>CM060926.1:450838430-460838430 GCA_030737875.1 Allium sativum
TTGTTAATAATCATGTATATTTACTAAATAACAAATTTCTTATTGTAAATACTAATCATATCCCTATATCGTAAACAAATAGGTGAAATTATTTGTGTAGTGGTGACATGTAATTTGATTAAAGAGGATTTGAGCCTAGAATGAAATAATTTGTCCTTAAATTCCTTGTTAACTTGTCTGTCCTCAATTTTTATTCTCTTGTCATCACTATTTAATTATCACATGGAATCCACCGACATCACATGAAAGGTGGATGATTTATTGGTCAACGACAGAGATCAAATGGAAACATAGGATTGTGTAGTTATTCGGATTGAGAAATTGCAATTTGATGATAGAGAAATTAAAAATTAAAGGGGTTATGTATGAAATTTAACAATATTAAAGTGTGGCCTTAGGGGATACATGAACATTTACATTTTTTGCAGATGATAATTAGTAGGCATTAGCTGTCTGATTGCACATATTAATTAACTTATCTATTTTCAAAACATGAATCATTATGGAAAGGATTTGTTTAAAAGAATTTAAATATGTGATATGGAATTGAAATAAGATTTGAATTGAAAGGGAATGAGTTTGGATAGAATTTGTCATCTCATATTCGATATGGATTTACAGGAGCAGACGAATACGATCAGAAATATCAAAACCTATCCATATCCAGATTCTGATAGTGTTCGCCTGAGTTGTGAATCAATATCCAATATAAGCCGATTAAATTCTATATAAACTTATATTTTAAATATTTATAATTTGTATTTGCAAAATTTGTTTGAAGTATGAATATATAGATCAGAGTAGCGTAGTAAAAGCGTGAAATTATTTCTAATAAATTGTTTCAAGAGATTTTCGGCTATTTGTATAACTATCTTTTCAGATAAGATTTAAATACTTGAAATTAAAATAAATGAAATCTTATATTTATGCACATGACTTCGGAAGTAAATTCGAAAGGGAATTTTCCATTGAATCTTTTAAAAAATATTATCTTTTGTGTAGTTGTTCAAAATCTCATTTCTTGAATGTTCGAAAATGATTTGAATTTAGGGGTATGACACTCAATATGGCTTATATATTGAAATGATGTGTAAAGTGTTAATAAACATAGAAGTTCAACGACTTGAACCCGATATTTTGAAATGTTTAGAAATGACCACAATATGAATGAAAGTATTTGTAAATTATGATTTCGAAATGCTTTTAACTTCGGGATATAAATGAAATAAAATGATTCGTGCTAAGATTCGAGTAACCCATGACTAAAGAAAGGTATGAGTGAGTGTAAACCCTCGATGATGGTCAACTCTAGGATCCGGAAAGACGCCATTTATATATCGATACGTACATAAGTCGTTACATCTTTTATGACCTTCAAAGGTAAAAGTTATTCAAAACCACAAAGCTGACTGTACCACTATATTCTTACTTAATGTTTGGGCAATAATAGCTGCTAAATTGGGTTGTTTAATCATATACATCAAGGGAAAGTTTGTTAAGACGAAAAATGGTGACATAAGTTTAGATACAACCAATTTCAACAATTAGACCTCTCTTTAATTTTTCCTTCCATGCAAAGACAAACATAGTCAATGATGTTTAGAATTTGTGTTTTTAAATTTATGTCAAATTTTATATCTCAATTGTCGTATTAATTGATTAACTAATCAGTTTTATTTTATTCAGTGCATTTTATCGATTGAACATATTAGCAAATCTTCTTAAAATAATATTTATTGTAGTATAGATAAAAGGCGGAATTTTTATCCTTTGATTATTTCCACTTCTTTGGTACTTGTTTCATATTCCAAAAGTATCTTCTATAAACAAATAAATAAATATCAAAAATCAAATTTTCTTTGAATGTATTTGTCTATGATCAAAATTTATCAAATCGATCATTAGGAAAACATTCCTACCGTACAGTTGCAAAATCAAATTGTCTGAAACAAAAAGAAGTAACTAAAAAAAAACCTTCTCTTTAACACTGCACTTGAATCTTTATAAGGTAATTTAATTACATTGTTATCCCTACAAATATCCTTTTGAATCTCTTTGATTTTAAAATTTTCTAACATATTATCATTCCACATTTAGTTAAAACCGGTTACAAATATATATATATATATATATATATATATATATATATATATATGTGTGTATATAAGGAAAGACTGTTTAAATGCAAATATTTGATAAATTTACCATGTAAAAACGAGCAGGAGGACAACTGCCTACTTTGAAACTTAAATTTTTATTTCATAAAAGTTACCATGTAAAAATGTACAAATATTAGTTTACCAATGTTTTAGATAAACATGAAATCTAAAGATGAAAATAAAACAAACAAATGTAGATATGATCTTCACTCCCAATCCTCCTCTCAAATCTTTAATCGCCCTTACATTTTACACATTTATGCTTATATTACACCAAGGAATCAAATATATATATATATAGTAAATAGCTTTAAATATGGTCCAAATAGTTTTAAATATGGTCTAAATACCTTTAAATATAGTCACATACATCATGGTCGGGGATTCAAACTATTTAAATTTGGTAAATATTAACGTAGCTCATTGATTATTCAATGGTAAATTATATTTCTTTTTTTTCCATTACAGAATGGAAATTTATCTTAATTCAGTCCTATTTATAACCCATTCAAATCACAAACAACATGAAATACAGTGAGTTCTACAATACTGAAGATAAAAGATGAAATCGTCATCTTCTTTGCTCATCATTCTCGCTTCAATAGCTCTTCTTTCAAGCTTGTCCTCGGCAGAATCAAGACTAAAGGATGAATGGGTGCCCATAGGCAATACAAACGATCCCCATGTCATAGAGGTCGCTGAATTTGCTGTAGACACCAACAATAGAAATGCTATTCATGATATGAAATTCAAGAAAGTATTGAAGGGGCAGACGCAAGCTAATTCCAAAGGGATGAATTACCAACTTCTTTTGCAAGCAACCATTGTGGAAACGCAATTAGATGTGCTTTGTGTAACTGAAGTTTCTGAAAATGCAACCAAGCAGTTGCAGCTTATTTCCTTTAGTATTTTTGATTAATTTATGTACCATCAATGATGTTACAATGCTTTTTCATGGATAGGTCTTCAGATAATAGAGGTGTATTTGCTTTAATTTTAGTTTTCCTTTGATGTTTACTTTCATAAAGATATTTGATTCTAAATCTTATATGTTTCTTTATTATGGTATCTAATATCCGTAGTGATATCAAGCTTTGAAGCAGTAGTTTACTAGACAGATAATAAGCTATTTGATCAGGAATTCATGAGGATTTTGTTGAGTAGTGATTTTTATTTTTCGTTGCCGTATTGGTTTTAAATAGAGATTGTAAAATGGTTGGAAATTATTTTGAATGCAATCTTTTGGAAAAAGAAATAATAAAACTATGCAAATAGGACATTCAAGAAGCAAAACACGTAAGTTTTAGTTTTACGCTCCAGAAGAAAACTATGTCGACTTATGATTAACTTTAGAAACTCACCGCCAAAAGAACAATTTGTTTCTTCATCTTAATCTACTTACATATGCCGAGCTTTTTTGTATAAAAGGTTTGAAACAAAAAATACCGTTATTTGCAGAAGATGTAAAGTGCATAATCTAATTATTTTACTCTTTTACGGATTAAAATACACAAAGCTTAATTTAATAAATAAAAAATAGTGAACCAAATTACCATCATCTAGCAATGAAAATTTGGAAAAAATGATTTAGATGTAGAATAAACCATGTTTAACCACATATGTTAAGTCGTTTTTCCAAGTATATTGATTTCCAACCCCTCCGCCTTTCTATGCATATTATATAGATGGTTGATTACACAAAACATATTAATATCTTTTAAAACAAATGATATCCTATGGGTTTTTTTTTTGTTGTGGGCCAATGTTTATAAACTAAAAAGGTAACGATTTAACTTGCAATCATAGAAATAAAAAATATGTTACTACATATATTTCCTATTTTATTTTACGGTTTTAGAATCAAATGGTGGATATTGGGAGTTCTGCTCAATCTTGTGTTGTCAATTTCTTCCGCTTTAGGCCAGTTGAATTGTTATTTTTCTCGAATGAAATAGCAATTCTGACTTATTTATCGAGTATTGTTAATGTCTACATTAATGACAATTGTTAATAATCATGTATATTTACTAAATAACAAATTTCTTATTGTAAATACTAATCATATCCCTATATCGTAAACAAATAGGTGAAATTATTTGTGTAGAGGTGACATGTAATTTGATTAAAGAGGATTTGAGCCTAGAATGAAATAATTTGTCCTTAAATTCCCTGTTAACTTGTCTGACCTCAATTTTTATTCTCTTGTCATCACTATTTAATTATCACATGGAATCCACAGACATCACATGAAAGGTGGATGATTTATTGGTCAACGACAGAGATCAAATGGAAACATAGGATTGTGTAGTTATTCGGATTGAGAAATTGCAATTTGATGATAGAGAAATTAAAAATTAAAGGGGTTATGTATGAGATTTAACAATATTAAAATGTGGCCGTAGGGGATACATGAACATTTACATTTTTTGCAAATGATAATTAGTAGGCATTAGCTGTCTGATTGCACATATTAATTAACTTATCTATTTTCAAAACATGAATCATTATGGAAAGGATTTGTTTAAAAGAATTTAAATATGTGATATGGAATTGAAATAAGATTTGAATTGAAAGGGAATGAGTTTGGATAGAATTTGTCATCTCATATTCGATATGGATTTACAGGAGAAGACGAATACGATCAGAAATATCAAAACCTATCCATATCCAGATTCTGATAGTGTTCGCCTGAGTTGTGAATCAATATCTAATATAAGCCGATTTAATTCTATATAAACTTATATTTTAAATATTTATAATTTGTATTTGCAAAATTTGTTTGAAATATGAATATATAGATCAGAGTAGCGTAGTAAAAGCGTGAAATTATTTCTAATAAATTGTTTCAAGAGATTTTCGGCTATTTGTATAACGTATCTTTTCAGATAAGATTTAAATACTTGAAATCAAAATAAATGAAATCTTATATTTATGCACATGACTTTGAAAGTAAATTCGAAAGGGAATTTTCCATTGAATCTCTTAAAAAATATTATCTTTTGTGTAGTTGTTCAAAATCTCATTTCTTGAATGTTCGAAAATGATTTGAATTTAGGGGTCTGACACTCAATATGGCTTATATATTGAAATGATGTGTAAAGTGTTAACAAACATAGAAGTTCAACGACTTGAAAACCCGATATTTTGAAATGTTTAGAAACGACCACAATATGATTGAAAGTATTTGTAAATTATGATTTCGAAATGCTTTTAACTTCTTGATATAAATGAAATAAAATGATTCGTGCTAAGATTCGAGCAACCAGTGACTAAAGAAAGGTATGAGTGAGTGTAAACCCTCGATGATGGTCAACTCTAGGATCCGGAAAGACGCCATTTATATATCGATACGTACATAAGTCGTTACATCTTTTATGACCTTCAAAGGTAAAAGTTATTCAAAACCACAAAGCTGACTATACCACTATATTCTTACTTAATGTTTGGGCAATAATAGCTGCTAAATTGGGTTGTTTAATCATATACATAAAGGGAAAGTTTGTTAAGACGAAAAATGGTGACATAAGTTTAGATACAACCAATTTCAACCATTAGACCTCTCTTTAATTTTTCCTTCCATGCAAAGACAAACATAGTCAATGATGTTTAGAATTTGTGTTTCTAAATTTATGTCAAATTTTATATCTCAATTGTCGTATTAATTGGTTAACTAATCAGTTTTATTTTATTCAGTGCATTTTATCGATTGAACATATTAGCAAATCTTCTTAAAATAATATTTATTGTAGTATAGATAAAAGGCGGAATTTTTATCCTTTGATTATTTCCACTTCTTTGGTAGTTTCATATTCCAAAAGTATCTTCTATAAACAAATAAATAAATATCAAAAATCAAATTTTCTTTGAATGTATTTGTCTATGATCAAAATTTATCAAATCGATCATTAGGAAAATATTCCTATCGTACAGTTGCAAAATCAAATTGTCTGAAACAAAAAGAAGTAACTAAAAAAACCTTCTCTTTAACACTGCACTTGAATCTTTATAAGGTAATTTAATTACTTTGTTATCCCTACAAATATCCTTTTGAATCTCTTTGATTTTAAAATTTTCTAAAATATTATCATTCCACATTTAGTTAAAACTGGTTACAAATATATATATATATATATATATATATATATATATATATGTCTATGTATATATATGTCTATGTATATTTATTTGTATGAATGTATGTGTGTGTGTGTATATATATATGTGTATAGAGGGAAAGACTGTTTAAATGCAAATATTTGATAAATTTACCATGTAAAAATGAGCAGGAGGACAACTGCCTACTTTGAAACTTAAATTTTTATTTTATAAAAGTTACCATGTAAAAATGTACAAATATTAGTTTACCAATGTTTTAGATAAACATGAAATCTAAAGATGAAAAGAAAACAAACAAATATAGATATGATTTTCACTCCCAATCCTCCTCTCAAATCTTTAATCGCCCTTACATTTTACACATTTATGCTTATATTACACCAAGGAATCAAATATATATATATATAGTAAATAGCTTTAAATATGGTCCAAATAGTTTTAAATATGGTCTAAATACCTTTAAATATAGTCACATACATCATGGTCGGGGATTCAAACTATTTAAATTTGGTAAATATTAACGTAGCTCATTGATTATTCAATGGTAAATTATATTCCTTTTTTTCCATTACAGAATGGAAATTTATCTTAATTCAGTCCTATTTATAACCCATTCAAATCACAAACAACATGAAATACAGTGAGTTCTACAATACTGAAGATAAAAGATGAAATCGTCATCTTCTTTGCTCATCATTCTCGCTTCAATAGCTCTTCTTTCAAGATTGTCCTCGGCAGAATCAAGACTAAAGGATGAATGGGTGCCCATAGGCAATACAAACGATCCCCATGTCATAGAAGTCGCTGAATTTGCTGTAGACACCAACAATAGAAATGCTATTCATGATATGAAATTCAAGAAAGTATTGAAGGGGCAGACGCAAGCTAATTCCAAAGGGATGAATTACCAACTTCTTTTGCAAGCAACCATTGTGGAAACGCAATTAGCTGTGCTTTGTGTAACTGAAGTTTCTGAAAATGCAACCAAGCAATTGCAGCTTATTTCCTTTAGTATTTTTGATTAATTTATGTACCATCAATGATGTTACAATGCTTTTTCATGGATAGGTCTTCAGATAATAGAGGTGTATTTGCTTTAATTTTTTTTTTCCTTTGATGTTTACTTTCATAAGGATATTTGATTCTAAATCTTATATGTTTCTTTATTATGGTATCTAATATCCGTAGTGATATCAAGCTTTGAAGCAGTAGTTTACTAGACAGATAATAAGCTATTTGATCAGGAATTCATGAGGATTTTGTTGAGTAGTGATTTTTATTTTTCGTTGCCGTATTGGTTTTAAATAGAGATTGCAAAACGGTTGGAAATTATTTTGAATGCAATCTTTTGGAAAAAGAAATAATAAAACTATGCAAATAGGACATTCAAGAAGCAAAACACGAAAGTTTTAGTTTTACGCTCAAGAAGAAAACTATGTCGACTTATGATTAACTTTAGAAACTCATTGCCAAAAGAACAATTCGTTTCTTCATCTTAATCTACTTACATACGCCGAGCTTTTTTGTATAAAAGGTTTGAAACAAAAAATACCGTTATTTGCAAAAGATGTAAAGTGCATAATCTAATTATTTTACTCTTTTACGGATCAAAATAAACAAAGCTTAATTTAATAAATAAAAAATAGTGAACCAAATTACCATCATCTAATAATGAAAATTTGGAAAAAATGATTTAGATGTAGAATAAACCATGTTTAATAATATATGTTAAGTCGTTTTTCCAAGTATATTGATTTCCAACCCCTCCGCCTTTCTATGCATATTATATAGATGGTTGATTACACAAAACATATTAATATCTTTTAAAACAAATGATATCCTATGGTTTTATTTTATTTTATTGTTGTGGGCCAATGTTTATAAACTAAAAAGTTAACGATTTAACTTGCAATCATAGAAATAAAAAATATGTTACTACATATATTTCCTATTTTATTTTACGGTTTTAGAATCAAATGGTGGATATTGGGAGTTCTGCTCAATCTTGTGTTGTCAATTTCTTCTTCTTTAGGCCAGTTGAATTGTTATTTTTCTCGAATGAAATAGAAATTCTGATTTATTTATCGAGTATCATTAATGTTTACATTAATGACAATTGTTAATAATCATGTATATTTACTAAATAACAAATTTCTTATTGTAAATACTAATCATATCCCTATATCGTAAACAAATAGGTGAAATTATTTGTGTTGAGGTGACATGTAATTTGATTAAAGAGGATTTGAGCCTAGAATGAAATAATTTGTCCCTAAATTCCCTGTTAACTTGTCTGTCCTCAATTTTTATTCTCTTGTCATCACTATTTAATTATCACATGGAATCCACAGACATCACACGAAAGGTGGATGATTTATTGGTCAACGACAGAGATCAAATGGAAACATAGGATTGTGTAGTTATTCGGATTGAGAAATTGCAATTTGATGATAGAGAAATTAAAAATTAAAGGGGTTATGTATGAAATTTAACAATATTAAAATGTGGCCGTAGGGGATACATGAACATTTACATTTTTTGCAAATGATAATTAGTAGGCATTAGTTGTCTGATTGCACATATTAATTAACTTATCTATTTTCAAAACATGAATCATTATGGAAAGGATTTGTTTAAAAGAATTTAAATATGTGATATGGAATTGAAATAAGATTTGAATTGAAAGGGAATGAGTTTGGATAGAATTTGTCATCTCATATTCGATATGGATTTACAGGAGCAGACGAATACGATCAGAAATATCAAAACCTATCCATATCCAGATTCTGATAGTGTTCGCCTGAGTTGTGAATCAATATCCAATATAAGCCGATTAAATTCTATATAAACTTATATTTTAAATATTTATAATTTGTATTTGCAAAATTTGTTTGAAATATGAATATATAGATCAGAGTAGCGTAGTAAAATCGTGAAATTATTTTTAATAAATTGTTTCAAGAGATTTTCGGCTATTTGTATAACGTATCTTTTCAGATAAGATTTAAATACTTGAAATCAAAATAAATGAAATCTTATATTTATGCACATGACTTCGAAAGTATATTCGAAAGGGAATTTTCCATTGAATCTCTAAAAAAATATTATCTTTTGTGTAGTTGTTCAAAATCTCATTTCTTGAATGTTCGAAAATGATTTGAATTTAGGGGTATGACACTCAATGTGGCTTTTATATTGAAATGATGTGTAAAGTGTTAATAAACATAGAAGTTCAACGACTTGAAAACCCGATATTTTGAAATGTTTAGAAACGACCACAATATGATTGAAAGTATTTGTAAATTATGGTTTCGAAATGCTTTTAACTTCGGGATATAAATGAAATAAAATGATTCGTGCTAAGATTCGAGTAACCCGTGACTAAAGAAAGGTATGAGTGAGTGTAAACCCTCGATGATGGTCAACTCTAGGATCCGGAAAGACGCCATTTATATATCGATACATACATAAGTCGTTACATCTTTTATGACCTTAAAAGGTAAAAGTTATTCAAAACCACAAAGCTGACTGTACCACTATATTCTTACTTAATGTTTGGGCAATAATAGCTACTAAATTGGGTTGTTTAATCATATACATCAAGGGAAAGTTTGTTAAGACGAAAAATGGTGACATAAGTTTAGATACAACCAATTTCAACCATTAGACCTCTCTTTAATTTTTCCTTCCACGCAAAGACAAACATAGTCAATGATGTTTAGAATTTGTGTTTCTAAATTTATGTCAAATTTTATATCTCAATTGTCGTATTAATTGGTTAACTAATCAATTTTATTTTATTCAGTGCATTTTATCGATTGAACATATTAGCAAATCTTAAAATAATATTTATTGTAGTATAGATAAAAGGCGGAATTTTTATCCTTTGATTATTTCCACTCCTTTGGTACTTGTTTCATATTCCAAAAGTATCTTCTATAAACAAATAAATAAATATCAAAAATCAAATTTTCTTTGAATATATTTGTCTATGATCAAAATTTATCAAATCGATCATTAGTAAAACATTCCTACCGTACAGTTGCAAAATCAATTTGTCTTAAACAAAAAGAAGTAACTAAAAAAAACCTTCTCTTTAACACTGCACTTGAATCTTTATAAGGTAATTTAATTACTTTGTTATCCCTACAAATATCCTTTTGAATCTCTTTGAATTTAAAATTTTCTAACATATTATCATTCCACATTTAGTTAAAACTGGTTACAAATATATATATATATATATATATATATATATATATATATATATTTATTCGTATGAATGTACGTGTGTGTGTGTATATATATATGTGTGTGTATATACGGAAAGACTGTTTAAATGCAAATATTTGATAAATTTACCATGTAAAAACGAGCAGGAGGACAGCTGCCTACTTTGAAACTTAAAATTTTATTTCACAAAAGTTACCATGTAAAAATGTACAAATATTAGTTTACCAATGTTTTTGATAAACATGAAATCTAAAGATGAAAAGAAAACAAACAAATATAGATATGATCTTCACTCCCAATCCACCTCTCAAATCTTTAATCACCCTTACATTTTACACATTTATGCTTATATTACACCAAGGAATCAAATATATATATAGTAAATAGCTTTAAATATGGTCCAAATAGTTTTAAATATGGTCTAAATACCTTTAAATATAGTCAATACATCATGGTCGGGGATTCAAACTATTTAAATTTGGTAAATATTAACGTAGCTCATTGATTATTCAATGGTAAATTATATTCCTTTTTTTTCATTACAGAATGGAAATTTATCTTAATTTAGTCCTATTTATAACCCATTCAAATCACAAACAACATACATGAAATACAGTGAGCTCTACAATATTGAAGATAAAAGATGAAATCGTCATCTTCTTTGCTCATCATTCTCGCTTCAATAGCTCTTCTTTCAAGCTTGTCCTCGGCAGAATCAAGACTAAAGGATGAATGGGTGCCCATAGGCAATACAAACGATCCCCATGTCATAGAAGTCGCTGAATTTGCTGTAGACGCCAACAATAGAAATGTTATTCATGAAATGAAATTCAAGAAAGTATTGAAGGGGCAGACGCAAGCTAATTCCAAAGGGATGAATTACCAACTTCTTTTACAAGCAACCATTATGGAAACGCAATTAGATGTGCTTTGTGTAACAGAGGTTTCTGAAAATGCAACCAAGCAGTTGCAGCTTATTTCCTTTAGTATTTTTGATTAATTTATGTACCATCAATGATGTTACAATGCTTTTTCATGGATAGGTCTTCGGATAATAGAGGTGTATTTGCTTTAATTTTTGTTTTTCTTTTATGTTTACTTTCATAAAGATATTTGATTCTAAATCTTATATGTTTCTTTATTATGGTATCTAATATCCGTAGTGATATCAAGCTTTGAAGCAGTAGTTTACTAGACAGATAATAAGCTATTTGATCAGGAATTCATGAGGATTTTGTTGAGTAGTGATTTTTATTTTTCGTTGCCGTATTGGTTTTAAATAGAGATTGCAAAACGGTTGGAAATTATTTTGAATGCAATCTTTTGGAAAAAGAAATAATAAAACTATGCAAATAGGACATTCAAGAAGCAAAACACAAAAGTTTTAGTTTTACGCTCAAGAAGAAAACTATGTCGACTTATGATTAACTTTAGAAACTCACCGCCAAAAGAACAATTCGTTTCTTCATCTTAATCTACTTACATACGCCGAGCTTTTTTGTATAAAAGGTTTGAAACAAAAAATACCGTTATATGCAGAAGATATAAAGTGCATAATCTAATTATTTTACTCTTTTACGGATTAAAATACACAAAGCTTGATTTAATAAATAAAAAATAGTGAACCAAATTACCATCATCTAGCAATGAAAATTTGGAAAAAATGATTTACATGTAGAATAAACCATGTTTAATCATATATGTTAAGTCGTTTTTCCAAGTATATTGATTTCCAACCCCTCCGCCTTTCTATGCATATTATATAGATGTTTGATTACACAAAACATATTAATATCTTTTAAAACAAATGATAACTTATGGTTTTATTTTATTTTTTTTGTTGTGGGCTAATGTTTATAAACTATAAAGGTAACAATTTAACTTGCAATCATAGAAATAAAAAATATGTTACTACATATATTTCCTATTTTATTTTACGGTTTTAGAATCAAATGGTGGATATTGGGAGTTCTGCTCAATCTTGTGTTGTCAATTTCTTCCGCTTTAGGCCAGTTGAATTGTTATTTTTCTCGACTGAAGTAGCAATTCTGATTTATTTATCGAGTATTGTTAATGTTTACATTAATGACAATTGTTAATAATCACGTATATTTACTAAATAACAAATTTCTTATTATAAATACTAATCATATCCCTATATCGTAAACAAATAGGTGAAATTATTTGTGTAGTGGTGACATGTAATTTGATTAAAGAGGATTTGAGCCTAGAATGAAATAATTTGTCCTTAAATTCCCTGTTAACTTGTCTGCCCTCTATTTTTATGGGGATTGTTAAAGGGACTCCATTTTTTGTTAAGGGGAGGATAAATTTAAGAGGACTCCATCTTATTTTTATTTGTCAAGGGGGAGTTGGAATTTTAAAAATAAAATAAAATATAGATTAAAATACCCTTGGCCTCATCACCACTTAAGCCCTATCGATCAAAATTCAATCTCAGTTTTATCCAAACACGCCGCGAGATAAAAAAATCAAACGTTGATAAATCCCCTTTTTGAAATTTTTGATTTTGTTGAAAAAGACAAATAAAATTTGTAGAAAGTGGATGAATTTCATTCATTTTTGCGAATGATGAATACCGTTCGTCATTAAATGTTTGGATTTTGTTCGAGGGTGAATATAGTGTGTTACGGTTTAGATCTTACAATTTGATAAGAAAAACAACTTCGCTGTGAGATGATTTGTCAAAAGTAATTACATTAAAACAGTGTACATATTCCAACATTAAAACAAATGTTTGTTAAATGAATTTATGATTATGTTCATGCTGTGTTAAACGTATGTGTATGTTGTTATACTTTTTATTTCATTTGTGACTAGTGTGTTCTGTATGTGTTTATTTTTTGTTATTGTGTTTCATGCTTACTATGATAGTGAAAACTAAAGTAAACAATGCTTGAATATGTTATTTTTATGTGTGCAGAACGTTTATGTTTCATGTATTATTATTTTTCTATGTGTAGAATTAAATTAAAGTTTATGTTTTTAGGTGGCATTAAAGAAGGGTATAGGGTTAGTATTGGAAATTTTATTAATATGTTTAAGGGGAGGCTAATTTATTTTAACCCCCTCTTAACAATTTTAAAATAAACAGAAAATGGTACTCCCCTTAACCAAAAGTGGAGTCCCTTTAACAATCCCCATTTTTATTCTCTCGTCATCACTGTTTAATTATCATGTGGAATCCACCGACAGCACATTAAAGGTGGATGATTTATTGGTCAACGACATAGATCAAATGGAAACATAGGAGTGTGTAGTTATTAGGACTGAGAAATTGCAATTTGATGGTAGAGAAACTAAAGGGGTTATGTATGAAATTTTACAATATTAAAATGTGCCCGTAGGGGATACAAGAACATTTATATTTTTTGCAAATATAATTAGTAGGCATTAGTTGTCTGATTGCACATATTAATTAACTTATCTATTTTCAAAACTTGAATCATTATGGAAAGGATTTGTTTAAAAGAATTTACATATATGATATGCAATTGAAATAAGGTTTGAATTAAAAGGGAATGAGTTTGGATAGAATTTGTCATCTCATATTCGATATGGATTTACAGGAGCAGACGAATACGATCAGAAATATTAAAACCTATCCATATCAAGATTCTGATAGTGTTCGCCTGAGTTGTGAATCAATATCCAATATAAACTGATTAAATATTTAGAATTTGTATTTGCAAAATTTGTTTGAAATATGAATATACAGATCAGAGTAGCGCAGTAAAAGCGTGAAATTATTTCGAATAAATTATTTCAAGAGATTTTCGGCTATTAGAATACCGTATCTTTTCAGATAAGATTTAAATACTTGAAATTAAAATAAATGAAATATTATATTTGTGCACATGAATTCGAAAGTAAATTCGAAAGGGAATTTTCCATTGAATCTCTTAAAAAATATTATCTTCTGTGTAGTTGTTCGAAATCTCATTTCTTGAATGTTCGAAAATGATTTGAATTTAGGGGTACGACACTCGATATGGCTTATATATTGAAATGGTTTGTAAAGTGTTAGTAAACATAGAAGTTCGACGACTTGAAATCTCGATATTTTGAAATGTTTAGAAACGACCACAATATGATTGAAAGTATTTGTAAATTATGATTTCGAAATGCTTTTAACTACGGGATATAATGAAATAAAATGATTCGTGCTAAGATTCGAGTAAACTGTGACTAAAGAAACGTATGAGTGGGTGTAAACCCTCGATGATGGTCAACTCTAGGGTCCGGAAAGACGCCATTTATATATCGATACGTACATAAGTCGTTACATCTTTTATGACCTTCAAAGGTAAAAGTTATTCAAAACCACAAAGCTGACTGTACGTAACGACAGGGAATTTCGCTCGATCCGAATTAGTCGCTAAACCAATCAAGACCGTTCGAAACCCCTGATCGCTTTGAGAACACGACAAATTAGAACCCAAACGGAAGAACATTTCATTGTTAATTACAAAAATTCAATCAGAATACAAGAATATACAGAGTATAAATGAATATTATACATTACAAAATATCAGAGATTACAATAAACTATATAGCAGCGGAAAATAATACAAAATACAACTGAAGAAGATATACGGATACAAAGCTTTCCGGATATCATTCCAGCTGTATATCAGGATCCTGTGAATATAAATCTGCAAAACCAAAACTACTAGCTGCCCGTGTCAAAATAAGGGCACCTAGAGTTTAGGTTAAAATATTAAACTCCAGGTCAGTCATGTGACTGGTGTGAGAACTAAAACAATTATTAATCTTTATTTTACAGTTAGGTAAATCAAGGGAGCACGTCGTATAACACAGAACGGGTTTCCTTCCAAGAATACCAGTGCATAAAACAAACAGCGCAATGCAAATAAAGAGAAATGAAGCTATTATAAGACCCATGTCCTATCACACAATGCAACGCAAGCCGGGGGATAGTGATTTTACCTTATAATAGCCAAGAATGCTTGATACATTTAAAACAAATCTTTTGATACTATAATAAGTGTATAGTGTATAAAACAACTTCAAATCATAAGTATCAATCATAAACGGCGATTCGAATAAATATGTACGTACGAATTCTATTCAAAATAAATTTCTCGTCGTTATTATTTTAAATAATTCATTTTAAATAATCAAAACTCACTATATTTGCCAAAATAAAAATTTTAAATTGGCCCAGATTTCCGGGTTATTACAATCTCCCCCACTTAAAACTTTTCGTCCCCGAAAAGGAACGAAGCCGAAAGTTGTTTCACAAATCAACTCAACTTCCAGTATTTTCTTCATGGCTTAAGTTTTTCAACTTTTCAGTTTCTTAAAACTTTTCAAATTTTTCAAAAATTTGGCTAACACCCTAAATTTTCGAAAAATTTCGCCATAACGTCCCCTGCACCGGGGACTTCGGGATATTTCATATAGCCTCCCATGGCCTTCTTCAATCCAAAAGAAAAAGAAAAAGCCAAGCGGCTAGCCAATCGGCTCATAAAATCATCATCACCCAAATAAAACAGTAAATTATGGTAAACATGTACCTATTTGTCAGGCAAACAATTTTATTCTCTGCTCTAGCCTCCTTGCCATGACCTGTTCAATAGATATACATGTACTATGCATGCAAATGCGACAAATTTTCAATACAATTCACTATTTGATTCAATTTGGTTATATGTTCAACATTCAATTAATCAAAACAGTAATCAAACAACACAACCATCAATCAATTAGTTGGTTAGCATTCCAAATCCATAATTTTGATATATAATCGAAAATCACATTTTTGATGCCAAATCACAACAATATACTCTAACTATATTTTGGTTCTCACACCAGTCTAATGGAAATATATAGATATCACACCTTCGAAACTCGAACATAAATACTAATGATGTCATGGCAATCATCAGTACCATCTCCGGGCGACTAGATTGTCATTCTATATCTATCCAGTATATTAAAACTTCAAATACACGTGGATCAGACGTATACGCAAAGTCTATATATACTGGACTGTCCAAATCAATACAAATAATATTCAAATACATATAAAACGATTTAAATTTCAAAACTTATTTTCATTTTAAAACATACTCTTCACACTCGTTCTAGGGTACTACTGATCTTATCTCTAATGAGTCAGTCTCATTGGATATTACTAATCCAATTTCTGATGAATTCTTTCATTCGGTTCTAACGTGTCTTGTTCTCTGAGCTTTGTAAACCAAAGCTCTGATACCAACTGTAACGACAGGGAATTTTGCTCGATCCGAATCAGTCGCTAAACCGATCAAGACCGTTCGAAACCCCTGATCGCTTTAAGAACACGACAAATCAGAACCCAAACGGAAGAATATTTCATTTATAATTACAACAATTCCATCAGAATACAAGAATATACAGAGTATAAATGAATATTATACATTACAAAATATTAGAGATTACAATAAATTACATAGCAGCGGAAAATAATACAAAATACAACTGAAAAAGATATACGGATACAAAGCTTTCCGGATATCGTTCTAGCTGTACATCAGGATCCTATGAATATAAATCTGCAAAACCAAAACTACTAGCTGCCCGTGTCAAAATAAGGGCACCCAGAGTTTAGGTTAAAACAATAAACTCCGGGTCAGTCATGTGACTGGTGTGAGAACTAAAACAATTATTAATCTTTATTTTACAGTTAGGTAAATCAAGGGACCACGCCGTATAACACGGAACGGGTTTCCTCCCAAGAATACCAGTGCATAAAACAAACAGCGCAATGCAAAATAAAGAGAAATGAAGCTATTATAAGACCCAGGTCCTATCACACAATGCAACACAAGCCGGGGGATTGGGTTTTTACCTTATAATAGCCAAGAATGCTTGATACGTTTAAAAAAAATCTTTTGATACTATAATAAGTGTATAGTGTATAAAACAACTTCAAATCATAAGTATCAATCATAGACGGCATAAGCGCCCCATCCCACTATGTCGCCATACTAGGCTCTACAAATAAAACCGCAAAGTCACGTATTGGAAGTTGGATTTCCATCTGTGAACCGAGGCAAAAGATAGTCCTCTACCGATTCGAGACGCTCTAGCCCGTGTCTCAGGATCAGAGCTCGAGTAACCCTTGGAGCGACAGGGCCGGTCCACCGATGTGGATTAAAATGCCTGAACGCTGCGTTTCCCCATCCTTTGGGGTGTCAATGAGTCCAATGACTCCATCGGTCCCGGATCGACCGATATATCCGAGGCGCCTCGCAACAACAAAAACCACATAAGTCAAACTCGTCAGGGCATGTAAAAACACTAACGCCACTTCTAGCTAGAAGGAAACGCATGCCCTCCCTGAGGTCCTCTCCCGTTTCTGGTCCACTACCGGGGTGTGAGACTCGCGAATCAACGTTACACAAAGCTATGCCACACAGGTCGTGCATTGATCATCCACCACAAGACTTTGCTTTTCAACAGAAGCCTTGATCATTTGCAACTTAGGCATGCCACACTGGCAATTCACTCCATGCGTTTGATATCCATCAATATATAACCCCTGAGCTCGTACGTCCCAGAGAAGGGCGTTAAGCAATAGAATAAATTCTCCACCGCCAAACAGATATATATTTAATAGAAATCAATCCCACAGAATAAAATCCAATGTTAGACACACAGTCCATTTACAAGTTCGTTCTGGGTCTGAACGAAACCGGAGGCACCTAGTACCCCGCATATCCATCGATCTCCAAGTACGTCTGGACGATCACTAACTGATTCCCTCCTCTTGGGTGTATGGCCCAAACAAGATCATCAGTAACCACCCAAACGATGTGAAGACCTCCGGTCTTCGGCCACCGTCTTCATCCTCGACACCACGTCGAATCAGTTATTCAGAATGGGATAAACCCGTCTTTCTGAATAACTCGCGTATATAATAAACAAGTGTTACACTAACACAACATACGCCTCATTCCAATTCAGAATATTCTTTTATTCAAATATTCTTATACTTTGGGAAAGGTTCCCATTAATTTTATCAAAGATAAATTCTTTAAATTTATTCTTTAATCTTCTTTGAATATTAATTCAAACTAGTCGGGATTAGCGAACCACACCTAAGTAATCATTTATTTTATTTCCCAATCCCAACCTATTCATCCCATGAAGTAAAACTGGTAATACTTCATATCTAACACCACATTGTTAACGGTAAATTCAATTACCATTTCGTGTTCAAATCTAATTAAAGATTTAACTATCGCCTGGAGTAAAACTGGCGATAATCCATTCTCGATCTTTTCAATCTAATTAAAGATTCATTAAAACTTCACTTAGTTTTAATCTTCCCAATAATCACTATCAATGATTATTCAACTTGGGAAAAACACATCCTGTCTTTAACTGGGTTAAAGAACCAATGTCATTTAAAACATGATTCGCTATAAACCCAAAATCACATTACATTGATTATTGGGTTAAAGAACAAGTGTTATTTAAAACACCGTTCACGATAAACCCAAAAATCAATTCAAATTCAATTCCAATTAAATACCATTTAATTGGTACACTTCATTAAATCAAAACAAAAAGATTTAATCTTTTTCTCAACTCGGTTTAAGAACAGTGTTAATGAAGACACCATTCACGGCAAACCCAAATCACATTTGATATTAAATACAAGGCTCTGAATATAAAATATATCGGCTTATATTCAATATCAAATTCTACGACCAACAAATATCGTATTGGAAATAACGACATAAATATATCTTTCAAATTTCCATAACAATATCTGTATAATCGCGAAATCCAACATCGAAATACTCCAAAGACAATTTCGATTCAAATCCATTCCAATTCAATTATTGGAAATTCTGGTTACCATTAAAACCCCTTATCAAATTCAATTTATTTGTTTCAAAATAAATTGATTTTAATTCTAGTTCAGAACTAGTTCATTTCGATAAAAATCTATTTTTATCTTTTCAAATATGGAGTTTTTCATCCCAATTCTTCCCAAATCATTTCTTATGATTTTCCACAAATTATTACTATTTTTAATAATTTTATCAAGGCCCGTACAGTCGATTTCCATCAACGGCCATCGAACTGCACTTACAACGACCTTCTCCAAATTTAATTTGGACATAATTCTAAATCCAACCGTTAGATTTAAATCTCTAATATCTGATAGAAAGCTCTTTTCGATACGAACCCAACGGTTCCTGTTTTAGGAGAATCCGACGGTCGGATCTCCCGTAATATCCATTCGAAGTCAATGGTCGAAATTCGCGAACTGCCGCGACGCGGCGCGTTCTATTCAGGCCATTATATTATATATATAATATATACTTCGTCGATTTCCTTTCGAAAAGAATTTTATAAATCGTTTTAAATTCGTTTTCAAAACGATTTCAACTTCATTTCAAATTCAAATCAAAATTGAATTTTTCCTTATAAATTCGTTTTAAATTCATTTCAAATTGATTTCAATTCAAATCGATTTTTAATTCAATTTCAGTTCATTTTCAATTCAATTCAATTTCAATTCGAATTCATTCTCAATTCGAATTCATTTCAAATTGATTTACATTCAATTTCAATTCGATTCGAATTCATTTTATTTTCAATTCAATTCGAATTCTAATTCATTTCAATTCAATTCTAATTCTAATTCATTTCAATTCAATTCGAGTTCTAATTCATTTCATTTCAATTTAATTCGAATTTATTTTCTATTCAATTTAATTCGAATTCATTTCTATTCAATTTAATTCGAAATTCTTTTCTATTCAATTTAATTCGAATTCATTTCTATTCAATTTAATTCGAATTCATTTTCTAAAATATTCGATTATTGAAATCACTTTTCAATATTCATTAAAAACAAATAAAATCGATATAAATATCGTTCACGTCAAAATGGCGTCAATCTAATCAACACGGCTTCATATATTCTATTTTCAAATATTCTATTTCAAATATTTCTTTTTCAAATATTTCTATTCAAATATTTCTTTTTTTCAAAACTGGAATGAGGCCCAACCAATTACCATATAATGTTAATTATATGGATTTTCTACAACACATGTATAAAATAACAACGATAAATAATCAACCATCATCCAGAGTGCACCACACAACTGCATAAGCATTAAATATAAATAATTAACGCTTACACAGTCTGTCGACCAATCGATCGACATACAGCTAAATAATTGAGATTAGTGTACGCCAAATATCGTCCCAATACCCGTGTGGGGTTTCAAACAATCAAACACAGATTTTATTTGTGCAGTTGGGCGATATGTAAAATCTATCGTCCCAATCAATATCAGTCAAATGTGTGTATATAAACAAATCGTCCGATTTGTTTATATTTATTTCATTTTAAATCCACGTTAAAAATTCTATTTTCAACTATAAAATATTTTTAACTATATAAATATTTTATTTCATTTCACATCACATCACACAATCAACTACACATCAAAATCAAACAAACAAGCATACAAGCCGTCCAAGGTCTGTGGATGATGGGTGTCGGGTGCTACTAAACACCGTCTGCATCCTAGTATATATTTTAACTAGAGAAAAAATAAAAGTGAGGAATTCTCACCGAAAGCTAAACCAAACTCCACGACTCTTCATATGTAGGAAATCTTCATCGTCACTCCTCTTGTCACTTTCGTAGCCCGTATTCACTACATATATAATGATCACATTTTTATATTCTCTAGTATGTAAAAATTCTATTTTTAATCCGCTACTCATATAAAAAATTTAATCTTTATCCTCACTCCTTCATGATAAAAATAAAGTTCATGTTTTTATTTCACTTCATATACTGTAAAGATTATATTTTTATTTCACTTCTCTTATAATAAAAATCATATTTTTATTATCCTACCTATATAAAAATCATATTTTTAACCTGTGTTTGCATATATAAAAATCAGATTTTTATAGTATTATTCATATAAAAATCACTTCTTTATATTTCTAAAAATCTCATCTTTTTATTCGCTATTCAAACATAAAAAGATCACATTTTTAATAATTAAAAATAAATATAAACTTTATTCTCTACATGTAAAAATCCTATATTTTTAAACAAGATTATATAATAAAAACCCTTACTATGTTAATTCATTGTCTTCTCTGGAACCGTCGAACTAGAGTTACAGCCGATCGGGCAGTGGAGTTGAGGGCGTGCAGATCTCGAGCTAGGGTTTGGTGGGGTTCTCGAGTTGCAGAAGGGGGAGCGAGTGGAGAGGGAGGCGGTGGCGTGGGTGGACGGCAACGAAGCGGCCTAGGGTGGTCGGAGGCGTCGTGGCAGCTTCGACATTTTTTTCTTCTTCTTTTTGATATCTGAACTAACGGGGGGGGGGGGGGGGAGAAGGATATAGGTGGGTTTTAAAATTATATATATTTTTTATTTATTTTCAAAAAGGGTTGACTTTTTGCTCGGAGTCCAATCGAGGCCTACCGACTGTCGTCCATTGCTAATAACCCTCATTCCGAACACAATGGGATATGCACCGTAGGCTGATTCGATCAGTTTTCATCAAAATCAAAATATAACTCTATATATTGAATTCGAATGCATATTTCAATTTGCTGGGGCCACATACGAAATCGAAAAATTCCAGAAAAATATTTTCTAGCTTCGTATTGACGACACGGTCCTAACAAAACTAGTTTCACCAAATTCTGATATCGTTGGAAAAATGGCCATTTTCTAGTTGATTAAAATCAACTGAAACTGGTCAAATGCGTTTTCCTTTGCCACGCTCACATATTGATTCAAAAAATTACGAAATTTGAAGCCTAACAATAACTTGACATCACGGATCCAACAAAAGTTGTTTCGTCGAAAACTGAGGTAGTTTGCAAAATGGCTATTTTTAAGGACCGAAATTCCATAGCGACTATTCTGAATTTTCAACTGGACGTATCTTTTGATTCCCGCTATGAAATTTTGATTTTTCGGATTCGTTGGAAATATATTCACAAATAGATTCAAATATTTTTGGTTTCACTAAAATCTAATTTATTTTGAATCATGTACATTCATTTGAAATTTGAAATCGAATTATCGAACTACCGCGCCATTTTCAATTCCTTTTATAATTTAAAATAAATATTTATATTCTAACGGCGATTCGAATAAATATATACGTTCGAGTTCTATTCAAAATAAATATCTCATCGTTATTATTTAAAATAATTCATTTTAAATAATCAAAACTCACTAAATTTGCCAAAATAAATTTTTTAAATTGGCCTAGATTTCTGAGTTATTACAATCTCCCCCACTTAAAACTTTTCATCCCCGAAAAGGAACGAAGCCGAAAGTTGTTTCACAAATCAACTCAACTTCCAGCATTTTCTTTATGGCTTAAGTTTTTCAACTTTTTAGTTTCTAAAAACTTTTCAAATTTTTCAAAAATTTGGCTAACACCCTAAATTTTTGAAAAATTTCGCCATAACCTCCCCTGCACCGGGGACTTCGGGATATTTCATATAGCCTCCCATGGCCTTCTTCAATCCAAAAGAAAAAGAAAAAGCCAAGCGGCTAGCTAATCGGCTCATAAAATCATCATCACCCAAACAAAACAATAAATTATGGTAAACATGTACCTATTTGTCGGGCAAACAATTTTATTCTCTGCTCTAGCCTCCTTGCCATGACCTGTTCAATATATATACATGTACTATGCATGCAAATGCGACAAATTTTCAATACAATTCACTATTTGATTCAATTTGGTTATAGGTTCAACATTCAATTAATCAAAATAGTAATCAAACAACACAACCATCGATCAATTAGTTGGTTAGCGTTCCAAATCCATAATTTTGATATATAATCGAAAATCACATTTTTGATGCCAAATCACAACAATATACTCTAACTATATTTCGGTTCTCACACCAGTCTAATGGAAATATATAGATATCACACCATCGAATCTCGAACATAAATACTGATGATGTCATGGCAATCATCAGTACCATCTCCGGGCGACTAGATTGTCATTCTATATCTATCCAGTATATTAAAACTTCAAATACACGTGGATCAGACGTATACACAAAGTCTATATATACTGGACTGTCCAAATCAATACAAATAAATATTCAAGTACGTATAAAACGATTTAAATTTCAAAACTTATTTTCATTTTAAAACATACTCTTCACACTCGTTCTAGGATACTACTGATCCTATCTCTAATGAGTCATTCTCATTGGATATTACTAATCCAATTTCTGATGAATTCTTTCGTTCGGTTCTAACGTGTCCTGTTCTCTGAGCTTTGTAAACCAAAGCTCTGATACCAACTGTGACGACAAAGAATTTCGCTCGATCCGAATTAGTCGCTAAACCAATCAAGACCGTTCGAAACCCCTGATCGCTTTGAGAACACGACAAATCAGAACCCAAACGGAAGAACATTTCATTATTAATTACAACAATTCCATCTGAATACAAGAATATACAGAGTATAAATGAATATTATACATTACAAAATATCAGAGATTACAATAAATTACATAGCAGCGGAAAATAATACAAAATACAACTGAAGAAGATATACGGATACAAAGCTTTCCGGATATTGTTCGAGCTGTACATCAGGATCCTGTGAATATAAATCTGCAAAACAAAAACTACAAGCTGCCCGTGTTAAAATAAGGGCACCCAGAGTTTAGGTTAAAACAATAAACTCCAGGTCAGTCATGTGACTGGTGTGAGAACTAAAACAATTATTAATCTTTATTTTACAGTTAGGTAAATCAAGGGACCATGTCGTTTAACACGGAACGGGTTTCCTCCCAAGAATACCAGTGCATAAAACAAACAGCGCAATGCTAAATAAAGAGAAATGAAGCTATTATAAGACCCATGTCCTATCACACAATGCAACGCAAGCCGGGAGATAGGGTTTTTACCTTATAATAGCCAAGAATGCTTGATACGTTTAAAAAAAATCTTTTGATACTATAATAAGTTTATAGTGTATAAAACAACTTCAAATCATAAGTATCAATCATAGACGGCATAAGCGCCCCATCCCACTACGTCGCCATACTAGGCTCTACAAATAAAACCGCAAAGTCACGTATTGGAATTTGGATTTCCATCTGTGAACCGAGGCAAAAGGTAGTCCTCTACCGATTCGAGACGCTCTAGCCCATGTCTCAGGATCAGAGCTCGAGTGACCCTTGGAGCGACAGGGCCGGTCCACTGATGTGGATTAAAATGCCTAAACACTTGGTTTTCCCACCCTTTGGGGTGTCAATGAGTCCAATGACTCCATCGGTCCCGGATCGACCGATATATCCGAGGCGCCTCGCATCAGCAACAACCACATAAGTCAAACTCGTCAGGGCGTGTAAAACCACTGACGCCACTTCTAGCTAGAAGGAAACGCATGCCCTCCCTGAGGTCCTCTCCCGTTTCTGGTCCACTACCGGGTGTGAGGCTCGCGAATCAATGTTACACAAAGCTATGCCACACAGGCCGTGCTTTGATCATCCACCACAAGACCTTGCTTTTCAACAGAAGCCTTGATCATTTTCCACTTAGGCATGCCATAAAGGCAATTCACTCCATGCGTTTGATAACCATCAATATATAACCCCTGGGCTCGTACGTCTCAGAGAAGGGCGTTAAGCAAGAGAATAAATTCTCCGCTGCCAAACAGATATATATTTAATAGAAATCAATCACACAGAATAAAATTCAATGTCAAACACACAGTCCCTTTACAAGTTCGTTCTGGGTATGAATGAAACCGGAGGCACCTAGTACCCCGCATATCCATCGATCTCCAAGTACGTCTGGACGATCACTAACTGATTCCCTCCTCTTGGGTGTACGACCTAATCAAGATCATCAGTAACCACCCAATTGACGTGAAGACCTCCTATCTTCGACCACCGCCTTCATCCTCGACACCACGTCGAATCAGTTATTCGGAATGGGATAAACCCGGTCTTTCTGAATAACTCGCGTATATAATAAACAAGTGTTACACAAACACAACATACGCCTCATTCCAATTCAGAATATTTTTATAATTTGGGAAAGGTTCCCATTAATTTTATCAAAGATAAATTCTTTAAATTTATTCCTTAGTCTTGTAACAACCCGTATTTTTAATAACAAGTTATAACATAAATCAAGGCAGAAATAAATGATAAATTCTGAATCAAGGGAAACGGGCTATGCCATTGCGTTCGTCTCAGAAAAATACGCGAAATAGAGTCCGAGTTTTCGAAAATCGGAGTCCGTATGACCAAGTTATGGCCCATAGAAGTTTTCAGAAAATTCAAGTTCAAAAACAGATTCGAATTCAAATTCAGCTGGGCAGGGTAGGCGGGAAAAGATCCCGCCACTCCCCAAGTTGACTGGGGAGTCGACTTGGGACTCGACACACCCCAGGCTGTGTCGACTGCCCAGTCGACACCCCTGTCGACCTGGGTGGTCGGCCAGTCTGGCCTGGGTGCACCTGACTTGTTCCTCAAGTCATGTTTGGAGGCTTGTGACGTGAACTGATGGCCCAGATCTGAATTAGGGTTAATCCTATGGCCTAAACTAACCTAATCATCTATAAAAAGACCCTAATACCTAGCCTAAATTAACATAAACCATTCCTACAACTAAACTATGCCAAAATGTTTAATCATGGCCTCCACCCTCTTGTCATAGCCTCCATCTTCATTCATATGAGAGTTCCTAAGCTTGTTTGAGAGTTTCTAAGGCCAAAGTTTAATCTTTCTTCAACAAAGCAAGGATCTTCTTCTTATTTCTCAAGGGTTTTCATTGAAGCTTGCTATTTGGGGGTCTTTACAGTTGCTAGTGGCTTCGTCTCAATCTTATTTTTATTTTACAAGTCTTCATGGCATTGTAAGCCCTATACTACTCTTAGATTCTAACTACGAAGTTAAATATGACATGTTGCAAGTTTGAGTTTGGGCCTAAGTATGATATGTGCTTTGATCCTATCATGTTATGCATTGATTTATTCTATGCATGTTTGTAAAGCTATCATCTTTATCTTATGCATAGAAAGCTATGAGCTTTGATTGGAAATGTTGCATAAAGCAACATAGAAACTCTCATAAACCTTATGTCATCTTGCATATGATGTTATATGCGAATCACTTGCTATCATCCTATGTCATTTATGACCATGTTTCATCTATTTTGCTAAAGTTGATATCATGCATGTTTTGAGGCCTATAATGTAATATGAAAGTTTATGAACACATTTGCCTCATATGCCACCATGTTTAACTTGTGGCCCAAACCTTATTAATTATGTCATGCTTCTAAGTTTCCCCCTTTGAGATCTATTTGAGTTTATGCGAACTTTCATGCGATGGGGTTACGTTATGGGTAAACTAAAATGACATAAAAACATGATTTGAAAAGTTGACATGAAATATGACATGTGATTATGCTTGAAACATGAACATGAACTTGGACATGACTTCTAGAAAACATGAGAATGGCCAACTCGAGGTTGGGTTGAGTTCGTAGCATAAATCTACATGGAACCGCCCGGCTTAACTAGTGGCTACAAGCAATAGGACCCAATGTGAGTAGTTGGTCATGTCGCACTTGAAACCCGAGGTTAGACTAAGTGGTGGTGTAAAGCTACCCGGACCCGCCCGGCTTAACTAGTAACCACAACAAGGTCTAATGTGAGAGGTTGGGTGCATTAAATTAATTAATGCCACATGATAGGGTTAAGTCATGGACCACTTGAATACTTAACCAATTAAACACGATGGGTTGATGAGGTTAAGTCATGAACCTTGGGTACACTAACCAACTTGATTGGATAGGGTTAACCACGTTTAACCCGCTAGAAACCCTAGTTACGTGGCCCTTTTCACCAGTAACCCTCTTGATTGTATCATGATAGCCTAGGGACTAGGCTAGGGTGGGGCACGATTACTAAGCTGATATGTAAGCGACCAAAACGACGACTGAGTAGGTGCACCGGTGTAGGTTTAGGCGGACTATGGTCGTGCACATAATCCGGAGTTGAAAAAGCAGACACGGGCACCAATAGGTTTTGACTGTGCGTGCTTGATTTGTGTCCGTGGTTGACACCCTAGGACTTGACACACCCTAGGGTGGACCTAGCACAGTTTGACTACACTTCGTGATTGGGCCGTATGACACCTACACTGGACGAGTTAGGCTTTTAGGGAGCCGATCTACTAGACCGAGTAGTTGGACCTTGATTTAGGCCACCTCATGATATTGGGCCAGCTTTGGGCCAAGGGATCATTTCTTGTTTATACTTGACATGGATTGGAATACTAGTACACACTTGGTGCAACTTAACCTTGTATACGCGATTCCACACTTGATCTATCTTGTTAACTTTTCACCATGCCAGTTATCACCCCATGTTTCATCTTTGCTTTACATGTCCAGTTAACTTTATTAGTTCTTATACTAATAGTAGATAGGACTTACCAGTCTTTTGACTGACCCTTTTTCTTTCGCCTCTTTTCTTTCGTCCCCCCCCCCCCCCCCCCCCGCCCCAGGTTTACAGGGTGGGAACACTGGTACCTAGCTTGGATCTTTAGCTGCTTTTCTGGATAACTCATGTCCGGTTTGGACTTGAGCATGCTATGGCTTTATTCTACTTTGGGGATAGTTACTTTATGTTTTCCTTCCAGTTTCCAGTTTATGTTTTTAGACTTTGTTTTGTGGAAAATAATAACCAAGTACTTTGATGTAACTTGACTATGGTTTTGAAATATTAGTTTTTACCCGCTGCTTTATTTACTCTGTTTTTACCTATATGTTCTGTCTTGTGATATCTGCATGCATGTTTACCTTGTTTAACGCCCCTCCAAAGCTAGTGTGCTTGCAAGAGTGGCATTGGCGGAGGTGGGGTGTTACATTTGGTATCAGAGCATAAGGTTTACAAGATTTGAGCAAAAAAAAAAAAAAAAAGAAAGAAAGGGTTTTTAAAACTTACCTTTTGAAAAACTATTTTCAAAACCAATTAAGTATTTTCCAAGAAAAGTCTAGTTTATTTTAAAGGGCTATTCCCCAAAAGCCATTAGCACTATCCTTTGTTTCTTCGTTCTAAATCTATCTTTTCCTTTTTCAGCATGGCCGATCTTAATCTTCCCGAGGGAGTAACCATTCCCAGATGGTTCCGGAGGTACTTGGAAGCTAGGGCCAACGATGCGGGCCCAGCAAACACTCCCACCATAACTGAGGTTCCTCCTCCTCCTCCCCCTCCTCAGCATCCACAAGCAGATTTCGCTAAGGTTTGCAAAGACTTTAAGGCGATGGGGGGCAAGAATTTTATTGGGATGGAGACTTTTGTGGAGGCGAGAAATTGGTTGAAAGAAACTGAAGATCTCTTCACTATCTTTGATGTGGAAGACCGTAGAAAAGTTCTGTTGGCAGCATGGCTATTGAAAGAAGAAGTTGCTTTTTGGTGGGAGGTCACCAATGCTACTAGGCCTGTAGAGACTTGGGCCGACTTTAGGACGAGGTTTGGGCTTAAGTTTCTATCATCTACTGAGGCAAATCTGCAATTGGAGAAGTTTATATCTTTGAAGCAAGGGGACATGACAGTGAGGGAGTATGTGAATAAATTTAACCAGCTTGCTCGATTTGGTTTGGACATGGTTAATACTCCCCAGAAGAAGGCTCTACGCTTTGCACGAGGGTTGAATGAGCCGTTACAAGGTTTAGCCCTGTCTCATATACCCATGGGGGCCACTTTTGAAGGCCTAGTGGACATGGCATTACTTCAAGGAGACGATAAGAATGGCAAGAAAGAAGTCAAGCCTAATGAGACTCAAACCAAGAAGACAGATTCCAAGTGGGGAGGGAATTAGAGCAATCAGAACAACAAGAACAACAAGGCAAAGGACCCAAGAAAATGCAACTTCTGTGGGATTTCTGGGCACATAGCCAAAGATTGCAGGAAGAAGAAGAGGAAGTTGGGCGAATGCTTTCATTGTGGAGAGACTGGACACATTAGCAAAGATTGCCCCAAGAAGCAAGGACAAGGGCAGACTCAGCGTGCAGGACCTTCTGGAGGGCAAGTGCATGCTCTCAACACTACTCCAGTTCAGGACCGAGGTAGTATTTCTGTAGAAAGTCTTGTTTATATTTCTGATTTTCCTGTTCGCACCTTATTTGATTCTGGCGCATCGCATACCTTTATTTCTTCTGACATTGTTGAAAGTTTGCACCTAAGTACTAGTCTAGTTGAAGATCCCGTTAGTGTTTCAAATCCAATTGGGGGTTCCGCCCATTTATCTATGATTTGTGTGGGTTTGAAGATTTCTATCTTGACTGTGGAATTCACGTGTGATTCTTATGTTCTCGGGTTCACGGGATACGGGTTGATTTTGGGAATGGATTGGTTGTCCAATTATGGAGCTATCCTCGATTGTGAGCATAGGGTGGTGAGGCTCATGACTCGCCTCAGTAATACCCTAGAGATTTCTTGCAACCCGCTGGATCCCGTCATGTTATGTTATCTTGAATCTCTTGACTCGTCCATCGATGATCTGCAATCTGTAAGGGTGGTCCGAGACTATCCTGATATCTTTGAAGAGGTTAAGGGGTTACCCCCTAAACGAGAGATAGATTTCCGCATTTATCTTGTTGATAATGCCAAGCCAGTTTCATTGCCCGTTAGGCACATGGCCCCACGAGAAAGAAGGGAGCTCAGTAAGCAAATCAAGGAGTTGCTTGAGAAATTTTTTATTAGGCGAAGCATTTCTGAATGGGGTGCTCCTGTGGTATTCGCTACTAAGGCAGATGGTTCGCTTCGTCTATTTGTTGATTATCGAGAGTTGAACAAGTTGACAAAGAAGAATAGGCACCCATTACCGAGGATTGATGACCTCTTTGATCAACTTGTTGGTGCTTCTGTTTTCTCCCAGCTCGATCAAGCCACCGGATTCCATCAGCTTAGAGTGGCTGAGGATAGTATTGATAAGACTGCGTTTAGGACTCCAGATGGATTCTTTGAATGGCTTGTCATGCCATTCGGTTTGACTAATGAACCCGCCTACTTCGTAGATTTGATGAGTAGGGTGTTCAGGGAGTTCCTTAACAAGTTTGTGGTTGTCTTCGTGGATGATATTCTGATCTTCTCAAAGGATGAGGAAGAACATGCTAGACACCTCAAGGAAGTGATGGATACGCTTAGAGCTCATCAGTTGAAAGCCAAGTTCTCCAAATGCCATTTTTGGAGAAGGGAAGTTCGGTTTCTTGGACATATAGTTTCTAAGCAAGGCATAGCGGTGGATCCCGCGAAAGTTGTTGCAGTTCAAGACCGGAAGACTCCTAGGAATGCAACCGAAGTAAGAAGCTTTCTCGGTCTGGCGGGCTACTATAGGAAGTTCATCAGGGACTTCGCTAAGATTTCAGCCCCTCTTACTAAGTTGACGAAGAAGAACTTAGTCTTTGCATGGGACTTAGAGTGTGAGCTTGCTTTTCAAAGGCTCAAGAGGGCCCTTACTACAGCTCCAGTTTTGGCATTACTCGATGGCGGTAAGATGTTTACCGTGTACACAGATGCATGTGGCACGGGGTTAGGTGCTATTCTGATGCAGGAAGGGAGAGTGATATGTTATGGGGGTAGGCAACTTAAGGTTCATGAGAAGAACTATCCCACTCATGATTTGGAGTTGGCGGCAATCGTTTTTGCACTCAAATCCTGGCGCCACTATCTTCTAGGCGAAAGGTTTGAGTTGTATACTGACCACAAGTCACTCAAGTACCTCTTCTCGCAGAAAGATCTGAATCTAAGGCAGCAAAGGTGGATGGAATTCTTGGCATCTTATGACTTCGAGATAGCTTATACCCCTGGAAAGGGTAATGTTGTGGCAGATGCACTAAGCAGAAGTAGGTTGACTTTGAGTCCCTTGTTTGTTGAGATGAGGAGCCTAGAATTCTTGGCAACCTTTGATTTCACAACAGCTGTTGAGATGATGACGGGTTCGTTAGCATCTCTTGAGCTTAGACCTATACTTCTTGATCAAGTAGGTACTTCGCAGAAGAAAGATCCGCAGATAGTCGAGATCATGGACAAGTTGATTCGTGGTGAGACATCTAGTCACCTTGCTAGATATACCATTGATGACAAGGGTTGGCTAAGGCGTGATGGAAGGCTATGCGTTCCACAAGTAGGAAACTTGGTGCATAAAGTTCTCGTAGAAGCGCATCACTCGAAGATGACTATACATCCTGGGGGAGATAAGATGTATAGGGACATGAAGCGCGTTTTCTTTTGGGCTGGAATGAAGAAGGATGTGGCAGAATATGTTTCAAAGTGCATGGTGTGCCAACAAGTGAAAGCCGAGTCGAAGAAACCGGTGGGCTATTACATCCATTGGAGGTCCCGCAATGGAAGTGGGAGAGTATCTCTTTGGATTTTGTGGATGGATTGCCTAGGTAAAGAAAAGGGAATACGAGCATATGGGTCATAGTTGACAAACTTACGAAGAGTGCTCATTTCATTCCAGTGAAGAGCAAGAGGACTGCATCATGGCTGGAATCTGTTTATCTTCGAGAGATAGTGAGATTGCATGGAGTTCCTTCTAGCATAGTTAGCGATCGTGACCCAATCTTCACTAGCCAGTTCTAGAATAGTTTGCAAGAAGCGATGGGTACGTGATTGAATCTAAGTACAGCCTATCACCCCCAGACGGATGGCCAAACCGAAAGGGTGAATAGAGTGCTAGAAGATCTTTTGAGGCTTTGTGTTCTTGACTTTGGTGGTACTTGGGAAGACCACCTCCCTCTTGTAGAGTTTGCTTATAATAATAGCTATCAAGCTAGCATAGGGATGGCACCATTTGAAGTTCTGTATGGGAGGCCGTGTAGGTCACCATCTTGTTGGTGGGAGACAACAGATAGGCTTATACTTGGGCCTGATATGATACGAGACACATCCGAGAAAGTTGAATTGGTGAGAAGACGGATAAAAGCGGCCCAAGACAGACAGAAATCCTATGCTGACAAGCGAAGGACCGATTTGGAATTCGAAGTTGGAGATATGGTTTTCGTGAAGGTTTCTCCTTTGCATAATGTGGTTCATTTTGGAGCAGTTGGGAAGCTTGCACCAAGGTTCGTAGGACCCTTCCCTATCATAGAAAGAATTGGGAAGATGGCCTATAAGGTGGAATTGCCCGAGAAGCTGGCCGGAGTGCATAATGTCTTTCATGTCTCGCATCTCCGAAAGTGCCTGCATGAGTCCGCTGAGGTGGTTGAACCTAGCATTCTTGAAGACGTGGAGGTAGAGAAAGAGGCAACCTTGAGGAGAGCTCCGATTCGTATCTTGGGAACGGAGATCAAGAAGCTAAGAAATCGAGAAGTCAAATTGGTGAAAGTTCAGTGGAGTGAAGCCGAAGAGGATGCAACTTGGGAAACCTAGGAGAAGATGCATGGGCTTTATCCATTTCTTTTTGAGGGTACACTCTCGATCTCTTTTCTTTTTAGCATATCTTTCTTTTGCTATTCATGTTTATCTTGTTATCTCGTTAACCTTGTCATGAGAACCTTAGGTAGAAACCCTTTTGATGAAACATGTATTTGAAACATGTTATGCTTGATGTTTGCGAGTTGTTGCAAGTGTTTGCAAGTGGATACTCGTGGATGCATGATACACATTAGGCACTAAGATCGGCTCACACACTTTCATATTGCATATGCATGAGTGCTTATACTTATTCATGGATGAAACTTGTTATGCTATCACATGGATGTTGCATATGGATGAATGTTATGTGCACTCATATAGAGATTATAAATTATGTTAGGAATTGGCATACATATGGACGCATTTCACTAACATACTTTTCATTAAGGGGGTTTACTGAATCTGTAACCGACTGATTTTAGCATCGGATAAGTACATATACACACACCTTTGCATATAGTCATACAACATCTAGAATTTGTTAAGGACATTGACTGCACGTGGATGATGTTGTGAGTAGATGGATGATGGATGGTAGGATACGTTCTTCCTAACCTAGAGATTTCGGGGACGAAATCTTTTAAGGTGGGGAGGATGTAACAACCCGTATTTTTAATAACAAGTTATAACATAAATCAAGGCAGAATTAAATGATAAAATCTGAATCAAGGGAAATAGGCTATGCCATTGCGTTCGTCTCGGAAAAATACGCGAAATAGAGTTCGAGTTTTCGAAAATTGGAGTCCGTATGACCCAGTTATGGCCCATAGAAGTTTTCAGAAAATTCAAGTTCAAAAACAGATTCGAATTCAAATTCAGCTGGGCAGGGTAGGCGGGAAAAGATCCCGCCACTCCCCAAGTCGACTGGGGAGTCGACTTGGGAGTCGACTTGGGAGTCGACACACCCCAGGCTGTGTCGACTGCCCAGTCGACACCCCTGTCGAACTGGGTGGTCGGCCAGTCTGGCCTGGGTGCACCTGACTTGTTCCTCAAGACATGTTTGGAGGCTTGTGACGTGAATTGATGGCCCAGATCTGAATTAGGGTTAATCCTATGGCCTAAACTAACCTAATCATCTATAAAAAGACCCTAATACCTAGCCTAAATCAACATAAACCATTCCTACAACTAAACTATGCCAAAATGTTTAATCATGGCCTCCACCCTCTTGTCATAGCCTCCATCTTCATTCATATGAGAGTTCCTAAGCTTGTTTGTGAGTTTCTAAGGCCAAAGTTTAATCTTTCTTCATCAAAGCAAGGATCTTCTTCTTATTTCTCAAGGGTTTTCATTGAAGCTTGCTATTTGGGGGTCTTTAGAGTTGCTATTGGCTTCGTCTTAATCTTATTTTTATTTTACAAGTCTTCATAGCATTGTAAGCCCTATACTACTCTTAGATTCTAACTATGAAGTTAAATATGACATGTTGCAAGTTTGAGTTTGGGCCTAAGTATGATATGTGCTTTGATCCTATCATGTTATGCATAGATTTATTCTATGCATGTTTGTAAAGCTATCATCTTTACCTTATGCATAGAAAGCTATGAGCTTTGATTGGAAATGTTGCATAAAGCAACATAGAAACTCTCATAAACCTTATGTCATCTTGCATATGATGTTATATGCGAATCACTTGCTATCATCCTATGTCATTTATGACCATGTTTCATCTATTTTGCTAAAGTTGATATCATGCATGTTTTGTGGACTATAATGTAATATGCAAGTTTATGAACACATTTGCCTCATATGCCACCATGTTTAACTTGTGGCCCAAACCTTATTAATTATGTCATGCTTCTAAGTTTCCCTCTTTGAGATCTATTTGAGTTTATGCGAACTTTCATGCGATGGGGTTACGTTATGGGTAAACTAAAATGACATAAAAACATGACTTGAAAAGATGACATGAAATATGACATGTGATTATGCTTGAAACATGAACATGAACTTGGACATGACTTCTAGAAAACATGAGAATGGCCAACTCGAGGTTGGGTTGAGTTTGTAGTATAAATCTACCCGGAACCGCCCGGCTTAACTAGTGGATACAAGCAATAGGACCCAATGTGAGTAGTTGGCCATGTCGCACTTGAAACCCAAGGTTAGACTAAGTGGTGGTGTAAAGCTACCCGGACCCGCCCGGCTTAACTAGTAACCACAACAAGGTCTAATGTGAGAGGTTGGGTGCATTAAATTAATTAATGCCACATGATAGGGTTAAATCATGGACCACTTGAATACTTAACCAATTAAACACGATGGGTTGATGGGGTTAAGTCATGAACCTTGGGTACACTTAACCAACTTGATTGGATAGGGTTAACCACGTTTAACCGCTAGAAACCCTAGTTACGTGGTCCTTTTCACCAGTAACCCTCTTGATTGTATCATGATACCCTAGGGACTAGGCTAGGGTGGGGCACGATTACTGGGCTGACATGTAAGCGACCAAAACGACGGCTGAGTAGGTGCGCCGGTGTAGGTTCAGGAGGACTATGGTCGTGCACGTTGTCCGGAGTTGAAAAAGCAGACACGGGCACCAGTAGGTTTAGACTGTGCGTGCTTGATTTGCGTCCGTGGTTGACACCCTAGGACTTGATACACCTAAGGGTGGACCTAGCACAGTTTGACTACACTTCGTGATTGGGCCGTATGACTCCGACACTGGACGAGTTAGGCTTTTAGGGAGCCGATCGACTAGACCGAGTAGTTGGACCTTGATTTAGGCCACCTCATGATATTGGGCCAGCTTTGGGCCAAGGGATCATTTCTTGTTTATACTTGACATGGATTGGAATACTAGTACACACTTGGTGCAACTTAACCTTGTATACGTGATGCCACACTTGATCTATCTTGTTAACTTTTCAACATGCCAGTTATCACCCCATGTTTCATCTTTGCTTTACATGTCCAGTTAACTTTATTAGTTCTTATACTAATAGTAGATAGGACTTACCAGTCTTTTGACTGACCCATTTTCTTTCGCCTCTTTTCTTTCGTTCCCCCCCAGGTTTACAGGGTGGGAACACTGGTACCTAGCTTGGATCTTTAGCTGCTTTTCTGGATAGCTCATGTACGGTTTGGACTTGAGCATGCTATGGCTTTATTCTACTTTGTGGATAGTTACTTAATGTTTTCTTTCCAGTTTTCAGTTTATGTTTTTGACTTTGTTTTGTGGAAAATAATGACCCAGTACTTTGATGTAACTTGACTATGGTTTTGAAATATTAGTTTTTACCCGCTGCTTTATTTACTCTGTTTTTACTTATATGTTCTGTCTTGTGATATCTGCATGCATGTTTACCTTGTTTAACGCCCCTCCAAAGCTAGTGTGCTTGCAAGAGTGGCATTGGCGGAGGTGGGGTGTTACAAATCTTCTTTGAATATTAATTCAAACTAGTCGGGATTAGTGAACCACACCGAAGTAATCATTTATTTTATTTCCCAATCCCAACCTATTCGTCCCATGAAGTAAAACTGGTAATACTTCATATCTAACACCACAGTGTTATCGGTAAATTCAATTACCATTTCATGTTCAAATCTAATTAAAGATTTAACTATCGCCTAGAGTAAAACTGGCGATACTCCATTCTCGATCTTTTCAATCTAATTAAAGATTCATTAAAGCTTCACTTAGTTTTAAACTTCCCAATAATCACTATCAATGATTATTCAACTTGGGAAAAACACATCCTGTCTTTAACTGGGTTAAAGAACCAATGTCTTTTAAAACATGATTCGCTATAAACCCAAAATCACATTACATTAATTATCGGGTTAAAGAACGAGTGTTATTTAAAACACCGTTCACGATAAATCCAAAAATCAATTCAAATTCAATTCCAATTAATTACCATTTAATTGGTACACTTCATTAAATCAAAATAAAAAGATTTTATCTTTTTCTCAACTGGGTTTAAGAACAGTGTTCATGAAGACACCATTCACGGCAAACCCAAATCACATTTGATATTAAATACAAGGCTCTGAATAGAAAATATATCGGCTTATATTCAATATCAAATTCTACGACCAACAAATATCGTATTGGAAATAACGATATAAATATATCTTTCAAATTTCCATAACAATATCTGTATAATCACGAAATCCAACATCGAAATACTCCAAAGACAATTTCGATTCAAATCCATTCCAATTCAATTATTGGAAATTCTGGTTACCTTTAAAACCGCTTTTCAATTTCAATTTATTTGTTTCAAAATAAATTGATTTTAATTCTAGTTCAAAACTAGTTCATTTCGATAAAAATCTATTTTTATCTTTACAAATATGGAGTTTTTCATCCCAGTTCTTCCCAAATCATTTCTTATGATTTTACACAAATTATTACTATTTTTAATAATTTTATCAAGGCCCGTACAGTCGATTTCCATCAACGGCCATCGAACTGCACTTACAACGACCTTTTCCAAATTTGATTTGGACATAAGTCCAAATCCAACCGTTAGAATTCAAATCTCTAATATTCTATAGAAAGCTCTTTTCGATACGAACCCAACGGTTCCAGTTTTAGGAGAATCTGACGGTCGGATCTCCCGTAATATCCGTTCGAAGTCAATGGTCGAAATTCGCGAACTGCCGCGACGCTGCGCGTTCTATTCAGGCCATTATATTATATATATAATATATATAATATATACTTCGTCGATTCCCTATCGAAACGAATTTTATAAATCGTTTTAAATTCGTTTTCAAAACGATTTCAACTTCATTTCAAATTCAAATCAATATTGAATTTTTCCTTATAAATTCGTTTTAAATTCATTTCAAATTGATTTCAATTCAAATGGATTTTTAATTCAATTTCAGTTCGTTTTGAATTCAATTCAATTCGAATTCATTCTCAATTCGAATTCATTTCAAATTGATTTACATTCAATTTCAATTCGATTCGAATTCATTTTATTTTCAATTCAATTCAAATTCTAATTCATTTCATTTCAATTCAATTCGAATTCTAATTCATTTCAATTCAATTTGAATTCTAATTCATTTCAATTCAATTTAATTCGAATTTCTTTTCTATTCAATTTAATTCGAATTCATTTCTATTCAATTTAATTCGAATTTCTTTTCTATTCAATTTAATTCGAATTCGTTTCTATTCAATTTAATTCGAATTCATTTTCTAAAATATTCGATTATTGAAATCACTTTTCAATATTCATTAAAAACAAATAAAATCGATATAATTATCGTTCAAGTCAAAATGGCGTCAATCTAATCAACACGGCTTCATATATTCTATTTCAAATATTTCTTTTTCAAATATTTCTATTCAAATATTTCTTTTTTTCAAAACTGGAATGAGGCCCAATCAATTACCATATAATGTTAATTATATGGATTTTTGTAACGAAAAGGAATTCCGCTCGATCCGAATCAGTAGCTAAACCTTTCAAGTCCGTTCGAAATGCCTGATTGTTTTGAGAACACGACAAAATAGAACGCAGACAGAAGAACATTTCATTGTGTATTACAACAATTCATCAGAATACAAGAATATACAGAGTATGAATAAATATTACACAGAAAACATCAGAGATTACAATACATTACATAGCAGCGGAAAATAATACAATACACAACTAGAAGTAATACACAGATACAAAGCTTTCCGAGTATCGTTCCAGCTGTAAATCCGGATCCTGCGAATATAAATCTGCAAAACCAAAAGTACTAGCTGCCCGTGTCAAAATAAGGGCACCCAGAGTTTAGGTTAAAACAATAAACTCCAGGTCAGTCATGGGACTGGTGTGAGAACTAAAACAGTTATTTAAAACTTTACTTTAAATCAGATATATCAAGGGACCACGCCGTGTAACACAGAACGGGTTTCCTCCCAAGAATACTAGTGCATATAACAAAATAGCGCAATGCTTTTTTGAAAAATGAAGCTATTATAAGACCCAGGTCCTATCACACAATGCAACGCAAGCCGTGGAATATGGTTTTCCCTTATAATAGCCAAACATGCTTAGTACGTTTAAAACAAATCATTTGATACTACTATAAGTGCTTAGTGTATAAAACAACTTCAAATCATAAGTATCGATCACAGACGGCATGGGTACCATATATCATGTCGCCATACTAGTTCTACAATTAAAACCGCAAAATCATGTATTAGGGAATTGGATTTCCATCTGTGAACCGAGGCAAAAGATAGTCCTCTACCGATTCGAGACGCTCTAGCCCGCCCCTCAGGAACAGCCGCAACTGCCCCTTGGATCGTCAGGGCCGGTCCACCGATGTGGATTATTATGCCTGAACACAGCGTTTCCCCACCCTTTGGGGTGTAAATGAGCCAACAAATGACTCCATCTGCTTCATATAGTCACCGGTATATCCGAGGCGCCTCGCAACAGCAAAAACCACATAAGTCAAACTCGTCAGGACGTGTAAAACCACTGACGCCACTTCTAGCTAGAAAGAAACGCAAGTCCTCCCTGAGGTCCTTCTCCCGTTTTAGTTCACAACCGGGGTGTGAGGCTCGCGAATTCACGTTACACAAAGCTATGCCACACAGGCCATGCTTTGATCATCAACCACAAGACTTTGCTTTTCATCAAAAGCCTTGATCATTTACATCTTAGCATGCCACACAGGCAAACCACTCCATTCAACCGATATCCATCAATCACACAGAATGATATCCAATGTCAGAAACAGAGTCCGTTTACAAGTCCGTTCTGGGTCTGAACGAAACCGGAGGCACCTTGTACCCCGCATATCCATCGATCTCCAAGTACATCTGGACGACCACCAACTGATTCCCTCCTCTTTGGTGTACGGTCCAATCAAGATCATCGGTAATTATCCAAACGACGTGAAGACCTCCGGTCTTCAACCACCGTCTTCATCTTTGACTCGTCGCCGAATCAGTTATTCAGAATGGGATAAACCCGGTCTTTCTGAATAACTCGCGTATATAATAAACAAGTGTTACACAAACACAACATACGCCTTATTCCAATTCATCAGTCACTAACCGTAATTCAACAAGCGAATAATTCCCCAAATATTAACCCCGAAGGCCGAAACCAACATCAGATCAATACCCAGGAAACCGTTCTGCTTAGCTAACCTTCAGTTAGTTTCTAAATTTCACATTCTTAAAGAAAGGTTCCTATTAATTTTATCAAAGATAAATTCTTTTAAATTTATTCTTTAATCTTCCTTTGAATATCACTTCAAACTAGTCGGGATTAGCGAACCATAGCGAAGTAATCATTTATTTTAATTCCCCAATCCCAACCTATTCATCCCATGAAGTAAAACTGGTAATACTTCATATCTAACACCACGGTGTTATCGGTAAATTCAATTACCATTTCACGTTCAAATCTAATTAAAGATTTAACTATCGCCTGGAGCAAAACTGGTGATACTCCATTCTCGATCTTTTCAATCTAATTGAAGATTCATTAAAACTCCACTTAGTTTCAATCTTTGACTGGGTTAAAGAACCGATGTCATTTAAAATACAGTTCACGATAAACCCCAAAATCACATCACATTTCAATCAGTCCCTATCGGTAAATTAGCAAGTGAGCAATTCCCTAAGTATTAACCTCGAAGGCCGAAACCAACATCAGATCAATACCCCAGAAATAATTCAACTTAACTAATCTCCAGTTAGTTTCTGATTTTCTTAACTCCTTTGGGTCTAAGAACAGTATTATTGAAGATACCGTTCATGACAACCCAAAATCACATTCCATTAATTATTGGGTTAGAGAACAAGTGTTATTTAAAACACTGTTCACGATAAACCCAAAAATCAATACCAATTCAATTCCAATTAAATATTATTTAATTGGTACACTTCATTAAATCTAAATAAAAAGATTTAGTCTTTTTCTCAACCGGGCTTAAGAACAGTGTTAATGAAGACACCATTCACGACAAACCCAAATTACATTTGATATTAAATACAAGGCTCTGAATAGAAAATATACCGGCTTATATTCAATATCAAATTCTACAACCAAAAAATATCGTATTGGAAATAACGATATCAATATATCTTTCAAATTCCTATAACAATATCTGTATCATCACGAAATCCAACATCGAAATATTCCGAAGACAATTTCAATTCAAATCCATTCCAATTCAATTATTGGAACTTCTGGGAACTTTTAAAACCATTTCAAATTCAATCTATTTTTTTAAAAAAAATAGAATTATAATTCTAGTTCAAAACTAGTTCATTTCGATAAAAATCTATTTTTATCTTTTTAAATATGGAGTTTTCATCCCAATTTTTCCCAAATCATTCCTTATGATTTTACACAAATTATTGATATTTTTAATAATTTTATCAAGGCCCGTACAGTCGAATTCCATAAACGGCCATCGAACTGCACTTACATTGACCTTTTCCAAATTTGATTTGGACATAATTCCAAATCCCACCGTTAGATTTCTAATTTCTAATATTCGTTAGAAAGCTATTTTGGATACGAACCCAACGGTTCCGGTTTTAAGAGAATCCAACGGTCGGATCTCCCGTAATATCCATTCGAAGTCAATGGTTGAAATTCGCGAACTACCGCGGCGCGGCGCGTTCTATTCAGGCCATTATATATATATATGTATATATATATATAATATATATATTATATATATTTCATCGATTTCCTTTTAAAACGTATTATATAAATCATTTTAAATTCGTTTTCAAATCCAAAATTGAATTTTCCTTTATAAATTCTTTTTTACATTCATTTCTATTTGATTTCAACTCAATTTCAATTCGATTTCAATTTGATTCAATTCAATTTAAATTCGATTTGAATTCTATTCAATTCAAGTTCAATTTGATTTGAATTCCTACTCAATTCAATATCAATTCGATTTGAATTCCTATTCAATTTCAATTCGATTCAATTCGATTTCAATTCGATTTGAATTCCTATTTAATTTCAATTCGATTTCAATTCGATTCAATTCAATTTCAATTCGATTTGAATTCCTATTCAATTTCAATTCGATTTTAAGTCGATTCAATTCAATTTCAATTCGATTTCAAGTCGATTCAATTCAATTTCAATTCGATTTGAATTCCTAATCAATTCAATTTCAATTCGATTTGAATTTGTTTTCTATTCAATTTAATTCGAATTCATTTTCTATTCAATTCAATTCGAATTTATTTTCTAAAATATTCTATTGAAATCACTTTTCAGTATTCATTAAAAACAAATAAAATCGATATAAATATCGTTCACGTCAAAATGGCGTCAATCTAATCCATACGGCTTTTATATAGTTCTATTTCGAATATTCTATTTAAATATTTCGTTTCAAATATTTCTTCTCAAATATTTTATTCAAATATTTCTCTTCAAATATTCTATTTCAAAAATGGAATGAGGCCCAATCAATTACCATAGATTTTATTTCTGTGGATTTCCATACAACGCATGTATATATCAACAATGACAAATAATCAACCATCATCCAAAGTGCATTCTACACTGTATAAGCATCAAATATAAATATTTAACGCTCATAACAGTCTGTAAATCAATCGATCGACATACAACTAATTATTGGGATTAGTGTGTGTCATATATCATCCCAATACCCGTGTGGGGTTTCAAACAATCAAATGCAGATTTTATTTAAGCAGTTGGGCGATGTGTAAAATTTATCATCCCAATCAATATCAGTCAAATGTGTGTATATAAACAAATCCTTCGATTTTTTTTTATATTTTTTCATTTTAAATACACGTTAAAAATTCTATTTTCAACTATAAAATATTTTTAACTATATAAATATTTTATTTCATTTCACATCACATCACACAATCAACTACACATCAAAGTCAAACAAACAAGCATACAAGCCGTCCATGGTCTGTGGACGACGGGTGTCGGGTGCTACTAAACACCGTCTGCATCCTAGTATATATTTTTAACTAGAAATTTAAATTAAAGGTGAGGAGTTCTCACATTTGGGTTCCACTGCGCCATTCTCTATTTCTGAACGGGTTGGATCTCGTTTTGATCACCATCGGTTCCATCGCAATCTATTCCACTCTGTTCATAGAAAAAATCATATTTTTTATATGATGTTCATTTTTAAAAATCTCATTTTTATAATGGCACTTCATATATAAAATTCAAATTTTTATCTTCACTTCATATATATATAAATCGTACTTTTGTCTCTCTACTACATATGTAAAAATTGCTCATTTACACCGCTACTTCCATGATAAAAAATATATTTTTATTCTTTACATTATATAAAAATTATATTTTTATTCTCTACATTATATAAAAAATATATTTTTATACTCTTTCTTCATGATAAAAAAATCGAATTTTTATCGCTACTTCAAATTATAGAAATCATATTTGTATAATTACTATAACATAAAAATCATATTTTAAACAAACAAAAATCTTATTGCTACCTTTCTAAAAATAATTTCTTTACATGATAAAATATCATATCTTCTTATAGCTAAAAATCGAGTTTTCTATAACTAAAAATCGAATTCTTATTATGAATAAAATCATATTTTTATTTAGTTAAACCTCTTGACTTTGTTTAACTAAAAATCTATACTTTCTACTATATAAAAACTAATCTTTATATTTAAAAAAACTAATCTTTACGTTATAAAAACCGTACCTTTTCTTATTTGTAAATCTATTTTTCATATAAAAAAATACCATCTTTTTATATGAAAAAAAAAAGAAATATAATCTTTTCATAATTAAAAATATAATCTTTAGGTTAAAAATCATATTTTTATATAAGTAAAACCCGAGAATAAATACAACGCTTCATATATATTTCAGATTTATTTAAAGATTATTTCTTAGGAAAACTGAAATAAAATAAATTAAATTAACAACAAGAAAACTTACGATTAGAAAAGGGGGGGGGGGGTGATCTGCGGCTCTGACGTCCAGGGGAGAAGGAGGAGCTCGCGGGGTGGACTAGCGTTCATCAGAACGGCGGAGGGAAGGAGAAGGCGTGGAAGCGGTCAGAGGGGCGACTGAGACCAGGGGATGGCGGCTACGGCAGGGGGAGGGCTACGATGGACTAGGGTTCGTGATTGGGTTGGGGGATTCCCGATTTGGGAAAAGCGTGCGAGGAGAAAGAGAGAGTCGGAGTGGGGGAGGGGATGGTGGTAGGCACTCTGGCGACGATGTCCGCTTTGGGTGGCGTGACTGGAACATTGACGGTTTTTTTTCTTTACTTCTTCGATCAGAATGAGGAGAGGGGGTGGGGGGCGTAGTTGACTTAGAAGAGAGAGAGAAGGGATAGTTTATTTAATTATTTTCTCCATTATTGTGATTTCGTATACGAACGCCAAACGAGACCCAACGACTTTGGTCCCTAGCTAATTACCCCCATTCTGAACACAATGGACTATGTATCGTAAGCTAATTCGACAGTTTCGATCAGTTTTCGTCAAAATCAAAATATAACTCTATGTATTGAATTTGAACGCACATTTCAATTTACCGAGGCCACATACTAACTCTAAAAATTCCCGAGAAATATTTTCTAGCTTCCTATCGACGATACGGTCCTAACAAAACTAATTTCAACGAATTCTGAGATCGTTTGAAAAATGGCCATTTTCCAGTCAATTAAAATCAACTGAAACTGGTCAAACGCGTTTTCCTTTGCCACGCTCACATATTGATTCGAAAAATTATGAAATTTGAAACCTAGCAATAATTTGACATCGCGGATCGAACAAAAGTGGTTTCGATGAAAACCGAGGTCATTTGCAAAATGGCCATTTTAAGGGCCCGAATTCCATAGCGACTATTCTAAATTTTCAAATGGGCATAACTTTTTACCCCCGCTATGAAATTTTGATTTTTCGGATTCATTGGAAAGATATTCTCCATTAGATTCAAATATTTTTGGTTTCACTAAAATCCGGTTTATTTTGCACCCGGTATGTTCAATTGAAATTTGAAATCGAATTATCGAACTACTGCGCCATTTTCAATTCCTTTTAAAATTATAAATAAATATTTATATTCTAACGACGACGTATATAAATATATACGTTCTAATTCTATTCAAAATAAATTTTTCGTCATTAATATTTAAAAGAATTCATTTTAAAATTCGCTAAAATTGCCAATATAAAAATTTGTAATTGGCCTAGATTTCCGGGTTATTACAATCTCCCCCACTTAAAACTTTTCATCCCCGAAAAGGAACGAAGCCGAAAGTTGTTTAACAAGTCAACTCAACTTCCATTAGTTTCACTACGGCTTAAGTTCTTCAACTTTTCAGTTTCTAAATCTTTTCAAATTTTTCAAAAATTTGGCTAACACCCTAAATTTTAGAAAAATTTCGCCATAACCTCCCCTGCACTGGGGGACTTCGGGATATTTCATATAGCCTCCCATGGCCTTCTTCAATCCAAAAGAAAAAGAAAAAGCCAAGCGGCTAGCCAGTCGACTCATAAAATCACCCAAAACTCAAGAAATACAATAAACATGTACCTATTTGTCAGGCAATCAATTTTATTCCTCTTCTCTAGCCTCCTTGCTATGACCTGTTCAATGGATACACATGTACATATATGCAAATGAAACCAATTTTCAATACAATTCACTTTTTGGTTCAAATTGGCTAAATAGTTCAACATTTAATTAATCAAACAATATTCAAACAACACAACCATCAATCGATTAGTTGATTAGAATTTCAAATTCATAATTTTGATATATATATACAGAAAATCATGTTTTGATGCCAAATCACAACAATAGGCCCTATCTAATTTGGGTTCTCACACCAGTCAATTGAAAATATATAGAAATCACGCTTTTGGCACTCGAATATAAATACTGATGATGCGGCCGCATCATCGGAATTATCCCCGGGCGACTAGAGTGTGACTCTATATCTATCCAGTATATTAAAACTTCGAATACACGTGGATCAGACGTATATACAAAATCTTTATATACTGGATTTTCCAAATCAATATAAAATAAATAATCAAATACGAACAATTGATTTAAATTTTCAAAACAAAACTTGTTTTCAATTTTTATTTTAAAAACATTACTCTTAACACTTGTTCTAGAATACAACTGATCCCATCTCTAACGAGTCATTTTCATTGGATATTACTAATCCAATATCTGATGAATTCTTTCGTATGGTTCTAATGTGTCTTGTTCTCTGAGCTTTGTAAACCCAAGCTCTGATACCACTGTAACGACCAAGAATTCCGATCGATCCGAATCAGTCGCTAAACTGATCAAGACCATTCGAAACGCCTGATTGTTTTGAGAACACGACAAAATAGAACGTAGACAGAAGAACATTTCATTGTGTATTACAACAATTCATCAGAATACAAGAATATACAGAGTATGAATAAATATTACACAGAAAATATCAGAGATTACAATACATTACATAGCAGCGGAAAATAATACAATACACAACTAGAAGTAATACACGGATACAAAGCTTTCTGAGTACCGTTCCACCTGTAAATCAGGATCCTACGAATATAAATCTGCAAAACCAAAACTACTAGCTGACCGTGTCAAAATAAGGGCACCCAGATTTTAGGTTAAAACAATAAACTCCAGGTCAGTCATGGGACTGGTGTGAGAACTAAAACAGTTATTTAAAACTTTACTTTAAATTAGATATATTAAGGGACCACGCCGTGTAACACGGAACGGGTTTCCTCCCAAGAATACCAGTGCATATAACAAAACAACGCAATGCTTTTTGGAAAAATGAAGCTATTATAAGACCCATGTCCTATCACACAATGCAACGCAAGCCGGGGAATAGGGTTTTCCCTTATAATAGCCAAACATGCTTAGTACGTTTAAAACAAATCATTTGATACTACTATAAGTGCATTGTGTATAAAACAACTTCAAATCATAAGTATCAATCATAGACGGCATGGGTACCATATATCATGTCGCCATACTAGTTCTACAATTAAAACCGCAAAATCACGTATTTGGGAATAGGATTTCCATCTGTGAACCGAGGCAAAAGATAGTCCTCTACCGATTCGAGACGCTCTAGACCTCCCCTCAGGAACAGCCGCAACTGCCCCTTGGATCGACAGGGCCAGTCCACCGATGTGGACTATTATGCCTGACCACAGCGTTTCCCCACCCTTTGGGGTGTAAATGAGCCAACAAATGACTCCATCAGCTTCACATAGTCACCGGTATATCCGAGGCGCCTCGCAACAACAACAACCACATAAGTCAAACTCGTCAGGGCGTGTAAAACTACTGACACCACTTCTAGCTAGAAAGAAACGCATGTCCTCCCTGAGGTCCTTCTCCCGTTTTTAGTACACAACCGGGGTGTGAGGCTCGCGAATTCACGTTACACAAAGCTATGCCACACAGGTCGGGCTTTGATCATCAACCACAAGACTTTGCTTTTCAACAAAAGCCTTGATCATTTGCATCTTAGCATGCCACACAGGCAAACCACTCCCTGCAACCGATATCCATCAATCACACAGAATGATATCCAATGTCAGACACACAGTCCGTTCTGGGTCTGAACGAACCCGGTGGCACCTTGTACCCTGCATATCCATCGATCTCCAAGTACGTCTGGACGACCACCAACTGATTCCCTCCTCTTGGGTGTACGGTCCAATCAAGATCATCAGTAATTATCCAAACGACGTGAAGACCTCCGGTCTTCAACCACCGTCTTCATCTTCGACTCAACGTCGAATCAGTTATTCAGAATGGGATAAACCCGGTCTTTCTGAATAACTCGCGTATATAATAAACAAGTGTTACACGAACACAACATACGCCTCATTCCAATTCATCAGTCACTAACCGTAAATCAACAAGAGAATAATTCCCCAAATATTAACCCTGAAGGCCGAAACCAACACCAGATCAATACCTAGGAAACCGTTCTGCTTAGCTAACCTTCAGTTAGTTTCTAAATTTCACATTCTTAGGGAAATGTTCCATTAATTTTATCAAAGATAAATTATTTTAAATTTATTCTTTAATCTTCCTTTGAATATCACTTCAAACTAGTCGGGATTAGCGAACCACACCGAATTAATCATTTATTTTAATTCCCCAATCCCAACCTAATCATCCCATGAAGTAAAACTGGTAATACTTCATATCTAACACCATAGTGTTATCGGTAAATTCAATTACCATTTCACGTTCAAATCTAATTAAGGATTTAACTATCGCCTGGAGCAAAACTGGTGATACTCCATTCTCGATCTTTTCAATCTAATTAAAGATTCATTAAAACTCCACTTAGTTTCAATCTTTGACTGGGTTAAAGAACCGATGTCATTTAAAACATGGTTCACGAGAAACCCCAAAATCACATCACATCTCAATCAGTCTCTAACCGTAAATTAGTATGTGAGCAATTCCCTAAGTATTAACCCCGAAGGCCGAAACCAACATCAGATCAATACCCCAGAAACCATTTAGCTTAACTAATCTCCAGTTAGTTTATGATTTTCCTAACTCCTTTGGCTCTAAGAACAGTATTATTGAAAATACCGTTCATGACAACCCAAAATCACTTTCCATTAATTGTCGGGTTAAAGAACAAGTGTTATTTAAAACACTGTTCACGATAAACCCAAAAATCAATACCAGTTCAATTCCAATTAAATATTATTTAATTGGTACACATCATTAAATCTAAATAAAAAGATTTAATCTTTTTCTCAACTAGGCTTAAGAATAGTGTTAATGAAGAAACCATTCACGACAAACCCAAATCACATTTGATATTAAATACAAGGCTCTGAATAGAAAATATACCAGCTTATATTCAATATCAAATTCTACGACCAATAAATATCGTATTGGAAATAACAATATCAATATATCTTTAAAATTCCCATAACAATATCTATATCATCACGAAATCCGACATCGAAATATTCCGAAGACAATTTCAATTCAAATCCATTCCAATTCAATTATTGGAACTTCTGGTTACTTTTAAAACCATTTCAAATTCAGTCTATTTATTTTAAAAAAAATAGAATTATAATTCTAGTTCGAAACTAGTTCATTTCGATAAAAATATATTTTTATCTTTTCAAATATGGAGTTTTTCATCCCAATTTTTCCCAAATCATTCCTTATGATTTTACACAAATTATAGATATTTTTAATAATTTTATCAAGGCCCGTACAGTCGATTTCCATCAACGGCCATCGAACTGCACTTACAGCGACCTTTTCCAAATTTGATTTGGACATAATTCCAAATCCCACCGTTAGATTTCTAATTTCTAATATACGTTAGAAAGCTCTTTTCGATACGAACCCAACGGTTCCAGTTTTAGGAGAATCCGACGGTCGGATCTCCCGTAATATCCATTCGAATTGAATGGTCGAAATTCGCGAACTGCCGTGGCGCGTTCTATTCAGGCCATTATATAAATATATATAATATATATATTATATATATTTCGTCGATTTCCTTTTAAAACGTATTGTATAAATCGTTTTAAATTCGTTTTCAAAACAATTTCAACTTCTTATTCGATTTCAAATCCAAAATTGAATTTTCCTTTATAAATTCTTTTTTACATTCATTTCTATTTGATTTCAACTCAATTTCAATTCGATTCAATTTCAATTCGATTTGAATTCAATTCAATTCAATTTCAATTCGATTTGAATTCCTATACAATTCGATTTCAATTCGATTTGAATTCCTATTCAATTTCAATTCGATTCAATTCAATTTAAATTCGATTTGAATTCCTATTCAATTTTAATTCGATTTCAATTCAATTCAATTCAATTTCAATTCTATTTGAATTCCTATTCGATTTCAATTCGACTCAATTCAATTTCAATTCGATTTGAATTCCTATTCAATTCAATTTCAATTCGATTTGAATTCGTTTTCTATTCAATTTAATTTGAATTCATTTTCTATTCAATTCAATTCGAATTTATTTTCTAAAATATTCGATTATTGAAATCACTTTTCAATATTCATTAAAAACAAATAAAATCGATATAAATATCGTTCACGTCAAAATGGCGTCAATCTAATCCATACGGCTTTTATATATTTCTATTTCGAATATTCTATTCAAATATTTCGTTTCAAATATTTCTTCTCAAATATTTTATTCAAATATTTCTCTTCAAATATTCTATTTAAAAACTGGAATGAGGCCCAATCAATTACCATAGATTTTATTTCTGTGGATTTCCATACAACGCATGTATATATCAACAATGACAAATAATCAACCATCATCCAAATTGCATTCTACACTGTATAAGCATCAAATATAAATATTTAACACTCATAACAGTCTGTAAATCAATCGATCGACATACAACTAATTATTGGGATTAGTGTATGTCATATATCATCCCAATACCCGTGTGGGGTTTCAAACAATCAAACACAGATTTTATTTGTGCAGTTGGGCGATATGTAAAATTTATCGTCCCAATCAATATCAGTCAAATGTGTGTATATAAACAAATCCTTTGATTTTGTTTATATTTATTTCATTTTAAATACACGTTAAAAATTCTATTTTCAACTATAAAATAATTTTAACTATATAAATATTTTATTTCATTTCATATCACATCACACAATCAACTACACATCAAAGTCAAACAAACAAGCATACAAGCCGTCCATGGTCTATGGACGACGGGTGTCGGGTGCTACTAAACACCGTCTGCATCCTAGTATATATTTTTAACTAGAAATTTAAATTAAAGGTGAGGAGTTCTCACATTTGGGTTCCACTCCGCCATTCTCTATTTCCGAACGGGTTGGATCTCGTTTTGATCACCATCGGTTCCATCGCAATCTATTCCACTCTGTTCATAGAAAAAAAATCATATTTTTTATATGATGTTCATTTTTAAAAATCTCATTTTTATAATGGCACTTCATATATAAAAATCGAATTTTTATCTTCACTTCATATATATAAAAATCATATTTTTATTTCTCTACTACATATGTAAAAATCGCTCCTTTACACCGCTACTTCCATGATAAAAAATATATTTTTATTCTTTACATTATATAAAAATTATATTTTTATTTTCTACATTATATAAAAATTATATTTTTATACTCTTTCTTCATGAACAAAAAATTCGAATTTTTATCGCTACTTCAAATTATAGAAATCATATTTGTATAATTCCTATAACATAAAAATCATATTTTAAACAAACAAAAATCTTATTGCTACCTTTCTAAAAATAATTTCTTTACATGATAAAATATCATATCTTCTTATAGCTAAAAATCGAGTTTTCTATAACTAAAAATCGAATTCTTATTATGAATAAAATCATAATTTTATTTAGATAAACCTCTTGACTTTGTTTAACGAAAAATCTATACTTTCTACCATGTTAAAACTAATCTTTATATTTAAAAAAAATTAATCTTTACATTATAAAAATCGTACCTTTTCTTGTTTGCAAATCTATTTTTCATATAAAAAAATACCATCTTTTTATATGAAAAAAAGAAATATAATCTTTTTATAATTAAAAATATAATCTTTAGGTAAAAAATCATATTTTTATATGAGTAAAACCCAAGAATAAATACAACGCTTCATATATATTTCAGATTTATTTAAAGATTATTTCTCAGGAAAACTGAAATAAAATAAATTAAATTAACAACAAGAAAACTTACAATTAGAAAAAGAGGGGGGGGGGTGAAATGCGCCTCTGTCGTCCAGGGGAGAAAGATGAGCTCGTGGGGTGGACTAGTGTTCATCAAAACGGCGGAGGGAAGGAGAAGGTGGGGAAGCGGTCAGAGAGGCGACGGAGACCAGGGGATGGCGGCTACGGCAGGGGGAGGGCTTCGATGGACTAGGGTTCGTGATTGGGTTGGGGGATTCTCGATTTGGGCAAAGCGTGCGAGGAGAAAGAGAGAGTCGGAGTGGGGGAGGGGCTGGTGGTAGGCACTCTGGCGACGGCGTCCGCCTTGGGGGGCGTGACTGGAACATCGACGGTTTTTTTCTTAACTTCTTCGATCAGAATGAGGAGGGGGGCGTAGTTGAATTAAAGGAGAAAGAGGAGGGATATTTTATTTAATTAATTTATTATTTTATTTTCTCCATTATTGTGATTTCGTATACGAACGCCAAACGAGACCCAACGACTTTCGTCCCTAGCTAATTACCCCCATTCTGAACACAATGGGATATGTATCATAAGCTGATTCGACAGTTTCGATCAGTTTTCGTCAAAATCAAAATATAACTCTATATATTGAATTTGAACGCACATTTCAATTTACCGGGGCCACATACTAACTCTAAAAATTCCCGAGAAATATTTTCTAGCTTCGTATCGACGATACAGTCCTGACAAAACTAATTTCACCGAATTCTGAGATCGTTTGAAAAATGGCCATTTTCCAGTCGATTAAAATCAACTGAAACTGGTCAAACGCGTTTTCCTTTGCCACGCTCACATATTGATTCGAAAAATTATGAAATTTGAAACCTAGCAATAATTTGACATCGCGGATCCAACAAAAGTTGTTTCGTCAAAAACCGAGGTCGTTTGCAAAATGGCCATTTTAAGGGCCCGAATTCCATAGCGACTATTCTGAATTTTCAACCGGGCATAAATTTTTACCACCGCTATGAAATTTTGACCTTTTGGATTCATTGGAAAGATATTCTCCATTAAATTCAAATATTTTTGGTATCACTAAAATCCGGTTTATTTTGCACCCGGTATGTTCAATTGAAATTTGAAATCGAATTATCGAACTACCGCGCCATTTTCAATTCCTTTTAAAATTATAAATAAATATTTATATTCTAACGACGACGTATATAAATATATACGTTCTAATTCTATTCAAAATAAATTTTTCGTCATTAATATTTAAAATAATTCATTTTAGAATTCGCTAAAATTTCCAAAATAAATTTTTTAAATTGGCCCAAATTTCCGGGTTATTACAATTTTCTACAACACATGTATAAAATAACAACGATAAATAATCAACCATCATCCAGAGTGCACCACACAATTGCATAAGCATTAAATATAAATAATTAACGCTTACACAGTTTGTCGACCAATCGATCGACATATAGCTAAATAATTGTGATTAGTGTACGCCAAATATCATCCCAATACCCATGTGGGGTTTCAAACAATCAAACAGGGATTTTATTTTTGCAGTTGGGCGATATGTAAAATCTATCGTCCCAATCAATATCAGTCAAATGTGTGTATATAAACAAATCGTCCGATTTGTTTATATTTATTTCATTTTAAATACACGTTAAAAATTCTATTTTCAACTATAAAATATTTTTAACTATATAAATATTTTATTTCATTTCACATCACATCACATCACACAATCAACTACACATCAAAATCAAACAAACAAGCATACAAGCCGTCCATGGTCTGTGGACGACGGGTGTCGGGTGCTACTAAACACCGTCTGCATCCTAGTATATATTTTAACTAGAGAAAAAAATAAAAGTGAGGAATTCTCGCTGAAAGCTAAACCAAACACCATGACTCTTCATATGTAGGAAATCTTCATCGTCACTCCTCTTGTCACTTTCGTAGCCCGTATTCACTACATATATAAAAATCACATTTTTATATTCTCTAGTATGTAAAAATTCTATTTTTAATCCGCTACTCATATAAAAATTTAATCTTTATCCTCACTCCTTCATGATAAAAATAAAGTTCATGTTTTTATTTCACTTCATATACTTTAAAGATTATATTTTTATTTCACTTCCCTTTTAATAAAAATCATATTTTTATTATCCTACCTATATAAAAATCATATTTTTAACCTGTGTTTGCATATATAAAAATCAGATTTTTATAGTGTTATTCATATAAAAATCACTTCTTTATATTTCTAAAAATCTCATCTTTTTATTCGTTATTCAAATATAAAAAGATCACATTTTTAATAATTAAAAATAAATCTAAACTTTATTCTCTATATGTAAAAATCCTATATTTTTATTTAAACAAGATTATATAATAAAACTGCAAGTAAAGTAAACGTAAATAAATAAAAACCCTTACTGTGTTAATCCATTGTCTTCTCTGGAACCGTCGAACTGGAGTTACAGCCGATCGGGCAGCGGAGACGAGGGTGTGCAAATTAAGGAGGAAGGGGCGGAGGGTTTCTGACCATCGGAGGGGGCATGGGGGTCGATGGAGATGGCAGATCCGAAGGGAAGGGGTGCGGGGGCGGCTCGCTGGCCAGAGGTTCAGGCGGAAACAGATTTGGGCGTGGGGGGCGTCTCGAGCTAGGGTTTGGCGGGGTTCTCGAGCTGGAGAAGGGGGAGCGAGTGGAGAGGGAGGCGGTGGCATGGGTGGACGGCGACAGAGCGGCCTGGGGTGGGCGGAGGCGTCGTGGCGGCTTCGATTTTTCTTCTTCTTTTGATTTCTGAACTAACGAGGGGGGGGGGGGGTAGAAGGATATGGGGGGATTTATAAAATTATATATATATTTAATTTATTTACAAAAAGGGCTGACTTTTTGCTCGGACTCCAATCGAGGCCCACCGACTGTCGTCCATAGCTAATTACCCCCATTCCGAACACAATGGGATATGTATCGTTGGCTGATTCGATCATTTCGATCAGTTTTCGTCAAAATCAAAATATAACTCTATATATTGAATTCGAACACGTATTTCAATTTACTGGGGCCACATACGGACTCGAAAAATTCCAGAAAATTATTTTCTAGCTTCGTATTGACGATACGGTCCTAAAAAAACTAGTTTCACCAAATTCTGAGATCGTTGGAAAAATGGCCATTTTTCAGTCGATTAAAATCAACTAAAACTGGTCAAACGCGTTTTCATTTGCCATGCTCACATATTGATTCGAAAAATTACGAAATTTGAAACCTAATAATAACTTGACATCATGGATCCAACAAAAGTGGTTTCGTCGAAAACCGAGGTCGTTGGCAAAATGGCTATTTTTAAGGGCCGAAATTCCATAGCGACTATTCTGAATTTTCAACTGAACGTATCTTTTGATTCCCGCTATGAAATTTTGATTTTTCGGATTCGCTGGAAAGATATTCACAAATAGATTCAAATATTTTTGGTTAAAATCTGGTTTATTTTGAATCTTGTACATTCATTTGAAATTTGAAATCGAATTATCGAACTACCGCGCCATTTTCAATTCCTTTTATAATTTAAAATAAATATTTATATTCTAACGACGATTCGAATAAATATATACATTCGAATTCTATTCAAAATAAATTTCTCGTCGTTATTATTTAAAATAATTCATTTTAAATAATCAAAACTCATTAAATTTGCCAAAATAAAAATTTTAAATTTGCCCAGATTTCCGGGTTATTACACTGTACCACTTTATTCTTACTTAATGTTTGGGCAATAATAGCTGCTAAATTGGGTTGTTTAATCATATACATCAAGTGAAAGTTTGTTTAGACACAAAATGGTGACATAAGTTTAGATACAACCAATTTCAACCACTAGACCTGTAACGGCAAGGAATTTTGCTTGATCCGAATCGATCATTAAACCGACTAAGACCGTTCGAAAACCCCTGATCGTTTGAGAACAGGACAAATCGGAACGCAAACTGAAGAACATTTCATTGTTATTACAACAGTTCCATCAGATACAAGAATATACAGAGTATAAATGAATAAATTACATTCGATAAATATCAGAGATTACAATAAATTACATAGCAGCGGAAAAATGTACAAAACACAACTAGAAGAGATACACGGATACAGAGCTTTCCGGATATCGTTCCAGCTGTAAATCAGGACCCTGTGAATATAAATCTGCAAAACCAAAACTACAAGCTGCCCGTGTGGAAAATAGGGGCACCCAGAGTTTAGGTTAAAACAATAAACTCCAGGTCAATCATGTGACTGGTGTGAGAACTAAAATAGTTATTTAAAACTTTACTTTAAAAGAGAGTAATTCAAGGGACCACGCCGTATAACACGGAACGGGTTTTCCTCCCAAGAATACTAGTGCATATAACAAAACAGCGCAATGCTTTTTGGAAAAATGAAGCTATTATAAGACCCAGGTCCCATCACACAATGCAACGTAAGCCGGAGGATAGGGTTTTCCCTTATAATAGCCAAATAATGCTTGATACGTTTAAAACAAATCATTTGATACTATTATAGGTGTATAGTGTCAAAATAATTTCAATCATAAATATCAATCATAGACGACATGGGTACCATAAATCATGTCGCCATACTAGTTCTACAATTAAAACCGCAATATCACGTATTGGAAATTGGATTCCGTCATGAGCCGAGGCAAGGGGCAAGCTCCTCTCCGCGTTCGAGACACTCTAGCAATTGCCTCAGGACCCCACTATGATCCTTTGGAACCTCCAAGGCCGGTCCTCTCTTACTTTTGAGGATTGGTTATTCCTGAACACACGTTTCCCGGTCCTTACAGACCTATATCCGAGGTGCTTCATATCCAACAACCACACAGGTGAAAAGTATATAAATGTCAGGGCTGGTAGGTCATTGACACCACCCTAGCTAGAAAGAAACGTCGGGCACTCCTTGGGTCCGTATCCCGTTTTTGACTCATACCGATGTGTGAGGCTCACGAATTCACGTTATACACAAAGCTATACCACACAGGCCGTGCTTTGATCATCAACCACAAGACTTTGCTTTTCAACAGAAGTCTTGATCAATTGCCACTTACGCGTGCCACACTGGCAATTCACTCCATGCGACTGATGTCCATCGATATACAACCTCTGAGCTCGTACGTCTCAGAGAAGGACGTTAAGCAAGAGAATAAATTCTCCGCCGCCAAACAGATGTATATTTAATAGAGATCAATCAACACAGAATAAAATCCAATGTCAGACACACAATCCATTTACAAGTTCGTTCTGGATCTGAACGAAACCGGAGGCACTTTCCTCGCATATCCATCCATCTCCAAGTACTTCTGGATGATCACCAATTGTTTCCCTCATCTTGGGTGTACAACCCAATCAAGATCATCAGTAATCACCCAAACGATGTGAAGACTTCTGGTCTTCAACCACCGTCTTCCTCTTCGACATCTCGTCGAATCGGTTATTCAGAATGGGTATAACCCGGCCTTTCTGAAAAACCCACGTATATGATAAACAAATGTTACACCATCACAACAAACGCCTCATTCCAATTCAGAATATTCTTTTATTCACAAAATCACATTCTTAGGGAATAGGTTCCCATTAATTTTATCAAAGATAAATTCTTCTAAATTTATTCTTTAATCTTCCTTTGGATATCATTTCTAACTGGTCGGGATTAGCGAACCACACCGAAGTAATTATTTATTTTATTTCCCAATCCCAACCTATTCATCCTATGGAGCAAAACTGGTAATACTCCATATCTAACACCACGGTGTTATTGGTAAAATTAATTACCATTTCACGTTCAAATCTAGTTAAAGATTTAACTATCACTTTGGAGCAAAACTGGTGGTACTCCATTCTCGATAACCTTTCAGATTTGAAAATTTAAATTATCAATTCACATTTTAATCGAATTAAAGATTCATTAAAACTCCACTTAGTTTTAATCTTTTCAAAAATCAACATCTTGCCTTTAACTGGGTTAAAGAACCAATGTCATATAAAACACGATTCACGATAAACCCAAATCACATTCGATATTAAATACAAGGCTCTGAATAGAAAATATACCGGCTTATATTCAATATCAAATTCTGAAACCAACAAAAATCGTACTGGAAATAACGATACAAAATATATCTTTCAAATTCCCTCAACAATATCTGTATAATCACGAAATCCAACATCGAAATATTCCGAAGATAATTTCGATTCAACTCCAGTCCAATCAACGTATTGGGAATATTGATTATTTTTAAAATCACTTTCAAATTCAATTTATTTATTTCAAAAATAAATTGATTTTAATTCTAGTTCAAAACTAGTTCATTTCGATAAAAATCTATTTTTATCTTTTCAAATGTGGAATTCTTCAGCCCGATTTTTCCCAAATCATTTCTTATGATTTTGCACAAATTATCAATATTTTTAATAATTTTATCAATGCCCGTACAGTCGATTTCCATCAACGGCCATCGAACTGCACTTACAACGACCTTTTCCAAATTTGATTTGGACATAATTCGAAATCCAACCGTTAGATTTCAAATTTCTAATATTCATTGGAAATCTCTTTTCAATTCAAACCCAACGGTTCTGGTTTTAGGAGAATCCGACGGTCGGATCTCCCGCAATGTCAATTCGAAATCAATGGTCGAAATTCACGAACTGCCGCGGCGCAGCGCGTTCTATTCAGGTCATTATATATATTATATATACTTCGTAGATTTCCTTTTTAAAACGTATTTTATAATTCGTTTTAAATTCACTTTCAAAACCATTTCAACTCTATATTCAATTTCAAATCAAAATTGAATATTTCCTATCATTACTATATAAATGATAATATATTCAAAACACTATATTTTGAAATCACTACCTTTTCTATATTCATTATAAAAACGAATATAATTGATATAAATATCATTCACGTCAAAATAGCGCAACTCTAATCAACACGGCTTTATATATTTCAATAAATTTGTTATCCTATTCAACAAATGAATATTTATTCTATTCAACACATGAATCTATATTTCTTTCAACACACGAATAATCTCAACACATGAGTACTGTCAACGCATCACTATTTTTGTTATGTAAAATATTTTATAAAACTATGGTATCTATCATTCGATTTTTAATCAGACTCCACCGTGAAGTAGATTCTAATTTTAAATATGATAAAGATGTAAATTATATTATTAAAATATTTTACTCAACACACAAATATTTTCAACACATGAACATCGTCAACACATGACTATTTTTGTATTCAATACATGAATTTTCTTTTATAATATTCATTATTTTCCCGATTGGAATGAGGCCCAATCAATTACCTTATAAGTTTAATTACATGGGTTCCATACAACACATGTGTATAATAGCAACGATAAACAATTAACCATCATCCAAAGTGCACCACACAACTGCATAAGCATCAAATACAAATAATCAATGCTTACACAATCTGTCGACCGATCGATTGACATACAATTAAATAATTGGGATTAGTGTACGCCAAATTTCATCCCAACACCCGTGTGGGGTTTCAAATCAACAAACACATATTTTTATTCGTGCAGTTGGGCGATGTGTAAAATTTATCATCCCAACCAATATCCGTCAAATTAGTGTATATAAACAAATCGGCCGATTTGTTTATAAATATTTATTTATTCACATTCACGTTAAAAATTATATTTTTAACGATAATTAATTTATTTCAACACCTCTACATTTATTATCAATTTCACATCAACATCACAAACAATTTTCACAACACATCAATCAAACAAACAAGCCATCCATGGTCTGTGGATGACGGGTGTCGGGTGCTACTAAACACTGTCTGCATCCTAGCATATATTATAATATAACTAGAAAAAGGAATTTTAAAAGGTGAGAAGTTCTCACCAATAGCTATCCCAACTCCACGACACTTCATTTATAGAAATCATCGACGTTCCCGCGTTTTGTCACTTTCGTTGCCCGTAGCCACTACATATATAAAAATCGAATTTTTACTTCGCTATTCAATATATAAAAATCGAATTTTTACTTTGCTATTCAATATATAAAAATCGAATTTTTACTTTGCTATTCAATATATAAAAATCGAATTTTTACTTTGCTGTTCAATATATAAAAATCGAATTTTTACTTTTCTATTCAATATATAAAAATCCCATTTTTATAATCACGCTATATGGATAAAAATTCTATTTTTACATCGCTACTATATAGATAAAAAATCTATTTTTACATCGTTGCTATATAGATAAAATTCTATTTTTATCATGCTACTCTCTATATAAAGATTTCGCCCTTTTCTATTTTAAAAATCTAATCTTTTCTATTTTAAAAATCTAATCTTTTCTGTTTTAAAAATCTAATCTTTTCTATTTTAAAATCTAATCTTTTCTATTTCAAAATCTAATCTTTTCTATTTTAAAAATCTAATATTTTCTATTTTAAAAATCTAATCTTTTGCCTAATAAAAATGCAAACTTTTTCACTGTTATTTCATATATAAAAAACTGAATTTTGCTTTAAACTAAATAAATTAATTAAAAAAAAAACTTACGGTACATCGTCTAAAGGGGGGGGGGCTGGAGCGTCGCTGGTGGCGCCGGAGGAGGAAGAGGGCGCGTGGGATGATGTGCTGCTCCGGGGTGGGGTCTGGGGTTCATTGCGGCGGAGGAGGAAGAAAAGAGGGTCGGGATTTGCGTCGCGCGGTGGAAGCAGGCCGAGGGGGGGGGGGGGTCTGGTCAGAGGCGAACGCCTCCTGGTGGTTGGGCGGCGTCGAGGCGATCAATCGCCTGGGGCGCGGCTGCGGCTTCTTCTTCTTTTCTTTTTTTTATTTCGAATTATGATTTAATCGGGGGGGGGGGGGGGCAGAGTGAATAGATAGGGAGAGGGAAGATATTTTAATTTTATATTATTTAATTATTTAATTTCTAAAAAGGTACTTTTTATTTCGACTTCGAAACGAGGCCCACCGCCTGTTGTCCATAGCGTATTACCCCCATTCCGAACACAATGGGATATGTATCGTAGGCTGATTCGATCGTTTCGATCAGTTTCCGTTAAAATCAACATATAAATATATATATTGAATTTGAACACGCATTTCAATTTACCGGGGTCACATACGAACCTTAAAAATTCCAGAAAAATATTTTCTAGCCTCGTATTGACGATACGGTCCTAACAAAACTAGTTTCATCGAATTCCGAGACCGTTGGAAAAATGGCCATTTTCCAGTCGATTAAAATCAACTGAAACTGGTCAAACGCGTTTTCCTTTGCCACGCTCACATATTGAATCGAAAAATTATGAAATTCGAAACCTAGCAATAACTTTACATTATGGACCCAACAAAAGTGGTTTCGTCGAAATCCGAGGTCGTTTGCAAAATTCCCATTTTTAAGGGTCTGAATTCCATAGCGACTATTCAGAATTTTCAACTGGACATATCTTTTAATTCCCGCTATGAAATCTCAATTTTTCGGATTTGTTGGAAAGATATTCACGAATAGATTCCATTATTTTTGGTTTCACTAAAATCCGGTTTGTTTTGCACCCGGTACATTCAATTGAAGTTTGAAATCGAATTATCGAACTACCGCGCCATTTTCAATTCTATTATAATTATATATAATTATTTATATTCTAACCACTATGTATATAAAATATACGTTCTATTCTATTCAAAATAAATTTCTCGTAGATATTATTTAAAATAATCTATTTTAAATGTTCAAAATTCGCTAAAATTGCCAAAATAAAAATTTTAAACTGGCCCAGATTTTCGGGTTGTTACAATCTCCCCCGCTTAAAACTTTTCGTCCCCGAAAAGGAACAAAGTCGAAAGTGGTTTGATCAATCAACTCTACTTTCCTTATTTTGATTACGGCTTAAGTTCTTCAACCTTTCAGTTTCTGAGAATTTTCAAATTCTTCAAAAATTTGGCTAACACCCTAAATTTTCGAAAAAATTCGCCATAACCTCCCCTGCATCGGGAGCAACGGGAAAATCGCGAAATTGCCATGCAGGCCTTCTGATCTCAAAAAGAACAAGAAAAAGCCAAGCGGCTAGCCAATAGGCTCATAAAATCATCATCACCTAAACAAAACAGTAAATTATAGTAAACATGTACCTATTTGTCGGGCAAACAAATTTTATTCTCTGCTCTAGCCTCCTTTCTATGACCTGTTCAATGTAAGTACATGTATATGCAAGCAAATGCTACCAATTTCCAATACAATTCAATATTTGGTTCAATTAGGCTAAATGGTTCAAAATTATTAAACAAATAAAAAAACAACACAACCATCAATCAATTAGTGGATTAGAGTTTCAAATTCATAATTTTGATATATACAAAAAATCATGATTTTGATGCCAATTCACAACAATGTATTCTAGCTATATTTGTTTTGGTTCTCACACCAGTCTAATGGAAATATATAGAAATCACACCTTCAAAACACGAACATAAATATTGATAATGCGGCCGCATTACCAGAATTATCCCCGGGTGTCTAGAATCTGATTCTATATCCATCCAGTATATTAAAACTTCGAATATACGTTCATGACGCGTATACGCGAAATCTATATATACTCTATTGTCCAAATTCAAAATAAATAAATAATCAAATACGTTTAAAACGATTTAAATTTTCAAAACAAAATTGTTTTCATTTGAAAATTATACTCTTCACACTCGTTCTAGGATACTACTGATCCTATCTCTAACGAGTAATTCTAATTGGATATTACTAATCCAATATCTGGTGAATTCTTTCGTATGGTTCTAATGTGTCTTGTTCTCGAGCTCTGTAAACCAAACTCTAATACCAACTGTAACGGCAAGGAATTTCGCTTGATCTGAATCGATCGTTAAACCGACTAAGATCGTTCGAAAACCCTTGATCGTTCGAGAACAGGACAAATCAGAACGCAAACAGAAGAACATTTCATTGTTATTACAACAATTCCATCAGATACAAGAATATACAGAGTATAAATGAATAAATTACATTCGATAAATATCAGGGATTACAATAAATTACATAGCAGCGGAAAAATATACAAAACACAACTAGAAGAGATAACCGGATACAAAGTTTTCCGGATATCGTTCCAGCTGTAAATCAGGACCCTATGAATATAAATCTGCAAAACCAAAACTACAAGTTGCCCATGTGGAAAATAGGGGCACCCAGAATTTAGGTTAAAACAATAAACTCCAGGTCAGTCATGTGACTGGTGTGAGAACTAAAACAGTTATTTAAAACTTTACTTTAAAAGAGAGTAATTCAAGGGACCACGCCGTATAACACGGAAAGGGTTTTCCTCCCAAGAATACTAGTGCATATAACAAAACAGCGCAATGCTTTTTGATAAAATGAAGCTATTATAAGACCTAGGTCCCATCACACAATGCAACGCAAGCCGAAGGATAGGGTTTCCCTTATAATAGCCAAATAATGCTTGATACGTTTAAAACAAATCATTTGATACTATTATAGGTGTATAGTGTCAAAACAATTTCAATCATAAATATCAAACATAGACGGCATGGGCACCATATATCATGTCGCCATACTAGTTCTACAATTAAAATCGTAATATCACGTATTGGAAATTGGATTCCGTCACGAGCCGAGGCAAGGGGCAAGCTCCTCTCCGCGTTCGAGACACTCTAGCAAATGCCTCAGGACCCCACTATGATCCTTTGGAACCTCCAAGGCCGGTCCTCTCATACTTTTGAGGATTGGTTATTCCTGAACACACGTTTTCCGGTCCTTACAGACCTATATCCGAGGCGCCTCATATCCAACAACCACACAGGTGAAAAGTATATAAATGTCAGGGCTGGTAGGTCACTGACACCACCTTAGCTAGAAAGAAAGGTCGTGCACTCCTTGGGTCCGTATCCCGTTTTTGACTCATACCGAGGTGTGAGGCTCGCGAATTCACGTTATACACAAAACTATGCCACACAGGCCGTGCTTTGATCATCAACCATAAGACTTTGCTTTTCAACAGAAGCCTTGATCAATTGCCACTTATGCCTGCCACACTGGCAATTCACTCCATGCGACTGATGTCCATCGATATACAACCTTTGAGCTCGTACGTCTCAGAGAAGGGCGTTAAGCAAGAGAATAAATTCTCCGTCGCCAAACAGATGTATATTTAATAGAGATCAATCAACACAGAATAAAATCCCATGTCAGACACACAATCCATTTACAAGTTCGTTCTGGGTCTGAACGAAACCGGAGGCACTTTCTTCGCATATCCATCCATCTCCAAGTACGTCTGGATGATCACCAATTGTTTCCCTCATCTTGGGTGTACAGCCCAATCAAGATCATCAGTAATCACCCAAACGATGTGAAGACTTCTGGTCTTCAACCACCGTCTTCCTCTTCGACATCTCGTCGAATCGGTTATTCAGAATGTGTATAACCCGGCCTTTCTGAAAAATCCACGTATATGATAAACAAATGTTACACCGACACAACAAACGCCTCATTCCAATTCAGAATATTCTTTTATTCACAAAATCACATTCTTAGGGAATAGGTTCCCATTAATTTTATCAAAGACAAATTCTTCTAAATTTATTCTTTAATCTTCCTTCGGATATCATTTCTAACTAGTCGGGATTAGCGAACCACACCGAAGTAATTATTTATTTTATTTCCCAATCCCAACCTATTCATCCCATGGAGCAAAACTGGTAATACTCCATATCTAACACCACGGTGTTATCGGTAAAATTAATTACCATTTCACGTTCAAATCTAGTTAAAGATTTAACTATCGCTTTGGAGCAAAACTGGTGGTACTCCATTCTCGATCACCTTTCAGATTTGATAATTTAAATTATCAATTCACATTTTAATCTAATTAAAGAATCATTAAAACTCCACTTAGTTTTAATCTTTTCAAAAATCAACATCTTGCCTTTAACTGGGTTAAAGAACCAATGTCATATAAAACACGATTCACGATAAACCCAAATCACATTCGATATTAAATACAAGGCTCTGAATAGAAAATATACCGGCTTATATTCAATATCAAATTCTGAAACCAACAAATATCGTACTGGAAATAACGATATAAAATATATCTTTCAAATTCCCTCAACAATATCTGTATAATCACGAAATCCAACATCGAAATATTCCAAAGATAATTTCGATTGAACTCCGGTCCAATCAACGTATTGGGAATATTGATTATTTTTAAAATCACTTCCAAATTCAATTTATTTATTTCAAAAATAAATTGATTTTAATTCTAGTTCAAAACTAGTTCATTTCGATAAAAATCTATTTTTATCTTTTCAAATGTGGAATTCTTCAGCCCAATTTTTCCCAAATCATTTCTTATGATTTTACACAAATTATCAATATTTTTAATAATTTTATCAAGGCCCGTACAGTCAATTTCCATCAACGGCCATCGAACTGCACTTACAGCGACCTTTTCCAAATTTTATTTGGACGTAATTCGAAATCCAACCGTTAGATTTCAAATTTCTAATATTCATTGGAAAGCTCTTTTCGATACAAACCCAACGGTTCCGGTTTTAGGAGAATCCGACGGTCGGATCTCCAGCAATGTCAATTCGAAGTCAATGGTCGAAATTCACGAACTGCCGCGGCGCGGCGCGTTCTATTCATGCCATTATATATATATTATATATATATTTCGTCGATTTCCTATTTAAAACGTATTTTATAAATCGTTTTAAATTCGCTTTCAAAACCATTTCAACTCTATATTCAATTTCAAATCAAAATTGAATATTTCCTATCATTACTATATAAATGATAATATTTTCAAAACGTTATATTTTGAAATCATTACCTTTTCTATATTCATTATAAAAAACGAATATAATCGATATAAATATCGTTCACGTCAAAATAGCTCAACTCTAATCAACACGGCTTTATATATTTCAATAAATTCGTTATCCTATTCAACAAATGAATATTTATTCTATTCAACACATGAATCTATATTTCTTTCAACACACGAATAATCTCAACACATGAGTACTGTCAACACATCACTATTTTTGTTATGTAAAATATTTTATAAAACTATGGTATCTATCGTTTGATTTTTAATCAGACTCCACCGTGAAGTAGATTCTAATTTTAAATATGATAAAGATGTAAATTTTATTATTAAAATATTTTACTCAACACACAAATATTTTCAACACATGAACATCTTCAACACATGACTATTTTTGTATTCAACACATGAATTTTCTTTTATAGTATTCATTATTTTCCCGATTGGAATGAGGCCCAATCAATTACCATATAACGTTAATTATATGGGTTCCAACATACAATTAAATAATTGGGATTAGTGTACGCCAAATTTCATCCCAACACACGTGTGGGGTTTCAAATCAACAAACACATATTTTTATTCATGCAGTTGGGCGATGTGTAAAATTTATCATCCCAATTAATATCCGTGAAATCAGTGTATATAAACAAATCGGCCGATTTGTTTATAAATATTTATTTATTCACATTCACGTTAAAAATTATATTTTTAATGATAATTAATTTATTTCAACACCTCTACATTTATTATCGATTTCACATCAACATCACAAACAATTTTCACAACACATCAATCAAACAAACAAGTCATCCATGTTCTGTGGATGACGGGTGTCGGGTGCTACTAAAAACCATCTGCATCCTAGCATATATTATAATATAACTAGAAAAAGGAATTTTAAAAGGTGAGAAGTTCTCACCAATAGCTATCCCAACTCCACGACACTTCATTTGTAGAAATCATCGTCGTTCCCGCCTTTTGTCACTTTCGTTGCCCGTAGCCACTACATATATAAAAATCGAATTTTTACTTCGCTATTCAATATATAAAAATTGAATTTTTACTTTGCTATTCAATATATAAAAATAGAATTTTTACTTTGCTATTCAATATATAAAAATTGAATTTTTACTTTGCTATTCAATATACAAAAATCGAATTTTTACTTTGCTATTCAATATATAAAAATCCTATTTTTATAATCACGCTATATGGATAAAAATTCTATTTTTACATCGCTACTATATAGATAAAATTTCTATTTTTACATCGTTGCTATATAGATAAAATTCTATTTTTATCATGCTACTCTCTATATAAAGATTTCTCCCTTTTCTATTTTAAAAATCTAATCTTTTCTATTTCAAAAATCTAATCTTTTGCCTAATAAAAATGCAAACTTTTTCACTGTTATTTCATATATAAAAAACTGAATTTTGCTTTAAACTAAATAAATTAATTAAATAAAACAAAAAAAACTTACTGTACATCGTCTAAAGGGGGGCTGGAGCGTCGCTGGCGGCGCCGGAGGAGGAAGAAGGCGCGTGGGATGATGTGCTGCTCCGGGGTGGGGTCTGGGGTTCATCGCGGCGGAGGAGGAAGAAAAGGGGGTCGGGATTTGCGTCGCGCGGTGGAAGCAGGTAGGGTGGTCTGGTCGGAGGCGACCGCCTCCTAGTGTTGGGTGGCGTCGAGGCGATCAATCGCCTGGGGCGCGGCTGCGGCTGCGCCTTCTTCTTCTTTTCTTTTTTTATTTCGAATTCTGATTTAATCGGGGGGGGGGGGGGGCAAAGTGAATTGACAGGGAGAGGGAAGATATTTTAATTTTATATTATTTAATTTCTAAAAAGGTACTTTTTATTTCGACCTCGAAACGAGGCCCACCGCCTGTCGCCCATAGCGTATTACCCCCATTCCGAACACAATGGGATATGTATCGTAGGCTGATTCGATCGTTTTAATCAGTTTTTGTAACGACCCGGGTTTTCCAGTTATTTGAATTCATATATTTAAATTGGTTTGAATATTTATTTGGAAATATGAATAGATTTAATATTGAATTCATTTATAAAATGAAGAATAAACGTTTATATTTATATTTAATATAAAACGAACTCAAAAATGCGCGGTAGTTTGTAAAAATTGAATTTCAACTTCAATTGATTATACCGAATCCATGTTAAGTTGGATTTCGTCGAAACAAGAAGCGTCTGAATCTAATTGATAATAATTTTCTAGTAAAGCAGAAAAATCGAGATTTCATCGTGTATATTGTGAGATATGGCCTAATCAAAATTTAAAATAGTCGCTGTAGAATCGTTTATCGACTGTAACGGTTTATTCGATATAACTAGATATCGGTTTCGAATTTAGACAAGATTCTTTTGAGGCGCGGTGATAATTTAATTTTTAGAATTTTACTGTAGTTTTTAATTCGTAAATTAAACAACTTTTTATTTGGAGTATTTTGCACCCTATGTCAGCATTTTGGGGTTTCACTATATAAGTCCGCATACCGACGTTATTATATTTTTGAAGTCGTAAGGCAATGCTGAACACAACGGTGTTTTTATTTCTGTCCGTAACGGCTCGGACAAACGTAATTTTTATGGAACGCGGTACACGTAAATTTAATAACATAAACATTTCGTTGAATCTTTCCTTCGCGTTTTACATAAGTAATTCAATTTTTACTGCAATACTCGAGTCCTCTTAGCGAATAATTGGGGTACGCAAACCAATAACACATATAAAACTCTACCACCCGCTACCCATGTTATTATCTGCCTTCTGCACCTGACATGTTACCGCCTACCCATGATACTACCTGCGTTCTATCAACTAACACACTTAGGAAAAAGTAAAATCAAGCCGCACTACTTCTTTTTGCATTAACTTGCCCCTGCCTTGTCTGAACATGCCTAAACCCCAGCTGTGATTTCTTTACGCATATGCTAGCCATCATAAACTTTTAAATCTCTGGATGCCTAACGTGTAGCTGCACGTACTGTTTGTCTTCCCACATGCCTACAAACTTGCATATGCCAACCTATTACCAACCGCTGCAAAGCTATCTACTTACCTGACATTTTTTCCACTGCTATGATCATTCTTTTCAACATCCAGCAACTGATTGAAATGAAAATTCTTACTTACCCTTAAGCCTAACAGCAGGACAATCACAGTGACATGGAAATGAAATATCACTGTTGTGCCATTTCACTTCAATACCTAAACCGGAAACCCACATGCCTACATGTACCCTATTACTTGGCGGCCAAACAAATTACGTGATGGCAAAGTTTCCCAGTTCCTTGCGTGCCACGGTCCTCTGTTATAAATACTGGACCATTTTCTTTTCTATCCATTCGCTTTTGACCGTAAATAAATGAATAGTGCTTCACTTTAATAATAATAATATATATGAAATACTGAAGATGTGTTCTTCAAGTCTGTATATATTTGTGGGGTTCGGGACCGACTGTGTTCTAAAGTTGTAACATCCGTACGCCTAGGGATGAGGACGAAGGGGCGGACTGTGGAGAAGTAAGGAGGAGAATAAGGAGTCTGGTCGGATTCTGATGTGTGGTAGAGTGGCATGCTGGATAAGGGACGGATAAGTAGTAGCATGGAGTCGAGTTTGGTCATTTGCATGCGTGGAGGAGAGGTCCATTTCCTTGAAAATGAGGAGATGAATACTGTTGTGTGTGGTCTTGAGTTTGGAGCATGGGTTTTGGGCCGTATTTAAAAAAAAAAAGTTACGAAACTGGAAAAAAATGAGAAGGTGGATGGAACTGGAAATTGGTTTGAGCATTGTTGGATGAGGAAATGAGCAGGAGACGTGGGGGAAGACTGTCTCCAGTACATGCGGCGTTGGGTTAGGGAAAGTGGGCTTGGGCCCTTGCGGAAAGATTAAGAAAAAAAAAAAAAAAAGAGAAGGGGCATAATGTGTTCAAAGCAGGAAAGTAGCGGATGGAGGCAAGTTTAGAGAACAAGGGCGAGCTTGCTGATGTGGGAGAAACCAAAAGGAAATGGGATGGGAAAATGGACCATAAAATGGTGTCGGGCCAACCTGGGCTTTCGAAAAAATAAAATATGAAGAGCATTTGAGGGAGACTTGAATGCAGAGCCTTCCCATTTGAACAAGACAGATGAATGGAAAAAGGTAATGCTGACCACCCATTAATAATTTATAAAGTAACCAACGTTGGTTATGTAATAATTAGGATTTAATGAAATACCGTAAAATTTTATTACCTAGAACTCAATTATGTGTGGTCAGATTTGAGTAAAACGAAAGGCATCGGAACAAAATATAAAAGCACAATGCGCTGGAACTGGTTTGATCGGAAATAGTAGCAGATGGAGTTTTAAAGAACCGTTTAAATCGACGAATGGAAACCAAGGTGAGTTAAACTCACTCAGTTCCCTACTTATAATTATTATAAGTCGGGTTTATCATTGTGTGCTATGTTTGCTAAATATTGGTTGATTTTTGATTGTTTAAATGGTAGTTAATATATCGTTATATCGAGTATTTAAATTAAACGTTGTTTAATTTAAAATGAAACGACATCGTTATTTTTAACGATGGTCTCCAAACAAGGTAACTTACCTTGTTGGTTACTATAAACGTATTTGATTGAATTGTATACTTGAACTGATGTTGGTAGTTGACCGTTATCCGTAAAATTTATTATCATCATCATGTGAACTGTTAAACCCATATGATTGGATTACTGAATTGGTTGTTGATTGGTAACCCAAATTCAATGTTTGTTTGGTTATTAACCAATGTGTGATATAGTTTGAGGAAGATATAGCAGATGGCCAAATACACACTGTTTTATAAAGATTGATTTACCGTCAGGTAAATCGATAGAAGTAAAGTTATGTAATTTATTTTATACTTGGAAATATATTTTTAAAATATATTATTTTAATGAAGTTCATAGAAAATAAAATAAACCAACCGCGTGTATATATTGTTTTGTTAACACAAATCACCAATTTTGTGCCAAAACCTACCGTGTGCGAAGCACGTGCTTCTTCTAAATTTTTAAATGATTTATAACGAAAATTCTTATAAAGATTGATAAGCAAATAAGTAGAGATCGACGCGACGACTAATAACCGAGATAAATTGTTTTATGAGACAGTTTAAGTAGATTATATTGGATTGATTATTATTTCAATAATCAAATGGGATTATCAAATTTTGAATTTAAATAGAAAGATGAATCGAAATTTGATTAACGAGTTAGTCATGTTAGAGTTGACCAAGTCAACCGTGTTTACAAAAATGTTTTTTTAAATTAACTAATTTAATGGAAATATCTATTGGTTAAGTAAAACATTTCAAAATGTTGGTATATAATTATCATTTATTTCATAATCAAAGTAGGGCCTTGAGAATTAAGGAGTAATGAAAGTTTACCAAGTGATAAGGCTGATTTTAATAAAATGATATTTTAGAAGTAAATTATATTAATGATTATATAAGTTAAAGTTATATAGCGGTTTAAAGAAAATTCTTATGTAAGACTTTATTTAATCAGATTTGTGAAATCCAAGATTTCTGTGAAGTTATAAAACCCAAAGTTTTACCGTAATGGAGAGAGAAGCCAAGATATGAATAAAAGAATTGGAATTAAACTGCAGATCATTTGAGATAAATGATTTTCTAAATATTGAACTGAGGAAGGTTTGAAATAGAAATCAAAACTGGAACTAAAGTTTTGAATTAAAGAGGTGAGACGAGTTAAGTGAAAAGAGATGCGATATCAACTCGTTATATTAATAAGAGATGAGATGTCATTAAGGTATAATCAAATGGGATTTGTTTTGATATCGGGGATAAATACGAGATTTTGGTATTACAATTGATATCATCTTAAGATAAGAATGGTTTTAATCAAGGTCTGAGAGGTAATTAAAATACCCCAACTTGAATGACTCCAGGATTATCAAAAGATGGTATTATTTGTAAGGAGGGAGATGTAAGAAGTAATTTATCTTATGGAATAATAACGCAACGTTATTTGAGAGATTTTGGGAATTATACTTTGGGATTTCCAAAATAAAAGGAATTAGAAGGGGCTTGAAAATATGAATGATATTTCCATAAATAGGAGGAATAAAAGGCGGTTTTGAAAATATGATAATATTTTCAAAATAAGAAATGACTTGTAGGACGAGTTTGTTCTAAAAGAATGAGTGACGATTATTTTGTTTAATGAAACAAAAGGAGATTTATTAAAGATTGTTTTACGATGATAAGTTGGATCGATTTTCCAAATGATAAATGAAATATCAAATGTTTGAATGATATGTGAAGATAAAATCTTGATATATTTTTTCCTAAGTATAAATGGAATGATTTGAAAGTATTAAAATATTATAATTGATCTATATTATTTTAAAGGCCAAATGATGCTGTATAAACCAATGGATCCATTTTATTTATATGTTTGTTTATTTTGATAGTTAAAGAACCGACTATCAAAATCATACCCAATGCGTTGTTGGTATGGAAAGACCGGGATCGAATTTATATTCGAAAACCATTCCGACCAATGAATACGAAAACGTAGAAGATGCTGGTCGAGATGGAGCTATTGAAGACCGTATATCTTCATGAATGGAAGGACTATTGTTGGATTTCTCTAGCTGATCCCTAGAGATATTTTGACGATGATTCTGTCAGGATTGAAATCTACGGATTTCAAGGACTGCTCGCTACTGATCTATAGGGTGATTCCTAGGATGCGGTAGGAGGGTGCCTTCGGTTCATCCTGTTCCTGGATGACGTGTATGGATGATCTGAACAGGGGCCAGATGTGTCAAAAGTCGATTATAACCTCAAGCCTCATCAACCGGGAAATGACAAAAATCGGGCAGGCAGCATGGCTATGTGGGTCGCTCCCATTAGGGTGTATAATCACCTATCTAGAGAAAATCCTTTTGCTTCTTTAATCTATCGATGCTGTCCCATTTCGGGAAAGACGGTGGGTCGCACCCAACCGTTGGTGATATACATTCGATACACTCAAGCGAAATGAGTGGTCGGTCATGTGTGGGCCGGGTTGCAAGACGTTCTTGTTGAACCCAGTGTATTCGCCTCTAGAGATACACTATCGGCAGGTGGTCCCATACCTTGTCATAGTCGGAAACCAGTCTCCAATAAGCGCCCGCGGTTTTGTTTGTATATTATATATGTGAAGCGTGAGATGCAAGCGTTCCACTAGAGTGATATTTACTTGTATTTAGACACTATTATAATATCAGAAAAGATATTGATTTCAAAACTGTTTTGGGTTATCGTAAGGTAAAAACCGTCTGTATTTATGTGTGGATTTGGTCTTACGATTATACTTTTCTTTCGAAAGGATTTTAACTTCAAAATCAAGTTGGATGATTTCCCCTTTATACTGTGTGTGTTTATCTCACTCTGGTTCACCAGACTGACCCGGTGTTTTGTAAATGCTCGGGTTAGACCGGGTGTACAGGTTCAGGTTATCGGATGCTGTGAAGTCCAAAGACAAGCTGAAGGTGTTCAGACGTATGATGTTCGATCGTTATGATTCTGCTGTGTGATGTATATAAGGACAGATTATTATAACTGTCCCAGTGTATTGATGTACTTTGATGATTGTAAGTTTTATTTCAAAGCTCTCTATAAAGTTTATTTATATGTTATATTTTGTTTCCGCTGCGATGTGAGATTATGTGATGTGTTCTTCTTCTTATTCTTCTATTCTAACATTTCTTTCTTTCTTTTCTCACCCTCTAACTTCTTTCTCCTAGCTTTCTGGGGTTTTCGGTACTTGAGTTTTGGACACGGGTGGTATTAGTGTCGAGATTCGAGTGTCGAAATTTCCCGGGTCGCTACAGTTGGTATCAGAGCAATGGTTTAGGAATAACCTTGGCTCTGTGGCGTATCTCGATAGAGATAGGGTTAGTAATACCCTAGATTGAGTTGAAATGTATGTATATGAGAGCGCATATTTGTAGATTTTATATAAAAATGTTTTGTATTGCGTTGTTTTGATCGGTTCAACTTGAACTGGCAATTGATGCAGTACTGTTTTGTAAAAAGGGTAAGTAAAATAATTTTTCCCAAATTATATTTTTCGTATATAAAAGGAAATGATTTTTCTCAATTATTGAGATATTGGTTTGATGATTAATTTGAATTTAATTCAAACTGGATTTGAATCGTTTAATTTAACCAAAATAGGGATTAAGACCTGATTTTGAATTTGAAAAGGTTCAATATAACTAGTAGAATTTGTAAATAAGAATTAAAATATGAAATCATACAAATCAGAATTTAACTTAAATATGGATGATTTGTTGTATTGATTGTGCTTTGCTTTGTTTGCTAGATGTTAGATTTGTTGGATATAAAATTCATCGACAGTGGAATGAATTAGCAGCTAAGGAATAAATCCCAATAATGAACTCAAATAAGATCGCATATGAAATGAAAACCGAGTAATAAATTTCAGTATAATTGATCTGCATAAGAAATCGAATAAGATATAAATCTAAAATAATTTGACCCTGTATCTATTATTGGTATCAGATATGGAGTTAAGTGCAGGATTGGGAAGAGGAGAAAGAGCTGCTAGTTGCTTTGCCTCGCGTTAGGATATTGGTTGCCCAACAAATAGGTAAGCCTTCAATTATTGATTTTGGTGGTTTGTTTTATACCCCTGAGTTGGGTAGCCACTTGGCTTTGTTTTCTTTTGATAGATGGGAAGCCCGAAAGGCGAGTTGTAGTTGTTTGAATCGAACAGTACAGAAGAGGTGCTGACAAATTTTTCGGAAATTTTTAAACTTAGAAATTATTTTGATAATGTTTTAATGCTAATTATTTTGAAAATAATTGAGTTTGAATCATTCTTCTTTACTTAGCAATTTCGAGGACGAAATTTATTTAAGGGGGGAAGAATGTAACGACCCGGGTTTTCCAGTTATTTGAATTCAAATATTTAAATTGGTTTGAATATTTATTTGGAAATATGAATAGATTTAATATTGAATTCATTTATAAAATGAAGAATAAACGTTTATATTTATATTTAATATAAAACGAACTCGAGAATGCGCGGTAGTTCGTAAAAATTGAATTTCAACTTCAATTGATTATACCGAATCCATGTTAAGTTGGATTTCGACGAAACAAGAAGCGTCTGAATCTAATTGATAATAATTTTCTAGTAAAGCAGAAAAATCGAGATTTCATCGTGTATATTGTGAGATATGGCCTAATCAAAATTTAAAATAGTCGCTGTAGAATCGTTTATCGACCGTAACGGTTTATTCGATATAACTAGATATCGGTTTCGAATTTAGACAAGATTCTTTTGAGGCGCAGTGATAATTTAATTTTTAGAATTTTACTGTAGTTTTTAATTCGTAAAATAAACAACTTTTTATCTGGAGTATTTTGCACCCTGTGTCAGCATTTTGGGGTTTCACTATATAAGTCCGCATACCGACGTTATTATATTTTTGAAGTCGTAAGGCAATGCTGAACACAACGGTGTTTTTATTTCTGTCCGTAACGGCTCGGACAAACGTAATTTTTATGGAACGCGGTACACGTAAATTTAATAACATAAACATTTCGTTGAATCTTTCCTTCGCGTTTTACATAAGTAATTCAATTTTTACTGCAATACTCGAGTCTTCTTAGCGAATAATTGGGGTACGCAAACCAATAACACATATAAAACTCTACCACCCGCTACCCATGTTATTATCTGCCTTCCGCACCTGACATGTTACCGCCTACCCATGATACTACCTGCGTTCTATCAACTAACACACTTAGGAAAAAGTAAAATCAAGCCGCACTACTTCTTTTTGCATTAACTTGCCCCTGCCTTGTCTGAACATGCTTAAACCCCAGCTGTGATTTCTTTACGCATATGCTAGCCATCATAAACTTTTAAATCTCTGGATGCCTAACGTGTAGCTGCATGTACTGTTTGTCTTCCCACATGCCTACAAACTTGCATATGCCAACCTATTACCAACCGCTGCAAAGCTATCTACTTACCTGACATTTTTGCCACTGCTATGATCATTCTTTTCAACATCCAGCAACTGATTGAAATGAAAATTCTTACTTACCCTTAAGCCTAACAGCAGGACAATCACAGTGACATGGAAATGAAATATCACTGTTGTGCCATTTCACTTCAATACCTAAACCGGAAACCCACATGCCTACATGTACCCTATTACTTGGCGGCCAAACAAATTACGTGATGGCAAAGTTTCCCAGTTCCTTGCGTGCCACGGTCCTCTGTTATAAATACTGGACCATTTTCTTTTCTATCCATTCGCTTTTGACCGTAAATAAATGAATAGTGCTTCACTTTAATAATAATAATATATATGAAATACTGAAGATGTGTTCTTCAGGTCTGTATATATTTGTGGGGTTCGGGACCGACTGTGTTCTAAAGTTGTAACATCCGTATGCCTAGGGATGAGGACGAAGGGGTGGACTGTGGAGAAGTAAGGAGGAGAATAAGGAGACTGGTCGGATTCTGATGTGCGGTAGAGTGGCATGCTGGATAAGGGACGGGTAAGTAGTAGCATGGAGTCGAGTTTGGTCATTTGCATGCGTGGAGGAGAGGTCCATTTCCGTGAAAATGAGGAGAGGAATATTGTTGTGTGTGGTCTTGAGTTTGGAGCGTGGGTTTTGGGCCGTATTTAAAAAAAAAAGTTACGAAACTGGAAAAAATGAGAAGGTGGATGGAACTGGAAATTGGTTTGAGCATTGTTGGATGAGGAAATGAGCAGGAGACGTGGGGGAAGATTGTCTCCAGTACATGCGGCGTTGGGTTAGGGAAAGTGGGCTTGGGCCCTTGCGGAAAGATTAAGAAAAAAAAAAAAAATAGAAGGGGCATAATGTGTTCAAAGCAGGAAAGTAGCGGATGGAGGCAAGTTTTGGAGAACAAGGGTGAGCTTCCTGATGTGGGAGAAACCAAAAGGAAATGGGATGGGAAAATGGACCATAAAATGGTGACGGGCCAACCTGGGCTTTCGAAAAAATAAAATATGAAGAGCATTTGAGGGAGACTTGAATGCAGAGCCTTCCCATTTGAACAAGACAGATGAATGGAAAAAGGTAATGCTGACCACCCATTAATAATTTATAAAGTAACCAACATTGGTTATGTAATAATTAGGATTTAATGAAATACCGTAAAATTTTATTACCTAGAACTCTATTATGTGTGGTCAGATTTGAGTAAAACGAAAGGCATCAGAACAAAATATAAAAGCACAATGCGTTGGAACTGGTTTGATCGGAAATAGTAGCAGATGGAGATTTAAAGAACCGTTTAAATCGACGAATGGAAACCAAGATGAGTTAAACTCACTCAATTCCCTACTTATAATTATTATAAGTCGGGTTTATCATTGTATGCTATGTTTGCTAAATATTGGTTGATTTTTGATTGTTTAAATGGTAGTTAATATATCGTTATATCGAGTATTTAAATTAAACGTTGTTTAATTTAAAATGAAACGACATCGTTATTTTTAACGATGGTCTCCAAACAAGGTAACTTACCTTGTTGGTTACTATAAACGTATTTGATTGAATTGTATGCTTGAACTGATGTTGGTAGTTGACCGTTATCCGTAAAATTTATTATCATCATCATGTGAACTGTTAAACCCATATGATTGGATTACTGAATTGGTTGTTGATTGGTAACCCAAATTCAATGTTTGTTTGGTTATTAACCAATGTGTGATATTGTTTGAGGAAGATATAGCAGATGGCCAAATATACACTGTTTTATAAAGATTGGTTTACCGTCAGGTAAATCGATAGAAGTAAAGTTATGTAATTTATTTTATACTTGGAAATATATTTTTAAAATATATTATTTTAATGAAGTTCATAGAAAATAAAATAAACCAACCGCGTGTATATATTGTTTTGTTAACACAAATCACCAATTTTGTGCCAAAACCTACCGTGTGCGAAGCACGTGCTTCTTCTAAATTTTTAAATGATTTATAACGAAAATTCTTATAAAGATTGATAAGCAAATAAGTAGAGATCGACGCGACGAATAATAACCGAGATAAATTGTTTTATGAGACAGTTTAAGTAGATTATATTGGATTGATTATTATTTCAATAATCAAATGGGATTATCAAATTTTGAATTTAAATAGAAAGATGAATCGAAATTTGATTAACGAGTTAGTCATGTTAGAGTTGACCAAGTCAACCGTGTTTACAAAAATGTTTTTTTAAATTAACTAATTTAATGGAAATATCTATTGGTTAAGTAAAACATTTCAAAATGTTGGTATATAATTATCATTTATTTCATAATCAAAGTAGGGCCTTGAGAATTAAGGAGTAATGAAAGTTTACCAAGTGATAAGGCTGATTTTAATAAGATGATATTTTAGAAGTAAATTATATTAATGATTATATAAGTTAAAGTTATATAGCGGTTTAAAGAAAATTCTTATGTAAGACTTTATTTAATCGGATTTGTGAAATCCAAGATTTCTGTGAAGTTATAAAACCCAAAGTTTTACCGTAATGGAGAGAGAAGCCAAGATATGAATAAAAGAATTGGAATTAAACTGCAGATCATTTGAGATAAATGATTTTCTAAATATTGAACTGAGGAAGGTTTGAAATAGAAATCAAAACTGGAACTCAAGTTTTGAGTTAAAGAGGTGAGACGAGTTAAGTGAAAAGAGATGCGATATCAACTCGTTATATTAATAAGAGATGAGATGTCATTAAGGTATAATCAAATGGGATTTGTTTTGATATCGGGGATAAATACGAGATTTTGGTATTACAACTGATATCATCTCAAGATAAGAATGGTGTCAATCAAGGTCTGAGAGGTAATTAAAATACCCCAACTTGAATGACTCCAGGATTATCGAAAGATGGTATTATTTGTAAGGAGGGAGATGTAAGAAGTAATTTATCTTGTGGAATAATAACGTAACGTTATTTGAGAGATTTTGGGAATTATACTTTGGGATTTCCAAAATAAAAGGAATTAGAAGGGGCTTGAAAATATGAATGATATTTCCATAAATAGGAGGAATAAAAGGCGGTTTTGAAAATATGATAATATTTTCAAAATAAGAAATGACTTGTAGGACGAGTTTGTTCTAAAAGAATGAGTGACGATTATTTTGTTTAATGAAACAAAAGGAGATTTATTAAAGATTGTTTTACGATGATAAGTTGGATCGATTTTCCAAATGATAAATGAAATATCAAATGTTTGAATGATATGTGAAGATAAAATCTTGATATATTTTTTTCTAAGTATAAATGGAATGATTTGAAAGTATTAAAATATTATAATTGATCTATATTATTTTAAAGGCCAAATGATGCTGTATAAACCAATTGATCCATTTTATTTATATGTTTGCTTATTTTGATAGTTAAAGAACCGACTATCAAAATCATACCCAATGCGTTGTTGGTATGGAAAGACCGGGATCGAATTTATATTCGAAAACCATTCCGACCAATGAATACGAAAACGTAGAAGATGCTGGTCGAGATGGAGCTATTGAAGACCGTATATCTTCATGATTGGAAGGACTATTGTTGGATTTCTCTAGCTGATCCCTAGAGATATTTTGACGATGATTCTGTCAGTATTGAAATCTACGGATTTCAAGGACTGCTCGCTACTGATCTATAGGGTGATTCCTAGGATGCGGTAGGAGGGTGCCTTCGGTTCATCCTGTTCCTGGATGACGTGTATGGATGATCTGAACAGGGGCCAGATGTGTCAAAAGTCGATTATAACCTCAAGCCTCATCAACCGGGAAATGACAAAAATCGGGCAGGCAGCATGGCTATGTGGGTCGCTCCCATTAGGGTGTATAATCACCTATCTAGAGAAAATCCTTTTGCTTCTTTAATCAGTCGATGCTGTCCCATTTCGGGAAAGACGGTGGGTCGCACCCAACCGTTGGTGATATACATTCGATACACTCAAGCGAAATGAGTGGTCGGTCATGTGTGGGTCGGGTTGCAAGACGTTCTTGTTGAACCCAGTGTATTCGCCTCTAGAGATACACTATCGCCAGGTGGTCCCATACCTTGTCATAGTCGGAAACCAGTCTCCAATAAGCGCCCGCGGTTTTGTTTGTATATTATATATGTGAAGCGTGAGATGCAAGCGTTCCACTAGAGTGATATTTACTTGTATTTAGACACTATTATAATATCAGAAAAGATATTGATTTCAAAACTGTTTTGGGTTATCGTAAGGTAAAAACCGTCTGTATTTATGTGTGGATTTGGTCTTACGATTATCCTTTTCTTTCGAAAGGATTTTAACTTTAAAATCAAGTTGGATGATTTCCCCTTTATACTATGTGTGTTTATCTCACTCTGGTTCACCAGACTGACCCGGTGTTTTGTAAATGCTCGGGTTAGACCGGATGTACAGGTTCAGGTTATCGGATGCTGTGAAGTCCAAAGACAAGCTGAAGGTGTTCAGACGTATGATGTTCGATCGTTATGATTCCGCTGTGTAATGTATATAAGGACAGATTATTATAACTGTCCCAGTGTATTGATGTACTCTGATGATTGTAAGTTTTATTTCAAAGCTCTCTATAAAGTTTATTTATATGTTATATTTTGTTTCCGCTGCGATGTGAGATTCTGTGTTGTGTTCTTCTTCTTATTCTTCTATTCTAACATTTCTTTCTTTCTTTTCTCACCCTCTAACTTCTTTCTCCTAGCTTTCTGGGGTTTTCGGTACTTGAGTTTTGGACACGGGTGGTATTAGTGTCGAGATTCGAGTGTCGAAATTTCCCGGGTCGCTACAGTTTTCGTTAAAATCAACATGTAACTCTATATATTAAATTTGAACACGCATTTCAATTTACCGGGGTCACATACGAACTTTAAAAATTCCAGAAAAATATTTTCTAGCCTCGTATTGACGATACGGTCCTAACAAAACTAGTTTTGTCGAATTCCGAGAGCGTTGGAAAAATGGCCATTTTCTAGTCGATTAAAATCAACTGAAACTGGTCAAATGCGTTTTCCTTTGCCACGCTCACATATTGAATCAAAAAATTATGAAATTCGAAACCTAGCAATAACTTTACATCACGGACCCAACAAAAGTGGTTTCGTCGAAATCCGAGGTCGTTTGCAAAATTCCCATTTTTAAGGGTCTGAATTCCATAGCGACTATTCAGAATTTTCAACTGGACATATCTTTTGATTCCCGCTACGAAATCTCAATTTTTCGGATTCGTTGGAAAGATATTCACGAATAGATTCCATTATTTTTGGTTTCACTAAAATCTGGTTTGTTTTGCACTTGGTACATTCAATTAAGTTTGAAATCGAATTATCGAACTACCGCGCCATTTTCAATTCTATTTATAATTATATATAATTATTTATATTCTAACGACGACGTATATAAAATATACGTTCTATTCTATTCAAAATAAATTTCTCGTCGATATTATTTAAAATAATCTATTTTAAATGTTCAAAATTCGCTAAAATTGCCAAATAAAAATCTTAAACTGGCCCAGATTTTCGGGTTGTTACAAGACCACTCCTGAATTTTTCCTTCCATGTAAAGACAAACATAGTCAATGATGTTTAGAATTTAAGTTTCTAAATTTATGTCAAATTTTATATCTCAATAGTCGCATTAATTGGTCAACTAATCAATTTTATTTTATTCAGTGCATTTTATCGATTGAACTTATTAGCGAATCTTCTTAAAATAATATTTATTGTAGTATAGATAAAAGGCGGATTTTTTATCCTTTGCTTACTTCCACTCCTTTGGTACTTGTTTCATATTCCAAAGGTTTTTTCTATAAACTAATAAATAAATATCAGAAATGAAATTTTCTTTGAATATATTTGTCTATGATCAAAATTTATCAAATCGATCATTTGGAAAACATTCCTACCGTAGAGTTGCAAAATCAAATTGTCTGAAACAAAAAGAAGTAACTAAAAAAAACTTTTCTTTAACACTTCCCTTGAATCTTTATAAGGTAATTTAATTACTTTGTTATCCCTACAAATATCCTTTTGAATCCCTTTGATTTTAAAATTTTCTAACATATTATCTAAAGCGACCGGAACTTCCCCAGTCTCCGAAGAGAAGAGAAAGAACGAATTACTGTGAGGACAAGACAAATCAGAACACAAACAGAGGAATATTTCATTACTATTACAACAATTTCCATCAGAGTACAAGAATATACAGAGTATGAATAAATATTACACATTTGATAAATATCAGAGATTTAAATTACATTCAAATATATAGCAGCGGAAAATAATACAAAACACAACTGAAAGAGATAAACGGATAGCTTTCTGGATATCGTTCCAGCCGTAAACCAGGATCCTGTGAATATAAATCTGCAAAAGCCAACTGCTATCTGCCCGTGTGGAAAACAAGGGCACCCAGAGTTTAGGTTAAAACAATAAACTCCAGGTCAGTCATGTGACTGGTGTGAGAACTAAAACAGTTATTAATCTTTATTTTTAAAGTTAGGTAAATCATTGGACCATGCCGTATAACACAGAACGGGTTTCCTCCCAAGAATACCAGTGCATAAAACAAACAGCGCAATGCTAAATAAAGAAAAATGAAGCTATTATAAGACCCAGGTCCCATCACACAATGCAGTGCAAGCCGGAGGATAGGGTTTTACCTTATAATAGCCAAATAATGCTTGATACGTTTAAAAACGGATTATTTTGATATTAATATAAGTGTATAGTTTCAAAACAACTTCAATCATAAGTTTCAATCATAGACGGCATAACTACCATCTACTATGTCGCCATACTAGGTTCTACAAATAAAACTGAATTATCACGTATTGCAAATTGGATTCCATCATGAGTCGAGGCAAGGGGCAAGCTCTTCTCCATTCGAGACACTCTAGCAAATGTCTCAGGACCACACACAGCGATCCTAGATCTTCAGGGCCGGTCCTCTCTTACTTTTGAGGATTAGTTATTCCTGAACACAAGTTTCCCGGTCCTATCAGACCTATATCTGAGGCGCCTCGCATCCAAAAACCACACAGGAAAAAAGTATATAAATGTCAGGGCTGGTAGGTCACTGACATCACCCATAGCTAGAAAGAAACGTCGTGCTCTCCCTACAGTAACTATCCCATTTTTGACTCATACCGAGGTGTGAGGTTCACGAATTAACGCTATACACAAAGCTGTGCCACATAGGCCATGCTTTGATCATCAACCACAAGACTTTGCTTTTCAACAAAAGCCTTGATCATTTTCCACTTAGGCATGACACATAGGCAATTCATGCCATGCGACTGATATCTATCGATATATAACCTCTAAGCTTGTACGTCTCAGAGAAGGGCGTTAAGCAAGAGAATAAATTCTCCGCCACCAAAGAGATATTTATTTAATAGAAATCAGTCACACAGAATAAAATCCAATGTCAGACACACAGTCCATTTACAAATTTGTTCTGGGTCTAAACGAAACTTGAGGAATCTTATTCCTCATATATCCATTGATCTGCAAGTACGTCCGGACGATCACCAACTGATTCCCCCCTCTTGGGTGTACAACCCAATCAAGATCATCAATAATCATCCAAACGATGTGAAGACCACCGGTCTTCAACCACCGTCTTCATCTTCGACTTATCGTCGAATCGGTTATTCAGAATGGGTATAAACCCAGCTTTCCGAATAACCCGCGTATATAATAAATAAGTGTTACACAAACACAACATACGCCTCATTCCAATTTAGAATATTCTTTTATTCAAATATTCACATTCTTAGGGAAAGGTTCCCATTAATTTTATCAAAGATAAATTCTTCTAAATTTATTCTTTAATCTTCCTTTGGATATCATTTCAAACCATGTTAAGGTTTTCCAAACCAGTCGGGATTAGCGAACCACACTGATGGAATCATTTATTTTATTTCCCAATCCCAACTTATCCATCCCATGGAGCAAAACTGGTAATACGCCATATCTAACACCACTGTCTTATCGGTAATTTTTAATTACCATTTCATATTCAAATCTAATTAAAGATTTAACTATCGCTTGGAGCAAAACTGGTGATACTCCATTCTCGATGACTTTAATCTAATTAAAGATTCATTAAAATTCCACTTAGTTTTAATCTTCCCAAAAATCAATATCCTGTCTTTAACTGGGTTAAAGAACCAATGTCATCTAAAACACGGTTCACGATAAACCCAAAATCACATTTCATTGTTAATCGGGTTAAAGAACAGGTGTTATTCAAAACACCGCTCACGATAAATCCAAAAAACAATTTAAATTCAATTCCAATTAAATACTAATTAACTGGACAGTTTCACTAAATCTTAATTAAAAGATTTATTCTTTTCTAATCTAGTTTCAAGAACAGTGTTATTTAAGATACCATTCATGACGAACCCAAAATCCCGTTTGATATTAAATACAAGGCTCTGAATAGAAAATATATTGTCTTATATTCAATATCAAATTCTGAAACCAACAATTATCGTATTAGGAATAACAATATTCATATATCTTTCAAATTTCCACAACCATATTTGTATAATCACGAAATCCAACATCTAAATATTTTGAAGATAATTTCGATTCAAATCCATTCCAATTCGTATATTCGAAATTCTGATTATTTTTAAAACCAATTCAAATCTAGTTCAAAACTAGTTCATTTCGATAAAAATATATTTTTATCCTTTTTAAATATGATATTTTCACCCCAATTCTTTCTAAATCATTTATTATGACTTTACTCAAATTATTAATATTTTTAATAATATTATCAAGGCCCGTACAGTCGGTTTTCAATAACGGCCACCAAACTACACTTACAACGACCTTTTCCAAATTTGATTTCCAAATCCAACCGTTAGATTTCAAATTTATAATATTCATTGGAAAGCTCTTTTCGATACGAACCCAACGGTTCTGGTTTCAGAAGAATCTGACGGTCGGATCTTCCGCCACGTCAATTCGAAGCCAATGGTCGAAATTCACGAACTGCCACGGCGCGTCGCGTTTTATTCAGGCCATTTAATATATATAGTATATATATTATATATATTTCTTCGATTTCAATTCTAAACGTGTTTTATAAATCGTTTTAAATTCCTTTTCAAAACAATTTCAACTTCATATTCAATTTTAAATCAAAATTGAATATTCCATATCATTAATATATAAATGATAATATTTTCAAAACGTTATAATTTGAAATCACTTCCTTTTCTATATTCATAAAAAAAACGAATATAATCGATATAAATATCGTTCGCATCAAATTGGCGCATATCTAATCAACACGGCTTTAAATATTTCAATAACTTCGTTATTCTATTCAACAAATGAATATTTTCTTCAACACATGAATATATATTTTTCAACACATGAATATTCTCAACACATGACTATTGCCAACACATGACTATTTTTGTTATTTAATATATTTTATAAAATTATGATTTCTATCGAATAATTCTTAATCAGACTCCAACCGTAAATTAGTAAGAGAACGATTTCCTAAGTATTAACCCCGAAGGCCGAAACCAACATCAGATCAATACCCAGGAAACCACTCATCTTATCTAGTTTCCAGTTAGTTTGTAATTTTATATATGATAAAGATGTAAATTTTATTGTTAAAATATTTCATTCAACACATGATAAGTTTCAACACATTAATATTCTAACCTCATGAGTATCGTCAACACATGACTATTTATTCAATTCAACACATGAATCTTTATTTTATAATATTCTTTATTTTCCAAATTGGAATGAGGCCCAATCAATTACCATATAATGTTAGTTATATGGATTCCATACAACACATGTATATAATAGCAATGATAAATAATCAACCATCATCCAAAGTGCACCACACAACTGCATAAGCATTAAATATAAATAATTAACGCTTACACAGTCTGCCAACCAATCGATCGACATACTACTAAATAATTGGGATTAGTGTACGCCAAATATCATCCCAACACCCGTGTGGGGTTTCAAATCAACAAACACATAATAGTATTTGTGCATTTGGGCAATGTGTAAAATTTATCGTCCCAACCAATATCAGTCAAATGGGTGTACATAAACAAATCGTTCGATTTGTAAATGAATATTTATTTATTCACATTCATGTTTAATTATATTTTTAACGATAAATAATTTATTTCAACATATGAATATATTTCCATTCATTTCACATCACAATCAATTTTCACCACACAACAAAATCAAACAAGTCATCCATGGTTTGTGGACAATGGGTCTCGGGTGCTGCTAAGCACCGTCTGCATCCTAGTATATAATTTTAACTAGAAAACAAGAATTAAAGTTAGAAGTTCCCACCTTGAAGCTAAACCAAACGCCGCGACTCTTCTTATGTAGAAAATCTTCGCCGCATTTTATTCATCGCATATATAATCTAAAAATCATATTTTTATCGAATTAAAAGTTATTCCTTAACATGACTATTTCATTAACAGTGTACATAGGCTAAAAATCCTATTTTTACCTTTCTAAAAATATTTTCATGTCGTACTCTAGGTAAAAATCATATTTTTAACTTACTAAAAGTATTTCCTTTATACGATAAAATCCAATTTTTATTTTTCTATTCATATCGTAAATTTCATATTTTTACTTCCCTTTCAAGATGATAAAAATCTCATTTCCATTCTAAAACCAAATTTATGAAAATCAAATCTTTATTCTACTTCATATATAAAAGGTCACATTTTTATATAACGATATATATAATAAAAATCATATCTTTATCTACATAAAAATCTAACCTTCCTTGGCATGAAGACCACATTTTTATACGCTTAAAAATCATATTTTTTCAAATTAAAAACCAAGTCCTTTTATTTTCAAAAACCTTGTCTTTCTATAAAAATTAAACCTTTCTTAACTATAAAATTTTAACCTTTCTTAACTATAAAAATTAAACCTTTCTTAACTATAAAAATTAAACCATTCTTAACTATAAAAATTAAACCTTTACATTCTAGAAAAATCAAACTAAAAATCACAACTTTTCTCATGAAGAAAAATATGAAAATTAACATTTATAAAAATCTGAAAATTATAAAATCAATGTAAATCAATAAAAATAAAATTTACAGTATTAATTTGGAGGAGGGGATGGGGTCCGCTAGGGTCAGGCAGGGTGGCGCAGGCGAGGTGGAGGCCGCTGGTGGCCAGCGCAGTTCAGGGGGGATCCACGGCTGCGGGTCTCCTTCGGTCTCGGCTAGGGTTTTCGATTTTGGCTGCAGGGTGTCGCGGTGCTCGAGAGGAAGGGGAAGAGGGCGTCGGGGAGATGGCATTGTGCGGGAGGGCTGTCGATCAGCGGCTGGCGCGACGCATGGGTGGCAATGGCATGGGTGAAGCGGGCGAATGGATGGAGCACGACGGGTTTCCTTTTGTTTTTTTGATTTGATTTGAACGAGTGTGGGAGAGAAGAGAGGGGGTTATATATATATATATTATTTTAATTTATTTTCAACAAGGGTTGACTTTTAATTTCAAACTCTAAACAAGACCCACCGACTGTCTCCCTAGCTAATTACCCCCATTCCGAACACAATGGGATATGTTTCGTAAGCCAATTCAGCTGTTACGATCAGTTTTCGTCAAAATTAAAATATAAATCCATATATTGGATTTGAACGCACATTTCTATTTACCTGGGCCACATACTGATTCTAAAAATTACAGAAAAATTATTTCTAGCTACGTATTGAAGATACGGTCCTAACAAAACTAATTTCGTCAAATTCTGAGACCGTTTGAAAAATGGCTATTTTCCAGTCGATTAGATTCAACTCAAACTGGTCAAAACACGTTTAACTTCGCCATGCTCACATATTGATTCATAAAATTAAGAATTTTGAAACCTAGCAATAACTTGACATCACGGATCCAACAAAAGTGGTTTCGTCGAAAACCGAGATCGTTTGCAAAATTTCCATTTCTAAGGGCCAAAATTCCATAGCGACTATTCTAAATTTTCAATTGGGCATAACTTTTTATTCCTGCTATGAGATTACAAATTTTTGGATTCGTTGGAAAGATATTTTCAAATAGATCCCAATATTTTTGGTTTCGCCAAAATCCGGTTTATTTTGAATCCTGTTCATTCATTTGAAATTTGAAATCGATTTTTCGAACTACCGCGCCATTTTCAATTCATTTAATAATTAAAATAAAATATTTATATTCTAACGACGGTTCAAATAAATATTTACGTTCTAATTCTATTTAAAATAAATTTCTTGTCGTTATTATTTAAAATAATTCATTTTAAATATTCAAAATTCGCTAAAATTGCCAAAATAAAAATTTTAAATTGGCTCGGCTTTCCAGGTTGTTACAATATCATTCCACATTTAGTTAAAATTGATTACAAATATATATATATATATATATGTCTATGTATATTTATTTTATGGATGTATGTGTGTGTGTGTATATATGTATATAGGGAAAGACCATTTAGACGCAAATATTTGATAAAAATTACCGTGTAAAAACGAGCAGGAGGACAACTGCCTACTTTGAAACTTAAAATTTTATTTCACAAAAGTTACCATGTAAAAATGTACAAATATTAGTTTACCAACGTTTTAGATAAACATGAAATCTAAAGATGAAAAGAAAAATAAACAAATATAGACATGATCTTCACTCCTAATCCTCCTCACAAATCCTCAGTCACCCTTACATTTTACACATTTATCCTTATATTACACCAAGGGATCAAATATATATATAGTAAATAGCTTTGAATATGGTCCAAATAGTTTTGAATATGGTCTAAATACCTTTAAATATGGTCACATACATCATTTGTAGGTCGGGAATTCAAACTATTTAAATTTGGTAAATATTAACATAGCTCATTGATTATTCAATGGTAAATTATATACCTTTTTTTCCATTACAGAATGGAAGTTTATCTTAATTCAGTCCTATTTATAACCCATTCAAATCACAAACAACAAGAAATACAACGAGGTCTACAATATCGAAGATAAAAGATGAAATCGTCATCTTCTTTGCTCATCATTCTCGCTTCAATAGCTCTTCTTTCAAGCTTGTCCTCGGCAGAATCAAGACTAAATGATGAATGGGTGCCCAGAGGCAATACAAACGATCCCCATGTCATAAAGGTAACTGAATTTGCTGTAGACGCCAACAATAGAAATGTTATTCATGATCTGAAATTCAAGAAAGTATTGAAAGGGCAGACGCAAGCTAATTCCAAAGGGATGAATTACTAACTTCTTCTGCAAGCAAACTTTTTCGAAACGCAATTAGATGTGCTTTGTGAAACTAAGTTTCTGAAATGCTACCAAGCAGTTGCAACTTATTTCCTTTAGTATTTTTGATTAATTTATGTACCATCAATGATGTTACAATGCTTTTTCATGGATAGGCCTTCGGACAATAGAGGCGTATTTGCTTTAATTTTTTTTTTCTTTGATGTTTACTTTCATAAAGATATTTGATTCCAAATCTGAAATGTTTCTTTATTATGGTATCTAATATCCGTAGTGATACTAAGCTTTGAAGCAGTAGTTTACTAGATAGATAATAAGCTAATTGATCAAGAATTCACGAGGATTTTGTTGAGTAGTGATTTTTATTTTTCCCTGCCGTATTGGTTTAAAATAGAGATTGCAAAACGGTTGGAAATTATTTTGAATGCAATCTTTTAGAAAAAGAAATAATAAAACTATGCAAATAGGACATTCAAGAAGCAAAATATGAAAGTTTTAGTTTTATGCTCAGGAAGAAAACTATGTCGACTTATGATTAACTTTAGAAACTCACTGCTAAAAGAACAATTCGTTTCTTCATCTTAATCTACTTACATACGCCGAGCTTTTTGTATAAAAGGTTTGAAACAAAAACTATCGTTATTTGCAGAAGAAGTAAAGTGCATAATCTAATTATTTTACTCTTTTATGGGTTAAAATACACAAAGCTTAATTTAATATATAAAAAATAGTGAACCAAATTACCATCATCTATTAATGAAAATTTGGAAAAAATGATTTAGATGTAGAATAAACCATGTTTAATCATATATGTGAAGTCGTTTTTCCAAGTATATTGATTTCCAACCCCTCCGCCTTTCTATGCATATTATATAGATGGCGGATTACACAAAACATATTAATATTTTTTAAAACAAATGATATCCTATGGTTTTATTTTATTTTGTTGTTGTGGGCTAATGTTTATAAACTAAAATGGTAACGATTTAACTTGCAATCATAGAAATAAAATATATGTTACTATATATATTTCCTATTTTTTTTTTTTTACGTTTTTAGAATCAAATGGTGGATATTGGGAGTTCTACTCAATTTTGTGTTGTAAATTTCTTCGTCTTTTGGCCAGTTGAATTGTTATTGTTCTCGATTGATATTACAATTCTGATTAATTTATCGAGTACTGTTAATGTTTACATTAATGAAAATTGTTAATAATTATGCATATTTACTAAATAACAAATTTCTTATTGTAAATACTAATCATATCCCTGTATCGTAAACAAATAGGTGAAATTATTTGTGTAGTGGCGACATGTAATTTGAGGAAAGAGGATTTGAGCCTAGAATGAAATAATTTGTCCTTAAATTCCATGTTAACTTGTCTGCCCTCTTTTTTTATTCTCTTGTCATCACTATTTAATTATCACGTTGAATCCACTGACAGCACATGAAAGGTGGATGATTTATTGGTCAACGACAGAGATCAAATGGAAACAAAGGAGTGTGTAGTTATTAGGATTGAGAAATTGCAATTTTATTATAGAGAAATTAAAAATTAAAGGGGTTATGTATGAAATTTATCAATATTAAAATGTGCCCGTAGGGGATACATGAACATTTATATTTTTTGCAAATGATAATTAGTAGGCATTAGCTGTCTGATTGCACATATTAAATAACTTATCTGTTTTCAAAACATGAATCATTATGGGAAGGATTTGTTTAAAAGAATTTAAATATGTGATATGGAATTGAAATAAGATTTGAATTGAAAGGGAATGAGTTTGGATAGAATTTGTCATCTCATATTCGATATGGATTTACAGGAGCAGACGAATACGATCAGAAATATTAAAACCTATCCATATCCAGATTCTGATAGTGTTCGCCTAAGTTGTGAATCAATATCTAATATAAGCCGATTAAATTCGATATGAACTTATATTTTAAATATTTAGAATTTGTATTTGCAAAATTTGTTTGAAATATGAATATATAAATCAGAGTAGTGCAGTAAAAGCATCAAATTATTTCGAATAAATTATTTCAAGTGATTTTCGGCTATTTGAATTGTAACGAACTGAGATTTTCGACTCCGAAAATCAACACAAAATTACCATGTTGACTATTCAGACATCAGAAATACCTGATCATTAATAGAAAGAAGTTAGAGGGTGAGATAGATAAGATAGAAAATTAGAATAGAAGAAGAAGATCACCACATAACAGAATCAGAGTAACACGAATCTCACAACGGAATGAATAAAATATATTATAACATAACTTTGAAATAAAACATTATATATATACAATAACATTGTAAGGGTACAATACTTACACATAGCGGAAACAACAATAGCTATATAATCCTGAAGCCTCCTGCTTCAAGCTCCTCCAAGTATATCTGTAAAGACCTGTATTACTTGACTGCCCGTACAAATTTGGGTACCCAAGCGTTTAGGGAAAACAAAACAAAATAAACTCTGGGTCAGTCATGGGACTGGTGTGAGTAAATTCAAATCATTTGGTTTAACTTTTCAAAACCCTTTTCAAAAATATATATAATCGTAAGACCGATCCATACATAAACATGGACGGTTTTTACCTTACGATAACCCAAAACACTTTTGGAAATCAATACTTCTCTGATATTATAATAATGTCTAATCATAAGCAATTAACAATCTAGCAGAACGCTTGTATCTCACGTTCCACATATATAGTATATAAATCAAAATCGCGGGCGCTTATTGGAGATTGGGTTCCGACTACGACAAGGTATGGGACCACCTACCGATAATGTATCTCTAGAGGAAAATACACTAGGTTCAACAAGAACATCTTGCAACCTGGCCCACACATGACCGACCACTCATTTCGCTTGAGTTTATCGAATGTATACCACCAACGGTTGGGAGCTACCCACCGTTTCCCGAAAAGGGACAACATCGGTAATAGATAAAAGAATGAAATGGATTTTCTCTAGATAGGTGATATACACCCTAATGGGAGCGACCCACTTAGCCATGCTGCTTGCCCGATTTTTGTCATTTCCCGGTAGATGAGGCTTGAGGTCATAATGTCTCTTTGGAACACCTGACCACCATCCACTTTGAATGCCACATCGTCATACCCGCCAAATCACAAATTGATTTCCTCAAAAATACCATGGGTATAAAGCTAAGAGAAACGAATTCCTCCGCCACCAAACGTAAGTATGTTTGAAGAGATCAACTTACGTGATCCGTTAGACATACTCTGTAAGACATTCGTCCATTCACGTTTGTCCTGGGATTCGACAAACCGAAGGCACTATTCTGTAAACAGGATAGCTCTTGCATAACTCCGTCTTCAATTACCTTCATTATATTTGATCGCGACACTAACGTCCATATAGAGTAGTTTTCAGATAATGAATCTGATCCCGGTCTCTCTGTATTGATGACAGAAAAATGGTCAAAAACTTCGATAGTCGGTGATTTAACTATCAAAGAAAAATAGGTGTACAACCAACGATCTTATTTCCAGATAGAAATTCAATCGATCAATCATCAATCCACATTAATCTCCTTTAATTTAATTTATCATTAATTTATTCATTTCCCATTTCTATATACTCAACATTTCTATTTTTCTAAATTTAGGGAATATACGTCATCGATCATTGGAAAACATTTCCATCTCTGTTTCACGTACCACAGTCATTCTAGTATTCTTTCTCATCAACATTTCATTTTCTATGATTAGAAAATATCTCTGATTATATCTGGAAAATGTTTCCAAAATTTATACATTTGATTTAAATAGATGTTTAAATAAAACATCACTAAGCCAATTTAAAACATCACACTCATTAACTAAATTCACTTAATCAACCTTCACTATCCCTTAGTTAAAAACGAAGTCAATCAAGTTGGGGTATAATTACCTCTCAGACCTTAACTAAACAACATTTCTAACTTCGAAATAGACAAAGTTCACCTTTCAAATCTTTAACAAACTTCCTTACGTAACTCTCGGATTCTATTTACGAATCCACTTCTTTTACCAAAATCACTTGATTATAACATAGTGATATAATCTCATACTTTCGAAATATAATAACTTAAATATAACTTTTCTTTCTAAATTTGAATAAATAACAAACAACTAATTATTAGATTAGTAAAACTTGATTTGAAACGGGAAGTAAATATTACTTTCCTTAATTCGATATAGTCGATTCTGACGTATAGCTCTCTTTCGAAAAATCTCTATTCGATAACTCCTTTTCGAATAAACTATATTCGATAAATCTTTCTTTGAATAACTATATTAGATATTCTCTCTTCGAATGCTTTACATTCAATTAATTCTCTTCGAATGATTTACATTCGATTAATCTTTTTTTGAATAAACTATATTCGATTAACTCCCTTAATTCTATTCGAATAAACTATTTCGAATAGCTCCTTTGGATTAACTCATTTGGATTAACTCGGTTTGATTAACTCATCTTGAATAACTCAACTCGATTAACTCAACTTGATTAACTTACTTGATTAACTTACTTATTTAACTCAACTTATTTAACTCCTATCTAATAACTAATATTCGATTAATTTATATTCGAATAACTATGTCTGTTTTAACCTTATTTCAAATGGCTAATATTCAATTTACCTCCATTCGCTTGACTCTAGATCGCAGCGATCACAACGGTTACACCTGATTCCCTCAGGAAAACATCCGACCGCCGTAGGCTATCTGCAGCCCTGCGAATTATGCTAGCAGTCGTACGAAATGGCAACACATCCTAAATAACTATGTTTGATTAACTCTATCTCAAATAACTATATTCGATCAACTCTAATTGAATAACTAATATTCAATTAATTCTAATTCGATTAACTATGTTCAGTTAACTCTAATTCGATAAATTCTAACTCTAACTGATTAACTCTAACTGGTTAACTCTAATCACTTAACTCTAACTCTAATCGATTAATTCGATTAACTCTGTTTGATTAACTCCTTTGAATTAACTCCTTTGATTAACTCCTTCTCGAATAAGTGATATTCGATTCACTCTTCGCCCGTATTCAGTTCCAAATATCGATGTTGAAATTGATTTTCTTACTTCTTTATATAAGTCTCGACTTATATATTCTATTTATCCAATAATAAATATTTCATTTAATTTATAAAATATTGTTTATAAATTTATCTTCTCAGTCTATCGGTCAGAATAGATTCTATTTAAAATCTTTGCTTTAAATCCATATCATGTTATACCCATGTGCTGCGAAGCATAGGCCTAAACCTTTCAAATAGAAAATTCTCTTTTATACTATTCTAGTCACTTTTCAAGTATTTCCTTTTATAATCTATTTATTTACAAAATAAATCCCTTTTTGATAATTCTATTTATTTTATAAAATATTTTCTTTTTATATAAAATCTATTGATTTTATAAGTAATTCCTTTGATAATCTAACTATTCCCTTTTCTATTTATTTTAAAAATATTTCTTCTTCCTATTCTATTTATTTTTCAAATAAATATCCCTTTTTAATTCTTTTTGTAAATAGTTTACAAATATTTCTTTTTCAATTCTATCTGTAAATGTTTTACAAATATTTCCGTTCAATTTTATCTATTTGATTAACAAATAAATATTCCTTTTTAATCTATTTATTTTCTAAATAAATATTTTCTTTTTATAAAATCTTTTGATTTTATAAATATTTCTTTTTCAATATAACATTTAAAATTTCCTTTTTAACATTCCACTATTCCTTATGGTATTTAACATACCATATAACAATGATCGGTATCATTCAACCATACAAAATCTACAACAGATTTCATATCACATCATACAACATAATATATGAAAAATAGTAAAATAAATGTTGAGGAACCCATTTGGGTCCCTCCGGCCTGTTTCCCTGCATCCACATATGTTAAACAATAAAATTAACATCAATTTCATTTTACTATGTAATATTCTGCTAAACAGAATCAATATTTGATTAATGATTTATATTTATATCGTTATCTATATTTTCAATCAACTGACTAACAGTTCAACCAAATAGCCAACACACAACAAACAACTATTATTTATAAATTTTAAAAATATTTTATAAAAATATAAATTGAGTAGAGTTTGTGAGACTTACTCACCTTGGACGGTTATCGTTAAATAACGATAATTGGTCATTGATTTGATTCAGGGGTTTAATTTAACCATAAATCCAAACGAGCTTTAATTCACTCCCGGTCAGTTCCATTGTGTAGCCCTCGTCCATACGATCCCAACGGATCTTGTTTCGTTTGATTCTGCTATCGTATGACGAAGTTATACATTTTATAAGTTAACGTACAATTTAAATTAAAAATAAACATGAATAATTTCATTTGGGCTTTACCCAAAGTTACGGCCCACTCCACCCTATCAAAAGCCCATAACTGAAATACTCCTTCTTCCCCATTCTGCTTCAAACCGTGCTCCCAGTATTCACCATTACCCAATTCGACTTTCACTTACCTCCACCCACTCATCACCGAAATCAAAAAAAAAATTACCAAAATTCCTTCCTCCAAAATCTCTACCAAACCATACTTCTTTCACCCAACTCGAGCCCGTCCTCTCTGTTGCTTTCGATAGTATCTCGCGCGACATACGGTACAGCTATCTACAAAAAAAAATCGCAGAAGCTCTCCAAATTAACACCCGATGTGCGGAACCACCTTCTGATCCCGAAAGCATTACCCAAAACCTGATTCAATGCTTATAACTCTCGAATTAGCAAACCCTAGAATGCTGCTGTAAAACCGCCATCGAACAGAAAGGGTTCGAACCCATCAAAATGAGTATAGGAATGAAGAGATTCTCCTTTCGAACTCAAAAATTCTAACTTTGGGATTTAAAAGAATTTCTATGGTTTTTATTTGATTTTTGAAGACATTGAATTTGATTCGAGGAAGAGTAGCCAGCGGCGTATTTGTGGTTGACTAATAGGAAAAGTAAATTAGGGGCTGTAAGTGTAGAGGGATATATATAGGGTAGTTATATTAATTTTTAAATCGATTTTTATATTTATTTTTAAGAAATCGCTATATGTATTTGTCCCTTAAAAATTCCTGTGACCACATACGATACCCAAAAATCACGAAAATGGATATGCAACTACAGTTCGACATTACGGTCCCAACGAAACTGGTTTCGTCGAATTCCGGCCCCGTTTGCTCATACAACGTATTTTTAACCCCTAAAATATCGACTGTATTTCACATTAAAATCTCGTACGGCCACATACTAACTTCAAAAATCACAAAAATTGAAATCTAACAATAATTTGACATTGCGGATCGAACAAAATTAGTTTCGTCGAATTCTGGGGTCATTTGAAAAACTGGCTATTTTTAAAGCTCTAAATGAATCCTTTTAAATATTAAATATATTTAAAAACAATTAAATTAAATATTTATAAATAAATATTATCATATATATTCACACTAAAATACCATACAGCTCCAATGGGGTTTACAACTCGATATTTCAAATCCCGGTTGAATCGATATTCAATTTATATTGAAATTCCTTATATATATCGTTATAAATTATAAAGGAATTCCATAGCGACTTCTCGAAAATTTGATTTGGACATAAATCAATATCTACACAATGAAATCCCAAATTTTCTCTTCCACTAGAAAAATATACGTCACCAACTCCTAACATTTCTTGTTTCACAGAAATCCAATTTAAAACGGACCCTGTATATTCAGTTGAAGTTCAAATCGCTAAATAGCGAACTGCCGCGCCATTTCGAGCTCGATTATAATTATATTATAATTATACGTTCAAACTGCCGTTCAAATAATATATCTGTTATTATAATTCAATTCTAAACTGAATTAAATATCACAGATGATCCAATTCACACCATTTTGTGAATTCCACTTTTCTGACTATTTCGGAAATTAAATATATTATTATATTATTTATTTTAATTATATATTCAATATTATTTAATTAAACGACCATATAATTCTCTAAACCATTATTTAAATAATTACAAAATTATTTATATACCATAAAAATACGGGTCGTTACATTCTTCCCCCCTTAAAATAATTTCATCCTCGAAATCGCTAAGGTAGAAGACAGACCCATTAACTTGGTTAAAATTACAGGTTTACTTCTTTAACTTGAGTTTCAACTAAACCGATTAATTCCAATTAAAATATTAATTAATTTCGATTAATGAAAATTTTCAAAAATTCTGAAAATTTTTTAACACCTTAAATTTCTGGAAAATTTCGCCAGCACCTCCTTTGTACCAGTCAATAATTCAAACCCCAACTCACCTCTCTAGGCCTTCTCCAACCAAAAATAAAATCAAACGGCCAAGCGGCTTGCCAAATTGGCCTGTAAATCACCAAATCCAAAAAAATAAACGTGTACCTTTTTGTCAGGCATATCATTACATCCTTTCCATCTGATACCTTGTCAGCATATACAAATGCATTTCCAAACAAAATTCCAATTATATCCTCAAAACCAAATCATTCAAGTCTGCAAGCCAAATTCCATTTCAAACGAAAGTTCCACCCTTGATTCCCACTCCTAACTCACCAATCAATACCATTTCAGATTCCTATCTCAGAACTCAAAAATCTGATTCTAATTAAATTTCCTGGTAATTGGTTTCAATTCAATTCATATTTACTTTCACAAATTTCTATTTAATTTGTTTTTAATTCATACTACCTTCTTGGGGATTTTAAACAGTTTAGTTTTTCTAAAATAAATTATTCCCTTTCGGGATTCAAAACAACTTCCTTTCTCAAAACAATTTCAAAAACAATTTCTTTGAAAGTAATCCGTCACATAGAACCCAAAAATGAACACTGATGATGTGGCCAACATCATCAGAGTTATTTCCCAGCTATCGAAGTGAGTTCAACACTATATCACCTTTCAAAACCATTTTTAAACACTTTCATTTTGAAATACATTTCAAAATATCATTCACGATGCTTGTAAAACAATTTTAAAATCTTCAAAGATCTAAAATTCTCATATATTTGATCCAAGTTCATTTACAAGCAATTTCCATATTTTAGGAACTTCAGTTCCAATTCTGATTTAGTTAATCTGCTTTTATATTATACGAACTTAAATTGGTTATCTATATAACCGTTTCCATTATAATCAACCAACACATCCAACATACTAAAATAATTCGAATATAAATATTTTCTTAATATCGAAATATACTTTGGGTAAAATTATCTCATTTAACCTCTTTCAAAACATATTGTGTCGGTTTATCGTACTCAAGTGTTTGGTAGCCCGTATCGATACAGTGGATCAAACTGATCGACCAGAATTCACAAAGTACTCAACCGATAAATCTCCACAATATAAAATCATTTTTATAAAATCTACAAATACGTTCACTCGTATACATACACTCGGACTCAATCTAGGGTATTACTAAACCCATCTCTACTGAGTCACTCCACAGAGCCAAGGTAATCACTTAACCTTCATCTCTGATACCACTGTAATGAACTGAGATTTTCGACTCTAAAAATCAACACAAAACTACCATGTTGCCTATTCAGACATCGGAAATACCTAATCATTAATAGAAAGAAGTTAGAGGGTGAGAATAGATAAGACAGAAAATTAGAATAGAAGAAGAAGAAGATCACCACATAACAGAATCAGAGTATCACGAAACTCACAACGGAACGAATAAAATATATTATAACATAACTTTGAAATAAAATAGTATATGTATACAATAACATTATCAGGGTACAATACTTACACACAGCGGAAATAACAATAGCTATATAATCCTGAAGCCTCCTGCTTCAAGCTCCTCCAAGTATATCTGTAAAGACCTGAACTACTTGACTGCCCGTACAAATTTGGGCACCCAAGAGTTTAGGGAAAACAAAACAGGATAAACTCTGGGTCAGTCATGGGACTGGTGTGAGTAAATTCAAATCATTTGGTTTAACTTTACAAAAACCTTTTCAAATGAAAAGATAATCGTAAGACAGATCCATACATAAGCATGGACGGTTTTTACCTTACGATAACCCAAAACACTTTTGGAAATCAATAATTCTCTGATATTATAATAATGTCTAATCACAAGTAATTAACAATCTAGCAGAACACTTGCATCTCACGTTCCACATATATAGTATACAAATCAAAATCGCGGGCGCTTATTGGAGATTGGGTTTCGACAATGACAAGGTATGGGACCAACTGCGGATAGTGTAACTCTAGAGGAAAATACACTGGGTTCAACAAGAACATCTTGCAACCCGACCCACACATGACCGACCACTCATTTCGCTTGAGTGTATCGAATGTATACCACCAACGGTTGGGAGCTACCCACCGTTTCTCGAAAAGGGACAGCATCGATAATAGATAAAAGAATGAAATGGATTTTCTCTAGATAGGTGATATACAACCTAATGGGAGCGACCCACTTAGCCATGCTTGCTACCTGATTTTTTTCATTTCCCGGTTGATGAGGCTTGAGGTCATAACATCTCTTTGGAACACCTGACCAGCATTCACTTTGAATGCCACATCGTCATACCCGCCAAATCACAAATTGATTTCCTTAAAAATACTATGGGTATAAAGCTAAGAGAAATGAATTCCTCCTCCACCAAACGTAAGTACGTTTGAAGAGATCAACTTAAGCGATCCATTAGATATACTCTGTCACACATTCGTCCATTCACATTTGTCCTAGGACTGGACAAACCGAAGGCATTATTCTGTAAACAGGATAGCTCTTGCATAACTCCGTCTTCAATTACCTTCATCATATTTGATCGCGACGCTAACATCCATACAGAGTGGTTTTCGGATAATGAATATGATCCCAGTCTCTCCGTATTAACGACAAAAAAATGGTCAAAAACTTCGATAGTCGGTGATTTAACTATAAAAGAAAAATAGGTGTACAACCAACGATCTTATTTCTAGATAGAAATTCAATCGATCAATCATCAATCAACATTAATCTCCTTTAATTTAATTTATCATTAATTTATTTATTTCCCATTTCTATATACTCAACATTTCTATTTTTCTAAATTTACGGAATATACGTCATCAATCATTGGAAAACATTTCCATCTCTATTTCACGTATCACTGTCATACCTGTATTCTTTCTAATCAACATTTCATTTTCTATGATTAGAAAATATCTCTGATTATATTTGGAAAATGTTTCCAAAATTTATACATTTGATTTAAATAGATGTTTAAATAAAACATCACTAAGCCAATTTAAACCATCACACTCATTAACTAAATTCACTTAATCAACCTTCATAATCGAACTTTACCCATCCCTTAGTTAAAAACGAAGTCAATCAAGTTGGGGTATAATTACCTCTTAGACCTTAACTAAACAACATTTCTAACTTCGAAATAGACAAAGTTCACCTTTCAAATCTTTAACAAACTTCCTTACTTACCTCTCGGATTCTATTTACGAATCCACTTCTTTTACCAAAATCACTTGATTATAACATAGTGATATAATCTCATACTTTCGAAATATAATAACTTAAATATAACTTTTCTTTCTAAATTTGAATAAATAACAAACAACTAATTATTAGATTAGTAAAACTTGATTTGAAACGGGAAGTAAATATTACTTTCCTTAATTCGATATAGTCGATTCTGTCGTATAGCTCTCTTTCGAAAAATCTCTATTCGATAACTCCTTTTCGAATAAACTATATTCGATAACTCTTTCTTCGAATAACTATATTCGATAATCTCTCTTCGAATGATTTACATTCATTTATTTCTCTTCAAATGATTTACATTCGATTAATCTTTTTTTTTAATAAACTATATTCAATTAACTCCCTTAATTCTATTCGAATAAACTATTTCGAATAACTCCTTTGCATTAACTCATTTGGATTAACTCGGTTTGATTAACTCATCTTGACTAACTCAACTCGATTAACTCAACTTGATTAACTTACTTATTTAACTCAACTTATTTAACTCCTATCTAATAACTAATATTCGATTAATTTATATTCGAATAACTATGTCTGTTTTAACTTTATTTCGAATGGCTAATATTCAATTTAACTCCATTCGCTTGACTCTAGATCGCAGCAATCACAATGGTTACGCCTGATTCCCTCAGGAAAACATCCGACCGCCGTAGGCTATCTACAGCCCTGCGAATTACGCTAGAAGTCGTACAAAATGGTAACACATCCTAAATAACTATGTTTGATTAAATCTATCTCAAATAACTATATTCGATCAACTCTAATTGAATAACTAATATTCAATTAATCCTAATTTGATTAACTTTGTTCAGTTAACTCTAATTCGATAAATTCTAATTCTAATCGATTAATTCTAACTGATTAACTCTAACTGGTTAACACTAATCACTTAACTCTAACACTAATCGATTAACTCTGTTTGATTTAACTCAAATCAATTAACTCTGTTTGATTAACTCCTTTGATTAACTCCTTCTCGAATAAGTGGTTCGATTCACTCTTCGCCCGTATTCAGTTCCAAATATCGATGTAGAAATTGATTTTTTTACTTCTCTATATAAGTCCCGACTTATATATTCTATTGATCCAATGATAAATATTTCATGTAATTTATAAAATATTGTTTATAAATTTATCTTCTCAATCTATTGGTCAGAATAGATTCTATTTAAAATCTTTGCTTTAAATCCGTATCATGTTATACCCGTGTGTGAAGCACGGGCCTAAACCTTTCAAATAGAAAATTCTATTTTATACTATCCTAGTCACCTTTCAATGATTTCCTTTTATAACCTATTTATTTACAAAATAAACCCCTTTTTGATAATTCTATTTATTTTATAAAATATTTTCTTTTTAAATAAAATCTATTGATTTTATAAGTAATTCCTTTGATAATCTAACTATTCCCTTTTCTATTTATTTTACAAATATTTCTTCTTCCTATTCTATTTATTTTTTAAATAAATATCCCTTTTTAATTCTATTTTTAAATAGTTTACAAATATTTCTTTTTCAATTCTATCTGTAAATGTTTTACAAATGTTTCCCTTCAATTTTATCTATTTGATTAACAAATAAATATTCCTTTTTAATCTATTTATTTTCTAAACAAGTATTTTCTTTTTATAAAATCTTTTGATTTTATAAATATTTCTTTTTCAATATAACATTGAAAATTTCCTTTTAACATTCCAGTATTCGTTATGGTATTTAACATACCATATATCATTGATCGGTATCATTCAACCATACAAAATCAACAACAGATTTCATATCACATCATATAACATAATATATGAAAAACAGTAAAATAATTGTTGAGGAACCCAGTTGGGTCCTTCCGACCTGTTTCCCTGCATCCACAGATGTTAAACAATAAAATTAACAACAATTTCATTTTACTATGAAATATTCTGCCAAAAAGAATCAATATTTGATTAACGATTTATATTTATATCGTTATCTATATTTTCAATCAACTGACTAGTAGTTCAGCCAAACAGCAATCATGTAACACCCCACCTCCGCTAGGGTCACTCACAAAGGGAATGCACTAGCTTTGGTGGAGTATTATCTAGGTAAACATACACAGAAATATTACAAGACAGAACATAAATAAAACAGCGGAAGGAAAACCCAAATTTCATTGCTTTAAAATCTAGTAAGGTCTAAAGCCTTTTACATCAAAATGCTATTAAGTCAATTACATTGAAATCTATCTTGCAATAGTAAAGAAGCATAAAACTGAAATACCCCACCTTTGTTAGGGTAACTCTCAAAGGGGATGCCCTAATTTTGGTGGAGGTTTATAAGTATAAGTCACAGATACACAAGACAGATATAAGTACACATATTTTTGAACAGCGGAAAACAACAACAACTTTTATTTCATCAAAATACGTGTTACACAAACCATGCCATAATTGTCTTACAATACTTCCAAAAAGATTACATTTTCATTACTGTCTTGATTTCATAACTTAAAGAAGCATAAAAACATAAGTAAACTGCATAAGTCCCCATAATTGCTATCCAAAGCCATAGTCCAAAACGAAAGAAATCCAAGCAATACATTCTTTCTCTTCAAGCTGGATGTGAAACTGGTCAAGTTGCGGTATTCCCTCCCTGTGGACCTGAGGGGGGGGGGACGAAAGAAAAGAAGACGAAAGAAAAGTAGAGTCAGACATAAAGCTTGAGTAAGTATAGGACTATTCAGTCTATGAATAAAGAAATGAGCATGATAAGTACAAACTGGAAATGGGAAAGCAATATAAGCTAAGTTAGTTGTCTAGAGTCGAATATACTATCGTACCCCATATTAATCTCTGCACCCCTATAAACTAGTTCCCAACATGCACCCCATAATCAGGGTGAAGTGATATATTTCTAATGATCGGCTCCAACTCGCATAGTGACATGTGTCTTATGCCCCTCGATGTTGTAGTTACCTATGCTGGTCCCACCATGTGGTGTATCAAGTCCCATGGTGGCGGCCCGACACAATTCTAGAATGCACGGGTATACTACTGGTGCCCAATGCCTAATTTTTCTGCGCCGGAGTGTGTGCACGCCCGCACCCCGTTAGAACCTGCACTGCTGCACCACCGCCGTCGATTTGACCTCTTACAGTCAGCCCAGTAATCGTGCCCCACCCTGCCTAATTCAGGGTATCCTGATACACCTTGTAGGGTTACTGCTGAAAAGGGTCCCCCGCTACTAGGTTTTCTATTTCTAGCCAACATGCTAAGTTGGTTAAGTGTTTTGTAAACCTAACCCCAATCAGTCTGTATAGTTTAGCATGTTCAATTTGATTAAGTATTAATTCAATTTACTTAATCCTATCAATCCTAACTCAGCCTTAATTATCTTATTAAAGCCTCGACCTCTCACATTAGACAGGCATTGTTGTGACTGCCTGTTGCCGGTTGGTTCCAGGCAGTCTTACGTCACAACTCAGTCTAACATCGGGTCTTTATTGGGCTCAATGTTTGACCACCCACATTGTATAGGTATTGTTGGGACTACTGGACAGCCGGGCGGTTCCGGGCAGGTTTACGTCACAACTCAATCCAACCTCGGGTTAAACACATCGTATTTTCTAAGTTTACATATTTTGTCTCTTTTCTTTTTATATGTAAATATTTGCAACCCATTATTCAAATTCATCTTTATTGGGTAAAATTAATTTATACCCCTTAAATGTTCTCAAGGTCATTGGCATGCGTCAGACATGCCAACACATATGTTTTATATTTTTAACCCAACGTCATTACCCCTGTTTTATACGTTCGCTATATTATAACATATGTTGGGTTTAACATTTAAGCCCAACTTAGCCACATGAAAAAGGAGAGGCTTAGAACATGGTGTATATATATTCTAAGTAACATCAAAAGGGGTGTGTGAACGCATGAACTTGCAACATAGCGAACTAATTAACATAAATTAGGCACTTGTGAACTTGCATTGTGATATCATATACTCATGACATAAAACATACCTAAACATGAATCATGGTTTTAATCTAGTCATGTAAACTTGCATTTAAATTGTGAACCTAACTTAAATTATGTGTCACATATATTATCACATGATTTTGATAACAACATAGGCCTAAAACATATTTTCAATTAGGCATAACACCAAATGTAATCTAGTCATGTTTATAGAGTCAACACAAGTTCACAAACATGCTTACTCTTGTCACTAATACAAAAGAATGTCTTTTTTCTCACTAGAATCATAATTCCTATTTCAACATAAATTCATATAAATCACAATACCCAAATGGATCCAACTACACTAAACATGATCATAAAAATATACATAGAAGGGTCTAAAATCATGTTGGCAAAATAGTGAATCACATACTTGCATGAATCTCAACTTTGTTGAAATAAACTACCACAAACATATAGTCGTTAACTTTCAACATGAATCATATACTTGCAAATATCCAATAGGTCTAACATCATTATACCACAACATCCCAAATCTATTCATAATTAGAATCATAGCAACATACAATTATGAATTATCATCACCACAAATTAAGTACAATTCCATTTCTCATTTTACACAAATCAAAACTCAATTATTCATTCATATCGGAATAGCACTCTACTTACAACGTATAACGAATCTTCAATTCAGGATTCTGAATTCTGAATTCTGAATGTGGAGATGCTATCCTTTGTTGTAGGTTTTGTTTTGATTTAGTTGTCGTTGCTTTAAGCCCTTAAATCAACTCCTAATCGTCTCTCAATTTTGATGGCTGCTCCTAGTCTTTCTTCAGCAGCATGACGGTCTCATTCTCATTTTTTATTTGTATGAATTAGGTGGAGTCTTAGGTCCTTTTTATAGAGTTTGTGAATTGATTAGAACCGTCGATGGAGCTTGGATTAATATTAGCCGTTCGTTTGAAAGAGAGACCAATCAGGAGTTGACACCTAGCCCTAGTGACAAGGCAAGGCTCAGAAATTCGGCCAAACACAGACCAGGCCAGCCAGGAGGGGCTGGGTTCGACCTGGCTCAGGGGCCAGGTCGTCTACCCAGTCGACCCCTAGGTCGACTATGTAGTCGACCTGGGTGCCCCAGGTCGACTACCCAGTCGACCTGGGTGGCCCAGGTCGACTACCCAGTCGACTTGGGTGCCTTAGGTGGGAAAATTCCTGCCCAGCCCAATCTGGGTCCGATTTTTTTGAAATTTGAACTCATTTTGAACTGTTTCTGTCTGTTGAATTTTAAACTGAATTCTGAAACTTCCGGAGGTCATATCTCCCTCATACGGAGTCTGTTTTACGCAAACTCAGACTCTATCTCAAGAAGAATTCCGAGACGAACGCAATGGCGTATCCCGTTTCCCTTAATTCTTTGATTTGAAATTAATTATACTTTAATTTGTGAATTTCACTGTTATATAATACACGGGGTGTTACATTCTCCCCCACTTAAAAGGATTTCGTCCCCGAAATCTTCAAGTTTAGGAAGAATGTATATCCTAACATCCAAACGTCCATCTACTCATCCATCAAACACGAGCATCCATTGTCCTTAAAAGACTTCTAGTGCTTCATGATCATATGCAAGGTGTGTGTACATGTACTTATCTAATGCAAGATCAGTCGTCCTACTGATTCAGTTGACCTCCTTAATGCAAATTATGTAAGTGTCATGAATCCATTATGTATGCAAATTTTCCTATTCATGATTCTACATGAGTGCACAATCATTCATATATAAATGCAACATCCATATGACAATGCATTAAACTTCAACCATATACGAATATAAATACATATATGCACATGCAATATGAAGTGACTGAGCCGATCTAAAACCTAGATTGTGTGTGTATATGCAAACACGAGCAACCACTAGCAATCACTTGCAACCACTTGCAGCCATCATCCATAACATGTTTCAATTACATGTTTTCATCCAAAGGGTTTCTACCTAAAGATAAGGTCGAGGAGATATACCTAAAAAGATAGATAAAAGCGCAACTTAAGGAAAAAGAAAGATCAAAGATGTACCCTCGAAAAGAAAAGGGTAGGCTGCGCGTATTCTAGCTTCAATTTCCAAAGTTGCGTCTTTCTCAGCGTCACTCCACTGAACTTTGACGAGCTTGACTTCGCGGTTGCGTAGCTTTTTCACTTCCGTTCCTAATATGTGGGTTGGAACTTTCCTCACGGTTGCTTCGCGTTCCACTTTAGCTTCCTCAAGGATGTTTGGCTCTACCACTTCAGCAGATTCATGTAGACATTTTCGGAGGTGCGAAACATGAAAGACGTTGTGAACTCCAGCTAGTTTTTCAGGTAGCTCTAATCTATAGGCCATTTTCCAAATTTTCTCGATAATAGGAAACGGCCCTACGAACCTTGGTGCAAGCTTTCCAGTGGATCTGAAACGAACAACGTTCCTTAGAGGAGATACCTTAAGAAAAACTCTGTCCCCAACCTCAAATTCAAGGTCGGTCCTCCTCTTGTCGGCGTAGGATTTCTATCTGTCTTGGGCTGTCTTCATCCTTCTTCGTATCAAGTCTACTTTCTCTGAAGTCTCTCGGATCATATCTGGTCTAAGTATGAGCTTATCAGTAGACTCCCACCAACAAGTGGGCGATCGACACGGTCTTCCATATAAAACTTCGAAGGGCGCCATTCCGATGGTGGCTTTGTAGCTGTTGTTGTAGGCAAATTCCACAAAAGGAAGATGGTCTTCCCACATCCCTCCGAAGTCAAGGATGCACAGTCTTAAAAGGTCCTCCAAAACTCTGTTCACTCTTTCTGTTTGGCCGTCGGTTCGGGGGTGATAAGCTGTACTCAAGCATAACTGTGTGCCTACCGCTTCTTGCAGACTCTGCCAAAACTCACTTGTGAAGATAGGGTCTCGGTCACTAACAATGCTGGAGGGTATTCCTTGGAGTCGAACAATTTCCTTGAGATAAAGAGATGCTAGGGATGAGGTAGTTCTTTTACTCTTAACAGGTAAAAAGTGGGCACTTTTAGTAAGCCTATCCACTATTACCCAAATGCTAGTGTTGCCTCTTCTAGACCTAGGCAGCCCATCAATGAAGTCAATTGAAATGCTATCCCACTTCCACTGTGGAACCTCTAAAGGATAGAGCAGACCGCCAGGCTTCTTCTGCTCCGCCTTAACCTGTTGGCAGATCATACACTTAGTGTAACACCCCACCTCCGCCAGGGTGGCTCTTGCAAGCAACTCTGACTTTGGTGCGGCGTTTTAAAACAAGGTAAACATGCATAATGATATAACAAGGCAGGACATGACATATATATATAAATAAACAGAGTAAGTAGATAGATAAAACAGCGGAAGAATTTTAAACCATTTCAAAAACAAGTCTGCTACATCATAATGTCAATTTTCCAAATAAACAAGTCTAGTACATAAAATAACATCATCTGAAACTGAAAAGGAAAACATAAAAGTAGCTATCCCCAAAGTGGAAAAACCATAGCATACATGAGCTCAAAGCATACATGAGCTATCCAAGAAAGCAGCTAAGATCCAAGCTAGGCTCCTGTATTCCCTCCCTGAGAACCTGGGGGGGGGGGGAAACGGAAGAAAAGAGGTGAAAGAAAACAGGTCAGTCAAAAAGACTGAGTAAGCCCTGCTACGATCAGTCTATAAACTAATAAAGTTAACAACATGATGGAAACTGAGATGATCATAGATAACAACATACTGGCATGATAAATTAACTACAAGATAGATAGAGGTGTCATCGCATAAACAAGGTTAAGTTTTGCACCACGGTGTACTAGCAAACCAACATAACAGGTATTGATCCCTTGGCCCAAGCTTTGACCCAATAACATGAAGTGACCTTAATATAAGTTCCAACCAAATGGTCTAGTCGATCGGCTCCCTATAAGCCTAACACGTCAAGTGTTGGTGTCCATACGGCCCACATATGGATGTAGTCAGACTGTGCTGGGTCCACCTTCGGGTGTATCAAGCCCTCGGGTGTCAACCCCAGACACTGAAGCAATAATGCACAGTCTAAACCTACTTGTACCCGTGCCTCGAGTTTGTCCAATACCGGATTACGTGCACGTCCGTAGCCCGCCTGGACCCGCACCGCTGTACCACTCAGCCGTCGCTTTGGTCGCTTACATCAGTCCAGTAATCGTGCCCCGCCCTAGCCTAGCCTCTAGGGTTGTGATGATACCAAACTGGGATTACTGCCGGAACAGACCATGTTGCTAGGGTTTCCTAAGAGGGTTAAGTGCGATTTAACCCTTGACTAATCATGGATTAAATTGGTTAAGTGTAACCGACAGTTCACAAATTAACCCCATTTCAATCCCTCAAACCCCCAAATGGATTAAATTGGTTAAGTGTAACCGACAGTTCACAACTTAACCCATTTCAATCCCTCAAACCCCCAAATTGGTTAAGTATTAGTGGACCCTAACTTAACCCTAATCATGAGGCATTAATTAATTTAATGCACCTTAACCTCTCACATTAGACTTTGTTGTGGTTACCTAGTTAAGCCGGTGGGTTCCGGGTAGATTTACACCACAACTTGGTCTAACCTCGGGTCTTGGCACCACATGACCAACTTCTCACATTGGGTCCTATTGTTTGTAGCCACTAGTTAAGCCAGTAGGTTCCGGGTAGAATTATGCTACAAACTCAACCCAACCTCGAGTTGGCCACACTTATGTTTTCTAAGTGTCATGTCCACTTTATTTCAAAACATACTTACAAGTCAACAAATACTTGGGTAGACCTAACTTAATAGGTAAATTCCCAAGGGGTAGACCTAACTTAATAGGTAAATTCCCAATCTTATATTTTCATGTATTTTAAGTTTACCCAACCCCCCCAACGTCATTCTATCGCTTACATATTCGTAATAACGCATAAAGGATAGGAAGAGGGAACTTGGCATAACCTACATGATGAACTTGCATATCACAACAACCATGCATAACATGTTAGACTTGCATAACTTAGCATAGTGAACTTGCATATTACCATAAACATGCATAACATGCTAAACTTGCCTAACATAGCATATGGAACTTGCATAAACATGCATAACTTGTCAAACATGCATAACATGTCATTGTGAACTTGCATAAGCATGCATAACTTATTAAACTTGCAAATCATGGCATAGTGAACTTGCATAAACATGCATAACTCAATAAACTTGCAAATCATGGCATAGTGAACTTGCATAAACATGCATAACTCAATAAACTTGCAAATCATGGCTTAGTGAACTTGCATAAACATGCATACTTGCCAATCATGGCTTAGTGAACTTGCATAAACATGCATACTTGCAAATCATGGCTTAGTGAACTTGCATAAACATGCATAACTCAATGAACTTGCAAATCATAGCTTAGGGAACTTGCATAAACATGCATACTTGCAAATCATGGCTTAGTGAACTTGCATAAACATGCATAACTCAATGAACTTGCAAATCATGGCTTAGGGAACTTGCATAAACATGCATAACTCAATAAACTTGCAAAAATCCCAACTTGCATCACATATTAACTTTAGAGTTTCTAAAATGAAGGTAAGAGGGCTTACAAATATTATGAAGACACAAATCTACTAATAAAGATTGAGAAGCCCTTCATGCAAGCATATAAAAACCCAAAACAAAGCTCCAATAAGAAGACTCTTTAACAAAAACTCCAAAACCTCTAGCTTAGCCAATAAAGCTTGCAACTTGATGATGTATGCAGGCTAATGATCATTCATACAACTTAGAAATGCTTGTATGAACATCAAAATCTTCATAGGAATAATTTTTGAAGAGGGTGGAGGCTAGGGTTTTTAAGTGGAGGCCATTTGAGAAATCAATTTGGCATAGTTTGGTTGCTAGAATGAATAATGGGGTTTTAGGGTAGGATTAGGGTCTTATTTATAGAAGATTAGAGTGTTTTTAGCCCTAGGATTAACCCTAGGTTAGTTTAGGTCCGTCAGATTTCGGAATTCTCTTGAACCAAGCCACAAGACCAGACCAAGACCCAAAATGGTGCGCCAGGCAAAACTGCCCGGCCACCCTGTGTCGACAGGGCTGTCGACAGGGCTGTCGACACCCTGGGGACCCTGTCGACATGCCTGTCGACATGGGGGTCCTGGCGGGATTTTTCCTGCCTGCGCCAGTTTGCCCTAATCCCCAACTTTGAACTTGAAATTCAAATCTGTTTTTACTTAGGAATTTTCTGAAAACTTCGTTGGGCCTTAATCGGGTCATACGGACTCCGATTTTCGAAAACTCGGACTCTATTTCGCGTATTTTTCCGAAGCGAACGCAATGGCATAGCCCGTTTTCCCTTGATTCAGATTTTAGAATTAAATTCTGCCTCGATTTATGTTATAACAGGTTATTGAAAATACGGGTTGTTACATTCTCCCCTCCTTAAAGGATTTCGTCCCCGAAATCTTCAAGTTAGGAAGAATGTATCCTACCATCCAATCATCCATCTACTCAAAGCATCATCCACGAGCAATCATTGTCCTTACAAGATTCTAAATGTGGTATGAACATATGCAAAAGTGTGTGTATATGTACTTATCTAATGCAAAGATCAGGCGGTTACTGATACAGTAAACCTCCTTAATGCATATGTATGTCAGTGAAATGAATCCATATGTATGCAAATTCCTAACATAATTCATAGTATCTATATGAGTGCACATAACATTCATCCATATGCAACATCCATGTGGTAGCACAACAAGTTTCAACCACGAATAAGTGTAAGCACTCATGCATATGCAACATGAAGAGTGTGTGAGCCGTTCTAGTGCCTAATGTGTATAATGCATCCACGAGTAACCACTTGCAAACACTTGCAACCGCTTGCAAACATCAAGCATAACATGTTTCAAATACATGTTTCATCCAAAGGGTTTCTACCTAAGGTACTCAAGATAAACACGATAAACTAGATAAACATGGACAGAGAGATATGCTAAAAAGAGATCTTAGAAGATAAGCAAGATAAACTCCTTTTTGGATTACAAGAAATCCATTCAAACTCTGACATATAGTACTAACCGATGAGTCATAACCCCCTTATGGAGTTTACAACAGAAATAAGATCGAGAATGGGACCGAGAGGATATATATATAAAAGATAACTTGCAAGCAAGCTCCACAGGAAAACAAGGATCAAGGATGCACTCTTACAAAGAGATATGATGCGCGTATCTAGTCTTCATTCTTCTTAGTCACGTTTCCTTGAGCTTACTCCCCTGTGCTTTGACCGTCTTTTACTTCATGATTTCTTGGCTTCCTAACTCCTATTTCCCAAATTCGAGTTGGAACTTATTTCATTATCGCCTCTCGTCTTCCTTTTCCTCTTATTCTTCTTTCTGTATAACTGTAACCTCATGATTCCATGCAAGCTCTCCAAAATTCACTAGTGAATCCTGGATCTCGTCTACTTACTATAAAGTACTCCACGCAGCAGAACTTTTCTTGAAAATACCAATCCACGTTGCCAATTGCCCTTACAAACGTGATTTTCTATAACTCATGCTTAATCGAAACGAACCATCCGCCTATGAGTGATAGGCCATACCTAGATTCAGTTGCCTACCCATGGCTTCCAGTAGGCTATTTCAAGACTGGCCAACTTCTTGAGGGTAAACCGTTGCTAACCATGATGCAGTCCTCTCGCTCTTCACCGGACTGAAATGAGCACTCTTCGCGAGTCTACCTATTATGACCCACCTACCCGTATTCCCTTTCTTTGATCTAGGTAATCTATCCACATAATCTATCGAGATGTTTTCACACTTCCCTTGCGGAACCTCCAATGGAGGTAATGGCCCGCCGGGCTTCTATGACTTGGCCCTAACCTGGTGGCACAACATGCATCCTGAGACCAACTCGGCCACCTCCTCGAGTGATGCGCATCTTCAAGAACCTTCTTTACCAAGTCTTCCACTCGAGGAACACATAATCTCTCATCGCGCCTTAGTCATCCCTTGTCATCTATAATATATCTAGCGAGGTGACTTAACATCTCGCCTCGAATCAACTGGTCCATGTTCTTGACTAACTGCGGGTCTTCTTCCTGTGAAACCCCCTTCTTGATCCAGAAGAGTAAGTCTAAGCTCAGGGAATGCTAACTAACTAGCCAAACGGAGAAAGCTTCTTACTTCAATTGCCCTCCTCAGAATTTTCCGTACTTAAACCGCAACCACTTTAGCGGAATCCACCGCTAAGCCTTACTTAGGAACTATGTGCCCAAGAAATCCAACTTCTTTCCTCCAAAGTGACATTTGGAGAACTTGACCTTCAACTGGTGGCTCTAAGCGTATCCATCACCTCCTTGAGATGTCTAGCATGCTCTTCCTCGTTCTTTTAAGGAGATCAAAATATCATCTACGACGACCACGACAAACTTGTTCAAGGACTCCCTAAACACCCTACCCATCAAGTTCACGTAATATGCGGGTGCATTAGTCAAACCAAATAGCATGACTAGCCATTCCAAAAATCCATCTAGAGTCCTAAACTCAGTCTTGTCAATTCCATCCTCAGCCATCCTAAGCTGATGGAATCCGGTAGCTGGATCAAAAGAAAACAGATGCTCCTACAAGCTGATCAAACAAATCATCGACCCTTGATAACGGTTGTCTATTCTTTTCACGATAATCAACACATAAGCGAAGCAAACTGTCCACATTAGTAACGAATACTACTGGAGCACCTTACTCGAAAATGCTTCGTCTCAGGAAGTTCTTCCCAAGCAACTCCTTGACTTGCTTTCTTAAGTCTCATCTCGTGAGGTCATGTGCCTAACCGGCTTGGTATTACCAACCAGATAATGCGAAAATCTATCCCACGTCAAGGGGTAACCCCTTTACTTCCCCCAAGCTATCAGGATATTCTCGGACCACCCTCACAGATTGCAAACTATCGATAGACGAGTTGAGGGATTCAAGATAACATAACGTGACGGGACCCATAGGGTTACTAGAAATTTCTAGGGTATTACCGAGGCGGATCATGAGCCTCACAACCCTATGCACAAAAACCAAGGATGGCTCCAAAGCAGGACAACCATTCCATGCCCAAAACCAACCCATATCCCCTGAAACCTAGAATATAAACATCCCACGAAAATTCTATACTCAAGATAGAAATTTTCGAATCCACTCAGACCACAGACAAACGGGCAGAACCCCCAATTGGATTTGAAACACATACGGGATCATCAACTAGACTAGTACTTAGGTGCAAACTTTCAACTAGGTCAGATGAAATAAAACTATGCGATGTGCCAGAATCAAACAAAGTACGAACAGGGGAAATCAGAAAATGTAAACAAGTCTTTCAACAGAAACACTACCTCTATCATGAGCTGGAAGAACGGTGTTGAGGGGATGAACTCGCCCTCCAGATAGTCCCGCACACTGAGTCCGACCTTGCCCTTGTTTTCTTCGGGCAATCCTTGTTGAGATGTCCAGACTCACCACAATGAAAGCATTCGCCCCGCTTTCTCTTCTTCTTCCTACATTCCCTGGATATATGTCCAACTTTACCACAGAAGTTGCATTTCCTATTCTCTCTTGGCTTGTCCTTGCGGTTGTTGTTATTCTTGCCTCGTTTCCCGGAATTTACCCTCTTGCCTTGAGACTCATTCGCCTTGACCTCTTTCTTGTCACTGTTATCTTCTTCTTGAAGTAGGGCCGTACTCACCAAATTCTCGAAAGTCGCCCCCAAGGGTATATGAGACATGGCCAAACCATGTAATGGCTCGTTTAATCCTAGAGCAAAGTGTAGGGCCTTCTTCTGAGCCGTATTAACCGAGTCTAAATCGACCCGAGCCAGTTGATTGAACTTATCTATGTATTCCGTAATAGTCATGTCCCTTTGCCTCAGTGATAAGAACGTCAGTCCAAATCTTCCTCTAAAATCATCCCAAGTCTCAATTGGCCTAGTAGCGGTGGTGACTACCCACCAACGTGCAGCTTCTTCCTTTAGCAACCATACTGCTAATAAAACCTTCCCGCGGTCGCCTATATCAAAGGTGGCTAAAAGATCTTCGGTCTCTTTCAACCAATTCCTTGCCTCTACAAAAGTCTCTGTTCCACTAAAATTCTTGCCACCCATCATCTTAAAGTTCTTACAAGTTTCCGCAAAATCCGCTTGTGGAGGCTGAGGGGGAAGAGGAACATCAGCTATGGAAGGAGGAGGAGGAACAGCGGCCTTGACTGGAAAGACAACCTTAGAGACACCCGGGACCGATACCGTGACTTCCAAGTACCGACGAAACCAATCGGGTATTGTTACTCCTCCGGGCAAGATGAGATTATCAGACATGCTGGAAATGAAAAGAAAAGAGTTCAAACGAGGGGTCAAAGGATAGTGCTAATGGCTTTTGGGGAATAGCCTTTAAAAATAACTAGACTTTTCTTTGGAAAATACTTTATACTTGGTTTTGAAAATAGTTTTTCAAAAGTTTTAAAAACCTTTTTATCCCTTCTCGTAAACCATATGCTCTGATACCAAATGTAACACCCCACCTCCGCCAGGGTGGCTCTTGCAAGCAACTCTGACTTTGGTGCGGCGTTTTAAAACAAGGTAAACATGCATAATGATATAACAAGGCAGGACATGACATATATATATAAATAAACAGAGTAAGTAGATAGATAAAACAGCGGAAGAATTTTAAACCATTTCAAAAACAAGTCTGCTACATCATAATGTCAATTTTCCAAATAAACAAGTCTAGTACATAAAATAACATCATCTGAAACTGAAAAGGAAAACATAAAAGTAGCTATCCCCAAAGTGGAAAAACCATAGCGAGCTCAAGTCCAAAGCATACATGAGCTATCCAAGAAAGCAGCTAAGATCCAAGCTAGGCTCCTGTATTCCCTCCCTGAGAACCTGGGGGGGGGGGGAACGGAAGAAAAGAGGTGAAAGAAAACAGGTCAGTCAAAAAGACTGAGTAAGCCCTGCTACGATCAGTCTATAAACTAATAAAGTTAACAGCATGATGGAAACTGAGATGATCATAGATAACAACATACTGGCATGATAAATTAACTACAAGATAGATAGAGGTGTCATCGCATAAACAAGGTTAAGTTTTGCACCACGGTGTACTAGCAAACCAACATAACAGGTATTGATCCTTTGGCCCAAGCTTTGACCCAATAACATGAAGTGACCTTAATATAAGTTCCAACCAAATGGTCTAGTCGATCGGCTCCCTATAAGCCTAACACGTCAAGTGTTGGTGTCCATACGGCCCACATATGGATGAAGTCAGACTGTGATGGGTCCACCTTCGGGTGTATCAAGCCCTCGGGTGTCAACCCCAGACACTGAAGCAATAATGCACAGTCTAAACCTACTGGTACCCGTGCCTCGAGTTTGTCCAATACCGGATTACGTGCACGTCCGTAGCCCGCCTGGACCCGCACCGCTGTACCACTCAGCCGTCGCTTTGGTCGCTTACATCAGTCCAGTAATCGTGCCCCGCCCTAGCCTAGCCTCTAGGGTTGTGATGATACCAAACTGGGATTACTGCCGGAACAGACCACGTTGCTAGGGTTTCCTAAGAGGGTTAAGTGCGATTTAACTCTTCACTAATCATGGATTAAATTGGTTAAGTGTAACCGACAGTTCACAACTTAACCCCATTTCAATCCCTCAAACCCCCAAATGGATTAAATTGGTTAAGTGTAACCGACAGTTCACAACTTAACCCCATTTCAATCCCTCAAACCCCCAAATTGGTTAAGTATTAGTGGACCCTGACTTAACCCTAATCACGAGGCATTAATTAATTTAATGCACCTTAACCTCTCACATTAGACTTTGTTGTGGTTACCTAGTCAAGCCGGTGGGTTCCGGGTAGATTTACACCACAACTTGGTCTAACCTCGGGTCTTGGCACCACATGACCAACTTCTCACATTGGGTCCTATTGTTTGTAGCCACTAGTTAAGCCGGTAGGTTCCGGGTAGAATTACACTACAAACTCAACCCAACCTCGAGTTGGCCACACTTATGTTTTCTAAGTGTCATGTCCACTTTATTTCAAAACATACTTACAAGTCAACAAATACTTGGGTAGACCTAACTTAATAGGTAAATTCCCAAGGGGTAGACCTAACTTAATAGGTAAATTCCCAATCTTATATTTTCATGTATTTTAAGTTTACCCAACCCGCCCAACGTCATTCTATCGCTTACATATTCGTAATAACGCATAAAGGATAGGAAGAGGGAACTTGGCATAACCTACATGATGAACTTGCATATCACAACAACCATGCATAACATGTTAGACTTGCATAACCTAGCATAGTGAACTTGCATATTACCATAAACATGCATAACATGCTAAACTTGCCTAACATAGCATATGGAACTTGCATAAACATGCATAACTTGTCAAACATGCATAACATGTCATTGTGAACTTGCATTAGCATGCATAACTTATTAAACTTGCAAATCATGGCATAGTGAACTTGCATAAACATGCATAACTCAATAAACTTGCAAATCATGGCATAGTGAACTTGCATAAACATGCATAACTCAATAAACTTGCAAATCATGGCTTAGTGAACTTGCATAAACATGCATACTTGCCAATCATGGCTTAGTGAACTTGCATAAACATGCATACTTGCAAATCATGGCTTAGTGAACTTGCATAAACATGCATAACTCAATGAACTTGCAAATCATGGCTTAGGGAACTTGCATAAACATGCATACTTGCAAATCATGGCTTAGTGAACTTGCATAAACATGCATAACTCAATGAACTTGCAAATCATGGCTTAGGGAACTTGCATAAACATGCATAACTCAATAAACTTGCAAAAATCCCAACTTGCATCACATATTAACTTTAGAGTTTCTAAAATGAAGGTAAGAGGGCTTACAAATATTATGAAGAAACAAATCTACTAATAAAGATTGGGAAGCCCTTCATGCAAGCATATAAAAACCCAAAACAAAGCTCCAATAAGAAGACTCTTTAACAAAAACTCCAAAAACTCTAGCTTAGCCAATAAAGCTTGCAACTTGATGATGTATGCAAGCTAATGATCATTCATACAACTTAGAAATGCTTGTATGAACATCAAAATCTTCATAGGAATAATTTTTGAAGAGGATGGAGGCTAGGGTTTTTAAGTGGAGGCCATTTGAGAAATCAATTTGGCATAGTTTGGTTGCTAGAATGAATAATGGGGTTTTAGGGTAGGATTAGGGTCTTATTTATAGAAGATTAGAGAGTTTTTAGCCCTAGGATTAACCCTAGGTTAGTTTAGGTCCGTCAGATTTCGGAATTCTCTAGAACCAAGCCACAAGACCAGACCAAGACCCAAAATGGTGCGCCAGGCAAAACTGCCCGGCCACCCTGTGTCGACAGGGCTGTCGACACCCTGGGGACCCTGTCGACATGCCTGTCGACATGGGGGTCCTGGCGGGATTTTTCCCGCCTGCGCCAGTTTGCCCTAATCCCCAACTTTGAACTTGAAATTCAAATCTGTTTTTACTTAGGAATTTTCTGAAAACTTCGTTGGGCCTTAATCGGGTCATACGGACTCCGATTTTCGAAAACTCGGACTCTATTTCGCGTATTTTTCCGAGACGAACGCAATGGCATAGCCTGTTTTCCCTTGATTCAGATTTTAGAATTAAATTCTGCCTCGATTTATGTTATAACAGGTTATTGAAAATACGGGTTGTTACACTTAGAAACAAAATCTGCCACGTCTTTCTTCATGCCGCTCCAAAAGAAAGTTCTCTTTATGTCCTTGTACATTTTATCTCCGCCTGGATGTATCGTCATCTTGGAGTGATGTGCTTCCTCGAGAACCGTCTTTACTAAATCCCTTGTTTGTGGGACGCATAGTCTTCCGTCTCGCCTTAACCAACCCTTATCGTCGATGGAGTATCTGTTGAGGTGACTTGAAGTCCCACCCCTAATTAGCCTATCAATCATCTCCACAAGCTGAGGGTCTTCGCGTTGTGCTGTACCTATTGAGTCCACTAGAGTCGGGCGTACTTCGAGAGATGCTAGCAAGCCCGGTACAAAATCGGAGGAGGGCCTAAAGTTAAAACTGGCTGTAAACTCTAGGCTTTGCCTTTCAACAAACAGCGGGCTTAGGGTCAGTTTCTTTCGGCTCAACGCGTCTGCCACTACGTTGCCTTTGCCCGGAGTGTAGGAGATCTCGAAATCGTAAGAGGCAAGAAACTCCATCCATCTCTGTTACCTCAAGTTAAGTTCCTTCTGCGAGAAGAGATACTTCAAAGATTTATGGTCAGTATACAGTTCGAATTTCTCACCTAGGAGATAGTGGCGCCAAGACTTAAGCGCAAAGACGATGGCGGCCAACTCGAGATCATGGGTTGGGTAGTTCTTTTCATGAACTTTCAATTGCCTTCCACCATAAGCTACTACGCTCTCTTCTTGCATCAAGACAGCGCCTAGCCCTGTCCTACATGTATCTGTAAAAACTGTAAACATTTTGCTTCCATCTGGCAACGTCAGAACTGGGGCTGTTGTAAGAGCCCTTTTTAGCCGCTGGAAAGCAAACTCGCAATCTAAGTCCCAATTGAACACTAGATTCTTCTTTGTCAGCCTTGTGAGTGGAGCCGATATTTTTGCAAAGTCTCTGATGAATTTCGGATAGAATCCTGCTAGCTCGAGAAAACTACGGACTTCTGTTGCATTCCTTGGTGTCTTCCAATCCTGCACCACTACTACTTTGGCAGGGTCCACAGCTAACCCTTCTTTTGATACTGTGTGCCCAAGGAACCTCACTTCCTCTCTCCAAAAGTGGCATTTGGAGAATTTGGCTTTTAGCTGATGGACTCGCAGAGTTTCCATGATTGCCCTTAAGTGCTGAGCATGTTCTTCTTCACTCTTTAAGAAGATCAAGATATCGTCTACGAAGACCACTACGAACTTGTTGAGGAATTCTCTGAACACCCTACTCATTAGGTCCACGAAGTAAGCGGGTGCGTTTGTCAAGCCGAAGGGCATGACAAGCCATTCAAAGAAGCCTTCTGGGTTCTGTATGCTGTCTTATCGATGCTATCTTCAGCCACCCTTAGCTGATGAAAACATACGCTCCTACAAGCCGATCAAACAGATCGTTAATTCTGGGGAGAGGGTTTCTATTCTTTTTCGTTAGCTTGTTGAGCTCCCTATAGTCAACACACAGACGGAGTGAACCATCCGCCTTTGTAGCGAACACCACTGGAGCGCCCCATTCTGAAATGCTCCTTCTAATGAACCCATTCTCTAGAAGCTCTTTAACCTGTTTACTAAGCTCTTTCCTTTCCCGTGGAGCCATGTGTCTAACGGGAAACGCAACGGGCTTTGCATTATCTACAAGATATATGCGGAAGTCTATCTCCCGCTTCGGAGGTAAGCCCTTCACCTCTTCGAAGACATCCAGATATTCACGGACCACTCTAACCGATTGTAAATTATCAACAGAAGCGTCTAGCAATTCGAGATAACTAAGCATAACCGCATACAAGGGATTACAAGTAATTTCCAGAGTGTTACCGAGTTGGGTCAGAAGCCTAACCACCCTTTTCTCACAATCAAGGATGGCACCATTACTGGATAGCCAATCCATGCCCAAAATCAAACCATATCCCGAGAAGCCCAAAAAAAAGGCACTACATCTAAATTCTACGCTTAGAATAGAAATTTTCAATCCCACACAGATCATAGACAAATGAGTCGGGCCCCCGATAGGATTTGAAACAATTAAGGGGTCCTTTACCATACTAGTTTCTAGGTGCAGAGATTCTACTAAAGCAGATGAAATAAAGGAGTATGATGCGCCAGAATCAAATAAATTGCGAACTGGGTGATCATAAAGATAAACTACACTTTCTACAGAAGTATTTATACCTCGCTGTTGCAGAGGCAGCGCTTCTAGCACATGAACCTGTGCCCCTGAAGTGGATCCAACCCTCTGCACCTGCCCTCGCTTCTTTGGGCAATCCTTAGCCATGTGGCCTATCTCATTGCAAGAAAAGCACCCACCATTCAACTTGGCCTTCTTTTTCCGGAAATCTTTCACTAAGTGCCCCACTTTGCCACAGAAATTACACTTCCTCTTCTCTTTGTTGTCTTTCCTGCCCTTCTTAAAGGCTGTCTTCTTAGGCTGTAAACCCTCTTTCTTCCCTTGAGAGCTTTCTGCCTTTGTCTCCTTCTTGCCCTTATTCTCTTCGTTCAGCAATGCCATCTATACCAATCTTTCATACGTAGCTCCCATGGGTATATGGGTCATGGACAAACTGTGTAACGGCTCATTAAATCCTTTGACAAAGCGGAGAGCCTTCTTGTGCGGAGTGTTGACTAGGTCCAGTCCAAACCTAGCCAGCTGATCGAACTGATTAACATACTCTTTGACTGTCATATTCCCTTGCTTAAGAAATAAGAATTTTTCCAATTGAAGACTCCTTTCAGCTTCTGAGAGGAATTTAGCCTCAAACCTTGCCCTAAAGTCCTCCCATGTTTCCACTGGTCTTTCTGCATTGGTTACTTCCCACCAGTAGGAAGCCTCGTCTTTAAGTAGCCATACTGCCAGTTGTACCTTCTACCTATCTTCTACCTCAAAGATGACGAATAAGTCCTCGGTTTCCTTCAGCCAATTCCTGGCTGCCACGAAGGACTCGGTTCCATGAAAGTCCTTTCCTCCCATAGCTTTAAAATCATTACATATCTTAGCAAAAGTATTACCACGTGGAGGAGGTGGAGGAAGAGGTGCTGCTGCAGTTGGATGATTTCCTGCAGCTGGGGGAGGAGGAACAGTGGGACCTGGCTGATTGGCCCTTGCTTCTAAGAATCGTCTGAAACAACTAGGTATTGGTACACCCTCTGGCAAGTTAAGTTCTTCGGACATGCTGAAACGAAAAGGATAGATTCAAAACGAAGGATAAAAGATAGTACCTATGGCTTTGGGGGACTATGCCTTTTTTTTAAAATAAAATAACATTTTATCTTTAAAAATGCTTCTTTAAATTTTCTTTTGAAAATAAATTTTCAAAACTTTTTATCTTATCTAGTAAACCATGCTCTGATACCAAGTGTAACACCCCACCTCCGTTAGGGTCACTCTCAAAGGGAATGCCCTAATTTTGGTGGAGGTTTATAAGTATAAGTCACAGATACACAAGACAGATATAAGTACACATATTTTTGAACAGCGGAAAACAACAACAACTTTTATTTCATCAAAATACGTGTTACACAAACCATGCCATAATTGTCTTACAATACTTCCAAAAACATTACATTTTCATAACTGTCTTGATTTCATAACTTAAAGAAGCATAAAAACATAAGTAAACTGCATAAGTCCCCATAATTGCTATCCAAAGCCATAGTCCAAAACGAAAGAAATCCAAGCAATACATTCTTTCTCTTCAAGCTGGATGTGAAAACTGGTCAAGCTGCGGTATTCCCTCCCTGTGGACCTGAGGGGGGGGGGGACGAAAGAAATGAAGACGAAAGAAAAGTAGAGTCAGACATAAAGCCTGAGTAAGTCTAGGACTATTCAGTCTATGAATAAAGAAATGAGCATGATAAGTACAAACTGGAAATGGGAAAGCACTATAAGCTAAGTTAAGTTGTCTAGAGTCGAATATACTATCGTACCCCATATTAATCTCTGCACCCCTATAAACTAGTTCCCAACAGGCACCCCATAATCAGGGTGAAGTGATCTATTTCTAATGATCGGCTCCTAGTCGCATAGTTACATGTGTCTTACGGCCCCCGATGTTGTAGTTACCTATGCTGGTCCCACCATGGGGTGTATCAAGTCCCATGGTCACGGCCCGACACAATTCTAGAATGCACGGGTATACTACTGGTGCCCAGTGCTTAATTTTTCTGCGTCGGAGTGTGTGCACGCCCGCACCCCGTTAGAACCTACACTGCTGCACCACCGCCGTCGATTTGACCTCTTACAGTCAGCCCAGTAATCGTGCCCCACCATGCCTAGTTCAGGGTATCCTGATACACCTTGTAGGGTTACTGCTGAAAAGGGTCCCTCGCTACTAGGTTTTCTATTTCTAGCCAACATGCTAAGTTGGTGAAGTGTTTTGTAAACCGAACCCCCAATCAGTCTATATAGTTTAGCATGTTCAATTTGATTAAGTATTAATTCCATTTACTTAATCCTATTAATCCTGACTCAGCCTTAATTGTCTTATTAAAGCCTCGACCTCTCACATTAGACAGGTATTGTTGTGACTGCCTGTTGCCGGTTGGTTCCGGGCAATCTTACATCACAACTCAGTCTAACCTTGGGTCTTTATTGGGCTCAATGTTTAACCACCCACATTGGATAGGTATTGTTGTGACTACTGGACAGCCGGGCGGTTCCGGGCAGGTTTACGTCACAACTCAATCCAACCTCGGGTTAAACACATCGTATTTTCTAAGTTTACATATTTTGTCTCTTTTCTTTTTATATGTAAATATTTGCAGCCCATTATTCAAATTCATCTTTATTGGGTAAAATTAATTTATACCCCTTAAATGTTTTTAAGGTCATTGGCATGCGTCAGACATGCTAACACATATGTTTTATATTTTTAACCCAACGTCATTACCCCCGTTTTATACGTTCGCTATATTATAACATATGTTGGGTTTAACATTTAAGCCCAACTTAGCCACATGAAAAAGGGGAGGCTTAGAACATGGTGTATATATATTCTAAGTAACATCAAAAGGGGTGTGTGAATGCATGAACTTGCAACATAGCGAACTAATTAACATAAATTAGGCACTTGTGAACTTGCATTGTGATAGCATAAACTCATGACATAAAACATACCTAAACATGAATCATGGTTTTAACCTAGTCATGTAAACTTGCATTTAAATTGTGAACCTAACTTAAATTATGTGTCATATATATTATCACATGATTTTGATAACAACATAGGCCTAAAACATATTTTCAATTAGGCATAACACCAAACATAATCTAGTCATGTTTATAGTGTCAACACAAGTTCACAAAGATGCTTACTCTTGTCACTAATACAAAAGTATGTCTTTTTTTTCACTAGAATCATAATTCCTATTTCAACATAAATTCATATAAATCACAATACCCAAATGGATCCAACTACACTAAACATGATCATAAAAATATACATAGAAGGGTCTAAAATCATGTTGGCATAATAGTGAATCACATACTTGCACGAATCTCAACTTTGTTGAAATAAACTACCACAAACATATAGTCGTTAACTTTCAACATGAATCATATACTTGCAAATATCCAATAGGTCTAACATCATTATACCACAACATCCCAAATCTATTCATAATTAGAATCATAGCAACATACAATTATGAATTATCATCACCACAAATTAAGTACAATACCATTTCTCATTTTACACAAATCAAAACTCAATTATTCATTCATATCGGAATAGCACTCTACTTACAACGTGTGACGAATCTTCAATTCAGGATTCTAAATTCTGAATGTGGAGATGCTATCCTTTGTTGTAGGCGTTGTTTTGATTTAGTTGTCGTTGCTTTAAGCCCTTAAATCGACTCCTAATCGTCTCTCAATGTTGACGGCTGCTCCTAGTCTTTCTTCAGTAGCATGACGGTCTCATTCTCATTTTGTATTTGTATGAATTAGGTGGAGTCTTAGGTCCTTTTTATAGAGTTTGTGAATTGATTAGAACCGTCGATGGAGCTTGGATTAATATTAGCCGGTCGTTTGAAAGAGAGACCAATCAGGAGCTGACACCTAGCCCTAGTGACAAGGCAAGGCTCAGAAATTCGGCCAAGCACAGACCAGGCCAGCCAGGAGGGGCTGGGTTCGACCTGGCTCAGGGGCCAGGTCGACTACCCAGTTGACCCCCAGGTCGACTATGTAGTCGACCTGGGTGCCCCAGGTCGACTACCCAGTCGACCTGGGTGCCTTGGGTGGGAAAATTCCTGCCCAACCCATTCTGGGTCCGATTTTTTTGAAATTTGAACTCATTCGGAACTGTTTCTGTCTGTTTTAATTTTAAACTGAATTCTGAAACTTCCGGAGGTTATATCTCCCTCATACGGAGTCCGTTTTACGCAAACTCGGTCTCTATCTCAAGCAGAATTCGGAGACGAACGCAATGGCCTATCCCGTTTCCCTTAGTTATTTGATTTGAAATTAACTATAATTTAATTTGTGAATTTCACTGTTATAGAATACACGGGGTGTTACAAAAACCATGGTTATAAACATTCCCCAATAAAGCAAAACAAGCCATAGCCAAGAGAAATCCAAGTCGTACATGAAAGAGCTTTGGAGCTTGGTAAGATCCGAACTAAGCTGTATTCCTACACTGCGAACCTGGGGGTGGGGGGGGGGAACGGAAGAAAAAGAGGCAAAACAAAACGGGTCAGTCATAAAGACTGAGTAAGTCCTAGTGACTTTCAGCATAAAAACAAGTAATGATAAAATGGCATGAATAAACTGAAAGTAAACATAAGCATGATGACAAGATAAGCTACAGGAAAGATAACTAAGAATAACCTCATACGGTTTTTGTCAAGTATAACATCGCCAGGTTTCCATTCAAGATAAACTAAGTATAATTTCGCAAGTTTCTATCATGCATCACAAGATTTCTCTGCTTTACCATTAAAATATTTCTATGATATCTATTTGCTCTGCACCAACCGTACTAGTATCCCAACCCGTGTCATGTGTTGACTATAAAAGGATCCCTTGCCCAATGTCATGAAATGATCCATTACTTGGTCTCACGAAACGATCTATTAATCGATCGGCTCCCTACAAGTCCTATCTCGTTCATGTGTTTGTGTCATATGACCCTGTCACGAATGTAGTCACCTGTGCTAGGTCCACCATAGGGTGTATCAAGCCCTAGGGTGCCAACCACCGACACGAATCAAGCACGCACAGTGTAAACCTACTGGTGCCCAATGCCTGCTTTTTCAACTCTGGACTACGTGCACGGCCGTAGTCCGCCTGAACCTACAATGGCGCACCAACTCAGCCGTCGTTCTGGTCGCTTACAATCAGCCTAGTAATCGTGCCCCGCACTGCCTAGTTCCAGGGTACCATGATACATCTAATGGGTTACTGCTGAAAAGTACCGCGTAACTATGGTTTCCGTCCAGCAGGTTAAGTGTTGTCATTTAAATTCGAGACTTAACCCCATCAGTCTAACATGTCAATTTGGTTAAGTGTGGTCATTCAAGTTCGTGACTTAACCCGTCTACGTGTCATGTCAAATTGGCTAAGTGTTGTCTTTCAAGTTCATGACTTAGCCCTACGAATCACGTGTCAAGTTGGTTAAGTATGTTCAAGCGGTTCGTGACTTAACCCTACCAAACCATCGTGTCAAATTGGTTAAGTATATTCAAGCGGTTCATGAATTAACCCTATCAAGTCATCGTGTCAAATTGGTTAAGTATATTCAAGCGGTTCATGACTTAACCCTATCAAGCCATCGTGTCAAATTGGTTAAGTATATTCAAGCGGTTCATGACTTAACCCTATCAAGTCATCGTGTCAAATTGGTTAAGTATATTCAAGCGGTTCGTGACTTAACCCTATCAAGTCATCGTGTCAAATTGGTTAAGTATATTCAAGCGGTTCATGATTTAACCCTATCACGTGGCATTAATTCATTAATGCACTTCAACCTCTCACATTAGACTAACTGTTGTGGTCACTAGATTTGCCGGGCGGTTCCGGGCAGATTTACACCACAACATAGTCTAACCTCGGGTTTTATGTGCGATATGACCAACTACGCACATTGGATCCTATTGTTTGCAGCCACTGGATTTGCCGGGCGGTTCCGGGCTGATTTACATAGCAAACTCAACCCAACCTCGAGTTGGCCATTTTCAAGTTTTTCTAATTGTCATGCCCACATTCAAGTTTTCATATCAAAATTCATGTCGAGTTTTCATGTCATGTTTCATGTCAAATCGTGTCAAGTTTTCAAGGCAAGTTTCATATCAAGTCGATGTCAGGTTCGGGTCCATATCCAGGTTCAAGTTATAACAGTGTTCATGTTTCAAGTTTTGCCTATTATCGAGTTCATAATTCATGTTCATAAACAACTCATGTTTTTGCCTATTCTACCCAAATCGTATTCCCATCACACGTGAACGCGAATCGTTCTATACTACAAACAAATCCAAAACTCGAAATAGGGGGAATAGCATCAAAACTATGTTAGGCAAAAGAGACGAGCATAAAGCGATAAAAAGGGGGTTACAAGACTAGCATGACATAACTTGAGATAATTGGTTACCACATCACTGGCATATTGGATTCCAAATCTAGCAAGATAAGGCGATGTTCATGATAAACACCGACATAAAAGAATCGGCATGCAAAAGCAAACCAAATACAAGAATAATGGATCCAGTGGTTTTGGTGTACATAATTGCGAATAAACTAAGCAAGTCACACCCTAGGTATATGATTCAACAAAATGTCAATTCGGTGCACAACATGGTTTTCAACTATGGTGTCATGGGCATGAACAATCAACTATAATAGTCTTCGGCAATTAACCCCAACAGTCATAGGTACAAATCTCATACTATGAATCATAAGTGACTCATCACATGATCATGGATAATTATCAAAAATAGTTCTAGGAAAATAGTCATGGACAATTAACAGTAATAGTTTCAAAGTCCCATAGATAATGGTCTTATGTTCATAATCATAGATAATAATCCTCATAGTCAAGAGTCATAAGTGATTAACCACAATTGTCCTTGTCATAGTCATAGGCAACAGTCTTACGTTCACCGTCATAGGCATAGGCATAGTCTTATTAGTCATAGGCGGTCTTATGTTCACCGTCATAGTCACATGCATAGTCATATTAGTCATAGGCAGTCTTATGTTCTCAGTCATAGTCCTTGTCCATTAACAACACATTCAACGTCATAGGCATGTTAAGGTTATAGACACGAGAGAGTTTAATTTTCAACATGAATAGGTCTGAAAGTCAAGATCAAAGACGAACAAGAATAGATAAGAATCAATCACCATACATAGATCCAATCCCAATTTACAACATGGATATTAAGTTTACAACTTTGATCTAAAAGTAACTTGAACTTACATTGATTGGCTAAGAGAGGACAAATCGATTTGTTGTCGCGTTGAAACGTCTAACTTGATTAATTTTCTGATTTGATTCAATATGGTCTAGGCGTCGTTGTAGAAACTTCAATCTCTAGTTTGAATTGAGTTGCTTAGGTTGATGTCGATTAGCTTCTAGTTTTGATTCCAGCAGAGTAGCGACGCCATTTTTATTTTTTATTTAGAACAGAGGCAGAGTAGAAGAAGAATATAATTGTGTGTAGAGAAGGCTAGGTTTGGGGATGTTTAAATAGGTTTAGGCAGATGAATCTGGACAGAAATTGGACTAGATACATCAGAACGAACACTGGCCCAAAAATGGGTTCGGGGACCAGGTCGACACCCAAGTCGACTGAGCAGCCGACCTGGTCCTGGGTGTGTCGACTGCCCAGTCGACTCCCCAGTCGACCTGGGTCTAGGCGGGAAATTTCCCGCCCAGTCTGTTCTGCATTTGAAATTTGAATTTTGAATTCGAATTCGAGTTGTTTTGAACTCTGAATATTTTTGGAACTTCGGAGCGTCACATCTCCCTCATACGGACTCCGATTCTCGCAAACTCGGACTCATTTCCAAGCAGAATTTCGAGACGGACGCAATGGCGCAACCCGTTTCCCTTTATTCTAGTCTTAAAATTTAATTCTGCCTTGATTTATGATTTTAACATGTTGTTAAAATTCGGGTTGTTACATTCTCCCCTCCTTAAAGGATTTCGTCCCCGAAATCTTCAAGTTAAGGAGAATGTGTCCTACCATCCAATCATCCATCTACTCAATCATCAATCACAGGCATCCATCATCCTTAATCGATTTCTAATGTTGTATGAACATATGCAGAAAGTGTGTGTATATGTTCCTTGTCTAATGCAAATGATCAGGCCTGATTGATCTTTCTAATGCAAAATATGTTCAGTGCCATGAATCCATATGTATGCAAATAATCCTAGTCACGTAAACACTATATGTGTGCACAACCATTCATCCATATGCAACATTTACATGATAACACATTCAAACTCATCCATAAACAAGTATAAACACTCATGCATATGCAATATGGAAAGGTGACTGAGCCGATCTAGTGCCTAATGTGTAAATGCATCCACGAGCAACCACTTGCAGCCACTTGCAACCATCAATCATAACATGTCTCAAACACATGTTTACACCCAATTGTTCTTACCTAAAGGTATAGCCGAATGATAGAAGCAAGTAAAAACCTTGTGCCTATTAGGCCATGTCAAAACTGGAAATATATTTCACATATATACTGATCAGGAGAAGAACTCCCTAAGCACCAGCCCTGGAGACCGAAATCAACATCAGGCTGACACCCAAAGAATTACTCAATCAAACCAATATACATTTCGAGGAAACTAAGCATGATGGACTCCTTTTAGGTCACAAGGGAATCCCTTCCAAAAACCAACCCGTACCCTATAAAACCCAAAGAGTTTAGTCAACCCAACGGACACCCTAAAGCCCCAAAATGTATTACTAACAGATGAGTCATACTCCCTATGGGGTTTGCAACAGAAATTTGATTGAGAATAGGACCGAGAGGAAAAAGATAACATGCAAGTAAGCTCTACAGGAAAAGAGGGACCAAGGATATACTCTTAAAAAGAGATATGATGCACGTATCTAGTCTTCAATCTTCTAAGTCGCGTTTCCTTGAGCTTAACTCCATTGTGCTTTGACCGTCTTTAACTTCACAGATTCTTAATTCTTGTTTCCAAAATATGAGTTGGAACTCATTTCACTGTTGCCTCTCGTTCCACTTTCACTTATCCTCCTTCTAGTATACTCGGCTCAAACTTAACTACGTACTCATGGTTTCATGCAAGCTCTCCAAAATTCACTAGTGAATCTTGGATCTCGTTTACTTACTAGGAGGTATTCCACGCAGAAGAACTATCTCTTGAAAATAACAAATATCAACCATGTTGCCAAATGTACTTACTAAGGTGACTTTCTACAACTCATGCAAAAGTGAAATGAACCATCCGCCTTAGTGGTGAACACAACTCGAGCAGATCAATAAATGTATCAAGAGATTCTAGGTAACTAATCATGAGAGAACCCTAAAGGTTACACGCGACTTCGAGGGTATTACCGAGGCAAGTCAAGAGTCTATCTACCCTCTTTTCAAAACTGAGAATGTCACCCTTACTGGATAACTACTCCATCGCTAGAATTCAACCCATAGCTTAAAAGCATAAGCATTATTCCTAAAAGTCATAGGCGTCCTCAAATCCAAACAAGTCATGAATAAATGGACCGACTCCTCAACAAGATTTGAGAGATCCTCTACTATGCCAGTACTAAGGTGCAGAGACTCAACTATCGAGGCAGAATTAAAAGGATGCGATGTATAAAAAACAAAATTCCCATGGTATTATAGAAAAGAGAAGCTAAACTTTTAACAGAAACGTTACCACCTCTCTTAGGTATGCTAGTAGTAAGAGCATACAATTGCCCTCTCGACGATCTTGTTCTTTGCCATTGTCCTTGTCCTATGATACTTAACCACATGTCCTTTTTTACCATACCAACGATGTTCTTTCTTGTCATGGGTTTTATTATTCTTTTACTTTGACCTCTTCCCTTTCACCTTTTCCTCCTTCGTTGATTACACCTTATCAACAAGTTTCTCATCCTTAGGCTTGTGTTCTTTATCCTCGTTCTTACTATCCTTGTATAGCTTATTGACAAGTTTCTCGAAAGCTACCTCCATTGCACGGGAACCCTACAAAGCTTGAAATAAGATTAGTCGCAGATGGAACTACTGCGGCTAGAGATGGAGGTTGGGCACTACTTTGCCCTCCGACATGTGTTGGATGCCTACGAAATTATGGTGAAAAGAGAGAGAGAGAGAGAGGAGAGAATTCAAGAGGGAATCAAAAGATAGTGCATATGGCTTTTGGGGAACATGCCTTTCGTAAAACAAAACTTTTCTTTAGAAAAATGCTTCTTTGTAAACGTTTTGAAAAATAGTTTCAGAAGGTTTTTTTTAAAAGCTTTTGCCCAGTCTGGTAACCTTCTGCTCTGATACCAAATGTAACACCCCACCTCCGCTAGGGTCACTCACAAAGGGAATGCACTAGCATTGGTGGAGTATTATCTAGGCAAACATACACAGAAATATTACAAGACAGAACATAAATAAAACAGCGGAAGGAAAACCCAAATTTCATTGCTTTAAAATCTAGTAAGGTCTAAAGCCTTTTACATCAAAAATGCTATTAAGTCAGTTACATCGAAATCTATCTTGCAATAGTAAAGAAGCGTAAAACCATGGTTATAAATCATTCCCCAATAAAGAAAAGCAAGCCATAGCCAAGAGAAATCCAAGCCGTACATGAGAGAACTTTGGAGCTTGGTAAGATCCGAACTAAGATGTATTCCTACCCTGTGAACCTGGGGGGGGGGGGGGTACGGAAGAAAAAGAGGCGAAACAAAACGGGTCAGTCATAAAGACTGAGTAATTCCTAGTGACTTTCAACATAAAAACAAGTAATGATAACATGGCATGAATAAACTGAAAGTAAACATAAGCATTATGACAAGATAAGCTACAGGAAAGATAACTAAGAATAACCTCATACGGTTTTTGTCAAGTATAACATCGCCAGGTTTCCATTCAAGATAAACTAAGTATAATTTCGCAAGTTTCTATCATGCATCACAAGATTTCTCTGCTTTACCATTAAAATATTTCTATGATATCTATTTGCTCTGCACCAACCGTACTAGTATCCCAACCCGTGTCATGTGTTGACTATAAAAGGATCCCTTGCCCAATGTCATGAAATGATCCATTACTTGGTCTCACGAAATGATCTATTAATCAATCGGCTCCCTACAAGTCCTATCTCGTTTATGTGTTTGTGTCATACGACCCTATCACGAATGTAGTCACCTGTTCTAGTTCCACCATAGGGTGTATCAAGCCCTAGGGTGCCAACCACCGACATGAATCAAGCACGCACAGTGTAAACCTACTGGTGCCCAATGCCTGCTTTTTCAACTTCGGACTATGTGCACGGCCGTAGTCCGCCTGAACCTACAATGGCGCACCAACTCAGCCGTCGTTCTGGTCGCTTACAATCAGCCCAGTAATCGTGCCCCGCCCTGCCTAGTTCCAGGGTACCATGATACATCTAATGGGTTACTACTGAAAAGTACCGCGTAACTATGGTTTCCGTCCAGCAGGTTAAGTGTTGTCATTTAAATTCGAGACTTAACCCCATCAGTCTAACATGTCAATTTGGTTAAGTGTGGTCATTCATGTTCGTGACGTAACCCGTCTACATGTCATGTCAAATTGGCTAAATGTTGTCTTTCAAGTTCATGGCATAGCCCTACGAATCACGTGTCAAGTTGGTTAAGTATGTTCAAGCGGTTCGTGACTTAACCCTACCAAACCATCGTGTCAAATTGGTTAAGTATATTCAAGCGGTTCATGACTTAACCCTATCAAGTCATCGTGTCAAATTCGTTAAGAATATTCAAGTGGTTCATGACTTAACCCTATCAAGCCATCGTGTCAAATTGGTTAAGTATATTCAAGCAGTTCATGACTTAACCCTATCAAGTCATCGTGTCAAATTGGTTAAGTATATTCAAGCGGTTCGTGACTTAACCCTATCAAGTCATCGTGTCAAATTGGTTAAGTATATTCAAGCGGTTCATGAATTAATCCTATCACATGGCATTAATTCATTAATGCACTTCAACCTCTCACATTAGACTAACTGTTGTGATCACTAGATTTGCCGGGCGGTTCCGGGCAGATTTACACCACAACATAGTCTAACCTCGGGTTTTATGTGCGATATGACCCACTACGCACATTGGATCCTATTGTTTGCAGCCACTGGATTTGCCGGGCGGTTCCGGGCAGATTTACACAGCAAACTCAACCCAACCTCGAGTTGGCCATTTTCAAGTTTTTCTAATTGTCATGCCCACATTCAAGTTTTCATATCAAAATTCATGTCTAGTTTTCATGTCATGTTTCATGTCAAATCGTGTCAAGTTTTCAAGGAAAGTTTCATATCAAGTCGATGTCAGGTTCGTGTCCATATCCAGGTTCAAGTTATAACAGGGTTCATGTTTCAAGTTTTGCCTATTATCGAGTTCATAATTCATGTTCATAAACAACTCGTGTTTTTGCCTATTCTACCCAAATCGTATTCCCATCACACGTGAACACGAATCGTTCTATACTACAAACAAATCCAAATCTCGAAATAGAGGGAATAGCATCAAAACTATGATAGGCAAAAGAGACGAGCATAAAGCGATAAAAAGGGGGTTACAAGACTAGCATGACATAACTTGAGATAATTGGTTACCACATCACTGGCATATAGGATTCCAAATCTAACAAGATAAGGCGATGTTCATGATAAACACCGACATAAAAGAATCGGCATGCAAAAGCAAGCCAAATACAAGAATAATGGATCCAGTGGTTTTGGTGTACATAATTACGAATAAACTAAGCAAGTCACACCCTAGGTATATGATTCAACAAAATGTCAATTCGGTGCACAACATGGTTTTCAACTATGGTGTCGTGGGCATGAACAATCAACTATAATAGTCTTAGGCAATTAACCCCAACAGTCATAGGTACAAATCTCATAGCTATGAATCATAAGCGACTCATCACATGACCATGGATAATTATCAAAAATAGTTCTAGGCAAATAGTCATGGACAATTAACAGTAATAGTTTCAAAGTCCCATAGATAATGGTCTTATGTTCATAATCATAGATAATAATCCTCATAGTCAAGAGTCATAGGTGATTAACCACAATTGTCCTTGTCATAGTCATAGGCAACAGTCTTACGTTCACCGTCATAGGCATAGGCATAGTCTTATTAGTCATAGGCGGTCTTATGTTCACCGTCATAGTCACATGCATAGTCATATTAGTCATAGGCAGTCTTATGTTCTTAGTCCTTGTCCATTAACAACACATTCAACGTCATAGGCATGTTAAGGTTATAGACACGAGAGAGTTTAATTTTCAACATGAATAGGTCCGAAAGTCAAGATCAAAGACGAACAAGAATAGATAAGAATCAATCACCATACATAGATCCAATCCCAATTTACAACATGGATATTAAGTTTACAACTTTTACCTAAAAGTAACTTGAACTTACATTGATTGGCTAAGAGAGGACAAATCGATTTGTTGTCGCGTTGAAACGTCTAACTTGATTAATCTTCTGATTTGATTCAATATGGTCTAGGCGTCGTTGTAGAAACTTCAATCTCTAGTTTGAATTGAGTTGCTTATGTTGATGTCGATTAGCTTCTAGTTTTGATTCCAGAAGAGTAGCGATGCCATTTTTATTTTTTATTTAGAACAGAGGCAGAGTAGAAGCAGAATAGAATTGTGTGTAGAGAAGGCTAGGTTTGGGGATGTTTAAATAGGTTTAGGCAGATGAATCTGGACAGAAATTGGACTAGATACATCAGAACGAACACTGGCCCAAAAATGGGTTCGGGGACCAGGTCAACACCCAAGTCAACTGCGCAGCCGACCTGGTCCTGGGTGTGTCGACTCCCCAGTTGACCTGGGTCTAGGAGGGAAATTTCCCGCCCAGTCTGTTCTGCATTTGAAATTCGAATTTTGAATTCGAATTCGAGCTGTTTTGAACTCTGAATATTTCTGGAACTTCGGAGGGTCATATCTCCCTCATACGGACTCCGATTCTCGCAAACTCAGACTCGTTTCCAAGCAGAATTTCGAGACGGACGCAAAGGCGCAACGCCTTTCCCTTGATTCTGATCTTAAAATTTAATTCTACCTAGATTTATGATTTTAACATGTTGTTAAAATTCGGGTTGTTACACATCACACAACAAACAACCATTATTTATAAATTCTAAAAATATTTTATAAAAATATAAATTTAGAAGAGTTACTGATATTTACTTACCTCGAATGGTTATCATTAAATAACAATAATTGGTCATTGATTTGATTCAGGCGTTTAATTTCACCATAAATCCAAACGAGCTGTAATGACCCGCATTTTCATCAATATAATAATTAATTTATTTAATTATTTAAAAGGTGATTAAAATGATTTCATGGTCGTTGAATTAAATAATGGTGATTATTTAATTAAAATAATATATTTAATTCTGAAATAATCAGAATTGGCTTAAATGGCAATATGGTGTGAACTGGATCATCTGTGACATTTAATTCAGTTTAGAATTACGAATATATTATTTGAACGATAGTTTGAACATATAATTATTTTATAATTAAAATCGAGCTTGAAATGTTGCGGCAGTTCGTTAATTGGCGATTTGAACTTCAACTGAATATACAGAATTCGTTTTAAGCCGGATTTTTGTGAAACAAGAAACGTTAGGAGCCGGTGAAGTATATTTTTCTAGTGGAAGAGAAAATCGATATTTTGACGTGTAGATTTTGATTTATTTCCAAATCAAATTTTAGAAAAGTCACTGTGGATTTCCTTTATAATTTATTACGATTTATTTATATTTTAAAAAAGGAATTTCATTATTAATAGAATATCGAATTATATCGGGATTTGTAATATCAAGTGAGAAATTCAAATAGGAATATTATGGAGCTGTATAATATCGTATGTGGATATATACGATAATATTTATTTATAAATATTTAAATAAATTACTTTTAAATATATTTATATATTTAAAAGGGTTATTTAGGGCTTTAAAAAGAGCCAGTTTTGCAAATGACCTCAGAATTCGAAGAAACTAATTTTGTTGGATCCGCAATATTAAATTATTACTAGATTTCAGTTTCCGTGATTTTTGAAGTCAGTATGTGGCCATACCAGTTTTTAAAGTGAAAAACAGTCGATAATTCGACATTTAAAAATACGTTGTGTGAGCATACGAAGTCGGAATTAGACGAAACCAGTTTCATTGGGACCGTAATGTCGAACTCTAGCTGCATGCTAGTTTTCATGATTTTTAGATATCATGTGTGTTCACAGGGATTTTTAGAGTGTTGAAAAAAATATAAAATGAATATTTAAAACTAAAATATCTAAGTAAATGTGAACCAAAACTAGCCACCTAGTCATCGTTTCAGCCACACACACATACATGATCCCCTATAAAATCAAATTCTCAGGTCAACCACCACCGCCATCACTTTGTTTTTCCTCCACAACAAAAATCATGTGTTCAAAATTCACAAACAAATCATAGAAAAATATAGAAATCATACTATAAATATATTTGGATTCCTATAAGGATCCTGTACGTTCTGATGTTTTTTTTTTTGGGATCGATGAAGTTTACCCATCGCTCGTTTTGGCTACAGCAGCTTAGGGTACGGAATGTTGGCAAAGCGGTGGTATTATCCTCGAATTCAATACTAGTTTTGAGTTTGTGGTGATGAGAGGGTTCGATTGCGGTAGTTTTGGGGAATTTTGTGAAAAAAATGTTTGCACCTTTTCCTGTTATGGTGCGTAACAGACCGAGGACGCGATGCAAAGGGGAGGATCGAGTTGACCATTTTCGGGATGAGGTTTAAGATGGCGCGAAGTGATGAAGTGTGGTGATATTCTTGTTGAGATCGGTGGGGTAATGGAGGAGATGTGGAAGAAAGGAGGCTTGGCAATGTCTGTTGTTTACTGGAACTGTGAGTACCAAATTGGGGAAGGAGGATTAAAGGTGTGGGTTTGGCATTGATGTTGGGTAGTCGGCCAGGAAGGAAATGTAAGGTCCGAAGTCAAAAAGGTTTTTATTTAAATTAAATGTGTGTACCAACTTTGAAATGTTGTATCTCGTCCATACGAACTCAGATTGACAAGCCGTTGGTCACGCTGGAATCATATGATCTCAGGCTACACGGTGGAACTAACTGGGAGTGGATTGAAGCTCGTTTGAATTTATGGCAGAATAAATTGTTTGATTCAAATCAAACAATAGTTTATCGTTCTTTAAAGATGAACTGCCAAAGTGAGTAAAACTCACCAACTCTGAACGGTTCTATTTTTATAACGTATATTAAGAACTAATAAATAATGACTGATTGCTGTGTGTTAACTGTTTGGTTGAATTGCTTGTGTATTGGTTGAAATCATAGATAACGATATATATATATAAATAAATCGTTAATCGAATATTGATTCTGTTTATCAGAATATTTTATTTTCGTATTGTTTAACATCTGTGGATGCAGGGAAACAGGTTGGAGGGGTCCAACTGGACTCCTCAATGTTTATAATACTGTTCTGTTCATATATTGTAATATATGATGTGATATAATATGTTGTTGATTATGTGTGGTTGAATGATATCGATCATTGTGAATTGGTATTTAAAATATCATAAGAAACCCTGGGATGTAAAAAGAAATATTTCAATGTATATTGAAATAAAGGAATTTTATAAAATCAACTGATTTTATAAAAGGAAATATTTTTGGAAAATAAAGTATTTGTGAAATCATAGGATTTTGTAAAGAGGAATGTGTATTTAGTAAATAAATAGAATTTATAAAGGAATATTTATTTAGGAAATAAATAGAGTAAAGGGATATTTATTTAGAAAGTAAATAGAATTATAAAAGGAATATTTATTGGGAAAATAAACAGGATTTATATAAAAGGAAGTTGACGAGATATAAAAGAGTTAATCGAATTTAGTTATTCGAAGTCGAGTTAATCGATTATGTTTAGTCGAATAGAGTTAGTCAAACATAGTTATTCAGGATAGGTTGCCATTTTGCATGACTACCAGCGTAATTCGCAGGGCTGCAGATAGCCTACGGCGGTCGAATGTTTCCTGAGGGAATCAGGCGTAATCATTGTGATCGCTGCGATCTAGAGTTAAGCGAATGGAGTTAAATCGAATATTAGTTATTCGAATAAGAGTTAAGAAAATAGAGTTATTCTATTTGAGTTAAGCGAAATAGAGATAAACAAAATTAGAAACTAACTAGAGATTAATTAAGTTGAATAGTTTTCAGAGTATCGATCTGATGTTGGTTTCGGAGTACGGGGTTTATACTTAGAGAATTGTTCTCTTACAAGTTTACGGTTAGGGACTAATAGTTGTGGAACGGTAGTGATGCGTGAATAAGAAACGGAAATGTTTTCCAGTGCTAATAACATATATTTTCTAAACATAGAAAATAAGGAAGTGTGAATATATATATATATATATGTTAAATGATGATTGATCGATATAAATTCCATCTGGAAATAATATCGTTGTTTGCACACGTGTTTTTCTTTGATAGTTAACTCACCGACTATCGAAGTTTTCGACCATTTTAACGTTGTTAATATGGAGAGATCGGTTGGAATATTATGCGAAGAACCACTCCATATTGGCATAAGCATTGCGAATCACATATGCCAAAGATAATTGAAGACGGAGTAAAGTGCAAGGGCTGTTGTATAAATCTTAGGTAAAGATTGCCTAAGATGAATGTACTGAATAGTGCTTTCGGTTTGTCCAGTCCCAGGACGACCTGTATGGTAGAATGTCTGAAAGAGTATACTTAATAGATCGCGTAAGTTGATCTCTTCAAACGTATTCACGTTTGGTGGCGGAGGAATTCGTTTCTCTTAGCTATATACCTGTGGTATTTTTGGGGAAATCAATTTTTGATTTGGCGGGTATGACGATGTGACATTCAAAGTGAATAAACGTGTGATCTGTCAGAGATAAGCTTGGCCTCTAGCCTCACAACTGGGAAATGACAGAAATCGGGCAGGCAACATGGCTATGTAGGTTGCACCGATTAAGGTGTATAATCACCTGATCTAGAGTTTCATTTACTTCTAAAAATCTATTGTTGATGTTGTCCCATTCGGGAAAAGGTTGCCGATCCCAACCGTTGGTGATATACATTCGATACACTCAAGCGAAATGAGTGGCCGGTCATGGGTGGCCGAGTTGTAAGATGTTCTTGTTGAACCAAGTGTATTCCTCTGTAGAGGTACACTATTGAAAGTTTGTTCCATACCTTGTCATAGTTTGAAATCCATTACCCAATACGTACTTGCGGTTTTGATTGTATACTATATATGTAGAACGTGAGATGGAAGCGTCACTGCGAGATGATTATTATATTGTGGTTGATAGACATTATTCTAATATCAAAAGGTTTTTGATATAAAGATATTTTGGATTCTCATAAGGGAAAAAACCTATTCCGTTATACGACGTGGTTTTATGAGATATCGTTTGCTTGTTCAAACGGTTTTAAACTGTTTTACTCATGCCAGTCCCATGACTGACCCAGATTTTATTTTGTTAGTTTTCCCTAAACTCTTGGGTTCCTAAATTTGTACGGGCAGTCAAGTAGTCGGGATTTTACAGATACACTTGGAGAGCTTGGAGCAGGAGGCTTTAGGATTATATTGCTATTGTTTATTTCCGCTGTGTTCTAAGTGTTGTACTCTGATAAGTGTTATTGTATACATACTGTTTGTATTTCAAAAGTTATGTTATATTTTATTCGTTCCGCTGTGAGATTCGTGTTTACTCTGATGATGATGTTCTTCTTTTTCTACTTCTATTCTATTAGTTCTATCTTATTTATCCTACCCTCTAATTTCTTTCATTAACTATTTGGTTATTTTCGATCCTTGGATGTTCGATATGTGTTGTATATCGGATAACCAAGATCGCTAAAAAACCGGGTCGTTACAGTTGGTATCAGAGCTTAATGTTAAGTAATTACCTTGGCTCTGTTGCATTACTCGGTAGAGATGGGGTTAGTAATACCCTAGATTGAGTTTGAGTGTATATATACGAGAGAGCGTATTTGTTATTCAATGTAAAATTGTTTTGTATTGTGGAGATTTATTGGTTGATTTGTTTATAAGTTCTGGTCAATCAGTTTGATCCACTGTATCGGTAGGAGTTTATGAACAATCGAATACGATGAACCGTCATGATATGTTTTGAAAAGAGGGTAAACGAAATAATTTTACCCAAATTATATTTTTATATAAAGGATTTATATTGGAATGATTATAATTTATTGGATATATTGGTTGTTATTATAATCGAGTAAGATTATAAAAAAAAGTGAAATGGTTGTGTAAATAACCAATCAGAATTCATATATGTAAAATACGTGAAATCAGATGAATTAAATATGAAATTTAAATCAGAATTGAAATTAAAACTCTGGAAATTTGAATAAGTGTTGGTAAAGGAATATGGGTTAAATATATGTAAATTTTAAGATCCTGGGAGATTTTAAATTGTATTCCAAGCATTTGTGAATGATATTTTGAACTGATTTCAAAATGGAAGTGTTAGAAATGGTTTTGAAAGGTGATATATTATTGAACTCACTTCGGTCATTGGAAAATAAATTCTGATTATGACAGCTGCATCATCAGTATTCATTTTCGAGTTGTAAGTGACGGATTTCAACCAAAGAGATTGCTTTTGAAGTTGTTTATAAAAACAAGTTGTTTTGAACTTCGAAAGGGAATATTTGATTTTTGAAAAGTAAAGTTATTTAAAACTCCCAAGAAAAGATTATTTGAATTAAAACCAAATTAAGTAGAATTTGGGAAAAGCAAACTGAAATTGAAATTGAACGGGATTAGAATGATATTGAGACAAATGGGAAGTGTGAGATTTGAATTTGAAATGGTATTGGATTGATGAGTTAAGGATTTAAAAATCGAGAAGGGAATTTTGGTTTGAAATTGAATTCGACTTAGGTATAAGCGAATGGTTGGGTTTGTGGATAAAACAGATTGGAATTTGATTGGGATGACCTGGGTATATGTAGAAGTGGTAACAGGTGGAAGGGATATAATGATATGCCCGACAAAAAGGTGCTAGTTTTAATTTTATATGGATATGAGATTTATGAGCCGATTTGGCAAGTCGCTTGGCTGTTTGATTTTCTTTTAGGTTGGAGATGGCCCAGAGAGGCGAGTTGGAGTTTGACCTACTGACCAGTACAAAGAAGGTGCTGGCGAAATTTTTCAGAAAGTTAAGGTATTTGAAAATTTTTAGGATTTTTAAAATTTTTAGTTAGTCGGAATAAATTAATATTTAATTGAAATTAAATTGGTTCAGTTGAAACTGAAGATTTAGAAGTGAACAAATAAGTTCTAATTAGTTGATAGGGTATGTTTTATAACTTAGCAATTTCGAGGATGAAATTATTTTAAGTGGTGAAGAATGTAATGACCCGCATTTTCAGCAATATAATAATTAATTAATTTAATTATTTAAAAGGTGATTAAAAGGATTTCATGGTCGTTGAATTAAATAATGGTGAATATTTAATTAAAATAATATATTTAATTCTGAAATAATCAGAATTGGCTGAAATTGCGATATGGTGTGAACTGGATCATCTGTGATATTTAGTGCAGTTTAGTATTGAATTAGAATAACGAATATATTATTTCAACGACATTTTGAACGTATAATTATAATATAATTAAAATCGAGCCTGAAATGGCGCGGCAGTTCGTTAATTGGCGATTTGAACTTCAACTGAATATACAGAATTCGTTTTAAGCCGGATTTCTGTGAAACAAGAAACGTTAGGAGCTGGTGAAGTATATTTTTCTAGTGGAAGAGAAAAATCGAGATTTCGTCGTGTAGATTTTGGTTTATGTCCAAATCAAATTTTAGAAAAGTCGCCGTGGAATTCCTTTATAATTTATAATGATTCATTTATATTTTAAAAAAGGAATTTCATTATAAATCGAATATCGATTTATATCGGAATTTGAAATATCAAGTTTGAAATTCAAATAGGAATATTGTGGAGCTGTATAATATTGTATGTGGATATATACGATAATATTTATTTATAAATATTTAATTATATTACTTTTAAATATATTTATATATTTAAAAGGGTTATTTAGGACTTTAAAAATAGCCAGTTTTGCAAACGACCTCAGAATTTGACGATACTAATTTTGTTGGATCCGCAATATTAAATTATTGCTAGATTTCAATTTCCGTGAGTTTTGAAGTCAGTATGTGGCCGTACCGGTTTTTAAAGTGAAAAATGGTTGATAATTTGACCTTTAAAAATACGCTTTTTGAGCATACGAAGTCGGAATTAGACGAAATCAGTTTCATTGGGACCGTAATGTCGAACTCTAGCTGCATGCTAGTTTTCATGATTTTTAGATATCATGTTTGTTCATAGGGATTTTTAGAGTGTTGAAACAAATATAAAATGAATATTTAAAACTAAAATATCTAAGTAAGTGTGAACCAAAACTAGCCACCTAGTCATCGTTTCAGCCACACACACAAACATGATCCCCTATAAAATCAAATTCTCAGGTCTACCACAAGAAAATACCGCCATCACTTTGTTTTTCCTCCACAGCAAAAATCATGTGTTCAAAATTCACAAACAAATCATAGAAAAATATAGAAATCATACTATAAATATATTTGGATTCCTATAAGGATCCTATACTTGCCCATTTTTTTTTTTGGGATCGATGAAGATTTCCCGTCGCTCGTTTTGGCTACAGCAGCTTAGGGTTCGGAATGTTGGCAAAGCGGTGGTATTATCCTCGAATTCAATACTAGTTTTGAGTTTGTGGTGACGAGATGCTTCGATTGTGGTAGTTTTGGGGAATTTTGTGAAAAAAATGTTCGCACCTTTTCTGTTATGGTGCGTAACAGACCGAGGACGCGATGCAAAGGGGAGGAGCGAGTTGACCATTTTCGGGATGAGGTTTAAGCTAGTGCAAAGTGATGAAGTGTGGTGATATTCTTGTTAAGATCGGTGGGGTAATGGAGGAGACGTTGAAGAAAGGAGGCATAGCTGTAACACCCCACCTCCGTTAAGGTCACTCACAAAGGGAATGCCTTAACTTTGGTGGAGCATTTTAGTAAACAGAACAGAAACTTACAAGACAGATAAAACAGTACTTGAAAATTTTTAACTTTATTACAGTGGAAACAGAAATTAATATGGTTACATCCTTTCAAATTTCAGAATTCAAGTACAAAATATCAGTCTTGTACAAAAGCCTTCAAAATGCATGGTTTAAAATCATAATCCCCATGGAACGGAAGCTATACAGAGCCAAGTCATACTTTAAGCACTTCAAGCAAAGAGAAATCCGGATCAAGCTAAAGTATTCCCTCCTTGGATAACCTAGAGGGGGGGGGGGGAAACGGAAGAAAGGAGGCGAAACAACAAGGGTCAGACAAAAAGTCTGGCAAGTCCAGTGACTTTCAGCATATGAACAGATAATAATAATATGATATGAACATAAAACTGGATGTGAGATAACTGTAACAGGTGTAGCAGATATAACAGAAAAACAGAATGACATAAACTATTGTTTTACACTTCTCTGCACTAATACTAGTATAACAGAATTAGGTGTCACCCTAATGTCTAAATTGAAGCAGGAACGGGTACAGAATACTTTAACAGAAACAGAATGCTAATAATGGGCCTTTACTACCCGATCAGAAACAGATAGAAGCAGAAACAGATTTATCCATACGGAAACAGAATGTAGAATTAGGTGTACACTAGTAATGGGCCTTTACCACCCGAACAGACGGTACCACACAGAAACAGACAGGTGTTACCACCCAACAGAAACAGACGGTACCAACAAAAACAGACAGAACTAAGCGTACCCTAAAACCCTACCCCAAGCGATCGGCTCCCTAATACATAAATATCCTGTGTCGGCCCCACAGTAGGGTGTATCACTCCCTAAAGTGACAACCAATTGGCACAGACCTATTTACAGATGTCACGGCGTCTTACATCCTCAGAGGCAGACCGGGATCCATGCACGCACATGACCCGGTTGGAACGCACCATCAACACCCCTCGCCATTATCAGAATGAACCACTTATAATTAGTTCAGTAAGCGTGCCCGGACCCTACCTACTGTTGGGTCAAAGTTTTGATACCAGAAAGGGTTACTGACTAATATGGGTCCCAAACAACAGATGACACAAGTAATTCCCCTCCTAACCTTGTGTCCCCAGACTAACAGATCTCAGATTAACTTGTTTACAAGTTCAGACATACAGAATTCAGATTTACTAGTTCACAGATTAAGTTAACAAGTTTTCAGACTAACAGATCAGATGTACAGATTTTTCAGATTTGTCTAACTTTGTATTGGGCCTTCAGATTCATGGACGGGTTTACTACACCTATTAATCCAGTTGGTTTAACCCTATTTTCCCCCAATACGTTTTAGACGTCATTCTTATCTTAGATTTGCATTAATTAATTATTAATGCCCAGACCTCTCACATTAGGTCGCTAGCTTGTGGCCGCTGGATGGGCCGGGCGGTTCCGGGCAGACTTCTGCCACAAGCCAGACCTAACCTCGTGTCTTAAGCAGGTTATGACTAACTTCTCACATTAGAACCTATTGTTTGCGGCCACTGGATGTGCCGGGCGGTTCCGGGCAGAATTACGCCGCAAACTCATTCTAACCTCGAGTTAGTCACGTTTATCTTTGCGGCCAATTAATTAATAATTTACCGTTTATGCGCACGCCTAATATATATGCCAATTCAGATTATATCAATAACAGGATGATTATATCGACACAGCAGATAACAGATTTTAGCAGATAACAGATTTTATATGACTTAACGGATTTAACAGATTTAGCAACTTAGCAGATTTTTGCATATAACAGGTTAGGCATTTTCAACCGACAAATTTAACAGATTAGGCACTTCAATCTAATTAGCAGTCTAGGCAATATAACAAAACTAGCAGTTTAGGCAACTTGGCAAATTAGCAGATTTAGCAAATTTAATATTTCTAAAGGTTCTATTTACATGCCTTGCCTAATCATAAATTGGCCTAAATTCATATGCCTACATAATTGTCATGATTCACAATATGAACATATATTCCATGTTTGCATAAATTTACATAGCGCAGAATATGGACACAATTTACCATATAACATATGTTCTAATTTTTGTTAAACTAGCATTTTACATGTAAGTTATACCAAATATAATCATTAATTACAATGCATGCCATATATCCAAAAATTCCTATTTAGGTGTAATCACAATAATATATATCCTAATTAATGTAAATCTTTACACCTAACTTTCCATATCCTTCTTCTTTTCAAGTCATGAATCATAATGCAAAATATACCCAACATTCTAAATCTTTAAATTATATCTTCTAAAAATCAGATCTTGACTTTTATATGCATTTTGTCCAAAGTCTCCAATCATATGTAAACATACAATGGTTCCTCTTTTCTTTTATTACAGAATATGCATAGATCTAAATCTAGTTTACAACATATGCTCATTTTTCTAATTAATTACAGATCTAAATATCATATGTTCATTTCTCTAATTAGTTACAGATCTAAATTACAACATACTCTATGCATGCAATATATAAATTACATGTTCATAGTCAAATTTATGCATCCAATCCCAAGTCACATGTCCAATATATTTTATGCTTCAGATCTAAAGTCATACGTTCAATTCAGTCTTGTCAAATTTCGCATCATTCATTAATTGTCCCAAATTTTGCGTTCATACGCTAATCTCTTTATGAGATTGGGCACAGGCTCGTGGTAGCCTGGCTATAGAAACAGAAAAGAAGAAAGGAATACAGAATAGTCACAGAAAACAGATCTAACAGAAGAGAATATATATACAACCTCAAACTCAGATTTAAAAGCATATCAAAATTATAATTAACGTTTATAGCGGAGAATAACTGTACTTGCCTTTCGTGGTTTAAGAAAGGATAATAAACTGTTGTTGATGCAGAAATGCTGAATTATTCCTTTTTAATTGTTGTTGTAGATCTACCCTTTGATTTGAGATTTGATTTAGCTTTTACATCAGTCCTAGTTTTAATTCCAGCAGAGCAGCGACGCCATTTTTATTTCTAATTAGAAGAAGAGAGCAATGAAGGCTAGAGAATTGTGTAAGAAACCTAGGTTTAGGTTAGGGATGTATTTATATGAGGATAGGGTGATTTAGAGCCTTCAGATCAGTCCAGAAGTCATCAGAATCGCACAGCTCAAATACACATCATCCAGCCACTCAAAAGAAGACACGTCACCTCAGAACACTCCAGAATTCGGTGCTGGATTTGTATGGGCGCACATGGCAGGTGCGCCAGTGTATTTTTGTACTGGCGCACTTCACAAGTGCGCCAGTGTATTCTGGCCTGTTTCCGGTTTTTCTGCCTAACTTCGTTCGTCCATATCTTCTTCATACGGACTCCGATTTACGCAAATTCGGACTCTATTTCGCGTATTTTTCCGAGACGAACACAATGGTGCAACCCGTTTCCCTTATTTCTTCTCCTAAAAATTAATTATACCTTGATTTTTAACTCTTATGTTTACAGAAAATACGGGGTGTTACATTCTCCCCTCCTTAGAGGATTTCGTCCCCGAAATCTTCAAGTTAAGAAGAATGTGTCCTACCATCCAATCACCCATCTACTCAACCATCATCCACAAGCATCCATTGTCCTTAGAAAACTTCTAATGTTATATGAACATATGCAAAAGTGTGTGTATATGTTCCTTATCTAATGCAAAGATCAGGCTGTCTACTGATTCAGTTGACCTCCTTAATGCGAATTATGTCAGTGCCATGAGTCCAACATGTATGCAATAGAATCTTAATGATATATATTATTTCTATATGAGTGCACAATTATTCACTCAAATGCAACATCCATGTACTGAATCAACCGTTTTGCATCCACAAGAATTGAAAAATGCTCACACATCCATATGCAGTATGAGAGTGTTTTCGAGCCGATCTAGTGCCTAGTGTGTGTATATGCATCCACAGGCAACCACTAGCAACCACTTGCATCCACTTGCAACCATCAAACATAACATGTCTCAAACACATGTTTACACCCATTAGTTTCTACCTAAAGTTCGAAGATTCGATCGATAGGATACAGTCGAATGATGGAAGCGAATACAGATAGAACGGAAATTTGGTTCCCATTAGACATGGGTCCTAAGTATCGACCCCAAAGACCGAAACCAACATAAAATTGACACCCAGAGGATTACCTTCTTTAGACAATGTCAAAACTGGAAATCCTATCAAAAGTATTTAGATATTTACAGACTACTGGTACAGATCAGGTTCCCTAATGATTCTTAGGAAGCTAAGCATGATAAAATCATATCCCATAAAAACTCAAAATGTATGCATCATACTTGACACCTAACACAGATATCCCCCAATCTATCACAAACAGATGAGTCATAACCCCTATGGGTTTGAGGCTATAACCAAATCAAGACTAGTATTATAGTGTAGAGACTTAACTACAGAATCAGAATGTCAGAATCAGAAAGAGTTCTACTCAAAGGTCAGATAAGGAAATTAAACCTTCTACAGAAATTTTCCTATTTTTATCCTATCCACTAGCCTTGAGAGTGCTCACCTGCCTTCCAGAAGTAGGTCCTGTCCTCTGCCCTTGCCCTCGAAAGCTGCCTCCACCGCACAAAAAAATCCTACAAAGCTCGAAAGAAAATTAGCCGTAGGGGAGACTACTGCGGCTACAGATGGAAGTTGGGCGCTTATTTGCCCTCTGACAGGTGGCATAGTCTTATCAAACCTACGGAACCATGCCGCAATGAGGTTACCTCCCAGAAAGCCAGGAGCCCCGGAAACTCAGGAAAGAAGGAAACAAAGATTCAAACAGAGGATTAAAAGATAGATATATGGCTTTAGGGACTACGTTTTTCAAAATAAAGTCTACTTTTGAAAATACTTCCTTTTAAAACCTTTTTGGAAATAGTTTTCAAAAACTTTTATCTAATCTAGTAACCTTTATCTCTGATACCAAGTGTAACACCCCACCTCCGTTAAGGTCACTCACAAAGGGAATGCCTTAACTTTGGTGGAGCATTTTAGTAAACAGAACAGAAACTTACAAGACAGATAAAACAGTACTTGAAATTTTTTAACTTTATTACAGTGGAAACAGAAATTAATATGGTTACATCCTTTCAAATTTCAGAATTCAAGTACAAAATATCAGTCTTGTACAAAAGCCTTCAAAATGCATGGTTTAAAATCGTAATCCCCATGGAACGGAAGCTATACAGAGCCAAGCCATACTTTAAGCACTTCAAGCATATCCTAATTAATGTAAATCTTTACACCTAACTTTCCATATCCTTCTTCTTTTCAAGTCATGAATCATAATGCAAAATATACCCAACATTCTAAATCTTTAAATTATATCTTGTAAAAATCAGATCTTGACTTTTATATGCATTTTGTCCAAAGTCTCCAATCATATGTAAACATACAGTGGTTCCTCTTTTCTTTTATTACAGAATATGCATAGATCTAAATCTAGTTTACAACATATGCTCAATTTTCTAATTAATTACAGATCTAAATATCATATGTTCATTTCTCTAATTAGTTACAGATCTAAATTACAACATACTCTATGCATGCAATATATAAATTACATGTTCATAGTCAAATTTATGCATCCAATCCCAAGTCACATGTCCAATATATTTTATGCTTCAGATCTAAAGTCATACGTTCAATTCAGTCTTGTCAAATTTCGCATCATTCATTAATTGTCCCAAATTTTGCGTTCATACGTTAATCTCTTTATGAGATTGGGCACAGGCTCGTGGTAGCCTGGCTATAGAAACAGAAAAGAAGAAAGGAATACAGAATAGTCACAGAAAACAGATCTAACAGAAGAGAATATATATACAACCTCAAACTCAGATTTAAAAGCATATCAAAATTATAATTAACGTTTATAGCGGAGAATAACTGTACTTGCCTTTCGTGGTTTAAGAAAGGATAATAAACTGTTGTTGATGCAGAAATGCTGAATTATTCCTTTTTAATTGTTGTTGTAGATCTACCCTTTGATTTGAGATTTGATTTAGCTTTTACATCAGTCCTAGTTTTAATTCCAGCAGAGCAGCGACGCCATTTTTATTTTTAATTAGAAGAAGAGAGCAATGAAGGCTAGAGAATTGTGTAAGAAACCTAGGTTTAGGTTAGGGATGTATTTATATGAGGATAGGGTGATTTAGAGCCTTCAGATCAGTCCAGAAGTCATCAGAATCGCACAGCTCAAATACACATCATCCAGCCACTCAAAAGAAGACACGTCACCTCAGAACACTCCAGAATTCGGTGCTGGATTTGTATGGGCGCACATGGCAGGTGCGCCAGTGTATTTTTGTACTGGCGCACTTCACAAGTGCGCCAGTGTATTCTGGCCTGTTTCCGGTTTTTCTGCCTAACTTCGTTCGTCCATATCTTCTTCATACGGACTCCGATTTACGCAAATTCAGACTCTATTTCGCGTATTTTTCCGAGACGAACACAATGGTGCAACCCGTTTCCCTTATTTCTTCTCCTAAAAATTAATTATACCTTGATTTTTAACTCTTATGTTTACAGAAAATACGGGGTGTTACATTAGCAATGTCTGTTGTTTACTGGAAGCGTGAGTACCAAATTGGGAAAGGAGGATTAAAGGTGCGGGTTTGGCATTGAAGTTGGGTATTGGGCCGGGAAGGAAATGTAAGGCACGAAGTCAAAAAGGTTTTTATTTAAATTAAATTAAATGTGTGTACCAACTTTGAAATGTTGAATCTCGTCCATACGAACTCAGATTAACGAGTCGTTGGTCACGTTGGAATCATATGATCTCAGGCTACGCAGTGGAACTGACAGGGAGTGGATTGAAGCTCGTTTGAATTTATGGGGAAATAAATTGTTTGATTCAAATCAAATAACAGTTTATCGTTCTTTAACGAGGAACTGCCAAAGTGAGTAAAACTCACCAACTCCGAACAGTTCTATTTTTATAACGTATATTTAGAACTGATAAATAATGACTGATTGTTGTGTGTTAACTCTTTGGTTGAATTGCTTGTGTATTGGTTGAAATCATAGATAACAATATATATATAAATCGTTAATCTAATATTGATTCTATTTATCAGAATATTTTATATTCGTATTGTTTAACATCTGTGGATGCAGGGAAACAGGTTGGAGGGGTCCAACAGGACTCCTCAATGTTTATATTACTATTCTGTTCATATATTGTAATATATGATGTGATATAATCTGTTGTTGATTAAGTGTGTTTGAATGATATCGATCATTGTGAATTGGTATTTTAAATATCATAAGAAACCCTGGGATGTAAAAATAAATATTTCAATGTATATTGAAATAAAGGAATTTTATAAAATCAACCGATTTTATAAAAGGAAATATTTTTGGAAAATAAAGTATTTGTAAAATCATAGGATTTTATAAAGAGGAATATGTACTTAGGAAATAAATAGAATTTATAAAGGAATATTTATTTAGGGAATAAATAGAATAAAGGGATATTTATTTAGAAAGTAAATAGAATTATAAAAGGAATATTTATTGAGAAAATAAACAGGATTTGTAAAAAAAGAAGTTGACGAGATACAAAAGAGTTAATCGAATTTAGTTATTTGAAATCGAGTTAATCGAATATGGTTAGTCGAATAGAGTTAGTCAAACATAGTTATTCTGGATAGGTTGCCATTTTGCACGACTACTAGCGTAATTAGCAGGGCTGCAGATAGCCTACGGTGGCCGGATGTTTTCTGAGGGAATCAGGCGTAACCATTGTGATCGCTGCGATCTAGAGTTAAGCGAATGAAGTTAAATCGAATATTAGTTATTCGAATAAGAATTAAGCAAATAGAGTTATTCAATTTGAGTTAATCAAAATAGAGATAAACAAAATTAGAAACTAACTAGAGATTAGTTAAGTTGAATAGTTTTCTGATTATTGATCTGGTGTTGGTTTCGGCCTTCGGGGTTTATACTTTGAGAATTGTTCTATTACTAGTTTACGGTTAGGGACTAATAGTTGTGGAATGGTAGTGATGCGTGAATAAGAAATGGAAATGTTTTCCAGTGCTAATAACATATATTTTCTAAACATAGAAAATAAGGAAGTGTGAATATATATATATATACATATATATATATATATGTTAAATGATGATTGATCGATATAATTTCCATCTGGAAATAATATCGTTGTTTGCAAACGTGTTTTTCTTTGATAGTTAACTCACCGACTATCAAAGTTTTCGACCATTTTAACATTGTTAATATGGAGAGACCGGTTGGATTATTATCCGGAGAACCACTCCGTATTGGCATAAGCGTTGCGAATCACATATGCCAAAGATAATTGAAGACGGAGTAAAGTGCAAGGGCTGTTGTGTAAATCTTAGGTAAAGATTGCCTAAGAAGGATGTACTGAATAGTGCCTTCGGTTTGTCCAGTCCCAGGACGACCTGTATGGAAGAATTTCCGACAGAGTATATTTAATAGATCGCGTAAGTTGATCTCTTCAAACGTATTCACATTTGGTGGCGGAGGAATTCGTTTCTCTTAGCTATATACCCGTGGTATTTTTGGGGAAATCAATTTGTGATTTGGCGGGTATGACGATGTGACATTCAAAGTGAATAAACTTGTGATCTGTCAGAGATAAGCGTGGCCTCTAGCCTCACAACCGGGAAATGACAGAAATCGGGCAGGCAGCATGGCTATGTAGGTCGCACCTATTAGAGAGTATAATCACCTGGTCTAGAGTTTCATTTACTTCTAAAAATCTATTGTTGATGCTATCCCATTCAGCAAACGGTTGCTGATCCCAACCGTTGGTGATATACAATCGATACACTCAAGTAAAATGAGTGGTCGGTCATGTATGGCCTGGTTGTAAGATATTCTTGTTGAACCCAGTGTATTCCTCTCTAGAGGTACACTAGCGAAAGTTGGTTTTATACCTGGATGTTCGACCCAGTGTATTCAGCAAACTTCTTTCATTAACTATTTAGTTATTTTTGATCCTTGGATGTTCGATATGTGTTGTATATCGGATAACCAAGATCGCTAAAAAACCAGGTCATTACACGAACTCCAATTCACTCCTGGTCAGTTCCATTGTGTAGCCTCGTCCATACAATCCCAACGGATCTTGTTTCGTCTGATTATGATATCGTATGATGAAGTTATACATTTTATAAGTTAACATACAATTTAAATTAAAAATAAACATGAATAATTTCATTTGGGCTTTACCCAAAGTTACGGCCCACTACACCCTATCAAAAGCCCATAACCGAAATACTCCTTCTTACCCATTCTGCTTCAAACCGTGCTCCCAGTATTCACCATTACCCAGTTCGACTTCCACTTATCTCCACCTAATCATCACCGAAATAAAAACAAAAATTACCAAAATTCCTTCCTCCAAAATCTCTACCAAAATATACTTCTTTCACACAACTCAAGCTCGTCCTTTCTATTACGTTCGACAGTATCTCGCGCGACATACGGTACAGCTATCGACAACAAAAATCACAGAAGCTCTCCAAATTAACACCCGATGTGCGGAATCACCTTCTAATCCCGAAAGCATTACCCGAAACCTGATTCAATGCTTATAACTCTCGAATTAGCAAACCCTAGAACGCTACTGTAAAACCGCCATCAAACAAAAAGGGTTCGAACCCATCAAAATGAGTATAGGAATGAAGAGATTCTCCTTATGAACTCAAATATTCTAACTTTGGGATTTAAAAGAATTTCTATGGTTTTTATTTGATTTTTAAAGACATCGAATATGATTTGAGGAAGAGTAGCCAGCGGCGTGTTTGCGGTTGACTAATAGGAAAAGTAAATTAGGGTTTGTAAGGGTAGAGGGATATACATAGGGTAGTTATATTAATTTTTGAATCGATTTTTATATTTATTTTTAAGAAATCGCTATATGTATTTGTCCCTTAAAAATTCCTGTGACCACATACGATACCCAAAAATCACGAAAATGGACATGCAGCTACATTTCGACATTACGGTCCCAACGAAACTGGTTTCATCAAATTCCGACCCCGTTTGCTCACACAACGTATTTTTAACCCTCAAAATATCGATTGAATTTCACATTAAAATCCCATACAGCCACATATTAACTTCAAAAATCACGAAAATCGAAATCTAACAATAATTTGACATTGCGGATCCAACAAAATTAGTTTCGTCGAATTCTGGGGTCATTTGCAAAACTAGCTATTTTTAAAGCTCTAAATGAACCCTTTTAAATATTAAATATGTTTAAAAATAATTAAATTAAATATTTATAAATAAATATTATCATATATATTCACACTTGAATACCATACAGCTCCAATGGGATTTACAACTCGATATTTCAAATCCTGGTTGAATCGATATTCAATTTATATTGAAATTCCTTATATTTATCATTATAAATTATAAAGGAATTCCATAGCGACTTCTCGAAAAATTGATTTGGACATAAATCAATATTTACACAATGAAATCCCAATTTTTCTCTTCTACTAGAAAAATATACTTCACCAGCTCCTAACATTTCTTGTTTCACATAAATCCAATTTAAAACAGACCCTGTATATTAAGTTGAAGTTCAAATCACCAAATAACGAACTTCCACGCCATTTCGAGCTCGATTATAATTATATTATAATTAAACGTTCAAACTGTCGTTCAAATAATATATTCGTTATTCTAATTCAATTCTAAACTGAATTAAATATCATAGATGATCCAATTCACACCATTTTGTGAATTCCACTATTTCCGACTATTTCAAAAATTAATTATATTATTTATTTAATTAAATATTCAATATTATTTAATTAAACGGCCATATAATTCTCTAAACCACAATTTAAATAATTACATAAATTATTTATATACCGTAAAAATACGAGTCGTTACATGAATAACGTATCTTTTCAGATAATATTTAAATACTTGAAATTAAAATAAATGAAATCTTATATTTATGCATATGACATCAAAAATAAATTCGAAAGGGAATTTTCCATTGAATCTCTTAAAAAATATTATCTTCTGTGTAGTTGTTCGAAATATCATTTCTTGAATGTTCGAAAATGATTTGAATTTATGGGTATGATACTCGATATGACTTATATATTGAAATGATTTGTAAAGTGTTAGTAAACATAGAAGTTCGACGACTTGAAATCCAAATATTTCGAAATGTTTAGAAATGATCTCAATATGATTGAAAGTATTTGTAAATTATGATTTCGAAATGCTTTTAACTTCGGGATATAAATGAGATAAAATGATTCGTGTTAAGATTCGAGTAACCCGTGACTAAAGAAAGGTAAGAGTGGGTGTAAACCCTTGATGATGGTCCGCTCTGGGGTCCGGAAAGACGCCATTTATATATCAATACGTACATAAGTCGTTACATCTTTTATGACCTTCAAAGGTAAAAGTTATTCAAAACCACAGAGTTGACTGTACCACTTTATTCTTACTTAATGTTTGGGCAATAATAGCTGCTAAATTGGGTCGTTTAATCATATACATCAAGGGAAAGTTTGTTTAGACACAAAATGGTGACATAAGTTTAGATACAACCAATTTCAACCATTAGACATCTCCTGAATTTTTCCTTCGACGTAAAGACAAACATAGTCACTAATTTTTAGAATTTGTGTTTCTAAATTTATGTCAAATTTTATATCTCAATAGTCGCATTAATTAGTTAACTAATCAATTTTAGTTTATTCAGTTGATTTTATCGATTGAACTTATTAGCAAATCTTCTTAAAATAATATTTATTGTAGTATAGATAAAAGGCGGAATTTTTATCCTTTGCTTATTTCCACTCCTTTGGTACTCGTTTCATATTCCAAAAGTTTTTTCTATAAACAAATAAATAAATATCAAAAATCAAATTTTCTTTGAATATATTTGTCTATGATCAAAATTTATCAAATCAATCATTAGGAAAACATTCCTACCGTAGAGTTTCAAAATTAAATTGTCTGAACAAAAAGAAGTAACTTAAAAAACTTCTCTTTAACACTTCCCTTGAGTTTTTTTTAAGGTAATTTAATTACTGTTAGAGAACCCCGGATTATCACAAAACTAATTGGTAATGTGAAGGGTGGACTCTTAATGTTTATACAGGGATTATTTTATAAATTCCCCGATGTGGGACTTATTTCAACATGCCCCCGCACGCGTGGCATATCATGAGCCTAACACGTGGAACTTATTGGGTGACGTGGATAAGTGTGTCAATGTGCGCACGAATTAAACCCGCTCTGATACCATGTTAGAGAACCCCGGATTATCACAAAACCAATTAGTAATGTGAAGGGTGGACTCTTAATGTTTATACAGGGATTATTTTATAAATTCCCCGATCTGGGACTTATTTCAACAATTACTTTGTTATCCCTACAAATATCCTTTTGAATCTCTTTGAGTTTAAAATTTTCTAACGTATTATCATTCCACATTTAGTTAAAATTGATTACAAATATATATATATATATATATATATATATATATATAGGGAAAGACTATTTAGACGCAAATATTTGATAAAAGTTACCATGTAAAAATGAGCAGGAAGACAACTGCCTACTTTGAAACTTAAAATTTTATTTCACAAAAGTTACCATGTAAAAATGTACAAATATTAGTTTACCAATATTTTAGATAAACATGAAATCAAAAGATGAAAAGAAAATTAAACAAATATAGACATGATCTTCATTCCAAATCCTCCTCACAATTCTTTAGTCGCCCTTACATTTTACACATTTATGCTTATATTACACCAAGGAATCAATATATATATATATATATAGTAAATAGCTTTAAATATGGTCAAAATAATTTTAAATTTTGTCTAAATACCTTTAAATATGGTCACATACATCATCTATAGGTCGGGGATTCAAATTATTTAAATTTGTTAAATATTAACGTACCTCATTGATTATTCCATGGTAAATTATATACCTTTTTTTCCATTACAGAATGAAAATTTATCTTAATTCAGTCCTATTTATAACCCATTCAAATAACAAACAACATGAAATACAGTGAGGTCTACAATATTGAAGATAAAAGATGAAATCGCCATCTTCTTTGCCCATCATTCTCGCTTCAATAGCTCTTCTTTCAAGCTTGTCTTCGGCAGAATCAAGACTAATGGATGAATGGGTTCCCATATGCAATACAAACGATCCCCATGTCATAGAAGTCGCTGAATCCGCTGTAGACGCCAATAATAGAATTGTTATTCATGATATGAAATTCAAGAAAGTAATGAAAGGGCAGTTGCAAGCTAATTCCAAAGGGATGAATTACCAACTTCTTCTACAAGCAAACTTTGTCGAAACGCAATTAGATGTGCTTTGTGAAACTGAAGTTTCTGAAAATGCTACCAAGCAGTTGTAGATTAATTTATGTACCATCAATGATGTTACAATGCTTTTTCATGGATAGGTCTTCGGATAATAGAGGCGTGTTTATTTTAATTTTTGTTTTTCTTTGATGTTTACTTTCATAAAGATATTTGATTCTAATTCGGATACGTTTCTTTATTATGGTATCTAATATCCGTAGTGATATTAAGCTTTGAAGCAGTAGTTTACTAGATAGATAGTAAGCTATTTGATCAGGAATTCACGAGGATTTTGTTGAGTAGTGATTTTTATTTTTCGCTGTCGTATTGGTTTTAAATAGAGTTTGCAAAACGGTTGGAAATTATTTTGAATGCAATATTTTGGAAAAAGAAATAATAAAACTATGCAAATAGGACATTCAAGAAGCAAAATACGAAAGTTTTAGTTTTACGCTCAAGAAAAAAACTATGTCGACTTATGATTAACTTTAGAAACTCACCGCCAAAAGAACAATTCGTTTCTTCATCTTAATCTACTTACATACGCAGAGCTTTTTTGTATAAAAGGTTTGAAACAAAAATACCGTTATTTGCAGAAGAAGTAAAGTGCATAATCTAATTATTTTACTCTTTTACGGATTAAAACACACGAAGCTTAATTTAATAAATAAAAAATAGTGAACCAAATTACCATCATCTATCAATGAAAATTTGGAAAAAATGTTTTAGATGTAGAATAAACCATTGTTAATCATATATGTTAATTCGTTTTTCCATGTTTATTGATTTCCAACCCCTCCGCCTTTCTATGCATATTACATAGATGGTTGATTACACAAAACATATTAATATTTTTTTAAACAAATGATATCCTATGGCTTTATTTTATTTTTTTGTTGTGGGCTAATGTTTATAAACTAAAAAGGTAACGATTTAACTTGCAATCATAGAAATAAAAAATATGTTACTACATATATTTCCTATTTTGTTTTACGGTTTTAGAATCAAATGGGGGATATTGGGAGTTCTACTCAATTTTGTGCTGTCGATTTCTTCCGCTTTAGGCCAGTTGAATTGTTATTATTCTCAATTGAAATAGCAATTCCGATTTATTTATCGAGTACTGTTAATGTTTACATTCATGACAATTGTTAATAATCATGTATATTTACTAAATAACAAATTTCTTATTGTAGATACTAATCATATCCCTGTATCATAAACAAATAGGTGTAATTATTAGTGTAGTGGTGACATGTAATTTAAGGAAAGAGGATTTGAGCCTAGAATGAAATAATTTGTCCTTAAATTCCCTGTTAACATGTCTGCCCTCTATTTTTATTCTCTCGTCGTCACTATTTAATTATTACGTGGAATCCACCGACAGCACATGAAAGGTAGATGATTTATTGGTCAACGACAGAGGTCAAATGGAAACATAGGAGTGTGTAGTTATTAGGATTGAGAAATTGCAATTTGATGATAGAGAATTTAAAAATTAAATGGGTTATGTATGAAATTTAACAATATTAAAATGTGCCCGTAGGGGATACATGAACATTTATACTTTTTGCAAATGATAATTGGTAGGCATTAGCTGTCTGATTGCACATATTAATTAACTTATCTGTTTTCAAAACATGAATCATTATGGAAAGGATTTGTTTAAAATAATTTAAATATGTGATATGGAATTGAGATAAGATTTGAATTGAAAGGGAATGATTTTGGATAGAATTTGTCATCTCATATTCGATATAGATTTACAGGAGCAGACGAATATGCACAGAAATATTAAAACCTATCCATACCCAGGTTCTGATAGTGTTCACCTGCGTTGTGAATCAATATCCAATATAAGACTATTAAATTCTATATAAACTTATATTTTAAATATTTAGACTTTATATTTGCAAAATTAGTTTGAAATATGAATATACAGATTAGAGTAGCGCAGTAAAAGCGTGAAATTATTTCAAATAAATTGTTTCAAGAGATTTTCGGCTATTTGAATAAAGTATCTTTTCAGATAAGATTTAAATACTTGGAATTGAAATAAATGAAATCTTATATTTATGCACATGAATTCGAAAATAAACTCGAAAGGGAATTTTCCATTGAATCTCCTAAAAAATATTATCTTCTGTGTAGTTGTTCGAAATCTCATTTCTTGAATGTTCGAAAATGATTTGAATTTAGGGGTACGATACTCGATATGGCCTATATATTGAAATGATTTTTAAAGTGTTAGTAAACATAGAAGTTCGACGACTTGAAATCCCAATATTTTGAAATGTTTAGAAACAACCATAATATGATTGAAAGTATTTGTAAATTATGATTTCGAAATGCTTTTTACTTCGGGATATAAATGAAATAAAATGATTCATGCTAAGATTCGAGTAACCTGTGACTAAAGAAAGGTATGAGTGGGTGTAAACCCTTAATGATGGTCCGCTCTGGGGTCCGGAAAGACGCCATTTATATATCAATACGTACATAAGTGGTTACATCTTTTATGACCTTCAAAGGTAAAAGTTATTCAAAACCACAAAGCTGACTGTACCACTTTATTCTTTCTTAATGTTTGGGCAATAATAGCTGCTAAATTGGGTTGTTTAATCATATACATCAAGGGAAAGTTTGTTTAGACGCAAAATGGTGACATAAGTTTAGATACAACCAATTTCAACCGTTAGACCTCTCCTGAATTTTTCCTTCCATGTAAAGACAAACATAGTCTGTGATGTTTAGAATTTGTGTTTCTAAATTTATGTCAAATTTTATAACTCAATATTCACATTAATTGGTCAACTAATCAATTTTATTTTATTCAGTGCATTTTATCGATTGAACTTATTAGCAAATCTTCATAAAATAATATTTATTGTAGTATAGATAAAAGGCAGAATTTTTATCCTTTGCATATTTCCACTCCTTTGGTACTTGTTTCATATTCCAAAAGTTTTTTCTATAAACAAATAAATAAATATCAAAAATCAAATTTTCTTTGAATATATTTGTCTATGATCGAAACATATCAAATCAATCATTAGGAAAACATTCCTACCGTAGAGTTGCAAAATCAAATTGTCTAAAACAAAAAGAAGTAACTAAAAAAACTTCTCTTTAACACTTCCCTTGAATCTTTATAAGGTGATTTAACTACTTTGTTATCCCTACAAATATCGTTTTGAATCTCTTTGATTTTAAAATTTTCTTACATATTATCAATCCACAATTAGTTAAATTGATTATATAAATGTCTATGTATATTTATTTGTATGAATGTATGTGTGTGTGTGTCTATGTATATGTATATAGGGAAAGACTATTTTGACGCAAATATTTGATGAAAGTTACCATGTAAAAACGAGCAGGAGGACAGCTGCCTACTTTGAAACTTAAAATTTTATTTCACAAAAGTTACCATGTAAAAATGTACAAATATTAGTTTACCAATGTTTTAGATACACATGAAATATAAAGATAAAAAAAAAAATAAACAATTATAGACATGATCTTCACTCCTAATTCTCCTCACAAATCCTTTGTCGCCCTTACATTTTACACATTTATGCTTATATTACACCATGGAATCAAATATATATATATATATATATACATATATATATATAATAAATTGCTTTAAATATGATCCAAATAGTTTTAAATATGGTCTAAATACCTTTAAATATGGTCACATACATCATCTGTAGGTCGGGGATTCAAACTATTTAAATTTTGTAAATATTAATGTAGCTCATTGATTATTCAATGGTAAATTATATACCTTTTTTTCCATTACAGAATGGAAGTTTATCTTAATTCAGTCCTATTTATAACCCATTCAAATCACAGTCAACATGAAATACAGTGAGGTCTACAATATCGAAGATAAAATATGAAATCGTCATCTTCTTTGCTCATCATTCTCGCTTCAATTGCTCTTCTTTCAAGCTTGTCCTCGGCAGAATCAAGACTAAAGGATGAATGGGTGCCCATAGGCAATACAAACGATCCCCATGTCATAGAAGTCGCTGAATTTTCTGTAGACGCCAACAATAGAAATGTTATTCTTGACATGAAATTAAAGAAAGTATTGAAAGGGCAGACGCAAGCTAATTCCAAAGGGATGAATTACCAACTTCTTCTACAAGCAAACTTTGTGGAAACACAATTAGAAGTGTTTTGTGAAACTAAAGTTTTTGAAAATGCTACCAAGCAGTTGCAGCTTATTTCCTTTAGTATTTTTGATTAATTTATGTACCATCAATGATGTTACAATGCTTTTTCATGGATAGGTCTTCGGATAATAGAGGCGTGTTTGCTTTAATTTTTGTTTTTCTTTGATGTTTACTTTCATAAAGAAATTTGATTCTAAATCTGATATGTTTCTTTATTACGGTATCTAATATCCGTAGTGATATTAAGCTTTGAAGTAATAGTTTACTAGATAGATAATAATCTATTTGATCTGGAATTCACAAGGATTTTGTTGAGTAGTGATTTTTATTTTTCGCTATCGTATTAGTTTTAAATAGAGATTGCAAAATGGTTGGAAATTATTCTTAATGCAATCTTTTGGAAAAAGAAATAATAAAACTATGCAAATAGGAAATTCAAGAAGAAAAATACGAAAGTTTTAGTTTTACGCTCAAGAAGAAAACTATGTCGAATTATGATTAACTTTAGAAACTCACCACCAAAAGTACAATTCATTTCTTCATCTTAATCTACTTACATACGCCGAGCTTTTTTGTATAAAAGGTTTGAAACAAAAAATACTGTTATTTGCAGAAGAAGTAAAGTGCATAATCTAATTATTTTACTCTTTTACGGATTAAAATACAAAAAGCTTAATTTAATAAATAAAAAATAGTGAACCAAATTACCATCATCTAGCAATGAAAATTTGGAAAAATGATTTAGATGTAGAATAAACCATGTTTAATCATATATGTTAAGTCGTGTTTCCAAGTATATTGATTTCCAACCCCTCCGCCTTTCTATGCATATTATTTAGATGGGGGATTACACAAAACATATTAATATTTTTTAAAACAAATGATGTCCTATGGTTTTATTTTATTTTTTTGTTGTGGGCTAATGTTTATAAACTAAAAAGGTAACGATTTAAATTGCAATCATAGAAATAGAAAATATGTTACTACATATATTTCCTATTTTGTTTTATGGTTTCAGAACCAAATGGTAGATATTGGGAGTTCTACTCAATTTTGTGCTGTCAATTTCTTCCGCTTTAGGACAGTTGAATTGTTATTGTTCTCGATTGAATAGGAATTCCGATTTATTTATCGAGTACTATTAATGTTTACATTAATGACAATTTTTAATAATCATGTATATTTACTAAATAAAAAATTTCTTATTGTAAATACTAATCATATCCCTGTATCGTAAACAAATAGGTGAAATTATTTGTGTAGTGGCAACATGTAATTTGAGGAAAGAGGATTTGAGCCTAGAATGAAATAATTTGTCCTTAAATTCCCTGTTAACTTGTCTGCCCTCCATTTTTATTCTGTCATCATCACTATTTAATTATCATGTGGAATCCACAGACAGCACATAAAAAGTGGATGATTTAATTGTCAATGACAGAGATCAAATGGAAACATAGGAGTGTGTAGTTATTAGGATTAAGAAATTGCAATTTGATGATAGAGAAATTAAAAATTAAAGGGGTTATGTATGAAATTTAACAATATTAAAATGTGCCCGTAGGGGATACATGAACATTTATATTTTTTGCAAATGATAATTAGTAGGCATTAGCTGTCTGATTGCACATATTAATTAACTTATCTATTTTCAAAACATGAATCATTATGGAAAGGATTTGTTTAAAAGAATTTAAATATGTGATATGGAATTGAAATAAGATTTGAATTGAAAGGGAATGAGTTTGGATAGAATTTGTTATCTCATATTCGATATGGATTTACAGGAGCAGACGAGTACGATCAGAAATATTAAAACCTATCCATATCCAGATTCTGATAGTGTTCGCCTGAGTTATGAATCAATATCCAATATAAGCCGATTAAATTCTATATAAACTTATATTTTAAATATTCAGAATTTATATTTGCAAAATTTGTTTGAAATATGAATATACAGATCAGAGTAGCATAGTAAAAGCGTGAAATTATTTCAAATAAATTATTTCAAGAGATTTTCGGCTATTTGAACAAAGTATCCTTTCAGATAAGATTTAAATACTTGAAATCAAAATAAATGAAATCTTATATTTATGAAAATGACTTCGAAAGTAAATTCGAAAGGGAATTTTCCATTGAATCTCTTAAAAAATATTATGTAACACCCCACCTCCGCTAGGGTCACTCACAAAGGGAATGCACTAGTTTTGGAGGAGCGTTATCGAGGTAAACAATCACTGAAGTATTACAAGACAGAACATAAATAAAACAGCAAAAGAATCAAAAGCTAAATTTCATTACTTTCAAAAAGAGTCAAAACCTTTTACATCCAAAGTACCTACTATCATTTTCCATTACAACAAGTTCTGCCTTGAATAAATAAAGAAGCATAAATCTTAAAACAAAAAAAGTAGCTTAATTCCCCAAAGGTAGCAGAAATGCAGCCATAGCATAGCTCAAGACCAAACCGTACATGAGCTGAACCGAAAGCAAGCGAAATCCAAGCTAAGTGCTAGAGTTTCCTCCCTGAGAACCTGGGGGGGGGGGACCAAAAAAAACGGGTCAGTCATAAAGACTGGTAAGTCCTTGTGACTTTCAGCATAAAAACAGGTAAAGGTAACATGACATGTATAAACTGAAAGTAAACATAAGGATGATGACAAGATGGGCAAGATAGACTAAGATAGAATGATAAATCAAGTATAAATCAAGTATAGCATCGCATGTTCAAGTCTCGCTGCACCAACTGTACTAGTATCCCAAACCCATGTCATATATTAACCATGAAATGATCCCTTGGCCCAATATCATGAAATGACCCATTTCGGGGTCCTACAGAACGATCCATTAATCGATCGACTCCGTACAAGTTCCAGCTCATCGTGTGTCTGTGTCATATGGCCCAATCACAAATGTAGTCACCTGTGCTAGGTCCACCATAGGGTGTATAAAGCCCTAGGGTGCCAACCATCGACACGAATCAAGCATGAACAGTGTAAACCTACTGATGCCCAATGCCTGCTTTTTCAAATCCGGACTACATGCACGACTATAGTCCGCCTGAACCTACACTGGCGCACCAACTTTGCCGTCGTTCTGGTCGCTTACAATCATCCCAGTAATCGCGCCCCACCCTGCCTAGTTCCTGGGTACCATGATACATCTAAGTGGGTTACTGCTGAAATGGACCGCGTAACTAGGGTTTCCGTCAAGCAGGTTAAGTGTTGTCATTTAAATTCATGACTTAACCCTTATCAGTCTAGCATGTCAGGTTGGTTAAGTGTTGTCTTTCAATTTCATGACTTAACCCAACTAATCTTGTGTCAAGTTGGTTAAGTGTTGTCTTTCATGTTCATGACCTAACCCTATCATGTGGCATTAATTCATTAACGCACCCCAACCTCTCACATCAGACCTGTTGTTGTGGTCACGGGATATGTCGGGCGGTTCTGGGTAGAATTACACCACAACTCAGTCTGACCTCGGGTTTCAAGCGTGATATGACTAACTACCCACATTGGATCCTATTGTTTACAGTCACTGGATTTGTCGGGCGGTTCTGGCAGAATTACACTACAAACTCAACCCAACCTCGAGTTGGCCACTTTCAAGTTCATTCTAGTGTCATGTCCATGTTCAAATTCCATGTCAAGTTTGTGGCAAGTTTCATGACAAGTTTCATGTCAAGTTTCATGTTTCAACTTATGCCTATTATCAAGTTCATGATTCGTGTTCACAACCAATTCATGTTTTGCCTAATCTACCCAAATCGTATTCCCGTCGCTTGTAAACGTGAATCGTTCTAGATTACAAGTAAATCCAAATCCAGAAATAAGGGGAATAACATCAAAAATCTGATAGGAAAAAAGGATGAGCATAAAGTGATAAAAGGGATTACAAGACTAGCATGATATAACTTGAGATAATTGGTTACAACATCACTGGCATATAGAGAATAATAGGATCTCAAATCTAGCATAATAGGGTGATAGTCATGGCATAAGGTGATAGTCCCAAACTTGTAAATAATAGAATGATTCAACATCATAGACATGATAATGTTATGGACATGAAAGAGTTTTGATTTACAACATGAATAGGTCCAAACTGATTTCATAGCAATATTCCCAAATGTCAAGATCTAAGATAGAAACTAGAATAGATGTGAATCGATTATCTGACTTAAGTCAAATTTCACTTTATCTCATGTCCAAATTACAATTAACAAGTTTAAATCCCAAAGTGACTAGAACTTACAGATCGTGGACTAAGAAATTGAGATGCAGAAGTCAGATATAGAAACTAGTCGTCGAATGGTTGAATCGTTGAATCTTGATTTGATTGTAGAAGAAAATCCCCAATATGCAATTCATAGTCGTAGTCTTCAAGAAATATTCTTCGTGTTTTATTTTAATTTAATTAAGAAGAAGAAGCCATGTCCATCAAGAATTTGTGCAGCATAAGGTTAGAGAAGAATGGTGTAAAGAGAATGGGGAAAGGGGTTGTTTATATAGGATTAGACGAACGAACCTAGACTGAAAACGAGACCAGAAACATCAGAATGAACCCAGACTCAAAACTGGGTTTCAGCACCAGTTCGACCCCAAGGTAGACCATAGGGTCGACCTGGTCCCTGGGATGTCGACCATATTGTCGACCCCTAGGTCGACCTGGTCCTAGGCGGGAAAATTCCTGCCCAGTCTGCGCTGGGGTTTGAATTCGAATTCGAGCTGTTTTTCTGTTCTGAAAATCCTTGAAACTTCGGAGGGTCGTATTTCCTTATACGGACTCCGTTTCTCGAAAACTCGGTCTCGTTTCCTAGTAGAATTTCGAGACGAATGCAGTGGCGCAACCCTTTTCCCTTGATTCTTGTTTTAAAATTTAATTCTGCCTTGATTTATGGTTTTAACATGTTATTAAAATTCGGTTTGTTACATTCTCCCCTCTTTAAAGGATTACGTCCCCGAAATCTTCAAGTTAAGTAGAATGAATTCTATCATCGAATCAACCATCTACTCAACCATCATCCACAAGCAACCATTGTCCTTAAAAGATTTCTAGTGTTGTACGAATTTATGCAAGAGTGTGTGTATATTTACTTATCTAATGGAAAAGATCAGGCGGTTACTAATTCAGTAAACCTCCTTAATGAAAAATATGTTAGTGTAATGAATCCAACATGTATGCAATTTCCTAATATACTTTATAATTTCTACATGAGTGCACAAACATTCATTCATATGCAACATCCAAATGATAGCATATCAAGTTTCCATCTATGTACATGTATAAGCAATCATGCATATGCAACATGAAAAATGTGACGGAGCCGATCTAGTGCCTAATGCGTGTTATGCAACCACGAGCAACCACTTGCAATCATTAACCATAACATGTTTCAATTACATGTTTACATCCAAAAGGGTTCTACCTAAGGTTCTCAAGATAGGATCGAGAAGATAACAAGACAAACATGGATAGCAAAAGCATGTACATGATACAAAGGTATGTAAACTTATAGGAAAAATAGATCGAGAAAGTACCCTAAAAAAGAAATGGGTATAGCGAGCGTATCTTCTCTTCGGTTCCCTAAGTTGTGTCTTCTTGGGCTTCACTCCATTGTACTTTAACTAGCTTGACTTCTCGATTCCTTAGCTTCTTGATCACCAATCCTAAGATACGAATCGGAACTCGCCTCAATGTTGCTTCTCTTTCCACCTCTACGCCTTCGAGGATGCTTGGCTCAACCACTTCGGCAGACTCATGTAAGCATTTTCGGAGATGCGAAACGTGAAAGACATTGTGTACTCCGGACAACCTCTCGGGTAGCTCTACCTTATAGGCCATCTGTCCAATCCTCTCGATGATAGGGAATGGTCCTATGAACCTCGGTGCTAACTTTCCAACCTCTCCAAAGCGAACCACATTGCGTAAAGGGGAAACTTTTATAAAGGCCATATCTCCGACTTCGAACTTTAGGTCTGTCCTTCTCTTGTCCGCGTAAGATTTCTGTCTATCTTGGGCCGTTTTCATCCGTCTTCGTATCAACTCAACCTTATCGGAAGTGTCCCTTATCATGTCGGGTCCAAGTATGAGCTTGTCTGTCGACTCCCACCAACAAGTTGGTGACTTGCACGGTTTTCCGTATAAAGCTTCGAATGGTGCCATTCATATGCTAGCTTGGTAACTATTATTATACGCGAACTCAACGAGAGGTAGGTGATCTTCCCAAGTACCACCAAAGTCAAGAATGCATAGTCTCAAAAAATCCTCTAGTACCCTATTTACACTTTCGGTTTGTCCATCCTTCTGTGGGTGATAGGCCGTGCTCAAACTTAGTCGTTTACCTATCGCTTCTTGTAAACTATTCCAAAATTCGCTAATGAAAATCGGGTCACGATCGCTAACTATACTAGAAGGAACTACGTGCAACCGTACAATTTCTCGAAGGTATATAGACGCTAGCCATATTGCGGTCCTCTTGCTCTTCACAGGAATGAAGTGAGCGCTCTTCGTGAGTCTATCTACTATAACCCATATGCTAGTATTGCCCTTCCTTGACCTAGTCAATCCATCCATGAAATCCATCGAGACACTTTCGCATTTCCACAGCGGAACCTCCAAAGGATGCAATATCCCACCGGGCTTTTTCAACTCAGCCTTTACTTGTTGGCACACATTGCACTTATAAACGAATTCCGCCACGTCCTTTTTCATCCCGTTCCAAAAGAAAATGTGCTTCATATCCTTGTACATTTTATCCCCTCCGGGATGTACAGTCATCTTCGAGTGATGCGCCTCTTCGAGAACTCTCTTTACTAAGTCTCCCACTTATGGGAGACATAGTCTACCATCACTCCTTTGCCATCCCTTGTCATCTATGGCATACCTACTGAGGTGACTTAACGTCTCACCTCTAATCAACCTGTCCATGATCTCGACTATCTGTGGGTCTTCCTTTTGTGAAGTCTGTAACACCCCGCCTCCGCTAGGGTCACTCGCAAAAAGAATGCACTAGATTTAGAGGGGCGTTATTGGTAAACATGCACCACAAGACAGAACATATAAAATAGCGGAAGTAAAATCAAACTTTCATAACATGAATAAATAAGGTCTAAAACCTTTTACATCAGAGTACATCAAAACCTGTCTTGCAATAGTAAAGAAGCATAAAGACATTTTCATAAATTATTCCCCAAGTAAAAACAGTAAAGTAGCCATTAGCCAAGAAAGGTCCAAGCCATCCATGATGACCTTCAAGCAGAAGAAGTCCGAACTAAACAACAGTATTTCCTCCCTGTAACCTTGGGGGGGGGGGGGGAACGGAAGAAAAGAGGCAAAACAAAACGGGTCAGTCAAAAAGACTGAGTAAGCCCTATCTACTATTAGCATAAAAACTAGTAAATTTAACTGACATGAGAAACTGAGATGAACATAAGCATGATAACAAGATAGATAAGCTAAATCAAAATAACAGGATGAACTACTTAACTCAGATAAACTAAGGTGTCATGATAAATTACGATGTCAAGATAAAACAAGGTATCACATCGTCAGGTTTCTACCAAGTATAATATCCCCAAGATATCTGTCACGTATAACGCCCCGTGATATCTATCCTGTATTTTAGCTCTGCACCTACCGTACTAGTATCCCCACCGTGTCATGTGTTAACCAAGAATGACCCTCACTCAAAAGTCGTGTAATGGTCCATGTCAACCTAATATATCGCATATATAGGTTACTCAACTTGTATGTTTTATTCCATGTAAATGTTCAGTCCCTTGCCGTAGACCATACGGGCTTTCCCATGAGATTCTATATTACTTTAACATAGTTCCATGATCCTTAAGATCGGTTTGGACTGTTACCCTAAACTTAGCCAGGGTCTTCCAACATGAATTATCGTTTGTACAACTAGGACTTATGCTACCTAGAGCTACTAGGGATTATGCTTACCTATTGCACGTTTTCGTATCTCGGTTTGGGTTCAACCACTTAGGGCCACTAGGGATTACGCTAACCGCCAACCGCGCCCTTTTTCCTACGCATATATCGTGAATCGTTTTTCCATGACTGTATGCACATGTATCACATCATGCCATCCGAGTCCTGTCACAGGCCAGACCAGGAAATACAGGACTCGGTCGGGAGCTTTCAATTTATCTGCTGATGCAGATGCTAAGGTCAGTTTTTTCCTATACGTGGCTATGGTCCGACGAGACCACTCCCTCAACTAGTGAAAGACAAGACAGGATAAATCCTGTATGAGAACACAACACTGGCCAACCCACATCCAAGCCTTACCGCAACCATAATTAGATAGCAATTATGGTCTATTGGGTGTTCTCTGCCTTTCCGTACGTACACGCTTGACCAAAGATGGTAGGTAGCCTGATGAAATGCTATCTAGGGTACGACCGTGTATCGTCGACTATCCCCTATCCATCTCCGTCTTTAGGTCGCTCGTATAGCAACCAAGGCATACTCTTGGTTCTTCTAACGCAGACCTTAACCTCTCATGAGCCTAGTATAATCACCTGGCAGCCCATAGAGGGATACCAAGAATACCCTCACGTTCCCCGAAGCCGCTGCTTCGTTACCCAGTTCGCTGGAGCCTTTATCCAAATCAGATACTTGCTCCTACTCGTATACTTAAACGATGACCTACCGTATTAGGTTACTCATCTATCAATGAACTGGTCTAAACTTCCTCGACTAAGAATCATTACTTAGTTATTCTTCAACTAAGGTTTACCACTTAGCATTGTTCCCGTTATCCTTGTTAACTACGGTTATCCACCTAATCCTCAGAACTAGGGTTTACATAATGGATTAAGTGTCACTTAAGTTCATGACTTAACCCGTCTACAAATCCTGTCAAAATTGGCTAAGTATCCAAGTTCAAGGCTTAACCCTACCAACCATGCTCAAGTTGGTTAAGTATATTAAGCAATTCACGACTTAACCTCGTCCAATTATCATTCTAGATTGGTTAAGTATATATTAACTTGACCCTATCAATTTACTTAGTCAAATCGGTCAAGTGTATTCAAGCGATTCGTGACTTAGCCTTATCATGTTTTCACGTTATATTGGTTAAGTATTGGTTAACTTAACCACAATAAATTAACGAGTTAGATTGGATAAGTATAGGTCACTTAACCACATCAACTCATCACGTTTAGATTAGTTAAGTGTTTAACTTAACCCCATTAAACTACCAAGTGGGATTAATTAAGTCTAGGCTAACTTAACCCCATCCGATTTCCATGTTTAGACTAGATGAGTCTAATCTTAACCCCATTCGTTAACCGTATTTTTCGGTTAAGCGTCATTAAGAAAACTTACTTAACCTTACCAAGTTATCGCGTTGGATTGATTAAGTGTTGGTTAACTTAACCCCATCCACTAGTCATATAAAAATGGTTAAGTGTCATTAGGCAAATCAAGTTACTTAACCTACCCAACCTTGTCATGTTTGTTAAGTATCATTAGCCTAATCAAATTACTTAACCCATTTGTCCATGTCATATTTGGTTAAGAGTCATTAATTAAATTAACTTAACCCTATCATGTGGCATTAATTACTTAATGCACCTTCACCTCTCACATTAGACTTTGTTGTGGTTACTAGTTAAGCCGGTCGGTTCCGGGTAGCTTTACACCACAACTTGGTCTAACCTCGGGTTCAAGCACAACATGACCAACTTCTCACATTGGGTCCTATTGTTTGCAACTACTAGTTAGGCCGGTCGGTTCCGGGTAGTTTTACGTTGCAAACTCAACCCAACCTCGAGTTGGCCACACTTATATTATCTAAGTGTCATGTCCATCGTGTTTCCAAAACATGTTACAAGTTTTCAAGCATTTGGGTAGACCTAACTTAATAGCTAAATTCCCAAAGGGTAGACCTAACTTAATAGGTAAATTCCCAAGCTTATGTTTTTATGCATACTTACATGTCAACTTCCATGTTATATTTCAAGTCATGTTTTCAAGTTGTATTTTCATGTCATTAGAAATTACCCATAACATAACCCAACGCTTTTAAACTCGCATATACGTTCGCGACAACATAATGGATTAAAAGAAGAGACTTGGCAAAGGCATGACAAAAATGGATATTAAGCCACAAGTTAATCATGGTGGCAAATGAGGCACAAATGTGTTCATTAACTTGCATGTTACATTCTTAAGCCTCAAAACATGCATAAACCCAAACTTGGCACATAAGCGAATCATGGTGACAAAAGATATGGAATGATGACTAGTAACTCGCATATATCATCATATAAGGGTTATGACTTCATATGCAAGTTGACATAAAGGTTATGAGGGTTCTCATGTTGCATAATGCAACATTTCAACATTAAGGTTGTAGCTTTTAGCCCACAAGATCAAGATAATGACTTCATAAACTTGCATGACATGATAGCAAGTATCATACTCAATGATCAAACCCCATGAACATTTAACTTCATAGTTAATATCTAAGAGTAGGGAAAGGGCTTACATTTCTATGAAGGCACAAAAGATATGACAAAGCCGTTATGCAATCAAATAGACCCAAAATGCAAGCTCTAACATAAAAACCCTTGAGCCAAAATGATCAAAACCCTTGCTTTATGATGCAAAGATAGAAACTTGACTTGAATGCAAGCTAATGACACTCATACAAGCTTGAAAACACTTGTATGCATGGAAAATCTCTCATAGAAACCATTTAGAAATTTTATGAAGAGAGTGGAGGCCATGAGAGGTAAAATTTTGCCATAGTTTAGTTGCATGAATGAATAATGAGGATTTAGGATAGGTTAGGGTCTTATTTATAGATTAGGCAACTGTTTTAGGCCATAGGATTAAACCTAGATTCAATCCAAGCCATCAAAGCATGTCTTGGGGAAGAAGTCAAGTCTAAAAAATGGAGTGGTGTCTTAACCAGGCCTAAAAATGGAGTGGTGTCTTAATTGGGCTGAATTTCAAATCTGTTTTCGGATTTGAATTTTCGTGAAACTTTGCGAGGCCATATCTCGGTCAAACGAACTCCGATTTACGAAATTTCAGACTCTATTTCACGTATTTTTCCGAGACGAACGCAATGGCGCAACCCGTTTATCCTGATTCAGGTTTTATAATTAAATTCTGCCTTGATTCTTGTCTTAACGTGTTATCGAAATACGGGTTGTTACAAAGTCCCTACTTGGTCTAGAAGCGTAGGTCTTAACTCAAGAGATGCTAATGTGCTAGCCAATGTCTCAACAACAGGTGTGAAATCAAAGGTTGCTATAAACTCTAGACTTTTCCTTTCAACAAACAAAGGACTCAAAGTCAACCTTTTCCTACTTAGCTCATCTGCCACCACGTTACCTTTGCCAGGGGTATAAGCTATATCGAAGTCATACGATGCCAAGAATTCAATCCACCTCTATTGCCTTAGATTCAAATCTTTTTGCGAAAAGAGGTACTTAAGCGATTTGTGATCGGTATACAACTCGAACTTCTCACCTAGAAGATAGTGGCGCCAAGACTTAAGCGCAAAAACAATCGCGGCCAATTCCAAGTCATGTGTGGGATAATTTTTCTCATGAACTTTAAGTTGTCTACCCCCGTAGCATATCACTTTCCTTTCTTGCATTAGGACAGCGCCTAATCCCATGCCGCACGCATCTGTGTACACCGTAAATATCTTACATCCGTCGAGTAATGCCAAAACTGGAGTTGTGGTAAGGGCTCTCTTAAGCCTTTGAAAAGCAAAGTCACACTCTATGTCCCATGCAAAAGCTAGGTTTTTCTTCGTTAACCTAGTATGAGGGGCTGAAATCTTAGCGAAGTCCTTAATGAACTTCCTAAAGTAGCCCGCCAAACTGAGAAAGCTTCTCACTTCCGTTACGTTCTTAGGAATTTTCCGGTCTTGCACCGTAGCTACCTTTGCGGGGTCCACAGCTATACCCTTCTTAGAAACTACATGTCCAAGAAACCGAACTTCTTTTCTCCAAAAATGAAACTTGGAGAACTTAGCCTTTAACTCGTGTGCTCTAAGCATATCCATGACTTCCTTGAGATGTCTAGCATGTTCTTCCTCATCCTTTGAGAAGATCAAAATATCTTCCACGAAGACCACCACAAACTTGTTAAGGAACTCCCTAAACACCCTACTCATCAAGTCTATGAAGTACGTGGGTGCATTCGTTAAACCAAACGACATGACGAGCCATTCGAAGAAACCATCCGAAGTCCTAAACGCAGTCTTGTCAATGCTATCCTCAGCCACTCTAAGCTGATGGAATCCTGTAGCTAGATCGAGTTGAGAGAAAACAGACGCTCCTACAAGCTAGTCGAACAAGTCGTCGATTCTCGGTAGTGGGTGCCTATTCTTCTTAGTCAGCTTGTTTAACTCACGATAATCTATGCATAGACGAAGCGAACCATCCGCCATAGTAGCGAATACCACCGGAGCACCCCATTCAGAAATGCTTCGTCTAATGAAATTTTTCTCAAGCAACTCCTTAACTTGCTTACTAAGCTCTTTTCTCTCTCGCGGGGCCATGTGTCTAACGGGCAATGCAACTGGCTTAGCATTATCAACAAGATATATACGGAAATCTATCTCGCGTTTAGGGGGTAACCCCTTCACCTCATCAAAGACATCGGGATACTCTCAGACTACCCTTACCGATTGCAAATCATCGATAGACGAGTCAAGAGATTCTAGATAACATAACATGACAGGACCCATAGGGTTACAAGAAATTTCAAGGGTATTACCAAGGTGAGTCACGAGTCTAACTACACTTCGTTCACAATCGAGAATGGCTCCATTATTGGATAGCCAATCCATGCCTAGAATTAAACTGTATCCCATAAATCCGAGAACATAAGCATTACACTTGAATTCTACGCTTAAGATAGAAATCCTCAAATCCACACAAATCATAGATAAATGAGCGGAGCCACCAATTGGATTTGAAACAATAACGGGATCCTCAACAAGACTAGTACTTAGGTGTAGAGTTTCAACAATATCAGAAGAAATAAAAGTATGCGATTCGCCAGAATTAAACAAGGTTCGAACCGGATGATAAAAAGATAGACTAAACTTTCGACAGAAATATTTCTACCTCATTCTTGCGGAGGTACCGTGAGAGCGTGGACTTGTCCTCCAGAAGAAGGTCCCGCTCCCTGCCCTTGCTTCCTTGGGCAGACCTTAGCCATGTGTCCTGTCTCACCACAGTGGAAACAACCACCCATCTTCCTTTTCTTCTTCCTGTAGTCTTTGACCAGATGTCCAGGAATGCCACAGAAATTACACTTTCTCTTTTCATGGGGTTTTTTGTTCTTCCCGCCTTTCTTTGGATCAGCCTTCTTGTTCTGCGACCCTTCCTCCTTCTTATCTTGAGGAACTTCTGCCTTTGCCTCATTCTAACCTTTATCTTCCTCACTTAAGAGTGCCATGTCTACTAACCTTTCGTAAGTAGCCCCCATAGGTGTGTGGGTCATAGCCAAGCTGTGAAGCGGCTCATTCAACCCCTTTACAAAACGGAGAGCCTTCTTATGAGGAGTATTCACTAAGTCCAGTCCAAACCGGGCCAGCTGATTGAATAGATTGGCGTACTCCTTGACCGTCATACTCCCTTGCTTAAGAGATAAGAACTTTTCCAGCTGTAGACTTCGTTCATCTTGTGAGAGGAATTTCATCTCAAACCTTATCCTGAAATCCATCCATGTGTCAACACGTCTTTCAGCGTTAGTGACTTCCCACCAATAGGAAGCTTCGTCTTTGAGCAACCATACTGCCAACTGTACCATCTGCCTATCGTCCACCTCAAAGATAACGAACAGATCCTCAGTTTCTTTGAGCCAGTTCCTCGCTTCTACGAATGATTTAGTTCCCTTGAAATCCTTTTCACCCATAGCCCTAAAATCTCTATAGATATTTGAGAAAGCATTTGCACGAGGAGGAGGAGGAGGAACTGCTGCAGCTGGAGGAGGAATATCTGCTGGGCCTGCATCGTTGGCTCTAGCCTTTAAGTACCTCCTGAACCAGCCAGGTATTGGCATGCCCTTGGAAGGTTAAGATTCCTAGACATGCTGAAATGAAAAAGAAGAGATTCAAAACGAGGAAACAAAGGATAGTGCTAATGGCTTTTAGGGAATAGCCTTTAAATAAAACAAGGCTTTTCTTGAAAAATGCTTCTGTGTAAACGGTTTTGAAAATAGTTTCAGAAGGTTTTAAAAAGTTTTGCCCAGTCTGGTAACCTTCTGCTTTGATACCAAGTGTAACACCCCACCTCCGCTAGGGTCACTCACAAAGGGAATGCACTAATTTTGGAGGAGCGTTATCGAGGTAAACAATCACAGAAATATTACAAGACAGAACATAAATAAAACAGCGAAAGAATCAAAAGCTAAATTTCATTACTTTCAAAAAGAGTCAAAACCTTTTACATCCAAAGTACTAACTATCATTTTCCATTACAACAAGTTCTGCCTTGAATAAATAAAGAAGCATAAATCTTAAAAAAACAAAAGTAGCTTAATTCCCCAAAGGTAGCAGAAATGCAGCCATAGCATAGCTCAAGATCAAACCGTACATGAGCTGAACCGAAAGCAAGCGAAATCCAAGCTAAGTGCTAGAGTTTCCTCCATAAGAACCAGGGGGGAACGAAAGAAAAAGAGGCAAAAGAAAACGGGTCAGTCATAAAGGCTGGTAAGTCCTAGTGACTTTCAGCATAAAAACAGGTAAAGGTAATATGACATGTATAAACTGAAAGTAAACATAAGGATGATGACAAGATGGGCAAGATTGACTAAGATAGCATGATAAATCAAGTATAAATCAAGTATAGCATCGCATGTTCAAGTATTGCCGCACCAACTGCACTAGTATACCATACCCATGTCATATATTAACCATGAAATGATCCCTTGGACCAATATCTTGAAATGACCTATTTCGGGGTCCTACGGAACGATCCATTAATCGATCGACTCTCTACAAGTTCTAGCTCATCGTGTCTTTGTGTCATACAGCCCTGTCACGAATGTAGTCACCTGTGCTAGGTCCGCCATAGGGTGTATCAAGACCTAGGGTGCCAATCATCGACACGAATCAAGCATGCATAGTGTAAACCTACTGATGCCCAATGCCTGCTTTTTTAACCCCGAACAACGTGCACGACCATAGTCCGCCTGAACCTACACTGGCGCACCAACTCATCCGTCGTTCTGGTCGCTTACAATCATTCCAGTAATCGTGCCCCACCCTGCCTAGTTCCAGGGTACCATGATACATTTAAGTGGGTTACTGCTGAAATGGACCGTGTAACTAGGGTTTCCGTCCAGCAGGTTAAGTGTTGTCATTTAAATTCGTGACTTAACCCTTATCAGTCTAGCATGTTAGGTTGGTTAAGTGTTGTATTTCAATTTAATGACTTAACCCCACTAATCCTGTGTCAAGTTGGTTAAGTGCTGTCTTTCATGTTCATGACTTAACCCTATCATGTTGCATTAATTCATTAATGCACCCCAACCTCTCACATCATACCTGTTATTGTGGTCACTTGATATGCCGGGCGGATCCGGGCAGAATTAAACCACAACTCAGTCTGACCTCGGGTTTCAAGCGCGATATGACCAACTACCCACATTGGATCCTATTGTTTGCAGTCACTAGCTTTGCCGGTCGGTTCCGGGCAGAATTACACTGCAAACTCAACCCAACCTCGAGTTGGCCATTTTCAAGTTCATTATAGTGTCATGTCCATGTTAAAATTCCATGTCAAATTTGTGTCAAGTTTCATGACAAGTTTCATGTCAAGTTTCATGTTTCAACTTATGCCTATTATCAAGTTCATGATTCATGTTCATAACCAATTCATGTTTTGCCTAGTCTACCCAAATCGTATTCCCATCGCATGTAAACGTGAATTGTTCTAGATTACAAGTAAATCCAAATCCAGAAATAAGGGGAATAACATCAAAACTATGATAGGCAAAAAGGACGAGCATAAAGTGATAAAAGTGATTACAAGACTAGCATGATATAACTTGAGAAAATTTGTTACAACATCACTGGCATATAGAGAATAATAGGATCTCAAATCTAGCATAATCGGGTGATAGTCATGGCATAAGGTGATAGTCCCAAACTTGTAAATAATAGACTGATTCAACATCACAGACATGATAATGTTATGGACATGAAAGAGTTTTGATTTACAACATGAATAGGTCCAAACTGATTTCATAGCAATATTCCCAAATGTCAAGATCCAAGATGGAAACTAGAATAGATGTGAATCGATTATCATACTTAAGTCCAATTTCACTTTTTCTCATGTCCAAATTACAATTAACAAGTTTAAATCCCAAAGTGACTAGAACTTATAGATCGTGGACTAAGAAATTGAGATGCAGAAGTCAGATCTAGAAACTAGTCGTCGAATGGTTGAATCGTTGAATCTTGATTTGATTGTAGAAGAAAATCCCCAATATGCAATTCATAGTCGTAGTCTTCAAGAAATATTCTTCGTGTTTTATTTTAATTTAATTAAGAAGAAGAAGCCATGTCCATCAAGAATTTGTGCAGCATAAGGTTAGAGAAGAATGGTGTAAAGAGAATGGGGAAAGGGGTTGTTTATATAGGATTAGACGAACGAACCTAGACTGAAAACGAGACCAGAAACATCAGAATGAACCCAGACTCAAAACTGGGTTTCAGCACCAGTTCGACCCCAAGGTAGACCATAGGGTCGACCTGGTCCCTGGGATGTCGACCATAGTGTCGACCCCTAGGTCGACCTGGTCCTGGGCGGGAAAATTCCTACCCAGTCTGCGCTGGGGTTTGAATTCGAATTTCGAATTCGAATTCGAGCTGTTTTTCTGTTCTGAAAATCCTTGAAACTTCGGATGGTCATATCTCCCTCATACGGACTCCGTTTCTCGAAAACTCAGACTCGTTTCCAAGCAAAATTTCGAGATGAACGCAATGGAGCAACCTATTTCCCTTGATTCTTGTTTTATAAATTAATTCTGCCTTGATTTATGGTTTTAACATGTTATTAAAATTCGGGTTCTTACATATTATCTTCTGTGTAGTTGTCTGAAATCTCATTTCTTTAATGTTCGAAAAAGATTTGAATTTATGGGTATGACACTCGATATGGCTTATATATTGAAATGATTTGTAAAGTGTTAGTAAACATAGAAGTTCGACCACTTGAAATCCCGATATTTTGAAATGTTTAGAAACGACCACAATAAGATTGAAAGTATTTGTAAATTATGATTTCGAAATGCTTCTAACTTCGTGATATAAATGAAATAAAATGATCCATGCTAAGATTCAATTAACCCGTGACTAAAGAAAGGTATGAGTGGGTGTAAACCCATGATGATGGTCCGCTCCGGGGTCCGGAAGGACGCCATTTATATATCGATACATACACAAGTCATTACATCTTTTATGACCTTCAAAGGTAAAAGTTATTCAAAACCACAAAGCTGACTGTACCACTTTATTCTTACTTAATATTTGGGCAATAATAGCTGCTACATTGGGTTGTTTAATCATATACATCAAGGGAAAGTTTGTTTAGATGCAAAATGGTGACAAAAGTTTAGATACAACCAATTTTAACCATTAGACCTCTCCTGAATTTTTCCTTCCATATAAAGACAAACATAGTCAATGATGTTTAGATTTTGTGTTTTTAAATTTATGTCAAATTTTATATCTCAATAGTCGCATTAATTGGTTAACTAATTAGTTTTATTTTATTCAGTGCATTTTATCGATTGAACTTATTATCAAATCTTCTTAAAATAATATTTATTGTAGTATAGATAAAAGGCAGAATTTCTATCCTTTGCTTATTTCCACTACTTTGGTACTTGTTTCATATTCCAAAAGTTAATTCTATAAACAAATAAATAAATATAAAAAATCAAATTTTCTTTGAATATATTTGTCTATGATCAAAATTTATCAAATCGATCATTAGGAAAACATTCCTACCGTAGAGTTGCAAAATCAATTTGTCTGAAACAAAAAGAAGTAACTAAAAAAAATTCTCTTTAACACTTCCCCTGAATCTTTATAAGGTAATTTAATTACTTTGTTATCCCTACGAATATCTGTTTGAATCTCTTTGATTTTAAAATTTTCTAACATAATATCATTCCATATTTAGTTAAAATTGACTATAAATATATATATATATATATGGGTCTGTGTATATTTATTTGTATATATGTATGTGTGTGTGTATATATATATATATAAATGTATGTATATAGGGAAAGACTATTTAGACGCAAATATTTGATAAAAGTTACTGTGTAAAAATGAGCAGGAGGACAGCTGCCTACTTTGATACTTAAAATTTTATTTCACAAAAGTTACCATGTAAAAATGTACAAATATTAGTTTACCAATGTTTTAGGTATACATGAAATCTAAAGATGAAAAGAAAAATAAACAAATATAGGCATGATCTTCACTCCTAATCCTCCTCATAAATCCTTAGTCGCCCTTACATTTTACACATTTATGCTTATATTACACCAAGGAATCAAATATATGTATGTGAAGCGACCCGAACTTCCCCGGCCTCTGAAGAGAAGAGAAAGAACGAATTACTGTGAGGACAAGACGAATCAGAGCGCAAACAGAAGAACATTTCATTGCTTATTAAAACAATTCATCAAATTACAAGAATATACAGAGTATTAACAAATAATATACATTATAAAATATCAGAGATTACAATACATTACATAGCAGCGGAAAATAATACAAAAACACAAATAGAAGTAATACATGGATACAGAGCTTTCCGAGTATCGTTCCAGCTGTAAATCAGGATCCTATGAATATAAATCTGCAAAACCAAAACTACTAGCTGCCGTGTCAAAATAAGGGCACCCAGAGTTTAGGTTAAAATGATAAACTCCAGATCAGTTATGGGACTGGTGTGAGAACTAAAACAATTATTAATCTTTATTTTTAAAGTTCGGTAAATCAAGGGACCACGCCGTATAACACGGAACGGGTTTCCTCCCAAGAACACCAGTGCATAAAAGAATAGCGCAATGCTAAATAAAGAAAAATGAAGCTATTATAAGACCCAGGTCCCATCACACAATGCAACGCAAGCCGGAGGATAGTGTTTTTACCTTATAATGGCCAAAGAATGCTTGATATGCTAAAAACAAATCATTTGATACTATTATAAGTGCATAGTGTAAAAAAAATTCAATCATAAGTATCAATCATAGAAGGCATGCGTGCCCCATCCCCCTATGTCGCCATACTAGGCTCTACAAATAAAACCGCACAGTCAGGTATTGGAAGTTGGATTTCCATCTGTGAACCAAGGCAAAATATAATCCTCTACCGAATTCGAGACTGTCTAGCCCGAGCCTCAGGCAAGAGCGCAGGCAAGCCTTGGATCGTCAGGGCCGGTCCACCGATGTGGATTATTATGCCTGAACACTAAGTTTCCCCGCCCATTGGGGTGTAAATGAGCCAACGAATGACTCCATCGGCTTCACATTGTCACCGATATATCTGAGGCACCTCGCAACAGCAACAACCACATAAGTCAAACTCGTCAGGGCGTGTAAAACCACTGACGCCACTTCTAGCTAGAAGGAAACGCATGTCCTCCCTTATGTCCTCTCCCGTTTCTGGTTCACAACCGGGGTGTGAGGCTCGCGAATCAACGCTACACAAAGCTATGCCACACAGGCTGTGCTTTGATCATCAACCACAAGACTCTGCTTTTCAACATAAGCCTTGATCATTTGCATCTTAGCATGCCACACAGGCAAACCACCCCATGCAACCGATATCCATCAATCACACAGAATGATATCCAATGTCAGACACACAGTCCATTTACAAGTCCGTTCTGGGTCTGAACGAAACCGGAGGCACCTTGTACCTTGCATATCCATCGATCCCCAAGTACGTCTGGACGATCACCAACGGATTCCCTCCTCTTGGGTGTACGTCCCAATCAAGATCATCGGTAATCTCCCAAACAACGTGAAGACCTCTGGTCTTCGACCACCGTCTTCATCTTCGACTTATTGTCGTATCAGTTATTCAGAATGGGATAAACCCGGTCTTTCCGAATAACTCGCGTATATAATAAACAAGTGTTACACAAACACAACATTCGCCTCATTCCAATTCATCAGTCACTAACCGTAAATTAGTAAGGGAACAATTCCCCAAATATTAACCCCGAAGGCCGAAACCAACATCAAATCAATACCCATGAAACCACTCATCTTAACTAATCTTCAGTTAGTTGCTAAACTTCACATTCTTAGGGATAGGTTCCCATTAATTTTATCAAAGATAAATTCCTCAAATTTATTCTTTAATCTTCTTTTAAATATCGATTCAACTAGTCGGGATTAACGAACCTTACCGAAGTAATCATTTGTTTTAATTTCCCAATCCCAACCTATTCATCCCATGAAGTAAAACTGGTCATACTTCATATCTAACACCACAGTGTTATCGGTAAATACAATTACCATTTGATGTTTAAATCTAATTAAAGATTTAACTATCTCCTGGAGCAAAACTGGTGATACTCCATTCTCGATCATTTCAATCTAATTAAAGATTCATTAAAACTCCACTTGGTTTTAATCTTTAACTGGGTTAAAGAACCAATGTCATTTAAAACACGGTTCACGATAAACCCACATCACATTCCATTCTATTAGTCTCTAACCGTAAATTAGTAAAAGAATAGTTCCCTAAATATTAACCCCGAAGGCTGAAACCAACATCAGATCAATAGCCAAGAAACCATTCAACTTAACTAATGTCCAGTTAGTTTCTGATTTCCTTAACTCGGTTTGGTCTAAGAACAGTATTATTGAAGATACCGTTCACGACAACCAAAATCACATTCCATTAATTATCGGGTTAAAGAACAAGTGTTATTTAAAACACCGTTCACGATAAACCCAAAAATCAATTCAAATTCAATTCCAATTAAATACCATTTAGTTTGTACACTTCATTAAATATAAATAAAAAGATTTAATCTCTTTCTCAACTGGGTTTAAGAACAGTGTTAATGAAGACACCATTCACGACAAACCCAAATCACATTTGATATTAAATACAAGGCTCTGAATAGAAAATATATCGGCTTATAATCAATATCAAATTCTACGACCAGCAAATATCGTATTGGAAATAACATATAAATATATCTTTCAAATTTCCATAACAATATCTGTATAATCACGAAATCCAACATCGAAATATTCCAAGGACAATTTCGATTCAAATCCAATCCAATTCAATTATTGGAAATCCTGGTTACTTTTAAAACCATTTCAAATTCAATTTATTTATTTCAAAACCAAATTGATTTTAATTATAGTTCAAAACTAGTTCATTTCGATAAAAATCTATTTTTATCTTTTCAAATATGGACTTTTTTATCCCAATTCTTCGCAAATCATTTCTTATGATTTTACACAAATTATTACTATTTTTAATAATTTTATCAAGGCCCGTACAGTCAATTTCCATCAACGGCCATTGAACTGCACTTACATCGACCATTTCCAAATTTGATTTGGATATAATTCCAAATCCAACCGTTAGATTTCAAATCTCCAATATTCGTTAGAAAGCTCTATTCGATACGAACCCAACCGTTCCGGTTTTAGGAGAATCCGACGGTCGGATCTCCCGCAATGTCCATTCGAAGTCAATGGTCGAAATTCACGAACTACCGCAGCGCGGCGCGTTCTATTCAGGCCATTATATATATATATAATATATATTATATATTTCGTCGATTTCCTTTTAAAACGTATTTTATAAATCGTTTTAAATTCGTTTTCAAAACGATTTCAACTTCATATTCAATTTCTAATCAAAATTGAATATTCCACATCATCGATATACAAATGATAATATTTTCAAAATGTTATATTTTGAAATCACTTCGTTTTCTATATTCATTATAAAAATGAATAAAATCAATATAAATATCGTTCACGTCAAAATGGCGTCCATCTAATCAACATGGCTTTTATTCCTCACATGAATATTTTTCTATTCAACACATGAATTTATTTTCAATATTGGAATGAGGCCTAATCAATTACCATATAATGTTAATTATATGGATTTTCTACAACACATGTCTATAATAGCAATGATAAATAATCAACCATCATCTAGAGTGCACCACACAACTGCACAAGCATTAAATATAAATAATTAACGCTTACACAGTCTGTCGACCAATCGATCGACATACGGCTAAATAATTGGGATTAGTGTACACCAAATATCATCCCAATACCCGTGTGGGGTTTCAAATCAACAAACACATATTTTTATTTGTGTAGTTGTGCGATGTGTAAAATTTATCGTCCCAATCAATATCAGTCAAATCAGTGTATATAAACAAACCTCCGATTTGTTTATTACTATTTATTTTATATACACGTTAAAAATTATATTTTTAACTATATAATATTTTCCACTATAAAATATTTTATTTCACTACACATCACACAATCAAATTTCACAAACAACAATCAACAAACAAGTCATCCATGGTCTGTGGACGACGGGTGTCGGGTGCTGCTAAGCACCGTCTGCATCCTAGTATATATTTCAAACTAGAAATAAATATAAAAGTGAGGAGTTCTCACCTTTGGGATCCACTCCTCCCTTCTATTCTGAACCGTTTGGATTTGTCTGCTTTGCCAACGCAGTCTTCTCTATGTTGTTCATATTAAAAATCACATTTTTATTTCAACGTATATATATAATAAAAATCAGATTTTTATTTCGCTACAAATATAAAAATCATATTTTTATATTCTCTATCTTATAAAAATCATATTTTTATAATCTCTAATAGATAAAAATCATATTTTTATAATCTCTACTATATAACAATCATATTTTTATTCTTGTACTATTCATATAAAATCACATTTTTATACCGCCTGTATATGTAAAAATCTCATTTTTATGCCAACGCTAAGTAGATAAAAAACACATTTTTATCTTTTAAAAAATATTTTTTTACATTGTTAAAAATCATATCTTTTCAATGTTAAAAATCATATCTCTTCAATGTTAAAAATCATATCTTTTTATATATGTTATGCATAGAAAAATCAATTTTTTTTATATGTGTTATGCATAGAAAAATCAAAATTTTTTTATATGTGTTATGCATAGAAAAATCAATCTTTTTTATATGTGTTATGCATAGAAAAATCAAATTTTTTATTTGTGTTATGCATAGAAAAATCAAATTTTTTTATATGTGTTATGCATGGAAAAATCAAATTTTTTTATATGTGTTATGCATAGAAAAATCAAATTTTTTATATGTGTTATGCATGGAAAAATCAAATTTTTTTACATGTGTTATGCATAGAAAAATCAAATTTTTTTACATGTGTTATGCATAGAAAAATCAAATTTGTTTATATGTGTTATGCATAGAAAAATCAAATTTGTTTATATGTGTTATGCATAGAAAAATCAATTTTTTTTAATATGTGTTACGCATAGAAAAATCAATTTCTTTTTATATGTGTTATGCATAGGAAAATCACTCAGCTCTTAAAACCATGCTTTTAAAAAAAAACTAATCAAAAGACTTACATGCAGTGGAGGGGGGTGAGGATGGGCGGCGCAGACCTGTTGGGAGGTGGTGGGTGGTGTGGCGTCGGAGGTGAAGCTTATGGGTGGCGGAGGCGGCTATTTTGGCTAGGGGGTTCGAATTGGGAGTTTAGGGATTGAGAATGGGAGAGGAGGAAGAAGAAGAAAAAGAGGAGAGGGAGGAGAAGGGTGGTGGCGCGGCCTATGGAGGGCGGTGGTGGCAGCGACGAGGGAGGGGGCTGGAGCGTGAGCGGTTCATTTTTTTGCTAATGAAGAACTATGGATCTGAAGTGAGGAGAGAGAGAAAGAAGGGGGAGGTTATATAATTAATTAATTATTTAATTTAATTCTCTAAAAAGGTTGACTTTTTATTCGAACTCCAAACGAGACCCAACGACTATCGTTCCTAGCTAATTACCCTCATTACGAACACAATGGGATATGTATCGTAACCCAATTCGGCTGTTATGATCAGTTTCCGCTAAATTTAAAATATAAATCATTATATATTCAATTTAAACGTACATTTCAAATTACCGGGGCCACATACTGACTCTAAAAATTCTCGAAAAATATTTTCTAACTTCGTATTGACGATACGGTCCTAACAAAATTAATTTCATAGAATTCTGAGACCGTTTGAAAAATGGCCATTTTCCAGTCGATTAAAATCAACTAAAACTGATCAAATGCGTTTTCCTTCGCCACGCTCACATATTGATTCGAAAAATTACGAATTTTGGAATCTAGCAAAAACTTGACATCCCGGACCCAACAAAAGTGGTTTCGTGGAAAACCGAGGTCGTTTGCAAAATTTCCATTTTTAAGGGCCAGAATTCCATAGCGACTATTCTGAATTTTCAACTGGGCATATCTTTTTATTCCTGCTATGAAATTTCAATTTTTTGGATTCGTTGGAAAGATATTTTCAATTAGATTCTAATATTTTTGGTTTCACTAAAATCCGGTTTATTTTGAATCTTGTACATTCATTTGAAATTTGAAATCGAATTTTCAAACTACCGCGCCATTTTCAATTCCTTTTATAATTTAAAATAAATATTTATATTCTAACGACAACGTATATAAATATATACATTCTAATTCTATTCAAATAAATTTCTCGTCATTATTATTTAAAATAATTCATTTTAAATATTCAAAATTCGCTAAAGTTGCCAAAATACAAATTTTAAATTGGCTCGGATTTCCGGGTTGTTACAATCTCCCCCACTTAAAACTTTTCGTCCCCGGAAAGGAACGAAGCCGAAATTTGTTTAACTAATCAACTCACCTTTCTTTATTTTCTTACGGCTTAAGTTCTTCAACTTTTCAGTTTCTAAGAACTTTTCAAATTTTTCAAAAATTTGGCTAACACCCTAAATTTCCGAAAAATTTCGCCATAACCTCCCCTGCACCGGGGACTTCTGGTTATTTCATATAGCCTCCCATGGCCTTCTTCATCCAAACAGAAAAAGAAACAGCCAAGCGGCTAGCCAATCGGCTCATAAAATCATCCAAACCCAAGAAATTAGTAAACATGTACCTATTTGTCAGGCAAACAATTTTATTCTTCTGCTCTAGCCTCTTTACCTGTTCAATGTAAGTACATGTATATGCATGCAAAAGCGACAAATTTTCAATACAATTCACTTTTTGATACAATTTGGCTAAAGGTTCAACATTTTAATTAATCAACCAATAATCAAACAACACAACCATCAATCAATTAGTTGATTAACGTTTCAAATTCATAACTTTGAATATAGTCAATAATCACATTTTTGACAACAAATCACAACAATAAGCCCTACCTAGTTTTGGTTCTCACACCAATCAATAGGAAATATATAGACATCACACCTTCGAAACTCGAACCCAAACGACTGATGTTGTACATTCATCAATAGTTTCATCTCCGGGCGACTAGAGTGTGATTCTATATCTATCCAGTATATTTAAACTTCGAATACCCGTGGATCAGATGTGTATGCAAAATCTATATATAATGGATTGTCCAAATTCAATACAAATAAATATTCAAATACGTATAAAATGATTTAAATTTCAAAACAACACTCTTTACACTCGTTCTAGGATACTGCTGATCCTATCTCTAACGAGTCATTCTAATTGGATATTACTAATCCAATATCTGATGAATTCTTTCCTATGGTTCTAATGTGTCTTGCTCTCTGAGCTTTGTAAACCAAAGCTCTGATACCAAATGAAGTGACCCAAACTTCCCCAGTCTCCAAAGAGAAGAGAAAAAACGAATTACTATGAGGACAAGATGAATCAGAGCGTAAACAGAAGAACATTTCATTGCTTATTACAACAATTCATCAGATTACAAGAATATACAGAGTATTAACAAATAATATACATTATAAAATATCAGAGAATACTATACATTACATAGCAGCGGGAAATAATACAAAAACACAACTAGAAGTAATGTAACAACCCGTATTTTTGAATAACATCTTATAACATAAATCGTGGAAGAATTAAATGATAAAATCTGAATCAAGGGAAACGGGCTGTGCCATTGCGTTCGTCTCGGAAAAATATGCGAAATAGAGTCCGAAATTTTGTAAATCGGTGTCCGTATGACCAAGAAAAAGCCCGACGAAGTTTTCAGAATTTCAAGGTCCGAAAACAGTTCAAATTCGGATTCAGATTCGAATTCAAACCAAAACAGATAGGCGGGATTTTTCCCGCCCAGGCAGGGTCGACACAGGGGTCGACACCTGTGTCGACCCCCCCCAATGGGTCGACACCCATGTCGACCCAGGGGTCGACCCCTACCCCCGGGTGGCCAAGTGGCCTGGTGCGCCTACTTTGAGTTTGGGTCAGGTCTGGTGGCTAATGACAGGATTTGATGGCTCGGATTGAATCTAGGGTTAATCCTATGGCTAATACTATCCTAATCTTCTATAAAAAGACCACTAAGCCTAGCCTAAATCACCATTATTCAACTCTACAAGTAAACTATGCCAAATTTGTTCCTCTCATGGCCTCCACTCTCATGCTAAAATTTCTAAGTTTATTTATAGGAGAGACTTTGAGTTCATACAAGTGTTTTCAAGCTTGTATGAGTGTTCTTAGTTTGCATTCAAGTCAAGTTGCAACATTTCTATTACAAAGCAAGGGTTTTTATTTATTTGGCTCAAGGGTTTTTTCTTTTGGAGCTTGCATATTTGGGTGATTGCATAAGGGCTTCGTCTCAATCTTTATAATAAATATTTATTTGTGTCTTCATAGCATTGTAAGCCCTTTTCTACTTTCTTTTTGAACTCTAAAGTTAAATGAATGATGCAAGTTTGGGGTTGATCATTATGATATGCAAGTTTGGTTGATCATTATGTTATGCAAGTTGGTTTAATCATTATGTATGACACATGTTGCTATGATATGCAAGTTTGGGTTGATCATTATACACATGTTATCATGTTATGCAAGCTAAACTTGAGTTTGTGAGCTTAAAGCTTCAAGCTTTAAATTAAAGGTTGCATTTTGGCAACATGGAAGTTATCATATCCCTTATGATAACTTGCATGTGAGGCTAAATGCGAACTTCTAGAAACTTCTACATGTCATTTATCACCATGTATCACTTATATGCTAAGTTTGGTTTTATGCATACTTTTGAAGCCTAATAATGCAATATGCAAGTATATGGACATATGTACATTTCATATGCCACCATGTTAAACTTGTGGCTTCAACACCTTTTTGTCATGATTATGCCAAGTTCCCTATTTTATCCTTTATGCGTTGTTGCGATTATGTAAACGATGGGATTACGTTGGGGTTGGGTAACATTATGACATGAACATGGTTTTTATAACATGACGTGATTTGTTAGCTTGTAATTATGTTTTGGAAACATAATGGACATGACACTTAGAAAATATGAGTGTGGCCAACTCGAGGTTGGGTTGAGTTTGTAGCATAAATCTACTCGGACCCGCCCGGCTTAACTAGTGGCTACAAACAATAGGACCCAATGTGAGAAGTTGGTCATGTTGTGCTCGAACCCGAGGTTAGACCAAGTTTAACTACATTTCATGTTTGGGCCGTATGACACCGACACTTGATGAGTTAGGCTTATAGGGAGCCGATCAACTAGATCGTGTAGTTGGACCTTGATTTAGGTCACCTCATGATATTGGGCCAAGCTTGGGCCAAGGGATCAATTCTTGTTTTTACTTGACATGTTAGAATGCTAGTACACCCGTGGTGCAAAACTTAACCTTGACTATGCGATGACACCTTTATCTATCTTGTTAGTTAATCATCATGACAGTATGTTGTTATCCTTATGTTCATCTCAGATTCTCATGCCAGTTAACTTTATTAGTTCATGGACTGATAGTAGTTAGGGCTTACCAGTATTTTTGACTGACCTGTTTTCTTTCGCCTCTTTTCTTCCATTTCCCCCCCTCAGGTCCTCAGGGTGGGAACATTGGAGCTTATCTTGGATCTTTATAGCTTGCTTACGGGATTTGCTCATGTACGGTTCTGGACATTGAGCTTGCTATGGTTTATCACTTTACTTTGGGGATAGTACTTTATGTATTTCAGTTTTTCAGTTTATGCTTTTCTCTAGACTTTGTTTGTTGGAAAATAATGACCAAGTACTTTGTTGTAACATGACTATGGTTTTGAAATGCTAGTTTTATCCGCTGCTTTACTACTCTGTTTTACTTATATGTTCTGTCTTGTGATATCTGCATGCATGTTTACCTCGTTTAACGCCCCTCCTAAGCCAATGTACCTGCAAGAGTTACCTTGGCGGAGGTGGGGTGTTACATTTGGTATCAGAGCATAAGGTTTACAAGATCTGAGCAAAAGGTTTTTAAAACTTACCTTTTGAAAAACTATTTTCAAAACCAATTAAGTATTTTCCAAGAAAAGTCTAGTTATTTTAAAAGGCTATTCCCCAAAAGCCATTAGCACTATCCTTCGTTTCTTCGTTCTGAATCTATCTTTTCTTTTTCAGTATGGCCGATCTTAACCTTCCTGAGGGAGTGACCATTCCCGGATGGTTCCGGAGGTACTTGGAAGCTAGGGCCAACGATGTGGGCCCAGCAAATACCCCCAACATAACTGAGGTTCCTCCCCCTCCCCCCCCCCCTCGCCGGAATCCACAAGAGGATTTCGCAAAAGTTTGCAAAGACTTTAAGGCAATGGGTGGCAAGAGTTTCATTGGGACGGAGACTTTTGTGGAGGCGCGAAATTGGTTGAAAGAAACCGAAGATCTTTTCGCTATCTTTGATGTGGAAGACCATAGAAAGGTTTTATTGGCAGCATGGATATTAAAAGAAGAAGCTGCTTATTGGTGGGAGGTCACCAATGCTACTAGACCTATAGAGACTTGGGCCGACTTTAGGACGAGGTTTGGGCTTAAGTTTCTATCATCAACTGAGGCAAATCTGCAATTGGAGAAGTTTATATCTTTGAAGCAAGGGGACATGACAGTGAGGGAGTATGTGAATGAGTTTAGCCAGCTCACCCGATTCGGTTTGGTCATGATTAATACTCCCAAGAAGAAGGCTTTGCGCTTTGCATGAGGGTTGAACGAGCCATTACAAGGTTTAGCCCTATCTCATATACCCATGGGGGCCACTTTTGAAGGCCTAGTGGACATGGCATTGCTTCAAGGAGACGATAAGAATGGCAAGAAAGAGGTCAAGCCTAATGAGACTCAAGCCAAGAAGACAGACTCCAAGTGGGGAGGAAATCAGAGCAATCAGAACAACAAGAACAACAAGGGCAACAAGGCCAAGGCAAAGGACCCAAGAAAATGCAACTACTGTGGGGTTGTTGGGCATATAGCTGAAGACTGTAGAAAGAAGAATAGGAAGTTTGGCGAATGCTTTCATTGTGGAGAGGCCGGACATTTTAGCAAGGATTGCCCCAAGAAGCAAGGGCAGAATCAGCGTGCAGGACCTTCTGGAGGGCAAGTGCATGCTCTCAATGCTGCTCCAGTTCAGGACCGAGGTAGTATTTCTGTAGAAAGTCTTGTTTATATTTCTGATTTTCCTGTTCGCTCCTTATTTGATTCTGGTGCATCGCATAGTTTTATCTCTTCTGACATTGTTGAAAGTTTGCACCTAAGTACTAGTCTAGTTGAGGATCCCGTTTGTGTTTCAAATCCAATTGGGGGTTCCGCCCATCTATCTATGATTTGTGTGGGTTTGAAGATTTCTATCTTGACCATAGAATTCACGTGTAATGCTTATGTTCTCGGGTTCACGGGATATGGGTTGATCTTGGGCATGGATTGGTTGTCCAGTTATGGAGCCATTCTCGATTGTGAACCTAGGGTGGTGAGGCTCATGACTCGCCTCGGTAATACCCTAGAAATTTCTTGTAACCCTAGAGGTCCCGTCATGTTATGTTATCTTGAATCTCTTGACTCGTCCATCAATGATCTCCAATCTGTAAGGGTGGCCCGAGACTATCCTGATGTCTTTGAAGAAGTTAAGGGGTTAACCCCTAAACGAGAGATAGATTTCCGCATTTATCTAGTCGATAATGCCAAGCTAGTATCATTGCCCGTTAGGCACATGGCCCCACGTGAAAGAAGGGAGCTCAGTAAGCAAATCAAGGAGCTGCTTGAGAAATTTTTTTTTAGGCGAAGCATTTCTGAATGGGGTGCTCCGGTGGTATTCGCTACTAAGGCGGATGGTTCGCTTCGTCTATGTGTTGATTATCGAGAGTTGAACAAGCTGACAAAGAAGAATAGGCACCCTTTACCGAGGATTGATGATCTCTTTGACAAGCTTGTAGGTGCTTCTGTTTTCTCTCAACTCGATCTAGCCACCGGATTCCATCAGCTTAGGGTGGCTGAGGATAGTATTGATAAAACTGCGTTTAGGACACCAGATGGATTCTTTGAATGGCTTGTCATGCCATTAGGTTTGACTAATGCACCCGCATACTTCATGGACTTGATGAGTAGGGTGTTCAGGGAGTTCCTTAACAAGTTTGTTGTTGTCTTCGTGGATGATATTCTGATCTTCTCAAAGGATGAGGAAGAACATGCTAGGCATCTCAAGGAAGTGATGGATACGCTTAGAGCGCATCAGTTGAAAGCCAAGTTCTCCAAATGTCATTTCTGGAGAAAGGAAGTTCGGTTTCTTGGACATATAGTCTCTAAGCAAGGCATAGCGGTGGATCCCGCGAAAGTGGTTGTGGTTCAAGACTGGAAGACTCCTAGGAATGCAACCGAAGTAAAAAGCTTTCTCGGTCTGGCGGGCTACTATAGGAAGTTCATCAGGGACTTCGCTAAGATTTCGGCCCCTCTTACTAAGTTGACGAAGAAGAACTTAGGCTTTGCATGGGACTTGGAGTGTGAGCTTGCTTTTCAAAAGCTCAAAAGAGCCCTTAACTCAGCTCCAGTTTTGGCATTACCCGATAGTGGTAAGATGTTTACCGTGTACACAGATGCATGTGGCACGGGGTTAGGAGCTGTTTTGAAGTAAGAGGGAAGAGTGATATGTTATGGGGGTAGGCAACTTAAAGTTCATGAGAAGAACTATCCCACTCATGATTTGGAGTTAGTGGCGATCGTCTTTGCACTCAAATCCTGGCGCCACTATCTTCTAGGCGAAAGGTTTGAGTTGTATACTGATAACAAGTCACTCAAGTACCTCTTCTCGCAAAAAGATCTGAATCTAAGGAAGCAAAGGTGGATGGAATTCTTGGCATCTCATGACTTCAAGATAGCTTACACCCCTGGCAAGGGTAATGTTGTGGCTGATGCATTAAGCAGAAGGAGGTTGACTTTGAGTCCCTTGTTTATTGAGATGAAGAACTTAGAGTTCCTGGCAACTTTCGATTTCACGACGGCTGTTGAGTCAATGACGGGTTCATTAGCATCCCTTGAGCTTAGACCCACACTTCTTGATCAAGTTGGGGCTTCGTAGAAGGAAGATCCACAGATAGTCGAGGTCATGGACAAGTTGATCCGTGGTGAGACGTCTAGTCACCTTGCTAGATATACTATTGATGATAAAGGATGGCTAAGGCGTGATGGAAGGCTATGCGTTCCACAAGTAGGAGACTTGGTGCATAAATTTCTCGAAGAAGCACATCATTCGAAGATGACTATACATCCTGGAGGAGATAAGATGTATAGGGATATGAAGCGCATTTTCTTTTGGGCCGGAATGAAGAAAGACGTGGCAGAGTATGTTTCAAAGTGCATGGTGTGCCAACAAGTGAAAGCCGAGTCAAAGAAACCAGGTGGGCTATTACATCCATTGGAGGTCCCGCAATGGAAGTGGGAGAGTATTTCTATGGATTTTGTGGATGGATTGCCTAGGTCAAGAAAAGGGAACACGAGCATATGGGTCATAGTTGATAGACTTACGAAGAGTGCACATTTCATTCATGTAAAGAGCAAGAGGATCGCATCATGGCTGGCATCTATTTATCTCCGAGAGTTAGTACGGTTGCATGGAGTTCCTTCTAGCATAGTTAGCGATCGTGACCCAATTTTCACTAGCCAGTTCTGGAACAGTTTGCAAGAAGCGATGGGTACGCGATTGAATCTGAGTACAGCATATCACCCCCAGACGGATGGCCAAACCGAAAGGGTGAATAGAGTGCTAGAAGATCTTTTGAGGCTCTGTGTTCTTGACTTTGGTGGTACTTGGGAAGACCACCTTCCTCTTGTAGAGTTTGCTTATAATAATAGCTATCAGGCCAGCATAGGGATGGCACCATTTGAAGCTTTGTATGGAAGGCCGTGCAAGTCACCAACTTGTTGGTGGGAGACGACAGATGAGCTTATACTTGGACCCGATATGATACGGGACACATCCGAGAAAGTTGAATTGGTGAGAAGAAGGATGAAGGCGGCCCAAGACAGACAGAAATCCTATGCTGACCAGCGAAGGACAGATTTGGAATTCGAAGTGGGAGACATGGTTTTCGTGAAGGTTTCTCCTTTGCGTAATGTGGTACGTTTTGGAGCAGTTGGGAAGCTGGCACCAAGGTTCGTAGGACCCTTCCCTATCATAGAGAGAATTGGAAAGATGGCCTATAAGGTGGAATTGCCCGAGAAGCTAGCCGGAGTGCATAATGTCTTTCATGTCTCGCATCTCCGAAAGTGCCTACATGAGTCCGCTGAGCTGGTTGAACCAAGCATTCTTGAAGACATTGAGGTAGAGAAAGAAGCAACTTTGAGAAAAGCTCTGATTCGTATCTTGGGAACGGAGATCAAGAAGCTAAGGAACCGAGAAGTCAAGTTGGTGAAGGTTCAGTGGGGTGAAGCCGAAGAGGACGCAACTTGGGAAACCGAGGAGAAGATGCGTTGGCTTTATCCATTTCTTTTTAAGGGTACATTCTCGATCTCTTTTCCTATCTTTTTTTTGCCATCTATGTTTACCTTGTTTGTCTAGTTATCTTGTTAATCTTGTCATGAGAACCTTAGGTAGAAAACCCTTTGGATGAGACATGTGTTTGAAACATGTTATGCTTGATGTTTGCAAGTGGTTTCAAGTGTTTGCAAGTGGATACCCGTGGATGCATGATACACATTAGGCACTAAGATCGGCTCACACACTTTCATATTGCATATGCAAGAGTGCTTACACTTATTCATGTCTGAAACTTGTTGTGCTATCACATGGATGTTGCATATGGATGAATGTTATGTGCACTCATATAGATATTATGAATTATGTTAGGAATTTGCATACATATGGACTCATTTCACTAACATGTTTTGCATTAAGGGGGTTTACTGAATCAGTAACCTCCTGATTTTCGCATTAGATAAGTACATATACACACACCTTTGCATATGATCATACAACATTTAGAATCCTTTAAGGACAATGACTACACGTGGATGATGTTTTGAGTAGATGGATGATGGATGGTAGGATACGTTCTTCCTAACTTGGAGATTTCGGGGACGAAATCCTTTAAGGAGGGGAGAATGTAACAACCCGTATTTTTGAATAACATGTTATAACATAAATAGAGGAAGAATTAAATGATAAAATCTGAATCAATGGAAACGGGTTGTGCCATTGCGTTCGTCTCGGAAAAATACGCGAAATAGAGTCCGGAATTTTGTAAATCGGAGTCCGTATGACCAAGAAAAAGCCCGACGAAGTTTTCAGAATTTCAAGGCCCGAAAACAGTTCAAATTCGGATTCAGATTCGAATTCAAACCAAAACAGATAGGCGGGATTTTTCCAGTCCAGGCAGGGGCGACACAGGGGTCGACACTAGTTTCGACCCCCCCCCCCAATGGGTCGACACCCATGTCGACCCATGGGTCGACACCCATGTCGACCCCGGGGTCGACCCCTACCCTCGGGTGGCCAAGTGGCCTGGTGCGCCTACTTTGAGTTTGGGTCAGGTCTGGTGGCTAATGACGGGATTTAATGGGAGGGATTGAATCTAGGGTTAATCCTATGGCTAATACTATCCTAATCTTCTATAAAAAGACCCCTAAGCCTAGCCTAAATCACCATTATTCAACTCTACAACTAAACTATGCCAAATTTGTTCCTCTCATGGCCTCCACTCTCATGCTAAAATTTCTAAGTTTATTTATATGAGAGATTTTGAGTTCATACAAGTGTTTTCAAGCTTGTATGAGTGTTCTTAGTTTGCATTCAAGTCAAGTTGCAACATTTCTATTACAAAGCAAGGGTTTTTATTGATTTGGCTCAAGGGTTTTTTCATTTGGAGCTTGCATATTTGGGTGATTGCATAAGGGCTTCGTCTCAATCTTTATAATAAATATTTATTTGTGTCTTCATAGCATTGTAAGCCCTTTTCTACTTTCTTTTTGAACTCTAAAGTTAAATGAATGATGCAAGTTTGGGGTTGATCATTATGATATGCAAGTTTGGTTGATCATTATGTTATGCAAGTTGGTTTAATCATTATGTATGACACATGTTGCTATGATATGCAAGTTTGGGTTGATCATTATACACATGTTATCATGTTATGCAAGTTAAACTTGAGTTTGTGAGCTTAAAGCTTCAAGCTTTATATTAAAGGTTGCATTTTGGCAACATGGAAGTTATCATATCCCTTATGATAACTTGCATGTGAGGCTAAATGCGAACTTCTAGCAACTTCTACATGTCATTTATCACCATGTATCACTTATATGCTAAGTTTGGTTTTATGCATACTTTTGAAGCCTAATAATGCAATATGCAAGTATATGAACATATGTACATTTCATATGCCACCATGTTAAACTTGTGGCTTCAACACCTTTTTGTCATGATTATGCCAAGTTCCCTATTTTATCCTTTATGCGTTGTTGCGATTATGTAAACGATGGGATTACGTTAGGGTTGGGTAACATTATGACATGAACATGGTTTTTATAACATGACGTGATTTGTTAGCTTGTAATTATGTTTTGGAAACATAATGGACATGACACTTAGAAAATATGAGTGTGGCCAACTCGAGGTTGGGTTGAGTTTGTAGCATAAATCTACCCGGACCCGCCCGGCTTAACTAGTGGCTACAAACAATAGGACCCAATGTGAGAAGTTGGTCATGTTGTGCTCGAACCCGAGGTTAGACCAAGTCGTGGTGTAAAGCTACCCGGACCCGCCCGGCTTAACTAGTGACCACAACAAGGTCTAATGTGAGAGGTTAAAGCACATTAAGTTAATTAATGCCTCCTGATTAGGGTTAAGTCATGGTCCACTTAATACTTAACCAATTTGGGCTTGATGGGTTGATCGGGGTTAAGTCATGAACCTTGGGTACACTTAACCAATTTAATCCACGTTTGGATCGGGTTAACCACATTTAACCCGTTAAGAAACCCTAGTTGCGTGGTCCTTTTCAGCAGTAACCCTTTTGATAGTATCATAAGAACCTAGGGACTAGGCTAGGGTGGGGCACGATTACTGGGCTGACATGTAAGCGACCAAAACGATGGCTGAGTAGGTACGCCGGTGTAGGTCCAGGCGGACTATGGTCGTGCACGTAGTCCGGAGTTGGAAAATCAGGCATGGGTACCAGTAGATCTAGACTGTGCATACTTGATTGGTGTCCGAGGTTGACACCCTAGGACTTGATACACCCTAGGGTGGACCTAGCGCAGTTTAACTACATTTCATGTTTGGGCCGTATGACACGACACTTGATGAGTTAGGCTTATAGGGAGCCGATCAACTAGATCGTGTAGTTGGACCTTGATTTAGGTCACCTCATGATATTGGGCCAAGCTTGGGCCAAGGGATCAATTCTTGTTTTTACTTGACATGTTAGAATGCTAGTACACCCGTGGTGCAAAACTTAACCTTGACTATGCGATGACACCTTTATCTATCTTGTTAGCTAATCATCATGACAGTATGTTGTTATCCTTATGTTCATCTCAGCTTCTCATGCCAGTTAACTTTATTAGTTCATGGACTGATAGTAGTTTGGGCTTACCAGTCTTTTTGACTGACCTGTTTTCTTTCGCCTTTTTTCTTCCGTTCCCCCCCCCCCACTCAGGTCCTCAGGGTGGGAACATTGGAGCTTAGCTTGGATCTTTATAGCTTGCTTACGGGATTTGCTCATGTACGGTTCTGGACATTGAGCTTGCTATGGTTTATCACTTCACTTTGGGGATAGTACTTTATGTATTTCAGTTTTTCAGTTTATGCTTTTCTCTAGACTTTGTTTGTTGGAAAATAATGACCAAGTACTTTGTTGTAACATGACTATGGTTTTGAAATGCTAGTTTTATCCACTGCTTTACTACTCTGTTTTACTTATATTTTCTGTCTTGTGATATCTGCATGCATGTTTACCTCGTTTAACGCCCCTACAAAGCCAATGTACTTGCAAGAGTTACCTTGGCGGAGGTGGGGTGTTACAAGTAATACACGGATACAGAGCTTTCCGAGTATCGTTCCAGTTGCAAATCAGGATCCTGTGAATATAAATATGCAAAACCAAAACTACTAGCTACCCATGTAAAAATAAGGGCACCCAGAGTTTAGGTTAAAACAATAAACTCCAGGTCAGTCATGGGACTGGTGTGAGAAATAAAACAGTTATTAATCTTTATTTTTAAAGTTCGATAAATCAAGGGACCATGCCGTATAACACGGAACAGGTTTCCTCCCAAGAACACCATTGCATAAAACAACAGCGCAATGCTAAATAAAGAAAAATGAAGCTATTATAAGACCCAAGTCCCATCACACAATGCAACGCAAGCCGGAGGATAGGGTTTTTACCTTATAATAGCCAAAGAATGCTTGATACGCTAAAAAAAAATCATTTGATACTATTATAAGTGCATAGTGTATAAAACAATTTCAATCATAAGTATCAATCATAGACGGCATGAGTGCCCCATCCCATTATGTCGCCATACTAGGCTCTACAAATAAAACCGCACAGTCACGTATTGGAAGTTGGATTTCCATCTGTTAAACGAGGCAAAAGATAGTCCGCTACCGAATTCGAGACTGTCTAGCCCGAGCCTCAGGCAAGCGTGCAGGCAAGCCTTGGATCGTCAGGGCCGGTCCACCGATGTGGATTATTATGCCTGAACACTATGTTTCCCCGCCCTTTGGGGCGTAAATGATCCAACGAATGACTCTGTCGGCTTCACATAGTCACCGATATATCTGAGGCGCCTCGCAACAGCGACAACCACATAAGTCAAACTCGTCAGGGCGTGTAAAACCACTGATGACACTTCTAGCTAGAAGGAAACGCATGTCCTCCGTGATGTCCTCTCCTATTTCTGGTTCACAACCGGGGTGTGAGGCTCGCGAATCAACGCTACACAAAGCTATGCCACACAACCTGTGCTTTGATCATCATCCACAAGACTCTGCTTTTCAACATAAGTCTTGATCATTTGCGTCTTAGCATGCCACACAGGCAAACCACTTCATGCAACCGATATCCATCAATCACACAGAATGATATCCAATGTCAGACACACATTCCATTTACAAGTCCGTTCTGGGTCTGAACGAAACCGGAGGAACCTTGTACCTCGCATATCCATCGATCTTCAAGTAGGTCTGGACGATCACCAACTGATTCCCTCCTCTTGGGTGTACGGCCCAATCAAGATCACCAGTAATCACCCAAACGACGTGAAGACCTCCGGTCTTCGACCACCGTCTTCATCTTCGACTTATTGTCGTATCAGTTATTCAGAATGGGATAAACCTGGTCTTTCCGAATAACTCGCGTATATAATAAAAAAGTGTTACACAAACACAACATACGCCTCATTCCAATTCATCAGTCACTAACCGTAAATTAGTACGGGAACAGTTCCCCAAATATTAACCCTGAAGGCCGAAACCAACATCAGATCAATACCCAAGAAACCACTCATCTTAACTAATCTTCAGTTAGTTGCTAAACTTCACATTCTTAGGGATAGGTTCCCATTAATTTTATCAAAGATAAATTCCTTAAATTTATTCTTTAATCTTCTTTTGAATATCATTCAACAAGTCGGAAATAACGGGCCTTACCAAAGTAATCATTTGTTTTAATTTCCCAATCCCAACCTATTCATCCCATGAAGTAAAACTGGTCATACTTCATATCTAACACCACGTTGTTATCGGTAAATTCAATTACCATTTCACGTTTAAATCTAATTAAAGATTTAACTATCGCCTGGAGCAAAACTGGTGATACTCCATTCTCAATCATTTCAACCTAATTAAAGATTCATTAAAACTCCACTTGGTTTTAATCTTTAACCAGGTTAAAGAACCAATGTCATTTAAAACACAGTTCACGATAAACCCACATCACATTCCATTCTATTAGTCTCTAACTGTAAATTAGTAAGAGAACAGTTCCCTAAATATTAACCCCGAAGGCCGAAATCAACATCAGATCAATACCCAAGAAACCATTCAACTTATCTAATCTCCAGTTAGTTTCTGATTTCCTTAACTCAGTTGGGTCTAAGAACATTATTATTGAAGATACCGTTCACGACAACCCAAAATCACACTCCATTAATTATCGGGTTAAAGAACAAGTGTTATTTAAAACACCGTTCACGATAAACCCAAAAATCAATTCAAATTCAATTCCAATTAAATACCATTTAATTGGTACACTTCATTAAATTTAAACAAAAAGATTTAATCTCTTTCTCAACTTGGTTTAAGAACAGTGTTAATGAATACGCCATTCAAGACAAACCCAAATCACATTTGATATTAAATACAAGGCTCTGAATAGAAAATATATCAGCTTATATTCAATATCAAATTCTACGACCAACAAATATCGTATTGGAAATAACGATATAAATATATCTTTCAAATTTCCATAACAATATTTGTATAATCACGAAATCCAACATCGAAATATTCCAAGGACAATTTCGATTCAAATCCATTCCAATTCAATTATTGGAAATCCTGGTTACTTTTAAAACCATTTCAAATTCAATTTATTTATTTCAAAACCAAATTAATTTTAATTATAGTTCAAAACTAGTTCATTTCGGTAAAAATATATTTTTATCTTTTCAAATATGGAGTTTTTCATCCCAATTCTTCACAAATCATTTCTTATGATTTTACACAAATTATTACTATTTTTAATAATTTTATCAAGGCCCGTACAGTCGATTTCCATCAACGGCCATCGAACTGCATTAACAGCGACCTTTTCCAAATTTGATTTGGACATAATTCCAAATCCAACCATTAGATTTCAAATGTCCAATATTCGTTAGAAAGCTCTTTTCGATACGAACCCAACGGTTCCGGTTTTAGGAGAATCTGACGGTCGGATCTCCTGCAATGTCCATTCGAAGTCAATGGTCGAAATTCGCGAACTGCCGCAGCGCGGCGCGTTCTATTCAGGCCATTACATATATAATATATATATTATATATATTTCGTCGATTTCCTTTTAAAACGTATTTTATAAATTGTTTTAAATTCGTTTTCAAAACGATTTCAATTTCATATTTAATTTCTAATCAAAATTGAATATTCTACATCATCGATATACAAATGATAATATTTTCAAAACGTTATATTTTGAAATCACTTCGTTTTCTATATTCATTATAAAAATAAATAAAATCGATATAAATATCGTTCACGTTAAAATGGCGTCCATCTAATCAACACGGCTTTTATTCATCACATGAATATTTTTCTATTCAACACATGAATTTATTTTCAATATTGGAATGATGCCCAATCAATTAACATATAATGTTAATTATATGGATTTTCTACAACACATGTCTATAATAGCAACGATAAATAACCAAGCATCACCCAGAGTGCACCACATAACTGCATAAGCATTAAATATAAATAATTAACGCTTACACAGTCTGTCGACCAATCGATCGACATATGGCTAAATAATTGGGATTAGTGTACGCCAAATATCATCCCAATACCCGTGTGGGGTTTGAAATCAACAAATACATATTTTTATTTGTGTAGTTGGGCGATGTGTAAAATTTATCGTCCCAATCAATATCAGTCTAATCAGTGTATATAAACAAACCTCCGATTTGTTTATTACTATTTATTTTATGTACACGTTAAAAATTATATTTTTAACTATAAAATATTTTCCACTGTAAAATATTTTATTTCACTACACATCACACAACCAAATTTCACAACACAACAATCAACAAACAAGTCATCCATGGTCTATGGACGACGGGTGTCGGGTGGTGCTAAGCACCGTCTGCATCCTAGTATATGTTTCAAACTAGAAATAAATATAAAAGTGAGGAGTTCTCACCTTTGGGATCCACTCCTCCCATCTATTCTGAACCGTTTGGATTTGTCTACCATGCCAACAAAGTCTTCACTACGCTGTTCATATTAAAAATCACATTTTTATTTCAACGTATATATTTATATAATAAAAATCAGATTTTTATTTCGCTACATATATAAAAATCATATTTTTATAATCTCTAATAGATAAAAATCATATTTTTATAATCTCTACTATATAAAAATCATATTTTTATTCTTGTAGTGTTCATATAAAAATCACATTTTTATACCGCCTGTATATGTAAAAATCTCATTTTTATGCCAACGCTAGGTAGATAAAAATCACATTTTTATCTTCTAACAAATATATTTTTACATAGTTAAAAATCATATCTTTTCAATGTTAAAAATCATATCTTTTCAATGTTAAAAATCATATCATTTGAATGTTAAAAATCATATCATTTTATATATGTTATGCATAGAAAAATCAAATTTTTTTATATGTGTTATGCATAGAAAAATCAATTTTTTTTGTATGTGTTATGCATAGAAAAATCAAAAAATTTTATATGTGTTATGCATAGAAAAATCAAATTTTAAATTTTTTTTATATGTGTTATGCATAGAAAAAACAAATTTTTTTATATGTGTTATGCATAGGAAAATCACTCAGCTTTTAAAACCATGCTTTAAAAAAAAACTAACCAAAAAACTTATAAGCAGTGGGGGGGGTGAGGATGGGCGGTTCAAACCTGTTGGGAGGTGGTGGGTGGTGTGGCGTCGGAGGTGAAGCTTATGGGTGGCGGCGGCGGCTATTTTGGCTAGGGGGTTCGAATTGGGGGTTTAGGGATTGAGAATTTGACAGGAGGAAGAAGAAGAAGAGGAGAGGGAGGAGAGGGGTGGTGGCGCGGCCTAGGGAGGGCGGTTGTGGCAGCGACGGGGGAGGGTGCTGGAGCGTGTGCGGTTCCTTTTTTTCTAATGAAGAACGACGGATCTGAAGTGAGGAGAGAGAGAAAGAAGGGGGAGGTTATATAATTAATTAATTATTTAATTTAATTCTCTAAAAGGCTGACTTTTTATTCGAACTCCAAACGAGACCCAACGACTGTATTTCCTTGCTAATTACCCCCATTCCGAACATAATGGGATATGTATCGTAACCCAATTCGGCTGTTGCGATCAGTTTCCGCTAAATTTAAAATATAAATCATTATATGTTCAATTTAAACGTACATTTCAAATTACCGGGGCCACATTATGACTCTAAAAATTCTCGAAAAATATTTTCTAACTTCGTATTGACGATACGGACCTAACAAAACTAATTTCGTCGAATTCTGAGACCGTTTGAAAAATGGCCATTTTTCAGTCGATTAAAATCAACTGAAACAGGTCAAACGTGTTTTCCTTCACCACGCTCACATCTTGAATCGAAAAATTACGAATTTTGGAATCTAGCAATAACTTGACAACCCGGACCCAACAAAAGTGGTTTCGTCGAAAACCGAGGTCGTTTGCAAAATTTCTATTTTTAAGGACCAAAATTCCATAGCGACTATTCTGAATTTTCAACTGGGCATATCTTTTTATACCCGCTATGAAATTTCAATTTTTCGGATTCTTGGAAAGATATTTTCAATTAGATTCTAATATTTTTGGTTTCACTAAAATCCGGTTTAATTTGAATCCTGTACATTCATTTGAAATTTGATATCGAATTTTCAAACCACCGCGCCATTTTCAATTCCTTTTATAATTTAAAATAAATATTTATATTCTAACGACGACGTATATAAATATATACGTTCTAATTCTATTCAAATAAATTTCTCGTCGTTATTATTTAAAATAATTCATTTTAAATATTCGAAATTTGCTAAAATTGCCAAAACAAAAATTTTAAATTGGCTCGGATTTCCGGGTTATTATAGTATGTATAGTAAATAGCTTTAAATATGGTCTAAATAGTTTTAAATATGGTCAAAATACCTTTAAATATGGTCACATGCATCATCTGTAGGTCAGGGATTCAAACTATTTAAATTTGGTAAATATTAACGTAGCTCATTGATTATTCAATGGTAAATTGTATACCTTTTTTTACCATTACAGAATGGAAGTTTATCTTAATTCAGTCCTATTTATAACCCATTCAAATCACAAACAACATGAAATATAGTGAGGTCTACAATATCAAAAATAAAAGATGAAATCGTCATCTACTTTACTCATCATTCTCGCTTCAATAGGTCTTCTTTCAAGCATGTCCTCGGCAGAATCAAGACTAAAGGATGAATGGGTGCCCATAGGCAATACAAATGATCCCCTGTCATATAAGTCGCTAAATTTGCTGTAGACGCCAACAATAGAAATGTAATTCATGATATGAAATTCCCGAATGTAACAACCCGGAATTTTGGAACTAATTTAAAAAAAAAATCATTTTAAGGAAATTTTGATAGAAAATGAGTCAGAATTTAAAATTTTCAAAAAAAGAGAAAAAAAAGAATTTACATTTTTATTTAAAAAAAAATGAAATATGTTTTAAAATAAATGTTAGTCTTTATTTAAATGTAAGAACATAAAAATGATTTATTAGACTAATAAAAATATCACCTTGATTAGAAATGATGATTAAATCAAATTGACAATTTTGGTTAGGAAATTGGTTAGACAAACAAACAACATTTTTATATAAACGTCACATTAGTGAAAAAGAACAACATTCTTGTCAAGACTTGATTAGTGAATTTAAATACTCATTTTGGGTTAATATGTTAGTGAGTTAGAAATGAACCTTTTTATTCATTGAAAGGGATTAATTGGAAAATGAACATTTTGATTTATTAAAAAAATTGATAAACAAAAATCACTATTTTTATTTGCATTAAAAGTTAATAAACAAAATCACTATTTTTGTTTGAATCAAAAGTTAACAAACAAATTTTCATTTTTGTTTGTGTATTGAAAGTCAACATACAAGATTATCATTTTTATTCATATTAAGAGAATGAAATGAAAGAATATATTTTGTCATTTGAAAATAAAAGACAAGTTTTTAACTTTACTTTGTTTACAAAATAAAACACCAATTTTTACCTTTATTTTGTTTATAAAATAAAAAGCAAGTTTTAATCTTTTATTTTGTTTACAAAATAAAATGCTAATTTTAATCTTTAATTCTGTTTACAAAATAAAATACGAGCTTTTCCTTTATTTTTGCGAACATAATAAAATGCATATTTGAAATGTCATTTATGACAATTGACCTATTAGAATCACCACTTATGATAAAGCTCAAAAGGTCATTTATGTTGAGTTATAATCACCATTTGTGTTAGTATTCAAAATGACATTTATGTTGAGTTAAAAATACCACTTATGTTAGGATTCAAAATGTCAACTTTTATGTTTGTTCATATTCAAAATACCCTTTTTGTTTGAACAAAGTATAAATAAAAAAAATGTCAAAATCTAAATTAACATTTGTCAATTTAATAAAAAATTAATCTTTTGTTTACAATTTTTATGTAAACAAAAATGTCTAAATCAAAATTTACATTTGTTAATTATATAAAAGTTTATCTTTTGTTTACGTTTTACGATATAAACATAAATGATTAAATAGATTTTATATTAAATAGGAAGATGTAAAAATAAGATTTTACATTAAAATAGAAAAATGTGAAAATAGGAAGATTGGAAATAACAAAACTATAATAAATGTTGAATTAATACAATAAAACAAACCAGTTAATTTTGAAATTGGAATATAATGTCGGAATTTAGTATAATGAAATTTTCCTAATAGTTTATTTCAAGTATAAAAAGAAATGTGAAATGAGACATTATGTTAACTTTGTCATGTTTGTAAGGAATGATTAATGAATTGATTGTTTTAAAAAGATTAATTGCTCGATTAAAAATGTTAGAAAATTGAATTTGAGATGTATGACACAGGTAATTTATTCCTATGTTAGACTAGGATTAGATGGGTAATTAAATTAAGGATAAATGAAATTGAATACTGTATTCATTTAATTAACCTTTGAAATTTGAATAAATAAAAGGGAAAAATTTAAACCATTCATACCTTTAATTTATTTCCTTTTGGTTCTCTATTCATATCCATTCTTTTACCGCTTCATTTATATTTCTTATTCCTATGTATTTATCCTAATTTCCATACATTCTTAGAACCACTCCCATTCTTTTTCTTCCTCTTCATATTTACCGTTCCTCTTCGATTTTATCTCCAATTAATCCTCAAATCTGCGCAGTATCTTCACAAATTTATAATAGCCAAATTGTTAAGCGATGTCAGTTCTTCGATTTCAACGAACGGTGACTCCAGAAGCGGGGCGCAGGGAGAGAGACGATCGATGATGGGTTCTGTGAATTGAACGAAGATGGAAGAAAGGATTAGAGAAATAAAGTTGCAATGGACTCGTCATGGCGAACTCTACAACACAGACCAGATCTGAAACGAACTGATCTACAATTTTCGAAAATTCAAAAACCATCGGTGAGAATTCTAACTCACATCAAAAGGATTTATAAAATTATATTTATTCGATGTAGGAAAATGGGTTATGCGATAAAATTGTTCATGTGATGAAATCAGATCTATGACTGAAATTATTGTTTGTTGTTTGTATTGATTGCGATGCTGATGTTGTTTAAATCATGCTGCGTTAACAATAAAGTATCATTGTCATTGGTTCATGTTATGTTGGCATTAAAATAACCTTTTTATTAGGATGGTTTTATTAGAATCTTCATGGTAGATAAAGTAAACGTCTTTGTTTGAAATCTTCATGTTAGAAAAATAAACAAATTTGTCATTTATGTTATATTAGAAAATTTTGTTATCTTGTTAGAAGTGTTTTATAATTTTTTTTTATTAGAAAAAAATATGTCATTTTGTTATAAAATGTTTTAGGAAAATAAAAATCTCAATTTTATTAGACAACGTCATGTTGAAATAGAACTTGTCATTTTTATTGAATTAGTATTGACTAAATAAAAATGTTCATTTTTATGAAATTAGCATGGTTAAAATCAAACTATCATTTTGGTCAATTAACGTTATGTTAAAATATAAACATCGCTTTGGTCAAAACAAAATAAAATGTAAAGTTAGAATAAAATAAAATTTTGTGTCATAAAATGTAAAGTTAGAATAAAATATCGTTTGTTACAAAAATGTAATGTTAGATTTAAGAACATTTTCTCATTTAAGTTAGAAAAGTTATGTTGCATATAAAAGAGAACATTTTCTCATTTAAGTTAGAAAATGTTAACATATGAAATCAAATTTTTTTTTTTTTTTTTTTTTTTTTTGACATTAGGATACGTAAAATAAAAAGAATGGATTTTAATAGTTGAAAAATCATGTATGTCATATATGTTTAATTGGAATGGATAGATTATATATGTCATGTATGTGTGATTTGAATTGACAAATCATAATCGTCATAAGTGTTTAATTATAGTTGAAAAATCATATATGTCATAAATGTTTAATTAGAATAAACATGCCATTTTTATTAGGGATATGCTATGTAAGATAAATTTGTCATTTATGACTGAATTCGTCATTTAAGTGAAAATTTAACTTGTCATTTATGTGAAGATTGAAATTGTCATTTATGTCAACATGAATTTGTCGATTCATGTTGAGAGGAGTTTGTCCTTCAAGTTAAATTACTATAATGTCATTTATTAAGAATGTCATTAAATTAGAATGACATTAACACTGGAATGTCACTAGATTAGAATGTTATTAAGTTAGAATGTCATTAGATAAAAAGGGCCATTAGAATACATAGTATGGTGTATGTAAATAAATATTCATTTATATGATATTTGAAATGTAGAAAAATGTTAACATATAAAATACTCTTTTATATGATATAAGAAAATAAACTTATTTTCATAGTTAATTTCACAATAGGAATGCAACCTTATTTCCAGCGTTTATGTAAAAATATGAGTGTTGGTATATTTTTAGCGTGTTAAGTGAAAGTAGAAAATAAATATATTTTCATTGTTTAAGTTAAAATAAGATTGATAACTTATTTTTAGCGCGTTAGGTAAATTTAGAAAATAATTATAATTTCATTGTTGCAACATTATTCGCATTGTTTTGATAAAAATATAAATGCAACATTATTCGCATTGTTTTGATAAAAATATGAATGCAAACATTATTTACACTTTTTGATAAAATATAAATGCAAACTTTATTTGCATCGTTTTGTTAAAGTATGAATGAAACTTTATTTTTATTGTTTTGATAAAAATATGAATGAAACTTTATTTTTATTTACATAAAAATATGAATGCAACTTTATTTTTATTGTTATGTCAAAAACATGAATGCAAGTTTATTTTAAGCATTTTTAAGTAAAATATGTAAATAAATATATTCGTAGTGTTTCTGATTAAAAATATAAAAAAATTTATATATGGATATTGCACATGAAAGTTGTACATGAAAGTGAATATATAATTAGCGTTATTAAGGAACTTGAAATATTTTCATTATTTACTCAATTAATGGAATTAATGGACGATTTAATTAGGAAGATTGCACATTTAAAAAGGATGAAATAAAAAGTTTAAATTGATAAGATTTCATTCCAATTATAATAATGAAGATTTGAATTGAAAAATCTCGTTTTTATGTTAACTTGTAAATTTAGAAGATTTGATTTTAAAATTTAACATAAATGGATTAATTGAGGAAGATTTCATTTAATATTAAAATGGTAAGTTTTTGATATAACAATTGAAACATTTTGGGAATAGTTTTATGATATTAATATGGAAAGATTAATGTTTACTGAAATGAAAGGATAAGTAAAAGAATGAATGATATTTTAGAAATTAGATATTCTAAAATATGAAATGTTTTAAAATAATACTTTTAAGAGATAATTATAATGATAATTATTAATTGTACCTGGACACGAGGTTAGGTCACATTTATGGCGGAAGTCTGCCCGGAACCAACCGGCATATCCAGCAGCCATAAATGTTGGGCCTAATGTGAGGGGTCCAAGTGCGTAAATGCGAATTGGGTCAAGACACGAGGTTAAGCCGAACCTGTGGTAGAAGTCTGCCCGGAACCAACCGGCATATCCAGCATCCACAAGTTGTAGGCCTAATGTGAGAGGTCTGGCCCGCTATTAAATAATAAAATGTAAAGATAAACATAATAAATGGATAAGGAAAATGAATTGGGCTATTCAGTCCATTTTAAAATAGTAACTCCATTTTTAACCCGTGTAAATTATGTTATACATTTTATAAAGGAAATCGAAGATGATTAATATTTTGTTTAAGATTAAATGAAATACTCTGAAATAAATGATGTCTAGTTATATATATTAAATGGGAAATTTATGAAATTTAAATTTGGGTTTATCATGAATTATGTTTTAAACAACATTTATTCTTTAACCCGAATTTATGATAGAATTAATTCCCTAAAAATTTAATAATCATTTAATAATGACTTTGGAAGATTAAAACTAAATAAGATTTTAATTAAATCTTTAATTAGATTGAAAGGGAATTAAGTAGTTAAAATCACTGAATTTAGAAAATGATCGAAAATGGAAAATGAACCATAAAGCAATGAATATTTTCATGTTATAAATGGATTAATGAATGAAAACATGAAATGGTTATTTTTTTTATATATTTTATATAAATAAAAGTAATGAAACTTTTATTTACTTTTCACATGTAAATAAAAGATGAAAATAAGAATGAAACTTTTATTTACTTTTCACATGTAAATAAAAAGATGAAAATAAGAAGGGAATTTTTATTTACATTTAACATGCGAATAAAAAGATATAAATATGAAATGAAACATGATTTAGAAGCATGAACCGCATATGAAAATTTAACATGTTTTAAAAAGCATGAAGTCGCATATGAAAGGCATAATCAAGAAATCGCATATGAAATAAAAATTCATGTTGAGAGTAGTATTACTGCATATGAAATGAAAGGCAAATCTTGAGATAGCGTTAGTATATGTATGATATTCAAACATACTTAAGGGTTATGCTACCATATTAAAAATAAATATATTTTTAGGATCATGTTCATATAGTAAAAATGAACATATTTTTGATGTCGTGTCTATATATTGAAATAAGGTCCTTTTTATTTGAAAAGAATTAAACGTTTAAAAGACTTTAATTGTATATATGTTGGCTTTAATGAAATGATATAAAATAAAATATCATTTTTATTTTGTATGATTGTTGAAACAAAAAGAATAAATTGTTGAATTATAAATTCTTTGACACGATTAATGAATGGACAATATTTATATGCATGAAATGAATGGACAATATTTATATGCATGAAATGAATGGACGATATTTATGAAATGAATGGACGATATATATATATATACATGAAATGAATGGACGATATTTATATTTATAAAAGAATAAATAACGATATAGAATGGTTTGCAAATTAAATATGCGAAGATTATTTGGAAAGTCCGAGACTCATCTCATTCCAAATAATTATACGACGTTAAATTGGAAAATTGAAGACGGTGACAAGACCGACAATCTTCACATCGAACGGATGTGATGCTATTGAGGCCCATGATGGGAGTAGCTACCTTGAAGGGGCTGAGATGGTGTCCGTTCGGACGTAGCGTTGATTTGTACGGATTTGACTTTCGCTCAAACCCAAAGCATAAGTTTATAAATGGAATGTATGTCTGACGTTGTAGTCCTTTATACTACATTCGTTGATCTCTGTTAATACATATCTGCTTGGTGGTTAACACCCTTCTCTGAGACATATGAGCTTAGAGGTTATATATTGGCAGAAATCAATGGTATTATAGTATGGACTGACAATGTGGCATGCTAAGATGCATTGATCAAGGCTTTTGTTGAAAAGCAGGCCTTGTGGTTGACGATCAAAGCACGGCCTGTTTAGGCGTAGCTTTGTGTATAGCGTGACTTCGCAAGCCTCACACCCCGGTATGAGTCAAAAACGGGATACGGACCGTAGGGAGTGCACACGTTTCTTTCTAGCTAGAGTGTTGTCAGGGACCTACCAGCGCTGACATTTTACTCATTGTGGATGATGGATTTTGAGGTATCTCGTTATTTTTATAGGCCGTTGGTGGTCATACTATAGGTCCAAAGGGACCGGGAAACGTGTGTTCAGGCATAACCAATACACTGCCCATAGGCGGGGACCGGCCCTACCGCTTCCAAGGATTCACTACGGGGAATCCTGAGGCATTTGCTAGAGTGTCTCGAATCGGAGAGGATCTTGCCCCTAGCCTCGACTCATGATGGAATCCAAATTTCCAATACGCCCTTGCGGTTTTGATTGTAGAACTAGTATTGGCGACATGCTATATGGTTACCATGCCGTCTAGGATTGATACTTATGATTCAAATCTTTTTATTAAAACATGTATACACTAATAATAATATCAAATCCGTTTTATACGTATCAAGCATCTTTTGACCATTATAAGGTAAAACCCTATCCTCTGGTGTGCGTTGCATTGTGTGATGGGACCTGGGTCTTATAATGGTTTCATTTTTCCAAAAGACATTGCGTTATTTCTCGATTCACTTTGGTTTATGCACTGGCAATCCATAGGAGTAAACCCGTTCCGAGAAAGTGGCGTGGTCCTTGGATTTGTCTTATTAGTTAAATTAGTTTAGAATTCTCACACCAGTCCCATGACTGACTCGTAGTTTGTTTCACTTTGCAAACTCGGGTGCCCTCTTTTCTACACGGGCAGTCGAGTAGCTTTTTGCAGATATCTCTCTCTTTAGCAGGATCCTGGATCGAAGCCTAAAGCTGTGTCCAGAGCTTAGAAGTCTTCCGCTGTTTAATGTATTAAATCTGTTGTAATTTATCTTCCGCTGTAGTTTACTTTATTTGTACTCTGATATTCTGTACTCTGATGTTATATTATTGTAATGTAATAAAAGTCTGCTGTTATTGTTCTAATGTTTTGTATTCCCAAAGTTAACGTATGCGAGTTTTGAACGGTCTTGGTCGATTTTGCGATCGATTAAGGTCGGGCAAAATCCGTGTCGTTACAGGTGGTATCAGAGACAGAATTTACATTTTTATTTAAAAAAAAATGAAATATGTTTTAAAATAAATGTTAGTCTTTATTTAAATGTAAGAACATAAAAATGAATTTTTTTTTAAATTAGTTCCAAAATTCCGGGTTGTTACACCGAAAGTATTTAAAGGGCAGACGCAAGCTAATTCCAAAGGGATGAATTACCAACTTCTTCTGCAAGCAAACTTTGTGGAAACACAATTAGATGTACTTTGTGAAACTGAAGTTTCTGAAAATGCTACCAAGCAGTTGCAGCTTATTTCCTTTAGTATTTTTGATTAATTTATGTACCATCAATGATGTTACAATGCTTTTTCATGGATAGGTCTTTGGATAATAGAAGCGTGCTTGCTTTAATTTTTGTTTTTCTTTGATGTTTACTTTCATTAAGATATTTGATTCTTAATCTGATATGTTTCTTTATTATGGTGTCTAATATCCGTAGTGATATTAAGCTTTGAAGCAGTGGTTTACTAGATAGATAATAAGCTATTTGATCAGGAATTCAAGAGGATTTTGTGGAGTAGTGATTTTTATTTTTCGCTGCCATATTGATTTTGAACAGAGTTTGCAAAACGGTTGGAAATTATTTTGAATGCAATCTTTTGGAATAAGGAATAATAAAACTACGCAAATAGGACATTCAAGAAGCAAAATATGAAAGTTTTAGTTTTACGCTCAAGAATTAAAACGACCCGAACTTCCCCGTGAAGGATAGCACGGATTGTACTGAGGACAAGACAAATCGGAACACAAACAGAAGAACATTTCATTGTTAATTACAACAATTCCATCATAATAAAAGAATATACAAAGTATAAATAAATATTATACATCAGAGGAATATCAGAGATTTAAATACATTACTACAGCGGAAAAATAATACAATACACAACTGAAAGAGATATACAGATACAGAGCTTTCCGGATATCATTCCAGCTGTAAACCAGGTTCATGTGAATATAAATCTGCAAAACCAAAACTACTAGCTGCTAGTGTGGAAAATAGAGGCACCCAGAGTTTAGGTTAAAACAATAAACTCCAGGTCAGTCATGTGACTGCTGTGAGAACGAAAACAGTTATTAATCTTTATTTTAAAGTTAGGTAAATAAAGGAACCACACCGTATAACACGGAACGGGTTTCCTCCCAAGAATACCAGTGCATAAAACAATAGCGCAACGCTAAATAAAGAACAAAGAAGCTATTATAAGACCCAGTTTAACGACCCGAACTTCCCCGTGAAGGAAAGCACTGATTGCTTTGAGGACAAGATGAATCAGAACGCAAACAGAAGAACATTTCTTTATTTATTACGAAAATTCCATCAGAATACAAGAATATACAGAGTGTGAATAAATATTACACATTTCACAAATATCAGAGATTTAAATTACATTTAAATACATAGCAGCGGAAAAATAATACAACACACAACTTAAAGGAGATATACGGATACAGAGCTTTCCGAATATCATTCCAGTTGTAAACCAGGATCCTGTGAATATAAATATGCAAAACCAAAACTACTAGCTGCCCGGGTCGAAAATAAGGGCACCCGGAATTTAGGTTAAAACAATTAACTCTAGGTCAGTCATGTGACTAGTGTGAGAACTAAAACAGTTATTAATCTTTATTTTAAAGTTAGTTAAGGGACCACTCCATATAACACGGAACGGGTTTCCTCCCAAGAATAGTAGTGCATAAAACAACAACGCAATGCTAAATAAAGAAAAATGAAGCTATTATAAGACCCAGGTCCCATCACACAATGCAACGCAAGCCGGAGGATAGGGTTTTACCTTATAATAACCAAAGAATGCTTGATATGCTAAATTCCATCTTTTATTATTACTATAAGTGTATAGTGTCAAAACAATTTCAATCATAAGTATCAATCATAGACGGCATAAGTGTCCCATACCACTATGTCGCCAGACTAGTTCTATAATTAAAACCGCAAAGGTCGTATTGGAAATTGGATTTCCGTCATGAGTCGAGGCAAGGGGCAAGCTCCTCTTCGTTCTAGACACTCTAGGAAATGTCTCAGGAACACACACAGCGATCCTGGATCTTCAGGGCCGGTCCTCTCTAACTTTTGAGGATTGGCAATTCCTGAACACACATTTCCTGGTCCTTTCAGACCTATATCCGAGGCGCCTCGCATCCAACAACCACACAGGTGAAAAGTATTTAAATATCAGGGCCGGTAGGTCACTGACATCACCGATAACTAGAAAGAAACGTCGTGCACTCCCTGGAGTCACTATCCCGTTTTTGATTCATACCGAGGTGTGAGGCTCACAAAATAATGCCATACACAAAGCTATGCCACATTAGTCGTGCTTTGATCATCAACCACAACTCTTTGCTTTTCAACAGAAGCCTTGATCATCTGCCACTTAGGCATGCCACACAGGCAATTCATGCCACGCAATTGATATCTATCGATATATAATCTCTAAGCTCGTACGTTTCAGAGAAGGGCGTTAAGCAAGAGAATAAATTCTCCACCGCCAAACAAATATATATTTAATAGAAATCAATCACACAGAATAAAATTCTGTGTCAGACACACAGTCCATTTACAAGTTCTTTCTGGGTCTGAACGAAACCTGAGGAACCTTATTCCTCGCATATTCAGAATGGGTATAAACCCGACCTTTTCGGATAACCCGCGTATATAATAAACAAGTATTACACAAACACAACATACAACTCATTCCAATTCGGGATATTCTTTATTCAAATATTCACATTCTTAGGGAAAGTTTCCCATTAATTTTATCAAAGATAAATTCCTTTAAATTTATTCTTTAATCTTCCTTTGGATATCATTTCAAACCATGTTAAGGTTTTCCAAACTAGTCGGGATTAGCGAACCCCACCGAAGTAATTATTTATTTTATTTCCCAATCCCAACCTATTCATCCCACGGAGCAAAACTGGTAATACTCTATATCTAACACCACGGTATTATCAGTAAATATTAATTACCATTTCACGTTCAAATCTAATTAAAGATTTAACTATCCCTTTAGAGCAAAACTGGTGATACTCCATTCTTGGTCACTTTAATCTAATTAAAGATTCATTAAAACGCCACTTAGTTTTAATCTTCCCGAAAATCAATATCATATCTTTAACTGGGTTAAAGAACCAATGTCATCTAAAACACGGTTCACGATAAACCGAAAATCACATTCCATTGTTAATCGGGTTAAAGAGCAGGTGTTATTCAAAACACTACTCATGATAAACCCCAAAAACCAATTTAAATTCAATTCCAATTAAATACTAATTAACTGGACAATTTCACTAAATCTTAATTAAAAGACTTATTCTTATCTAAAATGGGTTCAAGAATAGCGTTATTTAAGACACCATTCACGACGAACCCAAAATCCCATTTGATATTAAGTACAAGGCTCTAAATAGAAAATATATCGGCTTATATTCAATATCAAATTCTGAAACCAACAAATAGCGTATTGGAAATATCTGTATAATCACGAAATCCGACATCGAAATATTCTAAAGATAATTTTTATTCAAATCCATTCCAATTTGTATACTGGAAATTCTGATTATTTTTAAAACCACTTCAAATCCAATTTATTTATTCAAATACATTGGATTATAATTCTAGTTCATTACTAGTTCATTTCGATAAAAATATATTTTTATCCTTTTTAAATATGGGATTTTTCACCCCAATTCTTTCTAAATCATTTATTATGATTTTACACAAATTATTAATATTTTTAATAATTTTATCAAGGCCCGTTCACTCGATTTCCAATAACGGTCACTTACAGCGACCTTTTCCAAATTTGATTTGGACATAATTCCAAATCCAACCGTTAGATTTCAAATTTCTAATATTCATTGGAAAGCTCTTTTTGATACAAATCAGTCGTTAAACCGGCCAAGACCGTTCGAAACCCCTGATCGTTTGAGAACAGGACAAATCAGAACGTAGACGGAAGAACATTTCATTGTTATTACAACAATTCCATCAGATACAAGAATATACAGAGTATAATTGAATAAATTACATTCGATAAATATCAGAGATTACAATAAATTACATAGTAGCGGAAAATAATACAAAGCACGACTAAAGGTGATATACGGATACAGAGCTTCCCGGATATCATTCCAGCTGTAAACCAGGATCCTGTGAATATAAATCTGCAAAACCAAAACTACTAGCTGCCCGTGTTGAAAATAAGGGCACCCAGAGTTTAGGTTAAAACAATAAACTCCAGGTCAGTCATGTGACTGGTGTGAGAACTAAAACAGTTATTTAAAGCTTTACTTTAAAAGAGAGTAATTCAAGGGACCATGCCGTATAACACGGAATGGGTTTCCTCCCAAGAATACCAGTGCATAGAATAAACAGCGCAATGCTTTTTCGAAAAATGAAGCTATTATAAGACCAAGGGCCCATCACACAATGCAACGCAAGCCGGAGGATAGGGTTTTCCCTTATAATAGCCAAACATGCTTGGTATGTTTAAAACAAATCATTTGATCTTATTATAAGTGTATAGTGTCAAAACATTTTCAATCATAAATATCAATCCTAGGCGGCATGGGTATCATCTATCATGTCGCCATACTAGGCTCTACAAATAAAACCGCAATACATGTATTGGAAATTGGATTTCCGTCATGAGTCGAGGCAAGGGGCAAGCTCCTCTCCGCTTCGAGACACTCTAGAAAATGCCTCGGGACTACACACTCTAGGTAACCCCTGGATGCTTCAGGGCCGGTCCTCTCTTACGTTTGAGGATTAGTTATGCCTGAACACACGTTTCCCGGTCCTTACAGACCTAAAATCAAGGCGCCTCATCCAACAATCACATAGGTGAAAAGTATATAAATGTCAGAGATGGTAAGTCACTAACACCACCAAAGCTAGAAAGAAACGTCGTGCTCTCCCTGCAGTCCTTATCCCGTTTTTGACTCATACCGAGGTGTGAGGCTCGCGAATCCACGCTATACACAAAGCTACGCCACAAAGGCCGTGCTTTGATGGTCAACCACAAGACTTTGCTTTTCAACAGAAGCCTTGATCCATGCAACTCAACGTGCCACACAGGCAATTCATGCCATGCGATTGATATCTATCGATATATAACCTCTAAGCTCGTACGTCTCAGAGAAGGTTGTTAAGCAAGAGAACAAATTCTTCGCCGCCAAATAGATATATATTTAACATAAATCAATCAACACAGAATAAAATCCAATGTCAGACACACAATCCATTTACAAGTTCGTTCTGGGTCTGAACGAAACCGGAGGCACTTTCCTCGCATATCCATCGATCTCCAAGTACGTCTGGACGACCACTAACTATTTCCATCCTCTTGGGTATACAGCCCAATCAGGATCGTCAGTAATTATCCAAACGATGTGAAGACTTCCGGTCTTCGACCACCGTCTTCATCTTCGACATATCGTCTAATCGGTTATTCAGAATGGGTATAAACCCGGCCTTTCTGAACAACCCGCGTATATTAAAAACAAATGTTACACAAATACAACATATGCCTCATTCCAATTCATTAACCCCTAACCGTAAATCAGTAATAGAGAAATTTCCCAAATATTAATCCCGAAGGCCGAAACCAACATCAGATCAATATCCAGGAAACCATTCTTCTTAACTAACCTACCGCTAGTTTCTAAATTTCATATTCTTAGGGAAAGGTTCCCATTAATTTTATCCAAGATAAATTCTTTAAAATTTATTCTTTAATCTTCCTTTGGATGTCATTTCAAACCAAATTATGGCTTTCCAAACTAGTCGAGATTAGCGAACCACACCAAAGTAATTATTTATTTTATTTTCCAATCCCAACCTATTCATCCCATGAAGCAAAACTGGTAATACTCCACATCTAACACCACAGTGTTATCGGTAAAATTAATTACCATTTCACGTTCAAATCTAATTAAAGATTTAACTATCGCTTTGGAGCAAAGCTAGTGATACTCCATCCTCGCTCACTTTCTAAATTTGATAATTTAAATTATCAATTCACATTTCAATTTAATTGCAAATTCATTAAAACTCCTTTACTGGATTAAAGAACTAGTGTCATTTAAAACACAATTCACGATAAACCCAAATCACATTCTATTTATTATCGGGTTAAAGAACTAGTGTTATTTAAAACACAGTTCACGATAAACCCAGGAATCAATTCTATTTAAAACCATTTCAAATCCAATTTATATATTTAAAAATAAATGGGTTTTAATTTCAGTTCAAAACTAGTTCATTTCGATAAAAATCTATTTTTCTCTTTTCAAATATGGAGTTTTTCATCCCAATTTTTCCCAAATCATTTCTTATGATTTTACACAAATTACTACTATTTTTAATAATTTTACCAAGGCCCGTACAGTCGATTTCCATCAACGGTCATCGAACTGCACTTACAGCGACCTTTTCCAAATTTGATTTGGACATATCTCCAAATCCAACCATTAGATTTCAAATTTCTAATATTCGTTAGAAAGCTCTTTTCGATATGCAACGGTTCCGGTTTTAGGAGAATCCGACGGTCGGATCTCCCGTAATGTCCGTTCGAAGTCAATGGTCGAAATTCACGAACTGCCGCGGCGCGGCGAGTTCTATTCAGGCCATTATATTATATATATAATATATATTTCGTCGATTCCTATGTAAAATGAATTTTATAAATCGTTTTAAATTCGTTTCAAAAACATTTTCAACTTCCATTTCCAATTCAAATCAAAATTGAATTTTTCCTTATAAATTCATTTTAAAATTCATTTCAATTCAATTCAAATTTAAATTCAATTTGAATTCATTATATATTCAATTCAATTCAAATTCGTTATATATTCAATTCAATTCAAATTCGTTTTCTATTCAATTCAATTCAAATTCGTTATATATTCAATTCAATTCTAATTCGTTATATATTCAATTCAGTTCGAATTCGTTTTCTATTCAATTAAAATCAAATTCGTTTTCTATTCAATTTGAACTCGTTTTCTATTTAATTCGATTCAAATTCGTTTTCTATTCTATTCAATTCAAATTCGTTATATATTCAATTCAGTTCGAATTCGTTTTCTATTCAATTCAATTCAAATTCGTTATATATTCAATTCAATTCTAATTCGTTATATATTCAATTAATTTCGAATTCGTTTTCTATTCAATTCAAATTCGTTTTCTATTCAATTTGAACTCGTTTTCTATTTAATTCGATTCAAATTCGTTTTCTATTCAATTCAATTCAAATTCATTATATATTCAATTCAGTTCGAATTCGTTTTCTATTCAATTTGAACTCGTTTTCTATTTAATTCGATTCAAATTTGTTTTCTATTAAATTCAATTCGAATTATAAAAACGAATATAATCGATATAAATATCGTTCGCGTCAAAATGGCGCATCTCTAATCAACACGGCTTTATATATTTCAATAATTCTGTTATTCTATTCAACAATTGAATATTTATTCTATTCAATACATGAATCTATATTTTTGTCAACACATGACTAATCTAAACGAATGAGTACTGTCCATATGTGACTATTTTTGTTATTTAATATATTTTATAAAAATTATGGTATCTATTGTTTGATTTAAAATCAGACTCCAACCGTAAATTAGTAAGAGAACGATTCCCTGAATATTAACCCTGAAGGCCGAAACCAACATCAGATCAATATCCAGGAGACCACTCATCTTACCTATTTTCCAGTTAGTTTCTAATTTTCTATATGATAAAGTTGTAAATTTTATTGTTAAAATATTTCGTTTAACACATGACTAATCTCAACGGATGAGTACGGTCAACACATGAACCTTTATTTTATAATATAAAGTTGTAAATTTTATTGTTAAAATATTTCGTTCAACACATGACTAATCTCAACGGATGAGTACGGTCAACACATGAACCTTTATTTTATATTATAAAGTTGTAAATTTTATTGTTAAAATATTTCGTTTAACACATGAATAATCTCAACGGATGAGTACGGTCAACACATGAACCTTTATTTTATAATATAAAGTTGTAAATTTTATTGTTAAAATATTTCGTTTAACACATGACTAATCTCAACGGATGAGTACGATCAACACATGAACCTTTATTTTATAATATTCTTTATCTTCTAAATTGGAATGAGGCCCAATCAACTACCATATAAAGTTAATTATATGGATTCCATACAACACATGTATATAATAGCAACGACAAATAATCAACCATCATCCAAAGTGCACTACTCTGTATAAGCATCAAATATAGATATCTAACGCTTATAACAGCCTGTCGATCCATCGATCGACATACAACTAATTATTGGGATTAATGTATGCCGTATTTTATCCCAATACCCGTGTGGGGTTTCAAATCAACAAACATAGATTTTTATTTGTGCTGTTGGGCGATGTGTAAAATTTATCGTCCCAATCAATGTCAGTCAAATCAGTGTATATAAACAAATCGGCCGATTTGTTTATAAATATTTATTTATTCACTTTCACGTTAAAAATTATATTTTTAACGATAACTAATTTATTTCAACCATCTACATTTTATCGATTTCACATCAACATCACAACAATTTTCACAACACATCAATCAAACAAACAAGCCATCCATTGTCTGTGGATGACGGGTGTCGGGTGCTACTAAACACCGTCTGCATCCTAGTATATATATAACTAGAAAAAGAAATTTTGAAAGGTGAGAAGTTCTCACCGATAGCTATTCTAACTCCACGACACTTCATTTATAGAAATCTTCATCGTCCTCGCCTTTTTGTCACCATCGTTACCCGTAGCCACTACATATATAAAAATCACATTTTTAGGTTGTTGCTATGTATATAAAAATCGAATTTTTACTTCATTGTTCAATATATAAAAATCGAATTTTTACTTCGTTGTTCAATATATAAAAATCGAATTTTTACTTCGCTATTCAATATATAAAAATCATATTTTAATTTCTACTTCATATATATATATATATATATATATATATATATATATATATATATTTCTCCTTCTTATATAAAGATTGAATTTTTACTATCATAACCATACAAAAATTATATTTCTCGATCGCCATTCTTTGTATAAAGATCTCGCCTTTTCAAATATAAAGATCATATTTTTATTTCTTCTATAATATAAAAATCACATTTTTATTACCCCCCTTATATAAAAATCATATTTTTATTATTAAAAATCACTTCTTTTTCCTAGCTAATGATCGAATAAAAATCTTTCTTTTACTTTGCAAATCAATGAATAAAAATCCTTCTATTACTTCGATAAAAATCATAGCTTTGCTTTAAAATAAAAATCATGTTTTTATATTTTTAAAAACCATTCCTTTTTATAAATTAAAAATCAAATCTTTTTAATGTTATAAAACAAATCTTTATCTTCTTAAAACATTATATTTTTATACTTTAAAAATCAGGTTTTTCCCTCTAATTAAAATCGGATAAAACAATATAAATAAATAAATAAACAATACTTTAAGTAAAAAAAAATAAATAAATAAATAAATAAAAACGTACTGGTCATCTTCGAACGGATAGGAGGGGTGCTGCCTTTGTTCTGCAGTGGTGTTGGTTCAGCAAGGCTAGCGGTGGGAGGCGCAGGATCTGGTGCTCGCGGTTGAGGGTTCTGGTGGTTTGGCGCAGAAATCGAGGCGGGTGGCCTTCTTCGAATGGTGGTGGCGTCCTTGAGCTTGAGCGGTTGACCGCGGGGGGGGGGGGGGGGGGGGGGGGTTTCTGGTGGGTGCGCCGGCTTCAGGGGGGGTGGGCTTCTGGTCCGCGGGTTGGTGGTTTCGAGGGGTTCGAGATGGAAAGGGGCGACGAGGCATTGGGGGGGCGGCGCTGGGTAGAAGGGAGGGCGGCGCAACGAGGGTGGAAGCGGCGGCAAAGCCCTGGGGGTGCGACGAGATCCCGATTATTTTTTCTTTGAATCTGAACGTGAAAGAGTGGGGGGGGGGGGGTCTTTATAAATAATTATATATTTAATTAATTAATTTCTCCAAAAAGGTACTTTTACATACGACCTCTAAACGAGGCCCACCGCCTGTCATCCATAGCGTTTTACCCCCATTCCAAACACAATGGGATATGTATCGTAAGCTGATTCGACCGTTTCGATTAGTTTCCGTTGAATTTACATTTAAATCATTATATTGAATTTTAAACGTACATTTCAAATTACCGGGGTCACATACGGACTCGAAAAATTCTCGAAAAATATTTTCTAGCTTTGTATTGACGATACGGTCCTAACAAAACTAGTTTCGTCGAATTCTGAGACCGTTGGAAAAATGGCCAATTTCCAGTCGATTAAAATCAACTAAAACTGGTCAAACGCGTTTTCCTTTGCCACGCTCACATATTGATTCGAAAAATTATGAAATTTGGAATCTAGCAATAATTTGACATCACGGATCCAACAAAAGTGGTTTCGTCAAAATCCGAGGTCGTTTGCAAAATTGCCATTTTTAAGGCCTGAATTCCATAGCGACTATTCAGAATTTTCAACTGGACATATCTTTTGATTCCCGCTATGAAATTTTGATTTTTCGGATTCGTTGGAAAGATATTCCCAATTAGATCCTAATTTTTTTGGTTTCACTAAAATCCGTTTTGGTTTGCACCTGTATGTTCAATTGAAGTTTGAAATCGAATTATCGAACTACCGCGCCATTTTCAATTCTATTTTATAATTATATATAATTATTTATATTCTAACGACGACGTATATAATATATACGTTCTAATTCCATTCAAAATAAATTTGTCGTCGATATTATTTAAAATAATCTATTTTAAATGTTCAAAATTCGTCGAAATTGCCAAAACAAAAATTTTTAATTGGCTCAGAATTTCCGGGTTATTACAGATTCTCTAAGTATTAACCCTGAAGGTCGAAACCAATATCAGATCAATACCCAAAAAACCACTCATCTTATCTAGTTTCCATTTAGTTTCTAATTTTATATATGATAAAGATGTAAATTTTATTATTAAAATATTTCGTTCAACACATGATAAGTTTCAACACATGAATATTCTCAACACATGAGTATCATCAACACATGACTATTTATTCTATTCAACACATGAATCTTTATTTTATAATATTCTTTATTTTCCAAATTGGAATGAGGCCCAATCAATTACCATATAATGTTAATTATATGGATTTCATACAACACATGTATATAGTCGCAATGATAAATAATCAACCATCATTCATAGTGCACCACATAACTACATAAGCATTAAATATAACTAATTAATGCTTACATAGTCTGTCAACCAATCGATCGACATACAACTAAATAATTGGGATTAGTGTACGCCAAAAATCATCCCAACGTCCGTGTGGAGTTTCAAATCGACAAACACAGAATAGTATTTGTGTAGTTGGGCGATGTGTAAAATTAATTGTCCCAATCAATATCCTTCAAATGGGTGTACATAAACAAACCGTCTGATTTGTAAATGAATATTTATTTATTCACATTCACGTTAAAAATTATATTTTTAACGATAAATAGTTTATTTCAACACATGAGTATATTTCCATTCATTTCACATCACAATCAATTTTCACCACACAACAAAATCAAACAAGTCATCAATGGTCTGTGGACAACGGGTGTCGGGTGCTGCTAAGCACCGTCTGCATCCTAGTATATATTTTTAAGTAGAAAACAAGAACTAAAATTAGAAGTTCTCACCGAGAGCTAAACCAAACGCCACGACTCTTCATATGTTGGAATTCTTCATCTTGTTTCCAATGCAGTCTGTTTCACGAAGTTTATATTAAAAATCACATTTTTATAACTTCTCTCTATATATAAAAATCACATTTTTATACTGCTACTATATAGATAAAAATTATATTTTTATACCGCTACTATATAGGTAAAAATCTATTTTTATACCGCTACTATATAGATAAAAACTCTATTTTTATAACGGTGTTCATATAACAAAGATCCTATTTTTACAATTAAGAATTATAGAAACTCACATTTTTATGACCTGAGTAGTTCACGGTGGTCGTTGATGGCGGTCAGAGGCGCAGATTGCAGCCTTGGGCTGTGGCGGCGCGGCTCCCTTCGATTTGGGGTTATTTCGGGTATGGGGTTTCAAATTAGTGGAGGAGGAGGGGGAAGAGGGTCGTGGGTGGCCGGAGAAGGCGGAGGGGAGGTCGCGACTGATCGGGGTGGGCCTAGAAAAGGCGGCGCGGTGGATTTTGGGCATGGTGGTCTTTGGAACGAAGGGTGAAGGAGAGGACTGAGGAGAGAAAGGGGCGTAGGGGGGGTTCGATTAGGCGAGGAGAGAGAGGGTGGAGAGAGGAGAAGGTGGCGGCGGCTTTGGTGGCGCGACGGCAGCATGGGTGGAGCGATGGCGTGGGATCGACAAGGACGGGTTTTCTTCCTTTTTTTCTGATTGAAAATGAAGAGAGAGAGGAGGGAAGGGAGTATATTAATGTATGTTTTATTTATTTATTTTTAATTTATTTCTCCTTTAAAGTTGACTTTCCATTCGACCTCCAAACGAGACCCACCGACTATCGTCCCTAGCTAATTACCCCCATTCCGATATGTATCGTAAGCCAATTCGCCTGTTTCGATCAGTTTTCGTTTAAATTAAAATATAAGTCTACATATTCAATTTTAAACGTACATTACAATTTACTGGGATCACATACGGACCCTGAAAATTCCCGAAAAATATTTTCTAACTTCGTATAGACGATACGGTCCTAACAAAACTAATTTCGCCAAATTCTGATGCCGTTTGAAAAATGGTCATTTTCTAGTCGATCAAAATTGACTGGAACTGTTAAAACACATTTAACTTCTCCACGCTCACATATTGATTCGAAAAATTATGAATTTTCAAACCTAGCAATAACTTGACATCACGGATCCAACAAAAGTGGTTTCGTCGAAAACAGAGGTCGTTTGCAAAATTGCTATTTTTAATGGCTAGAATTCCATAGCGACTATTCTGAATTTTCAACTGGACGTAACTTTTGATTCCCGCTATGAAATTTCAATTTTTCGGATTCCTTGAAAAGATATTTTCAAAAAGATTCAAATATTTTTTGTTTCGCTAAAATCCGGTTTGTTTTGACTCCTGTACAGTCATTTGAAATTAGAAATCGAATTTTCAAACTACCGCGCCATTTTCATTTCCTTTTATATTATAAAATAAATATTTATATTCTAACGACGCTCTATATAAATATATACTTCTATTTCTATTCAAAATAAATTTCTCATTATTATTATTTAAAATAATTCATTTTAAATATTCAAAATTCATTAAAATTGCCAAAATAAAAATTTCAAATTGGCTCAAATTTTCCGGGTTGTTACAATCTCCCCCACTTAAAACTTTTCGTCCCCGAAAAGGAACGAAGCTAAAAGTTTTTTAACAAACCAACTCAACTTTCATTATTTTCAATATGACTTAAGTTCTTCAACTTTTCAGTTTCTAAGAACTTTTCAAATTCTTCAAAAATTTGGCTAACACCCTAAATTTTCGAAATTTTTTGCCATAACCTCCCCTGCACCGGGAGCTTCGGGATATTTCAAATAGCCTCCCATGACCCTCACCAATTAAAAGAAAAAGAAATAGCCAATCGGCTCATAAAATAATCAAATCCCAAAGAAATACAACAAACATGTACCTATTTGTCAGGCAAACAATTTTATTCCTCTGCTCTAGCCTCCTTGCTATGACCTGTTCAATGTATATACATGTATATGCATGCAATTGTAATCATTTTTCAATATAGTTCAATATTCGTTTCTATTTGGCATAATGGTTCAAAATTTCAAACCAATAATCAAACAACACAACCATCAACCAATTAGTGAATTAACGTTTCAAATTCATAATTTGATATATATGCAGAAAATCAACTTTTTGATGCCAAATCCCAACAATAAACCTATCTAGTTTTGGTTCTTACACCAGTCTGATGGAAATATATAGGTATCCTACTTTCGAAACTCAAAAATAAATACTAGTGATGGAGCGCCATCATCAGAATCATGTCCGGGCGACTAGATTGTGATTCTATATCTATCCAGTATATTAAAACTTCGAACATATGTTAATGACGCGTATATGCAAAATATTTATATACTCGATTGTCCAAATTCAATACAAATAAAATATTCAAATACGCATAAAACGACTTAAATTTTCAAAACAAAATTAGTTTTCATTTTTATCTTTAAAAACACTATTCCTCACACTCGTTCTAGGAAACTGCTGATCCCATCTCTAACGAGTTATTCTCATTGGATATTACTAATCCAATCTCTGATGAATTCTTTTGTTTGGTTCTAATGTGTCTTGTTCTCGAGCTCTGCAAACCAAACTCTGATACCAACTTTAACGACCCGAACTTCCCCGTGAAAGAAATCACGGATTGCTTTGAGGACAAGATGAATAAGAACGCAAACAAAAGAACATTTCATTGTTTATTACAACAATTCCATCAGAATACAAGAATATAAAGAGTATGAATAAATATTACACATTTCAAAAATATCAGAGATTTAGATTACATTTAAATATATAGCAGCGGAAAAATAATACAACACACAACTGAAAGGAGATATACGGATACAAAGCTTTCCAAACATCGTTCCAGCTGTAAACCAGGATCTTGTGAATATAAATCTGCAAAACCAAAACTACTAGCGCTTGTGTCGAAAATAAAGGCACCCAAAGTTTAGGTTATGAGACGACCCGAACTTCTCCGTGAAGGAAAGCACGGATAGAATTGAGGACAAGACGAAATAGAACTCAGACAGAAGAACATTTCATTGTTTATTACAACAATTCCATCAGAATACGAGAATATACAGAGTACGAATAAATATTACACAGAAAATATCAAAAATTTAAATTACATTTAAATACATCGCAGCGGAAAAATAATCCAAAACACAACTGAAGGTGACACACGGATACAGAGCTTTCCGAGCATCGTTTGAAAAATGGCCATTTTCCAGTCGATTAAAATCAACTAAAACTGGTCAAACGCGTTTTATTTTGCCACGCTCACATATTGATTCAAAAAATTATGAAATTTGAAACCTAGCAATAATTTGACATCTTGGGTCCAACAAAAGTGGTTTCGTCGAAATCCGAGGTCGTTTGCAAAATTGCTATTTTTAAGGGCTAGAATTCCATAGCGACTATTCTGAATTTTCAACTGGACATATCTTTCGATTCCCGCTATGAAATTTCGATTTTTCGGATTTGTTGGAAAGATATTTTCAATTATATTCTAATATTTTTGATTTCGCTAAAATCCGGTTTATTTTGCACCCAGTACATTCAATTGAAGTTTGAAATCGAATTATCGAACTACCGCGCCATTTTCAATTCCTTTTATAATTATAAATAATTATTTATATTCTAACGACGATCTATATAAATATATATGTTCTAATTTTATTCAAAATAAATTTCTCGTCGCTATTATTTAAAATAATCTATTTTAAATATTCAAAATTCGCTAAAATTGCCAAAATAAAAATTTTAAACTGGCTCGCATTTTCGGGTTGTTACAGGTTAAAACAATAAACTCCAGGTCAGTCATGTGACTGGTGTGAGAACGAAAATAGTTATTAATCTTTATTTTAAAGTTAGGTAAATCAAGGGACCACGCCGTATAACACAGAACAGGTTTCCTCCGAAGAATACCAGTGCATAAAACAACAACGCAATGCTAAATAAAGAAAAATGAAGCTATTATAAGACCCAGGTCCCATCACACAATGCAACGCAAGCCGGAGGATAGGGTTTTACCTTATAATAGACAAAGAATGCTTGATACGCTAAATTCCATCTTTTATTATTACTATAAGTGTATAGTGTCAAAACAATTTCAATCGTAAGTATCAATCATAGACGGCATAAGTGTCTCATACCACTATGTCGCCATACTAGTTCTACAATTAGAACCGCAAAGGTCGTATTGGAATTGGATTTCCATCATGAGTCGAGGCAAGGGGCAAGCTCCTCTCCATTCGAGACACTCTAGCAAATGTCTCAGGACCACACACAGTGATCCTGGATCTTCAGGGTCGGTCCTCTCTTACTTTTGAGGATGGGCAATTCTTGAACACACGTTTCCCGGTCCTTTCAGACCTATATCCAAGGCGCCTCGCATCCATCAACCACACAGGTAAAAAGTATATAAATGTCAGGGCTGGTAGGTCACTGACATCACCCATAGCTATAAAGAAACGCCGTGCTCTCCTTGCAGTCACTATCCCGTTTTAGAATCATACCGAGTTGTGAGGCTCGCGAATTAACGCCATACACAAAGCTATGCCACCTAGGCCGTGCTTTGATCATCAACCACAAGACTTTGCTTTTCAACAGAAGCCTTGATCATCTGCCACTTAGGCATGCCACAGAGGAAATTCATGCCATGCGATTGATATCTATCGATATATAACCTCTAAGCTCGTACTTCTCAGAGAAGGGCGTTAAGCCAGAGAATAAATTCTCCGCCGCTAAACATATATATATTTAATAGAAATCAATGACACAGAATAAAATCCAATGTCATACACATAGTCCATTTACAAGTTCGTTATGGGTCTGAACGAAACCAGAGGAACCTTATTCCTCGCATATCCATCGATCTCCAAGTACGTTTGAACGATCACCAACTGATTCCCTCCTTTTGGGTGTACAGCCCAATCAAGATCATCAGTAATCATCCAAACGATGTGAAGACCTCCGGTCTTCAACCACCGTCTTCATCTTCGACCTATCGTCGAATCGGTTATTCAGAAGGGGTATAAACCCGGCCTTTCCGAATAACCCGCGTATATAATAAACAAGTATTACACAAACAAAACATACGCCTCATTCCAATTCAGGATATTCTTTATTCAAATATTCACATTCTTAGGGAAAAGTTCCCATTAATTTTATCAAAGATAAATTCCTTTAAATTTATTCTTTAATCTTCCTTTGGATATCATTTCAAACCATGTAAAGGTTTTCCAAACTAGTTGGGATTATCGAACCACACCGAAGTAATTACTTATTTTATTTCCCAATCCCAACCTATTTATCCCATGGAGTAGGTAATACTCCATATGGTGTTATCGGTAAATATTAATTACAAGTTCACGTTCAAATCTAATTAAAGATTTAACTATCGCTTTGGAGCAAAACTGGTGATACTCCATTCTCGATCACTTTAATCTAATTAAAGATTCATTAAAACTCCACTTAGTTTTAATCTTCCCAAAAATCCATATCCTGTCTTTAACTGGGTCAAAGAACCAATGTCATCTAAAACACGGTTCACTATAAACCCAAAATCACATTCCATTGTTAATCGGGTTAAAGAGCATGTGTTATTCAAAACACCGCTCACGATAAACCCAAAAAACCAATTTAAATTCAATTCCAATTAAATACTAATTAACTGGACAATTTCACTAAATATTAATTAAAAGATTTTTTTCTTTTCTAAACTGGGTTCAAGAATAGTGTTATTTAAGACACCATTTACGACGAACCCAAAATACCATTTGATATTAAATACAAGGCTCTGAATAGAAAATATATCGGCTTATATTCAATATCAAATTATGAAACCAACAAATATCATATTGGAAATAACGATATAAATATATCTTTCAAATTTCAACAACCATATCTATATAATCACGAAATCTAACATCGAAATATCCCGAAGATAATTTCGATTCAAATCCATTCCAATTCGTATACTGGAAATTCTGATTATTTTTAAAAACACTTCAAATCCAATTTATTTATTCAAATACATTGGATTATAATTCTAGTTCATAACTAGCTCATTTCGATAAAAATATATTTTTATCCTTTTTAAGTATGGGATTTTTCACCCTAATTATTTCTAAATCATTTATTATGATTTTACACAAATTATTAATATTTTTAGTAAATTTATCAAGGCCTGTTCAGTCGATTTCCAATAACGGTCGTCGAACTGCACTTACAGCGACCTTTTCCAAATTTGATTTGGACATAATTCAAAATCCAACCATTAGATTTCAAATTTCTAATACTCATTGGAAAGCTCTTTTCGATACGAACCCAACAGTTCCGGTTTCAGGAGAATCCAATGGTCGGATCTTCCGTAACGTCAATTCGAAGTCAATGGTCGAAATTCACGAACTGCCGCGGCGCAGCGCGTTCTATTCAGGCCATTTAATATATATAATATATATTCTATATATTTCGTCGATTTCAATTCTAAACGTATTTTATAAATTGTTTTAAATTCGTTTTCAAAACAATTTCAACTTCATATTCAATTTTAAATCAAAATTGAATATTCTATATCATTAATATATAAATGATAATGTTTTCAAAACTTTATATTTTGAAATCACTTCCTTTTCTATGTTCATTATAAAAACGAATATAATCGATATAAATATCGTTTGCGTCAAAATGGCGATCATCTAATCAACACGATTTATATATTTCAATAACTTCGTTATTCTATTCAACAAATGAATATTTTCTTCAACACATGAATATATATTTTTCAGCATATGAATATTCTAAACACATGAGTATTGTCAACACATGGCTATTTTTGTCATTTAATATATTTTATAAAATTATGATTTCTATTGTTTAATTCTTAATCAGACTCCAACCGTAAATTAGTAAGAGAACGATTCCCTAAGTATTAACCCCGAAGACCAAAACCAACATCAGACCAATACCCAGGAAACCACTCGTCTTATCTAGTTTCCAGGTAGTTTCTAATTTTATATATGATAAAGATGTAAATTTTATTGTCAAAATATTTCGTTCAACACATGAATATTCTCAACACCTGAGTATCGTCAACACATGACTATTTATTCTATTCAACACATGAATCTTTATTTTATAATATTCTTTATTTTCCAAATTGGAATGAGGACCAATCAATTACCATATAATGTTAATTATATGGATTCCATACAACACATTTATATAATCGCAACGATAAATAATCAACCATCATCCATAGTGCACCACACAACTACATAAGCATTAAATATAACTAATTAACGCTTACACAGTCTGTCGACCAATCGATCGACATACAACTAAATAATTGGGATTAGTGTACGCCAAATATCATCCCAACACCCGTGTGGGGTTTCAAATCAACAAACACAGAATAGTATTTGTGCAGTTGGGCGATGTGTAAAATTTATCATCCAAATCAATATCCTTCAAATGGGTGTACATAAACAAACCGCTTGATTTGTAAGTGAATATTTATTTACACACATTCACGTTAAAAAATATATTTTTAGGGATAAATAATTTATTTCAACACATGAGTATATTTCCATTCATTTCACATCACAATAAATTTTCACCACACAACAAAATCAAACAAGTCGTCCATGGTCATTGGACATCGGGTGTCGGGTGCTGCTAAGCACCGTCTGCATCCTAGTATATATTTTTAACTAGAAAACAAGAATTAAAATGAGAAATTCTCACCGAGAGCTAAACCAAACGCCACGACTCTTCATATGTAGGAAATCTTCATCGTGTTTCCAACGCAGTCTGTTTCACGAAGTTTATATTAAAAATCATAGTTGTATAATTTCGCTATATATATATATATATATATATATATATAAATCACATTTTTATATATAAAAATTCTATTTTTATACCCCTACTATATAGATAAAAATTCTATTTTTATACCGCTACTATAAAGATAAAAATTATATTTTTATAACGGTGTTCATATAATAAAGATCCTATTTTTACAATTAGAAATTATAGAAACTCACATTTTTATGACCGGAGTAGTTCACGGTGGTCGTTGATGGCGATCAAAGCCACAGATTGCAGCCTTGGGCTGTGGCGGCCCGGCTCCCTTCGATTTGGGGTTATTTCGGGTATGGGGTTTCAAATCAGTGGAGGAGAAGCGGAAAGATGTTCGTGGGTGGCCGGAGAAGGCGGAGGGGGGATTGCGGCTGATCGGGGTGGGCCGAGAAAAGGCGGCGCAGTGGTTTTTGGGCATGGTGGCCTTTGGAACGAAGGGTGAAGGAGAGGACTGAGGAGAGAAAGGGGCGCAGGGGAGGTTCGATTAGGCGAGGAGAGAGGGAGGAGAGAGGAGAAGGTGGCGGCAGCTTTGGTGGCACGGCAGCAGCGTGGGTGGAGCGGTGGCGTGGGATCGACGAGGATGAGTTTTTTTCCTTTTTTCGATTGAAAATGAAGAGAGAGAGGAGGGAAGGGTGTATATTAATATATATTTTATTTATTTATTTCTCCTTTAAAGTTGACTTTCCATTCGACCTCCAAACGAGACCCACCGACTGTCGTCCCTAGCTAATTACCCCCATTCTGAACGCAATGGGATATGTATCGTAAGCCAATTCGCCTGTTTCGATTAGTTTTCATTTAAATTAAAATATAAATCTACATATTCAATTTTAAACCTACATTTCAATTTACTGGGGTCACATACAGACCCTAAAAATTTCCGAAAAATACTTTCTAACTTCGTATTGACGGTACGGTCCTAACAAAACAAATTTCGCAAAATTCTGAGACCGTTTGAAAAATGGTAATTTTCTACTCGATCAAAATTGACTGAAACTGTTAAAACACGATTAACTTCGCCACGCTCATATATTGATTCTAAAAATTATGAATTCTGAAACCTAGCAATAACTTGACATCACGGATCCAAAAAAAGTGGTTTCGTCGAAAACAGGGGTCGTTTGCAAAATTGCTATTTTTAAGGGCCAGAATTCTATAGCGACTATTTTGAATTTTCAACTAGACGTAACTTTTGATTCCCGCTATGAAAATTCAATTTTTCAGATTCATTAAAAAGATATTTTCAAATAGATTCAAATATTTTTGGTTTTGCTAAAATCCTATTTATTTTGAATCCTGTACAATCATTTGAAATTGAAAATCGAATTTTTAGACTACCACGCCATTTTCAATTCCTTTTATATTATAAAATAAATATTTATATTCTAACGATGCTCTATATAAATATATACTTCTATTTCTATTCAAAATAAATTTCTCATCGTTATTATTTAAAATAATTCAATTTAAATATTCAAAATTCATTAAAATTGCCAAAATAAAAATTTCAAATTGGCTCAGATTTTCTGAGTTGTTACACCCAGGCCCCATCACACAATGCAACGCAAGCCGGAGGATAGGGTTTTACCTTATAATAGCCAAAGAAGGCTTGATACGTTAAAACAAATCATTTGATATTATTATAAGTGCATTGTGTATAAAACAACTTCAAATATAAATGTATCAATCCTAGACGGCATAGGTACCATATATCATGTCGCCAATACTAGGCTCTACAATCAAAACCGCAAATGTCACGTATTGGAAGTTGGATTTCCATCTGTGAATGTGGCTAGGGATCGTCCTCACCGCTTCGAGACAATCTAGCCTACCATGTCTCAGGATCAGAGCTCGAGTGACCCTTGGATCGTCAGGGTCGGTCTACTCGATGTGGATTAAACTTAAACCCTGAGCACTACGTTTCCCCAGCCTATGGGGCGTAAATGAGCCAAATGACTCCATCGGATCCATATAGTCACCGATATATTCGAGGCGCCTCGCAATCCAATAACCACACAGGCGAAAATAATATAAATGTCAGGGATTGCAGGTCACTGACACCACCCTAGATAGAAAGGAACACATGCCCTCCCTGAGGTCCTCTCCCGTTTCTGGTTCACACCGGGGTGTGAGGCTCGTGAATTAACGCTACACAAAGCTACGCCACTAAGGCCGTACTTTAATCATCAACCACAAGACTCTGCTTTTCAATAGAAACCTTGATCGTTTGCATCTCAGCATGCCACACAGGAAATTCACGCTATGCAACCGATATCAATCACACAGAATGAAATCCAATGTCAGACACATGGTCCATTTACAAGTCCATTATGGGTCTGAACGAAACCGGAGGCACCTTGTACCTCACATATCCATCGATCTCCAAGTACGTCTGGACGATCACCAACTGATTCCCTCCTCTTGTGTGTACAGCCCAATAAAGATCATCAGTAATTATCCAAACGATGTGAAGACCTCTGGTCTTTGACCACCGTCTTGATCCTCGACACATCGTCGAATCAGTTATTCATAATGGGATAAACTCAGTCTTTCTGAATAACTCGCATATATAATAAACAAGTGTTACACAAACACAACATACGCCTCATTCCAGTTCAAAATATCCTTTTATTCAAATATTCTCATAATTAGGGAAAGGTTTCCACTAATTTTATCAAAGATAAATTCCTTAAATTTATTATTTAATCTACTTTTGAATATCAATTCAAACCAAATTATGGTTTATAAAAACTAGTCGGGATTAACGAACCTTACCGAAGTAATCATTTGTTTTAATTTCCCTATCCCAACCTATTCATCCCATGAAGTAAAACTGGTAATACTTCATATCTAACACCACGGTGTTATTGGTAAATTCAATTACCATTTCAAGTTCAAATCTAATTAAAGATTTATTTACCGCCTGGAGCAAAACTGGTGATACTCCATTCTCGATCATTTCAATCTAATTAAAGGTTCATTAAAACTCCAATTGGTTTTAATCTTCCCAAAAATCACTATCAATGATTATTTAACTTGGGAAATCATATCCTGTCTTTAACCAGGTTAAAGAACCAATGTCATTAAAACACGGTTTACGATAAACCCAAAATCACATTCCATTTACAGTGGAATCTTCATGGAAAACCAATCGATATAGATAATCGATATAAACTTCCATATCCGACTAATAATATAAATGGAATAATGGCAAAGCCTTTTAAATTCCAGGTATATTAGCTGTCTTCCTCCACAGAAATTCACTTCGATTTTTACCAAATCGTATTCCATTCCATTCCAATTTATTTTATTAAATTGGAAAACTTTACTTTGGAAAATTTCCTTTAAATCTTAACAAAAGATTTACAAATTCCAAATCACATTTCACTGTAAATCGGGTTAAAGAATGAATGTCGTTAAAATACAGTTCACGATAAACCAGATTCACATTCCATTAATTATCGGGATAAAGAACAGGTGTTTTTTAAAACACCGTTCACGATAAACCCAAAAATCAATTCAAATTCAATTCCAATTAAATACCATTTCATTGGCGTACTTCATTAAATCTAAATAAAAGATTTAATCTTTTCCTGAACTGGGCTTAAGAACAGTGTTAATGAAGACACCATTCACGACAAACCCAAATCCCATTTGATATTAAATACAAGGCTCTGAATAGAAAATATATCGGCTTATATTCAATATCAAATTCTACGACAAAAAAATATCGTATTGGAAATAACGATATAAATATATCTTTCAAATTTCCATAACAATATCTATATAATCACGAAATCCAACATCGAAATATTCCAAAGACAACTTCGATTCAAATCCATTCCAATTCAATTATTGGAAATTCTGGTTACTTTTAAAACACTTTCAAATCCAATTTATTTATTTTAAAAATAAGTGGATTATAATTCTAGTTCAAAACTTGTTCATTTCGATAAAAATCTATTTTTATCTTTTCAAATATGGAATTTTTCATCCCAAATCTTTCCAAATCATTTCTTATGATTTTACACTAATTATTACTATTTTTAATAATTTTATCAAGGCCCGTACAGTCGATTTTCATAAACGACCATCGAACTGCACTTACAACGACCTTTTCTAAATTTGATTTGGACATATTTCCAAATCCAACATTTAGATTTCAAATTTCTAATATTCGTTAGAAAGCTCTTTCGATATAAACCCAACGTTTCTGGTTTTAGGAGAATCCGATGGATCGGATCTCCCGTATGTCCATTCGAAGTCAATGGTCGAAATTTGCGAACTGCCGCAGCGCGGCGCGTTCTATTCAGGCAATTTAATATGTATAATATATATTGTATATATTTCATCGATTTCAATTCTAAACGTATTTTATAAATCGTTTTAAATTTGTTTTCAAAATGATTTCAACTTCTTATTCAATTTCGAATCAAAATTGAATATTCCATATCATCGATATACAAATGATAATATTTTCAAAACATTAGATTTTGAAATCAATTCCTTTTCGATATTCATTATAAAAATGAATAAAATAGATATAAATATCGCTCACGTCAAAATGGCGTCAATCTAACCAATATGGCCGTATATATTTCAATAACTTCGTTATTCTATTCAACAAATGAATATTTTCTTCAACACATGAATATTTACTTTATTCAACACATGCATATTTATTAATTCTTACTTACATTAAAAATGTGAACTTTATTGTATAAATATTTCATTCAACACATGAATATTCTCAACACATGAGTATTTTCAACACATGAATGGTTTCAACACATGAATATTCTCAACACATGAGTATTGTCAACACATGACAATTTTGTTTATTCAACACATGAATATAATTTATTTTCTAAATTGGAATGAGACCCACTCAATTACGATATAATGTTATTTATATGGGTTCTATACAACACATGTATATAATAGCAATCATAAATAATCAACCATCATCCAAAGTGCACCACACAACTGCATAATCACTAAATATAAATTATTAACGCTTACACAGTCTGTCAACCCATCGATTGACATACAACTAAACAATCGGGATTAGTGTATGTCAAATATCATCCCAATACCCGTGTGGGGTTTCAGTCAACAAACACAGATTTTTATTTGTGTAGTTGGGCGATGTTTAAAATTTATCGTCCCAATCAATATCCTTCAAATGGGTGTACATAAACAAAACCGTCCGATTTGTTTATAATTATTTATTTTATATACACTTTAAAAATTATATTTTATTCATTCCACATCACACAATCAATTTTCACTACACATCAATCAAACAAAAAAGACATCCATGGTCTGTGGACGATGGGTGTCAGGTGCTACTAAGCACCGTCTGCATCCTAGTATATACTTCAACTAGAAAATAAAATAAAAGTGAGGAGTTCTCACCGAGGGTTCCACTCCTCTGCGCTTTCCTTCTGAACTGTTTGGGTTCCGTTTTGATTTCAGTCGATACCATCGCCATCTTTTCCCGCTGTCCACAGTAAAAATCATATTTTTATCACTTTATCCCAATAAATAAAAATCATATTTTTATTTCAATTTCATATATTTTACAATGCTTCTTTCTATATAAAAATTATATTTTTATATTTCTACTTCTTATATAAATATCAAATTTTTATTTTAATGATATACATATAAAGATCATATCTTTATTCTCATGAAAACTTTATAAAAATCTAGGCTATATATAAATAAAAATATAAAACTTACATTTTTACTTCACTGCTATATAAATAAAAATCTCGTCTTTGCATAAATAAAAATATTGTCTTTACATAAATAAAAATATTTTCTTTACATAAAAATATATATTTCCTATCAACAAAAATCAAAGTTTTTTTTATATATAAAATATCAAATCTTTTATACGTTAAAAACCAATATTTTTCTATGTTAAAAATCAATTCTTTTCAATGTTAAAAATTCAACCTTTTTCTATGAACAAAATCTATTCTTTCATCTCAAAAACATGAATATGGATTTCAGATTTTTATTTCACATAAAAATCGTATTTTTAAATATACAAATAAATAAAAATGGAGATAATCACTCACCAGGCATTTGGAGGTGTAAAGGGGGAAGAGAGAGGGGGGAAAGGAAGGAGGAGGGGTTGGCCGACATGGGGGAGTCGGTGCGGTGGCTCGATTTGGGTGGCGTCGCATTTGAGGGCTTCGAGCGTCGTTCAATTTGGGGGTGGTGGTCGAGGGGGCACGGGCTTGGAGCAGGGTCGGAGAACAAAGGGGAGGGGTGGATACGGTGGACAGCGCCGCCAGGGATGGTGGCGGGTGGGGGTGAGGAGCTCAACAACGCTTTGTTTTTTTTTCTTCATTTTTTTTTCTTTTTATCCAGAACGAGAGAAAGAAAGGAAGTGAGGGGTGATGTGTTAATTATATATATATATATATATATATATTATTATTATTATTTTAAAATCCCAAAAAGAAACTTTTTATTTCGAACTCGAAATCGAACCCACCGCTTGTCGTCCCTAGCTAATTACCCCATTTCGAACATAATGGGATATGTATCGTAAGCCAGTTTGACTGTTCCGATCGGTTTTCATCAAAATCAAAATATAAATCTATATATTGAATTTGAACACACATTTCAATTTATCAAGGCCACATACGGACTCTAAAAATTCCTAAAAAATATTTTCTAGCTTCGTATTGACGATATGGTCCAAACAAAACTAATTTCGTCAAATTCTGAGATCGTTTGAAAATGGTCATTTTCTGGTCGATCGAAATTGACTGAAACTGAAAAACACATTTTCCTGCGCCATGCTCACATATTGCTTTCAAAAATTATGAATTTTGGTATCTAGCAATAACTTGACATCCTGAATCCAACAAACGTGGTTTCATCGAAAACAGAGGTCGTTTGCAAAACTTCCTTTTTTAAGGGCCAAAATTCCATAGCGACTATTCTGAAATTTCAACTGGACATATCTTTTTATTCTCGCTATGAAATTTCAATTTTTCGGATTGGTTGGAAAGATATTCTCGATTAGATTCTAATATTTTTGGTTTCGCCAAAATCCAGTTTATTTTGATTCCTGTATATTCATTTGAAATTTGAAATCGAATTTTCAAACTACCGCGCCATTTTCAATTCCTTTTATAATTAAAAATAAATATTTATATTCTAACGACGATTCAAATAAATATATACATTCTAATTGTATTCAAAATAAATTTCTCATCGTCATCATTTAAAATAATTCATTTTAAATATTCAAAATTCGCTAAAATTGCCAAAATAAAAATTTTAAATTGGCTCGGATTTTTCGGGTTATTACAATCTCCACCACTTAAAACTTTTCATCCCCGAAAAGGAATGAAGCTGAAAGTTGTTTTACTAACCAACTCAACTTTCATTATTTTCATTATGGCTTAAGTTCTTCAACTTTTCAGTTTCAAAGAACTTTTCAAGTTTTTCAAAAATTTGGCTAAAACCCTAAATTTTTGAAAAATTTCGCCATAACCTCCCCTACACGGGAGCACTGGGAAAATCCCAAAATTTCCAAATAGGCCTCTCCAATCCAAAAAGAAAAAGAAACAGCCAATCGGCTCATAAAATCATCAAAAACCCCAAAAATACAATAAACATGTACCTATTTGTCGGGCAAACAATTTTATTCCTCTGCTCTAACCTCCTTGCTATGATCGGTTCAATGTAAGTGCATGTATATGCATGCAAATTCAAACAATTTTCAATATCATTCAATATTTGATACAATTTGGCTAAATGGTTAAAAATTTAATTAATCAACCAATAATCAGACAACACAATCAGCAATCAATTTGTTGATTATCTTTTCAAATTCATAACTTGGATACATAGTCAAAAAATCATATTTTTGATGCCAAATCACAACAATAGGCCATATCTAGTTTTGGTTCTCACACCAGTCAATTGGAAATATATAGATAATTCTGGTGATGCGGCCGCATCACCAGAATTATCCCCGGGTGACTAAAGTGTGATTCTATATCTATCTAGTATATTAAAACTTCGAATACCCGTGGATCAGACTTATATGCAAAATCTTTATATATTGGATTGTCCAAATTCAATACAAATAAATATTCAAATACGTTGAATAAGGTTTAAATTTTCCGAAAAAAAAATTAAAAAAATCGTTTTCATTTTAAAAATATGCTCTCCACACTCGTTCTAGGATACTACTGATCCCATCTCTAATGAGTCATTCTTATTGTATATTACTAATCTAATCTCTGGTGAGTTCTTTCGTATGGTTCTAACGTGTCTTGTTCTCTGAGCTCTGTAAACCAGAGCTCTGATACCACGATGAAACAACCCGAACTTCCCCATGAAGGAAAGCACGGATTGTACTGAGGACAAGACAAATCGGAACACAAACATAAGAACATTTCATTGTTAATTACAACAATTCCATCAGAATACAAGAATATACAGAGTATGAATAAATATTATACATCAGAGGAATATCAGAGATTTAAATACATTACTGCAGCGGAAAAATAATACAATACACAACTGAAAGAGATATAAGGATATAGAGCTTTTCGGATATCATTCCAGCTGTAAACCAGGTTCCTGTGAATATAAATATGCAAAACCAAAACAACTAGCTGCCCATGTGGAAAATAGGGGCACCCAGAGTTTAGGTTAAAACAATAAACTCCAGGTCTGTCATGTGACTGGTGTGAAAACTAGAACAGTTATTAATCTTTATTTTAAAGTTAGGTAAATCAAGGGACCACGCTGTATAACACGGAACGGGTTTCCTCCCAAGAATACCAGTGCATAAAACCACAGCGCAATGCAAAATAAAGAATAATGAAGCTATTATAAGATCCAGGTCCCATCACACAATGCAACACAAGCCGGAGGATAAGGTTTTACCTCATAATAGCCAAAGAATTCTTGAAACATTAAAACAAATCATTTGATACTATTATAAGTGCGTAGTGTATAAAACAACTTCAAATATAAACGTATCAATCCTAGACGGCATGGGTACCATATATCATGTGGCCAATACTAGGCTCTACAATCAACACTGCAAATGTCACGTATTAGAAGTTGGATTTCCATCTGTGAACCGAGGCCAGGGATCGTCCTCACCGCTTCGAGACAATCTAGCCTACCATGTCTCAGGATCAGAGCTCGAGTGACCCTTGGATCGTCAGGGCCGGTCGACTCGATGTGGATTAAACTTAAGTCCTGAGCACTACTTTTCCCCACCCTATTGGGCGTAAATGAGCCAAATGACTCCATCGGCTCCATATAGTCACCGATATATCTGAGGCGCCTCGCAATCCAATAACCACACAGGTGAAAATAATATAAATGTCAGGGCTGGTTGGTCACTAACACCACCCTAGCTAGAAAGAAACGCATGCCCTCCCTGAGGTCCTCTCCCGTTTCTGGTTCTCACCGGGGTGTGAGCCTCGTGAATTAACGCTACACAAAGCTACGCCACAAAGGTCGTGCTTTGATCATCAACCACAAGACTCTGCTTTTCAACAGAAGCCTTGATCATTCGCATCTCAGCATGCCACACAGGCAATTCATGCTATGCAACCGATATCAATCACACAGAATGAAATCCAATGTCAGACACACAGTCCATTTACAAGTCCGTTCTGGGTCTGAATGAAACCGGAGGCACCTTGTACCTCGCATATCCATCGATCTCCAATTACGTCTGGACGAGCACCAACTGATTCCCTCCTCTTGGGTGTACAGCCCATTCAAGATTATCAGTAATTATCCAAACGATGTGAAGACCTCCGGTCTTCGACCACCGTCTTCATCCTCGACACATCGTCGAATCAGTTATTCAGAATGGGATAAACCCGGTCTTTCTGAATAAATCGCGTATATAATAAACAAGTGTTACACAAACACAACATACGCCTCATTCCAATTCAGAATATTCTTTTATTTAAATATTCTTATACTTTGGGAAAGGTTAACATTAATTTTATCAAAGATAAATTCCTTATATTTATTCTTTAATCTTCTTTTGAATATCAATTCAAACCAAATTATGGTTTATCCAAACTAGTCAGGATTGACGAACCTTACCGAAGTAATCATTTGTTTTAATTTCCCAATCCCAACCTATTCATCCCATGAAGTAAAACTGGTAATACTTCATATCTAACACCACGGTGTTATTGGTAAATTCAATTACCATTTCACGTTCAAATCTAATTAAAGATTTAACTATCGCCTGGAGCAAAACTGGTGATACTCCATTCTCAATCATTTCAATCTAATTAAAGATTCATTAAAACTCCACTTGGTTTTAATTCTTCCCAAAAATCACTACAAATGATTATTTAACTTGGGAAATCATATCCTGTCTTTAACCGGGTTAAAGAACCAATGTCATTAAAACATGGTTCACGATAAACCCAAAATCGTATTCCATTTACAATGGAATCTTCATGGAAAACCAATCAATATATATAATCGATATAAACTTCCATATCCGACTAATAATATAAATGGAATAACGACAAAGCCTTTTAAATTCCAGATATATTAGCTGTCTTCCTCCATAGTAATTCACTTCGATTATTACCAAATCAAATTCTATTCCATTCCAATTTATTTTATTAAATTGGAAAACTTCACTTTGGATATTTTCATTTAAATCTTAACAAAAGATTTATAAATTCCAAATCACATTTCATTGTAAATCGGGTTAAAGAACGAATGTCGCTAAAACACAGTTCACGATGAACCCAATTCACATTCCATTAATTATCGGGTTAAAGAACACGTGTTATTTAAAACACCGTTCACGATAAACCCAAAAATCAATTCAAATTCAATTCCAATTAAATACCATTTAATTGGTATACTTCATTAAATCTAAATAAAAGATTTAATCTTTTCCTTAACTAGGTTTAAGAAGAGTGTTAATGAAGACACCATTCACTACAAACCCAAATCCAATTTGATATTAAATACAAGGCACTGAATAGAAAATATATCGGCTTATATTCAATATCAAATTCTACGACCAACAAATATCGTATTGGAAATAACGATATAAATATATCTTTCAAATTTCCATAACAATATATGTATAATAACGAAATCCAACATCGAAATATTCCAAAGACAATTTCGATTCAAATCCATTCCAATTCAATTATTGGAAATTCTGGTTACTTTTAAAACCCTTTCAAAAAAAAACCCATCTATCCTTTACATCGTATGGGGTATTGTATTGGAGTGGATATACATCAATATCGGGTGGTGGCCTTGCCGGAATTCGATATTGGAGTAGATGGGTGTGGTTTATCCGGAACTCATCTATCTACGATCCTTTACGTCCCTAGAGCTATGTTAGGTTATATTTTTTATGTATTATAGTCGGACTCTGTATCTTTGTTTTCTTTATTATATATATGTATGCTCTCTTCTACTCAGAAGATCAAACATTTTTGTTTCAAAAAAAAAAACCTTTCAAATCCAATTTATTTATTTCAAAAATATGTGGATTATAATTCTAGTTCAAAACTAGTTCATTTCGATAAAAATTTATTTTTATCTTTTCAAATAAGGAATTTTTCATCCCAATTCTTTCCAAACCATTTCTTATGATTTTACACTAATTATTACTATTTTTAATAAATTATCAAGGCCCGTACAGTCGATTTCCATAAACGGCCATCGATCTGCACTTACAATGACCATTTCCAAATTTGATTTGGACATAATTCCAAATCCAACCATTAGATTTCAAATCCGTAATATTCTTTAGAAAGCTCTTTTCGATACGAACCCAACGGTTCCAGTTTTAGGAGACTCCGACGGATCGGATCTCCCGTAATGTCCATTCAAAGTCAATGGTAGAAATTAGCGAACTGCTGCAGCGTGGCGCGTTCTACTCAGGCCATTATATATATATTATATATTATATATATTTCGTCAATTTCCTTTTAAAACGTATTTTATAAATCGTTTTAAATACGTTTTCAAAATGATTTCAACTTCATATTTAATTTCAAATCAAAATTGAATATTCCATATCATCGATATATAAATGATAATATTTTCAAACCATTAGATTTTGAAATCAATTCCTTTTCGATATTCATTATAAAAATGAATAAAATCGATATAAATATCGTTCACGTCAAAATGGCGTTAATCTTACCAACACGGCTTTATATATTTCAATAACTTCGTTATTCTATTCAACAAATGCATATTTTCTTCAACACATGAATATTTACTTTATTCAACACATGAATATTTACTTTATTCAACACATGAATATTTATTAATTCTTACTTACAATAAAAATGTGAACTTTATTGTATAATATTTCATTTAGCACATGAATATTCTCAACACATGAGTATTTTCAACACATGAATGGTTTCAACACATGAATATTCTCAACACATGAGTATTGTCAACGCATGACTATTTTGTTTATTCAACACATGAATATAATTTATTTTCTAAATTTGAATGAGGCCCACTCAATTACCATATAATGTTATTTATATCGATTCTATATAACACATGTATATAATAGCAATGATAAATAATCAACCATCATCCAAAGTGCACCACATAACTGCATAAGCACTAAATATAAATAATTAACGCTTAAACGGTCTATCAACCCATCGATTAACATACAACTAAACAATCGGGATTAGTGTACGTCAAATATCATCCCAATACCGTTGTGGGGTTTTAGTCAACAAACACAGATTTTTATTTGTGCAGTTGGCGGATGTGTAAAATTTATCGTCCCAATCAATATCCTTCAAATGAGTGTACATAAACTGTAATAACCCTGAAATCTGAGGCAATTTAAAAATTTTATTTTGGAAATTTTGATGATTTTTGAATACTGAAAATGATTTATTTTAAATAATAATGACGAGAAATTTATTTTGAATAGAATTAGAATGAATATATTTATTTGAATCAATGTTAGAATATAAATATTTTATTTTAATTATAAAAGGAATTGAAAATGACGCCGTAGTTTGAAATTTCGATTTCAAAGTTCAAATGAATGTAAAAGATTCAAAATAAACCAGCTTTTAGCGAAACCAAAAATATTAGAATCTATTTGAGAATATCTTTCCAATGAATCTGAAAAATTGAAATTTCATAGTAGGGATAAAAAGTTACGCCCAGTTGAAAATTCAGAATAGTCACTATGGAATTTTGGCCCTTAAATATAGAAAATTTGCAAACGACCTCGGTTTTCGATGAAACCACTTTTGTTGGATCCGTGATGTCAAGTTATTGCTAGATTCCAAAATTCATAATTTTTTGAATCAATATGTGAGCGTGACAAAGGAAAACGTGTTTTAACAGTTTCGGTCAATTTCGATCGACCAGAAAATAGCCATTTTTCAAACAGTCTCAGAAAAATACAAAATTAGTTTTTTTAGGATCGTATCGTCAATATGAAGCTAGAAAATATTTTTAGGGAATTTTTGGAGTCCGTATGTGGCCCCAGTAAACTGAAATGTGCGTTCAAATTCAATATATACATTTATATTTTGATTTTGAAGGAAACCGATCGAAACAACCAAACTGACTTACGATACTTATCCCATTGTGTTCGAAATAGGGTAATTAGTTAGGGACGATAGTCGTTGGGTTAGAATTTGAGTTCGAATGGAAAAAAAAACTTTATAGAAATTAAATTAAATAATTATATATTTATATATAAAATAACTTCTCTCACCCCCCTCCTTACAGTCAAAAGTCAAACGAAGAAAATAAATATATAAAACACCCGCTCCCCCCAATGTAGCCGTACCCAGATCGCCCCGTCGCCGTTCGTCATCGCAGGCCCCACCAACGGCGCCACCTCGATGGAGCTGCCTCCCCTCCCTCCATGTCAGCCCAGCATCCCTTCGCACCCTTTCCCCCTCCAACTTGAGCCAAACCACCACAAATTAGCTACGCCGCCACCCTATTTCGCCGCCGCCGCCACCATAACCTCCCCCACTACCTCGGCAACCCCCTGCTGCCCCCTCAGACCATCTACCGCCGCCATGAAACCCCCTCCAGCAACAAAGCTTTGATTTTGGCAAAGAAAGTGAGTTTTTAATTATTATTCTTTTATTTTCTTGCTGTAAAGTAATTCCATGAATTGAACCTTATTTTAAGAATGTAAAATATATATTTTAAAAAGATAGAATTTTTCAAACCAAAAAGATAGGATTTTTCAAACTAAAAAGATATGATTTTTCAAACTAAAAAGATGGGATTTTTCAAACCAAAAAGGTAGGATTTTTATACAAGATAAAGACGAGATTTTTACTCATGTGTATTGCATATAAAAAGCTGATTTTTATTCATATGAGTTGCATAGAAAAATATGATTTTTTCTAATTAAATATAGAACATTATAAAAATATGATTTTTACAATAAATGTATGTGACGGCAAGGAATTTCGCTCGGTCCGAACCAGTCGCTAAACCTATCCAGACCGTTCGAAACGCCTTATCGTTTGAGAACAGGACAAAACAGAACGCATACAGAAGAACATTTCACTGTATATTACAACAATGCATCAGATTACAAGAATATACAGAGTACAAGTGAATATTACACAGAAATATCAGAGATTTAAATTACATTTAAATACATAGCAGCGGAAAATAATACAATACACAACTAGAAGGAGATATACGGATACAAAGTGTAATGACCCGCATTTTTAGAGATATATAATTAATTTATTTAATTATATAATTGGTGATTTAGAGAAGTTAATGATCGTTTAATTAAATAATATTGAATATTTAATAAATAATTATAATATAATAATATATTATAATGTCGAAATAGTCGGAAATAGTGAAATTCACAGTATCATGTGAATTGAATAGCATACGAGATTTGGTGGAGTTTCAATTCGAAATATAATAACGATTATATTCAATCGACGACAGTTTGAACGTGTAATTATATTATAATTAAAATCGAGCGTGAAATGGCGCTGCAGTTCGCGATTTGGCGATTCGAACTTCAACTGAATGTACAGGATTCGTTTTAAGCCGGATTTCTGTGAAACAAGAAACGTGTGGAGCTGGTGGGGTATATCTTTCTAGTGGAAGAGAAAAATCTGGATTTCGTTGTGTAGATTTTGATTTACGTCCAAATCAAATTTCAGAAAAAGTCGCTGTGGATTTCCTTTATAATTTGCGACGCTTTATATACGTTATAAAAGGATTTTCGATATAAACTGAATATCGATAAATCTGAAATCTGAAATATCAAGCTGTAAATTTCTGATATGATATTCTGAAGCTGTATAATATCATATGTGAAGATATACGATAATATTTAATTTTAAATATTTAATTTAATAATATTTAAATATATTTATATATTTAAATAGACTATTTAGAGCTTTAAAAATAGTCGGTTTTGCAAACGAAGTCGGAATTCGACGAAACTAATTTTGTTAGATCCGCAATGTCAAATTATTGCTAGATGTCAGTTTCCGTGATTTTTAGAGTCATTGTGTGGCCGTACGGATTTGTAGAGTGAGAAACAGTCAGTATTTCGACGGTTAAAAATACGCTGTGTGAGCATACGGAGTCGGAATTCGACGAAACCAGTTTCGTTGGGACCATAATGTCGAGCTCTAGCTACATGTCCAGTTTCATGATTTTTGAATATAGTGTGTGATTTCAGAAATTTTAAAGGGACGATATAAAACTGCAGTTGATTATAAATTAATTTAATAATCAAAATAAAATATCTAAAATCCCAACCCTTATAAATAACCCCCCTCTTAACCTTAAAACCTAATTCTAAAGGTCAACAGACAATAAACTGAGCCACCACAAATTTACACAGCAAAAACCATTTTCAGTCTTCCAAATACAAAACAAAATCCAAAAGAAAGCAAACAAAAATCTACAAACCCTAATATACAAATGTACGAGTTGCTGGTGAGCTGCTCTTCGATGCAGTGGGGTTAGTTTTAAGCTCGACATCATCTTTGTCGAAGCGGTTTTTGTACAGCGTTGGTTTCCTAGATCTAGGGTTCCATGTATCCGGAGATATGAGCATCGAATGCAAGAACTGAGAGTAGGATGGTGTTTGCGAGGTTGTTTGGAGTGTGTACACAAGGGATGGTGGATTCCGGTGATACTTGGTGTCGCGCGGTTCCAGTTCAGCTACAGGTAGCTCGGTGTCGCTTCCTACAGGGAGGGTTCGAACAGTAAATACAAATGAGTGGTTGGTGAAGAATTCGAAGAAGAGATTGATGATGTAATAGATTTAAGCTTTTATGTATCATAGAAGGAGGAGTGGGGATCGAAAGGACTGGAAATGGATGAGAGGATACAGGCGACGGATTTTGTGGAGTCGGGGAAGACAAGCAGGAGCGGGTACGGGCTTTTGAGGGATTTAGTGGGCCGACGTTTTGAAATAAGGGTAAAGGCCCAAGTGGTATTTAAAAACCTAAGTGTTTATTTATTTTTCTAAGTACTAACTTATAAAATTCGTATCTCTCTCATACATAATCAGTTTGACGAAACGTAAGTTGCGTTGGGACCGTATGGACGGGAGCAACACAATGAGACTGACCGGGAGTGAATCCGAGCTCATTACAATTTATGGCGAAATAAATTGTTCGACTGAATCAGATAACGCAAACCGACATTTATCGGTTAACGCGCAAATGTGAGTAAATCTCACTAACTTTGTTCAGTTTATATTTGTATAAACTGTACTTTATTTTTAATGATTGATTGCTGTATATTGATTGTTAAATTGGACTGTTAAATTGGACTGTTAAATAGATTTGATTGAAAACGTAGATATAGTTATATATAGAAAACCGTCAATCAAATATGGATTCTGATTATCTGTATATTTCATGTTGGGATGAAATTGATGTATATTATACTGTGTAACATCTGTGGATGCAGGGAAACAGGTTGGAGGAATCCGACTGGATTCCTCAACAGTTATTTTATTGTTTTTCATATATTTTGATATATGATGTGAATTATAACCTGTTGTTGATTTGTGTGTGTATGGACGAGATTAAACATCGTGATTTGATATGATTGAATACCATAACATACGGGATGTTGACAAAGGGGATTTTCAAAGTGATATTGAAAATAGAATATTTATAAAATGGGATATTTATAAATAAGAGATATTTATAAAGTGGAATATTTATAAATAGGAAATGTTTATAAATTGGGATATTTATAAATAGGAGATATTCAAAAAGGAAATAATTTCAAAACATTTCTTTTTGAATGGAAAGGCCTGTGTGGCGAGTTTGGGGATTTTCCCGATGCTCCCGTTACAAAGGAGGTTATGGCGAATTTTCCCGGGAATTTAAGGAGTTAGAATATTTCAAGTATAAATTTGAAAAGGAAATATTTGTAAACCATTTACAAATAGAATTGGAAAGGAAACATTATAAAAAGGGAAATCATTTTTAAAGGGTAGAACCGTTATTTAAAAGTAAATCTTTTCCAATGAATAAAACGTTGTTAAAAAGGAAATCTTTATAAAGTGAAGTTAGTTAATCGAATATAGACATTCGAAAAGAGAAATCGAATATGGTATTCGAAGTAGTTAATCGAATATAGACATTCGAAAAGAGAAATCGAATATGGTATTCGAAGTAGTTAATCGAATATAGACATTCGAAAAGAGAAATCGAATATGGTATTCGAAGTTAGTTAATCGAATATAGACATTCGAAAAGAGAAATTGAATATGGTATTCGAAGTAGTTAATCGAATATAGACATTCGAAAGGAGAAATCGAATATGGTGTTCGAAGTTAGTTAATCGAATATGTTATTCGAAAGGGGTTAGTTTGTCGAGTTAGTCAGTTAGAGTTAATCAGTTAGAATTAATCAGTTAGAGTTAATCAGTTAGAATTAACCAGTTGGAGTTAATTAGTTAGAGTTAATCGATTAGAGTTAACACGAACTAGAATTAATCAAATATAGTTATTTGAGACAGAGTTAGTCAAACATAGTATTCAGGGTAAGTTGCCATCTTGTATGACTGCTAGCGTAATTCGCAGGGCTGCAGATAGCCTAAGGCGGTCAGATGTTTCCTGAGGGAATCAGGCGTACCCATTGTGATCGCTGCGATCTAGAGTCAAGCGAATGGAGTTAAATAGAGTTGTCGAATAATAGTTGTTCGAATGGAGTTAAATAGAGTTGTCGAATAATAGTTGTTCGAATAGAGTTAAATGGAGTTAAATCGAATATTAGTTATTCGATATGAGTAATCAAGTTAAGATAATCAAGTTAAGATAATCGAGTTAAGTTAGCAAGTTAAGTTATCAAGTCAAGATGATTGAGTCAAGTGATTTAGTTAAGATAATCGAGTTAAGTTAGCAAGTTAAGTTATCAAGTCAAGATGATCGAGTAAAGTAAATAAGTTCAGTTCGTCGAGTTAAATTAATCGATGTTAGTTTCATCGAAAGGAATTAATCGATGTTAGTTTCATCGAAAGGAGTTATCGATGTTAGTTTCATCGAAAGGAGTTATCGATGTTAGTTTCATCGAAAGGAGTTATCGATGTTAGTTTCATCGAAAGGAATTAATCGATGTTAGTTTCATCGAAAGGAGTTATCGATGTTAGTTTCATCGAAAGGAGTTATCGATGTTAGTTTCATCGAAGGGAGTTATCGATGTTAGTTTCATCGAAGGGAGTTATCGAATATAGTTTATTCGAAAGTGAGATTTTCAAATATGAGATATTTGAAAGGAAGAGTTATCGAATATTAGTTATTCGAAGAGAGATTATCGAATATCGTTTATTCGAGAAGGAGTAAATCGAATATAGGTTATTCGAAGAAGAGTTAATCAAATAGAGATTTCTCGAAGAGAGTTAATCGGCAATTTCGATTATACCGAATTCGGGAAAGTACTTAAACTTTCCAGTGTTTAAATAAGAGTTTTATTTATTTTTAAATAAATAAGTGTTAGGTTAATTATTCACTAATAAGAATAGAAGTTATAATTAAAGTTAGATAATTCGAAAGTAGGGATTATAACGTTATCGTTATAACCAATGTTTTAAATATAGAAGTGGATTAGTAAAAATTGGATCCGAGAAAGGCGTAAGGAAGTTGTTAAAGATTAACAGATAAATTTTGACCATTTCGAAGTTATAACGTTGTTCAGTTAAGGTCTGAGAGGTAATTATACCCCAACTTGAGTGACTTCCTTCTTAACTAAGAAATGGTAAGGTTGGATCGTAAAGGAGTTTTGGAAATGCTTTCCAAACGAGAATCAGAAATGTTTTCTGATAAAAGAAAAATAAGAATTTAGAATATAGGGAAACAGGAGATAAGTAAATAAATGAACTAAAGAGATTTATGTTAAATGATGTTTGTTCGATATAATTTCCATTTGGAAATAATATCGTTGTTTGCACACTTGTCTTTCTTTGATAGTTAACTCACCGACTATCGAAGTTTTGACCATTTTAACGTTGTTAATATGGAGAGACCGGTTGGATTATTATCCATAGAACCACTCTGTATTGCCATAAGCGTTGCGAATCATATATGCCAAAGATAATTGAAGACGGAGTAAAATGCAAGGGCTATCCTGTTTACAGAATAGTGCCTTCGGTTTGTCCAGTCCCAGGACAACTTGTATGGACGAAGGTCTGACAGAGTATATCCAATGGATCGCGTAAGTTGATCTGTTCAAACGTACTCACGTTTGGTGGCGGAGGAATTCGTTTCTCTTAGCTGTATACCCGTGTTATTTTTGGATAAGTCAATTTGTGATTTGGCGGGTATGACGATGTGACATTTCTAAGTGAATGAAGATGGATGTCTGACATAGTATTTCCAGACGGTCACGTACATTGATTTCTTCAACCGTACCAAGAGTGGAAGCGGAGAAGGAAACTTCTTTTAGCTGACACGTAATGTATGGTTGTAGACATCAATTAGTGATTTTCGATGGATTTAACAATGTAGCATTCGAAGTGAATCTGATGAAATGATAAAGCGTAGCTTCTAGCCTCATCAACCGGTAAATGACAGAAATCGGGCAGGCAGCATGGCTAAGTCGGTCGCACCGAAGTAGGGTGTATAATCACCTATCTAGAGAATATTCATTTGTTTCTTAAATCTATCAATGCTGTCCCATATATATACGGGAACGGTTGCTGATCCCAACCGTTGGTGATGTACATTCGATACACTCAAGCGAAATGAGTGGTCGGTCATGTGTGGCTGAGTTGCAAGATGTTCTTGTTGAACTCCAGTGTATCGTTCCTAGAGTACACTGATCGGAAGGTGATTCCATACCTTGTCATAGTTGGAAATCCATTACCCAATACGTGCTTGCGGTTTTGATTGTATACTATATATGTAGAACGTGAGATGAAAGCGTTTCTGCTAGTTGATATCTATTTGTACATAGACATTATTATAATATCAAAAGGTTTTTGATATAAAGATATTTTGGATTCTCATAAGGGAAAAACCCGTTCCGTTCTGCGGCGTGGTCTTATGAAATATCGTTTACTTGTTCATATACCTGTTTAAACTGTTTTACTCATACCAGTCCCATGACTGACCCGGAGTTTATTTGTTTTGTTTTCCCTAAACTCTTGGGTGCCTAATTTTGTACGGGCAGTCAAGTAGTCAGGAATTTACAGATATACTGGAAGAGCGTGGAGCAGGAGGCTTCAAGATCATATAGCTATAGTTATTTCCGCTGTGTTGTAAGTGCTGTACTCTGATAAGTGCTATTGTATACATAACTATTATATTTCAAAGTTATGTTATCTATTATATGTTATTCGTTCCGCTGTGAGGTTCGTGTTACTCTGATGTTGTGTTCTTCTTCTTCTTCTATTCTAAGTTTCTATCTTATCTATTCTCACCTTTTAATTTCTTTCATTAATTACCGGGATTTTTCGATGTTTTGGTTATCGACGTCGTGCTTACGTCGATAACCAAAGCCGCTCAAAATCCGGGTCGTTACAGTTGGTATCAGAGCTTAAGTTAAGAATTACTTGGCTCTGTGGCATGACTCGGTAGAGATAGGGTTAGTAATACCCTAGATTGAGTTTGAGTGTATATATATACGAGTGCGTATTTGTATTTGATATAAAAATGGTTTTATATTGTGGACATTCATTGGTTGAGTTGTTTGTGAATGCTGGTCGATCGGTTTGATCCACTGTATCGATAAGGGTTACTAAACACTCGAATACGATGAACCGTCATGGTATGTTTTGAAAGAGGGTAAATGGAATAATTTCACCCGAATATATTTGATATAGTATATTGGTTGTGTTGGTTGTTATTATAATCGAGTAAGATTATAAAAAGGTAAAATGGTTATATATAACTAATCAGAATTCATATAAGTAAAGTATATGAAATAAGATGAATTAAATCTGAATTTAAATCAGATTTGGAATTAAAATAAGAAAATTTTAAGTTCCTGGGAGATTTTGAAATGTTTTCAAAATGGAAGTATTTGGTAATGATTTTGAAAATGAATATAGTATTGAATTCACTTTGATCGCTGGAAAATAATTCTGATGATGGTGTACACATCATCAGTGTGATTTTCGAGTTATAAGTGACGGATTACTACCCACGATTTTATTTTCAAATTTGTTTTGCGAAAACAAGTTGGTTAAGAATTCAAATGTTTTGAATCGGTATTATGATTTCAAATTGACTTGAAATAAGAGCCCAGGGATTTAAATTCTAGAATTTAAAATTTAACTTTTTAAGTTAAGTAAAACTGGGGTGATAAGAGAATAATCTGAAATGGAATTTCATTGATGAGTTAAGAATTTGAAATTGATATTGGAGTTTGAATGGAATTTGGTTTAGATATAACCGAATGATTGGATTTGAGAATAAATCAATTTGAGTTGATTGGAATAACATCGGTATATGTTGAAGTGATAACAGATTGAAGGGATATAATGATATGCCCGACAAAAAGGTACCATTTTATATTTTATATGAGTTTGGAATTTATGAGCCGAATTGGCAAGCCGTTTGGCGTTTTGTTTTTCTTTTGGGTTGAAGAAGGCCCAGAGAGGCGAGTTGGAGTTTGAGCTATTGACCAGTACAAAGGAGGTGCTGGCGAAATTTTCCGAGAATGTAAAGTGTTATAAAATTTTCAGAATTTTTGAAAATTTTAGTTAGTCGGAATGAATAAATATTTTTGTCGATATTAATTGGTTCAGTTGAAATCAGAAATAAGGGGTAAACAAATCTTAGGAATTCCAATAGATAGGGTCGTCCTCTAACTTAGCAATTTCGAGGACGAAATTATTTTAAGTGGGGAAGAATGTAATGACCCGCATTTTTAGAGATATATAATTAATTTATTTAATTATATAATTGGTGATTTAGAGAAGTTAATGATCGTTTAATTAAATAATATTGAATATTTAATAAATAATTATAATATAATAATATATTATAATGTCGAAATAGTCGGAAATAGTGAAATTCACAATATCATGTGAATTGAATAGCATACGAGATTTGGTGGAGTTTCAATTCGAAATATAATAACGATTATATTCAATCGACGACAGTTTGAACGTGTAATTATATTATAATTAAAATCGAGTGTGAAATGGCGCTGCAGTTCGCGATTTGGCGATTCGAACTTCAACTGAATGTACAGGATTCGTTATAAGCCGGATTTCTGTGAAACAAGAAACGTGTGGAGCTGGTGGGGTATATCTTTCTAGTGGAAGAGAAAAATCTGGATTTCGTTGTGTAGATTTTGATTTACGTCCAAATCAAATTTCAGAAAAAGTCGCTGTGGATTTCCTTTATAATTTGCGACGCTTTATATACGTTATAAAAGGATTTTCGATATAAACTGAATATCGATAAATCTGAAATCTGAAATATCAAGCTGTAAATTTCTGATATGATATTCTGAAGCTGTATAATATCATATGTGAAGATATACGATAATATTTAATTTTAAATATTTAATTTAATAATATTTAAATATATTTATATATTTAAATAGACTATTTAGAGCTTTAAAAATAGTCGGTTTTGCAAACGAAGTCGGAATTCGACGAAACTAATTTTGTTAGATCCGCAATGTCAAATTATTGCTAGATGTCAGTTTCCGTGATTTTTAGAGTCACTGTGTGGCCGTACGGATTTTTAGAGTGAGAAACAGTCAGTATTTCGACGGTTAAAAATACGCTGTGTGAGCATACGGAGTCGGAATTCGACGAAACCAGTTTCGTTGGGACCATAATGTCGAGCTCTAGCTACATGTCCAGTTTCATGATTTTTGAATATAGTGTGTGATTTCAGAAATTTTAAAGGGACGATATAAAACTGCAGTTGATTATAAATTAATTTAATAATCAAAATAAAATATCTAAAATCCCAACCCTTATAAATAACCCCCCTCTTAACCTTAAAACCTAATTCTAAAGGTCAACAGACAATAAACTGAGCCACCACAAATTTACACAGCAAAAACCATTTTCAGTCTTCCAAATACAAAACAAAATCCAAAAGAAAGCAAACAAAAATCTACAAACCCTAATATACAAATGTACGAGTTGCTGGTGAGCTGCTCTTCGATGCAGTGGGGTTAGTTTTAAGCTCGACATCATCTTTGTCGAAGCGGTTTTTGTACAGCGTTGGTTTCCTAGATCTAGGGTTCCATGTATCCGGAGATATGAGCATCGAATGCAAGAACTGAGAGTAGGATGGTGTTTGCGAGGTTGTTTGGAGTGTGTACACAAGGGATGGTGGATTCCGGTGATACTTGGTGTCGCGCGGTTCCAGTTCAGCTACAGGTAGCTCGGTGTTGCTTCCTACAGGGAGGGTTCGAACAGTAAATACAAATGAGTGGTTGGTGAAGAATTCGAAGAAGAGATTGATGATGTAATAGATTTAAGCTTTTATGTATCATAGAAGGAGGAGTGGGGATCGAAAGGACTGGAAATGGATGAGAGGATACAGGCGACGGATTTTGTGGAGTCGGGGAAGACAAGCAGGAGCGGGTACGGGCTTTTGAGGGATTTAGTGGGCCGACGTTTTGAAATAAGGGTAAAGGCCCAAGTGGTATTTAAAAACCTAAGTGTTTATTTATTTTTCTAAGTACTAACTTATAAAATTCGTATCTCTCTCATACATAATCAGTTTGACGAAACGTAAGTTGCGTTGGGACCGTATGGACGGGAGCAACACAATGAGACTGACCGGGAGTGAATCCGAGCTCATTACAATTTATGGCGAAATAAATTGTTCGACTGAATCAGATAACGCAAACCGACATTTATCGGTTAACGCGCAAATGTGAGTAAATCTCACTAACTTTGTTCAGTTTATATTTGTATAAACTGTACTTTATTTTTAATGATTGATTGCTGTATATTGATTGTTAAATTGGACTGTTAAATTGGACTGTTAAATAGATTTGATTGAAAACGTAGATATAGTTATATATAGAAAACCGTCAATCAAATATGGATTCTGATTATCTGTATATTTCATGTTGGGATGAAATTGATGTATATTATACTGTGTAACATCTGTGGATGCAGGGAAACAGGTTGGAGGAATCCGACTGGATTCCTCAACAGTTATTTTATTGTTTTTCATATATTTTGATATATGATGTGAATTATAACCTGTTGTTGATTTGTGTGTGTATGGACGAGATTAAACATCGTGATTTGATATGATTGAATACCATAACATACGGGATGTTGACAAAGGGGATTTTCAAAGTGATATTGAAAATAGAATATTTATAAAATGGGATATTTATAAATAAGAGATATTTATAAAGTGGAATATTTATAAATAGGAAATGTTTATAAATTGGGATATTTATAAATAGGAGATATTCAAAAAGGAAATAATTTCAAAACATTTCTTTTTGAATGGAAAGGCCTGTGTGGCGAGTTTGGGGATTTTCCCGATGCTCCCGTTACAAAGGTGGTTATGGCGAATTTTCCCGGGAATTTAAGGAGTTAGAATATTTCAAGTATAAATTTGAAAAGGAAATATTTGTAAACCATTTACAAATAGAATTGGAAAGGAAACATTATAAAAAGGGAAATCATTTTTAAAGGGTAGAACCGTTATTTAAAAGTAAATCTTTTCCAATGAATAAAACGTTGTTAAAAAGGAAATCTTTATAAAGTGAAGTTAGTTAATCGAATATAGACATTCGAAAAGAGAAATCGAATATGGTATTCGAAGTAGTTAATCGAATATAGACATTCGAAAAGAGAAATCGAATATGGTATTCGAAGTAGTTAATCGAATATAGACATTCGAAAAGAGAAATCGAATATGGTATTCGAAGTTAGTTAATCGAATATAGACATTCGAAAAGAGAAATCGAATATGGTATTCGAAGTAGTTAATCGAATATAGACATTCGAAAGGAGAAATCGAATATGGTGTTCGAAGTTAGTTAATCGAATATGTTATTCGAAAGGGGTTAGTTTGACGAGTTAGTCAGTTAGAGTTAATCAGTTAGAATTAATCAGTTAGAGTTAATCAGTTAGAATTAACCAGTTGGAGTTAATTAGTTAGAGTTAATCGATTAGAGTTAACACGAACTAGAATTAATCAAATATAGTTATTTGAGACAGAGTTAGTCAAACATAGTATTCAGGGTAAGTTGCCATCTTGTATGACTGCTAGCGTAATTCGCAGGGCTGCAGATAGCCTAAGGCGGTCAGATGTTTCCTGAGGGAATCAGGCGTACCCATTGTGATCGCTGCGATCTAGAGTCAAGCGAATGGAGTTAAATAGAGTTGTCGAATAATAGTTGTTCGAATGGAGTTAAATAGAGTTGTCGAATAATAGTTGTTCGAATAGAGTTAAATGGAGTTAAATCGAATATTAGTTATTCGATATGAGTAATCAAGTTAAGATAATCAAGTTAAGATAATCGAGTTAAGTTAGCAAGTTAAGTTATCAAGTCAAGATGATTGAGTCAAGTGATTTAGTTAAGATAATCGAGTTAAGTTAGCAAGTTAAGTTATCAAGTCAAGATGATCGAGTAAAGTAAATAAGTTCAGTTCGTCTAGTTAAATTAATCGATGTTAGTTTCATCGAAAGGAATTAATCGATGTTAGTTTCATCGAAAGGAGTTATCGATGTTAGTTTCATCGAAAGGAGTTATCGATGTTAGTTTCATCGAAAGGAGTTATCGATGTTAGTTTCATCGAAAGGAATTAATCGATGTTAGTTTCATCGAAAGGAGTTATCGATGTTAGTTTCATCGAAAGGAGTTATCGATGTTAGTTTCATCGAAGGGAGTTATCGATGTTAGTTTCATCGAAGGGAGTTATCGAATATAGTTTATTCGAAAGTGAGATTTTCAAATATGAGATATTTGAAAGGAAGAGTTATCGAATATTAGTTATTCGAAGAGAGATTATCGAATATCGTTTATTCGAGAAGGAGTAAATCGAATATAGGTTATTCGAAGAAGAGTTAATCAAATAGAGATTTCTCGAAGAGAGTTAATCGGCAATTTCGATTATACCGAATTCGGGAAAGTACTTAAACTTTCCAGTGTTTAAATAAGAGTTTTATTTATTTTTAAATAAATAAGTGTTAGGTTAATTATTCACTAATAAGAATAGAAGTTATAATTAAAGTTAGATAATTCGAAATTAGGGATTATAACGTTATCGTTATAACCAATGTTTTAAATATAGAAGTGGATTAGTAAAAATTGGATCCGAGAAAGGCGTAAAGAAGTTGTTAAAGATTAAAAGATAAATTTTGACCATTTCGAAGTTATAACGTTGTTCAGTTAAGGTCTGAGAGGTAATTATACCCCAACTTGAGTGACTTCCTTCTTAACTAAGAAATGGTAAGGTTGGATCGTAAAGGAGTTTTGGAAATGCTTTCCAAACGAGAATCAGAAATGTTTTCTGATAAAAGAAAAATAAGAATTTAGAATATAGGGAAACAGGAGATAAGTAAATAAATGAACTAAAGAGATTTATGTTAAATGATGTTTGTTCGATATAATTTCCATTTGGAAATAATATCGTTGTTTGCACACTTGTCTTTCTTTGATAGTTAACTCACCGACTATCGAAGTTTTGACCATTTTAACGTTGTTAATATGGAGAGACCGGTTGGATTATTATCCATAGAACCACTCTGTATTGCCATAAGCGTTGCGAATCATATATGCCAAAGATAATTGAAGACGGAGTAAAATGCAAGGGCTATCCTGTTTACAGAATAGTGCCTTCGGTTTGTCCAGTCCCAGGACAACTTGTATGGACGAAGGTCTGACAGAGTATATCCAATGGATCGCGTAAGTTGATCTGTTCAAACGTACTCACGTTTGGTGGCGGAGGAATTCGTTTCTCTTAGCTGTATACCCGTGTTATTTTTGGATAAGTCAATTTGTGATTTGGCGGGTATGACGATGTGACATTTCTAAGTGAATGAAGATGGATGTCTGACATAGTATTTCCAGACGGTCACGTACATTGATTTCTTCAACCGTACCAAGAGTGGAAGCGGAGAAGGAAACTTCTTTTAGCTGACACGTAATGTATGGTTGTAGACATCAATTAGTGATTTTCGATGGATTTGACAATGTAGCATTCGAAGTGAATCTGATGAAATGATAAAGCGTAGCTTCTAGCCTCATCAACCGGTAAATGACAGAAATCGGGCAGGCAGCATGGCTAAGTCGGTCGCACCGAAGTAGGGTGTATAATCACCTATCTAGAGAATATTCATTTGTTTCTTAAATCTATCAATGCTGTCCCATATATATACGGGAATGGTTGCTGATCCTAACCGTTGGTGATGTACATTCGATACACTCAAGCGAAATGAGTGGTCGGTCATGTGTGGCTGAGTTGCAAGATGTTCTTGTTGAACTCCAGTGTATCGTTCCTAGAGTACACTGATCGGAAGGTGATTCCATACCTTGTCATAGTTGGAAATCCATTACCCAATACGTGCTTGCGGTTTTGATTGTATACTATATATGTAGAACGTGAGATGAAAGCGTTTCTGCTAGTTGATATCTATTTGTACATAGACATTATTATAATATCAAAAGGTTTTTGATATAAAGATATTTTGGATTCTCAAAAGGGAAAAACCCGTTCCGTTCTGCGGCGTGGTCTTATGAAATATCGTTTACTTGTTTATATACCTGTTTAAACTGTTTTACTCATACCAGTCCCATGACTGACCCGGAGTTTATTTGTTTTGTTTTCCCTAAACTCTTGGGTGCCTAATTTTGTACGGGCAGTCAAGTAGTCAGGAATTTACAGATATACTGGAAGAGCGTGGAGCAGGAGGCTTCAAGATCATATAGCTATAGTTATTTCCGCTGTGTTGTAAGTGCTGTACTCTGATAAGTGCTATTGTATACATAACTGTTATATTTCAAAGTTATGTTATCTATTATATGTTATTCGTTCCGCTGTGAGGTTCGTGTTACTTTGACGTTGTGTTCTTCTTCTTCTTCTATTCTAAGTTTCTATCTTATCTATTCTCACCTTTTAATTTCTTTCATTAATTACCGGGATTTTTCGATGTTTTGGTTATCGACGTCGTGCTTACGTCGATAACCAAAGCCGCTCAAAATCCGGGTCGTTACAGTTGGTATCAGAGCTTAAGTTAAGAATTACTTGGCTCTGTGGCATGACTCGGTAGAGATAGGGTTAGTAATACCCTAGATTGAGTTTGAGTGTATATATATACGAGTGCGTATTTGTATTTGATATAAAAATGGTTTTATATTGTGGACATTCATTGGTTGAGTTGTTTGTGAATGCTGGTCGATCGGTTTGATCCACTGTATCGATAAGGGTTACTAAACACTCGAATACGATGAACCGTCATGGTATGTTTTGAAAGAGGGTAAATGGAATAATTTCACCCGAATATATTTGATATAGTATATTGGTTGTGTTGGTTGTTATTATAATCGAGTAAGATTATAAAAAGGTAAAATGGTTATATATAACTAATCAGAATTCATATAAGTAAAGTATATGAAATAAGATGAATTAAATCTGAATTTAAATCAGATTTGGAATTAAAATAAGAAAATTTTAAGTTCCTGGGAGATTTTGAAATGTTTTCAAAATGGAAGTATTTGGTAATGATTTTGAAAATGAATATAGTATTGAACTCACTTTGATCGCTGGAAAATAATTCTGATGATGGTGTACACATCATCAGTGTGATTTTCGAGTTATAAGTGACGGATTACTACCCACGATTTTATTTTCAAATTTGTTTTGCGAAAACAAGTTGGTTAAGAATTCAAATGTTTTGAATCGGTATTATGATTTCAAATTGACTTGAAATAAGAGCCCAGGGATTTAAATTCTAGAATTTAAAATTTAACTTGTTAAGTTAAGTAAAACTGGGGTGATAAGAGAATAATCTGAAATGGAATTTCATTGATGAGTTAAGAATTTGAAATTGATATTGGAGTTTGAATGGAATTTGGTTTAGATATAACCGAATGATTGGATTTGAGAATAAATCAATTTGAGTTGATTGGAATAACATCGGTATATGTTGAAGTGATAACAGATTGAAGGGATATAATGATATGCCCGACAAAAAGGTACCATTTTATATTTTATATGAGTTTGGAATTTATGAGCCAAATTGGCAAGCCGTTTGGCGTTTTGTTTTTCTTTTGGGTTGAAGAAGGCCCAGAGAGGCGAGTTGGAGTTTGAGCTATTGACCAGTACAAAGGAGGTGCTGGCGAAATTTTCCGAGAATGTAAAGTGTTATAAAATTTTCAGAATTTTTGAAAATTTTAGTTAGTCGGAATGAATAAATATTTTTGTCGATATTAATTGGTTCAGTTGAAATCAGAAATAAGGGGTAAACAAATCTTAGGAATTCCAATAGATAGGTTCGTCCTCTAACTTAGCAATTTCGAGGACGAAATTATTTTAAGTGGGGAAGAATGTAATGACCCGCATTTTTAGAGATATATAATTAATTTATTTAATTATATAATTGGTGATTTAGAGAAGTTAATGATCGTTTAATTAAATAATATTGAATATTTAATAAATAATTATAATATAATAATATATTATAATGTCGAAATAGTCGGAAATAGTGAAATTCACAGTATCATGTGAATTGAATAGCATACGAGATTTGGTGGAGTTTCAATTCGAAATATAATAACGATTATATTCAATCAACGACAGTTTGAACGTGTAATTATATTATAATTAAAATCGAGCGTGAAATGGCGCTGCAGTTCGCGATTTGGCGATTCGAACTTCAACTGAATGTACAGGATTCGTTATAAGCCGGATTTCTGTGAAACAAGAAACGTGTGGAGCTGGTGGGGTATATCTTTCTAGTGGAAGAGAAAAATCTGGATTTCGTTGTGTAGATTTTGATTTACGTCCAAATCAAATTTCAGAAAAAGTCGCTGTGGATTTCCTTTATAATTTGCGACGCTTTATATACGTTATAAAAGGATTTTCGATATAAACTGAATATCGATAAATCTGAAATCTGAAATATCAAGCTGTAAATTTCTGATATGATATTCTGAAGCTGTATAATATCATATGTGAAGATATACGATAATATTTAATTTTAAATATTTAATTTAATAATATTTAAATATATTTATATATTTAAATAGACTATTTAGAGCTTTAAAAATAGTCGGTTTTGCAAACGAAGTCGGAATTCGACGAAACTAATTTTGTTAGATCCGCAATGTCAAATTATTGCTAGATGTCAGTTTCCGTGATTTTTAGAGTCACTGTGTGGCCGTACGGATTTTTAGAGTGAGAAACAGTCAGTATTTCGACGGTTAAAAATACGCTGTGTGAGCATACGGAGTCGGAATTCGACGAAACCAGTTTCGTTGGGACCATAATGTCGAGCTCTAGCTACATGTCCAGTTTCATGATTTTTGAATATAGTGTGTGATTTCAGAAATTTTAAAGGGACGATATAAAACTGCAGTTGATTATAAATTAATTTAATAATCAAAATAAAATATCTAAAATCCCAACCCTTATAAATAACCCCCCTCTTAACCTTAAAACCTAATTCTAAAGGTCAACAGACAATAAACTGAGCCACCACAAATTTACACAGCAAAAACCATTTTCAGTCTTCCAAATACAAAACAAAATCCAAAAGAAAGCAAACAAAAATCTACAAACCCTAATATACAAATGTACGAGTTGCTGGTGAGCTGCTCTTCGATGCAGTGGGGTTAGTTTTAAGCTCGACATCATCTTTGTCGAAGCGGTTTTTGTACAGCGTTGGTTTCCTAGATCTAGGGTTCCATGTATCCGGAGATATGAGCATCGAATGCAAGAACTGAGAGTAGGATGGTGTTTGCGAGGTTGTTTGGAGTGTGTACACAAGGGATGGTGGATTCCGGTGATACTTGGTGTCGCGCGGTTCCAGTTCAGCTACAGGTAGCTCGGTGTCGCTTCCTACAGGGAGGGTTCGAACAGTAAATACAAATGAGTGGTTGGTGAAGAATTCGAAGAAGAGATTGATGATGTAATAGATTTAAGCTTTTATGTATCATAGAAGGAGGAGTGGGGATCGAAAGGACTGGAAATGGATGAGAGGATACAGGCGACGGATTTTGTGGAGTCGGGGAAGACAAGCAGGAGCGGGTACGGGCTTTTGAGGGATTTAGTGGGCCGACGTTTTGAAATAAGGGTAAAGGCCCAAGTGGTATTTAAAAACCTAAGTGTTTATTTATTTTTCTAAGTACTAACTTATAAAATTCGTATCTCTCTCATACATAATCAGTTTGACGAAACGTAAGTTGCGTTGGGACCGTATGGACGGGAGCAACACAATGAGACTGACCGGGAGTGAATCCGAGCTCATTACAATTTATGGCGAAATAAATTGTTCGACTGAATCAGATAACGCAAACCGACATTTATCGGTTAACGCGCAAATGTGAGTAAATCTCACTAACTTTGTTCAGTTTATATTTGTATAAACTGTACTTTATTTTTAATGATTGATTGCTGTATATTGATTGTTAAATTGGACTGTTAAATTGGACTGTTAAATAGATTTGATTGAAAACGTAGATATAGTTATATATAGAAAACCGTCAATCAAATATGGATTCTGATTATCTGTATATTTCATGTTGGGATGAAATTGATGTATATTATACTGTGTAACATCTGTGGATGCAGGGAAACAGGTTGGAGGAATCCGACTGGATTCCTCAACAGTTATTTTATTGTTTTTCATATATTTTGATATATGATGTGAATTATAACCTGTTGTTGATTTGTGCGTGTATGGACGAGATTAAACATCGTGATTTGATATGATTGAATACCATAACATACGGGATGTTGACAAAGGGGATTTTCAAAGTGATATTGAAAATAGAATATTTATAAAATGGGATATTTATAAATAAGAGATATTTATAAAGTGGAATATTTATAAATAGGAAATGTTTATAAATTGGGATATTTATAAATAGGAGATATTCAAAAAGGAAATAATTTCAAAACATTTCTTTTTGAATGGAAAGGCCTGTGTGGCGAGTTTGGGGATTTTCCCGATGCTCCCGTTACAAAGGAGGTTATGGCGAATTTTCCCGGGAATTTAAGGAGTTAGAATATTTCAAGTATAAATTTGAAAAGGAAATATTTGTAAACCATTTACAAATAGAATTGGAAAGGAAACATTATAAAAAGGGAAATCATTTTTAAAGGGTAGAACCGTTATTTAAAAGTAAATCTTTTCCAATGAATAAAACGTTGTTAAAAAGGAAATCTTTATAAAGTGAAGTTAGTTAATCGAATATAGACATTCGAAAAGAGAAATCGAATATGGTATTCGAAGTAGTTAATCGAATATAGACATTCGAAAAGAGAAATCGAATATGGTATTCGAAGTAGTTAATCGAATATAGACATTCGAAAAGAGAAATCGAATATGGTATTCGAAGTAGTTAATCGAATATAGACATTCGAAAAGAGAAATCGAATATGGTATTCGAAGTTAGTTAATCGAATATAGACATTCGAAAAGAGAAATCGAATATGGTATTCGAAGTAGTTAATCGAATATAGACATTCGAAAGGAGAAATCGAATATGGTGTTCGAAGTTAGTTAATCGAATATGTTATTCGAAAGGGGTTAGTTTGTCGAGTTAGTCAGTTAGAGTTAATCAGTTAGAATTAATCAGTTAGAGTTAATCAGTTAGAATTAACCAGTTGGAGTTAATTAGTTAGAGTTAATCGATTAGAGTTAACACGAACTAGAATTAATCAAATATAGTTATTTGAGACAGAGTTAGTCAAACATAGTATTCAGGGTAAGTTGCCATCTTGTATGACTGCTAGCGTAATTCGCAGGGCTGCAGATAGCCTAAGGCGGTCAGATGTTTCCTGAGGGAATCAGGCGTACCCATTGTGATCGCTGCGATCTAGAGTCAAGCGAATGGAGTTAAATAGAGTTGTCGAATAATAGTTGTTCGAATGGAGTTAAATAGAGTTGTCGAATAATAGTTGTTCGAATAGAGTTAAATGGAGTTAAATCGAATATTAGTTATTCGATATGAGTAATCAAGTTAAGATAATCAAGTTAAGATAATCGAGTTAAGTTAGCAAGTTAAGTTATCAAGTCAAGATGATTGAGTCAAGTGATTTAGTTAAGATAATCGAGTTAAGTTAGCAAGTTAAGTTATCAAGTCAAGATGATCGAGTAAAGTAAATAAGTTCAGTTCGTCGAGTTAAATTAATCGATGTTAGTTTCATCGAAAGGAATTAATCGATGTTAGTTTCATCGAAAGGAGTTATCGATGTTAGTTTCATCGAAAGGAGTTATCGATGTTAGTTTCATCGAAAGGAGTTATCGATGTTAGTTTCATCGAAAGGAATTAATCGATGTTAGTTTCATCGAAAGGAGTTATCGATGTTAGTTTCATCGAAAGGAGTTATCGATGTTAGTTTCATCGAAGGGAGTTATCGATGTTAGTTTCATCGAAGGGAGTTATCGAATATAGTTTATTCGAAAGTGAGATTTTCAAATATGAGATATTTGAAAGGAAGAGTTATCGAATATTAGTTATTCGAAGAGAGATTATCGAATATCGTTTATTCGAGAAGGAGTAAATCGAATATAGGTTATTCGAAGAAGAGTTAATCAAATAGAGATTTCTCGAAGAGAGTTAATCGGCAATTTCGATTATACCGAATTCGGGAAAGTACTTAAACTTTCCAGTGTTTAAATAAGAGTTTTATTTATTTTTAAATAAATAAGTGTTAGGTTAATTATTCACTAATAAGAATAGAAGTTATAATTAAAGTTAGATAATTCGAAAGTAGGGATTATAACGTTATCGTTATAACCAATGTTTTAAATATAGAAGTGGATTAGTAAAAATTGGATCCGAGAAAGGCGTAAAGAAGTTGTTAAAGATTAAAAGATAAATTTTGACCATTTCGAAGTTATAACGTTGTTCAGTTAAGGTCTGAGAGGTAATTATACCCCAACTTGAGTGACTTCCTTCTTAACTAAGAAATGGTAAGGTTGGATCGTAAAGGAGTTTTGGAAATGCTTTCCAAACGAGAATCAGAAATGTTTTCTGATAAAAGAAAAATAAGAATTTAGAATATAGGGAAACAGGAGATAAGTAAATAAATGAACTAAAGAGATTTATGTTAAATGATGTTTGTTCGATATAATTTCCATTTGGAAATAATATCGTTGTTTGCACACTTGTCTTTCTTTGATAGTTAACTCACCGACTATCGAAGTTTTGACCATTTTAACGTTGTTAATATGGAGAGACCGGTTGGATTATTATCCATAGAACCACTCTGTATTGCCATAAGCGTTGCGAATCATATATGCCAAAGATAATTGAAGACGGAGTAAAATGCAAGGGCTATCCTGTTTACAGAATAGTGCCTTCGGTTTGTCCAGTCCCAGGACAACTTGTATGGACGAAGGTCTGACAGAGTATATCCAATGGATCGCGTAAGTTGATCTGTTCAAACGTACTCACGTTTGGTGGCGGAGGAATTCGTTTCTCTTAGCTGTATACCCGTGTTATTTTTGGATAAGTCAATTTGTGATTTGGTGGGTATGACGATGTGACATTTCTAAGTGAATGAAGATGGATGTCTGACATAGTATTTCCAGACGGTCACGTACATTGATTTCTTCAACCGTACCAAGAGTGGAAGCGGAGAAGGAAACTTCTTTTAGCTGACACGTAATGTATGGTTGTAGACATCAATTAGTGATTTTCGATGGATTTGACAATGTAGCATTCGAAGTGAATCTGATGAAATGATAAAGCGTAGCTTCTAGCCTCATCAACCGGTAAATGACAGAAATCGGGCAGGCAGCATGGCTAAGTCGGTCGCACCGAAGTAGGGTGTATAATCACCTATCTAGAGAATATTCATTTGTTTCTTAAATCTATCAATGCTGTCCCATATATATACGGGAACGGTTGCTGATCCCAACCGTTGGTGATGTACATTCGATACACTCAAGCGAAATGAGTGGTCGGTCATGTGTGGCTGAGTTGCAAGATGTTCTTGTTGAACTCCAGTGTATCGTTCCTAGAGTACACTGATCGGAAGGTGATTCCATACCTTGTCATAGTTGGAAATCCATTACCCAATACGTGCTTGCGGTTTTGATTGTATACTATATATGTAGAACGTGAGATGAAAGCGTTTCTGCTAGTTGATATCTATTTGTACATAGACATTATTATAATATCAAAAGGTTTTTGATATAAAGATATTTTGGATTCTCATAAGGGAAAAACCCGTTCCGTTCTGCGGCGTGGTCTTATGAAATATCGTTTACTTGTTCATATACCTGTTTAAACTGTTTTACTCATACCAGTCCCATGACTGACCCGGAGTTTATTTGTTTTGTTTTCCCTAAACTCTTGGGTGCCTAATTTTGTACGGGCAGTCAAGTAGTCAGGAATTTACAGATATACTGGAAGAGCGTGGAGCAGGAGGCTTCAAGATCATATAGCTATAGTTATTTCCGCTGTGTTGTAAGTGCTGTACTCTGATAAGTGCTATTGTATACATAACTGTTATATTTCAAAGTTATGTTATCTATTATATGTTATTCGTTCCGCTGTGAGGTTCGTGTTACTCTGATGTTGTGTTCTTCTTCTTCTTCTATTCTAAGTTTCTATCTTATCTATTCTCACCTTTTAATTTCTTTCATTAATTACCGGGATTTTTCGATGTTTTGGTTATCGACGTCGTGCTTACGTCGATAACCAAAGCCGCTCAAAATCCGGGTCGTTACACAAAGCTTTCCGGATATCGTTCCAGCTGTAAACCAGGATCCTGTGAATATAAATCTGCAAAACCAAAACTACTAGCTGCCCGTGTCAAAATAGGGGCACCCAGAGTTTAGGTTAAAACAATAAACTCCAGGTCAGTCATGTGACTGGTGTGAGAACTAAAACAGTTATTAATCTTTATTTTAAAGTTAGGTAAATCAAGGGACCACGCCGTATAACACGGAACGGGTTTCCTCCCAAGAATACCAGTGCATAAAACAAACAGCGCAATGCTAAATAAAGAAAAATGAAGCTGTTATAAGACCCAGTTCCTATCACACAATGCAACGCAAGCCGGGGGATAGGGTTTTCCCTTATAACAGCCAAAGAATGCTTGATACGTTTGAAACAAATCATTTTATACTATTATAAGTGCATAGTGTATAAAACAACTTCAAATCATAAGTATCAATCATAGGCGGCATGGGTACCATATATCATGTCGCCATATATAGGTTTACAAATAAAACCGCAAATGTCACGTATTTGGAAATTGGATTTCCATCTATGAACCGAGGCAAAAGATAGTCCTCCACCAATTCGAGACTGCCTAGCCCGAGTCTCAGGATCAGAACGCATCGACCCTTGGAGCGACAGGGCCGGTCCACCGATGTGGATTAAACTTAAATCCTGAACACTGCGTTTCGCCGCCCTTTGGGGCGTAAGCGAGCCAAAGAATGACTCCATCGGACCCGGATCGTCCGATCTAACCGAGGCGCCTCGCAACAGCAACAACCACATAAGTCAAACTCGTCAGGGCGTGTAAAACCACTGACGCCACTTCTAGCTAGGAGGAAACGCAGGCCCTCCCTGAGGTCCGTCTCCCGTTTTTGGTTCATACCGGGTGTGAAACTCGCGAAGTAAACGTTACACAAAGCTACGCCACAAAGGCCGTGCTTTGATCATCACCACAAGACTTTGTTTTTCAACAGAAGCCTCGATCCATTGCCACTTAGACATGCCACACAGGCAATTCACTCCATGCGTTTGATATCCATCAATATATAACCCCTGAGCTCGTACGTCTCAGAGAAGGGCGTTAAGCAAGAGAATAAATTCTCCGCCGCCAAACAGATATATATTTAATAGAGATCAATCACACGGACTAAAATCCAATGTCAGACACACAGTCCATTTACAAGTCCGTTCTGGGTCTGAACGAAACCGGAGGCACCTAGTACCCCGCATATCCATCGATCTCCAAGTACGTCTGGACGATCACTAACTGTTTCCATCTTCTTGGGTGTACAGCCCAATCAAGATCATCAGTAATCACCCAAACGACGTGAAGACTTCCGGTCTTCGACCACCGTCTTCATCTTCGATACCACGTCGAATCAGTTATTCAGAATGGGTGAAACCCGGTCTTTCTGAATAACTCGCGTATATATTATACAAGTGTTACACAAACACAACATACGCCTCATTCCAATTCAGAATATTCTTTTATTCAAATATTCCTATACTTAGGGAAAAGTTCCCATTAATTTTATCCAAGATAAATTCTTTAAATTTATTCTTTAATCACCTTTGAATATCAATTCAAGCTAGTCGGGATTAGCGAACCACACCGAAGTAATCATTTATTTTATTTCCCAATCCCAACCTATTCATCCCATGAAGTAAAACTGGTAGTACTTCATATCTAACACCACAGTGTTATCGGTAATTCTATTACCATTTCACGTTCAAATCTAATTAAAGATTTAACTATCGCCTGGAGTAAAACTGGTGATACTCCATTCTCGATCTTTTCAATCTATTTAAAGATTCATTAAAACTCCACTTAGTTTTAATCGTTAACTGGGTTAAAGAATCAGTGTCTTTTAAAACACAGTTCACGATAAACCCAAAATCACATTCATTAATTATCGGGTTAAAGAACGAGTGTTATTTAAAACACTGTTCACGATAAACCCAAAAATCAATATCAATTCAATTCCAATTAAATATTATTTAATTGGTGCACTTCATTAAATCTAAATAAAAAGATTTAATCTTTTCTCAACTGGGTTCAAGAACAGTGTTAGTGAAGACACCATTCACGACAAACCCAAATCACATTCGATATTCAATACAAGGCTCTGAATAGAAAATATATCGGCTTATATTCAATATCGAATTCTACGCCTACCAAATGTCGTATTGGAAATAACGATATAAATATATATCTTTCAAATTTCCATAACAACACCTGTATAATCACGAATTCCAACATCGAAATATTCCGAAGACAATTTCAATCCCAATCTACTCCAATGCAATCATTGGAAATTTTGGTTATTTTTAAAACCATTTCAAATCCAATTTATTTATTTAAAAATAAATAGAATTATAATTCTAGTTCAAAACTAGTTCATTTCGATAAAAATCTATTTTTATCTTTTCAAATATGGAGTTTTTCGTCCCAATTCTTCTAAAATCACTTCTTATGATTTTACACAAATTATTACTATTTTTAATAATTTTATCAAGGCCCGTACAGTCGATTTCCAACAACGGCCATCGAACTGCACTTACAGCGACCTTTTTCAAAATTGATTTGGACGTATCTCCAAATCTAACCGTTAGATTTCAAATTTCTAACATTTGTTAGAAAGCTCTTTTCGATACAAACCCAACGGTTCCGGTTTTAGGAGAATCCGACGGTCGGATCTCCCGTAATGTCCGTTTGTAATAAATGGTCGAAATTCACGAACTGCCGCGGCGCGGCGCGTTCTATTCAGGCCATTATATTATATGTATAATATATATAATATATACTTCGTCGATTTCTATTTAAAACGAATTATATAAATAGTTTTGAATCCGTTTCAAAAACATTTTCAACTTCCTTTTCAATTCAAATCACAATTGAATTCTTCTTTATAGATTCGTTTTAAAATTCATTTCTATTCAATTCAAATTTCAATTCAATTTGAATTCATTTCAATTCACTTTCAATTCAATTCGAATTCGTTTTCAATTCAATTCATTTCGAAATCGTTTTTAATTCAATTCATTTCGAAATCGTTTTCAATTCAATTCATTTCGAAATCGTTTTCAATTCAATTCATTTCGAAATCGTTTTCAATTCAATTCATTTCGAAATCGTTTTCAATTCAATTCATTTCGAAATCGTTTTCAATTCAATTCATTTCGAAATCGTTTTCAATTCAATTCATTTCGAAATCGTTTTCAATTCATTTCGAAATCATTTTCAATTCATTTCGAAATCGTTTTCAATTCAATTCATCTTGAAATCGTTTTCAATTCAATTCATTTCGAAATCGTTTTCAATTCAATTCATTTCGAAATCGTTTTCAATTCAATTCATTTCGAAATCGTTTTCAATTCAATTCATTTCGAAATCGTTTGAAATCGATATAAATATCGTTCACGTCAAAATGGCGTCAATCTAATCATCACGGCTTCACATATTTCTATTTTCAAATATTCTATTTCAAATATTTCCTATTATCAAAATATTTGTTATTATCAAAATATTCTTTATTTTCACGATTGGAATGAGGCCCAATCAATTACCATATAAAGTTAATTATATGGATTTTCATACCACACATGTATATCATAGCATTGAAAAATAATCAACCATCAACCAAAGTGCACTACACTGTATAAGCATCAAATATAGATATCTAACGCTTATAACAGCCTGTCAATCAATCGATCGACATATTTAATCAATCAGGATGAGTGAACTTCATATTTCATCCCAACACCCGTGTGGGGTTTCAAACAATCAAACAAATATTTTATTTGTGCAATTGGGCGATGTGTAAAATTTATCGACCCAATCAATGTCCTTCAAATAAGTGTACATAAACAAACCGTCTGGTTTGTAAATGAATATTTATTTATTCACTTTCACTATATTCATATTCACGTTAAAAATTATATTTTTAACGATAAAACATTTTATTCCAACATATGAATTTCTATTATTCATTTACACAATAAAATGATATTTTTATTTTTCTAACATATTTTAGAAAATTTCGGCGGCATAACGGCACGATACTAGAAACGGGACAAGGCCTAGCCTTATCCCCGGTCTAGTGAAGGCCCACGCCATTCACACATCAATCATATCAATTTCAATTTCACCAAAACAATCAAATCCAAATCAAATAATCTAACCAGCTACACAACCAATCAAACAAGTCCATGGTCTGTGGACGGGTGTCGGGTGATACTAAGCACCGTCTGCATCCTAGTATATATATATAACTAGAAAAGAAATAGAAAGGTGAGAAATTCTCACAAATAGCTATCCTAGCTCCACGGCACTTCTTTTGTTGAAATCTTCTTCATTCTCGCCTTTTTCATCTTCGTTGCCCGTAGTCACTACATATATAAAAAATCACATATTTTTATATTCTGATGTCTTTAAAATAAAAATCACATTTTTATTTATTCACTTCAATTTAAAAATCATATTTTTAGTTCGCAGTTCAATATATAAAAATCGAATTTTTAGTTCTAAAAGTTCAAATCCTTTCGTTTTTAAAATCTAAATCTTTCACTTTTTAAAGTTTAAATCTTTTCACTTTTAAAGTTTAAATCTTTTCACTTTTAAAGTTTAAATCTTTTCACTTTTAAAGTTTAAATCTTTTCACTTTTTATTAAAAATCAGTTTTTAAAACCTATATAAAAACAGTTTTTACTTTATATAAAATCAGTTTTTCTTTTTCCAAATTCAGTTTTAAAATCTTTTTAAAAATTTCAGTTTTTATTCCTTATAAATTTCAGTTTTAAAATCTTTTTAAAAATTTCAGTTTTTATTCCTTATAAATTACAGTTTTAAAATCTTTTTAAAAATTTCAGTTTTTATTCCTTATAAATTTCAATTTTAAAATCTTTTTAAAAATTTCAGTTTTTATTCAATAAAAATTAAATAAAGAAATATAAATAAAACTAACTTACAGGGGGGGAAACAGTTGCGCGTCGGAGCTCCTGCAGGAGGGCAGGGCGACTGAAGGAGGAGAGGAGGAGGTCGGGGGAAAAGAAGATGGAGGCGGCGGTGGTTGGGGCCCCACCTGGCGGCGTCGGTTGTTTTCACGAGGGGGGGGGGGGGGTTTGGGGATTGTCGCACAGCAGAGGAGGGAGGCGCGATAGGAGGCGGGTGGCGGACGGAGACGATGAAGGAGGAAGGAGAAGAGGCGGCAGGCGCGACGGTGGCTCCGTCGAGCCATTTAGGGCTCCGCCCTCTTTTTTTTTATTTTTTTTATTCCGAATTCATTTTTGAACGGGGGGGGGGGGGGGGGAGGGGGGGGGGGGCAGGAGGATTAAAGGGGAGGAGGGAATATTTTTTATTTTTATTTTTTATTTTTTTATTTTATATTATTTAATTTCTAAAAGTTGACTTTCACATACGACCTCGAAACGAGGCCCACCGCCTGTCGTCCATAGCGTTTTACCCCCATTCCGAACACAATGGGATATGTACCGCAAGCTGATTCAATCGTTTCAATCAGTTTCCGTTTAATTTACTTTTAAATCAGTATATTGCATTTTAAACGTACATTTCAAATTACCGGGGTCACATACTAACTAGAAAAATTCCAGAAAAATATTTTCTAGCTTCGTATTGACGATACGGTCCTAATAAAACTAATTTCGTCGAATTCTGAGACTGTTAGAAAAATGGCCAATTTCCAGTCGATTAAAATCAACTGAAACTGGTCAAACGCGTTTTCCTTTACCACGCTCACACATTGATTCGAAAAATTATGAAATTTGAAACCTAGCAATAACTTGACATCACGGACCCAACAAAACTGGTTTCGTCGAAATCCGAGGTTGTTTGCAAAATGTCCATTTTTAAGGGCCTGAATTCCATAGCGACTATTCAGAATTTTCAACTGGACATATCTTTTGAATCCTGATATGAAATCTTGATTTTTCGGATTCGATAGAAAGATATTATCAATTAGATCCTATCATTTTTGGTTTCACTAAAATCCGGATTGTTTTGCACCCGGTATATTCAATTGAAGTTTGAAATCGAATTATCGAACTACCGCGCCATTTTAAATTCTATTTATAATTATATATAAATATTTATATTCTAACGATGACGCGTATAATATATACGTTTGAATTCTATTCAAAAATAAATTTCTCGACGATGATATTTAAAATAATCTATTTTAAATATTCAAAATCCGCTAAAATTGCCAAAATAAAAATTTTAAACTGGCCCAGATTTTCGGGTTGTTACAATCTCCCCCACTTAAAACTTTTCGTCCCCGAAAAGGAACAAAGTCGAAAGTGGTTTGATTAATCAGCTCTACATTCGATCTGGCTTTCATTCTCCAACTCTTTAGTTTCTAAGAATTTTCAAAATTTCAAAAATTTGGCTAACACCCTAAATTTTTGAAAAATTTCGCCATAACCTCCCCTGCACCGGGAGCATCGGGGAATTTCAAATAGCTTCCCCGGTCCTTCAGATCTCAAAAAGAAAAAGAAAAAGCCAAGCGGCTAGCCAATAGGCTCATAAAATCATCATCACCCAAACAAAACAGTAAATTATGTAGTAAACATGTACCTATTTGTCGGGCAAACAAATTTTATTCTCTGGCTCTAGCCTCCTTGCTATGACCTGTTCAATGATATACATGTATATGCAAGCAGATGCGACCAATTTTCAATACAATTCAATATTTGATCAAATTAGGCAAAATGGTTCAAAATTATCAAACAATTAATCAAACAACACAAACATCAATCAATTAGTGAATTAGAGTTTCAAATTGATAATTTTGATACATATACAAAAATTAGATTTTTGATGCCAAATCACAACAATAAGCCCTATCAAATTTTGGTTCTCACACCAGTCAATAGGAAATATATAGAAATCCCACCTTCGAAACACGAACATAAGTTCTGATGATGATCGATCAATCATCAGAACCATCTCCGGGTGTCTAGAGTGTAATTCTATATCTATCCAGTATATTAAAATTTCAAATACACGTGGATCAGACGTATACGCAAAATCTATATATACTGGACTGTCCACATCAATATAAATAAATAACCAAATACGAATAATTGATTTAGATTTTCAAAACAAGATTTGTTTTTATTTTCAAAAATATACTCTTCACACTCGTTCTAGGATACTACTGATCCTATCTCTAACGAGTCATTCTCATTGGATATTACTAATCCAATATCTGATGAATTCTTTCATAAGGTTCTAATGTGTCTTGTTCTCTGAGCTTTGTAAACCAAAGCTCTGATACCAACTGTGACGGCAAGGAATTTCGCTGGGTCCGAACCAGTCGCTAAACCGATCCAGACCGTTCGAAACGCCTTATCGTTTGAGAACAGGACAAAACAGAACGCATACAGAAGAACATTTCACTGTATATTACAACAATGCATCAGATTACAAGAATATACAGAGTACAAATGAATATTACACAGAAATATCAGAGATTTAAAGTACATTTAAATACATAGCAGCGGAAAATAATACAACACACAACTAGAAGGAGATATACGGATACAAAGCTTTCCGGATATCGTTCCAGCTGTAAACCAGGATCCTGTGAATATAAATCTGCAAAACCAAAACTACTAGCTGCCCGTGTCAAAATAGGGGCACCCAGAGTTTAGGTTAAAACAATAAACTCCAGGTCAGTCATGTGACTGGTGTGAGAACTAAAACAGTTATTAATCTTTATTTTAAAGTTAGGTAAATCAAGGGACCACGCCGTATAACACGGAACGGGTTTCCTCCCAAGAATACCAGTGCATAAAACAAACAGCGCAATGCTAAATAAAGAAAAATGAAGCTGTTATAAGACCCAGTTCCTATCACACAATGCAACGCAAGCCAGGGGATAGGTTTTTCCCTTATAACAGCCAAAGAATGCTTGATACGTTTGAAACAAATCATTTTATACTATTATAAGTGCATAGTGTATAAAACAACTTCAAATCATAAGTATCAATCATAGGAGGCATGGGTACCATATATCATGTCGCCATATATAGGTTTACAAATAAAACCGCAAATGTCACGTATTTGGAAATTGGATTTCCATCTATGAACCGAGGCAAAAGATAGTCCTCCACCAATTCGAGACTGCCTAGCCCGAGTCTCAGGATCAGAACGCATCGACCCTTGGAGCGACAGGGCCGGTCCACCGATGTGGATTAAACTTAAATCCTGAACACTGCGTTTCGCCGCCCTTTGGGGCGTAAGCGAGCCAACGAATGACTCCATCGGACCCGGATCGTCCGATCTAACCGAGGCGCCTCGCAACAGCAACAACCACATAAGTCAAACTCGTCAGGGCGTGTAAAACCACTGATGCCACTTCTAGCTAGGAGGAAACGCAGTCCCTCCCTGAGGTCCGTCTCCCGTTTTTGGTTCATACCGGGTGTGAAACTCGCGAAGTAAACGTTACACAAAGCTACGCCACAAAGGCCGTGCTTTGATCATCACCACAAGACTTTGCTTTTCAACAGAAGCCTCGATCCATTGCCACTTAGACATGCCACACAGGCAATTCACTCCATGCGTTTGATATCCATCAATATATAACCCCTGAGCTCGTACGTCTCAGAGAAGGGCGTTAAGCAAGAGAATAAATTCTCCGCCGCCAAACAGATATATATTTAATAGAGATCAATCACACGGACTAAAATCCAATGTCAGACACACAGTCCATTTACAAGTCCGTTCTGGGTCTGAACGAAACCGGAGGCACCTAGTACCCCGCATATCCATCGATCTCCAAGTACGTCTGGACGATCACTAACTGTTTCCATCTTCTTGGGTGTACAGCCCAATCAAGATCATCAGTAATCACCCAAATGACGTGAAGACTTCCGGTCTTCGACCACCGTCTTCATCTTCGACACCACGTCGAATCAGTTATTCAGAATGGGTTAAACCCGGTCTTTCTGAATAACTCGCGTATATATTATAAAAGTGTTACACAAACACAACATACGCCTCATTCTAATTCAGAATATTCTTTTATTCAAATATTCCTATACTTTGGGAAAAGTTCCCATTAATTTTATCCAAGATAAATTCTTTAAATTTATTCTTTAATCACCTTTGAATATCAATTCAAGCTAGTCGGGATTAGCGAACCACACCGAAGTAATCATTTATTTTATTTCCCAATCCCAACCTATTCATCCCATGAAGTAAAACTGGTAGTACTTCATATCTAACACCACAGTGTTATCGGTAATTCTATTACCATTTCACGTTCAAATCTAATTAAAGATTTAACTATCGCCTGGAGTAAAACTGGTGATACTCCATTCTCGATCTTTTCAATCTATTTAAAGATTCATTAAAACTCCACTTAGTTTTAATCGTTAACTGGGTTAAAGAATCAGTGTCTTTTAAAACACAGTTCACGATAAACCCAAAATCACATTCATTAATTATCGGGTTAAAGAACGAGTGTTATTTAAAACACTGTTCACGATAAACCCAAAAATCAATATCAATTCAATTCCAATTAAATAATATTTAATTGGTGCACTTCATTAAATCTAAATAAAAAGATTTAATCTTTTCTCAACTGGGTTCAAGAACAGTGTTAGTGAAGACACCATTCACGACAAACCCAAATCACATTCGATATTCAATACAAGGCTCTGAATAGAAAATATATCGGCTTATATTCAATATCGAATTCTACGACTAACAAATGTCGTATTGGAAATAACGATATAAATATATATCTTTCAAATTTCCATAACAACACCTGTATAATCACGAATTCCAACATCGAAATATTCCGAAGACAATTTCAATCCCAATCTACTCCAATGCAATCATTGGAAATTTTGGTTATTTTTAAAACCATTTCAAATCCAATTTATTTATTTAAAAATAAATAGAATTATAATTCTAGTTCAAAACTAGTTCATTTCGATAAAAATCTATTTTTATCTTTTCAAATATGGAGTTTTTCATCCCAATTCTTCTCAAATCACTTCTTATGATTTTACACAAATTATTACTATTTTTAATAATTTTATCAAGGCCCGTACAGTCGATTTCCAACAACGGCCATCGAACTGCACTTACAGCGACCTTTTTCAAATTTGATTTGGACGTATCTCCAAATCCAACCGTTAGATTTCAAATTTCTAACATTTGTTAGAAAGCTCTTTTCGATACGAACCCAACGGTTCCGGTTTTAGGAGAATCCGACGGTCGGATCTCCCGTAATGTCCGTTTGAAATAAATGGTCGAAATTCACGAACTGCCGCGGCGCGGCGCGTTCTATTCAGGCCATTATATTATATATATAATATATATAATATATACTTCGTCGATATCTATTTAAAACGAATTATATAAATAGTTTTGAATCCGTTTCAAAAACATTTTCAACTTCCTTTTCAATTCAAATCACAATTGAATTCTTCTTTATAGATTCGTTTTAAAATTCATTTCTATTCAATTCAAATTTCAATTCAATTTGAATTCATTTAAATTCACTTACAATTCAATTCGAATTCGTTTTCAATTCAATTCATTTCGAAATTGTTTTTAATTCAATTCATTTCGAAATCGTTTTCAATTCAATTCATTTCGAAATCGTTTTCAATTCAATTCATTTCGAAATCGTTTTCAATTCAATTCATTTCGAAATCGTTTTCAATTCAATTCATTTCGAAATCGTTTTCAATTCAATTCATTTCGAAATCGTTTTCAATTCATTTCGAAATCGTTTTCAATTCATTTCGAAATCGTTTTCAATTCAATTCATCTCGAAATCGTTTTCAATTCAATTCATTTCGAAATCGTTTTCAATTCAATTCATTTCGAAATCGTTTTCAATTCAATTCATTTCGAAATCGTTTTCAATTCAATTCATTTCGAAATCGTTTGAAATCGATATAAATATCGTTCACGTCAAAATGGCGTCAATCTAATCATCACGGCTTCACATATTTCTATTTTCAAATATTCTATTTCAAATATTTCCTATTATCAAAATATTTGTTATTATCAAAATATTCTTTATTTTCACGATTGGAATGAGGCCCAATCAATTACCATATAAAGTTAATTATATGGATTTTCATACCACACATGTATATCATAGCATTGAAAAATAATCAACCATCAACCAAAGTGCACTACACTGTATAAGCATCAAATATAGATATCTAACGCTTATAACAGCCTGTCAATCAATCGATCGACATATTTAATCAATCAGGATGAGTGAACTTCATATTTCATCCCAACACCCGTGTGGGGTTTCAAACAATCAAACAAATATTTTATTTGTGCAATTGGGCGATGTGTAAAATTTATCGACCCAATCAATGTCCTTCAAATAAGTGTACATAAACAAACCGTCTGGTTTGTAAATGAATATTTATTTATTCACTTTCACTATATTCATATTCACGTTAAAAATTATATTTTTAACGATAAAACATTTTATTCCAACATATGAATTTCTATTATTCATTTACACAATAAAATGATATTTTTATTTTTCTAACATATTTTAGAAAATTTCGGCGGCATAACGGCACGATACTAGAAACGGGACAAGGCCTAGCCTTATCCCCGGTCTAGTGAAGGCCCACGCCATTCACACATCAATCATATCAATTTCAATTTCACCAAAACAATCAAATCCAAATCAAATAATCTAACCAGCTACATAACCAATCAAACAAGTCCATGGTCTGTGGACGGGTGTCGGGTGATACTAAGCACCGTCTGCATCCTAGTATATATATATAACTAGAAAAGAAATAGAAAGGTGAGAAATTCTCACAAATAGCTATCCTAGCTCCACGGCACTTCTTTTGTTGAAATCTTCTTCATTCTCGCCTTTTTCATCTTCGTTGCCCGTAGTCACTACATATATAAAAAATCACATATTTTTATATTCTGATGTCTTTAAAATAAAAATCACATTTTTATTTATTCACTTCAATTTAAAAATCATATTTTTAGTTCGCAGTTCAATATATAAAAATCGAATTTTTAGTTCTAAAAGTTCAAATCCTTTCGTTTTTAAAATCTAAATCTTTCACTTTTTAAAGTTTAAATCTTTTCACTTTTAAAGTTTAAATCTTTTCACTTTTAAAGTTTAAATCTTTTCACTTTTAAAGTTTAAATCTTTTCACTTTTTATTAAAAATCAGTTTTTAAAACCTATATAAAAACAGTTTTTACTTTATATAAAATCAGTTTTTCTTTTTCCAAATTCAGTTTTAAAATCTTTTTAAAAATTTCAGTTTTTATTCCTTATAAATTTCAGTTTTAAAATCTTTTTAAAAATTTCAGTTTTTATTCCTTATAAATTTTAGTTTTAAAATCTTTTTAAAAATTTCAGTTTTTATTCCTTATAAATTTCAATTTTAAAATCTTTTTAAAAATTTCAGTTTTTATTCAATAAAAATTAAATAAAGAAATATAAATAAAACTAACTTACAGGGGGGGGAACAGTTGCGCGTCGGAGCTCCTGCAGGAGGGCAGGGCGACTGAAGGAGGAGAGGAGGAGGTCGGGGGAAAAGAAGATGGAGGCGACGGTGGTTGGGGCCCCACCTGGCGGCGTCGGTTGTTTTCACGAGGGGGGGTTTTGGGGATTGTCGCACAGCAGAGGAGGGAGGCGCGATAGGAGGCGGGTGGCGGACGGAGACGATGAAGGAGGAAGGAGAAGAGGCGGCGGGCGCGACGGTGGCTCCGTCGAGCCATTTAGGGCTCCGCCCTCTTTTTTTTTTTTTTTTTTATTCCGAATTCATTTTTGAAGGGGGGGGGGGCAGGAGGATTAAAGGGGAGGAGGGAATATTTTTTTTTCTTTTTTTTTTATATTATTTAATTTCTAAAAGTTGACTTTCACATACGACCTCGAAACGAGGCCCACCGCCTGTCGTCCATAGCGTTTTACCCCCATTCCGAACACAATGGGATATGTACCGCAAGCTGATTCAATCGTTTCAATCAGTTTCCGTTTAATTTACTTTTAAATCAGTATATTGCATTTTAAACGTACATTTCAAATTACCGGGGTCACATACTAACTAGAAAAATTCCAGAAAAATATTTTCTAGCTTCGTATTGACGATACGGTCCTAATAAAACTAATTTCGTCGAATTCTGAGACTGTTAGAAAAATGGCCAATTTCCAGTCGATTAAAATCAACTGAAACTGGTCAAACGCGTTTTCCTTTACCACGCTCACACATTGATTCGAAAAATTATGAAATTTGAAACCTAGCAATAACTTGACATCACGGACCCAACAAAACTGTTTTCGTCGAAATCCGAGGTTGTTTGCAAAATGTCCATTTTTAAGGGCCTGAATTCCATAGCGACTATTCAGAATTTTCAACTGGACATATCTTTTGATTCCTGATATGAAATCTTGATTTTTCGGATTCGATAGAAAGATATTATCAATTAGATCCTATCATTTTTGGTTTCACTAAAATCCGGTTTGTTTTGCACCCGGTATATTCAATTGAAGTTTGAAATCGAATTATCGAACTACCGCGCCATTTTAAATTCTATTTATAATTATATATAAATATTTATATTCTAACGACGACGCGTATAATATATACGTTCAAATTCTATTCAAAAATAAATTTCTCGACGATGATATTTAAAATAATCTATTTTAAATATTCAAAATCCGCTAAAATTGCCAAAATAAAAATTTTAAACTGGCCCAGATTTTCGGGTTGTTACAATGTAAGGACATAAAAATGTGATATTTATAATATACGTAGCGTATAAAAATATAACTTTTATATACATAGAGTCGTGGTATAAAAATATGATTTTTATATATAAAGCAGTGGTATAAAAATAGCGATTTTTAAATATATAAACATCATATTAAAAATGTGATTTTTAATATGAACAGCGTCGAGAAGACTGCGCTGGAATGTCAAGCAAATCCCAACTGTTCTGAAATACGAAAATAAAACTGGAGTAGTGAAACCCAAAAGGCGAGAACTCCTCACTTTTATTTTGATTTCTAGGTAAAAATATATACTAGGATGTAGACTGTGCTTAGCAGCACCCGACACCCGTCGTCCATAGACCATGGATGACTTGTTTGTTTAATTGATGTGTTGTGAAAATTGATTGTGTGATTGGAATAGAATAAAATATTTTATTGTTAAAAATATAATTTTTAACGTGTATATAAAATAAATATTTATGAACAAATCGAACAATTTGTTTATGTACACACATTTGACTGATATTGATTAGGACGATAAATTTTACATATCGCCCAATTGCACAAATACTATTATGTGTTTGATTGTTTGAAACACCATACGGGTGTTGCGATGATATTTGGCGCACACTAATCCCAATTATTTAGCGGTATGTCGATCAATGGGTTGACAGACTGTGAAAGCGTTAATTATTTCTATTTAATGCTTATGCAGTTGTGTGGTGCACTTTGGATGATGGTTGATTATTTATCGTTGCTATTATATACATGTGTTGTATGGAATCCATATAATTAACATTATATGGTAATTGATTAGGCTTCATTCCAATTTGAAAAATAAAGAATATTCATGTGTTGTATAAAAGAAAATTCTTGTGTTGAATAAAATATATATTTATGTGTTGAATAAAAGAAAATTCATGTCTTGAATAAAATATATATTCATGTGTTGAATAAAAGAAAATTCATGTGTTGAATAAAATATATATTCATGTGTTGAATAAAAGAAAATTCATGTGTTGAAGAAAATATTCATTTGTTGAATAGAATAACGAAGTTATTGAAAGATATAAAGCCGTGTTGATTAAATTTAGGCCATTTTGATGCGAATGATATTTATATCGATTATATTCGTTTTTATAATGAATATAGAAAAGGAAGTAATTTCAAAATATAACGTTTTGAAAATATTATCATTTATATAGATTACGATGATATGGAATATTCAATTTTGATTAGAAATTGAATAGGAAATGGAAATCGTTTTGAAAACGAATTTAAAATGATTTATAAAATAGGTTTTAAAAAGGAAATCGACGAAATATATAATATATATATAATGGCCTGAATAGAACGCGCCACGCCGCGGCAATTCACGAATTTCGACTAATTGACTTCGAATGGACATTTCCGGAGATCCGACCGTCGGATTCTCCTAAAACCGGAACCGTTGGGTTCGTATCGAAAAGAGCTTTCTAACGAATATTAGAGATTTGAAATCTAATGGTTGGATTTGGAATTATGTCCAAATCAAATTTGGAAAAGGTCGCTGTAAGTGCAGTTTGATGGCCATTGATGGAAGTCGACTGTATGGTCCTTGATAAAATTATTAAAAATAGGATTACTTTGTGTAAAATCATAAGAAATGATTTGGAAAGGATTGGGATGAAAATTTCCATATATGAAAAGATAAAAATAGATTTTTATTGAAATGAACTAGTTTTGAACTTGAATTATAATTCCATTTATTTTTAAATTAAATAAATTGGATTTGAAATGATTTTGAAAATAACTAGAATTTCCAATAATTGAATTGGAATGGATTTGAATCGAAATTGACTTCGGAATATTTCGATGTTGTTTTTCGTGATTATACAGATATTGTTACGGAAATTTGAAAGATATATTAATATCGTTATTTCCAATACGATATTTGTTGGTCGTAGAATTTGATATTGAATCTAAGACGATATATTTTCTATTCAGAGCCTTGTATTTAATATCAAATGGGATTTGGGTTTGTCGTTAACGGTGTCTTCATTAACACTGTTCTTAAACCCAGTTGAGAAAAAGATTAAATCTTTTTATTTAGAATTAATGAAGTATACCAATTAAATGGTATTTAGTTGGAATTGAATTTGAATTTATTTTTGGGTTTATCGTGAATGGTGTTTTAAATAACACTTGTTCTTTAACCCGATAATTAATGGAATGTTATTTGGGTTATCGTGAATGTTATCTTTAATTTTACCGTTCTTAGACCCAACGGAGTTAAGAAAATCAGAAACTAACTAGAGATTAGTTAAGTTGAATGGTTTCCTGGGTATTGATCTGATGTTAGTTTCGGCCTTCGGGGTTAACACATAGGGAATTATTGACTTGCTAATTTACGGTTAAAGGTGATGGAATAGAATGTGATTTTGAGTTTATTGTGAACCGTGTTCAAATGACATTGGTTCTTTAACCCAGTTAAAGACAGGATATGATTTCCCAAGTTAAACAATCATTAATATTGATTTTTGGGAAGATAAAAACCAAGTGGAGTTTTAATGAATCTTTAATTAGATTGAAATGATCGAGAATGGAGTATCACCAGTTTTTCTCCAAGCGATAGTTAAATCTTTAATTAGATTTGTATGTGAAATGGTAATTGAATTTACCGATAACACCGTGGTGTTAGACATGAAGTATTACCAGTTTTACTTCATGGGATGAATAGGTTGGGATTGGGAAATTAAAATAAATGATAACTTCGGTAAGGTTTGTTAATCCCGACCAGTTTGGATAAACCATAATTTGGTTTGAATTGATATTCAAAAGAGGATTAAAGAATAAATTTTAAGAATTTATCTTTGATAAAATTAATGGGAACCTTTCCCAAAGTATAAGAATATTTGAATAAAAGAATATTCTGAATTGGAGTGAGGCGTATGTTGTGTTTGTGTAGCACTTGTTTATTATATACGCGAGTTATTCAGAAAGACCGGGGTTATCCCATTCTGAATAACTGATTTGACGATGTCTCGAGTATAAAGATGGTGGTCGAAGACCGGAAGTCTTCACATCGTTTGGATAATTACTAATGATCTAGATTGGGTTGTACACCCAAGAGGAGGGAATCAGTTGGTGATCGTCCAGACGTACTTGGAGATCGATGGATATGCGAGGTACAAGGTGCCTCCGGTTTCGTTCAGACCCAGAACGGACTTGTAAATCGACTGTGTGTCTGACATTGGATATCATTCTGTGTGATTGATGGATATCGGTTGCATGGAGTGGTTTGCCTATGTGGCATGCTAAGATGCAAATGATCAAGGCTTTTGTTGAAAAGCAAAGTCTTGTGGTTGATTATCAAAGAACCGCCTGTGTGGCACAGCTTTGGGTACCGTTAATTCGCGAGCCTCACACCTCGGTTGTGAACCAGAAACGGGAGAGGACCTCAGGGAGGACATGCGTTTCTTTCTGGCTAGGGTGGTGTCAGTGACCTACCAGCCCTGACATTTATATTATTTTCACTTGTGTGGTCGTTGGATTGCAAGGCGCCTCGGATATATCGGCGACTATGTGGAGCCGATGGAGTCATTTGGCTCATTTACGCCCCGAAGGGCAGGGAAACGCAGTGCTCAAGCATTTTAATCCACATCGGTGGACCGGCCATGACGATCCAAGGGCCCACCTGAGTCTGGGTCCTGAGACATGGTAGGCTAGATTGTCTCGAATCGGTGAGGACTATCTGTTTCCTTGCTTCATAGATGGAAACCTAACTTCCAATACGTGACTTTGCGGTTTTTGATTGTAGAGCCTAGAATGGCGACATAGTCGTTTGGGGCACTTATGCCGTCTATGATTGATACTTATGATTGAAATTGTTTTGACACTATACACTGATAGTAATAATAAAAGATGAAATTTAGCGTATCAAGCATTCTTTGGCTATTATAAGGTAAAACCCTATCCTCCGGCTTGTGTTGCATTGTGTGATGGGACCTGGGTCTTATAATAGCTTCATTGTTCTTTATTTAGCATTGCGCTGTTGTTTTATGTGCTGGTATTCTTGGGGGGAAACCCGTTCCGTGTTATATGGCGTGGTCCCTTGATTTACCGAACTTTAAAATAAATATTAATAACTGTTTTAGTTCTCACACCAGTCACATGACTGACTTGGAGTTTATTGTTTTAACCTAAACTCTGGGTGCCCCTATTTTCCACGGGCAGCTAGTAGTTTTGGTTTTGCAGATTTATATTCATAGGAACCTGGTTTACAGCTGGAATGATATCCGGAAAGTCTGTATCGGTATATCTCTTTCAGTTGTGTATTGTATTATTTTTCCGCTGCAGTAATGTATTTAAATCTCTGATATTTCTTTAATGTATAATGTTTATTCATACTATGTAAATTCTTGTATTCTAATGGAATTGTTGTAATGAACAATGAAATGTTCTTCTGTTTGTGTTCCAATTCGTCTTGTCCTCAGTACAATCCACGACTTCCCAAAAGGCGGATTTCGGGTCGTTATATAAACAAATCTGATTTGTTTATAATTATTTATTTTATATACACGTTAAAAATTATATTTTATTCATTCCATATCACACAATCAATTTTCACAACACATCAATCAAACAAACAAGTCATTCATGGTCTGTGGACGACGGGTGTCGGGTGCTACTAAGCACCGTCTGCATCCTACTATATATTTCAACTAGAAAATAAAATAAAAGTGAGGAGTTCTCACCGAGGGTCCCACTCCTTCGTGCATTCCTTCTGAACTGCTCGGGTTTCTTTTTTATTTCAGTCGATACCATCGCCATATTTTCCCGCTGTTCACAGTAAAAATCATATTTTTATCGCTTTATCCCAATAAATAAAAATCATATTTTTATTTCAATTTCATATATTTTACAACGCTTCTTTCTGTATAAAAATTATATTTTAATATTTTTACTTCTTATATAAAGATCGAATTTTTATTTTAATGATATACATATAAAGATCGTATCTTTATTCTCATGAAAACTTTATAAAAATCTGGGCTTTATGTAAATAAAAATATAAAACTTACATTTTTACTTCACTGCTATATAAATAAAAATCTCGTCTTTACATAAATAAAAATATTGTCTTTACATAAATAAAAATATTTTCTTTACAAAAATAAAAATATTTTCCTATCAACAAAAATCAAGTTTTTTTCTCATGTATAAAAAAAAAATCAAATCTGTTATACGTTAAAAATCAATATTCTTCTATGTTAAAAATCAATTCTTTTCAATGTTAAAAATTCAACCTTTTTCTATGAACAGAATCTATTCTTTCATCTCAAAAACATGAATATGGATTTCAGATTTTTATTTCACACAAAAATCGTATTTTAAAATACACAAATAAATAAAAATAGAGATAATCACTCACTGGGCATTTGGAGGTGTAAAGGGAGAAGAGAGAGGGGGGAAAGGAAGGAGGAGGGGCTGGCCGACGTGGGGGAGGCGGTGCGGTGGCTCGATTTGGGTGGCATCGCATTTGAGGGCTTCGGGCGTCGTTCAATTTGGGGGTGGAGGTCGGGGGAGGCACGGGCTTGGAGCAGGGTCGGAGAACGAAGGGGGGATGGATGCGGTGGACGGCGCCGCCTGGGACGGTGGCGGGTGGGGTGATGAGCGTGACAGCGCTTTGGGTTCTTTTTTACTTTTATTTTATTCAGAACGAGAAAAAGAAAGGAAGTGAGGGGTGAGGAGTTAATTATAAATATATATATATATATATATATATATATATATTATTTTAAAATCCCAAAAAGTAGCTTTTTATTTCGAACTTGAAATCGAACCCACCGCCTTTTGTCCCTAGCTAATTACCCCCATTTTGAACACAATGGGATATGTATCGTAAGCCAGTTCGACTGTTCCGATTAGTTTTCGTCAAAATCAAAATATAAATCTATATATTGAATTTGAACACACATTTCAATTTACCGGGCTACATACGGACTCTAAAAATTCCTGAAAAATATTTTATAGCTTCGTATTAACAATACGGTCCTAACAAAACTAATTTAATCAAATTCTGAGATCGTTTGAAAAATGGTCATTTTCTGGTCGATCGAAATTGACTAAAGCTAACAAAACGCGTTTTTCGGCGCCACGCTCACATATTTCTTTCAAAAATTATGAATTTTGGAATCTAGCAATAACTTGACGGCCCGAATCCAACAAAAGTGGTTTCGTCGAAAGCAGAGGTCGTTTGCAAAACTTCCTTTTTTAAGGGCCAAAATTCCATAGCGACTATTCTGAAATTTCAACTGGGCATAACTTTTTATCCCCGCTATGAAATTTCAATTTTCCGGATTCATTGGAAAGATATTCTCGATTAGATTCTAATATTTTTGGTTTTGCCAAAATCAATTTTATTTTGAATCCTGTACATTCATTTGAAATTTGAAATCGAATTCTCAAACTACCGTGCCATTTTCAATTCCTTTTATAATTAAAAATAAATATTTATATTCTAACTACGATTCAAATAAATATATATGTTATAATTATATTCAAAATAAATTTCTCATCGTCATTATTTAAAATAATTTGTTTTAAATATTCAAAATTCGCTAAAATTGCCAAAATAAAAATTTCAAATTGGCTCGGATTTTCCTGGTTATTACAAGACGAAAACTATGTCGACTTATGTTTAACTTTAGAAACTCACCGCCAAAAGAACAGTTTGTTTCTTCATCTTAATCTACTTACATACGCCGGGCTTTTTTGTATAAATGGATTGAAACAAAAATACCGTTATTTGCAGAAGAAGTAAAGTGCATAATCTAATTATTTTAGGGCGCTACTATTCACACCCCAATTTACACTTCTGTCCACCATCCTAAATTTAATACAAACGATTATTTTTTATATTCTTTTGGCCACTATATATTATTCCTTCACTCATTTATTCACCACCGTACTTCTCTTAAGAAAAACATGTACTTCTCTATCATTTCAAACTCTAAACCCTAGCAAAAGAAAAAATTCTTTTGTGTCTAATAGAGATGAAAGATGAAGATAAAAAAGAGGTTAAAATTGCTTTATTTTTATTTTTTTCTATTATGTTATAGAATATGTTGTTAGATTTTTTTTAATGGTTAGGGTTTTCCATTGCGTTTACGGATATTTTTTTCCGCTCAGTTGGAAATTTCAAGTTTAGAGGACATTAAATTTGACAACGTTGTAATACAGAATAACAATGTAAGTTTTGACTTGTAGGATTTTTATCCTTATAACTTACGTATCTTCTTTTACAAATTGCTACATTAAATTTTTTATCATTCAATAAATGGAGTATTTGAATGATGATAAATTAGACGATAAACATGATTGTTGTGATAATATGACGCAAGATGTTCGATCAAATGACTCAAAAGACATAAATGTTGATTTGACGAATCATTTCACAACCGACAAAGTAAGTACTCATTTATAAAATTAAAGTTGCTAATGTTGTTATGAAAATGGATTATGATAATTTTTTCTTGAACTAGTTGATTTTATTTATTTGATTCAAAGAGTATATTGATGTAAGGGAGGAAGGAAATTCGTGTTGAGGAAGAAGCTGGTGGCCACTACATTTTTTAGTTATTAATTTAGACGGTGGCCAAGAGAGGAAATTTGAAATATTTGAGGTGCTTTTAATTTGGGGGCCATAAGTGTAAATAGGGGTGAGAATAGTAGCACCCTTATTTTACTCTTTTACGGATTAAAATACACAAAGTTTAATTTAATAAATAAAAAATAGTGAATCAAATTATCATCATCTAGAAATGAAAATCTAGGAAACATGATTTAGAGGTAGAATAAACAATGTTTAATCATATATGTTAAGTCTTTTTTCCAAGTATATTGATTTCCATCCCCTCCGCCTTTCTATTCATATTATATAGATGGTCGATTACACAAAAAAAATTAATATTTTTTAAAACAAATGATATCCTATGGTTTTATTTTATTTTTTTGTTGTGGGCTAATGTTTATAAACTAAAAAGGTAACAATTTAACTTGCAATCATAGAAATAAAAAAATATGCTACTACATATATTTCCTATTTTGTTTTACGGTTTTAGAATCAAATGGTGGATATTGGGAGTTCTACTCAATTTTGTGCTGTCAATTTCTTCCACTTCAGGCCAGTGAATTGTTATTATTCTCGTTGGAAATAGCAATTCCGATTTATTTATCGAGTACTGTTAATGTTTACATTAATGACAATTGTTAATAATCAAGTATATTTACTAAATAACTAATTTCTTATTGTAAATACTAATCATATCCCTGTATCATAAACAAATAGGTGAAATTATTTGTGTACGTGGCGACATGTAATTTGAATAAAGAGGATTGAGCCTAGAATGAAATAATCTGTCCTTAAATTCCCTGTTAACTTGTCTTCCCTTTATTTTTATTCACTTGTCATCACTATTTAATTATCACGTGGAATTCACCGATAGCACATGAAAGGTGGATGATTTATTGGTCAATGACAAAGATCAAATGGAAACATAGGAGTGTTTAGTTATTAAGATTGAGAAATTGCAATTTAATGATAGAGAAATTAAAAATTAATGGGGTTATGTATGAAATTTAACAATAATAAAATGTGCCCATAAGGGATACATGAACATTTATACTATTTGCAAATGATAATTAGTAGGCATTAGCTGTTTGAATGCACATATTAATTAACTTATCTTTTTTGAAAACATGAATCATTATGGAAAGAATTTGTTTGAAAGAATTTAAATATATGATATGGAATTGAAATAAGAATTGAATTGAAAGGGAATGAGTTTGGATAGAATTTGTCGTCTAATATTGGATATGGATTTACAGGAGTAGACGAGTACGATCAGAAATGTTAAAACCTATCCATACCTAGATTCTGATAGTGTTCGCCTGGGTTGTGAATCAATGTCCAATATAAGTGGATTAAATTCTATATAAACTTGTATTTTAAATATTTAGAATTTGTATTTGCAAAATTTGTTTGAAATATGAATATACAGATCAGAGTAGCGCAGTAAAAGTGTGAAATTATTTCGAATAAATTGTTTCAAGAGATTTTCGGCTATTTGAATAAAGTATCTTTTTAGATAAGATTTAAATAATTTAAATTGAAATAAATGAAATCTTATATTTACGAAAATGACTTCGAAAGTAAATTTGAAAGGGAATTTTCCATTGAATCTCTTAAAAAATGTTATCTTCTGTGTAGTTTTCTGAAATCTCATTTCTTGAATGTTCGAAAATGATTTGAATTTAGGGGTATGACACTCGATATGGCTTATATATGAAATGATTTCTAAAGTTTTATTAAACATAGAAGTTAGACAACTTGAAATCCCGATATTTTGAAATGTTTAGAAATGACCATAATACGATTCAAAGTATTTGTAAATTATGATTTCAAAATGCTTTTAGCTTCGGTATATAAATGAAATAAAATGATCCATGCTAAGATTCGAGTAACCCGTGACTAAAAAAAGGTATGAGTGGGTGTAAACCCTTAATGATGGTCCGCTCTAGGGTCCGGAAAGACGCCATTTATATATCGATACGTACGTAAGTCGTTATATCTTTTATGCCCTTCAAAGGTAAAAGTTATTCAAAACCACAAAGCTGATTGTACCACTTTATTCTTACTTAATGTTTGGGCAATAATAGCTGCTACATCGGGCTGTTTAATCATATACATCAAGGGAATGTTTGTTTAGACGCAAAATGGTGACATAAGTTTAGATACAACCAATTTTAACCATTAGACCTCTCCTGAATTTTTTCTTCCATGTAAAGACAAACGTAGTCAATGATGTTTGGAATTTGTGTTTCTAAATTTATGTCAAATTTTATATCTCAATAGTCGCATTAATTGTTTAACAAATAAGTTTTATTTTATTCAGTGCATTTTATCGATTGATCTTATTAGCAAATCTTCTTAAAATAATATTTATTGTAGTATAGATAAAAGGAGGAATTTTTATCCTTTGCTTATTTCCACTCCTTTGGTACTTGTTTCATTTTCCAAAAGTTTTTTCTATAAACTAATAAATAAATATCAAAATCAATTTTTCTCTGAATATATTTGTCTATGATTAAAATTTATCAAGTCGATCACTAGGAAAACATTCCTACCGTAGAGTTGCAAAACCAAATTGACTGAAACAAAAAGAAGTAAATAAAAAAGAAACTTCGCTTTAACATTTCCCTTGAATCTTTATAAGGTAATTTAATTACATAGTTATCCCTATATATATCCTTTTGAATCTCCTTGATTTTAAAATTTTATAACATATTATCATTGAACATTTAGTTAAAATTGATTACAAACATACATATATACATATATATATGTCTATGTATATTTATTTGTATGTATGTATATGCGAGTGTGTGTGTGTATATATATATATATGTAAGTATATAGGGAAAGACTATTTAGACGCAAATATTTGATAAAAGTTACCGTATAAAAACGAGTTGGAGGACAGCTGCCTACTTTGAAACTTAAAATTTTAATTCACAAAAGTTACCATGTGAAAATGTACAAATATTAGTTTATGAATGTTTTAGATAAACATGAAATATAAAGATGAAAATAAAAATAAACTAATATATACATGATCTTCACTCCTAGTCCTCCTCACAAATCCTCAGTTGCCCTTACATTTTACACATTTATGCTTATATTACACTAAGGAATCAAAAATATATATAGTAAATAGCTTTAAATATTGTCCAAATAGTTTTAAATATGGTCTAAACACCTTTAAATATGGTCACATACATCATCTGTAGGTTGGGGATTCAAAATATTTAAATTTGGTAAATATTAACGTAGCTCACTGATTATTCAATGGTAAATTATTTACCTTTTTTTTCCATTACAGAATGATAGTTTATCTTAATTCAGTCCTATTTATAACCCATTCAAATCACAAACAACATGAAATACAGTGAGGTCTACAATATCGAAGATAAAAGATGAAATCGTCATCTTCTTTGCTCATCATTCTCGCTTCAATAGCTCTTCTTTCATGCTTGCCCTCGGTAGAATCAAGACTAAAGGATGGATGAGTTTCCATGGGCAATACAAACGATCCCCCTGTCATAAAAGTCGCTGAATTTGTTGTAGACGACAACAATAGAAATGTTATTCATGATATGAAATTCAAGCAAGTATTGAAAAGGTAGACGCAAAATAATTCCAAAGGGACGAATTACCGACTTCTTCTACAAGAAAACTTTGTGGAAACGCAATTAGACGTGCTTTGTGAAACTGAAGTTTCTGAAAATGCCACCAAGCAGTTGCAGCTTATTTCCTTTAGTATTTTTGATTAATTTATGTACCACCAATGATGTTACAATGCTTTTTCGTGGATTGGTCTTCGGATAATAGAGGCGTGTTTGCTTTAATTTTTGTTTTTCTTTGATGTTTACTTTCATAAAGATATTTGATTCTAAATCTGATATGTTTCTTTATTATGGTCTCTAATATCCGTAGTGATATTAAGCTTTGAAGCAGTAGTTTACTAGATAGATAATAAGCTATTTGATCAGGAATTCACAATGATTTTGTTGAGTAGTGATTTTTATTTTTCGCTGTCGTATTGGTTTTGAACAGAGATTGCAAAACAGTTGGAAATTATTTTGAATGCAGTCTTTTGGAATAAGAAAATACAAATACAAATAAATAAATACAAATAATACAGGAAATTTGTGTGAAGGACAAAAAAACAAAAAGTTTGCCCAAAAGGACAAGAGCCAAAAAAGTTGCTCAAAAGGCCAACTTTTAGGGTAAAGTGGAAAAAAAAGGGCCCCCCCGAATTCCACCATTTGCACTAGAAAATGTCCTTTTAGGCAAAAAATTTGCCTCTTGTCCTTTTGAGCAAACTTTTTGCTCTTTTTGTCCTTGTGGCAAAAATCCCCTTTTTGTTTCAAACCTTTTATACAAAAAAAGCCTTGCGTTTTGTAAGTAGATAAAGATGAAGAAACAAATTGTTCTTTTGGCGGTGAGTTTCTAAAGTTAATCATAAGTCGACATAGTTTCTAAAGTTAATCATAAGTTTCTAAAGAATTTAAATATATGAAATGGAATTGAAATAAGATTTGAATTGAAAGGGAATGAGTTTGGATAGAATTTGTCGTCTGATATTCGATATGAATTTACAGGAGCAGACGAATACGATCAAAAAAATTAAAACCCCTCCATATCCAAATTCTGATAGTATTCACTTGAGTTGTGAATCAACATCCAATATAAGTCGATTAAATTCTATATAAACTTATATATTAAATATTTAGAATTTGTATTTGCAAAATTTGTTTGAAATATGAATGTAGAGATTAGAGTAGCGCAGTAAAAGCGTGAAATTATTTCAAATAAATTGTTTCAAGAGATTTTCGGCTATTTGAATAACGTATCTTTTCAGATAAGATTTAAATACTTAAAATCTAAATAAATGAAATCTTGTATTTATGCAAATAACTTCGAAAGTAAATTCGAAAGGGAATTTTCCTTTGAATCTCTTAAAATATATTATCTTCTGTGTAGTTGTTCGAAATCTCATTTCTTGAATGTTCGAAAATGATTTGAATTTAGGGGTATGATACTTGATGTGCCTTATATATTGAAATGATTTGTAAATTTTTAGTAAACATAGAAGTTCGACGACTTGAAATCCCGATATTTTGAAATGTTTAGAAACGACCATAATATGATTGAAAGTGTTTGTAAATTATGATTTCGAAATGCTTTTAACTTCGGGATATAAATGAAATAAAATGATTCGTGCTAAGATTTGAGTAACTCATGACTAAAAAAAGGTATGAGTGGGTGTAAACCCTTGATGATGGTCCGCTCTGGGGTCCGGAAAGATGCTATTTATATATCGATATGTACGTAAGTCGTTACATCTTTTTTGACTTTCAGAGCTAAAAGTTATTCAAAACCACAAAGATGACTGTATCACTTTATTCTTACTTAATTTTTGGGCAATAATAGCCGCTACATTGGGTTGTTTAATCATACACATCAAGGGAAAGTTTGTATAGATGCAAAATGGTGACATAAGTTTAGATACAACCAATTTCAACCATTAGACCTCTCCTGAATTTTTCCTTCCATGTAAAGACAAACGTAGTCAATGATGTTTAGAATTTGTGTTTCTAAATTTATGTCAAATTTTATATCTCAATAGTTGTAACACCCCACCTCCGCCAGGGTGGCTCTTGCAAGCAACTCTGACTTTTGTGGGGCGTTTTAAAACAAGGTAAACATGCATAATGATATAACAAGGCAGGACATGACATATATATATGTAAATAAACAGAGTAAGTAGATAGATAAAACAGCGGAAGAATTTTAAACCATTTCAAAACAAGTCTGCTACATCATAATGTCAATTTCCCAAATAAACAAGTCTAGTATATAAAATAACATCATCTGAACTGAAAAGGAAAACATAAAAGTAGCTATCCCCAAAGTGGAAAAACCATAGCGAGCTCAAGTCCAAAGCATACATGAGCTATCCAAGAAAGCAGCTAAGATCCAAGCTAGGCTCCTGTATTTCCCTCCCTGAGAACCTGGGGGGGGGGGGGGGGAAACGGAAGAAAAGAGGCGAAAGAAAACAGGTCAGTCAAAAAGACTGAGTAAGCCCTGCTACGATCAGTCTATAAACTAATAAAGTTAACAACATAATGGAAACTGAGATGATCATAGATAACAACATACTGGCATGTTAAATTAACTACAAGATAGATAGAGGTGTCGTCGCATAAACAAGGTTAAGTTCTGCACCACGGTGTACTAGCAAACCAACATAACAGGTATTGATCCCTTGGCCCAAGCTTTGACCCAATAACATGAAGTGACCTTAACATAATGTCCAACCAAACGGTCTAGTCGATCGGCTCCCTATAAGCCTAACACGTCAAGTGTTGGTGTCCATACGGCCCACATATGGATGTAGTCAGACTGTGCTGGGTCCACCTTCGGGTGTATCAAGCCCTCGGGTGTCAACCCCAGACACTGAAGCAATAATGCACAGTCTAAACCTACTGGTACCCGTGCATCGAGTTTGTCCAATACCGGATTACGTGCACGTCCGTAGCCCGCCTGGACCCGCACCGCTGTACCACTCAGCCGTCGCTTTGGTCGCTTACATCAGTCCAGTAATCGTGCCCCGCCCTAGCCCAGCCTCTAGGGTTGTGATGATACCAAACTGGGATTACTGCTGGAACAGACCACGTTGCTAGGGTTTCCTAAGAGGGTTAAGTGCGATTTAACCCTTTACTAATCATGGATTAAATTGGTTAAGTGTAACCGACAGTTCACAACTTAACCCCATTTCAATCTCTCAAACCCCCAAATGGATTAAATTGGTTAAGTGTAACCGACAGTTCACAACTTAACCCCATTTCAATCCCTCGAACCCCCAAATTGGTTAAGTATTAGTGGACCCTGACTTAACCCTAATCATGAGGCATTAGTTAGTTTAATGCACCTTAACCTCTCACATTAGACTTTGTTGTGGTTACCTAGTTAAGCCGGTGGGTTCCGGGTAGATTTACACCACAACTTGGTCTAACCTCGGGTCTTGGCACCACATGACCAACTTCTCACATTGGGTCCTGTTGTTTGTAGCCACTAGTTATGCCGGTAGGTTCCGGGTAGAATTACGCTACAAACTCAACCCAACCTCGAGTTGGCCACACTTATGTTCTCTAAGTGTCATGTCCACTTTATTTCAAAACATAATTACAAGTCAACAAATACTTGGGTAAACCTAACTTAATAGGTAAATTCCCAAGGGGTAGACCTAACTTAATAGGTAAATTCCCAATCTTATATTTTCATGTATTTTAAGTTTACCCAAACCCCCCAACGTCATTCTATCGCTTACATATTCGTAACAACGCATAAAGGATAGGAAGAGGGAACTTGGCATAACATACATGATGAACTTGTATATCACAACAAACATGCATAACATGTTAGACTTGCATAACTTAGCATAGTGAACTTGAATATTACCATAAATATGCATAACATGTTAAACTTGCCTAACATGGCATGTGGAACTTGCATAAACACGCATAACTTGTCAAACATGCATAACATGTCATTGTGAACTTGCATAAGCATGCATAACTTATTAAACATGCATAACATGGCATAGTGAACTTGCGTAAACATGCATAACTCAATAAACTTGCAAATCATGGCATAGTGAACTTGCATAAACATGCATAACTCAATAAACTTGCAAATCATGGCATAGTGAACTTGCATAAACATGCATAACTCAATAAACTTGCAAATCATGGCATAGTGAACTTGCATAAACATGCATAACTCAATAAACTTGCAAATCATGGCATAGTGAACTTGCATAAACATGCATAACTCAATAAACTTGCAAAAATCCCAACCTGCATCACATATTAACTTTAGAGTTTCTAAAATGAAGGTAAGACGGCTTACCAATATTAGGAAGACACAAATCTACTAATAAAGATTGAGAAGCCCTTTATGCAAGCATATAAAAACCCAAAATAAAGCTCCAATAAGAAACACCCTTAACAAAAATCCCAAAAACTCTAGCTTAGCAAATAAAACTTGCAATTTGATGATGTATGCAAGCTAATGATCATTCATACAACTTAGAAATGCTTGTATGAACATCATAATCTTCATAGGAATGATTCAAGAAGAGGGTAGAGGCTAGGGTTTTTAAGTGGAGGCCATTTGAGAAATCAATTTGGCATAGTTTGGTTGCTAGAATGAATAATGGGGTTTTAGGGTAGGATTAGGGTCTTATTTATAGAAGATTAGAGTGTTTTTAGCCCTAGGATTAACCCTAGGTTAGTTTAGGTCCGTCAGATTTCGGAATTCTCTAGAACCAAGCCACAAGACCAGACCAAGACCCAAAATGGTGCGCCAGGCAAAACTGCCCGGCCACCCTGTGTCGACAGGGCTGTCGACAGGGGTGTCGACACCCTAGGGACCCTGCCGACACGCCTGCCGACATGGGGGTCCTGGCGGGATTTTTCCCGCCTGCGCCAGTTTGCCCTAATTTCCAACTTTGAACTTGAAATTCAAATCTGTTTTTAATATGGAAATTTCTGAAAACTTCTATGGGCCTTAACTGGGTCATACGGACTCCGATTTTCGAAAACTCGGACTCTATTTCGCGTATTTTTCCGAGACGAACGCAATGGCATAGCCCATTTCCCTTGATTCAGATTTTTAGAATTAAATTCTGCCTCGATTTATGTTATAACAGGTTATTAAAAATACGGGTTGTTACATTCTACCCTCCTTAAAGGATTTCGTCCCCGAAATCTTCAAGTTAGGAAGAACGTATCCTACCATCCAATCATCCATCTACTCAAAGCATCATCCACGAGCAATCATTGTCCTTACAAGATTCTAAATGTGGTATGAACATATGCAAAAGTGTGTGTATATGTACTTATCTAATGCAAAGATCAGGCGGTTACTGATACAGTAAACCTCCTTAATGCATATGTATGTCAGTGAAATGAATCCATATGTATGCAAATTCCTAACATAATTCATAGTATCTATATGAGTGCACATAACATTCATCCATATGCAACATCCATGTGGTAGCACAACAAGTTTCAACCATGAATAAGTGTAAGCACTCATGCATATGCAACATGAAGAGTGTGTGAGCCGATCTAGTGCCTAATGTGTATAATGCATCCACGAGTAACCACTTGCAAACACTTGCAACCACTTGCAAACATCAAGCATAACATGTTTCAAATACATGTTTCATCCAAAGGGTTTCTACCTAAGGTTCTCATGACAAGATAGACACGATAAACTAGACAAACTAGATAAACTAGATAAACATGGACAGAGAGATATGCTAAAAAGAGATCTTAGAAGATAAGCAAGATAAACTCCTTTTTGGATTACAAGAATTCCATTCAAACTCTGACATATAGTACTAACCGATGAGTCATAACCCCCTTATGGAGTTTACAACAGAAATAAGATCGAGAATGGGACCGAGAGGATATATATACAAAAGATAACTTGCAAGCAAGCTCCACAGGAAAACAAGGATCAAGGATGCACTCTTACAAAGAGATATGTTGCGTGTATGTTAGTCTTCACTCTTCTTAGTCACGTTTCCTTGAGCTTAACTCCACTGTGCTTTGATCGTCTTTTACTTCATGATTTCTTGGCTTCCTAACTCCTATTTCCCAAATTCGAGTTGGAACTCATTTCATTATCGCCTCTCGTCTTCCTTTTCCACTTATTCTTCTTTCTGTATACTTGGCTTAAACATAACTGTAACCTCATGATTTCATGCAAGCTCTCCAAAATTCACTAGTGAATCCTGGATCTCGTCTACTTACTATAAAGTATTCCACGCAGCAGAACTTTTCTTGAAAATACCAATCCACGTTGCCAATTGCCCTTACAAACGTGATTTTCTATAACTCATGCTTAATCGAAATGAACCATCCGCCTATGAGTGATAGGCCATACCTAGATTCAGTTGCCTACCCATGGCTTCCCGTAGGCCATTTCAAAACTGGCCAACTTCTTGAGGGTAAACCGTTGCTAACCATGATGCAGTCCTCTCGCTCTTCACCGGACTGAAATGAGCACTCTTCGTGAGTCTACCTATTATGACCCACATACCCATATTCCTTTCTTTGATCTAGGTAGTCCATCCACATAATCTATCGAGATGTTTTCACACTTCCCTTGCGGAACCTCCAATGGAGGTAATGGCCCGCCGGGCTTCTATGACTTGGCCATAACCTGGTGGCACAACATGCATCCTGAGACCGACTCGGCCACCTCCTCGAGTGATGCGCATCATCAAGAACCTTCTTTACCAAGTCTTCCACTCGAGGGACGCATAATCTCTCATCGCTCCTTAGTCATCCCTTGTCATCTATAATATATCTAGCAAGGTGACTTAACATCTCGCCTTGAATCAACTGGTCCATGTTCTTGACTAACTGCGGGTCTTCTTCCTGTGAAACCCCCTTCTTGGTCAAGAAGAGTAAGTCTAAGCTCAGGGAATGCTAACTAACTAGCCAAACGGAGAAAGCTTCTTACTTCAATTGCCCTCCTCAGAGTTTTCCGGTCTTAAACCGCAACCACTTTAGCGGAATCCACAGCTAAGCCTTACTTAGGAACTATGTGCCCAAGAAATCCAACTTCTTTCCTCCAAAGTGACATTTGGAGAACTTGACCTTCAACTGGTGGCTCTAAGCGTATCCATCACCTCCTTGAGATGTCTAGCATGCTCTTCCTCGTTCTTTTAAGGAGATCAAAATATCGTCTACGACGACCACGACAAACTTGTTCAAGGACTCCCTAAACACCCTACCCATCAAGTTCACGTAATATGCGGGTGCATTAGTCAAACCAAATAGCATGACTAGCCATTCTAAAAAAATCCATCTAGAGTCCTAAACGCAGTCTTGTCAATTCCATCCTCAGCCATCCTAAGCTGATGGAATCCGATAGCTAGATCAAAAGAAAACAAATGCTCCTACAAGCTGATCAAACAAATCATCAATCCTTGGTAACGGTTGTCTATTCTCCTCACGATAATCAACACATAAACGAAGCAAACTATCCATATTAGTAACGAGTACTAGTGGAGCACCCTACTCGAAAATGCTTCGTCTCAGGAAGTTCTTCTCAAGCAACTCCTTGACTTGCTTTCTTAACTCTCATCTCGTGAGGTCATGTGCCTAACCGGCCACAAAACTGGCTTGGTATTACCAACCAGATAATGCGGAAATCTATCCCACGTCTAAGGGTAACCCCTTTACTTCCCCCAAGATATCAGGATATTCTCGGACCACCCTCACAGATTGCAAACTATCGATAGACGAGTTGAGGGATTCAAGATAACATAACATGACGGGACCCATAGGGTTGCTAGAAATTTCTGGGGTATTACCGAGGCGAGTCATGAGCCTCACAACCCTATATACAAAAATCAAGAATGGCTCCAAAACAGGACAACCATTCCATGCCCAAAACCAACCCATATCCCCTGAAACCGAGAATATAAACATCCAACGAGAATTCTATACTCAAGATAGAAATTTTCAAATCTACTCAGACCACAGACAAACGGGCAGAACCCCCAATTGGATTTGAAACACATACGGGATCATCAACTAGACTAGTACTTAGGTGCAAACTTTCAACTAGATCAGATGAAATAAAACTATGCGATGTGCCGGAATCAAACAAAGTACGAACAGGGAAAATCAGAAAATGTAAACAAGTCTTTCAACAGAAACACTACCTCTATCATGAGCTGGAAGAACGGTGTTGAGGGGATGAACTCGCCCTTCAGATAGTCCCGCACACTGAGTCTGACCTTGCCCTTGTTTTCTTCGGGCAATCCTTGCTGAGATGTCCAAACTCACCACAATGAAAGCATTCGCCCCGCTTTCTCTTCTTCTTCCTACATTCCCTGGATATATGTCCAACTTTACCACAGAAGTTGCATTTCCTATTCTCTCTTGGCTTGTCCTTGCAGTTGTTGTTATTCTTGCCTCGTTTCCCGGAATTTACCCTCTTGCCTTGAGACTCATTCTCCTTGACCTCTTTCTTGTCATTGTTATCTTCTTCTTGAAGTAGGGCCGTATTCACCAAATTCTCGAAAGTCGCCCCCAAGGGTATATGAGACATGGCCAAACCATGTAATGGCTCGTTTAATCCTAGAGCAAAGTGTAGGGCCTTCTTCTGAGCTGTATTAACCGAGTCTAAATCGACCCGAGCCAGTTGATTGAACTTATCTATGTATTCCCTAATAGTCATGTCCCCTTGCTTCAGTGATAAGAACCTCAGTCCAAACCTTCCTCTAAAATCATCCCAAGTCTCAATTGGCCTAGTAGCGGTGGTGACTACCCACCAACGTGCAGCTTCTTCCTTTAGCAACCATACTGCTAATAAAACCTTCCTGCGGTCACCTATATCAAAGGTGGCTAAAAGATCTTCGGTCTCTTTCAACCAATTCCTTGCCTCTACAAAAGTCTCTGTTCCACTAAAATTCTTGCCACCCATCATCTTAAAGTTCTTACAAGTTTCCGCAAAATCCGCTTGTGGAGGCTGAGGGAGAAGAGGAATATCAGCTACGGAAGGAGGAGGAGGAACAGCGGCCTTGACTGGAAAGACAACATTAGAGACACCCGGGACCGGTGCCGTGACTTCCAAGTACCGACGAAACCAATCGGGTATTGTTACTCCTTCGGGCAAGATGAGATTATCCGACATGCTGGAAACGAAAAGAAAAGAGTTCAAACGAGGGGTCAAAGGATAGTGCTAATGGCTTTTGGGGAATAGCCTTTTAAAAATAACTAGACTTTTCTTTGGAAAATACTTTATACCTGGTTTTGAAAATAGTTTTTCAAAAGTTTTTAAAAACCTTTTTATCCCTTCTCGTAAACCATATGCTCTGATAACAAATGCAACACCCCACCTCCGCCAGGGTGGCTCTTGCAAGCAACTCTGACTTTGGTGGGGCGTTTTAAAACAAGGTAAACATGCATAATGATATAACAAGGCAGGACATGACATATATATATATGTAAATAAACAGAGTAAGTAGATAGATAAAACAGCGGAAGAATTTTAAAACCATTTCAAAACAAGTCTGCTACATCATAATGTCAATTTCCCAAATAAACAATTCTAGTATATAAAATAACATCATCTGAACTGAAAAGGAAAACATAAAAGTAGCTATCCCCAAAGTGGTAAAACTATAGCGAGCTCAAGTCCAAAGCATACATGAGCTATCCAAGAAAGCAGCTAAGATCCAAGCTAGGCTCCTGTATTTCCCTCCCTGAGAACCTGGGGGGGGGGGGGGACGGAAGAAAAGAGGCGAAAGAAAACAGGTCAGTCAAAAAGACTGAGTAAGCCCTGCTACGATCAGTCTATAAACTAATAAAGTTAACAGCATGATGGAAACTGAGATGATCATAGATAACAACATACTGGCATGATAAATTAACTACAAGATAGATAGAGGTGTCCTCGCATAAACAAGGTTAAGTTCTGCACCACGGTGTACTAGCAAACCAACATAACAGGTATTGATCCCTTGGCCCAAGCTTTGACCCAATAACATGAAGTGACCTTAACATAAGGTCCAACCAAACGGTCTAGTCGATCGGCTCCCTATAAGCCTAACACGTCAAGTGTAGGTGTCCATACGGCCCACATATGGATGCAGTCAGACTGTGCTGGGTCCACCTTCGGGTGTATCAAGCCCTCGGGTGTCAACCCCAGACACTGAAGCAATAATGCACAGTCTAAACCTACTGGTACCCGTGCATCGAGTTTGTCCAATACCGGATTACGTGCACGTCCGTAGCCCGCCTGGACCCGCACCGCTGTACCACTCAGCCGTCGCTTTGGTCGCTTACATCAGTCCAGTAATCGTGCCCCGCCCTAGCCCAGCCTCTAGGGTTGTGATGATACCAAACTGGGATTACTGCTGGAACAGACCACGTTGCTAGGGTTTCCTAAGAGGGTTAAGTGCGATTTAACCCTTTACTAATCATGGATTAAATTGGTTAAGTGTAACCGACAGTTCACAACTTAACCCCATTTCAATCCCTCAAACCCCCAAATGGATTAAATTGGTTAAGTGTAACCGACAGTTCACAACTTAACCCCATTTCAATCCCTCGAACCCCCAAATTGGTTAAGTATTAGTGGACCCTGACTTAACCCTAATCATGAGGCATTAATTAGTTTAATGCACCTTAACCTCTCACATTAGACTTTGTTGTGGTTACCTAGTTAAGCCGGTGGGTTCCGGGTAGATTTACACCACAACTTGGTCTAACATCGGGTCTTGGCACCACATGACCAACTTCTCACATTAGGTCCTGTTGTTTGTAGCCACTAGTTATGCCGGTAGGTTCCGGGTAGAATTACGCTACAAACTCAACCCAACCTCGAGTTGGCCACACTTATGTTCTCTAAGTGTCATGTCCACTTTATTTCAAAACATAATTACAAGTCAACAAATACTTGGGTAAACATAACTTAATAGGTAAATTCCCAAGGGGTAGACCTAACTTAATAGGTAAATTCCCAATCTTATATTTTCATGTATTTTAAGTTTACCCAAACCCCCCAACGTCATTCTATCGCTTACATATTCGTAACAACGCATAAAGGATAGGAAGAGGGAACTTGGCATAACATACATGATGAACTTGTATATCACAACAAACATGCATAACATGTTAGACTTGCATAACTTAGCATAGTGAACTTGCATATTACCATAAATATGCATAACATGTTAAACTTGCCTAACATGGCATGTGGAACTTGCATAAACACGCATAACTTGTCAAACATGCATAACATGTCATTGTGAACTTGCATAAGCACGCATAACTTATTAAACATGCATAACATGGCATAGTGAACTTGCGTAAACATGCATAACTCAATAAACTTGCAAATCATGGCATAGTGAACTTGCATAAACATGCATAACTCAATAAACTTGCAAATCATGGCATAGTGAACTTGCATAAACATGCATAACTCAATAAACTTGCAAATCATGGCATAGTGAACTTGCATAAACATGCATAACTCAATAAACTTGCAAAAATCCCAACTTGAATCACATATTAACTTTAGAGTTTCTAAAATGAAGGTAAGAGGGCTTACCAATATTATGAAGACACAAATCTACTAATAAAGATTGAGAAGCCCTTTATGCAAGCATATAAAAACCCAAAACAAAGCTCCAATTAGATACACCCTTAACAAAAATCCCAAAAACTCTAGCTTAGCAAATAAAACTTGCAACTTGATGATGTATGCAAGCTAATGATCATTCATACAACTTAGAAATGCTTGTATGAACATCATAATCTTCATAGGAATGATTCAAGAAGAGGGTAGAGGCTAGGGTTTTTAAGTGGAGGCCATTTGAGAAATCAATTTGGCATAGTTTGGTTGCTAGAATGAATAATGGGGTTTTAGGGTAGGATTAGGGTCTTATTTATAGAAGATTAGAGTGTTTTTAGCCCTAGGATTAACCCTAGGTTAGTTTAGGTCCGTCAGATTTCGGAATTCTCTAGAACCAAGCCATAAGACCAGACCAAGACCCAAAATGGTGCGCCAGGCAAAACTGCCTGGCCACCCTGTGTCGACAGGGCTGTCGACACCCTGGGGACCCTGTCGACACGCCTGTCGACATGGGGCTCCTGGCGGGATTTTTCCCGCCTGCGCCAGTTTGCCCTAATTTCCAACTTTGAACTTGAAATTCAAATCTGTTTTTAATATGGAAATTTCTGAAAACTTCTATGGGCCTTAACTGGGTCATACGGACTCCGATTTTCGAAAACCCGGACTCTATTTCGCGTATTTTTCCGAGACGAACGCAATGGCATAGCCCGTTTCCCTTGATTCTGAATTTTAGAATTAAATTCTGCCTCGATTTATGTTATAACAGGTTATTAAAAATACGGGTTGTTACAATAGTCGCATTAATTGGTTAAATAATCAGTTTTATTTTATCGATTGAACTTATTAGCAAATCTTCTTTAAATAATATTTATTGTAGTATAGATAAAAGGAGGAATTTTTATCCTTTGCTTATTTCCACTCCTTTGGTACTTGTTTCATATTCCAAAAGTATTTTCTGTAAACAAATAAATGAATAACAAAAATCAAATTTCATCTGAATATATTTGTCTATGATCAAAACTTATGAAATCGATCACTAGGAAAATATTCCTATCGTAGAGTTGCAAAATAAAATTGTCTGAAACAAAACGAAGTAGATAAAAAAGAAACTTCTCTTTAACATTTCCCTTGAATCTTTATAAGGTAATTTAATTACTTAGTTAATGTAATAACCCGGAAATCCGAGCTAATTTAAAAATTTTATTTTGGCAATTTTAGCGAATTTTGAATATTTAAAATGAATTATTTTAAATAATAACGGCGAGAAATTTATTTTGAATAGAATTAGAACATATATATTTATATAGATCATCGTTAGAATATAAATATTTATTTTAAATTATAAAAGGAATTGAAAATGGCGCGGTAGTTCGATAATTCGATTTCAAAACTCAAATGAATGTACATGATTCAAAATAAACCGGATTTTAGCGAAACCAAAAATATTAGAGTCTATTTGAGAATATCTTTCCAACGAATCCGAAAAATTGAAATTTTATAGCGGGGATAAAAAGTTATGTCCAGTTGAAAATTCAGAATAGTTGCTTTGGAATTCTGGCCCTTAAAAATGTAAATTTTGCAAACGACCTCGGTTTTCGACGAAACCACTTTTGTTGGATCCGTGATGCCTAGTTATTGCTAGGTTTCAAAATTCATAATTTTTCGAATCAATATGTGAGCGTGGCGAAGTTAAACGTGTTTTAACAGTTTTAGTCAATTTCGATCAACCAGAAAATAGCCATTTTTCAAATGGCCTCAGAATTCGATGAAATTAGTTTTGTAAGGACTGTATCGTCAATACGAAGCTAGAAATATTTTTTCTGGAATTTTTAGGGTCCGTGTGTGGCCCCGGTAAATTGAAATGTGTGTTTGAATTGAATATATAAAGACTTATATTTTAAATTCAATGAAAACTGGTTGAAATGATCAAATTGGCCTACGAAACATATCCCATTGTGTTCGGAATGGGGGTAATTAGCAAGGGACGATAGTCGTTGGGCTTGATTTGAGATTCGAATTAAAAGTCAACTTTAAGGAATAGATTAATTAATTAAATAATATTATATATAATATACCCTCCTCCAAATATCTCGTTAAACCTAAATGCCTAACCCATTTTCAAAACCCGATACCACCACTCCCTAACCCCCAAATCGTTCGACGTCTTTGCTTCCTCGGCCACCGCGCCAGAGCCGCCGCCCTCCGACCTACCACCACTGGCCTCCCCCACGACCTCGCTCTCCCCCTCCTCCGTGAAAACCGCCGGACCCCAAAGCAGCACCCATCCCCTCCATTGAAATCGACGCTTAACACCCCGACGCCCTAGATCGAACGCACCGCGAGCACCAGGCGCCTCCGCCCTCGCCTTTGACCACCTACCGCCAACTCCCCTCCGCCCAGCACCCTACTCCGTCACCTCCAGCAGCTGGTGTGTCCTCCTCAATTGAAATTGGATTTTTACAGAGAAAGTAAAGTAAGTTTTTAATTTATTTATTCCTTTTTATATACATTAAAGGAGTGTTTAAATTATTGAATTTATTTTTAGTTTTTGTACGAAATAATCTTTGAAGTCAAATCTGATTTGTACGTATGAAAGGTTGAATTTATTCTCGGTTTGTAATGTAATAAAAATTTGATTTTTATTTGTATGTGCAATGCGAAAAGTTATGATTTTTGTTCATAGGAAAAATATAATCTTTATATAGTAGAGATTATAAAAATATAATATTTATATAGTAGAGATTATGAAAATATAATTTTTATATAGTAGAGATAATAAAAATGTGATTTTTACATATGTAGTGAATACGGACGGCGAAAGTAACAAAAGGAGACATGACAAAGATTTCTTACCTATGAAGAGTCGCGGTGTATTGGTTTAGCTAATCGGTGAGAACTTCTCACTTTAAATCTTGTTTTCTAATTAAAATATATACTAGGATGCAGACGGTGCTAAGCAGCACCTGACACCCGTTGTCCACAGACCATGGACGACTTGTTTGTTTGATTGATGTGTTGTGAAAATTGATTGTGTTGAAATAAAATATATATTCATTTACAGATCGATCGATTTGTTTATGTACACCGATTTAACTAATATAGATTGGGACGATAAATTTTACACATCGCCCAACTGCACAAATAAAATATGTGTTTGATTGATTGAAACCCCACACCGGTGTTGGGATGATATTAAAGTACACTAATCCCAATTGTTTAGTAGTATGTCGACCGATGGGTTGACAAACTGTGTAAGCGTTACTTATCTATATTTAATGCTTATGCAGTGGTGTGGTGCACTCTGGATGATGGTTTATGATTTATCGTTGCTATTATATACATGTGTTGTAGAGAATCCATATAATTAACAATACATGGTAATTGATTGGGCCTCATTCTAATTAGGAAAATAAAGAATAGAATGAAAATTCATGTGTTGAATAAAATAAATTCATGTGTTGACTAATATAAATTCATGTGTTGAATAATATAAATTCATGTGCTGAATATAAAATAAATTCGTGTGTTGAATAAAATAAATTCATAAAATTCATGTGTTGAATAATATAAATTCATGTGTTGAATATAAAATAAATTCATGTGTTGAATAGAAAGAAATTCATGTGTTGAATAGAAATAAAAATTCATGTGTTGAATAGAAATTATATATTCATGTGTTGAATAGAAAATATATTCATGTGTTGAATAGAAATAAATTCATGTGTTGAATAGAAATAAAAATTCATGTGTTGAATAGAATAAATATTCATGTGTTGAATAGAATAAACATTCATGTGTTGAATAAAAGCCGTGTTGACTAGATTGACGCCGTTTTGACATGAACGATATTTATAACAATTTTATTCATTTTTATAATGAATATAGAAAAGAAAGTGATTTCAAAATATAACGTTTTGAAAATATTATCATTTGTATATCGATGATGTGGAATATTCAATTTTGACTCGAAATTGAATATGAAGTTGAAATCATTTCGAAAACGAATTTAAAACGATTTATAAAATACATTTTGAAAGGAAATCGACGAAATATATATAATATATATATTATATATATATATATAATGGCCTGAAAAGAACGCGCCACGCCGCGACATTTCGTGAATTTTGACCATTGACTTCAAATGGATATTATGGGAGATCCGACCGTCTGATTCTCCTAAGACCAGAACCGTTGGGTTCGTATCGAAAAGAGATTTCTAACGAATATTAGAGATTTGAAATCTAATGGTTTGATTTGGAATTATGTCCAAATCAAATTTGGAAAAGGTCGTTGTAAGTACAGTTCGATGGCCTTTGATGGAAATCGACTGTACGGGCCTTGATAAAATTATTGAAAATAGTGGTAATTTGTGTAAAATCATAAGAAATGATTTGTAAAGAATTAGGATGAAAAATTCCAAATTTGAAAAGATAAAAATAGATTTTTATCGAAATGAACTAGTTTTGAAATAGAATAATAATTTATTCATTTTTAAATAAATAAATTGGATTTGAAAGGGTTTTAAAAGTAACCAGAAGTTTCAATAATTGAATTGGAATGGAATGTGATTTTGGGTTTATAGTGAATCGTGTTTTAAATGACATTGGTTCTTTAACCCAGTTAAAGACAGGATATGATTTCCCAAGTTAAATAATCATTGATAGTGATTATTGGGAAGATTAAAACCAAATGGAGTTTTAGTGAATCTTTAATTAGATTGAAGTGATCGAGAATGGAGTACCACCAGTTTTGCTCCAGGCGATAGTTAAATCTTTAATTAGATTTGAACGTGAATTGGTAATTGAATTTACCGATAACACCGTGGTGTTAGATATGAATTATTACCAGTTTTACTTCATGGGACAATAGGTTGGGATTGGGAAATAAAAGAAACGATTACTTCGGTGTGGTTCGCTAATCCCGACTAATTTGAATTGATATTCAAAAGAAGATTAAAGAATAAATTTAAAGAATTTATCTTTGATAAAATTAATGGGAACCTTTCCCAAAGTGTAAGAATGTTTGAATAAAAGAATATTCTGAAGTGGAATGAGGCGTATGTTGTGTTTGTGTAACACTTGTTTATTATATACGCGAGTTATTCAGAAAGACCGGGTTTATCCCATTCTGAATAACTGATTCGACGTAGTGTCGAGGATGAGGACGGTGGTCGAAGACCGTAGGTCTTCACATCGTTTGGGTGATTACTGATGATCTTGATTGGGCCGTACACCCAAGAGGAGGGAATCAGTTGGTGATCGTCCAGACGTACATGGAGATCGATGGATATGCGAGGTACAAGGTGCCCCCGGTTTCGTTCAGACCCAGAATGAACTAGTAAATGGACTGTGTGTCTGACATTGGATTTTATTCTGTGTGATTGATTTCTATTAAATATATATCTGTTTAGCGGCGGAGAATTTATTCTCTTGCTTAACGCCCTTCTCTGAGACGTACGAGCTCAGGGGTTATATATTGATGGATATCAATCGCATGGAGTGAATTGCCTATGTAGCATGCCTAAGTGGCAATTGATCAAGGCTTCTGTTGAAAAGCCAAGTCTTGTGGTTGATGATCAAAGCACCGCCTGTGTGGCATAGCTTTGTGTAACGTTGATTCGCGAGCCTCACACCCCGGTTGTGAACCAAAAACGGGAGAGGACATCAGGGAGGGCATGCGTTTCCTTCTAGCTAGGGTGGTGTCAGTGACCTACCAGCCCTGACATTTATATTATTTTCACCTGTGTGGTTGTTGCTGTTGCGAGGCGCCTCGAATATATCAGTGACTGTGTGGAGCCGATGGAGTCATTTGGCTCATTGACGCCCAAAAGGGCGGGGAAACGCAGTGTTCGGGCATTTTAATCCACATAGGTGGACCGGCCCTGACGATCCAAGGGACCACCTGAGTCTGGGTCCTGAGACACGGGCTAGAGCGTCTCGAATCGGTAGAGGACTATCTTTTGCCTCGGTTCACAGATGGAAATCCAACTTCCAATACATGACTTTGCGGTTTTGATTGTAGAGCCTAGTATGGTGACATAGTGGTACGGGGCACTTATGTCGTCTATGATTGATACTTATGATTTGAAGTTGTCTTATACACTATGCACTTAAAGTATCAAATGATTTGTTTTAAACGTATCAAGCATTCTTGGCTATTATAAGGTAAAAACCCTATCCTCCGGCTTGTGTTGCATTGTGTAATGGGACCTGGGTCTTATAATAGCTTCGTTTTTCTTTATTTAGCATATGCTATTTGTTTTATGCACTGGTATTCTTGGGAGGAAACCCGTTTCGTATTATACGGCGTGGTCCCTTTATTTACCTAACTTAAAAATAAAGATTAATAACTGTTTTAGTTCTCACACCAGTCACATGACTAACCTGCAGTTTATTGTTTTAACCTAAACTCTGGGTGCCCTTATTTTCGACACAGACAACTAGTAGTTTTGGTTTTGCAGAATTATATTCACATGATCCTGGTTTATAGCTGAAGTGATATTTGGAAAGCACTGTATCCGTGTATTTCTTTCAGTTATGTTATGTATTATTTTTCCGCTGCTATGTAATGTAATTTAAATCTCTGATATTTTTTGTTGTATAATATTTATTCATACTCTGTATCTTCTTGTAATCTAATGAAGTTGTTGTAATATACGATGAAATGTTTTTCTGTTTGCGTTCCGATCTGTCTTGTCCTCAAAGTATCCACTCTTTCCTTCACGGGGAAGTTACGGGTCCTTACGTTGGTATCAGAGCTTTGGTTTACAAAGCTCGGAGAACAAGGCACATTAGAACCAAACGAAAGAATTCATCATAAATTGGATTAGTAATATCCAATGAGAATCACTCGTTAGAGATAGGATCAGTAGTATCCTAGAAAGAGGTGAATAGTAATGTTTTTAAAATAAAATTGAAAACAACTTTGTTTTGAAAATTTAAATCACTTATTCGTATTTGATTATTTATTTTATATTGAATTTGGACAATCCAGTATATAAAGATTTTGTATATACGCTTTGCAAATGTGTATTTGAAGTTTTAATATACTGGATAGATATAGAATCACACTCTAGTCACCCATGGATGTTCTGATGGTGGTTCGAAACATCATCAGAATTTATTTTTGAGTGACGAAGGTGGGATTTCTATATATTTCCAATTGACTGGTGTGAGAACCAAAATTAGATAGGGCTTAATGTTGTGATTTGGCAACAAAAATGTGATTTTCACTATGTATCAAAGTTATGAATTTAAAAAGATAATCAACTAATTGATTGCTGATTGTGTTGTTTGATTATTGGTTGATTAATTAAAATTTGAACCGTTTAGCCAAATTGAACCAAATGGTGAGTTGTATTGAAAATTTGTCGCAATTGCATGCATATACATGTACTTACATTGAACAGGTCATAGCAAGGAGGCTAGAGCAGAAGAATAGAATTGTTGGCTCGACAAATAGGTACATGTTTACAAATTTATTAGGTTTGGATGATTTTATGAGCCGATTGGCTAGCCACTTGGCTGTTTCTTTTTCTTTTTGGATTGATGAGGGCCATGGGAGGCTATTTGAAATATCCCGAAGCTCCCGGTGTAGGGGAGGTTATGGCGAAATTTTTCGGAAATTTAGGGTGTTAGCCAAATTTTTGAAAAATTTGAAAAGTTCTTACAAACTGAAAAGTTGAAGAACTTAAGCCGTAATGAAAATAATGAAAGTTGAGTTGATTTCTGAAAAGACTTTCGGCTTTGTTTCTTTTCGGGGGCAAAAAGTTTTAAGTGGGGGAGATTGTAATAACCCGGAAATCCGAGCCAATTTAAAATTTTTATTTTGGCAATTTTAGTGAATTTTTAATATTTAAAATTAATTATTTTAAATAATATTGACGAGAAATTTATTTTGAATAGAATTAGAACGTATATATTTATATAGATCGTCGTTAGAATATAAATATTTATTTTAAATTATAAAAGGAATTGAAAATGGCGCGCTAGTTCGATAATTCGATTTCAAAATTCAAATGAATGTACAGGATTCAAAATAAACCTGATTTTGGCGAAACCAAAAATATTAGAATCTATTTGAGAATATCTTTCCAAAGAATCCGAAAAATTGAAATTTCACAGCGGGGATAAAAAGTTATGTCCAGTTGAAAATTCAGAATAGTCACTATGGAATTCTAGTCCTTAAAAATGGAAATTTTGCAAACGACCTCGGTTTTCGATGAAACCTCTTTTTGGATCAGTGATGTCTAGTTATTGCTAGGTTTCAAAATTCATAATTTTTCGAATCAATATGTGAGCGTGGCGAAGGTAAACGCGTTTTAACAGTTTCAGTCAATTTCGATCGACCAAAAAATGGCCATTTTTCAAATGGCCTCAGAATTCAACGAAATTAGTTTTGTTAGGTCCATATCGTCAATGCTAAGCTAGAAATAATTTTTCTAGAATTGTTAGAGTCCGTGTGTGGCCCCGGTAAATTGAAATGTGCGTTTGAATTGATATATAAAGACTTATATTTTAAATTCAATGAAAACTGATTGAAACGATCGAATTGGCCTACGAAACATATCCCATTATGTTCGGAATGTGGGTAATTAGCTAGGGACGACAGTCATTGGGCTTGATTTGAGATTTGAATTAAAAGTCAACTTTAAGGAACAGATTAATTAATTAATTAATATTATATATAATATACCCTCCCCCAAATATCTCGTTAAACCTAAATGCCCAGCCCATTTTCAAAACCCGATACCACCACTCCCTGACCCCCAAATTGTTCTACGCCTTCGCTTCCTCAGCCACCGCGCCAGAGCCGCCGCCCTCCGACCTACCACCGCTGGCCTCCCCCACGACTCCGCTCTCCCCCTCCTCCGTGAAGACCGTTGGACCCCAAAGCAGCACCCATCTCCTCCATTGAAATCGATGCTCAATACACTGACGTCCTAGATCGACCGCACCGTGAGCAACAGGCTCCTCCGCCCTCGCCTTTGACCACCTGCCGCCTACTCCCTTCCACCCAGCGCCCTACTCCGTCGCCTCCAGCATCCGGTGTGTCCTCCTCAATTGAAATTCGATTTTTACACAGAAAGTAAAGTTAGTTTTTAATTTATTTATTCATTTTTATATACATTAAAGGAGTGTTTAAATTATTGAATTTATTTTCAGTTTTTGTATGAAATAATCTTTAAAATCAAATCTGATTTGTACGCATGAAAGGTTGAATTTATTCTCGGTTTGTAATGTAATAAAAATTTGATTTTTATTTGTATGTACAACGCGAAAAGTTATGATTTTTGTTCATAGGAAAAATATAATCTTTATATAGTAGAGATTATAAAAATATAATATTTATATAGTAGAGATTATGAAAATATAATTTTTATGTAGTAGAGATAATAAAAATGTGATTTTTATATATGTAGTGAATACGGACGACGAAAGTAACAAAAGGAGACACGATAAAGATTTCCTACCTATGAAGAGTCGCGGTGTATTGTTTTAGCTAATCGGTGAGAACTTCTCACTTTAAATCTTCTTTTCTAGTTAAAATATATACTAGGATGCAGACGGTACTTAGCAGCACCTGACACCCGTCGTCCACAGAGCATGGCCGGCTTGTTTGTTTGATTGATGTGTTCTGAAAATTGATTGTGTGATTGTGTTGAAATAAAATAAATATTCATTTACAAATCGAATGATTTGTTTATGTACACCGATTTGACTGATATTGATTGGGACGATAAATTTTACACATTGCCCAACTGCACTAATAAAATATGTGTTTGATTGATTGAAACCCCACACAGGTGTTGGGATGATATTGACGTACACTAATCCCAATTGTTTAGTAGTATGTCGAATGATGGGTTAACAGACTGTGTAAGCGTTACTTATCTATATTTAATGCTTATGCAGTGGTGTGGTGCACTCTAGATGATGGTTGATGACTTACCGTTGCTATTATATACATGTGTTGTAGAGAATCCATATAATTAACATTATATGGTAATTGATTGGGCTTCTGTAACACCCCGTATGTAACGACCCGGATTTTGAGCGACTTTGGTTATCGACATAAGCACGATGTCGATAACCAAAACATCGAGAAAACCTGGTAATTAGTGAAAGAAATTAGAGGGTGAGAAAAGATAAGATAGAAACTTAGAATAGAAGAAGAAGAAGAACACAACATCAGAGTAACACGAATCTCACAGCAGAACGAATAACATATAATATATGTAACATAACTTTGAAATATACATCTGTATTTGAATATACATCATTATCAAAGTACAGCACTTACAACACAGCGGAAATAACTGTAGCTATATGATCCTGAAGCCTCCTGCTCCAAGCTATTCCAGTATATCTGTAAATCCCGACTACTTGACTGCCCGTACAAATTTAGGCACCCAAGAGTTTAGGGAAAAACAACAAAGTAAACTCCGGGTCAGTCATGGGACTGGTGTGAGTAAAACAGTTTAAAAACAGTTCGAACAAGTAAACGATATCTCATAAGACCACGCCGCATAACGAAACGGGTTTTTTCCCTTATGAGAATCCAAGATAACTTTATATCAAAAACCTTTGATATTATAATAATGTCTATGTACAAATAGATATCAACTAGCAGAAACGCTTTCATCTCACGTTCTACATATATAGTATACAATCAAAACCGCAAGCACGTATTGGGTAATGGATTTCCAACTATGACAAGGTATGGAATCACCTTTCGCTAATGTACCTCTAGAGAGGGATACACTGGGTTCAACAAGAACATCTTGCTACCCGGCCACACATGACCGACCACTCATTTCGCTTGAGTGTATCGAATGTATATCACCAACAGTTGGGATCAGCAACCGTTTCCCGAATGGGACAGCATCAACAATAGAATTTTAGAAGTAAATGAAACTCTAGATCAGGTGATTATACACCCTACTTCGGTGCGACCGACTTAGCCATGCTGCCTGCCCGATTTCTGTCATTTACCGGATGATGAGGCTAGAAGCTACGCTTTATCATCACATCAGATTCACTTTGAATGCCACATCGTCAAATCCATCAAATCACCGATTGAAGTCCTCAACCATACATTATGTGTTAGCTAAAAGAAGTTTCCCTCTCCGCTTCCACTCTTGGTACAGTTGGAGAAATCAATATACGTGATCGTCTGGACATACTCTGTCAGACATCCGTCCATACAAGTCATCCAGGAACAGGATGAACCGAAGGCACTATTCTATAAATAGGATAGCCCTTGCATAACTCCGTCTTCAATTTCCTTTGGCATATATGATTCGCAATGGTTATGCCAATACAGAGTGGTTCTTCGGATAATAACCCAACCGGTCTCTCCATATTAACAACGTTAAAATGGTCAAAACTTCGATAGTCTGTGATTTAACTATCGAATAAAAATAGGTGTGCAAACAACGATATTATTCCCAAATGGAAATTTATATCGATCAAACATCATTCAACATTTATCTCTTAATTTCATAAATTTACTTATCTCCTGTTTCCCTATATTCAATATTTCTTATTTTCTAAAATTGGAAAATATACGTTATTAACAATGGAAAACATTTCCATTTCTTGTTTCTTTATTAGAAAACATTTCTGGTTTCTTATTTGGAAAACATTTCCAAAGCTTCTTCATTGGACTTAGATAGATGTTTAAACAAACCATCGCGATGCCAACTCAAACCATTTCCTTTTACTGCCGAACATTAACTATTCCTTAGTTCAAAACGAAGTCAATCAAGTTGGGGTAGAACTACCTCTCAGACCTTAACTGAACAACATTTCTAACTTTGAAATGGGCAAAGTTCACTTTGTATTCCATTTACTAACTTCCTTACTTAACCCTCCTTCGAATAGCTATATTCGATTGACTCTTTTTACTTAACTCCTTTGGACTAACCCCTATCAATTAACTCTATTGGACTAACACTATTTGACTAACGCTATTTATTTACTCATTTCACTTACTCTTTTCGAATAAACTATATTCGATAATTCCTTTTACTTTCTATTCGAATAACTATATTCGATTTACTCATTTGCTTCTATTCTAATTGATTAAACTAACATCGATTATCTCCTTTCAACTTTATTCTCTAATCGATTAACTAACATCGATTAACTTCTTTTTAACTTTATTCTCTAATCGATTAACTAACATCGATTAACTAACATCGATTAACTTCTTTTACTTTAACACTAATCGATTAACTAACATCGATTAACTTCTTTTTAACTTTATTCTCTAATCGATTAACTAACATCGATTAACTTCTTTTACTTTAACACTAATCGATTAACTAACATCGATTAACTTCTTTTTAACTTTATTCTCTAATCGATTAACTAACATCGATTAACTTCTTTTACTTTAACACTAATCGATTAACTAACATCGATTAACTTCTTTTTTACTTTATTCTCTAATCGATTAACTAACATCGATTAACTAACATCGATTAACTTCTTTTACTTTAACACTAATCGATTAACTAACATCGATTAACTTCTTTTTAACTTTATTCTCTAATCGATTAACTAACATCGATTAACTTCTTTTACTTTAACACTAATCGATTAACTAACATCGATTAACTTCTTTTTAACTTTATTCTCTAATCGATTAACTAACATCGATTAACTTCTTTTACTTTAACACTAATCGATTAACTAACATCGATTAACTTCTTTTTTACTTTATTCTCTAATCGATTAACTAACATCGATTAACTTCTTTTACTTTACTACGTTTTCCGTTACAACTATTTCCTTTTTATAACGTTTACTTACCGTTACAAATATATCCTATTTATAACTTCTATTTACCGTTACAAATATATCCTATTTATAACTTCTATTTACCGTTACAAATATATCATATTTATAACGTTTACTTACCGTTACAAATATTTCCTATTTGTAACTTCTATTTATTTTCTAAATAAATATTCCTTTTCTATTTCTATTTATTTTCTAAATAAATATCCCTTTTATAAAACCGTGTTCGTTTTATAAATAATTCCTTTTATAAAATCCTGTGATTTTATAAAATTCCTTTATTTCAATATACATTGAAATACTTCTTTTTACATCGCAGGGTCTTTTATGATATTTACAATATCGAATAACAATGATCAACATCATTCCAACACACATAATCCATAACAGATTATATAACACATCATATATCACAATATATGAAAACAGTAAAATAAATGTTGAGGAATCCAGTTGGATTCCTCCAACCTGTTTCCCTGCATCACAGATGTTAAATAATATAGATAACATCACTTTTCAGTTCCATATGATATATTCTGTTAAACAGAATCAATATAGAAATTCAACTAACTGACTAGCAGTTCAATCAAACAGTCAACACACAGTCAATCAACCAATATCTAACAGTTCTAAAAATACAACATGAAATTATAAATTGTTCAGAGTTAGTGAGATTTACTCACATTGCGCGTTAACCGTTGAATAACGGTTTGCGTTATTTGACTCAGTCGAACAATTTATTTTGCCATAAATCGTAACGAGCTCGTATTGACTCGCGGTCAGTCTCATTGTGACGCTCCCGTCCATACGATCCCAACGCAACTTACGGTTCGTCAATCTGACTTCGTACGAACTAGTTATGACCTCCAGAAGTTAATACACATATTAAATTAAATAAAAACTTAAGAGTTAATTATACCGGGCCTCACCCAGTTAATTCCCATTGGCCCAATATTCATTTGAAAGCCCAACGTCCTGACCTTCTTCCCCCACACATTAAATCGCGGATCCCAGTGAACCTGACAATGGCTATTACCGAAACTTCATGGCGTCCGTTCACCCACCATACTCCATGACTTTCCACGCAACCACCTCCATGGCACTCCTCTACTCTTCCTCTTCTTCCCAATATCACCAAGGTCAAGCTCGACCTCAACTCCTCCCTGAACTCGCGCGTCACCCTCCCTGTGATTTTCCGTTCGAAACCCGATCCCACGATAACACATAACAGTAAAGGCACCGAACTCACTCTTCCCCTAATTTATAAAAACTTTACTCCACCTGAACGTTGTTCGTTCATCTACACATCCTCAACGTTGAGACTTCCGCACTACTCGCCGTCCAAATCCCTGACTTCAGACATTCGCTTCCTGACCTGACATCAACTCACGGTATTGGGGTTCGAACCCCTCCTCCTTGGCTCCAGTAGGTGCGCCCTGCTTCAGAGAGACCGACAGCCACCTTCTTTCCACCTCTGGCCCTCCTTACTTCCCGAGAACCCCAGCCCTAGTCGAAGGCCATGAAAACGCAGTACACCAAAATGCGATCGCCCACCATGAAAAGCATACTCAGATGAAGAATAAGCTACACCGGTTTCAAATATACAAGTCAACCCATTTGTGGATTTTTATTTGGGTTTATTTTGATTTTACAAAGAAGGATTTTGCTGTTGAAGCTTTTGTTTGTGGCGGCCTCATTTTGTTACAGACGATGAAGAACATATTAGGTCTTAAGAGGACAAAGGAGGGTATTTATAGTGTCAAAAATATCTAGATATTTGTTGAGCGATATTTTGCTTTAGTTTTAACTTTTTAACACACTCCGTTGAATAAAATTATATCCATATACGAGCGTTGCGGACTGAGATAAATACACCGTTGAGATGAGCTCCATGTTACGATTTCAAAATTATAATAATATCGGTAGGTGGACTCATATTTTGAAACTTAAAAATGTTGATTTCAGTGTGCGAAATACTCCAAGTAAAAAGTTGCTTATTTAATTAATTAAAAATTATCAAAAAATTCTAAAAATTAAATTATCACTACTTCCCAAAAGAACCCTGTCTAAATTCAAACCCGATCTCCAGTTATATCGAATAAACCGATACGGTCGATAAACGATTCTATAGCGACTTTTCTGAAATTTGATTTCGACGTAACTCAAAATCTACACGACGAAATCCTGATTTTTCTCTTCCACTAGAAAGATACACTCCACCAGCTCCACACGTTTCTTGTTTCACAGAAATCCGGCTTAAAACGAATCCTGTACATTCAGTTGAAGTTCGAATCGCCAAATCGCGAACTGCAGCGCCATTTCAAGCTCGATTTTAATTATAATATAATTATACGTTCAAACTGTCGTCGATTTAATATATTCGTCAATATATTAAATTCTAGGCTGAGTTAAATCTTAGGGATGACCCCGTTCACAGAATATTGTGATTTCCAATATTTTTGATTATTTCTGAATTAAATATATTATTTAATTATTTAATTTAATTAAATATTGCTTATTATTAAATTAACGACCATTATATTCACTACACCACAACATAAATAATTAAATTAATTAATTATTATATCGTTGGGAAATGCGGGTCATTACATTCTTCCCTACTTAAAATAATTTCGTCCTCGAAATTGCTAAAAAGTAGGGGATGACCCTATCGACTGGTTAGAACATATTTGTTCACTTCTTAACTTCAGTTTCAACTGAACCAATTTAATTTCAATTAAATTATTTATTAATTCTTATCAATGAAAATTTTCAAAAATCCTGAAAATTTTCTAACGCCTTAACTCTTCGAAAAATTTCGCCAGCACCTCCTTTGTACTGGTCAATCGGTCAAACTCCAACTCGCCTCTTTGGGCCATCTCCATCCCAAAAGAAAATCAAACAACCAAGCGGCTTGCCAATTCGACTCATAAATCTCATATCCAAAAGAAATATAAACTTGTACCTTTTTGTCGGGCATATCACCCCATCACTTCCATATGCTATCAACTCAGCATATACTAATATTAATCAAACCAAACTCTGATCAATTTATCCTCAACACCACCATTCGCTTTTTACCAAGCCAAATTTTCATTTCAACTCAAGTTTCGTTCTTGATCCCCAACTCTTAACTTGATTATCACCTTACACTTCACATTTGAATCTCACAATCAATTTTGCCTTGATATCATTCTAATTCAAACTTAGTTACCACTTTACTGGCTTTACTTTAATTCAATTTTGCTTTCACAAATTTCTGTTAAATTTGTTTTTTATTTAAACAGTCTTTTCCTGGGAGTTTTCAAACAGTTTACTCTTTTCAAAAAATCAAATTTTCCTTTTTGAAATTCAACTGAGCCCATAATCGATATCCCATTAGTTAAATCACTTCTCTATTTCTTTATCAATATTTGTTGACCAATATTTTCAATAACCATATTGGCCTTTTATGTTATTTGGAAAACATTTTCGAATATCGCCTTCCTTTATTTTCTAAACTTTAGAAAATATATGCTATTCATAATTGGAAAATATTCCAATTACTTATCTCTTTTTTTCGATCTCGTTTATTTCTATACTTAGGAAATATCCTATATTCTATTTCCAATCTTACATTTCATTTGGGTTAAAACGGATGTTGTGTAAAACATCGTTACGACAACCCAAATACTATATTCAACTAACTCTTATTCAACATTGATCTTCGAGCCTGAAATCTTACTATTTATTTGTTAATAATGAAATCAATCAAGTTGGGGCATAACTACCTCTCAGACCTTGACTGAATAACATTTATAACGTCAAAACAGATATGACTACTTACTCGAAAAATCAATACCATACAACTACTTATTCACTTTTAAAAACGTCTACACTTTCTCTTTCTATTCTTACTAGATTTTATTCTTAGTCTTCCTTTTTGATTTTGCTATTCTATTTCTAAGTTCATTTCCTTATCGACTTCTATAGATCTATCGATAGGTTGATTTCTAACTATCAAATTATCTTAAAAATATTCTAACTCCTTAAATTCCCGGAAAAATTCGCCATAACCTCCTTTGTACTGGGAGCATCGGGAAAATCCCCAAACTGCCACACAGGCCTTCTCCAATCAAAAGAAAAAGAAAAGCCAAGCGGCTAGCCGATACGGTGCATAAAATCTCATATATGAATTAAATACATACCTTTTTGTCGAGCATTCTATCTGTTACCTTCATACCTTATCCATACCTATCTCCTGTATATTTATACATGTCAACTTTATTTTAACTATACCCGATCGTTTTAACTCAATTCGTTAAGTGATTTTCAAATTACTGGTTTTCCCATTTCACCTTCATATTTGAGTATAACATGTTCAAATATATTTTAACTTGTTTATCAACTAATTGAATTCCTTTTCAATTTTATTTGAATTTCCTATATTCAAATTCCATTTGAATCCTATATTCAAATTTCAATTTCAATTCTATTTGAATCTTCTTTATTCAAATTTCATTTCACTTTCGATATTCAGATCCTATATTTGAATCCCTTTATATTTTATATATCCAAACGCCATTTGAATTTCTATATTCAAATTCTATATCACTTCCATTGAATTTTATATATTCAAACTCCCTTTGAATTTCTATTTCAAACTTCCTTTATTCATTCTTTATTATAAGTCTCGATTTCAATTCCTTTTGAAATCGATATTTCTACCTTTGGAAAATAAATTTCCCTTTCAATTTCACACTTGTATTTTTATTTCTGAATTATCCAAATGATAATTCTCTTCACTTCATTTTATCAACTTCGTTTATAAAGGAACTATTTATAAACTTCGTTTATAAAGGAACTTCTCGTTTTATTTCTTTTAAAACAAGTTAATATTTCAAATTTATTTCAAAACTCCAATTCTATATTTTTAAATCCCATTTTGAAATTCAGCACAACTTGTCTTTCCCAAAACAAATTCAAAACAGTATCTCTGGTAGTAATTCGTCACTTACAACTCGAAAATGAATACTGATGATGCAGCTGTCATCATCAGAATCTATTTTCCAGCGATCGAAGTGAGTTCAATACTATAAAACCATTTCTAAACATTTCCACTTTGAAATTCATTTCAAAATATAATTCACACTGCTTGTAAAACAATTTAAAATCTCCCAGGATCTTTAATTTTCCTTACTTTTAATCCCAATCCATTTACAAACACTTATCCAATTCTCCAGAGTCTTAACTTCTATTCTGGTTTAAAATTTCAGATTTAACTCATCTGATTTCACGTATTTCACTTATATGAATTCTGATTGGTTATTCACATAACCATTTTACTTATAATCTTACTCGATTATAATAACAACCAATATATACACTATATTAAAATTTTGATATATATATCTTCTCTATGTCAAGATATACCTTGGGTAAACTTATTTTAATTTACCACCTTTTCAAAACATACCATGACGGTTCATCGTATTCAGGTGTTTAGTAACTCCTACCGATACAGTGGATCAAACTGATCGACCAGAACTCATAAACAACTCAACCAATGAATCTCCACAATATAAAACCAATTTTTATATCAATAACAAATACGCTCACTCGTATATATACACTCAATCTCAGTCTAGGGTATTACTAACCCTATCTCTACCGAGTCACGCCACAGAGCCAAGTAATTCTTAACTTAAGCTCTGATACCAACTGTAACGACCCGGATTTTGAGCGACTTTGGTTATCGACATAAGCACGATGTCGATAACCAAAACATCGAGAAAACCTGGTAATTAGTGAAATAAATTAGAGGGTGAGAAAAGATAAGATAGAAACTTAGAATAGAAGAAGAAGAAGAACACAACATCAGAGTAACACGAATCTCACAGCAGAACGAATAACATATAATATATGTAACATAACTTTGAAATATACATCTGTATTTGAATATACATCATTATCAAAGTACAGCACTTACAACACAGCGGAAATAACTATAGCTATATGATCTTGAAGCCTCCTGCTCCAAGCTCTTCCAGTATATCTGTAAATCCCGACTACTTGACTGCCCGTACAAATTTAGGCACCCAAGAGTTTAGGGAAAAACAACAAAGTAAACTCCGAGTCAGTCATGGGACTGGTGTGAGTAAAACAGTTTAAAAACAGTTCGAACAAGTAAACGATATCTCATAAGACCACGCCGCATAACGGAACGGGTTTTTTCCCTTATGAGAATCCAAGATAACTTTATATCAAAAACCTTTGATATTATAATAATGTCTATGTACAAATAGATATCAACTAGCAGAAACGCTTTCATCTCACGTTCTACATATATAGTATACAATCAAAACCGCAAGCACGTATTGGGTAATGGATTTCCAACTATGACAAGGTATGGAATCACCTTTCGCTAATGTACCTCTAGAGAGGGATACACTGGGTTCAACAAGAACATCTTGCAACCCGGCCACACATGACCGACCACTCATTTCGCTTGAGTGTATCGAATGTATATCACCAACAGTTGGGATCAGCAACCGTTTCCCGAATGGGACAGCATCAACAATAGATTTTTAGAAGTAAATGAAACTCTAGATCAGGTGATTATACACCCTACTTCGGTGCGACCGACTTAGCCATGCTGCCTGCCCGATTTCTGTCATTTACCGGATGATGAGGCTAGAAGCTACGCTTTATCATCACATCAGATTCACTTTGAATGCCACATCGTCAAATCCATCAAATCACCGATTGAAGTCCTCAACCATACATTATGTGTTAGCTAAAAGAAGTTTCCCTCTCCGCTTCCACTCTTGGTACAGTTGGAGAAATCAATATACGTGATCGTCTGGACATACTCTGTCAGACATCCGTCCATACAAGTCATCCAGGAACAGGATGAACCGAAGGCACTATTCTATAAATAGGATAGCCCTTGCATAACTCCGTCTTCAATTTCCTTTGGCATATATGATTCGCAATGGTTATGCCAATACAGAGTGGTTCTTCGGATAATAACCCAACCGGTCTCTCAATATTAACAACGTTAAAATGGTCAAAACTTCGATAGTCTATGATTTAACTATCGAATAAAAATAGGTGTGCAAACAACGATATTATTCCCAAATGGAAATTTATATCGATCAAACATCATTCAACATTTATCTCTTAATTTCATAAATTTACTTATCTCCTGTTTCCCTATATTCAATATTTCTTATTTTCTAAAATTGGAAAATATACGTTATTAACAATGGAAAACATTTCCATTTCTTGTTTCTTTATTAGAAAACATTTCTGGTTTCTTATTTGGAAAACATTTCCAAAGCTTCTTCATTGGACTTAGATAGATGTTTAAACAAACCATCGCGATGCCAACTCAAACCATTTCCTTTTACTGCCGAACATTAACTATTCCTTAGTTCAAAACGAAGTCAATCAAGTTGGGGTAGAACTACCTCTCAGACCTTAACTGAACAACATTTCTAACTTTGAAATGGGCAAAGTTCACTTTGTATTCCATTTACTAACTTCCTTACTTAACCCTCCTTCGAATAGCTATATTCGATTGCCTCTTTTTACTTAACTCCTTTGGACTAACCCCTATCAATTAACTCTATTGGACTAACACTATTTGACTAACGCTATTTATTTACTCATTTCACTTACTCTTTTCGAATAAACTATATTCGATAATTCCTTTTACTTTCTATTCGAATAACTATATTCGATTTACTCATTTGCTTCTATTCTAATTGATTAAACTAACATCGATTATCTCCTTTCAACTTTATTCTCTAATCGATTAACTAACATCGATTAACTTCTTTTTAACTTTATTCTCTAATCGATTAACTAACATCGATTAACTAACATCGATTAACTAACATCGATTAACTTCTTTTAATTTAACACTAATCGATTAACTAACATCGATTAACTTCTTTTTAACTTTATTCTCTAATCGATTAACTAACATCGATTAACTTCTTTTACTTTAACACTAATCGATTAACTAACATCGATTAACTTCTTTTTAACTTTATTCTCTAATCGATTAACTAACATCGATTAACTTCTTTTACTTTAACACTAATCGATTAACTAACATCGATTAACTTCTTTTTTACTTTATTCTCTAATCGATTAACTAACATCGATTAACTAACATCGATTAACTTCTTTTACTTTAACACTAATCGATTAACTAACATCGATTAACTTCTTTTTAACTTTATTCTCTAATCGATTAACTAACATCGATTAACTTCTTTTACTTTAACACTAATCGATTAACTAACATCGATTAACTTCTTTTTAACTTTATTCTCTAATCGATTAACTAACATCGATTAACTTCTTTTACTTTAACAATAATCGATTAACTAACATCGATTAACTTCTTTTTTACTTTATTCTCTAATCGATTAACTAACATCGATTAACTTCTTTTACTTTACTACGTTTTCCGTTACAACTATTTCCTTTTTATAACGTTTACTTACCGTTACAAATATATCCTATTTATAACTTCTATTTACCGTTACAAATATATCCTATTTATAACTTCTATTTACCGTTACAAATATATCCTATTTATAACGTTTACTTACCGTTACAAATATTTCCTATTTGTAACTTCTATTTATTTTCTAAATAAATATTCCTTTTCTATTTCTATTTATTTTCTAAATAAATATCCCTTTTATAAAACCGTGTTCGTTTTATAAATAATTCCTTTTATAAAATCCTGTGATTTTATAAAATTCCTTTATTTCAATATACATTGAAATACTTCTTTTTACATCGCAGGGTCTTTTATGATATTTACAATATCGAATAACAATGATCAACATCATTCCAACACACATAATCCATAACAGATTATATAACACATCATATATCACAATATATGAAAACAGTAAAATAAATGTTGAGGAATCCAGTTGGATTCCTCCAACCTGTTTCCTGCATCACAGATGTTAAATAATATAGATAACATCACTTTTCAGTTCCATATGATATATTCTGTTAAACAGAATCAATATAGAAATTCAACTAACTGACTAGCAGTTCAATCAAACAGTCAACACACAGTCAATCAACCAATATCTAACAGTTCTAAAAATACAACATGAAATTATAAACTGTTCAGAGTTAGTGAGATTTACTCACATTGCGCGTTAACCGTTGAATAACGGTTTGCGTTATTTGACTCAGTCGAACAATTTATTTTGCCATAAATCGTAACGAGCTCGTATTGACTCGCGGTCAGTCCCATTGTGACGCTCCCGTCCATACGATCACAACGCAACTTACGGTTCGTCAATCTGACTTCATACGAACTAGTTATGACCTCCAGAAGTTAATACACATATTAAATTAAATAAAAACTTAAGAGTTAATTATACCGGGCCTCACCCAGTTAATTCCTATTGGCCCAATATTCATTTGAAAGCCCAACGTCCTGACCTTCTTCCCCCACACATTAAATCGCGGATCCCAGTGCACCTGACAATGGCTATTACCGAAACTTCATGGCGTCCGTTAACCCACCATACTCCACGACTTTCCACGCAACCACCTCCATGGCACTCCTCTACTCTTCCTCTTCTTCCCAATATCACCAAGGTCAAGCTCGACCTCAACTCCTCCCTGAACTCACGCGTCACCCTCCCTGTGATTTTCCGTTCGAAACCCGATCCCACGATAACACATAACAGTAAAGGCACCGAACTCACTCTTCCCCTAATTTATAAAAACTTTACTCCACCTGAACGTTGTTCGTTCATCTACACATCCTCAACGTTGAGACTTCCGCACTACTCGCCGTCCAAATCCCTGACTTCAGACATTCCCTTCCTGACCTGACATCAACTCACGGTATTGGGGTTCGAACCCCTCCTCCTTGGCTCCAGTAGGTGCGCCCTGCTTCAGAGAGACCGACAGCCACCTTCTTTCCACCTCTGGCCCTCCTTACTTCCCGAGAACCCCAGCCCTAGTCGAAGGCCATGAAAACGCAGTACACCAAAATGCGATCGCCCACCATGAAAAGCATACTCAGATGAAGAATAAGCTACACCGGTTTCAAATATACAAGTCAACCCATTTGTGGATTTTTATTTGGGTTTATTTTGATTTTACAAAGAAGGATTTTGCTGTTGAAGCTTTTGTTTGTGGCGGCCTCATTTTGTTACAGACGATGAAGAACATATTAGGTCTTAAGAGGACAAAGGAGGGTATTTATAGTGTCAAAAATATCTAGATATTTGTTGAGAGATATTTTGCTTTAGTTTTAACTTTTTAACACACTCCGTTGAATAAAATTATATCCATATACGAGCATTGCGGACTGAGATAAATACACCGTTGAGATGAGCTCCATGTTACGATTTCGAAATTATAATAATATCGGTAGGTGGACTCATATTTTGAAACTTAAAAATGTTGATTTCAGGGTGCGAAATACTCCAAGTAAAAAGTTGCTTATTTAATTAATTAAAAATTATCAAAAAATTCTAAAAATTAAATTATCACTACTTCCCAAAAGAACCCTGTCTAAATTCAAACCCGATCTCCAGTTATATCGAATAAACCGATACGGTCGATAAACGATTCTATAGCGACTTTTCTGAAATTTGATTTCGACGTAACTCAAAATCTATACGACGAAATCCTGATTTTTCTCTTCCACTAGAAAGATACACTCCACCAGCTCCACACGTTTCTTGTTTCACAGAAATCCGGCTTAAAACGAATCCTGTACATTCAGTTGAAGTTCGAATCGCCAAATCGCGAACTGCAGCGCCATTTCAAGCTCGATTTTAATTATAATATAATTATACGTTCAAACTGTCGTCGATTTAGTATATTCGTCAATATATTAAATTCTAGGCTGAGTTAAATCTTAGGGATGACCCCGTTCACAGATTATTGTGATTTCCAATATTTTTGATTATTTATGAATTAAATATATTATTTAATTATTTAATTTAATTAAATATTCCTTATTATTAAATTAACGACCATTATATTCACTACACCACAACATAAATAATTAAATTAATTAATTATTATATCGTTGGGAAATGCGGGTCATTACACCGTAATTCTGTTAATATTAATATTCACAAATTAAAGAATAACTAATCTCAGATGTGAAAATTGTGGGAAACGGGTTGCGCCATTGTGTTTGTCTCGGAATTCTGGTTGAAATAGAGGCCGAGTTTGCGTGATTTGGATTCGTATGAAGGAGATATGGCCATCGGAATTTTCAGAAAATTCAAAACAGATTTCAGAAAATTTAAAATTCAAAATTCGAAGTCAAACAGGCTAGGCGGGAAATTTCCCGCCCAGCACCCCAGGTTAACTGGGGAGTCGACTGGGCAGTCGACACCCCCCAGGTCGACTGGGGAGTCGACTGGGCAGTCGACCTGGGTGTCAACCTAGTCCAGTCGGCTAGGGTTTGACTGAGCCCAATCTTGAGCTGCTGATGTGTCTTTAGGGCTGAGTTGGCTAATTTAACGGTTCAGGTTAGTTCTGAGTTGATCTGACGGCCTAAATAAATCCTAAATTCTATAAATACCTAGGTAGTCTCTCACTCTAAATCACATGAAAAATAGAATAGCCGCCATCATGCCATCGCCATGGAACTCAGTGTAGCCGCCGCCAACTATGAAGGAAGAAAGCTAATCAAAACTCTAATTCTACTCAACTCTAAAGCAAATCAAGACTCTCTTTCTTCTCTAATTGTGAGTATGATGATCTTAACAAGATTATTAGCAAATTAATTAGATTAAGATGTGACATGGATCATAAGAAAATGATGTGAATTGTCATATATGTTGTTGAAAACCTTATGTTATTTGTATGTTGTAAATCCTATGTTATGTGATGATGATATCCTATATGTTGTAAATCATGCTATGATGATATTGTATAGGTTGTAATTTTCTATGCTAAGTTGTGATAAATCATACATGTTAAAAAGTCATGATGTTATTATCTATGCTAATTAGTTCATGTTAATCAAATCATAATGTTGATATTATTTGGGCTATGTTGATCTATATGACAAATCATGTATGAAAGTTTAGATTGATTAGTAAAGATTATGAACATATGCCATGACATCTATTTAGATCTAGAATTGTGCTATGACATGTGTGAGTTCTATGTGTTAGATGCTAGTTCACACCATCATTATGTTGCATAAACTACATATGCAAGTTTATACATGAATTTGGGTTATGATCATATTATGTAAGTTGTGACATTTAACCCAACAAGTTGACACCTTTAGATCCATGACATATGTAGTTTGATGCAAGTTTCACCACTATTATGATTAGATCTATTTTATTTGTCTATATGTTGTGATAATTTATCTTTGTGCTATGAGTTAGACTATTCGAGTCTAATGTATATTTTGCGTTGAATAAGCAAACATATAACGTGGGGTAGGGGTAATATTAAGGATTTAATATTAAGAAATTGGGGTGCAATTGATATGATTTTGCATACCGTAAGTGGATGGCCATAATTGAGTCAATTATGGACTTCATTAAAATTGGAATTAATTAATGATTTGAATAGGGATATATTTAAAACTAGGGTAAAAGATTAAAAGTGTTAATCAATGCTTAGGACACGAGGTTGGACTCGTTTGTGACGTAAAACTTGCCGGACCCGCCCGGCAAATCCAGTAGTCACAAATGACAGCCCAATGTGAGAGGTCCTAGGCCCAAACTAAAGCATAACAGTTGTAAAGACACGAGGTTAGACTCTTTTATGGTATAAGACTACCCGGACCCACCCGGCGAATCCTGCTGCCATAAATGCTAGTCTAATGTGAGAGGTCTTTATGAGGTTATGGCCTGAGTGAATTAAGAAATACTTAACCAGATAAACATGTAAGGTGGGACATGGGGGTTAAGTAGGTGCCTTGGGTGGCATGAGGAATGTAGTGGGTGCCTTTAGTGGCATTTGAAATACGATTAGTAAGACTTAACCAAACATACATGTAAATGAACATGACTAAGAGGGTTAAGTGGGATGTACTAGTGGGGACAAGCTTAGGTGGATAGCTTATGGGGGCTCATTTCAACCAGTAACCCAAACGTATCTTTGTGGGCTCGACCCAAGTCGAGGACGGGACACGCATACTGGGTTTGACTATAAGGGGCCAAACGAGGTAGCGGTGGCAATGCAAGTCCAATGGGTTTCATATGCATGTGTGGACCCGGGCTGGTAGGTAAGACGTTGTTGCATCGTGTAGGTATAAGCCGTGCATTCTCAAGTTGTATTGGGTTGCCACTTTAGGGGAGTGATACACACCACTTTGGGGCCAGCACGGGTATCTACGAGTAGGGAGCCGATCGAAAGTGGGTAGTGGGGTACACCTAGCGGAGATAGGGGAAGGCGGCACCTATGTAGTCAGCTAGGGGTACACGAAGCTATTTATATAATTTCTAAGTGAAGCAAGTGGATCAACCTTTAGGGTGACTGGTGTGGTGCAGTGTAGTAATTATTCGTTAGTAATTAGGTGTGACTTTAACGTTATCTTTACCTGCTCTTCCATACCCAATAGTTCATAGACATTTCCTTATTTTCCAGCTTGAGCCTCAGTCTAATTAATTTGATAATAGTATTGTTAGAATTATCATACTCGCCAGACTTTATGTCTGGCCCCCTCCAGTTCTATTCCTTTTCCCCCTCCAGGTCCTCAGGGTGGGCCCAACTCTAGTGGAGCTTGATTGGATTGCTTTATCTCTCTTTTGGAAAGCTTTGACCGTTGAAGTCAAGTCCAGCTTGTTATCTTCTTTAGTGGCTATTTATGTAATGGGATTATGTATTTTGTTTTATCAAGATGGATATTGTACTTGACTCTGATTTATGGTTTTATGATGTAAGAAACATGTTTAATTTCCACTGCAATAAAATAAAGTTTTAGATTTCCAAGTACTACTTATTATCTGTCTTGTTGTAATTTTTCTGTTCTATATTCACTTAAAACCTCCATGGAAGTTAATGCATTCCCTTTGTGAATGACATTAATGGACGTGGGGTGTTACACGTGGTATCAGAGCTTAAGGTTACCAGAACAGATAATTTTTTTAGAAAAACTATTTTTCTAAAGTATTTTTGGAAGAAGTGTTTTCAAAAACATGTCTTGATGGGTAATTTAAAGAGGAAAGTTTTTTTTTTTTTTTTGAAAAACATAATCCCCAATAGCCATATATCTTTATCTTTCGAATTCTCCATTTTGAATCTTTCCTTTTTCGTTTCAGAATGGCTGAACATCTTAACCTTCCGGATGGTGTAATGATACCAGGATGGTATAGAAGGTTATTAGAGGCTAGGGCCGCTGGAGGTCCAGCCAATGTTCCTCCACCAACAGTTTCACCCGATCCTCCTCCTCCTCCTCGCGCTGATACTTTTGCAAAGACATGCAAGGAATTTAAGGCTATGGGTGGAAAACCTTTTCGAGGGTCAGAAATGTTTGTGGAAGCTAGAGATTGGCTTAAGGAGGTGGAAGAATTGCTAGAAATCTTTGAAGTAGAAGAAGGGAGGAAAGTCAAATTAGCAGCTTGGTTAATGAAGGGAGAGGCCTCGTTTTGGTGGGAAGTCACTAATGGGGAGCGTCCTGTTGACTCTTGGGCGGATTTCAGACGTAGGTTGGAGGCAAAGTTTCTCTCAAGGGCAGAAGAGAATCTATATATGGAAAGGTTCTTGACATTGAAGCAAGGAAGCTTATCAGTGAAAGAATATGTCAACAAATTTAATCAGTTAGCAAGGTTTGGCTTGGACTTAGTGAACACGCCAGAGAAGAAGGCTCTGAGGTTCGTTAATGGCTCGAATGAGCCATTACAAGGGTTTGCTATGACCCACATCCCTGTGGGGCCCACCTTTGAGAAGCTAGTAGACATGGCACTCATGCACGAGGAGAAAGGCGCTAATGCTAATAAGGCACCCGAGAAGAAAGGGGATCAGAAGAAATCACAACACCAAAACAAGAAGGGTGGTAAAGACAATAATGGCAAAGGAAAGAAAAGATGCTTTAATTGTGGGACACCAGGTCATCTTAGCAAGGATTGCAGAAAGAAAAAGAAGACTGGCTGTTTTCACTGTGGTGAAGCGGGACATCTAGTGAAGGACTGCCCAAAGAAGGGGCAGAGGGCAGGGTCTACCTCGGGAGGACAGGTGCAGGCTCTTCTGGCACCAGGGCAGGCAAGGGGACAAGTTCAGGCTCTCGCGGTCCCACCGCTGCAAGAACGAGGTAGAACTATTTCTGTTGAAATCTTAGTTTTTCTGTTTGATCATCCTGTCCGTACCTTATTCGATTCGGGCGCATCGCATTCGTTTATCTCTACATCATTAGTTGAATCACTGCACTTAAACACCAGTTTAGTAGAGGATCCCTTAGTTGTTTCGAATCCAATTGGGGGGTCAGCTTATTTGTCCATGATATGTTTGGATTTGAAAATTTCTATACTTAGCATTAAGTTTAGATGTGATGCTTATGTTTTGGGCTTCACGGGCTATGGGCTAATTTTAGGAATGGATTGGTTATCCAGAAATGGGGCCGTTCTTGATTGTGAAAGGAGAGTAGTTAAGCTCGTGACTCGCCCTGGCAACACTCTCGAAATCTTTTGTAATCCCATAAATTCTGTTATGCTATGTTATTTAGAATCGCTTGACGCGTCTGTGGAGAATCTACGATCTGTTAGAGTGGTCCGAGAATACTCGGATGTGTTTGAGGAGGTGAAGTGCTTACTTCCGAAGCGGGAGATAGATTTTCGAATATATCTTGTGGATAATGCAAAACCAGTATCTTTTCCAGTACGCCGCATGGCTCCTCGTGAAAGGAAGGAACTCAATAAGCAAGTGAAGGAGTTGCTTGAGAAGGGGTTTATAAGACGAAGTATATCGGAGTGGGGTGCTCCAGTAGTATTTTCAACGAAGGCGGATGGGTCCCTTAGACTTTGTGTGGACTATAGAGAACTTAATAAGCTTACTAAGAAGAACAGACACCCACTGCCGAGGATTGACGATCTCTTCGATCAGTTAGTTGGCGCCTCAGTGTTTTCGCAGTTGGACTTAGCCACTGGTTTCCATCAGTTGAGAGTGGCTGAGGATAATATAGACAAGAATGCCTTTAGGACTCCGGACGGTGTAACGACGGGAATTTTTGACCCAGAAAATCAACATATAAACACACTGTTGACTATTCAAGCATAGAAAACACCAGGACATTAATAGAAGAATTTAGAGGGTGAGAAAGAAAAGATAGAACTAATAGAATAGAAGAAGAAGAAGATCACAACTGAACAGAATCAGAGTAACACGAAACTCGCAGCGAAACAAAATAAGATGTGTTATATAACATAACTTTGAATACAAAACTGTATTGTATATACATACCATTATCAGAGTACAATACATCATATCACAGTGGAAATAACTCTACATAACTAATGGTGAAGCTTCCTGCTTTTGAGCTCCTCCAAGTGAATCTGCAAAGCCTGAAACACTTGACTGCCCGTACAAATTTGGGCACCCAAGAGTTTAGGGAAAACAAACAAAATAAACTCTGGGTCAGTCATGGGACTGGTGTGAGTAAATTCCAACCATACTGTTTAACTTTGAAAATCCTTTTCCAAACAAGAAGGTAATAGTAAGACCAACCAACACATAAACATGGACGGTTTTTACCTTACTATAACCCAACATATTTTTATATCAAACTTCAGTGATATTATAATAATGTCTACTCAATTAAATCATCAAGTAGTAGAACGCCTGCATCTCATGCTCCATATATATATAGTATAAAATCATAAACCGCAGGGCACTTATTGGAGATTGAATTTCAACAAACAAGGTATGGGAGCACCTTCTGAATAGTGTACTCTAGAGGGGATACACTCAGGGTTCAACAAGAACGTCTTGCAACCCGGCCACACATGACCACTCACTCATTTAGCTTGAGTGTCGCGAATATATTGCCACCACGGTTGCAGGCCATCCAACCGTCATCCGAAGATACAGAATCGAAAAGAAGTATAAATATGAATTTTCTCTAGATCGGTGACAATACACCCTGCTTGGGGATGACCCAACTAGCCATGCTGCCTAGCCCAACTTTTGTTACTTTCTGGTTGTGAGGCTAGAGGCTACGTCTATCTTCAGAACATCTGATCACCATTCACTTTGAATGCCACATCGTCATATCCGTAATCACACATTGATTACACAAATGCACACTGGGTGTAGAATAAAGAGAAGTTATCTTCTCCCCACCAACTTGGTATATTCGTAAAATCAACGGCGTGACCATTGAAAATACTCTGTCAGACACTCGTCCATACAAGTTGTCCTGGGACTGGACAAACAAAAACATCATTCTAGAACTGGACGACCCTTGCATTTAACTCCGACTTCAATTATCTTCATCATATCTAATTCGCAACGCTTATGTCTATACGGAGTGGTTTTCAGATAACATATCCAACCGGTCTCTCCGTATTGACAACGATGGTCAAAACACTTCGATAGTCGGTTATTTAACCATCGGAGTAAAAACAAACATCCATTCTAATGTATAACTAAACACCACACAACCACGGGCACTTTTATTTGACATTCGTTTTATTTTTCGAATTCCCATATCTTACCAGATATTTATCAAATCCCGTTTTAGCCTTTTCATACTTCTTGGAAAACATTTCCAGTTATTATAAACTCTTATTCTTTCATGTTCCAGAAACATACGTTATTAACGTTCGAAACATTTTCATTCTTTTCACATTCCTTGGTTTCTACACTTGGATCGTATACCCTATCTTCATTGGAAAATATTTCCAATTTCATTATAAATATTTTAATCGGCCAACCATTTACTTTTAAAACATAATTCACTTTAAAAGGTGAATACCATTCCTGTTATAGAAATCTGAATACCTTTATCAATTAACTCTTTATTCAAGTAATACTTATCTCGTTTACCGAAACCTCTTTCATACTTTATATTCCCAATCCACTTTATAAACTCTGTTTTCTAAGACAACTTCTTATCAAATCGATATCAAGTTTATAACTAAATACTGACTCCTATCCTATCAACATTTATTTGTTTAAACTAAATGTTAATTATTCTATCAGATTATAATCCCTAAAAATAGTTTACTTTTAATACATTCGACATCGTCGAATTCTAGTTACAAATCCAAACGGTTTAATTCTAATCACATTTCGAACATCGAAATGCTGTCATCAGTTTCTAATACGATTCCCCAATTCTTTTTCTAAATTCTTTCTTATATTTCTTTGAACAAACGTCGTTACTTATTACTCTTGAATAAGTGGATTTCAAACCAAACTGTTACATTTCCTAGGAAGTGCTGTTATATATAAAAGTCATGCTTAAGTCAAATCAACAGCAGTTAATTTGTCGCTATAGTTCTAAACTTGTCATACGCTGTAATATTCTCCTTATAACTAATTACAGTCACACTTACCTTATCAACAGCGTTATTTTATTGCTATAGTTCAACTTGTCATACGCTGTAATATTCTTTGTTATAACTAATCTTGACATAACAGTCACACTTATCTTATCAATAGCGTTATTTTATCGCTATAATTCTAAGACTTTACAATACGCTGTCATATTCCTTTTATACTAATCTTGACATCTCTTTCCGTTACAAAATCTTGACATCACTTTCCGTTACAAAATCTTGACATCACTTTCCGTTACAAAATCTTGACATCACTTTCCGTTACAAAATCTTGACATCACTTTCCGTTACAAAACCTTGACATCTCTTTTCGTTACAAAAATCTTGACATCTCTTTTCGTTACAAACTGATATTGTTCCTCGATAATAGTGAAGCCGTTCAAGTTGGGGTATTCTATTTACCTCTCAGACCTTGATCGACAACGTTCTTATCTTAGAACAGATATAATTTCGTAACTCTAAAATCCTTATTACTTATAATATACATCAAATCGTATTTCCTTGTTTTATTTTGGAATATGGTTTTATAATACCACATCTTTATTTTGAACTCGGTTGTTTTACGATTATTTATATTCCACATTAACTTTTCGCTTTCTCTATTCCACAGTTCTGTTGATAACTTCTTAAATTAAAAGGTGATTAAATCTCATTTATTTCTAAACTGTTTTCATCAGATTAATTAAAGACCAATTAATCTAATAACCATTTTCCCAAATAACAATTGATTAAATCAACTCCATTCCATCAGTAATTTTGTTAACTGATTTTAATTACTTCTCAACATTAGATTAATATAATTAATCTAATAATATTTCTAAATTGTTTATCTTAAATCGAATTATCCAAATATTTAATCGTCGGATAATTTCTGCTTTATAAACTCATTTAAATGTCAACAATCGTTTTTATTTATTTTATAAAACGAACTCTAAAATACTAGTTTATAATAGAACTTCTATTATAATTTAAAACTTCACTTCAATTATTAAAATATAATTTTTATAATTAACTTCGTTGATTAGCCTGATGGCAAATCAACTTCTTAACAAAACGACGGGTTTACAGTCGTCTGTTACCACTTTTTTAATCAATATCGTTTATTTATTTATCGAAGCAAATGTTGAATTTTCATTCAACATTAATATTCACACGGGGTTTTAAATATAATTCGGGTTCAAACAGTGCATACAAACAAACAGTACATATAAATATAGAGGAATCCGGTCGGTTTCCTCCAACCGGTTTCCGCATCCACAGATGTTAGTCAAACAATTTTCACTGATTCTATACTAGGGGATATTTAAAATCGACGGAATCAGTATCTAACCGGTGATGTGTACATATGCAACGATATATAATATTTAACCAATTTAATTGTAATCTACCTAATCGACCATCACACAACATTCAACAACATTAAAATATAATTAAAATATTTTAAAAGATCAGAGTGAGTGAATTTACTCACCTTGGCGCGTTAACCGTTAAAAACGATTTGCGTCAGTTGAGGATTCGAGTCAGACATCCCATTATGCCATAATTTGTAGCGTGCTCCATATCACTCCAAACCAGCTCCATTGTGTAGCGTGCGATTCTACGATCCTTACAGAATAGACTGTTCGTCATGTCGTTATTCCTTTGGTCCAATATCGTGCTACCCGATATCAATAGTTACTCGTCTTCGCCCATACCCTTTTGTAACCACCGCTACTGCATGAAGCTCCTTCACGTCGTTTAACTAATCACAGCTTCATTCATCTCCACATTACCGGACTTCCACCCAAAATCAAACTTTGCCAACCGTACTGTCGATAGCAGGAGCCACCCTCCATCTTCGGACTCACATTATTTTGCCGTTTCCAAAACGAAACCTGAGCTTCCAACTTTCCCCATCAGCTTGTCTTGTCCTCTATTTCAATACTGTTTTGCATCTCACCCCTCTCTTCTCAAAGTTATACTGTATGCAGTGCACGTCCTCAAGAACCCACTTAATACCATCCACCAATATCCCATCTTCAACACACCATCAACCCGCTTGCTCCCCTCAAAAGCAATAAATGATATATACAGGGAAACTTCACGCCATGACTGTATATCCATGCGTCCCCAATTGGTGCTCCCTTTCCGCATGTAAGGATGTTCTTCCCTACTGTAAACTAAGCCATTAACGTGTACCCCCCTATACAATATATTTACACCATGTTGTCCTTCCCAAAATGCTACAGTCCTGTCATTCTTCCATCTAAAAACTTCGGATCCCGCTCCTATATCAACATGCTACTGCCATGACTCCCCATAGCCTCCAACCTCCTCGTTCTTCACACATGCATCACCATACCTTTTCACGCAAACTCATCCACGTCCTCCCCATTCACTTGCATGAACGTGAATGCTTCTTTTATATATATCCCATGCATGCTTTGCTACATGAGTCCATCTCCCTTCCATACTCCAAATACTCACGTGTGCATCCTTCTCCATTCTTGCTTTCAGCAAAATGTATATTTATTCCTTCTCCCATGAACACGCAGGTCCCCCTACCAGGAAATACACGCCAATACACTCACCAAAAGTCACCCCTTCATTATAGATTCCACCTCCACGTTATCAACAAAGCATCAACGCCGAACCCTCTTTTTCATGCTTATATTTATTCAATTTTGTTTGACTTTATTTCGTATTTAAATTAGAAAAGAGAAAGGAGAAAAATGTTTGTTTTCCTTTGCTTCCTGATGTGGCGTTTGTGAAGAACTGGAGAAGACACATCTTTGGGTATTTATAATAAGAAGAAGCTTAATGTTTAAGTAATAGGTGCAATGTAGAGTAGGTTGGCTAAAACATAGAACAGGCACATGCGTGATGGCCATGAGCATTTATAGAGTAAGATCCTTAAGGGTTAAGCATTATAGGTTCAGCGTAGCAGTCTAGGATAGCAGCATGCTGATTTCATTTCAATCATTTCGGGGTTCCTTTGCTGTTAAGTTTTGTAGATGCTAGAATACATGGCTAGGTGAAAACTACCCCATCATCGATGGAACCCAAAAGTAACCGTAACAATGCCTACAAAGGACTGGGTTTATCTCTTTCTGTTAATGATTTTGTCCATATATCTCATTGTTATATATAAAGAAATTGGTTTCACTATAGTATGAGTCATGCCATGGTAGTATGAATCAAATCATGGACGTACTATTTCTTTGCCAGTGCATTTTAGGTCTTAGGGTAGCCTCGTCGAACTTCAGTACGAAGCTTTTAGACATAGGACTGCGTGAGTGTATATATATTTTAAATATATGTACACATGTCAGCATGATTGAAAGTGATTGAAATTCGAAGTATGGCATTTGCAGGAGAGGGCAAGTTGCGATTAAAGGAAGGATACATTGAAGAGTAGTCCGCACAAAGCATATAGGTAGGATGGTGACCGCGCATTAAATAGTAGCCATGTATATATATATATATATATATATAAACTGATCATTTAGTTTGGTTTAAGTTATACAGTTCAGCGTATTCCGGTGCGTAAACTCCGTTCATTTACAGACTGCTACGGACAGAAGTAAGAGTATAGTCGTGCTCAATGAGGTGTCACGATCCCAAAAATATAATAATACCGGTAGATTGACCCATATGTTGAAATCCCGAAATACCGATACAGGGTGCAAAATACTCCAAATAAAATTTCCGTATTTAATTAATTAAAAATTACAGTAAAATTCTAAAAATTAAATTATCGTTGCGCATAAAAAAGAACCTTGTCCAGATTCGAATTCGATATCAAGTTATATCGAATAAACTGTTTTCGGTCGATATACGATTTCATAGCGACTTTCTGAATATTTGATTTGGACATATCTTGTAGTCTGTATGGCGAAATCTCCATTTTCCACCTCCGTTGGAAAGATACCGTTCAACAGATTACAACGTTTCTCGTTTCGAAGAAATCTGATTTAAAATGAGTCCGGTACACTCAGTTGAAGTTCAGAACGTTAATTTACGAACTGCAGCGTCGTTATAGGCTCGATTATAATTAATATATATCTTTATACGTTCAACTTCGTTTTAATTAATATATAAATCCACTTATATTACAAATTCAATATTTAAACTGATTTAAATATTCAAATACAAACCGACGAAAATGCGGGACGTTACAGACCTTCCCCCTTAAAATAATTTCGTCCTCGAAATTGCTAAGATAGGGAAAATGCTACGATCTCTGTTATAACCTGGTTAAAAATCTTTTTTGTTTACTTCATAATTCCAGTTTCCACTGAACTGATTATTTCCAATTAAAATATTAATTCCTTATTATTTCGAATATTTTCAAAATTTCTGAAAATTTCCTAACAGCTTAAATTTTCAGAGAATCTCGCCAGCATCTCCTCTGCATGGCTAACTCGGTACTACAACAACTTGCCACTCCGGGCCATCTCCAATCCAAAAGAAAATCAAACAGCCAAACGGCTTGCCCAAACAGACTCATAAAAAATCTCATACTCGTATATAAACGTGTACCTTCTCTGTTGGGCATTCAACTCTATCTCTGTCATCTGCTATCAAACCAGCATATCCAAGCATCCTTGGTTGATCTCCCATCAATCCGTTCTCAAACCAGTCTTTCGCTTTTACTAAGCCAAATTTCTATTTCAACTCCGATTCCACTCTCAGTTCTTAACCTTGTTAAGTTTTATTCCGACATTCCATTTACTGATTTATTTCTCAAATCAGTTATCTCCATCTCTAATTCAAAATTCGATTCTTATTCTCCAAGAATCAATTCATTTTTAATAACTCGAATCTCCAATATTTTTCTTTTATAATTTTCATTCTGGATCTTTCCAAATTCAGTCCAGTTTTGTTATCTTTGTTTAAATTCCATTTTTACCATTTTAACTCCATAAGTTAAATTTTTATTTCAGAATTCAAATTCCTGGGATTTATTTCAAATCAGTTTGAAATCATTTATAATTCAAAACATTTGAATTTCTGACAACTTGTTTCTCAAACAATACAAAACAAAATCTTTGGTAGTAATCCGTCACTTACCAGCTCGAAAATGAACACCGACAATGTCGCGATCATCATCGGAATTTAGTTTCCAACCATCGAAGTGAGTTCAATGCTATATTGCTTTAAAAACTCATTTATAATCACTCTATTTTTGAAATTACTTCAAAATATCTTTCATAGCACTTGGAAAACAAATTTTCAAATCTCCCAGGATTTTAAAATTCTCTTATATTTAATTCAAATTCAATTTCTATTCTTTTCCAAGTTTCTAGAGTTTTATTTCAATTCTGGTTTTTAATTCAGATTCAGCTTATCTGATTTTGCATATCATACTTATATAATATTTCGATTGGTAATTTATATAACCAACTCAATTATAATCTTGTTCGATCATAATAATGATCACATATCCAATATATTATATTAATATCAAGATATACACTTCTTTTTATATCAAAATATACTTTGGGTAAAATTATTTTATTTACCCTCTTTTCAAAACATACTGTGTCGAATTACTCTGTTCAAGAGTTTAGAAACACCTATCGACTCAGTTTTCATTACTGTTTCGACCAGAATTCATAAACCACTCGACTGACCAGTCAACACAACATAAAACAGTTTTATATTGATTCACAAATACGCGCTCATATATATACACTCATACTCAATATAGAGTATTACTAACTCCATCTCTATTGAGTCACGCCACAGAGCCAAGATAATCACTTAACCTTATGCTCTGATACCATCTGTAACGGCGGGAATTTTCGACCCAGAAAATCAACATAAAAACACACTGTTGACTATTCAAGCATCGAAAACACCAGGACATTAATAGAAGAATTTAGAGGGTGAGAAAGAAAAGATAGAACTAATAGAATAGAAGAAGAAGATGATCACAACTTAACAGAATCAGAGTAACACGAAACTCGCAGCGGAACAAGATAAGATGTATTATATAACATAACTTTGAATACAAAACTGTATTGTATATACATACCATTATCAGAGTATAATACATCATATCACAGCGGAAATAACTCTACATAACTAATGGTGAAGCTTCCTGCTTTTGAGCTCCTCCAAGTGAATCTGCAAAGCCTGAAACACTTGACTGCCCGTACAAATTTGGGCACCCAAGAGTTTAGGGAAAACAAACAAAATAAACTCTGGGTCAGTCATGGGACTGGTGTGAGTAAATTCCAACCATACTGTTTAACTTTGAAAATCCTTTTCCAAACAAGAAGGTAATAGTAAGACCAACCCACACATAAACATGGACGGTTTTTACCTTACTATAACCCAACGTATTTTTATATCAAACTTCAGTGATATTATAATAATGTCTACTCAATTAAATCATCAAGTAGCAGAACGCTTGCATCTCACGCTCCACATATATATAGTATAAAATCATAAACCGCAGGGCACTTATTGGAGATTGAATTTCAACAAACAAGGTATGGGAGCACCTTCTGAATAGTGTACTCTAGAGGGGATACACTCAGGGTTCAACAAGAACGTCTTGCAACCCGGCCGCACATGACTGCTCACTCATTTAGCTTGAGTGTCGCGAATATATTGCCACCATGGTTGCAGGCCATTCAACCGTCATCCGAAGATACAGAATCGAAAAGAAGTATAAATACGAATTTTCTCTAGATCGGTGACAATACACCCTGCTTGGGGATGACCCAACTAGCCATGCTGCCTAGCCCAACTTTTGTTACTTTCTGGTTGTGAGGCTAGAGGCTACGTCTATCTTCAGAACATCTGATCACCATTCACTTTGAATGCCACATCGTCAAATCCATAATCACACATTGATTACACAAATGCACACTGGGTGTAGAATAAAGAGAATTTATCTTCTCCCCACCAACTTGGTATATTCGTAAAATCAACGGCGTGACCGTTGAAAATACCCTGTCAGACACTCGTCCATACAAGTTGTCCTGGGACTGGACAAACAAAAACATCATTCTAGAACTGGACAACCCTTGCATTTAACTCCGACTTCAATTATCTTCATCATATCTAATTCGCAACGCTTATGTCTATACGGAGTGGTTTTCAGATAACATATCCAACCGGTCTCTCCGTATTGACAACGATGGTCAAAACACTTCGATAGTCGGTTATTTAACCATCGGAGTAAAAACAAACATCCATTCTAATGTATAACTAAACACCACACAACCACGGGCACTTTTATTTGACATTCGTTTTATTTTTCGAATTCCCATATCTTACCAGATATTTCTCAAATCCCGTTTTAGCCTTTTCATACTTCTTGGAAAACATTTCCAGTTATTATAAACTCTTATTCTTTCATGTTCCAGAAATATACGTTATTAACGTTCGAAACATTTTCATTCTTTTCACATTCCTTGGTTTCTACACTTGGATCGTATACCCTATCTTCATTGGAAAATATTTCCAATTTCATTATAAATATTTTAATCGGCCAACAATTTACTTTTAAAACATAATTCACTTTAAAAGGTGAATACCATTCCTGTTATAGAAATCTGAATACCTTTATCAATTAACTCTTTATTCAAGTAATACTTATCTCGTTTACCGAAACCTCTTTCATACTTTATATTCCCAATCCACTTTATAAACTCTGTTTTCTAAGACAACTTCTTATCAAATCGATATCAAGTTTATAACAAAATACTGACTCCTATCCTATCAACATTTATTTGTTTAAACTAAATGTTAATTATTCTATCAGATTATAATCCCTAAAAATAGTTTACTTTTAATACATTCGACATCGTCGAATTCTAGTTACAAATCCTAACGGTTTAATTCTAATCACATTTCGAACATCGAAATGCTGTCATCAGTTTCTAATACGATTCCCCAATTCTTTTTCTAAACTCTTTCTTATATTTCTTTGAACAAACGTCGTTATTTATTACTCTAGAATAAGTGGATTTCAAACCAAACTATTACATTTCCTAGGAAGTGCTGTTATATATAAAAGTCATGCTTAAGTCAAATCAACAGCAGTTAATTTGTCGCTATAGTTTTAAACTTGTCATACGCTGTAATATTCTCCTTATAACTAATTACAGTCACACTTACCTTATCAACAGCGTTATTTTATTGCTATAGTTCAACTTGTCATACGCTGTAATATTCTTTGTTATAACTAATCTTGACATAACAGTCACACTTATCTTATCAATAGCATTATTTTATCGCTATAATTCTAAGACTTTACAATACGCTGCCATATTCCTTTTATACTAATCTTGACATCTCTTTCCGTTACAAAATCTTGACATCACTTTCCGTTACAAAATCTTGACATCACTTTCCGTTACAAAATCTTGACATCACTTTCCGTTACAAAACCTTGACATCTCTTTTCGTTACAAAAATCTTGACATCTCTTTTTGTTACAAACTGATATCGTTCCTCGATAATAGTGAAGCCTTTCAAGTTGGGGTATTCTATTTACCTCTCAGACCTTGATCGACAACGTTCTTATCTTAGAACAGATATACGTTCGTAACTCTAAAATCCTTATTACTTATAATATACATCAAATCGTATTTCCTTGTTTTATTTTGGAATATGGTTTTATAATACCACATCTTTATTTTGAACTCGGTTGTTTTACGATTATTTATATTCCACATTAACTTTTCGCTTTCTCTATTCCACAGTTCTATTGATAACTTCTTAAATTAAAAGGTGATTAAATCTCATTTATTTCTAAACTGTTTTCATCGGATTAATTAAAGACCAATTAATCTAATAACCATTTTCCCAAATAACAATTGATTAAATCAACTCCATTCCATCAGTAAATTTGTTAACTGATTTTAATTACTTCTCAACATTAGATTAATATAATTAATCTAATAATATTTCTAAATTGTTTATCTTAAATCGAATTATCCAAATATTTAATCGTCGGATAATTTCTGCTTTATAAACTCATTTAAATGTCAACAATCGTTTTTATTTATTTTATAAAACGAACTCTAAAATACTGGTTTATAATAGAACTTCTATTATAATTTAAAACTTCACTTCAATTATTAAAATATAATTTTTATAATTAACTTCGTTGATTAGCCTGATGGCAAATCAACTTCTTAACAAAACGACGGGTTTACTGTCGTCTGTTACCACTTTTTTAATCAATATCGTTTATTTATTTATCGAAGCAAATGTTGAATTTTCATTCAACATTAATATTCACACGGGGTTTTAAATATAATTCGGGTTCAAACAGTGCATACAAACAAACAGTACATATAAATATAGAGGAATCCGGTCGGATTCCTCCAACCGGTTTCCGCATCCACAGATGTTAGTCAAACAATTTTCACTGATTCTATACTAGGGGATATTTAAAATCGACGGAATCAGTATCTAACCGGTGATGTGTACATATGCAACGATATATAATATTTAACCAATTTAATTGTAATCTACCTAATCGACATCACACAACATTCAACAACATTAAAATATAATTAAAATATTTTAAAAGATCAGAGTGAGTGAATTTACTCACCTTGGCGCGTTAACCGTTAAAAACGATTTGCGTCAGTTGAGGATTCAAATCAGACATCCCATTATGCCATAATTTGTAGCGTGCTCCATATCGCTCCAAACCAGCTCCATTGTGTAGCGTGCGATTCTACGATCCTTACAGATTAGACTGTTCGTCATGTCGTTATTCCTTTGGTCCAATATCGTGCTACCCGATATCAATAGTTACTCGTCTTCGCCCATACCCTTTTGTAACCACCGCTACTGCATGAAGCTCCTTCACGTCGTTTAACTAATCACAGCTTCATTCATCTCCATGTCACCGGACTTCCACCCAAAATCAAACTCCGCCAACCGTACTATCGATAGCAGGAGCCACCCTCCATCTTCGGACTCACATTATTTTGCCGTTTCCAAAACGAAACCTGAGCTGCCAACTTTCCCCATCAGCTTGTCTTCTCCTCTATTTCAATACTGTTTTGCATCTCACCCCTCTCTTCTCAAAGTTATACTGTATGCAGTGCACGTCCTCAAGAACCCACTTAATACCATCCACCAATATCCCATCTTCAACACACCATCAACCCGCTTGCTCCCCTCAAAAGCATGTAAGGATGTTCTTCCCTACTGTAAACTAAGCCATTAACGTGTACCCCCCCTATACAATATATTTACACCATGTTGTCCTTCCCAAAATGCTACAGTCCTGTCATTCTTCCATCTAAAAACTTCGGATCCCGCTCCTATATCAACATGCTACTGCCATGACTCCCCATAGCCTCCAACCTCCTCGTTCTTCACACATGCATCACCATACCTTTTCACGCAACCTCATCCACGTCCTCCCCATTCACTTGCATGAACGTGAATGCTTCTTTTATATATATCCCATGCATGCTTTGCTACATGAGTCCATCTCCCTTCCATACTCCAAATACTCACGTGTGCACCCTTCTCCATTCTTGCTTTCAGCAAAATGTATATTTATTCCTTCTCCCATGAACACGCAGGTCCCCCTACCGGGAAATACACGCCAATACACTCACCAAAAGTCACCCCTTCATTATAGATTCCACCTCCACGTTATCAACAAAGCATCAACGCCGAACCCTCTTTTTCATTATTATATTTATTCAATTTTGTTTGACTTTATTTCGTATTTAAATTAGAAAAGAGAAAGGAGAAAAAGGTTTGTTTTCCTTTGCTTCCTGATGTGGCGTTTGTGAAGAACTGGAGAAGACACATCTTTGGGTATTTATAATAAGAAGAAGCTTAATGTTTAAGTAATAGGTGCAATGTAGAGTAGGTTGGCTAAAACATAGAACAGGCACATGCGTGATGGCCATGAGCATTTATAGAGTAAGATCCTTAAGGGTTAAGCATTATAGGTTCAGCGTAGCAGTCTAGGATAGCAGCATGCTGATTTCATTTCAATCATTTCGGGGTTCCTTTGCTGTTAAGTTTTGTAGATGCTAGAATACATGGCTAGGTGAAAACTATCCCATCATCGATGGAACCCAAAAGTAACCGTAACAATGCCTACAAAGGACTGGGTTTATCTCTTTCTGTTAAAGATTTTGTCCATATATCTCATTGTTATATATAAAGAAATTGGTTTCACTATAGTATGAGTCATGCCATGGTAGTATGAATCAAATCATGGACGTACTATTTCTTTGCCAGTGCATTTTAGGTCTTAGGGTAGCCTCGTCGAACTTCAGTACGAAGCTTTTAGACATAGGACTGAGTGAGTGTATATATATTTTAAATATATGTACACATGTCAGCATGATTGAAAGTGATTGAAATTCGAAGTATGGCATTTGCAGGAGAGGGCAAGTTGCGATTAAAGGAAGGATACATTGAAGAGTAGTCTGCACAAAGCATAGAGGTAGGATGGTGACCGCGCATTAAATAGCAGCCATGTATTTATATATATATATATATATATATATATATATATATATATAAACAGAACATTTAGTTTGGTTTAAGTTATACAGTTCAGCGTATTCCGGTGTGTAAACTCCGTTCATTTACGGACTGCTACGGACAGAAGTAAGAGTATAGTCGTGCTCAATGAGGTGTCACGATCCCAAAAATATAATAATACCGGTAGATTGACCCATATGTTGAAATCCCGAAATACCGATACAAGGTGCAAAATACTCCAAATAAAAGTTCCGTATTTAATTAATTAAAAATTACAGTAAAATTCTAAAAATTAAATTATCGTTGCGCATCAAAAGAACCTTGTCCAGATTCGAATTAGATATCAAGTTATATCGAATAAACTGTTTTCGGTCGATATACGATTTCATAGCGACTTTCTGAATATTTGATTTGGACATATCTTGTAGTCTGTATGGCGAAATCTCCATTTTCCACTTCCGTTGGAAAGATACCGTTCAACAGATTCCAACGTTTCTCGTTTCGAAGAAATCTGATTTAAAATGAGTCTGGTACACTCAGTTGAAGTTCAGAACGTTAATTTACGAACTGCAGCGTCGTTATGGGCTCGATTATAATTAATATATATCTTTATACGTTAAACTTCGTTTTAATTAATATATAAAACCACTTATATTACAAATTCAATATTTAAACTGATTTAAATATTCAAATACAAACCGACGAAAATGCGGGACGTTACAGACGGTTTCTATGAATGGCTAGTGATGCCCTTCGGTTTGACAAACGCCCCTGCATACTCTGTTGATTTGATGAGTAGGGTGTTTAGGGAGTACCTTAATAAATTCGTGGTGGTCTTTGTAGACGACATCTTGATCTTTTCTAAGAATGAAGAAGAGCATGCCCTACATCTTAGGGAAGTGTTGGAGACTCGACGAGCGCATAACCTTAAAGCTAAATTTACTAAATGTCACTTCTGGAGAGAGGAAGTGCGATTCTTAGGGCACGTGGTTTCCAAAGAAGGGATAGCTGTGGATCCCGCGAAGGTGGTGGCCGTCCAAGATTGGAAGGTCCCTAAAAATGCTACCGAAGTAAGGAGTTTCTTGGGGTTGGCTGGCTACTATAGGAAGTTTATCAAAGACTTCGCAAAAATATCAGCTCCATTGACACGCTTGACGAAGAAGAACTTAGTCGTCACTTGGGACGTAGATTGTGATGATGCGTTCCAACGTTTTAAGAGAGCTTTGACTTCAGCCCCAGTCTTAGTATTGCCAGATGGGAGTATGCCATTTACCGTTTATACTGACGCTTGTGGGACAGGACTAGGCGCAGTCCTAATGCAAGAGGGAATGGTAATAGCCTATGGTGGAAGACAGTTGAGAGTGCATGAAAGAAATTACCCTACACATTACCTAGAGTTGGCCGCTATTGTATTCGCGCTTAAGTCTTGGCGTCATTATCTTCTTGGCGAGAAATTTGAATTATTCACTGACCACAAATCTTTAAAATACTTATTCTCTCAGAAGGACATGAACTTAAGGCAGCAAAGGTGGATGGAGTTCTTAGCGTCCTACGATTTCGAAATAGCATATACCCCTAGCAAGGGTAACGTGGTGGCAGATGCCTTAATTAGGAAAAGGCTGTCCTTGAGTCTATTGTTTGTTGAACAGAAAAACTTAGAATTTATCTCTATGTTTGACTTTAGACCTTCCGTTGACTTTGTACCCGGTTTGCTAGCATCCTTGGAGGTCAGACTTACGCTTTTAGGACGGATTGGTGAGGCACAGCGAGACGACGCACAGTTGGTTGAGTTAGTGGAGAAGCTCAAAAGAGGGGAGTTATCGAGCCATCTCCGTAGGTATACCCTAGATAATAAGGCTTGGTTACGTAGGGACGGTAGACTTTGTATACCAAAAGACGATGACCTAAGGAAGACCATTCTTGATGATGCACATCATTCGAAGATGACCATTCATCCCGGCGGGGACAAGATGTACAAAGACATGAAGCGAGTTTTATTTTGGGCCGGTATGAAGAGGGATGTGGTCGAGTATGTCGCTAGATGCTTCGTGTGCCAACAAGTAAAAGCGGAGAAAAAAAAACCCAGTGGGTTGCTTCACCCATTGGAGGTTCCACTATGGAAGTGGGATAGTGTCTCGATGGACTTTGTAGATGGATTACCAAGATCAAGGAAGGGTAATACGGGGATTTGGGTTATAGTAGATAGACTTACTAAAAGCGCCCATTTTATTCCCGTGAAGAGTAAGAGGACTGCTCCATGGTTAGCTTCTGTATACGTCCGAGAGATAGTTCGTTTGCATGGTGTTCCTTCTAGCATAGTAAGCGACTGTGATCCTATCTTCACTAGCGAATTTTGGAAGAGCTTACAAGAAGCGGTAGGGACTCAGTTATGTTTGAGCACCGCGTATCATCCTCAGACGGACGGCCAGACCGAGAGGGTGAATCGTATTCTAGAGGACCTTTTGAGGCTATGTATCCTAGACATTGGGGGTACATTGGAAGAGCATCTTCCATTGGTAGAGTTCGCATATAAAAACAGCTTTCAATCTAGCATTGGCATGGCACCTTTCGAAGCTCTTTATGGACGACCTTTTCGTTCACCTACATGTTGGTGGGAATCTACGGATAAGATCTTACTTGGGCCCGATATGATTAGAGAGACTTCGGAAAAGATCGACTTGATTCGAAGGAGGATGAAGATGGCGCAAGATAGACAGAAATCTTATGTAGACAAAATGAGGACAGATCTTTAGTATGACGTTGGGGACATGGTCTTTATCAAAGTTCCTCCATTACGGAATGTTGTTCGCTTTGGGTCCTTTTTGAAACTAGCACCAAGGTTTGTAGGGCCGTTTCCTATTAAGGAGAAGATTGGACAGATGGCGTATAAAGTGGAGTTGCCTGAGAAACTTAGTGGTGTACATGACGTATTCCATGTATCACATTTGAGAAAGTGCTTGCACGAGACCGCGGAGGTGGTAGAGCCGAACTTGCTTAGAGAGGTGGAGATAGAGCGTGATGCGACGATTCGACGAGCTTCTACATGCATTCTTGGGTCGGAGATCAAGAAGTTGAGGAATCGAGAGGTCAGACTATTCAAAGTGCAATCGGGAGATGATGAGAGCAACGCTACTTGGGAGACAGAAGCGAAGATGCGTTCGTTGTACCCTTTTCTTTTTGAGGGTATGTCTTTTAATTTCTCCTTTATCACTTAGCTTGTACATATCTTATCTTTAGTATGTCCTCTCGCTAGTATCTTTGACCTTTAGTAAGTATAATCCTATGGTTGAAACATGTGTTTGAGACATGTAATGTATGATGGATGCAAAGTGGATGCAAGTGTTTGCTAGTGGTTTCTCGTGGATGCATATACACACACTTTAGGCACTAGATCGGCTCAGTCATTTCAGATTGCATATTGCATATAAATGTGTGTACATAGTTAAGTTAATGGATGTATAATGGTTGTGCTATCATATGGATGCTGCATTTAGATGATGATTGTGCACGCATATAGAGATAATATGTAGCATTAAGGAACTTTTGCATACATAATGGATGCATGGCACTATCATGATTTGCATTAAGGAGGTCAACTGAATCAGTGGACCGCCTGATTTTGCATTAGATATGGACATATACACACACTGTGCATTTAAACATGAAAGCATTAGAAGTCTATAAGGACAATGGATGCCTGTGTTTGATTGTTGAGTAGATAGACGATTGGATGTTAGGATATACATTCTTCTTGACTTGAAGATTTCGGGGTCGAAATCCTTTAAGGAGGGGAGAATGTAACACCCCGTAATTCTGTTAATATTAATATTCACAAATTAAAGAATAACTAATCTCAGACGTGAGAATTGTAGGAAACGGGTTGCGCCATTGTGTTCGTCTTGGAATTCTGGTTGAAATAGAGTCCAAGTTTGCGTGATTTGGACTTCGTATGAAGGAGATATGGCCATCGGAAGTTTCAGAAAATTCAAAACAAATTTCAAAAAATTTAAAATTTAAAATTCGAAGTCAAACAGGCTAGGCGGGAAATTTCCCGCCCAGCACCCCAGGTCGACTGGGGAGTCGACTGGGTAGTCGACATCCCCCCAGGTCGACTGGGGAGTCGACTGGGAAGCCGACCTGGGTGTCGACCTGGTCCAGTCGGTTAGGGTTTGACAGAGCCCAATCTTGAGCTGCTGATGTGTCTTTAGGGCTGAGTTGGCTAATTTAACGGTTCAGGTTAGTTCTGAGTTGATCTGACGGCCTAAATAAATCCTAAATTCTATAAATACCTAGGTAGTCTCTCACTCTAAATCACATGAAAAATAGAATAGCCGCTGTCATGCCATCGCCATGGAAATCAGTGTAGCCGCCGCCAACTTAGAAGGAAGAAAGCTAATCAAAACTCTAATTCTACTCAACTCTAAAGCAAATCAAGACTCTCTTTCTTCTCTAATCGTGAGTATGATGATCTTAACAAGATTATTAGCAAATTAATTAGATTAAGATGTGACATGGATCATAAGAAAATGATGTGAATTGTCATATATGTTGTTTAAAACCTTATGCTATCATGTATGTTGTAAATCTTATGTTATGTGATGATGATATCCTATATGTTGTAAATCATGCTATGATGATATTGTATAGGTTGTAATTTTCTATGCTAAGTTGTGATAAATCATACATGTTAAAAAGTCATGATGTTATTATCTATGCTAATTAGTTCATGTTAATCAAATCATAATGTTGATATTATTTGGGCTATGTTGATCTATATGACAAATCATGTATGCAAGTTTAGATTGATTAGTAAAGATTATGAACATATGCCATGACATCTATTTAGATCTAGAATTGTGCTATGACATGTGTGAGTTCTATGTGTTAGAGGCTAGTTCATACCATCATTATGTTGCATAAACCACATATGCAATTTTATACATGAATTTGGGTTATGATCATATTATGTAAGTTGTGACATTTAACCAAACATGTTGACATCTTTAGATCCATGACATGTGTAGTTTTACACAAGTTTCACCCCTATTATGATTAGATCTATTTTCTTTGTCTATATGTTGTGATAATTTATCTTTGTGCTATGAGTTAGACTATTCGAGTCTAACGTATATTTTGCGTTGAATAAGCAAACGTATAACATGGGGTAGGGGTAATATTAAGGATTTAATATTAAGAAATTGGGGTGCAATTGATATGATTTTGCATACCGTAAGTGGATGGCCATATTTGAGTCAATTATGGACATCATTAAAATTGGAATTAATTAATGATTTGAATAAGGATATATTTAAAACTGGGGTAAAAGATTAAAAGTGTTAATCAATGCTTAGGACATGAGGTTGGACTCGTTTGTGACGTAAAACTGCCAGGACCCGCCCGGCAAATCCAGTAGTCACAAATGTCAGCCCAATGTGAGAGGTCCTAGGCCCAAACTAATGCATAACAGTTGTAAAGACACGAGGTTAGACTCTTTTATGGTATAAGAATGCCCGGACCCACCGACGAATCCAGCTGCCATAAATGCCAGACTAATGTGAGAGGTCTTTATGAGGTTATGGCCTGAATGAATTAAGAAATACTTAACCAGATAAACATGTAAGGTGGGACATGGGGGTTAAGTAGGTGCCTTGGGTGGCATGAGGAATCTAGTGGGTGCCTTTAGTTTCATTTGAAATAAGATTAGTATGACTTAACCAAACATACATGTAAATGAACATGACTAATTAGAGGGTTAAGTGGGATGTACTAGTAGGGACAAGCTTAGGTGGATAACTTGTGGGGGCCCATTTCAACCAGTAACCCAAACATATCTTTGTGGGCTCGACCCAAGTCGAGGACGGGACACGCATACTGGGCTTGACTATAAGAGGCCAAACGGTGTAGCGGTGGCAACGCAAGTCCAACGGGTTTCATATGCATGTGTGGACCAGGGCTGGTAGGTAAGACGTTGTTGCATCGTGTAGGTATAAGCCGTGCATTGTCAAGTTGTATCGGGTTGCCACTTTAGGGGAGTGATACACCCCACTGTGGGGCCAGCACGGGTATCTACGAGTAGGGAGCCGATCGAAAGTGGGTAGTGGGGTACACCTAGCGGAGATAGGGGAAGGCGGCACCTATGTAGTCAGCTAGGGGTACACGAAGCTATTTATATAATTTCTAAGTGAAGCAAGTGGGATCAACCTTTAGGGTGACTGGTGTAGTGTAGTGTAGTAATTATTCGTTAGTAATTAGGTGTGCCTTTAACGTTATCTTTAACTGCTCTTCCATACCCAATAGTTCATAGACATTTCCTTATTTTCCAGCTTGTGCCTCAGTCTAATTATTTTGATAATAGTATTATGAGAATTATCATACTCGCCAGACTTTATGTCTGACCCCCTCTATTTCTATTCCTTTTCCCCCTCCAGGTCCTCAGGGTGGGCCCAGCTCTAGTGGAGCTTGATTGGATTTCTTTATCTCTCTTTTGGAAAGCTTGGACCATTGAAGTAAAGTCCAGCTTGTTATCTTCTTTAATCGCTATTTATGTAATGGGATTATGTATTTTGTTTATCAAGCTAGATATTGTACTTGACTCTGATTTATGGTTTTATGATGTAACAAACATGTTTAATTTCCGCTACAATAAAATAAAGTTTTAGATTTCCAAGTACTACATATTATCTGTCTTGTTGTAATTTTTTTGTTCTATATTCACTTAAAACCTCCATGGATGTTAATGCATTCCCTTTGTGAGTGACATTAATGGACGTGGGGTGTTACAGCTTCATTCTAATTTGGAAAATAAAGAATAGGATGAAAATTCATGTGTTGAATAAAATAAATTCATGTGTTGAATAAAAAAATTCATGTGTTGAATAATATAAATTCATGTGTTGAATATAAAATAAATTCATGTGTTGAATAGAAATAAATTCATGTGTTGAACATAAATAAAAATTCATGTGTTGAATAGAATAAATATTCATGTGTTGAATAAAAGCCTTGTTGACTAGATTGACGCCATTTTGACGTGAACGATATTTATATCGATTTCTTTCATTTTTATATTGAATATAGAAAAGAAAGTGATTTCAAAATATAACGTTATGAAAATTTTATCATTTGTATATCGATGATGTGGAATATTCAATTTTGATTCGAAATTGAATATGAAGTTGAAATTGTTTCGAAAACGAATTTAAAACGATTTATAAAATACGTTTTGAAAGGAAATCGACGAAATATATATAATATATATATTATATATGTAATGGCCTGAATAAAATGCGTCGCGCCGCGGTAGTTCACGAATTTCGACCATTGACTTCGAATGAATATTACGGGAGATCCGACCGTCGGATTCTCCTAAAACCGGAACCATTGGGTTCGTATCGAAAAGAGCTTTCTAAAGAATATTAGAGATTTGAAATCTAATGGTTGGATTTGGAATTATGACCAAATCAAATTTGGAAAAGGTCGCTGTAAGTGCAGTTCGATGGCCGTTGATGGAAATCGACTGTACGGGCCTTGATATAATTATTAAAAATAGTGATAATTTGTGTAAAATCATAAGAAATGATTTGTGAAGAATTAGGATGAAAAATTCCAAATTTGAGAAGATAAAATAGATTTTTATCGAAATGAACTAGTTTTGAACTAGAATAATAATTTATTTATTTTTAAATAAATAAATTGGATTTGAAAGGGTTTTAAAAGTAACCAGAAGTTTCAATAATTGAATTGGAATGGAATGTGATTTTGGGTTTATAGTGAACCGTATTTTAAATGACATTGGTTCTTTAACCCAGTTAAAGACGAGATATGGTTTCCCAAGTTAAATAATCATTGATAGTGATTATTTGGAAGATTAAAACCAAGTGGAGTTTTAATGAATCTTTAATTAGATTGAAGTGATTGAGAATGGAGTATAACCAGTTTTGGTCTAGGCGATAGTTCAATCTTTAATTAGATTTGAACGTGAAATGGTAATTGAATTTACTGATAACACCGTAGTGTTAGATATGATGTATTACCAGTTTTACTTCATAGGAAGAATCAGTTGGGATTGGGAAATAAAGGAAATGATTACTTCGGTGTGGTTCGCTAATCCCGACTAATTTGAATTGATATTCAAAAGAAGATTAAAGAATAAATTTAAAGAATTTATCTTTGATAAAATTAATGGGAACCTTTCCCAAAGTGTAAGAATATTGGAATAAAAGAATATTCTGAAGTGGAATGAGGCGTATGTTGTGTTTGTGTAACACTTGTTTATTATATACGCGAGTTATTCAGAAAGACCGGGTTTATCCCATTCTGAATAACTGATTCGACGTGGTGTCGAGGATGAAGACGGTGGTTGAAGACCGGAGGTCTTCACATCATTTGAGTGATTACAGATGATCTTGATTGGGTTGTACACCCAAGAGGAGGGAATCAGTTGGTGATCGTCCAGACATACTTGGAGATCGATGGATACGTGAGGTACAAGGTGCAACCGGTTTCGTTCAGACCCGGAACGAATTTGTAAATGGACTGTGTGTCTGACATTGGATTTTATTCTGTGTGATTGATTTCTATTAAATATATATCTGTTGGGCGGGGGAGAATTTATTCTCTTGCTTAACGCCCTTCTCTGAGACGTACGAACTCAAGGGTTATATATTGACGGATATCAATCGGATGGAGTGAATTGCCTGTATGGCATGCCTAAGTGGCAATTGATCAAGGCTTCTGTTGAAAAGCAATGTCTTTTGGTTGATGATCAAAGCACCGCCTGTGTGGCATAGCTTTGTGTAACTTTGATTCGCGAGCCTCACATCCCGGTTGTGAACCAGAAACGGGAGAGGACAACAGGAAGGGCATGCGTTTCGTTCTAGCTTGGGTGGTGTTAGTGACCTACCAGCCCTGACATTTATATTATTTTCACCTGTGTGGTTGTTGCTGTTGCGAGGCTCCTCGGATATATCGGTGACTGTGTGGAGCCGATGGAGTCATTTGGCTCATTAACGCCCAAAAGGGCGGGGAAACGCAGTGTTCAAGCATTTTAATCCACATCGGTGGACCGGCCCTGACGATCCAAGGGCCCACCTGAGTCCGGGTCCTGAGACACGAGCTAGAGCGTCTTGGATCGGTAGAGGACTATCTTTTGCCTCGGTTCACAGATGGAAATCCAACTTCCAATACGTGACTTTACGATTTTGATTGTAGAGCCTAGTATGGCGACATAGTGGTATGGGGCACTTATGCCGTCTATGATTGATACTTATGATTTGAAGTTGTTTTATACGCTATGCACTTATAATAGTATCAAATGATTTGTTTTAAACGTATCAAGCATTCTTGGCTATTATAAGGTAAAAACCCTATCCTCCGGCTTGCGTTGCATTGTGTAATGAGACCTGGGTCTTATAATAGCTTCATTTTTCTTTATTTAGCACTGCGTTGTTTGTTTTATGCACTGGTATTCTTGGGAGGAAACCCGTTCCGTGTTATACGGCGTGGTCCCTTGATTTACCTAACTTTAAAATAAAGATTAATAACTGTTTTAGTTCTCACACTAGTCACATGACTGACCTGGAGTTTATTGTTTTAACCTAAACTCTGGGTGCCCTATTTTCGATATGGGCAGCTAGTAGTTTTGGTTTTGCAGATTTATATTCACAGGATCCTGGTTTATAGCTGAAGTGATATTTGGAAAGCTCTGTATCCGTGTATTTCTTTCAGTTATGTTATGTATTATTTTTCCGCTGCTATGCAATGTAATTTAAATCTTTGATATTTTATGTTGTATAATATTTATTCATACTCTGTATATTCTTGTAATCTGATGAAGTTGTTGTAATATACGATGAAATGTTCTTCAGTTTGCGTTCCAAACTGTCTTGTCCTCAAAGTATCTGCACTTTCCTTCACGGGGAAGTTACGGGTCCTTATGGTTATCCCTACAAATATCCTTTTGAATCTCTATGATTTTAAAATTTTCTAACATATTATCATTCCACATTTAGTTAAAAGTGATTACAAAGATATATATATATATATATATATATATATATATATATATATATATATCTATGTATTTTTTTTGTATGTATGTATGTGTGTGTGTGTGTGTATATATATATGTATGTATATAGGGAAAGACTATTTATGTGACGATCCCATTCCCGATAAGACGGCGGCAAGGGTAATCTTTGGAATATAACACATAAACTGAATAACAGCAGAACATAAATAAATAAATACACCAGATAATGTACAATAGAATACACTGGATAAATATAATCATCAGAGTTACATAGTATATAGGATCATACTTAGTACAAAATACAGTTCATCTATACATAAATGTCTACTGCGGAAAAGAAAACATAATATGTACAACAGGAGCTGAACAGCATAAAAAGAGAAAAATGATAGAATCCATCTTCAGCTCCAGCTATCCAGAAAGAGCCTGCTAAAACCTGAACACAAGGCTGCCCGTGTAGAAATAGGGGCACCCGAGTTTGCAAGCGAAACAAACTACGAGTTAGTCATGGGACTGGTATGAGAAATCTGCTTAACACATTTTACAATATGGCTAATCGTAGGACCACGCCACTTTCGCGGAACGGGTTTACTCCATTGGATTGCCAGTGCTTTACAACAAATAAATCTTTTAAAAAAACGCAATGCTTTTTATAAAAATGAAGCCATTATGTAATAACCCGGAAATTCTGGGCCAATTTAAAATTTTTATTTTGGCAATTTTAGTGAATTTTGAACATTTAAAATAGATTATTTTAAATAATTTTGACCAGAAATTTATTTTGAATATAATTAGAAAGTATATATTATATACGCCGTTGTTAGAATATAAATAATTATATATAATTATAAAGGAATTGAAAACGGCGCGGTAGTTAGATAATTCGATTTCAAACTTCAATTGAATGTACCGGGTGCAAAACAATCCGGATTTTAGTGAAACCAAAAACAATAGGATCTAGTTGGTAATATCTATCCAACGAATCCGAAAAATCGAAATTTCATAGCGGGGATCAAAAGATATTTCCAGTTGAAAATTCTGAATAGTCGTTATGGAATTCCGGCCCTTAAAAATGGAAATTTTGCAAATGGCCTCGGATTTCGACGGAACCACTTTTTTTGGGTCCGTGATGTAAAGTTATTGCTAGATTCCAAATTTCATAATTTTTCTATTCAATATGTGAGCGTGGCAAAGGAAAACGCGTTTGACCAGTTTTAGTTGATTTAAATCAACTGGAAAATGACCCTTTTTCAAACGGTCTCAGAATTCGACAAAACTAGTTTTGTTAGGACCGTATCGTCAATACGAAGCTAGAAATAATTTTTTTGGAATTTTTCGGGTCTGTATGTGGTCTCGATAAATGAAAACGTGCGTTCAAATTGAATATATACTGATTTATATTTTAATTTCAGCAAAAGCTGATCGTAACGATCAAATTGGCCTACGTGGCATATCCCATTGTGTTTGGAATGGGGAAAATACGCTAGGGACGACAGTCGACAGGTTAGTTCGAATGGAAAAGGTACCTTATGGAATTTAAAATTCAAATTAAATAATATAAATTAATTAAAATATTCTCCCTTGCCCTTATCTCCTAGCCCCCCCCCCCCCCCCGTTGAAATTCATTCAGTCAAAAAAAAAAGATCGATGACGGATAGGGGGGAGATGGCCGCCGCCACGACTGCCTGGGCTGCCGCGCCTCAGGCGCCTCCGCCCCAAAAGTCCGGCGGCTCCGCCCCAAAAGTCCGACGCACCCCTTTTCGCTCCTCCCCAAACCCTCCACCCGACGCCGACGACGGCGCAACGCCCTCCCTTCTCTCTGGCCTCGCCTAGCCTCCCACCTCCTTCTTCTCTTCCCCAAAACCCGCCCACTACCAGACCGACCACCCCCTCGCCTGCAACTCAAGCCTCGCGAGAAAACTCCGAGCCCCCCCTTCGAAGTTCAACAGCAAAACCACCCCCTCCTTTCATTAGAAATGTAAGTTTTATGTATTTGTTTTTATTTGTTTATTATGTAGGTGTTATTATGAATTTAAAAATTGTTTTTAGCATAAAATAAAATCAGTTTTTATATATATTATGGCATTAAGAAGAAATGATTTTTAATAATAAAAAGAGAGGATTTTTATATGATAAAACATGAGATTTTTAGAAACTGAAAATATGCGATTGTTATTTGTGTAAAGGCAAGATCTTTGTTTGTTTGAAGTTTTGATTTTTAATTTAGAGAAAAGGATATAATTTTTATATAATCATGGAGATTAAAAATGTGATTTTTATATCATAGATAGGTTAAAAATATAATTTTTATACTAGTAGCATAATAAAAATATGATTTTTACTTAGGTAGAGTATTAAAAATATGGTTTTTATCAAAGTAGAAATATAAAAATATAATTTTTATATAGTTATGATAATAAAGGATCAATCTTTATGTAAGAAGTAGAAATATAAAAGTATAATTTTTATATAGAAAGAAGCATTGTAAATATATAGTGAAATCAAAATGTGATTTTTATACATGTAGTGGCTACGGGCAGCGAAAGTGACAAAAGGCGAGAACGATAGAGATTTTTCTAAATGAAGTGTTGAGAAGTTGGGATAGCTTTCGGTGAGAATTTCTCACTCTTCAATTTCTTTTTCTAGTTATATATATATACTAGGATGCATACGGTGTTTAGTAGCACCCGACACCCGTCATCCACAGACCATGGATGGCTTGTTTGTTAAATTGTTTGGTTGTGTAGTTGGTTAGTTTATTTGGTTTGAATCGAATTGTTTGGTGAATTGAATGGATTTGATTGATGTGTGAATGGCGTGGGCCTTCACTAGACCGGGGATAAGGCTAGGCCTTGTCCCGTTTCTAGTATCGTGCCGTTATGCCGCCGAAATTTTCTAAAATAAGTTAGAAAAATAAAAATATCATTTTTATTTTGTAAATGAACTGAATAGAAATTCATGTGTTGAAATAAAATGTTTTATCGTTAAAAATATAATTTTTAACGTGAATGTGAATAAATAAATATTCATTTACAAACCGGACGGTTCGTTTATGTACACCTATTTGAATGACATTGATTGGGACGATAAATTGTACACATCGCCCAACTGTACAAATAGAATCTGTGTTTGATTGTTTGAAACCCCACACGGGTGTTGGGATGAAATTTGAAGTTCACTCATCCTGATTGATTAAATATGTCGATCGATTGATTGACAGGCTGTTATAAGCGTTAGATATCTATATTTGATGCTTATACAGTGTAGTGCACTTTGGATGATGGTTGATTATTTTTCAATGCTATTATATACGTGTGATGTATGAAAATCCATATAATTAACATTATATGGTGATTGATTGGGCCTCATTCCAATTTAGAAAATAAAGAATAATATAAAATAAAGGTTCATGTGTTGTCTGTACTCATCCGTTGAGATTAGTCATGTGTTGAACGAAATATTTTAATAATGAAATTTACAACTTTATAATATAAAATAAAGGTTCATGTGTTGGACCGTACTCATCCGTTGAGATTAGTCATGTGTTGAACGAAATATTTTAATAATGAAATTTACATCTTTATAATATAAAATAAAGGTTCATGTGTTGACAGTACTCATCTGTTGAGATTAGTCATGTGTTGAACGAAATATTTTAATAATAAAATTTACATCTTTATCGATATAAAATAAAGGTTCATGTGTTGACAGTACTCATCCGTTGAGATTAGTCATTTGTTGAACGAAATATTTTAATAATAAAATTTACATCTTTATCAATATAATATAAAGGTTCATGTGTGGACTGTGCTCATCCGTTGAGATTAGTCATGTGTTGAACGATATATTTGAAATAGAAATATTTGAAATAGAATATTTGAAAATACAAATATATGAAGCCGTGTTGATTAGATTGACGCCATTTTGATGTGAACGATATTTATATTGATTTTATTCATTTTAAAATGAATATTGAAAAGTGATTTCGAAATCAAATATTTTGAAATGAATTGAATATAAAATGATTTCGAAATGAATTGAATATAAAACGATTTCGAAATGAATTGAATATAAAACGATTTCGAAATGAATTGAATATAAAACGATTTCGAATTGAATTGAATAGAAAACAAATTTGATTTCAATTGAATATATAACGAATTTGATTTAAATTGAATATATAACGAATTGAATACAAATTAGATAGAAAACGAATTGAATTCGAATCGAATTAAAACCGATTTGAATTGAAATCAAATAGAAATGAAAGTAAAAAGGATTTAAAATAGGAAATTCAAGTTTGAAATAGTAATTGACGAAATATATATTATATATGTATATATATAATATAATGGCCTGAATAGAACGCGCCGCGCCGCGGTAGTTCGTGAATTTCGACCATTTATTTCAAATGGACATTACGGGAGATCCGACCGTCGGATTCTCCTAAAACCGGAACCATTGGGTTCGTATCGAAAAGAGATTTCTAACGAATATTAGAAATTTGAAATCTAATGGTTGGATTTGGAGATACGTCCAAATCAAATTCGAAAAAGGTCGATGTAAGTGCAGTTCGATGGCCGTTGTTGGAAATCGACTGCACGGGCCTTGATAAAATTATTAAAAATAGTAATAATTTGTGAAAAATCATAAGAAATGATTTTGGAAAAATTAGGATGAAAAACTCCATATTTGAAAAGGTAAAAATAGATTTTTATCGAAATGAACTAGTTTAGAACTAAAATAAAAACCCATTTATTTTAAAATAAATAAATTTGGTTTGAAATGGGTTTTAAATAGAATTGATTGGTGGGTTTATCGTGAACTGTGTTTTAAATAACACTAGTTCTTTAACCCGATAATAAATAGAATGTGATTTGGGTTTGTCGTGAACTGTGTTTTAAATAACATTAGTTCTTTAACCCAGTAAAAGGGAGTTTTAATCAATCTGCAATTGGATTGAAATGTGAATTGATAATTTAAATTATCAAATTTAGGAAATGAACGAGAATGGAGTATCACCAGTTTTGCTCTAAAGCGATAGTTAAATCTTTAATTTGATTTGAACGTGAAATGGTAATTAATTTTACTGACAACACCGTGGTATTAGATATGGAGTATCACCGGTTTTTCTTCATGGGATGAATAGGTTGGGATTGGGAATTAAAATAAATAATTACTTCGGTATGGTTCGCTAATCTCGACTAGTTTGGGAAAACCATAATTTGGTTTGAAACGACATCCAAAGGAAGATTAAAGGATAAATTTTAAAGAATTTATCTTGGTTAAAATTAATGGGAACCTTTCCCTAAGAATATGGATCGGAATGAGGCGTATGTTGTGTTTGGGTAACATTTGTTTTTAATATACGCGGGTTGTTCGGAAAGTCCGGGTTTATACCCATTTTGAATAACCGATTCGACAATAAGTCGAAGATGAAGACGGTGGTTGAAGACCGGAAGTCTTCACATCGTTTGGGTGATTACTGATGATCTTGATTGGGCTGTACACCCAAGATGAGGGAATCAGTTGGTGGTCGTCCAGACGTACTTGGAGATCGATGGATATGCGAGGAAAGTGCCTCCGGTTTCGTTCAGACTCAGAACGAACTTGTAAATGGATTGTGTGTCTGACATTGGATTTTATTCTGTGTTGATTGATTTCTGTTAAATATATATCTGTTTGGCGGTGGAGAATTTATTCTCTTGCTTAACGCCCTTCTCTGAGACGTACGAGTTTAGAGGTTATATATTGATAGATATCAATCGCATGGCATGAATTGCCTGTGTGGCACACTGAGTTGCATGGATCAAGGCTTCTGTTGAAAAGCAAAGTCTTGTGGTTGATGATCAAAGCACGACCTACGTGGCAGCTTTGTGTATAGCGTGGATTCGCGAGCCTCACACCTCAGTATGAGTTAAAAACGGGATACAGACCGCTGGGAGAGCACGACGTTTCTTTCTAGCTTTGGTGGTGTTAGTGACTTACCAGCCCTGACATTTATATACTTTTCACCTTTGTGGTTGTCGGAATGAGGCGCCTCGATTATAGGTCTGTAAGGACCGGGAAACGTGTGTTCAGGCATACTTAATCCTCTAACGTAAGTGAGGACCGGCCTAGCCGCATCCAGGGGTTGCCCAGAGTGTGTAGTCCTGAGGCATTTGCTAGAGTGTCTCGAAGCGCAGAGGAGCTTGCCCCTTGCCTCGACTCATGACGGAAATCCAATTTCCAATACGAGATATCTCGGTTTTAGTTGTAAAACTAGTATGGTGACATAGTGGTATGGGACATTAATGCCGCCTATGATTTATATTTATGATTGAAATTGTTTTGACACTATACACTTATTATAGTATCAAATGATTTGTTTTTAAAACGTACCAAGCATGTTTGGCTATTATAAGGGAAAACCCTATCCTCTGGCTTGCGTTGCATTGTGTGATGGGACCTGGGTCTTATAATAGCTTCATTTTTCGAAAAGCATTGCGCTGTTTATTCTATGCACTGGTATTTTTGGGAGGAAACCTGTTCCGTGTTATACGGCGTGGTCCCTTGAATTACTCTCTTTTAAAGTAAAGTTTTAAATAACTGTTTTAGTTCTCACACCAGTCACATGACTGATCTGGAGTTTATTGTTTTAACCTATACTCTGGGTGCCCCTATTTTCCGCACGGGCAGCTAGTAGTTTTGGTTTTGCAGATTTATATTCACAGGATCTTGGTTTACAGCTGGAATGATATCCGGAAAGCTCTGTATCCGTATATCACCTTCAGTTGTGCTTTGTATTATTTTCCGCTGCTATGTAATTTATTGTAATCTCTGATATTTATCTAATGTAATTTATTCATTTATACTCTGTATATTCTTGTATCTGATGGAATTGTTGTAATAACAATGAAATGTTCTTCCGTCTGCGTTCTGTTTTGTCTTGTCCTCACAGTAATTCGTTCTTTCTCATCTCTTCGGAGACCGGGGAAGTTCAGGTCGCTTCATTTGGTATCAGAGCTTTGGTTTACAGAGCTCGAGAACAAGGCACATTAGAACCATACGAAAGAATTCATCATATATTGGATTAGTAATATCCAATTAGAATGACTCGTTAGAGATAGGATCAGTAGTATCCTAGAACGAGTGTGAAGAGTATATTTTTCAAGTGAAAGCAATTTTGTTTTGAAAATTTAAACCATTTTATACATATTTGAATATTTATTTATTTTTAATATGAACAATCCAGTATATAAAGGTTTTGCATATACGCATCATGAACGTATATTCGGAGTTTTAATATATTAGACAGATATAGAATCACACCCTAGTCGCCCGGACCTGATTTTGATGGTTGACGCGTCATCATCAGTAATTATTTTCGTGTTTCGAAGGTGTGATATCTATATATTTCCATTAGACTGGTGTGAGAACCAAAACTTATATAGATAGATTTATATGTTGTGAATTGGCATCAAAAACATGATTTTTGTATATATATCAATTTATGAATTTGAAACGTTAAATTCACTAATTGATTGATGTTTGTGTTGTTTGATAATTTGAACCATTATGCCTAATTGAATCAAATATTGAATTATATTGAAAATTGGTCGCATTTGCTTGCATATACATGTACTTACATTGAACAGGTCATAGCAAGGAGGCTAGAGCAGAGAATAAAATTTGTTTGCCCGACAAATAGGTACATGTTTACTATAATTTACTGTTTTGTTTGGGTGATGATGATTTTATGAGCCTATTGGCTAGCCGCTTGGCTTTTTCTTTTTCTTTTTGAGATCAGAAGGCCTATATGGCAATTTCGGGATTTTCCCGTGGCTCCCGGTGCAGGGGAGGTTAGGGCGAAATTTTTCGAAAATTTAGGGTGTTAGCCAAATTTTTGAAATTTTTGAAAATTCTCAGAAACTGAAAAGTTGGAGAATAGAAGCCAGATCGAACGTAGAGTTGATTAATCAAACCACTTTCGACTTTGTTCCTTTTCGGGGAAGAAAAGTTTTAAGTGGGGGAGATTGTAATAACCCGGAAATTCTGGGCCAATTTAAAATTTTTATTTTGGCAATTTTAGTGAATTTTGAACATTTAAAATAGATTATCTTAAATAATTTCGACCAGAAATTTATTTTGAATATAATTAGAAAGTATATATTATATACGCCGTCGTTAGAATATAAATAATTATATATAATTATAAAGGAATTGAAAACGGCGCGGTAGTTCGATAATTCGATTTCAAACTTCAATTGAATGTACCGGGTGCAAAACAATCCGGATTTTAGTGAAACCAAAAACAATAGGATCTAGTTGGTAATATCTATCCAACGAATCCGAAAAATCGAAATTTCATAGCGGGGATCAAAAGATATTTCCAGTTGAAAATTCTGAATAGTCGCTATGGAATTCCGGCCCTTAAAAATGGAAATTTTGCAAACGGCCTCGGATTTCGACGAAACCATTTTTGTTGGGTCCGTGATGTAAAGTTATTGCTAGATTCCAAATTTCATAATTTTTCGATTCAATATGTGAGCATGGCAAAGGAAAACGCGTTTGACCAGTTTAAGTTGATTTTAATCAACTGGAAAATGACCCTTTTTCTAACGGTCTCAGAATTCGACGAAACTAGTTTTGTTAGGACCGTATCGTCAATACGAAGCTAGAAATAATTTTTCTGGAATTTTTCGGGTCCGTATGTGGTCCCGGTAAATGAAAACGTGCGTTCAAATTGTATATATACTTATTTATATTTTAATTTCAACAAAAACTGATCGTAACGATCAAATTGGCCTACGTGGCATATCCCATTGTGTTTGGAATGGGGATAATACGCTAGGGACGACAGTCGACAGGTTAGTTCGAATAGAAAAGGTACCTTATGGAATTTAAAATTCAAATTAAATAATATAAATTAATTAAAATATTCTCCCTTGCCCTTATCTCCTAGCCCCCCCCCCCCCCCCGTTGAAATTCATTCAGTCAAAAAAAAAAGAAGAAGATCGATGACGGAAGGGGGGAGATGGCCGCCGCCACGGTTGCCTGGGCTGCCGTGCCTCAGGCGCCTCCGCCCCAAAAGTCCGGCGCCTCCGCCCCAAAAGTCCGGCGCACCCCTATTCGCTCCTCCCCAGACCCTCCACCCGACGCCGACGACGGCGCAACGCACTCCCTTCTCTCTGGCCTCGCCTAGCCTCCCTCCTCCTTCTTCTCTTCCCCAAAACCCGCCCACTGCGAGACTGACCACCCCCTCGCCTGCAACTCCAGCCTCGCGAGACAACTCCGAGCCCCCCCTTCGAAGTTCAACAGCAAAACCACCCCCTCCTTTCATTAAAAATGTAAGTTTTATGTATTTGTTTTTATTTGTTTATTATGTAGGTGTTATTATGAACTTAAAAATTGTTTTTAGCATAAAATAAAATCAGTTTTTATATATATTATGGCATTAAGAAGAAATGATTTTTAATAATAAAAAGAGAGGATTTTTATATGATAAAACATGTGATTTTTAGAAACTGAAAATATGCGATTGTTATTTGTGTAAAGGCAAGATCTTTGTTTATTTGAAGTTTTGATTTTTAATTTAGAGAAAAGGATATAATTTTTATATAATCATGGAGATTAAAAATGTGATTTTTATATCATAGATAGGTTAAAAATATAATTTTTATACTAGTGGCATAATAAAAATATGATTTTTTACTTAGGTAGAGTATTAAAAATATGGTTTTTATCAAAGTAGAAATATAAATATATAATTTTTATATAGAAAGAAGCGTTGTAAATATATATAGTGAAATCAAAATGTGATTTTTATACATGTAGTGGCTACGGGCAGCGAAAGTGACAAAAGGCGAGAATGATGGAGATTTCTCTAAATGAAGTGTCGAGAAGTTGGGATAGCTTTCGGTGAGAATTTCTCACTCTTCAATTTCTTTTTCTAGTTATATATATATACTAGGATGCAGACGGTGTTTAGTAGCACCCGACACCCGTCATCCACAGACCATGGATGGCTTGTTTGTTAAATTGTTTGGTTGTGTAGTTGGTTAGTTTATTTGGTTTGAATCGAATTGTTTGGTGAATTGAATGAATTTGATTGATGTGTGAATGGCGTGGGCCTTCACTAGACCGGGGATAAGGCTAGGCCTTGTCCCGTTTCTAGTATCGTGCCGTTATGCCGCCGAATTTTTTTAAAATAAGTTAGAAAAATATAAATATCATTTTTATTTTGTAAATGAACTGAATAGAAATTCATGTGTTGAAATAAAATTTTTTATCGTTAAAAATATAATTTTTAATGTGAATGTGAATAAATAAATATTCATTTACAAACCGGACGGTTTGTTTATGTACACCTATTTGAATGACATTGATTGAACGATAAATTATACACATCGCCCAACTGTACAAATAAAATCTGTGTTTGATTGTTTGAAACCCCACACTGGTGTTGGGATGAAATTTGAAGTTCACTCATCCTGATTGATTAAATATGTCGATTGATTGATTGACAGGCTGTTATAAGCGTTAGATATCTATATTTGATGCTTATACAGTGTAGTGCACTTTGGATGATGGTTGATTATTTTTCAATGCTATTATATACGTGTGATGTATGAAAATCCATATAATTAACATTATATGGTGATTGATTGGGCCTCATTCCAATTTAGAAAATAAAGAATAATATAAAATAAAGGTTCATGTGTTGACTGTACTCATCCGTTGAGATTAGTCATGTGTTGAACGAAATATTTTAATAATGAAATTTACAACTTTATAATATAAAATAAAGGTTCATGTGTTGACCGTACTCATCCGTTGAGATTAGTCATGTGTTGAACGAAATATTTTAATAATGATATTTACATCTTTATAATATAAAATAAAGGTTCATGTGTTGACAGTACTCATCCGTTGAGATTAGTCATGTGTTGAACGAAATATTTTAATAATAAAATTTACATCTTTATCAATATAAAATAAAGGTTCATGTGTTGACAGTACTCATCCGTTGAGATTAGTCATTTGTTGAACGAAATATTTTAATAATAAAATTTACATCTTTATCAATATAATATAAAGGTTCATGTGTTGACTGTACTCATCCGTTGAGATTAGTCATGTGTTGAACGATATATTTGAAATAGAAATATTTGGAATAGAATATTTGAAAATAGAAATATATGAAGCCGTGTTGATTAGATTGACGCCATTTTGACGTGAACGATATTTATATCGATTTTATTCATTTTAAAATGAATATTGAAAAGTGATTTCGAAATCAAATATTTTGAAATGAATTGAATATAAAACGATTTCGAAATGAATTGAATATAAAACAATTTCGAAATGAATTGAATATAAAACGATTTCGAAATGAATTGAATATAAAACGATTTCGAATTGAATTGAATAGAAAACAAATTTGATTTCAATTGAATATATAACGAATTTGATTTCAATTGAATATATAACGAATTGAATTTAAATTAAATAGAAAACGAATTGAATTCGAATCGAATTAAAATCGATTTGAATTGTAATCAAATAGAAATGAAAGTATAAAGGATTTAAAATAGGAAATTCAATTTTGATTTGAATTTGAAATAAAAGTTGAAATTGTTTTTGAAACGAATTCAAAACTATTTATAAAATTCGTTTTAAATAGTAATCGACGAAATATATATTATATATATATTACATATAATATAATGGGCTGAATAGAACGCGCTGCGCCGCGGCATTTCGTGAATTTCGACCATTTATTTCAAACGGACATTACGGGAGATCAGACCGTCGGATTCTCCTAAAACCAGAACCGTTGGGTTCGTATCGAAAAGAGCTTTCTAACGAATATTAGAAATTTGAAATCTAACGCTTGGATTTGGAGATACGTCCAAATCAAATTCGAAAAAGGTCGTTGTAAGTGCAGTTCGATGGCCGTTGTTGGAAATCGACTGCACGGGCCTTGATAAAATTATTAAAATAGTAATAATTTGTGAAAAATCATAAGAAATGATTTGGGAAAAATTAGGATGAAAAACTCCATATTTGAAAAGGTAAAAATAGATTTTTATCGAAATGAACTAGTTTAGAACTAAAATAAAAACCCATTTATTTTAAAATAAATAAATTGGGTTTGAAATGGGTTTTAAATAGAATTGATTGGTGGGTTTATCGTGAACTGTGTTTTAAATAACATTAGTTCTTTAACCCGATAATAAATAGAATGTGATTTGGGTTTGTCGTGAACTGTGTTTTAAATAACATTAGTTCTTTAACCCAGTAAAAGGGAGTTTTAATCAATCTGCAATTGGATTGAAATGTTAATTGATAATTTAAATTATCAAATTTAGGAAATGAACGAGAATGGAGTATCACCAGTTTTGCTCCAAACCGATAGTTAAATCTTTAATTTGATTTGAACGTGAAATGGTAATTAATTTTATCGACAACACCGTGGTATTAGATATGGAGTATCAACAGTTTTTCTTCATGGGATGAATTTGTTGGGATTGGGAATTAAAATAAATAATTACTTTGGTATGGTTCGCTAATCTCGACTAGTTTGGGAAAACCATAATTTGGTTTGAAACGACATCCAAAGGAAGATTAAAGGATAAATTTTAAAGAATTTATCTTGGTTAAAATTAATGGGAACCTTTCCCTAAGAATATGGATCGGAATGAGGCGTATGTTGTGTTTGTGTAACATTTGTTTTTAATATACGCGGGTTGTTCGGAAAGTCCGTGTTTATACCCATTCTGAATAACCGATTCGACGATAAGTCGAAGATGAAGACGGTGGTTGAAGACCGGAAGTCTTCACATCGTTTGGGTGATTACTGATGATCTTGATTGGGCTGTACACCCAAGATGAGGGAATCAGTTGGTGGTCGTCCAGACGTACTTGGAGATCGATGGATATGCGAGGAAAGTGCCTCCGGTTTCGTTCAGACTCAGAACGAACTTGTAAATGGATTGTGTGCTGACATTGGATTTTATTCTGTGTTGATTGATTTCTATTAAATATATATCCGTTTGGCGGTGGAGAATTTATTCTCTTGCTTAACGCCCTTCTCTGAGACGTACGAGCTTAGAGGTTATATATCGATAAATATCAATCGCATGGCATGAATTGCCTGTGTGGCACACTGAGTTGCATGGATCAAGGATTATGTTGAAAAGCAAAGTCTTGTGGTTGATGATCAAAGCATGGCCTATGTGGCAGCTTTGTGTATAGCGTGGATTCGCGAGCCTCACACCTCGGTATGAGTTAAAAACGGGATACGGACCGCTGGGAGAGCACGACGTTTCTTTCTTGCTTTGGTGGTGTCAGTGACTTGCCAGCCCTGACATTTATATACTTTTCACCTTTGTGGTTGTTGGAATGAGGCGCCTCGATTATAGGTCTGTAAGGACCGGGAAACGTGTGTTCTGGCATAATTAATCCTCTAACGTAAGTGAGGACCGGCCCAGCCGCATCCAGGGGTTGCCCAGAGTGTGTAGTCCTGAGGCATTTGCTAGAGTGTCTCGAAGCGGAGAGGGGCTTGCCCCTTGCCTCGACTCATGACGGAAATCCAATTTCCAATACGAGATATCTCGGTTTTAATTGTAAAACTAGTATGGCAACAAAGTGGTATGGGACATTCATGCCACCTATGATTTATATTTATGATTGAAATTGTTTTGACACTATACACTTATTATAATAACAAATGATTTGTTTTTAAAACGTACCAAGCATGTTTGGCTATTATAAGGGAAAACCCTATCCTCCGGCTTGCGTTGCATTGTGTGATGGGACCGGTGTCTTATAATAGCTTCATTTTTCGAAAAGCATTGCGCTGTTTATTCTATGCACCGGTATTTTTGGGAGGAAACCCGTTCCGTGTTATACGGCATGGTCCCTTGAATTACTCTCTTTTAAAGTAAAGTTTTAAATAACTGTTTTAGTTCTCACACCAGTCACATGACTGACCTGGAGTTTATTGTTTTAACCTAAACTCTGGGTGCCCCTATTTTCCGCACGGGCAGCTAGTAGTTTTGGTTTTGCAGATTTATATTCACAGGATCCTGGAATGATATCTGGAAAGCTCTGTATCCGTATATCACCTTCAGTTGTGCTTTGTATTATTTTCCGCTGCTATGTAATTTATTGTAATCTCTGATATTTATCTAAGTGAATATTAGGCACACATCCCTAAAACGAAACTTAATTAGGCTCACATCCGGTCATAAACTTATTGTAAATTTAGTCCCTATTTTTCGAAAATTCATAAAAAAAATATAAAAAAATTATAAAAAAATCACGATAATTCGTATTTAAATTAAACATGTACTCGCCTAAAAATTCAGATCATAATAAAATCAAAACATGCATCAAAATCAAAAAAATACAGAAAACAACGAAAAATGCAGTAATTTGCATCAAATCATGCACATATTTGGAATACTTGCATTCATCTGTGCAAGTATTTCTCTGTTATATTTTTACATGCAATACTTGCATACATGTGTGTAAGTATTTAAAATAGTTGCATACATGTATGCAAGTTTCTGCACACATTTTATTTTCACATGTAAATACTTGCATACATGTGTGCAAGTATTTCAAATAGTTGCACACATGTATGCAAGTTTCTGCATACATTTTCAACTAAAACAGCTTCAGAAATACTTGCATACATGTATGCAACTAGTGGCAAAAGTTGCATACATGTATGCAACTATTTGCAAGTTTTAAATTCACAATACATCCCTGTAATTAATGTTTTCTCTGTAAACCCGCCCCCTATTTTAGCTGCCGCCTGGAATCTTCCGCCTGCCACTTTCCATACCTCCGCCTCTTTCGTTTTCTGTCCAAATTTTCAGGCGCTATCACTTAAAAAAAGAAAAAATTCTAAAATCTATAAATATTCTCGAAAGTCCACAGAAATTTTGAAAAAAAAAGTTGCATAAATGTATGCAACTTTTACGAATAGTTGCATACATTTATGCAACTATTCGAATACACATGCATATATTTATGCACGCCTGTTTGAAAAATTGCATACATGTATGCAGTTTTTCTATATAACTGCATACATGTGTGCATATATGTCAAAATACATGCAAACGTGAATAAGTTGCACGTAGGTATGCAGTTTTTAAATAAATGCATCAGCAGATGCATGTTTTAACAATATGTGCATACATGTATGCATTTATACTGCAGTTTTGACGCAGATTTGAAATAAATGCATACATGTATGCAACTAATCGATTTATATGCATGTTTTGATGCAATTTACTGCATTTCGTTGATTTTCTGTATTTCGTGATTTTGACGTTGTTTTTAATGTTTTTTTGATCTGATTTTTTTCACGATTAATTGTTTTAATTAAATACGAATTTACATGGTTTTTTAATATTTTTTTATATTTTTTTTAGGAATTTTCGAAAAATAGGGACTAAATTTACAATTAGTTTACGACCGGGTTTTTTTTATATTTTGAAACCTAATAGGGACCTCTAAAAAATGCACCCTTTATCTAATGTAATTTATTCATTTATACTCTGTATATTCTTGTATCTGATGGAATTGTTGTAATAACAATGAAATGTTCTTCCGTCTGCGTTCTGTTTTGTCTTGTCCTCACAGTAATTCGTTCTTTCTCATCTCTTCGGAGACCAGGGAAGTTCGGGTCGCATCACATTATAAGACTCAGTTCCCATCACACAATGCAACACAAACCGGAGGATAGAGTTTTACCTTATAATGACCAAAATATGCTTGATACGAGCAAAAGAAATCATTTGATATTATTGCTAGTGTATATATGTTTCCAAAAACGATTGCAATCATAACTATCAATCATAGACGGCATGGGTACCATATATCATGTCGCCATATATATATATATACAATCAAAACCGCACGATGTCGTACTTGGAAATTGGATTTCCGTCATGAACCAAGGCAAAAGATAGTCCTTACCGAATTCAAGACGCTCTAGCCCGCCCGTTAGGACCCAGACTCGGGTGGGCCCTTGGATCGTCAGGGCCGGTCCACCGATGTGGATTAAGATTCCTGAACACTGCGTTTCCCAGCCCTATGGGGCGTCACTGGTCATATATGACTACACCATCGGCTCCGAAGAGACCGAAGCAACCGAGGCCTCTCTTTCCATCATCCACATAAGTAAAATACCCGGGCGTGTAAAACCCAAGCCACCACTCCTAGCTAGAAGAAAACGCATGTCCTCCCTGATGCCCGTCTCCCGTTTCTGGCTCATACCGGGGTGTGAGGCTCCCGAAACCACGCTATACACAAAGCTACGCCACACTGGCCATGCTTTGATCATCAACCACAAGACTTTGCTTTTCAATAGAAGCCTTGATCATCTATCACTTAGTCGTGCCACACAGGCAATTCACTCTGTGCGACTGATTTCTATCGATATATAACCTCTGGGCTTGTATGTCTCAGAGAAGGGTGTTAGGCAAGAGAATAAATTCTCCGCCGCCAAACAGATATATGTTTAGCAGAGATCAATCAGCACAGAAAAAAATCCAATGTCAGACACACAGTCCATTTACACGTTCGTTCTGGGTCTGAACGAAACCGGAGGCACTCAATACCTCGCATAACCGTACAGTCAACAAGTACGTCCGGGTGGCTACTACTTCAACGCCGCCAAGGTAGCTACTCCTATCATGAGCATCAGTAGCACCCCTCCATTCGACGTGAAGATCATCGGTCTTGCACCGTCTTCATATCTTCGACTTTCACTCGTCGATCAATTATTTGAAATGAGAATTAACTCGGCCTTTTCAATAATTCACGTATCTAGAATTTCAAATCAATTCATTTCAATGGTAAAATTGTTCGACACCACCAATTCTGTTCTTCAATGTAATTTTCACACCAAACACATTCAACCATCAAATATCACATAAATCGAGCAAATTCAGTTTATTTCCATTCCATATTGTTTATAATATTTTATTACGATTTATCGCTATTCTCATTTATTTAAAAATAGCCAATTCATTCAAACGACGCTTCAGGCCATAATGCGGCCATGGCGCTGTTTTTCTCCAGATTTGATTTACACATATCTGAAAATCTAACCTTTGGATCTTCACAAAATTTATATCATTAGAAAGATCTTTTCAAAACGAATCCAACGGTTTCAGTTTTGGGAAAATCAGACGGTCGGATCTCCCGCACTAATCGTTTGAACTTACGATTTCAAAATACGAACTACAGCGTCGGTATTCGATTTAATTTTAATTAATTATATATATATATAATCGATTCTGGCTTTGTTTTTCTTCATATTTGAATTAAACATTCCAGACAATCCAAACGTTGGATCTTTACAAAGTTGGTGCCGTTGGAATGGTATTTCCAAGGCGAACCCGACGGTTGTGGTTTCGGGAAAATACGATGGTCAGATCTCCCTCACTAATCGTTCGAAATCACGGTTTCAAAACACGAACTATAGCTTCGTTATTCACTATATTTTGATTGTATTTATATAAATATATATAAATATAATTCTTTCATCGATTTCAAAACCCTATCCACTTTATAGATTTGATAAAAATGATATTTGTATCCAACAGACATTTATTTCAACACTTCACTATTTTTAACAATTCATGTATATAATAAAAATGTGATTTTTATTGTAAAACAATTTATTTCAAAACACGACTATTTTATATAGTTCATACAGATGATAAAAATATGATTTTTATTATAAAACCATTTATTTCAAAACACGACTACTTTATACAGTTCATATAGATGATAAAAATATGATTTTTATTATAAAACAATTTATTTCGAAACACGAATATCGTTCAACACATGAATTTCTATTCAACACATGAATATAGTTTCAACACATGAAAATAATTCTAACACATGAATATTATTGATAATTTCGGCAACATAACGGTAGGGTAGTTAAAACCGGGGTTGTCCCTAGTACGGCTCCTCGCTCTACCTTAAAGCCTCGCAGCTTTTGACAATGGGGATTCATGCATCTAGTTCGCACGTAGTCGACATGTTTTATTTACATTTCCACAATCTATTCTAATTTTGTTTCAATCACCAATGGGTATTTTTCAACCACAACCAATCGGTTTCAACCACAAACAATTCTAATCAACCATTCGCTATCAACCAATTTTCACACCAATCACAAACAATAAATATCGTCCGTGGTCTGTGGACAAGGGGAGTGTGTATATATATATATATGTATGTATGTATGTATGTATGTATGTATGTATGTATATTCATATATAAATATATTTCGATTCACTTCAATTCATTTCAACGCACATACCATTTTTACAACGTATATATAACTTATACATCGAACATACAACTTATACAACGCTTATACATGAGGTGCACAACGCTTATATAAATCATACATCGACTATATAATTTATACATCGTTGTTTCCCATATCGTTTATAAATTAGAAATCTCACATTGGGTTCCACTCCACCAAAAATAGCAGAAGGCTCAGAAAAATAAACGGTCTGTTCTAAAATGTAGAAGACGTCCTCACGGTCCCGATGTTTCCTGTTTCACTTAATTTCGTCAAGAAACGAAAAAGATATGATTTTTACAAGTTTGCAACACTTAAAAGTGTAAAAATCAGTTCAAAATAAATTATCCGTATACCTTCCTTTTGATTCAAAACTAGGTTTTCAGTTTTCTCGAAATCCATAGCTCGATGTTGAAATCCGATTGCACCACGACGTCAGGCCTCGAGAGGCACACCTACGCCGGGAGGCGGGGCCAGTTCGACGGTCCTAGGTGAACGTGGCGGCGGAGGAAAGTCTCCGACTTTGGAGGCTTCAAACTCGACGACAGTGGCATGAGATGAGGTGAAATAGGTATGGATGTGAAGAGGAGGGAGAGGCGAACGAAAAACTCAATTCGGGCTCGGGCTGAAAGTGGACGTGGCGGCGGCGATTGGGGCTGGAAGTTTTGAAGGGGTTTCCACCTTCTAACGACAGCGGGGAGAGAGAATATGGGGGGAGGGGGGAAGAGAGAGAGTCAGCCAATGGGAATTTTCCATTTATTTATATTTTTTTAAAAATCCAAAAATACCCCTGGTCTCACACGAACACCAATCCAAACCCAACGACTGTTGTCCCTAGCGTTTTACCCCCATTCCAAACACAATGGGATATGTTTAGTTGGCCCATTCGACTGTTTCTGTCAATTTTCTTTCAAATTAAAATATAAAACATTCAATATTTAATTTGAACGTACTTTTCAATTTGCCGGGGCCACATACTGATTCGAAAAATTCCAGAAAAATAAATCTAGCTATTTTTGACGATACTGTCCCAACAAAACTAGTTTCGTCGAATTCTGAGACTGTTTGAAAAATGGCCCTTTTCTGGCCGATCCAATTTAACAAAAATTGACCAAACACATTTTCTTTTGCCACGCTCACATACTAGCTTCAAAAATTATGAAATTTGAAACCTAGCCATAACTTCACATTCCGGATCCAACAAAAGTGGTTTCGTCGAATTCCGAGGTCGTTTGCAAAATGGCAATTTTCGCGGGCTATATAAACTCTATAGCGACCTTTCTAAAAAATTCATTTGGCCATAACATTTTTTTCCTGCTATGAAACTCCGATTTTTCAGATTCGTTATAAAGGTATTCACTAACAGATTTAAATATTTTTGGTTTCACTCAAATCCGTTTTGTTTTGCACCCGGTACAGTAAGTCAAAGTTTGAATTCAAATTTTGAAACTACCGCGCCACTTCAGGCCTTGTTTATAATTCAAATTTATTCTATTCATTTTCAACACGATTTAACCATACATTCCGTCATTATTATTTAAAATATTTATTTTAAATATTCAAAATTCACTAAAATAGCCAATTTAAAAATTTTAAATTGGTTCAGATTTTACGGGTTGTTACAATCTCCCCCACTTAAAACTTTTCGTCCTCGAAAAGGAACAAAGTCAAAAGTGGTTTGATTAATCAACTCTACTTTCATTCTAGCTTCCATTCTCCAACTTTTCAGTTTCTGGGAATTTTTAAATTCTTCAAAAATTTGGCTAACACCCGGAATTTTCAAAAAATTTCGCCATAACGTCCTTTATAAGGGGAGGGGTTTGGAAATTTATTGGTCCGTATTAGTTACCCAATAAATCCTATAAAGCATACACATATTTATAGCGATATATTCTGGTGTTTACAGGGGAGCGTGTATAGATAATAACTCCAGAGAATAAATTCTCGTCACCCTGTCAAAGCCTGAGGGAGTGTGTATTTTTAATTACTCCAGAGGATAAATCCTCGTCACCTCGTCCCGTGTGGGAAATAAATAATCCATGTGCCGTATCTAATGACTAGAGATACGTGATTATTGTCAACTCCAGACCCATGTGGTTTTTTTTTATTTATTTGGCAATTTATCGTTACAATTTTATATGGGCTATATCAGTCATCAGTTCAACCGGTAATATATAGTCATCGCCATACAAGCCTCTCGCTCGTATGGTAAATCTTCCACCTCGTCACACAAGCCCCAAATACTTATGTGGTATATGATGAAGTATGCCTATCTTCAAGAAGTATGCCATGTACTATAGATCAAAATTAATTGTTACTATCCTATGGCGATGTTTATTATTACACACAGAACAATCAGCACTCTGCATCCAATGGCATTCACAGGAGTTGATATAATAATAAAATTGCGCATCCAACTCATTAACGTTTACCTATTTGTCGGGCACGCAAATAAAATCTTTACTCAACAGCTAATCCTTTTACCTGTTCAAACATATATGATGCACATGTATATATTTCTATCGATTTTTAAATCAGTTCAATGTGTGACTTAATCGAATAAATTCTACCATTATTCCTCTTATTGATTAAATTAACTATCGTTCTAATAATTTAATTAATCAAATCTACTATCACACAACACAAACAACAATCAAATTGTTTTTAACTTTTCAAAAATATACCTTTCTATATGATCAAAAATTATATTTCTAAAACCAGACTATAAATATAATCACAAATACGTTATTTGTAAACATATAAATCTCGACTCGTTCTGGGGCTCTTCTGACCCCATCTCTAACGAGTTGTTATGATTCTGCTATACTCATACTAGGATATTACCGATCCTATCTATAATGAGTTACTCGTCCTAGAACACTACTGGTTCTATCTCTGACGAGTTCGTCCATATGTTATATTCCAGAACTAAGCTTAACCAAAGCTATAATACCACGTTTGTGATGTTACCGCGAAATCCGGTAGGCTTTGCAACCATCCCTTCATCCTCCAATACAGCAGGTAAAACCCACCATGGCTCACAATGGTCCCCCAGTACCACTTGTTTTACGGCCAGCCTCTCGACTGTCAGCACACAGCAACCAACCCCCGCAAGGGACATGTGGGGGTAAGAGCCCACTGTTCGCCACCAAAGCACATGGTGAGAAACCCCCATCATGACTGCAACAAGGACTGGTATGAGAAATCTACTTAACACATTTTACAATATGGCTAATCACAGGTTCACACCACTTTTGTGGAACGGATTTACTCCATTGGATTGCCAGTGCTTTACAACAAATAAATCTTTTAAAACATCGCAATGCTTTTTATAAAAATGAAGCCATTATAAGACTCAGTTCCCATCACACAATGCAACACAAACCGGAGGAGAGAGTTTTACCTTATAATGGCCAAAATATGCTTGATATGAGCAAAACAAATCATTTGATATTATTGCTAGTGTATATATGTTTCAAAAACAATTGCAATCATAACTATCAATCATAGACGACATGGGTACCATATATCATGTCGCCATATATATATATATATATATACACAATCAAAACCGCACGATGTCGTATTTGGAAATTGGATTTCCGTCATGAACCAAGGCAAAAGATAGTCCTTACCGAATTCGAGACGCTCTAGCCCGCCCTTCAGGATCCAGACTTAGCTGGGCCCTTGGATCGTCAGGGTCGGTCCACCGATGTGGATTAAAATTTCTGAACACTGCGTTTCCCTGGCCTATGGGGCGTCATTGGTCCAATATGACCACACCATCGGCTCCGAAGAGACCGAAGCAACCGAGGCCTCGCTTTCCATCATCCACATAAGTAAAATACCCGGGCGTATAAACCCAAAGCACCACTCCTAGCTAGAAGAAAATGCATGTCCTCCCTAATGTCTGTCTCCCGTTTCTGGCTCATACCGGGGTGTGAAGCTCGCGAAACCACGCTATACACAAAGCTACGCCACACTGGTCAAGCTTTGATCATCAACCACAAGACTTTGCTTTTCAACAGAAGCCTTGATCATCTATCACTTAGGCGTGCCGCACAGGCAATTCACTCCTTGCGACTGATTTCTATCGATATATAACCTCTGGGCTCGTACGTCTCAGAGAAGGGCGTTAAGCAAGAGAATAAATTCTCCGCCGCCAAACAGATATATATTTAATAGAGATTAATCAGCACAGAACAAAATCCAATGTCAGACACACAGTCCACTTTCACGTTCGTTCTGGGTCTGAACGAAACCGGAGGCACTCAATACCTTGCATATCCGTACAATCAACAAGTACGTCCGGGTGGCTACTACTTCAACCCCGCCAAGGTAGCTACTCCTATCATGAGCATCTGTAGCACCCCCCATTCGATGTGAAGATCATCGGTCTTGCACCGTCTTCATATCTTCGACTTTCACTCGTCGACCAATTATTTGAAATGAGAATTAACTCGGCCTTTTCAAATAATTCACGTATCTAGAATTTCAAATCAATTCATTTCAATGGTTAAATTATTCGACACCACCAATTCTGTTCTTCAATGTAATTTTCACACCAAACACATTCAACCATCAAATATCACATAAATCGAGCAAATTCAGTTTATTTCCATTCCATATCGTTTGTAATATTTTATTACGATTTATCGCTATTTTCATTTATTTAAAAATAGCCAATTCATTCAAACGACGCTTCAGGCCATAATGCGGCCGTGACGCTGTTTTTCTCCAGATTTGATTTACACATATCTGAAAATCTAACCATTGGATCTTCACAAAATTTATATCATTAGAAAGATCTTTTCTAAATGAATCCAATGGTTTTAGTTTTGCGAAAATCAGACGGTCGGATCTCCCGCACTAATCGTTTGAAGTTACGATTTCAAAATACGAACTGCAGCATCGTTATTCGATTTAATTTAATTATATATATATATATAATCGATTCTGGCGCTGTTTTTCTTCAGATTTGAATTAAACATTCCAGACAATCCAACCGTTGGATCTTTACAAAGTCGGTGCCGTTGGAAAGGTATTTCCAAGGCGAAACCGACGGTTGTGGTTTTGGGAAAATCCGATGGTCGTATCTCCCGCACTAATTGTTCGAAATCACGGTTTCAAAACACGAACTGTAGCTTCGTTATTCACTATATTTTGATTGTATTTATATAAATATATATAATAATTCTATCATCGATTTCAAAACCCTATCCACTTTATAGATTTGATAAAAATGATATTTTTATCCAATAGACATTTATTTCAACACTTCACTATTTTTAACAATTCATGTATATAATAAAAATGTGATTTTTATTGTAAAACAATTTATTTCAAAACACGACTATTTTATATAGTTCATATAGATGATAAAAATATGATTTTTATTATAAAACCATTTATTTCAAAACACGACTACATTATATAGTTCATATAGATGATAAAATTATGATTTTTATTATAAAACAATTTATTTCAAAACAGGAATATCGTTCAACACATGAATTTCTATTCAACACATGAATATAGTTTCAACACATGAAAATAATTCTAACACATGAATATTATTGAAAATTTCGGCAACATAACGGCAGGGTAGTTAAAACCGGGGTCGTCCCTAGTACGGCTTCTCGCTCTACCTTAAAGCCTCGCAGCTTTTGACAATGGGGATTCATGCATCTAGTTCGCACGCAGGCGGCATGTTTTATTTTCATTTCCACAATCTATTCTAATTTTGTTTCAATCACCAATGGGTATTTTTCAACCACAACCAATCAATTTCAACCACAAACAATTCTAATCAACCATTCACTATCAACCAATTTTCACACCAATCACAAACAATAAATATCGTCCGTAGTCTATGGACGAGGGGAGTATATATATATATATATTCATATATAAATATATTTCGATTCACTTCAATTCATTTCAACGCACATACCATTTTTACAACGCATATATAACTTATACATCGAAACATACAACTTATACAACGCTTATACATGCTGTGTACAACGCTTATATAACTCATACATCGACTATATAATTTATACATCGTTGTTTTCCATATCATTTATAAATTAGAAATCTCACATTGGGTTCCAGTCCACCAAAAATAGCAGAAGGCTCAGAAAAATACACGGTCTCTTCTAAAATGTAGAAGATGTCCTCACGGTTCCGGTTTCCTGTTTCACTGAATTTCATCAAGAAACGAAAAAGATATGATTTTTACAAGTTTGCAACACTTAAAAGTGTAAAAATCAGTTCAAAATAAATTAGTTGTATACCTTCCTTTTGATTCAAAACTAGGTTTTCAGTTTTCGCGAAATCCATAGCTCGATGTTGAAATCCGATTGCACCATGACGTCAGGCCTCGAGAGGCGCACCTTCGCCAGGAGGTGGGGCCAGTTTTGACGGTCCTAGGTGAACGTGGCGGCGGCGGAAAGTCTCCGACTTTGGAGGCTTCAAACTCGACGAAAGTGGAACGAGACGAGGTGAAATGGGTATGTATGTGAAGAGGAGGGAGAGGCAAACGAAAAACTCAACTAAAGCTGGGGCTGAAAGTGGACGTGGCGGCGGCGATTGGGGCTGGAAGTTTTGAAGGGGTTTCCGCCTTCTGACGGCAGCGGGGATAGAGAATATGGGGGGGGGGGGGGGGGGAGGGAGAGAGTCAGCCAATGGGAATTTTCCATTTATTTATATTTTTTTAAAAATCCAAAAATACCCCTCGTCTCACAGGAACACCAATCCAAACCCAACTACTCTTGTCCCTAGCGTTTTACCCCCATTCCGAACACAATGGGATATGTTTCGTAGGCCCATTCGACTGTTTCAGTCAGTTTTCTTTCAAATTAAAATATAAAACATTCAATATTTAATTTGAATGTACTTTTCAATTTGCCGGGGCCACATACTGATTCGAAAAATTCCAAAAAAATATATCTAGCTATGTTTTGACGATAGGGTCCCAACAAAACTAGTTTTGTCGAATTCTGAGACCGTTTGAAAAATGGCCCTTTTCTGGCCGATCCAATTTAACAAAAATTGACCAAACACATTTTCTTTTGCCACGCTCACATACTAGCTTCAAAAATTATGAAATTTGAAACCTAGCCATAACTTCACATCCCGGATCCAACAAAAGTGGTTTCGTCGAATTCCCAGGTCATTTGCAAAATGGCCATTTTCACGGGCTATATAAACTCTAAAGCGACCTTTCTGAAATTTCATTTTTCCATAACTTTTGCTTCCTGCAATGAAACTCCGATTTTTCAGATTCGTTAGAAAGGTATTCACTAACAGACTTAAATATTTTTGGTTTCACTCAAATCCATTATGTTTTGCACCCGGTACAGTCAGTCAAAGTTTGAATTCAAATTTTGAAACTACCGCGCCACTTCAGGCCTTGTTTATAATTCAGATTTATTCTATTCATTTTCAACACGATTTAACCATACATTTCGTCGTTATTATTTAAAATATTTATTTTAAATACTCAAAATTCAGTAAAATAGCCAATTTAAAAATTTTAAATTGGTTCAGATTTTACGGGTTGTTACAATTTAGATGCAAATATTTGATAAAAGTTACCGTGTAAACAAGAGCAGGAGGGCTGCTGAGTACTTTGAAACTTAAAATTTTATTTCAGAAAAGTTATCATGTGAAAATGTACAAATATTAGTTTACCAATGTTTTAGTTAAATATGAAATCTGAAGGTGAAAAGAAAAATAAACAAATATTGACATGATCTTCACTCCTAATCCTCCTCACAAATCCTCAATCGCCCTTACTTTTACACATTTATGCTTATATTACACAAGGAATCAAATATATATAGTAAATAGCTTTAAATATGGTCCAAATAGTTGTAAATGTGGTCTAAATACCTTTAAATATGGTCACATATGTGTAACACCCCACACCCGCTAAGGTCACTCGCTATGGGAATGCCTTAACTTCGGTGGAGTATTTTAAGTGAATATAAAACAGAAAAATTACAACAAGACAGATATAAATAATACTTGTTAACTAAAACAACATTTCATTGCAGCAGAAGGTAAACATGTTTGGTTACAAAACCATAAAACAAGAGTCAAGTACTAAATATCCATCCTGATAAAAAAACATAAGTACATAATCCCACTACATAACTAATAGCCATAAGAGAAAAGATAAGCTGGGCTTTACATCAATGGTCCAAGCTCCAAAAGATAGATAAAGAAATCTGATCAAAGCCCACAAGTGCTAGGCCCAACCTGAGGACCTGAGGGGGGAAAAGATAAAAACAACGTGGTCAGACATAAGTCTGAGTGAGCCCTATAACTTTAACAATACAATCATTAAAGTAATTAGGGTATGATATAAACTTGGTACGGTAATGACTGGGGATAAATGACCACACTAAGCAGCCAACTACAAATAGGATGAACTAAGATATCGGTAAAGACGCATCTACCCACCCAAGGGTAATTACTACACTGCACCACACCAAGCATTCCTACTTAAAGGTTGATCCCACCCAAGGACTTAGAAAATTTAACTAGTAGTTTCGTGTACCCCTAGCTGACTACATAGGTGCCGTCTGCCCCTATCTCCACTAGGTGTACCCACTACTCCCCAAGCGATCGGCTCCCTACCGTAGATACCCGTGCTGACCCCATAGTGGGGTGTATCACTCCCCAAAGTGGCAACCCAATACAATCAACGGTGCACGGCTTATACCTACACGATGCAACAACGTCTTACCTACCAGCCCGGGTCCGCACACGCATATGAAAACCCGTTGGACTTGCGTTGCCACCGCTAACCCGTTTTGGCCTCTTATAGTCAAGCCCAGTACGCGTGTCTCGTCCTCGACATGGGTCGAGCCTAATAAGATACATATGTGTTACTGGTTGAAATGGGCCCCCACAAGCTACCCACCTAAGCTTGTCCCTTTTTCTAGTGCATCCCACTTAACCCTTTAATCATGTTTAATTACATGTTTCCACTTGGTTAAGTATTCTAATCGTATTTTCTCTTGCCACCCAAGGCAACCCACTAGATTTCCACATGCCACCCAAGGCACTTACTCAATCTCCACATGCCACCCAAGGCACCCACTTAACCCCTCATGCCCCACTACATGCTTATCTGGTTAAGTGTTTCTTAATTGATTAAGGACATAACCTTGTAAAGACCTCTCACATTAGAATGTCTTTTATGGCAGTTGAATTTGCCGGTCGGTTCTGGGCAGCCTTACGCCATAACAGAGTCTAACCTCGTGTCTTTACACTTGTCACGTATTTAGTTTATGCCTAAGACCTCTCACATTGGGCCAATCATTTGTAGCCGCTGGATTTGCCGGTCGGTTCCGGGCAGTCTTATGCTACAAAAGGGTCCAACCTCGTGTCTTAGTCGATTAATTACACCTAATCAATCACCCCCATAATTTGTATTAATTATCCCTAATTAATTACAAATTTAACTATGTACATAATTGACTCAATTATGTCCATCCACTTTATGGTATGCATAATCATACCAACTTCACACCATTTTATTAACATGAATATTAATCCCATCGTTCCCTACGTAATACGTTGACATGACATACTTAAAAGGGGAGATTCATCACAAACCCAATGGGTTCAACTTGCATAACATTAGCATCAACATGGGTTTTAAAGGTGTCAACATGCATATATGACCATAGCATCAAACCCAACTAGCATAAATAATCAACCCAAACTTACATGAATCACATATGTCATAAAGAGGGTAACTTGCATAAGTTACTTATGTCATACAAAGGGGTAAACTTGCATATGTATGTATGACATATAAAGGGGTTAACTTGCATATGTATGCATATCATACAAAGGTGTAAACTTGCACATGTTACTTGCATATAATCAAACACCAAACTTGCATAACATGTCATATATGAACTTGCATATAATCAAACACCAAACTTGCATAACATGTCATATATGAACTTACATATAATCAAACACCAAACTTGCATAACATGGTGTCATAATGGATCAATGTTTATCATAGTGATTTGCATAACTAGCATCATGAACATATAGCATAAATTACACCCAACTTGCATAACTAGCTTCATGGGCACATAGCATCCAACTTGCATAACTTGCATCATGAACATATAGCATACAACTTGCATAACTAGCATCATGAACATATAGCATAAAACTTGCATAACTAGCATCATGAACACATAGCATATGATAACATAACTTTCATTGATCCACATACATAACCATAACCTCATTATATCCTATCCTAATTAGTTTAGCAATTGCTTGCTAAAGGCATAGAAACTCACAACTTGTTGATTAGCACTCCTATGAAGAAGATTAAGTTTCAACAGTTGCTTAGAAGTTGATTTGAGAAGCTATCTTCCTCTTTAATTTGATGGAGGCTCCTTCAAGTTGCATTTTGACGGCATGATGGCATTGTATCTATTTTTAGTATGGATTAGGGTAGTCTTAGGGTATATTTATAGATTAGTTAAGTGTTTTAGGCCATAGGATTAACCCTAGGATAGTTTAGAGCCATCAGATCTCGTCACAAGCCATCAAGCACAGCCCAAAAGCCAAAATAGTGCACCCAGCCAAACTGGCCGAGCAAGCCAGGTTGCACCCTGTGTCGACAGGGGTGTCGACACTACTGTCGACACTCTCTACTGTGTGTCGACTCCCCAGTCGACACGGGGGTTGACTTGGTGCTGGCGGGAATTTTCCCGCCTAGCCCACCTTCTGCATTTGAAATCTGTTTTTTGAAATTTGAATTTTCTGAAAACTTCTTCGGGCCTTAACTGGGTTATACGGACTCCGATTTTCGAAAACTCGGACTCTATTTCGCGTATTTTTCCGAGACGAACGCAGTGGCATAGCCCGTTTCCCCTAATTCAGATTTTAAAATTTAATTCTGCCCTGGTTTATATTATAACAAGTTATTCAACATACGGGGTGTTACATTCTCCCCTACTTAAAGGATTTCGTCCCCGAAATCTCTAAGTCAAGAAGAATGTATCCTACCAACCAAACAACCATCTACTAAACCATCAAACACTGGCATCCATTGTCCTTAAAGTTTCTAATGTTGTATGAACATATGCAAAGAGTGTGTGTATATGTTCCCTTTCTAATGCAAAATCAGGCGGTCTACTGACTCAGTTGACCTCCTTAATGCAAACCATGATAGTGCCATGCATCCAATATGTATGCGAAAGAACCCTATCGACACATACTATTTCTACATGTGTGCACAACCATACACATAAATGCATCATCCATGTGATAACACAACCATTATACATCCATTAATATAGCTACCTACACACAATTATATGTAATATGCAATATGAAGTGGTTGAGCCGATCTAGTGTCTAAAGTGTGTGTATATGCATCCACGAGCAACCACTAGCAAACACTTGCATCCACACGCATCCATCAATCATAACATGTCTCAAACACATGTTTCAACCATAGGTTTACCCTATCTAAAGGTCAAAAGTACTAATGAGAGGACATACTAAAGATAAGATAAGTACTAGACAAACGATAAAGGAGAAGTTAAAAGACATACCCTCAAAAAGTAATAGGTACAGTGAACGCATCTTCGCTTCTGTCTCCCAAGTAGCATTGTTCTCATCCTCTCCCCATTGCACTTTGACTAGTCGAACCTCTCTGTTTCTCAACTTCCTAATCTCTGACCCAAGGATGAGGGTAGGAGCTCGTCGAATAGTCGCATCACGCTCTACCTCCACTTCTCTAAGCAAGCTCGGCTCTACCACCTCTGTGGTCTCATGTAGGCACTTCCTCAAATGTGACACATTGAATACGTTATGTACACCACTAAGTCTCTCGGGCAAATCCACTCTATATGCCATCTGTCTAATCCTTTCCTTAATAGGAAACGACCCTACAAACCTTGGTGCTAACTTCCCAACGGACCCAAAGCGAACAACATTCCGTAATGGAGATACTTTAACAAAGACCATGTCCCCAACATCAAACTCAAGATCCGTACTCCTCTTATCTGCATAAGATTTCTGCCTATCTTGCGCTGCTTTCATCCTTCTTCGAATCAAATCAATCTTTTCCAAAGTCTCTCTAACCATATCGGGCCCAAGCAAGATCTTATCCGTAGATTCCCACCAACATGTAGGTGATCGACAAGGCCTTCCATAAAGAGCTTCAAAAGGAGCCATGCCAATACTAGATTGAAAGCTGTTATTATATGCGAACTCCACTAATGGAAGATGCTCTTCCCATGTACCTCCAAAATCTAAGATACAAAGCCTCAAAAGATCTTCCAGAACACGATTCACCCTCTCGGTCTGGCCGTCCGTCTGAGGATGATATGCGGTGCTCAAACACAACTGAGTCACTACCGCCTCTTGCAAACTCTTCCAAAACTCGCTAGTGAAGATAGGATCTCGATCGCTCACTATGCTAGAAGGTACACCATGCAACCGAACTATCTCTTGAAGGTAAACTGAAGCTATCCATGGATCAGTCCTCTTACTCTTCACGGGTATGAAATGGGCGCTCTTAGTAAGTCTGTCTACCACAACCCAAATTCCCGTATTACCCTTCCTCGATCTCGGTAATCCATCAACAAAATCCATCGAGACGCTATCCCACTTCCATTGCGGAACTTCCAATGGGTGAAGCAACCCACCGGGTTTCTTTTGCTCCACTTTCACTTGTTGGCACACCAAGCATCTAGCGACATACTCGGCCACATCTTTCTTCATACTGGCCCAAAAGAAAACTCGCTTCATGTCTTGGTACATCTTGTTCCCACCGGGATGAATGGTCATCTTTGAACGATGTGCATCATCAAGAATAGTCTTCCTCAAACCCTTGTCTTGCGGTACACAAAGTCTACCGTCTCTACGCAAGCACCCCCTATCGTCTAGGGTGTACCTACTCAAATGGCTGGACGACTCCCCCCTTGTGAGCTTCTCTACCAACTCAACCAACTGTGGGTCGTCTCGCTGTGCCTCGCCAATCCGTCCTAAAAGAGTAGGTCTGACCTCTAAGGATGCTAGCAAACCGGGTATAAAGTCAACGGAAGGTCTGAAATCAAACATCGAGATAAATTCCAAGCTTCGTCGTTCCACGAACAATGGACTCAAGGACAACCTTTTTCTGCTTAAGGCGTCCGCCACCACGTTACCCGTGCCAGGGGTATACGCTATCTCGAAATCATAGGATGCTAAGAACTCCATCCACCTTTGCTGTCTTAAGTTCAAATCCTTCTGAGAAAACAAGTACTTCAATGATTTGTGGTCAGTGAACAATTCGAATCTCTCTCCAAGAAGATAATGGTGCCAAGTCTTAAGCGTAAAAACAATAGCGACCAACTCTAGATCATGTGTAGGGTAATTTTTCTCATGCGCTCTCAACTGCCTTCCACCGTAGGCTATTACCCTTCCCTCTTGCATTAAGACTGCGTCCAGTCCTGTCCCACAAGCATCGGTATAAACAACAAATGGCTTGCTCCCATCTGGCAACACTAAGACTGGAGCTGTGGTTAAAGCTCTCTTTAACCGTTGGAACGCATCATCACAATCTACGTCCCATGTGAAGACCAGATTCTTCTTCGTCAAGTGAGTTAATGGGGCTGATATTTTCGCGAAGTCCTTGATAAACTTCCTATAGTAGCCAGCCAACCCCAAGGAACTCCTCACCTCGGTAGCATTCTTCGGAACCTTCCAATCTTGGATGGACACTACCTTCGCGGGATCCACAGCTATCCCTTCCTTGGAGACCACGTGCCCTAAGAACCGCACTTCCTTCCTCCAAAAGTGACATATAGAGAATTTAGCTTTAAGGCTATGCGCTCGAAGAGTCTCCAACACTTCCCTAAGATGTAGGGCATGCTCTTCTTCACTCTTAGAAAAGACCAAGATGTCATCCACAAAGACCATCACGAACTTATTAAGGCAATCCCTGAACACCCTACTCATCAAATCAACAAAGTATGCAGGGGCGTTCGTCAAACCAAAGGGCATCACCAGCCACTCATAGAAACCATCCGGAGTCCTAAAGGAAGTCTTCTCTATAATATCCTCAGCCACTTTCAACTGATGAAACCCCGTGGCTAAGTCCAACTGCGAAAACACTGAGGCGCCAACCAATTGATCAAAGAGATCGTCAATCCTCGGCAATGGGTGTCTATTCTTCTTTGTGAGCTTGTTGAGTTCTCTATAGTCTACACAAAGTCTTAGGGACCCATCTGCCTTCGTGGCAAAAACAACTGGAGCACCCAACTCCGATATACTTCGTCTTATGAACCCCTTCTCAAGCAACTCCCCTACTTGCTTATGGAGTTCCCTCCTCTCACGAGGATCCATGTGGCGCACTGGCAAAGATACTGGCTTAGCATTGTCCACCAGATATATTCGGGAGTCTATCTCCCGCTTCGGAGGTAAGCCCTTCACCTCCTCAAACACATCCGAGTATTCCCCGACCACTCTAACCGATCGCAAACTCTCGACCGAAGCGTCAAGCGATTCAAGATAACTTAGCATAACAGAATCCCTGGGATTACAAGAGATCTCGAGAGTGTTCCCCAAGCGGGTCATGAGCCTAACAACCCTCCTTTCGCAATCAAGAATGTCACCATTACTGGATAACCAGTCCATGCCCAAAATTAACCCATAGCCCGTGAAGCCCAAAACAAAAGCATCACATCTAAACTCAACGCTAAGTATAGAAATCTTCAAACCCAAACATATCATGGACAAATAAGTGGAGCCCCCTATTGGGTTTGAAACAACCAAGGGATCATCTACTAGACTGGTGTCTAAGTGCAGTGACTCAACTAATGATGATGAGATAAACGAATGCGATGCGCCAGAGTCGAATAAAGTACGGACATGATGATCAAACAGAAAAACCAGACTTTCAACGGAAATAGTTCTACCTCTTTCCTGAATCGGTGGAACCGCGAGAGCCTGAACTTGCCCCCTTGCCTGACCTGGTGCCATAAGAGCTTGCACCTGTCCTCCTGAGGTAGAACCCGTCCTCTGCCCCTTCTTAGGGCAGTCTTTCACTAGATGCCCTACTTCGCCACAGTGGAAGCAGCCAGTCTTCTTCTTCTTCCGGCAATCTTTGCTTAGGTGGCCTGATGTCCCGCAATTGAAGCACTTCTTCTTTCCCTTGCCACCGTTGCCTTTCCCACCCTTGTTTAGCTGTTGCTGTTGAGGTCTCTTCTGATCTCCTTTCTTCTCGGGTGCATTATTAGCATTGGGACCCTTCTTTTCCTCATGCATGAGTGCCATATCTACTAGCTTCTCAAAGGTGGCCCCCATAGGGAGGTGAGTCATAGCCAATCCATGCATCGGTTCATTCAAACCTTTAACGAACCTCAAAGCCTTCTTTTTTGGTGTATTCACCATGTCTATGCCAAATCTTGCCAATTGATTAAACTTGATTACATATTCCTTCACTGATAGGTTTCCTTGCTTTAGAGTCAAGAACCTTACCATATACAGATTTTCTTCCGCCTTTGAAAGAAACTTTGCCACAAACCTTTGTCTGAAATCCGCCCAAGAGTCAACTAGGCGTTCTCCATTAGTGATCTCCCACTAGAACGAGGCCTCTCCCTTCATTAACCAAGCAGCTAACTTGATTTTCTTTCCTTCTTCCATCTCAAAGATATCTATCAACTCATCCACCTCCTTAAGCCAATCCCTAGCTTCCACAAAAGTTTCTGATCCTTGAAAAGGTTTCCCTCCCATAGCCATAAATTCCTTGCAAGTCTTAGCAAAAGTATCCGCTCGAGGAGGAGGGGGAGGAAGATCGGGTGCTACTGTTGGTGGAGGAACATTTGCTGGACCCACAGTGGCGACCCTAGCCTCCATCAACCTCCTATACCATACTGGTATCGCTACGCCCTCCGGAAAGTTAAGATCTTCAGCCATGCTGAAACAAAAAGGAAAGATTCAAAATGGAGAATTCGAAAGATAAAGATATGGCTATTGGGGATTATGCTTTTCTTTCAAAAACTTTTCTCTCAAAAGACATGTTTTTGAAAATACCTCTTCCAAAAATGTTTTTAGAAAAATAGTTTTTCTAAAAGTTTTATCTGCTCTGGTAACCTTCAGCTCAGATACCATGTGTAACACCCCACACCCGCTAAGGTCACTCACTATGGGAATGCCTTAACTTCGGTGGAGTATTTTAAGTGAACATAGAACATAAAAATTACAACAAGACAGATATAAATAATACTTGTTAACTAAAACATCATTTCATTGCAGCAGAAGGTAAACATGTTTGGTTACAAAACCATAAAACAAGAGTCAAGTACTAAATATCCATCCTGATAAAAAAAACATAAGTACATAATCCCACTACATAACAAATAGCCATAAGAGAAAAGATAAGATGGGCTTTACATCAACGGTCCAAGCTCCAAAATATAGATAAAGAAATCTGATCAAAGCCCACTAGTGCTAGGACCAACCTGAGGACCTGAGGGGGAAAAAGATAAAAACAACGGGGTCAGACATAAGTCTAAGTGAGCCCTATAACTTTAACAATACAATCATTAAAGTAATTAGGGTATGATATAAACTTGGTACGGTAATGACTGGGGATAAATGACCACACTAAGCAGCCAACTACAAATAGGATGAACTAAGATATCGGTAAAGACGCATCTAACCACCCAAGGGTAATTACTACACTGCACCACACCAGTCATTCCTACTTAAAGGTTGATCCCACCCTAGGACTTAGAAAATTTAACTAGTAGTTTCGTGTACCCCTAGCTGACTACATAGGTGCCGTCTGCCCCTATCTCCACTAGGTGTACCCACTACTCCCCAAGCGATCGGCTCCCTACCGTAGATACCCGTGCTGGCCCCACAGTGGGGTGTATCACTCCCCAAAGTGGCAACCCGATACAATCAATGGTGCACGCCTTATACCTACACGATGCAACAACGTCTTACCTACCAGCCCGGGCCCACACACGCATATGAAAACCCGTTGGACTTGCGTTGCCACCGCTAACCCGTTTTGGCCTCTTATAGTCAAGCCCAGTACGCGTGTCCCGTCCTCGACATGGGTCGAGCCCAATAAGATACATATGGGTTACTGGTTGAAATGGGCCCCCACAAGCTACCCACCTAAGCTTGTCCCTTTTTCTAGTGCATCCCACTTAACCCTTTAATCATGTTTAATTACATGTTTCCACTTGGTTAAGTATTCTAATCGTATTTTCTATTGCCACCCAAGGCAACCCGCTAGATTTCCACATGCCACCCAAGGCACTTACTTAATCTCCACATGCCACCCAAGGCACCCACTTAACCCCCTATGCCCCACTACATGCTTATCTGGTTAAGTGTTTCTTAATTGATTAAGGATGTAACCTTGTAAAGACCTCTCACATTAGACTGTCTTTTATGGCAGCTAGATTTGTCGGTCGGTTCTGGGCAGCCTTACGCCATAACAGAGTCTAACCTCATGTCTTTACACTTGTCACGTATTTAGTTTATGCCTAAGACCTCTCACATTAGGCCAATCATTTGTAGCCGCTGGATTTGCCGGTCGGTTCCGGGCAGTCTTATGCTACAAAAGGTTCCAACCTCGTGTCTTAGTCGATTAATTACACCTAATCAATCACCCCCATAATTTGTATTAATTATCCCTAATTAATTACAAATTTAACTATGTACATAATTGACTCAATTATGTCCATCCACTTTATGGTATGCATAATCATACCAACTTCACACCATTTTATTAACATGAATATTAACCCCATCGTTCCCCACGTAATACGTTGACATGACATACTTAAAAGGGGAGATTCATCACAAACCCAATGGGTTCAACTTGCATAACATTAGCATCAACATGGGTTTTAAAGGTGTCAACATGCATATATGACCATAGCATCAAACCCAACTAGCATAAATAATCAACCCAAACTTGCATGAATCACATATGTCATAAAGAGGGTAACTTGCATAAGTTACTTATGTCATACAAAGGGGTAAACTTACATATGTATGTATGACATATAAAGGGGTTAACTTGCACATGCTACTTGCATATAATCAAACACCAAACTTGCATAACATGTCATATATGAACTTGCATATAATCAAACACCAAACTTGCATAACATGTCATATATGAACTTACATATAATCAAACACCAAACTTGCATAACATGGTGTCATAATGGATCAATGTTTATCATAGTGATTTGCATAACTAGCATCATGAACATATAGCATAAATTACACCCAACTTGCATAACTAGCTTCATGGGCACATAGCATCCAACTTGCATAACTTGCATCATGAACATATAGCATACAACTTGCATAACTAGCATCATGAACATATAGCATAAAACTTGCATAACTAGCATCATGAACACATAGCATATGATAACATAACTTGCATTGATCCACATACATAACCATAACCTCATTATATCCTATCCTAATTAGTTTAGCAATTGCTTGCTAAAGGCATAGAAACTCACAACTTGTTGATTAGCACTCCTATGAAGAAGATTAAGGTGCAAGAGTTGATTAGAAGTTGATTTGAGAAGCTATCTTCCTCTTTAATTTGATGGAGGCTCCTTCAAGTTGCATTTTGACGGCATGATGGCATTATATCTATTTTTAGTATGGATTAGGGTAGTCTTAGGGTGTATTTATAGATTATTTAAGTGTTTTAGGCCATAGGATTAACCCTAGGATAGTTTAGAGCCATCAGATCTCGTCACAAGCCATCAAGCACAGCCCAAAAACCAAAATAGTGCACCCAGCCAAACTGGCCGAGCAAGCCAGGTTGCACCCTGTGTCGACAGGGGTGTCGACACTACTGTCGACAAACCCTCCTGTGTGTCGACTCCCCAGTCGACACGGGGGTCGACCTGGTGCTGGCGGGAATTTTCCCGCCTAGCCCTCCTTCTGCATTTGAAATCTGTTTTTCAAAATTTGAATTTTCTGAAAACTTCTTCGGGCCTTAACTGGGTCATACGGACTCCGATTTTCGAAAACTCAGACTCTATTTCGCGTATTTTTTCGAGATGAACGCAATGGCATAGCCCGTTTCCCCTGATTCAGATTTTAAAATTTAATTCTGCCCTGATTTATATTATAACAAGTTATTCAACATACGGGGTGTTACAATATGTAACAACTCGGAAAATCAGAACCAATTTAAAAAAATTTATTTTGGTCATTTTAATGTATTTTGAATATTCAAAATGAATTATTTTAAATAATAATGATTAGAAATTTATTCTGAATGGAATTAGAATGTATATATTTATTAAAGTTGAAAATAGGCATAAGGACAAACTTTCAAAAAAATTAGCCTGAAGGACGTCAAGTTTTATTTTCAGGCTGGAGGACAAACTTTGAAAAAAAATTGTCTGAAGGACAATGCTAAATATAGTTAGCATTTTTTACAGTGTAGAACTGAATAATGCTAGTTAAAACTAGCATTTTCATGTAGTGTAAAAAACTGAATATAATGCTAATTACATTTAGCATTTTCATTTAGCTTAATTTTGGTTCAAAGTTTGTCCTTCAGACTAAAAATAAAACTTGGTGTCCTTCAGCCTAATTTTTCGGCAAAGTTTGTCCTTCTCCCTAATTACCACTTTATTAAAATCGAAATTAGAATATAAATATTTATTTTAATTATAAAAGGAATTGGAAATGGCGTGGTAGCTTGAAAATTCGATTTCAAATTTCAAATGAATTTACAGGATTCAAAATAAACTGGATTTTAGTGAAACAAAAAATATTAGAATCTATTTGAAAATATATTTCCAGCAAATCCGAAAAATTGAAATTTCATAACGGGAATAAAAATTTATGCCCAGTTGAAAATTCAGAATAGTCTCTATGGAAATATAGCCCTTAATAATAGTGATTTTGCAAATGACCTCCGTTTTCAGTGAAACCAATTTTGTTGGATCCGGGATGTCAAATTATTGCAAGATTCCAAAATTCATTATTTTTGAAATAATATATGAGCGTGGCAAAGGAAAACGTTTTTGGTATATTTTAGTTGAATTTAATCGACTGCAAAATGGCCGTTTTTCAAACAGTCTTCAAATTCGACGAAATTAGTTTTGTTAGGACCGTATCATCAAAACATAGATGGATTTATTTTTCCGGAATTTTTGGAGTTCGTAATTGGCCCAGGTAAATTAAAATGTGCGTTGAATTCAATTTTGAACGTTATATTAAATTATATTTTAATTTTAATGAAAAGTAACCAAAACGATAAAATTGGCTAATAAAAAATATCCCATCGCGTTCGAAATGGGGTAATGTACTATGGACGACAGTCGGTGGGTTAGATTTGGGGTTCAAATAAAAGGGGCACTTTTATGGGAAAATAAATAAATAAAATAATAAAAGTCAAACCCCCTATACTCTCTCCTCTTCTCCCATAGCGCAAATCGATTAACAGATAAAAAAAGAGAAACCGCGTCGGCCCCCCTTCCAGCCTCGATCCCAACAGGCCAACGCCCTCAAGGCTCGCAGCCGGGTGCCCAAGCTGTTGCCCCTTCCCTCTGATCACCCTCCCCTCAGCCACCCTCTTTTTCTCCTTTCCCAGCGCCATATAGCCACCAAAACCCTAGCAAGGGCCATCGCCTCTGGCCAATGCCTCGCCACCGAGAGCAACAACCACCACCGACGATCTGAGCTCTTCCTCCCTCTTCTTCGATAACCAAAAGTGATTTTTATTGTTTTTAAAATTTGTTTTTTCTTTTTTTATTATGATTTAAACATTGTTTAATTTTATTCAGTTTTATATAATTTAGTTTTTGTTTAAATCAGTTTATATCGAAAATAGTTTAATATAAAAATATGATTTTTCTCACATAAAAATATTATATTTTTATAAACGAAAAGATTATATTTTCATAAAAAAAAGAATTGATTTTTATGTAGTGTTCATGTGAATAAAAATTTGAATTTTATGTAGTGTTTATATGAATAAAAATTAGATTTTTATGTAATGTTCATATGAATAAAAATGTGATTTTTATGTAGTGTTCATATGAATAAAAATTTGATTTTTATATGGTATTCATATGAATAAAATATGATTTTACATAAAATATCATTGAATAAAAATGTGCTTTTTTATTATCTAGAGACCGCTATAAAAATTTGATCTTTATATATATAACATGAGCACAAAGATGTGATTTTATATATGTAGCTATATAATAAAATTGTGATTTTTATTATATGTATAGCAATATAAAAATGTGATTTATATGTATATAACGATATGAGAAAAAGGTATTTTTAAAATATATATAGTGTTGTTAAAAATATATTTTTAACATAAACTGCGTGAAACAGATTACGTGGAAATCACGAAGAAGAACGCTATACACTGGAAATAAAACCGTTCAAAAATAAAACTAGTGGAGTGGAAACCAAAGGTGATAACTCCTCACTAAAATTTCTAGTTCAGTTATTTATTTTATAGCTGCATATATGAACTACTCCCCATCGTCCATAGACCATGAACGACTTGTTTGATTTGATTGTGTTATGAAGATTGTTTGTGATGTTAAATGGACTGTATAAAATATTCACTAGTTGAAATCAAATATTTTATCGTTAAAAATATAATTTTAAATGTGTATATGAGTAAAATGAATATTCATTTACAAATTGAACGATTTTTTTATGCACACTCATTTGACTGATATTGATTGGGACGATAAATTTTACACATCACCCAACTGCACAAATAAAATCCGTGTTTGTTGATTGAAACCCCACACAGGTGTTGGGATGATATTTGATGTATGCTAATCCCAATTGTTTAGTGATATGTCGATCGTTTGGTTGACAGACTGTGTAAGCATGGATTATTTATATTTAATGCTTATGCAGTTGTGTAGTGCACTCTGGATGATGGTTGATTGTTTATCATTGCTGTTATGTACACGTGTTGTATAAAATCCATTTAATCAACATTATATGGTAATTGACTGTGTCTGGTTCCAGTTCAGAAAGAATGAATATTTTAAAAATAACGATTATTTTAAAATATGAATATTTTAAAATAATATTCAGTAATGGATCAAAATCTGATTTTGATGTCTGATTTGGGATGGACACGAATATATTTAAATATATAAAGACGTGTTGATTAGATTAACGCCATTTTGACGTGAACGATGTTTATATTGATTGTATTCATTTTTAAAATGAAAATCGAAAAGGAATTGATTTCAAAATCTAATGTTTTGAAAATATTATCATTTATATATTAATGATATGAAATATTCAATTTCAATTTAGAATTGAATATGAAGTTGAAATCATTTTTTAAAGGAATTTAAAACGATTTATAAAATATGTTTTAAATGGAAATCGACGAAATATATATAATGTATATATTATATATAATATGATGGCCTGAATAGAACGTGCCATGCCATGGCAGTTCACGAATTTCGACCATTGACTTCGAATGGACATTACCGGAGATCTGACCGTCGAATTCTCCTAAAACCGGAACCATTGGCACTACAACAAAAACACCATATTACAACTTTAATTTTACAACAGTGCGTAAAGCACAATTGTAATAAATTATTTTTTACAACTATGCAAAATGCACTATTGTAATAAATGCTTTTTTACAACTGTGCATAATGCACTATTGTGATAAATGTTTTTTACAACTGTGAAAAAATCACTGTTGTAATAAACATATATATCACAACTTTTCATTTTATTCGTTGTAATAGAGATGCCTAGTACAAACTTCATGTTTACAATATTTATATTTAATAACTAATTATATTGATATTTAATAATAATATTTAATAATAATAATTAAAAATAAACTTGGGAATCAATAATATTAGTCAATTATATAATAATAATAATAATAATCACCGTTCAATAATAATTCATTGGAAACATGAAATAATTCATATTAGTAATTAATATTCATTAATTAATACAATAAAAAATTAATTACTACTTTATAATCAAATTAAATTATAATATATAATTAAAAATGTAATAATAACTAAGAAGTAATATTTAGTAAAAAAATAGTTTTCAAGAAATACATATTATATTTAATATAATTTTTACTTATTAATTATAACCTATTATATTCGTTTCTATCAATTTTGTGCAATGAACCAAGAAAAGTTAATGGCATGTGGCAGGAAACTTAAGTGGGAAGTTGGAAAATTTAGCTCCAAAAGTAAATCACGTGCTATATTTCCACTCTCACGCAGGCGGCCTCTTATCTTCTTCTCTAAATCAATCGTTGCCCGTAAATCAAAATTGATTCTCTTTCTTCCCTCAAAAAAACGAGGTTCCGACTCAATAAATCATCCCAATTCCTTAATTTCTCAGTTCTATATCGCGTCTTCCCATTTCAGTCCCCATCTTCCTTCTTCTCTAAATAACGAAAAGAAAAAAAACCACTTTTAAAAATCGATTACAAATAGGGTTTAGGTCAGTTGATAGAGGGTGGCGCAAGTCGGAGCTGGATTGGAGGTTAAAACCAGAGGGAGGGCGCTGGAGAGAGGAGATTGGAACTAAAGTGGTTCGACGGTGATGAGTGCTACGGTGGTGAAGGTGAGTGGTTCCGTGAAGAGGAAAGCTAGCGTGAAGTGTAAAGAAAGAAGGTAGATGAACAGTGGCTGGTATTCGCCTAATAAAACTTTTTATTTGCCTAATCGTTCTTTTTAAGTACTGTGCACCTGGGAAGACATATTGGTGTCTAACTCTTTTTTTTATGTCTAATTCAACTTAAACTGCCTAACCATATTTTATAACATGGCCTAAACCATTTTTGTGAGCTGCTGTTTTTATAAAATGGTCTGGTTATGTTTAATGACATGAAAATATATCATGTCAAGCTATCTTAAGTTGATCCATGCGCAATCTCTTTTAATAAATTATTCCCGTGAATTATTCCCATGTTTGATTTTTTGAAAAACCAAAAAGAATGGCAGTATAAGTTCCAGTACCAATAATTTCACACTACATGCGCCCTCCTTATTTTGCTCCAAGATTGGTATGAAGTTAGTTAGGTGGAGCAACCGATTTCAATTCAAGCTTGGATAAAAAAGAATGGCAGTATAAGTTCCAGTACCAATAATTTCACACTACAAGCTTAGGTTTTACTGCTAGAATTAATTTATGTATTTTGTACTTCAAAATTTCTATCTCTGAACCCATCAATAGCTGCTTTTCTGTTTTTGGCTTTTAACATGTTGAGATCACAAAGAGATCAATGATCTTGAGATTAGTTGGCACAACAGCAAATGTTGTACATAAAGCTTGGATCAACGCCTGAGCATCATTGCTGTAATTTTTTCCATCTTCAACTACAGGTCAGTTAGCGAAGAGGCAAAAGGATTAGAAGTTTTACATTGCAGTATTTTGCTACTTTCAGAATTGTAGAATAACATATGCTTGTACTAAGTTGCTTTGTAATGGTCAAGTATGTAATAATGTGCGAAATGTTTTCTAAAACTTGTAGTTTGTAATACTGAAAATTTGAGTATTTTAATAAATTAGTTTGCAAATAACTGTAGTGTTTGATTTGGTTATGGAGTATAGTTATATTCAGTGTATTGTTCATTTCAGTTGCAAAAGATGTTTAGTTTTTTTAAATGCAACTGTCAATCGCAACGCTAGATAACATTTGTTGTAGATATTATTACAACGGTGTATTACTGTTGTAATAAAGTTTATTAAAACGGTGGAAAAAAGTTGTAAAATATACATATTACAATGGTGCTGCAACAGTGCAAAAACATTGTAAAAGTTTTTAGTCTATTACAACTTCTTAATACACGACGGTTAGCCCACCGTTGTAAAATTTATATTACAACGGTGTTCCACCATTGTAATATGATCATTTTGTTGTAGTGTGGGTTCGTATCGAAAAGAGCTTTCTAACAAATACAAGAAATTAGAAATCCAACAGTTGGATTTGGAATTATGTCCAAATAAAATTTGGAAAAGGTCACTGTAAGTGCAATTTGATGGCCGTTTATGGAAATCGACTGTACGGGCCTTGATAAAATTATTAATAATTTGTGAAAAATCATAATAAATGATTTGGAAAGAATTGGGATTAAAAGTTCCATATTTGAAAAGATAAAAAATTTATTTTTATTGAAATGAACTAGTTATTAACTAGAATTATAATCCAATATTTTTAAATAAATAAACTGGATTTGAAATGGTTTTAAAAATAACCAAAATTTCCAATATATGAATTGGAATGGATTTGAATCGAAATTATCTTCAAAATATTTCAATATTTGATTCCGTGATTATACGGATATTGTGGAGGAATTTGGAAGATGTATATATCGTTATTCCGAATACGATATTTGTAGATTTCAGAATTTGATATTGAATATAAGATGATATGATTTCTATTTAGAGCCTTGTATTTATTATTGAATTGGATTTTGGGTTTGTCATGAACTGTGTTTTAAATGACACGGTTCTTAAACCCAGTTGAGAAAAGATATGAATCTTTTTATTAAGATTTAATGAAGTTTACCAATTAATTAACATTTAATTGGAATAAAATTTAAATTGGATTTTGGGTTTGTCGTGAATGGTGTTTTAAATAACACTTGTTCTTTAACCCGATTAACAATGGAATGAGATTTTGGGTTTGTCGTGAATGGTATCATTAATAATACCATTCTTAATCCCAATGGAGTTAAGAAAATTAGAAACTAACTGGAGATTAGCTAAGTTGATTGGTTTCCTGGGTATTGGTCTAATGTTGGTTTCAGCCTTCGGGATTAATACTTAGAGAATTGTTCTCTTACTAATTTACGGTTAGAGACTGATGGGGTGGCGTCTTCAGTAACACTGTTCTTAAACCCCATGTGAAGAGAATAAATATTTTAATTAAAATTTTCAGAGTTTCCAATTATATTTAATAATTGGAATAAAATGGAATGTTAATTGGGTTTATCATGAACTGTGTTTTTAAGGACATTCGTTCTTTAACCCGATTTACGGTGAAATGGGATTTGGAATTTATAAATATTTTTATTAAAGATTTTACGGGAATTTTCCAAAGTTAAGTTTTCTAATTTAATATATTAAATTGGAATTGAATGGAATTCGATTGTTAATAATTGAAGTGAACTTCTGTGGAGAAAGACTGTTAATACATATGGAATTTAAAAGGCTTTGCCGTTATTCCATTTATATTATTAGTCGGATATGGAAATTGATATCAATTATATATTGATTTGTTTTTCCATGAAGATTCCATAATTAACGGAAGGTGATTTTGGGTTACCTTGAGCTGTGTTTTAAAAGACATTAGTTCTTTAACCTAGATAAAGATAAGATTAATTTCTTAACTTTGAAAAATCATTAAGAAATGAGTTTTGGAGATTAAAACTGAATTAGAGTTTTAATGAATCTTTAATTAGATTGGAATGTGAATGGGATGATTAAAATTATAGAATTCATGAAATGATCGAGAATGGAGTACCACAAGTTTACTCCAAGCGATAGTTAAATCTTTAATTAGATTTAAATGTGAAATGGTAATTGAATTTACCGATAACACCATGGTGTTAGATATGGAGTACTACTAGTTTTGCTCCATGGAATGAATAGGTTAGGATTTGGGGAAAAAACAAGTGATTACTTCGGTATGATTTTCTAATCCCGACTAGTTTGGATAAACCTTAATTTGGTTTGAATTGATATCCAAAGGAAGATTAAAGAATAAATTTAAAGAACTTATCTTTGATAAAATTAATGGGAACCATTCCCAAAGGATATGAATATTTAAATAAAAGAATATTGTGAATTGGAATGAGGCATATGTTGTGTTTGTGTAGCACTTGTTCATTATGTACGCGAGTTATTCGGAGACCGGGTTTATCCCATTCTGAATAACTGAATCGGGGATGAGTCGACGATGAAGATGGTGGTTGAAGACCAGAGGTCTTCACAACGTTTGGATGATTACTGATGTCTTGATTGGGCTGTACACCCAAGACAAGGTAATAAATGGTGATCGTCCAGACGTACTTGGAGATTGACTGGATATGCGAGGGCCTCTCTCCTGTATTGGACATATGGGACGAGGAATAAGGTGCCTCCGGTTTCATTCAGACCCAGAACGAACTTGTAAATGGATGTGTGTCTGACATCGGATTTCGTTCTATGTGATTGATAGACATCAGTTGCATAGCGTGAATTGCCTGTGTTGCATGGTGAGATGCAAATGATCAAGGCTTCTACTAAAAAGTAGAGTCTTGTGGTTGATGATCAAAGCATGGCTTTAAAATAGCATAGCTTTGTGTATAGCGTTAATTCGCGAGCCTCGAACCCCGATGTAAACCAGAAACGGGAGAGGACATCAGGGAGGATATGTGTTTCCTTCTAGCTAGGAGTGGTGTCTGGGTTTTCCACACCCAGACGTTTTACTTATGTGGATGATGGATAGCGAGGCGCCTCGGTTATATCGGTCTCTACAAAGACGATGGATGGTTTGGTCGGGATATGACCAATTTACGACCCATAGGGCGGGGAAACGCATTGTTCAGGCATTTTAATCCACATCGAGTGGACCGGCCCTGACGATCCAAGGGTCGATGCGTTTTGACCTTGAGGCTCGGGCTAGACAGTCTCGAAGCGGTAAGGAAGATCCCTTGCCTTAGGTCACTGATGGATGTTTGGCTATTATAAGGTAAAACTCTGTCCTCCAGCTTGCGTTGCATTGTGTGATGGGACCTGAGTCTTATAATAGTTTCGTTTTTCCAAAAAGCATTGTGATGTTTATTTTATGCACTGGTATTCCTGGGAGGAAACCCGTTCCGTGTTATAAGGCATGGTCCTTGGATTTACTATATTTTAAAGTAAAGGTTTAAATAACTGTTTTAGTTCTGACACCAGTCACATGATTGACCTAGAGTTTATTATTTTAACCTAAACTCTGGGTGCCCCTATTTTCCACACGGGCAGCTAGTAGTTTCGGTTTTTTAGATATTATGTTCACAGGATCCTGATTTATAGCTGGAATGTTATTCAGAAAGCTCTGTATCCATTTAACACTTTCACTTGTGTTATGTATTATTTTTCGCTGCTATGTTTTGTAATTTAAGTCTCTGATATTTATCAAATGTATAATATTTGCCAATACTTTGTATATTCTTGTACTGAGATGTAAATTGTTGTAATAACAATGAAATGTTCTTCTGTTTGCATTCTGATTTGTCCTGTTCTCAACTCAATCCAGGCTTTCCTTTACGGGGAAGTTCGGGTCGTTTCATTTGGTATCGGAGCTTTGGTTTACAGAGCTTAAGAACAAGACACAGTAGAACCGAACGAAAGAATTCATCAAAGATTGGATTAGTAATATCCAATAAGAATGACTCGTTAGAGATGGGATCAGTAGTATCCTAGAACGAGTGTAAAGAGTGAAAATTTTAAAATAAAAATGAAAACAAATTTCGTTTTGAAAATTTAAACCTTTTCATACATATTTGAATATTTTATTTTAAATTGATTTGGACAATCAAGTATATAAAGATTTTGCATATACGTCTGATCCATGTGTATTCGAAATTTAAATATACTAGATAGATGTAGAATCACACTCTAGTCGCCCAGAGATGATTCTGATGATTGAAGCTTCATCATCAGAATTTATGTTTGAGTTTCGAAAGCGGGATATATATATATTTCCATTAGACTGGTGTGAGAACAAAAACTAGATAGGTTTTATTGTGATTTGGCATCAAAAATATGATTTTTGAATATATATTAAAGTTGTGCATTTGAAAAACTAATCAACTAATTGATTGCTGATTGTGTTGTTTGATTTATTAAATTTTGAACCATTAGCCGAATCGAATCAAAATATGGAACTAACTTGAAAATTGTTTGAGGTTGCATGCATATACAGGTATATACATTGAACAGGTCATAGAAAGGAGGCTAGAGAAGAGGAATAAAATTGTATACCCGACAAATAGGTACATGTTTGCTAATTTCTTGGGTTTGGATGATTTTATGAGCCGATTGGCAAGCCGCTTGGCTTTTTCTTTTTCTTTTTGAGATGAGAGGGCCTGTGTGGCGGTTTGGGGACTTTCCCAGTGCTCCCCGTACAAAGGAGGTTATGGGAAAAAAATTCAAAAATTTAGGGTGTTAGCCAAAGTTTTGAAAAATTAGAAATTCTTTGAAACTGAAAAGTTGAAGAATGAAAGCCCTCACATCTCAAAAAGAAAAAGAAAAAGCCAAATTTTGGCCTTTTTAATGAATTTTGAATATTTAAAATGAATTATTTTAAATAATAACAATTATAAATTTATTTTGAATGGAATTAGAATGTATATAATTATATAAATCGAAATTAGAATATAAATATTTATTTTAATTATAAAAGGAATTAGAAATGGCGCGGTAGTTTGAAAATTCGATTTCAAATTTCAAATGAGTGTACAAGATTCAAAATAAACCAGATTTTAGTGAAACCAAAAACATTAGAATCTACTTGAAAATTGAAATTTCATAGGGGGAATAAAAAGTTATGTCCAGTTGAAAATTCAGAATACTCGCTACGGAAATATAGCCCTTAAAAATGGAGAGTTTGCAAACGACCTCCGTTTTCGGCGAAACCACTTTTTTTGGATTTGGGATGTCAAATTGTTGCTAGATTCAAAAATTCATAATTTTTGAAATCAATATGTGAGCGTGGCAAAGGAAAACGTGTTTGTTATATTTTAGTTGAATTTAATCGACTGGAAAATGGCCATTTTTCAAATGGTCTTCAAATTCGACGAAATTAGTTTTGTTAGGACCATATCGTCAAAACATAGCCGGATTTATTTTTCTGGAAATTTTGGGGTCCGTATGTGGCCCCGGTAAATTAAATTGTACGTTGAATTCAATTTTGAACGTTATATTAAATTGTATGTTAATTTTAATGAAAACTAACCAAAACGATAAAATTGGCTTATGAAACATATCCCATTGCGTTCGAAATGGGGGTAATGTGCTATGGACGATAGTCGGTGGGTTCGGTTTGGGGTTCAAATAAAAGGGGCACTTTTATGGTAAAATAAATAAATAAATAAAATAATAAAAGTCAAACCCCCTATACTATCTCCTCCCATCGCGCAAATCTATTAACAAATAAAAGAAAAGAAAAGAGAAACCGCGTCGACCCCCCTTCCAGCCTCGATCCCAATGCGCCACCGCCCTCCAGACTCGCCGCCGGGCCCCCAAGCCGTCGGCCCTTCCCTCTGATCATCCACGCCTCAGCCACCCATTTTTTCTCCCTCCAGTGCCATACAGCCACCCAAACCCTAGCAAGGGCCGCCGCCTCTGGCCAATGCCCCACCGCCGAAAGCATCAAACCCCTCCGACGATCTGAGCTCTTCCTCCCTCTTCTTCGATAACCAAAAATGAGTTTTATTGTTTTTAAAATCTGATTTTTCTCTTTTTATTATGATATAAACGTTGTTTAATTTAATTCAGTTTTACATAATTAAGTTTTTGTTTAAATCAGTTTATATTTAAAATAGTTTAATATAAAAATATGATTATTGTCGCATAAAAATATTATATTTTTGTAAATGAAAAGATTATAATTTTATAAAATAAAAGATTATATTTTTATAAACGAAAAGAATAGATTTTTATGTAGTGCTTATATGAATAAAACTTTGATTTTTATACAGTGTTCATATGAATAAAAATTTGATTATTATGTAGTGTTCATATGAATAAAAATTTGATTTTAATCCACATCGAGTGAAATAAAATGATTTGTTTTAAAAATACCAAGAATGTTTATATCACACAATGCAACGCAAGCCGAATGACAGAGTTTTACCTTATAATAGACAAACATGCTTGGTATATTTAAAACAAATCATTTTATTTCACTCGATGTGGATTAAAATCAAATTTTTATTCATATGAACACTACATAAAAATCAAATTTTTATTCATATGAATACTACATAAAAAATCAATTCTTTTCGTTTATAAAAATATAATCTTTTTCTTAATAAAAATATAATCTTTTCGTTTATAAAAATATAATATTTTTATGTGACAAAAATCATATTTTTATAAGAGCTAATCCCAATTGTTTAGTGATATGTCGATCATTTGGTTGACATACTATGTAAGCGTGAATTATTTATATTTAATGCTTATGCAGTTGTGTATTGCACTCTGGATGATGATTGATTGTTTATCGTTGCTGTTATGTACACGTGTTTTATGGAATCCATATAATCAAAATTATATGGTAATTGACTGTGTCTGATTCCAGTGTTGGATCTAGATTAACCCTAGATGGGAGGTGAATAGGGTTTATATAATTTATCGCTGAGTTCAAAACTTACAGGATATTAAAATAATAAACAGATCGCAGAATGCAGCACAAATAAAAGTGCAGAAAATAAATCACACACAGATATACCCAGCTTCGGCGAACCCTGCCTACTGCTACATTCATAAGGTTTCTACTAGGTAAAAGAACAGATCTCGCATACAAGACCATGCACACTCACGAACCCCTCGCTCCTATTCTGATCCTATGCTCAAAACCCTAGACTAACCGATTTCCCCTCGATCAGATTTCCCCTAATTATGACCCTGTAACCAGTAACCTTAGTTTTCACAGACTCTAGTAAACTTCCAGTGAACACCCTGACTGGATCCCCCAGTATTTTACAGACACTAGAAATTGTTTGATCGAAAACAAAAGAAACTAAAAAAATACATTAAAATTAAACAAAGAAAAACCCTAGAAACCAATTTAACTTTCCCCCTTTAATAAACCTGGCTTAGCCAAACTAGAAATAGTCCAGCCCCTTTGATTTTCTTGCACCTGATCTCGTTCCTTTCTCATGTAAAAATTTATGGCGGCTGCGATTGGAAAAAGATAGGGTTTTCTGAAAGAAATCCTTCCCAAATCGATTCAATGCTTGATTAAATGGAGTTGCGATTTCTATGATTGTTCCACTGCTTCGAGTTACTTGCTCGATTGATTTGGAGGAATTCTCGATCGAAAATCTGTGAGTATGAAAAAGATTTCTTCGTTTATGCTTTCAAATTTGTTTGTTGTGATTTTCGATAACGCTAGTGATGTAGATGGCGTGAATTATATAGGGTTAACCAAGCCCTAATCCTTTGATTTCGTAATTGATTTAATGCTGATTTAGGTCGATTTCTCCTTTTGATATGCGAGATTGAATTTAAATTTTGCTATCTTGATTGCCTCGATGAAATTGGGATATGTTGCCTTGTATGATTTTATCGAACTTTGATTGACTTTCTAGAAACAAAAATCGACTTTCTGGTCTTGGAAAAAATATTAGCATTTAAAAAAAATGTCTTGATTGAAAATAAAAGATTTCCAGAAATAGCATTTCCAAAATTTGAAATACATGCCATGATTTCTTTGGTAAAACTTCCCATACATGATTTTGTTATATGCTGATTTTCTGGATTTAAATCTCGAAAATTTCCTTACCTAAAAAAATCTGTCTAAAACTGGAAACAAACTTGAAATAGTTTTCTTGCTCCTATCATGATTTCAGGAAGGTTTTAAAAGCCTTGCCAAAGATGGATTCTATGATTTCATTAAATAGATGCCAGAAAATCTTTAATTGTACATGTAAAAACACTTCCCAGGATTTGTATATTTGTACAACTAGAAAAATAATTTGGCATGTTGGATAGATTTGTGTAACACTTTCCATATATGTGTGTTTGAATTAATGCTTGATAACTGCACCCATGAGCACTGTGTATATCTGCCAAACCACCCTTGTATATTATCTTACTACATAATGCTTTGATCACATTGACACACATGATCACACTGAGTTGCACCAATATGAAACTGCACTTGAGTTGTACTCCACTTGTCTACTCATTAACTTACTGCTATGTAAATGTTGCATTTTTCTTCTTGATCATGACTCGGCCACTTGCTGCATCTGGTCAATTTAGTTTCTGAACCATGTACCATGCTTTCTTTATTCACCATGACCTGTTGCTATGTTGTTTGTACTGTTTGTTTCATTCATTTGTTGTAGCTCCTTTGTGAGCTGCACCTTTCTATTGTGTTCACCCTCTTGTAGTCTCATGCTATATTATGCTTGCTTCATTGTTCATACTGAACCCATGCAGCACTTGCTGTGTACTACCCCTGAGTACTTGTTTTGCATTTGTGTACATCCTTGCATGTATGTAAAACTGTTGTTGAATCATTTGCTTGATCAATATGTCATATGCACCTGAAAAGCTGTAGCTCAACCATGTTATTGCTGTTATATGTGATCACCCATGCTCCAATGCTCCACTTTGTTCCTAAATGACAAGAACATGTAGTATTTGATCACTTGACACATGAAACAACCAGCTTGAAATTTACTGCTGAGTACTTGGCAACACTTGCTCGAATACTTGTGCTTTGTTGTTTGGGCTACACCACTTCTTGTGTCATCTGTTACAACCATGCTAGCTGAACATTTTAAAAGATCTTGAATCATTATGTTGTTGTTGAGCCAATCTTGAATCATCTTGCTTGCTTGTACTTGCTGTATTGAATGTTGCTGCTATATTAATATGAGCTCGACCATGATTCACCTCATGTACATGTTGGATGCACTTTACACATGCATGCTTACTTGTAACTGCTCGACAATTACCATGTAAGAATGCCTTAATTGAAATTGTTTTCAACCATGTTGGCACATGTTTCGTGACCACTTTTCTGCTTTTCTATATCTACACCATATATTGTTGCTGAAAAACTTGAACAGTTGCATGTTGTTTCCTGGCTTGCTCGTATACATGCGTGTGCCATGTGCTTGACCACATTTTACATACACTTGTACTGGTTGCACTGAGTCGAGATGGTCCACATATGTAACATCCCAAAAATTTTCTATCTTTGGTCATCGACATAAAACCCACGTTGATTATCCAAACATCGAAAATACCGGTAGTTAATGAAAAAAATTAGAGGGTGAGAATAGATAAGATAGAAACTTAAAATAGAAGAAGAAGAACAACACAACATCAGAGTAACACGAACCTCACAGCAGAACGAAAAACTTATAATATATAACATAACTTTGAAATATAAATATGTACTTGAATATACATATCATTACAAAAGTACAGCACTTACAACACAGTGGAAATAACCATAGCTACATAATTCTGAAGCCTCCTGCTCTCCAAATATATCTGTAAATCCCGACTACTGTACTGCCCGTACAAAATTGGGCACCCAAGAGTTTAGGGAAAATAAAACAGAATAAACTCCGGGTCAGTCATGTGAGTGGTGTAAGTAAACTCAAATCATTTGTTTAACTTTAAAAATCCTTTCAAAAGAAAGAATAATCGTAATACCGGTCAACAAATAAACATGGATGGTTTTTACCTTACGATAACCCAAATCATTTATCGAAAAACAATACTATTCTGATATTGTAATAATGTCTAACACAAGTAATATTAATTTAGTAGAAACGCTTGCATCTAACGTTCTACATATATAATATACAATCAAAACCGCGGCCTCTTATTTGGGGAATGGATTCCAACTATGACAAGGTGTGGATCCATCTTCCACTCGGTGTACTCTAGAAGCGATACACTGGAGTTCAACAAGAACATCTTGCAACTCAGCCACACATGATCGGCCCCTCATTTCGCTTGAGAGTGCCGAATATATTGCCACCCCTCGGTTAGTATTCCAACATAACCTTTCCCGCGAGATACAGAATTGAAAGAAGTACAAATATGAATATTCTCTAGATGGTGACAATATACCCTACTTGGTTGCGAACCACTTATCCATGCGGCCTGCCCGATTTCTGTCATTTCCCAGTTGATGAGGCTGGAGGTCATAACGTATCTTTCAATAGATTACTCATTCATTTACTTTGAATGGCACATCGTCATACCCGTCAAATCACAAATTGATTTCCCCAAAAATACCACGGGTATAAGCTAAGAGAAACGAATTCCTCTGCCACCAAGGTAAATACGTTTGAAACGATCAACTTACGTGATCTACCAGATATACTCTGTCCGACATTGGTCCATTCAAGTTGTCCTGGGACTGGACAAACCGAAGGCACTATTTCGTACGTCCATCCTAGGCAATCTCTACCTAGGACTTGTACAACAGCCCTTGCACTTTACTTCGTCTTCAATTTGTCTTCAATCTATTTGATTCGAAATGCTAACGCCTATACAGAATGGTTCTTTGGATATGAATCCAACCGGTCTCTCCGTATTGATGACGGAAAAATGGTAAAAACTTTGATAGTCTGTGATTTAGCTATCAAAGAAAACACGTGCGCAAACAACGATATTATTTCCACATGGAAATTTTATCGATCATTCATCATTTAACATTTATCTCTTTAGTTCATTAATTTACTTATCTCCTCTTTCTATATATTCTAAATTCTTATTTCCTATTATCAGAAAACATTTATGATTCTTATTTGGAAAACATTTCCAAAACTCCTTCACTGGATTTAAACTGATGTTTAAATCAAACATCGCCGTGCCCACTCAAACCATTTCACTCATTAACTAAATTCACTTAACCAACATTCACTATCAAACCTTACCATTCCTTAGTTAAGAAGGAAGTCAATCAAGTTGGGGTATAATTACCTTTTAGACCTTAAATGAACAACGTTTTAACTTTGAAAAAGTCAAAGTTTATCTTTTAAATCTTTAACAAACTTCCTTACGTAACTCTCTTTCGGATAAATCTCTATTCAATAACTCCTTCCTTCGAATAAACTATATTCGATAATCTCTCTTCTTCGAATAACCTATATTCTAATAATTCTATTCAATTAACACTATTCGATTAACTCTAATCGATTTACTCTTATCAGTTAGCTCTAGTTGATTAACTCAATTCTATTAACTCTATTTGCTTAACTCTATTGGATTAACTCTATTTGATTTACCCTACTGGATTAACTCTATTCAATTAACTCTAACTAATTTACTCTTATCAGTTAACTCCTTTCGAATAAACTATATTCAATTAACTCCTTTCGAATAAATTATATTCGGTTAACTCCTTTTGAATAATTAATATTCGATTAACTCCTTTCGAATAACTAATATTCGATTAACTCCTTTCGAATAACTAATATTCGATTAACTCCTTTTGAATATCTAATATTCGATTAACTCCTTTCGAATAACTAACATTCAATTAACTTGTTTCGAATAAACTATATTCGATAATTTCTTTCTCTATTCGATTAAACTATATTCGATTAATTCTCTTCTTCGAATAACCTTATTCGATAACTCTTTCTTCGAATAAACTATATTCGAATAAGTCTAATCCGACTAACTCTAACTCAATTAACTCTATTCGATATAACAAATATTCGACTAACTCTTGTTCGATTAACTCTATTCGATATAACAAATATTCGACTAACTCTTGTTCGATTAACTCTATTCGAGTAACTCTAGTTCGATTTAACTCTAATTGATTAACTCTAACTGATTAACTCTAACTGGTTAACTCTAAATGATTAACTCTAACTGATTAACTCTAATCGGTTAACTCTAACTCAAATCGATTAACTCTAACTCAAATCGATTAACTCAAACTCTAATCGATTAACTCCTCTAACTCATTTTGATTTACTCCTTTGATTAACTCTACGTCCATATTCAGTTTCAAATATCGATGTTGAAATCGATTCTTACTTCTCTATATAAGTCCTGGCTTATATATTCTATTTATCCAATGATATATATTTTATTAAATTTATTAAATATTATTTATAAATTAATCTTCTTAATCTATTGGTTACAACAGATTCTATTTAAAATCTTTTCTTTAAATCCATATCATGCTATACCCTTGTGCGAAGCACGCGTCTAAACTTTCCTGATGTAAAATTCTATTCATTTGCCAAATATTTCATTATACGACATTCTTTTTTCATTTCCCAATAAATCCCTTTTAAAACTCTATTTATTTTCTAAATAAATATTTCCTTTTTATAACTCTATTTATTTTTCTGAATAAATATTTCCTTTTTATAACTCTATTTATTTTTCTAAATAAATATTTCCTTTTTATAACTCTATTTGTAAATGTTTTACAAATATATCCTTTCCACTTCTATTTGTAAATGTTTTACAAATACTCCCTTTTCAATTCCATTTGTAAATGGTTTACAAATATTCCCTTTTCTGTTCTATTTGTAAATGGTTTACAAATATCTCCTTTTCAAATCTATTTGTACATGGTTTACAAATATCTCCTTTTTCAATTCAATATATTTATTTTCTAAATAAATATTTCTTTTCCTATTTGTTTCACAATATTTTTCCTTTCATATTTTCTTCATAAATATTTTCCTTTTATAACTTATCCTTCAATTTTATAATTATTTTCTTTTTAAAAATCCTTTTCCTTTTTATATATATATAATCCATTGATTTTATATAAATAATTCATTTTCGAAATACACTTTGAAAATTCTCTTTCTATATCCCAGTATTTCTTACGGTATTTTAAAATACCAAATAACAATGATCGATATCATTCAAACACACATAATCAACAACAGATTATATATCACATCATATATTACAGTATATGAAAAACAGTAAAGTAAATGTTGAGGAATCCAGTTGGATTCCTCCGACCTGTTTCCCTGCATCCACAGATGTTAAACAATTAATTAACATCAATTTCATTTCACTATGGAACATTCTGCTAAACAGAATCAATGTTTGATTAACAATTTATATATATATCATTATCTATCATTTCAAACAATCAATCAGCAATTCAATCAAACAGTAATTATACAATAATCATCATCATTTATCAGTTTTAATTATACGTTATAAAAATATGAACTGATAGAGTTGGTGGGTTTTAATCACATTGGATGATCATCGTTAAATAACGATAAACTGTCTTTGATTTGATTCAGATCCGACAATTTATCTCACTATAAATTGTAACGAGCCTCATTTCACTCCTAGTCAGTTCCATTGTGGAGCCACCGTCCATACGGCCCCAACGGATCCGTTTTCATGAGATTTTGACATCGTATGATAAAGTTAAGACAATTTAAAGTTAACACACTACATGTTATACAAATAACTTAATTAAAATTAAATAATGGGCTTTACTTTACCCATCCGGCCCATGTAAAACCATACCACAATTTAGCCTTCTTCCTCAAATGATTCCGTCGAAAGCTGTAACTCCTCCTTAAAACCATTACCGAACTTCTTCCTCTCCGTTCTCCTCCTTCTTCCCATAAATCAACTAACGGATTTTACCAATACACTCCCCTTCCCAATCTCTCTCTCCTAATTCCCTAAATGGCCCACTCGAGCTCCTTCCCTATTCGTGTATTCCAGACATCCCATCACCACTAAGAGAAACTGCCGACACTTTTATTTGCAGAACCGTCCAATCTTTTGCCAAACGATGCCAAACCCTTCCATGAGCCACAAAACAAGGCCCAAAACAAGTATCAAACATAGTACTTGGCGAATTTCTGAACCCTAGAAAAATGGCGAGTACTGTACAAAAATTCAGTGACCAAAAAGTTCATCGAACATAACAAAATTAATACCGTCTTGTAGAGAATCACTAGAGGAACCCGTATGTATTTGGATTGTGATTTATAGAGTTGTATTTTGATTTCCAAAAATTTTGAAAGAAGAAAAATGTACGTTGAAGTGGGGGCGCGAAATTGTTTGGCTGCTGACCTAGGAGAAATAGTTTTAGGGTTAGGCAGTAAGGATTGGTATTTATAGGGTAATATATATATATATATATATATATATATATATATATATATTGATTTATTTATTTTATTTTAATCAATCGCAAATTGTATTCGTCTTCAAAAATTCCTGTTAACACATATGATATCCAAAAATCACGAAAGTGGACATACATCTTCTGTTCCACAATACGGACCTAACGAAACTGGTTGTGTCGAATTCCGACTTCATTTGCTCACATAGCATATTTTTAACCATAAAATACTGACTGTTTTCCACATTAAAATCTCGTACGGCCACATACTGACTCTAAAAATCATGAAACTGGAAATCTAATAATAATTTAATATTGCATATCTAACAAAATTAGTTTTGTCGAAAACAGAGGTCGTTTGCAAAAACTGGCTATTTTTAAAGCTCTAAATAACCCATTTAAATATACAAATATATTTAAAAACAATTAAATTTAATATTTATAAATAAATATTATCATATATATTCACAATAGAATACCATACAGCTCCAATTGGATTTATAACTCGATATTTCAAAATTCCCAGTTATATCGATATTCGATTTATATATAAAATCCTTTTATAATAAAAATATATATTTATAAATTTCAAAGGAATTCCACAGCGACTTTTCTAAAATTTGATTTGGACATAAATCAAAATCTACAGAATGAAATCCCGATTTTTCTCTTCCACTACAAATATATACTTCCCCAGCTCTGAACGTTTCTTGTTTCACAGAAATCCGATTTTAAACGGACCCTATATATTCAGTTGAAGATCAAATCACCAAATAGCGAACTGCCGTGCCATTTCAAGCTCGATTATAATTATATTATAATTATACGTTCAACTATAGTTTATATAATATATTCGTTATTCGAATTCAATTCCAAACTGAATTATATATATATTTTGAATTGTTTAGTTCACATTATATTGTCAATTCACTAATTCTGATTATTTCAGAATTTAAATATATTATTCTATTATTTAATTTAATTAAATATTCAATTTTATTTAATTAAACAACCTTTTAAATCTATATATCACTATTTAAATAATTAAATAAATTATTATATCGATAAAACATGGGACGTTACATTCTTCCCCCCTTAAAAAAATTTCGTCCTCGAAATTGCTAAGGTAGAAAAAAAACCTATTGACTGGTTTAAACTAATTTGTTCACTTCTTAACTTTAGTTTCACTAAACCAATTTAATTTCAATTAAATATTAATTAATTCTTATCAACGAAAATTTTCAAAAATCCTGAAAATTTCTAACACCTTAACTTTTCGAAAAATTTCGCCAGCACCTCCTTTGCACTGGTCAATCTGTCAAACTCTAACTCGCCTCTCAGCGCCTTCTCCAACCGAAAAGAAAATCAATCAACCAAGCGGCTTGCTAGTTTGGCTCATAAATCTCATGCTTATACCAAATATAAACTTGTACCTTTTTGTCGGCATATCAAATTTATCACTTCCATTTGCTGTTAATTCAGCATATACCAATGTTATTCCAATCAAATTCAAAATTTGTTTTATCAACAAATCCAACCATTCGCTTATACCAAGTCAAATTCCATTTCAAATTTGAGTTCCATTCTCGATTTCAAACTCTAACTCACCTATCCATCTTACTCGATATCACTATATTCTAATTCGATTCAATTTTCACATAATTGATTTCAATTTAATTCCAATTGCTTTTCCAACTTTCAATTCAATTTGGTTTTAATTCAACAATCTTTCCTAGGGAATTTTAAATAGTTCACCGTATCGAAAATGAGACTTTCCTTTTCAGGATTCAAACACTTGCTTTTCTCAAATCAATTCAAAACAATTTCTTTGGTAGTAATTCGTCACTTACAACTTGAAAATGAACACCGCTGATGTCATGATCATCATCGGAATCTACTTCCGGCTATCAAAGTGAGTTCAATACTATATTCTTTTCAAAACCATTTCTAAACATTTCTATTTTGAAATTCATTTCAAAATACCATTTACAATGCTTTAAAACAATTTAAAATCTCCTAAGATTTTAAAATTCTCATATATTCAATTCCAATCCATTTACAAACATCTTTCCAAATCTCCAGGGTTTTAATTTCAATTCTGATTTAAATTCAAATTTAATTCATCTGATTTCATATATTACACTCATATGAATTCTGATTGGTTATTTGCATAACCATTTAATTTATAATCTTACTCGATTATAATAACAACCAATATATCCAATATACTATAATCATTCCAATATAAATCCTTTATATCAAAATATAATTTGGGTAAAATTATTTTGTTTACCCTCTTTTCAAAACATATCGCGTCGACCCATCGTATTCAAGTGTTTATAAACCCCTACCGATACAGTGGATCAAACTGATCGACCAGAACTCATGAACAACTCAACCAACAAAACTCCACAATATTAAACCATTTTATATCAAATAGCAAATACATTCACTCGTATATATACACTCAACTCAATCTAGGGTATTACTAACCCTATCTCTACTGAGTCACGCCACAGAGCCAAGGTAATACTTAACCTTAAGCTCTAATACCAACTGTAGCGTCCAGAAAATTTTCGATCTTTGGTCATCGACATAAAACCCAGGTTGATTATCCAAACATCGAAAATACTGGTAGTTAATGAAAGAAATTAGAGGGTGAGAACAGAAAAGATAGAAACTTAGAATAGAAGAAGAAGAACAACACAACATCAGAGTAACACAAACCTCACAGCGGAACAAATAACATATAATATATAACATAACTTTGAAATATAATTCTATACTTGAATATACATAACATTAACAAAGTACAACACTTACAACACAATGGAAATAAACCATAACTATATAATTCTGAAGCCTCCTGCTCCATCTCTCCAAATATATCTGTAAATCCCGACTACTTGACTGCCCGTACAAAATTGGGTACCCAAGAGTTTAGGGAAAATAAAACAAAATAAACTCCGGGTCACTCATGTGAGTGGTGTAAGTAAACTTAAATCATTTGTTTAACTTTAAAAATCCTTTCAAAAGAAAGAATAATCGTAAGACCGATCCACACATAAACACGGATGGTTTTTACCTTACGATAACCCAAATCATTTATCGAAAAACAATATTATGCTTATATTATAATAATGTCTAACACAAGTAATATCAATTTAGTAGAAACGCTTGCATCTAACGTTCTACATATATAATATACAATCAAAACCGCAGGCTCTTATTTGGGGAATGGATTCCAACTATGACAAGGTATGGATCCACCTTCCGCTCAGTGTACTCGAGAAGCAATACACTGGAGTTCAACAAGAACATCTTGCAACTCAGCCACACATGACCAACCCCTCATTTTGCTTGAGAGTGCCGAATATATTGCCAACCCTCGGTTAGTATTCCAACATAACGATTCTCGGGAGATACAGAATTGAAAGAATTACAAATATGAATATTCTCTAGATGGTGACAATCTACCATACTTGGTTGCGAACCACTTAGCCATGTTGCCTGCCCGATTTCTGTCATTTCCCAGTTGATGAGGGTGGAGGTCATAATGTACTTTCAACATATTACTTATTCATTTACATTGAATGCCACATCGTCATACCCATCAAATCACAAATTGATTTCCCCAAAAATACCACGGGTATAAGCTAAGAGAAACGAATTCCTCTGCCACCATCATAAATACGTTTGAAACGATCAACTTACGCGATCTACCAGATATACTCTGTCAGACATTCGTCCATTCAAGTTGTCCTAGGACTGGACAAACCGAAGGCACTATTCTGTACATCCATCCTAAGTAATCTCTACCTTGGACTTGTACAACAGCCCTTGCACTTTAGTCTATATTCAATTTGACTTCGATCTATTTGATTCGAAACGCTAACGCCCATACGGAGTGGTTCTTTGGATAAGAATCCAACCGGTCTCTCCGTATTGACGATGGAAAAATGGTAAAAACTTTGATAGACTTTGATTTAACTATCAAAGAAAAAACGTGTGCAAACAACGATATTATTTTCAGACGGAAATTTTACCGATCAATCATCATTTAACATTTATCTCTTTACTTCATTAATTTACTTATCTCCTGCTTCCATATATTCTAGTTCTTATTTCCTATTATCAGAAAACATTTTTGATTCTTATTTGGAAAACATTTCCAAAACTCCTTCACTGGATTTAAACTGATGTTTAAATCAAACATCGCCATGCCCACTCAAACCATTTCACTCATTAACTAAATTCACTTAACCATCATTCACTATCAAACCTAACCATTCCTTAGTTAAGAAGGAAGTCAATCAAGTTAGGGTATAATTACCTCTCAGACCTTAACTGGACAACGTTTTAACTTCGAAATAGTTAAAGTTTATCTTTTAAATCTTTAAAAAACTTCCTTATGTAACTCTCTTTCGAATAAATATCTATTCGATAAATTTTTCCTTCGAATAAACTATATTCGATAATCTCTCTTCTTCTAATAACCTATATTCGAATAACTCTATTCTATTAACACTATTCGATTAAGTCTAATTGATTTACTCTTATCAGTTAGCTCTACTTGATTAACTCAATTCTATTAACTCTATTTGATTAACTCTATTGGATTAACTCTATTTGATTTACCCTACTGGATTAACTCTATTCAATTAACTCTAACTAATTTACTCTTATCAATTAACTCCTTTTGAATAAACTATATACGATTAACTCCTTTGGATTAACTCCTTTCGAATAACTAATATTCGATTAACTCCTTTTGAATAACTAATATTCGATTAACTCCTTTCGAATAACTAATATTCGATTAACTCCTTTGGAATAACTAATATTCGATTAACTCCTTTAGAATAACTAATATTCGATTAACTTGTTTCGAATAAACTATATTCGATAACTTCTTTCTCTATTCGAACAAACTATATTCGACTAATTCTCTTCTTCAAATAACATTATTTGATAACTCTTTCTTCGAATAAACTATATTCGAATAACTCTAATCCAACAAACTCTAATTCAATTAACTCTATTCGATATAACAAATATTCGACTAACTCTTGTTCGATTAACTCTATTCGATATAACAAATATTCGACTAAATTTTGTTCGATTAACTCTATTCAAGTAACTTTAGTTCGATTTAACTCTAATCGATTAACTCTAACTGATTAACTCTAACTGGTTAACTCTAACTGATTAACTCTAACTGATTAACTCTAACTGGTTAACTCTAACTCTAATCGATTAACTCTTACTCTAATCGATTAACTCTAATTCTAATCAATTAACTCCTCTAACTCATTTTGATTTACTCCTTTGATTAACTCTACGTCCATATTCAGTGTAACGACCCGCATTCTATGCATCATAGAATATTTATTTCATTGTCATAGAGGGTCGTATGGTCGTGTAACTTTGGGGGACGACTACTAGCGTCATTTCCCATGTTCATAATTTTTGCCGATTTTTAAACGACCGTTTTACCCCTAGATGATCTTGTTTCATCCATAGCTTTTGATTGGAAAGGAATTTTGACCTGAATCCACTTCCATTGGATCCGAATGATGGTTTACAATTCCATAGAGTGGTCACATTAGCCGAACGGACTTACCGTTTGGGAGATATGGCTGAAACATGGTTTAGAAGATGAAAAAATGCTTAACTGGGCTTAATTTGGTAATTAACAGCAAGGCCCATTGGGGGATTTCGGGATTAGGGATGTATAGGGGCTGATTAGGGTTAGAAAACATTTCTTTCAACCGCCACTTTCATTCTTGGAACCCTAGTAATGGCCTGCAACATTTAAAACACCTCTAAACCACTTTTTAACTGAAGATTAAGCTTAGCAACATCAAATCAAGGAAGATCTTCACAAAATCAGTATTAGGACTGCTGTTATACATCAGTATTCGTGCCAAACAGAGAATCATTTCAGATATGAGTTTTATTTGTGGCCAAGGTGAGTGATTAGCATTGTTTTGACAGTAATTACATTTAATTAGGGTGATTAGTGTTAATTAGTGAATTTATGTATAAATAAATTTTGGAAAAATATTCATAAATTTCAAAATATTGTTTTAGACCTTTGTTAGAAAATTTGGCTTATTTGGTTAAGTTTTGTTAATCCTATCATTAGATTTTCTTAAACATGCTTAAGGGAAAATATGGGGTTTTGGCTATGTTTGATCCGTTTTAACCTATCAAATTATTGTTTTGGTGTTTGTGAATGATTGTACATGTTGCTATGACTGTATGGTATGCTTTGTGATTGCCTAGAAGTGTTAGATTGGTCGAAAACATCGTCGAATGGCATAAAACAGTCGCTGGGAAGAAGTGCAGGAAATTGTATAGGACCCGAATCGGATTGCCCCCATGTGCCACGAGCCGCTTCCCCGAACCGATCCACTCACGAATGGTGCTCACGGCCTAGATTTGAAGTCGTAAATTGACCCGGAGCTTGGCCATGATCCGAACCATCACGATCTGAAGGGTGGGCACAACCCGAACCGATGTAGCGCCACGACCTAATGCTTTGGAGCATGCACGACCCGATCTGGTGAAGGAAGCACGATCCGATTCATCTTGGGCACCATGACCCGATCCGACAGCGGGGAGTACGAACCGACCAGAAGGAGGCTGATGATTATGGACTGAATAAGGGGAAGAGAACCGATCTGAAAGGAAGTTTGTTTCTGAACCAGATGAAGACCGATCCGGAGAAGACCACAAACCCGAGAGGCAAAGGTAGTCCAAATGAGAAGTAGAACTCGGGATCCAGATGGGAACCAATGAGTCGACTTCATGAGTTGGGCTTTGCTGCGGGACGTGTGCAATGGGGTTGTCGATGTCTATGGTTTTAGATCAGTATGTATAGGGGGTACGTGTATGGATTCAGGACCATAGTGGTCTAGGTACGAGTAGTGGGCTATAGACCAATGAAGCAGGGTTATTTGCAAAGATATAGTCATGACTTCGTGGGGTAAGCTTGGTGGTAGTAGTAGTCATACAAGTCGAACTCCGTCACTGCTTCGATGGATCTAGTGGTTGAGAGTGGTGGACATCGTATGCTTTACGCACTGAGTGAGAGACGTGAGGATGGTTGCTATGATTGATTTGTTATCCATCACTATGACATGCACACCCCTCGCCCATTATCTTTACACCATCTATTTAGTGGCACCTTAAAGTATTTTACGGTATGTAGAGCTAACTCTTTGTTTGTAGGTCCAGGTCCTGGTATGGTTTACTATACCTGTTATTGTTCTGTCTTGCTGCTTATCGCTCATACCAGACTTTTTGTCTGACCTAGAGTTTTATGTCTCTTCTTATTACTTTGGGTTCTCTCACGAGCAGACTAGAGACAGGTTAGCTGGTGATGCACGAGTAGCTGTACCGGAGACAAGCAAGAGGCTTCCATGTATGATATATATAGATATTCTCCCTGTGTCGCTGCGGGTCATTACCTTGGGCATTAGTAGTGTACCTTTTCCTTTGCTTTTCTTTAGAGACAATTGAAAAGTTGCAATAATGATGATGTGAAACATAAGCTGTGTTTGGATTTCCGCTGCTATGATGTTTAGTTTTAGTTTCCGGCTTATGCACTGTCTCGCCTGTTTTTTGTCAAGCATGTTGTTATTATATTTTATTCCATGCGCTATGAGACACTTTACAGGTTCTTGGTTAGTTCATTCTCTTCTTTCTTTTCTTCTGACGACCGCCCCTTGTTGGTTGGACATCGGTACAGCGCATTACGGAGGAAATGTCGAATGGTGCGGGGCGGGCCGTCACACATGGTATCAGAGCTCTACGTTGCGTAGTTAACCTAGGGAAGTTATCAGGGAGAGATAGTATATTTATATGAGAGCACGTATTTGTGATCATTTTGGTTTTCAAAAGCTATATATATATATATATATATATATAATATTAGTATAGCTAAGGATGAAGTCGCACTGCACTGACACCACAAAGAGGATGGTTAATCGTTTCTCTTTATAGATTAAACGATGAGTCAATATACGAGAGGTGCTGGTAGAGGAGCAACAATGGGAATGCTCCTGACATGAGGGCTATGTTTACTGACTTTATGAAAGAGATGCTTAGAAATGTGCAAGGAGCAGCTCCCAATGCTGCAAATGGTGGTGGTGCAGCAGTGCAGGCGCCTAGAGCCGATTTCGCCAAACTTAACAAGGATTAAACTAGCCTTGGTGGAAAACCGTTCCACGGAATAGAGTCGGCTATGGATGTTCAGGATTGGTTGGATAGCTGTGAGCGTATCGTCGAAGACTTGGGTATCGAGGATGCAATGAAGAGAAGGCTAGCATCCCGTCAGCTGCAAGGATGGGTAATGAATTGGTGGAATGCTATAAAGGCAGCTACTCCTGAGGATCAGACTACTTAGGATCAGTTTAAGGCTCGCTTTAGCGATAAGTTCATTCCACCTGCTCATAAGTTAGTGTTGTTTAAGAGATTCTTGGAACTAAAGCAAAATGGTAGAGCTGCCTCGGAGTATATTGTTGAATTCGACACTTTGTCGAAATATGGGTTATCCCTAAGAGATACTGCCGAGAAAAGGAATGAGAAGTTCATAAATGGCTTGGATGGATACTTGGGGCAAAGGCTTATTAACCGCATCGATGAGACATTTTAATCGATTGGGGGGAAAGCTTTAAGATCAGAGAGTATTTACCCTAAGTCGAAGACTGAGGTCGCATCTGCGGAAGAGCCAAAGCCCCAAGTAAGCGGTGGTGGCAAGAATGGTTCTCAGAATAAGAGAAAGCAGAATCAGACCAAGGATGGCCAGAAGAAGAAAGGTGTTGAGTGCTTTAGCTATGGCAAGAAGGGCCATTATGCTAGCAATTGTCGAGCAAAGCCAGCAGACAAGAAGTGCTTTAACCGCGGCTAAGTTGGACACCAAAAGGATAAATGTCCATTACCTTTGAAAGAAAAGCAGATGGTGAAAGCATATGCCCTTAATGCTATTCCTTCTTCATGGAATGCCCCCACTGCGGCGGAGAAAGGAAAGAATATCGTCATTCAAGGTATGCTTTCTATTTATGATGTTCCTGTTAGAGTTTTGTTTGATACCGGAGCTTCCAGTTCTTTTATATCTAGTGACCAGGTAGACGGGTTGGGATTGGAACCTGAGATAGTCGATAGACCTTTAGTAGTAATGAACCCGATTGGTGGTTCGACTAGCCTTAGTATGATTTGCCATAATGTGGTCTTATCGAGTCATGGATGCATGTTTGTTTGTGATTGCTTTGTTTTTGGCTTTACGGGGTTTGGCATTATTTTGGGAGTTGATTGGCTCCAAAGATACGGGGTGGTGGTAGACTGTGAGGGCTTTTTCGTGATAGCTAGAGCGAATGATGGGCGGAGGGTAGTGTTTGGTGGTCTACCTAATGATGGGGTAATGCCTAGTTTTCTAAATTCCCTCGACATCCCGCTTGATGAGTTGTAAGGTTTGCCCGTGGTTGGCCAGTATTCGGACGTCTTCAAGGAAGTGATCGGGCTTCCACCACACCGAGAGATTGAGTTCTGTATTGATTTAGTGAAAGATGCTAGACCTATAGTGATGCCACTTCATCGTATGCCACCAAGGGAGCAGCGAGAGCTCAGGGTGCAAGTAAGCGATCTTTTGAAGAAGGGATTTATCCGGAGAAGTGTTTCTGAGTGGGGAGCACCAGTTGTGTTTGCTAACAAGGCCAATGGTTCCCTTCATTTGTGTGTGGACTACCGCGGATAGATGATTTGTTTGATCAGTTGAGTGGCGCGAGAATATTCTCCCAGTTGGATCTCGCGACAGGTTTTCATCAGCTTAGAGTGGAAGCTAAGAGTATAGCTAAAACTGCATTTCCGACGCCGTCTGGATTTTATGAGTGGTTGGTCATGCCATTTGGGTTGACCAATGCACCAGCATATTTTGTGGATCTTATGAATAGGGTATTCAGAGATCAGTTGAATAAGTTTGTTCTTGTGTTTGTGAACGATATACTTGTTTATTCGAGGATAGAGGAAGAACACAAGGAACATTTGAGGATAGTGATGGTGGTGTTGAGAAAACACCAATTGAAAGCAAAGTTTTCTATGTGTCACTTCTGGAGGAGGGAAGTGAGATTCTTGGGCCATGTTGTTTCAGAGAATGGTATTGCCGTGGACCCCGTGAAGGTGGCTATGGTACAAGATTGGTCTACGCCCAAGAATGCAACAGACATAAGAAGTTTCTTAGGGTTAGCCGGATATTATCGTAAGTTTATCAAGGAATTTTCCAAGATAGCAACACCGTTGACTCAGTTGACAAAGAAGAATCAAGCTTTCATCTGGGATGAAAAGTGTGAAAATGCATTCAAGAGTCTAAAGGAAAAGTTGACATGTGCACCAATGTTAGTCATTCCTAAGGGGAATGAAGAGATGACGGTATATATGGACGCATGTGGTACTGGACTAGGTCTTGTATTGATGCAAGGAGGTAGGGTTGTAGCTTATGCAAGTTAGAAATTGAAACCGCATGAGAGAAGATACCCTACCCATGATTTGGAATTAGCAGCGATCCTGTTCGCGTTGAAGAAGTGGAGACATTATTTCTTGGGAGAAAGATTTGAGCAGTTTACTAATCATAAATCGTTAAAGTATCTTTTCCCTCAGAAGGACCTAAATCTCTGACAACAAAGATGGTTAGAATTCTTGGCTTCCTATGATTTTGACATCGCATATACACCAGGAAACGGCAATGCGGTGGCTGATGCATTGAGTAGAAGACATGCCAGTTTAGGGGCTATGTTTCTAGTATGGAAGCAACTGGAGTTCATCGCTGGGTATGATTTCAGACCAAAGTGCGAATTGGATTCAGAAATGTTAGCAAGTTTGTTGATCAAACCCACTTTGATTGAGCGGATTGGTTCTAGTTAGAAGAACGATCCTAACATATTGGAAGTCGTCTCCAAGTTAGAGATGGGTATCGATGAGGAGATGAACAAGTATGGGCTTGATCAAGATAGATGGTGTAACACCCCGTATTTTCTGTGAACATAAAAAAAATAAGATATAATTAATTTTTAGAAAAATAATTAGGTGAAACGGGTTGCGCCGTTGCGTTCGTCTCGGAATTCTACTTGAGATAGAGTCCGAGTTTGCGTAAATTGGACTCCGTATGAAAAAGATATCCTTAAATTAAATATTGCAGCAAAACATGGAAAAAGAGGAATGAGAAAAGAATAGTGTTTAGCATTGTTCTAAGAATTGTAAGCAAAAGACATAATAGCTCATTTGGTAGGAACATGTGACTTGCATACAAGAGGTGCAGAGTTTGATCCCCGCCAACGCCATATTTTTGTTTTAGGGGAATCGCTAAAAAGCGGCTTAGTGTGAACGCGGTTCAAAAAAATTAAATATATATATATATATTGAATATATATATATATATGTATGTATATATATATATATATTGAATATATATATATATATATATATATATGTATATATATATATATAATTGAGAAGATAAATACAGTCAATTTATTTGGAGGGAAAGATTTATGCATAAGTAGATATGTATGTATGTAGGTAACTTCATTATGCATTGATTTTGCATGTTGCAAGGAAAGTAGAGGAAAAAAAGGGGGAAATTAAATTATATGCTCAATTTCCTTTTTTTTTCAGGCAAGCAATTAATTTGCATTATTTGAATTCATGAATAGGTGCGTGTGTATATATATATTTATATATATATATATGGGCAGTTAATCTAAACATGAATAGAAGTTTATTAATTTGCTGAGTGTTTGCTGAGTCACTTCTGACTCATTGCTGAGTCAATAAGATAAACCCCATCTTGTCTGAACGGCTGCGGTTATTTCTAGGTTAAATCTAATGGCCTAAATGAATCCTAAATTCTATAAATAAGTGGGTAGTCTCTCATTCTAATTCATATGAAAAATTAGAGAAGCCGCCGTCATGCCGTCGCCATGGAACTCGGAGTAGCCGCCGCAAATCAAAATAGAAGAAAGCTAATCTAATCCCATTCTAATCAATTCTAAAAGCAATCTAGACTCTCTCTTTCTTCTTAAATTGTGAGTATGATGATTCTCACAAGATTATTAGCAAACAAATTTGATTAAGTTATGAATGGATCACAAGAAAGTGATATGAATTGTTATGTATTTGTAAATTATGTTGTGGATCTCTTGTTATGCTATTATGTTATCATATATATGTTGTTATGTTGTAGTGATTACATTGTAAATAATCCTATGATATGTCATATGTGATTAATCATGCTATGCTATGTTATAAATCATGTTATGCCATGTTGTAAATCATGCTATGCTATGTTGTAAATCATATCATGCTATGTTGCAAATTATGATATGCTATGTTGTAAATATTATATATGTTGTAGATCTCATATTATCACATATGTTGAAATACTTATGTTATATGATAATGATGTCATGTTAAGTTGTGTTGAATCATACAAGTTGTAAAATCATGATGTTATTATTTATGCGAATTGGATCATGTTTAAAGTTTATGTTTTTTTTATAATAGATCTTGATTATGGGAATTTTCCTATTGAGTTAGGTGTACCCATATACATGAATCTACAAATTAATTGGATCTTGAATATGGGAATTTGCCTATTAAGTTAGGTGTACCCATAAACATGAATCTATGATTAAATGAAACTTGATTATGGGAATTTGCATATTAAGTTAGGCGTATCCATATAAAACCATATTGTTAAGTTAGATGATGTTGATTCACACATGTACCTATGCAAGTTTATGAAATTGGATTAAGATTATATTATGTGAATCATGAACAAGTTGACACCTTTAGATCCATGACATGTATAATTCTTATGCAATTTGTATTTTGGACATATATGCAAGTTTCACCCTTTTTATGACTAGATCTATTTTAGTCACATGTATATGTTGTGGTTGTCGTGATAATTTCTTTTATGCTATGAGTTAGACTATTCGAGTCTAACGTATATTTTACGTTTAATGAACGAACGTACAACGTGGGGTTGGAATGATATTAAAAGAATTAATATTGAGAATTTGCACGAGATAGCCTTAAAAGGGCATATAACAAATTTGAGATATGAGAGTTGCCTTAAAAGGCGAAAAATGGAATTAAGACATTTATTGGAAAATTAATGTGTAGAAATGGTCATAATTTAATTATGGATTAATTTGAATTTGAATAGGGATTGAGAAATTGGTATAAAATGCCTTTAATGGCATATAATGAACTTGTGATGAAATTTGGTATGATTTTGCATACCATAAATGGATGGCCATAATTGAGTCAATTATGGACATCGTTAAAACTGGAAATTAATTAATAATTCAAATAGGGAATTATTAAAATTGGGGGAAAATGGATTATTAATAATAATCAATGCTTAGGACACGAGGTTGGACTCGTTCGTGACGTAAACCTACCCGGACCCGCCCGGCAAATCCAGTAGTCACAAATGTCGGCCCAATGTGAGAGGTCCTAGGCCCAAACTAAAGCATAACAGTTGTAAAGACACGAGGTTAGACTCTTTTATGGTGTAAGACTGCCCGGACCAGCCCGGCAAATCCAGCTGCCATAAATGCCAGTCTAATGTGAGAGGTCTTTATGAGGTTATGGCCTTAATGAATTAAGAAAAACTTAACCAGATAATCATGTAAGGTGGGACATGGGGGTTAAGTAGGTGCCTTGGGTGGCATGAGGAATCTAGTGGTTGCCCTTAGTGGCATTTGAAATATGATTAGTAAAGACTTAACTAAACACACATGTAAATGAACATGACTAAAGGGTTAAGTAAGTGCCTTGGGTGGCATAAGAAAATATGATTATTAACACTTAACCATAGTAAATATGTAAGTGGGACATGGGGGTTAAGTGGGTGCCTTGGGTGGCAGGTGGAATTACTATAAGAACCCTTAACCAAATTCAGACATGTAAGTAGACATGGAGGGGTTAAGTGGGATATACTAGAGGGGACCAAGCCTAGGTGGGAAGCTTGGTGGGGGCCCTTTTCAGACCAGTAGCCCATTTCGTATCTTTGTAAGCTCGACCCAAGTCAAGGACAGGACACGCCTACTGGGCCTGATTGTTAAAGGCCAAAGCAGGTTAGCGGTGGCAACGCAAGTCCAACGGGTTCACGTGCGTGCGTGGCCCCGGGCTGGTAGGTAAGACATTGTTGCATCGTGTAGGTATAAGCCGGGCATCTCCGTTCTATTGGGTTGCCACTTTAGGGGAGTGATACACCCCACTGTTACGAGTTAGGGAGCCGATCCAATGGGGCAAGGTAGTGGACACACCTAGTGGTGATAGGAGCAGGCGGCCCTATGTAGTCAGCTAGGGGTATTTAGAGCTACCACTATCATTTAATTACTAAGGGGGTACACCTAGTGGAGATAGGAGCAGGCGGCACCTATGACGTCATCTAGGAGTACATGGAATTACCATTTAAGGGAGTACATCTAGAGGGGATAGGTACACGTTGGTTACCTATGGTAGCAGCTAGAGATATACTGTTAAACGAGGAGGATAGCGGGTACATCTAGTAGTACACGAAGCTATCATCATTCTATTTAACCAAGAGGGATCAAGTTTCTAGAGTGACTAGTATGGGTGCAGTTAGTGTTAGTACAGTACAGAACGGTACAGTACGGTAGAGTGTAGTAATTATCCTATATTGATTAGGAAGCGTCATTAACGTTAGTGATTAGTAACAGGTGTGGTGCAGCGTAGTAATTATTCTTTAGTAGGTATGCCTTTAATGTTACCATGGTTAACCTCATTTCCTTTGCCTGTTCTGTCACACCCAATAGTTCATAGGCATTTCCTTGTTCTCCAGCTTATGCCTTAGTCTGATTACTTTGAAAATAGTATTGTTAGAATTGTCATACTCGCCAGACTTTATGTCTGACCCCCTCCATTTCCATTCTTTTTCCCCTCCAGGTCCTCAGGTGGGACCCAGTTCCAGTGGAGTTTGATTGGACTGCTTGATCTCTTTTGGAAAGCTAGGACTGCTGAAGTAAAGTCCAGCTAGTTATCTTCTTTAATGGCTATTTATGTATTGGGATTATGTATTTTGTTTTATGAAGATGGATATTGTACTTGACTCAGATTATGGTTTTTGTGATGTAACAAACATGTTTAATTCCGCTACAATGAAATAATGTTTTTAAATTTCCAAGTACTATTTTATATCTGTCTTGTCGTAATTTTACTGTTCTATACTCACTTAAAACATCCATGGAAGTTAATGCATTCCTTTTGTGAGTGACATTAATGGACGTGGGGTGTTACACGTGGTATCAGAGCTTAAGGTTACCAGAAAAGATAAGATATTTTGAAAAACTATTTTTCAAAAGCATTTTTATAAAGAATACTTTCAAAAATATGTTTGTAAAAGAGTATTTTTGAAAGAAAGGTTTATTTTGAGAACATAATCCCCAAGAGCCATATATCCTTCCTTCGATTCTCCGTTTTGAATCTCTTCCTCTTTCTCTTTTTGAATTTCCCCTCCGCGTATAGATGCTTTTTCTAAGAAAAATAAGGACTTCCGTACGAAGGACGGAAGAACCACTTCAAGGGACTTAGACGTTTGTCAAGCTAGAAGTTAGTCCAAGGAGGTGGAGGGTTGTGGGAACCTTTAAGATGGACGATGGGAGGAAGGTTCAAATAGTCGTTAGGTTAATAAAGGGCGAAACCTCATCTTGGTGGGAGGTCACGAATGGAGAATGTGAAGAAGAAGGCTAGTTGTTTTGGAGAAATAGGACACCTTATTAGGATTGTCCAAAGAGGCAAGAATAAAGTACAGGTTCTTCTGGAGGGTTGTTGTATTCCCTCACGGCTGGTATACCTGATGGGGGTAGGACCGTCCAGGTTGAAATTTTGTTTTCTTTATCATCCTGTTCGAACCTTGTTTGATTCTGGCGCTTCATACTCGTTAGTATCTGCTTCGTTAGTTGAAACACTACACCTAAATACTAGTCTAGTTAAGGATCCCATCCTAGTCTCAAATCATGTTGGTGGTTCGGCTCATCCTTCAATGGTTTGTCGGGATTTGAGAGTGTCTATCTTGGGCGTTGGGTTTGAATGCAGCGCCTTCATTCTTGGTTTCACGGTCTATAGTTTGATTCTAGGGATGGATTGGCTAGCCAGGCGTATTGCCATCCTAGATTGGGGAAGGAGGGTAGTAAGACTATTGGTTCGTTATGGAAAGACCCTCATATTTCTTGTGACCATAGGAGTTTAGTGATGCTTAGTTGCCTATAATCTTCTGATGTATCCAACGATGATTTGTGATCTGTTTGTGTGGTCCGTGAGTATGGGGATGTCTTCGATGTAGAGCGGGGTTTACCTAGAGGAGCGAAGTAAGCTTTCGTGTGTGCCTACTGGATAATGCAAAGCCAGTTATGAGATCAACGATGGTTTTGAAGCAAGACTAGCAAGTACAGCCAGAGTCCGTTAAGTGCTCAGTTATTTGGTCGTTTTACTAGTATCATCTCATGTATGTCATCTGAATTCGAAGGAGGTATCCCTTGGGTGTTTGTCTGATATTAGTTTAGGCCTTTGGGGCTTGCACTTGGGGGATGTCGAGTTCGACTAGGATGGTCTGCGTGAGAGATGGACAGTTGTGACAAATTTTGCATGGAATAATATCCTGGTTTTCTCTAGAAGCAGAGAAGAGCATGCCCTACATCTTAGGGAAGCCTCTGGGAAGGGTGATGTGTTATGGAGGAAGACTATTGAAAGTCCATGAGGGGAATTACCCTACCCACGACTTAGGATTTGCTTTCAGACCATAAGTTGCTAAGGTATTTGTTCTCTCAGAAAGATCTGAACTTGAGGCAGCAAAGGTGGATGGAGTTCTTGGCGTCCTACGATTTCGAAATAGCATATACCCCTGGTAAGGGTAACGTTGTGGTGGGGGCCTTAAGTAGAAAAGGGTTGACACTGAGTCCTTGGTCTGTTGAGCGGCGTAGCTTAGAGTTTATCTCTACCTTTGACTTTAGACCATCCATTGATTTTGTACTTGGTTCGCTAGCATCCTTAGAGGTCAGACCTATGCTTTTGGGACAGATTGGAGAGGCACAGCGAGCTGACCCACAGTTGGTTGAGTTAGTAGAGAATCTCACAAGAGGGGAGTCATCAAGCCATCTTAGTAGGTATACCCTAGATGATAAGGGTTTGTTGCGTAGGGACGGTAAACTTTGTATATTACGGGACGAAAGTTTGAGGAAGTGTTTACATGATACGGCGAAAGTGGTGGAGCCGAACACGCTTAAGGAAGTGGAAGTAGAGCGAGATGCCACGATCAGACTAGCTCCTACATGCATTCTTGGGTCGGAGATTAAGAAGTTGAGAAACTGAGAGGTCAAGCTAGTCAAAGTGCAATGGGAAGAAGATCAAGGAGACGCTACTTGGGAGACGGAAGAGAAGATTCGTTTGTTGTACCCCTTCCTTTTTGGGGTTATGCCTTTTATATTCTCCTTTATCGCCTAGCTTATACTTGTCCTATCTTTAGTACATCCTCTCGTTTAAGTCTTTGACCTTTAGAAGGGTAGTCCTATGGTTGAAACATGTGTTTGAGACATGTTATGTTTGATGGACGCAAGTGGATGCAAGTGTTTGCTAGTGGTTGCTCGTGGATGCATATACACACACTTTAGGCACTAGATCGGCTCAGTCACTCTCATATTGCATATAAATATGTGTGCATATTTAAATTAATGAATGAATAGTGGTTGTATTATCATATGGATGCTGCATTAAGATGAATGGTTGTGCACACATATAGAAATAATATGTATCATTAGGAATCTTTTGCATACATAATGGACGCATGACACTATCATGGTTCGCATTAAGGAGGTCAACTGAATCAGTAGATCGCCTGATTTTTGCATTGGATAAGGACATGTACACACACTATGCATATAAACATGAAAGCATTAGAAGTCTCTTAAGGACAATGGATGCCTGTGCCTGATGGTTGAGTAGATGGATGATTGGATTGTAGGACACATTCTTCCTAACTTGAAGATTTCGGGGACGAAATCCTTTAAGGAGGGGAGAACGTAACACCCCGTATTTTCTTTGAACATAAAATAAAATCAAGATATAATTAATTTTTAGAAAAATAATTAGGTGAAATGGGTTGCGCCGTTGCGTTCGTCTCGGAATTCTGCTTGAGATAGAGTCCGAGTTTGCGTAAATTGGACTCCGTATGAAAAAGATATCCTTAAATTAAATATTGCAGCAAAACATGGAAAAAGAGGAATGAGAAAAGAATAATGTTTAGCATTGTTCTAAGAATTGTAAGCAAAAGACATAATAGCTCATTTGGTTGGAACATGTGACTTGCATACAAGAGGTGCAGAGTTCGATCCCCGCCAACGCCATATTTTTGTTTTAGGGGAATGGCTAAAAAGCGGCTTAGTGTGAACGCGGTTCAAAAAAATTAAATATATATATATATATATATTGAATATATATATGTATATATATATATAATTGAGAAGATAAATACAGTCAATTTATTTGGAGGGAAAGATTTATGCATAAGTAGATATGTATGTATGTAGGTAACTTCATTATGCATTGATTTTGCATGTTGCAAGGAAAGTAGAGAAAAAAAAGGGGGGAAATTAAATTATATGCTCGATTTCCTTTTTTTTTCCAGGCAAGCAATTAATTTGCATTATTTGAATTCATGAATAGGTGCGTGTGTATATATATATTTATATATATATATATATATATATATATGGGCAGTTAATGTAAACAGGAATAGAAGTTTATTAATTTGCTGAGTGTTTGCTGAGTCACTTCTGACTCATTGCTGATTCAATAAGATAAACCCCATCTTGTCTGAACGGCTGCGGTTATTTCTAGGTTAAATCTAATGGCCTAAATGAATCCTAAATTCTATAAATAAGTGGGTAGTCTCTCATTCTAATTCATATGAAAAACTAGAGAAGCCGCCGTCATGCCGTCGCCATGGAACTCCGAGTAGCCGCCGCAAATCAAAGTAGAAGAAAGCTAATCTAATCCAATTCTAAAAGCAATCTAGACTCTCTCTTTCTCCTTAAATTGTGAGTATGATGATTCTCAGAAGATAATTAGCAAACTAATTTGATTAAGTTATGAATGGATCACAAGAAAGTGATATGAATTGTTATGTATGTGTAAATTATGTTGTGAATCTCTTGTTATGCTATTATGTTATCATATATATGTTGTTATGTTGTAGTGATTACGTTGTAAATAATCCTATGCTATGTCATATGTGATTAATCATGCTATGCTATGTTATAAATCATGTTATGCCATGTTGTAAATCATGCTATGCTATGTTGTAAATCATATCATGCTATGTTGCAAATTATGATATGCTATGTTGTAAATCTTATATATGTTGTAGATCTCATATTATCACATATGTTGAAATACTTATGTTATATGATAATGATGTCATGTTAAGTTGTGTTGAATCATACAAGTTGTAAAATCATGATGTTATTATTTATGCGAATTGGATCATGTTTAAAGTTTATGTTTTTTTTTATAATAGATCTTGATTATGGGAATTTGCCTATTGAGTTAGGTGTACCCATATACATGAATCTACAAACTAATTGGATCTTGAATATGGGAATTTGCCTATTAAGTTAGGTGTACCCATAAACATGAATCTATGATTAAATGAAACTTGATTATGGGAATTTGCATATTAAGTTAGGCGTATCCATATAAAACCATATTGTTAAGTTAGATGATGTTGATTCACACATGTACCTATGCAAGTTTATGAAATTGGATTAAGATCATATTATGTGAATCATGAACAAGTTGACACCTTTAGATCCATGACATGTATAATTCTTATGCAATTTGTATTTTGGACATATATGCAAGTTTCACCCTTTTTATGACTAGATCTATTTTAGTCACATGTATATGTTGTGGTTGTCGTGATAATTTCTTTTATGCTATGAGTTAGACTATTCGAGTCTAATGTATATTTTACGTTTAATGAATGAACGTACAACGTGGGGTTGGAATGATATTAAAAGAATTAATATTGAGAATTTGCACGAGATAGCCTTAAAAAGGCATATAACAAATTTGAGATATGTGAATTGCCTTAAAAGGGGAAAAATGGAATTAAGACATTAATTGGAAAATTAATGTGTAGAAATGGTCACAAGTTAATTATGGATTAATTTGAATTTGAATAGGGATTGAGAAATTGGTATAAAATGCCTATAATGGCATATAATGAACTTGTGATGAAATTTGGTATGATTTTGCATACCATAAATGGATGGCCATAATTGAGTCAATTATGTACATCGTTAAAACTGGAAAATAATTAATAATTCAAATAGGGAATTCTTAAAATTGGGGGAAAATGGATTATTAATAATAATCAATGCTTAGGACACGAGGTTGGACTCGTTTGTGACGTAAACCTACCCGGACCCGCCCGGCAAATCCAGTAGTAACAAATGTCGGCCCAATGTGAGAGGTCCTAGGCCCAAACTAAAGCATAACAGTTGTAAAGACACGAGGTTAGACTCTTTTATGGTGTAAGACTGCCCGGACCCGCCCGGCAAATCCAGCTGCCATAAATGCCAGTCTAATGTGAGAGGTCTTTATGAGGTTATGGCCTTAATGAATTAAGAAAAACTTAACCAGATAATCATGTAAGGTGGGACATGGGGGTTAAGTAGGTGCCTTGGGTGGCATGATGAATCTAGTGGTTGCCCTTAGTGGCATTTGAAATACGATTAGTAAAGACTTAACTAAACACACATGTAAATGAACATGACTAAAGGGTTAAGTAAGTGCCTTGGGTGGCATAAGAAAATATGATTAGTAACACTTAACCAAAGTAAATATGTAAGTGGGACATGGGGGTTAAGTGGGTGCCTTGGGTGGCAGGTGAAATTACTATAAGAAACCTAAACCAAATTCAGACATGTAAGTAGACATGGAGGGGTTAAGTGGGATATACTAGAGGGGACCAAGCCTAGGTGGGAAGCTTGGTGGGGGCCCTTTTCAGACCAGTAGCCCATTTGGTATCTTTGTAAGCTCGACCCAAGTCGAGGACGGGACACGCCTACTGGGCCTGATTGTTAGAGGCCAAAGCGGGTTAGCGGTGGCAACGCAAGTCCAACGGGTTCACGTGCGTGCGTGGCCCCGGGCTGGTAGGTAAGACGTTGTTGCATCGTGTAGGTATAAGCGGTGCATCTTCGTTGTATCGGGTTGCCACTTTAGGGGAGTGATACACCCCACTGTGGGTCCAGCACGGGTATCTACGAGTTAGGGAGCCGATCGAATGGGGAAGGGTAGTGGACACACCTTGTGGAGATAGAAGCAGGTGGCCCTATGTAGTCAGCTAGGGGTATTTAGAGCTACCACTATCATTTAATTACTAAGGGGGTACACCTAGTGGAGATTGGAGCAGGCGGCACCTATGACGTCAGCTAGGAGTACATGGAATTACCATTTAAGGGAGTACATCTAGAGGGGATAGGTACACGTTGGTTAACTATGGTAGCAGCAAGAGATATACTGTTAAACGAGGAGGATAGCGGGTACATCTAGTAGTACACGAAGCTATCATCATTCTATTTAACCAAGAGGGATCAAGTTTCTAGAGTGACTAGTATGGGTGCAGTTAGTGTTAGTACAGTACAGAATGGTACATTACGGTAGAGTATAGTAATTATCCTATATTGATTAGGAAGCGTCATTAACGTTAGTGATTAGTAACGGGTGTGGTGCAGCGTAGTAATTATTCTTTAGTAGGTATGCCTTTAATGTTACCATGGTTAACCTCATTTCCTTTGCCTGTTCTGTCACACCCAATTGTTCATAGGCATTTCCTTATTCTCCAGCTTATGCCTTAGTCTGATTACTTTGAAAATAGTATTGTTAGAATTGTCATACTCGCCAGACTTTATGTCTGACCCCCTCCATTTCCATTCTTTTTCCCCTCCAGGTCCTCAGGTGGGACCCAGTTCCAGTGGAGTTTGATTGGACAGCTTGATCTCTTTTGGTAAGCTAGGACTGCTGAAGTAAAGTCCATCTTGTTATCTTCTTTAATGGCTATTTATGTATTGGGATTATGTATTTTGTTTTATGAAGATGGATATTGTACTTGACTCAGATTATGGTTTTTGTTATGTAACAAACATGTTTAATTCCGCTGTAATGAAATAATGTTTTTAAATTTCCAAGTACTATTTTATATCTGTCTTGTCGTAATTTTACTGTTCTATACTCACTTAAAACCTCCATGGAAGTTAATGCATTCCTTTTGTGAGTGACATTAATGGACGAGGGGTGTTACAGATGGCTTAGAAAGAATGGAAGACTTGTTGTACCCAATGTCAATGGATTGAGAGATGAAGTGCTTAGAGAATGTCATCACTCAAAACTAACTATACACCCCGGTGGTAACAAAATGTATCGGGACATGAAGGAGACATACTACTGGGAAGGGATGAAAAGAGACGTTGGGAAATTTATATCCAAATGCATGAATTTCCAACTAGTTAAAGCTGAAGAAAAGAAGCCTAGAGGTTTGTTGCAACCATTAGAAGTTCCAGAATGGAAATGGGAACAAGCCTCAATGGATTTCATTGATGGGTTACCAAGGACTAGATCAGGCCATGATAACATTTGTGTGATTGTGGACTGATTGACTAAAAGTGCAAGATTTATACCCGTCAAGTCGAATCGGATGGCAGCTAAGTTAGCTGAAATATATGTAATGTGGGTAGTGAGATTTCATGGAATACCCAAAGGCATAGTGAGTGACCGAGATCCATTGTTCACTAGTGGATTTTGGAAGAGCTTACAAGATGCGTTAGGATTAGAATTACGTCTCTGTACCGCGTATCATCCTCAAACCGATGGACAGACGAGAGGGTGAATCGAGTGCTATAAGATCTTTTGCGAGCTTGTGTATTGGATTTTGGTGGATCATGGGATGACCATCTACATCTAGTAGAGTTTTCCTATAATAATAGTTATCAATCCAGTATCAGTATGGCTCCATTTGAAGCTTTGTATGGAAGACCGTCCAACTCACAATCATGCTGGTTGGAAACCAGTGAGAAGTTTATGCTTGGTCCGGATGTAATAAGAGAAACTTCAGACAAGATCAAGATTATTCAACAGCGAATGAAGGCTGCCCAAGATAGGCCAAAAAGTTATGCTGATAAGAAGAGAAGAGAATTAAAGTTCTCCATTGGCGACTTGGTGTTTGTCAAGATTTCTCCATTGAAGAGCATGATACGATTTGGCAGGAGAGGCAAGTTAGCACCAAGATTTGTTGGTGCATTCCCAGTTCTTGAGCAAGTTGGGAATTTGGCATATAAAGTTGAATTACCAGACAAGATGGTAGGAGTTCACAATGTATTTCATGTCTCCCAGTTAAGGAAGTTTGTGCACGACCCCAATGTGGCTATTTCACCTGATCAGTTCGATGATATCGAGGTTGAACCCGAGGCGGTTGGGAACCGCAGACCTATGCGTATTGTTGGGAAAGAAATGAAGCAACGTCGAAGGAAAGCGGTAAATCTAGTCAAAGTTCAGTGGATCGAGGACGAGAATGATTGTACTTGGGAGACAGAGGAGAGCATTAGGAAGACGTATCCATAACTCTTTGCCTGGTAAGATTTTATTAGCGATTTAGTTTTCCGCATGCTAGGTTAGGCTAGTTTTGCTTGTTTTACATGCTTTATTGTTGTGGATGATTGATAGGCATGCAGGATTCTTTGTTTGTTCGTTTGTTTCTTTGTTAAGGAATTTCGGGGGCGAAATTTCTTAAGGGGGGGGAGAGCGTAACGACCCGCATTCTACGCATCATAGGATCGTAGAATATTTATTTCATCGTCATATAGGGTCGTATGGTCGTGTAACTTTGGGGGACGACTATTAGGGTCATTTCCCATGTTCAAGATTTTTGCCAATTTTTAAATGACCGTTTTACCCCTTGCTGATTTGTTTCGGCCATAACTTTTGACTGGAAAGGAATTTTGATCTGAACCACTTCCATTGGATCCGGATGATGGTTTACAATTCCGTAGAGTGGTCACATTAGCCGAACGGACTTACCATTTGGGAGATATGGCTGAAACATGGTTTAGAAGATGAAAAATTGCTTAATTGGGCTTAATTGGGTAATTAACAGCTAGGCCCATTGGGGATTTTGGGATTAAGGATGTATAGGGCCTGATTAGGGTTAGAAAACGTTTCTTTCAGCCGCCACTTTCATTCTTGGAACCCTAGTAATGGCCTCCAACATCTAAAACACCTCTAAACCACTTTTTAATTGAAGATTAGGCTTAGCAACATCAAATCAAGGAAGATCTTCACCAAATCAGTACTAGGACTGCTGTTAGACAGTAGTATTCGTGCCAAAAAGAAAATCATTTCAGATCCGAGTTTTATTTGTGGTCAAGGTGAGTGATTAGCATTATTTTGACACTAATTACAGTTAATTATGGTGATTAGTGTTAATTAGTGAATTTATGTATAAATAAATTCTGCAAAAATATTTATAAATTTCGAAATATTGTTTTATACCTCTGTTAGAAAATTTGGCTAGTTTGGTTAAGTTTTTTTAATCCTATCATTAGATTTGCTTAAACTTGCTTAAAGGAAAATATGTGGTTTTGGCTATGTTTGATCCGTTTTAACCTATCAAATTATTGTTTTGGTGTTTGTGAATGATTGTACATGCTGCTATGACTGCATGTTATGCTTTGTGATTACCTAGAAGTGTTAGATTGGTCGAAAACGTTGTCGAATGGCGTAAAACAGTCATTGGAAAGAAGTGTAGGAAATTGTACAGGACCCGGATCAGATCGCCCCCATGTGCCACGAGCCACTCCTCCGAACCGATCCACTCACGAATGGTGCTCACGGCTAAGAGATGAAGTTGTAAACTGACCCGGAGCTTGGCCATCATCCGAACCATCACGATTCAAAGGGAGAGCTCGACCCGAACCGATGTAGCGCCACGACCTGATGCTTTGGAGCATGCAGGACCCGATCTGGTGAAGGAAGCACGATCCGATCCAGCTTGGGCAACACGACCCGATCCGACAGGGGGGAGTACGAACCGACCAGAAGGAGGCTGATGACTATGGATTGAACAAGGGGAGGAGAACCGATCCGAAAGGAAGTTTGTTTCTAAACCAGATGAAGACCGATCCGGAGAAGACCACAAACCCGAGAGGCAAAGGTAGTCCAAATGAGAAGTAGAACTCAGGATCCAGATGGGAACCAACGAGTCGACTTCATGAGTTGGGCTTTGCTGCGGGACGTATGCAAAGGGGTTGTCGATGTCTTTGAATTTTGATCACTATGTATAGGGGGTACGTGAACGGATTCAGGACCACAGTGGCCTAGGTACAACTAATGGGCTATAGACCAATGAAGAGGGGTTATTTGCAAAGATTTAGTCATGATTTTGTGGGGTAAGCTTGGTGGTAGCAGTAGTCATACAAGTCGAACTCTGTCACTACTTCAATGGGTCTAGTGGTTGAGAGTGGTGGACATCGTATGCTTTACGCAGTAAGTGAGAGATGTGAGGAGGGTTGCTATGCTTGATTTGTTTGCTATCACAATGACATGCACACCCCTCCCCCGTTATATTTACACCATCTGTTTAGTGACACCTTAGAGTATTGTATGGTATGTAGTGCTAACTCTTTGGTTGCAGGTTCAGGTATTGTTTAGTATACCTGTTATTGTTCTGTCTTGCTGCTTATCGCTCATACCAGACATTTTGTCTGACCCAGAGTTTTATGTCTCTTCTTATTACTCTGGGTGCTCTCACGAGCAGACTAGAGACAGGTTAGCTGGTGATGCATGAGTAGCTGTACCGGAGACAAGCATGAGGCTTCCATGTATGATATATATAGATATTCTCCCTGTATCGCTGCGGGTCACTACCTTGGGCATTAGTAGTGTACCTTTTCCTTTGCTTTTCTTTAGAGACAGTTGAAAAGTTGCAATAATGATGATGTGAAACATAAGCTGTGTTTGGATTTCCGCTGCTATGATGTTTAGTTTTAGTTTCCGGCTTATGCGATGTGAGACACTTTACAGGTTCTTGGTTAGTTCATTCTCCTTTGTTTTCTTTTAACGACCATCCCGTGTTGGTTGAACCTCGGTACAACGCATTACGGAGGGAATGTCGGCTGGTGCGGGGCGAGCCGTCACATTCAGTTTCAAATATCGATGTTGAAATCGATTCTTACTTCTATATATAAGTCCTGGCTTATATATTCTATTTATCCAATGATAAATATTTTATTAAATTTATAAAATATTATTTATAAATTAATCTTCTCAATCCATTGGTTACAACGGATTCTATTTAAAATCATTGTTTTAAATCCATATCATGTTATACCCTTGTGCGAAGCACAGGTCTAAACTTTCCTGATGTAAAATTCTATTCATTTGCCAAATATTTCCTTATACGACATTCTTTTGTCATTTCCTAATAAATCCCTTTTATAACTCTATTTATTTTTAAAAAAAATATTTCCTTTTTGTAACTCTATTTATTTTTCTAAATAAATATTTCCGTTTTATAACTCTATTTATTTTTCTAAATAAATATTTCCTTTTTATAACTCTATTTATTTTTCTAAATAAATATTTCCTTTTATATAACTCTATTTGTAAATGTTTTACAAATATATCCTTTCCACATCTATTTGTAAATGTTTTACAAATACTCGCTTTTCAATTCCATTTGTAAATGGTTTACGAATATTCCCTTTTCTATTCTATTTGTAAATGGTTTACAAATATCTCCTTTTTCAATTCCATATATTTATTTTCTTAATAAATATTTCTTTACCTATTTGTTTTACAATATTTTCCTTTTATATTTGTTTCACAAATATTTTCCTTTTATAACTTATCCTTCGATTTTTTAATTATTTTGTTTTATAAAAATCCTTTTCCTTTTTATACATAAAATCCATTGATTTTATATAAATAATTCATTTTCAAAATACACTTTGAAAATTCTGTTTCTATATCCCAGTATTTCTTATGGTATTTTAAATTACCAAATAACAATGATCGATATCATTCAAACTCACATAATCAACAACAGATTATATATCACATCATATATTATAGTATATGAAAAACAGTTAAATAAATGTTGAGGAATCCAGTTGGATTCCTCCGACCTGTTTCCCTTCATCGACAGATGTTAAACAATATAATTAACATCAATTTCATTTCACTATGGAATATTCTGCTGAACAGAATCAATGCTTGATTAACGATTTATATCGTTATCTATAATTTCAAACAATCAATCAGCAATTCAATCAAACAGTCAATACACAGCAATCAACATCGTTTATCAGTTCTAATTATACATTATAAAAATATGAACTGATAGAGTTGGTGAGTTTTACTCACATTGGACGACCATCGTTAAATAACGATAAACTGTCTTTGATTTGATTCAGATCCGACAATTTATCTCGTTATAAATTGTAACAAGCCTCATTTCACTACCAGTCAGTTCCATTGTGGAGCCACCGTCCATACGGTCCCAACGGATCCGGTTTCATGAGATTCTGACATCGTACTATTAAGTTACAACTATTTAAAGTTAACACACTACTTGTTATACAAATAACTTAATTAAAATTAAATAATGGGCTTTACTTTACCCATCCGGCCGATGTAAACCCATACCGCAATTCAGCCTTCTTCCTCAAATGATTCCGTCGAAAGCTGTAACTCCTCCTTAAAACCATGACCGAACTTCTTCCTCTCCGATCTCCTCCTTCTTCCCATAAATCAACTAACGGATTTCACCATTACATTCCCATTCCCAATCTCTCTCTCCTTATCCCCTAAATGGCCGACTCGAGCTCCTTCCTTATTCGCATGTTCCAAGCATCCCGTGACCACCAAGAGAAAATGCCGACACTTTTCTTTGCGGAACCATCCAATCTTTTGCCAAAAGATGCCAAACCTTTCCATGAACCACAAAACAAGGCCCAAAACAAGAATCGAACCTAGTACTTGGCAAATTTCTGAACCCTAGGAAAATGGCGAGTACTGTACAGAAATTCAGCGACCAAAAAGTTCATCGAACCTAACAAAATTAATACCATCTTGTAGAGAATCACTAGAGGAACCCGAATGTATTTGGATTGGGATTTATATAGTTGTATTTTGATTTCCAAGAATTTTGAAAGAAGAAAAATGTACGTTGAAGTGGGGGTGTGAAATTGTTTGGCTGTTGACCAAGGAGAAATAGTTTTAGGGTCAGGCAGTAAGATTTGGTATTTATAGGGTAATATATACGTATATTTTTATTGATTAATTTATTTTATTTTAATCAATCGCAAATTTTATTTGTCTTTAAAAATTCCTATTATCACATATGATATCCATAAATCACGAAAGTGGACATATATCTTCTGTTCGGCAATATGGACCCAACGAAACTGGTTTCGTCGAATTCCGACTTCGTTTGGTCACACAGCGTATTTTTAACCATCAAAATACTGACTGTTTTTCACATTAAAATCCCGTATGGCCACATACTGACTCTAAAAATCACGAAACTGGAAATCTAACAATAATTTAATATTGCGGATCCAACAAAATTAGTTTTGTCGAAACAGAGGTCGTTTGCAAAACTGGCAATTTTTATAGCTCTAAATAACCCATTTAGATATATATATATATATATATATATATATATATAAATATTTAAATTTAATATTTATAAATAAATATTATCGTATATATTCACAATAGAATACCATACAGCTCCAATTGGATTTATAACTCGATATTTCAAAATTCCCAGTTATATCGATATTCGATTTATATATAAAATTCTTTTATAATATAAATATATATTTATAAATTTCAAAGGAATTACATAGCGACTTTTCTAAAATTTGATTTGGACATAAATCAAAATCCATACAATGAAATCCCGATTGTTCTCTTCCACTAGAAAAATATACTTCCCCAGCTCCGAACGTTTCTAGTTTCACAAAAATCCGATTTAAAACAGACCCTGTATATTCAGTTGAAGTTCAAATCGCCAAATAGCAAACTGCCGCGCCATTTCGAGCTTGATTATAGTTATATTATAATTATACGTTCAACTGTCGTTTATATAATATATTCGTTATTCGGATTAAATTCCAAACTAAATTATATATTTTTTGAATTGTCCAGTTCACATTATGTTGTCAATTCACTATTTCTGATTATTTCAGAACTTAAATATATTATTCTATTATTTAATTTAATTAAATATTCAATATTATTTAATTAAACAACCTTTTATATCTATATATCACTATTTAAATAATTAAATTAATTATTATATCGATAAAACACGGAACATTACAACGTGGCTACTCCTCAGTTGCACACTGAATTGGCGAGGTAGTGCACACGTGTATATATACACATTTGTATATAAAGCCATTCAAACTATTTTTTTGTCCCTGTACTATACATATACAAACTTACTAGACACAGATGAATCAGATCAAGTCATGAAAAATGATGAGAAACACACCCGAAATCTGAGGCAAATAAATTTTAAAACTGAATTTATATTCACATATGTATTCAGATTTATTTCTATTGCAAAGTACTCTGTGTATGTTTCATATGACAAGTATGCAAGAAGACTGGACTGACTGTGCAGTGAAGACTGAAGACAGAAGACAGTGTAGTGTAAGTGAATGTAAATGTAACAGTACATGTATGTATAAATGGAAAATGTACAACTGAGTGTTGAGTGTTGTAGTGAGGAGTTATGTACTAAAATGTCTTGAAATGAAAATTATCAGTGAAGTGTTTAAATAGTGGAGTTTATAAATTTGTACTGTTTTGACTTGTTGAAATAAAATATTATATTTAAATAAAATACTATTTGAATGTTTATATTCGTGTACAATAGTATTCTGTTTAAATATAAATATTATATTCCTGTCAGGATGTATATATGAAATAGTACAGTCACAAACAAATTTAAAATAAGATATATTTGTTTGTTATCATCAAACAAAAATCATATAATTGTGTATACAACACCGTTATATACAATAATCTCCCCCTTTTGATGATGACAAACAAATGTTAAGATTTTGAATCCAATAAGTGTGTTTGACAGTGACGAACTGAATTCCCCTATTTGAAAGCTCCCCCTACAACAGAAACTCCCCCTATAACTATGCATGAGTGAAAAAATGAAAATTGAATGAATTTTCAAAATTAAAAATATTTATAAAATATTCACTCATTAATCAAAATCTCTACCCATTCTCCCCCTTTTATTATCATCAAAAGGATACGGAATTTTAAAATATAGATGAAAAATGACGAAAAATATAATTTCAGCTGAAGAGGAAGAACGATCATCACAAATCTCAATCAGTCAAACAAAAATCATAATAAATTGAGAATCGGTGGCATATTTCACATTGAAGAGAATGATGGATTTACAATGAATTTTATAAAAATGAGGAGAGTTATAAAAGTATGAATATTTTCCAATTATTTTCCAATAAAAATTTATAATATAAAGCACAAAACAGTGATGGATTTGGATTATAGTTAATAATTCAATTTAAGTGACAAAATCAAGTAGTCTCAAATTCTAGTAGCTATCAATCAACAAATCATAATACATCATAATATATTAACACATTTCACAAATTAGAAAGACGGATTGATAGGCTGGTTTTTAAACACCAAGGAGAATTTCATATTAATTTCAATTTATAGCGCATTATTTCCTTTTTCTTTTTATTTTAATTAAGAGTACACTGACCACGCATAACCAGATCTAGATTTTTAAATGAGGTCATTCGCAGCTTAAATTATATGTTGTCTCATGACCATGCATAACCAAAGCTTGGATTTTTAAATGAGGCTAAAGACACTTATATCTTAATTATAATTATCATTTTATTTTCTAAACAAACATATAAAAACTCCTTAGTACATAACACCAGTATGGATGATAGAAATGTGATAGGTACAGAGATGGTTTGTGAAATAAATCTCTAAATTAATCATATTATGAAATATGATCTATTGTACCGAGATCATTGAAAATTTTCAATTATCACTAATTCTGAATAATAACATAACCACAATTCCATCACAAATATTTTCACTGTTTATTCAAGATGATTTATTTTTTAAATTAAACTCTACACATTAATATAAAAAAATATGATGTATGGCAGAATAATGGTAGATAAAGAAGATGGTCGTGAAATAATTGCCACTTCAATGATATTATAATAAATGTTCAACCATCATAATTTTTTTAAATAAAATCTCCTCTTGTTGTAAAATATATTGCAGTCACAATTCAGCACAATTTCAAAATCTGATAATAATTTTGGTGAATTATAAATACAGTTCAATTTGGTTATTGATTTCAATTTCTGAATGAATAATCAATAAATAATTTTAAAATTGAAAATCAATTACAAGAGGAAATTGAAAAGATCTATACAACACAAGAGGGATTAAAAATATGTACAAAAAATTCAGCACTTCTGATACCAATTGGTGTCTTTATTAATGAGGATTATAAGACGACACTAGAGACAAACAGGATATCAGTGACATTAGAATTTTAAAGCCCAAGCAGACAAATTTAGCACATTTATCAGAGCCGCAGACAAGAACAAGTAGTCATTTGAAAAATAGTATCAGTGCAACAATCAGATCAAAATAGGTAATTTCCAAAATATTTTCAAATCAATATCAGGATAGCACAACAAACAATTTCAATTAAAACTTGACAGGATGATGGTCACAAAAGATGATTCATGATCCAGGATTAAAAATACCGTTTATTTTAAATCATTTGATGGAATATGAAGATATCTGGATTCAATGAATCAATCACACTAGACTATAAATTTCAGATTCAAGATATGTGTGTGATTCAATAAATCAATAATTTCAAATGATTTTAAACAAACAAGTATTTAAATCAAATAATCATGAAATAGCAGTGAGTTTTAAGGCCTGATTTCTAAAGAATTTTCTAGAAGTATTTTCTGATAAGTACACGAGAAATTTCAGATCATTTACATCAAGTTTGAGAGGTATTCATGATCCAAAAAAAATTAAAAAAATAATTTATTTGACATCACTTGAATCAATGTCAAGTTTGAGATATAATGAATCAGTCATAAAATATTGATAATTTCAAATTTTAGAGGTGTGAGATATTCAGAATATCAAGAATTTCAGATGATTTCAAACAAATTAATTTCAACAATAATGATCATGAATAAAGATGAGATTCAAGATGTATCACTATAATTCAAGACAATTCAAACTATCCAAGCCAATATGAAAATCAATGAAATTATCACAACTGAGAAACAGTAGTGTGAAATTTCAATTGTTTTTCAGATCTTCAAAAAATTTAGAATTCAAATTAACAGTGTTCAAGATATGACAAGAATACATCAACACTGTTATGAATTCAGTAAACAGAAAATAAATTCAAAACAATTGTAGATATTTACAAATTTATGTTCAAGATCTGGAAAAGATTAAAACATCAGAGTTTTATGAAAAAGAAGCAAATTTCAAGAAAAAATATGACTTATGCAATTGGGAGTTAATGAAGCTCAAAAGGAAAAGAAAATAATATGGCAATGATAAATTAAATCAGAACAAACAAACAAAAATAAACAGAAGGGGTGAAGGAAGGAATACAAAAATATATTTACAAAGATGAGGTTAGTATTTATACCTGAAAACGATGTAAACCAGAATCTCTAACTCACCATACTTGGCTAAGGAACATATATCAATTATCCTTGAAATGTGGAATGATCTTTGATTCTTCTTAGAAAGTCGTTCCTCAGCGAACCTTTGGTACTTAAGTGTTTAGGGGATTGAGCGGTCTAACAAAATTAGTGAAACCACTCACAGTTGTGTGTTGGACTTTCAATACCCAAACTTGTTTGAATAACAACCCATCAGAATTTACCAAAGTACTTTTTGGGACCCAGATCTGCTTGAATTTAGACGAATTCATTTTGTTTTTTTTGGGGTCCAAACAGATTTGTTTCTAAACAAGTATACATTTTGCTTTCAATTCAAAAATCCTTTGAAATTATTAAAGTTCAAATTATCAAGTCGATTCTTTTCAAAGAAGGTTGAAGGATTTTTAAAATCGTTTGAACTTCTCTTTTCAAAAACATCAAATTTTCCAAAGATGAGTCCACTTTTATTTCCTGATGAAAACTGTTTTTTTCAACAACATATTTAAACATTTTTCACCATTAGAAAATTTAGTCAATGTTGTTTCAAGTCATTGAATTTCAGTTTTAAGATCACCATTTTCTTTCATTAAATCTAAAAAACAATTTTTAGTGATCTTACATCTTTCAAAATCAGATTTCAAAACCAAACTTTCATCATTAAGCAATTTAATTTTGGTTCGAGACTCAGCAATTTCAAATTCAAAATGTTTTCGACACACATTTAAATTTCTTGAGTTTTTCAATCTCAATTTCTAGCTCATTCAGAATAGACTCAGTTTTTAACAAGCTTTGATTTTCAGCAAAAATATATTTGGAATTTTCAGTCGTTTTAAAATTTTCAATTTCTTTTTGCAAACAATTGTTTGTGCTTTCAAGCTCTATCTTGTTCTCTTTTAAGATCAGAATTTCATTCTCAAGTTTTTGAATATTTTTATTTTGACGAACAAGATCATTTTTCAAATTTAAACAATTTTTGCAATTAGAATTTGAAGACTTCTTAACGTTTTTATGCTTTGATTCCAAAAGATTATTTTTGCATATCAACTCAAGTTTTTCAGATTTCAGAATTTTATTTTTAGATTTTAGATTCTCAACAGATTCAGTTAAATCATTAAAACAATGATTTAAATTTTTATAAGAAAGATCTTTTGTTGAGTCTTCATCTGAATTTCCATCTGTACAACCTGTTAAGCCCAAATCTGAAACTGAGTTGACATTCTGGGGTTTTGAGCTGTTGTCTTCTTTTCCATATAGTGTGTTGAGAGTTGTCCAGATTTTCTGTGCGGTCAAACAATGGGAGATAAGGCTATATTGGACATCATCAATATAAGAATATAAAGTGTGAATACCATGAGAATTAAATCCAATATCATTTCTACTAACAATATCATATCAATTAATAACAGTATCCCAACATTTAATATCAACAGATTTTAAATATAACTCCATTTCTAATTTCCAATTTCCAATTTCCAATTTCCAATTTCCAATTTCCAATTTAAAAAATTTGTACCATTAAAAATTAATGGAATACGACTAGACTGACTCTCAGAGGACTGATAAGTAGGATGACCCATGTAATAACCCGGAAATCCGAGCCAATTTAAAATTTTTATTTTGGCAATTTAATTGAAGTTTGAATATTTAAAATGAATTATTTTAAATAATAGCGACGAGAAATTTATTTTGAATAGAATTAGAATGTATATATTTATTTGAATCGACGTTATAATATAATTATTTTATTTTAATTATAAAAGGGAATGAAAATGGCGCGGTAGTTTGAAATTTCGATTTCAAAGTTCAAATGAATGTACAGGATTCAAAATAAATAGGATTTTGGCGAAACTAAAAATATTAGAATCTATTTGAGAATATCTTTCCAACGAATCCGAAAAATTGTAATTTCATAGCGGGGATAAAAAGTTATGCTAAGTTGAAAATTCAGAATAGTCGCTATGGAATTCTGGCCCTTAAAAATAGAAATTTTGCAAATTACCTCTATTTTCGAGGAAACCACTTTTGTTGGATCCGGGATGTCGAATTATTGCTAGATTCCAATTTTCATAATTTTCTGAATCAAAATATGAACGTGGCACACTTAAACGCGTTTGACCAGTTTTAGTTGAATTTAATCGATTGGAAAATGGCCATTTTTCAAATGTTCTCGGAATTTGACGAAATTAGTTTTGTTAGGACCGTATCGTCAATACGAAGCTAGAAAATATTTTTCGGGAATTTTTAGAGTTAGTATGTGGCCCCGGTAAATTGAAATGCGCGTTCAAATTCAATATATAGATTTATATTTTGATTTTGACGAAAACTGATCTAAACAGTCGAATTGGTCTGCGAAACATATCCCATTGTGTTCGGAATGGGGGTAATTAGCTGGGGATAACAGTTGGTGGGTTCGATTTCGAGTTCAAAATAAAAAGTTACTTTTAGGATTTTAAAAATAAATTACATATATATATTATCATTGGTCAACGCCTATATTATTACACCCCCTTTCCACCTCAGAACGATCGATCTCAAAATAAAAAAAGAAAAAAAAAAAGAAAAGGAAGGAGCGACGGGGGGGAACCACCGCTGCCACCCCATCGCGGCCCCCCGAGGTGGCGCGCCCACCACCGAAGCCTCCCTCCTCGCGATGCTCTCCCCCTCCCCTTCTAGCGTGCCTATCTCTCCGCCTCTCCTGAATGGAAACCCGCGCCCTCAGCCTCCCAACCACTGCGCGAAACCCTAGCGCCGCCGCCGGTCAACAGATGCCGAATCCGCACCCCCTCACCACCTGAACCCCCCATCTTCGACCCCCTCCAATTGGACCAAGGTGATTTTAAATTTATATATTCAGTTTTTATAAATTAAAACAGTTTTTAAATTCGTTGATTTACACATGAATGTGATGTTAAAATCAGTAGGTTAAAATAAGAGGTGTTACTTTTAACATTAGAAAAAGTTTGAATTTTTATAGATAAAAAGGTTGAATTTTTATAGATAAAAAGGTTGATTTTTTATAGATAAAAAAGCTGAATTTTTATGGATAAAAAGGTTGGATTTTTATAGAAGAAAGAATAGATTTTTTTATAGAAGAAAGGTATGATATTTCTATATATTAAAATATGGTTTTTGGTATGTAAAAATATAATTTTTATCATATGAATGACAATAAAAAGATTTGATTTTTAATAACGTGAAGATATGGTTTTCAATTATATAAAAATACAGTTTTTACATAAGGGGCATATTAAAAATATGATTTTTACGTAGTAGAGATAATAAAAATATAATCTTTATTAGAAGAAGAGCGATATAAAAATATAATTTTTATTTATGTAGCAAAATAAAAAAAATCAGATTTTTATTATATAGATAGTGAAATAAAAATGTGATTTTTAATATAAACAGCGTAGAGAAGACTGCGTTGGCACTGCAGACAAATCCTAATGGTTCAGAATAGAATGGTGGAGTGGAACCCTCGATGAGAACTTCTCACTTTAATTCTTGTTTTTTAGTTAAAAATATATACTAGGATGCAGACGGTGCTTGCAGCACCCGACACCAGTCGTCTACAGACCATGGACGGCTTGTTTGTTTGATTGATGTGTTGTGAAGTTTGTTTGTGATGTTGATGTGAAATGGATAATAAAACATTCATGTGTGAAATAAAATATTTTTTCGTTAAAAATATAATTTTTAACGTGTATGTGAATAAAATAAATATTCATTTACAAACCAGACGGTTTGTTTATGTACAACTATTTGAAGGATATTGACTGGGACGATAAATTTTACACATCGCCCAACTGCACAAATAATATTCAGTGTTTGTTGATCTGAAACCCCACACGGGTGTTGGGATGAGATTTGGCGTACACTAATCCCAATTATTTAGTAGTATGTCGATCGATTGGTCGACAGACTGTGTAAGCGTTAATTATTTGTATTTAATGCTTATGCAGTTGTGTGGTGCACTTTGGATGATGGTTGATTATTTATGATTGCTATTATATACATGTGTTGTATGGGACCCATATAATTAACGTTATATGGTAATTGATTGGGCCTCATTCCAATTTGGAAAATAAAGAATATTATAAAATAAAGATTCATGTGTTGAATAGAATAAATAGTCATGTGTTGACGATACTCATGTGTTGAGAATACTCATGTGTTGAAAGAAATATATATATTCATGTGTTGAGTAAAATATTTTAACAATAAAAATTACATCTTTATCATAATTTTATAAAATATATTCAATAACAAAAATAGTCATGTGTTGAGAATATTCATGTGTGGAAAGAAATATATATTCATGTGTTGAAAAATAAAATATTCATTTGTTGAATAGAATAACGAAGTTATTGAAATATATAAAGCCGTGTTGATTAGATTTGCGCCATTTTGACACGAGCGATATTTATATCGATTATATTCGTTTTTATAATGAATATAGAAAAGAAAGAGATTTCAAAATATAACATTTTGAAAATATTATCATTTATATGCTAATGATAGGGAATATTCAATTTTGATTTGAAATTGATTATGAAGTTGAAATTGTTTTGAAAACGAATTTAAAACGATTTATAAAATACTTTTTGAATTGAAATCGATGAAATATATATATATATATATATATATATATATATATATATATATATATATATATATATTAAATGGCCTGACTAGACCGCGCCGCACCGTGGAAATTCGCGAATTTCGGCCATTGACTTTGAATTGACGTTACGGGGGACCCGACCGTCGGATTCTCCTGAAACCGGAACCATTGGGTTCGTATCGAAAAGAGATTTCCAATGAATATTAGAAATTTGAAATCTAATGGTTGGATTTGGAATTATGTCCAAATCAAATTTGGAAAAGATCGCTGTAAGTGCAGTTCGGTGGCCGTTATTGAAAACCGACTGTACGGGCCTTGATAAAATTATTCGAAATATTAATAATTTGTGTAAAATCCTTATATTGAATTGGAAAGAACATGGGATGAAAAATTCCACATTTGTAAGGATAAAAATATTTTTTTTTTGAAATGAACTAGTTTAGAACTATAATTATATCCAATGTTTTTGAATAAATAAATTAGATTTGAAGTGTTTTTAAAGTAATCAGAATTTCCAATACGTGAATTGGAATGGATTTGAATCGAAATTATCTTCGGAATATTTCGATGTTGGATTTCGTGATTATACAGATATGTTCATGGAAATTTGAAAGATATGTTTATATCGTTATTTCCAATACAATATCTGTTGGTTTCAAAATTTGATATTGAATATAAGCCGATATATTTTCGATTCTGAGCCATGTATTTAACATCAAATGGGATTTTGGGTTCGTCGTGAATAGTGTCTTAAATAACACTGTCCTTAAACCCAGTTTAGAAAAGAATAAATCTTTTAATTAATATTTAGTGAAATTGTTTAATTAGTATTTAATTGGAATTGAATTTAAATTGGTTTTTGGGGTTTATCGTGAGCGGTGTTTTGAATAACACCTGTTCTTTAACCTGATTAACAATGGAAAGTGATTTTGGGTTTATCGTGAACCGTGTTTTAGACGGCATTGGTTCTTTAACCCAGATAAAGATAGGATATTATTTTTGGGAAGATTAAAACTAAGTGGAGTTTTAATGAATCTTTATTAGATTGAAATGATCGAGAATGGAGTATCACCAGTTTTGCTCCAAAGCAATAGTCAAATCTTTAATTGGATTTGAATGTCAAATGGTAATTAATATATACCGATAACAACGTGGTGTTAGATATGGAGTAGTACTAGTTTTGCTCCATGGGATGATTAGGTTGGCATTGGGAAATAAATTAAATAATTACTTCGGTTTGTTTTGCTAATCACGACTAATTTGGAAAACCTTAACATGGTTCGAAATGATATCCAAAGGAAGATTAAAGAATAAATTTAGAAGAATTTATCTTTGATAAAATTAATGGGAACCTTTCCCTAAGAATGTGGATATTTGAATAAAAGAATATTCTAAATTGGAATGAGGCGTATGTTGCGTTTTTGTAACACTTGTTTATTATATACGCGGGTTATTCGGAAAGGCCCGGTTTTTACCCATTCTGAATAACCGATTCGACGATAAGTCGAAGATGAAGACAGTTGTTGAAGACCGCAGGTCTTCACGTCATTTGGATTATTATTGATGATCTTGATTGGGTTGTACACCCAAGAGGAGGGAATCAGGTTGTGATCGTTCAGACTTACTTGGAGATCGATGGATATGCGAGGAATAAGGTTCCTCCGGTTTCGTTCAAACCCAGGACGAACTTGTAAATAGACTGTGTGTCTGACATTGGATTTTATTCTGTGTGATTGATTTCTATTAAATATACATCTGTTTGGTGACGGAGAATTTATTCTCTTGCTTAAAGCCCTTCTCTGAGAAGTACGAGCTCAGAGGTTGTATATTGATATCAATCGCATGGCATGAATTACCTGTGTGGCATGCCTAAGTGGTAGATGATCAAGGCTTCTGTTGAAAAGCAAAGTCTTGTGGTTGATGATCAAAGCATGGCCTATGTGGCATAGCTTTGTGTATAACGTGAATTCGCGAGCCTCACACCTCGGTATGAGTCAAAAACGGGATAAGAACCCAAGGAGTGCATGACGTTTCTTTCTAACTATGGGTGATGTCAGTGACCTATACCAGCCCTGACATTTATATTATTTTTACGTGTGTGGTTGTTGGATGTGAGGCGCCTCGGATATTGGTCCTATAGGACCGGGAAACGTGTGTTCAGGATTACTAATCCTCAAAAGTAAGAGAGGACCGGCCTTGGAGGATTCAGTGATCGCTGTGTGTGGTCTTGAGACATTTGCTAGAGTGTCTCGAATGGAGAGGAGCTTGTCCCTTGCCTCGACTCATGACGGAAATCTAATTTCCAATACGTGACATTGCGGTTTTAATTGTAGAACTAGTATGGCGACATGATATATGGTACCCATGCCGCCTATGATTGATACTTATGATTGAAATGGTTTTGACACTATACATTTATAATAGTATCAAATGATTTGTTTTAAACGTACCAATCATGTTTGGCTATTATAAGGGAAACCTTATCCTCCGGCTTGCGTTGCATTGTGTGATGGAACCTGGGTCTTTTAATAGCTTCATTTTTCCTAAAAGCATTGCGCTGTTTTGATATATGCACTAGTGTACTTGGGAGGAAACCCATTCCGTGTTATGCGGTGTGGTCCCTTGAATTGCTCACTTTTAAAGTAATGTTTTAAATAACTATTTTAGTTCTCACACCAGTCACATGACTGACTTGGAGTTTATTGTTTTAACATAAACTCTGGGTGCCCCTATTTTCCACACGGGCTCTAGTAGTTTTGGTTTTGCAGATTTATATTCACAGGATCCTGATTTACAATTGGAATGATGCTCGAAAAGCTCTGTATCCGTGTATTACTTTCAATTGTGTTTTGTATTGTTTTTCCGCTGCTATGTAATTTATTGTAATCTCTGATATTTATCGTATGTATTTTATTTATTCATACTCTGTATATTCTTGTACTCTGATGGAATTGTTGTAATAAGCAATGAAATGTTCTTCTGTTTGCGTTCCGATGCGTGTTGTTCTCAAACCAATTCGTTCTTTCCTTCACGGGGAAGTTACGGGTTACTACAGCCCATTATTCTAGAGTTAATGAAATAACCTGCTCTGATACCACTTGTTGTGTAACACCCCGTATTTTCTATGAACGTATAAGTAACAAATTAAAGTATACTTAATTTTAGGAGAAGAATTAAGGGAAACGGGTTGCGCCATTGCATTCATCTCGAAATTCTGCTTGAGATAGAGTCCGAGTTTGCGTAAAACGGATATCGTATGAAGAAGATATAGACGAACGAAGTTTGGTAAAAAAAACTGGAAACAAGCCAGAATATACTGGCGCACTTGTGAAGTGCGCCAGTACAAAAATACAATGGCGCACCTTCCAGGTGCGCCCATACCATCCAACACAGAATTCTGTAGTGTTCTGTGATGACGTGTCTTCTTCTGAGTGGCTGGATGACCGGTCTTCGAGCTGGGTGGTTCTGATGACTTCTGGACTGATCTAAAGGCTCTAAATAACCCTATTCTCCTATAAAAACACCCCAAACCTCACTTTCTCTCCACACAATTTCATTATTCCTATACTCTGCCTCTATTCTAATTAAAATAAAATAATCGCGTCACTACTATGCTGAAATCTAAGCTAGAACAAGTGCATCTTCTTCCAATCTGAATGGAATTAAAAGAGAACAACTATTTTCTAATCTAATCGATAGTCTATGCCAAAGGAGAGCTATTCAGTGTCAGAATACAGATTCCAGAGTACAAGAATCGTTCCCTTTATGTGAGTACAGTTATTTTCAGATATGAACTTTAATTATGATCTTGACATTGTTATAAATGTGAAGCTGAGGTTATGCATATTCTTATCTGTCAGATCTGTTTTTCTGTGACTGTTCTCTTTTTTTTTTGTTCTATAGCCAGGCTACTACGATCCTGCGCCAAATCTCATAAAAGATTAATGCACGAACGCTAAATTTTGGGGTAAATAATGAATAATGCATAATTGGACAGGACTGATCTGTGACTGATTTGAGAAAAGGACATATGTTGTAAATTTGATCTAGATTTGTGCATACTTTTTGATTTGGAATAAGAGGAATTACTGAATGATAACATATGACTTGAAACTTGGGGACATAATTCATATAAAAATTAAGATCTGATTTTGAGAGGATATAATTTAAAGATCTAGATTTTTGGGTATATTATATATAACGGTTCTTGACATGAAAAAGTAATATGAAACTTAGGCGTAAAGACCTATATTAAAATAGGATAACTATTAATGTGAATGCGCCTAAATATGGTTTTTTAGATATTGGCATTAAAGGCCATAAATTGGCATAATTCATATCATGATTTGGGGCTTTTAGAGAGTGTTCTGTACTGTGCAAAGTTTAACGAAAATTTGGGGGCATATATTTTATTATGAATTATGACCATGATTTGAGCATGTAAGTTTAGGCTTAATTTATCATTAAGCAAGATATGTAAATAGAATTTTTAAGAAATGTTTAATCTGCTAATCTGCTGAATTGCGTAATCTGCTAAATCTGTTGAATTGCCTTTTCTGCTAATCTGCTAAATTTCCTAATCTGCTAGATCTATTATCTGCTAAATCTATTGAATTGCTTAATCTGCTGAAAGATGAATAATTGTAATTTGGAGGCTCGATCTAAAATTGAGCAAAACATGTTAATATAACTTTGGATAATCTGCCGTAACTTGTAAAGAAGTTAAATCTGCTAAATGGACATAATTAGTCTGATATTTTCTGTAATGGAATAAAGTGGCTATGACACGAGGTTAGACTCTGTTTACGGTAGAAACCTGCCCGAAACCAACCGGCTTAACTAGCGACCGCAAACTGTCAATCTAATGTGAGAGGTCGTAGGCATAACTAAAATATGCTTAGACACGAGGTTAGGTCTGGCTTTTGGCAGAAGTCTGCCCGGAACCGCCGGCATATCCAACGGCCACAAGTTACCGACCTAATGTGAGAGGTCTATGCATTAATATTTAATTAATGCAAATCTGAGATAAATATGATGTCTAAAACGTGTTGGATGGATAGGGTTAAACTAACTGGACTGATGAATTTAACAAACCCGTTTCGTGAATCAGTAGGCCCAATTCAAAGTTAGACAATCTGTACGTATGTTAAAACTATACATCTGATCCGTTAGTCTGAAAACTTGTTAACTTGATTGTCTGATCTGTGAATTAGTAAATCTAAAATCTGTATGTCTGAAACTTGTAAACAAGTTAATCTGAAATCTGTTAGTCTGGGTACACAAGGTTAGGAGGGGAAATACTTGTGTCATCTGTTGTTTGGGACCCATATTAGTCAGTAACCCTTTATGGTATCAAAAACTTTGACCCGCGCTATGTAGGGGTCCAGGCACACTTATTGAACTAATTATAAGCGGTTCATTCTGATAATGGCGAGGGGTGTTGATGGTGTGTTCCAACCGGGTTATGTGCATGCATGGATCCGGTCATCTCTGAGGATGTAAGACACCGTGACATCTGTAAATAGGTCTGTGCCAGTAGGTTGCCACTTTAGGGAGTGATACACCCTACTGTGGGGCCGATACAGGGTATTCATGTATTAGGGAGCCGGTTGCTTGGGGTAGGACTTAGGGTACACTTAGTTCTGTCTGTTTCTGTTGGTACCGTCTGTTTCTGTTGTGTGGTAACACCTATCTGTTTCTGCATGGTATCGTCTGTTGGGGTGGTAAAGGCCCATTACTAGTGTACACCTAATTCTAACATTCTGTTTCCATAGGGATTATTCTGTTTTCGTCTCTGATTCTGTTTCCGATTTTGTTTCCGTACCTTCTGTCTGTTGGTTTGTAATGGCCCATTAGTTGTGTGGTAAAGGCCCATTATTAGTATTCCGTTTCCGTACCTTCTGTCTGTTGGGGTGGTAAAGTCCCATTATTAGTATTATGCTTCTGTACCTTCTGTCTCTTGTGGTGGTGAAGGCCCATTACTAGCATTCTGTTTCTGTATAGATTGTTCTGTTTCGATTCTGTTTCAGTTTATGCATTAGGGTTACACCTAACCCTGTTATACTAGTATTAGTGCAGAGAAGTAAGATGTAAGTAAGGAACATAACTTGGTTTACATCATTCGGTTTCTTCTGTTAACTTAAAGTATATCTGTTATTCGTATTGATGTAATCTTTCATCCAGCTTTATTTACATGTCATGATAATATTATCAGTTTATATGCTGGAAGTCACTGGACTCGCTAGACTTTATGTCTGACCTTGTTTGTTTTCGCCCCTTTTCTTTCCGTTCCCCCCCTCCCCCCCAAGGTGCTCAAGGTGGAAACATAGAAGCTTGATTTTGATTCTCTCTGCTTGAAGTGCTTGGAGTATTGCTTGGCTTTGACTCTATCTTTTCATGGCAGTTTATGTTGGGGATTCTGGCTTTAAAACTTTACATTATGAAAGATTTTGTATAAGACTGATAATTGTGTACTTGAGTTTTGGTATTTTGATTTAGAAAGATGTAACCAAACTTATTTCTGCTTCTGCTGTAATAAATTTATAATTTTTCAAGTACTACTTATCTGTCTTGTAATACTCTGTTATGTCTACTAAAATGCTCCATCAAAGTTAAGGCATTCCCTTTGTGAGTGACCTTAACGGAGGTGGGGTGTTACACTTGGTATCGGAGCTGAAGGTTACCAGATTTGATAATTTTTTTTGAAAAAACTATTTTCAAAAAGGTTTTAAAAAGGAAGTATTTTCAAATGTAAATTTTATTTGGAAAACATAATCCCCAAAAGCCATATATCTATCCTTTCTCCGATTTGAATCCCTTTTCCTTTTCGTTTCAGTATGTCTGGGGATCTTAACCTTCCCGATGGCGTACCAGTACCTAGTTGGGTTAGAAGGTATCTATAAGCTAGGGCTAATGATGCGGGCCCAACAGACGTCCCTCCTGCCCCAGCTGCAGCGATTCCTCCACCGCCTCCTCCGCGCGTGATTACTTTCCCTAAGATATGTAGAGACTTTCGAGTCATGTGTGGGAAGTACTTTAATGGAACTGAATTATTCGTGGAGGCAAGGAACTGGCTCAAAGAAACTGAGAATTTGTTCGTTATCTTCGAGGTGGACGACAGGCAGAAGATACAGTTGGCGGTATGGTTGCTTAAGGACGAAGCTTCATTTTGGTGGGAGGTCACAAATGGAGAGCGCCCGATAGAGACATGGATGGATTTCAGGCATAGGTTCAAGATGAAATTTCTCTCATGAGCGGAAGAGAGTCTATATGTAGAGAGGTTCTTGGCGTCGAAGCACGGGGATTTATCAGTGAGAGAGCACGTCAACAAGTTTAATCAGTTGGCGAGATTCGGCTTAGATTTGGTAAATACACCGCATAAAAAGGCACTGAGTTTTGCTAAAGGTTTGAATGAGCCTCTACACGGATTGGCGATGTCCCACATTCCTATGGGGGCAACCTTTGAGAAATTGGTGGACATGGTGTTAATGCATGAAGAGGAAGCCGAAAGTAAAAAAGAAAGAGGAAAATCTTGAAGGACCACAGAACAAGAAGGCGGGTCCTAAAAAGGAAACATAAAAGAAGGATGAAAAGTCTTAAGATAATAAGGAGAAAAAGTGCTTTACTTATGGAAGCTCGACTCATCTGAACAAGGATTGCAGAAAGAGGAAGGGCACTTGCTTCAATTATGGTGAGATGGGACACTTCACTCGGGACTGCCCAAAGAAACGAGGGCAAGGGCAGAGGACATGTCCTACTTCTGAAGGGCAGGCGAATAACCTCGAGGCTGGTGGATAGGATAGAAAGAGGAAAAAATTTCTGTAGATGGTTTAATTTCCTTATCTAATTGTTGAGTTAAAACTCTTTCTAATTCTGGCATTTTGATTCTGTAATTGATACTCTGCACTTTAATACTAGTCTTGTTTCTGATCCCGTTGTAGACTCAAACCCATAATGGTTATGACTCATCTGTTTGTGATAAGTTGGGGTTTGAGGGTATCTGTGTTGGGCGTTAAGTTGACTATGATGCATACATTCTGGGTTTTTTTATCATGCTTGGTTTCCTAAGAATCATTTGATAATCTGATCTGTACCAGTAGTCTGTAAGTATTTGAATATTTCTGATAAGGTTTTTGGTTTTTACTCGAAGCGTGAAGTAGATTTCCAGTTTGGCATTGTTTAATGGGAGTAATTCATTGAGTGTCAATCTGATGTTGATTTCAGTCTTCGGGGTTGATACTTAGGGAATTATTTTCTTAACCGATGTCTTGTAGGAACAAAGCTCTTGTTTTAATCGTAGTTGCTTCTATCACTCGGTTGTATCCTATTGATCGAGTCTTCGACCTTTAGGTAGAAACTAATTGGTGTAAACATGTGTTTGAGACATGTTATGTTTGATGGTTGCAAGTGGATGAAAGTGGTTGCTCGTGGATGCATATACACACACTAGGCACTAGATCAGCTTAGAAACACTCTCATACTGCATACGAATGTGTGTGCATTTTTCAAATTTTGTGGATGCAAAATGATTGACTCATCACATGGATGTTGCATTTGGATGAATGGTTATGCACACATATATAAATGATGTGTATCAAATAGTATTTCTTGCATACATAATTGGACTCATGGCACAAACATGGTTCGCATTGAGGAGGTTAACTGAATCAGTAGACCGCCTGATCTTTGCATTAGATAAGAGACATATACACACACTTTTGCATATGTTCATACAACATTAGAAGTTTTCTAAGGACAATGGATGATGGTTGAGTAGATGGATGATTGGATGGTAGGACACATTCTCTTTAACTTGAAGATTTCGTGGACGAAATCCTTGTAGGAAGGGAGAATGTAACACCCCGTATTTTCTATGAACGTATAATAACAAATTAAAGTATACATAATTTTAGGAGAATAATTAAGGGAAACGGGTTGAGCCGTTTCGTTCGTCTCGAAATTCTGCTTAAGATAGAGTCCGAGTTTGCGTAAAACGAATACCGTATGAAGAAGATATGGACGAACGAAGTTAGGTAGAAATATCGGAAACAAGCCAGAATACACTGGCATGCTCGTGAAGTGCGCCAGTACAAAAATACACTGGTGCACCTGCCAAGTGCGCCCATACCGATCCAGCATAGAATTCTGGAGTGTTCTGTGATGACGTGACTTCTTTTGAGTGGCTGGATGACCTGTCTTCGAGCTGGGTGGTTCTGATGACTTCTGGACTGATCTGAATGCTCTAAATAACCCTATTCTCCTATAAAAACACCCCCAAACCTCAGTTTCTCTCCACACAATTTCATTCTGCCTATACTCTGCCTATATTCTAATTAAAATAAAATAATGGTGTCTCTACTCTGTTGAAATCTAAGATAGAACTAGTGCATCTTCTTCCAATCTGAATAGAATTAAAAGAGAACAACTATTTTCTAATCTAATCGATAGTCTATGCCAAAAGAGAGCTATTCAGTGTCAGAATATAGATTCCAGAATACATGAATCATTAGCTTTTTGTGAGTACAGTTATTTTCAGATATGCACTTTAATTATGATCTTGACATGGTTATAAATCTGAATATGAGGTTATGCATATTCTTATCTGTCAGATCTGTTTTCCTGTGATTGTTCTCTTTCATTTTTTCTGTTCTATAGCCAGGCTACTACGAGCCTGCGCCAAATCTCATAATAGATTAACGCACGAATTCTAAATTTTGGGGTAAATAATGAATAATGCATAATTGGACATGACTGATCTGTGACTGATTTGAGAAAAGGACATATGTTGTAAATTAGGTCTAGATCTGTGCGTACTTTGTGATTTGGAATAAGAGGAATCATTGAATGATAACATATGACTTGAAACTTGAGGTCATAATGCATATAAAAATGAAGATCTGATTTTGAGAGGATATAATTTAAAGATCTAGATTTTTGGGTATATTATATATAACGGTTCTTGACATGAAAAAGTAATATGAAACTTAGGCGTAAAGACCTATATTAAAATAGGATAACTATTAATGTGAATGCGCCTAAATATGGTTTTTTAGATATTGGCATTAAAGGCCATAAATTGGCATAATTCATATCATGATTTGGGGCTTTTAGAGAGTGTTCTGTACTGTGCAAAGTTTAACGAAAATTTGGGGGCATATATTGTATTATGAATTATGACCATGATTTAAGCATGTAAGTTTAGGCTAAATTTATGATTAGGCAAGATATCTAAATAGAATTTTCAAGAAATGTTAAATCTGCTAATTTGCTGAATTGCCAAATCTGTTGAATTGCCTGTTCTGCTAATCTGCTAAATTTCCTAATCTGCTAGATCTGTTATCTGCTAAATCTGTTGAATTGCTTAATCTGTTAAAAGCTGAATAATTGTAATTTGGAGGCTCGATCTAAAATTGAGCAAAACATGTTAATAGAACATTGGATAATCTGCCATAACTTGTAAAGAAGTTAAATCTGCTAAATGGACATAATTAGTCTGATATTTTCTGTAATGGAATAAAGTAGCTATGACACGAGGTTAGACTCCATTTACGGTAGAAGCCTGCCCGGAACCAATCGACTTAACCAGCGACCGCAAACTATCAGTCTAATGTGAGAGGTCGTAGGCATAACTAAAATTTTCTTAGACACAAGGTTAGGTCTGGCTTGTGGCAGAAATCTGCCAGGAACCGCCCGGCATATCCAGAGGCCACAAGCTACCGACCTAATGTGAGAGGTCTGTGCATTAATATTTAATTAATGCAAATCTAAGATAAATATGATGTCTAAAACGTGTTGGGTGGATAGGATTAAACCAACTGGACTGATGAATTTAACAAACCCGTTTCGTGAATCTGTTGGCCCAATACAAAGTTAGACAATCTGTAAGTCTGTTAAAACTGTACATCTGATCCGTTAGTCTTAAAACTTGTTAACTTGATTGTCTGATCTGTGAACTAGTAAATCTGAACTCTGTATTTCTGAAACTTGTAAACAAGTTAATCTGAAATCTGTTAGTCTGGGGACACAAGGTTAGGAGGGGAAATACTTGTGTCATCTGTTGTTTGGGACCCATATTAGTCAGTAACCCTTTCTAGTATCCAAAACTTTGACCCCACGCTATGTAGGGGTCCTGGCACGCTTACTGAACTAATAATAATCGGTTTATTCTGATAATGGCGAGGGGTGTTGATGGTGCGTTCCAACCGGGTCATGTGCGTGCATGGATCCAGTCAGCTCTGAGCATGTAAAACACTGTGACATCTGTAAATAGGTCTGTGCCAATAGGTTGCCACTTTAGTGAGTGATACACCCTACTATGGGGACGACACGGGGTATTTATGTATTAGGTAGCCGATCGCTTGGGGTAGGACTTAGGGTACACTTAGTTCTGTCTGTTTCTATTGGTACCGTTTGTTTCTGTTGGGTAGTAACACCTGTCTGTTTCTGTAACGTACCGTCTGTTGGGGTGGTAAAGGCCAATTACTAGTGTACACCTAATTCTACCATTCTGTTTCCATACAGATTATTCTTTTTTCGTCTTTGATTCCGCAGGACTTAGGGTACACTTAGTTCTGTCTGTTTCTATTGGTACCGTCTGTTCTTGTTGGGTAGAAACACCTGTCTGTTTCTGCATGGTACCGTCTGTCGGGGTTGTAAAGGCGCATTACTAGTGTACACCTAATTCTACCATTCTGTTTCCATAGGGATTATTCTGTTTCCGTCTCCGATTCTGTTTCCGTACCTTCTGTCTGTTGGGGTGGTAAAGGCCCATTAGTTGGGTGGTAAAGGCCCATTATTAGTATTCTGTTTCCGCACCTTCTGTCTTTTGGGGTGGTAAAGGCCCATTATTAGTTTTCTGCTTCTATACCTTCTGTCTGTTGGGGTGGTGAAGGCCCATTACTAGCATTCTGTTTCTGTATAGATTATTCTGTTTTGATTCTGTTTCGGTTTAGACATTAGGGTAACACCTAACCCTATTATACTAGTATTATTGCAGAGAAGTAAGATGTAAGTAAAGAACATAACTCGGTTTACATCCTTCTGTTTCTTCTGTTAACTTAAAGTATATCTGTTATTCCCATTGATGTAATCTCTCATCTAGCTTTATATACATGTCATGATAATATTATCTGTTTATATGCTGCCAGTCACTGGACTCGCCAGACTTTATGTCTAACCTCGTTTGTTTTTGCCCCTTTTCATTCCGTTCCCCCCCCCCCAAAGGTGCTCAGGGTGGGAACATAGGAGATTGATTCTGATTTTCTCTGCTTGAAGTGTTTGGAGTATTGCTTGGCTTTGACTCTATCATTTCATGGCAGTTTATGTTGGGGATATTGGCTTTGAAACTTTACATTCTGAAGGATTTTGTATAAGACTGATAATTGTGTACTTGAGTTTTGTTATTGTGATTTAGAAAGATGTAACCAAACTTATTTCTTCTTCTGCTGTAATAAAGTTATAATTTTTCAAGTACAACTTGTTTGTCTTGTAATATTCTGTTCTGTCTACTAAAATGCTCCATCAAAGTTAAGGCATTCCCTTTGTGAGTGACCTTAACGGAGGTGGGGTGTTACATGTTGGATCTAAACTAACCCTAGATGGGGGTGAATAGGGTTTATACAATTTATCGCTGAGTTCAAAACTTACAGGTTATTAAAATAATAAACAGATCACAGAATGCAACAAAAATAAAAGTGTAGAAAATAAATAACACACAAATATACCAAGCTTTGGCAAAACCCTGCCCACTGCTGCATTCCTACGGTTTCTAATAGGTAAAAGAACAGATCCAGCATACAAGACCGTGTACACTCGCGAACCCCTCGCTCCTATTCTGATCCTACACTCAAAACCCTAAACTGACCGGTTTCCCCTAATTACGGCGCCATAACTAGTAACCCTAGTTTTTACAGACTCAAGTAAACTGCCAGTCAACACCCTGACTGGATCCCCTAGTATTTTACAGAAACTAGAAACTGTTTGATCGAAAACAAAAGAAACTAGAAAAATACATTAGAATTAAACAAAGAAAAACCCTAGATACTAATTTAATTTCCCCCCTTTAATAAACTTGGCTTAGCCAAATTAGAAACCGGCCATTCCCCTTGATTTTCTTGCACCCGATCTCGTTCCTTTATCTTGTGAAAAATTATGGCGGCTGCGATAGGAAAAAGCTAGGGTTTTCTAAAAGAAATCCTGCCCAAGTCGACTCAAAGCTTGATTAAATGGAGTTGCGATTTCTATGATTTTTCCACTGCTTCGAGTTTCTTGCTTGATTGATTTGGAGGAATTCTGGATCGAAAATCGGTGAGTATGAAAAATATTTCTTCATTTATTCTTTCAAATTTGTTTGCTGTGATTTTCGATAAAGCTAGTGATGTAGATGGTGTGAATTATATTGGGTTAACCAAACCCTAGTCCTTTGATTTCGTAATTGATTTGATGTTGATTTAGGTTGATTTCCCCTTTTGATTTGGGAGATTGAATTTGAATTTTATTGTCTTGATTTCCTCGATGAAATTGTGATATGTTGCCTTATATGATTTCATCGAACTTTGATTGACTTTCTAGAAACAAAAATCGACTTACTGGTCTTGGAAAAAATATTAGCATTTAAAAAAAATGTCTTGATTGAAAATAAAAGATTTCCAGAAATAGCATTTCCCGAATTTGAAATACATGCCATGATTTCTCTGGTAAAACTTCCCATACTTGATTTTTTTGTATGCTGATTTTCTGGATTTAAATCTCGAATATTTCCTTGCCTAAAATGTTGGAAACAAACTTGAAATAGTTTTCTTTTTCCTATCATGATTTCACAAATGTTTTAAAAGCCGTACCAAATATGGATTCTATGATTTTATTAATAGATGCCAGAAAATCTTTAAATTGTACATGTTAAAACACTTGCCAGGGATTTGTATATTTCAAAAACTGGAAAAATAATTTGGCATGTTGGATAGATTTGTGTAACACTTTCCATATATGCTTTTTTGAATCAATGCTTAATAACTGCAACAGTGAGCACCATGTATATATGTTGAACTGTAACACCGCGTGAATTCTATAACATTAAGCTTCACAAATTAAAGTGTAATTAATTCTTCATGAAAGAATTAAGGGAAATAGGTTACGCCATTACGTTCGTCTCGGAAATCTGCTTGAGATAGAGTCCGAGTTTCGCGAATCGGACTTTGTATGAAGGAGTTATGACCGTCGGAAGTTTCAGAATAAAATTTAAATTCAAACAGCTCAGTTTTAAATTCGAAATTCGAAAAACAGGTTCAAACTGGGGATAATTCCCGCCCAGAGACCAGGTAGACCATAGGGTCGACTATGGTGTCGACCTGGCCACCCCAGGTTGACCATGGTGTCGACCTGGCTCCCCCCAGGTCGACCATAGAGTCGACCTGGGTGTCGACCTGCCAGTCGACCTGCCTGGTCGACCTGGCTGGCTAGGTCTGGCTCTGGCTCGAATTTCTGTGGCTCTGTGTGTCACTAGGGCTGACGTGTCACCTCTTGATTGGCTCCTTAAACTTTGTATGGTCTAGATTCCTCCAGTCTTCATCTGACGGCTCAAAACAATTTAAAAATCTATAAATACACTCTAAGTCTCAACTGAAAATTCACATAAAAAAATGAGAAAGGAGTCGTCATGCTGCCAGGGAAGAATTGAACATAGCCGTCAAGAGAGAAAAGCCTAAGAGATGAATCATAATAAGAAGAAGATGAAATTTTAATCAAACTAATCAACGCAACGTTAGTCTACCCAAAGGAGCGCATCTCAATTTCAGAATTCAGAATCCAGAATTCAAGATTCTGCATACGTTGTAAGTATAGTGACCTTTCAGAATATGAATAAAAATTGTGATATGATTCGATGTAAATGAAAATAGAATTGTATTATTGTATAAATTCTGTGTATTGTAATGATTCTATCATGACTTGTGTATTGATGTTTGTGGCATAAATTGATTGATGCAAGCCTGTTGAACAATTGTATATGAAAACAATGGCACTTGCAAGTTTGTAGCAAAAACTAGAATTTGATCCCTTTATGTTTATACCTATGGCACGGACTATATACATTCACTAAGTCCAAATTAAGGCTTATGTAAACATGTTCTAGATTTGAAACCTTTTAATCCTATTTGACCCAAAAACTATGAAATCATTCTCATGTTTATTTGGAAGTATAATTGGATCTATGTTAAGTATCGTTTGGGGTTTCATAACCTATGCAAGTTCATGTTGAAATAGGCTATGTGATTAGATGTTATAATTGGACATTTTGGTGAATATACAACATGCTAGTTTTGTGGTTGACATTATGCTAAGTTAAACATGTTTAAACACAAGTTTGTATTAGCCTAAACAATGCCATTTCATATGTCACCTAATTAGTTATACATTGATTTGACTGCAAGTTCACATGACCCATATTTATGTTAGTATCGCTAAATTGCAAGTTCATGCGCCACACACCTTTATGTATTACATGTTCTTGATTTCCTCTTTTTCTCACGTTTATAAAGTTGGGCTGAATTGTGACAATCCCAACACATGTTGCGAACAAACGCGGGTAATAACGTTGGGTGTAAAACATGAAAATATATGTTGGCATGGTTGGCACTTGCCAACGGCAATGACATTTAAGCGGTATGAATTGATATACACAAGAATAAAAGATATGACATTTACATATATAGTAGTGAAATAATAAAATATGTAAATTTAGAAAACACGATATGCTTAACCCGATGTTGGATTGAGTTGTGATGTTAACCTTCCAGGACCCGCCCGGCTGTCCAGTAGTCACAACAATACCTATGCAATGTGGGTGGTTAAGCATTGAGCCCAATAATGACCCGAGGTTAGACTGAGCTACGGTGTAAACCTGCCCGGAACCGACCGGCACATCCAGTAACCGTAGCAATATCGGTCTAATGTGAGTGGTCAGGTGCTCCAAGAGGCTAAGGACAGATGGTAGGGTTAAGTCAACTATAACACTTAACCAAATTCAACATGTTAACAAGAATTGATGGGTGGGGTTAGGTAAATACAGACGCTTAACCACCTAACATGTTTGACTAGAAAATCCTGGTAACGAGGAACCCGTTTCAGCAGTAACCCAAGTTAGGTATCATGGTACCCTGAAACTAGGCAGGGTGGGGAACGATTATTGGGCTGATTGTAAGCGGTTAAACGACGGCGGTGGGTGCACAGTGTAGGTCTAACGGGGTGCGGGCGTGCACACACTCCGGAGCAGACAACCAGGGCACTGGGGACACCAGTAGTATAACCTATGCCTTCTAGAATTTGTGTCGGGGCTGCCACCATGGGTATTGATACACCCCATGGTGGGACCAGCATAGGTATCTACAATTCTTGGGGGTCGTATGACACATGCTAACGTGAGTAGGAGTCGATCTTTAAATAAAAATGGGGATCACTTCACCCTCAGCATGGGGTGCCAGTTAGAATAAACTCAAGTAGGTGCAGAGATATAGTATGGGTGCGAAAGTACATTCGACACTTCCTTAGCTTGTGACACTTTCCTATTTTCAGTTTATATCTATCATGCCCTTATCTTATTCACATACTGAAGAGTTACTAAATTTACTCAGGCTTTATGTCTGACTCTATTTTCTTTTCATCTTTTTTTCTTTCGTTTCCCCCACAGGTCCACAGGGAGGAAACAACTCAGCTCAGTCAGACTCTTTAAAAGCTCCAAGAACATAGATATATGATTTGGATCTCTTTTGCTCGGATTATGGCTTTGGATAGCACTATGGGGATTTTTGTCACCTTATTTATGTTTTATGCTTCTTTAATAATCAAGACAGTAATGAGGTTGTAATGTTGGAAGTATTTTGAGACAATTATGGAATGTTTTGTTTGAACACATATTAATGAAATAAAAGTCTGTTTGGTTTCCGTTGTTTAAAATATGTGTATTTATATTTGTCCTCAGTTTATCTATGGCTTTTACTTATAAACCTCCACCAAAGTTAAGGCATTCCCTTTGTGAGTGACCTTAACGAAGATGGGGTGTTTCACTTGGTATCAGAGCATAGGTTTACTAGACAAGATAAAAAATTTTGAAATTGTTTTCAAAAAGAAAGTTTAAAGAAGCAATTTTCAAGAAAAAGTGTTATATTTTAAAAGACATAATCCCCCAAAGCCATATGCACTATCTCTCTCTATCCTTCGTTTTGAATCTTTCCTTTCTTTTTCAGCATGTCTGGAGACCTTAACCTTCCTGAAGGAGTACCGATACCCTGCAGGTTTAGGAGGTATTTAGAAGCGTGGGCCAATGGCGCGAGCCCAGCAAACATCCCTCCTCCAGTGGCCGCAGTTCCTCCTCCTCCTCCCCCTCATGGAAATCCTTCGCGAAAACATGCAGAGACTTCAAGGAAATGGGTGGAAAAGACTTTTATGGGACAGAGTCCTTTGTAGGAGCAAGAAAATGGCTAAAGGAGGCTGAGGATCTGTTTGTCATCTTCGGAGTTGATGACAGGCAAAAGATACAACTAGAGGTACGGTTGCTTCAGGATGAAGCTTCCTATTGGTGGGAAATTACCAATGCCCAAAGGGCGGTGGAAACATGGGAAGACTTCAGGACAAGATTTGAGATGAATTTCCTCTCCCAAGCTGAAAGAAGCCTGCAAATGGAGAAGTTCCTAACTCTGTAACAGGGAAGTATGACAATCAGGGAGTATGTTAATCAGTTTAATCAGCTGGCCAGATTTGGGCTAGACGTAGTAAACACCCAACACAAGAAGACACTTTGCTTCGTCAAAGGTTTGAATGAGCCTCTACACAGCCTTGCCATGACCCATGTATCCACGGGTGCGACTTATGAAAGCTTGGTGGACATGGCGTTGCTACACGAGGAAGACCACGACAAGAAAGAAACTAAGGTGGAAGAGAAGAAAGAATGTATACAAACAAAGAAAACAGACTTCAAGAAAGGAGGGAAGAACAATAAGCCCCGTGAGAAGAGAAGGTGCAATTTTTGTGGCATTGTGGGACATATATCAAAAGACTGCCGAAAAAGGAAGGCGAAGATGGGTGGTTGCTTCCATTGTGGAGAAACTGGACACAAAGCTAAGGACTGCCAAAAGAAGAAAGGGCAGGGACAGAAAGCTGGATCCACTTAAGGGGGTAAGTTTCATGCGTTAGTGGCACCTCAGCTGGAACGAGGTAGTAATATTTCTATAGAAAGTGTAGTTTATCTTTATGATCATCCAGTTCGTACACTTTTTGACTCTGGCGCATCGCACTCCTTTATTTCATCTGCCTTAGTAGAATATCTACATCTAGACACTAGTATTGTAGAAGATCCCTTAGTAGTTTCAAATCCAATTGGGGGCTCCGCTTACTTGTCAATGGTTTGTTTGGGTTTGAAAATCTCTATTCTCAATGTTGAGTTTAGTTGTAATGCCTTTGTTTTGGGCTTCTCAGGATATGGTTTGATCTTAGGCATGGACTGGTTATCCAGTAATAGTGCCATTCTTGATTGTGAGAAAAGAGTAGTTAGACTCTTGACTCGGCTTGGTAAAACTCTAGAAATTTCTTGTAATCCCTTGAATGCTGTTATGCTTAGTTATCTAGAGTCGCTTGATGCTTCTGATGAAAATTTGCAATCAGTTAGAGTAGTCTAGGAATATCCGGATGTCTTTAAGGAGGTGAAAGGCTTACCTCTGAGGCGGGAAATAGACTTCCGCATATATATTGTGCATAATGCAAAGCCTGTAGCTTTACTTGTCAGACACATGGTTCCAAAGGAGAGAAAGGAGCTCAGCAAGCAGGTTAAAGAACTTCTCGAAAAGGGGTTCATTAAACGGAGCATTTCGGAATGGGGTGCTCCATTGGGTTTCGCAACCAAAGCGGACGGTTCGCTTCGCCTTTGCGTCGACTATAGGGAATTAAACAAATTGACCAAGAAAAATAGGTACCCTCTTCCCCGAATCGAAGATTTGTTTGATCAGCTTGTAGGAGCGTCGGTCTTCTCCCAACTTGATCTGGCAACTGGGTTCCATCAGCTAAGAGTAGCTGAAGATAGCATTGATAAGACGACGTTCAGAACCCCAGATGGTTTCTTCAAGTGGCTTGTCATGCCTTTCGGCTTGACAAATGCACCCACTAATTTCGTAGACCTAATGAGTACGGTGTTTAGAGAATTCCTCAACAAATTTGTGGTTGTCTTCGTAGATGATATCTTAATCTTTTCAAAGAATGAGGAAGAGCATGCCTAGCATCTGAAAGAAATCATGGAAACTCTCCGTTCACATCAGCTAAAAACCAAATTCTCCATGTGCCACTTTTGGAGAAAGGAGGTAAGATTTCTGGGGCATATAGTGTCCAAAGAGGGGTTGGCTGTGGACCTCGCGAAAGTGGTGCCAGTACAAGATTGGAAGACACCAAGAAATGCAACCGAGGTTCGAAGCTTTCTTGGGCTAGCCAGTTTTTACCGAAAGTTTATTAGGGATTTCGCGAAAATCTCAGCCCCATTCACAAGGCTAACAAAGAAGAATCTGGCGTTCACTTGGGATTTGGACTGCGAGTTTGCTTTCCAACAATTAAAAAGGGCTCTCTCAACAGCTCCAGTTCTCACTTTGCCAGATGGAAGCAAAACATTCATAGTATACACGGATGCATGTGGAACGGGACTAGGCGCTGTTCTAATGCAAGAAGGAAGGGTAGTAGCTTATGACGGAAGACAATTGAAAGTTCATGAAAAGAAATACCCAACCCATGATCTTGAGTTAGTCGCCATCATCTTTGCGCTTAAGTCTTGGCGCCATTATCTCCTAGGTGAAAAGTTTGAATTATACACTGACCATAAATCGTTGAAATATCTCTTCTCGCAGAAGGATCTTAACTTGAGGCAGCAAAGATGGATGGAGTTTCTTGCCTCGTATGATTTTGAAATTTCCTATACTCCCGGTAAAGGCAACGTAGTAGCAGACGCGTAGAGCCGAAAGAAACTGACCTTAAGCCCGCTCTTTGTGGAAAGGCAAAGCTTGGAGTATATAGCCAGTTTTAACTTTAGGCCCTCCTCAGATTTTGTACCGGGTTTTTTAGCATCTCTCGAAGTACTCCCTACTCTCTTGGACTCAATATTGGATGCACAACGTGAAGATCCTCAGCTTGTTGATGTGATTGATAAACTTATTAGGGGTGAGACTTCTAGTCACCTCAGTAAGTACGCCATCGATGATAAGGGTTGGCTGAGGCGAGATGGAAGATTATGCGTCCCACAAGAAAGGGAGTTGACAAAGAAGGTTCTCGAGGAAGCGCATCATTCCAAGATGACTATACACCCTGGTGGTGATAAGATGTACAAGGATATAAAAAGGACTTTCTTTTGGTGCGGCATGAAGCAAGACGTGGCAGATTTCGTTTCTAAGTGCATGACCTGCCAACAGGTCAAGGCGGAACAAAAGAAGCCTAGAGGACTACTTCATCCTTTAGAGGTCCCACAGTGGAAGTAGGATAGCATTTCAATGGACTTCATTGATGGACTTCCTAGGTCGAGAAGAGGCAACACTAGCATTGGGGTAATAGTGGATAGGCTTACTAAAAGCGCCCACTTTATACCTATCAAGAGTAGAAGGACTGCCGCATCTCTAGCATCTCTTTATCTCAAGGAAATAGTTCGACTCCATGGGATACCCTCCAGCATTGTTAGTGACCGAGACCCTATCTTCACAAGTGAGTTTTGGCAGAGTCTGCAAGAAGTTGTAGGCACACAGTTATATTTGAGCACGGCCTATCACCCCCAAGCTGATGGCCAGACGGAAATGGTGAATAGAGTTTTGGAGGATCTTTTAAGACTTTGCGTTCTTGACTTTGGAGGGACGTGGGAGGATCAGCTTCCTTTAGTAGAATTTGCCTACAACAACAGCTACCAAGCTACCATAGGCATGGCACCCTTCGAAGCCTTGTATGGAAGGCCGTGCAAGTCACCAACTTGTTGGTGGGAGTCTACAGATAAGCTTATACTTGGGCCAGACATGATTCGAGAGACTTCGGTGAAAGTGGACTTGATACGTAGGAGAATGAAGACTGCCCAAGACAGACAGAAATCCTACGCCGACAAAAGAAGGACCGTGTAACAACCTGTATTTTTGAATAACATGTTATAACATAAATCAAGGCAGAATTAAATGTTAAAATCTGAATCAAGGGAAACGGGCTATGCCATTGCGTTCGTCTTGAAAAAATAAGCGAAACAGAGTCCGAGTTTTCGAAAAACGGAGTCCGTATGACCAAGTTATGGCCCAATGAAGTTTTCAGAAAATTCCAAGCCCGAAAACAGTTCAAATTCAAATTCAGATTCGAAATTCAACCAAGACAGAAAGGGCGAGAATTTTCCCGCCCCAGGCAGGGTTGACACAGGGGTCGACACCTGTGTCGACCCCCCCAATGGGTCGACACCCATGTCGACCCAGGGGTCGACACCCATGTCGACCCAGGGGTCGACCCCCCCTGTCGGACCAGTTTTCCTGGTGCACCATTTGTGACGTGTTGAGTCTGCTCTAGAAGCTTCTGACGAGATTTGACGGACCTGATGTGTTTTAGGGTTAATCCTATGGTCTAAACTAACCTAATCACCTATAAAAAGACCCCTAGACCTAGCCTAAACCCTCATTAATCATTCCTACAACTAAACTATGCCAAAATGATTCTTGATCATGGCCTCCATCTTCATATCATGGCCTCCATCCTCTTCATGAAAGCATGCGTGTCTCAAATCAATCTATATCATAAAAGATTCATCTTTCTTTGTCTTTGGGTTTATTACTTCTTGTTTCAAGGCGTTTAAGTGGAGCTTATTATTTTCTTTGCGGATTTAACTTGTGGCTTCGTCTCAATCTTTTTATATTTTGATCTAGATCGCATAACCGCTCATTGTAAGCCCTATACTACTCTTAGATTCTAACTATGAAGTTAAATGTGACATGTTGCAAGTTGAGTTTGGGCCTAAGTATGATATATGCTTTGATCTTATCATGTTATGCATGAATATATTCTATGCATATTTGAAAACCTATCACCTTGACCTTGTGGGCTAAAAGCTTCAAGCTTTATATTAAAGGTTGCATTTTGGCAACATGGAAGTTATCATATCCCTTATGATAACTTGCATGTGAGGCTAAATGCGAACTTCTAGCAACTTCTACATGTCATTTATCACCATGTATCACTTATATGCTAAGTTTGGTTTTATGCATACTTTTGAAGCCTAATAATGCTATATCCGAACTTTTAGCCATCATCATATGTCCTTCATAATCATGTTTCACCTATTTGCTTAAGTTGATATTATGCATGTTTTAAGGCCTATGATGTAATATGAAAGCTTATGAACCTATTTATGCCTCATATGCCACCATGTTTAACTTGTGGCCAAAGCATCCTTATGCTAGCTTGTGGCCAAATCACCCTTATGCTATTTGATATGTATGAGGTCAAGTCACCTTTTATGCTAACATACATGTTGAGGCCATATGCTAGTATGTTGAACCCCTTTTGGCCTCAAATATCACCATGTTTAATTTGTGGTAGTTTTTCCCATCTTATGCCCACCTTGTCATATAGTTATGTTCCCTCTTTGATCCATTTGCGTTGATACGAATTTACGTGCGATGGGAATATGTTATGGGTAGTTGGGCAAACTTAATAACATGAGAACATGACATGAAAATATGACATGAAAGTTTGACATGTGTTTATGCTTGAAAACACGAACGTGAACATGACATGTAGAAAACATGAGAATGGCCAACTCGAGGTTGGGTTGAGTTTATAGCATAAATCTACCCGGAACCGACCGGCTTAACTAGTGGCTACAAGCAATAGGACCCAATGTGAGTAGTTGGTCATGTCGCACTTAAAACCCGAGGTTAGACTAGATTGTGGTGTAAAGCTACCCGGACCCGCCCGGGTTAACTAGTAACCACAACAAAGTCTAATGTGAGAGGTTGGGGTGCATTAAGTTAATTAATGCCACATGGTAGGGTTAAGTCATGGATTACTGGAATATACTTAACCAATTAAACATGATGGATTGGTAGGGTTAAGTCATGGACTACTTGAATATACTTAACCAATTAAACACGATGGATTGGTAGGGTTAAGTCATGAACTAGTTGAATACACTTAACCAATTGAACACGATGTATTGATAGGGTTAAGTCATGAACTACTTGGACACACTTGACCGACTCAATACATGGTTAGGACAGGGTTAACTACACTTAACCCGCTTGAAACCCTAGTTACGTGGTCCTTTTCAGCAGTAACCTACTTGGAAGTATCATGGGGACCCTGGACTAGGCTAGGGTGGGGCACGATTACTGACTGATTGTAAGAGACCAAAAGAGACGGCTGAATGGTGCACCGGTTGTTCAGGCGGACCATGGTCGTGCACAATAAGTCCAGAGTTGAACATGGGCACCGGTAGGTTTAGACTGTGCATACTTGAATTGTGTTTGAGGTTTACACCGTGGGGCCGGATACACCCTAGGGTGGACCTTGCACGGTCAACTACATTACATGATTAAGCCGTATGACACCGATACACGACGAGTTAGGCTTATAGGGAGCCGATCGACTAGACCGAGTAGTTGGACCTCGATTTAGGTCATCTTATGATGTGGGCCAGCTTTGGGCCAAGGGATCATTTCTTGATTATACTTGACATGGATTAGAATACTAGTACACACCTGGTGCAACTTAACCTTGTATATGCGATGCCACACTTGATCTATCTTGTTAACTTTTCACGATGCTAGTTATCACCCTATGTTTCATCTCTGCTTCACATGACCAGTTAACTTTATTAGTTTTTATACTGATGGTAGATAGGACTTACCAGTCTTTTTGACTGACCTGTTTTCTTTCGCCTATTTTCTTCCGTCCCCCCCCCCCCCCCCCAAGGTTTAGAGGGTGGGAACACTGATACTTAGCTTGGATCTTTAGCTGCTTTTCTGGATAGCTCATGTACGGTTTGGACTTGAGCTCGCTATGGCTTTATTCTACCTTGGGGATAGTTACTTTATGTTATTTCCAGTTTTCAGTTTATGTTTCTAGACTATGTTTTGCGGAAAATAATGACCAAGTACTTTGATGTAACTTGACTATGGTTTTGAAATGTTAGTTTTATCCGCTGCTTTATTTACTCTGTTCTACTTATATGTTCTGTCTTGTGATATCTGCATGCATGTTTACCTCGTTTAACACCCCTCCAAAGCTAATGTCCTTGCATGAGTGGCATCGGCGGAGGTGGGGTGTTACATTTGGTATCAGAGCAAGGTTTACAAGATTTGAGCAAAAGTGTTTTTAAAACTTACGTTTTGAAAAACTATTTTCAAAACCAATTAATTATTTTCCAAGAAAAGTCTAGTTATTTTAAAAGGCTATTCCCCAAAAGCCATTAGCACTATCCTTCGTTTCTTCGTTCTAAATCTATCCATCTTTTTCCTTCGTTTCAGTATGGCCGATAATTTTGCCATCCCGGAGGGTGTACCAGTACCTATTTGGTTTAGAAGGTACATGGAGGCAAGGGAGAATGAAGCCGGCCCCGCGGATATTCCTCGTCCTCCTCAGCATACACAAGCGGATTTCGCGGAGCTTTGCAAAGACTTTAAGGCGATGGGTTGCAAGAATTTTTTCGGAACGGAGACTTCTGTGGAGGCAAGAAACTGGTTAAAGGAAACTGAAGACCTCTTTGCTATCTTTGATGTGGAAGATCGTAGGAAAGTTCTGTTGGCGGTTTGGCTATTGAAAGTGGAAGCTGCTTATTGGTGGGTAGTCACCACCACTACTAGACCAATTGAGACTTGGGATGACTTTAGGAGAAGGTTTGGACTAAAGTTTCTATCATCGACAGAAGAGAACCTTCAGATGGAGAGGTTCCTATCTCTAAAGCAAGGGGACATGACCGTTAGAGAATACGTGGATAAGTTTAATCAACTTGCTCAGTTCGGTCTAGAATTGGTAAACACAGCTCAGAAGAAGGCCCTACACTTTGCTCTAGGATTGAATGAGCCATTGCGCGGTTTGGCCATGTCTCATATACCCCTGGGGGCGACCTTCGAGAGTTTGGTGAATATGGCCCTACTTCAAGAGGAAGATAAGAGTGATAAGAAGAAGGTCAAGGCAAATAAGTCTCAAGGCAAGAAGATAGACTCTGGGAAAGGAGGAAAGAACGACAACACGTCAAGTAAGAAGAGGAAATGCAACTTCTGTCGGATCGTTGGGCACAAAGCCAAAGATTGCAGGAAGAAGAAGAGGAAGTTAGGCGAGTGTTTTCATTGCGGAGAGTCTGGACATTTTAGCAAGGATTGCCCGAGGAAGCAAGGACAGGGGCAAGGATAAACTCAGCAAGCAGGACCCTCTGGAGGGCGGTTGCAGGCTCTCCTCACTCTTCCAGCTTTTGATCGAGGTAGTGTTTCTGTAAAAAGTCATGTTTACATTTCTGATTTCCCTGTTCGTACCTCATTTGATTCTGGCGCATCGCATAGTTTTATTTCTGATCTTGTTGAAAGTTTGCACCTAAGTACTAGTCTAGTTGAGGTCCCGTTAGTGTTTCAAATCCAATTGGGGGTTCCGCCCATCTACCTGCGATTTGTGTGGATTTGAAAATCTCTATCTTGAGCATAGAATTCATGTGTAATGCTTAGGTTCTCGGGTTTATGGGATACGGGTTGATTTTGGGTGTGGATTGGTTGTCCAGTTATGGAGCCATTCTTGACTGTGAGCATTGGGTAGTGAGGCTCATGACTCGCCTCGGTAATACCCTAGAAATTTCTTGTAATCCTAGAGGTCCCGTCATGTTAAGTTATCTTGATTCTCTTGACTCGTCCATCGATGATCTGCAATCTGTAAGGGTGGTCCGAGACTATCTTGATGTCTTTGAAGAAGTTAAGGGGGTTACCCCTAAGCGGGAGATAGATTTCCGCATTTATCTGGTTGATAATACCAAGCCAGTTACATTGCCCGTTAGGCACATGGCCCCGTGAGAAAGAAGAGAGCTTGGTAAGCAAATCAAGGAGTAGCTTGAGAAAAATTTCACTAGTTGAAGCATTTCAGAATGGGATGCTCCGGTGGTATTCAATACTAGGGCGGATAGTCCATTTCACTTAAGCATGGGTTAGAGAAATCACCCTAGTAAGTACATTTGGCAACGTGGATTAGCACTTGTTTTCAAGAGATAGTTTTCTGCGTGGGATACCGTATAGTATGTAAAGGAGATCCAAGATTCACTAACGAATTTTGGAAAGCTTGCATGAAACCATGAGTACGCAGTTGGGTGGAAGCCAAGTATTTTAGGCAAAGAACAAGTGGAAATGGAACGAGAGGCAACGGTGAAATGAGTTCTAACTCATATTTTTGAAATAAGAATTAAGAACTACGGAATTGTGAAGTAAAAGACGGTCAAGGCACGATGGGATTAAGCACAAGAAAATGCGGCTTAGAAGATTGAAGACTAGATACGCGCATTAAATCTCTTTCTAAGAGTATATCCTTGATCCCTATTGTTCCGTAGAGCTTACTCGCATGCTATCTTTTAAGTATATCCTCTCGGTCCTATCCTCAATCTTAGTTCTGTTGCAAACCCCATAAGGAGTATGACTTGCCTATTTGTGATATATGGTTGGGGTGAAGATGTTCGTCACCAAACTATTTGGGCTTTATGGGATATGGGTAATAATTGATAGATTTACAAAGAGAGACCATTTTATTCCAGTGAAAAGCAAGAGGACCGTATCATGGCTAGCATCTGTTTATCTTCGAGAGATAGTGCGGTTGCATGGAGTTCCTTCTAGCATAGTTAGCGATCGTGACCCAATTTTCACTAGCCAGTTCTGGAATAGTTTGCAAGAAGCGATGGGTACGCGATTGAATCTGAGTACAGCCTATCACCCCCAGACGGATGGCCAAACCGAAAGGGTGAATAGAGTGCTAGAAGATCTTTTGAGACTTTGTGTTCTTGACTTTGGTGGTACTAGGGAAGACCGCCTTCCTCTTGTAGAGGTTGCTTATAATAATAACTACCAAGCAAGCATAGGAATGACACAATTCGAAGCTTCTTATGGGAGGCTGTGCAAGCCACCAACATGTTGGTGGGAGACGACGGATAAGCTTATAATTGAGCCCGACATGATAATTAACACATCCGAGAGGGTTGAATTGATTCGAAGACGGATGAAAAACGGCCCAAGACAGACAAAAATCCTATGCAGACAAGCAAAGGACAGACTTAGAATTTAAAGTTGGAGATATGGTCTTTGTGAAGATTTCTCCTTTGCGAAATATGGTTCATTTTGGGCAGATGACACCAAGGATCGTAGGACCCTTCCCTACTATAGAAAGAGTTGGGAAGATGACTTATAAGGCGGAATTGCCCGAGAGGCCGGCCGGAGTGCATAATGTCTTTCATGTCTCGCATCTCCGGAAGAGTTTGCACAGATCCGCCGAAATGGTTGAACCAAGTATTCTTGAAGACATGGAGGTAGAGGAAGAGGTAACCCTGAGACAAGCTCCGATTCGTATCATGGAAACGGAGACAAAGAAGCTAAGAAGCAAAGAAGTTTAGCTTGTTAAGGCGCAATGGAGTGAAACAGAGGAAGACGCAACTTGGGAAACCAAGGAGAAGATGCGTGTGCTTTATCCATTTCTTTTTGAGGATACATTTTCAATCTCTTTTCCTAGATTGGTATATCTTCCCTTTGCTATCCATGTTTATCTAGTTTATCTTGTTTCGTAAATCTTGTCATGAGAACCTTAGGTAGAAACCCTTGATTGAAACATGTATTTGAAACATGTTATGCTTGATGTTTGCAAGTGGTTGCAAGTGTTTGCAAGTGGATACTCGTGGATGCATGATACACGTTAGGCCCAAAGATCGGCTCACACACTTTCATACCGCATATGCATGAGTGTTTATGCTTATTCATGGATGAAACTTGTATGCTATCACATGGATATTGCATATGGATGGATGATATGTGCACTCATATAGAGACTGTGGATTATATTAGGAATTCGCATAAATATGGACTCATTACACTAACATATTTTGCATTAAGGAGGTTTACTGAATCAGTAACCGCCTGATTTTCGCATTAGATAAGTACATATACACACACCTTTGCATATGTTCATACATCATTTAGAATCTTTTTAAGGACAATGGTTACTTGTGGATGATGTTTTGAGTAGATGGATGATGGATGGTAGGATATGTTCTTCCTAACTTGGAGATTTCGGGGACGAAATCCTTTAAGGAGGGGAGAATGTAACAACCTGTATTTTTGAATGACATGTTATAACATAAATCAAGGCAGAATTAAATGTCAAAATCTGAATCAAGGGAAACGGTCTGTGCCATTGGGTTCGTCTCGGAAAAATACGCGAAATAGAGTTCGAGTTTTCGAAAAACGGAGTCCGTATGACCAAGTTATGGCCCAATGAAGTTGTCAGAAAATTCCAAGCCCGAAAACAGTTCAAATTCAGATTCGAAATTCAACCAAGACAGAAAGGGCGGGAATTTTCCCGCCCTAGGCAGGGTCGACACAGGGGTCTACACCTGTGTCGACCCCCCCAATGGGTCGACACCCATGTCGACCCAGGGGTCGACACCCATGTCGACCCAGGGGTCGACCCCCCCTGTCGGACCAGTTTTCCTGGTGCACCATTTGTGACGTGTTGAGTCTGCTCTAGAAGCTTCTGACGAGATTTGACGAACCTGATGTGTTTTAGGGTTAATCCTATGGTCTAAACTAACCTAATCACCTATAAAAAGACCCCTAGACCTAGCCTAAACCCTCATTAATCATTCCTACAACTAAACTATGCCAAAATGATTCTTGATAATGGCCTCCATCTTCATATCATGGCCTCCATCTTCTTCATGAAAGCATGAGTGTCTCAAATCAATCTATGTCATAAAAGAGTCATCTTTCTTTGTCTTTGGGGTTATTACTTCTTGTTTCAAGGCGTTTAAGTGGAGCTTATTATTTTCTTTGTGGATTTTACTTGTGGCTTCGTCTCAATCTTTATATATTTTGATCTAGATCGCATAACCGCTCATTGTAAGCCCTATACTACTCTTAGATTCTAACTATGAAGTTAAATGTGATATGTTGCAAGTTGAGTTTGGGCCTAAGTATGATATATGCTTTGATCTTATCATGTTATGCATGAATATATTCTATGCATATTTGAAAACCTATCACCTTGACCTTGTGGGCTAAAAGCTTCAAGCTTTATATTAAAGGTTGCATTTTGGCAACATGGAAGTTATCATATCCCTTATGATAACTTACACGTGAGGCTAAATGCGAACTTCTAGCAAATTCTACATGTCATTTATCACCATGTATCACTTATATGCTAAGTTTGGTTTTATGCATACTTTTGAAGCCTAATAATGCTATATGCGAACTTTTAGCCATCATCCTATGTCCTTCATAATCATGTTTCACCTATTTGCTTAAGTTGATATTATGCATGTTTTGAGGCCTATGATGTAATATGCAAGCTTATGAACCTATTTATGCCTCATATGCCACCATGTTTAACTTGTGGCCAAAGCATCCTTATGCTAGCTTGTGGCCAAATCACCCTTATGCTATTTGATATGTATGAGGTCAAGTCACCTTTTATGCTATCATACATGTTGAGGCCATATGCTAGTATGTTGAACCCCTTTTGGCCTCAAATATCACCATGTTTAATTTGTGGTAGTTTTTCCCGTCTTATGCCCACCTTGTCATATAGTTATGTTCCCTCTTTGATCCATTTGCGTTGATTCGAATTTACGTGCGATGGGAACACGTTATGGGTAGTTGGGCAAACTTAATAACATGAGAACATGACTTGAAAATATGACATGAAAGTTTGACATGTGTTTATGCTTGAAAACACGAACGTGAACATGACATGTAGAAAACATGAGAATGGCAAACTTGAGGTTGGGTTGAGTTTATAGCATAAATCTACCCGGAAACGACCGGCTTAACTAGTGGCTACAAGCAATAGGACCCAATGTGAGTAGTTGGTTATGTCGAACTTAAAACCCGAGGTTAGACTAGATTGTGGTGTAAAGCTACCCGGACCCGCCCGGCTTAACTAGTAACCACAACAAAGTCTAATGTGAGAGGTTGGGGTTCATTAAGTTAATTAATGCCACATCGTAGGGTTAAGTCATGGATTACTGGAATATACTTAACCAATTAAACACGATGGATTGGTATGGTTAAGTCATGGACTACTTGAATATACTTAACCAATTAAACACGATGGATTGATAGGGTTAAGTCATGAACTACTTTAATACACTTAACCAATTGAACACGATGTATTGATAGGGTTAAGTCATGAACTACTTGGACACACTTGATCGACTCAATACATGGTTAGGATAGGGTTAACCACACTTAACCCGCTTGAAACCCTAGTTACGTGGTCCTTTTCGGCAGTAACCCACTTGGAAGTATCATGTGGACCCTGGACTAGGCTTGGGTGGGGCACGATTACTGACTGATTGTAAGAGACCAAAAGAGACGGCTGAATGGTGCACCGGTTGTTCAGGCGGACCATGGTCGTGCACATAAAGTCCGGAGTTGAACATGGGCACCGGTAGGTTTAGACTGTGCATACTTGAATTGTGTCTGAGGTTTACACCGTGGGGCCGGATACACCCTAGGGTGGACCTTGCACGGTCAACTACATTACATGATTAAGCCATATGACACCGATACACGACGAGTTAGGCTTATAGGGAGCCGATCGACTAGACCGAGTAGTTGGACCTCGATTTAGGTCATCTCATGATGTGGGCCAGCTTTGGGCCAAGGGATCATTTCTTGATTATACTTGACATGGATTAGAATACTAGTACACACCTGGTGCAACTTAACCTTGTATATGCGATGCCACACTTGATCTATCTTGTTAACTTTTCACCATGCTAGTTATCACCCTATGTTTCATCTCTGCTTCACATGACCAGTTAACATTATTAGTTTTTATACTGATAGTAGATAGGACTTACCAGTCTTTTTGACTGACCCGTTTTCTTTCGCCTCTTTTCTTCCGTTTCCCCCCCTAGGTTTACAGGGTGGGAACACTGGTACTTAGCTTGGATCTTTAGCTGCTTTTCTGGATAGCTCATGAACGGTTTGGACTTGAGCTCGATATGGCTTTATTCTACCTTGGGGATAATTACTTTATGTTATTTCCAGTTTTCATTTTATGTTTCTAGACTATGTTTTGTGGAAAATAATGACCAAGTACTTTGATGTAACTTGACTATGGTTTTGAAATGTTAGTTTTATCCGCTGCTTTATTTACTCTGTTCTACTTATATGTTCTGTCTTATGATATCTGCATCCATGTTTACCTCGTTTAACACCCCTCCAAAGCTAATGTCCTTGCAAGAGTGGCATCGGCGGAGGTGGGGTGTTACAGACCGACCTTGAGTTTGAGGTTGGGGACAGGGTTTTCCTTAAGGTATCTCCTTTAAGGAAGGTCGTTCGCTTTGGATCTGCGGGAAAGCTAGCACCAAGATTTGTAGGACCGTTCTCTATCATCGAGAAGGTTGGGAAGATGGCCTATAGATTAGAGCTACCCGAGAGACTGGTCGGAGTTCACAACGTCTTTCATGTTTCTCACCTCCGGAAGTGTTTGCACGAGTCTGCGGAAGTGGTGGAACCTAACATTCTAGAAGAAGCCGAAGTGGAATGTGAGGCAACTGTGAGGAAAGTCCCAACACGCATCTTAGGAACTGAAGTGAAAAAGCTGCACAACCGCGAAGTCAAACTCGTTAAAGTTCAGTGGAGCGACGCCGAGGAAGACGTGACTTTGGAATCTGAGGACAGAATACGCGCTGCCTACCCTCTTCTTTTTGAGGGTACATCTTTGATCTCTCTTTTTCCTTAAGTTATGATTTATCTATCTTTTTAGGTATATCTCCTCGGTCCTTTTCCTAACTCCTTAGGTAGAAAACAAATGGATGCAAACATGTATTTAAAAACATGTTATGGATGATGGCTGCAAATGGTTGCTAGTGATTGCTAGTGGTTGCTCGTGGATGCATATACACACACACCCTAGGTTATAGATCGGCTCAGTCACTTCATATTGCATATGCATATATGTATTCTCATTTGTATATGGTTGAAACTTGATATGCTGTCATATGGTCGTCGCATTTGTATGAATATTTGTGCACTCACGTAGAATTATGAGTAGGAAAAATTTGCATACATAATGGATTCATGACACTTACATGATTCGCATTAAGGAGGTCAACTGAATCAGTAGACCGCCTGATTTCTGCATTAGATAAGGACATGTACAAACACTATGCATATGATCACGAAGCATTAGAAGTCTTTTAAGGACAGTGGACGCCTGTGTTTATTGGTTGAGTAGATGGACTGTTGGATGGTAGGATATACATTCTTCCTAACTTGAAGATTTCAGGGACGAAATCCTTTTAAGGGGGGAGAATGTAACACCCCGTGAATTCTATAACATTAATCTTCACAAATTAAAGTGTAATTAATTCTACGTGAAAGAATTAAGGGAATTGGGTTACAACATTGCGTTCGTCTCGAAATTCTTCTTGAGATAGAGTCCGAGTTTGCGCGAATCGGACTCCGTATGAAGGAGCTATGACCTTCGGAAGTTTCAGAATAAAATTTAAATTCAAACAGCTCAGTTTTAAATTCGAAATTCGAAAAACAGGTTCAAACTGGGCTGGGCGGGAAAATTCCCGCCCAGAGACCAGGTCGACCATAGGGTCGACCATGGTGTCGACCTGGCCACCCCAGGTCGACCATGGTGTCGACCTGGCCCCCCCAAGTCGACCACAGAGTCGACCTGGGTGTCGACCTACTAGTCGACCTGCCAAGTCGACCTAGCTGGCTAGGTCTGGCTCTGGCTCGAATTTCTTTGGCTCTATGTGTCACTAGGGCTGTCGTGTCACCTCTTGATTGGCTCCTTGAACTTTGTATGGTCTAGATTCCTCCTGTCTTCATCTGACCGCTCAAAACAATTTAAAAATCTATAAATACACCCTAAGTCTCAACTGAAAATTCACACAAAAAAATAAGAAATGAGTCGTCATGCTGCCAGGGAGGAATTATACAAAGCTGTCAAGAGAGAAAAGCCTAAGAGACGAATCAAATTAAGAAGAAGATTAAAGTTTAATCAAATTAATCAACGCAACGTTAGTCTACCCAAAGGAGCGCATCTCAATTTCAGAATTGAGAATCCATAATTCAAGATTCTGCATTCGTTGTAAGTATAGTGACCTTTCAGAATATGAATAAAAACTGTGATATGATTCGATGTAAATGAAAATAGAATTGTATTATTGTATAAATTCTGTGTATTGTAATTATTCTATCATGACTTGTGTATTGATGTGTGTGGCATAAATTGATTGATGCAAGCCTATTGAACAATTGTATATGAAAACAATGGCACTTGCAAATTTATGGCAAAAACTAGAATTTGATCCCTTTATGTTTATACCTATGGCACGGACTATATACATTCACTAAGTCCAAATTAAGGTTTATGTAAACATGTTCTAGATTTGAAACCTTTTATGCCTACTTGACCCAAAAACTATGATATCATTCTCATGTTTATTTGCAAGTATAATTGGATCTATGTTAAGTATCGTTTTGGGTTTCATAATCAATGCATGTTCATTTTGAAATAGGCTATGTGATTAGATGTTATAATTGGACATTTTGGTGAATATACAACATGCTAGTTTTGTGGTTGACATTATGCCAAGTTAAACATGTTTAAACACAAGTTTGTATTAGCCTAAACAATGCCATTTCATATGTCACCTACATAGTTATACTTTGATTTGACTGCAAGTTCACATGACCCATATTTATGTTAGTATCGCTAAATTGCAAGTTCATGCGCCACACACCTTTATGTATTACATGTTCTTGATTTCCTCTTTTTCTCACGTTTATAAAGTTGGGCTGAAATGTGAAAAGCACAACACATGTTGCGAATAAACGGGGGTAATAACGTTGGGTGTAAAACATGAAAATATATGTTGGCATGGTTGGCACATGCCAACGGCAATGACATTTAAGCGGTATGAATTGATATACCCAAGAATAAAAGATATGACATTTACATATATAGTTGTGAAATAATAAAATATGTAAATTTAGAAAACACGATATGCTTAACCCGAGGTTGGATTGAGTTGTGATGTAAACCTACCCAGACCCGCCCAGCTGTCCAGTAGTCACAACAATACCTATCCAATGTGGGTAGTTAAGCATTGAGCCCAATAATGACCCGAGGTTAGACTGAGCTACAGTGTAAACCTGCCTGGAACCGACCGGCACATCCAGTAACCGTAGCAATATATGTCTAATGTGAGTGGTCAGGTGCTCTAAGAGGCTAAGGACAGATGGTAGGGTTAAGTCAAATATAACACTTAACCAAATTCAACATGTTAACAAGAATTGATGGGTGGTGTTAGGTAAATGCAGACACTTAACCACTTAACATGTTTGACTAGAAAATCCTGGAAACGAGGGACCCGTTTCAGCTATAACCCAAGTTAGTATCATGGTACCCTGAAACTAGGCCGGGTGGGGCACGATTACTAGGCTTATTGTAAGCGGTCAAACGACGGCGGTGGGTGCACAGTGTAGGTCTAACGGGGTGCGGGCATGCACACACTCCGTAGCAGACAACCAGGGCACTGGGGACACCGGTAGTTTAACCTATGCCTTCTAGAATTTGTGTCGGGGCCGCCACCATGGGTCTTGATACACCCCATGGTGGACCAGCATAGGTATCTACAATTCTTGAGGGTCGTATGACACATGTTAACGTGAGTAGGAGACGATCTTTAAATAAAAATGGGGATCACTTCACCCTCAGCATGGGGTGCCAGTAAGAATAAACTCAAGTAGGTTTAGAGATATAGTATGGGTGCGATAGTACATTCGACACTTCCTTAGCTTTTGACACTTTCCTATTTTCAGTTTATATCTATCATGCCCTTTTCTTATTCACATACTGAAGAGTTACTAGATTTACTCAGGCTTTATGTCTGACTCTATTTTCTTTTCGTCTTCTTTTCTTTCGTTTCCCCCCCAGGTCCACAGTGAGGAAACAACTCAGCTCAGTCAGACTCTTTACAAGCTCCAAGAACGTAGATGTATGATTTGGATCTCTTTTGCTCGGATTATGGCTTTGGATATCACTATGGGGATTTTTGTAACTTTATTTATGTTTTATGCTTCTTTAATAATCAAGACAGTAATGAGGTTGTAATGTTGGAAGTATTTTGAGACAACTATGGAATGTTTTGTTTGAACACGTATTGATGAAATAAAAGTCTGTTTGGTTTCTGCTGTTTAAAATATGTGTATTTAGATCTATCTTGAGTTTATCTGTGGCTTTTACTTATAAACCTCAACCAAACTTAAGGCATTCCCTTTGTGAGTGACCTTAACGGAGGTGGGGTGTTTCATGAACCACCCTTGTATATTATCATACTACATACTGCTTTGATCACATTGACACACATGATCACACTGAGCTGCCCCAATATGAAACTGCACTTGAGTTGTACTCCACTTGTCTACTCATACACTCGCTGCTATGTAAATGCTGCATTTTCCTTGCTTGATCATGCCTCGACCACTTACTGCATATGATCAATTTAGTTGCCGAACCATGTACCATGCTTTCTTTATTCACCATGACCTGTTGCTATGTTGTTTGTACTACTTGTTTCATTCATTTGTTGTAGCTCCTTTGTGAGCTGCACCTTTCTATTGTGTTCACCCTCTTGTAGTCTCATGCCATATTATGCTTGCTTCATTATTCATGCTGAACCCATGCAGCACTTGCTATGTACTACCCCTGAGTACTTGTTTTGCATTTGTGTATATCCTTGCATGTATGTAAAACTGTTGTTGAATCATTTGCCTGATCAATATGTCATATACACCAGAAAAACTATAGCTCCACTGTGTTATTGTTGTTATATGTGATCACCCATGCTCCATTTTGTTGCTGGATGATAAGAACATGCAGTATTTGATCACTTGACACATGAAACAACCAAATTGAAATTTGTTGCTGAGTACTTGGCAACACTTGCTCGAATACTTGTGCTTTGTTGTTTGAGCTACATCACTTCTTGTGTCATCTGTTACCACCATGCTAGCTGAAAATTTTAAAAGATTTTGAATCATTGTGTTGTTGTTGAGCTAGTTTTGAATCATCTTGCTTGCTAGTACTTGCTGTATTGAATGTTGCTGCCGTATTAATATGGGCTCGACCATGATTCACCTCATGTACATGTCGGATGCACTTTACACTTGCATGCTTACTTGTAGTTGCTCGACCATTACCACGTATGAATGCCTTGATTGAAATTGTTTTCAACCATGTTGGCACATGTTACGTGACCACATTACTTCTTTGTCTTGATCCGCACCATATATTGTTGATGAAAAACTTGAACAATTGCATGTTGTTTCCTGGCTTGCTCGTGTATATGCATATGCCATGTGCTTGACCATATTTTACATACACGTGTACTGATTGCATTGAGTTGAGATAGTTCATCTGGCTACTCCTCAGTTGCACACTGAATTGGCGAGGCAATGCACACGTGTATAAATACACGTGTGTATATGCAGCCATTCAGACTATTTTTCTGTCCATGTACTATACATCTACAAACTGACTAGACACAGATGAGTCAGATCAAGTCATGAAAAATGATGAGAAACACACCAGAAATCTGAGGCAAATAAATTTTAAAAATGAAATTATATTCACGTATGTATTCAGATTTGTTTCTATTGCAGAGTACTGCATGTGTGCTTCATATGACAGGTGTAACACCCCGTATTTTCTGTTAGCGTTATAGTAACGAATTAAACAATATTTAATTTAAAATGTGACAATTAAGGGAAATGGGTTACACCAATGTGTTTGTCTTGGAATTCTGGTTGAGATAGAATCCGAGTTTGCGTAAATTGGACTTCGTATGAAGAGGTTATGGCTGTCGGAAGTTTCCAGAAAATTCAAGTAAATTCAAACAGCTCGAAAGAAAATTCAAATTCAAAACAAAATTCATAAGCGGGCTGGGCGGGAAAATTCCCGCCCAGGACCCAGGTCGACCAGGGGATCGACACTAATGTCGACCTCCCCCCTACAGGTTGACCTACCCCCCCCCCCCCCCCCCCCCGCCGGGCAGATATGAAAGGTGACAGGGCTGAGGTGTCACCCTATCTTGACTGAATGGTTATGGTTAACCCTAGGATCATCTGATGGCTCAAATTGAATTGAAGTTCTATATAAACAACCTAATGCTCAAACCTAAAAATCACACAAAAATAATCCTGGAACTTTCATGTTGTAAATAGAGAACTTGGAGTAGCCATCACCAATTCAAAGACAAGATAAAAAACTGAATCAAAATCAAATTAAAAGTAATCAAATTCAATGATCTACATCAAAGGCGAGCTTACCAATTTCAGAATTCAGATTTCAGAAATCAAGAATTCCTTTTTAGTTTGTAAGTTGGTTATTACGCAGATTTAAACGTTCTTTCAAATGAATCATGACATGTTGTAATTCGAATATAGAATGATGCTTATGTATAAGATAAATAAAGTTTGATTCTCATTTATCTTAAAGTACCATTGCGATTGATCATGCCTATAAGCTTGTGGTGATGAACTTATTGTATGTTATTGGAATCTATTATGATTGGGTAATGGATTTATTATGCCAACTGAATGGTGAAACATGTCATGTTATAATTTAGTGGTTACTTGCAAGTTTGTGATCTAAATCACATGCTTACATGTTAGATCAACATTAATGTATATTTAGAACTATGTTAAGTTGAATCTATTTATGTTGTAGAATTGGATTTGTAGCTCTCTTATGTTTTAACACATAAGTTATAATGCTAAGTTATGATTTGAATATGTTCATAATGGCTCTCTTATGTTTAACACACAATAGTTATCACGCTAAGTTGTGATTTGAATAGGTTTACAATGGCTCTCTTATGTTTAACACACATAAGTTATCAAGCTAAGTTGTGATTTGAATATGTTTATAGTAGCTTTCTTATGTTTTGACATACATAAGTTAATATGCTAAATTGTGGTTTAAAATTGTGTTTATATGTTAAACCTCAATGCTAGACCTATATCAAGTTGACATGATAATTAGATCCAAATTAGTCACAAGTTCACATTTACATGACAAGTTTAATTTGTGTAGTTCTATGTAAATTCATAGGCTATGATTCATGTTAATCGGATTTAAATTTGCAAGTTCATTATCCTATGCCAAATCTATATGTCACATATTTTTACGCTGTTAGAATATTTCATGTTCTTCGCTTTACCCTTTTGTGGTTATAAGCTAGGATAACATATCGAGCCTAACATTCCTTGTAATTTTACGAACGCACAAATGGGGGATATCGTTGGGGTAAACATGAAATTATATGTAATTGGCAGGTTTGGCACATGCCAATGATTAGTGGCATTTAAATGGTATAATTTTTATATACCCAAAATTTTGAACATGATTTAGGGGGAAAGTGGGCCATGACAATAATTGATTTATAATTCACATATAAATATGAAGGATAAACATGAAAATTACATGGTATAGATTAGTTCATGAAATGGTATATTTAGTATACCATTAATTGTGAGCATAATTAAAAGGATAATTATGGCATAATTAAATTAGAAATAATTTACATATGGAATTTGTTATAAATAAGAAATATGTAAATTATAGAAAAGATGAGTATGCCTAACCCGAGGTTAGACTGAGTTGTGGTGTAAAACTGCCCGGAACCGACCGGCATATCCAGTGACCACAACAAGACCTGTCTAATGTGAGTGGTTAGTACATCAAGCCCAAAAAGGACCCGAGGTTAGACTGAGTTGTGGTGTAAAACTTCCCGGAACCGAACGGCACATCCAATGACCACAACAAGACCTGTCTAATGTGAGTGGTTGGTACTTTAATGAATAAATTAAAGCTAAGTCAGGATTGGTAGAGTTAAGTCAATTAGGGAAACACTTAACCGATTCAACATGTTAACTAAACTGATGGGTGGGGTTAGGTAAACTTGAACACTTAGCTGTAATAACGCGTTAATTAGGCAAGTGGGTGAGGTTAAGTAAATTTAGAAAACTCAACCGTTACAACATGTTAATTAGACAGGTGGGTTAGGTTAATTAAATTTAGAACAATTAACCGTTGTAACATGTTAATTAAGAAGATGATAGGGTTAAGTTAACTAAGGTAACACTTAACCAAAATATATAGTGACATGTGGTGGGGTTAAGTTATACAAGAGGAAAACACTTAACCAATTATATAACATGATGTATGGGAAGGGTTAAGTTTACACGCGAACAACACTTAACCAAAATAACATGATTTGAGGTAGGGTCAAGTCAACACCAGAAGGAAACACTTAACCAACATGACGTGATAGGTGGATGGTTATGTTAACTTGAATTGATTAATGACACTTGACCAATATAACTTGATGAGCGAATGGGGTTAAGTTAAATGGGGAATACTTTACCAATATAACCTGATGAACGAACATGGTTAAGTTAATAAGTCACACTTAACCAATCCAACATGATAAGTGAGAAAGTTTAAGTTAATAAGAACCACTTAACCAATATGACATGACGAGTAGGAGGGTTAAGTACATATTGGGTTGGTGGTTAATATTAGTAAATATAGGCCCACAAAACTTAACCATTATATAAACATGCTTGAATCTGTAGGCGGGTTAAGTACACATCAGGTTGGTGGGTAATATTAGTAAATATAGGCCCACAGAACTTAACCATTAAATAAACATGCTTGAATCCCTGGGAATGTTAATTACATGTCAGGTTGGTGGGTAATATTAGTAAATATAGGCCCACAAAACTTAACCGTTAAATAAACATGCTTAAATCGATGCGAGGGTTAAGTACATCTCGTGTAGGTGGGTAATATTAGTACATATAGGCCCACTAACTTAACCGTTAAGAAAGCATGCTAGAATCGGTGGGAGGGTTAAAAACATCTCGTGTAGGTGGGTAATATTTGTATATATAGGCCCACAAACTTAACCAGCAGGAAACCCTAGTAAAAGGGACCCATTTCAGCAGTAACCCACATAGACGTATCATGGTAGCCTGAAACTAGGCAGGGTGGGGCACGATTACTGGGCTGATTATTAGCGGTCAAAACAACAGCAGGGGGTACACTAGTGTAGGTTCCGACGGTTTACGGGCGTGCACGTACTCCGGAGTGGGAAAAAGCAGGCACTGGGTACCAGTAGTTTTACACTGTGCATTCTTGAATCATGTCGGGGTCGCTATCATAAGGATTGATACACCTTATGGTGGGACCAGCACAGGGTAGCTACACGCATGAGAGGGCCGGTTGACATATACACATGGCAAGTCAACTCAGGTAGGGAGCCGATCGATAGGGTAGTAAGGGTACATCTAACATATTCATGGCAATTGGCCTGATTGAGGTGGAATCCTCAAATATAGATGTACACCTGGAGGCTACCACAATTGCGGGGATTGGGATCATATTATACAGATTACAGGTTAAGACACTAGTTAGTTAGTACAGAGGTTATAGTAATGGGTGCGATCAAATATTCAACATATCTTGTCTTATATTAGGGTATTGTCCTATCTTCTGTTACTCCTGTCATGATCCCTTTTACTTTTTTAAATGCTAGTAATCATTGAACTTACCAGACTTATTGTCCGACCCATTTTCTCTCGTCTTCTTTCTTCCGTTCCCCCCCCCCCCCCCCACAAGTAGTTAGGGAGGGAATAGCTCAGGTTTGTTTGGACTGTTACTCTTTCCAAGCTTGATGACTCTTTGACGTGTTACCTTAGACTCTCTCTTCTACTGCTATGGCTGGCTCATGCTTTATTTGGCGAAATCATTTTATGCATCTTTATTTTTGCTAAAAAAGAAAGAATACTTTGGTATTGTAAAAAAATCTTTGTACAAGCTGTTTATCAATGAAATAAAGTTTTATTTATTTGCCTCTGCTTTAATTGTGTGTCTTGTAATTTATCTGCATCTTTTACCTATAACTCTCCACCGAAGTTAAGGCATTCCCTCAGTGAGTGACCTTAACGGAGGCTGGGTGTTTCACTTGGTATCAGAGCTGAAGGTTATCGGATCAGATAAAAGATTTGAAAAATTATTTTCAAAACGATTTTAGAAGAAGCATTTTCAAAAGAAATGTTTTGTTTTAAGGGCATATTCCCCAAAGCCATATGCACTATCTTTTGACCCTCTGCTTGAATCCTTATTTCCTTCTTTCTTGAGTCTCCAGGGGATCCTGGCTTTCAAGGAGGTAACCTTATCGCAGCATGATTCCGTAGGCTTGATGAGACTACGACACTTGTCAAAAGGGCAAATAAGTGCCTAACTTCCACCTGTAGCCGTAATTTTCTTTCGAGCTTTGTAGGATTCTCCGTGCGATGGAGGCTGCTTTCGAGAGACATATCAACAAGTTACACAAGGATGGCAAAGTTGAGAATGAGGGGGTTTGGCTAAGGAGCACAACACAAGGATGAAGAACCCATGGATATGGACTTGGTTCACAAAGGAGGGGAGGAAAGAATTGTAAAACCAAAAACAAGAGAAAGTATCTTTATTTTGGTATAACGGGTCGTATAATTAAGGGCAAGGGCATGAACAAAGGACAGGTTTTTCCCGGAAGGCAAGTGCATGCTCTCACCGCCAGCATACTTGAGAGAGAGGCAGTAAGATTTCTGTTGAAAGAGTTTTTCCTTTTTGATTATCCTGTTAGTACTCCTTCTGATTTTAGCGCTTCACATTCGTTTATACCTGCTTCCATAGTTGAATCTCTGCACCCTAGATATTGTATAGTAGAGGATCCCATTATAGTCTCAAATCCAATTGCTGGTTTGGCCCATTTATCTTTGACTTGTGAGGATTTGAGAATAGCTATATTTATGCTTATTTTTTTGGGCTATGGGTTGATTCTAGGCATTGATTGGTTAGCTAGTAATTGTGAAACAAGGGTAGTTAGACTTTCAACTTTCCTCGGTAGTAACCTCGAGATTTCGTGTGATCCTAAGGGATCAATTTATCTTAGCTACCTAGAATCGCTTTATTTATCTATCGACGATTTTCGATCCATTGGAGTAGTCCATGAGTACAAAAGATGTTTTGATTAGGGTAAGGGTATTCCCCTTAAAACTCGAGACAGATTTCCGCATGTATCTAGATGACACTGCAAAGCCAGTTGTGCGATCAATGATAATTCTGGAGCAAGATTGGCGAGGATAGCCAGAGTCGGTAAAGTGCTCAATGGTTCGGTTGTTTTGTTAGTATCATCTCACATAGATCGTCCAAATTCGGAGGAGGTATACCTTGGGTGCTTGTCTTAATATTGGTTTAGGCCTTTGGGGTTTGTACTTGAGGGATGTTGAGTTCGACTAGGATGGTTTGCGTGAGAAATAAATGGTTGGGGCTTGCACCCTAAGTAAGACTGACCTTAAGAGAGGTAAAAAGTACTAGCAACCTTTAGCTTTAGACCCTCAGAATTGTGGCATGATGGATAAGCTAAGTAGAAGAGAGACCTCTAATCATATACACGTGGTATCGTGGTTAACACTATTTATCTTGGAAAGATAGTTCGACAACATTGAATACCCTCTAGCATAGTAAGTGATCGAGGTCCTACCTTTACTAGTGGGTTTTGGAAATGAAAGTCAAGAAACTTGGCAATTGTGAAGTCAAATTAGTTAAGGTACAGTGGAGTGAAGCTCAAGAAGATGCGACTTAGAAGACTGAAGACTAGATACGCGCATCTTACCCTTTTTGAGGGTATATCCTTGATTCCTCTTTTTCTGTAAAATCTATTTGCATGCTGGTCTTTAGCTTTTAAGTATATCCTCTCGGTCCTATCCTCGATCCTTGGGTAGAAGCAAATGGATGTAAACATGTGTTTGAGACATGTTATGTTTGGTGAATGCAAGTGGTTGCAAGTGTTTGCTAGTGGTTGCTCGTGGATGCATATACACACATTAGGCACTAGATCGGCTCAGTCACTTTCATATTGCATATGCATGAGTGAATTTTTATACATATGAATTGAAACTTTATGTGTTATCATATGTATGTTTCATTTGTATGAATGATTGTGCACTCATGTAGAAGTTATAAAGTACGATTAGGAATAATTGCATACATGATGAACTCATGGCACTGGCATGATTCGCATTAAGGAGGTCAACCGAATTAGTAGACCGCTTGATTTTGCATTTGGGTAAGGACATATACACACACTATGCATATATTCATGAAAAACATTAGAAACCTTTTTAAGGACAATGGATGCATGTGATTGAATGGTTGAGTAGATAGGTGATTGGATGGTAGGATTTAAGTTCTTCTCGACTTGAAGATTTCGGGGACGAAACCCTAAAAGGAGGCGAGAATGTAACACCCCGTATGTTATGTTAGAGTTATAGTAAAGAATAAACAATACTTAATTTAAAATGTGAGAATTAAGGGAAACGGGTTACGCCATTGTGTTTGTCTCAGAATTCTGGTTGATATAGAATCCAAGTTTGCGTAAATTGGACTTCGTATGAAGAGGTTATGGCTGTCGAAAGTTTCCAGAAAATTCAAATAAATTCAAACAGCTCGAAAACAAATTCAAATTCAAAACAAAAGTCAGAAGCGGGTTGGCGGGAAAATTCCCGCCCAGGACCCAGGTCGACCAGGGGGTCGACCCAAGTGTCGACCTCCCCACTACAGGTCGTCGACCTAGGGGTCGACCTGCCCCCCCTCCCCTGGGCAGATCTGAAAGGTGACGGTTTTGTGACTCAGTGCTGAGTCACTAGGGCTGAGGTGTCACCCTATGTTGAATGAATGGTTGTGCTTAACCCTAGGATCATCTGACGGCTCAAATTTAATTGAAATTCTATATAAACAACCCAATGCTCAAACCTAAAAATCACACAAAAATAATCCCAGAACTATCATGCCGTCAATAGAGAACTCGGAGTAGCCGTCACCCATTCAAAGACAAGATAAAAACCTGAATCAAAATCAAATTAAAAGTAATCAAATTCAACGATCTACATCAAAGGCGAGCTTACCAATTTCAGATTTTAGATTTCAGTCCTAAAGAATTCCTTTTTAGTTTGTAAGTTGGTTATTACGCGGATTTAAACGTTCTTTCAAATGAATCATGACATGTTGTAATCCGAATATAGAATTATGCTTATGTTTAAGATAAATAAAGTTTGATTCTCATTTATCTTAAAGTACCGTTGCGATTGATCATGTCTATATGCTTGTGGTGATGAACAAATTGTATGTTATTGGAATCTGTTATGATTGGGTAATGGATTTATTATGCCAACTGAATGGTGAAACATGTCATGTTATAATTTAGTGGTTACTTGCAAGTTTGTGATCTAAATCACATGCTTACATGTTAGATCAACATTCATGTATATTTAGAACTATGTTAAGTTGAATTTATTTATGTTGTAAAATTGGATTTGTAGCCCTCTTATGTATTAACACATAAGTTATCATGCTAAGTTGTGATTCGAATATGTTCATAATGGCTCTCTTATGCTTAACACACAATAGTTATCATGCTAAGATGTAATTTGAATAGGTTTACAATGGCTGTCTTATGTTTAACGCACATAAGTTATCATGCTAAGTTGTGATTTGAATATGTTTATAGTAGCTTTCTTATGTTTTGACATACATAAGTTAATACGCTAAATTGTGGTTTAAAATTGTGTTTATATGTTAAACCTCCATGCCATACCTATATCAAGTTGACATGATAATTAGATCCAACTTATTCACAAGTTCACCTTTACATGACAAGTTTAATTTGTGTAGTTCTATGTAAATTCATAGGCTATGATTCATGTTAATCGGATCTAAATTTTCAAGTTCATTATCCTATGCCAAATCTATATGTCACATATTTTTATGCTGTTAGAATATTTCATGTTCTTCGCTTTTCCCTTTTGTGGTTATAAGTTAGGATAAAATATCGAGCCTAGCATTCCTTGTAATTTTGCGAACGAACAAACGGGGATATCGTTGGGGTAAGCATGAAATTACATGTAATTGGCATGTTTGGCACATGCCAATGATTAGTGGCATTTAAATGGTATAAATTTTATATACCAAACATTTTGAACATGATTTAGGGGGAAAGTGGGCCATGACAATAATTGATTTATAATTTACATATAAATATGAAGGATAAACATGAAAATTACATGGTATAGATTGGTTCATGAAATGGTATATTTAGTATACCATTAATTATGAGCCTAATTAAAAGGATAATTATGGCATAATTAAATTATGAATAATTTACATATGGAATTTGTTATAAATAAGAAATATGTAAATTATAGAAAAGATGAATATGCCTAACCCGAGGTTAGACTGGGTTGTGGTGTAAAACTGCCCGGAACCGACCGACATATCCAGTGACCACAACAAGACTTGTCTAATGTGAGTGGTTTGTGCATCAAGCCCAAAAAGGACCCGAGGTTAGACTGAGTTGTGGTGTAAAGCTGCCCGAAACCGACCGACACATCCAGTGACCACCACAAGACATGTCTGATGTGAGTGGTTAGTGGTTTAATGAATAAATTAAAGCTAAGTCGGGATTGGTAGGGTTAAGTCAATTAGGGAAACACTTAACCGATTCAACATGTTAACTAAACTAATGGGTGGGGTTAGGTAAACTTGAACACTTAACCGTAATAATGCGTTAACTAGGCAAATGGGTGAGGTTAAGTAAATTTAGACACTTAACCGTTACAACATGTTAATTTGACAAGTGGGTGAGGTTAAGTAAATTTAAAACACTTAACCGTTGTAACATGTTAATTAAGCCGATGATAGGATTAAGTTAACTAAGGTAACACTTAACCAAAATATACAATGACATGTGGTGGGGTTAAGTAATACAAGAGGAAAACACTTAACCAATTATATAACATGATGTATGGGAAGGGTTAAGTTAACACAAGAACAACACTTAACCAATATAACATGATTTGAGGTAGGGTCAATTCAACACGAAAAGGAAACACTTAACCAACATGACGTGACAGGCAGATGGTTAAGTAAACTTGAATTGATTAATGACACTTGACCAATATAACTTGATGAGCGAATGGGGTTAAGTTAAATGGGGAATACTTAACCAATATAACCTGATGAATGAATAGGGTTAAGTTAATAAGTCACACTTAACCAATCCAACATGATAAGTGAGAAAGGTTATGTTAATAAGAACCACTTAACCAATATGACATGACGATCAGGAGGGTTAAGTACATATCGGGTTGGTGGGTAATATTTGTAAATATAGGCCCACAAAACTTAACCATTATATGAACATGCTTGAATCCATAGGAGGGTTAAGTACGCGTCGGGTTGGTAGGTAATATTAGTAAATGTAGGCCCACAGAACTTAACCATTAAATAAACATGCTTGAATCCGTGGGAAGGTTAAGTACATGTCGGGTTGGTGGGTAATATTAGTAAATATAGGCCCACAAAACTTAATCGTTAAATAAACATGCTTGAATCGATGGGAGGGTTATGTACATTTCGTGTAGGTGGGTAATATTAGTACATATAGGCCCATAAACTTAACCGTTAAGAAAACATGCTAGAATCGGTGGGAGGGTTAAGTACATCTCGTGTAGGTGGGTAATATTTGTATATATATAGGCCCACAAACTTAACCAGTAGGAAACCCTAGTAACGGGGACCCATTTCAGCAGTAACCCACATAGATGTATCATGGTACCCTGAAACTAGGCAGGGTGGGGCACGATTACTGGGCTGATTATAAGCGGTCAGAACAACGACAGGGGGTACGTCAGTGTAGGTTCCGACGGTTTACGGGCGTGCACGTACTCCGGAGTGGGAAAAAGCAGTCACTGGGTACCAGTTGTTTTACACTGTGCATTCTTGAATCGTGTCGGGGTCGCTATCATAAGGATTGATACACCTTCTGGTGGGGCCAACATAGGGTTACTACACGCAAGAGAGGGCCGATTGACACAGACACATGGCAAGTTAACTCAGGTAGGGAGCCGATCGATAGGGTAGTACGGGTAAATCTAACATATTCATGGCAATTGGGCTGATTGAGGTGGAATCCTAAAATATAGATGTACACCTGGAGGCTACCACAACTGCAGGGATTGGGATCATATAATACAGATTATAGGTTAAGACACTAGTTAGGTGGTACAGAGGTTATAGTAATGGGTGCGATCACATATTCAACCTATCTTGTCTTATATTAGGGTATTGTCCTATGTTCTGTTACACCTGTCATGATCCTTTTCCTTGTTTAAATGCTAGTAATCACTGAACTTACCAGACTTATTGTCTGACCCGTTTTCTTTCGTCTTCTTTTCTTCTGTTCCCTCCCCCCCCCCCCCCCCCCCGCAGGTAGTCAGGGAGGGAATAGCTCAGGTTTGTTTGGACCGTTACTCTTTCCAAGCATGAAGACTCTTTGACGTGTTGTCTTAGACTCTCTCTTCTACTTCTATGGCTGGCTCATGCTTTATTTGGGGAAATCATTTTATGCTTCCTTATTTTTGTTAAACAAGACATGATACTTTGGTTTTGTAAAACAATCTTTGTACAAGATGTTTATCAATGAAATAAAATTTTATTTATTTGCCGCTGCTTTAATTGTCTGTCTTGTATTTTATCTACATCTTTTACCTATAACTCTCCACTGAAATTAAGGCATTCCCTCAGTGAGTGACCTTAACGGAGGCGGGGTGTTTCAACAGCTACGCATGAAGACTGGACTGACTGTGTAGTGAAGACTGAAGACAGAAGACAGTGTAGTGTCAGTGAACGTAAATGTAACAGTAAATGTATGTATAGATGAAAAATGTACAACTGAGTGTTGAGTGTTGTAGTGAGGAGTTATGTGCTGAAATGTCTTGAAATGAAAATTATCATTGAAGTGTTCAAATAGTGGAGTTTATAAATTTGTACTATTTTGACTTGTTGAAATAAAATATTATATTTAAATAAAATACTGTTTGAATGTTATATTCATGTACAATAGTATTCTGCGTAAATATAAATATTATATTCCTGTTAGGATGTATATATGAAACAGTACAGTAATAAACAGATTTAAAATAATATATATTTGTTTGTTATCATCAAACAAAAATCATATAACTGTGTATACAACACTGTTATATACACATTCAGTTCAGAAAGAATGAATATTTTAAAAATAACGATATTTTAAATAATGAGTATTTTAAAATAATATTCAGTAATGGATTAAAATCTGATTTTGATGTCCAATTTGGGATGGACACGAATATATTTAAATATATAAAGCCGTGTTGATTAGACTAACGCCATTTTGACGTGAACGATGTTTATATCGATTATATTCATTTTTAAAATGAATATCGAAAAGGAATTGATTTCAAAATCTAATGTTTTGAAAATATTATCATTTATATAATAATGATATGAAATATTCAATTTTGATTTAAAATTGAATATGAAGTTAAAATCATTTTCAAAACAAATTTGAAATGATTTATAAAATAAGTTTTAAATGGAAATCGACGAAATATATAATATATATATATATTATATATATATATATATAATATAATGGCCTGAATAGAACGCGCCGCGCAGCGGAAGTTCACGAATTTCGACCATTGACTTCAAATGGAAATTACGGGGGATCCGACCGTCAGATACTCCTAAAACCAGAACCATTAGGTTCGTATCGAAAAAAGATTTCTAACGAATATAAGAAATTAGAATTCTAACGATTGGATTTGGAACTATGTCCAAATGAAATTTGGAAAAGGTCGGTGTAAGTGCAGTTCGATGGATGTTTATGGAAATCGACTATACGGGCCTTGATAAAATTATTAAAAACATTAATAATTTGTGTAAAATCATATTAATTGATTTGGAAAGAATTAGGATTAAAAATTCCATATTTGAAAATATAAAAATATATTTTTATCGAAATGAACTAGTTATTAACTAGAATTATAATCCAATATTTTTAAATAAATAAATTGGATTTGAAATGGTTTTAAAAATAACCAAAATTTCCAATATATGAATTGGAATGGATTTGAATCGAAATTATCTTCGGAATATTTCGATATTTGATTCCATGATTATAAGGATATTGTGGATGAATTTGGAAGATATATATATCGTTATTCCCAATACGATATTTGTTGATTTCAGAATTTGATATTGAATATAAGCTGATATGATTTCTATTCAGAGCCTTATATTTAATATTGAATTGGATTTTGGGTTTGTCGTGAGCTGTGTTTTAAATGACACTTTTCTTAAACCCAGTTTAGAAAAGATATAAATCTTTTTATTAAGATTTAATGAAGTTTACCAATTAATTAACATTTAACTGGAATTAAATTGAAATTGGATTTTGGGTTTGTCATGAATGGTGTTTTAAATAACACTTGTTCTTTAACCCGATTAATAATGGAATAAGATTTTGGGTTTGTCGTGAATGGCATCTTTAATAATACCATTCTTAAACCCAATGGAGTTAAGAAAATTATAAACTAACTGGAGATTAGCTAAGTTAAATCATTTCCTGGGTATTGATCTGATGTTGGTTTCGGCCTTCAGGATTAATACTTAGGCAATTTCTCTCTTACTAATTTACGGTTAGAGACTGTTGGGGTGGGGTCTTCAGTAACACTGTTCTTAAACCCCATGTGTAGAGAATAAATCTTTTAATTAAGATTGTATGAGTTTCCAATTATATTTAATAATTGGGATAAAATGGAATGTGAATTGGGTTTATCGTGAACTGTGTTTTCAAGGACGTTCATTCTTTAACCCGGTTTACAGTGAAATGGGATTTGGAATTTATAATTCTTTTTATTAAAGATTTAAAGGGAATTTTACAAAGTAAAGTTTTCCAATTTAATATATTAAATTGGAATGGAATGGAATTCGATTGATAATAATCGAAGTGAACATCTGTGGAGGAAGACTGTTAATACATATGGAATTTTAAAGGCTTTGCCGTTATTCCATTTATATTATTAATCGGATACGGAAATTGATATAGATTATATATTGATTTTTTTCTGTGAAGATTCCATAATTAATGGAAGGTGATTTTGGGTTTATCGTGAGCTGTGTTTTAAATGACATTAGTTCTTCAATGTAACACCCCGAATTTTTGAATAATCAGATTAACTAAATTTAAGAATACTTAATTTCAAATATGGGAATTAAGGGAAACGGGTCGTTCCATTGCGTTCGTATTGGAATTATGCTTAAGATAGAGTCTGAGATTGAGTAAAACGGATGCCGTATGAAGAAGATATGGACGAACGAAGTTTGGTTGAAGAAAAAAAGAGGGAGGATTGCACTGGCGCACTTGGGAAGTGCACCAGTACAAATTTGCATTGGCGCACTTCCCAAGTGTGCCCAGGTCGAGAGAAAACCTGCACAGCCTTCTGGTTCAGTCTGACCCATGTTCTGACCCATTGCTGAGTCCTTTCTGACTCCTTGCTGAGTCATTAGGGCTGAGGTGTCACCCTATCCCGACTGAGTGGTTTTGATTAATCCTAATATCATCCGACGGCTATAATTAAATTGAAATTCTATATAAACATGTGTGGACTCAAACCTTAGAATCAAATCTAAATTAGATCAGTGGTCGTCATGTTGTCACTCCAAACCCTAGAGTAGCCGCCACCAACTAGAAGCAAATTAAAGACAATAATTCAATTCAAATCAAGCCTAAAACTACAACAAAAAAATTGTCTACAATAAGGGAACGCTAATCAATTACAGAATTCAGACCCCAGAACTCAAGACCCCTTATTCGGTGAGTTCTAGTCACTTTTAGGTTTAAATAAATAAAAGTGAATCGTGGTAGACTATGATTTGGGTATATGTTGTTTGTAGTTATGCAAGTTTATTGTTGTGAATCATGAAATGATGCAAGTTCCTTATTTTGCAAGTTCATTATTGTTGTGAATCATGAAATGATGCAAGTTCAATATCGTTGTGAATCATGAAGTTATGCAAGTTATTATGTTGAGAAACTATGAATCTATGCAAGTCATTATCATGAATCTATGCAAGTCGTTATCATGAATCTATGCAAGTGGTTATTATGAATCTATGCAAGTTGTAATCATGAATCTATGCAAGTCGTTATTATGCAAGTTGTTATCATGAATCTATGCAAATTTTTATGAGATCATGCAAGTTACCTATGCAAGTTATTGTGTGATGAATTCATGAACCTATGCTAGTTGTTATGTTGTTATGTTGCAAAATCATGATCTATGCAAGTTGTTAATTATGTGGTGAATCATAATTATATGTGAAGTTATCATGTCATTTTCCCTAGTTGTCATGCTTATGCCAAGAATTGTACTGAAAACGATCACCTTTTCATTCCCTTTATTTTATTATTATGTCGAGGCTACCTTGTATCCTCGATGACGCTAAAAACGCAAACGGTTACGCTAGTTAAGAAACGGAGAAAAAGGGGAATTTGTGACAGGCATAGTGGTTATGTAAATTGGACACATGATTCTAGTAGGAAAACATATAAATAATTACCTATTATGACATGGGTAAAATTGGTATAATTTGAATATGAACATTTATGGATAGGAAATTCAAATTGTTAATAAGAGAGGTATTGACACCTATGAAAAAGAAAGGCTTAATTAATTAACTTAATTAATCAAAAGAGGAATGTTTAAGCAATTAAAGTCTGAAGATTTAATATTGAGAATTGGCATAAAATAAATTTGTGATGAAATTGGCATGATTTTACATACCATAAATAGATGGACATAATTGAGTCAATTATGTCCATAGCTAAATTTGGAATTAATTGATAATTTGAATAGAGAAAGTAATTCAAATTGGGGAATGATCAATTAAGAGTAATTAATCGTATAAGACACGAGGTTAGGCTCTTTTGTGGTGTAAGACTGCCCGGGCCCGCCCGACAAATCCAGCTGCCACAAATGCCAGTCTAATGTGGGAGGTCTTAGGCATAAACTAAATGCGTGACAGTTGTAAAGACACGAGGTTAGGCTCTTTTGTGGTGTAAGACTGCCCGGACCCGCTCGGCAAATCCAGCTGCCACTAATGCCAGTCTAATGTGGGAGGTCTTTATAAGGTTACGGTCTTAATGAATTAAGAAACACTTAACCAGATAAACATGCAGTGGGACATGAGGGATTAAGTGGGTGCCTTGGGTGGCATATGGAATTAAGTGGGTGCCTTGGGTGGCATGTGAAATACGATTAGATGTTTCAATAATTAATTAATGCTGATTAAAGACTACTTAACCTAACTTAATACTTATGGACTGTATGATGATAGACATAAGTTAGGGTTAAGTAAAACGAATTGGATTGTGGGTGGGTTAAGTACAACTGATGGGTAGGTGGGTAATATTAATATATCTAGGCCCACAAACTGAACCATTAAATAAATAGGATTAAATCAGTGGGAGGGTTAAGTACAACTGAAGGGTAGGTGGGTAATATTAGTATATATAGGCCCACAAACTTAACCATTAAAAATAGGTTATGTAATTAAAGACACCTAATGGTATACATAAATGGAGCAGAATAGTAAAGTTGTGTATTAAAGACACCCTTAGGGGTACGCATAACTAATGGGAATAGGTAGAGTTATGTATTAAAGACACCTATAGGTACGCATAACCGATAGGTAGAATAGGGCTTATGTATTAAAGCCAACTATAGGTACGCATAACTGATTGAGGGCTATGTAATTAAAGACACCTTAGGGTATACATAGTCAGTAGAAAACCTAGTGGCGATACAAGACATAGGGGAGAGCTTGTATCATTTTGTGTGGGACCCATTTCAGTCAGTAACCCGGAGGGGTATCAAATTAAAGAACCCCGTACTAGGTGGGGAAGCGGCACGCTTACTGATTGATTGTAAGATATCCAAAACGAGACGGATGGTGTGGGCAGCGCAAACCGACCGGGGACATGTGCGTGCATGGGCCGGGCAGAGGGGGACAAGACGACCGTGACACCAGTAGGTATAATTGTGCACACCTTGGGTTGCCACTTTAGGGAAGTGATACCCCCTAGTTGTGGGACCAGCACAGGGTATCTACAGAGTAGGGAGCCGATCTATTAAGGTAGTGGTTAGGGTATACCCGGACGTATGCCCTAAGTCTACCAATTTATAGTAGGAGGGTAGTGGGTACGACTAGTTGAGATGGGAGCAGGCAGCACCTATGACAGCAGCTAGGAATACATGAAACTACCACCATCGTTATCATTAGCGGAAGGGATCACCCCATCTTGATTTTACTAGTAATAGCGCAGAGTAGTTTGTAGTGAAGCATACATCTTGCCTTATTTGTCCTATCAAACCTGCCATCTGTACCATGAATCCTCTTATCCAATTCGTATGCCTGTCATGTTTACCATTATTTATTTACTGGCTAAAAGTTACTGGACTCACCAAACCTATGTCTGACCTAGTTTGTTTCGCCTCTTTTCTTCCGTTTCCCCCAGGTTCTCAGGGAGGAAACACACAGGTTTAGTCAGGATTTGGATATCATCTTCTAGGAGCTACTTCTGAAGTATGGTTCGAGTTTCTGTCTCTTATACGGCTTTCTCTTTAATATGGGGAATGATGTTTTCTTTTAAATACCTATGTACTCTGATAATATAAGACAGAAGTGTTTTGTTGTAAGGGTTTTATGACTCATGGTACTATGTAACAAGATATTTTGGTAATTTGATAAAGTTTTTTATTTTCCGCTGCAAAATTTTTATATCTATCTTGTGATATTCTGTGCCTGTTTACCAAAAACGCTTTACTAAAGTTAAGGCATTCCCTTTGTGAGTGACCTTAATGGAGGTGGGGTGTTACATTCAACCCAATTAAAGATACTATTAATTTCTTAACTTTGAAAAATCATTAAGAAATGATTTTTGGAGATTAAAACTGAATTAGAGTTTTGATGAATCTTTAATCAGATTGGAATATGAATGGGATGATTAAAATTATTGAATTCATGAAATGCTCGAGAATGGAGTACCACCAGTTTTACTCCAAATGATAGTTAAATCTTTAATTAGATTTAAACGTGAAATGGTAATTGAATTTATCGATAACATCGTGGTGTTAGAAATGGAGTACTACCAGTTTTGCTCCATGGGATGAATGGGTTGGGATTTGGAAATAAAACAAATGATTACTTCGGTAACGTTCGCTAATTGTGACGACCCCGAACCCCTGTTCCACGGTAGCAAGGGTAATCTTTGGAATATAACACAAAAACAAATAACAGCAGAATAGAAATATATAAATACACCAGATAATGTACAACAGAATACACTGGACAAACATAATCATCAGAGTTACATAGCATACAGGATCATACTTAGTACAAGATACAGTTTAGCTTTACATAACATGTCTACAGCTGAATCAAAACATAATATGTACAACAGGAGTTGAACAACATAAAAAGAAAGAAGTGATAGAATCCATCTTCAGCTCCATAGCTATCCCGATAGAGCATGCTAAAACCTGAATATAAGGTTGCTCGTGTAGAAAATAGGGCACCCGAGTTTGCAAGTGAAACAAACTACAAGTCAGTCATGGGACTGGTATGAGAAATCTACTTAACTTATTTTACAATACGGCCAATCACAGGACAACGCCGCTAACGTGGAACGGGTTTACTCCATTGGATTGCCAGTTCTTTAAAATAAGTAAATCATTTAAACATCGCAATGCTTTTTACAAAAATGAAGCCATTATAAGACTCAGTGCCAATCACACAATGCAACGCAAACCGTAGGATAGAGTTTTTACCTTATAATGGCCAAATTATGTTTGATACGAATAAAACAAAAGCATTTGATATTATTACTAGTGTTTATATTTTGAAAAACAATTTCAATCATAAGTATCAATCATAGACGGCATAAATGCCCCATACCACTATGTCGCCATATATAGGTATACAATCAAAACCGCATTATGTCATATTTGGAAATTGGATTTCTGCCATGAACCAAGGCGAGGGATCATCCTTACCGCTTCGAGACAATCTAGCCTACCATGTCTCAGGATCAGAGCTCGAGTGACCCTTGGATCTTTAAGGTCGGTCCACACGCAGTGGATTAAAATGCCTGAACACTGCGTTTCCGCACCCTATTGGGTGTAAACTGGTCCTATCCCGACCAAACCATCGGCTCCAAATAGACCAAAATAACCGAGGTGTCTCACTATCCATCATCCACATAAGTAAAATGCCCGGGCATGTAAAACCCAAAACACCACTCCTAGCTAGAAAGAAACGCATGTCCTCCCTGAGGTCCTCTGCCGTTTCTGGCTCATACCGGGGTGTGAGGCTCGCGAATCAACGCTAAACACAAAGCTAGCTATTTAAAGCGGTGCTTTGATCATCAACCACAAAGCTCTGCTTTTAGAAAAAATTTCATCAAAGCATCTCAGCATGCCACGTTGTCAAGTTACAACGTCAGACACACATCCATTTACAAGTCCTTTCTGAGTCTGAACGAAACCGGAGGCACCTTATTCCTCTCCCGTATGTACAATACAGGAGAGAGGCCCTCGCACATCCAAACGTTCAACAAGTACGGTCGGACAACCACCACTGTAACCCCTTCAAGGCAGCAACTCCCATCAAAGGCATCAGTAGCCATCCATTCGATGTGAGGATCATCGGTCTTGCACCATCTTCATATCATCGACTTTTAATCGTCGACCAATTATTTGAAATGAGAATTAACTCGGCCTTTTCAAATAATTCACATATATTTTGAATTTCAAATCAATTCATTTTCATGGTTAAATTATTTGACATCCATAATTCAGTTCATTAATGTAATTTTCATTCCAAACACATTCAACCATCAAATATCCAATAAATCGAGTAAATTCGGTTTATTTCCATTCCATATCATTTATAATATTTTATAACAATTTATCGCTATTTTTATTTATTTAAAAATAGCCAATTTATTCAAATGACGCTTCAGGCCATAACACGGCCATGGCGCTGTTTTTCTTCAGATTTGATTTACACATCTGAAAATCTAACCGTTGGATCATTACAAATTTTATACCATTAGAAAGATCTTTTCAAAACGGACCCATGGTTCCAGTTTTGGGAAAATCCGACGGTCGGATCTCCCGGTACAATCATTTAAAGTTACGATTTCAAAATACGAACTGCAGCATCGTTATTCGATTTATTTTAATTATATATATATAAATATAAATATATATATATATAATCCATTCTGCCGCTGTTTTCATTCAAATTTGAATTAAACATTTCACACAATCTAACCGTTGGATCTTTGAAAAGTTGGTGTCGTTGGAAAGATATTTCCAAAGCGAACCCAACGGTTTCGGTTTTGGGAAAATCCGATGGTCGGATCTCCCGGTACAATCATTTGAAATCACAGTTTCAAAATACGAACTGCAGCTTAGTTATTCGATTAATTTTAATTATATATATAATCCATTCTTCGATTTCCAAACTATATTCATTTCATATATTTGATAAAAATAATATTTTTATCCAACAAATAATTATTTTAACACATGACTATTTTTAACACTTCATATAGATTATAAAAATGCGATTTTTATTGTTAAAACAACTTATTTCAAAAATGAAGATTTTTAGCAGTTCGTATATATAATAAAAATGTGATTTTTATTGTTTAAACAATTTATTTCAAACATGAATATTTTATATATTTCGCACATGCAATAAAAATGTTATTTTTATTGTTTAAACCATTTTATTTCATACATTCACTAAAAATGTTATTTTTATCATTCAAACACTTTCTATTTCATACATCCACTAAAAACGTTATTTTTATTATTCAAACACTTTCTATTTCTTATATTCATTAAAAATGTTATTTTTATCGTTCAAAACGCTTTCTATTTCATACATTCACTAAAAATGTTATTTTTATCGGTCAAACCATTTCTATTTCAAAAATGAATATTTCTCCAGCACATGAATATATTTCAAAACATGAATAATAATCAAACATATGAATATATCATAAAATTTCGGGAGCATAACGGTAGGGTAGTTAAAACCGGCACTGTCCTGAGTATGGCTCCTCGCTCTACCTTAAAGCCTCGCAACTTTTGACGAGGGGATTTCAATATCTAGTTAGTACGCAGACGAATATTCCCGTATACTAATCCTATTGGGTTTCAACCACAATCAATCATATCAACCATTCACATTTATCAACCAAATTTCACATCAACCAAAATCCAAACAATCACAACCAATATATATAGTCCATGGTCTGTGGACGAGGGGAGTATATATACATATATACCCATCGATTTCATTTCAATATCATTTCAATTTCATTCAACGCACATGTGATTTTTACAACGTATATATAACTTATACATCGCACATACAACTTATACAACGCTTATACATGAGGTGTAAACCGCTTATATAACTTATATATCGATCGTATAATTTATACATTGCCATTCCATATCGTTTATAATTTAAAAATCTCACATTGGGTTCTACTCCTCCAAATATTGTAGGAAGCTCCAAAAATTCTTCGGTCTCTTCTAGAATGTAGAAGACGTCAACATGGTCCCGGTGTCTCTTGTTTCACTGTATTTCGACCACATAGCAAAAAGAAATGATTTTTATAAGTTTGCAACGGTTTTAAAGTGTTTAAACTGTTTTAAAATTAAATAGCCAATACCTTCAACAAAACCATCCAAACTAGGTTTTGATTTTCAACACAAACCGTTGCATGATACGAAGATCGGGCCATGCCACCAGGAAGAGGATCGAGAGGCGCACTAGCGCCACCCCTGGTTGGCGATCTCGAACGTGGTGGAGAGAGTGTACGGCGGCTTGAAGTCATGGACTTCAGTAGGTCGATCCGGCCTCAATACGCAATGAAAAAATCCAATCTTTATATGTATTTGAAGTTGGGGATGTCCTCTACAAAATTATCAACTGGAGGGAGGTCTGATTTTGTGTGTGGAAGGAGAAATCAAGACGGGAAGTTTTGAACTACTTCCGCTGTCACTTTGAGGGGTTACGGGGTTTGGAAAAGTAATGATGAATTTGATTGGCCCATGGGTTTTTATTTTAATTTTTTATTTAATTAAATCCAAAAATACCCTTTTTTCTTACGAACTCTAATTCAAACCCAGCGACTGTCGTCCTTAGCTAAATACCCCCATTCCGAACACAATTGGGTATGTTTTGTAGGCCCATTCGACTGTTTTAGTCAGTTATTCTTCAAATTAGAATATAAAACATTCAATATTTGATTTGAACGTACATTTCAATTTGTCGGGGCCACATACTGATCCCAAAAATTCCAGAAAAATAAACCTAGCTATGTGCTGACGATACGGTACAACTAAAACTAATTTTGTCGAGTTTGGAGACAGTTCGAAAATTGACCATTTTCTGGTCGATCCAAATTGACTGAAATTAACCGAACACGTTTTCCTTTGCCACGCTCACATATTAACTCCAAAAATTATGGAATTTGGAATCTAGCAATAATTCGACATCCCGGATCCAAAAAAAGTGTTTCGTCGAAAACGGAGGTCGTTTGCAAAATGTCTATTTTCAAGGGCTATATAACTCCATAACGACCTTTCTACAAATTTATTTAGCCATAACTTTTGATTCCCTATATGAAATTTTGATTTTTTAGATCCGTTAGAAAGATATTCTTAAGCATATTTAAATATTTTTGGTTTCATTAAAATCCGGTTTATTTTGCAATCTGTACAGTCAGTAAATGTTCGAATTCAAATTTTCAAACTACCGCGCCATTTTAGGCCTTGTTCTATAATTAAATTAAATAAATTCACTATAACTTCGACCCAAATAGATTTTTGGTCGTTATTATTTAAAATAATTTATTTTAAATATTCAAAATCCACTAAAATAGCCAAATAATTTTTTTAAAACTGGTTTTGATTTTCCGGGTTGTTACAGTCTCCCACACTTAAAATATTTTCGTCCCCAAAAAGTAATGAAGCTGAAAGTTGTTTAATTAACTAACTCAACTTTCGTTCTAGATTTCATTCCTAAACTTTTCAGTTTACAAGAATTTTCTAATTCTTCAAAAATTTGGCTGACACACCAAATTTTCGAAAAATTTCTCCATAACCTCCTTTGTACGGGGAGGGATTTGGAAATTTATTGGCCCGTATTCGGTACCCAATAAATCCTAATAAGCATACACATATTTATAGTGACATATTCCAGTGCCCACAGGGGAGTGTGTATAGATCATAACTCCAGAGAATAAATTATCTTCACCCGATAAATGGTTTTTGTGCCTTAATTACCAGAGAGACGTGCTTATTGTCATCTCCAGACCCGTGTGGGTTTTTTATTAATCTGGCAATTTACCGTTATATTTTATATAGTCCATGTCATCCTTCGGTTCAACCTGTAATATAGTCATCACGATACAAGCCTCTCGCTCATATGGTAAATCTTCAACCTCGTCACATAAGCTCCAAATGCTTATATGGTATATGATAGATTATGTTATCTTCAAGAAGTATGCCATGTAGTGTAGTTCAAAATTAATTGTTACTATCCTATGGCGACGTTTATTATTACATACAAAACAACCAGCACTCCGCATCCAATGACATTCACAGGAGTTGATATATAAATAAAATTGCGCATCCAATTCATTAAGGTATTCCTATTTGTCGGGCACGCAAATAAATCCTTTACTCAACAGAAAACCCGTTTACCTGTTCAAACATATATAATGTACATGTATATATTCCAATTAATTTCAATCAGTTCAATCTCTGATTTAATTTGCATAAATTTACCATCATTCTATTATTGCTTAAGTTAATTATCATTCTAATAATTTGATTAATCAGTTCATAATTACACAACACAAACAACAATCAATTTGTTGATTAACTTTTCAAAAATATACTAATTAATTCATATACTCTTTTAAAATCATCAGACTATATAATTAAAATGTTTACATCCATGGAAAGGAAACAACAACCAAGTAGAAAATAATACATAAATGCAAAATATGTAAATGTACATTGCACCAAAGTTAGTCAGAGATATCCACTCTGCAATTGGGATAGGCTTTCTTAATGCTTTCCTCAGTTTCCCAAGTACAGTCTCGCGGATCTCCACTCCATTGCACTTTGACTAAGTGAACCTTCTTGTTCCTAAGCTCTTTAGTTTCCTTGCCAATAATCTTTATTTGCTCTCTCCTCATAGCTAATTCTGAAGTACTTTCCAAATCCTGTTGCGCGGCTTCTTCCACAACCAAGTCTGGATCATGTACATGCTTTCGAAGTTGAGATACGTGAAACACATCATGTACTCCAGGCAACCAGTCAGGCAATTGAACCCTATAAGCGAAAGTTCCAATTCGTTCAATCACAGGAAATGGACCAATAAATCTGGGCGCCAACTTCCCTGTTTTGCCAAATCGGAGTACTCCTCTCATCGGAGAAACCCTCAGATACACATAATCACCAACAGAAAAAGACAAATTTCTTTCTTCTCGAACCTGCATAGCTCTTCTGTCGTCTTTGAGCGGCTAGTAATCGTTTCTTAATGAAATCGACTTTATCCGCAGCTTCACGAATCATATCTTGTCCCAATACAAGTCTATTGCCAGGTTCTACCCAACATGCGAGAGATCTGCACGGTCTACCATATAGTGCTTCGAATGGTGACATTTTTAGGCTCGCCTGGTAGCTGTTGGTGTATAAGAACTCAGCCAAATGCAAGTGATCTTCCCATGATCCGCCAAAATCAATAAGCCTGCAATAAATCTTCAAGAATACGGTTCACCCTCTCAGTTTGACCATCTGTTTGAGGATGATAAGCAGTGCTCAAGTTCAGATTTGTCCCCAATTCTGCTTGGAATGTTTCCCAGAATTTGCTAGCAAATATTGGGTCACGATCACTAACGATGCTCATGGGAACTCTATGTAGTTTAAAAATCTCTTCAAAACAAATCTGTGCTAGAATCTGAGCGGTTCTATTTGACCTGATAGGTATGAAATGGGTGTTCTTCGTGAAGCGATCTACGATCACCCAAATACTGTCATTTCCTCACTGGGTTCTGGGCAAACCATCTATAAAATCCATAGAAATTTGTTCCCACTTCCAACCTGGAATTTCCAACGGTTGCAACAATCCGGCGAGTTTCTATTGATCGCTCTTGACTTGTTGACAAGTAGAACACCTGCAAACATATATAGAGATGTCCCTTTTCATCGCCTTCCACCAGAATGTTCACTTGAGGTCATTATACATTTACTAACCCCTGGATGGATACTTAGCTTAGACTTGTGACACTCTTCCATTACTTCTCTTTTAAGCTCAAGGCTGTCGGGAACACAAACTCTTCCTTTCAATCTCAGAACTCCTGCGCTATCCACTTGGAAACTGGAGACTTTGCCCCTTTTAATTCTTTTGATCATCTCTATAACAAAGCTATCATCTTTCTGAAGAATATATATTTTATCAATTAACGATGGTGTAATAATAAAATTGGCGATGATCACATTCTTTCTGCTGAGCGCATCAGCCACAACATTGGCTTTCCCCGGAGTATATAAAATATCAAGATCATATGCCGCGAGAATTTCTAACCAACGTGCTGCCTCATATTCAGATCTTTCTGTGTGAACAAATAATTCAATGATTGATGATCGGTATGTAATTCGAACTTCTCACCCAATAGATGGTGCCTCCGTATTTTCATAGCAAACACGATGGCTAACAATTCAAGATCATGAGTTGCATAATTTTTCTCATGTGGCTTCAATTGACGGCTAGCGTAAGCGACTGCATGGCCTCTTGAATTAACACTACACCAAGACCTTCTTTAGAAGCATCTGTCCAGACTATCAATTCTTGATTGCCATCAATAATTGTTAACACTGGAGCAGTTTCCAGCCTTAACTTCAGCTTTTGAAAAGCTGTATCACATTCTAGAGTCCAATTGAACCTTAAATGTTTCTTAGTAAGCTTCGTTAAGGAACTAGATATCTTCGAAAAATCTTTAACGAACATCCGATAATAACTAGCCAATCCAAGAAAACTTCGGACTTCTATGGGCGTAGTTGGCTGCTTCCAATTCTGAATAGCTGTGATCTTACTGGGATCCACAGAAATTCCTTCTTTTGATACAACGTGGCCAAGAAACTTTACTTCTTCTTGCCAGAATATACGTTTGGAAGTTTTTTATTTTAATACATTCTTTCTCAGAATCTCTAACACTTGTTCCAAATGTTTCACATGCTCGCCCTCTGACTTAGAGATGATCAATATCTCATCAATGAAAACCAGTACGAATTTATTCAGTACTTCTCTGAATACCCGGTTCATTAGATCGACAAAATAAGCTGGAGCATTACATAAGCCAAACGACATTACTAACCACTCGTAGAATAAATCTGGACATCTGAATGTTGTCAAAGGAACACACTCTTCGGCAATACGAAGCTTATGGAAACCTGTAGCTAGGTCCATTCGGGAAAATACTTGCGCGCCATTCAATCGATCCAACAAATCATCAATTCACGACAATGGATATTTATTCTTTAATTTCTGCTTATTCAAGTTGCGATAATCCCCACATAGTCGGAGAGTACCGTCAGACTTTGGGAACAAATACCACTGCTGCTCCCCAATCAGACAAACTAGGTCTGATCAGACCCTTCAATACAAGCTGTCGAGTCTGATTGTCTAACTCTTCTTTTTCCTTCAAGGTCATTCTTCGAATAGAGTGAACTACTGGCCTTGCATTCAAAATTAAAGAGATTTTAAAATCAATTTCTCTAGGCGGATCTAAGCTAACAACTTCTTCAAACACATCCGCATAATTCTTGACAGCAGGAATGTTTTCTATGTTGACCGGAATATTCTCCGCAACGACAGAACAGGTTCCAATTGAGCAGGAGAAACATCCAAAGCTGACCAAAAACCCATTCTATCATAATTCAAACCTTCACATGGAATGGTTATATAGTCTCCTGATTTAATATTCGCCTTAACGACTCTGTCGACGCATTTGACCTCAGCTTCATATTTGGTTAACCAATCCAATCCCAGAATAAGGTCAAATTCTGTGAAATTCAGGACGATCGCGATGGTAGGGAACCGATAATGGGAAAAAGAGATAGGCACCCCACAGATTCAACTAAGATTGAGGTAACCACCAACCGGATTATGGACAGTCATGGGTGCTTTGAGCTTTTTCAAATTCAAATCCAGTTTCTTAACCGCATTACTTGCAATAAAGCTTCGCGATGCACCTGTATCAAAAAGTACTTTAACTGGAATGTCATTGATAGTAAGCATGCCTTCCAAAACATCTGGCCTTCCCTGACTAGATGAGGGTGCTAAAGTTTCTGCCACTTCATTTACATGTACTGCTTCAGATTTCTTGAATAGCTGGCAACCCTTTGAAAGATGACCAGACGGATGGCATTGAATGCATTTTCTGTCCTCTTGAAACTTGTTTTTGGATTTAGATCCATTATTATTTTGTCTGTTCGAAGATTCACAGTTTCTCATCGAATGCCCTTGCTGACTATACATTAAACATACGACTTCCTTAACCTTTTTCTTACTGGCCTTTAGCCTCTTATTGCCTTCAGGCTTTGAACTCGCTTCAGGATGCGTACTTATCTCTGGGCTATCAGTTTCAAATTTCATTTTGTTGCTGGGACTGACTTCCTCTTCATCGCCCAAAATACCTTGCTTATCCAGATCTTCATACTGATAAGCCATGTATATCATTTCAGAAAAAGATTGTTGCATACGTGTAGTTACACTACTTTGGTACTTTCTTTGTAGCCTGTTGATAAACCTCAGATTCTTCATTTTTGGATTTTGAATTAGATGTGGGGCAAAACGAGAATGTTCATTGAATTTCTTATGATATTCCGGAATGGTCATATATCCGTGTATTATATAGTAGAATTCATCACTTAACCGCTCAGTTGCTTCTGGAGGAATAAATCTTTCATTGAACATTTCTTTAAATGTATCCCAGGTAATATTACCTTCTTGATTATTCTTAATAACGGTTTCTCACCAGATTAAAGCTTCGTCTTTGAGTGCCCAGGATGCTAGTAATCTTTTCTGATCATCTCTCAGCTTTGAACCTTCGAAGATTTTCTTAGCAGAATGCATCCATGCTTGTGTTTGAATAATGGATTCATTGCTCGAGAATGGTACTGCACCCAGATTTCGATACTTGTTTAATAGAGCCTCAATATCTGGTTCTGAACTACCTCTTCTACTTCTGCCACTCATTTTTCAATATCTGCAAATAGCAGACAAAGTGTTAGGCCAACAGAAATGGTATTTTAAAGCATAGAGACGTATACTTGAATGTAAATGTGTCTATCACGGTGTATTTCATTCTGCTACACTCATTCTAGGATATTACTGATCCTATCTGAAATGAGTTATTCAACATAGAATACTTCTGATTCTATTTCTGACGAGTTCTTTAATATCTTATATTCCAAAACTAAGCTTAACCAAAGCTCCGATACCACGTGTGACGACCTCAAACCCCCGTTCCACGGTGGCAAGGGTAATCTTTGGAATATAATACAAAAACAAAAAACAGTAGAACATAAATATATAAATACAGCAGATAATGTACAATAGAATACACAGGATAAACATAATCATCAGAGTTACACAGTATACAGGATCAAACTTAGTACAAGATACAGTTCAGCTTTGAATAAAATGTCTACCGCGAAATCAAATCATAATATGTGCAATAGGAGCTGAACGACATAAAAAGAAATAAGTGATAGAATCCATCTTCAGCTTCATAGCTATCCAGATAGAGCCTGCTAAAACCTGAATACAAGGCTGCCCATGTAGAAAATAGGGCATCCGAGTTTGCAAGTGAAACAAACTACGAGTCAGTCATGGGACTGGTATGAGAAATCTACTTAACTTATTGTACAATAGGGCCAATCACAAGACCACGCCCTAATGCGGAACGGGTTTACTCCATTGGATTCCTTGTGCTTTAAATCAAGTAAATCATTTAAACATCACAATGCTTTTTACAAAAATGAAGCGATTATAAGACTCGGTTCCCATCACACAATGCAACGCAAACAGGAGGATAGAGTTTTTACCTTATAATGGACAAAATATGCTTGATACGAATAAAACAACAGCATTTGATATTATTACTAGTGTTTATATGTTTCAAAAACAATTTCAATCATAAGTACCAATCATAGACGGTATAAATGCCCCATACCACTATGTCGCCATATATAGGTATACAATCAAAAACGCACGATGTCGTATTTGGAAATTGGATTTCAGTCATGAACCAAGGCGAGGGATCGTCTTTACCGCTTCGAGACAATCTAGCCTACCATTTCTCAGGATCATAGCTCGAGTGACCCATGGATCGTCAGGACCGGTCCACATGGAGTGGATTAAAATGCCTGAACACTACATTTCCCCACACTATGGGGTGTAAACTGGTCCTATCCCGACCAGGCCATCGGCTCCGAAGAGACCGAAATAACCGAGGCGCCTCTCTATCCATCATCCACATAAGTAAAATGCTCGGGCGTGTAAAACCCAAAACACCACTCCTAGCTAGAAAGAAACGCATGTCCTCCCTGAGGTCCTCTCCCGTTTCTAGCTCATACTGGGGTGTAAGGCTCGCGAATTAACGTTAAATACAAAGATATCTATTTAAAGTGGTGCTTTGATCATCAACCACAAAGCTCTTCTTTACAACAAAAGCTTTAATCACAGCATCTCAGCATGCCACGTTTTCCAGTTACAACGTCAGACACACATCCATTTTACAAGTCCGTTCTGGGTCTGAATGAAACCGGATGCACCTTATTCCTCTTCGGTATGTCCAATACAGGAGAGAGGCCCTCGCACATCCTAATGATCAACAAGTACGGCCGGACAACCTACACTGTAACCCCTTTAGGGCAGCAACTATCATCAAAGGCATCAGTAGCCATCCATTCGATGTGAGGATGATCGGTCTTGCACCATCTTCATATCTTCGACTTCTAATCGTCGACCAATTATTTGAAATGAGAATTAACTCGGCCTTTTCAAATAATTCACATATATTTTGAATTTCAAATCAATTCATTTTCATGTTTAAATTATTTGACATCCACAATTCAGTTCATTAATGTAATTTTCACGCCAAACACATTCAACCATCAAATATCCAATAAATCAGGTAAATTCGGCTTATTTCCATTACATATCATTTATAATATTTTATAATGATTTATCGCTATTTTTATTTATTTAAAAATAGCCAATTTATTCAAATGACGCTTCAGGCCATAACGCGGCCATGGCAATGTTTTTCTTCAGAATTGATTTACACATATATGAAAATCTAACCATTGGATCTTTACAAATTTTTTACCATTAGAAAGATCTTTTCAAAACGGATCCAACAGTTCTAGTTTTGGGAAAATCCGACGGTCGGATCTCCTAGTACAATCGTTTAAAGTTACGATTTCAAAATACGAAAAGCAGCGTTGTTAATTGATTTATTTTAATTATATTTATAAATATATAAATATAATCCATGTTGGTGTTGTTTTCATTCAGAATTGAATTAAACATTTCACACAATATAACAATTGCATCTTTACAAAGTTGGTATTGTTGGAAAGATATTTCCAAAGCGAACCCAACGGTTTCGGTTTCGGGAAAATCCGATGGTCGAATCTCCCAGTACATTCGTTTGAAATCACGGTTCCAAAGTACGAACTACAGCTTCGTTATTCGATTTATTTTAATTATATATATATAAATATAATCCGTTCTTCGATTTCTAAAATATATTCATTTCATATATTTGATAACAATAATATTTTTGTCCAAAAAATAATTATTTCAACATATGACTATTTTTAACACTTCATATATATTATAAAAATGCAATTTTTATTGTTAAAACAATTTATTTCGAAAATGAAGATTTTTAACGATTCATATATATAATAAAAATGTGATTTTTATTGTTTAAACAATTTATTTCAAACATGAATATTTTATATACTTCGCATGCAAAATAAAATTTATATTTGTCGTTCGAACAATTTTATTTCATACATGCACTAAAAATGCTATTTTTATCGTTCAAACACTTTCTATTTCATACATTGACTAAAAATGTTATTTTTATCGTTCAAACACTTTCTATTTCTTACATTCACTAAAAATGTTATTTTTATCGTTCAAACACTTTCTATTTCATATATTCACTAAAAATGTTATTTTTATCATTCAAACCATTTCTATTTCAAAAATGAATATTTCTCCAACACATGAATATATTTCAACACATGAATAATAATCAAGCATATGAATATTTCAGAAAATTTCGGCAGCATAACGGCAGGGTAGTTAAAACCGGCACCGTCCCGAGTACGGCTCCTCGCTCTACCTTAAAGCCTCGCAGCTTTTGACAAGGGGGATTTCAATATCTAGTTCGTACGTAGACGAATTTGCCCATATACTAACCTTATTGGGTTTCAACCATAATCAATCGTATCAACCATTCGCATTTATCAACCAAATTTCACATTAACCAAAATCTAAACAATAACAACCAATATATATCGTCCATGGTCTGTGGACGCGGGGATTGTGTGTGTGTGTATATATAAACACACGTATATAAATATATTTCGATTTCATTTCAATTCCATTCAACGCACATGTGATTTTTACAACGTATATATAACTTGCACATCGCACATACAACTCATACAACGTTTATACATGAGGTGTACAACGCTTATATAACTTATATATCGATCGTATAGTTTATACGTCGTCATTCCATGTCGTTTATAATTTAGAAATCTCACATTGGGTTCTACTCCTCCAAATATTGTTGGAAGCTCCAAAAATTCTCCGGTGTCTTCTAGAATGTAGAAGACGTCCATACGGTCCCGGTGTCTCATGTTTCACTGGATTTCGACCACATAGCAAAAAGATATGATTTTTATAAGTTTGCAACAGTTTTAAAGTGTTAAAACTGTTTTAAAATTAAATAGTCGATACCTTCAGCAAAACCTTCCAAACTAGGTATTGATTTTCAACATAAACCGTTGCACGATACGAAGATCGGGCTACGCCACCTGGAAGAGGATCGAGAGGAGCACTGGTGCCACCCCTGGTTGGCGAACTCGAACGTGGTAGGGAGGGGGTACGGTGGCTCAAAGTCATCGACTTCAAAAGGTCGATCCGCCCTCAATACGCAATGAAAAAATGCAATCTTTATATGAATTTGAAGCTGGGGATGTCCTCGACAAAATTCTCACCTTAAGGGAGGTCCGATTTTGTGTGTGGAAGGAGAAATCAAGCCAGAAAGTTATGAACTACTTCCGTCGTCGCTTTGAGGGGTTACGGGGCTTTGGAAAAGTAATGATGAATTTGATTGGCCCATGGGTTTTTATTTTAATTTTTAATTTAATTAAATCCAAAAATACCGTTTTTTCATACGAACTCCAATTCAAACCCAATGACTGTCGTCCCCAGCTAAATACCCACATTCTGAACATAATGGGATATGTTTTGTAGGCCCATTCGACTATTTCAGTCATATATTCTTCAAATTGAAATATAAAACATTCAATATTTGATTTGAATGTACATTTCAATTTTTCGGGGCCACATACTGATCCCAAAAATTCCAGAAAAATAAATCTAAATATGTTTTGACGATACGGTCCCAACAAAACTGATTTCGTCGAGTTTGGAGACCGTTTGAAAATTGACAATTTTCTGGTCGATCCAAATTGACTGAAATTAACCAAACACATTTTCCTTTGCCACGCTCACATACTAACTCCTAAAATTATGGAATTTAGAATCTAGCAAAAATTCGACATCTCGGACCCAACAAAAGTGGTTTCATCGAAAACGGAGGTCGTTTGCAAAATGTCTATTTTCAAGGGCTATATAACTCCATAGCGATCTTTCTGAAAATTCATTTGGCCATAACGTTTTATTCGCACTATGAAATTTCGATTTTTCAGATTCGTTAGAAAGAAATTCTTAAACAGATTTAAATATTTTTGGTTTCACTAAAATCTGATTTATTTTGCATCCTGTACAGTCAGTCAAAGTTCGAATTCAAATTTTCAAACTACCACGCCATTTTAGGCCTTGTTTTATAATTAAAATACATTTATTCACTATAACTTTGATCCAAATAGATTTTTGGTCATTATTATTTAAAATAATTTATTTTAAATATTCAAAATCCACTAAAATATCAAAATAAAAAAAATTAAAATTGGTTCTGATTTTCCGGGTTGTTACAGTCTCCTCCACTTAAAAATCTTTTCGTCCCCGAAAAGGAACGAAGCTGAAAGTTGTTTAATTAACTAACTCAACTTTCATTCTGGCTTTCATTCTTCAACTTTTCAATTTCTAAGAATTTTCTAATTCTTCAAAAATTTGGCTAACACCCTAAATTTTTAAAAAATTTCTCGATAACATCCTTTGTACGGGGAGGGGTTTGGAAATTTATTGGGCCGTATCAGGTACCCAATAAATCCTAATAAGCATACAAATATTTATAGTGATATATTCCGGTGTCCACAGGGGAGTGTGTATAGATCATAACTCCAGAGAATAAATTCTCGTCACCCTATAAATGGTTTTTGTGCTGTAATCACCAGAGAGATGTGTTTATTGTCATCTTCAGACCCGTTTGTGGTTTTTATTAATCTAGAAATTTACCGTTATATTTTATATAGTCCATGTCAGCCTTCGGTTCAACCTCTAATATAGTCATCGCAATACAAGCCTCTCGCTCGTATGGTAAATCTTCAACCTCGTCACATAAGCTCTAAAAGCTTATGTGGCGTATGGTAGAGTATGTTATCTTCAAGAAGCATGCCATGTAGTGTAGTTCAAAATTAATTGTTATTATCCTATGGCGATGTTTATTATTACACACAGAACAACCAACACTGCGCATCCAATGGCATTCACAGGAGTTGATATATAAATAAAATTGCGCATCCAACTCATTAAGGTTTACCTATTTGTCGGGCACACAAATAAATTCTTTACTCAACAACAAATCCGTTTACCTATTCAAACATATATAATGCACAAATATATTCCAATTAATTTAAATCAGTTCGATCTTTGATTTAATTTGCATAAATTTACCATCATTCTCTTATTGATTAAATTAATTATCATTCTAATAATTAGATTAATCAATTTATAATCACACAACACAAACAACAATCAATTTGTTGATTAACTTTTCAAAAATATACAAATTAATTCATATACTCTTTTAATATCATTAGACTATAAAATTAAAAAATTAACATCCATGAAAAGAAACAACAACCAAGTAGAAAACAATACGGAAATGCAAAATATGGTAAATGTACCTTGCACCAGAGTTAATAAGAGATATCCACTCTGCAATTGGGATAGGCTTTCTTAATGCTCTCCTCAGTTTCTCAAGTACAGTCTCGCGGATCTCCACTCCATTGCACTTTGACTAAGTGAACCTTCTTGTTCATTGGCTCTTTAGTTTCCTTGCCAGTAATTTTATCGGCTCTCTCTCACAGCTAATTCTGGAGTAATTTCCAAATCTTGTTGCGCGGCTTCTTTTACGACCAAGTCTAGATCATGTACATGCTTTTGAAGTTGAGATACGTGAAACACATCATGTACTCCAGGCAACCAGTCGGGAAATTGAACCCTATAAGCGAAAGTTCCAATCCGTTCATTCATAGGAAATAGACCAATAAATCTGGGCGCCAACTTCCCTGTTTTGCCAAATCGGACTACACCTCTCATCGGAGAAACCTTCAGATACACATAGTCACCAACAGAAAAAGACAAATATCTTCTTCTCGAATCTGCATAGCTCTTCTTTCGGCTTTGAGTGGCTAGTAATCGTTTCTTAATGAAATCGACTTTATCCGCAGCTTCGCGAATCATATCTGGTCCCAATACAAGTCTATTGCCAGGTTCTACCTAACATGCGGGAGATCTGCACGGTCTACATACAGTGCTTCGAATGGTGACATTTTCAGGCTCGCCTGGTAGCTGTTGTTGTATGAGAACTCAGCCAAATGCAAGTGATCTTCCCATGATCCGCCAAAATCAATAACACAAGCCCGCAATAAATCTTCAAGAATACGGTTCACCCTCTCAGTTTGACCATTTGTTTGAGGATGATAGGCGGTGCTCAAGTTCAGCTTTCTCCCCAATTCAACTTGGAATGCTTCCAAGAATTTGACAGCAAATATCGTGTCACGATCACTAGCGATGCTCATGGGAACTCCATGCAGTTTAACGATCATTTTAAAATAATTTTGTGCTAGACTCTGAGCGGTTCTATTTGATCTGACAGGTATGAAATGGGCGGTCTTCGTGAAACGATCTACGATCACCCAAATATTGTCATTTCCTTTCCGGTTTCTGGGAAAACCATCTGTGATGTAACAACCCGCATTCTACGCATCGGAGGACCGTAGAGCATTTATTTCTTTCACATACGAAGTTGTATGGTCATGTAACTTTGGGAGACGACTATTATGGTCATTTCCCATGTTCATGATTTTTGCCGATTTTTAAATGACCGTTTTGCCCCTAGCTGATCTTGTTTTGGCCATAACTTTTGATTGGAAAGGAGTTTTGACCTGAAACCACTTCCATTGGCTTCGAATAATTGTTTACCTTTCCGTAGAGTGGTCATATGTGAAAAACGGACTTACGTTTGAGAGATATGGCTGAATTAAGGTTCAGAAGGTGAAAAACAGCGTAATTGGGCTAAACCGGGTAGTTAACAGCTTGGCCCATAACCCATTTCGGGATTAGGATTATGGGGAGGCTGATAGGGTTTGGGATATCATTTCATTTCAGTTTTTGAGCCGCCACTTTCATTCTTGAAACCCTGGACATGGCCTCCACTCTCTAAATCTCTTCAAAACATCTCTAAATCACCTACAACTTGAAGATTGGGATTAGCAACATCAAATCAAGGGAGATCTTCACCAAATCAAGATTAGAGCTGTTGGAACACAATAGAATTCGACCCAAATAGAGAATCATTTCAGATCTATAGTTTACTTTGTGGCAAAGGTGAGTGATTTGCATTGTTTTTCACTAATTACGGCTAATTATGGTAATTAGCGAAGATTAGCGAAATTATGGCTCAGACAAATCTAGAAAAATTCCTAAAATTCTAAAACATCATTTTATGCCTCTGATATGAATTTGGGTTAATTTGGACTAATTTTGCAAATCCCGGATTTTGGAGGATTAAGGGGTGATTAGTGGAAATTAGCGAATTTATGCATGTTAAAAATCTGGAAAAATATTTATAAATTGCTAAATATTATTTTAGGCCTCTGTTAGAAAATTTAGCTGATTTGGTTAAGTTTTGTTAATCCTATCATTAGATTTGCTTAAACGTGATTAAGAGGGATTAAGGGAAAATATGGGGTTTTTGGCTATGTTTGATCCGTTTTAACCTACCATATTATTGTTTTGCTATTTGTGGATGTTTATACATGTTGCTATGACTGTATGGTATGCTTTATGATTGTTTAGAATAGTTAGAATGGTCGAAAACGCCGTCGAGAGGCGTATAAACAGTCGTTGGAAAGTTGTAGGAAATGCAGGCAGGGATCGGATCGGACCTCCCTTACCCGACCCGAACTGTAACACCCCGTAATTCTGTTAATATTGATATCCACAGATTAAAGAATAACTAATCTCAGATGTGAGAATTGTGGGAAATGGGTTGCACCATTGTGTTCATCTCGGAATTCTGGTTGAAATAGAGTCCGAGTTTGCATGAATTGGACTTCGTATGAAGAAATTATGGCTATCGGAATTTTCAGAAAATTCAAAACAGATTTCAGAAAAAATTAAATTTCAATTTCGGAGTCAAAATAGGCGGGCGGTAAATTCCCGCCAGGTCCAGGTCGACCCTAGGGTCGACTCGGCAGTCGACTATAGAGTCGACCTGGGGGTCGACCTGGCAGTCGACCTGCCTACCAGGTCAACTATAGAGTCGACCTGGGGGTCGACCTGCCTACCAGGTCGACTATAGAGTCGACCTGGGGGTCGACCTGGCAGTCGACCCTCCCCCCCACCCCCCCCCCCCCCCCCACCCGAGCAGTTTTTGTTATGAGCCTGTTTTTTACTGAGTGATGACCCATTAGGGTTTTTGACCTAATCTGTTTGGCTGGGATTAGTTCTGAACTGATCTAACGGTCTAAAATAAATCCTAACTCTATAAATACCTAGGTAGTCTCTCACCCTAATTCATAAGAAAAATAGAATAGTTACCGTCATACCGTCGCCATGGAAATCAATGGAGCCTCCGCCAACTAAGAAAGAAGAAAAGCTAATTCAATTCTAATTCTCTCAACCCTAAAGCAAAGCAAAACTCTCTTTTGTTCTCTAGTTGTGAGTATGATAGTCTTAACAAGATTATTATCATTTTAATTAGGTTAAGTCATGAATGGATTGTGAGTAGATGATATGAATTGTCATATGCTATCATGTATGTTATTAATCCTATGCTATGTGGTGATGTTATCCTATATATTGTAAATCATGCTATGATGATGTTATGTATGTTGAAAGTTTCTATGCTAAGTTGTGATGAATCATACATATTAGAAAGCCATCTATGCTAGTTTGTTCATATAAATTAAATCATCATGTTTGGGCTATGTTGATCTATATGACAAGTCACATATGCAAGTTAGATCGATTAGAGAAGTTATGAACATATGCCATGACATCTATTATGACATCTATAATTATGCTATGACATATGTGATATCCTATGCTAGTTCACACCATCATTATGTTGCCTAAAAACCCCATATGCAAGTTTATGTATAGATTTGGGCTATGATCATATCATGTAAATTGTGACATTTAACAAGTTGACACCTTTTGATCCTTAACATGCGTAGTTTATGCAAGTTTCACCCGTATTATGATTAGATTTATTTTAATTGTCTATATGTTGTGATAATTTATCTTTGTGCTATGCGTTAGACTATTCAAGTCTAGCCTATATTATGTGTTGAATAAGCAAACGTATAAACGTGGGGTAGGGGTAATATTAAGGATTTAATAATAAGATGTTGGGGTGCAATTGATATAATTTTGCATGCCATGAGTGGATGACCATAATTGAGTCAATTATGGACATCATTAAAATTGGAAGTAATTAATAATTTGAATAAGGAATTATTAAAACTGGGGTAAAAGATTGAAAGTTGTCAATCAATGCTTAGGACACGAGGTTGGACTCGTTTGTGACGTAAACCTACCCGGAACCGCCCGGCAAATCCAGTGGTCACAAATGTCAGCCCAATGTGAGAGGTCCTAGGCCTAAACTAAAGCATAACAGTTGTAAAGACACGAGGTTAGACTCTTTTATGGTGTAAGACTGCCTGGACCCGACAGGCAAATCCAGCTGCCATAAATGCCAATTTAATGTGAGAGGTCTTTATGAGGTTATGGCCTGAATAAATTAAGAAATACTTAACCAGATAAACATGTAAGGTGGGACATGGGGGTTAAGTAGGTACCTTGGGTGGCATGAGGAATATAGTGGGTGCCCTTAGTGGCATGTGAAATACGATTAGTAAGACTTAACCAAACACACATGTAAATGAACATGACTAAGAGGGTTAAGTGGGATATATTAATGACAAGCTTAGGTGGGTAGCTTGTGGGGGCCCATTTCAACTAGTATCCCAAACGTATCTTTGTGGGCTCGACCCAAGTCGAGGACGGGACATGCATACTAAGATTTACTATAAGAGGCCAAAACGGGGAGCGGTGGCAACGCAAGTCCAACGGGTTTCATATGCGTGTGCGGACCCGGGTTGGTAGGTAAGACGTTGTTGCATCGTGTAGGTATAATCCGTGCATTCTCAAGTTGTATCGGGTTGCCACTTTAGGGGAGTGATACACCCCACTGTGTGGCCAGCACGGGTATCTACGAGTAGGAAGCCGATCGAAAGTGGGTAGTGGGGTACACTTAGTGGAGATAGGGGCAGACGGCACCTATGTAGTCAGCTAGTGGTACGTAAGGCTATTTATATGTTTCTGTGTGAAGCAAGTGGGATCAACCTTTAGGGTGACTGGTGCGGTGCACTGTAGTAATGTGCGGTGCAGTATTATAATTATTCGTTAGAAATTAAGTATGCCTTTACCGTTATCTTTAACGTTATCCTTCACGTTATCTTTATCTGTTCATTCCATACCTAATAGTTCATAGACATTTACTTGTCTTCCAGTTTATGCCTTAGTCTAGTTATTTTGATAATACTATTGTTAGAATTATCATACTCACCAGACTTTATGTCTGACCACCTCCATTTCTATCCTTTTTCCCCCTCCAAGTCCTCAGGTTGGACCCAGCTCTAGTGGAGTTTGATTGGATTGCTTCATCTCTCTTGGAAAGCTTGGACCGTTGAAGTAAAGTCCAGCTTGTTATCTTCTTTAATGGCTATTTGTGTAATGGGTTTATGTATTTTGTTTTATGAAGATGGATAATGTACTTGACTCTGATTAATGTTTTTGTGATGTAATAAACATGTTCCCGCTGCAAGAAAATGAAGTTTTAGTTTTCAAGTACTACTTATTATCTGTCTTGTTGTAAATTTTCTGTTCTATATTCACTTATAACCTCCATGGAAGTTAATGCATTCACTTTGTGAGTGACATTAATGGACGTGGGGTGTTACACGTGGTATCAGAGCTTAAGGTTACCAGAACAGATAAAAATACTTTAGAAAAATAGTTGTTTTTTGAAGAAGTGTTTTCAAAAACATGTTTTAATGAGAAATTTAAAGAGGAATGTTTTTAATAAAAACATAATCCCCAAATAGCCATATATCTTTATGTTTCGAATTCTCCATTTTGAATCTTTCCTTTTTCGTTTCAGCATGGCTGAAGATCTTAACCTACCTGACGGTGTAACGATACCAGGGTGGTATAGGAGGCTGTTGGAGGCTAGGGCCGCCGCAGGTCCGGCCAATGTTCCTCCACCACCAGTTGCACCCATTCCTCCTCCTCCTCCCCGCGTGGATACTTTTGCAAAGACGTGCAAGGAATTTAAAGCTATGGGTGGAAAACCCTTTCAAGGGTCAGAAACGTTTGTGGAAGTTAGAGATTGGCTTAAGGAGGTGGAAGAATTGCTAGAAATCTTTGAAGTGGAAGAATGGAGGAGAGTTAGATTAGCAGCTTGGCTAATGAAGGGAGATGCCTCGTTTTGGTGGGAGGTCACTAATGGGGAGCGTCCTGTTGACTCTTGGGCGGATTTTAGACGGAGGTTCGAGGCGAAGTTTCTCTCTAGGGCGGAAGGAAATCTATATATGGAAAGGTTCTTGACATTGAAGCAAGGAAGCTCATCAGTGAAAGAATATGTTAACAAATTTAATCAGCTAGCAAGGTTTGGTTTGGACTTAGTAAACACGCCGGAGAAGAAGTCTCTAAGGTTCGTGAATGGATTGAATGAACCGTTGCAAGGGTTGGCTATGACCCACATCCCTATGGCGGCCACCTTTGAGAAGCTAGTAGAAATGGCGCTCATGCACGAGGAGAAAGGCGCTAAAGCTGATAAGGCACCCGAGAGGAAAGGGGATCAAAATAAAGATGGCAAAGGCAACAATGCTGAGGGGAAGAAGAAATGCTTTAACTGTGGGACACCCGACCATCTAAGCAAAGATTGTAGGAAGAAGAAGAAGATCGGTTGTTTCCACTGTGGCGAAGCAGGACATCTTATTAAGGACTGCCCAAAGAAGGGGCAGAGGCAGGGTCTACCTCGGGAGGACAAGTGCAAGCTCTTGTGGCACCAGGGCAGGCAAGGGGACAAGCTCAGGCTCTCGAGGTTCCACCGCTGCAAGTACGAGGTAGAGAAATTTCCGTTGAAAGTTTAGTTTTCTGTTTGATCATCCTGTCCGTACTTTATTCGGTTCGGGCGCATCGCATTCGTTTATCTCTACATCATTAGTTGAAACACTGCACCTATATACTAGTCTAGTTACTGATCCCTTAGTAGTCTCAAATCCTATTAGTGGTTCGGCTCATCTTTCTATGATTTGTCAGGATTTGAGAGTGTTTACCTTGGGCGTTGAGTTTGAATGCATCGCCTTTGTCCTTGGTTTCATGGGCTGTAGTTAGTTTCTAGGGGTGGGTTGGCTAGCCAAGCAGGGTGTCATCCTAGATTGTGAAAGGAGAGTAGTTAGACTATTGATTCATTATAGAAAAACCCTCATATTTCTTGCGACCCTAGGGGTTCAGTGATGCTTAGCTACCTAGAATCTTCTGATGCATCTAACGATGTTTAGGAATCTGTTTGTGTGGACCGTGAGTATGGAGATGTCGTTGATAAAGTGTGGGGTTTACCAATAGGCGCGAAATAAGCCTTCGTATGTGCTTAATGGATTAAGCAAAGCCCGTTATGTAATTAGCGGTAGTTTTGGAGCAAGACTTGCAAGGACAGCCAGAGTCGGTCAAGTACTCAATTGATTGACCGTCTTACTAGTATCATCTCACGTAGGTCGTCTTAATTCGAAGGAGGTATCCCTTGGGTGTTTGTCTGATATTGGTTTAGGCCTTTGGGGCTTGCACTTGGGGGATGTCAAATTCGACTAGGATGGTCTGCATGAGAGATGGGTAGTTGTGACGATTTTACGTTGGATTATATCCTGGTTTTCTCTAGAAGCAGAGGAGAGCATGCCCTACATCTTGGGGAAAGCTTAGGGACCCTACAAGTGCACCAGCTTAAAGCTAAGTTCTCCAAGATACCATTTTTGGAGGAAAGAAGTGAGGAATTTAGGGCATGTGGTCTCTAGGGAAGGACTTGAACTTAAGGCAGTAAAGGTGGATGGAGTTCTTAGCATCCTACGACTTCGAGATAGCATATACCCCTGGCAAGGGTAACGTAGTGGCCGATGCCTTAAGTAGAAAAAGATTATCCTTAAGTCCTTTGTTTGTTGAGCGGCGAAGTTTAGAGTTCATCTCTATGTTTGATTTTAGACCTTCCGTTGATTTCATACCCGGTTTACTAGCATCCTTGGAGGTCAGACCTATGCTTTTGGGACGGATTGGCGAGGCACAGCGAGACGACCCACAGTTGGTTGAGTTAGTAGAAAAGCTCAAAGGAGGGGAGTCATCAAGCCATCTCCGTAGGTATACCCTAGATGATAAGGGTTGGTTACGTAGGGACGGTAGACTTTGTGTACCAAAAGACGATGATCTAAGGAAGACTATTCTTGACGATGCACATCGTTCGAAGATGACCATTCATCCCGGCGGGGACAAGATGTACAAAGACATGAAGAGAGTTTACTTTTGGGCCGGCATGAAGAAAGATGTGGCCGAGTATGTCGCTAGACGCTTGGTGTGCCAACAAGTAAAAGCGGAGCAAAAGAAACCCGGTGGGTTGCTTCACCCATTGGAGGTTCCACTATGGAAGTGGGAAAGCGTCTCGATGGACTTTATTGACGGAATACCGAGATCGAGAAAGGGTAATACGGGGATTTGGGTTATAGTAGATAGACTTACTAAGAGCGCCCATTTCATTCTCGTGAAAAGTAAGAGGACTGCTCCATGGTTAGCTTCTGTATACGTCCGAGAAATAGTTCGTTTGCACGGTGTTCCTTCTAGCATAGTGAGCGACCGCGATCCTATTTTCACTAGCGAAGTATGGAGAAGCTTACAAGAGGCGGTAGGGACTCAGTTATGTTTGAGCACCGCATATCATCCTCAGACGGATGGCCAGACTGAGAGGGTGAATAGCATTCTAGATGATCTTTCGAGGCTATGTATCCTAGACTTTGGGGGTACATGGGAAGAGCATCTTCCATTAGTGGAGTTCGCATATAATAACAGCTTTCAATCTAGCATTGGCATGGCACCTTTCGAAGCTCTTTATGGATGACCTTGTCGTTCACCTACATGTTGGTGGGAATCTATGGATAAGATCTTACTTGGGCCCGATATGATTAGAGAGACTTCGGAGAAGATCGACTTGATTCGGAGGAGGATGAAAGCAACGCAAGATAGGCAGAAATCATATGCGGATAAGAGAAGGACGGATCTTGAATTTGAAGTTGGGGGCATGATCTTTGTCAAAGTGTCTCCATTACGAAACGTAGTTCGCTTTGGGTCCGTTGGGAAGTTAGCACCGAGGTTTGTAGGGTCGTTTCCTATTAAGGAAAGAATTGGACTGATGGCGTATAGAGTGGAGTTGCCGGAGAGACTTAGTGGTGTACACGACGTATTCCATGTGTCACATTTGAGGAAGTGCTTGCACGAGACCGCGGAAGTGGTAGAGCCGAACTTGCTTAGAGAGGTGGAGATAGAGCGTGATGCGACGATTCGACGAGCTCCTACATGCATTCTTGGGTCGGAGATTAAGAAGCTGAGAAATCGAGAGGTCAGACTAGTCAATGTACAATGGGGAGATGACGAGAGCAACGCTACTTGGGAGACAGAAGAGAAGATGCGTTCACGATACACTTTTCTTTTTGAGGGTATGTCTTTTAATTTCTCCTTTATCGCTTATCTTGTACTTATCTTATCTTTAGTGTATCCTCTCGCTAGTATCTTTGACCTTTAGTTAGGATCATCCTATGGTTGAAACATGTATTTGAGACATGTTATGTATGATGAATGCAAAGTGGACGCAAGTGTTTGCTAGTGGTTGCTCGTGGACGCATATACACGCACTATTAGGCACTAGATCGGCTCAGTCACTTCATACTGCATATTGCATATAAATGGTTGTATTTAGTAAAATGGATGTATAATGGTTGTACTACCATATGGATACTGCATTTTGGTGAATGGTTGTGCACGCATGTAGAAATAATATGTAGCATTAGGGAACTTTTGCATACATAATGGACGCATGGCACTATCATGGTTTGCATTAAAGGAGGTCAACTGAATCAGTGGACAGCCTGATTTTGCTTTAGATAGGGACATACACACACATTGTGCATTTAAACATGAAAGCATTAGAAGTCAATAAGGACAATGGATGCCTGTGTTTGATGGTTGAGTAGATGGTTGTTTGGATGTTAGGATATACATTCTTCTTGACTTGAAGATTTCGGGGACGAAATCCTTTAAGGAGGGGAGAATGTAACACCCCATAATTCTGTTAATATTGATATCCACAAATTAAAGAATAACTAATCTTAGACTTGAGAATTGTGGGAAACGGGTGGCGCCATTGTGTTCGTCTCGGAATTCTGGTTGAAATAGAGTCCGAGTTTGCGTGAATTGGACTTCGTATGAAGAAGTTGTGGCCATCGGAAGTTTCAGAAAATTCAAAATAGATTTCAGAAAAATTTAAATTTCAAATTCGGAGTCAAAACAGGCAGGCGGGAAAATTCCTGCCAGGCCCAGGTCGACCTGCCTACCAGGTCGACTATAGAGTCGACCTGGGGGTCGACCTGGCAGTCGACCTTGCTACCAGGTCGACTATAGAGTCGACCTGGCAGTCGACCCCCCCCCCCCCCCGGAGCAGTTTTTGTTCTGAGCCTGTTTTTGACTGATTGACGACCCATTATGGTTTTTGACCTAATCTAGTTGGCTGGGATTAGTTCTGAACTGATCTAACGGTCTAAAATAAATCCTAACTCTATAAATACCTATGTAGTCTCTCACCCTAATTCGTAAGAAAAATAGAATAGTTACCGTCATACCGTCGCCATGGAAATCAATGGAGCCGCCGCCAACTAAGAAGGAAGAAAAGTTAATTCAATTCTAATTCTCTCAACCCTAAAGCAAAGCAAAACTCTCTTTTCTTCTCTAATTGTGAGTATGATAGTCTTAACAAGATTATTATCATTTTAATTAGGTTAAGTCATGAATGGATTGTGAGTAGATGATGTGAATTGTCATATGCTATTATGTATGTTATTAATCCTATGCTATGTGGTGATGATATCCTATATGTTGTAAATCATTCTATGATGATGTTATGTATGTTGAAAGTTTCTATGCTAAGTTGTGATGAATCATACATTTTAGAAAGCCATCTATGCTAGTTCGTTCATATTAATTAAATCATCATGTTTGGGCTATGTTGATCTATATGACAAGTCACATATGCAAGTTTGATTGATTAGAAAAGTTATGAACATATGCCATGACATCTATTATGACATCTAGAATTATGCTATGACATATGTGATATCCTATGCTAGTTCACACCATCATTATGTTGCCTAAAAACCCCATATGCAAGTTTATGTATAGATTTGGGCTATGATCATATCATGTTAATTGTGACATTTAACAAGTTGACACCTTTTGATCCTTAACATGCGTAGTTTATGCAAGTTTCACCTGTATTATGATTAGATTTATTTTAATTGTCTATATGTTGTGATAATTTATCTTTGTGCTATGCGTTAGACTATTCAAGTCTAGCCTATATTATGCGTTGAATAAGCAAACGTATAAACGTGGGGTAGGGGTAATATTAAGGATTTAATAATAAGATGTTGGGGTGCAATTGATATGATTTTGCATGCCATGAGTGGATGACCATAATTGAGTCAATTATGGACATCATTAAAATTGGAAGTAATTAATAATTTGAATAGGGAATTATTAAAACTGGGGTAAAAGATTGAAAGTTGTCAATCAATGCTTAGGACACGAGGTTGGACTCGTTTGTGACGTAAACCTACCCGGAACCGCCCAGCAAATCCAGTGGTCACAAATGTCAGCCCAATGTGAGAGGTCCTATGCCTAAACTAAAGCATAACAGTTGTAAAGACACGAGGTTAGACTTTTTTATGGTGTAAGACTGCCCGGACCCGCCCGGCAAATCCAGCTGCCATAAATGCCAGTCCAATGTGAGAGGTCTTTATGAGGTTATGGCCTGAATAAATTATGAAATACTTAACCAGATAAACATGTAAGGTGGGACATGGGGGTTAAGTAGGTGCCTTGAGTGGCATGAGGAATATAGTGGGTGCCCTTAGTGGCATGTGAAATACGATTAGTAAGACTTAACCGAACACACATGTAAATGAACATGACTAAGAGGGTTAAGTGGGATATATTAATGACAAGCTTAGGTGGGTAGCTTGTGGGGGCGCATTTCAACCAGTATCCCAAACGTATCTTTGTAGGCTCGACCCAAGTCGAGGACGGGACACGCATGCTAAGATTGACTATAAGAGGCTAAAACGGGGAGCGGTGGCAACGCAAGTCCAACGGGTTTCATATGCATGTGTGAACCCGGGCCGGTAGGTAAGACGTTATTGCATCGTGTAGGTATAAGCCATGCATTCTCAAGTTGTATCGGGTTGCCACTTTAGGGTAGTGATACACCCCACTGTGGGGCCAACACGGGTATCTACGAGTAGGGAGCCGATCGAAAGTGGGTAGTGGGGTACACCTAGTGGAGATAGGGGCAGACGACACCTATGTAGTCAGCTAGGGGTACGTAAGGCTATTTATATGTTTCTGTGTGAAGCAAGTGGGATCAACCTTTAGGGTGACTGGTGCGGTGCAGTGTAGTAATGTGAGGTGAAGTATAGTAATTATTCATTAGAAATTAGGTATGCCTTTACCGTTATTTTTAACGTTATCCTTCACGTTATACTTATCTGTTCATTCCATACCTAATAGTTCATAGACATTTACTTGTCTTCCAGTTTATGCCTTAGTCTAGTTATTTTGATAATAATATTGTTAGAATTATCATACTCGCTAGACTTTATGTATGACCCCCTCCATTTCTATCCTTTTTCCCCCTCCAGGTCCTCAGGTTGTACCCAGCTCTAGTGGAGTTTGATTAGATTGCATCATCTCTCTTGGAAAGCATGGAGCGTTGAAGTAAAGTCCAGCTTGTTATCTTCTTTAATGGTTATTTGTGTAATGGGATTATGTGTTTTGTTTTATGAAGATGGATAATGTACATGATTCTGATTAATGGTTTTGTGATGTAATAAACATGTTCCTGCTGCAATAAAATGAAGTTTTACTTTTCAAGTACTACTTATTATCTGTCTTGTTGTAATTTTTTTGTTCTGTATTCACTTATAACCTCCATGGAAGTTAATGCATTGCCTTTGTGAGTGACATTAATGGACGTGGGGTGTTACACAAACCGTTCGTGGGTACTTACCACGATCCGAACCGGAGACCACGATCCGCCAACAACTCTCGTACACGATCCGCTCTCGCGCTTCGCACCCCGATCCGACAAGAGGAGGACAACATGCACTTCCACGCTCCGACCCGATCCACTTCAGAAGCCACGAACCGATGGTGAGACCCGATCCATATGGAACGACTCGATCCGATGGACGGAGAATGACTGACCCAATCCGAGATGCTTGGACTTGAAGTGAAGACCATGATCCGAACCTTGCGAGGGTGATGACCACGATCTGAAGCAAGGTGAAGTGAAGACCGAACCGGATGAAGATGATTGTAACAACCCTGAAAATGTGAGCCAATTTAAAATTTTTAAATTGGTTATTTTCAAAGAATTTAAAACAATCGAAATAGAATATTTCAATGAAATAATGAATTGGAAATAGTGTGGCGGTTTGAAAATTTGAATTTGAACTTTGTCTGAGTGTACCGGGTGCAAAATATAATGGATTTTAGTGAAACCAAAAATATTTAAATTTGTTAGTGAATATCTTTCTAACGAATTTGAAAAATCGAAATTTCATAGCGGGAATCAAAAGTTATGTCCAAATGAATTTTCAGAAAGGTCGCTATATGGAATATATCGCCCGTGAAAATAGACATTTTGGATACGACCTCGGAATTCGATGAAACCACTTTTGTTGGATCCGGGATGACAAATTATTTCTAGATTTCAAATTTCATAATTTTTGAAGCTAGTATGTGAGCTTGGCAAAGGAAATGTATTTGGTCAATTACAATTAAATTGGGTCGACCAGTAAAGGGCCATTTTACAAACGGTCTCAGAATTCGACGAAATCAGTTTTGTTGGGACCGTATCGTCAAGTCATAGCCAGATTTATTTTTCAGGAATTTTTCGAATCAGTTTGTGGCCCTGGCAAATTGAAATGTACGTTCAAATTGAATATTAAATGTTTTATCCTTTAATTTGAGAAATAACTGACTGTAACAGTCGAATTGGCCAATGAAACATATCCCATTGTGTCCGGAATGAGGACATTTAGCTAAGGGCGACAGTCGTTGGGCTTGAATTAGTGTCCGTATGGAGTAACACTATTTAAAAATTTCTATAAAGCATCGGCCAATAGGAAATTTCCTTTCATAATTTAAAAAATAAAAAAAAAACCTCAAAACCCTAGCCACCTCTCTCTCGTATACGGCGGAAACCGCTCCAACCTTCTAGACCGAAATCCCCACGCCTCCGTCAACGTCCGACCTCGCCACCACCCTGACTCAACGCTGCCGCCTCCCCTCTGCCAATCTGACCCACTCTCACCTCCTCTCTCCTCTCCATGTTGAGAAAGGGGCCAAGGAAGTCGTCGACTTCACGTCGACGCCACGATCGCCAGAGGCGATCACACCTGCTCCTCCGACCACCGACAGGACCGCCTCGCTCCCCTCTTTCACGTCCCACCCTCTGATCGGAGCATCGATTCACGGATTTTCTGAAAAATCCGAACCCTTGTTCGAACCACTTTGAAAGGTGAGACCTTTATTTTATATGAACTTTTTAAAATCATATCTTTAACATGTGTCGATGAAACTCGATGAAACAGGAAACATCGTGACCGCAAGGAGGCTCTCTACATTCTAGAAGAGAACGCGGATTTTTCTGAGCTATCTACGATTTTTAGCACCTCGAAAACCAATGTGAGAAATCTAAATTAAATTGTGTGAATGGAAATCGTGTTGTATAAATTATATAAGCGAAGTGTAAATTATATACGCATTGTATACTTCATGTACATGTGTTGTATAAGTTATATGAGCAATGTATAAATTATACAAGCGTTGTATGAAACATATATGCTTTGAAATAGTGTTGAAATGAATTGAAATATTTATTTATATATATATATATATACTCCCCTCGTCCACAAACCATGGACGATATTTATTGCTTATGATTGGCATGAAAATTTGTGATATGATGAATGGTTGAAATAATTTTTTGTGGTTGATATTGTTGGATTGTGGTTGAAAAATACCTTTATGGTCGAAAAATACCCCCTTGTGGTAGAAACAAATTAGATTAGGATTGTGAAAATGAAAATAAAACATGCCGCCTACGTGCGAACTAGATGCATGAATCCCCATTGTCAAAATCCACGAGGTTTTAAGGTAGAGCGAGGAGCCGTACTAGGAACGGTCCCGGTTTTAACTACTCTACCGTTATGCTGCCGAAATTTCCAATAAAATTCATGTGTTAGATTTATTTTCATGTGTTGAAACCATATTCATTTGTTGAAATCGTATTCATGTGTTGAGACAATATATTCATGTGATGAAATTAAAATTCTTGTGAAGAGTGCATTCGTGTGTTGAATACAAATTCATTCGTTGAATAAAAATTCATGTGGTGAATGACACTCATGTTTAAATAAATTATTTAATAACAAAAAAATCACATTTTTTAATACATATATGAAATGAATAAATTATTCGTGTTTCAAATAAATTGTTTTAACAATAAAAATCATATTTTTATTACACATATGAACTATAGAAAATATTCATTTGTTGAATAAAGAACTAAAACGATAAAAATCATATTTTTATCGTATAAGTGAAGTTGAAACATTCATGTGTTGAATTTTGGAAGTGAACAATGAAAAAAATTACATTTCTATTGAGAATGTGAAGTGTTAAAATCATGAAGGTGTTAAATAAATATTTTTAAAGGTAAAAATATCATTTTTATCACATATGAGACCCACTAAAAATATACAAGTGTGAGATAAATATGAGTTCGCTAGAAATATTATTATTAGCTTTATTCTGCATATATATACATGTGTTGAACAGAGAAAATAGATTAGCTGTTGAATAAAGAAATTATTTGCGTGCCCGACAAATAGGTAAGCCTTAATGAGTTGGCTGCGCAATTTTATTTTTATATCAACTCCTGTGAATGCCATTGGATGCGGAGTGCTCGTTATTCTATGTGAAATAATAAACATCGCCGTAGAATAGTAACAATTAATTTTGAACTACACTACATGGCATACTTCTTGATGATAGGCATACTTCATCATATACCACATAAGCATTTGGAGCTTGTGTGACGAGGTTAAAGATTTACCATACGAGCGAGAGGCTTGTGTGGTGATGACTATATATTACAGGTTGAACCGATGACTCATATGGACCATATATAATTGTAACGATAAATTGCCAGATTAATAAAAACCCCACACGGGTCTGGAGTTGACAATAACCACGTCTCTCTAGTTATTAGATATGGAACATGGACTATTTATTTCCCACACGGGACAAGGTGACGAGGATTTATCCTCTGGAGCATTAAAAATACACACTCCCTCAGGCTTAGACAGGGTGACGAGAATTTATTCTCTGGAGTTATTATCTATACACGCTCCCCTGTATACAACAGAATATATCACTATAAATATGTGTGCTTTATAGGATTTATTGGGTACCTAATACGACCCAATAAATTTCCAAATCCCTTCCCGTACAAAGGAGGTTATGGCGAAATTTTCCAAAATTTAAAGGCGTTAGTGAAAATTTTGAAGTAAAAACGATGTTGAAATTACAGAATGAACTATATAAAAATAAATAGAATTAAAAGGAATTGAAGCCGTGCAGTTCGTGTTTTGAAATCGTAACTTCAATCGATTAGTACGAGACATCCGACCATCGAATTCTCCCGAAACCGCAACCGTCGGGTTCGTCTTGGAAATATCTTTCCAATGGCACCAACTTTGTGAAGATCCAACGGTTGGATTGCCTGGAATGTTTAATTCAAATCCGAAGAAAAACAGTGCCAGAATCGATTATATTTATATATAAATATAATTAAATTAAATCGAATAACGACACTGTAGTTCGTATTTTGAAACCGTAACTTCAAACGACTAGTGTGGATGATCCGACCGTCGGATCTGCATGAAACTGGAACCGTTGTATTCGATTTGGGAATATCTTCCTAGTGATATAAACTTTGTAGAAATCCAACGGTTATATTTCCTGATATGTGTAAAACAAATTTGGGGAAAAACAGCGCCAGTGCCATGTCGTTTAATTTATTAAGGCCATTTTTAATTAAATAAAAATGGCGAAAAATCGTTATAAAATATTATAAGCAATATGAAGTGAAAATAAACTAACTTTACTTGGTTTGCTTTATATTTGATGGTTGAATGGGTTTGATATGATAATTTTACTAAAGAACCGAACGTGATTGTCGAATAATTTAACTATGAAAGAAATCGATTTGAATATTAAATATACGTGAATTATTTGAAAGGGCCGAGTTAATTTTCACTTCAAATAATTGATTGACGATTCGAAATCAAAGATGGGAAGATGATTCAAGACTGACGATTTTCATATCGGATGGATGGGCGCTACTGAGGTTCCTGATTGGAGTAGCTACCTTGAAGGTACTGAAGTAGTAGCCGTTTAGACATGTGTGTTGATTGGACGGATATGCGAGGAGTGGTGCCTCCGGTTTCCTTCAGACCTAGAACGGACGTGTAAATGGACTGTGTGTCTAACATTGGATTTTAGTCTGTGCTGATTGATCTTCGTTAAATATATATCTGTTTGGCGTCGGAGAATTTATTCTCTTGCTTAACGCCCTTCTCTGAGACGTACGAGTTCAGAGGTTATATATCGATGGAAATCAATCGCATGGAGGGGAACTGCCTATGCGGAATATGATCAAGGCTTTTGTTGCAAAGCAAAGTTTTGTGGTTGATGATCAGAGCATGGCTTACGTGGCCAAGCTTTGTGTATAGCGTGGATTCGCGAGCCTCACACCCCGGTATGAGTCAAAAACGGGATACGGACTGTAGGGAGAACACGACGTTTCTTTCTAGCTATGGGTGGTGTCGGTGCTTAAACTGGCCGATATTTATATACTTTTCACCTGTGTGGTTGTTGGAAGAGGAGCCTCGATTTTAGGTTTGTTAGGACCGGGAAACGTGTGTTCAGGAATAATTAATCCTCAAAAGTAAGGTAGGACCGGCCCTGAAGATCCAAGGATCATAGTGGGGTCCTGAGACATTTGCTAGAGTGTCTCGAATCGGAGAGGAGCTTGCCCCTTGCCTCGACTCATGATGGAATCCAATTTTCAATACGTGACTGTGTTGATTTGATTTGTAACTTATATATGGCGACATAGTGGCATGGCACGCTCATGTCGCCTAGGATTGATATTTATGATTGAATTTGCTTTTTAAACATATATGCACTAGTAATAATATCAAGTGATTTTGCTTTTCACGTATTAAGCATATTTTGGCCAATATAAGGTAAAACTCTATCCTCCGGTTTGCGTTGCATTGTGTGATGGGACTTGAGTCTTATATCGGCCTCATTCTTTATAAAAGCATTGCGTTGTTTTAAAGAATTTACTTTGTTTTAGTGTAGTGGCAATCACTGGAGTAAACCCGTTCCGCGAAAGTAGCGTGGTCCTATGATTTGTCTTATTACTGTTGTTTAACCTGTTAAGTAGATTTCTCATACCAGTCCCATGACTGACTCGTTGTTTGTTTCACTTTGCAAACTCGAGTGCCCTTATTTTCACACGGGAAGCCTAGTTGATAGATGACAGGTTGTTTTTGGCTTGGCACTGCAGTACAGAGTGCACTTTTGGCTTGATGGCGATGGATTAGCTTTGTATTTTGGCTATTGACTTTCCGCTATCTTTATATTATGTATAGGATTCCGCCTATGGCGATGTAGACTGTTTTACTTCCAGTATTTACTATCCTATGTATATGTACCGCCTCAGGCGATGTAGACTGGTACTCCTATTATGTTCTACTGTATGTATATATTCCGCCTCAGGAGATGTTGATTGATCATCTCCTTTTTATGCACTAAGTTATATCCTACTCTGTGCTACTCTAATGTTGTTACATGTTATGATTCCGCTGTCATGTATATGTAAATTACCCTATTTCCTTTTTATGCTATTATCTATAATCTGCTAATGATGATTAATGTGTTACATTCTAATGATTATCCTTAACAGCGTCGCACAGATTTTGGGATCGTCACAGTTGGTATCAGAGCTTTGGTTAATCTTAGTTCTAGAATTTAACACATTAAACACCTCGTCAGAATAGAATCAGTAGTGTTCTAAGGCGAGTAGCTCATTAGAGATAGGATTAGTAATGTCCTAGAATGAGCTAAGCAGAATAGCAAAACAAATTGACTAGTACATCATTAACTTTCCTTATGTTCTTCTGTTTTTACCATATTTTAAAGCTATCATTTCTGTGAGCTTGACTCTTTTCTTGCTTACACAGAACTTGACTAGATGGCTACACGAGCAGCAGCAGCCAAAGGAGGCCGAGCAGGCCGAGCTGGAGGATGGGGGAATATCCCCATAGCTGAAGGAGGGCCTATGATATAGCCACCAGCCCTCAGCAATTCGAGCTTGACCGAGTTGCTAAGAGATACAAGAACTTAGGAGGCAAAACCTTCCCTGGCACAGGCACAGTGACAGAAGCTATTGCATGGTTGAAAACTGCTAATAAGATTCTAAGTGGCATGAGATTGGAAACCAACGACAAAGCATTTATGGGTGCTTGGCTTCTACAGGAAGAGGCCGAATTATGGTGGGAGGCCATCACAGCTGCAGATGAGGAAGATACAGTGCGCACTTGGGATGAGTTCAGTACACTATTCAAGGGGAAGTATGTTCCCGAGCAGGCATTAGAGCGCATGCATGATGAGTTTGCTAATCTCCAGCAGGTAGACCGCTCTGTTCAGGACTAATCAATAAGTTTACCCAGCTCTCACGCTATGCACCCGAGCTCATCTTGACTAATAAAGCAAAGAACAAAAGGTTTATTCATGGGTTGCAGCGCAAGTATCATGACAGGGCCATGAGTAACATCAAGCTTCCATTTTCAGAACTGGTAGAGATGGCTTGTGATTACGAAGACTTGGATGAGTGGAACTCCAATCAAGACCGCGCTAAGAGCCAAGCAGGAACCAAGTGCAAAGCTTCTGCAGATCAGCCTGGGTCTAGCAATGCAGCAACCCCCAAGCAGCAAACTGGCTGGATACCCAAAGGAAGCTGTTACAATTGTGGAAAGAAGGGGCGTTATTCTAATGGGTGCACCGCCCAAAAGCGACTGAAGACAGACCCACCGAGCTCCAGTCAGCAGTCTCAGGGTCCTAGAGCATGCTTCAACTGCAAACAGGTCGGGCATCTTGTTAAAGATTGTCCATTGATGAAGAAAGCAGCGATTGCTCATGTTTATGACGGGGGAAACCCGCCAGCTTCTACTCCTGGATCAGGTAAACCCGATGTCTTGGGAGGTACCCTTACTATTAAGAATATTCCTGTTTCTGTACTTTTTGACACTGGTGCATCACGTAGTTTTATTGCATGTAATATTGTTCGAAAGTTAAAGTTAAAAGCAAGAAAGCTTAAAGAACCGCTCAGTGTTCAAAATCCAATAGGAGGGTCTATTGTTCTTAGTTCATGTTGTAGAGTCCCCATCTCTTATTCTTGTTACAAATTTCCTATCAATTTAATTGTCATGGATCTCTCCGAATTTGATGTTATTCTTGGGTTGGAGTGGCTAACAAAATATGAGGCAGAAGTCAAATCTGCTGAAAGAATCGTTAAAATCAAAACAAAGCTTGGGCATATCACTATACCATGCCATGGCTCAGAACCAGAGAGAAAAGCATTTTAGTCTACTTTAGAAGTTATTCCCACCTTATTAGAAAAGATTCCGGTTGTTAAACTATGCGGATGTGTTTGAAGAAGTCAAAAACTTACCTCCGCAAAGAGAAATAGAATTCTGAATCGATCTAATTCTGAATGCCAGACCGGTGGTACATCCAATTCGAAGAATGGCCCCAAAGTAAAAAGAAGAGTTGGGCAACCAAACTCAAGAATTGGTGTGGAAAGGTCTGATCAGGCCAAGCTTTTCAGATTGGGGTGCAACAGTAGTGTTTGTCCCGAAATCAGACGGTTCTCTACGACTCTGTGTTGATTACCGAGATCTCAACAAGCAGACACTGAAGAATAAATATCCGTTACCACGAATCGATGATTTATTGGACTAATTGAATGGAGCACGAGTATTTTCCCGAATGGACCTAGCTATAGGTTTTCACCAATTACGTATAGCCGAAGACTGTGTTCCTTTGACAGCTTTCAGAGGTCCAGACCTATTTTATGAATGGTTAGTAATGCCGTTCGGCTTGTGTAATACTCCAGCATACTTCGTCGATCTAATGAATAGAGTGTTCCATTGTGTCCTGAATAAATCTGTCCTCGTATTCATTGATGACATCTTAATCTACTCCAAGTCAGAAAAAGAGCATGCCAAACATTTAGAACAAGTGTTAGAAATTCTAAGAAGGAATATCTTGAAAGCTAAATTTTCTAGGTGTATCTTCTGGCAAGATGAAGTTAAATTCCTCGGCCATGTAGTATCAAGAGAAGGGATTGCTGTAGATCCAAGCAAAATTATAGCGATTCAAGATTGGAAACAACCGACTACCCCCACAAAAGTTCGAAGTTTCCTTGGATTGGCTAGTTACTATCGGAAATTTGTTAAGGATTTTTCGAAGACATCCGGTGCCCTGACAAAGCTTACAAAGAAGCATGAAAAATTCAAGTGGACTCCAGAATGTGAGGAAGCTTTCCAAGAACTGGAACAGAAATTGACAACTGCTCCAGTATTAACAATTATTGATGGCAATCAGGACTTGACAGTTTGGACAGACGCTTCTATTAGAGGTCTAGGTGCAGTATTAATGCAAAGAGGCCAAGTGGTCGCTTATGCTAGCCGTCAGCTGAAGCCGCATGAAAGAAACTATGCGACTCAAGAACTTGAGTTGCTAGCCATCGTGTTTGCTTTGTGAATCTGGAGGCATTATTTACTGGGTGAGAAGTTCGAACTATTTACGGACCATCAATCATTGAAGTATCTCTTCACTCAGAAAGACCTGAACTTGAGACAACAGCGATGGTTAGAATTCTTCGCAGCGTACGACTTTGAGATTTTGTACACTCCGGGAAAGGCCAACGTTGCAGCAGATGCGCTTAGAAGAAAGAATGAAATCCTCGCCAGTTTTATCAATATGTCTTCATTAAATGATAAGATTGCTGTTCTCCAAAAATACGACAAGTTTATGAAGGGAATTAGCCAGCGAATTCGTGAAGGACATGTAACACCCCGTGTATTCAATAACTTTGAAATTAACAAATTAAAGTATAACTAATTTCAAAACAAAGTATTAAGGGAAACGGGATACGCCATTGCATTCGTCTCGGAAAAATACGCGAAATAGAGTCCGAGTTTTCGAAAAACGGAGCCAGTATGACCAAATTATGGCTCGACGAAGTTTCAGAAAATTCAAATTTCGAAAACAGATTTAAAATTCAGCCCAATAAGAGTAGGCGGGAAAATTCCCGCCCAAACCCACCAGTCGACCTGGGGGTCGACCCTAGGGTCGACCTGCCAGGCCAGGTCTACCTGGGAGTCGACCTGGGTGTCGACCTGCCCAGGCAGGTCGACTCCCCAGTCGACCTGGGGGTCGACCTGGGAGTCGACCTGGCCCCTGAGCCAGGTCGAACCCAGCCCACCCTGGCTGGCCTAGTCTATGTTTGGTCGATTTTCTGAGCCTTTCCTTGTCACTAGGGCTAGGTGTCAGCTCCTGGTTGGTCTCTTCTTTGAACGGCTATTATTAAACCAACCTCCATCGACGGTCTAAATCAACTCAGAAACCCTATAAAAAGAACATAAGACTAACCCTAATTCACATAAACTAAAATGGAGATGAGACCGTCATGCTACTGAGGAGAGACTGAGGATAGCCGTCAGAAAATAGAGAGACAATTAGGAGATAAATCAAAAGCTTAAAGCAACGATAATCAAATTAAAGCAACGCCTACAACAAAGGATAGCATCTCCAAATTCAGAATTCGGATTCCTGAATTGAAGATTCGTCATACGCTGTAAGTAGACTGCTATTCCGATGTGAATTAAATAATTGTGTTGATTTGTGTAATGTAGGAAATGGAATTGTGGCGATAATAATTCATATTTGTATGTTGCTTTGATGCTAAACGATTTGGGAATATTATGATATACGATTGGATATTTGCAAGTACGCGATTTGCGTTGAAAGTTAACAACGAAATGGAATTGTGGTGATAGTAACTTATGTTTACATGTTATTTTGATTTGGCAATGCTATGGTGTACGATTTGATTCATATAAGTATATGGTTTATGTTGACAACCACATGTTGTGGAATTTTAATTGGATTCATGCAAGCATATGATTCAAATTGAAAACTACATGTTTGTGGTGGTTATTTACAACACCGATTTAATAATTGCAAGTGTATAAGATTCATGTTGAAACAACAACTATATGTTGTAATAGTTTATTTGAAATTCATGCAAGTATATGATTCATTTTTATGCCAACATGATGTATAATTCTATAGTCGTCTTTAGTGTAATTTGATCCACTTAAGTATTATGATTAATATGAAGGTTATGTTGGAATTGGTATCATAGTTCAAGTATAAAAATCATGGTTTTGTGATAGTGACAAAAGCAAGCGTCTTTGTAAGCTTGTATTAATTTATGAACATGACTAAACTATGTTTGTTATTATGCCTAGTTAAAAACATGTTTTCCAAGCTTATGTTGTTATCATAATCATATGATAATATATTTGGCACATAAGTTACATTACAAAATTACACTAGAATTACATCCCACTTACAAGTTACATAGATAGGATAAAAACCATGATTATATGATTCATGTTCAATTATGTTTATGCCATGACTATATGAATAGAAGGACTCATGTTCAATTATGCCATAATTATATGATTAGAATGGTTCATATTTAAGTATCATTTATGCCATGACTACACGAATAGAATGATTCATGTTTTGTTTATACCATGATTATGTGAATAGAATGATTCATGTTTAAGTATTGCTTATATTATATGTTGTTACAATTGCAAGTTCACATGTGCGTACCATATGTTAATTGAATCGTTATGTTGCAAGTTCATGCGTTCACACTCCCCTTTTATGTTACCTCATAAACACCATGTTATAAGCCTCCCCTTTTCATATGGCTAAATTGGGTTTAAGTATTAAACCCAACACACCTTACATTTGAACGAACGTGTAAAACGGGGGTAATGACGTTTGGGCCAAAATATAAAACATATGTGTTGGCATGTTTGACGCGTGCCAACAACCTTGAAAAACAATTAAGTGGCATAAATAAATCTTAACCAATAAAGATAAATTTTGAATAATGAGCCGCAAATATTTACATATAAAAAGAAAAGAGACAAAATATGTAAATGTAGAAAATACGATGTGTTTAACCCGAGGTTGGATTGAGTTGTGATGTAAACCTGCCCGGAACCACTCGGCTGTCCAGTAGTCACAACAATACCTATCCAATGTGGGTGGTTAAACACGGAGCCCAATAAGGACCCGAGGTTAGACTGAGTTGTGGCGTAAGATTGCCTGGACCCAACCGGCAACTGGCAGCCACAACAATACCTGTCTAATGTGAGAGGTCAAGGCTTTAATAAGACAATTAAGGCTGAGTCAGGATTGATACGATTAAGTAAATTATAATCAAAATGGAACATGCTAAACTAAACAGACTGATTGGTGTTAGGTTTATAAAACACTTAACCAAATTAGCATGTTGGCTAGAAACAGAAAACCTAGTAGCGGGGGACCCTTTTCAGCAGTAACCCTACAAGGCGTATCATGATACCCTGAAACTAGGCAGGGTGGGGCACGATTACTGGGCTGACTGTAAGAGGTCAAATCGACGGCGGTGGTGCGGCAGTGTAGGTTCTAACGGGGTGCGGGCGTGCACACACTCCGGCGCATAGCATACCTGTGCATTCTAGGGTTGTGTCGGGCCGCCACCATGGGACTTGATACACCCCATGGTGGGACCAGCATAGGTAACTACAACAACGGTGGCTGTAAGACACATGTAACTATGCGAGTAGGAGCCGATCATCATAAAATGGATCACTTCACCCTGATTATGGGGTGCCTGTTGGGAACTAGTTTATATGGGTACAGAGATTAATATGGGGTACGATAGTATATTCGACCCTAGACAACTTAACTTGGTTTATGGTGCTTTCCCATTTCTAGTTTATACTTATCATACCCAGTTCTTTACTTATAGACTGAATAGTCCTAGACTTACTCAGGCTTTATGTCCGACTCTACTTTTCTTTCGTCTTCTTTTCTTCCGTTCCACCCCAGGTCCACAGGGAGGGAATACCGCAGCTTGACCAGCCTTCATATCCAGCTTAAAGAGAAAGAATGTATTGCTTGGATCTTTTCGTTTTGGACTATGGCTTTGGACAACAATTATGGGACTTTTGCAGTTTATTTATGTTTTCTTTATGCTTCTTTAAATAATGTAATCAAGACAGTTATGAAGATGTTATGTTTTTTGGAAATGTTGTAAGACAATTATGGGTGGTGTAACACGTATTTGAATGAAATAAAAGTTGTTGTTTTCTGCTGTTCAAAAATATGTGTTATTATATCTGTCTTGTATATCTGTGATTTATACTTATAAACCTCCACCAAAATTAGGGCATTCCCTTTGAGAGTGACCCTAACGGAGGTGGGGTGTTTCACTTGGTATCAGAGCATAGGTTTACCAGATAAGATAAAAAGTTTTGAAAATTTATTTTTCAAAAAGGAAATTTAAAGAAGCATTTTTAAAAGATAAAATATTATTTTATTTTAAAAAGGCCAAGTTCCCCCAAAGCCATATGAACTATCTCTTATCCTTCGTTTTGAATCTATCCTTTTTGTTTTAGCATGTCCGAAGAACTTAACTTGCCAGAGGGTGTACCAATACCTGGTTGGTTTAGACGGTTCCTAGAAGCAAGGGCCACTCAGTCAGGTCCTACCGTTCCTCCTCCCCCAGCTGCAGGACATCATCCAGCTGCAGCAGCAACTCTTCCTCCACCTCCTCCGCGGGGAAACACCTTTGCTAAGATATGTAAAGATTTTAAAGCTATGGGAGGAAAGGATTTCCATGGAACTGATTCCTTCGTGGCAGCTAGAAATTGGCTGAAAGAAACCGAGGACTTATTCATCATCTTTGAGGTAGAGGATAGACAGAAAGTGCATCTGGCAGTATGGCTACTAAAGGGCGAGGCTTCCTACTGGTGGGAAGTCACTAATGCAGAAAGACCAGTGGAAACATGGGAGGACTTTAGGGCAAGGTTTGAGGCTAAATTTCTCTCAGATGTGGAAAGGAGTTTGCAGTTGGAAAAATTCTTATTTCTTAAGCAAGGGAACAAGACAGTCAAAGAGTATGTTAATCAGTTTGATGAGTTGGCTAGGTTCGTACTGGACCTAGTCAACACCCCGCACAAGAAGGCTCTCCGTTTTGTCAAAGGGTTGAATGAGCCATTACACAGTTTGGCCATGACCCATATACCCATGGGAGCTACGTATGAAAGGTGGGTACAGATGGCGTTGCTGAACGAAGAGGATAAGCGCAAGAAGGAGACAAAGGCAAAAAGCTCTCAAGGGAAGAAAGAAGGTTTGCAGCCTAAGAAGACAGACTTTAAGAAGGGCGGGAAAGGCAACAAAGAGAAGAGGAAGTGTAATTTCTGTGGCAAAGTGGGGCACTTAGTGATAGATTGCCGGAAAAAGAAGGCCAAGATGAATGGTGGGTGCTTTTCTTGTGGTGAGATAGGCCACATGGCAAAGGATTGCCCAAAGAAACGAGGACAGGGGCAGAGGGCTGGATCCACCTCAGGGGCACAAGTTCATGTGCTAGAGGCGCCACCTCTACAACAGCGAGGTATAAATACTTCTGTAGAAAGTGTAGTTTACCTTTTTGATCACCCCGTTCGCACTTTATTTGATTCTGGCGCATCACACTCCTTTATCTCGTCTGCTTTAGTAGAATCTCTGCACCTAAAAACTAGTATGGTGGAGGACCCCTTAATTGTTTCAAACCCAATTGGGGGCCTAGCTCATTTGTCTATGATCTGTTTGGGATTAAAAATTTCTATTCTAAGCGTAGAATTTGAATGTAGTGCCTTTTGTTTTGGGCTTTTCGGGATATGGCTTGATTTTGGGCATGGATTGGCTATCCAGTAATGGGGCCATCCTTGACTGTGAGAAAAGGGTTGTTAGGCTCCTAACCAGCTCGGTAATACTTTGGAAATTTCTTGTAATCCGTCGTATGCGGTTATGCTTAGTTACCTTGAATCGCTAGATGCCTCCATTGAAAATTTGCAATCGGTTATAGTGGCCCGGGAATATCCGGATGTCTTCGAAGAGGTGAAGGGCTTGCCTTCGAAGCGGGAGATAGACTTCCGTATATATCTTATAGATAATGCAAAGCCCGTTGCGTTGCCCGTTAGACACATGGCTCCATGGGAAAGGAAAGAGCTCAGTAAACAGATTAAAGAGCTTCTAGAAAAGGGGTTCATTAGGAGGAGCATTTCAGAATGGGGCGCTCTAGTGGTGTTCGCTACAAAGGAGGATGGTTCACTCCGTCTATGTGTTGACTATAGGGAGCTCAACAAGCTAACGAAAAAGAATAGGCACCCTCTCCCCAGAATTGACGATCTGTTTGATCAGCTTGTAGAAGCGTCTGTTTTCTCCCAACTCGATTTAGCGACCGGTTTTCATCAGCTAAGGGTGGCTGAAGATAGTATCGATAAAACGGCATTCAGAACCCCAGACGGCTTCTTTGAATGGCTTGTCATGCCTTTCGGCTTGACAAATGCACCTGCTTACTTCGTGGACCTGATGAGTAGGGTATTTAGAGATTTCCTCAATAAGTTCGTAGTGGTCTTCGTAGACGATATCCTTATCTTCTCAAAGAATGAAGAGGAACATGCTCAGCACTTAAGGACAATCATGGAAACTCTGCGAGTCCATCAGCTAAAAGCCAAAATCTCCAAATGCCACTTTTGGAGAGAAGAAGTGAGGTTCCTTGGGCACATAGTATCCAAACAAGGGTTAGCAGTGGACCCTGCTAATGTAGTGGTGGTACAGGATTGGAAGACACCAAGGAATGCAACAGAGGTCCGAATTTTTCTAGGACTAGCAGGTTTCTATCGAATGTTCATAAGGGATTTTGCGAAAATCTCAGCTCCGCTCACGAAATTGACCAAGAAGAATCTAGTGTTCAATTGGGACTTGGATTGCGAGTTTGCTTTCCAGCGACTGAAAAGGGCTCTTACAACAACCCCAGTTTTGACGTTGCCAGATGGAAGCAAGATGTTCACTGTTTATACAGATGCATGTGGGACAGGGCTAGGCGCCGTCTTAATGCAAGAAGGAAGGGTAGTAGCTTATGGCGGGAGGCAGTTGAAAGTGCACGAAAAGAACTACCCCACCCACGATCTTGAATTAGCCGCCATCGTCTTTGCACTCAAGTCTTGGCGACACTATCTCCTAGGTGAGAAGTTTGAACTTTACACTGACCATAAATCGTTGAAATATCTTTTCTTGTAGAAAGACCTTAACTTGAGGCAACAGAGGTGGATGGAGTTTCTTGCCTCGTATGATTTCGAGATCTCCTACTGTTAGCCTACTTTGTGAACTAGGCAACACAAAGTCAAGAAACCAAACGTTGAAGGGTATTTTTAATTATAAGACTTCGGCTCGGATTGGAGGAAAACACTACAATTCAGATAGAGCAGCATATTGGTTCAGGTCGGATAGAGTTCTCTGTTCGGATCGGTGATCTCTTACTGGATAAATTGGTAAGGTATATCCAATCGGATCGGAAGGCAACTAAATCTCGAATGGATCGGAAAGCCATCTGCTTGCCACAACGCTGGAGCGGAGCGGAATATGTTAGAGAAGGAGAGACGCCCAAACCAATCCGGTTCGGATCGGATATCCCGATCCGAACCCCTTACCTGCACGTCTCCGACCCGCACCCATGATCCATGTTAATCTCCTGTAAAATCGCCTGGAGAACCGGACCGGCTATGACTAATTCCTACCCCTAACGTCCTTCCCTTTGATGCGTTGTCAACCTGATAGTTCATCGGAACCCGAAGAGAGTGCGATGGATGACACGTGGCCCGACCCGGATCAAGTCTCAAGCAAATTCACACCTATAAATACCCCATCTGGAGACAAAGAGAAGGATCTTTTTTCAGCACTTAAAGAATTCAATCACCTCCATCATCCGAACTCTATTACTCCCGGAGGATCCAAATCATCTTTTATTTCTTGTTTTTGTCAATTGAGTGAACAAAAGTGAGTTGTGAGTGAATCTTACATTGTATTTGCAACTGAATTATTGAACGTAGTGAAAAATAAGTGGACGTAGGCATTTGTTCGCCGAACCACTATAAATCCTGTGTGTTCATTTTTATTTTTATCTCATTTTATCTTGTTTCAAATCAATTTGGGTGTTAGAACCACTTTTGGGTCTAACATTTTGGTGCTTTCACTGAGAACCCTCATTTAAATTCTTTATTTTCCGGGATCTCTTTCTACTTTTTGGACCGTTGAGTTCAAAGAAGTGAATCCTTAAGTTTCTTCGCTTTTTTATATTTGTTAAAGCAATTGTCAAAGACTCATGGCCAAAGGAAAAGGCAAGGAAGTTCAGTCTGTTCAAGGAAATGGAGCTGGCGAAGATCAGCAAAATGCTGTAGTGACAAGGTCTCGGGGGCAGAGCTCAGCAGCAGGAAGAATCAATGCAGGAAATCCGAACCGACGCCAGGGGGAGAGCTCCGATCCGATCCGGGTAGGAGACTCTGAAGCAGTGCATTCCCCCAATCTGAACCGACCCGAGCTGCTCGCTGCACACCGATCCGACCAGGCACCCCAGCTCCGATCCGACCCGACTTCCTACCTCCGATCCGACCCGATGCTTGGTGAAGCTGGAACCTCTACTCGAGTCCCTACGAATGCTCCAACTCCAGCTGCCAGGGTTGGTGATCAGGTCAATTCATCTGCGCCCATCACTCAAGGAGATTTCTCGCGCTTGCTTGATATGCTTGAGAGCACGAGAGAAGCTATGAGAGTTCATGAGCGCACTAATCTCATGATGCAGGAAAATATGAGGCTCATGAGTCGGGAGATTAGTGAACTCCGTCGGCAAAGAACTCCATCACCGGTTCGTCACACACCAATAGATCAATCTTCATCTTCCGAGGAAGAGAGGCCCCGCGAGCGGAGGCCACTCGAACGACCTCAGAACGTGGAGCAGCTGACATTTGGATCTTTGGGATCTCGCGAGGATATCGCACGAGCGTTAGGAAACGATGATCCCACTCGGGGGCAAAGGCTCCAGTCCCCTCTTCCCGAGATCGACCGGGAGCGCAGGGAAAGGAATCGAGCAGAGGCAGCTCGAAGAAGAAGGGCATCTCCTGAGCAAGAGCCCAGAAGGAACTCGGATACTAGGGCCAGGGAACCTGAGCAGCCCCTAACTAGTGCTGATGTACAGGCAATGGTTCGCCGAATTATGTCCGAGAGCCGGAATTATACAAATGAAGACTATGGCATTGAACGAAGCCATACTCCGTTCACCGACGATATCCTCGACTTCCAGTTTCCCCGACGCTTTAACTTGCCACAGATGGACAAGTATAACGGAAGGACTGATCCGGGACAGCATTTGATGGGGTATTCGTGGCTCATGAATGCCGCTGCTGCCCCTGATGAAGTGAAGTGCAAAGGATTCCCAATCTACCTAGAAGATGTGGCATTGTTCTGGTTTACCCGACTTCCTCCTCATTCGATTTCTAATTACAAGGAACTAAGCGAGCGTTTCATGAACCAGTTCCGACTACATGCCCGAAAGTCCAAGAGTGTTATTGAATTATCGAGAATCAAACAGGCACCAGGAGAATCTCTAAGGGCATATCTTGATCGTTTTAACCAGGCTGTAACTGAGGTCAGTGACCCGCATGAGCCCACTATTCTGATGGCATTGAAGGAAGGAGTCGATCCTGAATCTGAATTTGGAGACTACCTTTCTGGGAAGACACCCCCCACAAGGGAGATATTCTACGAAAAAGCCGATATTTATTTACGACGAGAGGAGGCCAGGGCCAACCGAAAAAGAAAGTCTGAGACGGCTTCAAAGGAGAATGTGCAGAGTAATATCGCCGTGAAACAGTCGGGGGAGAATTCTGGCAAGGTTGAAGTAAATGTAGGGAACAAGGGTGGAAACAGCAATACTGGAAGTGGGGGAAACAACAACAATAACCGTAATTCAAGCGGTAACAGAAGAAACAGAAATAGGGGAAGTGACCCTAACAAGAGACCCCGATTCCAGAACTACGAGAATTATACACCATTGAATGACACCCTGGAAAATATTTATCTGGATACGTACAACGTGATACAGTACAAAAGACCGCCACCTCGTGATTCGACCGAGAAAGAAATGGCGACAGGGAAATTTTGCTTGTTTCATGGAACTCATGGGCATTCGACCAATGAATGTCGGCATTTGAGGGATGTAATTGAAAAGCTGTTGCGTGAAGGAAAGTTGGATGAGTACAAGGTGGCCCCGAGGGACAGGGGGCAAGGGGAGCAGGCTCCAAAACAAATCCTACCCGCTCCCAAGCCTACAACGCAGCAGAAAGGTAAAGGAATTGTCATCAACTCCATTGTAGGCGGACCTCACCCGGCAATCCGAAGTTTTAGGTCAATGGACCAATATGTGAATGCTGCTAAGCATCTAGATGTGAATGAAGGTGACGATTTGGAAGATGTCGCCCCCATAAAACAACAGAAAACCATGTTCGACGACGTGGTATTTCGCAGCCGAGACAACACTGGGATACAATCTCCCACCAATGATCCGTTGGTTATTACTACCACCATTGGGCCGGCCTTGGTCCATAAGGTATTAGTAGACAACGGAAGTTCCGTTAATATTTTGTTCAAGAAGTCATTTGATCAGATGAAGCTTGAGCCCGAAGATCTGAAACCTTGTGAAGGATGGATTAGAGGCTTCAACGGAGCGACGACAGCTCCCATGGGATATATAGAGTTGCCTGTGACCTTAGGGTAAGGAGAACGTAGAAGAGTGCGAATGCTTCAGTTCATAGTATTGGATGCAGATTCGCCATATAACGCATTTTTAGGGAGACTTGCCCTCGCTGAATTTAGAGTTTGTATCGCCCCTTGGTGCTTGTTACTAAAGTTCCCAACCGAAGCCGGGACTGGAGTAATGAGAGGGGATCAGGTTTCTGGATGGGCCTGCTATGTGGCCGAACTGAAGATGTTGATGAAAGGAGTTAATGCTGAGAGTAAGAATGCCTCGTCTCCCTCAAAGGGGGACTCGGCATAGCAATTAGAGAGATTGAACCCGAGTGAGTTGCCCAAAGGGACGCCAGAAGACCTGGATCCCAGAAAAGACGAGGAACCAGAGGTTAGGAATGCAACTCCTAACGAAGTGACAGTGGAAATTTCCATTGATAAAGCTGACCCAGCGAAAGTTTTGAAGATTGGTTCTCAATTGGATCCACGTCGTGCTGAAGAACTGACGGAGTTCTTAAAGGCAAACCAAGATGTGTTCGCCTGGACCCATGCTGACATGTGTGGGATATCACCTTCTATTATAAGTCACAAATTGAATGTAAATCCGAAGCATCCACCTGTAAAGCAAAAGAGACGCATGCTGGGCCCAGAGAGGTCGGCTGCTCTCAAAGAGGAAGTAGAGAAATTGAAGCAAAACGGATTTATTCGAGATTCGACTTATCCCGATTGGATATCGAATCCCGTCTTGGTAAAGAAGTCAAACAGAAAGTGGCGAACTTGTATTGACTTTTCAGATTTAAATAAAGCTTGCCCAAAAGATAGTTTCCCACTTCCCAGGATTGACCGGCTTGTAGACTCGACAGCAGGTCATGAACTTCTTTCTTTCATGGACGCATACTCTGGATACAACCAAATTCCTATGCATGTACCAGACCAAGAGCATACGAGTTTCATTACGAATTTGGGGCTATATTGTTATGTTGTAATGCCATTCGGGTTAAAAAACGCTGGAGCTACTTATCAGCGCTTGGTAAATAGAATGTTTTATGATCAAATAGGAAAAACTATGGAAGTTTATGTGGATGATATGCTTGTCAAATCAAAGCAGTCTTCCAGTCATACGCAAGATTTAGCAGAAATGTTTGGTATCTTGCGAAAATACCGTATGAAATTGAATCCTTTAAAATGTTCATTTGGAGTGGCGTCGGGAAAGTTCCTTGGCTTTATTGTGAGTTCCCGAGGAATTGAAATCAACCCTAGCCAGATAACAGCAATCAGAAACATCGAAGAACCGAGGAGAATTAAAGACGTCCAAAGTCTGGCAGGGAAGGTAGCGGCGCTGAGTAGATTCATCTCCAAAGCCACAGATAAATGTGTTCCGTTTTTTGATTTGATAAAAAGGGGAAAGAAGAACTTCCAGTGGACTCCCGATTGTGTTAAGGCCTTCCAAAATCTGTTAGAGCTGCTAGAGAAACCGCCAATTTTGTCAAAGCCCGTAAATCACGAAGAATTATTTGTTTATTTGGCAGTCTCGGCCCACGCTGTCAGTACAGCCCTGGTTCGAGAAGAAGACAAAGTACAAAGGCCGGTGTACTATGTGAGTAAGAAATTAGCAGCGGCAGAGCACAACTATCCGAAAATTGAGAAGCTCGCTTACAGCCTCCTGATTGCATCCCGAAAACTTCGTCACTATTTCCAAGCCCATCTGATAACCATATACACCGACCAACCCTTAAGGCAGGTATTGCAGAGACCCGAAGCGTCAGGAAGGTTGATCAAATGGAACATAGAGCTAAGTCAGTTTGATTTGAATTTTCAACCACGAAAGTCAGTCAGGGGGCAAGCGTTAGCAGATTTCATTGCAGAATTCACCATTCCAGAGGAGGAAACAATCAATGACCGAGTGGTTAAATCTGAGGAAGAACTAGAGATGAATCCGTGGAAATTATATACAGATGGAGCTAAGAATGACCGAAGGTCCGGAGTTGGAATTGTCTTAGTTACTCTCGAGGGACGGTCGTTATATTACGCCCTGCGGTTAGAATTTTCGGCAACTAATAATGACTCCGAATATGAAGCCCTGATTGCCGGGCTGAAACTTGCTAAGGATCTTGGAGTAAAAATGATAGACATATTTTGTGACTCTAAAATTGTTGTTTGTCAAGTGCGAGAGGAATTCGCGGCTCGAGGACCTCGACTTGTCGCCTACCTCAAGAAAGTGAAAGAGCTGTTAAATAGCTTAGAGCGGTACAACATAACACATATTCCCAGAGTAGAAAACCAGAAAGCGGATAGACTGGCAAAATTGGCTAGTTCCGACAATCCAGAAGAGACTGAGGTAATTCCAATTGAAACGTTGGAGTCGCCAAGCTTTGAGTCAATGGAAATTGAATTCGCTTTTGAAGCGGAACCAGAGAAGGAGTCATGGATGACTCCAATTAAGAATTTTCTTAAGATTGGGACACTCCCATCAAAGAAGAGTGAAAAAAGAGCTGTAGTGCGCAAAGCTACCAGATATGTTATGCAAGACGATATTCTCTATAGACAAGGATTTTCTATGCCCCTGTTACGATGTATCGCACACGACGACATAAAGCGTGTACTAAGAGAAGTACACGAAGGTGAGTGTGGAGATCATACAGGAGGTCAAACTTTAGCAAAGAAAATATTGCGGTACGGATACTTCTGGCCTACGATCAACAAAGATGCAGCTGATTATTCATGACGCTGCGATAAGTGCCAGAGATTCGTCAAAATCCCCAGGGTACCGTCAACTCAGCTTAAATCGATGGTGAGTCCTTGGCCATTTGCCACATGGGGAATTGATATCATTGGAGTTTTACCAATTGCAAAAGGAGGAGCTAAGTACGCAATAGTAGCCGTGGATTATTTCACGAAGTGGGTGGAAGCTGAGCCCTTGACTAAGATCACAACAAGAAAGGTGATAAGTTTTGTGGTCAGAAGTATTATATGCCGATTCGGGATCCCAAGGACGATTATTACTGACAACGGGACCCAATTTGATAGCACTGAATTTAGAAATTTTTGCCAGAAATATAAGATAGACAAACGATATACTGCAGTTGCCTATCCACAATCGAATGGGCAAGTAGAGGCAATAAACAAGGTAATAAAATCCATCCTCAAGAAGCGATTAGAGCGTGCAAAGGCAAAATGGCTTGATGAATTGCCCCTAGCTTTGTGGGCATATCGAACAACGTTTAAAACGGCTACCGGTCATACCCCTTTCTCTCTCTCCTTTGGCTCAGAAGCAGTAATTCCAGTTGAACTGGAAGTTCCTTCCCACAGGGTGACGTATTATGACCCGATGACGAATCGGGCACTTTTACTTGAGTCTCTTGATGAAATCGAAGAGAAAAGGGACGAAGCAGACTTGCGTGCAGCAAGACATCGGCGTCAGATGGCACGCTATTATGACAAAAAAGTTCGTCTCAGAACTTTTGAACCAGGAGATTTGGTGCTAAAGAGAGTTTTTCCATCCCTTCCTCACCTCGGCCCAAAATGGGAAGGACCCTTTGTCATCCAACGGAAACTTGAAAAAGGAACCTTCAAGTTAACGACCGTAGATGGCGAAGAAGTTCCTCGAGCATGGAATGCCCAACACTTAATGCGATATTTGGATTAGAAATGCTATACTTTTTGTTATTTTTTCTGTGAATTCTGTAATAAGACATGCCTTGCCTTGGGAAAATCTGATGATATGAATAAAGGACTATAAAGTGAATGTAGGCTACGACTTAGCTGAACCACTATAAAAATATTGTGTGTTATTTACTTTTATGCATTTACATATATTAGTTGTTCTGTTGTGATTATAAAACACAGGATAACTCAGAGCCTAAAAAAGGTTGAAAAAAGTTTGGATATAAAAAGAAGCACAATGATTATTTGTGCAATAAGACTTAAAAGAATGAGAAAACGACATCCTAACTCTAACTCTCCAGAGAAAGAGAGAGAGTATAAAAGCGTCTCAGACTGAGCGCTGAAGAAGAAATTCTATTCTTAACTCTAACTCTCCAGAGAAAGAGAGAGAGTATAAAAGCGTCTCCGACTGAGCGCTGAAAAAGAGATTCTACTCCGAACTCTAACTTTCCAGAGAGAAAGAGAGTATAAAGGCGTCTCCGACCGAGCGCCGAGAAAGAAATCTTTTCCCGTTGAGAGACCGGGGAATGAATAGATGACTAAGCTCGAACTCTAACTCTCAAGAGAATGAGAGAGAGTATAAAAGAAATGCCAGGAAAAACAACAGGTATTGATGACACAGGAAATGCTATCCCGTTAGAGAATTGGGAGCATTCAGATTGCATGGTTAAGCATTGAATAACTTATGGAAATTGACTGGGGACACATATACATACACATATTTCCCCCCTCCACAACTTTGTTTCATAACTATAGACATGCATTTTTACATAAGTGCAGAACTGCTAACAAATAAACATTGCAAAAAGTGAATTATTTTTATTTACAAATGAATGAATTCGTACAGGGAAATAGCCAAAAAAGAAAGTGCGGAAGCTGCTTTTGTAGCAGCACTTATTGGTTCACAAAGATGCTAAAAAGATACAGGGGAACCCACTATTTGGGTTTGGGATGAGCCTTCGATTTCTTGGCAGCTTTCTCTGTGTCCTTTGCCTCCTTCTCGGCTTCAGTCAAGATTCGTTTTGATTTCTTTTTCCCTGAAGATGTGGTACTGGAGCCAGCAGACTTCTTCCCGGAGGGCGGGGCACTGGAATCAAGAGAAGATTTTTTAGCAAGTTCTTCGGTAATAGATCTAGTTGAGAGCTTAACAACTAACCTTGAACCTGCATCCACAACTGCGAGGGGCTTGAGGACCTCAGGGTCTAGTTCTTCGGCATTTAATTGCAAGTGCTTGTCTTGATCAGCCTTCATGGCAGCCAAGGTAACGTCATCAGCGCTTTTCGATTCCCCAGTTATTGCAACCTCCGGTTCCTCATCATGCCCCTCGTCTCCCCCGTCGTCTTTTAGAGCTGCAATCATTTCTTCATCATGGGGAGTAGTGACCTTAGTTGGCTCACTTCTTTCCCCCAGGTCTGTGGAAGCAGCCTTGTCTTCCCCTTCTTTGACCCTATCAGCGGGCTTCGTCCCAGCAACAGCTCCTTGAGCTACATCTGTCTTTGCGGATGATTCAACGCCTACAGACTGAGAAACATCGGTTATCAACTCAGACGAAAGCAAAGGATTTATCATCGAACGTTCAATCATGTAGCCAAAGGTAGTAGTAGCCTTGGCAAATTGAGGAGAAAAGACAGGAATACCTTCTGAAGACTTTTCAGCGGGGGTGACTACTACCTCTGGAGTTATTTCAGGAATGGGAGATAGCAAAGTTGTCCGGGGAATTCCCGGGTTTTCGGGATCATACCCTTCTACTTCGGGAGTTGCAGGAGCAAAAGAAGAGGAGCCAGCTTCGGGAATGGTTTTCTGTTTAGACTTCCGCCTCTCTTCTTCCATGGCCTCAGCAATTAGGCGGCGCCCTTCAGCTAGGCGCTCCGGTTCGTCGTCTCTCAAGTATTTCTCCATCAGCTTATCTTCATCAAGGGAATCGACCTTAAGTTCTTCTTTTTCCCACTCAACGATTTGATTCCACACTTGAACCAGAGTGGATGGATAGTCCTCGATCCAAGAAATGTTTCGACGACGAATAATGTGCGCGAAGAATTCAATCATTAGCTCGCCGAAGCCCTGAATATCAGCCTCCGCCTCTGATAGTTGTTTGCGGGTTTCCTCCGCAGATTTAATAGCGCATTCCACATTGCCCTCAGCCAGAGCAGCCCTGTTCTCTGCCTCCAACAATTTTGAAGCCAAGTCAGCGTTCTTCTTTTCTAATTCAGCACTCCTCTTCGCTAACTCGGCGTTTTTCTGCTCAAGCTCAGCATAAGCAAGGCGTGTCTTAGCAGCCTCTGATTTGGCCTCGTCAGCTTGCTTCTTCAACTCAGAACGCTCCTGAGTGTGGGATTCAAGCAGGTCATGATAGCGCTTTTGCATGTCCTCAAACTGTTGTTTGAAGTTAGAAGCGTTCTTTTGAGCGACAATTAGTTGAGCTTGAGTGTCTTCTAAGTCTTTTCCTAAGGTTTTTAAGGCCTTAGCATCCTCCTCCGCGGTCTTTTGCATTGAGTTAGCATTTGTCATTAGAGTGCGGATGATTCTAGAAAGATTGCGTGAATACTTGAACATCTCGGAATATTGTTTTTCTACCAAATCAATTTTTGCCTTGGCCTCATCTGCCCAATTAGAAGAAATAGGTTCAAGGGTAGGTAGAAAGGTCAGAGTCTCAAAGTAGTGCTCGGGAAATTGCTCCTTTAAATATGCCAGCTTTACTACGGTTCCCGCATCTGGTGGAGGAGGAGCGAGGATTGTTAATTCGGTGTCCCTTCCTGAAGAAGATTCTGTAGAACCCTTGTCTGTCCTAGGTCGTTTAGTAGCAGGGACTTTTTGCTTACTTCGAGACCCGGTTTCCTTTGGAGGAGTTTTCTCTCTACTCCGCTTTTCATGGGAGGAAGTGGAATCCTTAGATGGTGGTCTATCCTCCTCCCTACGACCTTGATAGCTCTTGTATTTCTCTTGTTCCGGTCGAACTGGTGAGCGGGAGCGTGAGGGCCGAGATCGATAGGGATCATAAGGTCTTCTCTCCTCCCTACCACGGTCATCCCGGCGATCATACTCGGCATCCTGAGGAGGATTGGACATGCTGCGACGAAGTTTTCTTATATCATAATAGGATCGAGACATTGTACCTGCACGATAAAATAAACGAAGTTTAGAATCGATGGATTCATGGAGAAAGAAGTGCAATGAATGCTAATGCTGTGGTGTAAAGTGCATCCTAAGTGGTGTCTGTCCCCCCAACCAACCCGAGTCTGAAGCTAGACTGGTGCGGGCAGGCTCTTTGGCCTTGGCGGGAGTAGTTTCTTCAGAAGAGGTGAAGACTAAAGGGTCCTTCCTGAAATCCTCTGAAGTATATATAGTCTCAGGTAAGGGGAGATCCCCCAAACCCTGAAATATGTGTTCGTCAGTGCTAGGAACATCCCCTTCGGAAGCGTGAAGTGGCGACTCTTGGGAAGATTTTGACTTGTCTGGAGAAGTAGTTTCCTCGGGGGCAATATACCCTTCACGATGTTTTTCGGCCAGATTAGCCAGTTCGTCATCTTGTGTGGAAGAGGGAGAAGGTGAAGCTTGAAGAGGAGCTGTAGGAATTCCCGAGCCTTCTCCTATCTCTGGAACTGTTTCCACTGGAGGAATGTATGCATAAGTGACCGTTCCATGACCGATGCTACGGAAAACGGATAGCAGCCCGTGAAAATGAAGGTATTCATCTTTAAGGACCTCGTCGATAGTCAGGAATTTTTGATCGCCATTAAGAAGACGGTGCATCCGATCAAAGAACACCTGATCTGATATCTGTTTGGGATTGTCGACTACAAACAAAAAGGAAAACAGGTCAGGGTGATGATTCAAGTGTATAGAGTCCGGGTTCAGAAAATCAATGCTTTACTTGATTTTGTCCATCTCCTGGCGCATCCAGACTGTTGCTTTATATAGAACCACTCTAGTCTGGACTCTCCAGCTTTACTGCTAAATGGCGTAGAGATTATCTTCCTTTTTGGGACTGATTCAAAGTAACAGAAAGATGGAGTTTCTCTAGTCCGATGTTTGAAGTTATAGAAGAAATGAACATCATCGAACGTGAGCTCTACGCCTAGAATTTCACGATATGCTATGAACAAGGTATGAAAATAGGCATATGAATTGGGATGCAACTGCATAGGGGCAATCCGCATTTGTCTTAAGAAATCAACGATGAAAGGCAAGAATGGAGGAATGGCGCCGACCATGCACATCAATCGAGTGACCGTCATGTATCCTTCTGGAGGGTTGTGGGGACGGTCAGAGCGTGAGGGCACTAGGGTGTCCCTTTTCATTATTCCATACTTTAAGCAAATTCGAACAAGTCGGTCGTTGTCGATTGTCGATTCTACAGAATCTGGAGGTGACTCCAATATAATGGCTGAGTCAAATTCATCGGGTGCTCGATTGTCACCAATCCCTCCTTCCTCCTCAAAGCCCAGGGAAACTTCATTCTCTGAAGACATTTCGTCGCTTTCCCGATGACCAACTCCGTAATCCGGACCCTCACTGTCCCATTCTGGATTAGATGAAGAAGATATATCCTCAAGAGTGGTTTTGTTGGAAGTTTCCGGGGCTTCTTTCCTCTCAGCTAGACGGGAAGAGCGTCTGGACCTCATTGTCATGGAACTATTGAAGAAGCAATAGCACGGATTAGAGTGAATTATCCCGTGCCCCCCTTTGTGTATGTGTGTGAACTAAAGTGTGTGCAGCAAATATGGGAAATGCAAAATAAAAGTACAGCAATGTAAGACGAAGCTTTGAAGAGAAAGTGATAGTCGGAGTTGTTCTCAATTCTCGTTTATGTTCGCAAGGCACTATCCTAACTGTCCACGAAATTATTGTCTAAAGTGAATGTTAGTTGAATTAGTTGGGTAGTCTTTGTGTGCCAAGTTTGATACGTTCGGATCGGTTCGGATATGCATATGATAATTGGCTCAATACAAATACAGATATAGGGTCGGTTCGGATGCTTCATTAAAGCAAGGTCAGTTCAAGACAAGGGAAACAACGGGTTCGGAAGCAGGACTGATCTGATCGGATCGGGTGACCTGATCCGAACCGAACCAGCATCACTTAACCAGTCCATTTATTTCAACATCTTATCCCATTCACTTCTCCGACCCGAACCGACATTTTCCTTCCTTCCCGTCTTTCTAAAGTATGCAACCCGAACCGATCCCCTTTCCTTCTCCTTCCTTTTTGCTCCTTCGTCTTCTACCCGAACCAACTCCAATTTGTCATCACGCTCTTCATCTTCTTCCTCTTTCCCCCCACTCACAAACAAATCCGTTCTATCACCAAAGCTCCAGTTGAGGACAAATATTTGCCCTCTCCAACCTCTCAACGCCTCGAAGTGATGGCGGATCCACCAGTAACGACGTGGAGTTCAAACAAAGCCCCGTGGCTAAACCATCCCAATTAACCACGAATTGAAATCAAGTACAGTTACAACGAAGTTATTCGAGATTAAAAAGCTACCTATATGTTCGATTTGAGAAATCTACAAGGAATGATTTCAGGATATTGGAGTTTCTGAAGTTTTCAATACTAAGGTTTCAAAGCGGCGGCAGAAAAGAAGAAGAAAAGAAAGAAGACGGTGGTGGATTTATATAAGGGGTAGTGTTGACTCCTCGTATTCCTATTCTTTCTCACCCGCTCGGACCGGAGTGAAGGCCCAGTAGCACCATTTTTCCTGAAGGCCCAATGTCCAAGAACCAAATCCACGAAAGCGCTTCGGATCGGAATCCGAACCGAATAAATTTCACACATTAATCTAGCATCCGACTCGAATTGAGTTCAAAAGAAGAAGAATGAAGGAAGGGTACACCTGCAAGAAGCATTATATGTCGAGAAAAATTCCCAAATTTGCTCAGAAATAAAGAAAATGTGCATTCTTCTAACATCCGAACTGAATAGAAATCTGTGCATTCCTCCTGACTGTTCTGATTCAAGGACTAGCATTTAAAACGACATCAAAGCACGCTTCGTATAACAGAAGCATCCTTTGAGGGGGCAAAATGTTAGCCTACTTTGTGAACTAGGCAACACAAAGTCAAGAAACCAAACGTTGAAGGGTATTTTTAATTATAAGACTTCGGTTCGGATTGGAGGAAAACACTACAATTCAGATAGAGCAGCATATTGGTTCGGATCAGATAGAGTTCTCTGTTCGGATCGGTGATCTCTTACTGGATAAATTGGTAAGGTATATCCAATCGGATCGGAAGGCAACTAAATCTCGAATGGATCGGAAAGCCATCTGCTTGCCACAACGCTGGAGAGGAGCGGAATATGTTAGAGAAGGAGAGACGCCCAAACCAATCCGGTTCGGATCGGATATCCCGATCCGAACCCCTTACCTGCACGTCTCCGACCCGCACCCATGATCCATGTTAATCTCCTGTAAAATCGCCTGGAGAACCGGACCGGCTATGACTAATTCCTACCCCTAACGTCCTTCCCTTTGATGCGTTGTCAACCTGATAGTTCATCCGAACCCGAAGAGAGTGCGATGGATGACACGTGGCCCGACCCGGATCAAGTCTCAAGCAAATTCACACCTATAAATACCCCATCTGGAGACAAAGAGAAGGATCTTTTTTTAGCACTTAGAGAATTCAATCACCTCCATCATCCGAACTCTATTACTCCCGGAGAATCCAAATCATCTTTTATTTCTTGTTTTTGTCAATTGAGTGAACAAAAGTGAGTTGTGAGTGAATCTTACATTGTATTTGCAACTGAATTATTGAACGTAGTGAAAAATAAGTGGACGTAGGCATTTGTTCGCCGAACCACTATAAATCCTGTGTGTTCATTTTTATTTTTATCTCATTTTATCTTGTTTCAAATCAATTTGGGTGTTAGAACCACTTTTGGGTCTAACACCTACACTCCGGGCAAAGGCAACGTAGTGGCAGACGCGTTGAGCCGAAAGAAACTGACCTTAAGCCCACTGTTTGTTGAAAGACAAAGCATAGAGTTTATAGCCAGCTTCGACTTTAGGCCTTCCTCCGATTTTGTACCAGGCTTGCTAGCATCGCTCGAAGTACGCCCGACTTCAGTGGACTCGATAGGAACAACACAACGCGAGGACCCTCAGCTTGTGGAGACGATTGATAGGCTAATTAGGGCTGAGACTTCAAGTCACCTCAACAGATACTCCATCGACGATAAGGGTTGGCTAAGGCGAGACGGAAGACTATGCGTCCCACAGACAAGGGATTTAGTAAAGAAAGTTCTCGAGGAAGCACATCACTCCAAGATGACGATACACCCAGGCGGAGATAAAATGTACAAGGATATAAAAAGAACTTTCTTCTGGAACGGCATGAAAAAGGACATGGCAGAATTCGTTTCTAAGTGTATGGTGTGCCAACAGGTTAAGGCGGAACAGAAAAAGCCTGGCAGTCTGCTACATCCTGTAGAGGTCCCACAGTGGAAGTGGGATAGCATCTCAATGGACTTCATCGATGGGCTGCCTAGGTCTAGGAGAGGCAACACTAGCATATGGGTAATAGTGGATAGGCTTACTAAAAGCGCCCACTTTTTACCTGTCAAAAGTAAAAGAACTGCCTCATCTCTAGCATCTCTTTACCTCAAGGAAATCGTTCGACTCCATGGAATACCATCCAGCATTGTTAGCGACCGAGACCCTATCTTCACCAGTGAGTTTTGGCGGAGTCTGCAAGAAGCGGTAGGCACACAGTTATGCTTGAGCACAGCCTATCATCCCCAAACCGACGGCCAAACAGAAAGAGTGAATAGAGTTTTAGAGGACCTTTTAAGACTGCGCGTCCTTGACTTCGGAGGGACGTGGGAAGACCATCTTCCTTTGGTAGAATTTGCCTACAACAACAGCTATCAAGCAACCATCGGAATGGCGCCCTTCGAAGCTTTATATGGAACACCGTGTCGATCGCCCACTTGTTGGTGGGAGTCTACTGATAAGCTCATACTTGGACCAGATATGATCCGAGAGGCTTCAGAAAAAGTAGACTTAATACGAAGAAAGATGAAGACGGCCCAAGACAGACAAAAGTCCTATGCCGACAAGAGGAGGACCGACCTTGAATTTGAGGTTGGGGACAGAGTTTTTCTTAAGGTATCTCCGCTAAGGAACGTTGTTCGTTTTGGAACCACAGGAAAGCTAGCACCAAGGTTCGTAGGGCCATTCCCTATCATTGATAAAATTGGGAAAATGGCCTATAGATTAGAGCTACCCGAAAAATTGGCCGGAGTTCACAACGTCTTTCACGTTTCACATCTCCGAAAATGTCTACATGAGTCTGCTGAAGTGGTAGAGCCAAATATCCTAGAAGAAGCTGAAGTGGAACGCGAAGCAACCATAAGGAAAGTTCCAATCCGCATATTAGGAACGGAAGTGAAGAATCTACGCAACCGCGAAGTCAAGCTCGTCAAAGTTCATTGGAGCGACGCCGAAGGAGATGCAACTTGGGAAACTGAAGCTAAAATACGCGTAGCCTACCCTTTTCTTTTCGAGGGTACATCTTTGATCTTTCCTTTTTCCTTAAGTTGCGCTTTTATCTATCTTTTTTAGGTATATCTCCTCGACCCTATCTTTTAGGAAGAAACCCTTTGGATGAAAACATGTAATTGAAACATGTTATGGATGATGGTTGCAAGTGGTTGCAAGTGATTGCTAGTGGTTGCTCATGGTTGCATATACACACACAATCTAGGTTTTAGATCGGCTCAATCACTTCATATTGCATATGCATATATGTTTGCATTCGTATATGGTTGAACTTTAAATGTGTTGTCATATGGATGTTGCATTTGTATGAATGATTGTGCACTCATGTAGAATCATGAATAGGAGGATTTGCATACATAATGTATTCATAGCACTTACATAATTCGCATTAAGGAGGTCAACTGAATCAGTAGACTGCCTGATTTTGCATTAGATAAGTACATGTACACACACACTTCGCATATTATCATGAAGCATTAGAAGTCTTTTAAGGACAATGGATGCTCGTGTTTGATGGATAAGTAGATGGATGTTTGGATGTTAGGATGTACATTCTTCCTGAACTTGAAGATTTCGGGACGAAATCCTTTTAAGTGGGGAAGAATGTAACACCCCGTGTATTCTATAAGTGTGAAATTCATAAATTAAAGTATAACTAATTTCAAAACAAAGTATTAAGGGAAACGGGATACGCCATTGCGTTCGTCTCGGAAAAATACGCGAAATAGAGTCCGAGTTTTCGAAAAACGGAGCCAGTATGACCAAATTATGGCCCGACGAAGTTTCAGAAAATTCAAATTTCGAAAACAGATTTAAAATTCAGCCCAATCAGAGTAGGCGGGAAAATTCCCGCCCAAACCCACCAGGTCGACCTGGGGGTCGACCCTAGGGTCGACCTGCCAGGCCAGGTCGACCTGGGAGTCGACCTGGGTGTCGACCTGCCCAGGCAGGTCGACTCCCCAGTCGACCTGGGGGTCGACCTGGGAGTCGACATGGCCCCTGAGCCAGGTCGAACCCAACCCACCCTGGTGGGCCTAGCCTATGTTTGGTCAATTTTCTGAGCCTTGCCTTGTCACTAGGGCTAGGTGTCAGCTCCTGGTGGGTCTCTTCTTTGAACGAACGACTATTATTAAACCAATCTCCATCGACGGTCTAAATCAACTCAGAAACTCTATAAAAAGGACCTAAGACTAACCCTAATTCACATAAACTAAAATGGAGATGAGACCGTCATGCTGCTGAGGAGAGACTGAGGATAGCTGTCAGAAAATAGAGAGACAATTAGGAGATAAATCAAAAGCTTAAAGCAACGTTAATCAAATTAAAACAACGCCTACAACAAAGGATAGCATCTACAAATTCAGAATTCAGATTCCTGAATTGAAGATTCGTCATACGCTGTAAGTAGAGTGCTATTCCGATGTGAATTAAATAATTGTGTTGATTTGTGTAATGTAAGAAATGGAATTGTGGCGATAATAATTTATATTTGTATGTTGCTTTGATGCTAAACGATTTGGGAATATTATGATATACGATTGGATATTTGCAAGTACGCGATTTGCGTTGAAAGTTAACAACGAAATGGAATTGTGGTGATAGTAACTTATGTTTACATGTTATTTTGATTTGGCAATGCTATGGTGTACGATTTGATTCATATAAGTATATGGTTTATGTTGACAACCACATGTTGTGGAATTTTAATTGGATTCATGCAAGCATATGATTCAAATTGAAAACTACATGTTTGTGGTGGTTATTTACAACACCCATTTAATTATTGCAAGTGTATAAGATTCATGTTGAAACAACAACTATATGTTGTAATAGTTTATTTGAAATTCATGCAAGTATATGATTCATTTTTATGCCAACATGATGTATAATTCTATAGTCATATTTAGTGTAATTTGATCCACTGAAGTATTATGATTAATATGAAGGTTATATTGGAATTGGCATCATAGTTCAAGTATAAAAATCATGTTTTTGTGATAGTGACAAAAGCAAGCGTCTTTGTAAGCTTGTATTAATTTATGAACATGACTAAACTATGTTTGTTATTATGCCTAGTTAAAAACATATTTTCTAGGCTTATGTTGTTATCATAATCATATGATAATATATTTGGCACATAAGTTACATTAGAAATTACACTAGAATTACATCCCACTTACAAGTTACATAGATAGGATAAAAACCATGATTATACGATTCAAGTTCAATTATGTTTATGCCATGACTATATGAATAGAAGGACTCATGTTCAATTATGCCATAATTATATGATTAGAATGGTTCATATTTAAGTATCATTTATGCCATGACTACACGAATAGAATGATTCATGTTTTGTTTATACCATGATTATGTGAATAGAATGATTCATGTTTAAGTATTGCTTATATTATATGTTGTTACAATTGCAAGTTCACATGTGCCTACCCTGTGTTAATTGAATCGTTATGTTGCAAGTTCATGCGTTCACACTCCCCTTTTATGTTACCTTATAAACACCATGTTATAAGCCTCCCCTTTTCATACGGCTAAATTGGGTATAAGTATTAAACCCAACACACCTTACATTTGAATGAACGTGTAAAACGAGGGTAATGACGTTTGGGCCAAAATATAGAACATATGTGTTGGCATGTTTGACGCGTGCCAACAACCTTGAAAAACAATTAAGTGGCATGAATAAATCTTAACCAATAAAGATAAATTTTGAATAATGGGCCGCAAATATTTACATATAAAAAGAAAAGAGACAAAATATGTAAATGTAGAAAATACGATGTGTTTAACCCGAGGTTGGATTGAGTTGTGATGTAAACCTGCCCGGAACCGCCCGGCTGTCCAGTAGTCACAACAATACCTATCCAATGTGGGTGGTTAAACACGGAGCCCAATAAGGACCCGAGGTTAGACTGAGTTGTGGCGTAAGACTGCCCGGACCAAACCGGCAACAGGCAGCCACAACAATACCTGTCTAATGTGAGAGGTCAAGGCTTTAATAAGACAATTAAGGCTGAGTCAGGATTGATAGGATTAAGTAAATTATAATCAAAATGGAACATGCTAAACTAAACAGACTGATTGGGGGTTAGGTTTATAAAACACTTAACCAACTTAGCATGTTGGCTAGAAATAGAAAACCTAGTAGCGGGGGACCCTTTTCAGCAGTAACCCTACAAGGCGTATCATGATACCCTGAAACTAGGCAGGGTGGGGCACGATTACTGGGCCGACTGTAAGAGGTCAAATCGACGGCGGTGGTGCGGCAGTGTAGGTTCTAACGGGGTGCGGGCGTGCACACACTCCAACGCAGAAAAATACGGCACTGGGCACCAGTAGCATACCTGTGCATTCTAGGGTTGTGTCGGGCCGCCACCATGGGACTTGATACACCCCATGGTGGGACCAGCATAGGTAACTACAACAACGGTGTGCCGTAAGACACATGTAACTATGCGAGTAGGAGCCGATCATCATAAAATGGATCACTTCACCCTGATTATGGGGTGCCTGTTGGGAACTAGTTTATATGGGTACAGAGATTAATATGGGGTACGATAGTATATTCGACCCTAGACAACTTAACTTGGTTTATGGTGCTTTCCCATTTCTAGTTTATACTTATCATACCGAGTTCTTTACTCATAGACTGAATAGTCCTAGACTTACTCAGGCTTTATGTCTGACTCTACTTTTCTTTCGTCTTCTTTTCTTCCGTTCCCCCCCCCCCCCCCCCCACAGGTCCACAGGGAGGGAATACCGCAGCTTGACCAGCCTTCATATCCAGCTTGAAGAGAAAGAATGTATTGCTTGGATCTTTTCATTTTGAACTATGGCTTTGGACAACAATTATGATACTTTTGCAGTTTATTTATGTTTTCTTTATGCTTCTTTAAATAATGTAATCAAGACAGTTATGAAGATGTTATGTTTTTTGGAAATGTTGTAAGACAATTATGGGTGGTGTAACACGTATTTGAATGAAATAAAAGTTGTTGTTTTCCGCTGTTCAAAAATATGTGTTATTATATCTGTCTTGTATATCTGTGATTTATACTTATAAACCTCCACCAAAATTAGGGCATTCCCTTTGAGAGTGACCCTAACGGAGGTGGGGTGTTTCAGGACATGCTTCAGATTTCCAGCTTGATAGCTAAGGGGTTCTGAGGTTACAAGGACGAATTTGTGTCCCAGAAATTCCAGAACTCAGAAGAGAAGTACTGGATGAGTGTCACAAGTCCAAACTGAGTATCCATTCAGGAGTGAGCAAAATGTACAATGATATTAAGCGAACATTCTGGTGGAAATCGTTGAAAAGGGACATCTCTATATATGTTAGAAGGTGCCCCACTTGTCAACTGGTTAAGAGCGATCAGCAAAAACCAGCCGGATTATTACAACCGTTGGAAGTCCAAGGTTGGAAATGGGAACAGATTTCCATGGAATTCATAGATGGTTTACCCCAATCAAATAAAGGCAATGACAACATTTGGGTAATCGTAGATCGCTTCACGAAGACTGCCCATTTCATATATGTCAAATCTAATAGAACGGCTCAAAGTTTAGCGCAGATTTACTTCAAAGAAATAGTTAAACTACATGAAGTGCCGCTCATCATAGTTAGTGATAGGGATCCAATATTTACTAACAAATTCTGGGAAGCACTCCAGACAGAGTTGGGAACCAAGTTGAATCTGAGTACCGCTTATCATCCTCAGACAGATGGCCAAACTGAGCGTGTGAACAGAATTTTAGAAGATCTACTGCGGGCTTGTACTATTGATTATGGTGGATCATGGGAAGACCATTTGCATTTGGCTGAGTTCTTATATAACAATAGCTATCAAGCAAGTTTGGGAATGTCGCCATTTGAAGCATTATATGTCAGACCATGTAGATCTCCAGCATGTTGGGTCGAAACTGGAAACAAACTTGTATTGGGTCCAGATACGATTCGTGATGCTTCTGACAAAGTAGACCTCATCAAGAAGCGATTTAAAACCGCTCAAAGCCGACAGAAAAGTTATGCGGATTCTAGAAGAAGAGATTTGCCATTTGCTGTTGGCGATTATGTTTATTTAAGAGTGTCTCCGGTGAGGGGAGTGATCAGATTCGGTAAAACTGGGAAGTTGGCACCGAGATTTATTGGTCCGTTTCCTATTCTCGAACGGATTGGAACTCTCGCCTATAGGGTTCAGTTGCCTGATTGGTTGCCTGGAGTACATAATGTATTTCACGTATCTCAACTTCGAAAGCATGTAAATGATCTCGATTTGATTGTGGAAGAAGCAGCTCAATGGGATATAAATATTACTCCAGAACTAGCAGTCAGAAGAGAGCCATTAAATATTTTTGGCAAAGAAACTAAAGAGCTTAGAGCAACAAGGTTCATTTAGTTAAAGTGCAGTGGAGTAGTGATCCTAGAGACTGTACTTGGAAGACTGAGGAGAGCATTAAGCAAGCCTATCCCAAATGCAGAGTGGACATCTCTGACTAACCCTGGTGTAAGGTACATCTACAATACTTTACATTTCCGTGTTGTTTCCTACTTTACTGTTGTTTCCTTTTCGAGGACGAAAAGTTTTAAGTGGGGGAGATTGTAACAACCCTGAAAATGTGAGCCAATTTAAAAATTTTAAATTGGTTATTTTCAAAGAATTTAAAACAATTGAAATAGAATATTTCAATGAAATAATGAATTGGAAATAGTTTGGCGGTTTGAAAATTTGAATTTGAACTTTGTCTGACTATATTGGGTGCAAAATATAACGGATTTTAGTAAAACCAAAAATATTTAAATCTGTTAGTGAATATATTTCTAACGAATCTGAAAAATCGAAATTTCATAGCGGGAATCAAAAGTTATAGCCAAATGAATTTTCAGAAAGGTCGCTATAGGGAATATATTGCCCTTGAAAATAGACATTTTGCATACGACCTCGAAATTCGACGAAACCACTTTTGTTGGATCCGGGATGACAAATTATTGCTAGGTTTCAAATTTCATAATTTTTGAAGCTAGTATGTGAGCGTGGCAAAGGAAAATGTATTTGGTCAATTACAATTAAATCGGGTCGACCAGAAAAGGGCCATTTTACAAACGGTCTCAAAATTCGACGAATTAATTTTGCTGGGACCGTTTCGTCAAGACATAGCTAGATTTATTTTTTTGGAATTTTTCGAATCAGTTTGTGGCCCTGGCAAATTGAAATGTACATTCAAATTGAATATTAAATGTTTTATACTTTAATTTGAGAAATAACTGACTGTAACAGTCGAATTGCCCAACGAAACATATCCCATTGTGTACAGAATGGGGGCATTTAGCGAGGGGCAATAGTTGTTAGGCTTGAATTGGTGTCCGTATGGAGTAACACTATTTAAAAATTTCTATAAAGCATCGGCCAATAGGAATTTCCCTTTCATAATTTGAAAAATTAAAAAAAACCTCAAAACCCTAGCCGCCTCTCTCTCGTATACGGCGTAAACCGCTCTAACCTTCCCGACCGAAATCCCGCCGGCTCCGTCAACGTCCGACCTCGCCACCACCCTGACTCGACGCCACCGCCTCCCCTCTGCAAATCCGACACATTCTCACCTCCTCTCTCCTCTCCATCACTGAGAATGGGGCCAAGGAAGTCGCCGACTTCACGTCGACGCCACGATCGCCAGAGGCGATCGCACCTGCTCCTCCGACCACCGACAGGACCGCCTCGCTCCCCTCTTTCACGTCCCACCCTCTGATCGGAGCATCGATTCATGGATTTTCTGAAAAATTCGAACCCTAGTTCCAACCACTTTGAAAGGTGAGACCTTTATTTTATCTGAACTTTGAAAAATCATATCTTTAACATGTGTCGATGAAACTCGATGAAACAGGAAACATCGTGACCGCAAGGAGGCTCTCTAAATTCTAGAAGAGACCGCGGACTTTTCTGAGCTATCTACGATTTTTAGCACCTCGAAAACCAATGTGAGAAATCTAAATTAAATTGTGTGAATGGAAATCGTATTGTATAAATTATATAAGCGAAGTGTAAGTTATATACGCATTATATACTTCATGTACATGTGTTGTATAAGTTATATGAGCGATGTATAAATTATACAAGTGTTGTATGAAACATATATGCTTTGAAATAGTGTTGAAATGGAATGAAATATATATATATATATATATTTATATATATATATATATATATATATATATATATATATATATATATACACTCCCCTCGTCCACAAACCATGGACGATATTTATTGCTTGTGATTGGCGTGAAAATTTGTGATATGACGAATCGTTGAAATAATTGTTTGTGGTTGATATTGTTGGATTGTTGTTGAAAAATACCTTTGTGGTTGAAAAATACCCTCTTGTGGTAGAAACAAATTAGATTAGGATTGTGGAAATGAAAATAAAACATGTCGCCTGCGTGCGAACTAGATGCATGAATCCCCATTGTCAAAAACCGCGAGGTTTCCAGGTAGAGCGAGGAGCCGTACTAGGGACGGTCCCGGTTTTAACTACCCTGTCGTTATGCTACCGAAATTTCCAATAAAATTCATGTGTTAGATTTATTTTCATGTGTTGAAACCATATTCATTTGTTGAAACCGTATTCATGTGTTGAGACAATATATTCATGTGATGAAATTAAAATTCTTGTGAAGAGTGCATTCGTGTGTTGAATAGAAATTCATTCGTTGAATTAAAATTCATATGGTGAATGACACTCGTGTTTAAATAAATTCTTTAATAATAAAAAATCACATTTTTAATACATATATGAAATAGATAAATTATTCGTGTTTCAAATAAATTGTTTTAACAATAAAAATCACATTTTTATTATACATATGAACTGTAGAAAATATTCATTTGTTGAATAAAGAACTAAAACGATAAAAATCATATTTTAATCGTATAAGTGAAGTTGAAACATTCATGTGTTGAATATTGGAAGTGAACAATGAAAAAATTACATTTTTATTGAGAATGTGAAGTGTTAAAATCATGAAGGTGTTAAATAAATATTTTTGAAGGTAAAAATATCATTTTTATCATGTATGAGACCCACTAAAAATATACAAGTGTTGAGATAAATATTTTTTCGCTAGAAATATTATTATTAACTTGATTCTGCATATATATATACATGTGCTGAACAGAGAAAATGGATTAGCTGTTGAGTAAAGAAATTATTTGCGTGCCTGACAAATAGTTAAGCTTTAATGAGTTGGCTGCGCAATTTTATTTTTATATCAACTCCTGTGAATGCCATTGGATGCGTAGTGCTGGTTATTCTGTGTGAAATAATAAACATCGCCATAGGATAGTAACCATTAAGTTTGAACTACACTACATGGCATACTTCATCATATAACACATAAGCATTTGGAGCTTGTGTGACGAGGTTGAAGATTTACCATACGAGCGAGAGGCTTGTGTGGCGATGACTATATATTACAGGTTGAACTGATGGCTCATATGGACCATATAAAATTATAACGATAAATTGCCAGATTAATAAAAACCCCACATGGGTCTGGAGTTGACAATAACTACGTCTCTCTAGTTATTAGATATGGCACATGGACTATTTATTTCCCACACGGGATGAGGTGACGAGGATTTATCCTCTAGAGCATTAAAAATACACACTCCCTCAGGCTTAGACAGGGTGACGAGAATTTATTCTCTGGAGTTATTATCTATACACGCTCCCCTGTAAACACCAGAATATATCACTATAAATATGTGTGTGCTTTATAGGATTTATTGGGTACCTAATGCGGCCCAATAAATTTCCAAAACCCTTCCCGTACAAAGGAGGTTTTGGCGAAATTTTCCAAAATTTAAAGGCGTTAGTGAAATTTTTGAAGTAAAAACGATGTTGAAATTGCAGAATGAACTATATAAAAATAAATAGAATTGAAAGGAATCGAAGCCGTGCAGTTCGTGTTTTGAAATCGCAACTTCAATCGATTAGTACGAGAGATCCGACCATCGGATTCTCCCGAAACCGCAACCGTCGGGTTCGCCTTGGAAATATCTTTCCAATGGCACCAACTTTGTGAAGATCCAACAATTGGATTGCCTGGAATGTTTAATTCAAATCTGAAGAAAAACAACGCCAGAATCGATTATATTTATAAATAAATATAAATATAATTAAATTAAATCGAATAATGACGGTGAAGTTCGTATTTTGAAACGTAACTTCAAACGACTAGTGTGGAAGATCCGACCGTCGGATTTGCACGAAACTGGAACCGTTGGATTCGCTTTGGGAATATCTTCCCAGTGATATAAACATTGTTGAAATCCAACGGTTAGATTTCCTGATATTTGTAAAACAAATTTGGGGAAAAATAGCGCCAGTGCCACGACGCGACCTGAAACGTCATTTAATCAATTAAGGCCATTTTTAATTAAATAAAAATGGTAAAAACTCGTTATAAAATATTATAAGCAATATGAAGTGAAAATAAACCAACTTTACTTGGTTTGCTTTATATTTGATGGTTGAATGGGTTTGATATGAAAATTATACTAAAGAACTGAACGTGATTGTCGAATAATTTAACTATGAAAGAAATCGATTTGAATATTAAATATACGTGAATTATTTGAAAGGGCCGAGTTAATTCTCACTTCAAATAATTGATTGACGATTCGAAATCGAAGATGTGAAGATGATTCAAGACCAACGATTTTCATATCGGACGGATGGGCGCTACTGAGGTCCTGATTGGAGTAGCTACCCTGAAGGTACTGAAGTAGTAGCCGTTTAGGAGTGTGTGTTGATTGGACGGATATGCGAGGAGTGGTGCCTCCGGTTTCGTTCAGACCCAGAATGGACAAGTAAATGGACTGTGTGTCTGACATTGGATTTTAGTCTGTGCTGATTGATCTTCGTTAAATATATATCTGTTTGGCGGCGGAGAATTTATTCTTTTGCTTAACGCCCTTCTCTGAGACGTACGAGCTCAGAGGTTATATATCGATGGAAATCAATCGCATGGAGCGAACTGCCTGTGTGGCACGCCTAAGTGGCATATGATCAAGGCTTTTGTTGCAAAGCAAAGTCTTGTGGTTGATGATCAGAGCATGGCCTACGTGGCCAAGCTTTGTGTATAGCGTGGATTCGCGAGCCTCACACCCCGGTATGAGTCAAAAACGGGATACGGACTACAGGGAGAACACGACGTTTCTTTCTAGATATAGGTGGTGTCGGTGCTTAAACTGGCCCACATTTATATACTTTTCACCTGTGTGGTTGTTGGAAAAGGAGCCTCGATTTTAGGTTTGTTAGGACCGGGAAACGTGTGTTCAGGAATAATTAATCCTCAAAAGTAAGGTAGGACCGGCCCTGAAGATCCAAGGATCATAGTGGGGTCCTGAGACATTTGCTAGTGTGTCTCAAATCGGAGAGGAGCTTGCCCCTTGCCTCGACTCATGATGGAATCAAATTTCCAATACGTGACCGTGCTGATTTGATTTGTAACTTATATATGGCGACATAGTGGCATGGGATGCTCATGTCGCCTAGAATTGTTATTTATGATTGAATTTGCTTTTGAAACATATATGCACTAGTAATAATATCTAGTGATTTTGCTTTACACGTATTAAGCATATTTTGGCCAATATAAGGTAAAACTCTATCCTCCAGTTTGCGTTGCATTGTGTGATGGGACTTGAGTCTTATATCGGCCTCATTCTTTATAAATGCATTGCGTTGTTTTAAAGAATTTACTTTGTTTTAGTGTAGTGGCAATCACTTGAGTAAACCCGTTCCGCGAAAGTGCCGTGGTCCTATGATTTGTCTTATTACTGTTGTTTAACTTGTTAAGTAGATTTCTCATACCAGTCCCACGACTGACTCGTTGGTTTCACTTTGCAAACTCGGGTGCCCTTATTTTCACACGGGCAGCCTAGTTGATAGATGACAGGTTGTTTTTGTCTTGGCACTACAGTACAAAGTGCACTTTTGGCTTGATGGCGATGGATTAGCTTTGTATTTTGGCTATAGACTTTCCGCTATCCTTATATTATGTATAGGATTCCACCTACGGCGATGTAGACTGTTTTACTTCCAGTATTTACTATCATATGTATATGTACCGCCTCAGGCGATGTAGACTGATACTCCTATTATGTTCTAATGTATGTATATATTCCGCCTCAGGCGATGTTGACTAATCATCTCCTTTTTTATGCACTAAATTATATCCTACTCTGTGCTACTCTGATGTTGTTACATGTTATGATTCCGCTGTCATGTATATGTAAATTACCCTATTTCTTTTTTATGTTATTATCTGTACTCTGCTAATGATGATTAATGTGTTACATTCTAATGATTATCCTTAACACTGTCGCACGGATTTTGGGATCGTCACAATGATGACTAAAACCCGAGATGCAAAGGTAGTCCAAATGGAAGTTAGAGCTCAGGATCCAAATGGGAACCAATGAGTTCACTTCATGATTGGGCTTTGCTGCGGGACGTATGCAAAGGGTTTGTCTGTATTCATAACTTTGGTTCACCACTGAGAGATGGATAGTGGGCTTGTAGTGATAGTTACACGTGATTGGATTCCATCGTGGCCCCAAGTATTACGTGACCAAAGTAGTGGACATCGTATGCTTTACGCATTGAGTGAGGGATGTGAGGATGATTGCTATGCTTGATTGTTTGACATCACTATGACATGCATACCCCCACCCCCGTATCTCTTACACTGTATGTCAATGGCACCTTAGAGTATTGTACGGTATGTAGTGCTAACTCTTTGGTTGGAGGTCCAGGTTCAGGTATGATTGGATTATACGTGTTATTGTTCTGTTTTGTTGCTTATCGCTCACACCAGACTTTTTTCTGACCCAGAGTTTTATGTCTCTTCTTATTACTCTGGGTGCTCAAACGAGCAGACTAGAGACATGTTAGCTGGTGATGCACGAGTAGCTGATCTGGAGGCGAGCAGGAGGCTTCCACGTATGATATATATAGATATTCTCCCTGTGTCGTTGGTTGCCACTACTTTGGGCATTAGTAGTGTACCTTTCTTGTTTAGCTTGTTGAGATAGTTTTAAAAGTTGTAATAATGATGTTGGCTTTGGATCATAAGCTGTATTTTGGATTTTCCGCTGCTATGATAGTTTGTTTCAGCTTATACACTGTCTCACCTGTTTTGTGTTAAGTATATGTTATGATTATATTTTATTCTATGCGCTGTGAGACATATTACAGGTTCTTTGTTCGTTCACTCTCTTCTTTCTTTTCTTCTGACAGCCATCCCGTGCTAACTGGATATGTGTACCGCACACCATTGGAGTAAGTGTCGATTGGTGCGGGGCGGGCCGTCATATATGAAATCCATAGAAATTTGTTCCCACTTCCAACCTGGAATTTCCAACGGTTGCAACAATCCATTGAGATTCTATTGATTGTTCTTGACTTGTTGACAAGTAGAACACCTGCCAACATATATAGGGATGTCCCTTTTCATCGCCTTCCACCAGAATGTTCACTTGAGGTCATTATACATTTTACTAACCCATGGATGGATACTCAGCTTGGACATGTGACACTTGTCCATTACTTCTCTTTTGAGCTCAAGGCTGTTTGGAACACAAATTCTTCCTTTCAATCTCAGAACTCCTGCGCTATCCACTTAGAAACTGGAGACTTCGCCCCTTTGAATTCTTTAGATCATCTCTTTAACAAAGCTACCGTCTTTCTGAAGAATAGATATTTTATCAATCAACGATGGTGTAATAATAAGATTGGCGATGACCACGCTCTTTCTGCTGAGCGCATCAGCCACAACATTGGTTTTCCCCAGAGTATATAAAATATCAAGATCATATGCCGTGAGAAATTCTAACCAACGTTGCTGCCTCATATTTAGATCTTTCTGTGTGAACAAATACTTCAATGATTGATGATCGGTATGTAATTCGAACTTCTCACCCAATAGATAGTGCCTCCATATTTTCATAGCAAACATAATGGCTAACAATTCAAGATCGTGAGTTGCATAATTCTTCTCATGTGGCTTCAATTGACGGCTAGCGTAAGCGACTACTTGGCCTCTTTGCATTAACACTTCAACAATACCTTCTTTAGAAGCTTCAGTCCAGACTTTCAAGTCTTGATTGCCATCAATAGTTGTTAACACTGGAGCAGTTGTCAGCCTTAACTTCAGCTTTTGGAAAGCTGTCTCACATTCTAGAGTCCAATTGAACCTTGAATGTTTCTTAGTAAGCTTCGTTAAGGAACTAGATATCTTCGAAAAATCTTTAACGAACTTCCGATAATAACTAGCCAATCCAAGAAAACTTCAGACTTATGTGGGTGTAGTTGGTTGCTTCCAATTTTGAATAGCTGTGATCTTACTGGGATCCACAGAAATTCCTTCTTTTGATACAATGTAGCCAAGAAACTTGACTTCTTCTTTCCAGAATATACAATTGGAAAATTTTGCTTTTAAAACATTCTTTCTAAGAATCTATAACACTTGTTCCAAATGTTTCACATGCTCGCTCTCTGACTTAGAGAAGATCAATATGTCATCAATGATAACCAGTACGAATTTATTCAGTACTTCTCTGAATACCCGGTTCATTAGATCGACAAAATAAGCTGGAGCGTTACATAAGTCGAAGGACATTACTAACCACTCGTAGAATAACTCTGGACCTTTGAATGCTGTCAAAGGAACACACTCTTCGGCAATACGAAGCTGATGGAAACCTGTAGCTAGGTCCATTCGGTAAAATACTTGTGTGTTATTCAATCGATCCAACAAATCATCAATTCGCGGCAATGGATATTTATTCTTTAATGTCTGCTTATTCAAGTTGCGATAATCCACGCATAGTCGGAGAGTACAATCTGACTTTGGGACAAATACCACTGCTACTCCCAATCATGGAAATTAGGTCTGATCAGACCCTTCCATACAAGCTATCGAGTCTGATTGCCTAACTCTTCTTTTTCCTACAAGGCCATTCTTCGAATAGAGTGAACTACTAGCTTTGCATTTGGAATTAAAGAGATTTTAAAATCAATTTCTCTATGCGGAGGTAAGCTAACAACTTCTTCAAACACATCTGCATAATTCTTGACAGCAGGAATGTTTTCTATGTTGACCGGAATATTCTCCGCAACGACAGGAACAGGTTCCAATTGAGCAGGAGAAACATCCAAAGCTGACCACAAGTCCTTTCTATCAGAATTCGGATCTTCACATGGAACGGTTATATAGTCTCCTGATATAATCTTCGCCTTAATGACTTTGTCGGCGTATTTAACCTTAGCTTCATATTTGGTTAACCAATCCAATCCCAGAATAAGGTCAAATTCTACAAAATTCATGACGATCGCGATGGTAGGGAACCGGTAACGGGAAAAAGAGACAGGAACCCCATAGACCCAACTAAGATTAAGGGAACCCCCAATTGGATTATGGACAGTCATGGGTGCTTTGAGCATTTTCAAATTCAAATCCAGTTTCTTAACTGCATTACTTGCAATAAAGCTTCACGATGCGCCTGTATCAAACGGTACTTTAACTGGAAAGTCTTTGACAATAAGCATGCCTACCAAAACATCTGGCCTTCCCTGACTAGCTGAGCGTGCTGAAGTTTCTGCCACTTCATTTAGATGTATTGCTTCAGATTTCTTGAATAACTGGCAAGCCTTTGAAAGATGACCAGACTGATGCCATTGATTGCATTTTCTGTCCTCTTGAAACTTGTTTTTGGATTTAGATCAATTATTCTTTCGTTTGTTCGAAGATTCACAGTTTCTCATCGAATGCCCTTGCTGATTACACTTTAAACATACGACTGCCTTAACCTTTTTCTGACTGGCCTTTAGCCTCTTATTGCCTTCAGGCTTTGAACTCGCTTCAAGATGCGTACTTATCTCTGGGCTATCAGTTTCAAATTTCCTTTTGCTGCTAGAACTGACTTCCTCTTCATCGCCCAAAAGACCTTGCTTATCCAGTTCGTCATACTAATAAGCCATGTATATCATTTCAGAAAAAGATTGTTGCACATGTGCAGTTACACTACTTTGGTACTTTCTTTGCAGCCCGTTGATAAACCTCAGATTCTTCATCTTTGGATTTTGAATTAGATATGGGGCAACGAGAAAGTTCATTGAATTTCTTATGATATTCGAGAATGGCCATATCTCCTTGTATTAGATAGTATAATTCATCACTTAACCGCTCAGTTGCTTCTGGAGGAATAAATCTTTCATTGAACATTTCTTTAAATCTATCCTAGGTAATATTACCTTCTAGATTATCCTTAATAACAGTTTCCCACCAGATTAAAGCTTCGTCTTTGAGTGCCCAGGATGCCAGTAATCTTTTCTGATCATCTCTCAGCTTTGAACCTTCAAAGATTTTCTCAGCAGAGCGCATCCATGCTTGTGTTTGAATAATGGATTCATTTCCCGAGAACGGTACTCCACCCAGATTTCGATACTTGTTTAATAGAGTCTCAATATCTAGTTCTGACCTACCTCTTCTACTTCTGCCACTCATTTTTCAATGTCTGCAAGTAGCAGACAATGTGTTAGGCCAACAGAAAAGGTATTTTAAAGCATAGAGACATATACTTGAATGTAAATGTGTCTATCAGGATGTATTTCATTCTGCCACACTCATTCTAGGATATTACTGATCCTATTTGAAATGAGTTATTCGTCATAGAATACTTCTGATTCTATTTCTGACGAGTTAGTTAATATTTTATATTCCAGAACTAAGATTAACGAAAGCTCTGATACCACGTGTGACGACCCCAAACCCCCTTTCCACGGTGGTAAGGGTAATCTTTGGAATATAATACAAAAACAAATAACAGCAGAACAGAAATATATAAATACACCAAATAATGTACAACAGAATACACTGGATAAACATAATCATCAGAGTTACACAGTATACAGGATCATACTTAGTACAAGATACAGTTCAGATTTACATAAAATGTTCACAGCGGAATCAAAACATAATATGTACAACAGGAGCTGAACGGCATAAAAAGAAAGAAGTGATAGAATCCATCTTCAGCTTCATAGCTATCTAGATAGAGCCTGCTAAAACATGAATACAAGGCTGCCCGTGTAGAAAATAGGACACCCGAGATTGCAAGTGAAACAAACTACGAGTCAGTCATGAGACTGGTATGAGAAATCTACTTAACTTATTGTACAATTCGACCTATCACAGTACCATGCCGCTAACGCGGAACGGGTTTACTCCATTTTAGTGCCAGTGCTTTAAGTAAATCATTTAAACATCGCAATGCTTTTTAAAAAAATGAAGCCATTATAAGACTCAGTTCCCATCAAACAATGCAACGCAAACCATATGATAGAGTTTTTACCTTATAATGGCCAAAATATGCTTGATATGAATAAAACAAAAGCATTTAATATTACAAGTGTTTATATGTTTCAAAAACATTTTCAATCATAAGTATCAATCATAGACGGCATAAATGCCCCATACCACTATGTCGCCATATATAGGTATACAATCAAAACCACACGATGTCGTATTTGGAAATTGGATTTCCATCATGAACCAAGGCGAGAGATCGTCCTTACCGCTTCGAGACAATCTAGCCTACCATGTCTCAGGATTAGAGCTCGAGTGACCCTTAGATCGTTAGGGCCGGTCCACACGGAATGGATTAAAATGCCTGAACACTGTGTTTCCCACCTATGGGGCGTAAACTGGTCCTATCCCGACCAGGCCATCGGCTCCGAAGAGACCGAAATAACCGAGGCGCCTCGCTATCCATCATCCACATAAGTAAAATGACAGGGCGTGTAAAACCCAAAACACCACTCCTAGCATGTCCTCCCTAAGGTCCTTTCCCGTTTCTGGCTCATACAGGGGTGTGAGGCTCGCGATTCAATGCTAAACATAAAGCTAGCAATTTAAAGCCGTGCTTTAATCATCAACCACAAAGCTCTGCTTTTCAACAAAAGCTTTGATCACAACATGCCATTTTGTCAAGTTACAATGTCAGACACACATCCATTTACAAGTCCGTTCTAGGTTTGAACGAAACCGGAGGCACCTTATTCCTCTCCCGTGTGTCCAATATAGGAGAGAGGCCCTCGCACATCCGAACGATCAACAAGTACGGCCAGAAAACCACCACTGTAACCCCTTCAGGGCAGCAAGTTCCATCAAGGCCATCAGTAGCCATCCATTTGATGTGAAGATCATCGGTCTTGCACCGTCTTAGTATCTTAGACTTCTAATCATCGACCAATTATTTGAAATGAGAATTAACTCGGCCTTTTCAAATAATTCACGTATATTTAGAATTTCAAATCAATTCATTTTCATGGTTAAATCAATTGACATCCATAATTCAGTTCATTAATGTAATTTTCACGCCAAACACATTCAACCATCAAATATCCAATAAATCGAGTAAATTCAATTTATTTCCATTCCATATCATTTATAATATTTTATAACGATTTATCGCTATTTTTATTTATTTAAAAATAGCCAATTTATTCAAACGACGCTTCAGGCCATAACGCGGCCATGGCGCTGTTTTTCTTCAGATTTGATTTACACGTATCTGAAAATCTAACCGTTGTATCTTTACAAATTTTATAACCTTAGAAAGATCTTTTTAAAATGGACCCAATAGTTCCAATTTTGGGAAAATCCGACGGTCGGATCTCCCAGCACAATCGTTTAAAGTTACGATTTCAAAATACGAACTGTAGCATCGTTATTCGATTTGTTTTAATTATATATATATAATCAATTCTGGCGCTGTTTTCATTCAGATTTTAATTAAACATTTCACACAATCTAACCGTTGGATCTTTGCAAAGTTGGTATCATTGGAAAGATATTTACAAAGCGAACCCAACGGTTTCGGTTTTGTTATATGATTTATTTTAATTATATATATATAAATATAACCCGTTCTTTGATTTCCAAAATATATTCATTTCATATATTTGATAAAAATAATATTTTTATCCAACAAATAATTATTTCAAAACATGACTATTTTTAACACTTCATATATATTATAAAATGCAATTTTTATTGTCAAAACAATTTATTTCAAAAATGAAGATTTTTAGCGATCCATATATATAATAAAAATGTGATTTTTATTGTTTAAACAATTTATTTCAAACATGAATATTTTATATACTTCGCACATACAATAAAAATGTTATTTTTATCGTTCAAACCATTTTATTTTATACATTCACTAAAAATGTTATTTTTGTTGTTTAAAACTTTCTATTTCATGCATTCACTAAAAATGTTATTTTTATCGTTCAAACACTTTCTATTTCATACATTCACTAAAAATGTTATTTTTATCATTCAAACCATTTCTATTTCAAAAATGAATATTTCTCCAACACATGAATATATTTCAACACATGAATAATAATTAAACATAAGAATATTTCAGAAAATTTCGGCAGCATGACGGCAGGGTAGTTAAAACGGCACCGTACCGAGTACGGCTCCTCGGTCTACCTTAATTCCTTGCAGCTTTTGATAGAGGGGATTTCAATATCTAGTTCGTACGCAAACAAATTTTCCCATATACGAATCCTATTGGGTTTCAACCACAATCAATCATATTAACCATTCGCATTTATCAGCTGAATTTCACATCAACCAAAATTCAAACAATCACAACAAATATATATCGTCCATGGTCTGTGGACGAGGGGAGTGTGTGTGTGTGTATATATATACGTATATAAATATATTTCGATTTTATTTCAATATCATTTCAATTCCATACAATGCACATGTGATTTTTACAACGTATATATAACTTATACATCGCACATACAACTTATACAACGCTTATACATGAGGTGTACAACACTTATATAATTTATATATTGATCGTATAATTTATACTTCACCATTCCATATCGTTTTTAATTTAGAAATCTCACATTGGGTTCCACACCTCCAAAAATTCTCCGATCTCTTCTAGAATGTAGAAGACGTCCACACGGTCCCAGTGTCTCTTGTTTCACTGGATTTCGACCACATAGCAAAAAGATATGATTTTATAAGTTTGCTACGGTTTTAAAGTGTTAAAACTATTTTAAAATTAAATATCCAATACCTTCAGCAAAACCTTCCAAACTTGGTTTTTGATTTTCAACACAAACCGTTGCACGATATGAAGATCGGGCTACGGCACCTGGAAGAGGATCAAGAGGCGCACTGACGCCACCCCTGGTTGGCGAACTCGAACGTGGTGGGGAGGGGGTACGGCGACTCGAAGTCGTCGACTTCAGGAGGTCGATCCGGCCGAAATATGCAATGAAAAAATCCAATCTTTATATGGATTTGAAGCTTGGGATGTCATCTACAAAATTCTCAACTGGAGGGAGGCCTGATTTTGTGTGTGGAAGGAGAAATCAAGTCGGGAAGTTCTGAACTACTTCCGCCGTCGCTTTGAGGGGTTATGGGGCTTTGGAATAGTAACGATGAATTTTATTGGCCCATGGGTTTTTATTTTAATTTTTAATTAAATTAAATCCAAAAATACCCTTTTTCATACGAACTCCAATTCAAACCCAACGACTGTCATCGCTAGCTAAATACCCCCATTCCGAACACAATGGAATATGTTTCATAGACCCATTCAACTGTTTCAGTGAGTTATTATTCAAATTAAAATATAAAACATTCAATATTTGATTTGAACATACATTTCAATTTGCCGGGTCCACATACTGGTCCCAAAAATTCCAGAAAAATTAATCTAGCTATGTTTTTACGATACGGTCCTAACAAAACTGATTTCATTGAATTTGGATACCGTTTGAGAAATGGCCATTTTCTGGTCGATCCAAATTGACTGAAATTAACCAAACATATTTTCCTTTGCCACACTCACATATTAACCCCAAAAATTATGGAATTATGAATCTAGCAATAATTCGACATCCCGTGTAACAACCCGAATTTTTACAACATGCTAAGACAAGAATTAAGGCAGAATTTAATTATAAAATCTGAATCAGGAGAAACGAGTTGCACCATTGCGTTCGTCTTGGAAAAATACGTGAAATAGAGTTGGAGTTTTCAAAAATCGGAGTCCGTATGACCCAGTTATGGCCCGTCAAAGTTATAAGAAAAATTCAAGTTCAAAAACAGTTCGAAATTAAATCTGGAGCCAAACGAACTGGGCGGGAAAATTCCCGCCCAAGCCCCAGGTCGACTGGGGTGTCGACTGGGGAGTCGACACGCCCAGGGGGCAGGTCGACTGCCCAGTCGACACTGGTGTCGACCTGGGTGGTCCGACCACTTGGACCTGGGTGCACCTGCTGCTGTCTTTGCTCGGTTTTATGGGCCTGTGACGGATTTTGAGGGCTCAGATCTATCCTACGGTTTATCCTATGGCCTAAACTACTCATAATCTCAAAAAAAACACCCTAGGACCTAACCTAAATCACTAAAAACCATTCTAGCAACTAAGTGCTGCCAAAATCTATCTTGATCATGGCCTCCATCTCCAACTCCAAGGGCTTATGCATTCAAATCGGGTTCAAATCAAAAGGTGCAAGCTTTCTACATCAAATCGAGGGTAGATCAACGTTGCTACGCAAATTGCATGACGATTCTTCAACAAAGGAGCCACCTTTCTTCGTCAAGACAATTCATGCTCCTAGCCCTCTTGCCACGCTATGTAAGTTCTAGCTACTTCTAGATCTAAACGGTAGTTTTAATGATGGCATGGAATAAAACGAGATTAAACTAAGTATGCTAGCCTATATGAACCTTGTCATGCCTCTTTTGCTTGAACCTATGACTTTTGGCTATGCTTAGTGACTAAATCATGCCACTTATCTTATGTACGACTTAGTCCATCATGAAAGATTGAACCTTTACTTGCGGAATGTTGGCATGAATACTTGAAACCACTTTGACTTGTGAAATATGTACGTGAATATGACTTGGGGCTTATGCATGCAAATGAACCCAAACTCCCCCCCCCCCCCTTATGATATCATGCATGTTTGTGGCTAATCCCGTTGTGACATTATGCATATTTGAGGCCAAAAACCACTTATGATGCTATGCATATTTTGAGGCCAAACCCCTTATGATACCATGCATGTTTGTGGCCAATCCCTTTTTGGCGTCGTGCATGTTTTGAGACCAATATGTAGCATAGTATCCTTACTATGTTGACTCGCTTTTACTTGGGTTGGAAACACGATTTAGGGTAGGTTAGACGAGCGTGATTACGACATGATAATTTGACATGGGATTCCATGAAAATATGACACTCATGATACACCTAAATGTGGACATGACATGTGGGGTAAACATGGGACTTGAAACTTGACACGTATGGGTTGTAAGTGTAATATGACACTATACCAAACATGAAAGTGGCCAACTCGAGGTTGGGTTGAGTTTGTAGCATAAATCTACCGGGACCCGCCCGGCTTAACTAGTGGCTACAAACAATAGGACCCAATGTGAGTAGTTGGTCATATAGCACTTAAAACCCGAGGTTAGACTAGGTTGTGGTGTAAAGCTACCCGGACCCGCCCGGCTTAACTAGTAACCACAACAAAGTCTAATGTGAGAGGTTGGGGTGCATTAATCTAATTAATGCCACATGAAAAGGTTAAGTAATTTTTACTAATGACACTTAACCGATATGACACGAATGGTTAGGTTAAGTTAAACCGGACTTGATTTCTTAATGACACTTAACCATATAAGACAATTAGGGGATGGGGTTAAGTAATTTACACTTAACTAATCCGATTTGGTAATTAGATGGGGTTAAGTAACTTAGACTTAACTAATCTAAACACGGTAATTAGATAAGTAACCTACACTTAACTAATCTAAACACGGTAATTCGATGGGGTTAAGTTAAACACTTAACCAATCTAAACTTGGTAATTCAATGAGGTTAAGTAACCTATACTTAACCAACTTAATATGATAATTTAGTGGGGTTAAGTAACTTATACTTAACCAATTATACATGATGATTCGATGAGGTTAAGTCACCTATACTTAACCAATCTAATATGCAGACCTGTAGGGTTAAGTCACAAGACCTTTAAAAATACATAACCGTTGTAATACAACTAGTGGATGGGGTTAAGCTAACCCATACTTAACCAATCCGACTCGATAATCTGATGGCATTAAGATAATTTATGCCTAATCAATCTAACATGATAATCTGATAGGGTTAAGACAAACAGATACTTAACCAATTTGACTTGATAGGGTTAAGTCATGAGCTTCTTGGTATACTTAACCAACTTGTAGGGCTAAGCCTTGAACTTAAATACTTAGCCAATCTTGACATGATTCGAAGGCGTGTTAAGTCATGAACTTGAATTACAACACTAAACCCATTAGACAAAACCCTAGCTCAGGGGACTAGGTTGAAAATCATAGTTAACAAGGATAGCGGGAAGAGAAGCTAAGCGGTAAACCTTAGTTAAGAATAACTAAGTAATAATTCTTAGTCAAGGGAATTGGACCAGTTCACAGATAGATGACTAACCTGATATGGTAGGTCATCGCTTGAACACACGTGGAGGAGCGAATTATCTGACTTAGATAAAGGCTCCAATGAACTGGGTGACGAAGCGGTAGCTTCGGGGGATGTGAGGATACTCTTGGTATCCCTCTGTGAGGTTGCAGATGATCCTCCTGGGCTCACAGAGGTTAAGGTCTGCGGTAGAAGAACCAAGAGTATGCCTTGGTTGTTGTGCGAGCAACCTAAAGACAGGGATGGATTAGCGTGGAGTCGACGATACTTGATTTTTGCCCTGGATAGCGCGTCGTCGACTACCTACCATCTTTAGTCAATCGTGTACGTACGTAAAGTCAGAGAACTCCCAACAGACCATATACTTGCTATCGAATTATGGGTGAGGTTGGCCAATAGGAAAGTGGGGCTATAGTGGGGCCGGGATGTAGTTCTCATACATAATTTTTCTTGGATTGCCTTTCAGTAGTTGAGGGAGGGGTCACGTAGGACCATAGCCACGGATACAAAAACAGACCTTGATATCTGCATCGACAGATGGCTTAAAGCTCCCGACCGAGTTCCATATTTCTTGATTTGCCCTGGCACAGAACTCGGATGGCACATTGAGATACTTGTGCGTCTAGACATGGAGAACGGTTCACGATACATACGTGGGATAAAGGGTGTGGTTGACGGGTGGCATAATCCCTAGTGGCCCTAGGTGGCTTGAACCCAAACCGAGACACGGAAACGTTCATTAGGTAGCATAATCCCTAGTGGTCCTAGGTGGCATAAATCCTAAGTGAATACGCGATTGTTCATGGTAAGAAAACATAATCAGATCAACGGTAGCAGTCCAAAACAACTTTAAGGATAAAATGGTACTACGTTGAGGTGGTATAGATTTACATGGGAAAGCCCGTACGGCCTACGGCAAAGGACTGAACTTATACATGGAAAGAAACATACGAGTTGGGAAAACCTACATATGCTATATATTAGGTTGACATGGACCATTACCTGACATTGGGCAAGGGACATTCGTAGTTATCACATGACGCGGGTTGGGATACTAGTACGAGAGGTGCAGAGCAAATATACATGATAAATACCGTGGGATGTTATACATGATAGATACCTTGGGATAGTATACTTGATAGAAACCTGACAATGTGATACCTTGATTTATCTTGACACCGTAGTTTATCATGTTACCTTAGTTTATCCTGCTACAGTAGTTCATCCAGTTGTCTTGGTTTAGCTTATCTATCTTGTCGCCATCATTATGTTTACTTTCAGTTTATGCATATCATGTTACCTTTACCTGTTTTTATACTGGAAGTAGATAGGACTTACCAGTCTTTATGACTGACCCCGTTTTGTTTCGCCTCTTTGTCTTCCGTTTCCCCCCCTCCCCAGGTTTTCAGGGAGGAAATGATGTTGTTTAGTTCGGACCTCTTATGCTTGAAGGTCATCATGTATAGCGTGGTCTTCTCGGGGCTATGGCTGCTTCACCGCTTTATTTTGGGGAATAATTTATGAAAAGGTTTTATGCTTCTTTACTATTGCAAGACAGGTTTTGATTTTTTCTGATGTAAAAGGCTTTAGACCTTATTTTATAAGGTAATGAAATTTGTTTTACTTCCGCTGTTTTATATGTGTTCTGTCTTGTAATATTTATGTGCATGTTTACCTTGATAATGCTTCACCAAACCTAGTGCATTCCCTTTGTGAGTGACCCTAGCGGAGGTGGGGTGTTACATTTGGTATCAGAGCCGAAGGTTACCAGACTGGGCAAAAGTTTTTAAAATCTTCTGGAAACTATATGAGAAACCGTTTACAAAGAAGCATTTTTCAAGAAAAGTTTTTAAAGGCTATTCCCCAAAAGCCATTAGCACTATCCTTTGTTTCATTGATCGAGTCTCTTTTCCTTTCCTTCCTCCATCCGTAGTCACAGTAGTTCTAACTGCGACTAATCCATGTCTAGCTACGTAAGTGTTTTCCCGTGCGATGGAGGAAGTTCTCGAGAGACCTGTTACCGAAGTTATAAGAAGGGATAATAAGAGCAAGGATAAAGGACACGAGCTTAAGAATAAGCAACTTGTTGTTATGGCTTGATCCACAAAGGAAGATAAGGACAAGATCAGCGAGAGGGCAATTGTATGCTCTCATTTCTAGCGTACCTAAGAGGAATGGTACCGTTTCTATTAAAGGCTTAGCCTTTCTTTTCTATCGTTCCGTCTAGACTTTGTTTTGATCATCGCATCATTTAAGTCTGCCTCGATAGTTAAGTCTCTGCACCTTAGTACTAGCATGGTAGAAGATCCCACTTTAGTCCCAAAATCTGGTTGGAGAGTTGGTCCATTTATTCATGACTTGTTTGGAATTGAGAGTGTGAATGCCAAGTGTTGAGATTAGAAGAAATGCTTCTATTGCTGAGCTATGGAAGGATTCTAGGGATGAAGTGGTTATCCAGTAAGGGATGCCATTCTCGGTTTTGGAAGGAGGATAGTTAAACTCTTAACTTATCTTGGTAATACCCTCGAAGTCTCGTGTAACCTTTTGGCTTCCGTCATGGTTAGTTACCTAGAATCTCTTGATGCATTTATCGGAAATCTCTGATTCGATCGAGTAACGTTCGCCAATAGAACGGATGATTCATTCCGCTTAAGCATGGGTTATAGGAATCACCCTAGTAGGTACGCTTGGTAACATGGATTGACATCGGAAAGCGAGATCCAGAATTCACTAGTGGATTTTGGAGGAGCTTGCATGAGTACGCAAATATGTTTGAGTCGAGTATACTAGGGAAAGAATAAGTGAAAGTGAAACGAGAGGCGATAGTGAAATGAGTTCCAACTCATACCTTGGAAATAGGAATCAAGGAGCTACGAAATCATGAAGTCAAAGGCGGTCAAGGCACAATGGAATTAAGCTCATGGAAATGCGGCTTAGACACGCACATCATGTCTCTTTTTAAGAGTATATCTTTGATCCTTGGTTCACCTGTAGAGCTTACTTGCATGCTATCGCTTGGTGGATATCCTCTCGGTCCTGTTTCTGTTACAAACCCCGTAAGGAGTTTGTCTTGTTTATCTCCTCGATCTTATCTTGGGAACCTTAGATAGAACTCTATGGATGTAAACATGTTATGATTGATATGGTTGCAAATGGTTGCAAGTGGTTGCTCGTGGATGCGCGAATACACATTAGATACTAGATTGACGCGGTCACGTTTCATGTTGCATATGCACGAGTTTTTGTACTTGTTTATGGATGAAACTGAATATGTTATCATGTGGATGTTGCATGTGGATGAATGGTTGTGCACACATATAGTGTTTATATGACTAGGACTATTTGCATACATGTTGGACTCATGGCATTAAACATATTTTGCATTAGAAAGATCATTCAGGCCTGATCATTAGCATTAGCTAAGGAACATATACACACACTTTCTGCATGTGTTCATAAAGCATTAGGAGTCTTTTAAGGACCATGGTTGCCTGTGGATGATGTTTTCAGTAGATGGATGATGGATGGTAGGATACGTTCTTCCTAACTAGGAGATTTCAGGAACGAAATCCTTTAAGTTGGGGAGAATGTAACAACCTGGATTTTTACAACATGCTAAGACAAGAATCAAGGCAGAATTTAATTATAAAGTCTGAATCAGGAGAAATGGGTTGCGCCATTGCGTTCGTCTCGGAAAAATTCGCGAAATAGATTCCGAGTTTTCGAAAATCAGAGTCCGTATGACCCAGTTATGGACCATCAAAGTTTTCAGAAAAATTCAAGTTCAAAAACAGTTCGAAATTCAAATCTGGAGCCAAACGAACTGGGCGGGAAAATTCCCGCCCAAGCCCCAGGTCGACTGGGTTGTCGACTGGGGAGTCGACACGCCCAGGGGGCAGGTCGACTGCCCAGTCGACACGGGTGTCGACGTGGGTGGTCCGACCACTTGGACCTGGGTGCACCTGCTGCTGTCTTGGCTCGGTTTTATGGGCCTGTGACGGATTTTGAGGGCTCAGATCTATCCTAGGGTTTATCCTATGGCCTAAGCTACTCCTAATCTCTATAAAAACACCCTAGGACCTAACCTAAATCACTAAAAACCATTCTAGCAACTAATTGCTGCCAAAAACTATCTTGATCATGGCCTCCATCTCCAACTCCAAGGGCTTATGCATTCAAATCGGGTTCAAATCAAAAGGTGCAAGCTTTCTACATCAAATCGAGGGTAGATCAACGTTGCTACGCAAATTGCATGACGATTCTTCAACAAAGGAGCCACCTTTCTTCGTCAAGACGATTCATGCTCCTAGCCCTCTTGCCACGCTATGTAAGTTCTAGCTACTTCTAGATCTAAACGGTAGTTTTAATGATGGCATGGAATAAAACGAGATTAAACTAAGTATGCTAGCCTATATAAACCTTGTCATGCCTCTTTTGCTTGAACCTATGACTTTTGGCTATGCTTAGTGTCTAAATCATGCCACTTATGTTATGTTTAACTTAGTCCATCATGAAAGATTGAACCTTTACTTGCGGAATGTTGGCATGAATACTTGAAACCACTTTGACTTGTGAAATATGTACATGAATATGACTTGGGACTTATGCATGCAAATGAACCCAACCCCCCCCTTATGTTATCATGCATGTTTGTGGCTAATCCCGTTGTGACATTATGCATGTTTGAGGCCAAAAACCCCTTATGATGCTATGCATATTTTGAGGCCAAACCCCTTATGATACCATGCATGTTTGTTGCCAATCCCTTTTTGGCATCGTGCATGTTTTGAGGCCAATATGTAGCATAGTATCCTTACTATGTTGACTCGCTTTTACTTGGGTTGGAAACACGATTTAGGGTAGGTTAGACGAGCGTGATTATGACATGATAATTTGACATGGGATTCCATGAAAATATGACACTCATGATACACCTAAATGTGGACATGACATGTGGGGTAAACATGGGACTTGAAACTAGACACGTATGAGTTGTAAGTGTAATATGACACTATACCAAACATGAAAGTGGCCAACTCGAGGTTGGGTTGAGTTTGTAGCATAAATCTACCCGGACCCGCCCGACTTAACTAGTGGCTACAAACAATAGGACCCAATGTGAGTAGTTGGTCATATAACACTTAAAACCCGAGGTTAGACTAGGTTGTGGTGTAAAGCTACCCGGACCCACCCGGCTTAACTAGTAACCACAACAAAGTGTAATGTGAGAGGTTGGGGTGCATTAATCTAATTAATGCCACATGAAAAGGTTAAGTAATTTTGACTAATGACACTTAACCGATATGACACGAATGGGTAGGTTAAGTTAAACCGGACTTGATTTCTTAATGACACTTAACTATATAAGACAATTAGGGGATGGGGTTAAGTAATTTACACTTAACTAATCCGACTTGGTAATTAGATGGGGTTAAGTAACTTAGACTTAACTAATCTAAACACGGTAATTAGATAAGTAACCTACACTTAACTAATCTAAACACGGTAATTCGATGCGGTTAAGTTAAACACTTAACCAATCTAAACTTGGTAATTCAATGAGGTTAAGTAACAAATACTTAACCAACTTAACATGATAATTTAATGGTGTTAAGTAACTTATATTTAACCAATTATACATGATGATTCGATGAGGTTAAGTAACCTATACTTAACCAATCTAATATGCGGACCTGATATGGTTAAGTCACAAGACCTTTTAAATATACTTAACCATTGTAATGCAATTAGTGGATGGGGTTAAGCTAACCCATACTTAACCAATCCGACTCGATAATCTGATGGGATTATGATAATCTATGCTTAATCAATCTAACACGATAATCTGAAAGGGTTAAGACAAATAGATACTTAACCAATTTGACTTGATAGGGTTAAGTCATGAGCTTCTTGGTATACTTAACCAACTTGTAGGGATAAGCCTTGAACTTAAATAATTAGCCAATCTTGACATGATTCGAAGGAGGGTTAAGTCATGAACTTGAATGACAACACTTAACCCATTAGACAAAACCCTAGCTCAGGGGACTAGGTTGAAAATTGTAGTTAACAAGGATAGCGGGAAGAGAAGCTAAGTGGTAAACATTAGTTAAGAATAACTAAGTAATAATTCTTAGTCAAGGGAATTGGACCAGTTCACAAATAGATGAGTAACCCGATACGGTAGGTCATCACTTGAACACACGTGGAGGAGCGAATTATCTGACTTTGATAAAGGCTCCAACGAACAGGGTGACGAAGCGGTAGCTTCGGGGGACGTGAGGATACTCTTGGTATCCCTCTGTGAGGTTGCAGATGATTCGCCTGGGCTCACAGAGGTTAAGGTCTGCGGTAGAAGAACCAAGAGTATGCCTTGGTTGCTGTGCGAGCAACCTAAAGACGGGGATGGATTAGCGTGGAGTCGACGATACTTGATTTTTGCCCTGGATAGCGCGACGTCGACTACCTACCATCTTTAGTCAATCATGTACGTACGAAAAGGTAGAGAACACCCAACAGACCATATACATGCTATCGGGTTATGGGTGAGGTTGGCCAATAGGAAAGTGGGGCTATAGTGGGGCCGGGATGTAGTTCTCATACATGATTTTTCTTGGATTGCCTTTCAGTAGTTGAGGGAGGTGTCACATAGGACCATAGCCATGGATACAAAAACAGACCTTGATATCTGCATCGGCAGATGACTTAAAGCTCCCGACCGAGTTCCGTATTTCTTGATTTTCCCTGGCACGGAACTCGGATGGCACATTGAGATACTTGTGCGTATAGACATGGAAAACGATTCACGGTACATACATGGGATAAAGGGAGTGGTTGACGGGTGGCATAATCCCTAGTGGACCTAGGTGGCTTGAACCCAAACCGAGACACGGAAACGTTCATTAGGTAGCTTAATCCCTAGTGGTCCTAGGTGGCATAAATCCTAAGTGAACACGCGATAGTTCATGGTAATAAAACATAATTAGATCAAGGGTAGCAGTCCAAAACAACTTCAAGGATAAAATGGTACTACGTTGAGGTGGTATAGATTTATATGGGAAAGCCCGTACGGCCTACGGCAAAGGACTGAACTTATACATGGAAAGAAACATACGAGTTGGGAAAACCTACATATGCTATATATTAGGTTGACATGGACCATTACATGACATTGGGCAAGGGACATTCATAGTTAACACATGACGCGGGTTGGGATACTAGTACGAGAGGTGCAGAGCAAATATACATGATAAATACCGTGGGATGTTGTACATGATGGATAGCTTGGGATAGTATACTTGATAGAAACCTGACAATGTGATACCTTGATTTATCTTGACACCGTAGTTTATCATGTTACCTTAGTTTATCCTGCTACAGTAGTTCATCCAGTTGTCTTGGTTTAGCTTATCTATCTTGTCGCCATCCTTATGTTTTCTTTCAGTTTATGCATGTCATGTTTCCTTTACATGTTTTTATACTGGAAGTAGATAGGACTTACCAGTCTTTATGACTGACCCCGTTTTGTTTCGCCTCTTTGTCTTCCGTTCCCCCCCCCAAGGTTTTCAGGGAGGAAATGATGTTGTTTAGTTCGGACCTCTTATGATTGAAGGTCATCATGTATAGCTTGGTCTTCTCTTGGCTATGGCTGCTTCACCGCTTTTTTTTGGGGAATAATTTATGAAAAGTTTTTATGCTTCTTTACTATTGCAAGACAGGTTTTGATGTATTCAGATGTAAATGGCTTTAGACCTTATTTTATAAGGTAATGAAATTTGTTTTACTTCCGCTGTTTTATATGTGTTCTGCCTTGTAATATTTCTATGCATGTTTACCTCGATAATGCTTCACCAAACCTAGTGCATTCCCTTTGTGTGTGACCCTAGTGGAGGTGGGGTGTTACATCCCGGATCCAACAAAAGTGGTTTCGTCGAAAACGGAGGTCGTGTGCAAAATGTATATTTTCAAGGGCTATATAACTCCATAGCGACCTTTCTGAAAATTCATTTGGCCATAATTTTTTATTCCCGCTATGTAATTTCAATTTTTCCGATTTGTTAGAAAGATATTCTTAAACAGATTTAATTATTTTTGGTTTCACTAAAATCGGATTTATTTTGCATCCTGTATAGTCGGTAAAAGTTCGAATTCAAATTTTCAAACTACCGCGACATTTCATTCCTTGTTTTATAATTGAAATAAATATATTCACTACAACTTCGACCCAAATAGATTTTTGGTCGTTATTATTTAAAATAATTTATTTTAAATATTCAGAATCCACTGAAATAGCCAAATAAATATTTTTAAATTGGTTCTGATTTTCCGGGTTGTTACAGTAATCCCGACTAGTTTGGATAAACCTTAACTTGGTTTGAATTGATATCCAAAGGAAGATTAAAGAATAAATTTAAAGAATTTATCTTTGATAAAATTAATGGGAACCTTTTCCAAAGGATATGAATATTTAAATAAAAGAATATTCAGAATTGGAATGAGGCGTATGTTGTGTTTGTGTAGCACTTATTTATTATATACGCGAGTTACTGGGAAAGATCGGGTTTATCCCATTCTGAATAACTGAATCGGCGATGAGTCGACGATGAAGATGGTGGTTGAAGACCAGAGGTCTTCACATCGTTTGGATGATTTCTGATGCCTTGATTGGACTGTACACCCAAGACAAGGTAATAAGTGGTGATCGTCCAGACGTACTTGGAGATCGGCCGGATATGCGAGGGCCTCTCTCTTGTATTGGACATATAGGATAAGGAATAAGGTGCCTCCGGTTTCATTCAGACCCAGAATGAACGTGTAAATGGATGTGTGTCTGACATCGGATTTCATTCTGTGTGATTGATAGACATCAGTTGCATAGCGTGAATTGCCTGTGTGGCATGCTGAGATGCAAATGATCAAGGCTTCTGATGAAAGGCAGAGTCTTGTGGTTGATGATCAACGCACGGCTTTAATATAGCATAGCTTTGTGTATAGCGTTAATTCACGAGCCTCGCACCCCGGTGTGAACCAGAAACGGGAGAGGACATCAGAGAGGACACGTGTTTACTTCTAGCTAGGAGTGGTGTTTGGGTTTTTCATGCCCAGACGTTTTACTTGTGTGGATGATGGATAGCGAGGCGCCTCGGTTATATCAGTATCTACGGAGCCAATGGATGGTTTTGTCAGGATATGACTAGTTTACGCCCCATAGGGCGGGTAAACGCAATGTTCAGGCATTTTAATCCACATCGAGTGGACCGGCCCTGACGATCCAAGGGTCGATGCGTTCTGACCCTATGGCTCGGGCTAGACAGTCTCGAAGCGGTAAGGACGATCCCTTGCCTTGGTTCACTGATGGAAATCCAACTTCCAATACGTGACATTTCGATTTTGATTGCAGAGCCTAGTATGGCGACATAGTGGGATGGGGCACTATGCCGTATATGATTGATACATTTATATTTTAAGTTGTTTTCATACACTTTACATTATAATAGTATCAAAATGATTTGTTTTAAACATACCAACCATGATTGGCTATTATAAGGTAAAACTCTATCCTCCGGCTTACGTTGCATTGTGTGATGGGACCTGAGTCTTATAATAGCTTTCTTTTTCCAAAAACCATTGCGTTGTTTATTTTACGCACTGGTATTCCTGGGAGGAAACCCGTTTCGTGTTATACGGCATGGTCCTTGGATTTAATTTATTTTAAAGTAAAGGTTTAAATAACTGTTTTAGTTCTCACACCAGTCACATGACTGAGCTGGAATTTATTGTTTTAACCTAAACTCTAGGTGCCCCTATTTTCCACATGGGCAGCTAGTAGTTTCGGTTTTGCAGATATTATATTCACAGGATCCTGGTTTACAGCTGGAATGATATTCAGAAAGCTCTGTATCCGTTTATCTCTTTCAGTTGTGTTGTGTATTATTTTTTTCTGCTATGTACTGTAATTTAAATCTCTGATATTTATCAAATGTATATTATTTGTTAATACTCTGTGTATTCTTGTACTCTGATGTAAATTGTTGTAATAACAATGAAATGTTCTTCTATTTGCATTCTGATTTGTCGTGTTCTCAACTCAATCTAGGCTTTCTTTTACGGGGAAGTTCGGGTCGCTTTAACATACATTATCTTTAGGTCGGGGATTCAAAATATTTAAATTTGGTAAATATTAACGTAGCTCATTGATTATTCAATGGTAAATTTTATACCATTTTTTCCATTATGAAATGGAAGTTTATCTTAATTTAGTCCTATTTATAACCCATTCAACCACAAACAACATGAAATATAGTGAGGTTCTACAACATCGAAGATAAAAGATGAAATCGTCATCTTCTTTGCTTATCATTCTCGCTTCAATAGCTCTTCTTTCCAGCTTGTCCTTGGCAGAAATAAGACTAAAGGATGAGTGGGTGCCCATAGGCAATACAAACGATCCCCATGTCATAGAAGTCGCTGAATTTGCTGTAGACGCAAACAATAGAAATGTTATTCATGGTATGAAATTCAAGCAAGTATTGAAAGGACAGATGCAAAGGGGCGAATTGCCGACTTCTTCTACAAGTAAACTATGTGGAAACGCAATTAGATGTGCTTTGTGAAACTAAAGTTTATGAAAATGCTATCAAGCAGTTGCAGCTTATTTCCTTTAGTATTTTTTATTAAATTATGTACCATCAATGATGTTACAATGCTTTTTCATGGATTGGTCTTCGGATAATAGAAGCGTGTTTTCTTTAATTTTAATTTTTCTTTGATGTTTACTTTCATAAAGACATTTGAATCTAAATATGATATGTTTCTTTATTATGGTATCTAATATTCGTAGTGATACTAAGTTTTGAAGCATTAGTTTACTAGATAGATAGTAAGCTATTTAATCAGGAATTCACGAGGATTTTGTTGAGTAGTGATTTTTATTTTTCGCTACCGTATTGGTTTCGAAAAAAAATTACAAAATGGTTGGAAATTATTTTGAATGCAATCTTTTGGAATAATAATTAATAAAACTATGCAGATAGGGCATTCAAGAAGCAAAATATGAAAGTTTTAGTTTTAGGCTCTAGAAGAAAACTATGTTGACTTTTGATTAACTTTTGAAACTCACCGCCAAAAGAACAATTCATTTCTTCATCTTAATCTACTTACATACGCTGGGCTTTTTTGTATAAAAGGTTTGAGACAAAAAATACCTTTATTTATTGACGAAGTAAAGTGCATAATCTAATTATTTTACTCTTTTACGAATTAAAATACACAAAGCTTAATCTAGTAAAAAATGGTGAATCAAATTATCATCATCTAGCAATGAAAATTTGGAAAAATTGATTTAGAGGTAGAATAAACCATGTTTAATCATATATGTTAAGTCGTTTTTCCAAGTATATTGATTTCATCCCCTCCTCCTTTCAATGCATATTATATAGATGGTTGATTACAAAAAAACATATTAATATTTTTTAAAACAAATGATATCCTATGGTTTTATTTTATTTATTCGTTGTGGGCTTATGTTTATAAATTAATAGGTAACGATTTAACTTGCAATCATAGAAATAAAAAATATGTTACTACACATATTTCCTATTTTGTTTTACGGTTTTAGAATCAAATGGTGGATATTGGGAGTTCCACTCGATTTTTGGCTGCCAATTTCTTCTTCTTCAGGCCAGTGAATTGTTATTGTTCTCGATTGAAATAGAAATTCCAATTTATTTATCAAGTACTGTTAATGTTTACATTAACGAAACATGTTAATAATCATGTATATTTACTAAACAACAAGTTTCTTGATGTAAATTCTAATCATATCCCTATATCATAAAAAAATAGGTGAAATTATTTGTGTACGTGGTGACATGTAATTTAAGGAAAGAGATTTGAGCCTAGAATGAAATAGTTTGTCCATAAATTCCCTGTTCACTTGCCTTCCCTTTATTTTTATTCACTTTTCATCACTATTTAATTATCACGTGCAATCCATCGACAACACATGAAAGCCGGATGATTCATTGGTCAACGACAGAGATCAAATGGAAACATAGGAGTGTGTAGTTATTAGGATTGAGAAATTGTAAATTGATGATAGAAAATTGAAAATTAGGGGTTATGTATGAAATGTAACAATATTTAAATGTGCCCATAGGGGATACATGAACATTTATATTTTTTGCAAATGATAATTAGTAGGCATTAGTTGTCTGATTGCACATATTAATTAACTTATCTTTTATGCCCTTCAAAGCTAAAAGTTATTCAAAACCACAAAGCTGACCGTACTACTTTATTATTACCTAATGTTCAGGGAATAATAATTGCTACATTGGGTTTTTAGTTCATGTACACAAACGGAAAGTTTGTTTGGACGCAAAATGGTGACATAAGTTTAGGAGCTGAGCTATAGAGCCCGGTGAAAAAAGGCCCGAAATCGCCTGAAATATACCCCCCATACTGAATTCAAGGGGGTTATATTTGTCTTTCTTCCTCTGCCTATTGTCAGATTCTCTCTCCGCACCAAATTTTAACCCATCATTGCTTTCCAACTTGGCCGCAATTCAGCCCGAAAACTTGTTTTTGGCTTTCTAGCAATTTTGTAAGTTTAGATACAACCATTAGACCTCTCCTGGATTTTCCTTCCATGTATAGACAAACAAATTCAATGATGTTTAGAATTTGTGTTTCTAAATTTATGTCAAATTTTATATCTCAATAGTCGCATTAATTGGTTAACTAATTAGTTTTATTTTGTTCAGTGCATTTTATCGATGGAACTTATTAGCAAATCTTATTAAAATAATATTTGTTGTAGTATAGATAAAAGGCAGAATTTTTATCCTTTTCTTATTTCCACTCCTTTGGTACTTGTTTCATATTCCAAAAGTGTTTCTGTAAACAAATAAATAAATATCAAAAATCAAATTTTCTCTGAATATATTTGTCTATGATCAAAATTTATCAAATCTATCACTAGGAAAGCATTTCTATCGTAGAGTTGCAAAATCAAATTGTCTGGAACAAAAAGAAGTAAATAAAAAAGAAACTTCTCTTTAACATATCCCTTGAATCTTTACATGGTAGTTTAATTACTTAGTTATCCCTACAAATATCCTTTTGAATCTCTTTGATTTTAAAATTTTCTAACATATTATCATTCCACATTTAAAATTGATTACTTAGTTTAATTATTATGTCTATGTATATTTATTTGTATGTATGTGTGTGTGTGCATATATATATATATATGTATGTATGTATATAGTGAAAGACTATTTAGATGCAAATATTTGACAAAAGTTACCGTGTAAAAACGAGCAGGAGGACTGTTGAGTACTTTAAAACTTAAAATTTATTTCACAAAAGTTATCATGTGAAAATGTACAAATATTAGTTTACCAATGTTTTAGATAAACATGAAATCTAAAAGTGAATTGAAAAATAAACAAATATAAACATGATCTTCACTCCTAATTGTAATGCCCCATATTTTTACGGTATAATAATTAATTTATTTAATTATTTAAATAGTGGTTTAGAGATTTAAATGGTCGTTTACTTAAATAATATTGAATATTTAATTAATATAAATAATGGAATAATATATTTAATTCAAAAATAGTCGGAAATTGTGAATTGATAATATTGTGTGAATTAATGACAATTTAAAATGTATAATTCAGTTTAGAATTGAATTATATTAACGAGTTTATTTACAAATGTTAGTTGAATGTATAATTTATATTATAATTATAATCGACCTCGAAATGGCCCAGTAGTTCGTAATTTGGCGATTCGAACTTTAAACGAATATATAGAATCTGTTTTAAATCGGATTTCTGTGAAACAAGAAATGTTCGGAGCTGGTGAAATATATTTTTCTGATGGAAGAGAAAATTTGGGATTTCATCGTGTAGATTTTGAGTTATGCCAAAATCAAATTTTAAAATAGTCCCTATGGAATTCATTTATAACTTATAACGATTTAATTATATTATAAAAGGATTTTTTAATATAAATTGAATATCAATTTAACACTGTGTTCGAAATATGGAGATATAAATCCTGATATATTTATTTTGGAATTATATGATATTGTATGTGAATATATATGTATGATAATATTTATTTATATTTAACTAAATTGTTTTTAATTATATTAATATATTTAAATGGATTTATTTAGAGCTTTAAAAATAGCTATTTTTGCAAACGACCTCCATTCTCGATGAAACTAATTTTGTTGGATCCGGAATATTAAATTATTGTTAGATTTTTATTTTTTTTATTTTTGGAGTCAGCATGTGTCTGTGGCGAATTTTAATGTGAAAAAAAGTCGATATTTTAACGATTAAAAATACGCTGTGTGAGCGTACAGACTCGGAATTCTACGAAACAAGTTTTGTTGGATCCGTAATGTCAAAATCTAGTTGTTTGTCCATTTTCACGATTTTTGGATATTGTATGTGATCACAGGAATTTTTCTATGATGAATAGAGTTGAAAATTTAATATAATCTAATATAAAAATAAGTAGCTTACTTTCTAAGATATTCTACTCTATATAAGTACCAACACTCAAACCCTACAATTCATTTTTCATGGTTAAACAAATTGAGCCGCCACCAGGAAAGTTTCCCCAAGCAAAGTCGTATGTTTGAAAACCAAGATAAATTAGTAGAAAATCCTTAAATCCTAAAACTAATTTCGGTGATCTCCTTTTCGTAAGAGCTTCGTACTCTTGTGGTTTTCATTGAGTTCGATGATGTCGCATTCGCTGGAAATAAACATAGCGATGGTTAGGGTTGGAACTCAAAGATGATACAAGCTTCTATTTTGATTTTCGAAGAGGTATTCAGGGTTTTGAGTTTGTTTAGCACCTTTATGGGAATTCTTGTGGAATTCCTTGTATTTAACTGTTGCACTCCTGTGTTGTGGTGCAGCGAGAGGCCATAGGGCGTGAGAGAAACGGTGAATGCGAGTTTGAGTTTGTGGCTGTGGGGAGGAAGAGTATCGGAAGAGGAGGTGGAATATGAATTCAATTTGTAAGTTTGTAGAATGGAGGAGAACGTGAAGCATGGAAAGGAGAAGAATGAGAAGCAATAAGGTTCGATATGTATATTTAGGGTACAAGATTTTACGTGTTCTGGAAGAGAAGGGGTGCGTGCTTTGAAAGTCGGGATGGAGGAAACGTTGACGAGCTGGCATCAAGGTGAACATGTGAATTTATTAAGTGTTAATAAAGATATTAGGATAATTAATATTGTTTTAATTAATTTAAATAATTGTATAAAATTGAAATGACAATAACTTTGCCATATGTTATCGAAATTCAGCAAAACAAGATCCGTTTGGATTGTATGGACGGTGGCTACGCATTGGAACTGATTGGGAGTGAATTGGAGCTCGTTACAATTTATAGCGAAATAATTTGTCTGTCTGAATTAACCGACAGTTATCATTATTTAATGATGATCGTCCAATGTGAGTAAATATCACTAACTCGGATCAGTTATATTTTTAAAAATATAATCTAGCATTGATAAATGATGACTGATTGTTGTGTGTTGATTGTTTGGTTGAATTGCTGATTCATTGGTTAAAATTATAGATAACGATATATATAAATCGTTAATCAAATATTGATTATGTTTATCAAAATATTTCATATTGAAATGAAATCGATGTTATTTATATTGTTTAACATTTGTGGATGTAGCGAAACAGGTTGGAGGGATCCAACTGGATTCCTCAATATTATAATACTGTTTGTTTTCATATATTGTGACATATGATGTGATATATAATCTGTGATTGATTATGATGATACTGGTCATGTTATTTGGTATTTTAAATACCATATGAAATACTGGAATGTAAAAAGGAATTTTTCAAGGTAAATATTGAAAATGATATATTTATTGTAACACCCCGTGTATTTTATAACAGTGAAATTCACAAATTAAAGTATAAAAAATTTCAAATCAAAGTATTAAGGGAAACGGGATATGCCATTGCGTTCGTCTCGGAAAAATACGCGAAATAGAGTCCGAGTTTTCGAAAAATGGAGCCCGTATGACCAAATTATGGCCCAATGAAGTTTCAGAAAATTCAAATTTCGAAAACAGATTTGAATTTCAGCCCAATCAGAGTAGGCGGGAAAAGTTCCCGCCTAACCCACCAGGTCGACCTGGGGGTCGACCCTAGGGTCGACCTGCCAGGCCAGGTCGACCTGGGAGTCGACCTAGGGGTCGACCTGCCCCAGGCAGGTCGACTCTAGATTCGACCTGGGGGTCGACTGGGGAGTCGACCTGGCCCCTGAGCCAGTTCAAACACAGCCCACCCTGGCTGGCCTGGTCTGTGTTTGGTCGATTTTCTGAGCCTTGCCTTGTCACTAGGTGTAACGACCCGTATTCTACGCATCATAGGATCGTAGGATATTTATTTCTTTCACATACGAAGTCGTATGGTCATGTAACTTTGGGAGACGACTATTGGGGTCATTTCCCATGTTCATGATTTTTCCCGATTTTTAAATGACCATTTTACCCCTAGTTGGTACTGTTTTGGCCATAACTTTTGACTGGAAAGGAATTTTTACTTGAAACCACTTCCATTGGCTCCGGATGATGGTTTCTCTTTCCGTAGAGTGGTCACATTAGCCAAACGGACTTACCGTTTGGGAGATATGGCTGAAACAAGTTTCAGATGGTGAAAAGCAGCTTAATTGGGCTTAACCGGGTGATTAGCAGCTAGGCCCAAGGGGAATTTCGGGTTTAGGGGTATATAGGGGCTGATTAGGGTTAGAAAACATTTCTTTTGACATTTTCCAGCCGCCACTTTCATACTTAGACACTCTAACAATGGCTTCCTACATCTAAAACACCCCAAATCACTTTCTAATTGAAGATTAGGCTTAGCAACATCAAATTAAGGAGAAAAAGCACCAAAGCAAGGTTAGAGCTACTGTTGGACATCAGTATTCGCCCCAAATCAGAGGAGTTTCAGTTCTGAGAATTTTGTTTGTGGCCAAGGTGAGTGATTTGCATAGTTTTTGCACTAATTACGGTAACTAAGGGTAATTAGTGAAGATTAGCGAATTTATACGTAAATAAATTCTGGAAAAATTCCTAAAATTCTAAAATAATGTTTTAAGGCTCTGTTAGAAATTTGAGATAATTTCGATGTGTTTTGCTAATTGTATGCTTAAACATGATTAAGAGTGATTAAGGGAAAATAAGGGGTTCTAGCTATGTTTGATCTATTTTAAATCTATCAAATTGTTGTTATGGTGTTTGCAATTGATGTTATATGTTGCTATGACAGTTTGACATGAATTTTGATTGATTAAAATAGTTAGATTGGTCGAAGACGCCGTCGTATGGCACAAAACAGTCGCTGGAAAGTTAGTGCAGGAAAGTACCTGAAACAGATCGGATCGGATGGGAGGTCCGAACCGAACCATTGTGAAACTGTCCCTCCGAACCGCTTGTGGTGATGGAGACCGATCCGGACCACCTGGAAGCTTGCGAATTGATGGCCGTGAAGGATCAAAAGTTGGAGCACACTATCCGAACCGACCCGATCACACCACCCGACCCGATCCGCCTCTCGTGAGCATGAGCTACTCCGACCCGAAGCGATGGGTAACGATTGGATTCGAAGGCTGACCCAATCCGCCAGGAGTGACCACGACCGATCCGAACCGCCACGGGATGAAGGCCACGAACCGAACCGGAAGCTGAAGGTTGACCGCACCGAACTGATGATTCTTGTCCGATCCGAAGCGAGTGGAGCAAGATGAAGACCGATCCGGATGAAGATGATGGCCAATACCCGAGATGCAAAGGTAGTCCAAAGGAGAAGTTAGAGCTCAGGATCCAGATGGGAATCAACGAGTTCGCTTCATGGTTGGCCTTTGCTGCGGGACGCGTGCCAAGGAGTTATCGATGTCTATAGCTTTGAACCACTATGGTAGGAGGTACGAAGACGGATTCAGGGCCATTATGGCATCGGTAGAACCAAGGGCTACAACCAATGAAGTGGGTCATTGAAATGTTTGGTCATGACTCCATATGTTTAGCTTGGTCATAGCAGGGTTTCTACAAGTCGGGATTCGTCGTTACCTCAGTTTGTCTAGTGTTCCAAAGTGGTAGATGTCGTACGCTTTACGCACTGAGTGAGAGATGTGAGGATGGTTGCTATGGATGATTTGGTTGTTATCATTGTGACATGCGCACCCCACCTCCGTATTCTTACACTGTTTATTATGGCACCTTGGAGTATTGTACGGTATGTGGTACTAACTCTTTGGTTGCAGGTCCAGGTTCAGGTATGGTTTAGTATACATGTTATTATTCTGTTTAGATGCTTATCGCTCACACCAGGCTTTATGTCTGACCCAGAGTTTTATGTCTCTTCTTATTACTCTGGGTGCTCACACGAGCAGACTAGAGACAGGTTAGCTGGTGATGCACGGGTAGATGATCCGGAGACGTGCAGGAGGCTTCCACATAACATATATATATATAGTATTCTCCCTGTATTGTTGAAGATCACTGCTTGGGCATTGGTGGTGCATCTTCTACTTTAGCTTTCTTTTGTTTAGAGACAGTAAACTTGGAAAATTGTAATAAGCTGTATTTGAATTTCCGCTGCTCTGATGATTGATGTTGATTTTAGTTATCAGCTTATGCACTGTCTCACCTGTTTTATGTCAAGTATGTTATTATTATATTTTATTTCATGCGCTGTGAGACATTCTACAGGTTCCTTGATTAGTTCATTCCCTTCTTTCTTTTCTTCTGACGACCGTTCTGTGCTTGCTGGGCATGTCTACAGCGCACTTTCAGGCGAAATGCAGGCTGGTGCGGGGCGGGCCGTCACACTTGGTATCAGAGCTCTAGGTTGCGTTGTTAACCTAGGGAAGTTATCAGGGAGAGATAATATACATATACGAGAGAGCGTATTTGTGATTACTTTGGTTTTTAAAAGCTATATATATATACTATTACTAGTATAAGGATGAAGTCGTACTGCACTAGCACCACTATGGAGTCGTTAATCGTTTCCTTTTTCAGATTGACGATGAGCCGGTATACTAGAGGTGCTGGTAGAGGAGCTAATAATGGGAATGCTGCTGACATGAGGACGATGTTTACTGACCTCATGAGAGAGATGCTTAGAGATGTGTAGAGGGCAGCTCCCAATGGTGGAAATGGTGGTGGTCCAATAGTGCAGGCGCCAAGAGTCGACTTCGCCAAGCTGAATAAGGATTATACTAGCCTTGGTGGAAAGCCGTTTCATGGAACTGAGTCGGCTACGGATGTTCAAGATTGGTTGGATAGTTGCGAACGCATCTTCGAGGATTTGGGTATCGAGGATGCGATGAAGAGAAAGCTAGCGTCCCGTCAGCTGCAAGGGCGGACAATGAATTGGTGGAATGCTATAAAGGCAGCAACTCCCGAAGATCAGATTACTTGGGAACAGTTTAAGGCTCGCTTTAGTGAGAAGTTTATTCCAGCTGCTCAGAAGTCAATCCTGTTTAAGAAGTTCTTGGAGCTCAAGAAGAATGGCAGAGCTGTCTCGGAGTATATTGCTGAATTTGACACTTTGTCAAAATATGGGTTATCTCTTATTGATACTGCCGAGAAAAAAGAATGAGAAATTCATAACTGGTTTGGATCAGTACTTGGGGGAAAAACTTATTAACCACATCGATGAGACGTTTGAATCGATTGTGGGGAAAGCGTTAAGATCGGAAAGTCTCTACCCTAAGCCGAAGACTGAGGTTGCATCCGCAGATGAGCCAAAGCCACAAGCAAGTGGTGGAGGCAAGGGTGGTTCCCAGAATAAAAGAAAGCAGAATCAGACTAAGGATGGCCAGAAGAAAAAAGAATAAGCAAGATGTGGAGTGCTTCAGCTGTGGTAAGAAGGGCCATTATGCTAGTAATTGTCGGGCCAAGCCAGCGGATAGGAAGTGCTTCAACTGTGGCCAAATGGGACATCACAAGGACAAGTGTCCACATCCCCCTAAAGAAAAGCAAATAGTGAAAGCATATGCTCTCAATGCTATTCCTTCTTCGTCGAATGCCCCAACTGCGGCGGAGAAGGGAAAGAATGTCGTCATTCAAGGTATGCTTTCCGTTTATGATGTTCCTGTTAGAGTTTTATTTGATACCGGAGCTTCCAGTTCTTTCCTATCTAGTGACCTGGTAGATAGGTTGGGATTGGAGCCCGAGATTGTCGATAGACCTTTAGTAGTGACGAACCCGGTTGGTGGTTCGACTAGCCTTAGCATGATTTGTCGTAATGTGGTCTTATCGAGTCATGGATGCATGTTTGTTTGTGATTGCTTTGTTTTGGCTTTACTGGGTTTGGCATTATTTTGGGAGTAGATTGGCTCCAAAGATACGGGGTGGTGGTAGACTGTGAGGGCTTGTTGGTGACAGCTAGAGCGGATGATGGGCGGAGGATAGTGTTTGGTGGTCTACCCAGTAAGGGGGTATTGGCTAGTTTTCTAAACTCCCTCGACATTCCGCATAGTGAGTTGTCAGGTTTGCCCGTGGTTGGCCAGTGTCCGGATGTTTTCGAAGAAGTGACCGGACTTCCACCATACCGAGAGATTGAGTTTCGTATTGATTTGGTAAAAGATGCCAGACCTATAGTGATGCCACTTCGTCGTATGGCACCAAGGGAGCAGCGAGAGCTCGAGGTGCAAGTCAGCGATCTTTTGAAGAAGGGATTTATCAGAAGGAGTGTTTCTGAATGGGGAGCACCAGTTGTGTTTGCTACCAAGGCGGATGGTTCTCTTCGTTTGTGTGTAGACTACCACGAGTTAAATAAAGTGATGAGGAAGAATAAGTATCCTTTACCGCGGATAGATGATTTGTTCGATCAGTTGAGTGGCGCGAGAATATTTTCTCAGTTGGATCTCGCGACAGGTTTTCATCAGCTTAGAGTGGAAGCTGAGAGTATAGCTAAAATGGCATTTCGAACGCCGTCTGGATTTTATGAATGGTTGGTTATGCCATTTGGGCTGACTAATGCCCCGGCATATTTTGTGGATCTTATGAATAGGGTATTCAGAGATCAGTTGAATAAGTCTGTCCTTGTGTTCGTTGATGATATTTTGGTCTATTCGAAGACAGAGGAAGAACACAAGGAACATTTAAGAGTAGCAATGGAGGTGTTGAGAAAACACCAATTGAAAGCAAAGTTTTCTAAGTGTCACTTCTGGAAGAGGGAAGTGAGGTTCTTTGGCCATGTTGTATCAGAGAATGGTATTGCCATGGACCCAGAAAAGGTGGCCACGGTACAAGATTAGCCTACGCCCAAGAATGCAACAGATGTAAGAAGTTTCTTGGGATTAGCTGGATATTATCGTAAGTTTATCCAAGATTTCTCCAAGATAGCAGCACCATTGACCCAGTTGACCAAAAAGAATCAAGCTTTTGTCTGGGATGAAAGGTGCGAGAATGCATTTAAAAGTCTAAAGGACAAGTTGACAAGCGCACCAGTGTTAGTCATTCCTAAGGGGGATGAAGAGATGACGGTATACACGGACGCCTGTGGTACCGGACTGGGTGTTGTATTGATGCAAGGCGGTAGGGTTGTAGATTATGCAAGTCGGCAATTGAAACCGCACGAGAGAAGATACCCTACCCATGATTTAGAATTGGCAGCGATCGTGTTCGCATTAAAGATGTGTAGACACTATCTCTTGGGAGAAAGATTTGAGCTGTTTACAGATCATAAGTCGTTAAAGTATCTCTTCTCTCAGAAAGATCTGAATCTCCGTCAGCAAAGATGGCTAGAGTTCTTAGCTTCCTATGATTTTGACATCGCATACACACCGGGAAAGGGCAATGCGGTGGCCGATGCATTGAGTAGAAGACATGCCAGCCTAGGGACTATGTTCCTTGAATGGAAGCAACTGGAGTATATCGCGGGTTTTGATTTCAGACCAAAGTGCGAATTGGATCCAGAAATGTTAGCAAGTTTGACGATCAGACCCACTTTGATTGAGCGGATCGGCTCTAGTCAGAGGGACGACCCTAACCTATTGGAAATCATCTCCAAGTTAGAGATGGGTATCGATGAGGAGATGAACAAGTATGGGCTTGATCGAGATAGATGGCTTAGAAATAATGGAAAGCTTGTTGTACCCAATGTCGATGGATTGAGGGATGAAGTGCTTAGAGAATGTCATCACTCAAAGCTGACTATACACCCCGGTGGTAATAAGATGTATCGAGATATGAAGCAGACTTACTACTGGGAACGGATGAAAAGAGACGTTGGGAAGTTTATATCCAAGTGCATGAATTGCCAGCTAGTTAAAGCCGAGCAAAAGAAGCCTAGTGGGTTGTTACAGCCTTTAGAAATTCCCGAATGGAAATGGGAGCAAGTCTCGATGGATTTCATCGATGGTTTACCAAGGACTAGATCGGGATATGACAGCATTTGGGTAATTGTAGATCGACTGACTAAAAGTGCAAGGTTTATACCAGTCAAATCGACCAGAACGGCAGCTAAGTTAGCAGAATTGTATATGAAGTGGATAGTGAGATTTCATGGAGTACCTAAAAGCATTGTGAGCGACCGAGACCCGTTGTTCACTAGTGGGTTTTGGAAGAGCTTACAAGAGGCTCTAGGGTCAGAGTTACATTTCAGTACCGCATATCATCCTCAGACCGACGGTCAGACGGAAAGGGTGAATCGTATTTTGGAAGGTCTCTTGAGAGCATGTATATTGTATTTTGGTGGATCATGGGATGACCATTTGCATCTAGTAGAGTTTGCATATAATAATAGTTACCAATCCAGTATCGGTATGGCTCCATTTGAAGCTTGGTATGGAAGACCGTGCAACTCACCATCATGTTGGATAGAGACTGGCGAGAAGTTTATGCTTGGGCCAGATGTGGTGAGGGAAACTTCAGATAAAATCAAGACCATTCAACAACGAATGAAGGCTGCCCAAGATAGGCAGAAGAGTTATGCTGATAAGAGGAGAAGAGACCTAAAATTCTCCGTTGGTGGCTTGGTGTTTATCAAGATTTCTCCGTTAAAGAGCGTAATACGATTTGGCAGGAGAGGCAAGTTGGCACCAAGATTTGTTGGCCCATTTCCTGTTCTTGAGCTAGTCGGGAATTTGGCATATAGAATTAACTTACCAGAGAAGATGGCGGGAGTTCACAACGTATTTCATGTTTCCCAACTAAGGAAGTTCGTTCACGACTCAGATATGACTATTTCACCTGATCAGTTGGAGGACTTCGAAGTAGAACCCGAGGCGGTTGGGAACCGCAAGCCGGCCCGTATTGTCGAGCACGACATGAAGCAACTTCGAAGGAAGGCGGTGAAGCTAGTCAAGGTACAGTGGAGCGAGGACGAGAATGATTGTACGTGGGAGATAGAGGAGAACATTAGGAAGTCACACCCAGAACTCTTTGCCTGGTAAGATTTTGGCTTCGATTTAGTTTTTCCGCATGCTAGGATAGACTTGTTTGCTTGTTTTGCATGATTGATTGTTGTATGTGGTTGTTAGGCATGCGGGATCCTTTGTATGTTTTAGGTTAAGGAATTTCGGGGACGAAATTTCTTAAGGGGGGTAGAATGTAACGACCCGTATTATACGCATCATAGGATCGTAGGATATTTATTTCTTTCACATACGAAGTCGTATGGTCATGTAACTTTGGGAGACGACTATTGGGGTCATTTCCCATGTTCATGATTTTTCCCGATTTTTAAATGACCATTTTACCCCAAGTTGGTACTGTTTTCGCCATAACTTTTGACTGGAAAGAAATTTTGACCTGAAACCACTTCCATTGGCTCCGGATGATGGTTTCTCTTTCCGTAGAGTGGTCACATTAGCCAAACCGACTTACCGTTTGGGAGATATGGCTGAAACAATTTTCAGATGGTGAAAAGCAGCTTAATTGGGCTTAACCGGGTGATTAGCAGCTAGGCCCAAGGGGAATTTCGGGTTTAGGGGTATATAGGGGCTGATTAGGGTTAGAAAACATTTCTTTAGACATTTTCCAGCCGCCACTTTCATCCTTAGACACTCTAACAATGGCTTCCTACATCTAAAACACCCCAAATCACTTTCTAATTGAAGATTAGGCTTAGCAACATCAAATTAAGGAGAAAAAGCACCAAAGCAAGGTTAGAGCTACAGTTGGACATCAGTATTCGCCCCAAATCAGAGGAATTTCAGTTCTGAGAATTTTGTTTGTGGCCAAGGTGAGTGATTTGCATAGTTTTTGCACTAATTACGGTAACTAAGGGTAATTAGTGAAGATTAGCGAATTTATACGTAAATAAATTCTGGAAAAATTCCTAAAATTCTAAAATAATGTTTTAAGGCTCTGTTAGAAATTTGAGATAATTTCGATGTGTTTTGCTAATTGTATGCTTAAACATGATTAAGAGTGATTAAGGGAAAATGAGGGGTTCTAGCTATGTTTGATCTATTTTAAATCTATCAAATTGTTGTTATGGTGTTTGCAATTGATGTTATATGTTGCTATGACAGTTTGACATGAATTGTGATTGATTAGAATAGTTAGATTGGTCGAAGACGCCGTCGTATGGCGCAAAACTGTCGCTGGAAAGTCAGTGCAGGAAAGTACCTGAAACGGATCGGATCGGATGGGAGGTCCGCACCTAACCATTGTGAAACTGTCCCTCCGAACCGCTTGTGGTGATGGAGACCGATCCGGACCACCTGGAAGCTTGCGAATTGATGGCCATGAAGGATCACAAGTTGGAGCACACTATCCGAACCGACCCGATCACACCACCCGACCCGATCCGCCTCTCGTGAGCATGAGCTACTCCGACCCGAACCGATGGGTAACGATTGGATTCGAAGGCTGACCCGATCCGCCAGGAGTGACCACGACCGATCCGAACCGCCACGAGATGAAGGCCACAAACCGAACCGGAAGCTGAAGGTTGACCGCACCGAACTGATGATTCTTGTCCGATCCGAAGCGAGTGGAGCAAGATAAAGACCGATCCGGATGAAGATGATGGCCAATACCCGAGATGCAAAGGTAGTCCAAAGGGGAAGTTAGAGCTCAGGATCCAGATGGGAATCAACGAGTTCGTTTCATGGTCGGGCTTTGCTGCGGGACGCGTGCCAAGGAGTTATCGATGTCTATAACTTTGAACCACTATGGTAGGAGGTACGAAGACGGATTCAGGGCCATTATGGCATCGGTAGAACCAAGGGCTACAACCAATGAAGTGGGTCATTGAAATGTTTGGTCATGACTCCATATGTTTAGCTTGGTCATAGAAGGGTTTCTACAAGTCGGGATTCGTCGTTACCTCAGTTTGCCTAGTGTTCCAAGGTGGTAGATGTCGTACGCTTTACACACTGAGTGAGAGATGTGAGGATGGTTGCTATGGATGATTTGCTTGTTATCATTGTGACATGCGCACCCCACCCCCGTATTCTTACACTGTTTATTATGGCACCTTGGAGTATTGTACGGTATGTGGTACTAACTCTTTGGTTGCAGGTCCAGGTTCAGGTATGGTTTAGTATACCTGTTATTATTCTGTTTAGATGCTTATCGCTCACACCAGGCTTTATGTCTGACCCAGAGTTTTATGTCTCTTCTTATTACTCTGGGTGCTCAAACGAGCAGACTAGAGACAGGTTAGCTGGTGATGCACAGGTAGATGATCCAGAGACGAGCAGGAGGCTTCCACGTAACATATATATATATATATATATATAGTATTCTCCCTGTATTGTTGAAGATCACTGCTTGGGCATTGGTGGTGCATCTTCTACTTTAGCTTTCTTTTGTTTAGAGACAGTAAACTTGGAAAATTGTAATAAGCTGTATTTGAATTTCCGCTGCTCTGATGATCGATGTTGATTTTAGTTATCAGCTTATGCACTGTCTCACCTGTTTTATGTCAAGTATGTTATTATTATATTTTATTCCATGCGCCGTGAGACATTCTACAGGTTCCTTGATTAGTTCATTCCCTTCTTTCTTTTCTTCTGACGACCGTTCTGTGCTAGCTGGGCATGTGTACAGCGCACTTTCAGGCGAAATGCAGGCTGGTGTGGGGCGGGCCGTCACACTAGGGCTAGGTGTCAGCTCCTGATTGGCCTCTCCTTTGAACGAACGGCTATTATTAAACCAAGCTTCATCGATGGTCTAAATCAACTCACAAACTATATAAAAAGGACTTAAGACTAACCCTAATTCACACAAACTAAAATGGAGATGAGGCCGTCATGCAGCTGAGGAGAGACTGAGGAATAGCCGTCAGAAATTGAGAGACGATTAGGAGATAATTTGAAAGCTTAAAGCAACGTTAATCAAATCAAAGCAACGCCTACAACAAAGGATAGCATCTCCAAATTCAGAATTCAGATTCTTCAATTGAAGATTCGTCATACGTTGTAAGTAGAGTGCTATTCCGATGTGAATTAAATAATTGTGTTGATTTGTGTAAAGTAAGAAATGGAATTGTGGCGATAATAATCTATATTTGTACGTTGCTTTGATGCTAAGCGATTTGGGAATATTGTGGTATACGATTGGATATTTGCAATTATGCGATTTGCGTTGGAAGTTAACAACGAAATGGAATTGTGGCAATAATAACCTATATTTGTATGTTATTTTGATTCTAAACGATTTGGAAATGCTATGGTGTACGATTGGATTCATACAAGTATATGGTTTATGTTGACAACCACATGTTGTGGAATTTTAATTGGGATTCATGCAAGCATACGATTCATATTGAAAACTACATGTTTGTCGTAGTTATTTACAACACCCATTTAATAATTGCAAGTATATGATTCATGTTGAAAATAACAACTACATGTTGTAATAGTTTATTTGAAATTCATGCAAGTATATGATTTATTGTTATGCCAACATGATGTATAATTCTATGGTCATCTTTGGTGTAATTTGATCCACTTAAGTATTATGATTCATATGAAGGTTATGTTTGAATTGGCATCATAGTCCAAGTATAAAAATCATGCTTTTGTGATAGTGACAAATGCAAACATCTTTGTAAGCTTGTATTAATTTTATGAACATGACTAAACTATGTTTGTTATTATGCCTAGTTGAAAACATGTTTGTAGGCTTATGTTGTTATCACAATCATATGATAATATATGTGACACATAAGTTACATTAGAATTACACTAGAATTACATCCCACTTGCAAGTTACATAGATAGGATAAAAACCTTGATTATATGAATAGTAGGATTCATGTTCAATTATGTTTATGCCATGACTATATGAATAGAAGGACTCATGTTCAATTATGATTATGCCATAGTTATATGATTAGAATGGTTCATGTTTAAGTATTATTTATGCCATGACTACATGAATAGAATGATTCATGTTTTGTTTATACCATGATTATGTGAATAGAATGATTCATGTCTAAGTATTGCTTATATTATATGTTGTTACAATTGCAAGTTTACATGTGCCTACCTTATGTTAATTGAATCGTTATGTTGCAAGTTCGTGCGTTCACACTCCCTTTTTCATGTTACCTTATAAACACCATGTTATAAGCCTCCCCTTTTCATTTGGCTAAATTGGGTTTAAGTATTAAACCCAACACACCTTACATTGGAGCGAACGTATAAAACGGGGGTAATGACATTTGGGCTAAAATATAGAACATATGTTTTGGCATGTTTAACGCATGCCAACAACCTTGAAAAGCAATTAAGTGGCATAAATAAATTTTAATCGATAAAGATGAATTTGAATAATGGGCCGCAAATATTTACATATAAAAAGAAAAGAGACCAAATATGTAAATGTAGAAAATACGATGTGTTTAACTCGAGGTTGGATTGAGTTGTGATGTAAACCTGCCCGGAACCGCCCGCCTGTCCAGTAGTCACAACAATACCTATCCAATGTGGGTGGTTAAACACGGAGCCCAATAAGGACCCGAGGTTAGACTGAGTTGTGGCGTAAGACTGCCCGGACCCAACCGGCAACAGGCAGCCACAACAATACCTGTCCAATGTGAGAGGTCAAGGCTTTAATAAGACAATTAAGGCTGAGTCAGGATTGATAGGATTAAGTAAATTATATTAATACTTAATCAAAATGGAACATGCTAAACTAAACAGACTGATTGGGGGTTAGGTTTATAAAATACTTAACCAACTTAGCATGTTGGCTAGAAATAGAAAACCTAGTAGCGGGGGACCCTTTTCAGCAGTAACCCTACAAGGCGTATCATGATACCCTGAAACTAGGCAGGGTGGGGCACGATTACTGGGCTCACTGTAAGAGGTCAAATCGACGGCGGTGGTGCAGCAATGTAGGTTCTAACGGGGTGCGGGCGTGCACACACTCCGACGCAGAAAAATAAGGCACTGAGCACCAGTAGCACACCTGTGCGTTCTAGAGTTGTGTCGGGCCGCCACCATGGGACTTGATACACCCCATGGTGGGACCAGCATAGTTAACTACGACATCGGGGCCGTAAGACACATGTAACTATGCGAGTAGGAGCCGATCATCAGAAATGGACCACTTCACCCTGATTATGGGGTGCCTGTTGGGAACTAGTTTATATGGGTACAGAGATTAATATGGGGTACGATAGTATATTCAACCCTAGACAACTTAACTTAGTTTATGGTGCTTTCCCATTTCTAGTTTATACTTATCATACCCAGTTCTTTATTCATGGACTGAATAGTCCTAGACTTACTCAGGCTTTAGGTCTGACTCTACTTTTCTTTTGCCTTATTTTCTTTCGTTCCCCCCCCCCCCCCAGGTCCACAGGGAGGGAATGCCGCAGCTTGACCAGATTTCACATCCAGCTTGAAGATAAAGAATGTATTGCATGGATCTTTTCCGTTTTGGACTATGGCTTTGGACAGCAATTATGGGACTTTTGCAGTTTATTTATGTTTTCTTTATGCTTCTTTAAATAATGTAATCAAGGCAGTTATGATTTTGGAAGTATTGTAAGACAATTATGGCATGGTTTGTGTAACACGTATTTTGATGAAATAAAAGTTGTTTTTTCCGCTGTTCAAAAATATGTGTTATTATATCTGTCTTGTATATCTGTTACTTATACTTATAAACCTCCACCAAAATTAGGGCATTCCCTTTGAGAGTGACCCTAATGGAGGTGGGGTGTTTCACTTGGTATCAGAGCATAGGTTTACCAGATAAGATAAAAAATTTTGAAAAATTATTTTTCAAAAAAGAAATTTAAAGAAGAATTTTTAAAAAAATAAAATATTATTTTATTTTAAAAAGGCAAAGTCCCCCAAAGCCATAGGTACTATCTCTTATCCTTCGTTTTGAATATATCCTTTCTGTTTCAGCATGTCTGGAGACCTTACTCCCCAGCTGCTGACACTTTCACTCCTCCTCCTCCACGTGAACCAGCAAGCGGAAGAGTCCCAGAGCAGGAAGACGAATAATAGTCAAACAAGAAAGGATCGTAACAGTAATAATAAGAAACGGGAAAAAAGGAAATGCAATTTTTGTGGTATGGAAGGGCACATAGCCAAGGATTGTAGAAAGAGGAAAAGAAAGCAAGGAGAATGTTTTCATTGTGGGGAGACTGGACACATCAGCAAAGACCGCCCTGAGAAGACAGACTTTAAGAAGGGCGGGAAAGACAACAAGTCCCAAGAGAAGAGGAAGTGTAAATTTTGTGGCAAAGTGGGGCATTTAGTGAAAGATTGCCGGAAAAAGAAGGCCAAGATAAACGGCGGGTGCTTTTCTTGCGGTGAGATAGGCCACATGGCTAAGGACTGCCCAAAGAAACGAGGACAGGGGCAGAGGGCTGGATCCACCACAGGGGCACAGGTTCAAGTGCTAGAGGCGCCAACTCTGCAACAGCGAGGTATAAATACTTCTGTAGAAAGTGTAGTTTATCTTTATGATCACCCCGTTCGCACTTTATTTGATTCCGGCGCATCACACTCCTTTATCTCGTCTGCTTTAGTAGAATCTCTGCACCTAATAACTAGTATGGTAGAGGACCCCTTAATTGTTTCAAACCCAAATTAGGGGCCCAGCTCATTTGTCTATGATCTATGTGGGATTAAAAAATTTCTATTCTAAGCGTAGAATTTAAATGTAGTGCCTTTGTTTTGGTCCATTGGTTGATTCTAGCGATGGAGTGGTTATCCAGTAAGGGTGACCATCTCGGTTTCGAAAAGAGGGTAGTTAGACTCTTGACTTGCCTCGGTAACACCCTCGAAGTCGCAGGTAACCTTTAGGGTTCTATCATGATTTGTTTCCTAGAATCTCTTGACACATTTATTGGTAATTTGTAATCCGATCGAGTAGTGTTCGCCACTAAGGCAGAAGGTTCATTTTGCTTATGCATGAGTTGTAGAGAATCACCTTAGTAAGTACATTTGGCAACATGGTTGGCATTTATTTCCAAGAGATAGTTCTTCTACGTGAAATACCTATAGTAAGTGGACGAGATCCAAGATTCACTAGTGAATTTTGGAGAGCTGCATGAAACCATGAGTACGCCGTTATGTTTGAGCCGAGTATACTAGAAGTAGAGTAAGTGAAAGAGGAACGAGAGGCAACAGTGAAATAGGTTCCAACTCATATTTTGGAAACAGGAATTAAGAAGCTACGAAATTGTGAAGTTAAAGACGGACAAAGCATAATGGAGTTAAGCTCAAGGAAATGCGACTTAGAAGATTGAAGACTAGATTCGTGCATCATATCTCTTCTTAAGAGTCTATCTTTGATCCCTCTCATCCTGTAGATCTTACTTGCATGCTATCTTTTGTGTATATCCTCTCGGTCCCATTCTCAATCCAATTTCTGTTGCAAACCCCATAGGGAGTATGACTCATCTGTTAGTAACACATGTTGGGGCTTGAGACTGTTCGTTGGTTTGACTAAACTTTTTGGGTTTTATAGCATACGGGTTGGTCTTAGGAAGGGACTCCCTTGTGACCTAAAAGGAGTCCATCATGCTTAGTCTCCTAGAATCTAGTGGTTGGGTTGAGTAATTCTTTGGGTGTCAGTCTGATGTTGATTTCGGTCTTCGCGGCTGATGCTTAGAGAGTTCTTCTCCTAATCAATATATATGTGGCATAGATTTCCAGTTTTGACATTGCCTAATGGGCACAAAGTTTTTACTTGCTTCTATCATTCGACTATACCTTTAGGTAGGACCATTTCCTATTATTGAGAAAATTGGGAAAATGGCCTATAAATTAGAGCTACCCGAAAAATTGGCCGGAGTTCACAACGTCTTTCACGTTTCACATCTCCGAAAATGTCTACATGAGACTGCTGAAGTGGTAGAGCCAAATATCCTAGAAGAAGCTGAAGTGGAACGCGAAGCAACCATAAGGAAAGTTCCAACCCGCATATTAGGAACGGAAGTGAAGAAGCTACGCAACCGCGAAGTCAAGCTCGTCAAAGTTCAATGGAGCGACGCCGAAGAAGATGCAACTTGGGAAACTGAAGCTAGAATACGCGCAGCCTACCCTTTTCTTTTCGAGGGTACATCTTTGATCTTTTCTTTTTCCTTAAGTTGCGCTTTTTGTCTATCTTTTTAGGTATATCTCCTCGACCTTATCATTTAGGTAGAAACTCTTTGGATGAAAACATGTAATTGAAACATGTTATGGATGATGGTTGCAAGTGGTTGCAAGTGATTGCTAGTGGTTGCTCGTGGTTGCATATACACACACAATCTAGGTTTTAGATCGGCTCAATCACTTCATATTTCATATGCATATATGTTTGCATTCGTATGTGGTTGAACTTTAATGTGTTGTCATATGGATGTTGCATTTGTATGAATGATTGTGCACTCATGTAGAATCATGAATAGGAGGATTTGCATACAAAATGGATTCATGGCACTTACATAATTCGCATTAAGGAGGTCAACTGAATCAGTAGACCGCCTGATTTTGCATTAGATAAGTACATGTACACACACACTTCGCATATTATCATGAAGCATTAGAAGTCTTTTAAGGAAAATGGATGCTCGTGTTTGACGGATGAGTAGATGGGTGTTTGGATTTTAGGATGTACATTCTTCTTGAACTTGAAGATTTCGGGACGAAATCCTTTTAAGTGGGGGAGAATGTAACACCCCGTGTATTTTATAACAGTGAAATTCACAAATTAAAGTATAATAAATTTCAAATCAAAGTATTAAGGGAAACGGGATATGCTATTGCGTTCGTCTCGGAAAAATACGCGAAATAGAGTCCGAGTTTTCGAAAAACGGAGCCCGTATGACCAAATTATGGCCCGATGAAGTTTCAGAAAATTCAAATTTCGAAAACAGATTTGAATTTCAGCCCAATCAAAGTAGGCGGGAAAAGTTCCCGCCTAACCCACCAGGTCGACCTGGTGGTCGACCATAGGGTCGACCTGCCAGGCCAGGTCGACCTGGGAGTCGACCTAGGGGTCGACCTGCCCCAGGCAGGTCGACTCTAGAGTCGACCTAGGGCTCGACTGGGGAGTCGACCTGGCCCCTGAGCCAGGTCGAACCCAGCCCACCCTAGCTGGCCTGGTCTGTGTTTGGTCGATTTTCTGAGCCTTGCCTTGTCACTAGGGCTAGGTGTCAGCTCCTGATTGGCCTCTCCTTTGAACGAACGGCTATTATTAAACCAAGCTTCATCGACGGTCTAAATCAACTCACAAACTCTATAAATAGGACCTAAGACTAACCCTAATTCACACAAACTAAAATGGAGATGAGGCCGTCATGCTGCTGAGGAGAGACTGAGGAATAGCCACCAGAAATTGAGAGACGATTTGGAGATAATTTGAAAGCTTAAAGCAACGTTAATCAAATCAAAGCAACGCCTACAACAAAGGATAGCATCTCCAAATTCAGAATTCAGATTCCTGAATTGAAGATTTGTCATACGTTGTAAGCAGATTGCTATTCCGATGTGAATTAAATAATTGTGTTGATTTGTGTAAAGTAAGAAATGGAATTGTGGCGATAATAATCTATATTTGTACGTTGCTTTGATGCTGAACGATTTGGGAATATTATGGTATACGATTGGATATTTGCAATTATGCGATTTGCGTTGGAAGTTAACAACGAAATGGAATTGTGGCAATAATAACCTATATTTGTATGTTATTTTGATTCTAAAGGATTTGGAAATGCTATGGTGTACGATTGGATTCATACAAGTATATGGTTTATGTTGACAACCACATGTTGTGGAATTTTAATTGGGATTCATGCAAGCATATGATTCATATTGAAAACTACATGTTTGTGGTAGTTATTTACAACACCCATTTAATAATTGCAAGTATATGATTCATGTTGAAAATAACAACTACATGTTGTAATAGTTTGTTTGAAATTCATGCAAGTATATGATTTATTGTTATGCCAACATGATGTATAATTCTATGGTCATCTTTGGTGTAATTTGATCCACTTAAGTATTATGATTCATATGAAGGTTATGTTGGAATTGGCATCATAGTTCAAGTATAAAAATCATGCTTTTGTGATAGTGACAAAAGCAAACATCTTTGTAAGCTTGTATTAATTTTATGAACATGACTAAACTATGTTTGTTATTATGCCTAGTTGAAAACATGTTTGTAGGCTTATGTTGTTATCACAATCATATGATAATATATGTGACACATAAGTTACATTAGAATTACACTAGAATTACATCCCACTTGCAAGTTACATAGATAGGATAAAAACCATGATTATATGAATAGTAGGATTCATGTTCAATTATGTTTATGCCATGACTATATGAATAGAAGGACTCATGTTCAATTATGATTATGCCATAATTATATGATTAGAATGGTTCATGTTTAAGTATTATTTATGCCATGACTACATGAATAGAATGAGTCATGTTTTGTTTATACCATGATTATGTGAATAGAATGATTCATGTCTAAGTATTGCTTATATTATATGGTGTTACAATTGCAAGTTTACATATGCCTACCTTATGTTAATTGAATCGTTATGTTGCAAGTTCATGCGTTCACACTCCCTTTTTCATATTACCTTATGAACACCATGTTATAAGCCTTCCCTTTTCATTTGGCTAAATTGGGTTTAAGTATTAAACACAACACACCTTACATTGGAGCGAACGTATAAAACGGGGTAATGACGTTTGGGCTAAAATATAGAACATATGTTTTGGCATGTTTAATGCATGCCAACAACATTGTAAAGCAATTAAGTGGCATAAATAAATTTTAATCGATAAAGATGAATTTGAATAATGGGCCGCAAATATTTACATATAAAAAGAAAAGAGACAAAATATGTAAATGTAGAAAATACGATGTGTTTAACCCGAGGTTGGATTGAGTTGTGATGTAAACCTGCCCGGAACCGCCCGGCTGTCCAGTAGTCACAACAATACCTATCCAATGTGGGTGTTTAAACACGGAGCCCAATAAGGACCCGAGGTTAGACTGAGTTGTGGGGTAAGAATGCCCGGACCCAACCGGCAACAGGCAGCCACAACAATACCTGTCTAATGTGAGAGGTCAAGGCTTTAATAAGACAATTAAGGCTGAGTCAGGATTGATAGGATTAAGTAAATTATATTAATACTTAATCAAAATGGAACATGCTAAACTAAACAGACTGATTGGGGGTTCGGTTTATAAAATACTTAACCAACTTAGCATGTTGGCTAGAAATAGAAAACCTTGTAGCGGGGGACCCTTTTCAGCAGTAACCCTACAAGGCGTATCATGATACCCTGAAACTAAGCAGGGTAGGGCACGATTACTGGGCTGACTGTAAGAGGTCAAATCGACGGCGGTGGTGCAGCAGTGTAGGTTCTAACGGGGTGCGGGCGTGCACACACTCCGACGCAGAAAAATAAGGCACTGAGCACCAGTAGCACACCTGTGCATTCTAGAGTTGTGTCGGGCCGCCACCATGGGACTTGATACACCCCATGGTGGGACCAGCATAGTTAACTACAACATCGGGGCCGTAAGACACATGTAACTATGCGAGTAGGAGCCGATCATCAGAAATGGATCACTTCACCCTGATTATGGGGTGCCTGTTGGGAACTAGTTTATATGGGTACAGAGATTAATATGGGGTACGATAGTATATTCAACCCTAGACAACTTAACTTAGTTTATGGTGCTTTCCCATTTCTAGTTTATACTTATCATACCCAGTTCTTTATTCATGGACTGAATAGTCCTAGACTTACTCAGGCTTTAGGTCTGACTCTACTTTTCTTTTGCCTTCTTTTCTTTCGTTCCCCCCCCCCCCCACCTAGGTCCACATGGAGGGAATACCGCAGCTTGACCAGATTTCACATCCAGCTTGAAGAGAAAGAATGTATTGCATGGATCTTTTCCGTTTTGGACTATGGCTTTGGACAGCAATTATGGGACTTTTGCAGTTTATTTATGTTTTCTTTATGCTTCATTAAATAATGTAATCAAGGCAGTTATGATTTTGGAAGTATTGTAAGACAATTATGGCATGGTTTGTGTAACACGTATTTTGATGAAATAAAAGTTGTTGTTTTCCGCTGTTCAAAAATATGTGTTATTATATCTGTCTTGTATATCTGTTACTTATACTTATAAACCTCCACCAAAATTAGGGCATTCCCTTTGAGAGTGACCCTAATGGAGGTGGGGTGTTTCATTTATACATGAAATAAATAGGATATTATAAAAGGTAATATTTGGAAAACACATATTGGAAAATATAATTAAGGAAATATTTGGTAAATGAATAGAATTAAATAAAAGGATTTATATAAAATAAATAGAATTATATAAAAGGATTTATATAAATTAAATAGAATTATATAAAAGGATTTATATAGAATAAATAGAATTATATAAAGAGAATTATAAATGAGATTTGAGTGTTAGAAATAAAAAGGAGATTTGTATGAATAATTCTACAAATAAAAATATAAATATAATTAGGGTTTGAGATATTGTTTTTAAATACGAAATCAAATTGTTTTGATTATATAAAGAAATGTTATTCACATTCTATGTGAAAAAAATTAGATTAAAGTAAATATTTTGGAAATAAAATATTATTAATGAATTCGGGGTTTGAATTAGGAATTTAAATAGAATTACTGAAATTAGAAATTGACTGGAAATTAGTTGAGTTAAATGGCTTTCTGGGTATCGATCTGATGTTGGTTTCGGCCTTCGGGGTTTATACTTGGGAAGTTGTTCTCTTACTAGCTTATATTTAGAGACCGATTGAGGTGGGAAGATATTGATGCGTAAATCAAAAACAAAAACGTTTTCCAAAGTTAATAACGTATATTTTATAATTTTAGAAAATAAGAAATTAGAAAATAAGAAATTAGTTGAGTTAAACGTTCCACATACCTGTTTTTCTTTGATAGTTAAATCACCGACTATCAAAGATTTTGACCATTTCCGTTGTCAATACAGAGAGACCGGGATCAGATATATTATCTGAAAACCACTCCGTATGGCAATAGCATTGTGAATCAAATATGATGAAGATAATTGAAGACGGAGTTATGCAAGGGCTGTTCAATAAATCCTAGGTAGAAATTGCCTAAGATGGATTTACAGAATAGTGCCTTCGGGTTGTCCAATCCTAGAACAACTTGAATAGACGAATGTCTGACAGAGTATATCTGGTAGATCACGTAAGTTGATCGTTTCAAATGTATTTATGTTGGTGGCTGAGGAATTCATATTTGTTAGCTTATACCCGTGGTATTTTTAGGGAAATCAATTTGTGATTTGACGGGTATGTGGATGTGGCATTCAAAGTAGATAAAGAAGTGATCTGTTAAAAGGTACGTTATGACCTCAAGCCTCATCAACTGGGAAATGATAAAAATCGGGCTGGCAACATGGCTTAGTGGGTTGCACCCAATTAGGGTATATTGTCACCATCTAGAGAATATTCATATTTGCTACTTCTTTAAATTATGTATCTCCCGGGAACGGTTATGTTGGTATACAACCCGTAAGGTGACAATATATTCAGAACATTCAAGCGAAATGAATGGTCGGTCATTTGTGGGCGAGTTACAAGAGGTTCTTGTTGAACTCCAGTATATCTCTTCTAGAGTACATTGATCGGAAGGTGGTTCCATAACTTGTCATAATTGGAAATCCATTACCCAATAAGAGTCTGCGGTTTTTGATTGTATATTATATATGTATAACGTGAGATGAAAGCATTCTACTAGATTGTTATTTACTTGATTTAGACATTATTATAATATCAGAAGAGTTGTGATATAAATAATATTTTGAGTAGTCGTAAGGTAAAAACCATCCGTGTTTATGTGTGGATCGGTCTTATGATTTTCCTTTCTTTTAAAAGAATTTTAAAAGTTAAACAAATGTTTGGAGTTTACTCACACCAGTCACATGACTGACCCAGAGTTTATTTTGTTTTGTTTTCCCTAAACTCTTGGATGTCCAATTTTATATGGGCAGTCAAGTAGTCAGGATTTACAGATATACTTAGAGAGCTGGAGCAGGAAGCTTCAGGATTTTATAGCAACTGTTTATTTCCGCTTTGTTGTAAGTGTTGTACTGTGATAAATGTTATTGTATACATAAACTGGTTTTATTTCAAAGTTATATTATATTTTATTCGTTCCGCTTTGAGATTCGTGTTACTCTGATTCTGTTGTTGTAATCTTCTTCATCTCCTATTCTAATTTTCTATCTTATCTACCCTCACCTTCTAACCTCTTTTGTAACAACCCGGAGAATCCGAACCAATTTAAAAATTTTAATTTGGCTATTTTAATGAATTTTGAATATTTAAAATAATTTATTTTAAATGATAACAACAAGAAATTTATTTTGAATAGAATTATATCGTATGTATGAATTTGAATCGATGTTGGAACATAAATATTTATTTTAATTTTAAAAAGGATTTGGAAATGGCGCGGGAGTTTGAAAATTTGAATTCGAACTTTGACTGACTGTACAGGATCCAAAATAAAATGGATATTAGTGAAACCAAAAATATTTGAATATGTTTAAGGATATCTTTCTAACAAATCTGAAAAATCGAAATTTCATAGCGGGAATCAATAGTTATGGCCAAATGAATTTTTAGGAAGGTCGTTATGGAATAAATATAGCCCGTAAAAATAGACATTTTGCAAACAACCTCCGTTTTCGACGAAACCACTTTTGTTGGATCCAAAATGTCAAATTATTGCTAGGTTTCAAATTCCATAATTTTTGAAGTTAATATGTGAGCGTGGCAAAGGAAAATGCGTTTGGTTAATTGTCAATTTGGATCGACCAGAAAATGGCCATTTTTCAAACTGTCTCCAAGTTCGACGAAATCAGTTTTGTTGGGACCGTATCATCACAAAATAGCTAGATATAATTTTTCTAGAATTTTTAGAATCAGTATGTGGCCCCGGCCAATTAAAATGTACGTTAAAATCCATATTTGAATGTTTTATATTTTAATTTTAAGAAAAACTGACTGAAATAGTCGAATGGGCCTATGAAACATATTCCATTGTATCCGGAATGGGGGTATTTAGCTAAGAGCGACAGTCGTTGGGTTTGAATTGGAGTTCGTTGGGAAAAACAAATATTTTTGGAGTTATAAATAGCACGGGCCAATAAGATTTTTTATAAAAATAAAAAAAGGAAAATTCCTTTTCTCTCTCCCTGGTTACCCTTGCGCGACGGCGGAAATGCTTCATCTCCTTCTCTCTTCAAAATCTCGCAAACCACTCAGTAAAACCACTCGACCCAGTTGAGGTTTTCTTAGTATGCATCGTGAAACGACCCGTAAATCCGTACCCTTTGAGTCGAATAATAACACCACACGTCCAACCCAAATTGCAAAGAAGCACGGATCATTATTAGAAAGAAGTTAGAGGATGAGAAATAGAAAGAAAGAAATATTAGAATAGAAGAAAAACGAAGATCACAAACTCACAGCGGAACGAATAAAATATATTAAATAACATAAACTTTGAAATACAAATCTGTAACTGTATATACACATACCATTATCAGAGCACAACGGTTATCCCTGGAAAAGTTATAAACTCCTGTTTCCAGTTACAACATAGTACACAGCGGAAAATATGATAGTCTATAGCTAACTGATGAAGCCTCCTGCTTCGAGCCACTCCAAGTGAATCTGAAAAATCCCGACTATTTGTCTGCCCTTACAAATTTGGGCACCCAAGAGTTTAGGGAAAACAAAACAAAATAAACTCTGGGTCAGTCATGGGACTGGTGTGAGTAAACTCCAATCATTTGTTTAACATTCAAAATCCTTTAGAAAGAAAAGATAATCGTAAGATCGATCCACACATAAACACGGATGGTTTTTGCCTTACGATAACCCAAAAATATTTTTGACATCAAATCCAGTGATATATTAATAATGTCTACATCAAAAAAATAGAATCAAGCGGAATGCTTGCATCTCACGCTCCATATATAATATAAAATCAAAAAACCGCAGGGCGCTTATTGGAGATTGGATTTCCAACATGACACGGTATGGGACCACCTTCCGATAGTGTATCACTAGAGACGAATACACTGGGTTCAACAAGAACGTCTCGCAACCCGGCCCATACATGACCGGCCACTCATTCCGCTTGAGTGTATCAAATGTATATGACCAACGGTTGGGGTCATCAACCGTTTCTCGAAAGGGACAACATTGATATATTTAAAGAAACAAATGGAATTTCTCTAGATAGGTGGTTATACATCCTAATGGGGGCGACCCACATAGCCATGCTGCCTGCCCGATTTTTGTCATTTCCCGGTTGTGAGGCTTGAGGTTTGAATTATCTTCCAGAACATCTGGTCACCATTCACTTTGAATGCCCCATCGCCAGATCCATGGGAAATCACTAATTGGTTCCCACAAAAATACTGAGGTTGTTACGCTAAAGAAGTTTCTCTTCTATGCCATCAACTTCGTAACTTTGAAGGAATCAACATACATAACCCCTTTGGAAATACTCTGTCAGACACTCGTCCTTACAAGTTGTCCTGGGTCTAGACAAACCGAAGGCACTGTTCTATTAATCCATCTTGGGCAATTTCTACCTAGGATTAACAGAACAGCCCTTGCATTTACTCTGTCTTCAATTATCTTCAGTATAAGTTGATTCATAACGCTTATACCAATACAGAGTGGTTTTCAGATATTAAATCTGATCCCGGTCTCTCCATATTGATAACGGAAAAATGGTCAAAAACTTCAATAGTCGGTGATTTAACTATCAAAGAAAAATAAGTGTGCAACCATCGATGTTATTTCCAGGTACGAATTCGATTGATCAATCATCAATCAACATTGGCCCTTTTAAATTAATTCATTATTATAGTATCATTTAAATCTCATTTCCCATCTTTTTTATTCTTTTGAAGCTCGATTTCCCCTCTTGATTCTTTGAAAAACATTTTCAATATTATAATTCCTTCATTTGAGAAAATATCTCTTATTCTAGTTAGAAAGCATTTTTATATATTCCCAATTCCTTATTATCTATATTCAGAAAATATACATTACTAATATCGGAAAATATTCCCGAATTCCCTTTCTTAAATTCTCGTTGACCAATTCATTTTATTTTAACAACAGCGTTACAATCGCTATTTCCAAATATTTGATTTATAATTATAGAACACTTATTATAACAATAGCGTTAAGCTCGCTGTTAAAACAGTTATTATAACGGCAGCGTTTAAAATCGCTATTTAAAAATATTTGGTTTATAAAAATTGCAACTTGTATTTATTTAAATAAATAAATCAATAAGTAAATAAATAAATAATTAAGTTATTTAATTTGTTTCAAACGGAAAGTAAAATAACTACTTCCCAAAATTCGATATAATCGAATCCCAATAAATAACACTCATTCAAATACTCTATATTCGATTTATATTCTGAACTTCAGAATTTATTTACCATTTCAGGTAAATTCAGATTTCAAATTCACCATTGAATTTATCGTTGCAATTCCTTTATAACCATTCGAATCTATGAAACGTTATCACAATTTATTTTATATTCTGAATCTTGAACTAAACTCATCGTTTTCTTTTAAAACAACTTCCCATTTCCCTTTTTACTCAATTTCCAGTTTGGGTTCATATTTCAAATCATCTAAATTTTCTTTATAGATATTTCATTTGCAAAATATTTCATTTAAACCATTATTCACTTTAATCGTAAATATATTCCTTTATAATTTTCTAAGTTCAAATCTTAACTCAAATATTGGTTTCAAAACCGATTTCCACTTTTTCATATAAATTCAAATTTGAATTTATATTTCAATTTATCCAATGATACCTAATTTACTTAATTTATATACTCGTTTAAAATCAACTTCTTGTTAAAACAAGTTTTTACCTTTTAACTATATTCGAGATAACACTTCAATTTTTTTGGAAAAATATATTTTCTTTTTAAATTTCAAATTTAATTTTCTATTCAAGAATATTTTACGGTATTTAAATACTAAAATTCTAGGACAAGTGTAGCTCAAACACAACAAAGTCAATCACTGACTATATATATCACACCACAAATCAAAATCAAGGAAAAACGGTAATATAAATATTGAGGAACCCAGTTAGGTCCCTCCAACCTGTTTCCCTGCATCCACAGATGTTAATTAACATCAATAATATTATTTCACATCAATATGAAATATCAAAACTAATAACCGATCAAACATGTAATTCATATCAACCAATTTTATCAACTATTCAACCAAGCAACCATCACACAGTAAAAAATAAATTTTAAAACTCGTTTATATTAAAATATAACGAGGCAGAGTTAGTGAGCTTACTCACCTTGTTTTGCAGTTGATGATTCTGCTTTTGTTTCGTTTAATATCAAACAGGCGTTTGATTTTAAACACTAGATTCCAGTAATCCCGTCCTTAATCACAGTAGTTCTACACTGTAGATTTCTTCATCGTGATCCCAACGTGACCAATTTATTCTGATTCTGTTCACATACGATTAAGTTATTAACGTTCAAAGTACACGATTTATATTGAAATAATTGCCCTCTTAATTAAATTGATTAATAAACTAATTCCATCTTATTTACGTTTTGTTTTAAACTAAACTGGTCGATTAAATTTCTCTAACCTTCGTTCATGGTGTCCAACAACTGCTACTGATAACACCATGTACACGTCCATCAATTTCACGCCCATCCTCATCCAACTACATACCACTCCATATTAAACCATCTTCCCCATACTTATGAAACTATTTCTTCACAGTCCACTCTCTTCTCCACCGTGTACTTCCTTCAGCACACCAAGTTCGAGAGCACCATTCCTGATATTCTCCTTTTTCCCATAACAAGGCTTAAAACGCGGTACACTTTAACTCATCTTCCAAAACCCAACTACAGTACATATTATCCTTCACCCTTCCATGTGCACATCCCCTTTTTACCCACATTTTCCCTTACGTTATTTCCTTTTATGCAGATTTTTTTTCTTTAATACCTACGCTATCCATTTACTGAAATAGCCTGCTATTAAAACCACTTACCAATTATCGTGCGTTACCTTAGTCCACTCTTTCTCCTACCAGGCATTCAAACTTGTACCATGACGACTCCCCATTTTAGCGACTCTTACGGCCATACATTGCTGCTACAAGGTCAATGTGGACCATTCTGTCACTCTTACTTTTTTTGAAAAGCCATGCATTAAACTCCCCATATAGTTGCCTTTCATCTACCATGAATACCCAACTCAGAAACCCACCCTTTCACCATCAATTTACACACCTGCTCAATAGAACATATCCATCCCCACCGATGACTTTACTGTCTCAACCCACCTTCACAAACTCAAAATCTCCAACACCGTATTTCCAAACTCACAACTACCCTGACTTCCACCAAACCCATTTCCTCCGCGAAACCCTACCTCAGATCACCACCAGGTTGTACTCAATCCCCAAATAAAAGCCATCCGCAACCTGTATTTCACTGCCGCCTGGAGTCCGAGACCACAAATCGTGCTCGAGTACCAACTGTTTCTCTCCTGCGATCTCCACCTCAACTGGTCATCACCCCAGATTCATCTCCGGCAACCATCCTCACGAGTTTGGAAAATCAAGAGTTTTGCGATTCTTTCGAGTGTTTTATTTCTGAACTTTGATTCAGAGAGGTGGCTTCGGTTTCTCATGTCCACTGTGTATTCGAACGAAAGAAAGGAGGCCTCGTTTTGTGATGAGTTTTATTTTTAATTTTTGAAGAAGTTAAATTTATTGGTCTTGTTGCTGAAGAAAAAATATGAACTAGATTTAGGGATTTCAGACAGAAGAAAGGGGAAATTTAGAAATGAATGGCTTGCTATTGAATGGGACAGGGCATAGTTATATAAAGTATTATTATTATTATAACGAAACTTTGCGGTGAAGTATCAAGTAAAACTAACCACAATCGACTTCTGTTTACTGATAAAAAAGCTAATCTTGGTATAAAAATGTATTCTTGACCCAATGGGACAAGTTTCGTCGAATTACGACATCGTTTGAAAAAAATTCCTTTATAAAACCAGAAATAAACACGCGTTTAAAATTTTCACGATCATCATATAAATCAAAACAACTTGAAACTTTGAAATCCTTCAATAATTAATTAATACGAACCCAACGGCACCAGTTTCGTCGCATTCTGAGATTGTTTTCCCGGTTGGCTATTTTTACATGTACCGCAATGTCATTTTGGACACCAAATTACCCGGTCTCTAAAAATAACAAACTATATACCTATCCTGACTATAATCAATGATACGAACTCAACGGAATTGGTTTTGCGGCCTAATTCGATCGTCTGCTCAAGTTACACTCAAATATTCTTTTATTAAATTAAATACGCGCTGTAGGAATTGAATGGGCGTTTTCGGCTACCGTGTTCACATACGACATCAGTTTGCCACGCAATTCAACACTATACAATAATTTAATGCTACGGTCCCAATGAAACTGATTTCATCAAAATCTAAGTCCGTTTGCAAAACGGCTATTTTACCGCGTATATTTTTAATAACGATTTCCATAGCGACTATTTCAAATTTTGATTTGACCATAACTAACAAATTATAACACGAAATCTAGATTTTTCTCTTCCATATGAAAATTAAAATCAATACGGTTCCAGCGTTTCTTGTTTCACAGAAATTCGACTAAAAATGGATTCTGTATTCTCAGTTGAAGTTCGAAACCCCGTATTAAGAACTACCGCACGATTTCGAGCTCGTTTTATATTATATTGTAAATTATACGTTCAAACTTCGTTTTATAAATAAATTCGTTTATAAAAATTGTAACAACCCGGAAAATCTAGGCCAGTTTAAAATTTTTAATTTGGCAATTTTAGCTAATTTTGAATATTTAAAATAGATTATTTTAAATAAAATCGACGAGAAATTTATTTTGAATAGAATTAGAACGTATATATTATAGGCGTCGTCATTAGAATATAAATAATTATATATAATTATAAATAGAATTGAAAATGGCGCGGTAGTTCGATAATTCGATTTCAAACTTCAATTGAATGTACCGGGTGCAAAACAATCCGGATTTTAGTGAAACCAAAAATAATGGGATCTAATTGATAATATCTTTCCAACGAGTCTGAAAAATCAAGATTTCATAGCGGGAATCAAAAGATATGTCCAGCTGAAAATTCTGAATAGTCGCTATGGAATTCAGGCCCTTAAAAATAGACATTTTGCAAACGACCTCGGATTTCGACGAAACCACTTTTGTTGGGTCCGTGATGTCAATTTATTGCTAGATTCCAAATTTCATAATTTTCTGAATCAATATGTGAGCGTGGCAAAGGAAAACGCATTTGATCAGTTTCAGTTGATTTTAATCGACTGGAAATTGGCCATTTTTCAAACGGCCTCAAAATTCGACGAAACTAGTTTTGTTAGGACCGTATCGTCAATACGAAGCTAGAAAATATTTTTCTGGAATTTTTCTAGTTAGTATGTGACCCCGGTAATTTGAAATGTACGTTTAAAATTCAATATAGTGATTTAAATGTAAATTAAACAGAAACTAATTCAAACGATCGAATCAACTTGCGATACATATCCCATTGTGTTCAGAATGGGGGTGAAACGCTATGGACGACAGGCGGTGGGCCTCGTTTCGAGGTCATATGTAAAAGTCAACTTTTTGAAATATAAATTAATTAAATAAATTAAAATAAACTTTACATAAACCTCCCCTATAATTTCCTTTCCCCCGTTTCATTCGATCAGATGAAAAAAAAAAAAAGACGAAGGCGACGGGGGGGGAGAGCCGCCGCCGCCGCCACCTCGCGCGCCCCCCCCAGCGGCGCCGCAGCCAGGCGCCTCCGCCGCGAGACCCCCCCCCCCCTTCTCCTTCTCCTCCTCGCCAAATCCACCTCGAGCCCCCCCTAAAACCCACCGCAACTCTCCCCTGGCCCACGCAGGGACCCCCGACGCCACCCCGAGCCTGCGCCACCTCCAGGACACCGCCGATCCACCTCCGGCGGGACTCCACCAGCGACAACGCCTTCCTTCCCCCCCCCCCCCCCACCACGCAGTGAGTTATTTTAAACTGATTTTTTTTCCTTTGTTTATTTAATTCACTTTTTCTGATTTAATGTATTAGAGAAATCAATGTAAGTTTTTTTTTGGGATTAACTTAATGATATTTATAAATTGTTTTCAAATAGAAAACCACATTGTTTTGAAAATATAAAATCAGCTTTTACAAATGAAAATAGAGCATTGTTTTTACAGCAAAAATATAGATAGGATTTGTTTTAAAAAAAAATGTATAGCTAGAATTTTTGAACAATAAAAGATAGGATTTTTTTTTAACATTATAAAAATTTGATTTTTATACTTGTAAAGAAATGATTTTTGATAAGATAAAAATAGTATCTTTTATATCCATGTAGCAATATAAAAATATAATCTTTCATGAATAAAGAAAAGTTAGATTTTCATTTTTGAAAGTAGCGGTATTTGTATAAAGAAGAAGGCGATATTTTTATAATGTAGGGATATTAAAAATTTGATCTTTATATATGTAGTGAAATAAAAATTAGATCTTTATATTTTTAAAGTAATAAAAATATGATTTTTATATTTTTAAAGTATTAAAAATATGATTTTTATAATTTTAAAGTATTAAAAATATGATTTTTATAATTTTAAAGTATTAAAAATATGATCTTTACTATATAGGTGATGTCAAAATATGATTTTTGTTTATGTAAAGAGTTAAAAATATAATTTTTACATGATCGGGATATTAAAAATATCACCTTTATATGTGTAGAAAAATAAAAAGGAGATTTTTATAAAGGTGAAATCTTTAAATTTGAAAAGCGAAGTCCATGTTTTATAAAGGCGAAATCTTTAATTTAGAAAAGGCGAAATCTTTATATGGAAAATAGCGTGATAAAAATATAATTTTTATCTATACAAGATAGTAGTATAAAAATTCGATTTTTATATATTGAACTTCGAAGTAAAAATTCGATTTTTATATATTGAACTTCGAAGTAAAAATTCGATTTTTAAATATAGAAAGCGATTGTAAAAATATGATTTTTATTTTAAAGATATCAACAAATAAAAATGTGATTTTTATATATGTAGTGGCTACGAGCAACGAAGATGAAGAAGATGCGATAGCAATGAAGTTTTCTATCAATGAAGAGTCAAGATGATTGGATAGCTATAAGTGAGAACTTCTCACCTTTCAATTTAATTTTTTCTAGTTATATATATACTAGGATGCAGACGGTGTTTAGTAGCACCCAACACAATCGTCCACAGACCATGGACTTGTTTGTTTGGTTGCATAGATTAGTTATATGATGTGATTTGAATTTGGTTGTTTGGTGATTTTGATTGATGTGTGAATGGCGTGGGCCTTCACTAGACCGGGGATAAGGCTAGGCCTCGTCCCGTTTCTAGTATCGTGCCGTTATGCCGCCGAAATTTTCTAAAATATGTTAGAAAAATAAAAATATCATTTTTATTGAATAAATGAACTGAATAGAAATTCATATGTTGAAATAAAATGTTTTATCGTTAAAAATATAATTTTTAACGTGAAAGTGAATAAAATAAATATTCATTTACAAACCAGACGGTTTGTTTATGTACACTGATTTGACTGACATTGATTGGGTCGATAAATTTTACACATCGCCCAACTGCACAAATAAAATCTGTGTTTGATTGTTTGAAACCCCACACGGGTGTTGGGATGAAATATGAAGTTCACTCATCCTGATTGATTAAATATGTCGATCGATTGATTGACAGGCTGTTATAAGCGATAGATATCTATATTTGATGCTTATACAGTGTAGTGCACTTTGGTTGATGGTTGATCCTTTTTCAATGTTATTATATACATGTGTTGTATGAAAATCCATATAATTAATTTTATATGGTGATTGATTAGGCCTCATTCCAATTTAGAAGATAAAGAATAATATAAAATAAAGGTTCATGTGTTGACTGTACTCATTCGTGAGATTAGTCATGCGTTGAACGAAATATTTTTATAATAAAATTTGTATCTTTATCAATATAAAATAAAGGTTCATGTGTTGACTGTACTCATTCGTGAGATTAGTCATGCGTTGAACGAAATATTTTTATAATAAAATTTGTATCTTTATCAATATAAAATAAAGGTTCATGTGTTGACTGTACTCATTCGTGAGATTAGTCATGCGTTGAACGAAATATTTTTATAATAAAATTTGTATCTTTATCAATATAAAATTAAGGTTCATGTGTTGACTGTACTCATTCATCTTTATCAATATAAAATAAAGGTTCATGTGTTGACTGTACTCATTCGTGAGATTAGTCATGTGTTAAACGAAATATTTTTATAATAAAATTTGCATCTTTATCAATATAAAATAAAGGTTCATGTGTTGACTGTACTCATCCGTTGAGATTAGTCATGTGTTGAACGAAATAATTTAACAAAAATAGTCACACGTGGACGGTACTCATTCATTGAGATTAGTCGTGTGTTGACAAATAGAATATTTGAAATAGAATATTTGAAAATAGAAATATATGAAGCCGTGTTGATTAGATTGACGCCATTTTGACGTGAACGATATTTATATCAATTTTATTTCGAAATGAATTGAATATAAAACGATTTCGAAATGAATTGAATATAAAACGATTTCGAAATGAATTGAATATAAAACGATTTCGAAATGAATTGAATATAAAACGATTTCAAAATGAATTGAATATAAAACGATTTCGGAATGAATTGAATATATAACGATTTCGATTTGAATTGAATATAATACGATTTCGAATTGAATGGAATAGAAAACCAATTTGATTTCAAATTGAATATATAATGAACTTGATTCAAATAGAAAACGAAACGAATTTAATTTGAATAGAAAATGAATTTGAATCGAATAGAAAACCAATTTGAATTGAATTGAATTGAATTGAAAATGAATTCGAATTGAATTTAAACTGAATTGAAATTTGAATTGAATAGAAATGAATTTTAAAACGAATTTATAAAGAAGAATTCAATTTTGACTTGAATTGAAAGGGAAGTTGAATTTGCTTTTGAAACGAATTTAAAACTATTTATATAATTCGTTTTAAATAGGAATCGACGAAACATATATTATATATATATATTATATATATAATATAATGTCCTGAATAGAACGCGCCGCGCCGCGGCAGTTCTTGAATTTCGACCATTTATTTCAAACGGACATTACGGGAGATCCGACCGTCGGATTCTCCTAAAACCGGAACCGTTGGGTTCGTATCGAAAAGAGCTTTCTAAAGAATATTAGAAATTCAAAATCTAACGGTTGGATTTGGAGATACGTCCAAATCAAATTCGAAAAAGGTCGCTATAAGTGCAGTTCGATGGCCATTGTTGGAAATCGACTGTACGGGCCTTGATAAAATTATTAAAAATAGTAATAATTTGTATAAAATCATAAGAAATGATTTGGGAAATTTTGGGATGAAAAACTCCACATTTGAAAAGAAAAAAATGGTTTTTATCGAAATGCACTAGTTTGAACTAAATTTAAAACCCAATTATTTTTAAATAAATGAATTAGATTTAAAAAGGGGTTTTAAATAATCGAATTTCTAATATATTTGATTAAATTTGAAATGGGTTTATCGTGAATAGTGTTTTAAATAACACTAGTTCTTTAACCCGATAACAAATAGAAGGTGATATGGGTTTATCGTGAACAGTGTTTTAAATAACACTAGTTCTTTAACCCGATAACAAATAGAATGTGATTTGGGTTTGTCGTGAACTGTGTTTTAAAATAACACCTAGTTCTTTAACCCAGTAAAAGGAGTTCTAACAAATCTGCAATTAGATTGAAGTGTGAATTTGTAATCTAAATTATCAAATTTAGAAATGAGCGAGAATGGAGTAACGCCAGTTTTGCTCCAAAGCGATAGCTAAATCTTTAATTAGATTTGAACGTGAAATGGTAATTAATTTTACCGATAACACCACGGTGTTAGATATGGAGTATTACCAGTTTTGCTTCATGGGATGAATAGGTTGGGATTGGGAAATAAAATAAATAATTACTTCGTTGTGGTTCGCTAATCTCGGCTAGGTGGAAAAACCATAATTTGGTTTTAAATGACATCCAAAGGAAGATACAGGATAAATTTTATTTATCTTGGATAAAATTAATGGGAACCTTTCCCTAAGAATGTGGAATTTAGAAACTAGCTGTAGGTTGGCTAAGAAGAATGGTTTCCGGGATATTGATCTGATGTTGGTTTCGGCCTTCGGGGTTAATGTTTGGGAAATTGTTCTCTTGCTAATTTGCGGTTAGTGACTAATGAATTGGAATGAGGCGTATGTTGTGTTTGTGTAACATTTGTTTTTAATATACGCGGGTTGTTCGGAAAGTCCGTGTTTATACCCATTCTGAATAACCGATTCGACGATAAGTCGAAGATGAAGACGGTGGTCGAAGACCGAAAGTTTTCACATCGTTTGGGCAATTACTGACTATCCTGATTGGGCTGTACACCCAAGAGGATGGAAATAGTTGGTGGTCGTCCAGACGTACCTGGAGATGGATGGATATGCGAGGAAAGTGCCTCCGGTTTCGTTCAGACCCAGAACGGACTTGTAAATGGATTGTGTGTCTGACACTGGATTTTATTCTGTGTCGATTGATTTCTATTAAATATACATCTGTTTGGCGGCGGAGAATTTATTCTTTTGCTTAACGCCCTTCTCTGAGACGTACGAGCTCAGAGGTTGTATATCGATGGACATCAGTCGCATGGCATGAATTGCCTGTGTGGCACGCTAAGATGCAATGATCAAGGCTTCTGTTGAAAAGCAAAGTCTTGTGGTTGATGATCAAAGCACGCCTACGTGGCAGCTTTGTGTATAACGTGAATTCGCGAGCCTCACACCTCGGTATGAGTTAAAAACGGGATACGGACTGCAGGGAGAGCACGACGTTTCTTTCTAGCTTTGGTGGTGTCAGTGACTTACCAGCCCTGACATATATATACTTTTCACCTTTGTGGTTGTTGGATGAGGCGCCTCGATTATAGGTCTGTAAGGACCGGGAAACGTGTGTTCAGGCATAATTAATCCTCTAACGTAAGTGAGGACCGGCCCTGAAGCATCCAGGGGTTACCTAGTGTGCGTAGTCCTGAGGCATTTGTTAGAGTGTCTCGAACGCGGAGAGGAGCTTGCCCCTTGCCTCGACTCATGACGGAATCCAATTTCCAATACGTGTATTTCGGCTTTATTTGTAGAGCCTAGTATGGCGACATAGTGGGATGGGGCACTCATGCCGTCTATGATTTATATTTATGATTGAAATGTTTTGACACTTATTATAGTATCAAATGATTTGTTTTAAACGTATCAAGCATGTTTGGCTGTTATAAGGTAAAACCCTATCCTCCGGCTTGCGTTGCATTGTGTGATGGGACCTGGGTCTTATAACAGCTTCATTTTTTGAAAAAGCATTGCGTTGTTTATCTATATGCACTGGTATTCTTAGGAGGAAACCCGTTCCGTGTTATACGGCGTGGTCCCTTGAATTACTCTCTTTTAAAGTAAAGCTTTAAATAACTGTTTTAGTTCTCACACCAGTCACATGACTGACCTGGAGTTTATTGTTTTAACCTAAACTCTGGGTGCCCCTATTTTCCGCACGGGCAGCTAGTAGTTTTGGTTTTGCAGATTTATATTCACAGGATCCTGGTTTACAGCTGGAATGATATCCGGAAAGCTCTGTATCCGTATATCACCTTCAGTTGTGCTTTGTATTATTTTCCGCTGTTATATAATTAATTGTAATCTCTGATATTTATTCGAATGTATAATATTCATCTATACTCTGTATATTCTTGTATCTGATGGAATTGTTGTAATATACAATGAAATGTTCTTCTGTTTGTGTTCTGATTTGTCATGTTCTCAACGTTCAGGGGTTTCGAACGATCTAGATCGGTTTAACGACTGATTCAGATTGAGCGAAATTCCAGGCCGTCACATTTGGTATCAGAGCTTTGGTTTGCAGAGCTCGAGAACAAGACACATTAGAACCACATGAAAGAATTAATCAGATATTGGATTAGCAATATCCAATGAGAATGACTCGTTAGAGATAGGATCAGTAGTATCCTAGAACGAGTGTGAAGAGTATATTTTTCAATTGAAAACCATTTTGTTTTGAAATTTAAACCATTTTAAAACGTACTTGACTATTTATTTATTTTGAATATGGACAATCGAGTATATAAAGATTTCGCGTATACGCGTCATGAACGTATATTCGAAGTTTTAATATATTGGATAGATATAGAATCATACTCTAGTGGCCCGAAGATGATTCTAATGATTGACTAGTTGTCATTAGTATTCATGTTCGAGTATCGAAGGTGTGATTTCTATATATTTCCATTAGACTGGTGTGAGAACCAAAACTAATATAGCTAGAACACATTGTTGTGAATTGGCATCAAAAACAAGATTTTCTGTATATATATCAAAAAAATTATCAATTTGAAACTCTAATTCACTAATTGATTGATGTTTGTGTTGTTTGTTTATTTGTTTGCTAATTTTGAACCATTTAGCCTAACTGTACCAAATATTGAATTGTATTAAAAATCGGTTGCATTTGCTTGCATATACATATACTTACATTGAACAGGTCATAACAACGAGGCTAGAGCCGAAGAATAAAATTTGTTTGCCCGACAAATAGGTACATGTTTATTACATAATTTCCTGTTTTGTTTGGGTGATGATGATTTTATGAGCCTATTGGCTAGCCGCTTGGCTTTTTCTTTTTCTTTTTGAGATTAGAAGGACCGGGGAAGCTATTTGAAATTCCCCGATGCTCCCGGTGCAGGGGAGGTTATGGCGAAATTTTTCGAAAATTTAGGGAGTTAGCCAAATTTTTGAAGAATTTGAAAATTCTCAGAAACCGAAAAGTTGGAGAATGCAAGCCAGATCGAACATAGTGTTGAATGATCAAACCACTTTCGACTTTGTTCCTTTTCGGGGACGAAAAGTTTTAAGTGGGGGAGATTGTAACAACCCGGAAAATCTGGGCCAGTTTAAAATTTTTAATTTGGCAATTTTAGCTAATTTTGAATATTTAAAATAGATTATTTTAAATAAAATCGACAAGAAATTTATTTTGAATAGAATTAGAACGTATATATTATACGCGTCGTCGTTAGAATATAAATAATTATATATAATAATAAATAGAATTGAAAATGGCGCGGTAGTTCGATAATTCGATTACAAACTTCAATTGAATGTACCGAGTGCAAAACAATCCGGATTTTAGTGAAACCAAAAATAATGGGATCTAATTGATAATATCTTTCCAACGAATCCGAAAAATCAAGATTTCATAGCGGGAATCAAAAGATATGTCCAGTTGAAAATTCTGAATAGTCGCTATGGAATTCAGGCCCTTAAAAATGGACATTTTGCAAACGACCTCGGATTTCGGCGAAACCACTTTTGTTGGGTCCGTGATGTCAATTTATTGCTAGATTCAAAATTTCATAATTTTCTGAATCAATATGTGAGCGTGGCAAAGGAAAACGCATTTGACCAGTTTTAGTTGATTTTAATCGACTGGAAATTGGCCATTTTTCAAACGGTCTCAGAATTCGACGAAACTAGTTTTGTTAGGAACATATCGTCAATACGAAGCTAGAAAATATTTTTCTGGAATTTTTCTAGTTAGTATGTGACCCCGGTAATTTGAAATGTACATTTAAAATTCAATATAGTGATTTAAATGTAAATTAAACAGAAACTAATTCAAACGATCGAATCAACTTGCGATACATATCCCATTGTGTTCAGAATGGGGGTGAAACGCTATGGACGACAGGTGGTGGGCCTCGTTTCGAGGTCATATGTAAAAGTCAACTTTTTGAAATATAAATTAATTAAATAAATTAAAATAAACTTTACATAAAAACCCCCCCTATAATTTCCTTTCCCCCGTTTCATTCGATCAGATGAAAAAAAAAAGACGAAGGCGACGGGGGGGAGAGCCGCCGCCGCCGCCACCTCGCGCGCCCCCCCTCCCTAGCGGCGCCGCAGCCAGGCGCCTCCGCCGCGAGACCCCCCCTTCTCCTTCTCCTCCTCGCCGAATCCACCTCGAGCCCCCCCTAAAACCCACCGCAACTCTCCCCTGGCCCACGCAGGGACCCCCGACGCCACCCCGAGCCTGCGCCACCTCCAGGACACCGCCGATCCACCTCCGGCGGGACTCCACCAGCGACAACGCCTTCCTTCCCCCCCCCCCTCACGCAGTGAGTTATTTTAAACTGATTTTTTTCCTTTGTTTATTTAATTCACTTTTTCTGATTTAATGTATTAGAGAAATCAATGTAAGTTTTTTTTGGGATTAACTTAATGATATTTATAAATTGTTTTCAAATAGAAAACCACATTGTTTTGAAAATATAAAATCAGCTTTTACAAATGAAAATAGAGCATTGTTTTTACAGCAAAAATATAGATAGGATTTGTTTTAAAAAAAAATGTATAGCTAGAATTTTTGAACAATAAAAGATAGGATTTTTTTTTAACATTATAAAAATTTGATTTTTATACTTGTAAAGAAATGATTTTTGATAAGATAAAAATAGTATCTTTTATATCCATGTAGCAATATAAAAATATAATCTTTCATGAATAAAGAAAAGTTAGATTTTCAGTTTTGAAAGTAGCGGTATTTTTATAAAGAAGAAGGCGATATTTTTATAATGTAGGGATATTAAAAATTTGATCTTTATATATGTAGTGAAATAAAAATTAGATCTTTATATTTTTAAAGTAATAAAAATATGATTTTTATATTTTTAAAGTATTAAAAATATGATTTTTATAATTTTAAAGTATTAAAAATATGATTTTTATAATTTTAAAGTATTAAAAATATGATCTTTACTATATAGGTGATGTCAAAATATGATTTTTGTTTATGTAAAGAGTTTAAAATATAATTTTTACATGGTCGGGATATTAAAAATATCACCTTTATATGTGTAGAAAAATAAAAAGGAGATTTTTATAAAGATGAAATCTTTAAATTTTAAAAGCGAAGTCCATGTTTTATAAAGGCGAAATCTTTAATTTAGAAAAGACGAAATCTTTATATGGAAAATAGCGTGATAAAAATATAATTTTTATCTATACAACATAGTAGTATAAAAATTCGATTTTTATATATTGAACTTCGAAGTAAAAATTCGATTTTTATATATTGAACTTCGAAGTAAAAATTCGATTTTTAAGTATAGAAAGCGATTGTAAAAATATGATTTTTATTTTAAAGACATCAACAAATAAAAATGTGATTTTTATATATGTAGTGGCTACGAGCAACGAAGATGAAGAAGATGCGATAGCAATGAAGTTTTCTATCAATGAAGAGTCAAGATGATTGGATAGCTATAAGTGAGAACTTCTTACCTTTCAATTTAATTTTTTCTAGTTATATATATACTAGGATGCAGACGGTGCTTAGTAGCACCCGACACAATCGTCCACAGACCATGGACTTGTTTGTTTGGTTGCATAGATTAGTTATATGATGTGATTTGAATTTGGTTGTTTGGTGATTTTGATTGATGTGTGAATGGCGTGGGCCTTCACTAGACCGGGGATAAGGCTAGGCCTCGTCCCGTTTCTAGTATCGTGCCGTTATGCCGCCGAAATTTTCTAAAATATGTTAGAAAAATAAAAATATCATTTTTATTGAATAAATGAACTGAATAGAAATTCATATGTTGAAATAAAATGTTTTATCGTTAAAAATATAATTTTTAACGTGAAAGTGAATAAAATAAAATATTCATTTACAAACCAGACGGTTTGTTTATGTACACTGATTTGACTGACATTGATTGGGTCGATAAATTTTACACATCGCCCAACTGCACAAATAAAATCTGTGTTTGATTGTTTGAAACCCCACACGGGTGTTGGGATGAAATATGAAGTTCACTCATCCTGATTGATTAAATATGTCGATCGATTGATTGACAGGCTGTTATAAGCGTTAGATATCTATATTTGATGCTTATACAGTGTAGTGCACTTTGGTTGATGGTTGATCCTTTTTCAATGTTATTATATACATGTGTTGTATGAAAATCCATATAATTAATTTTATATGGTGATTGATTGGGCCTCATTCCAATTTAGAAGATAAAGAATAATATAAAATAAAGGTTCATGTGTTGACTGTACTCATTCGTGAGATTAGTCATGCGTTGAACGAAATATTTTTAGAATAAAATTTGTATCTTTATCAATATAAAATAAAGGTTCATGTGTTGACTGTACTCATTCGTGAGATTAGTCATGCGTTGAACGAAATATTTTTATAATAAAATTTGTATCTTTATCAATATAAAATAAAGGTTCATGTGTTGACTGTACTCATTCGTGAGATTAGTCATGCGTTGAACGAAATATTTTTATAATAAAATTTACATCTTTATCAATATAAAATAAAGGTTCATGTGTTGACTGTACTCATTCGTGAGATTAGTCATGTGTTGAACGAAATATTTTTATAATAAAATTTGCATCTTTATCAATATAAAATAAAGGTTCATGTGTTGACTGTACTCATCCGTTGAGATTAGTCATGTGTTGAACGAAATAATTTAACAAAAATAGTCACACGTGGACGGTACTCATTCATTGAGATTAGTCGTGTGTTGACAAATAGAATATTTGAAATAGAATATTTGAAAATAGAAATATATGAAGCCGTGTTGATTAGATTGAGGCCATTTTGACGTGAACGATATTTATATCAATTTTATTTCGAAATGAATTGAATATAAAACGATTTCGAAATGAATTGAATATAAAACGATTTCGAAATGAATTGAATATAAAACGATTTCGAAATGAATTGAATATAAAACGATTTCGAAATGAATTGAATATAAAACGATTTCGAAATGAATTGAATATATAACGATTTCGATTTGAATTGAATATAAAACGATTTCGAATTGAATGGAATAGAAAACCAATTTGATTTCAAATTGAATATATAATGAACTTGATTCAAATAGAAAACGAAACGAATTTAATTTGAATAGAAAATGAATTTGAATCGAATAGAAAACCAATTTGAATTGAATTGAATTGAAAACGAATTCGAATTGAATTTAAATTGAATTGAAATTTGAATTGAATAGAAATGAATTTTAAAACGAATTTATAAAGAAGAATTCAATTTTGACTTGAATTGAAAGGGAAGTTGAATTTGCTTTTGAAACGAATTTAAAACTATTTATATAATTCATTTTAAATAGGAATCGACGAAATATATATTATATATATTATACATATAATATAATGGCCTGAATAGAACGCGCCGCGCCGCGGCAGTTCGTGAATTTCGACCATTTATTTCAAACGGACATTACGGGAGATCCGACCGTCGGATTCTCCTAAAACCGGAACCGTTGGGTTCGTATCGAAAAGAGCTTTCTAAAGAATATTAGAGATTCAAAATCTAACGGTTGGAGTTGGAGATACGTCCAAATCAAATTCGAAAAAGGTCGCTATAAGTGCAGTTCGATGGCCATTGTTGGAAATCGACTGTACGGGCCTTGATAAAATTATTAAAAATAGTAATAATTTGTATAAAATCATAAGAAATGATTTGGGAAAATTTGGGATGAAAAACTCCACATTTGAAAAGATAAAAATGGTTTTTATCGAAATGCACTAGTTTGAACTAAATTTAAAACCCAATTATTTTTAAATAAATGAATTAGATTTAAAAAGGAGTTTTAAATAATCGAATTTCTAATATATTTGATTAAATTTGAAATGGGTTTATCGTGAACAGTGTTTTAAATAACACTAGTTCTTTAACCCGATAACAAATAGAAGGTGATATGGGTTTATCGTGAACAGTGTTTTAAATAACACTAGTTCTTTAACCCGATAACAAATAGAATGTGATTTGGGTTTGTCGTGAACTGTGTTTTAAAATAACACCTAGTTCTTTAACCCAGTAAAAGGAGTTCTAACGAATCTGCAATTAGATTGAAGTGTGAATTTGTAATCTAAATTATCAAATTTAGAAATGAGCGAGAATGGAGTATCGCCAGTTTTGCTCCAAAGCGATAGTTAAATCTTTAATTAGATTTGAACGTGAAATGGTAATTAATTTTACCGATAACACCACGGTGTTAGATATGGAGTATTACCAGTTTTGCTTCATGGGATGAATAGGTTGGGATTGGGTAATAAAATAAATAATTACTTCGTTGTGGTTCGCTAATCTCGGCTAGGTGGAAAAACCATAATTTGGTTTTAAATGACATCCAAAGGAAGATACAGGATAAATTTTATTTATCTTGGATAAAATTAATGGGAACCTTTCCCTAAGAATGTGGAATTTAGAAACTAGCTGTAGGTTGGCTAAGAAGAATGGTTTCCGGGATATTGATCTGATGTTGGTTTCGGCCTTCGGGGTTAATGTTTGGGAAATTGTTCTCTTGCTAATTTGCGGTTAGTGACTAATGAATTGGAATGAGGCGTATGTTGTGTTTGTGTAACATTTGTTTTTAATATACGCGGGTTGTTCGGAAAGTCCGGGTTTATACCCATTCTGAATAACCGATTCGACGATAAGTAGAAGATGAAGACGGTGGTCGAAGACCGGAAGTCTTCACATCGTTTGGGCAATTACTGACTATCCTGATTGGGCTGTACACCCAAGAGGATGGAAATAGTTGGTGGTCGTCCAGACGTACCTGGAGATGGATGGATATGCGAGGAAAGTGCCTCCGGTTTCGTTCAGACCCAGAACGGACTTGTAAATGGATTGTGTGTCTGACACTGGATTTTATTCTGTGTTGATTGATTTCTATTAAATATACATCTGTTTGGTGGCGGAGAATTTATTCTTTTGCTTAACGCCCTTCTCTGAGACGTACGAGCTCAGAGGTTGTATATCGATGGACATCAGTCGCATGGCATGAATTGCCTGTGTGGCACGCTAAGATGCAATGATCAAGGCTTCTGTTGAAAAGCATAGTCTTGTGGTTGATGATCAAAGCACGCCTACGTGGCAGCTTTGTGTATAACGTGAATTCGCGAGCCTCACACCTCGGTATGAGTTAAAAACGGGATACAGACTGCAGGGAGAGCACGACGTTTCTTTCTAGCTTTGGTGGTGTCAGTGACTTACCAGCCCTGACATATATATACTTTTCACTTTTGTGATTGTTGGATGAGGCGCCTCGATTATAGGTCTGTAAGGACCGGGAAACGTGTGTTCAGGCATAATTAATCCTCTAACGTAAGTGAGGACCGGCCCTGAAGCATCCAGGGGTTACCTAGTGTGCGTAGTCCTGAGGCATTTGCTAGAGTGTCTCGAACGCGGAGAGGAGCTTGCCCCTTGCCTCGACTCATGACGGAATCCAATTTCCAATACGTGTATTTCGGCTTTATTTGTAGAGCCTAGTATGGCGACATAGTGGGATGGGGCACTCATGCCGTCTATGATTTATATTTATGATTGAAATGTTTTGACACTTATTATAGTATCAAATGATTTGTTTTAAACGTATCAAGCATGTTTGGCTGTTATAAGGTAAAACCCTATCCTCCGGCTTGCGTTGCATTGTGTGATGGGACCTGGGTCTTATAACAGCTTCATTTTTCGAAAAAGCATTGCGTTGTTTCTCTATATGCACTGGTATTCTTGGGAGGAAACCCGTTCCGTGTTATACGGCGTGGTCCCTTGAATTACTCTCTTTTAAAGTAAAGCTTTAAATAACTGTTTTAGTTCTCACACCAGTCACATGACTGACCTGGAGTTTATTGTTTTAACATAAACTCTGGGTGCCCCTATTTTCCGCACGGGCAGCTAGTACTTTTGGTTTTGCAGATTTATATTCACAGGATCCTGGTTTACAGCTGGAATGATATCCGGAAAGCTCTGTATCCGTATATCACCTTCAGTTGTGCCTTGTATTATTTTCCGCTGTTATATAATTAACTGTAATCTCTGATATTTATTCGAATGTATAATATTCATCTATACTCTGTATATTCTTGTATCTGATGGAATTGTTGTAATATACAATGAAATGTTCTTCTGTTTGTGTTCTGATTTGTCATGTTCTCAACGTTCAGGGGTTTCGAACGATCTAGATCGGTTTAATGACTGATTCAGATCGAGCGAAATTCCAGGCCGTCACAAAAATCCTTTCTAAATTATCAACACAACATTTAAAACAAATTTAAATGTTCAAAATAAAATGGCTAAAAATCCGAGTCGTTACATTCCTTCCCCCTTAAAATAATTTCGTCCTCGAAATTGCTAAGGTAGGAAAAGATGCTAAATACCCTATTAACTAGGTCCAAAATCCTTTTTGTTCATTTCTTAACTTCAGTTTAACAGGGCCAATTTATTTCAATTAAAATATTAATTTATTCTTACTAACGAAAATTCTCAAAAATTCTGAAAATTTTCTAACACTTTAAATTTTGAAAGATTACGGCAGCATCTCCTCTGCACGACTCAACCGGTACAACCATAGCTCGCCTTTCTAGGCCTTCTCCAATCCAAAATAAAATCAAAAATACAGGCGGCTAGCCCCATAGGCTCATAAAACCAACAAACCCAAGTAATATTGCAAGCATGTACCTTTTTGTCGGGCATAATTCTATCTCTTGCATTTGTTTCCATTCAATATCTGCTCAGCATACATATATCCATGTCCAGTTGGTTTAAAATCAATTTAACTCCCAACTTCTAACTTTCTTCTCTAATTGACTTCTGATTAGTTCACTTTCATTCTATCAATTCAAATCTGGTTTCTATTTAAGTCAATCCACTTATCATACTTGAATCCAAATGATTCAACCTTAATTAACAACACCCAATATATTTTCAACTTGGTTATTCATAAGTCAAATTCATATTGATAATTCGAATCTCAACATTCCTCATTATTTAATTCCCTTTGTAATTATCTCTAATTCAATCTAACTTTATACAAATCTTAACCTAAGTCAAATTTCAATTCATTTGATATATTTTACCATTCCAATCTATTCAACTTATACAAGTTAAATTTTAATTTCAGAATTCAAATTCCCGGGTTTTATTTCAAATTAGCTTGAAATCATATACATCTATATACATATATTTGTAATCAACCCAATTCAAAACATTTGAATTTCTAAATCATCTTGTCCTTTTCAAACCAATTTTTCATTCCCAAATTACTATGTAGCAATCCGTCACTCAAAAACTTGAAAATGAATACCGATAATGTCGCGACCCATTATCAAAATTATTTTCTCGCCACTGAAGTGATTTCAGTGCTTAATCCCTTTAAAAATACATGAAACCATTCTTACTCAAAAAAATACTTTAAGGTAATGTTATTTTACTTTATAATATTTTAGAAATTTTTTACTAAATGCCCAGAATTTAAATTCCAATTCAAGTTTGGACTTAATCTTGGTTTATCTCATTTGTATACATTATCTGTATACCAATTATATCACTATTGCATAATTTGATAATTCCATTTGATTGTAATAACGATCAATACATTTATATATAATAATTCAAAAATTATTCCTTTTTTATCAAAATAGTTCTTGGGCAAATTTATTTCATTTACCCACTTTAAAACAATATTGCGTCGAATTGTTCTAGTCAAGAGTTTAGAAAAACCTATCGATACAGTTGTACATCCTGTATCGACCAGAATTCATAAATCACTCAACAAACCAACCAACACAATATACAACAATTTTGTATCAAATCTACAAATACGCGCTCATATATATGCACTCAAACTCAATCTAGGGTGTTACTAACCCTATCTCTATTGAGTCACGCCATAGAGCCATGGTTATCACTCAACCTTCAGCTTTTATACCAAATGAAACGACCCACAAATCCGTACCCTTTGAGTCGAATAATAATACCACACGTCCAACCCAAATTGCACAGAAACACGAATCATTATTAGAAAGAAGTTAGAGGATGAGAAATAGAAAGAAAGAAATATTAAAATAGAAGAAAAACGAAGATCACAAACTCACAGCGGAACGAATAAAATATATTAGATAACATAAACATTGAAATACAAATCTGTAACTGTATATATACATACCATTATCAGAGCACAACGGTTATCCCTGGAACAGTTATAAACTCCTGTTTCCAGTTACGACATAGTACACAGCGGAAAATACGATAGTCTATAGCTAACTGATGTAGCCTCCTGCTTCGAGCCCCTCCAAGTGAATCTGAAAAATCCCGACTACTTGTCTGCCCGTACAAATTTGGGCACCCAAGAGTTTAGGGAAAACAAAACAAAATAAACTCTGGGTCAGTCATGGGACTGGTGTGAGTAAACTCCAATCATTTGTTTAACTTTCAAAATCCTGTAGAAAGAAAAGATAATTGTAAGACCGATCCACACGTAAACACGGATGGTTTTTACCTTACGATAATCCAAAAATATTTTTGATATCAAATACAGTGATCTTATAATAATGTCTACATCAAATAAATAGAATCTAGCTAAACGCTTGCATCTCATGCTCCATATATAACATAAAATCAAAAAATCCGCAGGGTGCTTATTGGAGATTGGATTTCCAACATGACAAGGTATGGGACCACCTTCCGATAGTGTATCTCTAGAGACGAATACACTGGGTTCAACAAGAACGTCTCGCAACCCAGCCTACACATGACCGACCACTCATTTCGCTCGAGTGTATCGAATGTATATCACCAACGGTTGGGATCAGCAACCGTTTCCCGAAAGGGACAGCATCGATAGATTTAAAGAAACAAATGGAATTTCTCTAAATAGGTGATTATACATCCTAATGGGGGCGACCCACATAGCCATGCTGCCTGCCCGATTTTTTTCATTTCCCGGTTGTGAGGCTTGAGGTTTGAATTATCTTCCAGAACATCTGGTCACCATTCACTTTGAATGCCCCATCGTCAGATCCATCGAAAATCACTAATTGGTTCAAACAAAAATACTCAGATTGTTATGCTAAAGAAGTTTCTCTTCTATACCATCAACTTCGTACCTTTGAAGGAATCAATGTACGTAACCCCTTTGGAAATACTCTGTCAGGCACTCGTCCTTACACGTTGTCCTGGGTCTGGACGAACCGAAGGCAATGTTCTATAAATCCATCTTGGGCAATTTCTACATAGGATTAACAGAACAGCCCGTGCATTTACTCTGTCTTCAATTATCTCCAGTATAAGTTGATTCATAACGCTTATACCTATATAGAGTGGTTTTCAGACATTAAATTTGATCCCGGTCTCTCCATATTGATAACGGAAAAATGGTCAAAAACTTCGATAGTCGGTGATTTAACTATCAAAGAAAAATAAGTGTGCAACCAACGATCTTATTTCCAGGTAGGAATTTGATCGATCAATCATCAATCAACATTGGCCCCTTTAAATTAATTCCTTATTATATTATCATTTAAATTTCTCATTTCCCATCTTTCATATTCTTTTGAAGCTCGATTTCCCCTCTCGATTCTTTGAAAAACATTTTCAATATTATAATTCCTTCATTCGAGAAAATATCTCTTATTCCAGGTAGAAAACGTTTGTAAATATTCACAAATCCTTATTTTCTATATTCAGAAAATATACATTATTAATATCGGAAATATTCCCGAATTCCCTTTCTTAATTCCTCGTTGACCAATTCATTTTATTTTAACAGCACCGTTACAATCGTTATTTTAGAATTATAGAACACTTATTATAACAATAGTGTTAAGCTCGCTGTTAAAACAGTTATTATAACGGCAACGTTTAAAATTGCTATTAAAAATATTTGGTTTATAAAAATTGTAACTTGTATTTATTTATTTAAATAAAGAAATCAATAAGTAAATAAATAAATAATAAAGTTATTAAATTTGTTTCAAATAGAAAGTAAAATAACTACTTCCCTAAATTCGATATAATCAAATTCCAATAAATAACTTTCATTCAAATACTCTATATTCGATATATATTCTAAACTTCAGAATTTATTTACCATTTCAGGTAAATTCAGATTTCAAATTCACCATTGAATTTATCATTGCAATTCCTTTATAACCATTCGAATCTATGAAACGTTATCACAATTTATTTTATATTCTGAATCATGAACTAAACTCATCATTTTCTTTTAAAACGACTTCCCATTTCCCTTTTTACTCAATTTCCAGTTTGGGTTCATATTTCAAATCATCTAAATTTTCTTTATAGACATTTCATTTGCAAAATATTTCCTTTAAACCATTATTCACTTTAATCATAAATATATTCCTTTATAATTTTCTAAGTTCAAATCTTAACTCAAATATTGGTTTCAAAACTGATTTCCACTTTTTCATATAAATTCAAAATTGAATTTATATTTCGATTTATCCAACGATACCTAATTTACTTAATTTATATACTCGTTTAAAATCAACTTCTTGTTAAAACAAGTTTTTATCTTTTAACTATTTTCGTGATAACACTTTAATTTTTTTGGAAAAATATATTTTCTTTTTAAATTTCAAATTTCATTTTCTATTCGAGAATATTTTATGGTATTTAAATACTAAAATTCTAGGGCCAGGGTAGCTCAAACACAACAAAGTCAATCACTGACTATATATATCACACCACACAACAAAATCAAGGAAAAACAGTAATATAAATATTGAGGAACCCAGTTGGGTCCCTCCAACCCGTTTCCCTGCATCCACAGATGTTAATTAACATCAATAATATTATTTCACATCAATATGAAATATCAAAACTAATAACCGATCAACCATGTAATTCATATCAACCAATTTTATCAACTATTCAACCAAGCAACCATCACACAGTATAAAATAAATTTAAAAACTCGTTTATATAAAAATATAACGAGGCAGAGTTAGTGAGTTTACTCACCTTGTTTTGCAGTTGATGATTCTGCTTTTTTTTCGTTTAAAATCTAATGGGCGTTTGATTTTAAACACTAGATTCCAGTAATCCTGTCCTCTATCACAGTAGTTCTACACTGTAGATTTCTTCATCGTGATCCCAACGTGACCAATTTCTTCCGATTCTGTTCACATACGATTAAGTTATTAACGTTCAAATTACACGATTTATACTGAAATAATTGCCCTCTTAAATAAATTGATTAATAAACTAATTCCATCTAATTTATGTTTTGTTTTAAACTAAACCGGTCGATTAAATTTCTCTAACCTTCATTTATGGTGTCCAACAACTGCTAATGATAACACCTTATACACGTCCATCAATTTCATGCCCATCCTCATCCAACTACATACCACTCCATATTAAACCATCTTCCCCATACTTCTGAAACTATTTCTTCATAGTGCACACTCTTCTCCACCGTGTACTTCCTTCAGCACACCAAGCTCGAGAGCACCATTCCTGATAATCTCCTTTTTCCCACAACAAGGCTTAAAACGCGGTACACTTTAACTCATCTTCCAAAACCCAACTACAATACATATTATCCTTCACCCTTCTATGTGTACATCCCCTTTTTACCCACCTTTTCCCTTACGTTATTTCCTTTCGTGCAGATTTTTTATCTTTAATACCTACGCTCTCCATTTACTCAAATAGCCTGCTGTTAAAACCACTTACCAATTATCGTGATTACCTTAGTACACTCTTTCTCCTACCAGGCATTCAAACTTGTACCATGACGACTCCCCATTTTAGCGACTCTCACGGCCATACCTTGCTGCTACAAGGTCAATGTGGACCATTCTGCCACTCTTACTATTTTCGAAAAGCCATGCATCAAACTCCCCATGTAGTTGCGTTTCTTCTACCGTGAATACTCAACTCAAAAACCCACCCTTTGACCATCAATTTACACACCTTCTCAAAAGAACATATCCATCCCCATCGAGGACTTTACTATCTCAACCCACCTTCACAAACTCAACATCTCCAACACCGTATTTCCAAACTCGCAACTACCCTAACTTCCACCAAACCCATTTCCTCTGCGAAACCCTACCTCATATCACCACCAGGTTATACTCGATCCCCCAAATAAAAGCAATCCGCAACCTGTATTTCACTGTCGCCTGGAGTCCGAGACTACAAATCGTGCTCGAGTACCAACTGTTTCTCTCCTACGATCTCCACCTCAACTGGTCATCACACCAGATTCATCTCCGACAACCATCCTCACGAGTTTGGAAAATCAAGAGTTTTGCAATTCTTTCGAATGTTTTATTTCCGAACTTTGATTCAGAGAGGTGGCTTTGGTTTCTCATGTCCACTGTGTATTCGAACGGAAGAAAGGAGGCCTCGTTTTGTGATGAGTTTTATTTTTAATTTGTGAAGAAGTTCGATTTATTGGTCTCATTGCTGAAGACAAAATATGAACTAGATTTAGGGATTTCAGACAGAAGAAAGGGTAAATTTAGAAATGAATGGCTTGCTATTGAATGGGACAGGGCACAGTTATATAAAGTATTATTATTATTATTATAACGAAACTTTGCGGTAAAATATCATGTAAAACTAACCACAATCGACTTCTATTTACTGATAAAAAGGCAAATCTTGCTATAAAAATGTATTCTGGACCAAATGGGACAAGTTTCGTCGAATTCCGACATCATTTGAAAAAATTTCCTTTATAAAACCAGAAATAAACACGCGTTTAAAATTTTCACGATCACCATATAAATCCAAACAACTTGAAACTTTGAAATCTTTTAGTAATTAATTAATACGAACCCAACGCCACCAGTTTCGTCGCATTCTGAGACTGTTTTCCCGGTATGCTATTTTTACGTGTACCGCAATGCCATTTTGGACACCAAATTACCCGGTCTCTAAAAATAACAAACTCTATACCTATCCTGATTATAATCGACGATACGAACTCAACGGAATTGGTTTCGTGGCCTAATTCGATCGTCTGCTCAAGTTACACTAAAATATCCTTTTATTAAATTAAACACGCGCTATAGAAATTGAACAGGCGTTTTCGGCTATTGTGGTCACATACGACATTGGTTTGCCACGCAATTCAACAATGTACTATAATTTAACGCTATGATCCCAATGAAACTGATTTCATCAAAATCTGATTCCGTTTGTAGAACGGCTATTTTAACGCGTATATTTTTAATAACAATTTCCACAGCGACTATTTCAAATTTTGATTTGACCATAACTAACAAATTATAACACGAAATCTTTATTTTTCTCTTCCATATGAAAATTAAAATCAATACAGTTCCAACGTTTCTTGTTTCATAGAAATCCGACTAAAAATGGATTCTGTATACTCAGTTGAAGTTCAAAACCCCATATTAAGAACTACCGCGCGATTTCGAACTCGTTTTATATTATATTGTAAATTATACGTTCAAACTTCGTTTTATAAATAAATTCATTTATAAAATCCTTTTTAAGTTATCAACACAACATTTAAAACCAATTCAAATGTTCAAACTAAAATGGCTAAAAATCCAGGTCGTTACACATCGAGAGCTTCAATTCCATACCTGTTGTGGAATTTTTCGTCGAGTATTGAAACCAAATCGATCTCTCAAAGTCCCGGTCTTTAAACCGCCGTCCAGGCTAGCATAGACCGTCGATCTAGGCCTCACACCCGGTGCCAGGAAGCCTGCTCCACCCTCTACAACGCTGCACAAGCTGATCGTCCTATCGCTTCGCGGTTTGCACGAAAATTCAAAGCCTAGTTTTGAACAGCGGTGGAAGGTATACGGCTTGGAAATTTTAAACTGTTTTATAGCACTTTAAAGCGCTACAAAATATGATTAACTTATAAAAATCATATCTTTTTGCCACTTTGTCGAAATCCAGCGAAACAAGAGGGATTGGACTCGTGGCGACGTCTTCTACATTCTAGAAGAGACCGAAGAATTTTTGGAGCTTCCTACAATTTTTGGAGGAGTGGAACCCAATGTGAGATTTCTAAATTCAAAACGAAATTTAATGGTGATGTATAAATTATATAGTCGATGTATAAGTTATATAAGAATTGTAAACCTCATGTATAAGTGTTGCATAAATTATATGTGCGATGTATAAGTTATATATAGGTTGTAAAAATCATATGTGCGTCGAATGGAGTTGAAATGAAATTGAAATATATTTATATACATACATACATACATATATATATATATATATATATATATATATATGTATGTATGTATGTATGTATACTTCCCTCGTCCACAGACCATGGACGATATATATTGGTTGTGATTCTTTAGATTTTGGTTGACGTGAAATTTGGTTGATAAATGCGAATGGTTGATAATGCTTGATTGTAGCTGAAACCAAATAGGACTAGTTTATGGGAAAACTCGTCTGCGTATGAACTAGACTATTGAAATTCCCCTTGTCAAAAGACGCGAGGCTTTAAGGTAGCGCGAGGAGCTGTACTCGGGATGGTGCTTGTTTTAACTACCATGCCGTTATGCTGCCGTAATTTTTAGAAATATTCATGTGTTGAAATATATTCATGTGTTGATAAAAATATTCATGTTTGAAATAAATTGTTTGAATGAAAAAAATAACATTTTTATTGTATGTAAGAAGTACATAAAATATTCATGTTTGAAATAAAAAAATTTAACAATAAAAATCAAAATTTTATTATATATATGAATCACTAAAAATAATCAAGTTTGGAATAAATTGTTTTGACAATAAAAATCATATTTTTTTCATAGATATGAAGTGTTAAAAATAGTCATGTGTGGAAATAAATATTTGTTGGCTAAAAATATTATTTTACCATATGTATGAAATGAAAATGGTTAGGAATTCGAAGAATGAATTATATTTATATATACATATATTATTAAAATAAAACAAATAACGATGCTACAGTTCGTATTTTCAAATTGTGATTTTAAATGATTATTACGGGAGATCCGACCATCGGATTTTCCTGAAACCGAAACCGTTGGTTCACTTTGAAAATATCTTTCAAACGATACCAAATTGGTAAAGATCCAATGGTTAGATTGTGTGAAATGTTTAATTCAAATCAGAATAAAAATAGCGCCAGAATGGATTATATATATACATACATATATATATATATATATATATGTAATAACCCGGAAATCTGAGCCAATTTAAAAATTTTATTTTGACAATTTCTATGAATATTGAATATTTAAAATGAATTATTTTAAATAATAATGACGAGAAATTTATTTTGAATAGAATTAGAACGTATATATTTATATAGATCGACGTTAGAATATAAATAATTAATTTTAATTATAAAAAGAAATTGGAAATGGCGCGGTAGTTTGAAATTTCGATTTCAAATTTCAAATGAATGTACAGGATTCAAAATAAACCGGATTTTAGCGAAACCAAAAATATTAGAATCTACTTGAGAATATCTTTCCAACGAATTCGAAAAATTGAAATTTCATAGCGGGAATAAAAATTTATGCCCAATAGAAAATTCAGAATAGTCGCAACGGAATTCTGGCCCTTAAAAATGGATATTTTGCAGATGACAACAGTTTTCGACGAAACCACTTTTGTTGGATCTTGGAAGTAGAATTATTGCTAGATTCCAAAATTCATAATTTTCGGAGTCAATTTGTGAGCGTGGCGAAGTAAAACGTGTTTTGATAGTTTCAGTTAGTTTCAATCGACCAGAAAATGACCATTTTTCAAATGGTCTCAGAATTTGACAAAATTAGTTTTGTTAGGACCGTATCGTCAATAAAAAGCAAGAAAATATTTTTTGGGAATTTTTAGAGTCAGTATGTGGCCCCGGTAAATTGAAATGTGCGTTCAAAATCAATATATAGATTTATATTTTGATTTTGACGGAAACTGATCGTAACAGTTGAATTGGATTACGATAAATATCCCATTGTGTTCGGAATGGGGGTATTTAGCTAGGGCGGCAGTCGTTGTGTTTGATTTGGGGTTCGTGGCGATTTGATTTTTAAAACGAAATAAAATAATAAAACCTAACCCCCCCCCTCACAATTTCAACAGCCGCCGTTCAAACAAAAAGAAACCCGATGGCCAAATCATTCAGTTCGATCTTCTCCTAAATCATATAATCCGCGCAGTGGTTTTGAACGCTTCTCAAAGCAAAAAGGAAGAATGGACCAAGATTTATTAATCCGAGGGTCCTGATCGATTATCGACGCCTATACTGGGTGGAATTTAACCAGAAATCTCCGGCGTTCGAATTCACTTTCTGAAGCGACGAAATGGCCGAGTTTATCGGCACTCATGCACGGAGGAGAACAGACGTAGGGCTTTCGGGTTGTCACCATGGATCGGGCTCCGATCATTGGGATAGCGACGGAAATGAGGAACCTTAGTTTGGGTGAGTTTGGTTTTTTGTCTGAAGATGATACGCGAGAAGAGGAAGACAAGCAGGGGCCTTCAGATCTGAAAATGAATGTGATTAAACCGTTAATGATGGTAATTAATTTATTTAATTAGTTTATTTAATGTAATTAGTTTATAAATATAAAAAAAATCAGTTTTATTATAGAAATACCATTGTGCTAAAATATGATTTTTAAATTAGGAATACCATTGTTTTAAAAATATAAAATAGCATTGTTTTGAAATTAAATTTCTTGGTTTTAAAAATATGAATTTTTATAGAAATAACTTAGAAATGAAAATGTACTTAGCTTTAGAAATAAAATTAGCATATGTTTTTAAATAATAAAATCAGCATATGTTTTTAAAATAAAATTAGCGTTGTTTTTAAAATAGAAATAGTAAAATAAAAATAGAATTTTTATCTATATAGTAGCTGTACAAAAATAGAATTTTTATCTATATAGTAACGTTTTAAGAATTTGATTTTTATATACTAGAGAATATAAAAATGTGATTTTTATATATGTAGTGGCTACGGGCAATGAAATTGACAAAAGGCGAGCACGACGAAGATTTCCTACATACGAAGAGTCGTAGAGTTGGGTTTAGCTCTTGGTGAGAACTTCTCACTTTTATTTTAATTTCTAGTTGAAATGTATACAAAGATGCAGACGGTGCTTAGCAACACCCGTCGTCCACAGACCATGGATGACTTGTTTGTTTGTTTGATTGATGTGTTGTGAAAGTTGATTGCCTGATGTGGAATGAAATAAAATATTTTATAGTTAAAAATATAATTTTTAACGTTGACGTGAATAAAATATATATTCATTTACAAATCAGAACGATTCGTTTATGTACATCTATTTGACTGACATAGATTGGGACGATAAATTTTACACATCGCCCTACTGCACAAATAAAATATGTGTTTGATTGATTGAAACCCCACACGGGTATTGGGATGATATTGACGTACACTAATCCCAATTGTTTAGTAGTATGACGAACGATTGGTTGACAGACTGTGTAAGCGTTAATTATTTATATTTAATGCTTATGCAGTTGTGTGGTGCACTTTGGATGATGGTTGATTATTTATCATTGCTATTATACACATGTGTTATATAGAATCCATATAAATAACATTATATGGTAATTGAGTGGGTCTCATTCCAATTTAAATAATAAAATATATTTATTCATGTGTTGAATAAAAAGAAAAATTCATGTGTTGAATAAAATATATATTCATGTGTTGAATAGAAGAAAATTCATGTGTTGAATAAAATATATATTCATGTGTTGAATAAAAGAAAATTCATGTGTTGAATAAAATATATATTCATGTGTTGAATAGAAGAAAAGTAATGTTTTGAATAAAAGAAAATTCATGTGTTGAATAAAATATATATTCATGTGTTGAATAGAAGAAAATTCACGTGTTGAAGAAAATATTCATTTGTTGAATAGATTAACGAAGTTATTGTAATATATAAAGCCGTGTTGGTTAGATATGCGCCATTTTGACGCAAACGATATTTATATCGATTATATTCGTTTTTATAATGAATATAGAAAAGGAAGTGATTTCAAAATATAACGTTTTGAAAATATTATCAATTATATATATATCGATGATATGGAATATTCAATTTTGATTCGAAATTGATTATGTAGCTGAAATCGTTTCGAAAACGAATTTAAAATGATTTATAAAATACGTTTTAAAAGGAAATCGATGAAATATATAATATATATATTATATATATATAATGGCCTGAATAGAACGCGCCGCGCCGCGCTAGTTCGCGGATTTTGACCATTGACTTCGAATGGATATTACGGGGGATCCGACCATCGGATTCTCCCAAAACCATAACCGTTGGGTTCGTTTCAAAAAGAGCTTTCTAACGAATTATAGAGATTTGAAATCTAACGGTTGGATTTGGAATTATGTCGAAATCAAATTTGGAAAAGGTCGTTGTAAGTGCAGTTCGATGGCTATTGAGGGAAATCGACTGTACGGGCCTTGATAAAATTATTAAAAATAGTAATAATTTGTGTAAAATCATAAGAAATGATTTGTGAAGAATTGGGATGAAAAATTCGAAATTTGAAAAGATAAAAATAGATTTTTATCGAAATGAACTAGTTTTGAACTAGAGTTATAATCCCATTTATTTTTAAAATAAATAAAGTGGATTTGAAATGGTTTTTAAAATAACCAGAATGTCCAATAATTGAATTGGAATGGGTTTGAATCGAAATTGTCTTTGGAATATTTCGATGTTGGATTTCATGATTATACAGATATTGTTATGAAAATTTGAAAGATATATTTATATCGTTATTTCCAATACGATATTTGTTGGTCGTAGAATTTGATATTGAATATAAGCCGATATATTTTCTATTCAGAGCCTGGTATTTAATACCAAATGGGATTTGGGTTTGTCGTGAATGGTGTCTTCGTTAACACTACTCTTAAACCCAGTGGAGGAAATGATTAAATCTTTTTATTTAGATTTAATGAAGTATACCAATTAAATGGTATTTAATTGGAATTGGATATGATTTCCCAGTTAAAGATAGGATATGATTTCCCAAGCTAAATAATCATTGGTAGTGATTACTGGGAAGATTAAAACCAAGTGGAGTTTTAATGAATCTTTAATTAGATTGAAATAATCGAGAATGGAGTATCACCAGTTTTGCTCCAGGCGATAGTTAAATCTTTAATTAGATTTGAACGTGAAATGGTAATTGAATTAACCGATAACACCGTGGTGCTAGATATGAAGTATGACCAGTTTTACTTCATGGGATGAATATGTTGGGATTGGGAAATAAAATAAATGATTACTTCGGTGTGATTCGCTAATCCCGACTAATTTGAATTGATATTCAAAATAAGATTAAAGAATAAATTTAAAGGATTTAACTTTGATAAAATTAATGGGAACCTTTCCCAAAGTATAAGAATATTTGAATAAAAGAATATTCTGAATTTAAATGACGCGTATGTTGTGTTTGCGTAACACTTGTTTATTATATACGCGAGTTATTCAGAAAGACCGAGTTTATCCCATTCTGTATAACTGATTCGAGGATGTGTTGAGGATGAAGACGATGGTCGAAGACCGGAGGTATTCACATCGTTTGGGTGATTACTGATTATCCTGATTGGGCTGTACACCCAAGAGAGTGGAATCAATTGGTGATAGTCTAGACGTACTTAGAGATCGATGGATATGCGAGGAACAAGGTTCCTCTGGTTTCGTTCAGACCCAGAACGAAGTTGTATGGACTGTGTGTCTGACATTGGATTTTGCTCTCTGTTGATTGATCTCTATTAAATATACATCTGCTTGTTGAAGGGGAATTCATCCCCTTACTTAACCTTCCCTGAGACCTACGGGATCAGAGGTTGTATATCGAGTGACACCCGTCGCATGGTGTGAATTGCATGTGTAGCATGCCTAAGTGGCAATTGATCAAGGCTTCTGTTGAAAAGAAAATTCTTGTGGTTGATGATCAAAGCACTGCCTGTAACACCCCGTATTTTCTATGAACATAAGAATAACAAATCAGAGAATAATTAAATTATAACAGAAGAATTAGTGGAAATGGGTCGCGCCATTGCGTTCGTCTCGGAATTCTGCTTGAGATAGAGTCCAAGTTTGCATAAAACGAATACCGTATGAAGGAGATATGGACGAACAAAGTTAGGCAGAAAAACCGGAAACAGGCCAGAAATGCACTGGCACACTTGTGAAGTGCGCCAACACAAAAATACACTAGCGCACTTGGGAAGTGCGCCCATGTCGAGCAAGAAACCTGCACAGGGTTCTAGAGTGTTCTAATGACGATTTTTGATGTGCTGGACGGACTTGATGGCTTCTAGGGTGATCTAATGGTTCTGAAACACTCTCTACACCTATAAATATGTGATTAACCTAACCCTAATTCATAAAATATTGTCTATGACACCATTATGCTACCAAACTCTCTCTTAAACCCTAGCCGCCGCCTCTAAATCTAATCTCAAGTGTTCATTCACAATTCAAATTAAAGTTTAGAGCTGCAACAACAATCGAAGAAGATTAATCAGCGTTTCTGCATCAAATTCGATTTATAATCCTTTTCTTTATCCATGAAAGGAAAGTGCAGTTATTTTTCGATATGAAATTTAATTATGATCCTAGCATGATAATGATTCTGAATCTGAGATTAGGCCCTTTTTCTATTTATCAGACCTGTTCCTCTGTTTTATTGTTATTAGCCTGTTTGTTCCTTATTTCTTCCTCCTTTCTTTCTTTTTGATTGATAGCCAGGCTACCACGAGCCTAAGCCAAATCTCATAAGAGATGAAAGCATAAACGCTAAATTTGGGAAGAATATTGAATGAGGCATATTTAGGCATAATTGATTTGTAACTGATTTGAGGACACAACGCATGTTGTATTTCAGGACATAAGTTTTAGGCATATTGCATAAGAAGATTTATGACTTGGAAGAAGAGGATTATTGTGATTTAGAACATAAAGAACACATGTTGAAAATTTAAGATCTAGACCTGGGCATATTAAATCTGATAGTCTATCATTTGGAAGTAGGAGAATTAATTTGCATATGACTTAGGTGTAAAAATCTATATTAAGATTTGATGACTATTAAGTGTGAATACACCTAAATGGGGATTTTTGGATATGTGACATGCATTGAAATCAATGGCTATATTTGGCATAACTTATATGTGAACCATGATTGGGGTTTTTGGGGAATATTTTGTACCATGCTAAAATTTGGGCATATGTTATATTATGAATCATGACCATGATTTAGGCATGTGAATTTAGACATAATTTATAATTGGCAAGATATGTCAATGAAACTTTAAGGAATGTTTAAAATCTGTTATATTGCCTAATCTGCTAGATCTGTTATATTGCCTAATCTACTAGATCTGTTATATTGCCTAATCTGCTAGATCTGTTATATTGCCTAATCTGCTAGATCTGTTATCTGCTAAATCTGTTGAATTGCTTAATCTGTTGAAAGCTGAATAATTGTAATTTGGAGGCTCGATCTAAAATTGAGCAAAACATGTTAATAGAACTTTAGATAATCTGCCGTAACTTGTAAAGAAGTTAAATCTTGTAAATGGACATAATTAGTCTGATATTTTCTGTAATGGAATAAAGTGGCTATGACACGAGGTTAGACTCCGTTTGCGGTAGAAGCCTACCTTGAACCAACCGGCTTAACCAGCGACCGCAAACTGTTAGTCTAATGTGAGAGGTCGTAGGCATAACTAAAATATGCTTAGACACGAGGTTAGATCTGGCTTGTGGCAGAAGTCTGCCCGGAACCGCCCGGCATATCCAGCGGCCACAAGCTACCGACCTAATGTGAGAGGTCTGTGCATTAATATTTAATTAATGAAAATCTGAGATAAATCTGATGTCTAAAACGTGTTGGGTGGATAGGGTTAAACCAACTGGACTGATGAATTTAACAAACCTGTTTCGTGAATCTATAGGCCCAATACAAAGTTAGACAATTTGTAAGTCTGTTAAATCTGTACATCTGATCTGTTAGTCTGAAAACTTGTTAACTTGATTGTCTGATCTATGAACTAGTAAATCTGAACTCTGTATGTCTGAAAATTATAAACAAGTTAGTCTGAAATCTGAAATCTGTTAGTCTAGGGACACAAGGTTAGGATGGGTAATTACTTGTGTCATCTGTTGTTTGGGACCCATATTAGTTAGTAACCCTTTCTGGTATCAAAACTTTGACCCAATAGCAGGTAGGGTCCACGCACCTTACTGAACTAATTATAAGCGGTTCTTCTGATAATGGCGAGGGGTGTTGATGGTGCGTTCCAACCGGGTCATTTGCGTGCATGGATCCCGGTCTGCCTCTGAGGATGTAAGACGCCGTGACATCTATAAATAGGTCTTTGTCATTCAAAGGTTGCCACTTTAGGGAATGATACACCCTTTTGTAGGGCTGGCACATGGTATTTATGTATTAGGGAGCCGATCGTATGGGTTAGGATTTAGGGTACACTTAGTTCTGTCTGTTCTGTGGGGTACCGTCTATTTCTGTTGGGTGTTAACACCTGTCTGTTTCTGTGTGGTACCATCTGTTGGGGTGGTAAAGGCCCATTTACTAGTGTACACCTAGTTCTAACATTCTGTTTCCGTAGGGATTATTCTATTTCCGTTTCTGTCTCTATTCGGGTGGTAAAGGCCCATTACTAGCATTCTATTTCTATACTTTCTGTTCGGGTGGTAAAGGCCCATTATTAGCATTATGTTTCTGTACCTTCTGTTAGGGTGGTAAAGGCCCATTATTCTGTTTCTGTTTCTGTTTAGATATTAGGATAACACCTAATCCTGTTATACTAGTATTAGTGCAGAGAAGTGAAAAGTAATATCATCTTGTTTCTTCTGTTTAACCTAAGAATATCTGTTATTCATGTTTCCTGTTATCTCTCATCCAGTTTTATTTGCATGCCATGACATTATTATCTATTCATAACTGAAAGTCACTGGACTTGCCAGACTATATGTCTGACCCTTGTTGTTTCGCCTCTTTTCTTCCGTTCCCCCCCCCCCAAGGTTTTCAAGGAAGGAATACTCTAGCTTGATCCGGATCTTTCTTCCAGCTTGGAGTGCTTGAAGTGCTTAAATTATGGCTTGTCTTTTTCTGGCATCTTCGGTGGGGATTATGATTTTAAAGTTTTGTACTCTGATGGCTTTTGAACAAGGCTGATATGTATGTACTTGAGTTTTTGGTAAAGTTGTAACCAAAATGATTTCTGTCCGCTGCAATAAAGTTATAAAGTTTTTCAAGTATTATTTTTATATCTGTCTTGTAATATTTTGTTCTGTTTACTAAAATGCTCCGTCAAAGTTAAGGCATTCCCTTTGTGAGTGACCTTAACGGACGTGGGGTGTTACACTTGGTATCAGAGCTGAAGGCTACCAGATTAGATAGAAGTTTTTGAAAACTATTTCCAAAATGTTTTAAAAGGAAGTATTTTCAAAAGTAAAGTTTATTTTGAAAAACATAATCCCTAAAAGGAAGATATCTTTCCTCCGATTCTTTGTTTCGAATCGCTTCCTCTTTCCCTTTTTAATCTCTTCTTCCGCGTATAGATGTTTTTTTCTAAGATACGTAAGAACTTCCGTATGGTGGGCGGAAAATCGCTTCACGGGACTGAGATGGTTATCAAAACTAAAAGGAAGGGGAGGACTTGTTGGTACCTTTGAGGTAGGAAAATTTCAGAGAAGGTTAAACTTCCTTATCTGATTAGTAAGAAGAACTCTTTCTGATTCTAGCATTTTGATTCTGTAGTTAAGTCTCTGCACTTTAATACTCGTCTTATTTCTGATTTCGCTGTAGTCTCAAAACCCATAAGGGTTACGACTCATCTGTTGGTGACAAGTTGGGGTTTGAGGGTATCTGTGTTGGGCGTTAAGTTGACTATGACGCATATATTATGGGTTTTGTCAATGCTTAGTTTTCTAAAAATCATTTGATAATCTGATCTGTACCAGTAGTCTGTAAGTATCCGAATATTTCTATAAAGGATAGAGGTTTTTACTCGAAGCGTGGAGTAGATTTCCTGCTTGGACATTGTTTAATGGGAGTAATTCTCTGAGTGTCAATCTGATGTTGATTTCGTTCTTCGGGGTTGAGACTTAGGGAACTATTCTCTTAACCGATGTCTAATGGGAACAGAGCTTTTGTTTTAGTTGTACTTACTTCTATCACTCTGCTGTATCCTATCGATCGAGTCTTCGACCTTTAGGTAGAAACTATTGGGTGTAAACATGTGTTTGAGACATGTTATGTTTGATGGTTGCAAGTCGATGCAAGTGGTTGCTAGTGGCTGCTCGTGGATGCATATACACACACACTAGGCACTAGATCGGCTCAAAAACACTCTCATACTGCATATGGATGTGTGTGCATTTTTTTTAATCCTTATGAATGGAATATGGTTGACTCAGCACATGGATGTTGCATATGAATGAATGGTTGTGCACTCATATAGAAATGATATGTCTCAAATAGGAAAATTGCATACATGTTGGACTCAAGGCACTGACATAATTCGCATTAAGGAGGTCAACTGAATCAGTAGACCGCCTGATCTTTGCATTAGATAAGAAACATATACACACACTTTTGTTTATGTTCATACAACATTAGAAGTTTCTAAGGACAATGGATGCTTGTGGACCATGGTTGAGTAGATGGGTGATTGGATGGTAGGACACATTCTTCTTAACTAGAAGATTTCGGGGACGAAATCCTTTAAGGAGGGGAGAATGTAACACCCCGTATTTTCTGTGAACATAAGAATAACAAATCTGAGAATAATTAAATTATAACAGAAGAATTATAGGAAATGGGTTGCGCCATTACGTTCGTCTCGGAATTCTTCTTGAGATAGAGCCCGAGTTTGCGTAAAACGGATACCGTATGAAGGAGATATGGACGAACGAAGTTAGGCAGAAAAACCGGAAACAGGCCAGAAATGCACTGGCGCACTTGTGAAGTGCGTCAGCACAAAAATACACTAGCGCACTTGGGAAGTGCGCCCATGTCGAGCCAAGTACCTGCACAGGGTTCTAGTTAGTTCAAATGACGATTTTTGATGTGCTGGACGGACCTGATGGCTTCTAGGATGATCTAATGGTTCTGAAACACTCTCTACACCTATAAATATGTGATTAACCTAACCCTAATTCATAAAATATTGTCTATGACACCATTATGCTACCAAACTCCCTCTTAAACCCTAGCCGCCGCCTCTAAATCTAATCTAAAGTGTTCATTCACAATTCAAATTAAAGTTTAGAGCTGCAACAACAATCGAAGAAGATTAATCAGCGTTTCTGCATCAAATTCGATTTATAATCCTTTTCTTTAGCCACGAATGGCAAGTGCAGTTATTTTCCAATATGAAATTTAATTATGATCCTAGCATGATAATGGTTCTAAATCTGAGATTAGGCCCTTTTTCTATTTATCAGATCTGTTCCTCTATTTTATTGTTATTAGCCTGTTTGTTCTGTATTTCTTCCTCCTTTCTTTCTTTTTGATTGATAGCCAGGCTACCACGAGCCTGAGCCAAATCTCATAAGAGATGAACGCATAAACGCTAAATTTTGGAAAAATATTGAATGAGGCATATTTAGGCATACTTGATTTGTAACTGATTTGAGGACACAACGCATGTTGTATATCAGGACATAAGTTTGAGGCATATTGCATAAGATGATTTATGACTTGGAAGAAGAGGATTATTGTGATTTAGAACATAAAGAACACATGTTGAAAATTTAAAATCTAGACCTGGGCATATTAAATATGATAGTCTATCATTTGGAAGTAGGAGAATTAATTTGCACATGACTTAGGTGTAAAAATCTATATTAAGATTTGATGACTATTAAGTGTGAATACACCTAAATGGGGATTTTTGGATATGTGACATGCATTGAAATCAATGGCTATATTTGGCATAACTTATATGTGAACCATGATTGGGGTTTTTGCGGAATATTCTGTACCATGCTAAAATTTGGGCATATGTTATATTATGAATCATGACCATGATTTAGGCATGTGAATTTAGACATATTTTATAATTGGCAAGATATGTCAATGAAACTTTAAGGAATGTTTAAAATCTATTATATTGCCTAATATGCTAGATCTGTTATATTGCCTAATCTGCTAGATCTGTTATATTGCCTAATCTACTAGATCTGTTATCTGCTAAATCTGTTGAATTGCTTAATCTGTTGAAAGCTGAATAATTGTAATTTGGAGGCTCAATCTAAAATTGAGCAAAACATGTTAATAGAACTTTGGATAATCTGCCGTAACTTGTAAAGAAGTTAAATCTGCTAAATGGACATAATTAGTCTGATATTTTCTGTAATGGAATAAAGTGGCTATGACACGAGGTTAGACTCCGTTTGCGGTAGAAGCCTGCCCGGAACTAACCTGCTTAACCAGCGACCGCAAACCGTCAGTCTAATGTGAGAGGTCGGAGGCATAACTAAAATATGCTTAGACACGAGGTTAGGTCTGGCTTGTGGCAGAAGTCTGCCCAGAACCGCCCGGCATATCCAACGGCCACAAGCTTCCGACTTAATGTGAGAGGTCTGTGCATTAATATTTAATTAATGCAAATCTAAGATAAATATGATGTCTAAAACGTGTTGGGTGGATAGGGTTAAACCAACTGGACTGATGAATTTAACAAACTCGTTTCGTGAATCTGTAGGCCCAATACAAAGTTAGACAATCTGTAAGTCTGTTAAATCTGTACATCTGATCCGCTAGTCTGAAAACTTGTTAACTTGATTGTCTGATCTGTGAACTAGTAAATCTGAACTATGTATGTCTAAAACTTGTAAACAAGTTAGTCTGAAATCTGAAATCTGTTAGTCTGGTGACACAAGGTTAGGATGGGTAATTACTTGTGTCATCTATTGTTTAGGACCCATATTAGTCAGTAACCCTTTCTGATATCAAAACTTTGACCCAACAGTAGGTAGGGTCCGGGCACGCTTACTGAACTAATTATAAGCGGTTCATTATGATAATGGCGAGTGGTGTTGATGGTGCGTTCCAACCGGGTCATGTGCGGGCATGGATCCCGGTCTGCCTCTGAGGATGTAAGACGCCGTGACATCTATAAATAGGTCTGTGTAATTCAAAGGTTGCCACTTTAGGAATGATACACCCTTTTGCAGGGCTGGCATAAGGTATTTATGTATTAGGGAGCCGATCGCGTGGGGGTAGGATTTAGGGTACACTTAGTTCTATCTGTTCTGTGGGGTACCGTCTATTTCTGTTGGGTGGTAACACTTGTCTGTTTCTGTGTTGTACCGTCCGTTGGGGTGGTAAAGGCCCATTTACTAGTGTACACCTAATTCTAACATTCTGTTTCCGTTGGGATTATTCTATTTTCGTTTCTGTCTCTGTTCGGGTGGTAAAGGCCCATTACTAGCATTCTGTTTCTGTACTTTCTGTTCGGGTGGTAAAAGCCATTATTAGCATTATGTTTCTGTACCTTCTGTTAGGGTGGTAAAGGCCTATTATTTTGTTTCTGTTTCTGTTTAGACATTAGGGTAACACCTAATCCCGTTATACTAGTATTAGTGCAGAGAAGGGAAAAGTAATATCATCCTGTTTCTTCTGTTTAACCTAAGTATATCTGTTATTCCTGTTTCCTGTTATCTCTCATCCAGTTTATTTGCATGCCATGACATTATTATCTGTTCATAACTGAAAGTCACTGGACTTGCCAGACTTTATATCTGAACCTTGTTGTTTCGCCTCTTTTCTTCCGTTCCCCCCCCCAAGGTTTTCAAGGAGGGAATACTCTAGCTTGATCCGGATCTTTCTTCCGGCTTGGAGTGCTTAAAGTATGGCTTGTCTTTTTCTGGCATCTTCGGTGGGGATTATGATTTTAAAGTTTTGTACTCTGATGGCTTTTGAAGAAGGCTGATATATATGTACTTGGGTTTTTGGTAAAGTTGTAACCAAACTGATTTCTGTCCGCTGCAATAAAGTTATAAAGTTTTTCAAGTATTATTTTTATATCTGTCTTGTAATATTCTGTTCTGTTTACTAAAATGCTCCATCAAAGTTAAGGCATTCCCTTTGTGAGTGACCTTAACGGACGTGGGGTGTTACACTGCCTATGTGGCATAGCTTTGTGTAACGTTGATTCACGAGCCTCACACCCCGGTTGTGAACTAGAAACGGGAGAGGACTTCAGAATGGCATGCGTTTCCTTCTAGCTAAGGTGGTGTCAGTGACCTACCAGCCCTGACATTTATATTATTTTCACCTGTGTGGTTGTTGGATTGCGAGGCGCCTCGAATATATCGGTGACTATGTGGAGTCAATGGAGTCATTTGGCTCATTGACGCCCCAAAGGGCGGGGAAACTCAGTGTTCAGGCATTTTAATCCACATCGGTGGACCGGCCCTGACGATCCAAGGGCCTACCTGAGTCTGAGTCTTGAGACAAGGGCTAGACTGTCTCGAATCGGTGAGGACTATCTTTTGCCTCGGTTCACAGATGGAAATCCAACTTCCAATACGTGACATTTGCGGTTTTGATTGTAGAGCCTAGTATTGGTGACATGATATATGGTACCCATGCCGTCTATGATTGATACTTATGATTGAAATTGTTTTGACACTATACACTTATAGTAATAATAAAAGATAAAATTTAGCGTATCAAGTATTCTTTGCCTATTATAAGGTAAAACCCTATCCTCCGTCTTGTGTTGCATTGTGTGACGGGACCTGGGTCTTATAATAGCTTCATTGTTCCTTATTTTAGCATTGCTCTGAAGTTTTATGCACTGGTATTCTTGGGAGGAAACCTGTTCCATGTTATACGGCATGGTCCCTTGATTTACCTAACTTTAAAATAAAGATTAATAGCTGTTTTAGTTCTCACACCAGTCACATGACTGACCTGGAGTTTATTATTTTAACCAAAACTCTGGGTGACCTTATTTTGACATGGGCAGCTAGTAGTTTTGGTTTTGCAGATTTATATTCATAGGATCCTGGTTTACAACTGGAATGATATCTGGAAAGCTTTGTATCCGTGTATTACTTTCAGTTGTGTTTTGTATTATTTTTCCACTGCTATGTAATGTAATTTAAATTTCTGATATTTCTTTGATGTATAATATTTATTCATACTCTGTATATTCTTGTATTCTGATGGAATTGTTGTAATTTCCAAAAAATGTTCTTCTATTTGCATTCTGATTTGTCGTGTTCTCAAAACAATAAGGGGTTTCGAACCGTCTTGGTCGGTTTAGCGATCGATTCAGATCGAGCGAAATTCCTTGCTGTCGTATTTTGGTATCAGAGCTTTGGTTTACAGAGCTCGGAGAACAAGACACGTTAGAACCAATCGAAAGCATTCATCAGATATTGGATTAGTAATATCCAACAAGAATGACTCTTTAGAGATAGGATCAGTAGTATCCTAGAACGAGTGTGAAGAGTGTTGTTCTGTAAAATAAAAGTGAAAACAATTTTTGTTTTGAAAATTTAAATCGTATTATCCGTACTTGAATATTTATTTGTATTGATTTGGACAATCAAATATATTTCCATTGGCTGGTGTGAGAACCAAAGCTAGATAGGGCTTATTGTTGTGATTTGGCATCAAAAATCTGATTTTTTGGATATGTATTAAAGTTAAGTGATTGAAAAGATAATCAACTAATTGATTGCTTGTTGTGTTGTTTGATTATTGTTTGATTAATTAAAATGTTGAACCTTTAGCCAAATTGAACCAAATAGTGAATTGTATTGAAAATTAGTCGCATTTGCATAAATGTACATGCATATTTGTTGAACAGGTCATAGCAAGGAGGCTAGAGCTGAGGAATAAAATTGTTTGCCTGACAAATAGGTACATGTTTATTGTATTTCTTAGGAATTTGATGATTTTATGAGCCGATTGGCTAGCCGCTTGGCTTTTTCTTTTCCTTTTGGATTGGTGAGGGCCATGGGAGGCTATTTGAAATATCCCGAAGCTCCCAGTGCAGGGGAGATTATGGCGAAATTTTTCGAAAATTTAGGGTGTTAGCAAATTTTTTGAAGAATATGAAAAGTTCTTGAAAACTGAAAAGTTGAAGAACTCAAGCCATAATGAAGATAATGAAAGTTGAGTTGGTTTGTAAAACAACTTTCGGCTTCGTTCCTTTTCGGGGACGAAAAGTTTTAAGCGGGGGAGATTGTAATAACCCAGAATTCTGAGCCAATTTAAAAAATTTATTTTGGAAAATTTGATGAATATTGAATATTTAAAATGAATTATTTTAAATAATAACAACGAGAAATTTATTTTGAATAGAATTAGAACGTATATATTTATATAGATCGACGTTAGAATATAAATAATTATTTTTAATTATAAAAGGAATTGGAAATGGCGCGGTAGTTTGAAATTTCGATTTCAAATTTCAAATGAATGTACGGGATTCAAAATAAACCGGATTTTAACGAAACCAAAAATATTAGAATCTATTTGAGAATATATTTCCAACGAATTCGTAAAATTGAAATTTCATAGCGGGAATAAAAAGTTATACCCAATTGAAAATTCAGAATAGTCGCTATGGAATTCTGGCCCTTTAAAATGGAATTTTGCAGACGACCTCGGTTTTCGACGAAACCACTTTTATTGGATCTGGGATGTAGAATTATTGCTAGATTCCAAAATTCATAATTTTCCGAATCAATTTGTGAGCATGGCGAAGTAAAACGTGTTTTGACAGTTTTAGTCAATTTCGATCGAACAGAAATTGGCCATTTTTCAAACGGTCTCAGAATTTGACAAAATTAATTTTTTTAGGACCGTATCGCTAATACAAAACTAGAAAAAAAAATCGGGAATTTTTAGAGTCCGGATGTGGCCCCGTTAAATTGAAATGTGCGTTCAAAATCAATATATAGATTTATATTTTGATTTTGACAGAAACTGATTGTAACAGCTGAATTGGCTTACGATACATATCCCATTGTGTTTGGAATGGGGGTATTTAGCTGGGGTGACAGTCATTGGGTTTGATTTGCGGTATGTGACGGTTTTGATTTTTAAAACGAAATTAAATAATAAAATAAAATATATTTACCTCACTAAAACCTAATCCCCCCTCACAATTTCAATAGCCGCCGTTCATATAAAAGGAAACCCGATGGCCAAATCATTCAGTTCGAACTCCTCCTAAATCTTATAATTCGCGCAGTGATTTTGAACGCTCCTCAAAGCAAAAGGGAAGAACGGACCAAGATCTATCAATCCGAGGGTCGTGATCGATTATTGACGCCTATACTGGGCGGAATTTAACTAGAAATCTCTGGCGTTCGAGTTCACTTTCTGAAGCGGCGGAATGGCCGAGTTCATCGGCACTCATGTAGGGAGGAGAACAGATGTAGGGCTTTCGGGTGGTCACCATGGATCGGGCTCCGATCACTGGGATAGCGACGGAAATGAGGAACCTTAGTTTGGGTGAGTTCGGTTTTTGGTATGAAGATGATACGCGAGAAGAGGAAGACAAGAAGGGGCCTTCAGATCTGAAAATGAACGTGATTAAACCATTAATGATGGTAATTAATTTATTCAATTAGTTTATTTAATGTAATTAGTTTATAATTATAAAAAAATCAGTTTTATTATAGAAATACCATTGTGTTAAAATATGATTTTTAAAATAGGAATACCATTGTTTTAAAAATGTAAAATAGCATTGTTTTGAATTAAATTTCTTTGTTTTAAAAATATGAATTTTTATAGAAATAACTTAGAAATGAAAATCTACTTAGCTTTGGAAATAAAATTAGCATATGTTTTTAAATAATAAAATCAGCATATGTTTTTAAAATAAAATTAGCGTTGTTTTTAAAACAGAAATAGAAAATTAAAAATAGAATTTTTATCTATATAGTAGCGGTATAAAAATAGAATTTTTATCTATATAGTAGCGTTTTAAAAATATGATTTTTATATACTAGAGAATAAAAAAATGTGATTTTTATATATGTAGTGGCTACGGGCAATGAAATTGACAAAAGGGGAGCACGACGAAGATTTCCTACATACGAAGAGTCGCAGAGTTGCGTTTAGCTCTTGGTAAGAACTTCTCACTTTATTTTAATTTCTAGTTGAAATATATAATAGGATGCAGACGGTGCTTAGCAGCACCCGAGACCCGTCGTCCAAGGACCATGGATGACTTGTTTGTTTGATTGATGTGTTGTGAAAGTTGATTGTGTGATGTGGAATGAAATAAAATATTTTATAGTTAAAAATTTAATTTTTAACGTTGATGTGAATAAAATAGATATTCATTTACAAATCAGAACGATTTGTTTATGTACACCTATTTGACTGATATAGATTGGGACGATAAATTTTACACATCGTCCAACTGCACAAATAAAACATGTGTTTGATTGATTGAAACCCCAATGGGTATTGGGATGATGTTGACGTACACTAATCCCAATTGTTTAGTAGTATGTCGACCGATTGGTTGACAGACTGTGTAAGCGTTAACTATTTGTATTTAATGCTTATGCAGTTGTGTGTTGCACTTTGGATGATGGTTGATTATTTATCATTGCTATTACATACATGTGTTGTATACAATCCATATAAATAACATTATATGGTAATTGAGTGGGTCTCATTCCAACTTAAAGAATGAAGTATATATTCATGTGTTGAATAAGAAGTAAAATTCATGCGTTGAATAAAATATATATTCATGTGTTGAATAGAAGAAAATTCATGTGTTGAATAAAATATATATTTTTGTGTTGAATAAAAGAAAATTCATGTGTTGAATAAAATATATATTCATGTGTTGAATAGATGAAAACTCGTGTGTTGAATAAAAGAAAATTCATGTGTTGAATGAAATATATATTCATGTGTTGAATAGAAGAAAATTCACATGTTGAATAGAAGAAAATTCATGTGTTGAAGAAAATATTAATTTGTTGAATAAATTAACGAAGTTATTGAAATATATAAAGCCGTGTTGGTTAGATATGCGCCATTTTGACGCGAACGATATTTAAATCGATTTTATTCGTTTTTATAATGAATATAGAAAAGGAAGTGATTTCAAAATATAACGTTTTGAAAATATTATCATTTATATATATATCAATGATATGGAATATTCAATTTTGATTCGAAATTGAATATGAAGCTAAAATCGTTTCAAAATCGAATTTAAAACGATTTATAAAATACGTTTTAAAAGGAAATCGATGAAATATATATAATATATGTATTATAGATATATAATCGCCTGAATAGAACGCGCCGCGCCACGGCAGTTCGCGAATTTTGACCATTGACTTCGAATGGATATTACGGGAGATCCGACTGTCGGATTCTCCTAAAACTGGAACCGTTGGGTTCGTATCGAAAGGAGCTTTCTAACGAATAATAGAGATTTGAAATCTAACAGTGGGATTTGGAATTATCTCCAAATCAAATTTGGATAAGGTCGTTGTAAGTGCAGTTCGATGGCCATTGAGGGAAATCGACTATACGGTCCTTGATAGAATTATTAAAAATAGTAATAATTTGTGTAAAATCATAAGAAATGAGTTGTGAAGAATTGGAATGAAAAATTCGAAATTTGAAAAGATAAAAATATATTTTATCGAATGAACTAGTTTTGAACTAGAATTATAATCCCATTTATTTTTAAAATAAATAAAGTGGATTTGAAATGGTTTCGAAAATAACCAGAATTTCCAATAATTAAATTGGAATGGATTTGAATCAAAATTGTCTTTGGAATATTTCGATGTTGGATTTCGTGATTATACAGATATTGTTATGGAAATTTGAAAGATATATTTATATCGTTATTTCCAATACGATATTTGTTGGTCGTAGAATTTGATATTGAATATAAGCCGATATATTTTCTATGTAGAGCCTTGTATTTAATATCAAATGGGATTTGGGTTTGTCGTGAATGGTGTCTTCATTAACACTGTTCTTAAACCCAGTGGAGAAAAAGATTAAATCTTTTTATTTAGATTTAATGAAGTATACCAATTAAATGGAATTTAATTGGAATTGGAATTGGAATAGAATGTGATTTTGGGTTTATCGTGAACCGTGTTTTATATGACATTGGTTCTTTAACCCAGTTAAAGACAGGATATGATTTCCCAAGCTAAATAATCATTGATATTGATTATTGGGAAGATTAAAACCAAGTGGAGTTTTAATGAATCTTTAATTAGAATGAAATAATCGAGAATGGAGTATCACCAGTTTTTCTCTAGGCGACAGTCAAATCTTTAATTAGATTTGAACGTGAAATGTTAATTGAATCTACCAATAACACTGTGGTGTTAGATATGAAGTATGACCAATTTTACTTCATGGGATGAATAAGTTGGGATTGGGAAATAAAATAAATGATTACTTCGGTGTGGTTCGCTAATCCCGACTAATTTGAATTGATATTCAAAAGAAGATTAAAGAATAAATTTAAAGGATTTATCTTTGAAAAAATTATCGGGAACCTTTCCCAAAGTATAAGAATATTTGAATAAAAGAATATTCTGAATTGGAATGAGGCGTATGTTGTGTTTGTGTAACACTTGTTTATTATATACGCGAGTTATTCAGAAAGACTGGGTTTATCCCATTCTGAAAAACTGATTCGACGATATGCCAAGGATGAAGACGGTGGTCGAAGACCGGAGGTCTTCACATCGTTTGGGTGATTGTAACACCCCACCTCCGCTAGGGTCACTCACAAAGGGAATGCACTAGGTTTGGTGAAGCATTATCGAGGTAAACATGCACAGAAATATTACAAGACAGAACATATATAATACAGCGGAAGGAAAACAAATTTTATTACCTTATAAAATAAGGTCTAAAGCCTTTTACATCAGAATACATCAAAACCTGTCTTGCAATAGTAAAGAAGCATAACACCATTTCATAAATTATTCCCCAAGTAAAAAAGTAAAGTATCCATAGCCAAGAAAAGTCCAAGCCATGCGTGATGACCTTCAAGCAGAAGAAGTCCAAACTAGATAACAGTGTTTCCTCCCTGAAACCTGGTGGGGGGAAACAGAAGACAAAGAGGTGAAACAAAACGGGGTCAGTCATAAAGACTGGTAAGTCCTATCTACTTCCAGTATAAAAACAGGTAAAGGTAACATGACATGCATAAACTGAAAGTAAACAAAAGGATGACTACAAGATAGATAAACTAAACCAGGGTAACAGGCTGAACTACTGTAGCAAGGTAAACTAAGATATCATGATAAACTACGGTGTCATGATAAATCAAGGTATCACATCGTCAGGTTTCTATCAAGTATACTATCCCAAGGTATCTATCCTGTATACCATCCCATGGTGTCTGTCACGTATACCATCTCTGGGTAGTTATCATGTATATTTGCTCTGTACCTCTCGTACTAGTATCCCAACCCACGTCATGTGTCAACTATGAATGTCCCTTGCCCAATGTCATGTAATGGTCCATGTCAACCTAATATATATAGCATATGTAGGTTTCCCAACTCGTATGTTTCTTTCCATGTATAAGTTCAGTCCTTTGCTGTAGGCCATACGGGCTTTCCCATGTAAACGTTTTATCCTTGAGGTTATTTTGGACTGCTACCCTTGATCTGTATATGTTTTCTTACCCTGAACTATCACGTGTTCACTTAGGATTTATGTCACCTAGGACCACTAGGGATTATACTACCTAATGAACGTTTCCGTGTCTCGGTTTGGGTTCAGCCACCTAGCGCCACTAGGGATTATGCCACCCGTCAACCGCGCCCTTTATCCCGCGTATGTATCGTGGATCGTTTTCCATGTCTAGACGCACATGATCCTCAATGTGCCATCCGAGTTCCGTGCCAGGGCAAATCAAGAAATACGGAATTCGGTCGGGAGCTTTATGTCTTCTACTGATGCAGATATCAAGGTCTGTTTTTGTACCCGTGGCTATGGTCCCACGTGACCCCTCCCTCAACTACTGAAAGGCAATCCAAGAAAAATCATGTATGAGAACTACATCCCGGCCCCACTATAGCGCCACTTTCCTATGGGCCAACCTCACCCATGACTCGATAGCAAGAACATGGTCTGTTGGGAGTTCTCTGCCTTTCCGTTCGTACACGATTGACTAAAAATGGTAGGTAGTCGGCGACGTGCTATCCAGGGTAAAATCAAGTATCGTCGACTCCACGCTAATCCATCCCAGTCTTTAGGTCGTTCGCATAGCAATCAAGGCATACTCTTGGCTCTTCTATCGCAGACCTTAACCTCTGTGAGGCCGGGTTTCATGGACCACCTTCCACCTCACAGAGGGATACCAAGAGTACCCTCACGTCCCCCGAAGCTACCGCTTCGTCACCCAGTTCGTTGGAGCCTTTATCCAAGTAGAATAATTTGCTCCTCCTCGTGTGTTTAAGCGATGACCTACCATATCGGGTTACTCATCCATTCATGAACTAGTCCCATGTCCTTGACTAAGTATTATTACTTAGTTATACTTAACTAAGGTTTACCACTTAGCTTCTTTTCCCCGTTACCCTTGATTAACCACGATTTTCTACCTAGTTCCTCTAACTAGGGTTTTGTCTATTGGGTTGGGTGTTGTTATTCAGGTTCATGACTTAGCCTGCCTACAAATCATGTCAAGATTGGCTAAGTATTTAAGTTCAAGGCTTAGCCATACAAGGTGGTTAAGTATACCAAGAAGCTCTTGACTTAACCCTATCAAGTCAAATTGGTTAAGTATTTATTTGTTTTAACCCTATCAGATTATCATGTTAGATTGATTAAGCATAGATTATCTTAATCCCATTAGATTATCGAGTCGGATTGGTTAAGTATAGGTTAACTTAACCCCATCCACTAATCGTATTACAATGGTTAAGCCTAATTTAAAAGGTCTTGTGACTTAACCCTACCAGGTCCACATATTAGATTGGTTAAGTGTAGGTTACTTAACCTCATCAAATCATCATGTATAATTGGTTAAGTATAAGTTACTTAACCCCATTAAATTATCATGTTAAGTTGGTTAAGTATTGGTTACTTAACCTCATTGAATTACCAAGTTTAGATTGGTTAAGTGTTTAACTTAACCCCATCGAATTACCGTGCTTAGATTAGTTAAGTGAAGGTTACTTAACCCCATCAAATTACCGTGTTTAGATTAGTTAAGTATAAGTTACTTAACCCCACCTAATTACCATGTCGGATTAGTTAAGTGTAAATCACTTAACCCCATCGAATTTACCGTGTTAGATTAGTTAAGTATGGATTACTTAACCCCATCTAATTACCGTGTTTAGATTAGTCAAATGTAGGTTACCTAACCCCATCCCCTAATTGTCTTATATGGTTAAGTGTCATTAAGGAACCAAGTCCGGTTTAACTTAACCTACCCATTCGTGTCATATCGGTTAAGTGTCATTAATCAAAATTACTTAACCTTTTCATGTGGCATTAATTAGATTAATGCAACTCAACCTCTCACATAAGACTTTGTTGTGGTTACTAGTTATGCCGGGCGGGTCCGGGTAGATTTACACTACAACCTAGTCTAACCTCGGGTTTTAAGTGCTACATGACCAACTGCCCACATTGGGTCCTATTGTTTGTAGCCACTAGTTAAGTCGGACGGGTCCGGGTAGATTTATGCTACAAACTCAACCCAACCTCGAGTTGGCCACTTTCATGTTTGGTCTAGTGTCTTATTACACTTACAACCCACCCATGTCTAGTTCAAGTTCCATGTTTTCCCCACGTGTCATGACCATATTTAAATGTATCATGAATGTCATGTTCTCATGTAAACCCCATGTCAAGTTTTTCATGTCATACGCACGTTTTTCCTAAGCTACCCAAACGTATTCCCAACCCAAGTGGAAGCGAGTCACATAGTAGGGTATTATGCCAACATATTGGCCACAAACATGCATAGTATCATAAGGGGATTTGGCCACAAACATGCGTAAGCCCCAAAGTCAAGTCTTTGCCCATGTTTCACAAGTCAAGTGGTTCCCAAAGGTTCATGCTAACATTTCATAGATAAAGATTCAAACTTGCAAGATATACTAGGTTAAACATAACATGAATGGCATGATTAAGTCGCTACAACTTAGCCCAAGGTCATAGATCATAGATAAGGGGCAAATTTAGGTTCACATAAGCTAGCATACTTATGTTTCATCGCATTTTATCCCATGTCACATTAGAACCACCGTTAGAATCTACAAGTAGCTAGAACTAACATAGCGAGGCTTAGGGAAGGATCATGCATCATCTTGACGAAGAAAGGTGGCTCCTTTGTTGAAGAATCGTCATGAAACTTGTGTAGCAACATTGATCCCTCCTCGATTTGGTGTAGAAAGCTTGCACCTTTTTGATTTGAACCCGATTTGAATGCATAAGCCCTTGGAGTTGGAGGTGGAGGCCATGATCACTCGGCATTTGGGCAACACTTCGTGGCATGAGTGATTTGTGAGGGTTTAAGCTAGGTCTAGGGGTCTTTTTATAGAGATTTGGAGTAGTTTAGGCTGTAGGATAAACCCTAGGATAGATCTGAACCCTCAAAAATCGTCATAAGCCTCCAAAACAAGACCCAGGAGCCAAAACCAGAAGCAGGTGCACCAGGTCGCTGGTTCGACCAGGGGGGGGGTCGACCCAGGGGTCGACACCCATGTCGACCCCCTGGGGAGGGGTCGACACCCATGTCGACATGGGTGTCGACCTTGAGTGTCTGGCGGGAATTTTTCCCGCCTCTCTTTTTGGGCTTAATTTCAAATCTGTTTTCGGATTTGAATTTTCGTGAAACTTCGTTGGGCCTTAACTAAGTCATACGGACTCCGATTTACGAAATTTCGGATTCTATTTCGCGTATTTTTCCGAGATGAACGCAATGGCGCAACCCGTTTATCCTGATTCAGATTTTATAATTTAATTCTGCCTTGATTCTTGTCTTAACACGTTGTTTACAATTCGGGTTGTTACATTCTCCCCTCCTTTAAGGATTTCGTCTCCGAAATCTCCAAGTGAGGAAGAACGTATCCTACCATCCATCATCCATCTACTCAAAACATCATCCACAAGCAACCATGGTCCTTAAAAGGCTTCTAATGCTTTATGAACACATGCAAGAAAGTGTGTGTATATGTACCTTAGCTAATGCTAATGATCAGGCCTGAATGATCTTCTAATGCAAATTATGTTCAGTGCCATGAATCCAACATATATGCAAATAGTCCTAGTCATATAAACACTATATGTGTGCACAACCATTCATTCATATGCAACATCCACATGATAACACATTTAATTTCATCCATAAACAGGTATAAATACTCGTGCATATGCAATATGAAATGTGAGTGTGTCGATCTAGTATCTAATGTGTATTCGCGCATCCACGAGCAACCACTTGCAACCATTTGCAACCATATCAATCATAACATGTTTCAAACACATGTTTACTTCCATAGGATTCTACCTAAGTTTCTCACGATGGGATCGAGGAGATAAACAAGGTAAACTCCCTACGGGGTTTGCAACAGAAACAGGACCGAGAGGATACTCACCAAAAGATAACATGCGAGCAAGCTCTACAGGAAAAACCAGGGATCAAGGATACACTCTTTAAAAAGAGGTATGATGCGCGTGTCTAGCCTTACGTCTTCTAAGTCGCGTTTCCTTGAGCTTAATTCCTCGGTGCCTTGACCATCTTCTTAACTCCATGATCTCGTAGCTCCTTGATTCCTATTTCCAAGATATGAGTTTGAACTTATTTCATTGTCGCCTCTTATTCCACTTTCACTTATCCTTTTCCTAGTATACTTGGCTCAAACGTATCCACTTACTCATGCAAGCTCTCCAAAATTCACTAGGGAATTCTGGATCTCGTCTGCCGATGCCAATCCATGTTGCCAAGTGTACTTACTATGGTGATCCCCATAACTCATGCATAAGCGAAACGAACCATCCGACTTAGTGGCGAATTCTACTCGAATGGATTACCAACAACTGCATCATGAGATTCTAGGTAACTAGCTATGACAGAACCTAGATGGTTACACGAGACTTCGAGGGTATTACCAAAGCAAGTCAAGAGTCTAACTACCCTCCTTTCAAAACCGAGAATGGCACCCCTTATTGGATGACCACTTTATCTCTGGAATCCATCCACGGCCTAGAAACATAAGCATTCTAAAATCCAAACAAGTCATGAATAAATGGACCGATCGTCCAACAAGATTTAGGACAAAAATGGGATCTTCTATCATGCTAGTACTAAGGTGCAGAGACTCAACTATCGAGGCAGACTTAAATGATGCGATGATCAAAACAAAGTCTGGACGGGATGATAGAAAAGAAAGGCTAAGCCTTTAACAGAAACGGTACCATCCTCCTTAGGTACGCTATTGAGGGCATAGGATTGCCTTCTTGCTGATCTCGTCCTTATCTTCCTTTATGGATCAAGCCATACCAACAAGTTGCTTATTCTTAAGCTTGTGTCCTTTATCCCTTCTTATAACTTCAGTAACAGGTCTCTCGAGAACTTCCTCCATCGTACGGGAAAACACTTACGTAGCTAGACAAGGATTAGTCACAGTTAAAACTACTGTGACTACAGATGGAGGAAAGAAAGGAAAAGAGATTCAATCAAGGAAACAAAGGATAGTGCTAATGGATTTTGGGGATTAGCCTTTAAAAACTTTTCTTGAAAAATGCTTCTTTGTAAAACGGTTTCTCAAATAGTTTTCAGAAGGTTTTAAAAACTTTTGCCCAATCTGGTAACCTTCTGCTCTGATACCAAATGTAACACCCCACCTCCGCTAGGGTCACTCACAAAGGGAATGCACTAGGTTTGGTGAAGCATTACCGAGGTAACATGCACAGAAATATTACAAGACAGAACATATATAAAACAACGGAAGTAAAACAAATTTTATTACCTTATAAAATAAGGTCTAAAGCCTTTTACATCAGAATACATCAAAACCTGTCTTGCAATAGTAAAGAAGCATAACACCATTTCATAAATTATTCCCCGAGTAAAACAGTAAAGTAGCCATAGCCCAGAAAATTCCAAGCCATGCGTGATGACCTTCAAGCAGAAGAAGTCCGAACTAGATAACAGTGTTTCCTCCCTGAAACCTGGGGGGGAACGGAAGACAAAGAGGCGAAACAAAACGGGGTCAGTCATAAAGACTGGTAAGTCCTATCTACTTCGAGTATAAAAACAGGTAAAGGTAACATGACATGCATAAACTGAAAGTAAACATAAGGATGACTACAAGATAGATAAACTAAACCAGAGTAACAGGCTGAACTACTGTAGCAAGGTAAACTAAGATATCATGATAAACTACGGTGTCATGATAAATCAAGGTATCACATCGTCAGGTTTCTATCAAGTATACTATCCCAAGGTATCTATCCTGTATACTATCCCATGGTGTCTGTCACGTATACCATCCCATGGTATTTATCATGTATATTTGCTCTGTACCTCTCGTACTAGTATCCCAACCCGCGTCATGTGTCAACTATGAATGTCCCTTGCCCAATGTCATGTAATGGTCCATGTCAACCTAATATATATAGCATATTTAGGTTTTCCCAATTCGTATGTTTCTTTCCATGTATAAGTTCAGTACTTTGCCGTAAGCCATACGGGATTTCCCATGTAAACGTTTTATCCTTGTGGTTATTTTGGACTGCTACCCTTGATCTGGTTATGTTTTCTTACCCTGAACTATCGCGTGTTCACTTAGGATTTATGTCACCTAGGACCACTAGGGATTATACTACCTAATGAATGTTTCCGTGTCTCGGTTTGGGTTCAGCCACCTAGGGCCACTAGGGATTATGCCACCCGTCAACCGCGCCCTTTATCCCGAGTATGTATCGTGAATCGTTTTCCATGTCTAGACGCACATGTTCCTCAATGTGCCATCCGAGTTCCGTCCCAGGGCAAATCAAGGAATACAGAACTCGGTTGGGAGCTTTAAGTCGTCTGCTGATGCAGATATCAAGGTCTGTTTTTGTACCCGTGGCTATGGTCCCACGTGACCCCTCCCTCAACTACTGAAAGGCAATCCAAGAAAAATCATTTATGAGAACTACATCCCGGCCCCACTATAGCCCCACTTTCCTATGGGCCAACCTCACCCATGAGTCGATAGCAAGAACATGGTCTGTTGGGAGTTCTCTGCCTTTCCGTTCGTACACGATTGACTAAAGATGGTAGGTAGTCGGCGACGTGCTATCCAGGGCAAAATCAAGTATCGTCGACTCCACGCTAATCCATCCCAGTCTTTAGGTCGCTCGCATAGCAACCAAGGCATACTCTTGGCTCTTCTATCGCAGACCTTAACCTCTGTGAGGCCGGGCTTCATGGACCACCTGCCACCTCACAGAGGGATACCAAGAGTACCCTCACGTCCCCCGAAGCTACCGCTTCGTCACCCAGTTCCTTGGAGCCTTTATCCAAGTAGGATAATTTGCTCCTCCTCGTGTGTTTAAGCGATGACCTACCATATCGGGTTACTCATCCATTCATGAACTAGTCCCATGTCCTTGACTAAGAATTACTACTTAGTTATACTTAACTAAGGTTTACCACTTAGCTTCTTTTCCCCGTTACCCTTGATTAACCACGATTTTCTACCTAGTTCCTCTAACTAGGGTTTTGTCTATTGGGTTTGGTGTTGTTATTCAGGTTCATGACTTAGCCTGCCTACGAATCATGTCAAGATTGGCTAAGTATTTAAGTTCATGGCTTAGCCCTACAAGGTGGTTAAGTATACCAAGAAGCTCATGACTTAACCCTATCAAGTCAAATTGGTTAAGTATTTATTTGTCTTAACCCTATCAGATTATCATGTTAGATTGATTAAGCATAGATTATCTTAATCCCATCAGATTATCGAGTCGGATTGGTTATGTATAGGTTAACTTAACCCCATCCACTAATCGTATTACAATGGTTAAGCCTAATTTAAAAGGTCTTGTGACTTAACCCTACCAGGTCCACATATTAGATTGGTTAAGTGTAGGTTACTTAACCTCATCAAATCATCATGTGTAATTGGTTAAGTATAAGTTACTTAACCCCATTAAATTATCATGTTAAGTTGGTTAAGTATTGGTTACTTAACCTCATTGAATTACAAAGTTTAGATTGGTTAAGTGTTTAACTTAACCCCATCGAATTACTGTGCTTAGATTAGTTAAGTGATGGTTACTTAACCCCATCTAATTACCGTGTTTAGATTAGATAAGTCTAAGTTACTTAACCCCACCTAATTACCAAGTCGGATTAGTTAAGTGTAAATAACTTAACCCCATCGAATTTACCGTGTTAGATTAGTTAAGTATGGATTACTTAACCCCATCTAATTACCGTGTTTAGATTAGTCAAGTGTAGGTTACCTAACCCCATCCCCTAATTGTCTTATATGGTTAAGTGTCATTAAGGAACCAAGTCCGGTTTAACTTAACCTACCCATTCGTGTCATATCGGTTAAGTGTCATTAATCAAAATTACTTAACCTTTTCATGTGGCATTAATTAGATTAATGCACCTCAACCTCTCACATTAGACTTTGTTGTGGTTACTAGTTAAGCCGGGCGGGTCCGGGTAGATTTACACCACAACCTAGTCTAACCTCGGGTTTTATGTGCTACATGACCAACTACCCACATTGGGTCCTATTGTTTGTAGCCATTAGTTAAGCCGGGCGGGTCCGGGTAGATTTATGCTAAAAACTCAACCCAACCTCGAGTTGGCCACTTTCTTGTTTGGTCTAGTGTCTTATTACACTTACAATCCACCCATGTCTAGTTCAAGTTCCATGTTTTCCCCATGAGTCATGACCATATTTAAATGTATCATGAATGTCATGTTCTCATGTAAACCCCATGTCAAGTTTTTCATGTCATATGCACGTTTTTCCTAAGCTACCCAAACGTATTCCCAACCCAAGTGGAAGCGAGTCACATAGTAGGGTATTATGCCAACATATTGGCCACAAACATGCATAGTATCATAAGGGGATTTGGCCACAAACATGCATAAGCCCCAAAGTCAAGTCTTTTCCCATGTTTCACAAGTCAAGTGGTTCCCAAAGGTTCATGCTAACATTTCATAGATAAAGATTCAAACTTGCAAGATATACTAGGTTAAAAATAACATGAATGGCATGATTAAGTCGCTACAACTTAGCCCAAGGTCATAGATCATAGAAAAGGGGCAAATTTAGGTTCACATAAGCTAGCATACTTATGTTTCATCGCATTTTATCCCATGTCACATTAGAACCACCGTTAGAATCTACAAGTAGCTAGAACTTACATAGCGAGGCTTAGGGAAGGATCATGCATCGTCTTGACGAAGAAAGGTGGCTCCTTTGTTGAAGAATCGTCATGAAACTTGCGTAGCAACGTTGATCCCTCCTAGATTTGGTGTAGAAAGCTTGCACCTTTTTGATTTGAACCCGATTTGAATGCATAAGCCCTTGGAGTTGGAGGTGGAGGCCATGATCACTCGGCATTTGGGCAGCACTTCATGGAATGGGTGATTTGTGAGGGTTTAAGCTAGGTCTAGGGGTCTTTTTATAGAGACTAGGAGTAGTTTAGGCCGTAGGATAAACCGTAGGATAGATCTAAACCCTCAAAAATCGTCACAAGCCTCCAAAACAAGACCAGGAGCCAAAACCTGAAGCAGGTGCACCAGGTCGCTGGTTCGACCAGGGGGGTCGACCCAGGGGTCGACACCCATGTCGACCCCCTGGGGAGGGGTCGACACCCATGTCGACATGGGTGTCGACCCTGAGTGTCTGGCGGGAATTTTTCCCGCCTCTCTTTTTGGGCTTAATTCAAATCTGTTTTCGGATTTGAATTTTCGTGAAACTTCGTTGGGCCATAACTGGGTCATACGGACTCCGATTTACGAAATTTCGGACTCTATTTCGCGTATTTTTCCGAGACGAACGCAATGGCGCAACCCGTTTATCCTGATTCAGATTTTATAATTTAATTCTGCCTTGATTCTTGTCTTAACACGTTGTTTAAAATTCGTGTTGTTACAGTGATTACTGATGATCTTTATTGGCCTATACACCTAAGAGGAGGGAATCAGTTGGTGATCGTCCAGACGTACTTGGAGATCGATGGATATGCATGGAATAAGGTTCCTCCGGTTTCTTTCAGACCCATAACGAACTTGTATGGACTGTGTGTCTAACATTGGATTTTGCTCTGTGTTGATTGATATCTATTAAATATACTTCAGCCTGGTGAAGGGGAATTCATTCCCTTACTTCAGCCTTCTCTGAGACATACAGGATCAGAGGTTGTATATCGATAGACATCAGTCACATGGTGTGAATTGCATGTCTAACACCCCGTAATTCTATAACACTAGGATTCACAAATCAAGGCAGAATTAAAAGTTGAAATCAAAAACAAGGGAAACGGGTTGCGCCATTGCGTTCGTCTCAGAATTCTACATGAAAACGAGTCCGAGTTTGCGTAAATCGGAGTCCGTATGAGGAATATATGGCCTCCGGAAGATTCTGCGAAGTTCAAATTTCAAAACAGGTCAGAAAACGAGTTCAAAATTCAAAAACAGACCCAGATTGGGCTGGGTGGGAATTTTCCCGCCTAAGGCAACCAGGTCGATTGGGTAGTCGACCTAGGGCACCCAGGTCGATATGGTAGTCGACCTAGGTCACCCAGGTCGACTGGGTAGTCGACCCCCCTCCCACCCGCTTTTTCCAGCTTTCTGAAAGCTGATTCGTTTCTCTGTATCCGGACGCCATTCTGACCAGATTCGTTGACTTCTACACTATATAAATAGCCCTGGTCTCCTTCTCTATTCACAATTCTTTTCTATCCTTAGGTTGCCTCTGAGAAAATATATAAATAAGTAATATATAAAATAAATCAAGACGAGGAAGTACTGCTCAAATTGCCAAGAGGAGGTTCGAACCAAGATTAAGGCTTCAGAATGAGAATCAAAGGCTAACTCAAACGATTTCGAGCAACGTCGCACGAATCATAGCATCACCATCTTTCTATTCTAATCTAATCTCTGTAAGTCAGTTATTTTTAGATATGAACGCTTTCTCTATTCGTGATATGAAATTAAAGGAATAAAAGAATATGCCAAATCTCTCTCTCTCTATTCGAATCTGTGCCTATATCTTTGGACCTAATTAAGAACTGTTATGACTCGATGACCAATTAGGCCTTGCCTATGACTATGAACATTGCCTATGACTATGAACATTGCCTATGACTGTGACTGTGACTATAAGAATTACTTCCTTGACTATGAACACCAGCCTATGCCTTTGACTAGGAAGCATAAACTATTGCCTATGACATAACAAGGACAACTCTGATTAAACACCTATGATTTGTGACTAGGAAAGTGTTTCTTAAGTTTTATGCAATTTGGTCTAAACCCAATTATCTACTCTGTCTTTTCTTGGTTTTCTTTGGTTTTAGACCTTGGGAATTTACCTATTAAGTTAGGTCTACCCATGTTCTTGAACCTACGTCTCTATTCTGTCTATTCTTGGTTTTCTTTGGTTTTAGACCTTGGGAATTTACCTATTAAATTAGGTCTACCCATGTTCTTGAACCTACGTCGTTATTCAACCCTTTTTATGCCAATTATTATGTCTATCTTTTGCATAGCAATCTTTGGTTCATTCCCTACTTTCTACGAATCTTGATTTATCTATAATCTAGATTAAATCATGATTATACGAACGGTGGGAATACGATTCGGGAAAAATATGAAATTTACTAAAACGTAGTTATAAACTTGGAAATTGGCATAAATTGGGAACATGTATTATGGCATGTTCATAGAAATACAAATTGGATAAATTTGACATGAATTATAGGATGTGTAATTTGAATCTAGTATTGACTTGTAAATCTAGCATTTACATGAACTGTGAATTAGAATAACAAGTCTAGTTTTGACATGAACTGAAATTAGAATATTAAATCAAAACTGGGTGGCTAAATTAAGCATGATAAGTATATTAGCATAATTGGGCGTAAATGGTAAATGGTTAAATGGGCCACAAAATAGGTAGTTGGTATGCAAATTAAGTTTTGGGCATAAACGGTGAACTAGAGTATAAAATCTAGTTTTGGCACAAACTGTAAATGGGGGTGTTGGATCAAAATCGCTATAAACTGTAAGATAGGCAAATCAAGATTTTGGGCCTAGAATACAAGTCCATTAGTAGGCATGGCAAATGTATAGGGTATAGGTCAAATTTATTTTAAGAAGGGAAAATGGACTTTGAGGATAAATTGTTAACAATTTATTTATATACAAAAGAAAGGTTTACTAATGACATCTCATTTAATAATACATATACCAGAAAGTTCTAGGGTGACAGAGAGGATAGTGTCTAGGCTTGGGTTTGGAAAATACAAGTTTCCTGCTCTCCCTGGCTATCCCTAACTGATCCAACAGACGGGATGGTTACTTTCAAAACCCGATTTGAAATTTAATCAAAACCCTTTGAACTTAGAAAACCCGAATATGCCTAACCCGAGGTTAGACTGAGTTGTGATGTAAACCTGCCCGGAACCAACCGGCACATACAGTAATCGCAACAATATCTATCTAATGTGAGTGGTAGAAGCTTTAATTTATTTAGTTAAAGCTAGAGCAAGAATGATAGGGTTAAGTTAACTAAGACACTTAACCAATTCAACATTATAACCAGACCGGTGGGTGGGGTTAGGTTCATACAGACACTTAACACAGTTAAACTAGAATGGGAGGGTTAAGTCAAAAGGGACACTTAACCAACTTAGCACAGTTAAGCTAGAATGGAGGGTAAGTCCATAGGGACACCTAACCAAACTCATGGTAACAAGACAAGATTTGTAGGGGTTAAGTAACTAAGAAAACACTTAGCCAAATTAACATGTTAACTAGACTAGAAGGTGGGGGTTAAGTAAAGTTAATACACTTAGCCAAATTAACATGTTAATTGGACTAGAGGTTGGGGTTAAGTAAAATCTAATACACTTAGCCAATTTGATATGTTAGCTGGGCTACCCATAGGGTTAAGTAAACTTGAACACTTAACCATCAGAATGTGATAAAGGAATAGGGTTAAGTCTAAAACATGAAGGGATAATACTTAACCGTTAATAACATGTTAGTTAAAACAGACGGGCAGGGTTAAGTTAAAAAGGAACACTTAACCAATACAGGATGAAAGGGTTAGGGTTAAGTAATAAGAAATACTTAACCAATATAACTTGGTTTGTAACTAGTTATAGGTGAGGATTTGAGCTGACCAAAAACACAAGTCCAACCCCAAATATCACGGAAATTCGAACCATTAATAGAAAGAAGTTAGAGGGTGAGGATAGATAAGATAGAAACTTAGAATAGAAGAAGAAGAAGAACACAACATCAGAGTAACACGAATCTCACAGCGGAACGAATAACATATAATATATATAACATAACTTGAAATATACATCTGTACTTGAATATACATCGATATCAAAGTACATCACTTACAACACAGCAGAAACTAACTATAGCTATATGATCCTGAAGCCTCCTGCTCCAAGCTCTTCCAGTATATCTGTAAATTCCCGACTACTTGACTGCCCGTACAAATTTAGGCATCCAAGAGTTTAGGGAAAACAAAAAAGTAAACTCCGGGTCAGTCATAGGACTGGTACGAGTAAACAGTTTAAAACAGTTTCAGAAAACTAAACGATATCTCATAAGACCACGCCGTATAACACGGAACGGGTTTTTTTCCTTATGAGAATCCAAAACACTTGATTTATCTTTATATCAAAACTCTTTGATATTATAATAATGTCTAAATCAAGTAGATAACAATCTAGTGGAACGTTTGCATCTCACGTTCCACATATATATACAATCAAAACCGCAAACACGTATTGGGTAATGGATTTTCCAACTATGACAAGGTATGGGACCACCTTCCGCTAGTATATCTCTAGAGGAGAATACACCGAGTTCAACAAGAACATCTTGCAACTCAGCCACACATGACCGACCACTCATTTCGCTTGAGTGTATCGAATGTATATCACCAACGGTTGGGATCAGCAACCGTTTCCCGAATGGGTCAGCATCGACAATAGATTTTTAGAAGTAAATGAAACTATAGATCAGGTGATTATACACCCTAATAGGTGCGACCTACATAGCCATGCTGCTTGCCCGATTTCTGTCATTTACCGGTTGATGAGGCTAGAAGCTACGCTTTATCATCACGCCATATTCACTTCGAATGTCACATCGTCAAATCCATCACATCACCGATTGACGTCCTCAACATTACATTACGTGTTAGCTAAAAGAAGTTTCCTTCTCCGCTTCCACTCTTGGTACGGTTGAAGAAATCAATGTACGTGACCATTCTGGAAATACTCTATCAGTCATTCATCCATACAAGTCACCCAGGAACAGGATGAACGGAAGGCACTATTTCTATTAATAGAAAAAGTCCTTGCACTCTACTCCGTCTTCGATTATCTTTATATAATCTGATTCGCACGCTACTGCCAATACGGAGTGGTTCTTCGGATAATAATCCAACCGTTCTCTCCATATTGACAACGATGGTCAAAACTTCGATAGTCTGTGATTTAACTATCGAATAAAAACAAGTGTTTCGATAGTCGATGATTTAACTATCGAATAAAACAAGTGTTTCGATAGTCGATGATTTAACTATCGAATAAAACAAGTGTTTCGATAGTCGATGATTAAACTATCGAATAAAACAAGTGTTCATCCAAATAGGTTCTAACCAGTAGATAGGGTCGACTTCTAGCTTTAGCAATTTCGAGGACGAAATTATTTTAAGTGGGGAAGATTGTAATGACCCGCATTGGCAGGGGTATTATGATTAATTTATTTAATTTTATAAATGGTGGGTTAGTGAATTTAATGGCCGTAGAAATTAATAATGATGAGTATTTAATTAAAATAATAAATTAAATAATATATTTAATTCTGAAATAATCAGAATTGGCTGAAATGGCAATATGGTGTGAACTGGATCATCTGTGATAGTTAATTCAGCTTGGAATTGAATTTGAATAACGAATATATTCAATCGTCGACAGTTGAACGTATAGTGTATATTATAATTATAAACGAGCTTGAAATGGCGCTGCAGTTCGTAAATTGGTGATTCGAACTTCAACTGAATGTATAGGATTCGTTTTAAGCCGGATTTCTGTGAAACATGAAACGTGTGGAGCTGGTGAAGTATATCTTTCTAATGGAAGAGAAAAATCGATATTTCGTCGTGTAGATTTTGAGATATGTCCAAATCAAATTTTAAAATAGTCGTTATAGAATCGTTTATCGACCATAACGGTTTATTTGATATAACTAGAGATCGGATTTGAATTTAGACAAGGTTCTTTTGGGAAGTAGTGATAATTTAATTTTTAGAATTTTACTGTAATTTTTAATTAATTTAATAAGCGACTTTTTATTTGAAGTATTTCGCACCCTGAAATCAATATTTTGAAGTTTCACAATATGAGTCCATCTACCGGTATTATTATATTTTTGGGATCGTGGCACCAAGCTCGACACGATGGTATTTGTATTTCTGTCCATAGAGGTTTGTACGCGAGCGAACCGAGTTTATATAATATAGTACTTCACTTCTAAAAATCAAATAAAAACATTCCTTGGTAAGAATGAAGTCCACGTCTACAGATAAATCTCCTATATAATACCCCCCAACCTCTTAAGACCTAATCTCTTCATTTCAGCGGTCAAATGATTTCCGCCACCACCTCTTTCTCTTCTGGTAACAAATCGCAAATTCAAAAATCATTAGAAAATCAAATAGAAATCCAAACATAAATCTACAAATCCATCTACATATATATATGGACTCGCATCAGTGTTGGCATCAATTCCGTGTAGATTTTATAGGGCTCGAACGCCATTTATGGTCGCTAGAAAATCGAGCGTGCGCCTAGGGTTCTAGTCTTTGGCCAAATAAAGAAGAGTGGGTTTGGTAGGATATCGTAATCGGGTTCCTGATGCGGTTTGGGGTCTGTGGGAGTAGTTTGAGGCTGTTCGAACTCCAGATAGGTCGGTTCCTGTTCGTGAATGCCTCAGGACGCGTTGACATTTGCTGCACCGAGTTCGACAGGAAGCATATGAGGAGGAAGAGTGAGAAAAGATGTGATTTTTGGTGATTTTTATTTGAATTAAAAACCATTGGAGGAGGAGAAGAGGAGGTGAGAACGTTGGCTATTGCTTTGGGATTAAGGAGCAGGTTACGATCTGATTTGGGGAGGAAGAAGGAAGGGTTGGAGCGGACGGGTATTAACAGGGGGGCCGGTGTTTGCTAATGGGCCAAAGTTAAAATGGGCGAGGCCCGTTTAAGTAACAGTTTTAGTTTTATTTATTTTAAATAGGTCGAACTTATAAATTCGATATCTTGGTCATATATTATCAAAATTTGACAAACCAAGATCCGTTGGGATCGTATGGAAGGGCACTACAACAATGAGACTGACTGGGAGTGAATCTGAGCTCGTTACAATTTATGGCAAAATAATTTGTCCGTTGAATCAAATCGAGCGATGGTTATCGTTATCAATGATGATCGTCCAATGTGAGTAAATCTCACTAACTCTGAACAGTTTATAATTTCATGTTGTATTTTTAGAACTGTTAGATATTGGCTGATTGACTGTATGTTGACTGTTTGATTGAACTGCTAGTCAGTTAGTTAAATTTTCTATATTGATTCTGTTTAACAGAATATATCATATAGAACTGAAAGTGATGTTATCTATATTGTTTAACATCTGTGATGCAGGGAAACAGGTTGGAGGAATCCGACTGGATTCCTCAACATTTATTTTACTGTTTTCATATATTGTGACATATGATGTGTTATATAATCTGTTATGGATTATGTGTGTTGGAATGATGTTGATCATTGTTATTCGATATTGTAAATATCATAAAAGACCCTGGGATGTAAAAAGAAGTATTTCAATGTATATTGAAATAAAGGAATTTTATAAAATCACAGGATTTCATAAAAGGAAATATTTATAAAACGAACACGGTTTTATAAAAGGAATATTTATTTAGAGAATAAATAGAAGTTATAAATAGGAAATATTTGTAACGGTAAATAGAAGTTATAAATAGGAAATATTTGTAACGGTAAATAGAAGTTATAAATAGGATATATTTGTAACGGTAAGTAAACGTTATAAAAAGGAAATTGTTGTAACGGAAAACGTAGTTAAGTAAAAGAAGTTAATCGATGTTAGTTAATCGATTAGTGTTAAAGAAGTTAATCGATGTTAGTTAATCGATTAGTGTTAAGTAAAAGAAGTTAATAGATGTTAGTTAATCGATTTGAGAATAAAGTTAAAAAGAAGTTAATCGATGTTAGTTAATCGATTAGAGAATAAAGTTAAAAGAAGTTAATCGATTAGTGTTAAAGTAAAAGAAGTTAATCGATGTTAGTTAATCGATTAGAGAATAAAGTTGAAAGGAGATAATCGATGTTAGTTAATCGATTAGAATAGAAGCAAATGAGTAAATCGAATATAGTTATTCGAATAGAAAGTAAAAGGGATTATCGAATATAGTTTATTCGAAAAGAGTAAGTGAAATGAGTAAATAAATAGTGTTAGTCCAATAGAGTTAATTGATAGGGGTTAGTCCAAAGGAGTTAAGTAAAAAGAGTCAATCGAATATAGCTACTCGAAGGAGGGTTAAGTAAGGAAGTTAGTAAAAGGAATATAAAGTGAACTTTGTCTATTTCAAAGTTAGAAATGTTGTTCAGTTAAGGTCTGAGAGGTAGTTCTACCCCAACTTGATTGGCTTCGTTTTAACTAGGGAATAGTTAAGGTTAGGCAGTAAAGGGAATGGTTTGAGTTGGCATAGCGATGGTTTGTTTAAACATTTGTCTAAGTCCAATGAAGAAGCTTTGGAAATGTTTTCCAAATAAGAAACCAGAAATGTTTTCTAGTAAAGAAAACAAGAAATGGAAATGTTTTCCATTGTTAATAACGTATATTTTCCAAATTTAGAAAATAAGAAATATGGAATATAGGGAAACAGGAGATAAGTAAATTAATGAACTAAGGAGATGAATGTTAAATGATGTTTGATCGATATAATTTCCATTTGGAAATAATATCGTTGTTTGCACACCTGTTTTTATTCGATAGTTAAATCACAGACTATCGAAGTTTTGACCATTTTAAAGTTGTTAATATGGAGAGACCGGTTGGATTATTATCCAAAGAACCACTCTGTATTGGCATAAGCGTTGCGAATCATATATGCCAAAGATAATTGAAGACGGTGTTATGCAAGGGCTATCCTGTTTACAGAATAGTTCCTTCGGTTCATCCTGTTCTTGGATGACTTGTATGGACGGATGTTTGACAAAGTATTTCCAGACGATCACGTATATTGATTTCTCCAACTGTACCAAGAGTGGAAGCGGAGAAGTAAACTTCTTTTAGCTAACACATAATGTATGATTGAGGACGTCAATTGGTGATTTGATGGATTTAACGATGTGGCATTCAAAGTGAATCTGTTATGATGATAAAGCGTAGCTTCTAGCCTCATCATCCAGTAAATGACAGAAATCGGGCAGGCAGCATGGCTAAGTCGGTCGCACCGAAGTAGGGTGTATAATCACCTGATCTAGAGTTTCATTTACTTCTAAAAATCTATTGTTGATGCTGTCCCATTCGGGAAACGGTTGCTGATCCCAACTGTTGGTGATATACATTCGATACGCTCAAGCGAAATGAGTGGTCGGTCATGTGTGGCCGGGTTGCAAGATGTTCTTGTTGAACCCAGTGTATTCCTCTCTAGAGGTACACGAACGGAAGGTGGTTCCATACCTTGTCATAGTTGGAAATCCATTACCCAATATGTGCTTGCGGTTTTGATTGTATACTATATATGTAGAACGTGAGATGAAAGCGTTTCTACTAGATGATTATATATATATACTGTGGTTGATAGACATTATTATAATATCAAAAGGTTTTTGATATAAAAGATATTTTGGATTCTCATAAGGGAAAAACCCGTTCCATTATGCGGCGTGGTCTTATGAGATATCATATACCTGTGTAACTGTTTTAAACTGTTTTACTCATACCAGTCCCATGACTGACCCGGAGTTTATTTGTTTGTTTCCCTAAACTCTTGGGTGCCTAAATTTGTATGGGCAGTCAAGTAGTCGGGATTTACAGATATACTGGAAGAGCTTGGAGCAGGAGGCTTCAGGATCATATAGCTATAGTTATTTCCGCTGTGTTGTAAGTGTTGTACTTTGTTAATGTATTGTATACATAAAATGATTTATTTAAAGGATATGTTATCTATTATATGTTATTCGTTCCGCTGTGAGATTCGTGTTACTCTGATGTTGTGTTCTTCTTCTTCTTCTTCTATTCTAATTTTCTATCTTATCTTTCCTCACCCTCTAATTTCTTTCACTAATTACCAGGATTTTTCGATGTTTTGGTTATCGACGTCGGGCTTATGTCGATAACCAAAGTCGCTCGAAATCCGGGTCGTTACAGTTGTATAGTATTGATTTAGAAAATATATAGGAAATATTTGTAACGGTAAATAGAAGTTATAAATAGGAAATATTTGTAACGGTAAATAGAAGTTATAAATAAGAAATATTTGTAACGGTAAATAGAAGTTATAAATAGGATTTATTTGTAACGGTAAGTAAACGTTATAAAAAGGAAATAGTTGTAACGGAAAACGTAGTTTATCAAAAGGAGCTAATCGAGGTTAGTAAATCGATTAGAGATAAAACAAAAGAAGTTATTTCTCTTTTATCCTTACGAGGTTTTATTCTTACACTTCCTTTTATCCTTACGAGGTTTTATTCTTATACTTCCTTTTTGATTATACTATTCTATTTCTACGTTCGTTTTCTTATCGACTTCTTTATATATCGATACGTTGATTTCTAACTATACCGATAAGTAGTAAGATTCAGGCTCGAAGATCAATGTGGAATAAGAATTAGTTAAATACTGTATTTGGGTTGTCGTAACGATGTTTTACACAACATCTGTTTTAACCCAAATATGTGCAAAGCTTGGAAATAGAATAATGAACGTTTCCTAAGTATAGAAATAAACGAGATTGGAAAATAGATAAGTAATTGGAATATTTTCCAATTATAAATAACATATATTTTCTAAAGTTTAGAAAATAAAAGAAGGCGATATATGGAAACGTTTTCCAAATAACATATAAGGCCAATATGGTTATTGAAAATATTTGGTTAACAAATATTGATAAGAAATAGAGAAGAGATTTAATTAATGGAATATTAATTAAAGGTTCAGTGATTGTTGGATGTTTGGATGAACACTTGTTTTATTCGATAGTTAAATCATCGACTATCGAAACACTTGTTTTTATTCGATAGTTAAATCACAGACTATCGAAGTTTTGACCATCGTTGTCAATATGGAGAGACCGGTTGGATTATTATCCGAAGAACCACTCCATATCGGCAGTAGCGTGCGAATCAGATTATATAAAGATAATCGAAGACGGAGTAGAGTGCAAGGACTTTTTCTGTAAATAGAAATAGTGCCTTCAGTTCATCCTGTTCCTGGGTGATTTGTATGGATGAATGTCTGACAGAGTATTTCCAGAAAGGTCACGTACATTGATTTCTTCAACTATACCAAGAGTGGAAGCGGAGGAGGAAACTTCTTTTAGCTGACACGTGATGTACTGTTGTAGACGACAATTAGTGATTTTCGATGGATCTGACGATGTGACATTCGAAGTGAATCTGGTGTGATGATAAAGCGTAGCTTCTAGCCTCAACATCCGGTAAATGACAGAAATCGGGCAAGCAACATGGCCATTTAGGTCGCACCTATTAGGGTGTATAATCACCTGATCTAGAGTTTCATTTACTTCTAAAAATCTATTGTCGATGCTGTCCCATTCGGGAAACGGTTGCTGATCCCAACCGTTGGTGATATACATTCGATACACTCAAGCGAAATGAGTGGTCGGTCATGTGTGGCTGAGTTGCAAGATGTTCTTGTTGAACTCGGTGTATTCTCCTCTAGAGATATACCAGCGGAAGGTGGTTCCATACCTTGTCATAGTTGGAAATCCATTACCCAATACGTGTTTGCGGTTTTGATTGTATATTGTATATGTGGAACGTGAGATGCAAGCGTTTCCACTAGATTGTTATTTATGTGATTTAGATATTATTATAATATCAAAAGAGTTGATATAAAGATTGTTTGGATTCTCATAAGGGAAAAACCCGTTCCGTGTTATACGGCGTGGTCTTATGAGATATCATTTAGTTTTCTGAAACTGTTTTAAACTGTTTACTCATACCAGTCCCATGACTGACCCGGAGTTTATTTGTTTTGTTCTACCTAAACTCTTGGGTGCCTAAATTTGTACGGGCAGTCAAGTAGTTCAGGATTTTACAGATCTATCTAAAGGAGCTTGGACCAGGAGGCTTCAGCGTTATCCAGTTATAGTTGTTCCGTTATGTTGTAAGTGTTGTACTCTGATAAGTGTATGATATACAGTTAAGATTTTGTATTTCAATGATGTGATATATTATATTTTGTTCCGCTGCGATGTGAGATTCTGTGTTGTTATTTCTGTTCTTCTTCTACCTCTTTCTTCTAAAAAAAAATGTTTCGTATTTTCGTGATATTTGGGTTGGACGTATGATGTATATAGTCAACTCTGATGTTACGGATTTGCGGGTCATTACAGTTGGTACCAACTGTAATGACCCGCAAATCCGGTAGAATTTGAGCTGACCAAAAACACAAGTCCAACCCCAAATATCACAGAAATTAGAACCATTAATAGAAAGAAGTTAGAGGGTGAGGGTAGATAAGATAGAAACTTAGAATAGAAGAAGAAGAAGAAGAACACAATATCAGAGTAACACGAATCTCACAGCGGAACGAATAACATATAATATATATAACATAACTTGAAATATACATCTGTACTTGAATATACATTAATATCAAAGTACATCACTTACAACACAGCAGAAATAACTATAGCTATATGATCCTGAAGCCTCCTGCTCCAAGCTCTTCCAGTATATCTGTAAATTCCCGACTACTTGACTTCCTGTACAAATTTAGGCACCCAAGAGTTTAGGGAAAACAACAAAGTAAACTCCGGGTCAGTCATGGGACTGGTATGAGTAAACTGTTTAAAACAGTTTCAGAAAATTAAATGATTTCTCATAAGACCACGCCGTATAACACGGAACGGGTTTTTCCCTTATGAGAATCCAAACACTTGACTTATCTTTATATCAAAACTCTTTTGATATTATAATAATGTCTAAATCAAGTAGATAACAATCTAGTGGAAGGTTTGCATCTCACGTTCCACATATATATACAATCAAAACCGCAAGCACGTATTGGGTATTTGGTTTTCCAACTATGACAAGGTATGGGACCACCTTCCGCTGGTATATCTCTAGAGGAGAATACACCGAGTTCAACAAGAACATCTTGCAACTCAGCCACACATGACCGACCACTCATTTCGCTTGAGTGTATCGAATGTATATCACCAACGGTTGGGATCAGCAACCGTTTCCCGAATGGGACAGCATCGACAATAGATTTTTAGAAGTAAATGAAACTCTAGATCAGGTGATTATACACCCTAATAGGTGCGACCTACATAGCCATGTTGCCTGCCCGATTTCTGTCATTTACCGGTTGATGAGGCTAGAAGCTACGCTTTATCATCACGCCATATTCACTTCGAATGTCACATCGTCAAATCCATCAAATCACCGATTGACGTCCTCAACAGTACATTACGTGTTAGCTAAAAGAAGTTCCCTTCTCCGCTTCCACTCTTGGTACGATTGGAGAAATCAATATACGTGATCGTCTGGGAAATACTCTGTCAGACATTTATCCATACAAGTCACCCAGGAACAGGATGAACCGAAGGTACTATTTCTATAAATAGAAAAAGTCCTTGCACTCTACTCCGTCTTCGATTATCTTTATATAAATCGGATTCGCACGCTACTGCCGATATGGAGTGGTTCTTCGGATAATAATCCAACCGGTCTCTCCATATTGACAACGATGGTCAAAACTCCGATAGTCTATGAATTAACTATTGAATAAAACAAGTGTTTCGATAGTCGATGATTTAACTATCGAATAAAACAAGTGTTCAACCAAACATCCAACAATCACGGAACCTTTAATTAATATTCCATTAATTAAATCTCTTCTCTATTTCTTATCAATATTTGTTTACCAAATATTTTCAATAACCATATTGGCCTTATACGTTATTTGGAAAACATTTCCATATATCGCCTTCCTTAAATTTCTAGCTTTAGAAATATTCATTATTCTATTTCCAAGCTTTGCACATATATGGGTTAAAACAGATGTTGTGTAAAACATCGTTACGACAACCCAAATACAGTATTTAACTAATTCTCATTTCACATTGATCTTCGAGCCTGAATCTTGCTACTTATCGGTATATCATGAAATCAACCAAGTTGGGGTATAATTACCTCTCAGACCTTGACTGAATAACATTTAACATCAAAACAGACAAGACTACTTACTCGAATAATCAATACCATACAACTGATTATTCACTTTTAAACACATATACATTTCCTCTTTCTATTCCTTCTAGATTTTATTCTTAGTCTTCCTTTTTGATTATACTATTCTATTTCTAAGTTCATTTCCTTATCGACTTCTTTATATATCGATACGTTGATTTCTAACTATCAAATTATCTTAAAAATATTCTATCTCCTTAAATTCCCGGAAAAATTCGCCATAACCTCCTTTGTACCGGAAGCATCGGGAAATTTCAAATAGCTTTCCCGGTCCTTCTTATCTCAAAAAAGAAAAAGAAAAAGCCAAGCGGCTTGCCGATACGGCGCATAAAATCTCATATGGAAATTTAATACGTACCTTTTTGTCGGGCATTCTATTTATTTCACTTCTATACTTTATTCCAAACCTATCTCCTGTATCTATACCTGTCCAATCTATTTAACTATACCAAATCGTTTTAACTCAATTTGTTAATTATTTCTTTAGTCTATTTCTCCTTTTAATATTTGAATTCTATATTCAAACTCCAATTCGCTTCTATTATTCAATTTCTATATATCAAAATCTATTGTCTTCTATTTATTCAAATCCTATATTAAAAAGTCCGTTTGAATTTCTATTATTCAAATCTCTATTTCAATTCCTTATATTCAAAGTCTATTTAAATTTCTCTATTCAAATTCCATTTGAAATACTACATTCAAATCGTTTAAAGTCCATTTGAATTTCTATATTCAAATCTATAGTTTAAAGTCCATTTGAATTTCTATTATTCAAATCGTTATTTCAATTCCTTATATTCAAAGTCCATTAGAATTCTCGGCATTATTTATAAACAACGTTTATAACTTCAATTCAAATCCCACCTTTCCATTTATAAACAACGTTTATAAAATTCAATTCAAATCCCATATTTTCATTTATAAACAACGTTTATAAATTCGATTCAAATCCCATATTTTCATTTATAAACAACGTTTATAAATTCGATTCAAATCCCATATTTTCATTTATAAACAACGTTTATAAATTCGATTCAAATTCCATCCTTTCATTTATAACAACTTTATAAATTCGATTCAAATTCCATCCTTTCATTTATAACAACTTTATAAATTCGATATTCGTTCATATATATTCAAAACAAGTTAATGTTTTCTTTAGTTCATTTAAAAATTCAAATTCTATTTATAAAAATAGAATTTCCCTTTTAAATTTCAAATACCCTTTTCGATATTTTTATAAATCAATATTCAATCCCAGGGATATTTTAAACAATCAAATCCACCAATTATTCAATCATTTGATTTTTAACACATCACATATGAATATATATGAAATCAAACAAACAACAACAGATAATATATTTTTGACGAATCCAGTTGGATTCCTCCAACCTGTTTTCCTGCATCCACAGATGTTAGTCCACATAGTAATACCCATCCTGCTTCGAGGCAGGAAATCGCGGTATAGAAGGTCATCCACTAATCATAGCGTGGGGCGTATAGGGTAATCATCCGCTAATGAAACTACGGGCATCCGCTAATGAGACTGCGGGAATCCAACCAATCAATCAACCCAATATATATATATATATATATATATATATAATAGTCCTAAATAACTAATATATATTTTAAATCAACCAAACAATATTCAAACAAGCATAGCAATTATTTTTAACAACAAGAAATAATTCTAATTAAATGGTGAGTGAGGTTTACTCACCGGCTTTTGAATATCGTGATCCGTTCCAAATTCAAATTTTAATTCCTTTGCATTGATTCCGAGCATTTGGACTAACTGAAAATCAACTGACTTCACGGAATATCAAATTCATTTCCCGCTAGGAGTCCCCTTGACTTGTATTAGCATTACGGACCTTGTATAAATTTAAATATATTGCATTATAATTTGTTACCAATTTTAAATGGTCATAAATTTGTTGGAAACAAATTAATTAATTAAACTGATAAATTTACCTTAATCCTTGTTAAGTCTTTTACTCCTTATACCTAGAACTGCCGTGAACTGCCAAGACTTGACTGCGGCACTTCCTCTTCTTTCTGACTAATCAGCATACTTGCTGCCATAACCCCCTTCAACGCCGATCTCATCATCATCGGATCAGTTTCCTTATTGACCAGACAATCCCCTTGCCAACTTCCTCTAGCTCGACCTCGTCTAGTTCGAACTCTGCCCATCACTCAAAAACCATGACTTTGCTTTGACCTTGCCTGCGATTGGACTGTCACAACTTTCTGGTCCAATACCTCGATTTGAGATGAAACGCACTTTTCAATAAGCCGCCAACCTGTACGTCTTCAATACCGAAGTTCATCGCTTTGCCACCTGAGGCGATTCCCAACCTCACTGACCCCCATCGTACTCCTCCCCAAAGCTATCACTGCGGATTCAAACTCCTCCAGAAATCCCAACGCCCAAATTGAAATCGCGACTTCCACTTTTTGGCCCAAACGAACTTCGAAACCCTTCTCAGATCGCTGCCCCCAATCTCCCACCATCGTGATCCCAATCGAACCCTGTAACCATCCAAATCCCTCGCGTCGACTAGTGCAGAACTCGAACGACCCCAAATTCCCAACCCTAATTCGCGATTCAGTTCGAATAGAGGAACCCCACTTCAAGCTACATACGATTTGGAAACAATGAACGATGCGTTCGATTTTCGTATTGAGGATGCCTGAAATACGAAAGGGGATGGGGAAAATTATCGAAAGGAAATAGGAGGGGTAACCACGGTTTTATAGGCAAATGAAAAGGACAAATCGCACCACGCCATTACTTATCGGTTTTGATTTGTGAAGTGGCAGAGGGAGACATTTCTTTGAATTTCCACCTTTGGTTTTTTGAAGGTTAATAGGGAGACCACGTACAGGTTTAGTTGGAAGAAGGAATACTACTCAATCTTATTTATTTTGGTTTTTAATTTACCGATATCCTTAAATTAAAATACGCCTTGAGTCCGAACTCCTTTCTGAACCCCACAACTGTCAATCCTAGGGTAATACCCGTATCTTGGACACACTGGGATAGGTCACGAAGTCCAATTCGATCATCTGGAGAAGATATTAATTTATTTCGATATAAATTAATTTCAGAACAATTAATTCTCCTCGAAAATAAATATATATTATTACCGTTAAAATTTCAATAGAAATTCTTATTAATTATTTGAACTGTATTTAATTCAAATTCAAATTTGAATTCAACTAAATCCATTTTCGTATTCTGTTATTTAATATATTCGATTTTAAATCGAAATGGATTATTAAACTAATACCATAATATAAAATTCCATTTATATTATCCCCTCCCAATATTTAAATCCATTCTAAATATTTAAAATTAGTTGGTCGAAATCCCGGGTCATTACATCATGGTTAGTGTTCGTGGACATTGCGCAGATGGTTCGGCTCGGAGGAGATGACTTGACTCGTGGGGATGTCCCACGATCCCATAGGGTGATCCGATCGACCCTCAATCCCCAACCGATCCGAACTCCTGCACCTTGTCCAACGAGTTGTTTACGCCCCTCGACGGCGTTTTCGACCATTCCAACTATTCTAATCAATCACAGAGCATACCATACAGTCATAAAAACATATATAATCAACTACAAACATCAAAACAACAATATGATAGGTTAAAATGGATCAAACATAGCCAAAACCCCATATTTTCCCTTAAGCATGTTTAGGTGAAACTTATGATATGTTTAGCAAAACTTAACCAAATTAACCCAAATTCATATCAGAGGTCTAAAACATCATTTAAGAATTTATGAAAAATTTTCCCAAATTTTATCATGTTTAAATTCGCTAATTAACACTAATCACCCCTAATTAGCCATAATTAGTGCAAAACTATGCAAATCACTCACCTTAGCCACAAATAAACTAAGATCTGAAATAAATCTCTGATTTGATGTGAATACCAATGCTAAACAGCAGCTCCAATGTTGCTTTGGTGTAGATCTTCCTTGATTAGGGGTTGCTAAGCCAAATCCTTGACCAAAAGGTGATTTGGAGGTGATTTAGAGGTTGAAGGCCATTTTTAGGGTTCCTTGGTGATAGGTGGAGGCTAGAAAACTGAAATGGAATGATCCTCTATCTCATTTCAGCCTTCCCATAACCCTAATCCCGAAATGGGTTATGGGCCTACTCACTAATCACCCGATTTGGCCCGGTTAAGCAGTTTTTCACCCTGCAAACCTTATTTCAGCTATATCTCCCAAACGGTAAGTCCTTTTGGCTATTATGACCACTCTACGGAAAGGTAAACCACCAAACGAATCCAATGGAAGTGGTTTCAGGTGAAAATTCCTTTCCAATCAAAAGTTATGGCCAAAACAGTACCAACTAAGGGAAAAATGGTCATTTAAAAATCGAAAAAAATCATGGACATGGGAAATGACTCTAATAGATGTTTCCCAAAGTTACATGACCATACGACTTCACATGGGAAAGAAATAAACATTCTACGATCCTATGATGTGTAGAATTCGGGTCGTTACACTCTCCCCCCTTAAGAAATTTCGCCCCCGAAATTCCCTAACCAAAACACACAAAAGGGTCCTGCATGCCTATCAATCATAAAACAACAATCAAACATGCAAAACAAGCAAAATGAGCCTATCCTAGCATGCGGAATGACTAAATCGCAAAGTAAATCTTACCAGGCAAAGAGTTCTGGATATGCCTTCCTAATGCTCTCCTCTGTCTCCCAAGTACAATCATTCTCGTTCTCGCCCCACTGAACCTTGACTAGCTTCACCGCCTTCCTTCGAAGTTGCTTCCTATCGTGCCCCACAATACGAATCGGCTTGCGGTTCCCAACCGCCTCGGGTTCAACATCGAAGTCCTCTAACTGATCAGGTGAAATAGTCATATCTGAGTCGTGAACGAACTTCCTTAGTTGGGAAACATGAAATACATTATGAACTCCCGCCATCTTCTCCGGTAAGCCAACTCTATATGCCAAATTCCCGACTAGTTCAAGAAAAGGGAATGGGCCAACAAATCTTGGTGCCAACTTGCCTCTCCTGCCAAATCGAATCACGCTCTTTAACGGAGAGATCTTGACAAACACCAAGTCACCAACGGAGAATTTCAAGTCTCTTCTCCTCTTATCAGCATAACTCTTCTTCCTATCTTGGGCAGCTTTCATTCGTTGCTGAATGATCTTAACCTTATCCGAAGTTTCTCTCACCACATCTGGTCCAAGCACAAACTTCTCGCCAGTCTCTATCCAACATGATGGTGAGTTACACGGTCTTCCGTACAAAGCTTCATATGGAGCCATACCGATACTGGATTGGTAGATATTATTATATGCAAACTCTACTTGATGCAAATGGTCATCCCACGATCCACCAAAATTCAATATACAAGCTCTCAAGAGATCTTCCAATATACGATTCACCCTCTCCGTTTGACCGTCGGTCTGAGGATGATATGCGGTACTGAGATGTAATCCTGACCCTAGAGCCTCTTGTAAGCTTTTCCAAAACCCACTAGTAAACAACGGATCTCGGTCACTCACAATGCTTTTAGGTACTCCATGAAATCTCACTACCCACTTCATATACAATTCTGCCAACTTGGCTGCCGTTCTGGTCGATTTGACTGGTATAAATCTTGCACTCTTAGTCAATAGATCCACAATTACCCAAATGCTATCATACCCCGATCTAGTCCTTGGTAAGCCATCGATGAAATCCATCGAGACTTGCTCCCATTTCCATTCGGGAATTTCTAATGGTTGCAACAAACCACTAGGCTTCTTTTGCTCGGCTTTAACTAGCTGGCAATTCATGCATTTGGATATAGACTTCCCAACGTCTCTTTTCATCCCTTCCCAGTAGTAAGTCTGCCTCATGTCTCGATACATCTTATTACCACCGGGATGTATAGTCAGTTTTGAGTGATGACATTCTCTAAGCACTTCATCTCTCAAACCATTTACGTTGGGCACAACTAGTCTTCCATTCTTCCAAAGCCATCCATCTCGATCAAGCCCATACACATTCAACTCCTCATCGATACCCATCTCTAACTTGGAGATGATCTCCAATAGGTTAGGATCGTCCCTCTGACTAGAGTCGATCCGCTCTATCAAAGTGGGTCTAATCGTCAAACTAGCTAGCATGACTAGATCCAATTCGCACTTTGGTCTGAAATCGTACCCCGCGATATACTCCAGTTGCTTCCACTCAAGAAACATTGCCCCTAAACTGGCATGTCTCCTACTCAAGGCATCGACTACCGCATTACCTTTCCCAGGTGTATATGTGATATCAAAATTATACGAAGCCAAGAACTCTAACCATCTTTGCTGACGGAGATTCAGATCCTTCTGAGAGAAGAGATACTTTAAAAATTTATGATTGGTAAATATCTCAAATCTTTCTCCCAAGAGATAGTGTCTCCACATCTTAAGCGCAAACACAATCGCTGCCAATTCTAAATCATGGGTAGGATACTTCTTCTCATGAGGCTTTAGCTATCGACTAGCATAAGCTAAAACCCTACCTCCTTGCATCAATACAGCACCCAGTCCGGTACCAGAAGCATCCGTGTATACCGTCATCTCTTTATTCCCTTTAGGAATGACTAACACTGGCGCACGCATCAACTTCTCCTTTAGACTCTTGAAGGCATCCTCACACACTCCGTCCCAGACGAAGGACCGAATCTTCTTTGTCAACTGGGTCAACGGTGCTGCTATCTTGGAGAAGTCCTGGATAAACTTACGATAATATCCAGCTAATCCCAAGAAACTTCTTACATCTGTTGCATTCTTGGGTGTAGGCCAATCCTGTACCGTAGCCACCTTCGTAGGGTCCACGGCAATACCACTCTCGGAAACAACATGACCCAAGAATCTCACTTCCCTTCTCCAAAAATGACACTTAGAGAATTTCGCTTTCAATTGGTGTTTCCTCCACACCTCCATCACTATCCTCAAGTGTCCCTTGTGTTCCTCCTCTGTCCTTGAGTAAACAAGGATATCGTCAACGAACACAAGAACAAACTTATTCAGCTGATCTCTGAATACTCGATTCATAAGATCCACAAAATAGGCTGGTGCATTAGTCAACCCAAATGGCATGACCAACCACTCATAAAATCCATACATCATCCTAAATGCCGTTTTCGGAACACTCTCATCTGCTACTCGTAGCTGATGAAATCCTGTCGCGAGGTCCAACTGGGAGAATACTCTTGCTCCTTCCAGTTGATCAAACAAATCATCTATCCGCGTTAGAGGATACTTATTCTTCCTCGTCACCTTATTCAACTCGCGATAGTCCACACACAAACGAAGGGAACCATCTGCCTTAGTGGAAAACACAACTGGTGCTACCCACTCGGAGACACTCCTTATAATAAATCCATTCTTCAAAAGATTGTTGACTTGCACCCCGAGCTCTCGCTGCTCCCTTGGTGCCATACGACGAAGTGGCATCACTATAGGTCTGGTATCTTTCACTAAATCAATACGGAACTCAATCTCTCGGTGTGGTGGAAGCCCTGTCACCTCCTCGAAGACGTCCGGATATTGGCCGACCACGGGCACATCTGACAACTCATCCTGCGGGATGTCGAGGGAATTTACAAAACTAGCCATAACCCCATCACTAGGGAGGCTACCAAGCACTACCCTCCGCCCATCATCCGCCCTTACTGTCACCAAAAAGCCCTCACAGTCTACCACCACCCCGTATCTTTGGAGCCAATCGACTCCAAATATAATGCCATACCCAGTAAATCCCAAAACAAAGCAATCACAAACAAACATACATCCATGACTCGATAAGACCAAATTCCTGCAAATCATACTAAGGCTAGTCGAACCACCAATCGGGTTCGTCACAACCAATGGTCTATCGACTATCTCGGGTTCCAGTCCCAACCTATCTACCAGGTCACTAGATATGAAGGAACGGGAAGCCACAGTATCAAACAAAACTCGAACGGGTACATCATAAATAGAAAGCATACCTTGAATAACAACATTCTTTCCTTTCTCCGCCGCAGTTGGGGCATTCGACGAAGAAGGAACAACATCAATAGCATATGCTTTCACAATCTGCTTCTCCTTAAGAGGTTGCGGACACTTATCCTTATGATGTCCCACTTGACCACACTTGTAGCACTTCCTTTCCGTTGGCTTGGCCCGACATTCTTTAGCATAATGGCCCTTCTTACCACAGCTGAAGCACTCAACATCCTTCTTGCTCTTTTTCTGGCCACCTTTAGATTGGTCCTGCTTCCTCTTATTCTGAGAGTTATTCTTGCCTCCACCACCTACTTGCGGCTTTGGCCCTTCTGCAGATGCAGCCTCAGTCTTTGACTTAGGGTAAAGACTCTCTGATCTCAAAGCCTTCCCCACAATCGATTCAAAAGTCTCATCGATGTGGTTGATAAGCCTTTCCCCCAAGTATCCATCCAAGCCAGTAATGAACTTCTCATTCTTCTTCTCAGGAGTATCGATAAGAGACAGTCCATACTTCGACAAAGTGTCGAACTCAGCAATATAGTCAGAAACTGCCCTTCTGTTCTGTTTGAGTTCCAAGAACCTCTTAAACAACACTGACTTCTAGGCAGCTGGAATAAACTTCTCGCTAAAGCGAGCCTTAAACTGATCCCATGTAACCTGGTCCTCTGGAGTAGCTGTTCTAATAGCATTCCACCAATTCATCGCTCGCCTTTGCAGCTGACGAGACGCTAGCCTTCTCTTCATCGTATCCTCAAGACCCAAGTCATCGAAGATACGATCACAACTATCCATCCAATCTTGAACATCTGTGGCCGACTCCGTCCCGTGGAACGGCTTTCCACCAAGGTTAGTGTAATCCTTGCAGAACTTGGCGAAATCGACCCCAGGCGCCTGCACTACTGGGCCAACACCAACTCCGGGATTGGGAACTACCCCTTGCACTTCTCTAAGCATATCTCTCATGAGGTTAGTAAACATCGCACTCATGTCAGCGGCATTCCCTTGGTTGGTCCCTCTACCAGCACCCCTCATGTCTTGTAACAACCCGTATTTCGATAACATGTTAAGACGAGAATCAAGGCAGAGTTTAATTTTAAATTCTGAATCAAGTAAAACGGGCTATGCCATTGCGTTCGTCTCGGAAAAATACGCGAAATAGAGTCTGAGTTTTCGAGAATCGGAGTCCGTATGACCAAGTTATGGTCCGACGAAGTTTTCAGAAAATTCATGTTCAAAAACGAGTTCTAATTTCGAAAATTTGGCCTAGAAGGCTAGGTGGGAAAATTCCCGCCAGCCACCCCAAGTGGACAGGGATGTCGACTTGGGAGTCGACATGGCATGACCCAAGTCGACAGCCCTGTTGACTTGGGTGTCGACTTATGGTGGCCGGGCAGTTTTGCCTGGTGCACCTGTTTTCTGTTTTGGCTAGGTTTTTGGGCCTGGTTCGAAATCTGATGGTTCAGGTTGATCCTAGGGTTAATCCTAAGGTCCTATTCACTCCTAATCTCTATAAATAAGCCCCTAACCTACCCCTAAATCCTCATTATTCATTCATGCAACTAAACTATGGCAAAATTATTACTCTCATGGCCTCCACTCAAAACCCTAGCCTCCATCCTCTTGCCCAAAGTTTCTATCTTCATTTCTATGAGAGGTTTCATGATCATGTGAGTGTTAGAGAGTCTCTATGTTAGTATGAGAGCTTCTCAAGCTGATTTCAAGGCTAAAGCTTTGATCTTTGTTCATCAAGATGGGTATTTTATTGATTTGGAGCTTTCATCTTTGGGTTTTTGGATGATGGCATGCATAGGCTTTGTCTCGATCTTTAATTTGATCGATTTGTGCCTTCATAGCAATGTAAGCCCTTTCCCTACTCTTGGATATTAACTATGAAGTTAAATGTTCATTTTGCAAGTTTGGGTTTGATCATTAAGTATGATACATGCTATCATGTCATGCAAGTTTATGAAGTCATTATCTTGATCTTGTGGGCTAAAAGCTACAACCTTTATGTTGAAATGTTGCATTATGCAACATGAGAACCCTCATAACCTTTATGTCAACTTGCATATGAAGTCATAACCCTTATATGATGATATATGCGAGTTACTAGTCATCATTCCATGTCTTTTGTCACCATGATTCGCTTATGTGCCAAGTTTGGGTTTATGCATGTTTTTGAGGCTTAAGAATGTAACATGCAAGTTAATGAACACATTTGTGCCTCATTTGCCACCATGATTAACTTGTGGCTTAATATCCATTTTGTCATGTCTTTGCCGTGTCTCTTCTTTTAATCCATTACGTTGTTGCGAACGTATATGCGAGTTTAAAAGCGTTGGGTTATGTTATGGGTAATTTCTAATGACATGAAAATATAACTTAAAAACATGACTTGAAATATAACATGGAGGTTGACATGTAAGTATGCTTGAAAATATGAAATTGGGAATTTACCAATTAAGTTAGGTCTACCCATACTATGGAATTGGGAATTTACCTATTGAGTTAGTTCTACCCATATTCTTAAGAAAACTTGAATATGAACATGACACTAGACTAAATATGAAAGTGACCAACTCGAGGTTGGGTTGAGTTTGCAACATAAAGCTACCCGGAACCGACCGGTCTAACTAGTAGTTGCAAACAAAAGGACCCAATGTGAGAAGTTGGTCATGTTGTGCTTGAACCCGAGGTTAGACCAAGTTGTGGTGTAAAGCTACCCGGAACCGACCGGCTTAACTAGTAACAACAACAAAGTCTAATGTGAGAGGTTGAGGTGCATTAAGTAATTAATGCCACATGATAAGGTTAAGTAAGTTTCCTTAATGACACTTAACCGTATAATACAGTTAATGGATAGGGTTAAGTTAAATCAGACTTAACTAATCTAAACATGGAAATCGGATGGGGTTAAGTTAGCCTAGACTTAATTAATCCAACTTGGTAGTTTAAGGGGGTTAAGTTAAACGCTTAACTGATCTAACACAATGATTTGATGTGGTTAAGTGACCTATACTTAACCAATCTAACTCGTTAATTTGATGTGGTTAAGTTAACCAATACTTAACCAATATAACGTGAAAACATGATAAGGCTAAGTCACGAATCGTTTGAATACACTTGACCAATTTGACTCAGTAATTTGATAGGGTCAAGTTAATATATACTTAACCAATCTAGAATGATAATTGGACGGGGTTAAGTCGTGAATTGCTTAATATACTTAACCAACTTGACACATGGTTTGTAGGGTTAAGTCTTGAACTTGGATACTTAACCAATTTTGACATGATTTGTAGACGGATTAAGTCATGAACTCAAGTGACACTTAATCCATTATATAAACCCTAGTTCAGAGAATTAGGTGGATAACCGTAATTAACAAGAATAACGGGAATAAGCTAAGTGGTAAACCTTAGTTGGAGAATAGCTAAGTAAAAATTCTTAGTCAAGGAATTTTGGACCAGTTCATAGATTGGATGAGTAACCCGATACGGTAGGTCATCGTTTAAGCACACGAGTAGGAGCAAGTTATCTGATTTAGATAAAGGCTCCAGCGAACTGGGTAACGAAGCAGCGGCTTCGGGGAACGTGAGGATATTCTTCGTATCCCTCTGTGAGCTGCCAGGTGACCGCACTAGGCTCATGAGAGGTTAAGGTCTGCGTTAGAAGAACCAAGAGTATGCCTTGGTTGTTACACGAGCGACCTAAAGACGGGGATGGAAAGGGGATAGTCGACGATACACGGTAGTGCCCTAGATAGCATTTCGTCAGGCTACCTACCATCTTTGGTCAAGCGTGTACGTACGGAAAGGCAGAGAACACCCAAAATACCATAATTGCTATCTAATTATGGTTGCGGTAAGGTTAGGATGTGGGTTGGCCAGTAGTGTGTTCTCATACAGGATTTATCCTGTCTTGTCTTTCACTAGTTGAGGGAGTGGTCTCGTGGAACCATAGCCACGTATAGGAAAAACAGACCTTAGCATCTGCATCGGCAGATAAATCGAAAGCTCCCGACCGAGTCCTGTATTTCTTGATTTGCCCTGTGACAGGACTCGGATGGCACGATGTGATACATGTGCATACAGTCATGGAAAAACGATTCACGATGAATGCGTAGGAAAAAGGGGTGCGGTTGACGGTTAGCGTAATTCCTAGTGGCCCTGGGTGGTTGAACCCAAACCGAAATACGAAAACGTGCAATAGGTAAGCATAATCACTAGTGGTCCTAGGTGGCATAAGTCCTAGTTGCACAAACGATGATTCAAGTTGGGAAAGCCTAGCTAGGTCTAGGGTAACAGTCCAAACGAGCTTAAGGATCATGGAATTGCATTGGAGTAGTATAGAACCTCATGGGAAAGCCCGTACGGTCTACGGCAAGGAACTGAACATTTACATGGAAAGAAACATACGAGTTGAGTAACCTATAAATGCGATATATTAGGTTGACATGAACCATTACACGACTTTTGAGTAAGGGTCATTCATGGTTAACACATGATACGGTGGGGATGCTAGTATGGTAGGTGCAGAGCTAAAATACAGGATAGATACCATGTGACGTTATACGTGATAGATATCTTGGGAATATTATACTTGATAGGAACCTGACGATGGGATACCTTGTTTTATCTTGACATCGTAATTTATCATGACACCTTAGTTTATCTGAGTTCAGTAGTTCATCCTGTTATTTTGATTTAGCTTATCTATCTTGTCATCATGCTTATGTTCATCTCAGTTTCTCATGTCAGTTAACTTTACTAGTTTTTATGCTGATAGTAGATAGGGCTTACTCAGTCTTTTTGACTGACCCGTTTTGTTTCGCTTCTTGTCTTCCGTTTCCCCCCAGGTTACAGGGAGGAAATACTGTTGTTTAATTCGGACTTCTTTTGCTTGAAGGTCATCATGGATGGCTTGGACTTTTCTTGGCTATGGTTACTTTACTGTTTTACTTAGGGAATAATTTTTGAAAATGTCTTTATGCTTCTTTACTATTGCAAGACAGGTTTTGATGTACTCTGATGTAAAAGGCTTTAGACCTTATTTATTCATGTTATGAAAGTTTGATTTTACTTCCGCTATTTCATATGTTCTGTCTTGTGATATTTCTTTGCATGCTTACCAATAATGCCCCTCTAAAGCTAGTGCATTCCCTTGCGAGTGACCCTAGCGGAGGCGGGGTGTTACACGTGGTATTAGAGAAGAAGGTTACCAGACTGGGTAAAAGTTTTTAAAGACCTTCTGAAAACTATTTGAAAATCGTTTACAAAGAAGCATTTTTCAAGAAAATTTTCTTTTAAAAGAAAAAGGCTATTCCCCAAAGGCCATTAGCACTATCCTTGTTTCCTTAATTGAATCTCTTTTCCTTTCTTTCCTCCATCTGTAGTCACAGTAGTTTTAACTGCGACTAGTCTTTTCTATCTACGAAAGTGCTTTCCATACGATGGAGGTGGTTCTCGAGAGACCAGTGGCTGTGTTATAAGAAAGGATAGTGAGAAAGAGGATAAAGGATACGAGCTCAAGGATGAGAAACTTGTTGGTATGGCTTAGTCCTCAAAGGAGGGAGAAAGATGAACAATGAAACCCATGACGAGAGAGTACCTTTGGCATGGTAAAACGGGGCGGATAGTTAAGTATTACGGGACAAGGACAAGATCATCGGGAGGGCAATAGTATGCTCTCATTTCTAGGGTACCTCGGAAGGAGGGTAACGATCTTGTTAAAGGTTTAGCTTTTCTTCTCTATCATCCCGTTAGGACTTCATTTTTCGTATCATTTAAGTCTGCTTCGATAGTTGAGTCTCTGCACCTTAAGTACTAGAGTAATAGAGAATCCCATTTTTGTCTCAAAGTCCTATTGGAGAATCAGTCCATTTATACATGACTTGTTTGGATTTGAGAATGTCTATGCCAAGTGTTGAGTTTGGAAATAATGCTTATGTTTATAAGCTATGGATGGATTCTAGGGATGAAGTGGTTATCCAGTAGGGGGTGCCACTCTCGGTTTTGATAGGAGGGTAGTTAGACCTTTTGACTAGCCTTGGTAATACCCTCGAAGTATCGTGTAACCTTTCTGAGGTTCTGTCATGACTAGTTACTTAGAATCCCTTGATGCCTTTATTGGAAATTTGAAGCCCGATCGAGTGGTGTTCGCCGATAAGACGGATGGTTTACTTCATTTATGCATGGGTTATAGAGATCACCCTAGTAAGTGCGCTTGATAACCTGGTTGACATCTGTTTAATTTCAAGAGAAAGTTCTTCTACATGGAATACCTTATAGTATATAAACGAGATCCAAGATTCACTAGTGAATTTTGGAAAGCTTGCATGAGATCATGAGTACGCAGTCATGTTTGCGCCAAGTATTCTAGAAAAAGGATAAGTGCAAGTGGAATGAGAGGCGACGAAGAAATGAGTTCCAGCTCATATTATGGAAACAGGAAATAAGAAGCTACGAAATCGCGAAGTTAAAAGACGGTCAAGGCACAATGGAATTAAGCTCAAGGAAATACGACTTTGATGGTCAAAGACTAGATACGCGCATGATATCTCTTTTTGGGAGTATATCCTTGATCCCTGTTTTCTGTAGAGATTACTTGTAGGCTATCTTTTGTGGACATCGTCTCGGTCCTATTTTCTGTTACAAACCCCGTAAGGAGTTTGTCTTGTTTATCTTCTCGACCCTGTTTCAGGGAATCCTAGGTAGAACCCTATGGATGTAAACATGTATTTGAAACATGTTATGATTGATATGGTTGCAAGTGGTTGCAAGTGGTTGCTCGTGGATGCGCGAATACACATTAGATACTAGCTCGACTCGGTCACATTTCATATTGCATATGCACGAGTATTTATACTTGTTTATGGATGAATCGAATGTATTATCATGCGGTTGTTGCATATGAATGAATGATTGTGCACGCATATAGTATCTATATAACTAGGACTATTTGCATACATGTTGGATGCATGACACACTATACATATTTTGCATTAGAAAGATTATTCAGGCCTGATCATTAGCATTAGCTAAGGAACATGTACACACACGTTTTGCATATATTCATACAGCATTAGAAATCATCTAAGGACAATGGTTGCTTGTGGATGATGTTTTGAGTAGATGAATGATGGATGGTAGGATATGTTCTTCCTAACTTGGAGATTTCGGGGACGAAATCCTAAAAGGTGGGGAGAATGTAACAACCCGTATTTCGATAACATGTTAAGACGAGAATCAAGGCAGAGTTTAATTTTAAATTCTGAATCAAGTAAAACAGGCTATGCCATTGCGTTCGTCTCGGAAAAAAACGCGAAATAGAGTCTGAATTTTCGAGAATCGGAGTCCGTATGACCAAGTTATGGTCCGACGAAGTTTTCAAAAAATTCAAGTTCAAAAACGAGTTCTAATTTCGAAAATTTGGCCTAGAAGGCTAGGTGGGAAAATTCCAGCCAGCCACCCCAAGTCGACAGGGCTGTCGACTTGGGAGTCGACATGGCATGACCCAAGTCGACAGCCCTGTCGACTTGGGTGTCGACTTATGGTGGCCGAGCAGTTTTTCCTGGTGCACCTGTTTTCTGTTTTGGCTAGGTTTTTGGGCCTGGTTCGAAATCTGATGGTTCAGGTTGATCCTAGGGTTAATCCTAAGGTCCTAATCACTCCTAATCTCTATAAATAAGCCCCTAACCTACCCCTAAATCCTCATTATTCATTCATGCAACTAAACTATGGCAAAATTATTACTCTCATGGCCTCCACTCAAAACCCTAGCCTCCATCCTCTTGCCCAAAGTTTCTATCTTCATTTCTATGAGAGGTTTCATGATCATGTGAGTGTTAGAGAGTCTCTATGTTAGTATGAGAGCTTCTCAAGTTGATTTTAAGGCTAAAGCTTTGATCTTTGTTCATCAAGATGGGGTTTTTATTGATTTGGAGCTTTCATCTTTGGGTTTTTGGATGATGGCATGCATAGGCTTTGTCTCAATCTTTAATTTAATCGATTTGTGCCTTCATAGCAATGTAAGCCCTTTCCCTACTCTTAGATATTAACTATGAAGTTAAATGTTCATGTTGCAAGTTTGGGTTTGATCATTAAGTATGATACATGCTATCATGTCATGCAAGTTTATGAAGTCATTATCTTGATCTTGTGGGCTAAAAGCTACAACCTTTATGTTGAAATGTTGCATTATGCAACAAGAGAACCCTCATAACCTTTATGTCAATTTGCATATGAAGTCATAACCCTTATATGATGATATATGCGAGTTACTAGTCATCATTCCATGTCTTTTGTCACCATGATTCGCTTATGTGCCAAGTTTGGGTTTATGCATGTTTTTGAGGCTTAAGAATGTAACATGCAAGTTAATGAACACATTTGTGCCTCATTTGCCACCATGATTAACTTGGGGCTTAATATCCATTTATTCATGTCTTTGCCAAGTCTCTTCTTTTAATCCATTACGTTGTTGCGAACGTATATGCGAGTTTAAAAGCGTTGGGTTATGTTATGGGTAATTTCTAATGACATGAAAATATAACTTAAAAACATGAATTGAAATATAACATGGAAGTTGACATGTAAGTATGCTTGAAAATATGAAATTGAGAATTTACCTATTAAGTTAGGTCTACCCATACTATGGAATTGGGAATTTACCTATTGAGTTAGGTCTACCCATTTTCTTAAGAAAACTTGAATATGAACATGACACTAGACTAAACATGAAAGTGACCAACTCGAGGTTGGGTTGAGTTTGCAACATAAAGCTACCGGAACCGACCGGCCTAACTAGTAGATGCAAACAATAGGACCCAATGTGAGAAGTTGGTCATGTTGTGCTTGAACCCGAGGTTAGACCAAGTTGTGGTGTAAAGCTACCCGGAACCGACCGGCTTAACTAGTAACCACAACAAAGTCTAATGTGAGAGGTTGAGGTGCATTAAGTAATTAATGCCATATGATAAGGTTAAGTAAGTTTCCTTAATGACACTTAACCGTATAATACAGTTAATGGATGGGGTTAAGTTAACTTAGATTAACTAATCAAAACATGGAAATCGGATGGGGTTAAGTTAGCCTAGACTTAATTAATCCAACTTGTTAGTTTAAGGGGGTTAAGTTAAACACTTAACTGATCTAACACGATGATTTGATGTGGTTAAGTGACCTATACTTAACCAATCTAACTCGTTAATTTGATGTGGTTAAGTTAACCAATACTTAACCAATATAACGTGAAAACATGATAAGGCTAAGTCACGAATCGTTTGAATACACTTGACCAATTTGACTCAGTAATTTGATAGGGTCAAGTTAATATATACTTATCCAATCTAGATTGATAATTGGACGGGGTTAAGTCGTGAATTGCTTAATATACTTAACCAACTTGACACATGGTTTGTAGGGTTAAGTATTGAACTTGGATACTTAGCCAATTTTGACATGATTTGTAGACGGATTAAGTCATGAACTCAAGTGACACTTAATCCATTATATAAACCCTAGTTCAGAGAATTAGGTGGATAACCGTAATTAACAAGAATAACGGGAATAAGCTAAGTGGTAAACCTTAGTTGGAGAATAGCTAAGTAAAAATTCTTAGTCAAGGAATTTTGGACCAGTTCATAGATTGGATGAGTAACCCGATACGGTACGTCATCGTTTAAGCACACGAGTAGGAGCAAGTTATCTGATTTAGATAAAGGCTCCAGGGAACTGGGTAACGAAGTAGCGGCTTCGGGGAACGTGAGGATATTCTTGGTATCCCTCTGTGAGCTGCCAGGTGATCGCACTAGACTCATGAGAGGTTAAGGTCTGCGTTAGAAGAACCAAGAGTATGCCTTGGTTGCTATACGAGCGACCTAAAGACGGGGATGGAAAGGGGATAGTCGACGATACACGGTAGTGCCCTAGATAGCATTTCGTCAGGCTACCTACCATCTTTGGTCAAGCGTGTACGTACGGAAAGGCAGAGAACACCCAAAATACCATAATTGCTATCTAATTATGGTTGCGGTAAGGCTAGGATGTGGGTTGGCCAGTAGTGTGTTCTCATACAGGATTTATCCTGTCTTGTCTTTCACTAGTTGAGGGAGTGGTCTTGTGGGACCATAGCCACGTATAGGAAAAACAGACCTTAGCATCTGCATCGGCAGATAAATCGAAAGCTCCCGACCGAGTCCTGTATTTCTTGATCTGCCCTGTGACAAGACTCGGATGGCACGATGTGATACATGTGCATACAGTCATGGAAAAACGATTCACGATGAATGCGTGGGAAAAAGGGGCGCGGTTGACGGTTAGCGTAATTCCTAGTGGCCCTGGGTGGTTGAACCCAAACCGAAATACGAAAATGTGCAACAGGTAAGCATAATCACTAGTGGTCCTAGGTGGCATAAGTCCTAGTTGCACAAACGATGATTCATGTTGGGAAAGCCTAGTTAGGTCTAGGGTAACAGTCCAAACGAGCTTAAGGATCATGGAATTACATTGGAGTAGTATAGAACCTCATGGGAAAGCCCGTACGGTCTACGGCAAGGAACTGAACATTTACATGGAAAGAAACAAACGAGTTGAGTAACCTATAAATGCGATACATTAGGTTGACATGAACCATTACACGACTTTTGAGTAAGGGTCATTCATGGTTAACACATGATACGGTGGGGATGCTAGTATGGTAGGTGCAGAGCTAAAATACAGGATAGATACCATGGGACGTTATACGTGATAGATATCTTGGGAATATTATACTTGATAGGAACCTGACAATGGGATACCTTGTTTTATCTTGACATCGTAATTTATCATGACACCTTAGTTTATCTGAGTTCATTAGTTCATCCTGTTATTTTGATTTAGCTTATCTATCTTGTCATCATGCTTATGTTCATCTCAGTTTCTCATGTCAGTTAACTTTACTAGATTTTATGCTGATAGTAGATAGGGCTTACTCAGTCTTTTTGACTGACCTGTTTTGTTTCGCTTCTTGTCTTCCGTTTCCCCCCCAGGTTACAGGGAGGAAATACTGTTGTTTAATTCGGACTTCTTCTGCTTGAAGGTCATCATGGATGGCTTGGACTTTTCTTGGCTATGGCTACTTTACTGTTTTACTTGGGGAATAATTTTCGAAAATGTCTTTATGCTTCTTTACTATTGCAAGACAGGTTTTGACGGACTCTGATGTAAAAGGCTTTAGACCTTATTTATTCATGTTATGAAAGTTTGATTTTACTTCCACTATTTTATATGTTCTGTCTTGTGATATTTCTGTGCATGCTTACCAATAATGCCCCTCTAAAGCTAGTGCATTCCCTTGAGAGTGACCCTAGCAGAGGCGGGGTGTTACATGTCTCGGCTCATCGTCAATCTGAAAAAGGAAACGATTAACGACCCCATAGTGGTGCTAGTGCAGTGCGACTTCATTCTTATACTACTAATAGTATATATATATATATAGCTTTTGAAAACCAAAGTAATTACAAATACGCGCTCTCATATACGTACTATCTCTCCCTGGTGTCTTTCCCTAGGTTAACTACGTAACCTAGAGCTCTGATACCAAGTGTGACTGCCCGACCCGCACCAACCGACATTTACTCCAAAAGTGCGTTGTACACATGTCCAGTTAGCACGGAACGGGTCATCAGAAGGAAAAGGAAGAAAGAAATGAACATACAAAGAACCTTTAGAATGTCTCACAGTGCATAGAACAAAATATAATAATAACATACTTGACATAAAACAGGTGAGACAGTGCATAAGCTGAAAACCAGAACTGAGCATCATAGCAGCGGAAATTCAAAATACAGCTTATTACAACTTCCAAACTGTCTCAAAGCAAAAGTAAGATAAATGAGGTACACTACTAATGCCCAAGTAGCGACCACCAACGACACAGGGAGAATGTGTATATATATATCATACGTGGAAGCCTCCTGCCCGCCTCCGAACCAGCTACTCGCGCATCACCAGCTAACCTGTCTCTAGTCTGCTCGTGTGAGCACCCAGAGTAATAAGAGGAGACATACAACTCTGGGTCAGACATAAAGCCTGGTATGAGCGATAAGCATCTAAAGTGAACAATAACAGGTAGACTAAAACATACCTGAACCTGGACCTGCAACCAAAGAGTTAGTACTACATACTGTACAACACTCTAAGGTACCATATCAAACAGTGAAAAGATACGGAGGTGGGGGCGGTGTGCATGTCATAGTGATGGCAAACAATCAAACATAGCATCCATCCTCCCATCTCTCACTCAGTGCGTAAAGCATACGATATTCACCACTTCGATCACCCAACATACCTTGCTACGATCACTCTGCCCCATGAAGTCATAAATGGCTTCACTACACTGATAACGTAGCCACAAATCCTTCGCTATGTCCACTTTGCCCCATGGAGTCACAAGAACCCCACTGCACTGGCTCATAGCCTTACTAATCCTTACTATGTCCACTCTGCCCCATGGAGTCGCAATGACCCCAATGCACTGGCTCATAGTCTTACTACGCATCACCTTGCCCCTCGGGTCATAATGACCCTACTGCACTGATAACGTAGTCTTGCTACCATCACCTTGCCCCTCGGGTCATAATGACCCTACTGCACTGATAAGTAGCCCTTCATTCATTTTCAGTGGTGAATCGAAGTTATGAACGTCGACAACTCCTTAGCACACGTCCTGCAGCAAAGCCCAACCATGAAGTGAACTCATTGGTTCCGAACTGGATCCTGAGATCTAACTTCCCATATTGGACTACCTTTGCATCTCGGGTTATTGGTCAATACTGGGTCGGTTCGGATCTCCCCCTAATCATCAGTTTGGTTCGGATCAGAATGCTCCTTCTATACTGGATCAGGTTGGGTCGTCATCACCCCTGGCGGATCGGGTCGAGGTCTCCAGCTTGCCACGGTTCGGGTCGGGTGCTCTCTTCAGATCGGTTCATGGCACCTTCAACTCGTGGGTGGGCATTCGGGTCGGAGCGTTCATGTACAAGTGGATCGTGGATGCTGCCTCCCTCTGTCGGATCGGTGTACGAAGCACGAGCAGATCGGGTACGAGAGGCAGTTCACTGTTAGTGTTCATGGACCTTGCGCAGATGGTTCGGCTCGGAGGAGATGACTTGACTCATGGTGCTGTCCCACGATCCCATAGGCCGATCCGATCGACCCTCAATCCCCATCCGATCCGAACTCCTGCACCTTGTCCAACGAGTTGTTTACGCCCCTCGATGGCATTTTCGACCATTCCAACTATTCAAATCAATCATAGAGCATACCATACAGTCGTAGAAACATATATAATCAACCACAAACATCAAGACAACAATATGATAGGTTAAAATGGATCAAACATAGCCAAAACCCCATATTTTCCCTTAAGCATGTTTAGGTGAAACTTAGGATAGGATTAGCAAAACTTAACCAAATTAACCCAAATTCATATCAGAGGTCTAAAACATTATTTAAGAATTTATGAACAATTTTCCCAAATTTTATCATGTTTAAATTCGCTAATTAACACTAATCACCCCTAATTAGCCATAATTAGTGCAAAACTATGCAAATCACTCACCTTAGCCACAAATAAACTATGATCTGAAATAAATCTCTGATTTGATGTGAATCCCAATGCTAAACAGCAGCTCCAATGTTGCTTTGGTGTAGATCTTCCTTGATTAGGGGTTGCTAAGCCAAATCCTTGACCAAAAGGTGATTTAGAGGTTGGAGGCCATTTTTAGGGTTCCTTGGTGATAAGTGGAGGCTAGAAAACTGAAATAGAATGATCCTCAATCTCACTTCAGCCTTCCCATAACACTAATCCCGAAATGGGTTATGGGCCTACTCAATAATCACCCAATTTGGCCCGGTTAAGCAGTTTTTCACCCTCCAAACCTTATTTCATCCATCTCTCCCAAACAGTAAGTCCGTTTGGCTATTATGACCACTCTACGGAAAGGTAAACCACCAAACGAATAAAATTAAAGTGGTTTCAGGTCAAAATTCCTTTCCAATCAAAAGTTATGGCCAAAACAGTACCAACTAAGGGCAAAATGGTCATTTAAAAATCGACAAAAATCATGGACATGGGAAATGACTCTAAAAGATGTTTCCCAATGTTACATGACCATACGACTTCACATGGGAAAGAAATAAATATTCTGCGATCCTATGATGTGTAGAATACAGGTCGTTACAGAGTGACCCTACCAGAGGTGGGGTGTTACAGACTGGTTGGATTATTATCCGAAGAACCACTCCGTATTGGCAGTAGCGTTGCGAATCATCATACATTGAAAGATAATTGAAGACGGAGTTTATGCAAGGGCTATTTTGTTAATCCTAGGTAGAAATTGCCTAAGATGGATTTACTGAATAGTGCCTTCGGTTTGTCGTGTCCTAGAACAACCTGTTTGGAAGAATGTCTTATAGAGTATATTTAATAGATCGCGTAAGTTGATCTCTTCAAATGTACTTACGTTTGGTGGCAGAGGAATTCGTTTCTCTTAGCTTTATACCCGTGATATTTTTTAGGAAATCAATTTGTGATTTGGAGGGTATGGCGATGTGACATTCGAAGTAAATGGAGGAGTAATCTGTTAACAGATACATTTTGACCTCGAGCCTCATCAACTAGGAAATGACAGAAATCGGGCAGGCAGCATGACTAAGTGGGCCGCACCCAACTAGGGTATATTATTACCATCTAGAGAATATTCATATTTGTAATTCTTTCAATTCTATATTTCCCGGGAACGGTTATGTTGGAATACTAACCGAAGGGTGGCAATATGTTCGATACTCTCAAGTGAAATGAGGGGCCGGTCATGTGTGGTTGAGTTGCAGGATGTTCTTGTTGAACTATAGTGTATCGCTTCTAGAGTACACTGAGCGGAAGGTGGATCCATACCTTGTCATAGTTGGAATCCATTCCCCAAATAAGAACCCGCGGTTTTGATTGTATATTGTACATGTAGAACGTTAGATGCAAGCGTTTCTGCTAGATTTCTATTTACTTGATCTAGTCATTATTATAATATCAGACAAGTATCGTTTACGAAATATTTTGGGTTATCGTAAGGTAAAAGCCATCCGTGTTTATGTGTGGATCGGTCTTATCATTATCCTTTAATTCTAAAGTATTTTGAAAGTCAAATCAAATGATTTGAGTTTACTCACACCAGTCACATGACTGACCCAAAGTTTATTTTGTTTTGTTTTCCCTAAACTCTTGGGTGCCCAATTTTGTACGGGCAGCTAAGTAGTTAGGAATTACAGATATACTTGGAGAGTTGGAGCAGGAAGCTTCAGGATTATATAGCTATTATTTATTTTCGATGTGATGTAAGTGTTGAACTCTAATATACAAATACAGATTTGTGTTTCAAAGTTATTTTGTATACTATATTTTATTCGTTCTGCTGTGAGATTCGTGTTACTCTGATGATGTATGATTTTCTTCTTCTTCTATTCTAATTTTCTAACTTATCTATTCTCACCCTCTATTTTCTTTGATTAACTATTCGGTATTTCCGATGCTTGGATAGTCAACATTAAGTTTATGTCGATAACCAAGGTTGCGAAAATCCGGGTCGTTATAGTTGGTATCAGAGCTGAAGGTTAAGTAAATACCTTGGCTCTGTGGCGTAACTCAGTAAAGATGGGGTTAGTAATGCCCTGTATTGAGTTGAGTGTATATATACGAGTGAACATATTTGTTATTTGATATAAAATGGTTTCATATTGTGGAGATTTATTGGTTGAGTTGTTTCTAAGTGTTGGTCGATTAGTTTGATCCACTGTATCGGTAGGGGTTTATAAACATTCGAATACGATGAACGGACATGGTATGTTTTGAAAAGAATGTAAACGAAATAATTTTACCCAAAATATATTTTGATACAAAGAAGTATATATATTGAAAGTATTATCGTATGTTGGATGTGTTGTTTGTGATTATAATCAGATAAGATTATAATTGAAACGGTTATGTAAATAACCAATCAAAATTCGTATAAGTGTTACGAAATGAATTAAAACTGAAATTGAACCAGAATTTGAATAAAAACCCTGGAAATTTGTAAAGGTGTTTGTAAATGGATTTGGAATTAGTATATGAGAATTTTAAAATCATGGGAGATTTTAAATTGGTTTACAAGCATGGTGAAGGATATTTTGAACTGATTTCAAAATGGAAGTGTTTAAAGAATGAGTTTTGAAAAGTGATATAGTATTGAACTCACTTCGGTCGCTGGAAAATAATTCCAATGATGATTGCGCAGCATCATCGGTGTTCATTTTCGAGTTCTAACCGATAGATTACTACCAAAGATTTTTTTTGAATTGTTTTGAGAAGACAAGTTATTTGAAATCCTGAAAGGGAAAGTTTGATTTTTGATATGGTAAACTGTTTAAAACCCTCAAGAAAGAACAGTTTGAATTAAACACAAATTGAGTAGAAATTTGGGAAAGCCAATTGGAATTAAAATAAATTCAGTTAAGTGGTAAATGAAATTGAATTAGAATGATATCGAGACAAATTGGATTTGCGAGATTCGAATTTGAAATGTAATTTGATAATCAAGTTAAGAGTTTGAAATCGAGAATGAAACTCGAGTTTGAAAATATATTTGGCTTGGATATAAGCGAATGGTTGTGTTGGAGATAAAAGCGAATTGAGTTTGATTGGGATGGCATTTGTATATGTAGAATTAGTAATAGATGGAAGGATATATTGACATGCCCGACAAAAAGGTACATGTAACAACCCAGAAAATACGAGCCAATTTAAAAATTTTAAATTGGATATTTTAAAGGAATTTAAACAATTGAAATAGAATATTTCAACAAAATAATGAATTAGAAATAGTGCGGCAGTTTGAAATTTTGAATTCAAACTTTAACTGACTTTACCGGGTGCAAAATATAACGGATTTTAGTCAAACCTAAAATATTTAAATCTGTTTAAGTATATCTTTCTAACGAATCTGAAAAATCGAAGTTTCATAGCAGGAATCAAAAGTTATGGCCAAATGAATTTTTAGAAAGGTCCCTACAGAAAATATACAGCCATTGAAAATAGACATTTTGCAAACGACCTCGGAATTCGACGAAACCACTTTTGTTGGATCCAGGATGTGACGATCCCAAAATCCGAGGGGCGGTATTAAGGATAATCATTGGAATATAACACATTAATCATCATAGCAGAGTACAGATAATAGCAGAAACAATAAATAGAATAATTTTACATGGATATGACAGCGGAATCACAACATGTAATAACATCATAATAGCACAACGTAGGATATAACTTAGTAAATAAAAGGGAAGTGATCAGTCATCATCGCCAGAGGCGGAATACATACATGCAGTGAGACATAATAAGGGCATCAGTCTACATCACCGAAGGCGGTACATATACATACAATAAGAAGTACGGAAAGTAAATCAGTCTGCAACGCCAGTGGCGGAATCATAATATAAGTACAGTAATGGCGGAAAAAGTCAAAGTCATCTCTGTGAAGTCAGCCTCGCCATGAGCCAAAAATGCACTCTATGCAACAGTGCAGAGCCAAAAACAACCTGTCACCTGTGAACTAGGCTGCCCGTGTGAAAATAAGGGCACACGCGTTTGCAAAGTGAAACAAACTACGAGTCAGTCATGGGGACTGGTACGAGGAATCTATTTAACAGTTAAACAACAGTAATAAGCAAATCATAGGACCACGCCACTTTCGCGGAACGGGTTTACTCCAGTGATTGCTAGTGCATTTAAAACAAAGTAAATTCTTTTAAAACAACACAATGCTTTTTGAAAGAATGAAGCCATTATAAGACTCAAGTCCCATCATACAATGCAACGCAAGCCTGAGGATAGAGTTTTACCTTATAATGGCAAAATATGCTTGATACGTATAAAGCAAAGTCATTTGATATTATTACTAGTGCATATATGTTTCAAAAGCGAATAGCATCATAAATATCAATCATAGGCGGCATAGCTACCATCTACTATGTCTCCATACTAGTTCTACAATCGAGTCCGTCATTTCGTATTGGAAATTGGATTTCCGTCATGAGTCGAGGCAAGGGGCAAGCTCTTCTCCGCTTCGAGACATTCTAGCAAACGTCTCAGGACTACGCACTCTGGGCAACCCTGGATCGGCTGGGCCGGTCCTCTCTTACGTTTGAGGATTGGCAATTCCTGAGCACACGTTTCCCGGTCCTTACAGACCTATAATCGAGGCGCCTCGCATTCCAACAACCACATTGGTGAAAAATAGATATAAATGTCAGGGCTGGTAAGTCACTGACTATATTGAGCGGCACTCCATGTAGTTTAACTATTTCTTTGAAGTAAATCTGTGCTAGATTTGAGCCGTTCTGTTGGATCGGACAGGTGTGAAATGGGCAGTCTTCGTGAAGCGATCTACGATTACCCATATATTGTCGTTTCCTTTCTTAGTTCGAGGCAAGCCATCAATGAAGTCCATCGAAATTTGCTCCCACTTCCATCCTGGAATTTCTAAGGGTTGTAATAATCCAGCCAATTTCTGTTGATCACTCTTAACTAGCTGACAAGTGGGGCATCTGCTAACATATAATGAAATATCTCTTTTCAAAGCTCTCCACCAGAATGTGCGCTTGATATCGTTATACATTTTGCTCACACCGGGATTGATACTTAATTTGGACTTGTGGCATTCATCAAGTATTTCTCTTCTGAGCTCAGGAAGGTTTGGGATGCAAATTCTGCTCTTTAATCTTAGAACTCCCTTGTCATCGAGTCGGAAACTTGTGGATTCACCTCCCTTGACTCTCTGACTGAATCTTTGAATAAATTCATCGTCTTTCTGAAGGGTCGAGATCCGGTCAATTAATGAAGACGTGATGACAAAACTGGCGATGATTTCATTCTTTCTGCTGAGCGCATCAGCTACAACATTGGCTTTCCCTGGAGTGTATAGAATTTCAAAATTGTATGCTGCAAGGAATTCTAACCAACGCTGTTGTCTCAAGTTTAGATATTTCTGAGTGAATAGATATTTCAAGGATTGATGATCGGTAAATAGTTCGAACTTCTCGCCCAGTAAATAATGCCTCCAGATTCTTAAAGCAAACACGATAGCTAATAACTCAAGATCATGAGTTGCATAGTTTCTTTCATGCTGCTTCAGCTGACGGCTGGCATAAGCGACTACCTGGCCTTTTTGCATTAATACTGCGCCTAGCACTCTAATAGAAGCGTCTGTCCATACAGTCAAGTCTTGGTTGCCTTCTATAATTGTCAATACTGGAGCGGTTGTCAACTTCAGTTTCAGCTCCTGGAAAGCTTCGTCACATTCGGGAGTCCATTTGAATTTCTCATGTTTCTTTGTAAGCTTTGTCAATACACAAGATATCTTTGAAAAATCCTGAACTAATTTCCGATAGTAACTAGTCAATCCAAGGAAACTTCGAACTTCTGTGGTGGTAGTAGGTTGTTTCCAGTTCTGAATCGCTGTAATTTTGCTCGGATCTACAGCAATTCCTTCTTTCGATACCACATGGCCTAGGAACTTAACTTCATCCTGCCAGAAGACACACTTAGAAAATTTAGCTTTTAAGACATTACTCCTTAGAATTTTCAACACTTTTTCTAAATGTTTTGCATGTTCGTCTTCTGACTTGGAGTAGATTAAAATGTCATCGATAAAGACTAGAACAAATTTATTCAATACACCACGGAACACTCTGTTCATAAGATCGACGAAGTATGCCGGAGCGTTACACAAGCCGAACGGCATTACTAACCATTCGTAAAATAAATCGGGACCCCTGAAGGTTGTCAAAGGAACACAGTCTTCGGCTATACGTAATTGGTGGAAACCTGTAGCTAGGTCCATTCTGGAGAATACTGTTGCTCCATTTAATTGATCTAACAGATCGTCTATTCGGGGCAAGGGATATTTGTTCTTCATTGTCTGTTTATTGAGATCTCGGTAATCAACACAAAGTCTTAGAGTACCGTCTGATTTCGGGACAAATACTACAGCTGCTCCCCATGCTGAAAAGCTCGGTCTGATCAGACCTTTCCAAAGCAATTCTCGGGTTTGACTACCTAACTCTTCTTTTTCTTTCGGGGCCATTCTTCTAATTGGATGTACTACTGGTCGGGCATTCGGAATTAGATCTATTCTAAATTCAATTTCTCTTTGCGGCGGTAAGTTTTCTACTTCTTCAAACACATCCGCACAGTTTTTAACGACCGGTATCTTTTCTAACGAAGGGGGAGTAACTTCTAAAGAAGACCAAAATTCTGTTCTATTTATTTCGGAGCCATGGCATGGTATAGTGATATGCCCAAATTTTGTTTTAACTTTCACGATTCTCTCGGCACATCTAACTTTGGCCTTATATTTTGTCAACCAGTCCAGCCCCAGTATAATATCAAATTCAGAAAGGTCCATGACAATCGAATCAAAAGGAAATCGGTATCGAGAAAAGGAAATAGGTAATTGACAATATATACTTAGACTAACAGAACCTCCTATCAGGTTTCGAACTTTAATTGGTTCTTTAAGCTTTCTTCGTTTCAATTTTAACTTGTGAACAATGTTACCAGAAATGAAGCTACGTGATGCACCAGTATCAAAAAGTACAGAAACAGGAATATTTTTAATGGTAAGGGTACCTCCCAAGACGTCGGGTTTACCTCATCCATCGGTGGTAGCTGGCGGGGTCTCCCCGTCATACACATGAGCCACTTGTGCATTCTGCTTCAGAGGACAGTTTCTGCTGTAGTGCCCCTTCTTATGGCAGTTGTAGCATTCGGCTGAGTCATTTTCCTTTGTCTTCCTCGGGGCTTTGCATACATTAGAAACATGACCTGGCTTCCCGCAGTTATAGCAATTTCCCTTAGGGATCTTTCCAGGTTTCTGAGTAGCGGCCGCGGTAATGCTAGCCTCGGGCTGATCTGCTGAAGCCTTGCGCTTATTTCCAGCTTGGCTTTTGGCGCGGTCTTGGCTAGTGTGCCTTTCATTCATATCTTCATAGTTGCAAGCCATTTCTACCAATTTTGAGAAGGAGAGTTTGATGTTTCTCATAGCTCTGTCATGGTACTTACGCTTTAGCCCAAATATGAATCTCTTGTTCTTTGCTTTGTTAGTCATAATAAGCTCTGGAGCATAGCGCGACAACTGGGTGAATTTATTGAGGTAATCCTGGATAGAAAGATCTCCTTGCTGGAGATTAGCAAACTGCTCTCGCATCCTCTCTAAAGCCTGTTCAGGTACAAACTTCTCATTGAACATAGTTTTGAATTGCTCCCAGGTTCTGACAGTACCTGCTGCATCCTCTAAGGTAATGGCATCCCACCACAGCTCTGCTTCCTCCTGTAGGAGCCAAATACCAAGTCGTGCTTTGTTGTTGGTTCCCATACCCATACCTTCAAAGATTTTCTCACATGTCTTCAACCAAGCTATAGCCTCGGTCACTGTAACAGTGCCAGTAAATGGTTTTACCCCAAGGTACCTATACCACTTCGCTACTTTGTCTAGCTCAAAGTCCTCGGGTGCTGGTGGCTGAACAATAGGGCCTTCCACAACTACGGGGATATTCCCCCGTCCTCCTGCTGCTCCTGCTCGGCCTCCACGGCCTCCTCCAGCTGCTGCTGCTCGTGTAGCCATATAAGAGAGTACTGTATAAGCAAGAAAAGTGTCAAGCTCACAGATTTGATAATTTTCATTTATGATAAAGCAGGGGAACATAAGGAAAGATAATGATGATGTACTGATCAAATTGTTTTGCTAATCTGCTTAGCTCATTCTAGGACATTGCTAATCCTATCTATAATGAGCTACTCGCATTAGAACACTATTGATTCTATTCTGACGAGGTGTTTAATGTGTTAGATCCCTGAGCTAAGATTAACCAAAGTTCTGATACAAACTGTGACGATCACAAAATCCGAGGGGTGGTATTAAGGATAGTCATTGGAATATAACACATTAATCATCATAGCAGAGTACAGATAATAGCAGAAACAATAAATAGAATAATTTTACATGGATATGACAGCGGAATCACAACATGTAATAACATCAGAATAGCACAGCGTAGTATATAACTTAGTAAATAAAAGGGAAGTGATCAGTCATCATCGCCAGAGGCGGAATACATACATGCAGTGAGACATAATAAGGGCATCAGTCTACATCGCCGAAGGCGGTACATATACATACAATAAGAAGTACGGAAAGTAAATCAGTCTGCAACGCCAGTGGCGGAATCATAATATAAGTACAGTAATGGCGGAAAAAGTCAAAGTCATCTCTGTGAAGTCAGCCTCGCCATGAGCCAAAAATGCACTCTATGCAACAGTGCAGAGCCAAAAACAACCTGTCACCTGTGAACTAGGCTGCCCGTGTGAAAATAAGGGCACCCGCGTTTGCAAAGTGAAACAAACTACGAGTCAGTCATGGGGACTGGTACGAGGAATCTATTTAACAGTTAAACAACAGTAATAAGCAAATCATAGGACCACGCCACTTTCGCGGAACGGGTTTACTCCAGTGATTGCTAGTGCATTTAAAACAAAGTAAATTCTTTTAAAACAACACAATGCTTTTTGAAAGAATGAAGCCATTATAAGACTCAAGTCCCATCATACAATGCAACGCAAGCCTGAGGATAGAGTTTTACCTTATAATGGCAAAATATGCTTGATACGTATAAAGCAAAGTCATTTGATATTATTACTAGTGCATATATGTTTCAAAAGCGAATAGCATCATAAATATCAATCATAGGCAGCATAGCTACCATCTACTATGTCTCCATACTAGTTCTACAATCGAGTCCGTCATTTCGTATTGGAAATTGGATTTCCGTCATGAGTCGAGGCAAGGGGCAAGCTCTTCTCCGCTTCGAGACATTCTAGCAAACGTCTCAGGACTACGCACTCTGGGCAACCCTGGATCGGCTGGGCCGGTCCTCTCTTACGTTTGAGGATTGGCAATTCCTGTGCACACGTTTCCCGGTCCTTACAGACCTATAATCGAGGCGCCTCGCATTCCAACAACCACATTGGTGAAAAATAGATATAAATGTCAGGGCTGGTAAGTCACTGACTATATTGAGCGGCACTCCATGTAGTTTAACTATTTCTTTGAAGTAAATCTGTGCTAGATTTGAGCCGTTCTGTTGGATCGGACAGGTGTGAAATGGGCAGTCTTCGTGAAGCGATCTACGATTACCCATATATTGTCGTTTCCTTTCTTAGTTCGAGGCAAGCCATCAATGAAGTCCATCGAAATTTGCTCCCACTTCCATCCTGGAATTTCTAAGGGTTGTAATAATCCAGCCAATTTCTGTTGATCACTCTTAACTAGCTGACAAGTGGGGCATCTGCTAACATATAATGAAATATCTCTTTTCAAAGCTCTCCACCAGAATGTGCGCTTGATATCGTTATACATTTTGCTCACACCGGGATTGATACTTAATTTGGACTTGTGGCATTCATCAAGTATTTCTCTTCTGAGCTCAGGAAGTTCTGATACAAACTGTGACGATCACAAAATCCGAGGGGTGGTATTAAGGATAGTCATTGGAATATAACACATTAATCATCATAGCAGAGTACAGATAATAGCAGAAACAATAAATAGAATAATTTTACATGGATATGACAGCGGAATCACAACATGTAATAACATCAGAATAGCACAGCGTAGTATATAACTTAGTAAATAAAAGGGAAGTGATCAGTCATCATCGCCAGAGGCGGAATACATACATGCAGTGAGACATAATAAGGGCATCAGTCTACATCGCCGAAGGCGGTACATATACATACAATAAGAAGTACGGAAAGTAAATCAGTCTGCAACGCCAGTGGCGGAATCATAATATAAGTACAGTAATGGCGGAAAAAGTCAAAGTCATCTCTGTGAAGTCAGCCTCGCCATGAGCCAAAAATGCACTCTATGCAACAGTGCAGAGCCAAAAACAACCTGTCACCTGTGAACTAGGCTGCCCGTGTGAAAATAAGGGCACCCGCATTTGCAAAGTGAAACAAACAACGAGTCAGTCATGGGGACTGGTATGAGGAATCTATTTAATAGTTAAACAACAGTAATAAGAAAATCATAGGACCACGCCACTTTCGCGGAATGGGTTTACTCAAGTGATTGCTAGTGCATTTAAAACAAAGTAAATTCTTTTAAAACAACGCAATGCTTTTTGAAAGAATAAAGCCATTATAAGACTCAAGTCCCACCATACAATGCAACGCAAGCTGGAGGATAGAGTTTTACCTTATAATGGCTAAATATGTTTGATACGTATAAAGCAAAGTCATTTGATATTATTACTAGTGCATATATGTTTCAAAAGCGAATAGCATCATAAATATCAATCATAGGCGGCATAACTACCATCTACTATGTCGCCATACTAGTTCTACAATCGAGTTCGTTATTTCGTATTGGAAATTGGATTTCCATCATGAGTCGAGGCAAGGGGCAAGCTCCTCTCCGCTTCGAGACATTCTAGCAAACGTCTCAGGACTACGCACTCTGGGAAACCCTGGATCGGCTGGGCCGGTCCTCTCTTACGTTTGAGGATTGGCAATTCCTGAGCATACGTTTCCCGGTCCTTACAGACCTATAATCGAGGCGCCTCGCATTCCAACAACCACATAGGTGAAAAATAGATATAAATGTCAGGGCTGGTAAGTCATTGACACCACCATAGCTAGAAAGAAACGTAGTGCTCTCCCAGCGGTCCGTATCCCGTTTTTAACTCATACCGAGGTGTGAGGCTCGCGAATCCACGCTATACACAAAGCCAGGCCACATAGACCGTGCTTTGATCATCTTCCACAAGACTTTGCATTGCAACAGAAGCCTTGATCACAGCATCTTGGCATGCCATATAGGCAGTACACTCCATACGACTGATTTCCATCGATATATAACCCCTGAGCTCGTACGTCTCAGAGAAGGGCGTTAAGCAAAAGAATAAATTCTCCGCTGCCAAACAGATATATATTTAGCAGAGATCAATCAGTATAGAACAAAATCCAATGTCAGACACACAGTCCATTTACAAGTCCGTTCTGGGTCTGAACGAAACCGGAGGCGTCAAATTCCTCGTATTTCCGTCCAATCAACACATACGTTTGGACGGCTACTACTTCCGTCCCTTTTCGGTAGCTACTCCGGTCAGGAACCTCAGTAGCGCCCATTCAACCGATACGAAGATCGTCGGTCTTGAATCGTCTTTGCATTTTCCAATTCGAATCGCTCGATAAATTATTTGAAATGAGGGTTAGCTTGGCCTTTTCAAATAATTCACGTCATTAGAATTTAAATCGATTCTTTCCATGGTTATATTATTCGACATTCATCTTTCAGTTCTTTAGTGTTATTTTCGCGTCAAGCACATACAACCATCAAATATCAAACAATTCAAGCCCAATTGGTTTATTTGCAATCTATGTTGCCTATAGTATTTTATAACGATTTTTCGCCTTTTATTTATTTAAAAATGTCCACATTTAATTAAACGACGTCTCAGGTCGTGCCGTGGCACTGGCGCTGTTTTTCCCTTAGTTTGTTTTACACAAATCGGAAAATCTAACCGTTGGATTTCCACAAAGTCTATATCAGTGGGAAGATATTCCCAAAGCGAACCCAACGATTCCAGTTTAGTGAGAATCCGACGGTCGGATCTTCCACACTAGTCGTTCGAAGTTACGGTTTCAAAATTCGAACTGCAGCGTCGTTATTCGATTTAATTTAATTATATTTATATATAAATATAAGCGATTCTGGCGTTGTTTTTCTTTAGATTTGAATTAAACATTCCGGACAATCCAACCGTTGGATTTTTACAAGATTGGTGTCGTTGGGAAGATATTTCCAAGGCGAACCCAGCGGTTGCGGTTTCGGGAAAATCCGATGGTCGGATTTCTCGTACTAATCGTTTCAAATTACGATTCCGAAACACGAACTGCACGGCTTCGATTCCTTTTAATTATATCTATATTTATATATATAAATATAGTTCATTCTATAATTCCAACTATAGCTCATTCTATAATTTCAACTTCGTTTTCACTTCAAATATTTCACTAACGCCTTAATATTTCGAAAAATTTCGCCATAACCTCCTTTGTATGGGGAGGGGTTTGGAAATTTATTGGGCCGTATTAGGTACCCAATAAATCCTAAAAAGCATTCACATATTTATAGTGATATATTCTGGTGTTTACGGGGGAGCATGTATAGATAATCACTCCAGGGAATAAATTCTCGTCACGCCGTTTCCGTGTGGAAATAAATAGTCCATGTGCCGTATCTAATAACTAGAGAGACGTGATTATTGCCAACTCCAGACCCGTGTGGGGTTTTTATTAATCTGGCAATTTATCGTTATATTTTATATAGTCCATATCAGTCATCAGTTCAACCTGTAGTATATAGTCATCGCCATACAAGCCTCTTGCTTGTATGGTAAATCTTCCACCTCGTCACACAAGCTCCAGTTGCTTATGTGGAATATGATGAAGTATGCCTATCGTCAAGAAGTATGCCATGTAGTGTAGTTCAAAATTAATTGTTACTATAATATGGCGATGTTTATTACTTTACACAGAATAACCAGCACTCCGCATCCAATGGCATTCACAGGAGTTGATATAAAAATAAAATTGCGCAGCCAACTCATCAAGGTTTACCTATTTGTCGGGCACGCAAATAATTTCTTTACTCTACAGCTAATCCATTTTTCCTGTTCAACACATGTATATATATGTAGAACAAAGCTAATAATAATATTTCTAGCGAACTATTATTTATTTCAACACGTGTGTATTTTTATCTAACAATATACATGATAAAAGAAATATTTTTATCATCAAAAATATTTATTTAACAAGTGAATGTTTTAACACTCCACATTCACAATAAAAATATAGTTTTTATTGTCGATTCATTTTATTTTAAAATACGATAACACTCAACACATGAATTTCAAATCGACGAACGAATTGCAACTCAACACATGAATATTCTATATAGTTTGTATATATATAAAAATGTGATTTTTATCGCTAAAGCTATTTGTTTAAATTCAAATAATATTCAACACATGAATTTCAACTCAACGAATGAATTGCAACTAATCACATGAATATTCTATATAGTTTGTATATATATAAAAATGTGATTTTTATCGCTAAAGCTATTTGTTTAAATTCAAATAATATTCAACACATGAATTTCAACTCAACGAATGAATTGCAACTCAACACATGAATATTCTATATAGTTTGTATATATATAAAAATGTGATTTTTTTCGCTAAAGCTATTTGTTTAAATTCAAATAATATTCAACACATGAATTTCAACTCAACGAATGAATTGCAACTCAACACATGAATATTCGCTACAACATATGTAATTTATTTCAACGAATAAAAATTATTCTATCATATGAATATTTCAGAAAATTTCGGCAGCATAACGGCAGGGTAGTTAAAACCGGGACCGTCCCTAGTACGGCTCCTCGCTCTACCTTAAAACCTCGCGGTTTTTGACAATGGGGATCATGCATCTAGTTCGCACGCAGGCGACATGTTTTATTTTCAATTCCACAATCCTATTCTAATTTGTTTCAACCACAAGAGAGTATTTGTCAACCACAAAGGTATTTTTCAACCACAAAGGTATTTTTCAACCATAATATCAACCACAAACAATTATTTCCAACCATTCGTCATACCATATAATATTACGTCAATCACAAGCAATAAATATCGTCCATGGTCTGTGGACGAGGGGAGTATATATATATAATATAATAATTCACTTGCATTTCATCACAATTCAAAGCATATATGTTTCATTCAGCGCTTGTATAATTTATACATCGCTAATATAACTTATATAACACATGTCCATGAGGTATACCATGCGTATATAATTTACACTTCGCTTATATAATTTATACAACGCGATTTCGTTCACACAAATAGTTTACATTCCTCACATTGGTTATTGCAGTGCTAAAAATCGTAGGAAGATCAGAAAAATCCGCGGCTTCTTCGAGAATGTAGAGAGCCTCCTTGCGGTCACGGTGTCTCCTGTTTCATCGAATTTCGTTAAAGAACGAAAAAGATATTATTTTTCAAATTTTTGCAACACTAAAAAGTGTTATTTTCATTTCAGAAAATTAAATCAGAAATGTTTGCAAAGCTTCAAAACTAGGTTTTGATTTTAAATCGAAACCGTACCTTGTTGCTCCGATCAGTCTACACGGCGTCGAAGGGCTACGAACCACCTTCCGATCGACAGTGGTGGCGATGAACTCGGTGGCTCCTGCGAGTCGCGGCGGCGCTCCAAAGAGGGCGACCTCCACCTCGAAATTCGACGCGTACAGTTGATGGTTTGAGGCGAGGCTTGGTCGGATTTAAAGAGGGGGCGAAGGCGATCAGAATCTTCAACTGGCGGAGGCCGCGAAACGGGCTGTGGCGGCGGCAAAAGCGGTGGGAAGTTTCGTGCTCGATAAACCGTCGAGAACGCCTGGCGGCTAGGGTTTTTTAAATATTTTCTGCAAATAAAATAATAAAAGAAAAAAATGTGATTGGCCAATGGTTTTATAGGAAATTTTAAATAGTGTTTTCACAAACGGACTCGAAATCAAACCCAACGACTGTCGCCCCTAGCTAAATACCCCCATTCCGGACACAATGGGATATGTTTCGTTGGCCAATTCGACTGTTACAGTCAGTTATTTTTCAAATTAAAGTATAAAACATTCAATATTTAATTTTAACGTACATTTCAATTTGCCAGGGCCACAAACTGAATCGAAAAATTCCAGAAAAATAAATCTAGCTTTGTTTTGACGATACGGTCCTAACAAAACCAGTTTCATCGAATTCTGAGCTCGTTTGAAAAACGGCCATTTTTAGGTCGACCCATTTTAACAGAAATTGACCAATCACATTTTATTTTGCCCCGCTCACATACTTGCTTCAAAAATTATGAAATTTGAAATTTAGCAATAATTTGACATCCCGGACCTAACAAAAGTGGTTTCGTCGAATTTCGAGGTCGTATGCAAAATATCAATTTTCAAGGGCTATATATGCTATATAGCGAACTTTCTGAAAATTCATTTGGCCATAACTTTTGATTCCCGTTATGAAACTTCGATTTTTCAGATTCATTAGAAAGGTATTCATAAACAGATTTAAATATTTTCAGTTTCACTAAAATCCGTTATAATTTCCACCCGGTACAGTCAGACAAAGTTTGTATTCAAAATTTCAAACTGCCATACCATACCCAATTCTATATTTTATTGAAATAGGCTATTTCAACCATTCAAATTCTTTGGTAATAACCTAATTTAAAAATTTTAAATTGGTTCACATTTTCCGGGTTATTACACAGGATGTCAAATTATTGCTAGGTTCCAAATTTCATAATTTTTGGAGCTAGTATGTGTGCGTGGCAAAAGAAAATGTGATTGGTCAATTTCTATTAAATTGCATCGACAAAAAAAGGGCCATTTTTCAAACAGTCTCAGAATTTGACGAAACTAGTTTTGTTGGGACCGTAGCGTCAAAACATAGCTAGATTTATTTTTGTGGAATTTTTCGAATCAGTTTGTGGCCCTGGCAAATTGAAATGTACGTTCAAATCGATGCTGAATGTTTTATATTTTAATTTGATGAATAACTGACTGTAACAGTCGAATTGGCCTACGAAACATATCCCATTGTGTCCGGAATGGGGGTATTTAGCTAGGGACGACAGTCATTGGGTTTGAAATGGTGTTCGTGTTGAGAAACACTATTTTAAAATTTAATAAAACCATCGACGAATAGGATTTCTCCGTTCATAATTAAAATAAAAAAATTATCTCAAAACCCCCTCCATAACACGATCTCGCCAGCGGAACACCTTTCGCCACTTCCCAGGCGATTTCAGATCGCCACAGGCCGAATCAGGCCCACCCCCAGTTGAACTTTTTGTAGTTCTCCTCCCCCTCTTCAAATCCAAATAAAGAACTCCCCCTATCGTTGCTCCTACCTCGAGATTTCTCCCTCCAAAGCCCCGAGCTTTCCGCCGCCGCCACGAACGGTAGGCCCCACCGAGTTGAACGCCACTGCCACGCGCCTGAATCCCCCTCTACCCTCTTCGACGTGGTGCAAGCTGATTCCCATATCGTGCAACCATTTGTTCGATATATCAAAACCTACTTTTGAACAAAAGTTGAAAGGTATCGGCTTTATTACATTTGAACTGAAAATAACACTTTTAAGTGTTGCAAACTTTGAAAAATCATATCTTTACCGTGTGTTAACGAAATTCGATGAAACATGAAACATCGTGACCACAACGACACTCTCTACAATCTAGAAGAGACCGTGGATTTTTCTGAGCTAGCTACGATTTTTAGAATCTCGAAAACCAATGTGAGATTTCTAAACTGAAATGTGAATGGAAATGTGATGTATAAATTATATAAGCGAAATATAAATTATACACATGTCGTATACCTCATGTACATGCGTTGTGTAAGTTATATGAGTGAAGTACAAATTAGACAGGCATTGTATAAACGATATGTGTATTGGAATGAAAATAAAATTTATTTATATGCGAATATATATATATATATATATATATATATATATATGTACTCCCCTCGTGCACAAACCATGGACGATATTTATTGTTTGTGAATTAGTGTGAAAATTTTGGTGAATAACGCGAATGGTTGATAGAATTGTTTGTGGTTGATATTGTTTGGTTGTGGTTGAAAAATATCCATTTGTGATTCAAATAAATTATGGAAAAGAAAAATCTTACTCCCCTGCGTGCGAATTAGATGTATGAAATCCCCATTGTCAAAAACCGCGAGGTTTTAAGGTAGAGCGAGGAGCCGTACTCGGGACTGTGCCGGTTTTAACTGCCCTTCCGTTATGCTGCCGAAATTTTGAATGATATTCTTGTGTTAGAATTATTTTCATATGTTGAAATTATATACATGTGTTGAAACAAAAGTCATGTGTTGAAACCATATCCATGTGTGGAAATGCTCATGTGTTGAGAAGTTCATGTGTTGAAAAATAATTCATGTGTTGAATAAATAAATAGTTTTAACAATAAAAATCACATTTTTATATGTATGTGAAGTATGTAAAATATTCGTATTTTAAATAAATTGTTTCAACAAAAAAAAATAACATCTTTCTTATATGTACAAACCATATAAAATATATTCATGTGTGGAAATGCTCATGTGTTGAGAAACTCATGTGTTGAGTAGTTCATGTGTAGAAAAATAATTAATATGTTGAATAAAAAAATCGAACAATAAAAATTACATTTTTATTGAGAATATGAAGTGATGAAAACATTCGTGTGTCGAATAAATATTTTTTATGATAAAAATACCATTTTTATCATGTGTGTGAATTGCTAAAAATATACAAGTGTTGAAATAAATATTTGTTTGCTATGAATATTATTTCTAACATGTATAGGAACTAAATAAAATAGTCATGTGTTGAAATATATTTTAGTTCGACAAAAATATCATTTTTAAGTGAAACGTGAAGTGTTAAAAATAACCATAAGTGGAGATAAACCTTGGTTCGCTAGAAATATAATTTTTAGCTTAGTTTTGCACATATATATACATGTGTTGAACAGGAAATGGATTAGCTGTTGAGTAAAGAATTTATTTGCGTGCCCGACAAATAGGTAAACCTTAATGAGTTGGATGTGCAAAATTTATTTCTATATCAACTCTTGTGAATGCCATTGGATGCGGAGTGCTAGTTGTTCTGGTGTGAAAACCCGTAACTTCCCCATAAAGGAAAGAGCGGATAGTTCGAGAACAAGCCACAACAGAACACATACAGAAGAACATTTCATTGTATATTACAACAATGCATCAGATTACAAGAATATACAGAGTATAAATGAATATTACACAGAAATACCAGAGATTTAAATTACATAGCAGCGGAAAATAATACAATACACAACTAGAAGAGATATACGGATACAAAGCTTTCCGGATATCATTCCAGCTGTAAACCAAGATCCTGTGAATATAAATCTGCAAAACCAAAACTACTAGCTGCCCGTGCCAAAATAGGGGCACCCAGAGTTTAGGTTAAAACAATAAACTCCAGGTCAGTCATGGGACATGTGTGAGAACTATCCACAGTAATCTTTATTTTTAAAGTTAGGTAAATCAAGGGACCACGCCGTATAACACGGAACGGGTTTCCTCCCTAGAATACCAGTGCATAAAACAAACAGCGCAATGCTAAATAAAGAAAAATGAAGCTGTTATAAGACCCAAGTCCTATCACACAATGCAACGCAAGCCGGGGGATAGGGTTTTCCCTTATAACAGCCAAAGAATGCTTGATACGTTTAAAACAAATCATTTGATACTATAATAAGTGCATAGTGTATAAAACAACTTCAAATCATAAGTATTAATCATAGACGGCATGGGTACCATATATCATGTCGCCCTACTAGGCTCTACAAATAAAATCGCAAATGTCACGTATTTGGAAATTGGATTTCCATCTATGAACCGAGGCAAAAGATAGTCCTTAACCGATTTGAGACTGTCTAGCCCGAGTCTCAGGATCAGAGCTCGAGTGACCCTTGGATCGTTAGGGCCGGTCCACCGATGTGGATTAAAATGCCTGAACACTGCGTTTCCCCGCCCTTTGGGGCGTAAATGAGCCAACGAATGGCTCCATCGGACCCGGATCGTCCGATCTAACTGAGGCGCCTCGCAACAGCAACAACCACACAGGTGAAAAGTATATAAATGTCAGGGCTGGTAGGTCACTGACACCACCCTAGCTAGAAGGAAACGCATGCCCTCTCTGAGGTCCTCTCCCGTTTTTGGTTCACAACCGGGGTGCGAGGCTCGCGAATTCACGTTACACAAAGTTGTGCCACACAGGCTGTGCTTTGATCATCACCACAAGACTTTGCTTTTCAACAGAAGCCTCGATCAATTGCCACTTAGGCATGCCACACAGGCAATTCACTCCATGCAACCGATATCAGTCACACAGAATGAAATCCAATGTCAGACACACAGTCCATTTACAAGTCCATTCTGGGTCTGAACGAAACCGGAGGCTCTTTCCTCGCATATCCATCGATCTCCAAGCACATCTGGACGACCACCGATTGATTCCCTCATCTTGCCTGTACAACCCAATCAAGATCATCAGTAATCATCCAGACGACGTGAAGACTTCCGGTCTTCGACCACCGTCTTCATCTCCGACTTATCGTCATATCAGTTATTCAGAATGGGATAATCCCGATCTTTCTGAATAACTCGCGTATATTTTAAATAAGTGTTACACAAACACAACATACGCCTCATTCCAATTCATCAGTCACTAACCGTAAATTAATCAAGAGAATAATTCCCCAAATATTAACCCCGAAGGCCGAAACCAACATCAGATCAATATCCAGAAAACCATTCTGCTTGGCTAACCGACAGTTAGTTTCTAAATTTCACATTCATAGGGAAAGGTTCCCATTAATTTTATCCAAGATAAATTCCTTGAATTTATTCTCTAATCTCCTTTTGAATTTCGATTCAACTAGTCGAGATTAACGAACCTTACCGAAGTAATCATTGGTTTTAATTTCCCAATCCCAACCTATTCATCCCATGAAGTAAAACGGGTCTTACTTCATATCTAACACCACGGTGTTATCGGTAAATTCAATTACCATTTCACGTTCAAATCTAATTGAAGATTTAACTAACGCCTGGAGCAAAACTGGTGATACTCCATTCTCGATTATTTCAATCTAATTAAAGATACATTAAAACTCAACTTAGTTTTAATCTGTGACTGGGTTAAAGAATCAGTGTCATTTAAAACACGATTCACGATAAACCCAAAATCACATCACATTAATTAGCGCATTAAAGAACAAGTGTTATTTAAAAACACTGTTCACGATATACCCAAAAATCAATATCAATTCAATTCCAATTAAATATTATTTAATTGGTACACTTCATTAAATCTAAATAAAAAGATTTAATCTTTTCTCAACTGGGTTCAAGAACAGTGTTAATGAAGACACCATTCACGACAAACCCAAATCACATTTGATATTAAACACAAGGCTCTGAATAGAAAATATACCGACTTATATTCAATATCAAATTCTACGACTAACAAATATCGTATTGGAAATAACGATATATATATATATATATACATATATATATCTTTCAAATTCCCATAACAATATCTGTATCATCACGAAATCCAACATCGAAATAATCCAAAGACAATTTCGATTCAAATCCATTCCAATATAATTATTGGAAATTCTGGTTATTTTCAAAACTATTTCTAATCCAGTTTATTTATTTTAAAAATGAATAGAATTATAATTCTAGTTCAAAACTAGTTCATTTCGATAAAAATCTATTTTTATCATTTCAAATATGGAGTTTTTCATCCCAATTCTTTCTAAATCATTTCTTATGATTTTACACAAATTATTACTATTTTTTATAATTTTATCAAGGCCCGTACAGTCGATTTCCATCAACGTCCATCGAACTGCACTTACAGCGACCTTTTTCAAATTTGATTTGGACATAATTACAAATCCAACCGTTAGATTTCAAATTTATAATATTCGTTAGAAAGCTATTTTCGATACGAACCCAACGGTTCCAGTTTTAGGAGAATCCGACGGTCGAATCTCCCGCAATATCCATTCGAAGTCAATGGTCGAAATTCGCGAACTGCCGCGGCACGGCGCGTTCTATTCAGGCCATTATATTATATATATAATATATATAATATATATTTCGTCGATTTCTATTTAAAACGAAATTTATAAATCGTTTTAAATTCTTTTTCAAAATGGTTTCAACTGCATATTCAATTTCAAATCAAAATTGAATATTCCAATATAAATTCGTTTTAAATTCTTTTCAAATCGATTTCAATTCGAATTCATTTATATTCAATTTAATTCGAATTCACTTCTATTCAATTTCAATTTGAATTCATTTCTATTCAATTTAATTCGAGTTCACTTCTATTCAATTTCAATTTGAATTCATTTCTATTCAATTTCAATTCGAATTCACTTCTATTCAATTTCAATTTGAATTCATTTCTATTCAATTTCAATTCGAATTCATTTCTATTTAATTTCAATTTGAATTCATTTCTATTCAATTTCAATTTGAATTCATTTCTATTTAATTTCAATTTGAATTCATTTCTATTCAATTTCATTCGAATTCACTTCTATTCAATTTCATTCGAATTCACTTCTTTTCAAAAAAAAATAGATTTTGAAATCACTTTCGATATTCATTATAAAATGAATGAAATCGATATAAATATCGTTCACGTCAAAATGACGTAAATCTAATCAATACGGCTTCATATATTCCTATTTTCAAATATTCTATTTCAAATATTTCTTTTTCAAATATTTCTATTTTAAAACTGGAATGAGGCTCAATCAATTACCATATAATGTTAATTATATGGATTTTCTGCAACACAGGTATACAATAACAACGATGAATAATCAACCATCATCCAAAGTGCATTCTACACTGTATAAGCATCAAATATAAATATTCAACGCTTATAACAGTCTGTCAATCAATCGATCGACATACAACTAAACAATCGGGATTAGTGTACGTCAAATATCAACCCAATACCCGTGTGGGGTTTCAAACAATCAAACACATATTTTATTTGTGTAGTTGGGCGATGTGTAAAATTTATCGTCCTAATCAATATCGGTCAAATGTGTATATATAAACAAATCGTCCGATTTGTTTATTTTTATTTCATTTCATATATACGTTAAAAATTCTATTTTTAACTATAAAATATTTTCAACTATATAAATATTTTATTTCATTTCACATCACATCACACAATCAACTACACATCAAAATTAAACAAACAAGCATACAAGCCGTCCATGGTCTGTGGACGACGGGTGTCGGGTGCTACTAAACACCGTCTGCATCCTAGTATGTATTTATAACTAGAAAAACAAAATTAAAAGGTAAGAAGTTCTCACCGATTGCTAATCCAACGCCACCACTCTTCTAATGTAGAAATATTCGCCGTTCTTGACTTTCTTCACTTTCGTTGCTCTCACCGATTGCTAATCCAACGCCACGACTCTTCTTATGTAGAAATCTTCGCCGTTCTTGACTTTCTTCACTTTTGTTGCCTGTATTCACTACATATGTAAAAATCAAATTTTTACTTCGCTATTCAATATATAAAAATCGAATTTTTACTTCGCTATTCAATATATAAAAATCGAATTTTTACTTCGCTATTCAATATATAAAAATCGAATTTTTACTATGCTATTCAACATATAAAAATCGAATTTTTACTATGCTATTCAATATAAAAAAATTGAATTTTTACTATGCTATTCAATATATAAAAATCGAATTTTTACTATGCTATTCAATATATAAAAATCGAATTTTTACTATGCTATTCAATATATAAAAATCGAATTTTTACTTTGCTATTCAATATATAAAAATCTCGCCTTTTCTATTGTAAAGATTTCGCCTTTTCTATTGTAAAGATTTCGCCTTGATTATTGTAAAGATTTCGCCTTTTCTATTTTAAAGATCAAACCCTTTTGTTACCTAAAAAAAATTCTTCATTTTCTACAATAAAAATATAATTTTTATCTACAATAAAATCTAACTTTTATTATGCTATATATTTTTAAAACTGATTATCTTTACTATGTAAAATATAAAATATAAAATATAAAATAAAAACTGAATTTCTTAAACTAAAAGAAATAAAGAATAATAAAAATATAAGCTTACAGTTATCGGAGGAGGAGGGGTTCTTCCTGCGCATTGCCGGAGGCGGAGCAAGGGCGGCGCGTTCTGAACTGGTGGCGTTGGAGTTGGATTGGGGGGGGGGAGAGGATGGAGAAGGAGGCACGCGAGGAGGGGGCATCGACGAACTGTGGCTGGCGTTCGGCGGTCCTAGGGCTAGGGCATCAGTTGATTTGGGGGTGGTGTGATCGGTACAGAGGAGGAGGGGCGAGGGAAGAGAGAGGCGCGATGGGGAAGGGAGATGCCAGAATTCGGCGGTGGCCAAGGCCAGGGCACGGCGGTGCGACGATGGGGAACGACTCGAGGACTTCAGCGGGGTTTTTTTTTAAACTGAGCGTGTTTGACTAATGAGGGAGGAGAGAGAGGTAAAGGGATATATAATAATATATATTATTTAATTTCATTAAATAAATTTAAAAAAGTAACTTTTTATTTCGACCTCGAAACGAGACCCACCGCCTGTCGTCCATTGCTAATTACCCCCATTCCGAACATAATGGGATATGTATCGTAGGCTGATTCGACCGTTTCGATCAGTTTTTGTCAAAATCCAAATATAACTCTATATATTGGATTTGAATGCGCATTTCAATTTACTGGGGTCACATACCAACTCGAAAAATTCCAAAAAAATATTTTCTAGCTTCATATTGGCGATTCTGTCCTAAAAAAACTAGTTTCATCGAATTCTGAGACCGTTTGAAAAATGGCCATTTTCCAGTCGATTAAAATCAACTGAAAATGGTCAAACGCGTTTTCCTTTGCCACGCTCACATATTGATTCGAAAAATTATGAAATTTGAAACCTAGAAATAACTTTACATCACGGATCCAACAAAAGTGGTTTCGTCGAAATCCGAGGTAGTTTGCAAAATTTCCATTTTTAAGGGCCTGAATTCCATAGCGACTATTCAGAATTTTCAACTGGACATATCTTTTTATCCCCACCATGAAATTTTGATTTTTTGGATTTTTTGGAAAGATATCATCAAATAGGTTCTACTATTTTTGGTTTCACTAAAATCTGGATTGTTTTGCACCCGGTACATTCAATTGAAGTTTGAAATCGAATTATCGAACTACTGTGCCATTTTCAATTCCTTTTATAATTATAAATAAATATTTATAATCTAACGACGACGTATATAATATATACGTTCGAACTCTATTCAAATTAAATTTCTCGTTGTTATTATTTAAAACAATTCATTTTAAATAATCAAAATTCGCTAAAATTGCCAAAATAAAAATTTTAAGCTGGCCCAGATTTCCGGGTTATTACATCTGGGTGTAATAATGAACATCGCCATAGGATAGTAACAATTAATTTTGAACTACACTACATGGCATACTTCTTGACGATAGGCATACTTCATCATATTCCACATAAGCATTTGGAGCTTGTGTGACGAGGTTGAGGATTTACCATACGAGCGAAAGGCTTGTATGGCGATGACTATATATTACAGGTTGAACTGATGACTGATATGGACTATATAAATTTTAACGGTAAATTGCAAGATTAATAAAAACCCCACATGGGTCTGGAGATGACAATAAACCACGTCTCTCTGGTCATTAAGGCAAAAAACCATTTATAGGGTGACGAGAATTTATTCTTTGGAGTTATGATTTATACACACTACCCTATGGACACCGGAATATATCACTATAAATATGTGCATTCTTATTAGGATTTATTGGGTACCTAATACGGCCCAATAAATTTCCAAACCCCTTCCCGTTCAAAGGAGGTTATGGCGAAATTTTTCGAAATATAAAGGTGTTAGTGAAATATTTGAAGTGAAAACGATATTGGAATCGTTGAATGAATTATATATATATAAATTAAATTAAAACGAATCGAGGCCGTGCAGTTCGCGTTTTGAAATCGTAACTTCAAACGATTATACCGAAAGATCCAACCCTCGGATTTTCACGAATCTGGAACTGTAACATCCCGGATTTTTAACCATCCAAATCGACAATGATCCTCCATTGTCGATTTAAACGAATTAAAAATACGGATAGTTATTGGGATTAAAATAAGAAGAAGAAGAAAGAAGAAACAGATACAGAATCTCGCAGCGGAAGGACAAAATATAATAAATAAATAATAGTTCATGAAGTACATTTTATTATATTTACGACAATTATCAGAGTAAATTAACATACAACATAACAATATATTTTGCAGCGGAATAATAATTTTAAATGCGTCTGTTGAGCTCCATCTCCATCTTCTTAAATGTATCTTCAAGCAAGGAAAACCTTCGCTAACTGCAACTTGGTCTGACCCGAGAGTATTGCATAAAAAGAAACACAACAAACACTCGGATCAGAACTAAATCATTCTCATATTAGTTAAATCAAATTTCATGTAATAATATGAATGCAATAACTTAATAGATGTTACGGGAATTTCCATCTCCTAAGGATCTGTCAAGCTAATATCATATAATATAATATGCTATTATAATAATGTCTATGGTTAAATATAACATAATAAAATAGCATAAGCGGGATTACATTTTTACCCTTACACTGCTTATAAACATCGTCGTAAACATTGCATATAAAACACCAGTAACGGTCGGTGGATAGGGATGCGTCTCTATGCGAAAATGTCAAATCAAAATTGTAGGGGGCTCGATCAGGATAATACGACAAGGCACACGAGGAATGCCCAGAGTATGAATATACTAGTTGCACGCCCAGACTGGTGGTAACGCATAGCCGCAACTACCGCCCACCTCGGACAATACTTCGAAATCACGTATGCGCATCAAATCAATCAAATCGAGGGACTATAGTAATAAAGGAAGAAGTGATGTCGATGGAGGTAACTAACCCCACTTGGTCACGGTATAGCCCTGTTTTAGTCGTTTTAATTATGACCCGAAGGTCAAGGATATCCATCATCGTTCTCTTTCTTCAAATCCAGTAATCACCTCCAAATCCATCCAACACCAATTCTGGAACTCCACAGCATACACGGTTGTTAAAGTGGATTTCGGTATTGGCAGAGAGTATGACAATATCCGATCCCGGTCTCTTTAACAACCAATCGTTTACATTTTTCACACCGGTCAGTTCTTTTACATTTCAAAGAGGTTCATACTTCATATCAAAATATCAGAGTTTCAAAATCAATTAATATTCAAAATAGAATATTATTCACACTAAAATCTCCATTTAAACCAAATAAAATCTTGAAACAATTCCAACATTAATAATTTGAATATTAAAATAGTTAACAGTATATTTAAAATAGTTTAGGTATATAATTGAAATAGTTTGAAATAAATAATTTGTAATTTAAATTAGAATTTATCAAATTTATTATAATATATTGTTAAAACATTAAGTAATTTATAAAATATATAGTTAATTATAAAATGATTTATTTGAAATAATTTATAAAATAAAATAGTAATAAAGTAAAATAATTTATAAAGAAAGAAATAATAATAATTATTATTAAAATAGTTTATAAAAATGATTTGAAATAAAATAGTTGGAATTAGAATCGTTTCTTTACCATTTTCAATTAAACTTGAAGTCATATTTCAACTTCAATTCAACTAACTCAAATTCAATAATTCATTGATTAAACTTCCAATTTTACATTCATTCCAATTCGATCAAATTAATTCAAATAGTTACTTTCCAAATCCGATTCTCATTTTCAATGATTTCAATTTTAACAAATATCGAGTTCACAATTCATATATAATTCAAATCAATGTTGATTCATAATAAATTTCAAAGGTGGGTGAAACAATTCAATTTCAATAAATTCGATTCACATTAAATTTCATTTTTATAGCTTCAGTTACAACACTAAATTATTTATCTTTTGCTTATATTTCAAAACTCAAAGTTCAAGTTCAAAAGAAAACAATTTATAAAACATCATCCTTATCGTCTTTAAACAACATTTCTAAGTTCATGGTTAAAACAAATTTTTATATAACCAACCGGTGTTCGTATATAATTTTCTATCCTATAGCCAATTGATACTTAAATTTTAATTTTAGTATTTTGGGGAAGGATATATATCATTTCAATCCAAATCAGGGTCATAGGTATTTATCATTTCAACTTACGTTCTTAATTCATTTTAACGATTAATCCCTGGTTTATTCGATGCTCGTAACATCTAGGGTAATGGTTGGGATTAATCAGCATAAATAATGATCATATATGAATAAATGTGAATAACAGGTAAGTTCACACAACTAACATCAATATATCAAACATATCGAATTCAAGCCATTCATCACATCAATACGTAAAAAATAGTCCAATATCATATAAATTTATAAATTTTCAGATGTCAGGTTTTAAACAGTAATTAAATGTCAAATTTTAACTTAATTGTAAAATTAAATCTAACAGTCAATTTAAACTACTCTATTGATGAAAATCAATATAAATATGCAATTTAAACTGTCAAACATCAATCCAAACAATCATATCATGACATAATATTATTTTAACTAATATTAGAATACTTTAGTTAAGCGTGAGTGGGTTTAATCACTCACCTTGGTTTCAAACGAGATTGAAATTCCAATTTTAGCCCAAAATTAAACAGTCTCAGAATTAGTCCAGATCAGTGCCATCGCGAAGAGCTTGTCAATACGATTCCAACGAATCTAACCTTGCAACATTCTGAATTCGTATGTGAAAGTTATACATGTTTTTCTTGTTTGAATTTCAAAGTATATAAAATTTTAAAATAAAACCCCACCTTAAAAAAAATTGCCACATCATCAATCCTTTATCTCCCCCCTCTATTTCTTCTATATCTCACGCAACAGGAAAAGCAACATGTTTTCATGGCCTTCTACCGCAAAACTCTCTCCTCCACTTCTCTTCATTTTCACAATGAAAGGTCAAACTGATTTCACCGTCGCTCCTCTCATCACAATGTCTACCACCTCCGTACCATTTTGTTGAACTCGGCCCTCCCATAAAAATCGCGTCAATTTGTTGTTGCACGCACTGTACAAATTTGGTGCGACAAAAATATGCCTAGAAATCCACAAAAATTTTTCATGAGATGCTACTTTATTCCATAAATTCAAATACCATATACCATTCGTGAATTTATCACAATATTCATCACAAGTTTGAACCATATAATAAACCAAGCGTTGAAATTGGAATGAAATGTAACAAATGAAAATATGAATTGTTTAAAAAGTGAAACAAACAATGAAATCATACTAATAAAATAGTGACATTGAAAAATTTTGTTTGGTTGCTTGTTTGAATGAATATACTTGATTGGATATTTTAATTATGTCGATATACTTTGAAATTCTACGGTGATGAGGCAAAATAGGCTTCAAACTTGTTATGAATATTGTGATAAATTTGCGAATGGTATATGGTATTTGAATTTATGGAATGAAGTAGCATATCATGACAAATTTTTGTGGATTTCTAGGCATATTTTTGTCGCACCAAATTTGTACAGTGCGTGCAACAACAAATTGACGCGATTTTTATGGGAGGGCCGAGTTCAACAAAATGGTATGGAGGTGGTAGAGATTGTGATGAGAGGAGCGACGGTGAAATCAGATTGACATTTCATTGTGAAAATGAGGAGAAGTGGAGGAGAGATTTCTGCGGTAGAAGGCCATGAAAACGTGTTGCTTTTCCCGTAGCGTGAGATGTAGAAGAAATAGAGGGGGGAGATAAAGGAGTGATGATGTGGCAATTTTTTTTAAGGTGGGGTTTTATTTTAATTTTTTTATATACTTTAAAATTCAAACCATAAAAACATGTATAACTTTCACATACGAATTCAGAATGACGCAAGGTTAGATTTGTTGGAATCGTATTGACAAGCTCTTCGCGATGGCACTGATCTGGACTGATTCTGAGACTGATTGATTTTGGGCTAAAATTGGAATTTCAATCTCGTTTGAAACCAAGGTGAGTGATTTAACCCACTCACGCTTAACTAAAGTATTCTAATATTAGTTAAAATAATATTATGTCATGATTTGATTGTTTGGATTGATGTTTGACAGTTTAAATTGCATATTTATATTGATTTGCATCGATAGTGTAGTTTAAATTGACTGTTAGATTCAATTTTACAATTAAGTTAAAATTTGACATTTAATTACTGTTTAAAACCTGACATCTGAAAAATTATAAATTTATATGATATTGGACTATTTTGTACGTATTGATGTGATAAATGGCTTGAATTTGATACGTTTGATATATTGATGTTAGTTGTGTGAACTTACCTGTTATTCACATTTATTCATATATGATCATTATTTGTGCTGATTAATCCCAACCATTACCCTAGATGTTACGAGCATCGAATAAACCAGGGATTAATCATTAAAATGAATTAAGAACGTAAGTTGAAATGATAAATACCTATGACCCTGATTTGGATTGAAATGATATAAATCCTTCCCCAAAATACTAAAATGAAAATTTAAGTATCACTTGGCTATAGGATAGAAAATTATATACGAACACCGGTTGGTTAAATAAAAATTTGTTTTAACCACGAACTTAGAAATGTTGTTTAAAGACGATAAGGATGATGTTTTATAAATTGTTTTCTTTTGAACTTGAACTTTGAGTTTTGAAATATAAGCAAAAGATAAATAATTTAGTGTTGTAACTGAAGCTATAAAAATGAAATTTAATGTGAATCGAATTTATTGAAATTGAATTGTTTCACCCACCTTTGAAATTTATTATGAATCAACATTGATTTGAATTATATATGAATTGTGAACTCGATATTTGTTAAAATTGAAATCATTGAAAATGAGAATCGGATTTGGAAAGTAACTATTTGAATTAATTTGATCGAATTGGAATGAACGTAAAATTGGAAGTTTAATCTATGAATTATTGAATTTGAGTTGGTTGAATTGAAGTTGAAATATGACTTCAAGTTTAATTGAAAATGTTAAAGAAACGATTCTAATTCCAACTATAGTATTTCAAATCATTTTTATAAACTATTTTAATAATAATAATTGTTATTTCTTTCTTTATAAAATATTTTACTTTATTACCATTTTATTGTACAAATTATTTCAAATAAATCATTTTATAATTAACTATTTATTTTATAAATTACTTAATGTTTTAACTACATATTTTAATAAATTTGATAAATTCTATTTTAAATTACAAATTATTTATTTCAAACTATTTCAATTATATACCTAAACTATTTTAAATATAGTGTTAACTATTTTAATATTAAAATTATTAAATTTGGAATTGTTTCATGATTTTATTTGGTTTAAATGGAGATTTTAGTATGAATAATATTCTATTTTGAATATTAATTGATTTTGAAACTCTGATATTTTGATATGAAGTATGAACTTCTTTGAAATGTAAAAGAACCGACCGGTGTGAAAAATGTAAACGATCGGTTGTTAAAGAGACCGGGATCGGATATTGTCATACTCTCTGCCAATATAGAAAACCACTTTAACAACTGTGTACGCGGTGGAGTTCCAGAAATGGTGTTGGATGGATTTGGAGACGATTACTGGATTTGAAGAAAGAGAACGATGATGAATATCCATGACCTTCGGGTCATAATTAAAATGACTAAAACACGGTTATACCGTGACCAAGTGGGGTTAGATACCTCCATCGGCAGCACTTCTTCCTTTATTACTATAGTCCCTCGGTTTGATTGATTTGATGCGCATACGTGATTTTGAAGTGTTGTCCGAGGTGGGCGGTAGTTGCGGCTATGCGTTACCACCAGTCCGGGCGTGCAACTAGTATATTCATACTTTGGGCATTCCTCGTGTGCCTTGTCATATTATCCTGATCGAGTCCCCTACGATTTTGATTTGACATTGTCGTATAGTGGCGCATCCCTATCCACCGACCGTTACCGGTGTTTTATATGCAATGTTTACGACGATGTTTATAAACAGTGTAAGGGTAAAAATGTAATCCCGCTTACGCTATTTTAATATGTTATATTTAACCATAGACATTATTATATTAGCGTATTATATTATATGATATTAGTTTGACGGATCCTTAGGAGATGGAAATTCCCGTAACATCTCTTAAGTTATTACATTCATATTATTACATGAAATTTGATTTAACTAATATGAGAATGATTTAGTTCTGATCCGAGTGTTTGTTGTGTTTCTTTTTATGCAATACTCTCGGGTCAGACCAAGTTGCAGTTAGCGAAGATTTTCCTTGCTTGAAGATACATTTAAGAAGATGGAGCTCAACAGACGCGTTTAAAATTATTATTCCACTGCAAAATATATTGGTATGTTGTATGTTAATTTACTCTGATAATTGTCGTAAATATAATAAAATGTACTTCATGAACTATTATTTATTTATTATATTTTGTCCTTCGGCTGCGAGATTCTATATCTGTTTCTTCTTTCTTCTTCTTCTTATTTTAATCCCAATAACTATCCGTATTTTTAATTTGTTTAAATCGACAGTTGAGGATCGTTGTCGATTTGGATGGTTAAAAATTCGGGATGTTACATTTGGTATCAGAGCTTTGGTTTAGCGATAGACTTGGCTCTATTGGGATTAACTCACTAGAGATAGGGTAGTAATACTCTAGAATGAATTTGAGTGTATATGAGAGAGCGTACTTGTAATTTTGATATAAAATGGTTTTGTATTGTGTTGATTTGTTCTGTTGAGTATTTATGAATTCTGGTCAGTAGTTGGGATGCCAATGTGTCAATAAGGATTTCTAAACACTCGAAGATGGCTTATCGGCATAATATTGTTTTGAATTATATTATATATATAGAATTATTTGAAAATATATGAATTTTGATTTTGTTGATGATAATATTGATTTTTTCATCATTTATCACTCGATTAATTAATAATTAGATCCATTGATTATTGAACGGTTTAAGAAAATCAAATATCGATAATTTATTGATAATGAAATAAGATGTAAAATATGAAATTCAAAATTTGATTTCGGGTGATTATATAATATTGATTTGCAAATGGTTTTTAATAATATATTTATATTTTAAAAGTATTTCACATAGAAATTGTTTTTAAATGAATTATTAGAAAAAAAAGAAATAAGTGTATACCCTCTTTTCTTTGAAATTGATTTCGGTGATGAGTGCACGCATCATCGATGTTATTTTCAAGAGTCTAAGTAGGGAGACATTTAATATTTTGTATTTTGTTTTATGATATTGAACTTTATTGAAATCCCTTTTATAGTATGGTTTTATGTAAACGATATATTATATATAGAAAAAAAATTTGTCATGAGATGCTACTTCATTCCATAAATTCAAATACCATATACCATTCGCGAATTTATCACAATATTCATCACAAGTTTGAACCTTATTTTGCCTCATCACCGTAGATTTTCGAACGCCATCCAAATTGAGCATGCATGTTACAATTTTGGTATGAGTGCAGAGTTCTTCCTCATACAAAACTAACGAGAATAATTTTAGTATTTTACATAGACATATTTACAAGATATTTATTTTAGAAGATGACTATTTGTTTGAATATGGATAGGCATGGTCGGCCCTTCTAATTTGAAACAGGAAATGAGAGATGGGGTATTATTTAGAGCGAAGATATTTTCTATATATTGACCATTCCCCCTTTTTTAACATTGATTTAGCATTTGGAATATTATCTCAGTGTCAATATAATAGCTAAACTTGTAAAGCAATGAAAGGCTGGTAAAAAGGATCAATACTAGTCTGCTTAATCAATTAACAGAATCAAAGAACCAAATTTATGATCATTTATGAACCAGGAATCTCAATGGTTTAATTTATAAATAAAGCAATGGTCCTTTATTTGATTTGTTTCCATTTCAAATATCAATCTCAAAATCTTTACATTAAATGTCAACAACAATTTAGCCCAACGTAAAAGGAAGTATAAAATTTGTCCAACTGCAAATGTGAATGTTCCATTTTTTAATCTATTTGAATGACAATTCAAATATTAACAACAATCAATGATATCAAAATATTACAAACTATATATATATAAAAAACATAAGTAAATAAAAATGTATCATTAAATCATACCAAAATCAAAGATCATATTAAATTGTACATTCCCTTTTCCAAATACAAATTAAATTGAGCAATTCAATTAAATAATAATCAACTCATTTTATGTCCTAATCTTGCTATAAGTTCCCAATTACACTTCTAAACAATTTAAACTACTTTCCTCCGATTGAACATTTATTTCAATTTAATTACAAAAAATGTTAATTTTACACAAATCAAAATAAAAATCATGTATACTTATAAATCAAAATTTTATTTTTGCGACTACAATTATCATTAAATTTAGCAATTCAATTATGTTTCAATGTCAAATTTCAAAATTAAATCATTAAATATTATTTATAACCATATAATATCAAAAATCATATTAAATAAAATAATTTAATTTATCGCAAAATCTTGAGATGTTCCAGGAACCGTTGGGTTCCCTTTGGGAATATCTTCCCAATGATATAAACTTTGTTGAAATCCAACGGTTAGATTTTCATATATGTGTAAAACAAATTTTGGGAAAAACAGCGCCAGTGCCTCGGCATGACCTGAAACGTCGCTTAATTAAATAGAGTCGTTTTTAAATAAATAAAAATGGCGATATATCGTTATAAAATACTATAGACGATATAGAGTGGAAATAAACCAATTCTGCTTGGTTTGCTTGATATTTGATGGTTGAATGTGTTTGACATGATAACTATACTAAAGAACTAAAATGTGAATGTCGAATGATTGAACCATGTGAAGAATTGATTTGAAAATAAATATACGTGGATTATTTGAAAAGCCCGAGTTAATTCTCATTTCAAATAATCGATCGACGGTTAGAAGTTGAAGAGTTGAAGACGGTTCAAGACCGACGATTTTCATATTGGATGGATGGGCGCTACTGATGCTCGTGATTGGAGTAGCTACCTTGAAGGAGCTAAAGTGGTAGCCGTCCGGACGTAATGTTGATTGCACGGATATGCGAGGAATTTGGTGCCTCCGGCTTCGTTCATACCCTTGTAAATGGACTGTGTGTCTGACATTGGATTTTGTTCTTTGCTGATTGATCACTATTAAATATATATCTGTTTGGCGGTGGAGAATTTATTCTTTTGCATAACGCCCTTCTCTGAGACGTACGAGCTCAGAGGTTATATATCGATAGAAATCAGTCGCATGGAGTCGATTTCCTGTGTGGCACGCCTAAGTGGCATGTGATCTAGGCTTCTGTTGCAAAGCAAAGTCTTGTGGTTGATGATCAAAGCACGGTCTGGGTGGAGTAGCTTTGTGTATAGCGTGGATTCACGAGCCTCACACCTCGGTATGAGTCAAAAACGGGAGAAGGACCCAAGGAGTGCACGACGTTTCTTTCTAGATACGGTGGTGTCAGTGATTTACTAGCCCTAACATTTATATATACTTTTCACCTGTGTGGTTGTTGGAATGCAAGGCGCCTCGATTATAGGTCTGTAAGGACCGGGAAACGTGTGTTCAGGAATTGCAAATCCTCAAAAGTAAGAGAGGACAGGCCTTGGAGGATCCAGGGATTGTTGTGTGCGGTCCTGGGACATTTGCTATAGTGGCTCGAATGGAAAGGAGCTTGCCCCTTGCCTCGACTAGTATGGCGACATGATATATGGTACCCATGTCATCTATGATTGATATTTATGATTGAATTTGGTTTTGAAACATATATGCACTAGTAATAATATCGAACACTTTTGTTTTATACGTATCAAGCATTTCTTGGCCATTATAAGGTAAAACTCTATCATCCGGCTTGCATTGCATTGTGTGATGTGACCAGAGCCTTATAATGGCTTCATTTTTATGAAAAGCATTGCGATGATTTAATAATTTACTTTATTTCATGCACTAGCACTCATTGGAGTAAACCCGTTCCACGAAAGTGGCGTGGTCTTTTGATTTACCTTATTATTGTGGTTTAATTAGTTAGGTAGATTTCTTATACCAGTCCCATGACTGACATGTAGTTTGTTTCACCTTGCAAACTCGGGTGCCCTTATTTTCACACGGGCAGCCTAGTTACAGGTAGCTGACATATTTTGGCTTGGCACCGCGGTAGAGGTGCGCTTTTGGCTCATGGCGAGGCTTGACTACATGTTGATGACTATGATTTTTCCGCCATTATTGTATATGTATATGATTCCGCCACAGGTGTTGTAGACTGATGTTTAATTTATGTACTCTCTATATATGTGATTTCGCCACAGGCGATGTAGACCGATTACGTATTATTATGCACTAAGTTGTATCCTGCACTGTGCTCTCTGATGTGGTGATATATATATATATATATATATGATTCCGCTGTCATATTTGTGTAAATCATTCTATTTCCTGTTTATGCTATTACTTGTACTCTTCTAATGATGATTAATGTGTTATATTCCAATGATTATCCTTAACACCATAGCACGGGGTTTTTAGGTCGTCATAGGTGGTATTAGAGCTTTGGTTAACCTTAGTTCTGGAATTTAACACATTAAACACCTCGTCAGAATTGAATCAGTAGTATTCTAAGGCGAGTAGCTCATTAGAGATAGGACTAGTAATGTCCTAGAATGGGCTAAGCGAAACAGTAAAAATAATTTGATCAGTACATCATTATCTTTCCTTAAGTTCTTCTGCTTTACCATACAATAAAATTATCGTTTCTATAGGCTGACACTTTTCTTGCTTATACAGAACTTGAACAATGGCTACTTGAGCAGCCGCAGGTAAAGGAGGCTGAGCTGGCCGTGGCTGAGGACGAGGAGAAGTCCCAGCTGAAGATGGACCCTTAATACAACCCCGGCCGCTCAGCCATTCGAGCTCGATCGCATGGCTAAAAGGTACAAGAATCTTGGAGGCAAAACCTTCTCTGGAACGGGCACTGTGATTAAGGCCTTGGCATGGCTGAAAACATGCGAGAAGATATTAGGAGGCCTGAGGCTGGGTTATCAAGACAAAGCTTTCATGGGTGCCTGGCTTCTGCAAGAGGAAGCCGAATTATGGTGGGAAGCTCTCACCGCAGGGAACAGAATGCTGGTAGGACATGGGATGAATTTAAGGATTTATTCAAAGAAAAGTACCTCCCAGAGCAAGCCCTTGAGCGCATGCACGACGAATTCGCAAACCTCCAACAAGGAGATCTCTCTGTGCAATACTATCTGAGCAAGTTTACACAGTTATCCCGCTATGCTCCCGAGCTTATCGCGACCGCTAAGTCCAAGAACAAGATGTTCATCCTCGGGCTAAAGCGTAAGTACCAAGACAGGGCAATGGCAAACATCAAGCTGGCGTTTAATGAATTAGTGGAGATGGCGTGCGATTATGAGGACCTGGATCAAAGGAACCTCGATCCGGACCGTGCTAAAAGCCAGGCGGGAAATAAACGCAAGCCCTATACAACCAGCCAGAATCAAGCAATGCGGCGTCCACGAATCAGCAGACTAGCAGGCTGCCAAAGGGAAGCTGCTACAATTGTGGCAAGGTGGGGCACTACTCAAATGTTTGCACAACCCCGAAACGGCAGAAGACCGATTCTCAAGGTTCAAGCCAGGGCTCTCAGAACCCTTGTTCATGCTTTAACTGCCGCAGGATAGGACATCTTGTTAGAGACTGTCCCTTGCTTAAGAAGGCCGAGGTTGCTCATGTGTACGACGGGGCGAATCCGCCGGCTGCTTCCGATGGAGCAGGTAAACCCGATGTTTTGGGAGCTACCGTTACAATTAAAAATATTCCTGTTTCTGTATTATTTGATAGGGTGCATCACGTACTTTTATTGCAAGTAACACGGTTCACAAATTAAAGTTAACACAAAGAAAGCTTAAAGAATCAGTTAAAGTTCATAATCCAATAGGGGGTTCTATTATTCTCAGTTCATATTGTAAATTGCCAATCTCTTATTCTTTCTACAAGTTTCTTTTTGATCTAGTCATTATGGATTTTCCTGAGTTTGATATCTTTCTCGGGCTAGATTAGTTAACGAAATACGAATCTGAAGTAAAATGTGCGGAAAGGATAGTAAAAATTAAAACGAAGCTTGGATATATTACTATACCATGCCATGGTTCAAATCCAGATAGAAATGAATTTTGGTCTGCGTTAGAAGTTATCCCCACTTCCTTAGAAAAGATTCCAGTTGTTAGAATCTATGCGGACGTGTTTGAAGAAGTTGAAAACTTACCTCCGTAAAGAGAAATTGAATTCAGAATCGATCTAATTCCGAATGCTAGACCAGTGGTACATCCAATTCGAAGAATGACTCCCAAGGAAAAAGAAGAATTAGGCGATCAAACTCCTCAACTGCTATGGAAGGGTCTGATTAGACCTAGCTTTTCTAGTTGGGATGCAACTGTAGTGTTTGTCCCTAAGTCAGACGGTACTCTCCGATTGTGTGTTGATTACCGAGACCTCAACAAACAGACGATTAAAAACAAATACCCGTTACCCCGCATCGATGTTCTGTTAGACCAATTAAATGGGGCGAGAGTATTTTCCATAATGTACCTAGATACAGGTTTCCATCAACTGAGAATTGCCGAAGAGTGTGTTCCTTTGACATCTTTCAGAGGTCCAGACATATTTTATGAATGGTTAGTAATGCCGTTCGGCCTATGCAACGCTCCAGCATACTTCGTCGATCTAATGAATAGAGTGTTCAGGGGAGTTCTGAATAAATTTGTCCTCGTATTCATCGATGATATCTTAATCTACTCCAAATCAAAACCTGAGCATGAAAAACATTTAGAACAAGTATTGGAGATTCTAAGAAAGAATGTCTTCAAAGCCAATTTCTCTAAATATGTCTTCTAGAAAGAAAAGGTGAAGTTCCTTGGCCATATCGTGTCAAAGGAAGGAATTTCTGTAGATCCGAGCAAAATTACAGCAATTCAGGACTGGAAACAGCATACTACACCCACAGAGGTTAGAAGTTTTATGGGGTTGGCTAGTTATTATCGAAAATTTGTTAAGGATTTCTCGAAGATATCCGGCCCATTAACGAAGCTTACGAAGAAGCGCGAGAAATTTAAGTGGACTTCCGACTGTGAGGAAGCTTTCCAGGAATTGAAATCGAAATTGACAACCGCTCCAGTATTAACCATTATCGATGGCAATCAGGATTTGACGGTTCAGACAAATGCTTCTATTAGAGGTCTTGGTGCAGTATTAATGCAAAGAGGCCAAGTAGTCGCTTATGCAAGCCGCCAGCTAAAACCGCATGAGAAGAATTATGTAACTCATGATCTTGAGTGGCTAGCCATCATTTTTGCTTTGAAAATCTGGAGGCATTACTTGCTGGGTGAGAAATTCGAACTATTTACAGATCATCAATCATTAAAGTATTTGTTCACCTAGAAAGATCTGAATATGAGGCAGCAACGTTGGCTAGAATTTCTTGTAGCATATGATCCAGTTATCCTGTACACGCCTGGAAAGGCTAACGTTGTAGCTGATGCGCTTAGTAGAAAAACCGCAATCATTGCCAATCTTATAATTACGCCTGCATTAATTGATAAAATATCTTCTCTCCAGAAGAATGATCACTTCATTCAAAGGATCAGAGGGAGAATACAGAAGGGCGAGCACTCAAGTTTTCAAGTAGATAAAGAAGAAGTTCTGTGACTGACGGGGAGAATATGTGTTCCCAACATCCCAGAACTCAAAAGAGAGGTGCTCGATGAATGCCATAAATCCAAGCTTTGCATCCACCTTGGAGTAAGTAAAATGTACAATGATATAAAATGCACTTTCTGGTGGAAGGCGATGAAGAGGGACATTTCTTTATATGTTAGCAGGTGCCTTACTTGTCAATTAGTCAAGAGCGACCAACAAATGCTGGCCGGATTGTTGCAACCATTGGAAGTCCCAGGTTCGAAATGGGAACAGATTTCCATGGATTTCATAGATTGTTTTCCCCGAACCAAGAAAGGTAATGACAGTATTTGGGTGATCGTAGAACGCTTCACGAAGACCGCTCATTTCATACCTGTTAGATCCAACAGAACCACTCAAACTCTAGAGCAGATATATTTCAAAGAAATTGTTAAACTGCATGGAGTTCCCGTCAGCATAGTCAGTGATAGAGACCCAATTTTTGCTAGCAAATTCTGGGAAGCATTCCAGACAGAATTGGGAACAAAACTGAATATGAGCACCGCATATCAACCTCAGACAGATGGCCAAACTGAGCGGGTGAATAGAATTCTAGAAGATTTGCTGCGAGCTTGTATTATTGATTTTGGCGGGTCATGGGAAGATCATTTGCATTTGGCAGAATACTCATATAACAACAGCTATCAAGCAAGTTTGGGAATGTCTCCATTTGAAGCATTATACGGTAGAACTTGTAGATCTCCCACATATTGGGTAGAATCTGGCAACAGACTTGTGTTGGGACCCGATATGATTATAGAAGCATCAGATAAAGTCGATTTCATCAAGAAACGATTGAAAACCGTGCAAAGCCGACATAAAAGTTATGAAGATTCTAGAAGAAGAGATTTGGCATTCGCTGTTGGTGATCATGTTTATTTGAAAGTTTCTCCGATGAGAGGAGTGATCTGATTCGGTAAAACTGGTAAGTTGGCCCCCATATTTATTGGTCCCTTTCCTATACTTGAACGAATTGGAATTCTTGCTTATAGGGTTCAATTACCTGATTGGTTGCCTGGAGTGCATAATGTGTTTCACGTATCTCAACTTAGAAGACATGCGCATGATCCGGATCTTGTTTTAGAAGAAGCAGCGCAACAGGACTTGGAAATTACCCTAGAATTAGCAGTCAGGAGAGAGCCGTTAAAAATTGTTGGCAAATAAACTAAAGAGCTAAGGAGCAAGAAGGTTCAATTAGTTAAAGTGCAGTGGAGTAGTGATCCTAGAGACTGCACTTGGGAGACCGAGGAAAGCATTAAGCAAGCTTACCCCAGATGCAGAGTGGACCTCTCTGACTAACTCCGGTGCAAGGTACCTTCACAATACTTTGCATTTACATTTTTGTTTCCTACTATACTGTTGTTTCCTTTTCGGGGACGAAAAGTTTTAAGTGGGGGAGATTGTAACAACCCAGAAAATACGATCCAATTTAAAAAATTTAAATTGGATATTTTAAAGGAATTTAAACACTTGAAATAGAATATTTCAATAAAATAATGAATTAGAAATAGTGCGGCAGTTTGAAAATTTGAATTCAAACTTTGACTGACTGTCGGGTGCAAAATATAACGGATTTTAGTGAAACCAAAAATATTTAAATCTGTTTAAGAATGTCTTTCTAATGAATCTGAAAAATCGAAGTTTCATAGCGGGAATCAAAAGTTATGGCCAAATGAATTTTCAGAAAGGTCGCTATAGAAAATATATAGCCCTTGAAAATAGACATTTTGCAAATGACCTCGGAATTCGACGAAACCACTTTTGTTGGATCCGGGATGTCAAATTATTGCGAGGATTCAAATTTCATAATTTTTGGAGCTAGTATGAGAGTGTGGCAAAAGAAAATGTGATTGTTCAATTTCTATTAAATTGGATCGACCAGAAAATGGCCATTTTTCAAACAGTCTCAGAATTTGACGAAACTAGTTTTGTTGGGACCGTAGTGTCAAAACATAGCTAGATTTATTTTTGTGGAATTTTTCGAATCAGTTTGTGGCCCTGGCAAATTGAAATGTATGTTCAAATCGAATGTTGAACGTTTTATATTTTAATTTGAAGAATAACTGACTGTAACAGTTGAATTAGCCTACGAAACATATCCCATTGTGTCCGGGATGGGGGTATTTAGCTAGGGGCGACAGTCGTTGGGTTTGAATTGGTGTTCGTGTTGAGAAACACTATTTTAAAATTTAATAAAACCATCGACAAATAGGATTTCTCCATTCATAATTAAAATATAAAAAAATATCTCAAAACCCCCTCCGTAACTCGATCTCGACGGCAGAACACCTTTCGCAGCTTCCCAGGCGTTTTCCGATCGCCATAGGCCGAATCAGCCCCACCCCAAGTTGAACTTTTTGTAGTTCTCCTCCCCCTCTTCAAATCCATATAAAGAACTCCCCCTATCGTTGCTCCTACCTCGTGATATTCCCCTCCAAAGAACCGAACTATCCGGCGCCGCCACGAACTTTGGGCCCTACCGAGTTGAACGCCACCGCCACGCGCCTGAATCCCCCTCGACCCTCTCCGACGTGGTACAAGCTGATTCCAATATCGTGCAACCATTTGTTTGATAAATCAAAACCTAGTTTTGAACAAACGTTGAAAGGTATCGTTTTTATTATATTTGAACTGAAAATAACACTTTTAAGTGTTGCAAACTTTGAAAAATCATATCGTTATCTTGTGTTAATGAAATTCAATGAAACAGGAAACATCGTGACCGCAAGGACGCTCTCTACAATCTAGAAGAGACCGCGGATTTTTCTGAGCTAGCTACGATTTTTAGCATCTCGAAAACCAATGTGAGATTTCTAAACTGAAATGTGAATGGAAATGTGATGTATAAATTATATAAGCGAAATATAAATTATACACGTGTCGTATACGTCATGTACATGCGTTGTGTAAGTTATATGTGCGAAGTATGAATTATACATGCATTGTATAAATGATATGTGTGTTGGAATGGAAATAAAATATATTTAAATGCGAATATATATATATATATATATATATATACTCCCCTCGTCCATAAACCATGAACGATATTTATTGTTTGTGAATTGGTGTGAAAAATTTGGTGAATAATGCAAATGGTTGACAGAATTGTTTGTGGTTGAAAAATACCCATTTGTGATTGAAATAAATTGTGGAAAAGAAAAATCATACTCGCCTGCGAGCGAATTAGATGTATGAAATCCACATTGTCAAAAACCACGAGGTTTTAAGGTAGAGCGAGGAGTCGTACTCGGGACGGTGCCGGTTTTAACTATCCTGCCGTTATGCTGCCAAAATTTTGAATGATATTCGTTTGTTAGAATTATTTTCATATGTTGAAATTATATACATGTGTTGAAACAAAAGTCATGTATTGAAACCATATCCATGTATGGAAATGCTCATGTTTTGAGAAGTTCATGTGTTGAAAAATAATTCATGTGTTGAATAAATAAATAGTTTTAACAATAAAAATCACATTTTTATATATATGTGAAGTATGTAAAATATTTGTATTTTAAATAAATTGTTTCAACAATAAAAATAACATCTTTCTTATATGCATAAACCATATAAAATATATCCATGTGTGGAAATGATCATGTGTTGAGAAGCTCATGTGTTGAGAATTTCATGTGTTGAAAAATAATTCATGTGTTGAATAAAAAGATCGAACAATAAAAATTACATTTTTATTGAGAATATGAAGTGTTGAAAACATTCGTGTGTCGAATAAATATTTTTGATGATAAAAATACCATTTTTATCATGTGTGTGAATTGCTAAAAATATACAAGTGTTGAAATAAATATTTGTTTGCTATGAATATTATTTTTAACATGTATAGGAACTAAATAAAATAGTCATGTGTTGAAATATATTTTAGTTCGACAAAAATATCATTTTTAAGTGAAGTGTGAAGTGTTAAAAATAACCATAAGTGGAGATAAACCTTTGTTCGCTAGAAATATAATTTTTAGCTTAGATTTGCACATATATATACATGTGTTGAACAGGAAATGGATTAGCTATTGAGTAATGAATTTATTTGCGTGCCCGACAAATAGGTAAACCTTAATGAGTTGGATGTGCAAATTTTATTTTTATATCAACTTCTGTGAATGCCATTGGATGTGGAGTGCTAGTTGTTCTGTGTGTAATAATAAACATCGCTATAGGATAGTAACAATTAATTTTGAACTACACTACATGGCATACTTCTTGACGATAGGCATACTTCATCATATACCACATAAGCATTTGGAGCTTGTGTGACGAGGTTGAGGATTTACCATACGAGCGAGAGGCTTGTATGGCGATGACTGTATATTATAGGTTGAACTGATGACCAATCTGGACTATATAAATTGTAACGGTAAATTGCAAGATTAATAAAAACCCCACACGGGTCTGGAGATGACAATAAACACGTCTCTCTGGTCATTAAGGCACAAAAGCCATTTATAGAGTGACGAGAATTTATTCTCTAGAGTTATGATCTATACACACTCCCCTGTGGACACCGGAATATATCCCAATAAATATGTACATGCTTATTTGGATTTATTGGGTACCTCATACGGCCCAATAAATTTCCAAACCCCTTCCTGTACAAAGGAGGTTATGGCGAAATTTTTCGAAATATAAAAGTGTTAGTGAAATATTTGAAGTGAAAACGATATTGGAATCGTCGAATGAATTATATATATATATATATATAAATTAAATTAAAACGAATCGAGGCCGTGCATTTCGCATTTTGAAATCGTAACTTCAAACGATTATACCGAAAGATCCGACCATCGGATTTTCACGAAAGTGGAACCGTTGGGTTCGATTTGGGAATATCTTCCCAATGATACAAACTTTGTTGAAATCCAACGGTTATATTTTCATATATGTGTAAAACAAATTTTGGGAAAAATAGTGCCAGTGCCTCGATACGACCTGAAACTTCGTTTAATTAAATAGAGCCGTTTTTAAATAAATAAAAATGGCAATATATCGTTATAAAATACTATAGATGATATAGAGTTGAAATAAACCGATTCTGCTTGGTTTGCTTGATATTTGATGGTTGAATGTGTTTGACATGATAACTATACTAAAGAACTGAAATGTGAATGTCGAATGATTGAACCATGTGAAGAATTGATATGAAAATAAATATACGTGGATTATTTGAAAAGGCCGAGTTAATTCTCATTTCAAATAATCGATCGACGGTTAGAAGTCGAAGAGTTCAAGACGGTTAAAGACCGACGATCTTTATATTGGATGGATGGGCGCTATTGATGCTCGTCATTGGAGTAGCTACCTTGAAGGTGCTGAAGTGGTAGCCGTCCGGACGTAATGTTGATTGTACGGATATGCGAGGAATTTGGTGCCTCCGGCTTCGTTCATAACCAGAACGTACTAGTAAATGAATTGTGTGTCTGACAATGGATTTTGTTCTGTGCTGATTGATCTCTATTAAATATATATCTGTTTGGCGGCGGAGAATTTATTGTCTTGCTTAACGCCCTTCTCTGAGACGTACGAGCTCAGAGGTTATATATCGATAGAAATCAGTCACATGGAGTGGATTGCCTGTGTGGCACGCCTAAGTGGCATGTGATCAAGGCTTCTGTTGCAAAGTAAAGTCTTGTGGTTGATGATCAAAGCACGGTGTGTGTGGCATATCTTTGTGTATAGCGTGGATTCGCGAGCCTCACACCTCAATATGAGTCAAAAACGGGAGAATGACCCAAGGAGTGCACGGCGTTTCTTTCAAGCTACGGTGGTGTCAGTGACTTACCAGCCCTGACATTTATATATACTTTTCACATGTGTGGTTGTTGGAATGTGAGGCGCCTCGATTATAGGTCTTTAAGGATCGGGAAACGTGTGTTCAGGAATTGCCAATCCTCAAAATTAAGAGAGGACCGGCCTTGGAGGATCCAGGGATTGCTGTGTGCGGTCCTGGGACATTTGCTAGAGTGTCTCGAACGGAGAGGAGCTTGCCCCATGCCTCGACTCATGATGGAATCCAATTTCCAATATGAAATTGCGGATGCGATTGTATTACTAGTATGGCGACATGATATATGGTACCCATGCCGTCTATGATTAATATTTATGATTGAATTTGGTTTTGAAACATATATGCACTAGTAATAATATCAAACACTTTTGTTTTATACGTATCAAGCATTTCTTGGCCATTATAAGGTAAAACTCTATCCTCTGGCTTGCGTTGCATTGTGTGATGGGACCTGAGCCTTATAATGGCTACATTTTTATAAAAAGCATTGCGATGATTTAATAATTTACTTTATTTCATGCACTAGCACTCATTGGAGTAAACCCGTTCCGCGAAAGTGGTGTTGTCCTATGATTTGCCTTATTATTGTGGTTTAATTAGTTAAGTAGATTTCTCATACCAGTCACATAAATGACTTGTAGTTTGTTTCACCTTGCAAACTCGGGTGCCCTAATTTTCTCATGGGCAGCCTAGTTACAGGTAGCTGACATATTTTGGCTTGGCACCGCGGTAGAGTTGCACTTTTGGCTCATGGCGAGGCTTGACTACATGTTGATGACTATGATTTTTCCGCCATTATTGTATATTTATATGATTCCGCCTCAGGCGTTGTAGACTGATGCTTCATTTATGTACTCTCTATATATGTGATTCCGCCACAGGCTATGTAGACTGATTATGTATTATTATGCACTAAGGTGTATCCTGCACTGTGCTCTCTGATGTGGTGATATATATATGATTCCGCTGTCGTATTTGTGTAAATCATTCTATTTCCTGTTTATGCTATTATCTGTACTCTGCTAATGAAGATTAATGTGTTATATTCCAATGATTATCCTTAACACCGTAACACGGGGTTTTGAGATCGTCACAGTACAAGTTTATATTTCTATTGGATATGAGATTTATGAGCCGAATTGGCAAGCCGCTTGAATGTTTGATTTTCTTTTGGGTTGGAGAAGGCCTAGAGAGGCGAGTTATAGTTGTACCGATTGAGTCGTACAAAGGAGGAGCTGGTGAATTTTTCCGAAAATTTAAGGTGTTAGAAATTTTCAGAATTTTTGAAAGTTTTCAATAATAAGAATTAATAAATATTCAATTCGAATTAAATCGGTTCAGTTGAAACTGATGGTAAGAAGTGAACAAATAAGTTCCAACCAGTTAATAGGGTTTGTTTTATACGTTAGCAATTTCGAGGACGAAATTATTTTAAGGGGGAAGAATGTAATGTCCCCTATTTTCACGGTATAATAATTAATTAATTTAATTATATATATAGTGATTTAAATGGTTGTTTAATTAAATAATAGCGAATATTTAATTAATATAAATAATAGAATAATATATTTGTCTCTGAAATAGTTGGAAATAGTGAATTGACGATATTGTGTGAACTGGACAGTTTAAAATATATAATTCAGTTTAGAATTTGAATTATAATAACGAATATATTATTTAAACGAAGTTTGAACGTATAATTGTAATATAATTTAAATCGAGCTCGAAATGGCGCTGCAGCTCATAATTTGGCGATTCGAACTTTAATTGAATATAAAAAATCCATTTTAAGTCGGATTTCTGTGAAACAAGAAACGTTTGAATCTGTTGAACGATATTTTTCTAATGGAAGAGAAAAATCAAGATTTCGTAGTGTAGATTTTGAGTTATGTCCGAATCAAATTTTAGAAAAGTCATTGTGGAATTACTTTATAATTTATATCAATTTATTTATATTATAAAAGGAATTTAATATAAATTGAATATCGATATAACTGGGAACTTTGAAATATCGAGCTATAAATCCAGATAGGAATATTTTTGAGCTCTATGATATCGTATGTGAATATATATACGATAATATTTGTTTATAAATATTAAATTTAATTATTTTTTAAATATATTTATATATTTAAATGGGTTATGTAGAGCTTTAAAAATAATCAGTTTTGCAAACGACCTCTGTTTTTGACAAAACTAATTTTGTTGGATCCGAAATATTAAATTATTGTTACATTTCAATTTCCGTGACTTTTAGAGTCAGTATGTGGCCGTACAGTATTTTAATCTGAAAAACAGTCAGTATTTTGATGGTTAAAAATACGCTGTGTGAGCAAACGATGTCGGAATTCGACGAAACCAGTTTCGTTGGGTTCGTAATGTCCAACTGTACCTGCACGCCCATTTTCATGATTTTTGGGTGTTGTATGTGATCATAGGAAATTTTGTAGACAAATACATATAACGATTGCTTAAAATTGGATATAATAATAAATATAAAAATAATAAAATCTTCCTATAAATACACACATACCTTCCTCCGAAACCTAAAACTTTTCATTTTTAAGTCAACCACAACCCCGCCGCCAGTTTCATTTTCCAGTAAAATATCTTGATCCAAATAAACTCATGTAAATGGAAATAAATTCTCTCAAATCATGAAACGTTTATAAATGGATTACTGGGATGATTCTCTTCAAGCTCGTATCAGTTTTAGGGGGTTCGACGTTGTTTTCTCGTTCACGAAAATGAACAGCTAAGCCTTAGACTTCAATAATCTCCGAATTTATGGGGTTTGAGCTCGTTTTAATTTGATATTTGGATTTAGGGCATCAAATCGCAACTGGTAGCAAAGCTTTGCTAATATCGATAATGAAACAGCTCGCTCGAATATTGTAGTGGGTGCGAGCAGCTGAGAGTCGGGTTCCGGTTGTTGATGTCGAGTTGTTCGAAATGGGGGTGTTTGTGTAGAGGAAGTGTAGTGGAGTTTGACGGTGTTAGTCTCAGGGAAGTTTCGTGAAGGAATGATATTGAACGAGGCCGGAAGTATTGGAAATGGCTGTCGAAATTGGCTGCGGGAGTTCGGAGTATATACATTTGGAGGAGAAGGTATTGAAATTGGCTTTTAATTAAGGGTATGGGTCGGAAGGGAGAAAGGTGAAAAGCCCAATAAGTTTTATTATTTAAGTTTAATTCAAAGCGAATAGTACCTTAACTTGTATAATGTATATCTTATTCATACGATATCCAAATTCAGCGAAACAAGATCCATTGGGATCGTATGGACGAGGGCTACGCAATGGAACTAGCCGGGAGTGAATTCGAGCACGTTACAATTTATAGCGAAATAAATTGTCGGATTTGAATCAAGTCAAAGACAGTTATCGTTATTTGATAATGAACATCCAATGTGATTAAATCTCACTACTCCGATCAGTTTATATTTTTATAATGTGTTTTAAGAATTTGATAAATGTTGGTTGATTGTAGTGTGTTGACTGTTGGTTGAACTGATGTAACACCCCGTGAATTCTATAACATTTAGCTTCACAAATTAAAGTGTAATTAATTCTAAATGAATGAATTAAGGGAAATGAGTTATGCCATTGCGTTCTTCTCAGAATTCTGCTTGAGATAGAGTCCGAGTTTGCGCGAATCGGACTCCGTATGAAGGAGTTATGACCTTCGGAAGTTTCAAAATAAAATTTAAATTCCAACAACTCACTTTTAAATTCGAAATTCGAAAAACAGGTTCAAACTAGGCTGGGCGGGAAAATTCCCGCCCAGAGACCAGGTCGACCATAGGGTCGACCTGGCCACCCCAGGTCGACCATAGTGTCGACCTGGGTGTCGACCTGCCAATCGACCTGCCTGGTCGACCTGGCTGGCTAGGTCTAGCTCTGGCTCGAATTTCTGTGGCTTGGTGTGTCACGAGGGCTGACATGTCACCTCTTGATTGCCTCTTTGAACTTTGTATGGTCTAGATTCCTCCTCTCTTCATTTGACGGCACAAAACAATTTAAAAATCTATAAATACACCCTAAGTCTCAACTGGAAATTCACATAAAAAAAATAAGATGGGAGTCGTCATGCTGCCAGGGAGGAATTGAGCATAGACGTCAAGAGAGAAAAGCCCAGAGACGAATCAAATTAAGAAGAAGATTAAAGTTTAATCAAATAAATCAACGCAACGTTAGTCTAACCAAAGGAGTGCATCTCAATTTCAGAATTCAGAATCCAGAATTCAAGATTCTGCATTCGTTGTAAGTATAGTGACCTTTCAGAATATGAATAAAAACTGTGACGTGATTCGATGTAAATGAAAATAGAATTGTGTTATTATATGAATATGATATAAATTCTATGTATTGTAATGATTCTATCATGACTTGTGTATTGATATTTGTGGCCTAAATTGATTGATGCAAGCCTATTGGACATTTGTATATGAAAGTAATAACAATAGCAAGTTATGGCAAAAATTAGTAATTGATCCCTTTATGTTTATGTCGATGGCATGGACTATATACATTCACTAAGTCTAAATTAAGGCTTATGTAAACATGTTCTAGATTTGAAACCTTTTATGCCTACATGACCCAAAACCTATGATATCATTCTTATGTTAATTTGCAAGTATAATTGGATCTATGTTAAGTATCGTTTGGGTTTCATAAACTATGCAAGTTCAAGTTGAAATAGGCTATGTGATTAGATGTTGTAATTGGACACTTTGGTGAATATACAACATGCTAGTTTTGTGGTTGACATTATGCCAAGTTAAACATGTTTAAACACAAGTTTGTATTAGTCTAAACTATGCCATTTCATATGTCACCTACTTAGTTATACTTTGATTTGACTGAAAGTTCACATGACCCATATTATATGTTAGTTGAATCGCTAAATTGCCAGTTCATGCGCCACACACCTTTATGTATTACATGATCTTGATTTCCCCTTTTTCTCACGTTTATAAAGTTGGGCTAAATTGTGACAAGCCCAACACATGTTATAATATTGCGAACATACAAAAGGGGTTAATAACGTTGGGTGTAAAACATGAAAATATATGTTGGCATGGTTGGCACATGCCAACGACAATGACATTTAAGCGGTATGAAATTATATACCCAAAAATAAAAGATATGACATTTGCATATATAATTGAGAAATAATAAAATATGTAAATTTAGAAAACACGATATGCTTAACCCGAGGTTGGATTGAGTTTCGATGTAAACCTGCCCGGACCCGCCCGATTGTCCAGTAGTCACAACAATACCTATCCAATGTGGGTGGTTAAGCATTGAGCCCAATAATGACCCGAGGTTAGACTGAGCTACGGTGTAAACCTGCCCGGAACCAACCGGCACATCCAGTAACCGTAGCAATACATGTCTAATGTGAGTGGTCTGGTGCTCTAAGAGGCTAAGGACAGATGGTAGGGTTAAGTCAACTATAACACTTAACCAAATTCAACATGTTAACAAGAATTGATGGGTGGGGTTAGGTAAATACGGACACTTAACCACTTAACATGTTTGACTAGAAAATCCTGGTAACGAGGGACCCGTTTCAGTAGTAACCCAAGTTAGGTATCATGGTACCCTGAAACTAGGCAGGGTGGGGCACGATTACTGGGTTGATTGTTAGCGGTCAAAGCGACGGCGGTGGGTGCAACAGTGTAGGTTCTAACGGGGTGTGGGCGTGCACACACTCTGGAGTAGACAAACAGGGCACTGGGGGCACCAGTAGTATAACCTATGCCTTCTAGAATTTGTGTCGGGGCCGCCACCATGGGTCTTGATACACCCTATGGTGGGACCAACATAGGTATCTACAATTCTTGGGGGTCATATGACACATGTTTCCGCGGGTATGAGCCGATCTTTAAATAAAAATGGGGATCACTTCACCCTCAGCATGGGGTGCCAGTTAAAGTAAGCTTAAGTAGGTGTAGAGATATAGTATGGGTGCGATAGTACATTCGACACTTCCTTAGCTTGTGACACTTTCCTGTTTTCAGTTTATATCTATCATGCCCTTTTCTTATTCACATACTGAAGAGTTACTAGATTTACTGAGGCTTTATGTCTGACTCTATTTTCTTTTCGTCTTCTTTTCTTTCTTTCCCCCCAGTTCCACAGGGAGGAAACAACTCAGCTCAGTCGGACTCTTTACAAGCTCCAAGAACGTAGATGTATAATTTGGATCTCTTTTGCTCGGATTATGGCTTTGGATATCACTATGGGGATTTTTGTCACTTTATTTATGTTTTATGCTTCTTTAATAATCAAGACAGTAATGAGGTTGTAATGTTGGAAGTATTTTGAGACAATTATGGAATGTTTTGTTTGAACACGTATTAAGGAAATAAAAGTCTGTTTGGTTTCTGCTGTTTAAAATATGTGTATTTATATCTGTCTTGAGTTTATCTGTGGCATTTACTTATAAACCTCCACCAAAGTTAAGGTATTCCCTCTACGAGTGACCTTAACGGAGTTGGGGTGTTTCACTTGATATCAGAACATAGGTTTATCAGATAAGATAAAAAAAATTGAAATTATTTTCAAAAAGAAATTTAAAGAAGCATTTTTCAAGAAAAAGTATTATATTTTAAAAGACATAATCCCCCAAAGCCATATGCACTATCTCTCTCTATCCTTCATTTTGAATCTTTCATTTCTGTTTCAGCATGTCTGGAGACCTTAAACTTCCTGAAGGAGTACCGATACCCGACTGGTTTAGGAGGTATTTAGAAGCGAGGGCCAATGGCATGGGCCCAGCAGACATTCCTCCTCCAGTGGCTGCGGTTCCTCCTCCACCTCCTCCTCGTGGAAATGCCTTCGCAAAAACATGCAGAGACTTCAAGGCAATGGGCGGAAAAGACTTTTATGGGACAGAATCCTTTGTAGGAGCAAGAAACTAGCTAAAGTAGACTGAGGATCTATTTGTCATCTTCGGTGTTGATGACAAGCAAAAGATACAACTAGCAGTATGGTTGCTTAAGGATGAAGCTTCCTATTGGTGGGAAATTACAAATGCTCAGAGGGCGATGGAAACATGGGAAGACTTCAGGACAAGGTTTGAGATGAAATTCCTCTCCCAAGCTGAAAGAAGCCTGCAAATGGCGAAGTTTCAAACTCTGAAACAGGGAAGTATGACAATTAGGGAGTATGTTAATTTGTTTAATCAGCTGGCAAGATTTGGGCTGGACTTAGTAAAGACCCAACACAAGAAGGCGCTTCGGTTCGTCAAGGGTTTGAATGAGCCTCTACATAGCCTTGCCAAGACCCATGTATCCACAGGAGCAACTTATGAAAGCTTGGTGGACATGGCGTTGCTACACGAGGAAGACCACGAGAAGAAAGAAACTAAGGTGGAAGAGAAGAAAGAGGGTCTACAAACAAAGAAAACAGACTTCAAGAAATGGGGGAAGAACAATAAGCCCCGTGAGAAGAGAAGGTGCAATTTATGTGGCATTGTGGGACATATATCAAAAGACTTCCGAAAAAGGAAGGAGAAGATGGGTTGTTGCTTCCATTGTGGAGAAACTCGACACCAAGCTAAGGACTGCCCAAAGAAGAAAGGGTAGGGACAGAAAGCTGGATCCACTTCAGGGGGTCAGGATCATGCGCTAGTGGCACCTCAGTAGGAAGGAGGTAGTAATATTTCTGTAGAAAGTGTAGTCTATCTTTGTGATCATCCAGTTCGCACACTTTTTGACTCTGGTGCATCACACTCTTTTATTTCATCTGCCTTAGTAGAATCTCTGCATCTAGACACTAGTATGGTAGAAGAACCCTTAGTAGTTCCAAATCCAATTGGGGGCTCCGCTTACTTGTCAATGGTTTGTTTGGATTTGAAAATCTCTATTCTTAATGTTGAGTTTAGTTGTAATGCCTTTGTTTTGGGCTTCTCGGGATATGGTTTGATCTTAGGCATGGACTGGTTATCCAGTAATGGGGCCATCCTTTATTGTGAGAAAAGAGTAGTTAGACACTTGACTCGGCTTGGTAACACGCTAGAAATTTCTTGTAATCCCTTGAATGCTGTTATGCTTAGTTATCTAGAGTCGCTTGATGCTTCTGATGAGAATTTGTAATCAGTTAGAGTAGTCCGGGAATATCCGGATGTCTTTGAGGAGGTGAAAGGCTTACCTCCGAGGCGGGAAATAGACTTCCGCATATATCTTGTGGATAATGCAAATCCTGTAGCTTTACCTGTCAGACACATGGCTCCAAAGGAGAGAAAGGAGCTCAGTAAGCAAGTTAAAGAACTTCTCGAAAAGGGGTTCATTAGACGGAGCATTTCGGAATGGGGTGCTCCTGTGGTGTTCGCAACCAAAGCGGACGGTTCGCTTCGCCTTTGCGTCGACTATAGGGAGTTAAACAATTGACTAAGAAAAATAGGCACCCTCTTCCCCAAATCAACAATTTGTTTGATCGGCTTGTAGGAGCGTCGGTCTTCTCCCAACTTGATCTGGCAACTGGGTTCCATCAGCTAAAAGTAGCTGAATATAGCATTGATAAAACGGCATTCAGAACCCCAGACGGTTTCTTCGAGTGGCTTGTCATGCCTCTCGGCTTGACAAATGCACCCGCTTATTTCGTAAACCTAATGAGCAGGGTGTTCAGAGAATTCCTCAACAAATTTGTGGTTGTCTTCGTAGATGATATCTTAATCTTCTCAAAGAATGAGGAAGAACATGCTCAACATCTGAAAGAAATCATGGATACTCTCCGTGCACATCAGCTAAAAGCCAAATTCTCCAAGTGCCACTTTTGGAGAAAGGAGGTAAGATTTCTGGGGCATATAGTATCCAGAGAGGGGTTGGCTGTGGACCCCGCGAAAGTGGTGGCAGTACATGATTTGAAGACACCAAGAAATGCAACCGAAGTTCGAAGCTTCCTTGGGCTAGCCGGTTTTTACCGAAAGTTTATTAGGGATTTCACGAAAATCTCAACCCCACTCACAAGGCTAACAAAGAAGAATCTGGCGTTCACTTGGGATTTGGATTGCGAGTTTGCTTTCCAACGATTAAAAAGGGCTCTCACAACAGCCCCTGTTCTTACCTTGCCAGATGGAAGCAAAATGTTCACAGTATACACGGACGCATGTGGAACAGGACTAGGCGCTGTTCTAATGCAAGAAGGAAGGGTAGTAGCTTACGGCGGAATACAATTGAAAGTTCATGAAAAGAACCACCCAACCCACGATCGTAAGTTAGCCGCCATCGTCTTTGCGCTTAAGTCTTGGCGCCATTATCTCCTAGGTGAGAAGTTTGATTTATACACTGACCATAAATCATTGAAATATCTCTTCTCGTAGAAGGATCTTAACTTGAGGCAACAAAGATGGATGGAGTTTCTTGCCTCGTATGATTTTGAAATTTCGTATACTCCCGGAAAAGGCAACGTGGTAGCAGACGCGTTGAGCCGAAAGAAACTAAACTTAAGCACGCTCTTTGCATGAAGGCAAAGCTTGGAGTATATAGCCAGTTTTAACTTTAGGCCCTCCTCAGATTTTGTACCGGGTTTGTTAGCATCTCTCGAAGTACGCCCTACTCTCTTGGACTCAATAGGGGCTGCTCAACGTGAAGACCCTCAGCTTGTTGATGTGATTGATAAACTTATTAGGGGTGAGACTTCTAGTAACCTCAGTAGATACGCCATCGATGATAAGGGTTGGCTGAGGCGAGATGGAAGATTATGTGTCCCACAAGCAAGGGATTTGACAAAGAAGGTTCTCGAGGAAGCGCATCATTCCAAGATGACTATACACCCTGGCGGTGATAAGATGTACAAGGATATAAAAAGGACTTTCTTTTGGAGCGGCATGAAGCAAGACGTGGCAGATTTCGTTTCTAAGTGCATGACCTGCCAACAAGTCAAGGCGGAACAGAAGAAGCCTGGAGGACTACTTCATCCTTTAGAGGTCCCACAGTGGAAGTGGGATAGCATTTCAATGGACATCATTGATGGACTTCCTAGGTCGAGAAGAGGCAACACTAGCATTTGGGTAATAGTGGATAGGCTTACTAAAAGTACACACTTTATACGTATCAAGTATAGAAGGACTGCCGCATCTCTAGCATCTCTTTATCTCAAGGAAATAGTTCGACTCCATGGGATACCCTCCAGCATTGTTAGTGACCAAGACCCTATCTTCACAAGTGAGTTTTGGCGGAGTCTGCAAGAAGTTGTAGGCACACAGTTATGTTTGAGCACGGCCTATCACCCCCAAACCGATGGCCAGACCGAAAGGGTGAATAGAGTTTTGGAGGATCTTTTAAGACTTTACGTTCTTGACTTTGGAGGGATGTGGGAGGATCACCTTCCTTTAGTAGAATTTGCCTACAACAACAGCTACCAAGCTACCATAGGCATGGCACCCTTCGAAGCCTTGTATGGAAGACCGTGCGAATCACCAACATGTTGGTGGGAGTCTACAGATAAGCTTATACTTGGGCCAGATATGATTCGAGAGACTTCAGAGAAAGTGGACTTGATACGTAGGAGAATTAAGACTACCCAAGACAGATAGAAATCCTACGCCGACAAAAGAAGGACCGACCTTGTGTTTGTGGTTGGGGACAGGGTTTTCCTTAAGGTATCTCCTTTAAGGAACGTCGTTCGCTTTGGAGCCGCAGGAAAGCTAGCACCAAGATTTGTAGGACCGTTCCCTATAATCGAGAAGGCTGGGAAGATGGCCTATAGATTAGAGCTACCCGAGAGACTGGCTGGAGTTCACAATGTCTTTCATGTTTCTCACCTCCAGAAGTGTTTGCATGAGTCTGCGGAAGAGGTGGAACCTAGCATTCTAGAAGAAGCTGAAGTGGAACGTGAAGAAACTGTGAGGAGAGTTCGAACCCGCATCTTAGGAACTGAAGTGAAAAAGCTACGCAACCGCGAGGTCAAACTCATTAAATTTTAGTAGAGTGACACCGAGGAAGACGCGACTTGGGAAACTGAGGACAGAATACGCGCTGCCTACCCTCTTCTTTTTGAGGGTACATCTTCGATCTCTCTTTTTCCTTAAGTTATGCTTTATCTATCTTTTTAGGTATATCTCCTCGGTCCTTTTCCTAACTCCTTAGGTAGAAAACAAATGGATACAAACATGTATTTGAAAACATGTTATGGATGATGGCTGCAAATGGTTGCTAGTGGTTGCTCGTGGATGCATACACACACACACCCTAGGTTATAGATCGGCTCAGTCACTTCATATTGCATATATGTATTCTCATTTGTATATGATTGAAACTTGATATGCTGTCATATGGTCGTCACATTTGTATGAATAGTTGTGCACTCATGTAGAATTATGAGTAGGAAAATTTTTGTATACATAATGGATTCATGACACTTACATGATTCGCATTAAGGAGGTTAACTGAATCAGTAGACCGCCTGATTTCTGCATTAGATAAAGACATGTACACACACTATGCATATGATCACGAAGCATTAGAATTCTTTTAAGGACAGTGGATGCCTGTGTTTGTTGGTTGAGTAGATGGACTGATGGATGGTAGGATATACATTCTTCCTAACTTGAATATTTCGGGGACGAAATCCTTTTAAGGGGGGAGAATGTAACACCCCATGAATTCTATAACATTAAGCTTCACAAATTAAAGTGTAATTAATTATAAATGAAAGAATTAAGGGAAATGGGTTACTCCATTGCGTTCGTCTCGGAATTATGCTTGAGATAGAGTCCGAGTTTGCGCGAATCGGACTCCGTATGAAGGAGTTATGACCTTCGGAAGTTTCAGAATAAAATTTAAATTCAAACAGCTCAGTTTTAAATTCGAAATTCGAAAAACAGGTTCAAACTGGGCTGGGCGGGAAAATTCCCGCCTAGAGACCAGGTCGACCATAAGGTCGACCATAGTGTCGACCTGGCTACCCCAGGTCGACCATAGTGTCGACCTAGCCACCCCAGGTCGACCATAGTGTAGACCTAGGTGTCGACCTGCCAGTCGACCTGCCTGGTCGACCTGGCTGGCTAGTTCTGGGTCTAGCTCGAATTTCTATGGCTCGGTGTGTCACTAGGGCTGACATGTCACCTCTTGATTGGCTCTTTGAACATCGAATGGTATAGATTCCTCCTGTCTTCATCTGACGGCTCAAAACAATTTAAAAATCTATAAATACACTCTAAGTCTCAACTGAAAATTCACATAAAAAAATAAGATGGGAGTCGTCATGCTGCCAGGGAGGAATTGAGCATAGCCATCAAGAGAGAAAAGCCTAGAGACGAATCAAATTAAGAGGAAGATTAAAGTTTAATCAAACAAATCAACGCAACATTAGTCTACCCAAAGGAGCGCATCTCAATTCAGAATCCAGAATTCAAGATTCTGCATTTGTTGTAAGTATAGTGACCTTTCAGAATATGAATAAAAACTGTGATGTGATTCGATGTAAATGAAAATTGAATTGTGTTATTATATGAATATGATATAAATTCTATGTATTGTAATGGTTCTGTCATGACTTGTGTATTGATATTTGTGGCCTAAATTGATTGACGCAAGCCTATTGGACATTTGTATATGAAAGTAATAACAATAGCAAGTTGTGGCAAAAACTAGTAATTGATCCCTTTATGTTTATGTCGATGGCATGGACTATATACATTCACTAAGTCTAAATTAAGGCTTATGTAAACATGTTCTAGATTTGAAACCTTTTATGCCTACATGACCCAAAACCTATGATATCATTCTTATGTTAATTTGCAAGTATAATTGGATCTATGTTAAGTATCGTTTGGGTTTAATAAACTATGCAAGTTCATGTTGAAGTAGGCTATGTGATTAGATGTTATAATTGGACACTTTGGTGAATATACAACATGCTAGTTTTGTGGTTGACATTATGCCAAGTTAAACATGTTTAAACACAAGTTTGTATTAGCCTAAACTATGCCATTTCATATGTCACCTACTTAGTTATACTTTGATTTGACTGCAAGTTCACATGACCCATATTATATGTTAGTTGAATCGCTAAATTGCAAGTTCATGCGCCACACACCTTTATGTATTACATGTTCTTGATTTCCCCTTTTTCTCACATTTATAAAGTTGGGCTAAATTGTGACAAGCCCAACACATGTTATTATATTGCGAACGTACAAACGGGGGTAATAACGTTGGGTGTAAAACATGAAAATATATGTTGGCATGGTTGGCACATGCCAACAACAATGACATTTAAGCGGTATGAATTGATATACCCAAAATTAAAAGATATGACATTTGCATATATAATTGAGAAATAATAAAATATGTAAATTTAGAAAACACGATATGCTTACTCTGATGTTTGATTGAGTTGGGATGTAAACCTGCCCGGACCTGCTCGGTTGTCCAGTAGTTATAACAATACCTATCCTATGTGGGTGGTTAAGCATTGAGCCCAATAATGACCCGAGGTTAGATTGAGCTACGGTGTAAACCTGCCCGGAACCGACCGGCACATCCAGTAACCGTAGCAATACCTGTCTAATGTGAGTGGTCTGGTGCTCTAAAAGGCTAAGGACAGATGGTAGGGTTAAGTCAACTATAACACTTAACCAAATTCAACATGTTAACAAGAATTGATGGGTGGGATAAGGTAAATACAAACACTTAACCACTTAACATGTTTGACTATAAAATCCTGGTAACGAGGGACCCGTTTCAGTAGTAACCCAAGTTAGGTATCATGGTACCCTGAAGCTAGGCAGGTGTGGCACGATTACTGGGTTGATTGTAAGCGGTCAAAGCGACGGCGGTGGGTGCAACAGTGTAGGTTCTAACGGGGTGCGGGCGTGCACACACTCCGGAGCAGACAAACAAGGCACTGGGGGCACCAGTAATATAACCTATGCCTTCTAGAATTTGTGTCGGGGCCACCACCATGGGTCTTGATACACCCCATGGTGGGACCAGCATAGGTATCTACAATTCTTGGGGGTCATATGACACATGTTTCCGCGAGTATGATCCAATCTTTAAATAAAAATGGGGATCACTTCACCCTCAGCATGGGGAGGCAGTTAAAGTAAGCTCAAGTAGGTGTAGAGATATAGTATGGGTGCGATAGTACATTCGACACTTCCTTAGCTTGTGACACTTTCCTGTTTTAAGTTTATATCTACCATGCCCTTTTCTTATTCACATACTGAAGAGTTACTAGATTTACTCAGGCTTTATGTCTGACTCTATTTTCTTTTCGTCTTCTTTTCTTTCGTCCCCCCCCCTAGGTCCACAGGGAGGAAACAACTCAACTTAGTCAGACTCTTTACAAGCTCCAAGAACGTAGATGTATGATTTGGATCTCTTTTTCTCGGATTATGGCTTTGGATATCACTATGGGGATTTCTGTCACTTTATTTATGTTTTATGCTTCTTTAATAATCAAGACAGTAATGAGGTTGTAATGTTGGAAGTATTTTGAGACAATTATGGAATGTTTTGTTTGAACACGTATTGATGAAATAAAAGTCTGTTTGGTTTCCGCTGTTTAAAATATGTGTATTTATATCTGTCTTGAGTTTATCTGTGGCTTTTACTTATAAACCTCCACCAAAGTTAAGGCATTCCCTTTGTGAGTGACCTTAACGCAGGTGGGGTGTTTCAACTGATAATTGATTGGTTGAAATTATAGATCTAGTGATATATATATATATATATCGTTAATCAAATATGGATTATGTTGATCAGAATATTTCATGTTGAAATGAAAGTGATGTTATTTATATTGTTTAACATCTGTGGATGCAGGGAAACAGGTTGGAGGGATCCAACTGGATTCTATTACTGTTTGTTTTCATATATTGTGATATATAATCTGTTATTGATTATGTGTGTTAGAATGATATTGGTCATTGATATTTGGTATTCTAAATACCATAAGAAACCCCGGGATGAAAAACGAAAATTTTAATAAGTATATTGAAATAAAATTGTTAGACCCAAAAGTGGTTCTAACACCCAAATTGATTTGAAACAAGATAAAACGAGATAAAAATAAAAATGAACACACAAGATTTATAGTGGTTCGGCGAACAAATGCCTACGTCCACTTATTCTTTACTATATTTAATAATTCAGTTGCAAATACAATGAAAGATTCACTCACAACTCACTTTTGTTCACTCAATTGACTAAAACAAGAAATAAAAGATGATTTGGATTTTCCGGGAGTAATGGAGTTCGGATGTCGAAGGTGATTGAATTCTTTAAGTGCTGAAAAAAGATCCTTCTCTTTGTCTCCAGATGGGGCATTTATAGGTGTGAATTTGCCTGAGATTCAATCCGGGTCGGACCACGTGTTATCCATCGCACTCTCTTCGGGTTCGGATGAACTATCAAGCTGACAACACATCAAAGAGATGAACGTTAGGGGTAGGAATTAGTCATAGCCGGTCCGGTTCTCCAGGCGATATTAAAGGAGATTAACCTGGATCATGGGTGCGGGTCGGAGGCGTGCATGTTGGGGGTTCGGATCGGAATACCCGATCCGAACCGGAGTGGCTTGGACGTCTCTCCTTCTCTGACCTACTCCGCTCCGCTCCAGCGTCGTGGCAAGCAGATGGCTTTCCGATCCTTTTGAGGTTTATTTGCCTTTCGATCCGATTGGATATGCTTTGCCAATCTGTCCAGTAAGAGACAACCGATCCGATCAGGGAACTCTATCCGATCCGAACCAATATGCTGCTATCAATCTGAATTGTGGTGTTTTCTTCCAATCCGAGCCGAAGTTTTATAACTTAAAATACTCTTCAATGGTTGGTTTCTTGACTTTGTGTTGCCTAGTTCACAAAGTAGGCTAACATTTTGCCCCCTCAAAGGATGCTTCTGTTGTACAAAGCGTGCTTTGACGTTGTTTAAATGCTAGTTCTTGAATCAGTACAGTCAGGAGTAATGCACATATTTCCATTCGGTTCGGCGTCCGACCCGAGCACATTTTCTTCATTTCTGAGCAAATTTGGGAACTCTTCTCGCCATGTAATGCTTCTTGCAGGTATGCTCTTCCTTTACTCTCCTTCTCTTCAATTCGAGTCGGACGATAAAATAACATGCGAAATTTGCTCGGTTCGGATTCCGATCCGAAGCGCTTTCGTGGGTTTGGCTCTTTGACATTGGGCCTTCAGGGAGAGTTGTGCTTCTGGGCCTTCACTCCGGTCCGAGCGGGTGAGAAAGAATAGGAATACGAGGAGTCAACATTACCCCTTATATAAACTCACCACCGTCTTCTTTCTTTTCTTCTTCTTTTCCACCGCCGCTTCCAAACCTAGCATTGAAAACGTCAGAAACTCCAATATCTTGAAATCATTCGTTGTAGATTTCTCAAATCGAACATATAGGTAGCTTTTTAATCTCAAATAACTTCGTTGCATCTGTACTTGATTTCAATTCGCAGTTGACTGGGATGGCTTAGCCACGAGGCTCTACTTGAACTCCACGTCGTTACTGGTGGATCCGCCATCGCTTCGAGGCGTTGCGATGCTGGAGAGGGCAAACAATTGTCCTTAACGGTAGCTTTGGCGATGGAACAGGTTTGTTTGCGAGTAGGGGGGAAAGAGGAAGAAGATGAGGAGCGTGATGACAAATTGGAGCTGGTTCGGGCAGCAGACGAAGGAGCAAAAAGGAAGGAGAAGGAAAGGGGATCGGTTCGGGTTTCGTACTTTAGAAAGACGGGGAGGAAAGAAAACGTCGGTTCGGGTCGGAGAAGTGAACGGGATAAGAGGTTGAAATAAATGGATCGGTTGAGTGGTGCTAGTTCGGTTCGGATCAGGTCACCCGATCCGATCAGATCAGTCCTGCTTCCGAACCCATTGTTTTCCTTGTCTTGAACCGACCTTGCCTTAATGAAGCACCCGAACCGACTGCTATCTGTATTTGTATTGAGCCAGCCATCATATGCATATCTGAACTGAACCGAACGTATCAAACTCGGCACATAAAGACTACCCAACTAATTCAACTAACACTTACTCTAGACGAATATGCTTCGCGGACAGTTAGGATAGTGCCTTGTGAACATAAACGAGAATTAAGAACAACTCTGACTATCACTTTCTCTTTAAAGCTTCGTCTTACATTGCTGTACTTTTATTTTGTATTTCCCACATTTGCTGCACACACTTTAGTTCACACACATACACAAAAAGGGGGACACGGGATAATTCACTCTAATCCGTGCTATTGCTTCTTCAATAGTTCCATGACAATGAGGCCCAGACGCTCTTCTCGTCTAGCTGAGAGGAAAGAAGCTCCGGAAACTTCCAACAAAACCACTCTTGAGGATATATCTTCTTCATCTGACCCAGAATGGGACAGTGAGGGTCCGGATTACGGAGTTGGTCATCGGGAAAGCGACGAAATGTCTTCAGAAAATGAAGTTTCCCTAGGCTTTGAGGAGGAAGGAGGGATTGGTGACAATCGAGTACCCGATGAATTTGACTCGGCCATTATATTGGAGTCACCTCCAGATTCCGTAGAATCGACAATCGACAACGACCGACTTGTTCGAATTTGCTTGAAGTATGGAATAATCAAAAGGGACACTTTAGTGCCCTCACGCTCTGACCGTCCCCACAACCCTCCGGAAGGATATATGACGGTCACTCGACTGATGTGCATGGTCGGCGCCATTCCTCCATTCTCGCCTTTCATCGTTGATTTCCTAAGACAAATGCGGATTGCCCCCATGCAGTTGCATCCCAATTCATATGCCTATCTGCATACCTTATCCATAGCATATCGTGAAATTCTAGGCGTAGAGCTCACGTTCGATGATGTTCATTTCTTCTATAATTTCAAACATCGGACTAGAGAAACTCCATCTTTCTGTTACTTTGAATCAGTCCCAAAGAGGAAGATAATCTCTACGCCGTTTAGCAGTAAAGCTGGAGATTCCAGACTAGAGTGGTTCTATATAAAGCAATAGTCTGGATGCGCCAGGAGATGGACAAAATCAAGTAAAGCATTGATTTTCTGAACCCGGACTCTATACACTTGAATCATCACTCTGACCTGTTTTCCTTTTTTGTTTGCAGTCGACAATCCCAAACAGATATCAGACCAAGTGTTCTTTGATCGGATGCACCGTCTTCTCAATGGCGACCAAAAATTCCTGACTATTGACGAGGTCCTTAAAGATGAGTACCTTCATTTTCACGGGCTGCTATCCGTTTTCCGTAGCATCGGTCATGGGACGGTCCCTTATGCATACATTCCTCCAGTGGAAACAGTTCCAGAAATAGGAGAAGGCTCGGGAATTCCTGCAGCTCCTCTTCAAACTTCACCTTCTCCCTCTTCCACACAAGATGACGAACTGGCTAATCTGGCCGAAAAACATCGTGAAGGGTATATTGCCCCCGAGGAAACTACTTCTCCAGATAAGTCAAAGTCTTCCCAAGAGTCGCCACTTCGCGCTTCCGAAGGGGATGTTCCTAGCACCGACGAGCACATATTTCAGGGTTTGGGGGATCTCCCCTTACCCGAGACTATATATACTTCAGAAGATTTCAGGAAGGACCCTTTAGTCTTCACTTCTTCTGAAGAAACTACTCCTGCTAAGGCCAAAGAGCCTGCCCGCACCAGTCTAGCTTCAGACTCGGGTTGGTTGGGGGGACACACACACCACTTAGGATGCACTTTATACCACAGCATTAGCATTTATTGCACTTCTTTCTCCATGAATCCATTGATTCTAAACTTCGCTTATTTTATCATGCAGGTACAATGTCTCGGTCCTATTATGATATAAGAAAGCTTCGTCGCAGCATGTCCAATCCTCCTCAGGATGCCGAGTATGATCGCCGGGATGACCGTGGTAGGGAGGAAAGAAGACCCTATGATCCCTATCGATCCCGACCCTCATGCTCCCGCTCACCAGTTCGACCGGAACAAGAGAAATACAAGAGCTATCAAGGTCGTAGGGAGGAGGATAGACCACAATCTAGGGATTCCACTTCCTCCCATGAAAAGCGGAGTAGAGAGAAAACCCCTCCAAAGGAAACTGGGTCTAGAAGTAAGCAAAAAGTCCCTGCTGCTAAACGACCTAGGACAGACAAGGGTTCTACAGAATCTTCTTCAGGAAGGGACACTAAACTAACAATCCTCGCTCCTCCTCCACCAGATGCGGGAACCGCAGTAAGGCTGGCATATTTAAAAGAGCAATTTCCCGAGCACTACTTCGAGACTCTGACCTTTCTACCTACCCTTGAACCTATTTCTTCTACTTGGGCAGATGAGGCTAAGGCAAAAATTGATTTGGTAGAAAAACAATATTCCGAGATGTTCAAGTATTCTCGCAGTCTTTCTAGAATCATCCGCACTCTAATGACAAATGCTGACTCAATGCAAAAGACTGCAGAGGAGGATGCTAAGGCCTTAAAAACCTTAGGAAAGGACCTAGAAGACACTCAAGCCCAACTAGCTGTCGCTCAAAAGAACGCTTCTAATTTCAAACAACAATTTGAGGACATGCAAAAGCGTTATCATGACTTACTTGAGTCCCACACTCAGGAGCGTTCTGAGTTGAAGAAGCAAGCTGACGAGGCCAAATCAGAGGCTGCTAAGACACGCCTTGCTTATGCTGAGCTTGAGCAGAAAAACGCCGAGTTAGCGAAAAGGAGTGCTGAGTTAGAAAAGAAGAACGTTGACTTGGCTTCAAAATTGTTGGAGGCGGAGAACAGGGCTGCTCTGGCTGAGGGCAATGTGGAATGCGCTATTAAATCTGTGGAGGAAACCCGCAAACAACTATCAGAGGCGGAGGCTGATATTCAGGGCTTCAGCGAGCTAATGATAGAATTCTTCGCGCACATTATTCGTCGCCGAAACATTTCCTGGATCGAGGACTATCCATCCACTCTGGTTCAAGTGTGGAATCAAATCGTCGAGTGGGAAAAAGAAGAACTTAAGGTCGATTCCCTCGATGAAGATAAGCTGATGGAGAAATACTTGAGAGACGACGAACCGGAGCGCCTAGCTGAAGGGCGCCGTCTAATTGCTGAGGCCATGGAAGAAGAGAGGCGGAAGTCTAAACAGAAAACCATTCCTGAAGCTAGTTCCTCTTCTTCTGCTCCTGTAACTCCCGAAGTAGAAGGGTATGATCCCGAAAACCCGGGAATTCCCCGAACAACTTTGCTATCTCCCATTCCTGAAATAACTCCAGAGGTAGTAGTCACCCCCGCCGAAAAGTCTTCAGAAGGTATCCCTATCTTTTCTCCTCAATTTGTCAAGGCTACTACTACCTTTGGCTACATGATTGAACGTTCGATGGGAAATCCTTTGCTTTTGCCTGAGTTGATAACCGATGTTTCTCATTTTGTAGGCGTTGAATCATCCGCAAAGACAGATGTAGCTCAAGGAGCTACCGCTGGGACAAAGCCCGCTGATAGGGTCAAAGAAGGGGAAGACAAGGCTGCTTCAACAGACCTGGGGGAAAGAAGTGAGCCAACTAAGGTCACTACTCCCCATAATGAAGAAATGATTGCAGCTTTAAAAGACGATGGAGGAGACGAGGGGCATGATGAGGAATCGGAGGTCACAATAACCGGGGAGTCAAAAAGCGCCGATGACGTTACCTTGGCGGCCATGAAGGCCAATCAAGACAAGCGCTTGCAATTAAAAGCTGAAGAATTAGACCCTGAGGTCCTTAAGCCCCTCGCAGTTGTGGATGCAGGTTCAAGGTTAGTTGTTAAGCTCTCAACTAGATCTATTACCGAAGAACTTGCTAAAAAATCTTCTCTTGATTCCAGTGCCCCGCCCTCCGGGAAGAAGTCTGCTGGCTCCAGTACTACATCTTCAGGGAAAAAGAAATCAAAGCGAATCTTGACTGAAGCCGAGAAGGAAGCAAAGGATGCGGAAAAAGCTGCCAAAAAATCGAAGGCTCATCCCAAACCCAAATAGTGGGTTCCCCTGTGTCCTTTTAGCATCTTTGTAAACCAATAAGTGCTGCTACAACAGCAGCTTCCGCACTTTCTTTTTTAGTTATTTCCCTGTACAAATTCATTCATTTGTAAATAAAAATAATTCACTTTTTGCAATGTTTATCTGTTAGCAGTTCTGCACTTATGTAAAAATGCATGTCTATAGTTATGAAACAAAGTTGGGGAGAGGGGAGATATGTGTATGTATATGTGTCCCCAGTCAATTTCCATAAGTTATTCAATGCTCAGCTATGCAATCTGAATGCTCCCGATTCTCTAACGGGATAGCATTTCCTGTGTCATCAATACCTGTTGTTTTTCCTGGCATTTCTTTTATACTCTCTCTCATTCTCTTGAGAGTTAGAGTTCGAGTTCAGTTATTTGTTTATTCCCCGGTCGTTCAACGGGAAGAGATTTCTTTATCGGCGCTCGGTCGGAGACGCCTTTATACTCTCTTTCTCTCTGGAAAGTTAGAGTTCGGAGTTGAACATCTTTCTCTGCGCTCAGTCGGAGACGCTTTTATACTCTCTCTCTTTCTCTGAAGAGTTAGAGTTAAGAATAGAATTTCTTTTTCAGCGCTCAGTCTGAGACGCTTTTATACTCTCTCTCTTTCTCTGGAGGGTTAGAGTTAAGAATAGAATTTCCTTTTCAGCGCTCAGTCTGAGACGCTTTTATACTCTCTCTCTTTCTCTGGAGAGTTAGAGTTAAGAATAGAATTTCTTTTTCAGCGCTCAGTCTGAGACGCTTTTATACTCTCTCTCTTTCTCTGGAGAGTTAGAGTTAGAATGTCGTTTTCTCATTCTTTTACGTCTTTTTGCACAAATAATCATTGTGCTTCTTTTTATGTCCAGACTGTTTTTAACCTTTTTTAGGCTCTTAGTTATCCTGTATTTTACAATCACAACAGAACAACTAATGAATGTAAATGCATAAAAGTAAATAACACACAATATTTTTATAGTGGTTCAGCTAAGTCGTAGCCTACGTCCACTTTATAGTCCTTTATTCATATCATCAGATTTTCCCAAGGCAAAGCATGTCTTGTTACAGAATCCACAGTAAAAATAACAAAAAATATAGCATTTCTAATCCAAATATCGCATTAAGTGTTGGGCATTCCATGCTCGAGGAACTTCTTCGCCATCTACGGTCGTTAACTTGAAGGTTCCTTTTTCAAGTTTCCGTTGGATGACAAAGGGTCCTTCCCATTTTGAGCCGAAGTGAGGAAGGGATGGAAAAACTCTCTTTAGCACCAAATCTCCTGGTTCAAAAGTTCTGAGACGAACTTTTTTGTCATAATAGCGTGCCATCTGACGCCGATGTCTTGCTGCACGCAAGTCTGCTTCGTCCCTTTTCTCTTCAATTTCATCAAGAGACTCAAGTAAAAGTGCCCGATTCGTCATCGGGTCATAATACATCACCCTGTGGGAAGGAACTTCCAGTTCAACTGGAATTACTGCTTCTGAGCCAAAGGAGAGAGAGAAAGGGGTATGACCGGTAGCCGTTTTAAACGTTGTTCGATATGCCCACAAGGCTAGGGGCAATTCATCAACCCATTTTGCCTTTGCACGCTCTAATCGCTTCTTGAGGATGGATTTTATTACCTTGTTTATCGCCTCTACTTGCCCATTAGATTGTGGATAGGCAACTGCAGTATATCGTTTGTCTATCTTATATTTCTGGCAAAAATTTCTGAATTCAGTGCTATCAAATTGGGTCCCGTTGTCAGTAATAATCGTCCTTGGGATCCCGAATCGGCATATAATATTTCTGACCACAAAACTTATCACCTTTCTTGTGGTGATCTTAGTCAAGGGCTCAGCTTCCACCCACTTTGTGAAATAATCCACGGCTACTATGGCATACTTAGCCCCTCCTTTAGCAATCGGTAAAACTCCAATGATATCGATTCCCCATGTGGCAAATGGCCAAGGACTCACCATCGATTTAAGCTGGGTTGACGGTGCCCTGGGGATTTTGGCGAATCTCTGACACTTATCGCAGCGTCGTGAATAATCAGCTGCATCTTTATTGATCGTAGGCCAGAAGTATCCGTACCGCAATATTTTCTTTGCTAAAGTTTGACCTCCCGTGTGATCTCCGCACTCACCTTCGTGTACTTCTCTTAGTACACGCTTGATGCCGTCGTGTGCGATACATCGTAACAGGGGCATAGAAAATCCTTGTCTATAGAGAATATCGTCTTGTATAACATATCTGGTAGCTTTGCGCACTACAGCTCTCTTTTCACTCTTCTTTGATGGGAGTGTCCCATTCTTAAGAAAATTCTTAATCGGAGTCATCCATGACTCCTTCTCTGGTTCCGCTTCAATAGCGAATTCAATTTCCATTGACTCGAAGCTTGGCAACTCCAACGTTTCAATTGGAATTACCTCAGTCTCTTCTGGATTGTCGGAACTAGCCAACTTTGCCAGTCTATCCGCTTTCTGGTTTTCAATTCTGGGAATATGTGTTATGTTGTACCGCTCTAAGCTATTTAATAGCTCTTTCACTTTCTTGAGGTAGGCGATAAGTCGAGGTCCTCGAGCCGCGAATTCCTCTCGCACTTGACAAACAACAATCTTAGAGTCACAAAATATGTCCATCACTTTTACTCCGAGGTCTTTAGCAAGTTTTAGCCTGGCAATCAGGGCTTCATACTCAGTATCATTGTTAGTTGCTGAAAATTCTAATCGCAGGGCGTAATATAACGACCGTCCCTCGGGAGTGACTAAGACAATTCCAGCTCCGGACCTTCGGTCATTTTTAGCTCCATCTGTATATAACTTCCACGGATTCTTCTCTAGCTCATCCTCGGATTTGACCACTCGGTCATTGATTATTTCCTCCTCTGGAACGGTGAACTCCGCAATAAAGTCTGCTAGAGCTTGCCCCCTGATTGACTTTCGTGGTTGAAAATTCAAATCAAACTGGCTTAGTTCTATGTTCCATTTAATCAACCTTCCCGACGCTTCGGGTCTCTGCAACACCTGTCTTAACGGCTGATCGGTGTATATGGTTATTGGATGGGCTTGGAAGTAGTGACGAAGTTTTCGGGACGCAATCAGGAGGCTGTAAGCAAGCTTCTCGATCTTTGGGTAGTTGTGCTCTGCCGCTGCTAATTTCTAACTCACATAGTATACTGGCCTTTGTACTTTGTCTTCTTCTCGAACCAGGACTGTGCTGACAGCGTGAGCCGAGACTGCTAGATAAACAAATAGTTCTTCGTGATCTACGGGCTTTGATAAGATTGGCGGTTTCCCTAACAGCTCTAACAGATTTTGAAAGGCCTCGACACAATCGGGAGTCCACTGGAAGTTCTTCTTTCCCCTTTTTATCAAATCAAAAAACGGAACACATTTATCGGTGGCTTTGGAGATGAATCTACTCAGCGCCGCTACCTTCCCTGCCAGACTTTGGACATCTTTAATTCTCCTTGGTTCTTCGATATTTCTAATCGCCGCTATCTGGCTAGGGTTGATCTCAATTCCTCGGGAACTCACAATGAAGCCAAGGAACTTTCCCGACGCCACTCCAAATGAACATTTTAAAGGATTCAATTTCATACGGTATTTTCGCAAGATACCAAACATTTCCGCTAAGTCTTGCGTATGACTGGAAGACTGCTTTGATTTAACAAGCATATCATCCACATAAACTTCCATAGTTTTTCCTATTTGATCATAAAACATTCTATTTACCAACCGCTGATAAGTTGCTCCAGCGTTTTTTAATCCGAATGGCATTACAACATAACAATATAGCCCCAAATTCGTAATGAAACTTGTATGCTCTTGGTCTGGTACATGCATAGGAATTTGATTGTATCCAGAGTATGCATCCATGAAAGAAAGAAGTTCATGACCTGCTGTCGAGTCTACAAGCTGGTCAATCCTGGGAAGTGGGAAACTATCTTTTGGGCAAGCCTTATTTAAATCTGAAAAGTCATTACAAGTTCGCCACTTTCCGTTTGGCTTCTTTACCAAGACAGGATTCGATATCCAGTCGGGATAAGTCGAATCTCGAATAAATCCATTTTGCTTCAATTTCTCTACTTCCTCTTTGCGAGCAGCCGACCTCTCTGGGCCCAGCATGCGTCTCTTTTGCTTCACAGGCGGATGCTTCGGATTTACATTCAATTTGTGACTGATAATGGAAGGCGATATCCCACACATGTCAGCATGGGTCCAGGCGAACACATCTAAGTTTGCCTTCAAGAAGTCCGTCAGCTCTTCAGCACGACGTGGATCCAATTGGGAACCAATCTTCAAAACTTTCGTCGGATCAGCTTTATCAACAGGAATTTCCACTGTCGCTTCATTAGGAGTTGCATTTCTAGCCTCTGGCTCCTCGTCTTTTCTAGGATCCAGGTCTTCAGGTGTTCCTTTGGGCAATTCCTTTGGGATCAATTTCTCTAATTGCTATGCCGAGTCCCCCCTTGAGGGAGACGAGGCATCCTTACTTTAAGCATTAACTCCTTTCATCAACATCTTCAGTTCGGCCACATAGCAGGCCCGTCCAGAGACCTGATCCCCTCTTATTACTCCAGTTCCGGCTTCGGTTGGGAACTTTAGTAACAAGCACCAAGGGGCGATACAAACTCTAAATTCAGCGAGGGCAGGTCTCCCTAAAAATGCGTTATAGGGCGAATCTACGTCCAATACTACGAATTGAAGCATTCGCACTCTTCTACGTTCTCCTTGCCCTAAGGTCACGGGCAACTCTATGTATCCCATGGGAGCTGTCGTCGCTCCGTTGAAGCCTCTAATCCATCCTTCACAAGGTTTCAGATCTTCGGGCTCAAGCTTCATCTGATCAAATGACTTCTTGAACAAAATATTAACGGAACTTCCATTGTCTACTAATACCTTATGGACCAAGGCCGGCCCAATGGTGGTAGTAATAACCAACGGATCATTGGTGGGAGATTGTATCCCCGTGTTGTCTCGGCTGCGAAATACCACGTCGTCGAACATGGTTCTTTGTTGTTTTATGGGGGTGACATCTTCCAAATCGTCACCTTCATTCACATCTAGATGCTTGGCAGCATTCACATATTGGTCCATTGACCTAAAACTTCGGATTGCCGGGTGAGGTCCGCCTACTATGGAGTTGATGACAATCCCTTTACCTTTCTGCTGCGCAGTAGGCTTAGGAGCAGGTAGGATCTGTTTTGGAGCCTGCTCTCCTTGCCCCCTGTCCCTCGGGGCAACCTTGTACTCATCCAACTTTCCTTCACGCAGCAGCTTTTCAATTACATCCCTCAAATGCCGACATTCATTGGTCGAATGTCCATGTGTTCCGTGAAACAAGCAAAATTTCCCTGTCGCCATTTCTTTCTCGGTCGAATCACGAGGTGGCGGTCTTTTGTACTGCAACACATTGTACGTATCCAGGTAAATATTTTCCAGGGTGTCATTCAATGGTGTATAGTTCTCGTAGTTCTGGAATCGGGGCCTTTTGTTAGGGTCGCTTCCCCTATTTCTGTTTCTCCTGTTACCGTTCGAATTACGGTTGTTGTTGTTTCCCCCATTTCCAGTATTGCTGTTTCCACCCTTGTTTCCTACATTTACTTCAACCTTGCCAGAACTTTCCCCAGACTGCTTCACGGCAATATTACTCTGCACATTCTCCTTTGAAGCTGTCTCAGACTTTCTTTTTCGGTTTGCCCTGGCTTCCTCTCGTCTCAGGTAAATATCGGCTTTTTCGTAGAATATCGCCCTTGTGGGGGGTGTTTTCCCAGAAAGGTAGTCTCCAAACTCGGATTCAGGATCGACTCCTTCCTTCAATGCCATCAGAATAGTGGGCTCGTGCGGGTCACTGACCTCAGTTACAGCTTGGTTAAAACGATCTAGATATGCCCTTAAAGACTCTCCCGGTGCCTGTTTGATTCTCGACAATTCAATAACACTCTTGGACTTTCGGGCATGTAGTCGGAACTGGTTCATGAAACGCTCGCTTAGTTCTTTGTAATTAGAAATTGACCGAGGAGGAAATCGGGTAAACCAAAATAATGCCACATCTTCTAGGTAGATTGGGAATGCTTTGCACTTCACTTCATCAGGGGCAGCAGCGGCATTCATGAGCCACGAATACCACATCAAATGCTGTCCTGGATCAGTCCTTCCGTTATATTTGTCCATCTGTGGCAAGTTAAAGCGTCGGGGAAACTGGAAGTCTAGGATATCGTCAGTGAACGGAGTATGGCTTCGCTCAATGCCATAGTCTTCATTTGTATAATTCCGGCTCTCAGACATAATTCGGCGAACCATTGCCTGCACATCGGCACTAGTTAGGGGCTGCTCAGGTTCCCTGGCCCTAGTGTCCGAGTTCCTTCGGGGCTCTTGCTCAGGAGATGCCCTTCTTCTTCGAGCTGCCTCTGCTCGATTCCTTTCCCTGTGTTCCCGGTCGATCTCGGGAAGAGGGGACAGGAGTCTTTGCCCCCGAGTGGGGCTATCGTTTCCTAATGCTCGTGCGATATCCTCGCGAGATCCCAAAGATCCAAACGTTAGCTGCTCCACGTTCTGAGGTCGTTCGAGTGGCCTTCGTTCACGGGGCCTTTCTTCCTCGGAAGATGAAGATTGATCTACGGGTGTGTGACGAACCGGTGATGGAGTTCTCTGCCGGCGGAGCTCATTGATCTCCCTACTCATGAGCCTCATATTTTCCTGCATCATGAGATTAGTGCGCTCATGAACTCTCATAGCTTCCCTCGTGCTCTCAAGCATATCAAGCAAGCGCGAGAAATCTCCTTGAGTGATGGGAGCAGATGGATTGACCTGATCTCCAACCCTGGCAGCTGGAATTGGAGCATTCGTGGGGACTCGAGTAGATGTTCCAGCTTCACCAAGCATCGGTTCGGATCGGAGGTAGGAAGTCGGGTCGGATCGGAGCTGGGGTGCCTGGTCGGATCGGTGTGCAGCAAGCAACTCGGGTCGGTTCAGATTGGGGGAGTGCACTGCTTCAGAGTCTCCTACCCGGATCGGATCGGAGCTCTCCCCTTGCTGTCGGTTCGGATTTCCTGCATTGATTCTTCCTGCTGCTAAACTCTTCCCCCGAGACCTTGTTACAACAGCATGTTGCTGATCTTCGCCAGCTCCATTTCCTTGAACAGACTGAACTTCCTTGCCTTTTCCTTTGGCCATGAGTTTTTGACAATTACTTCAACGAATGTAAGAAAGCGGAGAAACTTAAGGATTCACTTCTTTGAACTCAACGGCCCAAAAAGTAGAAAGAGATCCCGGAAAATAAAGAATTTAGATGAGGATTCTCAGTGAAAGCACCAAAATGTTAGACCCAAAAGTGGTTCTAACACCCAAATTGATTTGAAACAAGATAAAACGAGATAAAAATAAAAATGAACACACAAGATTTATAGTGGTTCGGCGAACAAATGCCTACATCCACTTATTCTTTACTATATTCAATAATTCAGTTGCAAATACAATGAAAGATTCACTCACAACTCACTTTTGTTCACTCAATTGACTAAAACAAGAAATAAAAGATGATTTGGATTTTCCGGGAGTAATGGAGTTCGGATGTCGAAGGTGATTGAATTCTTTAAGTGCTGAAAAAAGATCCTTCTCTTTGTCTCCAGATGGGGTATTTATAGGTGTGAATTTGCCTGAGATTCAATCCGGATCGGACCACGTGTTATCCATCGCACTCTCTTCCGGTTCGGATGAACTATCAAGCTGACAACACATCAAAGAGATGAACGTTAGGGGTAGGAATTAGTCATAGCCGGTCCGGTTCTCCAGGCGATATTAAAGGAGATTAACCTGGATCATGGGTGCGGGTCGGAGGCGTGCATGTTGGGGGTTCGGATCGGAATACCCGATCCGAACCGGAGTGGCTTGGACGTCTCTCCTTCTCTGACCTACTCCGCTCCGCTCCAGCGTCGTGGCAAGCAGATGGCTTTCCGATCCTTTTGAGGTTTATTTGCCTTTCGATCCGATTGGATATGCTTTGCCAATCTGTCCAGTAAGAGACAACCGATCCGAACAGGGAACTCTATCCGATCCGAACCAATATGCTGCTATCAATCTGAATTGTGGTGTTTTCTTCCAATCCGAGCCGAAGTCTTATAACTTAAAATACTCTTCAATGGTTGGTTTCTTGACTTTGTGTTGCCTAGTTCACAAAGTAGGCTAACAAAAATATTATATAAAATCGAAGGATTTTATATAGAAGGAAGTTTTCAAATTGCATATCGAAATAAAAGTATTTTATAAAATCAACAAATATAAAAAAGGGAAATATTTGTAAAACAAATAAAAAAGGAAGTATTTGTAAAACAAATAGGATATGAAATATTTATAGAATGAATAGAATTTTATAAAAGGAGAATTTTACATTTGGAAGGTTCAGACCCGTGCTTCGCACACGGGTATAACGTGATAGGGATTTAAAGTAAATATTGAATAGAAATCTGCTTTACAGATAAATGAAGAAGATTAATTTATAAGTAATATTTTATAAATTAAGTATAATATTTATCATTCGATAAATGGAATATATAAGTCTGAGCTTATATAGAGAAGTAAGAATCTATTTTAACATCGATATTTGAAACTGAATATGAACGTAGTGTTAACAAGACTTATTAGTGGTATTTATTGAAGTGTTGAATATAAAATAAGATTTTGTATGAATTTTTTATAAATAGAAGTATAAATAGAATATTTAAAATAAGATAATATTTTAAATACGAAACCAAACTATTTAAATTATATAGAGAATATGTTATTCATATCGAATATGAATAATGGATTAAGGCAAGTATTCTTGCAAAGAAGAAGATTATAAAAGAGATGCTATTCATATTTTATATGAATAAATGGATTTAATAAATGTTTTGAAAATAAAACATTTATAAAGAAATATGGATTTGAAATAGAATTCAAAGGGGAATTTGAATGAGATAGAAATATAAGTTATTCGAAGAGAATGAATCGAATATCGTTTATTCGAAAGGAGATTATCGAATATCGTTTATTCGGAAAGGAGTAATCGAATATTTGTTATTCGAAGTGAGATAATCGAATATAAGTTATTCGAAGAGAGATAATCGAATATTAGTTATTCGAAGTGAGATAATCGGATATAAGTTATTCGAAGTGAGATAATCGAATAAAAGTTATTTGAAGTGAGATAGTCGAATATTAGTTATGCAAAGAGAGTCAATGGAATATAAGTTATTCCGGAAGGAGATTTAATCGAATATAATTTATTCGAAGGGAGTTAATCGAATTAGTTTTCGAAAGGAGTTAATCGAACATTAATTATTTGAAAAGAGTTAATTAATTTAAGAGATAATTGATGATTGATTATGATCGATAGAATTTCCATCTGGAAGTAATATCGTTGGTTGTACACATGTTTTCTTTGATAGTTAAATCACCGACTGTCGAAGTTTTTGACCATTTTTCCGTTGTCATTATGGAGAGACGGTTGGATTATTATCTGAAGAACCACTCCGTATTGGCAATAGCGTTGCGAATCATCAAACATTGAAAGATAATTGAAGACGGAGTTTATGCAAGGGCTATTTTGTTAATCCTATGTAGAAATTGCCTAAGATGGATTTACTGAATAGTGCCTTCGGTTTGTCCAGTCCTAGAACAACCTGTATGGAAGAATGTCTAATAGAGTATATTTAATAGATCGCGTAAGTTGGTCTCTTCAAACGTACTTACGTTTGGTGGCGGAGGAATTCATTTCTCTTAGCTTTATACCCGTGATATTTTTTAGGAAATCAATTTGTGATTTGGCGGGTATGGCGATGTGACATTCGAAGTAAATGGAGGAGTAATCTATTAACAGATACATTTTGACCTCGAGCCTCATCAACTGGGAAATGACAGAAATCAGGCACGCAGCATGGCTAAGTGGGCCGCACCCAATTAGGGTATATTGTCACCATCTAGAGAATATTCGTATTTGTACTTCTTTCAATTTTGTATCTCTCGGGAACGGTTATGTAGGAATACTAACCGAAGGGTGGCAATATGTTCGGTTCTCTCAAGCGAAATGAGGGGCCAGTCATGTGTTGCTGAGTTGCAAGATGTTCTTGTTGAACTCCAGAGTATCGCTTCTAGAGTACACTGAGCGGAAGGTGGATCCATACATTGTCATGGTTGGAATCCATTCCCTAAATAAGAGCCCGCGGTTTTGATTGTACATTATATATGTAGAACGTTAGATGCAAGCTTTTCTGCTAGATTTCTATTTACTTGATCCAGACGTTATTATAATATCAAACGAGTATCGTTTACGAAATATTTTGGGTTATCGTAAGGTAAAAGCCATCCGTGTTTAAGTGTGGATCGGTCTTATGATTATCCTTTAATTCAAAAGGATTTTGAAAGTTAAATCAAATGATTTGAGTTTACTCACACTAGTCACATGACTGACCCAAAGTTTATTTTGTTTTGTTTTCCCTAAACCCTTGGGTGCCCAATTTTGTACGGACAGTCAAGTAGTCAGGATTTACAGATATACTTGGAGAGTTGGAGCAGGAGGCTTCAGGATTATATAGCTATTATTTATTTTCGATGATGTAAGTGTTGAACTCTAATATACAAATACAGATTTGTGTTTCAAGGTTATTTTGTATACTATATTTTATTCGTTCCGCTGTGAGATTTTTGTTACTCTGATGATGTATGATTTTCTTCTTCTTCTATTATAATTTTCTACCTTATCAATTCTCACCCTCTATTTTCTTTCATTAACTATTCGGTATCTCCAATGCTTGGATAGTCGACATTGAGTTTATGTCGATAACTAAGGTCGCGAAAACCCGGGTCGTTATAGTTGGTATTAGAGCTGAAGGTTAAGTAAATACCTTGGCTCTGTGGCGTAACTCAGTAGAGATGGGTTTAGTAATTCCCTAGATTGAGTTGTGTGTATATATACAAGTGAATGTATTTTTTATTTGATATAAAATGGTTTTATATTGTGGAGATTTATTGGTTGAGTTGTTTATAAGTTATGGTCGATCAGTTTGATCCACTGTATCGGTAGGGGTTTATAAACATTCGAATACGATGAACCGACATGGTATGTTTTGAAAAGAAAGTAAACGAAATAATTTTACCCAAAATATATTTTGATACAAAGAAGTATATATATTGAAAGTATTATCGTATATTGGATGTGTTGTTTGTGATTATAATCATATAAGATTATAATTGAAACAGTTATGTAAATAACCCATCAAAATTTATATAAGTGTTACGAAATGAATTAAAACTGAAATTGAACCAGAATTTGAATAAAAACCCTGGAAATTTGGAAAGGTGTTTGTAAATGGATTTGGAATTAGTATATGAGAATTTTAAAATCCTGGGATATTTTAAATTGGTTTACAAGCATGGTGAAGGATATTTTGAACTGATTTCAAAATGGAAGTGTTTAAAGAATGAGTTTTGAAAAGTGATATAGTATTAAACTCACTTCGGTCGCTGGAAAATAATTCCGATGATGATTGCGCAGCATCATTTGTGTTTATTTTCGAGTTCTAAGCGACAGATTACTACCAAAGAATTTATTTTGAATTGTTTTGAGAAGACAAGTTGTTTGAAATCCTGAAAGGGAAAGTTTGATTTTTGATATGGTAAACTGTTTAAAACTCTCAGGAAAGAATAGTTTGAATTAAAAACAAATTGAGCAGAAATTTGGGAAAGCCAATTGGAATTAAAATAAAGTCAGTTAAGTGGTAACCGAAATTGAATTATAATGATATCGAGACAAATTGGATTTGTGAGATTCGAAATTGAAGTGTAATTTGATAATCAAGTTAAGAGTTTGAAATCGATAATGAAACTTGAGTTTGAAAATATATTTGGCTTGGATATAAGCGAATGGTTTTGTTGGAGATAAAAGTGATTTGAGTTTGATTGGGATGGCATTTGTATATGTAGAATTGGTAATAGATGGAAGGATATATTGATATGCCCGACAAAAAGGTACAAGTTTATATTTCTATTGGATATGAGATTTATGAGTCGAATTGGCAAGTCGCTTGACTGTTTGATTTTCTTTTGGGTTGGAGAAGGCCTAGAGAGGCGAGTTATAGTTGTACCGATTAAGCCGTACAAAGGAGGTGCTGGCGAATTTTTCCGAAAATTTAAGGTGTTAGAAATTTTCAGAATTTTTGAAAGTTTTCGATAATAAGAATTAATAAATATTTAATTGGAATTAAATCGGTTTAGTTGAAACTGATGGATAGAAGTGAACAAATAAGTTCCAACTAGTTAATAGGGTTTGTTTCTACCTTAGCAATTTCGAGGACGAAATTATTTTAAAGGGGGAAGAATGTAATGTCCCGTATTTTCAAGGTTTAATAATTAATTAATTTAATTATATATATAGTGATTTAGAGATTTAAATGGTTGTTTAATTAAATAATAGCAAATATTTAATTAATATAAATAATAGAATAATATATTTGTTTCTGAAATAGTTGGAAATAGTGAATTGACGATATTGTGTGAACTGGACAATTTAAATTATATAATTCAGTTTACAATTTGAATTATAATAACGAATATATTATTTAAATGAAGTTTGAACAAATAATTATAATATAATTTAAATCGAGCTCGAAATGGTGCTGCAGCTCGTAATTTGGCGATTCGAACTTTAATTGAATATACATAATCCATTTTAAGTCGGATTTCTGTGAAACAAGAAACGTTTGAATCTATTGATAGATATTTTCCTAATGGAAGAGAAAAATCGAGATTTCGTCGTGTAGATTTTGAGTTATGTCCAAATCAAATTTCAGAAAAGTCGTTGTGGAATTACTTTATAATTTATATCGATTTATTTATATTATAAAAGGAATTTAATATAAATCGAATATGAATATAACTGGGAACTTTGAAATATCGAGCTATAAATCCAGATAGGAATATTTTTGAGCTGTATGATATCGTATGTGAATACATATACGATGATATTTATTTATAAATATTAAATTTAATTATTTTTAAATATATTTATATATTTAAATGGGTTATTTAGAGTTTTAAAAATAACCAGTTTTGCAAACGACCTCTGTTTTTGACAAAACTAATTTTGTTGGATCCGCAATATTAAATTATTGTTACATTTCAATTTCCATGATTTTTAGAGTCAGTATGTGGCCGTACAGGATTTTAATCTGAAAAATAGTTAGTATTTTGACTGTTAAAAATACGCTGTGTGAGCAAACGATGTCGGAATTCGACGAAACTAGTTTCGTTGGGTTCATAATGTCGAACAGTAGTTGCATGCCCATTTTCATGATTTTTGGGTGTTGTATGTGATCATAGGAAATTTTGTAGACAAATACATATAACAATTGCTTAAAATTGGGTATAATAATAAATATAAAAATAATAAAAGCTTCCTATAAATACAAATACCTTCCTCCAAAACCTAAAACTTTTCATTTTTAAGTCAACCACAAACCCGCCGTCAGTTTCATTTTCCAGTAAAATATCTTGATCCAAATAAACTCGTGTAAATGGAAATAAATTCTCTTAAATCATGAAACGTTTATAAATGGATTACTGGGATGATTCTCTTCAAGCTCGTATCAGTTTTAGGGGGTTCGACGTTGTTTTCTCATTCACGAAAATGAACAGCAAAGCCTAGGACTTCAATAATCTCCGAATTTATGGGGTTTGAGCTCGTTTTAATTTGATATTTGTATTTAGGGGATCAAATCGCAACTGGTAGAAAAGTGTTGCTAAAATCGATGATGATACAGCTCGCTCGAATATTGTTGTGGGTGCGAGCAGCTGAGAGTCGGGTTCCAGTTGTTGATGTCGAGTAGTTCGAAATGGGGGTGTTTGTGTAGAGGAAGTGTAGTGGAGTTCGATGGTGTTAGTCTCAGGGAAGTTTCGTGAAGGAATGATATTGAACGAGGCCGGAAGTATTGGAAATGGCTGTCGAAATTGGTTGCTGGAGTTCAGAGTATATACATTTGGAGGAGAAGGTATTGAAATTGGTTTTTAATTAAGGGTATGGGCCGGAAGGGAGAAAGGTGAAAATCCCAATAAGTTTTATTATTTAAGTTTAATTCAAAGCGAATAGTACCTTAACTTGTATAATGTATATCTTATTCATATGATATCCAAATTCAGCGAAACAAGATCCGTTGGGATCGTATGAACGAGGGCTATGCAATGGAACTGACCGGGAGTGAATTCGAGCACGTTACAATTTATAGCGAAATAAATTGTCGGATCTGAATCAAATCAAAGACAGTTATCGATATTTAACGATGATCGTCCAATGTGAGTAAATCTCACTACTCCGATCAGTATATATTTTTATAACGTGTTTTTAGAATTTGATAAATGTTGGTTGATTGTAGTGTGTTGACTGTTCGTTGAACTGATAATTGATTGGTTGAAATTATATATCTAGTGATATATATATATATATATATATATATATATATATATATCGTTAATCAAATATGGATTCTGTTGATCAGAATATTTCATGTTGAAATAAAAGCGATGTTATTTATATTGTTTAACATCTATGGATGCAGTGAAACAGGTTGGAGGGATCCAACTGGATTCCTCAATAATATTACTGTTTGTTTTCGTATATTGTGATATATGATGTGATATATAATCTGTTATTGATTATGTGTGCTAGGATGATATTGGTCATTGATATTTGGTATTCTAAATACCATAAGAAACCCTGGGATGTAGAAGGAAAATTTCAATAAGTATATTGAAATAAAATATTATATAAAATCGAAGGATTTTATATAGAAGGAAGATTTCAAATTGCATATCGAAATAAAAGTATTTTATAAAATCAACAAATATAAAAAAAGGCAAATATTTGTAAAACAAATAAAAAGGAAATATTTGTAAAACAAACAGGAAATGAAATATTTATAGAATGAATAGAATTTTATAAAAGGAGAATTTTACTTTTGGAAGGTTCAGACCCGTGCTTCGCACATGGGTATAACGTGATAAGGATTTAAAGTAAATATTGAATAGAAATCTGTTTTTATAGATAAACGAAGAAGATTAATTTATAAATAATATTTTATAAATTAAGTATAATATTTATCATTGGATAAATGTAATATATAAGTCAGAACTTATAAAGAGAAGTAAGAATCGATTTTAACATCGATATTTGAAACTGAATTTGAACGTAGTGTTAATAAGACTTATTAATGGGATTTATTGAAGTGTTGAATATAAAATAATATTTTATGTGACTTGTTTATAAATAGAAGTATAAATAGAATATTTAAAATAAGATAATATTTTAGATACAAAACCAAACTGTTTAAATTATATAAAGAATAAGTTATTCATATTGAATATGAATAATGGATTATGGCAAGTATTCTTGCAAAGAAGAAGATTATAAAAGAGATGTTATTCATATTTTATATGAATAAATGGATTTAATAAATGTTTTGAAAATAAAAACATTTATAAAGAAAGATTGGATTTGAAATAGAATTCAAGGGGAATTTGAATGAGATAGAAATATAAGTTATTCAAAGAGAATAAATCGAATATCGTTTATTCGAAAGGAATTTATCGAATATCGTTTGTTCGAAAAGGAGTAATCGAATATTAGTTATTCAAAGTGAGATAATCGAATATAAGTTATTCGAAGTGAGATAATCGAATATTAGTTATTCGAAGTGAGATAATCGAATATAAGTTATTTGAAGTGAGATAATCGAATATAGGTTATTCTAAGTGAGATAATCGAATATTAGTTATTCGAACAGAGTCAATGGAATATAAGTTATTTCTGAAGGAGAGTTTATCGAATATAATTTATTCGAAGGGAGTTAATCGAATTAGTTTTCGAAAGTAGTCAATCGAACATTAATTATTCGAAAAGAGTTAATCGAATATTAGTTATTCGAAGAGAGTAAATCGTCAAATTCGATTATATTGAATTTGATAAAGTACTTATACTTTCCGGTGTTTAAATCATGATTTATTTATTTATAAATTAGGTGTTTATTTATTTATTCAAATTAAAGAATAAAAGTTATATTTGAAGTTTGATATTTCGAACGTAGGGATTATAACGTTATCGTTATAACCAATGTTTTTATAAAAGAAGAGGATTCGTAAAAAGAATCTGTGAGTTTCGCAAGGAAGTTTGTTAAAGATTAAAAGGATGAACTTGGTCTATTTCGAGGTTAGAAATGTTGTTCAGTTAAGGTCTGAGAGGTAGTTATACCCCAACTTAATTGACTTCGTTTTTAACTAAGAAATGGTTACGGTTTGATGGAGAAGGTTGGTTAAGTGAAATTAGTTAATGAGTGTAATGGTTTGATTGGCATAGCGATGTTTTATTTAAACATCAAGTTAAATTAAATGAAGGAGTTTTGGAAACGTTTTCCAAAATAAGAATCAGAAATATTTTCTAATATATAAAATAAGAAACGAGAGTAAATATGGAAATGTTTTCCAGTGATTTATAAAGTATATTTTCTAAACTTAGAAAATAAGAATTTACGAATATATGGAAATAGGATATGAGTAAATGAATAAATTAACGATAAGTTAATTAATTTAAGAGATAATTGATGGTTGATTATGATAGATAGAATTTCCATCTAGAAGTAATATCGTTGGTTGTACACATGTTTTCTTTGATAGTTAAATCACCGACTATCGAAGTTTTTGACCATTTTTCCGTTGTCATTATGGTGAGACCTGTTGGATTATTATACGAAGAACCACTCCGTATTGGTAGTAGCATTGCGAATCATCATACATTAAAAGAAAATTGAAGACGGAGTTTATGCAAGGGCTGTTTTGTTAATCCTAGGTAGAAATTTCCTAAGATGGATTTACATAATAGTGCCTTTGGTTCGTCCAGTCCCAGAACAACCTGTGTTGAATAATGTCTGACAGAGTATATTTAATAGATCACGTAAGTTGATCTCTTCAAACGTATTTATGTTTGGTGGCAGAGGAATTTGTTTCTCTTAGCTTTATACCCGTGATATTTTTGCGGAAATCAATTTTTGATTTGGTGAGTATGGCGATGTGACATTCGAAGTAAACGGAGGAGTGATCTGTTAAAAGATACGTTTTGACATAAAGCCTCATCAACTAGGAAATGACAGAAATCGAACAGGCAGCATGGCTAAGTGGGCCGCACCCACTTAGGTTATATTGTCACCATCTAGAGAATATTCATATTTGTACTTCTTTCAATTCTGTATCTCCCGGGAACGGTTATGTTGGAATACTAACCGAGGGGTGGCAATATATTCGGTACTCTGAAGCGAAATGAAGGGTCGGTCATGTGTGGCTGAGTTGTAAGATGTTCTTGTTGAACTCCAGTGTATCGCTTCTAGAGTACACTGAGCGGAAGGTGGATCCATACCTTTTCATAGTTGGAATCCATTCCCCAAATAAGAGCCCGCGGTTTTGATTGTATATTATATATGTAGAACGTTAGATGCAAGCGTTTCTACTAGATTTCTATTTACTTGATCTTGACACTATTATAATATCAGACAAGTATTGTTTACGAAATATTTTGGGTTATTGTAAGGTAAAAGCCATCTGTGTTTATGTGTGGATCTGTCTTACGATTATCCTTTAATTCAAAAGGATTTTTAAAGCTAAATCAAATGATTTGAGTTTACTCACACCAATCACATGACTGACTCAAAGTTTATTTTGTTTTGTTTTCCCTAAACTCTTGGGTGTCCAATTTTGTACGGGAAGTCAAGTAGTCAGGATTTACAGATATACTTGGACAGTTGGAGCAGGAGGCTTTAGGATTGTACAACTATTATTTATTTCCAATGTGATGTAAGTGTTGTACTCTAATATACAAATGCAGATTTGTGTTTCAAGGTTATTTTGTATACTATATTTTATTCGTTCCGCTGTGAGATTCATTTTACTCTGATGATGTACGATTTTCTTCTTCTTCTATTCTAATTTTCTATCTTATCTATTCTCACCCACTATTTTCTTTCATTAACTATCTGGTATTTCTGATGCTTGGATAGTCGACATTGAGTTTATGTCGATAACCAAGGTCACGAAAACCCGGGGCGTTACAAATAACAATTCAACTGGCCTGAGGCGGAACAAATTGACAGCAACAAAATCAAGTAGAACTCCCAATATCCACCATTTGATTCTAAAACCGTAAAACAAAATAGGAAATATATGTAGTAACATATTTTTTATTTCTATGATTGCAAGTTAAATCGTTACCTTTTTAGTTTATAAACATAAGCCCACAACAAAAAAATAAAGTATAACCATAGGATATCGTTTGTTTTAAAAAGTATTAATAGGTTTTGTGTAATCAACCATCTATATAATATGCATAGAATGGCGGAGGGGATGGAAATCAATATACTTGTAAAATCAACTTAACATATATGATTAAACATGGTTTATTCTACATCTAAATCATTTTTTCCATATTTTCATTGCTAGATGATGATAATTTGATTCACTATTTTTTATTTATTAAATTAAGCTTAGTGTATATTAATCCGTAAAAGAGTAAAATAATTAGATTATGCCCTTTATTTCTTCCGTAAATAACGGTATTTTTTGTTTCAAACCTTTTATAGAAAACACCCAGCGTATGTAAGTAGATTAAGATGAAGAAATGAATTGTTCTTTTGGCGATGAGTTTCTAAAGTTAATCATAAGTCTACATAGTTTTCTTCTTGTGCCTTAAACTAAAAGTTTCATATTTTGCTTCTTAAATGTCATATTTGCATAATTTTATTATTTCTTATTCCAAAAGATTGTATTTAAAACAATTTCCAACCGTTTTGCAATCTCAGTTCAAAATCAATATGGCAGCGAAAAATATAAATATCTACTCAACAAAATCATCGTGAATTCCCGATCAAATAGCTTATTATCTATCTAGTAAAGTACTGCTTCAAAGATTAATATCACTACGGATATTAGATACCATAATAAAGAAACGTATCGGGTTTAGAATATAATATCTTTATGGAAGTAAACATCAAAGAAAAACAAAAATTAAAGTAAACACGCCTCTATTATCTGAAGACCAATCCATGAAAAAGCATTGTAACATCATTGATGGTACATAAATTAATCAAAAATATTAAAAGAAATAAGCTGCAACTACTTGGTAGCATCCACCTTTCATGTGTTGTCGCTGGATTCCACTTGATAATTAAATAGTGATGATGACTGAATAAAAATATAGGACAGACAAGTGAACAGCGAATTTAAGGACAAATTATTACATTCTAGGCTCAAATCCTATTTCCTCAAATTACCCATCGCCACATACACAAATAATTTCACCTATTTGTTTAGATACACGGATATGATTAGTATTTACAATAAGCAATTTGTTATTTAGTAAACATACATGATTATTAACATGTGTCAGTAATGTAAACATTAACAGTAGTCGATAAATAAATTGGGAATTGCTATTTCAATCAAGAGCAATAATAATTCAACTGGCCTGAAGTGGAAGAAATTGACAGGCCAAAATCTAGTAGAACACCCAATATCCACCAATTGATTCTAAAACTGTAAAACAAAATAGGAAATATGTAATGATACAGATTTCGCTCGGACCTAATCGATCGCTAAATCGACCAAGACCGTTCAAAATCCGGATATGTTAACTCTGGGAATACAACACATCAGAACAAACAAACGAAGACTTTTATAAACATCATAAAAATGTTACATCAGAGTATAGAATATATCAGAGTATATCGAAATATAATACAGCGGAAGATTAGTTTACAATAAATGTAATACAATGCAGCGGAAACAAATAAATTAACACAGCGGAAGACTATCAATGCTCTGGACACAGCTTTAAGCTTCAATCCAGAATCCTGCTCAATAAATAAATATCTACAAAACAAATCACTCGACTGCCCATGTGCAAAATAGAGGCACCCGAGTTTGAAAGGGAAAAACAAACTACGAGTCAGTCATGGGATTGGTATGGGAAACTCTTCATTTAAAATTAAATTATTTAAATGATAAGGCAAATTACAGGACCACACCGCTAACGAAGAACGGGTTTACCCCCATGAATCCCAGTGCACCAACAATAATCAGTAATAGAGATATGGATCTACTATGCATCAATCAACATGAAATTTTCCAATCTACCCATTTAGATTAATCCCACACTTAGATCTTCCAAATCCAATTCAATTTACAGAAATTATTCCTTTGGACTTTATTTCTTGATTCTTATTTCAAATCATTTGAAATACATATCTAACTTTCATGTCAAAGTAGATTTCACTTCATAATAATCACAAGTACTTTCAAACTATAGTACTTCACAAGCTATTCACACATATGATCAGTCACTATTAATCACATACCCTTTGAGCCCGTACGTCTAAAAGAAGGGTGTTAAGCAAGAGAATAAATTCTCCTTCACCAAACAAATACATTATCAATAGCAACTAATCAGATATGTAATGAACCACAATGTAAAACCATAAATACACTTCCAAATCATTTAGAAATCATCGGGCTTAGCCCTCGAAATCCTTTCTGTTTTATAAAACATTTTTATAAAACGTTCCCTGTCCAGAATCGGGAAAATATTTCTTTTCACTTAAGAAAATCTCATTTCAAAATCATTCACTAAATTTTGAAATAAACTCAACCTCAATGCTAAACACCTTATAGTCAAATCGTGAAGTGTTTCACAATGTGCTAGCATACAAATATTTTTACCCAACCCAATGCTAAATGTAAAAGCATATCTGGCTCATAAACTGGTCAAGCACAATCCAAACAATCGATCAATCACAATCAATATCAGCAACCAAGTATATTTGGTTTAATCACATCTCGTGTTTTGGTAAATTTTAATTACCATCTGTTCATTCCAATTTATTTAAAGATTTATTAAACTACAATTGATTTCAATCTCTAAAATCACTACTTGATGATTGTTAAACTTTTAGGAAAATTAATCCTATTTTTAACTGGGTTAAAGAACTAATGTCTTTTACAACACAATTCACCATAAACCCAATATCCAAAATCCAATTTAATATTGAATATAAGGCTTTGAACAGAAATAATATCAGCTTATATTCAACATCAAATTCTGAAACCAACAAATATCGTATTGGGTATAACGATATCTGTATCTTCCAAATTCCTCAACAATATTCGTATAGCCACGGAATCATATATCGAAATATTCTGAAGAATATTTCCATTCCGAATCCATTAAAATTCATGCGTTGGAAAATTCTGGTTATTTTAAAACTCATTTACTAATTCAATTTACTTATTTAAGAACACTAAATTTATTAGTCTAGTTAATAACTAGTTAATTTCGATAAAATTATCATTTACCTTTACATACGTGGAATATTTCATCCATAATATTTCCAAATCATCTATTGTGAGTTTTCACAATTATTTCATATTTTTAATAATTTTACCAATGCCCGTACAGTCAGTTTCCAATAACGGCCACCGAACTGCATCCATAGCGACCTTTTACAAATTTGATTTGGAAATAATTCCAAATCCAACCATTAGATTTCAAATCTCATATATTCGTTGGAAAGCTCTTTTCGATACCAACCTAATGGTTTCAGTTTTAGGAGAATCCGATGGTTGGATCTCCCGTTACATCAATTTGAAGTCAATGGTCCAAATTCGCAAACGGTCGCTGCGCGTTCTACTCAGACCATTAAATATGTATAATATATATTATATATATTTAATCGATTTACATTTAAAACGTATTTTATAAATCGTTTATAAATTCATTTTAAAACCGATTCCTACTACCATTCCAATTTTAAATCAAAATTTAGTATTCCATTACATGACAATTTTATATATCTGATATATATGTTAAAAATAATATTTTTAGCCAACAGATAATTATTTCAATCCATGACAATTTTATACAGTCCATTTACATGTTAGAAATTATATTTTTAACGAATAAATAATTATTTCAATCCATGACAATTTAATATATTGCATATATAATTTTATACAACCCATATGTATATTTTACCTCACAACGCATATATATAATTTCACAACGCATTTATATTTTAATACAACGCATATATATAATTTTAACATTGCATATATATTTCACAACGCATATATATATGTATATATATGTATATATATATATATATTCACCTCGCATATATATTTTATTCGCATCACACATATATATTTTATTCACATCGCATATATGTTTTATTCACATCACATATTTTTTTTTATTCGTACCGCATATGTATATTATTTCATTTCACATCACAATCACAATCCAAACAAACAACCATGGTTTATACAATAAATAGTGTTGGGGGCTTCTAAATCCCATTCGCATCCTAGTGTACATTTAACTGTAAATAGTTTGAGTGAAAGGAATTCTCATTGTCGGTTTCCACTCCGCCATCTTTATTTCTGAAGTTCTGATATGTTCCAGTTCGAGTTTGCCTAAATTTCCAGTTATCTCCAAATTTGACCCGGTTAATCTTGTTGTGAAGCTCTTACCTCCACGATTGCAACGGATCTAGTTTCGCGCGATTTGGACCTCGTATGAAGAAGTTATCGTGTTAAATACATTGGATAATTAACGATATAATTAAGCAATTTATTAAAAATTAAATACCCTTTTTTAATAACATTTAAAAAAACGTTGCCCCACCCCCCTCGTTATTTTTTCCTGCTCCAAAATCGACTTCGTTGATTTCAAACTTGCCACGCCGCCGCTCATCGGAGCCGCCTGACGTTGATCATGATCCACCACTCGAAAGCCCTACGCGCCATCGACTGGTACCCCTGCCATCAACAAACTCGTTGGCCTCTCCAGCGCAAAAATCGAGCGCGACGGTCTCCCCTTTGAGCATGATTTTCGAGCTGATTAATGAACGAGAACTCATCAAACTGGTATTGATTCAAAGCTCTCACTCAACGCTACGATTTTTGTTTTGAATTTGTAACGACCCAAAAATTAGCGATCTTGGTTATCCGATATACAAGACATATCGAACATCAAGAATCGAAAATACCGGATGGTTAATGAAAGAAATTAGAGAGTGAGGAAAGATAAGATAGAAACTTAGAATAGAAGAAAAAGAAGAACATACAACATCAGAGTAAACACGAATTTCACAGCTGAACAAATAAATATGTTTCATAACATAACTTTTAAATACAAATCTGTACTTGAATATACATATCATTTCCAAAGTACAACACTTACAACACAGCGGAAATAAACAATAGCTATATGATCCTGAAGCCTCCCGCTCCATCTCTTCAAGTATCTGTAAAATCCTGACTTCTTGACTGCACGTACAAAATTGGGCACCCAAGAGTTTAGGGAAAACAAAACAAAATAAACCCCGGGACAATCATGGGACTGGTATGAGTAAAACAATTTGAACAAGTAAACGATATCTCATGAGACCACGCCGTATAACGGAATGGGTTTTTCCCTTATGAGATTCCAAAATATCTTTATATCAAAAACCTTTTGATATTATAATAATGTCTATCAACCACAATATAATAATCATCTAGCAGAAACGCTTTCATCTCACGTTCTACATATATCGTATACAATCAAAACTGCAAGCACGTATTGGGTAATGGATTTCCAACTATGACAAGGTATGGAACCACCTTTCACTAGTGTACCTCTAGAGAGGAATACACTGGGTTCAATAAGAACATCTTGCAACCCGGCCATACATGACCAACCACTCATTTCGCTTGAGTTTATCGAATGTATATCACCAATGGTTGGGATCAGCAACCGTTTCCCAAATGGGACAACATCGACAGAAGATTTTTAGAAATAAATGAAACTCTAAATCAGGTGATTATACACCCTAATAGGTGCGACCTACATAGCCATGCTGCCTGCCCGATTTCTGTCATTTCCCGGTTGTGAGGCTAGAGGCCACGCTTATCTCTGACAGATCACACATATATTTACTTTGAATGCCACATTGTCATACCCGCCAAATCACAAATTGATTTCACCACGTGTATACAGCTAAGAGAAACGAATTCGTCCACCACCAAACGTAAATACGTTTGAAGAGATCAGCTTACGCGATCTATTAAATATACTCTGTCAGACATTCTTCCATACAGGTCGTCCTGGGACCGCAAAACCAAAGGCACTATTCAGTATAACCATCTTAGGCAATTGTTATCTAAGATGTATACAATAGCCCTTGCACTTTACTTTGTCTTCAATATATTCAGCATACTTGATTCACAATGCTTATGCCAATACGGATTGGTTCTACGGATAATAATCCAACTAGTCTCTCCATATTAACAATGTTAAAATGGTCAAATAACTTCGATAGTCGATGAGTTAACTATAAAAAAAACACGTGTGAAAACAATGATCTTATTTCCAGATGGAAACTACATCGATCAACCACCAATCAAATTTTATCCTTTAAATTAATTTATTATTTATTTATTTCATTTATCATTTCCTGTTTCCATATATTCAACATTTCTTATTTTTTAAATTTAGAAAATATACGTTATTAACAATGGAAAACATTTCCATTTCTTGTTTTCTATATTAGAAAACATTTTTGATTCTTATTTGGAAAACATTTCCAAAGCTCCTTCATTTGGTTGAAAAAAATGTTTAAATAAAACATCGCGACGCCAACTCAAACCATTTACTACATTCACTTAACCACCATTCACTATCAAACCTTACCATTACTTAGTTAAGAAGGAAGTCAATCAAGTTGGGGTATAATTACCTCTCAGACCTTAAATGAACAATGTTTTAACTTCGAAATAGTCAAAGTTTATCTTTTAAATCTTTAACAAACTTCCTTATGTAATTCTCTTTCGAATAATCTCTATTCGATAACTCCTCCCTTCGAATAACTATATTCGAAAATCTTGCTGTAACGGCAAAGAATTTCGCTCGATCCGAATCGATCGTTAAACCGACAAAGACCGTTTGAAACCCCTGATCGTTTTGAGAACAGGACAAATTGGAACGCAGACGGAAGAACATTTCATTGTTATTACAACAATTCCATCAGATAAAAGAATATACAGAGTATAAATGAATAAATTACATTCAACAAATATCAGAGATTTAAATTACATTGCAGCGGAAAAATATATCGAAAGCACAGCTGAAAGTGATACACGGATACAGAGCTTTCCGAGCATCGTTCCAACTGTAAATCAGGACCTTGTGAATATAAATCCGCAAAACCGAAACTACAAGCTACCCGTGTGGAAAATAGGGGCACCCAGAGTTTAGGTTAAAAACAATAAACTCCAGGTCAGTCATGTGACTGGTGTGAGAACTAAAACAGTTATTTAAAACTTTACTTTAAAAGAGAGTAATTCAAGGGACCACGCCGTATAACACGGAACGGGTTTCCTCCCAAGAATACTAGTGCATATAACAAAACAGCGTAATGCTCTTTGGGAAAATGCAGCTATTATAAGACCCAGGTCCCATCACACAATGCAACGCAAGCCGGAGGATAGGGTTTTCCCTTATAATAGCCAAACATGCTTGGTACGTTTAAAACAAATCACTTGATACTATAATAAGTGTATAGTGTCAAAACAATTCAATCACAAATATCAATCATAGGCAGCATGGGTACCATCTATCATGTCGCCATACTAGTTCTACAATTAAAACCGCAATATCACGTATTGGAAATTGGATTTCCATCATGATTCGAGGCAAGGGGAAAGCTCCTCTCCGCGTTCGATACACTCTAGCAATGCCTCAGTACCCCACTATGATCCTTTGGAACCTCCAAGGTCGGTCCTCTCTTACTTTTGAGGATTGGCAATTCCTGAACACACGTTTCCCGGTCCTTACAGACCTATATCCGAGGCGCCTCGTATCCAACAACCACATAGGTGAAAAGTATATAAATGTCAGGGCTGGTAGGTCACTGACACCACCCTAACTAGAAAGAAACGTCGTGCACTCCTTGCGTCCGTCTCCTGTTTTTGACTCATACCGAGGTGTGAGGCTCGCGAATCCACATTATACACAAAGCTACGCCACACAGGCCGTGCTTTGATCATCAACCACAAGACTTTGCTTTTCAACAGAAGCCTTGATCAATTGCCACTTACGCGTGCCACACTTACAATTCACTCCATGTGACTGATGTCCATCGATATACAACCTCTGAGCTCGTACGTCTCAGAGAAGGGCGTTAAGCAAGAGAATAAATTCTCCACCGCCAAACAGATGTATATTTAATAGAGATCAATCAATACAGAATAAAATCCAATGTAAGACACACTATCCATTTACAAGTTCGTTCTGGGTCTGAACGAAACCGGAGGCACTTTCCTCGCATATCCATCCATATCCAATTACGTTTGGACGATCACCAACTGTTTCCCTCATCTTGGGTGTACAGCCCAATCGAGATCATCAGCATTCACCCAAACGATGTGAAGACTTCCGGCCTTCAACCACCGTCTTCATCTTCGACATCTCGTCGAATCGGTTATTCAGAATGGGATAAACCCGGCCTTTCTGAATAACCCACGTATATAATAAACGAATGTTACACAAACACAACAAACGCCTCATTCCAATTCAGAATATTCTTTTATTCACAAAATCACATTCTTAGGGAAAGGTTCCCATTAATTTTATCCAAGATAAATTCTTCTAAATTTATTCTTTAATCTTCCTTCGAATATCATTTCAAACTAGTCGGGATTAGCGAAGCACACCGAAGTAATTATTTATTTTATTTCCCAATCCCAACCTATATATCCCATGGAGAAAAACTGGTAATACTCCATATCTAACACCACGGTGTTATCAGTAAAATTAATAACCATTTCACGTTCAAATCTAATTAAAGATTTAACTATCTCTTTGGAGCAAAACTGGTGATACTCCACTCTCGATCACTTTTCAGATTTGATAATTTAAATTATCAATTCACATTTTAATCTAATTAAAGATTCATTAAAACTCGACTTAGTTTTAATCCTTTCAAAAATCAACATCTTGCCTTTAACTGGGTTAAAGAACCAATGTCATCTAAAACACGATTCACGATAAACCCAAATCACATTTGATATTAAATACGAGGCTCTGAATAGAAAATATATCGGCTTATATTCAATATCAAATTCTGAAACCAACAAATATCGTATTGGAAATAACGATATAAAATATATCTTTCAAATTCCCATAACAATATCTGTATAGTCACGAAATCCAACATCGAAATATTCCGAAGATAATTTCGATTCAACTCCAGTCCAACTCACGTATTGGGAATATTGATTATTTTTAAAATCACTTTCAAATTCAATTTATTTATTTTAAAAATAAATTGATTTTAATTCTAGTTCAAAACGAGTTCATTTCGATAAAAATCTATTTTTATCTTTTCAAATATTGAATTTTTCAGCCCAATTTTTCCCAAATCATTTCTTATGATTTTACACAAATTATTAATATTTTTAATAATTTTATCAAGGCCCGTACATTCGATTTTCATTAACGGCCATCGAACTGCACTTACCGCGACCTCTTCTAAATTTGATTTGGACATAATTCCAAATCCAACCGTTAGATTTCAATTTTCTAATATTCATTGGAAAGCTCTTTTCGATACGAACCCAACGGTTCTGGTTTTAGGAGAATCCGACGGTCGGATCTCCCACTACGTCAATTCGAAGTCAATGGTCGAAATACACGAACTGCCGCGGCACGGCGCATTCTATTCAGGCCATTATATATATAATATATATATATATATATATATATATATATATATTTCGTCGATTTCCTTTTAAAACGTATTTTATAAATCGTTTTAAACTCGTTTCAAAAACAATATCAACTTCATCTTCAATTTCAATTCGATTTGATTTCAATTCGAATTCATTTCAATTTTATTTAATTCAAATTCAAATTCTAATTCGTTTCAATTCAATTCAATTTGAATTTACCTTCTATTTAATTCAATTCGAATTCATTTCAAATTGATTTCAATTTCAGTTCGTTTTAAATTTCATTCAAAACGATTTCAATTCGTTTTTAATTCAATTTCAATTTAATTCAATTTGAATTCATTTCTATTCAGTTCGAATTCAAATTTGCTTTCTATTCAATTTGAATTCATATTCACTTTCTATTCAATTCGAATCGAATTCATTTTCTATTCGATTCGAATTCATTTCAAATTGATTCAATAAAATTTCAATTTGAATTTTAATCTAATTTAATTTGAATTTCATTTCAAAATAATAAATTTTGAAATCACTTTTCAATATTCATTATAAAACGAATAAAATTGATATAAATATCGTTTACGTCAAAATAGCGCAACTCTAATCAACACGGCTTTATATATTTCAATAAATTCGTTATTCCATTCAACAAATGAATATATATTTCTTTCAACACATGACTATTTTTGTTATGTAAAATATTTTGTAAAATTATGGTATCTATCGTTTGATTTTCAATCAGACTCCACCGTGAAGTAGTTCTAATTTTAAAGATGATAAAGTTGTAAATTTTATTGTATAAAATATTTTATTCAACACATCAATATTTCAACTCATGAACATCGTCAACACATGACTATTTTTATATTCAACACATGAATTTTCCTTTGTAATATTCATTATTTTCCCGATTGGAATGAGGCCCAATCAATCACCATATAACGTTAATTATATGGATTCCATACAACACATGTATATAATAGCAATGATAAACAATCAACCATCATCCAAAGTGCACCACACAACTGCATAAGCATCAAATATAATTAATTGACGCTTACACAGTCTGTCGACCAATCGATCGACATACAATTAAATAATTGGGATTAGTGTACGCCAAATATCATCCCAACACCCGTGTGGGGTTTCAAATCAACAAACACAGATTTTTATTTGTGCAGTTGGGCGATGTGTAAAATTTATCGACCCAATCCATATCAGTTAAATCAGTGTATATAAACAAATCAGCCGATTTGTTTATAAATATTTATTTATTCACTTTCACGTTAAAAATTATATTTTTAACGATAATTAATTTATTTCAACACATCTACATTTATTATCGATTTCACATCAACAACACAAACAAATTTCACAACACATCAATTAAACAAACAAGCCATCCATGGTCTGTGGATGACGGGTGTCGGGTGCTGCTAAGCACCATCTGCATCCTAGTATATATGTATATATATATATATATATATATATATATATAGAAAAAGAAATTTAGAGTGAGAAGTTCTCACAGATAGCTTTTCCAACTCCACGACACTTCTAATGTAGAAAATCTTGTCGTTCTCGCCTTTCTTCACTTTCGTTGCCCGTAGCCACTACATATATAAAAATCACATTTTACTTCGCTATTCAATATATAAAAATCGAATTTTTACTTCGCTATTCAATATATAAAAATTGAATTTTTACCTTGCTATTCAATATTTAAAAATCGAATTTTTACTTTGCTATTCAATATATAAAAATCGAATTTTTACTTTGCTATTCAATATATAAAAATCATATATTTACTTCACTATTCAATACTATTTACATAATAAAGAAAAACTATTTTTAATTAAACGAATGAATAAGAATTGAAATTAAAACTCATTGTGGCGGTGTAGGAGGACGGGAAAGGCTCGGGGTGCTGCGCTCGCGGAGGTGGCTGTTGATGGCGACGCCGGGGCGTTCTCAGGCGGCGACGGAGGGTCTCACGGGCTAGGGTTTGCTGTGGAGCGGTGGAGGGTTACATGGTGGCGCTGACGTGGAGGGGAGGGGCGTAGGGGGTTGGTGGAGGCTAGCGGTGGGAGGAGGAGCTGTGGCGGCGTAGGGTTTCAGGTGGTTTGGGTTAGGGCGTGGGATCTGGCATCGGAGAAGGAAGGAGATAGGAAGGAGGGGGTCTGGGGGTGGTCGGCTCCGCCTGGGGAGGTGGCGCCAGAGGCGCGACGCCGCGTCTGGTGAGCGGCGGCGGCGAGTCCCCCCCCCCCCCCCCCGTTCTCTTTTTTTTTTTTCTCTGAATCGATTTTGAAAAGGGGGGCCTGGTCAATGTAAGGAGAGGGTTAATTTTTTTTATTTAATTATTTTATTTTCCACCATAAAGCAACTTTTATTTTCGACCTCAAAACGAGGCCCACCGCCTGTCGTCCGTAGCATTTTACCCCCATTCCGAACACAATGGGATAAGTATCGTAAGCTGATTCGGCTGTTACAATCAGTTTTCGTTCAATTTAAAATATAAATCGGTATATATTCAATTTGAACGCACATTTCATATTACCGGGGTCACATACTAACTAGAAAAATTCCATAAAAATATTTTCTAGCTTCGTATTGACGATACGGTCCTAACAAAACTAGTTTCGTCGAATTCTGAGACCGTTTGAAAAATGGCCATTTTCCATTCGATTAAAATCAACTAAAACTGGTCAAACTCGTTTTCCATTTCCACGCTCACATATTGATTCAAAAAATTATGAAATTTGAAAACTAGCAATAACTTTACACCACGGACCCAACAAAAGTGGTTTCGTCGAAATCCGAGGTCGTTTGAAAAATTCCCATTTTTAAGGGCCTGAATTCCATAGCGACTATTCAGAATTTTCAACTGGACATATCTTTTGATTCCCGCTATGAAATTTCGATTTTTCAGATTCGTTGGAAAGATATTCCCAATTAGATCCTATTATTTTTGGTTTCACTAAAATCTGAATTGTTTTGCACCCGGTACATTCAATTGAAGTTTGAAATCGAATTATCGAACTACCGCGCCATTTTCAATTCTATTTATAATTATATATAATTATTTATATTCTAACGACGACGTATATAATATATACGTTCGAATTATACTCAAAATAAATTTCTCGTTGATATTATTTAAAATAATTCATTTTAAATGTTCAAACTTCGCTAAAATTGCCAAAATAAAAATTTTAAACTGGCCCAGATTTTCGGGTTGTTACACTTTCTTACAAATAACTAGATTCAAAAACCTTTTTCGAATAAACTATATTCGATTAACTCTATTCAATTAACACTTATTAATTAACTCTTATCAATTAACTCTATTGGATTAACTCTAATCGATTAACACTTTTCACTTAACTCCTTTCGAATAAACTATATTCGATAACTCCTTTAACTCTATTCGAATAACTATATTCGATTTACTTCTTTAATTCTATTCGAATAAACTATATTCGATTTACTCATTTAATTCTATTCGAATAAATTATATTCGATTTACTCCTTTAATTCTATTCGAATAAGCTATATTAGATTTACTCCATTAATTCTATTCGAATAAACTATATTCGATTAACTCCTTTCGAATAACTAGATTCGATAACTCCTTTCGAATAACTAGATCCGATAACTCCTTTCGAATAACTACATTCGATTAACTCACTTCGAATAACCAATATTCGATTAACTCACTTCAAATAACCAGTATTCGATTTCTCTTCTCGAATAAACTATATTCGATTACTCCTCTCGAATGAACAATATTCGATTACTATTCTCTCTAATACACTATATTCGATTACTCTTCTCTCGAATACACTATATTCGATCACTCTACTTGAAATAAGTGATATTCGATAACTCTACTCGATTTACTCCATTTCAATAACTCTAACTGGTTAACTCTAACTCTAACTGGTTAACTCTAACTGATTAATTCTAATTGAATAACTCTGACTGGTTAACTCTAACTGATTAATTCTAACTGATTAACTCTAACTGAATAACTCTGACTGGTTAACTCTAACTAATTAATTCTAACTGATTAACTCTAACTGATTAATTCTAACTGATTAATTCTAACTGATTAACTCCTTTGAATCATTTCCTTTTGAATTATCTCCTTTGAATTATTCCTTTTCTGTTTGTTTATAGAAAAAATTCCTTTTCTATTTGTTTACTTAACAAATAACTATTCCCTTTCAATTCTATTTGTTTAACAAATAAATATTCCCTTCAATTCTCTATTTATCTAACAATTAAATATTTCTTTTATCATTTCTATTTATTTAACAAATAAATATCTCATTTATCTTTCCTATTTATTTAACAAATAAATATCTCATTTATAACATTCTATTTATTTTCTATAAATAAATATTTCCATTCAATCTATTTGTAAATGTTTTACAAATATTTCCTTTTAAATTCTATTTGTAAATGGTTTACAAATATTTCTCTTTCTATTTGTTTTGAAAATATCTTCCTTTGTATTTGTTTTACAAATATATTCCCTTTATATTTGTTTTACAAATAATTTCCTTTATATTTTTTTTACAAATATATTTCCTTCATGTTTGTTTTACAAATATATTCCTTTTCAAAACCCTCTTGATTTTTATAACTATTTTCTTTTGAAAAAACCCTTTTCTTTAATATATAAAATCCATTGATTTTATATAAATAATTTATTTTCAAAAATACACTTCTGAAAATCCCCCTTTCTACATTCCATTCTTACGGTATTTAAAATACCAATTCACAATGATCGATATCATTTAAACACACATAATCATCAACAGATTGTATATCACATCATATATTACAATATATGAAAACAGTAAATTAAATGTTGAGGAATCCAGTTGGATTCCTACAACCTGTTTCCCTACATCACAGATGTTAAACAATATCATTAACATCGATTTCATTTCAATATGAAATATTCTGCTGAACAGAATCAATATTCGATTAACGATTTATATATGTATATATCGTTATCTATAATTTCAACCAATACGTAAGCAATTCAAACAAACAGCAAACACACAACAATCAACATATAATTATTAGTTCTAAGAATACGTTGTAAAAATAGAACTGTTCAGAGTTGGTGAGTTTTACTCACATTGGTAGTTCATCGTTAAAGAACGATAAACTGTTTGTTTGCTTTGAATCAAACAATTTATTTCTCCATAAATTCATACGGGCCCTAGTCCACTTCTAGTCAGCTTCATTGTGAAGCTCTCGTCCATACGGTCCCAATGCAACTTATGGTTCGTCAATCTGATATCGTATGACCGAGATATAAAGGTTACAAGTTAAGGTACATTTTTAAACTAAAATAAAACATGGGTTTTTATTTATTTCATTTGGGCCTTGCCCTTTTATATTTAACTCAGCCCATCTTATTTTAAACAGACCCGTTTTTCTTCCTTGGGACTACTCTCGCTTCCTCCTTCAATGGCCATTGCGGCATGTACATCCAACCCGTTCTTCCACCCTCCTCCATGATAAATCACGAGAAAAATACCATAAATCTTCTCTTTCCGAGCTCTTCCACACCATATATATTTCATCGAACTCAATATCCTCACTTAACTCGTGTCATTCACCCCTATACACCACTCCTTTTGAAGACTGTGACATCTTCTTGCACGATTCTTCACAAAAATCAGCTACAACATGCTACTCGACCTACCGAACCCAAAATCAACCACCAAAACAAACAATAGTGCTTCGATCTCCACAGAATCGTAACCCCTAGCCACATGATTCACGCTATAAACATTTTCCAGCGAACAAACCACCCATCGAACCCAACAAAATTCATAAGAGATCGAAGAGAAAAGCACCAGGAATCGAAATGTGTATCTACAATGATTTATTGATTTTTATTCGGATGGTTTGTGATTTTTGAGGACTCATTTTCACGTTTTGAACAAACTGGTGGCGGCCTGAAAGGGGAGATTATATAAGGGACGGGAATTTCTTTGTGCGGCTGAGAAAGGGGATAGGTGGCTATGTTTAGGTTCACTAATTAGTTTTAGATATTTTATTTTTGTTTATTTTTTCTTTCTAAAAATTCGTGTGGTCACACATGATACCCAAAAATCACAAAACTGGACATGTAGCTAGAGTTCGACATTACGATCCCAACGAAACTGGTTTCGTCAAATTCCGATTCCATTTGCTCACACTGCGTATTTTTAACTGTCAAAATACTGACTGTTTTTCACTCTAAAAATCCGTACGGCTACACAGTGACTCTAAAAATCACCAAACTTGGAATCTAACAATAATTTGATGTTGCGGATCCAACAAAATTAGTTTCGTCGAAAACCGAGGTCGTTTACAAAAACTGGCTATTTTTACACCTCTGAATGACCCATTTAAATATATAAATATATTTAAATATAATTAAATTAAATATAAATAAATTTATATTATCGTATATACTCACAGTGGAATACCGTACAGCTCCAGAATAATCCTGTATGGATTTCTACTCGATATATCAAATCCCGATTAAATCGATATTCGATTTATAATGAAATTCCTTTTATAAATAAAAATAAATAATAAACGAAATTCCACAGCGACTTTTCTAAAATTTGATTTGGACATAAATCAAAATCTACATGACGAAATCCCGATTTTTCTCTTCCACTAGAAAAATATACTTCACTAGCTCCTAACGTTTCTTGTTTCATAGAAATCCGATTTAAAACGGCTTATGTATATTTGTTTGAAGTTTGAATCGCCAATTTACGAACTGAAGCGCCATTTCGAGCTCGATTATAATTATATTATAATTTATACGTTCAACCATCGTTAATTAAATATATTCATTATTATAATTCAACTCTAAACTGAATTATACACTTTGAATTTCCCAATTCATACCATATCGCCATTTCAGCCAACCTTGATTATTTCAGAATTAAATATATTATTTAATTATTATTTTAATTAAATATTCACTCTTATTTAATCCAACGACCATTAAATCCTCTTAATCACCTTTAACATAAATAAATAAATTAATTATTATATCGCTAAAATGTTGGTCATTACATTCTTCCCCACTTAAAATAATTTCGTCCTCGAAATTGCTAATGTAGAAACCAAACCCTATCGACTGGTTAGAACATATTTGTTCACTTCTTAATTTCAGTTTCAACTGAACCAATTTAATTTCAATTAAATATTAACTAATTCTTATCTACGAAAATTTTCAAAAATCCTGAAAATTTTCTAATGCCTTAACTCTTCGAAAAATTTCGCCAGCTCCTCCTTTGTACTGGTCAATCGGTCAAACTCTAACTCGCCTCTCTGGGCCATCTCCAACCCAAAAGAAAATCAAACAACCAAGCGGCTTGCCAATTCGGCTCACAAAATCACCAAACTCATATATAATATAAACTGGTACCTTTTTGTTGGGCATATCATTATATCCTTTACATCTGCTGCTAATTCAATATATACCAATGTCATCCTATTCAAATTCCAAACTGTGTTTATCCCCAAATCAAATCATAGGCTTATACCCAAGTCAAACTTCATTTCAAATTCGAGTTCCAGTCTCGATTTTCAAACTGTTAACTCATCAATCTAATACCATTTCAGATTCTATCTCACAATTCAAAATCTGATTCTACTGATATATCGTATCCAAAACAATTTCCAGTCAAATTGGTTTCAATTCAGTTCCAGCTTGGTTTTAAACATTTCTACTTAAATTTTTTCTAAATTCAAATAGTCTCTTCCTGGGAGTTTTAAATAGCTTTGCTTTTCTAAAACCAAATATTCCTTTTTGGATTTCAAACAACTTGTTTCTCTCAAAACAATTCAAAAGCAAAATCTTCTCGGTAGTAATCTGTCACTTACAACTCGAAAATGAATACTGATGATGCAACTGTCATCATCAGAATCTATTTCCCAGCGATCGAAGTGAGTTCAATACTATAAAACCTTTTCTAAACATTTCCACTTTGAAATTCATTTCAAAATATATTTCACACTGCTTGTAAAACAATATAAAATCTCGCAGGATCTTAAATTTTCCTTATTTTAAATCCAAATCCGTTTACAAACACTTATCCAATTTTCTAGAATTTTAATTCAATTTCTGGTTTAAATTCAGATTTAATTCATTTCGTAACACTCGTACGAATTCTACTTGGTTATATATATAACCATTTTACTTTTATAATCTTACTCGATTATAATAGTGACCAACACATCAAGTATAATAATTTCAATATATATTCACTTTTATATCAAAATATACTTTGGGTAAAATTATTTCATTTACCTTTTTTTCAAAACATACTATGTCGGTCCATCGTATTCAAGTGTTTACAAAATCCCTACCGATACAGTAGATCAAACCAATCGACCAGAACTCATAAACGACTCAACCAATAAATCTCCATAATATAAAACAAATTTTTATATCAAATAACAAATACGCTCTCGTATATATACACTCAACTCAATCTAGGGTATTACTAACCCCATCTCTACTGAGTCAAGCCACAGAGCCAAGGTAATACTTAACCTTAAGCTCTGATACCAATTGTAACGACCCAAAAATTAGCGATCTTGGTAAAAGTGTAGGCTTTGCAATAGTCCACTCCCCCCTAAGGCAGAGGGATAACCTCCCCCCATGGCTTACAAAGGTACCCCAGACACCATGCTTTACGGCCAGCCTCTCGACTCGACCAACCCGCTATATTGCAGGACCTGTAGGGGTAAGAGTCTCCCGTTCGCCACCAAACCGCGAAGCGAGAACCCCCTATCAGACGTACCAGTTAAGCAACATGGACTGGTGTGAGTAAAACAATTTGAACAAGTAAATGATATCTCATAAGACCACGCCGTATAACGGAACAGGTTTTTCCCTTATGAGAATCCAAAATATCTTTATATCAAAAACCTTTTGTTATTATAATAATGTCTATCAACCACAATATAATAATCATCTAGCAGAAACGCTTTCTTCTCACGTTCTACATATATAGTATACAATCAAAATCGTAAGCACGTATTGGGTAATTTGTAACACCCCACCTCTGTTAAGGTCACTCACAAAGGGAATGCCTTAACTTTGGTGGAGCATTTTAGTAAACAGAACAGAAACTTACAAGATAGATAAAACAGTACTTGAAAATTTTTAACTTTATTACAACGGAACAGAAATCAATATGGTTACATCCTTTCAAATCTCATAATTCAAGTACAAAATATCAGTCTTGTACAAAAGACTTCAAAATGCATGGTTTAAAATCATAATCCCCATAGAACGGAAGCTATACAGAGCCAAGCCATACTTTAAGCACTTCAAGCAGAGAGAAATCCGGATCAAGCTAAAGTATTCCCTCCTTAGATAACCTGGGGGGAGAATGGAAGAAAGGAGGCGAAACAACAAGGGTCAGACAAAAAGTCTGGCATGTCCAGTGACTTTCAGCATATGAACAGATAATAATAATATGACATGAACATAAAACTGGATGGGAGATAACTATAACAGGTGTAGCAGATATAACAAAAGAACAGAATGACATAAACTATTACTTTACACTTCTCTGCACTAATACTAGTATAACAGAATTAGGTGTCACCCTAATGTCTAAACTGAAACGGAAATGGGTACAGAATAATTTAACAGAAACAGAGTGCTAATAATGGGCCTTTACTACCCGATCGGAAATATACAGAAGTAGAAACAGATTAATCCCTACGGAAACAGAATGTAGAATTAGGTGTACACTAGTAATGGGCTTTACCACCCGAACAGACGGTACCACGCAGAAACAGACAGGTGTTACCACCCAACAGAAACAGACGGTACCAACAGAAACAGACAGAACTAAGTGCACCCTAAAACACTACCCCAAGCGATCGGCTCCCTAATACATAAATATCCTGTGTCGGCCCCACAGTAGGGTGTATCACTCCTTAAAGTGACAACCAATTGGCACAGACCTATTTACAGATGTCACGGCGTCTTACATCCTCAGAGGCAGACCAGGATCCATACACGCACATGACCCGGTTGGAACTCACCATCAACACCCCTCACCATTATCAGAATGAACTGCTTATAATTAGTTCAGTAAGCGTGCCCGGACCCTACTTACTGTTGGGGCAAAGTTTTGATACCAGCAAGGGTTACTGACTAATATGGGTCCCAAACAACAGATGACACAAGTAATTCCCCTCCTAACCTTGTGTCCCCAGACTAACAGATTTCAGCTTAATTTGTCTACAATTTCAGACATACAAAATTTAGATTAACTGGTTCACAGATCAGACAACCAAGTTAACAGGTTTTCAGACTAACGGATCGGATGTTCGGATTAACAGACTTATAGATTAAATGGTTCCAGATTATCTAACTTTGTATTGGGCCTACGGATTCACGAAACGGGTTTATCAGATTCATTGGTCCAATTGGTTTAACCATACCCTACACGTTTTAGACATCATAATTATTTCAGATTTTCATTAATTAAATATTAATGCCCAAACCTCTCACATTACACTGACAGTTTGCGGCTACTGGTTAGGCCGGTTGTTTCCGGGCAGGTTTCTATCGCAAACTGAGTCTAACCTCGGGTTTTAAACACGTTATGGCTAACTTCTCACATTAGAACCTATTGTTTGCGACCAGTGGAATATGTCGGGCGGTTCCGGGCAGAATTACGCCGCAAACTCATTCTAACCTCGAGTTAGCCATGTTTATCTTTGCGGCCAATTAATTAATGATTTACCATTTATACCCATGCCTAATATACATGTCAATTATTCATAACTATAGCCAATTCAGATTATGTCAATAGCGGACTAATTATATCAACTCAACAGATATAGCAGATAACAGATTTCTCAGATTAGGCGACTTAGCAGATTAAGCAAACTAGCAGATTTAGCATTTTCAACAGACTTAGCAGATGACAGATTTGGCAGATGAACAAATCTAGCAGACTAGGCAGTAGAGAAGAACTAGCAGATTAAGCAATATAACAGAACTAGCAGATTAGGCAATGTAACAAAACTAGCAAATTAGGCAAATATAACAGATTTAAGCATTTCTTAAATTTCATATCTTGCCTAATTATAAATCTTGCCTAAGTTCACGTGCATAAATAATAGTCTTGATTCACAATATTATCATATACCCTATGTTTGTATTAAATTTACATAGCACAGATTATGGTCATAAATTTACCATATATCATATGTTCCAATTTTTATTAAACTTGCATAGTACAGAAGATCCTTACATAAATTATACCAAATATAGCCATCGATTACTATGCATATCATATATCCCAAAGATCCCTTACTTAGGTGTATATTCACATTAATAGATACCCTACTCTCATGTAAATCTTTATGCCTAAGCCATATTCTCTTTATCTCAAATCATATGTTCAATACAATTTATATTATAAATATAACATGTCCAGTCATATGTCTCAGATTTTGTTCTAGCTACAGTCCATGTTCTTTCCTCAAATCAGTCACCTATTGGTTATGCCTAATTCATGCATCATTCATTTTATTGTCACAAACATTTTAGCGTATGTTAATCTCTTATGAGATTGGCTCAGGCTCGTGGTAGCCTGTCTATAGAACAGAAAGAGGAAAGAGATACAAAATAAGATAGATCCAAACAGAACAGAACAGATATAACCTCAGATTCAGATTTATAATTCATGTCACAATCAGAATTAATGTTTATATCGGAAAATAACTACACTTGCCTTGGTTGGATTAAAGAAAGAACTTTAGTTGTTGCAGAATTGTTTGCAAAAGCTTTAATCTCTAATTTGAATTGAGTTGCTTAGGTTGATGTTGATTAGCTTCTAGTTTTGATTCTAGCAGAGTAGCGACGCCATTTTAATTTTTATTTAGAACAGAGGCAGAGAAGAAACAGAATAGAATTGTGTGTAGAGGAGGCTAGGTCTTAGGGTGTATTTATAGGTGTAGTTAGTTGTTTTAGGCCTTTAGATAAACCCTAGAATAGATTAGAGCCGTCAGATTTCGTCATAGCCCCCAAAACCCAGCCCAAAAACCCATTCAGGTGCACCCAGGTCGCCTGGGCTTGACCAGGGAGGTCGACCCCCAGGTCGACCCTAGGGTCGACACCCATGTCGACCTGGTAGGCAGGTCGACCCCCAAGTCGACACCCATGTCGACCTGGTGGGCAGGTCGACCCCCAGGTCGATCGGGTCTGGACGGGAATTTTTCCCGCCCAGCCTGTTTGGGCTGAATTTTCGAAATTTGAATTTTCTGAATTTGTTTTGAATTTTCTGAAACTTCCGATGGCCATAACTTCTTCATACGAAGTCCAATTCACGCAAACTCGGACTCTATTTCGACCAGAATTCCGAGACGAACACAATGGCGTAACCCGTTTCCCACAATTCTCACGTTTGAGATTAGTTATTCTTTAATTTGTGGATATTAATATTAACAGAATTACGGTGTGTTACATAATGGATTTCCATCAATGACAAGGTATGGAACCACCTTTCGCTAGTGTACCTCTAGAGAGGAATACACTGGGTTCAACAAGAACATCTTGCAACCCGGCCACACATGACCGACCAATCATTTCGCTTGAGTGTATCGAATGTATATCACCAACGATTGGGATCAGCAACCGTTTCTCGAATGGGACATCATCGACAATAGATTTTTAGAAATAAATGAAACTCCAGATCAGGTGATTATACACCCTAATAGGTGCGACCTACATTGCCAGGCTGCTGGCCCGATTTTTGTCATTTCCCGTTTGTGAGGCTAGAGGCCCCGCTTATCTTTGACAAAACACACATTTATTCACTTTGAATGCCACATCGTCATACCCGCCAAATCACAAATTGATTTCCCCAAAAATACCACGGGTATACAGCTAAGAGAAACGAATTCGTCCCCCACCAAACGTAAATACGTTTGAAGAGATCAACTTACGCGATCTATTAAATATACTCTGTCAGACATTCTTCATAGAGGTCATCCTGGGACTGGACAAACCAAAGGCACTCTTCAGTATAACCATCTTAGGCAATTATTATCTAAGATTTATACAACATCCCTTGCACTTTACTCCATCTTCAATATATTCAGAATACTTGATTCGCAACGATTATGCTAATACGGAGTGGTTCTATGGATAATAGTCCTACTGGTCTCTCCATATTTACAACATTAAAATGGTCAAAAAACTTCGATAGTCGGTGATTTAACTATCAAAGAAAAGCATGTGTGCAAACAACGATCTTATTTCCTGATGGAAATTACATCGATCAATCACCAATCAAATTTTATCCTTTAAATTAATTTATCATTTATTTATTTCATTTGTCATTTCCTGTTTCCATATATTCAACATTTCTTGTTTTCTAAATTTAGAAAATATATGTCATTAACAATGGAAAACATTTCAATTTCTTGTTTTCTATATTAGAAAACATTTCTGATTCTTATTTGGAAAACATTTCTAAAGCTCCTTAATTTGGTTGAAACAGATGTTTAAATGAAACATCGCGATGCTAACTCAAACCATTTACTACATTCACTTAACCAACATTCACTATCAAACCTTACCATTCCTTATTTAAGAAGGAAGTCAATCAAGTTGGGGTATAATTACCTCTCATACCTTAACTGAACAACGTTTTAACTTCGAAATAGTCAAAGTTTATCTTTTTAACCTTTAACAAACTTCCTTACGTAATTCTCTTTCAAATAATCTCTATTCGATAACGCCTCCCTTAGAATAACTATATTCGAAAATCTTTCTTACAATAAACAAAATTCGAAACCTTTGTTCGAATAAACTATATTCGATTAACTCTATTCAATTAACTCCTATCAATTAACTCTTATCAATTAACTCTTATCAATTAACTCTATTGGATTAACTCTAATCGATTAAGTCTTTTCACTTAACTCCTTTTGAATAAACTATATTCCTTAACTTCTTTAACTCTATTCAAATAACTATATTCGATTTACTCATTTAATTCTATTTGAATAAACTATATTCGATTTACTTCTTTAATTCTATTCGAATAAGCTATATTCGATTTTCTCCTTTAATTCTATTCGAATAAACTATATTCGATTAACTCCTTTCGAATAACTAGATTCAATAACTCCTTTCGAATAACTAGATACGATAACTCCTTTCGAATAACTATATTCGATTAACTCACTTCGAATAACAAATATTCGATTAACATACTTCGAATAACCAATATTCGATTTATCTTCTCGAATAAACTATATTCGATTACTCTTCTCGAATGAACTATATTCGATTACTCTTCTCTCGAATACACTATATTCGATTACTCTTCTCTCGAATACACTATATTTGATTACTCTACTTCGAATATGTGATATTCGATAACTATACTCGATTTACTCCATTTGAATAACTCTAACTAGTTAACTTTAACTCTAAATGGTTAACTCTGTCTGATTAATTCTAATTGATTAACTCTGACTGGTTAACTCTAACAGATTAATTCTAACTGATTAACTCTAACTGAATAACTCTGACTGGTTAACTCTAACTGATTAATTCTAATTGATAAACTCTAACTGATTAACTCTAACTGATTAATTCTAACTGATTAACTCCTTTGAATCATTTCCTTTTGAATGATCTCCTTTGAATTATTCCTTTTCTATTTGTTTATACAAATAATTCCTTTTCTATTTGTTTACTTAACAAATAACTATTCCCTTTCAATTCTATTTATTTAACAAATAAATATTCCCTTCAATTCTATTTATTTAACAAATATATATTTCTTTTGTCTTTTCTATTTATTTAACAAATAAATATCTCAATTATCTTTCCTATTTATTTAACAAATAAATATCTTATTTATAACATTCTATTTATTTCCTATAAATAAATATTTCCATTCAACCTATTTGTAAATGTTTTACAAATATTTCCTTTTAAATTCTATTTGTAAATGGTTTACAAATATTTCTCTTTCTATTTGTTTTGCAAATATCTTCCTTTGTATTTGTTTTACAAATATATTCCCTTTATATTTGTTTTACAAATAATTTCCTTTATATTTGTTTTACAAATATATTTCCTTTATATTTGTTTTATAAATATATTCCTTTTCAAAACCCTCTTGATTTTTATAACTATTTTCTTTTGAAAAATCCCTTTTCTTTAATATATAAAATCCTTTGATTTTATATAAATAATTTATTTTCAAAAATACACTTTTGAAAATCCCCCTTTCTACATTCCAGTCTTATGGTATTTAAAATACCAATTCACAATGATCGATATCATTTTAACAACACATAATCATCAACAGATTATATATCACATCATATATTACAATATATGAAAACAGTAAATTAAATGTTGAGGAATCCAGTTGGATTCTTCCAACTTGTTTCCCTGCATCACAGATGTTAAACAATATCATTAACATCTATTTCATTTCAATATGAAATATTCTGCTAAACAGAATCCATATTCGATTAACGATTTATATATATATCGTTATCTATAATTTCAACCAATACTTAAGCAATTCAACCAAACAGTTAACACACATCAATCAACAGATAATTATCAGTTCCAAGATTACGTTGTAAAAATAGAACTGTTGAGAGTTGGTGAGTTTTACTCACATTGGTAGTTCATCGTTAAAGAACGATAAACTGTTTGTTTGATTCAAATCAAACAATTTCTTTCGCCATAAATTCATACAGGCCCCAGTCCACTTCCAGTCAGCTTCATTTTAAATCTCTCGTCCATACGGTCCCAACGCAACTTACGGTTCGTCAATCTGATATCGTATGACCGAGATATAAAGGTTGCAAGTTAAGGTACATTTTTAAAATAAAATAAAACATGGGTTTTTATTTATTTCATTTGGGCCTTGCCCTTTTATATTTACCTTGGCCCATCTTCTTTTAAATAGAACCGTTCTTCTTCCCTGGGACTACTCTCGCTTCCTCCTTCAATGGCCATTGCGGCGTGTACATCCAACCCGTTCTTCCACCCTCCATGATAAATCACGGGAAAAATACCATAAATCTTCTCTTGCCGAGCTCTTCCACACCATATATATTTCATCGAACTCAGCATCCTCACTTAACTCGCGTCGTTCACCCTTGTACACCGCTCCTTTTGAAGACCGCGACATCTTCTTGTACGATTCTTCACAAAAATCAGCTACAACATGCTACTCGACCTACCGAACCCAAAATCAACCACCAAAACTAACAATAGTGCTTCGATCTCCATGGAATCGTAACCCTAGCCACATGCTTCACGCTGTAAACATTTTCCAGCAAACAAACCACCCACCAAACCCAACAAAATTCATACGAGATCGAACAGAAAAGCACCAGGAATAGAAATATGTATCTACAATGATTTATTGATTTTTATTCGGATTGTTTGTGATTTTTGAGGACTCATTTTCACTTTTTGAGCAAACTGGTGGCGGCCTGAAAGAGAAGATTATATAAGGGACGGGAATTTCTTTGGGTGGCTAAGAAAGGGGATAGGTGGCTATGTTTAGGTTCACTAATTAGTTTTAGATATTTTATGTTTGTTTATTTTTGCTTTCTAAAAATTTGTGTGGTCACACATGATACCCAAAAATCACAAAACTGGACATGTAACTAGAGTTCGACATTACGATCCCAACAAGACTGGTTTCGTCGAATTTCGACTCCGTTTGCTCACACAACGTATTTTTAACTGTCAAAATACTTACTATTTTTAACTCTAAAAATCCATACGGCCACACAGTGACTCTAAAAATCACCAAACTTGGAATCTAACAATAATTTGATGTTGCGGATCCAACAAAATTAGTTTCGTCGAAGACCGAGGTCATTTGCAAAAACTGGCTATTTTTACAACTCTGAATGACCCATTTAAATATATAAATATATTTAAAAATAAGTAAATTAAATATAAATAAATTTATATTATCGTATATACTCACAGTGGAATACCATACAGTTCCAGAATAACCCTGTATGGATTTCTACTCGATATTTCAAATCCTGGTTAAATCGATATTCGATTTATAATGAAATTCCTTTTATAAATATAAATAAATTATAAAGGAAATTCCACAGTGACTTTTCTAAAATTTAATTTGGACATATATCAAAATCTGCACGACGAAATCCCGGATTTTCTCTTCCACTAGAAAAATATACTTTACCAGCTCCTAACGTTTCTTATTTCACAGAAATGCGATTTAAAACGGTTTCTGTATATTCGTTTGAAGTTCGAATTGCCAATTTACGAACTGCAACGCCATTTCGAGCTCGATTATAATTATATTATAATTTATACGTTCAACCATCGTTAATTAAATATATTCGTTATTATAATTCAACTCTAAACTGAATTATATATTTTGAATTTCCCAATTCATACCATATCACCATTTCAGTCAACCCTAATAATTTCAGAATTAAATATATTATTTGATTATTATTTTAATTAAATATTCACTCTTATTTAATCCAGCGACCATTAATTCCTCTTAATCACCTTTTAAATAATTAAATAAATTAATTATTATATCGCTGAAAATGTGGGTCATTACAGAATTCTTGAACAAATTCGATCTGGATTGGGGGAGATTTGGATTTCTTTTTGGTAACTTCCAGACGTCGGTTGAATGAAGATGGCATCTAGGGTTTAGATGGATATTTATAATATATTTTATTCTTTAAATTCCAAAAATGCTATATTTTACATCCGAACTCCAAACGAATCCCAACGACTATCGCCCCTAACCAAATACCCCCATTTCGGACACACTGAAATATGTTTCGTACGCCAATTCGACTGTTTCGATCAGTTTTTGTCAAAATTAAAATATAAATCAATATATATTGAATTTAAATGTAAATTTTAATTTACCAGGGCGACATACTGACTCAAAAATTACAGAAAAATAAATCTAGCTATGTTTTGACGATATGGTCCTAACAAAACTAATTTCGTCGAATTTGGAGACGGTTTGAAAATGGCACTTTTCTGATTGATTAAATTCAAACTGAATTGACCAAACGCATTTAAATTCACCACGCTTATATATTAATTCCAGAAATTATGGAAATTCGATCTAGCAATAATTTGACATTTTTTATCCAATAAAAGTGGTTTCGTTGAAAAAGGAGGTCATTTTCAAAATGGCTATTTTGAAGGGATATATATTATATTAAAATATTTATAAATTCCATAGCGACTATTCTAAATTTTCAACTGGACATAACTTTCAATTTTTAAAGTGAAATCTCAGTTTTTCACATTCGTTAGAAATATATAGTTAAATATGATTCTAAAATTTCTTGTTTCGTCCAATTCTGACTTATACTGAATTTTGTATATTCAATTGAAATTTAAAATAAAATTTTCAAACTACCACACCATTTCCGATTCGTTTTATAATTAAAATAAATTTATATGTTCTAACTTCGATTAAAATAAATTTTTAGTCGTTATTATTTAAAATAAATCATTTTAAATATTCCAAATCCATTAAAAAGCTAAAATAAAATTTTAAATTGGTTCTGAAAATCTGGGTTGTTACATTCTACCCCACTTAAAATCTTTTCATCCTCGAAAAGGAACGGAGTTGAAAGTTGTTTAACTAACCAACTCAACTTTCATTCTGGTTTTCATTCTTCAACTTTTCAGTTTCTAAGAATTTCTAATTTCTCAAAAGTTTGGCTAACACCCTAAATTTTCGAACCTCCTTTGTACGGGGAGACCTTTAAAACCACAACTAGTCTCACAGGGCCCTCATCAATCCAAAAGAAAAAGAAAAGCCAAGCAGCTAGCTAATTGGCTCATAAAATCATAAAAACCCAAGAAATACCGTAAACATGTATCTATTTGTCGGGTATACAATTTTATTCCTCTTCTTAGCTTCCTTCTATGACCTGTTCACACATATATACATGTACATATATGCAATTCCAATCAAATTTCAATTTAGTTCAATATTTTGATTCAATTTGGCTAAATTTACCTTTCATTCACATATTGGTTTTATCATTCCAATATTTGTATCAGTTCAACTAATAATCACACAACACTACCATCAATCAATTTGTTGATTAACTTTTCAAATATATACAACTTTAATATATTCAAAAATCATATTTTCTAGGATCAGATTATGTATATAATCAAAAGTACTTTATTTATAAACTTTTCACTCTCAACTCATTCTAGGGAATTTCTAACCCCATCTCTAACGAGTTTCCCATTCTAGGATACTACTGATCCTATCTCTAATGAGTTTTCTTTCAAAGAATGTTACTAATCCAATCTCTGATGAGTCTTTTATTTATTCTAACGAGTTGCACCCCAAAGATTTGATTTAACCAAAGCTTCAATAGCATATGTAACGATACAGATTTTGCTCGGACCTAATCGATCGCTAAATCGACCAAGACCGTTCAGAACCCGGATATGCCAACTTTGGGCATACAACACATCAGAACAAATAATATAAAACTTTTATAAGTATCATAATGATGTTACATCAGAGTATATATCCGAGTATATCGAAATATAATACAGTAGAAGATTAATTTAAAATAAATGTACTATAGTGCAGCAGAAACAAATAAACTAACACAACGGAAGACTATCAATGCTTTGGACACAGCTTTAAGCTTCAATCCAGAATCATGCTCAATAAATAAATATCTGCAAAACAAACCACTCGACTGCCCATGTGGAAAATAGGGTCACCCAAGTTTGTAAGGGAAAAACAAACTACGAGTTAGTCATGGGAGTGGTATGAGAAACTCTTCGTCTAAAATTAACTTATATAAATGATAAGGCAAATCACAGGACCACACCGCTAACGCGGAATGAGTTTACCCCCATGAATACCAGTGCACCAACAACAATCAGTAATAGAGATATGGACCTACCATGCATCGATCAACATGCAATTTTCCAATCTACCTATTTAGATTAATACCCGTAATTAGATCTTCCAAATTCAATTCAATTTACAGAAATTATTCCTTTGGACTTTATTTCCCGATTCTTATTTCAAATCATTTGAAATACATATCTAACTTTCATATCAAATCACTTCATAATAATCACAAGTACTTTCAAACTATAGTACTTAACATCAGCAATTCACATAAGTGATCAGTCACTATTAATCACATAACCTTTGAGCTCGTACGTCACAAAGAAGGGTGTTAAGCAAGAGAATAAATTCTCCTCTACCATACAACGTTATCAATAGAAACTAATTGGATATGCAGTGAACCACGATGTAAAACCATAATACATTTCCAAATCATTTCGAAATCATCAGGTTTAGCCCTCGAAATCCTTTCTGTTTTATAAAGTAAAACTGGTAATATTCCATTCCCAATCATTTTCCCCAAATTTGATAATTTAAATTATCGGATTCACATTTCAATCAAGCTAAAGATTCATTAAAATGCTAATTCAGTTTTAATCTCAAAAATCATTACTTAATGATTATTTGAAGTTAAGAAATTAATCATATCTTTAACTAAGTTAAAGAACTAATGTCATTTAAAACACAATTCACGATAAACCCAAAATAATATTCATTTAATTATGGAATCTTCACGAAAAACAGATCAATATATATAATCGATATAGACTCCCATATCATACCAATAATAGATGGAAAAACGGCAAAGCCTTTTAAATTCCATATATAGTAACAGTCATCCTCCACAGAAGTTCACTTCGATTATTACCCAATCGAATTCCATTCCATTCAAATTTATTTTATTAAATTGGAAAACATTACTTTGGAAAATTTCCATTAAATCTTAATAATAAGATTTATAAATTCCAAATAATCTCTTCACTGTTAATCGGGTTAAAGAACAAGTGTTGTTAAAAACACAGTTCACAATAAATCCAATTCACATTCCATTTTATTCCAATTACTAAATATAACTGGAAACTCAAATAATCTTAATTAAAAGATTTATTCTTTTCACACGGGGTTTAAGAACTGTGTTATTGAAGACACCTTTCACGACCAACCCAAAATCAAATTCTTTTATTCAATTCCAATTTACTATATTAAATTGGAAAACTTCACTAAATCTTAATTAAAAGATTTATTCTTTTCTCTTGGGTTTAAGAATAGTGTTATTTAGGACACCAATCACGACAAACCAAAAATCCAATTTATTATTAAATACAAGGCTCTGAACAGAAATAATATCACTTATATTCAACATCAAATTCTGAAATCAACAAATATCATATTGGGAATAACGATATCTGTATCTTCCAAATTCATTAACAATATCCAAATAGCCACGGAATCCAATATTGAAATATTCAGAAGATGATTTCCGTTCCAAATCCATTCCAATTCATACATTAGAAAATTCTGGTTATTTTTAAACTTATTCACCAATCCAATTTATTTATTTAAAAACACTGGATTTATTATTCTAGTTAGTTACTAGTTCATTTCGATAAAAATATCATTTATCTTTACATGCGTGGAATATTTCACCCATAATATTTCCAAATCATTTATTGTGATTTTTCACAATTATTTCATATTTTTAATAATTTTATCAATGCCTGTACAATTGGTTTCTAATAACGGCTACCGAACTGCATCCATAGCGACCTTTTCCAATTTGATTTGGACATAATTCCAAATTCAACCATTAGATTTCAAATCTCTTATATTCATGGAAAGATCTTTTCAATACGAACCTAACGGTTCTGGTTTAGGAGAATCTAACGGTCGGATCTCCTATTACATCAATTTGAAGTCATTGGTCAAAATTCGCGAACGGTCGTTGCGCGGCGGGTTCTATACAGGCCATTAAATATGTATAATATATATTTTATTTATATTTCATCGATTTCCATTTAAAACATATTTTATAAATCGTTTATAAATTCGTTTTAAATCGATTCCCACTTCCATTTCAATTTTAAATCAAAATTGAATATTCCATTACATGACAATTTTATATATCTCATATATACACTAAAAATAATATTTTTAGCCAACCGGTAATTATTTCAATCCATGACAATTTATATAGTCCATATACATGTTAAAAATTAACGAATAAATAATTATTTCAATCCATGACAATTTTATATATTCCATATATATAATTTTATACAACGCATATGAATATTTTACTTCACAACGCATATATATGATTTCACAACGCATTTATATTTTAATACAACGCATATATATAATTTTCACATCGCTTATATATATATATCACAACGCATACACATATATTTTTCACCTCACATATATATTTTATTCACATCACATATATATATTTCATTCATATCACACACACACACACACACACATATATATATATATATATATTATTCACATCGCATATATGTTTTATTTACATCACATGTATATATTTATTCACATCGCATATATATATATATATATATTATTTCATTTCACATCACAATCACAATCCAACCAAACAACCACGATTTGTACAATAAATAGTGTCGGGGGGCTTCTAAGCACCGTCTACATCCTAATATATATTTAACTATAAATAGTTTGAGTGAGAAGGAGTTCTCACTGTCGGTTTCCACCCCGCCATCTTTATTTCTGAATTTTTGATACGGTTCAGGTTTGAATATGCCGAAATTTCCAACTAGCTCCAAATTTGACCCAGTTAGTCTTGTTGTGAAGCTCACGCCTCCACGATCACAACGGACCCAGTTTCGTGTGATTTGGACCTTGTATGAAGAAGTTATTGTGTTAAATACACTGGATAATTAACAACATAATTAAGGAACTTATTAAAAATTAAATATGTTTTTTTAATAACGTTTAGAAAAACATTGACCCTAACCCCTCATTGTTTTTCCCTGCTCCAAAATTGACTTCGTCGATTTCAAATTTGCCACGCCGATCAGGATCCACCACTCGGAAGCCCTACACGCTGTCAACTTCCACCCCTGCCATCACCAAACTCGTTGGCCTCTCAAATGCTAAAATCAAGCGCGACGGCCTCCCCTTTGTGCTCGATTTTCGAGTTGATTAGTGAATGAGAACTCATCAAATTGGTATTGATTCAAAGTTCCCACTCAGCGCTACGATTTTTGTTTTGAGTTCTTGAAAAAATTCGATTTGGATTAGCGGTGATTTGGATTTCTTTTTGGGAGCTTCCAGCACGTCGACTGAATGAAGATAGCGGCTATGACGACCCCAAAACCCCGTACGACGGTGGCAAGTGTAATCTTTGGAATATAACACAAAAACAGATAATAGCAGAACAGAAATAAATAAATACACCAGATAATGTACAAAAAATACACTGGATAAACATAATCATCAGAGTTACACAGTATACAGGATCATACTTAGTACAAAATACAGTTCAGCAATACATAAATGTCTACAGCAGAAAACAAAACATAATATGTACAATAGGAGCTGAACAACATAAAAAGAGATAAATGGTAGAATCCATCTTCAGCTCCAGCTATCTAGAAAGAGCCTGCTAAAACCTGAATACATGGCTGCCCATGTAGAAAGAGGGGCACCCGAGTTTGCAAGTGAAACGAACTACGAGTCAGTCATGGGACTGGTATGAGACATCTACTTAACTGGTTAACCAATAATAACAAGGCAAATCACAAGACCACGCCACTTTCGTGGAGCGGGTTTACTCCAGTGATTTCCAGTGCTTTAAAACAAGTAAATATTTTAAACATCGCTACGCTTTTTATAAAAATGAAGCCATTATAAGACTCGGTTCCCATCACACAATGCAACGCAAACCGAAGGATAGAGTTTTACCTTATAATGGCCAAAATGTGCTTGATACGAATAAAACAAAAGTAATTGACATTATTACTATTGCTTATATGCTTCAAAAACAACTTCAAATCATAAGTATCAATCATAGACGGCATTAATGCCCCATACCACTATGTCGCCATATATAGGTATACAATCAAAACCGCAAAGTCACGTATTTGGAAATTGGATTTCCATCATGAACCAAGGCAAAAGATAGTCCTTACCGAATTCGAGACTGTCTAGCCTAAGTCTCAGGAAAGCGCGCATGCAAGCCCTGGATCGTCAGAACTGGTCCACCGATGTGGATTATTATGCTTGAACACTGCGTTTCCCCGCCCTTTGGGGCGTAAATGAGCCAAATGACCCCATCAGCTCCATAGAGTCACCGATATATCCGAGGCGCCTAGCAACAACAACAACCACACAGATGAAAATAATATAAATGTCAGGGATGGTAGGTCACTGACACCACCCTAGCTAGAAGGAAACGCATGCCCTCCCCGAGGTCCTCTCCCGTTTCTGGTTCATACCGGGGTGTGAGGCTCGCGAATCAACATTACAAACAAAGCTATGCCATATAGGCTGTGCTTTGATCATCAACCACAAGACTTTGTTTTTCAACAGAAGCCTTGATCATCTGCCACTTAGGCATGCCACACAGGCAGTTCACTCCATGCGACTGATTTCTGTCGATATATAACCTCTGAGCTCGTACGTCTCAGAGAAAGGCGTTAAGCAAGAGAATAAATTCTCTGCCGCTAAACAGATATATATTTAATAGAGATCAATCAGCACAGAACAAAATCCAATGTGAGACACACAGTCCATTTAAAAGTTCGTTCCGGGTCTAAACGAAACCGGAGGCACTATATACCTCGCATATCTATCGATCTCCAAGTACGTCTGGATGATCACCACGTATTATCTATATTTCGGGATGCCTCCCAATCAAGACATCAGTAATCAACCAACCGAGGTGAAGATCTCCGGTCATCAACCACCGTCTTCATCATCGACTTCATACCGCCGATCAATTATTTGAAATGAGATTTAACTCGGCCTTTTCAAATAATTCACGTATGTTTAGAATTTAAATCAATTCATTTCAATGGTTAAATTATTCGACATCAATAATTCTGTTCTTAATTGTAATTTTCACGCCAAACACATTCAACCATCAAATATCCAATAAACCGGGTAATTCGGTTTATTTCCGTTCCATATCGTTTATAATATTTTATAACGATTTATCGCTATTTTTATTCACCTAAAAATAGCCAATTCATTCAAACGATGCTTCAGGCCATAACGCAGCCATGGCGCTGTTTTTCGTCAGATTTGATTTACAGATATCTGAAAATCTAACCGTTGGATCTTCACAAATTTTATATCATTAGAAAGATCTTTCAAAGCGAATCCAACGGTTTCAGTTTCGGGAAAATCCGATGGCCGGATCTCCCAGTACACTCGTTTGAAGTTTTGAATTCCAAATACAAACTACATCGTCGTTATTTGATTTATATATATATATATATATATATATATATATATATATATATATATATATATATATATATAATCGATTCTAGCGCTGTTTTTCTTCATATTTGAATTAAACATTCCAGACAATCCAACCATTGGATCTTTACAAAGTTGGTGTCATTGGAAAGATATTTCCAAAGCGAAGCCAACGGTTGCGGTTTCGGGAAATTCCGATGGTCGGATCTCCCGCAATAATCGTTTGAAATCACGGTTTCAAAACACGAACTGCAGCTTCGTTATTCAATTTATTTCAATTAGATTTATATATATAAATATAAATATAATTCATTTTTCGATTTCAAAACCATATTCATTTCACACATTTGATAAAAACGATAATTTTATCCAACAGCTATTTATTTCAACACATGAATTTTATTTCAACACATGAATTCCTATTCAACACATGAATTTCTATTCAACACATGAATTTAATTTCAACATTCAACATATGAATTTTATATCAACACATGAATTTTATTTTTAACAGTTTATATATATAATAAAAATGTGATTTTTATTGTAAAACAATTTATTTAAAAGCACGATTATTTTATATAGTTCATATATAAGGTAAAAGGGTTATTTTTGGTGTTAAAACAATTTATTTAAAACACTAATATTTTATATCGGCTATATATATGATAAAAATGTTATTTTTATTTTTCAAAGAATTTATTCAATACATGAACTTCTTTCAACACATGAATTTAATTTTAACATTCAACACATGGATTTTATTTCAATATTCAACACATGAATTTTATTTAAACATATGAATTTAATTTCAACATTCAACACATGAATTTTATTTCAACATTCAACACATGAATTTTATTTCAACATTCAACATATGAATTTTATTTCAACATTCAACACATGAATTTAAATCAAACACAGAAATGTTTCAGAAAATTTCAGCAGCATAACGGTAGGGTAGTTAAAACCGGCACCGTCCCTAGTACGGCTCCTCGCTCTACCTTAAAGCCTCACAGCTTTTGACAATGAGGATTTTCAATATCTAGTTCGTACGCAGACGAATTTTCCCATATACTAATCCTATTGGGATTTCAATCACAATCAATCATTTCAAATCAACCATTCATGATATTCACCAAATTTCACACCTACCAATAATCCAAACAACATCACAACCAATATATATCGTCCATGGTCTGTGGACGAGGGGAGTATATTTATATATAGATATACGTATATAACTATATTTCGATTTCATTTCAATATCATTTCAATTTATTTCAATGCATATATCACTTTTACAATGCATATATAACTTATACATCGAACATACAACCTATACAATGCTTATACATGAGGTGTACAATGCTTATATAACTCATACATCGACTATATAATTTATACATCGTTGTTTTCATATCGTTTATAATTCAGAAATCTCACATTGGGTTCCACTCCAACAAAAATTATAGAAGGGTCAGAAAAATATCCGGTCTCTTCTAGAATGTAGGAGACGTCCACACGAGTCCACTATCTCTTGTTTCACTGGATTTCGACAAGAAACGAAAAAGATATGATTTTAGAAGATCAATCAACTTTGCGTCGGTTTTATGGTGTTAAAACAGTTTAAATTAACTTCAGCCGTACCTTTCAGCAATTGGTTCCAAACTAGGTTTGGATTTTTCGTGCAAACGGTGAAGTGATTCGACGATCGGCCTTCGCAGCGACGAAGAGGAAAGAGAAGCGCACGTGCACAGGTGGGAGATGGCCAGTTCGATGACCAGAGTCGGCAGTGGGTTGAAGTACGGAACTTCCAAGTGATGGATCTCTCAAATTACTCAATGAAAAAAAATCCAAACTTGGTATGGATTTGAGAGCTCTACAAAATCCCCAACAGGATGGAGGTCTAATTTTGACTCGATTGAGAGGAATCGAGGAGAGAAGGTTTGAACCCTTTTCCGTCGTCGCTTCTGATGTTTACGGGGAGAGAGAAAGAGTGAGGGCCAATGAGATTTTTTTATTTTATTTATATTTTTAAAATTTCAAAAATACCCCTCTTCACATACAAGCTCCAATCCAAACCCAACGACTGTCGTCCCCAGCTAAATACCCCCATTCCGAACACAATGGGATATGTTTCGTAGGCCCATTCGACTGTTTCAGTCACTTTCTCTTCAAATTAAAACATAAAACATTCAATATTTGTTTTGAACATACGTTTCAATTTGCCGGGGCCACATACTGATCCCAAAAATTCTAGAAAAATAAATCTAGCTATGTTTTGACGATATGGTCCCAACAAAACTAGTTTCATCGAATTCTGAGACCGTTTGAAAAATGGCCATTTTCTGGTCGTTCCAATTTAATAGAAATCGACCAAACGCATTTTCCTTTGCCATGCTCAAATATTAACTTCAAAAATTATGGAATTTGAAACCTAGAAATAATTTCACATCCCGGATCCAACAAAAGTGGTTACGTCAAATTCTGAGGTAGTTTGCAAAATGTCTATTTTCAAGGGCTATATATTTTCTATAGCGACCTTTCTGAAAATTCATTTGGCCATAACTTTTGATTCCCGCTGTGAAACTTTGATTTTACAGATTCGTTAGAAAGATCTTCATTAACAGATTTAAATATTTTTGGTTTCACTAAAGTCCGTTTTGTTTTGCACCCGGTACAGTCAATCAAAGTGTCAATTCGAATTTTGAAACTGCTGCGCCACTTCATGCCTTGTTTACAATTAAAAATAATTATATTTATCTTCAAACATCGATTCAGACATACTTTTCGCTGTTATTATTTAAAATAATTTATTTTAAATATCTAAAATTCACTAAAATAGTCAAATTAAATTTTTTAAATTTGCTCAGATTTTCCTGTTTGTTACAGCGGCTAGGGTTTAGATGGATGTTTATAATATATTTTATTATTATTTTATTCTTTAAATTCCAAAAATGCTATATTTTACACGCGACTCCAAACGAATCCTAACAACAGTCGCTCCTAACCAAATACCCCCATTCCGGATACGATGGAATATGTTTCGTAAGCCAACTCGACTACTTCGATCAGTTTTTGTCAAAATTAAAATATAAATCAATATATATTGAATTTAAACATAAATTTTAATTTACTTGGGCCTCACACTAACTCCAAAAATTACAGAAAAATAAATCTTGCTATGTTTTGACGATACAGTCCTAACAAAACTAATTTCGTCAAATTTGGAGACAGATTGAAAAATGGCCCTTTTCCAGTCGATTAAATTCAAATTAAATTAAAAAAAATGCATTTAAATTCACCACCCTCACATATTAATTCCGAAAATTATGGAAATTGGAATCTGGCAATAATTTGAGATTCCGAATCCAATAAAAATTGTTTCGTTGAAAACGGAGATCGTTTGCAAAATGGCTATTTTTAAGGGCTATATATTATATTAATATATATAAATTCCAGAGCGACTATTCTAAATTTTCAACTGACATAACTTTCAATTTTTAAAATGCAATCTCAGTTTTTCATATTCTTTAGAAAGATATAGTTAAATAGATTATAATGTTTCTTGTTTCGTCCAATTCTGACTTATATTGAATTCTGTATATTCAATTGAAATTTAAAATCGGATTTTCAAACTACCGCCCCATTTCCAGTTCGTTATATAATTAAAATAAATTTATACATTTTAATTGGATTAAATTAAATTTTTAGTTGTTATTATTTAAAATAAGTCATTTTAGATATTCAAAATCCATTTAAATAGCTAAAATAAAATTTTAAATTGGTTTTGAAAATCCGGGTTGTTACAAAATACAAGTAGTAACATATTTTTTATTTCTATGATTGCAAGTTAAATCGCAACTTTTTTAGCTTATAAACATAAGCCCACAACAACAAAAAATAAAATAAAACCATTTATTTTGAAAAATATTAATCTGTTTTATGTACTCAACCATCTATATAAAATGCATAAAAAGGCGGAGGGGATGGAAACCAATATACTTGGAAAAACGACTTAACGTATATGATTAAACATGGTTTATTCTACCTCCAAATCATTTTTTCCAAATTTTCATTACTAGATGATGATAATTTGATTCACTATTTTTTATTTGTTAAATTAAGCTTTGCATATTTTAATCCGTAAAAGAGAAAAATAATTAGATTATGCACTTTACATCTTCTATAAATAAGGGTAATTTTTGTTTCAAATCTTTTATACAAAAAATACTGACGTATGTAAGTATATTAAGATGAAGAAACAAATTATTCATTTGGCGGTGCATTTCTAAAGTTAATCATAAGTCGACATAGTTTTCTTCTTCAGACTAAAACTAAAACTTTCATATTTTAATTCTTGAATGTCCTATTTGCATAGTTTTATTATTTATTATTCCAAAAGATTGCATCCTAAATAATTACCAACTGTTTTGCAATCTCTGTTCAAAGCCGATACGGCAGCGAAAAATAAAAATCACTGCTCAACAAAATCCTCGAGAATTCCTGATCAAATTGCTTATTATCTATCTAGTAAACTACTGCTTCAAAGCTTAATATAAATACGGATATTAGATACCATAATATAGAAGTATATCAGATTTAGAACAAATATCTTTGTGAAAGTAAATATTAAAGGAAAACAAAAATTAAAGCAAACACGCTTCTATTATCCGAAGACCAATCCATGAAAAAGCATTGTAACATCATTGATGGTACATAAATTAATCAAAAATACTAAAGGAAATAAGATGCAACTGCTTGGTAGCATTTTCAAAAACTTCAGTTTCACAAAGCACATCTAATTGCGTTTCCACATAGTTTGCTTGTAGAAGAAGTCGGTAATTCGTCCCTTTGGAATTAGTTTGCATCTATCCTTTCAATACTTGCTTGAATTTCATATTATGAATAACATTTCTATTTTTGGCGTCTACAGCAAATTCAGCGAGTTCTATGACATTGGGATCGTTTGTATTGCCTATGGGCACCCATTCATCATTTAGTCTTGATTTTGCCGAGGAAAAGCTGGAAAGAAGTGCTATTGAAGCGAGAATGATGAGCAAAGAAGATGAAGATTTCATCTTTTATCTTCGATGTCGTTGAACCACACTATATTTCATGTTGTTTGTGATTTGAATGGGTTGCAAATAGGACTGAATTAAGATAAACTTCCATTCTGTAATGGAAAAAAGGTATATAATTTACCATTGAATAATCAATAAGCTATGTTAATATTTACCAAATTATAATATTTTGAATCCCCGACATAATGATGATATATGTGACCATATTTAAAGGTATTTTGACCATATTTAAAACTATTTGGACCATATTTAAAGCTATTTACTATATATATATTTGATTCCTTGGTGTAATATAAGCATAAATATGTAAAAAGTAAGGGCGACTGAGGATTTGTGAGGAGGATTAGTGTAACGACCCGGGGGATTTATGACCTTGGTTATCGACATAAACTCAATGTTGACTATCCAAGCATCAGAAATACCGGATAGTTAATAGAAAGAGTTTAGAGGGTGAGGATAGATAAGATAGAAAATTAGAATAGAAGAAGAAGAAGATCACAATAACAGAATCAGAGTAAAACGAATCTCACAGCGGAACGAATAAAATATAACATAACTTTGAAATAAAACCAGTTTATGTATCCAATAACATTTGTCAAAGTACAACACTTACAACATAGCGGAAATAAACAGTTGCTTTAAAATCCTGAAGCCTCCTGCTCTAGCTCTCCAAGTATATATGTAAATCCTGACTACTTGACTACCCGTCAAAAATTGGGCACCCAAGAGTTTAGGGATAACAAAACAAAATAAACTCTAGGTCTGTCATGTGACTGGTGTGAGTAAACTCCAACCATTTGTTTAACTTTTAAAATTCTTTTAAAAGAATGGAAAATCGTAAGACCGATCCACACATAAATACAGATGGTTTTTACCTTACAACTACTCAAAATATTCTTTATATCACAAATCTTCTAACATTATAATAATGTCTAAATCAAGTAAATAACAATCCAGTAGAACGCTTTCATCTCGCGTTCTACATATATAATATACAATCAAAAACCACAGACTCTTATTGGGTAATGGATTTTCAATTATGACAAGGTATGGAACCACCTTCCGATCAGTGTACTCTAGAAGCGATACTGGATTTCAATAAGAACATCTTGTAACTCGGCCACACATGATCGGCCATTTATTTCGCTTGAATGTTCCGAATATATTGTCAACTTACGGTTGGTATGCCAACATAACCGTTCCTGGGAGACACATAATTGAAAGAAGTAACAAATATGAATATTTTCTAGATGGTGACAATATACCCTAATTGGGTGAGACCCACTTAGCCATGCTTCCAGACCTAGTTATGTCATTTCCCAGTGGATGAGGCTTGAGGTCATAACGTATCTTTTAACAGATCACTTCTTTATCTACTTTGAATGCCACATCGACATACCCGTCAAATCACAAATTGATTTCCCTAAAAATACCACGGGTATAAGCTAAGAGAAACGAATTCCTCCACCACCAATGTAAATACATTTGAAACGATTAACTTACGCGGTATACCAGATATGCTCTGTCAGACATTCGTCCATTCAAGTTGTCCTAGGACTGGACAACCCGAAGGCACTATTTTGTAAACCCATCTTAGGAAATTTCTACCTAGGAATTACTGAACAACCCTTGAATAACTCCGTCTTTAATTATATTCATCATATTTTATTCGCAATGCTAATGCCATACGTAGTGGTTTTCAGATAATATATCTGATCCCGGTCTCTCCGTATTGACAACGGAAATGGTCAAAATCTTTAATAGTCGGTGATTTAACTATCAAAAGAAAACAGGTGTACAAACAACAGTCGTATTCCCAAATAGAAATATTACCGATCAAACATCATTTCATTTCCCAATTTCCTATTTATTGTTTCCATATATTCATAAATTCCTTATTTTCTAAAATTAGAAAATATACATTACTAACTATGGAAAACGTTTCCATTTCTAATCCATGCATCAATATATTCCTACCTCTATCAGGCTCTAACTGTAAACTAGTAAGAGAACAACTTCCCAAGTATAAACCCCAAAGGTCGAAGCCAACATCAGATCGATACGCAGAAAGCCATTCAACTCAACTAATTTTAAGTCAGTTTCTAATTTCAGTAATTCCATTTAAATTCCCAATAAAAACCCCAAATTCCTTTACCATATTTTATTTGCAAAATATTTACTTTGATCTAATTTTTTTCACATAGAATGTGAATAATATTTATTTCTATAATCAAAACAGTTTGATTTCGTATTTAAAAACAATATCTCAAACCCAAATTCTATTTATATTTTTATTTGTAGAATTATTCATACAAATCTCCTTTTTATTTCTAACATTTAAATCTCATTTATAATTCCGTTTATATAATTCTATTTATTCTATGTAAATCCTTTTATACAATTCTATTTATTTTATATAAATCCTTTTATATAATCCTATTTATTTTATATAGATATTTATATAATTCTATTTATTTTATATAAATCCTTTTATATAATTCTATTCATTTCTCAAATATTTCCTTAATTATATTTTCCAATATTTGTTTTCCAAATATTACCTTTTATAATATCCTATTTATTTCATTTATAAATATTTCGTTTTCAATATTCACTTTAAAAATTTCCTCTTTACATTCCAGTATTTCATATAGTATTTAAAATACCAAATAACATGGCCAGTGTCATCATAATCAATCACAGATTGTATATCACATCATATATCACGGTATATGAAAACAAACAGTATTATATTATTGAGGAATCCAGTTGGATCCCTACAACCTATTTCCCTGCATCCACATATGTCAAACAATATAAATAACATCGATTTCATTTCAATATGAAATATTCTGATAAACAGAATCAATATTTGATTAAGGATTTATATATGTATCGTTATCTATAATTTCAAACAATAAATAACCAATTCAACCAAATAATCAACACACAACAATAAATCATCATTTATCAATAATAGATTATAATTATAAAAATATAACTGATCAGAGTTAGTGAGATTTACTCACATTGGACGATCATTGTTAAATAACAATAAATGACGGTTGATTCAGACAGACGATTTATTTCGTTATAAATTGTAACGAGCTCCAATTCACTCCCAGTCAGTTCCAATGCGTAGCCACCGTCCATAAGATCCAATGGATCATGTTTTGCTGAATTTCGACAACGTATGGCAAAGTTATTGTCATTTCAAGTTTATACAATTATTTAAATTAATTAAAACAATATTAATTATCCTAATATCTTTATTAACCCTAAATAAATTCACGTGTTCACGTTGATGCCAGCTCCTCATCATTTCCTTCATTCCGACTTTCAAAACCCGCACCCCTTCTCTTCCAAAACCGATAAAATCCTATACCCTAAATATACCTATCGAACCTTCTTGCTTCTCATTCTTCTCCTTTCCATGCTTCTCGTTCTCCTCCACTCCATAAACTTACAAACCGAATTCATCTTCTACCTCCTCTTCCGATACTCATCCTCCCCACAGCCACAAACTCAAACTCGCATTCATAGTTTCTCTCACGCCCTGCGGCCTATCGCTGCACCACGACACAAGAATGTGACAGTTAAATGCATGGAACTCCACAAGAATTCCCATAGAGGTGCAAAACAACCTCAAAACCCCGAATATCCCTTCGAAAATCTAAATAGAAGCTTGTATCCTCTTTGAATTCCAACCCTAACCATCGCTATGTTTATTTCCAGCAAATGTGACAGCACCGAACTCAATGAAAACCACAAGAATGCGAAGCTCTTACCAAAAGGAGATCACCGAAATTTGTTTTAGGATTTAAGGATTTTTCTACTAATTTATCTTGATTTTCAAACATACGATTATGCTTGGGGAAACTTTCCTGGTGGCGGCTCAATTTTTTTGACCGTGAAAAGTGAATTGTAGGGTTTAAGTGTTGGTACTTATATAGAGTAGAATAGCTTAGAAAGTAAGCTACTTATTTTTATATTAGTTTATATTAAATTTCCAATTTTATTTATCATAAAAAATCCTATGATCACATACAATATCCAAAAATCATGAAAATTGACAAACAACTAGAGTTTGACATTACTGATCCAACGAAACTTGTTTCGTCGAATTCCAAGTCCGTACGCTCACACAACGTATTTTTAATCGTCAAAATATCGACTATTTTTCACATTAAAATTCGCCAAGGCCACATACTAACTCCAAAAATCACAAAAATTGAAATCTAATAATAATTTAAAATTCCAAATCCAACAAAATTAGTTTTGTTGAAAACGGAGGTCATTTGAAAAAATAGCTATTTTTAAAGCTCTAAATAAATCCATTTAAATATATTAATATATTTGAAAACAACTTAATTAAATATAAATAAATATTATCATATATATATATATATATATATGTATTTACATACAATATCATATAATTCCAAAATAAATATATTAGGATTTATATCTCCATATTTCAAACCCAGATTTAAATCGATGTCCAATTTATATTAAAAAAATCCTTTTATAATATAATTAAATCATTATAATTATAAACAATTCCATAGCGACTAGTTTAAAATTTGATTTGGACATAACTCAGAATCTACACGATGAAATCCCGATTTTTCTCTTCCATCAGAAAAATATACTTCACCAGCTCCTAACATTTCTTGTTTCAAAGAAATCTGATTTAAAACGGATTCTGTATATTTGTTTAAAGTTCGAATTGCCAAATTAAGAACTGTCGGGCCATTTCGAGCTCGATTGTAATTGTAATATAAATTATATGTTCAACTGACATTTGCAAAATAAATTCGTTAATATAATTCAATTCTAAATTGAATTATATATTTTAAATTGTCCAATTCACACAATATTGTCAATTCACTATTTCCGACTATTTCGGAATTAAATATATTATTCCATTATTTATATTAATTAAATATTCAATATTATTTAATTAAACAACCATTTAAATCTCTAAATCACTATTTAAATAATTAAATAAATTAATTATGATACCTTAAAAATACGGGACATTACATTCTTCCCGCTTAAAATAATTCACCCTCAAATTTGCTAAGGTAGAAAACAAACCCTATTAACTGGGTTAAAAATTATTTGTTTACTTCTTAACTCTAGTTTCACTGAACCAATTTAATTTCAACTAAAATATTAATTTATTCTTACCTATACAAATTTTCAAACATTCTAAAAAAATATTCTAACACCTTAAATTTTCAATATTTTTTTCCAGCACCTCCTTTGTACGACTCCATTGGTACAACTACAACTTGCCTCTCTAGGCCTTCTCCAACCTAAAAGAAAATTAAATAGCCAAGCAGCTTGCCAAATCGGCTAATAAATCACCAAACTAAATGAAACATGTACCTTTTGTTGCACATACCATTTTATTTCTTGCACTTGCTTCTACTCAATACCTGCTGATCATATATCCATCTATACCAATTGATTTCCAACCTATTTCAATCAATCAAATCTCAACACAATATTTGCTTATATTCAAGCCAAATTTCATCCTCAACTCAAATGCCATTATCAATTTCAACTCTTAACTTACCAGTGTAATATAATTCTAGATTCCAATTTGCTTTTAAAAATTTCGGTATAATTTTTTTAACTCATACAATCTCTACCTGGGAGTTTTAAATGATTTACCCTTTTCAAAAATCAAATAATCCCTTTTTGGAATTTCAAAAGACTTGTCTCCCCAAAAAAACATTCAAAATAATATCTTTGGTAGAAATCCGTCACTTAGAACTTGAAAATGAACACTGATGATGTGGCCAACATCATCAAGGTTATTTCCCAGTGATCGAAGTGAGTTCAATACTATATCACATTCAAAACCCATATTTTAACACTTTCATTTTGATATATATTTCAAATTATCATTCACAATATTTGTAAACAATTTAAAATCTCCCAGGATTTTAAAATTTTCGTATATTTAATCCAAATCCATTTACAAATACTTTTTTGTACTTCAAAGTTTTAGTTCGAATTCTGAATTTAAATTTCATATTTAATTCATTTGATTTTAGATATTATATATAACCAACTTAATTATAATCTTTCTCTATTATAATAACAAATAACACACCCAATACTATAATATTTCCAATATATATATTTTCTTTGTATCAAAATATATTTTGGGTAAAATTATTTCATTCACCGTCTTTTCAAAACATACTGTGTCGGTTCATCGTATTCAAGTGTTTATAAACCCCTACCGATACAGTGGATCAAACTGATCGACCAGAACTCATAAACGACTCAACCAATAAATCACCACAATATAAAACAATATTTATAAAATCTACACATACGCTCTCACGTATATATTCACTCAACTCGATCTAGGGCATTACTAACCCCATTTCTACTGAGTTATACCACAGAGCCAAGGTAATTACTTGACCTTTAGCTCTGATAGCACTGTAACGACTCTGGGGATTTGCGACCTTGCTTATCGAAATACACTCAATGTTGACTATCCAAGCATCAGAAATACCGGATAGTTAATACAAAAGATGTGACGACCCCAAACCCTCGTTCTACGGTGGCAAGGGTAATCTTTGGAATATAACACATAAACAAATAACAACAGAACAGAAATAAATAAATACACCAGATGATGTACATCAAATTACACTGGAAATAATCATCATCAGAGTTACATAGTATACAGGATCATACTTTGTACAAAACACAGTTTCAGCTTTATATAAAATGTCTACAGCGGAATCAAACATAATATACATAACAGGAGCTGAACAACATAAAAAGAAGTGATAGAATCCATCTTCAGCTCCATAGCTATCCAGAAAGAGCCTACTAAAACCTGAATACAAGGCTGTCCGTGTAGAAAATAGGGCACCCGAGTTTACAAGTGAAACAATCTACGAGTCAGTCATGGGACTGGTATGAGAAATCTATTTAACTTATTTTATAATAAGGCCAATTATAGGACCACGCCACTAACGCGGAACAAATTTACTCCACTGGATTGCTGGTGCTTAAAACAAGTAAACCATTCAAACATCGCAATGCTTTTTATAAAAGTGAAGCCATTATAAGACTCAAGTCCATCACACAATGCAACGCAAACCGGAGGGTAATGTTTTTACCTTATAATGGCCAAAATATGCTTGATACGTATAAAACAAAAGCATTTTATATTATTACTAGTGTTTATATGTTTCAAAAACAATTTCAATCAAAAGTATCAATGATAGACGGCATAAGTGCCCCATACCACTAAGTCACCATATGTAGGTTTACAATCAAAACCGCATGTTGTCGTATTTGGAAATTGGATTTCCATCATGAACCAATGTAGGGGATCGTCCTTACCACTTCGAGACTCTCTAGCCCGAGCCTCAGGGTCAGAGCACATCAACCCTTGGATCGTCAGGGCCGGTCCACACAGAGTGGATTAAAATGCCTAAACACTGCGTTTTCCCGCCCTATGGGGCGTAAACTAGTCATATCCCAACCAAACCATCGGCTCCGAAGAGACCGAAATAACTGAGGCGCCTCGCTATCCATCATCCACATAAGTAAAACGTCAAGGCTTGCAAAGCGCTGACACCACTCCTAGCTAGAAGGAAACGCATGTCCTCCCTGAAGTCATCTCCCATTTCTGGTTCATACCGTGGTGTGAGGCTCACGAATCAATGCTAAATACAAAGCTAGCTATTTAAAGCCTTTCTTTGATCATTAACCACAAGGCTCTGCTTTTCAACAAAAGCCTTGATCACAGCATCTGTGCATGCCACGTTGTCAATCTACAACGTTAGACACACATCCATTTATAAGTCCGTTCTGGGTCTGAACGAAATCGGAGGCACCTTATTCCTCATCCCATATGTCCAATATAGGAGAGAGGCCCTCGCACATCCGAACGATCAACAAGTACGTCCGTACAACCACCACTGTAACCCCTTCAGGGCAGCAACTCCCATCAAAGGCATCAGTAGCCATCCATTCGATGTGAAGATCATCGGTCTTGCACCGTCTTCATATCTTCGACTTCTCATCATCGACCAATTATTTGAAATGATATTTAACTTGGCCTTTTCAAATAATTCACGTATATTTAGAATTTCAAATCAATTCATTTTCATGGTTAAATTATTTGACATCCATAATTCAGTTCATTAATGTAATTTTCATGTCAAACACGTTCAACCATCAAATATCCAATAAATTGAGTAAATTTGGTTTATTTCCAATCCATATTGTTTATAATATTTTATAACGATTTATCGCTATTTTTATTTATTTAAAAATAGTCCATTTATTCAAACGACGCTTCAGGCCATAACGCGGCCATGGCAATGTTTTCCTTTAGATTTGATTTACACATATCTGAAAATATAACCATTGGATCATTACAAATTTTATATTGTTGGAAAGATCTTTTCAAAACGGGACCCAACGGTTCCAGCTTTGGGAAAATCCGACGGTCGGATCTCCCGGTACAATCGTTTAAAGTTACGGTTTCAAAATACGAACTACAGCGTCGTTATTCATTTTATTTTAATTATATATATATATAATCCACTATAGCGCTATTTTTATTCAGATTTGAATTAAACGTTTCACACAATCTAACTGTTGGATCTTTACCAATTTGGTATCATTGGAAAGATATTTTCAAAGCGAACCCAACGGTTTCGGTTTGGGAAAATCCGATGGTCGGATCTCCCGTAATAATCGTTTAAAATCACTATTTCAAAATACGAACTACAGCGTCCTTATTCGTTTTATTTTAATTATATTTATAAATATAAATATAAATGTAAATATAATTCATTCTTTGAATTCCAAACCATTTTCATTTCACACATGTGGTAAAATAATATTTTTAGCCAACAATTATTTATTTCAACACATGACTATTTTTAACACTTTATATCTAGGATAAAAATATGATTTTTATTGTCAAAACAATTTATTCCGAACATGATTATTTTTAGTGATTCATATACATAATAAAAATGTGATTTTTATTGTTAAAACAATGTAACAACCCGAAAATCTGGGCCAGTTTAAAATTTTAATTTTGGCAATTTTAGCGAATTTCGAATATTTAAAATGGATTATTTTAAATAATATCAACGAGAAAATTTATTTTTAATATAATTCGACGTATATATTATACGCGTCGTCGTTAGAATATAAATATTTATATATAATTATAAATAGAATTGAAAATGGCGCGGTAGTTCGATAATTCGATTTCAAACTTCAATTGAGCATATCGGATGCAAAACGATCCGGATTTTAGTGAAACCAAAAACATTAGGATCTAATTGATAATATCTTTCCAACGAATCCGAATAATCGAAATTTCATAGCGGGAATCAAAAGATAGGTCCAGTTGAAAATTCTGAATAGTCGCTATGGAATTCAGGCCCTTAAAAATGGACATTTTGCAAATGACCTCGGATTTCGACGAAACCAGTTTTGTTGGATCCGCAGTGTCAAGTTATTGCTAGATTCCAAATTTCATAATTTTTCGAATCAATATGTGAGCGTGGCAAAGGAAAACGCGTTTGACCGGTTTCAGTTGATTTTAATCGACTGGAAAATGGCCATTTTCCCAACGACCTCAGAATTCGGCGAAACTAGTTTTGTTAGGACCATATCGTCAATACGAAGCTAAAAAATATTTTTCAGGAATTTTTCTAGTTAGTATGTGACCCCGGTAATTTGAAAAGTACGTTTAAAATTCAATATAATGATTTAAATGTAAATTCAACGGAAACTGATTGTAACAGCCGAATCAGCCTACGATACATATCCCATTCTGTTCAGAATTGGGGTATTTAGCTAGGGGCGACAGTCGTTGGGTTTGATTTGGGGATCGGATTAATAAACAGAGATTGTTGGGAATTAAAATAAAATAAAATAAATAATGGTATAAATATCACTACACGGTCAAACTAGGTCAGAACCCACTCGCGCGGTCAAACCTGCGTAGCCGCCCCTGTTTCCTTCGACGACTGAAAACATCCCAACTTCAAATCGATTTTTCTTCGAATCCTCAAATCAATTCAAGGATTTTTCAAAGCTGATATCGAAGCGAATCTCAAGGGCCATCGATCCATGTTGGTTCCATCGTATTTCATGAGGTGGTTCGTCCGATTTTGCTGCTCATAGTCCAAGAGTTCGCCGCCGTTTTCTGGCTTGAGGGGCCCACCGAGCTCCGCCTCGGTCATGGCGACGGCATCCCCTTCCAAGGCGCACGACGCGGCATCCCTGGATCGTCGACCAACTACTCCGTTTGGCGGCGCGATGGAGCTCTACGATTTGATCAGAACGAAGAGGAAGAAGGGGTGATTTTGGATTGAAAATGGGTTGAACGGCTCCAGTTTTCGGCAACAGTGAAGAACGAGGGGTAAGGGATTAAATTAGGTTGATTTAATTATATAATTATCTTAGTGGTATTAATTAGTTCATTAAAATTTAAACATGATTTTTATATATATATATATATATATATATATATATATATATATATATATATATATATGACTGTATTAAAAACTGATTTTTAAAAATAAGATAGCAATAAAAATCTACTTTGATTTAGATACAAAAATCTACTTTGTTTTAAAAAGGACGATGAAGTAAAGATTTTTATATATTGAACTTCGAATTAAAAAATATGATTTTTATATGTTGAACTTCGAATTAAATATATGATTTTTATATGTTGAACTTCGAATTAAAAATATGATTTTTATATGTAGTGGCTACGGGCAACGAAGATGAAGAAGATGCGATAGCGACGAAGATTTCTATCAATGAAGTGCCGTGGAGCTAGGATAGCTATCTGTGAGAATTTCTCACCTTTCAATTTCTTTTCTAGCTATATATACTAGGATGCAGACGGTGCTTAGTAGCACCCGACACAATCGTCCACAGACCATGGACTTGTTTGTTTGATTTCAAAAAAAAAATTAGTTAGATTATTTGATTGAAATTGAATTGTTTGGTTGTTTGGTGAATTTGATTGATGTGTGAATGGCGTGGGCTTTCACTAGACCGGGGATAAGGCTAGGCCTCGTCCCGTTTCTAGTATCGTGCCGTTATGCCGCCGAAATTTTCTAAAATATGTTAGAAAAATAAAAATATCATTTTATTTAAAGAATGAACTGAATAGAAATTCATATGTTGGAATAAAATGTTTTATCATTAAAAATATAATTTTTAACGTGAATGTGAATAAATAAATATTCATTTACAAACCAGACGGTTTGTTTATGTACACCTATTTGAAGGACATTGATTGGGTCGATAAATTTTACACATCGCCCAACTGCACAAATAAAATCTTTGTTTGATTGTTTGAAACCCTACACGGGTGTTGGGATGAAATTTGAAGTTCACTCATCCTGATTGATTAAATATGTCGATCGATTGATTGACAGGCTGTTATAAGCGTTAGATATCTATATTTGATGCTTATACAGTGTAGTGCACTTTGGTTGATGGTTGATTATTTTTCAATGCTATTATACATGTGTTGTATGAAAATCCATATAATTAATTTTATATGGTAATTGATTGGGCCTCATTCCAATTTGAAAAATAAAGAATATTATAAAATAAAGGTTCATGTGTTGACAGTACTCATCCATTGAGATTGGTCATGTGTTGAACGAAATATTTTGATAATAAAACCTATATTTGAAAAAAAAATATTTGAAATAGAATATTTGAAAATAGAAATTTATGAAGCCGTGTTGATTAGATTGACACCATTTTGACGTAAACAATATTGATATCGATTTTATTCATTTCGAAATAAATTGAATTGAAAACGATTTCGAAATAAATTGAATTGAAAACGATTTCGAAACGAATTGAATTGAAAACGATTTCGAAACGAATTGAATTGAAAATGATTTCGAAATGAATTGAATTGAAAACGATTTCGAAATAAATTGAATTGAAAACGATTTCGAAACGAATTGAATTGAAAACGATTTCGAAACGAATTGAATTGAAAACGATTTCGAAACGAATTGAATTGAAAACGATTTCGAAACGAATTGAATTGAAAACAATTTCGAAATAAATTGAATTGAAAACGATTTCAAAACGAATTGAATTGAAAACAATTTCGAAACGAATTGAATTGAAAACGATTTCGAAACGAATTGAATTGAAATCGATTTCGAAATGAATTGAATTGAAAAAGATTTCGAAATGAATTCAATTGAAAACGATTTCGAAATGAATTGAATTGAAAACGATTTCGAAACGAATTGAATTGAAAACGATTTCGAAATGAATTGAATTGAAAACAAATTCAAATTGAATTGAAAGTGAATTGAAATGAATTCAAATTGAATTGAAATTTGAATTGAATAGAAATGAATTTTAAAACGAATTTATAAAGAAGAATTCAATTTTGATTAGAATTGAAAAGAAAGTTGAAATTGCTTTTAAAACGATTTTAAATTAATTATATAATTCGTTTTAAATAGAAATCGACGAAGTATATATATTATATATTATATATATAATATGATGGCCTGAATAGAACGCGCCGCGCAGCGGCAGTTCGTGAATTTCGACCATTTATTTCAAGCGGACATTACGGGAGATCCGACCGTCGGATTCTCCTAAAACCAGAACCGTTGGGTTCGTATCGAAAAGAGCTTTCTAACGAAAGTTAGAAATTTGAAATCTAATGGTTGGATTTGGAGATACGTCCAAATCAAATTCGAAAAAGGTCGTTGTAAGTGCAGTTCGATGGCCATTGATGGAAATCGACTGTACGGGCCTTGATAAAATTATTAAAAATAATAATAATTTTTGTAAAATCATAAGAAATGATTTGGGAAAAATTAGGATGAAAAACTCCATATTTGAAAGGATAAAAATAGATTTTTATCGAAATGAACTAGTTTTGAACTAGGATTATAATTCTATTTATTTTTAAATAAATAAATTGAATTTGAAAAGGGTTTTAAAAATAACCAAAATTTCCAATGATTGCATTGGAGTAGATTTGAATCGAAATTGTCTTCGGCATATTTCGATGTTGGAATTCGTGATTATACGGATGTTGTTATGGAAATTTGAAAGATATATATTTATATCGTTATTTCCAATACGACATTTGTTAATCGTAGAATTTGATATTGAATATAAGCCGATATATTTTCTATTCAGAACCTTGTATTGAATATCAAATATGATTTGGGTTTGTCGTGAAGGGTGTCTTCATTAACACTGTTCTTGAACCCAGTTGAGAAAAGATTAAATCTTTTTATTTAGATTTAATGAAGTGTACCAATTAAATAACATTTAATTGGAATTGATATTGATATTGATTTTTGGGTTTATCGTGAACAGTGTTTTAAATAACACTCGTTCTTTAACCCGATAATCAATGGAATGTGACTTTGGGTTTATCGTGAACTGTGTTTTAAATGACACGGATTCTTTAACCCAGTTAACGATTAAAACTAAGTGGAGTTTTAATGAATCTTTAATTAGATTGAAAAGATCGAAAAGGGAGTACCACCAGTTTTGCTCCAGGCGATAGTTAAATCTTTAATTAGATTTGAACGTGGAATGGTAATTGAATTTACCGATAACACCGTGGTGTTAGATATGAAGTATTACCAGTTTTACTTCATGGGATGAATAGGTGGGAATTGGAAAATTAAAACAAATGATTACTTCGGTAAGTTTCGTTAATCCCGACTAGTTGAATCAAAATTCAAAAGAAGATTAGAGAATAAATTCAAGGGATTTATCTTTGATAAAATTAATGGGAACCTTTCCCTATGAATGTGAAATCAGAAACTAACTGTCGGTTAGCTAAGCAGAATGGTTTTCTGGATATTGATCTGATGTTGGTTTCGGCCTTCGGGGTTAATATTTGGGGAATTATTCTCTTGATTAATTTTACGGTTAGTGACTAATGAATTGGAATGAGGCGTATGTTGTGTTTGTGTAACACTTACTTAAAATATACGCGAGTTATTCGAAAAGACCGGGTTTATCCCATTCTGAATAACTGATACGACGATAAGTCGAAGATGAAGACGATGGTCGAAGACCGGAGGTCTTCACGTCGTTTGGGTGATTACTGGTGATCTTGATTGGACTGTACACCCAAGAAGATGGAAACAGTTGGTGATCGTCCAGACGTACATGGAGATCGATGGATATGCGGGGTACTTGGTGCCTCCGGTTTCGTTCAGACCCAGAACGGACTTGTAAATGGACTGTGTGTCTGACATTGGATTTCATTCTGTGTGGCTGATATCGGTTGCATAGAGTGGTTTGCCTGTGTGGCATGCTAAGATGCAAATGATCAAGGCTTCTGTTGAAAAGCAAAGTCTTGTGGTGATGATCAAAGCACGGCCTTTGTGGCGTAGCTTTGTGTAACGTTTACTTCGCGAGTTTCGCACCCCGGTTGTGAACCAAAAACGGGAGAGGACCTCAGGGAGGGCATGCGTTTCCTTCTAGCTAGGGTGGTGTCAGTGACCTACCAGCCCTGACATTTATATACTTTTCACCTGTGTGGTTGTTGCTATTGCGAGGCGCCTCGGTTTGATCGGACGATCCGGGTCCGATGGAGTCATTCAGTTGGCTCACCTACGCCCCAAAGGGCGGGGAAACGCAGTGTTCAGGCATTTTAATCCACATCGGTGGACCGGCCCTGTCGCTCCAAGGGACGATGCGTTCTGTTCCTGAGACACGGGCTAGAGCGTCTCGAATCGGTAGAGGACGATCCCTGCCCTCGGTTCATAGATGGAAACCCAATTTCCAAATACGTGACTTTGCGATTTTGATTGTATAACCTATATATGGCGACATAGTGTTATGGGGCATTCATGCCGCCTATGATTGATACTTATGATTTGAAGTTATTTTATACACTATACACTTATAATAGTATCAAAAGATTTCTTTTAAACGTATCAAGCATTCTTGGCTATTATAAGGTAAAAACCCTATCCCCCGGCTTGCGTTGCATTGTGTGATAGGACCTGGGTCTTATAATAGCTTCATTTTTCTTTATTTAGCATTGCGCTATTGTTTTATGCACTGGTATTCTTGGGAGGAAACCCGTTCCGTTTTATACGGCGTGGTCCCTTGATTTACCTAACTTTAAAATAAAGATTTATAACTGTTTTAGTTCTCACACCAGTCCCATGACTGACCTGGAGTTTATTGTTTTTAACCTAAACTCTGGGTGCCCTTATTTTGACACGGGCAGCTAGTAGTTCTGGTTTTGCAGATTTATATTCACAGGATCCTGGTTTACAGCTGGAACGATATCCGGAAAACTTTGTATCCGTATATCTCATTCTAGTTGTGTATTGTATTATTTTTCCGCTGCTATGTATTTAAATGTAATTTAAATCTCTGATATTTCTATGTAATATTTATTCATACTCTGTATATTCTTGTAATCTGATGCATTGTTGTAATATATAATGAAATGATCTTTTGTATGTGTTCTGTTGTGGCTTGTTCTCGAATTATCCGACACTTTCCTTTACGGGGAAGTTACGGGTTCTGGCGGTTGGTATCAGAGCTTTGGTTTACAAAGCAGAGAACAAGGCACATTAGAACCATACGAAAGAATTCATCAGATATTGGATTAGTAATATCCAATTAGAATGACTCGTTAGAGATAGGATCAGTAGTATCCTAGAACGAGTGTGAAGAGTACATTTTCAAATGAAAACAAGTTTAGTTTTGAAAATTTAAATCAATTATTCGTATTTGATTATTTATTTATATGGATTTGGACAATGCGATATATAAAGATTTTGCATATGCGTCTTGCAAACGTGTATTCGAAGTTTTAATATATTGGGTAGATATAGAATCCCTCTAGTGCTCGAGAATAATTCTGGTGACGGGGCACCATCGCCAGTATTTATTTTCGAGCGACGAAAGTGAGATTTCTATATATTTCCTATTGACTGGTGTGAGAACCAAAATTAGATAGGGCCTATTGTTGTGATTTGGCATCAAAAATCTGATTTTTTTGACTATGTATCAAAATTATGAATTTGAAAACTCTAATTCGCTAATTGATTAATGTTTGTGTTGTTTGTTTATTTGTTTGATAATTTTGAACCATTATGCCTAATTGAATCAAATATTGAACTATATTGAAAATTGGTCGCATTTTCTTGCATATACTTGTACTTACATTGAACAGGTCATAGCAAGGAGGCTAGAGCCGAAGAATAAAATTTGTTTGCCCGACAAATAGGTACATGTTTACTACATAATTTACTGTTTTGTTTGGGTGATGATGATTTTATGAACCTATTGGCTAGCCGCTTGGCTTTTTCTTTTTCTTTTTGAGATCTGAAGGACCGGGGAAGCTATTTGAAATTCCCCGATGTCCCCGGTGCATGGGAGGTTATGGCGAAATTTTTCGAAAATTTAGGGTGTTAGCCAAATTTTTGAAATTTTTGAAAATTCTCAGAAACTAAAGAGTTCGAGAATGGAAGCCAGATCGAGCGTAGAGCTGATTAATCAAACCACTTTCGACTTTGTTCCTTTTCGGGGACGAAAAGTTTTAAGTGGGGGAGATTGTAACAACCCGAAAATCTGGGCCAGTTTAAAATTTTTATTTTGGCAATTTTAGCGAATTTCGAATATTTAAAATGGATTATTTTAAATAATATCGACAAGAAAATTTATTTTTAATATAATTCGACGTATATATTATACGAGTCGTCGTTAGAATATAAATATTTATATATAATTATAAATAGAATTGAAAATGGCGCGGTAGTTCGATAATTCCAAACTTCAATTGAGCATACTGGATGCAAAACGATCTGGATTTTAGTGAAACCAAAAACATTAGGATCTAATTGATAATATCTTTCCAATGAATCCGAATAATCGAAATTTCATAGCGGGAATCAAAAGATAGGTCCAGTTGAAAATTCTGAATAGTCGCTATGGAATTCAGGCCCTTAAAAATGGACATTTTGCAAATGACCTCGGATTTCGACGAAACCAGTTTTGTTGGATCCGCAGTGTCAAGTTATTGCTAGATTCCAAATTTCATAATTTTTCGAATCAATATGTGAGCGTGGCAAAGGAAAACGCGTTTGACCGGTTTCAGTTGATTTTAATCGACTGGAAAATGGCCATTTTCCCAACGACCTCAGAATTCGGCGAAACTAGTTTTGTTAGGACCGTATCGTCAATACGAAGCTAGAAAATATTTTTCAGGAATTTTTCTAGTTAGTATGTGACCCCGGTAATTTGAAAAGTACGTTTAAAATTCAATATAATGATTTAAATGTAAATTCAACGGAAACTGATTGTAACAGCCGAATCAGCCTATGATACATATCCCATTGTGTTCAGAATTGGGGTATTTAGCTAGGGGCGACAGTCGTTGGGTTTGATTTGGGGATCGGATTAATAAACAGAGATTGTTGGGAATTAAATTAAATTAAATTAAAATAAATAATGGTATAAATATCAGTACACGGTCAAACTAGGTCAGAACCCACTCGCGCGGTCAAACCAGCGTAGCCGCCCCTGTTTCCTTCGACGACTGAAAACATCCCAACTTCAAATCGATTTTTCTTCGAATCCTCAAATCAATTCAAGGATTTTTCAAAGCTGATATCGAAGCGAATCTCAAGGGCCATCGATCCATGTTGGTTCCATCGTATTTCATGAGGTGGTTCGTCCGATTTTGCTGCTCATAGTCCAAGAGTTCGCCGCCGTTTTCTGGCTTGAGGGGCCCACCGAGCTCCGCCTCGGTCACGGCGACGGCATCCCCTTCCAAGGCGCACGACGCGGCATCCCTGGATCGTCGACCAACTACTCCGCTTGGCGGCGCGATGGAGCTCTACGATTTTATCAGAACGAAGAGGAAGAAGGGGTGATTTTGGATTGAAAATGGGTTGAACGGCTCCAGTTTTTGGCAACAGTGAAGAATGAGGGGTAAGGGATTAAATTAGGTTGATTTAATTATATAATTATCTTACTGGTATTAATTAGTTCATTAAAATTTAAACATGATTTATATATATATATATATATATATATATGACTGTATTAAAAACTGATTTTTAAAAATAAGATAGCAATAAAAATCTACTTTGATTTAGATACAAAAATCTACTTTGTTTTAAAAAGGACGATGAAGTAAAGATTTTTATATATTGAACTTCGAATTAAAAAATATGATTTTTATATGTTGAACTTCGAATTAAAAATATGATTTTTATATGTTGAACTTCGAATTAAAAATATGATTTTTATATGTAGTGGCTACGGGCAACGAAGATGAAGAAGATGCGATAGCGACGAAGATTTCTATCAATGAAGTGCCGTGGAGCTAGGATAGCTATCTGTGAGAATTTCTCACCTTTCAATTTCTTTTCTAGCTATATATATATATATACTAGGATGCAGACGGTGCTTAGTAGCACCCCACACAATCGTCCACAGACCATGGACTTGTTTGTTTGATTTCAAAAAAAAATTAGTTAGATTATTTGATTGAAATTGAATTGTTTGGTTGTTTGGTGAATTTGATTGATGTGTGAATGGCGTGGGCCTTCACTAGACCGGGGATAAGGCTAGGCCTCGTCCCGTTTCTAGTATCGTGTCGTTATGCCGCCGAAATTTTCTAAAATATGTTAGAAAAATAAAAATATCATTATATTTAAACAATGAACTGAATAGAAATTCATATGTTGGAATAAAATGTTTTATCATTAAAAATATAATTTTTAACGTGAATGTGAATAAATAAATATTCATTTACAAACCAGACGGTTTGTTTATGTACACCTATTTGAAGGACATTGATTGGGTCGATAAATTTTACACATCGCCCAACTGCACAAATAAAATCTGTGTTTGATTGTTTGAAACCCTACACGGGTGTTGGGATGAAATTTGAAGTTCACTCATCCTGATTGATTAAATATGTCGATCGATTGATTGACAGGCTGTTATAAGCGTTAGATATCTATATTTGATGCTTATACAGTGTAGTGCAGTTTGGTTGATGGTTGATTATTTTTCAATGCTATTATACATGTGTTGTATGAAAATCCATATAATTAATTTTATATGGTAATTGATTGGGCCTCATTCCAATTTGAAAAATAAAGAATATTATAAAATAAAGGTTCATGTGTTGACAGTACTCATCCATTGAGATTGGTCATGTGTTGAACGAAATATTTTGATAATAACAACTATATTTGAAAAAAAAATATTTGAAATAGAATATTTGAAAATAGAAATTTATGAAGCCGTGTTGATTAGATTGACGCGATTTTGACGTAAACAATATTGATATCGATTTTATTCATTTCGAAATAAATTGAATTGAAAACGATTTCGAAATAAATTGAATTGAAAACGATTTCGAAACGAATTGAATTGAAAACGATTTCGAAACAAATTGAATTGAAAACGATTTCGAAATGAATTGAATTGAAAACGATTTCGAAACGAATTGAATTGAAAACGATTTCGAAAAGAATTGAATTGAAAACGATTTCGAAATAAATTGAATTGAAAACGATTTCGAAAGGAATTGAATTGAAAACGATTTCGAAACGAATTGAATTGAAAACGATTTCGAAACGAATTGAATTGAAAACGATTTCGAAACGAATTGAATTGAAAACGATTTCGAAACGAATTGAATTGAAAACGATTTCGAAACGAATTGAATTGAAAACGATTTCGAAACGAATTGAATTGAAAACGATTTCGAAACGAATTGAATTGAAAACGATTTCGAAACGAATTGAATTGAAAACGATTTCGAAACGAATTGAATTGAAAACGATTTCGAAATGAATTGAATTGAAAACGATTTCGAAATGAATTGAATTGAAAACGATTTCGAAACGAATTGAATTGAAAACGATTTCGAAACGAATTGAATTGAAAACGATTTCGAAATGAATTGAATTGAAAACGAATTCAAATTGAATTGAAAGTGAATTGAAATGAATTCAAACTGAATTGAAATTTGAATTGAAAAGAAATGAATTTTAAAACGAATTTATAAAGAAGAATTCAATTTTGATTAGAATTGAAAAGAAAGTTGAAATTGCTTTTAAAACGATTTTAAATTAATTATATAATTCGTTTTAAATAGAAATCGACGAAGTATATATTATATATATTATATATATAATATGATGGCCTGAATAGAATGCGCCGCGCAGCGGTAGTTCGTGAATTTCGACCATTTATTTCAAACGGACATTACGGGAGATCCGACCGTCGGATTCTCCTAAAACCAGAACTATTGGGTTCGTATCGAAAAGAGCTTTTTAACGAAAGTTAGAAATTTGAAATCTAACAGTTGGATTTGGAGATACGTCCAAATCAAATTCGAAAAAGGTCGCTGTAAGTGCAGTTCGATGGCCATTGATTGAAATCGACTGTACGGGCCTTGATAAAATTATTAAAAATAATAATAATTTGTGTAAAATCATAAGAAATGATTTGGGAAAAATTTGGATGAAAAACTCCATATTTGAAAGGATAAAAATAGATTTTTATCAAAATGAACTAGTTTTGAACTAGGATTATAATTCTATTTATTTTTAAATAAATAAATTGAATTTGAAAAGGGTTTTAAAAATAACCAAAATTTCCAATGATTGCATTGGAGTGGATTTGAATCGAAATTGTCTTCGGCATATTTCGATGTTGGAATTCGTGATTATACGGATGTTGTTATGGAAATTTGAAAGATATATATTTATATCGTTATTTCCAATACGACATTTGTTAATCGTAGAATTTGATATTGCATTTAAGCCGATATATTTTCTATTCAGAACCTTGTATTGAATATCAAATATGATTTGGGTTTGTCGTGAAGGGTGTCTTCATTAACACTGTTCTTGAACCCAGTTGAGAAAAGATTAAATCTTTTTATTTAGATTTAATGAAGTGTACCAATTAAATAACATTTAATTGGAATTGATATTGATATTGATTTTTGGGTTTATCGTGAATAGTGTTTTAAATAACACTCGTTCTTTAACCCGATAATCAATGGAATGTGACTTTGGGTTTATCGTGAACCGTGTTTTAAATGACACGGATTCTTTAACCCAGTTAACGATTAAAACTAAGTGGAGTTTTAATGAATCTTTAATTAGATCGAAAAGGGAGTACCACCAGTTTTGCTCCAGGCGATAGTTAAATCTTTAATTAGATTTGAATGTGGAATGGTAATTGAATTTACCGATAACACCGTGGTGTTAGATATGAAGTATTACCAGTTTTACTTCATGGGATGAATAGGTGGGAATTGGGAAATTAAAACAAATGATTACTTCGGTAAGTTTCGTTAATCCCGACTAGTTGAATCAAAATTCAAAAGAAGATTAGAGAATAAATTCAAGGGATTTATCTTTGATAAAATTAATGGGAACCTTTCCCTATGAATGTGAAATCAGAAACTAACTGTCGGTTAGCTAAGCAGAATGGTTTTCTGGATATTGATCTGATGTTGGTTTCGGCCTTCGGGGTTAATATTTGGGGAATTATTCTCTTGATTAATTTTACGGTTAGTGACTAATGAATTGGAATGAGGCGTATGTTGTGTTTTTGTAACACTTATTTAAAATATACGCGAGTTATTCGGAAAGACCGGGTTTATCCCATTCTGAATAACTGATACGACGATAAGTCGAAGATGAAGACGATGGTCGAAGACCGGAGGTCTTCACGTCGTTTGGGTGATTACTGGTGATCTTGATTGGGCTGTACACCCAAGAAGATGGAAACAGTTGGTGATCGTCCAGACGTACATGGAGATTGATGGATATGCGGGGTACTAGGTGCCTCCGGTTTCGTTCAGACCCAGAACGGACTTGTAAATGGACTGTGTGTCTGACATTGGATTTCATTCTGTGTGACTGATATCGGTTGCATAGAGTGGTTTGCCTGTGTGGCATGCTAAGATGCAAATGATCAAGGCTTCTGTTGAAAAGCAAAGTCTTGTGGTGATGATCAAAGCACGGCCTTTGTGGCGTAGCTTTGTGTAACGTTTACTTCGCGAGTTTCGCACCCCGGTTGTGAACCAAAAACGGGAGAGGACCTCAGGGAGGGCATGCGTTTCCTTCTAGCTAGGGTGGTGTCAGTGACCTACCAGCCCTGACATTTATATAATTTTCACCTGTGTGGTTGTTGCTGTTGCGAGGTGCCTCGGTTTGATCGGACGATCCGGGTCCGATGGAGTCATTCAGTTGGCTCACCTACGCCACAAAGGGCGGGGAAACGCAGTGTTCAGGCATTTTAATCCACATCGGTGGACCGGCCCTGTCGCTCCAAGGGACGATGCGTTCTGTTCCTGAGACACGGGCTAGAGCGTCTCGAATCGGTAGAGGACGATCCCTGGCCTCGGTTCATAGATGGAAACCCAATTTCCAAATACATGACTTTGCGATTTTGATTGTATAACCTATATATGGCGACATAGTGTTATGGGGCATTCATGCCGCCTATGATTGATACTTATGATTTGAAGTTGTTTTATACACTATACACTTATAATAGTATCAAAAGATTTCTTTTAAACGTATCAAGCATTCTTGGCTATTATAAGGTAAAAACCCTATCCCCCGGCTTGCGTTGCATTGTGTGATAGGACCTGGGTCTTATAATAGCTTCATTTTTCTTTATTTAGCATTGCGCTGTTGTTTTATGCACTGGTATTCTTGGGAGGAAACCCGTTCCTTGTTATACGGCGTGGTCCCTTGATTTACCTAACTTTAAAATAAAGATTTATAACTGTTTTAGTTCTCACACCAGTCCCATGACTGACCTGGAGTTTATTGTTTTTAACCTAAACTCTGGGTGCCCTTATTTTGACACGGGCAGCTAGTAGTTTTGGTTTTGCAGATTTATATTCACAGGATCCTGGTTTACAGCTGGAACGATATCCGGAAAGCTTTGTATCCGTATATCTCATTCTAGTTGTGTATTGTATTATTTTTCCGCTGCTATGTATTTAAATGTAATTTAAATCTCTGATATTTCTGTGTAATATTTATTCATACTCTGTATATTCTTGTAATCTGATGCATTGTTGTAATATATAATGAAATGATCTTTTGTATGTGTTCTGTTGTGGCTTGTTCTCGAATTATCCGACACTTTCCTTTACGGGGAAGTTACGGGTTCTGGCAAACAATTTATTTCAAACATGAATATTTTATATACTTCGTACATACAATAAAAATGTTATTTTTATTGTTCAAACAATTTATTTAAAACATGAATATTTTTATCAACACATGAATATATTTCAACACATGAATATTTCAGAAAATTTCGGCAGCATAACGGCAGTGTAGTTAAAACCGTCACAGTCCCGAGTATGGCTCCTTGTGCTACCTTAAAGCCTCACAGCTTTTGACAAGGCGGAATTTCAATAATCTAGTTCGTACGCAGATGAATTTTCCCACAAACTAATCCTATTAGGTTTCAACGACAATCAATCATTATCAACCATTCGCATTTATCAACCAAATTTCACATCAACCAAAATCCAAACAATCACAACCAATATATATCGTCCATGGTCTGTGGACGAGGGGAGTATATATATATATATATATATATATATATATATACATCGATTTCGTTTCAATATATATCGTCCATGGTCTGTGGACGAGGGGAGTGTGTGTGTGTGTGTGTATATATATATATTTCAATTTCATTTCAACTCCATTCGACTCACATATGATTTTTACAACGTATATATTACTTATACATCACACATATAATTTATACAACGCTTATACATGAGGTGTACAACAATTATATAACTTATACATCGATTATTTAATTTATACATCATCATTTCATATTGTTTTGAATTTAGAAATCTCACATTGGGTTCCACTCCTCCAAAAATTGTAGGAAGCTCCAAAAATTCTCCAGTCTCTTCTATTGTGTAGAAGACATCACCACGAGTCCAATGTCTTTTGTTTCGCTGGATTTCGACAACATAGCAAAAGGATATGATTTTTATAAGTTAATCATATTTCGTAGCGCTTTAAAGTGCTACAAATAGTTTAAAATTTCCAAGCCGTATACCTTCCACCACTGTTCAAAACTGGGTTTTGAATTTTCATGCAGACGGCGAAGCGATACGATGATCAGCTTGTGCAGCATTGTAGAGGGCGGAGCAGGCTTCCTGGCACCGGGTGTGGGGCCCAGATCGACGGGCTATGCTGGCGTCGGCGGCAGTTTAAAGACCGGGACTTTGTGAGGTCGATCTGGTTTCAATACTCGACGAAAAATTCCATAGCAGGTATGGATTTGAAGCTCTCGATGCGTACTACAAAAACCTCAACTGGGTTGAGTGATTTTACTGAGTAGTTTGCGAGATTTTGAAGAGAGGAGATAAAGCATTTCCGCCGTCGCGCGAGGGTAATCGGGAAGAGAGAAAAGGAATTTTCCTTTTATTATTTTGATAAAAAAATTGATTGGCCCATGCTATTTATAATTCCAAAAATATCTGTTTTTCCAAACGAACTCCAATTCAAACCCAACAACTGTCATTCCCAGCTAAATACCCCCATTCTAGACACAATGGAATATGTTTCGTAGGCCAATTCGACTGTTTCAGTCAGTTTTTCTTCAAATTAAAATATAAAACATTCAAAGACGGATTTGAACGTACATTTTAATTTGTCGGAGCCACATACTAATTCCAAAAATTCCAGAAAAATTACATCTGGCTATGTTGTGACGATATGGTCCCAACAAAACTGATTTCGTTGAATTTGGGGACCGTTTGAAAAATGGCCATTTTCTGGTCGATCCACGTTTGAAAAATGATCATTTTTTGGTCGATCCAAATTGACTGAAATTAACCAAACACGATTCCTTTGCCACACTCACATATTAACTTCAAAAAATTATAGAATTTAAAACCAAGCAATAATTTGACATTCCGGATCCAACAAAAGTAGTTTCGTCAAAAACAGAGGTCATTTGCAAAATGTCTATTTTTACGGGCTATATTTATTCCATAGCGACCTTCCTGAAAATTCATTTGGCCATAACTTTTGATTCCCGCAATGAAATTTCAATTTTTCAGATTCGTTAGAAATATATCCTTAAACAGATTCAAATATTTTTGGTTTCACTAAAATCCGTTTTATTTTGCATCATGTACAGTCAGTCAAAGTTCGAATTCAAATTTTCAAACTACCGCGCCATTTCCAACTCCTTTTTTAAATTAAAATAAATATTTATACTCCAATATCGATTCAAATACATATATACATTCTAATTCTATTCAAAATAAATTTCTTGTTGTTATCATTTAAAATAAATTATTTTAAATATTCAAAATTCATTAAAATAGCCAAATTAAAAATTTTAAATAGGTTCTGATTCTCCAAGTTGTTACAATCTCCCCCACTTAAAATCTTTTCGTCCCCGAAATGGAACAAAGCTGAAAGATGTTTTACTAACCAACCAACTTTCATTCTGGCTTCCAATCTTCAACTTTTCAGTTTCTAAGAATTTTCAAATTCTTCAAAAATTTGGGTAACACCCTAAATTTTCGAATTTTTTTGCCATAACCTCCTTTGTATGGGGAGGGGTTTGGAAATTTATTGGGCCGTATTAGGTATCCAATAAATCCTAAAAAGCATACACATATTTATAGTGATATATTCTGGTGTCTACAAGGGAGTGCGTATAGATCATAACTCAAGAGAATAAATTCTCGACACCCTATAAATGGTTTTTTTGCCTTAATGACCAAAGAGACGTGTTTATTGTCATCTCCAGACCCGTGTGGGGTTTGTATTAATCGGGCAATTTACCGTTATATTTTATATAGTCCATATCAGTATTCGGTTCAACCTACAATATAGTCATCGCCATACAAGCCTCTCGCTTGTATGGTAAATCTTCAACCTCGTCACATAAGCTCCAAGTGCTTATGTGGTATATGATAAGGTATGTTATCTTCAAGAAATATGCCATGTAGTGTAGTTCAAAATTAATTGTTACTATCCTATGGCGAGGTTTATTATTTCACACAGTTCAACCAGCAGTCCGCATCCAAAGGCATTCACAGGAATTGATATATAAATAAAATCGCGCATCCAACTCATTAAGGTTTACCTATTTGTCGGGCACGCAAATAAATTCTTTACTCAACAGCAAATCCATTTACCAGTTCAAATATATATAATGCATAGGCATGTGTTTCAATTAATTTTCAAATCAGTTTAATATTTGATTCCATTTGCATAAATTTACCTTTCATTCTCTTATTGATCCGATTAATTATCATTCCAATATTTTGATTAGTCAAAATCACAATCACACAATACAAACATCAATCAATTTGTTGAATAACTTTCCAAAAATTTAATAATTAATATATATACTCTTTCAAAATCATATTTGCTAAGACCAGACTATACAATCAAAATTTTCACATCCATGAAAAGGAAACAATAGCAAAGTAGAAACAATACGGAAATGCAAAATATGGTAAATGTACCTTGCCCCAGAGTTAATCAGAGATATCCACTCTGCAACTGGGATAAGCTTGCTTAATGCTCTCCTTAGTTTCCCAAGTACAGTCCTGCGGATCTGCACTCCACTGGACTTTGACTAAGTGAACCTTCTTGTTCCTCAACTCTTTAGTTTCTTTGCCAATAATCTTTATCGGCTCTTTCCTCACTGCCAATTCTGGAGTAATTTCCAAATCTTGTTGTTCGGCTTCTTCCACGACCAAGTCTGGATAATGCACATGCTTTCAAAGTTAAGATACGTGAAACACGTCATGTACTCCAGGCAACCAATCAGGCAATTGAACCATATAATCAAGAGTTCCAATCCGTTCAAGCATAGGAAATGGACCAAAAAATCTAGGTGCCAACTTCCCTGTTTTGCCAAATCGGACTACTCCTCATTGGAGAAACCCTTAGATACACATAGTCGCCAACGGCAAATGCTAAATCTCTTCTTCTCGAGTCTGCATAGCACTTCTGTCGGCTTTGAGATGTGTGTAATCGTTTCTTAATGAAATCGACTTTGTCTAAAGCTTCGCGAATCATATCGAGTCCCAATACGATTCTTTTGCTAGGTTCTACCCGACAAGCGGGAGATCTGCATGGTCTACCATACAATGCTTCGAATGGTGACATTTTCAGGCTCGCTTGGTAGCTGTTGTTGTATGAGAACTCAACCAAGTGCAAGTGATCTTCCAATGATCCGCCAAAATCAATAACACATGCCCGTAATAAATCGTCTAGAATATGGTTCACTCTCTCAGTTTGACCATCTGTTTAAGGATGGTATGCGGTGATTAGATTCAATTTTGTTCCCAAATCTGCTTGGAATGCTTCCCAGAATTTACTAGCAAAAATCGGGTCACGATCAATAATGATACTCATGGGAACTCCATGCAGTTTTCGTGAAACATTCTACGATCACCCATATACTGTCGTTTCCTCTCTTGGTTCTAGGGAAACCATCTATGAAATCCATAGAAATTTGTTCCCACTTCCAACCTGGAATCTCCAATGGTTGCAAAAATCCGGCGAGTTTCCGTTGATCGCTTTTGACTTGTTAACAAGTAGAACACTGACTAACGTACAAGGAAATGTCTCTTTTCATAGATCTCCACCAGAAAGTGCATTTGATATCATTATACATTTTACTCACTCCTGGATGAATACTAAGTTTGGACTTGTGACATTCATCCAACACTTCTCTTTTGAGCTCAAGGATATTGGGAACACAAATTCTTCCTTTCAATCTCAGAACTCCTGCACTATCTACTTGGAAACTAGAGACTTCGGCCCTTTGAATTCTTTTGATCATCTCTTTAACAAAATTATCGTCTTTCTGAAGAACAGATATTTTATCAGTCAACGATGGTGTAATGATAAGATTGGCGATGATCACATTCTTTCTGCTGAGCGCATCAGTCACAACATTGGTTTTCCTCGAAGTATACAAAATATCAATATCATATGCCACGAGAAATTCTAGCCAACGTTGCTGCCTCATATTCAGATCTTTCTGGGTGAATAAATACATCAATGATTGATGATTAGTATATAATTCGAACTTCTCACCCAATAGATAATGTCTCCAGATTTTCATAGCAAACATGATGCCTAACAATTCAAGATCGTGAGTTGCATAATTCTTCTCATGCGGCTTTAACTGACGGCTAGCATAAGCGACTACCTGGCCTCTTTGCATTAATACTACACTAAGACCTTCTTTAGAAGCATCTGTCGAGACTTTCAAGTCTTGATTGCCATCGAAAATCGTTAACACTGGAGCAGTTGTCAATCTTAACTTCAGCCCTTGGAAAGCTATCTCATACTCTGGAGTCCAATTGAACCTTGAATGTTTCTTAGTAAGCTTTGTGAAACGACCCGCAAATCCGTGCTATCTGAGTTGACTAAACACACCATACGTCCAACCCAAATAACACAGAAATACGACTCATTATTAGAAAGAGGTTAGAGGATGAGAAATAGAAAGAAAGAAATATTAGAATAGAAGAAAAACGAAGATCACAACTCACAGCGGAACGAATAAAATACATTCTATAACATAAGCTTTGAAATACAAATGTGTTTTGTACATATACACATACCATCATCAGAGTATACATAACATTTGATTCAGCGGAAGTAACTCTAAATAACTAACGTTGAAGCCTCCAGCTTCAAGCTCCTCCAAGTGTATCTGTAAAAGCCTGAAACACTTGACTGCCCGTACAAATTTGGGCACCCAAGAGTTTAGGGAAAACAAAACAAAATAAACTCTGGGTCAGTCATGGGACTGGTGTGAGTAAACTCCAACCACTTGTTTAACTTTTAAAAATCCTTTCGAAAGAAAAGATAATAGTAAGACCAGCCCACACATAACATGGACGGTTTTTACCTTACTATAACCCAAAACACTTTGATACGAAAATCCAGTGATATTATAATAATGTCTACCTCCAATAAATAACCAAATAGTAGAACGCTTGCATCTCACGCTCTACATATATAGTGTAAACTCAAAAACCGCATGGCGCTTATTGGAGATTGGATTTCCAACATGACAAGGTATGGAACCACCTTCCGATGATGTATCTCTAGAGGCGAATACACCTGGGTTCAACAAGAACATCTTGCAACCCGGCCCACACATGACCGACCACTCATTTCGCTTGAGTGTATCGAATGTATATCACCAACGGTTGGGCTCAAACCACCGTTTCCCGAATGGGCATAATCGATAGATTTAGAAACAAAAGGAATTTCTCTAGATAGGTGATTATACACCCTAATGGGTGCGACCCACATAGCCATGCTGCCTGCCCGATTTTTGTCCTTTCCCGGTTGTTGAGGCCTGAGGCTACGCATACTTACCATTCATCGATAACACAATCACTTTGAATGCCACATCGTCAGATCCGTTAATCACTAGCTGAGTTTGCACAAATATTCTGGATATTATGCTAAGGGATAAATCCGTTGCAACCATATATATCCATACAGACCAACCCATTTGATCATTGGAAATACTCTGTCAGACATTCGTCCATTTACGTTCGTTCTGGGATTGAACGAAACCGAAGGCACTATTTCTATTTAGAAAAGCCCTTGCACTTCACTCCGTCTTCAATATACTCAGCATACTTAGTTCGCAACGCTTATGCCGATACGGAGTGGTTCTTCGGATAATAATCCAACCGGTCTCTCCATATTGACAACGATGGTCAAAAACTTCGATAGTCTGTGATTTAACTATCGAATAAAAACAAGTGTTCAATCAACATATCAAATAAATCACTGGGCTCTTTAATTAATATTTCATTAATTAAACCACTTCTCTATTTCCTTAACAATATTTGTTAACCAAATATTTCAATAATCATCTTGGCCTCTTATGCCATTTGGAAAACGTTTCCAAATATCAACTTCCTTAAATTTCTATATATTAGAAAAATCTCTATTTGCAATTGAAACAATTTCAATCACTTATCTCTACCCCTTTTTGTTTGCAATATTCGATTTTTATGTTCACTTTACTATCGAATTCAATACGTCGATACAATGATTTCTAATTATCAAAATATCCTAAAATATTCTAACTCCTTAAATTTCCGGAAAATTTCGCCATAACCTCCCCTGTATCGGGAGCATCGGGAAATTTCAAATAGCTTCCCGGTATCTTCCCCAATCAAAAAGAAAAAGGAAAAGCCAAGAGGCTTGCCGATACGGCGCATAAAACCCATATATGAATTTAAACATGTACCTTTTTGTCGGGCACATAAATTTAAATCTTCATATACTTCATCCCATATCTGTTTAACACATATTCACCTGTTTGCAATTCAATTCAATACCATCAAATCGTTTGAATTCAGTTTCGCCCATTTATTCTTAAATTAGCCTTTTTACCTATTTCACTTCTTTGTTGAACATAACATGTTCGAACAAAATATTTAACTTGCTCATAACCAAATTGAATTTCACTTCTGGTTTCCTTTTCTATTTCGAATATAAATTTTCAAATCGAACTCACTTATTTAAGGCCCAATATTAAGTCGAAATCTCCTTAACTAATTTCTATTCGAATTAGTTAACTCTATTTAATAAATCAAAAATCTGATTTCTGTTTCAAAAATCAACTCATTACTCCACTGGAGTTCACATATATTTTATAACTTACATCTGGATTTTCCTAAATAGAAATTTCGATTTTTATTTGCTTAAAATCCTTTAATTTAATTAAATAAACCGTTATGGTTTTATAATGGTTCTGGCGCTGTTTTTCTGAAAATTTGATTTTGACATAACTCAAAATCTATACGACGAAATTCATATTTTTCTCTTTCATTAGAAAACTATTATCAAACTGGTCCTGACGTTTCTTGTTTCAAAGAATTCCGACTTCAATTGCGTTCTGTATACTCAATTGAAGTTCGAATTGCTATTTTACGAACTGCAGCGCTGTGGCGAGTTCGTTTTAATTATATTTATATATAAACTTTAAACTTTAAACTTCTTTTAAAATGGATTCAACTTCATCTAATATATATATTCATATATATTTCAAATTCCATTTACTCTTCTTTGAAATTCTCAATATTTCAAATTACACTTCTTTTATTTGAAATTCCATTTTTGAATTTCCTTTATCCCAATCTCATTTGAATTCCTTTGAATTCAAATCCTATTTCAATTTCCTTGAATTCGAACACCACATTTACATTACTTTGAATTCAAGTTCTATTCTTTGAATTCCCTTTGAATTTCTATAGTCAAATACTCTTTCAATTATATTTGAATTCAAATTTCATTTCAATACTATTTTTTTGAAATTTTATTTCAAAGTCTATTTCAAATTCTCTTTTGAAAATTCTATTTGGAAAATCTATTTCAAATTCTATTTGGAAATGCTATTTCAACTTCTCTATTCAAATTTTATATTTAAATTCCATTCAATTTCTATTCAAATTTCATATTTAAATTCCATTCAAATCTCTATTCAAATTTCACATTTGAATTCTTCCTTGAAATACTATATTTCAAATTCTATTCAATTCTTCTTTGAAATTCTATATTTCAAATTCTATTTTGAAATTCTACATTCAAATCTCTTTTTGAATTTCTTTATTCGAATTCCTTTGAATTCAAATTTTATTTTAATTCCTTGAATTCAAATTCTATTTTCCAATCTAATTCCGTCTATTCAAATTCTATTGGAACTTCTTATTTGAATTTCTAATATTCAATCTCCTCTTAAATTTCAAATATTTAAACCACTTTTAAAATTCAAATGTTATACTCAAATTTCATTTGAGTTATATATTTTAAAAATTTCCTTTCACGTCCTATTTTGAAATTCCATTTCAAATTCAAATTCCATGCTTGTATTCCTATTTCTGAATTATCAAATGATAAATCTTTTCACTTCATTTATAACTTCGTTATAAAAAAGAAACTACTTGTTATAATTTTCAAAAACAAGTTTTATATTTTATTTCCATTTAAAATTCAAATTCTATTTTAAAATAGAATTTTCCCTTTTTAAAATCTCAAATGTCCTTTTAATTGGCCCAGTGATATTTAAACACACAAAGCAACGAATTATTTATTTTTCTAACACATCATATATAACAATATATATATATGCAAACAAATAAACAAACAGATAATATATTTTTGAGGAATCCAGTTGGATTCCTCCAACCTGTTTTCCTGCATCCACAGATGTTAGCACATAAATAATACCCATTCTGCTTCGTGGCAGAATATCGTGGTATAGAAGGTCATCCACTAATCATAGCGTGGGGCGTATAGGGTAATCATCCGCTATGAAACTGCGGGCATCCGCTAATGAGACTGCGGGAATCCAACCAATCAATCAACCCAATATATATATATATAGCCTAAATAACTAATATATATAAAACAACCATAAAACATTCAACAAGCAACAAACAATTATTTTTAATGGAATAAAAATAATTCTAAAGGTGAGTGAGATTTACTCACCGGGATTTTCATTTGTTGAATATCCATTTATTCCAAATCGTCTTAGCAATGAATGGTCTCGAATCGTTTTGAATGAATTTTCCAACACCTAGGATTATTTAATTTTATTTATCGATTAAGCGATTTATTTATCTACATTAACTAATAACATAAATAAATAAATTCTTTTATGCATATTTAAATTATTAAAACGTATACCTTAAATGGCTTGTAAAAGTCCACTGTGGCATTTCTTCATACAACTGACAGGTACTTATCATCTCCCATTTTAACCTACTGCCAACAGCCCATTGTTTCCACAAACTCTTCACAGTTCGATCCTGTAGCTTATCGCATCCTCTGTCGCATTCCAGCCCTACAGTCGAATCCCCAAAAACACCACAAACTTGTACCCTTACCGAACAGTCCAACGTTGCTCCTTTCAGTGTCTTCTCCCTTAAACAACCCAGTACCAGACCTCGCTACCTTATTCCCAACTCGACATTCCCAATCCACCGCCCTAGCCTCCATCGAGACTTCACCCAATTGCGTTGACCATCTCCTGAAACCATCGCAACCTCCTGGAATTCGGCTACAGATCGCGAGAAAACCAGAACACCGAACAGTGGTTTCCAGACCACGTAGAGCATCGCGTCGAAGGAAAAACAGACCTCCCTAGATCCTTGCGCCACCACAGTCGAGTACGCTAGGGTGAAGACCGAACCCATCATCATACCCAATTTCGAACCCTACAATCCATCGTGACACCTTCCTACCTTCGAGTGCGTTGGCTTGGATCTAGCACCAGAGAATCGGTCGCCCCCTTTTTTTTTTTTATATATATATAATGGAATCGGTTAATGATTTTCATGGATGGCAGAAAAAAGAAATGAAAGGAAATAAAAATGAACTGATTTTAGAACGGGAAAGTAAAGTGATGATGTCGCCATTTATATATACATGATTGGGGAAACAAGGAGTACGAGACATTAAAATTATGTCTCCCTGATAGTGAAGCTTGGAGACAAAGCTGTTGGCTCGAGATGAATGAAGTCTGTGCTGTGCTGATGTAAAATCTTAGGGTGGCGCTAAATTTTTAGGTCGGCTTGTTTTTAAAATATCTCATGGTCTATGATGTGCCCTCCTGAACCGCTAACTGACCGCAACGACCGACATTTCAGATTACAACTTTATTCTGAACATTACAGAACTGATTCTCGAATTAAATTTGACCGTATAGAAGAGATAACAGCTTAAATTAACGATAAAAATTAAATCCAATTTAAAATATAAATTGATTCAAACAATTAAATTCATCGATAATAAATTATTATTATCGTTCTATTTCAACAGAATTTATATTAATCGACTGTATCGTTTCGATTTAGTTTTAAATCTGAATTATATCCTATATTGATTATTAAATCGATAAATCCAATATAAAAATTCTTTTATATTACCAACACAATATTTAAAACGATATTAAATATTTAAAATAAATCGACGAAAAATCTGGGTCGTTACATTCTTCCCCCCTTAAAATAATTTCGTCCTCGAAATTGCTAAGGTAGGAAAAAGGGTACAATTCCATTTCTTTTCAACATCTCACTTATGTTGAGACTCAACTCCTCATATTTCAAAAATCTAATTCCACCAAAACTTTTGGTCTTCACATATTTGATTCGAATGATCTACGATCAATCCATTTATATCCAATCTATATTCCAATAAACCTATTCAAATTGATTCTAATCAATTCATTCACTTCGACCCATTTAACTTGTTCAAGTTAAATTTTAATTCCAGAATCCAAATCCCTGGGTTTTCCTTTTCAAATTCTTTTGAAATCCCATAAATATATACATATATTTATTTTCATCTCAATTCAAAACATTTGAATTTTCAATCTACTTGTTTTCTTTCAAAACAAATTTCCATCAAAAACTTTTCTAAGGTAGCAATCCATCACTTAGAAACTCGGAAATGAACACTGATGATGTTGCAATCATCATCAGAATAATTTCCCAGCCACTGAAGTGAGTTCAGTGCTTTAATTATTTCAAAATCCATGATTTTCTTTCAAATCATTTAAAACAAATCTATATTATTTTAATATCCTTTGAAAAATATTTTCAACTTCCCAGGATTTTGAATGCTTAATTCTGGTTTGAATTTAATTCTAATTCATCTCATTTGTATATTTAATTTCTATACAAATTCTATTTGGTTATAACTAACCATTCCAATTTTATAATCTCATTTGATTATAAAATCAACATCCAACACATCCATATAATAATTCTAGAAAATTATTCTTTCTATATCAAAATAGAAATTTTGGGTAAAATAATTTCACCCACCCACTTTAAAACAATATCGTGTTCAATTTTCTGTTCAAGTATTTAGAAATCCCTATCGACTTCGTGGCGTCCCACGATTCGACCAGAATTCATAAACTACTCAACAGACAAGCCAACACAATATAAAACAACTTTTATATCAAATAACAAATACGCTCTCTCGTATATACACTCAACTCATTCTAGGGTACTGCTGACCCTATCTCTACTGAGCACAACTCCACAAAGCCTAGGTATTCGCTCAACCTAAGCTCTGATACCAACTGAAACGTCCCGCAAATCCGTGCTATCTGTGTTGACTAAACACACCATACGTCCAACCCAAATAACACAGAAATACGACTCATTATTAGAAAGAGGTTAGAGGATGAGAAATAGAAAGAAAGAAATATTAGAATAGAAGAAAAACGAAGATCACAACTCACAGCGGAACGAATAAAATACATTCTATAACATAAGCTTTGAAATACAAATGTGTTTTGTACATATACACATACCATCATCAGAGTATACATAACATTTGATTCAGCGGAAGTAACTCTAAATAACTAACGTTGAAGCCTCCAGCTTCAAGCTCCTCCAAGTGTATCTGTAAAAGCCTGAAACACTTGACTGCCCGTACAAATTTGGGCACCCAAGAGTTTAGGGAAAACAAAACAAAATAAACTCTGGGTCAGTCATGGGACTGGTGTGAGTAAACTCCAACCACTTGTTTAACTTTTAAAAATCCTTTCGAAAGAAAAGATAATAGTAAGACCAGCCCACACATAACATGGACGGTTTTTACCTTACTATAACCCAAAACACTTTGATACGAAAATCCAGTGATATTATAATAATGTCTACCTCCAATAAATAACCAAATAGTAGAACGCTTGCATCTCACGCTCTACATATATAGTGTAAACTCAAAAACCGCATGGCGCTTATTGGAGATTGGATTTCCAACATGACAAGGTATGGAACCACCTTCCGATGATGTATCTCTAGAGGCGAATACACCTGGGTTCAACAAGAACATCTTGCAACCCGGCCCACACATGACCGACCACTCATTTCGCTTGAGTGTATCGAATGTATATCACCAACGGTTGGGCTCAAACCACCGTTTCCCGAATGGGCAGAATCGATAGATTTAGAAACAAAAGGAATTTCTCTAGATAGGTGATTATACACCCTAATGGGTGCGACCCACATAGCCATGCTGCCTGCCCGATTTTTGTCCTTTCCCGGTTGTTGAGGCCTGAGGCTACGCATACTTACCATTCATCGATAACACAATCACTTTGAATGCCACATCGTCAGATCCGTTAATCACTAGCTGAGTTTGCACAAATATTCTGGATATTATGCTAAGGGATAAATCCGTTGCAACCATATATATCCATACAGACCAACCCATTTGATCATTGGAAATACTCTGTCAGACATTCGTCCATTTACGTTCGTTCTGGGATTGAACGAAACCGAAGGCACTATTTCTATTTAGAAAAGCCCTTGCACTTCACTCCGTCTTCAATATACTCAGCATACTTAGTTCGCAACGCTTATGCCGATACGGAGTGGTTCTTCGGATAATAATCCAACCGGTCTCTCCATATTGACAACGATGGTCAAAAACTTCGATAGTCTGTGATTTAACTATCGAATAAAAACAAGTGTTCAATCAACATATCAAATAAATCACTGGGCTCTTTAATTAATATTTCATTAATTAAACCACTTCTCTATTTCCTTAACAATATTTGTTAACCAAATATTTCAATAATCATCTTGGCCTCTTATGCCATTTGGAAAACGTTTCCAAATATCAACTTCCTTAAATTTCTATATATTAGAAAAATCTCTATTTGCAATTGAAACAATTTCAATCACTTATCTCTACCCCTTTTTGTTTGCAATATTCGATTTTTATGTTCACTTTACTATCGAATTCAATACGTCGATACAATGATTTCTAATTATCAAAATATCCTAAAATATTCTAACTCCTTAAATTTCCGGAAAATTTCGCCATAACCTCCCCTGTATCGGGAGCATCGGGAAATTTCAAATAGCTTCCCGGTATCTTCCCCAATAAAAAAGAAAAAGGAAAAGCCAAGCGGCTTGCCGATACGGCGCATAAAACCCATATATGAATTTAAACATGTACCTTTTTGTCGGGCACATAAATTTAAATCTTCATATACTTCATCCCATATCTGTTTAACACATATTCACCTGTTTGCAATTCAATTCAATACCATCAAATCGTTTGAATTCAGTTTCGCCCATTTATTCTTAAATTAGCCTTTTTACCTATTTCACTTCTTTGTTGAACATAACATGTTCGAACAAAATATTTAACTTGCTCATAACCAAATTGAATTTCACTTCTGGTTTCCTTTTCTATTTCGAATATAAATTTTCAAATCGAACTCACTTATTTAAGGCCCAATATTAAGTCGAAATCTCCTTAACTAATTTCTATTCGAATTAGTTAACTCTATTTAATAAATCAAAAATCTGATTTCTGTTTCAAAAATCAACTCATTACTCCACTGGAGTTCACATATATTTTATAACTCACATCTGGATTTTCCTAAATAGAAATTTCGATTTTTATTTGCTTAAAATCCTTTAATTTAATTAAATAAACCGTTATGGTTTTATAATGGTTCTGGCGCTGTTTTTCTGAAAATTTGATTTTGACATAACTCAAAATCTATACGACGAAATTCATATTTTTCTCTTTCATTAGAAAACTATTATCAAACTGGTCCTGACGTTTCTTGTTTCAAAGAATTCCGACTTCAATTGCGTTCTGTATACTCAATTGAAGTTCGAATTGCTATTTTACGAACTGCAGCGCTGTGGCGAGTTCGTTTTAATTATATTTATATATAAACTTTAAACTTTAAACTTCTTTTAAAATGGATTCAACTTCATCTAATATATATATTCATATATATTTCAAATTCCATTTACTCTTCTTTGAAATTCCCAATATTTCAAATTACACTTCTTTTATTTGAAATTCCATTTTTGAATTTCCTTTATCCCAATCTCATTTGAATTCCTTTGAATTCAAATCCTATTTCAATTTCCTTGAATTCGAACCCCACATTTACATTACTTTGAATTCAAGTTCTATTCTTTGAATTCCCTTTGAATTTCTATAGTCAAATACTCTTTCAATTATATTTGAATTCAAATTTCATTTCAATACTATTTTTTTGAAATTTTATTTCAAAGTCTATTTCAAATTCTCTTTTGAAAATTCTATTTGGAAAATCTATTTCAAATTCTATTTGGAAATGCTATTTCAACTTCTCTATTCAAATTTTATATTTAAATTCCATTCAATCTCTATTCAAATTTCATATTTAAATTCCATTCAAATCTCTATTCAAATTTCACATTTGAATTCTTCCTTGAAATACTATATTTCAAATTCTATTCAATTCTTCTTTGAAATTCTATATTTCAAATTCTATTTTGAAATTCTACATTCAAATCTCTTTTTGAATTTCTTTATTCGAATTCCTTTGAATTCAAATTTTATTTTAATTCCTTGAATTCAAATTCTATTTTCCAATCTAATTCCGTCTATTCAAATTCTATTGGAACTTCTTATTTGAATTTCTAATATTCAATCTCCTCTTAAATTTCAAATATTTAAACCACTTTTAAAATTCAAATGTTATACTCAAATTTCATTTGAGTTATATATTTTAAAAATTTCCTTTCACGTCCTATTTTGAAATTCCATTTCAAATTCAAATTCCATGCTTGTATTCCTATTTCTGAATTATCAAATGATAAATCTTTTCACTTCATTTATAACTTCGTTATAAAAAAGAAACTACTTGTTATAATTTTCAAAAACAAGTTTTATATTTTATTTCCATTTAAAATTCAAATTCTATTTTAAAATAGAATTTTCCCTTTTTAAAATCTCAAATGTCCTTTTAATTGGCCCAGTGATATTTAAACACACAAAGCAACGAATTATTTATTTTTCTAACACATCATATATAACAATATATATATGCAAACAAATAAACAAACAGATAATATATTTTTGAGGAATCCAGTTGGATTCCTCCAACCTGTTTTCCTGCATCCACAGATGTTAGCACATAAATAATACCCATTCTGCTTCGTGGCAGAATATCGTGGTATAGAAGGTCATCCACTAATCATAGCGTGGGGCGTATAGGGTAATCATCCGCTATGAAACTGCGGGCATCCGCTAATGAGACTGCGGGAATCCAACCAATCAATCAACCCAATATATATATATATATAGCCTAAATAACTAATATATATAAAACAACCATAAAACATTCAACAAGCAACAAACAATTATTTTTAATGGAATAAAAATAATTCTAAAGGTGAGTGAGATTTACTCACCGGGATTTTCATTTGTTGAATATCCATTTATTCCAAATCGTCTTAGCAATGAATGGTCTCGAATCGTTTTGAATGAATTTTCCAACACCTAGGATTATTTAATTTTATTTATCGATTAAGCGATTTATTTATCTACATTAACTAATAACATAAATAAATAAATTCTTTTATGCATATTTAAATTATTAAAACGTATACCTTAAATGGCTTGTAAAAGTCCACTGTGGCATTTCTTCATACAACTGACAGGTACTTATAATCTCCCATTTTAACCTACTGCCAACAGCCCATTGTTTCCACAAACTCTTCACAGTTCGATCCTGTAGCTTATCGCATCCTCTGTCGCATTCCAGTCCTACAGTCGAATCCCCAAAAACACCACAAACTTGTACCCTTACCGAACAGTCCAACGTTGCTCCTTTCAGTGTCTTCTCCCTTAAACAACCCAGTACCAGACCTCGCTACCTTATTCCCAACTCGACATTCCCAATCCACCGCCCGAGCCTCCATCGAGACTTCACCCAATTGCGTTGACCATCTCCTGAAACCATCGCAACCTCCTGGAATTCGGCTACAGATCGCGAGAAAACCAGAACACCGAACAGTGGTTTCCAGACCACGTAGAGCATCGCGTCGAAGGAAAAACAGACCTCCCTAGATCCTTGCGCCACCACAGTCGAGTACGCTAGGGTGAAGACCGAACCCATCATCATACCCAATTTCGAACCCTACAATCCATCGTGACACCTTCCTACCTTCGAGTGCGTTGGCTTGGATCTAGCACCAGAGAATCGGTCGCCCCCTTTTTTTTTTTTTTATATATATAATGGAATCGGTTAATGATTTTCATGGATGGCAGAAAAAAGAAACGAAAGGAAATAAAAATGAACTGATTTTAGAACGGGAAAGTAAAGTGATGATGTCGCCATTTATATATACATGATTGGGGAAACAAGGAGTACGAGACATTAAAATTATGTCTCCCTGATAGTGAAGCTTGGAGACAAAGCTGTTGGCTCGAGATCAATGAAGTCTGTGCTGTGCTGATGTAAAATCTTAGGGTGGCGCTAAATTTTTAGGTCGGCTTGTTTTTAAAATATCTTATGGTCTATGATGTGCCCTCCTGAACCGCTAACTGACCGCAACGACCGACATTTCAGATTACAACTTTATTCTGAACATTACAGAACTGATTCTCGAATTAAATTTGACCGTATAAAAGAGATAACAGCTTAAATTAACGATAAAAATTAAATTCAATTTAAAATATAAATTGATTCAAACAATTAAATTCATCGATAATAAATTATTATTATCGTTCTATTTCAACAGAATTTATATTAATCGACTGTATCGTTTCGATTTAGTTTTAAATCTGAATTATATCCTATATTGATTATTAAATCGATAAATCCAATATAAAAATTCTTTTATATTACCAACACAATATTTAAAACGATATTAAATATTTAAAATAAATCGACGAAAAATCTGGGTCGTTACACTTTGTTAAGGAACTAGATATCTTCGAAAAATCTTTAACGAACATCCAGTAATAATTAGCAAATCCAAGAAAACTTCGGACTTCTGTGGGCGTAGTTGGCTGCTTCCAATTTTGAATAGATGTGATCTTACTGGGATCCACATAAATTCCTTCTTTTGATACAACGTGGCCAAGGAACTTCACTTCTTCTTGCCAGAATATACATTTGGAAAAATTTGCTTTTAAAACATTCTTTCTGAGAATCTCTAACACTTGTTCCAAATGTTTTGCATGCTCGTTCTCTGATTTAGAGAAGATCAATATGTCATCAATGAAAACCACTAGGAATTTGTTCAATACTTCTCTGAATACTCTGTTCTTTAGATCGACAAAATAAGCTGGAGCGTTACATAAGCCGAACGACATTACTAACCCCTCGTAGAATAATTCTGGACCTCTATATGCTGTCATGGCAACACATTCTTCGGCAATACGCAATTGATGGAAACCTGTAGCTAGGTCCATTCATGAAAACACTTGTGCGGCATTCAGTTCGCGGCAATGGATATTTATTCTTTAACGTTTTCTTGTTCAAGTCACGATAATCCCCACATAGTCTGAGTGTACCGCCTGACTTTGGGACAAACACCACTACTGCTCCTCAATCAAAGAAACTAGGCCTTATCAGACCCTTCCATACAAGCTGCCGAGTTTGATTGTCTAACTCTTCTTTTTCCTTCAAGGTCATTCTTCGAATAGCGTGAACTACTGGCCTTGAATTCGGAATTAAAGAAATTTTGAAATTAATTTCTCTACGCGGAGGTAAGCTAACAACTTCTTCAAACACATCCGCATAATTCTTGACGATATGAATATTTTTTATGTAGACCAGAGTATTCTCTGTAACGCCAGGAATCTTTTATATTTGAGCAGGAGAAACATCAAGAACTAACCAAAAGTCTTTTCTATCCGAATTCAGACCTTCACATGGAGAGGTTATGCACTCCCCGAACATTGTTTTTGCCTTAACAACTCTTTCGGCGCATTTGACCTAATCTTCGTATTTGGTTAACCAATCCACTCCTAGAATAAGATCAAATTCTTTAAAGTTCATGATGATCGAGATGATAGGGAACCGATAACAGGAAAAAGAGATAGGCAACCCCCACAAATCCAACTAAGATCGTGGGAACACCCAACCGGATTATGGACAGTCTTGGATGCTTTGAGCTTTTTCAATTTCAAATCCAGATTCTTAACCGCATTACTTGCAATAAAGCTTTGTGACGTGCCTGTATCAAACAATACATTAACTAGAATATCTTCTACAGTAAGCGTGCCTTCTAAAATATCTGGCCTTACTTGACTGGCTGAGAGTGCCGGAACTTCTGCCACTTCATTCACTTGTAACTTTTCAGATTTCTTTAAGAGCCGGCAATCCTTAGCAAGATGACCAGTCTGATGGAATTGGCTGCATTTTCTATTCTCTTGAAACTTGTTCTTGGATTTAAATTTATCCTTTATTCGTTTCTTTAAGAGTCTGCAATTTATCGACAAATGCCCTGTAACAACCCGGAAAATCTGAGCCAGTTAAAATTTTTTAAATTGGCTATTTTAGTGGATTTTAGATATTTAAAATAAAATATTTTAAATAATAACAACGAAAAGTATGTTTGAATCGATGTTTGAAAATAAATATAATTATTTTAAATTATAAACAAGGCCTGAAATGGCGCGGTAGTTTCAAAATTTGAATTCAAACTTTGACTGATTGTACCGGGAGCAAAATAAAACGGATTTTTGTGGAACCAAAAATATTTAAATCTGTTAGTGAATATCTTTCTAACGAATCTGAAAAATTGAAGTTTTATAGCGGTAATAAAAAGTTATGGCCAAATGAATTTTTAGAAAGGTCGCTATAGAAAATATATAGCCCTTGAAAATTGACATTTTGCAAACGACCTCAGAATTTGATGAAACCACATTTGTTGGATCCGGGATGTCAAATTATCGCTACGTTTCAAATTCCATAATTTTTGAAGTTAATATGTGAGCGTGGCGAAGGAAAATGTGTTTGGTCAATTTCTGTTAAATTGGACCGACCAGAAAATGGCCATTTTTCAAACGGTCTCAGAATTCGACGAAACTAGTTTTGTTGGGACCGTATCGTCAAAACATAGCTAGATTTATTTGTCTGGAATTTTTAGAATCAGTATATGGCCCCGGCAAATTGAAATGTACGTTCAAATTGAATATTGAATGTTTTATATTTTAATTTGAAGGAAAACTGAATGAAACAGTCGAATAGGCCTACGAAACATATCCCATTGTGTTCGACATGGGGGTATTTAACTAGGTATGACAGTCATTGGGTTTGAATTGGTGTTAGTATGGAGAAAGAGATATTTTTGAATTTAAAATTATATAAATATTAAAAAAATCCTCAAGCAGTCACATTAATTTCTCTCTCCCCGATAAAAACCGCTCCCCCTCGATTGATGACGGCTACCTTCCCCTCCTTCTCTCTTCTTTTACGACCAATCCACGCATCGAAACACCAGACCCCAGTTCAACTTTTTGAAGAGCTCTCCAACACCTCCACATCCATACCCTCAGCGCCTCGTCTAGGGGCATCATCATCGAGAACGGAGCTCAGGACGTCGCGCTATTCAGAGCGTTGAATCTCCTCCCTCAGGCCGTCGATCGAGCCGCCAGTGGTGGCGCAGGAAAGCCCTTTCCACCCTGTACGTCGTCGTGTAACCTGATCGAGACTACGTGCTTCAGATTCGAAGAAAATTTAAACCCTTGATTTGAACGTTCAAACTGAAGGTACGACTGTTTTATTTTAAACTATTTATAGCACTTTAAAGAGCTACGGTTTATGATTTTACAATAAAAATCATATCTTTTTCGCTTGAGGTCGAAATCCAGTAAAACAAGAGAAGTGGACTCATGCGGACGTCCTCTACATTCTAGAAGAGACTGGATATTTTTCTGAGCCTTCTGTAATTTTTGGTGGAGTCGAACCCAATGTGAGATTTCTAATTTATAAATGATATGGAAAACAACGATATATAAATTATATAGTCGATGTATGAGTTATATAAGCGTTGTACACCACATGTATAAGCGTTGTATAAGTTGTATCTTTGATGTATAAGTTATATAAGCGTTGTAAAGATTATATATGCGTTGAAATGATCGAAATGAAGTGAAATGAAATTGAAATATATTTATATACGAATATATATATATACACACACTTCCCTCGTCCACAGACCATGGACGATATTTATTGGTTGTGATATTGTTTGCATTATTGGTTGATGTGAAATTTGGTGAAAATCATGAATGATTGATTTTGGTTGAAAATTATTTTGGATGAAACCACATAGGATTAGTTTGTGGAAAAGAAAAGTAACCATGCTCGTTTGCGTACGAATTAGATGCATGAAATCCCCATTGTCAAAAACTGCGAGGTTCTAAGGTAGAGCGAGGAGCCGTAATAGGGACGGTCCCCGTTTTAACTACACTGTCGTTATACTGCCAAAATTTTCAATAATATTCGTGTGTTAGAATTATTTTCATGTGTTGAAACTATATTCATGTGTTGAATAGAAATTCAGGTGTTGAATTGAAATTCATGTGTTAAATAGAAATTCATGTGTTGAATGAAGTTCATGTGTTGAATAAATTCTTTGAAAGATAAAAATAACATTTTTATTATATATATAGACTATATAAAATATTATTATTTTAAATAAATTGTTTTAACACCAAAAATAACATTTTTACCTTATGTATGAACTATATAAAATAATCGTGTTTTGAAATAAATTGTTTTACAATAAAAATCACATTTTTATTATATATATAAACTATAGAAATTTATGTGTTGAATAGAAATTCGTGTGTTGAATGAAGCTCATGCGTTGAATGAATTCTTTGAAAGATAAAAATAACATTTTTATTATACATATCAACTATAGAAAAATTCATGTGTTGAATAAAGGACTAGAACAATAAAAATCATATTTTTATCATATGTGTGACGTCAAAAACATTCATGTGTTGAATATATAGATTGAACAATAAAATCTACTTTTTTATTGTGAATATGAAGTGCTAAAAATATTCATATGTTAAAAAAATATTTTTGATTATAAAAATATCATTTTTATCAAATATATAAACTGAAGATGGTTTTGAAATCGAAGAAAGAATTAAATTTATATATATTTATATAAATATAATTAAAATAAATCGAGTAACGAAGCTGCAGTTCGTATTTTGAAACCGTGATTCCAAACGATTAGTGTGGGAGATCCGACCATCGGATTTTCCCGATACCGAAACCATTGGGCTCGCTTTGGAAATATCTTTCCAACGACACCCACTTTGTGAAAATCCAACGGTTAGATTGGCTGGAATGTTTAATTCAAATCTGAAGATAAACAGCGCCAGAATCGATTATATATATATATATATATATATATATATATATAATTAAATTAAATCGAATAACAATGCTGCAGTTCGTATTTTGAAATCGTAACTTCAAACGATAAGTGCGGGAGATCCGACCGTCGGATTTTCCCAAAACTAAAACTGTTGTATTCGTTTTGAAAAGATCTTTCTAATGATACAAAATTTGTGAAGATCAACGGTTAGATTTTCAGATATGCGTAAATCAAATATGAAGAAAAATAGCGCCACGGCCGCGTTATGGCCTGAAGCGTCGTTTGAATGAATTGGCTATTTTTAATTAATAAAAATAGCGATAAAATATTATAAACGATATGGAATGGAAATAAACTGAATTTACTGGGTTTATGTGATATTTGATGGTTGAATGTGTTTGGCGTGAAAATTACATTAAAGAACAGAATTAGTGTTGTTGAATAATTTAACCATTGAAATGAATTGATTTGAAATTCTAAATATACATGAATTATTTGAAAAGGCTGAGTTAATTCTCATTTCAAATAATTGATCGACGATTGAAAGTCGAAGATATGAAGAAGGTGCAAGTCCGATGATCTGCACGTCGAATGGAGGAGTGCTACTAATGCTCGTGAAGGAAGTGGCTACCTTGAAGGGGCTGAAGTAGTAGCCGTCCGGACGTACTTGTTGATTGTAATGATATGCGAGGTATAGAGTGCCTCCGGTTTTGTTCAGACCCGGGACGAACTTGTAAATGGACTGTGTGTCCGGCGTTGGATTTTGTTCCGTGCTGATTGATCTCTATTAAATATATATCTGTTTGGCGGAGGAGAATTAATTCTCTTGCTTAACGCCCTTCTCTGAGATGTACAAGCTCAGAGGTTATATATCGATAGAAATCAGTCGCATGGAGTGAATTGCCTGTATGGCATGCCTAAGTGGCAGATGATCAAGGCTTCAATTGAAAAGCAAAGTCTTGTGGTTGATGATCAAAGCACGGCCTGTGTAGCATAGCTTTGTGTATAACGTTGATTCGCGAGCCTGACACCCCGGTATGAAACAAAAACGGGAGAGGACCTTAGGGAGGACATGCGTTTCTTTCTAGCTAGGGTGGTGTCAGTGACCTACCAACCCTGACATTTATATTATTTTCACCTATGTGGTTGTTGTTGTTGCGAGGCGCCTCGGATATATCGATGACTATGTGGAGCTGGTGGAGTCGTAGGACTCATTTACGCCCCAAAGGGCGGGGAAACGCAGTGTTCAGGCATTTTAATCCACATCGGTGGGCCGACCCTGACGATCCAAGGGGCAGTTGCGGCTGTTCCTAAGGCTCGGGCTAGACAGTCTCGAATTCGGTAAGGACTATCTTTTGCCTTGGTTCATGATGGAAATCAAATTTCAAATACGACACTGTGCGGTTTTGATTGTACGCCTATATATAACGACATAGTGGTATGGTGCATTAATGCCGTCTATGATTGATAGTTATGACTGAAATTTGTTTTTGAAACATATAAACACTAGTAATAATATCAAATGCTTTTTTTTATTCGTATCAGCATATTTTGGCCATTATGAGGTAAAACTCTATCCTCCGGTTTTTGTTGCATTGTGCGATGGGAACTGAGTCTTATAATGGCTTCATTTTTATAAAAAGCATTGCGAGGTTTAAAAGATTTACTTGTTTTAAAGCACTGGCAATCCAATGGTGTAAACCCGTTCCGCGAAAGTGGAGTGGTCCTGTGATTGGCTATATTATAAAATATGTTAAGTAGATTTCTCATACCAGTTCCATGACTGACTCGTAGTTTGTTTCACTTGCAAACTCGGGGGCCCCTTGTTTCTACACGGGCAACCTTGTATTCAGGTTTTAGTAGGCTCTTTCTGGATAGCTGAAGCTGAAGATGGATTCTATCATTTATCTCTTTTTATGCTGTTCAGCTCTAGTTATACGTATTATGTTTTGTTTTCCGTTGTAGACATTTATGTATAGCTGTACTGTATTTTGTACTAAGTATGATCCTGTATACTGTGCAACTCTGATGATTATGTTTATCCAGTGTATTATATTGCACATTATCTGGTGTTTTTATTTATTTTTGTTCTGTTGTTATCTGTTTATGTGTTATATTCCAACGATTACCCTTAACACCATCTTACGGGGTTTGGGGTCGTCACAATCGTGGTATCAGAGCTTCGGTTAAGCTTAGTTCTGGAATATAACATATTAACGAACTCATCAGAAATAGAACCAGTAGTGTTCTAGGGCGAGTGACTCATTATAGATAGGATCAGTAATATCCTAGTACGAGTATAGCAGAATGAGATACGACCTGATAGACACATTTACGTACAAGTATATGTCTCTGTGTTTTAAAATTACCTTTTCTGTTGACCTGACACTTTGTCTTCTATTTTCAAACATAGAAAATGAGTGGCAGAAGCAGAAGAAATAATCCTGTAGTTCAACAAATTAATGAGCCAGTTGTGCTCCCTCAGCCAGGATCGGATATCGAAGTCTCTAGTTTCCAAGTGGATGGCGCAGGAGTTCTGAGATTGAAAGGTAGAATTGGTGTTCCCGACAATCTTGAGCTCAAAAGAGAAGTAATGGACGAGAGCCACAAGTCCAAACTGAGCATCCACCTGGGGGTTAGTAAAATGTACAATGACCTCAAGCGAACTTTCTAGTTGAAGGCAATGAAAAGAGATATCTCTATATATGTCATCCGGTGTCCTACTTGTCAACAAGTCAAAAGCGATCAGCAGAAGCTCACTGGATTGTTGCAACCTTTGGAAATTCCAGGTGGGAAGTGGGAACAGATTTCTATGGATTACATAGATGGTTTGCCCAGAACCAGGAAAGGAAACGACAGTGTTTGGGTGAGCGTAGATCGTTTCACGAAGACCGCCCATTTCATACATGTCAAATCGAATAGAACTGCACAGAGTCTGGCGCAGATTTATTTCAAGGAAATAGTTAGACTGCACGGAGTTCCCATGAGCATCGTTAGTGATCGTGACCCGATTTTTGCTAGTAAATTCTGGGAAGCAATCCAAGAAGAATTGGGAACGAAACTGAACTTGAGCACCGCATATCATCCTCAAACAGATGGTCAAACTGAGAGGGTGAACCGTATTCTTGAAGATTTATTGCGGGCTTGTGTTATTGATTTTGGCGGATCATGGGAAGACCATTTTCATTTTGCCGAGTTCTCATACAACAACAACTACGAAGCGAGCTTGACAATGTCACCATTCGAAGCATTATATGGTAGACCATGCCGATCTCCTGATTGTTGGGTAAAACCTGGTAATAGACTTGTATTTGGGCCAGATATGATTCGCGATGCTGCAGATAAAGTCGATTTCGTTAAGAAATGATTACTTACCTCCCAAAGCCGACAGAAAACCTATGCAGATAAGAGAAGAAGAGATATATCATTTGCTGTTGGCGACCACGTGTATTTGAAAGTATCTCCGATGAGAGGAGTAATCCGGTTCGGCAAAATAGGGAAATTAGCACCCAAGTTTATTGGTCCGTTTCCTATTCTGGAACGGGTTGGAACTCTCGCTTATATGGTTCAATTGCCTGACTGGTTGCCTGGAGTACATAATGTGTTTCACGTATCTCAACTTCGAAAGCATGTTCATGATCTAGACTTGATCATCGAAGAAGAAGCGCAATGGGATATAGAAATTACTCCAGAATTGGCTGTGAAAAGAGAGCCGCTAAAGATAATTAGCAAAGAAACCAAAGAACTGAGGAACAAGAAGGTTCACTTAGTCAAAGTGCAATGGAGTGGAGATTCGCGAGATTGGACTTGGGAAACTGAGGAAAGCATTAAGAAAGACTATCCTAAGTGCAGGGTGGATATCTCTGATTGACTCTGGTACATTTACCATATTTTGCAAATTTCATTATGTTCTCCACTTTGACGTTGTTTTCTTTTCATGGATGTAAACTTTTAATCATATAGTCTGAATGATTTTAAAAAGAATATATGAATTAATTAGTATGATTTTGAAAAGTTAAAAATAAAATTGATTGATGATTGTGTTGTGTGAGTGTGAATTTGATTAATTAAATTATTAGAATGATAGTTAATTTAATCAATAGTAGAATGAATGGTAGAATTTATACAATAAAATCAAGTATTGAACTGATTTGAAATAGATAGAAATATATACATGTACATCATATATGTTTGAACAGGTAAATGGATTAGTTGTTGAGTAAAGAATTTATTTGCGTGCCCGACAAATAGGTAAACCTTAATGAGTTGGATGCACAATTTTATTTATTACATCAACTCCTGTGAATGCCATTGGATGCGGAGTGCTGGTTATTCTGTGTGTAATTAATAAATGTCGCCATAGGATAGTGACAATTAATTTTGAACTACACTACATGGAATACATCTTGAGAGAGTCATACTTCATCATATACCACATAAGCATTTGGTGCTTGTGTGACGAGGTTGAAGATTTACCATACGAGCGAGAGGCATGTATGGCGATGACTATATTTTAAAGGTTGAAATGATGTTTGATATGGACCATATAAAATGTAACGGTAAATTGCAAGATTAATAAAAACCCCACACGGGTCTGGAGATGACAATAAACACGTCTCCCTGGTCATAAGGCACAAAAACCATTTATAGGGTGACGAGAATTTATTCTCTGGAGTTATGATCTATACACTCTCCCCAGTGGACATCGGAATATATCACTATAAATATGTGCATGCTTATTAGGATTTATTGGGTACCTAATACAGACCAATAAATTTCCAAACCCCTCCCCGTACAAAGGAGGTTATGGCGAAATTTTTCTAAAATTTAGGGTGTTAGCCAAAATTTTGAAGAATTTGAAAATTCTTAGAAACTAAAAAGTTGGAGAATGTAAGCCTGAAGGAAAGTAGAGTTTGTTAATTAAACCACTTTCGACTTTGTTCCTTTTCGGGGACGAAAAGTTTTTAGTGGGGGAGATTGTAACAACCCGGAAAATCTGAGCCAGTTTAAAATTTTTAAATTGGCTATTTTAGTGGATTTTAGATATTTCAAATAAAATATTTTAAATAATAACGACGAAAAGTATGTTTGAATCGTTGTTTGAAAATAAATATAATTATTTTAAATTATAAACAAGGCCAGAAATGGCGTGATAGTTTCAAAATTTGAATTCAAACTTTGACTAACTGTACCGAGAGCAAAACAAAATGAATTTTGGTGAAACCAAAAATATTTAAATATGTTAATGAATATCTTTCTAACAAATCTGAAAAATCGAAGTTTCATAGCGGTAATCAAAAGTTATGGCCAAATGAATTTTCAGAAAGGTCGCTATAAAGAATATATAGCCCTTGAAAATTGACATTTTGCAAACGACCTTAGAATTTGACGAAATCACTTTTGTTGGATCCGGGATGTCAAATTATTGCTAGGTTTTAAATTCCATAACTTTTGAAGTTAATATGTGAGCATGGTGAAGGAAAATGTGTTTGGTCAATTTTTATTAAAATGGATTGACCAGAAAATCGCCATTTTTCAAACGGTCTCAGAATTCAACGAAACTAGTTTTGTTGGGACCATATCATCAAAACATAACTAGATTTATTTTTCGGGAATTTTTGGAATCAGAATGTGGCCCCGGCAAATTGAAATGTACGTTCAAATCGAATATTGAATGTTTTATATTTTAATTTGAAGGAAAACAGACTGAAACGGTCGAATGGGCCTACGAAACATATCCCATTGTGTTCGGAATGGGGGTATTTAGCTAGGGGCGACAGTTGTTGGGGTTGAATTTGTAACACCCCACCTCCGCCAGGGTGTCTCTTGCAAGCACTCTGACTTTGGAGGGGCGTTTGAATCAGGTAAACATGCATAATGATATATCAAGGCAGAACAAGAACATATGTATATACGTAAACAGAGTAAATAAGATAAGTAAAACAGCGGAAGATTTCAAACTATTTCAAAACAAGTCTGGTACATCATAATGTCAACTTTCCAAATACACAAGTCTAGATAAAAACAACATTACTGGAAAAACTGAAATACATAAGTACTATCCCCAAAATAAGTGATAACAATAGCTAGCTTCATGTCAAGACCGTACATGAGATAAAATCCCACAAGCAAGCGATCAGAAATCCAAGCTAAGCTCCAATATTCCCTCCCTGAGAACCTGGGAGGGAAACGGAAGAAAAGAGGCGAAAGAAAAACAGGTCAGTCAAAAAGACTGAGTAAGCCCTACTACAATCAATGTAAACTGATAAAGTTAACTGGCATGATGAAAGCAGGGATGAACATAAGGATAACAACATACTAGCATGATGATTAAGTAACAAGGTAGATAAAGGTGTCATCGCATAATCAGGTTTAAGGTTTTGCACCACAGGTGTACTAGCAAACTAACATGACTTGAATAAACAAGTATTGATCCCTTGGCCCAAGCTTTGGCCCAATAACATGAAGTGACCCTAATACGCGGTCCAACCAAACGGTCTAGTCGATCGGCTCCCTATAAGCCTAACTCGTCACGTGTTGGTGTCAATGCGGCCCAAACATAATTGTAGTCAGACTGTGCAGGGTCTCCCGTCGGGTGTATCAAGCCCTAGGGTGTCAACCCCTGGACACCATAAACATAAGTGCACAGTCTCGATCTACTGGTACCCTTGCATGCTTTCCCCGGCTTCGGACTATGTGCACGACCATAGTCCGCTCGGAACTACACCGGCGTACCACTCTGCCGTCGCTTTTGGTCACTTACCTCATGTCCAGTAATCGTGCCCCCACCCTAGCCTAACCCCTAGGGTCATAATGATACAAACTTGGGATTACTGCTGGAGTGGACCCCCATTGCTAGGATTTTCTAGTGGGTTAAGTACGGTTTAACCCTCTTGCTAATCATGGATTAACTTGGTTAAGTGTAACGATGAGTTCACGACTTAAACCTGATTAATCTACCAAGCCCAAATTGGTTAAGTATTAAGTGGACCATGAGTTAACCCTAATCATGAGGCATTAATTAATTAATGCGCCTGAACCTCTCACATTAGACTTTGTTGCGGTTACTAGTTAAGCCGGTCGGTTCCGGGTAGCTTTACACCACAACTTGGTCTAACCTCGGGTTCAAGGTACAACATGACCAACTTCTCACATTGGGTCCTATTGTTTGTAGCAACTAGTTAAGCCGGTCGGTTCCGGGTAGGTTTACGCTACAAACTCAACCCAACCTCGAGTTGGTTACACTTATATTTTCTAAGTGTCATGTCCATCATGTTTCCAAAACATGTTACAAGTTTTCAAGCATTTGGGTAGACCTAACTTAATAGGTAAATTCCCAATGGGTAGACCTAACTTAATAGGTAAATTCCCAATCTTACGTTTTTATGTCTTTTAAGTTTACCCAACCCCAAACGCAATCCCATCGCTTACATATCGCAATAGCGCATAAAGGATAGAAAGAGGGAACTTGGCATAATCATGACATAAAGGGGTTGAAGCCACAAGTTTAACATGGTGGCATATGAAATGTACATATGTTCATATACTTGCATATTACATTTTTAGGCCTCAAAAGCATGCATAAAACCAAACTTAGCATATTGGTGATACATGGTGATAAATGACATGTAGAAATGGCCATAAGTTCGCATTTAGCCTCACATGCAAGTTATCATAAGAGATATGATAACTTACATGTTGCCAAAATGCAACCTTTAGCATAAAGCTTTAAGCTTTAAGCTCATAAACCCAAGATAAGCTTGCATAACATGATAACATGAACAAACGGATCAACCCAAACTTGCATAACATAACTTGTGTATCATATGACAAACTTGCATATCAAACTTGCATAACATAACTTGCATATCATATGACAAACTTGCATATCAAACTTGCATAACATAACTTGCATATCATATGACAAACTTGCATATCAAACTTGCATAACATAACATGATAAACTTGCATAACACATCATAGTAAACTTGCATATCATAATGATCAAACACAACTTGCATCATTCATTAACTTTAGAGTTTAAATATGAAAGCAGAAAAGGGCTTACAATGCTTATGAAGACACAAAAATATGACAAAGCCCTTATGCAATCAAATAGACCCAAAATGCAAGCTCTAATAGAAAATCCCTTGAGCCAAAATGATCAAAAACCCTTGCTTTATGATGTAAATATGGAAACTTGACTTGAATGCAAGCTAATGATGCTCATACAAGCTTGAAAACACTTGTATGCATGGAAAATCTCTCATAGAAATAACTTAGAGTTTTATGAAAAGAGTGGAGGCAATGAGAGGATTGATTTTGACATAGTTTAGTTGTAGGATTGATTAATGACGATTTAGGGTTAGGTTAGGGGCTTATTTATAGAGATTAGGATTAGTTTCAACCTTAGGATTAAACCCTAGTTCTAATCTCAGCCCTCAAAACCGAATCTGGCCCCCAAACTCAACACAACTTCAAAATGGTGCACCAGGCAAAACTGCCCGGCTGAACCAAGTCGACAGCCAAGTCGACAGGGCTGTCGACTTGGGTCCAACCAAGTCAACTCCCAAGTCGACAGGGCTGTCGACTTGGGTACTTTGGCGGGAATTTTCCCTCCTGGCCCAATCTGACCCTAATATCCAAATTCAAACTTGAATTTGAAATCTATTTTTACTTTGAAATTTTCTGAAAATTTCGTTGGGCCTTAATCGGGTCATACGGACTCCGATTTTCGAAAACTCGGACTCTATTTCGCGTATTTTTCCGAGGCGAACGCAATGGCATAGCCCGTTTCCCTTGATTCAGATTTATTAATTAAATTCTGCCTCGATTTACGTTATAACAGGTTATTGAAAATACGGGTTGTTACAGAATTGGTGTTCGTATGGAGAAAGAGATATTTTTGAATTTAAAAATATATAAATATTAAAAAAAACCTCAGCCAATCACATTAATTTCTCTCTCCCCGATAAAAACCCCTCCCCCCTCGATCGACGACGGCTACCTTCCCCTCCTTCTCTCTTCTTTTCCTACGAATCCACGCATCGAAACACCATACCCCAGTTCAACTTTTTGAAGAGCTCTCCACCACCTCAACATCCATACCCTCCACGCCACGTCTAGGGGCGTCATCGTCGAGAATGGAGTTCAGGAAGTCGCGCCGTTCAGAGCGTCGAATCTCATCCCTCAGGCCATCGATCGAACCGCTAGTGGTGGCGCAGGAAAGCCCTTTCCACCCCCTACGTTGTCGTCTAACCTGATCGAGACCACTTGCTTCAGATTCGAAGAAAATTTAAAACCTAAATTTGAACGTTCAAACTGAAGGTACGGCTGTTTTATTTTAAACTATTTATAGCACTTTAAAGTGATACGGTTTATGATTTTACAATAAAAATCATATCTTTTTCATTTGTGGTCGAAATCCAGTGAAACAAGAGACAGTGGACTCGTGCGGACGTCTTCTACATTCTAGAAGAGACCGGATATTTTTCTGAGCCTTTTGCTATTTTTGGTGGAGTGGAAACAAATGTGAGATTTCTAATTTATAAAAGATATGGAAAACAACGATATATAAATTATATAGTCGATGTATGAGTTATATAAGCGTTGTACACCACATGTATAAGCGTTGTATAAGTTGTATGTTCGATGTATAAGTTATATATGCGTTGTAAAAATTATATATGCGTTGAAATGATCGAAATGAAGTGAAATTAAATTGAAATATATTTATATACGAATATGTATATATACTCCCCTCGTCCACAGACCATGGAAGATATTTATTGGTTGTGATATTGTTTGGATTATTGGTTGATGTGAAATTTGGTGAAAATCATGAATGATTGATTGTGGTTGAAAAATACCTGTTTGTGGTTGAAAATCATTTTGGATGAAACCACATAGGATTAGTTTGTGGAAAAGAAAAATAAACATGCTCGTCTGCGTACGAATTAGATGCATGAAATCCCCATTGTCAAAAACCGCGAGGTTTTAAGGTAGAGCGAGGAGCCGTACTAGGGACGGTCCCAGTTTTAACTACCCTGTCGTTATGCTGCCGAAATTTTCAATAATATTCATGTGTTAGATTATTTTCATGTGTTGAAACTATATTCATGTGTTGAATGGAAATTCATGTGTTGAATAGAAATTTATGCGTTGAATAGAAATTCATGTGTTGAATGAAGTACATGTATTGAATAAATTCTTTGAAAGATAAAAATAAAATTTTTATTATATATATAGACTATATAAAATATTAGTATTTTAAATAAATTGTTTTAATACAAAAATTAACATTTTTACCTTATGTATGAACTATATAAAATAATCGTGTTTTGAAATAAATTGTTTCACAATAAAAATCACATTTTTATTATATATATAAACTATAGGAATTCATGTGTTGAATGAATTCTTTGAAAGATAAAAATAACATTTTTATTATATATATCAACTATAGAAAATATTCATGTGTTGAATAAAGGACTAGAACGATAAAAATCATATTTTTATCCTATGTGTGAAGTCAAAAACATTCATTTGTTGAATATATAGATTGAACAATAAAATCTACATTTTTATTGTGAATACGAAGTGCTAAAAATATTCATGTGTTGAATAAATATTTTTGATGATAACAATATCATTTTTATCAAATATATAAAGTGAAGATGGTTTTGAAATCAAAGAAAGAATTATATTTATATATATTTATATAAATAAATTAAAATAAATCGAGTAACGAAGCTGCAGTTCGTATTTTGAAACCGTGATTTCAAACGATTAGTGCAGGAGATCCGAACATCGGATTTTCCCGATACCGAAACCGTTGGGTTCGCTTTGGAAATATCTTTCCAACGACACCCACATTGTGAAGATCCAAAGGTTAGATTGTCTGGAATGTTTAATTCAAATCTGAAGAAAAACAGCGATAGAATCAATTATATTTATTTATATATATAATTAAATTAAATCAAATAACGACGCTGCAGTTCGTATTTTGAAATCATAACTTCAAACGATTAGTGCGGGAGATCCGACCGTCGGATTTTCCCAAAACTAAAACTGTTGGATTCGTTTTGAAAGGATCTTTCTAATGATATAAAATTTGTGAAGATCCAACAGTTAGATTTTCAAATATGTGTAAATCAAATCTGAAGAAAAACAGCGCCACGGCCGCGTTATGGCCTGAAGCATCGTTTGAATGAATTAGCTATTTTTAAATAAATAAAAATAGCGATAAATAGTGATGAAATATTATAAACGATATGGAATGGAAATAAACTGAATTTGCTTGGTTTATGTTATATTTGATGGTTGAATGTGTTTGGCGTGAAAATTACATTAAAGAACATAATTAGTTTTATCAAATAATTTAACCATTGAAATGAATTGATCTGAAATTCTAAATATACGTGAATTATTTGAAAAGGCCGAGTTAATTCTCATTTCAAATAATTGATCGACGATTGAAAGTCGAAGATATGAAGACGGTGCAAGACCGATGATCTGCACGTCGAATGGAGGGGTGCTACTGATGCTCATGATGGGAGTAGCTAACTTGAAGGGGCTGAAGTAGTAGCCTTCCGGACGTACTTGTTGATTGTATGGATATGCGAGGTATTGAGTGCCTCCGGTTTCGTTCAGACCTGGAACGAACTTGTAAATGGACTGTGTCTGACATTGGATTTTGTTCTGTGCTGATTGATCTCTATTAAATATATATCTGTTTAGCGGCAGAGAATTTATTCTCTTGCTTAACGCCTTTCTCTGAGACGTACGAGCTCAGAGGTTATATATCGATAGAAATCAGTCGCATGGAGTGAATTACCTGTGTGGCATGCCTAAGTGGTAGATGATCAAGGCTTCTGTTGAAAAGCAAAGTCTTGTGGTTGATGATCAAAGCGCGGCCAGTGTGGCATAGCTTTGTGTATAACATTGATTCGCGAGCCTCACACCCCGGTATGAACCAGAAACGAGAGAGGACCTTAGGGAGGACATGCGTTTCTTTCTAGCTAGGGTGGTGTCACCTATGTGGTTGTTGCTGTTGCGAGGCCCCTCGGATATATCGGTGACTCTGTGGAGCCGATGGAGTCGTAGGGCTCATTTACGCCCCAAAGGGCGGGGAAACGCAGTGTTCAGGCATTTTAATCCACATCGGTGGACCGCCCCTAAAGATCCAAGGGGCAGTTGCGGTTGCTCCTGAGGCTCGGGCTAGACAGTCTCGAATTCGGTAAGGACTATCTTTTTCCTTGGTTCATGATGGAAATCCAATTTCAAATACGACACCATGCGGTTTTGATTGTATACCTATATATGACGACATAGTGGTATGGGGCATTAATGTCGTCTATGATTGATAGTGTAATAAGCCAGAAATCTGAGCCAATTTAAAATTAATATTTTGGCAATTTTAATGAATATTGAATATTTAAAATGAATTATTTTAAATAATAGTGATGAAAAACTTATTTTGAATATAATTCGAACGTATATATTTATATAGATTGTCGTTAGAATATAAATAATTATTTATAATTATAAAAGGAATTGAAAATGGCGTGGTAGTTCGATAATTCGATTACAAATTTCAATTGAACATACCAGGTGCAAAATAAATCGGATTTTAGCAAAACCAAAAATAATGGAATCTAATTGTGAATATCTTTCCAACGAATCTGAAAAATAAAAATTTCATAGCGGGAATCAAAAGATATGTCCAGTTGAAAATTGAGAATAGTCGCTATGGAATTTTGGCGTTTAAAAATGGAAAATTTGCAAACGACCTCGGTTTTCGACGAAACCACTTTTGTTGGATCTGCGATATCAAATTATTGCTAGGTTTCAAATTTCATAATTTTTCGAATCAATATGTGAGCGTGGCAAAGTAAAACACGTATGACCAGTTTAAGTTAATTTTAATCGACTGGAAAATGGTAATTTTTCAAACGGTCTCAGAATTCGACGAAATTAGTTTCGTTAGGACCGTATCGTCAATACGAAGCTAGAAATTGTTTTTTTTTTGGGAATTTTTAAACTTCATATGTGGCCCCGGTAAATTGAAATGTGTGTTCAAATTCAATATATAGAGTTATATTTGGATTTTGACGAAAACTGATCGAAACGGTCGAATCAGCCTATGATACATATCCCATTGCGTTCGGAATGGGGGTATTTAGCTAGGAACGACAGTCGTTGGGTTCAGATTGGAGTTCGAATAGAAAAGTTGCTTTTTGAAATTTAAATATAATAAAACATATAATAATAATAAACCCCTCTACTTATTTCTTCAAAGTCAGACCCCCCCTCCATTGAAAATCAAAACATAAAACAAAATTAAAAAAAAAAACCGATCCCCTTTCAGAAAGTCGCGCCTCCTTCACCAGAGCCGTCGCTCCTCCACCCACGTCCACCGCCCTCCTCCGCAACCTCTCCCCACTCTTGCCTCTGACACCGTCCATTTTCCCTTTCGATTGATCCTCGCCTGCGAAAGAAACCCCAAAGCCACCGCACCCCCCCTTGCCTGAGCGCGCCACCGCACACCCCCCATGCGACGCCGCGATGCACTCCGACCTACCGAGCCCCTAACGCCGCGCCAGCATCCCTTTGCCCCCCCTCCCTGAACGACGCACAAACCCCCCCCCCCTCGGCCACCTTCTCCGGTAATTTTGTTTGTTAATTTATTCATTTTTATTTACAGTAGGTAACATATAGAAGTTAGGACCTTTGTTTTTAAACGAAAAGATTTGAATAATATAAAAGAAAAGATTTGATTTTTATTTCAGTTTTAGAAATACATGAAGATAGAATTTTTTGTGTATGTAAAGGTGAGGTCTTTTATCGTATAAAGATAGGAATTTTATGTTGAAAGAGAAGATACAAAAATATAACCTTTTACAAAAATAGATTTTATCAGGAAGTTAGAGAATAAAATTTGGTTTTTTTTATGTAGAGTGATAAAAATAGAATTTTGTACATAATAGGAAACATAAAAATATGATTTTTTTATTAGTAAGGTTATAAGAATATAATTTTTATATTATAGAAAGGATAAAAATATAATCTTTATAATATAGGAAGGTTAAAAATATGAATTTTATTAGGTGTATAGAATAAAAATACGATTTTTTATATTATTTAACTAGTAAAAATTTGATCTTTATATAGTAGTGAGAATAAAAATATGATTTTTATTATATGTATGTTGAAATAAAAATGTGATTTTTATAGCGTTGAAATAAAAATCTGATCTTTATATAAGAAGAAGAAATATAAAAATATAATTTTTATATAGAAAGAAGCATTGTAATAATATATGAAATAAAAATACGATTTTTATTAATTGAATGAAGTTGTAAAAATATAATTTTTATTTGAACAGTGTGAAAAGAACTGCATAGGAATTTCAAGCTAATTCTGATAGTTCAGCAGCTCAAAAGCAAAGCACGGCGGAGTGGAACCCTCTGTGAGAACTCCTCACTTAAAATTTAATTTTCTAGTTAAAATATATACTAGGATGCAGACGGTGTTTAGTAGCACCCGACACCCGTCATCCACAGACCATGGACGGCTTGTATGCTTGTTTGTTTGATTTTGATGTGTAGTTGATTGTGTAATGTGATGTGAAATGAAATAAAAATTTTATATAGTTAAAAATATTTTATAGTTGAAAATAGAATTTTTAACGTGTATATGAAATGAAATATATATATACACATTTGACTGATATTGATTTGGACGATAAATTTTACACATTGCCCAAATGCACAAATAAAATCTGTCTTTGATTGTTTGAAACCCCACACGGGTATTGGGATGATATATGACATACACTAGTCCCAATAATTAGCTGTATGTCGATCGATTGATTGACAGGCTGTTATAAGCATTAAATATTTATATTTGATGCTTATACAGTGTAGAACGCACTCTGGATGATGGTTGATTATTTATCGTTGTTATTTTATACATGTGTTGTAGAAAATCCATATAATTAAGATTATATGGTAATTGATTGGGCCTCATTCTAGTTTTGAAAAAAGAAATATTTGATATAGAAATATTTGAAAAAGAAATATTTGAAATAGAATATTTGAAAATAGAAATGCGAGGCCGTGTTAACTAGTTACACGCCATTTTAACACGAACGAGAATTTTGTCGATTTTATAATGAATATTGGAAGTGATTTCAAAATCGAATATTTAGAAATGAATTCGAATTGAAATTAAATAGAATTGAATTCGAATTGAAATTGAATAGAATTGAATTCGAATTGAAATTGAATAGAAATGAATTCGAATTGAAATTGAATAGAAATGAATTCGAATTGAAATTGAATAGAAATGAATTAGAATTGAAATTGAATTGAATTGAAAACGAACTGAAATTGAATTAAAAATCGATTTGAATTGAAATCAATTTGAAATGAATTTAAAACGATTTATAAAATTAGTTTCGAAAGGAAATCGACGAAGTATATATTATATATATATTATATATAATATTGTAACAACACGTATTTTAATAACATGTTATAACCATAAATCAAGGCCAAATTAAATTTTAAATAAGAATTAAGGGAAACGGGTTATGTTATTGCGTTCGTCTCAAAATTCTGCGTGGAAACCAGTCCGAGTTTTCGAAAAACGGATTCCGTATGAGGGAGATATGACCCTCCAAAGTTTCAGGAATTTTCAAAAACCAAAACAGCTCGAAATTCAAATTCGAAATTCAAATTCAAACCCAGAAGCGGGCTGGGCGGGAAATTTCCCGCCCAGGACCTAGGTCGACTGGGTGGTCGACTGGTAGTCCACCTCCCCCTGACCAGGTCGACTGGGTAGTCGACCTGGGGGTCGACCTGCCCCGAATTTCCAGATCCAAGGCTGAATTCATTTCTGCGTATCTAGACCGATTTCTGGACCAAATTCGTGACTCTGATCCTATATAAACTCACCCCTAGCCTCATTCTCTCCACACTATTTCATTCTGTCCTTATGTTGCTTCTGAAATAATTAAATTAAAGAGAGAATGGCTACTTCTTCTTCATCAAGACAACATCTAGGAATTGCAAATTGGATAATTCATGACTATTTTGGATAATTCATGACTATTTAGGGTAGTTGCCCAGAACTATTTTGGATAATTCATGACTATGAATATTTAGGGTAGTTGCCCAGAACTATTTTGGATAATTCATGACTATTTAGGGTAGTTGCCCAGAACTATTTTGGATAATTCATGCCTATGAATATTTAGGGTAGTTGCCCAGAACTATTTTGGATAATTCATGACTATTTTCATTAATCGCTTATGATTCACTACGACTATGACTATTGTGGCCAATTGACTATTACAGTTGAGTTGAAAACCATGTTGTACACCAAGACCATTGATCCATTATCCTTGTGTTTGGCTTGCTTTTGCATGCCTATTATTTCATGCCAATTTTTATCATGACTATCGTCTTTTTATGCCATATTTGAAAGCCTGTTATTCTCTATATGCCGGTGATGTTGTATCCAAATATCCCAAGCTATATCATGCCAGATTTATCACCTTGTGCTCGTTCTTTTGCCTATCATAGTTGGGATGTTATTCCCTTTTATTTTGGACCAGGATCTACTTGTAATTTAGATTGATTTACGTTTACATGCGATGGGGATACAAATTGGGTAGGTTAGGCAGACATGAATTGGTTATGAATATGAATCATGAACTTGATAATAGGCATAAGTGGAAACCTGAAAACTTGATATGAGAACTTGACATGAAACTCGCTTAGAAACTTGACACGAACTTGACATGAAAATTGAACATGGACATGACACTTAGAATGAACTTGAAAATGGCCAACTCGAGGTTGGGTTGAGTTTGCAGTGTAATTCTGCCTGGAACCGTCCGACAAATGCAGTTACTGCAAACAATAGGATCCAATGTGGGTAGTTGGTCATATCGCACTTGAAAACCAGAGGTCAGACTGAGTTTTGGTGTAATTCTGCCCGGAACCGCCCGGCATATCCAGTGACCACAACAACAGGTCTGATGTGAGAGGTTGGGTGCATTAATGAATTAATGCCACATGATAGGGTTAAGACATGAACTGCTTGAATATACTTAACCAATTTGACACGATGATTTGGTAGGGTTAAGTCATGAACCGCTTGAATATACTTAACCAATTTGACACGATGATTTGGTAGGGTTAAGTCATGAACCGCTTGAATATACTTAACCAATTTGACACGATGATTTGGTATGGTTAAGTCATTAACCGCTTGAATATACTTAACCAATTTGACACCATGATTTGGTAGGGTTAATTCATGAACCGCTTGAATATACATAATCAATTCGACATGATGATTTGGTAGCGTTAAGAAATGAACCGCTTGAATATACTTAGCCAATTTAACACGATGATTTGATAGGGTTAAGTCATGAACCGCTTGAATATACTTAACCAATTTGACACAATGATTTGATAGGGTTAATTCATGAACCGCTTGAATATACTTAACCAATTTGGCATGATGATTTGATAGGGTTAAGTCATGAACCGCTTGAATACACTTAGCCAATTTGACATGACACGTGATGGGTTAAGTCACGAACTTGAATGAACACACTTAACCAACTTGACATGCTAGACTGATGGGGTTAAGTCTCGAATTTAAATGACAACACTTAACCTGCTGGACGGAAACCCTAGTTACGCCACTACAAGAAATTATTATATTAATTGCAAGTAGGATTGCACTGAAAATTGTCTTGCTATTGTTAAATGGCTAATTCTTTACTTAATTAAAAAGACAACAAGTTAAATTGCAATTATATTAAGCGTGTGCAATAATACTAATCCAACCACATGTGAATCCCGTTCCATTATTTGGTTTCCCTCCAACATTTTTTTTGGCCGCCAAATTTTCACTTTTCTTTGCACTTCTCCTCGAGATACTCAGCTTCACCCTTTCACCTTATTTTAATATTATTAGTCCTCCTCTCCTTCCGTGTTATACCTTAATCTAATAATTCTTCAACCTCAATCGTTCCCCAATTTCACGAACTCCGTTATTCTATTTTTCTAGAAGTTCCAGAAGTTCAATGATCTGATTTGCGACTTGAATCGAAGCATTTTGGTCTGAAATCAATTCTTCAACTCGATTTGGTCCGAAGTTCAACCACCTTCCAGAAGCAAGATTTGGTCTGAAGTACAATTCTTCAAGCGCGAGCATTTGGTATATATTTTTGAAACTTCGCAATTTTATTCATTTTTCTTTACTGATGATCGTTGTATAGATTGATCGATGATAGCCAGTTCATGTGGGATTTTCCTGATTTGAAGCTCTATATAACAGATTTGATTAAAATCATTAACTATTAATTTCTATGAAAACAAATTTAATTATTGTTGCGATCTTTGCAAATTCTAGAACACATTACTGCTGTGTTCTTTGCAAATTTGAAGCTATATATAACACTGTGTGAATTCTAGAACACATTACTGTGGTGTTCTTTGCAAATTCAAGGTTAGAACATATGGAATAATGACAATTGAATAATTGAATTGTCATCGAAACTTGAACACAACATAGTCATGTTGTTTGCAAATTCAAAACTAGAACATACAGAAAAAGTATCAAAATTGAATAGTTAAATTGTCATGAGAATGGTTGAATGTGGCTTGGTTGCAAATTATAGTGTTAGTATGTTAGAATCATTCTTCAAGCACCAAATCTTGATTTACTTCCTAGCTTCAGTTTTAGTGATTTTTGTTCTTAAAATTAGTATTGAACAGCAATGACGAAACCACTGTATGGGCTGGGTAGGCTATTGCCCTACCCAAGATTTGCAAATCAAGTAACGAGCTTAGGAACAAATAAAAAAAATCAAAACAGTGGGAAAAAATGAAAAAGAAAATGAAAACTGGCCTATAACATTAACACTTTTGAACTATTAAGGTAACAAAATAGAAAGAAAGCACGGTTGAGCTTCCTAACCTCAGCACCTACTCAACTCGATCCATTTTTGACTGTAATTCCCAATCTTAAAGTATGTCAACATTTTTTACTGCGATTCCCATTATTTTTATTGTGATTCCCATTTTGCTTCCACTGTTAGCCTGGAAGCTTTTCAGTAATTTTTATACTTTATGACTGAAATATGTCAATTTTTTTGAGATGGCTATCCAATCTTACTTGAAATTAGTGAATTGTCGAGTTTTGTTTAAGTATTTGAATTTGCTTTGATGGTCTTGTTTGAAATATGTGATTTTCTATACAATCTTGCTGATCTTGAAATTGCTTTTAGTCGGAAAGATTAGTTTCAGTGTCTATATGAAATACATACTATTTTATCATCATTTCATAACATCACTACATTTTCGGTGTTAACTATGTAGTTAGTTAAATAAAAAAAGCCGAAGGATATGCTTTTGTTATCGACGTATTTGTTAACTCTTTAGATATCAATTGCGGTCATAGAACAAACATTTTTAGATATGAAGTTAATTAAAACATCATTTCAAAATAAGATGGACGGTGATTTGTTTGGAAATTATATGGTAATATAAATTGAAAAAGAAATTGCTAAAAAAAACTGGATCTTGAAACGATCGTGAATGAATTTGATTTCCGTAAAGTTTGTGGAGCACAAATCAAACGACTATTTAGCGATCTATGTTTTATGTATGCAAACTTGCTAAATTGTCTAAGTTGACGCAAAATTGTAAGTATTATTACTTTTTTAATGTGCAAGTTTGTTTAAGTTACTAATTTTTTTTTGTAAAATATTTTGACATTTATCTAGTCTCGCCCACCGCAAACCATAATCCTAGTTTCGTCGCTGTTTAACAGTGTGATGCATATGCATATGTTAGAATTAGTATTTAACAGTGCATATGTTATTATTAGTATTTAACAATGCATATGTTAGAATTAGTATTTAATTGTGCGATGCATATGCATATGTTAAAATTAGTATTTAACAGTGCGATGCATAAGCATATGTTAGAATCCTTTTACGCAATACGCATATGCATGCACAAACACATTTGTGGAGGAATTCTGTAAATTTGAAATATCATCAGTGCAATGGTAAAGGCACCATACTTTTTGCTAAGGTTACCACTATCAACAGACCACGGGTTAGGTCTGACTTACTGGCCTTGGCGGAATTCTGCGGATCGTAGTGTTAAAAATATTAAGATCAGTGCCCTTAGCACATAGGTGGTTATTTTAGGCCCATAGAACTATTTACATTTTGTAAGTTAAAAGTAGCAAATAACTATTTAACAGGCTCTCATGTTTTTCCAACTATTTTCATTAGCTCTTGGCGATTTTTAATGCTAGTTTACATAAATATTCCTTAATGATTATATAAAACAATTTGATGTACTTAGCTGCAAGTTTGTCTGATATTGTCAATACTTTAATTTACAAATAAGAAATTAATTAGCATCTCCTTTTTCCTAAGTAAACTTATAATCACATTTATATGTAAGAATTTTTAGTTTAAAACATTAGCTTTTGCAATGAGGTTGATACTGATCAAAGTACTAAAATTTCATTCAAAATGCATGAAACATAGTGTCAATAATTCCTCGATTATTCACTGTCTTAGCGATTAATTTTTTATTCATGCTCGCCACCAATCATCCACCTAAGGATTTTTATAACCTTGACCCACACAAATTAAACTGGTTCTTCCAATATCATGTTAGAGAAACATATATATTATCATGGAACAAATTAATAGGCTGAACAGTTTATACATGATTTATTTTATATGCTTGTTCATATATGATTTATTTTATAGATTGACTAATGGTAACACCGTAAAGCATGAGTTTCATAAGAGATTACTTATTATATTGTTTTTTCTCCATAACAATTGTAGATGTGATTTGAACCGTCCAAGTATAAGGTTGAATGTTTAGTGTGTCAGATTAGTTGAACTATTTAAACCGTATTAATTGTATATCGTATTCTAGTATAGTCAAATGAAAATTAATACATTAAACTGGAGTATTTTATTTAAACGATAGTAAATTAAAATTAATATGACCACATCTTTTAGTTTGTGCTTAGATTTGAAGTTGTACGGTGGTTTTTAGATAGCCATGTTGCCAGTTTGTGCTCAAATTTGAAGTTGTACGGTGGTTCTTAGGTAGCCATGTTGCCAATGGAAGTATGTAACATTTTAGAATTAATTCTCATTGCAATTTGTCACTTTTCATTTCCTATTTACCGTTTTAATATCAGTATTATTTATTATTATGTATTTAACGTTTTAATATCAGTATTATAGTAAATAAAACGGAGCGCTTTTACAGTGAGTAAACATTCCCCATATAGTTATTGATTTTTTACTTATTATGGTTTAGATGTTTCCCTGCATGTATATCTGGAAGTAATTTACATGAAAAAAAAACAAAGGGCCAAAACTGTGAATCCTTTTGTGAGTAAATTAAACACTCACTGTTTATTTATTTTTCAATACATGTCATGATCATGTACTTAACATTTGTTGTTTATATACATGCTACACCTCTTTACAAATGTGATCTGAACCCATCTGTGCTTGTGCATTAGAATAAAACCCTGTAAATGCATATAAACAATAACAAGTGAGTAAACTCCCCTTCTCCCATTTTAAGCTCTTATTGATTTCATATAATATATATATATATATGCATATATGTTCTGGATGGATAATATATATATATATATATATATATGCATATATGTTCTGGATGGATAATATATATATATATATATATATATATATATGCGTATATGGTCTAGTTTGTCTAGAGGGATGAGTTTCGGGCCATGATGTTTAACTTTGAAGGATGAGATTCCAGCCAAAAATAAAGACAAAAGCATATTATTAAGTGGCAGCAGTTTTGAACTGAACTTCAGTTTATTTATCTTTATAACTATTTGATTAAAGGTTTCAGCAAATTCACTTGCCATGTTTTAATCTATTCATTATATCTCCTAGTCTTTGTTTGTTTCAGCGGAAAAAGGGCCGAATTAAATAAGTGATTGGAGGCTGTTAGTTGGTTTATTTTCAAATAAATGCTTTCATTAAATTTTTTGTTTGTTGGATTAACCAAAATTTAGGTATTAGTTGTAAATGGTGATCGTTTGTTGCACAAGATTTTCTAGCCATACTCTTAGTGTGTTGAGCTACTAGGATGATCAATGCTATTTAGTTATTTAGGTAGTTATTATTATTATATATCTATATTTAACAATGCTTATTTTGTTATCATGAAAGTTGGACGTGAATGTTATTAATGTTAGTGCCATTGTATCGCAAATATAGTGTTGACATGGTATAGTGATCATTAACATTCAAAACATCTTATTTTTAAATCAGAACTGAACTTCACAAAATAGCAAAAAATAACAAACAATAAATTACTCAACAATTAAAGAATGGATGTACGGGTGATGCGGAGCATGTTGGTTATCGTAAATACACATAAAATTGTCAAGTGAATTGAGCACAATTAATTGGATTGTATATGTGTGTGTGTGTGTTAATATGTGTGTGTGTATATATATATATATGTATGTGTGTGTGTGTGCGTGTGTAAATATATATAAATGTAACAGTTATTGAATTGTACTTTTGTTTTGTTTAGAAAATTGCTTGTTACAATATCATATATGGCGATGGAAAAAGATTGGGTGCATTTACACAGGTAATAATACAATATTTAGCCTAAAATTTAACGTGGAAATTAAAATAAAAACTTGATTTGTTATGTTGATAACTTTGTTTTTTATTTTATCATAGAACTAGTAGCGAATACGAGCAAGGAGCATGGAATTTTGTGCATGCTGCAAAGAGAAACTTAGGAAACATAGAAAAAAATTATGTCCTTGCTTAGATTGTCGAAATCTCTCGCATCAATACGGTGATACTGTTGTCGAGCATTTGATTATAAGAGGAATGGATCCTTTCTATAAGTGCAGTAAGTGGTACAGTCATTGGTGAGCAAATGAATATAACTAAAAATGTGGAGGTGGATGAGACATATGAACAACTTCAAGCCGTTCACTTTGTAGATGAAGCGTTTGTCAATCATACTTTTTTCTCGGATGATAATAATCATGATGATGCACAGAAGCGAGTGGATGATTTTCTTAAAAATTTGGAAGATGCAAAAACTCCACTATACTCTGATTGCGTAGATCAAACAAAATTATCTGCTATCACTGCATTGTACAATCTTAAATGTGAAATTGGATTATCCGATACTGGTTTTGATAAGCTTCTAAATGTGCAACAATTGTTATTACCAAAAAATAATGTCCTTCCGAAAAGTTTGTATGAACTGAAGAAGTTTCTCAAAGTATTTGACATGGGATTCGAGAAGATTCATGCATGCAAGAATGATTGTTGTCTTTTTAGGAAAGAGTACAATGATTTGAATAAATGTCTGAAATGCGGTTCTCCGAGATGGAAGATAAATGAGAGGACAAAAGAGATAATGCCAGGTATTCCGGTCAAAGTATTGAGATATTTTCCAATTATTCCAAGACTAAGAAGAATGTTTAGATCTCCACAGATGGCAGAAGATTTAAAATGGCATTTCAGTAATAAAAGTAATGATGGTAAAATGCGTCATCCTGTGGATTCTTTGACATGGAGCATGGTGGATGATAAATTTTTTGAGCAAACGGATATGTAGCGCGTGGCTACACAGCCGGTTAAATAATAGATAACAGTGTATATCCAACTGACATACCCAGTTGGTGGTCCAAAATACAAACAACACAGAGTCAAAGATACATCATACAACACACATAGAGAGTAGTGAGGATATAAGTACAAAAGCGATCAGAGCAAGCTGAAAACCATCATAATTATACAAGTATTAAGCCAAGAGATAAGGCGGCATTCATCAAACATCACACGAGATCCATACTAGTCTCAGTATCATTGCTGTCGACCGAAGAAGCTGGTGAAGAGGCCGCCGGCAGAGCAAACCGGAATGTATCTGCATGATTGGCACCAGAACCTGAAGAGGATGAATAAATATGAATGATGCGGTGACAGATAGAAATGATTGAATTAGCCTTGTTGTTAAAAATTCGTGCGTTTCTTTCTTTCCAAATACACCAACTATAAGCGGCCAGTAAAATATCAAGAGTAGGACTAGAGTCAGATTCCCAATAGGCAAAGAAAGAGGAAATAGTGGGGATGCAACCAATTAAATATGAGCTCACTGCAGCCCAGATTGGGAAGGAAAATTCACAGGAGAAGAAGAGATGGTGAATGGATTCAGAATGAGAATTACAGATAAATGGAGACCATTTTCAAATGATCCACGTAATCTTCCACTTGGTCTTGCTACAGATGGTTTTACTCCATTTGACATTAAGGGTACCAAGTATAGTTGCTGGCCAGTGATGCTTGTGATATATAATCTTTCACCTATATTGTGTATGAAAAGGAGAATATTATGTTATCGTTATTGATTCCTGGTCCAAAGCAACCTTGGAATGATATTGATGTATATTTAGCTCCTTTTGTAGAAGATTTGCAACATTTATGGACTAACGGAGTGGAGATTTATGATGCATTTAGCAATACACTTTTTAACTTAAGAGCAGTCTTGTTATGGACTATAAATGATTTTCCAGCTTATGGAAATCTTGCTGGATGTTGTGTAAAAGGAAAAAAAGGTTGTCCGTTATGTGGCGTGAATACTCACCATAGATGGCTAAATCATAGCAGAAAAAATGTCTATATGGGACATAGAAAATTCTTACCTCTTTCAGATCCACAAAGAAAACAAAAGACTTGGTTTGATAATACTGTGGAGAAAGATAACAAGCCTAGAATTCTTACAGGTAGAGATATTTCTGTTATTTTGAAGGATTTTCCAAATGATTTTGGAAAAGATGAAAATGAAGAAATAAAAGCGGCCAAGAAGAGAAAGAATAAGAAGTTAAGTAAGAAGCAAAGTATAAAGATTACATGTAGGAAGAGGAAGTGTACTGATAGCAGAGGAGATGAAAATGATCCTACAAAAATAGAGCTATCTAGGTGGGAAAAAAATCAATTTTCACTGATTTACCATATTAGGAGGTTAGCGTTCAAATTATATTTTATTCACAATAATTAAATTACAAACTTATATAATGTTAAAGTGGTTGTATTGTTGATGTTTGTAGGAACTTCCACTCCGCCTCAATTTAGATATGATGCATATTGAGAAAAACGTGGGCGAAAGTTTACTTAGCACAATGTTGCATGATAACAAATCGAAAGATGGTCTTAGTTCTAAAAAGGATTTAGAAGATTAGGGAATTCGACCTGCTCTATATGCGCAACCTCGTGGGAAGAAAGCATATCTTCCACCGGCTCCATATACCATGTCCAGTTCTGAAAAACAAATATTTTGCAAAAGATTGCATGACTTCAAAGGACCTGATGGTTACTGTTCAAATTTCAAAAGATGTGTGTCGTTAGATGATTGCAAAGTTAGTGGAATGAAGTCACATGACTACCATGTTTTAATGCAACAAATGTTATCAGTTGCACTGAGAGGACTCCTTCCAAAAAGGACATGGAAAGTAATAACTCGTTTGTGTTTATTTTTTAATAAATTATGTCAGTGTGTTCTTGATAGAGAGAAGTTGCAACAACTCGATGATGAGATCATTACAATTTTATGTGATCTTGAAAGGTATTTTCCACCTTCATTTTTCGACATAATGATACATCTAACAGTTCATCTTGGAAAAGAAGCTCGATTGTGTTTGTTAGAGTATATGCCAAGAGATATGTTAGGGAATATGCTACAGATTAAAGAATATGCTAGGAATATTCTAGAGAATAAATGTAGCCTATAAATATATGATTTAGCATTGTATTCAGTAAATCAATTATCTCTATTGTAATAGCAGTAAAATAAATCTATAAAAATGTAGTCCCTTTTATTGCTTACCGTTTCATGCCTCTTTTCTCTCTGGATCTGAATTCTAACATGGTATCAGAGCCTGGTTCGAGAGGAGAGAGAGAATAGAGGATTGGAACTAAGTTTTTAGCATTTGTTTCTCTTCTTAGGATAATTGAGTCACGCCCCACTTTCGTTTCAGAAAATTAAATCGCAACTTAAATTTCACAGCTTCCCCAAACTTTCAGATAGTCGCTAGCATTTTCAGACAGTTCGACTTTTAAATCGGAATTTTCCCCTAGTCCTATCGATTTAAAAAAAAAGAAGGGGGATTCACGATCTGATGTTTGAAAGGGAAAAGTCGTCCGTGCCCTCGATTTAAGCGTCACAGACCAGGACGTCAACGTCATGATTCAGGAGATGGACTCTGACCGGGATGGATTCGTCAACATGAAGGAGTTTTCCGAGTTCAACAAGGGCAACGACAGCATGGAAGAGATGAAAGTTGCTTTCGATATGTACGATTTGAACAAGAACGGGTTGATTTGATGGAGTTTGCGGTGGTCTTCGGGTGAGATTTGGGAATTCGGATTCGCGGACTTGGAGAGTTGCGATTGGAGGTTGGGTCTTGTTCTGTGCAGTCTTATTGTGTGTTCTCAAAAGCTTTGGCGTTTTGCTGCAAGGTCTCCTATTTGGTTTCTTGGAGGCCGTAAGTCCTGTATTATTTTAGGTAGTGAAGCTTGTGAGTTTGTAATGGTGTAGGGTTTCGTTTGTGGTGTTCGGGTTGAGTCCAGAAGGGGCTGTTTGCTTGCTGATGATGGAGGATGTTGTCGTGTTGTTTGGAATGTGGTAAGGAGGGTTTGAGATGGACAGTTTTAGGTTGGTCAGAGATGATTGCGGAAGGGAAGGGAGATTGGTTGTTGGTTTTTTTTTTTTTTTTTTTTTTGTGCGTTTGCTGGCGAATGATGTAGTGTTGATGGATTGTGTATTGCTGTTTTTGAGTGGTGATAGGTGTGGTAAGGTTGGATGTAGTATCTGGTGAACGAACTAACAGTGGGTGGTTTTGACTGAAGGGCAATGAATGGTGTAGAAGTGCTGGTGCTATGGATGATGAAGTGAGTGTTGCTGTTTGTTGAGTTTGGTCTGAGTTATGTCTATTTGAGAGGAGTGTGTTTATTTGTGGTTTTCTATGTGCGGTGTGTAATGGAGGGTGAGTTTGGTCGGTTTTGGTGCTTGTTGTTAGATTATTGATGTTTGGGTGGTAGCAGTTTTGGTTGAAGGCTGTGTGTTTGGTGACAATTTGGTGTTGTGTTTGACAGATGTTGAGGATTAGTTTCTAGTTGAGGCTACTGCGATGTGAGTAAGGGGAGCAGTCGCGGTTGTGATGGTAGTATGGAGTTGTGTATGGCATTTTGCTATGTATTGGTAATTGATGAAGATGGATTCACAGTGGTTTTTTAGGTGTTAGTGTTTGTTTATTATTCGGTTGATATCTGTATCTGTAACCATGTTCATTAGGAGGGCAATTAACGTTGATTGAAGGTGGTAGGTGTTTACTGCAGGTATGTTTGGAGGATTCAAACATATGCTGACCATCCCTTTTGATTTTGTTTTGTTTTTGTTTGTATGTTTGGGGGATGCAAACATACAAAACCATCCCATTTTTGGTTTAGTTTTGTTTTCGTTTGACATGTTTGGGGGATGCAAACATATAAACTCATCCGGGGACCGGTTTTGTCATTTGGCCGCTTAGATCTTTTGCTTACCGATCAGATTGAAGATTGTTTTGGATTGTTAAGTTGATGTTGGGTATTTGGTATTTGGTTTTTGGCAGTTTCTTCTCTACTTCTATTGGCAGCTTCTATCTGGCAGTTTCTTCTCTACTTCTTTTGGCAGCTTCTATTTGGCAGACTTCTATTTGGCAGTTTCTTCGCAACTTCTTTTGGCAGCTTCTATCTAGCAGATTCTTCTCTACTTCTTTTGGCAGCTTCTGTTTGGCAGTTTCTTCTCTACTTCATTTTGCAAACTTCTATTTGGAAGTTTCTTCACAGCTTCTATCGGCAGCTTCTATTTGGAAGTTTTTCTCTACTTCTTGTGGCAGCTTCTATTTGGCAGTTTCTTCTCTACTTCTTTTGGCAGCTTCTGTTTGGCAAAATTCTATTTGGCAGTTTCTTCATAGCTTCTATTTGGCAAACTCACGATTCTCCACATCGTGAGTTTGAGGGGGGATGTTAGTGTATATGCCAAGAGATATGTTAGGGAATATGCTACAGAATAAAGAATATGCTAGGAATATTCTAGAGAATAAATGTAGCCTATAAATATATGATTTAGCATTGTATTCAGTAAATCAATTATCTCTATTGTAACAGCAGTAAAATAAATCTATAAAAATGTAGTCCCTTTTATTGTTTACCGTTTCATGCATCTTTTCTCTCTGGATCTGAATTCTAACAGTGTTGACCAGTTTATTTTCGTTGGATGTACCCCTTCGAAAGGTATATGAAAACACTTAAAGATTATGTAAGGAACTATGCACATCCCGAAGGATGCATTGCAGAAAACTATCTCGCAGAAGAATCTGTAAGATTCTTTGGCGAATTTCTAAAGAAATCTTCACAATTTGAGGGGAAAGAAGGTAGAAACGAAGATTATGAGACTGATGATGCAATACTCGAAGGGCGTCCGATATCAACATGCAACACAATTACATTGACAACTAATGAGAAAGAAGTTGCTCATCTTGCTGTGCTAATGAATATGGCTATAACTGAGCCATTTTTAGAGTAAGCACGTATTGTTTTAATATTTATCGTCGTAATATGTGTAATTATGATTGTAACTTAGTATCTTTTATATAATGGTAGTATGCATTTGCAAGAGTTACAAAGGTCGGATGGATGCATGGAAAGAAATGCTACATTGTTATGGAAAACTAACACAAAAAACTTTGCTGATTGGATTAAAAAGAAGGTTAATCAACTCTTTTAAATTTTGTTTATAGGTTTGAAAATAGTATTTTTGAATCTATATTGAATTGATTAGTTTTTTTCCAGATATCCATTAACTCAAGCGAACACGATGAATTATTAAAATGTATTGCCTATGGTCCAAGTAGTAATGCTTTGTCCTACAAAGGATATATAATTAATGGGTTACGCTTTCATACAAAAGATGTTGAAAGAGAATCTCATAATTCTGAAGTGACTTATGAAGCTACTACCATGTGTAGAGCAAGTGCGAAAGATGTCTCTCAAGTAGTTGGTGTGATCACGTACTATGGGATTTTGACTGACATAATCTTGTTAGACTACCACAAATTTTATGTTCCAGTTTTTAAGTGTCATTGGGCAAACATTGGAAATGGGGTGAAGGTTGAAGATGAATGTACTCTTGTTAATTTGCATCAAAATCAAGCTTTGTTTTCGAGGGATCCATATATTCTTGCATCTCAAGTGAAACAAATTTTTTATTCAAGAGAGAACGATTCTTCGAATTGGTATGTTGTAATGAAGGCACCACCAAGTGGTTTTCATGAATTGGAGACAGATGATTATATCGAAGACACAAGCTATGCTATTCAAGATTGCGAAGAAAACATGATACAAGTGGATTATGTGGAGGATGCCAGCTATGTTAGGGAAGATTGTGAAGGCGTATTGGAGAAAAGTTTTAGAAACCATCATTGATTATGATGTGATTTTGATAGGTGTAAATAAAGTAAGTAGGTAAAAGGGGGTGGTGTGTAAATAAATAAAGAAAGCCACTTCAACCGATAGATTCAACGAGTTGAATATATTCAGAATATATGTAAGATCCTCATTTTTTCTTCAAAATATGATCTATATGGTATCTTATTATAATTTTTTGATATTTTTTCCATTGCTACTTATTTAGATTATATTCTTATACAGAACATCAACCAAGCACTACATATACTCTTTTAATAAAGTAACATGTATAGGCATTTTTTTTGGCGAATATTCTTATGTTCAGGTAAGCATTACATAGCTGAAGTAATTGCACCGTGTAGCCACTTCAACTGCATTTTTTTTTGTTGACAGGTCAAGTATAATGTGTAGCCACTTTAACTGCATTTTTTTACATAGCTCAAGTAACATGTGTAGTTCAGGTAAGCACTACATATACTCTTTTACATAGCTCAAGTAACATGTGTAGCCACTTCAACTGCATTTTTTTTGTTGGCAGTTGCACCGTTTATTTCAACAATTCTATGCTTTGCATTTTTTTTTTGTTGACAGTTGCACCGTTTATTTCAACAATTCTATGCATTGATTGTTAACATCCAATTTTTTCTTATATATGCAGCAAATGGGTAAAAAGAAGTCAGCTGCTCTAAAATGGCTAAAACGAATGGATAAATCCACAACATCCGTAGCTAATGCAAAGCACAAAGACAGTAGGGTCGATAGCGAGCCACGTATTGAAGAAAACTCACCAGAAGTTAGAAACACGGAGAACAATCATGATCAAAATCAAGACATAGCTGAAGTAGTTGAGGAAGATACAATGCAAGTTGAAGAAGATTTTGAGGTTGACATGAATGGGAGAACTACTCGAGATGCCACCGCAAATCCAGTTATGAAGCGCAAACGTAGAGGTCCAACTAAAGTGAAAAGGCTTCCAGTAAATCCATTGAATCGTACTGAAGTCGAATTTAATGCGAATGGAAAACCAATATGGGAAGGGTCTATCAAGCTTTCTTCATATTTAGGTCCCCTAGTAAGGGAACACGTTCCGGTTACACTTGATAAGTGGAAAGATCTAAGTGACACATTACAAGTTGCGTTGTGGGGTTGTATTCATGTGTATGTCTTACTTATTTTTCCAAATTTAGTTATAATATATATGAAAATGATGCATTTTATATTACAAGTTCCTCCTCTTTTTTAATACTGTCGAATTGAACTGAGCAGGGTCCTCCTTCTATTTTTTTGGTGTTTAGGCCCAAATCAAGCAGTTTTCTGTTTTCTTTTGGGGGATCTAATTGAACTGAACAAATGCAGTTTTCTATTTTGTACAAAGGCTGTTTTTTTTAACAAATTCTGTTTTTTTTTAAATCACTGCAGTTTTTTTTTAAAAACAAGTGCAATGCAGTTTTTTATTTTTTAAAACAATGCAGTTATGTTCCCACACAGCAATAACCACGATGGAGTTAATGCAGAATGGACAATAACAGTCAACAAAAAATATATAATAACAGAAATAGCTATGTTCATAAGTGCAATGCAGAACAATAACATAACAATAACAGTTTTTTATTTATAATAATAATAGAATGGACAATAAAAGTTTTTTATTTTTTTAAGACATGTTTACATGCATCATCGATCGTTGAATTGAAAAGTTTTTTCTATTTTTTTTATCTTTATCGTGTAAAACCTTTATAATGCATCTAGTTCGGTCCTCGAACATCACATAAATATCTGATTAACATATGTACATGATAATATATTAGCTTGTTTTTCCGGGTTTCAAACCATCTCGCTGTCATTGTTAGCATTAGGTAAAGTTCTTAACCGTTGCGCCATTCTCGTGGACATGGCTTTTTTTTGTAGCAAATCTTTATCACGACGCAAAGAAATTTTTATTTTTGCTGTGACATGCCTTCTTTTTGCTATATTCCAAAAATCAACAAGTAACTGAATGTCAATATATACTAGCAAAATTGATTCCAAGGTTTCTGGAAGACCTTCAACTCAAGTGGTTAAGATATAATATTTTAGATAGAGGTTTGAAAAATCATCAATTTGAGTCTTTCAAACATGATATAAGAGAGCTACCAATAACACTACAAAATTGAATATGAGAGGAAAAATTAAGACGCTTCGGTTACATTTTATACAAAAATTCATTTTAGTAATTATAATATTTATCAAAACCGAAGTTGCAGAGTGCATTTGTCTAATGAACTGATGATGCATAACTGATTACTACAACTATAGTAGCAAAAGAGGCATTTTAAAACATTTGTTGGGTGATTTGGGGGGCTTAAAGCACAGAAATGAGGTAGTGTAACACTTCATTAGCAAAGTGCCTTCACCTTTAAAAGGGGTATATTATTGGTGGAAAGTGAAACTTAGAAATTTGAAATAATAGTAAGAATACTCGTGACCGTATTGAGATGAAAAGTCCAAATTTGGTGATACACTCAGAATAGAAGTGGCTGAGACTTCTCACCATACCATGGTGTATTAATCTTAGGGCTATTATATTGCAGTAGAAATAATAAGCACTTAAAATGTTATTATATTGCAGTTGAGGCTGACTAAATATTGCCTCCATCGTGGTTATTGCTGCGTGGGAACATAGCTATTTTTGTTGAAGATGGTCGAGATAGTTTTTTATTTTTAAAACAATGCTGTTGAAATAATAAGGTTTTGCATTTTATACGTAAGCGCAATGCAGTTATGACAAATGCAGTTTTCTGTTTTCTTTTGTTACGGTATTATTTGACGGCCATATAAGCATGTCGGCAGTTGATAATCAAATGATGGGAGGTGACTTTAACCACATGTTGAGTATGAGTTATTTCAACAAAAACTCAAACAGTAATGAGTCAAATCGAGGAAAATCTATCCATTCTGCTTGTCATGAAGCTATCAGTCAATTAGCTCATATAGCTTATTACATAAATAAAAACACTTAGTTGGTTTCATAACCAATTCCTGGGTGGCCAAATTCATTACCCATGAAATTAAGATAGCCTTCCCCACCTAATCCCACTGTAATTAATCTGATCATTTTGTGTAATGCTACCCTCCGATCCATACGAGGAGTTGATGGTATATCCAGTGTCATATAATCATACATATCCTGTATATGATAAAACATGATTGATTTGCAAGATATAATCAAGTTCATGGTCGTAAAAGGGCATAAAGAAAAACTGCAGTTTTTTATTTAAAACAAGTGCAATGGAGTTTTTTATTTTTTAAAACAAGTGCGGTGCAGCTTTTTTAACAAAATAAATGCTATTTTTTAAAAACAAATGCAGATTTTTTTCCGAAACAAATGCAGTTTTTTTTAAAGAATGCATTTTTTTTTTAAAAACTACAGTTTTTTTTAATATTATGCAAATCATCAACTTGGTTAATTTTATAGTAAAATTATTATAATATTATGCAAATCATCAATTTGTTTATTTTTTAATTAAATATTATGCAAATCATGAACTTGCTTCCATTTAAGGTAAACATAATATAATATAAAAAGATAAAATCTGATAGTGATTTTCAAAATTGTCGATTTAAACTGTTACCAATTTGATCCTATTTTTTTTAATTGTTTTGTGGTTGCCTACTGCAATTCAGTTGCTTGATCTTCTCAAAAGAATTACATGGCAGGCGTATTAGATATAATTCATGATTTCATGATTTTCTCAGTTCGAAAATAGGATTTCATGATTTTGTTTGTACTTGTTGTGTTAATGCTTGTCAGATTTTCTATGTTATTGTTCGAGCATTGCAAAACCAAACCATTGTGCCTATGTATGTTGGTTTGATAGCATTACAACTGATCACCTGTTATATAAATATAGTTGTATAAACATGTTATAAAAATCTTATGAATTCAATATTTAACTTTTGGTAATTTGTTATATTGCAGGCTAGATTTAAATTGGACGAGGAATGGCAAAAAGCGAGCATATTTCAGCAAATGGGATGCATTTTTAGAAGATCAAAAGCTAGATTAGTTCGCAAATTAGTAGACGCAAAAAACGAAGAAGAAAGAATTCAGATGAAACCTAGCAACCTAAACATGAATGAGTGGAAGAAGTTTGTCAAGTCCAAAACAAGTTCAGAGTTTTAGGTATTTTAGTGTTGATTTGATTGTTTTAAAGATACCCACAACTGATACTTATTTTTTTTAATTAATTCTTCAAATAAAAATGTTCAAAGAATTTGTTCATTGATGATTTTTGATGATAGCTTGCTTATGTCATTTAATGAAATAGAGGATAAGGCCATACCCAATAATTGATCTGATCTATTCATGTCTCTTTCCTTCCTTTACACGAGTTAAAACAATGAAAATGTTTATTTATTGCCGCATTGGCTGATAGTTGTGAAGTTTGAATTAGTGAACTAACATAAATAATGCATTTTTTATTTTTAGGAATTGAGTCAAAAATTCAAAGCTATTAGAAAGAATCAAATACCACACACATGTAGCTGTAAAGGAATGGCTCGAGTAGCTGAAGATTTGGTATGAATTGTCAATTTATTTACTGCAATATTTATTAACAAGTTAGTTAATGTGCTATGTTTTAATAAATATTCGTCAAACATAGAAAAATACGAGTCCTCATCCATCTTCTGTCTCTCGAACTAAAGTTTGGATCAAATCTCACACTCGAAAAAATGGCGAACCGGTAAATAAAACTGCTGTTGCTGCTATCGTAAGTACTCTTATATTTTATTAGACAACAATGTATTTGCTATTTTGATATTTAAGTTGTGTATAATATGTGCGTATATGACAACATGTATAGGAAAAAATTAAGCAAATCGAGAATGATTCAAATTCTGGCTCAACATCTAACTACCAAGAAGACGCGCTTGCACAAGTGTTGGGACGAGACAGACCCGGACGATTGAGAGGCATGGGAAGGGGTATAAATTACACAAATTCAATATGGTCACACATAAAGAATAAAGAGACAGTCAGCATGCAGAACAAAATTTTAGAATTAGATGGGCAGGTCCGCATGCTTCGGAAAAATCAGGTGATTTGTATTTTCAGAAGTACACTAATTTTTAAGCATGCTAGAATTCTTTGTATTTTCAGAAGCTCATTTGTATTAGGTTATTCATCTTTCTTAAGTATTTTCAGAAGTACACTAAATTTCCTAGTACTTCATTAATCTAGATAAACAATGTCCCTTGCTAAAAATCTAGAAAAAATCTGTCTCTTTTAAAAACTGTTTCCACAAATGAATGACTGAATTTTTGTAAATGATTCATGCCGAGATTTTAAGCTTGCCAAACATGGATTGTACATTCCTGGAAATGTTATTGTTTCCTTGTTCTGTATTGCATTCGAAATTCCTTTGCAAAAACTGGAAAATCTTGAAATGATATTTGCAATGAATCCTTGCCTTAAAATGTGCGATTTCAAAAACTACATTAGACACTTTCCTGAAATGAAAATAGTCTGTCACATGTATTTGTTGTGTGAACTCAATTGAAATTGTCTCTTATTACATTCCATAATTATTCCATATGCTAAGTGAATCAATCCACGTATACACACATTTTGAGAATCACCCTTGAGTCTGTTTTAATTTAATTACGTGGCTTGAGCATGAGACTTTATTTGAGCTGTGTACACTCACACTTGAGCTTGATCTCCTCTTGAAAATGTTACATGTATTTGTGACCACGTTGTATCCATGTATGGCACTGATATCATACTATCATGCATGTCCACTATATGATTGCCCATACTTGTGTTGTGTATCCTCCATGTTAACTTGCCTTGGCTTTGTACCTTGAAATACATGCTGCATTGTGTTTGCACCTGCTTGTATCCTTTCTCCACACTTGTGCATGTCCCGAACAGTAGCTGCTTCATGCAGTTATACCATGTGTATGTTGTCTTGTTCACCCTCTATGTATGCAGACCTTCCATAAGCATGTCATTTGTTGCTTGAATCAAAAATGAAATGCCACACCATATATTTGCACTGTTTTGACTCAAAGCAGTTACACCATGTCATTGCTATTCTATGCGATCACCCATGCTCCACTTTGTTGCTGAATGATAAGAACATATTTACGCTTTGTAGCATTGCTGATTTTATATGCTTTGCTCCACAAATTTCCTGAAAACTGGAATGCACTTGTCATGTGTTTTATTCACCAGCTTGACAACGAACCACCATGAATTTGTGTTGATCTGCCTTAGTTTGCTGATCTGTGACTTGACTATGCTGTTATGCACTGAAATATTGAACCTTCCAACTTTGGGCATATAGACTTGTTGTATACACACCATCCATGCATGTACACTTAAAATATCATCACTTTGCTGAAACTTTTGTATCACATGCTCCATTCATGCTGATGACCAATTATGCACAGAATTTTGTACACACAATGTACATGTTGTTCTTGCTTGATTATTCATGTATGTCATTTGGCTCGATCCATGCTGACATGGCCTCTTGATTATGCTCTTCGACCATGTGTATTGATGACCATATTCACCTGCACATTTGTATATGTGTATATATACACAATAGTGTGTGTATACATATATCGTGTACCAAAGTGGGGATGCACGCAGAATTTCTGTGCACAGGGGATAAATTAATGTTTATTTTGTCAACCTGAACATTAAACTTGTAGGAATGAACCTCGTCGAAAAATGGTCGAAGTTACTTTTTTTTTATTAAAAATGTGTTTGCATAAAATTTACCTTTGTTTTTATTTATTTTTGGCAGAGAAAAGAAATTGTGGATGAAGCGAATGTACCTCAAGCGGCTAATGCAGCTCATGTGGTAAAAGTTATTTAAATTACTAGAGTTATATCAATGCATTTGACATTTATTTTAATTATTAATATAATTAGTTTTTGGTTAATTGTAGAACAAACATGGTGAAAAATATGAAACATATGATTTATTGGATTGGAGTGGGATAGACGAAATTGTTGCACAAGGAAGAGTTGTGTCAACAGACCGACAGGAACTCGTTCAACAAATCCCTTTAGGGCCAGATGCGAAGAAAATTATAGTAGACAATGTGAGGAAACCAGATGCTTTTTTGTGGAGGACTTCACTTCGTTTGACACGCGTTGGACAAGTTGAAGGCGAGATGATAGCATGGCCAGCTAGTAAAGTTGTTTTGCACAACTTCGGTAACTGTGAAAATGAAGATAATGCGGTATCTGTAATCTTTATACTTATTAAAATTTCATTTTGATTGTTTAGAAATAAAAATCAACATGTTCTTTTTAATAGAGTAAAAGCAGCAGCACAAATCATAAATGCAAATTAATTGATTGGAGCGGGAGTGAAGAATTAGTTGTAGAAGGACGACTACACTCGAGTGATCCAAAACAACTCGTGAATGATCTTCCTCTTGGACTGGGCACCGTTGCAGTTTGGATAGATAATCCAAAAGTTCAAGATGCTTTTCTATGGAGACCCACTAAAGGTTTGATACAGGTTGTAGATGCCATTGGTGTTAAAGTCGCATGGCCTGAATCTATAGTAGTTATTGATACAGTCAACACTTCATTATAGGATAATCAAATGAGTGATGTCGGAGTTGTCAAAAAGGTAAACTTAATTATAATTAACATTGCATTATTTTTTTCATCGTACAAATTGTTGATGCACATATTAATATAACATATTTGTTTAATTGATAGAGTCCAAATTTTATGCCAAATGATAAATGCAAGCTGATTGATTGGTTGGGAAAGAGAGAAATAGTTGCATTAGGACGTGTGTCTTCGACCGATCCAACCACAATGGTTCATTGTGTTCCTTTGGGAAGAAATGCAATCAAAGTTTGGGTAGATATTGTAAAAATTCCAAAAGCACCTCTATGGAGAACAACATCCGATTTAGAAGTCAATGAAGATGCTCTTGGTACTACGAAAGCTTGGCCTGCTGGGAATGTTCTAATGGAATCTACTTCTAGTAAGTATAACTCAAATTTTGTTTAGATGCGACAATTTTTCCTCTTCTTTTTCTTGGAATCTTTGTTGTCTTCTTCATAAGGCTAGAATTAGAAAGTGCACTGCAATCTAGATTATAACAGCGAGTACTATGTCCACATCACCTTTTTGTCTATCATCGTCACATCCGTTTTTTTTTTTTTGGCCCTTCGTGCTATCCACTAAGTTCTACCTCAAACGGTAGCTGCTATCTTGATAAGGAGGAGAGAGCATGGGAGGAGAACTATGTTTCCCATAGTAATCCTCTATGATAGCCTGCTACGATATATTTACAACAATGTAAGGAACCATCCAAGAGTTGAATATATGTAACAAGTCTCTTCACTCCATTATATCTATCATATTATCAAATTAAATCACCTAGTAAACAAAAAATCAAATTAAACCAAGCCTGAAAATATCAAAATCAAGATCAGTAGGACTGTCAACTTGTTTTCATTTTTTAAACCTGAAAGCTGAAAGCTTTATGCCTTTTCGAAATCAAATTACATGAAGCAAATTAAATCAAACCTGAAAGCTTTATATGCCTTTTCAATTAAATCAATGATATCGTGTGGTAAAAGGGAGTGTCATCTTCGTTTTCATTTTTTAAACCTGAACATGAGGCAACACAGTATTCCACCTAAACTAGAGGGTGCTACTGATAGCCAAATGATTTACGTTTCATGTATATGTTATATGTCCCTCTTCGTGTAGCTACAAAACAGTTGAAACGCTCCCGATACCTCTTTGTAAGGGCAGTACCTAGTTGTTGCCTATTCGTATTCACGAAAACACGAGCTAAAGGAAATGAACACTGTAAAACTAAAATCAAACCAAGTATATAAAAACGGTGAAGGATCGAAGAGGTGTAAAACAGTAAGAGTGTGGTCTCAAGACAACAAAAAAGGAAAGACTGCATGAGCGAATAACTTTATTGAATGGGAAGGCTTCACGTTGGGAAGTGAAGCAGGGTAGTGTGTTGTGGAGGAGGCTACATGAGGATGGGAGCAAGAAGATAAAGCTGTATGCAAGGGGAAGTTCCAACGCAAGCTGGTGGGTTCGGTAATGAAGAAGCAGACCTGCGTTGGGAGAGAAGACTAGGGGGTGGGCTCTATGTTTTCTTGTTACCGGCTTGAGGCAAGTGCGGAGAGGGAAATGATGGGGAGGCACAACATGGTGAGACGTAAAGGAGGTGGGTATTGTTTTATGAAGCGGTTTTGGCTTTCTTCCCAAAAATAAAATGATATATATAATGAACTTTGGTTTCTCTTCGGTCAAACTGATTTTCTAACTACTGGCCAACCGGGCGGTTCTTATTTTGAACTGAAAGAGATGAAGTACTGTTCGGCATATGGTACAAGCATGGTGCTGGCCATTTATGCAGGGAAGTTGGCCATTTATGCATGACGTAGGGAATTTTGCTGATGAAGGCTGAGTGTATGCTGTAATGTTGTGCCGGAAATACCGATGAGAAGCATGGCAGTGGGCATACAATGGGGGCGGTTAATATGTACTGAAGCTCTTGGGTGGTGAGCTGTTTGTTTTGTTTGGAACAATGGAGAAGTTGGCATAAACAATAAAGAATGACGAAAAGAAAAATACTAGGGAAGAAATTATGTGATGGAGTGAAGTTTCTGGTATTGGAACTGAAGGAAAGTACTGTAGAACAAAAGGCAAGCATATGGGGTATTCCTGAGTTAAGGTGTCGAAGTTGTTCAGTGTACAGTGGGGAGTTGAAAAACGAACACGAGAGAAGAGTTTTAGTTTTAGTTTTTAGTCTATGTTTGCAGTTTTATTTTTTGGCCAGTTTATCTGTTTATGTTTGGCCAGTTTTAATTTTTAGTTTATGTTTGCAGTTTTAGTTTATCTGTTTGCAGTTTAATTGAACAGTTTGCAGTTTATCTGTTTGCAGTTTATTTGAACAGTTTGCACTTCAATGCATATACAAAATTCAGCCAGTCTACTGTCACGTAGGCTTAAATATAACTTCCCTTCCTTAGATAGGCCACGCCTTATAGTTCAGGTAGGCCACGCATACAAAAATCAGCCAGTCTACTGTCAACGCATATGGTGTTTATTGTTTGTATGTTTGAAAAAAAAGCTGTAATGGTATTTTGATTTTTTGTATTTATGACTAATACATGTATGTTTTTTTTTTTTTTTTTTTTTTTTTTTTTTTTGACAGGCATTGTATGATGCTCCAGGTCTATGATATGGTGAAAGGCATGAAAAAATATGTAGTCGCATTCATGTATCGTTTTGGTTAGCTACATTGTATGGATTGTTCTTTTAAGTATATGTATTGTTTTTGGTTAGCAACGATTGTAAGAGTTGTTATTTTTTATCACAAATATTTACATGCTTCGAACTTTGTATGACATACCTTTTGATCATAAATATTTATATGCTAAATATTTTGTGTGAAATATATTTAATAGTGGCTATACATATTATAGCATTATGTTAGTGCCATAAAAATATTCTGCAACAGCTTTCATGGCAAGTAAATAATGCTATAAAATAAAAAATTAAACTCTCTGTAGCGTTTTTATAGCATTTATGGTTGCTGTAATAATCAGGCTATTATATTTCTATTACTTTGTACTTGCTATAATAATCAGGTTATGAAATTTCTATAGCGTCTGCAGTTGCTATAATAATTAACCAATATTTATCTATAGCGTTTATTGTTGTTGTGAATAGCAAACAGATGATGTCATAAATATTAGCAGTATAAACCACAACACTGCATAAAAATTTTATAGCAAGCAAAACACGTTATCGATACGATTTGTATGTTACATACCAATCATTTCATAGAAATTTTTATAGCAAATAAAACACGCCATAAGTAACATCATTTATAGCATGTTTTTTATAGCGATTTTTATGTTGCTGTTATAGACTCTTGACATATGACAACATGTTGATATATAGCGTTTCTAAACACGCCATTGTATCCTTTAATAGCGTTTATTACACGCTATAAAAAGGTATTATTCTTGTAGTGCGCGGTCCTTTTCAGCAGTAACCCACTAGATGTATCATGGTACCCTGGAACTAGGCAGGGTGGGGCACGATTACTAGACTGATTGTAAGCGACCAAAACGATGGCTGAGTTGGTGCGCCATTGTAGGTTCAGGCGGACTATGGTCGTGCACGTAGTCCGGAGTTGAAAAAGCAGGCAGTGGGCACCAGTAGGTTTACACTGTGCGTGCTTGGTTCGTGTCGGTGGTTGGCACTCTAGAGCTTGATACACCCTATGGTCGACCTAGCACAGGTGACTACATTTTGTGATTGGGCCATATGACACAGACAGATGAACGTGCTAGGACTTGTAGGGGGCCGATCGATTAATAGATCGTTACATGAAAAAAAAGTGTTGTTCGTTAGGTAGCATAATACCTAGTGGTCCTAGGTGGCATAAACCCTAATCGAATCTAGAAAACATTCAATAGGTAGCATATTCCCTAGTGGTCCTAGGTGGCGTAAATCCTAGTTGAACACGCGATAGTTCATGATAAGGAAACCTAGCCGGAACAAGGGTGGCAGTCCAAAGGATTTCAAGAATGGTGGCACTACGTTGACGTAGTATAGAAATACGTGATGAAACCCGTACGATATACGACAAGGGACTGTACATATACTGTAACAACCCGAATTTTAACAACGTGTTAAGACAAGGATCAAGGCAGAATTAAATTATAAAATCTTAATCAGGATAAACGGGTTGCGCCATTGCGTTCGTCTCGGAAAAATACGCGAAATAGAGTCCGAAATTTCGTAAATCGGAGTCCGTATGACCGAGATATAGCCTCGCGAAGTTTCACGAAAATTCAAATCCGAAAACAGATTTGAATTCAGCCAAAAAAGAGAAGGCGGGAAAATTCCCGCCAGACACACAGGGTGTCGACCCATGGGTCGACCCCCCCCCTCCAGGGGGTTGACATGGGTGTCGACCCCTGGGTCGACCCCCCTCCAGGGGGTCGACAAGGGTGTCGACCCCTAGGTCGACCCCTCCCCCTTTGTAAAGCCCCGACCTGGTGCACCTGCTTGTCATGTTGGCTCGGTTTTGGAGGCGTGTGATGATTTTTGAGGGTTCAGATCTATCCTAGGGTTTATCCTATGGCCTGAACTACTCCTAATCTCTATAAAAAGACCCCTAAGCCTACCCTAAACCCTCACAAATCACTCATGCCACGAAGTGCTGCCCAAATGCCAAGTGATCATGGCCTCCATCTCCAACTCCAAGAGACTATGCATGCAAATCGGATCCGAATCGAAAGGTGCAACCTTGCTACACCAAATCGAGGCTCGATCAACGTTGCTACATAAATTCCATGACGATTCTTCGACAAAGGAGCCACCTTTCTTCGTCAAGATGGATCATGCTCATTCCCTAAGCCTCGCTATGTAAGTTCTAGCTACTTGTAGATTCTAACGGTGGTTCTAATGTGACATGGGATAAAATGCGATGAAACATAAGTATGCTAGCTTATGTGAACCTAAATTTACCCCTTTTCTATGATCTATGACCTTGGGCGAAGTTGTAGCGACTTAATCATGCCATTCATGTTATGTTTAACCTAGTATATCTTGCAAGTTTGAATCTTTATCAATGAAATGTTAGCATGAACCTTTGGGAAACACTTGACTTATGAAACATGGGCAAAGACTTGACTTTGGGGCTTATGCATGTTTGTAGCCAAATTACCTTAGAATGCTATGCATGTTTGTGGCCAAATTCATTTATGGTACTATGCATATTTGTGGCCAAATTCCCTTATGACACTATGCATGTTTATGGCCAAATCCCCTTATGAAACTACGCATGCTTGTGGCCAAATTTCCTTATGATACTATGCATGTTTATGGCCAAATTTCCTTATGATAATATGCATGTTTGTGGCCAATATGTGGGCATAATACCCTACTATGTGACTCGCTTCCACTTGGGTTGGAAATATGTTTGGGTAGTTTAGGAAGAAAGTGGGTATGACATGAAAAACTTGACATGGGGTTTACATGAGAACATGACATTCATGATACACTTAAATATGGTCATGACATGTGGGAAAACATGGAACTTGAACTAGACATGGGTGGGTTGTAAGTGTAATAAGACACTAGACCAAACATGAAGGTTGCCAACTCGAGGTTGGGTTGAGTTTGTAGCATAAATCTACCCGGACCCGCCTGGCTTAACTAGTGGCTACAAACAATAGGATCCAATGTGAGAAGTTGGTCATGTCGCGCTTAAGACCCGAGGTTAGACTAGGTTGTGGTGTAAAACTACCCGGACCCGCCCGGCTTAACTAGTAACCACAACAAGGTCTAATGTGAGAGGTTGAGAGTGCATTAATTAAACTAATTCCACATGATAAGGTTAAGTAAATTTGACTAATGACACTTAACCGATATGACACGAATGGGTAGGTTAAGTGGGACCGGGCTTGATTTCTTAATGACAGTTAACCATACAAGACAATTAGGGGATGGGGTTAAGTAATTTACGCTTAACTAATCCGACTTGGTAATTAGATGGGGTTAAGTAATTTAGACTTAACTAATCTAAACACGGTAATTAGATGGGGTTAAGTAACCTATACTTAACTAATCTAAACACGGTAATTCGATGGGGTTAAGTTAAACACTTAACCAATCTAAACTTGGTAATTCAATGAGGTTAAGTAACCAATACTTAACCAATTTAACATGATAATTTAATGGGGTAAGTAACTTATACTTAACCAATTATACATGATGATTTGATGAGGTTAAGTAACCTACACTTAACCAATCTAATATGTGGACCTGGTAGGGTTAAGTCACAAGACCTTTTAAATTAGGCTTAACCATTGTAATACGATTAGTGGATGGGGTTAATTTAACCTATAGTTAACCAATCTGACTCGATAATCTGATGGGATTAAGATAATCTATGCTTAATCAATCTAACATGATAATCTGATAGGGTTAAGACAAATAAATACTTAACCAATTTGATTTGATAGGGTTAAGTCATTAGCTTCTTGGTATACTTAACCAACTTGTAGGGCTAAGCCTTGAACTTAAATACTTAGCCAATCTTGACGTGATTCGTAGGCGGGCTAAGTCATGAACCTTAATAACAACACTTAACCCAATAGACAAAACCCTAGTGAGAGGAACTAGGTAGAAAATCATGGTTAATCAAGGGTAACGGGGAAAAGAAGCTAAGTGGTAAACCTTAGTTAAGTATAAATAAGTAATAATTCTTAGCCAAGGACATGGGACTAGTTCATGAATGGATGAGTAACCCGATATGATAGGTCATCGCTTAAACACACGAGGAGGAGCAAATTATCCGACTTGGATAAGGGCTCCAACGAACTGGGTGGCGAAGCGGTAGCTTCGAGGGACGTGAGGGTACTCTTGGTATCCCTCTGTGAGGTGGCAGGTGGTCCATGAAACCCGACCTCACAGAGGTTAAGGTCTGCGGTAGAAGAGCCAAGAGTATGCCTTGGTTGCTATGCGAGCGACCTAAAGACTGGGATAGATTAACGTGGAGTCGACGATACTTGATTTTGCCCTGGATAGCACGTCGCCGACTACCTACCATCTTTAGTCAATCGTATACGAACGGAAAGGCAGGGAACCCCCAACAGACCATGTTCTTGCTATCGAGTCATGGGTGAGGTTGGCCCATAGGAAAGTGGGGCTATAGTGGGGCCGGGATGTGGTTCTCATACATGGATTTTCTTAGATTGCCTTTCAGTAGTTGAGGGAGGGATCACGTGGGACCATAGCCACGGATACAAAAACAGACCTAGATATCTGCATTAGCAGACGACTTAAAGCTCCCGACCGAGTTCCGTATTTCTTGATTTTCCCTGCCACGGAACTCGGACGGCACATTGAGATACATGTGCGTCTAGACATGAAAAACAATTCACGATACATACGTGGGATAAAGGGAGCGGTTGACGGATGGCATAATCCCTAGTGGCCCTAGGTGGCCTGAACCCAAACCGAGACACGGGAACGTTCATTAGGTAGCATAATCACTAGTGGTCCTAGGTAGCACAAATCCTAATTGAACACGCGATAGTTCATGGTAAGAAGACATAACCAGATCAAGGGTAGCTGTCCAAAATAACCTCAAGGATAAAACGTTTACATGGAAAAGCCCGTATGGCCTACGGGAAAGAACTGAACTTATACGTGGAAAGAAACATACGAGTGGGAAAAACCTACATATGCTATATATCAGGTTGACATGGACCATTACATGACATTGGGCATGGGACATTCATAGTTAACACACGACGTGGGTTGGGATACTTGTACGAGAGGTGCAGAGCAAATATACATGATAGATACCGTGGGATGTTACACATGACAGATACCTCGTGATAGTATACTTGATAGAAACCTGACGATGTGATACCTTGATTCTTGACACCGTAGTTTATCATGATACCTTAGTTTACCTTGCTACAGTAGTTCATCCAGTTATCTTGGTTTAGCTTATCTATCTTGTTGTCATCCTTATGTTTACATTCAGTTTATGCATGTCATGTTACCTTTACCTGTTTTTATGCTAAAAGTAGGTAGGACTTACCAGTCTTTATGACTGACCCCGTTTTCTTTCGCCTCTTGTCTTCCGTTTCCCCCCCAGGTTTCAGGGAGGAAATGCTGTTGTTAGTTCGGACTTCATCTGTTTGAATGTAATCTTGTATGTCTTGGACTTTTCTTGGCTATGGCTACTTTACTATTTCACTTGGGGAATAATTTATGAAAAGGTTTTATGCTTCTTTACTATGGCAAGACTGGTTTTGATGTATTCTGATGTAAAAGGCTTTAGACCTTATTTTATAAGGTAATGAAATTTGTTTTACTTCCGCTGTTTTATATATGTTCTGTCTTGTAATATTTCTGTGCATGTTTACCTCAATAATGCTTCACCAAACCAAGTGCATTCCCTTTGTGAGTGACCCTTGCGGAGGTGGGGTGTTACATTTGGTATCAGAGCAGAAGGTTACCAGACTGGGCAAAAGTTTTTAAAACCTTCTGAAAACTATTTGAGAAACCATTTTACAAAGAAGCATTTTTCAAGAAAAGTTTGTTTTAAAAGGCTATTCCCTAAAGGCCATTAGCATTATCCTTTGATTCCTCGATTGATTCTCTTTTCCTTTCTTTCCTCCATCTGTGGTCACAGTAGTTCTAACTGTGACTAATCTTTGTCTAGCCACGTAGGTGTTTCCCGTGCGATGGAGGTAGTTCTCGAGAGACCTGTTGCCGTGGTACAAGGAAGGATAATAAGAGTAAGGATAAAGGACGTGAGCTTAAGGATAAGCAACTGTTGGTATGGCTTAGTCCATCAAGGAGGTCAAGGACAAGATCATCGGAGAGGGCAATTGTACGCTCCCATTTCTAGGGTACCTAAAAGAAATGGTACCGTTTCTGGTAAAGGTTTAGTCGTTCTTTTCTATCATCCCGTCCAGACTTTGTCTTGGTCACTGTATCATTTAAGTCTGCTTGGATAGTTGAGTCTCTGCACCTTAGTACTAGCATGGTAAAGGATCCCAGTTTTTGTCCCAAAAATCTGGTTGGAGAGTTGGTCCATTTCTTCATAACTTGTTTGGATTGGAGAATGACATGTCTCGGCTACGGATGGATTCTAGGGATAAAGTGGACACCCAATAAGGGGTGCCATTCTCGGTTTTGGAAAGAGGGTAGTTAGACTCTCGACTCACCTTGGTGATACCCTCGAAGTCTCGAGTAACCTTTTGGGTTCTGTCATGGTTAGTTACCTAGAATCTCAGGATGTAGTTGTTGGTAATCCGTTCGAATAGAATTCGCCGCTGAGGTGGATGGTTCGTTTCGCTTATGCATGAGTTATGGGAATCACCCAAGTAAGTACTCTTGGCAACATGGATTGGCATCGGCAAATGAGATCCAGAATTCCCTAGTGAATTTTGGAGAGCTTGCATGAGTAAGTGGATACGTTTGAGCCAAGTATACTAGGAAAAGGATAAGTGAAAGTGGAATAAGAGGCGACAATGAAATGGGTTCTAACTCATATCTTGGAAATAGGAATCAAGGAGCTACGAAATCATGGAGTTAAAAAGATGGTCAAGGCACCGAAGAATTAAGCTCAAGGAAACGCGACTTAGAAGACATAAGGCTAGACACGCGCATCGTACCTCTTTTTAAAGAGTGTATCCTTGATCCCTGGATTTTCCTGTAGAGCTTGCTCGCATGTTATCTTTTGGTGAATATCCTCTCTCTGTCCTCGATCCTATCGTGAGAACCTTAGGTAGAATCCTATGGATGTAAACATGTATTTGAAACATGTTATGATTGATATGGTTGCAAATGGTTGCAAGTGGTTGCTCGTGGATGCGCGAATACACATTAGATACTAGATTGACGGGGTCACGTTTCATGTTGCATATGCACGAGTATTTTTACTTGTTTATGAATGAAATTGAATGTGTTATCATGCGGATGTTGCATATGAATGAATGTTTGTGCACACATATAGTGTTTATATGACTAGGACCATTTACATACATGTTGGATTCATGGCACTAAACATATTTTGCATTAGAAGATCATTCAGGCCTGAACATTAGCATTAGCCAAGGAACATATACACACACTTTCTTGCATATGTTCATATGGCATTAGAAATCATCTAAGGACCATGGTTGCATGTGGATGATGTTTTGAGTAGATGGATGATGGATGGTAGGATACGTTCTTCCTAACTTGGAGATTTCGGGGACGAAATCCTTTAAGTTGGGGAGGATGTAACAACCCGAATTTTAACAACGTGTTAAGACAAGAATCCAGGCAGAATTAAATTATAAAATCTGAATCAGGATAAACGGGTTGCGCCATTGCGTTCGTCTCGGAAAAATACGCGAAATAGAGTCCAAAATTTCGTAAATCGGAGTCCGTATGACCGAGATATGGCCTCGCGAAGTTTTACGAAAATTCAAATCCGAAAACAGATTTGAATTCAGCCCAAAAAGAGAAGGCGGAAAAATTCCCGCCAGACACACAGGGTGTCGACCCCCCCTCCAAGGGGTCGACATGGGTGTCGACCCCTAGGACGATCCCCCCCCCCTTGTAGAGCCCCGACCTGGTGCACCTGCTTGTCATGTTGGCTCAGTTTTGGAGGCTTGTGACGATTTTTGAGGGTTCAGATCTATCCTAGGGTTTATCCTACGGCCTAAACTACTCCTAATCTCTATAAAAAGACCCCTAAGCCTACCCTAAACCATCACAAATCACTCATGCCACGAAGTGCTGCCCAAATGCCAAGTGATCATGGCCTCCATCTCCAACTCCAAGAGACTATGAATGCAAATCGGATCTGAATCGAAAGGTGCAAGCTTGCTACACCAAATCGAGGCTCGATCAACATTGCTACGCAAATTCCATGACGATTCTTCGACAAAGGAGCCACCTTTCCTCGTCAAGATGGATCACGCTCATTCCCTAAGCCTCGCTATGTAAGTTCTAGCTACTTGTAGATTGTAACGGTGGTTCTAATGTGACATGGGATAAAATGCGATGAAACATAAGTATGCTAGCTTATGTGAACCTAAATTTGCTCCTTTTCTATGATCTATGACCTTGGGCTAAGTTGTAGCGACTTAATCATGCCATTCATGTTATGTTTAACCTAGTATATCTTGCAAGTTTGAATCTTTATCTATGAAATGTTAGCATGAACCTTTGGGAACCACTTGACTTGTGAAACATGGGCAAAGACTTGACTTTGGGGCTTAGGCGTGTTTGTAGCCAAATTACCTTAGAATGCTATGCATGTTTGTGGCCAAATTCATTTATGGTACTTTGCATATTTGTGGCCAAATTCCCTTATGACACTATGCATGTTTATGGCCAAATCCCCTTATGAAACTATGCATTCTTGTGGCCAAATTTCCTTATGATACTATGCATGTTTATGGCCAAATTTCCTTATGATAATATGCATGTTTGTGGCCAATATGTTGGCATAATACACTACTATGTGACTCGCTTCCACTTGGGTTGGAAATACGTTTGGGTAGTTTAGGAAGAACGTGGGTATGACATGAAAAACTTGACATGGGGTTTACATGAGAACATGACATTCATGATACACTTAAATATGGTCATGACACGTGGGAAAACATGGAACTTGAACTAGACATGGGTGGGTTGTAAGTGTAATAAGACACTAGACCAAACATGAAGGTGACCAACTCGAGGTTGGGTTGAGTTTGTAGCATAAATCTACCCGGACCCGCCCGGCTTAACTAGTGGCTACAAACAATAGGATCCAATGTGAGAAGTTGGTCATGTCACACTTAAGACCCGAGGTTAGACTAGGTTGTGGTGTAAAACTACCCGGACCCGCCCGGCTTAACTAGTAACCACAACAAGGTCTAATGTGAGAGGTTGAGAGTGCATTAATTAAATTAATGCCACATGATAAGGTTAAGTAAATTTGACTAATGACACTTAACCGATATGACACGAATGGGTAGGTTAAGTGGGACCGGGCTTGATTTCTTAATGACACTTAACCATACAAGACAATTAGGGGATGGGGTTAAGTAATTTACGCTTAACTAATCCGACTTGGTAATTAGATGGGGTTAAGTAATTTAGACTTAACTAATCTAAACACGGTAATTAGATGGGGTTAAGTAACCTATACTTAACTAATCTAAACACGGTAATTCGATGGGGTTAAGTTAAACACTTAACCAATCTAAACTTGGTAATTCAATGAGGTTAAGTAACCAATACTTAACCAATTTAACATGACAATTTAATGTGGTAAGTAACTTATACTTAACCAATTATACATGATGATTTGATGAGGTTAAGTAACGTACACTTAACCAATCTAATATGTGGACCTGGTAGGGTTAAGTCACAAGACCTTTTAAATTAGGCTTAACCATTGTAATACGGTTAGTGGATGGGGTTAAGTTAACCTATACTTAACCAATCCGACTCGATAATCTGATGGGATTAAGATAATCTATGCTTAATCAATCTAACATGATAATCTGATAGGGTTAAGACAAATAAATACTTAACCAATTTGACTTGATAGGGTTAAGTCATGAGCTTCTTGGTATACTTAACCAACTTGTAGGGGTAAGCCTTGAACTTAAATACTTAGCCAATCTTGACGTGATTCGTAGGCGGGCTAAGTCATGAACCTGAATAACAACACTTAACCCAATAGACAAAACCCTAGTGAGAGGAACTAGGTAGAAAATCGTGGTTAATCAAGGGTAACGGGGAAAAGAAGCTAAGTGGTAAACCTTAGTTAAGTATAACTAAGTAATAATTCTTAGCCAAGGACATGGGACTAGTTCATGAATGGATGAGTAACCCGATATGATAGGTCATCGCTTAAACACATGAGGAGGAGCAAATTATCTGACTTGGATAAGGGCTCCAACGAACTGGGTGGCGAAGCGGTAGCTTCGGGGGACGTGAGGGTACTCTTGGTATCCCTATGTGAGGTGGCAGGTGGTCCATGAAACCCGGCCTCACAAAGGTTAAGGTATGCGGTAGAAGAGCCAAGAGTATGCCTTGTTTGCTATGCGAGCGACCTAAAGACTGGGATGGATTACCATGGAGTCGACGATACTTGATTTTGCCCTGGATAGCACGTCGCCGACTACCTACCATCTTTAGTCAATCGTGTACGAACGGAAAGGCAGGGAACCCCCAACAGACCATGTTCTTGCTATCGAGTCATGGGTGAGGTTGGCCCATAGGAATGTGGGGCTATAGTGGGGCCGGGATGTGGTTCTCATACATGATTTTTCTTAGATTGCCTTTCAGTAGTTGAGGGAGGGGTCACGTGGGACCATAGCCACGGATACAAAAACAGACCTTGATATCTGCATTAGCAGACGACTTAAAGCTCCCGACCAATTTCCGTATTTCTTGATTTGCCCTGGCACGGAACTCGGACGACACATTGAGATACATGTGCGTCTAGACATGAAAAACGATTCACGATACATACGTGGGATAAAGGGCACGGTTGACGGATGGCATAATCCCTAGTGGCCCTAGGTGGCCTGAACCCAAACCGAGACACGGGAACGTTCATTAGGTAGCATAATCCCTAGTGGTCCTAGGTGGCACAAATCCTAAGTGAACACGCGATAGTTCATGGTAAGAAGACATAACCAGATCAAGGGTAGCAGTCCAAAATAACCTCAAGGATAAAACGTTTACATGGAAAAGCCCGTATGGCCTACGGCAAAGGACTGAACTTATACATGGAAAGAAACATACGAGTGGGAAAAACCTACATATGCTATATATCAGGTTGACATGGACCATTACATGACATTGGGCATGGGTCATTCATAGTTAACACACGACGCGGGTTGGGATACTAGTACGAGAGGTGCAGAGAAAATATACATGATAGACACCGTGGGATGTTACACATGACAGATACCTCGTGACAGTATACTTGATAGAAACCTGACGATGTGATCCCTTGATTCTTGACACCGTAGTTTATCATGATACCTTAGTTTACCTTGCTACAGTAGTTCATCCAGTTATCTTGGTTTAGCTTATCTATCTTGTTGTCATCCTTATGTTTACTTTCAGTTTATGCATGTCATGTTACCTTTACCTGTTTTTATGCTGGAAGTAGGTAGGACTTACCAGTCTTTATGACTAACCCCGTTTTCTTTCGCCTCTTGTCTTCCGTTTCCCTCCCCCCCAGGTTTCAGGGAGGAAATGCTGTTGTTAGTTCGGACTTCATCTGTTTGAAGGTCATCTTGTGTGGCTTGGACTTTTCTTGGCTATGGCTACTTTACTATTTCACTTGGGGAATAATTTATGAAAAGGTTTTATGATTCATTACTATGGCAAGACAGGTTTTTATGTATTCTGATGTAAAAGGCTTTAGACCTTATTTTATAAGGTAATGAAATTTGTTTTACTTCCGCTGTTTTATATATGTTCTGTCTTGTAATATTTATGTGCATGTTTACCTCAATAATGCTTCACCAAACCTAGTGCATTCCCTTTGTGAGTGACCCTAGCGGAGGTGGGGTGTTACATATACATGGAAAGGATACGGGTTGGGGAACTAGTACAGTTGGTGTAGAGAATGTTAAACATGTGATGCTATACTTAGTTTATTTGGTTTGCATAGTTTATCTTGTTACCATAGTTTATCTGGTTAGTATAGTTTATCTTGTCATCTTAGTTTAACTTGCCTATCTTGTCATCATCCTTATGTTTACTTTCAGTTTATACATGTCATGTTATCTTTACTTATTTCTATGCTGAAAGTCACTAGGACTTACTCAGTCTTTATGACTGACCAGTTTTGTTTCGCCTCTTTTTCTTCCGATTCTTCCCCCCAGGTTCGCAGGGTGGGAATACAGCTTAGTTCGGATCTTACCAAGCTCCAAGGCTCTTTCACGAACAGCTTGGATTTCTCTTGGCTATGGCTTGCTTTACTGTTTTACTTGGGGAATGATTTATGACTATGGTTTTATGCTTCTTTACTATTGCAAGACAGATTTCGATGTAATGGATTTGATGGCATTTTGATGTAAAAGGCTTTAGACCTTTCTAGATTTTAAGGAAATGAAATTTGGTTTTTCTTCCGCTGTTTTATATGTTCTGTCTTGTAATATTTCTGTGTATGTTCACCTAGATAATGCTCCACCAAAGCCAGTGCATTCCCTTTGTGAGTGACCCTAGCGGAGGTGGGGTGTTACAAATATAATGGCCTGAATAGAACACGCCTCACCGCGGCAGTTCGCGAATTTCGACCATTGACTTCGAATGGATATTGCGGGAGATCCGATCGTCGGATTCTACTGAAACAGGAACCTTTGGGTTCGTATCGAAAAGAGCTTTCTAATGAATATCAGAAATTAGAAATCTAACGGTTGGATTTGGAATTATGTCCAAATCAAATTTGGAAAAGGTCACTGTAAGTGCTATTCGATGGCCGTTATTGGAAATCGACTGTACGAGCCTTGATAATATTATTAAAAATAGTAATAATTTGTGTAAAATCATAAGAAGTGATTTGGGAAGAATTGGGGTGAAAATCTCCATATTTGAAAAGATAAAAATAGATTTTTATCAAAATGAACTAGTTTTGAACTAGAATTATAATTCTATTTATTTTTAAAATAAATAATTTGAATTGGAAATGGTTTTAAAAGTAACCAGAATTTCCAATAATTGAATTGGAATGGATTTAAATCGAAATTGTCTTTGGAATATTTCGATGTTGGATTTCGTGATGATACATATATTGTTATGGGAATTTGAAAGATATATTAATATCCTTATTTCCAATTCGATACTTATTGGTCGTAGAATTTGATATTGAATATAAGACGGTATATTTTCTATTCAGAGCCTTGTATTTAATATCAAATGTGATTTGGGTTTGTCGTGAATGGTGTCTTCATTAACACTGTTCTTAAGCCTAGTTGAGAAAAAGATTAAATCTTTTATTTCGATTCAATGAAGTGTGCAAATTAAACAATAGTTAATTGGAATTGAATTGGCATTGATTTTAGGGTTTATCGTGAACAATGTTTTAAATAACACCTGTTCTTTAACCCGATAATTAATGGAAAGTGATTTTGGGTTGTCGTGACCGGTATCTTCAATAATACTGTTCTTAGACCCAAAGGAGTTAAGAAAATCAGAAATTAACTGGAGATTAGTTAAGTTGAATGGTTTCTGTGGTATTGATCTGATGTTGGTTTCGGCCTTCGGGGTTAATACTTAGGGAGTTGCTTACTTGCTAAATTACGGTTAGGGACTGATTGGAATGTGATGTGATTTTGGGGTTTATCGTGAACCGTATTTTAAATGACACTGATTCTTTAACCCAGTCAAAGATTAAAACTAAGTGGAGTTTTAATGAATCTTTAATTAGATTGCAATGATTGAGAATGGAGTATCACCATTTTGCTCCAGGCGATAGTTAAATCTTTAATTAGATTTGAACGTGAAATGGTAATTGAATTTACCGATAACACCGTGGTGTTAGATATGAAGTATTGCCAGTTTTACTTCATGGGATGAATAGGTTGGGATTGGGAAATGAAATAAATTATTACTTCGGTGTGGTTCTCTAATCCCGACTAGTTTGAATTGATATTCAAAGAAGATTAAAGAATAAATTTAAAGAATTTATCTTTGATAAAATTAATGGGAACGTTTCCCTAAGAATGTGAAATTTAGAAACTAACTGTAGGTTAGCTAAGCAGAATGGTTTCCTGGGTATTGTTCTGATGTTGGTTTCGGCCTTTGGGGTTAATATTTGGGGAATTATTCTCTTGTTAATTTACGGTTAGTGACTGATGAATTGGAATGAGGCGTATGTTGTGTTTGTGTAACACTTGTTTATTATATACGCGAGTTATTCAGAAAGACCGGGTTTATCCCATTCTGAATAGCTGATTCGGCGATTAGTCGAAGATGAAGACAGTGGTTGAAGACCGGAGGTCTTCACGTCATTTGGGTGGTTACTGATGATCTTGATTGGGTCGTACACCCAAGAAGAGAGAATCAGTTAGTGGTCGTCCAGACTTACTTGGAGATCGATGGATATGCGGGGTACTAGGTGCCTCCGGTTTCGTTCAGACCCAGAACGAACTTGTAAATGGACTGTATGTCTGAAATTGGATTTTATTCTGTGTGATTGATTTCTGTTAAATATATATCTGTTTGGCGGGGGAGAATTTATTCTCTTGCTTAACGCCCTTCTCTGAGACGTACGAGCTCAGGGGTTATATATTGTTGGATATCAAACGCATGGAGTGAATTGCCTGTGTGGCATGCTAAGATGCAAATGATCAAGGTTTCTGTTGAAAAGCAAAGTCTTGTGGTAGATGATCAAAGAACGTCCTGTATGGCATAGCTTTGTGTAACGTTGATTCGCGAGACTCACACTCCGGTTGTGAACCACAAACGGGAGAGGACATCAGGGAGGGCATGCGTTTCCTTCTAGTTAGAAGTGGCGTCAGTGGTTTTACACACCCTGACGAGTTTGACTTATGTGGTTGTTGTTGTTGCGAGGCACCTCGGATATATCGGTGACTATGTGAAGCCGATGGAGTCATTCGTTGACTCATTGACACCCCAAAGGGTGGGGAAACGCAGTGTTCAGGCATTTTAATCCACATCGGTGGACCGGCCCTGACGATCCAAAGGTCACTCGAGCTATGACCTGAGGGGCGGACTAGAGCATCTCGAATCGATTGAGGACTATCTTTTGCCTCAGTTCACAGATGGAAATCCAACTTCTAATACGTGACATTTGCGGTTTTATTTGTAGAGCCTAGTATTGGCGACATAGTAGCCTGGGATGCTATGCCGCTTATGATTGATATTTATGATTGAAATTGTTTTGACACTATACACCTATTATATTATCAAAAGATTTGTTTTAAACGTATCAATCATTCTTAGCTATTATAAGGTAAAAACCCTATCCCCCGGCTTGCATTGCATTGCGTGATAGGACCTGGGTCTTATAATAGCTTCATTTTTCTTTATTTAGCATTGTGCTATTTGTTTTATGCACTGGTATTCTTGGGAGGAAACCCGTTCCGTGTTATACGGCGTGGTCCCTTGATTTACCTAACTTTAAAATAAAGATAAATAACTGTTTTAGTTCTCACACCAGTCCCATGACTGACCTGGAGTTTATTGTTTTAACCTAAACTCTGGGTGCCCTAGTAGTTTTGACACGGGCAGCTAGTAGTTTTGGTTTTGCAGATTTATATTCATAGGATCTTTGTTTACAGCTGGAACGATATCCGGAAAGCTTTGTATCCGTGTATCTTCTTCAGATTTATTTTGTATTATTTTCCGCTGCTATGTAATATATTGTAATCTCTGATATTTATCGAATGTATTTTATTCATTTATACTCTGTATATTCTTGTATTCTGATGGAATTGTTGTAATATACAATGAAATGTTCTTCTATCTGCGTTTTAATTTGTCGTGTTCTCAAAACAATCAGGCGTTTCGAATGGTCTTGATCGGTTTAGCGACTGATTCGGATCGAACGAAATTCCTTTTCGTTACAGATAGTTAGGATTGAAATTTGTTTTTGAAACATATAAACACTAGTAATAATATCAAATGATTTTGTTTTCTTCATATTTAGCATATTTTGGCCATTATGAGGTAAAACTCTATCCTCCGGTTTGTGTTGCATTGTGTAATGGGAACATTGTCTTATAATGGCTTCATTTTTATAAAAAGCATTGCGATGTTCAAAAGATTTACTTGTTTTAAAGCACTGGCAATCCAATGGAGTAAACCCATTCCGTGAAAGTGGCGTGGTCCTGTAATTGGCCATATTATAAAATATGTTAAGTAGATTTCTCATACCAGTCCCATGACTGATTCGTAGTTTGTTTCACTTGCGAACTCGGGTGGCCCTTTTTGCTACACGGGCAGCCTTGTATTCAGGTTTTAGCAAGCTCTTTTTAGATAGCTGAAGCTGAAGATGGATTCTATCATTTATCTCTTTTTATGCTGTTCAGCTCCTGTTGTACATATTATGTTTTGTTTTCACTGTAGACATTTATGTATAGACGAACTGTATTTTGTACTAAGTATGATCCTGTATACTGTGCAACTCTGATGATTATGTTTATCCAGTGTATTCTATTGCACATTATCTGGTGTATTTATTTATTTCTGTTCTGCTGTTATCTATTTATGTGTTATATTCCAAAGATTACCCTTAACACCGTCTTACGGGGTTTTGGGTCGTCACATGCCCTTTCTGGTTACAGTTAGAATAGGTAACAGTTGTTACTGATTCGTTCTTTGATATAACCTTTTTCTTATTGACCCTAGGCTTCTTTCTGACCCAAGACGTCGTATCTGCCTTAGGCTATGTACTTGTCTCTGGGCTATCAGTTTCAAATTTCCTTTTGTTGCTAGAACTACATTCCTCTTCGTCTTCCAAAACGCCTTCTTTATCAAGATCTTCATACTAGTAAGACATATATATCATTTCAGAAAAAGGTAGCTTCACATGTGGAGTTACACTACTTTAGTACTATCTTTGGAGCCCATTAATAAACCTCAGATTCTTCCCCTTAGGATTTTGAACTAGATGCGGGGCAAAACGAGAAAGTTCACTGAATTTCTTATGATATTACGGAATGGTCATATCTCCTTGTATCAGATAGTAGAATTCATCACTTAACCGCTCAGTTGCTTCTGGAGGAGTAAATCTTTCTTTGAAAATTTCTTTAAATCTATCCCAGGTAATATTACCTTCTGGATTATCCTTAATAACGGTTTCCCACCAGATTAAAGCTTCATCTTTGAGTGCCTAAGATGCAAGTAATATTTTCTGATCATCTCCAAGCTTTGAACCTTTAAAAAAATTCTCAGTAGAGCGCATCCATGCTTGTGTTTGAATAATGGATTCATTGCCCGAGAATGGTACTCCACCTAGATTTCGATACTTCTTTAATAGAGCTTCAATATCTAGTTCCGACCTACCTCTTCTACTTTGCCACTCATTTACTATGTCTGCAAATAGCAGACAAAGTGTCCGGCCAACATAAAAGGAATTTTAAAGCATAGAGACATATACTTGAATGTAAATGCGTATATCGGGGTGTATTTCATTCTGCTACACTCATTATAGGACAGTATTGATCCTGTCTGAAATGAGTTATTTGTCATAGAATACTTCTGATTATGTTTCTGACAAGTTCAATAATATGTTATATTCCAGAACTAAGCTTAACCAAAGCTCTGATACCACGTGTGACGAACCCAAACCCCCGTTCCATGGTGGCAAGGGTAATCTTTGGAATATAATACATTAACAAATTACAGCAGAAAAGAAATATATAAATACACCAGATAATGTACATCAAATTACATCGAAAATAATCGTTATCATAGTTACACAGTATACAGGATCAGCCTTAGTACAAAACACAGTTTCAGCTTTATATAAAATGTCTACAGTGGAATCAAACATAATATACATAATAGGAGCTGAACAGCATAAAAACGAGTGATAGAATCCATCTTCAGCTCCATAGCTATCCAGAAAGAGCCTGCTAAAACCTGAATACAAGTCTGCCCGTGTAGAAAATAGGGCACCCGAGTTTGCAAGTGAAACAAACTACGAGTCAGTCATGGGACTGGTATGAGAAATCTACTTAACTTATTTCATAATAAGGCCAATCACATGACCACACCGCTAACGCGGGACGGGTTTACTCCATTGGATTGCCGGTGCTCAAAACAAGTAAATCATTCAAACATCGCAATGCTTTTTATAAAAATGAAGCCATTATAAGACTCGGGTCCCATTACACAATGCAACGCAAACCGGAGGATAGAGTTTTTACCTTATAATGGCCAAAATATGCTTGATACGTATAAAACAAAAGCATTTGGTATTATTACTAGTGTTTATATGTTTCAAAAACAATTTAAATCATAAGTATCAATCAAAGACAGCATAAGTGCCCCATACCACTATGTCGCCATATATAGGTTTACAATCAAAACCGCACGTTGTCGTATTTGGAAATTGGATTTCCGTCATGAACCAAGGCAAGGGATCGTCCTTACCGCTTCGAGACTCGATAGCCCGAGCCTCAGGGTCAGAGCGCATCGACCCTTGGATCGTCAGGGCCGGTCCACACGGAGTGGATTAAAATGCCTGAACACTGCGTTTTACCGCCCTATGGGGCGTAAACTGGTCCTAACCCGACCAAACCATCGGCTCTGAAGAAACCGAAATAACCGAGGCGCCTCGCTATCCGTCATCCACATAAGTAAAATGTCAGGGCTTGCAAAACCCTGAAGTCCTCTCCCATTTCTGGTTCATACCGGGGTGTGAGGCTTGCGAATCAACGCTAAACACAAAGCTAGCTATTTAAATCCTTACTTGATCATCAACCAAAAGGCTCTACTTTTCAACAAAAGCCTTGATCACAGCATCTCTGCATGCCACGTTGTCAATCTACAACGTCAGACACACATCCATTTAAAAGTCCGTTCTGGGTCTGAACGAAACCGGAGGCAACTTATTCCTCGTCCCATATGTCCAATGTAGGAGAGAGGCCCTTGCACATCTGAACGATCAACAGGTACGTCAGGACAACCACCACTGTAACCCCTTCAGGGCAGCAACTCCCATCAAAGGCATCAGTAGCCATCCATTCGATGTGAAGATCATCGGTCTTGCACCGTCTTCATATCTTCAACTTCTCATTGTCGACCAATTATTTGAAATGAGATTTAACTCGGCCTTTTCAATTGATTCACGTATATTTAGAATTTCAAATCAATTCATTTCCATGGTTAAATTATTTGACAACCATAATTCAGTTCATTAATGTAATTATCATGTCAAACACATTTAACCATCAAATATCCAATAAATCTAGTAAATTAGGTTTATTTCCATTCCATATCATTTATAATATTTTATAATGATTTATCACTATTTTTATTTATTTAAAAATAGCCCATTTATTCAAACGACGCTTCAGGCCATAACGTGGCCATGGCGTTGTTTTCCTTCAGAATTGATTTACACATATCTGAAAATCTAACCGTTGGATCTTTACAAATTTTATATCATTGGAAAGATCTTTTCAAAACGGACCCAACGGTTCCAATTCTGGGAAAATCCGACGGTCAGATCTCCCGGTACAATCGTTTAAAGTTACGATCTCAAAATACAAACTGCAGCGTCGTTATTCTTTTTATTTTAATTATATATATATATATATATATATATATATATATATATATATATATTGTGACAACAAGGAATTTCGCTCGATCTGAATCGATCGCTAAACCGATTAAGACCGTTCGAAACGCCTGATTGTTTTGAGAACACGACAAATCAGAACGCAAAAAGAAGAACATTTTATTGTATATTACAACAATTCAATCAGAATACAAGAATATACAGAGTATGAATAAATATTATACATCGGAGAAATATCGGAAATTTAAATTACATTACATAGCAGTGGAAAAATAATACAAAACACAACTGAAAGTAATACACGGATACAAAGCTTTCAGGATATCATTCCAGCTGTAAACCAGGATCCTGTGAATATAAATCTGCAAAACCAAAACTACTAGCTGCCCGTGTCAAAATAAGGGCACCAGAGTTTAGGTTAAACCAATAAACACCAGGTCAGTCATGTGAGTGGTGTGAGAACTAAAACAGTTATTAATCTTTATTTTAAAGTTAGGTATGTCAAGGGACCATGCCGTATAACACAGAACGGGTTTCCTCCCAAGAATACCAGTGCATAAAACTTCAGAGCAATGTTAAAATAAGGAACAATGAAGCTATTATAAGACCCAGGTCCCATCACACAATGCAACACAAGACGAAGGATAGAGTTTTACCTTATAATAGCCAAAGAATGCTTGATACGCTAAATTTCATCTTTTATTATTACTATAAGTGTATAGTGTCAAAACAATTTCAATCATAATTATCAATCATAGACGGCATGGGTACCATATATCATGTCGCCAATACTAGGCTCTACAATCAAAACCGCAAATGTCACTTATTGGAAGTTGGATTTCCATCTGTGAACCGAGGCAAAAGATTGTCCTCACCAATTCGAGACACTCTAGCCCGTGTCTCAGGACCCAGACTCAGGTGGGCCCTTAGATCGTCAGGGTCGGTCCATCGATGTGGATTAAAATGCCTGAACACTGCGTTTCCCCGCCCTTTGGGGCGTCAATGAGCCAAATGTCACCATCGACTCCACATAGTCACCGATATATCTGAGGCGCCTCGCAATCCAATAACCACACAGGTGAAAATAATATAAATGTCAGGTCTGGTAGGTCACTGACACGCCCTCCCTGAAGTCGTCTCCCGTTTCTAGTTCACAACCGGTGTGTGAGGCTCGCGAATCAACGTTACACAAAGCTATGCCACACAGGCGGTGCTTTGATCATCAACCACAAGACTTTGCTTTTCAACAGAAGCCTTGATCAATTGCCACTTAGGCATGCCACACAGGCTGTAATGCCCCACATCCGTTAGTGTCACTCACAAAGGGAATGCACTAAGTTCTGTGGAGCATTTAGGGTAAAAGATGCAGATAAATTACAAGACAGGCAGAAATTAAACAGCGTAAAATAAAACTTTTCTTTATTGATAAAATAGTTTGTACAATGATTTCTTTACAATATCAGAGTATCATCTGTCTTACAAAATAAAGAAGCATAAAACAACATTTATATTCCCCAATTTTAGCAAGAGCCAACCATAGCATCTGAAAAGAGAATCCAAGCAAACTTCGACAAATCTTCAAGCTGGGAAAGAGTGACAGTCCAACTGAGCTATACTATTCCCTCCTTTACTACCTATGGGGGGGGGAACGGAAGAAAAGAAGACGAAAGAAAAACAGAGTCAGACATAAAGCCTGAGTAAGTTCAGTAACTTCTAGCATGTGAACATGGAACAACAAAACGACATGAATTAACTGAATACAATATAACACCATGATGATAGGGTTGGCAAGATTAGACAAGATTAACACAAGATATGCTAAGATAAGATTAACTGGATATGATCTAATACTTTCGCCGCTTCGTTATTTCCTTGTTATACTAGTTTCTATATCTCTGCATCGCCTAACTAGTGTCCCAATCTAGTAACGATAACGTGATCCCAGTCCCTATAGTTTCCATTGCCTTCAGGCATTTGTTGCCTAGATCTAATGTAGGGTTTTCTATCAAGTGCTTTCCAGATTCAACTAGAGTTTACGCTATCTGCTGAACACTTCTCGGATTCAGGGTTTATGCCCCCTAGTCCAATCGATGCCCCCAAGTCTAGGACACACCACCTAGAGTGGTATATGTCTATACTTCCCCATGCATGTATCGCGAACCGTTATCGCTTGCCTAGATGCACATGTCCTGTAATGTGCAGTCCGAGTCCTGTGGCAGGGCAAATCAAGGAATACAGAACTCGGTCAGGAGCTTTCAGATAACTGCCGATGCAGATGCTAAGGTCTGTTTTTATTCCAGTGGCTATGGTCCCACTTGACCCCTCCCTCAACTAATGAAAGGCACACCTTGAAAAATGAGAACTATAAGCAGGCCCCCGGTGCCCTACTATCCTATGGCCATCCTCACTTATAACTAGATAGCAAGTATATGGTCTTTTGGAGTTCTCCGCCTTTCCGCTTCACGTATCTCGATTGACTCAAGATGGATGGTAGACGACGAGTTGCTATCACAGGGCTACCGTTTTCTCGCCGAATCACGCCGGTCCATCCTAGCCTTTAGGTTGCCATATATTGCAACCAAGGCGTACCCCTGGTTCTTCTACGCAGACCTTAACCTCTGTGAGCCCAGGAGGATCATCTGCAGCCTCACAGAGGGATACCAAGAGTTCCCTCACGTCCCCTCGAAGCCTCGGGCTTCGTAACCCAATTCGTTGGAGCCTTCTTTTTACTCAGACGGACATTCGCTCCTTCCTGTGTTATACTAAGAATTACTACTTAGTTCTACTAACTAAGATTTACCACTTAGTTTCCAGAATCGTTGTTTTCTTAACTAAGGTTTACTACTTAGTGCACTTTCCCATCAATTTGGATTGGTTAAGTGTCATTAGTCAATTCAAGCCAACTTAACCCTCTTCATTTATCCTGTTAAGCTGGTTAAGTGTCATCAGTAACTCATGTTGACTTAAACCTACCACAAACCAAGTTATATTGGTTAAGTATTTCTTATTACTTAACCCTAACCCTTTCATCCTGTATTGGTTAAGTGTTCCTTTTTAACTTAACCCTGCCCGTTTGTTTTAACTAACATGTTATTAACGGTTAAGTATTATCCCTTCATGTTTTAGACTTAACCCTATTCCTTTATCACAATTTGATGGTTAAGTGTTCAAGTTTACTTAACCCTATGGTCTAGCCCAGCTAACATATCAAATTGGCTAAGAGTATTAGATTTTACTTAACCCCAACCTCTAGTCCAGTTAACATGTTAATTTGGCAAAGTGTATTAACTTTACTTAACCTCCGCCTTCTAGTCTAGTTAGCATGTTAATTTGGCTAAGTGTTTTCTTAGTTACTTAACCCCTACAAATCTTGTCTTGTTACCATGAGTTTGGTTAAGTGTCCCTATGGACTTAGCCCTCCATTCTAGCTTAACTGTGCTAAGTTGGTTAAGTGTTCCTATGGACTTAACCCTCCCATTCTAGTTTAACTGTGTTAAATGTCTATATGAACCTAACCCCACCCATCGGTCTGGTGATCATGTTGAATTGGTTAAGTGTCTTAGTTAACTTAACCATATCATTCTTGCTCTAGCTTTAACTAAATAAATTAAAGCCGCTACCACTCACATTAGACAGATATTGCTGCGATTACTGGATGTGCCGGTTGGTTCCTGGCAGGTTTACATCGCAACTCAGTCTAACCTCGGGTTAGGCATATTCAGGTTTTCTAAGTTCAAAGGGTTTTGATTAAATTTCAAATCAGGTTTTGAAAGTAACCATCCCGTCCGTCGGATCAGTTAGGGATAGCCAGGGAGAGCAGGAAACTTGCATTTTCCAAACCCAAGCCTAGACACTATCCTCTCTGTCACCCTAGAACTTTCTGGTATATGTATTATTAAAGAGAAGTCATTAATAAACCTTTCTTTTGTATATAAATAAATTGTTAACAGTTTATCCTCAAAGTTCAACCACTTATCTTCAAAGTCCATTTTCCCCTCTTAAAATAAATTTGGCCTATACCCTATACATTTGCCATGCCTACTAATGGACTTGTATTCTAGGCCCAAAATCTTGATTTGCGTATCTTACAGTTTATAGCGATTTCGATCCAACACCCCCCCATTTACAGTTTATGCCAAAACTTGATTTTATACTCTAGTTCACCGTTTATGCCCAAAACTTAATTTGCAAACCAACTACCTATTTTGTGGCCCATTTAACCATTTACCATTTACGCCCAATTATGCTAATATACTTATCATGCTTAATTTAGCCACCCAGTTCTGATTTAATATTCTAATTTCAGTTCATGTCAAAACTAGACTTGTTATTCTAATTCATAGTTCATGTAAATGCTAGATTTACAAGTCAATACTAGATTCAAATTACACATCCTATAATTCATGTCAAATTTATCCAATTTGTATTTCTATGAACATGCCATAATACATGTTCCTAATTTATGCCAATTTCCAAGTTTATAACTACGTTTTTGTAAATTTCATATTTTTTCCGAATCGTATTCCCACTGTTCGTATAATCGTGATTCAATCTAGATTATAGATAAATCTAGATTCGTAGAAAGTAGGGAATGAACCAAAGATTGCTATGCAAAAGACAGATATAATAACTGGCATAAAAAGGGTTGAATAACGACGTAGGTTCAAAAAAATGGGTAGACCTAATTTAATAGGAAAATTCCCAAGGTCTAAAACCAAAGAAAACCAAGAATAGACAGAATAGAGACGTAGGTTAAAGAACATGGGTAGACATAACTTAATAGGTAAATTCCCAAGGTCTAAAACCAAAGAAAACCAAGAATAGACAGAGTAGATAATTGGGTTTAGACCCAATTTCATAAAACTTAAGAAACACTTTCCTAGTCATGAATAATAGGTGTTTAATCACAGTTGTCCTTGTTATGTCATAGGCAATAGTTTATGCTTCCTAGTCAAAGGCATAGGCTGGTGTTCATGGTCAAGGAAATAATTCTTATAGTCACAGTCATAGTCATAGGCAATGTTCATAGTCATAGGCAATGTTCATAGTCATAGGCAATGTTCATAGTCATAGGCAAGGCCTAATTGGTCATCGAGTCATAACAGTTCTTAATTAGGTCCAAAGATATAGGCACAGATTCGAATAGAGAGAGAGATTTGGCATATTCTTTTATTCCTTTAATTTCATGTCACGAATAGAGAAAGCGTTCATATCTAAAAATAACTGACTTACAGAGATTAGATTAGAATAAAAAGATGGGGATGCTATGATTCGTGCGACATTGCTCGAAATCATTTGAGTTAGCCTTTGATTCTCATTTTGAAGCCTTAATCTTGATTCGAACCTCCTCTTGACAATTTGAGCAGCACTTCCTCGTCTTGATTTATTTTATATATTACTTATTTATATATTTTCTCAGAGGCAGCATAAGGATAGAAAAGAATTGTGAATAGAGAAGGAGACCAGGGCTGTTTATATAGTGTAGAAGTCAACGAATCTGGTCAGAATGGCGTCCGGATACAGAGAAACGAATCAGGTTCAGAAAGCTGGAAAAAGCGGGGGAGGGGGTGTCGACCCCTAGGTCGACTACCCAGGTAACCCAGGTCGACTGCCCAGTCGACCTGGGTGCCTTGGGCAGGAAAATTCCCGCCTAGCCCAATCTGGGTCTGTTTTTGAATTTTGAACTCGTTTTCTGACCTGTTTTGAAATTTGAACTTCGCTGAATCTTCCGGAGGCCATATCTTCCTCGTACGGACTCTGATTTACGCAAACTCGGACTCGTTTTCATGTAGAATTCTGAGACAAACGCAATGGCGCAGCCCGTTTCCCTTGATTTTGATTTTAACTTTTAATTCTGCCTTGATTTGTGAATCCTAGTGTTACAGAATTACGGGGTGTTACATTCTCCCCCACTTAAAAGGATTTCGTCCCCGAATTCTTCAAGTTAGAAAGAATGTGTCCTACCATCCAATCACCCATCTACTCAACCATCCAATCACAGGCATCCATTGTCCTTAAAAGATTTCTAATGCTTTTACGTTCATATGCTTAGTGTGTGTATATGTCTTTATCTAATGCAAGATCAGGCGGTCTACTGATTCAATTGACCTCCTTAATGCGAATCATGCCAGTGCCATGCGTCCAATCATGTATGCAAGCATCCCTAGTTATGTAAATACTACATGTGTGCATTGCCATTCATCCATATGAAACATCCATATGATAATAATATCAAGTTAAACTTACAAACAAATACATAACTGTAAATGCAATATGAAAGCGTCCGAACTGATCTAGTGCCTAATACGTATGCATATGCATCCACGAGCATCCATTAGCAACCACTTGCAACCATCAACCATAACATGTTTCAAACACATGTTTACATCCATTGGCTTCTTCCTAAGGATCGAAGATACAACCTAGAGGATATACTTTGGAAAGAGAGAAACAATTATGCGTAAAGCTCCTAAAAAAAGAAATCAAGGATGCACCCTTAAGGGAAAAGGGTATGATGCTAGTATCTAGCCTTCTTGAGCTTTACTCCACTGTATCTTAACTAATTTAACTTCACGGTTGTGAAGTTCCTGATCTTCATTTCCAAAATAAACAGATGTCAATCACGGTGCCAAGTATATGTACTAAGATGATTAGAGGTCTCCCTCTCATCCACCATGCCATAACTATAAGGGTCGAAAGGTTACTACGTGCTTTTTAGAGAGCTTGTCACAACTATTCACCTCTCACGCAACCCATCCTAGTCGAACTCGACATTCCTCAAGTACAAACCCCAAAGGCCTAAACCAGTATCAGACAAGCACCCAAGGAATATCTCCTCCGAATTTAGACGACCTACGTGAGATGATATAAACAAACCCGATAGCTATTCTCAAATCCATACTAACCAAAAATAAACTGGTCAGACCATCAACTGGATTTGAGACTCTAGTGGGATCTTTCTACTATACAAGTACTATGGTGCAGAGACTCAACTATGGAAGTGGATATGAACAAATGAGAAGCGCTAAAACCAAAAGAGTACGAACAGCAAGACTAGACCCTTCCAACAGAAATTTACTACCTTTATCCTAGGTACGCTCGGTGGTGAAAGTATGTACTTGCCCTTCTGAAAATCTTGTTCCTCGTTCTTTCCCTTGTCCTTAATTATATGCCCTATCATACCCTAGTAAAGATACTTCCTCTTGTCTTAGGTTTTATAATTTCTTCCTCCTTTGTGAACTAAATCTACATCCGTGAATTCCTCATCCTAAGGTTGTGCTTCCTAGCCAAACTCCTCATCCCCTTCTGTGTATAACCATGTTGACAAATATCTCGAAAGCTACTTCCATCGTACAGAAAACACTATATGCTTGAAAGAAAACTGGTCGTAGGTGAAACAACTACAGCCATAGATGGAAGTCGGGCACTACTTCGCCCTTCGATGAGGTTACCTCCTAGAAAGCCAGGAGCCCCAGAGAATCAAGAAAGAAGGAGACAGGAATTCCAACAGAGGAAGAGAAGATAGTGCGTATGGCTCTGGGGAATATGCCTTTAAAACAAATCTTTTCCCTTGAAAATGCTTCTTTTAAAACCGTTTTGAAAATAATTTTCAAATCCTTTATCTGATCCGATAACCTTCAGCTCTGATACCACGTGTAACGCCCCACATCCGTTAGTGTCACTCACAAAGGGAATGCACTAAGTTCTATGGAGCATTTAGGGTAAAAGATGCAGATAAATTACAAGACAGACATAAATTAAACAGCGAAAAATAAAACTTTGCTTTATTGATAAAATAGTTTGTACAATGATTTATTTTACAATATCAGAGTATCATCTGTCTTACAAAATAAAGAAGCATAAAACAACATTTATATTCCCCAACTTTAGCAAGAGCCAGCCATAGCATCTGAAAAGAGAATCCAAGCAAACTTTGACAAATCTTCAAGCTGGGAAAGAGTGACAGTCCAACTGAGCTATACTATTCCCTCCTTTACTACCTGGGGGGGGGGGGGAGGAACGAAAGAAAAAAAGAAGAAAGAAAAACAGAGTCAGACATAAAGCCTGAGTAAGTTCAGTAACTTCTAGCATGTGAACATGGAACAACAAAACGACATGAATTAACTGAATACAAGATAACACCATGATGATATGCTAAGATAAGATTAACTTGATATGCTCTAATACTTTCGCTGCTTCGTTATTTCCTTGTTATACTGGTTTCTATATCTCTACATTGCCTAACTAGTGTCCCAATCTAGTAACAATAACGTGATCCCAGTCCCTGTAGTTTCCATTGCCTTCAGGCATACATTAATTATTTGTTGCCTAGTTCTAATCTATGGTTTTCTATCAAGTGCTTTCCAGATTCAACTAGAGTTTACGCTATCTGCTGAATGCTTCTCGGATTCAGGGTTTATGCCCCCTAGTCCAATCGATGCCCCCAAGTCTAGGACACACTACCTAGAGTGGTATATGTTCCTATACTTCCCCACGCATGTATCGCGAACCGTTATCGCTTGTCTAGATGCACATGTCATGTAATGTGCAGTCCGAGTCCTGTGGCAGGGCAAATCAAGGAATACAGAACTCAGTCGGGAGCTTTCAGATATCTGCCGATGCAGATGCTAAGGTATGTTTATATTCCAGTGGCTATGGTCCCACTTGACCCCTCCCTCAACTAATGAAAGGCACACCTTGAAAAATGAGAACTATAAGCAGGCCCCCGGTGCCCTACTATCCTATGGCCATCCTCACCTATAACTAGATAGCAAGTATATGGTCTTAACCCTAACCCTTTCATCCTGTATTGGTCTTAACTAGATAGCAAGTATATGGTCCTAACTAGATAGCAAGTATATGGTCTTAACTTGTGTAAATGAGAACTATAACCAATACAACTGTAACGACCTGAAAATCCGGTAGAATTTGAGCTGACCAAAAACACAAGTCCAACCCCAAATATCACGGAAATTCGAACCATTATTAGAAAGAAGTTAGAGGGTGAGGATAGATAAGATAGAAACTTAGAATAGAAGAAGAAGAAGAACACAACATCAGAGTAACACGAATCTCACAGCGGAACGAATAACATATAATATATATAACATAACTTGAAATATACATCTGTACTTGAATATACATCGATATCAAAGTACATCACTTACAACACAGCAGAAACTAACTATAGCTATATGATCCTGAAGCCTCCTGCTCCAAGCTCTTCCAGTATATCTGTAAATTCCCGACTACTTGACTGCTCGTACAAATTTAGGCACCCAAGAGTTTAGGAAAAACAACAAAGTAAACTCCGGGTCAGTCATGGGACTGGTATGACTAAACAGTTTAAAACAGTTTCAGAAAACTAAGTGATATCTCATAAGACCACGCCGTATAACACGGAACAGGTTTTTCCCTTATGAGAATCCAAACACTTGATTTATCTTTATATCAAAACTCTTTTGATATTATAATAATGTCTAAATCAAGTAGATAACAATCTAGTGGAAACGCTTGCATCTCACGTTCCACATATATAATATACAATCAAAACCGCAAGCACGTATTGGGTAATGGATTTCCAACTATGACAAGGTATGGAACCACCTTCCGATCAGTGTACTCTAGGAACGATACACTGGAGTTCAACAAGAACATCTTGCAACTCAGCCACACATGACCGACCACTCATTTCGCTTGAGTGTATCGAATGTATATCACCAACGATTGGGATCAGCGACCGTTTCCCGAATGGGTCAGCATCGACAATAGATTTTTAGAAGTAAATGAAACTCTAGATCAGGTGATTATACACCCTAATAGGTGCGACCTACATAGCCATGTTGCCTGCCCGATTTCTGTCATTTACCGGATGTTGAGGCTAGAAGCTACGCTTTATCATCATACCAGATTCACTTTGAATGCCACATCGTCAAATACATCAAATCACAGATTGACGTCTTCAACAATACATTATGTGTTAGCTTAAAGAAGTTTCCTTCTCCGCCTCCACTCTTGGTACGGTTGGAGAAATCAATATACGTGATCGTCTGGAAATACTCTGTCAGACATTCATCCATACAAGTCACCCAGGAACAGGATGAACCGAAGGTACTATTTCTATTAATAGAAAAAGTCCTTGTACTCTACTCCATCTTCGATTATCTTTATATAATCTGATTCGCACGCTACTACCAATACGGAGTGGTTCTTCGGATAATAATCCAACCGGTCTCTCCATATCGACAACGATGGTCAAAACTTCGATAGTCTGTGATTTAACTATCGAATAAAAACAAGTGTTTAGATAGTCGATGATTTAACTATCGAATAAAACAAGTGTTCAACCAAACATCCAACAATCACTGAGTCTTTTATTAATATTCCATTAATTAAATCACTTCTCTATTTCTTTATCAATATTTGTTAACCAAATATTTTCAATAACCATATTGGCCTTATACGTTATTTGGAAAACATTTCCATATATCGCCTTCCTTAAATTTCTAGCTTTAGAAATATTCATTATTCTATTTCCAAGCTTTGCACATATTTGGGTTAAAACAGATGTTGTGTAAAACATCGTTACGACAACCCAAATACAGTATTTAACTAATTCTCATTTCACATTGATCTTCGAGCCTGAATCTTGCTACTTATCGGTATATCATGAAATCAACCAAGTTGGGGTATAATTACCTCTCAGACCTTGACTGAATAACATTTAACGTCAAAACAGACAAGACTACTTACTCGAATAATCAATACCATACAACTAATTATTCACTTTTAAACACATATACATTTCCTCTTTCTATTCCTTATAGATTTTATTCTTAGTCTTCCTTTTTGATTATACTATTCTATTTCTAAGTTCATTTCCTTATCGACTTCTTTACATATCGATACGTTGATTTCTAACTATCAAATTATCTTAAAAATATTCTATCTCCTTAAATTCCCGGAAAAATTCGCCATAACCTCCTTTGTACCGGGAGCATCGGGAAATTTCAAATAGCTTTCCCGGTCCTTCTTATCTCAAAAAGAAAAAGAAAAAGCCAAGCGGCTTGCCGATACGGCGCATAAAATCTCATATGGAAATTAAATACGTACCTTTTTGTCGGGCATTCTATTTATTTCACTTCTATACTTTATTCCATACCTGTCTCCTGTATCTATACCTGCCCAATCTATTTAACTATACCAAATCGTTTTAACTAAATTTGTTAATTATCTCTTTAGTCCATTTCTCTTTTAATATTTGAATTCTATATTCAAACTCCAATTCGCTTCTATTATTCAAATTCCATAGTTTAAAGTCCGTTTGAATTTCTATATTCAAATCTATAGTTTAAAGTCCATTTGAATTTCTATATTCAAATCTATAGTTTAAAGTCCATTTGAATTTCTATATTCAAATCTATAGTTTAAAGTCCATTTGAATTTCTATATTCAAATCTATAGTTTAAAGTCCATTTGAATTTCTATATATTCAAATCTATAGTTTAAAGTCCATTTGAATTTCTATATTCAAATCTATATTTCAATTCCTTATATTCAAAGTCCATTTGAATTTCTCGGCATTATTTATAAACAACGTTTATAACTTCAATTCAAATCCCACCTTTCCATTTATAAACAACGTTTATAAATTCAATTCAAATCCCATATTTTCATTTATAAACAAAGTTTATAAATTCGATTCAAATCCCATATTTTCATTTATAAACAAAGTTTATAAATTCGATTCAAATCCCATATTTTCATTTATAAACAAAGTTTATAAATTCGATTCAAATCCCATATTTTCATTTATAAACAAAGTTTATAAATTCGATTCAAATCTCATCTTTTCATTTATAAACAACTTTATAAATTCGATTACTTGTTTTATATACCTTCGAACAAGTTAAATATTTTCTATAGTTTTATTTAAAATTCAAATTCTATTTATAAAAATAGAATTTCCTTTTTAAATATCAAATACCCTTTTTGATATTTTTATAAATCAATATTCAAGCCCTAGTGGTATTTTAAACAATCAAACCAACCAATTTTCAATCATTTGATGTTTAACACATCATATATGAATATATATGAAATCAAACAAACAACAACAGATAATATATTTTTGAGGAATCCAGTTGGATTCCTCCAACCTGTTTTCCTGCATCCACAGACGTTAGTCAACATAGTAATACCCATCCTGCTTCGAGGCAGGATATCGCGGTATAGAAGGTCATCCACTAATCATAGTGTGGGGTGTATAGGGTAATCATCCGCTATGAAACTGCGGGCATCCGCTAATGAGACTGCGGGAATCTAACCAATCATCAACCCAATATATATATATATATATAATAGTCCTAAATAACTAATATATATTTTAAATCAACCAAACAATATTCAAACAAGCATAACAATTATTTTTAACGATATAAAATAATTCTAAACAAACAGGTGAGATTTACTCACCGAGATTATTTTCAGTTGTCGATATCCTGTTTATTCCCAAATCACCGTCTACGACTCCACTCAAATTACAAACGACTTCTAGCTCGAATAGCTCGCAGCCATCGACCAGTTGGTCTTGTTTTTTTCAAGATTTTTGAACCTTAATTTTATTTCAAAAGCTCGACCAATTCATGAAGTATATCCCTGACCAGTCCCTATAAAATGCCATCAGCCCATATCGGCACTTCACCGAACACCTCGTAGCCAATTCCCTTTTCTCCTTACTCTCGCACTCAAAAGAACAGACAGAACTCCTCTGCCAAACCAAAATTCAAATACACAGCCAGCCTCACCATCGAGCACTGTCTTCTCCTTTCAACTCCATCGCACAACTCAGCTCCCCCCAGTTCATCCCAACGCCATTTGAACCACAGTTGAATCCATCGAACTCCTTCATGCCTTACTGCCGAACACCATATTCATTTCAGAAAAACGGGCATCATTCCAGAATTACTTGGCTCTGTGGCGTGACTCGGTAGAGATAGGGTTAGTAATACCCTAGACTGAGATTGAGTGTATATATACGAGTGAACGTATTTGTTATTGATATAAAAATTTGTTTTATATTGTGGAGATTCATTGGTTGAGTCGTTTATGAGTTCTGGTCGATCAGTTTGATCCACTGTATCGGTAGGAGTTACTAAACACTCGAATACGATGAACCGTCATGGTATGTTTTGAAAAGAGGGTAAATGAAAATAGTTTACCCAACGTATATTTAGATATATATTGGATATATTGATTGTTATTATAATCGAGTAAGATTATAAATTAAATGGTTATGTAAATAACCAATTAGAATTCATATAAGTGAATTATGTGAAATCAGATGAGTTAAATCTGAAATTTTAAACCAGAAATTGAAGTTAAAACTCTGAAGAATTGGATAAATGTTTGTAAATGGATTTAGATTAAAAATAAGGAAAATTTAAGATCCGGGGAGATTTTAAATTGTTTTACAAGCAGTGTGATTTATATTTTGAAATGAATTTCAAAGTGGAAATGTGTAGAAATGGTTTTATAGTATTGAACTCACTTCGATCGCTGGAAAATAGATTCTGATGATGACAGCTGCATCATCAGTATTCATTTTCGAGTTGTAAGTGACGAATTACTACCAAGGATACTGTTTTGAATTTGTTTTTGGAAAGACTAGTTGTGTTGAATTTCAAAATGGGATTTAAAATATAGAATTTGAATTTTTAAATAGATTTGAAATATTAACTTGTTTAAAGGAAATAAAATGAGAAGTCCTTTATAAACGAAGTTTATAAATATTTCTTTTATAAACGAAGTTTATAAAATGAAGTGAAAAGAATTATCATTCGATAATTCAGAAAAAAAATATACAAGTATGAAATTGAAAGGGGAACCTATTTTCCAAAGGTAGTAATATCGATTTCAAAAGGAATTGAAATCGAGACGTATGTAAAGAATGAATAAAGAAAGTTTGAAAAGGAATTTGAAGAAAGGAAGTTCAAACATAGAAATTGAATATAGAAAATTCAAAGGGAGTTTGAATATATGAAATTCAAAGGAAGTGATATAGAATTTGAATATAGAAAATATAAAGGATTTCAAATATAGGATTTGAATATCGAAAGTGAAATGAACTTTGAATGAAGAATATTCAAATAGAATTGAAATTGCAAATTTGAATAAAGAAGATTCAAATAGAATTGAAATTGAAGTTTGAATATAGAAGATTCAAAGGGAATTGAAATGAAATAAAGAGAATTCGAATATAGAAATTCAAATATGGAATTTGAATAAGAGATTCGAATATAGAAATTCAAATATGGGATTTGAATAAGAGATTTGAAATGAAATTCAAATATAGAATTTGAATAAGAGAATCGAAATGGAATTTGAATATAGGAAATTCAAATAAAATTGAAATGGAAATCAATTAGTTGATAAACAGGTTAAACCTATATTTGAACATGTATATTCAAATAAAAAGTTGAAATAGGCAAACCAGTAATTTGAAAATCACTTAACGAACTAAGTTAAAATGCTTGGATTAAGTTGAAATGAATTAGAAATGTATGGATATACATGAGATAGGTATGAAGGTATATAAATAGATTGCTCGACGAAAATGTATGTATTTAATTCATATATGAGATTTTATGCGCCGTATCGGCTAGTCGCTTGGCTTTTCTTTTTCTTTTTTTGGAGAAGGCCTGTGTGGCAGTTTGGGGATTTTCCCGATGCTTCCGGTACAAAGGAGGTTATGGCGAATTTTTCCGGAAATTTAAGGAGTTAGAATGTTTTTAAGATAATTTGATAGTTGGAAATCAACGTATCGATATATATATATATATATATATATATATATATATATATATAAGTCGATAAGAAAACGAACTTAGAAATAGAATAGTATAAATCAAAAAGGAAGACTAAGAATAAAATCTAGTAAGAATAGAAAGAGAACGTGTATACGTGTTTAAAAGTGAATAAGTAGTTATATGGTATTGATTATTCGAGTAAGTAGTCATATCTGTTTTGACGTTATAAATGTTATTCAGTCAAGGTCTGAGAGGTAGTTATACCCCAACTTGATTGATTTCATTATTAACAAATAAATAGTAAGATTTCAGGCTCGAAGATCAAATGTTGAATAAGAGTTAGTTGAATATAGTATTTGGGTTGTCGTAACGATGTTTTACACAACATCCGTTTTAACCCAAATAAGTGTAAGCTTGGAAATATAATAAAGAATATTTCCTAAGTATAGAAATAAACGAGATCGGAAAAGAGATAAGTAATTTGAAAATTTTCCAATTATAAATAGCATATATTTTCTAAAAGGTTTAGAAAATAAAGGAAGGCGATATTCGGAAATGTTTTCCAAATAACATAAAGACCAATATGGTTATTGAAAATATTTGGTTAACAAATATTGATAAAGAAATAGAGAGGTGATTTAACTAATGGAATATTGATTATGGGCTCAGTGACATGTTCAAAAAGAAAATTTTGATTTTTGTTGAAAAGAGTAAACTGTTTAAAAACTCCCAGGGAGAGACTGTTTGAATTAAAAACAAATTTAACAGAAATTTGTGAAAGAAAATTTGAATTAAAGTAAAGCCAGTAAAGTGGTAACTGATTTTTGAATTAGAATGATATCAAGATAAATGGGATTGTGAGATTCGAATTTAAAGTGTAATTGGGTAACCAAGTTAAGAGTTTGAAATCGAGAATCAAACTCGAGTTTGAAAAGATATTTGGTGGACATAACGCGAATGTTTGTGTTGGAGATAAAAGTTATTGCAGAATTTGATTGGGGATAACATTGGTATATGCTGAGTCGATAGCATATGGAAGTGATAGAGTTGATTTACCCGACAAAAGGTACAAGTTTATAATTCATATGGTATGAGATGTTGATGAGCCGAATAGGCAAGCCGCTTGGCTGTTTGATTTTCTTTTGGGATGGAGATGGCCCAGAGAGGCGAGTTGGAGTTTGACCGATTAACCAGTACAAAGGAGGTGCTGGCGAAATTTTTCGAAAAGTTAAGGTGTTAGAAAATTTTCAGGATTTTTGAAAATTTTCGTTGATAAGAATTAATTAATAATTTAATTGAAATTGAATTGGTTCAGTTGAAACTGAAGTTAGTAATTGAACATATATGTTCTAACCAGTCGATAGGGTCGTCCTCTACCTTTTAGCAATTTCGAGGACGAAATTATTTTAAGTGGGGAAGATTGTAATGAACCGCATTGGCAGGGGTATTATGATTAATTTATTTAATTATATAAATGGAGGGTTAGTGAATTTAATGATCGTTGAATTTAATAATGATGAATATTTAATTAAAATAATAAATTAAATAATATATTAAATTCTGAAATGATCAGAATTGGCCGAAATGGCGATATGGTGTGAACCGGATCATCTGCGATATTTAACTCAGCTTGAAATTGAATTTGAATAACGAATATATTCAATCGTCGACAGTTGAACGTATAGTTTATAATATAATTATAAACGAGCTCGAAATGGCGCTGCAGTTCGTAAATTGGCGATTCAAACTTCAACTGAATGTACAAGATTCGTTTTAAGCCGGATTCCTGTGAAACAAGAAACGCACGGAGCTGGTGGAGTATATCTTTCTAATGGAAGAGAAAAATCAGGATTTCGTCGTGTAGATTTTGATTTATGTCCAAATCAAATTTCAGAAAAGTCGCTGTAGAATTCCTTTATAATTTGCGACGCTTTATATACGTTATAAAAGGATTTTCAATATATTTGAATATCGGATTCGAATTTAGACGAGGTTCTTTTGAGAAGTAGTGATAATTTAATTTTTAGGATTTTACTGTAATTTTTAATTAATTAAATAAGCAACTTTTTATTTGGAGTATTTCACACCTTGAAATCAACATTTTGAAGTTTCAAAATATGAGTTGAACTACCGATGTTATTATATTTTTAGGACCGAGATAAAATGTTTGTCACAACAGTATTTTTATTTCTGTCGTTGGCCGTCCGGATGAGAATAGAACTTCACATATAAGGATCACCAAAATGCTAAAATAAAATATCTAACTTCCCTTGGTAAAGAAAGAGGTTACGTCCTCTACATTCTCAGCCGCACAAATAAAAACATAATTACTATAAAATCAAAACCTAAATCTCATTTCGTTTCCTCCGATTAAAATATGTAGCCGCCACAAAACACTCGCTCTCCATCGAAACCTAAAACCGAAATCAATTCAAAGAAATTCCCGAAAATCTTGAATCCATGATAGCTAAACTCGTTCCCTTTTTCTCTACGCGATGCTAACGACCTCGTATGTCTGGAGTGCTGTTCTTGGGCTCGACTTATGCAGCAGCAAGCTAGGAGTTCGTATGGCTTTAAGGAGGGTTCCATGGGTTTTGGGTTGAGAGGATTTTGAGTTCGATTAAACTGGAAGGTAGGATTCAAATGGGGTTGTTTTGGTGCTGGCAACTGACTGTGTTCAAATGAAAAGAGGAGTTCGAGGCAAACGCTATGGTCTCCAACGTGGAGATGGAGGAGCATTTCGGTGATGGGTTTGCTAATCCGGGTGTTGCTGTGTGAAAGGGATCTGCTGTCGGGATTTGCATGGAGGAAATGGAGTCTTTAAAGTATGCGGTAGTGGTTTGTTTGAGCAGGTGAAACGCGAGTGTAAGGGAGGAGAGATGATGCTGTTCACATGTGCTAAGGCGTGAGTTGGGTCAATGCACGAAGCAGGAGAAAGTGGTAACATGGTTCATGATGATGCAGTGGCCTACGTGATGAGTATTATTGAAGGTTGAAGACATTAAGGTGGAAGCAGTAAGAATAAGGATCGGGCCCCGCTTTGCTCTAAGCTAAAACGAAATGCTTTCATGAACATTTGAGAATGGAAAGCTACTGGGTAAACTGAGTCGTAGTTGAAGACAAGGGAGTTGGGAAAAGGACACGTGGTAGGGAAGAAAAGGCGCAACGGTACATTTAGCGTGGATAAATGGGGAGAGAGTGTTGGACTTGGTCCAGTTGTTTTTAAATAAAATCAAAAAGGGTCGGAAGAAGTTAACATTTGGCAGCAGGAAGGGGACAACGCGGGTTTGAGGAATGGTGAGGGTGTGGGCCGTGTAAGGCAATTGGGTTTTGGGCTTCCGTAACTTAAAAAGAAAATGGAATAAAATAATTGGACCTGAGGAATAACGTTCTGAAAGGACAAGAGAAGGGTGGTTCGCCATTTTGGGGATTCAAAGGAAGAATTCGACGGTCTGAGTTCTTGAGCAAGGATACATCGGACCGTGTGTTTTAAAGATGTCAGCCTGTACTGAACAAAACAAGCTACACCAAAATTGTGATGAAGAACAGAACTTTATGGAGCTCACTGGAAGTCCATCAAAGACCGTTACAATTTATAGCAAAATAAATTGCCCGTAGCAGTCAAATAACGCAAACCGTTATTTAACGGCTAACGCGCCAATGTGAGTAAATCTCTCTAACTCTGAACAGTTTATAATTTCATGTTGTATTTTTAGAACTGTTAGATATTGGTTGATTTACTGTATGTTGACTGTTTGATTGAACTGCTCGTCAGTTAGTTAAATTTTCTATATTTGATTCTGTTTAACAGAATATATCATATGGAACTGAAAAGTGATGCTATCTATATTGTTTAACATCTGTGATGCAGGGAAACAGGTTGGAGGAATCCGACTGGATTCCTCAACATTTATTTTACTGTTTTCATATATTGTGATATATGATGTGTTATATAATCTGTTATGGATTATGCGTGTTGGAATGATGTTGATCATTGTTATTCGATATTGTAAATATCATAAAAGACCCTGGGATGTAAAAAGAAGTATTTCAATGTATATTGAAATAAAGGAATTTTATAAAATCACAGGATTTTATAAAAGGAATTATTTATAAAACGAACACGGTTTTATAAAAGGGATATTTATTTAGAAAATAAATAGAAATAGAAAAGGAATATTTATTTAGAAAATAAATAGAAGTTATAAATAGGAAATATTCTTGCAACCCAGTGTATTCCTCTCTCTAGAGGTACACAAGCGGAAGGTGATTCCATACCTTGTCATAGTTGGAAATCCATTACCCAATACGTGCTTGCGGTTTTGATTGTATACTATATATGTAGAACGTGAGATGAAAGCGTTTCTGCTAGATGATTATATATATACTGTTGTTGATAGACATTATTATAATATCAAAAGGATTTTGATATAAAGTTATCTTGGATTCTCATAAGGGAAAAACCCGTTCCGTTATACGGCGTGGTCTTATGAGATATCAATTACCTGTTTGAACTGTTTTAAAATGTTTTACTCACACCAGTCCCATGACTGACCCAGAGTTTACTTTGTTGTTTTCCCTAAACTCTTGGGTGCCTATATTTGTACAGGCAATCAAGTAGTCGTGATTTTACAGATATACTGGAAGAGCTGGAGCAGGAGGCTTCAGGATCATATAGCTATAGTTATTTCCGCTGTGTTGTAAGTGATGTACTTTGATAATGATGTATATTCAAATACAGATGTATATTTCAAAGTTATGTTACATATATTATATGTTATTCGTTCCGCTGTGAGATTCGTGTTACTCTGATGTTGTGTTCTTCTTCTTCTATTCTAAATTTCTATCTTATCTATCCTCACCCTCTAATTTCTTTCACTAATTACCAGGATTTCTATGAAACAAGAAACGTGTGGAGCTGGTGGAGAATATCTTTCTAATGGAAGAGAAAAATCGATATTTCGTCGTGTAGATTTTGAGATATGTCCAAATCAAATTTTAAAATAGTCGTTATAGAATCGTTTATCGACCATAACGGTTTATTTGATATAACTAGAGATCGGATTTGAATTTAGACAAGGTTCTTTTGGGAAGTAGTGATAATTTAATTTTTAGAATTTTACCGTAATTTTTAATTAATTTAATAAGCGACTTTTTATTTGAAGTATTTCGCACCCTGAAATCAATATTTTGAAGTTTCACAATATGAGTCCATCTACCGGTATTATTATATTTTTGGGATCGTGGCACCAAGCTCGACACGATGGTATTTGTATTTCTGTCCATAGAGGTTTGTACGCGAGCGAACCGAGTTTATATAATATAGTACTTCACTTCTAAAAATCAAATAAAAACATTCCTTGGCAAGAATGAAGTCCACGTCTATAGATAAATCTCCTATATAATACCCCCCAACCTCTTAAGACCTAATCTCTTCATTTCAGCGGTCAAATGATTTCCGCCACCACCTCTTTCTCTTCTGGTAACAAATCGCAAATTCTAAAATCATTAGAAAATCAAATAGAAATCCAAACATAAATCTACAAATCCATCTACATATATATATGGACTCGCATCAGTGTTGGCATCAATTCCGTGTAGTTTTTATAGGGCACGAACGCCATTTATGGTCGCTGGAAAATCGAGCGTGCACCTAGGGTTCTAGTCTTTGGCTAAATAAAGAAGAGTGGGTTTGGTAGGATATCGTAATCGGGTTCCTGATGCAGTTTGGGGTCTGTGGGAGTAGTTTGAGGCTGTTCGAACTCCAGATGGGTCGGTTCCTGTTCGTGAATGCCTCAGGACGCGTTGACATTTGCTGCACCGAGTTCGACAGGAAGCATATGAGGAGGAAGAGTGAGAAAAGATGTGATTTTTGGTGATTTTTATTTGAATTAAAAACCATTGGAGGAGGAGAAGAGGAGGTGAGAACGTCGGCTATTGCTTTGGGATTAAGGAGCAGGTTACGATCTGATTTGGGGAGGAAGAAGGAAGGGTTGGAGCGGACGGGTATTAACAGGGGGGCCGGTGTTTGCTAACGAGCCAAAGTTAAAATGGGCGAGGCCCGTTTAAGTAACAGTTTTAGTTTTATTTATTTTAAATAGGTCGAACTTATAAATTCGATATCTTGGTCATATATTATCAGAATTTGACAAACCAAGATCCGTTGGGATCGTATGGAAGGGCACTACAACAATGAGACTGACCGGGAGTGAATCCGAGCCCGTTACAATTTATGGCGAAATAAATTGTCCGTCTGAATCAAGAGATGGTTATCGTTATTAACAATGATCGTCCAATGTGAGTAAATCTCACTAACTCTAAACAGTTTATAATTTCATGTTGTATTTTTAGAACTGTTAGATATTGGCTGATTGACTGTATGTTGACTGTTTGATTGAACTGCTAGTCAGTTAGTTAAATTTTCTATATTGATTCTGTTTAACAGAATATATCATATAGAACTGAAAGTGATGTTATCTATATTGTTTAAAATCTGTGATGCAGGGAAACAGGTTGGAGGAATCCGACTGGATTCCTCAACATTTATTTTACTGTTTTCATATATTGTGATATATGATGTGTTATATAATCTGTTATGGATTATGTGTGTTGGAATGATGTTGATCATTGTTATTCGATATTGTAAATATCATAAAAGACCCTGGGATGTAAAAAGAAGTATTTCAATGTATATTGAAATAAAGGAATTTTATAAAATCACAGGATTTTATAAAAGGAATTATTTATAAAACGAACACGGTTTTATAAAAGGGATATTGATTTAGAAAATAAATAGAAATAGAAAAGGGATATTGATTTAGAAAATAAATAGAAATAGAAAAGGGATATTGATTTAGAAAATAAATAGAAATAGAAAAGGGATATTTATTTAGAAAATAAATAGAAATAGAAAAGGAATATTTATTTAGAAAATAAATAGAAGTTATAAATAGGAAATATTTGTAACGGTAAATAGAAGTTATAAATAGGATATATTTGTAACGGTAAATAGAAGTTATAAATAGGATATATTTGTAATGGTAAATAGAAGTTATAAAAAGGAAATAGTTGTAACGGAAAACATAGAAAGTAAAAGGAGATAATCGATGTTAGTTTTATCGATTAGTGTTAAAGTAAAAGGAGATAATCGATGTTAGTTTAATCGATTAGTGATAAAGTAAAAGAAGATAATCGATGTTAGCTAATCGATTAGTGTTAAAGTAAAAGGAGATAATCAATGTTAGTTAATCGATTAGAGTTAAAGCAAATGAGTTAATCGAATATGGTTATTCGAATAAAAAATAGAATGAGTTAATCGAATATAGTTTATTCGAAGAAAGTAAAAGGAGTTATCGAATATAGTTTATTCGAAAGGAGTTAAGCGAAATGAGTAAATCAATAGTGTTAGTCAAATAGAGTTAATCCAGTAGTGTTAGTCCAATGGAGCTAATCGATGTTAGTTTAATCGATTAGAGTTAAAGCAAATGAGTTAATCGAATATGGTTATTCGAATAAAAAGTAGAATGAGTTAATCAAATATAGTTTATTCGAAGAATGTAAAAGGAGTTATCGAATATAGTTTATTCGAAAGGAGTTAAGCGAAATGAGTAAATCAATAGTGTTAGTCAAATAGAGTTAATCCAATAGTGTTAGTCCAATGGAGCTAATCGATGTTAGTTTAATCGATTAGAGTTAAAGCAAATGAGTTAATCGAATATAGTTATTCGAATAGAAAGTAAAAGGAATTATCGAATATAGTTTATTCGAAAGGAGTTAAGCGAAATGAGTAAATCAATAGCATTAGTCAAATAGTGTTAGTCCAATAGAGTTAATTGATAAGAGTCAATCGAATATAGCTATTCGAAGGAGGATTAAGTAAGGAAGATCGTAAAAGGAATAAAGTGAACTTTGCCTATTTCAAAGTTAGAAATGTTGTTCAGTTAAGGTCTGAGAGGTAGTTCTACCCCAACTTGATTGGCTTCGTTTTTAACTAAGGAATAGTTAAGGTTCGGCAGTAAAGGCGATGGTTTGTTTAAACATCTGTCTAAGTCCAATGAAGAAGCTTTGGAAATGTTTTCCAAAGAAGAAACCAGAAATGTTTTCTTATAAAGGCAATGAGAAATGGAAATGTTTTCCCTTGTTAATAACATATATTCTCCAAATTTAGAAAATAGGAAATATTGAATATAGGGAAACCGGAGATAAGTAAAATTAATGAAATAAAGAGATAAAAGTGGAATGATGTTTGATCGATATAATTTCCATTTGGAAATAATGTCGTTGGTTGCACACCTGTTTTTATTCGATAGTTAAATCACAGACTATCGAAGTTTTGACCATTTTAACGTTGTTAATATGGAGAGACCGGTTGGATTATTATCCAAAGAACCACTCTGTATTGGCATAAGCGTTGCGAATCATATATGCCAAAGGAAATTGAAGACGGAGTTATGCAAGGGCTATCCTGTTTACAGAATAGTGCCTTCGGTTCATCCTGTTCCTGGATGACTTGTATGGACGGATGTCTGACAGAGTATTTCCAGACGATCACGTATATTGATTTCTCCAACTGTACCAAGAGTGGAAGCGAAGAAGGAAACTTATTTTAGCTAACACATAATGTATGGTTGAGGACATCAATCGGTGATTGGATGGATTTGATGATGTGACATTCAAAGTGAATCTGATGTGATGAAAAGCGTAGCTTCTAGCCTCATCATCCGGTAAATGACAGAAATCGGGCAGGCAGCATGGCTAAGTCGGTCGCACTGAAGTAGGGTATATAATCACCTGATCTAGAGTTTCATTTACTTCTAAAAATCTATTGTCGATGCTGACCCATTCGGGAAACGGTTGCTGATCCCAATCGTTGGTGATATACATTCGATACGCTCAAGCGAAATGAGTGGTCGGTTATGTGTGGCTGAGTTGCAAGATGTTCTTGTTGAACTCGGTGTATTCTTCTCTAGAGGTACACGAGCGAAAGGTGGATCCATACCTTGTCATAGTTGGAAACCCATTACCCAATACGTGCTTGCGGTTTTGATTGTATACTATATATGTAGAACGTGAGATGAAAGCGTTTCTGCTAGATGATTATATATATACTGTGGTTGATAGACACTATTATAATATCAAAAGGGTTTTGATATAAAGTTATTTTGGATTCTCATAAGGGAAAAACCCGTTCCGTTATGCGGCGTGGTCTTATGAGATATCGATTACCTGCTTGAACTGTTTTAAACTGTTTTACTCACACCAGTCCCATGACTGACCCGGAGTTTACTTTGTTGTTTTCCCTAAACTCTTGGGTGCCTAAATTTGTATGGGCAGTCAAGTAGTCGGGATTTACAGATATACTGGAAGAGCTTGGAGCAGGAGGCTTCAGGATCATATAGCTATTATTATTCCGCTGTGTTGTAAGTGCTGTACTTTGATAATGATATGTATATGCAAGTACAGATTTGTATTTCAAAGTTATGTTATGAAATATATTTATTCGTTCCGCTGTGAGATTCGTGTTACTCTGATGTTGTGTTCTTCTTCTTCTTCTATTCTAATTTTCTATCTTATCTTTCCTCACCCTCTAATTTCTTTCACTAATTACCAGGATTTTTCGGACGTTTTGGTTATCGACATCGAGCTTATGTCGATAACCAAAGTCGCTCAAAATCCAGGTCGTTACAATTTGAAATGGGTTTTGAGATAAGGAATTTAAATGGAAATTGAAGATAAGAAATTCAAATAGAATCTGAAGATAAGGAAATTGAATTAGAATTTGAATCGGAGAAAATTCAAATAGAAATTGAATAGAAGGAAATTCAAATGAGTTGGAATAAAGAGATTCAAATGGAATTTGAATATTTTAAATTAATATATAGGACTTTAATATTTGAAGAGAAATAGATCGGGAATATTATGAAATGGATTTGATATATATTAAAAATATATCAGAATGGAGTTGAATTTATTATAAACGAAGTTAAAACGTTTATATTTATAAATATAATTAAAACGATCTCGCCATAGTGCGGCAGTTCGTAAATTGGCGATTCGAACTTCAATTTAGTATACAGAACCCAATTAAAGTCAGAATTCTTTGAAACAGGAATCGTCGGGACCGGTTGAATAATAGTTTTCTAATAAGAGAGAAAAATCTGGATTTCGTCATATAGATTTTGAGATAGGTCAAAATCAAATTTCAAAAAGTGCAGCGCCAGAAACCATTTAAAACCACAATGGTTTATATATATATAAGTAAAAGGATTTTTAAAGTAAATAAAATCCAAATGGCCATGAGAAAAATATAGACTTGAGTTATAAAATGAATGTGAACTCAAGCGAAGTAGATAAAATGGTTTGGGAAACAATGATCATATTTCTGATTTTTGAATAGAATTAACTAAGTAAAAGAGAAATTAGTTAATCAAAGTTGAATCGAAATTGGGTTTTTGGATAAGTGAAAGAGATTGAGAAATTAGTTAATCAAAGTTGAATCGAAATTGGGTTTTTGGATAAGTGAAAGAGATTGAGAATTTATATTCGAAATCGAATATATAACTCGAGTTGAAATTATAATTAGATTAGTTTATAATTAAGTTGACATATATTTGAACAAGTGGTATTCGAATAAAATGGTGAAATAGGCAAAACGGTTAATTAGCAGCTAGTTAATGGGAATTCGAATGATTGAAATTAAATTTAACTTAGTTAAGTTAAATAGATCGAAACGAATAAATTGAGTAAAATCAATGTAAATGAAATATGAATTGGGTTCGAATAAAGGAAAAACCAAAAGAGTTGAAAAGGAAATATATTTGTAACACAAATACAAAGGAAGTTATGTGCAAACAAATAGAAGGAGAAATATTTGTAAAACATTTACAAATAGATTCAATGGAAATATTTATTTATAGAAAATAAATAGAATGTGATAGATGAGATATTTATTTGTTAAATAAATAGATTTATTCAAAGGAATATTTAGAAGATGAATAGAAAATGGAAATCTGTTTTTAACAGATAAATAGAAACGATTAATTTATAAATAACAGTTTATAAATTAAAGTGAATATTTATCATTCGATAAATGGAATATATAAGTCTGAGCTTATATAGAGAAGAGATATTGGTTTTTAACACCGATAGTTTTAAATAGAAGGGGTATACAACACTTGATAAGTGAAGTAACGTTATTAAAGAGAACATTTATAAAGTGAAGAACCGTTACTAAAAGTAAATCTTTATAAATGAATAAACACTATCGAATATGAGTTATTCGAATAGGAGAAGTCGACTGGAGTTAGAATAAATCGATTAGAGTAAGAATTAACCAGTTAGAGTTAATCAGTTAGGGTAAATCCGTAGAGTTAATTGAATATTAGTTATTCAATTAGAATTTATCGAATATTTGTTATTCAAATAAAGAGTTAACCAGATAAAGTTATTGAACATAATTAATCGAATTAGGATTAAACTGAATGTTAGTTATTCAATTAAAGTTGATCGAATAGAGTATTGAGATAGAATTAGTCAAACATAGTTACTCAGGATAAGTGCCATTTCGTACGACTGCTAGCGTAATTCGTAGGGCTGCAGATAGCCTAGGGCGGGCGGATGTTTCCTGGGGGAATCAGGCGTAACCATTGTGATCGTTGCGATCTAGAGTCAAGCGAATGGAGTTAAATCGAATATTGGTTATTCAGATAGAATTAAAGGAGTTATCGAATATAGTTTATTCGAAAGGAATTATCGAATTTGGTTATTCGAAAAGAGTTATCAATTTTTAGTTAATCGAAGGAGTTATCGATTATTTGTTAATCGAAATGAATTATCGATTATAAGTTTAATCGAAAAGAGTTATCGATTAGTTTAATCGAAGTGAGTTATAGAATATTGGTTATTCGAAGGGGTTATCAAATATTGGTTATTCGATGGAGTTAATCGAAAAGAGTTAAATCCAATAGAGTTAATTGATAAGAGTAAATTGAATAGAGTAAATCGAATATAGTTTATTCGAAGAAAGGTTTTCGAATCTAGTTATTCGAAAAAGAGATTATCGAATATAGTTATTCGAAGGGAGGAGTTATCGAATAGGGATTTATTCGAAAGAGAGTTACGTAAGGAAGTTGAAATGTTGAGTATCAACATAAATAAGATTTTGGGAAAAGTTACTGGGTTTGTAGCACTTTTCCTACCTTAGAAATTTCGAGGACGAAATTATTTTAAGTGGGGAAGAATGTAATGACCCGGGATTTCGACCAACTAATTTTAAATATTTAGAATGGATTTAAATATTGGGAGGGGATAATATAAATGGAATTTTATATTATGTTATTAGTTTAATAATCCATTTCGATTTAAAATCGAATATATTAAATAACAGAATACGAAAATGGATTTAGTTGAATTCAAATTTGAATTTGAATTAAATACAGTTCAAATAATTAATAAGAATTTCTATTGAAATTTTAACGGTAATAATATGTATTTATTTTCGAGGAGAATTAATTGTTCTGAAATTAATTTATATCGAAATAAATTAATATCTTCTCCAAATGATCGAATTGGACTTCGTGACCTATCCCAGTGTGTCCAAGATACGGGTATTACCCTAGGATTGACAGTTGTGGGGTTCAGAAAGGAGTTCGGACTCAAGGCGTATTTTAATTTAAGGATATCGGTAAATTAAAAACCAAAATAAATAAGATTGAGTAGTATTCCTTCTTCCAACTAAACCTATACGTGGTCTCCCTATTAACCTTCAAAAAACCAAAGGTGGAAATTCAAAGAAATGTCTCCCTCTGCCACTCCACAAATCAAAACCGATAAGTAATGGCGTGGTGCGATTTGTCCCTTTCATTTGCCTATAAAACCGTGGTTACCCCTCCTATTTCCTTTCGATAATTTTCCCCATCCCCTTTCGTATTTCAGGCATCCTCAATACGAAAATCGAACGCATCGTTCATTGTTTCCAACTCGTATGTAGCTTGAAGTGGGGTTCCTCTATTCGAACTGAATCGCGAATTAGGGTTGGGAATTTGGGGTCGTTCGAGTTCTACACTAGTCGACGCGAGGGATTTGGATGGTTACAGGGTTCGATTGGGATCACGATGGTGGGAGATTGGGGGTAGCGATCTGAGAAGGGTTTCGAAGTTCGTTTGGGCCAAAAAGTGGAAGTCGCGATTTCAATTTGGGCGTTCGGATTTCTGGAGGAGTTTGAATCCGCAGTGATAGCTTTGGGGAGTAGTACGATGGGGGTCAGTGAGGTTGGGAATCGCCTCAGGTGGCGACGCGATGAACTTCGGTATTGAAGACGTACAGGTTGGCGGCTTATTGAAAAGTGCGTTTCATCTCAAATCGAGGTATTGGACCAGAAAGTTGTGACAGTCCAATCATAGGCAAGGTCAAAGCAAAGTCATGGTTTTTGAGTGATGGGCAGAGTTCGAACTAGACGAGGTCGAGCTGGAGGAAGTTGGCAAGGGGGTTTGTCTGGTCAATAAGGAAACTGATCCGACGATGATGAGATCGGCGTTGAAGGGGGTTATGGCAGCAAGTATGTTTGAGATGATTAGTCAGAAAGAAGAGGAAGTGCCGCAGTCAAGTCTTGGCAGTTCACGGCAGTTCTAGGTATAAGGAGTAAAAGACTTAACAAGGATTAAGGTAAATTTATCAGTTTAATTAATTAATTTGTTTCCAACAAATTTATGACCATTTAAAATTGGTAACAAATTATAATGCGATATATTTAAATTTATACAAGGTCCGTAATGCTAATACAAGTCAAGGTGACTCCTAGCGGGAAATGAATTTGATATTTCGTGAAGTCAGTTGATTTTCAGTTAGTCCAAATGCTCGGAATCAATGCAAAGGAATTAAAATTTGAATTTGGAACGGATCACGATATTCAAAAGCCGGTGAGTAAACCTCACTCACCATTTAATTAGAATTATTTCTAGTTGTTAAAAATAATTGCTATGCTTGTTTGAATATTGTTTGGTTGATTTAAAATATATATATATTGGTTATTTAGGACTATTATATATATATATATTGGGTTGATTGATTGGTTGGATTCCCGCAGTATCATTAGCGGATGCCCGCAGTTTCATTAGCGGATGATTACCCTATACGCCCCACGCTATGATTAGTGGATGACCTTCTATACCGCGATATCCTGCCTCGAAGCAGGATGGGTATTACTATGTTGACTAACATCTGTGGATGCAGGAAAACAGGTTGGAGGAATCCAACTGGATTCCTCAAAAATATATTATCTGTTGTTGTTTGTTTGATTTCATATATATTCATATGTGATGTGTTAAAAATCAAATGATTGAATAATTGGTGGATTTGATTGTTTAAAATATCCCTGGGCTTGAATATTGATTTATAAAAATATCGAAAAGGGTATTTGAAATTTAAAAGGGAAATTCTATTTTTATAAATAGAATTTGAATTTTTAAATGAACTATAGAAAACATTAACTTGTTTTGAATATATATGAACGAATATAGAATTTATGAAGTTGTTATAAATGAAAGGATGGAATTTGAATCGAATTTATAAAGTTGTTATAAATGAAAGGATGGAATTTGAATCGAATTTATAAACGTTGTTTATAAATGAAAATATGGGATTTGAATCGAATTTATAAACGTTGTTTATAAATGAAAATATGGGATTTGAATCGAATTTATAAACGTTGTTTATAAATGAAAATATGGGATTTGAATTGAATTTTATAAACGTTGTTTATAAATGGAAAGGTGGGATTTGAATTGAAGTTATAAACGTTGTTTATAAATAATGCCGAGAATTCAAATGGACTTTGAATATAAGGAATTGAAATAACGATTTGAATAATAGAAATTCAAATGGACTTTAAACTATAGATTTGAATATAGAAATTCAAATGGACTTTAAACGATTTGAATATAGTATTTCAAATGGAATTTGAATAGAGAAATTTAAATAGACTTTGAATATAAGGAATTGAAATAGAGATTTGAATAATAGAAATTCAAACGGACTTTTTAATATAGGATTTGAATAAATAGAAGACAATAGAATTTGATATATAGAAATTGAATAATAGAAGCGAATTGGAGTTTGAATATAGAATTCAAATTTTAAAAGGAGAAATAGACTAAAGAAATAATTAACAAATTGAGTTAAAACGATTTGTATAGTTAAATAGATTGGACAGGTATAGATACAGGAGACAGGTTTGGAATAAAGTATAGAAGTGAAATAAATAGAATGCCCGACAAAAAGGTACGTATTAAATTTCCATATGAGATTTTATGCGCCGTATCGGCAAGCCGATTGGCTTTTTCTTTTTCTTTTTTGAGATAAGAAGGACCGGGAAAGCTATTTGAAATTTCCCGATGCTTCCGGTACAAAGGAGGTTATGGCGAATTTTTCCGGGAATTTAAGGAGATAGAATATTTTTAAGATAATTTGATAGTTAGAAATCAACGTATCGATATGTAAAGAAGTCGATAAGGAAATGAACTTAGAAATAGAATAGTATAATCAAAAAGGAAGACTAAGAATAAAATCTATAAGGAATAGAAAGAGGAAATGTATATGTGTTTAAAAGTGAATAATCAGTTGTATGGTATTGATTATTCGAGTAAGTAGTCTTGTCTGTTTTGACGTTAAATGTTATTCAGTCAAGGTCTGAGAGGTAATTATACCCCAACTTGGTTGATTTCATGATATACCGATAAGTAGCAAGATTCAGGCTCGAAGATCAATGTGAAATGAGAATTAGTTAAATACTGTATTTGGGTTGTCGTAAGGATGTTTTACACAACATCTGTTTTAACCCAAATATGTGCAAAGCTTGGAAATAGAATAATGAATATTTCTAAAGCTAGAAATTTAAGGAAGGCGATATATGGAAATGTTTTCCAAATAACGTATAAGGCCAATATGGTTATTGAAAATATTTGGTAAACAAATATTGATAAGAAATAGAGAAGAGATTTAATTAATGGAATATTAATTAAAGGTTCCGTGATTGTTGGATGTTTGGTTGAACACTTGGTTTATTCGATAGTTAAATCATCGACTATCGAAACACTTATTTTATTCGATAGTTAAATCACAGACTATCGGAGTTTTGACCATCGTTGTCAATATGGAGAGACCGGTTGGATTATTATCCGAAGAACCACTCCATATCGGCAGTAGCGTGCGAATCCGATTTATATAAAGATAATCGAAGACGGAGTAGAGTGCAAGGACTTTTTCTATTTATATAAATAGTACCTTCGGTTCATCCTGTTCCTGGGTGACTTGTATGGATAAATGTCTGACAGAGTATTTCCCAGACGATCACGTATATTGATTTCTCCAATCGTACCAAGAGTGGAAGCGGAGAAGGGAACTTCTTTTAGCTAACACGTAATGTACTGTTGAGGACGTCAATCGGTGATTTTATGGATTTGACGATGTGACATTCGAAGTGAATATGGCGTGATGATAAAGCGTAGCTTCTAGCCTCATCAACCGGTAAATGACAGAAATCGGGCAGGCAACATGGCTATGTAGGTCGCACCTATTAGGGTGTATAATCACCTGATCTAGAGTTTCATTTACTTCTAAAAATCTATTGTCGATGCTGTCCCATTCGGGAAACGGTTGCTGATCCCAACCGTTGGTGATATACATTCGATACACTCAAGCGAAATGAGTGGTCGGTCATGTGTGGCTGAGTTGCAAGATGTTCTTGTTGAACTCGGTGTATTCTCCTCTAGAGATATACCAGCGGAAGGTGGTCCCATACCTTGTCATAGTTGGAAAACCAAATACCCAATACGTGCTTGCGGTTTTGATTGTATATATATGTGGAACGTGAGATGCAAACGTTCCACTAGATTGTTATTTACTTGATTTAGACATTATTATAATATCAAAAGAGTTTTGATATAAAGATAAGTCAAGTGTTTGGATTCTCATAAGGGAAAAACCCGTTCCGTGTTATACGGCGTGGTCTTATGAGAAATCATTTAGTTTTCTGAAACTGTTTTAAACTGTTTACTCATACCAGTCCCATGACTGACCCGGAGTTTACTTTGTTGTTTTCCCTAAACTCTTGGGTGCCTAAATTTGTACGGGCAGTCAAGTAGTCGGGAATTTACAGATATACTGGAAGAGCTTGGAGCAGGAGGCTTCATGATCATATAGCTATAGTTATTTCTGCTGTGTTGTAAGTGATGTACTTTGATATTGATGTATATTCAAGTACAGATGTATATTTCAAGTTATGTTATATATATTATATGTTATTCGTTCCGCTGTGAGATTCGTGTTACTCTGATATTGTGTTCTTCTTCTTCTTCTTCTATTCTAAGTTTCTATCTTATCTACCCTCACCCTCTAACTTCTTTCTATTAATGGTTCGAATTTCCGTGATATTTGGGGTTGGACTTGTGTTTTTGGTCAGCTCAAATTCTACCGGATTTGCGGGTCATTACACATGAACTGCCCTCGTACCCGATCTGCTCGTGCTTCGTACCCCGATCCGACAGAGGGAGGCAGCATCCACGATCCACGATCCACTTGTACTTGAACGCTCTGACCCGAATGCCTACCCACGAGTTGAAGATGCCATGAACCGATCTGAAGAGAGCACCCGACCCGAACCGTGGCAACCTGGAGACCTCGACCCGATCCGCCAGGGGTGATGACGACCCGACCCGATCCAATATAGAAGGAGCATTCTGATCCAAACTGATGATTAGGGGGAGATCCAAACCGACCCAGTATTGACCAATAACCCGAGATGCAAAGGTAGTCCAATATGGGAAGTTAGAGCTCAGGATCCAGTTCGGAACCAATGAGTTCACTTCATGGTTGGGCTTTGCTGCGGGACGTGTGCTAAGGAGTTGTCAACGTTCATAACTTCGATTCACCACTAAAAATGAATGAAGGGCTACTTATCAGTGCAGTAGGGTCATTATGACCCGAGGGGCAAGGTGATGGTAGCAAGACTACGTTATCAGTGCAGTAGGGTCATTATGACCCGAGGGGCAAGGTGATGCGTAGTAAGACTATGAGCCAGTGCAGTGGGGTCATTGCGACTCCAAGGGCCAGAGTGGATATAATAAGGATTAGTAAGGCTATGAGCCAGTGCAGTGGGGTTCTTGTGACTCCATGGGGCAAAGTGGACATAGCGAAGGATTTGTGGCTACGTTATCAGTGCGGTGAAGCCATTTATGACTTCATGGGGCAGAGTGATCGTAGCAAGGTATGTTGGGTGATCGAAGTGGTGAATATCGTATGCGTTACGCACTGGGTGAGAGATGTGAGGATGGATGCTATGTTTGATTGTTTGCCATCACTATGACATGCACACCGCCCCCACCTCCGTATCTTTTCACTGTTTGATATGGTACCTTAGAGTGTTGTACAGTATAAAGTACTAACTCTTTGGTTGCAGGTCCAGGTTCAGGTATGTTTTAGTCTACCTGTTATTGTTCACTTTAGATGCTTATCGTTCATACCAGGCTTTATGTCTGACCCAGAGTTTTATGTCTCCTCTTATTACTCTGGGTGCTCACACGAGCAGACTAGAGATAGGTTAGCTGCTGATGCGCGAGTAGCTGGTTCGGAGGCGGGCAGGAGGCTTCCACGTATGATATATATATACACATTCTCCCTGTGTCGTTGGTGGTCGCTACTTGGGCATTAGTAGTGTACCTCATTTATCTTACTTTTGCTTTGAGACAGTTTGGAAGTTGTAATAAGCTGTATTTTGAATTTCCGCTGCTATGATGCTCAGTTCTGGTTTTCAGCTTATGCACTGTCTCAACTGTTTTATGTCAAGTATGTTATTATTATATTTTGTTCTATGCGCTGTGAGACATTATACAGGTTCTTTGTATGTTCATTTCCTTCTTCCTTTTCCTTCTGACGACCCGTTCCGTGCTAACTGGACATGTGTACAGCGCACTTTTGGAGTAAATGTCGGTTGGTGCGGGGCGGGCAGTCACATACTCACAAAGGGAATGCACTAGTTTTGGAGGAGCGTTATCGAGGTAAACAAACACAGAAAAATTACAAGACAGAACATAGATAAAACAGCGGAAGAATCAAAATATAAATTTCATTACTTTCAAAAAGAGTCAAAACCTTTTACATCAAATAGCCAAGGCCATTATTTTCCATTACAACAAATTATGTCTTGCATAAATAAAGAAGCATAATCTTAAAACAACAAAAGTAGCTTAATTACCCAAAGGTAGCAGGAATGCAGCCATAGCAAAGCTCAAGATCTAACCATACATGAGCTGAACCGAAAGCAAGCGAAATCCAAGCTGAGTGCTAGAGTTTCCTCCCTGAGAACCTGGGGGAGAAATGAAAGGAAAAGGGGCGAAAGAAAACGGGATAGTCATAAATACTGGTAAGTCCTTGTGACTTTCAGCATAAAAACAGGTAAAGGTAACATGACATGTATAAACTGAAAGTAAACATAAGGATGCTGTAAAGATTGGCAAGATAGGCCAAGATAGCATGATAATTCAAGTGTAATCAAGTATAGTATCACATATTCAATGTTCGCTTCACCAACTGTACTAGAATCCAAAACCCATGTCTTATATTAATCATGAAATGATCCCTTGGCCCAATATCATGAAATGACCAATTACTAGGTCCAACGGAACGATCCACTAATCGATCGGCTCCCTACAAGTTCTAGCTCGTTTTGTGTCTGTGTCATACGGCCCTATCACGAATGTAGTCACCTGTGCTAGGTCCACCATAGGGTGTATCAAGCCCTAGGGTGTCAATCACCGACACTAATCAAGCATGCACAGATAAACCTGCTGATGCCCAATGCCTGCTTTTTCAACTCCGGACCACATGCATGACCATAGCCCGCCTGAACTACACTGGCGCAGCAACACAGCCGTCGTTTTGGTCGCTTACAATCAGCCCAGTAATCGTTCCTCACCCTGCCTAGTTCCAGGGTACCATGAAACATCTAGTTGGTTACTGCTGAAATGGACCGCGTATCTAGGGTTTTCGTCCAATAGGTTAAGTGTTGTCATTTAAATTCGTGACTTAACCCTTATCAGTCTAGCATGTCAAGTTGGTTAAGTGTTATCATTCAAGTTCGTGACTTAACCCGCCTACGTGTCATTGTCGAATTGGCTAAGTGTTGTCATTCAAGTTCATGACTTAGCCCTACGAATCATGTATCAAGTTGGTTAAGTGTTGTCTTTCATGTTCATGACTTAACCCTATCATGTGGCATTAATTCATTAATGCACCCCAACCTCTCACATCAGACCTGTTGTTGTGGTCACTGGATATGCCGGGCGGTTCCGTGCAGAATTACACCACAACTCGGTCTGACCTCGGGTTTTCAAGTGCGATATGACCAACTACCAACATTGGATCCTATTGTTTGCAATAACTGGATTTGCCGGGCGGTTCCGGGAAAATTACACTGCAAACTCAACCCGACCTCGAGTTGGCCATTTTCAAGTTCGTTCTAGTGTCATGTCCATGTTCAAGATTCATGTCAAGTTCATGTCAAGTTTCATGGCGAGTTTCGTGCCAAGTTTCCTATAATTACCAATTTTTCCCAACGTTACCCCATCTAAATATTTGGCTAACAATCTTAGCCTAATTTTCCGTCCGCACGATTTTTGACATATAATATTAGGCTAAAACTTAGCCTAATTTAACGTACACAAAATTTGCATAAAGAAATTTATCAACATAAACATGACATAGGTGTAAACTTGGCATTCTCGGCATAGTCAATATGAACACCATAGGTGTGTACTTGCAAAATAATCAACATGAATATCATAGGTATGATCTTGCAACGTAGACTAAATCAACATACATATATGTGAATTTGCAACATAGACTAAATCAACTTACATATATGTGAACTTGCAAATCAATCACGAGCATATGAATAAGTGTGAACTTGAAATATGACATAGGTTTAACATATACACATAAACATGTAGATCTAACATTTGGTCACATATGTGATATGATTTTACAACCTAAAACTTGCATAACATGATAAACTACACCACTTGTCATAACAGGTTATACTTCAATATACATATGAATAGACTTATTCATAATCCCCAATTCAACATGATAATAAAATAGAATAGCATTCAGTTTCACATATAACATAATAAACATTGTTCTATTATCAATTTATTTCCAAGGCATAACATAACCGAATAAATTGATTAAAACATCGCAGGCCTATAGATCTGATAACATCATGAACTTGAAAAGGTTTGAATAATAATTTAGGTTCAAGAACATGATAGATCTAACTTAAATAGAAAAATTCCCAAAATCAAGATCCAAGGAGAAACAAAGAAAATAGGTTTGAATAGAAAATCAAGCTTAGATCCAATTCATAGTCATAATCCTAGGAAATAACCTCATGGTCATGAATCATAGGTGATTAGCCACAATTGTCCTTGTCATAGTCATAGGCAATAGTCTTATGTTCACAGGCATAGGCATAGGCATAGTCTTATGTTCACAGTCATAAGCATTGGCATAGGTATAGTCTTTTGTTCACCGGCATAGTCTTAGGCAATTAACAATAGTTTCAACGTCATAGGCATAATAATGTTATGGACATGAGAAAGTCTGATTTACAACATGAATCGGTCCAAACTGATTTCATAGCAATATTCCCAAAGGTCAAGGTCCAAGATGAACAAAAATAGATATCAATCATACATAGATCCAATTCCAATTTATAACATGTCCATATTAAGTTTATAGTTTTTATCTAAAAGTAACTTGAACTTACAGATCGTGGTCCAAGAAATTTAGATGCAGAAGTCAAGTCTAGAAATTTGTCGTTGAATCGTTGAATCTTGCTTTTATTGTAGAAGCAATTACTTCAATATGAAATTCCTAGCCGTAGTCTTCAAGAAATAATCTTCGCGTTTTAATTTATCTTAATTTAATTTAGAGGAAGAAGAAGAAACCATGTTCATCAAGAATTCGTGCAGCATAAAGTTAGAGAAGAATGGTGTAAAGAGAATGAGGCTAGGAGGATGTTTATATAGGATTAGGCAGACGAATCTGGACTGATAACGAGATCAGGTACATCAGAATGCATCAGGTTCAGAAAATTGGTTCGGGAGGCAGGTCGACCCCCAAGTCGACACTATGGTCGACCTGGTCCTTGGGAGATCGACACTATGGTCGACCCCTAGGTCGACCTGGTCCAGGGTGGGAAATTTCCCGCCCAGCCTGTTCTGGGTTTTGAATTCGAATTTGAATTCAAATTTTCGAGCTGTTTTCAATTCTGAAAATTTCTGAAACTTCGGAGGGTCATATCTCCCTCATACAGACTCCGATTTTCGAAAACAAAGGCTCATTTTCAAGAAGAATTTCAAGACGAATGTAATGATGCAACGCGTTTCCCTTGATTCTTATTTTAAAAATTAATTCTGCCTTAATTTATGGTTTTAACATGTTATTAAAATTCGGGTTGTTACATTCTCCCCTCCTTAAAGGATTTCTTCCTCGAAATCTTCAAGTTAGGAAGAATGCATCCTACCATCCAATCAACCATCTACTCAACCATCATCAACAAGCAACCATTGTCCTTAAAAGATTTCTAATGCTATATGAACATATGCAGAAAGTGTGTGTATATGTTCCTTATCTAATGCAAATGATCAGGCCTGATTGATCTTCTTAATGCAAAATATGTTTAGTGCCATGAATCCAACATGTATGCAAATAGTCCTAGTCACATAAACACTATATGTGTGCATAAACATCCATCCATATGCAACATCCACATGATAACACATTCAATTTCATCCATAAGCAAGTATAAACACTCATGCATATGCAATATGAAAATATGTATGAGCCGATCTAGTGCCTAATGTGTGTTATGCAACCACGAGCAACCACTTGCAACCATTTGCAAACATCAACCATAACATGTTTTAATCGCATGTTTACATCCAAAAGGGTTCTACCTAAGGTTCTAAAGATAGGACTGAGAAGATAAGCAAGATAAAACAAAGCATCAAGGAGAAGAAGTTAAAGATGTACCCCCAGAAGGTCCTGCTTGCGGGGCTTGCCCTTGCTTCTTAGGGCAGTTCTTGCTGATGTGTCCAAGCTTACCACATTGAAAGCACGCACGTATCTTCTTCTTCCTTCTTTTACAATCCTTGATAACATGCCCAACTATACCACAGAAGTTGCACTTCCTCTTATCACGTGACTTGTTATTATTGTTATCGTTGTTCTCGCCTCCCTTCTGGAAGTCTTTCTTCTAGTTCTGAGACTCATCCGCCTTAACATATCCCTCATACCTTCCCTATGTAACATGTTAACAAGCCTCACGGAATCTATCTCCATCGTACGGAAAAACCTCTACGAATCTAGAAAGAAGATTAGCCGCAGGTAAAAACTACTGCGACTACAGATGGAGAAAAGAAAGGAAAAGAGATTCAAATGAGGAAACAAAGGATAGTGCTAATGGCTCTTGGGGAATAGCCTTTAAATAAAACAAGACTTTTCTTGAAAAAATGCTTCTTTGTAAACGGTTTTGAAAATAATTTTAGAAGGTTTTCTAAAATCTTTTTGCCCAGTTTGGTAACCTTCTGCTCCTATACCAAGTGTAACACCCCACCTCTGCTAGGGTCACTCACAAAGGGAATGCACTAGTTTTGGAGAAGCGTTATCGAGGTAAACAAACACAGAAATATTACAAGACAGAACATAGACAAAACAACGGAAGAATCAAAAGATAAATTTCATTACTTTCAAAAAGAGTCAAAACCTATTAAATCAAATAGCCAAGGTCATTATTTTCCATTACAACAAATTATGTCTTGCATAAATAAAGAAGCATAATCTTAAAACAACAAAAGTAGCTTAATTCCCTAAAGGTAGCAGAAATGCAGCCATAGCATAGCTCAAGATCAAATCATACATGAGCTGAACCGAAAGAAAACGAAATCCAAGCTAAGTGCTAGAGTTTCCTCCTTGAGAACCTGGGGGGGAGAAACGAAAGGAAAAGAGGCAAAAGGAAACGGGTCAGTCATAAAGACTAGTAAGTCCTAGTGACTTTCAGCATAAAAACAGGTAAAGGTAACATGACATGTATAAACTGAAAGTAAACATAAGGATGCTGTCAAGATTGGCAAGATAGGCTAAGATAGCATGATAATTCAAGTGTAATCAAGTATAGTATCACATATTCAAGGTTCGCTTCACCAACTGTACTAGAATCCCAAACCCATGTCTTATATTAATCATGAAATGATACCTTGGCCCAATATCATGAAATGACCCATTACTAGGTCCAACGGAACGATCCACTAATCGATCGGCTCCCTACAAGTTCTAGCTCATTGTGTGTCTGTGTCATACGGCCCTATCACGAATATAGTCACCTGTGCTAGGTCCACCATAGGGTGTATCAAGCCCTAGGGTGTCAATCACTGACACGAATCAAGCATGCACAGATAAACCTACTGATGCCCAATGCGTGCTTTTTCAACTCCGGACCACGTGCACGACCATAGCCCGCCTAAACTACACTAGCGCAGCAACACAGCTGTCGTTCTGGTCGCTTACAATCAACCCATTAATCGTGCCCCACCTGCCTAGTTCCAGGGTACCATGAAACATCTAGTGGGTTACTGCTGAAATGGGCCACGTATCTAGGGTTTTCATCCAATAGGTTAAGTGTTGTCATTTAAATTCGTGACTTAACCCTTATTAGTCTAGCATGTCAAGTTGGTTAAGTGTTATCATTCAAGTTCGTGACTTAACCCGCCTATGTGTCATTGTCGAATTGGCTAAGTGTTGTCATTCAAGTTCATGACTTAGCCCTACGAATCATGTATCAAGTTGGTTAAGTGTTGTATTTCATGTTCATGACTTAACCCTATCGTGCAACATTAATTCATTAATGCACCCCAACCTCTCACATCAGACCTGTTGTTGTGGTCACTGGATATGCCAGGCGGTTCCGGGCAGAATTACACCACAACTCAGTCTGACCTCGGGTTTTCAAGTGCGATATGACCAACTACCCACATTGGATCCTATTGTTTGCAGTAACGGGATTTGCCGGGCGGTTCCGAGAAGAATTACACTGCAAACTCAACCCAATCTCGAGTTGGCCATTTTCGAGTTCGTTCTAGTGTCATGTCCATGTTCAAGATTCATGTCAAGTTCATGTCAAGTTTCATGGCGAGTTTCGTGCCAAGTTTCCTATAATTACCAATTTTTCCCAACGTTACCCCATCTAAATATTAGGCTAACAATCTTAGCCTAATTTTCCGTCCGTATGATTTTTGACATAAAATATTAGGCTAAAACTTAGCCTAATTTAATGTACACAAAATTTGCATAAAGAAATTTATCAACATAAACATGACATAGGTGTAAACTTGGCATTCTCGGCATAGTCAATATGAACACAATAGTTGTGTACTTGCAAAATAATCAACATGAATATCATAGGTATGATCTTGCAACGTGGACTAAATCAACATACATATATGTGAATTTGCAACATAGACTAAATCAACTTACATATATGTGAACTTGCAAATCAATCACGAGCAAATGAATAAGTGTGAACTTGAAATATGAAATAGGTTTAACATATACACATAAACATGTAGATCTAACATTTGGCCACATATGTGATATGATTTTACAACCTAAAACTTGCATAGCATGATAAACTACACCACTTGTCATAACAGGTTATACTTCAATATTCATATGAATAGACTTATTCATTAATCCCCAATTCAACATGATAATAAAATAGAATATCATTCAGTTTCACATATAACATAATAAACATTGTTCTATTATCAATTTATTTCCAAGGCATAACATAACCAAATAAATTGAGTAAAACATCGCAGGCTTATAGATCTGATAACATCATGAACATGAAAAGGTTTGAATAATAATTTAGGTTCAAGAACATGGATAGATCTAACTTAAATAGAAAAATCCCCACAATCAAGATCCAAGGACAAACAAAGAAAATAGGTTTGAAGAGAAAATCAATCTTAGATCCAATTTCATAGTCATAATCCTAGGCAATAACCTCATGGTCATGAATCATAGGTGATTAGCCACAATTGTCCTTGTCATAGTCATAGGCAATAGTCTTATATTCACAGGCATATGCATAGTCTTATGTTCACAGTCATAGGCATAAGCATAGGTATAGTCTTTTGTTCACAGTCATAGTCTTAGGCCATTAACAATAGTTTCAACGTCATAGGCATAATAATGTTATGGACATGAGAAAGTCTGATTTACAACATGAATAGGTCCAAACTGATTTCATAGCTATATTCCCAAAGGTCAAGGTCCAAGATGAACAAAAATAGATATGAATCATACATAGATCCAATTCCAATTTATAACATGTCCATATTAAGTTTATAGTTTTTATCTAAAAGTAACTTGAACTTACAGATCGTGGTCCAAAAAAATTAGATGCATAAGTCAAGTCTAGAAATTTGTCGTTGAATCGTTGAATCTTGCTTTTATTGTAGAAGCAAATCCTTCAATATGAAATTCCTAGCCGTAGTCTTCAAGAAATAATCTTCGCGTTTTAATTTATCTTAATTTAATTTAGAGGAAGAAGAAGAAACCATGTTCATCAAGAATTCGTGCAGCATAAGGTTAGAGAAGAATGGTGTAAAGAGAATGAGGCCAGGAGGCTGTTTATATAGGATTAGGCAGACGAATCTGGACAGAAAACGAGATCAGGTACATCAAAATGCATCAGGTTCAGAAAATGGGTTCGGTAGGCAGGTCGACCCCCAAGTCGACACTATGGTCGACCTGGTCCCTGGGAGGTCGACACTATGGTCGACCCCCAGGTCGACCTGGTACTGGGTGGGAAATTTCCCGCCCAGCCTGTTCTGGGTTTTGAATTCGAATTTGAATTCGAATTTTCGAGCTGTTTTCAATTCTGAAAATTTCTGAAACTTCGGAGGGTCATATCTCCTTCATACAGACTCCGATTTTCGAAAACTCAAACTCATTTTCAAGAAGAATTTCGAGACGAATGCAATGGTGCAACCCGTTTCCCTTGATTTTTATTTTAAAAATTAATTCTGCCGTGATTTATGGTTTTAACATGTTATTAAAATTCGTGTTGTTACACGGTCTCTCCATAATAACAACGGAAAAATGGTCAAAAACTTCGATAGTCGGTGATTTAACTATCAAAAAAACATGTGTACAACCAACGATATTACTTCCAGATGGAAATTCTATCGATCATAATCAATCATCAATTATCTCTTAAATTAATTAACACTTTTCGAATAATTAATGTTCGATTAAATCCTTTCGAAAAATAATTCGATTAACTCCCTTTGAATGAATTATATTCGATTAACTCTCCTTCCGGAATAACTCATATTCCATTGACTCTCTTCGCATAGCTAATATTCGATTATCTCACTTCGAATAACTTATATTCGATTAACCTCACTTCGAATAACTTATATTCGATTATCTCACTTCGAATAACTAATATTCGATTATCTCACTTCGAATAACTTATATTCGATTATCTCACTTCGAATAACTTATATTCGATTACTCCTTTTCGAATAAACGATATTTGATAATCTCCTTTCGAATAAACGATATTCGATATATTCTCTTTGAATAACTTATATTTCTATCTCATTCAAATTCCCCTTTGAATTCTATTTCAAATCCAATCTTTCTTTATAAATGTTTTTATTTTCAAAACATTTATTAAATCCATTTATTTACATAAAATATGAATAACATCTCTTTTATAATCTTCTTCTTTACAAGAATACTTGCCTTAATCCATTATTCATATTCGATATGAATAACATATTCCCTATATAATTTAAACAGTTTGGTTTCGTATTTAAAATATTATCTTATTTTAAATATTCTATTTGTACTTCTATTTATAAAAAAATCATATAAAATCTTATTTTATATTCAACACTTCAATAAATCCCATTAATTAGTCTTGTTAACACTACGTTCATATTCAGTTTCGAATATCGATGTTAAAATCGATTCTTACTTCTCTATATAAATTCAGACTTATATATTCCATTTATCCAATGATAGATATTATACTTAATTTATAAAATATTATTTATAAATTAATCTTCTCCGTTTATCTGTAAAAACAGATTTCTATTCAATATTTACTTTAAATCCCTATCACGTTATACCCGTGTGCGAAGCACGGGTCTGAACCTTCCAAATGTAAAATTCTCCTTGTATAAAATTCTATCCATTATATAAATATTTCATTTCCTATTTGTTTTACAAATATTTCCCTTTTTTTATATTTGTTGATTTTATAAAATACTTTTATTTCGATATGCAATTTGAAATCTACCTTCTATATAAAATCCTTCGATTTTATATAATATTTTATTTCAATATACTTATTAAAATTTTCCTTTTTCATCCCAGGGTTTCTTATGGTATTTAGAATACCAAATATCAATGACCAATATCATTCTAACACACATAATCAATAACAGATTATATATCACAATATATGAAAACAAACAGTAATATTATTGAGGAATCCAGTTGGATCCCTCCAACCTGTTTCCCTGCATCCACAGATGTTAGGCAATATAAATAACATCACTTTCATTTCAACATGAAATATTCTGATAAACAGAATCCATATTTGATTAACGATATATATATATATATATATATATTTATATATATATTTATATATATATATATCACTAGATCTATAATTTCAACCAATCAATTATTAGTTCAACCAACAGTCAACACAATACAATCAACCAACATTTATCAAATTCTAAAAACACGTTATAAATATATAAACTGATCGGAGTAGTGAGATTTACTCACATTGGACGATCATCGTTAAATAACGATAACTGTCTTTGATTTGATTCAAATCTGACAATTTATTTCTGTAACACCCCGTACTTTCTATGAATGTATAAGTAATAAATCAGAGAATAATTAATTTTTAAAATAAGAATCAAGGGAAACGGGTTGCTCCATTGTGTTCGCCTCGGAATTCTGCTTGAAAACGAGTCCGAGTTTGCGAGAATCGGGGTCCGTATGACCACGTTATGGCCTCCAAAGTTTCAGGAATTTTCAGAGTTCAAAACAGCTCGAATTCAAATTTCGAATTCAAAACCCAGAACAGACCGGGCGGGAGATTTCCCTCCCAGTACCCAGGTCGACTGGGGAGTTGACTGGGCAGTTGACCCCCCCTCCCGACCAGGTCGACTCGGCAGTAGACCTGGTCCCCGAACCTGGTTTTGGGCCTAGGTGCATTATTATGTTTCTGGTCTCGTTTTCTGCCTGGATTTGTCTGCCTAAACCTATTTAAACAGCCCCAAACCTAGCCTTCTCTACACATAATTCTATTAAGCTTCTACTCTGCCTCTGTTCTAAATAAAAATAAAAATGGCGTCGCTACTCTGCTGGAATCAAAACTAGAAGCTAATCAACATCAACCTAAGCAACTCAACTCAAGCTTGAAACTTCAACAACGGTTAAAGAAGATCAACTAACGTCGCTACAACTATCTTTCTTTTAGAATCCAATCAAGGCGAGTACAGTTATTTTCCGATATAAACGTTAATTCTGATTGTGACATGAATTGTAAATCTGAATCTGAGATTATGTCTGTTCTGTTCTGTTTAGATCTACCTTATTCTGTATTTCTTTCTGCTTTCTGTTCTATATCCAGGCTACCACGAACCTGAGCCAATCTCCTAAGAGATTAACATACGCTAAAATATTTGGGACAATAAAATGAATAATGCATGAAATGGGCATGACCAATATGTGACTGATTTGAGGAAAGAACATAGGTTGAACTTGGAACTTAGGACATAAATCTAAGGCATATAATTGAACCTATGACTTGAGTTTTGGGGCATAAAGAATATTGAACATACGACTTGAGAAGTTGAGGCATAAAATTTACATTGGACATATGACTTAGGAATTGGGGCATAAATTGGACCATAGGCATGTAGTTAGTTTAGATACATATTACATGTTGTAAACTAGATCTGGATCTGAGCAAGCTATGTATGATAATCTGTGATTTGGGGACATAATTCAATATCTGATTTTAAGAATATGATACATGATTAAAACCTAGATTTGTGGCACATTTTAAGAAGGGGAAGATATGTGACTTAGGTGTAGAAATTAAAATCTATAATAAGATTTGAGGACTATTAAGTGTGAATACACCTAAATAGGGATTTTTGGATATATGGAATGCATTGTAATATTTGGCATAATTTATAGATGAATCTGCTGTACAATGCTAGTTTAACCAAAATGGGAACGTATGTTATATGTTAAATTATGTCCATATTATGTGTTATGTAAATTTATGCAAACATGGGGTATATGATCATATTGTCAATCATGGTAATTATTTAGGCCTAATTTCTGATTAAGTACGGCATGTAAATAGAACCATTAGAAATATTAAATCTGCTAAATCTGTCATCTGCTAAGTCTGTTGAAAATGCCCAATCTGCTAAACTAAATCTATTGAGATGCCTAAACTGCTAAATCTGTTGAGATGCTTAAACTGCTAAATCTGTTGAGATGCCTAATCTTTTATCTGCTAAATCTGCTAGTTTGCATAATCTGCTAAATCCGTTAAGTCGCCTAATCTGCAAAATCTATTATCTGCTATATCTGTTGAGTTGATATAATTAGTCCGTTATTGACATAATCTGAATTGGCTATAGTTATGAATAATTGACATGTATATTAGGCGTGGGCATAAATGGTAAATTATTAATTAATTGGCCACAAAGATGAACATGGCTAACTCGAGGTTAGAATGAGTTTACGGTGTAATCCTGCCCGGAACCGCCCGGCACATCCAGTGGGTTCAAACAATAGGTTCTAATGTGAGAAGTTAGTCATAATATGCTTAGACACGAGGTTAGGTCTGGCTTGTGGCAGAAGTCTGCCCGGAACCGCCCGGCCCTATCCAGCGGCCACAAGCTAGCGACCTAATGTGAGAGGTCTGTGTATTAATAATTAATTAATGCAAATCTAAGATAAAAATGATGTCCAAAACGTGTTGGGTGGATAGGGTTAAACCAACTGGACTAATATTTATAATAAATCCGTTCATGAATCTGTAGGCCCAATACAAAGTTAGACAAATCTGAAATTCTGTTAAATCTGTACATTTGATCCGTTAGTCTGAAAACTTGTTGATTTGATTTTCTGATTTGTGAACTAGTAAATCTGATCTCTGTATGTCTGAACTTGTAAACAAGTTAATCTGAAATCTGTTAGTCTGGGGACACAAGGTTAGGAGGGAATTTACTTCTTTCATCTGTTATTTGTGACCCATATTAGTCAGAAACCGTTTCTGGTATCAAAACATTGACCCAATAGTAGGTAGGGTCCGGGCACGCTCACTGAACTAATTATAAGCGGTTCATTCTAATAATGGCGAGGGGTGTTGATGGTGCGTTCCAACCGGGTCATGTGCGTGCATGGATCCCGGTCTGCCTCTGAGGATGTAAGACACCGTGACATCTGTAAATAGGTCTGTTCCAATTGGTTGTCACTTTATGGAGTGATACACCCAACTGTGGGGCCGACACAGGGTATTTATGAGAGAACCCGTAACTTCCCCGTGAAGGAAAGAGCGGATAATTTGAGAACAACACACAAATGAAACGCAAACGGAAGAACATTTCATTGTTATTACAACAATTCCATCAGATACAAGAATATACAGAGTAAAAATGAATAAATTACATTTGACAAATATCAGAGATTACAATAAATTACATAGCAGCGGAAAAATATACAAAAGCACAACTGAAAGTGATACACGGATACAGAGCTTTCCGAGCATCGTTCCAGCTGTTAATCAGGATCCTGTGGATATAAATCTGCAAAACCAAAACTACTAGCTGCCCGTGTGGAAAATAGGGGCACCCAGAGTTTAGGTTAAAACAATAAACTCCAGGTCAGTCATGTGACTGGTGTGAGAACTAAAACAGTTATAATTCTTTATTTTAAAGTTCGGTAAATCAAGGGACCACACCGTATAACACGGAACGGGTTTCCTCCCAAGAATACCAGTGCATAAAACAAACAGCGCAATGCTAAATAAAGAAAAATGAAGCAGTTATAAGACCCAGGTCCCATCACACAATGCAACGCAAGCCGGAGGATAGGGTTTTTACCTTATAACAGCCAAAGCATGCTTGATACGTTTAAAACACATTATTTGATACTATTATAGGTGTATAGTGTCAAAACAATTTCAATCATAAATATCAATCATAGGCGGCATTAATGACCCATACCACTATGTCGCCATACTAGGTTCTACAATTAAAACCGCCATATCACGTATTGGAAATTGGATTTCCGTCATGAGCCGAGGCAAGGGGCAAGCTCCTCTCCGATTCGAGACACTCTAGCAAATGCCTCAGGACCCCACTATGATCCTTGGATCTTCAGGGCCGGTCCTCTCTTACTTTTGAGGATTGGCAATTCCTGAACACACGTTTCCCGGTCTTTACAGAACTATATCCGAGGCGCCTCGCATTCCAACAACCACACAGGTGAAAAGTATATAAATGTCAGGGCTGGTAGGTCACTGACACTACCCTAGCTAGAAAGAAACGTCGTGCTCTCCCTGCAGTCACTATCCCGTTTTTGACTCATACCGAGGTGTGAGGCTCGCGAATTCACGTTATACACAAAGCTACGCCACGCAGGCCATGCTTTGATCATCAACCACAAGACTTTGCTTTTCAACAGAAGCCTTGATCTATTGCCACTTACGGATGCCACATTGGCAATTCACTCCATGCGACTGATGTCCATCGATATACAACCTCTGAGCTCGTACGTCTCAGAGAAGGGCGTTAAGCAAGAGAATAAATTCTCCGCCGCCAAACAGATGTATATTTAATAGAGATCAATCAACACAGAATAAAATCCAATGTCAGACACACAATCCATTTACAAGTTCGTTCTGGGTCTGAACGAAACCGGAGGCACTTTCCTCGCATATCCATACATCTCCAAGTACATCTGGACGATCACCAACTGATTCCCTCATCCTGGGTGTACAGCCCAATCAAGATCATCAGTAATCACCCAAACGATGTGAAGACTTCCGGTCTTCAACCACCGTCTTCATCTTCGACATCCCGTCGAATCGGTTATTCAGAATGGGTATGAACCCGGCCTTTCTGAATAACACACGTATATAATAAACGAATGTTACACAAACACAACAAACGCCTCATTCCAATTCAGAATATTCTTTTATTCACAAAAACACATTCTTAGGGAAATGTTCCCATTAATTTTATCCAAGATAAATTCTTCTAAATTTATTCTACAATTTTCCTTTGGATATCATTTCAAACTAGTCGGGATTAGCGAACCACACCGAAGTAATTATTTATTTAATTTCCCAATCCCAACCTATATATCCCATGGAGAAAACTGGTAATACTCCACATCTAACACCACGGTGTTATCGGTAAAATTAATTACCATTTCACGTTCAAATCTAATTAAAGATTTAACTATCGCTTTGGAGCAAAACTTGTGATACTCCATTCTCGATCACCTTTCAAATTTGATAATTTAAATTATCAATTCACATTTTTAATCTAATTAAAGATTCATTAAAACTCTACTTAGTTTTAATCTTCTCAAAAATCGATATCTTGCCTTTAACTGGGTTAAAGAACCAATGTCATCTAAAACACGATTCACGATAAACCCAAATCACATTTGATATCAATTACAAGGCCCTGAATAGAAAATATATCGGCTTATATTCAATATCAAATCCTGAAACCAACAAATATCGTATTGGAAATAACGATATAAAATATATCTTTCAAATTCCCATAACAATATCTGTATTGTCACGAAATCCAACATCGAAATATCCCGAAGATAATTTCGATTCAACTCCAGTCCAATCCACGTATTGGGAATATTGATTATTTTTAAAATCACTTTCAAATTCAATTTATTTATTTCAACAATAAATTGATTTTAATTCTAGTTCAAACTAGTTCATTTCGATAAAAATCTATTTTTATCCTTTCAAATGTGGAATTCTTCAGCCCAGTTCATTCCAATTCACATATTATGATTTTACACAAATTATCAATATTTTTAATAATTTTATCAAGGCCCGTACAGTCGATTTCCATCAACGGCCATCGAACTGCACTTACATCGACCTTTTCTGAAATTGATTTGGACATAATTCCAAATCCTACCGTTAGATTTCAAATTTCTAATATTCATTGGAAAGCTCTTTTCGATACAAACCCAACGGTTCCGGTTTTAGGAGAATCCGACGGTCGGATCTCCCGCAATGTCCGTTTGAAATAAATGGTCGAAATTCACGAACTGCCGCGGCGTGGCGCGTTCTATTCAGGCCATTATATTATATATATAATATATATTTCGTCGATTTCTATTTAAAACGAATTTTATAAATCGTTTTAAAATCGTTTCAAAAGCAATTTCAACTTTCTTTTCAATTCAAATCAAAATTGAATTCTTCTTTATAAATTCGTTTTAAAATTCATTTCTATTCAATTCAAATTTTAATTCAATTTGAATTCATTTCAATTCACTTTCAATTCAATTTGAATTCGTTTTCAATTCATTTCTAAATCGTTTTAAATTCAGTTCATTTCGAAATCGTTTTCAATTCAATTCATTTCGAAATCGTTTTCAATTCAATTCATTTCGAAATCGTTTTCAATTCAATTCATTTCGAAATCGTTTTCTATTCAATTCATTTTAAATTTTAATTCATTTTAAATTTCAATTCATTTTAAATTTAAATTCATTTTAAATTTCAATTTCAAAATATTTAATTTCGAAATCACTTTTCAATATTCATTATACAACGAATAAAATCGATATAAATATCGTTCGCGTCAAAATAACGCATCTCTAATCAACACGGATTTATATTTTCAAAACTTCTATATTCTATCCAACAAATGAATATTTATCCCATTCAACACATGAATCTATATTTCTTTCAACACACGACTAATCTCAACACATGAGTACTGTCAACACATCACTATTTTTGTTATGTAAAATATTTTATAAAACTATGGTATCTATCGTTTGATTTTTAATTAGACTCCACCGTGAAGTAGATTCTAATTGTAAATATGATAAAGATGTAATTTATTTTATTTAAAATATTTCACTCAACACATGAATAGTTTCAACCCATAATCATCGTCAACACATGACTATTTTTATATTCAACACATGAATTTTCTTTTATAATATTCATTATTTTCCCGATTGGAAGGAGGCCCAATCAATCACCATATAATGTTAATTATATAGATTTTCATACATCACACGTATATAATAGCATTGAAAAATAATCAACTATCAACCAAAGTGCACTACACAACTGCATAAGCATCAAATATAAATAATCGACGCTTACACAGTCTGTCGACCAATCGATCGACAATAATTAAATAATTGGGATTAGTGTACACCAAATATCATCCCAACACCCGTGTGGGGTTTCAAATCAACAAACACACATTTTTGTTTGTGCAGTTGGGCGATGTGTAAAATTTATCAACCCAATCAATATCAGTCAAATCAATGTAAATAAACAAATCGGCCGATTTGTTTATAAATATTTATTTATTCACTTTCACGTTAAAAATTATATTTTTAACGTCAAAAATATTTATTTCAACACTTGAATTTCTATTCAGTTCATTTACACAATAAAAATGATATTTTTATTTTTCTAACATATTTTAGAAAATTTCGGCGGCATAACGGCACGATACTAGAAACGGGACGAGGCCTAGCCTTATCCCCGGTCTAGTGAAGGCCCACGCCATTCACACATCAATCAAATCAATTTCAATTCACCCAATAATTCAATTCAAACCAATTAGACTAACCAACTACACAACCAAACAATTTAACAAACAAGCCATTCATGGTCTGTGGATGACGGGTGTCGGGTGCTACTAAGCACCGTCTGCATCCTAGTATATATATATAACTAGAAAAAGAAATTGAGAGGTGAGAAGTTCTCACCAATAGCTATCCTAGCTCCACGACTCTTCTTATGTAGAAAATCTTCGCTGTCTGACACTTTCGTTGCCCGTATTCACTACATATATAAAAATCACATTTTTACTTCGCTATTCAATATATAAAAATCGAATTTTTACTTTGCTATTCAATATATAAAAATCGAATTTTTACTTTGCTATTCAATATATAAAAATAGAATTTTTACTTTGCTATTCAATATATAAAAATCGAATTTTTACTTTGCTATTCAATATATAAAAATCGAATTTTTACTTTGCTATTCAATATATAAAAATCGAATTTTTACTTTGTTATTCAATATATAAAAATCGAATTTTTACGACGATGATATATAGATAAAGATTATATTTTTATAACGCTATTCTCTATATAAAGATTTCGCCCTTTCATAAATAAAGTTTTCGCCTTTATAAAAATAAAGTTTTCGCCTTTTCTATTATTAAAATATCGTCTTTTTATTTTTAAAGATTTTACCTTTTCAATTCCATCCCTATAGAAATCGCATTTTATTTTGCTACATATAAAAAGATGATATTTTTAATATTCCTAACATGTTAAAATTATATTTTTAATTCCTTAAAAATATAAAAATCATATTTTTACATCTTCTATATAGTAAAGACTATATTTTTAATACCTTAAAAATATAAAAGTCATATTTTTATTACTATTTTTTTCTCCACTCACACAAAAATCGTGTTTTTACGACGCTACAACATATGTAAAAATCATATTTTTATCTTGCGTTATTACATATAGAAATAGTATTTTTATCCAATCAAAAATCTAGTCTTTATATATAAACAAAATCAAATCCTTTTCTACAAACCTATTTTGCTAATTATACAATCAGATTTTTACCTATCGAAAATTGATTAAACAAAAGAAAATAAAATAAATAAGTTAACAAAACTGACCCAATTCAATTCTGGATCGTCGGGCTCGAGGTGGAGGGCTGCAGTCAGCAGCGCGGGGTGGTTGCAGGCCAGTGGGAGGTCGCATGGTCAGGGCGTGGGTCCAGGGTGGCGGTGGGCATCGCGCCGGTCGAGGTGGGTGGCTCAGGCGGCGGCTAGGGCGTCGGTTCCTCCAGGTGGGCACGGGCTTCGGGGGTTCTTCGTTCAGGCCTGGACAGAGGAGGAAGGGTGAGGCGGAGCGGCTAGGGGAGAACGGAGGAGGGGCGCTCGAGGTAAGGGGGCGGACGGAGGCAGGCGATGGCAGGGACGGCGAGATCGAGGGGGGGGGCGAGAGAAAGTAGATCGGGTTTTTTTTTTTTTCGATTGAAACTGACGGGGAAAGGGAAAATATTGGGGGGGTTTATATATATTTTTATTTATTTATTTATTTTATTATTTATTTTCAAAGAAGTTGACTTTTACATACGAACTCAGAATCGAACCCACCGACTGTCTTCCCTAGCATATTACCCCTATTCCGAACACAATGGGATATGTATCGTAGGTTGATTTGATCGTTTGAATCAGTTTCCTTTGAAGTTACATTTAAATCACTATATTGAATTTTAAACGTACATTTCAAATTACCGGGGTCACATACTAACTCTAAAAATTCCAGAAAAATATTTTCTAGCTTCGTATTGACGATACGGTCCTAACAAAACTAGTTTCGTCAAATTCTGAGACCGTTGGAAAAATGGCCATTTTCCAGTCGATTAAAATCAACTGAAACTGGTCAAACGCGTTTTCCTTCGCCACGCTCACATATTGATTCGAAAAATTATGAATTTAAAACCTAGCAATAACTTGACATCACGGATCCAACAAAAGTGGTTTCGTCAAAATCCGAGGTCGTTTGCAAAATGTCTATTTTTAAGGGCCTGAATTCCATAGCGACTATTCAGGATTTTCAACTGGACATATCTTTTGATTCCCGCTATGAAATTTCGATTTGTCGGATTCGTTGGAAAGATATTCACTATTAGATCCTAATGTTTTTGGTTTCACTAAAATCCGGATTGTTTTGCACCTGGTACATTCAATTGAAGTTTGAAATCGAATTATCGAACTACCGCGCCATTTTCAATTCCTTTTATAATTATATATAAATATTTATACTCTAACGACGACGTATATAATATATACGTTCTAATTATATTCAAAATAAATTTCTCGTCGATGTTATTTAAAATAATCTATTTTAAATGTTCGAAATTAGCTAAAACTGCCAAAATAAAAATTTCAAACTGGCTCGCATTTTACGGGTTATTACAATCTCCCCCACTTAAAACTTTTCGTCCCCGAAAAGGAACAAAGTCGCAAGTGGTTTGATTAATCAACTCTACGTTCGATCTGGCTTCCATTCTCCAACTTTTCAGTTTCTGAGAATTTTCAAAATTTCAAAAATTTGGCTAACACCCTAAATTTTCGAAAAATTTCGCCATAACCTCCCCTGCACCGGGAGCATCGGGGAATTTCAAATAGCTTCCCCGGTCCTTCAGATCTCAAAAAGAAAAAGAAAAAGCCAAGCGGCTAGCCAATAGGCTCATAAAATCATCATCACCCAAACAAAACAGGAAATTATGTAGTAAACATGTACCTATTTGTCGGGCAAACAAATTTTATTCTCTGCTCTAGCCTCCTTGCTATGACCTGTTCAATGTAAGTATATGTATATGCAAGAAAATGCGACCAATTTTCAATATAGTTCAATATTTGATTCAATTAGGCATAATGGTTCAAAATTAGCAAACAATTAAACAAACAACACAAACATCAATCAATTAGTAAATTAGAGTTTCTAATTCATAAATTTTGTAATATATACAAAAAATCATGTTTTTGATGCCAATTCACAACAATGTGTTCTAACTATATAAGTTTGGTTCTCACACCAGTCTAATGGAAATATATAGAAATCACACCTTCGTTACTCGAACATGAATACTAATGACAACTAGTCAATCATCAGAATCATCTTCGGGCCACTAGAGTATGATTCTATATCTATCCAGAATATTAAAACTTCGAATATACGTTCATGACGCGTATACGCGAAATCTATATATACTCGATTGTCCATATTCAAAATAAATAAATATTCAAATACGAATAAAACGATTTAAATTTCAAAACAAAATTGTTTTCATTTGAAAAATATACTCTTCACACTCGTTCTAGGATACTACTGATCCTATCTCTAACGAGTCATTCTAATTGGATGTTGCTAATCCAATATCTGATGAATTCTTTCGTATGGTTCTAACGTGTCTTGTTCTCGAGCTCTGTAAACCAAAGCTCTGATACCAAACTGAGAGAACCCGTAACTTCCCCGTGAAGGAAAGAGCGGATACTTTGAGAACAACACACAAATGAAACGCAAACGGAAGAACATTTCATTGTTATTACAACAATTCCATCAGATACAAGAATATATAGAGTAAAAATGAATAAATTACATTTGACAAATATCAGAGATTACAATAAATTACATAGCAGCGGAAAAATATACAAAAGCACAACTGAAAGTGATACACGGATACAGAGCATTCCGAGCATCGTTCCAGCTGTTAATCAGGATCCTGTGGATATAAATCTGCAAAACCAAAACTACTAGCTGCCCGTGTGGAAAATAGGGGCACCCAGAGTTTAGGTTAAAACAATAAACTCCAGGTCAGTCATGTGACTGGTGTGAGAACTAAAAAAGTTATAATTCTTTATTTTAAAGTTCGGTAAATCAAGGGACCACGCCGTATAACACGGAACGGGTTTCCTCCCAAGAATACCAGTGCATAAAACAAACAGGGCAATGCAAAATAAAGAAAAATGAAGCTGTTATAAGACCCAGGTCCCATCGCACAATGCAACGCAAGCCGGAGGATAGGGTTTTTACCTTATAACAGCCAAAGCATGCTTGATACGTTTAAAACACATTATTTGATACTATTATAGGTGTATAGTGTCAAAACAATTTCAATCATAAATATCAATCATAGGCGGCATTAATGACCCATACCACTATGTCGCCATACTAGGTTCTACAATTAAAACCGCCATATCACGTATTGGAAATTGGATTTCCGTCATGAGCCGAGGCAAGGGGCAAGCTCCTCTCCGATTCGAGACACTCCAGCAAATGCCTCAGGACCCCACTATGATCCTTGGATCTTCAGGGCCGGTCCTCTCTTACTTTTGAGGATTGGCAATTCCTGAACACACGTTTCCCGGTCTTTACAGACCTATATCCGAGGCGCCTCGCATTCCAACAACCACACAGGTGAAAAGTATATAAATGTCAGGGCTGGTAGGTCACTGACACCACCCTAGCTAGAAAGAAACGTCGTGCTCTCCCTGCAGTCACTATCCCGTTTTTGACTCATACCGAGGTGTGAGGCTCGCGAATTCACGTTATACACAAAGCTACGCCACACAGGCCGTGCTTTGATCATCAACCACAAGACTTTGCTTTTCAACAGAAGCCTTGATCTATTGCCACTTACGCATGCCACATTGGCAATTCACTCCATGCGACTGATGTCCATCGATATACAACCTCTGAGCTCGTACGTCTCAGAGAAGGGCGTTAAGCAAGAGAATAAATTCTCCGCCGCCAAACAGATGTATATTTAATAGAGATCAATCAACACAGAATAAAATCCAATGTCAGACACACAATCCATTTACAAGTTCGTTCTGGGTCTGAACGAAACCGGAGGCACTTTCCTCGCATATCCATCCATCTCCAAGTACATCTGGACGATCACCAACTGATTCCCTCATCCTGGGTGTACAGCCCAATCAAGATCATCAGTAATCCCCCAAACGATGTGAAGACTTCCGGTCTTCAACCACCGTCTTCATCTTCGACATCCCGTCGAATCGGTTATTCAGAATGGGTATGAACCCGGCCTTTCTGAATAACCCACGTATATAATAAACGAATGTTACACAAACACAACAAACGCCTCATTCCAATTCAGAATATTCTTTTATTCACAAAAACACATTCTTAGGGAAATGTTCCCATTAATTTTATCCAAGATAAATTCTTCTAAATTTATTCTATAATCTTCCTTTGGATATCATTTCAAACTAGTCGGGATTAGCGAACCACACCGAAGTAATTATTTATTTTATTTCCCAATCCCAACCTATATATCCCATGGAGAAAACTGGTAATACTCCACATCTAACACCACGGTGTTATCGGTAAAATTAATTACCATTTCACGTTAAAATCTAATTAAAGATTTAACTATCGCTTTGGAGCAAAACTGGTGATACTCCATTCTCGATCACCTTTCAAATTTGATAATTTAAATTATCAATTCACATTTTTAATCTAATTAAAGATTCATTAAAACTCTACTTAGTTTTAATCTTCTCAAAAATCGATATCTTGCCTTTAACTGGGTTAAAGAACCAATGTCATCTAAAACACGATTCACGATAAACCCAAATCACATTTGATATTAATTACAAGGCCCTGAATAGAAAATATATCGGCTTATATTCAATATCAAATCCTGAAACCAACAAATATCGTATTGGAAATAACGATATAAAATATATCTTTCAAATTCCCATAACAATATCTGTATAGTCACGAAATCCAACATCGAAATATCCCGAAGATAATTTCGATTCAACTCCAGTCCAATCCACGTATTGGGAATATTGATTATTTTTAAAATCACTTTCAAATTCAATTTATTTATTTCAACAATAAATTGATTTTAATTCTAGTTCAAACTAGTTCATTTCGATAAAAATCTATTTTTATCCTTTCAAATGTGGAATTCTTCAGCCCAGTTCTTTCCAATTCACATATTATGATTTTACACAAATTATCAATATTTTTAATAATTTTATCAAGGCCCGTACAGTCGATCTCCATCAACGGCCATCGAACTGCACTTACAGCGACCTTTTCTGAAATTGATTTGGACATAATTCCAAATCCAACCGTTAGATTTCAAATTTCTAATATTCATTGGAAATCTCTTTTCGATAAGAACCTAACGGTTCCGGTTTTAGGAGAATCCGACGGTCAGATCTCCCGCAATGTCCGTTTGAAATAAATGGTCGAAATTCACGAACTGCCGCGGCGCGGCGCGTTCTTTTCAGGCCATTATATTATATATATATAATATATATAATATATATTTCGTCGATTTCTATTTAAAACGAATTTTATAAATCGTTTTAAAATCGTTTCAAAAGCAATTTCAACTTTCTTTACAATTCAAATCAAAATTGAATTCTTCTTTATAAATTCGTTTTAAAATTCATTTCTATTCAATTCAAATTTTAATTCAATTTGAATTCATTTCAATTCACTTTCAATTCAATTTGAATTCGTTTTCAATTCATTTCGAAATCGTTTTCAATTCAGTTCATTTCGAAATCGTTTTCAATTCAATTCATTTCGAAATCGTTTTCAATTCAATTCATTTCGAAATCGTTTTCAATTTAATTCATTTCGAAATCGTTTTCTATTCAATTCATTTTAAATTTCAATTCATTTTAAATTTCAATTTCAAAATATTTAATTTCGAAATCACTTTTCAATATTCATTATACAACGAATAAAATCGATATAAATATCGTTCGCGTCAAAATAACACATCTCTAATCAACACGGATTTATATTTTCAAAACTTCTATATTCTATCCAACAAATGAATATTTATCCCATTCAACACATGAATCTATATTTCTTTCAACACACGACTAATCTCAACACATGAGTACTGTCAACACATCACTATTTTTGTTATGTAAAATATTTTATAAAACTATGGTATCTATCGTTTGATTTTTAATTAGACTCCACCGTGAAGTAGATTCTAATTGTAAATATGATAAAGATGTAATTTATTTTATTTAAAGTATTTCACTCAACACATGAATAGTTTCAACCCATAATCATCGTCAACACATGACTATTTTTATATTCAACACATGAATTTTCTTTTATAATATTCATTATTTTCCCGATTGGAAGGAGGCCCAATCAATCACCATATAATGTTAATTATATAGATTTTCATACATCACACGTATATAATAGCATTGAAAAATAATCAACTATCAACCAAAGTGCACTACACAACTGCATAAGCATCAAATATAAATAATCGACGCTTACACAGTCTGTCGACCAATCGATCGACAATAATTAAATAATTGGGATTAGTGTACACCAAATATCATCCCAACACCCGTGTGGGGTTTCAAATCAACAAACACACATTTTTGTTTGTGCAGTTGGGCGATGTGTAAAATTTATCAACCCAATCAATATCAGTCAAATCAGTGTAAATAAACAAATCGGCCGATTTGTTTATAAATATTTATTTATTCACTTTCACGTTAAAAATTATATTTTTAACATCAAAAATATTTATTTCAACACTTGAATTTCTATTCAGTTCATTTACACAATAAAAATGATATTTTTATTTTTCTAACATATTTTACAAAATTTCGGCGGCATAACGGCACGATACTAGAAACGGGACGAGGCCTAGCCTTATCCCCGGTCTAGTGAAGTCCCACGCCATTCACACATCAATCAAATCAATTTCAATTCACCCAATAATTCAATTCAAACCAATTAGACTAAACAACTACACAACCAAACAATTTAACAAACAAGCCATCCATGGTCTGTGGATGACGGGTGTTGTTAGACCAAAAAATTGTCCTAACACCTAATTGATAATGTTTTGTAGAGAATAATGAGGAATCGTGAACGAAAAGTAAGAAAAATCAATCAACACACGGAATTTATAGTGGTTCGGCGTTAACAAGCCTACATCCACTTCATAACTTCTCAATTCATTCAGAAATTACAAATACAATGAGTATTGACGCTCAAGCACTCAATTACAATGAATAATACTCTCCGAATTCATTGATTTTATTAAAGAGGGTGAAGGTTCTTCGTTGGTAGCCATGGCTGGAATAAATAGAGCTTCCTTCAGGCCCCAAAAGGTCCCCTTCTATGATGTGTTGTATGTGTATTTATAGGTAGAAATTCGGTTAGGGTTGAGTGGCCACGTGGCAGCTTCAGAGTAAATCTCGGAAGTAGTGGAGAACATGGGGAAGTGGTTACCAGGTCGTGCTTTGCCAAGTGGAGTCCGATCCGCAATTGTAGGAGTCGGTTATGCCAAGAGAAGAGGTCAAACTCCGTGTGCAGAAACAGGTTCAGTCGGTTCGGATCGGATCCGAACCGGTTGTTCGAGCAGATTGCCAGCACGCACTTCTGTGCAGAATACTTCAGGAGGTTCGGGTAGAGGGTACTCCGATCCGATCCGGAGAGGGGGATCCGATCCGATTCGAAAGGAGGGATCCGATCTGATCCGGAGAGGGGGATCCGATCCGATCCGAAAGGAGGGATCCGATCCGATCCGGAGAGGGGGATCCGATCCGATCCGAAAGGAGGGATCCGATCCGAATGGGGGATCCGATCCGGTTACATTTGCATGTATAATTCAAATTTTCCATCTTTCTATCACTCCATCCAAGTGATCGCCAATCAATGTAAGTTCATACTCAAGTCCCTGGCTTTGGGTAGCCTGGTCACAAAGCAGGCTAACATTTTGCCCCCCAAAGTACATCTTATCGCAGATGAGATGTGCTTTGATTAATTCGAGATAAATCCTTTTAGAATGCCATCCATCCTTGAGGAGACTTTATCGAATTGTTGCACTACTTCCATGGGTGCTAGCTAGTACAAATTCTATGGAAGGAGTAGTCGAAATGATCGGGTAACCGTTTTAAACATCGTCGAATCAAGATGTTGATTTCCTTCATGATAAGTCATGTGGTATGTTTGGCTCCCGTGTGAGATCGTACATGTACAAGTTGATGCCAAACGACGCCATCTTCCTAAACAAGTCAAGTGCATTACTAAGCTAAGATTTCTTTAATGTATACAATAGCCGTCCAAGTCATAGTATGGTGTCAGAATCTTCGTATCTTGAGCTAGCATCTGGACCGTTCGGATAGAGTGCATCAGAGTCGGCATATGAATTTGTCATTTTTTGCTTGGATTCGGACTATCTCGATGTCAGGATATTAATCTAGGACTCCATGATTGCATCTAATCGTAATAATAGTGCATCCGGAAGCCATGATCACTTCAGATTGTTTTATAGTCCCGTGATCACATACGAGTCAGTACGAGATGTTGTTGAAAACGTGCAAGCCAATAGCTGGTAGGATTATCACCATTGTAAGGCAGCAGAGGAGTTCATCATACTCTCCATTTGATGCTGTTGCAGATCAAGTCTTTGAATTCTTGCTTGATCCGTAATTTCGCTCACTTGGATGGTCGGGATGAATCAAGTCATATTCTAAAGATATAATGTATATGTTCTGAATCATGCATTGAGTTAGGGTCATGTTTAAAGTCAATCTGCCGGTTGAAGTTGATGTTCCTAGCATTAGTGGAGGACGAGCGAAGTCAGTGCTTATGCCCCCAGCATTGTTGGGGGTTATGATAGGTCAATCGGACATCCATTCTTTTAGCCTTTATGCTTTTTTCTGCCGCATCGGGTTAGATATGTAGGTTCAACAATCTTAGTCACCCTGTGTCGTTATGTATACATTCCCAAGTCATCAAGGGTTGGAGTTGTATATGCGAATGATCGAATCACATTCGCGTTGGGGTCAACCCATCTGTTTAGCCAGACAGCAGTGATCGCCTCATTGAGTATATCAACAAACTTAGATACTCTCCTCGCATCAACTGCAGAGTTGAGTAAGCTCGTCAATCTTGCAAGTGAGCGAATGTCGTTAGTGAGTTATTCGAGCTCCTTCGTTCACGCTTTGGCATAATCCGAAATAGCTACCATAGTCTTGTTGAGTCTATCTCCTATGCTTGGTTCCATTAAGCTTGACAATCAAGACCGCGGGCCCGATTAATGACATTGGTCATTTCCAGAATTGTAAATTCCTGTTAGTCTTTCCTGGGGCTTTTCTTTTTCCTTTATTATTTCAAGAGTCAGATGGTGCTCCATTCTGTCGTGAAGACATTGAGATCATCCATTTCAACATTAGCACACTCTTATTGCATGAATCTGTCTGTCTCAGGATAGGATTTTCCAACGTTTCTAGGAGAATCTCATGGTAGAGAGTACCGAGGTTTGTTTCAGAGGTGAATCCGCCAAGTCCTCTTGGTGGGTCTCGATGCAAAGAGATTTTGAAGTTTGAGATATCCAGAATACCGGATACTACAGCAATCAACGCTATATATGGTCCAGGTCGATTTACCGATGCCACTGCGGCGTTGAATCTTTCAAGGAATGCATGCAGGGTCTCGCCTGATCTCTGTTGAAGCATCAATTAATGTTGCCAATTTGGCCCTCATGTTTGAGAAGTTGTCGCTATGAAGTCTTAAATTGGGTGGAAGCCGGTTTCTGGCTTCTTGGTTGTGCATATGTAATAGCAGTCAATCAGGCTTCTGTTTTTTAATTCTGGATGGTGATCCGCTACTTAGATGTATGCAGGTTGCTCTTGAGGAGCCATTCCTCTGCTTATAGTCTGGGTTATTGTGAAGCTCAAATAATCGTAAATGTGCCTAAAGCTGGCAGATAGTCAGATGATAATGTTCGAAGCTCTTATCTTGTACTCCCCGTCCATGGGGATTTTACTAAACGGTGGTCATTAAATCCATGTATTCTCTGAATGCATACTCCCTCATCGAGCTGTGAGTTAGAGTTTGATAGAAAATGATTTATTTGTGTCCAGCTCATGTTAGTCCTTGGTCTCCCATCCAAGCTTTGAGGTTCGGAGTAGGATGGCAATGAAGTTAGACTATAGCTTTCTCGAATGCTCTTGTCTTCCCCATACATGGGGAGCCTCATGTTGAGGTTGAGCTGGATTTTAAACATTCCTCCGAATTGGAGCAAAGGTTGGTTGGGCTTCGTTTAATTTTTCGGTGGCTCTTGCATATCCCTCGTTTTCATCCAAAATGTTATAGTCGGAAGTTGCATGCTACAAGTGCCTGGGAGGAGGTTGGTTGCATCTTGTTTTATTAAAGACGACTATGCCAACTTGTCCTAGGGTCCCATATGATCTGGACCATGGAGCAGGGAGTGTTTGAGCCAAGTTCGTTATCGTTTGAATTTCCATGGTGCTCGCTCCAGCGAGTAAGCCGTAGTTACTCGGCCTTCCATCTATCCAAGTAAAAAAGTTATCCACCATTTTCTGTTGTTTCCGGAGAAGTTCATCTCACTGATCCATTTGAGTTCACAAATCAGTAAGGGTACCATCCATTTCATATCTAGCTTGACATGCTGAGGGATCATCACAAGAAGAAATCTGCTACCTTCCTTCGATCCTAGCGCCTTCTGTGCCAATATCCTCAGCACGGAAGAAATTTCTATCTTCCTTCTTCTTTTCTTTTGAGTCTGAGTGTCAGGCAATTCGCCTCCTCGCAAGTTAGGAATCAAAGCAATGACATCTCCCTTTACATGGGGTCTTTCAACTGGGAAATCGGTCCGGACTAGCAAATGGACGTTCACTCTGCATCCATTTCGTGGTCCTCAAGCAGCCTGTCAAGATCGAGATATAAGTTAGTCACAGACATATAACATTTATGAATATTTTCAGCAGTGCGGCCCCAGTCCGGGGGTAATGGAGAAAGGTCGGTAGTTGTATCACATCCCTTTTAAATTCAGACGTGGATGCACGGAAGGGAGACATTGTTTTCAAAGCTTATGTGGTTGAGTTATCCAAGTGCTCGAGTTATCGCGTTTTCTATTCAATATATTTGCGAGGTAGCACTCGTCGTTGCACTTGGGCTATGGCCAGTCACACATGGGTGTGTATGTTGATTTGATATATCACTCTTAGGACCTCCTTTCGGTGATTGCATTGAGTCGTGTGGGAAGCTTAGCATTAGAAGTCGACGTCATTCCTTCAAACACGACCCCTTTGTTGTTGTACGCGAGTATCCCTTGTGTCTTTACTTTGTATCTGTACATAATCTTGCAATTCGAAAAAGAATAGTCAGCTTAGTCTTGCAAGCTACTAAGTCAATCTTTACGTCACAAGCAATTGTAGCTCGAAATGAAAACATGTTGAGTGCTAATCTATCTAGCATAGAATTATTAAATGTCAAAGTGTCAGGTGTCGTAGTTTGGAGGTATAGTGTCTGTAGCCTCCATTTAACTTTGAAACACGGGTCGCGTCCGAAGCGTGTTTGAAGTTAATTCAGAAATCTATGTCCGTGCCCCCAGCGTTGATGGGAGCCGGATTAAGTCATTCAGATGTCTGATCCGTAAGTCTTTTATAATCTTGTCCTCAGTCGGAGGGCAATGAAGATTGCATGCACGTCGCAGCATTGTCCTTTATACTCTCTCCCAAGTCGTGAGAGTTAGAGTTATGGACGTCGCGGTTCGTCCTTTATACTCTCCCAAAGTCAGTTTGGGTTAGAGTTGTGGATCGAGTGGTCTTAAATCTTGGCGCGCCTGTCACACTCGTCCTAAGTTTATAATCATATCCAAGCTCTGAGGATTAGAGTTAGTCGGGCAAACAGTCGGGTCACATTTGCCTTGGCATTGTCCCTTTGCTCCCATGTCAAGGGCAAAGGTCGCCATCAGGGATGGTCGGTTCACTTCCCTGTTGATTTTATACTCCTCCCGTCGGAAGCATGGGAAAGAGTTAAAGATGTTGTTGGAGAGTGGTCGAGTCATACTCATCCTCGTCTTAACATTTCCCTTTTGCCCCCACATCGAAGGCAAAAGTTATGTCGTTCATGTGATCGTGCCCCTGTCATTTTTTCACTCTTCTCGTTGGATCAGGGGATGGAGTCATAGAACTGCTAAGTGGTTATGTCACACCCGAGTATATCTCTATGTCGTGTCTGGCAAATTAAAGGCTAGATGTTGAGGATGCCTCATTTGTATGCCTATGCATAGATATGTTGAAATCATGTGCATATATTCGCTTGCCCCCTACTTCAAGGGCAAAAGGTCCGTTAATGAATGGTCGAACTTCATTTATGTCAGGTTGTTGGCATCAGGAGGGAGAATAGTTGAATCACGTTCGTCAAGGCTTTACGTTCCTCCGACTAAACCATGGAAGGAGTAGTTGGCACCAAACTTCGGGTACCTGCATCATTCATATCGCATGAGTTAGTCATGTCCATAACTCAGGCAGCATGTAAAAGTAAATTGTATGATTGAAAAGTAAGCATATCAAGGGGCAGTGCTGCCTCCTTTAACGGATCGAGCCATGTAGACGGTCGAACTGCATCCATCCGGAATCGGATTCCGACGTTGAACGTCAATGCACAATTATCTTGAGGTCTTCCACGTGTGAGCCAATGAATGAATGGTCACCTCGGATCCTTCCTAAGCTATACAACTTCTCTCAGGTGAAGGACGTGGCTCTGTAAACGAGCAGTTCAATCGGGCTCGTTACGGCAATGCTCCATAATTATTCCTATAGGTGCTCAAAGTTTGATCGGTACCAGATTCGGGGTACCTACATCATCCATATATAAATTCATCTGAGTTAGTTACATCAATAACTCATAAAGCACGGAAATATAAGAGTCATGGTTAAAAAGTAATCCTGTTAAAGGAATGGATATCATTCTGTGCGAAGATGGCATTGCACGCTCTTTGCAGGTCCATTTTTCCTCACTACATCTCTGTCAGGGGATGGCTGTCAAAATCTTTAACTGGAGATGAACGTCTTTTCAAACCGTTGTGGGGTGGCGGTCCTAAGAATGAACAAACCTTGATTAAGGACTTGGAGTGACAAAGGCAACTAGGTAAATACTATAAGCGAATGACGAGGTCGCATCTTATTTGAATCGCCTTCTTGCCCCCATGTTAAGGGCAAGGATTGAGTATAAGGGAGTCATGGCTGCTAGGGGGATAGTCATATCTCATCCATCCGCAGATATGCCTTTAGTCCCACGTTGGGAATAAGATCTAATGCACAGATAATCAACCAGCACCCAGGCTTAAGTGCTCTAAACCTTTTAACTTGCCACCTCTATCGAGTAGCATCTCCTAATTAGCTAAATAGCAGGCTCTTCCAGTAACATGGTCGCCATGGACCATTCCCATTTCATCTTTCATTAGGAATTTTAGCAATAGATACCAGGGTGCAATGTAAGCTCTAATCGCCGCTAGAGCTGGTCAGTTTAGACCTTAGTCAGATAAACTTGACTACAATAGCATGGCTTCCAAGGCTTGAAGTAATGTTCACGTTTTCTATCACAATTTATGTATGAAGTCGAGAGCTAACGGTCGATTCATATTTGTTTTGATCTCGAACTCTCATCTCTTGACAAAGGTCATATGGTGACTGGTGAGCAGTCAAGTTGCTATCATCCGAGCAAAGATTCATATGTCCAATCATGGCCTACAGGGTTTCAGCTGTTACCAATCGTTGGGAACCAAAGTATGTTGACCTAACCCTTATTCGATGGAAATCAGTCTTCCTCTATGCGATTGACAGCAAATAGCCATTGTAAAGGTTAGCTATGTTCTTCGGGAGGTGAGACGCAGGACATTTTATTCATCACATCATACAATTGAAGTGTAGCTTTGGGATGTTGGGATCTTTAGCTGCTTTCTGGTATCCCACTATTGACAATCATGGTCACTAAGATCATATGAATCATCTTTGAAGTAGTGTTCGAACTGTTCTATATAACTGTCATTCGATGCTCCGCCGATTGGACAAGTTTAAGTCATATAAATGGGATGGTCACTACTCATTAGGGAACAACATCAGTTGCATTGTTGAAATCTACACTATCGGTGTTCCAGAAGATGAGGCTACTATTAGACAATCATTATCTCGTATACTGTCGTTGTTAGCAAGCTGAATCTGATTGACAGCTCCTCCCATTGAATGGCAACGGCAAATAGAGGCTATGGCTTCTGGAGGAATCCTAGTCGTTGCCATTTGGTTGTCATATTCTTTGACTATCCACCTTATCTTCATTAACAAACTTTGATGACTATTGTTGGTCAAAATATACGTCGAGCCGAAGGCGAGACGTGATCCGAGCCGAAGGCGAGGCCGTCAGCGGGTCCGGGCGCAGCGCCGGCGGAGGTCCGGGGCCCCGCAGTCCCGGCGGCGATCGTCCTAACCGGTTAGGTCGAAAATGTGGGCACCGCACGATTTTTTCGATTTTGGAAGATGGAGCCTTTTCTGAAATGATCTTAAAAATGTATTTTTTCCAAAAATAGCTGTTTCGGGTCGGATCGGATCATGCCTTCAAATTTGCGGTTCGTAGATTGTCTTCAGGTCGGGTCGGATCGGACTAGTTCCTCCGAGCCGGATCGGAGACGTCATTAGCTAGCCGGTTCGGTATATATGAAAGAGCCGGTTCGGATCTCCTCCTCCTGTTCGGATCGGTTTTCCCTACCCTGCATCTCCACTTTCCTGCGGTTCGGGTCGTGGCACCCTCTTCGGTTCGGTTCGGAGATGCATCATTGGGTCGGGTCGGGGTATCAACAGCAGTTGGATTCGAGTCCTGCTCAACAAGTCGGGTCGGAGCACTGTCCCCGGGTCGGTTCGTGGTGCCACTCCTTTATGGCTCGGGTCGGGGGTACACATCCGATCCGAGGATAAATCTTGCCAGGAACTTGAAGTACTTGGCTCTCTTTCGAGGTGATAGGGGATCGGGTCAGATTGAGGTGTCAGTATCGGGTCGGTTCGGGTCCGATCCGACCCGGGCACACTTGAACCAGTGACTGGAATGAAACTTGCAGCCTTCTTGTCATCTTGTTCTGTACTCAATTCATTTCTGGGAGAAGCCCATCGCTTTTTATCTTTTCTTGTAGGCATGGAAAACGTGGATTATCTCTTCGGATTTGGTGATCCAAACAATAGAATAATAATCCAGAAAGCTGAGGATTCAATCTTCTCAGTGAAAGCACCAAAATTTTAGACCAAAAAATGGTCCTAACACCCAATTGATAATGTTTTGTAGAGAATAATGAGGAATCGTGAACGAAAAGCAAGAAAAATCAATCAACACACGGAATTTATAGTGGTTCGGCGTTAACAAGCCTACATCCACTTCATAGCTTCTCAATTCATTCAGAAATTACAAATACAATGAGTATTGACGCTCAAGCACTCAATTACAATGAATAATACTCTCCGAATTCATTGATTTTATTAAAGAGGATGAAGGTTCTTCGTTGGTAGCCATGGCTGAAATAAATAGAGCTTCCTTCAGGCCCCAAAAGGTCCCATTCTATGATGTGTTGTATGTGTATTTATAGGTAGAAATTCGGTTAGGGTTGAGTGGCCACGTGGCAGCTTCAGAGTAAATCTCGGAAGTAGTGGAGAACATGGGGAAGTGGTTACCAGGTCGTGCTTTGCCAAGTGGAGTCCGATCCGCAATTGTAGGAGTTGGTTATGCCAAGAGAAGAGGTCAAACTCCGTGTGCAGAAACAGGTTCAGTCGGTTCGGATCGGATCCGAACCGGTTGTTCGAGCAGATTGCCAGCACGCACTTCTGTGCAGAATACTTCAAGAGGTTCGGGTAGAGGGTACTCCGATCCGATCCGGAGAGGGGGATCCGATCCGATCCGAAAGGAGGGATCCGATCCGATCCGGAGAGGGGGATCCGATCCGATCCGAAAGGAGGGATCCGATCCGATCCGAATGGGGGATCCGATCCGGTTACATTTGCATGTATAATTCAAATTTTCCATCTTTCTATCACTCCATCCAAGTGATCGCCAATCAATGTAAGTTCATACTCAAGTCCCTGGCTTTGGGTAGCCTGGTCACAAAGCAGGCTAACAGGTGTCGGGTGCTACTAAGCACCGTCTGCATCCTAATATATATATATATATATATAACTAGAAAAAGAAATTGAGAGGTGAGAAGTTCTCACCAATAGCTATCCTAGCTCCACGACTCTTCTTATGTAGAAAATCTTCGCTGTCTGACACTTTCGTTGCCCGTATTCACTACATATATAAAAATCACATTTTTACTTCGCTATTCAATATATAAAAATCGAATTTTTACTTTGCTATTCAATATATAAAAATAGAATTTTTACTTTGCTATTCAATATATAAAAATAGAATTTTTACTTTGCTATTCAATATATAAAAATCGAATTTTTACTTTGCTATTCAATATATAAAAATCGAATTTTTACTTTGCTATTCAATATATAAAAATCGAATTTTTACGACGATGTTATATAGATAAAGATTATATTTTTATAACGCTATTCTCTATATAAAGATTTCGCCCTTTCATAAATAAAGTTTTCGCCTTTATAAAAATAAAGTTTTCGCCTTTTCTATTATTAAAATATCGTCTTTTTATTTTTAAAGATTTTACCTTTTCAATTCCATCCCTATAGAAATCGCATTTTATTTTACTACCTATAAAAAGATGATATTTTTAATATTCCTAACATGTAAAAATTATATTTTTAATTCCTTAAAAATATAAAAATCATATTTTTACATCTTCTATATAGTAAAGACTATATTTTTAATACCTTAAAAATATAAAAGTCATATTTTTATTACTATTTTTTTCTCCACTCACACAAAAATCGTGTTTTTACGACGCTACAACATATGTAAAAATCATATTTTTATCTTGCGTTATTACATATAGAAATAGTATTTTTATCCAATCAAAAATCTAGTCTTTATATATAAACAAAATCAAATCCTTTTCTACAAACCTATTTTGCTAATTATACAATCAGATTTTTACCTATCGAAAATTGATTAAACAAAAGAAAATAAAATAAATAAGTTAACAAAACTGACCCAATTCAATTCTGGATCGTCGGGCTCGAGGTGGAGGGCTGCAGTCAGCAGCGCGGGGTGGTTGCAGGCCAGTGGGAGGTCGCAAGGTCAGGGCGTGGGTCCAGGGTGGCGGTGGGCATCGCGCCGGTCGAGGTGGGTGGCTCAGGCGGCGACTAGGGCGTCGGTTCCTCCAGGTGGGCACGGGCTTCGGGGGTTCTTCGTTCAGGCCTGGACAGAGGAGGAAGGGTGAGGCGGAGCGGCTAGGGGAGAACGGAGGAGGGGCGCTCGAGGTAAGGGGGCGGACGGAGGCAGGCGGTGGCAGGGACGGCGAGATCGAGGGGGGGGCGAGAGAAAGTAGATCGGGTTTTTTTTTTTTCGATTGAAACTGAAGGGGAAAGGGAAAATATAGGGGGGGTTTATATATATTTTTATTTATTTATTTATTTTATTATTTTATTTTCAAAGAAGTTGACTTTTACATACGAACTCAGAATCGAACCCACCGACTGTCGTCCCTAGCATATTACCCCTAATCCGAACACAATGAGATATGTATCGTAGGTTGATTTGATCGTTTGAATCAGTTTCCTTTGAATTTACATTTAAATCACTATATTGAATTTTAAACGTACATTTCAAATTACCGGGGTCACATACTAACTCTAAAAATTCCAGAAAAATATTTTCTAGCTTCGTATTGACGATACGGTCCTAACAAAACTAGTTTCATCAAATTCTGAGACCGTTGGAAAAATGGCCATTTTCCAGTCGATTAAAATCAACTGAAACTGGTCAAACGCGTTTTCCTTCGCCACGCTCACATATTGATTCGAAAAATTATGAATTTAAAACCTAGCAATAACTTGACATCACGGATCCAACAAAAGTGGTTTCATCGAAATCCAAGGTCGTTTGCAAAATGTCTATTTTTAAGGGCCTGAATTCCATAGCGACTATTCAGGATTTTCAACTGGACATATCTTTTGATTCCCTCTATGAAATTTTGATTTGTCGGATTCGTTGGAAAGATATTCACTATTAGATCCTAATGTTTTTGGTTTCACTAAAATCCGGATTGTTTTGCACCTGGTACATTCAATTGAAGTTTGAAATCGAATTATCGAACTACCGCGCCATTTTCAATTCCTTTTATAATTATATATAAATATTTATATTCTAACGACGACGTATATAATATATACGTTCTAATTATATTCAAAATTAAATTTCTCGTCGATATTATTTAAAATAATCTATTTTAAATGTTCGAAATTAGCTAAAACTGCCAAAATAAAAATTTCAAACTGGCTCGCATTTTACGGGTTATTACAATTTAAGTATTAGGGAGCCGATGGCTTGGGGTAGGGTTTTAGGGTACACTTAGTTCTGTCTGATTCTGTTGGTACCGTCTGTTTATGTTGGGTGGTAACACCTGTCTGTTTCTGCGTGGTACCATCTGTTGGGGTGGTAAAGGCCCATTACTAGTGTACACCTAATTGTACATTTTGTTTCCGTAGGGATTAATCTGTTTATGCTTTTGTCTGTTTCTGTTCGGGTTGTAAAGGCCCATTACTAGCACTCTCTTCTGTGGAAATTATTATGTACGCGTTTCTGTTTCTGTTTCAGTTTAGACATTAGGGTGACACCTAATTCTGTTATACTAGTATTAGTGCGGAGAAGTGTAAAGAAATAGCTTATGTCATTCTGTTCTTCTGTAATATCCGCTACACCTGTTACTGTTATCTCTCATCCAGTTTTATTTTCATGTCATGTTATTATTATCTGTTCATAACTGAAAATCACTGGACTTGCCAGACTTTATGTCCAACCTTGCTTGTTTTCGCCCCCTTTTCTTCCGTCCCCCCCCCCCCCCCCAGGTTATCCAAGGAGGGAATACTTTAGCTTGATCCGGATTCATTCTGCTTAAAGTGCTTAGAGTATGGCTTGGCTCTGTATAGCTTCTGTTCTGTGGGGATTATGATTTTAAAGTTTTGTACTCTGACATTTCCTAAACAAGACTGATATTTTTGTACTTGAATTCTGATTTTGTGATTTGAAAGGATGTAACCAAACTTGCTTCGGTTTCTGTTATAATAAAATTTTTTTCAAGTACTTGTGACGGCCTGGAATTTCGCTCGATCCGAATAAGTCGTTAAACCGATCTAGACCGTTCGAAACCCCTGATCGTTTTGAGAACACGACAAATAGAACGCAGACGGAAGAACATTTCATTGCTATTACAATAATTCCATCAGAATACAAGAAAATACAGAGTATAAATGAATAAGTTACATTCGATAAATATCAGAGATTACAATAAATTACATAGCAGTGGAAAATAATACAAAGCACAACTGAAGGTGATATACGGATACAGATCTTTCCGGATATCATTCCAGCAGCAAATCAGGATCCTGTGAATATAAATCTGCAAAACCAAAACTACTAGCCGCCCGTGTGGAAAATAGTGGCACCCAGAGTTTAGTTTTAAACAATAAACTCCAGGTCAGTCATGTGACTGGTGTGAGAACTAAAACAGTTATTAAAAATTTTACTTTAAAAGAGAGTAATTCAAGGGACCATGCCATATAACACGGAACGGGTTTCCTCCCAAGAATACCAGTGCATATAAATAAACAGCGCAATGCTTTTTCGAAAAATAAAGCTATTATAAGACCCTGGTCCCATCACACAATGCAACGCAAGCCGGAAGATAGGGTTTTACCTTATAACGGCCAAACATGCTTGATACGTTTAAAACAAATCATTTGATACTATAATAAGTGTATAGTGTCAAAACAATTTCAATCATAAATATAAATCATAGACGGCATAAGTGCCCCATACCACTATGTCGCCATACTAGGCTCTACAAATAAAACCAAAATACACGTATTGGAAATTGGGTTTCCGTCATGAGTCGAGGCAAGGGGCAAGCTCCTCTCCGCTTCGAGACACTCTAGCAAATGCCTCAGGACTACACACTCTGCGTAACCTTGGGATCCTCCAAGACCGGTCCTCACTTACGTTAGAGGATTAATTATTCCTGAACACACGTTTCCCGGCCCTATAGGACCTATAATCGAGGCGCCTCGCATCCAAACCACAAAGGTGAAAAGTATATAAATGTCAGGGCTGGTAGGTCACTGACACCACCCATAGCTAGAAAGAAACGTCGTGCACTCCTTGGGTCCTCATCCCGTTTTTGACTCATACCGAGGTGTGAGGCTCGCGAATCCACGCTATACACAAAGCTGCCACGTAGGCCGTGCTTTGAACATCAACCACAAGACTTTGCTTTTCAACAGAAGCCTTGATCTATGCAACTCAGCTTGCCGCACAGGCAATTCATGCCATGCGATTGATATCTATCAATATATAACCTCTAAGCTCGTACGTCTAAGAGAAGGGCGTTTAGCAAGAGAATGAATTCTCCGCCTGCAAACAGATATACATTTAACAGAAATCAATCAACACAGAATAAAATCCAATGTCAGACACACAATCCATTTACAAGTTCGTTCTGGGTCTGAACGAAACAGGAGGCACTTTCCTCGCATATCCATCGATCTCCAGGTACGTCTGGACGACCACCAACTGATTCCCTCATCTTGGGTGTACAGCCCAATCAAGATCATCAGTAATCACCCAAACGATGTGAAGACTTCCGGTCTTCGACCACCGTCTTCATCTTTGACTTATCGTCGAATCGGTTATTCAGAATGGGTATAAACCCGGCCTTTCCGAACAACCCGCGTATATTAAAAACAAATGTTACACAAACACAACATACGCCTAATTCCAATTCATTAGTCACTATCCGTAAATCAACAAGAGAACAATTTCCCAAACATTAACCACGAAAGCCGAAACCAACATCAGATCAATACCCAGGAAACCATTCTTCTTAGCTAACCTACAGCTAGTTTCTAAATTCCACATTCTTAGGGAAAGGTTCCCATTAATTTTATCCAAGATAAATTCTTTAAAATTTATCCTTTAATCTTCCTTTGGATGTTGTTTCAAACCAAATTATGTTTTTTCCAACCTAGTCGAGATTAGCGAACCACACCGAAGTAATTATTTATTTCATTTCCCAATCCCAACCTATTCATCCCATGAAGCAAAACTGGTAATACTCCATATCTAACACCACAGTGTTATCAGTAAAATTAATTACCATTTCACGTTCAAATCTAATTAAAGATTGCACATTTCAATTTAATTGCAGATTCATTAAAACTCCTTTTACCGGGTTAAAGAACTAGTGTCATTTAAAACACAGTTCACGACAAACCCAAATCACATTCTATTTATTATCAAGTTAAAGAACTAGTGTTATTTAAAACACTATTCACGATAAACCCACAAATCAATTCTGTTTAAAAACTCGTTTCAAATCCAATTTATTTATTTAAAAATAAACGGGTTTAATTTTAGTTCAAAACTAGTTCATTTCGATAAAAATCTATTTTTATCTTTTCAAATATGGAGTTATTCATCCCAATTTTTCCCAAATCATTTCTTGTGATTTTACACAAATTATTAATATTTTTAATAATTTTATCAAGGCCCGTACAGTCGATTTCCATCAACGGTCATCGAACTGCACTTACAACGACCTTTTCTGAAATTGATTTGGACATATCTCCAAATCCAACCGTTAGATTTCAAATTTCTAATATTCGTTAGAAAGCTCTTATCGATAAGAACCCAACGGTTCCGGTTTTAGGAGAATCCGACGGCCGGATCTCCCGTAATGTCCGTTTGAAATAAATGGTCGAAATTCACGAACTGCCGTGGCGCGGCGCGTTTTATTCAGGCCGTTATATTATATATATAATATATATAATATATATTTCATCGATTTCTATTTAAAACGAATTATATAAATAGTTTTAAATTCGTTTCAAAAACAATTTCAATCTTTATTTCAAATTCAAATCAAAATTGAATTTCCTATTATAAATCCTTTTTATTTTCATTTCTATTTGATTTCAATTCAAATCGATTTTAATTCGATTCGAATTCATTTTCTTTTCAATTCAATTCGATTCGAGTTCGTTTTCTTTTCAGTTCAATTCAAATTTGTTTTCTATTCAATTCAATTCAAATTTGTATTCTATTCAAATCAAATCAAATTTGTTTTCTATTCAATTGAAATCCAAATTCGTTTTCTATTCGATTCAATTCAAATTGGTTTTCTATTCGATTCAATTCAAATTGGTTTTCTATTCGATTCGATCCAAATTCGTTTCCTAATCAAATCAATTCGAATTCCAATTCGTTTTCTATTCGATTCAATCCAAATTCGTTTCCTAATCAAATCAATTCGAATTCCAATTCGTTTTCTATTCGATTCAATTCAAATTGGTTTTCAATTCGATTCAATTCAAATTCGTTTTCTAATCAATTCAATTCGAATTCCAATCCGTTCTCTATTCGATTCAATTCAAATTGGTTTTCTATTCGATTCAATTCAAATTGGTTTTCTATTCGATTCAATTCAAATTGGTTTTCTATTCGATTCAATTCAAATTGGTTTTATATTCGATTCAATTCGAATTGGTTTTCTATTCGATTAAATTCAAATTGGTTTTCTATTCGATTCAATTCCAATTGGTTTTCTATTCGATTCAATCCAAATTTGTTTCCTAATCAAATCAATTCGAATTCCAATTCGTTTTCTATTCGATTCAATTCAAATTGGTTTTCTATTCGATTCAATTCAAATTCGTTTGCTAATCAATTCAATTCCAATTCCAATTCGTTTTCTATTCTATTCAATTCAAATTGGTTTTCTATTCGATTCAATTCAAATTGGTTTTATATTCGATTCAATTCGATTCAAATTTCATTCCAAAATATTCGATTTCGAAATAACTTTTCAATATTCATTTTAAAATGAATAAAATCGATATAAATATCGTTCACGTCAAAATGGCGTCAATCTAACCAAGGCTTCATATATTTCTGTTTTTAAATATTCTATTTCAAATATTTCTATTTCAAAATATTTCTATTTTATTATTAAAATATTTCGTTCAACACATGACTAATCTCAACGGATGAGTATGGTCAGCACATGAACCTTTATTTTATAATATTATTTATTTTTCCGATTGGAATGAGGCCCAATCAATTACCATATAAAGTTAATTATATGGATTCCATACAACAAATGTATATAATAGCAACGATAAATAATCAACCATCATCCAAAGTGCACTACACTGTATAAGCATCAAATATAGATATCTAACGCTTATAACAGACTGTCAATCAATCGACCGACATACAACTAATTATTAGGATTAGTGTATACCGTATTTTATCCCAATACCCGTGTGGGGTTTCAAACAATCAAACACAGATTTTTATTTGTGCAGTTGGGCGATGTGTAAAATTTATCGACCCAATCAATATCAGTCAAATCAGTGTATATAAACAAATCGGTCGATTTGTTTATAACTATTTATTTACTCACATTCACGTTAAAAATTATATTTTTGATGACCAAATTATTTTATTCAACCTATGAATATTCTACTCGGTTCATTTATTAAATAAAATGATATCTTTATTTTTCTAACTTATTTTATAAAATTTCGGCGGCATAACGGCACGATACTAGAAACGGGACGAGGCCTAGCCTTATCCCCGGTCTATTGAAGGCCCACGCCATTCACACATCAATCAAATCCATTCATTTCACCAAACAATTCAATTCAAACCAAATAAACTAACCAACTACACATCCAAACAATTTAACAAACAAGCCATCCATGGTCTGTGGATGACGGGTGTCGGCTGCTACTAAACACCGTCTGCATCCTAGTATATATATATAACTAGTAAAAGAAATTGAAGAGTGAGGAGTTCTCACCGATAGCTATCCAACTTCACGACACTTCATTTATAGAAATCTTCGTCGTTCTCGCCTCTTATCACTTTCTTCGCCCGTAGTCACTACATATGTAAAAATCACATTTTTACTTCACTATTCAATATATAAAAATCGAAATTTTACTTCGCTATTCAATATATAAAAATCGAATTTTTACTACGCTATTCAATATATAAAAATCGAATTTTTACTTCGCTATTCAATATATAAAAATCATATTTTTCATTCACTACCTATATAAAAATAATATTTTTATATTCTACATTATATAAAAATCCTATTTTTAATATCATAGAAAATCATACTTTTCGCCTTTAACATAATAAAATTTTCAGCTTTTAACTTTATAAAAATTTCATCTTTTAACATTATAAAAATTTCAGCTTTCTATAAAACAAAGTTCATATCTTTCTATTTTTAGAGATCGTATCTTTCTAGAAAATAAAAATCACTTCTTTTCTTATTTAACAATCAATTCTTATTTTTTTTTAACAAAGTTATTTATATATATATTTTTTTCAATCCTAATTTATATTTAAACAATGCTAATCTATATTTTTAAAATCTTCTAAGCATCATTAACTTAACTAATTAAGAGTATTACCCTTAGCTTCCTCCACCTTCATCATGGCTATGTACTGCTGAACCCGTCGCTCCTTCCTCGCGGAAGAAGATCGCCAGCGCCGCCTGAGAGGAGCCAACGGAGCTGAATCGGCTGATGCCACTTGAAGCGGCGCAACACCTCCTCCCCACTTGCAGAAATCGAGGTGGCTCGATGGTCCTGGTTGCCAGAAAAACGGGCTCGTGAGGAGAGAGAATAGAGAAGGAGAGGGGCGCGAGGTCAGAGGGGGGCCCGCGAGTAGGTCGGAGGGTGGTGGAGGACGATCGTCGGTGAAGGGGAGGGCTGAACGTGGGCGGCGCTAGGGTTTTAGGGGCTCGATGTTTTTTTTCGTTAGTTCGATCTGGAAAAATGAAAAGGAGGGGGAGCTGAGGGTATAGGGCAAGAGAGTTGTTTTTTTTATTTTTTTATTTAATTTATTTATTTTCAAAAAGCAACTTTTATTTTCGAACACGAAATCGAACCCACCGCCTGTTGCCCATAGCTAATTACCCCCATTCCGAACACAATGGGATATGGATCGCAGGCTGATTCGATCGTTTCGATCTATTTCCATCAAAATCAAAATATAACTCTATATATTGGATTTGAATGCACATTTCAATTTACCGGGACCACATACTAACTCGAAAAATTCCCGAAAAATATTTTCTAGCTTCGTATTGCCAATACGGTCCTAACAAAACTAATTTCGTCAAATTCTGAGACCGTTTGAAAAATGGCCATTTTCCAGTCGATTAAAATCAACTGAAACTGGTCAAACGTGTTTTCCTTTGCCACGCTCACATGTTGATTCGAAAAATTATGAAATTTGAAACCTAGCAATAACTTGACATCACGGATCCAACAAAAGTGGTTTCGTCGAAATCCGAGGTCGTTTGCAAAATGGCTATTTTCAGGGGCCGAAATTCCATAGCGACTATCCTGAAATTTCAACTGGACATATCTTTTGATTCCCGCTATGAAATTTCGATTTTTCGGATTCGCTGGAAAGATATTCACGAATAGATCCTGTTGTTTTTGGTTTCACTAAAATCCGGATTGTTTTGCACCCGGTACATTCAATTGAAGTTTGAAATCGAATTATCGAACTACCGCGCCATTTTCAAGTCTATTTATAATTATATATAAATATTTATATTCTAACGACGACGTATATAATATATACGTTCTAATTATATTCAAAATAAATTTCTCGTCGATATTATTTAAAATAATCTATTTTAAATAATCAAAATTCGTTAAAATTGCCAAAATAAAATTTTTAAACTGGCTCAGAATTTCCGGGTTATTACAATCTCCCCCACTTAAAACTTTTCGTCCCCGAAAAGGAACAAAGTCGAAAGTGGTTTGATTAATCAACTCTACGTTCGATCTGGCTTACATTCACCAACTTTTCAGCTTCTAAGAATTTTAAAATTTTCAAAAATTTGGCTAACACCCTAAATTTTCGAAAAATTTCGCCATAACCTCCCCTCCACCGGGAGCCACGGGAAAATCCCGAAATTTCCATGCAGGCCTTCTGATCTCAAAAAGAAAAAGAAAAAGCCAAGTGGCTAGCCAATAGGCTCATAAAATCATCATCACCCAAACAAAACAGTAAATTATAGTAAACATGTACCTATTTGTTGGGCAAACAAATTTTATTCTCTGCTCTAGCCTCCTTGTTATGACCTGTTCAATGTAAGTATATGTATATGCAAGCAAATGCAACCAATTTTCAATACAATTCAATATTTGATGCAATTAGGCATAATGGTTCAAAATTATCAAACAAACAACACAAACATCAATCAATTACTGAATTAGATTTTCAAATTCATAATTTTGATATATATACAAAAATCCCATTTTTGATGCCAAATCACAACAAATAAACCTATCTATATAAGTTTTGGTTCTCACACCAGTCTAATGGAAATATATAGGTATCACACCTTCGAAACACGAACATAAATACTGATGATGTCATGACAATTATCAGTACCATCTCCGGGCGACTAGAATGTGATTCTATATCTATCCAATATAATAAAACTTCGAATATACGTTCATGACGCGTATATGCAAAATCTTTATATATCGGATTGTCCAAATTCAAAATAAATAAATTATTCAAATACGTATAAAATGATTTAAATATTCAAAACAAAATTGTTTTCATTTGAAAAATATACTCTTCACACTCGTTCTAGGATACTACTGATCCTATCTCTAACGAGTCATTCTAATTGGATATGACTAATCCAATATCTGATGAATTCTTTCGTATGGTTCTAATGTGCCTTGTTCTCGAGCTCTGTAAACCAAAGCTCTGATACCAAATGTGACGGCCTGGAATTTCGCTCGATCCGAATCAGTCGTTAAACCGATCTAAACCGTTCGAAACCCCTGATCGATTTGAGAACACGACAAATAGAACGCAGACGGAAGAACATTTCATTGCTATTACAACAATTCCATCAGAATACAAGAATATACAGAGTATAAATGAATAAATTACATTCGATAAATATCAGAGATTACAATAAATTACATAGCAGCGGAAAATAATACAAAGCACAACTGAAGGTGATATACGGATACAGAGCTTTCCGGATATCATTCCAGCTGCAAATCAGGATCCTGTGAATATAAATCTGCAAAACCAAAACTACTAGTTGCCCGTGCGGAAAATAGGGGCACCCAGAGTTTAGGTTAAAACAATAAACTCTAGGTCAGTCATGTGACTGGTGTGAGAACTAAAACAATTATTAAAAAATTTACTTTAAAAGAGAGTAATTCAAGGGACCACGCCGTATAACACGGAACGGGTTTCCTCCCAAGAATACTAGTGCATATAAATAAACAACGCAATGCTTTTTGGAAAAATGAAGCAATTATAAGACCCAGGTCCCATCACACAATGCAATGCAAGCCGGAGGATAGGGTTTTACCTTATAACAGCCAAACATGCTTGATACGTTTAAAACAAATCATTTGATACTATAATAAGTGTATAGTGTCAAAACAATTTCAATCATAAATATAAATCATAGACCTCCTTGGGTCCTCATCCCATTTTTGACTCATACCGAGGTGTGAGGCTCACGAATCCACGCTATACACAAAGCTGCCACATAGATCGTGCTTTGATCATCAACCACAAGACTTTGCTTTTCAACAGAAGCCTTGATCTATGCAACTCAGTGTGCCACACAGGCAATTCATGCCATGCGATTGATATCTATCGATATATAACCTCTAAGGTCGTACGTCTCAGAGTAGGGCGTTAAGCAAGAGAATAAATTCTCCGCCGCCAAACAGATATATATTTAACAAAAATCAATCAACACAGAATAAAATCCAATGTCAGACACACAATCCATTTACAAGTTCGTTCTGGGTCTAAACGAAACCAGAGGCACTTTCCTCGCATATCCATCGATCTCCAGGTACGTCTGGACGACCACCAACTGATTCCCCCATCTTGGTTGTATAGCCCAATCAAGATCATTAGTAATCACCCAAACGATGTGAAGACTTCCGGTCTTCGACCACCGTCTTCATCTTCGACTTATCGTCGAATCGGTTATTCAGAATGGGTATAAACCCGGCCTTTTCGAACAACCCGCATATATTAAAACCAAATGTTACACAAACACAACATATGCCTCAATCCAATTCATTAGTCACTAACCGTAAATCAACAAGAGAACAATTTCCCAAACATTAACCCCGAAAGCCGAAACCAACATCAGATCAATACCCAGGAAATCATTCTTCTTAGCTAACCTACAGCTAGTTTCTAAATTCCACATTCTTAGGGAAAGGTTCCCATTAATTTTATCCAAGATAAATTCTTTAAAATTTGTCCTTTAATCTTCCTTTGGATGTTGTTTCAAACCAAATTATGGTTTTTCCAACCTAGTCGAGATTAGCGAACCACACCGAAGTAATTATTTATTTTATTTCCCAATCCCAACCTATTCATCCCATGAAGCAAAACTGGTAATACTCCATATCTAACAACCCAGTATTATCGGTAAAATTAATTACCATTTCACGTTCAAATCTAATTAAAGATTTAACTATCGCTTTGGAGCAAAACTGTTGATACTCCATTCTCGCTTATTTTCCAAATTTGATAATTTAGATTATCAATGCACATTTCAATTTAATTGCAGATTCATTAAAACTCCTTTTATCGTGTTAAAGAACGCGTGTCATTTAAAACACAGTTCACGACAAACCCAAATCACATTCTATTTATTATCGGGTTAAAGAACTAGTGTTATTTAAAACACTGTTCACGATAAACCCACAAATCAATTCTGTTTAAAAACTCGTTTCAAATCCAATTTATTTATTTAAAAATAAACGGGTTTAATTTTAGTTCAAAACTAGTTCATTTCGATAAAAATCTATTTTTATCTTTTCAAATATGGAGTTTTTCATCCCAATTTTTCCCAAATCATTTCTTATGATTTTACACAAATTATTAATATTTTTAATAATTTTATCAAGGCACGTACAGTCGATTTCCATCAACGGTCATCGAACTGCACTTACAACGACCTTTTCTGAAATTGATTTGGACATATCTCGAAATCCAACCTACAGATTTCAAATTTCTAATATTCGTTAGAAAGCTCTTTTCGATAAGAACCCAACGGTTCCGGTTTTAGGAGAATCCGACGGTCGGATCTCCCGTAATGTCCGTATGAAATAAATGGTCGAAATTCACGAACTGCCGCGGCGCGGCGCGTTTTATTCAAGCCATTATATTATATATATATATAATATATATAATAAATATATCGTCGATTTGTATTTAAAACGAATTATATAAATAGTTTTAAATTCGTTTCAAAAACAATTTCAACCTTTATTTCAAATTCAAATCAAAATTGAATTTCCTATTATAAATCCTTTTTATTTTCATTTCTATTTGATTTCAATTCAAATCGATTTTAATTCGATTCGAATTCATTTTCTTTTCAATTCAATTCGATTCGAATTCGTTTTCTTTTCAATTCAATTCAAATTTGTTTTCTATTCAATTCAATTCAAATTTGTTTTCTATTCAAATCAAATCAAACTTGTTTTCTATTCAATTGAAATCCAAATTCGTTTTCTATTCGATTCAATTCAATTTGGTTTTCTATTCGATTCAATTCAAATTGGTTTTCTATTCGATTCAATCCAAATTCATCTCCTAATCAAATCAATTCGAATTCCAAATCGTTTTCTATTCAATTCAATCCAAATTCGTTTCCTAATCAAATCAATTCGAATTCCAATTCGTTTTCTATTCGATTCGATTCAAATTGGTTTTCTATTCGATTCAATTCAAATTCGTTTTCTAATCAATTCAATTCGAATTCCAATTCGTTTTCTATTCGATTCAATTCAAATTGGTTTTCTATTCGATTCCATTCAAATTGGTTTTTTATTCGATTCAATTCAAATTGGTTTTCTATTCGATTCAATTCGAATTGGTTTTCTATTCGATTCAATTCGAATTGGTTTTCTATTCGATTTAATTCAAATTGGTTTTCTATTCGATTCAATTCAAATTGGTTTTCTATTCGATTCAATCAAATTCGTTTCTTAATCAAATCAATTCGAGTTCCAATTCGTTTTCTATTCGATTCAATTCAAATTGGTTTTCTATTCGATTCGATTCAAATTCATTTTCTAATCAATTCAATTCGAATTCCAATTCGTTTAATATTCGATTCAATTCAAATTGGTTTTCTATTCGATTCAATTCAAATTGGTTTTCTATTCGATTCAATTCAAATTGGTTTTCTATTCGATTCAATTCGATTCAAATTTCATTTCAAAATATTCGATTTCGAAATCACTTTTCAATATTCATTTTAAAATGAATAAAATCGATATAAATATCGTTCACGTCAAAATGGCGTCAATCTAATCAACACGGCTTCATATATTTCTATTTTCAAATATTCTATTTCAAATATTTCTATTTCAAAATATTTCTATTTTATTATTAAAATATTTCGTTCAACACATGACTAATCTCAACGGATGAGTACGGTCAACACATGAACCTTTATTTTATAATATTCTTTATTTTTCCGATTGGAATGAGGCCCAATCAATTACCATATAAAGTTAATTATATGGATTCCATACAACAAATATATATAATAGCAACGATAAATAATCAACCATCATCCAAAGTGCACTACACTGTATAAGCATCAAATATAGATATCTAACGCTTATAACAGCCTGTCAATCAATCGATTGACATACAACTAATTATTGGGATTAGTGTATATCGTATTTTATCCCAATACCCGTGTGGGGTTTCAAACAATCAAACACAGATTTTTATTTGTGCAGTTGGGCGATGTGTAAAATTTATCGACCCAATCAATATCAGTCAAATCAGTGTATATAAAACAAATCGGCCGATTTGTTTATAACTATTTATCTACTCACATTCACGTTAAAAATTATATTTTTAACGACCAAATTATTTTATTCAACCTATGAATATTCTATTCGGTTCATTTATTAAATAAAATGATATCTTTATTTTTATAACTTATTTTAGAAAATTTCGACGGCATAACGGCACGATACTAGAAACGGGACGAGGCCTAGCCTTATCCCCGGTCTAGTGAAGGCCCATGCCATTCACACATCAATCAAATCCATTCATTTCACCAAAAAATTCAATTCAAACCAAATAAACTGACCAACTACACATCCAAACAATTTAACAAACAAGCCATCCATGGTCTGTGGATGACGGGTGTCGGGTGCTACTAAACACCGTCTGCATCCTAGTATATATATATAACTAGTAAAAGAAATTGAAGAGTTAGGAGTTCTCACCGATAGCTATCCAACTTCACGACACTTCATATATAGAAATCTTCGTCGTTCTCGCCTCTTATCATTTTCGTCGCCCGTAGTCACTACATATGTAAAAATCACATTTTTAGTTCGCTATTCAATATATAAAAATGGAATTTTTACTTCGCTATTCAATATATAAAAATCGAATTTTTACTACGCTATTCAATATAAAAAAATCGAATTTTTACTTCGCTATTCAATATATAAAAATCATATTTTTCATTCACTACCTATATAAAAATAATATTTTTATATTCTGCATTATATAAAAATCCTATTTTTAATATCATAGAAAATCATACTTTTCGCCTTTAACATAATAAAAATTTCAGCTTTTAACTTTATAAAAATTTCATCTTTTAACATTATAAAAATTTCAGCTTTCTATAAAACAAAGTTCATATCTTTCTATTTTTAAAGATCGTATCTTTCTAGAAAATAAAAATCAGATCTTTTCTTATTTAACAATCAATTCTTTTTTTTTAAACAAAGTTATTTATATATATTTTTTTCAATCCTAATTTATATTTAAACAATGCTAATCTATATTTTTAAAATCTTCTAAGCATCATTAACTTAACTAATTAAGAGTATTACCCTTAGCTTCCACCACCTTCATCGCGGCTATGTACAACTGAACCCGTCGCTCCTTCATCGCGGAAGAAGATCGCCAGCGCCGCCTGATAGGAGCCAACGGAGCTGAATCGGCTGACGCCACTTGATGCGGCGCAACACCTCCTCCCCACTTGCAAAAATCGAGGTGGCTCGATGGTCCTGGTTGCCAGAAAAATGGGCTCGTGAGGAGAGAGAATAGAGAAGGAGAGGGGCGCGAGGTCAGAGGGGGGCCCGCGAGTAGGTCGGACGGCGGTGGAGGATGATCGTCGGTGAAGGGGAGGGCTGAACGTGGGCGGCGCTAGGGTTTTAGTTGCTCGATGTTTTTTTTTTCCGTTAGTTCGATCTGGAAAAATGAAAAGGAGGGGTGGCTGAGGGTATAGAGCAAGAGGGTTGTTTTATTTATTTATTTATTTAATTTATTTATTTTCAAAAAGCAACTTTTATTTTCGAACATGAAATCGAACCCACCGCCTGTCGCCCATAGCTAATTACCCCCATTCCGAACACAATGGGATATGTATCGCAGGCTGATTCGATCGTTTCGATCTGTTTCCATCAAAATCAAAATATAACTCTATATATTGAATTTGAACGCACATTTCAATTTACCAGGACCACATACTAACCCGAAAAATTCCCGAAAAATATTTTCTAGCTTCGTATTGCCAATACGGTCCTAACAAAACTAATTTCGTCAAATTCTGAGACCATTTGAAAAATGGCCATTTTCCAGTCGATTAAAATCAACTAAAACTGGTTAAACGCGTTTTCCTTTGCCACGCTCACATATTGATTCGAAAAATTATGAAATTTGAAACCTATCAATAACTTGACATCACGGATCCAACAAAAGTGGTTTCGTCGAAATCCGAGGTCATTTGCAAAATGGCTATTTTCAGGGGCCGAAATTCCATAGCGACTATCCTGAAATTTCAATTGGACATATCTTTTGATTCCCGCTATGAAATTTCGATTTTTCGGATTCGCTGGAAAGATATTCACGAATAGATCCTAATGTTTTTGGTTTCACTAAAAGCCGGATTGTTTTGCACCCGGTACATTCAATTGAAGTTTGAAATCGAATTATCGAACTACCATGCCATTTTCAATTCTATTTTTAATTATATATAAATATTTATATTCTAACGACGACGTATATAATATATACGTTCTAATTATATTCAAAATAAATTTCTCGTTGATATTATTTAAAATAGTCTATTTTAAATAATCAAAATTCGTTAAAATTGCCAAAATAAAAATGTTAAACTGGCTCAGAATTTCCAGGTTATAATAGTATTGTTTTATCTGTCTTGTAAATTTCTGTTCTGTCTACTAAAATGCTCCATCAAAGTTAAGGCATTCCCTTTGTGAGTGACCTTAAAAGAGGTGGGGTGTTACACTTGGTATCAGAGCTGAAGGTTACCAGATTGGGTAATGTTTTTGAAAACTATTTTCAAAAAGGTTTTAAAAGGAAGTATTTTCGAAAGTAAAGCCTATTTTTAAAAACATGATCCCCAAGAGCCATATATCTTACCATCAGTCCTTTTTGTAATTGAATCTATCCTTTTTTGTTTCATCATGTCTGAAGCATCTGAGATACCAGAGGGTGTTCATGTACCTGGTTGGTTTTGTCAATATCTTGAGGCTAGGACCGCCGCCGCAGGTCCAGCAAATGATCCCCCTCCTCCGCCCCCTCCTCGTGCAATTGCTTTCTCAAAGATCTATAGAGATTTTAGGGCCATGGGTGGGAAGGATTTCAAGGGAACTGAATCATTCGTAGAAGCGAGGAACTGGCTCAAAGAAACTGAGGATCTATTCGTTATCTTCGAGGTGGACGATAGGTAGAAGGTACAGTTGGCGGTATGGCTGCTCAAAGATGAAGCTTCCTATTGGTGGGAAGTCACTAACGCCGAGAGGCCGGTTGAGACATGGATGGATTTCAGAACATGGTTTGAGACAAAATTCCTCTCGCAAGCTGAACGAAGTCTACAACTGGAAAAGTTCTTATCTCTTAAGCAAGGAAGTATGACGGTCAAGGAATACGTCAACCAGTTCAACCAACTGGCTAGGTTCGGATTGGATTTAGTCAACACTCAGCATAAAAAGGCTCTCCGCTTTGTTAAAGGATTGAACAAGCCACTGCACAGCCTAGCCATGACTCATGTACTCATGGGAGCGACTTACGAGAAATTGGTGGAAATGGCACTACTGCACGAGGAAGACAAGGGCTAGAAAGAGAAAAAGATGGAAGAACCAAGGGAAAAAGTGCTTTATTTGTGGAAGCTCGACTCATCTGAACAAGGATTGCAGAAAAAGGAAGGGCACTTGCTTCAACTGTGGTGAGATGGGACACTTCACAAGGGACTGCCCGAAGAAACGAGGGCAAGGGCAGATGGCAGAACCCACTTCTGGAGGACAGGCGAATGCTCAAGGGACTGGTAGATAGGGTAGAAATAAGAAAATTTAAGTAGAAGGTTTAAATTTCTTATCTGATTGTTGAGTTAAAACTCATTTTGATTCTGTAATCGATACTCTACACTTTAATACTAGTATTGTTTCTGATTCCGCTGTAGACCCAAATCCAGAAGGGTTATGACTCATCTGTTTGTGATTGGGGTTTGAGAGATATTCGTGTTAGGCGTCAGGTAGGACGTATACATTCTGGGTTTTATCATGCTTAGTTCAGTAACCTGATCTATACCAGTAATCTGTAAATATCTGAATACTTCCGATAAGGTTAAGATTTCCAGTTTTGACATTATCTAAAGAGGGTAATCCTCTGGGTGTCAATTTGATGTTGATTTCGTTCTTCCGGGCCGATACTTAGGACCCATGTCTAACGGGAACCAAGTTTTTGTTTTATCTGTAATCGCTTCCATCATTCGACTGTATCCTATCGATCGAATCTTCGAACTTTAGGTAGAAACTAATGGGTGTAAACATGTGTTTGAGACACGTTATGTTTGATGGTTGCAAGTGGATGCAAGTGGTTGCTAGTGGTTTCTCGTGGATGCATATGCACACACTAGGCACTAGATCGGCTCGAAAACACTCTCATACTGCATATGGATGTGTGAGCATTTTAAATTTTTGTGGATGCAAAATGATTGACTCAGCACATGGATGTTGCATATGACTGAATGGTTGTGCACTCAAATGATATGTATCGAGTAGGAAAATTGCATACATGTTGGACTCATGGCACTGGCATAATTCGCATTAAGGAGGTCAACTGAATCAGTGGACCGCCTGATCTTTGCATTAGATAAGGAACATATTCACACACTTTTGCATATGTTCATACAACATTAGAAGTTTCTAAGGACAACGGACGCCAATGATTGATGATTGAGTAGATGGATGTTGGATGGTAGGACACATTCTTCTTAACTTGAGGATTTCAGGGACGAAATCCTTTAAGGAGGGGAGAATGTAACACCCCGTACTTTCTGTGAACGTATAAGTAATAAATCAGAGAATTATTAATTTTTAAAACAAGAATCAAGGGAAACAGGTTGTGCCATTGCGATCGTCTCGGAATTCTGCTTGAAAACGAGTCTGAGTTTGCGATAATCGGAGTCCGTATGACCAAGTTATGGCTCTCCAAAGTTTCAGGAATTTTCAGAGTTCAAAACAGCTCGAATTCCAATTCAAATTTCGAATTTAAAACCCAGAACAGACTGGGCGGGAAATTTCCCGCACAGTACCCAGGTCGACTGGGCAGTAGACCCCCTCCCCCCCCCCACCGACTAGGTCAACTGGGCAGTCGACCTGGGGGTCGACCTGGTCCCCGAACCTGGTTTTGGGCCTGGGTGCATTCTTATGTATCCGGTCTCGTTTTCTGCCTAGATTCGTCTGCCTAAACGTATTTAAACAGCCCCAAACCTAGCCTTCTCTACACATAATTCTATTCTTCTTCTACTCTGCCTCTGTTCTAAATAAAAATATAAATTGGCGTCGCTACTCTGCTGGAATCAAAACTAGAAGCTAATCAACATCAACCTAAGCAACTCAATTCAAGCTTGAAACTTCAACAACGGTTAAAGAAGATCAACTAATGTCGCTACAACTATCTTTCTTTTAGAATCCAATCAAGGCAAGTACAGTTATTTTCCGATATAAACGTTAATTCTGATTGTGACATGAATTGTAAATATGAATCTGAGATTATGTCTGTTCTGTTCTATTTAGATCTACCTTATTCTGTATTTCTTTCTGCTTTCTGTTCTATAGCCAGGTTACCACGAGCCTGAGCCAATCACATAAGAGATTAACATACGCTAAAATATTTGGGACAATAAAATGAATAATGCATGAAATGGGCATCACCAATATGTGACTGATTTGAGGAAAGAACATAGGTTGAACTTGGAACTTAGGACATAAATCTAAGGCATATAATTGAACCTATGACTTGAGTTTTGTGGCATAAAGAATATTGAACATACGACTTGAGAAGTTGAGGCATAAAATTTACATTGGACATATGACTTAGGAATTGGGGCATAAATTTGACCATAGGCAGGTAGTTAGTTTAGAAACATATTACATGTTGTAAACTAGATCTGGATCTGAGCAAGCTACGTATGATAATCTGTGATTTGGGGACATAATTCAATATCTGATTTTAAGAATATGATACATGATTAAAACCTAGATTTGTGGCACATTTTAAGAAGGGGAAGATATGCGACTTAGGTGTAGAAATTAAAATCTATAATAAGATTTGAGGACTATTAAGTGTGAATACACCTAAATAGGGATTTTTGGATATATGGCATGCATTGTAATATTTGGCATAATTTATAGATGAATCTGCTGTACAATGCTAGTTTAACCAAAATGGGAACATATGTTATATGGTAAATTATATCCATATTCTTTGTTATGTAAATTTATGCAAACATGGGGTATATGATCATATTGTGAATCATGATAATTATTTAGGCCTAATTTATGATTAAGCAAGGCATGTAAATAGAACCTTTAGAAATATTAAATCTGTCATCTGCTAAGTCTGTTGAAAATGCCCAATCTGCTAAACTAAATCTGCTGAGATGCCTAAACTGCTAAATCTGTTGATATGCTTAAACTGCTAAATCTGTTGAGATGCCTAATCTGTTATATTCTAAATCTGCTAGTTTGCTTAATCCGCTAAATCCGTTAAGTCGCCTAATCTGCAAAATCTATTATCTGCTATATCTATTGAGTTGATATAATTAGTCCGTTATTGACATAATCTGAATTGGCTATAGTTATGAATAATTGACATGTATATTAGGCGTGGACATAAATGGTAAATTATTAATTAATTGGCCGCAAAGATGAACATGGCTAACTCGAGGTTAGAATGAGTTTGCGGCATAATCCTGCCCAGAACCGCCGGGCACATCCAGTGGCCGCATACAATAGGTTCTAATGTGAGAAGTTAGTCATAATATGCTTAGACACGAGGTTAGGTTTGGCTTGTGGCAGAAGTCTTCCCGGAACCACCCGGCCCATCCAGTGGCCACAAGCTAGCGACCTAATGTGAGAGGTATGTGCATTAATAATTAATTAATGCAAATCTGAGATAAAAATGATGTCCAAAACGTGTTGGGTGGATAGGGTTAAACCAACTGGACTAATATTTATAATAAACCCGTTCATGAATCTGTAGGCCCAATACAAAGTTAGACAATTCTGTTAAATCTGTACATCTGATCCGTTAGTCTGAAAACTTGTTGATTTGATTTTCTGATCTGTGAACTAGTAAATCTGATCTCTGTATGTCTGAACTTGTAAACAAGTTAATCTGAAATCTGTTAGTCTGGGGACACAAGGTTAGGAGGGAATTTACTTCTTTCATCTGTTATTTGTGACCCATATTTGTCAGTAACCCTTTCTGGTATCAAAACATTGACCCAACAGTAGGTAGGGTCCGGGCACGCTCACTGAACTAATTATAAGCGGTTCATTCTGATAACGGCGAGGGGTGTTGATGGTGCGTTCCAACCGGGTCATGTGCGTGCATGGATCCCGGTCTGCCTCTGAGGATGTAAGACGCCGTGATATCTGTAAATAGGTCTGTGCCAATTGGTTGTCACTTTAGGGAGTGATACACCCAACTATGGGGCCAACACAGGGTATTTAAGTATTAGGGAGCCGATGGCTTGGGGTAGGGTTTTAGGGTACACTTAGTTCTGTCTGATTCTGTTGGTACCGTCTGTTTATGTTGGGTGGTAACACCTGTCTGTTTCTGCGTGGTACCATATGTTGGGGTGGTAAAGGCCCATTACTAGTGTACACCTAATTATACATTCTGTTTCCGTAGGGATTAATCTGTTTCTGCTTCTGTCTGTTTCTGTTCGGGTGGTAAAGGCCCATTACTAGCACTCTCTTCTGTGGAAATTTACTTGTGTCATCTGTTGTTTGGGACCCATATTAGTCAGTAACCCATTCTGGTATCAAAACTTTGACCCAACAGTAGGTAGGGTCCGGGCACGCTTACTGAACTAATTATAAGAGGTTAATTCTGATAATGGTGAGGGGTGTTGATGGGGCGTTCCAACTGAGTCATGTGCGTGCATGGATCCCGGTCTGCCTCTGAGGATGTAAGACGCTGTGACATCTATAAATAGGTCTGTGCCAATTGGTTGTCACTTTAGGGAGTGATACACCCTACTGTGGGGCCGACATAGGGTATTTATGTATTAGGGAGCCGATGGCTTGGCATAGGGTTTTAGGGTACACTTAGTTCTGTCTGTTTCTATTGGTACCGTCTGTTTATGTTGGGTGGTAACACCTGTCTGTTTCTGCGTGGTACCATCTGTTATGGTGGTAAAGGCCCATTACTAGTGTACACCTAATTCTACATTCTGTTTCCATAGGGATTAATCTGTTTCTGCTTCTGTCTGTTTCTGTTCGGGTGGTAAAGGCCCATTACTAGCACTCTCTTCTGTGGAAATTATTCTGTACCCGTTTCTGTTTCAGTTTAGTCATTAGGGTGACACCTAATTCTTGTATACTAGCATTAGTGCAGAGAAGTGCAAAGAAATAGCTTATGTCATTCTGTTCTTCTGTAATATCCGCTACACCTGTTACTGTTATCTCTCATCCAGTTTTATTTTCATGTCATGTTATTATTATCTGTTCATAACTGAAAATCACTGGACTTGCCGGACTTTATGTCTGACCTTGCTTGTTTTCGCCCCTTTTTCTTCCGTTTCCCCCCAGGTTGTCCAAGGAGGGAATACTTTAGCTTGATCCGGATTCCTTATGCTTGAAGTGCTTAAAGTATGGCTTGGCTCTGTATAGCTTCTGTTCTGTGGGGATTATGATTTTAAAGTTTTGTACTTTGATAATTTCCTAAATAAGACTGATATTTTTGTACTTGAATTCTGATTTTGTGATTTGAAAGGATGTAACCAAACTTGCTTCGGTTTCTGTTATAATAAAGTTATAAATTTATTTTTCAATTACTGATTTATCTGTCTTGTAAATTTTTGTTCTGTCTACTAAAATGCTCCATCAAAGTTAAGGCATTCCCTTTGTGAGTGACCTTAACGTAGGTGGGGTGTTACAATTTCGCTATAAATTGTAACATGCTCGAATTCACTCCCGGTCAGTTCCATTGCGTAGCCCTCGTCCATACGATCCCAACGGATCTTGTTTCGCTGAATTTGGATATCGTATGAATAAGATATACATTATACAAGTTAAGGTACTATTCGCTTTGAATTAAACTTAAATAATAAACCTTAATGGGCTTTTCACCTTTCTCCCTTCCGGCCCATACCCTTAATTAAAAACCCACTTCAATACCTTCTCCCCCAAATGTATATACTCCAAACTCCAGCAACCAATTTCGACAACCATTGCCAATACTTCCGGCCTCGTTCAATATCATTCCTTCACGAAACTACCCTGAGACTAACACCATCGAACTCCACTACACTTCCTCTACACAAACACTCCCATTTCGAACTACTCTACATCAACAAACAGAACCCGACTCTCAGCTGCTCGCACCCACTACAGTATTCGAGCGAGCTGTTTCATCACTGATATTAACAAAACTTTGCTACCAGTTGCGATTTGATCCCCTAAATCCAAATATCAAATTCAAACGAGCTCAAACCCCATAAATTTGGAGATTATTGAAGTCCTAGGCTTTGCTGTTCATTTTCGCGAATGTGAAAACAACGTCGAACCCCCGAAAACTGATACGAGCTTGAAGAGAATCATCCCAGTAATCCATTTATAAATGTTTCATGATTTAAGAGAATTTTTTTCCATTTATACGAGTTTATTTGGATCAAGTGTTAGAGTTTGTGCCCTAGAGGCAATCTGTTAGATGTGAATAATAATAACATTGTTATTGTTATGTTTTATTTGGAATAAAATGTTCTGTTATTTTATATTTACTGCGTAATATAAATATTAATATAATGGAAGTCCTTAGAATAATAATACAGGATTATATAGTTCGAGTAAGACTGAACTTGAGATTATATGATATATCAAGTATTATAATTCTTAAATGTCCCTAGTTGAGTTTTATTGTTTATACAGGACAACAATAAAGCGTTCAGACTAGTATATTGATTGACTGATGATCACATCTCATTGATCATTAATATACGTGATATTAAAGTCAAGATATAAATACGTATTAGAGAATATCGTATTGGGCTGACCCACCGTGAGATAACTACATGGAATATAATCAACAGTATCATAAGTTGTTCTCATAGTGACAGTGATATAATGGTCCTTATACCTGAAATCATTATAATTTTATTCGAGGATATTTGTGTTTTGATATCATCTAAAGTTATTTCGTAACAGAGTAATGATAACGGTGTTTAATGGATATATCTCAAATCGAATAAAGATTATGAATGATCTAGATGGAATTTAACTCTATGATTTATTCGTAGTGATATCCGTGGGCCTCTTGATTGAGTGAGATTGTGAAAATGCATGGCCGTGCTCAAATATTGATTTGTTTCAAACAGTCTACTCATTGATCGAGAAAATAGATTGAATTATAAAGAGGATGATACGATCCATGCCTCCAGTTTAATCTTGGATATAACAGTTAAAAGGATTAAATTATGTTGATACACTATTCACAAAGGTCATATCTAATTATTTATATTGTTGTAGCTTGGGTAGCAGTGATGTATTACTAGATGCCGCTCGCTGTTTACGGTTTAATTGTTTAGATGGTTGCCAACGCTACAACAACCTATAGGGTCACACATATAGATGTTGCAAATGGAGAGAGTATTTAATTAAAGGAAATCAAAATTAGTTTTGACTAATTCCCCTTTGAACGGGTATAAGGGTTAGAAAGTATCTATTAGCGTTCTTCTTATAAAAGGGGTTTGATGCCGCACTGTTTATTCATCCCCTTTTCAGAAAACCTAATCGATTTTCTAAAAACCCTAGATATTGTTCTAATTAATTGGCTAGTACCGATCCTCCATACTTGGATTTGACTGTCAATCTCGAGACCAACATCTGTGGACTTTGATAGAGGCGCTTACATCAGAGGCGTTCAAATCAATTCGATCAAGACTAGATTATTTGATTCAGGAAATCGAAAAGGTATATGTTTTATATACGATTTGAATTCGATTCTTAAGTTGGGGTTTCTGATTTCAATCGTTTCCGCTGTGTAATCGATCCTAATTACCTTCAATGGTATCAGAGCGAGGTTTAACCGATTCAGCTATTGATTTGACCATGTAATTATTATTTTAATAATTTATAAAGTATTGTGAATACTTATGTAAATGGATCTGGAATGTATATATCATATGATTCAAAATCGAAAGTGTTTCGAGATAAAACAAAATTTCTGTTTTGTTTACATTTTGAATCTGATTTCATTCTGATGTGAATTCGAATTATTTGAATTCCAGTTTCTCACTGATGACCTGGTTTAATCGATGGACTGATTCTGTAATATAAAATGGATCAAAATTTTAGTTCTGTGTTTATGTACAGATATAGTTTTAATCACATTCAAAATTTTGTTTTGATCAAGTTAGATCCTTTTATAGAACACTGGATCTTTGATACTGCGATAGCATTTTTATATTTTGATAACTTTGGATGTTATAAAAACTAGAAATAACAGAGGTGTTTTATTACATAGTGTTTTGTTTAATTACCCTGTTTAACTATGAAACTTATAGAATAATATATTCTGTCATTTTGTGTATGCATCTATACACTTAAATTTGTAAATACAACATGCACAGAAACATGATATACTGATATCATTACCTGTGCATATATACTTACAAAAGGAACACAGTTTATATTATTCTGTTAAATCTATATTTAAGTGTTCTATAGCATGAATTTGGATTCAGATCTGAAAGTCCCTATGATTGCGACATCTGGTTTCAAAACCTATATTCTGTTTAGATTTATATGCCAATACTCAAGATTGCAGTTAGAAAGGATTATAATATGTGTGTAAGTTTGTCATATACCCATAACCTGAAAAAGTTCTACATTCATCAAATGAATATAATTCTTTTGTACTCTGTTTTCTCTTAAACTACAATTTGACTGTTTGTCAATTTATGCACATATCTACATATTGGAGTTTTACATACCCTGCAAGAACTGAAATTAAGTTAATACCTAGTTAGTAAACACATGTGCAAAACTGTATAACCATCAGAACTGGTTTATGCATGGTTTAGATGTGATCTGAAAAAAAAACAGTATATATGATACTGCATATATATATAAAAAACTGGATGTGTTTTAGAAACCATGAATTGAATTCCTTTTACATTCTGATTTACATGTTAAATCTGAAATATCTTCAAACTGATTGTGTTTATGCTTATGAAGTGTTCATGCTAGTGTTAATTGAATTTTCATTATATGTAAATATTAATAGCTATGATCTGTTCTGATATGATCTGTTCTGAAATGATCTGTTTGCCTTAGTTAATATTTGAATGCAAGCTTATAAGTGAATGTACAACTGCATTGATATCAAAAGGTCAATTCTGAAAAGTCATATCTGGTTTACTGTTGATAATACATGTATTATACTTATGCCTGTAATTGCTTGAAATTGAATCCGTATGAGTTTGTGCTTGCTGAAATATTTCAACATGTATGGCTTTTGTTTTAATATTTGTGAGTATAAATCCAGTTTGCTGTATCATGTATATACAGGCTTTTGTATTATGTTTAAAAACTAATTTACGGCCAGTATGAGATATTGGGCTAATGGGCCTAAGAAGGCCTGGTTTTGTTTTATTAAAATTCTGGGCTCATTTTATTTGCTGGGCTTAATTCCTTTTTAAACTTATTTGTCAAAAATCTTACTTTATATACATTTACATTGGCTGAACACGTTTCAGCCACAATAAGTTTTAAAATGCCCACATACCACTACGTATATGTTTAAATTCCAAATGACACTAATAGTTTCAGAAGTCTTAGTGTTCTTTTATTTTCTGGAATTAAAATATTTGATTTAAAATATTATATTTTAAATCTTGTGTAAATAACTTGCTTTGTCCATTCAATTTTTAAATCCCTATCAAAAACTATTGTTTATATTAAATCACGGTGAGGTCTTCCAGTAATATACTCATCACTGTCCAAAATTACTGGTTGTAACTAACGCCAAAGCGTTGTGCATCTTTTAACTTTGGTTATATGCGATGGAGTAAAATGTGGTGCTCCAACCTATTATTGGGTCTGATTTAACTAAGCTGCATAATACGATTATGGCCTTAGAGACAAATAGCATGATTTATTCTATATTTTGAGCAAATGAATAATACTGAACAATATGTTCAACATGCGATCCAAGAATTATGTAGATGATATAATTGACATAAGATTCCTACCTAAAAGGTTGTGTTTTGAGTTCAGCCAAAGCTGGGTCAAAGCATGACTAGATATGGATTTTGGAACACCGATATATTTATATATATTAAAATGGGAATGTTGATTTGAGTGGGAGCATATTTATTTATACATTTATTTATTTAGCCGTGATTATTATCATTTTGATTGTCAAAATTATTAATCATTATTATTTATTATCTCCTGTAGATACTAAATGTCCAGCAACACCAATAATAATCTGTCACTTAGGTCTGTTTTTGAAAAAGAAAAACTAAATGGAATAAATTTCCTAGACTGGCACCGTAACTTGAGGATTGTCCTCAAGAAGGAGAGGAAGCTGTATGTACTTGATGGGCCTACTCCAGAGGCACCACCAAGTACTGCACCCCGTGTAGAGATTAATGCTCATAAGAAACATCAAGACGATGCTCTTGATGTTTGCTGTCTTATGCTGGCAACCATGAATCCTGTGCTTCAGAAGCAACACGGGTTCATGGATGCTTATGATATGATCGAGCACCTTAAGAAGCTGTTCGAAGGGCATGCTCGTCAAGAAAGATATGATACGAGCAAAGCATTGTATCACTGCAAGATGGGTGAAAAGGAACCTGTTGGTCCACACGTACTGAAGATGATTGGTTATATAGAGTATCATGAGAGGTTAGGGTTTCCTTTAACACCGGAAGCTCAAACCGATCTTGTGCTCCAATCATTAAATAGTAAGTATTCTCAATTTATTATGACCTATCTCATGAATGAAATTGAGAAGCCCTTGACTGAGTTATTGAGCATGTTAAGAACTGCTGAGAATAACATGAAAAAGGCAGAACCGGGTGCCATGATGATAGTACAAAACGAGACTGCTAAACACAAAGGCAAGGGAAAGAATAAGAAAAAGCAGCTTAAGAAGACTGCTAATAATACCAATTTCAAAAAGGTGTCAAAGCCTAAAGGAGGGGTTCCCAAAGAAGGTGATTGTCACCACTGCAGAAAGCCAAGTCACTGGAAACGCAACTGTTATGCTTACTTGGAAGAACTAAAGAAGAAGAAGGGAAGTTTGACTTCCCCTAATTCAGGTATAAATGTTATATATGTCAATTTATCTACTTCAACATCATGGGTATTAGATAATGGATGTGGATCACATATTTGTGTCAATTTGCAGGAAATGCAAAAGAGTAGAGACTTGGCAGAAGGGGAAGTGGACTTACGTGTGGGGAATGGAGCAAAAGTTGCCGCATTAGCCATAGGAAGCTGCCACTTGTCTTTACCAGCTGGATTAATTTTAAAATTAGAAGATTGTTATTTTGTGCCTTCTATCAAAACAAATATTATTTCTGTTTCTTGTTTAGACAAGTTAGGATTTTTGTTTTTAATAAAGGACAGATGCTGTTTATTTTATTTGAACGAGATATTTTATGGAAGTGCACAGTTAATTAATGGTCTCTATGTTCTTAATTTTGATATGCCAGTTTATAACATTAATACAAAAAGGATTAAATCAAATGATTTAAATCCAACATACCTTTGGCATTATCGATTAGGCCATATAAATGAGAAACGCATATCAAAACTCCATAAAGATGGAATTTTGGATTCATTTGATTTTGAATCATATGAAGAATGCAAATCTTGCTTATTAGGCAAAATGACAAAAGCTCCTTTCACTGGACACAGTGAACGGGCTAAAGATCTACTGGCCCTTGTACATAGTGATGTATGTGGACCAATGAGTACATCTGCTAGAGGTGGGTTCTATTACTTCATTACATTCACTGATGATTTCAGTAGGTACGGATATGTGTATCTTATGAGACACAAATCAGAATCCTTTGAAAAGTTCAAGGAATTCAAGAATGAAGCTCAGAACCAACTTGGTAAGAATATAAAAACTCTTCGAACAGATCGAGGAGGAGAATATTTAAGCCAAGAGTTTAATGACTATCTGAAAGAGTGTGGAATTGTTTCACAACTCACTCCACCGGGAACACCACAATGGAATGGTGTATCTGAAAGGAGAAATCGTACTTTGTTAGACATGGTACGGTCAATGATGAGTCATACAGATCTTCCAATAAGTTTTTGGGGTTTTGCCCTTACAACAGCTGCATTCATACTTAATCGAGTGCCCACTAAAGCGGTTCAATCGACACCATATCAGATATGGACAGGGAGATGTCCTAATGTCTCTTACATGAGGATTTGGGGATGTGAGGCTTATGTTAAGCTTCCTAACTCTGACAAACTCGGACCCAAATCAGAAAAATGTTATTTTGTGGGATATCCAAAGGAAACAAAAGGATATTACTTCTACAAACCCTCAGAACGTAAAGTGTTTATCGCTCGGACGGGCTTTTTCGTTGAAAGAGATCTAGTCTCTAATAATATCAATGGAAATAAAATAGAACTCAAAGAAATTCGGGAACCACAAAATGTCGTTGAACCTGAATATGAAATTGAGCAAGAACCACAAACTATTGTGGAAACCGAACCTGCTCAAATTACACAAAACATTCATAGATCTGGTAGAATACGTCATGAGCCCGATAGATATTTTGGATATCTGGTAACTCAAACAGGAGACGTAATACTCATAGATCAAGATGAGCCCACTTCTTACCAAGATGCTATGAATGGACCAGAATCTGAGAAATGGCTTGATGCCATGAAATCTGAAATGGATTCCATGTACACCAACCAAGTGTGGACTTTGGTTGATCCACCTGACGGGGTAAAACCAATCGGGTGTAAGTGGGTTTTCAAGAAGAAAACCGACATGGATGGTAAAGTACAAACCTATAAAGGCCGATTGGTGGCAAAAGGTTTCAAACAAGTTCAAGGTGTTGACTATGATGAAACCTTCTCCCCAGTGGCAATGGTTAAGTCCATTAGGATTATGCTTGCGATTGCAGCTTTTTACGATTACGAAATCTGGTAGATGGATGTCAAAACCGCATTCCTTAATGGGAATCTTATCGAGGATGTATACATGACACAACCTGAAGGTTTTGTCAATCCAAAGGAAACAGGAAAAATATGTAAACTACAACGATCCATATATGGATTGAAACAAGCATCTCGGAGTTGGAATCTTCGTTTTGATGAAACAGTCAAAAAGTTTGGCTTCATTAAGAACGAAGATGAACCTTGTGTATACAAGAAAATTAGTGGGAGTAACATTATATTCCTAGTATTATATGTTGATGACATATTGCTTATTGGGAATAATGTTGATTCATTACGAGCAATAAAGACATGGTTGGGAAAAAGTTTCTCAATGAAAGACTTGGGCGAGGCTTCCTATATTTTAGGAATTAAGATCTATAGAGATAAATCAAGAAAGTTAATAGGCCTAAGTCAGTGTACATACATTGATAAAGTGCTAAAAATATTTGGCATGCAAGAGGCAAAGAAAGGATATGTACCCATATCACATGGTATATCACTTTCTATGTCCCAATGTCCTAAATCATCAGATGACAAGGAACGCATGAAGATGATCCCTTATGCCTCGGCAATTGGATCAATCATGTATGCAATGTTATGTACTCGTCCAGATGTCTCGTATGCTTTAAGTATGACAAGTAGATTCTAATCAGATCCAGGTGAAAGTCATTGGACAACCGTCAAGAACATTCTTAAGTACCTGAAAAGGACTAAAGATTCGTTCTTGATATATGGAGGCGAAGAGGAATTAATGGTAAAAGGTTACACAGACGCTAGTTTCCAGACTGATTAAGATGACTTCAAGTCACAGTCAGGTTATGTGTTTTTCCTGAATGGTGCTGCTGTTAGCTGGAAAAGTTCAAAGCAAGAAACAGTCGCTGATTCGACCATGGAAGCTGAATACATTGCTGATTCAGAAGCTGCTAAGGAAGCTGTTTGGATTAAGAAGTTCATCTCTGAACTTTCTGTTGTTCCATCCATTGTTGATCCAATAGATCTTTATTGTGACAACAATGGGGCCATTGCTCAGGCTAAGGAACCCGGATCACATCAACGATCCAAACACATACTTCGGCGATACCATCTCATCCGTGGAATTGTTGACAGAGGAGACATACATATCTGCAAAGTCCCAACGGATAATAACGTTCCAGACCCATTGACTAAAGCTTTGTCGCAGTAGAAGAATGATAGTCACACTAGTTTCATGGGTATTCGATACATGAGTGATTGGCTCTAGTGCAAGTGGGAGATTGTTAGAGTTTGTGCCCTAGAGGCAATCTGTTAGATGTGAAAAATAATAACATTGTTATTGTTATGTTTTATTTGGAATAAAATGTTCTGTTATTTTATATTTACTGCGTAATATAAATATTAATATAATGGAAGTCCTTAGAATAATAATACAGGATTATATAGTTCGAGTAAGACTGAACTTGAGATTATATGATATATCAAGTATTACAATTCTTAAATGTCCCTAGTTGAGTTTTATTGTTTATACAGGACAACAATAAAGCGTTCAGACTAGTATATTGATTGACTGATGATCACATCTCATTGATCATTAATATACGTGATATTAAAGTCAAGATATAAATACGTATTAGAGAATATCGTATTGGGCTGACACACCGTGAGATAACTACATGGAATATAATCAACAGTATCATAAGTTGTTCTCATAGTGACAGTGATATAATGGTCCTTATACCTGAAATCATTATAATTTTATTCGAGGATATTTGTGTTTTGATATCATCTAAAGTTATTTCGTAACAGAGTAATGATAACGGTGATTATTGGATATATCTCAAATCGAATAAAGATTATGAATGATCTAGATGGAATTTAACTCTACGATTTATTCGTAGTGATATCCGTGGGCCTCTTGATTGAGTGAGATTGTGAAAATGCATGGCCGTGCTCAAGTATTGATTTGTTTCAAATAGTCTACTCATTGATCGAGAAAATAGATTGAATTATAAAGAGGATGATACGATCCATGCCTCCAGTTTAATCTTGGATATAACAGTTAAAAGGATTAAATTATGTTGATACACTATTCACAAAGGTCATATCTAATTATTGATATTGTTGTAGCTTGGGTAGCAGTGATGTATTACTAGATGTCGCTCGCTGTTTACGGTTTAATTGTTTAGATGGTTGCCAACGCTACAACAACCTATAGGGTCACACATATAGATGTTGCAAATGGAGAGAGTATTTAATTAAAGGAAATCAAAATTAGTTTTGACTAATTCCCCTTTGAACGGGTATAAGGGTTAGAAAGTATATATTAGGGTTCTTCTTATAAAAGGGGTTTGATGCCGCACTGTTTATTCATCCCCTTTTCAGAAAACCCAATCGATTTTCTAAAACCCTAGATATTGTTCTAATTAATCGGCTAGTACCGATCCTCCATACTTGGATTTGAATGTCAATCTCGAGAGCAACATCTGTGGACTTTGATAGAGGCGCTTACATCAGAGGCATTCAAATCAATTCGATCAAGACTAGATTATTTGATTCAGGAAATCGAAAAGGTACATGTTTTATATACAATTTGAATTCGATTCTTAAGTTAGGGTTTCTGATTTCAATCGTTTCCGCTGTGTAATCGATCCTAATTACCTTCATCAAGATATTTTACTGGAAAATGAAACTGACGGCGGGTTTGTGGTTGACTTAAAAATGAAAAGTTTTAGGTTTCGGAGGAAGGTCTGTGTATTTATAGGAAGATTTTATTATTTTTATATTTATTATTATATCCAATTTTAAGCAATCGTTATATGTATTTGTCTATAAAAATTCCTATGATCACATACAACACCCAAAAATCATGAAAATGGGCATGCAGCTACAGTTCGACATTACGAACCCAACGAAACAGGTTTCGTCGAATTCCGACTTCGTTTGCTTACACAACGTATTTTTAACCGTCAAAATACTAACTGTTTTTCAGATTAAAATCCCGTACGGCCACATACTGACTCTAAAAATCATGGAAATTGATATCTAACAATAATTTAATATTGCGGATCCAAAAAAATTAGTTTTGTCGAAAACAGAGGTCGTTTGCAAAACTGGCTATTTTTAAAGCTTCAAATAACCCATTTTAATATATAAATATATTTAAAAATAATTAAATTTAATATTTATAAATAAATATTATCGTATATATATTCACATACGATATCATACATATCTAAAATATTCCTATCTGGATTTATAGCTCGATATTTCAGAGTTCCCGGTTATATCGGTATTCGATTTATATTAAATTCCTTTAATAATATAAATAAATTGATTTAAATTATAAAGGAATTCCACAGCGACTTTTCTAAAATTTGATTTGGACATAACTCAAAATTTACACGATGAAATCTCCATTAGAAAAATATCGTTTAACAGATTCAAACGTTTCTTATTTCACTGAAATCCAACTTAAAATGGATTTTGTATATTCAATTAAAGTTTGAATCGCCAAATTTTGAGCTGCAGCACCATTTCGAGCTCGATTTAAATAATATTATAATTATACGTTCAAACTTCGTTTAAATAGTATATTTGTTACTATAATTCAAATTCTAAACTGAATTATATATTTTAAATTATCTAGTTCACACAATATCATCAGTTCACTTTTTCCAACTATTTCAGAAACAAATATATTATTCTATTAAATATTTGCTATTATTTAATTAAACAACCATTTAAATCTCTAAATCACTATATATATGTAATACCCTATATTTTAATAACATGTTAAAACCACAAATCTAGGTAGAATTAATTTTTAAAACAAGAATCAAGGGAAATAGGTTGTGCCATTCCGTTCATCTTGAAATTCTGCTTCGAAACGAGTCCGAGTTTTCAATAAATGGAGTCCGTATGAGGGAGATATGACCCTTCGAAGTTTCAAGGATTTTCAAAATAGAAAAACATCTCGAATTTGAATTCGAAATTCAAATTCAAACCCCAGTGTAGGCTGGGCGGGAATTTTCCTGCCCAGGACCAGGTCGACCTAGGGGTCGACACTATGGTCGACCGCCCAGGGACTAGGTCGACCCTATGGTCGACCTGGGGGGCGTGTAACGACCCAGAAAATCTGAACCAATTTAAAAATTTTAAATTGGCTAAAATAATGGATTTTAAATATTTAAAATAAATATTTTAAATATTTAAAATAAATATTTTAAATAATAACAATGAAAAGTGAGTTTGAATCGACGTTTGAAAATGAATATAATTAATTCTAATTATAAACAAGGCCTGAAAGGGCGCTGCAGTTTCAAAAATGGAATTCAAACTTTGTCGGACTGTAACGGGTGCAAAACAAAACAGATTTGAGTAAAACCAAAAATATTTAAATCTATTAGTGAATACCTTTCTAATGAGTTTGAAAAATCAAAGTTTCATAGCGGAAAGCAAAAGTTATGGCCAAACGAATTTTCAGAAAGGTCGCTATGGAATTTATATAGCCCGTGAAATTGGCCATTTTGCAAACGACCTCGGAATTCGACGAACCCACTTTTGTTGCATCCGGGATGTGGATTTATTGCTAGGTTTCAAATTTCATGATTTTTGAAGCTAGTACGTGAGCGTGGCAAAGGAAAATGTGTTTTGGTCAATTACAGTTAAATTGGATCGACCAGAAATTGGCCTTTTCGCAAACGGTCTCAGAATTCGACGAAACTAGTTTTGTTGGGACCGTATCGTCAAAACATTGCCAAATTTATTTTCTGGAATTTTTCGAATCAGTTTGTGGCCCTGGCAAATTGAAATGTACATTCAAATTAAATATTGAATGTTATATATTTTAAATTAAACGAAAACTGACTGAAACAGTCAAATGGGCCTACGAAACATATCCCATTGTGTTCAGAATGGGGGTAAAACGCTGGGGACGACAGTCGTTGGGTTTGGATTGGAGTTCGTGTGTGAAGGGGGGTATTTTCGAAATTTAAAAATTTAAAAATATAAAAAATTGTTTCATTGGTCGGTTGACTTTCTCTCTCCCCGTAAGCACCTCGCGCACGACGGAAGAAGATCCAAACCTTCTCTCTTCGATTTCTCATCAACCACTCAATGAAAATCGTGATTCTTGATTCATTTCAAAGCTCTAGAGCTCCTCTTCAAATCCATCCCAGATTCGCCCATCCTCGTGTTGTATTCGTCGAGTTACGGGCCCTTGAAGTTGGCGCCTTTGAAGAGCCGCCGCCGCCACCAGAGTTGACCGAACTAGCTCCCGTCCTCTGCGCATGTGCGCCTCACGTAGCCCTTCAACCTCGCGCAACCCGATCGTGAAACCGTTACTCCGTTTGATCGCAAATTCAAAACCTAGTTTTGAACGATTTATTGAAGGTTCGGCTGAAATTATTTTCAACAGTTTTAACACCTTTAAACCGTTGCAAAACTTTGAAAAATCATATCTTTTTGCTGTGTTATCGAAATTTAGTGAAACAAGAGAGTGGACTCGTGTGGACGTCTTCTACATTTTAGAAGAGACCGCATATTTTTCTGAGCCTTCTGCTATTTTTGGTGGAGTGGAACCCAATGTGAGATTTCTAATTTATAAACGATATGGAAAAGGACGATGTATAAAATATATAGTCGATGTATGAGTTATATAAGCGTTGTACACCTCTTGTATAAGCGTTGTATAAGTTGCACGTTCAATGTATAAGTTATATATGCGTTGTAAAAAATATATATGTGTTGAAATAGAAGTGAATTGCTATATATATATATATACACACACACACACACACTCCCCTCGTCCACAAACCATGGATGATATTTATTGGTTGTGATTGGTGTGACAATTGATGGATAGCGATTGGTTGATTGGAATTGTTTGTGGTTGAAATTGATTGATTGTGGTTGAAAAATACCCATTTGTAGTTGAGAAATATTTGGTTGAAACCACTTAGGATTAGTTTGTGGAAATGAAAAATATATACATGCCGCCTGCGTGCGAACTAGATGCATGATTCCCCATTGTCAAAAACCGCGAGGTTTTAAGGTAGAGCGAGGAGCCGTACTAGGGACGGTCCCGGTTTTAACTACCCTGTCGTTATGCTGCCGAAATTTTGAATAATATTCATGTGTTTGAATTATTTTCGTTTGTTGAAACTATATGTATTCGTTGAATAGAAAACCTTCATGTGTTGAAATGATATTCATTCGTTGAATTGAAATTCATGTGTTGAATGGTATCCATATTTTGAAAAAAATTGTTTCATAATAAAAATCCTATTTTTATTACCTATATGAACTATACAAAATAATCTTGTTTTGAAAGAAATTGTTTCATAATAAAAATCCTATTTTTATTACCTATATGAACTATATAAAATAATAGTGTTTTGAAACAAATTGTTTTACAATAAAAATCACATTTTTATTATATACATGAGTTCTTAAATATAGTGAAGTGTTGAAATAGAAGACAGTTTGATAAAAATATCATTTTTATCAAAAGTATGAATTTCATATGGTTTTGAAATCGAAGAATCGATATATATATTTAAATAGAATTGAAATATATCGAAAAACGACGCTACAGTTCGTATTTTGAAACCGCGATTTCAAACAATTGCTACGGGAGATCCGACCATCAGATTTTCTTGAAATCGCAACCGTTGGGTTCGCTTTGGAAATTTCTTTCCAACGGCACCAACTTTGTAAAAATCCAACGGTTGGATTGTCTGGAATGTTTAATTCAAATCTGAAGAAAAACAGCGCCAGAAACGATTATATTTATATATATATATATATATATATATATAATTATATTTAATCGAATAACGACGCTGCAGTTCGTATTTTGAAATCGAAAATTCAAACGATTATACCGGGAGATCCGACCGTCGTATTTACCTGAAACTGGAGCCGTTGGATTCTTTTTGAAAAGATCTTTCTAATGATGTAAATTTTGTGAAGATCCAACGGTTAGATTTTCAGATATGTGTAAATCAAATATGAAGAAAAACCGCGGCACGGTCGCGTTATGGCCCGAGGCGTCGTTTTAAATAATTTGGCTATTTTAAAATAAATAAAAATAGTGATAAATCATTATAAAATATTATAAACGATATGGATGTGACATTTAAAAATTAACTGAAGGTTGGCTAAGTCGAATGGTTTCTTGGGTATTGATCTGATGTTGGTTTCGGCCTTCGGGGTTAATATTTGGGAAATCGTTCTCTTACTGATTGACGGTTGGTGACTAATGAATTGAAATGATGCGTGTGTATGTTAGTGTTGCACTTGTTTATTATATACGCGAGTTGTTCAGAAAGACCGGGTTAATCCCATTTTGAATAACTGAATCGACGATAAGAAATCGAAGATGAAGACGGTGGTCGAAGACCGGTGATCTTCACGTCGTTTGGATGGTAACCGAGGTCCTGATTGGGAGGCATCCCGAAATATGGATAATGAGTGGTGATCGTCCAGACGTACGTGGTGATCGATGGGTTTGCGAAGTATATAGTGCCTCCGATTTCTTTTAGACCCAGAACGGACTTGTAAATGGACTGTGTGTCTGACATTGGATTTTATTCTGTGTTGATTGATCTCTATTAAATATACATCTGTTTAGAGGTGGAGAATTTATTCTTTTGCTTAACGCCCTTCTCTGAAACGCACGAGCTCAGAGGTTGTATATCGATGGACATCAATCGCATGGCATGAATTGCTAGTGTGGCATGCCTAAGTGGCAAGCGATCAGGGCTTCTGTTGAAAAGAAAAGTCTTGTGTTGATGATCAAAGCGCCACTTGTGTGGCGTAGCTTTGTGTATAACGTGAATTCGCGAGCCTCAATCCCCGGTATGAACCAGAAACGAGAGAAGGACCTCAGGGAGGGCATGCGTTTCCTTCTAGCTAGGAGTTGTGTCGGTGTTTTTACACGGCCTTCCATTTTACTTATGTGGATGATGGATTGCGAGGCGCCTTGGTTATATCGGTCGATCCGGGACCGATGGAGTCATTCGTTGGCTCATTGACGCCTCATAGTGCGGGGAAACACAGTGTTCAGGAATTTTAATCCACATCGGTGGACCGGCCCTGACGATTCTAGGGTCACTCGAGCTCTGATCCTGAGACACGGGCTAGAGCATCTCGAAGTCGGTAAGGACTATCTTTTGCCTTGGTTCATGATGGACATCCAATTTCCAAATACGTGACTGTGCGGTTTTGATTGTATATATATATGGCGACATGATATATGGTACCCATGTCGTCTATGATTGATAGTTATGATTGAAATTGTTTTTGAAACATATAAACACTAGTAATAATATAAATGCTTTTGTTTTATTCGTATCAAGCATATTTTGGCCATTATAAGGAAAAACTCTATCCTCCGGTTTGCGTTGCACTGTGTGATGGGAACTGAGTCTTATAATGGCTTCATTTTTATAAAAAGCATAGCAATGTTTAAAAGAAAGATTTGTTTTTAAAGCACTGGCAATCCAATGGAGTAAACCCGTTCCACAAAAGTGGCGTGGTTCTGTGATTGGCCATATTACAAATGTGTTGAGTAGATTTCTCATACCAGTCCCATGACTGACTCGTAGTTTGTTTCACTTTCAAACTCGGGTGACCCTTTTTCTACACGGGCTGCCTTGTATTCAGGTTTAGCTGGTTCTTTCTGGATAGCTGGAGCTGAAGATGGATTCTATCATTTATCCCTTTTTATGCTGTTCAGCTCCTATTGTACATTATGTTTGTTTTCCGCTGTAGACATTTGTGTATATCTGAACTGTATTTGTACTAAGTATGATCCTGTATGCTGTGTAACTCTGATGATTACATTTATCCAGTGTACTATTTGATCATTATCTGGTGTATTTATTTAATTATGTTCTTCTATTATCTGTTTCTGTGTTATATTCCACGGATTACCCTTGCCACCGTCAGTACGGGGTTTGGGGTCGTCACATTTGGTATCAGAGCTTTGGTTAAGCTTAGTTCTGGAATATAACATATAACGAACTCGTCAGAAATAGAACCAGTAGTGTTCTAGGACGGATAACTCTATACATATAGGATCAGTAATATCCTAGTATGAGTAAAGCATAATGGAATTACACCTCGATAGACACATTTACATTTGAACTATGTGTTTCTATATTTTAAAAATATCTTTTCTGTGACCTGACACTTGATCTGCCATTTGCAGAAGTACTAGAAAAATGAGTGTCAGAAACAAGAGAAATGCAGAACCCGATCTAGAGGCTCTATTAAAGAGATATCAAAATCTGAACGGAGCACAGTTCTCGGGCAATGAATCTATAATTCAAACTCAAGCTTGGATGATTTCTGTCAAAAGAACTTTTGAGCGTATCCAACTGAGAGATGACCAGAAAAGGTTAGTAGCATCTTGGGCGCTCAAAGAAGAAGCTTTAATCTGGTGGGAAACAATCATCAAAGATAATCCAGAAGGTGATATCACCTGGGACAGATTCAAAGAGATTTTCCTAGAAAGATTTACTCCTCCTGAAGCGACGGAGCGATTATGTAATGAATTTTCTTATCTGATACAAGGTGATATGACCATCCTAGAATATCATAAGAAATTCAACGAACTTTCTCACTTTGCTCCTCATCTAATTCAAAATCCGAAGAGGAAGAATTTGAGGTTTATCAATGGGCTTCAAAGGAAATACCAGAATAAAGTAATAGGGCATGTGAAGCTTCCTTTTTAAGAAATGATTTATATGGCTTATCAGTATGAAGATCTCCATAAGAAAGGTATGTTGCACGACGAAGAGGAAGTCAGTTCTAGCAATAAGGTTGAATCAGAAACTGATCGTCCTGAGGCCAGCACGATGTCAGAGGTCAGCAAGAAGCCCAAAGCAAACCGGAAAAGGGCCGAATCTGAGAATGGGCAAGTAACGACTACCATATGCAGTAACTGTAAGAAGCCAGGGCATTTGTCGATAAACTGCGGACCCTTAAAGAAGCGATCAAAAGGCGGGTTTCAATCCAAGAAGGGATTTCAAGAGAATAGAAAGTGCAGTCAATGCCATGAGGCCGGTCATCTTTCCAAGGCCTGCCCGCTATTCAGAAAACCTGGAGCAGTATATGTGAACGAAGTGGCAGAAGTGCCTACATTTTCGTCTATCCAGGAAAGGCCAGATGTTTTAGAAGGCACGCTTACCGTCAAAGACATTCCTATTAAAGTAGTGTTTGATACAGGTGCGTCACGAAGCTTCATTGCAAAGAATGCAGCTAAGAAGCTGGATTTGAATTTGAAGAAGCTCAGAGAACCAATGACCGTCCAAAATCCGGTTGGAGGTTCCATTGATCTCAGTTGGGTTTGTGGAGTGCCAGTTTCCTTTTCTCGCTATCGGTTTCCTACCATCGCGGTCGTCATGAATTTTAAAGAGTTTGATCTTATCTTCGGGTTAGACTGGTTGACCAAATGTGAAGCTGAAGTTAAATGCGCCGACAGAGTCGTAAAGGCGAGGATTAAATCAGGTGATTATATAACCATTCCCTATGAAGGTCAGAATGCTAATAGAAAAGATTCTGGGCAGCTCTCGATGTTTCTCCAACCCAAATATAAAGTATCCCTGAAATCACAGAGAATATTCCGGACCTAGTGAAAGAAATTCCTGTCGTCAAGAACTATGTGGATGTGTTCGAGGAAGTTGTTCGCTTACCTCCGCAAAGAGAAATAGATTTTAAAATTTCTTTGATTCCGAATGCAAGGCCGGTAGTTCACGCTATTTGAAGAATGTCCTTAAAAAAGAAAGAGGGATTAGACAATCAAACACGACAGCTAGTGTGGAAGGGTCTGATCAGGCCTAGTTTCTCTGATTGGGGAGCAGTAGTGGTGTTTTTCCCAAAATCTGATGGTACTCTATGTCTATGCGTGGATTATCGCGATCTGAACAAGCGGACAATAAAGAATAAATATCCATTGCCGCGGATTAATGATTTGTGGGATCAATTAAATGGCGCACAAGTATTTTCACGAATGGACCTAGCTAAGTTTTTCATCAACTTCGAATTGCCGAAGAGTGTGTTCCAATGACAACATTCAGAGGTCCCGACTTATTCTACGAGTGGTTAGTAATGCCGTTCGGCTTATGTAACGCTCCAGCTTACTTCGTCGATCTGATGAATAGAGTGTTCAGAGGGGTTTTGAATAAATTTGTTCTGGTTTTTATTGACGATATTCTAATCATCTCTAAATCAAAGGCCGAACATGAAAAGCATTAGGAACAGGTTCTAGAAATCCTCAGAAGGAATGTATTAAAAGCCAAACTATCCAAATGTATATTCTGGCAGGATGAAGTGAAATTTCTAGGTCACGTCGTATCTAAAGAAGGAATTGCTGTGGATCCAAGTAAAATCACAGCTATTCAGAATTGGAAGTAGCCCAGTACTCCTACAGAAGTCCGCAGTTTTCTCGGATTGGCTAGTTATTACCGGAAGTTCGTTAAAAACTTTTCGAAGATATCTGGTCACTTAACGAAGCTTACAAAGAAGCACTCTAAATTCAAATGGACTCCAGAAAGTGAAGAGGCTTTTGAAGAGCTAAAGTTAAGATTAACGACAGCTCCAGTGTTAACCATCATCGATGGCAATCAGGATTTGAAAGTCTGGACTGATGCTTCTAGAGAGGGCCTTGGCACAAGGTTAATGCAAAGAGGTCAGGTGATTTCTTATGCTAGCCGTCAGCTGAAGCCACACGAGAAAAACTACGTCACTCATGATCTTGAGCTATTGGCGATAGTATTCGCTTTGAAAATCTGGAGGCACTATCTTCTGGGTGAGAGATTTGAACTGTTTACAGATCACCAGTCGTTAAAGTATCTTTTCACCCATAAGGACTTGAATCTGAGGCAGCAACGTTGGCTAGAGTTCCTTGCAGCATACGATTTTGAGATTATATACACTACAGGGAAAGCCAATGTCGTGGCTGATGCGTTAAGCCGAAAAAATGAAATGATCGCCAGTTTTATTATCACGACTTCATTGACAGATAAAATATCTACTCTTCAGAAGGATGATCACTTCATTCAGAAGAACAAGGAGATAATTCAAAAGGGCGAACCCTCGAGTTTTCAGGTTGATAATGAGGGGATTCTAAGGCTGAAAGGTCGAATCTGTGTTCCTAACATTGCTGAGCTTCGAAAGGAAGTTCTGGATGAATGCCACAAGTCAAAACTTAGTATCCATCCGGGAGTAAGCAAAATTTATAATGACATCAAACGCACTTTATGGTGGAGGTCGATGAAGAGGGACATTTCTTTATATGTTAGCCGATGCCCTACTTGCCAGTTAGTCAAAAGCAACCAACAAAAACTTGCTAGATTATTGCAACCGCTAGACGTTCCTGGTTGGAAGTGGGAACATATGTCCATGGACTTCATTGATGGTTTGCCCAGAACCAGAAAAGGAAATGACAGTATTTGGGTGATCGTAGATCGCTACACGAAGACCGCCCATTACATACCTGTTAGATCAAATAGAACTGCTCAGAGTATGGCGCAGATTTACTTCAAGGAAATTGTTAGACTACATGGAGTACCGATCAGTATAGTCAGTGATAGAGATACAATATTTACTAGTAAATTCTGGGAGGCATTTCAAGTAGAGCTGGGAACGAAGCTGAATCTAAGCACCGCTTATCATCCTCAAACAGACGGTCAGACTGAGAGGGTGAATCGTATATTAGAAGATCTATTGCGGGCTTCTCTTCTAGATTTCGATGGATCATGGGAAGATCATATGCATTTGGCTGAATTCTCATATAATAACAGCTACCAAGCGAGCCTAACAATGTCACCATTCGAAGCATTATATGGTAGACCATGCCGATCTCCTTCTTGTTGGGTCGAACCTGGAAATAGACTTGTATTGGGGACATATATGATCCAACAAGCTGCCGACAAGGTTGATTTTATTAAGAAGCGATTACTCGCCGCTCAAAGCCGACAAAAGAGCTATGCCGATAGGAGAAGAAGAAATATATCCTTCGCTGTTGGCGACTTTGTATATTTGAAAGTATCGCCGATGAGAGGAGTTATCCGTTTTGGTAAAACTGGAAAGTTGGCGCCCAAATTCATTGGTCCGTTTCCTATTCTGGAACGGATCGGAACGCTCGCTTATAGGGTTAAACTGCCTGATTGGTTGCCTGAAGCTCATGATGTATTTCACATATCTCAACTTCGAAAGCACGTTCATGATCCAGACTTGATCGTGGAAGAAGCAGCTCAACAGGATATTGAAATTACCCCATAATTGGCTGTGAGAAGAGAGCCACTAAAGATTATTGGCAAAGAAACCAAAGATCCAAGGAACAAGAAGGTTCACTTAGTCAAAGTGCAATGGAGTGGAGATCCGCGAGATTGTACTAGGGAAACTGAGGAGAGCATTCAGAAAGCCTATCCTAGATGCCGAGTGGATATATCTGATTGACTCCGGTGCAAGGTACATTTACCATACTTTGCATTACCAATTAGTTCTCTACTCTGTTGTTATTTTCTTTCCATGGATGTGCACTTTTAATTCTATAGTCTGAATGATTTTAAAAGAGTATAGAAATTGATTAGTATAATTCTGAAGAGTTAAAAACAATGTGATTGTTGTTTGTATAGTGTGATAATAGATTTGATTAATTAAAATTATTAAAAAGATAGTTAATTTAATCAATAATAGAATGAATGGTAGAATTTATTCGATTATATCACACATTGAACTGATTAGAAAATAGATAGAAATATATACATGTGCATTATATATGTTTGAACAGGTAAATGGATAGCTGTTGAGTAAAGATTTTATTTGCGTGCCCGACAAATAGGTAAACCTTAATGAGTTGGATGCGAAATATTATTATATCAACTCATGTGAATGCCATTGGATGCGGAGTGTTGGTTGTTCTGTGTGAAATAATAAATGTCGCCATAGGATAGTAACAATTAATTGTGAACTACACTGCATGGCATACTTATGAAGATAGGCATACTTCATCATATACCACATAAGCATTTGGTGCTTGTGTGATGAGGTGGAAGATTTACCATACGAGCGAGAGGCTTGTATGGCGATGACTATATTTTACAGGTTGAACTGAAGACTGATATAGACTATTTAAATTGTAACGATAAAATTTCCAGATTAATAAAAACCCCACACGGGTCTGGAGTTGACAATAATCATGTCTCTCTAGTTATTAGATACGGCACATGGACTATTTATTTCCCACACGGGACGAGGTGACGAGGATTTATCCTCTGGAGCAATTAAAATACACACTCCCTCGGGCTTTAACAGGGTGACGAGAATTTATTCTCTGGAGTTATTATCAATACACGCTCCCCTGTAAACACCAGAATATATCACTATAAATATGTGTATGCTTATTAGGATTTATTGGGTACCTAATACGGCCCTACAAATTTCCAAACCTCTCCCCGTATAAAGGAGGTTATGGCGAAATTTTTCGAAAATTCCGGGTGTTAGCCAAATTTTTGAAGAATTTGAAAATTCTCAGAAACTGAAATTTGGAGAATGGAAGCCAGATCGAACGTAGAGTTGATTAATCAAACCACTTTCGACTTTGTTCCTTTTCGGGGACGAAAAGTTTTAAGTGGGGGAGATTGTAACGACCCAGAAAATCTGAACCAATTTAAAATTTTTAAATTGGCTAAAATAATGGATTTTAAATATTTAAAATAAATATTTTAAATAACAGCAATGAAAAGTGAGTTTGAATCGACGTTTGAAAATGAATATAATTAATTCTAATTATAAACAAGGCCTGAAAGGGCGCTGCAGTTTCAAAAATGGAATTCTAACTTTGTCGGACTGTACCGGGTGCAAAACAAAACGGATTTGAGTGAAACCAAAAATATTTAAATCTGTTAGTGAATACCTTTCTAACAAATCTGAAAAATCGAAGTTTCATAGAGGAAAGCAAAAGTTATGGCCAAATAAATTTTCAGAAAGGTCGCTATGGAATTTATATAGCCCGTGAAATTGGCCATTTTGCAAACGACCTCGGAATTCGACGAAACCAATTTTGTTGGATCCGGGATGTGGAGTTATTGCTAGGTTTCAAATTTCATAATTTTTGAAGCTAGTATGTGAGCGTGGCAAAGGAAAATGTGTTTTGGTCAATTACAGTTAAATTGGATCGACCAGAAATGGGCCTTTTTCCAAACGGTCTCAGAATTCGACGAAACTAGTTTTGTTGGGACCGTATCGTCAAAACATAGCCAGATTTATTTTTCTGGAATTTTTTGAATCAGTTTGTGGCCCAGGCAAATTGAAATGTACGTTCAAATTAAATATTGTATGTTATATATTTTAAATTGAATGAAAACTGACTGAAACAGTCGAATGGGCCTACGAAACATATCCCATTGTGTTCGGAATGGGGGTAAAACGCTAGGGATGACAGTCGTTGGGTTTGGATTGGAGTTCGTGTGTGAAAGGGGGTATTTTCGAAATTTAAAAATTTATAAATAAAAAAAATTATTTCATTGGTCGGTTGACTTTCTCTCTTCCTGTAAGCACCTCGCACACGACGGAAGAAGATCCGAACCTTCTCTCTTTGATTTCTCAATAACCACTCAATGAAAAATCGTGATTCTTGATTCATTTCAAAGCTCTAGAGCTCCTCTTCAAATCCATCCCAGATTCGCCCATCCTCGTGTTGTATTCTTCGAGTTACGGGCCCCTGAAGTTGGCGCCTTTGAAGAGCCGCCGCTGCCACCAGAGTTGACCGAACTGGCTCCCCTCTTCGATGCACGTGCGCCTCACGTAGCCCTTTGACCTCGCGCAACCCGATCGTGAAACCGTTACTCCGTTTGATCGCACATTCAAAACCTAGTTTTGAACGATTTATTGAAGGTACGGCTGAAATTATTTTCAACGGTTTTAATACCTTTAAACCGTTGCAAAACTTTGAAAAATCATATCTTTTTGCTGTTTTATCGAAATTCAGTGAAAGAAGAGACAGTGGACTCATGTGGACATCTTCTACATTTTAGAAGAGACCGCATATTTTTTTGAGCATTCTGCTATTTTTGGTGGAGTGGAACCCAATGTGAGATTTCTAATTTATAAACGATATGGAAAACGACAATGTATAAATTATATAGTCGATGTATGAGTTATATAAGCGTTGTACACCTCTTGTATAAGTGTTGTATAAGTTGCACGTTCGATGTATAAGTTATATATGCGTTGTAAAAATTATATATGTGTTGAAATAGAAGTGAATTGCTATATAAATATATATATATATACACGCCCCTCGTCCACAGACCATGGACGATATTTATTGGTTGTGATTGGTGTGAAAATTAATGGATAGCGATTGGTTGATGGAATTGTTTGTGGTTGATATTGATTGATTGTGGTTGAAAAATATCCATTTGTGGCTGATAAATATTTGGTTGAAACCACATAGTATTAGTTTGTGGAAATGAAAAATATATATATGTCGCCTGTGTGCGAACTAGATGCATGATTCCCCATTGTCAAAAACTGCGAGGTTTTAAGGTAGAGCGAGGAGCCGTACTAGGGACGGTCCCGGTTTTAACTACCCTGCCGTTATGCTGCCGAAATTTTGAATAATATTCATGTGTTTGAATTATTTTCATTTGTTGAAACTATATGTATTCGTTGAATAGAAAACCTTCATGTGTTGAAATGATATTCATTCGTTGAATTGAAATTCATGTGTTGAATGGTATTCATATTTTGAAAGAAATTTTTTCATAATAAAAATCCTATTTTTATTACCTATATGTACTATATAAAATAATATTGTTTTGAAAAAATTGTTTCATAATAAAAATCCTATTTTTATTACCTATATGAACTATATAAAATAATAGTGTTTTGAAAAAAATTGTTTTACAATAAAAATCACATTTTTATTATATACATGAGTTGTTAAATATAGTGAAGTGTTGAAATAGAAGACAGTTTGATAAAAATATCATTTTTATCAAAAGTATGAAATTCATATGGTTTTGAAATCGAAGAATCGATATATATATTTAAATAGAATTGAAATATATCGAAAAACGACGCTGCAGTTCGTATTTTGAAACCGTGATTTCAAACGATTAGTACGGGAGATCCGACCATCAGATTTTCCTGAAATCGCAACCGTTGGGTTCGCTTTGGAAATATCTTTCCAACGGCACCAACTTTGTAAAAATCCAATGGTTGGATTGTCTGGAATGTTTAATTCAAATCTAAAGAAAAACAGCGCCAGAAACGATTATATTTATATGTATATAAATATAATTATATTTAATCGAATAACGACGCTGCAGTTCGTATTTTGAAATCGAAACTTCAAACGATTATACCGGGAGATCCGACCATCGGATTTTCTCGAAACTGGAACCGTTGGATTCATTTTGAAAAGATCATTCTAATGATGTAAATTTTGTGAAGATCCAACGGTTAGATTTTCAGATATGTGTAAATCAAATCTGAAGAAAAACAGCGCCACAGTCGCGTTATGGCCCGAGGTGTCGTTTTAAATAAATTGGCTATTTTAAAATAAATAAAAATAGCGATAAATCATTATAAAATATTATAAACGATATGGATGTGACATTTAGAAATTAACTGAAGCTTGGCTAAGTCGAATGGTTTCTGGGTTATTGATCTGATGTTGGTTTCGGCCTTCGGGGTTAATATTTGGGAAATCGTTCTCTTACTGATTGACGGTTGGTGACTAATGAATTGAAATGATGCATGTGTATGTTAGTGTTGCACTTGTTTATTATATACGCGAGTTTTTCAGAAAGACCGGGTTTATCCCATTCTGAATAACTGAATCGACGATAAGAAATCGAAGATGAAGGCGGTGGTCGAAGACCGGAGATCTTCACCTCATTTGGATGGTAACCGAGGTCCTGATTGGGAGGCATCCCGAAATATGGATAATGAGTGGTGATCTTCCAGACGTACGTGGTGATCGATGGGTTTGCGAGGTATATACTGCCTCCGGTTTCGTTCAGACCCAGAATGGACTTGTAAATGGACTGTGTGTCTGACATTGGATTTTATTCTATGTTGATTGATCTCTATTGAATATACATCTATTTGGGGGCAGAGAATTTATTCTTTTGCTTAACGCCCTTCTCTGAAACGCACGAGCTCGTAGGTTGTATATCGATGGACATCAGTCGCATGGCATGAATTGCTAGTGTGGCATGCCTAAGTGGCAAGTGATCAGGGCTTCTGTTGAAAAGCAAAGTCTTGTGGTGATGATCAAAGCACCGCCTGTGTGGCGTAGCTTTGTGTATAACGTGAATTCGCGAGCCTAACTCCCCGGCATGAACCAGAAACGGGAGAAGGACCTCGGGGAGGGCATGCGTTTCCTTCTAGCTAGGAGTTGTGTCGGTGTTTTTACACGGCCTGACATTTTACTTATGTGTATGATGGATTGCGTGGCGCCTCAGTTATATCGGTCGATCCGGGACCGATGGAGTCATTCGTTGGCTCATTGACGCCATATAGGGTGGGGAAACGCAGTGTTCAGGAATTTTAATCCACATCGGTGGATCGGCCCTGACGATTCTAGGGTCACTCGAGCTCTGATCTTGAGACATGGGCTAGAGCGTCTCGAAGTTGGTAAGGACTATCTTTTACCTTGGTTCATGACGGAAATCCAATTTCCAAATACGTGACTGTGCGGTTTTGATTGTATATATATATGGCGACATGATATATGGTACCCATGCCGTCTATGATTGATAGTTATCATTGAAATTGTTTTTGAAACATATAAACACTAGTAATAATATCAAATGCTTTTGTTTTATTCGTATCAATCATATTTTTGCCATTATAAAGAAAAACTCTATCCTCCGGTTTGCGTTGCACTGTGTGATGAGAACTGAGTCTTATAATGGCTTCATTTTTATAAAAAGCATAGCGATGTTTAAAAGAAAGATTTGTTTTTAAAGCACTGGCAATCCAATGGAGTAAACCCGTTCCACAAAAGTGGCGTGGTCCTGTGATTGGCCATATTATAAATGTGTTGAGTAGATTTCTCATACCAGTCCCATGACTGACTCGTAGTTTGTTTCACTTTCAAACTCGGGTGCCCCTTTTTCTACACGGGCAGCCTTGTATTCAGGTTTAGCTGGTTCTTTCTGGATAGCTGGAGCTGAAGATGGATTCTATCATTTATGTCTTTTTATGCTGTTCAGCTCCTATTGTACATTATGTTTGTTTTCCGCTGTAGACATTTATGTATATCTGAACTGTGTTTGTACTAAGTATGATCCTGTATGCTGTGTTACTCCGATGATTACGTTTATCCAGTGTACTATTTGTTCATTGTCTGGTGTATTTATTTAATTCTGTTCTGCTATTATCTGTTTCTGTGTTATATTCCACGGATTACCCTTGTCACCGTCAGTACGGGGTTTGGGGTCGTCTCAGGTCGACCTGGTACTGAAACCCTGTTTTGATCCTGGGTTCATTCTGATGTATCGGTCTCGTTTTCAGTCTAGATTCGTCCGCCTATTCCTATATAAACAGCCCCCTAGCCCCATTCTCTTTACACCATTCTTCTCTAACCTTATGCTGCAAAAATTCTTGATATACATGGCTTCTTCTTCTTAATTAAATTAAAATAAACACGAAGACTATTTCTTAAAGACTACGGCTAGGAATTGCATATTGAGGTTGTTCGACTAGAGCTTCGATTCTGTTTTCTAAATTCTTAGTCCACGATCTGTAAGTTCTAGTTACTTTGAGATTTAAACTTGTTAATTGTAATTTGGACATGAGATAAAGTAAAATTGGACTTAAGTATGATAATCGATTCACATCTATTCTAGTTTCCATCTTGGAACTTGACATTTGGGAATATTGCTATGAAATTAGTTTGGACCTATTCATGTTGTAAACAAAAATCTTTCATGTCCATAACATTATCATGCCTATGATGTTGAATCAGACTATTATTTACAAGTTTGGGACTATCACCATATGCCATGACTATCACCTTATTATGCTAGATCTGTAATCCTAATGTTTTGGGACTATTATTCTATATGCCAGTGATGTTATAACCAATTTTCTCAAGTTATATCATGCTAGATTTATCACCTTGTGCTCGTTCTTTTGCCTATCATAGTTTTGATGTTATTCCCTTTTGTTTCTGGATTTGGATTTATTGTAATATAGATCGATTCACATTTACATGCGATGGGAATACGATTTGGGTAGATTAGGCAAAACATGAATTGGTTATGAACATGAATCATGAACTTGATAATAGGCATAAGTTGAAACTGGTCATGAAACTTGCCATGAAACTTGACACGAACTTGACATGGAATTTGAACATGGAAATGACACTAGAATGAACTTGAAAATGGCCAACTCGAGGTTGGGTTGAGTTTACAGTGAAATTCTTCCCGGAACCGCCCGGCAAGTCCACTGACTGCAGACAATAGGATCCATTGTGGGTAGTTGGTCATATCGCGCTTAAAACCCGAGGTCAGACTGAGTTGTGGTGTAATTCTGCCCGGAACCGCCCGACATATCCAGTGACCGCAACAACAGGTCTGATGTGAGAGGTTGGGGTGCGTTAATGAATTAATTCCACAAGATAGGGTTAAGTCATGAACATGAAAGACAACACTTAACCAACTTGACACAGGATTAGTGGGGTTAAGTGATGAAATTGAAAGACAACACTTAACCAACCTGACATGCTAGACTTATAAGGGTTAAGTCACGAATTTAAATTATAACACTTAACCTGTTGGACCGAAACCCTAATTACGCGGTCCATTTCCGCAGTAACCCACTTAGATGTATCATGGTACACTGGAACTAGGCAGGGTGGGGCACGATTACTAGGCTGATTGTAAGCAACCAGAACGACGGCTGAGTTGGTGCGCCAGTATAGGTTCAGGCGGACTATGGTCGTGCACGTAGTCCGGAGTTGAAAAAGCAAGCATTGGGTATAAGTAGGTTTACACTGTGCATGCTTGATTCGTGTCGATGGTTGGCACCCTAGGGCTTGATACACCCTATGGTGGACCTAGCACAAGTGACTACATTCGTGATAGGGCCGTATGACACAGACACACGACGAGCTAGAACTTGTAGGGAGCCGATCGATTAATGGATCGTTCTGTAGGACCCCGAAATGGGTCATTTCATGATATTGGTCCAAGGGATCATTTCATGGTTAATATATGACATGGGTTTGGGATACTAGTACAGTTGGTGCAGTAAGACTTGAACATGCGATGCTATACTTGATTTATAACTGATTTATCATGTTATCTTAGTCTATCTTGCCCATCTTGTCATCATCCTTATGTTTACTTTCAGTTTATACATGTCATGTTACCTTTACCTGTTTTTGTGCTGAAAGCCACTAGGACTTACCAGTCTTTATGACTGACCCTTTTTCTTTCGCCTCTTTTTCTTTCATCCCCCCCCAAGGTTCTCAGGGCGGAAAATTCAGCACTTAGCTTGGATTTCGCTTGCTTTCGGTTCAACTCATGTACGGTTTAATCTTGAGCTATGCTATGGCTGCATTTTTGCTACCTTTGGGGAATTAAGCTACTTTTGTTGTTTTAAGATTTATGCTTCTTTATTTATTCAAGGCATAACTTGTTGTAATGGAAAATGATAGTTGGTACTTTGGATGTAAAAGGTTTTGATTCTTTTTGAAAGTAATGAAATTTAGCTTTTCATTCTTCCGCTGTTTTATTTATGTTTTGTCTTGTAATATTTCTGTGATTGTTTACCTCGATAACGCTCCTCCAAAACTAGTGCATTCCCTTTGTGAGTGACCCTAGCGGAGGTGGGGTATTACACTTGGTATCAGAGCAGAAGGTTACCAGACTGGGCAAATTTTTTTAAAACCTTCTAAAACTATTTTCAAAACCGTTTACAAAGAAGCATTTTTCAAGAAAAGTTTTATTTTATTTAAAGGCTATTCCCCAAAAGCCATTAGCACTATCCTTTGTTTCCTCGTTTTTAATCTCTTCTTTTTCATTTCAGCATATCTAGGAATCTTAACCTTCCAGAGGGCATGCCAATACCTTGCTGGTTTAGGAGGTACTTAAAGGCTAGGGCCAACGATGCAGGCCCAGCAGATATTCCTCCTCCAGTTGTAGCGGTTCCACCTCCTCCTCCTCATGCAAATGCTTTCTCAAAGATCTGTAGAGATTTTAGGGCTATGGGTGGAAAGGATTACAAGGGAACTGAATCATTTGTAGAAGCGAGGAACTGGCTCAAAGAAACTGAGGATCTGTTCGTTATCTTCGAGCTGGACGATAGGCAGAAGGTACAGTTGGCAGTATGGTTGCTCAAAGACGAAGCTTCCTATTGGTAGGAAGTCACTATTGCTGAAAGACCTATTGACACATGGATGGATTTCAGGATAGGGTTTGAGATGAAATTCCTCTCACAAGATGAATGAAGTGTACAACTGGAAAAGTTCTTTTCTCTTAAGCAAGGAAGTATGACGGTCAAGGAGTACGTCAATCAATTCAATCAGCTGGCCCGGTTTGGACTGGACTTAGTGAATACTCCTCATAAGAAGGCTCTTCGTTTTGTCAAGGGGTTGAATGAGACACTTCACAGCTTGGCTATGACCCACATACCTATGGGGGCTACTTATGAAAGGTTAGTAGACATGGCACTCTTAAGTGTGGAAGATAAGGGCAACAATGAGGCAAAGGCAGAAGTGCCTCAAGATAAGAAGGGGGAAGGGTCGTAGAACAAGAAGGCTGATCCAAAGAAAGGCGGGAAGAACAACAAACCCCGTGAAAAGAGAAAGTGTAATTTCTGTGGCATTCCTAGACATCTGGTCAAAGACTGTTGGAAGAATAAAAGGAAGATGGGTGGTTGTTTCCACTGTGGTGAGACAGGACACATGGCTAAGGTCTGCCTAAGGAAGCAAGGGCAGGGAGCTGGACCTTCTTCTGGAGGACAAGTCCACGCTCTAACGGTACCTCCGCAAGAACGAGGTAGAGATATTTCTATCGAAAGTTTAGTCTATCTTTTTTATCATCCAGTTCGAACCTTGTTTGATTCTGGCGCATCGCATACTTGTTGATCCCGTTATTGTTTCAAATCCAATTGGTGGCTCCGGTCATTTATCTATGATTTGTATGGATTTGAGGATTTCTATCTTAAGTGTAGAATTCACGTGTAATGCTTATGTTCTCGGATTTATGGGATATGGTTTGATTCTAGGCATGGATTGGTTGTCCAATAATGGAGCCATTCTTGATTGTGAACGAAGGGTAGTTAGACTCGTGACTCGCCTTGGTAATACCCTAGAAATTTCATGTAACCCTATGGGTCCTGTCATGCTATGTTATATAGAATCTCTTGACTCGTCTATCGATGATTTGCAATTAGTAAGGGTAGTCCGAGAATATCCCGATGTCTTTAATGAGGTTAAGGGGTTACCCCCTAAATGCGAGATAGATTTCCGTATATATCTTGTTCATAATGCTAAGCCAGTTGCATTGCCCGTTAGACACATGGCCCCGCGAGAGAGAAAAGAGCTTAGTAAGCAAGTTAAGGAGTTGCTTGAGAAAAATTTCGTTAGGCGAAGCATTTCTGAATGTGGTGCTCCTGTGGTATTCGCTACTAAGGCGGATGTTTTGCTTCGTCTATGCGTAGATTATTGTGAGTTAAACAAGATGACTAAGAAGAATAGGCACCCACTACCGAGAATCAACGAGTTGTTTGACCAGCTTGTAGGAGCGTTTGTTTTCTCTCAACTCGATCTAGCTACAGGATTCCATCAGCTTAGAGTGGCTGAGGATAGCATTGACAAGACTGTGTTTAAGACTTCGGATGGTTTCTTCGAATGGCTCGTCATGTCGTTTGGTTAAACGAATGCACCCGCATGCTTCGTAGACTTGATGAGAAGGGTGTTTAGGGAGTTCCTTAACAATTTTATGGTGGTCTTCGTGGACGATATTTTGTTCTTCTCAAAGGATGAGGAATAACATGCTAGACATCTCAAGGAAGTCATGGATACGCTTAGAGCACACGAGTTAAAGGCTAAGTTCTCCAAGTGCCATTTTAGGAGAAAAGGTGTAACAACCCGGAAAATTAGAACCAGTTTAAAAATTTATTAGGACGTTTTACGCCTAAATTTCTATTTCAAGTAACATATTGTTTTCTTCATTTTGTTAAATTGAAACTAAATTTGTATAAGTTATATCGCAATGATTTATTTTAGACCATTGGTTTTATAAGTTTAATTTGGAGTCTAACTTATAGATCCAAGATTCTGTGTTCATTTTAATAAATAAAATTTTATCTTAAAGATTTATTTGAACTTTGTGCTCAATTAGTTAAATGTTAAATTGGTTGTCCATGTTTTATCTTTCCTAATTAAGTGTAACACTAGACTGGATAGTTTATATATATACGTTATATTTATATATATATTAATTTGATTTAACATTGAACCTATTAAATGTATGTATGAAATAAATTATGTCTATTTTAAATTTAGTATTGACATAAATTGTGGTATTGCCATTAATTGTATTAACTTAATTAATATATTGCTATCTAAGAATATTCTAATAAAATTAATTGATTTAAATTTGAAACAATGAACTAAGGAAACACATGATTTCTAGCTTGTGGATTTAGAATCCACAATTATCTGTATGCTATGTAATAGCAATCACATTATGTTTCTTTTAATTGTGTATTAATGAAACTAATGAGAATAATTTTAATATATTGAGGCTAATGAATTTAATACCGTGAAATATATATTATAAGATTTGACTGTTTTACCTTTCGTATTTATTAGTAGTTTTCTCATTTGTCATAATTCAAAATTGCCTATAAATTAATTCTAATTCATTCATATGTACAGAGTTATCAATTAACCATACTTGCATACTATTAACTATTATGTCACACAATTGCGGAATGAATCTATTTGCTATATATATAAATAAAAAAAAAGTTTTTTTTTTCACATCTCAGCACTGTTTATATATTCACACAAATGGATGTATTTGATGCACCTTTATAATACCATAAATTAAGTTTCATTCAAGTTTTCAATTAAATTAATATACATGTTGTCCTTTATTTATTTCGTTTACTTATGTGATATGCCTTCCTATTACACTTACCTGCATGCTAATACGGTATCAATTTATACCATGAACAATTTTGATTAATAGCATTTATGAATCAATCAATACAAATTAAAGCAAAATATAAAAGGTTTCTTTCTCCATTTTGTGGAATTTATGTATTCAGTTAATTACTTCTTTAAGGGAAAGAAACTTAAAGTTTTTTTTATATATATACTAGTAAGGATAAGTTTACGGTTAAAACACAAAACCCTATTCTAAAATATGTAGCCGCCGCCCTTTACATTTTCAATGGCTGAAAACGCACAAAAACAATTTGTTAATTCCTCCTAGTCTACCACAAATTAAAATATGAAATCAAGACAAATAATCAAGAGCAAAGCGAGATCTTTCTTCCTACGGGGATGATTAAATTTCATGAAGTATTCAGCATGGAAATCAAGCTCAGTCGTTAGCCAGCATTTCTAGGGCTCAAGGGAGCTTCGAGTTTCACGCTATGGTGGGGGAAGGAAGGCGACGAGCAATGCTTCGAAGTGGCGGGGTTGGATGGTGGACTCGGTGGTCTTGGGGCGTGCGATGGGGGTAACTTGAGCGTGCGTTTTGGGTTTATTTCGAACGATCCAAGGAGAAAGACGAAGATGGCCGGTGTTCCCTTCACTAATCAATAATTCGATAAATTAGTGAGAAATTTTATCCTTTTATTTATTAGTTAAAATTTGTTAATAATAAATGTAGTGTTACTCATACGCTATAATACTCTACTGAATGCCACATATGGTTTGATCTGTGATTTCTGTGTTCTGTCAATCAGTTAAGGCTAACATTTGTGAGATTTCTATATTTTATTATTAAAATTTAATTATTCTTTACTATGTGAATTCCACATAAGTATGTCGTGAAATCTGGATTGATTGATGTTGTTTTGTGAAATTATTGGTGTGATGATTATTTTGTTGAAAATAAATTTTTTGAAACCAAATGGTTGAATCAAAGTATACCATTTTGTGAAGTTGATTTGTCAATATAAAATCTTTAGCTTTGTTATAACTAGAAAGAACAAATTTTGATCGTCTTTTTTTTTGTAATTAAAAGAACAAATTTCATCGTCATTTTGGTTTGCATTAAAAGTAAATAAACTAAATCATCATTTTGGTTTGCATTAAAAGTAAATAAACAAAATCATCGTGTTTGTCTGCATCATAAGTTAACAAACAAATTTTCACTTTGTTTATATATTGGAAGTTAACAAACCAATTTATCATTTCGTTGTATTGAAGTTATCAATGAAATTAGTCATTTGTCGCATTGAAATTTATAAAATAAATTTGTCGATTTGTCACCTTAAAATAGACACAAAAATATATGCATTTTTGTAGAATAGAAGTTGATCTTTTATTTACATTCTTACATGTAAATAAAACAAGAATTAAAAAGAATGAATTAGAAATGTATATCTTTATACATTTAGAAGAAATAAATTAAAACATTCACTTTGACACATTGATAAGCATTAGACAAAAGTAAACATTTTTGTTCAACAAAAAGAGTTGAATAAAAGAATAGATTTTTACTGGCATATTGAACACAATAAAAGTGTAGAATTAGAAATTTTGTTTTATGGTCATATGGATTACAATAAGAAGTGTAGGATTAGAAATATTAATTTTTATTAAAACATGATTAGTGTTAAAATAGCATTTTTGTTAAAACATTTCTTTTTGTTCATTTTATAAGAATGAACATGAGACATTTCCTTTTTGTTCATTTTATAAGAATGAACATAAAATATTTCTTTTGGGTCATTTTATAAGAATGAAAATAAAACATTCTTTTTGGCCATTTTATAAGAATAAAACAAAAACATTTATTTTGTTATTTTAAAAAGAATGAATATGAAAGGCTCATTTTTGTCAAATGTAAAGAATGGAATAAAAACATTCTTTTTATCATTTGAAATGAATAAAGTAAAAATACTCATTTTGTTTACATTGAAATGAATTAGACAAGACTATCATTTTGTTTACATTGAAATGAATTAGACAAAACTGTCATTTTGTTTACATTGAAACGAATTAGATCAAAATTGTCATTTTGTTTACATCGAAATGGTTTAGATTAAAACATAATTTTTGTTAGAAAATGAAATGTAGGGTGAAATATACATTTTTGCTAGAAAATGTATATTATAATAAAAAGTACATTTCCGTTAGAAAATGTAAATTAAGATTAAAAGGACATTTTTGTCACTTTGGAATAAAGGAAATTAAAAGGACATTTTTGTCACTTTGACATGAATGAAATAAAAAGGATATTTTTGTGCATTTAAAGATGAATGAAATAAAAATGTATAATTTCATGCATTAGAAGTTATGAGTTAAAAATTTATATTTGCATACATTAAAAAGGATGAGTTAAAAATGTATATTTTTATACATTAAGAAGAATGAATTGAGAATTTATATTTTTATACATTAAAATGAATGAGTTAAAAATGTATATTTTTATACATTAAACAGAATACATGATAAATTTTAGAATTGCTTTTTATTGTAATTTTATATGGAATGAAAAGGAGTAGACTTTAGAGCTGCATTCTTTTTGAAAATAAAAGAATAAATTCGTTTTTTCAAATAAAAAGAATGAATGTGAAAAGGATATTTTTGTCAAATAAAAAGAATGAATGTGAAAAGGACATTTTTGTCAAATAAAAAGAATGAATATGAAATGCTCATTTTTGGCAAAATAAAAAGAAGGAATTAGAAATGGGCATTTTTGTCACATTAAAAAGAAGTAGATCAAAATGTATAGTTTTTGCGTACATTAAAAAGAAGTAGATCAAAATGTATAGTTTTTGTGTGCATTAAAAAGAAGTAGATCAAAATGTATAGTTTTTGTGTACATTAAAAAGAAGTAGATCAAAATGTATAGTTTTTGTGTACATTAAAAAGAAGTAGATCAAAATGTATAATTTTTGTGTACATTAAAAAGAAGTAGATCAAAATGTATAGTTTTGTGTACATTATAAAGAAGTAGATCAAAATATATAGTTTTGTTTACATTAAAAAGAGTTTAACCACATTTTTGGTCATTAAAAAGAGTTACACCAAAATATACATTTTTGGTCATTGAAAGGGGATTACACGAAAGAGATAAAAGTTGTTATTTTTATTGTCAATTAGTTACAATAAAAAGATTAGAGAAATAAAAGTTAATATTTTTATTGTCGATTAGTTACAATAAAAAGATCACACGTTATAAATATGATATTAGCGATGGCTTGGAGTATATGTCTGTGATGTTGAAATGTCTGTTGTGTTAAATATAATGTTTGTGTATTCAAACTGAATATTACACTTCCATTTACAAGTTATCCGACTTGTTTATGTGATTGGGTCGATAATTTTTACACATCGCCCAAGTGCACAAATAATTTATTAATTGCTTGTTGGATGAAACCCCACATGGGTGTTGGGATGATATTTGATCTACACTAGTTCCAATATTTAGTGTAGAATCCACTTTGGTTGTTATTTGGATGCTTGATAATTATTTATCATGATTATTGATTACATGCAATATGTGGTTGTTGATTGGGTCACATTCCAACAAAGAATATTCTAGAAAATGGATATTTTCAGAAAATATTTTAGAAAAAGGAATATATTTTAGAAAATACATTTTTGTTTAAATGGACTAGTTATTAACTAGAATTAATCATTAAATTTAGATTTAATGAAGTTTTCCAATTTGTTAATATTTAATTGAAATTAAGTTAAATAAATTGGATTTGGGTTTGTCGTGAATTGTATCATAAATAACAGTGTTCTTATACTCGTATGAAGAGAATAATCTTTTAATTTAGATTATTAAAAGTTTCAATTATATTTAGTGACTGAAATAAGATGAAATGTGAGTTGGGTTTATTGTGAACTATGTTTTTGAGCGACATTTGTTCTTTAACTCAGCTGACAATGAAAAAATATGATTTGGAATTTATAAATCTTTTATTAAGATTTAAAGGGGAATTTTTCCGAAAGCCAAGTTTCACAATTTAATATATTAAATGGGAGTTGAATGGAATTCGAATTAATAATAACCGAGATAAGCTTCTGTAAAAGAAGACCGATACTACATATGGAATTTAAGAGGATTTGCTGTTATTACATTTATATTATTGGTCGGATACAGAAATTTATAACGATTATATATTGATATGATTTCTGTGAGGATTTCCATATTTTATGGGAAATGATTTTGGGTTTACCGTGAACTATGTTTTAAATGACATTAGTTCTTTAACCCAGTTAAAGATAAGATTAATTTCTTAAATTTAAATAATCATTGAATAATGATTTTTGGTATTTAAACCCAAATTGGAGTTTTAATAAATCTTTAAAAGAAAGATTTAAGAATAAATTTGAAGAATTTTTCTTTGTCAAGATAGTGTGAATATTTTATTTAAAGAATATTCTGAATTGGAATGAGGCGTTGGATGTGTTTTTATATCGCTTTATTATTAATTATAAAAATACGCGAGTTATTCGGAAAGACCGTGTTTATCCCATTTCGAATAATCACTACGACGATGAAGAGTCGAAGTTTAAGACGGTGGTTGAAGACCGACGATCTTCACATCGGATGGATGTGATGCTACTGAGACCCATGATGGGAGTAACTACCTTGAAGGGGTTTCAGTGGTAGCCGTCTAGACGTATTGTTGATTGTCCGGATATGCGAGGACCTCTCAGGTGTCTCCGGTTTCGTTCAGACCCAGAACGGACTTGTAAATGGATGCGTGTCTGACATTGGATTTCGTTCCATGTGAATTAAATTGATTTTTATTAATTTATATCTAATTGGTGGTGGAGAATTTATTCTCTGCTTAACACCCTGGTATATATTAATAGTGATTGATCGCATGGCGTGAATTGTCAATGTGGCACGCCAAGATGCAATTGATCAAGGCTTTTGTTGAAAAGCAGGGCCTTGTGGGATGATCAAAGTATAGCCTATTACGGCATAGCTTTGTGTATATCGTGACTTCGCGAGCCTCACACCCCGGTATGAGTCAAAAACGGGATATGGACCGTAGGGAGTGCACACGTTTCTTTCTAGCTAGTGGTAGTGTCAGTGATTAAACTGGCTGGCATTTTACTTATGCGGATGATGGATTTGGAGGCGCCTCGGATTTTTATAGGCCGTTAGTGGTCATACTATAGGTTCAAAGGAACCGGGAAGCGTGTGTTTAGGCATAACCAATCCACTACCGTTAGGTGGGGACCTGCCCAACCACTCCAAGGGTTGCCCATAGGTGTGATCCTGAGGCATTTGCTAGAGTGTCTCGAATCGGAGAGGACGATCCCTAGCCTCGATTTCTTGATGGAAAACCAACTTCCAATACGACACCATGCGGTTTTGATTGTAGAACTAGTATGGCGACATGATATATGGTACCCATGCCGTCTATGATTGGTATATTATGATTGAAAATGTTTTTAAAACATATATACACTAAAGATAATACTAAATCCGTTTTTATCGTATCAAGCTTTTTTGACCATTATAAGGTAAAACTCTATCCTCTGGTTTGCGTTGCATTGTGTGATGGGACTTGAGTCTTATAATGGTTTCATTTTCCTAAAGAGCATTGCGTTGTTTAACGTTTTACTTTATTTTATGCACTGGCAATCCAATGGAGTAAACCCGTTCCGCTTTAGCGGCGTGGTCCTGTGACTCGCCTTATTTTTAGATTAGTTAAGATTTCTCATACCAGTCCCATGACCGACCTGTAGTTTGTTTCACTGGCAAACTCGGGTGACCATGTTTTCCACACGGGTAGTCGAGTAGCTTTTTGCAGATATATTTACAGGATCCCGGTTTACAGCTGAAGCGGTATTCGGAAAGCTCTGTATCTGTGTATTCCTTTCAGTTGTATATTTGTAATATTTTTCCGCTGCTATTTAAGTGTAATTTAAATCTCAGATATTGTTGTATTTCAATTGTGTAATAAGTATTCATACTCTGTGTTTTTCTTGTACTCTGATGTAATTGTTGTAATCAGCAATAAAATGTTATTCAGTTTGTGCTCTGATGTGTGTTGTTCTCAAAGCAATCTAGTCTTTCCTTTACTGGGAAGTTTGGGTCGTCACATGTGGTATCAGAGCTTTTGTTTACAGAGCTCGAGAACAAGACACATTAGAACCGAACGAAAGAATTCATCAGAGATTGGATTAGTAATATCCAATGAGAATAACTCGTAAGAGATGGGATCAGTAGTATCCTAGAACGAGTGTGAAGAGCGTTATTTTCTTTAAAATAAATGAAAACAAATTTTAGTTTTGAAAATTTTATCTAAAAATACGTATTTGAGTATATTATTATATTTTAATTTGGACAATCGAGTATATAAAGATTTCGAATATACGAGTAATTAACGGATATTCGAAGTTTTGATATAGTGGGTAGATATAGAATCACACTCTAGTCGCCCGGAGATGATTCTGGTGATCGGTGCACCATCATCAGAATTTAAGTTCGAGTTTCGAAGGTGGTATATCTATATATTTCCATTGACTGGTATGAGAACCAAAACTAGATAGGATATATTGGTGTGGTTTGCACTCAAAATATGATTTTTGACTATATATAAAGTTATGTACATTTGAAAATTTAATCGCCTAATTGATTGCTGGTTGTGATGTTTGATAATTAGTTTCACTAATTAAAATATTAGAATGATAATTAATTAAACCCATAAATAAAAATTTAAAGCTGAGTTGGATAATTAAAAACTTTTAGTTCCGTTCCTTTTCGAGGACGAAAAGACTTTAAGTGGGGGAGATTGTAACAACCCGGAAAATTAGAACCAGTTTAAAAATTTATTAGGAAGTTTTGTGGCTGAATTTCTGTTTCAAGTAACATATTGTTTTCTTCATTTTGTTAAATTGAAACTAAATTTGTATAAGTTATAACGCAATGATTTATTTTAGGCCATTGGTTTTATAAGTTTAATTTGGAGTCTAACTTATAGATCCAAGATTCTGTGTTCATTTTAATAAATAAAATTTTATCTTAAAGATTTATTTGAACTTTATTCTCAATTATTTGACTGTAAAATTGGTGGTCCATGTTTTATCTTTCCAAATTAAGTGTAACACTAGACTGGATAGTTTTTATATATACGTTATATATATATATATATATATATTAATTTGATTTAACATTGAACCTATTAAATGTATGTATTGAATAAATTATGTCTATTTTAAATTTAGTATTGACATAAATTGTGATATTGCCATTAATTGTATTAATTTAATTAAGATATTGCTATCTAAGAATAATCTAATAAAATTAATTGATTTAAATTTGAAACCATGAACTAAGGAAACACATGATTTCTAGCGTGTGGATTTAGAATCCACATTTATCTGTATGCTATGTAATAGAAGTCACATTATGTTTCTTTTAATTGTGTATTAATGAAACTAATGAGAATAATTTTAATATATTGAGGCTAATGAATTTAATACCGTGACATATATATTATAAGATTTGACTGGTTTACCTTTTGTATTTATTAGCAGTTTTCTCATTTGTCATATTTCAAAATTGCCTATAAATTAATTCTAATTCATTCATATGTACAGAGTTATCAATTAACCATACTTGCATACTATTAACTATTATGTCACACAATTGAGGAATGAACCTATTTGCTATATATATAAATAAAATAAAATAAAAAGTTTTTTTTTCATATCTCAGCACTATTTATATATTCACACAAATGGATGTATTTGATGCACCTTTATAATACCATAAATTAAGTTTCATTCAAGTTTTCAATTAAATCAATATACATGTTGTCCTTTATTTATTTCGTTTACATATGTGATATGCCTTCTTATTACACTTACCTACATGCTAATACGGTATCAATTTATACCATGAATAATTTTGATTAATAGCATTTATGAATCAATCAATACAAATTAAAGCAAAATACAAAAGGTTTCTTTCTCCATTTTGTGGAATTTATGTATTCAGTTAATTACTTCTTTAAGGGAAAGAAACTTAAAGTTTTTTTTTATATATATACTAGTTAGGATAAGTTTACGGTCAAAACACAAAACCCTATTCTAAAATACGTAGTCGCCGCCCTTTACATTTTCAATGGCTGAAAACGCACAAAAACAATTCGTTAATTCCTCCTTGTCTACCACAAATTAAAATATGAAATCAAGACAAATAATCAAGAGCGAAGAAAGATCTTTCTTCCTATGGGGATGATTAAATTTCATGAAGTATTCCGCATGGAAATCAAGCTCAGCCGTTAGCCGACATTTCTAGGGCTCAAGGGAGCTTCGAGTTTCACGCTATGGTGGGGGAAGGAAGGCGACGAGCAAGGCTTCGAAGTGGCGGGGTTGGATGGTGGACTCGGTGGACTCGGTGGTCTTGGGGCATGCGATGGGGTAACTTGAGCGTGCGTTTTGGGTTTATTTCGAACGATCCAAGGAGAAAGACGAAGGCGGCCGGTGTTCCCTTCACTAATCAATAATTCGATAAATTGGTGAGAAATTTTATCTTTTTATTTATTAGTTAAAATTTGTTAATAATAAATGTAGTGTTACTCATACGCTATACTACTCTGCTGAATGCCACATATGGTTTGATCTGTGATTTGTGTGTTCTGTCAATCAGTTAAGGCTAACATTTGTGAGATTTCTATATTTTATTATTAAAAATTAATTATTCTTTGCTAGGGGAATTCCACATAAGTATGTCATGAAATATGGATTGATTGATGTTGTTATGTGAAATTATTGGTGTGATGATTATTTTGTTGAAAATAAAATTGTTGAAACCAAATGGTTGAATCAAAGTATACCATTTTGTGAAGTTGATTTGTCAATATAAAATCTTTAGCTTTGCTATAACTAGAAAGAACAAATTTTGATCGTCATTTTGTTTGTAATTAAAAGAACAAATTTCATCGTCATTTTGGTTTGCATTAAAAGTAAATAAACTAAATCATCATTTTGGTTTGCATTAAAAGTAAATAAACAAAATCATCGTTTTTGTCTGCATCATAAGTTAACAAACAAATTTTCACTTTGTTTATATATTGGAAGTTAACAAACCAATTTATCATTTCGTTGTATTGAAGTTATCAACGAAATTAGTCATTTGTCGCATTGAAATTTATAAAATAAATTTGTCATTTTGTCACCTTAAAATAGACAGACACAAAAATATATGCATTTTTGTAGAATAGAAGTTGATCATTTATTTACATTCTTTCATGTAAATAAAACAAGAATTAAAAAGAATGAATTAGAAATGTATATCTTTATACATTTAGAAGAAATAAATTAAAACATTCACTTTGACACATTGATAAGCATTAGACAAAAGTAAACATTTTTGTTCAACAAAAAGAGTTGAATAAAAGAATAGATTTTTACTGGCATATTGAACACAATAAAAGTGCAGAATTAGAAATTTTGTTTTATGGTCATATGGATTACAATAAGAAGTGTAGGATTAGAAATATTAATTTTTATTAAAACATGATTAGTGTTAAAATAGCATTTTTGTTAAAACATTTCTTTTTGTTCATTTTATAAGAATGAACATGAGACATTTCCTTTTTGTTCATTTTATAAGAATGAACATAAAATATTTCTTTTGGATCATTTTATAAGAATGAAAATAAAACATTCTTTTTTGCCATTTTATAAGAATAAAACAAAAACATTTATTTTGTTATTTTAAAAAGAATGAATATGAAAGGCTCATTTTTTTCAAATGTAAAGAATGAAATAAAAACATTCTTTTTATCATTTGAAATGAATAAAGTAAAAATACTCATTTTGTTTACATTGAAATGAATTAGACAAGACTATCATTTTGTTTACATTGAAATGAATTAAACAAAACTGTCATTTTGTTTAAATTGAAACGAATTAGATCAAAATTGTCATTTTGTTTACACCGAAATGAATTAGATTAAAACATAATTTTTGTTAGAAAATGAAATGTAGGGTGAAATATACATTTTTGCTAGAAAATGTATATTATAATAAAAAGTACATTTCTGTTAGAAAATGTAAATTAAGATTAAAAGGACATTTTTGTCACTTTGGAATAAAGGAAATTAAAAGGACATTTTTGTCACTTTGACATGAATGAAATAAAAAGGATATTTTTGTACATTTAAAGATGAATGAAATAAAAATGTATAATTTCATGCATTAGAAGTTATGAGTTAAAAATGTATATTTGCATACATTAAAAAGAATGAGTTAAAAATATAGATTTTTATACAGTAAGAAGAATGAATTGAGAATGTATATTTTTATACATTAAAAGGAATGAGTTAAAAATGCATATTTTTATACATTAAACAGAATGAATGATAAATTTTAGAATTTCTTTTTATTGTAATTTTATATGGAATGAAAAGGAGTAGACTTTAGAGCTGCATTCTTTTTGTAAATAAAAGAATAAATTCTTTTTCTCAAATAAAAAGAATGAATGTGAAAAGGACATTTTTGTGAAATAAAAAGAATGGATGTGAAAAGGACATTTTTGTCAAATAAAAAGAATGAATATGAAATGCTCATTTTTGGCAAAATAAAAAGAAGGAATTAAAAATGGGCATTTTTGTCACATTAAAAAGAAGTAGATCAAAATGTATAGTTTTGGTGTACATTAAAAAGAAGTAGATCAAAATGTATAGTTTTTGTGTACATTAAAAAGAAGTAGATCAAAATGTATAGTTTTTGTGTACATTAAAAAGAATTAGATCAAAATGTATAGTTTTTGTGCACATTAAAAAGAAGTAGATCAAAATGTATAGTTTTGTGTACATTAAGAAGAAGTAGATTAAAATATATAGTTTTGTTTACATTAAAAAGAGTTTAACCAAAATAGTCATTTTTGGTCATTAAAAAGAGTTACACCAAAATATACATTTTTGGTCATTGAAAGGGGATTACACGAAAGAGATAAAAGTTGATATTTTTATTGTCAATTAGTTACAATAAAAATATTAGAGAAATAAAAGTTAATATTTTTATTGTCGATTAGTTACAATAAAAAGATCACACGTTATAAATATGATATTAGCGATGGCTTGGAGTATATGTCTGTGATGTTGAAATGTCTGTTGTGTTAAATAAAATGTTTGTGTATTCAAACTGAATATTACACTTCCATTTACAAGTTATCTGACTGGTTTGTGTGATTGGGTCCATAATTTTTGCACATCGCCCAAGTGCACAAATAATTTATTAATTGCTTGTTGGATGAAACCCCACATGGGTGTAGGGATGATATTTGATCTACACTAGTCCCAATATTTAGTGTAGAATACACTTTGGTTGTTATTTGGATGCTTGATAATTTTTTATCATGGTTATTGATTACATGCAATATATGGTTGTTGATTGGGTCACATTCCAACAAAGAATATTCTAGAAATAGGATATTTTCAGAAAATATTTTAGAAAAAGGAATATATTTTAGAAAATACATTTTTTTTAAATGGACAAGTTATTAACTAGAATTAATCATTAAATTTAGATTTAATGAAGTTTTCCAATTTGTTAATATTTAATTGAAATTAAATTAAATAAATTGGATTTGGGTTTGTCGTGAATAGTGTCTTAAATAACACTGTTCTTAAACCCGTATGAAGAGAATAATCTTTTAATTTAGATTATTAAAAGTTCCAATTATATTTATTGATTGAAATAAGATGAAATGTGAGTTGGGTTTATTGTGAACTATGTTTTTGAGCGACATTTGTTCTTTAACTCAACTGACAGTGAAAAATATGATTTGGAATTTATAAATCTTTTATTAAGATTTAAAGGGGAATTTTTCCAAAAGCCAAGTTTCACAATTTAATATATTAAATAGGAGTTGAATGGAATTCGAATTAATAATAACCGAGATAAGCTTCTGTAAAAGAAGACCGATACTACATATGGAATTTAAGAGTCTTTGCCGTTATTCCATTTATATTATTGGTCGGATACAGAAATTTATAACGATTATATATTGATATGATTTCTTTGAGGATTTCCATATTTTATGGGAAACGATTTTGGGTTTACCATGAACTATGTTTTAAATGACTTTAGTTCTTTAACCCAGTTAAAGATAAGATTAATTTCTTAAATTTAAATAATCATTGAATAATGATTTTTGGTATTTAAACCCAAATTGGAGTTTTAATAAATCTTTAAAAGAAAGATTTATGAATAAATTTGAAGAATTTATCTTTGTCAAGATAGTGTGAATATTTTATTTAAAGAATATTCTGAATTGGAATGAGGCGTTAGATGTGTTTTTATAGCGCTTGATTATTAATAATAAAAATACGCGAGTTATTCGGAAAGACCGGGTTTAACCCATTTCGAATAATCACTACGACGATGAAGAGTCGAAGTTTAAGACGGTGGTTGAAGACCGACGATCTTCACATCAGATGGATGTGATGCTACTGAGACCCATGATGGGAGTAGCTACCTTGAAGGGGTTTCAGTGGTAGCCGTCCAGACATATTGTTGATTGTACGGATATGTGAGGACCTCTCAGGTGTCTCCGGTTTCGTTCAGACCCAGAATGGACTTGTAAATGGATGCGTGTTTGACATTGGATTTCGTTCCATGTGAATTAAATTGATTTTTATTAATGTATATCTGATTGGTGGTGGAGAATTTATTCTCTGCTTAACCCCTTGGTATATATTAATAGTGATTGATCGCATGGCGTGAATTTTCAATGTGGCACGCCAAGATGCAATTGATCAAGGCTTTTGTTGAAAAGCAGGGCCTTGTCGGATGATCAAAGTATAGCCTATTACGGCATGGCTTTGTGTATATCATGACTTCGCGAGCCTCACACCCCGGTAAGAGTCAAAAACGGGATATGGACCGTAGGGAGTGCACACATTTATTTCTAGCTAGTGGTACTGTCAGTACTTAAATTGGCTGACATTTTACTTATATGGATGATGGATTTGGCGGCGCCTCGGATTTTTATAGGCCGTTAGTGGTCATACTATAGGTTCAAAGGAACCGGGAAGCGTGTGTTAAGGCATAACCAATCCACTACCGTTCGGTGGGGACTGGCCCTACCGCTCCAAGGGTTGCCCATAGGTGTGATCCTAAGGCATTTCCTAGAGTGTCTCGAATTGGAGAGGACGATCCCTAGCCTCGATTTCATGATGGAAAACCAACTTCCAATACGACACCATGCGGTTTGATTGTAGAACTAGTATGGCGACATGATATATGGTACCCATGCCGTCTATGATTGATATATTATGATTGAAAATGTTTTTAAAACATATATACACTAATGATAATATCAAATCCGTTTTTATCGTATCGAGCATTTTTGACCATTATAAGGTAAAACTCTATCCTCCGGTTTGCGTTGCATTGTGTGATGGTACTTGAGTCTTATAATGGTTTCATTTTCCTAAAGAGCTTTGCGTTGTTTAATGTTTTACTTTATTTTATGCACCGGAAATCCAATGGAGTAAACCCATTCCGCGTTAGTGGCGTGGTCCTGTGACTCGCCTTATTTTTAGATTAGTTAAGATTTCTCATACCAGTCCCATGACTGACCTGTAGTTTGTTTCACTGGCAAACTTGGGTGCCCATATTTTCCACACGGGCAGTCGAGTAGCTTTTTGCAGACATATTTACAGGATCCCGGTTTACAGCTGAAGCGGTACTCGGAAAGCTCTGTATCTGTGTATTCCTTTCAGTTGTATATTTGTAATATTTTTCCAGTACTATTTAAGTGTAATTTAAATCTCTGACATTATTGTATTTCAATTGTGTAATAAGTATTCATACTCTGTGATTTTCTTGTACTCTGATGTAATTGTTGTAATCAGCAATAAAATGTTCTTCAGTTTGTGCTCTGATGTGTGTTGTTCTCAAAGCAATCCAGTCTTTCTTTACTGGGAAGTTTGGGTCGTCACAAAAGAAGTTCGGTTTCTTGGACATGTAGTTTCTAAGCAATGTATAGCTGTGGACCCCGCAAAGGTAGTTGCAGTGCAAGACTGGAAAGTTCCTAAGAACGCAACGGAAGTGAGAAGCTTTCTCGGTTTGGCGGGCTACTATAGGAAGTTCATTAAGGACTTTGCTAAGATTTCAGCCCCTTTTACTAGGTTAACGAAGAAAAACCTAGCTTTGGCATGGGACATACAGTGTGACGTTGCTTTTCAAAGGCTTAAGAGAGCCCTTACCACAGCCCGAGTTTTGGTATTACCCGATGGAGGTAAGATGTTTACGGTGTACACAAATGCGTGGGGCACTGGATTAGGCGTTGTCCTAATGCAAGAAGGGAAAGTGATATGCTACGGGGGTAGACAACTTAAAGTTCATGAGAAAAACTATCCCACACATGACTTGGAATTGGCCGCGATTGTTTTTGCGCTTAAGTCTTGGAGCCACTATCCACTAGGTGAGGAGTTCGAGTTGTACACCGATCACAAGTCGCTTAAGTACCTCTTTTCGCAAAAAGATTTGAATCTAAGGCAACAGAGGTGGATGGAATTCTTGGCATCATATGACTTCGATATAGCTTATACCCCTGGCAAGGGTAACGTGGTGGCGGATGCGCTAAGTAGGAAAAGGTTGACTTTGAGTCCTTTGTTTATTGAAAGGAAAAGCCTAGAGTTTAACCATTGATTTCACACCTGTTGTTGAGTCGTTGGCTAGCACGTTAGCATCTCTTGAGTTAAGGCCTACGCTTCTAGACCAAGTAGGGACTTCACAGAAGGAAGACCCACAGATAGTCGAGATAATGGACAAGTTGATTAAAGGTGAGATGTCAAGTCACCTCAGTAGGTATGCCATAGATGACAAGGGATGGCTAAGGCGTGATGGTAGACTACATGTCCCACAAGTGGGAGACTTAGTAAAGAGAGTTCTCGAAGAGACACATCACTAGAAGATGACTATACATCCCAGAGGGGATAAAATGTACAAGGATATGAAGCGCATTTTCTTTTGGAACGGGATGATAAAGGACATGGCGGAATTCGTTTCTAAGTGCATGGTGTGCCAACAAGTAAAGGCCGAGTCGAAAAAGCCAGGTGGGCTATTACATGCTTTGGAGGTTCTACTGTGGAAATGGGAGAGTGTCTCGATGCATTTCGTGGATGGATTGCCTAGGTCAAGGAAGGGCAATACGAGCATATGGGTTATAGTAGATAGACTCACGGAGAGTGCTCACTTCATTCCTGTGAAGAGCAAGAGGACCGCATCATGGCTAGTGTCTATATACCTTCGAGAAATAGTACTGTTGCACGGAATTCCCTGTAGTATAGTTAGAGATCGTGACATGATTTTCACTAGCGAATTTTGGAATAGTTTACAAGAAGCGATGGGTACACAACTAAGTTTGTGCACGGCCTATCACCCACAGACGGATGGACAAACTGAAAGGGTAAATAGGGTACTAGAGGATCTTTTGAGGCTATGCATTCTCGACTTTGGTGGTACTTGGGAAGATCACCTACCTCCCGTTGAGTTCGTGTATAATAATAGTTACCAAGCTAGCATAGGAATGGCACCATTCGAAGCTTTATACGGAAGACCGTGCAAGTCACCAACTTGCTGGTAGGAGTCGACAGACAAGCTCATAATTGGACCCGACATGATAAGGGACACTTCCAAGAAGGTTGAGTTGATACGAAGACGGATGAAAACGGCCCAAGGTAGACAGAAATCCTACGTGGACAAGAGAAGGACAGACCTAAAGTTCGAAGTCGGTGATATGGTCTTTATAAAACTTTCCCCTTTACGCAATGTGGTTCGCTTTGGAGCGGTTGGAAATTAGCACCGAGGTTCGTAGGACCGTTCCCTATCATCGAGAGGATTGGCAGATGGCCTATAAGGTAGAGCTACCCAAGAGGTTGGCCGGAGTACACAATTTCTTTCACTTTCCGCATCTCCGAAAATGCTTACATGAGTCTACGGAAGTGGTTGAGCCAAGCATCCTTGAAGGCGTAGAGGTGGAAAGAGAAGCAACATTGAGGCGAGTTCTGATTCGTATCTTAGGAACGGAGATCAGGAAGCTAATGAATCGAGAAGTCAAGCTAGTTAAAGTACAATGGAGTGAAGCTCAAGAAGGCGCAACTTGGGAAACCGAAGAGAAGATACGCTCGCTATACCCATTTCTTTTTTAGGGTACTTTCTCGATCTCTTTTTCCTATAAGTTTACTTACCTTCATATCATGTACATGCTTTTGCTATCCATGTTTGTCCTGTTATCTTCTCGATCCTATCTTGATAACCTTAGGTAGAACCCTTTTGTATGTAAACATGTAATTGAAACATGTTATGGTTGATGATTGCAAGTGGTTGCTCCTGGTTCCATAACACACATTTGGCACTAGATCGGCTCAGTCACATATTTCATATTGCATATGCATGGGTGCTTATACATGTGCATAGATGGAAACTAGATATGTTATCATTTGGATGTTGCATATGAATGAATGTTTGTGCACTCATGTAGAGATTATAAAATATGTTAGGAATTTGCATACATGTTGGACTCATTACACTAACATATTTTGCATTAAGGAGGTCTACTGAATCAGTAACCGCCTGATCTTTTGCATTAGATAAGTACATATACGCACACACTTGCATAAGTTCATACAACATTATAAATCTTTTAAGGACAATGGGTGTTTGTGGATGATGGTTGAGTAGATGGATTTTGGATGGTAGGACACGTTCTTCTTAACTTGAAGATTTCGGGGACGAAATCCTTTAAGGAGGGGAGAATGTAATACCCGGTATTTTAATAACATGTTAAAACCATAAATCTTGGCAGAATTAATTTTTAAAACAAGAATCAAGGGAAACGGGTTGCACCATTGCGTTCGTCTCGATATTCTGCTTGGAAACAAGTCTGAGTTTTTGAGAAACGGAGCCCGTATGAGGAAGATATAACCCTCCGAAGTTTCAAGGATTTTCGGAATAGAAAAACAGCTCGAATTTGAATTTGAAATTCAAATTCAAACCCCATTGCAGGCTGGGCGGGAATTTTCCCGCCCACGACCAGGTCGACCTAGGGGTCGACACTTTGGTTTACCTCCCAGGGACCAGGCCCACCCTATGGTCGACCTGGGGGTCGACCTAGTGCTGAAACCCTGTTTTGAGCCTGGGTTCATTATAATGTATCTGGTCTTGTTTTTAATCTAGATTCGTCCGCCTAATCCTATATAAACAGCCCCCTAGCCCCATTCTCTTTACACCATTCTTCTCTAACCTTATGCTGCACAAATTCTTGATGGATATGGCTTATTCTTCTTAATCAAATTAAAATAAAATAGGAAGACTATTTCTTGAAGACTACGGCTAGGAATTGCATATTGGGGTTGTTCGACTGGAGCTTCGATTCTGCTTTCTAAATTCTTAGTCCATAATCTGTAAGTTCTAGTTACTTTGAGATGTAAACTTGTTAATTGTAATTTGGACATGAGAGAAAGTGAAATTGGACTTAAGTATGATAATCGATTCACATTTATTCTAGTTTCCATCTTGGATCTTGACATTTGGGAATAATGCAATGAAATCAGTTTGGACTATTCATGTTGTAAATCAAACTCTTTCATGTCCATAACATTATCATGCCTGTGATGTTGAATCAGTCTATTATTTACAAGTTTGGGACTATCACCTTATGCCATGACTATCACCTTATTATGCTAGATCTGTAATCCTAATGTTTTGGGACTATTATTCTATATGCCAGTGATGTTGTAACCAATTATCTCAAGTTATATCATGCTAGATTTATCACCTTGTGCTCGTTCTTTTGCCTACCATAGTTTTGATGTTATTCCCTTTTGTTTCTGCATTTGGATTTATTATAATTTAGATCGATTCACGTTTACATGCGATGGGAATACGATTTGGTTAGATTAGGCAAAACTTGAATTGGTTATGAACATGAATCATGAACTTGATAATAGGCATAAGTTGAAACTTGACATGAAACTTGCCATGAAACTTGACACGAACTTAACATGGAATTTGAACATGGACATGACACTAGAATGAACTTGAAAATGGCCAACTCGAGGTTGGGTTGAGTTTACAGTGAAATTCTTCCCGGAACCGCCCGGCAAATCCAGTGACTGCAAATAATAGCATCCATTGTGGGTAGTTGGTCATATCGCGCTTAAAACCCGAGGTCATACTGAGTTGTGGTGTAATTCTGCCCGGAACCGCCCGACATATCCAGTGACCGCAATAGCAGGTCTGATGTGAGAGGTTGGGCTGCGTTAATGAATTAATTCCACAAGATAGGGTTAAGTCATGAACATGAAAGACAACACTTAACCAACTTGACACAGGATTAGTGGGGTTAAGTCATGAAATTGAAAGACAACACTTAACCAACCTGACATGCTAGACTGATAAGGGTTAAGTCACGAATTTAAATGATAACACTTAACCTGTTGGACGGAAACCCTAATTACGCGGTCTATTTCCGCAGTAACCCACTTAGATGTATCATGTTACACTGGAACTAGGCAGGGTGGGGCACGATTACTGGGCTGATTGTAAGCGACCAGAACGACGTCTGAGTTGGTGCGCCAGTATAGGTTCAGGCGGACTATGGTCGTGCACGTAGTCCAGAGTTGAAAAAGTAGGCATTGGGCATCAATAGGTTTACACTGTGCATGCTTGATTCGTGTCGATGGTTGGCACCCTAGGGCTTGATACACCTTATGGTGGACCTAGCACAAGTGACTACATTCGTGATACGGCCGTATGACACAGACACACGACGAGCTAGAACTTGTAGGGAGCCGATCGGTTAATGGATCGTTCCGTAGGACCCCGGAATGGGTCATTTCATGATATAGGGCCAAGGGATCATTTCATGGTTAATATATGACATGGGTTTGGGATACTAGTACAGTTGGTGCAGCGAGATTTGAACATGCGATGCTACACTTGATTTATACTTGATTTATCATGCTATATTAGTCTATCTTGCCCATGTTGTCATCATCCTTTTGTTTACTTTCAGTTTATACATGTCATGTTACCTTTACCTGTTTTTATGTTAAAAGCCACTAGGACTTACCAGTCTTTATGACTAACCCGTTTTCTTTCGCCTCTTTTTCTTTCGTTCCCCCCTCCCCCCCCCCCCCAAGGTTCTCAGGGAGGAAACTCTAACACTTAGCTTGGATTTCGCTTGCTTTCGGTTTAGCTCATGTACGGTTTGATCTTCAGCTATGCTATGGCTGCATTTCTGCTACCTTTGGGGAATTAAGCTACTTTTGTTGTTTTAAGATTTATGCTTCTTTATTTATTCAAGGCAGAACTTGTTGTAATGGAAAATGATAGTTGGTACTTTGGATGTAAAAGGTTTTGACTCTTTTTGAAAGTAATGAAATTTAGCTTTTTATTCTTCCGCTGTTTTATTTATGTTCTGTCTTGTAATATTTCTGTGATTGTTTACCTCGATAACGCTCCTCCAAAACTAGTGCATTCCCTTTGTGAGTGACCCTAGCGGAGGTGGGGTGTTACATTATATAATTAAATTAATTAATTATTATACCGTGAAAATACGGGACATTACATTATTGTTCTTGATTGAAATAGCAATTCCAATTTATATATCGAGTACTGTTAATGTTTACATTAATGACACATGTTAATAATCTTGTACATTTACTAAATAACAAATTTCTTGTTGTAAATACTAATCATATCCCTGTATCGTAAAAAATAGGTGAAATTATTTGTGTACGTGGCGTCATGTAATTTGAGGAAAGTGGATTTGAGCCTAGAATGAAATAGTTTGTCATTAAATCCCTTGTTCACTTGTCTGCCCTTTATTTTTATTCACTCGTCATCACTACTTAATTATCACGTAATTATCACGTGGAATCCACCGATAGCACATGAAAGGTGGATGATTCATTGGTCAACGATAGAGATCAAATGGAATCATAGGAGTGTGTAGTTACTAGGATTGAGAAATTGTAATTTGATAATAAAGAAATTAAAAATTGAAGGGGTTATGTATGCAATATACAATATTAAATTGTGCCCATTGGGGATACATGAACATTTACATTTTTTGCAAATGATAATTAATAGGCATTAGCTATCTGATTGCACATATTAATTAACTTATCTTTTATGCCCTTCAGAGCTAGAAGTTATTCAAAACCGCAAAGCTGACTATACCACTTTATTCATACCTAATGTCTGGGCAATAGTAATTGCTACACTGGGTTGTTTAATCATGTACATCAAGGGAAAGTTTGTTTAGATGCAAAATGGTGACATAAGTTTCGTAGCTGTGCTATAGAGCCGGTGAAAAAAGGCCCGAAATCGCTCGAAATATACCACCCATGTTGAATTCAGGGGGGTATATTTGTCTTTCTTCCTCTGCCTATTGTCAGATTCTCTCTCCACACAAAATTTTAACCAACCATTGCTTTCCAACTTGGCCGCAATTCAGCCCAAAAACAAGTTTTCTAGATTTCTAGCAATTTTGTAAGTTTAGATACAACCAATTTCAACCATTAGACCTCTCCTTAATTTTTCCTTCCATGTAAAGACAAACAAATTCAATGATGTTTAGAATTTGTGTTTCTAAATTTATGTCAAATTTTATATCTCAATAGTCGGATTAATTGGTTAACTAATCAGTTTTATTTTGTTCAGTGCATTTTATCGATGGAACTTATCAGAAAATCTTCTTAAAATAATATTTGTTGTAATATAGATAAAAGGCAGAATTTTTATCCTTTTCTTATTTCCACTCCTTTGATACTTGTTTCATATTCCAAAAGTTTTTCTATAAACAAATAAATAAATATCAAAAATCAAATTTTCTCTGAATATATTTGTCTATGATCAAAATTTATCAAATCGATCACCAGGAAAACTTTCCTGCCGTAGAGTTGCAAAATCAATTTGTATGAAACAAAAAGAAGTAAATAAAAACAAAACTTCTCTTTAACATTTCCTTTGAATCTTTACAAGTTAGTTTAATTACTTAGTTATCCCTACAATATGCTTTTGAATCTCTTTGATTTTAAAATTTTCTAACATATTATCATTCCACATTGAGTTAAAATTGATTACAAAAATATATATATATGTGTGTATGCATGCATGTATGTATGTATGAATGTATATTTCTATGTATATTTATTTGTATGTATGTGTGTGTGTATATATATATATGTGTGTGTGTGTGTGTGTGTGTATATATGTATGTATGTAAATAGGGAAAGACTACTTAGACACAAATATTTGACAAAAGTTACCATGAAAAAACGAGCAGCATGACAACTTCCTACTTTGGAACATAAAATTTATTTCACAAAAGTACCATGTGAGAATGTATTAACATTAGTTTACTAATGTTTTAGAAATGCATGAAATCTAAAGATGAAAAGAAAAATAAAAATATATAGACATGACCTTCACTTTTAATCCTCCTCACCGAATCCTTAGTGGCCCTTACTTTTTACACATTTATGCTTATATTACACTAAGGAATCACACACACACAGATATATATATATAGTAAATAGCTTTAAATATGGTCCAAATAATTTTAAATATGGTTTAAATACCTTCAAATATGGTCACATACATGATTTGTAGGTCGGGGATTCAAAATATTTAAATTTGGTAAATATTATCGTGGCTCATTGATTATTCAATGGCTAATTATATACCTCTTTTTCCATTACCGAATGAAATTTTATCCTAATTCAGTCCTATTTATAACCCATTCAAATCATAAACAACATGAAATATAGTGAGGTTTTACAACATAGAAGATAAAAGATGAAATCATATCTTCTTTGATCATCATTCTCCCTTCAATATCTCTTCTTTCCAGCTTGTCCTTGGCAGAATCAAGACTAAAGAATGTGTGGGTGCCCATAAGGTGTACAAACGATCCCCATGTCATAGAAGTCGTTGAATTTTCTGTAGACGCTAACAACAGAAATGTTGTTCATGATATGAAATTCAAGCAAGTACAGAAAGGACAGATGCAAACGAATTCCAAATGGATGAATTACCGACATCTTCTGCAAGAAAACTATGTGGAAACATAATTAGATGTGCTCTGTTAAACTGAAGTTTCAGAAAATGCTACCAAGTAGTTGCAGCTTATTTCTTTTAGTATTTTTGATTAATTTATGTACCATCAATGATGTTACAATGCTTTTTCATGGATTGATCTTCGGATAATAGAGGTGTGTTTGCTTTAATTTTTGTTTTTTTATGTTTACTTTCACAAAGATATTTGATTCTAAATCTGATTTGTTTCTTTATTATGGTATCTAATATATGTAGTGATATTAAGCTTTGAAGCATAGTTTACTAGATAGATAATAAGCAATTTGATCAGGAATTCACGAGGATTTTTTTGAGAAGTGATTTTTATTTTTCGCTGCCGTTTCGGTTTTGAACAGAGATTACAATATGGTTGGAAATTATTTTGAATGCAATCTTTTGGAATAAGAAATAATAAAACTATGCAAATAGGACATTCAAGAAGCAAAATATGAAAGTTTTAGTTTTAGGCTCAAGAAGAAAACTATGTCGACTTATGAAGAAACTCACTGCCAAAAGAACAATTTGTTTCTTCATCTTAATCGCTTACATACGCCGGGCTTTTTTGTATAAAAGATTTGAAACAAAAGTTGCCCTTATTTACAGAAGATGTAAAGTGCATAATCTAATTATTTTACTCTTTTATGGATTAAAATACACAAAGCTTAATTTAATAAATAAAAAAAAGTGAATCGAATTATCATCATCTAGCAATGAAAATTTGGTAAAAAATGATTTAGATGTAGAATAAACCATGTTTAATCATATACGTTAAGTCGTTTTTACGAGTATATTGATTTCCATCCGCTCTGCCTTTCTATGCATTTTATATAGATGGTTGATTACACAAAACAAATTAATATTTTTTAAAACAAATGATTTACTATGGTTTTATTTTATTTATTTTGTTGTGGGCTTATGTTTAAAATTAAAAAAGTTGCGATTAAACTTGCAATCATAGAAATAAAAAATATGTTACAATATTTCCTATTTTGTTTTACGGTTTTAGAATCAAATGGGGTTATGTATGATATTTAATAATATTAAAATGCGCCCATGGGGGATACATGAACATTTATATTTTTTGCAAATGATAATTAGTAGGCATTAGTTGTCTGATTGCACATAATAATTAACTTATCTTTTATGCCCTTCAAAGCTAAAAGTTATTCGAAACCACAATGCTGACTGTACCACTTTATTCTTACTTAATGTTTGGGCAATAATAATTGCTACATTGGGTTGTTTAATCATATACATTAAGGGAAAGTTTGTTTAGACGCAAAATGGTGAAATAAGTTTAGATACAACCAATCTCAACCATTAGACCTCTCCTGAATTTTTCCTTCCATGTAAAGAAAAACAAATTCAATGATGTTTAGAAAAAAAAATTCTAAATTTATGTCAAAATTTATGTCTCAATAGTCGCATTAATTGGTTAACTAATCAATTTTATTCAGTGCATTTTATCAATTGAACTTATTAGCAAATCTTCTTAAAATAATATTTGTTGTAGTATAGATAAAACACGGAATTTCAATCCTTTGCTTATTTCCACTCCTTGGGTACTTGTTTCATATTCCAAAAGTTTTTCTATAAACAAATAAATAAATATCAAAAATCAAGTTTTCTCTAAATATATTTGCCTACGATCAAAATTAATCAAATCAATCACCTGGAAAACATTTCTACCATAGAGTTGCAAAATCAAATTGTCTGAAACAAAAAGAAGTAAATAAAATGGAAACTTCTCTTTAACATTTCCCTTCAATATTTATAAGGTAATTTAATTACTTAGTTATACCTACAAATATCCTTTTGAATCTCTTTGATTTTAAAATTTTCTAACATATTATCATTCCACATTTAGTTAAAATTGATTACCAACATATATATATATGTACATTTAGTTGTATGTGTGTGTGTGTGTGTGTATATATATATAGGGAAAGACTATTTAGACGGAAATATTTGATAAAAGTTATCATGTAAAAATGAGCAGGAGGACAGTTGCCTACTTTGAAACTTAAAATTTTATTTCACAAAAGTTGCCATGTGAAAATGTAATTAGTTTACCAATGTTTTAAATAAACATGAAATCTAAAGACGAAAAGAAAATTAAAAAATGTAGACATGATCTTCAATCCTAATCTTCCTCACAAATCCTCAGTTGCCCTTACTTTTTACTCATTTATGCTTATATTACACCAAGGAATCAAATATATATCGTAAATAACTTTAAATATGGTCCAAATAGATTTAAATCTGGTCTAAATACCTTTAAATATCGTCATATACATCATCTGTGGGTCGGGGATCCAAAATATTTAAATTTGGTAAATATTATTGTTGCTTATTGATTATTTAATGGTAAATTATATACCTTTTTTTCCATTATAGAATGGAAGTTAATCTTAATTCAGTCCTATTTATAACCCATTCAAATCACAAACAACATGAAATACAGTGAGGTTCTACAACATCAATGATAAAAGATGAAATCGTCATCTTCTTTGCTTATCATTCTCGCTTCAATAACTCTTCTTTCCAGCTTCTCCTCGGCAGAATCAAGACTAAAGGATGAGTGGGTGCCCATAGGCAATACAAACGATCCCTATGTCATAAAAGTCACTGAATTTTCTGTAGATGCCAACAATAGAAATGTTATTCATGATATGTAATTCAAGCAAGTTTTGAAAGGACAGACGCAAATTAATTCCAAAGGGATGAATTACCGACTTCTTCTACAAGCAAACTATGTGGAAACACATTAGATGTGCTTTGTGAAACTGAAGTTTCTAAAAATTCTACCAAGTAGTTGCAGCTTATTTCCTTTAGTATTTTTGATTAATTTATGTACCATCAATGATGTTACAATGCTTTTTCATGGAATAGTCTTCAGATAATAGAGGCTTATTTGCTTTAAAAAAAATTTCCTTCGATGTTTACTTTCATAAAGATATTTGATCCTTAATCTGATATGTTTCTTTATTATGGTATCTAATATCTGTAGTGATATTAAGCTTTGAAGCAGTAGTTTACTAGATAGATAATAATCTATTTGATCAGGAATTCAAGAGGATTTTGTTGAGTAGTGATTTTTATTTTTCGCTGCCATATCGGGTTTGAATAGAGATTTTAACGGTTGGAAATTATTTTGAATGCAATCTTTTGGAATAAGAAATAATAGAAATATGCAAATAGGACATTCAAGAAGCAAAATATGAGAGTTTTAGTTTTAGGCTCAAGAAGAAAACTGTGTCGACTTATGATTAACTTTAGAAACTCACCGCTAAAAGAACAATTTGTTTCTTCATCTTAATCTGCTTACATACGTCGGGATTTTTTGTATAAAAGATTTGAAACAAAATACCCTTATTTACAGAAGATGTAAAGTGCATAATCTAATTATTTTAATCTTTTACGGATTAAAATACACAAAGCTTAATTTAATAAATAAAAAATACTGAATCAAATTATCATCATCTAGCAATGAATATTTGGACAAAAATGATTTAGAGGTAGAATAAACCATGTTTAATCATATACGTTAAGTCATTTTTCCAAGTATAATGATTTCCATCCCCTTCGCCTGCCTGTTCATTTTATATAGATGGTTGACTACACAAAGCAGATTATTATTTTTTAAAACAAATCATTTCATATGGTTTTATATTTTTTTGTTGTTGCGGGCTTATGAAACGACCAGTCATTTTGACCGCTTCAAATCAGTAATTAAACCAACTCGAACCGTCCAAAACAACAGATTATTGTTAACTTCTGGGGTAAACATAATAAATCAAAGGATCATAGATCACAGACAAAGATACAGATATAGAGCAATATAATATCTCGCAGTGGAAAATTTAAAATACAATAGTAGTTCATGAAGCTACTAAATAAATTTTACATTAGAGTTTACATAAATAATACAGTGGAAGTCTGTAACATCCAGAGATTTGCGATGATTTGAATTATTAAAATTAATGTGATTTCTTTATTTATAATTGTTTTAAATATTAAAAATTTATGTGTTATGTCGTAAATTTTTAAGATATGGACTTGATTTGACTTGTTTAATGAGGAATTTAATTAATTATATACGATAATAATTTGAGTTTGGTAATTTATTTACATTGATTTTGAAACTAATACTGAAATAACAATATATGAAAGGGGTAAACTAATTTTGAAACTCCATTTATATGTTGAAAATTTAGATTTGTGAATACAAGGAATATAACTCATTTTGTGTATACAATGAATCTTAACTTCTTATAAATGGAATAATCTCCATTGATTATAAATATTGCTATAAATTTGGTTAGTATGTAATTATTGAGAATTGGAAATATATGATTTAACTTTAATAATTTAATTGTTTAATTCTGTGATGAAAACTTAATTGAATTATTCAGGTGCTGACACACTTTTTGGTAAAAGCTGTCACACACGGAATTTCTGGATAGCATCGCGCTGAAGCACTGCGAAAATCGTCAACAAACAAGAAGCGGTTTGGTCAAAATCACATCATCAACATAAACAGGCCCGAAACTCCGATCAGACGACTTCTTTTGGGCCCAAAAACAGCAATTACAGTGCTTAGCTCGGTAACTCTTGTAGCCCTCTAAATGAGCTTCAAGTAGAGCTTTCTTGGGCTCAATTGGACTTAAAGTTTGAAAGTTATGCGCGTTTCCGTAAACGCACGCAGAAATGCGATTTTGAGAATTGGTGACATTTCTGTTTGGGTCGCCCCCTTTGGTTCGTGGGCTCCTCCTTGGCTCGCACCCCCCGGATCGTGAAGCACTCTTCTTCTGCTCATGAACCAGCTCCGACTCGTGGAGCATATATGGGTCACGACCCCCATTACCACGACCCGACCACTAGCTTCATCACTCCAGCTCGTGAACAGACCTCGGCTCGTGAAGCCCACATCCCAACCCGACCCCATGACCACGAACCGATCCCTGCACCTGCTGATACACGCGTTGATCTTGACATGTTCTCAAGGCTACTCCTACTCCTACTTCCCCGGATCGGCTGTCACGTGCCCTGTCACGAACCGGTCCTCCCAGAAGCTCTCCTACAGCTATAAATACACCTCTACATGGAATTTTGAAGGGATTCTCTCTAATTTTTTGGCTAAGGACTTTCTCCTACATCTCTACGGCTTCCACCATTGTCGAGTGCAAGGATTTTGCACCTTCTTACATCTAAATTCTACTCTTGTAATCTCGATTAAACACACGGATTGTGTGTCTGCATGTAACTAATTCTTGTAATCTATCTGTATAACAATAAGATTATAAAGTGGACGTAGGCTACATCTACAGCCGAACCACTATAAAAACTCATGTGTTCCCTCTGATTTTACTATTTTCTGTATTCTGTTATCTGCATTTGGGTGTTAGTGCCAAATTTTGGTTTAACATTTTGGCGCGCCAGGAAGGGGGAACACAATACTGCTTCAATTTCTAGCTCTAAAGGAATCGATTATCTTGGCTATTAGATCAATGGTTAAAAGAAAGAAGGATGGAACTTTCTCCCGTACTAAAGGTGCTGAGGCCGAAGGCACAAGAAACGAGGCAAGCCAGGAAGCTTCCTCTCATGAAAACCGATCGGCATACTTGACTCGAGAAGAAATGGATGGCGTTCTTGCTGAATTGAGAGATCAAATGGCAAAGAAAGATGATCTCCTCAGAAAGCAACTGGAGATGATCGATGGATTCTTCACTCGGATGGATGGAAGGCCGAGCAACGATCAACGCATTGAAAATGAAGCCATAGAAGAGGCTCGTGCATCGCATGGACTCGCGGGCAACCCCTCACTCTTGGAAATTCTCAGGATCAACCGACTTCAGCTCCAGTTCAAACGAGCGTTGGATTGCAAGTTCCCATCCCTCATCAGCAATCGGCTCGTGACTTATGGCCAGGAACAGCTCGTGATGGACCAGAACCAGCTCACGATGGTGGCCCATGACCCGATTGGATCACCTCCTCCAGCCACGAGACATGAACCCCTAGATTATGATCCAGCTCGTGATGCACCTACTGGCCCACGAACTGCTCCCGGCGACTCACTTCCAGCAGCTCACCAGTAGCTTCCTTTTCTCACATTTAATACTGGGGGCACAAGCTCTGATATTGGCAACTTGCAACAACTTTTTGAAGGAAATCATCTAGAAGACCTGATTAAACACCTCTCAAGAGGCCGCACTTATCAGAATGATGTGGATGACGTCAACCACACTCCTTTCACTCAGGAAATCAGGAATTCTCGTAATCCCCTAGATTTCAAACTTCCACAACTGGAGCCCTACAACGGTAGGACCAATCCAACCGTGCATCTGATGCGCTACAAATGGCATATGGAAGTTCATTCAGCATCGGAAAACGTCATGGCAAAGTGTTTTCCCCTCTTTCTGAATAACATAGCCGCTATGTGGATTCGGCAGCTAGAAACTGAATCGATCAACAGCTAGAACATGTTGGTCGCACGCTTCCTTGAACAATTTTGGGTTCACTTTTCATGACCCAAGAACGTCATGTCACTCACTACAATCAAGCAAGGCCCAAAGAAACTCTACGTTCGTTGCTGGAGAGATTCAACATTGTAGCAGCATTAGTTGATCGCCCTGAACCACCGATGGTACTTATGGCAGCAGTATCCGGTGTTCTAGATAACTCGGAGTTTAAAAAATCCTTGTACCGAGATCCACCATGAAATCTCGGCGAATTCTACCTTGAAGCAGATAGATTTGTGCTGAAAGAAGATGCAACTTCCGAGAAGCGCATTCTCGATGTCAACATGCTTAAAGACGGAGAACCATATGATTCTGGAAAAGGAAAAGGAAAAGCCGATGTCAAGAATGATCGCAACAATCAGCCTCGGAGAGGGCTCAAATTTGAAAGGTACACAAAACTGAGTGACACTCTGAGCAGCATCTACATGGATATAGGAGGCGCCACCTCATAGCCAAAGCTTCCCAAAAGGGAGCCAACACTAGCACAATGCAATTCTGGAAGACATTGCATATTTCATGACATAGACGGTCATAACACTGATGATTGCTGACATTTGCGAGACCTTATTGAGGACCGGGTCAGACGAGGGGAGACACCCGAGTATGTCACTCAACCAATAGCGCCTATACCTGCGCTGCCACCACTTGTTCCCCAGAGAGTGAACGATCCTGGATCGAGCAATTGCGGGATTATCATTCGTTGATCCCACTCAGTGGATCTCTTCAGTTTACTGGACTTTGGTTCATAATTCATGTTTTAGGCTTTTAGGCGACTACTCGCCCCTCTTTGTTTTCTATGCATGCAATAAGTGCGGCAACATCGGCCCACACGCACGGAACAGATCCGTAGTCTCTAGTCGTGTTCAGGGTTGGAATAACTGCTGCTTAGCTTTCATGAACCAATAAAGATCATTGATGAGCTCCGGCTCCCAACTGGATCCGTCCAGTATAAACAAACTGCATTAGCATTTCCTCGGTCGTCTTACTCCGGTAAGGCTGTCATGGATACTCATCGCACTTCCTCGGTCGTCTTACTCCAGTAAGGCCGTCGTGGATACTCATAGCATTTCCTTGGTTGTCTTACTTCGGTAAGGCGTCGTGGATACTCATAGCATTTCCTCGGTCGTCTTACTCCGGTAAGGCCATCGTGGATACTCATAGCATTTCCTCGGTCGTCTTACACCGGTAAGGCCGTCATCGATCCTCACAGCATTTCCTTGGTCGTCTTACTCCGGTAAGGCCGTCTCGAAACCATTTTTGCACTGCTTGTCTTATCTTTTTGCAGGTACAGATTATTCAAAACACATCTTCCTTCAACCAGCAAGATATGTTATGGGGGCAAACTTGTTGACACACTTTTTGGTAAAAGCTGTCACACATGGAATTTCTGGGTAGCATCGCGCTCTGGCACTGAGAAAATCGTCACCAAACAAGAAGCGGTTTGGTCGAAATCACATCATCAACATAAACAAGCCCGAAACTCCTATCAGACAACCTCTTTTGGGCCTGAAAACAACAATTACGGAGCTTAGCTCTGTAACTCTTGCAGCCCTCTAAATGAGCTTCAAGTAGAGCTTTTGTTTGGCTTAATGGGGCTTACGGTTTGAAAGTTATGCCAGTTTCCGTAAACGCACGCAGAACTTGGATTTTGAGAATTGGTGATATTTCTGTTCGGGTCGCCCCCTTTGGTTCATGGGCTCCTCCTTGGCTCGCACCAATCGGCTCGTGAAGCACTCTTCTTCTACTCGTGAACTATCTCTGACTCGTGGAGCATATAGGGTCACGACCCCCATTACCACGACCCGACCACTAGCTTCATCGCTATAGCTCGCGACTAGACCTCGGCTCGTGAGGCCCACATCACGACCCGACCCCATGACCACGAACCGACACCTGCACCTTCTGATACATGCGTAGATTTTGACTTGTTCTCAAGGCTACTACTGCTACTACTTTCCCAGATCGGCTGCCACGTGCCCTGTCACGAACCGGTCCTCCCAGAAGCTCTCCTAAAGCTATAAATACACCTCTACATTGAATTTTAAAGGGATTCTCTCTGTCTTTTTTGCTAAGGCCTTTCTCCTACATCTCTACGGCTTCCACCATTGCTGAGTGCAAGGATTTTGCACCTTCAATATCTAAATTCTACTCTTGTAATCTCGATTAAACACACGGATTGTGTATCTGCAATTAACTGATTTTTATAATCTCTCAGTATAACAATAAGACTATAAAGTGGACGTAGGCTATATCTATAGCCGAACCACTATAAAACCTTGTGTGTTCCCTCTGATTTTACTATTTTCTATATTCTGTTATCTGTGATCTGCATTTGGGTGTTAGTGCCAGATTTTGGTCTAACATTTTGGCGCGCCGGGAAGGGAGCACATGATACAACTTCAATTTCTAGCTCTAAAGGAATCGATTTGCTTGGCTATTGGATCAATGGTTAAAAGAAAGAACAACGGAACTTTCTCCTGTAATGAAGTGCTGAGGCCGAAGGCACAAGACACGAGGAAAACCAGGAAGCTTCCTCTCATGAAAACCCATCGGCATACTTGACTCGAGAAGAAATGGACGACGTTCTTCCTGAATTGAGAGTTCAAGTAGCAAAGCAAGATTATCTCCTTAGGAAGCAACAGGAGATGATCGATGGATTCTTTGGTCGTATGGATGGAAGGCCGAGCAACTATCAACGCATTGGAAATGAAGCCATAAAAGAGGCTCGTGCATCGCATGGACTAGTGGGCAACCCCCTCACTCTTGGAAATTCTCAGGATCAACCGACTTTAGCTCCAGTTCATACGAGCGTTGGATTGCAAGTTCCCATCCCTCATCAGCAATCGGCTCGTGAGTTAGGGCCAGGAACAACTCATGATGGACCAAAACCGGCTCACGATGGTGGCCCACGACCCGATCGGATCGCCCCCCTCCAGTCGCGAGACGTGAACCACTAGATTATGATCCAGCTCGTGATGCACCTCCTAGCATACGAACTGCTCCCAGCGACTCACTCCCAGCAGCTCACCAGCATCTTCCTTCTCTCACATTTAATGCTGGGAGTACAAGCCCTTATATTGGCAACTTGCAACAACTTTTTTGGAGGAAATTGACTAGCAGACCTGATTGAACGCCTCTCAAGAGGTCGCACTTATCATAATGATGTGAATGACGTCAACCACACTCCTTTCGCTCAGGAAATCAGGAATTCTCGTAATCCACCATATTTCAAACATCCACCACTGGAGCCCTACAACGGTAGGACCGATCCAACCGTGCATCTGATGTGCTAAAAACGGCATATAGAAGTTCAGTCGGCATCGGAAAACGTCATGGAAAAGTGTTTTCCCCTCTTTCTGACTGACATAGCCGCTATGTGGATTCGGCAGCTAGAAACTTAATCGATCAACAGCTAAATCGTGTTGGTCACACGCTTCATTGAACAATTTCGTGTTCACATTGCACGACCCAAGAACGTCATGTCACTCACTACAATCAAGCAAAGGCCCAGAAAAACTCTACTTTCGTTCCTGGAGAGATTAAACGTTGCAGCAGCATCAGTTGGTCGCCCTGAACCATCGATGGTACTAATGGCAATAGTATCCGGCGTTTTAGATAACTCGGAGTTTAAAAAATCCTTGTACCGACATCCACCATGAAATCTCAGCGAATTCTACCTTGAAGCAGATAGATTTCTGCGGGAAGAAGATGCCGAGAAGCGCATTCTCGATGTCAACATGCTTAAAGACAGAGAACCGTCTGATTCTGGAATAGGCAAAGGAAAAGCCGATGTCAAGAATGATCGCAACAATCATCCTCAGAGAGGGCTCAAATATGAAAGATACAGTAAACTGAGTGACACTCTGAGCAACATCTACATGGATATAGGAGGCGCCACCTCATATCCAAGGCCTTCGAAGAGGGAGCCAACGCTAGCACAACGCAATTCTAGGAGACATTGCATATTTCACGACATAGATGGTCATAACACTGATGATTGCAGACATTTGCGAGACCTTATTGAGGACCGGGTCAGAAGAGGAGAGCAACCTGAGTATGTCACTCAACCAACAGCGCCTACACCTGCGCTGCCATCACCTATTCCCCATAGAGGGAATGATCCTGGATCGAGCAATCGCGGGATTATCATTCGTTGATCCCACTCAGTGGATCTCTTCAGTTTACCGGACTCCGGTCCATAGATCATGTTTTTAGTCTTTTAGGCGACTTCTCGCCCCTCTTTGTTTTCTCTGCATGCAATAAGCGCGGTAACATTGGCCCACACGCACGGAACTAACCCGTAGTCTCTAGTCGTGTTCAGGTTTGGAATCACTTTCGCTTAGCTTTCACGAATCAATAAAGATCATTAATGAGCTCCGACTCCCTTGGATTCGTCCATTATAAACAAACCGCAATAGCATTTCCTCGGTCGTCTTACTCCGATAAGGTCGTCGTGGATACTCATCGCATTTCCTCGGTCGTCTTACTCTGATAAGGCCATCGTGGATACTCATAGCATTTCCCCGGTCGTCTTAATTCGGTAAGGCCGTCGTGGGTACTCATAGCATTTCCTCGGTCGTCTTACTCCGGTAAGGCCGTCATGGATACTCAAACCGTTTCCTCGGTCATCTTACTCCGGTAAGGCCGTCATGGATCCTCACAGCATTTCCTTGGTCGTCTTACTCCAGTAAGGCCGTCTCGGAACCATTTTTGCATTATTTGTCTTATCTTTTGGCACGTAGGATTATGGATCTTACAGATTATCCAGAACACATCTTCCTTCAACCAGCAAGATATGTTCTAAGGGGCAAACTTGTTGACACACTTTTTGGTAAAAGCTGTCACATACGGAATTTATGGATAGCATTGCGCTCAGGCATTGAGAAAATCGTCAACAAACAAGAAGCAGTTTGGTCGAAATCACATCATCAACATAAACACGCCCGAAACTCCTATCATACGACCTCTTTTGGATCCAAAAACAGCAATTACAAAGCTATGCTACATAATTCTTGTAGCCCTCTGAATGTGCTTCAAGTAGAGCCTTCGTTGGGCTTAGTTGGACTTACTGTTTGAAAGTTATTCCCGTTTCCGTAAATGAACACAGAACTTGGATTTTGAGAATTGGTTACATTTCTGTTCGGGTCGCCACCTTTGGTTCGTGGAGTCCTCCTTGGCTCACAACCCTCGGCTCGTGAAGCACTCTTTTCTGCTCGTGAACCAGCTCCAATTCGTGGAGCATATATGGGTCACGACCCCCAATACCACGACCCGACTACTAGCTTCATCACTACAGCTCGCGACCATACCTCGACACGTGAAGCCCACATCACGACCCGAACCAATGACCACGAACCGAACCCTGCACCTGTTGATACACATGTAGACCTTGACTTGTTCTCAAGGCTACTCCTGCTCCTGCTTTCCCGGATCGGCTGCCACATGCCCTATCACGAACCGGTCCTCCCAGAAGCTCTCCTACAGCTATAAATACAACTTTACATGGAATTTTAAAGGGATTCTCTCTGCCTTTTTGGCTAAGGCCTTTCTCCTACATCTCTACGGCTTCCACCATTCCTGAGTGCAAGGATTTTGCACATTCTACATCTAAATTCTACTCTAGTAATCTCGATTGAACACACGGATTATGTGTCTACATGTAATTGATTCTTGTAATCTGTCAGTATAACAATAAGACTATAAAGTGGACGTAGGCTACATCTACAGCCGAACCACTACAAAACCTCATGTGTTCCCTATGATTTTACTATTTTCTATATTCTGTTATCTGTGATCTGCATTTGGATGTTAGTGCCAGATTTTGGTCTAACATTTTGGCGTGCCAAGAAGGTGGCACACGATACTACTTCAATTTCTAGCTCTAAAGGAATCGATTTGCTTGGCTATTGGATCAATGGTTAAAAGAAAAAAGGATGGAACTTTCTCCCGTACTGAAGGTGCTGAGGCCGAAGGCACAAGAAACTAGGCAAGCCAGGAAGCTTCTTCTCATGAAAACCCATCGGTATACTTGACTCGAGAAGAAATGGACGGTGTTCTTGCAGAATTGAGAGATCAAATGGAAAAGCAAGATGATCTCCTCAGGAAGCAACAGGAGATGATCGATGGATTCTTCGCTCGGATTGATGGAAGGCCGAGAAACGATCAATGCATTGGAAATGAAGCCATAGAAGAGGCTCGTGCATTGCATGGACTTGGAGGCAACCCCCTCACTCTTGGAAGTTCTCAGGTTCAACCGACTTCAGCTCCAGTTCAGACGAGCATTGGATTGCAAGTTCCCATCCCTCATCAGCAATCGGCTCGTGACTTAGGGCTTGGAACCGCTCGTGGTGGACCATAACCTGCTCGCGATGGTGGCCCACGACCCAATCGGATCACCCCCTCCAACCGCGAGCCATGAGACGTGAACCCCTGGATTATGATCCGACTCGTAATGCATCTCCTGGCCCACGAACTGCTCCCAGCGACTCACTCCCAGCAGCTCACCAGCAGTTTACTTCTCTCATATTTAATGCTGGGGGCACAAGCTCGGATATTGTGAACTTGCAAAAACTTTTTGAAGGAAATCGACTAGCAGACCTGATTAAACGCCTCTCAAGAGGCCACACCTATCAGAATGACGTAGACGACGTCAACCACACTCCTTTCACTCAGGAAATCAGGAATTCTCATAATCCCCCAGATTTCAAATTTCCACAACTAGAGCCTTACAACGGTAGGACGGATCCAACCGTGCATTTGATGCGCTACAAACGACATATGGAAGTTCAATCGGCATCGGAAAATGTCTGGCAAAGTGTTTTCCCCTCTTTCTGACTGACATAGCCACTATGTGGATTCGGCAGCTAGAAACTGAATCGATCAACAGCTAGAACATGTTGGTCGCACACTTCCTTGAACAATTTCGGGTTTACATTGCACGACTCGAGAACGTCATGTCCCTCACTACAATCAAGCAAAGGCCGAGAGAAACTCTGCGTTCGTTCCTAGAGAGATTCAACGTTGCAGCAGCATCAGTTGATCGCCCTGAACCATCGATGGACTAACGGAAGCAGTATCCGACATTCTAGATAACTCGGAGTTTAAAATATCCTTGTACTAAGATCCACCACGAAATCTTGGCTAATTCTAAGTTGAAGCAGATAGATTTCTGCGGGAAGAAGATGCAACTACCGAGAAGCGCATTCTCGATGTCAACATGCTTAAAGATAGAGAACCGTCTGATTTTGGAAAAGGCAAAGGAAAAGCCAATGTCAAGAATGATCGCAACAATTAGACTCGGAAAGGGCTCAAATATGAAAGATACACTAAACTGAGTGACACTCGGGGCAACATCTACATTGATACAGGAGGTGCCAACTCATATCCAAGGCCTCCCAAGAGGAAGCCAACGCTAGCACAACGCAATTCTGGGAGACATTGCATATTTCACGACATAGGCGGTCATAACACTGATGATTGCAGACATTTGCGAGACCTTATTGAGGACCGGGTCAGACGAGGGGAGCTACATGAGTATGTCACTCAACCAACATCACCTACACCTGCGCTACCACCACCTAATCCCCAGAGAGGGAATGATCCTGAATCGAGCAATCGCAGGATTACATTCATTGATCGCACTCAATGGATCTCTTCGGTTTACCGGACTCCATTCCATAGTTCATGTTTTTAGGCTTTTAGGCGACTTCTCGCCTCTCTTTGTTTTCTCTGCATGCAGTAAGCACAGCAATATCGGCCCATACGCACGGAACCGACCCGTAGTCTCTAGTCGTGTTCAGGGTTGGAATAACTGCCGCTTAGCTTTCATGAATCAATAATGATCATTGATGAGCTCCATCTCCCAACTGGATCCGTCTGGTATAAACAAACCACATTAGAATTTCCTCGATCGTCTCACTCTGGTATGGCCGTCGTGGATACTCATCGCATTTCCTCGGTCGTCTTACTCCAATAAGGACGTCGTGGATACTCATAGCATTTCCTCAGTCGTCTTACTCCGGTAAGGCCGTCGTGGATCCTCACAGCATTTCCTTGGTTGTCTTACTGTGGTAAGGCGGTCTCAGAACCATTTTTGCATTCTTTGTCTTATCTTTTTGCAAGTACGGATTATGGATCTTATAGATTATCCTGAACACATCTTCCTTCAACCAGCAAGATATGTTCTGGGGGGCAAATTTGTGGACACACTTTTTGGTAAAAGCTTTCACACACGGAATTTCTGGATAGCAAGGCGCTTAGGCACTGAGAAAATAGTCAACAAACAAGAAGTGGTTTGGTCGAAATCACATCATCAACATAAACAGGCCCGAAACTCCTATCTGACGATCTCTTTTGAGCCCAAAAACAACAATTACGAAGATAAGATTCGTAACTCTTGTATCCCTTTGAATGAGCTTCAAGTAGAGCTTTCGTTTGGCTCAATCAGACTTACGGTTTGAAAGTTATGCCCGTTTCCGTAAACACACGTAGAACTTGGATTTTGATAATTGGTGACATTTCTGTTCGGGTCGCCTCCTTTGGTTTGTGGGCTCCTCCTTGGCTCGCACCCCCCGGCTCGCGAAGCACTCTTCTTCTGCTCGTGAATGAGCTCTGACTCGTGGAGTATATATGGGTCACGACCCCCATTACCATGACCCGACCACTAGCATCAACACTACAACTCGCGACCAGACCTTGGCTCTTGAAGCCCCCATCGCGACCCGACCCCATGACCACGAACCGATCCCTGCACCTGCTGATACACGCATAGATCTTGACCTGTTCTCAAGGCTACTCCTGCTACTACTTTCCTGGATCAGCTGCCACGTGCCCTATCACGAATCGGTCCTCCCATAAGCTCTTCTACAGCTATAAATACACCTCTATATGGAATTTTAAAGGGATTCTCTCTGACTTTTTGTCTAAGGCCTTTCTACTACATCACTATGGCTTCCACCATTGCTGAGTGCAAGGATTTTGCACCTTCTACATCTAAATTCTACTTCTGTAATCTCGATTAAACACACGGAATGTGTGTCTGCATGTAACTGATTCTTGTAATCTGTCAGTATAACAATAAGATAATAAAGTGGACGTAGGCTACATCTACAGCCGAACCACTATAAAATCTCGCGTGTTCCCTCTGATTTTACTATTTTCTGTATTTTGTTATCTATGATCTGCATTTGGGTGTTAGTGCTAGATTTTGGTCTAACATTTTAGCGTGCCCGGAAGGGGGCACACGATAATACTTCAATTTCTAGATCTAAAGGAATAGATTTGCTTGGCTATTGTATCAATGGTTAAAAGAAAGAAGGATGGAACTTTCTCCCGTACTGAAGGTGCTGAGGCCGAAGGCACGAGAAACGCGCCAAGCCAGGATGCTTCCTATCATGAAAACCCTTCGGCATACTTGACTCGAGAAGAATTGGACTGCTTTCTTGCTGAATTGAGAGATCAAATGGAAAAGCAAGATGATCCCCTCAGGAAGTACCAGGATATGATCGATGGATTCTTCACTCGGATGGATGGAAGGCCAAGCAATGATCAGCGCATTGGAAATAAAGCCATATAAGAGGCTCGTGCATCGCACGGACTCGGGGTCAACCCCCTCACTCTTGGAAATTCTCAGGATCAACCGACTTCAGCTCCAGTTCAGATGAGCGTTGGATTGCAAGTTCCCATCCCTTATCAGCAATCGGCTCGTGACCTAGGGCCAGGAACAGATCGTGATGGACCAAAACTAGCTCGCGATGGTGGCCCATGACCCGATCGGATCGCCCCCCTCCAGCCGCGAGCCGCGAGACGTGAAACCCTGGATTATGATCCGACTCGTGTTGCACCTCCTGGCCCAAGTACTGCTCCCAGCGACTCACTCCCAGTAGCTCACCAGCAGATTACTTCTCTCACATTTAATGCTGGGGGCACAAGATCTGATATTGGCAACTTGCAACAAGTTTTTGAAGGAAATCAACTAGCATACCCGATTGAACGCCTCTCAAGAGGCCGCACTTATCAGAATGACGTGGATGACATCAATCACACTAATTACACTCAGGAAATCAGGAATTCTCGTAATCCACCAGATTTCAAACTTCCACAACTAGAGCCCTACAATGGTAGGACCGATCCAACCGTGCATCTGATGTGCTACAAACGACATATGGATGTTCAATCGGCATCGGAAAACGTCATGGCAAAGTGTTTTCCCCTCTTTCTGACGGACATAGCCGCTATGTGGATTCGGCAGCTAGAAACTTAATCGATCAACAGTCGGAACATGTTGGTCGCACGCTTCCTTGAAAAATTTCGGGTTCAAATTGCATGACCCAAGAACGTCATGTCACTCACTACAATCAAGCAGAGGCCCAAAGAATCTCTGTGTTCCTTCCTGGAGTGATTCAACATTGCAGCAGCATCAGTTGATCGGTCTGAACCATCGATGGTACTGATGGCAGCAGTATCCGGTGTTCTAGATAACTCGGAGTTTAAAAAATCCTTCTACCGAGATCCACCATGAAATCTTGGCGAATTCTACCTTGAAGCAGATAGATTTCTGCAGGAAGAAGATGCAACTTCCGAGAAGCGCATTCTCGATGTCAACATGCTTGAAGAAGGAGAACCGTCTGATTCTGGAAAAGGCAAAGGAAAAGCCGATGTCAAGAATGATCGCAACAATCAGCCTCGGAGAGGGCTCAAACTTGAAAGATACACTAAACTTAGTGACACTCTGAGCAACATCTACATGGACACAGGAGTCGCCACCTCATATCCAAGGCCTTCCAAGAGGGAGCCAACGCTAGAACAACGCAATTCGTGAGACATTGCATATTCCATGACATAGACGATCATAACACTGATGATTGCAGACATTTGTGAGACCTTATTGAGGACCGGGTCAGACGAGGGGAGCTACCCGAGTATGTCACTCAACCAATAGCGCCTACACTTATGCTGCCACCACTTATTCCCTAGAGAGGGAACGATCCTGGATCGAGCAATCGCGGTATTATAATTCGTTGATCCCACTCAGTGGATCTCCTCATTTTATCGGACTCCGGTCTATACTTCATGTTTTTTGGCTTTTAGACGACTTCTCTCCACTCTTTGTTTTCTCTACATGCAATAAGCGCAGCAACATCGGCCCACATGCACGAAACTGACCTGTAGTCTCTAGTCGTGTTCATGGTCGGAATAACTGCCGCTTAGCTTTCATGAATCAATAAAGATCATTGATGAGCTCCGGCTCCGAACTGGATTCGTCCAGTATAAACAAACCGCATTAGCATTTCCTCGGTCGTCTTACTTCGGTAAGGCCGTCGGGGATACTCATCGCATTTCCTCGGTCGTCTTACTCCGGTAAGGCCGTCTTGGATACTCATTGCATTTCCTCGGTCGTCTTACTCTGGTAAGGCCGTCGTGGATCCTCATAGTATTTCCTTGGTCGTCTTACTCCGGTAAGGCCGTCTCGGAACCATTTTTGCAATATTTGTCTTATCTTTTGCAGGTACAGATTATGGATCTTATAGATTATCCAGAACACATATTCCTTCAACCAGTAAGATATGTTTTGTAGGGCATACTTATTGAAACATTTTTTGGTAAAAGCCATCACACACGGAATTTCTAGATAGCATCGTGCTCAGGCACTGAGAAAATCTTCAACAAACAAGAAGCGGTTTTGTCGAAATCACATCATCAACGTAAACAGGCCCGAAACTCCTATCAAACGACCTCTTTTGGGCCAGAAAACAGCAATTAAAAAGCTTATCTCAATAAATCTTATAGCCCTCTGAATGAGCTTCAAGTAGAGCTTTCGTTTGTCTCAATCGGACTTACGCTTTGAAATTTATGCCTGTTTCAGTAAACGCACGCAAAACTTGGATTTTGAGAACTAGTGACATTTCTTTTTGGGTCGCCCCCTTTGGTTCGTGGGCTCCTCCTTGGCTCGCACCCCCCGGCTCGTGAAGCACTCTTCTTCTGCTCGTGAACCAGCTCCCACTCGTGGGGCATATATGGGATACGACCCCCATTACTACGACCCGACCACTAGCTTCATCACTACAGCCCGCGACCAGACCTCGGCTCGTGAAGCCCACTCACGACCAGACCCCATGACAACGAATTGATCATTGCACCTGCTGATACATGCGTAGATCTTGATTGTTCTCAAGGCTACTCCTCCTCCTACTTTCCAAGATCGGCTGCCACGTGCCCTCTGACGAATCGGTCCTCCCAGAATCTCTCCTACAGCTATAAATACACCTCTATATGGAATTTTAAAGGAATTCTCTCTGAATTTTTGGCTAAGGTATTTCTCCTACATCTCTACGGCTTCCACCATTGCTGAGTGCAAGTATTTTGCACCTTCTACATCTAAATTCTACTCTTGTAATCTCGATTAAACACACGGATTGTATGTCTGCATGTAACTGATTCTTGTAATCTGTCAGTATAACAATTAGTTTATAAAGTGGACGTAGGCTACATCTATAGCCGAACCACTATAAAACCTCATGTGTTCGCTTGGATTTTACAATTTTCTATATTCTGTTATCTGTGATCTGCATTCGGGTGTTAGTGCCAGATTTTGGTCTAACATTTTGGCGCGCAAGGAAGGGGGCATACGGTACTACTTCAATTTCTAGCTCTAAAGGAATCGATTTGCTTGGCTATAGGATCAATGGTTAAAAGAAAGAAGGATGGAACTTTCTCCCGTACTGAAGGTGTTGAGGCTGAAGGCACGAGAAACGAGGCAAGCCAGGAAGCTTCCTCTCATGAAAACCCATCCGCATACTTGACTCGAGAAGAAATGGACGGCGTTCTTTCTGAATTGAGAGATCAAATGGCAAAGCAAGATGATCTCCTCTGGAAGCAATAGGAGATGATCGATGGATTCTTCGCTCGGATGGATGGAAGGCCAAGCAATGATCAACGCATTGGAAATGAATCCATAGAAGAGGCTCGTTCATCGCATGGACTCGGGGGAAACCCCTCACTCTAGGAAATTCTCAGGATCAACCGACTTCAGCTCTAGTTCAGACGAGCATTGGATTGCAAGTTCCCATCCCTCATCAACAATCGGCTCGTGACTTAGGGCTAGGAATAGCTCGTGACGGACCAGAACCGGCTCACGATGGTGGCCCACGACCCGATCATATTGCACCTTTCCAGCCGCGAACCGCAAGACGTGAACCCCTGGATTATGATTTGACTCGTGGTGCACCTCCTGGCCCACGAACTGCTCCCAGCGACTCACTCCCAGTAGCTCACCAGCAGCTTACTTCTCTCACATTTAATGGTGGGGCACAAGTTCTGATATTGGCAACTTGCAACAACTTTTTGAAGGAAATTGACTAGCAGACCTGATTGAATGCCTCTCAAGAGGCCGCACTTATCAGAATGACGTGGATGACGTCAACCACACTCCTTTCACTCAGGAAATCAGGAATACTCGTAATCCCCCAGATTTCAAACTTCCACAACTAGAGCCCTACAATGGTAGGATCGATCCAACCGTGCATCCGATGCGCTACAAACGGCATATGGAAGTTTAATCGGCATCGAAAAACGTCATGGCAAAGTGTTTTCCCCTCTTTCTGACTGACATAGCCGCTATGTGGATTCGGCAGTGAGAAACTGAATCGATCAACAATTGGAACATGTTGGTCGAACGCTTCCATGAACAATTTCGGGTTCACATTGCACGACCCAAGAACGTCATGTCACTTACTACAATCAAGCAGAGGCCCAGAGAAATTCTGCGTTCATTCCTAGAGAGATTCAACGTTGCAGCAACATTAGTTGATCGCGTTGAACCATCAATGGTACTGATGGCAGTAGTATCCGGCGTTCTAGTTAACTCGGAGTTTAAAAAATCCTTGTACCGAGATCCACCACGAAATCTCGGCGAATTCTACCTTGAAGCAGACAGATTTCTGCGGGAAGAAGATGCAACTTCCGAGAAGCACATTCTCGATGTCAACATGCTTAAAGACGGAGAACCGACTAATTTTGGAAAAGGCAAAGGAAAAGCCGATGTCAAGAATGATTGCAACAATCAGCTTCGGAGAGGGATTAAATATGAAAGATACACTAAACTGAGTGACACTCTGAGCAACATCTACATGGATACAGGAGGCGCCACCTCATATCCAAGGCCTCTCAAGAGGGAGCCAACGCAAGCACAATGCAATTCCGGGAGACATTGCATATTTCATGACATAGACGGTCATAACGCTGATGATTGCAGACATTTGCGAGACCTTATTGAGGATCGGGTCAGACGAGGGGAGCTACCCGAGTATTCACTCAAACAACAGCGCCTACACCTGCGCTGCCACCACCTATTCCCTAGATAAGGAACGATCCTTGATCGATAAATCATGGGATTATCATTTGTTGATCCCACTCACTGGATCTCTTCAGTTTACCGGACTCCGGCCCATAGTTCATGTTTTTAGGCTTTTAGGCGACTTTTCGCCCCTCTTTGTTTTCTCTGCATTCAATAAGCACAACAACATCGTTCCACACGCACGGACTGACCCGTAGTCTCTAGTCATGTTCAGGGTTGGAATAACTGCCACTGAGCTTTCATGAATCAATAAAGAACATTGATGAGCCTCGGCTCCCAACTGGATCCGTCCAGTATAAACAGACCGCATTAGCATTTCCTCGGTCGTCTTACTCCGGTAAGGCCGTCGTGGATACTCATCGCATTTCCTCGGTTGTCTTACTAAGGTATGGCTGTCGTGGATACTCATAGCATTTCCTCGGTCGTATTACTCCGGTTAGGCCGTCGTGGATCCTCACAGCATATCCTTGGTCGTATTACTCTGGTAACGCCGTCGCGGAACCATTTTTGCATTGTTTGTCTTATCTTTTTGCAGGTACGGATTATGGATCTTACAGATTATCCAGAACACATCTTCCTTCAACAAACATGATATGTTCTGGGGGAAAGCTTGTTGAAACACTTTTTGGTAAAAGCTGTCACAAACGGAATTTCTGGATAGCATCACGCTCAGGCACTGAGAAAATCGTCAACAAACAAGAAGCGGTTTAGTCGAAATCACATCATCAACATAAACAGGCCCGAAACTCCTATCATACGATCTCTTTTAGGCCCGAAAACAGCAATTATGGCTCCATAACTCTTGTAGCCCTTTGAATGAGCTTCAAGCAGAGCTTTTGTTTGGCTCAATCGGATTTACCGTTTGAAAGTTCTGCCCGTTTCTGTAAACGCACGCAGAACTTGGATTTTGAGAATTGGTGACATTTCTGTCTGGGTCGCCCCCTTTGGTTCGTGGGCTCCTCCTTGGCTCGGACCCCTGGCTCGTGAAGCACTCTTCTTCTGCTCGTGAACCAGCTTCGACTCGTGGAGCATATATGGGTCACGACCACCATTACCACGACCCGACCACTAGCTTCATCACTCCAGCTCGCGACCAGACCTCGGCTCATGAAGCCCACATCACGACCTGACCCCATGACCACGAACCGATCCCTACACCTATTTATACACGCGTAGATCTTGACCTGTTCTCATGGCTACTCTTGCTCCTACTTTCCCAGATCGGCTGTCATGTGCCCTATCACGAACCGGTTCTCCCAGAAGCTCTCCTACTGTTATAAATACACCTCTACATGGAATTATAAAGGGATTCTATCTGACTTTTTGGCTAAGGCCTTTCTCCTACATCTCTACGGCTTCCACCATTGCTGAGTGCAAGGATTTTGCACCTTCTTACATCTAAATTCTACTCTTGTAATCTCGATTAAACACACGGATTGTGCGTCTGCATGTAATTGATTCTTGTAATCTGTCAGTATAACAATAAGATTATAAAGTGGACGTAGGCTACATCTATAGCCGAACCACTATAAAACCTCATGTGTTCCCTCTGATTTTACTATTTTCTGTATTCTGTGATCTGCAATCGGGTGTTAGTGCCAGATTTTGGTCTAACATTTTGGCGCGCCAGGAAGGGGGCATACGATACTACTTCAATTTCTAGCTCTAAAGGAATCGATTTGCTTGGCTATTGGATCGATGGTTAAAAGAAAGAAGGATGGAACTTTCTCCCATACTGAATGTGTTGAGGCCGAAGGCACGAGAAACGAGGCAAGCCAGGAAGCTTGCTCTCATGAAAACCCATCGGCATACTTGACTCGAGAAGAAATGGACGGCGTTCTTGTTGAATTGAGAGATCAAATGGAAAAGTAAGATGATCTCCTCAGGAAGCAACAGGAGATGATCGATGGATTCTTCGCTCAGATGGATGGAAGGCCATGCAATGATCAGCGCATTGGAAATGAAGCCCTAGAAGAGGCTCTTGCATCGCATGGACTCGGGGGCAACCCCCTCACTCTTGGAAATTTTCTGGATCAACTAACTTCAGCTCCAGTTTAGATGAGCGTTGGATTGCAAGTTCCCATCCCTCATCAGTAATCGGCTCGTGACATAGGGCCAGGAACAGCTCGTGATGGACCAAAACCAGCTCGCAATGGTGGCCCACGACCCGATCGGATCCCCCCTCCAGCCGCGAGCCGCGAGACGTGAACCCCTGGATTAGATCCGGCTCGTGATGCACCTCCTGGCCCATGAACTGCTCCTAGCGACTCACTCCCAGTAGCTCACTAGCAGCTTCCTTCTCTCACATTTAATGCTGGGGGCACAAGCTCTGATATTAGCAACTTGCAACAACTTTTTGAAGGAAATTGACTAGCAGACCTGATTGAACGCCTCTCAAGAAGCCGCACTTATCAGAATGACGTGGATGACGGCAACTACACTCCTTTCACTTAGGAAATCAGGAATTCTCGTAATCCCCCTGATTTCAAACTTCCACAACTAGAGCCCTACAACGGTAGGACCGATCCAACCGTGCATCCGATGCGCTACAAACGACATATGGAAGTTCAATCAACATCGTAAAACGTCATGGCAAATTGATTTCCCCTCTTTCTGAAAGACATAGCCGTTATGTGGATTCGGCAGCTAGAAACCGAATCGATCAACAACTCGAACATGTTGGTCGCAAGCTTCCTTGAACAATTTCGGGTTCACATTGCACGAACCAAGAACGTCATGTCACTCACTAAAATCAAGCAATGTCCCAGAGAAACTCTGCATTCGTTCCTGGAGATATTCAACGTTGCAGCAGCATCAGTTGATCGCCCTGAACCATCGATGGTACTGATGGCAGCGGTATCCGGCGTTCTAGATAACTTGGATTTTAAAAAATCCTTGTACCGAGATCCACCACGAAATCTCGGTGAATTCTAACTTGAAGTAGATAGATTTCTGAGGGAAAAAGATGAAACTTCCGAGAAGTGCATTCTCGATGTCAACATGCTTAATGACGGAGAACTGTCTTATTCTGGAAAAGGCAAAGGAAAAGTCGATGTCAAGAATGATCGTAACAATCAGCCTCGGAGAGGGCTCAAATATGAAAGATACACTAAACTGAGTGACACTGTATGCAACATCTACATGGATACAGGAGGCGCCACCTCATATCCAAGGCCTTCCAAAAGGGAGCCAATGCTAGCACAACGCAATACCGGGAGACATTGCATATTTCATGACGTAGACGGTCATAACACTGATGATTGCAGACATTTGCGAGACCTTATTGAGGACCGGGTCACACGAGGGGAGCTACATGAGTATGTCACTCAACCAACAATGCCTACACCTGCGCTGCCACCACCTATTCCCCAGAGAGGGAACAATCCTGGATCGAGCAATCGCGGGATAATCATTCGTTGATCCCACTCAGTAGATCTCTTCAGTTTACCGGACTCCGATCCATAGTTTATGTTTATAGGCTTTTAGGCGACTTCTCGCCCCTCTTTATTTTCTCTGCATGTAATAAGCGCAGCAACATCGGCCCACATGCACGGAACCGACCCGTAGTCTATAGTCGTGTTCAGGGTTGGAATAACTGCCGCTTAGCTTTCATGAATCAATAAGGATCATTGATGAGCTCCGGCTCCCAACTAGATCCATCTAGTATAAACAAACCACATTAGAATTTCCTCGGTCGTCTTACTCCGGTAAGGCCATCGTGGATACTCATCGCATTTCCTCCGTCGTCTTACTCCGGTAAGGCCATCGTGGATACTCATAGCATTTCCTTGGTCGTCTTACTCCAGTAAGTCCGTCGTGGATACTCATAGCATTTCCTCGGTCGCCTTACTCCAGTAAAGCTGTCGTGAATACTCATAGCATTTCCTCGGTCGTCTTACTCTGGTAAGGCTGTCGTGGATCCTCACAGCATTCCTTGGTCGTCTTACTCCGTTAAGGCCATCTCGGGACCATTTTTGCATTGTTTGTCTTATCTTTTTGCAGGTACGGATTATGGATCTTACAGATTATCCAGAACACATCCTCCTTCAAGCTGCAAGATATGTTCTGGGGGACAAACTTGTTGACACATTTTTTGGTAAAAGCTGTCAAACACGGAATACCTGTATAGCATCACGCTTAGGCACTGAGAAAATCGTCAACAAACAAGAAGCAATTTGGTCGAAATCACATCATCAACATAAACAGGCCCGAAACTCCTATCAGGCAACCTCTTTTGGGCCCAAAAACAGCAATTATGGAACAATGCTCAGTAACTCTTGTAGCACTCTGAATGAGCTTCAAGTAGAGCTTTCGTTTGACTCAATCGGGCTTATGGTTTGAAAGTTATGTCCATTTCCGTAAACGAACGCAGAACTTGGATTTTGAGAATTGGTGACATTTCTGTTCAGGTCGCCCCCTTTGGTTCGTGGGCTCCTCCTTGGCTCGCACCCCCCGGCTCGTGAAGCACTCTTCTTCTGCTCGTGAACCAGCTTCAACTCGGGGAGCATATATGGGTCACGACCCCATTACCATGACCCGACCACAAGCTTCATCACTCTAGCCCGCGACCAGACCTCGGCTCGTGAAGCCCACATCACGACCCGACCCCATGACCACGAACCAATTCCTGCACCTGCTAATACACGCGTAGATCTTGACCTGTTCTCAAGGCTACTCCTGCTCCTACTTTCCTGGATTGGCTGCCACGTGCCCTGTCACGAACCGGTCCTCCTCTACAACTATAAATACACCTCTATATGGAATTTTAAAAGGATTCTCTCTGACTTTTTGGCTAAGGCCTTACTCCTACATCTCTACGGCTTCCACCATTGCTGAGTGCAAGGATTTTGCACCTTGTTAAATCTAAATTCTACTCTTGTAATCTCGATTGAACACACAGATTGTGTATCCGCATGTAACTGATTCTTGTAATCTGTCAGTATAACAATAAGATTATAAAGTGGATGTATCAAAGTCAAATGCTGGCGGCCGATGATTCATCATCAGAAGAGGATGGTGGTGTTTGTAATCACTCATCAGATGACTCATCGAATCAATCACTATCTTATGGTCCGTGAGGGAAAATTAGCACCAGCTGAGATATTGCAAATGAAACTCTGGGCCAGATCAACCAAATGTGCTACACGGCATTAGACAAAATCTGTGGGACACAGCAAAGTCTCAAAGAGCTGTTTGAACGAGGACGAAGGATTAAGTCATACTGTGACAACATCCAGATTGGCTGTAAAATAAGGAATTAAAATAAAAAGTGATTTGATTCATCAAAGTGCTTATTGAAGATTCTGTTAAAGGAATTTGTTCATCGCTCCCAATATATTAATAGCCAATGGGAGGGTTTTGCTTCACAGCGGGTGGACCGGTTGGCGTTATGCCATTTCTCCTTCCTCATATAGTGGTTCGATGGCTCTTCTCTACTAACCACAAAGATATCGGTATTCTCTATTTCATCTTTGCTGCCATTGCTGGAGTGATGGGCACATGCTTCTCCGTACTGATTCGTATGGAATTAGCCCGATCTCGTATATGGTCGTTGTTCCTGGATGGATATTTAAAAGGGCGTTAGCGCTTTCCTAAAAGAATATCAAGTAAAGGGGGGGCATGTATCCACTTTTTCTTTTGTAAAGAAAGCACCACCCGCTACTCGTAATCGAAAGGGGACATTAATATTGTAAAGAGCCTGTCGTGACATATTCAACTTCAGCTTCCGCTTCACTAAACGTAGTAGAGCCAATTGCATCAAGCAGCGCCCTACAGCCTCACATCGAGTCCTTCCTCTTCTCCAGGATTGGTGTGGGGAATCAGCCACTAGAGGCGAGATAGCCCTAGTTTCGTTCATTATTCCGTTCGGACAGCCTCTTTGTATGTACACCTTTGTTTCAGGGTGGGACCGTCCTCCTGCTAATCCGGCCATTTTCGAACCCACCCGGTACTTCTAAATTCTTTCTCTTCCCGGCCCGGTGTGAAGCGTGGTTATGTACATGTTCCGAATCGCCGGTCATTCATTATAGATCTAGTGGCATCGCTAGCAATTCGACTATTATATAAGATATTGTTGAAGATGATTCGATTTTCTCTTTTTATTGATAGATTTCACTCAAACGGTTTTAGGGTTGCCCTCTTTTGAGTTCATAGGAAATTTAGGCGAACATCTCATGCATCTATCTTTATCTACTCTGCACAAGCTAACAACAAAGAATCAGACTGATTAGTGAATCTATCCATACACTTATTATGCCCGTTATTTCTCATCATGTTGGAAATGCCAATTGAGGATCGATAGAGCGATCAGCGGAAAACCCTAACCAGATTATTGTTAATAAACAAATACCACCTAAACCACCACTCAGGATTCCAGGAATAGGCAAAAGGATACTTCAGACAGATGCAAGTGACAATTATTGGGGTGCAGTCCTCTTAGAATCAGAAGACGGCAAAGAATACTACTGTGGACATGCAAGCGGACAATTCAAAGATTCAGAGAAGCACTATCATGCTGTAACACCCCAAACCCGCTAAGGTCACTCACTAAGGGAATGCCTTAACTTCGGTGGAGTATTTTAAGTGAATATAGAACAGAAAAATTACAACAAGACAGATATAAATAATACTTGAAAATCTAAAACATCATTTCATTGCAGTAGAAGATAAACACGTTTGGTTACAATACCAAAACCAACTAAAACAAGAGTCAAGCACTAAATATCCATCCTGATAAAAACAAAAGTACATAATCCCACTACACAACTAATAGCCATAATAGAAAAGATAAGCTGAGCTTTACATCAACGGTCCAAGCTCCAAAAGATAGATAAAGCAATCTGATCAAAGCCCACTAGTGCTAGGCCCAACCTGAGGACCTGAGGGGGGGAAAAAGATAAAAACAACGGGGTCAGTCATAAGTCTGAGCGAGTCCTATAACTTTAACAATACAATCATTAAAGTAATTAGGGTATGATATAAACTTGGTACGGTAATGACTGGGGATAAATGACTACACTAAGCAGCCAACTAGACATAGGATGAACTAAGATATCGGTAAAGACGCATCTACCCACCCAAGGGTAATTACTACACTGCACCACACCAGTCATTCCTACTTAAAGGTTGATCCCACCCATGGACTTAGAAAATATAACTAGTAGTTTCGTGTACCCCTAGCTGACCACATAGGTGCCGTCTTCCCCTATCTCCACTAGGTGTACCCACTACTCCCCAAGCGATCGGCTCCCTAACGTAGATACCCATGCTGGCCCCACAGTGGGGTGTATCACTCCCCAAAGTGGCAACCCAAAACCAACACTGATGCACGGCTTATACCTACACAATGCAACAACGTCTTACCTACCATCCCGGGCCCACACACGCATATGAAACCCGTTGGACTTGCGTTGCCACCGCTACACCGTTTTGGCCTCTTATAGTCAAACCTAGTATGCGTGTCGCGTCCTCGACTTGGGTCAAGCCCACAAAGATACGTTTTGAGTTACTGGTTGAAATGGGCCCCCACAAGCTACCCACCTAAGCTTGTCCCTTTTCTAGTGCATCCCACTTAACCCTTTAATCATGTTTAATTACATGTTTCTACTTTGGTTAAGTATTCTAATCGTATTTTCTATTGCCACCCAAGGCAACCCACTAGATTTCCACATGCCACCCAAGGCACTTACTTGACTTCCACATGCCACCCAAGGCACCCAGTTAACCCCTCATGCCCCGCTACATGCATATCTGGTTAAGTGTTTCTTAATTGATTAAGAATGTAACCTTGTAAAGACCTCTCACATTAGACTGTCTTTTATGACAGCTGGATTTGTCGGTCGGGTCCGGGCAGCCTTACGCCATAACAGAGTCTAACCTCGTGTCTTCACACTTGTCGCGTATTTAGTTCATGCGTAAGACCTCTCACATTGGGCCAACCATTTGTAGCCGCTGGATTTGCCGGTCGGGTCCGGGCAGTCTTATGCTACAAAAGGGTCCAACCTCGTGTCTTAGTCGATTATTTACACCTAATTAATCACCCCCATATTTTGAATTAATTTTTCCTAATTAATTCCAATTTAATGATCTACATAATTGACTCAATTATGTCCATCCACTTATGGTATGCAACATCATACCAATTTCACCACAATTTTGTAAACATGAATATTAACCCCATCGTTCCCCACGTAATACGCTAACATGACATACTTAAAAGGGAAGATTCATCACAAATACAATGGGTTCAACTTAGCATAACATTAGCATCAACATGGGTTTTAATGGTGTCAACTTGCATATATGCTCATAGCATCAAACCCAACTAGCATAAATAATCAACCCAAACTTGCATGAATCACATATGTCATAAAGAGGGTAACTTGCATAGATGTTCATGTCATAGACCTCTCATAAAGGGATAAACTTGCATGCATGTCATAGGTCTAAAAAGGGATGAACTTGCATATGTTACTCATATCATAAAAAGGGGTAAACATGCATATATATGCATGACATACAAAGGGGTAAACTTGCATATGTATGCATTTCATACAAAGGTGTAAACTTGCACATGTTACTTGCATATAATCAAACACCAAACTTGCATAACATGTCATATATGAACTTGCATATAATCAAACACCAAACTTGCATAACATTTCATATATGAACTTGCATATAATCAAACACCAAACTTGCATAACATGGTGTCATAATGGATCAATGTTTATCATAGTGATTTGCATAACTAGCATCATGAACATATAGCATAAAACTTGCATAACTAGCATCATGGACATATAGCATAAAACTTGCATAACTAACATCATGAGCACATAGCATATGATAACATAACTTGCATTGATCCACATTCATAACCATAACCTCATTACATCCTATCATAATTAGTTTAGCATTTGCTTGCTAAAGGCATAGAAACTCACTACTTGTTGATTAGCACTCCTATGAAGAAGATTAAGTTGCTAGAGTTGATTAGAAGTTGATTTGAGAAGCTATCTTCTTCTAAAATTTGATGGAGGCTCCTTCTAAGTTGCATTTTGACGGCATGATGACGTTGTATCTATTTTTAGTATGGATTAGGGCAGTCTTAAGGTGTATTTATAGATTTAGGATGTAGTTTAGGCCCTTAGATTAACCCTAGATTAGTTTAGAGCCATCAGATTTCGTCACCAGCCAACAAACATAGCCCAAAACCTGACCAACTCACTCAAATGGTGCACCAGGCAAAACTGCCCGGCCACCTGTGTCGACTCCCAAGTCGACAGGGCAGTCGACTTGGGTCCAGTTGTGTCGACTCCCAAGTCGACTCCCCAGTCGACTTGGGGTGGATGGCGTGAATTTTCCCTCTTAGCTTTCCTGGCCTGATTTTTTAATTTTGAACTTGAAATTTAAATCTTTTTTGAGCTTAGAATTTTCTGAAAACTTACATGGGCCATAACTGGGTCATACGGACTCCGATTTACATAAACTCGGACTCTATTTCGCGTATTTTTCCGAGACAAACGCAATGGCATAGCCCGTTTCCCCTGATTCAGAATTTAAAATTTAATTCTGCCCTGTTTTATATAATAGCAAGTTATTCAACATACGGGGTGTTACATTCTCCCCTACTTAAAGGATTTTGTCCCCGAAATCTCTAAGTCAAGAAGAACGTATCCTACCATCCAAACAACCATCTACTAAACCATCAAACACTGGCATCCATTGTCCTTAAAGTTTCTAATGATGTATGAACATATGCAAAAAGTGTGTGTATATGTTCCTTGTCTAATGCAAAATCAGGCGGTCTACTGATTCAGTTGACCTCCTTAATGCAAACCATGATAGTGCCATGCATCCAATATGTATGCGAAAGAACCCTATCGACACATACTATCTCTACATGTGTGCATAACCATTCACCAAAATGCATCATCCATATGATAACGCAACCATTATACATCCATTAATATAGCTACCTACACACAATTATATGCAATATGCAATATGAAGTGACTAAGCCGATCTAGTGTCTAAAGTGTGTGTATATGCATCCACGAGCAACCACTAGCAAACACTTGCATCCATCAATCATAACATGTCTCAAACACATGTTTCAACCATAGGTTTACCATATCTACAGGTCAAAGGTACTAACGAGAGGACATACTAAAGATAAGATAAGCACAAGATAAGCGATAAAGGAGAAGTTAAAAGACATACCCTCAAAAAGGAATGGGTACAAAGAACGCATCTTCACTTCTGTCTCCCAAGTAGCGTTGCTCTCATCATCTCCCCATTGCACTTTGACTAGTTGAACCTCTCTGTTTCTCAACTTCCTAATCCCTGACCCAAGGATGCGAGTAGGAGCTCGACGAATCGTCGCATCACGCTCTACCTCCACTTCTCTAAGCAAGCTCGGCTCTACCACCTCTGCGGTCTCATGTAGGCACTTCCTCAAATTTGACACATGGAATACGTCATGTACACCACTAAGTCTCTCGGGCAAATCCACTCTATATGCCATCTGTCCAATCCTTTCCTTAATAGGAAACGGTCCTACAAACCTTGGTACTAACTTCCCAACGGACCCAAAGCGAATAGCATTCCGTAATGGAGATACTTTAACAAAGACCATGTCCCCAACATCAAACTCCAGATCCGTCCTCCTCTTATCCGCGTAAGATTTCTGCCTATCTTGCGCTGCTTTCATCCTTCTTCGAATCAACTAAATCTTTTCCGAAGTCTCTCTAACCATATCGGGCACAAGCAAGATCTTATCCGTAGATTCCCACCAACATGTAGGTGATCGACAAGGCCTTCCATAAAGAGCTTCAAAAGGAGCCATACCAATACTAGACTGAAAGCTGTTATTATACACGAACTCCACCAATGGAAGATGCTCTTCCCATGTACCTCCAAAATTTAAGATACATAGCCTCAAAAGGTCTTCTAGAATACGGTTCACCCTCTCGGTCTGGTCGTCCGTCTGAGGATGATATGCGGTGCTCAAACACAACTGAGTCCCTACTGCCTCTTGCAAACTCTTCCAAAACTCGCTAGTGAAGATAGGATCTCGATCGCTCACTATGCTAGAAGGTACACCATGCAACCGAACTATCTCTCGAATGTAGACTGAAGCTAGCCATGGAGCAGTCCTCTTACTCTTCACGGGTATAAAATGGGCGCTCTTAGTAAGTCTGTCTACCACAACCCAAATTCCCGTATTACCCTTCCTCGATCTCGGTAACCCATCGATAAAATCCATCGAGACGCTATCCCACTTCCATTGCGGAACTTCCAATGGGTGAAGCAACCCACTAGGTTTCTTTTGCTCCGCTTTCACTTGTTGGCACACCAAGCATCTAGCGACGTACTCGGCCACATCTTTCTTCATACCGGCCCAAAAGAAAACCCGCTTCATGTCTTGGTACATCTTGTCCCCACCGGGATGAATGGTCATCTTCAAACGATGCGCATCATCAAGAATAGCCTTCCTCAAATCCTCATCTTGCAGTACACAAAGTCTACCGTCTGTACGCAACCGTCCCATATCATCTAGGGTGTACCTACTCAAATGGCTGGACGACTCCCCCCTTATGAGCCTCTCTACCAACTCAACTAACTGTGGGTCGTCCCGTTGTGCCTCACCAATCCGTCCGAAAAGAGTAGGTCTGACCTCTAAGGATGCTAGCAAACCGGGTACAAAGTCAACGGAAGGTCCGAGGTCAAACATAGAGATAAATTCCAAGCTTCGTTGTTCCACGAACAATGGAATCAAGGACAACCTTTTTCTGCTTAAGGCGTCTGCCACCACGTTATCCTTGCCAGGGGTATATGCTATCTCAAAATCATAGGATGCTAAGAACTCCATCCACCTTTGCTGTCTTAAGTTCAAATCCTTCTGAGAAAACAAGTACTTCAATGATTTGTGGTCAGTGAACAATTCGAACCTCTCGCCAAGGTGATAATGGCGCCAAGTCTTAACCGCAAAAACAATAGCGGCCAACTCTAGATCATGTGTAGGGTAATTTTTGAAAAACCCCACCTCCGTTAAGGTCACTCTCAAAGCGAATGCCCTAATTTTGGTGGAGGTTTATAAGTATAAGTCACAGATATACAAGACAGATATAATAACACATATTTTTGAACAGTGGAAAACAACAACTTTTATTTCATCAAAATACGTGTTACACAAACCATGCCATAATTGTCTTACAACACTTCCAAAATCATAACTGTCTTGATTACATTATTTAAAGAATCATGAAGAAAACATAAATAAACTGCAAAAGTCCCCTAATTGCTTTCCAAAGCCATATTCCAAAATGGAAAAGATCCAAGCAAATATTCTTTCTCTTCAAGCTGGATATGAAAACGGGTCAAGCTGCGGTATTCCCTCCCTGAGAACCTGGGGGGGAAACAAAAGAAAAAGAGGCCAAAGGAAAAGGGTCAGTCATAAAGACTGAGTAAGTCCTAGTGACTTTCAGTGTAAAAATGGTTAAAACAACATGTCATGTATGAACTAGAACTAAACTCAAGAATGATGTCAAGGTGGACAAGATAGACTAAGGTGATCATGATAAGTCAAGACAAGTCAAATAAAGCATCGCATGTTCAAGATTCGTTGCCTCGACTATACTAGTATACTAAGCCCAGTTCACAAGTTAATCACGAAATAAATCCCATGGCCCAATATCATGAAATGATCCTGAAACGGGGTCTGACCCAAGTACGGGGTCCTACGGAACGCTTATCTAGTCGATCGGCTCCCTACAAGTTCTAGCTCGTCAAGTGTCCGTGTCATGCGGGTAATCACGAATGTAGTCACCTGTGCTGGGTCCACCTTCGGGTGTATCATCCCTAGGGTGTCAACCCCTGACACGATTCAAGATGCACAGATAAATCTACGGATACCCAGTGTCTGCCCCGGAATACGTGCACGACCGTAGTCCACCGAACCTACACTGGCGTACCCCACTGCCGTCGTTCACCTCTTACAATCAGCCTAGTAATCGTGCCCCACCCGGCCTAGCCCCAGGGTACCTTGATACATCTAGAGGGTTACTGCTGAAAAGGGTCGTGTCTAGGGTTTCGCCTAACAGATTAGGTCATGTAATTCGTGACCTAACCCGCCTAACCGATTAAGTCATGTAATTCGTGACTTAATCCTTTTCTAGTCTAGTCATGTCAAGGTGGTTAAGTATGTCATTTAAGTTCGCGACTTACCCCGCCTACGTGTCATGTCAAGTTGGCTAAGTGTTGTCGTTTCCAGTTCTTGACTTAGCCCTACAAATCGTGTTCAAGTTTGTTAAGTTGTCTTTTCATGTTCATGACATAACCCTAATTGGCATTAATTGATTCGTTAATGCACCGAACCACACACATTGTATCCTGTTGTTCGTAGCCACTGGATTTGTCGGGCGGTTCCGAGCAGGTTTACGCTACGAACTCAACCCAACCTCGGGTTTCAAGCGCGATGTGGCCAACTTCCCACATTGGATCCTATTGTTTGTAGCAACTGGATTTGTCGGGCGGTTCCGGGAAGATTTACACTACAAACTCAACCCAACCTCGAGTTGGCCACTTTCTTGTTTTCTAAAGTCATGCCCATGTTCTTATTAGATTTTGTGCTATTTTCATAGCATGTTCATATGTCAATTTCGTGCCCAACTAAGGCATGTTTTAAGTCAAGTTATGGCATGATCAAGTCAAGTTTTCGTGCCATATTTCATGTTCTACTTATGCCAAATTTCACGGTTTATGATTATAATCAATTCAAGTTTTGCCTATTCTACCCAATCGTATCCCCCAACGTATATAAACGTACTTCGTTCACAAGCATAAACAATTCAAGAGATAAAGGGGAATAACACCAAACATGTGATAAGCATATGTGAAAATTCCAACATCACTTGCATAATATACAGGCTATAACATATCACATGGTTTCAATACTAGCATGATAACTTGGCATAGCAATGGTTCCAACTTAGTTTAACATGATGATTTCAACTTTACATCATAGGCATAATAATCATTGCGGGCATAATAATAATTTTTATTACAAACATGAAACATTAAAGGCATAGTAGTCCTAATAGGCATAGTGGATTCCAATTTAGCATTTTTAACATAATGATTCTCATAGACATAATGATCCCAATCTATCATTTTTAACATAATGATTCTCATCTAACATTATAAACATAATGGTTCCAACTTAGCATTTTTAACATAATGATTCTCAACTAACATTATAGACATAATGATTCCAATTTAGCATTTTTAACATAATGATTCTCATCTAACATTATAAACATTATGGTTCCAACTTAGCATTTTTAACATAATGATTCTCAACTAACATTATAGACATAATGATTCCAATTTAGCATTTTTAACATAATGATTCTCATCTAACATTATAAACATAATGGTTCCAACTTAGCATTTTTAACATAATGATTCTCAACTAACATTATAGACATAATGATTCCAATTTAGCATTTTTAACATAATTGTAACAACCCGTATTTTCAATAAACTGTTATAACATAAATTGAGGCAGAATTTAATTCAAAAATCTGAATCAGGGGAAACGGGCTATGCCATTGCGTTCGTCTCGGAAAAATACGCGAAATAGAGTCCGAGTTTTCGAAAATCGGAGTCCGTATGACCCGGTTAAGGCCCATTGAAGTTTTCAGAAATTTCTATGCAAAAAACAGATTTAAATTTCGAATTAAAAACAGGGATTAGGGCTAATCTGGGTTAGGCGGTAAAATTCCCGCCAGGGGGACCCATGTCGACAGGCATGTCGACAGGGCACCCAGGGAGTCGACAGCCCTGTCGACAGCCCTGTCGACAGGGGGTGCCCAGGCAGCTCGGCCTGGTGCACCATTTCTGATTTGGGTTGAGTCATATGGCTTGGTTCTGGAGAATTCTGAGATTTGACGGGCCAAACCTAATCTAGGGTTAATCCTAGGGCTAAAAACACTCTAATCTTCTATAAATATACCCCTAATCCTACCCTAAAGCCTCATTAATCAATCTAGCAACTAAACTATGCCAATTTGAAACCTCAAATGGCCTCCACCTAAAATCCCTAGCCTCCACCTTCCTCAAAGTTTAATCCTATGAAGATATGATGATCATACAACCTTTTCTATGTTGTATGAATGCTTAATAACTTGCATACTTCATCAAGTAGCAAGTTTGATTTGCTAAAGTTTGTGTTTTGGGATTTTGCAAAAGGGTTTTCTTATTTGAGGCTTTGTTTTGAGTTTTTAAAAGGGCTTCTTCATCTTATTTGGTGGATTTGTGGCTTGTTTATATTTGTAAGCCCTCTTACCTTCACTTTACAAACTCTAAAGTTAATGTTTGGTGAAAGTTGAGATTTATGTGAGTTTAGTTGATTATGCATGTTTATGCGAACTCACTATGTCATGTTTTATATGATTCATAAGTTATGCATGCTTATGCGGACTCACTATGTCATGTTTTATATGATTCATAAGTTATGCATGCTTATGCGAACTCACTATACCATGTTCTACATGTTTCATAAGTTATGCATGCATATGCGAGATTACTATGCCATGTTTTACATGTTTCACAAGTTATGCATGCTTATGCGAGTTTATTATGTCATGTTCTACATGTTTCATGGGTTATGCATGTTCATGCAAGTTCATCTTACCATGTTATGCAAGTTTAATGGATTATGCATGCTTATGCAAGTTCATCTTACCATGTTATGCAAGTTTAATGGATTATGCATGCTTATGCAAGTTCACCTTACCATGTTATGCAAGTTTAATGGATTATGCATGCTTATGCAAGTTCACCTTACCATGTTATGCAAGTTTAATGGATTATGCATGTTCACCTTACCATGTTATGCATATTTAATAAGCTAAGCATGTTTATGCGAATTCACCATGACATGATTTGCAAGTTTAACATGTATGCATGTTTATTATGACATATGCCAAGTTACCTTTTATACCCTTATACGTTATGACGAATATGTAAGCGAGATAATGACGTTGGGAGGGCTTGGGTAAACTTAAAGATACATGAAACGAAAAGATTGGGAATTTACCTATTAAGTTAGGTCTACCCCTTGGGAATTTACCTATTAAGTTAGGTCTACCCAAGTATATGTTAACTTGTAAATGTGTTTAAAAGTGGACATGACATTAGATAACATGATATGGCCAACTCGAGGTTAGACCTAGTTGTGGTGTAAATCTTCCCAGGTAACCACAACGTGGGGTCTAATGTGGGTAGTTGGTCATGTTGCACCATAAGACCCGAGGTTAGACTTAGACGTGGTGTAAATCTTCCCAGGTAACCACGGATGTCTAATGTGAGAGGTTGGGTGCGTTAAGTAATTAATGCCTCATGATTAGGGTTAAGTCATGGCCCACTAATACTTAACCAATAATGGGGATGCGAGGAATAGATGGGGTTAAGTGGTTACACTTAACTAATTTAATCCAGGATTAGTGAGGGGTTAAAACCACACTTAACCCTCTTAGAAACCCTAGCAACGTGGTCTGTTCCAGCAGTAATCCCAGTTTGGTATCATTCACAACCCTAGAGGCTAGGCTAGGGCGGGGCACGATTACTTGACTGATGTAAGCGACCAAAGCGACGGCTGAGTGGTACAGCGGTGCGGGTCCGGCGGACTACGGACGTGCACGTAGTCCGATGTTAGACAAACTCGAGGCACGAGTACCAGTAGCTTAGACTGTGCATTATTGCTTAGGTGTCTGGGGTTGACACCCGAGGGCTTGATACACCCGAAGGTGGACCCAGCACAGTCTGACTACATCCATGTGGGCCGTATGGACACCAACACTTGACGTGTTAGGTTTATAGGGAGCCGATCGACTAGACCGTTGGGCTGGGCCTTATACTAAGGTCACTTCATGTTATTGGGCCAAAGTTTGGGCTAAGGGATCAAGATCTGTTTTGTGGGTTTGCTAGTACACTGTGGTGCAAAGTTTAACCTCGTCTATGTGATGTCACCTTTATCTATTGCCAGTATGTTCATCTCAGTTTCCATCATACGGTTAACTTTATTAGTTTATAGATTGATCGTAGTAGGGCTTACCAGTCTTTTTGACTGACCTGTTTTCCTTTCGCTTCTTTTCTTCCGTTCCCCCCCCCCCCCACAGGTTCTCAGGGAGGGACTACATCTGCTTAGTGGATCTTTGACTTGCTTGTTGGATAGCTCATGTATGGATCTGAGCTAGCTATGGCTTATCTTTTATTTCTGGGGATTAGTACTGATGTTTTACCATGTATTTTGTTATCACGTATCTAGACTTATGTTGTATTTTGGATCATGACATTTTGATATTATGTACTTGACTATGTTGGTATTTTCTAAGATGATGATGATGGGTTTTTATCTGCTACCGCTGCTTTACTTATATTTACTTTTATATATTCTGTCTTGCGATATCTCTGTGCATGTTTACCTTCACAATAACGCCCCTCCAAAGCTAGTACATTCTAACGAGTGATCCTAGGGGAGGTGGGGTGTTACATTTGGTATCAGAGCGAGGTTAACAAGATTGAACAAAACTTTTGAAAAAAAAAACATTTTGAAAAACTATTTTCAAAAACCTACTAAGTATTTTCCAAAATAAAGTCTAGATTATTTTAAGGCTAATCCCCAAAAGCCATCAGCATTATCATTCGTTCCCTTGACCTGATCTTATCTTATCTTTTGTTTCAGTATGGCTGAGAATCTTGACATCCCAGATGGAGTGAACGTACCACTCTGGTATAGGAGACTCCAAGAAGCTAGGGCGGCAGCCGGTCCCGCCAACCCTACTCCCACTCCTCCTCCCGTAGTTGAGAATCCTATCCCTAATATCCCTCCTCCGGTGGTTCCTGCTCCCCCTCCTCCAGCAGCTAATATTCCCCCTCCCGTTGCTAATGTTCCTCCTCCTCTCGTTGCTGAGGCTCCTCTTCCTCCTCCTCCCCCTCAGCACCCTCAGATTGAGTTTACAAAGGTTTGTAAAGACTTCAAGGCAATGGGAGGCAAGAATTTCCTAGGCACGGAATCTTTCGTTGAAGCCAGGAATTGGCTGAAGGACACGGAGGATTTATTTGCCATCTTCGGGATAGATGACGAGAGAAAGATCTTATTGACCGTATGGCTTTTGAAGGATGAGGCGGCCTATTGGTGGGAGGTCACCAATGGGACGAGGCCCGTTGAGACTTGGGCCGACTTGAGGGCTAGATTTGTGACCAAGTTTCTATCTTCAGCCGAGGCGAATTTACAAATGGAGAAGTTCATTTCATTAAAGCAAGGTGATATGTCGATCAAGGAGTATGTGAACAAGTTTAATCAGCTGGCCCGCTTTGGTTTGGATATAGTGAACACCCCGGAGAAGAAGGCTCTTCGATTTGCCAGAGGATTGAATGAGCCACTACAGGGCTTGGCGATGTCACATATTCCACATGGAGCCACTTTTGAGAGTTTGGTCAATATGGCTCTGCTTCAGGGAGAGGGAAAGAAGGAAGTCAAGTCGGGCGATACTCAAGCAAAGAAGGCTGATTCTCAAGGCAAAGGCAACCAAGGTCAAAGCAGTCAAGGAAATCAGAATAAGAACAAGAAGGGCAACAACAAAGGCAAGGGGAAGTGCAATTACTGTGGCATAGCTGGGCACTTTGCTAAGGATTGCAGGAAGAAGAAAAGGAAGCTTAGTGGTGGATGCTTTTCTTGTGGAGAGACTGGGCACTTCAGCAAAGAATTCCCAAAGAAGAAAGGACAGGCTGGATCTTCAGGAGGGCAAGTTCATGCTCTCAATGCCGCTTCAGTTCCCGAGAGAGGTAGTGTTTCTGTTGAGAACCTTGTTTATATCTCTGATCTTCCAGTACGTACCTTGTTTGATTCCGGTGCATCACATAGCTTTATTTCATCTGATCTTGTTGATAGCTTGCGCCTCAGTACTAGCTTAGTGGATGATCCCGTTTGTGTTTCGAATCCCATCGGGGGTTCTGCTCATCTATCTATGATATGTGAGGATCTAAGGATCTCTATACTCAGCGTAGAATTCTTGTGTAGTGCGTATGTTCTAGGTTTCAGGGGATACGGATTGATCTTGGGCATGGATTGGCTGTCTAGATATGGAGCCATTCTGGATTGTGAGCATAGGGTTGTAAGGCTTGTGACTCGCCTGGGCAACACCTTAGAGATTTCATGCAATCCGAAGAATCCCGTCATGTTATGCTATCTAGAATCTCTCGACTCATCAGAGGAGGCCCTTCAGTCTGTAAGGGTGGTCCGGGATTATCCAGATGTGTTTGAAGAAGTTAAGGGGTTGCCCCCTAAACGAGAGATTGACTTTCGCATCTATCTGGTAGATAATGCTAAACCTGTTTCTTTGCCCGTTCGGCATATGGCTCCGCGTGAGAGACGGGAGCTGAGCAAGCAAGTGAAAGAATTGCTTGAGAAGGGCTTCATCAGAAGGAGTATATCCGAATGGGGAGCGCCTGTGGTGTTTGCAACTAAGGCAGATGGCTCTCTTCGACTCTGTGTGGATTATAGAGAATTGAATAAGCTGACTAAGAAGAACCGACACCCGTTACCAAGGATCGATGATCTCTTTGATCAACTTGTTGGTGCTTCTGTTTTCTCTCAGCTTGATCTTGCTACGGGTTTTCATCAGCTCAGAGTGGCTGAAGACAGTATAGACAAAACTGCATTCAGAACTCCAGACGGATTCTTTGAATGGCTTGTTATGCCGTTCGGTTTGACGAATGCACCCGCGTATTTTGTGGATTTGATGAGTAGGATGTTTCGGGAGTTCTTGAATAAGTTTGTCGTGGTCTTTGTTGATGATATTCTAGTCTTCTCCAAGGATGAGGAAGAGCATGCGAGGCACCTAGTAGAGGTGATGGACACACTCAGAGCACACCAGTTAAAAGCCAAGTTCTCCAAGTGCCACTTTTGGAGAAGGGAAGTCAGATTTCTTGGGCATATCGTATCCAAGCAAGGCTTGGCAGTGGATCCCGCTAAGGTGGTTGCAGTTCAGGATTGGAAGACTCCAAGGAACGCAACCGAGGTGAGGAGCTTTCTGGGTCTTGCGGGTTTCTATCGGAAGTTCATCAAGGACTTCGCGAAGATATCCGCTCCTCTTACTAAGTTGACGAAGAAGAACTTAGTCTTTGCTTGGGATATGGATTGTGAGCTTGCTTTTCAAAGGCTCAAAAGAGCCCTTACCTCCGCACCTGTTCTAGCCTTACCCGATGGTGGTAAGATATTTATCGTGTACACTGATGCTTGTGGCACGGGATTGGGTGCCGTTCTGATGCAAGAAGGCAGAGTTATATGTTTTGGTGGGAGGCAACTTAAGGTGCATGAGAGGAATTATCCCACCCATGATCTAGAGCTGGCAGCGATTGTATATGCGCTTAAAGCATGGCGTCATTACCTTCTGGGAGAGAGATTTGAGCTATATATTGATCATAAGTCTTTGAAGTATCTCTTTTCGCAGAAAGATCTGAACTTAAGACAGCAGAGATGGATGGAATTTTTGGCTTCCTATGATTTTGAGATATCCTATACCCCTGGCAAGGGGAATGTTGTAGCGGATGCGTTGAGTAGGAAAAGGTTGACGCTAAGTCCTCTATTTGTTGAGATGAAGAATTTAGAGTTCTTGGCGACCTTTGATTTCTCTTTGGCAATGGAGTCGGAGACCGGTTCCTTGGCATCTTTAGAACTCAGGCCTACCCTTCTAGATCAAGTCGGGGCTTCACAGAAGGAAGACCCTCAGATAATTGAGATCATGGACAAGCTGGTTCGAGGGGAGACATCTAGTCACCTTGCTCGATATTCTATAGACGATAAGGGTTGGCTGAGGAGAGACGGAAGGCTTTGTGTTCCGATGGTAGAAGACTTGGTAAGGAAAGTTCTTGAGGAAGCACATCGCTCCAGGATGACCATACATCCAGGTGGTGATAAGATGTATAAGGACATGAAGCGCGTTTTCTTCTGGCCTGGGATGAAGAAGGATGTAGCGGGGTTTGTCTCGAGATGTGTTATTTGTCAAAGAGTAAAAGCAGAGTCAAAGAAGCCCGGTGGGCTATTACATCCGCTAGAGGTCCCGCTATGGAAGTGGGAGAGCATTTCTATGGACTTTATTGATGGGCTTCCAAGGTCCAGGAAGGGGAACACGAGCATATGGGTCATTGTGGATAGGCTCACGAAGAGTGCTCATTTTATCCCAGTAAAGAGCAAAAGAACCGCATCTGGACTAGCATCAGTATATCTTCGAGAGATAGTGCGGCTACATGGAGTCCCTTCCAGCATAGTCAGTGACCGAGACCCCATCTTTACTAGTCAGTTCTGGAACAGTTTGCAGGAGGCTATGGGCACGAGATTGAACCTGAGTACAGCCTATCACCCACAAACAGACGGCCAAACAGAAAGGGTGAATAGGGTACTTGAGGACTTGTTGAGGCTTTGCATCCTGGATTTTGGTGGTGCATGGGAAGACCATCTTCCTCTTGTCGAGTTTGCATACAACAACAGTTATCAGGCGAGCATAGGGATGGCACCCTTTGAGGCTTTATATGGAAGGCCGTGCAAGTCACCTACATGTTGGTGGGAATCCACGGATAAGCTTATACTTGGACCCGACATGATTAGGGATACATCCGAGAAGGTTGAGTTGATTAGAAGACGGATGAAAGCGGCCCAAGACCGGCAGAAATCCTATGCTGACAGGCGAAGGTCCGAATTGGAGTTTGAGGTTGGGGACAAAGTTTTCGTGAAGGTTTCTCCTTTGCGGAATTTGGTCCGATTTGGAGCTGTTGGGAAGCTAGCACCGAGATTTGTTGGACCCTTCCCCATCATTGAGAGAATTGGGAAGATGGCTTATAGAGTGCAATTGCCCGAGAAGTTGTCCGGAGTGCATAATGTCTTTCATGTCTCGCAACTCCGAAAGTGCCTGCATGAGTCCGCTGAGGTGGTTGAACCTAGCATGCTTGAAGACGTGGAAGTAGAGAAAGAAGCAACTTTAAGAAGAGCTCCGATTCGTATCTTGGGGACAGAGACCAAGAAGCTAAGGAATCGTGAGGTCAGATTGGTGAAAGTTCAATGGGGTGAAGCCGAAGAAGACGCAACTTGGGAAACCGAGGAAAAGATGCGTGGGCTTTATCCATTTCTTTTTGAGGGTACACTCTCAATCTCTTTCCTTTATTTAGCGTAACTTTCTCTTTGCTATCCATGTTTATCTAAGTTGTCGTGCTAAGCTTGTCATGAGAACCTTAGGTAGAAACCCTTTTGGATGAAACATGTGCTTGAGACATGTTATGTTTGATGGTTGCAAGTGGTTGCAAGTGTTTGCAAGTGGTTACTCGTGGATGCATGATACACATTAGGCACTAGATCGGCTCACACACTCCTCATATTGCATGTGCATGAGTGTTTATGCTTATTCTTGGATAAACTTTGTATGAAATCACATGGATGTTGCATATGGGTGTATGGTTGGGCACGCATATAGATATTATGCATTATGATAGGGATTTGCATACATATGGATACATTTCACTAACATATTTTGCATTGATCATTGCATTAGATAGGTACATATACACACACTTTTGCATATGTTCATACAGCATTTAGAATCCTTTAAGGACAATGGTTGCTCGTGGATGATGTTTTGAGTAGATGGATGTTGGATGGTAGGATATGTTCTTCCTAACTTGAAGATTTCGGGGACGAAATCCTTTAAGGAGGGGAGAATGTAACAACCCGTATTTTCAATAAACTGTTATAACATAAATTGAGGCAGAATTTAATTCAAAAATCTGAATCAGGGGAAACGGGCTATGCCATTGCGTTCGTCTCGGAAAAATACGCGAAATAGAGTCCGAGTTTTCGAAAATCGGAGTCCGTATGACCCGGTTAAGGCCCATTGAAGTTTTCAGAAATTTCTATGCTAAAAACAGATTTAAATTTCGAATTAAAAACAGGGATTAGGGCTAATCTGGGTTAGGCGGGAAAATTCCCGCCAGGGGGACCCATGTCGACAGGCATGTCGACAGGGCACCCAGGGAGTCGACAGCCCTGTCGACAGCCCTGTCGACAGGGGGTGCCCAGGCAGCTCAGCCTGGTGCACCATTTCTGATTTGGGTTGAGTCATATGGCTTGGTTCTGGAGAATTCTGAGATCTGACGGGCCAAACCTAATCTAGGGTTAATCCTAGGGCTAAAAACACTCTAAACTTCTATAAATATACCCCTAATCCTACCCTAAAGCCTCATTAATCAATCTAGCAACTAAACTATGCCAATTTGAAACCTCAAATGGCCTCCACCTAAAATCCCTAGCCTCCACCTTCCTCAAAGTTTAATCCTATGAAGATATGATGATCATACAACCTTTTCTATGTTGTATGAATGCTTAATAACTTGCATACTTCATCAAGTAGCAAGTTTGATTTGCTAAAGTTTGTGTTTTGGGATTTTGCAAAAGGGTTTTCTTATTTGAGGCTTTGTTTTGAGTTTTTAAAAGGGCTTCTTCATCTTATTTGGTGGATTTGTGGCTTGTTTATATCTGTAAGCCCTCTTACCTTCACTTTACAAACTCTAAAGTTAATGTTTGGTGAAAGTTGAGATTTATGTGAGTTTAGTTGATTATGCATGTTTATGCGAACTCACTATGTCATGTTTTATATGATTCATAAGTTATGCATGCTTATGAGGACTCACTATGTCATGTTTTATATGATTCACAAGTTATGCATGCTTATGCGAACTCACTATACCATGTTCTACATGTTTCATAAGTTATGCATGCATATGCGAGATTACTATGCCATGTTTTACATGTTTCACAAGTTATGCATGCTTATGCGAGTTTATTATGTCATGTTCTACATGTTTCATGGGTTATGCATGTTCATGCAAGTTCATCTTACCATGTTATGCAAGTTTAATGGATTATGCATGCTTATGCAAGTTCACCTTACCATGTTATGCAAGTTTAATGGATTATGCATGCTTATGCAAGTTCACCTTACCATGTTATGCAAGTTTAATGGATTATGCATGTTCACCTTACCATGTTATGCATATTTAATAAGCTAAGCATGTTTATGCGAATTCACCATGACATGATTTGCAAGTTTAACATGTATGCATGTTTATTATGACATATGCCAAGTTACCTTTTATACCCTTATACGTTATGACGAATATGTAAGCGAGATAATGACGTTGGGAGGGCTTGGGTAAACTTAAAGATACATGAAACGAAAAGATTGGGAATTTACCTATTAAGTTAGGTCTACCCCTTGGGAATTTACCTATTAAGTTAGGTCTACCCAAGTATATGTTAACTTGTAAATGTGTTTAAAAGTGGACATGACATTAGATAACATGATATGGCCAACTCGAGGTTAGACCTAGTTGTGGTGTAAATCTTCCCAGGTAACCACAACGTGGGGTCTAATGTGGGTAGTTGGTCATGTTGCACCATAAGACCCGAGGTTAGACTTAGACGTGGTGTAAATCTTCCCAGGTAACAACGGATGTCTAATGTGAGAGGTTGGGTGCGTTAAGTAATTAATGCCTCATGATTAGGGTTAAGTCATGGCCCACTAATACTTAACCAATAATGGGGATGCGAGGATTAGATGGGGTTAAGTGGTTACACTTAACTAATTTAATCCAGGATTAGTGAGGGGTTAAAACCACACTTAACCCTCTTAGAAACCCTAGCAACGTGGTCTGTTCCAGCAGTAATCCCAGTTTGGTATCATTCACAACCCTAGAGGCTAGGCTAGGGCGGGGCACGATTACTTGACTGATGTAAGCGACCAAAGCGACGGCTGAGTGGTACAGCGGTGCGGGTCCGGCGGACTACGGACGTGCACGTAGTCCGATGTTGGACAAACTCGAGGCACGAGTACCAGTAGCTTAGACTGTGCATTATTGCTTAGGTGTCTGGGGTTGACACCCGAGGGCTTGATACACCCGAAGGTGGACCCAGCATAGTCTGACTACATCCATGTGGGCCGTATGGACACCAACACTTGACGTGTTAGGTTTATAGGGAGCCGATCGACTAGACCGTTGGGCTGGGCCTTATACTAAGGTCACTTCATGTTATTGGGCCAAAGTTTGGGCTAAGGGATCAAGATCTGTTTTGTGGGTTTGCTAGTACACTGTGGTGCAAAGTTTAACCTCGTCTATGTGATGTCACCTTTATCTATTGCCAGTATGTTCATCTCAGTTTCCATCATACGGTTAACTTTATTAGTTTATAGATTGATCGTAGTAGGGCTTACCAGTCTTTTTGACTGACCTGTTTTCCTTTCGCTTCTTTTCTTCCGTTCCCCCCCCCCCCACAGGTTCTCAGGGAGGGACTACATCTGCTTAGTGGATCTTTGACTTGCTTGTTGGATAGCTCATGTATGGATCTGAGCTAGCTATGGCTTATCTTTTATTTCTGGGGATTAGTACTGATGTTTTACCATGTATTTTGTTATCACGTATCTAGACTTATGTTGTATTTTGGATCATGACATTTTGATATTATGTACTTGACTATGTTGGTATTTTCTGAGATGATGATGATGGGTTTTTATCTGCTACCACTGCTTTACTTATATTTACTTTTATATATTCTGTCTTGCGATATCTCTGTGCATGTTTACCTTCACAATAACGCCCCTCCAAAGCTAGTACATTCTAACGAGTGATCCTAGGGGAGGTGGGGTGTTACAATAATGATTCTCATCTAACATTATAAACATAATGGTTCATTTTTAACATAATGATTCTCAACTAACATTATAAACATAATGATTCCAACTTTGCATCATAACCTAGCAATTACCAATTTTTCAATTAAATCATTATAGGTATATTAACATCACAGGCATAGTTCCATCAACAGTCATAGACATGGTTTAATTAGCATCATAGGCATGGTTTAATCAACATAAAGATTTCAATAAACATAGTGATTCCATGGACATGTATTAGTCCAACTTGCCAAACAATTAAGCCCAAGTGATTCATAACAACATCAAAATCATGACAAGTTTAACTTGCAACGTTGCCATAGCAATATCCCCAAATTATAATTCAAAGATTAACAATATAAACATGGATTAACAATAGTTCCTAAATCCGGTTTCAATTCATGACATGTCCATATTGATTTTAGCGTTTTTGCCTAAAAAGTAACATAGAACTTACAATATGAAGCAAATAATCCAAATAAAAATCCCAAATCAAATAGCCCCAAATTCGTTGTCTAAAGCTTCGTAGTTGTTGTAGCTTCTAGTTGTAGCCTTCAAGAATCGTCCTTCATCTTCTATAATTTTGTTCTTTGTATTTTTAATTCAGAGCTCTAGGTTTAATTGCGGCGGCCTGAGGCTAAAATGAAATAGTATGATTTAGGCTAGGTCTTAGGTTCTTTTTATAGTGTTTGCAAGTTGATTTAGACCATCGATGGAGCTTGGTTCAATAATATCCGTTCGTTTGAAGGAGAGGCCAATCAAGAGCTGACACCTAGCCCTAGTGACAAGGCAAGGCTCAGAAAATCGACCAAACACAGACCAGGCCAGCCAAGACCTGACCAGCCAGTACATTCTGACCTGGGCACACTTGGCAGGTGCGCCAGGCTAAAAATGTACTGGCGCACTTCCCAAGTGCGCCAGTTCATTTTTGTTCTGGCGCACTTCCCAAGTGCGCCAGTGCATTCTGACCCGTTTTCTGGTTTTTCGCCCAACTTCGTTCGTCCATATCTTCTTCATACGATATCCATTTTACGCAAACTCGGACTCTATCTCAAGCAGAATTCTGAGACGAATGCAATGGCGTATCCCGTTTCCCTTAATTCTTTGATTTCAAATTAGCTATACTTTAATTTGTGCATTTCACAGTTATAGAATACACGGGGTGTTACATTCTCCCCCACTTAAAAGGATTTTGTCCCCGAAATCTTCAAGTTAGGAAGAATGTATATCTTAGCATCCAAACATCCATCTACTCATCCATCAAACACGAGCATCCATTGTCCTTAAAAGACTTCTAATGCTTTATGATCATATGCGAAGTGTGTGTGTACATGTACTTATCTGATGCAAAATCAGTCGGTCTACTGATTCAGTTGACCTCCTTAATGCAAATTATGTAAGTGTCATGAATCCATTATGTATGCAAATTCTCCTATTCATGATTCTACATGAGTGCACAATCATTCATACAAATGCAACATTCATATGACAACACACTAAACTTCATCCATATACGAATAAATACATTTATGCATATGCAACATGAAAATGTGTCTGAGCCGATCTAGTGCCTAATGTGTATTCATGCATCCACGAGCAACCACTTGCGACCACTTGCAACCATTTTGCAATCATAACATGTTTCAATTACATGTTTACATCCAAAAAGATTCTACCTATGGTTCTCAAGATAGGATCGAGGAGAGAAATAAGATAAAACAAAGCATCTAGGAGAAGTTAACGATGTACCGCCAGAAGGTCCGGTCTGCTTCTTAGGGCAGTCTTTGCTGATGTGTCCAGTCTTCCCACAATGAAAACATTCACCATGCTTTCTCTTCCTCTTTCTACAATCCTTGGCTATGTTCCCTTCCGTACCATAGTAATTGCATTTCCTTTTATCACGTGAGTTGTTGTTCTTGCCTCCTTTCCCGGAGTCTACCTTCTTATTCTGAGAATCGTTGGGCTTGACCTCTTTCTTCCCTTGAGAGTTTTCTGCCTCTGTCTCCTTCTTTCCCTTATCTTCTTCGTTCAGCAATGCCATCTGCACCAACCTTTCATACCTAGCTCCCATGGGTATATGGGTCATGGTCAAACTGTGTAATGGCTTATTCAATCCTTTGACAAAGCGGAGAGCCTTCTTGTGCGGGGTGTTGACAAGGTCTAGTCCGAACCTAGCCAGCTCATCGAACTGATTAACGTACTCTTTGACTGTCATATTTCCTTGCTTAAGAAATAAAAATTTCTCCAACTGCAAACTCCTTTCAGCTTCTGAGAGAAATTTAGCCTCAAACCTTGCCCTAAAGTCCTCCCATGTTTCCACTGGTCTTTCTGCATTAGTGACTTCCCACCAGTAGGAAGTCTCACCTTTTAGTAGCCACACTGCTAGTTGTACCTTCTGCCTATCTTCTACCTCAAAAATGACGAATAAGTCCTCAGTTTCTTTCAGCCAATTTCTAACTGCCACGAAGGACTCAGTTCCATGAAAATCCTTTCCTCCCATAGCTTCAAAATCTTTACATATCTTAGCAAAAGTGTTTCCCCATGGAGGAGGTGGAGGAAGAGGTGCTGCTGCAGCCGGATGATTCCCTACAGCTGGGGGAGGAGGAACGGCAGGGCCTGGCTGAGTGGCCCTTCTTCTAAGAATCGCCTAAACCAACCAGGTATTGGTACACCCTCTGGCAAGTTAAGTTCTTCAGACATACTAAAACAAAAAGGATAGATTCAAAACGAAGGATAAGAGATAGTACCTATGGCTTTGGGGGACTTTGCCTTTTTAAAATAAAATAATATTTTATCTTTTAAAAATGCTTATTTAAATTTTCTTTTGAAAATAAATTTTCAAAACTTTTTATCTTATCTGGTAAACCTATGCTCTGATACCAAGTGAAACACCCCACCTTCGTTAGGGTCACTCTCAAAGGGAATGCCCTAATTTTGGTGGAGGTTTATAAGTATAAGTCACAGATATACAAGACAGATATAATAACACATATTTTTGAACAGCGGAAAACAACAACTTTTATTTCATCAAAATACGTGTTACACAAACCATGCCATAATTGTCTTACAACACTTCCAAAATCATAACTGTCTTGATTACATTATTTAAAGAAGCATGAAGAAAACATAAATAAACTGCAAAAGTCCCCTAATTGCTGTCAAAAGCCATAGTCCAAAATGGAAAAGATCCAAGCAATACATTCTTTCTCTTCAAGCTGGATGTGAAAACTGGTCAAGCTGCGGTATTCCCTCCCTGAGAACCTGGGGGGGGGGGGGGGACGAAAGAAAAAGAGGCGAAAGGAAAAGGGTCAGTCATAAAGACTGAGTAAGTCCTAGTGAATTTCAGTGTAAAAACGGTTAAAACAACATGTCATGTATGAACTGGAACTAAACTCAAGAATGATGTCAAGGTGGACAAGATAGACTAAGGTGATCATGATAAGTCAAGCCATGTCAAATAAAGCATCGCATGTTCAAGATTCGTTGCCTCGACTATACTAGTATACTAAGCCCAGGTCACAAGTTAATCACGAAATAAATCCCATAGCCCAATATCATGAAATGATCCTGAAACGGGGTCTGACCGAAGTACGAGGTCCTACGGAACGCTTATCTAGTCGATCGGCTCCCTACATGTTCTAGCTCGTCAAGTTTCCGTGTCATACGGCTAATCACGAATGTAGTCACCTGTGCTGGGTCCAACTTCGGGTGTATCAGCCCTAGGGTGTCAACCCCTGACACGATTCAAGATTCACAGACAAATCTACGGATACCCAGTGTCTGCCCCGGAATACGTGCACGACCGTAGTCCACCGAACCTACACTAGCGTACCCCACTGCCGTCGTTCACCTCTTACAATCAGCCCAGTAATCGTGCCCCACCCGGCCTAGTCCCAGGGTACCTTGATATATCTAGAGGGTTACTGCTGAAAAGGGTCGTGTCTAGGGTTTCGCCTAACAGATTAGGTCATGTAATTCGTGACCTAACCCGCCTAACCGATTAAGTCATGTAATTCGTGACTTAATCCTTTTCTAGTCTAGTCATGTCAAGGTGGTTAAGTATGTCATTTAAGTTCGCGACTAACCCCGCCTACGTGTCATGTCAAGTTGGCTAAGTGTTGTCGTTTCCAGTTCATGACTTTGCCCTACAAATCGTGTTCAAGTTGGTTAAGTTGTCTTTTCATGTTCATGACTTAACCCTAATTGGCATTAATTGATTCGTTAATGCACTGAACCACTCACATTGGATCCTGTTGTTCATAGCCACTGGATTTGCCGGGCAGTTCCGGGCAGGTTTACGCTACGAACTCAAGCCAACCTCGGGTTTCAAGCGCGATGTGACCAACTACCCATATTGGATCCTATTGTTTGTAGCAACTGGATTTGCCGGGCGGTTCCGGGAAGATTTACACTACAAACTCAACCCAACCTCGAGTTGGCCACTTTCTTGTTTTCTAAAGTCATGCCCATGTTCTTATCAGATTTTGTGCTATTTCCATAGCATGTTCATATGTCAATTTCGTGCCCAACTAAGGCATGTTTTAAGTCAAGTTATGGCATGTTCAAGTCAAGTTTTCGTGCCATATTTCATGTTCTACTTATGCAAATTTCACGGTTTATGATTATAATCAATTCAAGTTTTGCCTATTCTACCCAATCGTATCCCCCAACGTATATAAACGTACTTCGTTCACAAGCATAAACAATTCAAGAGATAAAGGGGAATAACACCAAACATGTGATAAGCATATGTGAAAATTCCAACATCAATTGCATAATATACAGACTATAACATATCACATGGTTTCAATACTAGCATGATAACTTGGCATAGTAATGGTTCCAACTTAGTTTAACATGATGATTTCAACTTTACATCATAGGCATAATAATCATTGCGGGCATAATAATAATTTTTATTACAAACATGAAACATTAAAGGCATAGTAGTCCTAATAGGCATAGTGGATTCCAATTTAGCATTTTTAACATAATGATTCTCATAGACATAATGATCCCAATCTATCATTTTTAACATAATGATTCTCATCTAACATTATAAACATAATGATTCCAACTTAGCATTTTTAACATAATGATTCTCAACTAACATTATAGACATAATGATTCCAATTTAGCATTTTTAACATAATGATTCTCATCTAACATTATAAACATAATGGTTCCAACTTAGCATTTTTAACATAATGATTCTCAACTAACATTATAGACATAATGATTCCAATTTAGCATTTTTAACATAATGATTCTCATCTAACATTATAAACATAATGGTTCATTTTTAACATAATGATTCTCAACTAACATTATAAACATAATGATTCCAACTTTTCATCATAACCTAGCAATTCCCAATTTTTCAATTAAATCATTATAGGTATATTAACATCACAGACATAGTTCCATCAACAGTCATAGACATGGTTTAATTAGCATCATAGGCATGGTTTAATCAACATAAAGATTTCAATAAACATAGTGATTCCATGGACATGTATTAGTCCAACTTGCCAAACAATTAAGCCCAAGTGATTCATAACAACATCAAAATCATGACAAGTTTAACTTGCAACGTTGCCATAGCAATATCCCCAAATTATAATTCAAAGATAAACAATATAAACATGGATTAACAATAGTTCCTAAATCCGGTTTCAATTCATGGCATGTCCATATTGTTTTTAGCGTTTTTGCCTAAAAAGTAACATAGAACTTACAATATGAAGCAAATAATCCAAATAAAAATCCCAAATCAAATAGCCCCAAATTCGTTGTCTAAAGCATCGTAATTGTTGTAGCTTCTAGTTGTAGCCTTCAAGAATCGTCCTTCATCTTCTATAATTTTGTTCTTTGTATTTTTAATTCAGAGCTCTAGGTTTAATGGCGGCGGCCTGAGGCTAAAATGAAATAATATGATTTAGGCTAGGTCTTAGGTTCTTTTTATAGTGTTTGCAAGTTGATTTAGACCGTCGATGGAGCTTGGTTCAATAATAGCCGTTCGTTTGAAGGAGAGGCCGATCAGGAGCTGACACCTAGCCCTAGTGACAAGGCAATGCTCAGAAAATCGACCAAACACAGACCAGGCCAGCCAAGACCTGACCAGCCAGTACATTCTGACCTGGGCGCACTTGGCAGGTGCGCCAGGCTAAAAATGTACTGGCGCACTTCCCAAGTGCGCCAGTTCATTTTTGTTCTGGCGCACTTCCCAAGTGCGCCAGTGCATTGTGGCCCGTTTTCTGGTTTTTCACCCAACTTCGTTCGTCCATATCTTCTTCATACGATATCTGTTTTACGCAAACTCGGACTCTATTTCAAGAAGAATTCTGAGACGAACGCAATGGCGTATCCCGTTTCCCTTAATTCTTTGATTTCAAATTAGTTATACTTTAATTTGTGCATTTCACAGTTATAGAATACACGGGGTGTTACAATTTTTCTCATGCGCTCTCAACTGCCTTCCCCCATAGGCTATTACCCTTCCCTCTTGCATTAAGACTGCGCCTAGTCCTATCCCACAAGCATCGGTATAAACAACAAATGGCTTACTCCCATCTGGCAACACTAAGACTAGAGCTGTGGTTAAAGCTCTCTTTAACCTTTGGAACGCATCAACACAATCTACGTCCCATGTGAAGACTAGATTCTTCTTTGTCAAGCGAGTTAATGGGGCTGATATCTTCGCGAAGTCCTTGATAAACTTCCTATAGTAGCCAGCCAACCCCAAGAAACTCCTCACCTCAGTAGAATTCTTCGGAAACTTCCAATCTTGGATGGATAGTACCTTAGCGGGATCCACACTGGAATATGAATTGAATTGAATTGGACTCGCGCAAAACCTGCTGTCTAGTGTCGTGGGATCAGGTGTGCAAGTCCAAAGTTCAAGGAGGCTTAGGTGTCATCAATTTGAAGAATATGAATCATGCATTACTTTGTAAATGGCTATGGATTATGCTTAGCGAAAAGAAAGTTCTCTGGAAGGAATGGATCTTAAACACTTGCTATGGTGGTAGATTCGACTGGAATGCGGACATTTCCCATTGCTCAATATTCTGGCGTGGTGTTATGGCAAATGTTCACTGGATGAAGATTGGGACTGAGATTGTAGTTAAAAACGGCCGAAGCGTCTCTTTCTGGTATGACTGTTGGTTGCTTCCTATCCCCTTGCGTAATGAATTTGCCGATCTGTTTGCTATTGCATGCAACAAAAGTGCTTCAGTCTGTGAAATGTTTAATGCGAATTCTGCTAACTTTAAATGGAACCTGTCCTTTAGTCGTATTGTGGCTGGTAATGCTCTGCTTCAACTTTGTGGACTTATTCGTTTGCTTGAAGATGTTCACCTTCATAGCAATGAGGAGGATGACTTTGAGTGGAAGATGGGTGGTAAATTTTGCGTGAGTGCACTTTATAAGTTGATGAACTTCTCAGGAAGAAAGTACGATGGATTCATGAGAATGTGGAGTTTTAAAGCTGTACCTGCTAAGGTCAGGATACATATGTGGACGATCATGCACAACAAGCTCAATACAGTGAAAAGATTAAGGCTTAAAGGTGTTCATGTTACTGGGGGATGTGTTTTCTGCAATGACGATGACGAGGATTATATGCATCTTTTTCTTGATTGCGATTTCGCCTTTTACGTGTGGACGAAGTGTTTAGTTAGCCTTAATATCTGCTTAGACTGGTCTCACTTCATCTCTGACCAATTTCTCTTCTGGAATAGTACTATTATTACATTACCTGACACTGACATGCGCCATATGTTTGCTCTTTTGAACTTTGCTTATGTTTGGATCCTCTGGCATGAACGCAACTCTCGAAAGTTTAAATGCAAAATGAAACGGCCCAACTCAGTTATTTTTCGCATACTTAATTTTGTTTCTCTTTGGTCAGGCAATGAAGAAATCAGGTTTGTTGACACAATCGGAGCTAGAGTGATGGACAGGGCCCGTGGTAGCAGAGCTTGATGTTGCCATGATTCACTTTATTGGGTTTGCATGCTGTTTTTGCTGTAGTTTCATAAAATTTTTGGACTCTATGTAAACATGCCTGCGTGCATGTATTTTGATTGTATATATGTATGTAAATATATGTAACTATTGTAACTAGTAGATAGCTCTATGCATGCTGAACACGATGTACTTGCTCTATGCTTAATGAATGAATGAAGGCGTGAATCTAGCGATTCACTACCTTTTTTGCATCAAAAAAAAAAAAAAAAATTTGATAAATTTTATTTTAATTACAAACTACTTATTTTCAAACTATTTCAATCATACATCTAAATTACTTTAAATATACTATTAAATATTTTAATATTCAAATTATTAAAGTTGGAATTGATTCAGAATTTTAATTGGTTTAAATGGAGATTTTAGTATGAATAATATTCTATCTTGAATATTGAATTATTTTGAAAATCTGATATTTTGATATAAAGTATGAACCTCTTCGAAATGTAAAAGAACCGACTGGTGTGAAAAATGTAAACGTTTGGTTGTTAAAGAGACCGGGATCGGATATTGTCATACTCTCTGCCAATACCGAAAACCACTTTAACAACTGTGTACGTGATGGAGTTCCAGAAATGGTGTTGTATGGATTTGGAGGCGATTACTGGATGTGAAGAAAGAGAACGATGATGGATATCCTTGACTTTCGGGTCATAATTAAAATGACTAAAACAGGGCTATATTGTGACCAAGTGGGATTAGCTACCACCATCGGCAACACATCTGTAACAACCCTGAATTTTGGGGTAAATTTAAAATTTATTTTAACTAATTTTAATGCGTTTTGATATTTAAAATAATTTCATTTTAAATAATTTTGTTAGAAAATACGTCAGAATTTAAGAATTCCACTTTTTTTATTATTGAATTTAAAATGATATTTACATATATAAATTTTAAATTGTTATTAATGAATGATTCCAAATTAATTTTGTATAGGATGAATTGTATGACATTGAGTGTTAAAGGTATATAATGTATGTTTTAACTATCGCAGTTAATAAAATTAATGTTAACATTTGTAATAAAAAATATATATAAAAGAAAACAAGCAAAACATAAAATATATTTATTGTCCAACCTTTCTATGTATTCTTAATGTATTAGTGTATTTATTTTAGTATTGAAGTCAAAAGGTTATTTAGTCTGTAGGCCCTTTATTATGTATAAAACAAAGAGGCCATGCATTGCCTACTTTTTTTAATGCATGCATGCACTATAAATTTTAAACTATTATATTTTCAACATATGCATTATTTTTCTAAACGGACAATGTTTCATACAGTAATACCTGTGGTGGTAAAAACCTTCATCTCTTCCAATTTATTACTTTATTTTTCTCCTTTGCTCTTATTCTTAATTTTGAGTCATTTAAAAAATGTCTTAGGAACTTTAATGACATTTTGTGATTTATTAATTGAGAATAATGTGTAGGTTATAAATGAAATAAATTTTAACTATATGTATATATATATATATATATATATATGTACATATCTTTGGCTGTCTTCTTAAATATTTCCCCTTTCAATTCAAGTTTAACTTTTAGAAATTAAAAATGTAGATTACATGTTCATAAACAAATAGCATTAAGCTAGCATTAGTTCTTTCCTTTTTTCCTCTCTCTCTTTTATTGTCATCTACTTTTGAAATTTGAATAGTAGAAAAATAAAATAAATGGGTCATAATAGCATGTAATCATGGGGGATGTAAGGAAACATAAATGATAAGTAAATATACCACCTCAGCCTTAGTCAGCAATTCAAGGATAAATGGGCTTTTTTGTAAATTAAATAATTTAATAATTATGATATTATAAATATCCTAGATAGTTAGAAATCCAAACCCTAATCTAATTCTTCATAGCCGCCGCCTTCTATTCAAATGGATGGCCACCACGTAGTGAATTTAATCCCCAAATCTCTCTCATCATGTTATGAATTACATCACAAATCCAAAATTAAAAAAAATCAAAGCTCTCAAAAAGCTCTTGTTTTCAGTGGGCATGACCAATATCCTCTTCATGGATTGTTTGATTTTGTCGCTCAAAGATCCGTCGTTCGTTGACGTTGACATGCGAATAGGATGGTGCTCCACGCAACGTTGAAGGAGGAAGAAGGTTTAAAAATCCTTAATTACTTTGCTAATTTAATTTCAAAATTATTATCAATCTGAATTTAGCCATAACAAATTCATATGAACTCAGAATAACGCGATTTCAGAAGCGTTGTGATTGTACGGCAAAGATCTACGCTCTTAGACTGGAAAGAGACAATTCCGAGCACCTATAATTTTGACAAATTTGCGAATCAGAATAAACCGAATGCCAGATTTCCTTTGTTTTAAATTAATTAATTAATCCAGTTATTTCATCCGTCATATGATGACTATATATATATAAAATTTAGACCTGTTTGTGCTGAATATTGGATGATGTTTGAGATGTTATTATGATGGATAATTATAGATCCATAGTTGTTAGTCAAATATCATGATTCATTCTTTTTATTTTATTTGAATTGATCTAGTTTATCAATTCATAATAATAATATTATTTGCCATTTTTATGGTATCCCTTTTATTTTATTTGAATTGATCTAGTTTATCAATTCATTAACATAATAAAATATGTTATTTCATGTGAATTGATTTAGTTTATCAATTCAACATCAAAAATAAAATTTGTCATTTATATTGAATTGATTCAGTGTACCAATTCAACACCAAATAAAAGTTGTACATTTTATTTGCTCCCTCTCACGCAAATGTTGTCACTTAGAAATAAAAGTTCACCTCTTTATTTGCATTTCACAATGCAAATATTACATAGAGAAATAAATTAACTTTTTATTTGGGTTCTCTAACGCGAATTAAACTTAGAAACAAAATTTCACCTTTTTATTTGCATTTCACAATACAAATATTACATAGACAAATAAGTTCATTTTTTTTGGCGTTCACAACGCAAATATAACAGGAAATAAAAAGAGTAGTAAAAGACTCATATTTTACTATGAAATAGGATTTACATTAAAAACACACTTTTAATATAAATCATAAAAAGAGTAGTAAAAGAATAATATTTTATTAAGAAATATTATTTACATTTAAAAACACATTTTTATTAAGAAATATGTTTTACATTAAAAACATATCTTTAATGTAATATTAGAAAATCGAGAAAAGAATCATATTTCATTATGAAATGTGATTTGCATTAAAAACACATCTTTAATGTTAATATTAGGAATTTAGAAAAAATTCATATTTCAATATGAAATATGTTTTACATTAAAAACATATATTTAATGTAATATTAGAAAACTTAGAAAGAATCATATTTTTATAAAGAAATACGTTTTACATTAAAAATACATTTTTAATGTAATAGTAGAAACATAGTAGGATGAGGTTACAATAAAAAGAAAACGTTAGAATTTGAAAAGATTACCTTTTTAATTGTCAATATGTTAAATTAAGAAGATTTGTTTCCAAAACGTAATCAATCTTGAATTAAAGGAGGGTTTTTATTTTATATTCAATTGATGGAATTAATAGACGTTGACTTAGAAAGATTACGTCTTTATTGTCTAAAAGTTACAATAAAAGGATTCAATTAAAAAATTACATCTTTGGTGTCAATATGTTAAAGGCAAAAAAATTATGGTTTCAAAATGGAACATCTTGAAAAGGTTGTTATTATAAAATCAAAATAATATGGAAAGTTACAATTTATATTAAGATACTTGAAATCAAGATATTTAGAAATAAAGAATATCTTAAAATTAAGATTACTTAATGGAAAGGATAATTTCAAATAATATGTTTTGGAAAAATTAATTATAATAATAAATTATAATTGTGCTTGGACACGAGGTTAGGTTACATTTGTGGTGGAAGTCTGCCCGGACCCGACCGACATATCCAGCAGCCATTAATGTTGAACCTAATGTGAGAGGTCCAAGTGCACAAATACGAAACGGGCCATGACACGAGGTTAAGCCCAACTTGTGGAATAAGTCTTCCCGGAACCGACTGGCACATCCAACATCCACAAGTCGTAGGCTTAATGTGAGAGGTCTAGCCCATTATAAAATACAAATGGATAAGAAAATGAGTTGGGCTGAAATGACCCAAACTTCCCGGTAAAGGAAAGGCTGGATTGCTTTGAGAACACTACACATTAGAGCACAAACTAAAGAACATTTTATTGCTGATTACAACAATTACATCAGAGTACAAGAATGTAACAGAGTACAATAATATCAGAGATTTAAATTACAATTAAATAACAGCGGAAAAATAATACAAATATACAACTGGAAGGAATACACGGATACAGAGCTTTCCGAATACTTCTTCAGCTGTAAGCCAGGATCCTGTATATATATCTGCAAAAAGCTACTTGACTGCCCATGTGGAAAATATGGGCACCCGAGTTTGCCAGCGAAACAAACTACAGGTCAGTCATGGGACTGGTATGAGAAATCTTAACTTAACTATCTAATAATAAGGCTAATCACAGGACCATGCCTCTAACGCGGAATGGGTTTACTCCATTGGATTGCCAGTGCATAAAATAAGGTAAATCGTTAAACAACGCAATGCTTTTTAGAAAAATGAAACCATTATAAGACCCAAGTCCCATCACACAATGCAACGCAAACCGAAGGATAGGGTTTTACCTTATAATGGTCAAAAGATGCTTGATACGGTAAAACAGATTTATTATTAGTGAGTATATGTTTTAAAAACCATTTCAATCATAATATATCAATCATAGACAGCATGAGTACCATATATCATGTCGCCATACTAGTTCTACAATCAAAACTGCAAGGTCGTATTGGAAATTGGATTTCCGTCATGAGTCGAGGCTAGGGGCAAGCACCTCTCTGATTCGAGACACTCTAGCAAATGCCTCTGGATCCCCCGCAGTGAACCCTTGGATCTTCAGGGCCGGTCCCCGCCTATCGGCAGTGGATTGGTTATGCCTGAACACACGATTCCCGGTCCTTTTGGACCTATAATATGACCACTATTGGGCTATAAAAATCCAAGGTGCCTCAAAATCCATCATCCACATAAGTAAAATGCCAGCCAGTTTAAGCACTGACACCACTTCTAGCTATAAAGAAACGTGTGCACTCCCTGCAGTCCATATCTCGTTTTTGACTCATACCGGGGTGTGAGGCTCGCGAACTCACAATATACACAAAGCTATGCCGTAATAGGCTATGCTTTGATCATCCCACAAGGCCCTGCTTTTCAACAAAAGCCTTGATCAGTTGCATCTTGGCATGCCACATTGACAATTCACGCCATGCGATCAATCACTGTTAATATATACCAGGGTGTTAAGTAGAGAATAAATCTTCCACCACCAAACAGACATACATTAACAGAAATCGATTTAATTCACATGGAATGAAATCCAATGTCAGACACGCATCCATTTACCAGCTTATGCTCTGGGTCTGAGCGAAAACCATATCCGAACAATCAACCATAGTCTGGTCGGCCACCACTGAAGCCCCTTCAAGGTAGCTACTCCCATCAAGGGTCTCTGTAGCAACACATCCATTCGATGTGAAGATCGTCGGTCTTCAACCACCGTCTTCATCTTCGACTCTTCATCGTGGTAGTAATTATTCGGAATGGGTTAAACCCGGTCTTCCCGAATAACTCGCGTATTCATGATTAAAAATCAAGTACTATAAAAACACATCCAACGCCTCATTCCAATTCAGAATATTCTTCTAATAGATATTCTAATTATTATATCCAAGATAAATTATTTAAATTATCCTTAAATCCTTTCTTTAAAGATTTACCAAAACTTCAATTGGGTTTAAATACCAAAAATCATTATTCAATGATTATTTGAGTTTAAGAAATTAATCATAACTTTAACTGGGTTAAAGAACCAATGTCATTTAAAACATAGTTCACGGTAAAACCAACATCATCTTCCATAAAATATGGAATCTTTACAGAAATCAAATCAATATATAATCGTTATAAATTTCTGTATCCGACCAATAATATAAATGGAATAACGGCAAAGCGTTTTAAATCCCATATGTAGTATCGGTCTTCTTTTACAGAAGCTTATCTCGGTTATTATCAACTCGAATTCCATTCAATTCCAATTTAATATATTAAATTGGAAAACTTTACTTTTGGGAAAATTTCCATTTAAATCTTAATAAAAGATTTATAAATTCAAAATCATATTTTCACTGTCAGTTGGGTTAAAGAACAAATGTCGCTTAGAAACACAGTTCAAAATAAACCCAACTCACCTTTTATTTTATTCCAATTACTAAATATAATTAAAAACTTTAATGAACTAAATTAAAAGGTTATTATTTTCCTATGGGATTTAAGAACAGTGTTATTTAAGACACTATTCATGACAAACCCAAATCCACTTTATTTAATTTAATTTCAATTAAATATTGATAAATTGGAAAACTTTATTAAATCTAAATTTAATGATTTATTCTAGTTGACAACTAGTGCATTTCAATAAAAGTATATTTTCCCAAAATATATTCTTTTTCTAAAATATTCTTTTCAAAAATATATTTTTCTAAATTATTCTTTTTCTAGAATATTCTTTATTGGAATGTGACTCAACCAACAACCATATATTTTGTATGGAATCAACAATCATGATAAATAATTATTAAACATCCAAATGACGACCAAAGTGGGATCTATAACTGTGTGAGCATTAAAGTAAATAACTGACGCTCATCACAGACTGTCAATCCATCGATTGACAGATAACTAAATATTGGGATCAGTGTGTATCCAATATCATCCCAATACCCGTGTGGTGTTTCATCCATCAAACAAATAATAAATTATTTGTGCACTTGGGCGATGTGTGAAAATTATCGTCCCAATCACATAAACAAGTCGGGTGACTTGTAAATGGAAGTGTAATATTCAGTTTGAATATACTAGCATTTTATTTAACACATCAAACATTTCAACATCACAGACATATATTTCAGGCCATCGCTATTGTCATATTTTTAACATATGATCTCTTTATTGTAACGAATCGACAATAAAGATATTAACTTTCATTCTTTTAAAGTGGCAAAAGTGTCATTTTTTTTCTTCATTCTTTCAAAGTGGCAAAAATGAATGTTTTCTAATTCATTTTTCTAAAGTGACAAAAATGTTCATTACTAATTCATTCTTTTCAATGTATAAAAATATACATTTTCCGAATTCATTCTTTTTAATGAATTCTAATTATCATTAAAAATGTGAGTTATATGTAAATACGTCTTTAAAACAAAATGTTTATATTTTTAATGTACCCTTTACATTAAGAGTGTAAAATCAAATGCAAATGCATTTTATATCAAAATGTGTATTTTCTAATGCCTCATTTACATTAAAATGTAAAATCACATGTTTATACATTTCATATCAAAATGATGTTATAATTCCAACATAACATTTCTAACAATAATGGTGTTTTTATTTTAATACACATGTTGTAAAAAAATGTTATTCTATACTAATGCAACAAAAATAACATTATTCTTTTATCAATTAACAAAATGACAATTTGGTTTTGTCTAATTCTTCTTATGTAAACAAAATGACAATTTGTCTATTTCTTTTTATGTAATCCAAATGATTACTTGTCTAATTCTCTTTTTATGTAAACCAAATGACAACTTGTCTAATTCTCTTTTTATGTAAACAAAATATGAATTTTGTCATATCCTTTTTAATGGAATCAAAATGTTCATTTTAGCTAATCCTTTTTAATGAACTCAAAATGTTCATTTTAACTAATCCTTTTTAATGAACTCAAAATGTTCATTTTAACTAATCCTTTTTAATGAACTCAAAATGTTAATTTTAACTAATCCTTTTTAATGAAATCAAAATGTTCATTTTAACTAATCTTTTATTTTTAATGTAAACATGAATGCAGTTTTTGAACAAATCCTTTTAATGTAAACATAATGCAATTTTTGTTCAAATCCTTTTAATGTAAACATAATACAATTTTTGAACAAATACTTTTAATGTAAACACAATGTCGATATTTATTTACAAAACAAATGTCAATTCAAAAATGTTATTATTATTATTTTCTACTATTATATTTTGACAAAAGTGCCACTTTTGCTTCAACTGTTACATTTTGATAAAAGTTACAAAAATGGTTTCAACTTTGATAATTTAGTTTTAAACTATTATAATTAAATAAAAGTGTATATTTGTTCAACCATTCTAACTTGACGAAAATGAATGCTTTTATTTCAACTATACTAATGTGACGGCAAGGAATTTCGCTCGGTCCGAACCGGTCGCTAAACCGATCCAGGCCGTTCGAAACGCCCTATCGTTTGAGAACACGACAAAACAGAATGCATATAGAAGAACATTTCTTTGTATATTACAACAATGCATCAGATTACAAGAATATACAGAGTACAAATGAATATTACACAGAAATATCAAAGATTTAAATTACATTTAAATACATAGCAGCGGAAAATAATACAATACACAACTAGAAGGGATATACGGATACAAAGCTTTCCGGATATCGTTCTAGCGGTAAACCAGGATCCTGTGAATATAAATCTGCAAAACCAAAACTACTTGCTGCCCGTGTCAAAATAAGGGCACCCAGAGTTTAGGTTAAAACAATAAACTCCATGTCAGTCATGGGACTGGTGTGAGAACTAAAACAGTTATTAATCTTTATTTTTAAAGTTAGGTAAATCAAGGGACCCCGCCGTATAACACGGAACGGGTTTCCTCCCAAGAATACCGGTGCATAAAACAAACAGCGCAATGCTAAATAAAGAAAAATGAAGCTATTATAAGACCCAGTTCCCATCACACAATGCAACGCAAGCCGGAGGATAGGGTTTTTACCTTATAATAGCCAAGAATGCTTGATACGTTTAAAACAAATCATTTGATACTATTGTAAGTGCATAGTGTATAAAACAACTTCAAATCATAAGTATCAATCATAGGCGGCATAAGTGCCCCATCCCACTATGTCGTCATACTAGGCTCTACAAACAAAACTGCAAAAGTCACGTATCTGGAAATTGGGTTTCCATCTATGAACCGAGGCAAAAGATAGTCCTCTACCGATTCGAGACAATCTAGCCCATGTCCCATGTCCCAGACTCAGGTGGGCCTTGGATCGTCAGGGCCGGTCCACCGATGTGGATTATTATGCCTGAACAATACGTCTCTCCGCCCTATGGGGCGTAAATGAGCCAACAAATGACTCCATCGGACCCGGATCGTCCGATCAAACCGAGGCGCCTCGCAACAGCAACAACCACATAAGTCAAACTCGTCAGAGCGTGTAAAACCACAGACGCCACTTCTAGCTAGAAAGAAACGCAAGTCCTCCCTGATGTCCTCTCCCGTTTTTGGTTCATACCGGGTGTGAAACTCGCGAAGTAAACGTTACACAAAGCTATGCCACACAGGCTGTGCTTTGATCATCACCACAAGACTTTGCTTTTCAACAGAAGCCTCGATCAATTGCCACTTAGGCATGCCACACAGGCAATTCACTCCATGCGTTTGATATCCATCAATATATAACCCCTGAGCTCGTACGTCTCAGAGAAGGGCGTTAAGCAAGAGAATAAATTCTCCGCCGCCAAACAGATATATATTTAATAGAGATCAATCACACAGACTAAAATCCAATGTTAGACACACAGTCCATTTACAAGTCCGTTCTGGGTCTGAACGAAACCGGAGGCACCTAGTACCCCGCATATCCATCGATCTCCAAGTACATCTGGACGATCACCAACTGTTTCCATCTTCTTGGGTGTACAGCCCAATCAAGATCATCAGTTATCACCCAAACGACGTGAAGACCTCCGGTCTTCGACCATCGTCTTCATCTTCGACACCACGTCGAAACAGTTATTCAGAATGGGTATAAACCCAGCCTTTCTGAATAACCCACGTATATAATAAACGAATGTTACACAAACACAACAAACGCCTCATTCCAATTCAGAATATTCTTTTATTCACAAAATCACATTCTTAGGGAAATGTTCCCATTAAATTTATCCAAGATAAATTCCTTGAATTTATTCTTTAATCCATTTTTGAATATCAATTCAAACTAGTCGGGATTAGCGAACCTTACCGAAGTAATCATTTGTTTTAATTTCCCCATCCCAACCTATTCATCACATGACGTAAAACTGGTAATACTTCATATCTAACACCACAGTGTTATCGGTAAATTCAATTACCATTTCACGTTCAAATCTAATTAAAGATTTAACTATCGCCTGGAGCAGAACTGGTGATACTCCATTTTCGATCATTTCAATCTAATTAAAGATTCATTAAAACTCCACTTAGTTTTAATCTTCGACTGGGTTAAAGAATCAGTGTCAATTAAAACACGGTTCACGATAAACCCACAATCACATTCCATTAATTATCGGGTTAAAGAACAAGTGTTATTTAAAACACTGTTCACGATAAACCCAAAAATCAATACCAATTCAATTCCAATTAAATATCATTTAATTGGTACACTTCATTAAATCTAAATAAAAAGATTTAATATTTTCTCAACTGGGTTCAAGAACAGTGTTAATGAAGACACCATTCACGACAAACCCAAATCACATTTGATATTAAACACAAGGCTCTGAATAGAAAATATACCGGCTTATATTCAATATCAAATTCTACGACTAACAAATATCGTATTGGAAATAACGATATAAATATATCTTTCAAATTTCCATAACAACATCTGTATAATCACGAATTCCAACATCGAAATATTCCGAAGACAATTTCGATTCAAATCCACTCCAACGCAATCATTGGAAATTTTGGTTATTTTTAAAACCCTTTTCAAATTCAATTTATTTATTTAAAAATAAACAGAATTATAATTCTAGTTCAAAACTAGTTCATTCCGATAAAAATCTATTTTTATCTTTTCAAATATGGAGTTTTTCATCCTAATTCTCCTCAAATCATTTCTTATGATTTTACACAAATTATTACTATTTTTAATAATTTTATCAAGGCCCGTACAGTCGATTTCCAACAACGGCCATCGAACTGCACTTACAGCTACCTTTTTCAAATTTGATTTGGACATAATTCCAAATCCAATCGTTAGATTTCAAATTTCTAATATTCGTTAGAAAGCTCTTGTCGATACGATCCCAACGGTTCTGGTTTTAGGAGAATCCGACGGTGGGATCTCCCGTAATGTCCGTTTGAAATAAATGGTCGAAATTCACGAACTACCGCGGCGCGGCGCGTTCTATTCAGGCCATTATATTATATATATAATATATTTCGTCGATTTTCTATTCAAAACGAATTATATAAATAGTTTTAAAATCGTTTCAAAACCTATTTCAACTTCCATTTCAATTCAAAGCAAAATTGAATTCTTCTTTATAAATTCGTTTCAAAATTCATTTCTATTCAATTCAAATTTCAATTCAATTTGAATTCATTTCAATTCGCTTTCAATTCAATTCATTTCGAAATCGTTTTCAATTCAATTCATTTCCAAATCGTTTTCAATTCAATTCATTTCGAAATCGTTTTCAATTCAATTCATTTCGAAATCGTTTTCAATTCAATTCATTTCGAAATCGTTTTCAATTCAATTCATTTCGAAATCGTTTTCAATTCAATTCATTTCGAAATCGTTTTCAATTCAATTCATTTCGAAATCGTTTTCAATTCAACTCATTTCGAAATCGTTATAAATATCGTTCACGTCAGAATGGCGTCAATCTAATCAACACGGCTTCATATATTTCTATTTTCAAATATTATATTTCAAATATTTCTTTTTCAAAATAGTTGTTATTATCAAAATATTTCGTTCAACACATGACCAATCTCAATGGATGAGTACTGTCAACACATGAACTTTTATTTTATAATATTCTTTATTTTTCAAATTGGAATGAGGCCCAATAAATTACCATATAAAGTTAATTATATGGATTTCATACAACACATGTGTATAATAGCATTGAAAAATAATCAACCATCAACCAAAGTGCACTACACTGTATAAGCATCAAATATAGATATCTAACGCTTATAACAGCCTGTCAATCGATCGATCGACATATTTAATCAATCAGGATGAGTGAACTTCAAATTTCATCCTAACACCCGTGTGGGGTTTCAAACAATCAAACAAATATTTTATTTGTGCAGTTGGGCGATGTGTAAAATTTATCGTCCCAATCCATATCAGTCAAATGGGTGTACATCAACAAATCGTTTTGATTTGTAAATGAATATGTTATTTTATTCATTTCCAATAAAAATGATATTTTTATTTTTCTAACATATTTTAGAAAATTTCGGCGGCATAACGGCGCTATGCAGAAACGGGTTAAGGCCTAGCCTTGTCCCCGGTCTAATAATGGCCACCGCCATACCCATATCAATCAAATCACTTTCGTTATGCAAACCGCAAAATTTGGAGTAAGAGTCTAACCTAGCCTTACTCCTTCGCCTTATAACGGCGCACGTCTAATCCTAACCAATTTATCAATTCGATTTTTTACACCACAAACCACATTCAAACCAATATCGCAATCAATAACCAAACAGCCAAACAAACAAGTCCATGGTCTGTGGACGATTGTGTCGGGTGCTACTAAACACCGTCTGCATCCTAGTATATATATATAACTAGAAAAGAAATTGAAAGGTGAGAAATTCTCACCGAAAGCTATCCAATCATCTTGACTCTACTTTGGTATAAATCTTCTTCGATCTCGCCTTTTTGTTACCTTCGTTGCCCATAGCCACTACATACAAAAAAATCGAATTTTTACCCCGCTATTCAATATATAAAAATCGAATTTTTACTTCGCTATTCAATATATAAAAGTTGAATTTTTACTTCGCTATTCAATATATAAAAATCGAATTTTTACTTCGTTATTCAATATATAAAAATCGAATTTTTTCTGCGATGCCATATAGATAAAAATTCCATTCCAAAAATATAGATTTCGCCTTTTCAAAAATATAGACTTCATCTTTTCAAAAATATATCATTATAAAAATCACATTTTTATTCTTCTACACATATAAAGATGATATTTTTAATATTTCTATCATGTAAAAATTATATTTTTAATTCTCTACCTAACCAAAAATCATATTTTTACATCTTCTACTTAATAAAGATTATATTTTTAATACTTTAAAAATATAAAAATCATATTTTTCTTTCTATATATAAAGTTCTCGCCTTTTCTAATTTAAGTTCTCTCCTTTTCTATTTTTAAAGTTCAAACCCTTTTTATCTCATATACCTAGCAAACAAGACTAATTTTAATCATGAGAGAAAAACGATTTTTCTAAATTTATAAAAGCTATTACCTAATAAATAAATAAAGAAAACAAATAAAAATAAAACATTAAAAACTTACAGGGGTTTGGGGTCTGAAATCGAGGAGGGAGGAGCCTAAGGGGGCGGTGGGGGTTCACTGTGTGGGCGTGAGATGTTGGTGGCGGCCTCGAGATGGAGGGAGCGGAGAGGGTACGAAGGTGGTGCGGTGGCCTGTGTGGTGGCGGGCATCGGGTTCCTGCTCGAGACGGAGGGTGCGATGGGGAGAGGGGGAGGATTGGAGGGTGGCGGCTGCTCCGACGAGGCGGTAGGCAGGGCGGTGGTCGGCGTTGAACGATGGAGGGGCTGGAGCAACTCGTCGTTCCCCCCTTTTTTTTCTTTATTTCGATTTAGGTTTGTACAAAAAGAAAAAGGGGGAGGGAGTTAATATAGTATATATATATTTTAATTAATTAATTAATTAATTTTCAAAAAGTCGACTTTTACATACGACCTCGAAACGAGGTCCACCGCCTGCCGTCCATAGCGTTTTACCCCATCTCGAATACAATGGGCTATATATCGTAAGCTGAGTCGATCGTTACAATCAGTTTCCTTTGAATTTACATCTAAATCACTATTTTGAATTTTAAACGTACATTTCAAATTACCGGGGTCACATGCTAACTCTATAAATCGCAGAAAAATATTTTCTAGCTTTGTATTGACGATACGGTCCTAACAAAACTAGTTTCGTCGAATTCTGAGACCGTTTGAAAAATGGCCAATTTCCAGTCGATTAAAATCAACTGAAACTGGTCAAACGCGTTTTCCTTTGCCACGCTCACATATTGATTCGAAAAATTATGAAATTTGAAACCGAGCAATAACTTCACATCCCGGACCCAACAAAACTGGTTTCGTCGAAATCCGAGGTCGTTTGCAAAATGTCCATTTTTAAGGGCCTGAATTCCATAGCGACTATTCAGAATTTTCAACTGGACATATCTTTTGATTCCCGCTATGAAATTTTGATCATTCGGATTCGTTGGAAAGATATTATCAATTAGATCCCATTATTTTTGGTTTCACTAAAATCCGGATTGTTTTGCACCCGGTACATTCAATTGAAGTTTGAAATCGAATTATCGAACTACCGCGCCATTTTCAATTCCTTTTATAATTATATATAATTATTTATATTCTAACGACGAACTATATAAATATATTCGTTCGAATTCTATTCAAAATAAATTTTTCGACGATATTATTTAAAATAATTCATTTTAAATAATCAAAATTCGCTAAAATTGCCAAAATAAAATTTTTAAACTGGCCCAGATTTTGCGGGTTATTACAATCTCCCCCACTTAAAACTTTTCGTCCCCGAAAAGGAACAATGTCGAAAGTTGTTTAACAATTCAACTCAACTTCCATTGTTTCGATTACGGCTTAAGTTCTTCAAATTTTCAGTTTCTAAGATCTTTTCAAAGATTTCAAAAATTTGGCTAACACCCTAAATTTTCGAAAAATTTCGCCATAACCTCCCCTGCACCGGGAGCATCGGGGAATTTCAAATAGCTTCCCCGATCCTTCAGATCTCAAAAAGAAAAAGAAAAAGCCAAGCGGCTAGCCAATAGGCTCATAAAATCATCATCACCCAAACAAAACAGTAAATTATGTAGTAAACATGTACCTATTTGTCGGGCAAACAAATTTTATTCTCTGCTCTAGCCTCCTTGCTATGACCTGTTCAATGTAAGTATATGTATATGCAAGCAAATGCGACCAATTCTCAATACAATTCAATATTTGATGCTATTAGGCTAAATGGCTAAAAATTAGCAAACAAATAAACAAACAACCCAAACATCAATCAATTAGTGAATTAGAGTTTCAAATTCATAACTTTGATACATATCAAAAATCAGATTTTTGATGCCAAATCACAACAATAGGCCCTATCTAATTTTGGTTCTCACACCAGTCAATAGGAAATATACAGAAATCTCACTTTCGTCGCTCGAAAATAAATACTGGCGACAGTGCCCCATTACCAGAATTATTCCCGGGCACTAGGGGGATTCTATATCTACCCAATATATTAAAACTTCGAACACACGTTTGCAAGACATATATGCAAAATCTTTATATACTGGATTGCCCAATTCAATTTAAAATAAATAATCAAATACGAATAGTTGATTTATATTTTCAAAACAAAATTGGTTTTCATTTTAAAAATATACTCTTCACACTCGTCCTAGGATACCACTGATCCCATCTCTAACGAGTCATTCTCATTGGATATTACTAATCCAATATCTGATGAATTCTTTCGTATGGTTCTAATGTGTCTTGTTCCCTGAGCTTTGTAAACCAAAGCTCTGATACCAACTGTGACGGCAACGCGAAATCCGGTAGGCTTTGCAACCATCCCTTCATCCTCCATTGCAGCAGGTAAAACCCACCGCGGCTCACAGCGGTCTCCCAGTAACTTGTTTTACGGCGACCCTCTCGAGTCTCCCGGCCACTGCCTAACCAACCCCCACCACAAGGGACATGTGGGGGTAAGAGTCTCCCGTTCGCTACCAAACCGCGAAGCGAGAACCCCCCATCACGACTGCAACAAGAACTGGTGATACTCCATTTTCGATCATTTCAATCTAATTAAAGATTCATTAAAACTCCACTTAGTTTTAATCTTCGACTGGGTTAAAGAATCAGTGTCAATTAAAACACGGTTCACGATAAACCCACAATCACATTCCATTAATTATCGGGTTAAAGAACAAGTGTTATTTAAAACACTGTTCACGATAAACCCAAAAATCAATACCAATTCAATTCCAATTAAATATCATTTAATTGGTACACTTCATTAAATCTAAATAAAAAGATTTAATCTTTTCTCAACTGGGTTCAAGAACAGTATTAATGAAGACACCATTCACGACAAACCCAAATCACATTTGATATTAAACACAAGGCTCTGAATAGAAAATATACCGGCTTATATTCAATATCAAATTCTACGACTAACAAATATCGTATTGGAAATAACGATATAAATATATCTTTCAAATTTCCATAACAACATCTGTATAATCACGAATTCCAACATCGAAATATTCCGAAGACAATTTCGATTCAAATCCACTCCAATGCAATCATTAGAAATTTTGGTTATTTTTAAAACCCTTTTCAAATTCAATTTATTTATTTAAAAATAAACAGAATTATAATTCTAGTTCAAAACTAGTTCATTCCGATAAAAATCTATTTTTATCTTTTCAAATATGGAGTTTTTCATCCCAATTCTCCTCAAATCATTTCTTATGATTTTACACAAATTATTACTATTTTTAATAATTTTATCAAGGCCCGTACAGTCGATTTCCAACAACGGCCATCGAACTGCACTTACAGCGACCTTTTTCAAATTTGATTTGGACATAATTCCAAATCCAATCGTTAGATTTCAAATTTCTAATATTCGTTAGAAAGCTCTTGTCGATACGAACCCAACGGTTCCGGTTTTAGGAGAATCCGACGGTCGGATCTCCCGTAATGTCCGTTTGAAATAAATGGTCGAAATTCACGAACTACCGCGGCGCGGCGCGTTCTATTCAGGCCATTATATTATATATATAATATATATAATATATTTCGTCGATTTTCTATTCAAAACGAATTATATAAATAGTTTTAAAATCGTTTCAAAACCTATTTCAACTTCCATTTCAATTCAAAGCAAAATTGAATTCTTCTTTATAAATTCGTTTCAAAATTCATTTCTATTCAATTCAAATTTCAATTCAAATTGAATTCATTTCAATTCGCTTTCAATTCAATTCATTTCGAAATCGTTTTCAATTCAATTCATTTCGAAATCGTTTTCAATTCAATTCATTTCGAAATCGTTTTCAATTCAATTCATTTCGAAATCGTTTTCAATTCAATTCATTTCGAAATCGTTTTCAATTCAATTCATTTCGAAATCGTTTTCAATTCAATTCATTTCGAAATCGTTATAAATATCGTTCACGTCAGAATGGCATCAATCTAATCAACACGGCTTCATATATTTCTATTTTCAAATATTATATTTCAAATATTTCTTTTTCAAAATAGTTGTTATTATCAAAATATTTCGTTCAACACATGACCAATCTCAATGGATGAGTACTGTCAACACATGAACTTTTATTTTATAATATTCTTTATTTTTCAAATTGGAATGAGGCCCAATAAATTACCATATAAAGTTAATTATATGGATTTCATACAACACATGTGTATAATAGCATTGAAAAATAATCAACCATCAACCAAAGTGCACTACACTGTATAAGCATCAAATATAGATATCTAACGCTTATAACAGCCTGTCAATCGATCGATCGACATATTTAATCAATCAGGATGAGTGAACTTCAAATTTCATCCTAACACCCGTGTGGGGTTTCAAACAATCAAACAAATATTTTATTTGTGCAGTTGGGCGATGTGTAAAATTTATCGTCCCAATCCATATCAGTCAAATGGGTGTACATCAACAAATCGTTTTGATTTGTAAATGAATATGTTATTTTATTCATTTCCAATAAAAATGATATTTTTATTTTTCTAACATATTTTAGAAAATTTCGGCGGCATAACGGCGCTATGCTAGAAACGGGATAAGGCCTAGCCTTGTCCCCGGTCTAATAATGGCCACCGCCATACCCATATCAATCAAATCACTTTCGTTATGCAAACCACAAAATTTGGAGTAAGAGTCTAACCTAGCCTTACTCCTTCGCCTTATAACGGCGCACGTCTAATCCTAACCAATTTATCGATTCGATTTTTCACACCACAAACCACATTCAAACCAATATCGCAATCAATAACCAAACAGCCAAACAAACAAGTCCATGGTCTGTGGACGATTGTGTCGGGTGCTACTAAACACCGTCTGCATCCTAGTATATATATATAACTAGAAAAGAAATTGAAAGGTGAGAAATTCTCACCGAAAGCTATCTAATCATCTTGACTCTATATTGGTATAAATCTTCTTCGATCTCGCCTTTTTGTTACCTTCGTTGCCCATAGCCACTACATACAAAAAAATCGAATTTTTACCCCGCTATTCAATATATAAAAATCGAATTTTTACTTTGCTATTCAATATATAAAAATCGAATTTTTACTTCGCTACTCAATATTTAAAAATCGAATTTTTACTTCGTTATTCAATATATAAAAATCGAATTTTTTCTGCGATGTCATATAGATAAAAATTCCATTTCAAAAATATAGATTTCGCCTTTTCAAAAATATAGACTTCATCTTTTCAAAAATATATCATTATAAAAATCACATTTTTATTCTTCTACACATATAAAGATGCTATTTTTAATATTTCTATCATGTAAAAATTATATTTTTAATTCTCTACCTAACCAAAAATCATATTTTTACATCTTCTACTTAATAAAGATTATATTTTTAATACTTTAAAAATATAAAAATCATATTTTTCTTTCTATATATAAAGTTCTCGCCTTTTCTAATTTAAGTTCTCTCCTTTTCTATTTTTAAAGTTCAAACCCTTTTTATCTCATATACCTAGCAAACAAGACTAATTTTAATCATGAGAGAAAAACGATTTTTCTAAATTTATAAAAGCTATTACCTAATAAATAAATAAAGAAAACAAATAAAAATAAAACATTAAAAACTTACAGGGGTTTGGGGTCTGAAATCGAGGAGGGAGGAGCCTAAGGGGGCGGTGGGGGTTCACTGTGGGGGCGTGAGATGTTGGTGGCGGCCTCGAGATGGAGGGAGCGGAGAGGGTACGAAGGTGGTGCGGTGGCGGGCATCGGGTTCCTGCTCGAGACGGAGGGTGCGATGGGGAGAGGGGGAGGATTGGAGGGTGGCGGCTGCTCCGACGAGGCGGTAGGCAGGGCGGTGGTCGGCGTTGAACGATGGAGGGGCTGGAGCAACTCGTCGTTCCCCCCTTTTTTTTTCTTTATTTCGATTTAGGTTTGTACAGAAAGAAAAAGGGGGAGGGAGTTAATATAGTATATATATATTTTAATTAATTAATTAATTAATTTTCAAAAAGTCGACTTTTACATACGACCTCGAAACGAGGTCCACCGCCTGCCGTCCATAGCGTTTTACCCCCATCCCGAATACAATGGGCTATATATCGTAAGCTTATTCGATTGTTACAATAAGTTTCCTTTGAATTTACATTTAAATCACTATTTTGAATTTTAAACGTACATTTCAAATTACCGGGGTCACATGCTAACTCTATAAATCGCGGAAAAATATTTTCTAGCTTTGTATTGACGAAACGGTCCTAACAAAACTAGTTTCGTCGAATTCTAAGACCGTTTGAAAAATGGCTAATTTCCAGTCGATTAAAATCAACTGAAACTGGTCAAACGCGTTTTCCTTTGCCACGCTCACATATTGATTCGAAAAATTATGAAATTTGAAACCTAGCAATAACTTCACATCCCGGACCCAACAAAACTGGTTTCGTCGAAATCCGAGGTCGTTTGCAAAATGTCCATTTTTAAGGGCCTGAATTCCATAGCGACTATTCAGAATTTTCAACTGGACATATCTTTTGATTCCCGCTATGAAATTTTGATCATTCGGATTCGTTGGAAAGATATTATCAATTAGATCCCATTATTTTTTGTTTCACTAAAATTCGGATTGTTTTGCACCCGGTACATTCAATTGAAGTTTGAAATCGAATTATCGAACTACCGCGCCATTTTCAATTCCTTTTATAATTATATATAATTATTTATATTCTAACGACGAACTATATAAATATATTCGTTCGAATTCTATTCAAAATAAATTTTTCGACGATATTATTTAAAATAATTCATTTTAAATAATCAAAATTCGATAAAATTGCCAAAATAAAAATTTTAAACTGGCCCAGATTTTGCGGGTTATTACAACTAATTGACAAAAATGGATATTTTTGTTCAGATAAACTAGATTGACCAAAATGAAGGTTTTTGTTTAACCACTCTATATTGACCCAAAAATGAATGTTTCGTTCGATTCTTTATATTGTACTGAATTGACAAATAAAATGTTATTTTTAAGCCCATACCTTTCAATTCATATAAGCTACAAAATAAAATGTAATATTCATTCTAATGTTTTTGTCTGCATCTAGAATTGCAACCAAAATGCTCTCTTTAAATCATATTTTGTTTGCATCTAAAATTGCAAGCAGAAATGTAACTTATTCATTTCAAGGTAGGTTTCATTAGAGGATACAAAATAAAAGAACATGTTATATTTCAATGTATATTTGCATTAGAGAATGCAAATAAAAGAGCATTTATATTTTCCCATGATCTTGTTTTGACAAAAATGTTATTTTCAATTCAATAATCAAGTTTTGATAAAAGTGTTATCCTTTAATTCAGTACTTATGTTTTAACAAAAATGTTATCTTTTATTCCAACTCTTTAACTGTATAGAGTGTATATTTTTGTTTAATCCTTTTTATGTACAAAAATGTTGATTTTGTCTAATTCATTTTTAATATACAAAAATGTTGATTTTTAACATATCTGACAAAAATTGATTTCTAACATATCTGACAAAAATTGATTATTCTAATATATATGACAGAATTGGTTATTCTAATATATATGACAAAATTAATTATCCAAATATATATGACAAAATTGATTATTCAAATATATATGACAAAATTGATTATTCAAATATATATGACAAAATTGATTATTCAAATATATATATGATAAAATTGATTATTCAAATATATACGATAAAATATGATCTTATCGTATACACAAAATTCTAAAAAACATGAATACACGATCATAATCAATCGTCCGTCACAATCACAGCACAGTCAACGTTTAAATGAGTATATACATACAACATGAATTTCATACTGAATGAATACAATAAAATAAATAAACAATTAATTTTAATTTAAAAATGGAAATCTCACCAAACAATTCAGATTTGAAGTTTCCTGAATTTTCAAGATGCTCGATTTCAACTCTGGTCAGCTTCATAGCGTAGTATTTTCAGATACGAGTTCAACGCAACTGACGGTTCGTGATTTCGTCGTTGTATGAAAAAGTTATCAATGTTTAAACTTTTAAAACCACTTAATTATTTAATTAATAATTTAATTACACTATTACCCTTCATCTTCTACATCGTTGTTTACTGGAATTGTTCGAACCCATTATCGTGAACTAGGGTTCACCTTCGCTGCCGCCATGCTCCGCCGGAAATTCATCAGCCCCCGCCATTCCGACCGCCTCGGCGCCACCTACCTCCGCCCCCAACCATGACCAACTCGCACACCCCCTGCCTCGCCAATTCTCTTCCAAGCGCCGCCCCTTCTCGGCCGAATCCCGATCACCACAGTACGTTATCGGCGATCATCACCGTTCAGAACAACGAGCTCCGTTTGTTCTTCGATTTATATTTGGGACTATTGAATATTATTGTGTAATTTGGCAGATCGAAAGGATTGAAGTTCGGAGCGCCTCAGCCATTGAACGATGGCATATGGCGGCTGGTGTAGTAGAGTTTAGGGTTAGCGTATATGTGGAGTATTTATACGCGTATTTTCCATTTATTTTAATTAATTTAATTCTATTAAATTTGTATATCGTCCGAAACTCCAAATTAAATACAACGAATGTCGCCCCTAGCTAATAACCCCCGTCCCGGACACAATGGAACATGTTTCGTAACCCAATTCGGCTGTTACGATATGTTTTTCTTTAAATTTAATTAAAAATCATTTAATTATTAAATTCAAACGTATATTTTAAATTACCGGGGCCACATACTGACTCGAAAAATTACAGAAAAATTATTTCTAGTTATATTTTGACGATACAGTTCTAACAAGACTAATTTCGTCGAATTCTGAGACTGTTTGAAAAATGGCCTTTTCTAGTCGATTAAATTTGACTAAAACGGTCAAAACACGTTTTCCTTTGCCACGCTCACATATTAATTCGAAAAATTATGAAAATTGAAACTTAGCAATAATTTGACATTTCGGTTCCGACCAAAGTTGTTTCGTCGAAAACCGAGGTCATTTGAAAAATGGCTATTAGCAAGGCCAATATATTAAGTAAAATATATATATTCTACAACGACTTTTCAAAAATTTAAACTGGACATAACTTTTGATTTATAAAATGAAATTTCAATTTTTCAGATTTGTTAGAAAGATATGATTAAACAGATTTAAATATTTCTGGTTTTACTGAAATCCGATTTAATTTGAATCCTGTACATTCAGTTAAACTTTAAAATCAAATTTTCAAACTGCAGTGCTGTTTTAAACTCCTTTTATAATTAAATCGAATTTATTCGTTTTAAAATAAATTCTTAGTCGTTCTTATTTAAAAAAATTATTTTAAATATTAAAATCTATTAAAATTTCTAAAATAAAAATTTAAAATTGGCCCCAAAATTCCGGGTCGTTACATGGGCTATTTAATCCGTTTTAAAAATAGCAACGCATTTTTAAAAAAAAAACGAACGAGTTTATCGATTTATTTAATCCATTTTATAATGAATATTAAAAGAGAAATTTCAAAATTAATATTTTAGAAAATAATATTATTATAAAAGGATAACACATAGAATAATCAATTTTTAGATTATAGTTGGAATCATGAAAATGCATATGAATATGAAATCATGTTTTTCTAGTGTAACATGAGTGCATAAGAAATAAATATAATCATTTGTTTCAATATCATTTAATTGCATATGGAAATAAAATCATATTTAGGAGTAGCATTAAATTATATGAAAATAAAATCATGTTTGGACTAGCATTAATGCATATGAAATAAAAACATGTGGTCGAATCATGTGAATGAATATGAAATAGCTTCATATTTTAAAGTCATATTAATTATATGAAATATAATCGTATTTTTAATGTTATGTTAGTATATGAAATTTAAAACATATTTCACTGTTATGTTATTATCTTAAAAATAAATATATTTTTAAGATCATGTTCATATATTGAAGATGAAACTTGTTTTTAGTGTCATGTTCATATATTAAAATGAAGCATAATTTTAGTGTCATTTTCATTGGAAAGAATTAAACGTTTAAGGACTTCAATTTTATATAAGTTGACTCCAATGAAAAGATAGTAATTGAATAAAAGTAAAAGTTACATTTTTCATGTAATTGAATTAAAGTGAAATTACATTTTTCATGTAAAAGAACAACAGTATGAAATTTACATATTTATGTAAAAAGATTTTCAGTAAAGATTATAACGATAAAATGTACATTTTAATGAATGGATTTTCATTAAAAAGAATAAGGAAACAAAATATACATTTTGTGTAATTTCAAAGATGAAAGAAAAATGTACATTGTTGTGTATAGTATGTGGATGTGAATTATAATAAAAATAAAACATTATTGTGTGTCATGTTATACCTTGATATTATATATACAAATAGGGATATTTGTTGTTAGCAAAATATATGGATGAAGGAATTATATTTAATTATATATATAGAAATTAAAATCAAACGAATCGAGCATGGTAGTTCGCATTTTGGAATCATGTCTTTAAATTATTATACCGAAATATCCGACCGTCGGAGTTTCCCAAAACTGAAATCGTTAGGTTCTCCTTGGGAAGATATTTCCAATAATATGAATTGTGTTAAAATCAAACGGTTAGATTTAGAGAAATTTGTAAAACAAATTTGGGTGAAAACAGCGCCAAGGTCGCCTATTGACATGAAGTGTTGTTAAAGAAAATTCAATTATTTTTATATAAATAAAAATAGAGATTAGTCGTTATAAATTATTATTAACGATAAGAAATGATTTGAAATGATATATACGAGAGAATCATTTGAAAGGTCCGAGTTCAATCTCATTTCAAATGATTATTCGTCGATCTAAGTCGAAGAGTTGAAGACGGTGATTGAAGACTGGCGATCTTCATGTCGAATGGATGAGTTACCATTGACTCCCATGATTGGAGTAGCTACCTTAAAGGGGCTACAATGGTGGCTGTCTAGACTACTTGTTGATTTTTCGGATATTCGAGGTATAAGGTGCCTCCGGTTTCGTTCAGACCCAGAACGGACATGAAAATGGATTATATGTATGACGCTGTATTCCTTTATACGGTATTCGTTGATCTCTGCTAAATATATATCTGTTTGGTGTTTAACACCCTTCTCTAAGACGTACGAGCTTAGAGGTTATATATTGGTATGAATCAATGGTACGGTATGGATTGACAATGTGGCTTGCTAAGATGCAGATGATCAAGGCTTTTGTTGAAAAGCAGGCCTTGTGGTTGACGATGAAATCACAGCTTGAATAAGCATAGCTTTGTGTATTACGTAGCTTCACGAGACTCACAACCCGGTTGAGTCTAAAACGGAGCAAGGGAACGCAGGGAGAGCAGCACATTTCTTTCTAGCTAGAAGTGGTGTTTGGTTTTTACACGGCCCGACATTTTACTTATGTGGATGATGGAATGAGGCGCCTCGGATGATAGGTCCTACAGGACCGGGAAACGTGTGTTCAGGAATAACTAATTCGCAAAATTGTATGTGCGGACCGGCCCTGCAGCTTTCCAATGGTTCACTGCGGGGAATCCTGAGACATTAGCTAGAGTGTCTCTAATCGGTAAGGAGATCGTTCCGAGCCTTGACTCATGATGGAAACCCGATTCCCAATACGACCCTACGGACTTGATTGTATTACTAGTATGGAGGCATAGTATATGGTAGCTATGCTTCCTAGGATTGATACATTAACTTTGAAATGTTTTTGAAACATATATACACTAATAATAATATCAAATTTGTTTTTATCGTATCAAGAATTTTTGACCATTATAAGGTAAAACTCTATCCTCAGGTTTGCGTTGCATTGTGTGATGGCACTTGAGTCTTATGATAGTTTCTTTTTTCTAAAAATCATTGCGTTGTTTAACGATTCACTTTATTTTTATGCGCTGGAAATCCAATGGAGTAAACCCGTTCCGCATTAGCGGCGTGGTCCTGAGATTAGCCTTATTTTTAGGTTTGTTAAGTAAGATTTCTCATACCAGTTCCATGACTGACCTGTAGTTTGTTTCACTTGCAAACTCGGGTGCCCTCTTTTCCACATGGACAGTCGAGTAGCTTTTTGCAGATATTTATCTCTTGAGCAGGATTCTGGATCAAAGCCTAAAGCTGTGTCCAGAGCATAGAAGTCTTCCGTTGTTTATTGTATTTAATTTATTGTAATTTATCTTCCGCTGTAATTTTATTTGATGTACTCTGATACATTCTGTACTCTGATGTAACATTATTGTAATGTTTATAAAAGTCTGTTGTTATTGTTCTGATGTTGTTGTATTCCCAAAGTTAACGTACTCAGGTTTTGAACGGTCTTAGTCGATTTTGATATCGATCGGGTCTGGCGAAATTCGAGCCGTTACAGTTGGTATCAGAGCTCTGGTTAGCTCAAAATCTTTGGGGTACAACTCGTTAGAACTAAACAAAAGACTCGTCAGAGATTGGATTAGTAATATCCAATAAGAATACTCATTAGAGATAGGATCAGCAGTATCCTAGAATGAGAAAACTCATTAGAGATGGGGTTAGTAATGCCCTAGAATGAGTTGAGAGTGCCCAGTTCATAATTAACGTATTTTGATTATATATATAATCCTCTATTAGGAATTATGATTTTGAATATATAAAAGTTACATATATTTTAAAAGTTAATCAACAAATAAAACTATTTAAGATAGGATACTTAAACAACTTTTAGCTTCGCTCCTTTTCGAGGACGAAAAGTTTTAAGTGGGGGAGACAGTAACAACCCTGAATTTTGGGGTAAATTTAAAATTTATTTTAACTAATTTTAATGGGTTTTGATATTTAAAATAATTTATTTAAAATAATAATGATTAAAAACTGATTTAAATCGAAGTTAGAATGAATAATTTAATTTTAAATAATTTTGTTAGAAAATACGTCATAATTTAAAAATTCCATTTTTTTATTATTAAATTTAAAATGATATTTACATATATAAATTTTAAATTTTCATTAATGAATGATTCCAAATTAATTTTTTATAGGATGAATTGTATGACATTGAGTGTTAAAGGTATATAATGTATGTTTTAACTATCGCGGTTAATAAAATTAATGTTAACATTTATAATAAAAAAAATATAAAAGAAAACAAGCAAAACATAAAATATATTTATTGTCCAACCTTTCCATGTATTCTTAATGTATTAGTGTATTTATTTTAGTATTGAAGTCAAAAGGTAATTTAGTCTGTAGGCCCTTTATTATGTATAAAACAAAGAGGCCATGCATTGCCTACTTTTTTTAATGCGTGCATGCACTGTAAATTTTAAACTATTATATTTTCAACATATGCATTATTTTTCTAAACGGACAATGTTTCATACAGTAATATACATGCGGTGGTAAAAACCTTCATCTCTTCCAATTTATTACTTTATTTTTCTCCTATCCTCTTTTTCTTAAATTTGAGTCACTTAAAAAAAATTGTATTAGGAACTTTAATGACATTTAGTGATTTATTGATTGAAAATAATGTGTAGGTTATAAATGAAATAAATTTTAACTATATGTATATATTAATATATATATATATATATATATGTACATATCTTTGGCTGTCTTCTTAAATATTTTCCATGTCAATTCAAGTTTAACTTTTAGAAATTAAAAATGTAGATTACATGTTCATAGACAAATAGCATTAAGCTAGCATTAGTTCTTTCCTTTTTTTTCCCTCTCTCTCTCTCTTTTATTGTCATCTACTTTTGAAATTTGAATAATAGATAAATAAAATAAATGGGTCATAATAGCATGTAATCAGGGGGGATGTAAGGAAACATAAATGAGAAATAAACATACCACCTCAGCCTTAGTCAGCAATTCATGGATAAATGGGCTTTTTTGTAAATTAAAAAATTTAATAATTATGATATTATAAATATCCTAGATAGTTAGAAATCCAAACCCTAATCTAATTCTTCATAGCCGCCGCCTTCTATTCAAATGGATGGCCACCACGTAGTGAATTTAATCCCCAAATCTCTCTCATCATGTTATGAATTACATCACAAATCCAAAAATAAAAAAAATCAAAGCTCTCAACAAGCTCTTGTTTCCAATGGGCATGATCAATATCCTCTTCATGGATTGTTTGATTTTGTCACTTAAAGATCCGTCGTTCGTTGACGTTGACATGTGAATAGGATGGTGCTTCACGCAACGTTGAAGGAGGAAGAAGGTTTAAAAATCCTTAATTACTTTGCTAATTTAATTTCAAAATTATTATCAATCTGAATTTAGCCATAACAAATTCATATGAACTCAAAATAACGCGATTTCAGAAGCATTGTGATTGTACGGCAAAGATGTACGCTCCTAAACTGGAAAGAGACAATTCCGAGCAGTTGGAATTTTGAAAAATTTGCGAATCAGAATAAACCGACTGTGAGATTTCCTTTGTTCTAAATTAATTAATTAATCCAGTTATTTCATTCGCCATATGATGACTACATATATAAAAAAATTAGATCTGTTTGTGCTGAAAATTGGATGAAGTTTGAGATGTTGTTATGATGGATAATTATAGATCCATAGTTGTTAGTCAAATATCATGATTCATTCTTTTTATTTTATGTGAATTGATCTAGTTTATCAATTCATAATAATAATATGATTTGTCATTTTATGGTATCCCTTTTATTTTATTTGAATTGATCTAGTTTATCAATTCATTAACATAACAAAATTTGTTATTTCATGTGAATTGATTTAGTTTATCAATTCAACATCAAAAATAAAATTTGTCATTTATATTGAATTTATTCAGTGTATCAATTCAACACCAAATAAAAGTTGTACATTTTATTTGCGTCCTCTCACGCAAATATAATCACTTAGAAATAAAAGTTCACCTTTTTATTTGCATTTCACAATGCAAATATTACATAGAGAAATAAATTAACTTTTTATTTGGGTTCTCTAACGCGAATTAAACTTAGATATAAAAGTTCACCTTTTTATTTGCATTTCACAATGCAAATATTACATAGACAAATAAGTTCATTTTTTTTTCGTGTTCACAACGCAAATATAACAGGAAATAAAAAGAGTAGTAAAAGAATCATATTTTACTATGAAATAGGGTTTACATTAAAAACACACTTTTAATATAAATCATAAAAAGAGTAGTAAAAGAATCATATTTTATTAAGAAATATGATTTACATTATGTTTTACACAAAAAACATATCTTTAATGTAATATTAGAAAACCGAGAAAAGAATCATATTTCATTATGAAATATGATTTGCATTAAAAACACTTCTTTAATGTTAATATTAGGGATTTAGAAAAAAAAACATATTTCATTATGAAATTTGTTTTACATTAAAAACATATCTTTAATGTAATATTAGAAAACTTAGAAAGAATCATATTTTTATAAAGAAATACGTTTTACATTAAAAATATATTTTTAAAGTAATAGTAGAAACATAGTAGGATGAGGTTACAATAAAAAGAAAAAGTTAGAATTTAAAAAGATTACCTTTTTAATAGTCAATATGTTAAACTAAGAAGATTTGTTTCCAAAACGTTATCAATCTTGAATTAAAGGAATGTTTTTATTTTATATTCAATTAATGGAATTAATAGACGTTGACTTAGAAAGATTACGTCTTTATTGTCTAAAAGTTACAATAAAAGGATCCAATTAAAAAGATTACATCTTTGGTGCCAATATGTTAAAGAAAAAAAATATGGTTTCAGAATGGAACATCTTGAAAAGGTTGTTATTATAAAATCATAATAATATGGAAAGTTACAATTTATATTAAGATACTTGAAATCAAGATATTTAGAAATAAAGAATATCTCAAAATTAAGATTCCTTAATGGAAAGGATTATTTCAAATAATATGTTTTGGAAAAATTAATTATAATTATAAATTATAATTGTGCTTGGACACGAGGTTAGGTTACATTTGTGGTGGAAGTCGGCCCGGACCCGACCGGCATATCCAACAGCCACTTATGTTGAACCTAATGTTAGAGGTCCAAGTGCACAAATACGAAACGGGCCATGACACGAGGTTAAGCCCAACTTGTGGAATAAGTCTGCCCGTAACAGACCGGCACATCCAGCATCCACAAGTCGTAGGCTTAATGTGAGAGGTCTAGCCCATTATAAAATACAAATGGATAAGAAAATGAGTTGGGCTATTTAATCCATTTTAAAAATAGCAACGCATTTTTAAAAAAAAAACCGAACGAGTTTATCGATTTATTTTATCCATTTTATAAAGAATATTAAAAGAGAAATTTCAAAATTAATATTTTGGAAAATAATATTATTGTAAAAGGATAACATATAGAATAATTTATTTTTAGATTATAGTTGGAATCATGAAAATGCATATGAAAATGAAATCATGTTTTTTTAGTGTAACATGAGTGCATAAGAAATAAATATAATCATTTGTTTTAATATCATTTAATTGCATATGAAAATAAAATCATATTAAGGAGTAGCGTTAAAGTATATGAAAATAAAATCATGTTTGGAGTAGTGTTAATGCATATGAAATAAAAACATGTGTTGGAATTATGTGAATGCATATGAAATAGCTTCATATTTTAAAGTCATATTAATTATATGAAATATAATTAATTTTTAATGTTATGTTAATATATGAAATTTTAAACATATTTCAGTGTTATGTTATTATCTTAAAAATAAATATATTTTTAAGATCATGTTCATATGTTGAAGATGAAACATGTTTTTAGTGTCAAGTTCATATATTGAAATGAAGCATAATGTAACACCCCACATCCGTTAGTGTCACTCACAAAGGGAATGCACTAAGTTCTATGGAGCATTTAGGGTAAAAGATGCAGATAAATTACATGACAGACAAAAATTACAACAGCGGAAAATAAAACTTTGCTTTATTGATAAAATAGTTTGTACAATGATTTCTTTATAATATCAGAGTATCATCTGTCTTACAAAATAAAGAAGCATAGAACAACATTTATATTCCCCAATGTAGCAAGAGCCAGCCATAGCATCTGAAAAGAGAATCCAAGCAAAACTTCAACAAATCTTCAAGCTGGGAAAGAGTGACAACCCAACTTAACCTGAGCTATACTATTCCCTTCTTTACTACCTGGGGGGGGGGGGGGGAACGGAAGAGAAGAAGACGAAAGAAAAACAGAGTCAGACATAAAGCCTGAGTAAGTTCAGTAACTTCTAGCATGTGAACATGGAAAAACAAAACGACATGAATTAACAGAATACAAGATAACACCATGACGATAGGGTCAGGAAGAATAGACAAGATAATCACAAGATATGCTAAGATAAGATAAACTGGATATGCTCTTATACTTTCGCCGCTTTGCTATTTCCTTGTTATACTGGTTTCTATATCTCTGCATCGCCTAACTAGTGTCCCAACTAGTAATGATAACGTGATCCCAATCTCGGTAATTTCGGTTGCCTTCAGGCATACATTTATTATTTATTACCTAGATCTAATCTAGGGTTTTCTATCAAGTGCTTTCAAGATTCAACTAGAGTTTACGCTATCTGCTGAACACTTCTTGGATTCAGGGTTTATGCCACCTAGATCCACTAGGGATTACGCTACCTGTCGAACGGTGCCCCTAGTCTAGGACACACTACCTAGAGTGGTATATGTTCCTAGACTTTCCCCACGTATGTGTCGCGAATCGTTTTTCGCTGTCTAGATGCACATGTCCTGAAATGTGCGACCAGAGTCCCGTGGCAGGGCAAATCAAGAAACACAGAATTCGGTCGGGAGCTTTCAGATATCTGCCGATGCAGATGCTAAGGTCTGTTTTTCCAGTGGATATGGTCCCACTCGACCCCTCCCTCAACTAATGAAAGGCACACCTTGAAAAATGAGAACTGTACTGTGACGGCCCGCCCCGCACCAACCGACATTTACTCCGAAGGTGCGCTGTACACATGTCCAGTTAGCACGGAACGGGTTGCCAGAAGGGAAAAAGGAAGGAGAAAATGAACATACAAAGAACCTGTAGAATGTCTCACAGCGCATAGAACAAAATATAATAGTAACATACTTGACATAAAATAGGAGAGACAGTGCATAAGCTGAAATCAGAACTAATCATCATAGCAGCGGAAATCCAAAATACAGATTATTACAACTTTCAAACTGTCTCAAAGCAAAAGTAAGATAAATGAGGTACACTACTAATGCCCAAGTAGCGACCACCAACGACACAGGGAGAATGTGTATATATATCATACGTGGAAGCCTCCTGCCCGCCTTCGAATCAGCTACTCGCACATCACCAGCTAACCTGTCTCTAGTCTGCTCGTGTGAGCACCCAGAGTAATAAGAGGAGACATAAAACTCTGGGTCAGACATAAAGCCTGGTATGAGCGATAAGCATCTAAAGTGAACAATAACAGGTAGACTAAAACATACCTGAACCTGGACCTGCAACCAAAGAGTTAGCACTACATACTGTACAACACTCTAAGGTATCATATCAAACAGTGTAAAGATACGGAGGTGGGGAAGGTGTGCATGTCATAATGATGGAAAATAATCAAGCATAGCATCCATCCTCACATCTCTCACTCAGTGCTTAAAGCATATGATATTCACCACTTCGATCACCCAACACTCCTTGCTACGATCACTTTGCCCCATGAAGTCATAAATGGCTTCACTGCACTTATAACATAGCCACAAATTCCTCGCTATGTCCACTTGCCCCATGGAGTTATTCACCCCATCTGCCCTGGCTCATAGCCTTACCAATCCTTACTATGTCCACTTGCCCCATGGAGTTGTTCACCCCATCTGCGCTGGCTCATAGTCGTACTACGCATCACTTTGCCCCTCAGGTCATAATGACCCTACTGCACTGATAACGTAGTCTTGCTACCATCACCTTGCCCCTCAGGTCGTAATGACCCTACTGCACTGATATGTAGCCCATCATTCCTTTTTAGTGGTGAATCGAAGTTATGAACGTCGACAACTCCTTAGCACACATCCCGCAGCATAGTCCAACCATGAAGTGAACTTCTTGGTTCCCAACTGGTTCCGGGATCCTGGGCTCTAACTTCTCCTATTGGACTACCTTTGCATCTCGGGTTATTGGTCAATACTGGGTCGGGTCGGATTCCTCATCAAGCCATCGGTTCGGGTCGGTGTCCTTCATTCGTTCGGGTCGGGTTCCCCCTTCTGGTGCGGTTCGGGTCGGCACTCCTCTGGGTTCAGGTCAGCTGCTTCTTCTTCGAGTCGGGTCGGTGTTTCCATTCGGGTCGGGTCGGGTCCTTCTTGGTTCGTGCTTCCGATCCGTCTTCATGCTCCCTTTATATGCTCCTATTCGATCCGCTTTCGTGCTCCTGCTCTGCTTCGCCTTTGTGTTTCCGATCCGATCCGTCTTCTCCGATACGATCCATCTTCCTCTATCCGATCCGATCCCAGTTCAACTAGCGTGGCCTTCCTTTTTTGCCACTTTTCCCAAGTGTTGAGTCCCGATCCGATCAGATTCTTTGCTCAGTTCAACATATCCGATCCGAGCCCCCTTATCCGATCCGATCCGAACTCTGCACTGTTTTCTGAAACTATTCCAGCAAGTGTTTACGCCATTCGACGACGTTTTCGACCATTCTAACTATTGAAATCAATCACAAAGCATTTCATACAGTCATAGCAACATGCATAATCAACCACAAACATCATTCACATCAATATCATAGGTTAAAATGGATCAAACATACCCAAAATCCCATATTTCCCCTTAAGCATGTTTAGGTGAAACTAATGATAGGATTAGCAAAACTTAACCAAATTAACCCAAATTCATATCAGAGGTCTAAAACATCATTTAGGAATTTATGAACATTTTTCCCGAATTTTATCATGCTTGAATTCGCTAATTAGCACTAATCACCCCTAATTAGCCATAATTAGTGTAAAACTATGCAAATCACTCACCTTAGCCACAAAATAAACTAAGATCTGAAATGATTCTCTGATTTGATGTGAATCTCAATGCCAAACAGCAGCTCCTATGTTGATTTGGTGAAGATCTTCCTTGATTAGGGGTTGCTAAGCCAATTCCTTTTCCAAAAGATGATTTGGAGGTGATTTAGAGGTTAGAGGCCATTTTTAGGGATCCTTGGTGATAAGTGGAGGCTAGAAAACTGAAATGGAATGATTCTTCATCTCATTTCAGCCCTCCCATAACCCTAATCCCGAAATGGGTTATGGGCCTACTCACTAATCACCCGATTTAGCCCGGTTAAGCAGTTTTTCACCCTCCAAACCTTGTTTCAGCCATATCTCCCAAACGGTAAGTCCGTTTGGCCATTACGACCACTCTACGGAAAGAGAAACTATCAAACGAATCAAATGGAAGTTGTTTCTGGTCAAAATTCCTTTCTAATCAAAAGTTATGGCCAAAACAGTACCAACTAGGGGCAAAATGGTCATTTAAAAATCGACAAAAATCATGGACATGGGAAATGACTCTAATAGATGTTTCCCAAAGTTACATGACCATACAACTTCACATGGGAAAGAAATAAATATTCTACGATCCTATGATGTGTAGAATACGGGTCGTTACACTCTCCCCCCCTTAAGAAATTTCGCCCCCGAAATTCCCTAATCCAAACACACACAAAGGTCCCACATGCCTATCAATCATAAAACAACAATCAACCATGCAAAACAAGCAAAACAAGTCTATCCTAGCATGCGGAATAACTAAATCGCAAAGTAAATCTTACCAGGCAAAGAGTTCTGGATATGCCTTCCTAATGTTCTCCTCTGTCTCCCAAGTAAAATCATTCTCGTCCTCGCCCCACTGAACCTTGACTAGCTTCACCGACTTCCTTCGAAGTTGCTTCGTATCGTGCCCCACAATACGAATCGGCTTGCGGTTCCCAACCGCCTCAGGTTCTACTTCGAAGTCCTCTAACTGATCAGGTGAAATAGTCACATCTGAGTCATGAACGAACTTCCTTAGTTGGGAAACATGAAATACATTGTGAACTCCCGCCATTTTCTCTGGTAAGTCAACTCTATATGCCAAATTCCCAACTAGTTCAAGAATAGGGAATGGGCCAACAAATCTTGGTGCCAACTTGCCTCTCCTGCCAAATCGAATCATGCTCTTCAACGGAGAGATCTTTACAAACACCAAGTCACCAATGGAGAATTTCAAGTCTCTTCTCCTCTTATCGGCATAGCTCTTATGCCTATCCTGAGCAGCTTTCATTCGTTGCTGAATGATCTTGATCTTATCGGAAGTTTCTCTCACCACATCTGGTCCAAGCACAAATTTCTCGCTAGTCTCTATCCAACATGATGGTGAGTTGCACGGTCTTCCGTACAAAGCTTCATATGGAGCCAAACCGATACTGGATTGGTAGCTATTATTATATGCAAACTCCACTAGATGCAAATGATCATCCCATGATCCACCAAAATCCAATATACAAGCTCTCAAGAGATCTTCCAATATACGATTCACCCTCTCCGTCTGACCGTCGGTCTGAGGATGATATGCGGTACTGAGATGTAATCCTGACCCTAGAGCCCCTTGTAAGCTCTTCCAAAACCCACTAGTGAACAACGGGTCTCGGTCACTCACAATGCTTTTGGGTACTCCATGAAATCTCACTATCCACTTTATATACAGTTCTGCCAACTTGGCTGCTATTCTGGTCGATTTGACTGGTATTAATCTTGCGCTCTATGTCAATCGATCCACAATTACCCAAATGCTATCATGTCCCGATCTAGTCCTTGGTAAACCATCAATGAAATCCATTGAGACTTGCTCCCATTTCCATTTGGGAATTTCTAATGGTTGCAACAACCCACTAAGCTTCTTTTGCTCGGCTTTAACTAACTGGCAATTCATGCATTTGGATATAAACTTTCCAACGTCTCTTTTCATCCCTTCCTAGTAGTAGGTTCGCTTCATGTCTCGATACATCTTATTACCACCGGGATGCATAGTCAGTTTTGAGTGATGACATTCTCTAAGAACTTCATCTCTCAAACCATTCACGTTGGGCACAACTAGTCTTCCATTTTTCTGAAGCCATCCATCTCGATCAAGCCCATACACACTCATCTCCTCATCGATACCCATCATTAACTTGGAGATGATTTCTAGTAGATTAGGATCGTCCCTCTGACTAGAACCAATCCGCTCTACCAAAATGGGTCTGATCGTCAAACTAGCTAGCATAACTGGATCCAATTCGCACCTTGGTCTGAAATCAAACCCCGCGATATACTCCAGTTGCTTCCATTCAAGAAACATTGCCCCTAAGCTGGCATGTCTCCTACTCAAGGCATCGGCTACCGCATTACCCTTCCCAGGTGTATACGCGATATCAAAATCATACGAAGCCAAGAACTCTAACCATCTTTGCTGACGGAGATTCAGATCTTTCTGAGAGAAGAGATACTTTAACGATCTATGATGGGTAAACAACTCAAATCTTTCTCCCAAGAGATAGTGTCTCCACATCTTCAGCGCAAATACAATCGCTGCCAATTCCAAATCATGGGTAGGATACTTCTTCTCATGCGGCTTTAGCTGTCGACTAGCATAAGCCACAATCCTACCTCCTTGCATCAATACAGCATCCAGTCCGGTACCACAAGCATCCGTGTATACCGTCATCTCTTCATTCCCCTTAGGAATGACTAGCACTGGCGCACGCGTCAACCTCTCCTTTAGACTTTTGAAGGCATCCTCACACACTCCGTACCAGACGAAGGACTGATTCTTCTTAGTCAACTAAGTCAACGGTGCTGCTATCTTGGAGAAGTCCTGGATAAACTTATGATAATATCCGGCCAATCCCAAGAAACTTCTTACATCTGTTGCATTCTTGGGCGTAGGCCAATCCTGTACCGTAGCCACCTTCGCAGGGTCCACGGCAATACCACACTCTGAAACAACATGACCCAAGAATCTTACTTCCCTTCTCCAAAAATGACACTTAGAGAATTTCGCTTTCAATTGGTGTTTCCTCAACACCTCCATCACTATCCTCAAGTGCCCCTTGTGTTCCTCCTCTGTCCTTGAATAAACAAGGATATCATTCACGAACACAAGAACAAACTTATTCAACTGATCTCTGAATACTCGATTCATAAGATCCACAAAGTAGGCTGGTGCATTGGTCAACCCAAACGGCATGACCAACCACTCATAAAATCCAGACGGCGTCCTAAATGCCATTTTCGGAACACTCTCATCCGCTACTCGAAGCTGATGAAATCCTATCGCGAGGTCCAACTGGGAGAACACTCTAGCTCCTTCCAGTTGATCAAACAAATCATCTATCCTCGGTAGAGGATACTTATTCTTGCTCGTCACCTTATTCAAATCGTGATAGTCCACACACAAACGAAGGGAACCATCTGCCTTAGTGGCAAACACAACTGGTGCTCCCCACTCGGAGACACTCCTTCTAATCAATCCCTTCTTCAAAAGATTGCTGACTGGCACCCCGAGCTCTCTCTGCTCCCTTGGTGCCATACGACGAAGTGGCATCACTATAGGTCTGGCATCTTTCACTAAATCAATACGAAACTCAATCTCTCGGTGTGGTGGAAGCCCGGTCACCTCCTCGAAGACGTCCGGATACTGGCCAACCACGGGCACATCTGACAACTCATCCTGTGGGATGTCGAGGGAATTTACAAAAATAGCCATTACCCCATCACTAGGTAGACTACCAAACACTACCCTCTGCCCATCATCCGCCCTCACTGTCACCAAAAAGCCCTCACAGTCTACCACCACACCGTATCTTTGGAGCCAATCGACTCCCAATATAATGCCATACCCAGTAAAGCCCAAAACAAAGCAATCACATACAAACATACATCCATGACTCGATAAGACCAAATTCCTGCAAATCATACTAAGGCTAGTCGAACCACCAATCGGGTTCGTCACAACCAATGGTCTATCGACTATCTCGGGTTCCTCTCCCAACCTATCTACCAGGTCACTAGAAATGAAGGAACGGGAAGCCCCAGTATCAAACAAAACTCGAACTGGTATATCATAAATAGAAAGCATACCTTGAATAACAACATTCTTTCCTTTCTCCGCAAATGTTGGGGCATTCGACGAAGAAGGAACAGCATCAAGAGCATATGCTTTCACAATCTGCTTCTCCTTAAGAGGTTGCGGACACTTATCTTTCTGATGTCCCACTTGACCACAGTTGTAGCACTTCCTTTCCGCTGGCTTGGCCCGACATTCTTTAGCATAATGGCCCTTCTTTCCACAGCTGAAGCACTCAACATCCTTCTTGCTCTTTTTCTGGCCACCTTTAGATTGGTCCTGCTTCCTCTTATTCTGAGAGTTATTCTTGCCTCCACCGCCCGCTTGCGGCTTTGGCCCTTCTGCAGGTGCAGCCTCAGTCTTTGACTTAGGGTAAAGACTCTCTGATCTCAAAGCTTTACCCACGATCGATTCAAAAGTCTCATCGATGTGGTTGATAAATCTTTCCCCCAAGTACCCATCCAAACCAGTAATGAACTTCTTATTCTTCTTCTCAGGAGTATCGATAAGAGACAGTCCGTACTTCGACAAAGTGTCGAACTCAGCAATATAATCAGAAACTGCCCTCCCATTCTGCTTGAGTTCCAAGAACCTCTTAAACAATACTGACTTCTGCGCAGCTGGAATGAACTTCTCGCTAAAGCGAGCCTTGAACTGAACCCAAGTAACCTGGTCCTCTGGAGTAGCTGTTCTAATAGCATTCCACCAATTCATCGCTCGCCCTTGCAGCTGACGAGACGCTCGCCTTCTCTTCATTGCATCCTCAAGACCTAAGTCATCAAAGATACGATCACAGCTATCCATCCAATCTTGAACATCCGTGGCCGACTCCGTTCCGTGGAACGGCTTCCCACCAAGGTTAGTGTAATCTTTGCATAACTTGGCGAAATCGACCCTGGGCGCCTGCACTACTGGGACAACACCAGCTCCGGGATTGGGAACTGCCCCTTGCACTTCTCTAAGCATGTCTCTTATGAGGTTGGTAAACATCGCCCTCATGTCAGCGGCATTCCCATTATTGGCCCCTCTACCGGTACCTCTAACATGTCGGCTCATCGTCAATCTGAAAAAGGAAAACGATCAACGACCCCATAGTGGTACTAGTGCAGTGCAACTTCATTCTTATACTACTAATAGTATATATATATACATAGCTTTTGAAAACCAAAGTAATCACAAATACGCGCTCTCATATACGTACTAACTCTCCCTAGTGTCTTTCCCTAGGTTAACTACACAACCGAGAGCTTTGATACCTAGTGTGACGGCCCGCCCCGCACCAACCGACATTTACTCCGAAGGTGCGCTGTACACATGTCCAGTTAGCACGGAACGGGTCGCCAGAAGAGGAAAGGGAAGAAGGAAATGAACATACAAAGAACCTGTAGAATGTCTCACAACGCATAGAACAAAATATAATAGCAACATACTTGACATAAAACAGGAGAGACAGTGCATAAGCTGAAATCAGAACTAATCATCATAGCAGCGGAAATCCAAAATACAGCTTATTACAACTTTCAAACTGTCTCAAAGCAAAAGTAAGATAAATGAGGTACACTACTAATGCCCAAGTAGCGACCACCAACGACACAGGGAGAATGTGTATATATATCATACGTGGAAGCCTCCTGCCCGCCTCCGAATCAGCTACTCAGACATTACCAGCTAACCTGTCTCTAGTCTGCTCGTGTGAGCACCCAGAGTAATAAGAGGAGACATAAAACTCTGGGTCAGACATAAAGCCTGGTATGAGCGATAAGCATCTAAAGTGAACAATAACAGGTAGACTAAAACATACCTGAACCTGGACCTGCAACCAAAGAGTTAGCACTACATACTGTACAACACTCTAAGGTATCATATCAAACAGTGTAAAGATACGGAGGTGGGGAAGGTGTGCATGTCATAATGATGGAAAATAATCAAGCATAGCATCCATCCTCACATCTCTCACTCAGTGCTTAAAGCATACGATATTCACCACTTCGATCACCCAACACTCCTTGTTACGATCACTTTGCCCCATGAAGTCATAAATGGCTTCACTGCACTGATAACGTAGCCACAAATTCCTCGCTATGTCCACTTGCCCCATGGAGTTATTCACCCTATCTGCGCTGGATCATAGCCTTACCAATCCTTACTATGTCCACTTGCCCCATGGAGTTGTTCACCCCATCTGCGCTGGCTCATAGTCGTACTACGCATCACTTTGCCCCTCAGGTCATAATGACCCTACTGCACTGATAACGTAGTCTTGCTACCATCACCTTGCCCCTCAGGTCGTAATGACCCTACTGCACTGATAAGTAGCCCATCATTCCTTTTTAGTGGTGAATCGAAGTTATGAACGTCGACAACTCCTTAGCACACGTCCTGCAGCATAGTCCAACCATGAAGTGAACTTCTTGGTTCCCAACTGGTTCCGGGATCCTGGACTCTAACTTCTCCTATTGGACTACCTTTGCATCTCGGGTTATTGGTCAATACTGGGTCGGGTCGGATTCCTCATCAAGCCATCGGTTCGGGTCGGTGTCCTTCATCCGTTCGGGTCGGGTTCCCCCTTCTGGTGCGGTTCGGGTCGGCACTCCTCTGGGTTCAGGTCAGCTGCTTCTTCTTCGAGTGAGGTCGGTGTTTCCATTCGGGTCGGGTCGGGTCCTTCTTGGTTCGTGCTTCCGATCCGTCTTCATGCTCCCTTCATATGCTCCTATCCGATCCGCTTTCGTGCTCCTGCTCTGCTTCGCCTTTGTGTTTCCGATCCGATCCGTCTTCTCCGATCCGATCCATCTTCCTCTATCCGATCCGATCCCAGTTCAACTAGCGTGGCCTTCCTTTTTTGCCACTTTTCCCAAGTGTTGAGTCCCGATCCGATCAGATTCTTTGCTCAGTTCAACATATCCGATCCGAGCCCCCTTATCCGATCCGATCCGAACTCTGCACTGTTTTCTGAAACTATTCCAGTAAGTGTTTACGCCATTCGACGACGTTTTCGACCATTCTAACTATTGAAATCAATCACAAAGCATTTCATACAGTCATAGCAACATGCATAATCAACCACAAACATCATTCACATCAATATCATAGGTTAAAATGGATCAAACATACCCAAAATCCCATATTTCCCCTTAAGCATGTTTAGGTGAAACTAATGATAGGATTAGCAAAACTTAACCAAATTAACCCAAATTCATATCAGAGGTCTAAAACTTCATTTAGGAATTTATGAACATTTTTCCCGAATTTTATCATGCTTGAATTCGCTAATTAGCACTAATCACCCCTAATTAGCCATAATTAGTGTAAAACTATGCAAATCACTCACCTTAGCCACAAAATAAACTAAGATCTGAAATGATTCTCTGATTTGATGTGAATCTCAATGCCAAAAAGTAGCTCCTATGTTGATTTGGTGAATATCTTCCTTGATTAGGGGTTGCTAAGCCAAATCCTTTTCCAAAAGATGATTTGGAGGTGATTTAGAGGTTAGAGGCCATTTTTAGGGATCCTTGGTGATAAGTGGAGGCTAGAAAACTGAAATGGAATGATTCTCCATCTTATTTAAGCCCTCCCATAACCCTAATCCCGAAATGGGTTATGGGCCTACTCACTAATCACCCGATTTGGCCCGGTTAAGCAGTTTTTCACCCTCCAAACCTTGTTTCAGCCAGATCTCCCAAACGGTAAGTCCGTTTGGCCATTATGACCACTCTACGGAAAGAGAAACTATCAAACGAATCAAATGGATGTGGTTTCAGGTCAAAATTCCTTTCCAATTAAAAGTTATGGCCAAAACAGTACCAACCAGGGGCAAAATGGTCATTTAAAAATCGACAAAAATCATGGACATGGGAAATGACTCTAATAGATGTTTCCCAAAGTTACATGACCATACGACTTCACATGGGAAAGAAATAAATATTCTACGATCCTATGATGTGTAGAATACGGGTCGTTACATGTACGCAGGCCCCCTATGCCCCCACCAACCTATGGCCATCCTCACCCATAACTAGATAGCAAGTATATGGTCTTTTGGAGTTCTCCGCCTTTCCGCTTCACGTATCTCGATTGACTCAAGATGGATGGTAGACGACGAGTTGCTATCACAGGGCTACCGTTTTCTTGCCGAAACACGCTGGTCCATCCTAGTCTTTAGGTTGCCATATATTACAACCAAGGCATACCCCTGGTTCTTCTAACGCAGACCTTAACCTCTGTGAACCCAGGAGGATCATCTGCAGCCTCATAGAGGGATACCAAGAGTACCCTCACGTCCCCTCGAAGCCTCGGGCTGCGTAACCCAATTCGTTGGAGCCTTCTTTTTACTCAGACGGATATTCTCTCCTTCCCGTGTTATACTAAGAATTACTACTTAGTTTTGCTAACTAAGGTTTACCACTTAGTTTCCAGAATCGTTGTTTTCTTAACTAAGGTTTACTACTTAGCTCCTTTTAACTAAGGTTTACTACTTAGTTCTCTTTCCTATCAATTTGGATTGGTTAAGTGTCATTAGTCAATTCAAGCTAACTTAACCCTCTTCATTTATCCTGTTAAACTGGTTAAGTGTTATCAGTAATTCATGTTGACTTAACCCTACCAAGTTATATTGGTTAAGTATTTCTTATTACTTAACCCTACCCATTCATCTTGTATTGGTTAAGTGTTCCTTTTTAATTTAACCTTGCCCGTCTATTTTAACTAACATGTTATTAATGGTTAAGTATTATCCCTTCATGTTTTATACTTAATCCTATTCCTTTATCACAATCTGATGGTTAAGTGCTCAAGTTTACTTAACCCTATGGTCTAGTCCGGCTCACATATCAAATTGGCTAAGTGTATTAAATTTTACTTAACCCCAACCACTAGTCTAGTTAACATGTTAATTTGGCTAAGTGTATTAACTTTACTTAACCCCACCTTCTAGTCTGGTTAACATGTTAATTTGGCTAAGTGTTTTCTTAGTTACTTAACCCCTACAAATCTGTCTTGTTACCATGTTAAGTTGGTTATGTGTCCCTATGGACTTAGCCCTCCCATTCTAGCTTAACTGTGTTAAGTTGGTTAAGTGTTCCTATGGACTTAACTCTCCCATTCTAGCTTAACTGTGTTAACTGTCTGTATGAACCTAACCCCACCCATCGGTTTGGTTATCATGTTGAATTGGTTAAGTGTCTTTGTTAACTTAACCCTACCATTCTTGTTCTAGCTTTAACTAAATAAACTAAAGCCGCGACCACTCATATTAGACAGATATTGTTGCGAATACTGGATACGCCGGTTGGTTCCGGGCAGGTTTATATCGCAACTCAGTCTAACCTCGGGTTAGGCATATTCGTGTTTTCTAAGTTCAAAGGGTTTTAATCAATTTTCAAATTAGGTTTTGAAAGTAACCATCCCGTCCGTCGGATTAGTTAGGGATAGCCAGGGAGAGCCGGAAACTTGTATTTTCCAAACCCAAGCCTAGACACTATCCTCTCTGTCACCCTAGAACCTTCTGGTGTGCTATTAAAAGAGATGTCGTTAATAAACCTTTAATTTCTCTAAATTTACATTTTCTCATTTAGGACAAATTCTATAAGTAAATTATTCCTAACTTACTTATTTCATAATTACTCTTTTAATGTAAATTGTCAACCTTTATTATTATTATGGCCCATTTTCCCCTCTATGTCATATTTATGCTTTTTGGTATGTAAACTATACCAAATTAAGTGTCACTAACCATGATTTTGCTAAACATAACATTTACTCACAATTATGGCCAATTTCAAATTTATGCCAATAAACTTATTATACCAAATTAGCTAATCCTATTCTGATTTAACATTCTAATTACAGTTCATGTCAAACTAGACTTATTATTCTAGTTCACAGTTCATGTAAATGCTTGATTTACAAGTCAATACTAGATTCAAATTACACATCCTATAATTCATGACAAATTTATCCAATTTGCATTTTTATAAACATGCCATAATACATGTTCCCAATTTATGCCAATTTCCAAGTTTATAACTACGTTTTTAGTAAATTTCATATTTTTCCCAAATCGTATTCCCATCGTTCGTATAATCGTGATTCAACCTAGATTATAAATAAATCTAGATTCGTGGATAAAAGGGAACGAACCAAAATGCCATGAAAGAATAGTCATAATAACTGGCATAAGATGATAATTCACAGGCATATAGATCTGGTAATATTACGACATCAAAAGGGTTGAATAGTATAGGTTCAAGAACATGGGTAGACCTAACTTAATAGGTAAATTACCAAGATCTAAAACCACTGAAAAACAAGAATAGACAGAATAGATAATCAGGTTTATACCCAATTTCATAGTCACAAAACTTAAGCAACACTTTCCTAGTCATGAATCATAGGTGTTTAATCACAGTTGTCCTTGTTATGTCATAGGCAATAGTTTATGTTTCCTAATCAAAAGCATACGCTTGTGTTCATAGTCAAGGAAATAATTCTCATAGTCATGAGTCACAGTCATAGGCAGTGTTCATAGTCATAGGCAATGTTCATAGTCAAAGAGGCATATGGTTTTAAGGTCCATAGTTTCATAGTCACAGTCTCAATGGTCCTCGAATCATAACAGTTCTTAATTAGGTCCAAAGATATAAGCACTGATTCGAATAGAAAGATTTGGCATATTCTTTTATTCCTTTAATTTCATGTCACGAATTGTAATAACCCGGAAATTCTGAGCCAGTTTAAAATTTGTTGTTTTGGCAACTTCGACGAATTTTGAAGATTTAAAATAGATTATTTTAAATAATATCAATGAGAAATTTATTTTGAATATAATTAGAACCTATATATTTATACGCGTCATCGTTAGAATACAAATAATTATATATAATTATAAAAGGAATTGAAAATGGCGCTGTAGTTCGATAATTCGATTTCAAACTTCAATTGAATGTACTGGGTGCAAAACAATCCGGATTTTAATGAAACCAAAAATAATAGGATCTAATTGATAATATCTTTCCAATGAATCTGAAAAATCGAAATTTTATATTGGGAATCAAAAGTTATGCCCAGTTGAAAATTCAGAATAGTCGCTATGCAAATTATACATGGCCCAAAAAGTCAAATTTTGCATATGAATGAATTTGGACTCAAAACCACTTCCATTGAGTTCAAAATGCTGTTTAGAACTCCGAAAAGTATAAGCTTCGATATATTCCGATATCCGGAATAGTGACAATTGACAGGAGCTTTTCGGTTAACAATACATAACCCTTAAAAAGTGAAATTTTGCATACGAGCTCAGAATTCGACGAGATAAATTTTTATGGATTCACAATGACAAATCATTGTTGAGTTCCAAATGGCGCGTCGAACGGAGTTAGTATGTGGCCGTGCGAGCTGGAACAGTTCAGGGTAAAGCGAGCAGTTATTTTACAGAGGAACATTATTGATACGACCCCAGAATTCGATTTTGTTTTTTTTTCTGGATTCGTATCGTCTAAAAATGGTTAAATCCAAAAGGGCATGATTTTTGAAGTTAGCATGTGAGCGTGCGAGAAGAAAAGGTGCGCCAAAATCGCAGTTTTAGAGCTTATCTGAGCATTTTTGTGATTTTTTTTGAAAGGTCAAACGAACTCGGAATTTGACGAAACATGTTTCGTTGGACTCGTCTTCACGTCTACTATCTCGTGTCCGAAATCCGCGGCCAACGGAGATCGCTAGCGTTCAGGCGATACGCGAGAAACTAGCATATAAACACTTTTACTTCCTTTTCTTCTTCACTTTCTTCCTCTTCCTCTTTCTTCACAAGAACTCATTAATGGCCACCGCCTCCTCCTTGCCGCTGCCACCGCCCTCCTCCCCGCTGCCACACCACCTCGAGCCGCCGCACCACCTCTTCCTCTTCCCCTCTTCTTCCTCTTCCTCCTTCTCTCTCTCCTCTCTCCATTTGCAAATCCTAAGCCCCAAATCACCACCACCCGCCTCCGTGGTCCCCAACGCCGCACCTCAGCCCCTCCCCCACGTCAGTCAGGCCGGCATCCCCCCTCAGCACCACCCAACTCCGGCCGTGGGCCCCGCTACACCCAAAAATCCATTTTCACAAAAAATCCCGTTTTGCAAATAATACCCTGTCACCATTTCCCGAATAACTCCCAAACGGTGCGTTTTTGGCCAAAGTCCCTCTAGACCAAAGTTGTAAAGCACGAAATTCTCTTCTATTTGGCTATATGGAAGTCATGTTTTGGAGTCCGGAGATGCTTGGAAAACACGTTCGAAGTCTGCTGTTCAAAAGCTGAAAAAATCGTGTACTTTTGCGAATTCTGGCGAATTGGAGCATTTTCGGCAAAAAGTCTCTTAGGCGAAAGTTGTCCAGAATGGTGTGTTTAAGCTAGAAAAAATATGGTGTGAAGATTGAAGCTCGTTTGCAAATTCTGGAACCCGAACAGTGAATTCGAGCGTTAAAAAAATGTGAGTTCTCCATTTTGAAGCTTCTACGTTTTTTGCCATATGAAGTAAATAAAAATATGATCTTTATATTATAGAGAGGATAAAAATCCGATTTTTAACTTATAGAAGATATAAAGATAAGATTTTTTCATAATGTAGATAATAAAAATGTGATTTTTATACATGTAGTGGCTATGGGCAACGAAAGTGACAAAAGGCGAGAACGACAATATTTTCTACATAAGAAGAGTCGAGATGATTGGATTAGCTAGTTGGTGGGAACTTCTCACTCTAAATTTCTTTTTCTAGTTATATATATACTAGGATGCAGACGGTGTTTAGTATTACCCGACACAATCGTCCACAGACCATGGACTTGTTTGTTTCGTTGTGTAGTTGGTTGGATTATTTGGTTTGAATTGTTTGGTGAAATGGAATGGATTTGATTGATGTGTGAATGGCGTGGGCCTTCACTAGACCGGGGATAAGACTAGGCCTCGTCCCGTTTCTAGTATCGCGCCGTAATGCCGCCGAAATTTTCTAAAATAAGTTAGAAAAATAATGATATCATTTTATTTAATAAATGAACTGAATTGAATATTTTCACAGGTTGAATAAAATGTTTTATCGTTAAAAATATGATTTTTAACGTGAATGTGAATAAATAAATATTCATTTACAAACCGGACGGTTTGTTTATGTACACCTATTTGAAGGACATTGATTGGGACGTTAAATTTTACACATCGCCCAACTGCACAAATAGAAATCTATGTTTGTTGATTTGAAACCCCACATGGGTATTGGGATAAAATACGGCATACACTAATCCCAATAATTAGTTGTATGTCGATCGATTGATTGTCAGGCTGTTATAAGCGTTAGATATCTATATTTAATGCTTATACAGTATAGTGCACTTTGGATGATGATTGATTATTTATCGTTGCTATTATATACATGTGTTGTATGGAATCCATATAGTTAACGCTATATGGTAATTGATTGGGCCTCATTCCAATTTAGAAGATAAAGAATTCTAAAAAATAAAGGTTCATGTGTTGACTGTACTCATCCGTTGAGATTAGTCATGTGTTGAACGAAATATTTTAATAATAAAATTTATATCTTTATCATTATAAAATGAAGGTTCATGTGTTGACTGTAATCATCCGTTGAGACTAGTCATGTGTTGAACGAAATATTTTAACAATAAAATTTACATCTTTATCATATTTGAAATTAGAAACTAACTGGAAAATAGATGAGAAGAATGGTTTCCTGGGTATTGATATGATGTTGGTTTCGGCTTTCGGGGTTAATATTCAGGGAATCGTTCTCTTACTAATTTACAGTTGGAGTCTGATTTTAAATCAAACGATAGATACCTTAATTTTTATAAAATATATTGAATAACAAAAATAGTCACACGTGGACAATACTCATTCGATGAGATTAGTCATGTGTTGAAAGAAGTATAGATTCACGTATTGAATAAAATAAATATTCATTTGTTGAATAGAACAACAGAATTATTGAAATATATAAAGCCGTATTAATTATAGATGCGCTATTTTGACGCGAACGATATTTATATCGATTATATTCATTTTTTTAATTTGAATATATAACGAATTTGATTTCATTTGAATAGAAAACGAATTTGATTTGAATAGAAAACGAATTTGAATTAAATAGAAAACGAATTCGAATTGAATTGAATATAAATGAATTCGAACTGAATTGAATATCAAACGAATTTGAAATTAATTGAAATGAATTTTAAAACGAATTAATAAGGAAAAATTCAATTTTGATTTAAATTGGAAATGAAAGTTGAAATGTTTTGAAACGAATTTAAAACTATTTATAAAATTTTCTTTAAATAAAAATCGACGAAATATATATTATATATATATTATATATATAATATAATGGCTTGAATAGAACGCGCCGTGCCGCGGCAGTTCGCGAATTTTGACCATTGACATCGAACGGATATTACGGGAGATCCGATCGTCGGATTCTCCTAAAACCGGAACCGTTGGGTTCGTATCGAAAAGAGCTTTCAAATGAATATAAGAAATTTGAAATCTAACGGTTGGATTTGGAGATACGTCCAAATCAAATTTGGAAAAGGTCGTTGTAAGTGCAGTTCGATGGCCGTTGATGGAAATCGACTGTATAGGCCTTGAGAAAATTATTAAAAGTAGTAATAATTTGTGTAGAATCATAAGAAATGATTTGGGAAAATTTAGGATGAAAAACTCCATATTTGAAAAGATAAAAATAGATTTTTATCGAAATGAACTAGTTTTGAACTGAAATTAAAACCCATTTATTTCTAAATAAATAAATTGGATTTGAAATGGGTTTTAAATAGAATTGATTCGTGGGTTTATCGTGAACTGTGTTTTAAAAGACATTAGTTCTTTAACCCAGTAAAAGGAGTTTTAATGAATCTGCAATTAGATTGAAATGTGAATTGATGATCTAAATTATCAAATTTGGAAAGTGAGCGAGATATGGAGTATCACAAGTTTTGCTCCAAAGTGATAGTTAAATCTTTAATTAGATTTGAACGTGAAATGGTAATTAATTTTACTGATAACACCGTGGTGTTAGATATGGAGTATTACCAGTTTTGCTTCATGGGATGAATAGGTTGGGATTGGGAAATAAAATAAATAATACTTCGGTGTGGTTCGCTAATCTCGACTAGTTTGGAAAACCATAATTTGGTTTGAAATGACATCCAAAGGAAGATTAAAGGATAAATTTAAAGAATTTATCTTGGATAAAATTAATGGGAACCTTTCCCTAAGAATTGAAATGTAGAAACCAGCTGTAGGTTAGTTAAGAAGAATGGTTTCTTGGGTATTGATCTGATGTTGGTTTCGGCCTTCGGGGTTAATATTTGGGGAATTGCTCTCTTACTGATTTACGGTTAGTGACTGATGAATTGGAATGAGGCGTATGTTGTGTTTGCGTAACATTTGTTTTTAATATACGCGGGTTGTTCGGAAAGGCCGGGTTTATACCCATTCTGAATAACCGATTCGACGATATGTCGAAGATGAAGATGGTGGTTGAAGACCGGAAGTCTTCACATCGTTTGGGTGATTACTGATGATCTTGATTGGGCTGTACACCCAAGATGAGGGAATCAGTTGGTGGTCGTCCAGACCAACTTGGAGATCGATGGATATGCGAGGAAAGTGCCTCCGGTTTCGTTCAAACCCAGAACGAACTTGTAAGTGGATTGTGTGTCTGACATTGGATTTTATTCTGTGTTGATTGATTTCTGTTAAATATATATCTGTTTGGGGGCGGAGAATTTATTCTCTTGCTTAACGCCCTTCTCTAAGACGTACGAGCTTAGAGGTTATATATCGATAGATATCAATCGCATGGCATGAATTGCCTGTGTGGCACGTTGAGTTGCATGGATCAAGGCTTCTGTTGAAAAGCAAAGTCTTGTGGTTGATGATCAAAGCACGGCCTACGTGGCAGCTTTGTTTATAGCGTAGATTCGCGAGCCTCATACCTCGGTATGAGTCAAAAACGGGATAAGGACTGCAGGGAGAGCACGACGTTTCTTTCTAGCTTTGGTGGTGTCAGTGACTTACCAGCCCTGACATTTATATACTTTTGACCTATGTGGTTGTTGGATGAGGCGCCTCGATTTTAGGTCTGTAAGGACCGGGAAACTTGCGTTCAGGCATAATTAATCCTCTAACATAAGTGAGGACCGGCCCTGAAGATCCAGGATTGCCCAGAGTGTGTAGTCCTGAGACATTTGCTAGAGTGTCTCAAAAGCGGAGAGGAGCTTGCCCCTTGCCTCGACTCATGATGGAAATCCAATTTCCAATATGTGTTATTGCGGTTTTAATTGTAGAACTAGTATGGCGACATGATATATGGTACCCATGCCGTCTATGATTTATATTTATGATTGAAATTGTCTTGACACTATACACTTATTATAGTATCAAATGATTTGTTTAAACGTACCAAGCGTGTTTGGCTATTATAAGGGAAAACCCTATCCTCCGGCTTGCGTTGCATTGTGTGATGGGACGTGGGTCTTATAATAGCTTCATTTTTCGGAAAAGCATTGCGCTGTTTATTTTATGCACTATTATTCTTGGGAGGAAACCCATTCCGTGTTATACGGCGTGGTCCCTTGAATTACTCTCTTTTAAAATAAAGTTTAAATAACTGTTTTAGTTCTCACACCAGTCACATGACTGACCTGGAGTTTATTGTTTTAACCTAAACTCTGGGTGCCCCTATTTTCCGCACGGGCAGCTAGTAGTTTTGGTTTTGCAGATTTATATTCATAGGATCCTGATTTACAGCTGGAACGATGCTCGGAAAGCTTTGTATCCGTGCATTACTTTCAGTTGTGTTTTATATTGTTTTTCCGCTGCTATGTAATTTATTGTAATCTCTGATATTTATCGAATGTAATTTATTCATTATACTCTGTATATTCTTGTATCTGATGGAATTGTTGTGATAGCAATGAATTATTCTTCCGTCTGCGTTCATTTGTGTGTTGTTCTCAAAGTATCCGCTCTTTCCTTCACGGGGAAGTAACGGGTTCTCACATTTGGTATCAGAGTTTTGATTTACAGAGCTCGAGAACAAGACACATTAGAACCGAACGAAAGAATTCATCAGATATTGGATTAGTAATTTCCAATTAGAATGACTCGTTAGAGATAGGATCAGTAGTATCCTAGAAAGAGTGTGAAGAGTATATTTTTCAAATGAAAACAATTTTGTTTTGAAAATTTAAATCTTTTTATACGTATTTGAATATTTATTTATTTTGAATTTGGACAATCCAATATATAAAGATTTTGCATATACGCGTCATGAACGTATATTCGAAGTTTTAACCTACTGGATAGATATAGAATCACACTCTAGTCGCCCGGACATGATTCTGATGATGGCAGGCCAACACCAGTATTTATTTTCGTGTTTCGAAGGTATGATATCTATATATTTCCATTAGACTGGTGTGAGAACCAAAACTTATATAGATAGATTTATTGTTGTGAATTGGCATCAAAAACATGATTTTCTGTATATGTATCAAAGTTCAATTTGAAACGTTAATCCATTAATTGATTGATGGTTGAGTTGTTTGTTTATTTGTTTGATAATTTCGAACCATTATGCCTAATTGAATCAAATATTGAACTGTATTGAAAATTGGTCGCATTTGCATGCATATACATGTACTTACATTGAACAGGTCATAGCAAGGAGGCTAGAGTAGAGAATAAAATTTGTTTACCCGACAAATAAGTACATGTTTACTATAATTTACTGTTTTGTGTGGGTGATGATGATTTTATGAGCCTATTGGCTAGCCGCTTGGCTTTTTCTTTTTGAGATCAGAAGGCCTATATGGCAATTTCGGGATTTTCCCATGCTCCCCGTACAAAGGAGGTTATGGCGAAATTTTTCGAAAATTTAGGGTGTTAGCCAAATTTTTGATGAATTTGAAAATTCTCAGAAACTGAAAAGTTGGAGAATGGAAGCCAGATCGAACGTAGAGTTGTTTAATCAAACCACTTTCGACTTTGTTCCTTTTCGGGGACGAAAAGTTTTAAGTGGGAGAGATTGTAATAACCCGGAAATTCTGAGCTAGTTTAATTTTTTTTGTTTTGGCAACTTCGACGAATTTTGAAGATTTAAAATAGATTATTTTAAATAATATCAATGAGAACTTTATTTTGAATATAACTAGAACATATATATTTATATGCGTCGTCGTTAGAATACAAATAATTATATATAATTATAAAAGGAATTGAAAATGGCGCGGTAGTTCGATAATTCGATTTCAAACTTCAATTGAATGTACCGGGTGCAAAATAATCCGGATTTTAGCAAAACCAAAAATAATAGGATCTAATTGATAATATCTTTCCAACGAATCTGAAAAATCGAAATTTCATAGCGGGAATCAAAAGTTATTCCCAGTTGAAAATTCAGAATAGTCGCTATGCAAATTATACATGGCCCAAAAAGTCAAATTTTGCATATGAATGAATATGGACTCGAAACCACTTCCATTGAGTTCAAAATGCCATTTAGAACTCCGAAAAGTATAAGCTTCGATATATTCTTGTGAAAACCCGTAACTTCCCCGTAAAGGAAAGCGTCGGATAGTTCGAGAACAAACCACAACAGAACGCATACTGAAGAACATTTCATTGTATATTACAACAATGCACCAGATTACAAGAATATACAGAGTATAAATGAATATTACACAGAAATATCAGAGATTTTAAATTACATTTAAATACATCGCAGCGGAAAATAATACAATACACAACTAGAAGGAGATATACGGATACAAAGCTTTCCGGATATCGTTCCAGCTGTGAACCAGGATCCTGTGAATATAAATCTGCAAAACCAAAACTACTAGCTGCCCGTGTCAAAATAGGGGCACCCAGAGTTTAGGTTAAAACAATAAACTCCAGGTCAGTCATGTGACTGGTGTGAGAACTAAAACAGTTATTAATCTTTATTTTAAATCATTAGGTAAATCGAGGGACCACGCCGTATAACACGGAACGGGTTTCCTCCCAAGAATACCAGTGCACAAAACAACAGCGCAATGCTAAATAAAGAACAATGAAGCTGTTATAAGACCCAGGTCCCATCACACAATGCAACGCAGCCGAGGATAGGGTTTTCCCTTATAACAGCCAAAGAATGCTTGATACGGTTAAAACAAATCGTTTGATACTATTATAAGTGCATAGTGTATAAAACAACTTCAAATCATAAGTATCAATCATAGGCGGCATGAGCGTCCCATGCCACTATGTCGCCATATATAGGTTTACAAATAAAACCGCAAAGTCACGTATTTGGAAATTGGATTTCCGTCTATGAACCGAGGCAAAAGATAGTGCTCAACCGATTCGAGACGCTCTAGCCCGTGTCTCAGGAACAGTCGCAACTGCCCCCTGGATCCTCAGGGTCGGTCCACCGATGTGGATTATTATGCCTGAACACTACGTCTCCCCACCCTATGGGGTGTAAGTCTGGTCCGTCTGCCGACCAGAATGCATCGGCCGAAACCGATATTACCGAGGCGCCTCGCAACAGCAACAACCACATAAGTCAAACTCGTCAGGGCGTGTAAAACCACTGACGCCACTTCTAGCTAGAAAGAAACGCATGCCCTCCCTGACGTCCGTCTGCCGTTTTTGGTTCATATCGGGTGTGAAACACGCGAGGTAAACGTTACACAAAGCTACGCCACAAAGGCTGTGCTTTGATCATCACCACAAGACTTTGCTTTTCAACAGAAGCCTCGATCAACTGCCACTTAGGCATGCCACACAGGCAATTCACTCCATGCGTTTGACATCCATCAATATATAACCCCTGAGCTCGTACGTCTCAGAGAAGGGCGTTAAGCAAGAGAATAAATTCTCCGCCGCCAAACAGATATATATTTAATAGAGATCAATCACACGGACTAAAATCCAATGTCAGACACACAGTCCATTTACAAGTCCGTTCTGGGTCTGAACGAAACCGGAGGCACCTAGTACCCCGCATATCCATCGATCTCCAAGTACGTCTGGACGATCCCCAACTGTTTCCATCTTCTTGGGTGTACAGCCCAATCAAGATCATCAGTTATCACCCAAACGACGTGAAGACCTCCGGTCTTCGACCATCGTCTTCTTCTTCGACTTATCGTCGTATCAGTTATTCAGAATGGGATAAACCCGGACTTTCCGAATAACTCGCGTATATTTTAAATAAGTGTTACACAAACACAACATACGCCTCATTCCAATTCATCAGTCACTAACCGTAAATTAATCAAGAGAATGATTCCCCAAATATTAACCCCGAAGGCCGAAACCAACATCAGATCGATATCCAGAAAACCATTCTGTTTGGCTAACCGACAGTCAATTTCTAAATTTCACATTCATAGAGAAAGGTTCCCATTAATTTTATCAAAGATAAATTCTTGAATTTATTCTTTAATCAACCTTTGAATATCAATTCAAACTAGTCGGGATTAGCGAACCTTACCGAAGTAATCATTTGTTTTAATTTCCCAATCCCAACCTATTCATCCCATGAAGTAAAACTGGTTATACTTCATATCTAACACCACGGTGTTATTGGTAAATTCAATTACCATTTCATGTTCAAATCTAATTAAAGATTTAACTATCGCCTGGAGCAAAACTGGTGATACTCCATTTCGATTATTTCAATCTAATTAAAGATTCATTAAAACTCCACTTAGTTTTAATCGTTAACTGGGTTAAAGAATCAGTGTCATTTAAAACACGGTTCACGATAAACCCAAAATCACATTCCATTAATTATCGGGTTAAAGAACAAGTGTTATTTAAAACACTGTTCACGATAAACCCAAAAATCAATATCAATTCTATTCCAATTAAATATTATTTAATTGGTACACTTCATTAAATCTAAATAAAAAGATTTAATCATTTCTCAACTGGGTTCAAGAACAGTGTTAGTGAAGACACCATTCACGACAAACCCAAATCATATTCGATATTCAATACAAGGCTCTGAATAGAAAATATATCGGCTTATATTCAATATCGAATTCTACGACTAACAAATGTCGTATTGGAAATAACGATATAAATATATATCTTTCAAATTTCCATAACAACACCTGTATAATCACGAATTCCAACATCGAAATATTCCGAAGATAATTTCGATTCAAATCCACTCCAATGCAATCATTGGATATTCTGGTTATTTTTAAAACCCTTTCTAATTCAGTTTATTTATTTAAAAATAAATAGAATTCTAATTCTAGTTCAAAAACTAGTTCATGTCGATGAAAATCTATTTTTATCTTTTCAAATATGGAGTTTTTCATCCCAAATCTTCACAAATCATTTCTTATGATTTTACACAAATTATTACTATTTTTAGTAATTTTATCAAGGCCCGTACAGTCGATTTCCATCAATGGCCATCGAACTGCACTTACAGCGACCTTTTTCAAATTTGATTTGGACATAATTCCAAATCCAACCGTTAGATTTCAAATTTCTAACATTCGCTAGAAAGCTCTTTTCGATACGAACCCAACGGTTCCGGCTTTAGGAGAATCCGAGGGTCGGATCTCCCGTAATGTCCGTTTGAAATAAATGGTCGAAATTCACGAACTGCCGCGGCGCGGCGCGTTCTATTCAGGCCATTATATTATATATATAATATATATAATATATATATCGTCGATTTCTATTTAAAACGAATTATATAAATAGTTTTGAATTCGTTTCAAAAATCCATTTCAACTTCCATTTCAATTCAAAGCAAAATTGAATTCTTCTTTATAGATTCGTTTCAAAACTCATTTCTATTCAATTCAAATTTCAATTCAATTTGAATTCATTTCAATTCACTTTCAATTCAATTCGAATTCGTTTTCAATTCAATTCATTTCGAAATCGTTTTCAATTCAATTCATTTCGAAATCGTTTTCAATTCAATTCATTTCGAAATCGTTTTCAATTCAATTCATTTCGAAATCGTTTTCAATTCAATTCATTTCGAAATCGTTTTCAATTCAATTCATTTCGAAATCGTTTTCAATTCAATTCATTTCGAAATCGTTTTCAATTCAATTCATTTCGAAATCGTTTTCAATTCAATTCATTTCGAAATCGTTTTCAATTCAATTCATTTCGAAATCGTTTTCAAAATCGATTTAAATATCGTTCACGTCAAAATGGCGTCAATCTAATCAACACGGCTTCATATATTCCTTTATTTTCAAATCTTCTATTTCAAATATTTCTTTTTCAAAATAGTCGTTATTATCAAAATATTTCGTTCAACACATGACCAATCTCAATGAATGAGTACTGTCAACACATGAACTTTTATTTTATAATATTCTTTATTTTTCAAATCGGAATGAGGCCCAATCAATTACCATATAAAGTTAATTATATGGATTTCCATACAACACATGTATATAATAGCATTGAAAAATAATCAACCATCAACCAAAGTGCACTACACTGTATAAGCATCAAATATAGATATTCAACGCTTATAACAGCCTGTCAATCAATCGATCGACATATTTAATCAATTATGATGAGTGAACTACATATTTCATCCTAACACCCGTGTGGGGTTTCAAACAATCAAACAAATATTTTATTTGTGCAGTTGGGCGATGTGTAAAATTTATCGACCCAATCAATGTCCTTCAAATAGGTGTACATAAACAAACCGTCTGGTTTGTAAATGAATATTTTATTTTATTCACTTTCACTATATTCATTCTCACGTTAAAAATTATATTCTTAACGATAAAACATTTTATTCCAACATATGAATTTCTGTTATTCATTTACACGATAAAATGATATTTTTATTTTATACCTTATTTTAGAAAATTTCGGCAGCATAACGGCACGATACTAGAAACGGGACAAGGCCTAGCCTTATCCCCGGTCTAGTGAAGGCCCACGCCATTCACACATCAATCATATCAATTTCAATTTCACCAAAACAATCCAATCCAAATCAAATAATCTAACCAACTACACAACCAATCAAACAAGTCCATGGTCTGTGGACGGGTGTCGGGTGCTACTAAGCACCGTCTGCATCCTAGTATATATATATAACTAGAAAAAATTAAATTGAAAGGTGAGAAGTTCTCACATATAGCTATCCTAGCTCCATGGCACTTCTATTGTAGAGATCTTCGCCAACTCGCCTTTCGTCGCTTTCGTTGTCCGCTTTCACTACATATGTAAAAATCGAATTTTTACGATGCTATTCAATATATAAAAATCTGATTTTTATCTCGACTTTCAATATATAAAAATATGATTTTTTATCTTGACTTTCAATACATAAAAATATGATTTTTATATCTTTTTTTAAAAAATCTGTTTTTATATCTTTTAAAAAAATCTGCTTTTACTCTTTTTAAAAAAAACTGCTTTTACTCTTTTTTTAAAAAATTTGTTTTTATATCTTTTAAAAAATCTGCTTTTACTCTTTTTAAAAAAAACTGCTTTTACTCTTTTTTAAAAAATCTGTTTTTATATCTTTTAAAAAATATGCTTTTACTCTTTTTAAAAAATCTGTTTTTATATCTTTTAAAAAATCTGCTTTTACTCTTTTTAAAAAAAACTGCTTTTACTCTTTTTTAAAAAATCTGTTTTTATATCTTTTAAAAAATCTGCTTTTACTCTTTTAAAAAAATCTGTTTTTATATCTTTTAAAAAATCTGCTTTTATACTTTTAAAAAAACTGCTTTTATACTTTCTAAATTAAATAAACTAATTATATAAAATAAAATGAAAAAAAGAAAGGAAGAAGCTCACAGTTTACATTGCTCAGCCCTGTCGGACCTGAGCTCGAAACTAGGGTTCCGCTGCCCCCATCGATCTCGACCCCTGGGAGTTCATCGGAGTGCGCCTCCCTGGAGAGCCTGATGTCGCCTTTCCCTTCCGAGGAGCTCGACGAGCTCGGTGATCTCCAGCGGTTGAAAATTGGGTCGAGGCGGCGCGTTCGGTAGAAGGGGGCTTCGGAGGTGTGGTTTTCGAGAGGAGGGAGGCTAGGGGGCGTCTGAGCAGTCGAAGGTGGTGTGCCAGAGGAGGGGGGAAGGTCTCGGCGATCGGTGGTGGCGCCTGGCTAGGGTTCGTCGCCCGATTCTTTTTTTTTTTTTTTTTTTCTGAATGAGGAACGGAGGGGGGGCCAGAGGTATAAGGGAGAGATTAAATTTTTTTTTTTATTAATTTAATTATTTAATTATTTTATTTTAATTCAAAAAGTCAACTTTTTCAAACGACCTCTAAACGAGGTCCACCGCCTGTCGTCCATAGCGTTTCACCCCCATTCCGAACACAATGGGATATGTACCGCAAGCTGATTCGACTGTTTGAATCAGTTTCCGTTTAATTTGCATTTAAATCACTATATTGAATTTTAAACGTACATTTCAAATTACCGGGGGCACATACTAGTTCTAAAAATTGCAGAAAAATATTTTCTAGCTTCGTATTGACGATACGGTCCTAACAAAACTAGTTTCGTCGAATTCTGAGACCGTTAGAAAAATGGCCAATTTCCAGTCGATTAAAATCAACTAAAATGGTCAAAACACGTTTTCCTTTGCCACGCTCACATATTGATTCGAAAAATTATGAAATTTGGAATCTAGCAATAATTCGACATCACGGTCCCAACAAAACTGGTTTCGTCGAAATCCGAGGTCATTTGCAAAATGTCCATTTTTAAGGGCCTGAATTCCATAGCGACTATTCAGAATTTTCAACTGGACATATCTTTTGATTCCCGATATGAAATCTTGATTATTCGGATTCGTTGGAAAGATATTCACTATTAGATTCCATTATTTTTGGTTTCACTAAAATCCGGATTGTTTTGCACCCGGTACATTCAGTTGAAGTTTGAAATCGAATTATCGAACTACCGCGCCATTTTCAATTCCTTTTATAATTATATATAATTATTCATATTCTAACGACGACGCGTATAATATATACATTCTAATTCCATTCAAAATAATTTTCTCGTCGATATTATTTAAAATAATCCATTTTAAATATTCAAAATTCGCTAAAATTGCCAAAATAAAAATTTCAAACTGGCTCGCATTTTACGGGTTGTTACAATTCCGATATCCGGAATAGTGGCAATTGACAGGAGCTTTTCGGTTAACAATACATGACCCTTAAAAAGTGAAATTTTGCATATGAGATCAGAATTCGACGAGATAAATTTTTATGGATTCACAATGACAAATCATTGTTGAGTTCCAAATGGCGCGTCGAACGGAGTTAGTATGTGGCCGTGCGAGCTGAAACAGTTCAGGGTAAAGCGAGCAGTCATTTTACAAAGGAACATTATTGATACGACCTCAGAATTCGATTTCGTTTTTTTTTTGGATTCGTATCGTCTAAAAATGGTTAAATCCAAAAGGGCATGATTTTTGAAGTTAGCATGTGAGCGTGCAAGAAGAAAAGGTGCGCCAAAATCGCAGTTTTAGAGCTTATCTGAGCATTTTTGTGATTTTTTTTGAATGGTCAAACGAACTCGAAATTCAACGAAACTTGTTTCGTTGGACTCATCTTCACGTCTACTATCTCGTGTTCGAAATCCGCGGCCATCGGAGATCGCTAGCATTTAGGCGATACGCGAGAAACTAGCATATAAACACTTTTACTTCCTTTTCTTCTTCACTTTCTTCCTCTACCTCTTTCTTCACAAAAACTCATTAATGGCCACCGCCTCCTCCTTGCCGCTGCCACCGCCCTCCTCCCCGCTGCCGCACCACCTCTAGCCGCCGCACCCCCTCCTCCTCTTCCCCTCCTCCTCCTCTTCCTTCTCCTCTCTCTCCTCTCTCCATTTGCAAACCCTAAGCCCCAAATCACCACCACCCGCCTCCATGGACCCCACCGCCGCACCTCAGCCCCTCCCCCACATCAGTCAGGCCGGCGCCCCCCTCAGCACCTCCCAACTCCGGCCGTGGGCCTCGCTACACCCAAAAATCGATTTTCACAAAAAATCCCGTTTTGCAAATAACACCCTGTCACCATTTCGCGAATAACTCCCAAACTGTGCGTTTTTGGCCAAAGTCCCTCTAGACCAAAGTTGTAGAGCACGAAATTCTCTTCGATTTGGCTATATGGAAGTCATGTTTTAGAGTCCGGAGCTGCTCGGAAAACACGTTCGAAGTCTGCTGTTCAAAAGCTGAAAAAATCGTGTACTTTTGCGAATTCTGGCGAATTGAAGCATTTTCGGCAAAGTCTCTTAGGCGAAAGTTGTCTGGAATGGCATGTTTAAGCTAGGGAAAAGATGGTGTGAAGATTGAAACTCATTTGCAAATTCTAGAACCCAAAAAGTGAATCCGATTGTTAGAAAAAAAAAATGTGAGTTTTCTCCATTTTGAAGCTTCTACAGTTTTTGACATATGAAGTAAATAAAAATATGATCTTTATATTATAGAGATGATAAAAATCCGATTTTTAACTTATAGAAAATATAAAGATAAGATTTTTATATAATGTAGATAATAAAAATGTGATTTTTATACATGTAGTGGCTACGGGCAACGAAAGTGACAAAAGGCGAGAAGGACAAGATTTTCTACATAAGAAGAGTCGAGATGATTGGATTAGCTATTTGGTGAGAACTTCTCACTCTAAATTTCTTTTTCTAGTTATATATATATATATATATACTAGGATGCAGACGGTGTTTAGTAGCACACGAAACAATCGTCCACAGACCATGGACTTGTTTGTTTGGTTGTGTAGTTGGTTGGATTATTTGGTTTGAATTGTTTGGTGAAATGAAACGGATTTGATTGATGTGTGAATGTCGTGGGCCTTCACCAGACCGGGGATAAGGCTAGGCCTCGTCCCGTTTCTAGTATCACGCCGTTATGCCGCCGAAATTTTCTAAAATAAGTTAGAAAAATAATGATATCATTTTATTTAATAAATGAACTGAATAGAATATTTTCATAGGTTGAATAAAATGTTTTATCGTTAAAAATATGATTTTTAACGTGATTGTGAATAAATAAATATTCATTTACAAACCGGACGGTTTGTTTATGTACACCTATTTGAAGGATATTGATTGCGACGATAAATTTCACACATCGCCCAACTGCACAAATAGAAATCTATGTTTGTTGATTTGAAACCCCACACGGGTATTGGGATAAAATACGGCATACACTAATCCCAATAATTAGTTGTATGTCGATCGATTGATTGTCAGGCTGTTATAAGCGTTAGATATCTATATTTAATGCTTATACAGTGTAGTGCACTTTGGATGATGATTGATTATTTATCGTTGCTATTATATACATGTGTTGTATGAAATCCATATAGTTAACGCTATATGGTAATTGATTGGGCCTCATTCCAATTTAGAAGATAAAGAATTCTATAAAATAAAGGTTCATGTGTTGACTGTACTCATCCGTTGAGATTAGTCATGTGTTGAATGAAATATTTTAATAATAAAATTTATATCTTTATCATTATAAAATGAAGGTTCATGTGTTGACTGTACTCATCCGTTGAGATTAGTCATGTGTTAAACGAAATATTTTAACAATAAAATTTACATCTTTATCATATTTGAAATTAGAAACTAACTGGAAAATAAATGAGAAGAATGGTTTCCTGGGTATTGATCTGATGTTGGTTTCGGCCTTCGGGGTTAATATTCAGGGAATCGTTCTCTTACTAATTTACAGTTGGAGTCTGATTTGAAATCAAACGATAGATACCATAATTTTTATAAAATATATTGAATAACAAAAATAGTCACACGTGGACAGTACTCATTCGTTGAGATTAGTCATGTGTTGACAGAAGTATAGATTAACGTATTGAATAAAATAAATATTCATTTGTTGAATAGAACAACGGAATTATTGAAATATATAAAGCCGTATTAATTAGAGATGCGCTATTTTGACGCGAACGATATTTATATCGATTATATTCGTTTTTATAATTTGAATATATAAAGAATTTGATTTCAATTGAATAGAAAACGAATTTGATTTGAATAGAAAACGAATTTGAATTGAATAGAAAACGAATTCGAATTGAATTGAATATAAACGAATTCGAACTGAATTGAATTGAAAAGAATTTTAAAACGAATTTATAAGGAAAAATTCAATTTTGATTTAAATTGGAAATGAAAGTTGAAATGTTTTGAAACAAATTTAAAACTATTTATAAAATTTTCTTTAAATAGAAATCGATGAAATATATATTATATATATATATAACATAATGGCTTGAATAGAACGCGCCGCGCTGTTGCAGTTCGCGAATTTTGACCGTTGACTTCGAACGGATATTACGGGAGATCCGACCATCGGATTCTCCTAAAACCGGAACCGTTGGGTTCGTATCGAAAAGATCTTTCCAATGAATATTAGAAATTTGAAATCTGACAGTTGGATTTGGAGATACGTCCAAATCAAATTTGGAAAAGGTCGTTGTAAGTGCAGTTCGATGGCCGTTGATGGAAATCGACTGTATGGGCCTTGATAAAATTATTAAAAATAGTAATAATTTGTGTAAAATCATAAGAAATAATTTGGGAAAAATTGGGATGAAAATCTCCATATTTGAAAAGATAAAAATAGATTTTTATCGAAATGAACTAGTTTTGAACTGAAATTAAAACCCAATTATTTTTAAATAAATAAATTGGATTTGAAATGGGTTTTAAATAGAATTGATTCGTGGGTTTATCGTGAACTGTGTTATAAAGACATTAGTTCTTTAACCCAGTAAAAGGAGTTCTAATGAATCTGCAATTAGATTGAAATGTGAATTGATGATCTAAATTATCAAATTTGGAAAGTGAGCGAGATATGGAGTATCACCAGTTTTGCTCCAAAGCGATAGTTAAATCTTTAATTAGATTTGAACGTGAAATGGTAATTAATTTTACCGATAACACCGTGGTGTTAGATATGGAGTATTACCAGTTTTGCTTCATGGGATGAATAGGTTGGGATTGGGAAATAAAATAAATAATTACTTCAGTGTGGTTCGCTAATCTCGACTAGTTTGGAAAACCATAATTTGGTTTGAAATGACATCCAAAGGAAGATTAAAGAATAAATTTAAAGAATTTATCTTGGATAAAATTAATGGGAACCTTTCCCTAAGAATTGAAATGTAGAAACCAGCTGTAGGTTAGTTAAGAAGAATGGTTTCATGGGTATTGATCTGATGTTGGTTTCGGCCTTTGGGGTTAACATTTGGGGAATTTCTCTCTTACTGATTTACGGTTAGTGACTGATGAATTGGAATGAGGCGTATGTTGTGTTTGTGTAACATTTGTTTTTAATATACGCGGGTTGTTCGGAAAGGCCGGGTTTATACCCATTCTGAATAACCGATTCGACGATATGTCGAAGATGAAGACGGTGGTTGAAGACCGGAAGTCTTCACATCGTTTGGATGATTACTGATGATCTTGATTGGGTTGTACACCCAAGATGAGGGAATCAGTTGGTGGTCGTCCAGACGTACTTGGAGATCGATGGGTATGCGAGGAAATTGCCTCCGGTTTCGTTCAGACCCAGAACGAACTTGTAAGTGGATTGCGTGTCTGACATTGGATTTTATTCTGTGTTGATTGATTTCTGTTAAATATATATCTGTTTGGCGGCGGAGAATTTATTCTCTTGCTTAACGCCCTTCTCTGAGACGTACGAGCTTAGAGGTTATATATCGATAGATATCAATCGCATGGCATGAATTGCCTGTGTGGCACGCAGAGTTGCATGGATCAAGGCTTCTGTTGAAAAGCAAATTCTTGTGGTTGATGATCAAAGCACGGCCTATGTGACAGCTTTTTGTATAGCGTAGATTCGCGAGCCTCACACCTCGGTATGAGTCAAAAACGGGATAAGGACTGCAGGGAGGGCACGACGTTTCTTTCTAGCTTTGGTGGTGTCAGTGACTTACCAGCCCTGACATTTATATACTTTTCACCTATGTGGTTGTTGGATGAGGCGCCTCGATTTTAGGTCTGTAAGGACCGGGAAACGTGTGTTCAGGCATAATTAATCCTCTAACGTAAGTGAGGACCGGCCCTGAAGATCCAGGATTGCCCAGAGTGTGTAGTTCTGAGACATTTGCTAGAGTGTCTCGAAAGCGGAGAGGAGCTTGCCCCTTGCTTCGACTCATGACGGAAATCCAATTTCCAATACGTGATATTGCGGTTTTAATTGTAGAACTAGTATGGCGACATGATATATGGTACCTATGTCGTCTATGATTTATATTTATGATTGAAATTGTCTTGACACTATACACTTATTATAGTATCAAATGATTTGTTTTAAACGTACCAAGCATGTTTGGCTATTATAAGGGAAAACCCTATCCTCCGGCTTGCGTTGCATTGTGTGATGGGACCTGGGTCTTATAATAGCTTGATTTTTCGGAAAAGCATTGCGCTGTTTATTCTATGCACTAGTATTCTTGGGAGGAAACCCGTCCCGTGTTATACGGCGTGGTCCCTTGAATTACTCTCTTTTAAAATAAAGTTTAAATAACTGTTTTAGTTCTCACACCAGTCACATGACTGACCTGGAGTTTATTGTTTTAACCTAAACTCCAGGTGCCCCTATTTTCCGCACGGGCAGCTAGTAGTTTTGGTTTTGCAGATTTATATTCACAGGATCCTGATTTACAGCTGGAACGATGCTCAGAAAGCTCTCTATCCATGCATTACTTTCAGTTGTGTTTTATATTATTTTTCCGCTGCTATGTAATTTATTGTAATCTATGATATTTATTGAATGTAATTTATTCATTATACTCTGTATATTCTTGTATCTGATGGAATTGTTGTGATAGCAATGAAATGTTCTTCCGTCTGTGTTCATTTGTGTGTTGTTCTCAAAGTATCCGCTCTTTCCTTCATGGGGAAGTAACGGGTTCTCACACGAATAGAGAAATCGTTCAAATCTAAAAAGTAACCGACTTACAGAGATTATATTAGATTCGTAGAAAAACAGTCGTTGAAGTCGTTTGAATCTTCACTTGAATCCTAGCTTGACTTGAACCTCTTCTTAAAAGTCTTGAGCAGCATTTCCTCGTCTTGATTTATTTTATATATTATTTTATTTATTTATACATTTTCTCAGAGGCAGCATAAGGATAGAATGAAATGGTGTAGAGAGAAGGAGGCTAGGAGGCTGTTTATATAGGATTAGGCGGACGAATCTAGGCAGAAAACGAGACCAGGTACATCAGAATGCACCCAGGCCCGAAAGTGTGTTTTTGTACCCAGGTCGACACCCATGTCGACTGGGCAGTCGACCTGGTCAGGGGGGGTCGACTACCCAATCGACTCCCCAGTGGACCTGGGTCCCGGGTGGGAATTTTCCCGCCCAGCCCGCTTCTGGGTTTTAATTCGAATTTCGAATTCGAATTTCGAGCTGTTTTCAATTCTGGAATTTCCTGAAACTTCGGAGGGTCATATCTCCTTCATACGGACTCCGATTCTTGCAAACTCGGACTCGTTTTCATGCAGAATTCTTTGACGAACGCAATGGCGCAGACCGTTTTCCTTGATTTTGATTTTAAATTTTAATTATGCCTTGATTTGTGAATCCAGTTTGTTACAGAATGACGGGGTGTTACATTCTCCCCCACTTAAAAGGATTTCATCCCCGAAATCTTCAAGTTAGGAAGAATGTGTCCTACCATCGAATCACCCATCTACTCAACCATTCAATCACAGGCATTCATTGTCCTTAAAAGATTTCTGATGCTTTCATGTTCATATGCATAGTGTGTGTATATGTCTTTATCTAATGCAAAATCAGACGGTCTACTGATTCAGTTGACCTCCTTAATGCGAATCATGTCAGCGCCATGCGTCCAATCATGTATGCAAGCATCCCTAGTTACGTAAATACTACATGTGTTCATAGCCATTCATCAATATGCAACATCCATATGATAACATATCAATTTCAACATACAAACAAATACATATCTGTAAATGCAATATGAAAGCGTCCGAACGGATCTAGTGCCTAATACGTATGTATATGCATTCACGAACAACCATTAGCAACCACTCGCAACCATCAACCATAACATGTTTCAAATACGTGTTTACATCCAAAAGAGTTTCTACCTAAGGATCGAAGATACGACCAAGAGGATATGCTTTGGAAAGAGAGAAATAATTATGCGTAAAGCTCCTAAAAAAAGAAATCAAGGATGCACCCTTAAGGAAAAGGGTATGATGCTAGTATCTAGCCTTTTTGAGCTTTACTCCACTGTATCTTAACTAATTTAACTTCATGATTGTGAAGTTTCTGACCTCCATTTCCAAAATAAACAGATGTCAATCAAGGTACCAAGTGTATGTACTAAGATGATTAGAGGTCTCCCTCTTATCCACCATGCCATAACTATTCATCTCTCACGCAAACCATCCTAGTCGAACTCGACATTCCTCAAGTACAATCCCCAAAGGCCTAAACCAATATCAGTCAAGCACCCAAGGAATATGTCCTCCGAATTTAGACGATCTACGTGAGACGATATAAGCAAACTCGATAGCTATTCTCAAATCCCTATTAACCAAAAATAAACTGGTCGGACCACCAATTGGATTTGAGACTCTAGTGGGATCTTTCTACTATACAAGTACTATGGTGTAGAGACTCAACGATGGAAGTGGATATGAACAAATGCAAAGCGCTGAAACCAAAGGAAAGAGTACGAACAGCAAAACTAGACTCTTCCAATAGAACTTTACTACCTTTCTCCTAGGTACGCTTGGTGGCAAAAGTAGGTACTTGTCCTACTGAAAATCTTGTCCTTTGCCCTTAATTACACCTTAGTAAAGATACCTCCTCTTGTCTTAGGTTTTATAATTACTTCCTTCTTTGTGAGCTAAATCTACATCCATGAATTCCTCATCCTCTTCCGTGTGTAGTCATGTTGACAAATCTCTCGAAAGATGCTTCCATCGTACAGAAAACCCTATAAGCTTGAAAGAAAACTGGTCGTAGGTGAAACATCTACGGTTATGGATGGAAGCCAGGCACGACTTCGCCCTTCGATGAGGTTACCTCCCAGAAAGCTAGGAGCCCCAGAGACTCAAGAAAGAAGGAGTCAAGAATTCAAAAAGAGGAAGAGAGGATAGTGCGTATGGCTTTGGGGAATATGCCTTTTAAACAAATCTTTTCTCTTGAAAATGCTTCTTTTAAAACTGTTTTGAAAATAATTTTTCAAATCCTTTATCTGATCCGGTAACCTTCAGCTCTGATACCACGTGTAACACCCCACATCGGTTTGTGTCACTCACAAAGGGAATGCACTAAGTTCTGTGGAGCATTTAGGGTAAAAGATGCAGATAAATTACAAGACAGACAAAAATTACAATAGCAGAAAATAAAACTTTGCTTTATTGATAAAATAGTTTGTACAACGATTTCTTTATAATATCAGAGTATCATCTGTCTGACAAAATAAAGAAGCATAAAACAACATTTATATTCCCCTATGTAGCAAGAGCCAGCCATAGCATCTGAAAAGAGAATCCAAGCAAAACTTCGATAAATCTTCAAGCTGGGAAAGAGTGACAATCCAACTTAACCTGAGCTATACTATTCCCTTCTTTACTATCTGGGGGTGGGGGTGGGTGGGGGGAAATGGAAGCAAAGAAGACGAAAGAGAAACAGAGTCAGACATAAAGCCTGAGTAAGTTCAGTAACTTCTAGCATGTGAACATGGAAAAACAAAACGACATGAATTAACTGAATACAAGATAACACCATGATGATAGGGTCAGCAAGATTAGACAAGATAATCACAAGATATGCTAAGATAAGATAAACTGGATATGCTCTAATACTTTCGCCGCTTTGCTGTTTCCTTGTTATACTGGTTTCTATATCTCTACATCACCTAACTAGTGTCCCAACTAGTAATGATAACGTGATCCCAATCCCGGTAATTTCGGTTGCCTTCAGGCATACATTTATTATTTATTACCTAGATCTAATCTAGGATTTTCTATCAAGTGCTTTCTAGATTCAACTAGAGTTTATGTTATCTGCTGAACGCTTCTTGGATTCAGGGTTTATGCCACCTAGGTCCTCTAGGGATTTCGCTACCTGTCGAACGATGCCCCTAGTCTAGGACACACTACCTAGAGTGGTATATGTTCCTAGACTTTCCCCACGTATGTGTCGCGAATCGTTTTTCGCTGTCTAGATGCACATGTCCTGAAATGTGCGACCCGAGTCCCATGGCATGGCAAATCAAGAAACACAGAATTTGGTCGGGAGCGTTCATATATCTGCCGATGCAGATGCTAAGGTCTGTTTTTCCAGTGGCTATGGTCCCACTCGACCCCTCCCTCAACTAATGAAAGGCACACCTTGAAAAATGAGAACTGTACGTAGGCCCCCTATGCCCCACCAACCTATGGCCATCCTCACCCATAACTAGATAGCAAGTATATGGTCTTTTGGAGTTCTCCGTCTTTCCGCTTCACGTATCTCGATTGACTCAAGATGGATGGTAGACGACGAGTTGCTATCACAAGGCTACCGTTTTCTCGCCTAATCACGCTGGTCCATCCTAGTCTTTAGGTTGCCATATATTGCAACCAAGGCATACCCCTGGTTCTTCTAACGCAGACTTTAACCTCTGTGAGCCCAGGAGGATCATCTGCAGCCTCACAGAGGGATACCAAGAGTACCCTCACGTCCCCTCGAAGCCTTCTTTTTACTCAGACGGACATTCGCTCCTTCTCGTGTTATACTAAGAATTACTACTTAGTTTTGCTATCTAAGGTTTACCACTTAGTTTCCAGAATCGTTGTTTTCTTAACTAAGGTTTACTACTTAGCTCCTTTTAACTAAGGTTTACTACTTAGTTCTCTTTCCCGTCAATTTGGATTGGTTAAGTGTCATTAGTCAATTCAAGCTAACTTAACCCTCTTCATTTATCCTGTTAAACTGGTTAAGTGTTATCAGTAATTCATGTTGACTTAACCCTACCAAGTTATATTGGTTAAGTATTTCTTATTACTTAACCCTACCCATTCATCCTGTATTGGTTAAGTGTTCCTTTTTAATTTAACCTTGCCCGTCTGTTTTAACTAACATGTTATTAATGGTTAAGTATTATCCCTTCATGTTTTAGACTTAACCCTATTCCTTTATCACAATCTGATGGTTAAGTGCTCAAGTTTACTTAACCCTACGGTCTAGTCCAGCTAACATAACAAATTGGCTAAGAGTATTAAATTTTACTTAACCCCAACCTCTAGTCTAGTTAACATGTTAATTTGGCTAAGTGTATTAACTTTACTTAACCCCACCTTCTAGTCTAGTTAACATGTTAATTTGGCTAAGTGTTTTCTTAGTTACTTAACCCCTACAAATCTTGTCTTATTACCATGTTAAGTTGGTTAAGTGTCCCTATCGACTTAGCCCTCCCATTCTAGCTTAACTGTGTTAAGTTGGTTAAGTGTTCCTATGGACTTAACCCTCCCATTCTAGCTTAACTGTGTTAAGTGTCTGTATGAACCTAACCCCACCCATCGGTTTGGTTATCATGTTGAATTGGTTAAGTGTCTTTGTTAACTTAACCCTACCATTCTTGTTCTAGCTTTAACTAAATAAATTAAAGCCGCGACCACTCACATTAGACAGATATTTTTGAGAATACTGGATATGCCGGTTGGTTCCGGGCAGGTTTACATCGCAACTCAGTCTATCCTCGGGTTAGGCATATTCGTGTTTTCTAAGTTCAAAGGGTTTTAATCAATTTTCAAATCAGGTTTTGAAAGTAACCATCCCGTCCATCGGATCAGTTAGGGATAGCCAGGGAGAGCAGGAAACTTGTATTTTCCAAACCCAAGCCTAGACACTATCCTCTCTGTCACCCTAGAACCTTCTGGTGTGTTATTAAAAGAGATGTCATTAATAAACCTTTAATTTGTCTAAATTTACATTTTCTCATTTAGGAAAAATTCTATAAGTAAATTATTCCTAACCTACTTATTTCATAATTACTCTTTTAATGTAAATTGTCAACCTTTATTATTATTATGGCCGATTTTCCCCTCTATGTCATATTTATGCTTTTTGGTATGTAAACTATACCAAATTAAGTGTCACTAACCATGATTTTGCTAAACATGACAATTACTCACAATTATGGCCAATTTCAAATTTATGCCAATACACTTATTATACCAAATTAGCTAATCCTATTCTGATTTAACATTCTAATTACAGTTCATGTCAAACTAGACTTATTATTCTAGTTCACAGTTCATGTAAATGCTTGATTTACAAGTCAATACTAGATTCAAATTACACATCCTATAATTCATGTCAAATTTATCCAATTTGCATTTTTATAAACATGTCATAATACATGTTCCCAATTTATGCCAATTTCCAAGTTTATAACTACGTTTTTAGTAAATTTCATATTTTGCCCAAATCGTATTCCCATCGTTCATATAATCGTGATTCAACCTAGATTATAAATAAATCCAGATTCGTGGATAAAAGGGAATTAACCAAAATGCATGAAAGAATAGTCATAATCTAGCATAAGATGATAATTCACTGGCATATAGATCTGGTAATATTACGACATGAAAAGGGTTGAATAGTATAGGTTCAACAACACGGGTAGACCTAACTTAATAGGTAAATTCCCAAGATCTAAAACCAAAGAAAACCAAGAATAGACAGAATAGATAATCAGGTTTAGACCCAATTTCATAGTCACAAAACTTAAGCAACACTTTCCTAGTCATGAATCATAGGTTTTTAATCACAGTTGTCCTTGTTATGTCATAGGAAATAGTTTATGTTTCCTAATCAAAGGCATAGGCTTGTGTTCATAGTCAAGGAAATAATTCTCATAGTCATGAGTCACAGTCATAGGCAGTGTTCATAGTCATAGGCAATGTTCATAGTCAAAGAGGCATATGGTTTTAAGGTCCATAGTTTCATAGTCACAGTCTCATTGGTCCTCGAATCATAACAGTTCTTAATTAGGTACAAAGATATAAGCACTGATTCGAATAGAAAGATTTGGCATATTCTTTTATTCCTTTAAATTCATGTCACGAATAGAGAAAACATTCAAATCTAAAAAGTAACTGACTTACAGAGATTATATTAGATTCGTAGAAAAACAGTCATTGAAGTTGTTTGAATCTTCACTTGAATCCTAGCTTGACTTGAACCTCTTCTTGAAAGTCATGATCAGCATTTCCTCATCTTGATTTATTTCATATTTTTTTTATTTATACATTTTATCAGAGGCAGCATAAGGATAGAATGAAATGGTGTAGAGAGTAGGAGGCTAGGAGGCTGTTTATATAGGATTAGGCAGACGAATATAGGAAGAAAACGAGACCAGGTACATCAGAATGCATCCAGGCCCAAAAGTGGGTTTTTGTACCCAGGTCGACACCCATGTCGACTGGGCAGTCGACTTGGTCATGGGGGTTCGACTACCCAGTCGACTCCCCAGTCGACCTGGGTCCTCGGCGGGAATTTTCCCGCCTAGCCCGCTTCTGGGTTTGAATTCGATTTTCGAATTCAAATTTCGAGCTGTTTTCAATTCTGGAATTTCCTGAAACTTCGGAGGGTCGTATATCCTTCATATGGACTCCGATTCTCGCAAACTCGGACTCGTTTTCATGCAGAATTCCGAGACGAACGTAATGGCATAGCCCGTTTTCCTTGATTTTGAATTTAAATTTTAATTCTGCCTTGATTTTTGAATCCTAGTGTTACAGAATTACGGGGTGTTAAACATAATTTTAGTGTCATTTTCTTTAGAAAGAATTAAACGTTTAAGGACTTCAATTTAATATAAGTTGACTACAATGAAAAGATAGTAATTGAATAAAAGTAAAACTTACATTTTTCATGTAATTTAATTAAAGTGAAATTACATTTTTCATGTAAAAGAACAACAGTATGAAATTTACATATTTATGTAAAAAGATTTTCAGTAAAGATTATAACGATGAAATGTACATTTTAATGAATTGATTTTCATTAAAAAGAATAAGGACTAGAAATTTACATTTTAATGAATGGATTTTCATTAAAAAGAATAAGGAAACAAAATATACATTTCGTGTAATTTGAAAGATGAAAGAAAAATGTACACTGTTGTGTATAGTATGTGGATGTGAATTATAATAAAAATAAAATATTATTGTATCATGTTATACCTTGATATTATATATACAAATAGGGATATTTGTTGTTAGAAAATTATATGGATGAAGGAATTATATATAATAATATATATAGAAATTAAAATGAAACGAATCGAGCGTGGTAGTTCGCATTTTGGAATCGTGTCTTTAAATTATTATACCGAAAGATCCGACCGTCGGATTTTCCCAAAACTGAAATCGTTAGGTTAGCCTTGGGAAGATCTTTCCAACAATATGAATTGTTTTAAAATCCAATGGTTAGATTTAGAGAAATTTGTAAAACAAATTTTGGTGAAAACAACGCTAAGTTCGCCTATTGACATGAAGGTTTGTTAAATAAAATTCAATTATTTTTATATAAAAAAATAGAGATTAATCGTTATAAATTAATATTAACGATAAGAAATGATTTGAAATGATATATACGCGAGAATCATTTGAAAGGTCCGAGTCCGATCTCATTTCAAACGATTATTCGTCGATCTAAGTCGAAGAGTTGAAGACGGTGATTGAAGACAATCTTCATGTCGAATGGATGAGTTACCATTGACGCCCATGATTGGAGTAGCTACCTTGAAGGGGCTACAATGGTGGTCGTCCAGACTACTTGTTGATTGTTCGGATATTCGAGGTATAAGGTGCCTCCGGATTCATTCAGACCCAGAATGGACTTGAAAATGGATTGTATGTCTGACGTTGTATTCCTTTATACGTTATTCGTTGATCTCTGCTAAATATATATCTGTTTTGTGTTTAACACCCTTCTCTAAGACGTACAAGCTTAGAAGTTATATATTGGTAGGAATCAATGGTACGGTATGGATTGACAATGTAGCTTGCTAAGATGCAGATGATCAAGGATTTTGTTGAAAAGCAGGCCTTGTGGTTGACGATCAAAGCACAGCTTGAATAAGCGTAGCTTTATGTATTACATAGCTTCACGAGCCTCGCAACCTGGTTGAGTCTAAAACGGAGCAAGGGAACGCAGGGAGATCAGCACGTTTCTTTCTAGCTAGAAGTGGTGTTTTGTTTTTACTCGGCCCGACATTTTACTTATGTGGATGATGGAATGAGGGGCCTCGGATGATAGGTCCTATAGGACCGGGAAACGTGTGTTCAGGAATAACTAATCCGCAAAATCGTATGTGCGGACCGGCCCTGCAGCTTTCCGAGGGTTCACTGCGGGGAATCCTGAGACATTAGCTAGAGTGTCTCGAGTCGGTTAGGAGATCGTTCCTAGCCTTGACTCATTATGGAAACCCGATTCCCAATACGACCCTACGGACTTGATTGTATTACTAGTATGAAGGCATAGTATATGGTAGCTATGCTTCCCAGGATTGATACATTTACTTTGAAATGTTTTTGAAACATATATACACTAATAATAATATCAAATTCATTTTTATCGTATCAAGCATTTTTGACCATTATAAGGTAAAACTCTATCCTCTGGTTTGCATTGCATTGTGTGATGGGACTTGAGTCTTATGATGGTTTCATTTTTCTAAAAACCATTGCGTTGTTTAATGATTTACTTTATTTTTATGCAATGGCAATCCAATGGAGTAAACCCGTTCCGCATTAGCGGCGTGGTCCTGAGATTAGCCTTATTATTAGGTTTGTTAAGTAAGATTTCTAATACCAGTCCCATGACTGACCTGTAGTTTGTTTCACTTGCAAACTCGGGTGCCATCTTTTCCACACGGGCAGTCGATTAGCTTTTTGCAGATATTTATCTCTTGAGTAGGATTCTGGATCGAAGCCTAAAGCTATGTCCGGAGCATAGAAGTCTTCCGCTGTTTATTGTATTTAATTTATTGTAATTTATCTTCCGCTGTAATTTTATTCGATGTACTCTGATATATTATATACTCTGATGTAACATTATTGTAATGTTTATAAAAGTCTGATGTTATTGTTCTGATGTTGTTGTATTCCCAAAGTAAACGTACTCGGGTTTTGAACGGTCTTTGTCGATCTAGCGATCGATTAGGTCCGGGCGAAATTCGGGCTGTTACAACTTCTTCCTTTATTAGTATAGTCCCTCGGTTTTATTGATTTGATGCGCATCCGTGATTTGGGAGTGTTGTCCGAGGTGGGCGGTAGTCGCGGCTATGCGTTACCACCAGTCCGGGCGTGCAACTAGTATATTCATACTCTGGGCATTCCTCGTGTGCCTTGTCATATTATCCTGATCGAGCCCCCTACGATTTTGATTTAACGTTGTCGTATCACGGCGCATCTGATCGACACTAATCTATGAATTAGAAAAGCGCGACATTTATAATAAATTCTGCAAGCATACAGGTGTGTAGCATACAGGTCGAACACAGGGAGGTGAATTAAATCAAATTATTTATCTAATCTCTTGGGCGAGTTAGACGATTTTCGAGGTTGGTTTTTGAAAATAATAAAAATTGAAACTGTGATCCAACTCAGAACAAATCTAATTGAACCGATGGTCAAATCACAATTATCAATTGGGAATTAAAATGCAAAACAGAAATAAAATGCAGAAAGTAAAATTGCACGAAAAGAAGAACAACAAAAAGTAAATTAGGATTGTCGTTGAAACTAATCAAACGACTAATCACTAACAAAAAGTGTAAAATACAATTGGTGTTTTACCGAATCTAATCGTGTAGACAACACTAATCGCTAAGAAAATAGAAAAATGCTAGAAAATAAAAGAAGAAAAAGAACTTTTATTAATGGAGTGATGGAATAGAAAATAGGATGGTGGCTACAATGATATTACAAGGGTATATATAGGGTAGATAGCCAAACCCTAACCCTAACCCTAATGATAAATGGGCCTGGTCATTACATCACTAATTAGTTTACAATGAGAAACATAAATGGGCCTTTGATAAATAAAGCAAATTTGGGCCTTTTCTCTTTTCCACTTGTTTCCTTGACACTTCTTCATTGATTTGTGATGTGCAAAGCCTTGTTATCAATCCTTTTTTTTGTCCAACAGCAACTAGATGTGAGATCTTTATCTACAATTCTTCAAAATGTAAATATATATCAATTTCATCTCTATTTCTCTACTTTTCTGGTTGCATGCGGGCTGGGTTGGAATATCTGTAAAAGTAACAAAACAATACCCAAGTAATATTTATTTATATACAAAAGATAAGATATACGAGCATAAAATAAACACATTTCTATGTCAATCAAATACCCCCACACTTATCTTTTACTCGTCCTCGAGTAAAAAGAAAATGGAAAACTAACTAGATAGGTCACACTTTCGTAGGAAACACGATTGCATTGAGCGCATGCAACAAGCCGTTAAACCTCTACGTGTCCCAAGTAGGACGAGTGGTGTCTCGTGAGGGTTTTCAGCGGATACTACCCACAAAATCCAAATGTAGTATGCTATGATTCTAATGAAACTACATGAATGCAATGGACATATGCAAATAAAAACGAAAGATGAAAACACGACTTATTTCATGAAAGTGGTACAACAAATTAAGTTAATAATTTCTAATCAGTTGATTTTATTTTAGATACCTCGACTTGTCACAAATTTTCAATATAAATCAAGTTTTCATATGTTAAATTCCAGTTTGGCCAGTTAGTTCGGTTGATAACATAGTGCAGCCATTATGATTAAGTACATACACCTAACTAAAAAGACCAAGGTTTACCACCCATGCACTGCCTCGCGGACTAACGGAGAGTGGGTAAAGAGCTTGGCGGATTGTGTAGGCCGACTTTGACTTTGTCAACAACGTGTCGGTAATCCTTAGGTGTCCAATCTCATAAAATGAGACCAAGATATTCCAACTTTGACTTTGTCAACAACGTGTCGGATAGAGCTTGGCGGGTTTGCACACCAACGCTCGATATACAAGCAATGTTGGATACCCTTGGATTACTATTATTTTTATTGAATTTATAAGCACAACAAGAGAGTTACGCGAATTCAACTTAACACAACTTAGTTTTAAAGATTTGACAAGCCATTATAAGTATTTTAAGTCCTCCACTTATTTAAACAAAGTCTACAATATAGAATAGATTTCATGGCCATCACATAAGAATCTCCCTATGTACCGGTTACACTATTATCCCTCAAAATTAAACTTTTCATTATATTTCTTATTCGATCTAAGTTGAGAGAAAAAAATACTATCAACTGGCTAAAAATTGTAAACTTATTTTGTTGTATCCATTGAAAATGAGTCGTATTTTCCAAAAAATAAATAAAAATTATGGTATGTTACTACAATCTAAAATGTATGATGGTCCTACTTAAATGGCTGAAAATAAAAAGAAATAAAAACAAAGAAAAATGAAAATGGATGAAATGCAGACTCCCCCCCACACTTGAACTAAACAGTGTCCACAATGTAACGTTTCCTAAATTTGAAAGATCGTACCCAAAGATGGATTAAATGTAAAATGACTTGTAAAATGAAATGCAATCTAACTATATGTAAGAATGGATCATATGTACAATGATATATGTGTTTGCGATGCATGCGACACAAAGAATTCCACCAACTTTTTGCCCCATACTTGGTTCTAGCCCTATGAGTGCCATTCCCACTATGTCTAGGCGTGTTTTCTAATAAGCAAAGGTTTTTGAAAACCATCTCATCTTTAAACCTAGATTTATAGTCCAGTAAATGAATGTTCAAGGTCGTCCTAACATGAAGTTTTTCAATCAAACTAACATTCCAAAAATAGTTCATGTGTTCAACAAATTTATCTGTGTAATTTTTCAAAAAATTGTGATCGCATATAAATTCAGTGAAATTTGAAATCTGAGTGTTGTTCAACACTATGTGATCACATTTCTCATCATTAACTGACAATGTATTTTCGACACTGACAATTTCAAGTTCATTTGAAATCTCAAAATTTTCAAACTTGGATTCGTGACCTAATTCTGTTTCATCCTCATTCGGCAACTCCTCTTCATTCAATCCAAAAAATTCATGTTCATTGAAATTCTTCTCCAACTCTAAGTTTTTGAAAAATTCAACATTATCATTTTGTTCAACTTCTAGAATTTCAAGTTTTTCACAGCCTGAAAGAGGAAGGTCAAAATCTAAGCTTAAATCTTTTTTCTGAAAAGAGTTGAAGTCCAAATCATTTGTTGAATTTTGAAAATCTTCATCAAGATGATTATTCTCAATTTCCAAAGTCGTTATTTGAAAATTTTCAATGTCAGTAGAAATTGGATTATTTTCTGATTCAATGCTCATTTGATTTTGTTGCTCTTGATGTTCTTTAAAAGATTTCATTAAGCAAAGAAGTTCATCAAGCTGTCTATCTTGGTTTTCTACCCTCTCTCTAAGAATGTTAAGATGATATTCTGCAGAATCGTTGATTTGAAAGCTCTCGTTTTGGATTTCTTGATTCTCAAAATTATAGTCCACATCAATTTCACGATCAATATCATTCCCAATGTGGTGGTTGTTTGAATCTTCAGAAAAATGACAATGATATTGGAAATCATTTTGATTTTGAAAATTAGGGTCATAACCAAAACTGTTGAAATTCGATGGAAAATTGAAATTTTGGTTATTTTCAAGATGTTGATATGGGTTGTAATTTTGAAAATTTTGATCGATTTGAAAATCGTTTTCAAAATTATTTTCGAATTGGTTTCCAACCCCATGTTGATCAAAGGTACGTTGCGATTCAAAACCGTTTTGATGTGGATGTGGCCCATGATCGAAGTTATTGAAATTTAAATTGAAATCGTCGTTTCGATTATATCTATGATTTTGAAAATGTTGGTCAATTGGAAAATTTTGAAAATTGGCATCGGGCTCACGAAATTTTGGAAAATCTTGCTTCATGAGTTGTATTTCATGCTCATACTCTTCAAGAGGACGTCTACTCCGACTATTATCCCACATTTCTCTCAGGGGTTTTTTTGAATTAGACATTTGAATAAAGTCAGGGTAAGACATAAATTATTCCTATTTCAAAATAATATAAAAGAATGAGTTGTGCTCTATTAATTAACTGACTCAATTGGAAGGGGGAAGAGGGTCTTATGGCCGTTCACGTATAGTATAAAACTAAGGGATACGACCAATGTTTTACGGGTAGTATGCAACCTCTTTTGCTAATAGTTCAATAAATTGAACTACTATATATCCGCGATCCAATTATATGAGACAGTCAACTTCGCAAAACACCACTTTTCAATTATATTATTTTGAAAATCAAATCAAGTTTTATTATTGAAAAACGACGAGCGTGATGATTTTAGTTATGGAAAATAATTCCTAACTAAACAGATTAAGAAAAATTCAATCACAGAACAGTCACAGAACAATAGCAGAATAAAAAATTTGTACAAGCAAGCCGCTGCCCCTGCAGAAGATTTTTACACACAATTTCTATATTTTTTCTTTGCAGCAAAGCACCTGTAGAGTTTAGAAAATATTACAGCGATGTATGGCAATCTGTCCAGAAAAATTGAGCAGTATTAATGATTGAAATCCATTATTTGCAAATCCGTTGACCTTTGAATCCTTGTTCGTTGCTTGAATTCGTTCCTTCCTTTGGCCTTTGATTTGAATTTCACCTCTTCTTCTTCTTCTTTTTTGAGAGAGAGAGAGAAAGGTAGCAAAATCAACAAAAGAAATAAAAGAGAGAAAAGAAATAAAAATATGAAGGAGAGAGCTGGAAAGAAATAAATGAAATAATGGAAAGAGAGATTGTAGGAGGTGAATGAGAAATGCAATTGGAAAGAAATAAATAAAAAGAAAAGAATGCAGTTTTTTTATTATTATTTTTTTGAAAATTTGAACAAGAAGAAAGGGAAAGAAATGAATGAGAAAAGAAAAACAAAAAAGGGAAAAAAATGAAAAAAAGGAAGGAAATAAGGAAAAAAACAAGGTTTTTTGAGTAGAGAGGAAGGGTAGAAGGAATGGAGGAAAGAAATAAAAGCAGACAAAAACAAGAAAGAAATCAACGTAGACAGAGAAGAAAATGCAAAAGTTTTTTTTTTTTAGAAAATAGTAGACAAAAGATGGAAACAAATAAAAAGAAAAGGAAAGAGAAAAGAAAAATGTGAAAATCAACAAGGTGGTAGAAAGATGGAAAGAAAGATTAGAGGAAGTGAGAGAGAGTTGTAATTAGAAAGCAATCGATTAAAAAATGCAAGTTTTTTTTTTGTCATTGTTGTAAAAGAATGGAAACCAGTGTATTGACAATTGGAAAGAAGTAAAAGGAAGGAAGGAATAAATGGAAACCAATTAAAGAAAATTTGGCAAATTAAATGTACAACAATAATGAACAATAAAAATAAAGTAAAAATTGGAAAGAAGGAATAGATGAAGAGGGAAAGAAAAAAAAGAAATATAAAAGGAAAAACAAAAATGAAAAGGAAAAAAAATCAAGAGAGTTTGGCAAGTTTTATTTTTTTTATTATTATTATTTGTCTAAAGTAGGAATGAATTTGCAAGAAGGAAACAAATAAATGAAAGAAAGGGGAAAGAGGTTGAAAACAGGAAAGAAACAAAAGAAAAATGGCAAGTTTTTTTTTTTTTTTTTTTTTGAACTTGTAAAAGAAGAATGAGAAGTAATTGTATTGAAAATTGGAAAGGAGGAATAAAGAGGAAAGAAATCAAAAGTGGATTTTTTTTTTTGAAAAGAAAGGAAATTTGTAAGAGAAGAAAAGAAATCAAATGTATTGAGAACAAGAAGGACAAAAGAAGAAAGGAAAAAAAAATTTAAAAGAGGAATCTTTTTTTTTTTTTTTTTGAAATTTGTAAAAATAAAAAGAATGTAGATGATTGGAAAGATGGAAAGAATAAAGGAAAATTGAAAGTTGTTTTTTTTTTTTTTTTTTGAGAGTTGTACAGAAGAAGAAAAAAAATGTACAAGGAAAGGAAAGAAATAGATGGGAGAAGGGGAAACAAACTAAACAAAAATTGGCATGATTTTTTTTTTCTTGATTTAGATGATTACAGTATATAATACCAAATCAATCAGTCAAGATTTTTTTTTTTCCTATATCTATACACAAGAAAACAAATAAAAACTTTTTTTTTATTTGGCAATTTTTTTTATTAAAAAAAATGTATTGAAAACAGAGAAGGGGATAGAGAAAGGAGAAATAGATGAGAGAGAAAAAAAGAAAGAATTTAAACAGAATTTGACAAGATTTTTTTTTTGTTTGTTTTTTAGGGAAAGAAATCAAATTGTAAAAAGAAGGTCAGGAGGGAAAGAAATTTGACAATTAAGGCAGAGGAAAGATAGAAAGAAATTTGAGAAAAAATGGTAATTTTTTTTCTCTTGCGTAATGGATGATAACACCAATAGAATTGATATACCAAATCATTAATCAAGATTTTATATATATACACAGAAGAAAATAAAATAAAAAATAAAATAAAAGCTAACACGAATCAAAAATTAAATAAATAATAAAATTTAATCGTTACCTCCCCGGCAACGGCGCCAAAACTTGATCGACACTAATCTATGAATTAGAAAAGCGCGACATTTATAATAAATTCTGCAAGCATACAGGTGTGTAGCATACAGGTCGAACACAGGGAGGTGAATTAAATCAAATTATTTATCTAATCTCTTGGGTGAGTTAGACGATTTTCGAGGTTGGTTTTTGAAAATAATAAAAATTGAAACTGTGATCCAACTCAGAACAAATCTAATTGAACCGATGGTCAAATCACAATTATCAATTGGGAATTAAAATGCAAAACAGAAATAAAATGCAGAAAGTAAAATTGCAGGAAAAGAAGAACAACAAAAAGTAAATTAGGATTGTCGTTGAAACTAATCAAACGACTAATCACTAACAAAAAGTGTAAAATACAATTGGTGTTCTACCGAATCTAATCGTGTAGACAACACTAATCGCTAAGAAAATAGAAAAATGCTAGAAAATAAAAGAAGAAAAAGAACTTTTATTAATGGAGTGATGGAATAGAAAATAGGATGGTGGCTACAATGATATTACAAGGGTATATATAGGGTAGATAGCCAAACCCTAACCCTAACCCTAATGATAAATGGGCCTGGTCATTACATCACTAATTAGTTTACAATGAGAAACATAAATGGGCCTTTGATAAATAAAGCAAATTTGGGCCTTTTCTCTTTTCCACTTGTTTCCTTGACACTTCTTCATTGATTTGTGATGTGCAAAGCCTTGTTATCAATCCTTTTTTTTGTCCAACAGCAACTAGATGTGAGATCTTTATCTACAATTCTTCAAAATGTAAATATATATCAATTTCATCTCTATTTCTCTACTTTTCTGGTTGCATGCGGGCTGGGTTGGAATATCTGTAAAAGTAACAAAACAATACCCAAGTAATATTTATTTATATACAAAAGATAAGATATACGAGCATAAAATAAACACATTTCTATGTCAATCAAATACCCCCACACTTATCTTTTACTCGTCCTCGAGTAAAAAGAAAATGGAAAACTAACTAGATAGGTCACACTTTCGTAGGAAACACGATTGCATTGAGCGCATGCAACAAGCCGTTAAACCTCTACGTGTCCCAAGTAGGACGAGTGGTGTCTCGTGAGGGTTTTCAGCGGATACTACCCACAAAATCCAAATGTAGTATGCTATGATTCTAATGAAACTACATGAATGCAATGGACATATGCAAATAAAAACGAAAGATGAAAACACGACTTATTTCATGAAAGTGGTACAACAAATTAAGTTAATAATTTCTAATCAGTTGATTTTATTTTAGATACCTCGACTTGTCACAAATTTTCAATATAAATCAAGTTTTCATATGTTAAATTCCAGTTTGGCCAGTTAGTTCGGTTGATAACATAGTGCAGCCATTATGATTAAGTACATACACCTAACTAAAAAGACCAAGGTTTACCACCCATGCACTGCCTCGCGGACTAACGGAGAGTGGGTAAAGAGCTTGGCGGATTGTGTAGGCCGACTTTGACTTTGTCAACAACGTGTCGGTAATCCTTAGGTGTCCAATCTCATAAAATGAGACCAAGATATTCCAACTTTGACTTTGTCAACAACGTGTCGGATAGAGCTTGGCGGGTTTGCACACCAACGCTCGATATACAAGCAATGTTGGATACCCTTGGATTACTATTATTTTTATTGAATTTATAAGCACAACAAGAGAGTTACGCGAATTCAACTTAACACAACTTAGTTTTAAAGATTTGACAAGCCATTATAAGTATTTTAAGTCCTCCACTTATTTAAACAAAGTCTACAATATAGAATAGATTTCATGGCCATCACATAAGAATCTCCCTATGTACCGGTTACACTATTATCCCTCAAAATTAAACTTTTCATTATATTTCTTATTCGATCTAAGTTGAGAGAAAAAAATACTATCAACTGGCTAAAAATTGTAAACTTATTTTGTTGTATCCATTGAAAATGAGTCGTATTTTCCAAAAAAATAAATAAAAATTATGGTATGTTACTACAATCTAAAATGTATGACGGTCCTACTTAAATGGCTAAAAATAAAAAGAAATAAAAACAAAGAAAAATGAAAATGGATGAAATGCAAACTCCCCCCCACACTTGAACTAAACAGTGTCCACAATGTAACGTTTCCTAAATTTGAAAGATCGTACCCAAAGATGGATTAAATGTAAAATGACTTGTAAAATGAAATGCAATCTAACTATATGTAAGAATGGATCATATGTACAATGATATATGTGTTTGCGATGCATGCGACACAAAGAATTCCACCAACTTTTTCCCCCATACTTGGTTCTAGCCCTATGAGTCCCATTCCCACTATGTCTAGGCGTGTTTTCTAATAAGCAAAGGTTTTTGAAAACCATCTCATCTTTAAACCTAGATTTATAGTCCAGTAAATGAATGTTCAAGGTCGTCCTAACATGAAGTTTTTCAATCAAACTAACATTCCAAAAATAGTTCATGTGTTCAACAAATTTATCTGTGTAATTTTTCAAAAAATTGTGATCGCATATAAATTCAGTGAAATTTGAAATTTGAGTGTTGTTCAACACTATGTGATCACATTTCTCATCATTAACTGACAATGTATTTTCGACACTGACAATTTCAAGTTCATTTGAAATCTCAAAATTTTCAAACTTGGATTCGTGACCTAATTCTGTTTCATCCTCATTCGGCAACTCCTCTTCATTCAATCCAAAAAATTCATGTTCATTGAAATTCTTCTCCAACTCTAAGTTTTTGAAAAATTCAACATTATCATTTTGTTCAACTTCTAGAATTTCAAGTTTTTCACAGCCTGAAAGAGGAAGGTCAAAATCTAAGCTTAAATCTTTTTTCTGAAAAGAGTTGAAGTCCAAATCATTTGTTGAATTTTGAAAATCTTCATCAAGATGATTATTCTCAATTTCCAAAGTCGTTATTTGAAAATTTTCAATGTCAGTAGAAATTGGATTATTTTCTGATTCAATGCTCATTTGATTTTGTTGCTCTTGTTGTTCTTTAAAAGATTTCATTAAGCAAAGAAGTTCATCAAGCTGTCTATCTTGGTTTTCTACCCTCTCTCTAAGAATGTTAAGATGATATTCTGCAGAATCGTTGATTTGAAAGCTCTCGTTTTGGATTTCTTGATTCTCAAAATTATAGTCCACATCAATTTCACGATCAATATCATTCCCAATGTGGTGGTTGTTTGAATCTTCAGAAAAATGACAATGATATTGGAAATCATTTTGATTTTGAAAATTAGGGTCATAACCAAAACTGTTGAAATTCGATGGAAAATTGAAATTTTGGTTATTTTCAAGATGTTGATATGGGTTGTAATTTTGAAAATTTTGATTGATTTGAAAATCGTTTTCAAAATTATTTTCGAATTGGTTTCCAACCCCATGTTGATCAAAGGTACGTTGCGATTCAAAACCGTTTTGATGTGGATGTGGCCCATGATCGAAGTTATTGAAATTTAAATTGAAATCGTCGTTTCGAATATATCTATGATTTTGAAAATGTTGGTCAATTGGAAAATTTTGAAAATTGGCATCGGGCTCACGAAATTTTGGAAAATCTTGCTTCATGAGTTGTATTTCATGCTCATACTCTTCAAGAGGACGTCTACTCCGACTATTATCCCACATTTCTCTCAGGGGTTTTTTTGAATTAGACATTTGAATAAAGTCAGGGTAAGACATAAATTATTCCTATTTCAAAATAATATAAAAGAATGAGTTGTGCTCTATTAATTAACTGACTCAATTGGAAGGGGGAAGAGGGTCTTATGGCCGTTCACGTATAGTATAAAACTAAGGGATACGACCAATGTTTTACGGGTAGTATGCAACCTCTTTTGCTAATAGTTCAATAAATTGAACTACTATATATCCGCGATCCAATTATATGAGACAGTCAACTTCACAAAACACCACTTTTCAATTATATTATTTTGAAAATCAAATCAAGTTTTATTATTGAAAAACGACGAGCGTGATGATTTTAGTTATGGAAAATAATTCCTAACTAAACAGATTAAGAAAAATTCAATCACAGAACAGTCACAGAACAATAGCAGAATAAAAAATTTGTACAAGCAAGCCGCTGCCCCTGCAGAAGATTTTTACACACAATTTCTATATTTTTTCTTTGCAGCAAAGCACCTGTAGAGTTTAGAAAATATTACAGCGATGTATGGCAATCTGTCCAGAAAAATTGAGCAGTATTAATGATTGAAATCCATTATTTGCAAATTCGTTGACCTTTGAATCCTTGTTCGTTGCTTGAATTCGTTCCTTCCTTTGGCCTTTGATTTGAATTTCACCTCTTCTTCTTCTTCTTTTTTGAGAGAGAGAGAGAAAGGTAGCAAAATCAACAAAAGAAATAAAAGAGAGAAAAGAAAAAAAAAATATGAAGGAGAGAGCTGGAAAGAAATAAATGAAATAATGGAAAGAGAGATTGTAGGAGGTGAATGAGAAATGCAATTGGAAAGAAATAAATAAAAAGAAAAGAATGCAGTTTTTTTATTATTATTTGTTTGAAAATTTGAACAAGAAGAAAGGGAAAGAAATGAATGAGAAAAGAAAAACAAAAAAGGGGAAAAAATGAAAAAAAGGAAGGAAATAAGGAAAAAAACAAGGTTTTTTGAGTAGAGAGGAAGGGTAGAAGGAATGGAGGAAAGAAATAAAAGCAGACAAAAACAAGAAAGAAATCAACGTAGACAGAGAAGAAAATGCAAAAGTTTCTTTTTTTTTTAGAAAATTGTAGACAAAAGATGGAAACAAATAAAAAGAAAAGGAAAGAGAAAAGAAAAATGTGAAAATCAACAAGGTGGTAGAAAGATGGAAAGAAAGATTAGAGGAAGTGAGAGAGAGTTGTAATTAGAAAGCAATCGATTAAAAAATGCAAGTTTTTTTTTTGTCATTGTTGTAAAAGAATGGAAACCAGTGTATTGACAATTGGAAAGAAGTAAAAGGAAGGAAGGAATAAATGGAAACCAATTAAAGAAAATTTGGCAAATTAAATGTACAACAATAATGAACAATAAAAATAAAGTAAAAATTGGAAAGAAGGAATAGATGAAGAGGGAAAGAAAAAAAAGAAATATAAAAGGAAAAACAAAAATGAAAAGGAAAAAAAATCAAGAGAGTTTGGCAAGTTCTATTTTTTTTATTATTATTATTTGTCTAAAGTAGGAATGAATTTGCAAGAAGGAAGCAAATAAATGAAAGAAAGGGGAAAGAGGTTGAAAACAGGAAAGAAACAAAAGAAAAATGGCAAGTTTTTTTTTTTTTTTTTTTTTTGAACTTGTAAAAGAAGAATGAGAAATAATTGTATTGAAAATTGGAAAGGAGGAATAAAGAGGAAAGAAATCAAAAGTGGATTTTTTTTTTTTGAAAAGAAAGGAAATTTGTAAGAGAAGAAAAGAAATCAAATGTATTGAGAACAAGAAGGACAAAAGAAGAAAGGAAAAAAAAATTTAAAAGAGGAATCTTTTTTTTTTTTTTTTTGAAATTTGTAAAAATAAAAAGAATGTAGATGATTGGAAAGATGGAAAGAATAAAGGAAAATTGAAAGTTGTTTTTTTTTTTTTTTTTTTTGAGAGTTGTACAGAAGAAGAAAAAAAATGTACAAGGAAAGGAAAGAAATAGATGGGAGAAGGGGAAACAAACTAAACAAAAATTGGCATGATTTTTTTTTTTCTTGATTTAGATGATTACAGTATATAATACCAAATCAATCAGTCAAGATTTTTTTTTCCTATATCTATACACAAGAAAACAAATAAAAACTTTTTTTTATTTGGCAATTTTTTTTATTAAAAAAAATGTATTGAAAACAGAGAAGGGGATAGAGAAAGGAGAAATAGATGAGAGAGAAAAAAAGAAAGAATTTAAACAGAATTTGACAAGATTTTTTTTTTTTGTTTGTTTTTTAGGGAAAGAAATCAAATTGTAAAAAGAAGGTCAGGAGGGAAAGAAATTTGACAATTAAGGCAGAGGAAAGATAGAAAGAAATTTGAGAAAAAATGGTAATTTTTTTTCTCTTGCTTAATGGATGATAACACCAATAGAATTGATATACCAAATCATTAATCAAGATTTTATATATATACACAGAAGAAAATAAAATAAAAAATAAAATAAAAGCTAACACGAATCAAAAATTAAATAAATAATAAAATTTAATCGTTACCTCCCCGGCAACGCCGCCAAAACTTGATCGACACTAATCTATGAATTAGAAAAGCGCGACATTTATAATAAATTCTGCAAGCATACAGGTGTGTAGCATACAGGTCGAACACAGGGAGGTGAATTAAATCAAATTATTTATCCAATCTCTTGGGCGAGTTAGACGATTTTCGAGGTTGGTTTTTGAAAATAATAAAAATTGAAACTGTGATCCAACTCAGAACAAATCTAATTGAACCGATGGTCAAATCACAATTATCAATTGGGAATTAAAATGCAAAACAGAAATAAAATGCAGAAAGTAAAATTGCAGGAAAAGAAGAACAACAAAAAGTAAATTAGGATTGTCGTTGAAACTAATCAAACGACTAATCACTAACAAAAAGTGTAAAATACAATTGGTGTTCTACCGAATCTAATCGTGTAGACAACACTAATCGCTAAGAAAATAGAAAAATGCTAGAAAATAAAAGAAGAAAAAGAACTTTTATTAATGGAGTGATGGAATAGAAAATAGGATGGTGGCTACAATGATATTACAAGGGTATATATAGGGTAGATAGCCAAACCCTAACCCTAACCCTAATGATAAATGGGTCTGGTCATTACATCACTAATTAGTTTACAATGAGAAACATAAATGGGCCTTTGATAAATAAAGCAAATTTGGGCCTTTTCTCTTTTCCACTTGTTTCCTTGACACTTCTTCATTGATTTGTGATGTGCAAAGCCTTGTTATCAATCCTTTTTTTTGTCCAACAACAACTAGATGTGAGATCTTTATCTACAATTCTTCAAAATGTAAATATATATCAATTTCATCTCTATTTCTCTACTTTTCTGGTTGCATGCGGGCTGGGTTGGAATATCTGTAAAAGTAACAAAACAATACCCAAGTAATATTTATTTATATACAAAAGATAAGATATACGAGCATAAAATAAACACATTTCTATGTCAATCAGCATCCCTATCCGTCGACCTACTGGTGTGTTATATGCAAACTGTACGGCAACATTATAAACAATGTAAGGGTAATAATAGTCATCCCGGTTACATTATTTTATTATGTTATATTTAACCATAGACATTATTATAATGGTGTATTGTATTATATAGTATTAGTTTGACGGATCCTTAAGAGATGGAAATTCACGTAACATCTCTTAAGTTATTGCACTCATATTATTACATGAAATTTGATTTAACTAATATGAGAATGATTTAGTTCTGATCCGAGTGTTTGTTGTGTTTCTTTTTGTGCAATACGCTCGGGTCAGACCGAGTTGCAGTTAGTGAAGTTTCACTTGCTTTGAAGATGCCATTATGAAGACAAAGATGGAGCTCAACAGACGTATTATTATTATTCCGCTGCAAATGCATTGGTATGTTGTATGTTAATTTACTCTGATAATCGTTGTAAAATATACTAAAATATATGTTTTAATAGCTTCGTGAACTGTTATTTATTTATTATATTTTGTCCTTCCGCTGTGAGATTCTGTATTTGTTTTTTTCTTTTTTCTTTTTCTTATTTTAATCCCAATATCTATATGTATTTTTGATCTGTTTATGTCGACATTAAGGATCATTGTCGATTTGAACGGTCAAAAATCCCGGATGTTACATTTGGTATCAGAGCTTTGGTTTAGTGAAAACGTTGGCTCTATTTGGGATTAAGTCATTAGAGATAGGGTAGTAATACCTTACAATGAGTTTGAGTGTATATGAAAGAGCATACTTGTAATTTTGATATAAAATGATTTTGAATTGTGTTAATTTGTTTTGTTGAGTATTTATGAATTCTGGTCGGTACTTGGGATGTCAAGGCATCGATAGGGATTTCTAAACACTCGAATAGGATTTGTTGACATAATATTGTTTTGAATCATATTTTATTTATATATATAATTATTTAAAATATGTTAATTTTGATTTTGTTGATGATAATATTAAATTTTCATCATTTATTACTCGATTAATTAATAATTAAAACCATTGGTTGTCGATTGGTTTAAGAAAATAAAATATTGAAATTTATTGATAATAAAATAAGAAGTAAAATATGAATTTGGGAATTTGATTTCGGGTGGTTTTGTAACATTGATTTGCAAATGGTTTGAAATAATTTATTTATATTTTAAATCTTGTTTCATGTAGAAATTGTTTCAAATGAATTTTAGAAATAAGTGTATACCCTGTTGTCTTTGGAAATGATTTCGGTGACGAGTGCACGCATCATCGATGTTTATTTTCAAGAGTCGAAGGAGGGAGACATTTAATATTTTGTAGTTTGTTTTACAAAATTGAACTTTATTTAAATCTTTTATAGTATGATTTTATGTAAACGATATATTATATGAAAAAAAATTGAAAAAAAAGCCCAAAATTTAAGTCTTTGAATCTTGAACAAGTAATGAATTAAAACTTCTGAATATTAAGAGAGTTATAATTAAAATAAAATTCTTAAGAATTGGACAATAAATTGAAATGAACAGTAACCATTGAACTTATGTAACAATCAATTCGGTTCTATAACATGAATAATTTACCAATTAACTAAGAAGTTGAATGTTATAAGAATAAGCAATTAATTGATGCACAAGTATAAGAATGGAAAATCAAAGAAAAAATTTTGATTGGTTATAAATAAAATTTAAGTTATGTAATAAAACAAGATATACTTAGTTACGTTGTGAAAATCAATTTAACTAAGTAACATGGATTAACCGAATTAATGAAATATCAATTAAGAAAATTATTTAGTAATACACTAAATGTATTGATATTAATGATTGGTTTTGCGAAAATATAAGTGAAAAGGCTTATAATTATAACCTTAACGATGGTTGAACGAATTAATTAAATTAATTTAAAACGAGCTCGTCGCGAAGCTGTAGTTCATAATTTTATGAATTGAAGTTTAATTGAATGTATATGATCCAAAATAAGTCGGAATTCTTTGAAACAAGAATCTTTAGGATCTATTGCATTATAGTTTTCTAATGAAAGAGAAAATTTTGGATTTCGACATGTAGATTTCAAGATATGTGCAAATCAAATTTTGGAAAAAATCGTGGTATGCTAGTTCCTGATTTAAAACTAAAATATTTATAAAATTAATAAAAATTCATATGGCTAAATATATCTAAATTGACAACTATCTTACTACTATGCCTTTTCGAGGACGAAAGTTTTTAAGTGGGGGAGAGTGTAACATCCCGAGATTTTTGATGATTTGAATTATTAAAATTAATGTGATTTCTTTTTTTTACAATTGTTTTAAATATTAAAAATTTATGAGTTATGTCGTAAATTGTTATGATATGGACTTGATTTGACTTGTTTAACGAGGAATTTCAATAATTATATACAATAATAATTTGTGTTTGGTAATTTATTTACATTGATTTTGAAACTAATATTGAAATAAAAATATATGGAAGGGATAAACTAATTTTGAAACTCCATTTATATATTGAAAATTTAGATTTGTGAATACAAGGAATATAATTCATTTTGTGTCTACAATGAATCTTAACTTCTTATAGATGGAATAATCTCCATTGATCGTAAATATTGCTATAAATTTGGTTAGTATGTAATTATTGAGAATTGGAAATACATGATTTAACTTTAATGATTTAATTGTGTAATTCTATGATGAAAACTTAATTGAATTATTCAGGTAACGAAATTCAACTTGTCATAACAATAATGACTTATATTGATTGCAATTAAAATATTGAGTTAGTTATTTGATGAAAATTGGAAGTTGAAATTTAATATTAAATTACTTGTATGAAATTGACTTAATTCATTTATAAATGTAATTCAAATCGAAAATCTATGATAATAATATAAAAATGGAAATTTTAATGTAAATGAAGGATTGATTTATTAAGTTATTAAGACTTAAAATAAATAAATTATTTTAAAGTTTATTGTTCAATTGAAATTTTGTTGAATAATTAATTCTGAATAGTTATCATATAAGGAAAATGATTCATGTAACTAATACCAATTATCGGATGGACTTGAACTTAAACTTATAACTTTTGGAATTAAATCGAAATAGGTATTGAATTAAGGATGAAAACGAAAACGGAATGCTTTAATGGATAATTAAACCTTTGAAATTTGTTGCCTAAATACACGTTTAATTTTGTTCATCCCCTAATACATCCTTTCCCTTTTCCTGTGTCACTGAATTCTTCTATTCATTTACTGTAACCGCAATAAAAATGGCCACCACAAATGTCGATTTTATATTATTCGATTGAAATCTAATTCTCCATGAAATCAAGCAGAGAACTGATTCATGGAACTCGTATTAATAAGGTCTTCATGATGGTGTGCTTGGTTACGGTTGCGATAGGTTTGGGCTTGGTTTGACAAAGCAAAGGCTGTACGTTTTCTTTGCTAGGGTCCAGATCTATGCTCAAAATAAGGAATGATTTACGAATTGGAGTTTAGATTCAAGATCGTTGTGGAAATTAGCATCAGCATTTAAATTTTGAGAAGTTTTGGCAACAATTTTTGTCACATTGTACAGTGCTTGCGTGAAGGACAGCCTAGAGGTCAGATTTTTGTTAGAGAGTGCGAGTGTGAAGACTTGGAGATGGTCGGGTGGAGATCGAGGAGCGGAATGCAACAGTACAAATGATAGTTTATTTCGTTGAAAGGATAAGGAGCGATGAATGATAAAACTTGCGGTTTTCTTTACCATTGAAGATGCATTCCTGTTGCTTGAGTTATGAAGAATAGAAGGATAAGGGATGATGTGGACAAGGGGTTAGTGGATAATGTAATTTTAAATTATTTTATATTCCTTTAAATTCAAATATGTTTAAAAACGTATATCTTTTTCATACGAGATAAAATTGATACGCGGTTTATTGTGTTAGAATCGTGTCGACGAGCTATTCGCGATGACGCTGATTTGAACTGATTCTGAGACTGTTGATTTTTGGGCTAAAATTTGAACATCAGTCGCGTTCAAAACCAAAGGTGAGTAATTAAACTCACTCACACGTAACTAAATTATTCTAATATTAGTTAAATTAATATTCTGTCATGATATGATTGTATGGATCGATGTTTGATAGTTTAAATTGCATATTTATATTGATTTGCGTCGATAGTGTAGTTAAATTTGACTGTTAAATATAAATTTCCAGTTAACTTAAAAATTTGACATATCATTTCTGTTTAAAACCTGACATCTGAAATTTGTAAATTAATATGATATTTGACTATTTTATATGTATTGATGCGATGAGTGACTTGAATTTGATATGTTGACATATTGATGTTATTTGTGTAAATTTTCCTGTTATTCGTATTTATTCGTATATGACCGTTGTTGTGCGATTAATCCCAATCATTACCCTAGATGTTACGAGCATCGAATAAACTCGGGATTAATCGTTAAAATGAATTAAGAACGCAAGTTGAAATAATAAATACCTATGACCCTGATTTGGATTGAAATGATATATATCATTTCCCAAAATACTAAAATTAAAATTTATGTATCACTTGGCCGTAGGATAGAAAATTATATACGGACACCGGTTGGTTAAATAAAACAAAAATTAACCATGAATTTTGAAATATTGTTTTAAAGACTCTATAAGCGATGTTTTATAATTTATTTTTCTTTGAACTTGAACTTGAATTTTGAATTATAAATAAATGGGGAAATAAATTAGTGTTGTAATTGAAGCTAAATAAAGTGAAATATAATGTAAATCGAATTTATTGAAACTGAATGGTTTCACCCACCTTTGAAATTTATTATGAATCAACGTTGGTTTGAATTATATATGCATTGTGAATTCGATATTTGTTACAAATTGAAATCATTGAAAATGAGAATCTGATTTGGAATGTAACTATTTGAATTAATTTGATTGAATTGAAATGAATATAAATTGGAAGTTTAATCGATGGAATTATTGAAAATTGAGTTGGTTGAATTGAAGTTGAAATATAACTTCAAGTTTAATTGAAAATGTTAGAGAAACGATTCTAATTCCAACTATAGTATTTCAAATCATTTTATAAACTATTTTAATAATAATAATTTTTTATAAACTATTTTACTTTATTACTATTTTATTTTACAAATTATTTTAAATAATCATTTTATAATTAACTATTTATTTTATAAATTACTTAATGTTTTAAATATATATTTTAATAAATTTGATAAATTCTATTTTAATTACAAACTATTTATTTTCAAACTATTTCAATCATATATCTAAATTATTTTAAATATACTGTTAACTATTTTTATATTCAAATTATTAAATTTGGAATTGATTCAGGATTTGAATTGGTTTAAATGGAGATTTTAGTATGAATAATATACTATTTTGAATATTGAATGATTTTGAAAATCTGATATTTTGATATGAAGTATGAACCTCTTCAAAATGTAAAAGAACCGACCAGTGTGAAAAACGTAAACATTTGTTGTTAGAACGACCGGGATCGGATATTGTCAAACTCTCTGCCAATACTGAAAACCACTTTAACAATTGTGTACGCGGTGGAGTTCCAGAAATGGTGTTTGATGGATTTGGAGGCGATTACTAGATGTGAAGAAAGAGAACGATGATGGATATCATTGACATTCCGATCATAATTAAAATGACTAAAACAGGGCTATACCGTGACCAAGTGGGGTTAGCTACCTCCATCGGCAACATTTCTTCCTTTATTACTATAGTCCCTCAGTTTGATTGATTTGATGTGCATCCATGATTTGGGAGTGTTGTCCGAGGTGGGTGGTATTTACAGTTATGCGTTACCACCAGTCCGGGCGTGCAACTAGTATATTCATTGAGACGACCCGAACTTCCCTGGTAAGGAAAGAGCGGATACTTCGAGAACAACACACAAAAGAACGAAGACAGAAGAACATTTCATTGTTTATTACAACAATTCCATCAGAATACAAGAATATACAGAGTACAAATATTACACAATAAATACCAGAGATTTAAATTACATTTAAATACATCACTGCAACGGAAAATAATACAAAACACAACTGAAGGAGATATACGGATACAAAGCTTTCTGAATATCATTCCAGCTGTAAACCAGGATCCTATGAATATAAATCTGCAAAACCAAAACTACTAGCTGCCCGTGCGGAAAATAGGGGCACCCAGAGTTTAGGTTAAAACAATAAACTCTAGGTCAGTCATGTGACTGGTGTGAGAACAAAAACAGTTATTAATCTTTATTTTAAAGATAGGCAAATCAAGGGACCACGCCGTATAACACGGAACGGGTTTCCTCCCAGGAATACCAGTGCATAAAATAACAGCGCGATGCTAAATAAAGAACAATGAAGCTATTATAAGACCCAGGTCCCATCACACAATGCAACGCAAGCCGGAGGATATGGTTTTACCTTATAATAGCCAAAGAATGCTTGATACGCTAAATTTCATGTTTTAATTCTTAATCAGACTCCAACCGTAAATTAGTAAGATAATGATTCCCTAAGTATTAACCCCGAATGCCGAAACCGACATCAGACTAATACCCCGGAAACCACCCATCTTAGCTCGTTTCCAGTTAGTTTCTGATTTTATATACAATCATAAATATCAATCATAGACGACATGGGTACCATATATCATGTCGGCAATACTAGGCTCTACAATCAAAACCGCAAATATCACGTATTGGAAGTTGGGTTTCCATCTGTGAACCGAGGCAAAAGATAGTCCTCACCAATTCGAGACGCTCTAGCCCGTGTCTCAGGACCCAAACTCAGGTGGGCCCTTGGATCGTCAGGGCCAGTCCACCGATGTGGATTAAACTTAAACGATGAACATGCGTTTCCCCACCCTTTGGGGCGTAAATGAGACAACAAATGACTCCATCGGCTTCACAAAGTCACCGATATATCCGAGGCGCCTCGCAACAGCAACAACCACATAAGTCAAACTCGTCAGGGCATGTAAAACCACTGACGCCACTTCTAACTAGAAGGAAAGGCATGCCCTCCCTGATGTCCTCTCCCGTTTCTAGTTCACAACCGGGGTGTGAGGCTCGCGAATCAACGCTACACAAAGCTATGCCACACAGGTCGTGCTTTGATCATCAACCACAAAACTTTGCTTTTCAACATAAGCCTTGATCAATTGCCACTTAGGCATGCTACACAGGCAGTTCACTCCATACGTTTGATATCCATCAATATATAACCTCTGAGCTCGTACGTCTCATAAAAGGGCGTTAAGCAAGAGAATAACTTCTCCGCCGCCAAACAGATATATATTTAATAGAAATCAATCACACAGAATAAAATCCAATGTTAGACACATAGTCCATTTACAAGTCCGTTCTGGGTCTGAACGAAACCAGAGGCACCTAGTACCCCGCATATCCATCGATCTCCAAGTACGTTTGGACGATCACTAGCTGATTCCCTCCTCTTGGGTGTACGGCCCAATCAAGATCATCAGTAATTATCCAAACGACGTGAAGATCTCCGGTCTTCAACCACCATCTTCACCTTCGACTTATCGTCGTATCAGTTATTCAGAATGGGATGGACCAGGTCTTTCTGAATAACTCACGTATATAATAAACAATTGTTACACAAACACAACATACGCCTCATTCCAATTCATCAGTCACTAACCGCAAATTAGCAAGAGAATAATTCCCCAAATATTAACCCCGAAGGCCGAAACCAACATCAGATCAATACCCAAGAAACCATTTTGCTTAGCTAACCTACAGTTAGTTTCTAAATTTCACATTCCTAGTGAAAGGTTCCCATTAATTTTATCAAAGATAAATTCCTTTAAATTTATTCTTTAATCTTCCTTTGAATATCACTTCAAACTAGTCGGGATTAGCGATCCACACCGAAGTAATTATTTATTTTAATTTCCCAATCCCAACCTATTCATCCCATGAAGTAAAACTGGTAATACTTCATATCTAACACCACGGTGTTATCGGTAAATTCAATTACCATTTCACGTTCAATTATAATTAAAGATTTAACTATCGCCTGTAGCAAAACTGGTGGTACTCCATTTTCGATCTTTTCAATCTAATTAAAGATTCATTAAAACTCCACTTAGTTTTAATCTTTAACTGGGTTAAAGAATCAATGTCATTCAAAACACGGTTCACGATAAACCCAAAGTCACATCACGTTTCAATCAGTCCCTAACCGTAAATTAGCAAGAGAGCAATTCCCTAAGTATTAACCCCGAAGGCCGAAACCAACATCAGATCAATACCCAAGAAACCATTCAACTTAACTAATCTCCAGTTAGTTTCTGATTTTCTTAACTCCATTAGGTCTAAGAACAGTATTATTGAAGATATCGTTCACGACAACCCAAAATCACATTCCATTAATTATCGGGTTAAAGAACAAGGGTTATTTAAAACACCGTTCACGATAAACCCAAAAATCAATTCAAATTCAATTCCAATTAAATACCATTTAATTGGCACACTTCATTAAACTAAATAAAAAGATTTAATCTTTTTTCTCAACTGGGTTTAAGAACAGTGTTAATGAAGACACCATTCACGACAAACCCAAATCCCATTTGACATTAAATACAAGGCTCTGAATATGAAATATATCAGCTTATATTCAATATCAAATTTTACAACCAACAAATATCGTATTGGAAATAACGATATAAATATATCTTTCAAATTTCCATAACATTATCTGTATAATCACGAAATCTAACATCAAAATATTCCAAGGACAATTTCGATTCAAATCCATTTCCACTTTATATATTGGAAATTATGGTTATTTTCAAAACCATTTCAAATTCACTTTATTTATTTTAAAAATAAACAGACTTATATTTCTAGTTCAAAACTAGTTCAATTCGATAAAAATCTATTTTTATCTTTTCAAATATGGAGTTTTTCATCCCAATTCTTCACAAATCATTTCTTATGATTTTACACAAATTATTAATATTTTTAATAATTTTATCAAAGCCTGTACAGTCGATTTCCAATAACGGCCATCGAACTGCACTAACAACGACCTTTACCAAATTTGATTTGGACATAATAACTATTAGGTTTCAAATCTTTAATATTATTCAGAAAGCTCTTTTCGATATGAACCCAACGGTTCTGATTTTAGGAGGATCCGATGGTTGGATCTCCCGTAATATCCATTCGAAGTTAATGGTCGAAATTCGCGAACTGCCGCGGCGCAGCGCGTTCTATTCATGCCATTATATATATAATATATCTATATTATATATATTTCGTCGATTTCCTTTTAAAACATATTTTATAAATCGTTTTAAATTCGTTTTCAAAACGATTTCAACTTCCTTTTCAAATTCTAATCAAAATTGAATTTTCCCTTACAAATTTGTTTTAAATTCATTTCAAATTGATTTCAATTCAAATCGATTTTTAATTCAATTTCAGTTCGTTTTCAATTCAATTCAATTTCAATTCGAATTCATTCCTATTCAATTTCAATTCGAATTCAATTCTATACAATTTAATTCGAATTTCAAATCTATTCAATTTAATTCGAATTTTGAAATCACTTTCAATATTCATTGAAAAATGAATAAAATCGATATAAATATCGTTCACATCAAAATGGCGCAAATCTAATCAACACGGCTTCATATATTTATATTTTCAAATATTCTATTTCAAATATTTCTTTTCCAATTATTCTATTTCAAATATTCTATTTCAAAACTGGAATGAGGCCCAATCAATTACCATATAATGCTAATTATATGGATTTTCTACAACACATGTATAACATAACAACGATAAATAATCAACCATCATCCAGAGTGCACCACACAACTGCATAAGCATTAAATATAAATATTTAACGCTTATAACAGCCTGTCAATCTATCGATCGACATACAACTAATTATTTGGATTAATGTATGTCATATATCATCCCAATACCCGTGTGGGGTTTCAATCAATCAAACACAGATTTTATTTGTGTAGTTGGGCGATTTGTAAAATTTGTCGTCCCAATCGATATCAGTCAAATCAGTTTATATAAACAAATCGTCCGATTCGTTTATAAATATTTATTTTATATACAAGTTAAAAATTATATTTTTAACTATAAAATATTTTTAACTATATAAATATTTTATTTCATTTCACATCATACAATCAACTACACATCAAAATCAAACAAACAAGCATACAAGTCGTCCATGGTCTGTGGAAGACGGGTGTCGGGTGCTACTAAACACCGTCTGCATCCTAGTATATATTCTTAACTAGAAATTTAAATTAAAGGTGAGGAGTTCTCACCCAAAAGCGACACCAAACGCCACGACTCTTCATATGTAGGAATCTTCGCCATTCTCGCCTTTTGTCAATTTCGTTGCCCGTAGCCACTACATATATAAAAATCACATTTTTATATTGTTGCTATTTATATAAAAATCACATTTTTAATTCGCTCTATATGGATAAAAATTCTATTTTTACATCGCTACTATATGGATAAAAATTCTATTTTTATACCGCTACTATATAGATAAAAATTCTATTTTTACACCGCTACTATATGGATAAAAATTCTATTTTTATACTGCTACTATATAGATAAAAATTCTATTTTTATTCTGCTCACTATATAAAAATTATATTTTTGATTCACTACCTATATAAAAATCATATTTTTATACTTTCTATAATATAAAAATCATATTATATTCTTTACATTTTATAAAAAATATATTTTTATACTCTACATACAATAAAAATTATATTTTTACTGTCATACATATATAAAAATTATATTTTTATAGTTGTTACTTCACTATATTTAAAAATCAAATCTTTTTGAAGTTCTATACATATAAAAGATCCTATCTTTATAATGCTACTTCGATAATGTAAAAATAAAATTTTTATTGCCACTTCTATATGAAGATTATATTTTTATTTTCCGCCTTCATGATAACAAAAATCTCAACTTGATTAGCATAAAAATCTAATCTTTTTCATAGATAAAAATATAAACTTGTCATGTTTAAGAATATTGGATTCTTTTCTTTTCTAATGTAATTTTTATAAAATAAAACTGATTTAAATTAAAAACTAAATTAAGTAAAACTAGTTTTTTTTCATTATAAAATTTATTTACACTAAATAAATTAAAATAACCAAATCAGGGAAGCTTACAGGTTCTCCAGCGAGAGGGGGGGTGTCCACTGTGTCGAAGGACGGAGATGGTGCGGTGGAATGGCGCAGGTGATGGGGTTCTTTCTGGTGGTGGGGCGCGACGTGGTTTAGGGTTTAAAGGGGGTTTGGGTTACGGGGTTTTCAAACGAGGGAGAGAGGACTGGGGGGGGCGCGTGGAGGTAAGGGGGGATCGGTGGCGATAGGCTGAAGGGCGGCGATGGCGAGGGCGACGGCCCGGAGCTGGAGGCGACGCGATCTGTTTTAGGGTTTATTTTTATTTTTTTCTTTCGGGTTTGAGTCTGTAGAAAGAGAAAGGGGATTGGGGGAGATAGAGTTTTAAAAGGAAATATATAATTTATTATTATTTAATTCCTTTAAGTTGGACTTTTACCTTCGAACTTCAAAAAAAACCCAACGACTGTCGCCTCTAGCCAAATACCCTCATTCCGAACAAAACGGGATATTTTTCGTAACCCAATTCAGTTGTTACGATTAGTTTTTATTAAATCCAAAATATAAATCAGTATATATTGAATTTGAACGCACATTTTAATTTACCCGGGCCACATACTAACTAGAAAAATTCCAGAAAAATATTTTCTAGCTTCGTATTGACGATACGGTCCTAACAAAACTAATTTCATCGAATTCAAAGACCGTTTGAAAAATGGTCATTTTCCAGTCGATTAAAATCAACTAAAATTGGTCAAATGCATTTTCCTTTGCCTCGCTCACATATTAATTGGAAAAATTACGAATTTTGGAATCTAGTAGTAACTTGACATCACGGATCCAACAACCGTGGTTTCGTCGAAAACCAAGGTCGTTTGCAAAATTCCTATTTTTAAGGGCCAGAATTCCATAGCGACTATTCTGAATTTTCAATTGGACATATCTTTTTATCCCCGCTATGAAATTTCAATCTTTCGGATTCGTTGGAAAGATATTCTCAATTAGATTCAAATATTTTTGGTTTCACTAAAATCCTGTTTATTTTGAATCCTGTACATCATTTGAAATTTGAAATCGAATTATCGAACAACCGCGCCATTTTCAATTCCCTTTTATATATATAAATAAATATTCATATTCTAACGTCGATTCAAATGAATATATACGTTCGAATTCTGTTAAAAATAATTTTTTTGTCGTTATTATTTAAAATAATTAATTTTAAATAATCGAAATTCGCTAAAATTGCCAAAATAAAAATTTTAAATTGGCTTAGATTTCCGGGTTATTACATTCATACCCTGGGCATTCATCGTGTACCTTGTCATATTATCCTGATCGAGCCCCCTACGATTTTGATTTAACGTTGTCACATCATGGCGCATCCCTATCCGCCGACGTACTGGTGTGTTATATGCAAACTGTACGGCAACAGTATAAACCATGTAAGGGTAATAACGGTAATCCCGCTTACATTATTTTATTATGTTATATTTAACCATAGACATTATTATAATAGCGTATTATATTATATAGTATTAGTTTGACGGATCCTTAAGAGATGGAAATTCCCGTAACATCTCTTAAGTTATTGCACTCATATTATTACATGAAATTTGATTTAACTAATATGAGAATGATTTAGTTCTGATCCGAATGTTTGTTGTGTTTCTTTTTTTGCAATACGCTCGGGTCAGACCAAGTTGCAGTTAGCGAAGTTTCACTTGCTTTGAAGATACCATTATGAAGATGAAGATGGAGCTCAACAGACGTATTATTTTTATTCCGCTGCAAATGCATTGGTATGTTGTATGTTAATTTACTCTAATAATCATTGTAAAATATAATAAAATGTATATTTTAACAGCTTCATGAACTGTTATTTATTTATTATATTTCGTCCTTCCGCTGCGAGATTTTGTATTTGTTTTCTTCTTTCTTCATTTTCTTATTTTAATCCCAATAACTATCCGTATTTTTGATCTATTTATGTCGACATTAAGGATCATTGCCAATTTGAATGGTCAAAAATCTCGGATGTTACAAAGTCTAATACAATGAATATGGGATACATAATAACAGAATGAAACAAGGGCGACAAGAAACAGTTGAACATGAACTACCGACTATGTAGGCATAGGTGAGTGGACCCAATGTAAGCTCCAACTCCAAGGATAAATCTCGAAACTGTGACAATCAATCTTCCCTAAGCAATAATGCAAAACAAAACAACTCAGATCAGGACTAACATTCTCACGGAAGTAAATCAACTAAAATGAAATGCTTGATGAAATGCAATCAGTAACTTAAAGTATGTTTGGGATCACCGTCATTTAAGGATTCGTCAAACTAATACTATGTAGTGTAATACGCTATATACAATAATGTCTATCAGTAACAATTAATTATCAAAACAGCATAAGCGGGATTACCATGATTACCCTTATACCGTTTATATATTCCCATAGTATATACAATACCGTAATTCCTCCATAAACTGAAGGGCTATCAGAGGGCACTCCATATAAAATAGTACAAAACAAAGTCGTAAGGGGCTCGTATAAGGCATGTGACAAAGCATGCAAGGAATGCCAGGGTAAATTCACCGTTTGCAGAGCCGGATTGGTGGTAACGCATAGTAGCTACTATCGCCCACCTCGAGAGACATTCCCATATCAAACGGAGGGTGGCCACCAAACACATCACCAAAGTAATAGTCGGTATCGAAGAAGTGCGCTCGATAAGAGGTATGACCTCACTTGGTCCGTGCGTAGCTCCTGTTTTAGCCACATCAAGCTAACTTAAGGTAGTCAGGGTCTCGTAATTAATTAGAAATAAATAAATAGATTCGACTGCCATCCATCGTACTTCATTCTGGAACTCCACCTCGTACACAGTTGTTAAAGTGGTTTCCGGTATTGCCAGAGAGTATGACAATTGCCGATCCCGATCTCTTTAACAACCAAATGTTTCATTTTTCACACCGTGGCAGTTATTTTATAAATCTCTTTATAAAATAGTTTATATGAAATTTCATATTCGAATTTGAAATCAAATTTAAATAACTAACTTCGATTATATTTAAATTTGAAAACAACTCAAATTTGCTTAAATCAAATCGATTTAAAACCAGATCAAAAAGATTTCAAAATATAGTATAAGAAAATACTATACTATTTAACTTCAACTTTATATAAATTTCCTACAAAAATTGCATAACAACTTTCAAATCCAAAAATCGACTTATGTTTAAGTTATACCTTAAATATCTCAATTTCCATTTAAATAGATATCAAAACCTTTAACTTCGATAATATTTAGGTTCAGATTATATTCACAAAAAAAAATCAAGTTCAAAACCATTCAAATGAATTAAAATTTTCCTTTATAAGAAATCATTCCAAGTCGGTTCATTTGAATCCAACACTTTGGTTCGAAATTCGAAATATAAGATTCAAGTCAAAATTTTCATTTCAATTCAAATAGTTCATACAAATTTTAAACCATTCCTATAAGTTCGATTTCACAAATATTCCAGTTCAAACCATACGATTATAAAATCGATTCCATGTATAAAATTTATATTCAATTTCACATTCGGTTACTTAAAATCGAATTCATTCCAAATTGGTTATAAATTCAAATACATTTTCTCCTAAATTTGAAAGATTCAAATTTAGAATCAATTTCACAATTCAAACTTATCTCATATAAGTTCAACCAATTCAAATTCAAGTTCATTTCAACTAAAAATTCATATAAATTCGAATTCATAACTTAATATGAATTCACTCATTATTTAATTGTTGTTATATAAATTTACATCTTTAAACATCGAATTCAAATCGCGAAATCTAACTTATCCATCTTGAGTTTATTAATAAAGTTTATAAAAATATATATAAGAAAATAAATTTTTGAAAATAGAAATATATATAAGTTTATAAAATTCTAAAATTTATTAGAATATAAATTATAAACGTATATAGGATAAAATAATATAGAAATAGGTTTAAGAGAATTGTTTACAATAATATAAAAACTTTAAAATACTTATATAATTAAATTATATAGTTTTAAAATAAGTAAAATTATACGTAAATCTTTAATAAATATTTTAATCTATATTTATTTAAAAAAATTATTTCAAAACATATAACTTAAAATTATAAAATTTTAAGTTTAATATATTTAAAATATAAATATTTAAAAATATAAAATCTTAAGTTATTATTTAAAAATAAAATTCCTAAACCAAAATACTTCGAAAATATGACCAACGGAGTCCGTACATAGTTTTCTACCCTATGGTCAAGTGATACAGATATTTATGATTTTAAATCCGCAATTTATAAAATTTCCATGGGTCTATCATTTCAACCCGCGATCCCATATTCAGTAAGAATCATCCAGGTTTATCATTTCAACCCATAACGATTTTTCCCTATTATTATGTCCGTTTGGGTACGTATCATTTCAACCCTTAGTGATTTTTCCCTATTAGTGCTCAAGCACAACTGTGTGCCTACCGCTTCTTGCAGACTCCGCCAAAACTCACTTGTGAAGATAGGGTCTCGGTCACTAGCAATGCTGGATGGTATTCCATGGAGTCGAACAATTTCCTTGAGTTAAAGAGATGCTAGGGATGAAGCAGTTCTTTTACTTTTGACAGGTAAAAAGTGGGCGCTTTTAGTAAGCCTATCCACTATTACCCAAATACTAGTGTTGCCTCTCCTAGACCTAGGCAGCCCATCAATGAAGTCCATTGAGATGCTATCCCACTTCCACTACGGGACCACTAGAGGATGGAGCAGACCGCTAGGCTTTTTCTGTTCCGCCTTATCCTGTTGGCACATCATACACTTAGAAACGAAATCTGCCACGTCCTTCTTCATGCCGTTCCAAAAGAAAGTTCTCTTTATGTCCTTGTACATTTTATCCCTGCCCGGATGTATCGTCATCTTGGAGTGGTGTGCTTCCTCGAGAACCTTCTTTACTAAATCCCTTGTCCGTGGGACGCATAGTCTTCCGTCTCCCTTAGCCAACCCTTATCGTCGATGGAGTATCTGTTGAGGTGACTTGAAGTCTCACCCCTAATTAGTCTATCAATCGTCTCCACAAGCTGAGGGTCTTCGCGTTGTGTTGTCCCTGTTGAGTCCACTAAAGTCGGGCGTACTTCGGGAGATTCTAGCAAGCCCGGTACAAAATCGGAGGAGGGCCTAAAGTCAAAGCTGACTATAAACTCTAGGCTTTGTCTTTCAACAAACAGCGGGCTTAGGGTTAGTTTCTTTTGGCTCAACGCGTCTGCCACTACGTTGCCTTTACCCGGAGTGTAGGAGATCTCGAAATCGTACGAGGCAAGAAACTCCATCCATCTCTGTTGCCTCAAGTTAAGATCTTTCTGCGAGAAAAGATTTTTCAATAATTTATGGTCAGTGTAAATTTAAACTTCTCACCTAGGAGATAGTGTCGCCAAGACTTGAGTGCAAAGACGATGGCGGCTAACTCAAGATCGTGGGTCGGGTAATTCTTTTCATGCACTTTCAATTGCCTTCCACCATAAGCTACTACCCTTCCTTCTTGCATTAAGACATCACCTAGCCCTGTCCTACATGCATCTGTACAAACTGTGAACATCTTGCTTCCATCTGGCAACGTCAAAACTGGGGCTGTTGTAAGAGCCCTTTTCAGTCGTTGGAAAGCAAACTCGCAATCCAAGTCCCAATTGAACACTAGATTCTTCTTGGTCAACTTTATGAGCGGAGCTGATATCTTTGCAAAGTCTCTAATGAATTTCTAATAGAAGCCTGCTAACCCGAGAAAGCTTCGTACTTCTGTTGCGTTCTTTGGTGTCTTCAAGTCCTGCACCGCTACTACCTTAGCCGGGTCCACAGCTAACCCATTTTTGGATACTATGTGCCCAAGAAACCTTACTTCCTCTCTCCAAATGGCATTTGGAGAATTTGGCTTTTAGCTGATGGACTCGCAGAGTTTCCATGATTGCCCTTAAGTGCTGAGCATGTTCCTCTTCACTCTTTGAGAAGATAAGGATATCGTCTACGAAGACCATTACGAACTTGTTGAGGAATTCTCTGAACACCCTACTCATCAAGTCCACGAAGTAAGCAGGTGCGTTTGTCAAGCCGAAAGGCATGTCAAGCCATTCAAAGAAGCCGTCTGGGGTTCTGAATGTCGTTTTATCGATGCTATCTTCAACCACCCTTAGCTGATGAAAACCGGTCGCTAAATCGAGTTGGGAGAAAACAGACGCTCCTACAAGCTGATGAAACAGATCATCAATTCTGGGGAGAGGGTGCATATTCTTTTTCGTTAGCTTGTTGAGCTCCCTATAGTCAACACATAGACGGAGTGAACCATCCGCTTTTGTAGCGAACACCACTGGAGCACCCCATTCTGAAATGCTCCTTCTAAGGAACCCCTTCTCTAGAAGCTCTTTAATCTGTTTACTGAGCTCTTTCTTTTCCCGTGGAGCCATGTGTCTAACGGGAAACGCAACGGGCTTTGCATTATCTACAAGATATATGCGGAAGTCTATCTCTCGCTTCGGAGGCAAGCCCTTCACCTCTTCGAAGACATCCGGATATTCCCGGACCACTCTAACCGATTGCAAATTTTCAACGGAGGCATTTAGCGATTCAAGATAACTAAGCATAACCGCATACGAGGGATTACAAGAAATTTCCAAAGTGTTACCGAGCTGGGTCAGGAGCCTAAGAACCCTTTTCTCACAATCAAGGATGACCCCATTACTGGATAACCAATCCATGCCCAAAATCAAACCATATCCCGAAAAGCCAAAAACAAAGGCACTACATCTATATTCTATGCTTAGAATAGAAATTTTCAATCCCACACAGATCATAAACAAATGAGCCAGGCCCCCAATTGGGTTTGAAACAATTAAGGGTTCCTCTACCATACTAGTTTTTAGGTGCAGAGATTCTACTAAAGCAGACGAGATAAAGGAGTGTGATGCGCCAGAATCAAATAAAGTCCGAACGGGGTGATCATAAAGATAAACTACACTTTCTACAGAAGTGTTTATACCTCGTTGTTGCAGACGTGGCGCCTCTAGCACATGAACCTGCGCCCCCGAGGTGGATCCGGCCCTCTGCCCTTGTCCTCGTTTCTTTGGGCAGTCCTTAGCCATGTGGCTTGTCTCACCGCAAGAAAAGCACCCACCATTCATATTGGCCTTCTTTTTCCGGTAATCTTTCACTAAGTGCCCCACTTTGCCACAGAAATTACACTTCCTCTTCTCTTTGATGTCTTTCCCGCCCTTCTTAAAGTCTGTCTTCTTAGACTGTAAACCCTCTTTCTTCCCTTGAGAGCTTTCTGCCTTTGTCTTCTTCTTGCCCTTATCCTCTTCGTTCAGCAATGCCATCTGTACCAACCTTTCATATGTAGCTCCCATGGGTATATGGGTCATGGCCAAACTGTGTAATGGCTCATTCAACCCTTTGACAAAACGGAGAGCCTTCTTGTGCGGGGTGTTGACTAGGTCCAGTCCGTACCTAGCCAGCTCATCGAACTGATTAACATACTCTTTGACTGTCTTATTCCCTTGCTTAAGAAATAAGAATTTTTCCAACTGCAAACTCCTTTCCGCGTCTGAGAGAAATTTAGCCTCAAACCTTGCCCTAAAGTCCTCCCATGTTTCCACTGGTCTTTCTTCATTAGTGACTTCCCACCAGTAGGAAGCCTCGCCTTTAATTAGCCATACTACCAGTTGTACCTTCTGCCTATCTTCTACCTCAAAGATGACGAATAAGTCCTCGGTCTCTTTCAGCCAATTCCTAGCTGCCACGAAGGACTTAGTTCCATGGAAGTCCTTTCCTCCCATAGCTTTAAAATCTTTACATATCTTAGCAAAAGTGTTTCCCGCAGAGGAGGTGGAGGAAGAGGTGTTGCTGCAGCCGGATGATTCCCTGCAGTTGGGGGAGGAGGAACGGTAGGGCCTAGCTGAGTGGCCCTTGCTTCTAAGAATCGTCTAAACCAACCAGGTATTGGTACACCCTCTGGCAAGTTAAGTTCTTCGGACATGCTGAAACAAAAAGGATAGATTCAAAACGAAGGATAAGAGATAGCACCTATGGCTTTGGGGGACTTTGCCTTTTTAAAATAAAATAATATTTTATCTTTTAAAAATGCTTCTTTAATTTTTTCTTTGAAAATAAATTTTCAAAACTTTTATCTTATCTGGTAAACCTATGCTCTGATACCAAGTGAAACACCCCACCTCCGTAGGGTCACTCTCAAAGGGAATGCCCTAATTTTGGTGGAGGTTTATAAGTCACAAATATACAAGACAGATATAAGAACACATATTTTTGAACAGTGGAAAACAACAACAACTTTTATTTCATTAAAATACGTGTTACACAAACCATGCCATAATTGTCTTACAATACTTCCAAAAACATAACATCTTCATAATTGTCTTGATTACATTATTTAAAGAAGCATAAAGAAAACATAAATAAACTGCAAAAGTCCCATAATTGCTGTCCAAAGCCATAGTCCAAAACGGAAAAGATCCAAGCAATACATTCTTTCTCTTCAAGCTGGATGTGAAAACTGGTCAAGCTGCGGTATTCCCTCCCTGTGGACCTGGGGCGGAGGGGGGACGAAAGAAAAGAAGGTGAAGGAAAACTAGAGTCAGACATAAAGCCTGAGTAAGTCTAGGACTATTCAGTCTATGAATAAAGAACTGGGTATGATAAGCATAAACTGGAAATGAGAAAGCACCATAACTAAGTTAAGTTGTCTAGGGTCGAATACACTATCGTACCCCATATTAATCTCTGTACCCATATAAACTAGTTCCCAACAGGCACCCCATAATCAGGGTGAAGTGATCCATTTCTGATGATCGGCACCTACTCACATAGTTACATGTGTCTTATGGCCCCCTTTGTTGTAGTTACCTATGTTGGTCCCACCATGAGGTGTATCAAGTCCCATGATGGCGGCCCGACACAATCCTAGAATGCACAGGTATGCTACTAGTGCCCAGTGCCTTATTTTTCTGCGCCGGAGTGTGTGCACTCCCGCACCCCGTTAGGACCTACACTGCTGCACCACCGCCGTCGATTTGACCTCTTACAGTCAGCCCAGTAATCGTGCCCCACCCTGCCTAGTTCAGGGTATCCTGATACACCTTGTAGGGTTACTGCTGAAACGGGTCCCCCGCTACTAGGTTTTCTATTTCTAGCCAACATGCTAAGTTGGTTAAGTGTTTTATAAACCTAACCCCCAATCAGTCTGTTTAGTTTAGCATGTTCCATTTTGATTAAGTATTAATTTAATTTACTTAATCCTATCAATCCTGACTCAGCCTTAATTGTCTTATTAAAGCCTTGACCTCTCACATTAGACAGGTATTGTTGTGGCTGCCTGTTGCCGGTTGGGTCCGGGCAGTCTTACGCCACAACTCAGTCTAACCTCGGGTCTTTATTGGGCTCCATGTTTAACCACCCACATTGGATAGGTATTGTTGTGACTACTGGACAGCCGGGCAGTTCTGGGCAGGTTTACATCACAACTCAATCCAACCTCAGGTTAAACATATCGTATTTTCTACATTTACATATTTTGTCTCTTTCCTTTTTATATGTAAATATTTGCGGCCCATTATTCAAATTCATCTTTATTGGGTAAAATTTATTTATGCCACTTAATTGTTTTTCAAAGTCGTTGGCATGCGTCAAACATGCCAACACATATGTTTTATATTTTAACCCCATCGTCATTACCCCCGTTTTACACGTTCGCTACAATATAAGATATGTTGGGTTTAACATTTAAACCCAACTTAGCCATATGAAAAGGGGAGGCTTATAACATGTTGTTTATAAGGTAACATAAAAAGGGGAGTGTGAACACATGAACTTGCAACATAACGATTCAATTAACATGAATTTGGCACATGTAATGGCATAAACAATACTTAAACATGAATCACTCTATTCATATAATCATGGCATAAACAATACTTAAACATGAGTCATTCTATTCATGTAATCATGGCATAAACAATACTTAAACATAAATCATTCTATTCATGTAATCATGGCATAAACAATACTTAAACATGAATCATTCTATTCATATAAACTTGCAATTGGAATGTAAATCTAACTTAATTGTGTCACATATATCACCATATGGTTTTAATAACAACTTAGGCCTAAAACATGTTTTCAACTAGGCATAATACCAAACATAGTTTAGTCATGTTCATAAAGATGCTTACTTTTGTTTTTTATACAAAAGTATGATTTGCCAATTTCAACATAGGTTCATATAAACCATAGTACTTAGTCGACACTAAAAGTGAACATAAGAGTATGTACATCATATTGGCATAATAGTGAATCATATACTTGCATGAATCCCAATTAAAATTTCACAACATGTGGTTGTTAACCTGAACCATATACTTGTATGAATCCTTAAATAAAATACCACAACATATGGTTGTTAACTTCCAACATAAATCACATACTTGCAAATATCCAATCGTATCACAACATTCCCAAATCGTTTAGAATCAAAATAACATACAAGTATAGATTATTATCGCCACAATTCCATTTTGTTGTTAACTCCCAACGTAAATCACATACTTGCAAATGTCCAATCGTATACCATAACATTCCCAAATCGTTTAGAATCAAAATAACATACAAATATAGATTATTATCGCCACAGTTCCATTTCGCATTTTACACAAATCAAACAAAATTAATTATTCACATCGGAATAGCACTCTACTTACAACGTATGATGAATCTTCAATTCAGGAATCTGAATTCTGAATTTGGAGATGCTATCCTTTGTTGTAGGCGTTACTTTGATTCAATTAACGTTGCTTTAAGCTTTTGATTTATCTCCTAATTGTCCCTCAATTTCTGACGGCTATCTCTAGTCTCTCCTCAGCAGCATGACGGTCTCATCTCCATTTTTGTTTGTGTGTATTAGGGTGAGTCTTAGGTCCTTTTATAGAGTTTTTGAGTTGATTCAGACCGTCGATGGAGCTTGGTTTAATAATAGCCATTCGTTCAAAGGAGATACCAACCAGGAGCTGACACCTAGCCCTAGTAACAAGGCAAATCTCAGAAATTCGACCAGACCCTGATCAGGCCAGCCAAGACCTGACCAGCAGGTCATTCTGACCTGAGCGCACTTGGCAGGTGCGCCAGGCTAAAAATGTACTGGCGCACTTCCCAAGTGCGCCAGTTCATTTCTGTTCTGGCGCACTTCCCAAGTGCGCCAGTGCATTCTAACCCGTTTTCTGGTTTTTGGCCCAACTTCGTTCATCCATATCTCCTTCATACGATATCCGTTTTACGCAAACTCGGACTCTATCTCTAGCAGAATTCCGAGACGAACGCAATGGCGTATCCCGTTTCCCTTAATTCTTTGATTTGAAATTAGTTATACTTTAATTTGTGAATCTCACTGTTATAAAATACACGGGGTGTTACAGTTCTAACACAACTCAATGCAGATTCCTTTTGCTTTAAAACAAAAAGCCGATTCCTTCCTGCAACAAAGAAAGTTAATTTCAGTATAACCATAATTCTAATTAGAGTAACTATATAATTAAATTATCTTAAATCCTAATTAATTAGACATTAGTTTTAATTACCATAAATCATTGGTTATAACCAAGTTGGTCTATACAAGAAGCGGTTCCCATCAGCAACAAAATAGGCCAATATTTCCTTCTATCCTCCCCTTCTTTTTAATTTTTCAAACCCATTTGACCTGTACGAATTAGTTAAACTTTAAGATTCCTTGATTTTAAAATTTGCAACCTTTAATTACTTTGCTAATGTTGATTAAATCACATCTATATATTCTCTTCACCCATATGTTCCAAGCCGGTGCCCACCCCTTTCCTTCACTGCTTATCCTGCTGTAAAAACATTAACGGTTTAATTTCTAAACTCCAACTCTTTAGTCAAACTAATTAATTTAGTCGAATTTGGTTATAATTGCTTTTGGTTAAAATCAATAGGCAGATCTGATTCCTCCTTCACGCCAGCTTCGCAGTACTGCACAATAGTTAGGTTATAATTATAAGACGAATTCAACTAATTAGCTTTTTTTTATGAATTAAACTAATTATTAGTTGGTTACGTTATACAACTTGTTCCAGGTTCTTCGTTCTGAGATGATTCCCAAAAACTGGTCTGCCTGCTCAACAAAACTCATTGTTCTTCTTTACCACTTCCTTCCCATCTCAGAAACCCATGTTATGCCTTGACCAATCTCCGCCGCACTCCCCCACGGCTCACCGGAGCTTCATCCGATTTTTCCACCTTGACCGCCTCCCTGACAACAACCCCCGCCAGCAGCAGCTTGGAGATCGACATTGCCCTCCACCTTAAATCAAAACCAAACCACCACGACGTCCATTATAGATTCTAGCCACATCTGGTCATAAGTGTCGATCACGACCGGTCATCTTCACGAGTTCGAGGTGCAGAATGATGTTGTAATTAAGGATTTCAAGTATTGATCATTGAAATTTGCGAAAAAAGATTGGAGAAATCGAATGATATCTGTCGTTCGTTGTGTTTGAAGTCGGCCAGAATTCTTATTGACTGAGGAACGCATACGTTTAGTGTTTGACCCTTTTAGGTTGACATTTATAGTTGCCGGTTAATTATAATATTATTAAAATTTAACGAAACTTCACGCTAAAGTAACACGTAAAACTATCCACGATTGACTTCTGTTTTTTCATAAAAAAACTAATCCTAGCATAGAAAAATATTCCGAACCTAATGGGACAGGTTTCGTCGAATTCCGACATCGTTTGAAAAAATTTCCTTTTTAGAACCAGCGAAAAACACACGTTTAAATTTTCCATCATCACTGAATAAATCCAATAAACTTGAAACTTTAAAATCCTACAATAATTAATTAATACGAACCAACGACACTAGTTTCGTCGCTTTCTGAAACTGTTTTCCCGGTAGGCTATTTTTATATGCACCGCAATGCCATTTAGGGCACCAAATTACCCGGTCTTCAAAAATAACAAACTATATACCTATTCTGAATCTAATCGACAATACGAACTCAACGGAACTAGTTTCACGTCTTAATTCGATCGTCTGCTCAAGTTACACTGGAATATCCCTTTATTACATTAATTACGCGCTATAGAAAATGTACGGGCGTTTACGTCTACCGTGGTCACATACGACATCGGTTTGCCACGCAATTCAACACCATACAATAATTTAACGTTACGGTTCCAATGAAACTAATTTCGTCGAAACCGGAGACCGTTAGCAAAATAGCTATTTTAAAGGCCTATATTTTAATAACGATTTCCATAGCGACTATTTTAAAATTTGATCTAGCCATAACTAACAAACAGTAACACGAAATATTGATTTTTCTCTTTCATTAGAAAATTATAATCAATACGGTTCCAACCTTTCTTGTTTCATAGAAATCCGACTTATATCGGATCCTGTATATTCGTTTGAAGTTCAAAACTCCATTTTACGAACTGCCGCGCGATTTCGAGCTCGATTTATATTATGAATAAATTAACGTTCAAACTTCATTTTTAATAAAATTAAATATTAAAATCCATTAATACTCCAAATAAAATATTTAAAATAATAATTTAAATTAAATATTTAATTGCCGAAAATACGGGTCATTACAACAACAATCACATAGCAGGAACCACAGCATAAATATTATCAGTGTAACTACGTGTCATATGAATATATCGTGTTACATATGAAATGAGCATATATATCAAATCAAACAATTTCTATCAGCAATCCTATACATTTCATATAACAGTTCATTATTGATCTATCATCCATGAAAAATGTAAGTCGGGTGTGAGATCGATAAACTCACCTTCCATGGCACAGAAATGGGGATGGCAAACCGATTGACACCAAATCAACTGACGACATCCAGGCACGATTCAAAATGGATCCAACTCGATGATCGTTCAATATTATTTATTATAATAGGAAGAGGCTAAGGAATTTCACAATGGTATTGGTACGGTATTGGGTTTGGAGCGGTTTACGAACTCAACACCAAATTTTATTCAACAATAATCAAGAAAAAATCTTTACAAAATATTATATAGTATATATATATATATATATATATATATATATGAATACACAAAAAACCATTATATATATATATATTGAAATTGACAGGACGCTTAACAGACACGCACACAACAACAAAAAGTAAAATAGAAATATTTATTTATTTAAATTATATATACACACACCCAAAACCATAAATAAACTTTTAAACCAAATATATATGTATCAATATTTTTTCTTTAAAACAAATAAAATTTAAAAGCAACTCACCCGACATATATACACACACACACACACACACCAACACAAGAACTCACACACAATAAACTCAAACACAAAATATATACCAACCCACTCATACAGGGTTCACACACAACATAACTCACACCCTATACACATACAATCACATGCAGGAAAGGGGTCAGGACAGTGTATAATGGTTTGGGCAAAGCGAACTGGATGGCGAACGAGCTAGCGCGGTGGAGTTGCGGGCTTTAACTGGTGGACAAACTACATGAGAAGAGGGTGTGGGTCATTACGAGTTGGTCAACTGGATGGCGCCGACAGTTTGATGGACGAGAGCTCAGGTGTGTGGTCAGTCTGCAAAGGGTGAGGCAAGAGAAAGGACAGCAAGTCAGTGGCAATGTGGGGTTCGATAGCAGTGGGTTCGGAGCCTGGCCTGTTGGGCTTTGGCGGAGGATTTCGGACGATGGGGAGCTGATGGGATTCACCAGCTTTTGGGGGGCGGATCGGTGAAGGACAAGGGGTTGGCCTCGGCGCCGACGTAGGGGAGAAGAGGGTGGGGATGGAGGATGAGTTCACGTTGGTGGAGGCAAGTGGGTTTGAAGCAGTCGAGGCGGAGGGGTTCATGATGGTGTACGGTGGCGGATCTGGGAAGTCGGTTTGGTGGAGAGGGGCTGGTTGTTGACGATATGGGCAAGGTGGGTCATCACGAGGTGGAGGCGAAGTGGACTGGGGAAGCTCACGATGGAGGGTGAGCTGACGAGAGAACAGAGGGATCGCGATGGAGCAGTTTTGAAGAGGGATTGCTACTGTAAGGATAGTGTGTCCTTTCTTTGTTTTTTATTCGAAGGCTGAAATGAAGATGACTTTAGATAGGATGGTTTTTGGAAAATGAAAAGGGGCGAGCAGCTTCATTAAATTCTCTTGGAACGATGGGTTTTGGGAAGGAAAGAAACTGAAAGGTATCTGGTAAGTAACAGCTATTTGTTTGTTTGTTTTATTTATTTATCATTCGCAAGGCGATATTCTGAAAAGGCAGTAGATGGGAATGGCAATGGACAGTTGACAAAAGAAATGAATGGTTTCCTTGCAAAATTAAAGGAACGGATGGTTAGGTTATTAGGAAATGCATGATTTTAAATATGAAAATAACAAACATAAATGATGCTTTACTAGGCAATAAATTAAAAAATAATAATATTAGAACAAATCTAGTTTCAAATAAACTTGAAAACAAAGAAGAATGAACGAACGGTTGTGGCGTATCAAAAGCAAATGAATTCAAAATAAAAATTGATCGATGTCTTCATCAACAGTGATCAATGTTTTGACAGATATACAAAAGAAATAATTTGAAGTTAAATCAAAGATAAATATTGTAAACAAATTATATATTAATACGAATTCAATTATTTAAATTAAAATCTAAAAATAATAATATTAGTAACCAAATAAAAAATACGAGTTAAATATCTAAATTTAAATATAAAGTAAATTCAAATATTCAGGTATATAAACTCGATTAAAATTTATCAACAAATATGATTTGAATCGGCAAACATTGATTTGTATTATTAAATTTATATTTAAATCGAAATAAATTTCATTCGTTATATAAAATCCAAAATAAAATGTAGTTTAAAATAAAAATCAAAATAGTTATTCTATAAACTCCAACAAAAATTTAGTTTTAAACAAACAAAATAAAACAAAAATCAAAATTTAAGTTAAATAATTTAAATAATATACATTTATATCGGTCGTTACAATCTCTCATACTCAAACCTTTTCGTCCCCGAAAGGGAAGAAGGCAGGGAAATAGTAATTAAACAATATTTTTAATCCAAATGATTCATATCTATTATCAAACATTTATAAATTTCAAAATATATTTTTAAATCAAAAGTTAAAATATTTTCGAATATTTCAAAGTAATTTTAAGTATTCACTCGACGTCTCGATTGGCAATATTGTAACAACTCGGAAAATCAGAACCAATTTAAAAATTTTATTTTGGCATTTGAATGAATTTTGAATATTTAAAATGAATTATTTTAAATAATAATGGCAAGAAATTTATTTTGAATAGAATTAGAACGTGTATATTTATTTGAATCGAAATTAGAATATAACTATTTATTTTAATTATAAAAGGAATAGGAAATGGCGCGGTAGCTTGAAAATTCGATTTCAAATATCAAATGAATGTATAGGATGCAAAATAAACCGGATTTTAGTGAACCTGGAAACATTTGAATCTGTTTGAAAATATCTTTCCAACGAATCTGAAAAATCCAAATTTCATAGAGGGAATAAAAAGTTATGTCTAGTTAAAAATTCAGAATAGTCGCCATGGAAATATAGCCCTTAAAAATAGCAATTTTGCAAACGACCTCCGTTTTTGACGAGACTACTCTTGTTGGATCCGGAATGTCAAATTATTGCTGGATTCCAAATTTTATAATTTTTGAAATCAATATGTGAGCGTGGTGAATTTAAACGTGTTTGGTAAATTGAGTTTGAATTTAATGACTGGAAAATGATCGTCATCCTCGATAATGGTAGCCACCCAAATAAATTGTAACAACCCGAAAAATCAGAACCAATTTAAATTTTTTATTTTGGCAAATTTAATGAATTTTGAATATTTAAAATGATTTATTTTAAATAACAACGACAAGAAATTTATTTTGAATAGAATTAGAATGTACATATTTATTTGAATCATCGTTAGAATACAAATATTTATTTTAATTATAAAATAAATTGGAAATGGTGTGCTAGTTTGAAAATTTGATTTCAAATTTCAAATGAATGTACAGGATTCAAAATAAACCAGATTTTAACGAAACCAAAGATATTAGAATCTATTTGAAAATATCTTTCCAACGAATCCGAAAAATCAAAATTTCATTGCGGGAATAAAAGGTTATGTCAAGTTGAAAATTCAGAATAGTTGCTATGGAAATATAGTCCTTAAAAATAGTCATTTTACAAACGACCTCCATTTTCGACGAAACCACTTTTGTTGAATCCGGAATGTCAAATTATTGCTAGATTCCAAAATTCATAATTTTTGGAATTAATATGTGTGCATGACAAAAGAAAACGTGTTTTGACAGTTTCAGTCAATTTGGAACGACCAGAAAATGACCATTTTTCAAACGATCTTCAAATTTGATGAAATTAGTTTTGTTAGGACCGTATCCTAAGTACAAAGCTAGAAATAATTTTTCTAGAATTTTCAGAGTTAGTATGTGGCCCCGATAATTTAAAATGTACGTTCAAATTGAATATATACTAATTTATATTTTAATTTTAGTGGAAACTGACCATAACAACCAAATTGGGTTACAAAACATATCCCATTGTGTTCGAAATGAGGGTATTATGTTAGGGACGACAGTGGTTGGGTTTGATTTGGAGTTCGTGATATAAAACAAGTGAAATTTGAATAAAATATAATTAAATTATATATATAACCTTTTTTATCCTAACCCTAACTCCCCTTACCCAGTCAAACATCAGTCAAAAAAAAACCCTTTTTCTCTGAAGGCCCAACGCCTTCTTGAGACTGTCGCCTCCACTGCCCATCGCGCCACCGCCAAGGCTCCCCACCCCCCTCGGAACCAACGCCTCCCCCTCCTTAGCCCTTCCCTCTCTCTCTCCTCCGTCTTGCGCAAGCCCTAGACTGCTAAAATGATAACTTGCAGCCAGCAAACCCCTTCCCGTCCACCGTTCTGCCAAGCAGCTACCCCTTCGACGATCGCCACTTCCCCTACCCTCCCCTGTACGTCCCTACAGTCGCCGCCCTCCTCCCTTTTCAAATTTAAACCCCAAACTCCCCCTCAATCGTTGGAATCCACCACCGATGTGAAGAGCCCTCCCTCGCGCCATAGCTGTTCCGGCGAGTCCCCCTCTCCTTGTCTCCAATCTGAATCTTCTCCCCCGGCTCTAAGTTTTTTTCCTCTTCGATTTTGCCTATTTTTGTTCATAAAAATCATATGATTTTTGTTTGGAAAATTGTTATGGTTTTTAAAAAAAATATGAAAGGTTAGTTATTTATTAATATGAAAGGTTAGATTTTTATTTATATGAAAGATTTGATTTTCAATTTGTAAAAGAATTAATTTTATTATCATAAAGGAAGTATAAAAATATGATTTTTATATATAGAACATCGATTTAAAAATGTGATTTTTAAAAAAATATATTCATCATATTAAAAATGCAATTTTTAGATATATAAACATCATATAAAAATATAATTTTTATTATGAATAGCAAGATAGAGATTTGATTTTTAATTATATAAAATACGTTTTTTATATAAGAAGTAATGAGATAAAAATACGAATTTTATATATGTTGTAGCGAAATAAAAATTCGATCTTTATATAAGAAGTAGAGATATAAAAATATAATTTTTATATAGAAAGAAGCGTTGTAAAAATATAGGATTTTTATATATGATGCGCCATTATAAAAATGTGATTTTAAAAATAGACATCATATTAAAAATGCGATTTTTACTATGAATAGCGAGAAAAGAACGCATTGGAATTTTGGGCAAATCCGAACAGTTCAGAAATAGAGAATGGACGAGTGGAACCCAAAGGTGAGAACTCCTCACTAAAATTTTCTGTTCAGTTATTTATTTTATAACTGCATATATAAACTGCTCCCTATTGTCCATAGACCATGGAAGACTTGTTTGTTAGATTGTGTTGTGAAAATTGATTGTGGTGTGAAATGGACTGTATATATATATCCATGTGTAGAAATAAATAATTTATAGTTAAAAATATAATTTTTAACGTGTATATGAATAAAATAAACATTCATTTACAAATCGGACGATTTGTATTTGTACACACATTTGACTGATATGGATTGGGACGATATATTTTACACATCGCCCAACTGCACAAATAATAATCAGTGTTTGCTGTTTGAAAACCCTACACGAGTATTGGGATGATATTTGACGTACACTAATCCCAATTGTTTAGTTGTATGTCAATCGATAGGTTGACATACTGTACTAAGCGTTAAATAATTATATTTAATGTTTATACATTGTAGAATGCACTCTGAATGATGGTTGATTGTTTATCATGACTGTTGTATACATGTGTTGTACAAAATTCATATAATAACATTATATGGTAATTAGATGTGTCTGATTCCGGTTTAGAAAGAATGAATATTTTAAAATAATGATTATTTTAAAATAATGAATATTTTAAAATAACGATTATTTTAAAATAATGAATATTTTAAAATAATATTTAGTAAAAGATCAAAATTTGATTTTGATGTCCGATTTGGGATGGACACGAATATATTTAAATATATAAAGCCGTGTTGATTTGATATGCGCCGTTTTGACGTGAACAATATTTATATCGATTTTATTCATTTATATAATGAATATCGATAAGGAAATGATTTCAAAATCTAATGTTTTGAAAATACCATCATTTATATATCGATGATAAGGAATATTAAATTTTGATTTGAAAATTGAATATGAAGTTGAAATCGTTTTGTAAACGAATTTAAAACGATTTATAAAATACGTTTTAAATGGAAATCGATGAAATATATATAATATATATATTACATATATATAATGGCCTGAATAGAACGCGTCGCGCCGTGGTAGTTCGCGAATTTGGACCATTAACTTCGAATTGACGTTACGGTAGATCCGACCGTCGGATTCTCCTAAAACTGGAACTATTGGGTTCTTATCGAAAAGAGCTTTCCAACGAATATATGAGATTTGAAATCTAACGGTTGGATTTGGAATCATGTCCAAATTAAATTTGGAAAAGGTCGCTGTAAGTGCAGTTCGATGACCGTTTAAGGAAATCGATAGTACGGGCCTTGATAAAATTATTAAAAATATTAATAATTTGTGTAAAATCATAATAAATGATTTGGAAAAAATAGGGCTGAAAAATTCCATATTTGAAAAGATAAAAATATATTTTTATCAAAATGAACTAGTTATGAACTAGAATTATAATCCAATATTTTTAAATAAGTAAATTGGATTTGAATTGGTTTTAAAAATAACCAGAATTTCCAATATATGAATTGGAATGGATTTGAATCAAAATTGTCTTCGGAATATTTCAATATTGGATTTCGTGATTAGACAGATATTGTGGAGGAATTTGGAAGATATATATATATATATATCGTTATTCCAATATGATATTTGTTGGTTTTAGAATTTGATATTGAATATAAGCCGATATATTTCCTATTCAGAGCCTTGTATTTAATATCAAATTGGATTTTGGGTTTGTCGTGAATGGTATCTTTAATAATACTGTTCTAAAACCCAATGGAGTTAAGAAAATTAGAAACTTACTGGAGATTAGCTAAGTTGAATGGTTTCCTGGGTATTGATCTGATGTTGGTTTCGACCTTCGGGATTAATACTTAGGGAATTGTTCTCTTACTAGTTTACGGTTAGAGACTAATGGGATTTTGTGTTCGTCGTGAACTGTGTTTTAAATGACACTATTCTTAAACTCAATGTGAAAATACTAAATCTTTTAATTAAGATTTAAAGAAGAATTACCAATTAATTAACATTTAATTGGAACTGAAAATGGAATGTGAATTGGGTTTATTGAGAACTGTGTTTTTAACGACATTCGTTCTTTAACCCGATTTACAGTGAAATGTGATTTGGAATTTATATATCTTTTTATTAAGATTTAACTAGAATTTTCCAAAGTAATGTTTTCCAATTTAATATATTAAATTGGAATTGAATGGAATTCGATTGATAATAATCGAATTGAACTTCCGTAGAGGAAGATTGTTAATACATATGGAATTTAAAAGGCTTTGCCATTATTCCATTTATATTATTAGTCGGATACGGAAATTGATATCGATTATACATTGATTTGTTTTCCGTGAAGATTCCATAATTAATGGAATGTGATTTGGGGTCTATCATGAACTATGTTTTAAATGTCATTAGTTCTTTAACCCAGTTAAAGGCAGGATTACATGTCTATCATTGTATTTCAAACTGTATGGTTAATCTCTGGTAAATATATATCTGTTTGGTGGCGAAGAATTTATTCTCCTGCTTAACACCCTTCTCTGAGACGTACGTGCTTAGAGGTGAATATCGGCAGAAATCAATAGTATGGTGTAGATTGTCGATGCGGCATGTTTGTGTTCCCAAAGTTAAATAATCATTAATATTGATTTTTGGAAGATTAAAACTAAGTGGTGTTTTAATGAATCTTTATATAGATTTAAAACGGGAAAGTGATAATTTAAATTATCAAATTTGGGAAATGATCGAGAATGGAGTATCGCCAGTTTTGCTCCTAGCGATAGTTAAATCTTTAATTAGATTTGAACGGGAAATGGTAACTAATTTTACCGATAAGACCGTGGTGTTAGTTATGGAGTATCACCAGTTTTGCTCCATGGGATGAATAGGTTGGGATTGGGGAATTAAACAAATTATTACTTCGGTAAGGTGCGCTAATCCCGACTAGTTTGGAAAACCGTAACATGGTTTGAATTGACATCCAAAGGAAGATTAAAGAATAAATTTAAAGAATTTATCTTTTGATAAAATTAATGGGAACCTTTCCCAAAGCATATGAATATTTGAATAAAAGAATATTCAGAATTGGAATGAGGCGTATGTTGTGTTTTTATAGCACTTGTTTATTATATACGCGAGTTATTCAGAAAGGCTGGGTTTATAACCATTCTGAATAACTGATTCGACGATAAGTCGACGAGGAAGACGGTGGTTGAAGACCGGAGGTCTTCACATCGTTTGGATGATTACTAATGTCTTGATTGGGCTGTACACCCAAGACGAGGTAATAAGTGGTGACCGTCCAAATGTACTTGGGGATTGACGAATATGCGAGGACCTCTCTCCTGTATTAGACACATGGGACGAGAAATAAGGTGTCTCCGGTTTCGTTCAGACCCAGAACGAACTTGTAAATGGATTGTGTGTCTGACATTGAATAAGAAATAAATAAAGGTTAGAATAGAATAAGAAGAAGAACATCTACTTTACAAAATTAGAGTAGAATAGATTCTCATAGCGGAACGAATATAATATAATATTTCAATTCTCTTTACACAAACAGAAAACTATATACATATACATATATATATATATATATATGATTACGAAACCAGAGTACACATCTAGATCAGCCTATACAACACACACAGTGGAAATAAATTATTAACATAAAATACGGAAATATGTCTCGACTTTGGCTCTTCTCGTGAAGCTCCAAGCAAAACCTAATGCAACCTGAAAAATATACTCGGTCTGACCTGAGCACATTTTAAGTAAAGCAAAATCACCTAGATCAGTCTGGAATACTTTCAATGATAATACTCACCACAAACTACTTGCTTAATTTTTAGAAATTTCTTTTAAAGAAGAGAACTCTTATAAGACACGACCACACATAAACATGGCATGTGTTTTTCTTTTACGATAACCAAAACACTTTATATATCAAATCCACTAATATTATAATAATGTCTAACAATCCACAAATAAAATAGGAATATAGCCGAAAAGCTTGCATCTCACTTTTCGACATAATTGGTTTACATCTAAAACCGTACGGCTCGTATTGGAGTTTGGATTTCCATACATGACTAGGTATGGGACCACCTTTCGATCAGTGTCTCGTATGGATACATAAGAGCCATTATCTCATATACATATCAACATAAACTAGAACACTGGTGTAATAAGCCAAAATTAAGCACTGGATGCTGCTAGAAGTCATGTGGAAGCACTTGCAACACTCGGGCCTAACCCGAGTATTATTTATAAGAAATAAATAATAAATGGATTAGTCTAGTTGTACTTATCTCATAAAATGGCACATAATAAGAGATATAAAGAAATGTAGACATATAAATACTATTATAAAAGTGACATATGGAACTCAAGAATGTCTGCAATATATCTCATAAATCCATATCAGAGATACCAAAGAATATCACATTCCAAGTTATATAACTACCCATGGAAATTAGGGTTGTCAATGGATACTTTTGGATATACGGATAGTACTACACTTGTATCTGTATTCGTGGATACAGACGGATATCGGATAATTATCCTATCCGCCAACAGTCGATGAATCAAGAAATGTAAATGAATATTTTTGTTTAACATAAATGTTTTTTAATTCTATTGAACATACAATGTTAAAAATAAACAAATATAACGGAATAAAATAGATTTGACAAGCAAATATGCATTTAGTACATATAATATAAACCTTCACCTTAATAAAGCACTAAAAAAATCTCATTCATTGCACTAAACTACATAATTTTTAATATAGTGTTAAAAAAATTTGGAAGGATAATTTTCAGATGCGAATATGGAAGTATCTGTATCCGCATTTGTTTTTTTGGATATCGGATTTTAACCGCTTTCCAGATACGGATGTGGATGGATTTCAAATTTTTCGGGTATTCACTGACAGCCGTAATGGAAATGATAATTCGTATCAAATCAACTCGAAAATTGACAATTCAAATATCAGTTAAACTCAGATTGATAAATTAATATCAATAAGACTCTAATTGAGAACACAATATCAAAAAATCTTAGATTCAAGAAATCAAAACCTAGAAATCCAAATCACAAAGAAAAAAAGGGAGGTTTAGGTACTAACTCGATACGAGATTCCGAAGACCCAACCAACACGTGTAACTCATATGAGACATGATATCTAGGCAGCTAGCCTATTTTACTGAGTTGAAGCTCCTTAGATGATCTGAAGACTACTGGTCGCGACCTTGCTCATACGGTCCGAAGGCCTTCAAAATGCATAAATCCACAAAATTATCCAAAATATCACAACTTAACCGAAATAATGTAAATTACAACAAGCTAGTAACTATATGAGTTTTGCTATATATCCCCTAAGCACTAGCTCTACTTGAATGTTTACGAACAAGTCGTGGATTTCCACTTAAAACATAAAACGATCATACCCGCAGGTTTTCAATCGAATGAGTCCAAGAATAAACCGTCGAAGAAAATGCAAGGGTTCATAGTCCTTTTTTTCCTAAGGTGGTTAATTGGATTTCTCATACGAACGACAAAAAGATTTATGTAAATATATATACTAGTAGATTGGAAAACAATTTATAAAATGATTGTGTATGAAATATAGCATTAAGAACATTTCAATAAGGATATGTTATCTATTAATAATATAAAACCCTTTTATAGTTTGAAGTGGCAAATTTCGTATAATATCGATTGTAATGACAATCAAACTCTGAATTCACGTTTTAATAACGTAAATCAAATCTTATAAATATAGATTATAAAATTCGTTCACAATGAATAAATCAAAAATCCATGAAATCGAGCCGTAGAAATATGTGAATTAGAGAAACTGAAATATTACAGAAAAAGGCCAAGTGGGCCGAAACTCGACTGAAGATAAGCCTGGAACAACCTATATAGTCGACCGTGGTCTCCAACGGTCGAATTTGCGAAATCATCTGGACAGTCGACTGGTCCATTTATGACCAGTCGGCTAATCAATTTACCAATCGATTGGTTCATTTTTGGCCAGTCGATTGGTCACTGGTGCCTGGAGCAGCGTAAGGCTTGGCCTTATGACCAAGCCGATTTCTATAGAATTCGGCGATCGTCGGAGGCTAATGGCTTTATCGTAGTTAAATTAGGATCTTAATGGTTCATTGAAACATTCCATAAGACAAAATCAAACACCCAAAAAGATTTATATTAGAAATCATCGAAACAAATTCAAATCTCATCATATGAAATCCTATCACACAAACAAACATAAACACACAATTCATAAGCAATATATATGTGCCAAGAGCACACTAGACAAGCATGAACGCCTGAGGCATAGATGTGAGTTCGCAAGAACTCACCTTTGATTGTTGGATGAAAGGAGATGAATCAAGACCTAGCCAAACAGACTTCTCTTCAAATGTTGCTTACAAATCCTTAACCTAAACATATATATAAACCAACTACAAGAGTTAGGTTTAGGAAAATCCTCAAAAATAGAAGAGAGATTGAGTTAGAGAAGATAGAGATGACTTACTCAAGTTTTCTCCTTGGATATGCTAAGCTATTACAAGAATTCCTAAGATTTGGAGCTTAGGAATATAAATTTCCCTTTCCTTATCAGGAGATAGGAAATAATGTAGAGTAATGAAGTGAAGAGGTAGGTGGAGTGATTAAGTGGGGGGTTGCCTGCTTATGTTTTAATGGGCTAGTCTTGGCTAACTAAGCCCTACTCAAAAGTCCCCAGATCTCACTTTCTCCAAATATATAAATGTTTATAGTTTTTAATCACGTAAATGACATTTTGGAGACAATGGAGGTGGTCCTAAGTCCAAATTCATCCATATATACAAAGTGACTTCACAATCATATACTCGATTACTAATTTTATATTTAAATACATTATTGCGAAATACGCGGGTTGTTACATTGCCTCATTTCATATCCGTTGACTTGAATTTTTCTTTAAGAACCTAAGAAAAGCTCGAACTCCATTGCCTTTCCAACGTTTAGATGGGTCTCGAATAGGCTCGATTTTGATTTGAGGACAGTGCAGCATTGGGCTTGATGGTCGAGTATTGTTGCCATGAAGGTGATGTTGGTGACAATTGTGGGAGTACGAAGTTGTAGCCATTGCGGTCGATGCGAATCGCACTGTGGGTTTAGGGAGTCTGGCCAGATAGTGTGTATAAAATAGTAATTTCGCATCCTAAAGTTCTAGCTGATACTCGGTTCCACAGGGTGATTTTGTATCCTTGATGAGCGAGAGGTGGTAAGACAACGGATGGAGAGGAAGTAGGGCTAAATTCGCTAAGGGATGGATATGAAATCTTAGTTCTTATCCTGTGAGGCTTGGATATTTTCCACCAAGTCATGGATACGAAAATGAAATTTCGTATTCGGGGCTTGGTGAAAGAAATAGGAATTTGGTCATGTTGGGGGAGTCTTTGGGATCAATGGCTTTGGAGGTGAAGGAAGTGGGATATGAGATTGGAGTGATGTGGGATAAGAAATAATAGTTTCATATCTGGGACCTAATAAAATACTCATATCCCAAAGGTTAATGATGCATGGAAGTTGAATCACTTGGGATGGAGAATTATGAGTATACGGAGATACAAGATATAATTTCGTATCTTGGAAACTCACGAAACTCAACTCCGATGCTTGACTCTCAAACTCGAGTAGCCGCACAACGTTTTTTGTTTGGGTTGTGTTTATAAATAGACGTTGCATTAAATAATGCATCAATATTTGAATGACGAACTTGTTTGAAATGACGATTCGATCATGCACATAGGATTAGAGCATAAACTCGGACTATTGACGTATGACTGAACCACTACTTCTAGGATTCATTTCTCAACCTGATCATGTCATAAATTATTTGAATTGAATTCAATGACGTTGTTTCACGAAGGTATAGTTCAAGTTCATATGATTGGTAATCGTCGTCGCGTTCCGAAGTATTTGAGTATAACTACATCTGCATGCACGATATTTGAATGTTCAACGTTAGCTTACAATAACATAGAGAGTAAAGGTTTTAGCATGCTAACTAACACAGTTTTCTTGCAAGTATAGTTTGCAATGGCAAAGAGAAGCTCCTAACGACTTCGAGACTTGGAAGCCGAACTCGTAGAAACATATCCAAGCTCTAATGAATCTCTATACCATTCTAGCTCGTCAGTGAGTGATAGTGGGGCCTAAGGAACTTTCACTCCATCTCAACAAGTAGGCCTATCTGGCATACAATAACAAGAGGGACAACCTGATAGGTCTCTGCATTCAAGCGAGTACATGGATGAACCGAGAGTTGGAGGTGAAGCAGAAGTTTTTGAAAAGGAACGTTAGAAGGAGAGGATGGTGGTGACAACCAGGAAGGCATTTTTGTAGCACCGAACATGGTGGGAGATACTATAATTCTCGAGAATCCCCCTAACTAGATTGTTTAGTGAATAGATAAATCTTCATTGTTGAGAATTTGTACGAAATATGGAATACCTGGGGACGATGTCATGGTCCCCAGAAGGGAAGATAGGGCGTATGCTCCTCCAGAAGGGTATACTCCCTGGAACATTCATATATGCTCCATCAGATGTGTGCCCCATCTTGTTCGTATATCCGAGATATTCCATATTTCTTTCAATTAGTGCCAACACAGCTTCATCCGAACGCATATGCTTTCCTTCTTGGCACTTACACCTTGTACATATAATGGTTGGGAGTTGAACAGACCGGGGAAGACATCGAATATCTTTACTCTTTGAAGAAGAGGAACACCGTGTCACCTTCCCTCATCTATATGGAAGCGCAATGCAATAGTCGCTTTATCTTAAGAGTGTGGAACAAGCTTTGTAAGTATAAGGATGATTGGTTCTACGTTCGATGCCCACCAGGATTTGCAGGGGGAAGGGGTGGCTTGTTGGCTGTAAGTACATTAAAAAATTACACTATACCCCAAGTTAATTAAGTCATATTATTGAAATTAGGGGTGTCAATGGGTCAGGTTCGGGTTGGGTCAAGTCGGGTTCGTGTTGATTTAAAACGGGTCGAGCCAACCTGTTTATTAAACGGGTTATATTTAGCTCAACCCGAACCCGATCGGTTTATAAACGGGTTGACCCGACCCAACCCATGTAACCGCTTAATTTGATCGGGCCGGGTCGTAAATGGATTACAGTGGGTCGAGTCATAAACGGGTCGAGTCAACTTGTATACGGTATAAATAGGTCATAAACGAGTCAAATTCGGGTTAACGCTCAATCTCGGGGTCATAAATGGGTCAAATTCCGGTTCACGAGTCAAACGGGTTGTAAACAGTTCGGGTTAACCCATATAAATATAAACAGGTTATAGATGGGTCAAATTCGGGCTAATGGGTCAACCCAAAACCCACCCGTTTATAAATGGGTAAAATTCAGGTTGACCTAATAATGATCCGCCAAATAAATAGGTCGGATTAACCTGCTAATTTCTGTGTAGGTTTCGAGTCGGGTTTCGGGTCGTGAAGGAAATTGACAGACCTAATCGAAACTAACTTGGAGTTTCATGTGGCAGGTGTACTGGCGATTTCAAAAAGCGGTCAATATCTAAAGCAAGTCCCAGCTTTGAGGGATGTCCCATGTGTGTATCGTGATACCTAGACTCTACTATTAGATCGTTTCCTTCATCCGTTGGACTTGCTTCCCAAAGGCTATTTGACGAATCGTAAGGATGACGACGAAGAAGAGGAAACCGAGGGAGAAGAAACTTCCCCGTGTTCACAAGAAGAAGAGGTGCCTCCTGTCACTCCTCTGACATGCCCCCGGTCGAGGAGGAAGTTGCAAAGCGTTAAGAGGATGAAGGTGGTGACAATAACAATGAGGAGGATCCCGACAAACATGATGGTTCATAACCCACTCTCGTTCCCTCTCCGGTTGAGGAGATGAGGTTGAGAGAAGCTTTTGAACAGTGTTCTCCAGCTACCACCTTTGTGTCGTTGAAGGCTGAAAATCAGTTCAAACACTTGGATAGGGTCCCGATAGAGACATCTTCGTTTAGGTTGAGCGGAGCTGGTGTTCAGATCATATGGCCGAACATTACGGGAATTACCCCTTCAAGTAAGCAGACAACTGATCGATGGGGAAACACTTAGGACACACATACTCATTAGCACTGCATAACGCAACACTTGAATCGTGTGCATTGGATGTTCAGTTCTGGTTCAAAATTGGCTCCATGCAGGTACATTGTCTTTGGAAGGTGACAATGATAATGGTTGGAGACATTATCGATGGCCGAAGAAAGATGTTATGAGTGATTTCTAAGAAAGCATAGGATTGTTCACAAAGAAGAAATCACATGGATGTGAAAGTAGCCATTACCACTGAGAACACTCTCCGTACTTGGAGCATTTACCAGCAAGAACGAGACCAGTGGATACAAGGAGAGCGGTTGACTATTTAGCATAAGGCAGTACGATGCGGGTGTCCCACCTGATTAAGTACTGACCTCTGCACCGTTTGCAGCAGTTGTAGGTAGGGGTAGGCCTAGTGAAGTAGGGTCTGGAAGCAAAGGAAGGGATGTGAGAGGCCGTGGCCAGTTCTATTTTACACGTCAGAAATCCCTGAATTGAGTCTCGAAGAAAGGAAGGCAATACTAAAGAATCATTTCCCGACTTTTACTTCGAGGAGTTGATATGGTTACCTAATATTATTTTGATCCCACACCCTGACGATGAAAATGTTTGGAAGTAGACATACGCCATCTAATATCATTATCGGGAAATGTACAAATATGCAAGGAAACTCTCGGAGTTGATCAACCAACAGAACGCAGAAATTTAAGGATTAGAGGTCAAACTCAAGCTTGAACATGAGAGTCTTGCGAATCGGGATGAGAAGTTAGGTAAAACGTGATTCCAAGCCACATCTATTTCTATGCGTTTGAATAACACTTTTATGTGCTAACTGTCTGTTGCAGAGATAAATAGGCTGAAGAAGGAGTTAGACGAGGTGAAGGTGGTGATGGCATTGGTCAATGCCTATTATAAAGACGTGTTAATCTCCACGTCAACCCGTGCCACCAACATGGAGTAAGATAATAAGGCTCTAGCCGAAGAAAACTATAGACTGCAGGAAGAGATTAGGATAGTGCATCAGCAGAAGGCGGAAAACCAGGTGTTGGTCAACGAAAATGAAAGACTCTGAAATGATAACGAGGATACCCATCGCCTGAGAAAGAAGAACAAGGAGTTCAGGAAAATTCTTGATAGGAATCGCATCAAGCTCGAGCATGCCAGAGAAGAGGAGGCAGTAGAAGCTTCAAATAAGAAGGTGCTCAACCAAACAGATTGAATCCGAGCTAAGTATAAGGCCCGACTTGAAAAGCATAGAAGACAAGTTAGGGGGGCCTGAGAGGAGGTAGAGAGGGACAAAACGCCGATGGTATGAGATTTTTATGTCAAAACTCTTTGACACTGTCTCTTTCGTGGATCTGTGACACGCTCGGAACTTGGCTTTGACTTGGGAAAAGCTAGTTAAAGATGAAGCTGGTGCCCCGAGAGTGGAGAGTGTGGATGAGGCGCAGCTGATGGACCAACACCTAACGAAGGATGAGCATCGGGTGTTGGCAGAAGGAAGGAAACTACTTGAGGAAGACGTCGTGGTGGAGGAGGTGGAAAGAGTGTTGCTGAGAAATAGAAATTGATCATTACTAAGAGCGTTATAATTTCTCATGAGGGCGCTTTCCAACAGTAACAAGCCAATCCAGCCGCATCCACTAGTAGTCCTTCCATATCAACTCCAAGTGTCCTTTCGTTAACCGCCAAAGGGTCAACATCAGGGGGTGCCACGCAGAAGATGTCAAAAGGTATATCCACTTACTTGATAGTACCCCGAAAGATGATATCGCGAAGTAGAAGTAAACTAATTTGTTTATCTCCAACATTTAAGTACTTATGGGAAGGAACGATGGTCGAGATCGAAACGACGATGGACACCGTGACTAGGACAGAAGAAGATGCGTATAAGAGGAACATGGAGAAGATCACAGGTTCCTCGTGGGCTTTGACCTGGAAATGGGAGTGTTTAGATTTATGACTTCTCCAAAGTGCTTGATGAGGGCAAGGACCAGCAGGGTGCAGTAGTCCTGGTGACAAGACGAACGGAAGTAGTTGGGAATACCATGCACGAGCTAGTCAAAGAATAGAAAGCTCAATTGCTGATGAAGTCTGATGTGACATTCGTCCATAACTCCTGCACTTAATTAGGGAAATAATGCGCTGAAAGACGTGCCGGGAAGCTATGGATGATCAGATATAAAGCACATATGAAACCTGTTGTATAACTCACAGTGCAAAGATAAAGTATAATAGAACATATATAATAGGTATTAATAGTGAAGGACATTTGAGCAAAAATTTGAACTTTCATAACGACTAGAAAGAACATCCGTACATCCTTGGATTACAAAATAAGTGTCTGCACAAACTGCCTCACTACATAGTCACTCAAAGAATCATCCAGACAGCGGAAAACATCATGATATGTATAGTAAGAAACTGTTACGTAAGCTCCTGCTCGCATCAGTCTACAACATCGTCCATTAAGATCTACTACCTGTAACATGCTACTCAGTGTGCCCATCCAACAAAGAGATGAACAACCTAAGGTAATTAGAGGGAAACATAAAACCTTGAGTCATAAACCAGTCTTAATGAGCGATAAAGGAGCTAACTAACATCATCAATAAAGTATATCAGAATAGGTAGATAAACCAACTAATCCACCCACATCAACAGAGAAGAACCTACATCCGTCTTCCCCACAATCGACAGTGATAGCCTTTACAAGCAACCAGAAGTATGCATACAACAATAACTACAAGAATCAGTTTTATCTCACATAAACCATCATAATCGAGATCAGCATCCCTCAAGCACAAGCCTAGAAGGCTTAAACCAACATCAGACAAGCACCCAAGGAATATCTCCTTCGATGTAAGGCAATCTACGTGAGACAGTACTAGCAAAACAACCAACATCCATGACTCTAGCTATCACTGCCAATCCATCTTTCAAACCATCGTTAATCTATCACGGCCAACCCTGCCACTCGTCAAGGGCTAATGGTAACTCTGGTTCTAGCAAAACTCCATACACCTTCACGAATCGTATCTCTAAGCCCATCATGACTGCCCAGGGTATTCGACCGTACAACCGGTATTTTAGACGTCTCTATTATATCCCTGCTTTGAGTTCGCTAGAACCTATGACAATGATAATCCCTCAATCTTCGATGTCTCTAGTCGTCATCAATGGCGACTATCCATAGCTCAAGCACCTTCTCGAGCAACCATCATCCACAGCTCAACATCTTTGAGTTGTCTTCAAATTCATTGCATCAATCAACAAACACTTCACAACACTTTGACATTCCTCCTTGAACTCACGTCGAAGCCACGTTCCTTCCCAAGCCAAAAATATTATCATTATTTGGCCAATATAGTCGGGTCATTTTCTTCCTGTAACAACCCGTATTTTCAATAACCTGTAATAACATAAATCGAGGCAGAATTTAATTCTAAAATGGGAATCAAGGGAAACGGGCTATGCCATTGCGTTCGTCTCGGAAAAATACGCGAAATAGAGTCCGAGTTTTCGAAAATCGGAGTCCGTATGACCAAGATATGGCCTCGCGAAGTTTCACGAAAATTCCCAAATTAAAGTATACTTAATTAAGTGAAATGGGTTGTGTAGATATATATATATATATATATATTGATATATATATATATATATATATAATTGAAAATTTAATAAATAAATATGCAAAAATGCTCAAAACAGCGAATTGGGAGAGGGGAATAACCGAACCGGCCGATTTTTGAAGTCGACCCGAGCCCGCTGGGTCGACTAGGGGTTAATCCAGGGTGTTTGGCTGTCAACCCGTGGGCCGATTCGCTCAAGTGCAGATTTTGCATTTGAATGGTTCTCATGGTCCATCTTTAATCTAAAGGCCCTAGATGGTTCCTACACTTGACTTCTTCCCCAAGACATGCTTGATGGCTTGGATTGAATCTAGGGTTAATCCTATGGCCTAAAACACTTGCCTAATCTATAAATAAGACCCTAACCTACCCTAATTCATTCATAATTAAACCTAGTGACTAAACTATGGCAAAATGCTAGCTCTCATGGCCTCCACTAATTTTATGAAGAGGGTTGCATACTAATCACTCTCTAATCAACTTCTAATCCCTTCTTAGCATCTTAATCTTCTTCATTTGGTGTTCAAAGTTGCTAGTTGTGAGTTTCTATCACTTTGATGATCTTTTGGTAAACTAATTAGATGAGATGTGATGAGATTTATGGTTTTGTATGTGGGTTAATGAGCTTTGAATCATATGATATGATGTTAGCATTAATCTTATGTTTATGCATGTTGAGTATGTAAGCTTATGCAAGTTTAATATGATGTATGTTATGTTTGCATGATGCTAAATATGCAAGTTGTGGGCTATGTAATCATATGCATGTTATGCAAGTTCATGGTAATATGCTATGCAAGTTACATGTATGTAAATATGCAAGTTACATGTTTGTTAATATGCAAGTTACATGTATGTAAATATGCAAGTTACATGTTTGTTAATATGCAAGTTACATGTTTGTTAATATGCAAGTTACATGTATGTAAATATGCAAGTTACATGTTTATTTATATGCAAGTTACATGTTTGTTAATATGCGAGTTACATGTATGTAAATATGCAAGTTACATGTTTATTAATATGCAAGTTCATGATGACACATTATGCAAGTCTATAAGCTAATATGCAAGTTTGTTATGCAAAATGAATATGTAAGTTATGTGACATATTATATGCAAGTTATGTGACATGTTATGCAAGTTCATATGCAAGTTATGTGTTTGTTAATATGCAAGATGGCACCTTTGAAACATGTTCATTCATATGCAAGTTGACACCTTTTATATGTGTTATATCATGAACGAAATTACGTGGGAACGATGGGGTAATTAAATGCATAAGTTAATAAGATTGTGTGAAATTAATATAATTATGCATAACACAAAATAAATAAACATAGTATGGGAATTTGCCTATTTGGTTAGGTGTACCCATACTATGTGTTGGGAATTTACCTATTGAGTTAGGTCTACCCCATGGGAATTTACCTATTAAGTTAGGTCTACCCATGTTAAGAAAACTTGATTAATTAGGGATAATTAATATAAAATTATGAGGGTGATTAATTAGGTGTAATTAATTGACTAAGACACGAGGTTGGACTCAGTTGTAGCGTAAAACTGCCCGGACCCAACCGGCTTAACCAGTTGCTACAAATGTTAGCCCAATGTGAGAGGTCTTAGGCACAAACTAAATACGTAATTAATGTAAAGACACGAGGTTAGACTCTGTTATGACATAAGGCTGCCCGGACCCAACCGGCTTAACCAGCGGTCATAAAAGACAGTCTAATGTGAGAGGTCTTTACAAAGGTTACGTTCTTAATTAATTAATTAAGAAACACTTAACCATATTAGCATGTAGAGGGACATGAGGGGTTAAGTGGGTGCCTCGGGTGGCATGAGAAAATCTAGTGGTTGCCTTGGGTGGCAATAGAAAATACGATTAGAATACTTAACCAAAATGGAACATGTAATTAAAACATGATTAAAGGGTTAAGTGGGATATACTAGAAAAAGGGACAAGCTTAGGTGGGTAGCTTGTGGAGGCCCATTTCAACCAGTAACCCATACGTATCTTTGTGGGCTCGACCCATGTCGAGGACGGGACACGCATACTGGGCTTGACTGTAAGAGGCAAACGGGTTAGCGGTGGCAACGCAAGTCCAACGGGCTTCATATGCGTGAGTGGGCCCGGGCTGGTAGGTAAGCCGTTGTTGCATCGAGTAGATATAAGCCGTGCACCTTTAGTTCCATCAGGTTGCCACATTGGGGAATGATACATCCCACGGTGGGGCCAGCACGGGTATCTACGTTAGGGAGCCGATCGAATGGGAAGTAGTGTGTACACCTAGTGGATTGTAGGGCCCCGTGGCGCCTACTTGGTCACCTAGGGGTACGCAGGTACTAATTAGTAAATTTTATAAGTCCTTGGGTGGGATCAACCTTTAAGTTAGGAACGACTGGTGTGGTGCAGTTTAGTAATTTACCTTAGGGAGGGTAGATGCGTCTTTATCCTTTATCTTCGTTTAGTTGACTGCTTAGGGTAGCCATTCATCCCTATATGTTACCGTATATCAGTTTATGTCTTCTCTGGTTACTTTAACGATTGTATTGTTAAAGTTATAGGACTCGCTCAGACTTATGTCTGACCCTGTTGTTTTTATCTTTTTCCCAACCCTCAGGTCCTACGGTGGATCCTAGCAGTAGTGGAGCTTGATCGGATTGCTGTTCCAGTCTTTAGGAGCTTGGATAGATGTAAAGCTCCAGTTATCCAGTTATCTTTTCTTTTGTTTGGCTATTGTATGAGAGTGGGATTATGTACTTCTTTATTTTGATGGATATTGTACTTGACCTTTATTGTGGTTTTATGATGTAACCAGACATGTTTTACTCCCGCTGTTATGAGATGATGTTTTAAAATTTCAAGTACTATTTATATCTGTCTTGTTGTAATTTTTCTGTTCTATATTCACTAAAATACTCCACCAATGCTATGGCATTCCCTTAGTGAGTGATCATAGCGGGAGTGGGGTGTTACACGTGGTATCAGAGCTTAAGGTTACCAGAACAGATAAAATTTTTGAGAAAAACTACTTTCTAAGAGTATTTTCGAAGAAAGTATTTTTAAAAGCATGTCTTCTAAGAGAAAAAGTTTTTGAAAAAGAAAAGCATAATCCCCAATAGCCATATCTTTATCTTTCGGAATCTCCTTTTTGAATCTTTCCTCTTTCGTTTCAGCATGGCTGAAGATCTTAACATCCCGGAGGGTTTAGTTATACCACTATGGTATAGGAGGTTGCAAGAGGCTAGGGCCGCGGCTGCGGGTCCGGCCAATGCTACTACACCAGAGACAACCGCTCCTCCTCCTCAGCCTAGAGTGGATAATTTTGCTAAGGTTTGCAAGGAGTTCAAGGCTATAGGAGGAAAACCTTTTCTTGGTTCAGAGACTTTCGTAGAGGCTAGAGATTGGCTTAAGGAAGTGGAAGAGTTGCTAGATATCTTTGAAGTGGAAGAGGGAAAGAAAGTCAAGTTGGCGGCTTGGTTAATGAAGGGAGAGGCCTCATTCTGGTGGGAGGTCACTAATGGAGAACGCCCTGTTGACTCTTGGGCAGATTTTAAGCAAAGGTTTGGGGCTAAGTTTCTCTCAAGGGCGGAAGAGAATCTGTTTATGGAGAAGTTCTTGAATTTGAAGCAAGGGAATCTCACGGTGAAAGAATATGTCAACAAATTCAATCAATTAGCAAGGTTTGGCATAGAGTTGGTGAATACACCGGAGAAGAAGGCTTTGAGGTTCGTTAGAGGCTTGAACGAACCATTGCAAGGAATAGCTATGACTCACATTCCTATGGGGGCCACTTTTGAGAAGCTTGTCTACATGGCACTTATGCATGAGGATGATAAGAATTCTAAGGCACCAGAGAAAAAGGGGGATCAGAAGAAACCGCAACAGCAACAACAAGGCAAGGGCGGAAAAGGCAATGGTGACAAAAAGAAGACGAAGAAGAAGTGCTTCAATTGTGGAACACCAGGACACCTTAGTAAGGATTGTCGCAAAAAGAAGAAAACCGGTTGCTTTCATTGTGGTGAAGCAGGGCATCTTGTGAAAAACTGCCCAAAGAAGGGGCAGAAGACGGGGTCAACCTCAGGAGGCCAGGTGCAAGCTCTTATAGCACCACCTCAGTCAGGGGGGCAAGTCCAGGTTCTCTCAGTTCCACCGATTCAGCAGAGAGGTAGAACTATTTCCGTTGAAAGTCTGGTTTTTCTGTTTGATCATCCAGTTCGTACTTTGTTTGACTCTGGCGCATCGCATTCTTTTATCTCATCATCGTTAGTTGAGTCACTGCACTTAGACACCAGTCTAGTTGATGATCCCTTGGTTGTCTCAAACCCAATTGGGGGCTCCATATATCTGTCTATGATATGTTTGGGTTTGAAGATTTCTATACTTAGCGTTGAGTTTAGATGTGATGCTTTTGTATTGGGCTTCACGGGCTATGGGTTGATCTTGGGCATGGACTGGTTATCCAGTAATGGTGCCGTTCTTGATTGCGAAAGGAGAGTTGTCAGGCTCATGACCCGCTTGGGTAACACTCTCGAGATCTCTTGCAATCCCATGGAATCTGTTTTGCTAAGTTATCTTGAATCGCTCGATGCTTCGGTTGAGAGTTTGAAGAAGTAAAGGGTTTGCCTCCGAAGCGGGAGATAGATTTCCGAATTTATTTGGTGGATAATGCCAAACCAGTGTCTTTGCCAGTACGCCACATGGCTCCTCGTGAGAGAAGAGAACTTCATAAGCAAGTAGGGGAGTTGCTTGAGAAGGGGTTCATAAGGCGAAGTATATCGGAGTGGGGAGCTCCAGTAGTGTTTGCCACGAAGGCGGATGGGTCCCTCAGACTTTGTGTGGATTATAGAGAACTTAATAAGCTCACGAAGAAGAATAGACACCCATTACCGAGGATAGATGATCTCTTTGATCAGTTGGTTGGCGCGTCAGTATTTTCGCAGATGGACTTAGCTACAGGGTTTCATCAGTTAAGAGTGGCGGAGGACAGTATAGAGAAGACTGCTTTCCGGACTCCGGATGGTTTTTATGAGTGGCTAGTGATGCCATTTGGGTTGACAAACGCCCCCGCATACTTTGTTGATCTCATGAGTAGAGTGTTCAGAGAGTATCTGAATAAGTTTGTAGTAGTTTTTGTGGATGACATCTTGGTCTTTTCCAAGAATGAAGAAGAGCATGCCTTACATCTCAAGGAAGTGTTGGAGACTCTTCGAGCGCATAGTCTTAAAGCTAAATTCTCTAAATGCCATTTTTGGAGAAGAGAAGTGCGATTCTTAGGGCATGTGGTCTTTAAGGAAGGGATAGCTGTGGATCCCGCAAAGATAGTATCTATCCAGGATTGGAAAGTTCCTAGAAATGCTACCGAGGTAAGAAGTTTCTTGGGGTTGGCAGGATATTATAGGAAGTTCATCAAAGACTTCGCGAAGATATCAGCCCCATTAACCCGCTTGACGAAAAAGAATCTGGTTTTCTCGTGGGATGTAGATTGTGATGATGCTTTCCGACGGTTAAAGAGAGCTTTGACCACCGCTCCAGTTTTAGTGCTCCCGGATGGGAGTAAGCCGTTTGTTGTTTATACCGATGCTTGTGGAACAGGATTAGGCGCAGTCTTGATGCAGGAGGGAAGGGTAATAGCCTATGGAGGGAGACAATTGAGAGTGCATGAGAAGAATTACCCTACCCATGATCTAGAGTTGGCCGCGATTGTTTTCGCACTTAAGTCTTGGCGCCATTATCTTCTTGGTGAGAGATTCGAGTTGTTCACCGACCATAAATCATTGAAGTACTTATTCTCTCAGAAGGATTTAAACTTAAGACAGCAAAGGTGGATGGAGTTCTTAGCATCCTATGATTTCGAGATAGCGTATACCCCTGGTAAGGGTAACGTGGTGGCAGACGCCTTGAGTAGAAAAAGGCTATCTTTGAGTCCATTGTTCGTGGAACGACGAAGCTTGGAGTTTCTTTCTTTGTTTGACTTCAGACCTTCTGTTGATTTTGTACCTGGTTTGTTGGCATCCTTGGAGGTTAGACCTACTCTTTTGAGACGGATTGGCGAGGCTCAGCGAGACGACCCACAGTTGGTTGTGTTGGTAGAGAAGCTTATAAGAGGGGAGTCGTCCAGCCATTTGGGTAGATACACCATAGATGATAAGGGATGGTTGCATAGAGACGGTAGACTTTGTGTACCGCAAGATGAGGGTTTGAAGAAGGCTATTTTGGATGATGCACATCATTCAAGAATGACTATTCATCCCGGTGGAGACAAAATGTACCAAGACATGAAGAGAGTTTTCTTCTGGGCCGGTATGAAGAAAGATGTGGCCGAGTATGTGGCTAGATGCTTAGTGTGCCAACAAGTTAAAGTGGAGCAAAGGAAACCCGGTGGGTTGCTACACCCATTGGAAGTTCCACAGTGGAAGTGGGATAGTGTCTCGATGGATTTCATCGACGGGTTACCGAGATCGAGGAAGGGCAATACGGGAATTTGGGTTGTGGTAGACAGACTTACCAAGAGTGCCCATTTTATACCCGTAAAGAGTAAGAGGACCGCTCCATGGCTTGCTTCAGTCTATGTTAGAGAGATTGTTAGATTGCATGGCGTACCATCCAGCATTGTGAGTGATCGAGATCCTATTTTCACTAGTGAGTTTTGGAGAAGTTTGCAAGAGGCGGTAGGGACTCAGTTGTGTTTGAGCACCGCATATCATCCTCAGACGGACGGTCAGACTGAGAGGGTGAACCGTATCTTAGAAGATCTTTTGAGGCTTTGTATCTTGGATTTTGGAGGTACATGGGAAGAACATCTTCCTTTGGTGGAGTTCGCATATAATAACAGCTTTCAGTCCAGTATTGGTATGGCTCCTTTCGAAGCTCTTTATGGAAGGCCTTGTCGATCTCCTACATGTTGGTGGGAATCTACGGATAAGATCTTGCTTGGGCCGGATATGGTTAGAGAGACTTCAGAGAAGATTGATTTAATTCGAAAAAGGATGAAAGCAGCGCAAGATAGACAGAAATCTTATGCGGATCGGAGAAGGACGGATCTTGAGTTTGAGGTTGGGGACATGGTTTTTGTCAAAGTATCTCCATTGAGAAATGTTGTTCGCTTTGGGTCCGTAGGGAAGTTAGCACCGAGATTTGTTGGGCCGTTTCCTATTAAGGAAAGGATTGGACGGATGGTATATAGGGTGGAGTTGCCCGACAGACTTAGTGGTGTTCATGATGTATTCCATGTATCACATTTGAGGAAGTGCTTACATGAGACCGCGGAGGTGGTAGAGCCGAGCTTGCTTAGAGATGTAGAGGTAGAGCGTGATGCGACGATTCGACGAGCTCCTACTCGCATCCTTGGGTCAGAAACTAGGAAGTTGAGGAACAGAGAAGTTCAGCTAGTTAAAGTGCAATGGGGAGATGACGAAAGCAATGCTACTTGGGAGACGGAAGCAAAGATGCGTTCTTTGTATCCATTTCTTTTTGAGAGTATGTCTTTTAACTTCTCCTTTATTGCTTGTCTAGTACTTATCTTATCTTTAGTATATCCTCTCGCTAATACCTATGACCTTTAGATAGGGTAAAACCTATGGTTGAAACATGTGTTTGAAACATGTTATGGTTGATGGATGCATATGGATGCAATTGTTTGCTAGTGGTTGCTCGTGGATGCATATACACACACATTAGGCACTAGATCGGCTCAGTCACTTCATGTTGCATATTGCATAAATGGATGTGGTAGTTAGATTGATGGATGTATCATGGCTGTGTTATCATATGGATGATGCATTTTTGTGTATGGTTGTGCACGTATGTAGAAATTTGTATGTGTCAATAGGGTTTCGCATACATATTGGATGCATGGCACTATCATGGTTTGCATTAAGGAGGTTTACTGTATCAGTAACCGCCTGATTTTTGCATTAGGTAAGTACATATACACACACTTTTGCATATATCCATCCAGCATTTAGAATCTTGTAAGGACAATGATTGCTCGTGGATGATGCTTTGAGTAGATGGATGATTGGATGGTAGGATACGTTCTTCCTAACTTGAAGATTTCGGGGACGAAATCCTTTAAGGAGGGGAGAATGTAACAACCCGTATTTTCAATAACCTGTAATAACATAAATCGAGGCAGAATTTAATTCTAAAATGGGAATCAAGGGAAACGGGCTATGCCATTGCGTTCGTCTCGGAAAAATACGCGAAATAGAGTCCGAGTTTTCGAAAATCGGAGTCCGTATGACCAAGATATGGCCTCGCGAAGTTTCACGAAAATTCCCAAATTAAAGTATACTTAATTAAGTGAAATGGGTTGTGTAGATATATATATATATATATATTGATATATATATATATATATATAATTGAAAATTTAATAAATAAATATGCAAAAATGCTCAAAACAGCGAATTGGGAGAGGGGAATAACCGAACCGGCCGATTTTTGAAGTCGACCCGAGCCCGCTGGGTCGACTAGGGGTTAATCCAGGGTGTTTGGCTGTCAACCCGTGGGCCGATTCGCTCAAGTGCAGATTTTGCATTTGAATGGTTCTCATGGTCCATCTTTAATCTAAAGGCCCTAGATGGTTCCTACACTTGACTTCTTCCCCAAGACATGCTTGATGGCTTGGATTGAATCTAGGGTTAATCCTATGGCCTAAAACACTTGCCTAATCTATAAATAAGACCCTAACCTACCCTAATTCATTCATAATTAAACCTAGTGACTAAACTATGGCAAAATGCTAGCTCTCATGGCCTCCACTAATTTTATGAAGAGGGTTGCATACTAATCACTCTCTAATCAACTTCTAATCCCTTCTTAGCATCTTAATCTTCTTCATTTGGTGTTCAAAGTTGCTAGTTGTGAGTTTCTATCACTTTGATGATCTTTTGGTAAACTAATTAGATGAGATGTGATGAGATTTATGGTTTTGTATGTGGGTTAATGAGCTTTGAATCATATGATATGATGTTAGCATTAATCTTATGTTTATGCATGTTGAGTATGTAAGCTTATGCAAGTTTAATATGATGTATGTTATGTTTGCATGATGCTAAATATGCAAGTTGTGGGCTATGTAATCATATGCATGTTATGCAAGTTCATGGTAATATGCTATGCAAGTTACATGTATGTAAATATGCAAGTTACATGTTTGTTAATATGCAAGTTACATGTATGTAAATATGCAAGTTACATGTTTGTTAATATGCAAGTTACATGTTTGTTAATATGCAAGTTACATGTATGTAAATATGCAAGTTACATGTTTATTTATATGCAAGTTACATGTTTGTTAATATGCGAGTTACATGTATGTAAATATGCAAGTTACATGTTTATTAATATGCAAGTTCATGATGACACATTATGCAAGTCTATAAGCTAATATGCAAGTTTGTTATGCAAAATGAATATGTAAGTTATGTGACATATTATATGCAAGTTATGTGACATGTTATGCAAGTTCATATGCAAGTTATGTGTTTGTTAATATGCAAGATGGCACCTTTGAAACATGTTCATTCATATGCAAGTTGACACCTTTTATATGTGTTATATCATGAACGAAATTACGTGGGAACGATGGGGTAATTAAATGCATAAGTTAATAAGATTGTGTGAAATTAATATAATTATGCATAACACAAAATAAATAAACATAGTATGGGAATTTGCCTATTTGGTTAGGTGTACCCATACTATGTGTTGGGAATTTACCTATTGAGTTAGGTCTACCCCATGGGAATTTACCTATTAAGTTAGGTCTACCCATGTTAAGAAAACTTGATTAATTAGGGATAATTAATATAAAATTATGAGGGTGATTAATTAGGTGTAATTAATTGACTAAGACACGAGGTTGGACTCAGTTGTAGCGTAAAACTGCCCGGACCCAACCGGCTTAACCAGTTGCTACAAATGTTAGCCCAATGTGAGAGGTCTTAGGCACAAACTAAATACGTAATTAATGTAAAGACACGAGGTTAGACTCTGTTATGACATAAGGCTGCCCGGACCCAACCGGCTTAACCAGCGGTCATAAAAGACAGTCTAATGTGAGAGGTCTTTACAAAGGTTACGTTCTTAATTAATTAATTAAGAAACACTTAACCATATTAGCATGTAGAGGGACATGAGGGGTTAAGTGGGTGCCTCGGGTGGCATGAGAAAATCTAGTGGTTGCCTTGGGTGGCAATAGAAAATACGATTAGAATACTTAACCAAAATGGAACATGTAATTAAAACATGATTAAAGGGTTAAGTGGGATATACTAGAAAAAGGGACAAGCTTAGGTGGGTAGCTTGTGGAGGCCCATTTCAACCAGTAACCCATACGTATCTTTGTGGGCTCGACCCATGTCGAGGACGGGACACGCATACTGGGCTTGACTGTAAGAGGCAAACGGGTTAGCGGTGGCAACGCAAGTCCAACGGGCTTCATATGCGTGAGTGGGCCCGGGCTGGTAGGTAAGCCGTTGTTGCATCGAGTAGATATAAGCCGTGCACCTTTAGTTCCATCAGGTTGCCACATTGGGGAATGATACATCCCACGGTGGGGCCAGCACGGGTATCTACGTTAGGGAGCCGATCGAATGGGAAGTAGTGTGTACACCTAGTGGATTGTAGGGCCCCGTGGCGCCTACTTGGTCACCTAGGGGTACGCAGGTACTAATTAGTAAATTTTATAAGTCCTTGGGTGGGATCAACCTTTAAGTTAGGAACGACTGGTGTGGTGCAGTTTAGTAATTTACCTTAGGGAGGGTAGATGCGTCTTTATCCTTTATCTTCGTTTAGTTGACTGCTTAGGGTAGCCATTCATCCCTATATGTTACCGTATATCAGTTTATGTCTTCTCTGGTTACTTTAACGATTGTATTGTTAAAGTTATAGGACTCGCTCAGACTTATGTCTGACCCTGTTGTTTTTATCTTTTTCCCAACCCTCAGGTCCTACGGTGGATCCTAGCAGTAGTGGAGCTTGATCGGATTGCTGTTCCAGTCTTTAGGAGCTTGGATAGATGTAAAGCTCCAGTTATCCAGTTATCTTTTCTTTTGTTTGGCTATTGTATGAGAGTGGGATTATGTACTTCTTTATTTTGATGGATATTGTACTTGACCTTTATTGTGGTTTTATGATGTAACCAGACATGTTTTACTCCCGCTGTTATGAGATGATGTTTTAAAATTTCAAGTACTATTTATATCTGTCTTGTTGTAATTTTTCTGTTCTATATTCACTAAAATACTCCACCAATGCTATGGCATTCCCTTAGTGAGTGATCATAGCGGGAGTGGGGTGTTACACTTCCCAATAGTCTGGTCGTTGAACGACCCAACTCTTCAGGTGACCCGACCAAGCTCCAATGACCTAACTCTCCAGGTGACCTGACCAAGCTCCAACGACCTAACTCTCTAGGTGACTTGACCAATTTAGTTGACTCAAAACTTCCAACGACATAGGCACACTTGGGTTTGAATGACCTGAATACTAACGACCTAAGCTTGGATGACCTGAACACGAATGACTCGACCCAACTATGTCTTGTTATCACCATTTATTGAGTAACAAGCCACACGGCTGCCACGTCATTGATGACCCAGCCATGCGACCCATGCCAAAAATGATCTTAGCAAGAAAAATGACCCGAGTCCAGGATTTTCCAATCTAACTCCAATCTTGATCAAATCACCACTAAATGACAACATCGATTCGAACATTTCATCCAAATCATCCAATTCAACAAAAACACTTTATGAAATCATCAACTACACTAAAATGACAATTATTCCACAATAATCATATAGAATTCACCAAATCATGATAAAATAATGAATAAACTAAAACAATGGATCTAACTTGCATAAACATACGAGTTAACATAGAAATTTTCGGTTTTAAGTTGCTAGATTAGATCCTATGGTGACTCAAATGAAAATATACTTACCATGATGTTGATCTAGGTGAAATCAACTTAAAATGATGAAAATAATACCAGACAAACCATATACTCGATTGAATCTGCGTGAGAGATGCTTATCACTCACCAAATCTTTAAACAAGATTAAAAACGTTGAATCTCGAATCTGAACATCAAAGAACAACCTTCGAATCTCTCAATTTGATGCAATCTCTCTTCACTTGATGTAGATCTAGATACGAATGATGTAGATCTTCAATTCACTCTCGTAGATCTAGAATTTTAATGCAGGAAATGTGTATTTAATTGTGCAAGGAGGAAAACGAGGTCAACCAAATGAGAGAATGAAGAAAGTAAACAATTCTCCATGCCTCTAGCCCCCTATTTGTAGCCTTCAACTAGCCCACTAATGGGCCACACCAAATCAGCCCATTAATAGCTTGCCAAACATGAATAGAAATTGTGCAGCACTAAACCATCGAATCCTCCCAAATCGCTAAATCAAATCTTTAATGTGACCACTCTTTGCCAACACTGTTTCCTTTCCAATGAAATCAATCCCAGCACCTAATTCGATCCTAATCAAAGTTATGCCATGTGCAAGACTGACAGGGGCTAAATGGTCATAAACAAAATTTGTAAAAATTATGGACATGTCTCACATCCCCATAAACAATGTACCAAAATATGGGAATGATCCAACCCTTAGGAAATTAAATAAAAATATTTTACGATCCTCCGATACGTAAAATGCGGGCTGTTACATTCTCCGCCCAGCTCCCCAAAATTTCTCCCCTGAAATTCCAAGCAAACACAAGCAACCAAAACAATTCTGCATGTCTATCATTCACAAGCAGTCATTTATATTATCCATACAAGCGTCCATCAAGCCATGCATCCATAGCCTCATCCTAACATGCAAATTTCTAATCAACAACAACAACCACAATAGTATAAGTTACAACGAGGTAATAGTGACACAACATTTATGGTCATACGACGAAGAGTTCTAGAAGGGTTGTCTTCGTACTCTCTTCCGTCTTCCACATACAATCGTCGTCATCCTCACTCCATTGTACCATGACCAACTTAACTGTCTTCCTCCTAAGCTGTTCGATGTCATTCCCCATAACACGAAGCGGCTTACGAGGTTTTGTAGCTATGGTCTTGACTTCTAGATCTTCGTATGGTTCCGGAGATACCACCACATTCGAATCATGTACACACTTCCGTAGAAACGACACATGAATAACATTGTGCACACTTTACATCTTCTTGGGTAAATCCAATCTATATGCGAGCTTTCCAATCTGTTCGACTATCGAAAATGGTCCAACAAACCTAGGAACTAACTTTCCTTTACTTTCGAATTGAAGCACATGCTTCAATGGAGAAATCTTCCCACTATCCTCCGAAGTCCAATACACAAGCACTCAGGAGATCTTCAAAACTCAGTTAACCCTCTCAGTTTGATCGTCAGTTTGGGGATGATAAGCCGTGCTCAAACACAATTCAGTTCCCAAAGCTATTTGCAAACTCTTCCATAATCCACTTGTGAATAATAGATCTCGATCACTCACTATGCTCTTCGGGATACCATGGAATCGAACTATCCATTTTATATAAAGCTCAACCAACTTCGATGTCTTCCTAGTCGATTTGACAGGAATAAACCTCGCACTTTTGGTCAAACGATCCACGATGACCAAAATCCCTTCGTTTCCTGCCCTACTTCTAGGTAGTCAATCGATAAAATCCATCGATATCTGCTCCCATTTCCATGTAGGAACTACCAATGGCTGAAGCAAACCACTCAGCTTCTTTTGTTTAGCTTTCACCAACTGACAGTTCATGCACTTGGAAATAAACTTTCCAACATTCCTTTTCATCCCTTCCCAGTACTAGGCTCACTTCATGTCCTGATACATCTATTACCACCGGGATGAATCATTAACTTTGAGTGATGACATTCCCTCAGAACCTCATCTTCGATATCAGGAACAACAAATCATCCTTGTTTCCAAAGCAAACCTTCTCGATCGAACTTGAATTATTTATCCTTTGCTTCCAACTTCTTGATAATCTCGACAAGATTTGCATCACATTTTTGGATCTCGCCAATTCTTTCGATGAGAGTAGGCTTATCGTTAAGCTTACCAACATTTCAGGTTCCAACTCACACCATGACCTGAAATCAAATCCTCAAGTACTCAAGGCTCTTCCATTTCGAATACATTGCTCCCAAACTTGCGTGTCTTCAACTCAATGCATCCGCTACCGCGTTACCTTTACCCGGAGTATAGGCTATACCAAAATCGTAAGATGCAAAAAACTCTAACCACCGTTGTTGTCGAAGATTAAAATACTTTTGGGAGAAAAGATACTTCAATGACTTGTGATCCGTAACAACTCGAATCGAACTCCCAATAGGTAATGTTTCCATATCTTCAGAGTAAACACAATCGCTGCCAACTCCAAATCATGAGTTGGATAATTCCTTTCGTGCGGCTTCTGCTGTCGACTTGCATAAACCACAACCTTATCCTTCTGCATTAGCACTGCTCCAAGTCCAGTACCACATGCATCAGTGTATACCACCATCTCTTCATTCCCACTTGGAATGGTCAAAACAAGAGCGCTTGTCAGTCTTTCTTTCAGGATTCCAAAAGCTTGCTCACACTTCGCATCCCATGTGAACACCTAGTTCTTGTTCATCAGTCCAGTTAATGGTGCAGCTATCTTGGAGAAATCCTTGATAAACCGTCGATAATATCCTGCCAACCAAAGGAAACTTCGAACATCCGTAGCATTCTTAGGTCTATCCCATTCCTGGACTGCTGCCACTTAAGTGGGGTCAACCGCTATTCCATTTCCAGAAATAACATAGCGTAAGAAACTCACTTTGCTCTTCCTGAAGTGACACTTCAAAAATTTAGCCTTCAGCTGATGCTTTCGCAAAATTTCCAAAATAATTCTCAAGTGCGTCTTATGCCCTTCCTCATTGGTGGAATCCCATTGCCAAATCTATCTGAGAAAACACTTTGGCGTCGTGAAGCTGATCGAACAAGTCATCGATCCTTGGTAATGAATACTTTTTCTTCTTGGTCACCTTGTTCTGCTAATAAAGATCCATCATCCTTGGTTGCAAACACAACTGGTGCACCTCATTTGGACACGCTTCTCCAAATGAATCCTTTTCCCAAAAGGTCACGTTCTTGCACCTCTAACTCTCGCTGTTCCTTAGGCGCCATCCGCCTAAGAGGCATAACGGTAGGTCAAGCACCCTCAACCAAGTCGATTCTATGTGCATATAAAAAGCTCACGAAGACACCATCTTCGGGCTTATATTGAATCAAAACCTTTCGCCCTTCACATCCTTGACTCTCACCTCAAGCTTCTCGCAATTCACTCTTGATGCATACCTCTTGAGCCAATCCATACCCAATATAATCCCAAACCCAACGAAGTTCAAAATACAACAATCACACACAAATGAGCTACCACGACTCGATAAGACAAGACCTTGACAAGGTATACAAAGGCTTGACAAACCCCCAACTGGATTAGTCACAACCAAAGGTCCATCACAATTCTCGGGTTCCAAACCCAAGCGGCACACAAGCTCATTACAAATGAAAGAATGTGATGCTCAAGTATCAAACAACACTAGAACGGAAACACCCCTAACGAAAAGAATACCTTAGACGACAACACCCTTTCCATTCTCATCTGCAGTAGGAGCTCATGAAGAAGATGACACAACCTCCAGAGAATAAGCCTTCACAATTTGCTTTCCCTTAGCTGGTTCTGGACAGTCCTTCTTAAGATGCCCAGGCTTGCCACAGTTGTGACACTTCCTTTCCACCTTTGGATTCTTACATTCATTGGAGAAATGGCCCTTCTATTGGCAGTTAAAGCAAACTAGCTCACTCTTAGGTTTCTTCTTGCCATCCTTTCCTTTCTGCTGTTGTTGCTTCCTCTTCTTATTGTTATTACCACCCTGTTGTGGTTTCGGAGCTTCCTTGGCTGCAAAAACAACAGCTTCTTCTTTAGGAAACAAGCTTTCATGCCTCAACAACTTTTTCTGCTATTTTCTCATATGAATCGTCAAGATGATCCACTAATGGCCATCCAATATAGGTACCCAAACCCATAACAAACTTTTCGTTCTTCTCATAAGGAGTATCAACATATGAACGAGCATACTTCGACAAAAGCCTCGAAGTCAGAATCATATTCCAACACTGGTCGACCATTCTGTTTTAGATCCACAAACTTCTTAAACATAATTAACTTATGAGTAGTAGAGATAAACTTCGTCTTGAACTTAACGTCGAACTGTTCCCATGTTATCTCATCTTTTGAAGTCACTAGCATAACAGAGTTCCACCAATCCATGGCTCTACCCTGCAATTGTCTCGATGCAAGCTTCCTCTTCATTGCATCATCTATACCCAAATCTCCAAAAATTCGTACATAAGCATATCACCATCTTTGAACCTCTTCAATTAATTTTTTCGGATTGATTTCTATTAAATATATATCTGTTTGGTGGCCGAGAATTTATTCTCTTGCTTAACGCCCTTCTCTGAAACGTACGAGCTCAGAGGTTATATATCGATCGATATCAGTCACATGGCATGAATTGCCTATGTGGGATGCTGAGATGCAATGATCAAGGCTTCTGTTGAAAAGCAGAGTCTTGTGGTTGATGATCAAAGCACAACTTTAATATAGCGCCGCTTTGTGTATAACGTTAATTCGCGAGCCTCACACCTTGGTATGAGTCAAAAACGGGATCGGACCATTAGGATAACATGATATTTCTTTCTAGCTATGTGTGGTGTCAGGTTTTTACACGTCCTAACATTTTTTTTATATTTTTACCTAGGTGGTTGTTGGATTGTGAGGCGCCTCGGTTATATCAGTCTCTACGGAGCCGATGGGTAGGTCTGATAGGACCAGGAAACGTGTGTTCAGGAATTGCCAATCCACTAACGTAAGTGTGGACCGGCCGAACCGATCTAGGGTTACCCAGAATGTGTAGTCCTGAGACATTGGCTAGAGTGTCTCGAAGCAGTGAGGAGCCATCCCTGGCCTTGACTCATGACGGAAATCCAATTTCGAATATGTGACATTTCAATTTTATTTGTAGAGCCTAGTATAGCGACATGATAGATGGTACCCATGCCGCCTATGATTGTTACATTTATATTTGAAGTTGATTTCTTCACTTATAGTAATAATAAAAGATTAAAATTCATGTATCAAGCATTATTTGGCTATTATAAGGTAAAATCCTATCCTCCGGCTTGCGTTGCATTGTGTGATGGGACCTGGGTCTTATAATAGCTTCATTTTTCCAAAAAGCATTGCGTTGTTTATCCTTTGTACTAGTATTCTTGGGAGGAAACCCATTCCATGTTATATGGCGTGGTCCCTTGAATTACTCTCTTTTAAAATAAAGATTAATAACTGTTATAGTTCTCACACCAGTCACATGACTGTCCTGGAGTTTATTGTTTTAACCTAAACTCTAGGTGCCCCGATTTTCCACACAGGCAGCTAGTAGTCTTGGTTTTGTTGATTTATATTCACAGGATCCTGGTTTATAGCTGGAATGATATTCAGAAAGCTCTGTATCGGTATATCTCCTTCAGTTGTGTTTTGTATTATTTTTCCGCTGCTATGTAGTTAAACATAATTTGAATCTCTGATGTTTGTCGAATGTGTAATACTAATTCATACTCTATTATATTCTTGTACTCTGATGTAAATTGTTGGAATAAGCAATGTAATGTACTTCTATTCGTGTTATGATTTGTCATGTTCTCAACTCAATTCGGGCTTTCCTCTATGGGGAAGTTCGGGTCGTGTCAGGCGACAGTCGATGGGTTCGATTTGGGTTCAAAAGAAAAAGTAACTTTTTGGACTATAAATAAAATAATAATATAATATAATATATATATATAATACACCTCTTTCCCTTAACCACCCTCTCCCTTTTTCATTTTCCCCGATCAGTTCTTTCAGAAAAAAGCGACAAACGATCATCGACGCCACCCCCATCGGAGCTTCGTCGCACCACCGCGCCGCACCCCCCTCCCCCCGGACCTTGCCGCCGACCCACTTTCCTCCTCCTTCTCCAGCGCCTCCCCCATTGCCCATTCCTCGAATGAACCCCCCTTAAACCCTAGAGCCACCAAGACCGCCACCGCCTCCTTCACTGGGCCCACCGCCGAAGATCCGCCTTCCCCCAACCTCGACCTGATGCCAGCGAGCAATGAAACCCCCCCATCCTCCAATTGAATGATGTAAGTCTTTTGATTTAACAAGTTATGATTTTGTTTCTTTATAATAAAAATATGGTTTTTATGATAATGAAAAATATGATTTTTATTCATATGAAAGTTAAGATTTTTTATTATAAAGATTTGATTTTTTAATGTTTCATGAAGATAAAGATTTATTTTTATAATGTTTTCATTGTGATAAAAATACCATCTTTATTATGTATGTAGCAATGAAAAAATTTCATTTTTAACAATAAAATGATTTCATTTTTAACACTGAAAAAATTTCATTTTTAATAATAAAAAGATCTCATTTCTAACATTGAAAAGATTTCATTTTTAACAATAAAAATATTTCATTTTTAACAATAGAAGATTTCATTTTTAACATTGAAAATATTTTATTTTTAACAATAAAAAGATTTCATTTTTAACATTGAAAAGATTTCATTTTTAACAATAAAAAGATTTCATTTTTAACATTAAAAAGATTTCATTTTTAACAATAAAAAGATTTCATTTTTAAGATTTCATTTTTAACAATAAAAAGATCCAATTTTTGATTGGAGAAAGATTTGATTTTTATATTTGAAAAGATAAGATTTTTATATAGGAAGTAGCGAACATAAAAATATAATTTTTATAAGGAAGTAGTGAACATAAAAATATAATTTGTATAAGGAAGTAGCGAACATAAAAATATAATTTTTATAATGCAGGAGCGAACATAAAAATATAATTTTTATAATGTAGTAGCGAATATAAAAATATGATTTTTAAAATATATGTAGCGATATAAAAATATGATTTTTATTTTAAAGTTTGCAAAATAAAAATATGAATTTTATTATCTTGAAAGCTAAGTAAAAATATGATTTATATATATATAGCGATTATAAAGATTTGATTTATACATACGTACACACACACACACACACACACACACACACATATATATATATATATATAAATGGTAAAAATCTGATTTTTATATAAGTAGCAATATAAAAATATAATTTTTATATAGAAAATGGCATTATAAAAATGTGATGTTTTTAAAATATAAACATTGATTTAAAATGTAAAAATCGTATTAAAAATGTGATTTTTTATCCATTAAGTAAAAATATGATTTTTATATATGTAGTAGCGTTGTTGAAAATCTGACTTTTAATACAAATGCATGAAACAGACTGTGTTGGAAGCACGGTGAAGAACGCTACGCATTGGAAATAAATTCAAACCATCATCCGCTAAAGAATGGCAGAGTGGAAACCATAGGTGAGAACTTCTCCCTTTAATTTTATTTTCTAGTTAAAATATACACTAGGATGTAGACGGTGCTTAGCAGCACCCGACACCCGTCGTCCACAGACCATGGATGGCTTGTTTGATCGTGTTGTGTTGTGGATATTGATTGTGATTGCGATGTGAACGGAAAATAAAATATTCATGTGTTGAAATAGATATTTTATAGTAATATATATACATATATATATATATATATATATATATATATATAATTTTTAACGTGTATATGAATAAAATAAATATTCATTTACAAATCGGACGATTTGTTTATGTGTACAGATTTGATTGATATGGATTGGGACGATATATTTTACACATCGCCCAACTGCATAAATAATAATCAGTGTTTGTTGTTTGAAAACACCACACGGGTATTGGGATGATATTAGACATACACTAATCCCAATATTTAGTCGTATGTCAATCGATGGTTTGACAGACTGTTGTAAGCATTATTTATTCATATTTAACTCTTATGCAGTTGTGCAATGTACTACGGATGATGGTTGACTGTATTTGATTATTGTTGTGTAGATGTGTGTATGAAATCCGTATAAAAAAAATTATATGGTAATTGACTGTTTCTGATTCCAATTCAGAAAGAACGAATATTTTAAATTAAAGAATATTTTAAAATGTCGAGTAATGAATATTTTAAAATAACTAATATTTTAAAATAATATTCATTAATGGATCAAAATAGGATTTTGATATCCGATTTGGGATGGACATGAAAATATTTAAATATATGAAATCATGTTGATTAGATTGACGCCATTTGGACGTGAACGATATTTATATCGATTTTATTAATTTTTATAATGAATATCGAAAAGGAAGTTATTTCAAAATCTAATGTTTTGTAAATATCATCATTTATATATATCGATGATATGAAATATTTAATTTTGATTTGAAATTGAATATGGAGTTGAAATCGTTTTGAAAACGAATTTAAAACAATTTATAAAATACGTTTTAAATGGAAAATGACGAAATATATATAACATATATATTATATATATTTAATGGCCTGAATAGAATGACCCACGCCATGGTAGTTCGCGAATTCTGACCATTGACTTCGAATTGACATTACGGGAGATCCAACCATCGGATTATCCGAAAACTGGAACCGTCGTATAGAAAAAAATCTTTCCAAAGAATATAAGGAATTTGAAATCTAACGGTTGGATTTGGAATCAAATTTGGAAAAGGTCGCTGTAAGTGCGGTTCGATGACCATTTATGGAAATCGACTGTACGGGCCTTGAAAAAATTATTAAAAATATCAACAATTTGTGTAAAATCATAATAAATGATTTGGAAAGAACTGGGATGAAAAATTACATATTTGAAAAGATAATAATATATTTTTATCGAAATGAACTAGTTTTGAACTAGAATTATAAATCCAATATTTTTAAATAAATAAATTGGATTTGAAATGGTTTTAAAAATAACCAAAATTTCCAATATATGAATTGGAATGGATTTGAATCGAAATTATCATCGGAATATTTCGATATTGGATTCCGTGATTATACGGATATTGTGGAGGAATTTGGAAGATATATATATCATTATTCCCAATACTATATTTGTTGATTTCAGAATTTGATATTGAATATAAGCCGATATAATTTCTATTCAGAGCCTTGTATTTAATATTGAACTGGATTTTGGGTTTGTCGTGAACTATGTTTTAAATGACACTGTTCTCAAACCCAGTTGAGAAAAGATTAAATCTTTTAAATAAGAATTAGAAGAGTTGCGAATTAATTAATATTTAATTGGAATTGAATAGAATTGGATTTTGGGTTTGTCGTGAATGGTGTCTGTATTAACACCGTTCTTAAACCCTGTGTGAAAAGAAGAATTAAAAATTAATTAAAATTTAATTGGAATTGAAAATGGAATGTGAATTGGGATTATTGTGAACTTTGTTTTTAACGACATTCGTTCTTTGACTCGATTTATAGTGAAATGTGATTTGGAATTTATAAATCTTTCTATTAAGATTTAACGAGAAATTTCCAAAGTAAAGTTTTCCAATTTAATATATTAAATTGGAATTGAATGGAATTCGATTTGATAATAAACGAATTGAGCTTCTGTGGAGGAAGACTGTTAATACATAAGGAATTTAAAAGGCTTTGTCGTTATTCCATTATATTATTAGCCGGATACGGAAATTGATATCGATTATATATTGATCCGTTTTCCGTGAAGATTCCATTTTTATGGAAGAGGATTTGGGATTATCGTGAACTGTGTTTTAAATGGCATTAGTTCTTTAACCCAGTTAAAGAAAGAATTACATGTCTAACATTGTATTTCGAAATGTATTTGTTGATCTCTGCTAAATATAAATCTTTTTGGTGGCGGAGAATTTATTCTCTTGCTTAACACCCTTCTCTAAGACGTACGAGCTTAGAGGTTATATATCGCAGAAATCAATAGTATGGTGTAGATTGTCGATGCGACATGTTAGTGTTTCCAAAGTTAAATGATCATTAATATTGAATTTTGGGAAGATTAAAACTAAGTGGAGTTTTAATGAATCTTTAATTAGATTGAAATGTGAATTGATAATTTAAATTATCAAATTTGGGGAAATATCAAGAATGGAGTATCACCAGTTTTTCTCCTAGCGATAGTTAAATATTTAATTAGATTTGAACGGGAAATGGTAATTAAATTAACGATGACACCGTGGTGTTAGATATGGGATATGACCAGTTTTGCTCCGTGGGATGAATATGTTTGGATTGGGAAATTAAAAAAATGATAACTTCGGTAAGGTGCATTAATCCCAATTAGTTTGGAAAACCTTAATATGGTTTGAATGATATCCAAAGGATGATTAAAGGATAAATTTTAAAGAATTTATCTTTGATAAAATTAATGGAATCATATCCCTAAGGACGTGAATATTTGAATAAAAGAATATTCTGAATTGGAATGAGGCGTATGTTGTGTTTTTATAGCACTTGTTTATTATATACGCGAGTTATTCAGAAAGGCTGGGTTTATACCCATTCTGAATAACTGATTCGACGATAAGTCGACGAGGAAGACGGTGGTTGAAGACCAGAGGTCTTCACATCGTTTGGATGATTACTAATGTCTTGATTGGGTTGTACACCCATGACCAGGTAATAAGTGGTGATCGTCCAGATGTACTTGGAGATCGACGGATATGCGAGGGCCTCTCTCCTGTATTGGACACATGGGACGAGAAATAAGGTGCCTCCGGTTTCGTTCAAACTTAGAACGAACTTGTAAATGGACTGTGTGTCTGACATTGGATTTTACTCTGTATTGATTGATCTATATTAAATATACATTTTTCAACGGCGGAGAATTTATTCTCTTGCTTAACGCCCTTCTCTGAAACGTACGAGCTCAGAGGATATATATCGATAGACATCAGTCGCATGGCGTGAATTGCCTGTGTGGCATGCCTGAGTGGAAAATGATCAAGGCTTATGTTGAAAAGCAGAGTCTTGTGGTTGATGATCAAAGAACGGCCTTAAATGGCATAGCTTTATGTATAGTGTTAATTTGCGAGCCTCACACCTCGGTATGAGTTAAAAATGGGATAAGGGACCCAAGGAGGACATGACATTTCTTTCTAGCTATGGGTGGTGTCGGGGTTTTGCAAGCCTAGACATTTATATTATTTTTACCTTTTTGGTTGTTGGATTGCGAGGCACCTCGGATATATCGGTCTCTACGGAGCCGATGGATATAGGTCCTATAGGACCGGGGAAACGTGTGTTCAGGAATTGGCAATCCTCAAACGTAATGGAGGACCGGCCTTGGAGAATCCAAGGGTCTTCTGCGGGATATCTTGAGGCATTTGCTAGAGTGTCTCGAAGCCGGCGAGGAGTACATCCCTTGCCTCGACTCATAACGGAAATCCAATTTCGAATACGTGACATTGCGGTTTTGATTGTAGAGCCTAGTATTGGCAACATGATATATGGTACCCATGTCGTCTATGATTGATACATTTATATTTGAAGTTGTTTTCATACACTTTACACTATAATAGTATCAAAATGATTTGTTTTAAATGTACCAAGCATATTTGCCTATTATAAGGTAAAATCCTATCCTCCGGCTTGCGTTGCATTGTGTGATGGGACCTAGGTCTTATAATAGCTTCATTTTTTCAAAAAGCATTGCGCTGTTTATTCTGTGCACTAGTATTTTTGAGAGGAAACCCGTTCCGTGTTATATGGCGTGGTCCCTTGATATACTATATTTTAAAGTAAATTTTAAATAACTGTTTTAGTTCTCACACCAGTCACATGACTGCCCTGGAGTTTATTGTTTTAACCTAAACTCTGGGTGCCCCTATTTTCCACACGGGCAGCTAGTAGTTTTGGTTTTACAGATTTATATTCATAGGATCCTGGTTTATAGTTGGAACGATATTCGAAAAGCTCTGTATCCGTTTATCTCTTTCAGTTGTGTTTTTTCTTTATTTTCCGCTGCATTGTAATTTGTAAATCTATGTTATTTATCAAATGTATATTATTTGTTCATACTCTATATATTCTTGTACTCTGATGTACATTGTAGTAATATGCAATGAAATGCTTTTCTGTTTGTGTTCTGATTTGTCGTGTTCTCAAACAATCCGCTCTTTCTCTTCTCTTCGGAGACCGGGGAAGTTCAGGTCGTTACAAATATATAGTTGTCCCACTTTCGAAACCTGAAAATATATATCGATGATGCGGCAGCCATCACCAGAATCACTTTCAAGTGACTAGAGTGTGACTCTATATCTATCTAACACATATAAGATTTAAAATATACGTTGATCAGGCATATACTCAAATCAATAAGTGTTCAATTGGCCAATTTTAATGTTAAATAAATACTCAAACATCTTTCTATATTTAAATAGAATATATATCAAGTTTTTCCAGATCATATACTATAAATAATATATTTCAAATCTTTTAAAAATATAAATAGGGAAAATTTATATCTCTCCCCCACTCATTTATTTATTAAAAATTCAACCACAATCAATAATAAATGAATAACAATATTATTATTAAATCAAATACATAACACTAATATTTTATACTATATCTAAATATTTCAAAATCCATATTTATATATTTAAAATTATAAAACTAGTTTAATTCAATAAGTTAAATACATATATACATCACAAATTAAAATCTTTATAAATTCATTTAAATTTATAAATTCATATATATATATATACCTATATACATTTATAAACAATACCATTATAGATTTCAACCAAGATAAAATCATTTTCTTGCAAAATCTACATCTTTAAATCTTATATAAAATATATAGTTTATAAAATTTAAAATCTTAAAGTATAAACATCAAATCATTTTAAAATATTTGTATTACCGAAACATACTGTTATTTTCAAATATACATCTTCTGAAATATATATCAAGATTCAATATTGCATCAAGAAAATCTTATATTATAATATCTGTTTCAAACCAATATTTAATTAGAATGAACCAGCTAGAATATTTAAACTCTCCTTCTACTTCGTACCTTGTTATGGATAAGGATAAGATATAGAATTCGAGTGAAGTGCTGAACAAACAGAAGAACCTAATCAAAGACGATCTACGAAGGAAGATGGATTCAAATGAAAGGGAAATTTGAGAAAAGGATTCAAATAATAAATGAAATTTCTATATTCGAAAATATTCATTTTAAAAAACATTTAAACCATTTTAAAAACTATTTATACTTTTAAAAATACGCTCTTTCTCAAGAAGGATTCTGCGATCGATTCCACTCATTCTAGGGTATCACTACCCTATCTCAAATGAGCTTTTACCCCATAGTCTAAAGCTTTGATAAAACAAAGCTCTGATACCAACTGTAACGACAAGCCATTTTGACCGCTTCAAGTCAATAATTAAACCAATTCGAACCATCCAAAACAACAGATTGTTATTAGCTTCTAGGGTAAACAAAAATAAATCACAGAATCACAGATCATAGACAAAGATAAAGATACAGAGAAGTATAATATCTTGCAGCGGAAAATTTAAAATACAGTAGTAGTTCATGAAGCTATTAAATAAATTTTACATCAGAGTTTACAGAAATAATACAGTGGATGTCTAATACAATGAATGTGAGATACATAATAACAGAATGAAACAGGGGCGACAAGAAACAGCTGAACAGGAACTACCGACTAGGTTGGCACAGGTGAGTGAACCCAATATAAGCTCCAACTTCAAGGATAAGTCTCGAAACTGTGACAAATAATCCGAACCGAGCAATAATGCAAAATAAAACAACTCGTATTAGGACTAACACTCTCATGTAAGTAAATCAACTAAAATGAAATGCTTGATGAAATGCAATCAGTAACTTAAAGGATGTTTGGGATCACTATCCTTTAAGAATCCGTCAAACTAATACTATATAGTATAATACGCTATATACAATAGTGTCTATCAGTAAAGTAAAATTATCAAAATAGCGTAAGCGGGATTACCACGATTACCCTTACAGTGTTTATATATTCCTATAGTACCATAATTCCTCTGTAAACTGGAGGGCTATCAGAGGGCACTCCATATAAAACAGTACAAAACAAAGTCATAGGGGCTCGTATAAGGCATGTGACAAGGCACGCAAGGAATGCTAGGGTGGTTTCACCGTTTGCAGAGCCGGACTGGTGGTAACGCATAGCAGCTACTACCGCCTACCTCGAGACACACTCCTATATCAAATCGGAGGGTGGCCACCAAACACATCACAATAGTAATAGCCAGGTATCGAACAAGTGCACTCGATAGGAAGTATGACCTCACTTGGTCCGTGCGTAGCTCCTGTTTTAGCCACATCAAGCTAACTCAAGGTAGTCAAGGTCTCGTAATTAATATGAAATAAATAAATAGATTCGATCGCCATCCATCCTACTTCATTTGGAACTCCACCGCGTACATAGTTTTTAAAGTGGTTTTCGGTATTGGTAGAGAGTATGACAATAGCCGATCCCGATCTCTTTAAAAACTAAACGTTTACATTTTTCACACCGTGGCCGTTATTTTACAAATCTCTTTATAAAATAGTTTATACAAAATTTCATATTCGATTTGAAATCAAATTCAAATAATTAACCTCGATTATATTTAAATTTGAAAACAACTCAAATTTGCTTAAATCAAATACATTTAAAACTATATCGAAAAGATTTCAAAATATAGTATAAGCAAATACTATACTATTTAACTTTGACTTTATATTAATTTTCCGACAAAAATCGCATAACAACTTTCAAATCCAAAAATCAACTTATGTTTAAGTTATACCTTAAATATCTCAATTTCCGTTTAAATCGATATCAAAACCTTAAACTTCGATAATATTTACGTTTGGCTTATATTCGCATAAAAAAAATTCAAGTTTGAAACCATTCAAAATTTTCCTTTATAAGAAATCGTTTCAAGTTGATTCATTTGAATCCAACACTTTGGTTCGAAATTCGAAATATAAGATTCAAGTCAAAATTTTCATTTCAGTTTAAATAGTTCATACAAATTTTAAACCATTCCTATAAAGTTCGATTTCACAAATATTCCAATTCAAACCATACGATTATAAAATCGATTCAATGTATAAAATTTATATTCAAATTCACATTCGGTTACTTAAAATCGAATTCATTCCAAATTAATTATAAATTCAAATACATTTTCTCCTAAATTCGTAGGATTCAAATTTAGAATCAATTTCACAATTCAAATTTATCTCATATAAGTTCAACCAATTCAAATTCAAATTCATTTCAACTAAAAATTCACATAAATTGGAAATCATAAATTAATATGAATTCACTCGTTACTTAATTGTCGTTATATAAATTTACATCTTTAAACTTCGAATTCAAATCGCGAAATCTAACTTATCCATCCTGAGTTTATTACTAAACTTTATTAAAATATATATAAGAAAATAAATTTTTGAAAATAGATATATATATATATATAAGTTTATAAAATTCTAAAATTTATTAGAATATAAATTATAAGCATATATAGGATAAAATAATATAGAAATAGGTTAAAAAGAATTGTTTACAATTATATAAAAACTTTAAAATACTTATATAATTAAATTATATAGTTTTAAAATAAATAAAATTATAAGTAAATCTTTAATAAATATTTAAATCTATATTTACAATTATAAAATTTTAAGTTTAAAATATAAATATATAAAAATATAAAATATTATGTTATTATTTAAAAATCAAATTCCCAAATCAAAATACTTCGAAAATACGACCAACGGTGTCGATATATTATTTTCTACCCTATGGTCAAGTGATACAGATATTTAACATTTTAAATCCGCAATTTATAAAATTTCCATGAGTCTATAATTTTAACCCGTGATCCCAAATTCAGTAAAAATTGTCTAGGTCTATTATTTTAACCCATAACGATTTTTCCTTATTCTAATGTCTGTTCGGGTATGTATCATTTCAACCCATAGTGATTTTTCCTAAACTAGGGTTATCAACAGTCACAAACAACAATCACATAGCAGCAACCACAACATAAATATTATCAGTGCAACTACGTGTCATGTGAATATATCGTGTTACATATGAAATGAGCATATATATCAAATCAAGCAATTTCTATCAGCAATCCTATACATTTCATATAGCAGTTCATTATTGATCTATCATCCATGAAAAATATAAGTCGAGTGTGAGATAAACTCACCTTCCGTGGCATAGAAATGGAGATGGCAAACTGATTGACACCGAATCAACTGACGATATCCAGGCATGATTCAAAATGGAACCAAATCGATGGTCGTTCAATACTATTTATTATAATAGGAAGAGGTTAGGGAATTTCACAATGGATCAGTACGGTATTGGATTTGGAGCATTTTACGAACTCAACACCAAATTTTATTAAAAAATAAACAAAAAAAATTCTTTTCAAAATATTATATAGGTATAAATTATATATTTAAATATTTATTTATTTAAATTATATATATACACACCCAAAACCATAAATAAACTTTTAAACCAAATATATATGTATCAATATTTTTTCTTTTAAACAAATAAAATTTAAAAGCAACTCACCCCACACACACACACACACACACACACACACATACATATATATATATATATATACACACACACACCAACACAAGAACTCACACACAATACACTCAAACACAAAATATATACCAACCCACTCATACAGGGCTCACACGCACACAACATAACTCACACCCTATACACATACAATCACACGCAGGAAAGGGGTCAGGACAGTGTATAATGGTTTGGGCAAAGTGAACTGGATGGCGAACGAGCTAGCGCGGTGGAGTTGCGGGATTTAACTAGTGGACAAACTACATGAGAAGAGGGCATGGGTCATTACGAGTTGGTCAACTAGATGTCACCGACAGTTTGATGGACGAGAGCTCAGATGTGTGGTCAGTCTGCAAAGGGGGAGGCAAGAGGAAGGACAGCAAGTCAGTGGCAATGTGGGGTTCGATAGCAGTGGGTTCGGAGCCTAGCCTGTTGGGATTTGGCGTAGGATCTCGGACGATGGGGAGCTAATGGGGTTCACCAGCTTTTGGGGGGCAGATCGGTGAAGGACGAGGGGTTGGCCTCGGCACTGATGTAGGCGAGAAGAGGGTGGGGATGGAGGATGAGTTCACTTTGGTGGAGGCGAGTGAGTTTGAAGCAGTCGAGGCGGAGAGGGTCATGATGGTGTACGGTGGCGGAGCTGGGAAGTCGTTTTGGTGGAGCGGAGCTGGTTGTTGACGATATGGGCAAGGTGGGTCATCACGAGGTGGAGGCGAAGTGGACTAGGGAGGCTCACGGTGGAGGGCGAGCTGACAAGAGAACAGAGGCATCGCGATGGAGCAGTTTTGAAGAGGGATTGCTAATGTATGGATAGTGTGTCCATTCTTTTTTTTTATTCGAAGGCTGAAACGAAGATGAGAATATATAGGATGGTTTTTGGAAAATGAAAAGGGGCGAGCAGCTTCAATAAATTCTCTTGGAACGACGGGTTTTGGGAAGGAAAGAAACTGAAAGGTATCTGGTAAGTAACAGCTATTTGTTTGTTTGTTTTATTTATTTATCTTCCGCAAGGCAATGTTCTGAAAAGGTAGTCGATGGGAATGGCAACTGACAGTTGACAAAAGAATTGAATGGTTTCCTTGCAAAATTAAAGGAATGGATGGTTATGTTATTAGGAAATGCACGATTTTAAATATGAAAATAACAAACATAAATGATGCTTTACTAGGCAATATAATAAAATAAAAAATATTAGAACAAATCTAGTTTCAAATAAAATTGAAAATAAAGAAAAATGAACGAACGGTTGTGGCGTATCAAAAGCAAATGAATTCAAAATAAAAATTGATCGATGTATTCATCAACAGTGATCAATGTTTTGACAGATATACAAAAGAAATAATTTGAAGTTAAATAAAAGATAAATATTGTAAACAAATTATATATTAATACGAGTTCAATTATTTAAATTAAAATCTAAAAATAATAATATTAGTAACCAAATATAAAATACGAGTTAAATATCTAAATTTAATAATAAAGTAAATTTAAATATTCAGGTATATAAACTCAATTAATATTTATCAACAAATATGATTTGAACCGGTAAACAATGATTTGTATTATTAAATTTATATTTAAATCAAAATAAATTTCATTCGTTATATAAAATCCAAAATAAAATGTAGTTTAAAATAAAAATCAAAATAGTTATTCTATAAAATCCAACAAAAATTTAGTTTTAAATGAACAAAATAAAACAAAAATCAAAATTTAAGTTAAATAATTTAAATAATATACATTTAAAATACCGATCGTTACAATCTCCCATACTCAAACCTTTTCGTCCCCGAAAGGGAAGAAGGCAGGGAAATAGTAATTAAATATTATTTTTAATCCAAATGATTCATATCTATTATCATACATTTATAAATTTCAAAATATATTTATAAATCAAAAGTTAAAATATTTTCGAATATTTCAAAATAGTTTTAAGTATTCACTCGACGTCTCGATTGGCAATATTGTAACAACCCGGAAAATCAGAACCAACTTAAAATTTTTATTTTGGCATTTTAATGAATTTTGAATATTTAAAATGAATTATTTTAAATAATAATGACAAGAAATTTATTTTGAATAGAATTAGAATGTGTATATTTATTTGAATAGAAATTAGAATATAAATATTTATTTTAATTATAAAAGGAATAGGAAATGGCGCGGTAGTTTGAAAATTCGATTTCAAATTTCAAATGAATGTACAGGATTCAAAATAAACCGGATTTTAGTGAAACTAGAAACATTTGAATCAATTTGAAAATATCTTTCCAACGAATCTGAAAAATCCTAATTTCATAGCGGGAATAAAAAGTTATGTCCAGTTGAAAATTCAGAATAGTGGCCATGAAAATATAGCCCTTAAAAATAACAATTTTGCAAACGACCTCCGTTTTCGACGAGACTACTCTTGTTGAATCTGGAATGTCAAATTATTGCTGGATTTCAATTTTTTTAATTTTTGAAATCAATATGTGAGCGTGGTGAATTTAGACGTGTTTGGTAAATTCAGTTTGAATTTAATGACTAGAAAATTACCGTCACCCTCGATAATGGCAGCCACCCAAATAAATTATAACAACCCGAAAAATCAGAACCAATTTAAATTTTTTATTTTGGCAATTTTAATGAATTTTGAAGATTTAAAATGATTTATTTTAAATTAGAACGACAAGAAATTTATTTTGAATAGAATTAGAATGTATATATTTATTTGAATCATCGTTAGAATATAAATATTTATTTTAATTATAAAATAAATTGGAAATGGTGCGGTAGTTTGAAAATTCGATTTAAATTTCAAATGAATGTTCAAGATTCAAAATAAGCCAGATTTTAGCGAAACCAAAAATATTATAATCTATTTGAAAATATCTTTCCAACAAATCTGAAAAATCAAAATTTCATAGTGGGAATAAAAGGTTATGTCTAGTTGAAAATTCAAAATAGTTGCTATGGAAATATAGCCCTTAAAAATAGTCATTTTGCAAACGACCTCCATTTTCGATGAAACCACTTTTGTTTAATCGGAAATGTCAAATTATTGCTAGATTCCAAAATTCATAATTTTTGGAATTAATATGTGAGTGTGGCAAAAGAAAACGTGTTTTGACAGTTTTAGTCAATTTGGAATGACCAGAAAATGGCCATTTTTCAAACGATCTTCAAATTTGATGAAATTAATTTTGTTAGGACCGTATCGTAAATTCAAAGCTAGATATAATTTTTCTAGAATTTTCAGAGTTAGTATGTGGCCCCGATAATTTAAAATGTACGTTCAAATTGAATATATACTAATTTATATTTTAATTTTAGCGGAAACTGATCATAACAACCAAATTGGGTTACAAAACATATCCCATTGTGTTCGTAATGGGGGTATTACATTAGGAAAGACAGTTGTTTGGTTTGATTTGGAGTTCGTGATATAAAACAAGTGAAATTTGAATAAAATATAATTAAATTATATATAACCTTTTTTATCCTAACCCTAACTTCCCTTACCCAGTCAAACATCAGTCAAAATAAAAAAAATAAACCCCCCCTTTTTCTCTAAAGGCCCAACGCGTCCCTGAGACCTCCGCCTCCACTGCCCATCGCGCCGCCGCCAAGGCTCCCCACCCCCATCGCAACCAACGCCTCCCCTCCTCAGCCCTTCTCCCTCTCTCTCCTCCGTCTTGCGCAAGCCCTAGCCCCCTAAAATGATAACCCACAGCCAGAAAACCCCTTCCTGTCCACCGTGCCGCAAAGCATCCTCCCCTCCGACGATCGCCACTTCCCTTACCCTCCCCCCTACGTCCCTACAGTCGCTGCCCTCCTCCCTTTTCAAATTTAAACCCTAAACTCACCCCCAATCGCTGGAATCCACCACCGACGTGAAGAGCCCTCCCTCGTACCATAGATGTTCTGGCGAGTCCCCCGTCCCTTTGTGTCAAATCTGAATCTTCTCCCCCGGCTGTAAGTTTTGTTCCTTTTCGATTTTGCCTATTTTTGTTCGTAAAAATCGTATGATTTTTGTTTGGAAAATGGTTATGATTTAAAAAGAAAAATATGAAAGGTTAGATTTTTATTAATATGAAAGGTTAGATTTTTATCTATATGAAAGATTTGATTTTTAATTTGGAAAAGATATGATTTTTATTATCATGAAGGAAGAATAAAAATATGATTTTTATATATAGAACATCGATTTAAAAATGTGATTTTTAAAAATATATTCATCGTACTAAAAATGCAATTTTTAAATATATAAACATCATATAAAAATATATTTTTTATTATGAATAGCAAGATAGAGATTTGATTTTTAATTATATAAAATACGTTTTTTATACAAGAAGTAATGAGATAAAAATACGATTTTTATATATGTTGTAGCGAAATAAAAATTCGATCCTTATATAATAAGTAGAGATATAAAAATTTAATTTTTATATAGAAAGAAGCGTTGTAAAAATATAGGATTTTTATATATGATGCGCCATTATAAATATGTGATTTTGAAAATAGACATCATATTAAAAATGCGATTTTTACTATGAACAACGAGAAAAGAAGGCATAGAAATTTTGGGCAAATCCGAACAGTTCAGAAATAGAGAATGGAGGAGTTGAACCCAAAGGTGAGAACTCCTCACTAAAATTTTCTATTTAGTTATTTATTTTATAACTGCATATATAAACTGCTCCCTGTTGTCCACAGACCATAGAAGACTTGTTTGTTAGATTGTGTTATGAAAATTGATTGTGGTGTGACATGGACTGTATGAATATCCATGTGTAGAAATAAATAATTTATAGTTAAAAATATAATTTTAACATGTATATGAATAAAATATATATTCATTTACAAATTGGATGATTTGTATTTGTACACACATTTGACTGAAATGGATTGGGACGATATATTTTACACATCGCCCAACTGCACAAATAATAATCAGTGTTTGCTGTTTGAAAACCCCACACGGGTGTTGGGATGATATTTGACGTACACTAATCCCAATTGTTTAGTTGTATGTCAATCGATAGGTTGACAGACTGTAGTAAGCGTTAAATAATTATATTTAATGCTTATACAGTGTAGAATGCACTCTGGATGATGGTTGATTGTTTATCATGGCTGTTGTATACATGTTTTGTATAAAATCCATATAATAACATTATATTTGTAATTAGCTGTGTCTGGTTCTAGTTTAGAAAGAACGAATATTTTAAAATAACGATTATTTTAAAATAATGAATATTTTAAAATAATATTTAGTAAAAGATCAAAATCTGATTTTGATGTCTGATTTGGGATGGACACGAATATATTTAAATATATAAAGCTGTGTTGATTTGATATGCGCCATTTTGACGTGAACGATATTTATATCAATTTTATTCATTTATATAATGAATATCGATAAGGAAATGATTTCAAAATCTAATGTTTTGAAAATACTATCATTTATATATCGATGATACGGAATATTAAATTTTGATTTGAAAATTGAATATGAAGTTGAAATCATTTTGAAAACGAATTTAAAACGATTCATAAAATACGTTTTAAATGGAAATCGATGAAATATATATAATATATATTACATATATATAATGGCCTGAATAGAACACGTCGCGCCGCGGTAGTTCGCGAATTTTGACCATTAACTTCGAATTGACGTTACGGGAGATCCGTCCGTTGGATTCTCCTAAAATTGGAACTATTGGGTTCGTATCGAAAAGATCTTTCCAACGAATATAAGAGATTTAAAATCTAACGGTTGGATTTGGAATCATGTCCAAATTAAATTTGGAAAAGGTCGTTGTAAATGCAGTTCGATGACCGTTTAAGGAAATCGACTGTACGGGCATTGATAAAATTATTAAAAATATTAATAATTTGTGTAAAATCATAATAAATGATTTGGAAAAAATTGGGATGGAAAATTCCATATTTGAAAAGATAAAAATATATTTTTATCAAAATGAACTAGTTATGAACTAGAATTATAATCCAATATTTTAAATAAGTAAATTGGATTTGAAATGGTTTTAAAAATAACCAGAATTTTTAATATATGAACTGGAATGGATCTGAATCGAAATTATCTTCGAAATATTTCAATATTGGATTCCGTGATTAGACGGATATTGTGGAGGAATTTGGAAGATATATATATCGTTATTCCAATACGATATTTATTGGTTTTAGAATTTGATATTGAATATAAGCCGATATATTTCCTATTCAGAGCCTTGTATTTAATATCAAATTGGATTTTGCATTTTTCGTGACTGGTATCTTTAATAATACTGTTCTTAAACCCAATGGAGTTAAGAAAATTAGAAACTTAATGGAGATTAGCTAAGTTGAATGGTTTCCTGGGTATTGATCTGATGTTGGTTTCGGCCTTCGGGATTAATACTTAGGGAATTTTCTCTCACTAATTTACGGTTAGAGACTAATGGGATTTTGGGTTCGTCGTGAACTGTGTTTTAAATGACACTATTCTTAAACCCAGTGTGAATATAATAAATCTTTTAATTAAAATTTAAAGAAGAATTACCAATTAATTAACATTTAATTGGAACTGAAAATGGAATGTGAACAGGGTTTATTGTGAACTGTGTTTTTAACGACATTCGTTCTTTTACCCGATTTACAGTGAAATGTGATTTGGAATTTATAAATCTTTTTATTAAGATTTAACTGGAATTTTCAAAAGTAACGTTTTCCAATTTAATATATTAAATTGGAATTGAATGGAATTCGATTGATAATAATCGAAGTGAACTTCTGTGGACGAAAATCATTAATACATATGGAATTTAAAAGGCTTTGCCATTATTCCATTTATATTATTAGTCGGATACGGAAATTGATATCGATTATATATTGATTTGTTTTCCGTGAAGATTCCATAATTAATGGAATGTGATTTGGGGTTTACCATGAACTGTGTTTTAAATGTCAGTAGTTCTTTGACCCAGTTAAAGGCAGGAGTACATGTCTACCATTGTATTTCAAACTGTATGGTTGATCTCTGCTAAATATATATTTGTTTGGTGGCGGAGAATTTATTCTCTTGCTTAACACCCTTCTCTGAGACGTACGAGCTTAGAGGAGATATATCGGCAGAAATCAATAATACGATGTAGATTGTCGATGCGACATGTTTGTGTTTCCAAACTTAAATAATCATTAATATTGATTATTGGGAAGACTAAAACTAAGTGGAGTTTTAATGAATCTTTAAATAGATTGAAAAAGGGAAAGTGATAATTTAAATTATCAAATTTGGGAAATGATCGAGAATGGAGTATCGCCAGTTTTGCTCCTAGCGAAAGTTAAATCTTTAATTAGATTTGAACGGGAAATGGTAATTAATTTTACCGATAAGACCGTGGTGTTAGTTATGGAGTATCACCCGTTTTTCTCCATGGGATGAATAGGTTGGGATTGGGGAATTAAACAAACGATTACTTCGGTAAGATGCTCTAATCCCGACTAGTTTGGAAAACCGTAACATGGTTTGAATGGACATCCAAAGGAAGATTAAATAATAAATTTAAAGAATTTATCTTTTGATAAAATTAATGGGAAACTTTCCCAAAGCATATGAAAATTTGAATAAAAGAATATTCAGAATTGGAATGGGGTGTATGTTGTGTTTTTATAGCACTTGTTTATTATATACGCGAGTTATTCAAAAAGGCTGGGTTTATACCCATTCTGAATAACTGATTCGACGATAAGTCGACGAGGAAGACGGTGGTTGAAGACCGGAGGTCTTCACATCGTTTGGATGATTACTAATGTCTTGATTGGGCTGTAAACCCAAGACGAGGTAATAAGTGGTGATCGTCTAAACGTAATTGGAGATCGACGGATATGCGAGGGCCTCTCACCTGTATTGGACATATGGGACGAGAAATAAGGTGCCTCCGGTTTCGTTCAGACACAGAACGAACTTGTAAATGGATTGTGCGTCTGACATTGAATTTTATTCTGTGCGGATTGATTTCTATTAAATATATATCTGTTTGGCGGCGGAGAATTTATTCCCTTGCTTAACGCCTTTCTCTGAGACGTACGAGCTCAGAGGTTATATATCGATAGACATCAGTCACATGACATGAATTGCCTGTGTGGCATGATGAGATGCAGTGAACAAGGCTTCTATTGAAAAGCAGAGTCTTGTGGTTGATGATCAAAGCACAGCTTTAATATAGCGCCGCTTTGTGTATAGCGTTAATTCGCGAGCCTTACACCTTGGTATGAGTCAAAAACGGAATCGGACCATTAGGATAACATGACGTTTCTTTCTAGCTATGGGTGGTGTAAGGGTTTTACACACCCTGACATTTTTTATATTTTTACCTATGTGGTTGTTGGATTGCAAGGCGCCTCGGTTATATCGGTCTCTACGGAGTCAATGGATAGGTCTGATAGGACCGGGAAACATGTGTTCAGGAATTGCCAATCCACTAACATAAGTGTGGACCGGCCGAACCGATCTAGGGTTACCCAGAATGTGTAGTCCTGAGACATTGGCTAGAGTGTCTCGAAGCGGTGAGGAGCCATCCCTAGACTCGACTCATGACGGAAATCCAATTTCGAATACGTGACATTTCGATTTTATTTGTAGAGCCGAGTATGGCGACATGATAGATGGTAACCATGCCGCCTATGATTGATACATTTATATTTGAAGTTGATTTCTTCACTTATAGTAATAATAAAAGATTAAATTTCACGTATCAAGCATTATTTGGCTATTATAAGGTAAAACCCTATCCTCCGGCTTGCATTGCATTATGTGATGGGACCTGGGTCTTATAATAGCTTCATTTTTCCAAAAAAGCGTTGCGTTGTTTATCCTATGCACTAGTATTCTTGGAAGGAAACCCGTTCCGTGTTATACGGCGTGGTCCCTTGAATTACTCTCTTTTAAAATAAAGATTAATAACTGTTTTAGTTTTCACGCCAGTCACATGACTGACTTGGAGTTTATTGTTTTAACCAAAACTCTGGATGCCCCGATTTTCCACACGGGCAGCTAGTAGTTTTGGTTTTGCGGATGTATATTCACAGGACCCTAATTTGCAGCTGGAATGATATTCGGAAAGCTCTGTATCCGTATATCTCCTTCAGTTGTGTTTTGTATTATTTTTCCGCTGCTATGTATTTAAATGTAATTTGAATCTCTGATGTTTGTCGAATGTCTAATACTAATTCATACTTTGTTATATTCTTGTACTCTGATGTAAATTGTTGTAATAAGCAATGAAATGTACTTCTGTTCGTGTTCTGATTTGTCGTGTTCTCAACTCAATCCGAGCTTTCCCCTATGGGGAAGTTCGGGTCCTGTCAGGCGACAGTCGATGGGTTCGATTTGGGTTCAAAAGAAAAGGTAACTTTTTGGACTATAAAATAAATAAAAATATAATATATATATATATAATAATACGCCTCTTTCCCTTAACCCACCTCTCCCATTTTCATTTTCCGCGATCAGTTCTTCCAGAAAAAAGCGACAAACAATCGTCGATGCCACCCCCACCGGAGCTTCTTCGCACCACTGCGCCGCACCGCCCCCCTCCCGGACGTCACCGCAGACCCTCTTTCCTCCTCCTTCTCCAGCGCCTACCCCATTTCCATTCCTCGATTGACCCCCCCCCCCCCTTAAATCCTAGAGCAACCCAGACCGTCGCGCCTCCCTCACTGGGCTCGCCGTCGGAGATCCTCCTTCCCCCAACCTCGACCTGATGCCAGCGAGCAATGAAACCCCCCATCCTCCAATTGAATGATGTAAGTCTTCTGATTTAACAAGTTATGATTTTGTTTCTTTATAATAAAAATATGGTTTTTATGATAACGAAAAATATGATTTTTATTCATATGAAAGTTAAGATTTTTTATTATAAAGATTTTATTTTTATAATGTTTCATGAAGATAAAGATTTATTTTTATAATGTTTTCATTATGATAAAAATACGATCTTTATTATATACGTAGCGATGAAAAGTTTTCATTTTTAACAATAAAAAGATTTCATTATTAACATTGAAAATATTTCATTTTTAACAATAAAAAGATCTCATTTCTAACATTGAAAAGATTTCATTTTTAACAATGATAAGATTTCATTTTTAACAATAAAAAGATTTCATTTTTAACATTGAAAAGATTTCATTTTTAACAATAAAAAGATTTCCTTTTTAACATTGAAAATGTTTCATTTCTAATAATAAAAAGATCTAATTTTGGATTGGAGAAAGATTTGATTTTTATATTTGAAAAGATATGATTTTTATATAGGAAGTAGCGAACATAAAAATATAATTTTTATAAGGAAGTAGCTAACATAAAAATATAATTTTTATAAGGAAGTAACGAACATAAAAATATAATTTTTATAATGTAGTAGCAAACATAAAAATATAATTTTTATAATGTAGTAACGAATACAAAAATATGATTTTTATAATATATGTAGCGATATAAAAATATGATTTTTATTTTGAAGTTTGCAGAAGAAAAATATGAATTTTATTATCTAGAAAGCTAAGTAAAAATATGATTTATATATATATAGCTATTATAAAGATTTGATTTATATATATATATATATAGATGGTAAAAATCTGATTTTTATATAAGTAGCAATATAAAAGTATAATTTTTATATAGAAAATAGCGTTATAAAAATGTGATGTTTTAAAATATAAACATTGATTTAAAATGTAAACATCGTATTAAAAATGTGATTTTTTATCCATTTAGCGTTGATATAAAAATATGATTTTTATATATGTAGTAACGTTGTTGAAAATCTGAATTTTAATACAAATGCGTGAAACAAACTGCGTTGGAAGCACGGTGAAGAACGCTACGCATTGGAAATAAATTCAAACCATCGTCCGCTAAAGAATGGCGGAGTGGAAACCAATGGTGAGAACTTATCCCTTTAATTTTATTTTCTAGTTAAAATATATACTAGGATGCAGATGGTGCTTAGCAGCACCCGACACCCGTCATCCACAAACCATGGACGACTTGTTTAATTGTGTTGTGTTGTGGATATTGTTTGTGATTGTGATGTGAAAGGAAAATAAAATATTCATGTGTTGAAATATATATTTTATAGTAAAATACACATATGTATATATATATATATATATATATATATATAATTTTTAACGTGTATATGAATAAAATAAATATTCATTTACAAATCGGACGATTTGTATATGTGCACACATTTGATTGATATGGATTGGGACGATATATTTTACACATCGCCCAACTGCATAAATAATAATCAGTGTTTGTTGCTTGAAAACCCCACACGGGTATTGGGATGATATTAGACATACACTAATCCCAATATTTAGTCGTATGTCAATCGTTGGTTTGACAGACTGTTGTAAGCGTTAATTATTCATATTTAACTCTTACGTAGTTGTGCAATGCACTCTGGATGATGGTTGACTGTGTTTGATTATTGTTGTGTACATGTGTGTAAGAAATCCATATAAATAAAATTATATGTTAATTGACTGTGTCTGATTCCAATTCGGAGTGAACGAATACTTTAAATTAAAGAATATTTTAAAATGTCGAGTAATGAATATTTTAAAATAACTAATATTTCAAAATAATATTCGGTAATGGATCAAAATATGATTTTGATGTCCGATTTGGGATGGACACGAAAATATTTAAATATATGAAGCCATGTTGATAAGATTGACGCCATTTGGACGTGAACGATATTTATATCAATTTTATTCATTTTTATAATGGATATCGAAAAGGAAGTGATTTCAAAATCTAATGTTTTGAAAATATTATCATATATATATATATATATATATATATATATATATATATATATATATATCGATAATATGAAATATACAATTTTGATTTGAAATTGAATATGGAGTTGAAATCGTTTTGAAAACGAATTTAAAACGATTTATAAAATACGTTTTAAATAGAAATTGACGAAATATATATAACATATATATTATATATATTTAATGGCCTGAAATGCCCCGCGCCGCGGTAGTTCGCGAATTTCGACCGTTGACTTCGAATTGACATTACGGGAGATCCGACCGTCGGATTCCCCTAAAACCAGAATCGTTGGGTTCGTATAGAAAAAAATCTTTCCAAAGAATATAAGCAATTTGAAATCTAACGGTTGGATTTGGAATCATGTCCAAATCAAATTTGGAAAAGGTCGCTGTAAGTGCAGTTCGATGGACGTTTATGGAAATCGACTGTACGGGCCTTGAAAAAATTATTAAAAATATTAATAATTTGTGTAAAATCATAATAAATGATTTGGAAAGAACTGGGATGAAAAATTCCATATTTGAAAAGATAATAATATATTTTTATTGAAATGAACTAGTTATGAACTGGAATTATAAATCCAATATTTTTAAACAAAAAAATTGGATTTGAAATGGTTTTAAAAATAACCAAAATTTCCAATACATGAATTAGAATGGATTTGAATCGAAATTATCATTGGAATATTTCGATATTAGATTCCGTGATTATACGAATATTGTGGAGGTATTTGGAAGATATATATATCGTTATTCCCAATTCGATATTTGTTGATTTCAGAATTTGATATTGAATATAAGCCGATATGATTTCTATTTAGAGCCTTGTATTTAATATTGAACTGGATTTTGGGTTTGTCATGAACTATTTTTTAAATGGCACTGTTCTTAAACACAGTTGAGAAAAGATTAAATCTTTTGAATAAGATTTAGAAGAGTTACCAATTAATTAATATTTAATTGGAATTGAATAAAATCGGATTTTGTGTTTGTCGTGAATGGTGTATTTATTAACACCGTTCTAAAGCCCCGTGTGAAAAGAAGAATTACCAATTAGTTAACATTTAACTGGAATTGAAAATGGAATGTGAATTGGGATTATTGTGAACTGTGTTTTTAACGATATTCGTTCTTTGACTCGATTTACAGTGAAATGTGATTTGGAATTTATAAATCTTTTTATTAAGATTTAACAGGAATTTTCTAATGTAAAGTTTTCCAATTTAATATATTAAACTGGAATTGAATGGAATTCGATTTGATAATAATCGAAATGAGCTTCTATGGAGGAAGACTGTTAATATATATGGAATTTAAAAGGCTTTGTCGTTATTCCATTATATTATTAGTCGGATACGGAAATTGATATCGATTATATATTGATCTGTTTTCCGTGAAGAAGCCATTTTTATGGAAGAGGATTTGGGTTTATCATGAACTGTTTTTTAAATGACATTAGTTCTTCAACCCAAATAAAGACATGATTACATGTCTAACATTGTATTTCGAACTGTATTTGTTGATCTCTGCTAAATATATATCTTTTTGGTGGCGGAGAATTTATTCTCTTGCTTAACACCCTTCTCTAAGATGTACGAGCTTAAAGGTTATATATCGGCAGAAATCAATAGTGTGGGGTAGATTGTCAATGCGACATGTTAGTGTTTCCAAAGTTAAATAATCATTAATATTAATTTTTGGTAAGATTAAAACAAAGTGGAGTTTTAATGAATCTTTAATTAGATTGAAATGTGAATTGATAATTTAAATTATCAAATTTGGGAAATGATCGAGAATGGAGTATCACCAGTTTTGCTCCTAGCGATAGTTAAATCTTTAACTAGATTTAGATGGGAAATGGTAATTAAATTTACCGGTAACACCATGGTGTTAGGTATCGGGTATGACCAGTTTTGCTCCATGGGATGAATAGGTTGGGATTGGGAAATTAAACAAATGATTACTTCAGTAATGTGCGTTAATCTTGACTACTTTGGAAAACCTTAATATGATTTGAATGACATCCAAAGGAAGATTAAAGAATAAATTTTAAAGAATTTATCTTTGATAAAATTAATGGGAACATATCCCTACGGATGTGAATATTTGAATAAAAGAATATTCTGAGTTGGAATGAGGCGTACGTTGTGTTTTTGTAGCACTTGTTTATTATATACGTGAGTTATTCAGAATGGCCGAGTTTATACACATTCTGAATAACTGATTCGACGATATGTCGACGAAGAAGACGGTGGTTGAAGACCGGAGGTCTTCACATCGTTTGGATAATTACTGATGTATTATTGGGCTGTACACCGAAGACAAGGTAATAAGTGGTGATCGTCCAGACGTACTTGGAGATCGACCGTATATGCGAGGACCTTTCTCCTATATTGGACATATGGGATAAGGAATAAGGTGCCTCCGGTTTAGTTCAGACCCAGAGCGAACTTGTAAATGGACTGTGTGTCTGACATTGGATTTTACTCTATGCTGATTGATCTCTATTAAATATATATCTGTTTGGCGGCGGAGAATTTATTCTCTTGCATAACGCCGTTCTCTGAGACGTACGAGCTCAGAGGTTATATATCGATAGACATCAGTCGCATGGCATGAATTGCCTACGTGGCATGCCTGAGTGGTAAATGATCAAGGCTTCTATTGAAAAGCAGAGTGTAATAACCCGGAAATCCGAGCCAATTTAAATTTTTTATTTTGGCAATTTTAGTGAATTTTGAATATTTAAAATGAATTATTTTAAATAATATCAAAGAGAAATTTATTTTGAATAAAATTAGAACGTATATATTTATATACGTCGTCGTTAGAATATAAATATTTATTTATAATTATAAAAGGAATTGAAAATGGCGCGATAGTTCGAAAATTCGATTTCAAATTTCAAATGAATGTACAGGATTCAAAATAAACCGGATTCTAGTGAAACCAAAAATATTAGAATATATTTGTGAATATCCTTCCAACGAATCCAAAAAATTGAAATTTCATAGCGGGAATCAAAAGATTTGTCCAGTTGAAAATTCAGAATACTCGCTATGGAATTTCGGCCCTTAAAAATGAAAATTTTGCAAACGACCTCGGTTTTCGACGAAACCACTTTTGTTGTATCCGGGATGTTGAATTATTGCTAGGTTTCAAAATTCGTAATTTTTCGAATCAATATGTGAGTGTGGCAAAGGAAAACGCGTTTGACCTGTTTTAGTTGATTTTAATCGACTGGAAAATGGCCATTTTTCAAACGGTATCAGAATTTGATGAAATTAGTTTTGTTAAGACCGTATCGTCAATACGAAGCTAGAAAATATTTTTCGGGAACTTTTAGAGTTAGTATGTGGTCCCGGTAAATTGAAATGTGCGTTCAAATTCAATATACAGAGTTATATTTTGATTTTGACGAAAACTGATCGAAACGATCGAATCAGCTTAAGATACATACCCCATTGTGTTCGAAATGGGGGTAATTAGCTAGGGGCGACAGTCGTTGGGTCTCGATTGGAGTCCGAACAAAAAGTCAACCCTCTTTGAAAATAAATTAAAATAATATATATATAAATATGTATATTTTTAAATAAACCCCCTCCCCTGGGTTTTCTCTTTCCCCGTTCACTTTCCAGAAGAAGAAGAAACCTCGGCGTTCGAAGCCGCCGCCCTCCCCAACCCAGTCGCCACCACCGGAGGACCGTGCGCCACCCTATCTCCAACACCCCTCCCTCCTTGCTCCGATCTCGACTCTCCCTCCTCGCTACTCCCTTTCCCATTATAAAAAAAAAAACCTTTTCCCCTTATGACCGTCGGCTGCCGAAATTCTCGGACCCGCCACCTGAGGCCGCGCCTCCAGCAGCCAGCCGACGCCCAGCCACCCGCCTTCACCTCCAACGAGCGCGAGCTCCACCCCCTCCGCCTAATTTTCAATGTATGTGAATTTAAATTAATGTCTATTTTCAGTATTTTATTTATATGTAGCATTATATAAACTGGCGATTTTTAGGGGGTAAATATATAATTTTATTCGTATAACTTCACTATAAAAAAAATGATTTTTCACTATAGAAAGAAATGATAAAGATTTTATTTTGAAATGATAAAGATTTTATTTTGAAATGATAAAGATTTTATTTTGAAATGAATAAAAATATGAATTTATTATCATGAAAACGAGGATAAAAGATTAGATTTTTAACTTGATAAAGATTTGATTTTGAAATGGTAAAGATTTGATTTTTCTTTAACATTAGAAAGGCGATATTTTTATGTAAGGAAAGGCGATATTTTTATGTAAGGAAAGACGAGATTTTTATTCGAACAAAGACGAGATTTTTATTTGTATAAAGTTGGGATTTTTATTCGGATGAAGCTATGGTTTTATTCATATGGAAAGGGGATTTTTATCCATATAAAAATGGGTTTTTTATATGAATAACATAATAAAAATATGATTTTTATTATATGAGAAGTAAAATAAAGTTATGATTTTTATATATATTTCAGCAAAGTAAAATATAATCTTTATAATGTATAGAGCGATATAAAAATATAATTTTTATCCATGGAGTGATAATATAAAAATGTGATTTTTATATATGTAGCGAACATGGATGACGAAAGTGACGAAAGGCGAGCGGCGAAGATTTCGTACATATGAAGAGTCGCGGTGAATTGGTTTAGCTAGTCGGTGAGAACTCCTCACCTTTAATTTATTTCTAGTTTGAAATATATACTAGGATGCAGACGGTGTTTAGTAGCACCCGACACCCGTCGTCCATAGACCATAGACGGCTTGTTTGTTTGATTGTTGGGTTGTGAAATTTGAGTGTGTGATGTGAAATGAAATAAAATATTTTATAGTGGAAAATATTTTATAGTTAAAAATATAATTTTTAACGTGTCTATAAAATAAATATCTATAAACAAATCGGACGATTTGTTTATATACACTGATTTGATTGATATTGATTGGGACGATAAATTTTACACATTGCCCAACTGCACAAATAAAATATGTGTTTGTTGATTTGAAACCCCACACGGGTATTGGGATGATATTTGACGTACACTAATCCCGATTGTTTAGTTGTATGTCAATCGATGGGTTGACAAACTGTGTAAGCATTAATTATTTATAGTTAATGCTTATGTAGTGGTGTGGTGCACTCTGGATGATGGTTGGTTATTTATCGTTGTTATTATATACATGTGTTGTAGAAAATCCATATAATTAACATCATATGGTAATTGATTGGGCCTCATTCCCATTTAGAAAATATATTCATGTGTTGAATAAGAATATATATTCATGTGTTGAATAGAAATATATATTCATGTGTTGAATAAAAATATATATATTCATGTGTTGAAGAAAATATTCATTTGTTGAACAGAATAACGAAGTTATTGAAATATATAAAGCCATGTTGGTTGGATATGCGCCATTTTGACGTGAACGATATTTATATCGATTTTACTCATTTTCATAATGAATATAGAAAAGGAAGTGATTTCAAAATATAACGTTTTGAAAATATTATCATTTGTATATCGATGATGTGGAATATTCAATTTTGAATTTAAATTGAATATGAAGTTGAAATCGTTTTGAAAACGAATTTAAAACGATTTATAAAATATGTTTTAAAGGGAAATCAAAGAAATATATATAATGGCCTGAATAGAACGCACCGCGCCGCGGCAGTTTGCGAATTTCGACCATTGGTTTCGAATGGACATTACGAGAGATCCGACCGTCGGATTCTCCTAAAACTGGAACCATTGGGTTCGTATCGAAAAGAGCTTTCTAACAAATATTAGAGATTTGAAATCTAACGGTTGGATTTGGAATTATGTCCAAATCAAATTTGGAAAAGGTCGCTGTAAGTGCAGTTCGATGGCCGTTGATGGAAATTGACGGTACGGGCCTTGATTAAATTATTAAAAATAGTAATAATTTGTGTAAAATCATAAGAAATGATTTTTAAGAATTGGGATGAAAAACTCTAAATTTGAAAAGATAAAAATTGATTTTTATCGAAATGAACTAGTTTTGAACTAGAATTATAATTCTATTTATTTTTAAAATAAATAAAGTGGATTTGAAATGGTTTTAAAAATAAACAAAATTTCCAATAATTGAATTGGAATGGATTGGAATTGAAATTATCTTTGGAATATTTCGATGTTGGATTTTGTGATTATACAGATATTGTTATGGAAATTTGAATGATATATTTATATCGTTATTTCCAATACGATATTTGTTGGTCGTAGAATTTGATATTGAATATAAGCCGATATATTTTCTATTCAGAGCCTTGTATTTAATATCAAATGTGATTTGGGTTTGTCGTAAATGGTGTCTTCATTAACACTGTTCTTAAACCCAGTTGAGAAAAAGATTAAATCTTTTTATTTAGATTTAATGAAGTGTACCAATTAAGTGGTATTTAATTGGTATTGAAATTTAATTGATTTTTGGGTTTATCGTGAACATTGTTTTTAAATAACACTTGTTCTTTAACCCGATAATTAATGAATGTGATTTTGGGTTTATCGTGTACCGTGTTTTAGATGACATTGGTTCTTTAACTCTGTTAAAGGCAGGATATTGATTTTTGGGAAGATTAAAACTAAGTGGAGTTTTAATGAATCTTTAATTAGATTGAAATAATCGAGAGTGGAGTATCACTAGTTTTGCTCCAGGCGATAGTTAAATCTTTAATTAGATTTGAACGTGAAATGGTAATTGAATTTACCGATAACACCGTGGTGTAGGTATAAAGTATGACCAGTTTTACTTCATGGGATGAATAGGTTGGGATTGGGAAATAAAATAAATGATTACTTTGGTGTGGTTCTCTAATCCCGACTAGTTTGAATTGATATTCAAAAGAAGATTAAAGAATAAATTTAAAGAATTTATCTTTGGTAAAATTAATGGGAACCTTTTCCCAAAGTGTAAGAATATTTGAATAAAAGAATATTCTGAATTGGAATGAGGCGTATGTTGTGTTTGTGTAACACTTGTTTATTATATACGCGAGTTATTCAGAAAGACCGGGTTTATCCCATTCTGAATAACTAATTCGACGTGGTGTCGAAGATGAAGACGGTGGTTGAAGACCGGAGGTCTTCACGTCATTTGGGTGATTACTGATGATCTTGATTGGGCCATACACCCAAGAGGATGGAATCAGTTAGTGGTCGTCCAGACGTACTTGGAGATCGATGGATATGCGAGGTACAAGGTGCCTCCGGTTTCGTTCAGACCCAGAACGGACTTGTAAATGGACTGTGTGTTTGACATTGGATTTTATTCTGTGTGATTGATTTCTATTAAATATATATCTGTTTGGCGGTGGAGAATTTATTCTCTTGCTTTACGCCCTTCTTTGAGGCCTACGAGCTTAGAGGTTATATATTGATGGATATCAATCGCATGGAGTGAATTGCCTGTGTTGAATGCCTAAGTGGCAATATGATCAAGGCTTCTGTTGAAAAGCAGAGTCTTGTGGATGATGATCAAAGCACAGCCTGTGTGGCACAGCTTTGTGTAACGTGAATTCGCGAACCTCACACCCCAATTGGGAACCAGAAACGGGAGAGGACATCAGGGAGGGCATGCGTTTCCTTCTAGCTAGAGGTGGCGTCAGTGGTTTTACATGCCCTGACGAGTTTGAGTTATGTGGTTGTTGCTGTTGCGAGGCGCCTCAGATATATCGGTGACTGTGTGGAGCCGATGGAGTCATTTGGCTCATTTACGCCCCAGAGGGTGGGGAAACGCAGTGTTTAGGCATTTTAATCCACATCGTTGGACCGGCCCTGACGATCCAAGGGCTCACCTATGTGTAGGTCCTGAGGCTCGGGCTAGAGAGTCTCGAATCGGTGAGGACTATCTTTTGTCTCGGTTCACAGGTGGAAATCCAGCTTCCAATACGTGACTTTGCGGTTTTGATTGTAGAGCCTAGTATGGCGACATAGTGGTATGGGGCACTTATGCCGTCTATGACTGATACTTATGATTTGAAATTGTTTTGACACTATACACTTATAGTAATAATAAAACATGAAATTTCACGTAGCAAGAATTCTTGGCTATTATAAGGTAAAAACCCTATCCTCCGGCTTGCGTTGCATTGTGTGATGGGACCTGGGTCTTATAATAGCTTCATTTTTCTTTATTTAGCATTGCGCTGTTGTTTTATGCACTGGTATTCTTGGGAGGAAACCCGTTCCGTGTTATACGACATGGTCCCTTGATTTACCTAACTTTAAAATAAAGATTAATAATTGTTTTAGTTCTCACACCAGTCACATGACTGACCTGGAGTTTATTGTTTTAACCTAAACTCTGGGTGCCCTTATTTTGACACGGGCAGCTAGTAGTTTTGGTTTTGCATATTTATATTCACAGGATCCTGGTTTACGGCTGGAACGATACTCGGAAAGCTCTGTATCCATGTATTACTTTCAGTTGTGTATTGTATTATTTTCCGCTGCTATGTAATTTATTGTAATCTCTGATATTTTCTGTTGAATAACATTTATTCATACACTGTATATTATTGTAATATGATGGAATTGTTGTAATGTACAATGAAATGTTCTTCTGTTTGCGTTCTGGTTTGTTGTGTTCTCAAAACAATCGGGGGTTTCGAACGGTCTTGGTCGGTTTAGCGACTGATTCGGATCGAGTGAAATTCCTGATCGTTACACAGAGTCTTTTGGTTGATGATCAAAACACGGCCTTAAATGGCATAGCTTTGTATATAGAGTTAATTCGTGAGCCTCACACCTCGGTATGAGTTAAAAACGGGATAAGGGACCCAAGGAAGACATGACATTTCTTTTTAACTATGGGTGGTGTCGGGGTTTTACAAGCCCAGACATTAATAATATTTTTACCTTTGTGGTTGTTGGAATGCGAGGCAACTCGGATATATCGGTCTCTACGCAGCCGATGGATATAGGTCCTATAGGACCGGGAAACATGTGTTCAGGAATTGCCAGTCCTCAAACGTAAGGGAGGACCGGCCTTGGAGGATCCAAGGGTCTTCTGCGGGAGTTCCTGAGGCATTTTCTAGAGTGTCTCGAAGCCGGCGAGGAGTACATCCCTTGCCTCGACTCATAACGGAAATCCAATTTCGAATACGTGACATTGCGGTTTTGATTGTAGAGCCTAGTATTGGCAACATGATATATGGTACCCATGTCGTCTATGATTGATACATTTATATTTGAAGTTGTTTTCATACACTTTACACTATAATAGTATCAAAATTATTTGTTTTAAATGTACCAAGCATGTTTGCCTATTATAAGGTAAAATCCTATCCTCCGGCTTGCGTTGCATTGTGTGATGGGACCTGGATCTTATAATAGCTTCATTTTTACAAAAAACATTGTGTTCTTTATTCTATGCACTGATATTCTTGGGAGGAAAGCCGTTCTGTGTTATACAGCGTGGTCCCTTGATATACTATATTTTAAAGTAAAGTTTTAAATAAATGTTTTAGTTCTCACACCAGTCACATGACTGACCTGGAGTTTATTGTTTTAACATAAACTCTTGGTGCCCCTATTTTCCACATGGGCAGCTAGTAGCTTTGGTTTTGCAGATTTATATTCATAGTATCCTGGTTTACAGCTGGAACGATATTCAGAAAGCTCTGTATCCGTTTATCTCTTTCAGTTGTGTTTTGTATTATTTTCCGCTACATTGTAATTTGTAAATCTCTATTATTTATCAAATGTATATTATTTGTTCATACTCTGTATATTCTTGTACTCTGATGTAAATTGTTGTAATAAGCAATGAAACGTTTTTCTGTTTTTGTTCTGATTTGTCATGTTCTCAAACAATCCGCTCTTTCTCTTCTATTCGAAGACCGGGGAAGTTCGGGTCGTTACACGTGGTATCAGAGCTTTGATTTACAGAGCTCGAGAACAAGACACATTAGAACCGAATGAAAGAATTCATCAGAGATTGGATTAGTAGTATCCAATAAGAATGACTCGTTAGAAATGGGACCAGTGGTATCCTAGAACGAGTGTGAAGAGTGTATTTTTAAAATAAAAATGAAAACAAATATTGTTTTGAAAATTTAAACCTTATTCAATGTATTTGAATATTTATTTTAAATTGATTTGGACAATTTAGTATATGAAGATTTTGCATATACGCCTTGCAAACGTATATTCGAAGTTTTATTATACTAGTTAGATATAGAATCACACTCTAGTCACTCGGAGATGATTCTGATGATTGATGCATCATCATTAGAGTTTATGTTCGAGGTTCAAAAGTGGGATTTCTATTTATTTCCAATTGATTGGTGTGAGAACCAAAACTAGATAGGGTCTATTGTTGTGACTTGGCATCAAAAATGGATTTATATATATATATATAATTATCAATTTGATACAATAATCAACTAATTGATTGCTGGTTGTGTTGCTCGATTGTTGGTCTGATTAATTAAAATTTTGAACCATTAAGCCAAATTGAATCAAATATTGTACTGAGTTGGAAATTGTTTAGAAATACATACATACATACATATATACACACACACACACATTGCTGAAAAGGTTATGGATAAACTGCTAAGAAGAAAAATAAATTTTAATGCCCGACAAATAGGTACGTGGTTACTAATTTTCTTTTTCTTTAAAGGTTTATGAGCCTATGGCTGGCCGCTTGGCAAGTTTCTTTTTCTTTTAAAGGTTTATGAGCCTAAGGCTGGTCGCTTGGCAATTTTCTTTTTCTTTTAAAGGTTTATGAGCCTAAGGCTAACCGCTTGGCAATTTTCTTTTTCTTTTAAAAGGTTTATGAGCCTAAGGATGGCCGCTTGGCATTCTTTTTTCTTTTAGATTGGTGAGAGCCCTGCGTGGCGAGTTGCAGTTTTAAATGTCTCCCCGTACAAAGGATGTTATGGCGAAATTTTTCAAAAATTTAGGGTGTTAGCCAAATTTTTGAAGAATTGGAAAATTCTTAGAAACTAAAAAGTTGAATGAAAGCCATAATGGAAGTTCAGTTGACTAGTAAAACAATTTTCAGCTCCATTCCTTTTCGAGGATGAAAAGATTTTAAGTGGGGGAGATTGTAACAACCCGGAAAATCAGAACCAATTTAAAAATTTTATTTGGCATTTTAATGCATTTTGAATATGAAAATGAATTATTTTAAATAATAACGACAAGAAATTTATTTTGAATAGAATTAGAACGTGTATATTTATTTGAATCGACATTAGAATATAAATATTTATTTTAATTATAAAAGAAATAGGAAATAGCGCGGTAGTATGAAAATTCGATTTCAAATTTCAAATGAATGTACAAGATTCAAAATAAACCGGATTCTTTTGAAACAAGAAATATTTGAATCTGTTTGAAAATATCTTTCCAATTAATCTAAAAAATCGAGATTTCATAGCGGGAATAAAAATTTATGTCCATTTGAAATTCAGAATAGTCGTCATAGAAATATAGCCCTTAAAAATAGCGATTTGCAAACAACCTCCGTTTTCGACGAGACCATTCTTGTTGAATCCGTAATGCCAAATCATTGTTGGATTCCAATTTTCATAATTTTTGAAATCAATATGTGAGCGTGGTGAATTTAAACATGTTTGGTAAATTCAGTTTGAATTTAATCGACTGGAAAATGACCGTTTTTCAAACGGTCTCCAAATACGACAATATTAGATTTGTTAGGACCGTATCATCAAAACATAGCTAGATTTATTTTTCTTGAATTTTTGGAGTCAGTATGTGACCCCAGTGAATTGAAATGTACATTTAAAAATTGAATATAGTGATTTATGTTTTAATTTTAGCGAAAACTGATCATAACAGCCAAATTGGGTTACGAAACATATCCCATTATGTTCGTAATGGGGGTTATTAGTTAAGGGCGACAGTCGGTGGGTTCCATTTGGGGGTCAAAAGAAAAAGTAACTTTTGAACTATAAAATAAATAAAAATATAATATATATAATAAAACACCTCTTTCCCTTAACCCCCTCTCCCTTTTTCATTTTCCCCAATCAGTTCTTTCAGAAAAAAAGGGATGAACGATCGTCGATGCCACCGCCACCGGAGCTTCGCCGCACCACCGCGCGCACCCCCTCAAGACCTCGCCGCCGACCCTCTTTCCTCCTCCCTCCTCCCTCTCCAACGCCTCCCCCATCACCCATTCCCCGATTTAACCCCCTCTTAAACCCTAGAGCCACCAAGACCGCCTCCCTCACTGGGCCCACCATTGGAGATCCGCCTTCCCCCAACCTCGACCTGACGCTAGCGAGCAATGGCCCCCCTTCCATCCTCCAATTGAATGATGTAAGTCTTCTGATTTAACAAGTTATGATTTTGTTTCTTTATGCTAATAAAAAAATAGGGTTTTTATGATAATAAAAATATGATTTTTATGATAATGAAAAATATGGTTTTTATTCATACGAAAGTTAAGATTTTTGATTATAAAGATTTGATTTCTATAATGTTTTCATTGTGATAAAAATACGATCTTTATTATATATGTTGCGATGAAAAGATTTCATTTTTAACAATAAAAAGATTTCATTTTTATCATTGAAAATATTTCATTTTTAACAATAAAAAGATTTCAATTTTAACATTGAAAAGATTTCATTTTTAACAATAAAATATTTCATTTTTAACATTGAAAAGATTTCATTTTTAACAATAAAAGATTACATTTTTAACATTGAAAAGATTTCATTTTTAACAATAAAATGATTTCATTTTAACATTGAAAATATTTCATTTTTAACAATAAAAAGATTTCATTTTTAACATTGAAAAGGTTTCATTTTTAATAATAAAAAGATAAGATTTTTGATTGGATAAAGATTTGATTTTTATATTTGAAAAGATAAGATTTTTATATAGGAAGTAGCGAACATAAGAATATAATTTTTATAAGGAAGTAGCGAACATAAAAATATAATTTTTATAAGGAAGTAGCGAACATAAAAATATAATTTTTATAATGTAGTAGCGAATATAAAAATATGATTTTTATAATATATGTAGCGATATAAAAAATATGATTTTTATTTTGAAGTTAGCAAAATAAAAATATGATTTTTATTATCTAGAAAGCGAAGTAAAAATATTATTTATATAGCGATTATAAAGAGTTGATATATGTATATATATATATATATATATATATATATAGAGCGATGGTAAAAATATGATTTTTATATAAGTAGCAATATAAAATATAATTTTTATATAGAAAATAGTGTTATAAAAATGTTATGTTTTAAAATATAAACATTGATTTAAAATGTAAACATCGTATTAAAAATGTAATTTTTTATCCATTTAGCATTGATATAAAAATATGATTTTTATATATGTAGTAGCATTGTTGAAAATCTGGTTCTTTATACAAATGCGTGAAACTGACTGCTTCGGAAGCACGGTGAAGAACGCTATGCATTGGAAATAAATCCAAACCATCATCCGCTAAAGAATGGCGGAGTGGAAACCAAAGCAGAGAACTTCTCCCTTTAATTTTATTTTCTAGTTAAAATATATACTAGGATGCAGACGGTGCTTAGCAGCACCCGACACCCGTCGTCCACAGACCATAGATGACTTGTTTGATCGTGTTGTGTTGTGGATATGGATTGTGATTTTGATGTCAAAGGAAAATAAAGTATTCATGTGTTGAAATAAATATTTTATAGTAAAAAAATATGTATATATAATTTTTAACGTGCATATGAATAAAATAAATATTCATTTACAAATCGGATGATTTGTTTATGTACACACATTTGATTGATATGGATTGGGACGATATATTTTACACATCGCCCAACTGCACAAATAACAATAAGTGATTGTTGTTTGAAAATCCCACACGGGTATTGGGATGATATTGGACATACATTAATCCCAATATTTAGTCGTATATCAATCGATGGGTGGACAGACTGTTGTAAGCATTAATTATTCATAATTAACGCTTATGGAGTTGTGTAATGCACTCCGGATGATGGTTGACTGTGTTTGATTATTGTTGTGTACATGTGTGTTTGAAATCCATTTAAATAAAATTATATGGTAATTGACTGTGTCTGATTCCAATTCGGAAAGAACGAATATTTTAAATTAAAGAATATTTTAAAATGTCGAGTAATGAGTATTTTAAAATAACTAATATTTTAAAATAATATTCAGTAATGGATCAAAGTATGATTTTGATGTCCGATTTGGGATGTACACGATAATATTTAAATATATGAAACCATGTTGATTAGATTGACGCCATTTGGACGTGAACGATATTTATATCGATTTTATTCATTTTTATAATGAATATCGAAAAGGAAGTGATTTCAAAATCTAATGTTTTGAAAATATTATCATTTATATATATCGATGATATAAAATATTCAATTTTCATTTGAAATTGAATATGAAGTTGAAATCGTTTTGAAAACGAATTTAAAACGACTTATAAAATACATTTTAAATGGAAATCGACGAAATATATAATATATATATATATATATATATTATATATATTTAATGCCCTGAATAGAACGCGTCGCGCCGTGACAGTATGCGAATTTCGACCACTGACTTCGAATTAACATTACGGGAGATCCGACCATCGGATTCTCCTAAAACCGGAATCTTGGGTTCGTATCGAAAAGAGCTTTCCAATGAATATAAGGAATTTGAAATCTAATGGTTGGATTTGGAATCATGTCCAAATCAAATTTGGAAAAGGTCAGTGTAAGTGCAGTTCGATGACCGTTTATGGAAATCGACTGTACGGGTCTTGATAAAATTATTAAAAATATCAATAATTTGTATAAAATCATAATAAATGATTTGGAAAGAATTATGATGAAAAAATCCATATTTGAAAAGATAAAAATATATTTTTATCGAAATGAACTAGTTATGAACTAGAATTATAAATCCAATATTTTTAAATAAATAAATTGGATTTGAAATGGTTTTAAAAATAACCACAATTTCCAATATATGAATTAGAATGGATTTGAATCAAAATTATCATCGGAATATTTCGATATTGGATTCCGTGATTATACGGATATTGTTGAGGTATTTGGAAGATATATATATCGTTATTCCCAATACAATATTTGTTTATTTCAGAATTTGATATTGAATATAAGCCGATATAATTTCTATTCATAGCCTTGTATTTAATATTGAACTGGATTTTGGGTTTGTTGTAAACTATGTTTTAAATGACACTGTTCTTAAACCCAGTAGAGAAAAGATTAAATCTTTTGAATAAGATTTAGAAGAGTTGCCAATTAATTAATATTCAATTGGAATTGAATAGAATTGGATTTTGGGTTTGTCGTGAATGGTGTCTGTATTAACACCGTTCTTAAACCCTGTGTGAAAAGAAGAATTACCAATTAATTACAATTTAATTAGAATTGAAAATGGAATGTGACTTGGGATTATTGTGAACTGTGCTTTTAATGACATTCGTTCTTTGACTCGATTTACAGTGAAATGTGATTTGGAATTTATAAATCTTTTTATTAAAATTTAATGGGAATTTTCCAAAGTAAAGTTTTCCAATTTAATATATTAAATTGGAATTGAATGGAATTCGATTTTATAATAATCGAAAAGAGCTTCTGTGGAGGAAGACTGTTAATATATATGGAATTTAAAAGGCTTTGTCGTTATTCCATTATATTATTAGTCGGATAGGGAAACTGATATCGATTATATATTGATCTGTTTTCCGTGAAGATTCCATTTTTATGGAAGAGGATTTGGGTTTATCGTGAACTGTGTTTTAAATGGCATTAGTTCTTTAACCCAGTTAAAGACCGGATTACATGTCTAACATTGTATTTCGAACTTTATTTGTTGATCTCTTTTAAATATATATCTTTTTGGCGGCGGAGAATTTATTCTCTTGCTTAACACCCTTCTCTAAGATGTACGAGCTTAGAGGTTATATATCGGCAGAAATCAATAGTATGGTGTAGATTGTCGATGCGACATGTTAGTGTTTCCAAAGTTAAATAATCATTAATATTGAATTTTGGGAAGATTAAAACTAAGTGGAGTTTTAATGAATCTTTAATTAGATTGAAATGTGAATTGATAATTTAAATTATCAAATTTGGGAAAATATCGAGAATGGAGTATCACCAGTTTTGCTCCTAGCGATAGTTAAATCTTTAGTTAGATTTGAATGGGAAATGGTAATTAAATTTACCGATAACACCATGGTATTAGATATGGGGTATGACCAGTTTTGCTCCATGGGATGAATATGTTGGGATTGGGAAATTAAACAAATGATAACTTCGGTAAGGTGCGTTAATCCCAATTAGTTTGGAAAATCTTAATATGGTTTGAATGATATTCAAAGGATGATTAAAGAATAAATTTTAAAGAATTTATCTTTGATAAAATTAATGGGAAAATATCCCTAAGGATGTGAATATTTGCATAAAAGAATATTCTGAATTGGAATGAGGCATATGTTGTGTTTTTATAGCACTTGTTTATTATATACGCGAGTTATTCGGAAAGGCCGGGTTTATACCCATTCCGAATAACTGATTCGACGATATGTCAATGATGAAAATGGTTGTTGAAGACAAGAGGTCTTCACATCGTTTGGAAGATTACCGATGTCTTGATTGGGCTGTACACCCAAGAAAAGGTAATAAGTGATGATCGTCCAGACTTACTTGGAGATCGACCGGATATGCAAGGACCTCTCTCCTGTATTGGACATATGGTATGAGGAATAAGGTGCCTCTGGTTTTGTTCAAACTCAGATCGAACTTGTAAATGGACTGTGTGTCTAACATTGGATTTTACTCTGTGTTGATTGATCTCTATTAAATAAATATCTATTCAGCGGTGGATAATTTACTCTCTTGCTTAATGCCCTTCTCTGAGACGTACGAGCTCAGAGGTTATATATCGATAGATATCAGTTGCATGGCATGAATTACCTATGTGGCATGCCTGAGTGGAAAATTATCAAGGCTTCTGTTGAAAAGCAGAGTCTTGTGGTTGATGATCAAAGAACGGCCTTAAATGGCATAGCTTTGTGTATAACGTTAATTCGCGAGCCTCACACCTCGGTATGAGTTAAAATGGGATAAGGGACCCAAGGAGGACATGACATTTCTTTCTAGCTATGGGTGGTGTCGGGGTTTTGCAAGCCTAGACATTTGTATTATTTTTACCTTTGTGGTTGTTGGAATGCGAGGCGCCTCGGATATATCGGTCTCTACGGAGCCGATGGATATAGGTCCTATAGGACCAAGAAAACGTGTGTTCAGGAATTGCAAATCCTCAAACGTAAGGGAGGACCAGCCTTGGAGAATCCAAGGGTCTTCCGCGGGAGTTCCTGAGGCATTTTCTAGAGTGTCTCGAAGCCGGCGGGGAGTACATCCCTTGCCTTGACTCATGCCGGAAATCCAATTTCCAATACGTGACATTGAGGTTTTGATTGTAGAGCCTAGTATTAGCGACATGATATATGGTACCCATGCCATATATGGTTGGCACGTTTATATTTGAAGTTGTTTTTATACACTTCAAACTATAATAGTATCAAAATGATTTGTTTTAAATGTACCAAGCATGTTTGGCTATTATAAGGTAAAATCCTATCCTCCGGCTTGCGTTGCATTGTGTTATGGGACCTGGGTCTTATAATAGCTTCATTTTTTCAAAAAGCATTGCGCTGTTTATTCTATGCACTGGTATTCTTGGGAGGAAACCCGTTCTGTGTTATACGGCGTGGTCCCTTGATATACTATATTTTAAAGTACAGTTTTAAATAATTGTTTTAGTTCTCACACCAGTCACAATACTGCCCTGGAGTTTATTGTTTTAATCTAAACTCTGGGTGCCCCAATTTTCCACACGGGCAGCTAGTAGTTTTGGTTTTGCAGATTTATATTCATAGGATCCTGTTTTACTGTTGGAACGATATTCAGAAAGCTCTGTATCCGTTTATCTCTTTCAGTTGTGTTTTTGTATTATTTTCCGCTGCATTGTAATTTGTAAATCTGTGTTATTTATCAAATGTATATTATTTGTTCATCCTCTATATATTCTTGTACTCTGATGTAAATTGTAGTAATATGCAATGAAATGTTTTTCTGTTTGTGTTCTGATTTGTCGTGTTCTCAAACAATCCGCTCTTTCTCTTCTCTTCGGAGACCAGGGAAGTTCGGTTCGTTACAAATATATAGTTGTCCAACTTTCGAAACCTGAAAATAGATATTGATGATGCTGCAGCCATCACCAGAATCATTTTCAAGCGACTAGAGTGTGACTCTATATCTATCTAACACAAATAAGATTTAAAATATACGTTGATCTGGCATATACTCAAATCAATAAGTGTTCGATTGGCCAATTTTAACGTCAAATAAATACTCAAACATCTTTCTATATTTAAATAGAATATATATCAAGTTTTCCAGATCATATATTATAAATAATATATTTCAAATCTTTTAAAAATATAAATAGGGAAAATTTATATCTCTCCCCCACTCATTTATTTATTAAAAATTCAACCATAATCAATAATAAATAAATAACAATATTTTTATTAAATCAAATACATAACACATCTAAATATTTCAAAATCCATATTTCTATATTTAAAATTATAAAACTAGTTCGATTCAATAAGTTTAACACATATATACATCAAAAATTAAAATCTTTATAAATTCATTTAAATTTGTAAATTCATATATATATATATATATACCTATATACATTTATAAACAATACCATTATAGATTTCAACTAAGATAAAATCATTTTCTTGCAAAATCTACGTCTTTAAATCTTATATAAAATATATAGTTTATAAAATATAAAATCTTAAAGTATAAACATCAAATCATTTTAAAATATTTGTATTACCGAAACATACTGTTATTTTCAAATATACATCTTCCGAAATATATATCAATATTCAATATTGCATCAAGAAAATCTTTTATTATAATATCTATTTCAAACCAATATTTAATTGGAATGAACCAGCTAGAAGATTTAAACTCTCCTTCTACTTCGTACCTTGTTATGGATAAGGATAAGTTATAGAATTCGAGTGAAGAGCTGAACAAACAGAAGAACCTAATCAAAGAGGATCTACGAAGGAAGATGGATTCAAATCGAAGGGAATTTTCAGAAAAGTATTCAAATAATAAACGAAATTTCTATATTCGAAAATATTCATTTTAAAAAACATTTAAACCATTTTAAAAACTGTTTATACTTTTAAAAATACGCTCTTTCTCAAGAAGGATTCTACGACCGATTCCACTCATTCTAGGGTATCACTATCCTATCTCAAATGAGCTTTTACCCCATAGTCTAAAGCTTTGATGAAACAAAGCTCTGATACCAACTGTAATGACCAGCCATTTTGACCGCTTCAAGTCAATAATTAAACCAATTCGAACCATCCAAAGCAACAGATTGTTATTAGCTTCTTGGGTAAACAGAATAAATCACTGAATCACAGATCATAGATAAAGATACAGATACAGAGAAATATAATATCTTGCAGTGGAAAATTTAAAATAAAATAGTAGTTCATGAAGCTACTAAATAAATTTTACATCAGAGTTTACATAAATAATACAGTGGAAGTCTAATACAATGAATGTGAGATACATAATAACAGAATGAAACAGGGGCGACAAGAATCAGCTGAACATGAACAACCGACTAGGTTGGCACAGGTGAGTGAACCCAATATAAGCTCCAACTTCAAGGATAAATCTCGAAACTGTGACAAACAATCTGACCCGAGCAATAATGCAAAACAAAACAACTCGTATCAGGACTAACATTCTCATGTAAGTAAATCAACTAAAATGAAATGCTCGATGAAATGCAATCATTAACTTAAAGGATGTTTGGGATCACTATCCTTTAAGGATCCGTCAAACTAATACTATATAATATAATACGCTATATACAACAGTGTCTATCAGTAAAGTAAAATTATCAAAATAGCGTAAGCGGGATTACCATGATTACCCTTACACCATTTATATATTCCTATAGTATATACAGTAGCATAATTCCTCCGTAAACTGGAGGGCTATCAGAGGGCACTCCATATATAACAGTACAAAACAAAGTCGTAGGGGCTCGTATAAGGCATATGACAAGGCACGCAAGGAATGCTAGGGTGGATTCACCGTTTGCAGAGCCGGACTGGTGGTAACGCATAGCAGCTACTACCGCCTACCTCGAGACACACTCCTATATCAAATCGGAGGGTGGCCACCAAACACACCATAATAGTAATAGCCTCGTATCGAATAAGCTCGCTCGATAGGAGGTATGACCTCACTTGGTCCGTGCGTAGCTCCTGTTTTAGCCACATCAAGCTGACTCAAGGTAGTTAAGGTCTCGTAATTAAAATGAGATAAATAAATAGAGTCGATCGCCATCCATCCTACTTCATTCTGGAATTTCATATTTGATTTTGAAATCAAATTCAAATAATTAACTTCGATTATATTTAAATTTGAAAACAACTCAAATTTTCTTAAATCATATCCATTTAAAACTATATCGAAAAGATTTCAAAATATAGTATAAGCAAATATTATACTATTTAACTTCGACTTTATATAAGTTTTCCGACAAAAATCGCATAACAACTTTCAAATCCAAAAATCAACTTATATTTAAGTTATACCTTAAATATCTCAATTTCCATTTAAATCGATATCAAAACCTTAAATTTCGATAATATTTACGTTCAGCTTATATTCGCAAAAAAAAATTCAAGTTCGAAACCATTCAAAATTTCCCTTTATAAGAAATCATTTCAAGTTGATTCATTTGAATCCAACACTTTGGTTCGAAATTCGAAATATAAGATTCAAGTCAAAATTTTCATTTCAGTTTAAATAGTTCATACAAATTTTAAACCATTCCTATAAAGTTCGATTTCACAAATATTCCATTTCAAACCATACGATTATAAAATCGATTCCATGTATAAAATATATATTCAATTTCACATTCGGTTACTTAAAATCAAATTCATTCCAAATCAATTATAAATTCAAATACATTTTCTCCTAAATTCAAAAGATTCGAATTTAGAATCAATTTCACAATTCAAATTTATCTCATATAAGTTCAACCAATTCAAATTCAAATTCAAATTCATTTCAACTAAAAAATCACATAAATTCGAATTCATAAATTAATATGAATTCACTCGTTATTTGATTGTCGTTATATAAATTTACATCTTTAAACTTCGAATTCAAATCGCGAAATCTGACTTATCCATCTTGAGTTTATTATTAAAGTTTATAAAAATATATATAAGAAAATAAATTTTTGAAAATAGATATATATAAGTTTATAAAATTCTAAAATTTATTAGAATATAAATTATATACATATATAGGATAAAATAATATAGAAATAGGTTAAAAAGAATTGTTTACAATAATATAAAAACTTTAAAATACTTATATAATTAAATTATATAGTTTTAAAATAAGTTAAATTATAAGTAAATCTTTAATAAATATTTAAATCTACATTTAAAATTATAAAATTTTAAGTTTAAAATATTTAAAATAGAAATATATAAAAATATAAAATCTTATATTATTATTTAAAAATCAAATTCCCAAATCAAAATACTTCGAAAATACGACCAACGGTGTCTGTATATTGTTTTCTGCCCTATGGTCACAGATATTTAACATTTTAAATCCGCAATTTATAAAATTTCCATGGGTCTATAATTTCAACCCACGATCCCAAATTCAGTAAAAATCGTCTAGGTCTATCATTTCAACCCATAACGATTTTTCCTTGTTCTAATGTATGTTCGGGTATGTATCATTTCAACCCTTAGTGATTTTCCCTAAACTAGGGTTATCAACAGTCACAAACAACAATCACATAGCAGCAACCACAGCATAAATATTATCAGTGCAACTACGTGTCATATGAATATATCGTGTTACATATGAAATGAGCATATATATCAAATCAAACAATTTCTATCAGCAATCCTATACATTTCATATAACAGTTCATTATTGATCTATCATCCATGAAAAATGTAAGTCGGGTGTGAGATAAACTCACCTTCCGTGGCATAGAAATGGAGATGGCAAACTGATTGACACCGAATCAACTGACGACATCCAGGCACGATTCAAAATGGATCCACCTCGATGGTCATTCAATATTATTTATTATAATAGGAAGAGGTTAGGGAATTTCACAATGGATTGGTACGGTATTGTATTTGGAGCGGTTTACGAACTCAACACCAAATTTTATTCAAAAATAAACAAAACAAATTCTTTTCAAAATATTATATAGGTATTTATATATATATATATATATATATATATGAATACACAGAAAACCATCATATATACATATATATATTGAAATCGACAGGACGCTTAACAAACATGCACACAACAACAAAATGTAAACTATAAATATTTATTTATTTAAATTAAATATACACACACCCAAAACCATAAATAAACTTTTAAACCAAATATATATGTAACAATATTTTCTCTTTAAAACAAATAAAATTTAAAAGCAACTTACCCCCACATATATATATATATATATATATATATATATATAAATAAATATATATATATATATACCAACACAAGAACTCACACACAATACAGTCAAACACAAATATATACCAACCCACTCATATAGGGCTCACACGCACAAAACATAACTCACACCCCATACACAAACAATCACACGCATGCAAGGGGTCAGGACAGTGTATAATGGTTTGGGCAAAGCGAACTGTATTGCGAACGAGCTAGCGCGGTGGAGCTGCGGGCTTTAACTAGTGGACAAACTGCATGAGAAATGGGCACGGGTCATTAAGAGTTTGTCAACTGGATGGCGCCGACAGTGTTATGGACCATAGCTCAGGTGTGTGGTCAGTCTGCAAAAGGGGAGGCAAGGGGAAGGACCGCAAGTCAGTGGCAATGTGGGGTACGATAGCAGTGGGTTCGGAGCTTGGCATGTTGGACTTTGGCCGAGGATCTCTGACGATGGGGAGCTGATGGGGTTCGGCAGCTTTTGGCGGTGGATCGTTGAAGGACGAGGGGTTGGCCTCGGCGCTGACGTAGGCGAGAAGAGGGTGGGGATGGAGGATGAGTTCATGTTGGTTGAGGAGAGTGGGTTTGGATCACTTGAGGCGGAGGGGGTCATGATGGTGTACGTTGGCGGAGCTGCGAAGTTGGTTTTATGGAGCGGAGCTAGTTGTTGACGATATGAGCGAGGTGGGTCGTCACGAGGTAGAGGTGAAGTGGACTGGGGAGGCTCACGGTGGAGGACAAGCTGACGAGAGAAAAGAGGGATCACGATGGAACAGTTTTGAAGAGGGATTGCTACTGTTTGGATAGTGTGTCCATTCTTTTTTTTAATCCGAAGTCTGAAATGAAGTTGAGAATAGATAGGATGGTTTTTGGAAAATGAAAAGGCGCGAAGCAGCTTCATTAAATTCTCTCGGAACGATGGGTTTTGGGAAGGAAAGAAACTGCAAGGTATTGGTAAGTAACAACTATTTGTTTGTTTTATTTATTTACCATTCATAAGGCAATGTTCTGAAAAGGTAATAGATGGGAATGGCAACTGACAGTTGACAAAAGAAACGAATGGTTTCTTTGCAAATTAAAGGAAACGATGGTTATGATATTAGGAAATGAACGATTTTAAATATGAAAATAACAAATGTAAATGATGCTTTACTAGGTAATGAAATAAAAAATAATAATATTAGAACAAATTTAGTTTCAAATAAAATTGAAAATAATGAAAAATGAACGAACGGTTTTGGCGTATCAAAAGCAAACGAATTCAAAATAAAAATTGAACGATGTCTTCATCAACAATGATCAATTTATTGACAGATATACAAAAGAAATAATTTGAAGTTAAATAAAAGACAAATATTCTAAACAAATTATATATTAATACGATTTCAATTATTTAAATTAAAATATAAAAATAATAATATTAGTAACCAAATATAAATTAAGAGTTAAATATCTAAATTTAAATATAAAGAAAATTCAAATATTTATGTGTTATCCACAAAGTGTCGTGAGACATACCTGACTGGTATATCCAGAGAAACGAGCCGATCGACCTAAGAAGTAGCAGCGTAACTCAATCCAATAAAGTGATACCGATCAGCTAGAGCATAAGTATACCTATCGGCACGGCAATAATGACGCAGATCGGTCTGAGCCCAAGCATGCCAGTCAGATAGTTACAAGTCCAGAGCAAGGTAACCCCATGAGAAAAGAGAGAAAATTCACCCATCGGTGGGCTAAAATCCATATGTACGATCGGTCCTGCTGGAGTGGTGAACTTCATCCAAATATTACAATACCGGTCGGTCCAGGCGTGGACAACCAATCGACCGTAAAATGGAACCATGGCAGATCGCCCACACAGAGAGGAAAAGAGGTCGTACCGACCGGTCATACCAGCTCCAGACCGATCGGTCTTCCAGACAGTTGTTGACAAGTTGGCTTCTGAACAGTTATTGGCAGGCTGGCTAGTGGTAGTTTCGTAAATAATGGCGGACCGACTAGTAACTCTAAAAGCTATATCACACCACTTCTCCACTCCTATAAATAGAGGTCCAACCCCACTTTAAAGGGGGACGGATCCGATGTCCTCGAAGTGCTGCGAAACTCAATTCTCTACTTCTACCTAGTGGTCTCATCATCTCCAACTATCTCAAAGGAAAGATTCAACTCTGAATCCATCTAAATCCGTATAGATATATACATTCAATCTACCACCTACCACATTTGAAGACCTTCACCATTCTTCTTTAACCAAGTTCTAAGAGAGTGTAATGATGAATGTTATGAGAGGATGTGTTTATAATTCAACATGCAATAATAAAACTTCCATTCAAAGTGGATGTAGATCGCACTTGATTGAACCACTATAAAACATTGTGTCTCTTTACATGCTTTTTCTTTGTTGATTGGCTCCACACTTCATATTAACAAGCATTTTGTGAAGTACTTTGAGTACACTTGGTGTTTGTGCCATTTTTGACGCAAACATTTGGCGCCCACCGTGGGGCCGATTTAATCATCTGTTCTTTCACATTCTTTCACAAGCTCCAACACCTTGCATTGAAGGTCTGAACCTGTTTCGCTACAATTCGATTCATGTACTTGCCGAAAGTGATGGGCAAACCAGGTAGACCATCACAGAATGTCGCCAATCAATGCACCGAGAATAATGATAATACTGTTGATCATGAGCATAAGACTACTCCTCCTACCAACCAATTTGAACGCGGAAAAACTTCTAACGCCGGAGAAGCCGTGACGTGGAGAGAACTCGAATAATTGGCAGCCGGATTAGCAAGTCGAATGGACATTGCAAATAAAGCCATGATGAAGAGGCTTGAAGCAATGCTCGTCACTCAAGCTGCTATGACCAAGGCCACCACGAAATCCGCCCGAGCAAAATAAATTCAAACTCCACATACGAAAAACGTAGGATCCTCTTCTTCAAGTCCAAATCGGGAAAATTCTATTCAAGAGATGACAAATCCTAACCGTAAGGAAAGTAAATTGCCTACTCATAATCACACCGACAAGGTGACTGCCCAACAAGTGCTTGGCTCCGCCAAAGGGGCACCTCTCCAAGCGGGAGGTTCAGGAGCCCGAAATCCACACCGTGGCCATCAGTTTAAGCAGACATCTGGCAAGGAAGATGGCATCCGCCCCGCGGATCAACACAATGAGGAAGAACGTATATCAGAGATGATCGACATAATTATGGAAAAAGGGCTGAAGATGCAGAATGATGAGAAAGAACGGGGATTTGCTCCCGTGAAGACTCCACTTATAGAAAGAATAAAGATGGCACCATATCCAAATAAATTTAAGCCACCGACAGTTCAGGCTTACAATGGGACAACCGACCCTAATGTGTTCTTATTTAAGTACGATCAGCACATGGACGGGGCCCGAGCCACTGATGAGTTGAAATGCTTATATTTTCCGACCTACCTTGAGGGAGTAGCCTTAATTTGTTTTACAAAGTTACAACCTAGATCAGTGGATGATTTCACCACGCTGGCCAAGCTATTCCGGGAGCAATTCAGGCTTCAAACCACAAAGATACGAGACGTTATGGAGTTGAATGAGCTAGTGCAAAGGCCGGGGGAGCCAATTAGAACTTTTCTTACTCGATTCAATACCGCAGCAGCTGAAGTTGGGAATTACGAGCCTCAATTGGCTTTAATGGCCTTAAAGGGGGTTGTGAATAAGAAGACTAAGCTCGGACGTTGGATAAAAAAGATGAAACCCGGTACCCTCGAATAATTGTTTGATAAAGATGAAGAATACATAGGTGTGGTTGAGGATCCTGACTATGCTATGGATATTCCAGAAAGTAGCACACAGCTTGGAAAGAAGGGTGATGACACTGATAATAATCAGAAAAACGTTGGAGGTCCGAAACGGGGCAATGATGGGAGAGACAGTCGAGCCAATAAGAGGTTCCACTGCTTCAAGAACTCGGAGTTGACGCCATTAAATGAGACTGTGGAGAATATCTTCATGGCCACCAAGGAGACTGAAGACTACCCATTACCAAAGAAAATTAATGTTAGTGATGCCGCCATTGAATCCGGAAGATTTTGTCGGTTTCATAATCAACCGGGGCATAACACGAATGAATGTCGGCACCTGAAGAGCCTAATTGAAGGACTAATAAGGAAAAATAGACTTCAACAGTACACCAAGAATCTGCGGAATTCTCAAGCATCCCAAAGCCAGGGAACTTCTAATGGACAACCAGGTCAAAGCGAGAATGCTGCAAATGTTATAATGCCAAGGCTGATCATTAATACCATTTCAGGAGGCCCACGCCCCACCGGGAAAAGTTGGAGGGATCTTGTGAAATATGCTAGCGAGATGAGGAACCCCCCAAAAGAAGGAGAACTCATCATCATGAGTGAAGCTCTTTCAACAAAGATACGAAGGTTTTCTTGGGGTGACATTATATTCAAAGAACAAGACTCGGAAGGGTTGATAGCACCAACCGAAGATCCAATGGTGATTACCATAGACTTGGGCCTTGCCATCGTCAGAAGAGTTCTGGTTGACAGTGGAGCATCCGTCAATGTCCTGTTCATTAATGCCTTTCACAGAATGAAGCTTCCTATGGGAGATTTGAAAGCTTGTCAAAACAAAATTCATGGTTTTACCGGACAGACTGTTCAACCAATCAGAATTATTAACTTACCTGTTGAGCTCAGAGAGGGGGAGCAAAGGGTCACACGAGAACAGGACTTTGTTGCAATCGATGAGTTATCAGCTTATAACGCCTTCCTAGGATGACCGACACTTGCAGCATTCCAAATCACAATGGCCCCATTGTGTCTGATGATGAAATTTCCCACCGAGAACGGGATTGGCATAGTTAAAGGCGACCAACAAACAACAAGGGAGTGCTATCTGGCTGAGCTTTCTGAGTTAAGGAAAAAGGAAGTGAGGAATGATGTGGAGCTACCGCTTCACATCCAAAACCCCCCTTTATAGAAACTAAAGCAAGGCCCCCACACTGGCGAGCATAGCGGAGACCAGAAGGTGATTGATCCAAGAAAAACCAGTATGGGGGAAATACGGGCGGCTCCAGCCGAGAATACCATTTCTGTTCCAGTGCATGATAAAGACCCTAACCGAGTTCTAAAGATAGGTTCTCAGTTTGGACAGAGGCTGAAAAGGGATTTGATATTGTTTCTAAAACCAAACTTAGACGTCTTTATGTGGACGCACTCGGACATGTGCGGAATATCGACTGACACAATTGTTCATAAACTGAATGTTAGTCCCAATGTGACCCCTGTGAAGCAAAAACGGCGAACTCAGGGACCTGAAAGATCGATGGCATTGCAAGAAGAAGTAGATAGACTTTTTAAGAACAACTTTATACGAGCATCAGCGTATCCCGATTGGGTCTCAAATCTTGTTCTTGTCAAAAAATCTAACGGCAAATGGAGGGTGTGCATAGATTACTCGGATCTTAACAAAGCGTGTCCTAAGTACAGTTTTCCCTGCCCAGAATTGACCAGCTCGTTGACGCAACCGCTGGGCACGCACTACTATCTTTCATGAATGTATACTCTGGATATAATCAAATTATGATGCATGAACCGGATGAGGAGAACACAAGCTTTATAACTAATAGAGGCCTATACTGTTATAAGGTTATGCCATTCAGACTATAGAATGCGGGGGCAACATATCAGCGTCTAGTGAACTCCATGTTCAAATACCAAATTGGGAACACTATGGAGGTTTATGTCGACAACATGCTGGTAAAGTCGAAAAAGGCTGAAGATCACTTGGAAGATCTGGCAGAAATGTTCCATATCCTAAGAAAATTCAGTATGAAGTTAAATCCTCCGAAACGGTCTTTTGGGGTCTCTTGAGGGAAATTTCTTGGATTCATAGTCAATGCCAGAGGCATTGAGGCAAGTCCTTCCCAGGTCACAGCATTACGAGAGGTGCGAGCACCAAAAACAATGAAAGAGCTTTAGAGCTTGAATGGGAAAATTGCTGCTCTTAATCGCTTCATCTCTAAAGCCAAAGATCGATGCATCCCGCTCTTTGACGCTTTAAGGAAAGGAAAGAGAGACTTTCAGTGGACTACAGAATGTCAAATGGCTTTCGAACAGTTAATTCAACATTTGAAGTCCCCATCGATGCTTTCTAAACATAGAGATGGAGAAGAGTTATACCTATACTTGGCTGTATCACCACACACCCTGAGTGCCGCACTTGTCCGGTAGGATGCCGAAGTCCAATGACCAGTTTATTATATTAGCAAGCGGCTTGCTGGGACAGAATTGAATTACCCAAAGCTTGAAAAACTAGCATATTGTCTACTCGTTTCCTCAAAGAAGTTGAGGCCATATTTCCAGTCCTATCCAATAAAAGTCCTCACCGATCAACCGCTAAGACAAATTCTCTTCAGTCTAGAAACTTCTGGGAGGCTACTAAAGTGGAACATTGATCTCAGCCAATATGACATCTCCTATCACCCTCGAAGAGCTATCAGTGGACAAGCTTTAGTGGATTTCATTGCCGAATTCATGGACAGAGGAGAGAAAATTGAGGAAACAATGGGAGCAATTGCTAGCTGGAAGCTGTACATTGATGGCTCAAGAAATGATTACTGTTCAGGGGCTGGAATCATCTTGGAAACTCTAGAGGGCCATTCCCTATGTTATGCATTAAGGCTGGAATTTCCATTAACCAATAATGAGGCGGAATACGAAGCACTGATAAACGGATTAAAACTAGCAAAAGAGCTAAATCTAAAAACCCTGTGGTTCTTCAGCGATTCCCAATTGGTAGTGGGTCAGGTCCTTGGGGAATTCCATACCAAAGTAGGAAATCTTCCTTCCTATATTATAAAAGCCATGGAACTCCTCAACAACCTCGATCATTACACTATATCTCACATTCCAAGAGAAGAAAATACGAAGGCTGACTCTCTCGCTAAATACGCTAGTTCCTCTGATGCACACACTACAAAAAGTGTTCTATTGATAGCAAACAAAGATTGCACCAGAGGTTAAGTTGCTATAATTAAGTATACTAGTCATTATTTGGGTAAAACATAGCTTTGATTTCATTAAACATAGCCAAGGGTCGTGCAATCTTTAAAATACCCTAAAAATTTGGCGGTCAAAAATTCATGTTCCCTCTTAATTCATTTCCGCTAAAATTTGGCCGCTAAAATTTTATTTCCCTTGACTTCTTTCCTCCCTAATTCAGTGGCCTCAAATAGCAGCTTCACTCCCTCCACAAATCATGGAAAATCGCAGCTCCGCTCCTTTCCAAAATTGCAAATCCCTTTCATGTCTGAATGTAATCCTCCTCAAGTCATCGTCTTTGCCAAATCGCCGCAAGTCGCCGTCTTCGCTAGTCGCATCTCCGTTCACAAGGATATCTACTTTAAAGAGTGGTGTGAGGAAGCACTACCTGTGAATTTGCCTTAGGTAAACACTTCTTCGTGCTCAAAATCGAAACTGGAATATCCCCCTTCCAATAAGCGAAATTCTGCCATGCTAATTATTAAGTTCACTTTGGTTTTCTACTGTATATCATGCCTGCATTTGCTTTCACTCAAAGATGATTATTATTATTAATAATACTATTTTAACAAAATTGTATCTTATAATTATTAGTATCATGGCCTTGTATCTTATAATTTATTTATAGTGAAGCAATTATAATATAGGGCTACGATGGTATGCTGAGAGCCACATTAAAAGAAGAAAAGAACTGTTATTTATCATTTTTAATAGTTAATAACTATGAATTTGTCATTTATCGTTTCTCCTAGAATTTTTTGACTTTTTATAATAAAATTCTGCCAAAAAAAGAAAAAGTCCATCCTACACTACCAAATTCATCGCTTGTGTTTGCAGCATACCCGACCCTGTCGATAGGTAAGACAATCTGTGAGATCCACAGTTTATGCTTCAACAAGTGATTGCTGAGCTTACAAATTAGTTTCAAATTAATCCTATAAATATAATTAAATAAATTGATATTTCAAAGCGAGAATCAAAAAGCTATGGCCAAATGAATTTTCAGAAAGGTCGCTATGGAGATAATATAGCCCGTGAAAATGGACATTTTGTAAACGACCTCCGTTTTCGATGAAACCACTTTTGTTGGATCCGGGATGTCAAATTATTGCTAGGTTTCAAATTCCATAAATTTTGGAGTTACTATGTGAGCGTGGCAAAGGAAAATGTGTTTGGTTGATTTCAGTCAATTTGGATCGACCAAAACATGGCCATTTTTCAAACGGTTTCCAAATTCGACGAAACTAGTTTTGTTTGGACTATAACGTCAAAACCTAGCTAGATTTATTTTTTGGAATTTTTAGGATCAGTATGTGGCTCCGGCAAATTGAAATGTACGTTCAAATCAAATATTGAATGTTTTATATTTTGATTTGAAGAAAACCTGAGTGAAATAGTCGAATAGGCTGACGAAACATATCCCATTGTGTTCGGAATCGGGGTATTTAGCTAGGGCGACAGTCGTTGGGTTTGAATTGGAGATCATAAGGAGAAGGGGTATTAATGAATTTTAAAATAAATATAAAATCATGGGATAATCATAATTTCCCATTTCACTTTCTCTCTCCCCGAAGCTTTTCAACCCGACGGCGGAAAGACCTCCTCCCTTCTCTCCTCAAATCCGACCGATTTTTGCAATAAAACCCAACGCCCCTTCAGGGAATTTGTAATGACCCAGGAAATTTCGGCAATTCGAAATAGTAATTAATTAAGGATTTAATGATAAACAATTAATTTTACATTTGGATTCGATATTAAAAACCAAAGTTCATGGGTTTGAACAAGAATTGAATTCAGTATTAAATTTCAGAATGGCTGACTGAAAATCAAATATTTACTTGCAACTAGTCGAGAATAAATTTGATTGATATTTGAATTGGATTTGAAATATGACTGAAGAATAGAAATTTGTGGATTTGAAATAAATGTTATTCAACGTTAAACGGATTTGGGATTTTATTTAATAAAATATATGTGTGTATTTGTAAAGAAACTAAATTTACCGTTCGAATCTGGAAGCGAATGGAGTTGTTGATAAACAAATGGGATAAAATTGGCAAAATGATATATATAATTTAAAATTAAAATAATATTGTATAAAAACAGAGTCGGATTGTAGTAATAATAATTTTATTGGATTCAGACCGTTGAAACGAAAGAGCATGTATCATTTTTGTCACAATTGGAAATCGTGTTGGCGGTATCAATTTAGAACGGTTAGTGGTATTCGGAGTAGAAATTAACAGTAAATAAATTTTCCTCAGATAATTCTATCCTAATATGCAACCTACCTGTAATAACCCGAAATTCTGAGCCAGTTTAAAATTTTTATTTTGGCAATTTTAACGAATTTTGAATATTTAAAATAGATTATTTTAAATAATATCGACGAAAATTTATTTTGAATATATTTAGAACGTATATATATATATATATGTGTCGTCGTTAGAATATAAATAATTATATATAATTATAATAGGAATTGAAAATGGCGCGGTAGTTCGATAATTCGATTTCAAACTTCAATTGAATGTACCGGGTGCAGAACAACCCGGATTTTAGTGAAACCAAAAATAATAGGATCTATTTGATAATATCTTTCCAACGAATCCAAAAAATCGAAATTTCATAGCGGGAATCAAAAGATATGTCCAAATGAAAATTCTGAATAGTCACTATGGAATTCAGGCCCTTAAAAATGGGAATTTTGCAAACGACCTCGGATTTCGACGAAACCACTTTTGTTGGATCCGCAGTGTTAGATTATTTCTAGATTCCAAATTTCATAATTTTTCGAATCAATATGTGAGCGTGGCAAAGGAAAACGCGTTTGACCAGTTTAAGTTGATTTTAATCGACTGGAAAATGACCATTTTTCCAACTGTCTCAGAATTCGACGAAACTAGTTTTGTTAGTACCGTATCGTCAATAAGAAGCTAGAAAATATTTTTCTAGAATTTTTCGAGTTAGTATGTGACCCCAGTAAATTGAAATGCGCGTTCAAATTCAATATATAGAGTTATATGTTGATTTTAACGAAAACTGATCGAAACAGTTGAATCAGCCTACGATACATATCCCATTGTGTTCGGAATGGGGGTAATTAGCTATGGATGACAGGCGGTGGGTTTCGTTTCCAGTTCGTCAATAAAAGTCAACTCTTTAGAGAATTAATTAATAAAATAATAATATATATAAACCTATTTTCTCTCCCTTACTCAGTTAAACCCCCCATTACAAATCGATTTACGAATCAAAATAAAAAATAAAAAAAAAGCACGAACTCGATCCCGTCGCCCCCTCGATCTAGCCACCCACGGGTCGCCGGAGCTGGCCAACCCCGCTGCCGCTCGACCTCCTCCATTCCCCCTGGCCTCACTCGATCCCAACGGCGCCTCCTCCTCCTTTATCCCTAAAACTGCGAAGCCCTAATCTCCCCCAGACCCAAAACCGACCACCGCAACACCAGGGGCCCCCATCTCCCTCCGCCGATCCCACGCAAACCCCCCTAGGTCAAACAACAATAAGTTTTTTTGTTTTTATTTTATTTTATTTTTTTCTGTTTTTATTTAATTTAAATACTTAGTTAAAAACCAGATTTTGATGTGTTAATATTAGTTTAAAAATCAGATTATTTTTATATAAATAAATTTTAAATTTTTAGTTGTAGAAAGTTTTGTTTTATAAAGTAAGAAGATAGAATTTTTATAAGATAAAAGGATTATATTTTTATAATATGATAAAAAGAGATTTTTATCATATAAAGATGACATTTTGAATCACGGAAATCAGAAATTATATATGGATATATATTGTTTCAAAAGTAGGATTTTTTATATATTATATACATGTGTTTTGTAAGGAAAAATATACTTTGTTTAGAGAAGAAATATACTTTGTTTAGAGAAGAAATATACTTTGTTTAGAGAAAAAATATACTTTGTTTAGAAAAGAAAATTATATTTTGTTTTAGAAAACAAAGTGTAATGATAAGATATTTATAAAGGAAAAGATAAGATTTTCAATAATACAAAAGGCGATTTTTATATGAAGAAATTTGAAGTAAAAATTCTATTTTTATATATTGAATAGCAGTAAAAATTCGATTTTTATATATTGAATAGCGAAGTAAAAATTAGATTTTTCTATAATGAATAGCGAAGTAAAAATTAGATTTTTCTATATTGAATAGCGAAGTAAAAATTCAATTTTTATATATTGAAAAGCAAAGTAAAAATTCGATTTTTACATATGTAGTGAATACGGGCAACGAAGATGACAAAAAGGAGAGAACGATGAAGATTTCTATAAATGAAGTGTCGTGAAGTTGGGATAGCTTTCGGTGAGAAATTCTCACTCTTCAATTTCTTTTTCTAGTTATATATATATACTAGGATGCAGACGGTGTTTAGTAGCACCCGACACAATCGTGCACAGACCATGGACTTGTTTGTTTGGTTGTGTAGTTGGTTATGTTATTTGATTTGAAATCGAATTGTTTGGTGAAATGAAATTGATTTGATTGATGTGTGAATGGCGTGGGCCTTCACTAGACCGGGGATAAGTCTGGGCCTTGTCCCGTTTCTAGTATCGTGCGGTTATGCCGCCGAAATTTTCTAAAATAAGTTAGAAAAATAAAAACATCAATTTTATTTTGTAAATGAACTGAATAGAAATTCATGTGTCAAAGTAAAATATTTTATCGTTAAAAATATAATTTTTAACGTGAATGTGAATAAATAAATATTCATTTACAAATTAGACGGTTTGTTTATGTACACCTATTTGAATGACATTGATTGGGACGATAAATTTTACACATCGCCCAACTGCACAAATAAAATCTGTGTTTGTTGATTTGAAACCCCACACGGGTGTTGGGATGAAATTTGAAGTTCACTCATCCTGATTGATTAAATATGTCGATCGATTGATCGACAGACTGTTTTAAGCGTTAGATATCTATATTTGATGCTCATACAGTGTAGTGCACTTTGAATGACAGTTGATTATTTATCGTTGCTATTATATACATGTGTTGTATGGAATCCGTATAATTAACTTTATATGGTAATTGATTAGGCCTCATTCCAATTTGAAAAATAAAGAATATTATAAAATAAAGGTTCATGTATTGACTGTACTCATCCGTTGAGATTAGTCATGTGTTGAACGAAATATTTTAACAATAAAATTTATATCTTCATCACTATAAAATAAAGGTTCATGTGTTGACTGTACTCATCCATTGAGATTAGTCATGTGTTGAACGAAAGATTTTAACAATAAAATTTACATCTTTATCATATATAAGATTAGAAACTAATTGGAAAATAGATAAGATGAGTGGTCTCCTGGATATTGATCTGATGTTGGTTTCGGCCTTCGGGGTTAATATTCAGGGAATCGTTCTCTTACTAATTTACGGTTGGAGTCTGATTTGATATCAAACGATAGATACCATAATTTTTATAAAATATATTAAATAACAAAAATAGTCACACGTGGACAGTACTCATTCGTTGAGATTAGTCATGTGTTGACAAAATATAGATTCATTTGTTGGATAGAATAACGAATTTATTGAAATATATAAAGCCGTGTTGATTAGAGACGCGCTATTTTGACACGAACGATATTTATATCGATTATATTCGTTTTTAAATTTGAATTGAATTGAATAGAAAACGAATTTGAATTGAATCAAATAGAAAACGAATTTGAATTGAATCGAATAGAAAACGAATTTGAATTGAATCGAATAGAAAACCAAGTTGAATTGAATCGAATAGAAAACGAATTTGAATTGAATCGAATAGAAAACCAATTTGAATTGAATCGAATAGAAAACCAATTTGAATTGAATCGAATAGAAAACGAATTTGAATTGAATCGAATAGAAAACGAATTCGAATTGAATTGAATAGAAAACGAATTCGAATTGAATTGAATAGGAAACGAATTCTAATTGAATTGAAAACGAATTCGAATTGAATTGAAAACGAATGCGAATTGAATTGAAAACGAATTCGAATTGAATTGAAAACGAATTGAAATGAATAGAAATTGAATTGAAATTTGAATTGAATTGAAATGAATTTTAAAACGAATTTATAAGGAAAAATTCAATTTTGATTTGAATTGAAATGGAAGTTGAAATTGTTTTTGAAACGGATTCAAAACTATTTATAAAATTCGTTTTAAATAGAAATCGACGAAATATTTATTATATATATAATATAATGGCCTGAATAGAACGCGCCGCGGCAGTTCGTGAATTTCGACCATTTATTTCAAACGGACATTACGGGAGATCCGACCGTCGGATTCTCCTAAAACCGGAACCGTTGGGTTCGTATCGAAAAGAGATTTCTAACGAATATTAGAAATTCAAAATCTAACGGTTGGATTTGGAGATACGTCCAAATCAAATTTCGAAAAGGTCGCTGTAAGTGCAGTTCGATGGCCGTTGATGGAAATCGACTGTACGGGCCTTGATAAAATTATTAAAAATAGTAATAATTTGTGTGAAATCATAAGAAATGATTTGGGAGAAATTGGGATGTAAAACTCCATATTTGAAAAGATAAAAATAGATTTTTATCGAAATGAACTAGTTTCGAACTAAAATTAAACCCGTTTATTTTTAAAATAAATAAACTGGATTTGAAATGGGTTTTAAACAGAATTGATTTGTGGGTTTATCATGAACGGTGTTTTTAAATAACACTTGTTCTTTAACCCGATAATAAATAAAATGTGATTTGGGTTTATCGTGAACGGTGTTTTTAAATAACACTTGTTCTTTAACCCGATAATAAATAAAATGTGATTTGGATTTGTCGTGAACTGTGTTTTAAATGACACTAGTTCTGTAACCCAGTAAAGGGAGTTTTAATGAATCTAGAATTATATTGAAATGTGAATTGATAATTTAAATTATCAAATTTGGAAAATAAGCGAGAATGGAGTATCACCAGTTTTGCTCCAAAGCGATAGTTAAATCTTTAATTAGATTTGAACGTGAAATGGTAATCAATTTTACCGATAACACCATGGTGTTAGATATGGAGTATTACCAGTTTTTCTTCATGGGATGAATAGTTTGGGATTGGGAAATAAAATAAATAATTACTTCGGTGTGGTTCGCTAATCTCGACTAGTTTGGAAAACAATAATTTGGTTTGAAATGACATCCAAAGGAAGATTATAGAATAAATTTAGAAGAATTTATCTTGGATAAAATTAATGGGAACCTTTCCCTAAAAATGTGATTTTGTGAATAAAAGAATATTCTGAATTGGAATGAGGCGTATGTTGTGTCTGTGTAACATTTGTTTTTAATATACGCGGGTTGTTCGGAAAGTCCGGGTTTATACCCATTCTGAATAACCGATTCGACGATAAGTCGAAGATGAAGACGGTGGTTGAAGACCGGAAGTCTTCACATCATTTGGGTGATTACTGATGATCTTGATTGGGCTGTACACCCAAGATGAGGGAATCAGTTGGTGATCGTCCAGACGTACTTGGAGATCTATGGATATGCGAGGAAAGTGCCTCCGGTTTCGTTCAGACCCAAAACGAACTTGTAAATGGATTGTGTGTCTGACATTGGATTTTATTCTGTGTTGATTGATTTCTGTTAAATATATATTTGTTTGGCGGCGGAGAATTTATTCTCTTGCTTAACGCCCTTCTCTGAGACGTATGAGCTTAGAGGTTATATATCGATAGATATCAATCGCATGGCATGAATTGCCTGTGTGGCACGCTGAGTTGCATGGATCAAGGCTTCTGTTGAAAAGCAAAGTCTTGTGGTTGATGATCAAAGCACGGCCTACGTGGCAGCTTTGTATATAGCGTGGATTCGTGAGCCTCACACCTCGGTATGAGTCAAAAACGGGATGAGGACCCAAGGAGTGCACGACGTTTCTTTCTAGCTATGGGTGGTGTCAGTGACCTACCAGCCCTGACATTTATATACTTTTCACCTTTGTGGTTTGGATGCAAGGCGCCTCGATTATAGGTCCTATAGGGCCGGGAAACGTGTGTTCAGGAATAATTAATCCTCAAACGTAAGAGAGGACCGGTCTTGGAGGATCCCAGGGTTACCCAGAGTGTGTAGTCCTGAGGCATTTGATAGAGTGTCTTGAAGCGGAGAGGAGCTTGCCCCTTGCCTCGACTCATGACAGAATCCAATTCCAATACGTGATATTGCGGTTTTAATTGTAGAACTAGTATGGCGACATAGTAGATGGTAGCTATGACGCCTATGATTGATATTTATGATTGAAATTGTTTTGACACTATACACCTATAATAGTATCTAATAATGTGTTTTAAACGTATCAAGCATGCTTTGGCTGTTATAAGGGAAAACCCTATCCTCCGGCTTGCGTTGCATTGTGTGATGGGACCTGGGTCTTATTACAGCTTCATTTTTCTTTATTTAGCATTGCGCTATTTGTTCTATGCACTGGTATCCTTGGGAGGAAACCCGTTCCGTGTTATACGGCGTGGTCTCTTGATTTACCTAACTTTAAAACCAATATTAATAACTGTTTTAGTCCTCACACCAGTCACATGACTGACCTGCAGTTTATTGTTTTAACCTAAACTCTGGGTGCCCCTATTTTCGACACGGGCAGCTAGTAGTTTTGGTTTTGCAGATTTATATTCACAGGATCCTAGTTTATAGCTGGAATGATATCTGGAAAGCTCTGTATCCATATATCACCTTCAGTTGTGCTTTGTATTATTTTCCGCTGCTATGTAATTTATTGTAATCTCTGATATTTATCGGATGTAATTTATTCAATTATACTCTGTATATTCTTGTATCTGATGGAATTGTTGTAATAACAATGAAATGTTCTTCCGTCTGTGTTCAAATATGTCCTGTTCTCAAACGATCAGGGGTTTCGAACGGTCTAGATCGGTTTAACGACTGATTCGAATCAAGCGAAATTCCCGGCCGTCGCATTTGGTATCAGAGCTTTGGTTTACAGAGCTCGAGAACAAGACACATTAGAACCATACGAAAGAATTCATCAGATATTGGATTAGTAATATCCAATTAGAATGACTCGTTAGAGATAGGGTCAGTAGTATCCTAGAACGAGTGTGAAGAGTACATTTTTCAAATGAAAACAATTTTGTTTTGAAAATTTAAACCATTTTATACGTATTTGATTATTCATTTCTTTATTTTGAATTTGGCCAATCCAATATATAAAGATTTTGCATATACGCGTCATGAACGTATATTCGAAGTTTTAAAATACTGGATAGATATAGAATCACATTCTAGTCGCCCGGAGTTGGTACTGATGATTGTCATGACATCATCAGTATTTATGTTCGTGTTTCGAAGGTGTGATATCTATATATTTCCATTAGACTGGTGTGAGAACCAAAACTAATATAGCTAGAATACATTGTTGTGAATTGGCATCAAAAACGAAATTTTCAGTATATATATCAAAATTTATGAATTTGAAGCGTTAATCCACTAATTGATTGATGTTTGTGTTGTTTGTTTATTTGTTTGCTAATTTTGAACCATTATGCCTAATTGTATCAAATATTGAATTGTATTGAAAATTGGTCGCATTTGCTTGCATATACATATAATTACATTGAACAGGTCATAGCAAGGAGGCTAGAGCAGAGAATAAAATTTGTTTGCCCGACAAATAGGTACATATTTACTATAATTTACTGTTTTGTTTGGGTGATGATGATTTTATGAGCCTATTGGCTAGCCGCTTGGCTTTTTCTTTTTCTTTTTGAGATCAGAAGGCCTATATGGTAATTTCGTGATTTTCCGGTGGCTCCCGGTGCAGGGGAGGTTATGGCGAAATTTTTCAAAAATTTAGGGCGTTAGCCAAATTTTTGAAGAATTTGAAAATTCTCAGAAACTGAAAAGTTGGAGAATTTAAGCCAGATCGAACGTAGAGTTGATTAATCAAACCACTTTCGACTTTGTTCCTTTTCGGGGACGAAAAGTTTTACGTGGGGGAGATTGTAATAACCCGAAATTCTGAGCCAGTTTAAAATTTTTATTTTGGCAATTTTAGCGAATTTTGAATATTTAAAATAGATTATTTTAAATAATATCGACGAAAATTTATTTTGAATATATTTAGAACGTATATATATATATATATATATATATATACGCGTCGTCGTTAGAATATAAATAATTATATATAATTATAATAGGAATTGAAAATGGCGCGGTAGTTCGATAATTCGATTTCAAACTTTAATTGAATGTACCGGGTGCAGAACAACCCGGATTTTAGTAAAACCAAAAATAATAGGATCTATTTGATAATATCTTTCCAATGAATCCAAAAAATCGAAATTTCATAGTGGGAATAAAAAGATATGTCCAAATGAAAATTCTGAATAGTCGCTATGGAATTCAGGCCCTTAAAAATGGGAATTTTGCAAACGACCTCGGATTTCGACGAAACCACTTTTGTTGGATCCGCAGTGTTAGATTATTTCTAGATTCCAAATTTCATAATTTTTCGAATCAATATGTGAGCGTGGCAAAGGATAACGCGTTTGACCAGTTTCAGTTGATTTTAATCGACTGGAAAATGACAATTTTTCCAACGGTCTCAGAATTCGACGAAACTAGTTTTTTATACCGTATCGTCAATAAGAAGCTAGAAAATATTTTTCTGGAATTTTTCGAGTTAGTATGTGACCCCAGTAAATTGAAATGCACGTTCAAATTCAATATATAGAGTTATATGTTGATTTTAACGAAAACTGATCGAAACAGTCGAATCAGCCTACGATACATATCCCATTGTGTTCGGTATGGGGGTAATTAGCTGTGGACGACAGGTGGTGGGTTTCGTTTCGAGTTCGTCAATAAAAGTCAACTCTTTAGAAAATTAATTAATAAAATAATAATATATATAAACCTATTTTCTCTCCCTTACTCAGTTAAACCCCCCCCATTACAAATCGATTTTCGAATCAAAATAAAAATAAAAAAATCACGAACTCGATCCCGTCGCCCCCTCGATCTAGCCACCCACGCGCCGCTGGAGCAGGCCAACCCCGCTGCCGCTCGACATCCTCCGTTCCCCCTGGCCTCACTCGATCCTAACGGCGTCTTCTCCTCCTTTATCCCTAAAACTGCGAAGCCCTAATCTCCCCCAGACCCAAAACCGACCACCGCACCACCAGGGGCCCCCATCTCCCTTCGCCGATCCCACGCAACCCCCCCAGGTCAAACAACAGTAAGTTTTTTTGTTTTTTTTTTATTTTATTTTATTTTATTTTATTTTTTCTATTTTTATTTAATTTAAATACTTAGTTAAAAACCAGATTTTGATGTGTTAATATTAGTTTAAAAATCAGATTATTTTTATATAAAATAAAGTTTAAATTTTTAGTTTTAGAAAGTTTTGTTTTATAAAGTAAGAAGATAGAATTTTTATAAGATAAAAGGATTATATTTTTATAATATGATAAAAAGAGATTTTTATCATATAAAGATGACATTTTGAATCACGGAAATCAGAAATTATATATGGATATATATTGTTTCAAAAGTAGGATTTTTTATATATTATATACATGTGTTTTGTAAGGAAAAATATACTTTGTTTAGAGAAGAAATATACTTTGTTTAGAGAAGAAATGTACTTTGTTTAGAGAAAAAATATACTTTGTTTAGAGAAAAAATATACTTTGTTTAGAAAAGAAAATTATATTTTGTTTTAGAAAACAAAGTATAATGATAAGATTTTTATAAAGGAAAAGATAAGATTTTCAATAATACAAAAATGCGATTTTTATATGAAGAAATTTGAAGTAAAAATTCGATTTTTATATATTGAATAGCAGTAAAAATTCGATTTTTATATATTGAATAGCGAAGTAAAAATTAGATTTTTCTATATTGAATAGCGAAGTAAAAATTAGATTTTTCTATATTAAATAGCGAAGTAAAAATTCGATTTTTATATATTGAAAAGCGAAGTAAAAATTCCATTTTTACATATGTAGTGAATACGGGCAACGAAGATGACAAAAAGGCGAGAACGATGAAGATTTCTATAAATGAAGTGTCGTGAAGTTGGGATAGCTTTCGGTGAGAACTTCTCACTCTTCAATTTCTTTTTCTAGTTATATATATACTAGGATGCAGACGGTGTATAGTAGCACCCGACACAATCGTGCACAGACCATGGACTTGATTGTTTGGTTGTGTAGTTGGTTAGGTTATTTGATTTGAAATTGAATTGTTTGGTGAAATGAAATTGATTTGATTGATGTGTGAATGGCGTGGGCCTTCACTAGACCGGGGATAAGGCCGGGCCTTGTCCCGTTTCTAGTATCGTGCCGTTATGCCGCCGAAATTTTCTAAAATAAGTTAGAAAAATGAAAACATCATTTTTATTTTGTAAATGAACCGAATAGAAATTCATGTGTCAAAGTAAAATATTTTATCGTTAAAAATATAATTTTTAACGTGAATGTGAATAAATAAATATTCATTTACAAACTAGACGGTTTGTTTATGTACACCTATTTGAATGACATTGATTGGGACGATAAATTTTACACATCGCCCAGCTGCACAAATAAAATATGTGTTTGTTGATTTGAAACCCCACACGGGTGTTGGGATGAAATTTGAAGTTCACTCATCCTGATTGATTAAATATGTCGATCGATTGATCGACAAGCTGTTATAAGCGTTAGATATCTATATTTGATGCTCATACAGTGTAGTGCACTTTGGATGAAGGTTGATTATTTATCGTTGCTATTATATACATGTGTTGTATGGAATCCGTATAATTAACTTTATATGGTAATTGATTGGGCCTCATTCCAATTTGAAAAATAAAGAATATTATAAAATAAAGGTTCATGTGTTGACTGTACTCATCCGTTGAGATTAGTCATGTGTTAAACGAAATATTTTAACAATAAAATTTATATCTTTATCACTATAAAATAAAGGTTCATGTGTTGACTGTACTCATCCGTTGAGATTAGTCATGTGTTGAACGAAAGATTTTAACAATAAAATTTACATCTTTATCATATATAAGATTAGAAACTAATTGGAAAATAGATAAGATGAGTGGTCTCCTGGATATTGATCTGATGTTGGTTTCGGCCTTCGGGGTTAATATTCAGGGAATCGTTCTCTTACTAATTTACGGTTGGAGTCTGATTTGATATCAAACGATAGATACCATAATTTTTATAAAATATATTAAATAACAAAAATAGTCACACGTGGACAGTACTCATTCGTTGAGATTAGTCATGTGTTGACAAAATATAGATTCATTTGTTGGATAGAATAACGAATTTATTGAAATATATAAAGCCGTGTTGATTAGAGACGCGCTATTTTGACGCGAACGATATTTATATCGATTATATTCGTTTTTAAATTTGAATTGAATCGAATAGAAAACGAATTTGAATTGAATCGAATAGAAAACGAATTTGAATTGAATCGAATAGAAAACCAATTTGAATTGAATCGAATAGAAAACGAATTTGAATTGAATCGAATAGAAAACGAATTTGAATTGAATCGAATAGAAAACGAATTTGAATTGAATCGAATAGAAAACGAATTCGAATTGAATCGAATAGAAAACGAATTCGAATTGAATCGAATAGAAAACGAATTCGAATTGAATCGAATAGAAAACGAATTCGAATTGAATTGAATAGAAAACGAATTCGAATTGAATTGAATAGAAAATGAATTCGAATTGAATTGAATTGGAAACGAATTCGAATTGAATTGAAAACAAATGCGAATTGAATTGAAAACGAATTCGAATTGAATTGAAAACGAATTGAAATGAATTGAAATTGAATTGAAATTTGAATTGAATTGAAATGAATTTTAAAACGAATTTATAATGAAAATTTCAATTTTGATTTGAATTGAAATGGAAGTTCAAATTGTTTTTGAAACGAATTCAAAACTATTTATAAAATTCGTTTTAAATAGAAATCGACGAAATATTTATTATATATATTATATATATAATATAATGGCCTGAATAGAAAGCGCCACGTCGCGGCGGTTCGTGAATTTCGACCATTTATTTCAAACGGACATTACGGGAGATCCGACCGTCGGATTCTCCTAAAACCGGAACCGTTGGGTTCGTATCGAAAAGAGATTTCTAACGAATATTAGAAATTCAAAATCTAACAGTTGGATTTGGAGATACGTCCAAATCAAATTTGGAAAAGGTCGTTGTAAGTGCAGTTCGATGGCCGTTGATGGACATCGACTGTACGGGCCTTGATAAAATAATTAAAAATAGTAATAATTTGTGTAAAATCATAAGAAATGAATTGGGAGAAATTGGGATGTAAAACTCCATATTTGAAAAGATAAAAATAGATTTTTATCGAAATGAACTAGTTTTGAACTAAAATTAAACCCGTTTATTTTATAAATAAATAAACTGGATTTGAAATGGGTTTTAAACAGAATTGATTTGTGGGTTTATCGTGAATGGTGTTTTTAAATAACACTTGTTCTTTAACCCGATAATAAATAAAATGTGATTTGGGTTTATCGTGAACGGTGTTTTTAAATAACACTTGTTCTTTAACCCGATAATAAATAAAATGTGATTTGGGTTTGTCGTGAACTGTGTTTTAAATGACAATAGTTCTGTAACCCAGTAAAGGGAGTTTTAATGAATCTAGAATTAGATTGAAATGTGAATAGATAATTTAAATTATCAAATTTGGAAAATAAGCGAGAATGGAGTATCACCAGTTTTGCTCCAAAGCGATAGTTAAATCATTAATTAGATTTGAACGTGAAATGGTAATCAATTTTACCGATAACACCATGGTGTTAGATATGGAGTATTACCAGTTTTTCTTCATAGGATGAATAGTTTGGGATTGGGAAATAAAATAAAAAATTACTTCGGTGTGGTTCGCTAATCTTCACTAGTTTGGAAAACCATAATTTGGTTTGAAATGACATCCAAAGGAAGATTATAGAATAAATTTAGAAGAATTTATCTTGCATAAACTTTATGGGAACCTTTCCCTAAAAATGTGATTTTGTGAATAAAAGAATATTCTGAATTGGAATGAGGCGTATGTTGTGTTTGTGTAACATTTGTTTTTAATATACGCGGGTTGTTCGGAAAGTCCGGGTTTATACCCATTCTGAATAACCGATTCGACGATAAGTCGAAGATGAAGACGGTGGTTGAAGACCGGAAGTCTTCACATCGTTTGGGTGATTACTGATGATCTTGATTGGGCTGTACACCTAAGATGAGGGAATCAGTTGGTGATCGTCCTGACGTACTTGGAGATCGATGGATATGCGAGGAAAGTGCCTCCGGTTTCGTTCAGACCCAGAACGAACTTGTAAATGGATTGTGTGTCTGACATTGGATTTTATTCTGTGTTGATTGATTTCTGTTAAATATATATCTGTTTGGCAGCAGAGAATTTATTCTCTTGCTTAACGCCCTTCTCTGAGACGTATGAGCTTAGAGGTTTTATATCGATAGATATCAATCGCATGGCATGAATTGCCTGTGTGGCACGCTGAGTTGCATGGATCAAGGCTTCTGTTGAAAAGCAAAGTCTTGTGGTTGATGACCAAAGCATGGCCTACGTGGCAGCTTTGTGTATAGCGTGGATTCGCGAGCCTCACACCTCGGTATGAGTCAAAAACAAGGTGAGGACCCAAGGAGTGCACGACGTTTCTTTCTAGCTATGGGTGGTGTCAGTGACCTACCAGCCCTGACATTTATATACTTTTCACCTTTGTGGTTTGGATGCGAGGCGCCTCGATTATAGGTCCTATAGGGCCGGGAAACGTGTGTTCAGGAATAATTAATCCTCAAACGTAAGAGAAGACCGGTCTTGGAGGATCCCAGGGTTACCCAGAGTGTGTAGTCCTGAGGCATTTGCTAGAGTGTCTTGAAGCGGAGAGGAGCTTGCCCCTTGCCTCGACTCATGACGGAATCCAATTCCAATACGTGATATTGCGGTTTTAATTGTAGAACTAGTATGGCGACATAGTAGATGGTAGCTGTGCCGCCTATGATTGATATTTATGATTGAAATTGTTTTGACACTATACAACTATAATAGTATCTAATAATGTGTTTTAAACGTATCAAGCATGCTTTGGCTGTTATAAGGGAAACCCCTATCCTCCGGCTTGCGTTGCATTGTGTTCTGGGACCTGGGTCTTATAACAGCTTCATTTTTCTTTATTTAGCATTGCGCTGTTTGTTCTATGCACTGGTATCCTTGGGAGGAAACCCGTTCCGTGTTATACGGCGTGGTCCCTTGATTTACCTAACTTTAAAACCAATATTAATAACTGTTTTAGTCCTCACACAAGTCACATGACTGACCTGGAGTTTATTGTTTTAACCTAAACTCTGGGTGCCCCTATTTTCGACACGGGCAGCTAGTAGTTTTGGTTTTGCAGATTTATATTCACAGGATCCTGGTTTATAGCTGGAATGATATCCGGAAAGCTCTGTATCCGTACATCACCTTCAGTTGCGCTTTGTATTATTTTCCGCTGCTATGTAATTTATTGTAATCTCTGATATTTATCGGATGTAATTTATTCAATTATACTCTGTATATTCTTGTATCTGATGGAATTGTTGTAATAACAATGAAATGTTCTTCCGTCTACGTTCAAATATGTCCTTTTCTCAAACGATCAGGGGTTTCGAACGGTCTAGATCAGTTTAACGAGTGATTCGAATCGAGCGAAATTCCTGGCAGTCACACTACCTCAGATAATTTCATCGACCTATTCTTGAAAATCACCACTACCTTATAACCTAACAATGGAACATCGTTCTTATCTTCCCAATTTTCCTCTATAAAATTCATGCCGAAACCTAATAAAAAAGTAGAAGAACTTGCTTCCCCAAATTTCTTTAGCAAGGAAAATCCTTTTTTCCTCTTCAAGAATAATAACGACCGAACACTATTTTTTATTTTTCCCAAACCAGTTTCATGGCCTTCCTTTGAAAATAGAGTTCGTTGCCTTCAATTTAAGAAGCTATCCCAAGTAAACTTCGTTGCGCTTCATCACCTTAATCGCTTCTCCCCGAATCGAAGCACCCCTCAGCAAATCGAAGAAAGGTAAATCCAAAAATTTCACCTTCCTCTCCTTGAGCGTGGTCAATAACAGACGCCTTCTCCACCCACTGAGGCACACCACCTTTCGTCATCTTCTTCCTATTGCTCCTAGAACCAAAGCCACCTTCCTCCCCTTGCATAAGACTCGAACACTGTGGACTCGCAGATCCAGATCCACATAGATCGCTGGAGATTTGCAACACTGCCTGCAGCAGCTCCGCGTCTCCAAAGCCTCGGCTGAAGCTCAGCACCAATCCATCGCATTTGATCTCTTCTACTGCAGGTAAGTTTCGACTCACGATTCTTCTTATATTCAAGTAATCTAATTTCAACTCCTACTGAATTGGATATTCTCCCTTTTATCTCTGTTTGCTGTTGGGTTATCCTAATTTCTGTCCACATAAAATTATTTATTAGAACCTAAGCATGTTGTTTTGGTTTTTTTTGGATGGTTCCCTTTTGGACCGCTATCAGACTCTCTTAGTTTGTATTTGGGCTTTATTGGTCTTGATCTGTAACAGATTGTGTTTTGTTGTGGGTTATAAGAATGCATCTATAACAATGAATACATAAAATTTTGCTCCCTGCATTCAGTGCTTCGCATACGCATAGAGTGGGAAATCGGTTAATGTTAGTGTATCTTCATGGTTTTAAGTATCATGTTTTGAACACTGAATATATATATAAAACCAGTGCTCTATTATTTAACTAAATTATTTCGAAGAAAATATTTTTTTACTTAACTGAAAGCTGATACCTATAAAATTAGAAGCAAAATGCTAGGTTCAAAATTTTGTGTAGTCATCAAAAGACCCCATATTTTGAAGATTGTAGTGCAAAGCTCAAGAATCTCTCCCTGTTCTGATAATTTATTTTTAAAGAAGCATGGTATTTCCATTTGACCCAAAACTTTTCATAGGTTCAAGTCTTTGTACGATATGTATTGATAAAGGCGCCTATATAGAACTGCTTCAGTCACGCAAACAGTTTCCTTTACAACTAAGGATCTACATCCCATTATATTTGCATGTATTCACTTGTTACCTTATTTGGTAAAATCATAAACTGGGGATCCATCATGAGTGCTTGCAGCCTGAAAAATATACTGTGTTCTGATATAATCCGAAATCTGAAGTGGTTAGAAAAGCTGAAAACACATTTGAATTGCTACCTAAAACACAATCAAATGCAAATATGATGTGATGATACCAATATTAAAACCAAACAAGAACAGTCGTATAACCAGGCTCAATAAATCAAATTGAAATGAAAAATTCAATGGAAAGTACAGGAAATAAACTGGAATGAAGATAAGGAAGCTAGTAAGATTGCAATAGGTAGACTAAATCAAAAATGAACAAGGCTAAAGTTCCGTATGTTTCCAATTGCATGAAAACTAATATTCCATCTTGTTGAAAACCGAATATGTATTGAGTGGTGGATTTTGGGCTCCTTCATTGTTTGCATGTTTCCTACTGGCGCAAAGATTGTGATTAGTTGTGGCGTTCTAAGTATAGAATGACATATACACTGAAATGATTTAAATCGAAAAGAAAAATGTTACAAAGAATGAGCGCTTTGATATGATCAGCGACCTCCGTGCTCGTGAAACTCAGGGCGACTTATTTTTTTTAAACACTACCAACCTAAACAAGCACTTTTCACGTTAATCTTCTTTAAATTTAAATTAACTGATTTTTGAAATTAAGGGAGTTGTTTTCTAGGTCAAATATTTCTGTTTTAGTGCTATTTACCATATCAGACTTTATGAACAACAAAATGACGAGTGTTCTTCTTTTAAAAATACAAGAGAGGATAACTAACAACTCTGCATCAGTTGCTTAGGCTAGATGTAAACACATTGGAAGGTATGGATTTTTGAAGTGGGTAGCGTGTATGATTTCATATACAGAGGAAAAAAAAGAGAAAAAAAGAAAAGAATGAGTGACAGGTGCTTGTAAATGCCTGTTACCATGTTCTGCATGAATGTTTTGATTTGCAGAAGTATAACTTTTCATTACAAGGCAAATCTAATCCAAGCTTGTACACACTTAAAACTTTAAGTCACATACTGAATACTTGACATCTTGTGAAACACACATGTCAGAAACGTGTGTATATTGGGTACTCCACCGAAACTTTTAAAATTAATCATAGCTGATTCAGGATTGGTGTTCATTGATGATTATTGGGTGTATAAGATCATTTCTACATATTAGTCATGCTTGTGTAAATTACTGGAAACAATGAAAATGTGTTTGTGTGTATCCGCACGTGTGCGGGTTTGCGGGTGTGTGAATACATATAAACCTGAAAGCATTTTTAATGTATATCCCACTGACTTACATCACTAAACACATGTTCATTTGCCTTTGTATTTCATGTGCGCTGAGTCTTTTCATTTTGAAATACACATGTATCACATGAAATACATGGTGTTGGGGTCTTATATTGATGTATTTTGCATAGTAGTATACAGTACCTTCTTGGACCTAAATATCTATGAGTTGAATACTATTGGCATATTAAAACCTTGGAGGGTTTAGGTTTTACTTGTATAATTCCGTAGTATTACTTATTTACATGCACATGGTAATACTTATTTACATGCACCTGCTCTATTGGGAGGAAACAAATAGTGGTTTCCATTATCTTTAGTTCTGAAGTAAAAATATATGGACATTATGTAACATGGAAGCTTGCAGCCACTTTAAATCTTTTGTTGTCTAAATTTATGTTGCTGGCATGTTGTGGCAGCCGTGTACATTGCTGCATGGTCCCCTCTTTAGTCGTGCTCATCTGTGTCGAACTGGAATGAATATGTTTACCCCACTAGTTGCCTTGATATTTTCCATACATCTTACCGAAATTGTTTTCTTTTGCTGGCTTTGTGCAATGATGCAGAATTATATACTTTGACTGACTTTACCTGACTTGTTGCCGCTATATGCATTTTTCTCTACCCGCGTGATCTCGGCTTGCTCTTGCCATCTTTTATTTCTGGGATGATGAGGCAATACATATGTGTGTATGTATACACGCACATGTATATGCAAGCTCCCAAGATCGCTTATTGTAACAACCCGTAAAATCTGAACCAATTTAAAGTTTTTAAATTGGCTATTTTAGTGAATTTTGAATATTTAAAATAAATATTTTAAATAATAACGACGAAATGTATTGTTGAATCGATGTTGAAGATGAATAGAATTAATTTGAATTATAAACAAGGCCTGAAATGGCGCGGTAGTTTCGAAATTTGAATTCAAACTTTGACTGACTGTACTAGGTGCAAAACAAAACAGATTTGAGTGAAACCAAAAATATTTAAATCTGTTAGTGAATATCTTTCTAGCGAATCTGAAAAATCAAAGTTTCGTAGCAGGAGTCAAAAGTTATGGCCAAATGAATTTTCAGAAAGGTCGCTATAGAATTTATATAGCTCGTGAAAATAGACATTTTGCAAACGACCTCGGAATTCGACAAAACCACTTTTGTTGGATCCGGGATGTGAAGTTATTGCTAGGTTTCAAATCTCATAATTTTTGAAGCTAGTATGTGAGTGTGGAAAAGAAAAATGTGTTTTGGTCAATTACAGTTAAATTGGATCAACCAGAAAATGACCATTTTTCAAACGGTCTCAGAATTCGACAAAACTAGTTTTGTTGGGACCGTATCGTCAAAACATAGCTAGATTTATTTTTCTGGAATTTTTCGAATCAGTATGTGGCGCCGGCAAATTGAAATGTACGTTCAAATTAAATATTGAATGCTTTATATTTTAATTTGAAAGAAAACCGACTGAAATAGTCAAATGGGCCTACGAAACATATCCCATTGTGTTCGGAATGGGGGTAAAACACTAGGGACGACAGTCGTTGGGTTTGGATTGGGGTTCGTGTGTGAAAGGGGGTATTTTCGAAATTTAAAAATATATAAATTAAAGAAAAATTATCATTAGCTCATCATTTTCTCACTCCCCGTCGTTTCTCTCTCTTCCCTCCTGATTAACGGCGAATGTTCTTCGATCCTTCCCTTCCATTTTCTGGCCAATCCGCTCAACAAAATCCATTGCTCCTTTGGAGTATTTTGTAGATCTTCTTCCCAGCTCCACATCTATACCCACCTCGACCTCTACCGTGCGTTGTGCCTCGAGAATCGTGGCCAGGAAGTTACGCCGTTTAGGTAGCCGCCACCGCCACTAGGAGCCACCGAACTCCACCCCACCACTGGCGCATGTGCGCCTCTCCGAGCACTCCAAGGTGGCACCGCGCGATCGCCACCTCGTGCTGCGGATTTCGAGTTATTGTCAAACCTAGTTTTGAACATCAAGTTGATGTACACGGCTAATTTATTTTGAATTGATTTTTACACTTTTAAGTGTTGCAAACTTGTAAAAATCATATCTATTTCGTTCCTTGTCGAAATCCAGTGAAACAAGAGACACCGGGACCATGAGGACGTCTTCAACATTTTAGAAGAGACCGCATATTTTTCTGAGCCTTCTGCTATTTTTGGTGGACTGGAACCCAATGTGAGATTTCTAATTTATAAACGATATGGAAAACAACGATGTATAAATTATATAGTCGATGTATGAGTTATATAAGCGTTGTATAAGTTGTATGTTCGATGTATAAGTTATATATGCGTTGTAAAAATTGTATGTCCATTGAAATGAATTGAAGTGAATCGAAATATAATTATATACGAATATATATATATATACTCCCCTCGTCCACAGACCATGGACGATATTTATTGTTTGTGATTGGTGTAAAAATTGGTTGATAGCGAATGGCTGATTAGAATTGTTTGTGGTTGAAATTGATTGGTTGTTGTTGAAAAATACCCATTGGTGATTGAAACAAAATTAGAATAGATTGTGGAAATGAAAATAAAACATGCCGCCTGCGTGCGAACTAGATGCATGAATCCCCATTGTCAAAAGCTGCGAGGCTTTAAGGTAGAGCGAGGAGCCGTACTAGGGATGGCCCGTGTTTTAACTACCCTGCCGTTATGCTGCCAAAATTTTCAATAATATTCATGTGTTAGAATTATTTTCATGTGTTGAAACTATATTCCTATGTTGTATAGAAATTCATGTGTTGAAAAATAGTCGTGTTTTGCAATAAATTATTTTATAATAAAAATCATATATTTATCATCTATATAAACTATATAAAATAGTCGTGTTTTGCAATAAATTGTTTTACAATAAAAATCACATCTTTATTATATACATGAATTGTTAAAAATAGTGAAGTATTGAAATAAATGTCTGTTAGACAAAAATGTCATTTTTTTCAAATTTGTAAAGTGGAAATCGTTTTAAAATGAAAGGAAGAATTATATTTATATATATTTATATAAATATAATCAAAATATAGTGAATAACGACGCTGTAGTTCGTATTTTGAAATCGTGATTTCAAACGATTAGTGCGGGAGATCCGACCATCGGATTTTCCCGAAACCACAACCGTTAGGTTCGCCTTGGAAATATCTTTCCAATGGCACCAACTTTGTAAAGATCCAACGGTTGGATTGTCTGGAATGTTTAATTCAAATCTGAAGAAAAACAGCGCCAAAATCGATTATATATATATATATATAATTAAATTAAATCGAATAACGACGCTGTAGTTCGTATTTTGAAATCGTAACTTCAAACGATTAGTGCGGGAGATCCGACCGTCGGATTTTCCCAAAATCGAAACCATTGGATTCGTTTTGAAAAGATCTTTCTAATGATATAAATTTTGTGAAGATCCAACGGTTAGATTTTCAGATGTGTAAATCAAATCTGGAGAAAAACAGCGCCACGGCCGCGTTATGACCTGAAGCGTTGTTTGAATGAATTGGCTATTTTTAAATAAATAAAAATAGCGATAATAAAATATTATAAACGGTATGGAGTGGAAATAAACTGAATTTGCTCGATTTATGTGATATTTGATGGTTGAATGTGTTTGGTGTGAAAATTTCATTAAAGAACAGAACTAGTGATATCGAATAATTTAACCATTGAAATGAATTGATTTGAAATTCTAAATATACGTGAATTATTTGAAAAGGCCGAGTTGATTCTCATTTCAAATAATTGATCGACGAGTGAAAGTCGAAGATATGAAGACGGTGCAAGACCGATGATCTTCACGTCGAATGGCGGGGTGCTACTGATACTCATGATGGGAGTAGCTACCTTGAAAGGGCTGAAGTAGTAGCCGTCCGGACGTACTTGTTGATTGTACGGGTATGCGAGGTATTGAGTGCCTCCGGTTTCGTTCAGACCTAGAACGAATGTGTAAATGAACTGTGTGTCTGACAATGGATTTTGTTCTGTGCTGATTGATCTCTATTAAATATATATCTGTTTGGAGGCGGAGAATTTATTCTCTTACTTAACGCCCTTCTCTGAGACGTACGAGCCCAGAGGTTATATATCGATAGAAATCAGTCGCACGGGGTGAATTGCCTGTGTGGCACGCCTAAGTGATAGATGATCAAGGCTTCTGTTGAAAAGCAAAGTCTTGTGGTTGATGATCAAAGCGCAGCCTGTGTGGCATAGCTTTGTGTATAACGTGAATTCGCGAGCCTCACACCCCGGGGTGGACCAGAAACGGGAGAAGGATCCAGGGAGGACATGCGTTTCTTTCTAGCTAGTGTGGTGTCAGTGACCTACGAACCCTGACATTTATATACTTTTCACCTTTGTGGTTGTTGCTGTTGTGAGGCGCCTCGGATATATCGGTCGATCTGGGACCGATGGAGTCATTGGGCTCATTTACGCCCCAAAGGGCGGGGAAACGTAGTGTTCAGGCATTTTAATCCACATCGATGGACCGGCCCTGTGGCTCCTAAGGCTTGCCTGCGCGCTTGCCTGAGACATGGTAGGCTAGATTGTCTCGAAGCGGTAGGGACGATCCCTGACCTCGGTTCATGACGGAAATCCAATTTCCAAATACGACATCGTGCGGTTTTGATTGTATATATATATGGTGACATAATATATGGTACCCATGCTGTCTATGATTGATAGTTATGATTGAATTTTTTTTTGAAACATATATACACTACCAATAATATCAAATGATTTTTTTTGCTCGTATCAAGCATATTTTGGCCATTATAAGGTAAAACTCTATCCTCTGGTGTGTGTTGCATTGTGTGATGGGAACCGAGTCTTATAATGGCTTCATTTTTATAAAAAGCATTGCGATGTTTAAAAGATTTCTTTGTCTTAAAGCACTGGCAATCCAACGGAGTAAACCCATTCCGGGAAAGTGGCATGGTCCTGTGATTGGCCATATTTGAAAATGTGTTAAGTCGATTTCTCGTACCAGTCCCATGACTGACTCGTTGTTTGTTTCACTTGTAAACTCGGGTGACCCTTTTTCTACACGGGCAGCCTTGTATCCAGGTTTTAGCAGGCTCTTTTTGGATAGCTGGAGCTGAAGATGGATTCTATCATTTATCTCTTTTATATTGTTCAGCTCCTGTTGTACATATTATGTTTTCTTTTCCGCAGTAGGCATTTATGTATAGCTGAACTGTATTTTGTACTAAGTATGATCCTATATGCTGTGTAACTCTGATGATTATATTTATCCAGTGTATTCTATTGTACATTATCTGGTGTATTTAATTATTTATGTTCTACTGTTATCTGTTTATGTGTTATATTCCAAAGATTACCCTTGCCACCGTCTTATCGGGAATGGGGTCGTCACACTTATGCTATCATTATATTTGCTTCGGATGTTAAGGCGACGCACACGTGTATATTATGTACACGCATACACTCGCAAACCCCGAGACCCTTCGGCCCTGAAATCGATAGAATTGATATGAACAGACACCACACCTGATTATTTTATATACGTCAACCGTTATATTTCAGTTTATGTTGAAATTAATTTATTTGAACTATGATTTAATCCTGACTCGAGTGTTTTATGTTTTTTGCACGGAACGCTTGGGTCAGACCCAAGTGTTACATATGTAAAGATTTAAGCGTAGGATTCAAAGACTGGCGAAGCTGGGAATTTCGAAGACGTGTGCACGCTGAAGTTTCAAACAGTAAATTTTTCCCTAATGTTCAATTGTATTTTTACATTCCGCTGTTTATAAATACCTTGTACTAAAAATTCTGGTTGATATATAAAAGATTATTTTGCTGTTCAATCTTGTGTTATTTATTTATTCTGTTTTCTGTGTTGAATCTGTTTTTAAACTCTATAAGCTAGATAATGATCCATCAATTTGAACGTTTTAAATCGGTTTAATTACCAATTTAGAGCAGTCAAAAAGGGGGGACGTTACAAGTGGTATCAGAGCTTTGGTTTATTCAAAGCTTAGCCTATTGAGTTTAAATGAGTAGGATCAACACAAGAACAAAAACAAATTTTGAAAATAAAAAAAAGTTTCAAAATATAAAATTTTGGAAATAAAAATAATTTTTAGGTTTATTTTGGAAAGGGGATTATTTTGAAAAAATATATTTTGAAGATTAGTATTTTTGAACTGATACAATGGAAATAAAAATTTGTTTTATGATTTAAGATTTTTCGGAATTCCCAGTCTTCGAATCCGGATTTTGGCAGAGCTGTTCTTCGAAAGGTTCTCTTAGAATTAAATCTCCTATCCATCTTCGAACGGTATCAAAATAAGATAAGTATAATAGAATCAACAAATAAACTTCTGTAATTGTGTATTTTAGAAAACAAAGACGACTGAAATTTAGTGGGGATAAATTTCAGATAAGAATTTGAATGAAAGGGGAAATTCAAAATTATTTCAAGAAAATGAAACGACGAAATTTATTTTATATTCAGGATAGAAGTAAATTAAAATGAAATCGAAAAAAATTATAACTGGAATAAGACTGTGTTAAGTTTGATTAATTTATTTAGAACTTGGCAAGATGATTTATAATTGGTTTTAAACCAATAATGTATGATCGAATATAACAAGTTATAAACGGGTTGATTAACTAACAGGAGATGAATTGTAAACAAGAGTTATGAATGAAGTGAAATATGAAGGAAGATTTTAAAGAGAGTTGAACTAGTTTAATGTGACGCGTTCGTATTTATATAAAAGAAATAATATTTACTTTTGAAAGTAAACAACGTTTGGAAGCAAAAATGTTGGAAGTGGAATAGCGGATAAAGGAAATGGAGTTGCCCAGGACGAAGAGATTATTCTGAAGTTTCGAATACAAATCAAATGGAAATTTTCCGAAGTTCGGAATATATTATCAGAAAGGAGTTTATCTGAATGGGAGTTATTTGTCGAAGTCAATTATATCGAATTCTAGGGAAGTACTATTTACTTTCCATTTTTAATTAAAATTTAATATATTATTAATAAATTGGTAATCCATATTAAAGAATAAAGTAGGTTTTAAAAATTAAATATTTTGGAGACGTGAATTATTTCAATCAACGATTATTGTAAAAGAAATAAATTCTTAACTTGAAATCGGAAATTACAAATGAATGTTTTGTTAGTATTCGAAGTTGTGAATTTTATCTGTTTCAAATTCAATAATGTTGTTCAATTAAGGTATGAGAGGTAATTATAACCCAACTTGATTGACTTCATTGTTGACTAAGAAATGATTAAGGTTCAATATCAAAAGTTAGTTAAGTGTAGTAAGTAAATGGGTGTTGAATGTTAAGTGGGAATAAAGATGTTTTATTTAACATCTGTTTTAATCCAAATAACGAATCTCGAAATAATGACAAGATATATAAATGATTTTCAATGGTAATAAGAGATTTTGCTAAAAGTGTAGGAAATAAATGTGATAACTGAAAATATTTTTCAAAAAGATCGTGAGTAGCAAACTTGTTTTGATAAATTAGAATGGCAAATAATAAGGAATAAAAAGCCGCACGTTGAGAACAAAGGACGGCAGAACGTAAGAGAGGTGGATTTGTAAATTGAATCCAAGAGTTGAGTAAGAAATGATTTGCTAAGAAATTAAGGAATGAAGTCAAGAAATTTAGAAACTGACTGGATATTAGTTAAGTTGAATGATTTCCAAAGTGTTGATTTGATGTTGGTTTCGGTTTTTGGGGTTGATACTTAGGGAGTTGTTCGCTTGCCAATTTACGGTCGAAGGTGTGAGTATGAAGTAATGCATGAATGAGAATTGTAATAACCCGGAAATCCGAGCCAGTTTAAAAATTTTATTTTGACAATTTTGACGAATTTTGAATATTTAAAATAAATTATTTTAAATAATAACGACGAGAAATTTATTTTGAATAGAATTAGAACGTATATATTTATATAGATCGTCGTTAGAATATAGTTATTTATTTATAATTATAAAAGGAATTGAAAATGGCACGGTAGTTAGAAAATTCGATTTCAAAGTTCAAATGAATGTACAGGATCCAAAATAAACCGGATTTTAGCGAAACCAAAAATATTAGAATCTAAATGAAAATATCTTTCCAGCAAGTCCGAAAAATTGAAATTTCATAGTGGGGATAAGAAGTTATGTCCAGTTGAAAATTCAGAATAGTCGCTATGGAATTCTGGCCGTCAAAAATGGAAATTTTGCAAATTACCTCTGTTTTCGACGAAACCACTTTTGTTGGATCAGTGATGTCAAGTTATTGCTAGGTTTTGAAATTTAAAATTTTCTGAATCAATATGTGAGCGTGGCAAAGAAAAAAGCGTTTGACCATTTTTAGTTGATTTTAATCGACTGGAAAATCGCCAGTTTTCAAACAGTCTCAGAATTCGACGAAATTAGTTTTGTTAGGACCGTATCGTCAATACAAAGCTAGAAAATATTTTTCTGGAATTTATAGAGTCAGTATGTGGCCCCGGTAAATTGGAATGTGCGTTCAAATTCAATATATAGATTTATATTTTGATTTTGACGGAAACAGATCGAAACGATCGAATCGGCTTACAATACATATCCAATTGTGTTCGGAATGGGGGTAATTAGTTATGGACGACAGTCGGTGGGTTCAATTTCCAGTTCGAAATAAAAAGTTACTTTATAGAAGAAAATTAAAATATTATATATAATATTATATAACTTCTCCTTGCTCTCTCTCCCTTCACAAGTCAAACATCGGTCAAAATAAAGAAACCGCTCCGCTTTTACATTCAGCGTCGTCGCCTGTCCCTCCTTCCACCGCAGACGCCTCACACCACCCGACCTCCGACGCGACCCCCTCCCTGCGCGCCTCCCCCTCTGTCTAACTGCCCCTCCGCCTGCTCAATTGGAGAACGAAGCACCCCACATCGAAGAGGACCCACGCCCTATCCCTACACCGCCACGCCCTGGCCTACGCCGCCCCCTACCACCACCGAACGCCTACCCCGACCACCCACGACCATCCACAACCGCCTCCATTCGACCAGTGGCCCCCTTTGAATAAAAATCCTCTTTTTATAAAAATTACAGTGTATGTGTAGCGCTATGACCTCCCCTGAGCCTCCCTCCGCCAATCTAAAACTGTCGATCCCCTCCAAGCGTCCTCGGCATTCGGGCGCAAGTCATTGAAGAAGAAGAGGGTTGGGTTTTCTTTGGTGATCAAAATTTTGTGAGTTTTATTGATCTTTCTTTTCACTTATAGTAATTAGTTTAATCAAGTTACGATTATTAATTTAGTTTGGATTTTCTTTTTTTTTAGTTAGATAAAGGTTTACTTTTTAAGTAAAGAAAACGTTTGATTCTTAATTATCTAAAGGAGTAATTTTTATAACAATAAAAATTAGATTTTTGAAAGTAAAAAATTCGATTTTTATATATTCATTAGTAAGGTAAAAATTCGATTTTTATATATTCATTAGCAAAGTAAAAATTTGATTTTTATATATTCATTAGCAAAGTAAAAATTCGATTTTTATATATACATTAGCAAAGTAAAAATTCGATTTTTATATATTCATTAGCAAAGTAAAAATTCGAATTTTATATATTCATTAGCAAAGTAAAAATTAGATTTTTGTATATATGAAGTAGCGATAAAAATTCGATCTTTATATTGTTTACATCGAAAGAAAAATATAATCTTTAGGGAAGTAAAAATATAATTTTTAGAATTGGAATAAAAATGTGATTTTTATTATGAACTGCGTGAAACAGAGGGCGATGGAACAAATTGAAATCAAAAAGGAATTTAAACGGTTCAGAAATTCAAAAATAAAATGGTGGGGTGGAACCCAAGGTGAGAACTCCTCACTTTTATTTTGATTTCTAGTTGAAATATATACTAGGATGCAGACGGTGCTTAGTAGCACCCGACACCCATCGTCCACAGACCATGGATGACTTGTTTGTTTGATTGATGTGTTGTGATATTTGATTGTGTGATGTGGAATGAAATAAAATATTTTATAGTGGAAAATATTTTATAGTTAAAAATATGATTTTTAACGTGTATATACAATAAATAGTAATAAACAAATCGGACGATTTGTTTATATACACTGATTTGACTAATATTGATTGGGACGATAAATTTTACACATCGCCCATCTGCACAAATAAAAATCTGTGTTTGTTGATTTAAAACCCCACACGGGTATTGGCATGATATTTGACGTACACTAATCCCCGATTGTTTAGTTGTATGTCAATCGATGGGTTGACAGACTGTGTAAGCATTAATTATTTATATTTAATACTTATGCAGTTGTGTGGTGCACTCTAGATGATGGTTGATTATTTATCGTTGTTATTATATACATCTGTTGTATGGAATCCATATAATTAACATTATATAGCAATTGATTGGGCCTCATTCTAATTTGGAAAATAGAGAATATTATAAAAGAAAATATTCGTGTGTTGAATAGAAGAAAATATTCATGTGTTGAATAAAATAAATATTCATGTGTTGAATAAAATAAATATTCATGTGTTGAATAGAAGAAAAAATTCATGTGTTGAATAAAAGCCGTGTTGGTTAGATAAGCGCCATTTTCACGAGAACGATATTTATATCGATTATATTCATTTTTATAATGAATATAGAAAAGGAAGTGATTTCAAAATATAACATTTTGAAAATATTATCATTTGTATACCGATGATAAGGAATATTCAATTTTGATTAGAAATTGAATATGAAGTTGAAATCGTTTTGAAAACGAATTTAAAACGGTTTATAAAATACGTTTCGAAGGGAAATCGACAAAATATATATAATATATATATTATATATATAATGGCCTGAATAGAACGCGCCGCGCTGCGGCAGTTCGCGAATTTTGACCATTGACTTCGAATGGATATTACGGGAGATCCGACTGTTGGATTCTCCTAAAACCGGAACCATTGGGTTCGTATCGAAAAGAGCTTTCTAACGAATATTAGAGATTTGAAATCGAACGGTTGGGATTGGAATTATGTCCAAATCAAATTGGGAAAAGGTCGCTGTAAGTGCAGTTCGATGGTCGTTGATGGAAATCAATTGTACGGGCCTGATAAAATTATTAAAAATAGTAATAATTTGTGTAAAATCATAAGAAATGATTTGTGAAGAATTGGGATGATAAAAATAGATTTTTATCGAAATGAACTAGTTTTGAACTAGAATTATAATCCCATTTATTTTTAAAATAAATAAAGTGGATTTGAAATGGTTTTCAAAATAACCAGAATTTCCAATATATAAATTGGAAATGGATATAAATCGAAATTCTCTTTGGAATATTTCGATGTTGGATTTCTTGATTATACAGATATTATTATGATAATTTTAAAGATATATTTATATCGTTATTTCCAATACGATATTTGTTGGTCGTAGAATTTGATATTGAATATAAGCCGATATTTTTTTTATTCAGAGCCTTGTATTTAATATCAAATGGGATTTGCGTTTTTCGTGAATGGTGTCTTCATTAACACTGTTCTTAAACCCAGTTGAGAAAAAGATTAAATCTTTTTATTAGATTTAAAGAAGTAAACCAATTAAATGATATTTAATGGGAGTTGAATTTGAATTGATTTTGGGTTTTTCGTGAACTGTGTTTTAAATGACATTGGTTCTTTAACCCAGTTAAAGACAGGATATGATTTCCCAAGATAAACAATCATTAATATATTTTTTGGGAAGATTAAAATCAAGTGGAGTTTTAATGAATCTTTAATTAGATTGAAATGATCGAGAATGGAGTATCACCAGTTTTGCCCCAGACGATAGTTAAATCTTTAATTAGATTTGAACGTGAATGGTAATTGAATTTACCGATAACACCGTAGTGTTAGATATGTAGTATTACCAGTTTTACTTCATGGGACGAAAAGGTTAGGATTGGGAAATTAAAACAAATGATTACTTAGGTAAGGTTCGTTAATACCAACTAGTTTGGATAAACCATAATTTGGTTTGAATTGATATTCAAAGGAAGATTAAAGAATAAATTTAAAGAATTTATCTTTGATAAAATTAATGGGAACCTTTCCCAAAGTATGAGAATATTTGAATAAAGGAATATTCTGAATTGGAATGAGGCGTATGTTGTGTTTGTGTAACACTTATTTATTATATACGCGAGTTATTCAGAAAGACCGGGTTTATCCTATTCTGAATAACTGATTCGATGTGGAGTCGAGGATGAAGACGGTGGTTGAAGAATGGAGGTCTTCACATCGTTTGGGTGATTACTGATGATCTTGATTGGGCTGTATACCCAAGAGGAGGGAATCAGTTGGTGATTGTCCAGACGTACTTGGAGATCGATGGATATGTGAGGTACAAGGTGCCTCTGGTTTCGTTCGGACCCAGAACGAACTTGTAAATGGACTGTGTGTCTGACATTGGATTTTATTATGTGTGATTGATTTCTATTAAAATATATCTGTTTGGCGGCGGAGAATTTATTCTCTTGCTTAACGCCCTTCTCTGAGACGTACGAGCTCAGGGGTTATATATTGATGGATATCAATCGCATGGAGTGAATTGCCTGTGTGGCATGCCTATGTGGAAAATGATCCAAGGCTTCTGTTGAAAAGCAAAGTCTTGTGGTTGATGATCAAAGAACGGCCTGTGTGGCATAGCTTTGTGTAGCGTTGATTCGCGAGCCTCACATCCCGGTGTGAACTAGAAACGGGAGAAGGATCCAGGGAGGGCATGCGTTTCTTTCTAGCTAGGGTGGTGTCAGTGACCTACCAGCCCTGACATTTATATTATTTTCATCTGCGTGGTTGTTGGATTGCGAGGCGCCTTGGATATATCGGTGACTATGTGGAGCCGATGGAGTCATTTGGCTCATTTACGCCCCAATGGGCGGGGAAACGCAGTGTTCAGGCATTTTAATCTACATTGGTGGGTCGGCCCTATGGCTTTGCGATTTTGATCCCTTCCCTCGATTCTGTAGAGGATGATCCCTTCCCTCGATTCATTGATGGAAATCCAATTTCCAAATACGTGACTTTGCGATTTTGATTGTAGAGCCTAGTATGGCGACATGATATATGGTACCCATGCCATCTAGGATTGATACATTTATATTTGAAGTTGTTTTATACACTATGCACTTATAATAGTATCAAATGATTTGTTTTTAACGTACCCAACATTATTGGCTATTATAAGGGAAAACCCTATCCTCCGGCTTGTGTTGCATTGTGTGATGGGACCTGGGTCTTATAATAGCTTCATTTTTCCAAAAAGCATTGAGTTGTTTTGTTACATGCACTGGTATTCTTGGGAGGAAACCCGTTCCTTGTTATACGGCGTGGTCCCTTGATATATCTGATTTAAAGTAAAGCTTTAAATAACTGTTTTAGTTCTCACACCAGTCACATGACTGGCCCAGAGTTTATTGTTTTAACCTAAACTCCGGGTGCCCTTATTTTGACACGGGTAGCTAGTAGTTTTGGTTTTGCAGATTTATATCCACAGGAACCTGGTTTACAGCTGGAATGATATCCGAAAAGCTCTGTATACGTATATCTCTTTCAGTTGTGTGTTGTATTATTTTTCCGCTGCTATGTAATGTAATTTTAAATCTCTGATATTTTCTATGTAATATTTATTCATACTCTGTATATTCTTACATTCTAATGGAATTGTTGTGATAAGCAATGAAATGTTCTTCTGTTTGCGTTCTGATTTATCGTGTACTCAAAACAATCAGGGGTTTCGAGCGGTCTTGGTCGGTTTAGCGATCGATTCGGATCGAGCGAAATTCTTAATTGTTACATTTGATATCAGAGCTTTGGTTTACAAAGCTCGAGAACAAGACAAATTAGAACCAAACGAAAGAATTCATCAGAAATTGGATTAGTAATATCCAATGGGAATGACTCGTTAGGGATGGGATCAGTAGTATCCAGGAACGAGTGTGAAGAGTAGTGTTTTTAAAAATAAAAACAAGTTTTGTTTTGAAATTTAAATCATTTTATACGTATTTGAATATTTATTTTAAATTAATTTGGACAATTCAATATATAAAGATTTTGCATATACACCTTGCAAACGTGTATTCGAAGTTTTAATGTACTGGATAGTTAAAGAATCACACTCTAGTTGCCTGGGGATAATTCTGGTGATGGGGCACCATCGCCAATATTTATTTTCGAGTTTGGAAAGCGGGATTTCTATATGATTCCAATTGACTGGTGTGAGAACCAAAACTAGATAGGGCTTATTGTTGTGATTTGGCATCAAAAATCTGATTTTTTGACTATGTATCAAAGTTATGAATTTGAAAAGCTAATCAACTAATTGATTGCTGGTTGTGTTTTTTGATTATTGTTTGTCTAATCAAATGTTGAACCTTTAGCCAAATTGAACCAAATAGTGAATTATATTGCAAATTAGTCGCATTTGCATGCATATACATGTACTTACATTGAACAGGTCATAGCAAGAAGGCTAGAGCAAAAGAATAAAATTGTTTGCCCGACAAATAGGTACATGTTTACTAATTTATTGGGTTTTGGATGATTTTATGAGCCGACTGGCTAGCCGCTTGGCTGTTTCTTTTTCTTTTTGGATTGATCAGGGCCATGGGAGGCTATTTGAAATATCCCGAAGCTCCCGGTGTAGGAGAGGTTATGGCGAAATTTTTGGAAAATTTAGGGTGTTAGCCAGATTTTTGAAAAATTTGGAAAGTACTTAGAAACTGAAAAGTTGAAGAACTTAAGACATAATGAAAATACTGGAAGTTGAGTTGATTAGTTAAACAACTTTCAGCTTCGTTCCTTTTCGGGGACGAAAAGTTTAAGTGGGGGAGATTGTAATAACCCGGAAATCCGAGCCAGTTTAAAAATTTTATTTTGGCAATTTTGATGAATTTTGAATATTTAAAATGAATTATTTTAAATAATAACGACGAGAAATTTATTTTGAATAGAATTAGAACGTATATATTTATATAGATCGTCATTAGAATATAATTATTTATTTATAATTATAAAAGGAATTGAAAATGGCACGGTAGTTTGAAAATTCGATTTCAAAGTTCAAATGAATATACAGGATTAAAAAAAACGGATTTTAGCGAAACCAAAAATATTATAATCTAAATGAAAATATCTTTCCAACGAATCCGAAAAATTGAAATTATATAGCGGGGATAAAAAGTTATGTCCAGTTGAAAATTCAGAATAGTCGCTATGGAATTCTGGCCTTTAAAAATGGAAATTTTGCAAAAGACCTCTGTTTTTCGACGAAACCACTTTTGTTGGATCCGTGATGTCAAGTCATTGCTAGGTTTCAAAATTCGTAATTTTCTGAATCAATATGTGAGCGTGGCAAAGGAAAACACATTTGATCAGTTTCAGTTGATTTTAATAGATTGGAAAATGACCATTTTTCAAATGGTCTCAGAATTCGACGAAATTAGTTTTGTTAGAACCGTATCATCAATACGAAGCTAGAAAATATTTTTATGGAATTTATAGAGTCAGTATGTGGCCCCGGTAAATTGGAATGTGCGTTCAAATTGAATATATAGATTTATATTTTGATTTTGATGGAAACAGATCGAAACGATCGAATCGTCTTACGATACATATCCCATTGTGTTCGGAGTGGTGGTAATTAGTTATGGACGATGGTCGGTGGGTTCGATTTCGAGTTCGAAATAAAAAGTTGCTTTATAGAAGAAAATTAAAATAAAATATTATATATATTATTATATAACTTCTCCTTGCTCTCTCTCCGTTCGCAAGTCAAACATCGGTCAAAATAAAGAAACCGCTCCCCTTTTACATTCAGCGTCGTCGCCTCTCCCTCCTGCAACCGCCGACGATTCACACCGCCCGACCTCCGACGCGACCCCCTCCCTAAGCGCCTCCCCCTCTATCCAACTACTCTCTGCCTGCTCAATTGGAGAACGAAGAGCCCCACATCGAAGAGGACCCACGCCCTAGCCCTACACCGCCACGCCCTGGCCTACGCCGCCCCCTACCACCACCGGACACCTACCCCGACCCTCCACTGACCACCCACGACCATCCACAACTATCTCCGTCCGACCAGTGGCCCCCTTTGAATAAAAATCCTATAAGAACCCATAACTTCACCGGTGAGGAAAGAGCGGATACTTTGAGAACAACACACAAAAGAACGCAGACAGAAGAACATTTCATTGTTTATTACAATAATTTCATCAGATTACAAGAATATACATAGTATGAATGAATAAATACATTCGATAAATATCAGAGGTTAATAATATATTACATAGCAGCGGAAAATAATACAATACACAACTAGAAGTAATACACGGATACAGAGCTTTCCGAGTATCGTTCCAGCTGTAAATCTGGATCCTGTGAATATAAATCTGCAAAACCAAAACTACTAGTTGCCCGTGTCGAAATAAGGGCACCCAGAGTTTAGGTCAAAACAATAAACTCCAGGTCAGTCATGGGACTGGTGTGAGAACTAAAACAGGTATTAATCTTTATATTTAAAGTTAGGTAAATCAATGGACCACGCCGTATAACACGGAACGGGTTTCCTCCCAAGAACGTCAGTGCATAAAAAAACAGCGAAATGCTAAATAAAGAAAAATGAAGCTATTATAAGACCCAGGTCCCATCACACAATGCAACACAAACTGGAGGATAGGGTTTTACCTTATAATAGCCAAAGAATGCTTGATACGCTAAATTTCATGTTTTATTCTTAATCAGACTCCAATCGTAAATTAGTAAGAGAACGATTCCCTAAGTATTAACCCCGAAGGCCGAAACCAACATCAGACAAATACTTAGGTAACCACTCATCTTAGCTCGTTTCCAGTTAATTTCTGATTTTATATACAATCATAAATATCAATCATAGGCGGCATGAATGTCCCATACCACTATGTCGCAATATAAAGGTATACAATCAAAACCACAAAATGTCGTATTGGAAGTTGGGTTATCATTTATGGTATGAACCGAGGCTAGGGATCGTCCTCTACCTGTTTGAGACAATCTAGCCTACCATGTCTCAGGATCAGAGCTCGAGTGACCCTTGGATCGTCAGGGCTGGTCCACACGGAGTGGATTATTATGCCTGAACAATAAGTCTCCCCGCCCTATGGGGCGCAAATGAGCCAACGAATGACTCCATCGGCTTCACATAGTCACCGATATATCCGAGGCGCCTCGGAACAGCAACAACCACATAAGTCAAACTCATCAGGGCGTGTAAAACCACTGACGCCACTTCTAGCTTGAAAGAAACACATGTCCTCCCTGAAGTCCTCTCCCGTTTCTGGTTCATACCGGGTGTGAAACTCGCGAATTAAACGTTACACAAAGCTATGCCACAAAGGCCGTGCTTTGATCATCAACCACAAGACTTTGCTTTTCAGCAGAAGCCTTGATCATTTTCCACTTAGGCATGCCACACTGGCAATTCACTCTATGCGTTTGATATCCATCAGTATATAACCCCTGAGCTCGTACGTCTCAGAGAAGGGCGTTAAGCAAGAGAATAAATTCTCCGCCGCCAAACAGATATATATTTAATAGAAATCAATCACACATAATAAAATCCAATGTCAGACACACAGTCCATTTACAAGTTCCTTTTGGGTCTGAACGAAACCGGAGGCACCTAGTACCCTGCATATCCATCGATCTCCAAGTACGTCTGGACGACCACCAACTGATTCCCTCCTCTTGGGTGTACGGCCCAATCAAGATCATCAGTAATTATCCAAACGACGTGAAGACCTCCGGTCTTCAACCACCGTCTTCATCTTCAACTTATCATCGTATCAGTTATTCAGAATGGGATAAACCCGTCCTTTCTAAATAACTCGCGTATATAATAAACAAGTGTTACACAAACACAACATATGCCTCATTCCAATTCATCAGTCACTAACCGTAAATTAGTAAGAGAACAATTCCCCAAATATTAACCCCGAAGGCCGAAACCAACATCAGATCAATACACAAGAAACCATTCTACTTAACTAATCTCCAGTTAGTTTCTAAATTTCACATTCTTAGGGAAAGTTTCCCATTAATTTTATCAAAGATAAATTATTCTAAATTTATTCTATAATCTTCCTTTGAATATCACTTCAAACTAGTCGGGATTAGCGAACCACACCGAAGTAATTATTTATTTTATTTCCCAATCCCCACCTATTCATCCCATGAAGTAAAACTAGTCATACTTCATATCTAACACCATGGTGTTATCGGTAAATTCAATTACCATTTCACGTTCAAATCTAATTAAAGATTTAACTATCGCCTGGAGCAAAACTGGTGATACTCCATTCTCAGTCTTTTCAATCTAATTAAAGATTCATTAAAACTCCACATAGTTTTAATCTGTGACTAGGTTAAAGAATCAGTGTCATTTAAAACATGGTTCACGATAAACCCCAAAATCACATCACATTTCAATCAGTCCCTAACCGTAAATTAGCAAGTGAACAATTCCCTAAGTATTAACCCTGAAGGCCGAAACCAACATCAGATCAATACACCAGAAACCATTCAACTTAACTTATCTCTAGTTAGTTTCTGATTTTATTAACTCCTTTGGGTCTAAGAACAGTATTATTGAAGATACCGTTCACGACAATCCAAAATCACATTCCATAAATAATCGGGTTAAAGAACAAGTGTTATTTAAAACACTGTTCACGATAAACCCAAAAATCAATACCAATTCAATTCCAATTAAATATTATTTAATTGGTATACTTCATTAAATCTAAATAAAAGATTTAATCTTTTTCTCAATTTGGCTTAATAACAGTGCTAATGAAGACACCATTCACGACAAACCTAAATCACATTTTATATTAAATACAAGGCTCTGAATAGAAAATATATCAGCTTATATTCAATATCAATTTCTACGACCAACAAATATCGTATTGGAAATAACGATATATATATATATATATATCTTTCAAATTTCCATAACAACATCTGTATAATCATGAAATCCAACATCGAACCATTCCGAAGATGATTTCGATTCAAATCCATTCCAATTCAATTATTGGAAATTCTGGTTTCTTTTAAAACCATTTCAAATCCAATTTATTTATTTAAAAATAAATAAATTATTATTCTAATTCAAAATTAGTTTATTTCGATAAAAAAACTATTTTTATCCTTTCAAATATGGAGTTTTTCATTTTAATTATTCACAAATCATTTTTTATGATTTTACACAAATTATTGATATTTTAATAATTTTATCCAGGCCCGTACAGTCGATTTCCATCAACGGCCATCGAACTGCACTTACAGTGACCTTTTCCAACTTTGATTTGGACATAATTCCAAATCCAACCGTTAGATTTCAAATTCCCAATATTCGTTATAAAGATCTTTTTGATACGAACCCAACGGTTTCGGTTTCTGGAGAATCCGACGGTCGGATCTCCCGCAATGTCCATTCGAAGTCAATGGTCGAAATTCACGAACTGTCGCAGCGCGGTGCGTTCTATTCAGGCCATTATATAATATATATATATATATATATATTATATTTCTTTGATTTCCTTTTAAAACGTATTTTATAAATCTTTTTAAATTCGTTTTCAAAACGATTTCAACTTCATTTCAAATTCAAATCAAAATTGAATTTTTCCTCTTAAATTCGTTTTAAATTCATTTCAAATTGATTTTAATTCAAATCGATTTTTAATTCAATTTCAGTTCGTTTTCAATTCAATTTCAATTCGAATTCAATTCTATTCAATTTCAATTCGTTTTCAATTCAATTTCAATTCGAATTCAATCAATTTCAATTCGAACTCATTTGTATTCAATTTCAATTCGTTTTCAATTCGATTTCAATTCGAATTCCAATTCGAATTCAATTCGAATTCCAATTCGAATTCAATTCAATTCGAATTCTAATTCGTTTCAATTCAGTTAATTCGAATTTCATTTCAAAATATTCGATTTTGAAATCACTTTTCAATATTCAATATAAAAACGAATATAATCAATATAAATATCGTTCACGTCAAAGTGGCGTCAATCTAATCAACACGGCTTCATATATTTCTATTTTCAAATATTCTATTTCAAATATTTCTTTTTCAAATATTTCTATTCAAATATTTTATTCAAATAGTTCTCTTCAAATATTCTATTTCAAAACTGGAATGTGGCCCAATCAATTACCATAGATTTTATTCCTATGGATTTCCATACAACGCATGTATATATCAACAACGACAAATAATCAACCATCATCCAAAGTGCATTCTACACTGTATAAGCATCAAATATAAATATTCAACGCTTATCACAGTCTGCCAATCAATCGATTGACATACAACTAATTATTGGGATTAGTGCATGTCATATATTATCCTAATACCCGTGTGGGGTTTCAAACAATCAAACACAGATTTTATTTGTGAAGATGGGAGATGTGTAAAATTTATCGTCCCAGTCAATATCAGTAAAATGTGTGTATATAAACAAATCGTTCGATTTGTTTATATTTATTTCTTTTTAAATATACGTTAAAAATTCTATTTTTAACTATGAAATATTTTTCATTATAAAATATTTTATTTCATTTCACATCACATCACACACTCAACTACACATCAAAATCAAACAAACAAGCATACAAGTCGTCCATGTTCTGTGGACGACGGGTGTCGGGTGCTACTAAACACCGTCTGCATCCTAGTATATATTTCAAACTAGAAATAAAAATTAAAGGTGAGGAGTTATCACATTGGGGTTCCACTCCGCCATTTCGTTCTGAACGGTTCAGATTTGTCCGAAATTCCAATGCGACCTTTTTCCCGCTGTCCACATGAAAAATCACATTTTTAATATGATGTTTATTTTAAAAATCACATTTTTATAATGGCACTTCATATATATAAAATTCGAATTTTTATCGTTACTTCACATATATAAAAATCGAATTTTTATCTTCACTTCTTATATAAAAGATCATATTTTTAAATCGATATTCATATAATAAAAATCAGATTTTTATTTGCTATTCGTATAAATAAAAATCACTTCTTTCTATATAAACAAAAATATAATATTTTCACTTTTAAAAATACGATCTTTTTGCCTTTTAAAAATACGATCTTTTTTGTTTTAAAAATATAAACTTTACTTTATTAAAAATCATAACTTTTATTAAATAAAAAATCAAACCTTTTTATACATAAAAATCTCAACATCACTATGATGTTCACGCTATAAAAATCAAAACTTTATCGTAGAAAGATCAAATTTTTTTCCTGTTAAAGATCAAATCTTTATTCCTAAGCTGAATATATAAAAATACATTTTTATAACTAATTTATTTATATAAATAAAACTGAAAATCATAAACTGCAAATCCTAGATTCACTAAACTGAAATCAATCTAAAAACTAATTTAAATAAATAAGATTACCTTTTTTTGAGGGGGGGAGGGTTTACTGTCGAGATGGCGTTGGAGGCGGGTCCGTTCAGGTGGGAAATGGAGCGCCATAGCCAGCCGAGGTCGGAGGCATCATGGCAGGTGGTGGCGGGATCCTGTACGGTGGTGCTAGGGTTTGATCTGACGAGGGTTTCAGGTTCGTACGGGGAGAGAGGAGAGAAGGGTAGAGGAGCGACGAAGGGGGGGGTGTCTCGCCTGAGGGAGAGGGCGGCGGAAGGGGGGTAGCGGCAGTGGGAGGCGGGTCTCGAGGGAGGCGACGGTTTTTTTTTTCAATTTAGGCAGGACGGTTTTAAATGGGGGGGGGGGGTTAGGGCTTGGAAGATTATATAATGTAATATATATTTAATTATATTTTAATTTCAAAAAGTAATTTTTTATCTTTAACTCGTAATCGAACCCACCGACTGTCGTCCATAGCTAACTACCCCCATTCCAAACTCAATGGGATATGTATCGTAAGCTGATTCGATCATTTCGATCAGTTTTCGTCAAAATCAACATATAACTCTATATATTGAATTTGAACGTGCATTTTCAATTTACCGGGGCCACATACTAACTCGAAAAATTTCAGAAAAATATTTTCTAGCTTCGTATTGACGATACAGTCCTAACAAAACTAATTTCATCGAATTCTGAGACCGTTTGAAAAATGGCCATTTTCCAGTCGATTAAAATCAACTAAAACTTGTCAAACGCGTTTTCCTTTGCCACGCTCACATATTGAATTGAAAAATTATGAAATTTGAAACCTAGCAATAATTTGACATCACGGATCCAACAAAAGTGGTTTCGTCGAAAACCGAGGTCGTTTGCAAAATTCCCATTTTCAAGGGCCAGAATTCCATAGCGACGATTCTGAATTTTCAACTGGACATAGCTTTTTATCCCCGCTATGAAATTTCAATTTTTCGGATTCGTTGGAAAGATATTCTCTATAGATTCAAATATTTTTGGTTTCGCTAAAATCCGGTTTATTTTGCACCCGGTACATTCATTTAAACTTTGAAATTGAATTATCGAACTACCGCGCCATTTTCAATTCCTTTTATAATTATATTTATAAATCTTTATATTCTAACGACGACTCATATAAATACATACGTTCTAATTTTATTTGAAATAAATTTTTCGTCGATATTATTTAAAATAATTCATTTTAAATATTCAAAATTCATCAAAATTGCCAAAATAAAAAAAATTTAAATTGGCACAGATATCCGGGTTATTACAATCTCCCCCAAAAACTTTTCGTCCCCGAAAAGGAACGAAGTCGAAAGTTGTTTCACTAATCAACTCAACTTTCACTGTTTTCTTTACGGCTTAAGTTCATCAACTTTTCAGTTTCTAAGAACTTTTCAAATTTTTCAAAAATTTTGCTAACACCCTAAATTTTTGAAAAATTTCGCCATCACCTCCCCTGCACCGGGGACTTCGGGATATTTCATATAGTCTCCCATGGCCTTCTTCAATCCAAAAGAAAAAGAAAAAGCCAAGCGGCTAGCCAATCGGCTCACAAAATCATCCAAACAAAACAGTAAATTATGGTAAGCATGTACCTATTTGTCGGGCAAACAATTTTATTCTTTCGCTCTAGCCTCCTTGCTATGACCTGTTCAATGTAAGTACATGTATATGCATGCAAATGAGACTAATTTTCAATACAATTCACTTTTTGATTCAATTTGGCTAAAGGTTCAACATTTTAATTAATCAAACTATAATCAAACAACACAATAAGCAATCAATTAGTTGATTAGCTTTTCAAATTCATAATTTTGATATACATACAGAAAATCATGTTTTTGATGCCAAATCACAACAATAAGCCCTATCTAATTTTGGTTCTCACACCAGTCTATAGGAAATATATAGACATCACACCTTTGAAACTCGAACATGAATACTGATGACGACTAGTCAATCATCAGAATCATCTCAGGGCGACTAGAGCGTGATTCTATATCTATCCAGTATATTAAAAGTCTAAATACACGCGGATCAGACGTATACGCAAAATCTTTATATACTGGATAGTCCAAATCAATATAAATAAATATTCAAATACGAATTACTGAATTAAATTTTCAAAACAAAAATTGTTTTCACTTTTATTTAAAAAACATCACTCTTCACACTCGTTCTAGGATACTACTGATCCCATCTTTAACGAGTCATTCCCGTTGGATATTACTAATCCAATTTCTGATGAATTCTTTCGTATGTTTCTAACGTGTCTTGTTATCTGAGCTTTGTAAACCAAAGCTCTGATACCACTGTAAGAACCCGTAACTTCCCCGATGAGGAAAGAGCGGATACTTTGAGAACAACACACAAAAGAACGCAGACAGAAGAACATTTCATTGTTTATTACAACAATTTCATCAGATTACAAGAATATACAAAGTATGAATGAATAAAATACATTCGATAAATATCAGAGGTTAACAATATATTACATAGCAGCGGAAAATAATACAATACACAACTAGAAGTAATACAGGATACAGAGCTTTCCGAGTATCGTTCCAGTTGTAAATCAGGATCCTGTGAATATAAATCCGCAAAACCAAAACTACTAGTTGCCCGTGTCGAAATAAGGGCACCCAGAGTTTAGGTTAAAACAATAAACTCCAGGTCAGTCATGGGACTGGTGTGAGAACTAAAACAGGTATTAATCTTTATATTTAAAGTTAAGTAAATCAAGGGACCATGCCGTATAACACGGAACGGGTTTCCCCCCAAGAACGCCATTGCATAAAACAAACAACGCAATGTTAAATAAAGAAAATTGAAGCTATTATAAGACCCAGGTCCCATCACACAATGCAGCACAAACTGGAGGATAGGGTTTTACCTTATAATAGCCAAAGAATGCTTGATACGATAAATTTCATGTTTTATTCTTAATCAGACTCCAACCGTAAATTAGTAAGAGAACAATTCCCTAAGTATTAACCCCGAAGCAGAAACCAACATCAGACCAATAACCAGGAAACCACTCATCTTAGCTCGTTTCCAGTTAGTTTATGATTTTATATACAATCATAAATATCAATCATAGGCGGCATGAATGTCCTATACCACTATGTCGCCATATACAGGTATACAATCAAAACCGCAAAATGTCGTATTGGAAGTTGGGTTATCATTTATGGTAAGAACCGAGGCTTGGGATCGTCCTCTACCGATTTGAGACAATCTAGCCTACCATGTCTTAGGATCAGAGACCGAGTGACTCTTGGATCTTCAGGGCCGGTCCACACGGAGTGGATTATTATGCCAGAACAATACGTCTCCCCGCCCTATAGGGCGCAATTGAGCCAACGAATGACTCCATAGGCTTCACATCGTCACCGATATATCCGAGGCACCTCGCAACAGCAACAACCACATAAATCAAACTCATCAGGGCGTGTAAAACCACTAACGCCACTTCTAGCTAGAAAGAAACGCATGTCCTCCCTGAAGTCCTCTCCCGTTTCTGGTTCATACCGGGTGTGAAACTCGCGAATTAAACGTTCAAAGCTATGACACAAAGGCCGTTCTTTGATCATCAACCATAAGACTTTGCTTTTCAACAGAAGCCTTGATCATTTGCCACATGGGCATGCCACACAGGCAATTCACTTTATGCGTTTGATATGCATCAGTATATAACCCCTGAGCTCGTACGTCTCAAAGAAGGGCGTTAAGCAAGAGAATAAATTCTCCACCGCCAAACAGATATATATATATTAAATAGAAATCAATCACACAGAATAAAATCCAATGTCAGACACATAGTCCATTTACAAGTTCGTTCCGGGTCTGAATGAAATCGGAGGCACCTAGTACCCCGCATATCCATCGATCTCCAAGTACGTCTGGACGACCACAACCTGATTCCCTCCTCTTGGGTGTATGGCCCAATCAAGATCATCAGTAATTATCCAAATGACGTGAAGACCTCCGGTCTTCAACCACCGTCTTCATCTTCGACTTATCGTCGTATCAGTTATTCAGAATGGGATAAACCCGGCCTTTCTGAATAAATCGCGTATATAATAAACAAGTGTTACACAAACACAACATATGCCTCATTCCAATTCATCAGTCACTAACCACAAATTAGTAAGAGAACAATTCCCCAAATATTAACCCCGAAGGCCGAAACCAACATCAGATCAATAAACAGGAAACCATTCTACTTAACTAATCTCCAGTTAGTTTCTAAATTTCACATTCTTAGGGAAAGATTCCCATTAATTTTATCAAAGATAAATTCTTCTAAATTCATTCTTTAATCTTTCTTTGAATATCACTTCAAACTAGTCGGGATTAGCGAACCACACTGAAGTAATTATTTATTTTATTTCCCAATCCCCACCTATTCATCCCATGAAGTAGAACTGGTCATACTTCATATCTAACACCACGGTGTTATCGGTAAATTCAATTACCATTTCACGTTCAAATCTAATTAAAGATTTAACTATCGCCTGGAGCAAAACTGGTGATACTCCATTCTCGATCTTTTCAATCTAAATAAAGATTCATTAAAACTCCACTTAGTTTTAATCTGTGACTGGGTTAAAGAATCAATGTCATTTAAAACATGGTTCACGATAAACCCCAAAATCACATCACATTTCAATCAGTCCTTAACCGTAAATTTGCAAGTGAGCAATTCCCTAAGTATTAACCCCGAAGGTTGAAACCAACATCAGATCAATACCCCAAAAACCATTCAACTTAACTAATCTCCAGTTAGTTTCCGATTTTCTTAACTCCTTTCGGTCTAAGAACAATATTATTGATGATACTGTAACACCCCACCTCCGCTAGGGTCACTCACAAAGGGAATGCACTAGGTTTGGAGGAGTATTATTGGTAAACATGCACAGAAATATTACAAGACGGAACATATATAAAACAGCGGAAGTAAAACCAACTTTCATATCATTAATAAATAAGGTCTAAAGCCTTTTACATCAGAATACATCAAAAACCTGTCTTGCAATAATAAAGAAGCATAAAAACCTTTTCATAAATTATTCCCCATAATAAAGCGGTGAAACAGCCATAGCCAAGAGAAGACCAAGCTATACATCAAGCTATACATGATGACCTTCAACAGAAGATGTCCGAACTAAACAACATCATTTCCTCCCTGAAACCTGGGGGGGAAACGGAAGACAAAGAGGCGAAAGAAAACGGGGTCAGTCATAAAGACTGGTAAGTCCTATCTACTTCCAGTATAAAAACAGGTGAAGGTAACATGACATGCATAAACTGAAAGTAAATATAAGGATGACTACAAGATAGATAAACTAAACCAGGGTAACAGACTGAACTACTGTAGCAAGGTAAACTAAGATATCATGGTAAACTACGGTGTCATGATAAATCAAGGTATCACATCGTCAGGTTTCTATCAAGTATACTGTCCCAAGGTATCTACCCCGTTTAACATCCCACGGTATCTATTATGTATATTCTTCCTGGTTCTAACATGTATATTTGCTCTGCACCTCTCGTACTAGTATCCCTACCCGCGTCATGTGTTAACCATGAATGTCCCTTGCCCCATGTCATGTAATGGTCCATGTCAACCTAATATATAGCATATGTAGGTTTTCCCAACTCGTATGTTTCTTTCCATGTATAAGTTCAGTCCTTTGTCGTAGGCCATACGGGCTTTCCCATGTAAACGGTTTATCCTTGAAGTTGTTTTGGACTGCAACCCTTGATCTAGTTGTGTTTCCCTACCATGAACTATCGCGCGTCCACTTAGGATTTATGCCACCTAGGGCCGCTAGGGATTGTGCTACCTAATGAACGTTTTCGTGTCTCGGTTTGGGTTTTGGCGACCTAGGACCACTAGGGATTACGCCACCCGTCAACCGCGCCCTTGATCCCACGTATGTATCGTGAATCGTTTTCCATGTCTAGATGCACATGTTCCCCAATGTGCCATTCGAGTTCCGTGCCAGGGAAAATCAAGAAATACGGAACTCGGTCGGGAGCTTTAAATCGTCTGCCGATGCAGATACCAAGGTCTGTTTTTGTACCCATGGCTATGGTCCCACGTGACCCCTCCCTCAACTACTGAAAGGCAATCCAAGAAAAATCATGTATAAGAACCACTCCACGGCCCCACTATAGCCCACTTTCCTACGGGCCAACCTCACCCATGACTCGATAGCAAGCACATGGTCTGTTGGGGGTTTCCTTCCTTTCCGCACGTACACGATTGACTAAAGATGGTAGGTAGTCGGCGATGTGCTATCCAGGGCAAAAACCAAGAATCGTCGACTCCACGCTAATCCATCCCAGTCTTTAGGTCGCTCGCATAGCAACCAAGGCATACTCTTGGTCCTTCTAACGCAGACCTTAACCTCTCATGAGCCTAGTATAATTACCTGGCAGCCCACAGAGGGATCCCAAGAGTATCCTCACGTCCCCCGAAGCTTCCGCTTCGGCACCCAGTGCGCTGGAGCTTTTATCCAAGCCAGATAACTTGCTCCTCCTCGTATACTAAGCGATGACCTACCGTATCAGGTTACTCATCGCTTTGTGAATTAATCCTATGTCCTTAGCTAAGAATTATTACTTAGATACCCTTAACTAAGGTTTACCACTTAGCTTCCTTTCCCGTTATCCTTGATTAACCACGAGTCTCTACCTAGTTCCTCTAACTAGGGTTTGTCTTATTGGGTTAAGTGTTATCATTCAAGTCCATGCCTTAACCCGCCCACGAATCACGTCAAGATTAGCTAAGTATTTAAGTTTAAGACTTAGCCCTACAAGTTGGTTAAGTGTACCCAGAGGCTCATGATTTACCCTATCAAGTCAAATTGGTCAAGTACTAGCTTACCTTAATCCTATCGGATTATCTTGCTAAATCGATTAAGCATAGATTATCTTAATCCCATCAAATTATCGAGTCTGATTGGTTAAGTATAGGTGGGCTTAACCCCATCCTCTAATCGTACTACAATGGTTAAGTATATTCTAAAAAAGGCCTCGTGACTTAACCCCATCAGGTCCGCGTATTAGATTGGTTAAGTGTAGGTTACTTAACCCCATCAAATCATCATGTATAATTGGTTAAGTATAAGTTGCTTTACCCCATTAAATCATCACGTTAAGTTGGTTAAGTATTGGTTACTTAACCTCATTGAGTTACCAAGTTTAAATTGGTTAAGTGTTTAACTTAACCCCATCGAATTACCGTGCTTAGGTTAGTTAAGTGTGGATTACCTAACCCCATCTAATTACCATGTTTAGATTAGTTAAGTCTTAATTACTTAACCCCATCTAATTACCGTGTTTAGATTAGTTAAGCCTTAATTACTTAACCTCATCTAATTACCAAGTCGGATTAGTTAAGTGTAAATTACTTAACCCCATCCCCTAATCATCTTGCATGGTTAAGTGTCATTAAGAAATCAAGCCCGGTCCCACTTAACCTACCCATTCGTGTCATATCGGTTAAGTGTCATTAATCAAATTTACTTAACCTTATCATGTGGCATTAATTTAATTAATGCACTCTCAACATCTCACATTAGACCTTGTTGTGGTTACTAGTTAAGCCGGGCGGGTCCGGGTAGATTTACACCACAACCTAGTCTAACCTCGGGTCTTAAGCGCGACATGACCAACTTCTCACATTGGATCCTATTGTTTGTAGCTACTAGTTAAGCCGGGCGGGTCCGGGTAGATTTATGCTACAAACTCAACCCAACCTCGAGTTGGCCACTTCCATGTTTGGTCTAGTGTTATATTACACTTGCAACCCATGCGTGTCTAATTTCAAGTCCCAAGTTTAACCCACGTGTCATGCCCCCATTTTGGTTCAACTTACATGTCGTGTTCACATGTAACCTCAAGTCAAGTTTTCATGTCATATTCAGGTCAAGATTTCGCGTCATGTCCATGTTTATCTAACTACCCCAAAGTCGTGTTTTCCAACGCAAGCAAAAGCGAGTCAACATAGTAAGGATACTACGTCACATATTGGCCTCAAAACATGCATGATGCCAAAAAGGGATTGGCTTCCACATGCACAACCTTGGCCAAAAACATGCATAGTGTCATAAGGTGATTTGGCCACAAACATGCATAGTATCTCAAGGGGATTTGGCCACAAACATGCATAGCAAAAAAGGGGATTACTTGCATAAGTGTTCATGTCATAAACCTATCATGAAGGGATGAACATGCCCATGTTACTCATGTGATAAAAAGGTAAACTTGCATATTATCATAAGGGATTTCGGGTTCATATAATTGCATAGCCTCAAAGTCACATTCATGCACATGTTTCATGAGTCAAAGTGGTTTCAAGTGTGCATGCTAACATACCACAAGCAAAGGTCCAATCTTGCATGGCAAACTAGGTCCAATGTAACATGAATAGCATGGTTTAGTCGCTACAACATAACCCAAAGTCATATGTTCATGCTAAAGGGGCAAACTAGGTTCCCATAGGCTAACATACTCATGTTACTTTGCATTTTATCCCATGTCACATCATGATCATCGTTTAGATCTACAAGTAGCTAGAACTTACATAGCGTGGCAAGAGGACTAGGAGCATGAATCGTTTTGACGAAGAAAGGTGGCTCCTTTGATGAAGATCCGTCATGAAACTCGCATAGCAACGTTGATTTGGCCTCTATTTGGTGTAGCAAGCTTGCACCTTTTGATTTGAACCCGATTTGAATGCATAGGCTCTAGGGATTGGAGATGGAGGCCATGAGAGTAGAAATTTTGCCATAGTTTAGTTACATGAGTGAATAATGAGGGCTTAGGGGTAGGTTAGTGGTGTATTTATAGAAGATTAGGCTAGTTAGGACCCTTAGATTAACCCTAGGACCAACCTGAACCGTCAGATTTCAAACCAGGCCCAAAAACCTAGCCAAGATAGAAAATAGGTGCACCAGACCAGAATCAGCCGACAGGACAAGTCGACAGCCCTGTCGACTTGCCTGTCGAAATGCCTGTCAACTTGCAAGTCGACAGCCCTGTCGACAGCCCAGTCGACTTGTCTGGGCGGGAATTTTCCCGCCTGGCCCCATTTCTGCTTGTTTCGAAATTCAAATTTCCCGAAAACTTCTTTGGGCCTTAACCGGGTCATACGGACTCCGATTTACAAAATTTCGGACTCTATTTCGCGTATTTTTCCGAGACGAACGCAATGGCATAGCCCGTTTTACTTGATTCAGAATTTAAAATTAAATTCTGCCTTGATTCTCGTCTTAATCATGTTATCGAAATACGGGTTGTTACATCCTCCCCACCTTTTAGGATTTCGTCCCCGAAATCTCCAAATAAGGGAGAACATATCCTATCATCCATCTACTCAAAACATCATCCACAAGCGACCATTGTCCTTAGATGATTTCTAATGTTGTATGAACATATGCAAAATGTGTGTGTATATGCTCCTTAGCTAATGCTAATGATCAGGCCCGAATGATCTTTCTAATGCAAGATATGTTAAGTGCCATGAATCCAACATGTATGAAAATAGTCCTAGTCATATAAGTACTATATGCGTGCACAAACATTCATTCATATGCAACATCCACATGACAACACATTCAATTTCATCCATAAAGAAGTATAAATGCTCGTGCATATGCAACATGGAACGTGATCGCGTCAATCTAGTATCTAACGTGTATTCGCGCATCCACGAGCAACCACTTGCAACCATTTGCAACCATATCAATCATAACATGCCTCAAATACATGTTTACATCCATAGCGTTCTACCTAAGGTTCCCAAGATAAGATCGAGAAGATAGACAAGACAAACTCCTTACGGGGTTTGTAACAGAAACAGGACCGAGAGGATATCCACCAAGCGATAGCATGCAAGTAAGCTTTACAGGTGAACCAAGGATCAAAGATATCCTCTTAAAAAGAGACGTGATGCGCGCGTCCAAGCCGCATTTCTATGAGCTTAATTCCATCATGCCTTGACCGCCTTTGACTTCATGATTTCGTAGCTCCTTGATTCCTATTTCCAAAGTATGAGTCGGAACTCTTTTCACTGTCGCCTCTCGTTCCACTTCCATTTATTCTTTCCCTATTATACTTAGCTCAACCCTATCTACGTACTCATGCAAGCTCTCCAAAAATTCACTAGTGAATTCTGGATCTCGTTTTCCGATACCAATCCATGTTGCCAAGGTTTCTTACTAAGGTGATTCCCATAACTCATGCATAATCGAAACGAACCATCCGCCTTAGCAGTGAATTCTATTCGATCGGATTACCAACAACTGCATCCCGGGATTCTAGGTAACTAACTATGACAGAACCCAAAAAGGTTACACGAGACTTCGAGGGTATCACCAAGATGAGTCGAGAGTCTAACTACCCTCTTTCCAAAACCGAGAATGGCACCCCTTATTGGGTGACCACTTTATCCTTAGAATCTATCCGTAGTTGAGACATGTCATTCTCAAATCCAACAAGTCATGAAGGAATGGACCAACTCTCCAACCAGATTTTTGGGACAAAACTGGGATCCTCTACCATGCTAGTACTAAGGTGCAGAGACTCAACTATCCAAGCAGACTTAAGTGATACAATGATCAAGACAAAGTCTGGACGGGATGATAGAAAAGAACGACTAAACCTTTACCAGAAATGGCACCATTTCTTTTAGGTACCCTAGAAATGAGTGCGTGCTATTTCCCTCTCCGCTGATCTTGTCCTTGTCCTCCTCGATGGACTAAGCCATAACAACAGTTGCTTATTCTTAAGCTGGTATCCTTTACCCTTACTCTTATTATCCTTTCTTGTAACTTTGGTAACAAGTCTCTCGAGAACCACCTCCATCGTACGGGAAACACCTACGTGGCAAGACAAAGATTAGTCACAGTTAGAACTACTGTGTCCACAGATGGAGGAAAGAAAGGAAACGAGATTCAATCAAGGAATCAAAGGATGGTGCTAATGGCTTTTGGGGAATAGCCTTTAAAAACTTTTCTTGAAAAATGCTTCTTTGTAAACGGTTTCTCAAATAGTTTTCAGAAGGTTTTAAAAACTTTTGCCCAGTCTGGTAACCTTCTGCTCTGATACCAAATGTAACACCCCACCTCCGCTAGGGTCACTCACAAAGGGAATGCACTAGGTTTGGAGGAGTATTATTGGTAAACATGCACAGAAATATTACAAGACAGAACATATATAAAACAGCGGAAGTAAAACCAACTTTCATATCATTAATAAATAAGGTCTAAAGCCTTTTACATCAGAATACATCAAAAACCTGTCTTGTAATAATAAAGAAGCATAAAAACCTTTTCATAAATTATTCCCCATAATAAAGCGGTGAAACAGCCATAGCCAAGAGAAGACCAAGCTATACATCAAGCTATACATGATGACCTTCAACAGAAGAAGTCTGAACTAAACAACATCATTTCCTCCCTGAAACCTGGGGGGGAAACGGAAGACAAAGAGGCGAAAGAAAACGGGGTCAGTCATAAAGACTGGTAAGTCCTATCTACTTCCAGTATAAAAACAGGTGAAGGTAACATGACATGCATAAACTGAAAGTAAATATAAGGATGACTACAAGATAGATAAACTAAACCAGGGTAACAGACTGAACTACTGTAGCAAGGTAAACTAAGATATCATGGTAAACTACGGTGTCATGATAAATCAAGGTATCACATCGTCAGGTTTCTATCAAGTATACTGTCCCAAGGTATCTACCCCGTCTAACATCCCACGGTATCTATTATGTATATTCTTCCTGGTTCTAACATGTATATTTGCTCTGCACCTCTCGTACTAGTATCCCTACCCGCGTCATGTGTTAACCATGAATGTCCCTTGCCCCATGTCATGTAATGGTCCATGTCAACCTAATATATAGCATATGTAGGTTTTCCCAACTCGTATGTTTCTTTCCATGTATAAGTTCAGTCCTTTGCCATAGGCCATACGGGCTTTCCCATGTAAACGGTTTATCCTTGAAGTTGTTTTGGACTGCAACCCTTGATCTAGTTGTGTTTCTCTACCATGAACTATCACGCGTCCACTTAGGATTTATGCCACCTAGGGCCGCTAGGGATTATGCTACCTAATGAACGTTTCCGTGTCTCGGTTTGGGTTTTGCCCACCTAGGACCACTAGGGATTACGCCACCCGTCAACCGCGCCCTTGATCCCACGTATGTATCGTGAATCGTTTTCCATGTCTAGATGCACATGTTCCCCAATGTGCCATCCGAGTTCCGTGCCAGGGCAAATCAAGAAATACGGAACTCGGTCGGGAGCTTTAAATCGTCTGCCGATGCAGATATCAAGGTCTGTTTTTGTACCCGTGGCTATGGTCCCACGTGACCCCTCCCTCAACTACTGAAAGGCAATCCAAGAAAAATCATGTATAAGAACCACTCCACGGCCCCACTATAGCCCACTTTCCTACGGGCCAACCTCACCCATGACTCGATAGCAAGCACATGGTCTTTGGGGGTTCCCTGCCTTTCCGCACGTACATGATTGACTAAAGATGGTAGGTAGTCGGCGATGTGCTATCCAGGGCAAAAACCAAGAATCGTCGACTCCACGCTAATACATCCTAGTCTTTAGGTCGCTCGCATAGCAACCAAAGCATACTCTTGGTCCTTCTAACGCAGACCTTAACCTCTCATGAGCCTAGTATAATTACCTGGCAGCCCACAGAGGGATCCCAAGAGTATCCTCACGTCCCCCGAAGCTTCCGCTTCGGCACCCAGTGCGCTGGAGCTTTTATCCAATCCAGATAACTTGCTCCTCCTCGTATACTAAGCGATGACCTACCGTATCAGGTTACTCATCGCTTTGTGAATTAATCCTATGTCCTTAGCTAAGAATTATTACTTAGATACCCTTAACTAAGGTTTAACACTTAGCTTCCTTTCCCGTTATCCTTGATTAACCACGAGTCTCTACCTAGTTCCTCTAACTAGGGTTTGTCTTATTGGGTTAAGTGTTATCATTCAAGTCCATGCCTTAACCCGCCCACGAATCACGTCAAGATTGGCTAAGTATTTAAGTTCAAGACTTAGCCCTACAAGTTGGTTAAGTGTACCCAGAGGCTCATGACTTAACCCTATCAAGTCAAATTGGTCAAGTACTAGCTTACCTTAATCCTATCGGATTATCTTGCTAAATCGATTAAACATAGATTATCTTAATCCCATCAAATTATCGAGTCGGATTGGTTAAGTATAGGTGGGCTTAACCCCATCCTCTAATCGTACTACAATGGTTAAGTATATTCTAAAAAAGGCCTCGTGACTTAACCCCATTAGGTCCGCGTATTAGATTGGTTAAGTGTAGGTTACTTAACCCCATCAAATCATCATGTATAATTGGTTAAGTATAAGTTGCTTAACCCCATTAAATCATCACGTTAAGTTGGTTAAGTATTGGTTACTTAACCTCATTGAGTTACCAAGTTTAAATTGGTTAAGTGTTTAACTTAACCCATCGAATTACCGTGCTTAGGTTAGTTAAGTGTGGATTACCTAACCCCATCTAATTACCATGTTTAGATTAGTTAAGTCTTAATTACTTAACCCCATCTAATTACCGTGTTTAGATTAGTTAAGCCTTAATTACTTAACCTCATCTAATTACCAAGTCGGATTAGTTAAGTGTAAATTACTTAACCCCATCCCCTAATCATCTTGCATGGTTAAGTGTCATTAAGAAATCAAGCCCGGTCCCACTTAACCTACCCATTCGTGTCATATCGGTTAAGTGTCATTAATCAAATTTACTTAACCTTATCATGTGGCATTAATTTAATTAATGCACTCTCAACCTCTCACATTAGACCTTGTTGTGGTTACTAGTTAAGCCGGGCGGGTCCGGGTAGATTTACACCACAACCTAGTCTAACCTCGGGTCTTAAGCGCGACCTGACCAACTTCTCACATTGGATCCTATTGTTTGTAGCTACTAGTTAAGTCGGGCGGTTCCGGGTAGATTTATGCTACAAACTCAACCCAACCTTGAGTTGGCCACTTCCATGTTTGGTCTAGTGTTATATTACACTTGCAACCCATACGTGTCTAATTTCAAGTCCCAAGTTTAACCCACGTGTCATGCCCACATTTTGGTTCAACTTACATGTCGTGTTCACATGTAACCTCAAGTCAAGTTTTCATGTCATATTCAAGTCAAGATTTCGCGTCATGTCCATGTTTATCTAACTACCCCAAAGTCGTGTTTTCCAACGCAAGCAAAAGCGAGTCAACATAGTAAGGATACTACGTCACATATTGGCCTCAAAACATGCATGATGCCAAAAAGGGATTGGCTTCCACATGCACAACCTTGGCCAAAAACATACATAGTGTCATAAGGTGATTTGGCCACAAACATGCATAGTATCTCAAGGGGATTTGGCCACAAACATGCATAGCAAAAAAGGGGATTACTTGCATAAGTGTTCATGTCATAAACCTATCATGAAGGGATGAACATGCCCATGTTACTCATGTGATAAAAAGGTAAACTTGCATATTATCATAAGGGATTTCGGGTTCATATAATTGCATAGCCTCAAAGTCACATTCATGCACATGTTTCATGAGTCAAAGTGGTTTCAAGTGTGCATGCTAACATACCACAAGCAAAGGTCCAATCTTGCATGGCAAACTAGGTCCAATGTAACATGAATATCATGGTTTAGTCGCTACAACATAACCCAAAGTCATATGTTCATGCTAAAGGGGCAAACTAGGTTCCCATAGGCTAACATACTCATGTTACTTTGCATTTTATCCCATGTCACATCAAGATCATCGTTTAGATCTACAAGTAGCTAGAACTTACATAGCGTGGCAAGAGGACTAGGAGCATGAATCGTTTTGACGAAGAAAGGTGGCTCCTTTGATGAAGATCCGTCATGAAACTCGCATAACAACGTTGATTTGGCTTCTATTTGGTGTAGCAAGCTTGCACCTTTTGATTTGAACCCGATTTGAATGCATAGGCTCTAGGGATTGGAGATGGAGGCCATGAGAGTAGAAATTTTGCCATAGTTTAGTTACATGAGTGAATAATGAGGGTTTAGGGGTAGGTTAGGGGTGTATTTATAGAAGATTAGGCTAGTTAGGACCCTTAGATTAACCCTAGGACCAACCTGAACCGTCAGAATTCAAACCAGGCCCAAAAACCTAGCCAAGATAGAAAATAGGTGCACCAGACCAGAATCAGCCGACAGGACAAGTCGACAGCCCTGTCGACTTGACTGTCGACATGCCTGTCAACTTGCAAGTCGACAGCCCTGTCGACAGCCCAGTCGACTTGTCTGGGCGGGAATTTTCCCGCCTAGCCCCATTTCTGCATGTTTCGAAATTCAAATTTCCCGAAAAGTTCTTTGGGCCTTAACCGGGTCATACGGACTCCGATTTACAAAATTTCGGACTCTATTTCGCGTATTTTTCCGAGACAAACGCAATGGCATAGCCCGTTTTACTTGATTCAGAATTTAAAATTAAATTCTGCCTTGATTCTCGTATTAATCATGTTATCGAAATACGGGTTGTTACAGATACCGTTCACGACAACCCAAAATCACATTCATTAATTATCAGGTTAAAGAACAAGTGTTATTTAAAACATTGTTCATGATAAACCCAAAAATCAATACCAATTCAATTCCAATTAAATATTATTTAATTGGTACACTTCATTAAATCTAAATAAAAGATTTAATATTTTTCTCAACTGGGCTTAAGAACAGTGTTAATGAAGACACCATTCACGACAAACCCAAATCACATTTGATATTAAATACAAGGCTCTGAATAGAAAATATATCGGCTTTTATTCAATATCAATTTCTACAACCAACAAATATCGTATTGGAAATAACGATATATATATATATATATATATATATATATCTTTCAAATTTCCATAACAACATCTGTATAATCACGAAATCCAACATCGAACCATTCCGAAGATGATTTCGATTCAAATCCATTCCAATTCAATTATTGGAAATTCTAGTTTCTTTTAAAACCATTTCAAATCCAATTTATTTATTTAAAAATAAATAAATTATTATTCTAATTCAAAATTAGTTTATTTCGATAAAAAAACTATTTTTATCCTTTCAAATATGTAGTTTTTCATTCCAATTCTTCACAAATCATTTCTTATGATTTTACACAAAATATTGATATTTTTAATAATTTTATCAAGGCCCGTACAGTCGATTTCCATCAACGGCAATCGAACTGCACTTACAGCGACCTTTTCCAACTTTGATTTGGACATAATTCCAAATCCAACTGTTAGATTTCAAATTTCCAATATTCGTTATAAAGATCTTTTCGATACGAATCCAACGGTTCCGGTTTTAGGAGAATCCGACGGTCGGATCTCCCGCAATGTCCATTCGAAGTCAATGGTCGAAATTCACGAACTGCCGCAGCGCAGCACGTTCTATTCAGGCCATTATATAATATACATACATATATATATATATATATATATATCGCCGATTTCCTTTTGAAACGTATTTTATAAATCGTTTTAAATTCGTTTTCAAAACGATATCAATTTCATTTCCAATTCAAATCAAAATTGAATTTTTCCTCTTAAATTCGTTTTAAATTCATTTCAAATTGATTTTAATTCAAATCGATTTTTAATTCAATTTTAGTTCGTTTTCAATTCAATTTCGATTTCAATTCGAATTCAATTCTATTCAATTTCAATTCGTTTTCAATTCAATTTCAATTCGAATTCAATTCAATTTCAATTCGAATTCATTTCTATTCAATTTCAATTCAATTTAATTTCGAATTCCAATTCGAATTCAATTTAATTCGAATTCTAATTCGTTTCAATTCAATTATTTCGAATTTCATTTCAAAATATTCGATTTTGAAATCACTTTTCAATATTCATTACAAAAACGAATATAATCGATATAAATATCGTTCACGTCAAAATGGCGTCAATCAAATCAACACGGCTTCATATATTTCTATTTTCAAATATTCTATTTCAAATATTTCCTTTTCAAATATTTTTTTTCAAATATTTTATTCAAATAGTTCTCTTCAAATATTCTATTTCAAAACCGGAATGAGGCCCAATCAATTACCATAGATTTTATTCCTATGGATTTCCATACAACGCATGTATATATCAACAACGACAAATAATCAACCATCATCCAAAGTGCATTCTACACTGTATAAGCATCAAATATAAATATTCAACGCTTATAACAGTCTGTCAATCAATCGATCGACATACAATTAATTATTGGGACTAGTGCATGTCATATATTATCCCAATACCCGTGTGGGGTTTCAAACAATCAAACACAGATTTTATTTGTGCAGTTGGGCAATGTGTAAAATTTATCGTCCCAGTCAATATCAGTCAAATGTGTGTATATAAACAAATCGTTCGATTTGTTTATATTTATTTCATTATAAATACACATTAAATTTTTTATTATTAACTATGAAATATTTTCCATTATAAAATATTTTATTTCACATCACATCACACAATCAACTACACATCAAAATCAAACAAACAAGCATACAAGCCGTCCATGGTCTGTGGACGACGGGTGTCGGGTGCTACTAAACACTGTCTGCATCCTAGTATATATTTCAAACTAGAAAAAAAATAAAGGTGAGGAGTTCTCACATTGGGGTTCCACTCCGCCATTTCGTTCTTAACGGTTCAGATTTGTCCGAAATTCCAATGCGACCTTTTTCCCGCTATCCACATGAAAAATCACATTTTTAATATGAATTTTATTTTAAAAATCATATTTTTATAATGGCACTTCGTATATATAAAAACTGAATTTTTATCGTTACTTCATATATATATAAATCAAATTTTTATCTTCACTTCTTATATAAAAGATCATATTTTTAAACCGATATTCATATAATAAAAATCAGATTTTTATTTACTATTCGTATAAATAAAAATCACTTCTTTCTATATAAACAAAAATCTAATATTTTCACTTTTAAAAATACGATCTTTTTGCCTTTTAAAAATACGATCTTTTTGCTTTTAAAAATATAAATTTTACTTTATTAAAAATCATAACTTTTATTAAATAAAAAATCAAACCTTTTTATAGATAAAAATCTCAACTTCACTATGAGGTTCATGCTATAAAAATGAAAACTTTGTCATAGAAATATCAAATTCTTTTCCTGTTAAAGATCGAATCTTTATTCCTAAGCAAAATATATAAAAATACATTTTTATAACTAATTTATTTATATAAATAAAACTGAAAATCATAAACTGCAAATCCTAGATTCACTAAACTGAAATCAAACTAAAAACTGATTTAATTAAATAAGATTACCTTTTTTTGAGCGGGGGAGGGTTTACTGTCGAGATGGCGTTGGAGGCGGGTCTGTTCAGGTGGGAAATGGAGCGCCGGAGCCATCCGAGGTCAGAGGCATCACGGCAGGTGGTTGCGGGTTCCTGTACGGCGGCACTAGGGTTTGATCTGAGGAGGGTTTCAGGTTTGTACGGGGAGAGAGGAGAGGAGGGTAGAGGAGTGACGAAGGGGGGGTCTCGCCTGAGGTAGAGTGGCGGCGGAAGGGGGGAGGGGGGTGTAGCGGCGGTGGGAGGCGGGTCTCGAGGGAGGCGACGGTTTTTTTTCAATTTGGGATGAACGGTTTTAAAGGGGGGGTTGGGGCTTGGAAGATTATATAATATATATTTAATTATATTTTAATTTCCAAAAGTAATTTCTTATCTTCAACTCGGAATCAAACCCACCGACTGTCGTCCATAGCTAATTACCCCCATTCCGAACTCAATGGGATATGCATCGTAAGCTGATTCGATCGTTTCGATCAGTTGTCATCCAAATCAACATATAACTCTATATATTGAATTTGAACGCGCATTTCAATTTACCGGGGCCACATACTAACTCGAAAAATTCCAAAAAAATATTTTCTAGCTTCGTATTGATGATACGGTCCTAAAAAAACCAATCTCATCGAATTCTGAGACCGTTTGAAAAATGGCCATTTTCCAGTCGATTAAAATCAACTAAAACTGGTCAAATGCGTTTTCCTTTGCCACGCTCACATATTGAATCGAAAAATTATGAAATTTGAAATCTAGCAATAAGTTGACATCACGGATCCAACAAAAGTGGTTTCGTCGAAAACCGAGGTCGTTTGCAAAATTCCCATTTCCAAGGGCCAAAATTCCATAGCGACTATTCTGAATTTTCAACTGTACATAACTTTTTATCCCTGCTATGAAATTTCAATTTTTCGGATTCTTTGGAAAGATATTCTCTAATAGATTCAAATATTTTTGGTTTCGCTAAAATCCGGTTTATTTTGCACCCGATACATTCATTTGAACTTTGAAATCGAATTATCGAACTACCGCGCCATTTTCAATTCCTTTTATAATTATATATATAAATCTTTATATTCTAACGACGACTCATATAAATATATACGTTCTAATTTCATTCAAAATAAATTTTTCGTCGATATTATTTATAATAATTCATTTTAAATATTCAAAATTCATCAAAATGCCAAAACAAAAAAATTTAAATTGGCCCAGATTTCCGGGTTATTACAAATCCTCTTTTTATAAAAATTACAGTGTATGTGTAGCGCTGCGACCTCCCCTGAGCCTCTCTCCGCCAATCTGAAATCGTCGATCCCCTCCAAGTGTCCTCGGCATTTGGCCGCAAGTCATAGAAGAAGAAGAGGGTTGGGTTTTCTTTGGTGATCGAAATTTTGGGAGTTTTATTTATCTTTCTTAGAGTAATTAGTTTAATCAAGTTACGATTTTTAATTTAAATGAAGTTTGGATATTTTTTTTAGTTAGATAAAAATTTACTTTTTAAGTAAATAAAATGTTTGATTCTTAATTATCTAAAGGAGTAATTTTTATAACAATAAAAATTAGATTTTTGAAAGTAAAAATTCTATTTTTACATATTCATTAGCAAAGTAAAAATTCTATTTTTATATTTTCATTAGCAAAGTAAAAATTTGATTTTTATATATTCATTAGCAAAGTAAAAATTCGATTTTTATATATTCATTAGCAAAGTAAAAATTCGATTTTTATATATACATTAGCAAATTAAAAATTCAATTTTTATATATTCATTAGCAAAGTAAAAATTTGATTTTTACATATTCATTAGCGAAGTAAAAATTCGATTTTTGTATATATGAAGTAACAATAAAAATTCGATCTTTATATTGTTTACATCGAAAGAAAAATATAATCTTTAGGGAAGTAAAAATATAATTTTTAGAATTGGAATAAAAATGTGATTTTTATTATGAACTGCGTGAAACAGAGGGCGATGGAATGGATTGAAATCAAAAAGGAATTCAAACGGTTTAGAAATTCAGAAATAAAATGGTGGAGTGGATCCCCAAGGTGCGAACTCCTCACTGTTATTTTGATTTCTAGTTGAAATATATACTAGGATGCAGACGGTGCTCAGTAGCACCCGACACCCGTCGTTCACATACCATGGATGACTTGTTTGTTTGGTTGTTGTGTTGTGAAATTTGAATGTGTGATGTGGAATGAAATAAAATATTTTATAGTGGAAAATATTTTATAGTTAAAAAATATGATTTTTAACGTGTATATACAATAAATAGTAATAAACAAATCGGACGATTTGTTTATATACACTGATTTGACTGATATTGATTGGGACGATAAATTTTACACATCGCCCAACTGCACAAATAAAAATCTGTGTTTGTTGATTTGAAACCCCACACGGGTATTGGGTTGATATTTGATGTACACTAATCCCGATTATTTAGTTGTATGTCAATCGATGGGTTGACAGACTGTGTAAGCGTTAATTATTTATATTTAATGCTTATGCAGTTGTGTGGTGTACTCTAGATGATGGTTGATTATTTATCTTTGTTATTATATACATCTGTTGTATGGAATCCATATAATTAACATTATATGTTAATTGATTGGGCCTCATTCTAATTTGGAAAATAAAGAATATTATAAAAGAAAATATTCGTGTGTTGAATAGAAGAAAATATTCATGTGTTGAATAAAATAAATATTCATGTGTTGAATAAAATAAATATTCATGTGTTGAATAAAATAAATATTCATGTGTTGAATAAAATAAATATTCATGTGTTGAATAGAAGAAAACATTCATGTGCTGAATAAAAGACGTGTTGGTTAGAAAAGCGCCATTTTGACGAGAACGATATTTATATCGATTATATTCGTTTTTATACTGAATATAAAAAAGGAAGTGATTTCAAAATATAACGTTTTGAAAATATTATCATTTGTATATCGATGATATGGAATATTCAATTTTGATTAGAAATTGAATATGAAGTTGAAATCGTTTTGAAAACAAATTTAAAACGGTTTATAAAATACATTTTGAATGCAAATCGAAGAAATATATATATATATATATATATATATATATATATATATATATACGCAATGGCCTGAATAGAACGCGCCGCACTGCAGCAGTTCGGGAATTTCGACCATTGACTTCGAATGGATATTACGGAAGATCCGACTGTCTGATTCCTCTAAAACAGGAACCATTGAGTTCGTATCAAAAAGAGCTTTCTAACGAATATTAGAGATTTGAAATCTAACGGTTGGATTTGGAATTATGTCCAAATCAAATTGGGAAAAGGTCGCTGTAAGTACAGTTCGATGGCCGTTGGTGGAAATCGACTGTACGGGCCTTGATAAAATTATTAAAAATAGTAATAATTAGTGTAAAATCATAAGAAATGATTTGTGAAGAATTGGGATGAAAAAATCCAAATTTGAAAAGATAAAAATAGATTTTTATTGAAATGAACTAGTTTTGAACTAGAATTATAATCCCATTTATTTTTGAAATAAATAAAGTAGATTTGAAATGGTTTTGAAAATAACTAGAATTTCCAATATATAAAGTGGAAATGGATTTAAATCGAAATTGTCTTTGGAATATTTCAATGTTGGATTTCATGATAATATAGATATTGTTATGGGAATATGAAAGATATATTTATATCGTTATTTCCAATACGATATTTGTTGGTCGTAGAATTTGATATTGAATATAAGCCGATATATTTTCTATTCGGAGCCTTGTATTTAATATCAAATGGGATTTGGTTTTGTCGTGAATGGTGTCTTCATTAACACTGTTCTTAAACCCAGTTGAGAAAAAGATTAAATCTTTTTATTAGATTTAAAGAAGTATACCAATTAAATATTAATTGGAATTGTATTTGAATTGATTTTGGGTTTATCGCGAACCGTGTTTTAAATGACATTGGTTCTTTAACCCAGTTAAAGATAGGATATGATTTCCCAAGTTAAACAATCATTAATATTGATTTTTGGGAAGATTAAAACCAAGTGGAGTTTTAATGAATCTTTAATTAGATTGAAATGATCGAGAATGGAGTATCACCAGTTTTGCTCCAGGCGATAGTTAAATCTTTATTTAGATTTGAACGTGAAATGGTAATTGAATTTACCGATAACACCGCGGTGTTAGATATAAAGTATTACTAGTTTTACTTCATGGGATGAATAGGTTGGGATTGGGAAATTAAAACAAATGATTACTTCGGTAAGGTTCGTTAATCCCGACTAGTTTGGATAAACCGTAATTTGGTTTGAATTGATATTCAAAGGAAGATTAAAGAATAAATTTAAAGAATTTATCTTTGATAAAATTAATGGGAACCTTTCCCAAAGTATGAGAATATTTGAATAAAGGAATATTCTGAATTGGAATGAGGCGTATGTTGTGTTTGTGTAACACTTGTTTATTATATACGCGAGTTATTCAGAAAGACCGGGTTTATCCCATTCTGAATAACTGATTCGACGTGTTGTCGAGGATGAAGATGGTGGTTGAAGACTGGAGGTCTTCACATCGTGTAATAACCCAAGAATTTTAGTTAAGTTGAATACAATTTCAATAATATGATTTGAGTTATCTAAGTATAAATTTAAATTTTAAGGATTTAAATGCTGCTTTTTGTAAACTCTATATTTTGGTTTGATCTATATATATTCGTTTGTTATGAAAATGATTTGTAAAGTATAAAATGGTATATTTCGAATCTTAAGATTTATGATGATTATAATACAAGATATGGATTTTTTAAATATTTAAATTTTTTTTTTGATTTGGTAATATAAGTATATATATATAAATTTTAGGTAATATTATTTGATAACATATGATAATTCGGTTTTATATATATTCGAAATTTTTGTTAAATTTATATTGGTTAGGATATATATGTAAAGTAATAGTGTTTTAGGTGCATATGAAGATTTGTGAATTATAATTTTACAACTTATGATACTTATATATGTATACCATTTTGTCAAATTATGAACTTTATTAAGATGGTTAAATATTTAAATTTTACTTTTGTGGTTATACGTATTTTAAAATAATATGTTGAAGATATAAGTTGTAACATATTTGGATAGTTGCACATATATACACTAAGAGTTTGTAACAAATATAATTGTCATATAAGTGTAGCTAAAATTCTAATTTTATAAAATATAAATAAGTTTATTTTTGTTGAGCATGCATTGGTCCATTTTTTTTCATTTATTAGGTGGCCTCATGCATGGTAATAGAGTGCCAAGTGTTTTATTTGGCTGAAAGGAAAATATATGTGGAAATTTAAATAAAAATCAATAATAAGGGAAAAACGCAAGGTCAGTTCGGTGGTATCATTACCTTCTTTGGAAATTTTAAATACACCTAGTTTTACACGCAAATCTCTTCTCCCTATGTTTCACGCTCCTTCGTTTTGACAGTTCTCCTTCATTTGTTTTTCTCACCTCTTACTGATTTGCTTCTCCACAAACAGTCATCCTTCTGTCACCTTTTCATTTCAAATTCCACCACCTTTCCCGAGTCTGTCTTCCTCCTTTCCACAAACTACCGTCCTCCTCCTTCATTTAACCCTCTGTTAATTCGCACCACCTACCTCCACTACCACCAGTCCATTCGCTTCCCTTAAAGGCAGTAGCACCACCACACCAAACCGCCTCCATCACCCGCGACTATCACCTTCCGCATTGATCTAGCACTCATCGGATCGACTGCAGCTCGACCAATCTTCTCCGGCGATCCTCCAGGCATCACCCAGTCCAACCGCCACTTCTCGTCTGACAACACCGGCCACCAAAACCACAGACCCGCACATCCTTTTTCTACGCTTCTCTTCTCCCTTCTTAATTGAACTACCACCGCCACTTGCTGTGCGAACTAGTCCCGCATTTCACTCCGCGCAAACATTGTTTTCCCCTTAGAAACTGTTGCGTCATATTAATGAATAAAACATAGGGTATGTTCTTTTAGAACAATTGTGCCAGCCCAGAAGCACACCTGACTACCCTTCTTTGCCTCTTGTACTCCGCGGCCTGATCTGGTTTTAAGTGGATTAAGGTTTTTAAAGTAATAATATACATAAGTTTAAATATATATATGTTAAGTAAGCATTATTATAAACATACGCATGTTAATTAAAAAGGTCATGTGTGAATTGCAGTATCCGCAAAGAGTTTCCTTTACGCATTCAAGGTTTGGTTCGTGATTTAGGCGAGTTTGACATTATAAACAAAAAGCTAGAGCTTTCCGTAAACTTGTACGGGGTTGGTTACCGTTGAGCGGAAGTTTATCGGTGAAGAAATAAGAAGCATGAAGGTGAGAACACCCGAATTTAAAATTTTATTTTTATCTAAATTTATGATACATCGAGTATTTGGATGAAAATGCGTGGAAATTTTTACATGAATGGTTGATTCAGTAGTTAGATATAATGTCATGAAACCAATAGAAATGTTGCCATATGAATAGGGTATGTGATGTTGTATTTGTGCCAATTTAAGTTGCATGTTGAGGCGCGTTAGTGCTATAACGCGTGTTTACAAATTAATCCTTGTACGCATTTGAAATGAACGACAGGTAGTGAAAGATGTTGAGCGTTATTGAACATAACGCTTGGGCAAAATTGATTGTTTGAAATAAATGATACATGCCTGTTATATGATCGATTGATATGGATGAATTGAGTTGTATGAAAATGCACTCACCTTAGAGGTGGATTTATGCAGAAAAAAAAATCGATTTAAACCTTCTTCCCAAAGCGACCATTGAAATTTTTAAGCTACATTGAAAGTTATTATTATTATTTTTTAGTTGCGAAGTAAATTGTAGATATTTGAAAATTCGAATTACTGATTTTGAAGCAATAAGAATATTAGAATCGAATAAAGGTAGTTTATTTATGATAAATCATATTTTTATTCTTTTAAAGTGGTGTAACTTGGAATATTCAAATTTTGGAAATTTTGGATCTACTTGATCTACATAACCGATGCAGCACTTTGTGTAGCATTTTAACATTTTTATAACTTCCTTTAAAAAAAATGATTTGAGTTCAGGAATTTATACACTTGAAATTTGTTAGATTATGGAAAGAGCTGGTTAAATATTTTAAAGATTTAACAATCATTTAGTATAATGTTTACGAATATTATTGGTTTTAAGAGAAGAAATGTAAAAAACAAAAATGAGTTTGGTTATATTAAATCTAAATTTCAAGGCATTCTAATACTTCTTTAAGTTAGGGAGCGAGGTTGAATAATAAACCGTTGAAGTCTATTGGAAACATAAGTTGGATGAATCATTTTGAATGGAAGCTAAACTAATTTAAATTTGGTAAATTAGAACTTATGAAGGATGACCACGATTAAACATTTTTGTTTGAAAACGTAAGACTTCAAGTGGATTTAATTCAAAGAATGATAAGACGATAATTTTTTTTTTAGGAAATATGAGGTAACCTCGATTTTTGAAGAATTGATAATGAAATGGAAGGAGATTTGAATCGGAACTGCGTATAATCCACAACTATTGTTTTAAAATACGCTTATTACTTGGAAAGACCGGGATCGAATATATATGTTGGAAAACCATTCCGAGTTATAATACGACGTTGTTCGAGACTAGGTCAAGCGACGAGCGAAGACCGATGATCTTCGAATTGCTTGGGTTGATGGCCGCCGATGTCTCGGTTGGGCTGATCACTCAATACGAGACTATTAGAGGCATAAGGTCTGGGTATATTTGGAGATTTTTCGGATTTTGTTCCGTTTAAAACCCAGAATGGACTTGTATGGATGGTATGTCTGACATTGAAATTTACCGCATAGCACTGATTTCCGTTAATGTATATCGGATTTGTGGCAATATATTATCCTCGTCTCTAAGTCATATGAACTTAGAGGGTATGCATTGATTTAAATCAGTGATATGTCGTGAATTGTCAATGTGACATACCCGAGTTACGAAACGAGCTAGTGATGATAAAAGGATGGCTCATCGAAGCATAGCTTTGTGGATGACGTGACATCAACAAACCTCACACCTCGGATTGATGAGAAACTGGCGGTTAGGTTTTATACTTATATATGAATTTATGATGAAGCTTTGCAGTACTGGGAAACCACATATGAACCTGGGGAAGTTGGGTATGTTCGGGGGGCCGCGTCTGGTCGAAAACCGTTGATCTGCCTTGACGTTGTGTAGTCGGTGTCCGCGTATGGTCGAAAAAGCCGTTGAGACACTTCGTTTTGTATCCCTGATTGATCTTTCGTGCCAGGAATCATCAAGTTGGAAACCCAAATTTCCAATACGAGCCAGACGGTTTTTGATTGTGTATATATATATATATATGGCAACATATATTATGGGGTATTATGCTGCCTAGGATTAATACATTTATTTGTAAATGTTTTCCATACTTTATATATTATGATATTGAAGAAGATTTTACGTACGAAAGCATATTTGGTTGTCATAAGATAAAACTCACCCCTCTGGTGTGCGCTTGCATTGTGTGATGTGGGACGAGCTTATGACAGCTTCATTTTCTCAAAGTCATTGCGAATTGATATGCACGGAAAGTTACTTGGAGTAAACCCGTTCCGCTTTAGCGGCGTGGTCCGATAAATTTCCCAACTTTAAGTAAATCCTATAACCAAATGTTTTATGTTCTGACACCAGTCCCATGACTAACCTGGAGTTTATTGTTCCTTCCTAAACTCTGGTGCCCAAAAATTTTATACGGGCAGTTAGAGTTTAGTTTGCAGTTTAGATCGTTAGAGATGGACTTGGAGCGCTTTCTGAGATTTGAGTTCAAGCTAGGATTGGAGCTTCCGCCGTACTATGTGATTTTTCTTCCGCTGAGAGTATATTTACTTTTCTTCCGCTGTATAAGTTGTAACTCTGATATTCTGTGTAACTCTGATAATATTGTACTATGCAATGTAAAGTTCTGTTATTTTGTTCAATATGTGTAAGTACCCATAACAATTCGTCTTTATGAACGGTTTAAGTTGATTCAATTACCGGCGAAAACTGAGCAAAAAAGGCGGGTCGTTACACATCGTTTGGGTGATTACTGATGATCTTGATTGGGATGTACACCCCAAAGGAGGGAATCAGTTGGTGATCGTCCAGACATATTTGGAAATCGATGGATATGCGAGGTACAAGGTGCCTCCGGTTTCGTTCAGACCCAGAACGAACTTGTAAATGGACTGTGTGTCTGACATTGGATTTTGTTCTATGTGATTGATTTCTATTAAATATATATCTGTTTGGCGGCTAAGAATTTATTCTCTTGCTTAACGCCCTTCTCTGAGACGTACGAGCTCAGGGGTTATATATTGATGGATATCAATCGCATGGAGTGAATTGCATGTGTGGCATGCCTAAGTGGCAAATGATCAAGGCTTCTGTTGAAAAGAAAAGTCTTGTGGTTGATGATCAAAGCACGACCTTTGTGGCATAGCTTTGTGTAGCGTTGATTCGCGAGCCTCACATCTCGATGTGAACCAAAAACGGGAGAAGGATCCAGGGAGGGCATGCATTTCTTTCTAGCTAGGGTGGTGTCAGTGACCTACCAGCCCTGACATTTATATTATTTTCACCTGTGTGGTTGTTGGATTGCGAGACGCCTCGGATATATCGGTGACTATGTGGAGCCGATGGAGTCATTTGGCTCATTTACGCCCCAAAGGGCGGGGAAATGCAGTGTTCAGGCATTTTAATCCACATCGATGGACCGGCCCTGTGGCTCCTAAGGCTTGACAGAGTACTTGCCTGAGGCTCGGGCTAGAGAGTCTCAAATTCGGTAGAGGACGATCCCTTGCCTCGGTTCACAGATGGAAATACAATTTCCAAATACGTGACTTTGCGGTTTTGATTGTAGAGCCTAGTATGGCAACATGATATATGGTACCCATGCCGTCAAGGATTGATACATTTATATTTGAAGTTGTTTTATACACTATGCACTTATAATAGTATCAAATGATTTGTTTTTAACATACCAAGCATGTTTGGCTATTATAAGGGAAAACCCTATCCTCCGGCTTGTGTTGCATGTGTGATGGGACCTGGGTCTTATAATAGCTTCATTTTTCCAAAAAGCATTGCGCTGTTTTGTTACATGCACTGGTATTCTTGGGAGGAAACCCGTTCCGTGTTATATGGCGTGGTCCCTTGATATGTCTGATTTAAAGTAAAGCTTTAAATAACTGTTTAGTTCTCACACCAGTCACATGACTGACCTGGAGTTTATTGTTTTAACCTAAACTCTGGGTGCCCTTATTTTGACATGGGCAGGTAGTACTTTTGGTTTTGCGGATTTATATTCACAGGAACCTGGTTTACAGACGGAATGATATCTGGAAAGCTCTGTATCCATATATCTCTTTCAGTTGTGTATTGTATTATTTTTCCGCTGCTATGTAAGGTAATTTTAAATCTCTGATATTTTCTGTGTAATATTTATTCATACTCTGTATATTCTTATATTCTGATAGAATTGTTGTGATAAGCAATGAAATGTTCTTCTGTTTGCGTTCCGATTTGTTGTGTTCTCAAAACAATCAAGGGTTTCGAGCGGACTTGGTCGGTTTAGCGATCGATTCAGATCGAGTGAAATTCTCAATTGTTACAAGAATTTAGTATAAGAAGGGAAAACTCTGAAATTTTGAGGGCGTAAAAATTTAAGTGATGAATCCAATAATTGGAAAATTGGAGTAACTAGAAAATTGGAAGAAAATTGGGTTGGAACAAATAGATTCATAAATATGAGTTGAAGGGATACTAGATATCTAGATTGATTATGAGATCAAAACTAAAATGTTGAAACTAGAATAGAATTTGAGGATATACTATTTTAGATATTGCATAGAAGTTTCCAAAATTTATATGGAAATATATATATGAGAATATAGCGAATTCAGGGACTATTAAGTGGAAGATAAACTTATTTGAGATGAAATCTTATATAATGGAATTCATATAGAAATGAGATGTTTGAAATTTGATTTGGGAAGAAAATCTTATGTAAGTGACATAAGCATGATTTATGAAATAAAGTACTATACGTTTTCAAAGAAAAATAAGGAAAATACCTTACTCCTTTGAATTTTGAGCTTAGTGAGATGTGCTGCTAGTGGTAGTAGGTTGTCCGAATAGAAAACTCGAGTTGTCTGAAAGAACACGACCGTGTAGCGTAATTCGTAGGGCTGTAGATATCCTACGACAGACGGATGTTTCTTGGGGGAACCAAGCGTAACCATTGTGTCTGCTGCGATCTACAGTCTTGATAAGGGCGTAATCCGCAGAGCTGTGAAAGCTTACGGGTATGGATGTTTCCTGTTACGACCCGAACTTCCCCATGAATGAAAGCACGGATTGACTTTGAGAACACGACCAATTAGAACACAAACAGAAGAAAATTTCATTGTTAATTACAACAATTTCATCAGAATACAAGAATATACAGAGTATGAATTACATATTACACATTTACTAAATATCAGAGATTTAAATACATTACTATAGCAGAAAAAATAATACAATGCACAACTGAAAGAGATAAACGGATACAGAGCTTTCTGGATATCGTTTCAGCTGTAAATCAGGATCTTGTGAATATAAATCTGCAAAACCAAAACTACTAGCTGCCCATGCGGAAATAGGGGCACCCAAAGTTTAGGTTAAAACAATAAACTCTAGGTCAGTCATTTGACTGGTGTAAGAACTAAAAATAGTTATTAATCTTTATTTCAAAGATAGATAAATCAAGGGACCACGCCGTATAACAAGGAACGGGTTTCCTCCCAAGAATACCAGTGCATAAAACAACAGCGCAATGCTAAATAAAGAACAATGAAGCTATTATAAGACCCAGGTCCCATCACATAATGCAACACAAGCCGGAGGATAGGGCTTTACCTTATAATAGCCAAAGAATGCTTGATATGCTAAATTTCATCTTTTATTATTACTATAAGTGTATAGTGTCAAAACAATTTCAATCATAAGTATCAATCATAGACGGCATAAGTGCCCAATACCACTATGTCGCCATATATAGGTATACAAACAAAACCGCACGATGTCGTATTTGGAAATTGGATTTCCATCTGTGAACCGAGGCAAGGGATCGTCCCCACTGCTTCAAGACAATCTAGCTCATGTCTCAGGCAAGTACTCAGTCAAGCCTTGGATCGTCAGGGCCGGTCCATCGATGTGGATTAAAATGCCTGAACACTGCGTTTCCCCGCCATTTGGGCCGTAAATGAGTCCTATGACTCCATTGGCTCCACATAGTCACCGATATATCCGAGGTGCCTCGCAATCCAACAACCACACAGGTGAAAATAAAATAAATGCCAGGGCTGGTAGGTCACTGACACCACCCTAGCTAGAAGGAAACGCATGCCCTCCCTGATATCCTCTCCCATTTCTGGTTCACAACCGGGGTGTGAGGCTCGCGAATTAACGCTACACAAAGCTACGCCACAAATGCCGTGCTTTGATCATCAACCACAAGACTTTGCTTTTTAACAAAAGCCTTGATTATTTGCATCTCAGGATGCCACACAGGCAATTCACGCCATGCAACCGATGGCTATCAATCACACAGAATGAAATCCAATGTCAGACACACAGTCCCTTTACAAGTCCGTTCTGGGTCTGAACGAAACCAGAGGAACCTTATTACTCGCATATCCATCGATCTCCAAGTACGTCTGGACGATCACCAACTGTGAAACGACCCGCAAATCTGTACCCTTTGAGTCGACTAATAACACCACACATCCAACTCAAATGACACAGAAATACGAACCATTATTAGAAAGAAGTTAGAGGGTGAGGAATAGAAAGAAAGAAATATTAGAATAGAAGAAAACGAAGATCACAAACTCACAGCGGAACGAATAAAATATATTAAATAACATAACTTTTGAAATACAAAGCAGTAACGGTATATATACATACCATCATCAGAGCACAACAGTTATCTCTGGAACAGTTATAATCACCTGTTTCCAGATACAACAAAATACACAGCGGAAAATATGATAGTCTATAGCTAACTGGTGAAGCTTCCTGTTTCATCCCCTTCAGGTGGATCTGTAAAATCCCGACTACTTGACTGCCCGTACAAATTTGGGCACCCAAGAGTTTAGGGAAAACAAACAAAATAAACTCTGGGTCAGTCATGGGACTGGTGTGAGTAAACTCCAACCATTTGTTTAACTTTCAAAAATCCTTTCGAAATAAATGATAATCGTAAGACCAATCCACACATAAACACGGATGGTTTTTACCTTACGATAACCCAAAACACTTTGAAAATCATATATTATCTGATATTATAATAATGTCTAATCACAAGTAATTAAAATCTAGTAGAACGCTTGCATCTCACGCTCTACATATATAATATACAATCAAACTCGCAGGCACTTATTGGAGATTGGATTCCAACTTGACAAGGTATGGGACCACCTTCCGAACGTGTATCTCTAGAGGCAAATACACTGGGTTCAACAAGAACATCTTGCAACCCGGCCCACACATGACCGACCACTCATTTCGCTTGAGTGTATCGAATGTATACCACCGACGGTTGGGATCAGCAACCGCCTCCCGATAAGGGACAGCATCGATAGATTTAAGAATAAAAGGAATTTTCTCTAGATAGGTGATCATACATCCTAATGGGTGCGACCCACATAGCCATGCTGCCTGCCCGATTTTTGTCCACTTCCGGGTTGTGAGGCTTGAGGTTTGAATTATCTTCCAGAACATCTGGCCATCATTCACTTTGAATGCCACATCGTCAAATCCATCGGAAATCACTAATTGATTCCCACAAAAATACTTAGATTGTTAGGCTAAAGAAGTTTCCCTTCTATGCCACTAACTTCGTACGTTTGAAGGAATCAACGTACGTAATCCCCTTTGGAAATACTCTGTCAGACACTCGTCCATACAAGTTGTCCTGGGTCTGGACAAACCGAAGGCACTAACCTGTAAACAGAATAGCCCTTGCATAACTCCGTCTTCAAGATATTCAGCATACTTGATTCGCAACGCTTATGCCAATACGGAGTGGTTCTCTGGATAATAATCCAACCGGTCTCTCCATATTAACAACGTTAAAATGGTCAAAACTTTGATAGTCGGTGAGTTAACTATCAAACGAAAACATGTCGGTGTGCAACCAATGATATTATTTCCAAAAGGAAATTCTATCGACCAAACGTCATTCAACACTGGGTCCTTTTTATATTAGTTCTTTATTACATTATCATTTCCCATTCCCATTTCCCATCTTTCGTGTTCTTTCAACACACTATTTTCTCTCTCGATCATTGGAAAACATTTCCAATATATATAATTCCTTTATTGAGAAAATATCCTTTACTCCAGTTAGAAAACATTTCTAAATCCTTTGAATTAACTGATGTTATCAACATCGTTATTATAACTCAAATCATAAATCATTCGTTAACTAACGATATCACTAACCAACCCTTGCTATCGAGCCTTAACCATTTCTCTGTCAATAATGCAGTTAGTCAAGTTGGGGTATAATTACCTCTCAGACCTTAACTAACCGACATTCTTAACTTTGAATTAGTCAGAGCCCACACTTTAAGCAACATTGCCTACGCGACTCTCAGATTTGATCTACAAAAATATCTCCTTTATAGAAATATTGATTATAACGGTAGCGTTATAATCGATGTCTTCAAATGTTTGGTTTATAAAACATTGCTTTCAACAATAGCGTTAAAACCGCTGTCTCGCATTATAGAACACTTATCATAACCATAGCATTAAGATTGCTATTAAAACAGTTATCATAACGGCAGCGTTAAAATTTCTATTTAGATTTACCAAGACATTTATTATAACAGCAGCGTCTAAAATTGCTATATATATATTAACAATATTTATTATAACAACAGTGCTATGATTGTTGTTTGAATAAAATACCGTGTGCGGCGCACACGCTTCCATTGTTCATTTATAAACTCTGTTTATTTTAAACAATTCGACTTCTCCTTTAAACCTATTTGTAAACTATACATTCTTCTAACCACTTAATTCGATTTCTATAAATCCCCTTTTTATATACATGTTATTTGCAAAATATTTCCTCGTTGAAACTATTTATTCTTTTACTTTAAGCATTTGAAAATCTTTCTTTAAACTTTCCTCTGTGCTTTGCTAAATTCAAATCCATTTCCCATATTGGTTTCAAAACCGATACTCACTTTCAAATATACATTCATATTTGAACTCGCCCTTTTAATTTATCCAATGGTTAATGATCTATTTAATTTATATCTTTATTTATAACATTTTTCTTGGCTTACCCAATGGATAGGTTTCCACTTGCAACTCAATGAAAAGGAAATTAATTCTAATTTGGAAATAAACTCTGCTTTTAAATTCTAATTTCTTTTTTCACATTCGATGATATTTTACGGTATCTAAAATACCAGGTTCCTAAGGCCAGGGTAAATCAAACACACAAATTCAACCATGGATAATGGAGCATAACATATATAATCATCCAATAAAACAGTAAATAAAATGTTGAGGGATTCAGTTGGATCCCTCCAACCTGTTTCCCTGCATCCACAGATGTTAGCAACATCAAACATATCGCATAAATGAAAGATCAATCAACGATGTGATTATATCCACCAATTTATCAACTATTCAACCAAGCAACCATTTCATATTATAAAATAATTTAAAACTCGTTTATATATAAAATTATAACGAGAGGAAGTTAGTGAGTTTACTCACCTTATTTGCAGTTGATGGTTCTTCATTTAACTCCGTTTTAAAATCAAAAAGGCGTTCGATTTTTCGATGGAACTCCAGTTGCTCAGTTATCAGCAAATTTTGTTCCACAATGTAGATCTCATTGTTACGATTCCAACAGATCTGGATGCGTTCAGTTCTTTAATTAATCTTAATTCGTCACGGCCTTCCTCTTTCACTTCCTGATCAAACCCACAAGCCCTCTTCCTTACCTCACGTATCAATATTCATGTTCTCAGTAACCACCCAATGTTTTTTTTTAATCTTGCTTGTCTTTTTTTTTTTCACTCATTCGAACGACCATTTGTCAAAATCACCATCTCCAAAACACTCAGACTTCATGTACTACGAACTGAAAAACTCAACCAAAATGTTCAACATGTGTAAAACTGCAATCCCATGCCTCAGTCAATTCCACCCTTATTTAACACTGCAAATCGCTTCTATAATGTACACATCCACTTCTCCAATTTTTAAAACACGTTCAAGCACTGATGCTCTTCTTCTTTCCGGTTTGGGATAAAAGAACATCTTGCCAACTTACCTTCTGGTGTTTCCCAACAATCAAAGTCCCTAATAATGCTTGGGAGTGCAACCACCCTTAACAAAATTGAATGCAAACGTCACCAACGAGCTGTTCTACACAAGGGCAACAACCCTGGCACCTTCATATAACCTTCATTCTTAAACAAAGAACAGAACCTGATTTAGTACCTTTATTCATCAGGAAACGATAACTACTCCCTTTCCCAACCACTCTTCTCCTCCAATATTCAATCCTTTGCTCACGTTTTTTTTTTTTTTCCTCTTTTATTTTTCTGTTCTAACAACAGAGACCGACTTTGCTCTTCATGTCCGTCTCCGATGATCGGATCACCTCACTCCTCGATATTCGGCGTCGGAACCCCATCGTCACATCCCCATCAAGCTGGCGATCCCAAGAGGTTTCGATTGAAACGAATACTAGTTGGAAGAGTAAACGAGGAGGATTTCGACTATGTAAATTCCGAGATTTAAGAAGATCTTTTTGATTTTTAAATGATTTTCGAAGAGAATGAGATCTCGTGTGTAAATGGATTTTTAATTGAGGTTGAGATCTCGGTTTGCTCACGGTTAGCTTTTGATCTCCCTGTTCGCAAGTCCTTTACTTCTTTCCTCAATTAACAAAAATCCAACGTCCTGTACCCTATACCACAGACTTGCGGCTACCCCTTACTTCCAGTTGAACACTTCCCATGCCCCACGCAATACCCTTCCGAACTCGGCGAACCATCCGCAGGAACTCTCCCATGCACTCCTCATCACACTTTTATTTTATTCTGTTTAGAGTTTCGGTTTTTATAATGAAATGGAGAAGTCAAAAAGCACAGATATATATACGGCGAGAAAGTTTGGTCAGCAAGCTACTGGGATGTCACTTCATACGGGTTTCTCCTTGGTCGGCAAGGTTCCTATTTCCTATGTCAGTGAAAGGAAAATGCAAGCTCGCTAGAGTGACAGACTAGTCAATATAGAATGGAAAATGTACACTTGCATGTGCAGCATTAATTAGATCTGCATTTTCATGTTCGTTCTGTTTGGCATAGTACAGACAGTGGCTTTTATTTTGAAAGTTGGCACGTTCTCTAGCTGGTCCTATAGTCCTTTTCATAATGATGAGAATAGGGTATTATGGGTCTGTTTAATCAATAGTTAGTAACTGTACGGGGTGTATTCCTCTTTAAAGTTTATGCGCTAATGATGTATATATAAAATTTTGTTTATTATGGGGTGTTACAGACAGAATTAAGAATACGGTCATGCCCAGCGAGGTGTCACGGTCCCAAAAATAAAATAATATCGGTAGTTTAATTTATATTATGGAACCCCAAAATATTGATATAGGGTGCAAAATACTCCAAATAAAAAGTTCCATATTTAATTAATTAAAAATTACAGTAAAATTCTAAAAATTAATTTATCACTACGCCTCAAAAGAACCTTGCCCAAATTCATAGCCAACCTCTAGTTATATTAAATAAACCGTTATGGCTTATATACGATTCTACAGCGACTATTTCTACTTTTGATTTGGTCATAATTAACAAATTATAACACGAAATCTGGATTTTTCTCTTTCATATGAAAATTATAATCAATACGGTTCCAACGTGTCTTGTTTCACAGAAATCCGATTTATAACGAGTTCTGTATACTCAGTTGAAGTTCAAAACTCTATATTACGAACTGCCGCGCGATTTCGAGCTCGTTTTATAATTATATTATAAATTAACGTTCAAACTTCGTTTTAAATAAATAAATTCCTATATGTAATTCAATTAAAAATTTTTAAAACAAATTTAAATATTCAAAATTCAACGGCCAAAAATCCGGGTCGTTACATTCCTTCCCCCTTAAAATAATTTCGTCCTCGAAATTGCTAAGGTAGGAAAATGCCACGTATCCTATTGACTAGGTTTAAAATTCCCTTTTGTTTTTCCCACCTCTTAACTCCAGTTTAACTGGACCAATTTGTTTTAATTAAAATATTTATTTATTCTTACTAACGAAAATTTTCAAAAATTCTGAAAATTTCCTAACACTTTAAATTCTGAAAATTTTGGCAGCATCTCCTCTGCACGGTTCAATCGGTACAACCACAACTCGCCTTTCTAGGCCTTCTCCAATCCAAAAGAAAATCAAAAAGCCAAGTGGCTTGCTTCATAGGCTCATAAAATCATCAACCCAAACAATATTATAAACATGTACTTTTTTTTTGTCGGGCATAATTCTATCTCTTGCACTTGCTTCCATTCAATATTTGCTCGGTATATCCATTCCAACTGATTTCCAATCAGTCCAACTTCCAGTCTTTAACTCTCTAATCAACTTCTGATTAGTCCATTCCAATTCTATCAAGTCAAATCTGGTCTCTACTTCAGGAATCAATCCACTTATTCCATTTGAGTTTCAATTTCCATTTAACTTAAATTTCAATCCATTTGATTTATTTCCACCAATTTATTCAACTTATACAAGTTAAACAATTTCAGAATTCAAATTCCCGGGTTTTATTTCAAATTAATTTGAAATCATATATATATATCTCAATTAAAAATTGAATTTCTAAATCATCTTGTCCTTTCCAAACAATTTTTATTCCCAAATTACTTATGGTAGCAATCCATCACTCAGAAACTTGAAAATGAATACCGATAATGTCGCGACCCATTATCAGAATTATTTTCTCGCCACTGAAGTGATTTCAATGCTTAATCACTTTCAAAATCCATTCAAAATCATTCTTATACAAAAATCCTTCAAAGTAATGTGATATTACTTTATAATATTTCAGAAAATATTTTCTAAACGCCGGAAATTTAAATTCCCATTCTGGTTTGATTAAATTCTAGTTTATCTTGGTTATACAACCATTTCAATATTTAATTCCATTTGATTGTAATAACAATCAACACATTCAATAATTTCAGAAAATTATCACTTTTATATTAAAATAACTTTTGGGCAAATTATATCACTTACCCACTTTAAAACAATACTGAGTCGATTTGTTCTGTTCGAGAGTTTAGAAACACCTATCGATACGGTTGTACTTCCTGTATCGACCAGAATTCATAAACCACTCAACAAACCAGACAACACAATATAAAACAATTTTTATATCAAATCTACAAATACGCTCTCTCGTATATATACACTCAAACTCAATCTAGGGTATTACTAACCCCATTTCTATTGAGTTACGCCATAGAGCCAAGGTAATCACTTAACCTTCAGCTCTGATACCAAATGAAACGACCCGCAAATCTGTACCCTTTGAGTCGACTAATAACACCACACATCCAACTCAAATGACACAGAAATACGAACCATTATTAGAAAGAAGTTAGAGGGTGAGGAATAGAAAGAAAGAAATATTAGAATAGAAGAAAACGAAGATCACAAACTCACAGCGGAACGAATAAAATATATTAAATAACATAACTTTTGAAATACAAAGCAGTAACGGTATATATACATACCATCATCAGAGCACAACAGTTATCTCTGGAACAGTTATAATCACCTGTTTCCAGATACAACAAAATACACAGCGGAAAATATGATAGTCTATAGCTAACTGGTGAAGCTTCCTGTTTCATCTCCTTCAGGTGGATCTGTAAAATCCCGACTACTTGACTGCCCGTACAAATTTGGGCACCCAAGAGTTTAGGGAAAACAAACAAAATAAACTCTGGGTCAGTCATGGGACTGGTGTGAGTAAACTCCAACCATTTGTTTAACTTTCAAAAATCCTTTCGAAATAAATGATAATCGTAAGACCAATCCACACATAAACACGGATGGTTTTTACCTTACGATAACCCAAAACACTTTGAAAATCATATATTATCTGATATTATAATAATGTCTAATCACAAGTAATTAAAATCTAGTAGAACGCTTGCATCTCACGCTCTACATATATAATATACAATCAAACTCGCAGGCACTTATTGGAGATTGGATTCCAACTTGACAAGGTATGGGACCACCTTCCGAACGTGTATCTCTAGAGGCAAATACACTGGGTTCAACAAGAACATCTTGCAACCCGGCCCACACATGACCGACCACTCATTTCGCTTGAGTGTATCGAATGTATACCACCGACGGTTGGGATCAGCAACCGCCTCCCGATAAGGGACAGCATCGATAGATTTAAGAATAAAAGGAATTTTCTCTAGATAGGTGATCATACATCCTAATGGGTGCGACCCACATAGCCATGCTGCCTGCCCGATTTTTGTCCACTTCCGGGTTGTGAGGCTTGAGGTTTGAATTATCTTCCAGAACATCTGGCCATCATTCACTTTGAATGCCACATCGTCAAATCCATCGGAAATCACTAATTGATTCCCACAAAAATACTTAGATTGTTAGGCTAAAGAAGTTTCCCTTCTATGCCACTAGCTTCGTACGTTTGAAGGAATCAACGTACGTAATCCCCTTTGGAAATACTCTGTCAGACACTCGTCCATACAAGTTGTCCTGGGTCTGGACAAACCGAAGGCACTAACCTGTAAACAGAATAGCCCTTGCATAACTCCGTCTTCAAGATATTCAGCATACTTGATTCGCAACGCTTATGCCAATACGGAGTGGTTCTCTGGATAATAATCCAACCGGTCTCTCCATATTAACAACGTTAAAATGGTCAAAACTTTGATAGTCGGTGAGTTAACTATCAAACGAAAACATGTCGGTGTGCAACCAATGATATTATTTCCAAAAGGAAATTCTATCGACCAAACGTCATTCAACACTGGGTCCTTTTTATATTAGTTCTTTATTACATTATCATTTCCCATTCCCATTTCCCATCTTTCGTGTTCTTTCAACGCACTATTTTCTCTCTCGATCATTGGAAAACATTTCCAATATATATAATTCCTTTATTGAGAAAATATCCTTTACTCCAGTTAGAAAACATTTCTAAATCCTTTGAATTAACTGATGTTATCAACATCGTTATTATAACTCAAATCATAAATCATTCGTTAACTAACGATATCACTAACCAACCCTTGCTATCGAGCCTTAACCATTTCTCTGTCAATAATGCAGTTAGTCAAGTTGGGGTATAATTACCTCTCAGACCTTAACTAACCGACATTCTTAACTTTGAATTAGTCAGAGCCCACACTTTAAGCAACATTGCCTACGCGACTCTCAGATTTGATCTACAAACATATCTCCTTTATAGAAATATTGATTATAACGGTAGCGTTATAATCGCTGTCTTCAAATGTTTGGTTTATAAAACATTGCTTTCAACAATAGCGTTAAAACCGCTGTCTCGCATTATAGAACACTTATCATAACCATAGCATTAAGATTGCTATTAAAACAGTTATCATAACGGCAGCGTTAAAATTTCTATTTAGATTTACCAAGACATTTATTATAACAGCAGCGTCTAAAATTGCTATATATATATTAACAATATTTATTATAACAACAGTGCTATGATTGTTGTTTGAATAAAATACCGTGTGCGGCGCACACGCTTCCATTGTTCATTTATAAACTCTGTTTATTTTAAACAATTCGAGTTCTCCTTTAAACCTATTTGTAAACTATACATTCTTCTAACCACTTAATTCGATTTCTATAAATCCCCTTTTTATATACATGTTATTTGCAAAATATTTCCTCGTTGAAACTATTTATTCTTTTACTTTAAGCATTTGAAAATCTTTCTTTAAACTTTCCTCTGTGCTTTGCTAAATTCAAATACATTTCCCATATTGGTTTCAAAACCGATACTCACTTTCAAATATACATTCATATTTGAACTCGCCCTTTTAATTTATCCAATGGTTAATGATCTATTTAATTTATATCTTTATTTATAACATTTTTCTTGGCTTACCCAATGGATAGGTTTCCACTTGCAACTCAATGAAAAGGAAATTAATTCTAATTTGGAAATAAACTCTGCTTTTAAATTCTAATTTCTTTTTTCACATTCGATGATATTTTACGGTATCTAAAATACCAGGTTCCTAAGGCCAGGGTAAATCAAACACACAAATTCAACCATGGATAATGGAGCATAACATATATAATCATCCAATAAAACAGTAAATAAAATGTTGAGGGATTCAGTTGGATCCCTCCAACCTGTTTCCCTGCATCCACAGATGTTAGCAACATCAAACATATCGCATAAATGAAAGATCAATCAACGATGTGATTATATCCACCAATTTATCAACTATTCAACCAAGCAACCATTTCATATTATAAAATAATTTAAAACTCGTTTATATATAAAATTATAACGAGAGGAAGTTAGTGAGTTTACTCACCTTATTTGCAGTTGATGGTTCTTCATTTAACTCCGTTTTAAAATCAAAAAGGCGTTCGATTTTTCGATGGAACTCCAGTTGCTCAGTTATCAGCAAATTTTGTTCCACAATGTAGATCTCATTGTTACGATTCCAACAGATCTGGATGCGTTCAGTTCTTTAATTAATCTTAATTCGTCACGGCCTTCCTCTTTCACTTCCTGATCAAACCCACAAGCCCTCTTCCTTACCTCACGTATCAATATTCATGTTCTCAGTAACCACCCAATGTTTTTTTTTAATCTTGCTTGTCTTTTTTTTTTTCACTCATTCGAACGACCATTTGTCAAAATCACCATCTCCAAAACACTCAGACTTCATGTACTACGAACTGAAAAACTCAACCAAAATGTTCAACATGTGTAAAACTGCAATCCCATGCCTCAGTCAATTCCACCCTTATTTAACACTGCAAATCGCTTCTATAATGTACACATCCACTTCTCCAATTTTTAAAACACGTTCAAGCACTGATGCTCTTCTTCTTTCCGGTTTGGGATAAAAGAACATCTTGCCAACTTACCTTCTGGTGTTTCCCAACAATCAAAGTCCCTAATAATGCTTGGGAGTGCAACCACCCTTAACAAAATTGAATGCAAACGTCACCAACGAGCTGTTCTACACAAGGGCAACAACCCTGGCACCTTCATATAACCTTCATTCTTAAACAAAGAACAGAACCTGATTTAGTACCTTTATTCATCAGGAAACGATAACTACTCCCTTTCCCAACCACTCTTCTCCTCCAATATTCAATCCTTTGCTCACGTTTTTTTTTTTTTTCCTCTTTTATTTTTCTGTTCTAACAACAGAGACCGACTTTGCTCTTCATGTCCGTCTCCGATGATCGGATCACCTCACTCCTCGATATACGGCGTCGGAACCCCATCGTCACATCCCCATCAAGCTGGCGATCCCAAGAGGTTTCGATTGAAACGAATACTAGTTGGAAGAGTAAACGAGGAGGATTTCGACTATGTAAATTCCGAGATTTAAGAAGATCTTTTTGATTTTTAAATGATTTTCGAAGAGAATGAGATCTCGTGTGTAAATGGATTTTTAATTGAGGTTGAGATCTCGGTTTGCTCACGGTTAGCTTTTGATCTCCCTGTTCGCAAGTCCTTTACTTCTTTCCTCAATTAACAAAAATCCAACGTCCTGTACCCTATACCACAGACTTGCGGCTACCCCTTACTTCCAGTTGAACACTTCCCATGCCCCACGCAATACCCTTCCGAACTCGGCGAACCATCCGCAGGAACTCTCCCATGCACTCCTCATCACACTTTTATTTTATTCTGTTTAGAGTTTCGGTTTTTATAATGAAATGGAGAAGTCAAAAAGCACAGATATATATACGGCGAGAAAGTTTGGTCAGCAAGCTACTGGGATGTTTCTTCATACGGGTTTCTCCTTGGTCGGCAAGGTTCCTATTTCCTATGTCAGTGAAAGGAAAATGCAAGCTCGCTAGAGTGACAGACTAGTCAATATAGAATGGAAAATGTACACTTGCATGTGCAGCATTAATTAGATCTGCATTTTCATGTTCGTTCTGTTTGGCATAGTACAGACAGTGGCTTTTATTTTGAAAGTTGGCACGTTCTCTAGCTGGTCCTATAGTCCTTTTCATAATGATGAGAATAGGGTATTATGGGTCTGTTTAATCAATAGTTAGTAACTGTACGGGGTGTATTCCTCTTTAAAGTTTATGCGCTAATGATGTATATATAAAATTTTGTTTATTATGGGGTGTTACAGACAGAATTAAGAATACGGTCATGCCCAGCGAGGTGTCACGGTCCCAAAAATAAAATAATATCGGTAGTTTAATTTATATTATGGAACCCCAAAATATTGATATAGGGTGCAAAATACTCCAAATAAAAAGTTCCATATTTAATTAATTAAAAATTACAGTAAAATTCTAAAAATTAATTTATCACTACGCCTCAAAAGAACCTTGCCCAAATTCATAGCCAACCTCTAGTTATATTAAATAAACCGTTATGGCTTATATACGATTCTACAGCGACTATTTCTACTTTTGATTTGGTCATAATTAACAAATTATAACACGAAATCTGGATTTTTCTCTTTCATATGAAAATTATAATCAATACGGTTCCAACGTGTCTTGTTTCACAGAAATCCGATTTATAACGAGTTCTGTATACTCAGTTGAAGTTCAAAACTCTATATTACGAACTGCCGCGCGATTTCGAGCTCGTTTTATAATTATATTATAAATTAACGTTCAAACTTCGTTTTAAATAAATAAATTCCTATATGTAATTCAATTAAAAATTTTTAAAACAAATTTAAATATTCAAAATTCAACGGCCAAAAATCCGGGTCGTTACAAACTGATTCCCTCCTCTTGGTTGTACAGCTCAATCAAGATCATCAGTAATTATCCAAATGATGTGAAGACCTCCGGTCTTCAACCACCATCTTCATCCTCGACACCTCGTCGAATCAGTTATTCAGAATGGGATAAACCCGGTCTTTCTAAATAACTCGCGTATATAATAAATAAGTGTTACACAAACACAACATACGCCTCATTCCAATTCATAATATTCTTTTATTCAAATATTCACATCTACAGGGAATGATTCCCATTAATTTTATCAAAGATAAATTCTTTTAAATTTATTCTTTAATCTTCTTTTGGATTTCAATTCAAACCAAATTATGGTTTATCCAAACTAGTCGGGAATAATAAACCTTACCGAAGTAATCATTTGTTTTAAATTTCCCAATCCCACCCTATTCATCCCATGAAGTAAAACCGGTAATACTTCATATCTAACACCACGGTGTTATCGGTAAATTCAATTACCATTTCACGTTCAAATCTAATTAAAGATTTAACTATCGCCTGGAGCAAAACTGGTGATACTCCATTCTCGATCATTTCAATCTAATTAAAGATTCATTAAAACTCCACTTGGTTTTAATCTTCCCAAAAAACAATATTAATGATTGTTTAACTTGGGAAATTATATCCTGTCTTTAACTGGGTTAAAGAACCAATGTCATTTAAAACATGGTTCACGATAAACCAAAAATCACATTCTATTCCATCAGCCTTTAACCGTAAATTAGCAAGTGAACCATTCCCTAAGTAATAACCCTGAAGGCCGAAACCAACATCAGATCAATACCCAGGAAACCATTCAACTTAACTAATCTCCAGTTAGTTTCTGATTTTCTTAACTCCGTTGTGTCTAAGAACGGTATTATTAAAGATACCATTCACGACAACCCAAATCACATTCCTTTAACGATGGAATCTTCATGGAAAACAAATCGATATATATAATCGATATAAACTTCCATATCCGACTAACAATATAAATGGAATAACGGCAAAGCCTTTTAAATTCCATATATATTAGCAGTCCTCATCCACAGAAATTCACTTTGATTATTAACAAATCGAATTCCATTCCATTCCGATTTATTTTATTAAATTGGAAAACTTTACTTTGGAAAATCTCCTTTAAATCTTATCAAAAAGATTTATAAATTCCAAATCTCATTTTACTGTAAATCGGGTTAAAGAACGAATGTCGTTAAAACACAGTTCACGATAAACCCAATTCACATTCCATTAATTATCGGGTTAAAGAACAAGCGTTATTTAAAACACCGTTCACGATAAACCCAAAAATCAATTCAAATTCAATTCCAATTAAATATCATTTAATTGGTATACTTCATTAAATCGAAATAAAAAGATTTAATCTTTTTCTCAACTGGGTTTAAAAACAACGTTAATGAAGACACCATTCACGACAAACCCAAATCCCATTTGATATTAAATACAAGGCTCTATATAGAAAATATATTGGCTTATATTCAATATCAAATTCTACGTCAAACAAATATCATATTGGAAATAACGATATAAATATATCTTTCAAATTTCCATAACAATATCTGTATAATCACGAAATCCAACATCGAAATATTTCAAAGACAATTTCGATTCAAATCCATTCCAATTTAATTATTGGAAATTCTGGTTACTTTTAAAACCCTTTCAAATCCAATATATTTCAAAAATAAATGGATTATAATTCTAGTTCAAAATTAGTTCGTTTCGTTAAAAATCTATTTTTATCTTTTAAATTATCGAATTTTTCATCCCAATTCTTTCCAAATCATTTCTTATGATATTACACAAATTATTACTATTTTTAATATTTTTATCAAGGCCCGTACAGTCGATTTCCATAAACGGCCATCGAACTGCACTTACAGCGACCTTTTCCAAATTTGATTTTGAAATAGTTCCAAATCCAACTGTTAGATTTCAAATCTCTAATATTCGTTAGAATTCCTTTTCGATACGAACCCAAGGTTCCGGTATAGGAGAATCCGACGGTTGGATCTCCCGTAATATCCGTTCGAAGTCAATGGTCGAAATTTGTGAACTGCCGTAGCGCGGCGCGTTCTATCCAGGCCATTATATATATAATATATATTATATATATTTCGTCGATTTCCTTTTAAAACGTATTTTATAAATCGTTTTAAATTCGTTTTCAAAATGATTTCAACATCATATTCAATTTCTAATCAAAATTGAATATTCCATATCATCAATATATAAATGATAATATTTTCAAAACATTAGATTTTGAAATCAATTCCTTTTCGTTATTCATTATAAAATCGATATAAATATCGTTCTCGTCAAAATGGCGTTAATCTAATCAACACGGCTTTATATATTGAAATATATTCGTGTCCATTCCAAATTGGACATCAAAATCAAATTTTGATCTTTTACTGAATATTATTTGAAAATATTCGTTATTTTAAAATAATCGTTATTTTAAAATATTCATTCTTTCTGAACTGGAATCAGACACAGTCAATTACCATATAATTTGATTATATGGATTTCACACAACAAATATGTATAACAACAATGAAGACAGCAATCCATCATCCAAAGTGCATTCTACACTGTATAAGCATTAAATATAAATATTCGACGCTTATACAGCCTGTCAACCCATCGATTGACATACAACTAATTATTGGGATTAGTTTATGTCCAATATCATCCCAATACCCGTGTGGGGTTTCAATCAACAAATAATGAATTTAATTTGTGCAGTTGGGCGATGTGTAAAATTTATCGTCCCAATCAATATAAGTCAAATGTGTCTACATAAACAAATCGTCTGATTTGTTTATAAATATTTATTTTATATACACGTTAAAAATTATATTTTTAACTATAAAATATTTATTTCTATTCCACATCACACAATCAATTTTTCACAACACATCAATCAAACAACCAAGTCGTCCATGGTCTGTTGACGACGGGTGTCGGATGCTGCTAAGCACCGTCTGCATCCTAGTACATATTTCAACTAGAAAATAAATTAAAAGTGAAAAGTTCTAACCTTTGGATCTACTCCGCCAGTTTTACTTCTTAACTGTATGGATTCCGTTTTGATTTCCGTCAATACCATCGCTATCTTTTCCTGCTGTTCTCATTAAAAATCTCGTCTTTATCGCTTCATTTCAATAAATAAAAATAATATTTTTATTTTTACATCATATATATTTACAACGCTTCTTTCTATATAAAAATTATATTTTTATATTTCTACTTCTTATATAAAGATCGAATTTTTATTCTATTGATATCCATATAAAGATCGCATCTTTATTATAATGAAAGCAATATAAACATCGTATTTTTATTTATAAAAATCACATTTTTATTTTCTCTCTCTCTATATATATATAAATCATATTTTTATTATCTCTATAATATAAAAATCATATTTTTAATATGATAAAAATCACATCTTTATGTTGTTAAAAATCACACCTTTCTCTATATAAAAATCTCGCCTTTTCTACATTAAAAATCTAAACTTTCTATATTAAAAATCTCGCCTTTTCTCATATAAAAATCTAAACTTCCTATATTAAAAATCTCGCCTTTTCTCATATAAAAATCTAAACTTTCTATATTTAAAAATCTAAGCTAATCTATATAAAAGAAAATCTAATCTTTTTCAAATTAAAAGTTCTACTCTTTACTTCGATAAAAATCATATCTTTTTGCTTTTAAAACTCAAATTTTTTCTTATATAAACATCTCATCTTTCCGCTATATAAAAAAAAATCTATATTTTCTATAATGAAAAACCCAAATTTTCTATAGCTAAAAATGCTATATTTTCTAAAACAAAAAATCATATTTTTAATAGCTTAGAAATTATATTTACTATAAAACAAATTAAAAAAAAGAAATGCTTATAGTTTTTCTTCAGCGGGGGGAGGGAGGGTTTGGAGATGGCGTCAGCGAACTGGAGGGGAGGGGTTTGTTGCGACGTTGATCGGAGGTGGAGGGCTCAAGACAGTCAGTGGCGGTTTTCTCGATGGCGTAGCAGATGGGAGAGGAAAGGAGATGGAGGAGAAAGGAGGCGGAGCAAAGGGGGGCGGCGACGTGAGTGGGGAGAGGGGGTATTGACCACGGCGGCTGACCACAGTGGTGGTGGCCGCGATTTTGAAATTTGGGGGATATCGGATTTGGTCTTAGAATGAAGGAAGTGATTTTGTGAGGGAGAGGGGTAAGAGAAAAAGTATTATATAATTTATTTATTTTTTTATTTTCTCCATTTGATTTAAAAGGTATTTTTTTATTTCGAACTCCAAACGAGGCCCAATGACTATCGTCCTTAGAAGATTACCCTCATTCCGAACACAGTGGAATATGTATCATAAGTCAGTTCGGCTATTTCGATCGGTTTCCGTCAAAATCAAAATGTAAATCTGTATATTCAATTTTTAACGTACATTTCAATTTACCGAGGCCCCATACTAACTCTAAAAATTCCAGAAAAAGTATTTCTGGCTTCGTATTGACGATACAGTCCTAACAAAACTAATTTCGTCAAATTCTGAGATCGTTTGAAAAATGACCATTTTCTGGTCGATCCAAATTGACTAAAACTGACAAAACACGTTTTACTTCGCCACGCTCGCATATTGATTCAAAAAATTATGAATTTTGGAATCTAGCAATAACTTGACATCACAGATTCAACAAAAGTGGTTTCGTAAAAAAACGAAGGTTGTTTGCAAAATTTCCAATTTTAAGGGCCAAAATTCCATAGCGACTATTCTGAATTTTCAACTGGGAATAACTTTTTATTCCCGCTATGAAATTTCAATTTTTCAGATTCGTTGAAAAGATATTTTCAAGTAGATTCTAATATTTTTAGTTTCACTAAAATCTGGTTTATTTTGAATCCTGTACATTCATTTGAAATTTGAAATCGAATTTTCGAACTACCGCGCCATTTTCAATTCCTTTTATAATTAAAAATAAATATTTATATTCCAACGTCGATCCAAATAAATATATACATTCTAGTTCTATTAAAAATAAATTTTTCTTCGTTATTATTTAAAATAATTCATTTTAAATATTCAAAATTCATAAAAATTGCTAAAATTAAAATTTTAAATTGGCTCAGTTTTTCCAGGTTATTACATTTCCCGAGGGAATCAGGCGTAACCATTGTGTACCTGCGGTCCCCATGGCATATCTACAAGTGAAAGAGATGTAACCACTAGAGTTACTCAAGGTAGAATGGAGCCATGTAATGTGTGGAATATTTTAGTAATGGTGAGCTACCTGTTTGATACAGCACTGTTTCTTCGTGACTTGATTGGCCTTCGTGACATGATTTGTCTTCATGGCTTGATTTGTCCTCATGACTTGAAGTATCGTCATAATTCCATGATTTTTTTTTTTTGTGATTATGAGATAGATTAGTCAGCGCTCAATGACCTCAGATTTTTCTTATGATTCTTAAATATCTTTCGTTGATTTGTCCATGACGAAATTCACAGGGAAGTGATTTCCTATGGATACGGATGTTTTCTCGGGGATCCTGACGAAATCATTATGTATCTACGATTCATGAATAATCAACATATCAATATCACATTGGTACTTTCCGTATCTATTTTTAAAAAGATTTTTTTTGAAACATTTTCACTGGGAGTTGATGTAAGAATATTTAGTACTTGGAGATTTTAGCCATTGCACCTGGCCAGCGCATGCCTAACATCTGTGAGAACGACAATAGACTTGTCAAACTTCGAGTTATCAAATATTTTCAAATGAATAATTTGAAATTAAAATAAGAGGATTACAAAGAGTTTGGAATAATAATAAAAATATTTTTTTCCTGAACTTTGTGTTACAAAGGATTTCGAATTATGGAAATTTTCAAATGATAATGTGTTGCTTGAAAAGGAAACGTAATTTGCACTTTACAATGAGTGTTTGGAAAAATTTGAATGGATTGAATGGGTTGAACTGAGATTGTACGAAATAAGTGGGATACTGAATAGTAAATATTAACAGAGAGGGTTATAAAGAGATTTGGTATAAATTTGAGATGCATAAATTCGACTTATGCAGAATTTGAACTTTTTTAAGAGATTGGTCTTGAATAAAAACTTGATTTTTCGAGGTATTTGAGTATGATGAATAAACAGAGAAGATTGATGATTTAAATATCAACGTTTAAATTTATTTGTGGAATAATTTCATGTAAATATGAAATTCAAGCATACATCGATGTAACTCGAACGATCTCCCCTTTTCGGGGACGAAAAGTTTTAAAGGGGGGAAGATTGTAATGACCTAGGAAATTTTGGCAATTCGAAATAGTAATTAATTAACGATTTAATGATAAACAATTAATTTTATTTTTGGATTCGAGATTAAAAACCAAAGTTCATGGGTTTGAACAAGAATTGAATTCAATATTAAATTTCAGAATGGCTGACTGAAAATCAAATATTTACTTATAACTAGTCGAGAATAAATTTGATTGAAATTTGAATTGGATTTGAAATATGACTGAAGAATAGAAATTTGTGGATTTGAAATAAATGTTATTTAACGTTAAACGGATTTGGGATTTTATTTGATAAAATATATGCGTGTATTTGTAAAGAAACTAAATTCAGCGTTCGAATCTGGAAGCGAACGGAGTTGTTGATAAAAAAATGGGATAAAATTGGCAAACCGATATATATAATTTAAAATTAAAATAACGTTGTACAAAAATGGAGTCGGATTGCAGTAATAATAATTTTATTGGGTTTAGACCGTTGAAACGAAAAAGCACGTATAATCTTTGTCATAATTGGAATCGTGTTGGCGGTATCAATTTAGAACGGTTAGTGGTATTCGCAGTAGAAATTAACGGTAAATAAATTTTCCTCAGATAATTCTATCCTAATATGCAACCTACCTCAGATAATTTCATCGACGTATTCTTGAAAATTGCCACTACCCTATAACCTAACGACGGAACATAGTTCTTATTTTCCCAATTTTCCTCTATAAAAATCCATGTCGAAGCCAAATAAAAAACAAGAAGAACTTGTTTCCCCAAATTTCTTCAGCAAGGAAAACCCTTTTTTCCTCTTCAAGACTAATAATGGCCTAACGCCTTTTTTTTCCCAAATCAGTTTCATGACCTTCCATTGAAAATCGAGTTTGTTGCCTTCAATTTAAGCAGCTATCCTGAGTAAACTTCTCTGGGCTTCATCATGTTAATCGCTCCTCCTCAAATCGTAGAACCCCTCAGCAAATCGAAGAAAGGTAAATCCCAAAATTTCACCTTCTTCTCCTTGCGCATAGCCACTGACACATGCCTTCTCCACCGTTTGAGGCGCACCACCATTCGTCATCTTCTTCTTGTTGCTCCTCGAACCAAAGCAACCTTTCTCCCCTTGCGTAAGACTCGAACCCCGTGGACTCGCGGATCCAGATCCACATAGATCGCTGGAGATTTGCAACACTGCCTGCAGTAGCTCCGCGTCTCCATAGCCTCGGTTGAAGCTCGGCACCAATCCATCACATGCGATCTCTTCTACTGCAGGTGAGTTACGACTCATGATTCTTATTATATTCAAGTAATTTAATTTCAACCCCTTCTGAATAGGATATTCTCCCTTTGATCTCTGTTTGTTGTTGGGTTATCCTAATTTCTGTCCACATAAAATTATTTATTAGAACATGAGCATGTTGTTTTGTTTTTTTTGGATGGTTCCCTTTTGAACCGCTATCAGACTTTCTTAGTTTGTATTTGGGATTTATTGGTCTTGATATGTACCAGATTGTGTTTTGTTGTGGGTTATAAGAAAGCATCTATAGCAACGAATACATAAAATTTTGCTCCCTACATTCAGTGCTTTGCATACGCATAGAGTGGGAAATCGGTTAATGTTAGTGTATCTTCATGGTTATAAGTATCATGTTTTGAACACTGAATATATATATATATATAAAACCAGTGCTCTATTATTTAACTAAACTATTTTGAAGAAAATATTTTTTTACTTAACTGAAAGCTGATACCTATAAAATTAGAAGCAAAATGCTAGGTTCAAAATTTTGTGTAGTCATCAAAAGACCCCATATTATGAAGACTGTAGTGCGGAGCTCATGAATCCCTCCATGCTCTGAAAATTTATTTTTAAAGAAGCATGGTATTTTCATTTGACAATAAACTTTTCATAGGTTCAAGTCTTTGAACGATATGTATTGATAAAGGCGCCTCAATAGAACTGCTTCAGTCACGCAACAGTTCCGTTTACAACTAAGACTCTACATCCACATCCCATTATATTTGCATGTATTCACTTGTTACCTTATTTGGTAAAATCATAAACTGGGGATCCATCATGAGTGCTTGCAGCCTGAAAAATATATTGTGTTCTGATATAATCTGAAATCTGAAGTGGTTAGAGAAGCTGAAAACACATTTGAATTGCTACCTAAAGCACAATCAAATGCAAATATGATGTGATGATACCAATATTAAAACCAAACAAGAACAGTCGTATAACCAGGCTCAATAAATCAAATTGAAATGAAAAATTCAATGGAAAGTATAGGAAATAAACTGGGATGAAGATAAGGAAGCTAGTAAGATTGCAACGGGTAGACTAAATCAAAAATGAACAAGGCTAAAGTTCTGTATGTTTCCAATTGCATGAAAACTAATATTCCATCTTGTTGAAAACCGAATATATGTATTGAGTGGTGGATTTTGGGCTCGTTCATTGTTTGCATGTTTCCTGCTTGCGCAAAGATTGTGATTAGTTGTGGCGTTCTAAGTATAGAATGACATGTACACTAAAATGATTTAAATCAAAAAGAAAAATGTTACAAAGAATGAGCGCTTTGAAAAGATCAGCGACGTCCGTGCTCGTGAAACTCAGGGCGACTTATTTTTTTTAACACTACCAACCTAAACAAGCTCTTTTCACGTCAATCTTCTTTGAATTTAAATTAACTGATATTTGAAATCAAGGGAGTTGTTTTCTAGGTCAAATATTTCTGTTTTAGTGCTATTTACCACATCAGACTTTATGAACAACAAAACGACGAGTGTTCTTCTTTTAAAAATACAAGAGAGGATAACTAACAATTCTGCATTGGCTGCTTAGGCTAGATGTAAACACATTGGAAGGTATGGATTTTTGAAGTGGGTAGCGCATATGATTTCATATACAGAAGAAAAAAAAAGAGAAAAGAAAAGAATGAGTTACAGGTGCTTGTAAATGCTTGTTACCATGTTCTGCATGAATGTTTAGATTTGCAGAAGTATAACTTTTCATTACAAGGCAAATTTAATCCAAGCTTGTACACACGTAAAACTTTAAGTCACATACTGAATATTTGACATCTTATGAAACACACATGTCAAAAACGTGTGTATATTAGGTACTCCACCGAAAGTTTTAAAATTAATCATAGCTAATTCAGGATTGGTGTTCATTGATGATTATTGTGTGTATAAGATCATTTCTACATATTTGTCATGCTTGTGTAAATTACTGGAAACAATAAAAATGTGTTTGTGTGTATCCGCATGTGTGCGGGTTTGCGGGTGTGTGAATACATATAAACCTGGAAGCATTTTTAATGTATATCCCACCGACTTATATCACTAAACACATATTCATTTGCCTCTGTATTTCATGTTCTCTGACTCTTTTCATTTTGAAATACACGTGTATCACATGAAATACATGGTGTTGGGGTCTTATATTGATGTATTTTGCATAGTAGTATACAATACCTTCTTGGACCTAAATATCTATGAGTTGAATACTATTGACATATTAAAACCATGGAGGGTTTGGGTTTTACTTGTATAATGCCGTGGTAATAATTATTTACATGCACAAGGTAATACTTATTTACATGCACCTACTCTGTTAACACGAAACAAATAGTGGTGTGAAAAAAAGGAATTTCGCTCGATCTGAATCAGTCGTTAAACCGACTAAGACCGTACAAATGCCTGATTGTTTTGAGAAGACGACAAATTAGAACGCAGACAAAAGAACATTTCATTGCTTATTACAACAATTCCATTAGATTACAAGAATATACAGAGTATAAATCAATATTGCACATTATAAAATATCAGAGATTACAATAAATTACAAAGCAACGGAAAATAATACAAAATACAACTGAAGGAGATATACGGATACAAAGCTTTCCGGACATCGTTCCAGCTGTAAACCAGGATCCTGTGAATATAAATCTGCAAAACCAAAACTACTAGCTGCCCGTGTCAAAATAAGGGCACCCAGAGTTTAGTTTAAAACAATAAAATCCAGGTCAGTCATGGGACTGGTGTGAGAACTAAAACAGTTATACAAAACTTTACTTTAAATCAGATATATCAAGGGACCATGCCGTATAACACGGAATGGGTTTCCTCCCAAGAATATTAGTGCATATAACAAAACAGCTCAATGCTTTTTGGAAAAATGAAGCTATTATAAGACCCAGGTCCTATCACACAATGCAACGCAAGCCGGGGGATAGGGTTTCCCTTATAATACCCAAACATGCTTAGTACGTTTAAAACAAATCATTTGATACTACTATAAGTGCATAGTGTATAAAACAACTTCAAATCATAAGTATCAATCATAGACGACATGAGTACCATATATCATGTCGCCATACTAGTCCTACAATTAAAATCGCAAATGTCACGTATTTGGAAATTGGATTTCCGTCTATGAATCGAGGCCAGGGATCGTCCTCTACTGATTCGAGATTGTCTAGCCCGAGCCTCAGGAACAGCCGCAACTGCCCCTTGGATCGTCAGGGCCGGTCCACCGATATGGATTAAAATGCCTGAACACTGCGTTTCCCTGCCCTATGGGGCGTAAATGAGCCAACGAATGACTCCATCGGACCCGGATCGTCCGATCTAACCGAGGCGCCTCACAACAGCAACAACCACATAAGTCAAACTCGTCAGGGCGTGTAAAACCACTGACCCCACTTCTAACTAGAATGAAACGCATGTCCTCCCTAAGGTCCTCTCCCGTTTCTGGTTCACAACCGGGGTGTGGGGCTCGCGAATTCACGTTACACATAGCTATGCCACACAGGTCGTGCTTTGATCATCAACCACAAGACTTTGCTTTTCAACAGAAGCCTTTGATCAATTTGCGACTTAGGCATGCCACACAGGCAATTCACTCCATGTGTTTGATATCCATCAATATATAACCTCTGAGCTCGTACGTCTCAGAGAAGGGCGTTAAGTAAGAGAATAAATTCTCCACCGCCAAACAGATATATATTTAATAGAAATCAACCACACAGAATAAAATTCAATGTCAGACAAACAGTCCATTTACAAGTTCGTTCTGGGTCTGAACGAAACCGGAGGCACCTAGTACACTGCATATCCATCGATCTCCAAGTACGTCTGGAAGACCACTAACTGATTCCCTCCTCTTGGGTGTACGACCCAATCAAGATCATCAGTAACCACCCAATCGACGTGAAGACCTCCGGTCTTCGACCACCGTCTCCATCTTCGACACCACGTCGAATCAGTTATTCAGAATGGGATAAACCCGGTCTTTCTGAACAACTCGCGTATATAATAAACAAGTGTTACACAAACACAACACACGCCTCATTCCAATTCAGAATATTTTTTTGTTCAAATATTCTTATACTTTGGGAAAGCTTCCCATTAATTTTATCAAAGATAAATTCTTTAAATTTACTCTTTAATCTCCTTTGAATATCAATTCAAACTAGTCGAGATTAGCGAACCACACCGAAGTAATCATTTATTTTAATTTCCCAATCCCAACCTATTCATCCCATGAAGTAAAACTGGTAATACTTCATATCTAACACCACGGTGTTATCGGTAAATTCAATTACCATTTCACGTTAAAATCTAATTAAGGATTTGACTATCGCTTGGAGTAAAACTGGTGATACTCCATTCTCGATCTTTTTAATCTAATTAAAGATTCATTAAAACTCCACTTAGTTTTAATCTTTAATTGGGTTACAGAATCAGTGTCATTTAAAACACGGTCACGATAAACCCAAAATCACATTCCATTAATTAGCGGGTTAAAGAACAAGTGTTATTCACTACAACAAAACAGGGCTTTCATAGCGTTTGAAAAACGCTATTATACCCTAACATAGCGTTTCAGAGAACGCCATGTAACGACATGCTATGTTAGACCTTCTACTTTAGATAGCGGAATAAAAAACGCTATGAAAAATAATTTTTGCATAGCGTTTTTGTTTGCTGTCAAACAAAAACGCTATACAATATACCATCTGATACATGCCTTCTAAAGCGTTTGTAAATATGATTCTATAGCGTTTGTATGTATGATTATATAGCGTTTTTATGCATGATTCTATAGCGTTTGCTGTGGTATTTCTTTCTATAGCGTTTGTATTCAATAGCGTTTTTGAAACGCTATTGTCTATATTATTAATTTACAAATTTTATGTATCGTCCTTCCAGCTTTTTTTTTTATTGTATAAACACACATTTAAAGATTAACATTTTTTATACGCATATAAATGTAACAAATTTTACAAACAACGAATAAATAAATTACTACATAATATTTCATGTATATTGTTCAAACAACTTTTCGTATATCCGTACTTGGTATTTTATGCACATCATTCAAATAAATTTTCACATATTCAAACTAATTATTTCATACAAATTGTTTTATTAGTTGTTCTGTATCCACATGTAATATACTATACATAATGTCACATTTTTGCATCAACAAGTTACTTACAAAACAAAAAACAAAAGATTTATTCTTGTTTGGCTTCTGACATCTCCTCCTTAACTGCAACAATTGTGGTCCTGCTAATGTTAAATAAAATCGTCAAGATGTTAGTAATTGTTATGTCGTATATCTGACAAAGTAAAAAAAAGGAAAAAGTGCAGCTATGACAAAAAATATAATGTAGTTAGTGAACCGAACAAGCCCGAGTGATTGCAAAAATGCAACTATGACAAAGTCACCAAATTTTGATTTCCATATGACCAATGAATTTGGATTTTCCATGGAGTGGCCTAGTTCGAATTAATAATGGCAAATTCCAAAAGTGAGCTTTTAAATAAAACTCTTATTCACTTTTTGCAAAAACAGAAGACATTAACTACAATGGAAAAGTCTACAAAATTCGAAATAATTTTCTCATTCAGTATCAGGATTGTCCTAACAATAACTGGCAACATATACAAAACGGTTATATTAAAAACTGGAACAATCCAATATGCTAGTAAGTACAAAATGTCATTACTTAGGACATAAATCAGACAATAACGTTTGGTTTTCTTGTAGGCAGAACTCACCTAGACAACCTATGAATACAAAAAGATCCTGAGTTTGAATGCACATACAAATTTAAAAAATTCAGTTTATTTCTATCATTCTATGTAGAAATTTTAAATTAACGATTTTATAAAAGGTTTTTACATGCACTACACTATAATGTAGAAGATGGATACCTGAGTCTGACTCTTCTAAGCCCTCTGAACCCATCAGGCAACTCTCTAATGGTAATATAAACCCCAGGCTCATCTTGCTCCACCCACTCACTAACTTCCAGATTGCTTGCATTACTCAATGATACCAAACCTACTTCGTCTCTGCTCGAGCTAGTAGTCCTCAAAGCATCGATCATGCTGTTACCCTTCTCAACTCTCATTCCAGTGGCAACAGTAGCAATGGAATGATGAATCAGGTAATGTGGCAGAATGTGCTCCGTTGGATCAGGAACAGATGGATAATGTCTGCCCGTTCTGCTCGATGAAGTCGAAGGTGTTCTGTATGTATTGCTGTTGTTTCGGTAGATTATTGTGTCTCTTCCGTATGATTGTGCTGCTGAACTCTCCCTTGTCGATCCCAGTTCACCTAGTTCCAGACCATACCAAAAACAATTGTATGTAAAGGGAAGTGAACTGCAGGGTGTTGATGATGAAGATAAATACAAATTAAAATAAGTTCTGAAATGTGAAAGGTTTTTACATCATTTTTTGAATGTTTTTTATGATGATTTTCCATAAAGAATGATCTAATTTGTATATTGTTTTGTAAGGAGTTTTCTGTATTTTAAAACTAAATAAAGAACTTAGTCAAAATGTCTCTAGCTAGAGATAACCATAGAATTGATTTAATTAGATAATTGCAATCAACTAATATCATTTAACTAAGAAATGCTAAATTTCAAAAGAAGAAAAATCAGTAAATATCCTGATTATACTCACAAAACGGAAAAAAATTATCCTCGTCTTAAATATATCAATAAAAAAAAATACAGGTTCAATGATATATTTATCCAAATAAAGTTGTACTAAGTTTGTTAACATAACCAAACTAAACTATTCTTTTAACCAATAGTATCAAGTAGCACTCAAAGTGACTCTCACTTTGCAAAATGTCAAGAAGCATTCAAAATGACTGCCTCGTGACTGAAAATATAATCCAACATCCAGCAATGTCTGAAACATAAGAGGAGGAAGTACAGTGAGTATGATGTTATTTCCAAATAACTTCGTTCTACTAAACTAGATAAGCACAAAGCTCATTTATGACTAAATAGCATTTAGGCTGTCTGAAGTAGTATTAAGAATACTAATTTGATAGTATATTTGATATTGTATGACTCTGAACAACAATGTTTCCACAGTTAACAATATCTTAAGATTACAGGGCTACATTGACTAAAACTCCATAATGAAACAATGATTTTAGTAAGTGAAATAAAATGGTAAAATAGGGACAGAGGATTAAAACTCACTTGTCATCTTCATCATCAACATCTTCTTCATCGTCAACATCATAATCATCCTCATCAGCAGCAGCAGCAACATCTAGCATGTTGGCCTGACTCTTATTAAACCAGACAATAACCTCTTGAGCTTCTGATATAAGAGCGCTCTTTGTAGCTTTAACTATTCCTATTTTATCAGCACCCACAACCTTGCCTTTAACTACTCTATTGCTGCTTGCATCATGCTTCCTCCTGTCTTCTCTACTGTGAAGCTGATTGATATGCTTCTCATGCAGCGCCATGTTTTTTTTAATCTTTTTGAGCACTACGGGACTAGGATTGTTCGATTTGGTGAACCTCGATAGCCTCTTGCTATGACTGCAAGATGAGATCCCTTGAGGACTAATAATCGTTGTTGAACTAGCGTCGGGTGAAAGCATGACAAGGGGAACTGGAGAGGTTTCGAGAACAGAGAAGTAATATGCTTCTTGATTTTGGTCGTCTGTGGAGTGTTTACTTAGCAAGTGCCTTATGGTTTTCTATGCAACGAGACTCTTCTTTTTGTTGCTCGACTTCCGAGCTGTCGTGGTCAGAGGGATGATAGGTTTGCTATCGGCTAGACTGAAACTTGCAATTGGGGTCATGCAATGACTCCTTTTGGCCTTTGAACGAGGTTGGGGATGAGCTGGCATTATGAGGCTGTTGTTGACTCGATCAAAGCATTCTTTAGCTGATTTTCCTGGTACCTATCAATGATTTATATTTAGCCTGTCAGCTACTGGTACAATTGAGGTTGAATACAGAAAATTGTATCAATTATACTTTAGCATTCATCGGGTATATTTCAAGACAACATTGAGGAGATTTGCTGTAGATAACATTGACGAGATTAAGCTGTTGTTTGTGAGTACGAAATAAACAAGAATTCAGAGATGATATAGAGATGGACATTAGCTGTTTATTTACTCAAAGAAAAGACGAAATATACAACAAAAAAATATCTAATTTAGAGATAATATGAAAATCAAGAATTTAGATAAGTTGTTCGGGAGCACATGTTCTAATGGTTGACACTGATTAGAAAATTTATTTATTTTGCAGTCTTTTCCTCAAACGACGGTGTCTTTCAATCTTCATTAAACTGTTAAAACTAAACTTCCTGGTGCATGATAATAAAAGTCAACCCAGACCTTCATCATCGTTTAAGTTTGTCAATGGATAACTGAAAAAAATTCATATATGAAAAGTGAATAACCATCCATATTCGAAAAACTGATGCGAGTATGGATGCATAGTATCACAAAAACAATTGTCAAAGGGAATACTCGTGGACTCTTTGAAATATGTGTGAACTGCAGGGTGCTTGACCATACCAAAATCAATTATATGTAAAGTACAGTGAAGGGAAAATTCAATATTGAGCAAAGTAATCCCCACCAAAATAAAGATACATTAATCAGAAAAGCAGAAGATGCCCCGTTCGTTACTGCTAGATTAAAACATAAAGCTTATGTAAAACCTTCTTCCCATATGAAAAAAATCATGTATTTACCAAAAAAATTGCTGCAATTAATCCCACTTCCTCCTCTACTAACACGCATTGATATCATCTACCTCCATTAGATTCAATAACTACGATATCCATGTGTTCTTACAAACTCTCTGCCCCATTAATCCACCTGCCATCAGCCCCCACGTGTCCTTACATGGCTCTTGCTAACACCATCATTCTTCAATCATTAACGGCCCCACCAACTACTAAACACCTCAAACAACTTGTCAATCCTCCAACTAAAGCAATTAATATTGAAACACAAGCCATGAAAAACATGCACATGTGAAATCCCTTCGATATTTAATCAACTTTGGTCAACACACTAATAAGTAATAATCATTCAATTATCATCCAGTTAATAATGTCGCCTCTGACATTAACATTGCTTACTATAATTTGCATACAACTCCAAGCTTGACTAAACATTGAGAATCCTTTCCCTAAAAATACTAAAGGTGATTTCCTGTAACTCTATGATTGACAGTTTAGGCCAAAACACTATGGCTTTAGAGAGAATTTTTTTTGAAGGTGAGATGAACGTGATTTTGTAACAACACATAGCGCAGGTGGTTGGAAAGCAAGAAGGGAACTTTTAGTACATACACTTCTGTATTATTTGATTTTACAGTAAAGAATTTCAATTTAGCGGAAAAGACAACCAATTTATGATTCCAAACAATGGTTGAAACATGAAAATCAAATACCATTTTGCAACCATGATGATCAAAAAAGTTATTATTTTCATAAAATTATAAATCAAGTTTGAAGCGCCTCACTATTATTAGTGCTGTATGCATCCTAGGTGTTCAAGCCACTATGACATCCTATGTCCATGCACCCACCATCCAACAAGTTCGCTTCAGCATTATATTTCTACAGTAAATTTGACATGGCCTGAGAAACCTAATAATAAGTCAATGAAACAGGCACAATTTCAACAAGAGTAGACCAGCACATCAAAATTTCATAGCACTTTCATGTAATTTGCTAAGTAGATAATTGTGGTTTGTTGCATCTATAAACTGAAGATCCAATATAACAAGTACAAAGAACAGAACTCTGATACACCCCTATGTGAAAACATCTGCTACATACCTATATTTACTGGTATATATACCACATTAATACAGTAAGGTTTTTGCGCATCATGAAGTTTACAGTGACAGAAACATATGTGTGATTATGCGAAGTGAAATGCAGCTTGATTAATCTCCATAAATGGGGAGCAGGCTCTAAATATTAATGTTATAGGAAATCCACTTTTTGTTTTGATAGGCGAACTCAAAGCGCGTAAATCTGGGAATAAATCAAAAGAAAGCATGCCGCAGCTATGTGAAAGAATCAATAGTGAAGTTGACCACTTTATAAGTAATTGATTCAAAATCCACACGACAAGGTCTTAATCACTCAATATAGGCCAGAAAAACCAAGCACCTATCTAACCTATTAAACAAAGTTGTCGTTGAAAAAACTTAGAGAATGAAAATTGATTGGTTAAATCAAGGTGATAGGACTTATATTTTTTTTGGCAAGGTTGTGATAGGACTTATAATTTTCTTTGTAGAAAAATGTCCATTCCAAAAATATAAACAGGTGGATTTTTTTTTTTTGGTTGTAGATGGTGATCATAAGTCACAAAATGAAAGAAAGCAATACCTCAAATGTCTAGTAAGGTCGTGGGATGAAGAAAGTTAATATCAAAAGTTGGAATAACATTTGTCAGAATTTACATTAATTTTTTCTCTTCGACCAATTTCCATACATTAGTGCACAGAAATTCTCTATCATGTTTTGGCCCATTGAACATGCTGTACAAGCTGTGAATAGGTATGAATATCCCACTGCAATAATAAATACACTGCATCGATCATTGACCTATTTCTTCAAGTATTTAAATAGGAATTATACTAGAAGTTGTTACCTTTTCTTGGGAAATGTTTTAGGGCAATTATCCAAATTAAAATCATTTATGTCGTTGGCAGCATACAATGGACGAGCATCTTTGCCAAGGGCAGTTAACATTGCAGTCACCGGTCCTGTGCTTGTTCCAGCTATCATGTCGTAATAATATGTAATCCTTGCATCATCTCGTCGAGTTTCTACACCATAAATATCACTGTTAAATTTAAAGTTAAACCACAACACCATTGTTATTATACGCTAGTTTATATACCGATAGTTTCAGATTTTAGGATTTTGATCTTACATTTTATGCAAAGCTAACCTTAAACAATGCATTCCAGAAATTAGTTTAAAAACATTATAATTGACATATTGCCTCGGTCCATTACCGTTCCTTTACTAAATTTACTCCTTCTGTATAAAATTTTGTTTTAAAATATGCCAAAACAAAACAAATCTATCAAGGTTTTTTTGCAAATGCAAGACAAAAGGGACAAATCTACTAGAAATAATAACATACTAAATATTTCTGTAAAGCTTTAAAAAACATCAGCATTTAATAGTCAAAAACCATTCAACCATGAAAAGATTCACTATGTGATACATTACTAATATATCACCAGTCAAATTTTAAGCGACAGTATTTAAATGGTAGCTTATACGACTGTCTTAAGGTATCCATAAACCAAACTCGAGAGTTTACGTAACAGTTTCAAGTTGATCATCCACTATATAATATTCACTACTAACCTCAATGAAAATTAACCATGCACCTTAATTTTGAAAACAACTTAAGAATAAAACTTTAGCTATTAAATAAACATAAGATGACATACATAATGCAACAAATATTAGAAGGAAAAAAGAAATCCTATCCAAACTTAAGATCATTCTTAACTAAATGTTAAAAAAACTTTGGAATCAATCTGATGTAAACTATGCCTCTCATATTTCCATAACCACCAAAGATAATATCTCATGGTTTCCATATAATTCAGAGCCTATAAATAAATCAATTAAATATTCATTACACAAGTTCGGATTCAAAAAAAGCAAGAATTGTTCTTGGTATGATGCCCTTTACTCCACCATCATCTATACTCAAAACGGTTATGCGTTTCCCATGAACAGTTAGAAGACTTATGGTCATTTCTTTTTAAGTAATATCGCTCATCATTTACGAATTTTCTGAAAAATTTAAAATTTACATTTCAAATACTGACTGTTATAAGCTTGTTAACGGTATTCGTATATATAAGATAAAATAAGACTTGGTATTGCCAGTTGTTACATTAGACTTTGTTTCTTGTGCGGATATTGTTGCACGTGCCGCTCACGACGTTGTATTTCTTGTACACTTTCTATTTCTATATACCTAAGTAACATAAATCCTAAAAAAACGCATCTACACATACATATTTATGCAAGTGTTCCATCTGAAATCATAATGAAAAGAAATGGGATTATGAAAGCAGCAAAAACTGCACTGATCATGCAGCTACTGGCCCAAGCAATACAAAAATAAAGAACATAATTTACTGCACAAAGTTAAATCATGTAGAGACATCAGCACTTACAAAAGCGGCCATGCTGTTCCTACACCATACTTAATGACGATGACAACATCTAGGTATGTCTCCACCCCAGTCTTATATTTTGTTTTTGCATGAAGTAGCCACCAATTCCGACTGCACAATGCCTTCAATTAATTCTCAATGCTACCACCTATCGATTACTCAGGTTTGTACTCTAGATCAGCCACACTCTTCTGTATCCTCCAGACAACCGCTGTAGATGTCATGGACATGGGTTCAATTTAAATCATAGAGGAGTGTGCCTCTAGTCCTAAGGTAACTTGTCCCTACAACTTTCAGACCCACTACAACCAGCAACATCCTCTAAGTCAACTGAAACTATAATGTACAGATCACAGAACATGGGATGTATTTTTGAAATTGTTTACATGTGTATAGACTGTCAAAGTATGCTCTCTAAAAATGACTATTGCAGGGTGGACTCAAACTGGTGACAAAATGATAAACATCAATCAGTGGACAATAATATGATCTCGTTAAAAAGGGCATAATATGACAAGCATTAGTTTATCTAAGGCCGATGTTGTTCAAACAAGGAAACATTTATATTCATGAGTAGAATGGTAACAAACTGTATCTGTGTTGTATTATATTTATACATTTATTTTAAGTTCATTATTAGTGTCTTAAAACATTTCCTTCTGACTCGAGCAGAATGCAAGTTAACGTAATTATAGATGCAGTTCCTTATGTTATACATAGCATTCATTACTTTTGCAACCCTACCTCTTATCTCAAACACTTGTGAGAAATTATATAACTATTGATTTAACCAAAAAAAATCAGATCACATTCTAAATTGCGTCTAAATAAAGTCCAAGCATACAGACTTGTTTTCCTCTTATTTTCTTAATCAAAATTTTACGGGATCTCCATCGTGTGTCTTTTGTGTCCAAGCATTTATTGTCGAGTAAGAATTTTAAATTTGTCACATATATGTTATTAACGTTACTTTTCCTAACTTATGTAACAGTGCATATTCTTAAATAGCATTATCCAGAATGTTTGATACGTCAAAATTGTTTTGCTTTAATTAATTATGGACCCAGCATAATCTTTACCAACATCAGGAATCAGCCTCATAATGATTAACAATGTCTACAAAAATAGTGGTTTAAAACCATGATAAGCATTACAGTACTCAAATGATATCCATCTACATTACAGATGTTTCAAAATGAAATAGCTTACCTCAACAGCTATAGGACTCTGAAGTGAAGGTAACATGTAATAGAGATTTCAGTAAGAATTCTACATTTTTCATAATTTAGCAATGCCTGTTAAATAAATAAAAAGAACCAAAAATTAGAAGGGCAAACCAGTTACATCCAAACATCAATAAACTATATTTTTAGAAGGCTAGCAAATATATAGAGATACATAAATATTGGGTGACAAGTACTCCAGTTTGCAATTATAAACTAGACTGTTGCTAGTATGTCTTTTAATAGCAGCGGATCAGGTTTGCAAATCAGAGAGTTCATATTATTAAGAGCTTTAAGCACTACAAATGGGATCTAAGGCATTTAGGTTAAATTCAAGATGGACGAATGTATAACTATGCAAGTTACCTGTGAATCAATCAATGAGATTCATCAGAACAATTCTACCAGTAAGTTCTGAATTAACCAAGTAAGACTATACATAGTATCTGATCAGAAGAAAATTAAGTCAACTCCAAATATAAAACACTAGTATAAACATTTATATAGTTACATGAAAGTTTATTGTAACATAGACTTCATTACTTAAAAAAGACACATACCTAAAATATTAACAACAGTGACATATTGTTATCAATACCAATTACAAACACAGATAAATAGACACACTAGACTTTTTTTTTGAATAGCATTGTAGAGTAAGTAATATAGAAAATGTCTAAGAGGTGACAAGGCAACATTTTTTCTTCTTCTGTTTTTTTCCAATGCTGCACTTAACTTGTAATGGATATTAGTCTATAAAATTCAAGAATATATTTGCTAGAAATACTTCCAACAAAGGAAGTACTCCCAGTTTGAAGAATAAACCACACTAACAGAACAAACCAAAAAAAAAAAGTAAAAAATTGTTGCTGCTACTTTGCTTCAAAACTAAAAATAAAAACCTGAATCAATCGGAATCCACCTCCATTATCGATGACATGGCATCCATCAAAATTTTCTGCAGCTCCTTCGCCTTCCTTTTTGTGAGTGTAATGCATTCCTTGAGTGAAGAATTGTAAAGAAGAACCAAGCCTCCTGCTTTGTGAACTGACACTAGGCGACTATTACAATAGTAACAACAGTATCCATTACAGACTCTTCTCCGGCGGTGAGAGCAACAGATATATAGTTCTTGTGAAGCATGCACGTTAGAGAAAACGGGATGCCTTTAAAATTGAAGTTCCTCTTTTCTTGTTCACAGGTTCTAATTTTGATTTGCTTTCTTTCTCCTCAGAAAGTGCAATTACTCTTCCTTCTTCATTAAGGGATACAAGAGTGATCTGCAAGTGGGAAAACGTAGCTATAGCAGATAACTGTGCAACATCAAATAGAGACCCGTCAGCATTGAGACGGTAAATGTCCAAATAAGCCATCCATGCAGCCTTCTTGTTGACCAAAGATAGCTCCTTCAAATCTAACATACCAGAACTGGTTACTACATCTTCAATCTGCTTGGAAATCACACCTTCCATCCCAGACGGTCTCCCTGGTCTTACAGTTGGTGAACAAATTCCGGCATATGAAACTCAATCGCTGGACACTACTCTTCCCTGATCACTCAACTCCACAGTAGGCGACATGACCTATAATTTAACCACAGCCGACATCGTAGTTTCGCCTATTTTGAAAAATACACATATTATGGCTTGTGCAACAGACTCCATTATATCATACATAAGACTCTTTATATAAAACAATAATAGTATTGATTACAAGGTGTAAATCACAAGAGGTAGGCAATATCAATGACAAAGGTTAGATGCATTGGAAGGGTTAGTATTGCCGCATATTGGTTTTCATCATAATTTTTTCTTATGCATAAGAGCACTGCAGTGAACATGTTTCTATGATTATAAACCCAACGATTCTTAAAACCAGTACAGGACATAGTATTACATAAGGGAGAGAAATTAATATCATAAGACTTTTTGGGCCATAAGGCAACTAATTCTGTTAAGTAGGCTAAATGGTTGGAGAACTTGGAACAAAATCAATACAAATTTCTTCCAATTTATATCTTCCTGTTAAATGAATGTTCAGCAATTTAGTAGTACAGTATTGGTCTTCCTATTAAATGAAAGTTCAGTAATTTAGTAGTATAATATTGGTAGTTAAACAAACATTGCATGGTAAAAAAAGAGCTTTGATTTCTGTTAAAAAGATTAATTGTGATTGCAAATTTCATAGAATGACTTGCAAATTGCAATCTTAATCTACAGTAGTAAAAGAAGCAAAAGGAAACCAAAAGATAAAGGTGCTTTTAGTTTGTACAGAGAATGTGACAGAACAAAGAAGCAATTTCATGGGCATTTATATGCCTTGCTAGAAAAAACTTGTACCAAAGTTTTTATCAAAATGAAAATTAATTCCCGTAAATATCAAAACTGCTCCTCAATATTGAAAACTAAATGAACATAACATTGCAAAACTGCTCCTTAATATTGAAAATTAAATCAAAATAACTGCTCCTTAATATTGAAAACTGCTTCTTAATATTGAAAACTAAATGAAAATAACCACTCCTTTATATTGAAAGCTGCTCCTTAAAATTGAAAACTAAATGCAAATAACACTGCAAAAGTGAAAGAAAATTAATTCACAAAAGGGTTAATATCAAAACTGCTCCCTAAAATTAATTCCTATGAAAACTAAATGAAAATTAATTCACATAAATATCAAAATAATTTCCTATCATTGCCAAAGTTTATATAACACTAAATACTTTCCAGTTTGGGCACATCTGAAATGTGTTAACCTGCTATAGCATGCATAATATATTTTTTCCCAATTGTGGCAACTACACATTTGCTCATTTAACTCTTGTGATATAGTCTGTTAAATGAAATGTTGATAATTTGATGAAGTGGTTCTTTGGATTAATACGCTTTTATAGCAGGTAATTTATGAATTAGAACAAATAATGCTTTTAGTTGACATTTAAAACAAAAATTGAGCATTTAAAGTTTTCTTTTGACATACATATAGTAAGATAATGCACTTGTGCCTATCTGGTTGATGAACTGATCAATTACCATCCCCCTTCCCACCAAAAAAAAAAAAAAAAAAAAAAAAAAAAATTTAATAAGACATTGATTCTTTCGCAGATTGGCCTTTGCCTTAGCATTATGTATTAGGTCTAATTAAACTGCATCAGGTTAAGTTAAGGGTAAACTAAAAGCTTATGAACTTATCAGATTTTTTTTTTACAACCAAACAAAAAGGGAAAAAAAGAAAGATTATATATGCAAAGGAAAGATTATGCCAGATGTATGAAAGGATGGTCCTAAAAGAATTGTCTATATAAATGGTGAACCCAATGTCAAATGGAGTATCAGTAGATTTGTCCATACAAATAAAACAATGCACTAGGAATAACATAACAAAATTTAAAACCAAGACTAAAACTGACAATATAGTTCTGTTAGCATGAATAAGTCTTGGTAATGTATGATACCTGCATAGCATATTTTGTACAAATATGAAAACAACACTGAAACAGCTTTAGAAAATTTAACAGTGTGCAAAGATTAACCCCATATAGTCATCTGTATATCTTATTAAAGTCACTTTTATCAAAGAAGCATGCCATGGAGTTGTAAAAGGTCATGATAAGATTATTATATACTGCTAAATTATCTAACTAACAATATATAAAATGACAAATTGGAAATTTAGAAAAAAGGCTTATTCAAGCAGAGCACTTGTTTACATTTTTGAGCTTTGCTGAAATAGCAAAAAGAGATAAGGCAACCTAAATACCTAAATGATTAAAAATTAAGGTTATAATTTGCCAAGCAAATATGAGTTAGAAACATACAGGGCCGGCCCTATAGGTTTGATTGCCCTAGTCGAAATGAAAATTAATAATTTTTGTTGCCCTGCTTAATTTATTTTAATAAGCAAAATATATGAAATAAAAGATAAATACTGTTATTACGTTACAGAATACAAAATGTTTTCAACTAGTCATTTATATATTACATAGGCAAAATGTCAAATGTGAACAAGATAAGTTCATACTGTTACTTCTCAACTGAAACAAGACTTGGTAATTCTGTTAGCAATTTAATTAAGAAATCAAGTAGCAAAGAAAAGAAAAACTTCTATTTTCACTTCTTTTTCAACGTCAAGCTACAGTGGAGTTGTCGTTCTATGATACTTCGCTTCAAACACTGCTATTTCCCAGTCAGTGCCTTGACATATAACAAGGCTAAGCAAGACAGTGAAGAATATTCAATAACTCATTTAATTTAGTTTTTTTTCACCAATAGCTTAAAGCAGGAACTATAAACCGTGGTCTATTATTTTTGGTTTCCAATGCAATACATATTAACAAGTTACAAAATAAATGATATAATTTCTTAATTATAAAAAACTTACGTTTAAATTAGCAATTGGCAAACCAGTAGAATAGCCCTTAGTTGATAGGAGCAACAACTGACTGGAAGTGAAAATTAGGGCAAAGTAGTACTGTGTTGTTCTTGGCAGCACGAAAAAAATAAGCATGTAATTGAAGAGGAAGTAGTACTGTGGTACCCATAGAAGTAGAAGGGTTTCATTTTAGCTATCGATTGTAATCTTAATTGATGTTTCTGGCAGCTCCGTTCGAGACAGTGTGACCTGGGCCAGCTGACGCAGTGGATGGAAAGGAGACTGCGGTGGAGGTACTGTAGGCGGATTTCGCATAAGATCTGGGAAGTCAGAGCAGACGAAATCAAGAAACGCGATTTCCCTTTTTCAATTTTCGGTTGCCCATCGCTAATGTTGCCCTAGGCGGTCGGCTCTCTCGCCTATGCTTGGGGCCGGGTCTGGAAACATACATGTCTATATATAGTGCCTAGATGTAGTAAACTGGTGCAGTGAACTAAAAACAAGCATGCAACACTCTATAAGTTGTATGCTCCATTAGTAGATGAAAGATTAGAGCATTACATTCTGGAACTACGTGCCAAAAATAAACAGCTAACAAAGGAACTTGCTCTATGGAAGAAGCAATAGGCAGTAACATTCAAAGCAGAAGCAATAGAACCCACGCTCGTAGAAAGATCAAAGCAGTAGCAGTCAAAGGAACTTATTTTCTTATCCATTGTGTATTCACCTCATTTTTGCATGAAATATGAAAAACTAATAGTGCAAGTGATAAGACCATACAACGGTTGATCATTACAGGTAATACTAGTGCTTCCTTTTCTATAGAAAATATACTTGGATTAACTTCAGTAGCCCAGTTAAAGAAATTGGTTTAAGACATAAACATATCTAAAGCAACTTTTTTCAATGCATAGCCCTTTCGTAATTATTGTAAAATACATATAAAAATCTTTCTTCCTTTAACTCAATTTTTTTTTTCATCTAGACCAAAAGCAATAAATTGATGGTGGTATATGTAGAAATGGACTTAAAAAATTAAAAAAAACTGCAGTTAATACTTTCAAGTTGAAAAATAAACAAAAGATTTACCTGTCACAGCAGTTTAAATTAGAGAGATGGCGATCTAAGGTCCGAGGTCGGCAGTTGACGACTATAGTTCAACTTGGCGGCTACATTCAACAATTGGGATGGACTGCACGAGAGAGCGAGATAAATTTGCGATCCATTATAGAGGAAGGTGGCTAGGGTTTCATGATTTGAATTTAGGGATTTTACGGATTGTTTTCTGGAGCAGATAACGAGGGGAAATAAGATCATTTTTTTTAGGAGGTTACGCGCAAAATTTTAATTCCCACACAAAATAAATTGTCTTCCGCCTTTTTTCCATTGTATGTATAGCGTTCAATACACCGTATCTATTTAGCTGATAGCATTCAGTTCTCCGTATTGGACCAATTTTAAAAGGAATAGGCCCAAACGCTAGGCAATAATGCTATTGAAAGGCCATATTCTTGTAGTGATTTAAAACACTGTTCACGATAAACCCAAAAATCAATACCAATTCAATTCCAATTAAATATTATTTAATTGGTACACTTCATTAAATCTAAATAAAGAGATTTGATCTTTTTCTCAGCTGGGCTTAAGAACAGTGTTAATGAAGACACCATTCACGACAAACCCAAATCTCATTTGATATTAAATACAAGGCTCTGAATAGAAAATATATCGGCTTATATACAATATCAAATTCTACGACCAACAAATATCATATTGGAAATAACGATATATATATATATATATATATATATATATATATATATATATATATCTTTCAAATTTCCATAACAACATCTGTATAATCACGAAATCCCACATCGAAATATTCCTTCAAGTCCATTCCAATGCAATTATGGAAATTCTGGTTATTTTCAAAACCATTTCAAATCCAATTTATTTATTTTAAAAATAAATAAATTAATATTCTAATTCAAAACTAGTTCATTTCGATAAAAATCTATTTTTATCTTTTCAAATATGGAGGTTTTCATCCCAATTCTTCACAAATCATTTCTTATGATTTTACACAAATTATCACTATTTTTAATAATTTTATCAAGGCCCGTACAGTCGATTTCCATCAATGGCCATCGAACTGCACCTACAGCGACCTTTTCCAAATTTGATTTGGACATAATTCCAAATCCAACCATTAGATTTCAAAATTCTAATATTCGTTAGAAAGCTCTTTTCGATACGAACCCAACGGTTCCGGTTTTAGGAGAACCCGACGGTCGGATCTCCCGCAATATCCGTTCGAAGTCAATGGTCGAAATTCGCGAACTGCCGCGGCGCGGCGCGGCGCGTTCTATTCAGGCCATTATATTATATATATAATATATATAATATATACTTCATCGATTTCCTTTTAAAACGTATTTTATAAATCGTTTTAAATTCGTTTTCAAAATGATTTCAATTCTATTTCAATTTAATTCGAATTTCAATTCTATTCGAATTTCAAATCATTTCCGTTTATTTCGAATTTCAAATCAATTCAATTTACTTTAACATTCATTTCAATTTGAATAAAATCGATATAAATACTGTTTACGTCAAAATGGCGTCAATCTAATCAACACGGCTTCATATATTTCTATTTCAAATATTCTATTTCAAATATTTCTATTTCAAATATTTCTATTTCAAATATTCTATTTCAAATATTTCTATTTCAAATATTTCTATTTCAAATATTTCTATTTCAAAAATGGAATGAGGCCCAATCAATTACCATATAATGTTAATTATATGGATTTTCTACAACACATGTACAAAATAACAACGATAAATAATCAACCATCATCCAGAGTGCGTTTTACACTGTATAAGCATCAAATATAAATATTTAACGTTTATAACAGCCTGTCAATCAATCGATCGACATACAACTAATTATTGGGATTAGTGTATGTCATATCTCATCCCAATACCCGTGTGGGGTTTCAAACAATCAAACACATATTTTATTTGTGCAGTTGGGCAATGTGTAAAATTTATCGTCCCAATCAATATCAATCAAATCAGTGTATATAAACAAATATCTGATTTGTTTATAAATATTAATTTTAAATACACGTTAAAAATTCTATTTTTAACTATAAAATATTTTCCACTATAAAATATTTTATTTCATTTCACAACACATCACACAATCAACTACACATCAAAATCAAACAAACAAGCATACAAGCCGTCCATGGTTTGTGGACGACGGGTGTCGGGTGCTACTAAACACTGTCTGCATCCTAGTATATATTTTAACTAGAAAATTAAATTAAAAGTGAGAAGTTCTCACAGAGGGTTCCACTCCGCCGTGCTTTGCTGTTGAACTGCTGAACCGTCTAGATCTGTTTGAAATTCCAATGCTGTCCTTTTCACGCTGTTCAAATAAAAGTTATATTTTTATTTCTTCATTTCAATAAATAAAAATCATATTTTTATTTCTACTTCATATATATTTTCGACGCTTCATTCTATATAAAAATTGTATTTTTATATTTCTACTTCTTATATAAGGATCGAATTTTTATTCTTTCTAAAATATAAAAATCATATTTTTAATATGCCACTAGTATAAAACTTATATTTTTAACCTTTCTATATTATAAAAATTATACTTTTAATTGTTACTTCATATATATAAAAATCTAACCTTTATCACAATTTTATTCATATAAAAATCTTATCTAAGTTAAAAACCACCTCTTTTAAATAAAAAAAAATTCATATTTTTAATTAAACAAGAATCACATTTTTTTTAAATAAGAATAAAAATATATATAAAAATTCACTTCATTGATTGCTTCAGCGGAGGGTTGGCGGTTTGTTGTCGAACTGAGAAGGGGAAAAGAGGAGAGGGGTGTCCGGGCGAGGAGCACTGGAAGGAGGAGGGGGACTGCAAGCTTTTGCGCCCGAGGGTGATGGCCTTCGGGGCGATGGCGATTTGGTCAGCGGGCGCGGGGTTCGAGAGACAGAGGAGAGGAATGGGATCTAGAGGGGGGTGCGGGCGCGGTTGCCCATCGACGGCGGCGCGTCGGGCCTGGGGTGGGCGACGACGAGATTCCGTCGTTCCCCCTTTCTTCTTTTTTTTTTATTTTCTTGAATGAATGGAACGGGGGGGGGGGTGCCTGAGTGATAATAGGGTGAGAGAGAAGAAAGAGTTTTATTTTTATATTATTTTATTTCAAAAAAAAGTTGACTTTTTATTTCGGCCTCGGAACGAGGCCCACCGCCTGTCGTTCATAGCTAATTACCCCCATTCCGAACACAATGGGATATGTGTCGTAAGTTGATTTGATCGTTTCAATTAGTTTTCGTCAAAACCAACGTATAACTCTATATATTGAATTTGAACACGCATTTCAATTTATCGGGGCCACATACAGTCTCTAAAAATTCTCTAAAAATATTTTTTAGCTTCGTATTGATGATACGGTCTTAACAAAACTAGTTTCGTCAAATTCTAAGACCGTCTGAAAAATGACCATTTTCCAGTCGATTAAAATCAACTAAAACTGGTCAAACGCGTTTTCCTTTGCCACGCTCACATATTGAATTCAAAAATTATGAAAATTGGAACCTAGCAATAATTTGACATCACAGATCCAACAAAAGTGGTTTCGTCGAAATCCGAGGTCGTTTGCAAAATTTCCATTTTTAAGGGCCAGAATTCCATAGCGACTATTCTGAATTTTCAACTGGACATATCTTTTGATTCCCGCTATGAAATTTCGATTTCTCGGATTCGTTGGAAAGATATCCTCAAATAGATTCTATTATTTTTGTTTTCGCTAAAATCCGGTTTATTTTGCACCCGATAAGTTCATTTGAATTTTGAAATCGAATTATCGAACTACCGCGCCATTTTCAATTCCTTTTAAAATTATAAATAAATATTTATATTCTAACGACAACAAATATAAATATATACGTTCTATTTCTATTCAAAATAAATTTCTCATTGATATTATTTAAAATAATTTATTTTAAATAATCAAAATTCGCTAAAATTGCCAACATAAAATTTTTAAATTGGCCCGGATTTCCAGGTTATTACAATCTCCCCCACTTAAAACTTTTCGTCCCCAAAAAGGAACGAAGCCGAAAGTTGTTTAAAAATTCAACTCAACTTTCTGTGTTTTCTTTACGGCTTAAGTTCTTCAACCTTTCAGTTTCTAAGAACTTTTCAAAATTTTCAGAAATTTGGCTAACACCCTAAATTTTCGAAAAATTTCGCCATAACCTCCCCTGCACCGGGGACTTCGGGATATTTTATATAGCCTCCCATGGCCTTCTTCAATCCAAAAGAAAACGAAAAAGCCAAGCAGCTAGCCAATCGGCTCATAAAATCATCATCACCCAAACAAAACAGTAAATTATGATAAACATGTACCTATTTGTCGGGCAAACAATTTTATTCTTCTGCTCTAGCCTCCTTGCTATGACCTGTTCAGTGTAAGTACATGTATATTCATGCAAATTCGACTAATTTTCAATACAATTCACTATTTGATACAATTTGGCCAAATGGTTCAACTTTTAACTAATCAAACAACACAATCAGCAATCAATTAGTTGATTATCGTTTCAAATTCATAACTTTGATATATAGTCAAAAATCACATTTTTGATGCCAAATCACAACAATAGGCCCTATCTAATTTTGGTTCTCACACCAGTCTATGGAAATATATAGATATCACACTTTCATCACTCGAAGATAAATTCTGACGATGAGTACCCAACCATCAGAATCATATTCGGGCCACTAGAGTATGATTCTATATCTATCCAGTATATTAAAACTTCGAATGCACGCGGATCAGACGTATATGCAAAATCTTTATATAATGGATTGTCCAAATTCAATATAAAACAAATATTCAAATACTTATAAAACGATTTAAATTTCAAAACAAAATTGTTTTCATTTGAAAAATATACTCTTCACACTCGTTCTAGGATACTACTGATCCCATCTCTAACGAGTCATTCCCGTTGGATATTACTAATCCAATTTCTGATGAATTCTTTCGTATGGTTCTAATGTGTCTTGTTCTCTGAGCTTTGTAAACCAAAGCTCTGATACCAGCTGTGACAAAAAGGAATTTCGCTTGATCCGAATTAGTCGTTAAACCAACTAAGACCGTACGAAACGCCTGATTGTTTTGAGAACACGACAAAGTAGAACGCAGACAGAAGAACATTTCATTGCTTATTACAACAATTCCATTAGATTACAAGAATATACAGAGTATAAATCAATATTACACATTATAAAATATCAGAGATTACAATAAATTACAAAGCAGTGGAAAATAATACAAAATACAACTGAAGGAGATATACAGATACAAAGCTTTCCGGATATCGTTCCAGCTGTAAACCAGGATCCTGTGAATATAAATCTGCAAAACTAAAACTACTAGCTGCTCGTGTCAAAATAAGGACACCCAGAGTTTAGGTTAAAACAATAAATTCCAGGTCAGTCATGGGACTGGTGTGAGAAATAAAACAGTTATTCAAAACTTTACTTTAAATCAGATATATCAAGGGACCACGCCGTATAACACGTAACGGGTTTCCTCCCAAGAATACCAGTGCATATAACAAAACAGCGCAATGCATTTTGGAAAAATGAAGCTATTATAAGACCCAGGTCCTATCACACAATGCAACGCAAGCCGGGGGATAGGGTTTTCCCTTATAATAGCCAAACATGCTTAGTATGTTTAAAACAAATCATTTGATACTACTATAAGTGCATAGTGTATAAAACAACTTCAAATCATAAGTATCAATCATAGACGGCATGAGTACCATATATCATGTCGCCATACTAGTTCTACAATTAAAACCGCAAATGTCACGTATTTGGAAATTGGATTTCCGTCTATGAACCGATGCCAGGGTTTGTCCTCTACCGATTCGCGACTGTCTAGCCCGAGCCTCAGGAACAGCCGCAACTTCCCCTTGGATCGTCAAGGTCGGTCCACCGATGTGGATTAAAATGCCTGAACACTGCGTCTCCCTGCCCTATGGGGCGTAAATGAGCCAACGAATGACTCCATCGGACCCGGATTGTCCGATCTAACCGAGGCGCCTCACAACAGCAACAACCACATAAGTCAAACTCGTCAGGGCGTGTAACACCACTAACGCCACTTCTAACTAGAAAGAAACGCATGTCCTCCCAGAGGTCCTCTCCCGTTTCTGGTTCACAACCGGGGTGTGAGGCTCGCGAATTCACGTTACACAAAGCTATGCCACACAGGCCGTGCTTTGATCATCAACCACAAGACTTTGCTTTTCAACAGAAGCCTTGATCAATTTGCCACTTAGGCATGCCAAACAGGCAATTCACTCCATGCGTTTGATATCCATCAATATATAACCTCTGAGCTCGTACGTCTCAGAGAAGGGCGTTAAGCAAGAGAATAAATTCTCCATCGCCAAACAGATATATATTTAATAGAAATCAACCACACAAAATAAAATCCAATGTCAGACACAGTCCATTTACAAGTTCGTTCTGGTTCTGAACAAAACCGGAGGCACCTAGTACCCCGCATATCCATCGATCTCCAAGTACGTCTGGACGACCACTAACTGATTCCCTCCTCTTGGGTGTACGGCCCAATCAAGATCATCATTAACCACCCAAACGATGTGAAGACCTCCGGTCTTCGACCACCGTCTCCATCTTCGACACCACGTCGAATCAGTTATTCAGAATGGGATAAACCCGGTGTAACACCCCGTAAATCAGTTAATATTAATATTCACAAATGAAAGAATAATTAATTTCAAATATAAGAATATTGGGAAACGGGCTGCGCCATTGTGTTCGTCTCGGAAAAATACGCCAAATAGAGTCCGAAATTTTGTGAATCGGAGTTCATATGACCGAGATATGGCCTCGAGAAGTTTCACGAAAAATTCAAATTTTAAAACAGATTTCAAAAACACAGAAATGGAGGAAGGCGGGAAAACTCCCGCCCAGACCAGGTCGACCTGGGGGTCGACTTGGGAGTCGACCTGGGGGGTGGGGGGGGCAGGTCGACACTAGAGTCGACCTGGGTGTCGACCTCCCTGGTCGAGCCCAGGTGACCTGGGTGCATCTGGTTGGGTTTTCGGGCTGTGTTTTGAAGGCTGGACGAAATCTAATGGCTCTAATCTATTCTAGGGTAAATATAATGGCCTAAATGCATCCTAACATCTATAAATAAGTGGGTAGACTCTAACCCTAAATCACTTGAAAAATAGGAGAGCTACCGACATGCCGTTGCCATGGAGTTCAGCGTAGCCGTCACAAACTAAAGAAGAAGAAGGCCTAATCTACAAACTAAATCTACTCAAATCAAATCAAAAGCTCTCTCTCTTTCTATTTCTCTTCTTTAAAATTGTGAGTATGATGAATCTCACAATATTATTATAAAATAATTTGATTAAGTTATGAATGGATCACAAGAAAGTGATATGAATTGTTATGTATTTGTAAATTATGTTGTGGATATCTTGTTATGCTATTATGTTATCATATATATGTTGTTATGTTGTAGTGATTATGTTGTAAATAATCCTATGCTATGTCATATGTGATTAATCATGCTATGCTATGTTATAAATCATGTTATGCCATGTTGTAAATCATGCTATGTTATGTTGTGAATCATATCATGCTATGTTGCAAATTATGATATGCTATGTTGTAAATCTTATATATGTTGTAGATCTCATATTATCACATATGTTGAAATACTTATGTTATATGATAATGATGTCATGTTAAGTTGTGTTGAATTATACAAGTTGTAAAATCATGATGATATTATTTATGCGAATTGGATCATGTTTAAAGTCAATGTTTTTTTTTATAATAGATCTTGATTATGGGAATTTTCCTATTGAGTTAGGTGTACCCATATACATGAATCTACAAATTAATTGGATCTTGAATATGGGAATTTGCCTATTAAGTTAGGTGTACCCATATACATGAATCTATGATTAAATGAATTTTGATTTTTTGGGAATTTGCCTATTGAGTTAGGTGTACCCATATAAAACCATATTGTTAATGATGTTGATTCACACATGTCCTATACATGTTTATGAAATTTGATCAAAATCATATTATGTGAATTATGAATAATTTGACACCCTTAGATCCATGACATGTATAACCTTATGCAAGTTGTAATTTTGGATGTATGCAAGTTTCACCCCTTGTTATGATTTATTTAGTCACATATATATGTTGTTGTTGTGAATACTTTCTTTTATGCTATGAGTTAGACTAATCGGGTCTAGAATACATTTTGCGAATAAACGTTCAAACGTGGGGTAGGGGTAATATTAGGAAATTAATAAATTGGGGTGCAATTGATATGATTTTGCATGCCTTAAATGGATGTCCATAATTGAGTCAATTATGGACATTGCTAAATTTGGAATTAATTAATAATTCAAGTAGGGAATTATTAAAATTGGGGAAAGTGGATTATTAATAATAATCAATGCTTAGGACACGAGGTTGGACCCGTTTGTGACATAAACCTGCCCGGACCCGCCCGGCAAATCCAGTAGTCACAAATGTCAGCCTAATGTGCGAGGTCGTAGGCCTAAACTAAAGCATAACAGTTGTAAAGACACGAGATTAGACTCTTTTATGGTATAAGACTGCCCGGACCCGCCCGGCAAATCCAGCTGCCATAAATGCCAGTCTAATGTGAGAGGTCTTTATGAGGTTATGGCCTTAATGAATTAAGAAATACTTAGCCAGATAATCATGTAAGGTGGGACACGGGGGTTAAGTAGGTGCCTTGGGTGGCATGAGTAATCTAGTGGTTGCCTTTAGAGGCATTTGAAATACGATTAGACTTAACCAAATACACATGTAAATGAACATGACTAAGTGGGTTAAGTGGATGGACTAATGGGACAAGCTTAGGTGGAATGCTTGTGGGAAATAATGGGGGCCCATTTCAACCAGTATCCCAAAACGTATCTTTGTGGGCTCGACCCAAGACGAGGACGGGACACGCATACTGGGTTTGACTATAAGAGGCCAAAACAGGGAGCGGTGGCAACGCAAGTCCAACGGGTTTCATATGCGTGTGTGGACCCGGGCTGGTTGGTAAGACGTTGCATCGTGTAGGTATAAGCCGTGCATCTCCGTTATATCGGGTTGCCACTTTAGGGGAATGATACACCCCACTGTGGGGCCAGCACGGGTATCTACGAGTAGGGAGCCGATCGAAAAATGGAAAGTGGGGTACATCTAGTGGAGATAGGGGCAGGCGGCACCTATGTAGTCATCTAGGAGTACGTAAAGCCATTAAGAAAGTTTCTAAGTGAAGCTAAGTGGGATCAATCTTTAGGGTGATTGGTGTGGTGCAGTATAGTGTTTATCCTTTAGTATTTAGGAGCGCCTATAACGTTTTCCTTTAGCAATTGTCTATGTCCTTAATCTGCTCTTTCATAGACATTTCCTTGTTTTCCAGCTTATTCCTTAGTCCAGTTATTTTGATAATAGTATTGTAGAATTATCATACTCGCCAGACTTTATGTCTGACCCCCTCTTTTCCATCTTTTTTTCTCCCTTCAGGTCCTCAGGTTGGGCCAAGTTCCAGTGGAGTCTGATTGGATTGCTTATCTCTTGGAAAGCTTGGACTGCTGAAGTAAAGTCCAGCTTGTTATCTTTCTTTTTAATGGCTATTTATGTAATGGGATTATGTTCTTGTTTTATCAAGATAGATATTGTACTTGACTTTGATTATGGTGTTATGATGTAATCAAACATGTTTTGACTTCTGCTGCAATTGAAATAAAGTTTTTAAATTTCCAAGTACTATTTTATATCTGTCTTGTTGTAATTTTACTGTTCTATATTCACCTAAAACCTCCATAGAAGTTAATGCATTCCCTTTGTGAGTGACATTAATGGACGTGGGGTGTTACACGTGGTATCAGAGCATAAGGTTACCAGAACAGATAAAATTTTTAAAAAAATATTTTTCTAAAGTATTTTTGGAAGAAGTGCTTTCAAAAACATGTTATTTAGAGAGAGTTTTTTTGAAAAACATAATCCCAAATAGCCATATCCTTATCTTTATCTTTCGAATTCTCCATTTTGAATCTTTCCTTTTTCGTTTCAGCATGGCTGAAGATCTTAATCTCCCAGAAGGTGTGACGGTTCCAGGGTGGTTTAGGAGATATTTGGAGGCTAGGGCCACCACTGCAGGCCCAGCAGATGCTCCTCCACCCCCCAGTTGCACCCATTCCTCCTCTTCGTGTTGACACTTTTGCAAAGACGTGCAAGGAATTTAAGGCTATGGGAGGAAAAACTTTTCAAGAGACTGAGACGTTTGTGGAGGCCAGAGACTGGCTTAAGGAGACTGAGAAATTGTTGGATATCTTTGAAGTGGAAGATGAGAGGAAAGTCCGTTTAGCTGCTTGGTTAATGAAGGGAGAGGCCTCGTTTTGGTGGGAGGTCGCTAACGGGGAACGTCCAATTGATTCAAGGGCGGATTTCAGACGAAGGTTTGAGGCAAAGTTTCTTTCAAGGGCAGAGGAGAATTTAAATATGGAAAAATTCCTGACGTTAAAGCAAGGGAGCTTATCAGTGAAGGAATATGTCAATAAATTTAATCAGTTAGCGAGGTTTGGCTTGGAGTTGGTGAACACGCCAGAGAAGAAAGCTTTGAGGTTCGTTAGAGGCTTGAATGAACCGTTGCAAGTGTTGGCTATGACCCACATCCCTATGGGAGCCACCTTTGAAAGGCTAGTAGAAATGGCACTTATGCATGAAGATAAGGCAGTTGAAAAGAAAGGTGATCAGAAGAAACCCCAACAGCAAAATAAGAAGGGTGGTAAAAACAATAATGGCAAAGGGAAGAAGAGATGCTTCAATTGTGGGACGCTTGGCCATCTCAGCAAAAATTGTAGAAAGAAAAAGAAGACTGGTTGTTTTCATTGTGGAGATGCGGGACATTTGGTGAAGGACTACCCAAAGAAGGGGCAGAGGGCAGGGTCTACCTCGGGAGGACAGGTGCAGGCTCTTATGGCATCAGGGCAGGCAAGGGGGCAAGTTCAGGCTATTGCGGCCCCACCGCTGCAAGAAAGAGGTAGAACAATTTCTGTTGAAAGCTTAGTTTTTCTGTTTGATCATCCTGTCCGTACCTTATTCGATTCTAGCGCATCTCATTCGTTTATCTCTGCATCATTAGTTGAATTACTGCACTTGAACACCAGTTTAGTAGAGGATCCCTTGGTTGTTTCAAATCCAATTGGGGGTTCGGCTCATTTGACCATGATATGTTTGGATTTGAAAATCTCTATACTTAGCGTTGAATTTAGATGTGATGCTTATGTATTGGGCTTCACGGGCTATGGGCTAATTTTAGGAATGTATTGGTTATCTAGAAATGGGGCCATTCTTGATTGTGAAAGGAGAGTAGTTAGGCTTGTGACTCGCCTTGGTAACACTCTCGACATCTTTTGTAATCCCATAAATTCCGTTATGCTAAGTTATCTTGAATCGCTTGACGCGTCTGTAGAGAATCTACGATCGGTAGAGGTGGTCCGGGAATATCCGGATGTGTTTGAGGAGGTGAAGGGCTTACCTCCAAAGCGGGAGATAGACTTTCGAATTTATCTTGTGGATAATGCTAAACCCGTATCTTTGCCAGTGCGCCACATGGCTCCTCGTGAAAGGAGGGAACTCAATAAGCAAGTGAAGGAGTTGCTTGAGAAGGGGTTCATAAGATGTAGTATATCGGAGTGGGGTGCTTCAGTAGTATTTGCTACAAAGGCGGATGGGTCCCTTAGACTTTGTGTGGACTATAGAGAACTAAACAAGCTTACTAAAAATAACCGACACCCACTGCCGAGGATTAACGATCTCTTTGATCAGTTAGTTGGCGCCTCAGTGTTTTCGCAGTTGGACTTAGCCACTGGCTTTCATCAACTGAGAGTGGCTGAGGATAGTATAGATAAGACTGCTTTTAGGACTCCTGACGGATTCTATGAATGGCTAGTGATGCCCTTTGGTTTGACAAACGCCCCCGCATATTTTGTTGATTTAATGAGTAGGGTGTTTAGGGAGTACCTTAACAAATTCGTGGTAGTCTTTGTGGATGACATCTTAGTCTTTTCTAAGAATGAAGGAGAGCATGCCCTACATCTTAGGGAAGTATTGGAAACCCTTCGAGCGCATAACCTTAAGGCAAAATTTTCTAAGTGTCACTTTTGGAGGAAAGAAGTACGGTTCTTAGGGCACGTGGTTTCCAAGGAAGGGATAGCAGTGGATCCCGCAAAGGTGGTGGCCATCCAAGATTGGAAGGTCCCTAAAAATATAACCGAAGTAAGAAGTTTCTTGGGGTTGGCTGGCTATTATAGGAAGTTTATCAAAGACTTCGCAAAAATATCAGCTCCATTAACACGGTTAACGAAGAAGAACCTGGTTTTTACGTGGGACGAAGATTGTGATGATGCGTTCCAACGTTTAAAGAGAGCCTTAACTTCAGCCCCAGTCTTAGTGCTGCCAGACGGGAATAAACCGTTTACCGTCTATACTGATGCTTGTGGGACGGGACTTGGCGCGGTCCTCATGCAAGAGGGAAGAGTAATAGCCTATGGTGGAAGGCAGTTGAGGGTTCATGAAAAGAATTACCCTACGCATGACCTTGAGTTAGCCGCAATTGTTTTCGCGCTTAAGTCTTGGCGTCACTATCTTCTTGGTGAGAGATTCGAACTGTTCACTGACCACAAATCATTAAAATACTTATTCTCTCAGAAGGATTTGAATTTAAGACAGCAACGGTGGATGGAATTCTTAGCCTCCTACGATTTTGAAATAGCATATACCCCGGGCAAGGGTAACGTGGTAGCAGACGCCTTAAGTAGGAAAAGGTTGTCCTTGAGTCCGTTGTTTGTTGAACGACGAAGCTTAGAATTCATCTCCATGTTTGACTTTAGACCCTCCGTTGACCTAGTACCTGGTTTGTTAGCATCCTTGGAGGTTAGACCTACACTTCTAGGACGAGTTGGTGAGGCACACCAAGACGACCCACAGTTAGTTGAGATAGTAGAAAAGCTCAAAGGAGGGGAGTCGTCTAGCCATCTTCGTAGGTATACCCTAGACGATAAGGGTTGGTTACGAAGGGATAATAGACTTTGTGTACCACAAGAAGAAGACTTAAGGAAGGCCATTCTTGATGATGCTTATCGCTCAAAGATGACCATTCATCCCGGCGGAGACAAGATGTACAAACATATGAAGCGGGTTTTCTTTTGGGCCGGTGTGAAAAAGGATGTGGCCGAGTACGTCGCTAGATGCTTGGTGTGCCAACGAGTAAAAGCGGAACAAAAGAAACCCGGTGGGTTGCTTCACCCATTGGAAGTTCCACTATGGAAATAAGAAAGCGTCTCAATGGATTTTGTAGATGGATTACCAAGATCAAGTAAAGGTAATACGGGGATTTGGGTTATAGTAGATAGACTTACTAAGAGCGCCCATTTTATTCCCATGAAAAGTAAGAGGACTGCTCCGTGGTTGGCTTCTGTATACATTAAAGAGATAGTTCGTTTGCACGGTATTCCTTCTAGTATAGTAAGCGACCGTGATCCCATCTTCACTAGCGAATTTTGGAAGAGTTTACAAGAGGCGGTAGGGACTCAGCTATGTTTGAGCACCGCATATCATCCTCAGACGGACGGCCAGACCGAGAGGGTGAATCGTATTCTAGAGGATCTTTTAAGGCTTTGTATCCTAGACTTTGGGGGTACATGGGAAGAGCACCTTCCGTTGGTAGACTTCGCATATAATAATAGCTTTCAGTCTAGTATTGGCATGGTACCTTTCGAAGCTCTTTATGGAAGGCCTTGCCGTTCGCCTACATGTTGGTGGGAATCTACCGATAAAATCCTACTTGGGCCCGATATGGTTAGGGAAACCTCGGAGAAGATTGATTTGATTCGAAGGAGGATGAAAGCAGCGCAAGATAGGCAGAAATCGTATGCTGATAAGAGGAGGACAGATCTTGAGTTTGACATTGGGGACATGGTTTTTATCAAAGTATCTCCGTTACGGAATGTTGTTCGCTTTGGGTCCGTTGGGAAATTATCGCCAAGGTTTGTAGGGCCGTTTCCTATAAAAGACAGGATTGGGAAGATGGCGTATAGGGTGGAGTTGCCTGAGAAACTTAGTGGAGTACACGACGTATTCCATGTATCACATTTGAGGAAGTGTTTGTACAACACCGCGGAGGTGGTAGAGCCGAGCTTGCTTAAAGAGGTGGAAATAGAGCATGATGCAACAATTAGATGAGCTCCTACATGCATTCTTGGGTCGGAGATCAAAAAGTTGAGGAATCGAGAGGTCAGACTAGTTAAAGTGCAATGGGGAGATGATGAGAGCAACGCTACTTGGGAGACAGAAGAGAAGATGCGTTCGTTGTACCCTTTTCTTTTTGAGGGTATGTCTTTTAATTTCTCCTTTATCGCTTAGCTTATCTTATCTTTTCTTTAGTATGTCCTCTCATTAGTATCTTTGACCTTTAGTTAGGATAATCCTATGGTTGAAACATGTGTTTGAGACATGTTATGTATGATGGATGCAAAATGGATGCAAGTGTTTGCTAGTGGTTGCTCGTGGATGCATATATACACACACTTTAGGCACTAGATCGGCTCAGTCACTACATATTGCATATTGCATAAATGAATGTTTTTAGTATAATGGATGTATAAAGGTTGTACCATCATATAGATGCTGCATTCGGTTGAATGGATGTGCACGCATATAGAAGTAGTATGTAAGCAATTAGGATCTTTTGCATACATAATGGATGCATGGCACTATCATGAATTGCATCAAGGAGGTCAACTGAATCAGTGGACGGCCTGATTTTGCATTAGATATGGGCATATACACACACTATGCATTTAAACATAAAAGCATTAGAAGTCTATAAGGACAGTGGGTGCCAGTGTTTGATGATTGAGTAGATGGTTGATTGGATGTTAGGTTAAACATTCTTCATGACTTGAAGATTTCGGGGTCAAAATCCTTTAAGGAGGGGAGAATGTAACACCCCGTAAATCAGTTAATACTAATATTCACAATGAAAGAATAATTAATTTCAAATATAAGAATATTGGGAAACGGGCTACTCCATTGTGTTCGTCTCGGAAAAATACGCGAAATAGAGTCCGAAATTTTGTGAATCGGATTTCGTATGACCGAGATATGGCCTCGAGAAGTTTCACGAAAAATTCAAATTTTAAAACAGATTTCAAAAACACAGAAATGGAGGCAGGCGGGAAAACTCCCGCCCAGACCAGGTCGACCAGGGGGTCGACTTGGCTGTCGACCTAGGGGGGGGTCCAGGTCGACACTAGAGTCGACCTGGGTGTCGACCTCCCTGGTCGAGCCCAGGTGACTTGGGTGCATCTGGTTGGGTTTTCGGGCTGTGTTTTGAAGGCTGGACGAAATCTAATGGCTCTAATCTATTCTAGGGTAAATCTAATAGCCTAAATGCATCCTAACATCTATAAATAAGTGGGTAGACTCTAACCCTAAATCACTTGAAAAATTGGAGAGCTACCGACATGCCGTTGCCATGGAGTTCAGCGTAGCCATAACAAACTAAAGAAGAAGAAGGCCTAATCTACAAACTAAATCTACTCAAATCAAATCAAAAGCTCTCTCTCTTTCTATTTCTCTTCTTTAAAATTGTGAGTATGATGAATCTCACAATATTATTATAAAATAATTTGATTAAGTTATGAATGGATCACAAGAAAGTGATATGAATTGTTATGTATTTGTAAATTATGTTGTGGATCTCTTGTTATGCTATTATGTTATCATATATATGTTGTTATGTTGTAGTGATTATGTTGTAAATAATCCTATGCTATGTCATATGTGATTAATCATGCTATGCTATGTTATAAATCATGTTTTGCCATGTTGTAAATCATGCTATGCTATGTTGTGAATCATATCATGCTATGTTGCAAATTATGATATGCTATGTTGTAAATCTTATATATGTTGTAGATCTCATATTATCACATATGTTGAAATACTTATGTTATATGATAACGATGTCATGTTAAGTTGTGTTGAATTATACAAGTTGTAAAATCATGATGATATTATTTATGCGAATTGGATCATGTTTAAAGTCTATGTTTTTTTAATAATAGATCTTGATTATGGGAATTTGCCTATTGAGTTAGGTGTACCCATATACATGAATCTACAAATTAATTGGATCTTGAATATGGCAATTTGCCTATTAAGTTAGATGTACCCATATACATGAATCTATGATTAAATGAATTTTGATTTTTTGGGAATTTGCCTATTGAGTTAGGTGTACCCATATAAAACCATATTGTTAATGATGTTGATTCACACATGTCCTATACAAGTTTATGAAATTTGATCAAAATCATATTATGTGAATTATGAATAAGTTGACACCCTTAGATCCATGACATGTATAACCTTATGCAAGTTGTAATTTTGGATGTATGCAAGTTTCACCCCTTTTTATGATTTATTTAGTCACATATATATGTTGTTGTTGTGAATACTTTTTTTTATGCTATGAGTTAGACTAATCGGGTCTAGCATACATTTTGCGAATAAACGTTCAAACGTGGGGTAGGGGTAATATTAGGAAATTAATAAATTGGGGTGCAATTGATATGATTTTGCATGCCTTAAATGGATGTCCATAATTGAGTCAATTATGGACATTGCTAAATTTGGAATTAATTTACAATTCAAGTAGGGAATTATTAAAATTGGGGAAAGTGGATTATTAATAATAATCAATGCTTAGGACACGAGGTTGGACCCGTTTGTGACGTAAACCTGCCCGGACCCGCCCGGCAAATCCAGCAGTTACAAATGTCGGCCCAATGTGAGAGGTCCTAGGCCCAAACTAAAGCATAACAGTTGTAAAGACATGAGGTTAGACTCTTTTATGGTATAAGACTGCCCGGACCCGCCCGGCAAATCCAGCTGCCATAAATGCCAGTCTAATGTGAGAGGTCTTTATGAGGTTATGGCCTTAATGAATTAAGAAATACTTAGCCAGATAATCATGTAAGGTGGGACATGGGGGTTAAGTAGGTGCCTTGGGTGGCATGAGAAATCTAGTGGTTGCCTTTAGAGGCATTTGAAATACGATTAGACTTAACCAAATACACATGTAAATGAACATGACTAAGTGGGTTAAGTGGATGGACTAATGGGACAAGCTTAGGTGGAATGCTTATGGGAAATAATGGGGGCCCATTTCAACCAGTATCCCAAAACGTATCTTTGTGGGCTCGACCCAAGTCGAGGACGGGACACGCATACTGGGTTTGACTATAAGAGGCCAAAACAGGGAGCGGTGGCAACGCAAGTCCAACGGGTTTCATATGCGTGTGTGGACCCGGGCTGGTAGGTAAGACGTTGCATCGTGTAGGTATAAGCCGTGCATCTCCGTTATATCGGGTTGCCACTTTAGGGGAATGATACACCCCACTATGGGGCCAGCACGGGTATCTACGAGTAGGGAGCCGATCGAAAAATGGAAAGTGGGGTACACCTAGTGGAGATAGGGGCAGGCGGCACCTATGTTGTCAGCTAGGAGTACGTAAAGCCATTAAGAAAGTTTCTAAGTGAAGCTAAGTGGGATCAATCTTTAGGGTGACTGGTGTGGTGCAGTATAGTGTTTATCCTTTAGTATTTAGGAGCGCCTATAACGTTTTCCTTTAGCAATTGTCTATGTCCTAAATCTGCTCTTTCATAGACATTTCCTTGTTTTCCAGCTTATGCCTTAGTCCAGTTATTTTGATAATAGTATTGTAGAATTATCATACTCGCCAGACTTTATGTCTGACCCCCTCTTTTCCATCTTTTTTTCTCCCTTCAGGTCCTGTAACAACCCGTATTTTCAATAACCTGTTATAACGTAAATGGAGGCAGAATTAAACTGTAAAATCTGAATCAAGGGAAACAGGCTATGCCATTACGTTCGTCTCGGAAAAATACGCGAAATAGAGTCCGAGTTTTCGAAAATTGGAGTCCGTATGACCAAGATATGGCCTCGCGAAGTTTCACGAAAAATTCCCAAATTAAAGTATACTTAATTAAGTGAAATGGGTTGCGCAGAGAAATATATATATATTGATATATATATATATATAATTGAAAATTAAATAAATAAATATGCAAAAATGTTCAAAACAGCGAATTGGGAGAGGGGAATAACCGAACCGGCCAATTTTTGAGGTCGAACCGAGCTCGCTGGGTCGACTAGGGGTTAATCCAGGGTGTTTGGCTGTCAACCCGTGGGCCGATTCGCTCAAATGCAGATTTTACATTTGGATGGTTCTCATGGTTCATCTTTAATCTAAAGGCCCTAGATGGTTCCTACACTTGACTTCTTCCCCAAGACATGCTTTGATGGCTTGGATTGAATCTAGGTTTAATCCTATGGCCTAAAACACTTGCCTAATCTATAAATAAGACACTAACCTATCCTAAATCCTCATTATTCATTCATGCAACTAAACTATGGCAAAATTTTACCTCTCATGGCCTCCAATCTCTTCATAAAATTTCTAAATGGTTTCTATGAGAGATTTTCCATGCATACAAGTGTTTTCAAGCTTGTATGAGTGTCATTAGCTTGCATTCAAGTCAAGTTTCTATCTTTGCATCATAAAGCAAGGGTTTTGATCATTTTGGCTCAAGGGTTTTTATGTTAGAGCTTGCATTTTGGGTCTATTTGATAGCATAAGGGCTTTGTCATATCTTTTGTGCCTTCATAGCAATGTAAGCCATTTCCCTACTCTTAGATATTAACTATGAAGTTAAATGTTCATGTTGCAAGCTTGGGTTTGATCATTTAGTATGATACATGCTATCATGTCATGCAAGTTTATGAAGTCATTATCTTGATCTTGTGAGCTAAAAGCTACAACCTTTATGTTGAAATGTTGCATTATGCAACATGAGAACCCTCATAACCTTTATGTCAACTTGCATATGATGTCATAACCCTTATATGATGATATATGCGAGTTACTAGTCATCATTCCATGTCTTTTGTCACCATGATTTGCTTATGTGCCAAGTTTGGGTTTATGCATGTTTTTGGGGCTTAAGAATGCAACATGCAAGTTAATGAACACATTTGTGCCTCATTTGCCACCATGATTAACTTGTGGCTTAATATCCATTTTTGTCATGCCTTTGCCAAGTCTCTTCTTTTAATCCATTACGTTGTTGCGAACGTATATGCGAGTTTAAAAGCGTTGGGTTATGTTATGGGTAATTTCTAGTGACATGAAAATATAACTTGAAAATATGACTTGAAATATAACATGGAAGTTGACATGTAAGTATGCATAAAAACATAAGCTTGGGAATTTACCTATTAAGTTAGGTCTACCCTTTGGGAATTTACCTATTAAGTTAGGTCTACCCAAATGCTTGAAAACTTGTAACATGTTTTGGAAACATGATGGACATGGCACTTAGATAATATAAGTGTGGCCAACTCGAGGTTGGGTTGAGTTTGCAACGTAAAACTACCCGGAACCGACCGGCCTAACTAGTAGTTGCAAACAATAGGACCCAATGTGAGAAGTTGGTCATGTTGTGCTTGAACCCGAGGTTAGACCAAGTTGTGGTGTAAAGCTACCCGGAACCGACCGGCTTAACTAGTAACCACAACAAAGTCTAATGTGAGAGGTGAAGGTGCATTAAGTAATTAATGCCACATGATACGGTTAAGTTAAATTGATTAATGACTCTTAACCAAATATGACATGGACAAATGGGTTAAGTAATTTGATTAGGCTAATGATACTTAACAAAACATGACAAGGTTGGGTAGGTTAAGTAACTTGATTTGCCTAATGACACTTAACCATTTTTATGTGACTAGTGGACGGGGTTAAGTTAACCAACACTTAATCAATCCAACACGATAACTTGGTAAGGTTAAATAAGTTTTCTTAATGACGCTTAACCGAAAAATACGGTTAACGGATGGGGTTAAGATTAGACTCAACTAGTCTAAACATGGAAATCGGATGGGGTTAAGTCAGCCTAGACTTAATTAATCCCACTTGGTAGTTTAATGGGGTTAAGTTAAATACTTAACTAATCTAAACATGATGAATTGATGTGGTTAAGTGACCTATACTTAACCAATCTAACTCGTTAATTTATTGTGGTTATGTTAACCAATACTTAACCAATATAACATGAAAACATGATAAGGCTAAGTCACGAATCGCTTGAATACACTTGACCGATTTGACTAAGTAAATTGATAGGGTCAAGTTAATATATACTTAACCAACCTAGAATGATAATTGGACGAGGTTAAGTCGTGAATTGCTTAATATACTTAACCAACTTGAGCATGGTTTGTAGGGTTAAGTCTTGAACTTGGATACTTAGCCAATTTTGACATGATTTGTAGACGGGTTAAGTCATGAACTTAAGTGACACTTAATCCATTATGTAAACCCTAGTTCTGAGGATTAGGTGAATAATCGTAGTTAACAAGGATAACGGAGTTAAGGCTAAGTGATACACCTTAGTTAAGGGTAACTAAGTAATAATTCTTAGTCAAGGAAATTTAGACCAGTTCATAGATAGATGAGTAACCTGATACGGTACGTCATCGTTTAAGTATACGAGTAGGAGCAAGTATCTGATTTAGATAAAGGCTCCAGCGAACTGGGTAACGAAGCAGCGGCTTCGGGGAACGTGAGGATATTCTTGGTATCCCTCTGTGAGCTGCCAGGTCGTCATACTAGGCTCATGAGAGGTTAAGGTCTGCGTAAGAAGAACCAAGAGTATGCCTTGGTTGCTATACGAGCGACCTAAAGACGGGGATGGATAGGGGATAGTCGACGATATACGGACGTGCCCTAGATAACATTTCGTCAGGCTACCTACCATCTTTGGTCAAGCGTGTACGTACGGAAAGGCAGAGAACACCCAAAAGACCATAATTGCTATCTAATTATGGTTGCGGTAAGGCTAGGATTGTGGGTTGGCCAGTATTGTGTTCTCATACAGGATTTATCATGTCTTGTTTTTCAACAGTATTTGAGGGAGTGGTCTCGTGGGACCATAGCCACGTATAGAAAAAAACAGACCTTAGCATCTGCATCGGCAGATAAATCGAAAGCTCCCGACCGAGTCCTGTATTTCCTGATCTGCCCTATGACAGGACTCGGATGGCACGTTGTGATACATGTGCATACAGTCATGGAAAATCGGTTCTCGGTGAATGCGTGGGAAAAAGGGCGCGGTTGACGGTTAGCGTAATTCCTAGTGGCCCTGGGTGGTTGAACCAAAACCGAGATACGAAAACGTGCAATAGGTAAGCATAATCCCTAGTAGTCCTAGGTAGCATAAGTCCTAGTTTTACAAACGATGATTCATGTTGAAGGACCCTAGTTAGATATAGGGTGACAGCCCAAAACGATCTTAAGGATCATGGAACTATTTTAAAGTAGTATAGAATCTCATGGGAAAGCCCGTATGGTCTACGGCAAGGGACTGAACATTTACATGGAATAAAACATACGAGTTGAGTAACCTATATATGCGATATATTAGGTTAACATGGACCATTACACGACTTTTGAGTAAGGGTCATTCATGGTTAACACATGATACGGTGGGGATACTAGTACGGTAGGTGCAGAGCTAAAAGACAGGATAGATACCATGGGATGTTATACGTGATAGATATCTTGGGGATATTATACTTGATAGGAACCTGACGATGGGATACCTTGTTTTATCTTGACATCGTAATTTATCATGACACCTTAGTTTATCTGAGTTCAGTAGTTCATCCTGTTATTTTGATTTAGCTTATCTATCTTGTCATCATGTTTATGTTCATCTCAGTTTCTCATGTCAGTTAACTTTACTAGTTTTTATGCTGATAGTAGATAGGGCTTACTCAGTCTTTTTGACTGACCCGTTTTGTTTCGCCTCTTTTCTTCCGTTTCCCCCCAGGTTACAGGGAGGAAATACTGTTGTTTAATTCGGACTTCTTCTGCTTGAAGGTCATCATGGATGGCTTGGATTTTTCTTGGCTATGGCTACTTTACTGTTTTACTTGGGGAATAATTTATGAAAATGTCTTTATGCTTCTTTACTATTGCAAGACAGGTTTTGATGTACTCTGATGTAAAAGGCTTTAGACATTATTTATTCATGTTATGAAAGTTTGATTTTACTTCCGCTATTTTATATGTTCTGTCTTGTGATATTTCTGTGCATGTTTACCAATAATGCCCCTCTAAAGCTAGTGCATTCCTTTGCGAGTGACCCTAGCGGAGGCGGGGTGTTACATTTGGTATCAGAGCAGAAGGTTACAAGATTGGGCAAAAGTTTTAAAAACCTTTTGAAAAACTATTTGAAAACCGTTTACAAAGAAGCATTTTTCAAGAAAAGTTATGTTTTAAAAGCTATTCCCCAAATGCCATTAGCACTATCCTTTGTTTCCTTGATTGATTCTCTTTTCCTTTCTTTCCTCCATCTGTAGTCACAGTAGTTTTGACTATGACTAATCTTTTCGTGCTACGAAGTGCTTTCCGTGCGATTGAGGTGATTCTCGAGAGACCCATTGCCGTGTTACAAGAAAGGATAATAAGAGTAAGGGTAAAGGATACGAGCTTAAGGATAATCAACTTGTTGGTATGGCTTGATCCATTAAGGAGGACAAGGACAAGATCAGCGAGAGGGCAATCGTATGCTCTCATTCCTAGAGTACCTAAGAGAAATGGTACCGTTTCTGTTAGAGGTTCAGCCTTCCTTTTCTATCATCCCATCCAGACTTTGTTTTGATCATCACATCATTTAAGTCTGCTTGGATAGTGAGTCTCTGCACCTTAGTACTAGCATAAAAGAGGATCCCATTTTTGTCCCAAATCTTGTTAGAGGATCGGTCCATTTATTCATGACTTGTTTGGATTTGAGAGTGCCCATGTTTTTGGAGCCAAGGATGGGTTCTAGGGATAAAGTGGTCACCCAATAAGGGGTGCCATTCTCGGTTTTGGAAAGAGGGTAGTTAGACTCTTGACTTGCCTTGGTAATACCCTCGAAGTCCTGTGTAATCTTTTGGGTTCTGTCATGGTTAGTTACCTAAAATCTCATGATGCATTCGTTGGTAATCTGCTCGAGTAGAGTTCGCCACTAAGGCGAATGGTTCATTTTGCTAGTGCATGAGTTGTTGAGATCACCCTAGTAGGTACACTTGGCAACAGGGATTGTCATCGGTAAACGAGATCCAAAATTCACTAGTGAATTTTGGAGAGCTTGCATGAGTACGCGGATATATTTGAGCCATGTATGCTAGGGAAAGAATAAGTGAAAGTGGAACGAGAGGCGACAGTGAAATGAGTTCCAACTCATATCTTGGAAATGGGAATCTAGGAGCTACGAAAATCATGAAGTCAAAGATGGTCAAGGCACAATGGAATTAAGCTCAAGGAAATGCGGCTTAGGTGCGCACATCATATCTCTTTTTAAGAGTATATGGCTGATCCCTGGTTCTCCTATAGAGCTTGCTTGCATGCTATCGCTTGGTGGATATCCTCTCGGTCCTGTTTCTATTGCAAACCCTGTAAGGAGTTTGTCTTGTTTATCTCCTCGATCTTATCTTGGGAACCTTAGGTAGAATCCTATGGATGTAAACATGTATTTGAAACATGTTATGATTGATATGGTTGCAAATGGTTGCAAGTGGTTGCTTGTGGATGCGCGAATACACATTAGATACTAGCTCGACTCGGTCACATTTCATATTGCATATGCACGAGTATTTATACTTGTTTATGGATGAAATCGAATGTATTTTCATGCGGTTGTTGCATATGAATGAATGATTGTGCACGCATATAGTATCTATATGACTAGGACTATTTGCATACATGTTGGATTCATGGCACTATACATATTTTGCATTAGAAAGATTATTCAGGCCTGATCATTAGCATTAGCTAAGGAACATGTACACACACGTTTTGCATATATTCATACAGCATTAGAAATCATCTAAGGACAATGGTTGCTTATGGATGATGTTTTGAGTAGATGGATGATGGATGGTAGGATATGTTCTTCCTAACTTGGAGATTTCGGGGACGAAATCCTAAAAGGTGGGGAGAATGTAACAACCCGTATTTTCAATAACCTGTTATAACATAAATGGAGGCGGAATTAAACTGTAAAATCTGAATCAAGGGAAACGGGCTATGCCATTACGTTCGTCTCGGAAAAATACGCGAAATAGAGTCCGAGTTTTCGAAAATCGGAGTCCGTATGACCAAGATATGGCCTCGCGAAGTTTCACGAAAAATTCCCAAATTAAAGTATACTTAATTCAGTGAAATGGGTTGCGCAGATAAATATATATATATTGATATATATATATATATAATTGAAAATTAAATAAATAAATATGCAAAAATGTTCAAAACAGCGAATTGAGAGAGGGGAATAACCGAACCGGCCGATTTTTGAGGTCGACCCGAGCTCGCTGGGTCGACTAGGGGTTAATCCAGGGTGTTTGGCTGTCAACCCGTGGGCCGATTCGCTCAAATGCAGATTTTGCATTTGGATGGTTCTCATGGTTCATCTTTAATCTAAAGGCCCTAGATGGTTCCTACACTTGACTTCTTCCCCAAGACATGCTTTGATGGCTTGGATTGAATCTAGGTTTAATCCTATGGCCAAAAACACTTGCCTAATCTATAAATAAGACCCTAACTTATCCTAAATCCTCATTATTCATTCATGCAGCTAAACTATGGCAAAATTTAACCTCTCATGGCCTCCACTCTCTTCATAAAATTTCTAAATGGTTTCTATGAGAGATTTTCCATGCATACAAGTGTTTTCAAGCTTGTATGAGTGTCATTAGCTTGCATTCAAGTCAAGTTTCTATCTTTGCATCATAAAGCAAGGGTTTTGATCATTTTGGCTCAAGGGTTTTTATGTTAGAGCTTGCATTTTGGGTCTATTTGATTGCATAAGGGCTTTGTCATATCTTTTGTGCCTTCATAGCAATGTAAGCCCTTTCCCTAATCTTAGATATTAACTATGAAGTTAAATGTTCATGTTGCAAGCTTGGGTTTGATCATTTAGTATGATACATGCTATCATGTCATGCAAGTTTATGAAGTTATTATCTTGATCTTGTGAGCTAAAAGCTACAACCTTTATGTTGAAATGTTGCATTATGCAACATGAGAACCCTCATAACCTTTATGTCAACTTGCATATGAAGTCATAACCCTTATATGATGATATATGCGAGTTACTAGTCATCATTCCATGTCTTTTGTCACCATGATTTGCTTATGTGCCAAGTTTGGGTTTATGCATGTTTTTGGGGCTTAAGAATGCAACATGCAAGTTAATGAACACATTTGTGCCTCATTTGCCACCATGATTAACTTGTGGCTTAATATCCATTTTTGTCATGCCTTTGCCAAGTCTCTTCTTTTAATCCATTACGTTGTTGCGAACGTATATGCGAGTTTAAAAGCGTTGGGTTATGTTATGGGTAATTTCTAGTGACATGAAAATGTAACTTGAAAATATGACTTGAAATATAACATGGAAGTTGACATGTAAGTATGCATAAAAACATAAGATTGGGAATTTACCTATTAAGTCAGGTCTACCCTTTGGGAATTTTCCTATTAAGTTAGGTCTACCCAAATGCTTGAAAACTTGTAACATGTTTTGGAAACATGATGGACATGGCACTTAGATAATATAAGGGTGGCCAACTCGAGGTTGGGTTGAGTTTGCAACGTAAAACTACCCGGAACCGACCGGCCTAACTAGTAGTTGCAAACAATAGGACCCAATGTGAGAAGTTGGTCATGTTGTGCTTGAACCCGAGGTTAGACCAAGTTGTGGTGTAAAGCTACCCGGAACCGACCGGCTTAACTAGTAACCACAACAAAGTCTAATGTGAGAGGTGAAGGTGCATTAAGTAATTAATGCCACATGATAGGGTTAAGTTAAATTGATTAATGACTCTTAACCAAATATGACATGGACAAATGGGTTAAGTAATTTGATTAGGCTAATGATACTTAACAAAACATGACAAGGTTGGGTAGGTTAAGTAACTTGATTTGCCTAATGACACTTAACCAATTTTATGTGACTAGTGGACGGGGTTAAGTTAACCAACACTTAATCAATCCAACGCGATAACTTGGTAAGGTTAAGTAAGTTTTCTTAATGACGCTTAACCGAAAAATACGGTTAACGGATGGGGTTAAGATTAGACTCAACTAGTCTAAACATGGAAATCGGATGGGGTTAAGTTAGCCTAGACTTAATTAATCCCACTTGGTAGTTTAATGGGGTTAAGTTAAATACTTAACTAATCTAAACATGATGAATTGATGTGGTTAAGTGACCTATACTTAACCAATCTAACTCGTTAATTTATTGTGGTTATGTTAACCAATATAACGTGAAAACATGATAAGGCTAAGTCACGAGTCGCTTGAATACCCTTGACCGATTTGACTAAGTAAATTGATAGGGTCAAGTTAATATATACTTAACCAACCTAGAATGATAATTAGACGAGGTTAAGTCGTGAATTGCTTAATATACTTAACAAACTTGAGCATGGTTTGTAGGGTTAAGTCTTGAACTTGGATACTTAGCCAATTTTGACATGATTTGTAGACTGGTTAAGTCATGAACTTAAGTGACACTTAATCCATTATGTAAACCCTAGTTCTGAGGATTAGGTGGATAACCGTAGTTAACAAGGATAACGAAGTTAAGGCTAAGTGATACACCTTAGTTAAGGGTAACTAAGTAATAATTCTTAGTCAAGGAAATTTAGACCAGTTCATAGATAGATGAGTAACCTGATACGGTAGGTCATCGTTTAAGTATACGAGTAGGAGCAAGTATCTGATTTAGATAAAGGCTCCAGCGAACTGGGTAACGAAGCAGCGGCTTCGGGGAACGTGAGGATATTCTTGGTATCCCTCTGTGAGCTGCCAGGTCATCATACTAGGCTCATGAGAGGTTAAGGTCTGCGTTAGAAGAACCAAGAGTATGCCTTGGTTGCTATACGAGCGACCTAAAGACGGGGATGGATAGGGGATAGTCGACGATACACGGACGTGCCCTAGATGGCATTTCGTCAGGCTACCTACCATCTTTGGTCAAGCGTGTACGTACGGAAAGGCAGAGAACACCCAAAAGACCATAATTGCTATCTAATTATGGTTGCGGTAAGGCTAGGATTGTGGGTTGGCCAGTAGTGTGTTCTCATACAGGATTTATCCTGTCTTGTCTTTCACTAGTTGAGGGAGTGGTCTCGTGGGTCCATAGTCACGTATAGAAAAAAACAGACCTTAGCATCTGCATCGGCAGATAAATCGAAAGCTCCCGACCGAGTCCTGTATTTCCTGATCTGCCCTGTGACAGGACTCGGATGGCACGATGTGATACATGTGCATACAGTCATGGAAAAACGGTTCTCGGTGAATGCGTGGGAAAAAGGGCGCGGTTGACGGTTAGCGTAATTCCTAGTGGCCCTGGGTGGTTGAACCAAAACCGAGATACGAAAACGTGCAATAGGTAAGCATAATCCCTAGTAGTCCTAGGTAGCATAAGTCCTAGTTGTACAAACGATGATTCATGTTGAAAGACCCTAGTTAGATATAGGGTGACAGCCCAAAACGATCTTAAGGATCATGGAACTATGTTAAAGTAGTATAGAATCTCATGGGAAAGCCCGTATGGTCTACGGCAAGGGACTGAACATTTACATGGAATAAAACATACGAGTTGAGTAACCTATATATGCGATATATTAGGTTGACATGGACCATTACACGACTTTTGAGTAATGGTCATTCATGGTTAACACATGATACGGTGGGGATACTAGTACGGTAGGTGCAGAGCTAAAAGACAGGATAGATACCATGGGATGTTATACGTGATAGATATCTTGGGGATATTATACTTGATAGGAACCTGACGATGGGATACCTTGTTTTATCTTGACATCGTAATTTATCATGACACCTTAATTTATCTGAGTTCAGTAGTTCATCCTGTTATTTTGATTTAGCTTATCTATCTTGTCATCATGCTTATGTTCATCTCAGTTTCTCATGTCAGTTAACTTTACTAGTTTTTATGCTGATAGTAGATAGGGCTTACTCAGTCTTTTTGACTGACCCGTTTTGTTTCGCCTCTTTTCTTCCGTTCCCCCCCCCCCCGGGTTACAGGGAGAAAACACTGTTGTTTAATTTGGACTTCTTCTGCTTGAAGGTCATCATGGATGGCTTGGACTTTTCTTGGCTATGGCTACTTTACTGTTTTTACTTAGGGAATAATTTATGAAAATGTCTTTATGCTTCTTTACTATTGCAAGACAGGTTTTGATGTACTCTGATGTAAAAGGCTTTAGACCATATTTATTCATGTTATGAAAGTTTGATTTTACTTCCGCTATTTTATATGTTCTGTCTTGTGATATTTCTGTGCATGTTTACCAATAATGCCCCTCTAAAGCTAGTGCATTCCTTTGCGAGTGACCCTAGCGGAGGCGGGGTGTTACATTTGGTATCAGAGCAGAAGGTTACAAGACTGGGCAAAAGTTTTAAAAACCTTTTGAAAAACTATTTGAAAACCGTTTACAAAGAAGCATTTTTCAAGAAAAGTTATGTTTTAAAAGCTATTCCCCAAAGGCCATTAGCACTATCCTTTGTTTCCTTGATTGATTCTCTTTTCCTTTCTTTCCTCCATCTGTAGTCACAGTAGTTTTGACTGTGACTAATCTTTTCGTGCTACGAAGTGCTTTTCGTGCGATGGAGGTGATTCTCGAGAGACCCATTGCCGTGTTACAAGAAAGGATAATAAGAGTAAGGGTAAAGGATACGAGCTTAAGGATAAGAAACTTGTTGGTATGGCTTGATCCATTAAGGAGGACAAGGACAAGATCAGCGAGAGGGCAATCGTATGCTCTCATTCCTAGAGTACCTAAGAGAAATGGTACCGTTTCTGTTAGAGGTTCAGCCTTCCTTTTCTATCATCCCGTCCAGACTTTGTTTTGATCATCGCATCATTTAAGTCTGCTTGGATAGTGAGTCTCTGCACCTTAGTACTAGCATAAAAGAGGATCCCATTTTTGTCCCAAATCTTGTTAGAGGATCGGTCCATTTATTCATGACTTGTTTGGATTTGAGAGTGCCCATGTTTTTGGAGCCAAGGATGGGTTCTAGGGATAAAGTGGTCACCCAATAAGGGGTGCCATTCTCGGTTTTGGAAAGAGGGTAGTTAGACTCTTGACTTGCCTTGGTAATACCCTCGAAGTCCTGTGTAACCTTTTGGGTTCTGTCATGGTTAGTTACCTAGAATCTCATGATGCATTCGTTGGTAATCTGCTCGAGTAGAGTTCGCCACTAAGGCGAATGGTTCATTTCGCTAGTGCATGAGTTGTCGAGATCACCCTAGTAGGTACACTTGGCAACAGGGATTGGCATCGGTAAACGAGATCCAAAATTCACTAGTGAATTTTGGAGAGCTTGCATGAGTACGCGGATATATTTGAGCCAAGTATGCTAGGGAAAGAATAAGTGAAAGTGGAACGAGAGGCGACAGTGAAATGAGTTCCAACTCATATCTTGGAAATGGGAATCAAGGAGCTACGAAAATCATGAAGTCAAAGATGTTCAAGGCACAATGGAATTAAGCTCAAGGAAATGCGGCTTAGGCGCGCGCATCATATCTCTTTTTAAGAGTATATGGCTGATCCCTGGTTCTCCTGTAGAGCTTGCTTGCATGATATCGCTTGGTGGATATCCTCTCGGTCCTGTTTCTGTTGCAAACCCTGTAAGGAGTTTGTCTTGTTTATCTCCTCGATCTTATCTTGGGAACCTTAGGTAGAATCCTATGGATGTAAACATGTATTTGAAACATGTTATGATTGATATGGTTGCAAATGGTTGCAAGTGGTTGCTCGTGGATGCGCGAATACACATTAGATACTAGCTCGACTCGGTCACATTTCATATTGCATATGCACGAGTATTTATACTTGTTTATGGATGAAATCAAATGTATTTTCATGCGGTTGTTGCATATGAATGAATGATTGTGCACGCATATAGTATCTATATGACTAGGACTATTTGCATACATGTTGGATTCATGGCACTATACATATTTTGCATTAGAAAGATTATTCAGGCCTGATCATTAGCATTAGCTAAGGAACATGTACACACACGTTTTGCATATATTCATACAGCATTAGAAATCATCTAAGGACAATGGTTGCTTGTGGATGATGTTTTGAGTAGATGGATGATGGATGGTAGGATATGTTCTTCCTAACTTGGAGATTTCGGGGACGAAATCCTAAAAGGTGGGGAGAATGTAACAACCCGTATTTTCAATAACCTGTTATAACATAAATGGAGGCAGAATTAAACTGTAAAATCTGAATCAAGGGAAACGGTCTATGCTATTACGTTCGTCTCGGAAAAATACGCGAAATAGAGTCCGAGTTTTCGAAAATCGGAGTCCGTATGACCAAGATATGGCCTCGCGAAGTTTCACGAAAAATTCCCCAATTAAAGTATACTTAATTAAGTGAAATGGGTTGCACAGAGAAATATATATATATTGATATATATATATATATAATTGAAAATTAAATAAATAAATATGCAAAAATGTTCAAAACAGCGAATTGGGAGAGGGGAATAACCGAACCGACCGATTTTTGAGGTCGACCCAAGCCCACTGGATCGACTAGGGGTTAATCCAGGGTGTTTGGCTGTCAACCCGTGGGCCGATTCGCTCAAATGCAGATTTTGCATTTGGATGGTTCTCATGGTTCATCTTTAATCTAAAGGCCCTAGATGGTTCCTACACTTGACTTCTTCCCCAAGACATGCTTTGATGACTTGGATTGAATCTCGGTTTAATCCTATGGCCTAAAACACTTGCCTAATCTATAAATAAGACCCTAACCTATCCTAAATCCTCATTATTCATTCATGCAACTAAACTATGGCAAAATTTTACCTCTCATGGCCTCCACTCTCTTCATAAAATTTCTAAATGGTTTCTATGAGAGATTTTCCATACATACAAGTGTTTTCAAGCTTGTATGAGTGTCATTAGCTTGCATTCAAGTCAAGTTTCTATCTTTGCATCATAAAGCAAGGGTTTTGATCATTTTGGCTCAAGGGTTTTTATGTTAGAGCTTGCATTTTGGGTCTATTTGATTGCATAAGGGCTTTGTCATATCTTTTGTGCCTTCATAGCAATGTAAGCCCTTTCCCTACTCTTAGATATTAACTATGAAGTTAAATGTTCATGTTGCAAGCTTGGGTTTGATCATTTAGTATGATACATGCTATCATGTCATGCAAGTTTATGAAGTCATTATCTTGATCTTGTGAGCTAAAAGCTACAACCTTTATGTTGAAATGTTGCATTATGCAACATGAGAACCCTCATAACCTTTATGTCAACTTGCATATGAAGTCATAACCCTTATATGATGATATATGCGAGTTACTAGTCATCATTCCATGTCTTTTGTCACCATGATTTGCTTATGTGCCAAGTTTGGGTTTATGCATGTTTTTGGGGCTTAAGAATGCAACATGCAAGTTAATGAGCACATTTGTGCCTCATTTGCCACCATGATTAACTTGTGGCTTAATATCCATTTTTTTCATGCCTTTGCCAAGTCTCTTCTTTTAATCCATTACGTTGTTGCGAACGTATATGCGAGTTTAAAAGCGTTGGGTTATGTTATGGGTAATTTCTAGTGACATGAAAATATAACTTGAAAATATGACTTGAAATATAACATGGAAGTTGACATGTAAGTATGCATAAAAACATAAGCTTGGGAATTTACCTATTAAGTTAGGTCTACCCTTTGGGAATTTACCTATTAAGTTAGGTCTACCCAAATGCTTGAAAACTTGTAACATGTTTTGGAAACATGATGGACATGACACTTAGATAATATAAGTGTGGCCAACTCGAGGTTGGGTTGAGTTTGCAACGTAAAACTACCCGGAACCGACCGGCCTAACTAGTAGTTGCAAACAATAGGACCCAATGTGAGAAGTTGGTCATGTTGTGCTTGAACCCGAGGTTAGACCAAGTTGTGGTGTAAAGCTACCCGGAACCGACCGGCTTAACTAGTAACCACAACAAAGTCTAATGTGAGAGGTGAAGGTGCATTAAGTAATTAATGCCACATGATAGGGTTAAGTTAAATTGATTAATGACTCTTAACCAAACATGACATGGACAAATGGGTTAAGTAATTTGATTAGGCTAATGATACTTAACAAAACATGACAAGGTTGGGTAGGTTAAGTAACTTGATTTGCCTAATGACACTTAACCATTTTTATGTGACTAGTGGACGGGGTTAAGTTAACCAACACTTAATCAATCCAACGCGATAACTTGGTAAGGTTAAGTAAGTTTTCTTAATGACGCTTAACCGAAAAATACGGTTAACGGATGGGGTTAAGATTAGACTCAACTAGTCTAAACATGGAAATCGGATGGGGTTAAGTTAGCCTAGACTTAATTAATCCCACTTGGTAGTTTAATGGGGTTAAGTTAAATACTTAACTAATCTAAACATGATGAATTGATGTGGTTAAGTGACCTATACTTAACCAATCTAACTCGTTAATTTATTGTGGTTAAGTTAACCAATACTTAACCAATATAACGTGAAAACATGATAAGGCTAAGTCACGAATCGCTTGAATACACTTGACTGATTTGACTAAGTAAATTGATAGGGTCAAGTTAATATATACTTAACTAACCTAGAATGATAATTGGACGAGGTTAAGTCGTGAATTTCTTAATATACTTAACCAACTTGAGCATGGTTTGTAGGGTTAAGTCTTGAACTTGGATACTTAGCCAATTTTGACATGATTTGTAGACGGGTTAAGTCATGAACTTAAGTGACACTTAATCCATTATGTAAACCCTAGTTCTGAGGATTAGGTGGATAACCGTAGTTAACAAGGATAACGGAGTTAAGGCTAAGTGATACACCTTAGTTAAGGGTAACTAAGTAACAATTCTTAGTCAAGTAAATTTAGACCAGTTCATAGATAGATGAGTAACCTGATACGGTAGGTCATCGTTTAAGTATACGAGTAGGAGCAAGTATCTGATTTAGATAAAGGCTCCAGCGAACTGGGTAACGAAGCAGCGGCTTCGGGGAACGTGAGGATATTCTTGGTATCCCTCTGTGAGCTGCCAGGTCATCATACTAGGCTCATGAGAGGTTAAGGTTTGCGTTAGAAGAACCTAGAGTATGCCTTGGTTGCTATACGAGTGACCTAAAGACGGGGATGGATAGGGGATAGTCGACGATACACGGACGTGCCCTAGATAGCATTTCGTCAGGATACCTACCATCTTTGGTCAAGCGTGTACGTATGGAAAGGCAGAGAACACCCAAAAGACCATAATTGCTATCTAATTATGGTTGCGGTAAGGCTAGGATTGTGGGTTGGCCAGTAGTGTGTTCTCATACAGGATTTATCATGTCTTGTCTTTCACTAGTTGAGGGAGTGGTCTCGTGGGACCATAGCCACGTATAGAAAAAAACAGACCTTAGCATCTGCATCGGCAGATAAATCGAAAGCTCCCGACCGAGTCCTGTATTTCCTGATCTGCCCTGTGACAGGACTCGGATGGCACGATGTGATACATGTGCATACAATCATGGAAAAACGGTTTACGGTGAATGCGTGGGAAAAAGGGCGCGGTTGACGGTTAGCGTAATTCCTAGTGGCCCTGGGTGGTTGAACCAAAACCGAGATACGAAAACGTGCAATAGGTAAGCATAATCCCTAGTAGTCCTAGGTAGCATAAGTCCTAGTTGTACAAACGATGATTCATGTTGAAAGACCCTAGTTAGATATAGGGTGACAGCCCAAAACGATCTTAAGGATCATGGAACTATGTTAAAGTAGTATAGAATCTCATGGGAAAGCCCGCATGGTCTACGGCAAGGGACTAAACATTTACATGGAATAAAACATACGAGTTGAGTAACCTATATATGCGATATATTAGGTTGACATGGACCATTACACGACTTTTGAGTAAGGGTCATTCATGGTTAACACATGATACGGTGGGGATACTAGTACGGTAGGTGCAGAGCTAAAAGACAGGATAAATACCATGGGATGTTATACGTGATAGATATCTTGGGGATATTATACTTGATAGGAACCTGACGATGGGATACCTTGTTTTATCTTGACATCTGTAACGACCCAGAAAATCTGAACCAATTTAAAAATTTTAAATTGGCTAAAATAATGGATTTTAAATATTTAAAATAAATATTTTAAATAATGGCGATGAAAACTGAGTTCGAATCGACAATGGAAAACGAATATAATTAATTATAATTATATATAGAATTGAAAATGCCGCGGTAGTTCGATAATTCGATTTCAAACTTCAATTGAATATACCGGGTGCAAAACAATCCGGATTTTAGTGAAACCAAAAATATTTAAATCTGTTAGTGAATATCTTTCTAACGAATCTGACCAATCGAAATTTGATAGCGGGAATCAAAAGATATATTCAGTTGAAAATTCTGAATAGTCGCTATGGAATTCAGGCCCTTAAAAATGGACATTTTTCAAACGACCTCGGATTTCGATGAAACCACTTTTGTTAGATCCGCAGTGTCAAGTTATTGTTAGATTCCAAATTTCATAATTTTTCGAATCAATATGTGAGCGTGGCAAAGGAAAACGCGTATGACCAGTTTCTTTTGAATTTAATCGACTGGAAATTGGCCATTTTGCAAACGGTCTCAGAATTCGACGAAACTAGTTTTGTTAGGACCGTATCGTCAATACAAAGCTAGAAAATATTTTTCGAGAATTTTTCTAGTTAGTATGTGACCCCGGTAAATTGAAATGTACGTTTAAAATTCAATATAGTGATTTAAATGTAAATTCAACGGAAACTGATTGTAACGATCAAATCAGCTTGCGATACATATCCCATTGTGTTCGGAATGGGGGTATAACGCTATGGACGGCAGGCGGTGGGCCTCGTTTAGAGGTCGTATGTAAAAGTCAACCTTTTTGCAAAAATAAATAATAAAAAAATAAAAAAAATATAATCTCCCCCTTTTTCCTTCTGCTTGCCCCCCCCCCCCCGTTCATTATAATTTCAAACGGAAAAGAAAGAAAAAAAAAACCCTAGGACTATCGAGCAGCCGCCCTCCCCCTCAGGCGAACGCCGCCGAAGACAAGCCATCGCCCCCCTCCATCGATCGAAGAGTCGAAGCCCTCGAGCCCCCCCGTCGAATCAAAGCGCGAGTCCCCCTCGAAGCCACCGACCCTGACATCGAGCAGCCCCCCTTCCTCGACGCGACGCCTCCCTGACTGCCGCCAAGAGCAGCAGCAGCCCTCCCCTCGCCGTAAGTTTTTTATATTATTTTATTCGTATTTTATATAAACAGAAAGGTTTATAAACTGATTTTAAAAGCATAATAAAAACTGATTTTTATATAAAATTAAAACTGGGTTTTTTTTATTAGTAACAAAACTGATTTTGTTTTAAAAAGAAAAAAAAAACTGATTTTTGTTTTAAAAGTAAAAACTGAATTTATAAAGTTATAAAAACTGAAAATTTAAGTAGGTTTAAAACTGAACTGATTTTTTTAAAAGGATTAAAAACAGTTTTTCTAAAAGGTTTAAAAACTGAATTTTAAAACTGATTTTTATTAAAAGACAAAAACTGATTTTATAAAAAGATAAAAACTGAATTTTATAAAAGGAATTAAAACTGATTTGGTTTTTAAAAATTAAAAACTGATTTTATTTTAGATATGTAAAAACTGATTTGGTTTTTAAAAGTTAAGAACTGATTTTATAAAAAGAGTAAAACTGATTTTATAAAAAGAGTAAAAACTGATTTTGATTTTTAAAAGGTATTGAAAACTGATTTCTTTAGAAAGAAAAATCATATTTTTATATATTGAAAGTCGAAGTAAAAATCATATTTTTATATGTTGAAAGTCGAAGTAAAAATCATATTTTTATATATTGAATAGCGAAGTCAAAATTCGATTTTTATATATTGAATAGCATAGTAAAAATTCTATTTTTACATATGTAGAGAATACGGGCGAAAGCGACAAAAGGCGAAGATTTCTATAAGTGAAGTGTCGTGCAGTTGGATAGCTATTGGTGAGATTTCTGATTTAAAATTTATATATATGTGGGAAGTAAAAGTGAATTGCTATATATAAATATATATATATATATATATATATATATATATACGCCCCTCGTCCACAAACCATGGACGATATTTATTGGTTGAAATTGTGGTGAAAATTGATTGATAGCGATTGATTGTTTGGGATTGTTTGTGATTGATATTGGTTGATTGTGGTTGAAAAATACCCGTTTGTGGTTGTGAAATATTTGGTTGAAACCACTTAGGATTAGTTTGTGGAATTGAAATAAATATATACATGCCGCCTGCGTGCGAACTAGATGCATGATCCCCATTGTCAAAAACCGCGAGGTTTTAAGGTAGAGCGAGGAGCCGTACTAGGGACGGTGCCGGTGTAACTACCCTGCCGTTATGCTGCCGAAATTTTGAATAATATTTGTGTGTTTGAATTATTTTCATATGCTTAAACTATATTTATTCATTGTATAGAAAACATTCATGCGTTGAATTGATATTCATTCGTTGTTTAGAATTTCATGTGTTGAATGGTATTCATATTTTGAAATAAATTGTTCGATAATAAAAATCACATTTTTATCTATATATAAAAACTATAGAAAACATTCATGTGTTGAATTGATATTCATTCGTTGTTTAGAAATTCATGTGTTGAATGGTATTCATATTTTGAAATAAATTGTTCGATAATAAAAATCACATTTTTATCTATATATAGAAACTATAGAAAACATTCATGTGTTGAATTGATATTCATTCGTTGTTTAGAAATTCATGTGTTGAATGGTATTCATATTTTGAAATAAATTGTTCGATAATAAAAATCACCTTTTTATCTATATATAGAAACTATAGAAAACATTCATGTGTTGAATTGATATTCATTCGTTGTTTAGAAATTCATGTGTTGAATGGTATTCATATTTTGAAATAAATTGTTTGATAATAAAAATCACCTTTTATCGACTATATGAACTATATAGAAAAATAGTGTTTTGAAATGAATCGTTTTACAATAAAAATCGCATTTTTATTGTATGCATAAATCGTTGAAATGTGAAGTGTTAAAAATAGCCACTTGTTCAAAATAAACATATATGAGATGAAATATTCATTAATTAGCTAATGAAATGATTTGCACCTTTGTATGTAACATTAGAATAAATGGTGTCTTTAAACCAAACAGAAATCAAATATGAAGTTGGATAGAAAAGGATAAATGATAAGAACTGTATATATATATGTATATGCATATTCATTGAACAGGTTATAGCAAAGGGGCTAGAGAAGAGGAATAAAATTTTTTGCCCGACAAATAGGTACACATTTACTGATTTGTTTGGGTGATGATTTTGAGCCTGTTGGCTAGCCGCTTGGCTTTTTCTTTTTCTTTTTGAGATTAGAAGGACCGGGAACGCTATTTGCGATTTCCCGATGCTCCCGGTGCAGGGGAGGTTATGGCGAAATTTTTCCAAAATTTAAGGAGTTAGAAAAATATTTGAAGTGAAAACGATATAGAAATCATTGAACGAACTATATTTATATAAATATATAAATATAAATAAAATTAAAACGAAACAGGGCCGTGCAGTTCGTATTTTGAAATCGTGATTTCAAACGACTAGTACGGGAAATCCGACCATTGGATTTTCCCGAAACCTCAACCGTCGGGTTCGCCTTGGAATAATCTTTCCAACGGCACCAACCTTGTTAAAATCCAACGGTTGGATTGTCTGGAATGTTTAATTCAATTCTGAAGAAAAACAGCGCCAGAAGCGATTATATTTATATATATATAAATATAATTATATATTTAATCGAACAACGACGCTGCAGTTCGTATTTTTAAATTGAAACTTCAAACGATTGTACCGGGAGATCCGACCGTCGGATTTTCCCGAAACTGGGACCGTTGGGTTCGTTTTGAAAAGACCTTTCTAATGATGTAAATTTTGTGAAGATCCAACGGTTAGATTTTCAGATATGTGTAAATCAAATCTGAAGAAAAACAGCGCCACGGCCGCTTTATGGCCCGAAGCGTCGTTTTGAATAAAATAGCTATTTTAAAATAAATAAAAATAGCGATAAATAGTTATAAAATATCATAAGCGATATGGAATGGAAATAAACTGAATTTGCTTGATTTATGTTGTATTTGATGGTTGAATGTGTTTGGTGTGAAAAGAACATTAAAGAGCACAATTGGTGTTGTCGAATAATTTAACCATTGAACTAAATCGATTTGAAATTCTAAATATACGTGAATTATTTGAAAAGGCCGAGTTAATTCTCATTTCAAATAATTGGCCGACGATTGAATGTCGAAGATGAAGACGATGGTCGAAGACTGGAGATCTTCACCTCGTTTGGATGGTAACCGAGGTCCTGATTGGGAGGCATCCCGAAATACGGATAATGAGTGGTGATCGTCCAGACGTACGTGGTGATCGATGGGTCTGCGAGGTATTTAGTGCCTCCGGTTTCGTTCAGACCCAGAACGGACTTGTAAATGGACTGTGTGTCCGACATTGGAATTTGTTCTGTGTGATTGATAGCCATCAGTTGCACGGTGTGAATTGCCTGTGTGGCATGCTAAGATGCAGTGATCAGGGCTTCTGTTGAAAAGCAAAGTCTTGTGATGATGATCAAAGCACCGCCTGTGTGGCGTAGCTTTGTGTATAACGTAAATTCGCGAGCCTCACACCCCGGTATGAACCTAAAACAGGAGAGGACATCAGGGAGGGCCTGCGTTTCTTTCTAGCTAGGGTGGTGTCAGTGACCTACCAGCCCTGACATTTATATACTTTTCACCTATGTGGTTGTTGCTGTTGCGAGGCGCCTCGGTTTGATCGGACGATCCGGGTCCGATGGAGTCATTCGTTGGCTCGTTTACGCCCCAAAGGGCGGAGAAACGTAGTGTTCAGGCATAATAATCCACATCGGTGGACCGGCCCTGACGATCTAAAGGGTTGATGCGTTCTGATCCTGAGGGGCGGGCTAGAGCGTCTCAAATTCGGTAAGGACTATCTTTTGCCTTGGTTCATGACGGAAATCCAATTTCCAAATACGAGATCGTGCAGTTTTGATTGTATATATATATGGCGACATGATATATGGTACCCATGCCGTCTATGATTGATAGTTATGATTTGAAATCGTTTTCAAAACATATAAACACTCGCAATAATATCAAATGCCTTTGTTTTATTCGTATCAATCATATTTTGGCCATTATAAGGTAAAACTCTATCCTCCGGTTTGCGTTGCATTGTGTGATGGGGACTGAGTCTTATAATGGCTTCATTTTTTTATAAAAAGCATAGCGATGTTTAAAAGAAAGATTTGTTTTAAAGCACTGGCAATCCAATGGAGTAAACCCATTCCACGAAAGTGGCGTGGTCCTGTGATTAGCCAAATATAAATGTGTTGAGTAGATTTCTCATACCAGTCCCATGACTGACTCGTAGTTTGTTTCACTCTCAAACTCGGGTGCCCCTTTTTCTACACGGGCAGCCTTGTATTCAGGTTTAGCTGGTTCTTTCTGGATAGCTGGAGCTGAAGATGGATTCTATCATTTATTTCTTTTTATGCTGTTCAGCTCCTATTGTACATATTTTGTTTATTTCCGTTGTAGACATTTATGTATAGCTGAACTGTATTTGTACTAAGAAAGATCCTGTATACTGTGTAACTCTGATGATTACTTTAATCCAGTATATTTTGTTGTTCATTCTGGTGTATTTATTTAATTCTGTTCTGCTATTATATGTTTCTGTGTTATATTCCAAAGATAACCTTGTTTCCGTGAGAACGGGAAATCGGGTCGTCTCATCGTGGTATCAGAGCTTTGGTTAAGCTTAGTTCTGGAATATAACATTTGAACGAATTCGTCAGAAATAGAACCAGTAGTGTTCTAGGACGGGTAACTCTATACAGATAGCATCAGCAATATCCTAGTATGAGTAAAGCAGAATGAAATTACACCTTGATAGACACATTTACATTTGAAGTATGTGTTTCTATATTTTAAAATACCTTTTCTGTGACATGACACTTGATCTGCTAATTGCAGAAGTATTAGAAAAAATGAGTGCCAGAAACAGAAGGAATACAGAACCCGATCTAGAGGCTCTATTAAAGAAATATCCAAATCTGAACGGAGCGCAATTCTCGGGCAATGAATCTATTATTCAAACTCAAGCTTGGTTGAGTTCTGTCGAAAGAATCTTTGAGCATATCCAGCTGAGAGACGACCAGAAACGGTTAGTTGCATCTTAGGCGCTCAAAGAAGAAGCTTTAATCTGGTGGGAAACAATCATCAAAAATAATCCAGAAGGTGATATCACCTGGGACAGATTCAAAGTGATTTTCTTAGAAAGATTTACTCCTCCCGAAGCAACTGAGAGATTATGTGATGAATTTTCTTATCTAATACAAGGAGACATGACAATTCCCGAATATCATAAGAAATTCAATGAACTTTCTCACTTTGCCCCTCATCTAATTGAAAATCCGAAGAGGAAAAATCTGAGATTTATTCACGGACTTCAAAGGAAATACCAGAATAAAGTATTGGGGCATGTGAAGCTTCCTTTTTCTGAAATGATATATATGGCCTATCAGTATGAAGATCTCCATAAGAAAGGAATGTTATGCGACGAAGAAGAAGTCAGTTCTAGTGACATAGCAAAGTCAGAAGCTGATATTCCTGAAGCCAGTACAAAGTCTGAGGTCAATAAGAGGCTCAGTGCCAAGAGAAAAAGGGCTGAATCTGGGAACGAACAAATAACAACCGCCACGTGCTCAAGCTGCAATAGAAAAGGACATTTGGCGGTAAGTTGTAGATCTTGGAACAAACGAAGAAAGAAGGGATCTAAATCCAAAGAGAGATTTCAAGAGAAAAGAGGTTGCAGTAAATGCAAGCAGACTGGTCATCTTGCAAAGGATTGCTGGCTCTTGAGGAAGCCTGAAGTAGTTCAGGTGAATGAATTGGCAGAAACTTCTGATCCCTCAGCAAGCCAAGAAAGGGCTGATGTTTTAGAAGGAACGCTTACTGTCAAAAACATTCCAGTTAAAGTACTGTTTGACACAGGTGCGTCGCGAAGCTTTATTTCAAAGAGTGCCGAAAAGAAACTTGATTTAAGCTTGAGGAAGCTTAAGGAACCAATGACTGTCCAGAATCCGGTCGGGGGTTCTATCAATCTCAGTTGGATTTGTGCAGTACCTGTCTCCTTTTCTTGCTATAAATTCCCTATTATCTCTGTAGTCATGAATTTTGATGAATTCGATCTTATTCTGGGATTGGATTGGCTAACCAAATATGAAGCAGAGGTTAGATGCGCCGAGAGAGTTGTTAGAGCTAAGATTAAATCAGGGGGTTATATAACCATTCCCTGTGAAGGTCAGAATGCTAATAGAAAAGACTTCTGGGCAGCTTTGAATGTTTCTCCAGCCCCAATTGAAAATGTTCCTGAAGTCACAGAGAATATTCCTGACCTCATCAAAGACATTCCTGTCGTCAAGAATTATGCGGATGTGTTTGAGGAAGTCGTTCGCTTACCTCCGCAAAGAGAAATAGATTTCAAGATTGCTTTGATTCCCAATGCAAGGCCGGTAGTTCACGCTATTCGAAGAATGTCCTTGAAAGAGAAGGAGGAATTGGACAATCAAACACGACAGCTAGTATGGAAGGGTCTAATCAAGCCTAGTTTCTCTGATTGGGGCGCAGCAGTGGTATTTGTCCCAAAATCTGACGGTACTCTACGACTATGCGTGGATTTTCGTGATCTGAACAAGCAGACGATAAAGAACAAATATCCACTGCCGCGAATAGATGATTTGTTGGATCGATTAAATGGAGCACAAGTATTCTCACGAATGGACCTAGCTACAGGTTTCTATCAACTTCGAATTGCCGAAGAATGTGTTCCAATGACAGCGTTCAGAGGCCCCGACTTATTCTACGAGTGGTTAGTAATGCCGTTCGGCTTATGTAACGCTCCAGCTTACTTCGTCGATCTGATGAACAGAGTATTCCGAGGAGTATTGAATAAATTTGTTCTGGTTTTTATTGATGATATTCTAATCTTCTCTAAATCAAAGGCCGAACATGAAAAGCATCTGGAACAGGTTCTAGAAATTCTGAGACGGAATGTGTTAAAAGCCAAATTTTCCAAATGTATATTCTGGCAAGATGAAGTAAAATTTCTGGGCCATGTCGTATCGAAAGATGGAATCGCTGTGGATCCAAGCAAAATCACAGCTATTCAGAATTGGAAACAGCCCAGTACTCCCACTGAAGTCCGTAGTTTTCTCGGATTGGCTAGCTATTACCGAAAGTTCGTTAAAGACTTTTCGAAGATATCTGGTCACTTAACGAAGCTTACAAAGAAGCATTCTAAATTCAAATGGACTTCAGAAAGTGAGGAGGCTTTCGAAGAGTTGAAGTTGAGATTAACGACAGCTCCAGTGTTAACCATCATCGATGGCAACCAAGATTTGAAAGTCTGGACTGATGCTTCTAGAGAAGGCCTTGGCGCAGTGTTAATGCAAAGGGGTCAAGTAATTGCTTATGCTAGCCGTCAACTGAAACCGCACGAGAAAAACTATGTAACTCATGATCTTGAGTTATTGGCTATCATATTCTCTTTGAAAATCTGGAGACACTATCTTTTGGGCGAGAGATTTGAACTGTTTACAGATCACCAGTCGCTAAAATATCTGTTCACTCAGAAAGACTTGAATTTGAGGCAGCAGCGTTGGCTGGAGTTTCTTGCAGCATATGACTTTGAAATTATATATACTCCAGGAAAAGCCAATGTCGTGGCCGATGCATTAAGCAGAAAGAATGTAATGATCGCCAGTTTTATTATCACGACTTCATTACTAGATAAGATATCTGCTCTTCAGGGGGATGATCGCTTCATTCAGAAGATCAGAGGGATAATTCAACAAGGCGAGCCCTCGAGTTTTCAAGTACACAATGAGGGGATTCTAAGGCTCAAAGGTCGAATATGCGTTCCTAACATTCCTGAACTTCGAAAGGAAGTACTGGATGAATGCCACAAGTCAAAACTCAGTATCCATCCAGGAGTAAGCAAAATGTATAATGACATCAAACGCACCTTCTGGTGGAAGTCGATGAAGAGGGACATTTCTTTATATGTTAGCCGATGCCCTACTTGCCAGCTAGTCAAGAGTGACCAACAGAAATTGGCTGGATTATTACAACCACTAGAAGTTCCTGGTTGGAAGTGGGAACATATTTCTATGGATTTCATTGATGGTCTGCCCAGGACCAGAAAAGGAAATGACAGTATTTGGGTAATCGTAGATCGTTTCACGAAGACCGCCCATTTTATACCTGTCAAATCAAATAGAACTGCTCAGAGTCTGGCGCATATTTACGTCAGGGAAAAAGTTAGACTACATATAGTGCCGCTCAGTATAGTCAGTGATAGAGATACAATATTCACTAGCAAATTCTGGGAAGCATTTCAAGATGAGCTAGGAACGAAGTTAAACTTGAGCACCGCTTATCATCCTCAGACAGACGGTCAGACTGAGAGGGTGAATCGCATTTTAGAAGATCTATTGTGGGCTTGTGTTCTAGATTTCGGTGGATCATGGGAAGACCATCTGCATTTGGCTGAATTCTCTTATAACAACAGCTACCAGGCGAGTCTGACAATGTCGCCATTCGAAGCATTGTATGGTAGACCTTGCCGATCTCCTGCTTGTTGGGTCGAGCCTGGAAATAGACTTGTGTTAGGGCCTGATATGATTCGAGAAGCTGCCGACAAAGTCGATTTTATTAAGAAACGATTACTCGCCGCTCAAAGCCGACAAAAGAGCTATGCCGATAGAAGAAGAAGAGATATATCCTTTGAAGTTGGCGACTACGTATATTTAAAGGTATCGCCGATGAGAGGAGTTATCCGGTTCGGAAAAACAGGAAAGTTAGCACCCAAATTTATTGGTCCGTTTCCTATTCTGGAACAGATTGGGACTCTCGCATATAAAGTTAAACTGCCTGACTGGTTGCCTGGAGTGCATGATGTATTTCATATATCTCAACTTCGAAAGCACGTTCATGATCCAGATTTGATCGTGGAAGAAGCAGCTCAACAGGACATTGAAATTACTCCAGAATTAGCTGTGAGGCGAGAGCCGCTAAAGATTATCGGCAAAGAAACCAAAGAGCTGAGGAACAAGAAGGTTCACTTAGTCAAAGTGCAATGGAGTGGAGATCCGAGAGATTGTACTTGGGAAACCGAGGAGAGCATTCAGAAAGCTTATCCTAGATGCCGAGTAGATATCTCTGATTGACTCTGGTGCAAGGTACATTTACCCTACTTTGCATTACCATTTAATCCTCTATTCTGTTGCTATTTTCTTCCTATGGATGTGCACTATTTATTCGATACTCTGAATGATTTATAAAAGAATATAGGAGTTGATAAGAATATTTTTGAAATGTTAGAAAAAAATTGGTTGTTGTGTTGTATGATTGTAGATCTATCAAACCACTTTCGACTTTATTCCTTTTCGGGGACGAAAAGTTTTAAGTGGGGGAGATTGTAACGACCCAGAAAATCTGAACCAATTTAAAATTTTTAAATTGGCTAAAATAATGGATTTTAAATATTTAAAATAAATATTTTAAATAATGGCGATGAAAACTGAGTTCGAATCGACAATGGAAAACGAATATAATTAATTATAATTATATATAGAATTGAAAATGGCGCGGTAGTTCGATAATTCGATTTCAAACTTCAATTGAATATACCGGGTGCAAAACAATCCGGATTTTAGTGAAACCAAAAATATTTAAATCTGTTAGTGAATATCTTTCTAACGAATCTGACCAATCGAAATTTGATAGCGGGAATCAAAAGATATGTTCAGTTGAAAATTCTGAATAGTCGCTATGGAATTCAGGCCCTTAAAAATGGACATTTTGCAAACAACCTCGGATTTCGATGAAACCACTTTTGTTAGATCCGCAGTGTCAAGTTATTGTTAGATTCCAAATTTCATAATTTTTCGAATCAATATGTGAGCGTGGCAAAGGAAAACGCGTTTGACCAGTTTCTGTTGAATTTAATCGACTGGAAATTGGTCATTTTGCAAACGGTCTCAGAATTCGACGAAACTAGTTTTGTTAGGACCGTATCGTCAATACAAAGCTAGAAAATATTTTTCGAGAATTTTTCTAGTTAGTATGTGACCCCGGTAAATTGAAATGTACGTTTAAAATTCAATATAGTGATTTAAATGTAAATTCAACGGAAACTGATTGTAACGATCAAATCAGCTTGCGATACATATCCCATTGTGTTCGGAATGGGGGTATAACGCTATGGACGGCAGGCGGTGGGCCTCGTTTAGAGGTCGTATGTAAAAGTCAACCTTTTTGCAAAAATAAATAATTAAATAATAAATAAAAAAATATAATCTCCCCCTTTTTCCTTCTGCTTGCCCCCCCCCGTTCATTATAATTTCAAACGGAAAAGAAAGAAAAAAAAAACCCTAGGACTATCGAGCAGCCGCCCTCCCCCTCAGGCGAACGCCGCCGAAGACAAGCCATCGCCCCCCTCCATCGATCGAAGAGCCGAAGCCTTCGAGCCCCCCCCCCCCCCCCGTCGAATCAAAGCGCGAGTCCCCCTCGAAGCCACCGACCCTGACATTGAGCAGCCCCCCCCTACCTCGACGCGACGCCTCCCCGACTGCCGCCAAGAGCAGCAGCAGCCCTCCCCTCGCCGTAAGTTTTTTATATTATTTTATTCGTATTTTATATAAACAGAAAGGTTTATAAACTGATTTTAAAAGCATAATAAAAACTGATTTTTATATAAAATTAAAACTGGGTTTTTTTTATTAGTAACAAAACTGATTTTGTTTTAAAAAGAAAAAAAACTGATTTTTGTTTTAAAAGTAAAAACTGAATTTATAAAGTTATAAAAACTGAAAATTTAAGTAGGTTTAAAACTGAATTGATTTTTTTAAAAGGATTAAAAACAGTTTTTCTAAAAGGTTTAAAAACTGAATTTTAAAACTGATTTTTATTAAAAGATAAAAACTGATTTTATAAAAAGATAAAAACTGAATTTTATAAAAGGAATTAAAACTGATTTGGTTTTTAAAAATTAAAAACTGATTTTATTTTAGATAAGTAAAAACTGATTTGGTTTTTAAAAGTTAAGAACTGATTTTATAAAAAGAGTAAAACTGATTTTATAAAAAGAGTAAAAACTGATTTTGATTTTTAAAAGGTATTGAAAACTGATTTCTTTAGAAAGAAAAATCATATTTTTATATATTGAAAGTCGAAGTAAAAATCATATTTTTATATGTTGAAAGTCGAAGTAAAAATCATATTTTTATATATTGAATAGCGAAGTCAAAATTCGATTTTTATATATTGAATAGCATAGTAAAAATTCTATTTTTACATATGTAGAGAATACGGGCGAAAGCGACAAAAGGCGAAGATTTCTATAAGTGAAGTGTCGTGCAGTTGGATAGCTATTGGTGAGATTTCTGATTTAAAATTTATATATATGTGGGAAGTAAAAGTGAATTGCTATATATATATATATATATATATATATATATATATATGCGCCCCTCGTCCACAAACCATGGACGATATTTATTGGTTGAAATTGTGGTGAAAATTGATTGATAGCGATTGATTGTTTGGGATTGTTTGTGATTGATATTGGTTGATTGTGGTTGAAAAATACCCGTTTGTGGTTGTGAAATATTTGGTTGAAACCACTTAGGATTAGTTTGTGGAATTGAAATAAATATATACATGCCGCCTGCATGCGAACTAGATGCATGATCCCCATTGTCAAAAACCGCGAGGTTTTAAGGTAGAGCGAGGAGCCGTACTTGGGACGGTGCCGGTGTAACTACCCTGCCGTTATGCTGCCGAAATTTTGAATAATATTTGTATGTTTGAATTATTTTCATTTGCTTAAACTATATTTATTCATTGTATAGAAAACATTCATGTGTTGAATTGATATTCATTCGTTGTTTAGAAATTCATGTGTTGAATGGTATTCATATTTTGAAATAAATTGTTCGATAATAAAAATCACATTTTTATCTATATATTAAAACTATAGAAAACATTCATGTGTTGAATTGATATTCATTCGTTGTTTAGAAATTCATGTGTTGAATGGTATTCATATTTTGAAATAAATTGTTCGATAATAAAAATCACATTTTTATCTATATATAGAAACTATAGAAAACATTCATGTGTTGAATTGATATTCATTCGTTGTTTAGAAATTCATGTGTTGAATGGTATTCATATTTTGAAATAAATTGTTCGATAATAAAAATCACCTTTTTATCTATATATAGAAACTATAGAAAACATTCATGTGTTGAATTGATATTCATTCGTTGTTTAGAAATTCATGTGTTGAATGGTATTCATATTTTGAAATAAATTGTTTGATAATAAAAATCACCTTTTATCGACTATATGAACTATATAGAAAAATAGTGTTTTGAAATGAATCGTTTTACAATAAAAATCGCATTTTTATTGTATGCATAAATCGTTGAAATGTGAAAATAGCCACTTGTTCAAAATAAACATATATGAGATGAACTATTCATTAATTAGCTAATGAAATGATTTGCACCTATGTATGTAACATTAGAATAAATGGTGTCTTTAAACCAAACAGAAATCAAATATGAAGTTGGATAGAAAAGGATAAATGATAAGAACTGTATATATATGTATATGCATATTCATTGAACAGGTTATAGCAAAGGGGCTAGAGAAGAGGAATAAAATTTTGTGCCCGACAAATAGGTACACATTTACTGATTTGTTTGGGTGATGATTTTGAGCCTGTTGGCTAGCCGCTTGGCTTTTTCTTTTTCTTTTTGAGATTAGAAGGACCGGGAACGCTATTTGCGATTTCCCGATGCTCCCGGTGCAGGGGAGGTTATGGCGAAATTTTTCCAAAATTTAAGGAGTTAGAAAAATATTTGAAGTGAAAACGATATAGAAATCATTGAACGAACTATATTTATATAAATATATAAATATAAATAAAATTAAAACGAAACAGGGCCGTGCAGTTCGTATTTTGAAACCGTGATTTCAAACGACTAGTACGGGAAATCCGACCATTGGATTTTCCCGAAACCTCAACCGTCGGGTTCGCCTTGGAATAATCTTTCCAACGGCACCAACCTTGTTAAAATCCAACGGTTGGATTGTCTGGAATGTTTAATTCAATTCTGAAGAAAAACAGCGCCAGAAGCGATTATATTTATATATATATAAATATAATTATATATTTAATCGAATAACGACGCCGCAGTTCGTATTTTGAAATTGAAACTTCAAACGATTGTACCGGGAGATCCGACCGTCGGATTTTCCCGAAACTGGAACCGTTGGGTTCGTTTTGAAAAGACCTTTCTAATGATGTAAATTTTGTGAAGATCCAACGGTTAGATTTTCAGATATGTGTAAATCAAATCTGAAGAAAAACAGCGCCACGGCCGCTTTATGGCCCGAAGCGTCGTTTTGAATAAAATAGCTATTTTAAAATAAATAAAAATAGCGATAAATAGTTATAAAATATCATAAGTGATATGGAATGGAAATAAACTGAATTTGCTTGATTTATGTTGTATTTGATGGTTGAATGTGTTTGGTGTGAAAAGTACATTAAAGAACACAATTGGTGTTGTCGAATAATTTAACCATTGAAATAAATCGATTTGAAATTCTAAATATACGTGAATTATTTGAAAAGGCGGAGTTAATTCTCATTTCAAATAATTGGCCGACGATTGAATGTCGAAGATGAAGACGATGGTCGAAGACCGAAGATCTTCACCTCGTTTGGATGGTAACCGAGGTCCTGATTGGGAGGCATCCCGAAATATGGATAATGAGTGGTGATCGTCCAGACGTACGTGGTGATCGATGGGTCTGCGAGGTATTTAGTGCCTCCGGTTTCGTTCAGACCCAGAACGGACTTGTAAATGGACTGTGTGTCCGACATTGGAATTTGTTCTGTGTGATTGATAGCCATCAGTTGCACGGTGTGAATTGCCTGTGTGGCATGCTAAGATGCAGTGATCAGGGCTTCTGTTGAAAAGCAAAGTCTTGTGATGATGATCAAAGCACCGCCTGTGTGGCGTAGCTTTGTGTATAACGTAAATTCGCGAGCCTCACACCCCGGTATGAACCTAAAACGGGAGAGGACATCAGGGAGGGCCTGCGTTTCTTTCTAGCTAGGGTGGTGTCAGTGACCTACCAGCCCTGACATTTATATACTTTTCACCTATGTGGTTGTTGCTGTTGCGAGGCGCCTCGGTTTGATCGGACGATCCGGGTCCAATGGAGTCATTCGTTGGCTCGTTTACGCCCCAAAGGGCGGAGAAACGTAGTGTTCTGGCATAATAATCCACATCGGTGGACCGGCCCTGACGATCTAAAGGGTTGATGCATTCTGATCCTGAGGGGCGGGCTAGAGCGTCTCAAATTCGGTAAGGACTATCTTTTGCCTTGGTTCATGACGGAAATCCAATTTCCAAATACGAGATCGTGCGGTTTTGATTGTATATATATATGGCGACATGATATATGGTACCCATGCCGTCTATGATTGATAGTTATGATTTGAAATCGTTTTCAAAACATATAAACACTAGCAATAATATCAAATGCCTTTGTTTTATTCGTATCAATCATATTTTGGCCATTATAAGGTAAAACTCTATCCTCCGGTTTGCGTTGCATTGTGTGATGGGAACTGAGTCTTATAATGGCTTCATTTTTTTATAAAAAGCATAGCGATGTTTAAAAGAAAGATTTGTTTTAAAGCACTGGCAATCCAATGGAGTAAACCCGTTCCACGAAAGTGGCGTGGTCCTGTGATTAGCCAAATATATATGTGTTGAGTAGATTTCTCATACCAGTCCCATGACTGACTCGTAGTTTGTTTCACTCTCAAACTCGGGTGCCCCTTTTTCTACACGGGCAGCCTTGTATTCAGGTTTAGCTGGTTCTTTCTGGATAGCTGGAGCTGAAGATGGATTCTATCATTTATTTCTTTTTATGCTGTTCAGCTCCTATTGTACATATTTTGTTTATTTCCGCTGTAGACATTTATGTATAGCTGAACTGTATTTGTACTAAGAAAGATCCTGTATACTGTGTAACTCTGATGATTACTTTTATCCAGTATATTTTGTTGTTCATTCTGGTGTATTTATTTAATTCTGTTTTGCTATTATATGTTTCTGTGTTATATTCCAAAGATAACCTTGTTTCCGTGAGAACGGGAAATCGGGTCGTCTCAACATCGTAATTTATCATGACACCTTAGTTTATCTGAGTTCAGTAGTTCATCCTGTTATTTTGATTTAGCGTATCTATCTTGTCATCATGCTTATGTTCATCTCAGTTTCTCATGTCAGTTAACTTTACTAGTTTTTATGCTGATAGTAGATAGGGCTTACTCAGTCTTTTTGACTGACCCGTTTTGTTTTGCCTCTTTTCTTCCGTTTCACCCCCCCCAGGTTACAGGGAGGAAATACTGTTGTTTAATTCGGACTTCTTCTACTTGAAGGTCATCATGGATGGCTTGGGCTTTTCTTGGCTATGGCTACTTTACTGTTTTACTTGGGGAATAATTTATGAAAATGTCTTTATGCTTCTTTACTATTGCAAGACAGGTTTTGATGTACTCTGATGTAAAAGGCTTTAGACCTTATTTATTCATGTTATGGAAGTTTGATTTTACTTCCGCTATTTTATATGTTCTGTCTTGTGATATTTCTGTGCATGTTTACCAATAATGCCCCTCTAAAGCTAGTGCATTCCTTTGCGAATGACCCTAGCGGAGGCGGGGTGTTACAGGTCCTCAGGTTGGGCCAAGTTCCAGTGGAGTCTGATTGGATTGCTTATCTCTAGGAAAGCTTGGACTGCTGAAGTAAAGTCCAGCTTGTTATCTTTCTTTTTAATGGCTATTTGTGTAATGGGATTATGTACTTGTTTTATCAAGATAGATATTGTACTTGACTTTGATTATGGTGTTATGATGTAATCAAACATGTTTTGACTTCTGCTGCAATTGAAATAAAGTTTTTAAATTTCCAAGTACTATTTTATATCTGTCTTGTTGTAATTTTACTGTTCTATATTCACTTAAAACCTCCATAGAAGTTAATGCATTCCCTTTGTGAGTGACATTAATGGACGTGGGGTGTTACACCCGGTCTTTCTGAACAACTCGCGTATATAATAAACAAGTGTTACACAAACACAACATACGCCTCATTCCAATTCAGAATATTCTTTTTTTCAAATATTCTTATACTTTGGGAAAGGTTCCCATTAATTTTATCAAAGATAAATTCTTTAAATTTATTCTTTAATCTCCTTTGAATATCAATTCAAACTAGTCAAGATTAGCGAACCACACCGAAGTAATCATTTATTTTAATTTCCCAATCCTAACCTATTCATCCCATGAAGTAAAACTGATAATACTTCATATCTAACACCACGGTGTTATCGGTAAATTCAATTACCATTTCACGTTCAAATATAATTAAGGATTTGACTATCGCCTGGAGTAAAACTGGTGATACTCCATTCTCATCTTTTCAATCTAATTAAAGATTCATTAAAACTCCACTTAGTTTTAATCTTTAACTGGGTTAAAGAATCAGTGTCATTTAAAACACGGTCACGATAAACCCAAAATCACATTCCATTAATTAGCGGGTTAAAGAACAAGTGTTATTTAAAACACCGTTAACGATAAACCCAAAAATCAATACCAATTCAATTCGAATTAAATATTATTTAATTGGTACACTTCATTAAATCTAAATAAAGAGATTTAATCTTTTTCTCAATTGGGCTTAAGAACAGTGTTAATGAAGACACCATTCACGACAAACCTAAATCTCATTTGATATTAAATACAAGGCTCTGAATAGAAAATATATCGGCTTATATACAATATCAAATTCTACGACCAACAAATATCGTATTGGAAATAACGATATATGTATATCTTTCAAATTTCCATAACAACATCTGTATAATCACAAAATCCCACATCGAAATATTTCGAATACAATTTCGATTCAAGTCCATTCCAATGCAATTATTGGAAATTCTGGTTATTTTCAAAACCATTTCAAATCCAATTTATTTATTTTAAAAATAAATAAATTAATATTCTAGTTCAAAACTAGTTCATTTCGATAAAAATCTATTTTTACCTTTTCAAATATGGAGTTTTTCATCCCAATTCTTCACAAATCATTTCTTATGATTTTACACAAATTATCACTATTTTTAATAATTTTATCAAGGCTCGTACAGTCGATTTCCATCAACGGCCATCGAACTGCACCTACAACGACCTTTTACAAATTTGATTTGGACATAATTTCAAATCCAACCGTTAGATTTCAAATTTCTAATATTCGTTAGAAAGCTATTTTCGATACGAACCCAACGGTTCCGGATTTAGGAGAACCCAACGGTCGGATCTCCCGCAAATATCCATTCGAAGTTAATGGTCGAAATTCGCGAACTGCTGCGGCGCGTTCTATTCAGGCCATTATATTATATATATAATATATACTTCGTCGATTTCCTTTTAAAACATATTTTATAAATCGTTTTAAATTCGTTTTCAAAACGATTTTAATTCTATTTCAATTTAATTCGAATTTCAATTATATTCGAATTTCAAATCATTTCCATTTATTTCGAATTTCAAATCAATTCAATTTAATTCGAATTTCAATTTACTTTAACATTCATTTCAATTTGAATAAAATCGATATAAATATCGTTCACGTCAAAATGGCGTCAATCTAATCAACACGGCTTCATATATTTCTATTTCAAATATTCTATTTCAAATATTTCTATTTCAAATATTTCTATTTCAAATATTCTATTTCAAATATTTCTATTTCAAATATTCTATTTCAAATATTTCTATTTCAAATATTTCTATTTCAAAAATGGAATGAGGCCCAATCAATTACCATATAATGTTAATTATATGAATTTTCTACAACACATGTACAAAATAACAACGATAAATAATCAACCATCATCCAGAGTGCGTTTTACACTGTATAAGCATCAAATATAAATATTTAACGCTTATAACAGCCTGTCAATCAATCGATCGACATACAACTAATTATTGGGATTAGTGTATGTTATATCTCGTCCCAATACCCGTGTGGGGTTTCAAACAATCAAACACAGATTTTATTTGTGCAGTTGGGCGATGTGTAAAATTTATCATCCCAATCAATATCAATCAAATCAGTGTATATAAACAAATCTCCGATTTGTTTATAAATATTTATTTTAAATACACGTTAAAAATTCAATTTTTAACTATAAAATATTTTCCACTATAAAATATATTATATCATTTCACAACACATCACACAATCAACTACACATCAAAATCAAACAAACAAGCATACAAGCCGTCCATGGTCTGTGGGCGACGGGTGTTGGGTGCTACTAAACACCGTTCGCATCCTAGTATATATTTTAACTAGAAAATTAAATTAAAAGTGAGAAGTTCTCATAGAGGGTTCCACTCCGCCGTGCTTTGCTGCTGAACTGCTGAACTGTCTGGATCTGTTTGAAATTCCAATGCAGTCCTTTTCACGCTGTTTAAATAAAAGTTATATTTTTATTGCTTCATTTCAATAAATAAAAATCATATTTTTATTTCTACTTCATATATATTTTCGACGCTTCATTCTATATAAAAATTATATTTTTATATTTCTACTTCTTATATAAGGATCGAATTTTTATTCTTTCTAAAATATAAAAATCATATTTTTAATATGCCACTAGTATAAAAATTATATTTTTAACCTTTCTATATTATAAAAATTATATTTTTAATTGTTCCTTCATATATATAAAAATATAACCTTTATCACAATTTTATTTATATAAAATTCTTATCTAAGTTAAAAACCACCTCTTTTAAATAAACAAAAATTCATATTTTTAATTAAACAAGAATCACATTTTTTTTAAATAAGAATAAAAATATATATAAAAACTCACTTCATTGATTGCTTCAGCGGAGGGTTAGCGATTTGTTGTCGAACTGAGAAGGGGAAAAGAGGAGAGGGGCGTCCGGGCGAGGAGCACTGGAAGGAGGAGGGGGACTGCAGGCTTTTGCGTCGGAGGGTGATGGCCTTCGGGGCGATGGTGATTTGGTCAGGGGGTGCGGGGTTCGAGCGACAGAGGAGAGGTGTGGGATCTAGAGGGGGGTGCGAGGCGCGGTTGCCCACCGACGGCGGGGCGTCAGGCCTGAGGTGGGCGACGACGAGATTCTTCTTTTTTTTGATTTTCTTGAATGAATGGAACAGGGGGGGTGCCTGAGTGATAATAGGGTGAGAGAGAAGAGAGAGTTTTATTTTTATATTATTTTATTTCAAAAAAAAGTTGACTTTTTATTTTGGCCTCGAAACGAGGCCCGCCGCCTGTCGTCCATAGCTAATTACCCCCATTCGAACACAATGGGATATGTATCATAAGCTGATTTGATCGTTTCGATCAGTTTTCGTCAAAACCAACATATAACTCTATATATTGAATTTGAACGGGCATTTCAATTTATTGGGGCCACATATAGTCTTTAAAAATTATCTAAAAATATTTTCTAGCTTCGTATTGATGATACGGTCTTAACAAAACTAGTTTCGTCAAATTCTGAGACCGTTTGAAAAATGGCCATTTTCCAGTCGATTAAAATCAATTGAAACTGGTCAAACGCGTTTTCCTTTGCCACGCTCACATATTGAATTCAAAAATTATGAAAATTGGAACCTAGCAATAATTTGACATCACGGATCCAACTAAAGTGGTTTCGTTGAAATCCGAGGTCGTTTGCAAAATTTCCATTTTTAAGGGCCAGAATTCCATAGCGACTATTCTGAATTTTCAACTGGACATATCTTTTGATTCCCGCTATGAAATTTCAATTTCTTGGATTCGTTGGAAAAATATTCTCAAATAGATTCTATTATTTTTGGTTTCGCTAAAATCCGGTTTATTTTGCACCCGGTATGTTCATTTGAATTTTCAAATCGAATTATCGAACTACCGCACCATTTTCAATTCCTTTTAAAATTATAAATAAATATTTATATTCTAACGATGACGAATATAAATATATATGTTCTATTTCTATTCAAAATAAATTTCTCGTCCATATTATTTAAAATAATTCATTTTAAATAATCAAAATTTGCTAAAATTGCCAAAATAAAAATTTTAAATTGACTCGGATTTCCGGGTTATTACAAGTGGTTTCCATTATCTTTAGTTCTGAAGTAAAAATATATGGACATTATGTAACATAGAAGCTTGCAGCCACTTTAAATCTTTTGTTGTCTAAATTTATGTTGCTGGCATGTTGTGGCAGCCTTGTACATTGCTGCACGGTCCTCTCTTTGGTCGTGCTCATCTGTGTCGAACTGGAATGAATATGTTTACCCCACTAGTTGCCTTGATATTTTCCATACATCTTACCGAAATTGTTTTCTTTCGCTGGCTCAATGCAATGATGCAGATTTATATACTTTGAGTGACTTTACCTGACTTATTGCCACTATATGCATTTTTCTCTACCCGTGTGATCTCAACTTGCTCTTGCCATCTTTGTTTTCTGGGATGCTGAGGCAATACATATGTGTGTATGTATACACACACATGTATATGCAAGCTCCTAGGATCGCTTACCATATCATTATATTCACTTCGGACGTTGAGGCGATGCACACGTGTATATTATGTACATGCATACACTCGCAAACGCCGAGACCCTTCGGCCCGGAAATCGATAGAGTTGATATGAACTGACACCACACCTGTTTATTTTATACATGACAACCGTTATATTTCAGTTTATGTTGAAATTAAATTACTTGAACTATGATTTAATCCTGACTCGAGTGTTTTATGTTTTTTGCATGGAACGCTCGGGTCAGACCCGAGTGTTACATATGTAAAGATTTAAGCTTAGGATTCGAAGACTGGCGAAGCTGGGAATTTCGAAGACGTGCACAATCTGAAGTTTCAAACAGTAAATTTTCCCTAGTGTTCAATTGTATTTTTACATTCTGCTATATATAAATATCTTGTACCAAAAATTCTGATTAATATATAAAGGATTATTTTGCTGTTCAATCTTGTGTTATTTATTTATTCTGTTTTCTGTGTTGATTCTGTTTTTAAACTCTATAAGCTAAATAACGATCCATCAATTTGAACGTTTTAAATCGGTTTAATTACCAATTTAGAGCCGTCAAAAAGGCGGGACGTTACAGAATTTTGTAGAGCTAGGTCCCAGCTCCAAATCTATATAAGCCTCATTACCCATCGAGACGTGTTTTTTGAGAACTGCGCCCGGAAAGTTCGACCGTATCGACCTAGATTCCGCTGCCAATGGTGGTTCGATCTCGACCCCACCACCCTCGCTGGAAACCCCTTTCCAAGCCCTAGGATGTGGTACGAGAGCTTTGGTTAAGCTTAGTTCTGGAATATAACATATTAACGAACTGGTCAGAAATAGAATCAGAAGTATTCTATGATGAATAACTCATTTCAGATAGGATCGGTAATATCCTAGAACGAGTGTAACAGAATGAAATATTCCCCAGTAGACACATTTACATTCAAGTATATATCTCTATGCATTAAAATACCTTTTCTGTTGGCCTAACACTTTGTCTGCTATTTGTAGACATTGAAAAATGAGTGGCAGAAGTAGAAGAGGTAGGTCAGAACCAGATATTGAAACTCTATTAATTAAGTATCGAAATCTGGGTGGAGTATCGTTCTAAGGCAATGAATCTATTATTCAAACACAAGCATGGATGCGCTCTACTGAGAAATTTTTTGAAAGTTCAAAGCTGAGAGATGATCAGAAAAGATTAAAGCTTCGTCTTTGAGCGCCCATGATGTCAGCGTTTTACAAGCCCTGACATCTTGGGCGCTCAAAGACGAAGCTTTAATCTTTTCTGATCATCTCTCAGCTTTGAACCTTCAAAAATTTTCTCAGCAGAGCGCATCCATGCTTGTGTTTGAATAATAGATTCATTGCCTGAGAACGGTACTCCACCCAGATTTCGATACTTAATTAATAGAACTTCAATATCTGGTTCTGACCTACCTCTTCTACTTCTACCACTCATTTTTCAATGTCTGCAAATAGCAGACAAAGTGTTAGGCCAACTGTAACACCCCACCTCCATTAAGGTCACTCACAAAGGGAATGCCTTAACTTCAGTGGAGCGTTTTTGGTAAACAGGCACAGAATATCATAAGACAGATATAAAAATTTTGCAGCGGAAAATAAACAACTTTATTAAATCACCAAAATATTTTGTTACATTATACCATGAGTTATAAAACCATTACAACAAAACACTTCTGTCTTATATTATCAGAGTACATGGGTATTTAAAAGAAAACATCATTCCCCCATATTAAAGAGCAAGCCATATAAGAGATAGAGACTCGAGCCATACTTCAGAAGTAGCTCCTAGAAGATGATATCCAAATCCTGACTAAACCTAGGTGTTTCCTCCCTGAGAACCTTTGGGGGAGAAACGGAAGAATAGAGGCGAAACAAACTAGGTCAGACATACGTCTGGTGAGTCCAGTAACTTTTAGCCAGTAAATAAATAAAGTTAAACATGATAGGCATACAAAGTGGATAAAAGGGATTCACGGTACAGATGGCAGGTATGACAGGACAAATAAGGTAAGATGTATGCTTCACTACAAACTACTCTGCAATATTACTAGTCAAATCAAGATGGGATGATCCCTTCCGCTAATGATAATGATGGTGGTAGTTTCATGTATTCCTAGCTGCTGTCATAGGTGCCGCCTGCTCCTATCTCAACTAGTCGTACCCACTACCCTCCTACTATAAATTGGTAGACTTAGGGCATATGTCCGGATATACCCTAACCACTACCATAATCGATCGGCTCCCTACTCTGTAGATACCCTGTGTTGGTCCCACAACTAGGGGGTATCACTTCCCTAAAGTGGAAACCCAAGGTGTGCACAGTTATACGTACTGGTGTCACGATCGTCTTGTCCCCCTTTGCCCGACCCATGCACGCACATGTCCCTGGTCGGTTTGTGCCACCCACACCATCCGTCTCGTTTTGGATCTCTTACAATCCACCAGTAAGCGTGCCCCTTCCCCGCCTAGTACGGAGATCTTTAATTTGACACCCCTCCGGGTTACTGACTGAAATGGGTCCCACACAACATGATACAAGCTCTCCCCTATGTCTTGTATCCCCACTAGGTTTTCTACTGACTATGTATACCCTAAGGTGTCTTTAATTACATAGCCCTCAATCAGTTATGCGTACCTATAGGTGTCTTTAATACATAACCCCTATTCTACCTATCGGTTATGCGTACCTATAGGTGTCTTTAATACATAACTCTATCTATTCCCATTAGTTATGCGTACCCCTAAGGGTGTCTTTAATACATAACTTTACTATTCTGCCCCGGTTATGTATACAATTATGTGTATTTAATTACATAACCCCTTTTTAATGGTTTAGTTTGTGAGCCTATAAATATTACCCACCTACCCTTCAGTTGTACTTAACCCTCCCGCTGATTTAATCCTATTTATTTAATGGTTAAGTTTCTAGGCCTATATATACTAATATTGCCCACCTATCCATTAGTTGTACTTAACCCACCCACTGATTTTATCCTGTTTATTTAATGGTTAAGTTTGTGGGCCTATATATGCTAATATTACCCACCTACCCATCAGTTGTACTTAACCCACCCACAATCCAACTCATTTTACTTAACCCTAACTTATGTCTATCATCATACAGTCCACATGTATGAAGTTAGGTTAAGTAGTCTTTTCTTATTACCATGTCCAATTATGGTTATATTGGTTAAGCTGGTTTTAACCCTTTCACTTAGTTTATGATTAGGTTCTTCTTAGTCCACAAATACATTGGTTAAGAGAATAACTCCCTAAGTACCAACCCCGAAGACCGAGATCAACATCAGATCGTTACCCAGAGAATCACTCACTCAACCAAACTTCTGTTTATCATCCATACTTGTCTTTAATCAGCATTGATTAATTATTGAGACACCTAATCGTATTTCAAATGCCACCCAAGGCACTCCCTTAATCCACATGCCACCCAAGGCACACACTTAACCCCCCTCATGTCCCACTACATGTTTACCTGGTTAAGTGTTTCTTAATTCATTAAGACCGTAACCTTATAAAGACCTCCCACATTAGACTGGCATTTGTGGCAGCTGGATTTGCCGGACGGGTCCGGGCAGTCTTACACCACAAAAGAGCCTAACCTCGTGTCTTTACAATTATTACGTATTTAATTTATGCCTAAGACCTTCCACATTAGACTGGCATTTGTGGCAGCTGAATTTGCCGGGCGGGTCCGGGCAGTCTTACACCACAAAAGAGCCTAACCTCGTGTCTTAGACGATTAATTACTCCTAATTAATCATTCCCCAATTTGAGTTACTTTCCCTATTCAAATGATCAATTAATTCCAAATTTAGCTATGGCCATAATTGACTCAATTATGTCCATCTATTTATGGTATGTAAAATCATACCAATTTCATCACAAATTTATTTTATGTCAATTCTCAATATTAAATCTTCAGACTTTAATTGCTTAAACATTCTTCTTTTGATTAATTAAGTTAATTAATTAATCCTTTCCTCTTCATAGGTGTTAATACCTATCTTATTAACAATTTGAATTTCCTATCCATAAATGGTCATATTCAAATTATACCATATTTACCCAATTTTACCCATGTCATAATAGGTAATTATTTATATGTTTTCATACTAGAATCATGTGTCCAATTTACATAACCACTATGCCTATCACAAATTCCCCTTTTTCCCCGGTTCTTAACTAGCGTAATCGTTTGCGCTTTTAGCGTCATCGAGGCAACAAGGTAGCCTCGCCATAACAATAAAATAAAGGGAATGAAAAGTTGATCGTTTTCAGTACAATTCTTGGCATAAGCATGACAACTAGGGAAAATGACATGATAACTTCACATATAATTATGATTCACCACATAATTAACAACTTGCATAGATTCATGATTTTGCAACATAACAACTTGCATAGGTGACTTGCATGGGTTTATGATTCACAACATAACATCTAGCATAGGTTCATGAATTCATCACACAATAACTTGCATAGGTAACTTGCATGATCTCATAACAATTTGCATAGATTCATGATAACAACTTGCATAATAACGACTTGCATAGATTCATGATAACAACTTGCATAGATTCATAATAACCACTTGCATAGATTCATGATAATGACTTGCATAGATTCATGATAACGACTTGCATTGAGTCGTGATAACGACTTGCATAGATTCATAGTTTGCATAACTTCATGATTCACAACGATAATGAACTTGCATCATTTCATGATTCACAACAATAATGAACTTGCATAATAAGGAACTCGCATCATTTCATGATTCACAACAATAAACTTGCATAACTACAAACAACATATACCCAAATCATAGTCTACCACGATTCACTTTTATTTATTTAAACCTAAAAGTGACTAGAACTCACCGAATAAGGGGTCTTGAGTTATGGGATCTAAATTCTGTAATTGATTAGCATTCCCTTGTTGTAAACAATTTCATTGTTGTAGTTTTAGGCTTGATTTGAATTGAATTGTTGTCTTTAATTTGCTTCTAGTTGGTGGCGGCTACTCTAGGGTTTGGAGTGACAACATGACGGCCACTGATCTAAATTTGATTTGATTCTAGGGTTTGAGTCTACACATGTTTATATAGAATTTCAATTTAATTATAGCCGTCGGATGATCTTAGGGTTAATCAAAACCGCTCAGTCGGGATAGGGTGACACCTCAGCCCTAATGACTCAGCAAGGAGTCAGAAAGGACTCAACAATGAGTCAGAACATGGGTCAAACTGAACCAGAAGGCTGTGCAGGTTTTCTCTCTACCTGGGCGTACTTGGGAAGTGCGCCAATGGAAATTTGTACTAGCGCACTTCCCAAGTGTGCCAGTGCAATCCTCCCTCTTTTTTTTCACCAAACTTCGTTCGTCCATATCTACTTCGTACGGTATCCGTTTTACGCAAACTCGGACTCTATCTCAAGCAGAATTCTGAGACGAACGCAATGGAACGACCCTTTTCCATTAATTCCCACATTTGAAATTAAGTATTCTTAAATTTAGTTAATCTGATTATTCGAAAATTCGGGGTGTTACATTCTCCCCTACTTAAAGGATTTCGTCCCCGAAATCTTCAAGTTAAGAAGAATGTGTCCTACCATCCAATCACCCATCTACTCAACCATCATCCACAAGCATCCATTGTCCTTAAAAAAACTTCTAATGTTGTATGAACATATGCAAAAGTGTGTGTATATGTTTCTTATCTAATGCAAAATCAGGCGGTCTACTGATTCAGTTGACCTCCTTAATGAAAACCTTGATAGTGCCATGCGTCCATTATGTATGCGAAAGAATCCTATCGATACATATTATCTCTACATGCGTGCACAACCATTCACCAAAATGTAACATTCATATGATGGTACAACCATTATACATCCATTACTTAAATATGCACACACATTTATATGCAATACGAAAGTGATTTGAGCCGATCTAGTGCCTAATGTGTGTGTAAATGCATCCACGAGCAACCACTAGCAAACACTTGCATTCACTTGCAACCATCAAACATAAAATGTCTCAAACACATGTTTACATCCATGGGTTTCCTATCTAAAGGTCGAAGATTCGGTTGATGGGATACAAATAAATGATATAACTAAAACAAAAGCTCTGTTCCTATTTGACATTGATTAAGAGAATAATTCCCTAAGTCTCAGCCCCGAAGACCGAAATAAACATCAGACTGACACCCAAAGAATTACCCCCATTAAACAATGTCAAAAATGGAGATCTACTCCATGCTTCGAGTAGAAACCCGTATCCTTCAGAAATATCCAGATTCTTACAGACTACCGGTACAGATTAGATTACAGAATGATTCTTAGAAAGCTAAGCATAAAACACCCTTGCGGGTCACAAGAAACTTTGGAGTCTTCCCATGACAAGTTAGAAACTTAACGACCCTCCTCTCAAAATCTAGAATGACCCACTACATAGAAAGCTGGTCCATTTAGACCCAACCCATAGCCCATAAACTTGAGCACGCAAATGTCACATTCAAAATTTTTTGATGCCTAACAAAGATAATTTCAAAACCCTACAAACCACTAACAATTGAGCCGAACCACAAATGGGGTTTGAAACAATTACGGGATCAGAAACACGACTAGTATTAAAGTGCAGAGTCTCGATTACAGAAAAAATGAGTCTTAGCTTCATAACCAGATAAGGAAATTAAACCTTTTACATAAATTTTCCTATCCCTATCCTATCCATCAGCCGCGAGAGCATTCGCCTATCCTATCAAAGGAAGAGAATTTAGACAAAGGACCAAAGGATACTACATATGGCTTTTCGGGGAATGTTTTTCAAAACAGGCTTTCCTTTTTGAAAATACTTTCTTTTATAACCTTTTTGAAAATAATTTTCAAAAACTTTTATCTAATCTGGTAACCTTCAGCTCTGATACCAAGTGTAACACCCCACCTCCATTAAGGTCACTCACAATGGGAATGCCTTAACTTCAGTGGAGCGTTTTTGGTAAACAGGCACAGAATATCACAAGACAGATATAAAAATTTTACAGCGGAAAATAAACAACTTTATTAAATCACCAAAATATTTTGTTACATAATACCATGAGTTATAAAACCATTACAACAAAACAATTCTGTCTTATATTATCAGAGTACATAGGTATTTAAAAGAAAACATCATTCCCCCATATTAAAGAGCAAGCCATATAAGAGATAGAGACTCGAGCTATACTTCAGAAGTAGCTCCTAGAAGATGATATCCAAATCTAGACTAAACCTGGGTGTTTCCTCCCTGAGAACCTTGGGGGGGGGGAGTGGGAAACGGAAGAAAAGAGGCGAAACAAACTAGGTCAGACATACGTCTGGTGAGTCCAGTAAATTTTAGCCAGTAAATAAATAAAGGTAAACATGATAGGCATACAAAGTGGATAAAAGGGATTCACGGTACAGATGGCGGGTATGACAGGACAAATAAGGTAAGATGTATGCTTCACTACAAACTACTCTGCAATATTACTAGTCAAATCAAGATGGTATGATCCCTTCCGCTAATGATAACGATGGTGGTAGTTTCGTGTATTCCTAGCTATTGTCATAGGTGCCGCCAGCTCCTATCTCAACTAGTCATACCCACTACCCTCCTACTATAAATTGGTAGACTTAGGGCATATGTCCGGATATACCCTAACCACTACCCTAATCAATCGTCTCCTTACTCTGTACATACCCTGTGCTGGTCCCACAACTAGGGGGTATCACTTCCCTAAAGTGGAAACCCAAGGTGTGCACATGTAACGTCCCTCCTTTTAGACCGCTTCAAATTGGTAATTAAACCAACTTAAAACGTTCAAACTGACGGTTCGTTATTTAGCTTATAGAGTTTAAAACACAGAAGCAACACAGAATATATAAATAGCAAAATATTGAATATAAGAAAGAACTTTTATATATATATATAACAGAATTTGAATACAATATTTTTATTCCAATACAACGGAATATAATCTACAGTTTAAATAAAAGAAATTATTGGTTTAAAATCTTCAAAGTGCGTATGTCTTTGGAGTCCCCAACTTGCTAGACTTCGAATCCTAAGCTATGACCTTTAAATCCGTATTGCTCGGATCTGACCCAAGCGTTCCACGCAAAAACATAAAACACTCGAGTCAGGATTAATCATTTGTTCAAGTAAATTAATTTCAATAGAAACTGAAATGTAATAGTTAATCCAACAATTCATTAACTCTGAGCATACCACCTTGGGACAAATAAGTCGAGACAACATGTATTTATATTACGTATGCCAATGACATATATATATATACACACACATATAGTGGTCTGCGTACATATGTGTACGTCAGCCTCCACATATATATAAAACCATGCGTACGAAGTGAAATGGCTGGCAATATGTAACATACAACTTCTACATGTGGGATAGGTTTAAGCAAGATGGCCACATGCCTTTATAGACACGTCTAGATGTATACCAGTTTTCTAGCTTGCAAATATAGTGACAATGAGACAACATAAACAGGCAGCATATATTTGGACAAATTTGAGAGACAACCAAACTCCAACCAGAAATATCAAAGGATGTTAAGACTTTATGATGAGCCTGCTCTTATTTATGATGAAATGGTCATAACAGATCTATCGTGGACAAATGTCGAACCAAGTATGTTAGACAAAACAAAATGCAATGTATACAGACCCGACAAGAGGTGGCCAAGTGTTATAAATACATAGCAGCAACAAAGGTGTATGGCAGTAAATATGAACAACAAATTATACAGCATAATCATGGTAAAACAAGTGTAGCATGCATGTTTAAATGCTAGCAGTAGGCACGCAAATGGAGGGTGCAACTTAGAAAAGATAACAAAGACATATAGCAATGGGTAGATGTAGTATTCATGTTTTATAAAGCATATCAGTAAACATATGTAGTTTATGTAGTACTTAACAATACAAAGTAATATAGCATCAAGTTCCTAGATTTAAAGACATACAACTACATATTTCCTAATATGCCTTGAAAGTCATCAGTTTGTATATCACAGCAAGTGATCCAGAGTTCAAACAGTGAAAAGTATCCCAAGCTTTTAAACAACTTTAGTTTTTCTTGTTTTTCAATACCCATTCTTCAGTTTACAATTTAGTAGGTTTCAACAAAGAAGGACAATTATACTTCAATCTACGGAACACGTTTCACGGGAAAAGAAAGAAAGTTTTCAAAACAGCATAAGGGATAATATGGAAAACAGGAAAGTTATTCATGCTGCCTCCAGTTAAATTTTAAGTGACAGAGTAGTTAATGCATATAGGTATATGACAGACCGAGCATGCCATTGCAACTAAATACGGCTCACTGTAGGCCCTTAATGGCGTAAACCATCATGTAACTACATGTGACAACGTAGTGTTCAAGGGATACGTATACACAGTATTACATAAGTGTATGCATATATGTAAGATTTAAAACCCATGGGCAGGTGGCAATATAAATGTGTAGCGAAATGTGTGCCTATCCTTCTATTTTAAATCAGGTTATGCGTCTATATGTAGATCAGCGCATACATGCATGAAACTTGTGTTTGTATTTAAAATTCAGGTTCGTAAAAGAAGCTTTCAAATTCAATAACATACCAAGGTGTGGAAATTTATACTTAGTATATCATTTGAGGAAAGCAGCGATAAATCACTAGGGCTTCCAAGGTATTCATAATTCCTTTATTTTTCTTTAGCGTTCGATAACTAAATGTATGCGCCTATATGTAGATCAGTGTACAATCACATTATGGACCATGATGTATATGAATATAAGAACAGCTAGAGAAATGAGGACTATGATTTAATTTAGTTAGTTTGGAAATGTACAAAGTGGCAAGACAACGGAAACCGAATTTTACAAGGAGTGCACATAGAAAACATGTGCAGCGGGCTTGGTTTTAGGTATAGTGTATATTAAAGAAATACTGCATAATAATATACATGCTTGTGCTAACGACAACATATATACATATATGAAATATATGTATACATATTCGCATTAACCTCCACGCATATATACAAAATCAGTTTTCCAAGCTGCCAATATTTGCAATGACATGAATGCTGGAATAAATTTATATCCAAACTTTTGACAGTCAATGTATATGTTTGTTTTAGCCTCACAAGATAGGGTAGGCCAACCGTTAAGGTAGCAGAGTAAACATGCAACTGGAAGGAGCAGAGTAGGGAAAGAGGGTAGCAAACTGGCGGTAGCAGAAAACAAATTAGCATAATTTTCCTAAGGCAGTCCACAATTGTGTTCAACAACAAGTGTAGCAGCCGACAAAAAAAAAAAAAAAAAAAAAATCCAATTCTAACTATTTAAATTTAGTTTTCTATTGAAATTGAGATACTTGAATTTACAATCAATTGTAAGAGGATTTTTACATTGAATTTCTAGTGACAACGTTGCGCCGAGGAAACGTAGTAGGTTTAAAAATAGAACTACAAGATAATGGAGATCTCGGTTCTCATAAATGATGATAAATGAAACCAGAGCAGTTTAAAAAAAATTTGAACATGGCAAGAATTACATGTATAACAGACCATGATCAACAAAGAGGGGCGTAACAGTAAGGCCAACAGCCACTTATAATTAGTAATGTCAAATGGAAGATGTACCATTTCAATTGACGACTCAAATCACACAAGAATCACAATAAATCAGACCTAGTTACTTAGACTAGTAAAAGACAGCAATACGGATTGTATAAAGCAAATTCAACAAGTAAATTCAACTGATGGTCATAACTATTGTATTTAGTTCAAATTGAAATTAAACGACTTGAACAAAAAATCCATCGTGAGCTACACTCACCTTAAGACAGTGACCAACGAAGACGTGGAGTGACGGTGAACTTCCTGGCGACGATGATGCTGAAACACGAAGCGGCTACACTTCCTAGAGGAGCGAAGCACACTTGATTTGGCGCCAAAGGCTTCGATTTTTGCAAGGAAACAGGCGAAGCAAAGGAATTTGTCGGAGGCAACGTTGATGAAGATGGAGGCAGTGAAGCTTAGGCGAGCTTGTTGCTTCTGATTTTAGGAGGATGACTGACTTTACTTTAGGGTGTCGCCATAACTAGGTTTTTGTGAAATTTGATTTAGAGGAAAAGGAATCATTTTTGTTGCTGAAGAATTTTGGGAAGGGGCGGATTATTTTATAAAGGTGGAACCGTGGGAGCCAAGGAAACGTGGGGATGAAGGCATCAGTAGTGTGCGAGAGAAGGAACCTTTTGTTTGTTTAATTTATAGTTTACGGTTTTATTTAGTGTGGGTTATATTTGATGGCTTAAGCGTGAAGAAATTTACAGCGCAGTGTTTAAGTAAAGGAGCGATCCCTATATAATTTTATTCTACAGCAAAAATGACTCCGTTTGTTTTTTCCAAATTCCACACACTAAGTTCCAATCTATTTATATCTGCAAATACACACATATCCAGCCAACTTCCATATATTTAAATAAAATCTCCAATTTATTTTAATGTCAACAACGTTAAACTTTCAGATTCAATCGTTTATATTTCCAGTCGAATTCCAATCCAACTTCAATTCAAATATTTAAAAATATATATTTGATTTCTGATCCACCATTAAATATCGAATTCAACACAAAACCATGCATCAAATTTTAAATTTCTACTCCAATCATCGGTATAAATATTATTATCGAAAATTAATTCTTTAATTAATTCCATATTTAGTCGTCGAAATTCTAGGACGTTACATTCTTCCCCCCTTTAAAACTTTTCGTCCTCGAAAAGGAGAAATTGTTAGAGTTATCCCGTCGTATGTTTCAAATGTGCATATTTGTATGAAAAATTTTCACAACTAATTTAAATATTGATATTTAAATTACCGACACTCTTTGTTTAGCCATCATATCCAATTAACTCGGAAAAACAAATCCTCTCTAAATTTAATATTTTCTCCCAATATTTACTTATCCATCGTTTCACAAGTTCAATCACATCTCCATATATTCAATACATTTAAGCTTCCCCAACACTCATTCAAGAGTGTGATTATCGTTTTACTTTCAAGTCACAAATTTTTGATTTGAAAATATCCAAAATCTAAAATATTTGTATTATTACAAAATTCTCTTTCTTAACTTATTAAACTAGGTATAATTTGATTTCAACTTATTTATTTAAAATAATTGATAACTCGAAGTTTGACAAGTCTATTGTCGTTCTTACAGATGTTAGGCATACGCTGGCCAGGCGCACGACTAAAATCTTCAAGTACTAAATATCCTTGTTTCAACTCCCAATGAAAAATATTTCAGAAATTCCTTTAAAAACAGATACAGAAAGTACCAATGTGATATTGATATGTTGATTGCTCATGAATCGCAGATACACAATGGTTTCGTCTGGATTCCCCCAGAAAACATCTGTATCCGTAGGAATTCACTTCCCTGCTAATTTCGTCATGGACTGATCAACGGATAATATTTAAGAATCAAAAGGGAATCTGAGGTCATTGAGTGTTGGTTGCTCTATCTCAGAGTTACGAAAACAATTTATCGAATTATGAGATAATTCAAGACATGAGGATCAATCAAGTCACAAGGACAAATCAGGCCGCTAAGGCCAAACAAGTCACTAAGACTAACTGCTGCTTCAAACAGGTGGCTTACAATCATTAAGATATCTAAGTGGACCGCAGGTACACAATGGTTACGCCTGGGTCCCCCAGGAAACATCCATACCCGTAAGCTTTCACAGCTCTGCAGATTACGCCCATACAATTTGACCGTAGATCGCAGCAGTCACAATGATTACGCTTGGTTCCCCCAAGAAACATCCATCCGCCGTAGGCTATCTGCAGCCCAGCGAATTTCGCTACATGGTCGAATTCCAACGACTCCAGATCGCAGCGATCACAATGGTTACGTCTGATTCCCTCATGAAACATCCGACCGCCGTAGGCTATCTGCAGCCCTGCAAATTACGCTAGCAGTCGTGCTCAATGGCAACTCATGAGTTTTATGTCCGGACAACCTACCACCACCAGCAGCATAACTCAGCAAAGCTCGGAATTCTTAAAGAAGGAAGGTACTTCCTTATCTCGATTTTGAAAACATATTGTACTATATACATATAGTACTTTACTTCATATTTGTCATAAATCATATTTATGATTTTTCCACAAATCATATTTCCAAATATCTCATTCTTATATATAATCTGTTATATTTCAAATCGATTCCTTTCAAATCAGAAATTTTCAAATTCGTGATATTCATATACATTTCTCATATAAATTTCGAAAACATATATATCAAAATCGAATATATTCAAATTTCAAACTTTGGTTTTGGTCTCTTAATAAATTCAGATATTTATATTTTTCATACTCTTTTTAATAAATTTATTTGTTACAACTCCAATTTTCTTTTAAATTCTCCTTATTAAGTTCATCCCTCAATTCAAGTCTTTATACTCTCAAAATTTCGAAATTCTTATAACAAATTCCTCCTCATGTATTATCATTCTTCCACATTCACATCCTCTGACCGTAAATTAGCAAGCGAACAACTTTCTAAGTATCAACCCCGAAGGCCGAAACCAACATCAGATCGACACTTAGAAAGTCATCCAACTTGACCAATCTCCGGTCAGTTTCTAATTTCTTAACTTCACTTTCTTATCAAATTATTTCTCACGTAACTCTCGAATTCAGTTTACGAATCTACTTTTATGAAAACCATTTATTATAACAATATTATAATTTCTACTCGGAAATATTTCACTTTCAAGATTTCAAATAACCTTATAAAAATAAGATTAAACCATTAATAGCAACTTCATAGAGCTCAAAATCTTTCATAACCATTCCATTCAAATAATTATACATAGTCTTTTTGATCTATTCAAAATACCTACATAGGAGTTTTAGAATTACAACGATAGTATTACGAAATAGAGCTGACTTAACTAGGATTCACATTCTTCGGTGATTTTCTGCTTTTCGATCGATTATCCACATCTTTACGTAATCTACTTTCACGATATGCATGGTTCTGGAGTCTCCACAAAAAGATTTGTGCATTCCTTATCCACATGACCCCACTCCTTGCAGTTATTACAATAATAAGAGATGGAGCCGTCTTTATCTACGTACTTCACAGTTTTCTCTCTAGCGGAGCGCAATATTGTCTGTCTTCCTTATTGTCTCTCGGAACAATTTCGAGCTATATGTCCAACTTGCTTACAATGATAGCAAGTGATAGGTTCATCAGACATCTCAGCAATAGCAGGCTGCTTCTTCCTCACTTTGAGACACCGATTGGGAAAATGTCCCTTCTCTCTACATTTAAAACAGAAAATATTGGATCGGTAAATTTTCCCTTCTTTCTTCTTTCCCTTGTCTCTCTCTCCGCACGTAGACGCGAAATGTCCCTTTTTCTGACATCTGTAACAGACGACATTGTCATAGGGGCTAGTTGTCTGTTTTTCCTTAATTCTTTTCTCGTATTCCAATATTAATTCTTCCCTCCTTTTTCGTTTTGCTGCCCTTCGTTCTCGACGTGCGGCTTTTTGCTCTTCGCTTTTTGTCATTCTGATCTATTATCAAAATCTGTTGGCCTCTCACAATCTTTTGAAAAAAAACATTTCAAATTATCTTATTTAAATTCTTATTTTCAATAATTTCGGTTGTCCCTGATTGCTAGAATACCAATTAGCGAAATTAATTCATCGATTATCTTATACGTATCTTTCCTTGATACCATTCGATGATGAATTCGGGGTTCAAATCTAAGGGGATCTTATCGAAGAATAATTATCGCAAACCTGGATTCGAAGACTTCTAAAGACTGGGGATTCCGAAAAGAATTTTAACTTTCAAAAATAAATTTTTGTTTCCGCTGTATAAATTTTAAAATGATATTTCCAAAATAATACCTTTCTTTCAAAATCAATTTTGAAATTATTTACTCTTATCAAAATTATATTTCAAAATCCTTTTATATTCAAAATCCGCTTTTCCAGTGTCGATTCTAATTCAAACTCGATAAGCTACGCTTTGAATAAACCAAAGCTCTGATACCACTTGTAACGTCCCGCCTTTTTGACCACTTCAAATTGGTAATTAAACCAACTTAAAACGTTCAAACTGACGGTTCGTTATTTAGCTTATAGAGTTTAAAACACAGAAGCAACACAGAATATATAAATAGCACAATATTGAATAGAAGAAAGAACTTATATATATATATATATATATATATATATAACAGAATTTGAATACAATATTTTTATTCCAATACAGCGGAATATAATCTACAGTTTAAATAAAAGAAATTATTGGTTTAAAATCATCTAAGTGCGTATGTCTTTGGAGTCCCCAACTTGCCAGACTTCGAATCCTAAGCTATGACCTTTAAATCCGTATTGCTCGAATCTGACCCAAGCGTTCCATGCAAAAACATAAAACACTCGAGTCAGGATTAATCATTTGTTCAAGTAAATTAATTTCAATAGAAACTGAAATGTAATAGTTAATCCAACAATTCATTAACTCTGAGCATACTACCTTGGGACTAATAAGTCGAGAAAACATATGTTTATATTACGTATGCCAATGACATATATATATACATACACATATAGTGGTATGCGTACATATGTGTACGTCAGCCTCCACATATATATAAAACCATGCTTACGAAGTGAAATGGCATGCAATATGTAACATACAACTTCCTCATGTGGGATAGGTTTAAGCAAGATGGCCACATGCCTTTATAGACACGTCTAGATGTATACCAGTTTTCTAGCTTGCAAATATAGTGACAATGAGACAACATATACAGGCAGCATATATTTGGACAAATTTGAGAGACAACCAAACTCCAACCAGAAATATCAAAGGATGTTAAGACTTTATGATGAGCCTTCTCTTATTTAAGATGAAATGGTCATAACAGATCTATCGTGGACAAATGTCGAACCAAGTACATTAGACAAAACAAAATGCAATGTATACAGACCCGACAAGAGGTGGCCAAGTGTTATAAATACATAGCAGCAACAAAGGTGTATGGCAGTAAATATGAACAACAAATTATACAGCATAATCATGGTAAAACTAGTGTAGCTTGGATGTTTAAATGCTAGCAGTAGGCACGCAAATGGAAGGTGCATCTTAGAAAAGATAACAAAGACATATAGCAATGGGTAGATGTAGTATTCATGTTTTATAAAGCATATCGGTAAACATATGCAGTTTATGTAGTACTTAACAATACAAAGTAATATAGCATCAAGTTCCCAGATTTAAAGACATACAGCTACTTATTTCCTAATATGCCTTGAAAGTCATTAGTTTGTATATCACAACAAGTGATCCAGAGTTCAAACACAGAAAGGTATCCCAAGCTTTTAAACAACTTTAGTTTTGCTTGTTTTTCAATACCCATTCTTCAGTTTACAAGTCAGTAGGTTTCAACAAAAAATTCAATAAAGAAGGGCAATTATACTTCAGTCTACGGAACACGTTTCACGGGAAAAGAAAGAAAGTTTTCAAAACAGGATAATGGATAATATGGCAAATAGGCAAGTTATTCATGCTGCCTCCAGTTAAATTTTAAGTGACAGAGTAGTTAATGCATATGGGTATATGACAGACCGAGCATGCCATTGCAACTAAACACGGCTCACTATAGGCCCTTAATGGCGTAAACCATCATGTAACTACATGTGACAACTTAGTGTTCAAGGGATACGTATACACAGTATTACATAAGTGTATGCATATATGTAAGATTTAAAACCCATGGGCAGGTGGCAATATAAATGTGTAGCGAAATGTGTGCCTATCCTTCTTTTTAAATCAGGTTATGCGTCTATATGTAGATCAGCGCATACATGCATGAAACTTGTGTTTGTATTTAAAATTCAGGTTCGTAAAAGAAGCTTTTGAATTCAATAATAGACCAAGGTGCAGAAATTTATACTTAGTATATCATTTGAGGAAGGCAATGATAAATCACTAGGGCTTCCAAGGTATTCATAATTCCTATATTTTTCTTTAGCGTTCGATAACTAAATGTATGCGCCTATATGCAGATCAGTGTACAATCACTTTATGGACCATGATGTATATGAATATAGGAACAGCTAGAGAAATGAGGACTATGAATTAATTTAGTTACTTTGGAAATGTACAAAGTGGCGAGACAACGGAAACCGAATTTTACAAGGAGTGCACATAGAAAACATGTGCAGCGGGCTTGGTTTTAGGTATAGTGTATATTAAAGAAATACTGCATAATAATATACATGCTTGTGCTAACGACAACATATATACATATATGAAATATATGTATACATATTCGCATTAACCTCCACGCATATATATAAAATCAGTTTTCCAAGCTGCCAATATTTGCAATGACATGAATGCTGGAATAAATTTATATCCAAACTTTTGACAGTCAGTGTATATGTTGGTTTTAGCCTCATAAGATAGGGTAGGCCAACCGTTAAGGCAGCAGAGTAAACATGCAACTGGAAGGAGCAGAGTAGGGAAACAGGGTAGCAAACTGGCGGTAGCAGTAAAACAAATTAGCGTAATTTTCCTAATGCAGTCCACAATTGTGTTCAACAACAAGTGTAGCAACCGACAAAAAAAAAAAAAAAAAAAAATCCAATTCTAACTATTTAAATTTAGTTTTCTATTGAAATTGTGATACTTGAATTTATAATCAATTGTAAGAGGATTTTTACATTGAATTTCTAGTGACAACGTTGCGTCGAGGAAATGTAGCAGGTTTAAAAATAGAACTACAAGATAATGGAGATCTCAGTTCTCATAAATGATGATAAATGAAACCAGAGCAGTTTAAAAAAAAAATTAACATGGCAAGAATTACATGTACAACAGACCATGATCAGTAAAGAGGGGCGTAACAGCAAGGCCAACAGCCACTCAGAATTAGTAAAGTCAAATGGAAGATGCACCATTTCAATTGACGACTCAAATCACACAAGAATCACAATAAATCAGACCTAGTTACTTAGACTAGTAAAAGACAGCAATACGGATTGTATAAAGCAAATTCAACAAGTAAATTCAACTGACGGTCATAACTATTGTATTTAGTTCAAATTGAAATTAAACGACTTGAACAAAAAATCCATCGTGAGCTACACTCACCTTAAGACAGCGGCCAACGAAGACGTGGAGTGGCGGTGAACTTCCTAGCGACGGTGATGCTGAAACACGAAGCGGCTACACTTCCTAGAGGAGCGACGCACACTTGATTTAGGGCCAAAGGCTTCGATTTTTGCAAGGAAACAGGCGAAGCAAAGGAATTTGTCGAAGGCAACGTTGATGTAGATGGAGGTAGTGATGCTTAGGCGAGCTTGTTGCTTCTGATTTTAGGAGGATGACTGACTTTACTTTAGGGTGTCGCCATAACTAGGTTTTTGTGAAATTTGATTTAGAGGAAAAGGAATGATTTTTGTTGCTGAAGAATTTTGGGAAGGGGCGGATTATTTTATAAAGGTGGAACCGTGGGAGCCAAGGAAACGTGGGGATGAAGGCATCAGTAGTGTGCGAGAGAAGGAACCTTTTGTTTGTTTAATTTATAGTTTACGGTTTTTTTTTGTGCAGGCTATATTTGATGGCTTAAGCATGAAGAAATTTACAGCGCAGTGTTTAAGTAAAGGAGCGATCCCTATATAATTTTATTCTACAGCCAAAATGACTCCGTTTGTTTTTTCCAAATTCCACACACTAAGTTCCAATCTACTTATATCTGCAAATACACACATATCCAACCAACTTCCATATATTTAAATAAAATCTCCAATTTGTTTTAATGTCAACAACATTAAACTTTCAAATTCAATCGTTTATATTTCCAGTCGAATTCCAATCCAACTTCAATTCAAATATTTAAAAATACATATTTGATTTCTGATCCACCATTAAATATCGAATTCAACACAAAACCATGCATCAAATTTTAAATTTCTAATCCAATCATCGGTATAAATATTATTATCGAAAATTAATTCTTTAATTAATTCCATATTTAGTCATCGAAATTCTGGGACGTTACAACACAGTTATACCTACTGGTGTCACGGTCGTCTTGTCCCCCTATACCCGGCCCATGCACGCACATGTCCTCGGTCGGTTTGCCCCGCCCACACCATCCGTCTCGTTTTGGATCTCTTACAATCAACCAGTAAGCGTGCCCCTTCCCCGCCTAGTACGAAGATCTTTACTTTGATACCCCTCCGGGTTACTGACTGAAATGGGTCGCACACAACATGATACAAGCTTTCCCCTATGTCTTGTATCCCCACTAGGTTTTCTACTGACTATGTATACACAAAGGTGTCTTTAATTACATAGCCCTCAGTCAGTTATGCGTACCTATAGGTGTCTTTAATACATAACCCCTATTCTACCTATCGGTTATGCATACCTATAGGTGTCTTTAATACATAACTCTATCTATTCCCATTAGTTATGCGTACCTCTAAGGGTGTCTTTAATACATAGCTTTACTATTCTGCCCCGGTTATGTATACCATTAGGTGTCTTTAATTACATAACCCCATTTTAATGGTTAAGTTTGTGGGCCTCTAAATATTACCCACCTACCCTTCAGTTGCACTTAACCCTCCCGCTGATGTAATCCTATTTATTTAATGGTTAAGTTTGTGGGCCTATATATACTAATATTGCCCACCTACCCATCAGTTGTACTTAACCCACCCACTGATTTTATCTTGTTTGTTTAATGGTTAAGTTTGTGGGCCTATATATACTAATATTACCCACCTACCCATCAGTTGTACTTAACCACCCACAATCCAACTCAATTTACTTAACCCTAACTTATGTCTATCATCATACAGTCCACATGTATTAAGTTAGGTTATGTAGTCTTTTCTTATTACCATGTCCAATTATGGTTATATTGGTTAAGCTGGTTTTAACCCTTTCACTTAGTTTATGATTAGGTTCTTCTTAGTCCACAGATACATTGGTTAAGGGAATAACTCCCTAAGTACCAACCCCGAAGACCGAGATCAACATCAGATCGTTACCTAGAGAATCACTCACTCAACCAAACTTTTGTTTATCATCCATATTTGTCTTTAATCAGCATTAATTAATTATTGAGGCACCTAATCATATTGCAAATGCCACCCAAGGCACTCAGTTAATTCCACATGCCACCCAAGGCACCCACTTAACCCCCTCATGTCCCACTACATGTTTATATGTTTAAGTGTTTCTTAATTCATTAAGACCGTAACCTTATAAAGACCTCCCACATTAGACTGGCATTTGTGGCAGCTGGATTTGCCGGGCGGGTCCGGGCAGTCTTACACCACAAAAGAGCCTAACCTCGTGTCTTAGACGATTAATTACTCCTAATTAATCATTCCCCAATTTGAATTACTTTCCCTATTCAAATGATCAATTAATTCCAAATTTAGCTATGGTCATAATTGACTCAATTATGTCCATTTATTTATGGTATGTAAAATCATACCAATTTCATCACAAATTTATTTTATGCCAATTCTCATTATTAAATCTTCAGCCTTTAATTGCTTAAACATCCCTCTTTTGATTAATTAAGTTAATTAATTAATCCTTTCCTCTTCATAGGTGTCAATACCTATCTTATTAACAATTTGAATTTCCTATCCATAAATGGTCATATTCAAATTATACCATTTTTACCCAATTTTACCCATGTCATAATAGGTAATTATTTATATGTTTTCCTACTAGAATCATGTGCCCAATTTACATAACCACTATGCCTATCACAAATTCCCCTTTTTCCCCGTTTCTTAACTAGTGTAACCGTTTGCGCTTTTAGCGTCTTCGAGGCTACAAGGTAGCCTCGCCATAACAATAAAATAAAGGGAATGAAAAGGTGATCATTTTCAGTACAATTCTTGGCATAAGCATGACAACTAGGGAAAATGACCTGACAACTTCACATATAATTTGATTCACCACATAATTAACAACTTGCATAGATTCATGATTTTGCAACATAACAACTTGCATAGGTGACTTGCATGTGTTTATGATTCACAATATAACAACTAGCATAGGTTCATGAATTCATCACACAATAACTTGCATAGGTAACTTGCATGATCTCATAACAATTTGCATAGATTCATGATAACAACTTGCATAATAACGACTTGCATAGATTCATGATAACAACTTGCATAGATTCATAATAACCAGTTGCATAGATTCATGATAACGACTTGCATAGATTCATGATAACGACTTGCATAGATTCATAGTTTCTCAACATAATAACTTGCATAACTTCATGATTCACAACGATAATGAACTTGCATCATTTCATGATTCACAAGAATAATGAACTTGCATAATAAGGAACTTGCATCATTTCATGATTCACAACAATAAACTTGCATAACTACAAACAACATATACCCAAATCATAGTCTACCACGATTCACTTTTATTTATTTAAACCTAAAAGTGACTAGAACTCACCGAATAAGGGGTCTTGAGTTCTGGGATCTGAATTCTATAATTGATTAGCGTTCCATTGTTGTAGACAATTTCGTTGTTGTAGTTTTAGGCTTGATTTGAATTGAATTGTTGTCTTTAATTTGCTTCTAGTTGGTGGCGGCTACTCTAGGGTTTGGAGTGACAACATGACGTCCACTGATCTAATTTTGATTTGATTCTAGGGTTTGAGTCTACACATGTTTATATAGAATTTCAGTTTAATTATAGCCGTCGGATGATCTTAGGGTTAATCAAAACAACTCAGTCGGGATAGGGTGACACCTCAGCCCTAATGACTCAGCAAGGAGTCAGAAAGGACTCAGCAATGAGTCAGAACATGGGTTAGACTGAACCAGAAGGCTGTGTAGGTTTTATCTCGGCCTGGGCACACTTGGGAAGTGCGCCAATGCAAATTTGTACTGGCGCACTTCCCAAGTGCGCCAGTGCAATCCTCCCTCTCTCTTTTTTTCCACCAAACTTCGTTCATCCATATCTTCTTCATACAGTATCCGTTTTACGCAAATTCGGAACTTTATCTCAAGCAGAATTCCGAGACGAACGCAATCGAACGACCCATTTCCCTTAATTCCTACATTTGAAATTAAGTATTCTTAAATTTAATTAATCTGATTATTCGAAAATTTGGGGTGTTACACCAACAGAAAAGGTATTTTAAAGCAAAGAGACGTATACTTAAATATAAATATGTCTACTAGGGTGTATTTCATTCTGCTACACTCATTCTAGGATATTACTGATCCTATCTGAAATGAGTTATTCGTCATAGAATTCTTCTTATTCTATTTCTGACGAGTTCGTTAATATGTTATATTCCAGAACTAAGCTTAACCAAAGCTCTGATACAACGTCCTAGGGCTTGGAAAGGGGTTTCCGGCGAGGGTGGTGGGGTCGAGCTCGAACCACCATGGGTGGCGTAATCTAGGTCGATACTTTCGAACTTTCTGGGTGCAGATCTCGAAAAACACGCCTCGATGGGTAACGAGGCTTATAAAGATTTGGAGCTGGGACCTAGCTCTACAAAATTCCCTGAAGGGGCGTTGGGTTTTATTGCAAGAATCGGCCGGATTTTAGGAGAGAAGGAAGGAGGTCTTTCCGTCGTCCGGTTGAAGAGCTTCGGGGAGAGAGAAAGTGAAATGGGAAATTATGATTGGCCCATAATTTTATATTTATTTTTAAAATACAAAAATACCCCTTCTCCTTTCGATCTCCAATTCAAACCCAATGACTGTCGCCCCTAGCTAAATACCCCGATTCCGAACACAATGGGATATGTTTCGTAAGCCCATTCGACTGTTTCAATCAGTTTTTCTTCAAATCAAAATATAAAACATTCAATATTTGATTTGAACGTACATTTCAATTTGCCGGGGCCATATACTGATCCCAAAAATCCCATAAAAATAAATCTAGCTATGTTTTGACGATATGGTCCCAACAAAACTAGTTTCATCGAATTTGGGGACCGTTTGAAAAATGGCCATTTTCTGGTCGATCAAAATTGACTGAAATCAACCAAACACATTTTCCTTTGCCACGCTCACATATTAACCCCAAAATTTATGGAATTTGAAACCTAGCAATAATTTGACATCCTGGATCCAACAAAAGTGGTTTCGTCAAAAACGGAGGTCGTTTGCAAAATGCCCATTTTCACGGGCTATATTAACTCCATAGCGACCTTTCTGAAAATTCATTTGGCCATAACTTTTGATTCCCGCTATGAAATTTCAATTTTTAAGATTCTTAGAAAGATATTCATAAATAGATTTAAATATTTTTGGTTTCACTAAAATCCGTTTTATTTTCCATCCGGTACAGTCAGTCAAAATTCGAATTCAAATTTTCAAACTGCCGCGCCATTTCAGGCCTTGTTTTAAAATCAAAATAAATATATTCACTATAATTTTGATCGAAATAGACTTTTGGTCATTATTATTTAAAATAATTTATTTTAAACATTCAAAATTCACTAAAATAGCCAAATTAAAGTTTTTAAATTTGTTCTGATTTTCCGGGTTGTTACAAATCCTAAGTTTGTTATTAGTGCAGAAAAGAAGGCTGAACTGATAAAAATCCATAAATAACTGTATGGGAGGTGGGAGCTGAACGCTGTCCAATTAATTAGTTTCAGTACATACTATTAAATCTGCTTTAGTACTTGTTGTTTGTGGAAAGATGCTTAAGTGCTAAATTTTAGAGGAGGAATATTAGAATTAGCATTGAAAGGATCACTATGCATGGGGAAAGACAAGTTCAGAGAAGGTTCTTTTGTGCAGAATCCATCATAGCCTTGTAGTTGTAGGCTGTTATGCTTTTGTTTTTGATTCCAAAATCAAAACTTGAATTTTTCCCTTCCAATAAGCGAAATTCTGGCCTGCTAATTATTAAAGTCACTTTAATTTTCTACTGTATATCATGCCTACATTTGCATTCATTCAGAGATGATTATGATTAGGATTATTATTTTAACATAATTGTATATCCTGATATTAATATTATGTGGTTCTCAACTTGTCATCTAAGCACTATATTATAATTGCTGCACATGTTTACATGTCTTTCTACAACCAACTGGTACTATGTTATTTAAGCTTTCTGCACTTTCGTTTATGATCCGAAATGACAACAAAATTATCAAGTAGTGCAGATAAACGATATTCTGCTAAAAAGTGAAGAATTGATCCTACGACTTTGTAGCCAAATATATCTCAACCATGCATCCATGGAGGGTGCATTTGTCACTTGGGTGCATTTGTCACTTATTGTTGTTAATATGTGGGTTGTATTTCTTATATAATTATCAAAACTACTTTGTCGGTTTTTCTTAATTCTACCGAGCCTTCGAAAACTTGTGCCCGTCTGAAGTCCCAAACAATACCCATTATGTCCTCCTTTGAATGATGAATTAATTACAATGACTTATTAAAGCCTTATATGTGCATTTATGACCAGTTTCATTTTCCTTTATTTCGTAACATTGTTTGCTAACCTAATTAACGTACAAGTATATACTAACTTTAAGTTATTACCATTTATTATTTCTTTTAATACATATATATATATGTATATGTGTATCTTAATATTCTTGACTTTTTATTTATTTTATCGCAGTTAATATTAAATGGAATACTGATTCCCTTTAACTTAGGAAATATTTGTAGTTTTCTTCTGTAATTCATTTTTTTTTTCAAAATCGAACTCAAATGAAATATTAATCTCTCTTTATCTCTAAGCGATATTTGCATATTTCCCCTTCAGTTCAATTTTTCCGCAACAAATCTTGTTTAATCTACATCAAAAAATACCAAAAGACTTAAATGTAAAAAAAAATTGTCATATATTTTAAGGATCATTTATACTCTTATCACAATTCTTTCAATAGTGGTGAGTATTATTACATCTTTGACTTATTATTTTTTTCTTCTACGATTACATTTCATTGTGGATTTAATTTCATGGTCAGATTTAAATTTATTGAATTTCAGCTTATTTAAAAAAAATTACTGAATTTTCACCTTAATTTAAGTTTAAAATTTCAATAGTGAATTATAGTTGTAATTTTGTTGATCAATCTAGTTTTGTCCACAGGTTTGGTTTCGATTTGCATCTCTTAGTTCTGACTAAATTTCAGTTGTATAATTAGGTATTTGCCTACCAACTATTCTTTTTTAGATAATATTTTAAGTTTCAACCTTTGGAACTATCAATGAGCTTTGAAAATGTTTGAATTAGCTAGCAATTTTTCAAATAAAAAATGTACAACTTTTTTGCTTTAAAAACCTTCATATGTAATTGATAAATTACACTAATTAAATGCGACATTTTTCATGAATATTTATTTATGTATTAAATCTTTGTGTTTGCATGATTGCTTAAAATAATTACTTTAAGTTTTTAATAATATATGTAATTTTTCTTATATATACTGTGATTCATGTGTAGTTTTAAAGAAATAAAAAACATGAGCAAAATAAATTCTTTTATCTTGTAGCATTACAAAGTCGGTTTTCCCACCGTTATGCGGTTAAACTAGTTTATGAAAGCTTTTATTTTTAAGTAAATGTTAATATAAACATATATATTTGTGAAGGGGCACAAATCTAAGGAGAGATGTTTCCTCCTCTCACGAATACATTCATCAATATAATATATTCAGCAATATCCTGTTCATTTCCATGCCAAAATAGACTACACTAAATCCAATTAACAAGCTTTATTGCAAAATTTTCTATTATTTTTTTGTGATTAATTACGCGCATACTCAAATACATACATTTGAATTACCAAATGTTGACATCCTTTAAATCTCTTGCAAAAATCAAGCATTTTTAATGAAGTTACTATAATGGGTTCTTTTTACTGCATCTAAATAGGCATATTTTTTTGACACTTTCCTATCTATCATTTTTTAATTGCTACAGTCCTGTTGGGTATTCCAGCCCATATTTGGCATAATTTTATGCAGGCATATTTGGCATAATTCTAGGCAGGCATATTTGGCATAATTTTATGCAGGCATATTTGGCATAATTTTTTGTAGGCATATTTGGCATATCTTTTTATGCAGGCCATGGTTAATTTGTGGGTGAGATTTATTAGTTTTGTCTTTTTCCCAGATTTGTTGTGCAAGCATGCCTTTTGTGCAACAATATCTTTTCTTTTCAGGAAAGATATTTGGCAGATTACTCACATTTTTTGTATGCACATTAAAAGAAAAAGGGTTAATATAACCAGATCTGGTCACATAAGGCAGTAGCAGTTTTTGGTCATTTATCATCTTCTTCAAGGTGTTTTGGTCTTCAAGATTGAGCTTTATTCTTGCTCGATACACCGCTGGCCTGAAGTGCACACATAGGGTGTTCTCTTACACCTTTTTCATCTCTTATTGTCTTTGGATTCCGGTGATTAGAAGAGAATCTTTTGTAAACATTTTGGGACTGTTTTGCCCTTTTGGTTTATCAATAAGAGAAGAGGGTATACTCCGTAAAAGATCTCGTGGTTTTTACTCTTCACATCGAAGAGGTTTTCCATGTATAAAATATTGTGTCTTGCTATTTTACTTTCATCGTATCTTTTTTATTTGAATGGTGTGTTGATTGATTGTCTTATGTGTGATATTGTGGGTGTAGCTTGAAGTAACCCCTAATCGATCCTACCAAATTGGTATCAGAGCGAGGTTTGTTATTTATCACACTATGGAGTCGAGCAGCCATAGCTTAATGATTAAGTTGACATCAACCAACTATTCTATTTGGAGATCTATGATGGAAGACTTGTTATATTGCAGGGATTTACATGACCCAATTGAAACCGTCACTAGTTCGAGTGGTATTATCTCTAAACTTTCTAAACCCGATAAAATGGAAGAGAATGAATGGATAAAGTTAAAAAGGAAAACTTTAGGAACCATTAGACAATGGTTTGACATTAGCATTTTTAACCATGTGTCATAAGAGACCGATCCATATGATTTGTGGAAGAAATTATAAGGTTTGTATGAGTGGAAAACCGCCCATAACAAAGCTTCATTGATTAAAAGGCTTGTTAATCTAAAGTTGAAAGGTGGAAAGTCGGTTTCTAAGCATCTTAGTGATTTCCAAGATATTATTAACAAGTTGACAACTATGAAGATCGTTTTTGGTAATGAATTGCAAGCTTTGTTCTTATTGAGTTCTTTGCCAGATAGTTGGCAAACTTTAGTTGTGACCATTAGTAATTCAGCTCCAGATGGTGTGCTATCTTTGGATGTGATCAAAGAAAGCATGTTTAATGAAGAAATTAGAAGAAAGAAATTGGAGTTGACAATTCACAAGCTCTTGTTGTAGAGAATAGAGGAAGAAGCAAGAGCAAAGGCCCAAAGGCCGTGATAACTCAAGAGGAAGATCCAAGTCTAGTGATGGAAAGAATCACTTCATATGCAACTATTGCAAGAAGCCTGGCCATATTAAAAAGTATTGCTTTCGTTGGAAAAGAGAACATGGGAAGAAGAATGATTTCCAGAAAGAAGGCGATGATAAAAATGTTGCAGCAGTAGCCGCTAAAAGTGATGATGATGTCACTTTAATTTGCGCAACTAGTGAATGTCATCATGTTAGCAGTACAGATTCTGAGTGGCTGGTTGATACAGGTGCTTCATATCATTGTGTTCCTAAGAGAGAGTATTTTCTGAATTATCAAGCAGGTGATTTTGGCAGTGTCAAAATGGGTAACCAGAGTTCAGCAAGCATAGTTGGGATTGGTGATATTCGTGTGAAGACTAATGTTGGATGCATGCTTACATTGAAAGGTGTACGTCATATTCCGGATTTGCGTCTTAATTTTCTTTCAGCTCATATTCTTGATCAAGAAGGCTTTCATCACACATTTGAGAGTGGCAAGTGGAAATTATCCAAGGGACCCATGACAATTGCAAGAGGCGAGTTGTGTTGTTCTTTGTACAAGACAAATTTGACTGTATGTTTTGGTGAGCTCAATGCAGTGGAAGAAAAAGACTCCTAATTTTTGGCATCGAAGATTGGGACACATAAGTGAAAAGGGTTTGAAATATTTAGCAGGTAAATCTCTTATTCCTGTCAATACTACAATTTCTCTTAACCCTTGTGATCATTGCTTAGCAGGAAAACAACATAGAGCTTCTTTTGCTAGAAAGTCTACAAGAAAGCAGGCTAAGTTGGAGCTTGTACATTCGGATGTATGTGGTCCTATTGAGGTTGAATCCAATGGTGGCAACAAATATTTTGTCACTTTTATTGACGATGCTACTTGAAAGACATGGATTTACATTTTGAAGACCAAAAGCCAAGTGTTTGAAACTTTTCAGAAGTTTCATGTTATGGTGGAAAGGGAGACAGAAAGCAAGTTGAAGTGCCTTCGTACAGACAATGGTGGAGAGTATACCTCACATGAGTTCAAGAATTATTGTGCGCAATATGGTATTCGACATGTGAAGACAGTTCCAGGCACTCCCCAACACAATGGTGTAGTTGAGAGGATGAATATAACCATTGTGGAGAAGGTGCGATGCATGTTGAAGATGTCCGATCTACCAAAGTCATTTTGGGCTGAAGCAGTGAATACAGCAGTTTATCTGATCAACCGTTCTCCATCTATTCCATTGGGGCTTGACATTCTAGAGAGAGCATGGAAGGGATGTGATCCTGTATATTCACATCTTAAATTATTTGGATGCAAGGCATACATGCTTGTGCCAAAAGACCAAAGGTCAAAGCTGGATTCCAAGACTAATCCATGTGTTTTTGTTGGCTATGGTGATGAAGAGTATGGGTTCAGACTATATGATCCAGAAAAAGGAAAGGTAGTAAGAAGAAGAGATGTAGTGTTCTTTGAGCATGAAAAAGGTGCAGAACTTTTGAGTGCTAGGTATCATACTAGCTCAGATTTTTTTATTGATACTACTGATGTTTCTTTGTCCCCTACTCGTGGTTTTGTTGAACAACCAATACAGGCTGATCTTGATGCAACACATGAAGATGTTGATGATGCACAACTTGATGGTGCACATTTTGATGATGTTCATGATGATGTTCATGATGATGTTCATAATGAAGCTCAACCAAATGGAGAAGTGGCTTGTGAGCAGGGGGAGCAAATTTCCCCACAAGTGGATGATGCTCAAGTTAGAAGGTCAAACAGAGAACATAAACCATCTACAAGATATCCAAGCCCATATTATATTATAGTTACAGCTGATGGTGAGCCCGAGAGCTTACAAGAAGTGTTGTCTAGTCGAGACAAGAATCTTTGGCTTGAGGCTATGAAAGAGGAGATGGATTCTTTGATGAAGAATCAGAATTTTGAGCTAGTGAAACTTCCAAAAGGCAAGAAAGTTTTGAAAAACAAATGGGTTTTCAAGAACAAGAAAGATGGTGAGAAGATAGTAAAGCGCAAAGATAGATTGGTAGTCAAAGAATGCAATCAGAAAAAAGGCATTGATTTTGATGATATTTTTTCACCAGTTGTCAAGATGACTTCTATCAGAACCATTTTGGGTTTAGCAGCAAGTTGTGACCTTGAATTGGAAAAACATGATGTAAAAACTGCATTTTTACATGGCGATTTGGAGGAAGAAATCTACATGGAACAACCTGAAGGATTTGAAGAAAAAGGAAAAGAAAAACTTGTTTGCAAGTTGAAGAAGAGTCTTTATGGACTTAAGCAAGCACCTAGGTAGTGGTATCACAAATTTGATTCATTTATGACAAGCAATGGTTACAAGAGGACTGTTGCAGATCCTTATGTGTATTTTAGAAAGTTTCCTGGCGATATCTTCATTATTCTTCTTTTATATGTGGATGACATGTTGGTAGTTGGACAAAACTTAGAATTGATTAGCAACTTGAAGAAAGATTTGTCCAAGTCATTTGACATGAAGGACATGGGTCCGGCAAAGCAAATCTAAGGCATGGAGATTGTTCGTGACAGAAAAGCTAGGAAGTTGTGGCTATCTCAAGAAAAATATATTGAACGTGTGCTTGAAAGTTTCAATATGAAGCATGCTAAGCCGGTTTGTACACCACTCTCATCTCATTTTAAGCTAAGTAAGAGGGATTATCCAACAACGGAGAAGGAAAAATCAAGTATGTCTTCTATTCCTTATTCATCTGCAGTTGGTTCATTGATGTATGCTATGGTGTGCACTAGGCCAGATATTGCACATTCTGTTGGTTTGGTAAGTAGATACTTATCCAATCCTGGTAAAGTTCACTGGGATGCAGTAAAGTGGATTTTCAGATATTTGCGTGGTACTTCTAGATTTTTCTTATGTTTTGGAGGTAGCAAACATGTTCTTGAGGGGTATACAGATGCAGACATGGCTGGTGATATTGATAGTAAAAAACCTACCTCAGGTTATGTGTTCACATTTTCAGGGGGAGCCATTTCTTGGCAATCCAAGTTACAAAAGTGTGTGGCTTTATCTATAACCGAGGCAGAGTATATAGCAGCTGTGGAAGCAAGTAAAGAGATTCTTTGGTTGAAGAGGTTTCTTCAAGAGTTGGGTTTGCAACAAGAAGAGTATATAATATTCTGTGACAGTCAAAGTGCTATGGATTTGAGCAAGAATTCCATGTATCATGCACGCACTAAGCATATTGATATTTGGTATCATTGGTTAAGAAATGTGATTGAAGAAAATATGCTCAAGTTAAAGAAAATTCATACAAATAAGAATGGTGTAGATATGTTGACTAAAGTGGTTCCAGGAAACAAGCTTGATGTTTGTAGCAAGCTTGTGGGAATGAGTTTCAAATGATGATTGAAGCATGCACAACTTCCCCAAGTTGGGCTGGAGGGGGAGATTGTTGGGTATTCCAGCCAATATTTGGCATAATTTTATGCAGGCATATTTGGCATAATTTTATGCAGGCATATTTGGCATAATTTTATGTAGGCATATTTGGCATATATTTTTATGCAGGCTATGCTTAATTTATGGGTGATATTTATTAGTTTTGTCTTTTTCCCAGATTTGTTGTGCAAGCATGCCTTTTGTGCAACAATATCTTTTCTTTTCAGGAAAGACATTTGGCAGATTAATCACATATTTTGTATGCACATTAAAAGAAAAAGGGTTAATATAACCAGATCTGGTCACATAAGGCAGTAGCAGTTTTTGGTCATTTATCATCTTCTTCAAGGTGTTTTGGTCTTCAAGATTGAGCTTTATTCTTGCTCGATACACCGCTGGCCTGAAGTGCACATATAGGGTGTTCTCTTACACCTTTTTCATCTCTTATTGTCTTTGGATCCGGTGATTAGAAGAGAATCTTTTGTAAACATTTTGGGACTGTTTTGCCCTTTTGGTTTATCAATAAGAGAAGAGGGTAGACTCCTTAAGAGGTCTCGTGGTTTTTACTTGTAACGACCCAGAAAATCTGAACCAATTTAAAATTTTTAAATTGGCTAAAATAATGGATTTTAAATATTTAAAATAAATATTTCTAATAATAGCAATGAAAACTGAGTTTGAATCGACAATTGAAAATGAATATAATTAATTATAATTATAAACAAGGCCTGAAATGGCGTTGCAGTTTCAAAAATTGAATTCAAACTTTGTCGGACTGTTCCGGGTACAAAACAAAACGGATTTTAGCGAAACTAAGAATATTTAAAACTGTTAGTGAATACCTTTCTAACGAATCTGAAAAATCGTATTTTCATAACGGAAAGCAAAAGTTATGGCCAAATGAATTTTCAGAAAGGTCACTATGGAATTTATATAGCCCGTGAAATTGGCCATTTTGCATACGACCTTGGAATTCAACGAAACCACTTTTGTTGGATCTGGGATGTGAAGTTATTGCTAGGTTTCAAATTTCATAATTTTTGAAGCTAGTATGTGAGCAAGGCAAAAGAAAACGTGTTTTGATCAATTAAAGTTAAATTGGATCGACCAGAAATGGGCCTTTTTCAAACGGTCTCAGAATTCGATGAAACTAGTTTTGTTGGGACCGTATCGTCAAAACATAGCTAGATTTATTTTTCTGGAATTTTTCGAATCAGTTTGTGGCCCTGGCAAATTGAAATGTACGTTCAAATTAAATATTGAATGTTATATACTTTAATCTGAAGGAAAACTGACTGAAACATTCGAATGGGCCTTCGAAACACATCCCATTGTGTTCGCAATGGGGGAAAAATTCTAGGGACGACAGTCGTTGGGTTTGGATTGGTGGTCGTGTCAGAAAACCCCTTTAAAACTCCACTGGCGAATCAGAATTTTTATAAAAAAAAAAAAAATCCCCTTTTTCTCTCTCCCCGCTGAAGCGATATACGGCGGAAGTGGTTCGAAGCTTCCTCCTCCGATTTCGGCCGCCACTGTCCATGCCAGGCTTCGCCACCACCCACGTTCGAAAGCCCCTTCCCTCCTCTTCAAATCCGACCAAGTCCCACCACCTCCCATCGCGCCACCTGCGAGAACTGTAACAACCCGTATTTTTCGATAACGTGTTAAGACGAGAATCAAGGCAAAATTTAATTTTAAATTCTGAATCAAGTAAAACGGGCTTTGCCATTGCGTTCGTCTCGGAAAAATACGCGAAATAGAGTCTGAGTTTTCGAGAATCGGAGTCCGTATGACCAAGATATGGCCTCGCGAAGTTTCACGAAAAATTCCCAAATTAAAGTATACTTAATTAAGTGAAATGGGTTGCGCAGAGAAATATATATATATTGATATATATATATATATATATATAATTGAAAATTAAATAAATAAATATGCAAAAATGTTCAAAACAGCGAATTGGGAGCGGGGAATAACCGAACCGGCCGATTTTTGAGGTCGACCCGAGCTCGCTGGGTCGACTAGGGGTTAATCCAGGGTGTTTGGCTGTCAACCCGTGGGCCGATTCGCTCAAATGCATATTTTGCATTTGGATGGTTCTCATGGTTCATCTTTAATCTAAAGGCCCTAGATGGTTCCTAAACTTGACTTCTTCCCCAAGACATGGTTTGATGGCTTGGATTGAATCTAGGTTTAATCCTATGGCCTAAAACACTTGCCTAATCTATAAATAAGACCCTAACCTATCCTAAATCCTCATTATTCATTCATGCAACTAAACTATGGCAAAATTTTACCTCTCATGGCCTCCACTCTCTTCATAAAATTTCTAAATGGTTTCTATGAGAGATTTTCCATGCATACAAGTGTTTTCAAGCTTGTATGAGTGTCATTAGCTTGCATTCAAGTCAAGTTTCTATCTTTGCATCATAAAGCAAGGGTTTTGATCATTTTGGCTCAAGGGTTTTTATGTTAGAGCTTGCATTTTGGGTTTATTTGATTGCATAAGGGCTTTGTCATATCTTTTGTGCCTTCATAGCAATGTAAGCCCTTTCCCTACTCTTAGATATTAACTATGAAGTTAAATGTTCATGTTGCAAGTTTGGGTTTGATCATTGAGTATGATACATGCTATCATGTCATGCAAGTTTATGAAGTCATTATCTTGATCTTGTGAGCTAAAAGCTACAACCTTTATGTTTAAATGTTGCATTAGGCAACATGAGAACCCTCATAACCTTTATGTCAACTTGCATATGAAGTCATAACCCTTATATGATGATATATGCGAGTTATTAGTCATCATTCCATATCTTTTGTCACCATGATTCGCTTATGTGCCAAGTTTGGGTTTATGCATGTTTTGAGGCTTAAGAATGTAACATGCAAGTTAATGAACACATTTGTGCCTCATTTGCCACCATGATTAACTTGTGGCTTAATATCCATTTTTGTCATGCCTTTGCCAAGTCTCTTTTTTTAATCCATTACGTTATCGCGAACGTATATGCGAGTTTAAAAGTGTTGGGTTATGTTATGGGTAATTTCTAATGACATGAAAATACAATTTGAAAACATGACTTGAAATATAACATGGAAGTTGACATGTAAGTATGCATAAAAACATAAGCTTGGGAATTTACCTATTAAGTTAGGTCTACCCTTTGGGAATTTACCTATTAAGTTAGGTCTACCCAAATGCTTGAAAACTTGTAACATGTTTTGGGAAACATGATGGACATGACACTTAGATAATATAAGTGTGGCCAACTCGAGGTTGGGTTGAGTTTGCAACGTAAAACTACCCGGAACCGACCGGCCTAACTAGTAGTTGCAAACAATAGGACCCAATGTGAGAAGTTGGTCATGTTGTGCTTGAACCCGAGGTTAGACCAAGTTGTGGTGTAAAGCTACCCGGAACCGACCGGCTTAACTAGTAACCACAACAAAGTCTAATGTGAGAGGTGAAGGTGCATTAAGTAATTAATGCCACATGATAGGGTTAAGTTAATTTGACTCTTAACCAAATATGACATGGACAAATGGGTTAAGTAATTTGATTAGGCTAATGATACTTAACAAAACATGACAGGGTTGGGTAGGTTAAGTAACTTGATTTGCCTAATGACACTTAACCATTTTTATATGACTAGTGGATGGGGTTAAGTTAACCAACACTTAATCAATCCAACGCGATAACTTGGTAATATTAAGTAAATTTTCTTAATGATGCTTAACCGAAAAATACGGTTAACGAATGGGGTTAAGATTAGACTCAACTAGTCTAAACATGGAAATCGGATGGGGTTAAGTTAGCCTAGACTTAATTAATCCCACTTGGTAGTTTAATGGGGTTAAGTTAAACACTTAACTAATCTAAACATGATGAATTGATGTGGTTAAGTGACCTATACTTAACCAATCTAACTCGTGAATTTATTGAGGTTAAGTTAACCTATACTTAACCGATCTAACGTGAAAACATGATAAGGCTAAGTCACGAATCGCTTGAATACACTTGACCGATTTGACTGAGTAAATTGATAGGGTCAAGTTAATATATACTTAACCAATCTAGAATGATAATTGGACGAGGTTAAGTCGTGAATTGCTTAATACATACTTAACCAACGTGAGCATGGTTTGTAGGGTTAAGTCTTGGACTTGGATACTTAGCCAATTTTGACATGATTTGAAGACGGGTTAAGTCTTGGACTTGGATACTTAGCCAATTTTGACATGATTGGTAGACGGGTTAAGTCATGAACTTAAGTGACACTTAATCCATTATGTAAACCCTAGTTCTGAGGATAGGGGATAACCGTAGTTAACAAGGATAACGGGAATAAGGCTAAGTGGTAAACCTTAGTTGAGGAATAACTAAGTAATGATTCTTAGTCAAGGAAATTTAGACCAGTTCATAGATAGATGAGTAACCTGATACGGTAGGTCATCGTTTAAGTATACGAGTAGGAGCAAGTATCTGATTTAGATAAAGGCTCCAGCGAACTGGGTAACGAAGCAGCGACTTCGGGGAACGTGAGGGTATTCTTGGTATCCCTCTATGAGCTGCCAGGTGATTATACTAGGCTCATGAGAGGTTAAGGTCTGCGTTAGAAGAACCAAGAGTATGCCTTGGTTTCTATGCGAGCGACCTAAAGACGGGGATGGAAAGGGGATAGTCGACGATACACGGTCGTACCCTAGATAGCATTTCGTCAGACTACCTACCATCTTTGGTCAAGCGTGTACGTACGAAAAGGCAGAGAACACCCAATAGACCATAATTGCTATCTAATTATGGTTGCGGTAAGGCTAGGATTGTGGGTTGGCCAGTAGTGTGTTCTCATACAGGATTTATCCTGTCTTGTCTTTCACTAGTTGAGGGAGGGGTCGCGTGGGACCATAGCCACGTATAGAAAAACAGACCTTAGCATCTGCATCGGCAGATAAATCGAAAGCTCCCGACCGAGTCCTGTATTTCTCGATCTGCCCTGTGACAGGACTCGGATGGCACGATGTGATACATGTGCATACAGTCATGGAAAACGATTCACGATGAATGCGTGGGAAAAAGGGCGCGGTTGACGGTTAGCGTAAATCCCAGTGGCCTTGGGTGGTTGAACCAAAACCGAGATACGAAAACGTGCAATAGGTAAGCATAATCCCTAGTGGCCCTAGGTAGCATAAGTCCTAGTTGTACAAACGATAATTCATGTTGGAAGACCCTAGCTAGGTTTAGGGTAACAGTCCAAACCGATCTTAAGGATCATGGAACTATGTTAAAGTAATGTAGAATCTCATGGGAAAGCCGTATGGTCTACGGCAAGGGACTGAACATTTACATGGAATAAAACATACAAGTTGAGTAACCTATATATGCGATATATTAGGTTGACATGGACCATTACACGACTTTTGAGTGAGGGTCATTCTTGGTTAACACATGATACGGTGGGGATACTAGTACGGTAGGTGCAGAGCTAAAATACAGGATAGATATCACGGGGCGTTATACGTGATAGATATCTTGGGGATATTATACTTGATAGAAACCTGACGATGTGATACTTTGTTTTATCTTGACATCGTAATTTATCATGACACCTTAGTTTATTTGAGTTCAGTAGTTCATCCTGTTATTTTGATTTAGCTTATCTATCTTGTCATCATGCTTATGTTCATCTCAGTTTCTCATGTCAGTTAACTTTACTAGTTTTTATGCTAATAGTAGATAGGGCTTACTCAGTCTTTTTGACTGACCCGTTTTGTTTCGCCTCTTTTCTTCCGTTTCCCCCCCCCCCTAGGTTACAGGGAGGAAATAATGTTGTTTAGTTCGGACTTCTTCTGCTTGAGGGTCATCATGGATGGCTTGGACTTTTCTTGGCTAATGGCTACTTTACTGTTTTTACTTGGGGAATAATTTATGAAAATGTCTTTATGCTTCTTTACTATTGCAAGACAGGTTTTGATGTACTCTGATGTAAAAGGCTTTAGACCTTATTTATTCATGTTATGAAAGTTTGATTGTACTTCCGCTATTTTTATATGTTCTGTCTTGTGATATTTCTGTGCATGTTTACCAATAATGCCTCTCTAAAGCTAGTGCATTCCTTTGCGAGTGACCCTAGCGGAGGCGGGGTGTTACACGTGGTATCAGAGCAGAAGGTTACCAGACTGGGAAAAAGTTTTTAAAGACCTTCTGAAAACTATTTGAAAATCGTTTACAAAGAAGCATTTTTTCAAGAAAATTTTCTTTTAAAAGAAAAAGGCTATTCCCCAAAGGCCATTAGCACTATCCTTGTTTCCTTAATTGAATCTCTTCTCCTTTCTTTCCTCCATCTGTAGTCACAGTGGTTTTAACTGCGACTAGTCTTTTCTATCTACGAAAGTGCTTTCCATGCGATGGAGGTGGTTTTCAAGAGACCAGTGGCCGTGTTATAAGAAAGGATATTGAGAAAGAGGATAAAGAATACGAGCTTAAGGATGAGCAACTTGTTGGTATGGCTTAGTCCTCAAAGGAGGGAGAAAGATGAACAATGAAACCCATGACGAGAAAGTATCTTTGGTATGGTGAAACGGGACGGATAGTTAAGTATTGTGGGACAAGGACAAGATCATCGTTGTATACCCTCACTAGAGTACCTGAGTAGGGGGATAACATCCTTGTTGAAGATCTAGTTATTCTTTTCTATCATCCCGCCAAGACTTTGTTTTGATCCCCGCATCATTTAAGTCCGCTTCGGTAGTTGAGTCTCTGCACCTTAAGTACTAACGTAATAGAGAATCCCATTTTTGTCTCAAAGTCCTATTGGAGAATCAGTCCATTTATACATGACTTGTTTGGATTTGGGAATGTCTATGCCAAGTGTCGAGTTTGGAAATAATGCTTATGTTTATAAGCTATGGATGGATTCTAGGGATGAAGTGGTTATCCAGTAGGGGGTGCCACTCTCGGTTTTGATAGGAGGGTAGTTAGACCTTTTGACTAGCCTTGGTAATGCCCTCGAAGTATCGGGTAACCTTTTTGAGGTTCTGTCATGACTAGTTACTTAGAATCCCTTGATGCCTTTATTGGAAATTTGAAGCCCGATCGAGTGGTGTTCGCCAATAAGACGGATGGTTTACTTCATTTATGCATGGGTTATAGAGATCACCCTAGTAAGTGCGCATGATAACCTGATTGACATCTGTTTACCTTCAAGAGAAAGTTCTTCTACATGGAATGCCTTATAGTATATAAACGAGATCCAAGATTCACTAGTGAATTTTGGAAAGCTTGCATGAGATCATGAGTACGCAGTCATGTTTGCGCCAAGTATTCTAGAAAAAGGATAAGTGCAAGTGGAACGAGAGGCGACGAAGAAATGAGTTTCAGCTCATGTTATGGAAGCAGGAAATAAGAAGCTACGAAATCGCGAAGTTAAAGGGCGGTCAAGGCACAATGGAAGTAAGCCCGAGGAAATACGACTTTGATGGTCAAAGCCTAGATACGCGCATGATATCTCTTTTTGGGAGTATATCCTTGATCCCTGTTTCTGTAGAGCTTACTTGTAGGTTATCTTTTGTGGACATACTCTCGGTCCTACTTTCTGTTACAAACCCCGTAAGGAGTTTGTCTTGTTTATCTTCTCGGCCCTGTTTCAGGGAATTCTAGGTAGAACCCTATGGGTGTAAACATGTATTTGAAACATGTTATGATTGATATGGTGGCAAGTGGTTGCTCGTGGATGCGCGAATACACATTAGATACTAGCTCGACTCGGTCACATTTCATATTGCATATGCACGAGTATTTATACTTGTTTATGGATGAAATCGAATGTATTATCATGCGGTTGTTGCATATGAATGAATGATTGTGCACGCATATAGTATCTATATGACTAGGACTATCTGCATACATGTTGGATTCATGGCACTATACATATTTTGCATTAGAAAGATTATTCAGGCCTGATCATTAGCATTAGCTAAAGAACATGTACACACACGTTTTGCATATATTCATACAGCATTAGAAATCATCTAAGGACAATGGTTGCTTGTGGATGATGTTTTGAGTAGATGGATGATGGATGGTAGGATATGTTCTTCCTAACTTGGAGATTTCGGGGACGAAATCCTAAAAGGTGGAGAGAATGTAACAACCCGTATTTTTCGATAACGTGTTAAGACGAGAATCAAGGCAGAATTTAATTTTAAATTCTGAATCAAGTAAAACGGGCTATTCCATTGCGTCCGTCTCGGAAAAATACGCGAAATAGAGTCTGAGTTTTCGAGAATCGGAGTCCGTATGACCAAGATATGGCCTCGCGAAGTTTCACGAAAAATTCCCAAATTAAAGTATACTTAATTAAGTGAAATGGGCTGCGCAGAGAAATATATATATATTGATATATATATATATATATATAATTGAAAATTAAATAAATAAATATGCAAAAATGTTCAAAACAGCGAATTGGGATAGGGGAATAACCGAACCGGCCGATTTTTGAGATCGACCCAAGCCCGCTGGGTCGACTAGGGGTTAATCCAGGGTGTTTGGCTGTCAACCCGTGGGCCGATTCGCTCAAATGAAGATTTTGCATTTGGATGGTTCTCATGGTTCATCTTTAATCTAAAGGCCCTAGATGGTTCCTACACTTGACTTCTTACCCAAGACATGCTTTGATGGCTTAGATTGAATCTAGGTTTAATCCTATGGCCTAAAACACTTGCCTAATCTATAAATAAGACCCTAACCTATCCTAAATCCTCATTATTCATTCATGCAACTAAACTATGGCAAAATTTTACCTCTCATGGCCTCCACTCTCTTTATAAAATTTCTAAATGGTTTCTATGAGAGATTTTCCATGCATACAAGTGTTTTCAAGCTTGTATGAGTGTCATTAGCTTGCATTCAAGTCAAGTTTCTATCTTTGCATCATAAAGCAAGGGTTTTGATCATTTTGGCTCAAGGGTTTTTATGTTAGAGCTTGCATTTTGGGTCTATTTGATTGCATAAGGGCTTTGTCATATCTTTTGTGCCTTCATAGCAATGTAAGCCCTTTCCCTACTCTTAAATATTAACTATGAAGTTAAATGTTCATGTTGCAAGTTTGGGTTTGATCATTGAGTATGATACATGCTATCATGTCATGCAAGTTTATGAAGTCATTATCTTGATCTTGTGAGCTAAAAGCTACAACCTTTATGTTGAAATGTTGCATTAGGCAACATGAGAACCCTCATAACCTTTATGTCAACTTGCATATGAAGTCATAACCCTTATATGATGATATATGCGAGTTACTAGTCATCATTCCATATCTTTTGTCACCATGATTCGCTTATGTGCCAAGTTTGGGTTTATGCATGTTTTGAGGCTTAAGAATGTAACATGCAAGTTAATGAACACATTTGTGCCTCATTTGCCACCATGATTAACTTGTGGCTTAATATCCATTTTTGTCATGCCTTTGCCAAGTCTCTTCTTTTAATCCATTACGTTGTCGCGAACGTATATGCGAGTTTAAAAGCGTTGGGTTATGTTATGGGTAATTTCTAATGACATGAAAATACAACTTGAAAACATGACTTGAAATATAACATGGAAGTTGACATGTAAGTATGTATAAAAACATAAGATTGGGAATTTACCTATTAAGTTAGGTCTACCCTTTGGGAATTTACCTATTATGTTAGGTCTACCCAAATGCTTGAAAACTTGTAACATGTTTTGGGAAACATGATGGACATGACACTTAGATAATATAAGTGTGGCCAACTCGAGGTTGGGTTGAGTTTGCAACGTAAAACTACCCGGAACCGAACGGCCTAACTAGTAGTTGCAAACAATAGGACCCAATGTGAGAAGTTGGTCATGTTGTGCTTGAACCCGAGGTTAGACCAAGTTGTGGTGTAAAGCTACTCGGAACCGACCGGCTTAACTAGTAACCACAACAAAGTCTAATGTGAGAGGTGAAGGTGCATTAAGTAATTAATGCCACATGATAGGGTTAAGTTAATTTGATTAATGACTCATAACCAAATATGACATGGAAAAATGGGTTAAGTAATTTGATTAGGCTAATGATACTTAACAAAACATGGCAAGGTTGGGTAGGTTAAGTAACTTGATTTGCCTAATGACACTTAACCATTTTTATATGACTAGTGGATGGGGTTAAGTTAACCAACACTTAATCAATCTAACGCGATAACTTGGTAAGGTTAAGAAAGTTTTCTTAATGACGCTTAACCGAAAAATACGATTAACGAATGGGGTTAAGATTAGACTCAACTAGTCTAAACATGGAAATCGGATGGGGTTAAGTTAGCCTAGACTTAATTAATCCCACTTGGTAGTTTAATGGGGTTAAGTTAAACACTTAACTAGTCTAAACATGATGAATTGATGTGGTTAAGTGACCAATACTTAACCAATCTAACTTGTGAATTTATTGAGGTTAAGTTAACCTATACTTAACCGATCTAACATGAAAACATGATAAGGCTAAGTCATGAATCGCTTGAATACAGTTGACCGATTTGACTGAGTAAATTGATAGGGTCAAGTTAATATATACTTAACCAATCTAGAATGATAATTGGATGAGGTTAAGTCGTGAATTGCTTAATACATACTTAACCAACGTGAGCATGGTTTGTAGGGTTAAGTCTTGGACTTGGATACTTAGCCAATTTTGACATGATTTGAAGACGGGTTAAGTCTTGGACTTGGATACTTAGCCAATTTTGACATGATTGGTAGACGGGTTAAGTCATGAACTTAAGTGACACTTAATCCATTATGTAAACCCTAGTTCTGAGGATAGGGGATAACCGTAGTTAACAAGGATAACGGGAATAAGGCTAAGTGGTAAACCTTAGTTGAGGAATAACTAAGTAATGATTCTTAGTCAAGGAAATTTAGACTAGTTCATGGATAGATGAGTAACCTGATACGGTAGGTCATCGTTTAAGTATACGAGTAGGAGCAAGTATCTGATTTAGATAAAGGCTCCAGTGAACTGGGTAACGAAGCAACGGCTTCGGGGAACGTGAGGGTATTCTTGGTATCCCTCTATGAGCTGCCAGGTGATTATACTAGGCTCATGAGAGGTTAAGGTCTGCATTAGAAGAACCAAGAGTATGCCTTGGTTGCTATGCGAGCGACCTAAAGACGGGGATGGATAGGGGTTAGTCGACGATACACGGTCGTACCCTAGATAGCATTTCGTCATACTACCTACCATCTTTGGTCAAGCGTGTACGTACGGAAAGGCAGAGAACACCCAATAGACCATAATTGCTATCTAATTATGGTTGCAGTAAGGCTAGGATTGTGGGTTGGCCAGTAGTGTGTTCTCATACAGGATTTATCCTGTCTTGTCTTTCACTAGTTGAGGGAGGGGTCGCGTGGGACCATAGCCACGTATAGAAAAACAGACCTTAGCATCTGCATCGGCAGATAAATCGAAAGCTCCCGACCGAGTCCTGTATTTCTCGATCTGCCCTGTGACAGGACTCGGATGGCACGATGTGATACATGTGCATACAGTCATGGAAAACGATTCACGATGAATGCGTGGGAAAAAGGGCGCGGTTGACGGTTAGCGTAAATCCCAGTGGCCTTGGGTGGTTGAACCAAAACCGAGATACGAAAACGTGCAATAGGTAAGCGTAATCCCTAGTGGCCCTAGGTAGCATAAGTCCTAGTTGTACAAACGATAATTCATGTTGGAAGACCCTAGCTAGGTTTAGGGTAACAGTCCAAACCGATCTTAAGGATCATAGAACTATGTTAAAGTAATGTAGAATCTCATGGGAAAGCCGTATGGTCTACGGCAAGGGACTGAACATTTACATGGAATAAAACATACAAGTTGAGTAACCTATATATGCGATATATTAGGTTGACATGGACCATTACACGACTTTTGAGTGAGGGTCATTCTTGGTTAACACATGATACGTTGGGGATACTAGTACGGTAGGTGCAGAGCTAAAATACAGGATAGATATCACGGGGCGTTATACGTGATAGATATCTTGGGGATATTATACTTGATAGAAACCTGACGATGTGATACTTTGTTTTATCTTGACATCGTAATTTATCATGACACCTTAGTTTATCTGAGTTCAGTAGTTCATCCTGTTATTTTGATTTAGCTTATCTATCTTGTCATCATGCTTATGTTCATCTCAGTTTCTCATGTCAGTTAACTTTACTAGTTTTTATGCTAATAGTAGATAGGGCTTACTCAGTCTTTTTGACTGACCCGTTTTGTTTCGCCTCTTTTCTTCCGTTTCCCCCCCCCCCCAGGTTACAGGGAGGAAATATTGTTGTTTAGTTCGGACTTCTTCTGCTTGAGGGTCATCATGGATGGCTTGGACTTTTTTTGGCTAATGGCTACTTTACTGTTTTTACTTGGGGAATAATTTATGAAAATGTCTTTATGCTTCTTTACTATTGCAAGACAGGTTTTGATGTACTCTGATGTAAAAGGCTTTAGACCTTATTTATTCATGTTATGAAAGTTTGATTTTACTTCCGCTATTTTTATATGTTCTGTCTTGTGATATTTCTGTGCATGTTTACCAATAATGCCCCTCTAAAGCTAGTGCATTCCTTTGCGAGTGACCCTAGCGGAGGCGGGGTGTTACAAGAACGACCTCCTCAAAGTTGCCCCCTTTTGACCGACGCCACCGCCGGTAGGGACCACCGAATCGCCAGCCACCACCATGCGTGTAAAGCCCCTTCCTCCCTCTACGACTTCGCACCACCTGATCGGCCCCTCGTGCAACGGATTCGACGAAAAACCAAGAACTAGTTTGGAACAAATAGTGAAAGGTACGGCCTTGATTAATTAAAACTGTTTTTAACAGTTTAAATCCGTTGCAAACTTGTAAAAATCATATCTTTTTGCTATGTTGATGAAATTCAGTGAAACAAGAGACATTGAACTCGTGTGGACGTCTTCTACCTTCTAGAAGAGACCGCATATTTTTCTGAGCCTTCTGCTATTTTTGGTGGAGTGGAACCCAATGTGAGATTTCTAATTTATAAACGATATGGAAAACGACGATGTATAATTTATATGATCGATGTATGAGTTATATAAGTGTTGTACACCTCTTGTATAAGCGTTGTATAAGTTGTATGTTCGATGTATAAGTTATATATGCATTGTAAAAATTATATATGTGTTGAAATAGAAGTGTATTGCTATATATAAATATATGTATATATATATATATATACGCCCTTCGTCCACAAACCATGGACGATATTTATTGATTGTGATTGGTGTGGAAATTGATTGATAGCGAATGGTTGTTTGGGATTGTTTGTGGTTGATATTGATTGATTGTGGTTGAAAAATACCCAATTGTGGTTGAGAAATATTTGGTTGAAACCACATAGGATTAGTTTGTGGAAATGAAATAAATATATACATGTCGCCTGCGTGCGAACTAGATGCATGATCCCCATTGTCAAAAACCGCGAGGTTTTAAGGTAGAGCGAGGAGCCGTACTAGGGACGGTCCCGGTTTTAACTACCCTGCCGTTATACTGCCGAAATTTTGAATAATATTCATGTGTTTAAATTATTTTCATTTGCTGAAACTATATTTATTCGTTGAATAGAAAACCTTCATGTGTTGAATCTATATTCATTCGTTGAATTAAAATTCATGTGTTGAATGGTCTTCGTGTTTTAAATATAAAAATCACATTTTTATCTATATATGTAAAACCTTCATGTGTTGAATCGATATTCATTCGTTGAATTAAAATTCATGTGTTGAATGGTCTTCGTGTTTTAAATATAAAAATCACATTTTTATCTATATATAGAAACTATAGAAAACCTTCATGTGTTGAATCGATATTCATTCGTTGATTAGAAATTCATGTGTTGAATGATATTCATATTTTGAAATAAATGGTTTCATAATAAAAATCACCTTTTATCCACTATATGGACTATGTAAAATAATCTCGTTTTAAAAGAAATGGTTTTTTAATTAAAATCCTATTTTTATCACCTATATAAACTATATAAAATAATATTGTTTTGAAATGAATTGTTTTACAATAAAAATCACATTTTTATTATATACATGAATTGTTGAAATGTGAAGTGTTAAAAATAGCAACTCGTTCAAATAAATATGCATGAGTCGAAATATTCATTAATTAGCTAATGATATGATTTTTGCCTATGCATGCAACAATAGAATGAATGGTGTTTTTAAACCAAATGGAATCAAATATGAAGTTGAATGGAAGATGATAAATGATAAGAACTGTATATATGTACATGCATATTTATTGAACAGGTTATAGCAAAGGGGCTAGAGAAGAGGAATAAAATTTTGTGCCTGACAAATAGGTACACATTTACTGTTTTGTTTGGGTGATGATTTTATGAGCCTGTTGGCTAGCCGCTTGGCTTTTTCTTTTTTCTTTTTGACATGAGACGCCCATGTGGCTATTTGGGAATTTTCCCAGCCCCTCCCGTACAAAGGAGGTTATGGCGAAATTTTCAAAAATTTAAAGGCGTTAGTGAAATATTTGAAGTGAAAACGATATTGAAATTGTTGAATGAACTATATTTATATAAATATATAAATATAAATAAAATTAAAACGAAATGTGGCCGTGCAGTTCGTGTTTTGAAACCGTGATTTCAAACAACTAGTGCGGGAAATCCGACCATGGATTTTCCCGAAACCGCAACTGTTGAGTTCGCCTTGGAAATATCTTTCCAAAAGCACCAACTTTGTAAAAATCCAACGGTTGGATTGTCTGGAATGTTTAATTCAAATCTGAAGAAAAACAGCGCCAGAATCGATTATATATATATATATAAATATAATTACATTTAATCGAATAACGACGCTGCAGTTCATATTTTGAAATCGAAACTTCAAACGATTATACCGGGAGATCCGACCGTCGGATTTTCCCGAAACTGGAACTGTTGGATTCGTTTTGAAAAGATCTTTCTAATGATGTAAATTTTGTGAAGATCCAACGGTTACATTTTCAGATATGTGTAAATCAAATCTGAAGAAAAACAGCGCCACGGTCGCGTTATGGCCCGAAGCGTCGTTTTGAATATATTGGCTATTTTAAAATAAATAAAAATAACGATAAATCGTTATAAAATATTATGAACGATATGGATGTGATTTAGAAATTAACTGAAGGTTGGCTAAGTCGAATGGTTTCCTGGGTGTTGATCTGATGTTGGTTTCGGCCTTCGGGGTTAATATTTGGGAAATCATTCTCTTACTAATTGACGGTTAGTGACTAATGAATTGAAATGATGCGTGTGTAGTTTAGTGTTGCACTTGTTTATTATATACGCGAGTTGTTCAGAAAGACCGGGTTTATCCCATTCTGAATAACTGAATCGACGATAAGTAATCGAAGATTAAGACGGTGGTCGAAGACCGGAGATCTTCACCTCGTTTGGATGGTAACCGAGGTCCTGATTGGGAGGCATCCCGAAATATGGATAATGAGTGGTGATCGTCTAGACGTACGTGGTGATCGATGGATTTGCGAGGTATTTAGTGCCTCCGGTTTCGTTCAGACCCAGAACGGACTTGTAAATGGACTGTGTGTCTGACATTGGATTTTATTCTGTGTTGATTGATCTCTATTAAATATACATCTGTTTGGCGGTGAAGAATTTATTCTTTTGCTTAACGCCCTTCTCTGAAACGCACAAGCTCAGAGGTTGTATATCGATTGACATCAGTCGCATGGCATGTATTGCCTGTGTGGCATGCTAAGATGCAGTGATCAGGGCTTCTGTTGAAAAGCAAAGTCTTGTGGTGATGATCAAAGCACCGCCGGTGTGGCGTAGCTTTGTGTATAACGTAAAATCGCGAGCCTCACACCCCGGTACGAACCAGAAATGGGAGAGGACATCAGGGAGGGCCTGCATTTCTTCCTAGCTAGGGTGGTGTCAGTGAACTACCATCCCTGACATTTATATACTTTTCACCTGTGTGGTTGTTGCTGTTGCGAGGCGCCTCGGTTTGATCGGACGATCCGGGTCCGATGGAGTCATTCGTTAGCTCGTTTACGCCTCAAAGGGCGGGGAGACGTAGTGTTCAGGCATAATAATCCACATCGGTGGACCAGCCCTGACGATCCAAGGCTTGCCTGCGCGCTTGCCTGAGACTCGGGCTAGGCAGTCTCGAATTCGGTAAGGACTATCTTTTTCCTTGGTTCAGGACGGAAATCCAATTTCCAAATACGACATCATGCGGTTTTGATTGTATACCTATATATGACGTCATAGTGGTATGGGGCATTAATGCCGTCTATGATTGATAGTTATGATTCGAAATTGTTTTCAAAACTAGCAATAATATAAATGCCTTTGTTTTATTCGTATCAAGCATATTTTGGCCGTTATAAGGTAAAAACTCTATCCTCCGGTTTGCGTTGTATTGTGTGATGGGAACTGAGTCTTATAATGGCTTCATTTTTATAAAAAGCATAGCGATGTTTAAAAGAAAGATTTGTTTTAAAGCACTGGCAATCCAATGGAATAAACCCGTTCCACGAAAGTGGCGTGGTCCTATGATTGGCCATATTATATATGTGTTGAGTAGATTTCTCATACCAGTCCCATGACTGACTCGTAGTTTGTTTCACTTTCAAACTCTGGTGCCCCTTTTTCTACACGGGCAGCCTTGTATTCAGGTTTAGCTGGTTCTTTCTGGATAGCTGGAGCTGAAGATGGATTCTATCATTTATCTCTTTTTATGCTGTTCAGCTCCTATTGTACATATTTTGTTTGTTTTCCGCTGTAGACATTTATGTATAGCTGAATTGTATTTGTACTAAGTAAGATCCTGTATACTGTGTAACTCTGATGATTACTTTTATCCAGTATATTTTATTGTTCATTATCTGGTGTATTTATTTAATTTTGTTCTGCTGTTATCTGTTTATGTGTTATATTCCACGGATTACCCTTGCCGCCGTGAGTACGGGGTTTGGGGTCGTCTCATTTGGTATTAGAGCTTTGGTTAAGCTTAGTTCTGGAATATAACATTTGAACGAACTCGTCAGAAATAGAACCAGTACTGTTCTAGGACGGGTAACTCTATACAGATAGGATCAGCAATATCCTAGTATGAGTAAAGCAGAATGAAATTACACCTCGATAGACACATTTACATTCAAGTATTTGTCTCTATATTTTGAAATATCTTTTCTGTTGACCTGACACTTTGTCTGCTAATTGCAGACGCACTAGAAAATGAGTGACAGGAACAGAAGAAATAATCGTGTGACTCGACCAACTATTGAGGTAGTTGTGCTCCCGCAGCTAGAATTCAATATAGAAGTTCTATTCAAGAGATTTCGAAATCTGGGTGGATCGCCATTCTTAGGCAAGGATTCCATTATGGAAACACAAGCTTGGATTCATTCTGCAGAGAAAATCTTTGAGGGTTTAAAGCTGAGAGACGATCAGAAAAGATTACTGGCGTCTTGGGCACTCAAAGAAGAAGCTTTGTTTTGGTGGGATTCAGTTATTAAAGACAATCCAGAAGGTGATATCACCTGGGACAGATTCAAAGTGATTTTCTTAGAAAGATTTACTCCTCCCGAAGCAACCGAGCGACTATGTGATGAATTTTCTTATTTGATACAAGGTGATATGACCATCCCCGAATATCATAAGAAATTCAACGAACTTGCTCACTTTGCTCCTCATCTGATTCAAGATCCAAAGAGGAAAAATCTGAGATTTATTCATGGCCTGCAAAGAAAATATCAGAATAGTGTGATGAGGAATGTGAAACTTCCTTTCTCATAAATGATTTATATGGCTTATCAATACGAAGATCTCGACAGGAAGGGTATGTTACCTAACGAAGAAGGGGTCAGTTATAGTAATGAAGATGAGCCTGAAACTGATAATCCCGAGGCCAGTGCGATATCTGAGGTGAGTAAGAAGCCCAAAGTCAATCGGAAAAGGGCTAGATCTGAAAAGGAACCAACCACGACGGCCACCTGCTCTAACTGCAAGAAACCAGGGCATTTGACCAGAAGTTGTAAATCCTCGAAGAAGCGAAAGGAGGGTGGGTCTAAATCCAAGGGCAAGTTTCCTTTGACTCGGGAGTGCAATCTTTGTCATCAGGCCGGTCATATAAAGCGAGATTGCTGGCTGTTAAAAAAGACCAAAGAGGCTCAGGTAAATGAAGTGGCTGAAGTGCCTGCATCTTCGTCTGCTCAGGAAAGGGCCGATATTATAGAAGGAACGTTTACTGTCAAAAACATTCCAGTCAAAGTACTGTTTGACACAGGCACGTCACGAAGCTTTATTGCCAAGAGTGCAGCTAAGAAGCTGGATTTGAATTTGAGGAAGCTCAAGGAACCAATGACTGTCCAGAATCCGGTCGGGGGTTCTATCAATCTCAGTTGGATTTGTGCAGTACCTGTCTCCTTTTCTTGCTATAAATTCCCTATTATCTCTATCGTCATGCATTTTAATGAATTCGATATTATTCTGGGATTGGATTGGCTAACCAAATATGAAACAGAGGTTAGATGCGCCGAGAGAGTTGTTAGGGCTAGGATTAAATTAGGAAGTTATATAACCATACCGTGTGAAAGTCAGAAATCTAATAGAAAAGACTTCTGGGCAGCTCTCGATGTTTCTCCAGCCCAAATAGAAAATATCCCTGAAGTTACAGAGAATATTCTAGATCTCATCAAAGATATCCCTGTTGTCAAGAACTATGCGGATGTGTTCGAAGAAGTTGTTCGCTTACCTCCGCAGAGGGAAATAGATTTCAAGATCGCCTTGATTCCCAATGCAAGGCCGGTAGTTCACACTATTCGAAGAATGTCCTTGAAAGAGAAGGAGGAATTAGACAATCAAACACGACAGCTAGTATGGAAGGGTCTGATCAGGCCTAGCTTCTCTGATGGGGGTGCAGCAGTGGTCTTTGTCCCGAAATCTGACGGTACTCTACGGCTATGTGTGGATTATCGTGATCTGAACAAACAGGCAATAAATAACAAATATCCATTGCCGCGAATAGATGATTTGTTGGATCGTCTGAATGGAGCACAAGTATTTTCACGAATGGACCTAGCTACAGGCTTCCATCAGCTTCAAATTGCCGAAGAGTGTGTTCCAATGACAGCATTCAGAGGTCCCGACTTATTCTATGAGTGGTTAGTAATGCCGTTCGGCTTATGTAACGCTCCAACTTACTTCGTCGATCTGATGAATAGAGTGTTCAGGGGAATTTTGAATAAATTTGTTCTGGTTTTTATTGATGATATTCTAATCTTCTCTAAATCAAAGGCCGAACATGAAAAACATCTGGAACAGGTTCTAGAAATTCTGAGACGGAATGTATTAAAAGCCAAATTTTCCAAATGTATCTTCTGGCAAGATGAAGTAAAATTTCTAGGCCACGTCGTATCGAAAGAAGGAATCGCTGTGGATCCAAGCAAAATCACAGCAATTCAGAATTGGAAACAGCCCAGTACCCCCACTGAAGTCCGCAGTTTTCTCGGATTGGCTAGCTATTACCAGAAGTTCGTTAAAAAAAATTCGAAGATATCTGGCCACTTAACGAAGTTTACAAAGAAGCACTCTAAATTCAAATGGACTCCAGAAAGTGAGGAGGCTTTCGAAGAGCTAAAGTTAAGATTAACGACAGCTCCAGTGTTAACCATCATCGATCGCAACCAAGATTTAAATGTCTGGACTGATGCTTCTAGAGAGGGCCTTGGCGCAGTGTTAATGCAAAGGGGTCAAGTGATTGCTTATGCTAGCCGTCATCTGAAGCCACATGAGAAAAACTACATCACTCATGATCTTGAGTTATTGGCTATAGTATTCGCTTTGAAAATCTGGAGACACTATCTTCTGGGTGAGAGATTTGAACTGTTTACAGATCACCATTCGTTAAAGTACCTGTTCACTCAGAAAGACCTGAATCTGAGGCAGCAACGTTGGTTGGAGTTTCTTGCAGCATATGACTTTGAAATTATATATACTCCAGGGAAAGCCAATGTCGTGGCCGATGCGTTGAGTCGAAAGAATGTAATGATCGTCAGCATTATTATTACGACTTCCTTGATTGACAAAATATCTATTCTTCAGAAAGAGGACAACTTTATTAAGGATATGATCAAAAGGATTCAGAAAGGCGAACCCTCGTGTTTTCAAATAGATAACGACGAGACCCTGAGATTGAAAGGAAGGATTTGTGTTCCCGACGTCCCAGAGTTAAAAAGGGAAGTGTTAGACGAGTGTCACAAGTCCAAGCTGAGTATCCATCCTGGTGTGGCCAAAATGTACAACGATCTCAAATGAACATTCTGGTGGAAGGCTATGAAAAGAGATGTTTCAATATATGTTAGCCGATGCCCTACTTGCCAGCTAGTCAAGAGCGACCAACAGAAATTGGCTGCATTGTTACAACCACTAGAAGTTCCTGGTTGGATGTGGGAACATATTTCTATGGATTTCATTGATGGTCTGCCCAGAACCAAAAAAGGGAATGACAGTATTTGGGTGATCGTAGATCGCTTCACGAAGACCTCCCATTTCATACCTGTCAGATCAAACAGAACTGCTCAGAGTCTGGCGCAGATATACTTCAGGGAAATAGTTAGACTGCATGGATTGCCGCTTAGTATAGTCAGTGATAGAGATACAATAATCACTAGCAAATTCTGGGAAGCATTTCAAGTCGAGCTGGGAACGAAGTTGAACTTAAGCACCGCTTATCATCCTCAGACAGACGGTCAGACTGAGAGGGTAAATCGTATTTTAGAAGATCTATTGCGGGCTTGTGTTATAGATTTCTGTGGATCATGGGAAGACCATCTGCATTTGGCTGAATTCTCTTATAACAACAGCTACTAGGCGAGTCTGACAATGTCGCCATTCGAAGCATTGTATGGTAGACCGTGCCGATCTCCTGCTTGTTGGGTCGAACCTGGAAATAGACTTGTGTTAGGGCCAGACATGATTCGAGAAGCTGCCGACAAAGTCGATTTTATTAAGAAGCGATTACTTGCCGCTCAAAGCCGACAAAAGAGCTATGTCGATAGAAGAAGAAGAGATATATCCTTTGCTGTTGGCGACTATGTATATTTGAAAGTATCGCCGATGAGAGGAGTTATCCGGTTCCGTAAAACTGGAAAGTTGGCGCCCAAATTCATTGGTTCGTTTCCTATTCTGGAACGGATCGGAACTCTCGCTTATAGGGTCAAATTGCCAGATTGGTTGCCTGGAGTTCATGATGTATTTCACATATCTCAACTTCGAAAGCACGTTCATGATCCAGACTTGATCGTGGAAGAAGCAACTCAGCAGGATATTGAAATTACTCCAGAACTAGCTGTGAGAAGAGAGCCGCTAAAGATTATCGGCAAAGAAACCAAAGAGCTGAGGAACAAGAAGGTTCACTTAGTCAAAGTGCAATGGAGTGGAGATCCACGAGATTGTACTTGGGAAACTGAGGAGAGCATTCAGAAAGCTTATCCTAGATGCCGAGTGGATATCTCTGATTGACTCTGGTGCAAGGTACATTTACCCTACTTTGCATTACCATTTAATTCTCTACTCTGTTGTTATTTTCTTTCCATGGATGTGCACTTTTAAATTCTATAGTCTGAATGATTTTAAAAAGAGTATAGAAATTGATTAGTATATTCTTGAAAGGTTGAAAATGATTTGATTATTGGTTGTGTTGTGTAATTGTAGATTTATCAAACCACTTCCGACTTTGTTCCTTTTCGGGGAAGAAAAGTTTTAAGTGGGGGAGATTGTAACGACCCAGAAAATCTGAACCAATTTAAAATTTTTAAATTGGCTAAAATAATGGATTTTAAATATTTAAAATAAATATTTTAAATAATGGCAATGAAAACTGAGTTTGAATCGACAATTGAAAACGAATATAATTAATTATAATTATAAACAAGGCCAGAAATGGCGCTGCAGTTTCAAAAATTGAATTCAAACTTTGTCGGACTATACCAGGTACAAAACAAAACAGATTTTAGCGAAACCAAGAATATTTAAATCTGTTAGTTAATACCTTTCTAACGAATCTGAAAAATCGAATTTTCATAACGGAAAGCAAAAGTTATGGCCGAATGAATTTTCAGAAAGGTCGCTATGGAATTTATATAGCCCGTGAAATTGGCCATTTTGCATACGACCTCGGAATTCGATGAAACCACTTTTGTTGGATCCAGGATACGAAGTTATTGCTAGATTTCAAATTTCATAATTTTTGAAGCTAGTATGTGAGCATGGCAAAAGAAAACGTGTTTTGATCAATTATAGTTAAATTGGATCGACCAGAAATGGGCATTTTTCAAACGGTCTCAGAATTCGATGAAACTAGTTTTGTTGGGACCGTATCGTCAAAACATAGCTAGATTTATTTTTCTGGAATTTTTCGAACCAGTTTGTGGCCTTGGCAAATTGAAATGTACGTTCAAATTAAATATTTAATGTTATATACTTTAATCTGAAGGAAAACTAACTGAAACATTCGAATGGGCCTTCGAAATATATTCCATTGTGTTCGGAATGGGGGTAAAACGCTAAGGACGACAGTCTTTGGGTTTGGATTGGTGGTCGTGTCAGAAAACCCCTTTAAAACTTCACCGGCCAATCAGAATTTTTATAAAAAAAAAGAAAATTCCCCTTTTTCTCTCTCCCCGCTGAAGCGATATACGGCGGAAGTGGTTCGAAGCTTCCTCCTCCGATTTCGGCCGCCACCGTCCACGCCAGGCTTTGCCACCACCCACGTTCGAAAGCCCCTTCCCTCCTCTTCAAATCCGACTAAGTCCCACCACCTCCCATCGCGCCACCTGCGAGAACGACCTCCTCAAAGTTGCCCCCTTTCGACTGCCGCCCCCGCCGGTAGGGACCACCGAATCGCCAGCCACCACAACGCGCGTAAAGCCCCTTCCTCCCTCTACGACGTCGCACCACCTGATCGGCCCCTCGTGCAACGGATTCGACGAAAATCCAAGACCTAGTTTCGAACAAATAGTGAAAGGTACAGCCTTGATTAATTAAAACTGTTTTTAACAGTTTAAAACCGTTGCAAACTTGTAAAAATCATATCTTTTTGTTGTGTTGACGAAATTCAGTGAAACAAGAGACAGTGGACTCGTGTGGATGTCTTCTACCTTCTAAAAGAGACCGCATATTTTTCTGAGCCTTCTGCTATTTTTGGTGGAGTGGAACCCAATGTGAGATTTCTAATTTATAAACGATATGGAAAACGACGATGTATAAATTATATGATCGATGTATGAGTTATATAAGCATTGTACACCTCTTGTATAAGCGTTGTATAAGTTGTATGTTCGATGTATAAGTTATATATGCGTTGTAAAAATTATATATGTGTTGAAATAGAAGTGTATTGCCATATATAAATATATGTGTATATATATATATACACCCCTCGTCCACAAACCATGGACGATATTTATTGATTGTGATTGGTGTGGAAATTGATTGATAGCGAATGGTTGTTTGGGATTGTTTATGGTTGATATTGATTGATTGTGGTTGAAAAGTACCCACTTGTGGTTGAGAAATATTTGGTTGAAACCACATAGGATTAGTTTGTGGAAATGAAATAAATATATACATGTCGCCTGCGTGCGAACTAGATGCATGATCCCCATTGTCAAAAACCGCGAGGTTTTAAGGTAGAGCGAGGAGCCGTACTAGGGACGGTCCCGGTTTTAACTACCTTGCCGTTATGCTGTCGAAATTTTGAATAATATTCATGTGTTTGAATTATTTTCATTTGCTGAAACTATATTTATTCGTTGAATAGAAAACCTTCATGTGTTGAATCGATATTCATTCGTTGAATTAAAATTCATGTGTTGAATGATCTTCGTGTTTTAAATATAAAAATCACATTTTTTTATATGTAAACTATAAAAAACCTTCATGTGTTGAATCGATATTCATTGGTTGAATTAAAATTCATGTGTTGAATGGTCTTCGTGTTTTAAATATAAAAATCACATTTTTATCTATATATAGAAACTATAGAAAACCTTCATGTGTTGAATCGATATTCATTCGTTGATTAGAAATTCAAGTGTTGAATGGTATTCATATTTTGAAATAAATGGTTTCATAATAAAAATCACCTTTTATCAACTATATGGACTATGTAAAATAATCTCGTTTTAAAAGAAATGGTTTTTTAATTAAAATCCTATTTTTATCACCTATATAAACTATATAAAATAATAGTGTTTTGAAATGAATTGTTTTACAATAAAAATCACATTTTTATTATATACATGAATTGTTGAAATGTGAAGTGTTAAAAATAGCAACTCGTTCAAATAAATATGCATGAGTCGAAATATTCATTAATTAGCTAATGATATGATTTTTGCCTATGCATGCAACAATAGAATGAATGGTGTTTTTAAACCAAATGGAATCAAATATGAAGTTGAATGGAAAATGATAAATGATAAGAACTGTATATATGTACATGCATATTTATTGAACAGGTTATAGCAAAGGGGCTAGAGAAGAGGAATAAAATTTTGTGCCCAACAAATAGGTACACATTTACTGTTTTGTTTGGGTGATGATTTTATGAGCCTGTTGGCTAGCCGCTTGGCTTTTTCTTTTTTCTTTTTGACATGAGACGCCCGTGTGGCTATTTGGGAATTTTCCCAGCCCCTCCCGTACAAAGGAGGTTATGGCGAAATTTTCCAAAATTTAAAGGCGTTAGTGAAATATTTGAAGTGAAAACGATATTGAAATTGTTGAATGAACTATATTTATATAAGTATATAAATATAAATAAAATTAAAACGAAACGTGGCCGTGCAGTTCGTGTTTTGAAACCGTGATTTCGAACAACTAGTGCGGGAAATCCGACCATGGATTTTCCCGAAACCGCAACCGTTGGGTTCGCCTTGGAAATATCTTTCCAACGGCACCAACTTTGTAAAAATCCAACGGTTGGATTGTCTGGAATGTTTAATTCAAATCTGAAGAAAAACAGCGCCAAAATCGATTATATTTATATATATATGTATGTATATATATATAATTATATTTAATCGAATAACGACGCTGCAGTTCGTATTTTGAAATCGAAACTTCAAACGATTATACCGGGAGATCCGACCATCGGATTTTCCCGAAACTGGAACCATTGGATTCGTTTTGAAAAGATCTTTCTAATGATGTAAATTTTGTGAAGATACAACGGTTAGATTTACAGATATGTGTAAATCAAATCTGAAGAAAAACAGTGCCACGGTCTCGTTCTAGCCCGAAGCGTCGTTTTGAATATATTGGCTATTTTAAAATAAATAAAAATAACGATAAATCGTTATAAAATATTATGAACGATATGGATGTGATTTAGAAATTAACTGAAGGTTGGCTAAGTTGAATGGTTTCCTGGGTGTTGATCTGATGTTGGTTTCGGCCTTCGGGGTTAATATTTGGGAAATCGTTCTCTTACTGATTGACGGTTAGTGACTAATGAATTGAAATGATGCGTGTGTAGTTTAGTGTTGCACTTGTTTATTATATACGTGAGTTGTTCAGAAAGACCGGGTTTATCCCATTCTGAATAACTGAATCGATGATAAGTAATCGAAGATGAAGACGGTGGTCGAAGACCGAAGATCTTCACCTCGTTTGGATGGTAACCGAAGTCCTGATTGGGAGGCATCCCGAAATATGGATAATGAGTGGTGATCGTCCAGATGTACGTGGTGATCGATGGATTTGCGAGGTATTTAGTGCCTCCGGTTTCGTTCAGACCCAGAATGGACTTGTAAATGGACTGTGTGTCTGACATTGGATTTTATTCTGTGTTGATTGATCTCTATTAAATATACATCTGTTTGGTGGCAGAGAATTTATTCTTTTGCTTAACGCCCTTCTCTGAAACGCATGAGCTCAGGTGTTGTATATCGATGGACATCAGTCGCATTGCATGTATTGCCTGTGTGGCATGCTAAGATGTAGTGATCAGGGCTTCTGTTGAAATGCAAAGTCTTGTGGTGATGATCAAAGCACCGCCGGTGTGGCGTAGCTTTGTGTATAACGTAAAATCGCGAGCCTCACATCCCGGTATGAACCAGAAACGGGAGAGGACATCAGGGAGGGCCTGCGTTTCTTCCTAGCTAGGGTGGTGTCAGTGACTTACCAGCCCTGACATTTATATACTTTTCACCTGTGTGGTTGTTGCTGTTGCGAGGCGCCTCGGTTTGATCGGACGATCCGGGTCCGATGGGTCATTCGTTGGCTCATTTACGCCCCAAAGGGCGGGGAGACGTAGTGTTCAGGCATAATAATCCACATCGGTGGGCCGGCCTTGACGATCCAAGGCTTGCCTGCGCGCTTGCCTGAGACTCGGGCTAGGCAGTTTCGAATTCGGTAAGGACTATCTTTTGCCTTGGTTCAGGACGGAAATCTAATTTCCAAATACGACATCGTGCGGTTTTGATTGTATACCTATATACGACGACATAGTAGTATGGTGCATTAATGTCGTCTATGATTGATAGTTATGATTTGAAATTGTTTTCAAAACATATAAAAACTAGCAATAATATAAATGCCTTTGTTTTATTCGTATCAAGCATATTTTGGCCGTTATAAGGTAAAAACTCTATCCTCCGGTTTGCGTTGCATTGTGTGATGGGAACTGAGTCTTATAATGGCTTCATTTTTATAAAAAGCATAGCGATGTTTAAAAGAAAGATTTGTTTTAAAGCACTGGCAATCCAATGGAGTAAACCCGTTCCACGAAAGTGGCGTGGTCCTGTGATTGGCCATATTATATATGTGTTGAGTAAATTTCTCATACCAGTCCCATGACTGACTCGTAGTTTGTTTCACTTTCAAACTCGGGTGCCCCTTTTTCTACATGGGCAGCCTTGTATTCAGGTTTAGCTGGTTCTTTCTGGATAGCCGGAGCTGAAGATGGATTCTATCATTTATCTCTTTTTATGCAGTTCAGCTCCTATTGTACATATTTTGTTTGTTTTCTGCTGTAGACATTTATGTATAGTTGAACTGTATTTGTACTAAGTAAGATTCTGTATACTATGTAACTCTGATGATTACTTTTATCCAATATATTGTATTGTTCATTATCTGGTGTATTTATTTAATTTTGTTCTGCTGTTATCTGTTTATGTGTTATATTCCACGGATTACCCTTGCCGCCGTGAGTACGGGGTTTGGGGTCGTCTAATTACTCTTCACATCGAAGAGGTTTTCCACGTATAAAATATTTTGTTTTGCAATTTTACTTTCATCATATCTTTTTTATTTAAATGGTGTGTTGATTGATTGTCTTGTGTGTGATATTGTGAGTGTAGCTTGAAGTAACCCCTAATTGATCCTACCAAGTCCAGTGTGTCTTTGAATTCTCCGATTCGTACATGTATGAGCATGGAAATGGTTCTAATACCTATGCGTATATGTTTGTAAGCATGCACACCAACTGTCACTGGTATACTTACCTATAAAGAAACAAGGATATATTTAATAACAGTTCACCAATAAATATAAAAAAATTAAAGAAACTTCTGTATTTTAAATCTACATATGCAATTCAAAATTTGTTGCTGTTTCGATTTTAAAAGTAAAAACTAACATGAATGATCTAATTTTGGTTTTTTCCATTCTTAATTATGTTATTTTTGCTAAAAAGATAATACCATCTATGGAAGGATGCTGCAAAATCAACTGTGCTTTTGAATACATGGGGCTGCTGATTTGAAAAAAACAGCGGATATCGGAAGGTATACTGTGCAGAAATGACATGATTCATTTAACACCATACGTAATCTGTCGATTGAAGTAAAATTGTCATTTATAGAATTTTACAATACTGGAGGATATGGCATTTATTATTGTGTCAGTCAATTTATTATGTTTGGTTTTATTTATTTAACTATTTTATTATGATGGTAAGAATAAAATTTGAAGCATTTGTGAAACCAGTTACAGGTTTGAATTGGAAATATAGACTTTAAATGTTGGTATGTGTGTATTCATCGAAAATTTTGTGTTGATCAAATATCTAAATATATATATTTGAGGCTTGTGTGTAGGAAAACATGCATCTCTACCCTTTAAAAAACAAATACATTCCCTCTTTAAGAATGCAAATATTGCCTCAGAAATATTTTTTCTTTTCCCTATCTTTCTTTTAAAGAATATATGGATGTGAGCATTGAATTGTTAACGAAGTGCATGCATGTTGCCATTTGTGTTTGAGCAAAAAAGAAAGGCATGCTAGGCATATCTCAAAAAGGCATGCTAGGCATATGTCATGAAGTCATGCTTGTTATAGATTGGTTTTGTGATGTAGCACAAAAATAGGGTGTTAATATTGGCTTATGTAAAAAAGTTCTTCATGATATAACTCAGAAAAAGTAATATTGAAGAAGTTGATTTTGGGGATCACTGAAGTAATATTTTTTTTTGATTTATCATGCAACTGATTTGGTGACTATGGGTCATTATTTTGCATCAAAACTATTCCCTTTGCTTTTGATATATAGGTACGCAACATGTTGCTTTGCTATGTGGAACATAACCAAGTCTATGTTGCATAACAGAAGATTTAAGGAACGAAAGCTGAATTCAAATCCAAGTTCAAATTGTTTTGACCTGAAAATTTTGAAACTCGGACGCCAGATCCATTTCCTGTCGATGCCATTAAATCTTTTGCCTTAGCTATGGGAAAATCATTGAACATCATTACTTTTCCGACATACATTATCGTCAACTGGGAGATTTTCTGCTTTCTACAAAGCAAGCAGTGCTTTTAGCTGTTTTGGAGAATTAGAGTTGAATTCCAATATCATTTTTTCTTACTGCTGGTACGATTACTTTTTACCTATGCTTTGATTGGCAGGTTCAATTGCTTGATAGTTTCTATGGTTAAAAAAAGTATTTCCTAACATACTTAGTATATTCAATTTTCATTTATAGCAATAAGCAAAAATAGAGCTTTAGAATGAGCTCAAAGAAGTGCAAGCTTGCACCTGCAAGCTTGATTCAGCAAGTTGGTTTGTGCAAACTTGCTTGCAGGTGCAAGCTGTGCAAGCTTGCTTGTGTGCGCTTGCAGCTTGCACCTGCAAGCTTGAAAAAACGTTTAAAATATTTTGTACTCACTTGTTATCTTCCAATTTAAAATTTCTTTAAAGAAGTCAACAATTTCACCATTGACTTCAATGGAGTTTTGTCAAAATGTGAAAGTGCTAACTTATATGCTAGCATCTGTAAACCTACCAAATTACTGGTATATAGAAATACCATATTAATAATATCCATAAGAATCAATATAAACAAGATTAGTGTACAATCAGACTAAAATATTTATGTTACTACTTATTTTCAGTTTACAGTTCAACTTTGATAAGTAAATCAACTTGTTATCGACTAGGGCTGCACAATGAATTGTATCCAATGGATCTAAGTGAATTTCATTGTTTACTTTATGTATGTTTTATCTTGTGAGTTCGTGTGCCAGAAATATTTGAATGGGAAAACACATAGGAGAAGATATAATTGTGGATAATAGTAAAGCTCTTGTAGCATTAAGAGCACTCGTCATCTTTCTGTTTCTATATGTAAAAGAAGCTCAATTTCTTGCCATCAAGGTTAGTTATTTGTCTACTTTTATTGTATATAACTTTCTCATTATCGTTATTAAATTGTATTTTGGAACTACAGTGGCATAAAGTGTTGGGTCGTTTTGGTCCTACTGGAACTGGAAAGGTACTTAGTTAATTTAATTTCAGTAACAAATTGATTATTTACTTTGAAATTTGTAATTTTCTCATCAGACAAGGTTGGTACATGCTATTGCCAAGGAGTATGATGCACATTTGATTATGATCAAGTAATGCATCAGCAAATTGTTTTCTATATTTATGTTTTTCATGTTGATTTTTACAAATTAAGTTATTTTTAGCATCTTTAATTCTAATTTGGAGTTTTTTCCACATTTACGCCTGTAATCTAAGAACAGTATTACTCCGAGTTAGTTAACTATCAGTAAACATCATTTTGTGTAGAGAAACCAATGAAAGGAATTCACTTACTAGTTGTATTTGTAGAAATGGTGTCCGTATCATGGGTTGGTGTGTGGTTGTATCAAATGATATTGACTTTCGGTGGAGCAGGTTGGTTCTTATATACTTAGTTTGGTAGTTCTTTTATGATTAACATTGTCGATAATTAAATTAGTTCTTAATAAATTTCATACCATTACATATATAACAAAGGTAATAAGCCAATCAAGCATATATTAGAATCGAATATAATTTCATGCGACTATATAATATTGAATGGGCTTAACATCGTTTCCATTATGTATGTAGATGGGGAGACAGTTTCGTTTTTATCATATGTAGTGGAGCCTAATATGGAAGAGCGCAAACTGGTAATTTAACCTTTTCACCTTTTCTTTAACCTTATCATAGAGCATTTTTGTTTGTCTTGCCGTTATAAACAAATAAATAATAATAGGCATGTCTATATATCGAGAAAAGTTTAGATACAATAACTGACTTTATGAGAAGTAACTAATTTTATATAAACATTTAACAAAGCCAGCTAAGTTTTATAAAAATTAACCTATTTCATCAAAATTAACTAATTTTTATAGAAGTTAACTAACTCTTATAGATATTAAGTACGTTTGTCAAAAAAATAATTAAGTTTACAAAATATAATTTTGTTTTTAAAATAAATCCAATTCATAATAATAACGAAGTTAATGATGTTTAACTAATTTTTATAAAAGTTAATCAAGCTATATAAACATCTAGTTAAATTAATTAAGTTCTTAATATTTAACTTGGTTTTGTAAAGACTGAACTATATTTTAATAAATTGAATAATCATCTAATATTGACAATATTTTATCAAAAGTAAAAAAATTATAAAATATAGTAAGTTTATAAAAAATTAACATATTTTAGCAAATCGATTTGGATGTGGCCTTCATTTTCCCACGAACTCTTAGTGTTTTAGGGAATCAAGATGGTGCAAATGTTTCCCAATACGTATTTGAGTCAAGGTACACATAAATTATTCTTTGTTTGGTTAATTGTCTAATATCTTTATGGAAAAAATATGTTTCTTTCTACATAAATACCCCAAACTTTGCCTTGTGGTTATAGAACTATCGGAAACCGAGATAACCCTTTTCGGTGAATATTTAGAAATACATGAATACGTTGGTAATTTATCCTTCAATAGAAGTAGTTCAAGTACCAAAAACCAACCTAGTGTAAATTTTGATAGCATCAGTGCAATGGCTACTATTTCAAAGAGTCGGGTGGTCGATGATCCTGAAGTAAATAATTATACCAAGGTAGAAAATTGAGCAGTAAAATAAGTTTGAAAGCTTGATTATATGTAGTGCACAAATTAATATATGTCTCAACCAAATAAAAGTATGTTAACTTGAGAAACGAAATAAAATCTAACATTTTTTTCGTACATAACAAGAACTATACGGTGTTGAAGATGTGTAATATTTATTTTAGTGTATAATATGTTTACCAAGTATATCAGTATTTATCAAATTTATAATAACATGATAGGAAAAAGTTTGTAGTTCAAATATCCAATTTTCATGTTGTAATTGCTATTTTAATACGAAAAATGAAGGAATGCAGTGCAAGAATGCAGCATAATCAAATTATCTAATTTTAATAAAGGGTGAAAGGATTTCATTTCTCACCTAAGAGGAATGAAGCTTAAATCCAAGTTTTTATATGTATTAGTAAGGGAGAATCAAGCAATTTCATGAAGAAAAAATGTAGTAAACAATATAAATCGCAACTACAAAAACTATTTATCTTGGAACTGCATGTATTAGTAAATAATTATTCAGTTTTTGTATGTATTAGCAAGTGGCATCAACTCTTTAATACACTGGCAATGTTGATCTTAGAAATGCATGTGGAAAGTATTTCTATTTTGTTTGCCTAAACATTGATGATCCAGAATTGTCTCTAGTAGCATTAAACTCAAATAGGGGATCTCATTTATGTGCCTTCAGGTGATGCGCTAGGAAATTGAGTATGTGTTGGTGCTCTTTTAGTTTAGATCTTTGAGATATATGGCTGTGCTAGTGAAAAAAAAGTGTTATGGATCTGGTGTATGGCAGAGGATTGATGAAGATGTGGTAAGGATCTCAAATGTATTGCTAATAAGAGTATTGTATCGATCTTTTGTTTCCTTTTATGTTTGCTGAATTTTTGGATGTTACAGTTATTAGCTTGTTGTCATACATGTTTAGTAGTAATTATGAATGGATTTCATTCAAAAAAAAGGTGGATTAGGGTTGAAATATGAGCACGTTTGGCAAGCATAATTAAACAGTTTGTAAGCTGCTTATTGCAGTTTCTATGTTTGCCCACAATCAACTATGTGATAAAATAAGATGCATTAAAGTTGATAAGTCATAAGTCTAGCGACAAATGTTTTCCTATGGATCATATCAATTTTTACTGCTGAAATCTATCATAATTTCACCTTGTTTTCCTAATTACTTTTATCTTTTACGGTTTGTAATTTTAGATTTCACTGCAGAATCAGGACCTTTAACATTCCATTCCATTACATTCACTGGGAGTTTTCAGTAGGTTTTCTCCTTAAATACAGATAAGAGGAAGCACTTGCATTATGCTTTGTATGTGTTTTTTCTTGCCTTTTGATTTTAAATGACTAGTGATGTCTTTCCATGTAGGATTAATGTCAGTTGAGATACGGTGGTGAATTCGAAAGATGGTTGTTTCCTGGTTGCCAATTGGCCTAAGACGTGATTTTTAGTTTCTTTTGTTCCTCATAACAAAATCTGAATTATTCCTTTTCATTTCAAACTTTTGTTGTAATAGTATATTATTAGAATAAGAAATTGTAAACTTTGAATGTTATTGTAGCAAAATGTTGCAATAGAATTTTTTTGTAGTGTTCTGACTGTGCAATATAAAGAAAATTTGTTATAGCTTTGTTATATTATAGCCTTATGGTAGTGCCATACAAAATATTTTTGAAGGAATAAACAGCATTTACAGCAACAAAACGATGCTGCATAAGATAATATTGAATTTTCCATAGCGTGTTCTGATGCGTCATAAAAATTTTGCATAGCATGTTCAGATGCTATAACAAGAAGGAATGTAAACATATTACACCATTTAAATGACGTTTTCATAGCGTGTGGATGCGTCATAAAAAAATTTCATAGTATGCTTCGCAAGCTATAGAAAGGAAGTTGCAACGATATGACCTATTTAAGATGACAACAAAAGTAGGTTTTCCATTGCAAGTATGACATGCTATAGTATCTATCAGACTTTTCACAACATGTTGATCAATGAAAATTATAGAATCGCTATAGAATGTTTTTATAGCAGTTTTTCAACGCTATAAAAAGTCTTTTTTCTTGTAGTGACATTTGCTGGGGCTGATACCTATTGAAGTCCTTACAACACCTGTTATTGAAGAGGTAGATGTCGATTGGATTATGGAAACAGTAGAGGAACCCGAGTCCTGGATGACACCGATTAAGGAATATATCCTCAACGGAACACTTCCAGAGGAACCAAAAAAGCGGAGGAAAATAATGCGCAAGGCTCCACTATATCTTGTTCAGGATGGGAGACTGTACAGACAAGGATTCTCTATACCATTGCTGCGATGTGTGTCCAAGGAGGAGTCAAGAGCAATCTTAGCAGAACTGCATGAGGGAGATTGCGGAGGTCACATTGGCGGTCAAATATTAGCCAAGAAAGTTCTACGATACGGCTATTTTTGGCCTCACGTGAACCTGGATGCGATGACTTATGACAAAAGATGTGACAAATGTTAAAGACTTACAAAAATTCCAAGAGCGCCACCAACCAAGTTGACATAGATGGTCAGCCCATGGCCATTTGCTGTCTGGGGCATAGATTTGATTCGGGCACTACCCACTGCAAAATCAAATATGAAGTACACGATAGTGGCAGTCGATTATTTTACTAAATGGACTGATGAAGAGCCACTAACCACTATTACTTCAACGAAAGTGATCAACTTTGTCTTGAAAAGCATCATCTACAGGTTCAGCATACCGCAAAAAATAATAACCGATAATGGGACTCAATTTGAAAGCAGTGAGTTCTTGGACTTTTGCGCCAAATTCAAGATCAAGAAAAAAAATTCGGCCGTTGCCCATCCGCAAGCTAATGGGCAAGTTGAAGCAATCAATAAGATCCTAAAATCAACCATCAAGAAACGACTTGAAAAAGCCAAGGGTGGATGGGTTGATGAGCTTTCGCTTGCATTATGGGCATATCCTACCACCCATAAAACTGCAACAGGGCAAACTCCGTTTTCATTGGCATTTGGGTCTGAGACGATGGTCCCAGTTGAACTAGAGGTTCCAACTCATAGAAGGATCTACTTCAACCAAGCATAAAATGAAAAACTTCAACTCGAAGCGCTTGACTTACTCGAGGAAAGAAGGAATGAATCAGAACTCATAATTATGGCGCATCAGAGGAAAATAGCCCGCCGTTTCAATGCTCAAGTTAGGCGAAGGACCTTCCAAGTTGGGGATCTCGTCCTTAAGAAAATCATGACAAGATCTGGAGTACTAGGACCCAATTGGGAGGGACCATATGTGATAAGCCAAAAGTTTTTGGATGGTACATTTGAACTAAAGACAACAGACGGAGTCCAACTCCCAAGAGCATGGAATGCTATACATCTCCGTCGCTACTTCTTTTAATGTTCCTTTCAAATTATCTGTAAATAACATGGATCGCACATACCATGCAACGTTGTTACTAGCTTTGTAAATATAAATGAAAGAAATGGCAATACCTACCTAAATCGTTCATTTACACATTCCTTGCTAAAATTCGATTTCAACTGCAGGTCCTCTGAAAAGAATGACGACACTATCATAATGTAGGTAATCCTGATGATTGTTGTAGCATATCCTAGCCGGATAGATCAAATGTCCACCACTTAATGCTAAAGACATCATTCACAATAAATTCAAAGATGTGAAAACATAGCTGTGCAAGGACATGGCACTAGGAATTGGTCTATCAAACGGTTTCAAGCCTTAGATCCAACAAATTGAAATAACAACCGATAAATGAGCTAGCATTAGTCCCAAGAAGCTACATAATTGATAAACAAAAAACCTCCCCGATTGGTACTCGGTTAATCGTCTACGCCATTGATACATGGCCGGACAGCGACACTAACACTTGGTTTCTAAAACCAAACACCTCCCCGAGGGGCACTCGGTTAATCGTCGACGCAATTGATACATGGCCGGATAACGACACGAACACTGAGTTTAGAAGACCTCTTTAGAGGCATCCGTTCAGATGTTGGATCTTCCAAATCCAACTATCAATTCTGGGTCTTTCAAACCCAGTTACTGACGGATTATAAAGACCCCTATTGGGGCATCCGATCATATGCCAGGTCTTCCAAATTCGGTTAATGACGAACCCAAAGACCTTCCTAGAGGCGCCCTAAAAATTCTATGAGAAACTGAGCCGTTCAGTCGTACTGAAAAAAGGTTTACGAATGTAGCCTTTCAAACAAGGACGTAAAAGAAGGAACTCGCCTTCATAGAAAGTGAGAAAATTCTATGTTATGAACATGGGAATAAATTAAAAGTAAATCATAGATACGTGATTCTCAAACATAAAATAGTGTATAGCATTGAACGTGTCAGGTTATATGAGCTAATTAATCGCCAAGTGTCGGTGCAATTTCGAACCAAAATGAAATATTTTAGCAAACAAGGTTCGATAGGTTTTAAGACCATCGAATGAAACGAGTTTGCAAAAAACACTTCATTTGATTCATGTTTGAAATTTACTGTGCTTGGATGATTGATTAGTTGTTGATATGGGCAATCGATGACAATATTGCTAACCTAGAATTATGTAGTGCTTTGATCATCACGAGACAGGTTGTGATGATCCGATTTAAAACTGGGGCAACCACGCATCAGTACAACACATCTACCAATGCAATCTAATATTCAAAGCCAAAGTGTCATCATACATGAATGGAATCAGTACATTACTAGTAAACCGTGGCACCAGTCAGATTCAAGCGGAAGACGACCGATCGGTCAATGCCTCCGGTAATCGATCGGCTATAGACCGATCACCCGGGTAATCACAGACATTGACAGGCCGGTTTCAGGTGCAAAAAATGCAAGTCATGATGAGTAAAGACATATAAAATAAAGTGAGCTGTGAACTAAGTGACATAGCTAATTAAGCATCAATTATCATAACTAACATTCCATCACCATCAAAATGGACTAACAAGCGCAGTCACAACAGCCACAACAGTCACATTGTACCAACATAAGCTAACATGAAAGTCAAATGCGAGGACCGGAACTCGCTTAATACAGTCGGTCTAAGGATAAGAGTTCATAAAACCAAAAGCTTTCAAATACCAGAAGAAGAAGGCTACGCATTCGGATACATTCGAGGCCTTCCCACCTTCCTCTTCATTGGAGCAGACCCTAATGGGGAAGCGTCAGAAGCTGGCCTCTTACTAGATGGACCCACATGCTCAATGTCTCCCATTGGAACAGAAGCAACAACAGCATCCCCGTTTCTCAGAGCACGGATCAGTTTCACATTGTCAGCCTCTAAACCTGCAATGCGTTCGAGGTTCTCCCGATGGAGTCTTTAAAGGTCTCCAGCCAATGTGTGCCAGTCTTGAAGCTTCTTTGCGGTCTGATCTTTTAGTAGATCCATCTGTCTATTGAATTGATGTAAAGTATCCTCCATACATCCAAGAAATCTAGATTTTGCAACAACAATGTCAGTGGATGTTATTTGACGATCAAAGGGCAACACCTCTAAGTTGGAAGAGACCCCCTGCAAGTCCCAACCGGGGAATCGCCTGGCGAGCTTAGCATTGCACACTCCAAAGATGTAACGAGAACTATTCACAATTGTTTGGAGTTCCGGATAAGAGGGGCTGATAGGTGAAGGAGAGTTCACCGAAGGTCGACCCGTTGTTTGGCTTTCCAATCAAAAAACCTCTTTGACCTAAGCTCTTTGGGAGATAGTTCCATCTTGCGTAAAAGAGGAAGTACTCAAACACTTTTTTATCAATTCTCTAATCATTATAACGAGCAAGTATAAGAAAGCAATTGGACGGCTTCCAGAAGCAGCTAGCCAGTAGTGATTTCAGCCCAGGCCGACTGACACCTCCAAAGAATCGCCCAGAAATACATAAATAACCGGTCGGTTGGAGTAGGCCACATAATAAAGACTCACAGGGATGATTGACACCTCTAACAAACTGGTCGGTATCATTAACCTCCCAGAAAATGGAACCGACCGGTCGGTGCTCAATGCAGATCGACCGGCACTCCCACTTCCTCGAGAACTTGATGCGGACCGACCGGTACCCGTAACCGACTGAACAATGGGATTGACTTCAAATGAGAAAAATCGACCAACACTAATGTAATTTTGGAGTCCGCGCCTATTACTAAGCCATTCACAACTTTAATCATGGGCATTGACAAAACAGGAAGTGCTAGAGTTAAATTGAAAGTCAATGTGGATCACAAGCAAGTCAAATACACACAATTTCCAAAACAAAATCCATTGGTATTATGAAAGCTACATGATCAAGGACTTTTCTGGGCAAGCACGTCGTCAAACAACATACAGGTGATGAACGAAGCAAAGATAATGGAGGCAATATTCTATAACCAAGGTGTCATTCATAATCATAATTTCACAACAAGTATATCCAATCATGCTTCAAGGCATTTCAACACCAAAACAACCAAACCAAAAACTTAGGTTCATCAAGCCATCACCTTTACCTCAAATCAACTCATACAGGACCCGAACAACATTGTTCTCAAGTGAAAAACTCGAGTACAAAAGTAAAATCAAAATAAATTTATGGCTTAGCTAGCAACACGATCAAATCGTTTTCCATTGACCTGATTTTACACTAAGTGGTAGTTCTGTAGTGATCTAATCAAGTGATATGAGCTTAAAGAAAGAAAGCACATCAATTTAGGCTGATGATGGATAAAAAAAACCTGACAGCTGAAAATTTGACGTGATGCTCGAAGGAAGGAGAAGGATTAGCAGAAAATCTAAGAGAAAGAGAAAGCTCTACTTTTGGTTTTCTCCGATCAGAAGTTGTCTGCCAATAATTTTTTTTAAAAGGGAAAAATAAGATAGTGTGGAGATAACTCTTCAAAGGGCCATATTATAAAGGTGCATTGGGAAGCTCAATAGTCAGGAGAGATGAAAAGTCACATCGGTCAAATCCCAAGTCAAGACTGCAAATTCCAATAGACGTGCAACGACCAGCCTAAGAACCCGCTAACATCTGTCTCGCTCGTGCTTGTGCTGATGGACCGATCGACCCATCAGATTCTATTATTTTAATCTGCTCCATCCATTTACCGATGCGGTGGTTTAGATCCATTAATTCGTAACAAGGATATTTATGTCGAGGTCCACAATTTTATCTAAAGTAAAAGTTGAAGACCTCGAGGGGCAAATGTAATCCACAAAGTGTCGTGAGACATACATGACCGGTAAATCCAGAGAAACGGGCCGATCGGCCTAAGAAGCAGCAGCGTAACTCAATCCAACAAAGTTATACCGATCAGCTAGAGCATAAGTATACCGATTGGCGCGGCAATAACAACGCCGGTTGGTCTGAGCCCAAGCACGCCGGTCAGATAGTTACAAGTCCAGAGCAAGGTAACCCTATGAGAAAAGAGAGGAAACTCACCCACTGGTCGCCTAAGATCCATATGTATTGATCGGTCCTCCTGGAGTGGTGAACTTCATCCAAATATTACAATACCGGTCGATCCAGGCGTGGACAACTAATCGACCGTAAAACGGAATCCATGGCAGGTAGCCCACACAGAGAGGAAAAGAGGCCATACCGACCGGTCAGACCGCTCCAGACCGATCGGTCCTCTAGATAGCTGTTGACATGTTGGCTTCTGAACAGTTATTGCCAGGCTGGCTAGTGGCAGTTCCGTAAATAAAGGCGAACCGACCGGTAACTGTGAAAGCTATATCACACCATTTCTCCACTCCTATAAATAGAGGTCCAACCCCACTTTAATTGGGGACGGATCCGATGACCCCGAAGGACTGCGAAACTCAATTCTCTACTTCTACCTAGTGATCTCATCATCTCCAACTATCTCAAAGGAAAGATTCAACTCTGAATCCATCGAAATCCATATAGATATAAACATTCAATCTACCACCTACCACAATTGAAGACCTACACCATTCTTCTTTAACGAAGTTCTAAGAGAGCGTAATGATGAATGTAATGAGAGGATGTGTTTGCCTTGTAATTCTACATGCACTAATAAAACTGCCATTCAAAGTGGATGTAGATCGCACTTGATCGAACCACTATAAAACATTGTGTCTCTATACGTGCTTTTTCTTTGTTGATTGGCTCCACACTTCATATTACCAAGCATTTTGTAATGTACTTTGAGTACACTTGGTGTTTGTACCATTTTTGACGCAAACATCAAGTATATAAACTCGATTAAAATTTATCAATAAATACGATTTGAACCGGCAAACATTGATTTGTATTATTAAATTTATATTTAAATTGAAATAAATTTCATTCGTTATATAAAATCCAAAATAAAATGCTGTTTAAAATAAAAATCAAAATAGTTGTTCTATAAACTCCAAAAAAAAATTTAGTTTTAAACGAACAAAATAAAAAAAATCAAAAATTAAGTTAAATAATTTAAATAATATACATTTAAAATACCGGTCGTAACAGCTTATGTTTATAAACTAAAAAAGTTGTGATTTAACTTGTAATCATAGAAATAAAAAATATGTTACTACATATATTTCCTATTTTGTTTTACGGGTTTAGATTCAAATGGTGGATATTGGGAGTTCTACTCGATTTTGTGCTGTCAATTTCTTCTGCTTCAGGCCAGTTGAATTGTTATTGATCTTGATTGAAATAGAAATTCTGATTTATTTATCGAAAACTGTTAATATTTACATTAATGACACATGTTAATAATCATGTATATTTACTAAATAACAAATTACTTATTGTAAATACTAATCATATCCCTGTATCGTAAACAAATAGGTGAAATTATTTGTGTATGTGGCGACATGTAATTTGAGGAAAGAGGATTTGAGCCTAGAATGAAATAATTTGTCCTTAAGTTCCTTGTTCACTTGTTTGTCCTTTATTTTTATTCACTCGTCATCACTATTTAATTATCACATGGAATTCACCGATAGCACAAGAAAGGTGGATGACTAATTGGTCAACGACATAGATCAAATGGAAACATAGGAGGGTGTAGTTATTAGGATTGAGAAACTGTAATTTGATGATAGAGAAATTAAATGTAACAACCTGGATTTTCAAAACCAATTTAAATTTTTTATTTTAGCTATTTTAATTGATTTTGAATGTTTAAAATGATTTATTTTAAATAATAACAACTAAAAATTTATTTTAATCGTAGTTAGAGCATATTAATTTATTCTAATTATAAAACAAGCCTGAAATGGCACTGTAGTTTGAAAATTCGATTTTAAATTTCAATTGAATGTACAGGATTCAAAATAAATCAGATTTTAGTCAAACAAGAAATATTTGAATCTTTTTAATTATATCTTTCTAATGAATGTGAAAATTTGAGATTTCATAATATAAATTGAAATTTATGTCCAGTTTAAATTTTAAAATAGTCGCTATGGAATTTATATATTTTTTAATATAATGTATAGCCCTTAAAAATAGCCATTTTGCAAACAACCTTCATTTTCAAAGAAACCACTTTTGGTTGATCCTGAATGTCAAATTATTGTTATATTCCAATTTTCAAATTTTTTGCAATTAATATATGAGTGTGGTGGATTTAAACGCATTTGGTACTTTTAGTTTTAATTTAATCGACTGGAAAATGACCATTTTTCAAATGGTCTTCAAATTCGACGAAATTAGTTTTGTTAGGAATGTATCATCAAAACATAGCTAAATTTATTTTTCTAGAATTTTTGGAGTCTATATGTGGCCCGGGTAAATTAAAATGTACGTTGGAATCAATTTTGAACGTTATATTAATTTATATTTTAATTTAAACGAAAACTGATCGAAACAGTCGAATTGGCTAACGGGACATATCCCATTGTGTCCGGAATGGGGGTAATTAGCTAGAGACGACAGTCGTTGGGTTCAATTTGGAATTTGAATGAAAAAGTAATTTCTTACAATTAAAATTAAAAATATTATGTATATATATTAGTCAACCCTTATTCTCCCATTACCATCGTTCAAACCCGTCGTTCAAAAAGAAAAAGAAAAAAACCCGAGCAGCCGTCGCACCCCCATTCCCGCCACCGCCGCGCCTCTGGATCCCCGCCACCCCGCCGCCAACGCCAGCGGCCAACCCCGGTCCCCGTCCTCCTCCCCATCGCCCCTTTCCTCTCTCCCCCTTCTAAATCACGAAGCCCTAAACCAAAACACCACCACTGGCCCAACACCCACAGCTGCACCCCCTTACAACACTCCCCGACTACCTGCGCTGCCCCCACAGCCACCACCTCCGACCGTGGACCCCCCATTGAATAAAAATCCAATTTTAGAAATTTCCAGTTTTGCGTTTAACACCCTAACGCTCTTCAGCCCATAACTTCTAATTCAAGCACTTTTGGCCAAAACTACATATTACCAAAATTGAAGAGCATGATTTTCTCTTTGATTTGAGTATATAAAAGTCAGATTTTGGATTGCGGAGTTGTAACAACCCGAAAATCTGGGCCAGTTTAAAATTTTTGTTTTAGCAATTTTAGCGAATTTTGATTATTTAAAATGAATTATTTTAAATAATATCGACGAGAAATTTATTTTGAATATAATTCGAACGTATATATTATACGCGTCGTCGTTAGAATATAAATATTTATATATAATTATAAATAGAATTGAAAATGGCGCGGTAGTTCGATAATTCGATTTCAAACTTCAATTGAATGTACCGGGTGCAAAACAATCCGGATTTTAGTGAAACCAAAAATAATGGAATCTAATAGTGAATATCTTTCCAACGAATCCGAAAAATCAAAAGTTCGTAGCGGGAATCAAAAGATATGTCCAGTTGAAAATTCTGAATAGTCGCTATGGAATTCAGGCCCTTAAAAATGGACATTTTGCAAACAACCTCGGATTTCGACGAAACCAGTTTTGTTGGGTCCGTGATGTAAAGTTATTGCTAGGTTTCAAATTTCATAATTTTTCGAATCAATATGTGAGCGTGGCAAAGGAAAATGCGTTTGACCATTTTCAGTTGATTTTAATCGACTGGAAAATGGCCATTTTTCATACGGTCTCGGAATTCGACGAAACTAGTTTTGTTAGGACCGTATCGTCAATACGAAGCTAGAAAATATTTTTCGAGAATTTTAAGAGTTAGTATGTGACCCCGGTAATTTGAAATGTACGTTTAAAATTCAATATACTGATTTAAATGTAAATTAAACGGAAACTAATTGAAACGATCGAATCAGCTTGCGATACATATCCCATTGTGTTCATAATGGGGGTAAAACGGTGTGGACGACAGGCGGTGGGCCTCGTTTCGAGGTCGTATGTAAAAGTCAACTTTTTAAAATATAAATTAATTAAATAAATTAAAAATTTCTTTTGCGTATACCCCCCCCCCCCCGTTTATTCTTCAATACATTCAGTAAAAAAAAAAAAACCCTCAATCGACCTCGCTCCCGTCCACCGCGACGCCAGGAAATCGCCGCCCACGCCATCGACACTGCCACCCACCCAAACCTCGCCGCCGACTTCGACAGCAGCCCCGACGCCCTCCACTTTCTTTCTCGTTCGCGAACCCTAGGTCGAAAACCCTCACGAAACCCCCATTCGAGCAAACCGCCCTACCCCCTGACCATCTCGTCGCTGCGCCACTGATCAGCCACCCTCCGACGCTGTAGTCCCCCGTCGACCCCAACTCCGACCAGCGAGTTCTCCGACGACGAAAAGAAGAAAAAACCTTAGAAAATTTCGCTGTAAGTATTTTATTTTACTTTTATTTTAATTTTAAAGTTGAAACTGATTTAAAAAGAAAGTTGAAACTGATTTAAAAAGAAAGTTGAAACTGATTTAAAAAGAAAGTTGAAACTGATTTAAAAAGAAAGTTGAAAACTGATTTAAAAAGAAAGTAAAAACTGATTTAAAAAGAAATTTTTTTATTAGATGTTTAATGAAGATATGAAATTAGATTTTTAATTTAATTTAATAAAGATTGGATTTTTTATTTATCTAGAGATGAGATTTTTATTTATATAAAAATATGATTTTTATATATTGAACTTCGATAGAAAAATGGGATTTTTATATATTGAACTTCGAATTAAAAAGGTGATTTTTATATATTGAACTTCGATAGAAAAATGGGATTTTTATATATTGAACTTCGAATTAAAAAGGTGATTTTTATATATTGAACTTCGAATTAAAAAGGTGATTTTTATATGTTGAACTTCGAAATAAAAATATGATTTTTATGTATTGAACACCGGAGTAAAAATTCGATTTTTAAATATTGAGTAGCAAAGTAAAAATTCGATTTTTACATATGTAGAGAATACGGGCGAAGAAAGTAATAAGAGACGAGAACAGCGAAGACTTCTGCAAATGAAGAGCCGGGGAGCTAGGATAGCTATCGGTGAGAACTTCTCACTCAAATTCTACTTTTCTAGTTATATATATACTAGGATGCAGACGGTGCTTAGTAGCACCCGACACAATCGTCCACAGACCATGGACTTGTTTGTTTGGTTGCATAGATTAGTTTGATGATTTGATTTGAAAGTGAATTGTTTGGTGAATTTGATTGATGTGTGAATGGCGTGGGCCTTCACTAGACCGGGGATAAGGCTAGGCCTCGTCCCGTTTCTAGTATCGTGCCGTTATGCCGCCGAAATTTTCTAAAATATGTTAGAAAATAAAAATATCATTTTATTGTGTAAATGAATAATAGAAATTCATATGTTGGAATAAAATGTTTTATCGTTAAAAATATAATTTTTAACGTGAATATGAACATAGTGAAAGTGAATAAATAAATATTCATTTACAAACCAGACGGTTTGTTTATGTGCACTTATTTGAAGGACATTGATTGGGTCGATAAATTTTACACATCGCCCAACTGCACAAATAAAATCTGTGTTTGTTTGTTTGAAACCCCACACGGGTGTTGGGATGAAATTTGAAGTTCACTCATCCTGATTGATTAAATATGTCGATCGATTGATTGACAGGCTGTTATAAGCGTTAGATATCTTTATTTGATGCTTATACAGTGTAGTGCACTTTGGTTGATGGTTGATCATTTTTCAATGCTATTATATACATGTGTTGTGTGAAAATCCATATAATTAATTTTATATGGTAATTGATTGGGCCTCATTCCAGTTTTAAAATAGAAATATTTGAAATAGAAATATTCAAGATGGAATATTTGAAAATATCAATATATGAAGCCGTGTTGATTAGATTGACGCCATTTTGACGTGAACGATATTTATATCGATTTCGAAATGAATTGAATTGAAAACCATTTCGAAATGAATCGAATTGAAAACGATTTCGAAATGAATTGAATTGAAAACGATTTCGAAATGAATTGAATTGAAAACGATTTCGAAATGAATTGAATTGAATATGAATTCAAATTGAATTGAAATTTGAATTGAATAGAAATGGATTTTAAAACGAATTTATAAAGAAGAATTCAATTTTGATTTGAATTGAAAAGGAAGTTGAAATGGCTTTTGAAACGAATTTAAAACTATTTATATAATTCGTTTTAAATAGAAATCGACGAAATATATTATATATATATTATATATATAATATAATGGCCTGAATAGAACGCGCCGCGCCGCGGCTGTTCGCGAATTTCGACCATTGATTTCAAACGGACATTACGGGAGATCCGACCGTCGGATTCTCCTAAAACTGGAACCGTTGGGTTCGTATCGAAGAGAGCTTTCTAATGAATGTGAGAAATTAGAAATCTAACGGTTGGATTTGGAATTATGTCCAAATCAAATTTGAAAAAGGTCGCTGTAAGTGCAGTTCGATGGCCATTGGTGGAAATCGACTGTACGGGCCTTGATAAAATTATTAAAAATAGTAATAATTTGTGTAAAATCATAAGAAATGATTTGTGAAGATTTGGGATGAAAAACTCCATATTTGAAAAGATAAAAATAGATTTTTATCGAAATGAACTAGTTTTGAACTAGAAATATAATTCTATTTATTTTTAAATAAATAAATTGAATTTGAAAAGGGTTTTAAAAATAACCAGAATTTCCAATGATTGCATTGGAGTGGATTTGAATCGAAATTGTCTTCGGAATATTTCGATGTTGGAATTCGTGATTATACAGATGTGGTTATGGGAATTTGAAAGATATACATTTATATCGTTATTTCAATACGACATTTGTTAATCGTAGAATTTGATATTGAATATAAGCCGATATATTTTCTATTCAGAGCCTTGTATTGAATATCAAATGTGATTTGGGTTTGTCGTGAATGGTGTCTTCACTAACACTGTTCTTGAACCCAGTTGTGAAAAGATTAAATCTTTTTATTTGGATTTAATGAAGTGTACCAATTAAATGAGATTTCATTGGAATTGAATTGATATTGATTTTTGGGTTTATCGTGGACAGTGTTTTAAATAACACTCGTTCTTTAACCCATAATTAATGAATGTGATTTTGGGTTTATCGTGAACCGTGTTTTAAATGACACTGATTCTTTAACCCAGTTGAAGATTAAAACTAAGTGGAGTTTTAATGAATCTTTAATTAGATTGAAATGATCGAGAATGGAGTTTCACCAGTTTTACTCCAGGCGATAATTAAATCTTTAATTAGATTTGAACGTGAAATGGTAATCGAATTACCGATAACACTGTGGTGTTAGATATGAAGTACTACCAGTTTTACTTCATGGGATGAATAGGTTGGGATTGGGAAAATAAAATAAATGATTACTTCGGTGTGGTTCGCTAATCCCGACTAGTTTGAATTGATATTCAAAGGTGATTAAAGAATAAATTTAAAGAATTTATCTTGGATAAAATTAATGGGAATTTTTCCCAAAGTATAGGAATATTTGAATAAAAGAATATTCTGAATTGGAATGAGGCGTATGTTGTGTTTGTGTAACACTTTTATAATATATACGCGAGTTATTCAGAAAGACCGGGTTTATCCCATTCTGAATAACTGATTCGACGTGGTGTCGAAGATGAAGACGACGGTTGAAGACCGGAGGTCTTCATGTCGTTTGGGTGATTACTGATGATCTTGATTGGGCTGTACACCCAAGAAGATGGAAACAGTTAGGTATCGTCCAGACGTACTTGGAGATTGATGGATATGCGAGGTACTAGGTGCCTCCGGTTTCGTTCAGACCCAGAACGAACTTGTAAATGGACTGTGTGTCTGACATTGGATTTTAGTCCGTGTGATTGATTTCTATTAAATATATATCTGTTTGGCGGCGGAGAATTTATTCTCTTGCTTAACGCCCTTCTCTGAGACGTACGAGCTCAGGGGTTATATATTGATGGATATCAAACGCATGGAGTGAATTGCCTGTGTGGCATGCCTAAGTGGCAATTGATCGAGGCTTCTGTTGAAAAACAAAGTCTTGTGGTTGATGATCGAAGCACGGCCTTTGTGGCGTAGCTTCGTGTAACGTTTGATTCGCGAGTTTCACACCCGGTATGAATCAAAAACGGGAGACGGACCTCAGGGAGGGCATGCGTTTCTTTCTAGTTAGAAGTGGCGTCAGTGGTTTTACACGCCCTGACGAGTTTGACTTATGTGGTTGTTGCTGTTGCGAGGCGCCTCGGTTATATCGGTTTCGGCCGATGCATTCTGGTCGGCAGACGGACCAGACTTACACCCCATAGGGTGGGGAGACGTAGTGTTCAGGGTTTAAGTTTAATCCACATCGGTGGACCGGCCCTGTCGCTCCAAGGTCACTCGAGCTCTGACCTGTGGCTCGGGCTAGAGAGTCACGAATCGGTTGAGGACTATCTTTTGCCTCGGTTCATAGATGGAAATCCAATTTCCAAATACGTGACATTTGCGGTTTTAATTGTAGAACTAGTATGGCGACATGATATATGGTACCCATGCCGCCTATGATTGATACTTATGATTTGAAGTTGTTTTATACACTATGCACTTATGATAGTATCAAATGATTTGTTTTTAAACGTATAAAGCATTCTTGGCTGTTATAAGGGAAAACCCTATCCCCCGGCTTGCGTTGCATTGTGTGATAGGACCTGGGTCTTATAACAGCTTCATTTTTCTTTATTTAGCATTGCGCTGTTTGTTTTATGCACTGGTATTCTTGGGAGGAAACCCGTTCCGTGTTATACGGCGTGGTCCCTTGATTTTACCTAATGATTTAAAATAAAGATTAATAACTGTTTTAGTTCTCACATCAGTCCCATGACTGACCTGGAGTTTATTGTTTTGACCTAAACTCTGGGTGCCCCTATTTTGACACGGGCAGCTAGTAGTTTTGGTTTTGCAGATTTATATTCACAGGATCCTGGTTGACAGCTGGAACGATATCCGGAAAGCTTTGTATACGTATATCTCTTCTAGTTGTGTATTGTATTATTTTCCGCTGCTATGTATTTAAATGTAATTTAAATCTCTGATATTTCTGTGTAATATTCATTTATACTCTGTATATTCTTGTAATCTGATGCATTGTTGTAATATACAATGGAATGTTCTTCTGTATGTGTTCTGTTGTGGTTTGTTCTCGAACTATCCGACGCTTTCCTTTACGGGGAAGTTACGGGTTTTCACAGTTGGTATCAGAGCTTTGGTTTACAAAGCTCAGAGAACAAGACACATTAGAACCATACGAAAGAATTCATCAGATATTGGATTAGTAATATCCAATGGAATGACTCGTTAGAGATGGGATCAGTAGTATCCTAGAACGAGTGTGAAGAGTATATTTTTGAAAGTGAAAACAAATTTTTGTTTTGAAAATTTAAATCGATTATTCGTATTTGATTATCTATTTATATTGATGTGGACAATCCAGTATATATAGATTTTGCGTATACGTCTGATCCGCGTGTATTCGAAATTTTAATATACTGGATAGATGTAGAATTACACTCTAATCGCCCGGAAATGATTTTGATGATGGAGCTCCATCATTAGAATTTATGTTCGATTGACGAAAGTGGGCTTTCTATATATTTCCTATTGACTGGTGTGAGAACCAAAATTAGATAGGGCCTATTGTTGTGATTTGGCATCAAAAATCTAATTTTTGACTATATATCAAAGTTATGCATTTGAAACTCTAATCAACTAATTGATTGATGTTTGTGTTGTTTGTTTATTTGTTTGCTAATTTTTAGCCATTTAGCCTAACTAAATCACATATTGAATTATATTGAAATTTGGTCGCGTTTGCTTGCATATACATATATATCATTGAACAGGTCAAAGCAAGGAGGCTAGAGCAGAGAATAAAATTTGTTTGCCCGACAAATAGGTACATGTTTACTACATAATTTCCTGTTTTGTTTGGATGATGATGATTTTATGAGCCTATTGGCTTTTTCTTTTTCTTTTTGAGATCTGAAGGACCGGGGAAGCTATTTGAAATTCCCCGATGCTCCCATTGCAGGGGAGGTTATGGCGAAATTTTTCAAAAATTTAGGGTGTTAGCCCAATTTTTGAAATTTTGAAAATTCTCAGAAACTAAAGAGTTGGAGAATAGAAGCCAGATCGAGCGTAGAGTTGATTAATCAAACCACTTTCGACTTTGTTCCTTTTCGGGGACGAAAAGTTTTAAGTGGGGGAGATTGTAACAATCCGAAAATCTGGGCCAGTTTAAAATTTTTGTTTTAGCAATTTTAGCGAATTTTGATTATTTAAAATGAATTATTTTAAATAATATCGACGAGAAATTTATTTTGAATATAATTCGAACGTATATATTATACGCGTCGTCGTTAGAATATAAATATTTATATATAATTATAAATAGAATTGAAAATGGCGCGGTAGTTCGATAATTCGATTTCAAACTTCAATTGAATGTACCGGGTGCAAAACAATCCGGATTTTAGTGAAACCAAAAATAATGGAATCTAATAGTGAATATCTTTCCAACGAATCTGAAAAATCAAAAGTTCGTAGCGGGAATCAAAAGATATGTCCAGTTGAAAATTCTGAATAGTCGCTATGGAATTCTGGCCCTTAAAAATGGACATTTTGCAAACGACCTCGGATTTCGACGAAACCAGTTTTGTTGGGTCCGTGATGTAAAGTTATTGCTAGGTTTCAAATTTCATAATTTTTCGAATCAATATGTGAGCGTGGCAAAGGAAAACGCGTTTGACCATTTTCAGTTGATTTTAATCGACTGGAAAATGGCCATTTTTCATACGGTCTCGGAATTCAACGAAACTAGTTTTGTTAGGACCGTATCGTCAATACGAAGCTAGAAAATATTTTTCGAGAATTTTAAGAGTTAGTATGTGACCCCGGTAATTTGAAATGTACGTTTAAAATTCAATATAGTGATTTAAATGTAAATTAAACGGAAACTAATTGAAACGATCGAATCAGCTTGCGATACATATCCCATTGTGTTCAGAATGGGGGTAAAACGCTATGGACGACAGGCGGTGGGCCTCGTTTCGAGGTCGTATGTAAAAGTCAACTTTTTAAAATATAAATTAAATAAATAAATTAAAAATTTCTTTTGCATATACCCCCCCCCCCCCGTTTATTCTTCAATACATTCAGTAAAAAAAAAAAAAAAACCCTCAATCGACCTCGCTCCCGTCCACCGCGACGCCAGGAAATCGCCGCCCACGCCATGGACGCTGCCACCCACCCAAACCTCGCCGCCGACTTCGACAGCAGCCCCGACGCCCTCCACTTTCTTTCTCGTTCGCGAACCCTTGGTCGAAAACCCTCACGAAACCCCCATTCGAGCAAACCGCCCTACCCCCTGACCATCTCGTCGCTGCGCCACTGATTAGCCACCCTCCGACGCTGTAGTCCCCCGTCGACCCCAACTCCGACCAGCGAGTTCTCCGACGACGAAAAGAAGAAAAAACCTTAGAAAATTTCGCTGTAAGTATTTTATTTTACTTTTATTTTAATTTTAAAGTTGAAACTGATTTAAAAAGAAAGTTGAAACTGATTTAAAAAGAAAGTTGAAACTGATTTAAAAAGAAAGTTGAAACTGATTTAAAAAGAAAGTTGAAAACTGATTTAAAAAGAAAGTAAAAACTGATTTAAAAAGAAATTTTTTATTAGATGTTTAATGAAGATATGAAGTTAGATTTTTAATTTAATTTAATAAAGATTGGATTTTTTATTTATCTAGAGATGAGATTTTTATTTATATAAAAATATGATTTTTATATATTGAACTTCGATAGAAAAATGGGATTTTTATATATTGAACTTCGAATTAAAAAGGTGATTTTTATATATTGAACTTCGATAGAAAATGGGATTTTTATATATTGAACTTCGAATTAAAAAGGTGATTTTTATATATTGAACTTCGAATTAAAAAGGTGATTTTTATATGTTGAACTTCGAAATAAAAATATGATTTTTATGTATTGAACACCGGAGTAAAAATTCGATTATTAAATATTGAGTAGCAAAGTAAAAATTCGATTTTTACATATGTAGAGAATACGGGCGAAGAAAGTAATAAGAGACGAGAACAGCGAACACTTCTGCAAATGAAGAGCTGGGGAGCTAGGATAGCTATCGGTGAGAACTTCTCACTCAAATTCTACTTTTCTAGTTATATATATACTAGGATGCAGACGGTGCTTAGTAGCACCCGACACAATCGTCCACAGACCATGGACTTGTTTGTTTGGTTGCATAGATTAGTTTGATGATTTGATTTGAAAGTGAATTGTTTGGTGAATTTGATTGATGTGTGAATGGCGTGGGCCTTCACTAGACCGGGGATAAGGCTAGGCCTCGTCCCGTTTCTAGTATCGTGCCGTTATGCCGCCGAAATTTTCTAAAATATGTTAGAAAATAAAAATATCATTTTATTGTGTAAATGAATAATAGAAATTCATATGTTGGAATAAAATGTTTTATCGTTAAAAATATAATTTTTAACGTGAATATGAACGTAGTGAAAGTGAATAAATAAATATTCATTTACAAACCAGACGGTTTGTTTATGTGCACTTATTTGAAGGACATTGATTGGGTCGATAAATTTTACACATCGCCCAACTGCACAAATAAAATCTGTGTTTGTTTGTTTGAAACCCCACACGGGTGTTGGGATGAAATTTGAAGTTCACTCATCCTGATTGATTAAATATGTCGATCGATTGATTGACAGGCTGTTATAAGCGTTAGATATCTTTATTTGATGCTTATACAGTGTAGTGCACTTTGGTTGATGGTTGATCATTTTTCAATGCTATTATATACATGTGTTGTGTGAAAATCCATATAATTAATTTTATATGGTAATTGATTGGGCCTCATTCCAGTTTTAAAATAGAAATATTTGAAATAGAAATATTCGAGATGGAATATTTGAAAATATCAATATATGAAGCCGTGTTGATTAGATTGACGCCATTTTGACGTGAACGATATTTATATCGATTTCGAAATGAATTGAATTGAAAACGATTTCGAAATGAATCGAATTGAAAACGATTTCGAAATGAATTGAATTGAAAACGATTTCGAAATGAATTGAATTGAAAACGATTTCGAAATGAATTGAATTGAAAACGATTTCGAAATGAATTGAATTGAATATGAATTCAAATTGAATTGAAATTTGAATTGAATAGAAATGGATTTTAAAACGAATTTATAAAGAAGAATTCAATTTTGATTTGAATTGAAAAGGAAGTTGAAATGGCTTTTGAAACGAATTTAAAACTATTTATATAATTCGTTTTAAATAGAAATCGACGAAATATATTATATATATATTATATATATAATATAATGGCCTGAATAGAACGCGCCGCGCCGCGGCAGTTCGCGAATTTCGACCATTGATTTCAAACGGACATTACGGGAGATCCGACCGTCGGATTCTCCTAAAACCGGAACCGTTGGGTTCGTATCGAAGAGAGCTTTCTAATGAATGTGAGAAATTAGAAATCTAACGGTTGGATTTGGAATTATGTCCAAATCAAATTTGAAAAAGGTCGCTGTAAGTGCAGTTCGATGGCCATTGGTGGAAATCGACTGTACGGGCCTTGATAAAATTATTAAAAATAGTAATAATTTGTGTAAAATCATAAGAAATGATTTGTGAAGATTTGGGATGAAAAACTCCATATTTGAAAAGATAAAAATAGATTTTTATCGAAATGAACTAGTTTTGAACTAGAAATATAATTCTATTTATTTTTAAATAAATAAATTGAATTTGAAAAGGGTTTTAAAAATAACCAGAATTTCCAATGATTGCATTGGAGTGGATTTGAATCGAAATTGTCTTCGGAATATTTCGATGTTGGAATTCGTGATTATACAGATGTGGTTATGGGAATTTGAAAGATATACATTTATATCGTTATTTCAATACGACATTTGTTAATCGTAGAATTTGATATTGAATATAAGCCGATATATTTTCTATTCAGAGCCTTGTATTGAATATCAAATGTGATTTGGGTTTGTCGTGAATGGTGTCTTCACTAACACTGTTCTTGAACCCAGTTGTGAAAAGATTAAATCTTTTTATTTGGATTTAATGAAGTGTACCAATTAAATGAGATTTCATTGGAATTGAATTGATATTGATTTTTGGGTTTATCGTGGACAGTGTTTTAAATAACACTCGTTCTTTAACCCGATAATTAATGAATGTGATTTTGGGTTTATAGTGAACCGTGTTTTAAATGACACTGATTCTTTAACCCAGTTGAAGATTAAAACTAAGTGGAGTTTTAATGAATCTTTAATTAGATTGAAATGATCGAGAATGGAGTATCACCAGTTTTACTCCAGGCGATAATTAAATCTTTAATTAGATTTGAACGTGAAATGGTAATCGAATTACCGATAACACTGTGGTGTTAGATATGAAGTACTACCAGTTTTACTTCATGGGATGAATAGGTTGGGATTGGGAAAATAAAATAAATGATTACTTCGGTGTGGTTCGCTAATCCCGACTAGTTTGAATTGATATTCAAAGGTGATTAAAGAATAAATTTAAAGAATTTATCTTGGATAAAATTAATGGGAATTTTTCCCAAAGTATAGGAATATTTGAATAAAAGAATATTCTGAATTGGAATGAGGCGTATGTTGTGTTTGTGTAACACTTTTATAATATATACGCGAGTTATTCAGAAAGACCGGGTTTATCCCATTCTGAGTAACTGATTCGACGTGGTGTCGAAGATGAAGACGACGGTCGAAGACTGGAGGTCTTCATGTCGTTTGGGTGATTACTGATGATCTTGATTGGGCTGTACACCTAAGAAGATGGAAACAGTTAGGGATCGTCCAGACGTACTTGGAGATCGATGGATATGCGAGGTACTAGGTGCCTCCGGTTTCGTTCAGACCCAGAACGAACTTGTAAATGGACTGTGTGTCTGACATTGGATTTTAGTCCGTGTGATTGATTTCTATTAAATATATATCTGTTTGGCGGCGGAGAATTTATTCTCTTGCTTAACGCCCTTCTCTGAGACGTACGAGCTCAGGGGTTATATATTGATGGATATCAAACGCATGGAGTGAATTGCCTGTGTGGCATGCCTAAGTGGCAATTGATCGAGGCTTCTGTTGAAAAGCAAAGTCTTGTGGTTGATGATCGAAGCACGGCCTTTGTGGCGTAGCTTCGTGTAACGTTTGATTCGCGAGTTTCACACCCGGTATGAATCAAAAACGGGAGACGGACCTCAGGGAGGGCATGCGTTTCTTTCAAGTTAGAAGTGGCGTCAATGGTTTTACACGCCCTGACGAGTTTGACTTATGTGGTTGTTGCTGTTGCGAGGCGCCTCGGTTATATCGGTTTCGGCCGATGCATTCTGGTCGGCAGACGGACCAGACTTACACCCCATAGGGTGGGGAGACGTAGTGTTCAGGGTTTAAGTTTAATCCACATCGGTGGACCGGCCCTGTTGCTCCAAGGTCACTCGAGCTCTGACCTGTGGCTCGGGCTAGAGAGTCACGAATCGGTTGAGGACTATCTTTTGCCTCGGTTCATAGATGGAAATCCAATTTCCAAATACGTGACATTTGCGGTTTTAATTGTAGAACTAGTATGGCGACATGATATATGGTACCCATGCCGCCTATGATTGATACTTATGATTTGAAGTTGTTTTATACACTGTGCACTTATGATAGTATCAAATGATTTGTTTTTAAACGTATCAAGCATTCTTGGCTGTTATAAGGGAAAACCCTATCCCCCGGCTTGCGTTGCATTGTGTGATAGGACCTGGGTCTTATAAAAGCTTCATTTTTCTTTATTTAGCATTGCGCTGTTTGTTTTATGCACTGGTATTCTTGGGAGGAAACCCGTTCCGTGTTATACGGCGTGGTCCCTTGATTTTACCTAATGATTTAAAATAAAGATTAATAACTGTTTTAGTTCTCACACCAGTCCCATGACTGACCTGGAGTTTATTGTTTTGACCTAAACTTTGGGTGCCCCTATTTTGACACGGGCAGCTAGTAGTTTTGGTTTTGCAGATTTATATTCACAGGATCCTGGTTTACAGCTGGAACGATATCCGGAAAGCTTTGTATCCGTATATCTCTTCTAGTTGTGTATTGTATTATTTTCCGCTGCTATGTATTTAAATGTAATTCAAATCTCTGATATTTCTGTGTAATATTCATTTATACTCTGTATATTCTTGTAATCTGATGCATTGTTGTAATATACAATGGAATGTTCTTCTGTATGTGTTCTGTTGTGGTTTGTTCTCGAACTATCCGACGCTTTCCTTTACGGGGAAGTGACGGGTTTTCACAGGAGTTGTTCAGAAAACACGTCCCAAGTCTGCTTTTCAATTTATGTCTTTTCGCGATTTCTGGCAAAATGGACCAATTTCGGAAGAAACACTACGCCATAGATGGCCTACGGCAACCCCAGAGAAATGATGCAGTAGCTTCCAAAAAGTGTTGCTATAGGAAAAAAATGATCTGTGGCAACACTTTTTTGGGGTTGCCTTTTGCCGCGTTACCTTAGAGTCAAAGGCAACACATTTGCGACCCTAAGGCAACATCAGCACAGGTGTTGCCGCATTTACTAAATTTACAAAAATGTGGGACCCACTAAAATCTGTAACCCGGGTTTACGGAGTTGCCACTAAAATCTGTAGCCTAGGTTCACGGAATCTAGTTGTGGGGCCCACATGCATAAACCTATGGCAATAACTTTACCACCCAATGGAAACACTATATCATAGCTATGGCAACATTTAACATCACATACTGCAACATTATATCATATATATGGCAACATTACATAACATAACATCAAACTGAAATTAACAAAGAACTTATTATTTCAAATTAACCAGCAAACACAAGTAGTACTTAGTCAACTATAAAATAAAAAAACATAGCCACTAAATTCAATTTTACAAACAATTCATAAACTAACACAGCAAGTCCTAAATTCGTGTTTACATAAAACTAAAACAGTTCAAAATATAGCGCAAGCCTTCAATGTGTTCAATGCCTCTACTGCAATGCGTACTTCTAGCGCCTTCAGTAACAAGTTCTTGAAAATCCTCATCACTGCCTCCTTCACCTGCATACATCAGTTGCATTTCAGCACAAAATAAGAGGTATGCATGCCTCAATTGCATTTTAGCACAAACTGTGGTCATAGTATAACTGAGTATCCTTTCAGCACAATTAAACTGAGTTTCATAACTGAATTCCATTTGCATTTCAGTATGACATAGTATACTGATCTAAACAATGTGTATAAAAGTGTATTGATCTAAACAATGTGTGAGTTACATAACTGATCTAAACAATGTGTATACAAGTGTATACTGATCTAAACATGACCGAGTTTCATTTGCATTTGCATTTCATTTACATAACTGAGTTACATAACAGAGCCATAATGTGGATAAAAGTGTACTGATCTAAATATTACTGAGTTACATAACTGATCTAAACAATGTGTATACAAGAGTGGTAGTGTGGGAAAAATTATGTAATCAGTAATTTAGGTTTAACGGGCAATGTGGCAAAAATTATCACTAATCTGCAATGTGGAAAAAATTATCACTTATCTACAATGTGATAAAATTTAAAATTATAACTGAAAAACTGCTCATGCAAGCTATTTCATGTTACTTCACTGCTCTACATTGCCATAACAACACACAAAAGAACTCCAAACATGATCCAGGACATAGCTAAAGCTTTTGCAAAGAATTTTTCTCATGTCTCGTGTTTTGCACATTTAATGCGCATTAGGGGAAACCCTTCCTTCATATCTACCACAAATTCATTGGCTTTTGCCCTCTTTTGCTTTTGCTTCAGCAGCTTTTCTTCAATCGTCTTCTTTTTCACGGGCAATTGCGATATAGTATTTTCTTTTTCCATCAATTTAACAGTAGTATCATCCAATTCAGAATTGTTGTTGATTTCATAAACTTCGTCATGCCACATAAAATACCCACAATCATCATTCTGCATATACATTAAATTCTCGAGTAAAACATCAATGAAAGATATGATAATCGACATGGAGCAACCAAAAAAAAAACTAATTTATACTTATCGGCCGCATGGAGCAACCAAAAAACTTCTTCCTCGCGTTCGACCCTACCTTCACAATCCTCATCTTCCCTAGGATTTTATGGTGGCAGTTCTTTCTCACAGCCGCTGTTAACGAATTTGAATTAGAAATTGATTGAGCGGTCATTCAACTCGATTTGAAGGAAGAATTGAAGTGATATCACAAACTGCAAATCATTCGGTAGGCTTTCAGGCATGTATTTCATGTATATTCAGTATTTGTGTGCATAATCAAAACAAAACATGCGTATATTTATTAGTCAGTCTTACACACACATACTTAAGAAATCATGCGTATACTTATTAGACGGTCTTATTGAAACAGATCATGATAATACTTAAGAAATGATAACTATCATGTATATGTAAGCATCCTTATGAAACCATTTTCATAAACCAGTGTATCATGTCTCAATCATCACAAGCAACAGTAAACTGGGAAACCCGAGCAGTTGTTTAGAACATGCAACACATACAAGGTCGTTGGTCTAATCGTTCACAACCACACTTCACTAGGAACTAAAGTTCTGCTTTATTAAATTGATTAACAACCAAATAGCGGCTCAACGAACATTTCAGTGAATCAACATACAATGAAACCACAAAAATACACCAGCATCTACAATTTATAGGTCTTAATTTCAACTTTTTGTTTCATTATCATGCCCAATATTGTTGCTCATATCTACCTTAGTTTTTAAGTTTCAAAACTCCTTCAACTAAACTAAGCTACAAACCTAGAATCAAACTTGTATTACACATATTTAGAAGCAATATTCCATCCAAAAAAACTAGCCTTAGTTTCGGGCTTGTTTTAGATGAAGATTCTGGATTATAGTCTGAGAAGGTGTATTCTGAAGCTCATTTTTTGCTAGTATAAATCAAAGAATTTAGATTGAACACAAGCGTAGTTTTTGAGGTAACGCACTGTTCGAAAATGAATTTTGTGAAACAAAATGGATTGTGTGAAAAAAATTAGGAATTTTACCTCAACAAATGCAAAGCGTAAGGGAGACAATTGAAAAAATAACCAAACTGTCACACAGATGAAGTTGGAGGAAGGGCATAACAACATATTGGAATTACAGCCGACAAAAAAGGGGAAATTGTTGAGGTAGAGGACGACAGTAAGAAGTGGTAGGAGAAATGAAACAGCGACGATGAGCAGGGATGCTGATTGTCTCGAAGATGACCAATTTGATTGTAAATAGAAATTAGAAGGGAGAATTGGTGGTCACTCAATTTAGAATTATGGAACGGTGATTTTGGGAATTTGGGAATTTGGGGTAGAAATGAAATGAAAAGAGAGGCGATAGAAATAAAATAAAAGCGGGAATAGAAATAAGTAGGTTGCGGATTAATGATGTGGACGAACGATTGAGATTATTTTAAACTAATGGTATGGATCGCTGAGGTGTATTTATTTTTTAAAATATTTTTATTTAGAATATATCTATAGCCACTGTAACACAATTTGATATCCATCCTAACACACTGAAGCATGTGTTGCAATAGACTAAAAAACATCATAACAATGGCAGCATTGTAGCTAGCAACACCATGGATTTTCGTTGCGATAGGCCATCTATGGCTTAGTGAAAGGCCACTAGGCGAAAGTTGTCCGTAATGGCGCGCTTAGGCTACAAAAAAAGAAAGCGTGAAGATTGGAGCTTGTTTGCAAAGTATGGAAACACATCAGCAAATCAGATCGTCAGAAAAGCACGGCGGAGTGGATCCCAATGTGAGAACTTCTTCCCACTCTAATTATTTTATAGTTAAATATATAATAGGATGCAGATGGGGCATAGAAGCCCCCGACACTATTCATTATACAAACCATGGTTGTTTGTTTAAATTGTATTGTGGTGAATTGACTGTATTGTGGTAAAATGATTGTATTGGGGTTTGTTTGTTTGGTTTGATTATTATGTATGGCCTGAGCTAGTATCAGGAGAGGGGTAATGCTAGACATTACTCTGGTTTTAATACCGCGTCGTTATAATGTCGAAATGTTCTGAAATAAATATTTCTTTATTAAAAATATAATTTTTAATGTGTATGTGAAACGTATAAAATATTCATGTGTTGAAATAAATGTTTTATCGTTAAAAATATAATTTTTAACGTATATATGAACAACATAAAATTCTCCTACAATGAAAATAAATATTCATTTACAAAACGAACGATTTGTTTATGTACACCATTTAACTGACATTGATTGGGACGATAAATTTTACACATCGCCCAACTGCACAAATAATATTCAATATTTGTTGGTTGAAACCCCACACGGGTATTGGGATGATATTTGACGTACACTAATCCCAATTGTTTAGCTATATGTCAATCGATTGGTTGACAGATTCTTGTAAGCATTAATTATTTATATTTAATGCTTATGCAATTGTGTAATGCACTCTGGATGATGATTGACTATGTATAATTATTGTTGTCTACATGTGTGTATGAAATCCATATAAATAACATTATATGGTAATTGACTGTGTCTGATTCCAATTTAGAAAGAATGAATATTTTAAAATAACGAACATTTTAAAATAATATTTTGTAAAGGATAAAAATATGATTTTGATGTTCAGTTTGGGATGGACATGAAAATATTGAAATGTGTGAAGCTGTGTTAATTAGATATGCGCCATTTTGATGCGAACAATATTTAAATCTATTTTATTCATTTTCATAATGAATATCGAAAAGGAAATTATTTCAAAATCTGATACGCTGAAAATATTTTCATTTAAATATTACAATGATAAGGAGTATTCAAATTTGATTCAAAATTTAAATGAGAGTGGGAATCGTTTTTAAATGAACTTATAAAATATGTTTTGAACAAAATATATTATTTATATATATATATATATATATATATATATATATATATATATTAATGGCCTGAATCGAACGCGTCGCGCTGCGACCGTTCGCGAATTTCAACCATTGACTTCGAATTGACATTACAGGAGATTCGACCATCGGATTCTCCTAAAATCGGAACCGTTGGGTTCGTATCGAAAAGAGCCTTCCAACAAATATAAGAGATTTGAAATCTAACTGTTGGATTTGGAATTATTTCCAAATCATATTTGGAAAAGGTCGTTGTAAGTGCAGTTCGATGACCGTTTATGGAAATCGACTAAAAGGGCCTAAATAAAATTATTAAATTTTTTAATAATTTAAGGCAAATCATAATAAAATATTTGGAAAGAATTCAGATGCAAAATTCCACGTTTGTAAATATAAAAATATATTTTTATCAAAATGAACTAGTTATTAACTTGTATAATAATCCAATATTTCTAAAAGAAATAAATTGGATTTGAAATGGTTTTAAAATAACCGGAATTTGCCAATGAATAAATTGGAATGGATTAGAATGGAAATAATCTTCGGAATATTTCGATATTGGATTCCGTGGTTAAACAGATATTGTTATGGGAATTTGGAAGATACAGATATCGTTATTCCCAATACGATATCCGTTAGTTTCAGAATTTGATACTGAATATAAGCCAATATAATTTCTATTCAGAGTCTTGTATTTAATACTAAATTGGATTTTGGGTTTGTCGTGAATGTTGTCTTCATTAACACTATCTTAAAACCCAGTAGAGAAAAGAATAAATCTTTTAATTAAGATTTAGTGAAGTTTACCAATTAATTAATATTTAGTTGGGATTGAATAAAAGAATTGGATTTTTGGGTTTATTGTGAACAGTGCTTTAAATAAAATTTGTTCTTTAACCCAATTAACACGGAAATGTTATTTGGAATTTATTAGTCTTTTTATTAATATTTAATAGAAATTTTCTAAAGTAAAGTTTTTCAATTTAATGTATTAAATTGGAATTGAATGGAATTCAATTTGGTAATAATCGAAGTGAGCTTATGTGGAGGAAGACTGTTAATATATATGGAATTTAAAAGGCTTTGTCGTTATTCCATTTATACAATTATTCAGATACAAAAATTGATATTGATTATATATTGATCTGTTTTTCCATAAAGATTCCATTATTAATGGAATTTTATTTCGGGTTTATCTTGAACTTTGTTTTGAACGACATTAGTTCTTTAAACCAGTTAAAGACAGGATTGCATGACTAACATGGTATTTCGTACCGCATTTGTTGATCTCTGCTAAATATTTTTTTTTTGTTGGCGGAGAATTTATTCTCTTACTTAATACCCTCTTCTAAGACGTACGAGCTTAGAGGTTATATATTGGCAGAAATCAACGGTACGGTGTAGATTGTCGATGCGACATGTTTGTGTTTCCAAAGTTAAATAATCATTAAATAATGATTGTGAGAAGATTAAAACTAAGTGGAGTTTTAATGAATCTTTAATTAGATTGAAATGTGAAAGTGATTATTTAAATTATCAAATTTGTGAAACGATCGAGAAAGGAGTATCACCAATTTTGCTCCAAGTGATAGTTAAATATTTAATTAGATTTGAATGTGAAATGGTAGTTAAATTTACCGATAACACCATGGTGTTACTTATGGAGTACTACCAGTTTTTCTCCATGGGATGAATAGGTTGGGATCGGGAAATAAAATAAATGATTACTTCGGTATGGTGCGCTAATCCCGACTAGTTTGGAAAACCTTAATCTGGTTTAAATTGTGAAACAAATATTTGAATAAAAGAATATTCTGGATTGGAATGAGGCGTATGTTGTGTTTTTTATAGCACTTGATTATAAGATACGTGAATTATTTGGAAAGGCTGGGTTTATACACATTCTGAATATTTGATTCGACGATAAGTCGACGACGAAGACGGTGGTTGAAGACTGGAGATCTTCACATTGTTTGGATGATTACTGATGTCTTGATTGGGTTGTACACCCAAGACAAGGTAATCAGTGGTGATCGTCCAGACGTACTTGGAGATCGACTAGATATGCGAGGACCTCTCTCCTGTATTGGACATATGGGATAAGGAATAAGGTGCCTTCGGGTTTCGTTCAGACCTAGAACAAACTAGTAAATGGATGTGTGTCTGACATCGAATTTTATTCTGTATTGATTGATTTCTATTAAATATATATTTGTTTAGTGGCGGAGAATTTATTCTCTTGCTTAACACCCTTCTCTGAGACGTACGAGGTTAGAGGTTAGATATCGATAGACATCAGTCACATGGCGTGAAGTGTCAGTGTGGCATGCTGAGATGCAAATGATCAAGGCTTCTGTTGAAAAGCAGAGTCTTGTGGTTGATGATCAAAGCACGACTTTAAATAGCATAGCTTTGTGTATAACGTTAATTCGCGAGCCTTACACCCTAGTATGAACCAGAAACGGGAGAGGACTACAGGGAGAACATGCATTTCTTTCAAGCTAGGAGCGGTGTCATGGTATGGAGCCCATACATTTTTACTTATGTGGATGATGGAAATCGAGGTACCTCGGATATATCGGTCACTACGGGGCCGATGGACGGATATGGTCGACAAACTGACCAGACTTACGCCCCATAGGGCGGGGAAACATATTGTTCAAGAATTACTAATCCACTAACGTAAGTGTGGACCGACCCTGAAGATCCAAGGGTCGATGCATTCTGATCCTAAGACATGGGCTAGAGCATGTTGAATTCGGTAAGGACGATCCCTTGCCTTGGTTCATGATGGAAATCCAACTTCCAATACGACATTATGTCGTTTTAATTGTATAACTAGTATTGTGATATAGTAGGATGGGGTACTATGTCATCTACGATTGATACATTTATATTTGAAGTTGTCTTATACACTTTACACTTATAATAGTATTAAAATGATTTATTTTAAAGGCACCAAGCATGTTTGGCTATTATAAGGGAAAACTCTATCCTCCGGCTTGCGTTGCATTATGTGATGGGACCTGAGTCTTATAATAGCTTCATTTTTCCAAAAAGCATTGCGCTATTTGTTTTATGCACTAGTATTCTTGGGAGAAAACCCGTTCCGCGTTATATGGCATTGTCCCTTGATTTATCAAATTTTAATGTAAAGTTTTAAATAACTGCTTTGAGTTCTCACACCAGTCCTATGACTGACCTGGAGTTTATTGTTTTAACCTAAACTCTAGGTGCCCTATTTTCCACACGGGCAGCAAGTAGTTTTAGTTTTGCAGATATTATTTCCACAGGATCCTGGATTTACAGCTGAAGCTATTTTCGGACAGCTTTGTATCCGTTTATTTCTTCCAGTGGTGTTATGTATTATTTTTCAGCTACATTATAATTTAAATCTCTAATATTTATCAAATGTATATTATTTATTCATACTCTGTTGTATTCTTATATTATGATGTAATTGTTGTAATAGCAAGGAAATGTTCTTCTGTCTGTGTTTTGATTGTCGTGTTCTCAATTCAATCCGGCATTTTCCGTCTCTTCGAAGATTGGGGGATTTCAGATCGTTATATTAAAAATTAAAGAGGTTATGTATGAAATTTGACAATATTGAAATGTGCCCATAGGGGATACATGAACATTTATTTATTTTGAAAATGATAATTAGTATGCATTAGCTGTCTGATTGCACATAATAATTAACTTATCTTTTATGCCCTTCAAAGCTAAAAGTTATTCAAAACCACAAAGCTGACTGTACCTCTTTATTCTTACTTAATGTTTGGGCAATGATAACTGATACATTGGGTTGTTTAATCATATACATCAAGGGAAAGTTTGTTTAGTAGCATAATGGTGACATAAATTTAGATACAACCAATTTCAACCATCAGACCTCTCCTGAATTTTTCCTTCCATGTAAAGACGAACAAATTCAATGATGTTTAGAATTTATGTTTCTAAATTTATGTCAATTTTATTTTATCTCAATAGTCGCATTAATTGGTTAACTAATCAGTTTTATTTTATTCAGTGCATTTTATTGATTGAACTTATTAGCAAATGTACTTAAAATAATATTTGTTGTAATATAGATAAAAGGCGGAATTTTTATCCTTTGATTATTTCCACTCCTTTGGTACTTGTTTCATATTCCAAAAAATTTTTATGTAAACAAATAAATAAATATCAAAAATCAATTTTTCTCTGAATATATTCGTCTATGATCAAAATTTATCAAATTGATCACCAGGAAAACATTCCTACCATAGAGTGGCAAAATCTAATTGTCTGAAACAAAAAAAAGAAAAAAAGAAACTTCTCTTTAACATTTCCCTTGAATCTTTATAAGGTAATTTAATTACTTAGTTATCCCAACAAATATCCTTTTGAATCTCGTTGATTTTAAAATTTTCTAACATATAATCATTCCATATTAAGTTATAATTGATTACAAACGTATATATATATATATATATATATATATATATATGTCTATGTATATGTGTGTGTATAAATGTACGTATATAAGGAAAGACTAGTTAGATGTAAATATTTGATAAAAGTCACCGTGTAAAAACGAGCAGGAGGACAGCTGCCTACTTTAAAACTTAAAATTTTATTTCAAAAAATTACCATGTGAGAATGTACAAATATTAGTTTACCAATGTTTTAGATAAACATGAAATCTAAAGATGAAAAGAAAAATAAACAAATACAGACATAATCTTCACTCCTAATCCTCCTCACAAATCCTCAGTCGCCCGTACTTTTTACACATTTATGCTTATATTACACTAAGGAATCAAATATATTTAGTAAATAGATTTAAATATGGTCCAATCATTTTTAAATATGGTCTAAATACCTTTAAAAATGGTCACATACATCATCTGTAGGTCGGGAATTCAAAATATTTAAATTTGGTAAATATTAACATAGCTCATTGATTATTCAATGGTAAATTATATACTTTTTAACCATTACAGAATGGAAGTTTATCTTAATTCAGTCCTATTTATAATCCATTCAAATCACTAACAATATGAAATACAGTGAGGTTCTACAACATCGAAGATAAAAGATGAAATCGTCATCTTCTTTGGATTCTCGCTTCGATAGCTCTTCTTTCCAGCTTGTCCTCGGCAGAATCAAGATTAAAGGATGAATGGGTGCCCATAGGCAATACAAATGATCCCTATGTCATAGAAGTCGCTGGATTTGCTGTAAACGCCAACAATAGAAATGCTATTCATGATATTAAATTCAAGCAAGTATTGAAAGGAAAGATGCAAAATAATTCCAAAGGGACGAATTACTGACTTCTTCTGCAAGCAAACAATGTGGAAATGCAATTAGATGTGCTTTATGAAACTGAAGCTTCTGAAAATGCTACCAAGCAGTTGCAGCTTATTTCTTTTAGTATTTTTGATTAATCTATGTACCATCAATGATGTTACAATGCTTTTTCATGGATTGGTCTTCGGATAATAGTGGCGTGTTTGCTTTAGTTTTTGTTATTCTTTGATGTTTACTTTCATAAAGATATTTGATTCTGAATCTGATATGTTTCTTTATTATGGTATCTAATATCCATAGTGATATTAAGCTTTGAAGCAGTAGTTTACTAGATAGATAATAAGCTATTTGATCAGGAATTCACGAGGATTTTGTTGAGTAGTGATTTTTATTTTTCGCTGCCGTATCGGTTTTGAACAGAGATCGCAAAACAGTAGGAAATTATTTTGAATGCAATCTTTTCGAATAAGAAATAACAAAACTATGCAAATAGGACATTCAAGAAGCAAAATTTGAAATTTCTAGTTTTAGGCTCAAGAAGAAAACTATGTCGACTTATAATTAACTTTAGAAACTCTCGGCCAAAAGAACAATTCGTTTCTTCATCTTAATCTACTTACATACGAAGGGCTTTTTTGTATAAAAGGTTTGAAACAAAAAATACCGTTATTTACAAAAGAAGTAAAGTGCATAATCTAATTATTTTACTCTTTTACGGATTAAAATACACAAAGCTTAATTTAATAAATAAAAAATAGTGAATCAAATTATCATCATCTAGCAATGAAAATCTGGAAAAAATGATTTAGAGGTAGAATAAACCATGTTTAATCATACATGTTAAATCGTTTTTCCAAGTATATTGATTTCCATCCCCTCCGCCTTTTTACACATTTTATATAAATGGTTGATTACATAAAACAGATTAATAGATTTTAAAACAAATGATTTCCTATGGTTTTATTTTATTTTTGTTGTTGTGGGCTTATGTTTATAAACTAAAAAAGTTGTGATTTAACTTGTAGTCATAGAAATAAAAAATATGTTACTATGTATATTTCCTATTTTGTTTTACGGTTTTAGAATCAATTGGTGGATATTGGGAGTTCTGCTCGATTTTGTGCTGTAAATTTCTTCCACTTCAGGCCAGTTGAATTGTTATTGTTATCGAGTATTGTTAATATTTACATTAATGACACATGTTAATAATCATGTATATTTACTAAATAACAAATTGCTTATTGTAAATACTAATCATATCCCTGTATCGTACACAAATAGATGAAATTATTTGTGTACGTGGCGACATGTAATTTGAGGAAAGAGGATTTGAGCCTAGAATGAAATAATTTGTCCTTAAATTTCCTGTTCACTTGTCTGCCCTTTATTTGTATTCACTCGTCATCACTATTTAATTATCACATGGAATCCACCGACATCACATGAAAGGTGGATTTTTTTTGGTCAATGATAGAGATCAAATGGAAACATAGGAGTGTCTAGTTATTAGGATTGAGAAATTGTAATTTGATGATAGAGAAATTAAAATTAAAGACGTTATGTACGAAATTTAACAATATTAAAATGTGCCCACAGGGGATACATGAACATTTGTCTTTTTTGCAAATGATAATTAGTAGGCATTAGCTGTCTGATTACACATATTAATTAACTTATCTTTTATGCCGTTCAAAGCTAAAAGTTATTCAAACCCACAACGTTGACTGTACCACTTTATTCTTACCTAATGTTTAGGCAATAATAATTGCTAAATTGGGTTGATTAATCATGTACATCAAGCGAAAGTTTGTTTAAACGCAAAGTGGTGACATAGGTTTAAATACAACTAATTTCGACCCGTATTTTCAACGATATATAATTAGTTTATTTAATTATTTAAATAGTGAAAATGGTTGTTTAATTAAATAACTTTGAATATTTAATTAACATAATAATTAAATAATATATTTAATTCTGAAATAATCAGAATTAGCTGAAATGGCAATACAGTGTGAATTAGGCAATTCAAAATATATAATTCAGTTTAGAATTTGAATTAGAATGACGAATATATTATTTGAACAACAGTTTGAATATATAATTATATTATAATTAAAATCGAGCTCGAAATGGCGCGACAGTTCGTTAATTGGCGATTTGAACTTCAACTGAATACACAGAATCCGTTTTAAGCCGGTTTTCTGTGAAACAAGAAACGTTGGAATCTGTTGAACTGTATTTTTCTAATGGAAGAGAAAAATCGGGATTTCATTTTGTAGATTTTGATTTATGTCCAAATCAAATTTTCGAAAAGTCTCTATGGAATTCCTTTATAATTTATATCGAATTATTTATATATTTAATTGGATTTTTAAATGTAAATCGAATATCGACGTAACACTAGATTTGCAATATCGAGTTATAAATCCAATGGGAGCTATATGATATTATATTGTGAATATATACGATAACATTTATTTTTTAAATATTTAATTTAATTATTTTTAAATATATTTATATATTTAAATGGGTTATTTAGAGCTTTAAAAATAGCCAGTTTTGCAAACGACCTTCATTTTTGACGAAACTAATTTTGTTGGATCCGCAATATTAAATTATTACTAGATTTCAATTTCCGTGATTTTTGAAGTCAGTGTGTGGTCGTACGGATTTTTAATGTGAAAAACAATTAGTATTTTGACGGTTAAAAAAAAGCTGTGTGAGCAAACGAAGTCGGATTTCGACGAAACCAGTTTTGTTGGTGTAACGCCCGGTCCCTATACCCATGCTAACCAAGAGCAACTCTATGTATTACTGTCGGAAAGCACGGAGAATGGGACTCGATAGGGCTAAACGTTGTACTTGTTCCTTTGAACGAACACTGGCACGAAAATTTAAAACTTTTTAACTTACCATTCGTGCTTAGTCCAAGTTCAAAGCAATGGTACAAGAAAATTTCCCAAGTTACATAGTACAAAATATAATAGAATCAATAGCAGCACAATGACAATTAATCAAGTCCGAATATCCTATATAAGCCAATAGGATACTCAATACAAAACAATATGAAGATAACAAATCAAGTCGATAAAATCTTCATGGCATTTATCGTTTGTGAATCAAATCAGAGTATCATATATAAATCAATACGATACTCAACCAATATCATATATAAATCAATATGATAAATCAAATCAGAGTATCGTATATAAAACAATACGATACTCATAACAATTATCACATATATAAATCAATATGATAAAATAAATCAAATCAGAGTATCATATATAAATCACTACGATACTCATAACAGTTATCACATACAAATCAATATGATAATGTAGATCAAATCAGAGTATCATATATAAATCAATACGAAACTCATAACAATTATCATATATAAATCAATATGATAATATAATCAAATCAGAGTATGATATATATAAAATCAATACGATACTCATAACAATTATCATATATAAATCAATATGATAATATAATCAAATCAGAGTATCATATATAAAATCAATACGATACTCATAACAATTATCATATATAAATCAATATGATAATATAATCAAATCAGAGTATCATGTATGAAATCAGTACGATACTCATAACAATTATCATATATAAATCAATATGATAATATAATCAAATCAGAGTATCATATATAAAATCAATACGATACTCATAACAATTATCATATATAAATCAATATGATAATATAATCAAAGCAGAGTATCATATACATAAAATCAATACGATACTCATAATAATTATCATATATAAATCAATATGATAATATAAAATTAATCAATTATAGTAATGTAATAAAATATTAGGGGATTATAGGATAAATGTAACTCGACTCATAAATACCAAATAAATAGACGCTAGTATTGTAAAATCATAGTGGCAGAGCTCGAGCGCGCATCGAGACATCCTCACCGTAATCCACTCATAGCGCCATAACGACACCTGGCGATCAACCCAGGATAACCAAGACGGTCTAAGGCGAAGGCCGTATGCTACCCGTTCCCGGCACTACACGTGGGACCCCCACGCCTCCATCTGATGTAGTCCGTGACCCGCCGATCGGGAATCCCGATCAGAACAACAAAATTGCCCAATGTAGCAGACCGTTTGACCTTTGGTGGTAGATGGGCGGAATTTAAAACCACCAAGATTCAGGTAGCGAACCTAAATCAGGTCGACCAAGATGGAGTTTTGGCCCATTGGTACAACAGAGTCCAATCTATCCCAATCCCAAAATCAAAGTATTCTTGAAATGCTAATTTTTATATAAAACTTGCCATGAAGTCCAAAGTGTTTATAACATCAAAACACTTTATAAATTCAATCATGCTTTGAAAATATACCATCATATGCAAAACAAAATAATAATCACAAACCGAATTAAACAAAACAAAGTTGATATTCAACTTTATCATATATAAAAACAATATGATAAAATAAATCAAGTCAGAGTATCATATATAAGTCAATATGATACTCATAATAAATATCATATATAAAACAATATGACAAAATAAATCGAATCACAATAGTTGCAATAGAGAAAAATATATCTTCTTAAGAATGGCATATAGGTATGCCAACTCAATGAAAAACTAAAGCCACATCAATTCAAAAAGTGCCATATACTTCCAAATAGTAACTACTTAAGTAATGCACTTGCGTCCCATACCACATTGCATTACTTTAATATTTACTAAATGGGAGTAAATTCCACTTATTGAAAATACACACAAATAGCTATTCCACAAAGTTATAATGTTATAAATTTTATTTGAAAGCCACTTATGTAGACCAACAATTGTCTCAAAATTCTAAATATGAAATTTGGTTCGTAAGTCATGTCTTAAAATTCATTCTATCTTTATTGACAGAGAAGCGGCAAAGAATTAAGTTTTTGACAATCTAGACATTAAATTTATACAAATCTTAAAACATAAATGTCGTAACACATTTTCAAAGCTTTCCAAAACTTTAAGACTTATCAAAATCCGATAAGAAACCAAAAAGTTATACGCAAAACAATTTGTGTTTAGGCCTGAAAATATCAATTTACATATACTGTTTTTGTAAAAATAATACAAAATCAACATTTAATCTTTTAAAGCTAAATTTTTTTACAGTACCTTTGAACATTAGTCTAGTTTGTATGTACAAAATTTGAGAACCAAACTCAAAACCATTTGGTACAGATTTCATATTCTTCACAACCAATTTTCTGCTGTGTTCTAAAAATCTTAATTTTCATATACCCAACTTGCAAAAATCATAGAAATTCGAAATTTAATATTTTTAACTCAAATTTTTTATAGTTGCTTTGAATATGAATGTAGTTTGTTTGGACAAAATTTCAAAGCTAAATTCCTTACCATTTGGTTCAGATTTCATGTTCTTTACATTCCATTTTCTGCTGTGCTTTGAAAATATCAATTTTTATATGCTCAATTAGAAAAATCACATAAAATTGAAAATTTAAGATTTTCACTCAAAATTTCTACTGTAGCTTCCTACGCCAGTATAGATTGCTCAGTAAAAATTTCAAAGATAAATTCACTACCATTTGGTACTGATTTGTGATTCTTCATGAACCACTTTCAACTCAGGTTTATAAAACTCAGTTTTCATATGCTCAATTAGAAAAATCACAGAAAATAGAAAATTTAACACTTTCATTCAAATTTCCTACAATAGCTTACCGCACCAGTATAGATTCTTCAATAAAAATTTCAAAGACAAATTCATTACCAATTAGTACATATTTCATGTTCTTTACATTCCATTTTCTGCTCAGGTTCAGACATCTCAGTTTTCATATACCCAAATAAAAAAAATCATTGAAAATCAAAATTTAATAATTTTAACTTAAAATTTCTGCAGTAACTTAGAATATGGGTGTAGTCTATGTGTACAAAATTTCAAAGCCAAATACCTTACTAGTTGGTTCAGATTTCATATTAATCACAATCTGTTTTCAGCTCAGGTTTAAACATCTCAGTTTTCATATACCCTATTCAAAAAATCATAAAAAAAATCGAAATTTAATTATTTTAACTCAAAATCTCTGTAGTAGCTTTGAATATGGGTGTAGTTTATGTATACAAAATTTCAAAGCCATAGACCTTATCAATTGGTTCAGATTTCATATTCATCACAATTCATTTTCAGCTCAGATTTAAACATCTCAGTTTTCATATACCCAATTCGAAGAATCATAAAAAATCGAAATTTAATAATTTTAACTCAAAATTTCTGCAGTGACTTTGAATATAGGTGTAATTTATACATACAAAACTTCAAAGCCAAAAATCTTAATAATTGTTTCAGATTTCATATTCTTTGACAACAATTTTTAATTCTGTCTGAAAATCTTAATTTTCATGCCGCCACTTTGAGACAATTCAACATACATGAAACATGCATTTCAATTGCATTAGCAAAATCAATTCAATCTTTCATTACCACATCATAAAATTATTTCCAACATATTGGGTACTGGAATTTCTATTCAATTCAAGTGGCCAATAACCCAAACAATAAAATATGGCATAGGGAAGAAGCTATGCAACAATTATACGCAAAAATTTCGCCTTTTTGACTACATGCATACCCAAATCAAGATATAAAAAGGAAAAAACATCACTCACCTACTACTTGAAAAAGCAAACTTTCACCTCTGAAATTGATTAGTCTTTGGATTTAATCCCTTGAATTGGGAATCTTCTTTTGTATGAGAATTTATTGGATAGAAAGATTAGGGATTTGAGAAAATTTTAGATTTCAGTTTATGTTCTCGGTGGTTTCTGAATGAGGAAAAATACGTAATGTTCTTTCTCCGTAGAAAAAAGGGGTGAGGTCGTTTTATTGTAAAGCCCCTATCTAGATCCTTCTTAATAAAAATCTCCCTTTCCCCCCTTTCTTTTTATTTCTCTCATGCAACATAATGATGGTTGTTTGTCCTATTATAGATATTTTCCTTTTCCCTCTTTATTTAATTTGTTTCTAGAGTTTTCATCAAAACCTTTTATACATGCAAACTTAATTTAATTTTATTTTTGTTTATATTTATATTTTTTTCTTTTTAATTAGTATAAAAATTCGTTTTCTTCTTTTTATTTTTCCAAGTGCACTCTTGAAAGCTAACACACACAAAAATAGCGTGTTGTTTGAACCTCTCATACAAAAATGCAAAATATCTTTATGTAATCATAAAAAAAAATCTTTTATTTCCTTTTTAAATTATTATTTAATCAAAAACAATAAACTTTATCATTGTTACAACAAAACGTGCAACATTTTACGTCAACCACATACGCTCAATAATTCATAAACATGTTTTTTTTTTCCTCTCATCCCAAAAAAATATGTTTCACTTCTATTTATTTAATTATTCATTATTATATATATTTTGTTCTAAATTACCAAATCAATTAGTGGATTCCCAATTCAATATCCCAAAAAAAAAGTGGGTTGTTACAGACTTCCCCCCTTACAAAAATTGCGTCCTCGCAATTTCTATATAAAGGATACAACTGTAACAAAATTATAGATTGAGGTTTTGGTCTAGATATGTACAACTATTATTATATTATGAGAGTGATACTTTAGAATATACAAGCATGTATGATGTCTCTGCTGTCTTGTGCTAATCCATATCCTAAATATATTCTGTTCTATGTCAAACCTCGCTCCGATACCAAAAATGTAACGCCCGGTCCCTATACCCATGCTAACCAAGAGCAACTCTATGTATTACTGTCGGAAAGCACGGAGAATGGGACTCGATAGGGCTAAACGTTGTACTTGTTCCTTTGAACGAACACTGACACGAAAATTTAAAACGTTTTAACTTACCATTCGTGCTCAGTCTAAGTTCAAAGCAATGGTACAAGAAAATTTCCCAAGTTACAACGTACAAAATATAATAGAATCAATAGCAGCACAATGACAATTAATCAAGTCCGAATATCCTATATAAGCCAATAGGATACTCAATATAAAACAATATGAAGATAACAAATCAAGTTGATAAAATCTTCATGGCATTTATCGTTTGTGAATCAAATCAGAGTATCACATATAAATCAATACGATACTCAACCAATATCATATATAAATCAATATGATAAATCAAATCAGAGTATCGTATATAAAATAATACGATACTCATAACAATTATCACATATATAAATCAATATGATAAATTAAATCAAATCAGAGTATCATATTTAAATCACTACGATACTCATAACAGTTATCACATACAAATCAATATGATAATGTAGATCAAATCAGAGTATCATATATAAATCAATACGAAACTCATAACAATTATCATATATAAATCAATATGATAATATAATCAAATCAGAGTATGATATATAAAATCAATACGATACTCATAACAATTATCATATATAAATCAATATGATAATATAATCAAATCAGAGTATCATATATAAAATCAATACGATACTCATAACAATTATCATATATAAATCAATATGATAATATAATCAAATCAGAGTATCATGTACAAAATCAGTACGATACTCATAACAATTATCATATATAAATCAATATGATAATATAATCAAATCAGAGTATCATATATAAAATCAATACGATACTCATAACAATTATCATATATAAATCAATATGATAATATAATCAAAAGCAGAGTATCATATACAAAAAATCAATACGATACTCATAACAATTATCATATATTAATCAATATGATAATATAAAATTAATCAATTATAGTAATGTAATAAAATATTAGGGGATTATAGGATAAATGTAACTTGACTCATAAATACCAAATAAACAGACGCTAGTATTGTAAAATCACAGTGGTAGAGCTCGAGCGCGCATCGAGACATCCTCACCGTAATCCACTCATAGCGCCATAACGACACCTGGCGATCAACCCAGGATAACCAAGACGGTCTAAGGCGAAGGCCGTATGCTACCCGTTCACGGCACTACACGTGGGACCCCCACGCCTCCATCTGATGTAGTCCGTGACCCGCCGATCGGGAATCCCGATCAAAACAACAAAATTGCCCAATGTAACAGACCGTTTGACCTTTGGTGGTAGATGGGCGGAATTTTAAACCACCAAGATTCAGGTAGCGAACCTGAATCAGGTCGACCAAGATGGAGTTTTGGCCCATTGGTACGACAGAGTCCAATCTATCCCAATCCCAAAATCAAAGTATTCTTGAAATGCTAATTTTTATATAAAACTTGCCATGAAGTCCAAAGTGTTTATAACATCAAAACACTTTATAAATTCAATCATGCTTTGAAAATATACCATCATATGCAAAACAAAATAATAATCACAAACCGAATTAAACAAAACAAAGTTGATATTCAACTTTATCATATATAAAAACAATATGATAAAATAAATCAAGTCAGAGTATCATATATAAGTAAATATGATACTCATAATAAATATCATATATAAAACAATATGACAAAATAAATCGAATCACAATAGTTGCAATAGAGAAAAATATATCTTCTTAAGAATGGCATATAGGTATGCCAACTCAATGAAAAACTAAAGCCACATCAATTCAAAAAGTGCCATATACTTCCAAATAGTAACTACTTAAGTAATGCACTTGCGTCCCATACCACATTGCATTACTTTAATATTTACTAAATGGGAGTAAATTCCACTTATTGAAAATACACACAAATAGCTATTCCACAAAGTTATAATGTTATAAATTTTATTTGAAAGCCACTTATGTAGACCAACAATTGTCTCAAAATCCTAAATATGAAATTTGGTTCGTAAGTCATGTCTTAAAATTCATTCTATCTTTATTGACAGAGAAGCGGCAAAGAATTAAGTTTTTGACAATCTAGACATTAAATTTATACAAATCTTAAAATATAAATGACGTAACACATTTTCAAAGCTTTCCAAAACTTTAAGACTTATCAAAATCCGATAAGAAACCAAAAAGTTATACGCAAAATAATTTGTGTTTAGGCCTGAAAATATCAATTTACATATACTGTTTTTGTAAAAATAATATAAAATCAACATTTAATCTTTTAAAGCTAAATTTTTTTACAGTACCTTTGAATATTAGTCTAGTTTGTATGTACAAAATTTGAGAACCAAACTCAAAACCATTTGGTACAGATTTCATATTCTTCACAACCAATTTTCTGCTGTGTTCTAAAAATCTTAATTTTCATATACCCAACTTGCAAAAATCATAGAAATTCGAAATTTAATATTTTTAACTCAAAATTTTTATAGTTGCTTTGAATATGAATGTAGTTTGTTTGGACAAAATTTCAAAGATAAATTCCTTACCAATTGGTACAGATTTCATGTTCTTTACATTCTATTTTCTGCTGTGCTTTGAAAATATCAATTTTTATATGCTCAATTAGAAAAATCACATAAAATTGAAAATTTAAGATTTTCACTCAAAATTTCTACTGTAGCTTCCTACGCCAGTATAGATTGCTCAGTAAAAATTTCAAAGATAAATTCACTACCATTTGGTACTGATTTGTGATTCTTCATGAATCACTTTCAACTCAGGTTTATAAAACTCAGTTTTCATATGCTCAATTAGAAAAATCACAGAAAATAGAAAATTTAACACTTTCATTCAAATTTCCTACAATAGCTTACCACACCAGTATAGATTCTTCAATAAAAATTTCAAAGACAAATTCATTACCAATTAGTACATATTTCATGTTCTTTACATTCCATTTTCTGCTCAGGTTCAGACATCTCAGTTTTCATATACCCAAATAAAAAAAATCATTGAAAATCAAAATTTAATAATTTTAACTTAAAATTTCTGCAGTAACTTAGAATATGGGTGTAGTCTATGTGTACAAAATTTCAAAGCCAAATACCTTACTAGTTGGTTCAGATTTCATATTAATCACAATCCGTTTTCAGCTCAGGTTTAAACATCTCAGTTTTCATATACCCTATTCAAAAAATCATAAAAAAATCGAAATTTAATTATTTTAACTCAAAATCTCTGCAGTAGCTTTGAATATGGGTGTAGTTTATGTATACAAAATTTCAAAGCCAAAGACCTTATCAATTGGTTCAGATTTCATATTCATCACAATTCATTTTCAGCTCAGATTTAAACATCTCAGTTTTCATATACCCAATTCGAAGAATCATAAAAAATCGAAATTTAATAATTTTAACTCAAAATTTCTGTAGTGACTTTGAATATAGGTGTAGTTTATACATACAAAACTTCAAAGCCAAAAATCTTAATAATTGTTTCAGATTTCATATTCTTTGACAATAATTTTTAATTCTGTCTGAAAATCTTAATTTTCATGCCGCCACTTTGAAACAATTCAACATACATGAAACATGCATTTCAATTGCATTAGCAAAATGAATTCAATCTTCCATTACCACATCATAAAATTATTTCCAACATATTGGGTATTGGAATTTCTATTCAATTCAAGTGGCCAATAACCCAAACAATAAAATATGGCATAGGGAAGAAGCTATGCAACAATTATACGCAAAAATTTCGCCTTTTTGACTACATGCATACCCAAATCAAGATATAAAAAGGAAAAAACATCACTCACCTACTACTTGAAAAAGTAAACTTTCACCTCTGAAATTGATTAGTCTTTGGATTGAATCCCTTGAATTGGGAATCTTCTTTTGTATGAGAATTTATTGAATAGAAAGATTAGGGATTTGAGAAAATTTTAGATTTCAGTTTATGTTCTCGGGGGTTTCTGAATGAGGAAAAATACGTAATGTTCTTTCTCCGTAGAAAGAAGGGGTGCGGTCGTTTTATTATAAAGCCCCTATCTAGATCCTTCTTAATAAAAAACTCCCTTCCCCCCTTTCTTTTTATTTCTCTCATGCAACATAATGATGGTTGTTTGTCCTATTATAGATATTTTCCTTTTCCCTCTTTATTTAATTTGTTTCTAGAGTTTTCATCAAAACCTTTTATACATGCAAACTTAATTTTATTTTATTTTTGTTTATATTTATATTTTTTTCTTTTTAATTAGTATAAAAATTCGTTTTCTTCTTTTTATTTTTCCAAGTGCACTCTTGAAAGCTAACACACACAAAAATAGCGTGTTGTTTGAACCTCTCATACAAAAATGCAAAATTTCTTTATGTAATCATAAAAAAATCTTTTATTTCGTTTTTAAATTATTATTTAATCAAAAACAATAAACTTTATCATTGTTACAACAAAACGTGCAACATTTTACGTCAACCACATACGCTCAATAATTCATAAACATGTTTTTTTTTCCTCTCATCCCAAAAATATATGTTTCACTTCTATTTATTTATTTATTCATTATTATATATATTTTGTTCTAAATTACCAAATCAATTAGTGGATTCCCAATTCAATATCCCAAAAAAAAGTGGGTTGTTACAGTTGGGTCCGCAATGTCGAACCCTAGTTGTATGTCCATTTTCATGATTTTTGGGTATCGTATGTGTTCACAGAAATTTTAGAGGACGAATACAGTTAACAATTGATTAAAAATGAATAAAATAATCAAAAATAAAATATCTAGATATTTTGATTTGCCTCTAAATACTCCTTAACTACTTCCTTATAACCTAAACACGCCGTCACTTTTCTTATTTTTTCTCTCCAGAAAGAAAACGTGAAGATATCCTCTTTGAAAAAACCATAGAAAATCCAAAAAAATACCATAAATCATTTTAGATGTATGTTAGTGATCCTAGAGTGTTTATCTTCATTTCTATATGTATATTATTGGGCTCAACATCAATATTCTACACTGGAAATTGGACAGTGTGAGTTAGGGTTGGTGAATTCTTGAAATGGAAGCAATGATTCGGTTTTGTGATACAGGATTTGTGTTCGAAATGGAAAATGGAGTCTGTACCCATATTTTTGTGGAACTCAACGCAAAATGGTGTCGACCCTTTTCTATAGCTCGCAACTGGACTGTGCAGGCGGAAATCATTTCAGGCATGCGAGTTCGAACCTGAGTGTATGGGAAGGAACGTCTTTCGAAGAGGATGATGATGGTGGTTTTATTTTTCGATTTCGTGAAGGATTGAATGTGCGGTTTGGAGATGGGCATGAGGAAATGGCTGTGTTTAATTACCTGGAGCTTGCGTTGAATCGAGGAAGAAGAGGTAGTGCGAACGGGTTGGGTTCTGGGATGTGGTAGTGGGCCGACATATGAGGGTAAAGCCCAAAGGTTTTAATCAATTTAGTTTAAATTAAAGTTAAATGTATACTCACTTAGAAATATCATAACTTTCTCATATTTGGTCGAAACTTAGTGAAACAAGACCCATTAGGATCGTATGGACGCATACTACCCAATGGAACTAACTGGGAGTGGACTGGAGCTCATTTGAATTTATGGCAAAATAAATTGTTTGATCTGAATCAAAAAACAGTTTATCGTTCTTTAACGATGAACTGCCAAAGTGAGTAAAACTCACTAACTCTGATCAGTTTATATTTCTATAACGTATCCTTAGAACAGATAATTATCTGTTGATGGTTGTGTGTTAACTGTTTGGTTGAATTGCTTATGTATTGGTTGAAATTATAGATAACGATATATATATATATATATATATATATATATATATATATATATTGTTAAGCAAACATTGATTTTGTTAGCAGAATATTTCATATTGAATGAAATCGATGTTGATTATATTGTTTAACATCTGTGATGCAGGGAAACAGGTTGAAGGGACCCAACTGGATTCCTCAATATATAAAATACTGTTTTGTTTCATATATTGTGATATATGATGTGCTATATAATTTGTTGTTGATTATGTGTGTTTAAATGATATCGATCATTGTTATTTGGTATTGTAAATACCGTAAGATTGGGATGTAGGAAAGGGGATTTTCAAAGTGTTATTGAAAATAAAATATTTATAAAATCAAAGGGTTTTACAAAAAGGAAATTTACTTATTAAATCAAAGGATTGTATAAATTGGGTATTTGTTTCTAAAATGAATTAGAAAAAAATAGCAAGAGAAAATATTTATAAAATCAAGGGATTTTATAAAAGGGAATTATTTATAAAATCAAAGGATTTTATAAAGAGGAATATTTATTGGGAAAATAAATAAAAGGTTAACTCCTTTCGAATAAACTATATTCGATTAACTCCTTTCGAATAAACTATATTCGATTACATTATTTAGCTTTATTACAACGCTGTTTTTATTTGTCCATTAAAATTCCTTTGATCACATACAGTATCTAAAAATCACGAAAATGGACATACACCTTCAGTTCGACATTACGGACTCAACGAAACTGGTTTCGTCGAATTCCGACTTCGTTTGCTCACACAACGTATTTCTAAAGTCAAATAATTGACTATTTTTCAGATTAAAATCCCATACGGCCACATACTGACTCCAAAAATAACGGAAATTGAAATCTAGCAATAATTTAATATTCCAGATCCAACAAAATTAGTTTCGTCGAAAATGGAGTTCGTTTGCAAAACTAGCTATTTTTAAAGCTCTAAATAAACCAATTTAAATATAAATATACTTAAAAATAATTAAATTAGATATAAATAAATATATATTATCGTATATATTCACATTAGAATATCATACAGGTCAAAAATAATTATATATGGATTTATTACTGATATTTCAAAATTGCAGATTACATCGATATTCAATTTATATTTAAATCCTTTTATTATATAATTAAATCCTTATAAATTATAAAGGAATTCCATAGCGACTATTTGAAAATTTGATTTGGACATAAATCAAAATCTACATGACGAAATCCCGATTTTTCTCTTCCATTAGAAAAATATACTTCACCAGCTCCGAACATTTTTTGTTTCACACAAATCCAGCTTAAAACGGATTCTGTATATTCAATTAAAGTTCGAATCTTCAAATTACGAACTGCCGCGCCATTACGGGCTCGATTATAATTATATGTTCAAACTATCGTTATTTAAATATATTCTTTTTTATTATTCAACTCTAAACTGAATTATATATTTTGAATTGCCCAATTCACACAATATTGCCATTTCCGCAAATTCTGATTATTTCAGAATTAAATATATTATTCTGTTATTTATATTAATTAAATATTCAAAGTTATTTAATTAAACGGCCATTTAATTCTCTAAATCACTATTTAAATTAATTAATTAATTAATTACTATACTGTAAAAATTACGGGACATTACATATACCATCAATATAACCACATATAAACCATTCCTTCTGGGTTGGGTGAGGCTTAAGGAGGGGCCTGTCGATGCGGTACTTCAGTTGGAGAGGATGAAGCATGTTGGTAAGGAAGGTCCAAACTATCAATAGGGCATGCACTTAATAAAAAACAGACAACAGGTAAACCTAGTATATTAATTGCCTGGCCTATTTTCAGGGGGACCTCTTTGACGCCAGCCATCATGGATACTAAGCTCCCGGGTATAAAGAAAAGGATTCATTGAGTGGAGCCTGCTACGAACCTTGTTTGCATTCCAGGTTGGTTCCAAAGTGCCGGCTTGGAAAAGAGAATCAAACTGATCCCAGTATATTAATTGCACCCTCCCGTCCCATTCCATTTCCTAAGATCCGTCGTGGTTTAGAGTCTCGTTCTAGCCCCTCCCTATCTAAGTAAGGCAGATGGAAGTTGGATCTTCTTTCGTAGGCCAAAGGCTGAGGTTCCGAGTGTCAATACAGCTACACCTTGCAGCGTTAGCGGAATATCACCTGGATTCGGGAGCAAACCTAAATCTATAAGAGACATATAATCAAACACCTTACAGGCATCATATAAATGAGCAAATAAAACCCTTTGATAAGTTGAGATTTCCTCACCCAAAAGCTACCAAACTCCACCAGAATTTGGCTAAGGGTTATATGCTCCTAAATCTATGGCTTTACTTCCTTTTATCCCTTTCCTTTGCTTTATTTTTTTTATTATTTAAAGAGGGATTTGGCCGAAAGGTATAAGGGAGGAGGAAGGAGAAGAAGGAAATAGGTAAGGATGGAATGAAAATGAGAGGGTGTAGGTGCCTTTATATATCCATGTAAAAGGGACATTTATGTCATTAACTTAGGGACAAATGTCATGTTCCTACCGTTACTGAACATGTAAGTGTACATGTGTTAAGGATTCTGTAACACCCCTCTCGAAAAGCTCACACAAAGATCTTTTAGCATAGTGGTTAGTGCGTGGTGTTGCTTGACGGGAGGTTGGGGATTCGATACCCGCGGTTGTCACATTTGGTATCAGAGCGTATACCCAGCCGGAATTGTGTGTGTAATGCTGCGGATGTCAATCGGTGTGGTACTGATGCGGGTTACATGCATAACGCCTGGGTGGTGAGTGATATGAGCCAACGAGGACATTGGCCTCTTTAAGGTGGGTAGTCTGTAACACCCCTCTCGAAAAGCTAACACAAAGATCTTTTAGCACAGTGGTTAGTGCATGGTGTTGCTTGACGGGAGGTCGGGTCACAGATTCCTTAAGAAGCCATAAGCTTAAGGAAGAAAAAACAAAATTGTCTTCTTATATTTATTACTATCTTTAGCTTCTTCGAAAAGCCATGCACTTAAGGAAGAAAATATCAAATTGTCTTCTTATACTTATTACTTTCTTTAGCTTCTTTGAGAAGCTATGCACTTAAGAAAGAAGGCACTAAGAACAGCTTAAGGAGGAAGGCACTAATAATTGGCTTCCAAGAGAAGCCACCAAAAATTGGCTTCTAGGAGAAGCCATGTAGATATGACTAGGCTTCAAAGAGAAGCTACTAAGAATCGGCTTCCAAGAGAAGCCACTAAGAATTGGCTTAGGAATTGTTTTAGTTTAACGTAATCTTGAGTTAAGTACTTAATTTAAATGTCACAAATTGTAATACTTAGCTACTTACTATATCATATTTCAACATCGACAAATATTTTGAAAGCTGAATATTTTGTTAATCTGATATTTAATTAAATCGAAATTCAAATGGTATATTTTCGAATTAAAGCCATATATACATTTAAAAAGATTCATTTAATCCTATTTAAATTCTTATTTTAAAATTGACTAAAATTTCAGGTTGTTACATTCTCCCATACTTAAAAACTTTTCGTCCTCGAAATGGAAGGAAGGCGTAATAATTTTAACTCATTCGAGGGCGTTACTAACCCTATCTCAAATGAGTCACCCATTCTAGGATACAATTGATCCTTTCTCTAATGAGTATTCTTTTAAAGGATGTTAGTAGTCCTATGTAACGACCCGCCTTTTCGCCCGATTCTCGCCGGTAATTAAACCAACTCGAAACGATCAAAACGGCAGATTGTTTTGGCTTATCCAATTTAAAACAGAACAGACACAGAATCACAGAGTATAATAAAATTGCAGCGGAATAAAATTTCATAAAATATCAGAGTTGTACATATAATTTGCACAGCGGAAGAAAAATAAAATAAATTTGTACATAAGTTTCATACATAGGTTTAAAGAACAAAAATTTACTTTCATCGAGCTTAGCATGCGCGAACGTCTTCACGTGTCGTCTTTGCATGCCACTCCCTTTCGTTGCGAGCTAAAATCTTTAAAATCTGCAGCGCTCATATCTGACCCGAGCGTATTGCATAAAAAAAAACACAACAAACACTCGGATCAGGATTAATTATAGTTCAAGTAAATTAACTTCAATGTAAACTGAAATATACAGTTAATCCTAACATCGATGCCTTATATAAAATAATAGTTGTGGTATCTATTCATATCAGTTCTCAGTCGAGTGTGGTGTCTGTCCATATCAGTGATAAATTTCAAGGCGGTGCAATACTATCAAGAACTCACATATGAAAAATGGAATGTGCATAGTATTACTGTCAAGAACTCAGTCATGGAAGGTGGACTGGCCGTACAATTCTATCTATGAGGGTAGTACATGTATGATGACATGGTATCAAAATAAAACTAAGTGCCAGCACCAAAGATGCTACCGCAATTACAAAGGCATGTAAGATCACTTTGCACGAAAATCGGAAGCAAGCGCATGTGAGGCCATTTTGATTAGGTCACACGAGTACAATCATCACCTTAAGTCGGGGTTTAGGCTGACATAAAGGCAAAAGGATAAATGACTCCAAATGTGAATGAATTTGTCTCTTAGGAACAAGGCGGCAACAGATTTAACTATTTGCATATTCAGGGCAAACATCACATGGAGTGCAACTAAGACAGATTTTAAATGGTATAAAATAGGAATTCATCCCAAGTAAACGCATGCAGGTGCATTAAGTGCAAATATACATTCTTTTCTCTAACCCAAAGCAAAAACAGAATGAATAATACATGTGGTTTAGTGTCAAACATATATTTATAGGTGTTTACCCATACAGGCTTCAATTTGGACACACATTTCTACTTCCAACAAACAAAATGAAATGACAGTAAGAATACATAAAATGAAACTAAGGCCACAGTCATGTAAACGCGGTGGAAACCGGACCTGAAATAGTTCAGAAAACACTAGATATTCTCGGATTTCCTGTTTATAATAATACTGGCATGTAGCAGAAACACAAAGTGCAAACTTCCATCAATTTATCAAGTTAAGTATTTGTTCTTATCAGTTTATGGTGAAATCCACATGCAACCATACAGATATATACATGTCACAAAATCACATAGTGAAACAAGGCATCCAGCATGACAAGATCAGCTATTTTATCTTGTTTATACGGAAGTCGAAATGTTTGAACACGAATTAATCAATCGTGAGCGGTTACTCACCTTGACTGACGAAGTAGAAGTCAGCGATATAAAGGGGTAAAACGTTGCTGATTGCCTTACGAGCGGCCTACGGGAACCAAATCTTAGCATGCGCGTTGGCTCGAATTGGATGGCGATAGCTGAGAAGTGGAGGCGACGAGAACTCTTGCGGGTTCGGTCAGGCGTGGTTGCGGACTCAGACGAGGTTTGAGGAAGACTCGGTGGACTTCGGTTGCTTTAAAAGGTGAGAAGGGCGCTGGTCTCACGAACGATGAGCTAGGCGCGGGCCTGGGTTCGATTACGGTCTAAGACGAGAGGCGTGGGGTTGGAGCTAGCAATGGACGGAGGAAGAGATTTAAATTTCAGGAAGAAGAAATTTTTTCGGTGGAGGCCATTTCCAAATTGGGGATTTAATTCTTCGGCTGGTAATAAATAAAAGGAAGGAGAAATCAAAATAATAAAAGAGAGGAGAGGGTAAAGAAAGGAGGGACACGATGTGGTATACAGGAAAGGACGCGTGTGGCCAAACAGGACACATGGTGAAGACAGAAACAAAGGGGACACGCGTTGAAAACTAAAACCGGAGAATCGGACAAGTGTAAATTCTTAATCCAATATTTACCAGGTGTCCAAAATCATTCAGCGATCAAACAAGTGACAAAATGTAATTTAACCAATGTATTTTCCAAGTATGAATACCATTGTTATACTAAGTATTTTACCATGTCATATACATATTACAAACACAAGTTTAAATTTTAAATCAGAAATTTCAATCTAAGTAAAATAAAATAAAATACTTACTCAAATAAATAACAAAACCAAATTTGATTTAAAATACATTATAAACAAATCTCGAGTTAAAGGAAAACAATTTCAACTTTACAAAAAATAAAGTAGATTAAGCTTTGAATGAACGATGTTATCTATATTGAAATTAAATTCACAAAAGGAAATAATATTTACAAAAGTATTTCCATTACCTTCAAAACAAATAAAAGTATTATAAAAAGCAAACATAAATGTAAATTTTATCGTCAAATCTAGATTTAAATTATATTTTAAATATTGAAATTTTCTGGGCCGTTACAATCTCCCCCACTTAGAACTTTTCGTCCTCGAAAAGTAGAGATCGAAAAATGAAAACAAAGTATGGAATAATTTCTCCGACTCAACATCCCGCTTTTATTTCAAATCATTTGAAGTACTACACATTTCTTTCATATCGAATTATACTTCACTTCGGGATTTCAAAACCAAATCGCTTCCAAAACTTCAAACATATTTTGATAAAATCAATATCAATATATGTTCCATTTCCTTGAGAAGTTTCTCCCCATGACAAGGTTACTCGGGAACGACCTATCGCACGAAATAGTATATATATGACGTCTCTCCTTTCCCTGGAGCCGACCATCATAAGGACTCAATAATCCCAAATCACACACACCCTTTCTTTAGTCACGGGTTACCCAATTCCATGTTTCATATCAAATCGTTTCATATCCCGAAGGTATAAATCATTTCGCAACAATAATTCGCAAATACTTTCAATCGTAATATTGTTGTTTTTCAAAACATTTCAAATATCGGGATTCAAGTCGTAGAAACTTTTTTTTTTTTTATAAACCACTTTCCCATATCCAAAATAACTTGGAAATCAAATTCAAGTATTTGGAAAACAAGTTCAATCAATACGATTTCTTAATATCTTCTCAAATCAAGTAAGCTTTTCAAATTTCCAAACTAAAACTTCACAAATCATTCATAGAAATTGTATCGAAATTCTTTAGATCAAATTTCATATAATCGAATTATTTCCTTTCAAAACATTAGTTCCTGAATAATCCAAGACATATTTGGAAATCCTTTTCATAAAAATATAGGACCGTATAATCATTCTCATTTCAAATATCATATCACGCTTAGAAGGTTACATTGTTCAACTAGTCGGAAAAATCTCTCGAAACATTTCTATTTAAAATACCATCACGCTTCCGCTACGCACTCTGATTAAGCATGTTCCACTAGTATTGTTCTACAAACCAATCCCAAAACATTGATTTTGAAACAGAAACCTAAATATTTGAGTTTCAAAGTCCACTTTCTATGGATTTATCGATGCAAGACAAAAAGGAAGGGTTCAAGAACAAGATTGGACAAACTCAAGCTCGAATAGATCGAAGAGATGATAAGCGACAGAGGACGTCAGGTCAAGGCAAACAAACACAACAACAATGACGAAGATGTATTGATTTAAATTCCACTTATCTCTTCATATTAATTTATCACAACGTTTTATTAAAACTTATCAAAACATTTTCAACATTTATCTACACGGTTTCAAGTATTTCTCGACGTTTAGATCGGAATCACACAGTCATCCCACTTTCGAAACTCGAAAATAAATGTCCGATGATGTGGCCATCATCATCAGAATTATCCTCCAGCGACTAGAATGGGATTCCATATCTATCTAGTACATCTTCGATTTCATATATACGTTAGCTAGGCGTATATACAAAATCCGTACATACTTGACAGTCCAATCTCGACGTCAATAAAATTCTCGCAACCATTTCCATTACACTTTAAATTCCTTCCAAATAAAAATTTCTGAATTAACTACATCCTTATATGTATGTTTCATAAAGTTTGGAACTTTCATTTCAATTATCTTGAAATTTTCAATTTTTCTTTCATTTTCCTTTATAATTTCCGAACACTCAGCGAACGACTTCGAGAACCTTCATCGTAAGGAGCCTAAAGAAGTTTTATTTTTGAAAATATTTCTTTTAAAATATTCTATTTCCAAATCTTCTTTAAAACACTTTATTTTCGAAAATCCTTTCAAAAATATTTATTCTTCGAAATCCGCTGATTCTAGTGTTAATTCCACCTTAAACCAGATAAGCCAAGCTTTGTATGAACCAAAGCTCTGATACCACTTGTAATGACCCGCCTTTTCGCCCGATTCTCGCCGGTAATTAAACCAACTCGAAACGATCAAAACGGCAGATTGTTTTGGCTTATCCAATTTAAAACAGAACAGACACAGAATCACAGAGTATAATAAAATTGCAGCGGAATAAAATTTCATAAAATATCAGAGTTGTACATATAATTTGCACAGCGGAAGAAAAATAAAATAAATTTGTACATAAGTTTCATACATAGGTTTAAAGAACAAAAATTTACTTTCATCGAGCTTAGCATGCGCGAACGTCTTCACGTGTCGTCTTTGCATGCCACTCCCTTTCGTTGCGAGCTAAAATCTTTAAAATCTGCAGCGCTCATATCTGACCCGAGCGTATTGCATAAAAAAAAAACACAACAAACACTCGGATCAGGATTAATTATAGTTCAAGTAAATTAACTTCAATGTAAACTGAAATATACAGTTAATCCTAACATCGATGCCTTATATAAAATAATAGTTGTGGTATCTATTCATATCAGTTCTCAGTCGAGTGTGGTGTCTGTCCATATCAGTGATAAATTTCAAGGCGGTGCAATACTATCAAGAACTCACATATGAAAAATGGAATGTGCATAGTATTACTGTCAAGAACTCAGTCATGGAAGGTGGACTGGCCGTACAATTCTATCTATGAGGGTAGTACATGTATGATGACATGGTATCAAAATAAAACTAAGTGCCAGCACCAAAGATGCTACCGCAATTACAAAGGCATGTAAGATCACTTTGCACGAAAATCGGAAGCAAGCGCATGTGAGGCCATTTTGATTAGGTCACACGAGTACAGTCATCACCTTAAGTCGGGGTTTAGGCTGACATAAAGGCAAAAGGATAAATGACTCCAAATGTGAATGAATTTGTCTCTTAGGAACAAGGCGGCAACAGATTTAACTATTTGCATATTCAGGGCAAACATCACATGGAGTGCAACTAAGACAGATTTTAAATGGTATAAAATAGGAATTCATCCCAAGTAAACGCATGCAGGTGCATAAAGTGCAAATATACATTCTTTTCTCTAACCCAAAGCAAAAACAGAATGAATAATACATGTGGTTTAGTGTCAAACATATATTTATAGGTGTTTACCCATACAGGCTTGAATTTGGACACACATTTCTACTTCCAACAAACAAAATGAAATGACAGTAAGAATACATAAAATGAAACTAAGGCCACAGTCATGTAAACGCGGTGGAAACCGGACCTGACATAGTTCAGAAAACACTAGATATTCCTGGGTTTCCTGTTTATAATAATACTGGCATGTATCAGAAACACAAAGTGCAAACTTCCATCAATTTATCAAGTTAAGTATTTGTTCTTATCAGTTTATGGTGAAATCCACATGCAACCACACAGATATATACATGTCACAAAATCACATAGTGAAACAAGGCATCCAGCATGACAAGATCAGCTATTTTATCTTGTTTATACGGAAGTCGAAATGTTTGAACACGAATTAATCAATCGTGAGCGGTTACTCACCTTGACTGACGAAGAAGAAGTCAACGATATAAAGGGGTAAAACGTTGCTGATTGCCTTACGAGCGGCCTACGGGAACCAAATCTTAGCATGCGCGTTGGCTCGAATTGGATGGCGACAGCTGAGAAGTGGAGGCGACGAGAACTCTTGCGGGTTCGGTCAGGCGTGGTTGCGGACTCAGACGAGGCTTGAGGAAGACTCGGTGGACTTCGGTTGCTTTAAAAGGTGAGAAGGGCGCTGGTCTCACGAACGATGAGCTAGGCGCGGGCCTGGGTTCGATTACGGTCTAAGACGAGAGGCGTGGGGTTGGAGCTAGCAATGGACGGAGGAAGAGATTTAAATTTCAGGAAGAAGAATTTTTTTCGGTGGAGGCCATTTCCAAATTGGGGATTTAATTCTTCGGCTGGTAATAAATAAAAGGAAGGAGAAATCAAAATAATAAAAGAGAGGAGAGGGTAAAGAAAGGAGGGACACGATGTGGTATACAGGAAAGGACGCGTGTGGCCAAACAGGACACGCGGTGAAGACAGAAACAAAGGGGACACACGTTGAAAACTAAAACCGGAGAATCGGACAAGTGTAAATTCTTAATCCAATATTTACCAGGTGTCCAAAATCATTCAGCGATCAAACAAGTGACAAAATGTAATTTAACCAATGTATTTTCCAAGTATGAATACCATTGTTATACTAAGTATTTTACCATGTCATATACATATTACAAACACAAGTTTAAATTTTAAATCAGAAATTTCAATCTAAGTAAAATAAAATAAAATACTTACTCAAATAAATAACAAAACCAAATTTGATTTAAAATACATTATAAACAAATCTCGAGTTAAAGGAAAACAATTTCAACTTTACAAAAAATAAAGTAGATTAAGCTTTGAATGAACGATGTTATTTATATTGAAATTAAATTCACAAAAGGTAATAATATTTACAAAAGTATTTCCATTACCTTCAAAACAAATAAAAGTATTATAAAAACCAAACATAAATGTAAATTTTATCGTCAAATCTAGATTTAAATTATATTTTAAATATTGAAATTTTCTGGGCCGTTACATCCTACCTCCGATGAGTCTTTTCTTTCTATTCTAACGAGTTGTACCCTAAAGTTTTAAAATAAACCGAAGCCCTGATACCATATGAAACGACGCGGAAATTCCAGCCTTTCGAATTGACCCTATGCCACACAAGTACGATCCAAAAGCTGGAAATCCTTGGATTGTTAATTTTGGCGTACAACAACATCAGAACAAAATACAAAAAACTTTTCATTAACATCATAAAATGTTACACCAAATTACAAGAATATACATTAGAGTATAATGATTACAATGCACAGCGGAAATACAAATATTACGTTCAGTGGAAGAATCTCAAATGCTCTGGACACAACTTTACGCGTCAATCCAGAATCCTGCACTAAGAAGACTCCAAGTCAGATCTGCAAACCAAACTACCTCGCTGCCCATATAGAAAATATGGCACCCGAGTTTGCAAGGGAAAAACAAACTACGGGTCAGTCATGGGACTGGTATGAGAACCAAAATAGTTATTAACTTTATTTTAAAGTTCGGAATATCACGGGACCACGCCGTATAACATGGAACTGCTTTACTCCATATGAATGCCACTGCACAAACAACTACCAAAAATAGACTTACGGTGCCTACAATGCAACAAACAATATGCAGTCCCTCAAACAACCCATTTAGGTTTAATTCTCTAACTTTGATTTTCAAAATCTAATTAACTTTACAGAAGTTATCTCTGTGGACTTTATACCCAAATTCTTATTTTAAATCATTTGAAATACATACCTAGCTTTCATATCAAATTTGCTTTCACTTTGGGATCTCAAACCCAAACATATTTGGAAATATCAAATATTTACTACACAAGCATATAAAAATATATGCCCTCTGATCGGGAGGTTCCCCTCATGACCAGGCTCCAGATACACACTACCATCACTATAATAATCCAGCTACATCCACTCTCCATTCCTGAGGGAGAACCATACCTTATATGGACCGTATTTCATACATTCCCGATTTTTCGACACCAAGGTCGTTACCCGATCATTGGTAGCACATAGATATCATTTTTGTATCCCGAAGTGGAGAAAACCATTTACACCAATAATCACAAATATATCAAATCTATATCGATTTCCATTTCCAAATCATTTAAAAATCATCGGGTTTAGTCCTCAAAATCCATTCTGTCTTATAAAAGATTCCCTATCCAAATTTGGGAAAAACGTTTCCTTTCTCTTATCAAATCCCATTTCAAAAATCATTCGCTAAATTGAAATGAACCCAAAAACATCACTAAACCCCTCATAGTCAAATCGTGAAATAAATTTCAAGGCGTTAGCATAAAAGTATTATCTACCAAAGCCAATGCTAAAATAGAAATAATTATTTTCTCATAAACTAGTCGAGAGAAATCAACACAATTAGTCAACAGTGATAATCAACGAGCGTATAAACATTAATCAATAGCAAGTGTAACGACGAGAAAATCCCCGCCCTCCGAATCAGACGCAAGGCCCGATTTGAAAGCCCTCGGATTGTTAACTTTGGGCATACAATAACATTAGAACAAACCACAAAAGACTTTCCATTAGCATCATTACAATGTTACATCATAGCACAATAATATATATATATATATATATCAATGTTTAATAATTACAATGCACCGCGAAATGACAAGATTACATCAGCGGAAGATTCTCAAATGTTCTGTATACAGCTTTAAGCTTCAATCCAGAATCCTACTCTAAGAAGACTCCAAGTCACATCTGCAAAACAAACTACCCAGCTGCCGGTGTCGAAAATATTGGCACCCGAGTTTGTAAGGGAAAAACAAACTATGAGCCGCTCATGGGACGGGTATGAGAAACTCTACATTTATTCTTAACTTACTCTAGAGTAAGGCATATCACGGGACCACGCCTATAACACGAAACGGTTTACTCCAAACGAGTGTAGTGCACAAACAACTATAAAAGTAGACTTATGAAGCCTACAACGCATCAAACAATATGTGATTCCTTAATCTACCCATTTAGGCTTGATTCCCAAATTTAGATTTCAAAATTCAATCAACTTTACAGACGTTATGTATTTGGACTTTATTCTCGATTTCTTATGTCAAATCATTTAATATACATATCTAGCTTTCATATCAGATTGGCTTTCACTTCGGGATCTCATACCAAAACATATTTGAAAATCTCAAATATCTACTATACAAGCATATTAAAATATATGACACCTAATCGGGAGGTTCCCTTGATGACCAGGCTCTAGGTACACCTTATCATCACGATAATAATTTAGGTACGTCCTCTCTCCATTCCCGAGAGTGAACCATACCTTCCGTGGACTGTAGTCTACGCATGCCTGGCATTTCATCACTAGGGCTGTTACCCGATCATTGGTAACACATAGAGATCATTTATATATCCCAAAGTGGAAAAAATCATTAGCACTAATAATAATCACAAGTATAATCAATTCAATATGGATTTCCACTTCCAACTCATTTAGAAATCATCGGGTTTAGCCCTCAAATTCTAATCTGTTTTATAAAACATTCCCTGTCCAAAATCGGGAATAACACTTCTTTTCATTTAAGAAAAACTCATTTCAAAATCATTCATTAAATTTAAATGAACTTAAAAACATCGCTAAACACCTCATAGTCAAATCATGAAATAAATCACTAGGCGTTAGCATATAAGTATTATCTACACAACCCTATGCTAAATGTAAAAACATATTTGCTCCTTAACTGGTCGAGCGAAATCAATTCAATCAGTCAACAATGATAATCGACAAGTGTATAAACAATAATCAATAGCTAACTAGCCCTTATAATCATTTTAGAATCTACATAAATTCTACTTAAAGATCGAATCTTATTTAAGGGTTTAATTTTTTTTACCACATAAAATCACTTGCAAACAACTTAAAATACCGCCACAAATCAACTAAGGCATGTATATAACTAATATTCCATAAAAGTTTAATCTTGTGAACTAACATCAGGCGTTTCACTTCAAAATTCCATAAAGATGTCATTTTTACTCCATGAATCTATTTAAGAATCATTAGCAAACATATATCATCAATAGAACTACATGTAAACCATTAATTTCCTAAGTGACACATCATCAAGCACCTTATAGGCATCATACAAACTAGCAAATAAAACCCCTTTTATAAGTTGATATTTCCTCACCCAAAAGCTACCAAACTCCACCAGAATTTAGATAAGGGTTGTATGCTCCTATATCTATGGCTATACTTCCTTTTTTTTCACTTTCCTTTACTTTATTTTTTATTTTTTATGTTCAGCAAAAAGGCATAAGGGAGAAGAAAGGAGAAGAAGGAAAGAGGTAAGGATGGAATAAAAAAGAGAGGGTGTAGGTGCCTTTATATATCCATGTATAAGGGACATTTATGTCATTAACTTAGGGACACATGTCATGTTCCTACCATTACTTAACATGTAAGTATACATGTGTTAAGGCTTCCTTAAGAAACCATATGCTTAAGGAAGAAAAAACCAAAGTGCCTTCTTACACATATTACTCCCTTTAGCTTCTTTGAGAAGTTATGCACTTAAGAAAGAAGGCACTAAGAATAGCTTACGGTGGAAGGCATTAAGCATGCATAAGATAAGTATTAAGAAGCTTAAGGAGGAAGGCACTAAGAATTGGCTTCCAGGAGAAGCCACTAAGAATTGACTTGTGAATTGTTTTAGTTTAACATAATCTTGACTTAAGTACTTAATTTAAATGTCACAAATTAAAATACATAGCTACTTACTACATCATACTTCAATGCCGACAAATATTTTCAAAGATGAATATTTTGTTAATTCGGTATTTAATTAAATCAAAATTCAAATTGTATATTTTCTAATTAAAGCCATATATATACATAAAAAATGCATTCAATCCTATTTAAATTCTTATTTTAAAATTGACTAAAATTTTAGGTCGTTACATTCTCCCCCACTTAAAAACTTTTCTTCCTCGAAAAGGAAGGAAGACGTAATACTCTTAACTCATTCTAGGGCATTATTAACCCTATCTCTAATGAGTCACTCATTCCAGGATACCATTGATCTTATCTCTAATGAGTATTCTTTTATAGGATATTAACTATTCCTACCTCTGATGAGTCTTTTCTATCTGGTCCAACGAGTTGTACCCCAAAGCTTTTGGCTTTATTCTGAAAGTATACCATTTGAATTATTATTTAATTAAATATCAAATTAGCAAAATATTCAGCTTTGAAAATATTTGTCGATATTGAAATATGATGTAGTAAGTAGCTAAGTATTTTAATTTGTGACATTTAAATTAAGTACTTAAGTCAAGATTACACTAGACTAAAACAATTCCTAAGTAAATTCTTAGTGGCTTCTCTTGGAAGCCAAATCTTAGTTGCTTCTCTTGGAAGCCAATTTTTAATGGCTTCTCTTAGAAGCTTAGTCATATCTACATGGCTTCTCTTAGAAGCCAATTATTAGTGTCTTCTCTTAGAAGACAATTCTTAGTGCCTTCGTCCTAAAGCTATTCTTAGTGCCTTCTTTCTTAAGTGCATAGCTTCTCAAAGAAGCTAAAGAGGGTAATATGTGTAAGAAGAAAATTTGGTTTTTTTTCTTCCTTAAGCTTATGGCTACTTAAGGACTCCTTAACACATGTATACTTATATGTTAAGTAATGGTAGGAACATGACATGTGTCCCTAAGTTAATGACATTAATGTCCCTTATAAATGGAGATATAAAGGCACCTACACCCTTTCATTGTTATTGCATCCTTACCTCTTTCCTTCTTCTCCTTCCTTCTCCTATATACCTTTCGATCGAGCCCCTCTTTAAATAACTAAAAAAAATAAAAGGAAAGAGAAAAGAGGGAGGAAAGTCATAGATCTAGGAGCACACAACCCTTAGCTAAATTTTGGTGGAGTATGGTAGCTTTTGGGTGAGAAAATGTCAACTTATAAAGGGGTTTTATTTGATAGTTTATATGATGCCTATAAGGTGTTAGATGATATGTCTATTAGGAAATTAATGGTTTATATTTTGTTTTATTGATGATATATGTTTGCTAATGATTCTGAAATAGATTCATGGAGTAAAACGACATCTTTATGAAATTTGGAAGTGAAACAATGTTAGTTCACAAAATTACACTTTTATCGAATATTAGTAATATACATGCCTTAGTTGAATTGTGGTTGTATGTTTGAATTATTTGCAAGTGATTTGATGTGGTAAAGAAAATTAAACCCTTAAAGATTTGATCTATAAGTAGAATTTGGGTAGTCACTTAAGTAAGTGAGAATATCTAACCAATTAAGTGCTAGTTAGATATTGATTAATGTTTATACACTCATTGATTATCATTATAGACAGATTGTGCTGATTTTGCTCGACCAGTTTATGAGCAAATATGGTTTTACATTTACCATTGGGTTAGGTAGATAATACTTGTATGTTTTTGGGTTCATTTAAATTTAACGAATTATTTTGAAATGAGTTTTTCTTCAATGAAAAGAAGTGTTATTCCTGATTTTGGACAAGGAATGTTTTATAAAACAGAAAGGATTTCGAGGGCTAAACCCGATGATTTCGAAATTATTTGGAAGTGGAAATCTATATTGATCTGATTATACTTGTGATTATTATTAGTGTTAATGATTTTTTCCATTTGGGATATAGAATAGATTTCTATGGTTTACCACCGATCAGGTAACGGCCCTGGCAATGAAAAGTCGGGCACGTGCGGACTACGGTCCACGGAAGGTATGGTTCACTCTCCGGAAGGGAGAGGGGACGTACCTGGATTATTATTATGATGGTAGGGTGTACCTGGAGCCTGGTCATCAGGGTAACCTCCCGATCAGGTGGCATATATTTTGATATGCTTGTATAGTAGATATTTAAGATTTTCAAATTTGTTTTGATTTGATATCCCGAAGTGAGAGCTAATTAGATATAACAGCTAGATATGCATTTCAAATGATTTGAAATAAGAATTCAGGTACAATGTCGAATGAAATAATTTCTGTAAAGTTAATTGGATTTTGAAATCTAAGTTTTGGAATTAAGCCTAAATGGGTATATTGATGTAACAACCCGAAAATCTAGGCCAGTTTAAAATTTTTATTTTGGCAATTTTAGCGAATTTTGAATATTTAAAATGAATTATTTTAAATAATAACGACGAGAAAATTTATTTGGAGTAGAATTCGAACGTATATATTATATACGTCGTCGTTAGAATATAAATAATTATATATAATTATAAATAGAATTGAAAATGGCGTGGTAGTTCGATAATTCGACTTCAAACTTCAATTGAATGTACCCGATGCAAAACAATCCGGATTTTAGTGAAACCAAAAATAATAGGATCTAATTGGGAATATCTTTCCAACGAATCCAAAAAATCGAGATTTCATAGCCGGAATCAAAAGATACGTCCAGTTGAAAATTCTGAATAGTCGCTATGGAATTCGGGGCCTTAAAAATGGGAATTTTGCAAATGACCTCGGATTTCGACGAAACCACTTTTGTTGGGTCCGTGATGTCAAATTATTGCTAGATTCCAAATTTCATAATTTTTCGAATCAATTTGTGAGCGTGTCAAAGGAAAATGCATTTGACCAGTTTCAGTTGATTTTAATCGACTGGAAAATGGCCATTTTCCAAACGGTCTCAGAATTCGACGAAACTAGTTTTGTTAGGACCGTGTCGTCAATACGAAGCTAGAAAATATTTTTCGGGAATTTTTAGAGTTAGTAAGTGACCCTAGTAAATTGAAATGCGCGTTCAAATTCAATATATAGAGTTATATGTTGATTTTAATGGAAACTGATTGAAATAGTCGAATCAGCTTACGATACATACCCCGTTGTGTTCGGAATGGGGGTAAAATGCAACAGACGACAGGCGGTGGGCCTCGTTTAGAGGTCGTATGAAAAAGTCAACTTTTTGAAATTAAAATAATAAAAAAATAAAAATAATAAAAACCTCTCTCCTCCACACCTTACTTCCTCTCTGCCCCTCCCCCCCCCTTTCGTTCATTCAGCAGAGGAAAAAAAGAAGAAAAAAAAGAAGACGACGGAGGGGCGGAGCGGCCTCCTCCAACGCCGCCGCCTCTAATCTGACCCCTCCCCCTTCTCCACCTCGCGCCCCTCCTCTTCTTCCTCCTTCTCCTCTTCTTCTCCTCGACTGACGCGACCCCCAGCCCCCTCCGCCGCCTGGAACGCAACCGCTGCCGCCTCTAATCCGCCCCCTCCTCCTTAAACCCCCTCCAACGATTACAGTAAATTTTATAACTTTTTTTTTATTTCTTTTTATTTCGATTTTTATTTACTTAAAGTTTATTTATTTTATTAAGAAAAAAATCTGATGTGTATTTAAATAAAAACTGATTTTTTTATTTATTTATCATAAAACTTTGATTTGTAAATAGAAAAGATTTGATTTTTCTATATGTAAAGCCGATATTTTAATCAATGAAAAGATTCAATTTTTGTTGAAGGAAAGAAGAGATTATTAACATAACAAAGTGAAGAATAAAAAGAATGGTTTTTATAAAAGGCGAAATCTTTATATAGAGAATAGAGGGATAAAAATATAATCTTTATTGTATGAACTTCGATGTAAAAATAGAATTTTTATCTATAAAGTAGCGATGTAAAAATAGAATTTTTATCTATATAGTAGTGATGTAAAAATATAATTTTTATCTATATAGTAGCGATGTAAAAATAGAATTTTTATCTATATAGTAGCGATGTAAAAATAGAATTTTTATCTATATAGTAACAATGTAAAAATAGAATTTTTATCTATATAGTAATGAAGTAAAAATAGAATTTTTATCTATATAGTAGCGGTGTAAAAATAGAATTTTTGTCTATATAGTAGCAGTGTGAAAATAGAATTTTTATATACATAGTAACATATAAAAATGTGATTTTTATATATGTAGTGGCTACGGGCAACGAAAGTGACAAAAGGCGAGAACGACAAGATTTTCTACATAGGAAGTGTCGTGGAGTTGGGATAGCTATTGGTGAGAATTTCTCACTCTTCGATCTCTTTTTCTAGTTATATATATATATATATATATACTAGGATGCAGACGATGCTTAGCAGCACCCGACACCCGTCATCCACAGACCATGGATGACTTGTTTGTTTGATTGATGTGTTGTGAAATTTGTTTGTATTGTTGATGTGAAATCGATAATAAAATGTAGATGTGTTGAAATAAATTAATTATCGTTGAAATTATAATTTTTAACGTGAATGTGAATAAATAAATAATTATAAACAAATCGGCCGATTTGTTTATATACACTGATTTGACCGATATTGATTGGGACGATAAATTTTACGCATCGCCCAACTGCACAAATAAAAATCTGTATTTGTTGGTTTGAAACCCCACACGGGTGTTGGTATGATATTTAGCGTACACTAATCCCAATTATTTAATTGTATGTCGATCGATTGGTCGATAGGCTGTGTAAGCGTTGATTATTTATATTTGATGCTTATGCAGTTGTGTGGTGCACTTTGGATGATGGTTTATTGTTTATCGTTGCTATTATATACATGTGTTGTATGGAATCCGTATAATTAACTTTATATGGTAAATGATTGGGCCTCATTCCAATCGGGAAAATAATGAATATTATAAAAGAAAATTCATGTGTTGAATATAAAAATAGTCATGTGTTGACGATGTTCATGTGTTGAAACTATTCAGGTGTTGAGTAAAATATTTTAAATAATAAAATTTACCTCTTTATCATATTTAAAATTAGAACTACTTTGCGGTGGAGTCTGATTGAAAATCAAATGATAGATACCATAGTTTTATAAAATATTTTACATAACAAAAATAGTCGTGTGTTGAAAGAAATATAGATTCATGTGTTGAATAGAATAAATATTCATTTGCTGAATAGAATAACAAATTTATTGAAATATATAAAGCCGTGTTGATTGGAGTTGCGCTATTTTGACGTGAATGATATTTATATCGATTATATTCGTTTTTATAATGAATATAGAAAAGAAGTGATTTCAAAATATAACGTTTTGAAAATATTATCATTTATATAGTAATGATAGGAAATATTCAATTTTGATTTGAAATTGAATATATAATTGAAATGGTTTTGAAAACGAATTTAAAACGATTTATAAAATACGTTTTAAAAGGAAATCGACGAAAAATATAATATATTTATATATATTATATATAATGGCCTGAATAGAACGCGCTGCGCCACTGCAGTTCGTGAATTTTGACCATTGACTTCGAATAGACGTTGCAGGAGATCCGACCGTCAGATTCTCCTAAAACCGGAACCATTAGGTTCGTATCGAAAAGAGCTTTCCAATGAATGTTAGAAATTTGAAATCTAACGGTTGGATTTGGAATTATGTCCAAATCAAATTTTAAAAAGGTCGTTGTAAATGCAGTTCGATGGCCGTTGATGGAAATCGACTGTACGGGCCTTGACAAAATTATTAAAAATATTAATAATTTATGTAAAATCATAATATATGGATTGGAAAGAACTGGGATGAAAAACTCCTTGTTTGAAAAGATAAAAATAGATTTTTGTCGAAATGAACTAGTTTTGAACTAGAATTAAAATCAATTTATTTTTGAAATAAATAAATTGAATTTGAAAGTGATTTTAAAAATAATCAATATTCCCAATACGTGAATTGGACTGGAGTTGAATCGAAATTATCTTCGGAATATTTCGATGTTGGAATTTGTGACTATACAGATATTGTTACGGGAATTTGAAAGATATATTTTATATCGTTATTTCCAATACGATATTTGTTGGTCTCAGGATTTGATATTGAATATAAGCCGGTATATTTTCTATTCAGCGCCTTGTATTTAATATCAAATGTGATTTGGGTTTGTCGTGAATGGTGTCTTCATTAACACTTTTCTTGAGCCCAATAGAGAAAAGATTAAATCTTTCTATTTATATTTAATGAAGTGTATCAATTAAATAATATTTAATTGGAATTGAATTTGAATTGGTTTTTGGGTTTATCGTGAGCGGTGTTTTGAACAACACCTGTTCTTTAACCCGATTAACAATAGATTGTGATTTTGGGTTTGTCGTGAATCGTGTTTTAGATGACATTGGTTCTTTAACCCAGTTAAAGACAGAATATTGATTTTTGAGAAGATTAAAACTAAGTGGAGTTTTAATGAATCTTTAATTAGATTGAAATGTGAATTGATAATTTAAATTATCAAATCTGAAAGGTGATCGAGAATGGAGTACCACCCGTTTTTCTCCAAAGCGATAGTTAAATCTTTAATTAGATTTAAACGTGAAATGGTAATTGATTTTACCGATAACACCGTGGTGTTAGATATGGAGTATTACCAGTTCTGCTCCATGTGATGAATAGGTTGGGATTGGGAAATAAAATAAGTAATTACTTCGGTGTGGTTCGCTAATCCCGACTAGTTTGGAAAGCCATATTATGGTTTGAAATGATATCCAAAAGAAGATTAAAGAATAAATTTAGAAGAATTTATCTTGGATAAAATTAATGGGAACCTTTCCCTAAGAATGTGATTTTGTGAATAAAAGAATATTCTGAATTGGAATGAGGCGTTCGTTGTGTTTGTGTAACATTTGTTTATTATATACGTGGGTTATTTGGAAAGGCCGGGTTATACCCATTCTGAATAACCGATTCGACGAGATGTCGAAGATGAAGACGGTGGTTGAAGACCGGAAGTCTTCACATCGTTTGGGTGATTACTGTTGATCTCGATTGGGTTGTACACCCAAGATAAGGGAAACAGTTGGTGATCGTCCAGACGTACTTGGAGATGGATGGATATGCGAGGAAAGTTCCTTCGGTTTCGTTCAGACCCAGAGCGAACTTGTAAATGGATTGTGTGTCTGACATTGGATTTTATTCTTTGTTGATTGATCTCTATTAAATATACATCTGTTTGGCGGCGGAGAATTTATTCTCTTGCTTAACGTCCTTCTCTGAGACGTACAAGCTCAGAGGTTGTATATCGATGGACATCAGTCGCATGGAGTGAATTGCCAGTGTGGCACGCGTAAGTGGAAATTGATCAGGGCTTCTGTTGAAAAGCAAAGTCTTGTGGTTGATGATCAAAGCACGGCCTGTGTGGCGTAGCTTTGTGTATAATGTGAATTTGCAAGCCTCACACCTCGGTATGAGTCAAAAATGGGATACGGACCGAAGGAGTGCACGACGTTTCTTTCTAGCTATGGTGGTGTCAGTGACCTACCAGCCCTGACAATTATATACTTTTCACCTGTGTGGTTGTTGGATATGAGGCGCCTCGGATATAGGTCTGTAAGGACCGGAAAACGTGTGTTCAGGAATAATTAATCCTCAAAAGTAAGAGAGGACCAGCCTTGGAGGTTCCAAAGGATCAGAGTGGGGTCCTGATGCATTGTTAGAGTGTCTCGAACGCGGAGAGGAGCTTGCCCCTTGCCTCGACTCATGACGGAAATCCAATTTCCAATACGTGATATTGCGGTTTTAATTGTAGAACTAGTATGGCGACATGATAGATGGTACCCATGCCGCCTATGATTGATATTTATGATTGAAACTGTTTTGACACTATACACTTATAATAGTATCAAATAATGTGTTTTTAACGTATCAAGCATGCTTTGGCTGTTATAAGGTAAAAACCCTATCCTCCGGCTTGCGTTGCATTGTGTGATGGGACCTGGGTCTTATAACAGCTTCATTTTTCTTTATTTAGCATTGCGATGTTTGTTCTATGCACTGGTATTCTTGGGAGGAAACCCATTCCGTGTTATACGGCGTGGTCCCTTGATTTACCTAACTTTAAAACCAATATTAATAACTGTTTTAGTTCTCACGCTAGTCCCATGACTGACCTGGAGTTTATTGTTTTAACCTAAACTCTGGGTGCCCCTATTTTCGACACGGGCAGCTAGTAGTTTTGGTTTTGCAGATTTATATTCACAGGATCCTGATTTATAGCTGGAACGATGCTTGGAAAGCTCTGTATCCATGCATTACTTCTAGTTGTGCTTTTGTATTATTTTCCACTGCGATGTATTTAAATGTAAATTAAATCTTTGATATTTGTTGAATGTAATTTATTCATTTATACTCTGTATATTCTTGTATCCGATGGCATTGTGGTAATAACAATGAAATGTTCTTCCGTTTGTGTTCTATTTTGTCTTGTCCTCAATTCTATCTGTGCTTTCCTTCACGAGGAAGTTCGGGTCGTGTCAGTTTGGTATAAGAGATTTGGTTTACACGGCTCGGAGAACAAGGCACGTTAGAACCCTACGAAAGAATTCATCAGATATTGGATTAGTAATATCCAATTGGAATGACTCGTTAGAGATAGGATCAGTAGTATCCTAGAACGAGTGTGAAGAGTATATTTTTCAAATGAAAACAGTATTGTTTTGAAAATTTAAATCGCTTTAAACGTATTTAAATATTTTATTTCTATTGAATATGGACAATCCAATATATAAAGGTTTTGTATATACGCGTCATGAACGTATACTCGAAGTTTTAATATACTGGATATATATAGAGTCACATTCTAGACACCCGGGGATAATTCTTGTAACGACCCGTATTTTTACGGGTAATAAATAATTTATTTAATTATTTAAATATGTTTTAGAAATTTAAAATGGTCGTTTAATTCAATGATATTGAATATTTAATTAAAATTAATAATTAAATAATATATTTAATTTCTGAATTTATCAGAAATAGTGAAGCGACAATATAATGTGAACTGGACAATTCAAAATATATAACTCAGTTTATATTGGACTTTATTGGCGGAAATATTTAAATAACGACAGTTTGAACGTATAATTTATATTGTAATTATAAACAAGCTCGAAATGGTGCGGCAGTTCGCTATTTGGCGATTCGAACTTCAAATGGATATACAGGGTCCGTTTTAAGCCGGATTTCTGTGAAACAAGAAACGCGTGGAGCTGGTGGAGGATGTTTTTCTAGTAGAAGAGAAAAATCTGGATTCCGTCATGTAGATTTTGTTTTATGTCCAAATCAAATTTTAGAAAAGTCGCTGTGGAATTCCTTTATGATTTGCGACGCTTTATATACGTTATAAATCGATTTTTCGATACGAACTGAATATCGATCAAATCGGAATTCTGAAAAACAAGTCCTAAATTCTGGCAGTATATTCCGGAGCCGTACGACATCATCTGCGGATATATACGAGAATATTAATTTATTAATATTAAATTTAATAATATTTAAATATATTTATATATTTAAAGGGTCAGTTCAGCGCTTGAAAAATAGCCAGTTTTTCATACGACCTCCGTTTTCGACGAAACTAATTTTGTTGGATCCGCAACATCAAATTATTGCTAGGTTCCAGTTTTCGTGATTTTTAGAGTCTGTATGTGGCCGTACGGATTTTTAGAGTGAAAAACAGTCAGTATTTCGACGGTTAAAAATACGCTGTGTGAGCAAACGGAGTCGGAATTCGACGAAACTAGTTTCGTTGGGTCCGTAATGTCGAACTCTAGCTGCATGCCAATTTTCGTGATTTTTGGGAATCGTATGTAATCACAGGAAATTTAGAGGACAAATAAAAATAGCGATAGCTTAAAAAGGAATAAAATAATCGAATAAAAAAATAATATTTCTATTCTATAAATACACTAACTTCCTCCTAACCCTAAATTCTTCATTCATCTGGTCAAAGTGCGCAGCCACAGTTCGTTCCTCAAAACTTTTCTTTTCGTGAATTCAAACATCAAAATAAAATGGGATAAAATCCTATAAATTCGAATTCATGTATATTTGGATTCCTGGTGCGAAGTGCTTCAACCCAGTAACAATCTTACCAGGTCCGACGTCTCTTTGTGGGTACGGTTTTTTTTGACGCGAGACTAGGGTTGCGGAAATAGGAAAAATGAGGAATCGATTCATGATTTGAAGCTTGTTTTTGGGTTCTACGGGTAGTATAACATCATGTAGATGAGTTTAAGGAGATAGTATGAAGATGGGTGTCGATACATTTCTGGTGTTCACGGCTTTGATGGCCAGGACGGAAATCAGGGGATTGCATCGAGTTGCTTGTGGAGGTGATGGAGATGATGTGGTTGCGAAGAGAGTGATTTTGGTGATGTCGGTTTGGAGGTTAATGGTATATCGCGGGAGAAATAGTGATAGGAAGATCGGGTAATGGCTTTAACAAGAGCGGTTCGTGTTATACAGGAAGGGGGGGAAGAAGGATTAGGAGTTAATGGTAATTAGGGTGATTTAGTAAATTTTTAATTAAGTTAATATATTTTAAACAATCGTATCACTTATGAAATGTGTAACTTTTACATACATGATCAGAATTCAACGAAACAAGATACGTTGGGATCGTATGAACGGTGGCTACACCATGGAACTGACCCGGAGTGAATTGAAGCTCGTTTGAATTTATGGTGGAAGTTAACGCCTGAATCAAATCAATGAACGTATATCGTTATTTAACGATAAACCGATCAATGTGAGTAAATCTCACTAACTCTGAACACTTTATATTTTTATAAAGTATTTTTAGAATTGATAAATATTGGTCGAATTGCTGTGTGTTGGCTGTTTGGTTGAACTGCTAGTCAGTTGATTGAAATTATCGATAACGATATATATAAATCGTATCGAGATATTGATTCTGTTTATCAGAATATTTTATACTCATGTTATTTATGTGGACTGACATTTGTGGATGCAGGGGAACAAGTTGTAGGGACCCAACTGGGTTCCTCAACATTTATTTTACTATTTTTCATATATGTATTCTTATATATGATGTGCTATATCATCGGGTGACCCTGTGTGTTTTGGATGGAAAATTGACCCTTTTGAATTGGTATTTTTATACCATAAGCGATACTGAAAAGTGAAAAGGGATTTCCAAGAATATTTTGAAAGTAGATTATTTATATAAAATCAACGGATTTTATATATGGAAAATATTGGTTTATTAAGGAAAACATTTTATAAATCAAAGATTATAGAGAAAACATATTTGTAAATAAATATAGAGAAAATATTTGTAAAACAAATATAAGGACAAATATTGGCAAAATAAGGAAAAAGGGAGATATTTGCAAATCATTTTGCAAATAGAATAAATAGAAAAGAAAAGGGAAAATATTTGTAAATAATTTACAAATAAGATAGAAAGGGAATTATTTGTAAACAATTACAAATAGGAATAAAAAGGAAATCATTTGAGAAATATTTACAAAATGGAGATAGAAAGGAATATTTGTAAAACAATTATAAATGGATTAAAAGGGATATTTATCAAGAAAATGAACTGAGTTATGGAAAGGAATTATTCATTTAGAAATTAAATAGAATAATGGAATACTTGAAAATGGATAGAAGTGTAATAAAGGAGAATTTTACACTAGGAAGAGTTTCGACCCGTGCTTCGCACACGGGTAAACAGATCATGAATTCAAAGTGAATATTTAAGAGAGATCTGTTTTAACAGATAAAGTGAGAAGGTTCATTTATAAATAAAGTTTTATAAATTAATTTAGTTATTTATCTTTGGGTAAATAGAGTATATAAGTCAAGACTTATATAGAGAAGTAAAAATCGATTTCCACATCGATATTTGAAACTGGATATGTATGAAAGAGAATTTATCGAATAAGAGTTATTCCAAGTAAAGCTATCGAATATCAGTTTATTCGAAAGGGAGTTTATTGAATATTTGTTATTTGAAATGGGTTGAGCCAAGAGAGTAAAATCCAATAGAGTTAATCCAATAAAACAAATTGATTGAGATCAACCGTTAGAGTTAAACTCTTAGAGTTGAACTGTTAGAGTTAAACCGTTAGGGTTAAACCGTAGAGTTAAACCGTTGGAGTAAACATTTAGAGTTATTTAGTTAGAGTTAATCAGTTAGAGTTAATCGATTAGAGTCTAATCGAACTAGAGTTATCCAAATATAGTAATCGAATGAGGGATGATGGAATATTAGTTAATCAATTAGATTTGCTCGAATTTAGTTATTCGAGATAGAGTTAAACAGAAGTAGTCATTTAAGATAAGCTACCGGTGAGCACGACTGGTAGCGTAATTCGCAGGGCTGCAGATAGCCTAGGGCGGTCGGATGTTTCCTGAGGGAATCAGGCGTAACCATTGTGATCGCTGCGATCTAGAGTCGAGCGAATGGTGTCAAGTCAAATATTAGTTAATTGATAAAAGAAATTTAGTCGAGTTAATTAAGCTAAGTTAGTCCAGTTGAACTGATCAAGTGAGTGGGTCAAAATGAGTAAATCAGACCGAGTTATCTGAACAAGGGTTAGTCCAGTAAGAGTTAAATAGAATAAGAGTAAATTGAATAAGAGTTACAACTTAGAGTTAACCGAGTATGAGTTAATAATTTAGTTCGTTATTTATTCGAGTTAGAAAATCAAAGTATTTATAAAGTCATTATAATTCGGATGCAGGTGATTATAACACCATTGTTATAATCAAGTCTTTTTTTTTCGTACGAGAAGCGGATTTGTAAATAAAATCCGAGGATGTCGTAAAGAAGTGTTAAAGATTTAGAAAGATGAACTTTGCCTATTTCGAAGTTAGAAATGTTGTTCAGTTAAGGTCTGAGAGGTAACTATACCCCAACTTGATTGACTTCGTTTTTAACTAAGAAATGGTTAAGATTCGATGGTGAAAAGTGGTTAAGTGGAAACCAAACGAAGAAGATTTGGCATAGTGATGTTTATTCAAACATCTGTTTAATCAAATGAAGGAGATTTGGAAATGTTTTCCAAATGAGAAGCAGAATTGTTTTCTGAATATAGAAACAAGAGATGGAAATGTTTTCCAATGATAATGATGTATATTTTCTAAATATAGTGAATACGAAACATTAAACAACAGGAATAGGGGAAAGAACGAATGGATGAAATCGATAGAATTTCCTTCGGGAAATAATATCGTTGTTTGCACACCGACATGTTTTCATTTGATAGTTAAATCACCGACTATCAAAGTTTTGACCATTTTACGTTGTTAATATGAAGAGACCGGTTGGATTATTATCCAGAGAACCACTCCGTATTGGCATAAGCGTTGCGAATCAAGTATGCTGAATATATTGAAGACGGAGTTGTGCAAGGGCTATCCTGTTTACAGAATAGTGCCTTCGGTTTGTCCAGTCCCAGGACAAACGTGTAGGGACGAGTGTCTGACAGAGTATATCCAATAGATCGCATAAGTTGATCTCTTCAAACGTACTTACGTTTGGTGGCGGAGGAATTCGTTTCTCTTAGCTGTATACCCGTGGTATTTTTGGTGAAATCAATGTGTGATTTGGTGGGTATGACGATGTGGCATTCAAAGTAATGGAGGTGTGATCTGTCAAAAGATACGTTATGACCTCAAGCCTCATCAACCAGGAAAGGACAAAAATCGGGCAGGCAACATGGCTATGTGGGTCGCACCCATTAGGATGTATGATCACCTATCTACAGAAATTCCTTTTGTTCTTAAATCTATCGATGCTGTCCCATTTCGGGAGGCGGTTGCTGATCCCAACCGTTGGTGATATACATTCGATACACTCAAGCGAAATGAGTGGTCGGTCATGTGAGGGCCGGGTTGCAAGATGTTCTTGTTGAACCCAGTGTATTCGCCTCTAGAGATACACTATCGGCAGGTGGTCCCATACCTTGTCAAAGTCGGAATCCAATTTCCAATAAGTGCCCGCGAGTTTGATTTGTATACTATATATGTAGATCGTGAGATGCAAGCGTTCTACTATATTTTAAATACTTGTGATTAGACATTATTATAATATCAGATAATATATGATTTCCAAAGTGTTTTGGGTTATAGTAAGGTAAAAACCGTCCGTGTTTATGTGTGGATTGGTCTTACGATTATCTTTTCTTTCGAAAGGATTTTGAAAGTTAAACCAAATGATTTGAGTTTACTCACACCAGTCCCATGACTGACCCAGAGTTTATTTTGTTTTGTTTTCCCTAAACTCTTGGGTGCCCAAATTTGTACGGGCAGTCAAGTAGTCAGGATTTACAGATATGCTTGAAGAGCTTGGAGCAGGAGGCTTCAAGATTTTTCTAGCTATTGATTATTCCGCTGTGATGAAAGTGTTGTACTCTGATAATGGTATGATATACATATACTACTTTGATTTCAAGATATGTTGTCTATTATATTTTATTCGTTCTGCTGTGAGATTCGTGTTACTCTGAGGTTGTTATGTTCTTCTTCTTCTTCTGTTCTAATTTTCTATCTTATCTATCCTCATCCTCTAATTTCTTTCTTGGACTATCCGGTAATTTCGACTTTTGGATTGTTCGATAGGTGTTATATGTCGGATAACCAAGGTCGCTTTTTCCCGGGTCGTTACAATTCTGGTGATGTGGCCACATCCTCAGTATTTATTTTCGAGTAACGAAGGTGTGATTTCTATATATTTCCTTTAGACTGGTGTGAGAACCAAAAGTAATATAGATAGATTCATTGTTGTGAATTGGCATCAAAAACATGATTTTTGTATATATCAAATTTATGGATTTGAAACTCTAATCCACTAATTGATTGATGTTTGTGTTGGTTGTTTATTTGTTTGATAATTTTGAACCATTTAGCCTAATTGAACCAAATACTGAATTGTATTGAAAATTAGTTGCATTTGCTTGCATATACATGTACTTACATTGAACATGTCATAGCAAGGAGGCTAGAGCAGAGAATAAAATTTGTTTGCCCGACAAAGAGGTACATGTTTACTATAATTTACTGTTTTGTTTGGGTGATGATGATTTTATGAGCCGATTGGCTAGCCGCTTGGCTTTTTCTTTTTCTTTTTGAGATCAGAAGGCCTATAAGGCAATTTTGGGATTTTCCCATTGCTCCCGGTGCAGGGGAGGTTATGGCGAAATTTTTCGGAAATTTAGGGTGTTAGCCAAATTTTTGAAAAATTTGAAAAGTTCTTAGAAACTAAAAAGTTGAAGAACTTAAGACGTAGTCGAAATAATGGAAGTTGAGTTGATTTGTTAAACAACTTTCAGCTTCGTTCCTTTTCGGCTTCCATTGTTATGTTCCTTTTCGGCCTTTGATTTAGAGAAGATTAGAATATCATCAATAAAAACTAGAACAAATTTATTCAATTAAATCACACATTGAACTGATTAGAAAATAGTTAGAAATATATACTTGTGCATTATATATGTTTGATCAGGAAATTGGAAAGCTGTTGAGTAAAGATTTTATTTGCATGCCCGACAAATAGGTAAACCTTAATGAGTTGGATGCGCGCTAATATTATTATATCAAGGCCTGTGAATGCCATTGGATGCGGAGTGCTGGTTATTCTGTGTGTAAATAATAAACATCGCCATAGGATAGCAACAATTAATTTTGAACTACATTACATGGCATACTTCTGGAAGATAGGCATACTACATCATATACCACATAAGCATTTGGAGCTTGTGTGACGAGGTGGAAGATTTACCATACGAGCGAGAGGCTTGTATGGCGATGACTATATTTTACAGGTCGAACTGATGACTGATATGGACTATTTGAATTGTAACGATAAAAATGCCAGATTAATAAAAACCCCACGCGGGTCTAGAGTTGACAATAATCACGTCTCTCTAGTTATTAGATACGGCGCATGGACTATTTATTTCCCATACGGGACGAGGTGACGAGGATTTATCCTCTGGAGCATTTAAAATACACACTCACTCAGGCTTTGACAGGGTGACGAGAATTTATTCTCTGGAGTTATTATCAATACACGCTCCCCTATAAACACCAGAATATTTCACTATAAATATGTGTATGCTTATTAGAATTTATTGGGTACCTAATACGGCCCAATAAATTTCCAAACCTCTCCCCGTACAAAGGAGGTTATGGCGAAATTTTTCGAAAATTCCGGGTGTTAGCCAAATTTTTGAAGAATTTGAAAATTATCAGAAACTGAAAAGTTAGAGAATGGAAGCCAGATCGAACGTAGAGTTGATTAATCAAACCACTTTCAACTTTGTTACTTTTCGGGGACGAAAAGTTTTAAGTGGGGGAGATTGTAACAACCCGAAAATCTGGGCTAGTTTAAAATTTTTATTTTGGCAATTTTAGCGAATTTTGAATATTTAAAATGAATTATTTTAAATAATAACGACGATAAAATTTATTTTGAATAGAATTCGAACGTATATATTATATACATCGTCGTTAGAATATAAATAATTATATATAATTATAAATAGAATTGAAAATGGCGTGGTAGTTCGATAATTCGACTTCAAACTTCAATTGAATGTACCGGGTGCAAAACAATCCGGATTTTAGTGTAACCAAAAATAATAGGATCTAATTGGGAATATCTTTCCAACGAATCCGAAAAATCGAGATTTCATAGCCGGAATCAAAAGATATGTCCAATTGAAAATTCTGAATAGTCGCTATGGAATTCGGGCCCTTAAAAATGGGAATTTTGCAAACGACCTCGGATTTCGACAAAACGACTTTTGTTGGGTCCGTGATGTCAAATTATCGATAGATTCCAAATTTCATAATTTTTCGAATCAATATGTGAGCATGGCAAAGGAAAACGTGTTTGACCAGTTTCAGTTGATTTTAATCGACTGGAAAATGACCATTTTCCCAACGGTCTCAGAATTCGATGAAACTAGTTTTGTTCGGACCGTATCGTCAATACGAAGCTAGAAAATATTTTTCGGGAATTTTTAGAGTTAGTAAGTGACCCCAGTAAATTGAAATGCGCGTTCAAATTCAATATATAGAGTTATATGTTGATTTTAACGGAAACTGATCGAAATGGTCAAATCAGCTTACCATCCATATCCCATTGTGTTCGGAATGGGGGTAAAACGCTACAGACGACAGGCGGTGGGCCTCGTTTAGAGGTCATATGAAAAAGTCAACTTTTTGAAATTAAAATAAAATAAAATAAAACCTCTCTCCTCCATCCCTTACTTCCTCTCTGCCCCCCCTTTCGTTCATTCAGCAGAGAAAAAAAAGAAAAAAAAAGAAGACGACGGAGGGGCGGAGCGGCCTCCTCCATCGCCGCCACCGCCTCTAATCCGACCCCTCCCCCTTCTCCACCTCGCGCTCCTCCTCTTCTTCCTCCTTCTCCTCTTCTTCTCCTCGACTGACGCAACCCCGAGCCCCCTCCGCCGCCTGGAACGCAACCGCCGCCGCCTCTAATCCTCCCCCTCCTCCTTAGACCCCCTTCAACGATTACAGTAAGTTTTATAACTTTTTATTTATTTATTTTTATTTCGATTTTTATTTATTTAAAGTTTATTTATTTTATTAAGAAAAAATCTGATGTGTATTTAAATAAAAACTGATTTTTTTATTTATTTATCATAAAACTTTGATTTGTAAATAGAAAAGATTTGATTTTTCTATATGTAAAGCCGATATTTTTATCAATGAAAAGATTCGATTTTTGTTGAAGGAAAGAAGAGATTATTAACATAACAAAGTGAAGAATAAAAAGAAGGGTTTTTATAAAAGGCGAAATCTTTATATAGAGAATAGAGGGATAAAAATATAATCTTTATTGTATGAACATCGATGTAAAAATAGAATTTTTATCTATATAGTAGCGATGTAAAAATAGAATTTTTATCTATATAGTAGTGATGTAAAAATAGATTTTTTATCTATATAGCAGCGATGTAAAAATAGAATTTTTATCTATATAGTAGCGATGTAAAAATAGAATTTTTATCTATATAGTAGCGATGTAAAAATAGAATTTTTATCCATATAGTAACGAAGTAAAAATAGAATTTTTATCTATATAGTAACGAAGTAAAAATAGAATTTTTATCTACATAGTAGCGGTGTAAAAATAGAATTTTTGTCTATATAGTAGCAGTGTGAAAATAGAATTTTTATATACATAGTAACATATAAAAATGTGATTTTTATATATGTAGTGGCTACGGGCAACGAAAGTGACAAAAGGCGAGAACGACAAGATTTTATACATAGGAAGTGTCGTGGAGTTGGGATAGCTATTGGTGAGAATTTCTCACTCTTCAATCTCTTTTTCTAGTTATATATATATACTAGGATGCAGACGGTGCTTAGCAGCACCCGACACCCGTCATCCACAGACCATGGATGGCTTGTTTGTTTGATTGATGTGTTGTGAAATTTGTTTGTATTGTTGATGTGAAATCGATAATAAAATGTAGATGTGTTGAAATAAATTAATTATCGTTGAAAATATAATTTTTAACGTGAATGTGAATAAATAAATAATTATAAACAAATCGGCCGATTTGTTTATATACACTGATTTGACCGATATTGATTGGGACGATAAATTTTACACATCGCCCAACTGCACAAATAAAAATCTGTGTTTGTTGGTTTGAAACCCCACACGGGTGTTGGTATGATATTTAGCGTACACTAATCCCAATTATTTAATTGTATGTCGATCGATTGGTCGACAGGCTGTGTAAGCGTTGATTATTTATATTTGATGCTTATGCAGTTGTGTGGTGCACTTTGGATGATGGTTTATTGTTTATCGTTGCTATTATATACATGTGTTGTATGGAATCCATATAATTAACGTTATATGGTAATTGATTGGGCCTCATTCCAATCGGGAAAATAATGAATATTATAAAAGAAAATTCATGTGTTGAATATAAAAATAGTCATGTGTTGATGATGTTCATGTGTTGAAACTATTCAGGTGTTGAGTAAAATATTTTAAATAATAAAATTTACCTCTTTATCATATTTAAAATTAGAACTACTTCGCAGTGGAGTCTGATTGAAAATCAAACGATAGATACCATAGTTTTATGAAATATTTCACATAACAAAAATAGTCGTGTGTTGAAAGAAATATAGATTCATGTGTTGAATAGAATAAATATTCATTTGTTGAATAGAATAACGAATTTATTGAAATATATAAAGCCGTGTTGATTGGAGTTGCGCTATTTTGACGTGAACGATATATATATATCGATTATATTCGTTTTTATAATGAATATAGAAAAGTAGTTATTTCAAAATATAACATTTTGAAAATATTATCATTTATATAGTAATGATAGGAAATATTCAATTTTGATTTGAAATTGAACATAGAGTTGAAATGGTTTTGAAAACGAATTTAAAACGATTTATAAAATACGTTTTAAAAGGAAATCGACGAAATATATAATATATATATATTATATATAATGGCCTGAATAGAACGCGCTGCGCCACGGCAGTTCGTGAATTTCGACCATTGACTTCGAATAGACGTTGCAGGAGATCCGACCGTCGGATTCTCCTAAAACCGGAACCGTTGGGTTCGTATCGAAAAGAGCTTTCCAATGAATATTAGAAATTTGAAATCTAACGGTTGGATTTGGAATTATGTCCAAATCAAATTTGAAAAAGGTCGGTGTAAATGTAGTTCGATGGCCGTTGATGGAAATCGACTGTACGGGCCTTGATAAAATTATTAAAAATATTAATAATTTGTGTAAAATCATAATATATGGATTGTAAAGAACAGGGATGAAAAAATCCATATTTAAAAAGATAAAAATAGATTTTTGTCGAAATGAACTAGTTTTGAACTAGAATTAAAATCAATTTATTTTTGAAATAAATAAATTGAATTTGAAAGTGATTTTAAAAATAATCAATATTCCCAATAAGTGAATTGGACTGGAGTTGAATCGAAATTATCTTCGAAATATTTCGATGTTGGAATTCGTGACTATACAGATATTGTTACGGGAATTTGAAAGATATATTTTATATCGTTATTTCCAATACGATATTTGTTGGTCTCAGGATTTGATATTGAATATAAGCCGGTATATTTTCTATTCAGAGCCTTGTATTTAATATCAAAAGTGATTTGGGTTTTTCGTGAATGGTGTCTTCATTAACACTGTTCTTGAGCCCAATAGAGAAAATATTAATTCTTTCTATTTAGATTTAATGAAGTGTATCAATTAAATAATATTTAATTGGAATTGAATTTGAATTGGTTTTTGGGTTTATCGTGAGCGGTGTTTCGAACAACACCTGTTCTTTAACCCGATTAACAATAGAGTGTGATTTTGGGTTTGTCGTGAATCGTGTTTTAGATGACATTGGTTCTTTAACCCAGTTAAAGACAGAATATTGATTTTTGAGAAGATTAAAACTAAGTGGAGTTTTAATGAATCTTTAATTAGATTGAAATGTGAATTGATAATTTAAATTATGAAATTTGAAAGGTGATCGAGAATGGAGTACCACCCGTTTTGCTCCAAAGCGATAGTTAAATCTTTAATTAGATTTAAACGTGAAATGGTAAATGATTTTACCGATAACACTGTGGTGTTAGATATGGAGTATTACCAGTTCTGCTCCATGGGATGAATAGGTTGGGATTGGGAAATAAAATAAGTAATTACTTCGATGTGGTTCGCTAATCCCGACTAGTTTGGAAAACCATATTATGGTTTGAAATGATATCCAAAAGAAGTTAAAGAATAAATTTAGAAGAATTTGTCTTAGATAAAATTAATGGGAACCTTTCCCTAAGAATGTGATTTTGTGAATAAAAGAATATTCTGAATTGGAATGAGGTGTTCGTTGTGTTTGTGTAACATTTGTTTATTATATACGTGGGTTATTCAGAAAGGCCGGGTTATACCCATTCTGAATAACCGATTCGACGAGATGTCGAAGATGAAGACGGTGGTTGAAGACCGGAAGTCTTCACATCGTTTGGGTGATTACTGATGATCTCGATTGGGCTGTACACCCAAGATGAGGGAAACAGTTGGTGATCGTCCAGACGTACTTGGAGATGGATGGATATGCAAGGAAAGTTCCTCCGGTTTCGTTCAGACCCAGAGCGAACTTGTAAATGGATTGTGTGTCTGACATTGGATTTTATTCTGTGTTGATTGATCTCTATTAAATATACATATGTTTGGTGGCGGAGAATTTATTCTCTTGCTTAACGCCCTTCTCTGAGACGTACGAGCTCAGAGGTTGTATATCGATGGACATCAGTCGCATGGAGTGAATTGCCAGTGTGGCACGCGTAAGTGGCAATTGATCAGGGCTTCTGTTGAAAAGCAAAGTCTTATGGTTGATGATCAAAGCACGGCCTGTGTGGCATAGCTTTGTGTATAATGTGAATTCGCGAGCCTCACACCTCGGTATGGGTCAAAAACGGGATACGGACCCAAGGAGTGCATGATGTTTCTTTCTAGCTATGGCGGTGTCAGTGACCTACCAGCCCTGACATTTATATACTTTTCACGTGTGTGGTTTTTGGATACGAGGCGCCTCGGATATAGGTCCGTAAGGACCGGGAAACGTGTGTTCAGGAATAATTAATCCTCAAAAGTAAGAGAGGACCGACCTTGGAGGCTCCAAATGATCAGAGTGGGGTCCTGAGGCATTGCTAGAGTGTCTCGAACGCGGAGAGGAGCTTTCCCCTTGCCTCGACTCATGACGGAAATCCAATTTCCAATACGTGATATTGCGGTTTTAATTGTAGAACTAGTATGGCGACATGATAGATGGTACCCATGCCGCCTATGATTGATATTTATGATTGAAACTGTTTTGACACTATACACTTATAATAGTATCAAATAATGTGTTTTTAACATATCAAGCATGCTTTGGCTGTTATAAGTTAAAAACCCTATCCTCCGGCTTGCGTTGCATTGTGTGATGGGACCTGGGTCTTATAACAACTTCATTTTTCTTTATTTAGCATTGCACTGTTTGTTCTATGCACTGGTATTCTTAGGAGGAAACCCGTTCCGTGTTATATGGCATGGTCCCTTGATTTACCTAACTTTAAAACCAATATTAATAACTGTTTTAGTTCTCACACCAGTCCCATGACTGACCTGGAGTTTATTGTTTTAACCTAAACTCTGGGTGCCCCTATTTTCGACACGGGCAGCTAGTAGTTTTGGTTTTGCAGATTTATATTCACAGGATCCTGATTTACAGTTGGAACGATGCTCGGAAAGCTCTGTATTTGTGCATTACTTCTAGTTGTGCTTTTGTATTATTTTCCGCTGCGATGTATTTAAATGTAATTTAAATCTTTGATATTTTTTGAATGTAATTTATTCATTTATACTCTGTATATTCTTGTATCTGATGGCGTTGTGGTAATAACAATGAAATGTTCTTCCGTCTGCGTTCTATTTTGTCCTGTTCTCAAAGTATCCGCTCTTTCCTTCACGGGGAAGTTACGCGTTCTTACAATTGAGGAATTGCATAATGTTTGATGCATTATAGGCTTCATAAGTCTATTTTTGGTAGTTGTTTGTGAACTGGTATTCGTGTGGAGTAAACCCGTTCCGTGTTATACGGCATGGTCCCGTGATATGTCTCACTTTAAATAAAGTAAATAACTTATTTGAGTTCTCATACTGGTCCCATGACTGACCCATAGTTTGGTTTTCCCTTGCATACTCGAGTGCCTATATTTTCCACATGGGCAGCTGGGTAGTTTGTTTTACAGATGTATCTTGTAGTCTTCTTAGAGTAGGACTCTCGGCTGAAAGCGTAAAGCTGTGTCCAGAGAATTTGAGAGTCTTCCACTGAACGTAATATTTGTAAAGCTGTGTCCAGAGCATTTGAGAGTCTTCCACTGAACGTAATATTTGTATTTCCATTGTGGATTGTAATCATTATACTCCGATATATATTCTTGTACACTGATGTAACATTGAAATGATGTTAGTGAAAAGTCTTTTGTGTTTTGTTATGATGTTGTTGTACGCCCAAAGTTAACGGTTCGAGAATATCTGTCTTTTGGATTGGACCTATGTGACTTACGGTCGATTCGGAGGGCGGGGATTTTCAGGACGTTCAGCCAAGTTTGGCCAAAAACAGAATCTATTTAATATTGATTGAAGATTGAAAGGTTAAAATTTGAACTAATAACAGACGATTTTGAGGATATCTTGAGAACGGGATATCGCTAGATCGTGAGACCACCTCCGTTGGATCCAAAATAGTGAATTTTAGTACTCAGGGAAGTTTCTCGTAAAACGACATCCGTATGTGGAAAAGAAAAAAATAAAAAGGCCAAAATTTAAACTAAATTTTGACGGTAATTGGAATTTGATAGTGCTAATGGAAAAACTAGAACCAGAGGCCTGTCCAGAAAAATTCTAAATGTAGGATACTATGACGACCCCAAAACCCGTACTGACGGTGTTAAGGGTAATCTTTGGAATATAACACATAAACAGATAATAGCAGAAAAGAATTAAATAAATACACCAGATATTGAACAATAATACACTGGATAAACAATAATCATCAGAGTTACACAGTATACAGGATCATACTTAGTACAAATACAGTTCAGCTATACATAAATGTCTACAGCGGAAACAAACATAATATGTACAATAGGAGCTGAACAGAATAAAAAGAGATAAATGATAGAATTCATCCTCAGCTCCATCTATCCATAAAGAGCCAGCTAAAACCTGAATACAAGGCTGCCCGTGTAGAAAAAGGGGCACCCGAGTTTGAAAGTGAAACAAACTACGACTCAGTCATGGGACTGGTATGAGAAATCTACTTAACACATTTTATAATTTGGCTAATCACAGGACCACGCCACTTTCGTGGAACGGGTTTACTCCATTGGATTTCCAGTGCTTTAAAACAAATAATTCTTTTAAACATCGCAAAGCTTTTTTAGAAAAATGAAGCCATTATAAGACTCAGTTCCCATCACACAATGCAACGCAAACCGGAGGATAGAGTTTTTACCTTATAATGGCCAAAATATGCTTGATACTAATAAAACAAAAGCATTTGATATTATTACTAGTGTTTATATTTTTCAAAAACAATTTCAAATCATAAGTATCAATCATGGATGGCATTAATGCCGCATACCACTATGTCACCATATATAGGTATACAATCAAAACCGCACAGTCACATATTTGGAAATTGGATTTCCGTCATGAACCAAGGCAAAAGATAGTCCTTACCGACTTCGAGACAATCTAGCCTACCATATCTCAGGATCAAAGCTCGAGTGAACCTTGGATCGTCAGGGCCGTTCCACCAATGTGGATTATTATGCCTGAACAATAAGTCTCCCCGCCCTATGGGGCGCAATTCAGCCAGCGAATGACTCTATCAGTCCCGGATCGACCGATATATCCGAGGCGCCTCGCAACAACAACAACCACATAGGTGAAAATAATATAAATGTTAGCCAGTTTAAGCACTGACACCACCTCTAGCTAGAAAGAAACGCATGCCCTCCCTGAGGTCCTCTCCCGTTTCTGGTTCATACCGGGGTGTGAGGTTCGCGAATTCACGTTATACACAAAGCTACACCACACAGGCGGTGCTTTGATCATCACCACAAGACTTTGCTTTTCAACAGAAGCCGTGATCATTTGCCACTTAGGCATGCCACACTAGCAATTCATGCCATGCGACTGATGTCCATCGATATACAACCTCTGAGCTCGTGTGTCTCAGAGAAGGGCGTTAAGCAAAAGAATAAATTCTCTGCCGCCAAACAAATGTATATTTAATAGAGATCAATCAACACAGAATAAAATCCAATGTCAGACACACAGTCCATTTACAAGTCCGTTCTGGGTCTGAACGAAACCGGAGGCACTATATAACTTGCAAACCCATCGACCTCCACGTACGCCTGGACGATCACCACTCATTATCCATATTTCGGGATGCCTCCCAATCAGGACATCAGTTACCATCCAAATGAGGTGAAGATTTCCAGTCTTCAACCACCGTCTTCATCTTCGATTTCTTATCGTCGATTCAGTTATTCAGAATGGGATAAACCCGGTCTTTCTGAGCAACTCGCGTATATAATAAACAAGTTCTAAACAAACACAACATACGCATCAATTCAATTCATTAGTCACTAACCGTAAATCAATAAGAGAACGATTTCCCAAATATTAACCCCGAAGGCCGAAACCAACATCAGATCAAAACCCAGGAAACCATTCGACTTAGCCAACTTTCAGTTAATTTCTAAATTTCACATTCCATATCGTTTATAATATCTTATAACGATTTATCGCTATTTTTATTTATTTTAAAATAGCCAATTAATTTAAACGACGCTTCAGGCCATAACGCAGTCGTGGCGCTGTTTTTCTTCAGATTTTATTTACACATATCTAAAAATCTAACTGTTGGATCATCACAAAATTTATATCAATAGAAAGATCTTTTCAAAATGAATCCAACGGTTCCAGTTTTGGGAAAATCTGACGGTCGGATCTCCCGGTACACTCGTTTGAAGTTTCGATTTCAAAATACGAACTACAGCGTCGTTATTCGATTTAATATAATTATATTTATATATATATAATCGATTCTGGCGCTGTTTTTCTTCAAATTTGAATTAAACATTCCAGACAATCCAACCATTGGATCTTTACAAAGTTGGTGCCGTTGGAAAGATATTTCCAAAGCGAACCCAACGGTTGTGGTTTCGGGAAAATCCAATGGTCGGATCTCCCGCACTAATCGTTTGAAATCACGGTTTCAAAACGCGAATTGCAGCTTCGTTATTTGATATATTTCAATTCTATTTTTATATATCGATTCTTCGATTTCAAAGCTATATGTTTTTCATATCTTTGATAAAAATGATATTTTTATCCAACAAACATTCACTTCGACACTTCGCTATTTTTAACAATTCATGTGTATAGTAAAAATGTGAATTTTATTGTAAAACAATTCATTTCAAAACACGATTATTTTATATAGTTCATATAGATGATAAAAATATAATTTTTTTATTATAAAACAATTTATTTCAAAACACGATTATTTTATATAGTTCATATAAATGATAAAAATATGATTTTTATTATAAAACAATTTATTTCAAAACACGATTACCATTCAACACATGGATTTCTATTCAACGAATGAATTTAGTTTCAACAAATGAAAATAATTCTAACACACGAATATTATTCAAAATTCCGGCAGCATAACGGCAGGGTAGTTAAACCGGGGCCGTCCCTAGTACGGCTCCTCGCTCTACCTTAAAGCCTCGCAGCTTTTGACAATGGGGATTCATGCATCTAGTTCACACGCAGACGACATGTATATTTTTTTCATTTCCACAGACTAATCCTATGTGGTTTCAACCAAATGTTTCTCAACCACAACCGGGTATTTTTCAACCACAATCAATCAATTTCAACCATAAACAATCCTAATCAACCATTCGCTATCAATCATTTTTCACACCAATCACAAACAATAAATATCGTCCATGGTTTGTGGACGAGGGGCGTATATATATATATATATATGTATGTATGTATATATATTTATATATAAGCATTTTACTTCTATTCAACACATATATAATTTTTACAATGCAAATAACTTATATATCGAACGTACAACTTATACAATGCTTATACATGAGGTGTACAACGCTTATATAACTCATACATCGACTACATAATTTATACATCTTCGTTTTCCATATCGTTTATAATTTAGAAATCTCACATTGGGTTCCACTCCACCAAAAATAGTAGAAGGCTCAGAAAAATTTGCGGTCTCTTCTAGAATGTAGAAGGCGTCCTCACAATCCCGGTGTCTCTTGTTTCACTGAATTTCGACAACAAACGAGAAAGATATCATTTTTTTTAAACAAACTGAATTAGCGACACTTTTAAAATGTTGTTAATAGTTTAATTTACAAAACCCGTTACCTTCTGAGTTGGGTTCAAATTAGGGTTCGGGTTTAGCTTCAAATCCGTTGAACTGGATGACGATCAGGGGGTCACACGTCGACAAGGGGAGCAGGGCGCGTCGGCGGCCAGTGGAAGCATCTAGATCGACGCTGGGAGGAAGGAGATCGGCGGTGATGAACAGAGGAATTTTCAGGCGCTGGATCTCGAGGAACACCACGCGAACGAGGGCGTAACGAGCATGGATTTGAAGAGCTCGACTTTCTCTACAAAAACCACCATAGGAACCTTGAATTTTATTGTGAAATCATAGAGAAAAAGAGGAGAGAAGATGGAAGCTTCGTTCGTTGTTCATTCCAGGTTGGGGAGAGAGAATGTCGAGGGGGGGGGGGGCGAAGCTGATGTGGACCAATCCCTTTTTTTTATTTATAAAGTTTTAAAAATCCGAAAATACCCCTTGCCTCCTGCGAACCCCAATCCAAACCCAACGACTGTCGTCACTGGCGTTTTACCCCCATTCCGAACACAATGGGATATGTTTCGTAGGCCCATTCGACTGTTTCAGTCAGTTTTCCTTCAAATTAAAATATAAAACATTCAATATTTAATTTGAACGTACATTTTAATTTGCTGGGGCCACATACTGATTCGAAAAATTCCAGAAAAATAAATCTGGCTATGTTTTGACGATACGGTCCCAACAAAACTAGTTTCGTCGAATTCTAAGACCGTTTGTAAAATGGCCCTTTTCTGGTCGATCAAATTTAACTCTAATTGACCAAAACACATTTTCCTTTGCCACGCTCACATACTAGCTTCAAAAATTATGAAATTTGAAACCTAGCAATAACTTCACATCCCGGATCCAACAAAAGTGGTTTCGTCGAATTCCGAGGTAGTTTGCAAAATGTCTATTTTCCCGGGCTATATAAATTCTATAGCGACCTTTCTGAAAATCCATTTGGCCATAACTTTTGCTTCCTACTATGAAACTTCAATTTTTCAGATTCTTTAGAAAAATATTCACTAACAGATTTTAAATATTTTTGGTTTCGCTCAAACCCATTTTGTTTTGCACCCGGTACAGTCAGTCAAAGTTTGAATTCAAATTTTGAAACTACCGCGCCATTTCAGGCCTTGTTTATAATTCAAAGTAATTATATTTATTTTAACCTTCGATTCAAACTTACTTTTCATCATTATTATTTTAAATATCTATTTTAAATATTTAAAATCCACTAAAATATCCAATTTAAAAAATTTAAATTGGTTCAGATTTTCAGGGTCGTTACAGATATTAGCTATTTACTAAGTCTGAGAAAATTCCTTATCGAATATAAAACGTTATTAACAAAAAAACTAATATAAATTATTTGAAAATTAAAACGAACTCGGATTTTGGATTTGAACACAAAGGATTGAAGTACGTTAGAAACCAGAAAGTACGTTAGAAACCAGACCTTATGATTGAAGAATTTCTGAAAACCATTATCGTTTGGTACTCTAACACAAGGCCAGAAGGTGCTTAGAAAACACATGTTACTATTCCTAAGGATAGGGATGAATAATGGCCTTAGGATCTTCCATGCTTATCTATAAGACACATGTCAAGCATCCGTGCATTACCCTGTTATTATATATACCTTATTCCTTCCTTATCACTCCATTCTTCTTCTTGGAAAATTGTTTCTCTTCTCTCCATGAATTGTTCACGTTTTTGCCGTTAATAAATAAAAAAGAGTTTTTTCAAGAAAATAAAGAAGAAAGGAAGGAGAAAAGCTAAGAGAAGGATCTATACATCCTAGGCTAAGTTCTAAAAGCATACGCGGTGAGAAATCATGTAGTTTAAAGGGTTTATTTCCTTAGTTTTAACATGAATACAAGGTGCATATAGAAATTCCTAAATGAAACCTTAAGTGATTATGTGGTAAGATATTCATGGATTAAGGATATAATTAGTTGCTTAGTATTTTGATGAAGTATATATGTGAATATATGGCGATTTGAAACTTAACTCCTATAAGTAGTATGCAAAATTCATTAGCAAATGGGTAAATGAAGTTAGAAAATTATAATAGCAAAAGTGAACATTCCTAAGTGAAAAGTTAAGTAATTATAGGTTCGATTAATTATGGATTAAGGTTAATTAACACATATGTGAAGTATTGATATGATTTAAGTTGGATTTGAAATGGAAATCCTAAAGGAAGTAAAGTGATTATCTCTTTTAGTGGTTAGGAAAATTGTATGTGTTATTATGAGAGTTATAATGATTTTCGAAAATTTTAAACATGAATTTAAGTTAGCTAAGACCATAGAGAAGGTATTCTCATGTATAAATCAATTTAGGTTTGGAAATAAATATATTTAAAAGTATATTCATGTTAATTAGAAAAGTTATTAATATTACAAGGGCTAATGTTAATTATAACCTTAATGGCTAGGTTGTTAAACATTAAAGAGAGAGCACAAAGCTGTGATGGTCCTACAGTGAAGGAATTGAAGGAATCTACTAGGATAGTGAGTGGTTTATCCCCTCACACTTGCTTGTGGTATTTGTTTGTGTGAAATGTTTTCATGCATGTTTTTGTATGGCTTGGAATGTTTAATATTATTTGGAAACCCTACACAGGTCATGGGATAAAATCACACTAGTCCTATGTGTTTATTACACGGATTGTTATTTATTAGTAAACTCCTACGTAGGGTATTGGGATGATGACCCACACCAGTCCCAAGTGTTCACTAAATTGTGTATGTGGTTTCTTTGCGAACGTTATAGTGTTTGATATTTGGATTGGTTTGACCAATGGTTATGAACACTATTTGGCTTGATATGTGTATTGATGGCCTATTATGGCAATAGTGTGGTTGTATCGATGCTCTCGTATAGAGGAGATTATAGCAAAATTTTCTGGAAATATATAAACCAAATTGACATTGACATATACGGTTAAATAACTAACGAGTTTGGTTGCAACTGATTAGACACATGACATCTTATTTATGTTTATTGGATATTTGTATATACCCAAATTTTCCGGTTATACCGGAGTTGAATGAGTCTCATTCCAAAAATTGGATTTTAAATGATTATTTTAATAATAAAATAATCAGGGAAAACAAAAGTTTGAATTTAAGTTCCAATACTTTTCGGAAATGAAATTGAGTTCATAACAATGAACTTTTGCAAAGAACGAACTGGTTTTGAAGAAGTTAAGAACAAGTTATGGCTTATCGAATATTGAAATGAATAGTAAATCGATTTTACGATGAATGGTAAATTGAAGTTGCGTTTGCCTAACAAACGGATTCAGTTTTGAGAAACTATGGTTTCAATGTTCTTACTTATTTTTATAATGGGCGTCAACTAACTTTGAGACTTTAATAATCATTTTTGAAGAATAATATTATTTTAATGATTTAAATATTAATTTAAAATATTTAAATGTGGAATTATTGATCTATAGGTCAAAAATGTGGAAAATGAATCCCAAAAGTATTTTAATATTGTTTGAATAATTATTGAACTTATTTTGAAGTATTTCGACTCAGTCTTAGTAATAAGTCTCTTTTTGGTTCGAATAGGATCGTCCTGAAGCGATAGTTCGCGAATTTCGACCCAAAATTTGAAATTCAAATTTCGAGAGATCTAACCGTCGGATTTTCTTAAAACGCATCATTTTTGTTCGAAATTTTAATAGCTTTCCAACAAAAGAAAAGGAAACATTTTTCAACGGTTGGATTTTCCTACAACTCCAAATCAGTTTGATAGCACAATCCAGCTTCGGAAGTTCAAGTACCAAATTCAGATTTTTGGTAAAAATGCTTTATAAAAATATGGAAACATAATTTTAAATTATAATAATATATTTGAAATTATTATGGATGAATAAATAAAGTTTTATATAATAAACACCTATTTTGGTTGGATATGCGGAAACCACGAGTAAGTCTATCCCAATTGTGAGATCCAGAAAGGTAAACAGGGTGTTTAACAAGGTAAGGGATGCTACAACCAGTGCGCTGAACTTACCTGGCTAATGTTTATTTATTTGGATGAGGATCAGAATGGATCGAAAGGAAATCCCAGCTGTTCATTTAACAGTTTATTAAACATTAAATGTAAGGAAGATATTTATCTTGTATAATGAATCTGAAATAATGATAAGTGAAAATTGGAGTTTTCCAATTAATTAAATTGGAATTGAATGGAAACCGTATCGGTTAACGGTTGAGATAAGTCTCTATAGACGAAGACTTAGACTATGTGAGAAATTTGAAAGGCGCTAGCCAATATTCCGCTTATAGTATTAGTTGGATACGGAGATTAATATCAACTGTAAGCCAATTTGATTTCCATGAAGATTCCATTTTAAATGGAAATATGATCTTGGGTTGATTGTGAACGATGTCTTAAATAACATTGTTCTTTAACCCAGTTAAAGGAAAGATTATTCTCCTAGTCAAAAAGAAATGGAATCTTTATTTAATTTTGAATAAGGATTGTTAAAAGAAATAGACGTGTTTTCACAAAAAGAATAGATGAGTAATCAATAAGGTTTATCCAAGGGATTTAATCATTGGATTGGAAGTTAAGCAATCGTTCAATATGGTTTTGTGATATTAAAATTCAATATAGTTTTAATAAGGAATTTGAGTAAATGAATATTCCAAGATGGGATGTGATTCATGAGATCCTATAAACCGAGTCGTTTAAAAGATGCGCTAATTATTTGGAAAGGCCGGGTTTTTACCCATTCCGAATAATTATACGATGTGAAAAGATTAAGTTCTCAATGACGATGGTGGAAGAACCGAATTTCTTCATATCAAATGGATTGTCTATTGATATTCTCATATGGCTGATCCCCACATAGAGGGTTTTTAAGTAGTGGCATATTTGACCATACTTGAAGCAATTCGGATTGCAAGGACTTGCCCTCCCACGCGAGGACGTGAAATCAAGTGCCTTCTGTTTCATTCTTATACCCGGAACGGACTTGTTAATGGAAGTCATATCTGACATATAATGACTATGGGACTTGCTAAGTGTTGAGTTGTGATCAAGGCTTTTGTTGAAAAGGAGAGCGTTGTGGTGATGATCAAAGCATGGCTTAAATGCGTAGCTTTGTGTAACGTGACTTCGTAGACCTCGCACCCTGGAATGAGCCGAAATAGGATAATAGCCGGCAGGGTTTGAGACTAACGTTCCATCTAGCAAAAGGGTAGTACTATGGTATGGAGCACTGGTATTTACTTATGTGGTTGTTGGATATGAGGCTCCCCGGATAAATGGTCTACATTACTGACCGTTGGACGTTATGTTAAGGAAACACCTCGGTTGAAAGATATTGGGGTACAAAACCACGTACAAGAAGTGGACTGATTCTGTACTCGCTAATGGGACGTTGGATGTTCTGGGACCTTGCCAGGGGTGCTCGAATCAGATAATTAAGGAACTAATACTTAGCCTGGCTCATTGATGGAATCCAATTTCCAATATGAAACCTCTTCACGATTTTCATTTGTACTTCTGTAGCCAACATAGTGGGATGGGGCACTATGTAAGCTAAGATTTATAAGTTTATTTTAGAAAGTGTTTTTCACACCCTAGACATTATCATAATATGAAATGTTTTGTTTAAACTATATCAAGCATGTTTTGTGATTATAAGGCTAACCCCCATCCTCCGGTTTGCGCTTGCATTGTGTGATGGGACCTGGGGTTTATAATCGTTCATTTTTCTAAAAGTCATGTTTTCAAACTTGGTTTATGGTTGCTATGGATGAATGGTTGCGGTGTTTGGTTATTGTCGCTATGGTTAGGTTTGATTACATTATTTTATAACTTATATAACCTAATCTTGAGCCGAGTGTTTATCGCTCGGGTCAGATCCGAGCGAGTGTTTTCAAGATGAAAGCTGGAAGACTTGGAGTTCCGCAGAGAATCGAGGCTTCATATGAAGGTCGGTCGTACTCTATTATCAGTATATTAGGTTAAGCCGACAAAGGGATGCAAAATCATACCTTTATATTAAAGTGATTTTTTTTCAAAAAAATTCCGCTGTAATGATATTTTCGTATTATATTTTATCTTTTCCGCTGTGAACTTTGTATTCCGGTGTGTTTTTCTCTAATGAATCCTAATGAAACTTATTTTTGCTTGCATTAAATCGACATGGGTTCGGGTTTTTGTCGGTTTGAAGTGAGTAAAAATGCGGGCTTACACTTGGTATCAAAGATAGGATTAGTAATCAAAGGTAGGACATATTGTCAAGTACTGTAATAAAGAAAAATTGAGTTTACCACTTAATGATGAATTAGGATAAGAATCCTGGAGTAGGCTAGAAGGAAATAGTCATTCAATTAGTAATATTATCCTAAGGTTAAAACTAATATTTGAGAATGTATGTAAATATACAAGGAAGTTTGCTCAGTTGTGTGTATTTGAATGGTTGTATGGATATATATTTATAATATTATGGTACCTTTTTAATAAACTTTGTTATAACATGACTGAGTAGACAATCTCCGGTTCCATCTTCGATTTTGAGGACAAAATCTTTTAAGTGGAGGAGAATGTAACGACCTAGAAATTTGAAAGCAATTTAGAACTTCCAAATTTCATATGAATCAAAATAAAATTGAAAATGGGTAATGATATAATTGGAATAGGGTTATAATAATGAGTTTTAAAATAAAAATATCACGTTTACAAAGGAAGTATAAGAAATATTTATTTCCAGACACAGAAACTAGTTCCGTGGAATCCAGAATAATGAATTTAGGTTACCAGCCAAGTTTGGCCAAAAACAGAATATGTTAAATATTGATTAAAGATTGAAAGGTTAAAGTTTGAACTAAAAACAGATGATTTTAAGGATATCTTGAGAATGGGAAATCACTAGATCATGAGACCACCTCCGTTGGATCCAGAATAGTAAATTTTAGTACTTAGGGAAGTTTCGCATAAAACAGCATCCGTATGTGGAAAGGAAAAAATAAAAGGCCAAAATTTGAACTAAATTTTGATGGTAATTGGAATTTGATAGTGCTAACGGAAAAACTGAAACCTGAGACCTATCAAGGAAAATTATAAACATAGGATATTAGCTATGTATAAAGTTTGAGAAAATTCCTTATCGAATATAAAAAGTTATTAACAAAACAAAACTGAAATAAATTATTTGAAAATGAAAACGAACTCAGATTTTATACTTGAACACATAGGATTGAAGTATGTTAGAAACCGGACCTTATGGTTGAAGAATTTTTTAAAACTGTTATTGTTTAATACTCCGACAAGAGGCCGGAAGGTGCTTGAGAAAACACAAGTTAATATTTCTAAGAATAAGGATGAATATGGGCCATTCATTCTTCCATGCTTATCCATAAGCCACGTGTCATTCATCCATGCATTTTCCTTTATCATAAATAAGTCTTGAGCTTATCCTTATCTTCATTTAACATCTCTTTTCTTCTTGAAAACTCCTCCTCCGTGAAACTTTCATGGCTGAAAATTTATGTATAAAGTAAAAAGAAAAATCAAAGGAAAGGAAAGGAGACAATTAAAGGGAAAAGAGAGAAGAAGTAAAGGGGAACCAAGCTCTTCCATTTAATCACCTGCTCCTCCATAAAATCTCCTCCCTCCTCCCACTTGTTGCTCACGTTTTTTCCCCTTATAAAATAAAAAAGGGATTTTCAAGGGAAAAGGAGAAGACAATGGAAGGAAAAGCTAAGGGAGGGACCTATATACCTTAGGCTAAGATCTGTAAGCTCCTGGGGTAAGAAATAGTTTGATTTAAAGTGTTTGAAACTAGTTTTAATAATATCCGTTAAGGTCACTCACAAAGGGAATGCATTAACTTCAGTGGAGCGTCATAAGTGTATAGAACAGATAAATTACAAAACAGACAAAATTTAAACAGCGGAAAATAAATAAAACTTTACTTTACTGATAAAACATCAGCTTGGTAAAACAGCTTGTACAAATATTGTTTTCCAACACCAATACCCATTACAACAAAGCATCTGTCTTGTTTAACAAAATAAATAAGCATGAAATGACAATGATATTCCCCAATAAAGCATGAGCCGGCCATAGCTCTGGAAAAGAGAGTCCAAAGAAATACATCAACTATCCTCGAGCTTGGAAAGAAAACTGAGATAAGTGGTAATATTCCCTCCCTGTGAACCTGGGACGGGGGGAACGGAAGAAAAGAAATGGAAACAAAATAGAGTCAGACGTAAAGCCTGGTAAGTCCAGTGACTTTCAGCATGTAAATAGGTAAAAGCATCATGACATGAATAAACTGGATACCAGACCATAACCATGATAATAAGCATAGCAAGACAACAAATGATGATCGTTAGATATGACAAGGTAAGATATACTGAATGCGCTTTGGTTCTTTCTCTGGTTTCCTATTTTCTCTGCACCTCCCAACTAGCATCCTAACTAGTGTCTTTTATAGAACGACACGTATTCCCTACTAGTGTCCCAACTAGTATCCTGTTAAAAAGGATCTGTATCCCCTACTAGTGTCCCAACTAGTGTCGTGTGTTATTTAATAAGGTGATCCCAACCCTGCAATTGTGGTATTCATCAGGTGTACATCTAGTATGAGGATCTTACCTCGATCAGCCCAATTGCCATGAAGATGTTAAATGTACCCTTACAACCTTGTCGATCGGCTCCCTACTTGTATTAATTTTCCTTGTGTCTATGTCAATCGGCCCCGCTTGTATGTAGAAACCTATGCTAGCCCCATCATGGGGTGTATCAATGCCCATGATGGAAACCCGACACGATTCAAGATGCATAGTGTATACTACTGATGCCCAGTGCCTCCTTTTCCGCTCCGGAGCACATGCACGCCCATACTCCGTCGGAACTACACTGCTGCACCACCCCCCTTATTTTGACTGCTTATAATCAGCCCAGTAATCGTGTCGCACCCTTCCTAGTTCAGGGTACTGTGATACATCTATGTGGGTTATTGCTGAAATGGGCCCCCATTACTAGGGTTTTCTAGGGTCTATTCGTATACCCCCCCCCCCCCCCCCAAATTGGCTAAGTGTTATCCATCCATTCAAGTTAACTTAACCCATCCACATGTCATGTCATGTTGGTTAAGTGTTTCTTATTAACTTAACGCTTCACATTCATCGTGTTATATTGGTTAAGTGTTTCCCTTAGCTTAGCCCCATTCGTTCATCATGTTATATTGGTTAATTGTTTCCCATTAACTTAACCCCACTCGTTCATTGGTCAAGTGTTAACTTAACCCTACCACTTGTCATGTTACAATGGTTAAGTGTTGCCTTCTTGTCTTAACTTAACCCTACCACTTGTCATGTTACATTGGTTAAGTGTTGCCCTTTTGTGTTACTTAACCCTACCACTTGTCATGTTACATTGGTTAAGTGTTGCCCTCTTGTGTTACTTAACTCTATCGCACATCAAGTTATATTGGTTAAGTGTTTCCCTCTTGGGTTACTTAACCCTACCACTTGTCATGTTTCATTGGTTAAATGTTTCCCTCTTGTGTTACTTAACCCTACCACTTTTCATGTTACATTGGTTAAGTGTTGCCCTCTTGTGTTACTTAACCCTATCATTCTTAGCCTGACTGTTTCTTAGCTTTAATTCATTCATTAAAGCAACAAACTCTCACATTAGATCTATATTGTTGCGGTCGCTGGATGTGTCGGGTGGTTCCGGGAAGTCTTACACCGCAACTCAATCTAACCTCAGGTTTTTGGGCTTAATGCGCTAACCTCTCACATTAGATCTATATTGTTACGGTTGCTGGATGTGCCGGGCGGTTCCGGGCAGTTTTACACCGTAATTCAATCTAACCTCGGGTTAGGCATATTCATATTTTAATTAATTTACATATTTACAATTTATGTTCATATGTAAATTATCCACAAGGGTTATCAATTCAATTCATGCCCAATTTACCCTTTAAATTATGTCTATAATTCTAGGTATAAATATTCTACCATTTCATGCTATTAATCATTTACATGATTATGGGCCAATCTTTGTCAATAGCATGTAGTTTAATATTTTTTCCCCAATGTCTCCCCCATTATTCGTTCGCATAATTCACGTAGAATGTTAGGCTCGCTAATTAGCCTAACTTATGAAATAAAAGGGAAAAGAAAGGGACATGTAAGAATCCAACAAGCATAAACAAATAGATCAACATGCATAGTATAAATTTGGGATAGAACGACATAAACTTAATTAAGCACATAAACGAGATCTTAGGTCCAATTAACATGCGAACTAGCATAGATCTAATTGTATAAGCATGAACTAATTTAGATCTTAAACATGGGTACTAGCTTGGATCTAAACATGTAAGCATGTATGAACATAACTTATCATGTAATTTACATACATCAAAGAACCACAAATTTAATACAACATGGTAGGTTCAATGGTATCAGTACCAATAGTCTCAGAGGCATGATAGGTTTTACTATGTCAGTCAAAACAGTCCAAGAGGCATGATAGGTTTTACTATGTCAGTCACAACAGTCCAATAGGCATGATAGGCTTTACTATGTCAGTTACAACAGTCTAATAGGCATACGCAATTCAGAATTTTGAAAAAAGGATAGACACTAATAGAATTAGGCAAAGTTGAAGATCCAGTTATTACAGTCATGATTTCTTATTAGGTGTTCACATCTAAACAATAACTGTACTTACAGAAAAAAGGACAGATCTTGATTTCTAGGATCTGATTTCTGAATTTGAAAAGTTATCCTTTGATGTAGACATTTGATTCTCTAGTTCTTCTAATTGATTCCTAGTTTGAATTTGATTCTCTAGTTTAGGGTAGATGAATGGAGGCTAGGCCAGTTTATAGACAAACAGCATGACGACTTCATAGAATGAGTTCTAGGGTTGAGGTTTGGGGTGATTATATAGAAGTCTAGGTTTAATTCAAGCCTTTAGATTAGTCTAGAAGAAATCAGAGCCATAAAACCAAAGAGATGTGTCATCCAGCCAATCGTAGCATGACACATATGCCCTAATACCTCAGAAATCAGTCATTGGCCAATCAGAGAAGGCCACATCAGCACAGGGTTGTAAAAATTTGTCACAGGAGCTAGATCTAAAAGGGGTCGACTCCCTACAGGAGGGTCAACACCTATGTCGACTCCCCTATAGGGTGTCGAACCCTATGTCGACTCCCCCTTGGGGGGTCGACACCTGAGCGGGAAATTTCCCGCTCATCCCGTTCGGTCTGAATTTTGAATTTTGAACTGGTTTATAATTTTTATTTATTATTATATTTAATTTCTGATTAAACTTGAAATCTTCTGAACTCCATAACTTCTTCATATGGAGTCCGATTCACGCAAACTCGGACTCTATCTCAAGCATAATTCCGAGACGAACGCAATGTCGTAACCCGTTTCCCTTCATTATTCTTCTAAAAATTAAGTGTTTTTAGATTTGTAAATTTTGACATTCACAGAAAATACAGGGTGTTACATTCTCCCCTCCTTAGAGGATTTTGTCCCCGAAATCTCTAAGTTAAGAAGATTGTATCCTAACATCCAACATCCATCTACTCAACCATCAATCACAAGCATCCATTGTCCTTAAAAATATTTATAATGCTTTCATGATCATATGCATAGTGTGTATATATGTCCTTATCTAATGCAAAATCAGGTGGTCCACTGATTCAGTTGACCTTCTTGATGCGAATCATGTCGGTGTTATGAGTCCATTATGTATGCTGTAATGACCCGCATTTCCCAGTGTTATAATTAATTTATTTAATTATTTAAAATAGTGATTTAGGGAATTAAATTGTCGTTAATTTAATTATAGTGAACATTTAATTAAATTAAATAACAGAATAATATGTTTAATTCAGAAATAATCAAAATATGGGGAATCACAATATTCTGTGAACAGGGTCATCCCTAAGATTTAAATCAGCTTAGAGTTGAATTATATTGACGAATATATTCAATCGATGTCAGTTTGAACGTAGAAGTATAATATAATTAAAATAGAGCGCGTAACGACGCGGTAGTTCGCCATTTGGCGATTTAGACTTCAACTGAGTATACAAGGTTCGTTTCAAGTCGGATTTCTGTGAAACCAGAAACGTGTGGAGCTGGTGAAGTATATTTTTCCAGTGGAAGAGAAAAATCGAGATTTCGTCGTGTAGATTTTGATTTATGTCCAAATCAAATTTTAGAAAAGTCGCTATGGAATTTATTAATAATTTAATTCGATTTAAAAGGGTTTTGACCATAACTTGAGATAACGATCGAATTAAGCCACGAAACCAGTATCGTTGAGTTCGTATCGTCGATTAGAGTCAGAAAACATATGTTGTTTGTTATTTTTGGACATTAGAAATTTTGGTGTCCAAAGGAGCACTTAGGGTGCGTAGAAAATAGCGTACCGGGAGACAGTCTCGGAATGTGACGAAGTGTGTGCCATTGGGTTCGTATTAATTTATCGTTATAAGAAAGTCAAGTTTCACGGCAAAACGATGATGTATGTGACTTTGGTGGCCGAAAACGCCTTGTTTTGAGTTAACCATTTATACGTTTTAAACAGGGGTAACTTTTACTGAATGGTTAACTGGTCAAACGAACTCGAAATTCAACGAACCATGTTTCATACGAAACCTTTGGAAGAGGCCTAGTGAAACGTCAAGGCCACATATTTTTAAGATTTTTTCTGTAATTTTAATGAATTAATGCTCGGTGTTTTTCATCGATATTTACTAAGGGATTTTTACAAACGGTGTCGGAATTCGACGAAACCTGTCCCATTGGATCCGGAATATCTTTTTATGCTAAGGATAGGTATTAGATCTCAATTTAGGGATTAGTTGTGTTAGTTTTAAGCATGAAACGAGCTAACAAAAAGAATATTCCGAGGAATATTCTCTAACCTAAATACCGAGGAATATTCTCTAACCTAAATATCTTCTTTTTTCTACAAATAGTGTTCAAGTCGTTAAGACCTAAAAGCAAATTTCTGAGCTGCCAGCAAATCTCCATTTCTTGAACCCAAAACGCGAGCTTCTCAGATCCAAGAAAAACCCGAAGTAAAAACCAATTAAAAATCCAAAGCATGTGTTAGTGAGCTCAAGAGGTGAAGCTTTTCAATCCTGTATGAAATGTAAGGGACTCGGCTTCATTCTTTTTTCGCTGCAAAAGTGACAGCGGTGATGTCTAGCTGAGTCCGGTGGTGATTATTGACATGTTCGATGATGGGTTTGTTTGTAAACAAATGAAGATACTGGGTCGGTGTTTCACGAAGGATGGAGTGAGAAATGGAAGTGGTGCCTGCGGAAATGGTGTGTAAAACTAAGAACGTGTTGCGTGGTGGTCTCTGTGGCGTAACAAAAAGGAGTTCGAAATTGGTGAAATGGTGCATTGATTTTCTGGAGCAACTGATTTTCGTGGTTTGGGGAAGACGGATGGAAAACTGGAGCGGACCAAAAAGTAGTGGGTTCGGTTGTTTCAGCTATGGTTGTTGGGCCAAGGTTCAAATGAAAGCCCAAGTATTAAAAGAAAGAAAATGACGGTGGAGCTTTTGTATGTTTGAGCATATTTGTAGAGAGAAACAAAAGCAGGAAGAAGGGATTGTTCGAAGGAGATGTATACGGATGGAACACAATTCTGTAGGAAGAAAGGAGGAAGCGGGGTTGGGTTGTATGGATGGTGCGTGGGCCAGATTTGTACGTGAGGCCCATTTTCATTGTTTTTATTTCTTTTAAAGTTCAAGTTTAAACTAAATAATGTATATAACTTCGTAAATTCATAACTTGGCCGTACCATATCAGGTTGAAGAACCGTAAGTTGCGTTGGGACCGTATGGACGGACACTACGCACTGGAACTGACCGGGAGTGGAATGGAGCTCGTTACAATTTATAGCAAAATAAATTGTCCGTCTGAATCAAATCGAGCGATGGTTATCATTTTTAATGATAACGGTCCAATGTGAGTAAAACTCACCAACTTTGTACAGTTCTATTTTTACAACGTATTCTTAGAACAGTTGAAAATTGTCTGTTTGATTGTGTGTTGACTGTTTGATTGAACTGCTAGTCAGTTAGTAGAAATTATATATATATATGTATATATATGTATAAACTGTTAAATATTTATATGTTGGTTCTGCTATCAGAATATTTCATATCGAACTGAACGTGATGTTGATTTTACTGTGTAACATCTGTGGATGCAGGGAAATAGGTCGGAGGAATCCAACTGGATTCCTCAACATTTATTTTGCTGTTATTCATATATTTTGATATATGGTGTGATATATAATCTGTTGTTGATTTTGTGTGTTGGATGATATTTATCGTTGTTATATGGTATGTTAAATACCATAAGAAATACCAGAAGGTAGAAAGGAGGTTTTAAAAGTATATTTTGAAAATAATTTATTTATATAAAATCAATGGATTTTATATATATAAGGAAAGAAAGATTTTATAAAAGGAGATAAATTTTATAAAATCAAAGGGGTTAAAAAGAGATATATTTGAAATCAAATATAAAGGAAATATATTTGAAAGCAAGTTAAAAGGAATTATTTATTTAGGGAATAAATAAAGAGTTAAAAGGAATTATTTATTTAGGGAATAAATAAAGAGTTAAAAGAATTTATTTACTTAGGAAATAAATAAAAGTAAAAGGGTTTATTTATTTAGGAAATAAATAAAGATTAAAGGAGATATTTATTTGTTAAATAAATAGGATTTAATCAAAGGGATATTTATTGGATAAATAAATAGGATTAAACAAAAGGGATATTTATTGGATAAATAAATAGAGCTAAATCAGAAGAATATTTAGAAGATGAATAGAAAATGGAAATCTGTTTTTAATAGATAAATAGAAAGGATTAATTTATAAATAATAGTTTATAAATTAAATAAATATTTATCATTTTGTAAATGAAATATATAAGTCTGAACTTATATAGAGGAGAGAAATTGGTTTCAACACGGATAGTTTAAATAGAATATGTAACCAACACTTGTGTAAGTGAAGTAACATTATTAAAGGGGACATTTATGAAGTAAAGAACCGTTACTAAAAGTAAATCTTTATAAATGAATAAACGTTATCAAATAGGAGTTATTCGAATAGGAGAAATCGATTAGAGATAGAGTTAATCAGTTAGAGTTAATCGAATTTAGTTATTCGAAAAGGAGTTATCGATTAGTTAAATCGAAAGGAGTTATCGATTAGTTAAATCGAAAGGAGTTATCGAATTTAGTTATTCGAAAAGGAGTTATCGATTTGTTAAATCGAATGGGAAGATTATCGAATATCGTTTATTCGAGAGGAGATTATCGAATACAGTTTATTCGAAGGAGTTATCGATTATTAGTTAATCGAAGTGAGTTATAGAATATTAGTTAAATCGAAAGGAGTTATCGATTAGTTAAATCGAAAGGAGTTATCGAATTCAGTTATTCGAAAAGGAGTTATCGATTTGTTAAATCGAAAGGGAAGATTATCGAATATCGTTTATTCGAGAGGAGATTATCGAATATAGTTTATTCGAAGGAGTTATCGATTATTAGTTAATCGAAGTGAGTTATAGAATATTAGTTAAATCGAAGGAGTTATCGAATATAGTTTATTCGATGGAGTTAATCGATTAGAGTTAAATCAAAGGAGTTAATCGAATATAGTTTATTCGAATAGAGAAATGGAGTTAATCGAATATAGTTTATTCGAATAAAGAAAAGGAGTTAATCGAATATAGTTTATTCGAATAGAGAAAAGTAGTTAATCGAATATAGTTTATTCGAATAGAGAAAAGGAGTTAATCGAATAAAGTTTATTCGAATAGAGAAAAGGAGTTAATCGAATATAGTTTATTCGAATAGAGAAAAGGAGTTAATCGAATATAGTTTATTCGAATATAGTAAATGAGTTAATCGAATATAGTTTATTCGAATAGAGTTAGAGGAGTTATCGAATATAGTTTATTCGACAGGAGTTAAGTGAATTAGTTAAGTTAAACTAAGTGAATTAGTTAAGTGAATTGGTTAAGTTAACCAAAGTGAATTAGTCGAGTTAATCAAAGTGATTAGTTCAGTTAATCGAGATAAGTAAATCAAGTTAGGTTAATCGAGTTGAATTAGTCAGTCGAGTTAATAAATTGAGTTAGTCAAACCAAGTAAAACCAGTTAGAGTTAATTAATTAAGGTTGACCAGTTAGAGTTGATTGGTTAGAATTAACCAGTTAAAGTTAATCAATCAGAGTTAATCAAATAGAGTTAAGTAAAATTAGAACTGAGTAGAGATTAGTAAATTGAATGGTTTTCTAAGTGCCTATCTGATGTTGGTTTCGTCCTTCGGGATTTATACTTAGGGGATTGTTCTCATACTAGTTTACAGTCAAGGACTGATAGTTGGGGAAGAGTAGTGATTTGTAAATAAGCAGATGGTAACGTTTTCCAGTGTTAATAACATATATTTTCTAAACATAGAAAATAAGGCAATGTGACTATATATAGATATATGTTGATGATTGATCGATATAATTTCCATCTAGAAATAATATCGTTGTTTGCACACTTGTTTTTCTTTGATAGTTAAATCACAGACTATCGGAGTTTTGACCATTTTAACGTTGTTAATATGGAGAGACCGGTTGGATTATTATCCAAAGAACCACTCTGTATTGGCATAAGCATTGCGAATCATTTATGCCAAAGATAATTGAAGACGGAGTAAAGTGCAAGGTCTATTGTATAAGTCTTAGATAACAGTGACTAAGATGGGTATACTGAATAGTGTCTTCGGTTTGTCCAGTCCCAGGACAACTTGCATGGACGAAGGTCTGACAGAGTATATCCAATGGATCGCGTAAGTTGATCTGTTCAAACGTATTCACGTTTGGTGGCGGACGAATTCATTTCTCTTAGCTGTATACCCGTGTTATTTTTGGATAATTCAATTTGTGATTTGGCGGGTATGACGATGTGACATTCCAAGTGAATGAGGATGACTTGTGTTGATGAATGCCTGGCAGAGTATTTCCAGAAAGGTCACGTACATTGATTTCTTCAACTATACCAAGAGTGGAAGCGGAGAAGGAAACTTCTTTAGCTAACACGTAATGTACTATTGTAGACGTCAATTAGTGATTTTCGATGGATATGACAATGTGGCATTCGAAGTGAATCTGATGTGATGATGAAGCATAACCTCAAGCCTCATCAACCGGTAAATGACAGAAATCGGGCAGGCAGCATGGCTATGTAGGTCGCACCTATTAGGGTGTATAATCACCTGATCTAGAGTTTCATTTACTTCTATAAAATCTATTGTTGATGCTGTCCCATTCGGGAAACGGTTGCTGATCCGAACCGTTGGTGATATACATTCGATACACTCAAGCGAAATGAGTGGTCGGTCATGTGTGGTCGGGTTGCAAGATGTTCTTGTTGAACCCAGTGTATTCCTCTCTAGAGGTACACTAGTAGAAGGTGGTTCCATACCTTGTCATAGTTGAAAATCCATTACCCAATACGTGCTTGCGGTTTTGATTGTACACTATATATGTAGAACGTGAGATGAAAGCGTTTCTGCTAGATGATTATTATATTGTGGTTGATAGACATTATTATAATATCAGAAGGTTTTTGATATAAAGATATTTTGGATTCTTATAAGGGAAAAACCCGTTCCGTTATACGGCGTGGTCTTATGAGATATCGTTTACTTGTTCGAACCGTTTTAAACTGTTTTACTCATACCAGTCCCATGACTGACCCGGAGTTTATTTTGTTTTGTTTTCCCTAAACTCTTGGGTGCCCAATTTTGTACAGGTAGTCAAGTAGTCCGGAATTTACAGATACTTGAAGAGCTGGAGTAGGAGGCTTCAGGATCATATTGCTATAGTTATTTCCGCTGTGTTGTAAGTGTTGTACTATGATAAAGTGCTATTGTATATATAACTGTTCTATTTCAAAGTTATGTTATATATTATATGTTATTCGTTCCGCTGTGAGGTTCGTGTTACTCTGATGTTGTGTTCTTCTTCTTCTATTCTAAGTTTCTATCTTATCTATCCTCACCCTCTAATTTCTTTCATTAACTACCAGGATTTTTCGATGTTTTGGTTATCGACATCGAGCTTATGTCGATAACTAAAGTCGCTCAAAATCCGGGTCGTTAAAGTTGGTATCGGAGCTTAAGTTAAGAATTACCTTGGCTCTGTGGCGTGACTCGGTAGAGATAGGGTTAGTAATACCCTAGATTGAGTTGAGTGTATATATACGAGTGCGTATTTGTATTTGATATAAAATGGTTTTATATTGTGGAGATTCATTGGATAAGTTGTTTATGAGTTCTGATCGATCAGTTTGATCCACTGTATCGGTAGGAGTTAATAAATACTTGAATACGATGGACCACACAGTATGGATATGTAATATATTATCATATATTAGATATATTGGTTGTAATTATAATCGAATGAGATTATAAAGTGAAATGGTTATATATAACCAATCAGAATCATATAAGTAAAGTATATGAAATAAGATGAATTAAATATGAATTTAAATCAGATTTGGAATTAAAATAAGGAAATTTTAAGTTCCTGGGAGTTTTGAGATGTTTTCAAAATGGATGTATTTAGTAAGGGTTTTGAAATGATATAGTATTGAAATCACTTGGGTCGCTGGAAAATAATTCTGATGATGACTGCGCAGTATCATCGGTGTGATTTTCGATTTCTAAGTGGTGGATTACTACCAAAGATTTTAATTTGAATTGTTTTGAGGAAACAAGTTGTTTAGAAAAGTCAAAGGTTTTGAATTGGCAGTATGATTTCAAATTGATTTGAAATTTACCCAGGAATTTAAGTTCTAGAAATTAAAATTTAACTTTTGAAGTTAATTCGAATGGGATGGTAAAAGTAAATAATAAACCAGAATTTAATTTGAGATGATAGGTTAAGAAAAACTGAAGTGATTAGAGAATAATCTGGATTTGAAATGATAAGTTGAGAGTTTGGAATTTGAAACTCGAATTTGAAATTAAATTCGGCTTGAATCAGCGAATGGTAAGAATAACTTGGTTAGAGTTGATTGGGATGATATTTGTATATGCCGAGTTGATAACAGATGGTAGGGATATAATGATATGCCAAACAAAAAGGTACAAGTTTATATTTTATATGAGTTTGGAATTTATGAGCTGAATTGGCAAGCTGTTTGGCGTTTTGATTTTCTTTTGGGTTGAAGAAGGCCCAGAGAGGCGAGTTGGAGTTTGAGCTATTGACCAGTACAAAGGAGGTGCTGGCGAAATTTTCCGAAAATTTAAAGTGTTAGAAAATTTTCAGAATTTTTGAAAAATTTAGTTAGTCGGAATAAATAAATATTTTAGTCGATATTAATTGGTTCAGTTAAAATCAGAAATAAGGGGTAAACAAATCTTAGGAATTCCAATAGATAGGGTCGTCCTCTAACTTAGCAATTTCGAGGACGAAATTATTTTAAGTGGGGAAGAATGTAATGACCTGCATTTCCCAGTGTTATAATTAATTTATTTAATTATTTAAATTAGTGATTTAGGGAATTAAATCGTCGTTAATTCAATTATAGTGAACATTTAATTAAATTAAATAATAGAATAATATATTTAATTCAGAAATAATCAAAATATGGGGAATCACAATATTCTGTGAATAGGGTCATCCCTAAGAATTAATTCAGCTTAGAGTTGAATTATATTGACGAATATATTCAATCGACGTCAGTTTGAACGTAGAAGTATAATATAATTAAAATAGAGCGCGTAACAACGCGGCAGTTCGCCATTTGGCGATTTATACTTTAACTGAGTATACAGGGTTCGTTTCAAGTCGGATTTCTGTGAAACAAGAAACGTGTGGAGCTGGTGAAGTATATTTTTCCAGTGGAAGAGAAAAATCGGGATTTCGTCGTGTAGATTTTGATTTATGTCCAAATCAAATTTTAGAAAAGTCGCTATGGAATTTATTAATAATTTAATTCGATTTAAAAGGGTTTTGACCATAACTTGAGATAACGATCGAATTAAGCCATGAAACCAGTTCCGTTGAGTTCGTATCGTCGGTTAGAGTCAGAAAACATATATTGTTTGTTATTTTTGGACATTAGAAATTTTGGTGTCCAAAGGAGCACTTAGGGTGCGTAGAAAATAGCGTACCGGGAGACAGTCTCAGAATGTGACGAAGTGTGTGCCATTGGGTTCGTATTAATTTATCGTTATAAGAAAGTCAAGTTTCGCGGCAAAACGATGATGTATGTGACTTTGGTGGCCGAAAACGCCTTGTTTTGAGTTAACCATTTATACGTTTTAAACAGGGGTAACTTTTACTGAATGGTTAACTGGTCAAACGAACTCGAAATTCAACGAAACAAGTTTCATACGAAACCTTAGGAAAAGGTCTAGTGAAACGTCAAGGACACATATTTTTAAGATTTTTTCTGTAATTTTAATGAATTAATGCTCGGTGTTTTTCATCGATATTTTCTAAGGGATTTTTACAAACTGTGTTGGAATTCGACGAAACCTATCCTATTGGATCAGAAATATCTTTTTATGCTAAGGATAGGTATTAGATCTCAATTTAGGGATTAGTTGTGTTAGTTTTAAGTGTGAAACAAGTTAACAAAAAGATTATTCCGCGGAATATTCTCTAACCTAAATATCTTCTTTTTTCTATAAATAGTGTTCAAGTCGTTAAGACCTAAAAGCAAATTTCTGAGCCGCCAGCAAATCTCCATTTCTTGAACCCAAAACGCGAGCTTCTCAGATCCAAGAAAAACCCAAAGTAACAACCAATTAAAAATCCAAAGCATGTGTTAGTGAGCTCAAGAGGTGAAGCTTTTCAATCCTATATAAAATTTAAGGACTCGGCTTCATTCTTTTTTCGCTGCAAAAGTGACAGCGGTGATGTCTAGCTGAGTTCGGTGGTTATTATTGACATGTTCGATGATGGGTTTGTTTGTAAACAAATGAAGATACTGGGTCGGTGTTTCACGAAGGATGGAGTGTGAAATGGAAGTGGTGCCTGCGGAAATGGTGTGTAAAACTGAGAACATGTTGTGTGGTGGTCTCCGTGGCATAACAAAAAGGAGTTCGAAATTGGTGAAATGGTGCATTGATTTTCTGGAGCGACTGATTTTCGTGGTTTAGGGAAGACGGATGGAAAACTGGAGCGGAGCAGAAAGTAGCGGGTTCGGTTGTTTCAGCTATGGTTATTGGGCCAAGGTTCAAATGAAAGCCCAAGTATTAAAAGAAAGAAAATGACGGTGGAGCTTTTGTATGTTCGAGCATATATGTAGATAGAAACAAGAGGAGGAAGAAGGGACTGTTCGAAGTAGATGTATACGGATGGAACACAATTCTGTCGGAAGAAAGGAGGAAGTGGGGTCGGGTTGTATGGATGGTGCGTGGGCCAGATTTGAACGTGAGGCCCATTTTCATTGTTTTTATTTCTTTTAAAGTTCAAGTTTAAACTAAATAATGTATATAACTTTGTAAATTCATAATTTGGCCGTACGATATCAGGTTGACGAACCGTAAGTTGCGTTGGGACCGTATGGACGGACACTATGCACTGGAACTGACCGGGAGTGGAATGGTGCTCGTTACAATTTATAGCAAAATAAATTGTCCGTCTGAATCAAATCGAGCGATGGTTATCGTTTTTAATGATAACAGTCCAATGTGAGTAAAACTCACCAACTCTGTATAGTTCTATTTTTACAACGTATTCTTAGAACTGTTAAAAATTGTCTATTTGATTATGTGTTGATTGTTTGATTGAACTGCTAGTCAGTTAGTAGAAATTATATATATATATATATATATATGTATGTATGTATGTATATATATAAACCGTTAAATATTTATATGTTGATTCTGCTATCAGAATATTTCATATCGAACTGAACGTGATGTTGATTTTACTGTGTAACATCTGTGGATGCAGGGAAACAGGTCGGAGGATTCCAACTGGATTCCTCAACATTTATTTTGATGTTATTCATATATTTTGATATATGGTGTGATATATAATCTACTGTTGATTTTATGTGTTGGACGATATTTATCGTTGTTATATGGTATGTTAAATACCATAAGAAATACCAGAAGGTAGAAAGGGGGTTTTCAAAGTATAATTTGAAAATAATTTATTTATATAAAATCAATGGATTTTATATATATAAGGAAAGAAAGATTTTATAAAAGGAAATAAATTTAATAAAATCAAAGGGGTTAAAAAGAGATATATTTGAAATCAAATATAAAGGAAATATATTTGAAAGCAAGTTAAAAGGAATTATTTATTTAGGGAATAAATAAAGAATTAAAAGGAATTATTTATTTAGCGAATAAATAAAGAATTAAAAGAATTTATTTATTTAGGAAATAAATAAAAGTAAAAGGGTTTATTTATTTCGGAAATAAATAATGATTAAAGGAGATATTTATTTGTTAAATAAATAGGATTTAATCAAAGGGATATTTATTGGATAAATAAATAGGATTAAACAAAAGGGATATTTATTGGATAAATAAATAGAGCTAAATCAGAAGAATATTTAGAAGATGAATAGAAAATGGAAATCTGTTTTTAACAGATAAATAGAAAGGATTAATTTATAAATAATAGTTTATAAATTAAATAAATATTTATCATTTGATAAATGAAATATATAAGTCTGAACTTATATAGAGGAGAGATATTGATTTCAACACGGATAGTTTAAATAGAATATGTACCCAACACTTGTGTAAGTGAAGTAACATTATTAAAGAGGACATTTATGAAGTGAAGAACCGTTACTAAAAGTTAATCTTTATAAATGAATAAACGTTATCAAATAGGAGTTATTCGAATAGGAGAAATCGATTAGAGTTAGAGTTAATCATTAGAGTTAACCAGTTAGAGTTAATCGAATTTAGTTATTCAAAAAGGAGTTATCGATTAGTTAAATCGAAAGGAGTTATCGAATTTAGTTATTCGAAAAGGAGTTATCGATTTGTTAAATCGAAAGGGAAGATTATCGAATATCGTTTATTCGAGAGGAGATTATTGAATATAGTTTATTCGAAGGAGTTATCGATTATTAGTTAATCGAAGTGAGTTATAGAATATTAATTAAATCGAAAGGAGTTATCGATTAGTTAAATCGAAAGGAGTTATCGAATTTAGTTATTCGAAAAGGAGTTATCAATTTGTTAAATCGAAAGGGAAGATTATCGAATATCGTTTATTCCAGAGGAGATTATCGAATATAGTTTATTCGAAGGAGTTATCGATTATTAGTTAATCGAAGTGAGTTATAGAATATTAGTTAAATCGAAGGAGTTATCGTATATAGTTTATTCGATGGAGTTAATCGATTAGAGTTAAATCAAAGGAGTTATTGAATATAGTTTATTCGAACAGAGAAAAGGAGTTAATCGAATATAGTTTATTCGAATAGAGAAAAGGAGTTAAACGAATATAGTTTATTCGAATAGAGAAAAGGAGTTAAACGAATATAGTTTATTCGAATAGAGAAAAGGAGTTAATCGAATATAGTTTATTCGAATAGAGAAAAGGAGTTAATCGAATATAGTTTATTCGAATAGAGAAAAGGAGTTAATCGAATATAGTTTATTCGAATAGAGTAAATGAGTTAATCGAATATAGTTTATTCGAATAGAGTTAGAGGAGTTATCGAATATAGTTTATTCGACAGGAGTTAAGTGAATTAGTTAAGTTAAACTAAGTGAATTAGTTAAGTGAATTGGTTAAGTTAACCAAAGTGAATTAGTCGAGTGATTCAAAGTGATTAGTTCAGTTAATCAAGAAATGTAAATCAAGTTAGGTTAATCGAGTTGAATTAGTCAGTCAAGTTAATAAATTGAGTTAGTCAAACCAAGTAAAACCAGTTAGAGTTAATTAATTAAGGTTGACCAGTTAGAGTTGATCGGTTAGAATTAACCAGTTAGAGTTAATCAATCAGAGTTAATCAAATAGAGTTAAGTAAAATTAGAACTGACTAGAGATTAGTAAATTGAATGGTTTTCTAAGTGCTTATCTGATGTTGGTTTCGGCCTTCGGGATTTATACTTAGGGGATTGTTCTCATACTAGTTTACAGTCAGGGACTGATAGTTGGGGAAGAGTAGTGATTTGTAAATAAGCAGAGGGAAACGTTTTCCAGTGTTAATAACATATATTTTCTAAACATAGAAAATAAGGCAATGTGAATATATATATTGACATATGTTGATGATTGATCGATATAATTTCCATCTGGAAATAATATCGTTGTTTGCACACTTTTTTTTCTTTGATAGTTAAATCACAGACTATCGGAGTTTTGACCATTTTAACGTTGTTAATATGGAGGGACCGGTTGGATTATTATCCAATGAACCACTCTATATTAGCATAAGCACTGCGAATCATCTATGCCAAAGATAATTGAAGACGGAGTAAAGTGCAAGGGCTGTTGTATAAGTCTTAGATAATAGTGACTAAGATGGGTATACTGAATAGTGTCTTCGGTTTGTCCAGTCCCTGGACAACTTGTATGGACGAAGGTCTGACAGAGTATATCCAATGGATCGCGTAAGTTGATCTGTTCAAACGTATTCACGTTTGGTGGCGGAGGAATTCGTTTCTCTTAGCTGTATACCCGTGTTATTTTTGGATAAGTCAATTTGTGATTTGGCGGGTATGACGATGTGACATTCTAAGTGAATGAGGATGACTTGTGTTGATGAATGTCTGACAGAGTATTTCCAGAAAGGTCACGTACATTGATTTCTTCAACTATACCAAGAGTGGAAGTGGAGAAGGAAACTTCTTTAGCTAACACGTAATGTACTGTTGTAGACGTCAATTAGTGATTTTCGATGGATCTGACAATGTGGCATTCGAAGTGAATCTGATGTGATGATGAAGCGTAACCTCAAGCCTCATCAACCGGTAAATGACAGAAATTGGGCAGGCAGCATGGCTATGTAGGTCGCACCTATTAGGGTGTATAATCACCTGATCTAGAGTTTCATTTACTTCTATAAAATCTATTGTTGATGCTGTCCCATTCGGGAAACGGGTGCTGATCCCAATCGTTGGTGATATACATTTGATACACTCAAGCGAAATGAGTGGTCGGTCATGTGTGGTCGGGTTGCAAGATGTTCTTGTTGAACCCAGTGTATTCCTCTCTAGAGGTACACTAGCAGAAGGTGGTTCCATATCTTGTTTCTTCTCTCCAAAAATGACATTTTGGAGAACTTCGCCTTAAGTTGATGTGCTCGAAGTGTATCCATGACTTCTCTTAAATGCAAAGCATGTTCTTCCTGACCAAAATATCATCTATGCATAAGCGAAGTGAACCATCCTCCTTTATAGCGAAAACAACTGGAGCACCCCATTCAGAAATACTTCGCCTTAAGAACCCTTTCTCAAGTAACTCTTTTACTTATTTACTGAGCCCTTCCTTTTCCTTGGAGTCATGTGTCGTACAGGTAATGCAACTGGCTTTGCATTGTCAACTAGATATATGCGGAAGTCTATCTCGCGTTTTAGGGGGAAAACCCCTAACCTAAAAAAACATCTATGTACTCATGGACTACTCTAACAGACCGCAAATTATCAACAGATGCATCAAGAGATTCTAGAAGCATGATAGAACCCTTAGGGTTACACAAGATTTCGAGGGTATTACCGAGGCGAGTCAAATGTCTAACTACCCTCCTTCCACAATTGAGAATGGCACCATTACTGGATAACCAATCCATCCCTAGAATCAACCCATAGACCATGAAACCAAAAACATAAGCATTACATCTAAACTCAACGCTTAGTATAGATATTCCCAAATCCAAACAAATCATAGATGAACGAGCCGAACCAGCAATTGGATTTGAGACAATAATGGGATCCTCTATTATACAAGTACTAAGGTGCAGAAACTCAACTATGGAAGCAGATAGAAAAGAATGTGAAGCGCAAGAATCAAACAAAGTTCTAACAGGATGATTGAAATATGAAAACTAAACTCTCAACAGAAACGTTCCTACCTCTCTAAGGTACACTAGCATTGAGAGCATGCAATTGCCCGCCAGAAGATTATGTCCTTTGCCCTTATCCTTGTCCTTGTCCTTCGGCAATCCTTGATAAGATGCCCTGCTTCACTGTACTCAAAACAACAACCTGCTTTCTTCTTCCTACAATTAAATGACCCACTATACCATAGAAAAGACACTCCCTCTTGTCGCGGGATCTATTATTTCTTCCATTCTTCTTAAATTCCAATACCCTTTTAGTGATTTTTCCACTTTGGCCTCTTTTCTTTTTACCTTTCTACTTCTACGTGGATAAAGCCATATCAACAAGCTTCTTATTCTTGGGCTTGTGCTCCTTAGCCCAAACTCCCTTATTCTCATCCTTACTATCCTTGTATAGCTTGTTGACAAGTTTCTCGAAACTACCTCCATCGCATGGCAACCTACAAAGCTTGAAAAGAAAATTAGCCGTATGTGAAACTACTGCGGCTACAGATGGAGGTTGCGCACTACTTCGCCCTCGACATGTGTCGTAGGCCTACGAAACTATGGCAAAAAAAAGGAAGAAGATATTCAAATAGATAATCGAAAGATAGTGCATATGGCTTTGGGGAATATGCCTTTTTTTAAAAACAATACATTACTCTTGAAAAACGCTTCTTTAAAATATGTTTTTGAAAATACTTCTTTTTAAAAATATGCTTTTGAAAAATCTTTTATCTGTTCTGGTAACCTTCAGCTCAGATACCACGTGTAACACCCCACCTCCGTTAAGGTCACTCACAAAGGGAATGCATTAACTTCAGTGGAGCGTCATAAGTGTATTGAATAGATAAATTACAAAATAGAAAAAATTTAAACAGTGGAAAATAAATAAAACTTTATTGATAAAACAGCAGCTGGGTAAAATAGCTTGTACAAAGATTGTTTTCCAACACCAATACCCATTACAACAAAGCATCTGTCTTGTTTAAAAAATAAAGAAGCATGAAATGACAATGATATTCCCCAATAAAGCATGAGCCAGCCATAGCTATGGAAAAGAGAGTCCAAAGCAATACATCAACTATCCTTGAGCTTTGAAAGAAAACTGAGCTATGTGGTAATATTCCCTCCCTGTGAACCTGAGGGGGGGGGAACTAAAGAAAAGAAAGCAAAACAAAACAGGGTCAGACATAAAGCCTAGTAATTCCAGTGACTTTCAGCATGTAAATAGGTAAAAGCATCATGACATGAATAAACTGGATACCAGACCATAACCATGATAATAAGCATAGCAAGACAACAAATGATCATTTGATATGACAAGGTAAAATATATTGAATGCGCTACGGTTCTTTCTCTGGTTTCCTATTTTCTCTGCACCTCCCAACTAGCCTCCTAACTAGTGTCTTTTATCAAATGATTCATATTCCCTACTAGTGTCCCAACTACTATCCTGTGAAAAAGGATCCGTATCCCCTACTAGTGTCCCAACTAGTATCCGGTGTTATTCAATAAGGTGATCCCAACCCCACAATTGCGGTAGCCTTCAGGTGTACATCTATTATGATGATCTTACCTCAATCAGCCCAATTGCCATGAAGATGTTAGATGTACCCTTACTACTCTGTCGATCGGCTCCCTACTTGTATTAATTTTCCTTGTGTCTGTGTAAATCGGCCCTGCTTGTATGTAGATACCTGTGCTGGCCCCATCATGGGGTGTATAATTTCCTGTGATGGCAACCCGATAGGATCAAGATACACAGTGCATACTACTAATGCCCAATGCATGTTTTCCACTCCGGAGCACGTGCACGCCCATACTCCGTTGGAACTACACTGCTGCACCACCCGCCGCTATTTTGACCGCTTATAATCAGCCCAGTAAGCGTGCCCCACCCTGCCTAGTTCAGGGTACCGTGATACATCTATGTGGGTTACTGCTGAAATGGTCCCTGTTACTAGGGTTTTCTAGGGTTTATTCGTATACCCCCCCAGATTAGCTAAGTGTTATCCATCCATTCAAGTTAACTTAACCCATCCACACGTCATGTCATGTTGGTTAAGTGTTTCTTATTAACTTAACCCTTCTCATTCATCATGTTATATTGGTTAAGTGTTTCCCCTTAGCTTAGCACCATTCGTCCATCATGTTATATTGGTTAAGTGTTTCCCATCAACATAACCCCACTCGTTCATTGATTAAGTGTTAACTTAACCCTACCACTTGTCCTGTTACATTGGTTAAGTGTTGCCTTCTTGTGTTAACTTAACCCTACCACTTGTCATGTTACATTGGTTAAGTGTTGCCATTTTGTAATACTTAACCCTACCACTTGCCATGTTACATTGGTTAAGTGTTGCCCTCTTATGTTATTTAACCCTATCACATATCATGTTATATTGGTTAAGTGTTTCCCTCTTGTGTTACTTAACCCTACCACTTGTCATGTTACATTGGTTAAGTGTTCCCCTCTTGTGTTACTTAACCCTACCACTTGTCATGTTATATTGGTTAAGTGTTGCCTTCTTGTGTTACTTAACCCTATCATTCTTAGCCCGTCTGTTTCTTAGCTTTAATTCATTCATTAAAGCACCAACCTCTCACATTAGATCTATATTGTTGCGGTTGCTGGATGTGCCGGGCGGTTCTGGGTAGTCTTACACCGCAACTCAATCTAACCTCGGGTTTTTGGGCTTATTGAGTTAACCTCTCACATTAGATCTATATTGTTACGGTTGCTAGATGTCCCAGGCGGTTCCGGGCAGTCTTACACCGTAACTCAATCTAACCTCGGGTTAGGCATATTCATCTTTTAATTAATTTACATATTTACAATTTATGTTCATATGTAAATTATCCACAAGTGTTATCAATTCAAGTCATGCCCCATTTACCCTTTAAATTATGTCCATAATTCTAGGTATACAAATTCTACCATTTCATGCTACTAATCATTTACATGATTATGAGCCAATCTATGTCAATAGCATGTAGTTTAATATTTTTCCCCAACGTCTCCCCGGTTATTCGTTCGTATAATTCACGTAGAACGCTAGGCTCGCAAATTAGCCTAACTTATGAACAAAAGGGAAAAGAAAGGGACATGTAACATTCCAACAAGCATAAACAATATAGATCAACATGCGTTGTATAAATTTGGGATAGAACAACATAAACTTAATTAAGCACATAAACGAGATCTTAGGTCCAATTAACATGCGAACAAGCATAGTTGTATAAGCATGAAATTATATAGATCTTAAACATGGGTAATAGCTTGGATCTAAACATGTAAGCATGTATGAACATAACTTATCATGTAATTTACATACATAAAAGAACCACAAATTTAGCACAACATGGTAGGTTCAATGGTATCAGTCCCAATAGTCTCATAGGCATGATAGGTTTTACTATGTCAGTCACAACAGTCCAGGAGTCATGATTGGTTTTACTATGTCGGTCACAACATTCCAATAGGCATGATAGGCTTTACTATGTCCATCACAACATTCCAATAGGCATAAGCAATTCAGAATTTTGACAAAAGGATAGGCACTAATAGAATTAGGCATAGTTCTAGATCCAGTTATTACAGTCATGATTTCTTATTAGCTGTTCACATCTAAACAATAACTGTAGTTACAGAAAAAGGATGGATCTTGATTTCTAGGATCTGATTTCTGAATTTGAAAAGCTATCCTTTGATGTAGACGTTTGATTCTCTAGTTCTTCTAATTGATTCCTAGTTTGAATTTGATTCTCTAGTTTGGGGTAGATGAATGGAGGCTAGGCCATTTTGTAGACGAACAACATGACGGCTTCATAGAATGAGTTCTAGGGTTGAGGTTTGGGGTGATTATATAGAAGTCTAGGTTTAATTCTAGCCTTTAGATTAGTCTGGGAGAAATCAGAGCCATCAAACCAAAGAGATGTGTCATCCAGCCAATCGTAGCATGACACATATGCCCTAATACCTCAGAAATCAGTCATTGGCCAATCAGAGAAGGCCACATCAGCACAGGGTTGTAAAAATTTGTCATAGGAGTTGGATCTAAAAGGGGTCGACTCCCTACAAGGGGGGTCGACACCCTGTGTGGGAAATTTCCTACTCAGCCTATTCTGTCCGAATTTTGAATTTTGAACTGGTTTTTGATTTTTATTATTATTATATTTAATTTCTGATTAAACTTGAAATCTTCTGAACTCCATAACTTCTTCATACGGAGTCCGATTCATGCATACTCGGACTCTATCTCAAGAAGAATTCCAAGACAAACACAATGGCGTAACCCCTTTCCCTTGATTCTTCTTCTAAAAATTAAGTGTTCTTAGATTTGTAAATTTTAACATTCACGGAAAATATGGGGTGTTACGCTAAGTAAATTTGTTGTGAATATTCATGGATTAAGGTTGTAGTTAATTGCTTATCACTTCCATGAAGTTTATATGTGAATCTATTGAGATTAGAAGTTTGATCCTGAATGTAGAAAGGAAAATCTTTTAGCAAATTTCTGTATGGAAGTAGAAAATGGTAATAGCAAAAGTGAATATTTCTAAGTGAAATAATAAATGATTTTAGGATAATTAAAACCCATGTGAAGTATTAATGTCATTGAAGTTGAGTTAGGAATGAAAATCCTAAAGGTAATAAGCTATTTACCTATTTAAGTGGTTAGCAAAATTAAGCGTAATATTGTGAAAGCTATAATGACCTTTGAAAATTGTAATCATGAATTTTAGTTAGCTAAGTCCATGGAGAAGGTATTCTCATGTATGAATATAGTTAGATTTGGAAATCAATATATATTTAAAAGTATATTCATGTTAATTAAAAAAGGTATTAATATTACAAGGGCTAATGTTAATTATAATCCTTAATGGCTAGGTTGTTAAACATTCGAGAGAGGGCGCAAAGTTGTGATGGTCCTATAGTGAAGGAATTGAAGGAACCTAGTGGGATGGTGAGTGGTTTATCCCCTCGCATTTGCTTGTGGTATTTGTTTGTGTGAGACGGTTTCATGCATGTTGTTGTATGGCTTGAAATGTTTGATATTGTCTGGAAACCATATACAAGTTGTGGGATTAAATTTGACTAGTCCCATGTGTTTACTACAGGGATTGCTATTTATTAGTAAACCCTTACATAGGGTATTAGGATGATGACCCACACCAGTCCCAAGTGTGCACTAAATTGTGTATGTGGTTGCTTTGCGGGCGTCATAGTGTTTGATATTTGGATTGGGTTGACCAATGTTTATGAACACCATTTGGTTTGATATGTGATTTGGGTGGCCTTTTAAGGCAATAGTGTGGTTGTATCGATGCTCTCGTATAGGGGAGGTTATGGCAAAATTTTCTAGAAATATAGAAACCAAATTGGCACTGACATTTACGGTTAAATAACTAACGAGTTTGGTTGCAACTCGTTAGACACATGACATCTTGTTTATGCATATTGGATGTTTGTATATACTTAAATTCTCGGGTTATACAGGAGTTAAATGAGTCTCATTCCAGAAATTGGATTTTAAATGATTATTTTAATAATAAAATAATTAGGGAAAATAAAAGTTTGAATTTAAGTTCCAATACTTTTCGGAAATGAAATTGAGTTTATAACAGTGAACTTTTGCAAAAGAACGAACTGGTTTTGAAGAATTTAAGAACAAGTTATGACTTATCGAATATTGAAACGAATAGTAAATCGATTTTACAATGAATGGTAAATTGAAGTTGCGTTCCTAACAAACAGACTCGGTTTTGCGAAATTATGGTTTCAAGTTCTTACTTATTTTTATAATAGGCGTCAGCCAACTTTGAGACTTTAACAATCATTTTTGAAGAATAATATTATTTTAATGATTTAATTATTAATTTAAATATTTAAATGTGGAATAATTGATCAAAAGTTCAAAAATGTGGAAATTGAATCCCAAAAGTTATTTAGTATGGTTTGAATAATTATTGAACTTATTTTGAAGTATTTCGACTCAGTTTTAATAATAAGTCACTTTTAGGTTCGAATAGGACTTGTCGCGTAGCGGTAGTTCGCGAATTTCGACCCGAAATTTGAAATTGCAATTCTATGAGATCTAACCATAGGATTTTATTGAAAAGCATCACATTTTGTCCAAAATTTGAATAACTTTCCAACAAAATAAAAAGAAACATTTTTGAATGGTCAGATTTTCTTACAAGTCTAAATCAGGTTGACCGAAAAATCCAGTTTCGGTAGTTTAAGTGCCAAATTCAGGATTTTCATAAAAAGGTGTTTATAAATTATATAAAAATATGGAAAAACCATGATAAATCACGTTAAATGATTTGAAAGTGTTTTGGACCAAATATAATAATATTTGGTAAGATGAAAATGAATCGTGTTAAAGTGAGTTATTTAACAACTAAAGTGAACCCTTAGGGGAATCCGGTTTTGACTCTTATTTAGACCTTTATTTAAATATAAAGGTGTCTTCAGTTGGTCTATCCAATTCATAGGAAAGCGGATTCCTACTGATATGGATGTTTTCTGGTGAATCCAGATGGAACCATTGTGTATTTGCAATTCATGAATAGTTCACCTATCGACATCTGTATAATCTGGTTTAAATATTTAATAAGAACTTCATTTAAGGATAAAGAAGTTTATTTATTAATAAATGAGATTATTAATAAGGGTAAATTAGAATTTAAGTTTCCAATCTATTTATATAAATTGAAATTGAATAGAAACCAGATTGGTCATTGACTGAGATAAGTCTCCATGGATGATGACTTAGAGTATTATAGGGATTTAAAAGGTTGTGCTATTATCCCGCTTATAGTGTTTGTTGGATAAGGAGGTTTATATCGATTATAAACCAATGTGATTTTTGTAGAGATTATAATATAAAAGGAAATATGATTTTGGGTTTGTTTTGAATGATGTCTTCGATAACATTGTTCTTTGGCCTATGAAAAGATAAGATAATTTTCCAAGTTAAGCAAATGAAATCTTTATTTATAAGATTTTTGGGAAATGAATAAACATTTTTTTACACGAGGTAAATGGTGAATAATCGATAAGGATTATTAGAAAGATTTAACTTGGAATTTGAAGTTAAGTAATCAAAATATTTGATTTGAAATCTTTCAACAAGATTTAAAGGAATAGGATTTGAAAGGTAATTAAAATTACCATAGATGATTAAAAATGGAGTATTACCCGTTCTGCTCCATGAGATCGAAATGAAGAGTTTTGACGTCTTAAAATTTAATATAATTTTAATGAATGGATTGAATAAAAGAATGAGATGAGGTTCATGAGATCCAGTAAACCGATTGGTTTTAAAAGATACGCTAATGAATTGGAAAGGCCGGGTTTTTACTCATTCTAAATAACTATACGATGTGAAAGGATTAAGATCTCAATGATAATGGTTGAAAACCGGTAGTCTTCACATCGGATGGATAGCTTGTTGTTGCCTCGGGGTTGCTCCTTAAGAGGTTAAAGTAACAGCATTATCTGACCGTACTTGAAGCTTATCGAATAGCAAGGACTTGCACTCCCAGGCAGGGACATGGAATCAAGTGCCTTTTGTAACGTCCCGCCTTTTTAACCGCTTCAAATTGGTAATTAAACCAACTCAAAACATCCAAATCGACGGATCGTATTTAGCTTACAGAGTTAAAAATACAAAATCAACACATCAAAGCACAGGATAGATAAATAACACAATGTCGAACCGCAAAACAAAACTTTCATATATAATCAAAATTTTGAATACAAGACTTTTTTTTCTATATATTGCGGAATTTTTAAAACAACTTAAGCACAAGAAAATATTTACTGTTTTTGAAACTTCAGAGTGCGCATCTTCGAAATCCTAGCTTCGCCAATCTTCGAATCACAAGCTATAATCTTTAAGATCTGTAACACCCGGATTTGACCCGAGTGTTCCATGCAAAACATAAAAAACTCGAGTTAGGATTAAATGATAGTTCAAATAAATTAACTTCAATAGAAACTGAATATACTAGTTACTCCTAACATCGTATGAAAAATAAATAGTTGTGTAGTATCTGTTTCTCATCAGTGTACAACGTCCGTTCTATATCAGCTTCAAATGTAGTATCAATCCCTATCAATTATATTTCAGTATAGTACTTGCTTGACTCGGTTTAACTAGGTACTAATCTAGTGTAGTATCAGTCCAAGATAAAGTATAATATACTAGGTAGATCAATATTTTTATGGTATGAGATTTACTACAACCGAATTTATATAAAGTGGTGTAGCTATGCAATGTACAAGTTCAACTAGAAAGAGATACAAAGCTAAAATGAAATGGTAAGAGCATACATAAATGGTCAGGTACGATGCAATGGGTATATAACAAAGCACAACAAATGCATAGGTCATATTAACCACCGTATGCAAGGAAATCTGCAACAACATTCAACATGCTGAGAAAAGAAGAGCATATTTCATTGGAAATACAAAATGCCATGCAAGGAAACATGTGCATCCAACACAAAGCATAAGTAATGCAACACAAAAGCTAATAAGCAACCCATAATGCCCATCGGAGACATGGCAGCAACATCACATGTCAATGGACACTGCAATTCAATTTTATAGCTGTAAACATGAAAGTAACTTGGTTTAAAATATGACAGGTAAACCACGAAATCATCTTTCTTCTAATTTTCTATTATTGCTTCATAAAAAACACTAATGTAAGAGAGATGATATCAAATAGAAGGAATGCCTTTTGGATATCTTTATATTTGTAAATATATATTCCAACGGTTATGACTTAAGATCACTCCACCTTTTCCAGACCATATAAAAAGTTTCCACCTTAATTATCGCATGCATGTTCTCCGTAAAGAATCTTCAAGTACACGGATAAAATGAATAGCTACATAAGAAACTTAAACTTATATACACTGCATGTTTAAGTGAAAAAAAAAACATGTAGTATGATATTATCACACAAAGGGTCAACTGTGTTTCCGACTCTGTTAAACTCATTTCAGGTTTTCAGGGCATAACAAAACATAGTGTTCATATACGTACCTTTAAGTTTCAAATACACCCTGTTATGTTCCCATTTCATAATTTTATTAAATAAGGTAACAAAGTGGAAGCTTGCAAATCTACTCATGCAAAAATGTTGTCACGACCGTCGTTTTTTAAAGAACTAGGTGTCTGTGGACAAACAATATTAGTTCCAATATGCACAAATCATAAATATTAAAGTTAAAAGATGCATGCAAACAATGGAAATAAATCAATAGCAGTTCCAATATTAGTTCAATTGTTGATTCAAAGGACTCATGGCCCACTCAAACAGTGCAAACATGAAAACTGCATTTATATGCACAAAAGAATATATATATATATATATATATATATATATATATATATATATGTATATGTATATGTAACAACCCGGATTTTTGGTTGATAAATTTTAAATATTTAATATTGTTTTAAATATTGAATTAATAATATAAAAGAATTTTTATATTGAATTATCAATTTATAATCAATATACAATTTATTTTGATTACATATAATAATTGTAACATGAAAAATAATTCAAATCGAAGTCAAAAACTGAATTAAAACAATTCAGATGATCAATACTAATTGTGTTTGAATATGGAAGATAATAAAAATATTTTATTACCGGCAAATTGATTAATTTTGAATTTATATTATATTACATTAATTTAATATGGTATATACGTTGAAATTAAATTTCAGAATGTATTCAGTTCTGTTCAGAATAACACAATAACGTTTAAATGTCGGTGTATACGCTAAAATAGCGGTTCGTGGTTTAAATTAATGGACCCCGGGATATTTGTAATGGATAAGATTGAAATCAAATCGAAAATCAAATCAATATCTATTTAAAAAGAAATAAAAATCTCTTTAAATCTAATCGAATTAAAAACAAATCAAATCGGTATCTATTTAAAAAGAAACAAAATCCTTTAAACTCAAATCACATTAATGTAATGTACATTGCGCAGGAGAATTCTTTAATAGCTAAGTCTCTCCTGTTTATAAAAATCGCACGCAAGATCCTACCATCCTTTTCTGTTGAAAAGCAAAATTGAAACGACCGATTTCATAAAGGAAGAAATAATGTTAGTTCCTTTTAGAAACCCCTACTTGAACCCTCCTCAAGCCAAAATAAAAGCTTCAGTAAATCAAAGAACCAAAATGTCCATTTCCACTTTAAATCAATCGAAACCCCAACCTTCGATTCCATACAATTTCCAGAACTTCGATTCATCAAAGCGAATAGGAATCGCTCAACATCAGTGTAGCGTTCGCGAGTTGAAAGGAGTGGTGTGCAGTTGTTTTTGGTTGCTCGACAGATAATCGCGATTCGTGATTTGGTAGCGGAAGGAGGTGCGTGTGAGTTGTGAAACACAGGAATGAAAGGGCTCGACATTGACTGTCGCGTGTAGCTGAAGTCGATGATTGCGGGAAGTTTGAATTCGTGGGGACTGCGATCGATTTGGGGGTTCGACAGTAAATCGAACGGAATAGCTGCTCGACAAAATCAACATGTTCAAATCAAAAATCGAGATCGTGATTGAATTTATGAAGTTCCTGAAGCTTGCTCGACACTCGCATTTACAGGGATGGACGAAAGCTTATTGTAGGTTGGATCTGGGCACTACGACATGGGGTATTCGGTTTTGAGGAGTTGGATTTGTTTTGGAAAAATAGTAGTCGCTCGTTTAAGGGGAAGCTGTAGTGTTCAGTGTGGGTGTAGAACTTTGCGAGCTAAGTTGTTTGGTGGTACTTGCAGTAACATATGGCGATGGAGGGTGATACTGGAAATAGTCAAAGCAAGATCAACATGAGATTTAAACTGCAGGGGGCTAAGATGGTAAATAATTCTCAATTTTGATTGACACTATTTGAATAGGAGTTGTTTGTGGTTTTAGCATGTTAATGGTGGAGTTGTGGTCTATTGGAGTAATAAAAAAAAGGCACTATGACATGCTGGAAGCTGGGATTTTCATTTCGTGATTTTCTCAGTGATTAAGCGGCCAGAGGTTTTGATTAAGGTATACGTTTATTTTGCGAAAATTTAAATTACATAGAATAATTCATTTATTCATTTTAGAGGTTAATTTAAATAAATGTTGATCGATAGAAATAAAAATAAATAATCGTAGGTGCAGATAAATTCATTCGAGATGACTTGAGTAGATTCAAAGCCGATGATTTGGAAATAAACAGGGTAGTCAATAACTGTGAAATCACGGTGAGTAAATCTCACTCAAATTTTATTTAGAATTATTTTTATCAGTTAAAAATAATTGTTTGATGGTTGTTTGGTTGCATTAAAATATTCTGTGGCTATTAGATATATATTAGTTATGTAGGATTTGTATTTGTGGCTGTTATATACATATATATATTGGTGATTTGTTGGATTCCCGCAGTACCATTAGCGGATGCCCGCAGTACCATTAGCGGATGACCCTATACACCCCACGATATGACAGTGGATGACCTTCATACCGCGATATCCTGCCTCTAAGCAGGATGGGTATTATTTATGTTGGACAACGTCTGTGGATGTTGGAAAAACAGGTTGGAGGAATCCAACTGGATTCCTCAAAATATTGTTATTTGTTTGTTTTCACATACATTATCATGAATGATGAGTTGATTGATAATTGAGTGGTTTGATTGTTTAAATATCACTGGGGCAAAATGTTAATATATAAAAATATCGTGAAAAGGATATTTAAGATTTAAAGGGGGAAATCTATTTTTAAAACTAGAATTTGAATTTTTAATGAGCTATAGAAATATTAACTTGTTTTGAACAAGTATTGAATTTATAAACAATGTTTATAAATTGAAAAATGCAGGAAATTGAAATGAATTTATAAACAGGTTTTATAAATGTAATGGGAAAAATTATCATTTGATAATTTGAATATTTAAATACAAAATGTGAATTTAAAAATAGAAATGGGGAAATCATTTTAAAGAAGTAAACGATGAAGTTTATTCTGATGTTCAGAATATAAATTGAACTAAAATAAATCCGTAAGGATTTATTATTTGAATTTGATTAATTCGAGTTTATTCAAATATAAGTTAAATTGAATGTGAAATTAAATTGGGTGTTATATATAAGTTATTATAAATAGAAATTTCAAAAAAAAGTTTTTGGTTTTTAAAACAAGGAAATTTATAAAATGGTGTTTATAAATATAATGAATTAATTATCAAGAGATAATTTGAATATTTAAATTCAAATATGAATTTAAAAATGGAATTTGAATATAGAAAATTCAAATTGAATTTGAATATAGAAAATTCAAATAGATTTGAAAATAGAATGTGAAAATAGAAAGTTGAAATCATTTCGAAATGGGAACGACGAAACATATTTCAGAATGCAGATTTTTAAACAGAATAGAAATAAATCCAAAGGATTTATAAGAATTAAACATAGAAGATCGAAGTATAAATAAATTTATTTCCGAGTTAGGAAAAATCGACAATTATAGATAATCGGAAATATTATGTTTAATTGGAAAAATTGATTTGACATATATTAAAAATATACTAGAATGGATTTGAATTTATTATAAACGAAGTTTTAATGTTTATATATAAATATAATTAAAACGAACTCGCCGTAGCATGGCAGTTCGTAAATTGGCGTTTCAAACATCAACTGAGTATACAGAACTCAATTGAAGTCGGTATTCTTTGAAACAAGAATCGTCGGGACCAATTTGATAATAGTTTTCTAATGGAAGAGAAAATTCTGAATTCCATCTTATGGATTTTGAGTTATGTAAAAATCAAATTTTCAGAAAAATAGCGCCAGAACCATTTTAAAACCATAATGATTTATTTAATTAAATAAAAAGGATTTTTAGGAAATAAAATCCGAATTGCTGTTAGAAAAATCTTGACCGGAGATGTAAAATAAGTATGAACTCCGGTGAAGTAAGCGAAATGATTTTTGAGACAAAAATCAGATTTTTAGTTATTGAATAGAATTAACTAATTAGAAGAAAAATTAGTTAATGGAATTTTGGGTTGAATTGGACGTTGAATAAGTGGAGGAGGTTTGTAATTCATATTCAAAATAAAATATGGAAATTTAATGGGAAATGGAATTCAATTGATTTATAAGCATGATTATAATTTTATTTGAATGTGTTATGTTCGAATAAAAAGTGAAATAGGCAGAATAGCTAATTAGAAAATTGAGTTTAAAATGACGAATTGAGTTAGAATAAATTGGGAATGGACGTATATGTGTTAAACAGGTATAGAATGAAGAGAATGAAGTTTATAGATTTAGTGCCCAACAAAAAGGTACATGTTTAAATTCCATATGAGATTTTATGCCCCGAATCGGCAAGCCACTTGGCTTTTTGATTTTCTTTTTGAATGGAAAGTGCCTAGAGAAGCTAGTTGAGGTTTGAACTATTTGCCGGTACAAAGGAGGTTATGGCGAATTTTTCTCGAAATTTAAGAAGTTAGAATATTTTTTAAGAAATTTTGATTGTTAGAAATCAATGTATTGATATATATAAAATTCGATAAGGAAACGAACTTAAAATAGAATGTTATAAACAAAAAAGGGAATCGATAATTAAATCTGCTAAAATTAGAAAGAGAAACGTCTGCAGGTTTAAAAATGAATAATTGGTTTTATGATGTTGATTATTCGAGATAAGTGATCTTGTTTGTTTTGAAGTAAAAGATGTTATTCAGTCAAGGTCTGAGAGGTAGTTATACCCCAACTTGATTGATTTCGTTTTTAACCGATAAATAGCAAGATCCAGTCTCGAAGAGGTATGTTTGAATAAGAATTAGTTATATGCAGTGTTTTGGGTTGTCGTAACGATGTTTTACACAACATTCGTTTTAACTCAAGGAAGTGAAATTTTGGAAATATGATTATAAATATTTCCTGAGTGTAGAAATGAACGGGCATGAAAGAGGTAAGTAATTGGAATGTTTTTCAATTGCAAAAAGAATATATTTTTCAAAGTATAGAAAATAAAAGGAGGCTATATATGGAAATGTTTTCCAAATAGCATAAATGGGCAAGATGATTATTGAAAATATTTGGTTAACAAATATTGATAAGGAAATGGAGAAGTGTTTTAATGAATGAAATATTAATTAAAAGGCCCAGTGATTTTTTTGATGCTTTGAATGGATGTTTGTTTTTCTTCGATAGTTAAATAACCGACTATCGAAGTATTTGCCAATATCGTTGTCAATATGGAGAGACCGGTTGGATTATTATCCAAGAACCACTCCGTATTGGCAGTAGCTTTGCGAATCAGATTATATGAAGATAATCGAAGACGGAGTAAAGGGCAAGGGCTTTTTCTATTAATAGAAATTGTGCCTTCGGTTTCGTTCAATCCCAGAACGAACGTGTATGGACGAGTGTCTGACGGAGTATTTCCAATGATCATAAATGTTGGTCTGTATAAATATATATGGTGGCGGAGAATTTATTCTCTGTAACAACCCGGAATTTTGGGGCCAATTTAAAATTTTTATTTTAAGAAATTTTAAAGGAAATTTAATATTCGAGATAATTTATTTTAAATAATCATGGCTAAAAATTTAATTTTTAATCAAAAATAAACAAACTCAGGTTAGAAACATATTTTTTTTTCTTATGTAAAATAAAAGAGTTACATTTTTCAATGTAAATAAAAGATTAAATAAAAATCACTGTGAGATTTCTAATTTTAAAAATTAATTATTTAATTTTTATTGCATTCATTTGATATGAAATTCACGTTGTATGTTGTATATACTTCAATGTTGATTGTGCTGTGATTGTGATGAACGATGGATTGTGATTGGGTATTCATGTTTGTTAGAATGTTGTGTATACGATAAAATCATAATTCATTGTATATATAAAATATGTTAGATTCATGTGTGTTAAATTTGGTGTATAAAATAAATATTATATTTTTATTTTATACACAAGAACAATAATGTTCATGTTTGAATTGAATAAAGGTATGACATGAAAAGAAGATTTATTTTGGTCAAACATGATTATTGAATTAGAAAACATAGCTTTGTCAAATTTGAGCATTGAAAATAAAAACACCTTCCTTGTCAAATTTGAACATTAAACGAAAAAAAAACACATTTTCTTGTCAAACTTGTGTTTGGAAATAAAAAAATATTTTATGTCATTATCTAAAAAAAACATGCTTTCAATTAAAATATACATTTTAATGTTATATGATAAAAATAGAAAAGGATTCATGTTTTAGGATAGAGAAAAAACATGAGTTCATTAAAGTTAACATTTTTATGTTAAAAATACAAATAAAATCATTGATTTTTATTTAAAAAAAAAATTACATTAAGTGGTTGACATATAAAGGCATTGATCCTATTTGTCAAGATTTACTATGTGTCAAATATAACCTTGAATTGTTAACATATAAAATATCATTTTTATATGACACTATAATTCATGGGAAAATGTTAGCATAGAAAATGTTCATTCTTATGATATTTGTAACATAGAAAAATGTAAACATTAGAAAAAGATTTATGTTTTATTTTGAAAACATGTTTTTCATTAAAAACATATTTTAGTGTTACGTGTTTTAATTAAGAAATTATGATCACGTTAAAAACACATGTTAATGTGATACTAAAAAATATGGAAAAGAGTCATGTACATTTAAAAACACATTTTTGAAAATTTGAAGAACATTTATTGTCATTATGGTGGGATTGATTTATTGTATCAATTCAAAATTAGTCAAAACATTTATTTGTCATTATGGTTGGACTGATGTAAAAATTTGTTGTGACAAATAAAATTTACTTTTGTCATTAGAAACTTAGGATTGATTCTACAAATAAAATTTAATTTGTCATGAGAAATCTAGAATTTGTTAAAAACAAAAATAGGTCATTTTGTTAGTATTTGTCAAAACAAAACAAAACATATTAATTTAGAATTGTCCAAATATAAATTTGTCATAAATGTTGATTTAGAATTGTCCAAATATAAACATCATTAGTGTTGGAAATAAAATTATTAAAACATAAATGTCATATATGTAGAAATGTTATGTTTACATAGGAATTGTCATTTAAGTAATGTCATTGGTTTACCTAAGAAATTTTTTTTTTATAAAAAAAAAAAAAAAGAAATTTTTTTTTTTGAGCGTTTGAATTTGAAACTAAGGGAAGATTATTAACATTAACATATTAGCAAACTTCATTTAATAAAATAGGAAAACAAATATGTGTGATAGAAAGGGATTAAATCAGGAAAGGGAAATAATTAATATTAAAATGTCAATGTTTCCTTTAAATTACTAATGTATGTCAATTAAAGACATCAAAAGAGAAATAATGGAAATAATGTCAAAAAAATTAGAGGTAGATAATTATTTCTAAAATGTGAACACACATTTAAAGGTAATAAATACAACCCAAATACGTAACCCCAATCCCCCTTTATACACAGCTACCACTAATCTGAATCGATGGCAGCCATGCTCCCTTATTCTTTCTCCTCTTTCTTCTAAATTCCTTCTCCCTCACGCAATATTTTCAAACACAAATAATTGCAAGAATCTTTGTCTAAATGAGGTGCTTCTATTTGACGATGGTGGTTCAAGTGGCTTCGGTTGGCGTGCGTTCTGGGTATGGCAAGGCCGAAGTTGGGTTTGAAAGGGAACCGATGTCTGGAGTAGCGAATGATGTGGAAGATGAATTAACGTGAAGTAATGATGTAATTATTGAATCTAATTATCATTTAATTATTTTAATTAATGGAAAATGTTTGTAACATTATAACTATTCCATACGAGATCCAAATCCAGCAAAACAAGAGACGTTGGGACCGTGGCAACGAATATGACTTTTTGATGGAGTTTAGAACTGATTCTGAACCTTTTGAATTTCAGATCTGAATAAGAACAAGGTGAGAATTCTCTTCTTTTAAAAATAATTTAAATTTATTAATTATAATCATGTTAAAAATCATTTTGTTCTGTTGTTAAATTTCAGATTGTTGTATATGCAATTTGATTTGGTTTGTCGTTGTTGTTGGACTAATCTGTTAATGTGATTGATTATCGTGTTGAAAATTAAATTATCATTTATTTATGTTGGTTTGAATTAGATTAGGATACGATTAAAAATACCATTATGATTATGTTATAGAAATGTTATGCTTGGAGAATAACATTTTTAGTTAAGAGATGTTTATTCGATTGAAAATAACATTTTCTTTAGAAATGTTATATTAGGTTTAAAAGTCATTTTGGTTAGAAATAGATTGTGTGAACAAAAACAACATCTTGATTAGAAATGCAAATTTAGATTAACAATACCAAATTGGTTAAAATTGTTGATTAGTATAAAATAATGATTTTTGATTTGAAACTTGTTATAGAAAATAAAAATGCACATTTTCATGCATTAAAAAGGATTTAATAAGGTTTAATCTTTTGTTTAGAAAACAAAATAAAGTTTTAATCTTTTATTTATTTTGAAAACAAATTTTGATCTTTTATTTTGATTAATAACATAAAAGAAAGTTTGATTTAAATAACATAAAAGAAAGTTGGATTTGTATAATAAAGATTTGATCTTTTATTCTAATTTATAATATAAATAAAGTTTAGAGATTTTGTTGATTTACAAAGTAAATAAAGATGGAACTTTTATTTTGATTCATGGAAAATGACACAAAACCCATCATTGTGTTTATTTATTTATGACACAAAACCCATCATTGTGTTAATTTATTTGTAATGACACAAAACCCATCATTGTGTTAATTTATTTACGACACAAAACCTATCGTTGTGTTAATTTAGTTGTGATGACACAAAATTTCATTGTTGTGTTAATTTAGTGTAATGACACAAAATAACAATGTTGTGTTAATTTAGTTGTGATGACACAAAAATAGCATTATTGTGTTGATTTGGTTGTAATGACAAAATTCATCGTAGTGTTAATTTAGTTGAAATGACATTAAATTCCATCGTCATGTTATATAATTGAAATGAATCAAATATTGGCATTTGAAAATATAGTTGTTTTAGGAATGTTGACACTAGAAAAGACATTTACATTAGAAATAAGTTCACCTTTTCATTTGCATTCTAAAATGCAAATATTACTTAGAAATAGAAAGACAACATTTATTTCAATGTAAATCAAAATAAAACGTAAACATCATTTTTCTATGTAAAGAAAGATAAATAGAAAACATCATTTTTCTATGTAAAGAAAGATAAATAGAAAACATCATTTTTCTATGTAAAGAAAAAAATAAATAGAAAACGTCATCTTTCTATGTAAAGAGAAGAAAATAGAAAACCTTATTCCCTTTTCAATGCATAAGAAAAGAAATCATCCTTTATACTTGCATTTGCAATGCAAGTATTGCATAAGAAAATAAAAACATTCCTTTTTATCTGCATTCACTATGCGAATATTTGCATAAAAAATGAAGCACTCTTTTTATTTGTGTTCTTAAAACACAAATATAACTTGAGAACAAAACTTATATTTTTATTTGTGTTCTCAAAACACAAATATGACTTGAAAATAAAACTTACTTTTATTTGCATTTTATAATACGAATAAAACTTTAAAAATAAAATTTCTTTCTTTGTTCGCATTCACAATGCGAATAAAATATGATTTAAAAAGAACACATTTTTATTTGCATCCTTCATTGCAAATAAAATATGATGAAAAAGAAAGGAAAATAAAATATACATTTTTTTAAAGTAGAAAAAGAATAAAAGATAAAATATATTTTGTTAAATAAGAAAAGATGCTTAATCCGAGGTTGGATTGAGTTGTGATGTAAACCTGCCCGGACCCGCCCGGCTGTCCAGTAATCACAACAATACCTATCCAATGTGGGAGGTTAAAGCATATGTAAACTATTTAGTGTAAATAAAATAAAACATAGAAAAAGTAAGACATTTATTTACATTAGATAAATAAAGGATTAAATAAAATTATACTTTTATGTAATTAAAGAACATGTTTTACATTGTAAATAAAATTACATTTCTATGTAATTAAGATTAAACATGTGGATTAAAATTTATTTACATTTTCTTATGTAAATAAAAATAAAAAAGGAAATAAAAAGAACCAAAATGTAGGTGGTAATTATTTACATTTTCTTATGTAAATAAAAATAATAAAAAGAAATGTTAGAAAAGAATTAACATAAGATATTCTTTTTATGAAAAAAATTATTAGAAAAGAATTAAAGAAATACATCTATGTACATTTACTATGTAAATAGGTTTGGCAAGGAAATTGAAACCATTTATTTACAAATAGCGTAAATAAATATGAATAAGAAATTAGATACATTTATTTACAATTAATGTAAATAAATATAACAAAAGTAAAAGTAAAACATTTATTTACAAATAGTGTAAACAAATAAGAAAAAGAAATTAGATATATTTATTTACAATTAATGTAAATAAATATAGAAAAGTAGAAGTAAACATTTATTTACATTTAGGTAAATAAATAAGATAAAAGAATAGTAAAAACATTTATTTACAAATGGTGTAAATAAATAAGAAAAAGCAATTGAAAACATTTATCTACATTTAGGTAAATAAATAAGGAAAAGAGAAATACTTATTTACACTTAGGAAAATAAATAAGGAAAAGAATAGAAAACGATTATTTACAATTAGGTAAATAAATAGGAAAAAGAATACAATTTATTTACACTTAGTGTAAATAAAATAAAAGGATATATAAAGTATAATTTATTTACAGTTAGTGTAAGTAAAACAAAAAGGGTAGTAAAATAAAACAAGTGATATTTTATCGTCATTTTAGATGCGATAAAAAGAATAGACGTTAATAGTTGAAATCACCAAACGATTTATATATATATATATATATATATATATATATATAGATTATAAATTAAACGGAACACGCGCGGCAGTTCGCGTATCCGGCAATCGTAACTTTAAACGGTTAGATTTCAAGTTATGTGTAAATCAAATTTGGTTGAAAACAGCGCTAGGGAAGCGTCGTTAAATTTATTCGAGCTATTTTTATATAAATAAAAATAGTGATAGGTCGTTATCAAATATTAATAACGATAGAAAATGTTTTCAAATTATTATATATATATATATATATATATATATATATACGCGAGAATCATTTGAAAAGACCGAGTTCAATCTCATTTCAAATGATTATACGACGTTCTAAGTCGAAGATTTAAAGACGGTGATTGAAGACCGGCGATCTTCACATCGAATGGATGTGTTGCTACTGAGACCCATGAAAGGAGTAGCTACCTCGAAAGGGTTTCAGTGGTGGCCGTTCAGACGTAGTGTTGATTTGTACGGATTTGACTTTCGCTCAGACCCAGAGCATAAGTTTATAAATGGAATGTATGTCTGACGTTGTAGTCCTTTATACTACATTCGTTGATCTCTATTAATATATATCTGTTTGGTGGTTAACACCCTTCTCTGAGACATATGAGCTTAGAGGTTATATATTGGCAGAAATCAATGGTATAGTATGGACTGACAATGTGGCATGCTAAGATGCATTGATCAAGGCTTTTGTTGAAAAGCAGGCCTTGTGGTTGATGATCAAAGCACGGTCTGTTTAGGCGTAGCTTTGTGTATAGCGTAACTTCGCGAGCCTCACACCCCGGTATGAGTCAAAAACGGGATACGGACTGTAGGGAGTGCACACGTTTCTTTCTAGCTAGAGTGTTGTCAGGGACCTACCAGCGCTGACATTTTACTCATTGTGGATGATGGATTTTGAGGTACCTCGTTATTTTTATAGGCCGTTGGTGGTCATACTATAGGTCCAAAGGGACCGGGAAACGTGTGTTCAGGCATAACCAATCCACTGCCCATAGGCGGGGACCGGCCCTACCGCTTCCAAGGGTTCACTGCGGGGAATCCTGAGGCATTTGCTAGAGTGTCTCGAATCGGAGAGGATCTTGCCCCTAGCCTCGACTCATGATGGAATCCAAATTTCCAATACGCCCTTGCGGTTTTGATTGTAGAACTAGTATTGGCGACATGCTATATGGTAACCATGCCGTCTAGGATTGATACTTATGATTCAAATCATTTTATTAAAACATATACACACTAATAATAATAATAATATCGTTTTCACGTATCAAGCATCTTTTGACCATTATAAGGTAAAACCCTATCCTCTGGTGTGCGTTGCATTGTGTGATGGGACCTGGGTCTTATAATGGTTTCATTTTTCCAAAAAGACATTGCGTTATTTCTCGATTTACTTTGGTTTATGCACTGGCAATCCATAGGAGTAAACCCGTTCCGCGAAAGTGGCGTGGTCCTTGGATTTGCCTTATTACTATTAGTTAAACTAGTTAAGAATTCTCACACCAGTCCTTGTTGCTGGCTAGGGAGCTGGTTACGCATGATAGGGGGTTCTCACCATGTTGTTTGGTGGCGAACAGTGGGCTCTTACCCTTACATGTCCCTTATTTATTAGGGTTGGTTATTGCAGTCGAGAGGCTGGCCGTAAAACAAGGTGTCTGGGAGATCATCTGTATGTCACGGTGGGAGGTTAACCCACTGCCTGTGTGTCGTTACAGGTGGTATCAGAGCTCTGGTTAGCTCAAAATCTTTGGGGTACAACTCGTTAGAACTGAACAAAAGACTCATCAGAGATTGGATTAGTAATGTCCAATAAGAATACTCATTAGAGATAGGATCAGTAGTATCCTAGAATGAGAATACTCATTAGAGATGGGGTCAGTAATGCCCTAGAATGAGTTCAGAGTGATAAGCTTATAATTAAAGTATTTTGATTATATATATAATCCTATTTCAGAAGATAAGATTTTTAAATATATAAAAGTATATATGTATTTGATAAATTAGTCCACAATTGAAATTAATAATAGTAAAATTGAAATTTAGTTAATAAATTAAACAACTTATAGCTTAGTTCCTTTTCGAGGACGAAAAGATTTTAAGTGGGGGAGATTGTAACAACCCGGAATTTTGGGGCCAATTTAAAATTTTTATTTTAAGAAATTTTAAAGGAAATTTAATATTCGAGATAATTTATTTTAAATAATCATGGCTAAAAATTTAATTTTTAATCAAAAATAAACAAACTCAGGTTAGAAACATATTTTTTTTCTTATGTAAAATAAAAGAGTTACATTTTTCAATGTAAATAAAAGATTAAATAAAAATCACTGTGAGATTTCTAATTTTAAAAATTAATTATTTAATTTTTATTGCATTCATTTGATATGAAATTCACGTTGTATGTTGTATATACTTCAATGTTGATTGTGCTGTGATTGTGATGAACGATGGATTGTGATTGGGTATTCATGTTTGTTAGAATGTTGTGTATACGATAAAATCATAATTCATTGTATATATAAAATATGTTAGATTCATGTGTGTTAAATTTGGTGTATAAAATAAATATTATATTTTTATTTTATACACAAGAACAATAATGTTCATGTTTGAATTGAATAAAGGTATGACATGAAAAGAAGATTTATTTTGGTCAAACATGATTATTGAATTAGAAAACATAGCTTTGTCAAATTTGAGCATTGAAAATAAAAACACCTTCCTTGTCAAATTTGAACATTGAACGAAAAAAAAAACACATTTTCTTGTCAAACTTGTGTTTGGAAATAAAAAAATATTTTATGTCATTATCTAAAAAAAACATGCTTTCAATTAAAATATACATTTTAATGTTATATGATAAAAATAGAAAAGGATTCATGTTTTAGGATAGAGAAAAAACATGAGTTCATTAAAGTTAACATTTTTATGTTAAAAATACAAATAAAATCATTGATTTTTATTTAAAAAAAAAAATTACATTAAGTGGTTGACATATAAAGGCATTGATCCTATTTGTCAAGATTTACTATGTGTCAAATATAACCTTGAATTGTTAACATATAAAATATCATTTTTATATGACACTATAATTCATGGGAAAATGTTAGCATAGAAAATGTTCATTCGTATGATATTTGTAACATAGAAAAATGTAAACATTAGAAAAAGATTTATGTTTTATTTTGAAAACATGTTTTTCATTAAAAACATATTTTAGTGTTACGTGTTTTAATTAAGAAATTATGATCACGTTAAAAACACATGTTAATGTGATACTAAAAAATATGGAAAAGAGTCATGTACATTTAAAAACACATTTTTGAAAATTTGAAGAACATTTATTGTCATTATGGTGGGATTGATTTATTGTATCAATTCAAAATTAGTCAAAACATTTATTTGTCATTATGGTTGGACTGATGTAAAAATTTGTTGTGACAAATAAAATTTACTTTTGTCATTAGAAACTTAGGATTGATTCTACAAATAAAATTTAATTTGTCATGAGAAATCTAGAATTTGTTAAAAACAAAAATAGGTCATTTTGTTAGTATTTGTCAAAACAAAACAAAACATGTTAATTTAGAATTGTCCAAATATAAATTTGTCATAAATGTTGATTTAGAATTGTCCAAATATAAACATCATTAGTGTTGGAAATAAAATTGTTAAAACATAAATGTCATATATGTAGAAATGTTATGTTTACATAGGAATTGTCATTTAAGTAATGTCATTGGTTTACCTAAGAAATTTTTTTTTTATAAAAAAAAAAAAAGAAATTTTTTTTTTGAGCGTTTGAATTTGAAACTAAGGGAAGATTATTAACATTAACATATTAGCAAACTTCATTTAATAAAATAGGAAAACAAATATGTGTGATAGAAAGGGATTAAATCAGGAAAGGGAAATAATTAATATTAAAATGTCAATGTTTCCTTTAAATTACTAATGTATGTCAATTAAAGACATCAAAAGAGAAATAATGGAAATAATGTCAAAAAAATTAGAGGTAGATAATTATTTCTAAAATGTGAACACACATTTAAAGGTAATAAATACAACCCAAATACGTAACCCCAATCCCCCTTTATACACAGCTACCACTAATCTGAATCGATGGCAGCCATGCTCCCTTATTCTTTCTCCTCTTTCTTCTAAATTCCTTCTCCCTCACGCAATATTTTCAAACACAAATAATTGCAAGAATCTTTGTCTAAATGAGGTGCTTCTATTTGGCGATGGTGGTTCAAGTGGCTTCGGTTGGCGTGCGTTCTGGGTATGGCAAGGCCGAAGTTGGGTTTGAAAGGGAACCGATGTCTGGAGTAGCGAATGATGTGGAAGATGAATTAACGTGAAGTAATGATGTAATTATTGAATCTAATTATCATTTAATTATTTTAATTAATGGAAAATGTTTGTAACATTATAACTATTCCATACGAGATCCAAATCCAGCAAAACAAGAGACGTTGGGACCGTGGCAATGAATATGACTTTTTGATGGAGTTTAGAACTGATTCTGAACCTTTTGAATTTCAGATCTGAATAAGAACAAGGTGAGAATTCTCTTCTTTTAAAAATAATTTAAATTTATTAATTATAATCATGTTAAAAATCATTTTGTTCTGCTGTTAAATTTCAGATTGTTGTATATGCAATTTGATTTGGTTTGTCGTTGTTGTTGGACTAATCTGTTAATGTGATTGATTATCGTGTTGAAAATTAAATTATCATTTATTTATGTTGGTTTGAATTAGATTAGGATACGATTAAAAATACCATTATGATTATGTTATAGAAATGTTATGCTTGGAGAATAACATTTTTAGTTAAGAGATGTTTATTCGATTGAAAATAACATTTTCTTTAGAAATGTTATATTAGGTTTAAAAGTCATTTTGGTTAGAAATAGATTGTGTGAACAAAAACAACATCTTGATTAGAAATGCAAATTTAGATTAACAATACCAAATTGGTTAAAATTGTTGATTAGTATAAAATAATGATTTTTGATTTGAAACTTGTTATAGAAAATAAAAATGCACATTTTCATGCATTAAAAAGGATTTAATAAGGTTTAATCTTTTGTTTAGAAAACAAAATAAAGTTTTAATCTTTTATTTATTTTGAAAACAAATTTTGATCTTTTATTTTGATTAATAACATAAAAGAAAGTTTGATTTAAATAACATAAAAGAAAGTTGGATTTGTATAATAAAGATTTGATCTTTTATTCTAATTTATAATATAAATAAAGTTTAGAGATTTTGTTGATTTACAAAGTAAATAAAGATGGAACTTTTATTTTGATTCATGGAAAATGACACAAAACCCATCATTGTGTTTATTTATTTATGACACAAAACCCATCATTGTGTTAATTTATTTGTAATGACACAAAACCCATCATTGTGTTAATTTATTTACGACACAAAACCTATCGTTGTGTTAATTTAGTTGTGATGACACAAAATTTCATTGTTGTGTTAATTTAGTGTAATGACACAAAATAACAATGTTGTGTTAATTTAGTTGTGATGACACAAAAATAGCATTATTGTGTTGATTTGGTTGTAATGACAAAATTCATCGTAGTGTTAATTTAGTTGAAATGACATTAAATTCCATCGTCATGTTATATAATTGAAATGAATCAAATATTGGCATTTGAAAATATAGTTGTTTTAGGAATGTTGACACTAGAAAAGACATTTACATTAGAAATAAGTTCACCTTTTCATTTGCATTCTAAAATGCAAATATTACTTAGAAATAGAAAGACAACATTTATTTCAATGTAAATCAAAATAAAACGTAAACATCATTTTTCTATGTAAAGAAAGATAAATAGAAAACATCATTTTTCTATGTAAAGAAAGATAAATAGAAAACATCATTTTTCTATGTAAAGAAAAAAATAAATAGAAAACGTCATCTTTCTATGTAAAGAGAAGAAAATAGAAAACCTTATTCCCTTTTCAATGCATAAGAAAAGAAATCATCCTTTATACTTGCATTTGCAATGCAAGTATTGCATAAGAAAATAAAAACATTCCTTTTTATCTGCATTCACTATGCGAATATTTGCATAAAAAATGAAGCACTCTTTTTATTTGTGTTCTTAAAACACAAATATAACTTGAGAACAAAACTTATATTTTTATTTGTGTTCTCAAAACACAAATATGACTTGAAAATAAAACTTACTTTTATTTGCATTTTATAATACGAATAAAACTTTAAAAATAAAATTTCTTTCTTTGTTCGCATTCACAATGCGAATAAAATATGATTTAAAAAGAACACATTTTTATTTGCATCCTTCATTGCAAATAAAATATGATGAAAAAGAAAGGAAAATAAAATATACGTTTTTTTAAAGTAGAAAAAGAATAAAAGATAAAATATATTTTGTTAAATAAGAAAAGATGCTTAATCCGAGGTTGGATTGAGTTGTGATGTAAACCTGCCCGGACCCGCCCGGCTGTCCAGTAATCACAACAATACCTATCCAATGTGGGAGGTTAAAGCATATGTAAACTATTTAGTGTAAATAAAATAAAACATAGAAAAAGTAAGGCATTTATTTACATTAGATAAATAAAGGATTAAATAAAATTATACTTTTATGTAATTAAAGAACATGTTTTACATTGTAAATAAAATTACATTTCTATGTAATTAAGATTAAACATGTGGATTAAAATTTATTTACATTTTCTTATGTAAATAAAAATAAAAAAGGAAATAAAAAGAACCAAAATGTAGGTGGTAATTATTTACATTTTCTTATGTAAATAAAAATAATAAAAAGAAATGTTAGAAAAGAATTAACATAAGATATTCTTTTTATGAAAAAAATTATTAGAAAAGAATTAAAGAAATACATCTATGTACATTTACTATGTAAATAGGTTTGGCAAGGAAATTGAAACCATTTATTTACAAATAGCGTAAATAAATATGAATAAGAAATTAGATACATTTATTTACAATTAATGTAAATAAATATAACAAAAGTAAAAGTAAAACATTTATTTACAAATAGTGTAAACAAATAAGAAAAAGAAATTAGATATATTTATTTACAATTAATGTAAATAAATATAGAAAAGTAGAAGTAAACATTTATTTACATTTAGGTAAATAAATAAGATAAAAGAATAGTAAAAACATTTATTTACAAATGGTGTAAATAAATAAGAAAAAGCAATTGAAAACATTTATCTACATTTAGGTAAATAAATAAGGAAAAGAGAAATACTTATTTACACTTAGGAAAATAAATAAGGAAAAGAATAGAAAACGATTATTTACAATTAGGTAAATAAATAGGAAAAAGAATACAATTTATTTACACTTAGTGTAAATAAAATAAAAGGATATATAAAGTATAATTTATTTACAGTTAGTGTAAGTAAAACAAAAAGGGTAGTAAAATAAAACAAGTGATATTTTATCGTCATTTTAGATGCGATAAAAAGAATAGACGTTAATAGTTGAAATCACCAAACGATTTATATATATATATATATATATATATAGATTATAAATTAAATGGAACACGCGCGGCAGTTCGCGTATCCGGCAATCGTAACTTTAAACGGTTAGATTTCAAGTTATGTGTAAATCAAATTTGGTTGAAAACAGCGCTAGGGAAGCGTCGTTAAATTTATTCGAGCTATTTTTATATAAATAAAAATAGTGATAGGTCGTTATCAAATATTAATAACGATAGAAAATGTTTTCAAATTATTATATATATATATATATATATATATATATATACGCGAGAATCATTTGAAAAGACCGAGTTCAATCTCATTTCAAATGATTATACGACGTTCTAAGTCGAAGATTTAAAGACGGTGATTGAAGACCGGCGATCTTCACATCGAATGGATGTGTTGCTACTGAGACCCATGAAAGGAGTAGCTACCTCGAAAGGGTTTCAGTGGTGGCCGTTCAGACGTAGTGTTGATTTGTACGGATTTGACTTTCGCTCAGACCCAGAGCATAAGTTTATAAATGGAATGTATGTCTGACGTTGTAGTCCTTTATACTACATTCGTTGATCTCTATTAATATATATCTGTTTGGTGGTTAACACCCTTCTCTGAGACATATGAGCTTAGAGGTTATATATTGGCAGAAATCAATGGTATAGTATGGACTGACAATGTGGCATGCTAAGATGCATTGATCAAGGCTTTTGTTGAAAAGCAGGCCTTGTGGTTGATGATCAAAGCACGGTCTGTTTAGGCGTAGCTTTGTGTATAGCGTAACTTCGCGAGCCTCACACCCCGGTATGAGTCAAAAACGGGATACGGACCGTAGGGAGTGCACACGTTTCTTTCTAGCTAGAGTGTTGTCAGGGACCTACCAGCGCTGACATTTTACTCATTGTGGATGATGGATTTTGAGGTACCTCGTTATTTTTATAGGCCGTTGGTGGTCATACTATAGGTCCAAAGGGACCGGGAAACGTGTGTTCAGGCATAACCAATCCACTGCCCATAGGCGGGGACCGGCCCTACCGCTTCCAAGGGTTCACTGCGGGGAATCCTGAGGCATTTGCTAGAGTGTCTCGAATCGGAGAGGATCTTGCCCCTAGCCTCGACTCATGATGGAATCCAAATTTCCAATACGCCCTTGCGGTTTTGATTGTAGAACTAGTATTGGCGACATGCTATATGGTAACCATGCCGTCTAGGATTGATACTTATGATTCAAATCATTTTATTAAAACATATACACACTAATAATAATAATAATAATATCGTTTTCACGTATCAAGCATCTTTTGACCATTATAAGGTAAAACCCTATCCTCTGGTGTGCGTTGCATTGTGTGATGGGACCTGGGTCTTATAATGGTTTCATTTTTCCAAAAAGACATTGCGTTATTTCTCGATTTACTTTGGTTTATGCACTGGCAATCCATAGGAGTAAACCCGTTCCGCGAAAGTGGCGTGGTCCTTGGATTTGTCTTATTAGTTATATTAGTTTAGAATTCTCACACCAGTCCCATGACTGACTCGTAGTTTGTTTCACTTTGCAAACTCGGGTGCCCTCTTTTCCACACGGGCAGTCGAGTAGCTTTTTGCAGATATCTATTCTTTTAGCAGAATCCTGGATCGAAACCTAAAGCTGTGTCCAGAGCTTAGTAGTCTTCCGCTGTTTACTGTATTTTATTTAATGTATTAAATCTTTTGTAGTTTATCTTCCGCTGTAATTTTATTTCAATGTACTCTGATATATTCTGTACTCTGATGTAACATTATTATAATGTAATAAAAGTCTGCTGTTATTGTTCTGATGTATTGTATTCCCAAAGTTAACGTTTGCGAGTTTTGAACGGTCTTGGTCGATTTTGCGATCGATTAGGTCCGGGCAAAATCCGTGTCGTTACATTCTCTTAGCATAATATCTAGAATATATTTGTGCAAATCAATTAGTGATTAACGGATCTAACAATGTGGCATTCAAAGTGATTGTGCTATCAATGAATGGAAAGTAATCGTAGCCTCAGACCTCAACAACCGGGAATTTACAAAAATTGGGCAGGCAGCATGGCTATGTGGGTCGCTCCCATTAGGGTGTATAATAACCTATCCAGAGAAATTACTTTTACTTCTGTAATCTATCGATGCTGTCCCTTTTGCGGGAAACAGTTGCTGATCTCAACCGTTGGTGATATACATTCGATACACTCATGCGAAATGAGTGGTCGGTCATGTGTGGGCTGGGTTGCAAGATGTTCTTGTTGAACCCAGTGTATTCCTCTCTAGAGATACACTATCGGAAGGTGGTTCCATACCTTGTCATGTTGGAAATCCAATCTCCAATAAGCGCCCTGAGGTTTTTGATTTTATATTATATATGGAGCGTGAGATGCAAGCATTCCGCTAGATTATTATTTATTTGATTTAGACACTATTATAATATCGCTGGATTTTTGTATCAAAGTGTTTTGGGTCATACTAAGGTAAAAACCGTCCATGTTTATGTTTGGGCTGGTCTTACTATTATCCTTTCTTTAGAAAGGATTTTGAAAGTTAAACAAATGTTTTGAGTTTACTCACACCTGTCCGGTGACTAACCCAGAGTTTATTTTGTTTGTTTTCCCTAAACTCTTGGGTGCCCAAATTTGAACGGGCAGTCAAGTAGTCGGGATTTTACAGATTCACTTGGAGGAGTTTGGAGCAGGAGGCTTCACCTGTTAGCTATAGACTATCATATTTTCCGTTGTGTACTATGTGGTATCTGGAAATTGGTGTTTATAACTGTTCCAGGAATAACTGTTGTGCTCTGATGATGGTATGTATATAAAGTTACTGATTTGTATTTCAAAAGGTTATGTTATATAATATATTTTATTCGTTCCGCTGTGAGATTTGTCTTCTTCATTTTTTTATATTTTAATGTTTCTTTCTTTCTATTCCTCATCCTCTAACTTCTTTCTAATAATGATTCATATTTCTATGCAATTTGGGTTGGACGTGGGGTGTTATTAGTCGACTCAAATAGTACGGATTTGCAGGCTATTACAGTTGGTATCAGAGCTTAGGTTGAGCGAATACCTAGGCTTTGGTGGGATGTGCTCATTAGAGATAGGGCCAGTAGTACCCGAGAATGAGTTGAGTGTATATATACGAGAGAGCGTATTTGTAAATTGATATAAAAATTGTTTTATATTGTGTTGGTTAGTCTGTTGAGTGGTTTATGAATTCTGATCGAATCGTGGGACGCCACGAAATCGATAGGGATTTCTAAACACTTGAGCAGAGCAGTTCGACACAATATTGTTTTAAGTGGGTAAATGAAATAATTTTACTCAAAATTCTATTCTGATATAGAAATAATAATTTTCAAAAATTATTGGATGTGTTGGTTGTTAATATTATAATCAAATTAGATTATAAAAATTGGAATAGTTATATATAACCAAAATAAAATTTGTATATGAATTAATTATACAAATGAGATGAATTAAAATTGAATTCAAACCATAATTTGGAATTTTAAATCCTGGGAAGTTTGAAAATATTTTCTGAAATATATTAGAACAATATAGCTTTATGTTTGAAGGATTCTAAATAAAATCATTTTGAGATGGATTTTGAAAGTGATTCAGCACTGAATTCACTTCAGTGGCTGGGAAATAATTTTGATGATGATCGCGACATCATCAGTGTTCATTTTCGAGTTTCTAAGTGACGTATTGCTACCTTAGAAAAGTTTTTTGATGGAAATTTGTTTGAAAAAAACAAGTTGTTTTGGAAAAAAATCAATATTTTAAATTTGAGATGATAATAAATATATGTCTATATTTATGGGATTTCAAAAGGATTTGAAATAAAAACTCGGGGATTTAAATTCGGTAATTAAAACTTTAACTTAAAGCAAGTTAAATATATCAAAGTGGATAAATTGATTTAGAATTAATTTGGATGCATACGAATGAAAAATAAAAAGTTTTGGTAGAACTAATAATTTGTTGAAATATGAATAGTTGAGTTTCAACATAAGTGGAATTTGAAAATTAATGGGATTGTAGCATTTTCCTACCTTAGTAATTTCGGGGACGAAATTCTTTTAAGGGGGGGAAGAATGTAACAACCCGGATTTTTGGTTGATTAATTTTAAATATTTAATATTGTTTTAAATATTGAATTAATAATATAAAAGAATTTTTATATTGAATTATTAGTTTATAATCAATATACAATTTATTTTGAATACATATAATCATTGTAATATGAAAAATAATTCAAATCGAAGTCAAAAACTAAATTAAAACAATTCAGATGATCAATACTAATTGTGTTTGAATATGGATGATAATAAAAATATTTTATTACCAGAAAATTGATTAATTTTGAATTTAAATTATACTACATTAATTTAATATGGTATATACGTTGAAATTAAATTTCAGAATATATTCAGTTCTGTTCAGAATAACGCAATAACGTTTAAATGTCGGTCTATACGCTGAAATAGCGGTTCGTGGTTTAAATTAATGGACCCCGGGATATTTGTAATGGATAAGATCGAAATCAAATCGAAAATCAAATCGATATCTATTTAAAAAGAAATAAAAATCTCTTTAAATCTAATCGAATTAAAAACAAATCAAATCGGTATCTATTTAAAAAGAAAAAAATCCTTTAAACTCAAATCACATTAATGTAATGTACTTTGCGCAGGAGAACTTCTTAATAGCTAAGTCTCTCCTGTTTATAAAAATCGCATGCAAGATCCTACCATACTTTTCTGTTGAAAAGAAAAATTGAAATGGCCGATTTCATAAAGGAATAAATAATGTCGGTTCCTTCTAGAAACCCCTACTTGAACCCTCCTCAAGCCAAAATAAAAGCTTCAGTAAATCAAAGACCCAAAATGACCATTTCCACTTTAAATCAATCGAAACCTCAACCTTCGATTCCATACAATTTCCAGAACATCGATTCATCAAAGCGAATAGGAATCGCTCAACATCAGGGTAGTGTTCGCGAGTTGAAAGCAGTGGTGTGCAGTTTTTTTTGGTTGCTCGACAGATAATCGCAATTCGTGATTTGGTAGCGGAAGGAGGTGCAGTGTTTGGTTCTTTGGTAAATGATGTGAGTTGTTAAACACAGGAATGAAAGGGCTCGACATTGACTGTCTCGTGTAGCTGAAGTCGATGATTACGGGAAGTTTGAATTCGTGAGGACTGCGATCGATTTGGGGGTTCGACAGTAAATTGAACGGAATAGCTGCTCGATAAAATCAACATGTTCAAATCAAAAGTCGAGATCGTGATTGAATTTATGAAGTTCCTGAACCTTGCTCGACTGGGAAGGAAGAAAGCGTATTGTGGGTTGGATCTGGGCACTGCGACATGGGGTATTCGGTTTTGAGGAGTTGGAGTTGTTTTGGACAAAAAGTAGTCGCTCGTTTAAGGGGAAGCTGTAGTGTTCAATGTGGGAATAGAACTTTACGAGCTAAGTTTTTGGTGGTACTAGCAGTAGCGTTTGGCAATGGAGGGTGATAATGGAAACAGTCAAAGCAAGATCAACATGAGATTTAAGCTGCAGGGGGTAGGATGGTAAATAATTCTCAATTTCGGTTGACACTATTTTAATAGGAGTTGTTTGTGGTTTTATCATGTTAATGGTGGAGTTGTGGTCCTTTGGAGTAATAGAAAAAAGGCACTGTGACATGCTGGAAGCTGCGATTTTCATTTCGTGATTTTCTCAGTGATTAAGCGGCCAAAGGTTTTGATTAAGGTATACGCTTATTTTGCGAAAATTTAAATTACATAGAATAATTCATTTGTTCATTTTAGAGGTTAATTTAAATAAATGTTAATCGATAGAAATAAAATAAATAATCGTAGGTGCAGATAAATTCATTCGAGATGACTTGAGTAGATTCATATCCGATGATTTGGAAATAAACAGGATAGTCAACAACTGCAAAATCACGGTGAGTAAATCTCACTCAAATTTTATTTAGAATTATTTTTATCAGTTAAAAATAATTGTTTGATGGTTGTATAGTTGCATTAAAATATTCTATGGCTATTAGATATATATTAGTTATGTAGGTTTTGTGTTTGTGGCTATTATATATATATATATTGGTGATTGGTTGGATTCCCGCAATACCATTAGCAGATGCCCGCAGTACCATTAGCGAATGACCCTATACGCCCCCACGCTATGATAGTGGATGACCTTCATACCGCGATTTCCCTCCTCGAAGCAGGATGGGTATTATTTATGTTGGCTAACGTCTGTGGATGCAGGAAAAACAGGTTGGAGGAATCCAACTGGATTCCTCAAAATATTGTTATTTGTTAGTTTTCACATACATTATCATATATGATGTGTTGATTGATAATTGAGTGGTTTGATTGTTTAAATATCACTGGGGATAAATGTTGATATATAAAAACGTCATGAAAAGGATATTTGAGATTTAAAGGGGGAAATCTATTTTTAGAAGTAGAATTTGAATTTTTAATGAGCTATAGAAATATTAACTTTTTTGAATAGGTATTGAATTTATAAACAATGTTTATAAATTGAAAAATGCAGGAAATTGAAATGAATTTATAAACAGGGTTTATAAATGTAATGGGAAAAATTATCATTTGATATTTTGAATATTTAAATTCAAAATGTGAATTTAAAAATAGAAATGGGGAAATCGTTTTAAAGAAGTAAACGATGAAGTTTATTCTGATGTTCAGAATATAAATTGAACTAAAATAAATCCGTAAGGATTTATGATTTGAATTCGATTAATTCGAATTTATTCAAATAGAAGTTAAATTGGATGTGAAATTAAATTGAGTGTTATATATATAAGTTATTATAAAATGAAATTTCCAAAATAAGATTTTGGTTTTTAAAACAAGGAAATCTATGAAATGGTGTTTATAAATATAATGAATTAATTATCAAGAGATAATTTGAATATTTAAATTCAAATATGAATTTAAAAATGGAATTTGAATATAGAAAATTCAAATGGAATTTGAATGTAGAAAATTCAAATAGAATTGAAAATAGAATGTGAAAATAGAAAGTTGAAATCATTTCGAAATGGGAACGATGAAATATATTTCAGAATGCAGATTTTTAAACAGAATAGAAATAAATCCAAAGTGTTTATAATTTGTAAAAGGAATTGGAATTAAATATAGAAGATCGAAGTATAAATAAATTTATTTTCGGGTTAGGAAAAATCAACAATTATAGATAATCAGAAATATTATGTTGAATTGGAAAAATTGATTTGATATATATTAAAAATATACTAGAATGGAGTTTAATTTATTATGAACGAAGTTTAAACGTTTATATATAAAAATATAATTAAAACGAACTCGCCGTTGCATGGCAGTTCGTAAATTGGCGTTTCGAACTTCAATTGAGTATACATAACTCAATTGAAGTCGGAATTCTTTGTAACAAGAATCATCAGGACCGATTTGATAATAGTTTTCTAATGGAAGAGAAAATTCTAAATTCTGTCTTATAGATTTTGAGTTATGTAAAAATCAAATTTTCAGAAAAACAGTGCCAGAACCATTTTCAAACCATAACGGTTTATTTAATTAAATAAAAAGGATTTTTAGGAAATAAAATTCGAATTGCCATTAGAAAAATCCAAACTGGAGGTGTAAAATAAGTATGAACTCCAGTGAAGTAAGCGAAATGATTTTTGAGACAAAAATCAGATTTTTAGTTATTGAAAAGAATTAACTAATTAGAAGAAAAATTAGTTAATGGACTTTTGGGTTGAATTGGACGTTGAATAGGTGGAGGAGGTTTGTAATTCATTTTCAAAATTGAATATGGAAATTTAATGGGAAATCGAATTCAATTGATTTATAAGCAAGATTAAAATTTCATTCGAATGTTTTATGTTCAAATAAAAAGTGAAATAGGCAGAATAGCTAATTAGAAAATTAATTAGCAAATTGAGTTTAAAATGACGAATTGAGTTAGAATAAATTGGGAATGGACGTATATGTGTTAAATAGGTAAGGAATGAAGAGAATGAAGTTTATAGATTTAGTGCCCGAAAAAAGGTACATGTTTAAATTCCATATGAGATTTTATGCGCCGAATCGGCAAGCCACTTGGCTTTTTGATTTTCGTTTTGAATGGAAAGGGCCTAGAGAGGTGAGTTGAGGTTTGAACTATTTTCCAGTACAAAGGAGGTTATGGCGAATTTTTCTGGAAATTTAAGAAGTTAGTATTTTTTTTTAAAGAAATTTTGATAGTTAGAAATCAATGTATCGATATATATAAAATTCGATAAGGAAACGAACTTAAAATGAAATGTTATAAACAAAAAGGAAATCTTTAATTAAATCTGATAAAATTAGAAAGAGAAATGTATGTAGGTTTAAAAATGAATAATTGGTTTTATGATGTTGATTATACGAGGTAAGTGGTCTTGTTTGTTTTGAAGTTAAAGATGTTATACAGTCAAGGTCTGAGAGGTAGTTATACCCTAACTTGATTGATTTCGTTTTTAACCGATAAATAGCAAGATCCAGTCTCGAAGACGAACGTTTGAATAAGAATTAGTTGAATGCAGTGTTTTGTGTTGTCGTAACGATGTTTTACACAACATTCGTTTTAACTCGAGGAAGTGAAATTTTGGAAATATGATTATAAATATTTCCTGAGTGTAGAAATGAATGGGCGTGAAAGAGGTAAGTAATTGGTATGTTTTCCAATTGCAAATAGAATATATTTTTCAAAGTATAGAAAATAAAAGGAGGCTATATATGGAAATGTTTTCTAAATAGCGTAAAAGGACAATATGATTTTTGAAAATATTTTGTTAACAAATATTGATAAGGAAATGGAGAAGTGTTTTAATGAATGAAATATTAATTAAAAGTCCTAGTGATTTGTTTGATGCTTTGAATGGATGTTTGTTTTTCTTCGATACTTAAATAACTGTAACGACCCTGAAAATCTGAACCAATTTTTTTTTTAAATTGGCTAAAATAGTGGATTTTAATATTTAAAATAAATATTTTAAATAATAGAGATGAAAAGAGATTTTGAATCGACAATTGAAAACGAATATAATTAATTCTAATTATAAACAAGGCCTGAATTGGCGCTGTAGTTTCAAAAATTGAATTCAAACTTTGTCGAGCTGTACCGGGTGTAAAACAAAACGGATTTTAGTGAAACCAAAAATATTTAAATCTGTTAGTGAATACCTTTCTAACGAATCTGAAAAATCGAATTTTCATAGCGGAATGCAAAAGTTATGGCCAAATGAATTTTCAAAAAGGTTGCTGTGGAAATTATATAGCCCGTGAAATTGGCCATTTTGCATATGACCTCGAAATTCGACGAAACCACTTTTGTTGGATTCGGGATGAGAAGTTATTGCTTGGTTTCAAATTTCATAATTTTTGAAGCTAGTATGTGAGCGTGGCAAAGGTAAATGTGTTTTGGTCAATTATTGTTAAATTGGATCGACCAGAATGGGCCTTTTTGCAAACGGTCTCAGAATTTGACGAAACTAGTTTTGTTTGGACCGTATCGTCAAAACATCGCCAGATTAATTTTTCTGGAATTTTTCGAATCGGTTTGTGGCCCTGGCAAATTGAAATGTACGTTCAAATCGAATATTGAATGTTATATATTTTAATTTGAATGGAAACTGACTGAAACAGTCGAATGGGCCTACGAAACATATCCCATTGTGTTCGGAATGGGGGTAGAACGCTAGGGGCGACAGTCGTTGGGTTTAGATTGGTGGTCGTGTCAGAAAACCCTTTTAAAACACACCGACCTATCAGAATTCAAATAAAAAAAGGAAAATCCCTCGTTTTCTCTATCCCCGTAACGCGATCGTCGGCGGACACTAGTTCAAAGCTTCCCGATCAAATTCCGGCGATTCCTCTCACTAATCCCCCTTTCTCCTTTGGAAGTTTTTGTAGAGTTTTCTCCCCTCTTCCAATCCATACCCTTCACGCCTCGTCAGGTGGCGTCAGCATCAAGAACGGAGCTCGGGAAGTCGCGCCGTTCGCAGGTCGATTCCGCCTCCCCCAGACCTCCGAGTTCGTCGCAGTCACCACCCCAGGCGCGGATTTCGGAGCGGCTTCACGTGGTGTGCTCCGATCGTCACCTAGCGCAACGGATTGAGCGCAAATCGTAAACCTAGTTTTGAAGGTTCAAACGAGGTAACGAGTTTTATTTTCTGAAATGATTTTAACACCTTTAAACCGTTGCAAACCTTGTAAAAATCATATTTTTTCATTTGTTGACGAAATTCAGTGAAACAAGAGACAGTGGACTCGTGTGGACGTCTTCTACATTCTAGAAGAGACCGCATATTTTTCTGAGCCTTCCGCTATTTTTTGTGGAGTGGAACCCAATGTGAGATTTCTAATTTATAAACGATATGAAAAACAACGATGTATAAATTATATAGTCGATATATGAGTTATATAAGCATTGTACACCTCATGTATAAGCGTTGTATAAGTTGTACGTTCGATGTATAAGTTATATATGCGTTGTAAAAATTATATATGTGTTGAAATAGAAGTGAATTGCTATATATATATATACGCCCCTCATCCACAAACAATGGACGATATTTATTGATTGTGATTGGTGTGAAAATTGATTGATAACGAATGGTTGATTGTGATTGGTTATGGTTGATATTGGTTGATTGTGGTTGAAAAATACCCATTGGTGATTGAAATGAATTGGAAATATTTGTGGAAATAAAAATAAAACATGCCGCCTGCGTGCGAATTAGATGCATGAATCCCCATTGTCAAAAACCGCGAGGTTTTAAGGTAGAGCGAGGAGCCGTACTAGGGACGGTGCCGGTTTTAACTACCCTGTCGTTATGCTGCCGAAATTTTGAATAATCTTTATGTATTAGAATAATTTTCTTATGTTGAAATTATTTTCAAGAGTTGAAATTAAAGTCATATGTTGAAACTATATCCATGTGTGGAAATGTTCATGTGTTGAAAAGTGATGTGTGAAAATTAAATTCATTTGTGAATGAATGAAGTTTCTAAACAATAAAAATCACATTTTTATAATATATATGAAGTATGTAAAATATTCACCTTATATATAAATAGTTTCAACAACAACAAAATTCTATCTTTCTTATATGAACAACATAAATGAAATATCCATGTGTGGAAATGCTCACGTGTTGAGAAGTGTGTGTAGTGGAAAAGTTCATGTGTTGAATAAAAAGATCGAACAATAAAAATTACATTTTTATTGAAACTATGAAGTGTTGAAAACATCTATTTGTCGAATAAATATTTTAAATGATAAAAATATCATTTTTATCATCTATGTGATATGCTAAAGATATGCATGCATAGGAACTAAAGAAAATAGTCATGTGTTGAAATGTATTTTAGTTCGCCAAAATTATCATCTTTGAAATATGAAGTGTTAAAAATAGCCACTTGTTCAAATAAAATATGCATGAGTTGAAATATACATTAATTAGCTAATGATATGATTTTAGCCTATGCATGCAACATTAGAATGAATGGTGTTTTGAAACTAAAGTAAATCAAATATGAAGTTGAATGGAAAGTGATAAGTGATAAAAATTGTATATATGTACGTGCATATTTATTGAACAGGTTATAGCAAAGGGGTTAGAGAAGAGGAATAAAATTTTGTGCCCGACAAATAGGTACACGTTTACTGTTTTGTTTGGGTGATGATTTTATGAGCCTGTTGGCTAACTGCTTGGCTTTTTTTTTCTTTTTGACATGAGACGCCCGTGTGGCTATTTGGAAATTTTCCCAGCCCCTCCCGTACAAAGGAGGTTATGGCGAAATTTTCCAAAATTTAAGGGCGTTAGTGAAATATTTGAAGTGAAAACGATATTGAGATTGTTGAATGAACTATATCTATATAAATATAAATAAAATTAAAACGAAACGTGGCCGTGCAGTTCGTGTTTTGAAACCATGATTTCAAACAACTAGTGCCGGAAATCCGACCATTGGATTTTCCCGACACCGCAACCGTTAGGTTCGCTTTGGAAATATCTTTCCAACGGCACCAACTTTGTAAAAATCCAACGGTTGGATTGTCTGGAATGTTTAATTCAAATCTGAAGAAAAACAGCGCCAGAAACGATTAAATATATATATATATATATATATATATATATATATATATATATAATCGAATAACGAAGCTATAGTTCATATTTTGAAATCGAAACTTCAAATGATGATACCGGGAGATCCGACCGTCGGATTTTCCCGAAACTGGAACCGTTGGATTCGTTTTGAAAAGATCTTTCTAATGATGTAAATTTTTTGAAGATCCAACGGTTAGATTTTTAGATATGTGTTAATCAAATCTAATGAAAAACAGCGCCACGGCCGCGTTATGGCCCGGAGCGTCGTTTTTGAATAAATTGGCTATTTTAAAATAAATAAAAATAACGATAAATCGTTATAAAATATCATAAACGATATGGAATGAAAATAAACTGAATTTGCTCGATTTATGTGGTATTTGATGGTTGAATGTGTTTGGTGTGAAAATTACATCAAAGAACAAAATTGGTGTTGTCGAATGATTTAACCGTTGAAATAAATTGATTTGAAATTCTAAATATACGTGAATTATTTGAAAAGGCCGAGTTAATTCTCATTTCAAATAATTGATCGACGATTGAAAGTCGAAGATGAAGACTGTGGTCGAATACCGAAGATCTTCACCTCGTTTGGATGGTAACCGAGGTCCTGATTGGGAGGCATCCCGAAATATGGATAATGAGTGGTGATCGTCCAGACGTACGTGGTGATCGATGGGTTTGCGAGGTATTTAGTGCCTCCAGTTTCGTTCAGACCCAGAATAGACTTGTAAATGGACTGTGTGTCTGACATTGGATTTTATTCTGTGTTGATTGATCTCTGTTAAATATACATCTGTTTGGCGGCGGAGAATTTATTCTTTTTCTTAACGCCCTTCTCTGAAACGCATGAGCTCAGATGTTGTATATCGATGGACATCAGTCGCATGGCATGAATTGCTAGTGTGGCATGCCAAAGTGGCAAATGATCAGGGCTTCTGTTGAAAAGCAAAGTCTTGTGGTGATGATCAGAGCACCGCCTGTGTGGCGTAGCTTTGTGTATAATGTGAATTCGCGAGCCTCACACCCTGGTATGAACCAGAAACGGGAGAAGGACCTCAGGGAGGGCATGCGTTTCTTTCTAGCTAGGGTGGTGTCAGTGACCTACCAGCCCTGACATTTATATACTTTTCACCTGTGTGGTTGTTGATGTTGCGAGGCGCCTCGGTTAGATCGGACGATCCGGGTCCGATGGAGTCATTCTTTGGCTCATTTACGCCCTATAGGGCTGGGAAACGTATTGTTCAGGCATAATAATCCACATCGGTGGACCAGCCCTGACGATCCAAGGGGCAGCTGCGGCTGTTCCTGAGTCTCGGGCTAGGCAGTCTCGAATTCGGTAAGGACTATCTTTTGCCTTGGTTCAGGACGGGAATCCAATTTTCAAATACGACATCTTGCGGTTTTGATTGTGTATATATATATATATATATATATATATATATATATATATATATATATGGCGACATGATATATGGTACCCATGCCGTCTATGATTGATAGTTATGATTCGAAGTTGTTTTGAAACATGTAAACACTAGTAATAATATCAAATGCTTTTGTTTTATTCGTATCGATCATATTTTGGCCATTATAAGGTAAAACTCTATCCTCCGGTTTGCGTTGCATTGTGTGATGGGAACTGAGTCTTATAGTGGCTTCATTTTTATAAAAAGCATTGCGTTGTTTAAAAGAAAGATTTGTTCTAAAGCACTGGCAATCCAATGGAGTAAACCCGTTCCACGAAAGAGGCGTGGTCCTGTGATTAGCCATATTTTGAATGTGTTGAGTAGATTTCTCATACCAGTCCCATGACCGACTCGTAGTTTGTTTCACTTTCAAACTCGGGTGCCCCTTTTTCTACATGAGCAGCCTTGTATTCAGGTTTAGCCGGTTCTTTCTGGATAGCTGGAGCGGAAGATGGGTTCTATCATTTATCTCTTTTTATGCTGTTCAGCTCCTATTGTACATATTTTGTTTGTTTCCGCTGTAGACATTTATGTATAACTGAACTGTATTTGTACTAAGTATGATCCTGTATACTGTGTAACTCTGATGATTACGTTTATCCAGTATATTCTATTGTTCATTATCTGTTGATTTATTTAATTCTGTTCTGCTTTTATCAGTTTTTGTGTTATATTCCAAAGATAACCCTTGTCTCCGTCTGTACGGGATTTGGGGTCGTCTCAACGTGGTATCAGAGCTTTGGTTAAGCTTAGTTCTGGAATATAACATATTAACGAACTCGTCAGAAATAGAACCAGTAGTGTTCTAGGATGGGTAACTCATTACAGGTAGGATCAGTTATATCCTAGTATGAGTAGAAGAATGAAATAACCCATAGATAGACACATTAACATTCAAGTATTTGTCCCTATATTTTGAAATATCTTTTCTGTTGACCTGACACTTGATCTGCAATTTGCAGAAGAAATAGAAAATGAGTGACAGAAACAGAAGAAGTGATACTGACCCGGATATAGAAGCTCTATTTATGAAATATAGAAATCTGGGGGGAAAACCTTTCTCAGGCGAAGAATCTATCATGAGAAAACAAGCTTGGATTCGTTCGGCTGAGAAAATCTTCGAAGCATTAAAGCTGAGGGATGACCAGAAAAGATTACTGGCCTCTTGGGCACCCAAAGACGACGGTTTGTTCTGGTGGGATTCAGTTATTAAGAATAATCCAGAAGGTGATATCTCCTGGGATAGATTCAAAGTGATTTTCCTGGAAAGATTTACTCCTCCCAAAGCGACCGAGCGACTATGTGATGAATTTTCTTATTTGATACAAGGAGATATGACCATCCCAGAATATCATAAGAAATTCAACGAACTTTCTCACTTTGCTCCCCATCTAATTCAGAATACGAGGAGAAAGAATCTGAGATTTATTTACGGGCTTTGAAGGAAATATCAGAATAAAGTAATGGGGCATGTGAAGCTCCCTTTTTCAGAAATGATTTATATGGCTTATCAGTATGAAGATGTCCATAAGAAAGACATGTTGCGCGACAAAGAGGAAGTCAGTTCTAGCAATAAAAATGAGTCTGAAACTGATCGTCCTGAGGACAGTACGATGTCTGAAGTCAGTAAGAAGCCCAAAGTAAATCGGAAAAGGGCCAGACCTGAGAAAGAATCGGTAATGACCGCTATGTGCTTAAACTGCAATCAAAAAGGTCATTTGTCCAGGAAATGTAAGTCCTTGAAATTGCAAAATAAGGAGGGATCTAAATCAAAGAACAAGGTTAAAGAAAATAGAAAGTGTAATCTTTGTCATCAAGCTGGTCACGTAAAGAAAGACTGCTGGATGTCGAAAAAGACCAATGAGGCTTAGGTAAATGAAGTGGCAAAAACATCTGAGCCCTCAACTAGTCAGGAAAGGCCAGATGTTTTAGAAGCCACGCTTACTGTCAAAGATATTCCAGTTAAAGTGCTGTTTGACACCGGCACGTCACGAAGCTTCATTTCGAAGGATGCAGCTAAGAAACTGGATTTGAATTTGAAAAAGCTCAAGGAACCAATGACTGTCCAGAATCCGGTTGGGGGTTCCAATGATCTCAGTTGGGTTTGTGGAGTGCTGGTTTATTTCTCTCGTTATCGGTTTCCTACCATCGTGGTCGTCATGAATTTTAAAGAGTTTGATCTTATCTTGGGGTTAGACTGGTTGACCAAATATGAAGCTGAAGTTAAATGCGCCGACAGAGTCGTAAAGGCAAAGATTAAAGTAGGTGATTATATAACCATTCCCTATGAAGGTCAGAATGCTAATAGAAAAGACTTCTGGGCAGCTTTGAATGTTTCTCCATCCCAAATAGAAAATATCCCTGAGATCACAGAGAATATTCCCAACCTAGTGAAAGATATTCCTGTCATCAAGAACTATGCGGATGTGTTCGAGGAAGTTGTTCGCTTACCTCCGCAGAGAGAAATAGATTTCAAAATTGCTTTGATTCCGAATTCAAGGCCGGTAGTTCACGCTATTCGAAGAATGTCCTTGAAAGAGAAAGAGGAATTAGACATTCAAACATGACAGCTAGTATGGAAAGGTCTGATCAAGCCCAGTTTCTCTGATTGGGGAGCAGCAGTGGTGTTTGTGCCAAAATCTGACGGTACTCTATGGCTATGTGTGGATTATTGTGATTTGAACAAGCAGACCATAAATAACAAATATCCATTGCCACGAATAAATGATTTATTGGATCGATTAAATGGAGCACAAGTATTTTCACGAATGGACCTAGCTACAGGCTTCCATCAACTTCGAATTGCCGAAGAGTGTGTTCCAATGACAGCATTTAGAGGTCCCGACTTATTCTACAAGTGGTTAGTAATGTCGTTCGGCTTATGTAAAGCTCCAGCTTACTTTGTCGATCTGATGAATAGAGTGTTCAGAGGGGTTTTGAATAAATTTGTTTTGGTTTTCATTGACGATATTCTAATCTTCTCTCAATCAAAGGCTGAACACGAAAAGCATCTGGAACAGGTTCTGGAAATCCTCAGAAGGAATGTATTGAAAGGCAAACTATCCAAATGTATATTCTGGCAATATGAAGTGAAATTTCTAGGCCACGTCGTATCGAAAGAAGGAATTGTTGTGGATCCAAGAAAAATCACAGCTATTCAGAATTGGAAACAGCCCAGTACCCCCACTGAAGTCCGCAGTTTTCTCGGATTGGCTAGTTATTACCGGAAATTCGTTAAAGACTTTTCAAAGATATCTGGTCACTTAACGAAGCTTACAAAGAAGCATTCTAAATTCAAGTGGACTCCAGAATGTGAAGAGGCTTTTGAAGAGCAAAAGTTAAGATTAACAACTGCTCCAGTGTTAACCATCATCGATGGCAATCAGGATTTAAAGGTCTTGACTGACGCTTCTTGAGAAGGCCTTGGCGCAGTGTTAATGTAGAGTGGCCAAGTGATTGCTTATGTTAGCCGTCAACTGAAGCCGCACGAGAAAAACTATGTAACTCATAATCTTGAGTTATTGGCTATCATATTCTCTTTGAAAATCTGGAAACACTATCTTCTGGGTGAGAGATTTGAACTGTTTACAGATCACCAGTCGTTAAAATATCCGTTCACCCAGAAAGACTTGAATCTGAGGCAGCAACGTTGGCTAGAGTTCCTTGCAGCATACGATTTTGAGATTATATACACTCCAGGGAAAGCCAATGTCGTGGCAGATGCGTTGAGCCAAAAGAATGAAATGATTGCCAGTTTTATCATCACGACTTCATTGATAGATAAAATATCTACTCTTCAGAAGGATGATCACTTCATTCAGAAGATCAGAGAGATAATTCAACAAGGGGAACCCTCGAGTTTCCAAGTTGATGATGAGGGGTTTCTAAGGCTGAAAGGTCGAATCTGTGTCCCTAACATTCCTGAGCTTCGAAAAGAAGTACTGGATGAATGCCACAAGTCAAAACTTAGTATCCATCCGGGAGTAGCCAAAATGTATAACGACATCAAACGCACCTTCTGGTGGAAGTCGATGAAAAGGGACATTTCTTTATATGTTAGCCGATGCCCTACTTGCCAGCTAGTCAAAAGCGACCAACAGAAACTAGCTGGATTATTACAACCGCTAGACGTTCCTGGTTGAAAGTGGGAACATATTTCTATGGATTTCATTGATGGTCTGCCCAGAACCATAAAAGGAAATGACAGTATTTGGGTGATCTTAGATCGTTTCACGAAGACCGCCCATTTCATACCTGTCAGATCAAACAGGACTGCTTAGAGTCTGGCGCAGATATACTTTAGGGAAATTGTTAGACTACACGGAGTGCAGCTCAGTATAGTCAACGACAGAGATACAAAATTTACTAGAAAATTCTGGGAGGCATTTCAAGTAGAACTGGGAACAAAGTTGAACTTGAGCACTGCTTATCATCCTCAGACAGATTGTCAGACTGAGAGGGTGAATCGTATTTTAGAAGATCAATTGCGGGCTTGTGTTCTAGATTTCGGCGGATCATGGGAAGACCATCTACATTTGGCTAAATTCTCATATAACAACAGCTACCAGGCGAGCCTGACAATGTCACCATTCGAAGTATTATATGGTAGACCGTGCCGATCTCCTGCTTGTTGGGTCGAACCTGGTAATAGACTTGTGTTGGGGCTTGATATGATCCGAGAAGCTGTCGACAAAGTCGATTTTATTAAGAAACGATTATTGGCCGCTCAAAGCCGGCAAAAGAGCTATGCCGATAGAAGAAGAAGAGATATATCCTTTGCTGTTGGGGACTATGTATATTTGAAAGTATCGCCGATGAGAGGAGTAATCCGGTTCGGTAAAACTGGGAAGTTGGCACCCAAATTCATTGGTCCGTTTCCTATTCTGGAACAGATCGGAACTCTCGCTTATAGGGTTAAATTGCCTGATTGGTTGCCTGGAGTTCATGATGTATTTCACAAATCTCAACTTTGAAAGCACGTTCTGATCCAGACTTGATCGTGGAAGAAGCAGCTCAGCGGGATATTGAAATTACTCCAGAATTAGTTGTGAGACGAGAGCCGCTAAAGATCATCGGCAAAGAAACCAAAGAGCTGAGGAACAAGAAGGTTCACTTAGTCAAAGTGCAATGGAGTGGAGATCCGCGAGATTGTACTTGGGAAACTGAGGAGAGCATTCAGAAAGCTTATCCTAGATGCCGAGTGGATATCTCTGATTGACTCCGGTGCAAGGTATATTTACCATACTTTGCATTACCAATTAGTTCTCTATTCTGATGTTATTTTCTTTCCATGGATGTGCACTTTTAATTCTATAGTCTGAATGATTTTAAAAGAGAATAGGAATTAATTTGTATGGTTCTGAAAAGTTAAAAACAAATTGATTGTTGTTTGTGTTGTGTGATTGTAAATTTGATTAATTAAAATTATTAAAATGATAGTTAATTGGATCAATAATAGAACGAAATATTTCGAAAATTCCGGGTATTAGCCAAATTTTTCGAAGAATTTGAAAATTCTCAAAAACTGAAAAGTTGGAGAATTGAAACCAGATCGAACGTAGAGTTGATTAATCAAACCACTTTCGACTTTGTTCCTTTTCGGGGACGAAAAGTTTTAAGTGGGGGAGATTGTAATGACCCAGAAAATCTGAACCAATTTAAAAAAATTTAAATTGGCTAAAATAATTGATTTTAATATTTTAAATAATAGCGATGAAAAGTGAGTTTGAATCGACAATTGAAAATGAATATAATTAATTCTAATTATAAACAAGGCCTGAATTGGCGCTGCAGTTTCAAAAATTGAATTCAAACTTTGTCGGGCTGTACCGGGTGCAAAACAAAACGGATTTTAGTGAAACCAAAAATATTTAAATCTGTTAGTGAATACCTTTCTAACGAATCTGAAAAATCGAATTTTCATATCGAAAAGCAAAAGTTATGGCCAAATGAATTTTCAGAAAGGTCGCTGTGGAAATTATATAGCCCGTGAAATTGGCCATTTTGCATACGACCTCGGAATGAGAATTTATTGCTTGGTTTCAAATTTCATAATTTTTGAAGCTAGTATGTCAGCGTGGCAAAGGAAAATGTGTTTTGGTCAATTACAGTTAAATTGGATCGACCAGAAATGGGCCTTTTTGCAAATGATCTCAGAATTCGACGAAACTAGTTTTGTTGGGACCGTATCATCAAAACATAGCCAGATTTATTTTTCTGGAATTTTTCGAATAAGTTTGTGGCCCTGGCAAATTGAAATGAACGTTCAAATCGAATATTGAATGTTATATATTTTAATTTGAATATAAACTGACTGAAACAGTCGAATGGGCCTACGAAACATATCCCATTGTGTTCGGAATTGGGGTAAAACGCTAGGGACGACAGTCGTTGGGGTTTAGATTGGTGGTCGTGTCAGAAAACCCCTTTAAAACCCACCGACCAATCAGAATTTAATTAAAAAAAAGGAAAACCCTCGTTTTCTCTCTCCCCGTAACACGATCGTCGGTGGAAACTAGTTCAAAGCTTCCTAATCAAATTCCGGCGATTCCTCTCACTAATCCCCCTTGCTCCATTGGAAGTTTTTGTAGAGTTTTCTCCCCTCTACCAATCCATACCCTTCACGCCTCGTCAGGTGGCGTCAGCATCAAGAACGGAGCTCGGGAAGTCGCGCCGTTCGCAGGTCGATTCCGCCTCCCCCAAACCTCCGAGTTCGTCGCGTTCACCACCCTAGGTGCAGATTTCGGAGCTGCTTCACGTGGTGTGCTCCGATCGTCACCTAGCGCAACGGATTGAGCGCAAATCATAAACCTAGTTTTGAAGGTTCAAACGAGGTAACGGCTTTTATTTTCTGAAATGATTTTAACACCTTTAAACCGTTGCAAAACTTGTAAAAATCATATCTTTTTCATTTGTTGACGAAATTCAGTGAAACAAGAGACATTGGACTCGTGTGGTCGTATTCTACATTCTAGAAGAGACCGCATATTTTTCCGAGCCTTCTGCTATTTTTGGTGGAGTGGAACCCAATGTGAGATTTCTAATTTATAAACGATATGAAAATCGACGATGTATAAATTATATAGTCGATGTATGAGTTATATAAGCGTTGTAAACCTCATGTATAAGCGTTGTATAAGTTGTACGTTCGATGTATAAGTTATATATGCGCTGTAAAAATTATATATGTGTTAAAATAGAAGTGAATTGCTATATATATACATATACATATATATATATATATATACACACACGCCCCTCGTCCACAAACCATGGACGATATTTATTGATTGTGATTGGTGTGAAAATTGATTGATAGCGAATGGTTGATTGTGATTGGATGTGGTTGATATTGGTTGATTATGGTTGAAAAATACCCATTGGTGATTGAAATGAATTGGAAATATTTGTGGAAATAAAAATAAAACGTGCCGCCTGCATGCGAATTAGATGCATGAATCCCCATTGTCAAAAACCACGAGGTTTTAAGGTAGAGCGAGGAGTCGTACTAGGGACGGTGCCGGTTTTAACTACCCTGCCGTTATGCTGCCGAAATTTTGAATAATCTTTATGTGTTAGAATAATTTTCATATGTTGAAATTATTTTCATGAGTTGAAATTAAAGTCATATGTTGAAACTATATCCATGTGTGGAAATGTTCATGTGTTGAAAAGTGATGTGTGAAAATTAAATTCATTTGTGAATGAATTAAGTGTCTAAACAATAAAAATCACGTTTTTATAATATATATGAAGTATGTAAAATATTCACCTTATATATAAATAGTTTCAACAACAAAAAAATTCTATTTTTCTTATATGAACAACATAAATGAAATATCCATGTGTGGAAATGCTCATGTGTTGAGAAGTGTGTGTAGTGGAAAACTTCATGTGCTGAATAAAAAGATCGAACAATAAAAATTACATTTTTATTGAAACTATGAAGTGTTGAAAACATCTATTTGTCGAATAAATATTTTAAATGATAAAAATATCATTTTTATCATCTATGTGATATGCTAAAGATATGCATGCATAGGAACTAAAGAAAATAGTCATGTGTTGAAATCTATTTTAGTTCGCCAAAATTATCATCTTTGAAATGTGAAGTGTTAAAAATAGCCACTTGTTCAAATAAAATATGCATGAGTTGAAATATACATTAATTAGCTAATGATATGATTTTAGCTTATGCATGCAACATTAGAATGAATGGTGTTTTTAAACCAAACTATATCAAATATGAAGTTGAATGGAGAATGATAAGTGATAAAAATTGTATATATGTACGTGCATATTTATTGAACAGGTTATAGCAAAGGGGCTAGAGAAGAGGAATAAAATTTTGTGCCCGACAAATAGGTACACGTTTACTGTTTTGTTTGGGTGATGATTTTATTAGCCTGTTGGCTAGCCGCTTGGCTTTTTCTTTTTCTTTTTGACATGAGACACCCGTGTGGCTATTTGGGAATTTTCCCAGACCCTCCCGTACAAAGGAGGTTATGGCGAAATTTTCCAAAATTTAAAGGCGTTAGTGAAATATTTGAAGTGAAAACGATATTGAAATTGTTGAATGAACTATATCTATATAAATATATAAATATAAATAAAATTAAAACGAAACGTGGCCATGCAGTTCGTGTTTTAAAACCGTGATTTCAAACAACTAGTGCGGGAAATCCGACCATTGGATTTTCCTGAAACCGCAACCCTTGGGTTCGCTTTGGAGATATATTTCCAACGGCACCAACTTCGTAAAAATCCAACGGTTGCATTGTCTGGAATGTTTAATTCAAATCTGAAGAAAAACAACGCCAGAAACGAGTATATATATATATATATATATATATATAATTATATTTAATCGTATAACGAAGCTGTAGTTCATATTTTGAAATCGAAACTTCAAATGATGATACCGGGAGATCCGACCGTCGGATTTTCCCGAAACTGGAACCGTTGGATTCGTTTTGAATAGATCTTTCTAATCATGTAAATTTTGTGAAGATCCAACGGTTAGATTTTCAGATATGGGTAAATCAAATCTGAAGAAAAACAGCGCCACGGCCGCGTAATGGCCCGGAGCGTCGTTTTTGAATAAATTGGCTATTTTAAAATAAATAAAAATAGCGATAAATCGTTATAAAATATCATAAATGATATGGAATGGAAATAAACAGAATTTGCACGATTTGTGAGGTATTTGATGGTTGAATGTGTTTGGTGTGAAAATTACATCAAAGAACAAAATTGGTGTTGTCGAATGATTTAACCATTGAAATAAATTGATTTGAAATTCTAAATATACGTGAAATATTTGAAAAGGCCGAGTTAATTCTCATTTCAAATAATTGACCAACGATTGAAAGTCGAAGATGAAGACGGTGGTCGAAGACCGGAGATCTTCGCCTCGTTTGGATGGTAACCGAGGTCCTGATTGGGAGGCATCCCGAAATATGGATAATGAGTGGTGATCGTCCAGACGTACGTGGTGATCAATGGGTTTGCAAGGTATTTAGTTCCTCTGGTTTCGTTCAGACCCAGAACGAACTTGTAAATGGACCGTGTGTCTGACATTGGATTTTACACTGTGTTGATTGATCTCTGTTAAATATACATCTGTTTGGCGGTGGAGAATTTATTCTTTTTACTTAACGCCCTTCTCTGAAATGCATGAGCTCAGAGGTTGTATATCGATGGACATCAGTCGCATGGCATGAATTGCTAGTGTGGCATGCCTAAGTGGCAAATGATCAGGGCTTCTGTTGAAAAGCAAAGTCTTGAGGTGATGATCAAAGCACTGCCTGCGTGGCGTAGCTTTGTGTATAATGTGAATTCGCGAGCCTCACACCCCGGTATGAACCAGAAATGGGAGAAGGACCTTAGGGAGGGCATGCGTTTCTTTCTAGTTAGGGTGGTGTCAGTGACCTACTAGCCCTGACATTTATATACTTTTCACCTGTGTGGTTGTTGCTGTTGCGAGGCGCCTCGGTTAGATCGGACGATCCGGGTCCGATGGAGTCATTCTTTGGCTCGTTTACGCCCCATAGGGCGGGGAAACGTATTGTTCAGGCATAATAATCCACATCGATGGACCGGCCCTGACGATCCAAGGGGCAGTTGCGGCTATTCCTGAGGCTCGGGCTAGGCAGTCTCGATTTCGGTAAGGACTATCTTTTGCCTTGGTTCAGGACGGAAATCCAATTTCCAAATACGACATCGTGCAGTTTTGATTGTATATGTATATATGGCGACATGATATATGGTAGCCATGCCGTCTATGATTGATAGTTATGATTCGAAGTTGTTTTGAAACATGTAAACACTAGTAATAATATCAAATGCTTTTGTTTTATTCGTAATAATCATATATTGGCCATTATAAGGTAAAACTCTATCCTCCGGTTTGCATTGCATTGTGTGATGGGAACTGAGTCTTATATTGGCTTCATTTTTATAAAAAGCATTGCGTTGTTTAAAAGAAAGATTTGTTCTAAAGCACTGGCAATCCAATGGAGTAAACCCGTTCCACGAAAGTGGCGTGGTCCTGTGATTAGCCATATTTTGAATGTGTTGAGTAGATTTCTCATACCAGTCCCATGACTGACTCGTAGTTTGTTTCACTTTCAAACTCGGGTGCCCCTTTTTCTAAACGGGCAGCCTTGTATTCAGGTTTAGCCGGTTCTTTCTGGATAGCTGGAGCTGAAGATGGATTCTATCATTTATCTCTTTTTATGCTGTTCAGCTCCTATTGTACATATTTTGTTTGTTTCCGCTGTAGACATTTATGTATAACTGAATTGTATTTGTACTAAGTATGATCCTGTATACTGTGTAACTCTGATGATTACGTTTATCCAGTATATTCTATTGTTCATTATCTGGTGTATTTATTTAATTCTATTCTGCTTTTATCCGTTTCTATGTTATATTCCAAAGATAACCCTTGTCTCCGTTTATACGGGATTTGGGGTCATCTCAATAACCGACTATCGAAGTATTTGCCAATATCGTTGTCAATATGGAGAGACCGGTTGGATTATTATCCGAGAACCACTCCGTATTGGCAGTAGCATTGCGAATCAGATTATATGAAGATAATCGAAAATGGAGTAAAGTGCAAGGGCTTTTTCTTTTAATAGAAATTATGCCTTCGGTTTCGTTCAATCCTAGAACGAACGTGTATGGACGAGTGTCTTACAGAGTATTTTCAATGATCATATATGTTGGTCTGTATAAATCTATGTGGTGGCGGAGAATTTATTCTCTTAGCATAATATCCAGAATATATTTGTGCTAATCAATTAGAGATTAATGGATATAACAATATGGCATTCAAAGTGATTGTGCTATCAATGAATGGAAATTAATTGTAGCCTCAGGCCCCAACAACCGGGAAATGACAAAAATCGGGCAGGCAGCATGGCTATGTGGGTCGCTCCCATTAGGGTGTATATTCACCTATCTAAAGAAATTCCTTTTACTTCTGTAATCTATCAATGTTGTCCCTTTTAGGGAAACGGTTGCTGATCCCAACCGTTGGTGATATATATTCGATACACTCAAGCGAAATGAGTGGTCGGTCATGTGTAGGCCGAGTTGCAAGATGTTCTTATTGAACCCAGTGTATTCCTCTCTAGAGATACACTATCGAAAGGTTGTTCCATAACTTGTCACGTTGGAAAACCAATCTCCAATAAGCACCCTGCGGTTTCTGATTTTATATTATATATGGAGCGTGAGATGCAAGCGTTCTGCTAGATAATTATTTATTTGATTTAGACACTATTATAATATCACTGGATTTTTGTACCAAAGTGTATTGGGTCATAGTAAGGTAAAAACCATCCATGTTTATGTGTAGGCTGGTCTTACTATTATCCTTTCTTTCGAAAGGATTTTGAAAGTTAAACAAATGGTTGGAGTTTACTCACACCAGTCCCATGACTGACCCAAAGTTTATTTTGTTTGTTTTCCCTAAACTCTTAAGTGCCCAAATTTGTACGGGCAGTCAAGTAGTCGGGATTTTACAGATTCACTTGGAGGAGTTTGAAGCAGGAGACTTCACTTGTTAGCTATATCATATTTTCCGGTGTGTACTATGTGGTATCTGGAAACCGGTGTTTATAACTGTTCCAGGAATAACGTTGGGGTCTGATGATGGTATGTATATAAAGTTACTGATTTGTATTTCAAAAAGTTATGTTATATAATATATTTTATTCATTCCGCTGTGAGATTTGTCTTCTTCGTTTTCTTCTATTCTAGTATTTCTTTCTTTCTATTCCTCTAACTTCTTTCTAATAATGATTCGTATTTCTGTGCAATTTGGGTTGGAAGTGGGGTGTTATTAGTCGACTCAGATAGTACGGATTTGCGGGTCATTACAATATATATATATATATATATATATATATGTTGTGTGTGTGTATATCATAAACTTTTCTATCTTGTATGCCTAGGTAAACAACCATCAAATCATAAAATGGGCAAACTTTATGGTGTTCATATAGGAACCAGGCATTTAAAAAAACATATGAAACTGCAGTTTTGGTGTTTACCAACCTGAGAAATTTCACGCCTTTGAAAACTTAATCTACTCACATCCCTTATAAACACAAGCCAAGATCTAATAATAGTTTCAATTAACTTCTCCCATATCATTCTACTTATAAAAGAAATTCATATGAGTTATGGCTTAAAACATCTTGAAATATTTTCCAGCAACATTTTCATTCTGATAAAATGAAATTGAAATATTAATGGCAATAATAAGCAGCTCAAACATTATACTCATCAAATACCGATGTACATTTTTATATAACATCCCTGTCCCTTTTTGCCTATATATGTGAACATAGCAAACCCATTATGTAACATCCCAGAATTTTAACTATGTTTGATTTGGATTTTTATTTATTTAATTTTTGATTTTATGAATATAAATTGATTTTATTAGGTTTAAATATGAATTTTAACTTTGTATAAGTATTTTGTTTTTATTATGATTTTTATAAGAAAACTTATTTTGAAATTTTTTAATTATAAGATTTATGTTTAAGTAATGATATTTTCTGATTTTTGATAATATTGATTGGTAAAAATATGAATTTGGTAAAGGACAATTTATTTTATGATTTTACAAGAATAATAATTATTATTTTATTTATTTTGATAAGCTATATGATAAGTTTGGATTTGTTGATACTATTTGTCGTTCGATCGCATTTGTCAAACTATAACATGAATTAGTAGCGTTAGAATTAAGTGTTGCCTTTAGTTTTCATAGCATTTAAGGGAAATGCTACCAAAAGTTCACCTTCTCTTCTTAAGACAAGTGTTAAGACACATGTCTTTATGCATGCTCCCTTTCATGCATGTAATACACATGTCCTATGATGTGTCACTCTCTCCTTACTCCTATTTTCCTGTAAATACCACCCTTTCCTTCCACTTTTTCATTCATTCTCATTTCTTTTCTTTCTCTTCTTCTTAAAGCTTATGGCCATGGTTTCCATGGCATAAGTCTTCCTCTTTTCCACCACCACCTTGCCTAAGTTCGTCATTTCTCCTCCTCCTCCTCTTATAATATTAAGAGAGATTAGTGTATATTATATTATATATATTTTGTGAAGAAGACATTGCGTTGAAATACTGTCCGACGGTTCGCTTAGCTAGGCTCGCCTACCGTGAAGATTTGGAGAGCTGTTAGGTGAGGACTTCTAATTTAAATTTTATTTAAATTAGTTAATTTTAATTAGCTGAGATTAATTATAATTTGTTGATGATGATTGTGTGATGGATGTTGATGTTTGAATGGTTGTTCATGAATTAGATAATACACTGAACACGAGTAAGCGTTATTGTCTGTAACGCTTGTGCACAATTTAATGTTGTTGTGATGAATGAATTCATATCCATTTGATCGTATAGTTCATTTGGATAGATATGATTGCATTGTATGATCACACACACACAAACACACCGTGGTTGTGGAATATATGGGTGATCGATTTAGATTCTCCTTCATATATATGATTTTATTTAATTATTAAATAATATTTAAAAATTTCTGTGTAATTTATGATTCAATGATGATTGATTTGGGTTCTGTCGTGAATCGTATCTTCAATAATGCCATTCTTGAAACCCAATAAGATTGAGTTATGGAAATTCGTATCGTAATTGGAATTTAGTCAAAATCTTCGATCCGAGGGAATTAAAAGTAAGAATTTGAAGCGAAGGTATAATCTTTGATTTCAAAGAAGAATTTAAGATGATAACGAGATGTATGAAATTATAGGAATTCAAATCTTTAGTTGTAAATGAATTGATAACTATGTGGAAGGAGATTTGAATTGAAAAGCCTGTGTGAACCATAGCTACTGTTTAAAGTACGCTTATTACATGGAAAGACCGGGATCGAGCATATGTTCGAAAACCATTCCAAGTAATAATACGACGTTATGAAGTAATTCAGGACTTGGTAAACGACGAATGAAGACCGGGAATATTTGAATTGTTTAGATTTATTGTTGATTAATGTCTCGGTTGGGTAGGCCACCCGATACGAGATGTGAGTTGCATGAGACCTGAACAAATTTAAGTATTTTCGGGTTGTTCCGTTCAGACCCAGAACAGTCTTGTATGGATGGTGTGTCTGACATTGAAATTGACTGCATAGCACTGATTTCCGTTAATGAATATCGGATTTGTGGCAATATATTATCCTCGTCTCTAAGTCATATGAACTTAGAGGGTATGCATTGATTGAAATCAGTAATATGTCGTGAATTGTCAATGTGACATACCCAAGTTAGGAAACGTGCTAGTGATGATCAAAGAATGGCTTATCGAAGCATAGCTTTGTGTATGACGTGACATCGACAAACCTCACACCCCGGATGATGAGAAACTGGCGGTTAGGTTGTGTATATATATGAATTGATGATGACCGCTGCAGCAGTGGGAAACCACTTATGACTTATGGAATAGGGTATGTTCGGGGGGCCGCGTCCGGTCGAAAACCGTTGATCTACCTCGCGATTTGTATTGGTGTCCGCGTCTGGATGAAAAACCCTTGATTACATTTCGTTTGTGTTCCGATTGATCTTTCGTGCCAGGAATCATCAAGTTGGAAACCAAATCTCCAATACGTACCACACGATTTTGGTTTGTATATATATATATATATATATATATATATATATATATATGGCGACATAATAGGATGGGGTATTATGCCGTCTAGGATTAATACATTTATTTGAGAAATGTTTTCCACACTATATATATATATATTATGGCTTTGAAAGAGGATTTTACGTATGAAAGCATGTTTGGTTATCATAAGATAAACCTCGCCCATCTGGTGTGCGATTGCATTGTGTGATGTGGGACGAGCTTATGATAACTTCATTTTAGAAAGGTCATTGCGTATTTATATGCACGGGTATTCACATGGAGTAAACCTGTTCCGCGTTAGCGGTGTGGTCCGGTGAAATTCCCAACTTTAAAATGAACCTAATAATAACTGTTTTGAGTTCTCACACCAGTCCCACGACTGACCTGGAGTTTATTGTTCCCTCACCTAAACTCTGGGTGCCCATAATTTTGCACGGGCAGCTAGTAGTTTAGTTTGTAGTTATAGATCGTTGGAGCAGGATTCAGAGTGCTTTTAGAGTTGGAGTTCATGCAAGAGATGGGAGCTTCTGCTATATCATACGATTTTCTTCCGCTGAGAGTATACTTTCTTTTCTTCCGTTGTATGTGTTGTAACTCTGATATTTTATGTAATTCCGATGTAACATTGTATTTCGCAATGAAAAATTCTGTTATTTTGTTCAATATATGTATGCACCCATAACAATTCGTCTTTTTGAATGGTTTGAGTCGGTTTAATTACCGGCAAGAACTGGGCAAAAAGGTGGGTCGTTACACATTATCACGTCGACAGCAAGTGTGTATTTCAGTTTAAACAAGTCACCAAAGTTTCAGAAGTATGTGCGTTCAACGGTGATTATTTACCAAAATATAGGTTGATGCTAATGTATAAATTTTAGGTTCAGAGTGAAATCATCGACAGAAACTTTGATTTTCAAAACAAGTTCAACATAGTGGGAATAAATTCGGTGTGTGTGTGTATATATGTATACACACACATACATACATTCAGTGTTCTAAAGAATTTATGTGAACAGACCCAGGTTATATCATTAACCCTCACTTATTTGTACATCCAAGATTCATGGCTAGGAAAAATGATAAGCAAACCAGGAATAGTAAGTGTTGAAAAATGTTTTAAAGAGTGCCACAATCAACAGAAGTATATACAGGTTTCACAAACAACAATACTTATTTAGTTTCCACAAACTAAACGACAGCATGTTGTATCCTTTTTAAACTGAGTATAGGTTTTAACCATGAGTGCCTCATCATAGAAAGGGATTCAACTTAAGGAACGGATAGGCGCAGAGATAATACAGCAAACATCAACTATATTAGGTTACTTGTAAAATCAAAATCAAGTAATTGACCATAAATATAAAACAACTCATGTTTAACTATTAAATTCGGTTAGATTACTGAAGTCAAAATACTTGAATCGAGATGAATCGTGAGTCTAATAACTCACCTTAGAATGGCAGGCAATGGATTTAGACATGGAGGAACTAAGTTTCTGGTTTTCGATTCAGGTGCGAGCATGAATCCAAGTTTGTTGGAGGAGAAAGCAACGACGGCTTCACAAGGACAAATAGTGGTATGGAGAAGGTGGATGATGGCGTTCGATTAGTGGAGGCACGACTTAATTTCGGTGATGGAAAAATTAGGATTTGCAAGAAGAAGGCGCGACATTGATTTTTAAGGAGAGGATTGGATCTGGATTTAGGTAAAAAGGGGAAAGAAATCATTCCGCTGCCATTAAACAAAAAGGGGAAAGATTTTGATGATTTATTTTATTTTACAGGAGGGTTTCCGAGCAGGCAATGAGAGGAAGGAGCCACTAATTTGAGGAACGGTTTTTTTTAGGAAATGGGGGCAATCGGCTATGAGAATTGAAAAAGGGTGAAAATTGTTTGTTGAAGAAATAGGACGGGAACTTGATTTTTATCGAAGAAAATCACGGAGATAAGAACGATGTCCATTAGTGTAACAGTTTAGTGGCGTATATCAGAAGCTGGTTTGGCGTGTTTTTAACTGGTGTAGTTTATATTAGAGATTAATTAAATATTTACTATACTGTGAATTACCGCTGAACGCACTAAATCTGTACCGCTAACACAACCGCATTTCGACTCTGTTTGTATATGACGTTATTTTATTTTAATATATCTATCGATTCACGATTCTATTCCATTTATCCATCAGCAACTCCGTTCGATTCCATACTTGAAACGTTAAATTCCAATTTCACTATATACACAAACACACTCATATCCTAGCCAATTTGTATATATTTTAACAAATAAAAATTCTCCCATTTATTTAGTGCTAGCTACATTTGTTTATAAATTCAATCACCTATATTTTCCCATCGAATGTTCAAACAAATTCAATCCAAATATTCAACAACAAATATTTGAATTCTCAACTGACCATAATAATTTAAATATGGAATTCAATTCATATACAAAACCAGATTTTTAATCCCAATATCAACATAAAAATGATCATTAATAATTAATTCTTCAATAAATTTCATAGTCCGGTTGTCGGAATTTCTGGGATGTTAAAATCTTCACCCCTTTAAAACTTTTCGTCCACGAAAAGGAAAGATCGTTAGAGTTATACTAATGTATACTTCAAATTTTCATATTTGTATGAAAATTTTTCCATAACTAATTTACATATCGGTATTTAAGTCATTGATCCTCTTTATTTATCCATCATAATTAACTCAAAAAAAATCAACTTTCCTTTCTTACAGTTGAAGATCAATTTTGATCAACACAATTTTATTTCTTTCATGCTCTTTAAGTTCCAATTAATTTTCTTAGACTCGTTTTCTATCTCCACTTATTTTGAGATATTTCTCATTTCTCATTCTATTTAATCATTTAATTCTTTCAAAACCAACCACTTTTTAAATTACAAACTTTGCATGCATCTTAAACATCATTTGTCACTTATCCATCATTGCAACTGTAATAGGTCTAGGCTTAGTAACCCTCAACCCAATCTCCTTACATTCAATTCATTTAATCTTTTTCCAACACTCATTGAAGAGTGTTGTAACGACCCAGATTTTTGGACGATTATTTTAAATATTTAATATCGTTTTAAATATTGTGTTGATAATATAAATGAATTTTTATATTAAGTTATCGATTTAAAAATCGATTTCGATTTTATATCGAATATATTAAATTATCGTTATACGAGATATAATTGAAATCAAAGTAGAAAACTGAATCTAAACAATTCAGATGACCGGTATAAATTCTACTTGAATATATATACAATAATAATAATATTTTATTATCGAGAAATTTATTTGTTTGAATTTAAATTAAATTATATTGATTTAATATGGTTATTTTAAATATACGTTCAAATTTTATTTTTGAATATATTCTGTTGAGCTCAGAACACCGTTATTACATTTGAATGACGGTCTATACGCTAGAATAACGGTTCGTGATTTCAATTAATGGACCCCGATATATTTGATTGTGGATAGGTACAAAATCAAATCGATATTTGTTTAAAAAGAATAAGAATCGCTTTATATCAAATCAGAATCCGTTTAGATAAAATAAAAATTTCTTTAACATCAAATCAGAATTAAATGCTGAGTACTTAAGCCTACATCTATATTGTACCTTACGCTGACCCAATTCCTTAATGGCTAAGGTAATCTTCATCTATATAAACGCGATGACTTCCCCTTTTGTTTCTTCTTAATTTCATTCTTCACAGAAGAAAAGTCGAAAACAAATCCTTTTCTAATAAGAATCATGAAATTAATATACGTATACCCTCATTTACTTATTTTAATTTTGTTTAGTCCGTGTTCCTCAGCCCAAAGGAAATCGATCTTTTTTCCTTTTTAATCTTCGGTTTTTTTTTTCAATTTGATCCCTCGACCGAATCGTTCAGTCTCAAAACTCGATGGAGCCCCCCCTCAAAACCGTACACATAATTTCGACATCGGGAATTTGACAGTTTAAAGTCGATAATGAAATGGGGTCATTGGTGATGTTGAGGAGGTAGCGAGCAAAATTTAAAGTGCTATCCGGGTTCGTTTAGGCGTAGAAGAGATAGTTCAAAGTGGATGAGAGGTTGCGATGTTCTTCCTGTCATAGTACAAGGTCTGGCTATCGCGATGTTGAAATTGGGATTTAGGGTTAAAGTGGCATTTGGGTTCGAATGGAGGAACGGTGATGGGGTTTTCTAGTTCGGTGGTTTAAATGGGAGGCGAGGTCTGTAACACATTTTTTCTGGTGATGTTAGGATCGAACTAGAGTAATTTTTATGTCGATCTGGTTGCTGTGTGTGTTGAGTAAGAAATGGGTAGCGCGACATACTGAGTGGAGAAATGGTTCGAACAGTGTGAATGGTTACAGCTTACAGAAGTGAGTTCGAGTGTAACAACCCGAAAATCTAGGCCAGTTTAAAATTTTTATTTTGGCAAATTTAGTGAATTTTGAATATTTAAAATAGATTATTTTAAATAATATCGACGAGGAATTTATTTTGAATAGAAATCGAACGTATATATTATATACGTCGTCGTTAGAATATGAATAATTATATATAATTATAAATAGAATTGAAAATGGCGCGGTAGTTCGATAATTCGATTTCAAACTTCAATTGAATGTACCGGGTGCAAAACAAACCGGATTTTATGAAACCAAAAATAATAGGATCTAATTGTGAATATCTTTCCAACGAATCCGAAAAATTGAGATTTCATAACAGGAATCAAAAGATATGTCCAGTTGAAAATTCTGAATGGTCGCTATGGAATTCAGGCCATTAAAAATAGGCATTTTGCAAATGACTTCGGATTTCGATGAAATCACTTTTGTTGGATCTGTGATGTCAAATTATTGCTAGATTCCGAATTTCATAATTTTTCGAATCAATATGTGAGCGTGGAAAAGGAAAATGCGTTTGACCAGTTTTAGTTGATTTTAATCGTCTGGAAATTGGCCATTTTTCCAATGGTCTCAGAATTCGACGAAACTAGTTTTGTTAGGACCGTATCATCTGTACGAAGCTAGAAAATATTTTTATGGAATTTATAGAGTTAGTATGTGACCACAGTAAATTGAAATGCGCGTTCAAATCCAATATATAGAGTTATATGTTGATTTTGATGAAAACTGATCAAAACGATCGAATTAGCATGCGATACATATCCCATTGTGTTCAGAATGGGGGTAATTAGCTATGGACGACAGGCGGTGGGCCTCGTTTCGAGGTCAAAATAAAAAGTCAACTTTTCTTGAAATTAAATAATATAAAATTAAAATATCTTCCCTCTCCCTATCTCTTTATCTGCCCACCCGCTTCCAAATCGAATCAGAAGGAAATAAGTAAAAAAAACCTCGTTTGCCTCGTCGATCCCCCATCGCGCCTCCCCGATGCGTCGCCGCCCTCATCGTGCCACCCCCTTGTCCACGCAGGCACCTCCGATCCTCCCTCCAACGCCGACGAACCCCGCGCCCCTCTTTTCTCTCTCCCTCCTCTTGCTTTCAACGCTCGAACCCCCAAAGCCTACAGCGCCACCCTCCAGTGCGCTAAACCCCCTTCGCCTCCTCCCCGCCAACAAGGCCCACGGCCGCAGTCGACACCCCCTCCGACGCAAGATTCAATTTCACCAATAAAGGTGAGTTTTTCTTTTCACAGTATGTTTAAATCTGATTTTATTCTAGGTTAAAAACATAGTTTTTAAGTCAGTTTTTATTTGAAGTAAATACATTGTTGTGAAATCAGTTTTGTAAGTGGAGGATATTGATTTTTAACACACAAAGAAATGATTTTTAACACACAAAGAAATGATTTTTAACACACAAAGATAAGATTTTTATTCGGTAAAAGCTAGGTTTTTTTAATGAAAAGATTTGATTAAAAATAGAGAAGTAGGATTTTTAGAGATGGAAAAGGTCGCATTTTTAATTTAGAATGTTTATATTTTTATAGTTAGAAAATATAGATTTTTATTATAGGAAAGTTAAGATTTTTATATACTAGATAATATAACAATACGAATTTTATATTATAGAAGGAGTAAAAATATAATCTTTATATTTGAAAAGCGAAATCTTTATGTAGAGAATAGCGATGTAAAAATAGAATTTTTATCTATATAGTAGCGATGTAAAAATAGAATTTTTATCTATATACTAGCGATGTAAAAATAGAATTTTTATCCATATAGTAGCGTTGTAAAAATAGAATTTTTATCTATATAGTAGAATTGTAAAAATAGGATTTTTATGTATTGAATAGCGAAGTAAAAATTCGATTTTTATATATTGAATAGCGGAGTAAAAATTCGATTTTTATACATTGAATAGCGGAGTAAAAATTCGATTTTTATATATTGAATAGCGGAGTAAAAATTCGATTTTTATATATTGAATAGCGAAGTAAAAATTCGATTTTTATATATTTAATAGCGGTGTAAAAATTCATATTGAATAGCGGTGTAAAAATTCGATTTTTATATATTGAATAGCGGAGTAAAAATTTGATTTTTATATATTGAATAGCGGAGTAAAAATTCGATTTTTATATATTGAATAGCGAAGTAAAAATTCGATTTTTATATATTGAATAGCGAAGTAAAAATTCGATTTTTATATATTGAATAGCAAAGTAAAAATTCGATTTTTATATATGTAGTGAATACGGGCAACGAAAGTGACGAAAGTGACGAAAGAAGAAATGGCGAAGATTTCTACAATAGAAGAGTCATGGAGTTGGAATAGCTAGTCGGTGAGAATTTCTCACTCTAAATTTCTTTTTCTAGTTATATATATACTAGGATGCAGACGTGCTTAGCAGCACCCGACACCCGTCATCCACAAACAATGGATGGCTTGTTTGTTTGATTGATATGTTGTGAAATTTGTTTGTGAAATTGATGTGAAATAGATAATGAAATATATTCATGTGTTGAAAGGAAATAAAATATTTATATAGTTAAAAATATTTTATCGTTAAAAATATAATTTTTGACGTGAATGTGAATAAATGAATATTTATAAACAAATCGGCCGATTTGTTTATATACACTATTTTACTGATATTGATTGGGATGATAAATTTTTCACATCGCCCTACTGCACGAATAAAAATATGTGTTTGTTGATTTGAAACCCCACACGGGTGTTGGGATGATATTTGGGTACACTAATCCCAATTATTTCAGTATATGTCGATCGATTGGTCGACAGGCTGGGTAAGCGTTGATTATTTATATTTGATGCTTATGCAGTTGTGTGGTGCACCTTGGATGATGGTTTATTGTTTATCATTGCTATTGTATACATGTGTTGTATGGAATCCATATAATTAACATTATATGGTGATTGATTGGGGCTCATTCCAATCGGGAAAACAATGAATATTATAAAAGGAAATTCATGTGTTGAATATAAAAATAGTCATGTGTTGACGATGTTCATGTGTTGAAACTATTTATGTGTTGAGTAAAATATTTTAATAATAAAATATACATCTTTATCATATTTAAAATTAGAACTACTTCACGGTGGAGTCTGATTAAAAATCAAACGATGGATACCATGATTTTATAAAATATTTTACATAACAAAAATAGTCGTGTGTTGAAAGAAATATAGATTCATGTGTTGAATAGAATATATATTCATTTGTTGAATAGAATAACGAAGTTTTTGAAAAATATAAAGCCGTGTTGAATAGAGATGCGTTATTTTGACGTGAACGATATTTATATCAATTTTATTCGTTTTATAATGAATATTGAAAAGTGATTTCAAAATTCAATATTTTGAAACGAAATTCAAATTTAATTAGATTAAGATTCAAATTGAAATTTTATTGAATCAATTTGAAATGAATTCGAATCGAATAGAAAATGAATTCGATTCGAATTGAATAGAAAGTGAATTTTGATTCGAATTGAATAGAAAGTGAATTTGGATTCGAATTGAATAGAAATGAATTCAAATTGAATTAAATTGAAATTGAATTAAAAACGAATTGAAATCGTTTTGAATGAAATTTAAAACGAACTGAAATTGAGTTGAAATCAATTTGAAATGAATTCAGATTGAAGTAAATGGAAGGTAAATTCAAATTGAATTGAATTGAAACGAATTAGAATTTGAATTGAATTGAAACGAATTTGAATTCGAATTAAATAAAATTGAAATGAATTCGAATTGAAATCAAATCGATTTGAGATTGAAGATGAAGTTGAAATTGTTTTTGAAACGAATTTAGAACTATATATAAAATTCGTTTTAAAAGGAAATAAACGAAATATATAATATATATATATATATATTATATATATAATGGCCTGAATAGAACGCATGGCGTCGCGGTAGTTCGTGAATTTCGACCATTGACTTCAAATTGACGTGGCAGGAGATCCGATCGTCGGATTCTCCTAAAACTGGAACCGTTGGGTTCGTATCGAAAAGAGCTTTCCAATGAATATTAGAAATTTGAAATCTAACGGTTGGATTTGGAATTATGTCCAAATCAAATTTGGAAAAGGTCGTTGTAAGTGCAGTTCGATGGCCGTTGATGGAAATCGACCGTACGGGCCTTGATAAAATTATTAAAAATATCTATAATTTGTGTAAAATCATAAGAAATGATTTGGGAAAAATTGGGCTGAAAAATTTCATATTTGAAAAGATAAAAATAGATTTTTGTCGAAATGAACTAGTTTTGAACTAGAATTAAAATCAATTTATTTTTGAAATAAATAAATTGAATTTGAAAGTGATTTTAAAAATAATCAATATTCCCAATTCGTGGATTGGACTGGAGTTGAATCGAACTTATCTTCGGAATATTTCGATGTTGGATTTCGTGACTATACAGATATTGTTATGGGAATTTGAAAGATATATTTTATGTCGTTATTTCCAATACGATATTTGTTGGTTTCAGAATTTGATATTGAATATAAGCCGGTATATTTTCTATTCAGAGCCTTGTATTTAATATCAAATGTGATTTGGGTTTATCGTGAATCGTGTTTTAGATGACATTGGTTCTTTAACCCAGTTAAAGACAAGAGGTTGATTTTTGAAAGGATTAAAACTAAGTGGAGTTTTAATGAATCTTTAATTAGATTAAAATGTGAATTGATAATTTAATTTATCAAATCTGAAAAGTGATCGAGAGTGGAGTATCACCAGTTTTGCTCCAAAGCGATAGTTAGATCTTTAATTATATTTGAACGTGAAATGGTAATTAATTTTACCGATAACACCGTGGTGTTAGGTATGGAGTATTACCAGTTTTGCTCCAGGGGATGAATAGGTTGGGATTGGGAAATAAAATAAATAATTACTTCGGTGTGGTTCGCTAATCCCGACTAGTTTGAAATGATATTCAAAGGAAGATTAAAGAATAAATTCAAAAAAATTTATCTTGGATAAAATTAATGGGAACCTTTCCCTATGAATGTGATTTTGTGAATAAAAGAATATTCTGAATTGGAACGAGACGTTCGTTGTATTTGTGTAACATTTGTTCATTATATACGCGGGTTATTCAGAAAGGCCGGGTTATACCCATTCTGAATAACCAATTTGATGAGATGTCGAAGATGAAGACGGTGGTTGAAGACCGGAAGTCTTCACATCGTTTGGGTGATTACTGATGATCTTGATTGGGCTGTACACCCAAGATGAGGGAAACAGTTGGTGATCGTCCAGACGTACTTAGAGATCGATGGATATGCGAGGAAAGAGCCTCCGGTTTCGTTCAGACACAGGACGAACTTGTAAATGGATTGTGTGTCTGACATTGGATTTTATTCTGTGTTGATTGATCTCGATTAAATATACATCTGTTTGGCGGCGGAGAATTTATTCTCTTTCTTAACGCCCTTCTCTGAGACGTATGAGCTCAGAGGTTGTATATCGATGGATATCAGTCGCATGGAGTGAATTGCCAGTGTGGCACGCGTAAGTGGCAATTGATCAAGGCTTCTATTGAAAAGCAAAGTCTTGTGGTTCATGATCAAAGCACGGCCTGTGTGGCGTAGCTTTGTGTATAACGTGAATTCGCGAGCCTCACACCTCGGTATGAGTCAAAAACGGGAGACGGACCGCTGGGAGAGCACGACGTTTCTTTCTAGCTAGGGTGGTGTCAGTGACCTACCAGCCCTGGCATTTATATACTTTTCACCTGTGTGGTTGTTGGAATGCGAGGCGCCTCGGATATAGGTCTGTAAGGACCGGGAAATGTGTGTTCAGGAATTGCCAATCCTCAAAAGTAAGAGAGGACCGGCCCAGCCGATTCCAACGATCAAAGTGGGGTCCTGGGACATTTGCTAGAGTGTCTCGGACGCGGAGAGGAGCTTGCCCCTTGCCTCGACTCATGATGGAATCCAATTTCCAATACATGATAATTCGGTTTTATTTGTAGAACCTAGTATGGCGACATAGTGGTATGGGTCATTAATGTCGTCTATGATTGATATTTAAGATTGAAATTGTTTTGACACTATACACTTATTATAGTATCAAATAATGTGTTTTAAACGTATCAAGCATGCTTTGGCTGTTATAAGGTAAAAACCCTATCCTCCGGCTTGCGTTGCATTGTGTGATGGGAGCTGGGTCTTATAACAGCTTCATTTTTCTTTATTTAGCACTGCGCTGTTTGTTCTATGCACTGGTATTCTTGGGAGGAAACCCGTTCCGTGTTATACGGCGTGGTCCCTTGATTTACCTAACTTTAAAAATAAAGATTAATAACTGTTTTAGTTCTCACACCAGTCACATGACTGACCTGGAGTTTATTGTTTTAACCTAAACACTGGGTGCCCCTATTTTCGACACGAGCAGCTAGTAGTTTTGGTTTTGCAGATTTTTATTCGCAGGGTCCTGATTTACAGCTGGAACGATGCTAGGAAAGCTCAGTATCCGTGCATTACTTCTAATTGTGTTTTTGTATTATTTTCCGCTGTTATGTAATTTATTGTAATCTCTGATATTTGTTAAATGTAATTTATTGATTTATACTTTGTATATTCTTGTATCTGATGGAATTGTTGTAATAACAATGAAATGTTCTTCCGTTTGCGTTCTATTTTGTCTTGTCCTCAATTCTATCCGTGCTTTCCTTCACGGGGAAGTTCGGGTCGTCTCAGTTTGGTATCAGAGCTTTGGTTTACAGAGCTCGAGAGCAAGACACGTTAGAACCATACGAAAGAATTCATCAGATATTGGATTAGTAATATCCAATTAGAATGACTCGTTAGAGATAGGATCAGTAGTATCCTAGAACAAGTGTGAAGAGTATATTTTTCAAATGAAATCAAATTTTGTTTTGAAATTTAAATCGTTTTATACGTATTTGAATATTTATTTATATTGATTTGGACAATCGAGTATATAAAGATTTCGCGTATACGCGTCATGAATGTATATTCGAAGTTTTAATATACTGGATTAGATATAGAATCACATCCTAGACACCCAGAGATGGTTCTGATGATTGATATATCATCATCAGAATTTGTGTTCGTGTTTCGAAGGTGTGATATCTATATATTTCCATTAGACTGGTGTGAGAACCAAAACTTATATAGATAAATTTATTTGTTGTGATTTGGCATCAAAAACATGATTTTCTGTATATGTATCAAAATTATGAATTTGAAACTCTAATTCACAAATTGATTGATGTTTATGTTGGTTGTTTATTTGTTTGATAATTTTGAACCATTTAGCCTAATTGAATCAAATATTGAACTGTATTGAAAATTAGTCGCATTTGCTTGCATATACATGTACTTACATTGAACAGGTCATAGCAAGGAGGCTAGAGCAGAGAATAAAATTTGTTTGCCCGACAAATAGGTACATGTTTACTATATAATTTACTGTTTTGTTTGGGTGATGATGATTTTATGAGCCACTTGGCTTTTTCTTTTTCTTTTTGAGATCAGCAGGCCTATATGGCAATTTCGGGATTTTCCCGTGGCTCCCGGTGCAGGGGAGGTTTTGGCGAATTTTTTCGAAAATTTAGGGTGTTAGCCAAATTTTTGAAGAATTTGAAAATTCTCAAAAACTAAAAAGTTAGAGAATGGAAGCCAGATCGAACATAGAGTTGATTAATCAAACCACTTTCGACTTTGTTCCTTTTCGGGGATGAAAAGTTTTAAGTGGGGGAGATTGTAACAACCCGAAAATCTGGGACAATTTAAAATTTTTATTTTGGCAAATTTAGTGAATTTTGAATATTAAAAATAGATTATTTTAAATAATATCGACGAGGAATTTATTTTGAATAGAAATCGAACGTATACATTATATACGTCGTCGTTAGAATATGAATAATTATATATAATTATAAATAGAATTGAAAATGGCGCGGTAGTTCGATAATTCGATTTCAAACTTCAATTGAATGTACCGGGTGCAAAACAAACCGGATTTTAGTGAAACCAAAAATAATAGGATCTAATCGTGAATATCTTTCCAACGAATCCGAAAAATTGAGATTTCATAGCGGGAATCAAAAGATATGTCCGGTTGAAAATTCCGAATAGTCGCTATGGAATTCAGGCCATTAAAAATAGACATTTTGCAAATGACTTCGGATTTCGACGAAATCACTTTTGTTGGATCCGTGATGTCAAATTATTGCTAGATTCCGAATTTCATAATTTTTCGAATCAATATGTGAGCGTGGCAAAGGAAAACGCATTTGACCAGTTTCAGTTGATTTTAAACGACTGGAAAGTGTCCATTTTTCCATTGGTCTCAGAATTCGACGAAACTAGTTTTGTTAGGACCGTATCTTCAGTACGAAGCTAGAAAATATTTTTCTGGAATATAGAGTTAGTATGTGACCCCAGTAAATTGAAATGCGCGTTCAAATCCAATATATAGAGTTATATGTTGATTTTGACGAAAACTGATCAAAACGATCGAATCAACATGCGATACATATCCCATTGTGTTCAGAATGGGGGTAATTAGCTATGGACGACAGGCGGTGGGCCTCGTTTCGAGGTCGAAATAAAAAGTCAACTTTTCTTGAAATTAAATAATATAAAATTAAAATATCTTCCCTCTCCCTATCTCTTTATCTGCCCCCCCCCCCTTCCTAATCGAATCAGAAGGAAAAAGAAAAAAAACCTCATTTGCCTCGTCGATCCCCCATCGCGCCTCCCCGATGCGTCGCCGCCCTCATCGCGCCACCCCCCTTGTCCACACAGCCACCTCCGATCCTCCCTCCAACGCCGACGAACCCCGCGTGTGACGATCCCAAAATCCGAGGGGCGGTATTAAGGATAATCATTAGGATATAACACATATATCATCATAGCAGAGTACAGATAGTAGCAGAAACAATAAATAAAATACTTTTACATGGATATGACAGCGGAATCACAACATGTAGGAATATCAGAATAGCATAACGTGGGATATACTTAGTAAAAAGAAAGGGAAGTGATCAGTCATCATCGCCAGAGGCGGAATACATACATGCAGTGACATAATAAGAGTATCAGTCTACATCGCCGAAGGCGGAATAATATACATATAGTGAGAAATACGGAAAGTAAATCAGTCTGCATCGCCAGTGGAGGAATCATAATATAAATACAGTAATGGCGGAAAATATCTAAGTCATCTCTATGAAGTCAGCCTCGCCATGAGCCAAAAGTGCACGCTACGCAGCAGTGCAGAACCAAAAACCACCTGTCACCTATGTACTAGGCTGCCCGTGTGAAAATAAGGGCACCCGCGTTTGCAAAGTGAAACAAACAACGAGTCAGTCATGGGGACTGGTATGAGGAATCTATTTAACGGTTAAACAACAGTAAATAGCAAATCATAGGACCACGCCACTTTCGCGGAACGGGTTTACTCCAGTGATTGCTAGTGCATTTAAAACAAAGTAAATCCTTTTAAAACAACGCCATGCTTTTAGAAAGAATGAAGCCATTATAAGACTCAGGTCCCATCATACAATGCAACGCAAGCCGAGGGATAGAGTTTTACCTTACAATAGCCAAATATGCTTGATACGTATAAAGCAAAATCATTTGATATTATTACTAGTGCATATATGTTTCAAAAGCGAATAGCATCATAAATATCAATCATAGACGGCATAAGTGCCCCATACCACTATGTCGCCATACTAGTTTTACAATCAAGTCCGTTATCTCGTATTGGAAATTGGATTTCCGTCATGAGTCGAGGCAAGGGGCAAGCTCCTCTCTGCTTCGAGACACTCTAGCAAATGCCTCGGGACTACACACTCTGGGTAACCCCTGGATGCGGCTGGGCCGGTCCTCACTTACGTTAGAGGATTATTTATTCCTAAACACACGTTTCCCGGTCCTTACAGACCTCTAATCGAGGCGCCTCGCATTCCAACAACCACAAAGGTGAAAAGTAGATATATATGTCAGGGCTGGTAAGTCACTGACACCACCATAGCTAGAAAGAAACGTCGTGCTCTCCCAGCGGTCTGTATCCCATTTTTAACTCATACCGGGGTGTGAGGTTCGCGAATCTACAAAATACACAAAGCTAGGCCACGTAGACCTTGCTTTGATCATCATCCACAAGACTTTGCTTTGCAACAAAAGCCTTGATCCTAGCATCTTGGCATGCTACATAGGCAGTCTACTCCATACGATTGATTTCCATCGATATATAACCTCTGAGCTCGTACGTCTCAGAGAAGGGCGTTAAGCAAAAGAATAAATTCTCCGCCGCCAAACAGATATATATTTAACAGAGATCAATCAGTACAGAACAAAATCCAATGTCAGACACGCAGTCCATTTACAAGTCCGTCCTGGGTCTAAACGAAACCGGAGGCGTCAAATTCCTCGTATATCCGTCCAATCAACACATACGTTCAGACGGCCACTACTTCCGTCCCCTTCCGGTAGCTACTCCGGTTAGGAACCTCAGTGGCGCCCATCCAACTGATACGAAGATCGTCGGTCTTGAATCGTCTTTGTATCTTCCAATTCGAATCGCTCGATAAATTATTTGAAATGAGGGTTAGCTCGGCCTTTTCAAATAATTCACGTCATTAGAATTTAAATCGATTCATTTTATGGTTATGTTATTCGACATCCATCTTTCAGTTATTTAGCGTTATTTTCATGTCATACACATACAACCATCAAATATCAAACAATTCAAGCCCAATTGGTTTATTTGCAACCTATGTTGCTTATAATATTTTATAACGATTTTTCGCCATTTTTATTTATTTAAAAATGGCCATATTTAAATAAACGACGTTTCAGGTCGTTCGTGTTACTGGCGCTGTTTTTCCCTTAATTTGTTTTACACATATCGGAAAATCTAACCGTTGGATTTCCACAAAGTCTATATCAGTGGGAAGGTATTCCTAAAGCGAACCCAACGGTTCCAGTCTCGTGAGAATCCGACGGCCGGATCTTCCACACTAGTCGTTTGAATTTACGGTTTCAAAATTTGAACTGCAGCGTCGTTATTCGATTAAATTTAATTATATTTATATATAAATATAAACGATTCTGGCGCTGTTTTTCTTCAGATTTGAATTAAACATTCAGGACAATCCAACCGTTGGATTTTTACAAGGTTGGTGCCGTTGGAAAGGTATTTCCAAGGCGAACTCAGCGGTTGCAGTTTGGGGAAGATCCGATGGTCGGATTTCTCGTACTAATCGTTTCAAATTACGATTCCGAAACGCGAACTGCATGGCCTCTATTCCTTTTAATTATATTTATATTTATATATATATAAATATAGTTCATTCCATAGTTTCAACTATAGTTCATTTTATATTTTCAACTTCGTTTTCACTTCAAATATTTCACTAACGCCTTAATATTTCGAAAATTTTCGCCATAACCTCCTTTGTACGGGGAGGGGTTTGGAAATTTATTGGGCCGTATTAGGTACCCAATAAATCCAAAAAAGCATCCACATATTTTTAGTGATATATTTTGGTGTTTACGGGGGAGCATGTACTGATAATCACTCCAGAGAATAAAGTCCCGTCACCCCGTTTCTGTGTGGAAATAAATAGTCCATGTGCCGTATCTAATAACTAGAGCGACGTGATTATTGTCAACTCTAGACCCGTGTGGGGTTTTTATTAATCTGGCAATTTATCGTTATAATTTATATAGTCCATATCAGTCATCAGTTCAACCTGTAGTACTTAGTCATCGCCATACAAGCCTCTTGCTTGTATGGTAAATCTTCCACCTCGTCACACAAGCTCCAATTGCTTATGTGGAATATGATGAAGTATGCCTATCGTCAAGAAGTATGCCATGTAGTGTAGTTCAAAATTAATTGTTACTATCCTATGGCGTTGTTTATTATTTCACACAGAAAAACCAGCACTCCGCATCCAATGGCATTCACAGGAGTTGATATATAAATAAAATTGCGCAGCCAACTCATCAAGGTTTACCTATTTGTCGGGCACGCAAATAATTTCTTTACTCAACAGCTAATCATTTTTCCTGTTCAACACACGTATATATATGCAGAACAAGCTAATAATAATATTTCTAGCAAACTATTATTTATTTCAACACGTGTGTATTTTAACTAAGCGTATACATGATAAAAGGAATATTTTTATCATCAAAAATATTTATTCGACACATGTGTATTTTTAACTAAGCGTATACATGATAAAAGGAATATTTTTATCATCAAAAATATTTATTCGACACATGTGTATTTTTAACTAAGCGTATACATGATAAAAGGAATATCTTTATCATCAAAAATATTTATTCGACACATGTGTATTTTTAACTAAGCGTATACATGATAAAAGGAATATCTTTATCATCAAAAATATTTATTCGACACATGTGTATTTTTAACACTTCCTATTCACTATAAAAATATAGTTTTCCTTGTCGATTCATTTTATTTTTAGACGACGATAACATTCAACACATGAATTTCAACTCGACGAACAAATTGCAATTCAACACATGAATATTCTATATCGTTGGTATATATAAAAATGTGATTTTTATCGCTAAAGCCATTTGTTTAAATTCAAATAATATTCAACACATGAATTTCAACTCAACGAATGAATTGCAACTCAACACATGAATATTCGATATAGTTTGTATATATATAAAAATGTGATTTTTATCGCTAAAGCTATTTGTTTAAATTCAAATAATATTCAACACATGAATTTCAACTCAATGAATGAATTGCAACTCAACACATGAATATTCGATATAGTTTGTATATATATAAAAATGTGATTTTTATCGCTAAAGCCATTTGTTTAAATTCAAATAATATTCAACACATGAATTTCAACTCAACGAATGAATTGCAACTCAACACATGAATATTCGATATAGTTTGTATATATATAAAAAATGTGATTTTTATCGCTAAAGCCATTTGTTTAAATTCAAATAATATTCAACACATGAATTTCAACTCAACGAATGAATTGCTACTCAACACATGAATATTCGATATAGCATATGTAAATAGTTTCAATGAATGAAAATTATTCTAACACATAAATATTTCAGAAAATTTCGGCAGCATAACGGCAGGGTAGTTAAAACCGGGACCGTCCCTAGTACGGCTCCTCGCTCTACCTTAAAACCTCGCGGTTTTTGACAATGGGGATCATGCATCTAGTTCGCACGCAGGCGGCATGTTTTATTTTCAATTCCACAATCCTATTCTATTTTGTTTCAACCACAAGAGGGAATTTTTCAACCACCAAGGTATTTTTCAACCATAATATCAACCACAAACAATTATTTCCAACCATTCGTCAAACCATATAACATCACGTCAAACACAAGCAATAAATATCGTCCATGGTTTGTGGACGAGGGGAGTATATGTATATATATATATATATATATATAGTATAATAATTCACTTGCATTTCATCACAATTCAAAGAATATATGTTTCAAATAACGCTTGTATAATTTATACATTGCTAATATAACTTATACAACACATGTACATGAGGTATACAATGCGTATATAATTTACACTTCGCTTATATAATTTATACAACGCGATTACATTCACACAAATAGTTTAGATTCCTCACATTGGTTCTTGCGGTGCTAAAAATCGTAGGAAGGTCAGAAAAATCCGCGGCTTCTTCTAGAATGTAGAGAGCCTCCTTGCGGTCACGGTGTCTCCTGTTTCATCGAATTTCGTTAACATAAAAAAAAGATATGATTTTTACAAATTTGCAACGTTTAAAGTGTAAAAATCAGTTTAGCCGTATACCCCTTTTTGATTTCGAAACTAGGGTTCGGATTTTCAGACAATCTGTGAATCTATGCTCCGATCAGAGAGTGGGACTTGAAAGAGGGGAACGAGGCGGTCCTATCGGTGGTCAGAGGAGTAGGTGCGATCGCCTCTGGCGATCGTGGCGTCGACGTGAAGTCGGCGACTTCCTGGGCGTCGTTCTCAACGCTGGCGAAGGGAGGAAGAGCGGGGGTTGGTCGGATTTGAAGAAGGAGGTGGGCGGCGTCGATTGAGGGTGGTGGCGTTGGCTGGCGTCGCCTGTGGCGGCGGGATTTTCGTCGGGAAGTTTTGAACGACGTGCGTCGTTCTTTAGTTCTGGCGGCTTAGGGTTTTTAGGTTTTTTTTAAAAGAAAATTTCCTATTGGCCGATATTTATAGAAAATTTTTAAATAGTGTTTTTGCAAACGGACTCCTTTTTAAACCCAATGACTGTCGCTCCTAGCTAAATACCCCAATTCCGGACACAATGGGATATGTTTCGTTGGCCATTTCGACTGTTACAGTCAGCTATTTTTCAATTTAAAATATAAAACATTCGATATTTAATTTAAACGTACATTTCAATTTGCCAGGGCCACAAACTGAATCGAAAAATTCCAGAAAAATAAATCTAGCTTTGTTTTGACGATACGGTCCTAACAAAACCAGTTTCGTCGAATTCTGAGCTCGTTTGCAAAACGGCCATTTTTAGGTCGACCCATTTTAACAGAATTTGACCAAACACGTCATCTTTTGCCCCGCTCACATACTAGCTTCAAAAATTATGAAATTTGAAACTTAGCAATAATTTGACATCCCGGACACAACAAAAGTGGTTTCGTCGAATTCCTAGGTCGTATGCAAAATCTCAATTTTCAAGGGCTATATATACTATATAGCGACCTTTCTGAAAATTCATTTGGCCATAACTTTTGATTTCCGTTATGAAATTTCGATTTTTCAGATTCGTTAGAAAGGTATTGATAAACAGATTTAATTATTTTCAGTTTCGTCAAAATCTATTATATTTCCCACCCGGTACAGTCAGACTAAGTTTGTATTCAAAATTTCAAACTGCCATATTATACACAATCCTATATTTTATGGAAATAGGCTATTTTACTCATTCAAATTTCTTGTTAATAACCTAATTTAAAAATTTTAAACTGGTTCACATTTTCTAGGTTATTACAATCTCCCCCACTTAAAACTTTTCATCCTCGAAAAGGAAATAACAGTTAAGCAGGAAATAAAATGTAAATGCAAAGTATTGTAAAGGTACCTTGCACCGGAGTTAGTCAGAGATGTCCACTCTGCATTTGGGATAGGCTTGTTTAATGTTTTCCTCGGTCTCCCAAGTACAGTCTCTAAGATCACTACTCCATTGCAATTTGACTAAATGAATCTTTTTCCTCCTTAGCTCTCTAGTTTCTTTGCCACCTATCTTTAATGGATCCCTCTTGAGTGCTAATTCTGGAGTTATGTCTATATCCTGTTGTGCTGCTTCTTCTACAACAAGATCTGGATCATGAACATGTTTTTTGAGTTGAGATACGTGGAACACATCATGTACACCAGGCAACCAATTAGGTAATGAAACCCTATATGCCAGAGTTCCAATCCGCTCGAGTATAGGAAAGGGACCAATAAATCTCGGTGCCAACTTCCCAGTCTTGCCAAATCTGATTACTCCTCGCATTGGAGAAACTCTTAAATAAACATAATTGCCAACGACAAACGATATATCCCTTCTTCTCGCATCTGCATAACTTTTCTGTCGGCTCTGTGCGGTTTTCAATCGCTTCTTAATGAAATCGACTTTATCCGATGCTTCTTGAATCATATCGGGCCCTAACACAAGTCTGTTGCCAGGTTCTACCCAACATGCGGGAGATCTGCACGGTCTACCGTATAATGCTTCGAATGGAGACATTCCCAAACTTGCTTGATAGCTATTGTTGTAAGAGAATTCTGCTAAATGTAAATGATCTTCCCATGAGCCTCCAAAATCGATAACGCAAGCCCGCAATAGATCTTCTAAAATTCTATTCACCCGCTCAGTTTGGCCGTCTGTCTGAGGGTGATAAGCGGTGCTTAGATTTAATTTGGTCCCCAATTCTTCCTGGAATGCTTCCCAGAATTTGCTAGTAAATAGGGGATCTCTATCGCTGACTATATTGAGCGGCACTCCATGTAGTTTAACTATTTCTCTGAAGTAAATCTGTGCCAGACTTTGAGCTGTTCTGTTGGATCGGACAAGTATGAAATGGGCAGTCTTCGTGAAGTGATCTACGATTACCAATATACTGTCGTTTCCTTTTCTAGTTCGTGGCAGGCCATCGATGAAATCCATCGAAATTTGTTCCCACTTCCATCCTGGAATTTCCAATGGTTGTAATAATCCAGCCAATTTCTGCTGATCGCTCTTAACTAGCTGACAATTGGGGCATCGGCTAACATATAATGAGATATCTCTTTTCATCGCCTTCCAACAGAATGTGCGCTTGATATCGTTATACATTTTCCTCACACCGGGATGGATACTTAATTTGGACTTGTGGCATTCATCAAGCACTTCTCTTTTTAGCTCAGAGATGTCGGGAACACAAATTCTTCCTTTTAATCTCAAAACCCCCTCACTATCCACTTGGAAGCTGGATTCTATGCCTTCATTGATCCTTTTGATCATTACTTTTACAAAATTATCCTCCTTTTGAAGGGTCGAGATTCTGTCCATTAATGAAGACGTGATGACAAAACTGGCGATGATTTCATTCTTTCTGCTGAGCGCATCTGCTACAACATTGGCCTTCCCTGGAGTGTATAGAATTTCAAAATCGTATGCTACAAGGAATTCTAACCAACGCTGTTGCCTCAGGTTCAAGTCTTTCTGAGTGAACAGGTATTTCAAGGATTGATGATCGGTAAATAGTTCGAATTTCTCGCCCAATAAATAATGCCTCCATATTCTTAAAGCGAACACGATAGCTAATAACTCAAGATCATGAGTAGCATAGTTTCTTTCATGCGGCTTTATTTGACGGCTGGCATAAGCGATCACTTGGCCTTTTTGCATTAACACTGCGCCTAACCCTCTAATAGAAGCATCTGTCCATACAGTCAAGTCTTCGTTACCTTCTATTATGGTCAATACTGGAGCAGTTGTCAACTTCAGTTTTAGCTCTTGGAAAGCTTCTTCACATTCGGGAGTCCATTTGAATTTCTCATGCTTCTTTGTAAGCTTTGTGAATACTCCTGATATCTTTGAAAAATCCTGAACGAACTTCCGATAGTAGCTAGCTAATCCCAGGAAACTTCGAACTTCTGTGGGCGTAGTACGTTGTTTCCAGTTTTGAATCGCTGTAATTTTGCTTGGATCTACAGTAATTCCTTCTTTTGAAACGACATGGCCTAGGAATTTAACTTCATTCTGCCAGAAGACACACTTAGAAAATTTAGCTTTCAAGACATTTCTCCTTAGAATCTTCAGCACTTGTTCTAAATGTTTTGCATGCTCTTCTTCCGACTTAGAGTAGATTAAAATGTCATCGATGAAGACTAGAACAAATTTATTCAACACACCACGGAACACTCTATTCATAAGATCAACGAAGTATGCCGGAGCGTTGCACAAGCCGAACGGCATTACTAACCATTCGTAGAATAAATCGGGACCCCTGAAGGCGGTCAAAGGAACACAGTCTTCAGCTATACGCAATTGGTGGAAACCCGTAGCTAGGTCCATCCTGGAAAATACTGTTGCTCCATTTAATTGGTCTAACAGATCGTCTATTCGGGGCAAACGATATATTTGTTCTTCAGTGTCTACTTATTGAGATCTCGGTAATCAACGCAAAGTCTTAGAGTACCGTCTGATTTCGAGACAAATACCACTGCGGCTCCCCATGCTGAAAAGCTTGGTCTGATCAGACCTTTCCAAAGTAATTCTCGGGTTCGACTACTTAGCTCTTCTTTTTCTTTCGGGGCCATTCTTCTTATTGGATGTACTACTGGTCGGGCATTCGGAATTAGATCAATTCTAAATTCAATTTCTCTTTGCGGCGGTAAGTTTTCTACTTCTTCAAACACATCCGCGTAGTTTTTCACGACCGGTATCTTTTCTAATGAAGGGGGAATAACTTCTAAAGAAGACCAAAATTCTGTTCTATTGATTTCTGAGCCATGGCATGGTATATATATAGGTCCAAGTTACGTTTCGACTTTATCGATTCTCTCGGCACATCTAACTTCGGCCTTAAACTTTATCAACCAGTCTAGCCCCAGTATAATATCGAATTCGGAAAGGTCCATGACAATCACTTTAAAAGAGAACCTGTATCGAGAGAAGGAAATAGGTACTTTACAATATGTACTGAGACTAACATAACCTCCTATCGGGTTTTGAACTTTAAATGGTTCTTTAAGTTTTCCTCTTTTCATTTTTAACTTATGAACAATGTTACCAGAAATGAAGCTACGCGATGCACCAGTATCAAAAAGTACAGAAACAGGAATATTTTTAATGGTAAGGGTACCTCCCAAGACATCGGGTTTACCTGATCCATCGGTGGTAGCTGGCGGGGTCTTCCCGTCATAGACATGGGCCACTTGTGCGCTCTTCTTCAAAGGACAATTCCTGCTGTAGTGCCCCTTCTTGTGGCAGTTGTAGCATTCGGCTGAATCATTGGCCTTTGGCTTCTTTGGGGCTTTGCACACATTAGAGAAATGACCGGGCTTCCCACAATTGTAGCAGCTTCCTCTCGGGATCTTTGCGGGTTTTTGAGTAGCGGTCGCGGTAATGCTAGATTCGGGTTGGTCTATTGAAGCCTTGCGCTTATTCCCTGCTTGGCTTTTAGCGCGGTCTTGGCTAGCAAGCCTCTCATCCATGTCTTCGTAGTTGCAAGCCATCTCTACTAGTTCTGTAAAAGAGAGTTTGATGTTGCTCATAGCTCTATCGTGATACTTGCGCTTCAGCCCAAATATGAATCTCTTATTCTTCGCTTTGTTGGTCAAAACCAGCTCTGGAGCATAGCGCGCTAGCTGAGTGAACTTATTCAGATAGTCCTGAATAGAGAGGTCTCCCTGCTGGAGATTAGCAAATTGCTCCCGCATCCTCTCTAGAGCTTGTTCCGGTACAAACTTCTCATTGAATAAAGTCTTGAACTGCTCCCAAGACCGGATAGTACCAGCTGCATCCCTAGAGGTAATGGCATCCCACCATAGCTCTGCTTCCTCTTGAAGGAGCCAAATGCCAAGTCGGGCTTTGTTGTTAGTTCCCATGCCCATACCTTCGAAGATTTTCTCATAGGTCTTTAGCCAAGCGATAGCTTCGGTCACTGTGCCAGTGCCAGTAAAAGGTTTCCCTCCAAGATTTATGTACCTCTTTGCTACTTTGTCGAGCTCAAAGTCTTCTGGTGCTGGTGGCGGAATAATAGGACCTTCCACTACTGCGGGGATATTCCCCCGTCCTCCTGCTGCATCTCCTCGGCCTCCACGGCCTCCTCTAGCTGCTGCTCCACGCGTAGCCATCTAAGAGTACTGTATAAGCAAGAAAAGAGTCAAGCTCACAGATTTGATAATTTTCATAAATGATAAAGCAAGGGAATACAAGGAAAGATAATGATGATGTACTGATCAAATTGTTTTGCTAATCTGCTTAGCTCATTCTAGGACATTGCTAATCCTATCTCTAATGAGCTACTCGTATTAGAACTCTACTGATTCTATTCTGACGAGGTGTTTATTGTGTTAGATCCCTGAACTAAGGTTAACCAAAGCTCTGATACCAACTGTGACGATCCCAAAATCCGAGGGGCGGTATTAAGGATAATCATTAGGAAATAACACATATATCATCATAGCAGAGTACATATAATAGCAGAAACAATAAATAAAATACTTTTACATGGATATGACAGCGGAATCACAACATGTAGGAATATCAGAATAGCATAACGTGGGATATACTTAGTAAAAAGAATGGGAAGTGATCAGTCATCATCGCCAGAGGCGGAATACATACATGCAGTGACATAATAAGAGTATCAGTCTACATCGCCGAAGGCGGAATACATATACATATAGTGAGAAATACGGAAAGTAAATCAGTCTGCATCGCCAGTGGCAGAATCATAATATAAATAAAGTAATGGCGGAAAATATCTAAGTCATCTCTATGAAGTCAGCCTCGCCATGAGCCAAAAGTGCACCCTACGCAGTAGTGCAGAACCAAAAACCACCTGTCACCTGTGTACTAGGCAACCCGTGTGAAAATAAGGGCACCCGCGTTTGCAAAGTGAAACAAACAACGAGTCAGTCATGGGGACTGGTATGAGGAATCTATTTAATGGTTAAACAACAGTAAATAGCAAATCATTGGACCACGCCACTTTCGCGGAACGGGTTTACTCCAGTGATTGCTAGTGCATTTAAAACAAATTAAATCCTTTTAAAACAACGCCATGCTTTTAGAAAGAATGAAGCCATTATAAGACTCAGGTCCCATCATACAATGCAATGCAAGCCGGGGGATAGAGTTTTACCTTATAATAGCCAAATATGATTGATACGTATAAAGCAAAATCATTTGATATTATTACTAGTGCATATATGTTTCAAAAGCGAATAGCATCATAAATATCAATCATAGACGGCAAAAGTGCCCCATACCACTATGTCGCCATACTAGTTTTACAATCAAGTCCGTTATCTCGTATTAGAAATTGGATTTCCGTCATGAGTCGAGGCAAGGGGCAAGCTCCTCTCCGCTTCGAGACAATCTAGCAAATGTCTCGGGACTACACACTCTGGGTAACCCCTGGATGCGGCTGGGCCGGTCCTCACTTACGTTAGAGGATTATTTATTCCTAAACACACGTTTCTCGGTCCTTACAGACCTCTAATCGAGGCGCCTCGCATTCCAACAACCACAAAGGTGAAAAGTAGATATATATGTCAGGGCTGGTAAGTCACTGACACCACCATAGCTAGAAAGAAACGTAGTGCTCTCCCAGCGGTCTGTATCCCGTTTTTAACTCATACCGGGGTGTGAGGTTCGCGAATCTACGAAATACACAAAGCTAGGCCACGTAGACCTTGCTTTGATCATCATCCACAAGACTTTGCTTTGCAACAAAAGCCTTGATCCTAGCATCTTGGCATGCCACATAGGCAGTCTACTCCATACGATTGATTTCCATCGATATATAACCTCTGAGCTTGTACGTCTCAGAGAAGGGCGTTAAGCAAAAGAATAAATTCTCCGCCGCCAAAAAGATATATATTTAACAGAGATCAATCAGTACAGAACAAAATCCAATGTCAGACATGCAGTCCATTTACAAGTCCGTCCTGGGTCTGAACGAAACCGGAGGCGTCAAATTCCTCGTATATCCGTCCAATCAACACATACGTTCAGACGGCCACTACTTCCGTCCCCTTCCGGTAGCTACTCCGGTTAGGAACCTCAGTGGCGCCCATCCAACCGATACGAAGATCGTCGGTCTTGAATCGTCTTTGTATCTTCCAATTCGAATCGCTCGATAAATTATTTGAAATGAGGATTAGCTCGGCCTTTTCAAATAATTCACATCATTAGAATTTAAATCGATTCATTTTATGTTATGTTATTCGACATCCATCTTTCAGTTATTTAGCGTTATTTTCATGTCATACACATACAACCATCAAATATCAAACAATTCAAGCCCAATTGGTTTATTTGCAACCTATGTTGCTTATAATATTTTATAACGATTTTTCGCCATTTTTATTTATTTAAAAATGGCCATATTTAATTAAACGACGTTTCAGGTCGTTCGTGTTACTGGCGCTGTTTTTCCCTTAATTTGTTTTACACATATCGGAAAATCTAACCGTTGGATTTCCACAAAGTCTATATCAGTGGGAAGGTATTCCCAAAGCGAACCCAACGGTTCCAGTCTCGTGAGAATCCGACGGCCGGATCTTCCACACTAGTCGTTTGAAGTTACGGTTTCAAAATTCGAACTGCAGCGTCGTTATTCGATTAAATTTAATTATATTTATATTTATATATAAATATAAACGATTCTGGCGCTGTTTTTCTTCAGATTTGAATTAAACATTCAGGACAATCCAACCGTTGGATTTTTACAAGGTTGGTGCCATTGGAAAGGTATTTCAAAGGCGAACTCAGCGGTTGCGGTTTCGGGAAGATCCGATGGTCGGATTTCTCGTACTAATCGTTTCAAATTACGATTCCGAAACGCGAACTGCACGTCCTCTATTCCTTTTAATTATATTTATATTTATATATATAAATATGGTTCATTCCATAGTTTCAACTATAGATCATTTTATTTTTCAACTTCGTTTTCACTTCAAATATTTCACTAACGCCTTAATATTTCGAAAAATTTCGCCATAACCTCCTTTGTACGGGGAGGGGTTTGGAAATTTATTGGGCCGTATTAGGTACCCAATAAATCCTAAAAAGCATCCACATATTTTTAGTGATATATTTTGGTGTTTACGGGGGAGCGTGTACTGATAATCACTCCAGAGAATAAATTCCCGTCACCCCGTTTCCGTGTGGAAATAAATAGTCCATGTGCCGTATCTAATAATTAGAGCGACGTGGTTATTGTCAACTCTAGACCCGTGTGGGGTTTTTATTAATCTGGCAATTTATCGTTATAATTTATATAGTCCATATCAGTCATCAGTTCAACCTGTAGTACTTAGTCATCGCCATACAAGCCTCTTGCTTGTATGGTAAATCTTCCACCTCGTCACACAAGCTCCAATTGCTTATGTGGAATATGATGAAGTATGCCTATCGTCAAGAAGTATGCCATGTAGTGTAGTTCAAAATTAATTGTTACTATCCTATGGTGTTGTTTATTATTTCACACAGAAAAACCAGCACTCCGCATCCAATGGCATTCACAGGAGTTGATATATAAATAAAATTGCGCAGCCAACTCATCAAGGTTTACCTATTTGCCGGGCACGCAAATAATTTCTTTACTCAACAACTAATCATTTTTCCTGTTCAACACATGTATATATATGCAGAACAAGCTAATAATAATATTTCTAGCAAACTATTATTTATTTCAACACGTGTGTATTTTAACTAAGCGTATACATGATAAAAGGAATATTTTTATCATCAAAAATATTTATTCGACACATGTGTATTTTTAACTAAGCGTATACATGATAAAAGGAATATCTTTATCATCAAAAATATTTATTCGACACATGTGTATTTTTAACTAAGCGTATACATGATAAAAGGAATATCTTTATCATCAAAAATATTTATTCGACACATGTGTATTTTTAACTAAGCGTATACATGATAAAAGGAATATCTTTATCATCAAAAATATTTATTCGACACATGTGTATTTTTAACACTTCTTATTCACTATAAAAATATAGTTTTCCTTGTCGATTCATTTTATTTTTAGACGACGATAACATTCAACACATGAATTTCAACTCGACGAACAAATTGCAATTCAACACATGAATATTCTATATCGTTGGTATATATAAAAATGTGATTTTTATCGCTAAAGCCATTTGTTTAAATTCAAATAATATTCAACACATGAATTTCAACTCAACGAATGAATTGCAACTCAACACATGAATATTCGATATAGTTTGTATATATATAAAAATGTGATTTTTATCGCTAAAGCCATTTGTTTAAATTCAAATAATATTCAACACATGAATTTCAACTCAACGAATGAATTGCAACTCAACACATGAATATTCGATATAGTTTGTATATATATAAAAATGTGATTTTTATCGCTAAAGCCATTTGTTTAAATTCAAATAATATTCAACACATGAATTTCAACTCAACGAATGAATTGCAACTCAACACATGAATATTCGATATAGTTTGTATATATATAAAAATGTGATTTTTATCGCTAAAGCCATTTGTTTAAATTCAAATAATATTCAACACATGAATTTCAACTCAACGAATGAATTGCAACTCAACACATGAATATTCGATATAGCATATGTAAATAGTTTCAATGAATGAAAATTATTCTAACACATAAATATTTCAGAAAATTTCGGCAGCATAACGACAGGGTAGTTAAAACCGGGACCGTCCCTAGTACGACTCCTCGCTCTACCTTAAAACCTCGCGGTTTTTGACAATGGGGATCATGCATCTAGTTCGCACGCAGGCGGCATGTTTTATTTTCAATTCCACAATCATATTCTTTTTTGTTTCAACCACAAGAGGGTATTTTTCAACCACCAAGGTATTTTTCAACCACAAAGGTATTTTTCAACAATAATATCAACCACAAACAATTATTTCCAACCATTCGTCATACCATATAACATCACGTCAAACACAAGCAATAAATATCGTCCATGGTTTGTGGACGAGGGGAGTATGTATATATATATATATATATATATATATATATATATATATATAGTATAATAATTCACTTGCATTTCATCACAATTCAAAGCATATATGTTTCAAACAACGCTTGTATAATTTATACATCGCTAATATAACCTATACAACTCATGTACATGAGGTATACAATGCGTATATAATTTACACTTCGCTTATATAATTTATACAACGCGATTACATTCACACAAATAGTTTAGATTCCTCACATTGGTTCTTGCGGTGCTAAAAATCGTAGGAAGGTCAGAAAAATCCGCGGCTTCTTCTAGAATGTAGAGAGCCTCCTTGCGGTCACGGTGTCTCCTGTTTCATCGAATTTCGTTAACATAGCAAAAAGATATGATTTTTACAAATTTGCAACGCTTTAAAGTGTAAAAATCAGTTTAGCCGTATACCCATTTTTGATTTCGAAACTAGGGTTCGGATTTTCAGACAATCCGTGAATCTATGCTCCGATCAGAGAGTGGGACTTGTAAGAGGGGAACGAGGCGGTCCTATCGGTGGTCGGAGGAGCTGGTGCGATTGCCTCTGGCGATCGTGGCGTCGACGTGAAGTCGGCGACTTCCTGGGCGTCGTTCTCGACGCTGGCGAAGGGAGGAAGAGCGGGGGTTGGTCGGATTTGAAGAAGGAGGTAGGCGGCGTCGATTGAGGGTGGTGGCGTCGGCTGGCGTCGCCTGTGGCGGCGGGATTTTCGTCGGGAAGTTTTGAACGACGTGCGTCGTTCGTTAGTTCTGGCGGCTTAGGGTTTTTAGGTTTTTTTTTTTAAAAGAAAATTTCCTATTGGCCGATATTTATAGAAAATTTTTAAATAGTGTTTTTGCAAACGGACTCCTTTTTAAACCCAATGACTGTCGCTCCTAGCTAAATACCCCAATTCCGGACACAATGGGATATGTTTCGTTGGCCATTTCGACTGTTACAGTCAGCTATTTTTCAATTTAAAATATAAAACATTCGATATTTAATTTAAACGTACATTTCAATTTGCCAGGGCCACAAACTGAATCGAAAAATTCCAGAAAAATAAATCTAGCTTTGTTTTGACGATACGGTCCTAACAAAACCAGTTTCGTCGAATTCTGAGCTCGTTTGCAAAACGGCCATTTTTAGGTCGACCCATTTTAACAGAATTTGACCAAACACGTCATCTTTTGCCTCGCTCACATACTAGCTTCAAAAATTATGAAATTTGAAACTTAGCAATAATTTGACATCCCGGACCCAACAAAAGTGGTTTCGTCGAATTCTGAGGTCGTATGCAAAATCTCAATTTTCAAGGGCTATATATACTATATAGCAACCTTTCTGAAAATTCATTTGGCCATAACTTTTGATTTCCGTTATGAAATTTCGATTTTTCAGATTCGTTAGAAAGGTATTGATAAACAGATTTAAATATTTTCAGTTTCGTCAAAATCTGTTATATTTCCCACCCGGTACAGTCAGACTAAGTTTGTATTCAAAATTTCAAACTGCCATATTATACACAATCCTATATTTTATGGAAATAGGCTATTTTACTCATTCAAATTTCTTGTTAATAACCTAATTTAAAAATTTTAAACTGGTTCACATTTTCCGGGTTATTACACCGCGCCCCTCTTTTCTCTCTCCGTCCTCTTGCTTTCAACGCTCGAACTCCCAAATCCTACAGCGCCACCCTCCAGCGCGCTAAACCCCCTTCGCCTCCTCCTCGCCAGCAAGGCCCACGGCCGCAGTAGACACCCCCTCCGACGCAAGATTCAATTTCACCAATAAAGGTGAGTTTTACTTTTCACAATATGTTTAAATCTGATTTTATTCTAGGTTAAAACCATAGTTTTTAAGTCAGTTTTTATTTGAAGTAAATAGATTGTTGTGAAATCAGTTTTTGTAAGTGGAGGATATTGATTTTTAACACACAAATAAATTTTTTTTAACACACAAAGAAATGATTTTTAACACACAAAGATAAGATTTTTATTCGGTAAAAGCTAAGTTTTTTTTTAATGAAAAGATTTGATTAAAAATAGAGAAGTAGGATTTTTAGAGATGGAAAAGGTCGCATTTTTAATTTAGAAAGGTTATATTTTTATAGTTAGAAAATATAGATTTTTATTATAGGAAAGTTAAGATTTTTATATACTAGATAATATAAAAATACAATTTTTATATTATAAAAGGAGTAAAAATATAATCTTCATATTTGAAAAGGCGAAATCTTTATGTATAGAATAGCGATGTAAAAATAGAATTTTCATCTATATAGTATGGATGTAAAAATAGAATTTTTATCTATATAGTAGCGTTGTAAAAATAGAATTTTTATCTATATAGTAGCGTTGTAAAAATAGGATTTTTATATATTGAATAGCGAAGTAAAAATTCGATTTTTATATATTGAATAGCGGAGTAAAAATTCGATTTTTATATATTGAATAGCGGAGTAAAAATTTGATTTTTATATATTGAATAGCGAAGTAAAAATTCGATTTTTGTATATTGAATAGCGGAGTAAAAATTCGATTTTTATATATTGAATAGCGGAGTAAAAATTCGATTTTTATATATTGAATAGCGGAGTAAAAATCCGATTTTTATATATTGAATATCGAAGTAAAAATTCGATTTTTATATATTGAATAGCGAAGTAAAAATTCAATTTTTATATATTGAATAGCGAAGTAAAAATTCGATATTTATATATTGAATAGCAAAGTAAAAATTAGATTTTTATATATGTAGTGAATAAGGGCAACGAAATTGACGAAAGTGACGAAAGAAGAAATGGCGGAGATTTCTACAATAGAAGAGTCGTGGAGTTGGAATAGCTAATCGGTGAGAATTTCTCACTCTAAATTTCTTTTTCTAGTTATATATATATATATATATATATATATATATATATATATGCAGACGGTGCTTAGCAGCACCCGACATCCGTCATCCACAGACCATGGATGGCTTGTTTGTTTGATTGATGTGTTGTGAAATTTGTTTGTGAAATTGATGTGAAATAGAAAATGAAATATATTTATGTGTTGAAAGGAAATAAAATATTTATATAGTTAAAAATATTTTATCGTTAAAAATATAATTTTTGACGTGAATGTGAATAAATGAATATTTTAAACAAATCGGCCGATTTGTTTATATACACTGATTTGACTGATATTGATTGGGATGATAAATTTTACACATCGCCCAACTGCATGAATAAAAATATGTGTTTGTTGATTTGAAACCCCACACGGGTGTTGGGATGATATTTGGGTACACTAATCCGAATTATTTCTGTATATGTCGATCGATTGGTCGACAGACTGGGTAAGCGTTGATTATTTATATTTGATGCTTATGCAGTTGTGTGGTGCACCTTGGATGATGGTTGATTGTTTATCATTGCTATTATATACATGTGTTGTATGGAATCCATATAATTAACATTATATGGTGATTGATTGGGCCTCATTCCAATCAGGAAAATAATGAATATTATTAAAGGAAATTCATGTGTTGAATATAAAAATAGTCATGTGTTGACGATGTTCATGTGTTGAAACAATTTATGTGTTGAGTAAAATATTTTAATAATAAAATATACATCTTTATCATATTTAAAATTAGAACTACTTCACGGTGGAGTCTAATTAAAAATCAAACGATAGATACCATGATTTTATAAAATATTTTACATAACAAAAATAGTCGTGTGTTGAAAGAAATATAGATTCATGTGTTGAATAGAATATATATTCATTTGTTGAATAGAATAACGAAGTTTTTGAAAAATATAAAGCCGTGTTGATTAGAGATGCGTTATTTTGACGCGAACGATATTTATATCGTTTTTATTCGTTTTGTAATGAATATTGAAAAGTGATTTCAAAATTCAATATTTTAAAATGAAATTCAAATTAAATTAGATTAAGATTCAAATTGAAATTTTATTGAATCAATTTGAAATGAATTCGAATCGAATAGAAAATGAATTCGATTCGAATTGAATAGAAAGTGAATTTGGATTCGAATTGAATAGATAGTGAATTTGGATTCGAATTGAATAGAAATGAATTCAAATTGAATTAAATTGAAATTGAATTAAAAACGAATTGAAATCGTTTTGAATGAAATTTAAAATGAACTGAAATTGAAATCAATTTGAAATGAATTCAGATTGAAGTAAATGGAAGGTAAATTCAAATTGAATTGAATTAAAACAAATTAGAATTTGAATTGAATTGAAACGAATTTGAATTCGAATTAAATAAATTTGAAATGAATTCGAATTGAATTGAAATCAAATCGATTTGAGATTGAAGATGAAGTTGAAATTGTTTTTGAAACGAATTTAGAACTATATGTAAAATTCGTTTTAAAAGGAAATCGACGAAATATATATATATATATATATATATATATATATATATATATATAATGGCCTGAATAGAAAGCACCGCGGTAGTTCGTGAATTTCGACCATTGACTTCAAACTGACGTTGCGGGAGATCCGATCGTCGGATTCTCCTAAAACCGGAACCGTTGGATTCATATCGAAAAGAGCTTTCCAATGAATATTAGAAATTTGAAATCTAACGGTTGGATTTGGAATTATGTCCAAATCAAATTTGGAAAATGTCGTTGTAAGTGCAGTTCAATGGCCGTTGATGGAAATCGACCGTACGGGCCTTGATAAAATTATTAAAAATATCTATAATTTGTGTAAAATCATAAGAAATGATTTGGGAAAAATTGGGCTAAAAAATTTCATATTTGAAAGGATAAAAATAGATTTTTGTCGAAATGAACTAGTGTTGAACTAGAATTAAAATCAATTTATTTTTGAAATAAATAAATTGAATTTGAAAGTGATTTTAAAAATAATCAATATTCCCAATTCGTGGATTGGACTGGAGTTGAATCGAACTTATCTTCGGAATATTTCGATGTTGGATTTCGTGACTATACAGATATTGTTATGGGAATTTGAAAGATATATTTTATGTCGTTATTTCCAATACGATATTTGTTGGTTTCAGAATTTGATATTGAATATAAGCCGGTATATTTTCTATTCAGAGCCTTGTATTTAATATCAAATGTGATTTGGGTTTATCGTGAATCGTGTTTTAGATGACATTGGTTCTTTAACCCAGTTAAAGACAAGAGGTTGATTTTTGAAAGGATTAAAACTAAGTGGAGTTTTAATGAATCTTTAATTAGATTAAAATGTGAATTGATAATTTAATTTATCAAATCTGAAAAGTGATCGAGAGTGGAGTATCACCAGTTTTGCTCCAAAGCGATAGTTAGATCTTTAATTATATTTGAACGTGAAATGGTAATTAATTTTACCGATAACACCGTGGTGTTAGGTATGGAGTATTACTAGTTTTGCTCCAGGGGATGAATAGGTTGGGATTGGGAAATAAAATAAATAATTACTTCGGTGTGGTTCGCTAATCCCGACTAGTTTGAAATGATATCCAAAGGAAGATTAAAGAATAAATTCAGAAGAATTTATCTTGGATAAAATTAATGGGAACCTTTCCCTAAGAATGTGATTTTGTGAATAAAAGAATATTCTGAATTGGAACGAGGTGTTCATTGTGTTTGTGTAACATTTGTTTATTATATACGCGGGTTATTCAGAAAGGCTGGGTTATACCCATTTTGAATAACCGATTCGACGAGATGTCGAAGATGAAGACGGTGGTTGAAGACCGGAAGTATTCACATCGTTTGGGTGATTACTGATGATCTTGATTGGGTTGTACACCCATGATGAGGGAAACAGTTGGTGATCGTCCAGACGTACTTGGAGATCGATGGATATGCGAGGAAAGTGCCTCCGGTTTCGTTCAGACCCAGGACGAACTTGTAAATGGATTGTGTGTCTGACATTGGATTTTATTCTGTGTTGATTGATCTCTATTAAATATACATCTGTTTGGCGGCGGAGAATTTATTCTCTTGCTTAACGCCCTTCTCTGAGACGTACGAGCTCAGAGGTTGTATATCGATGGACATCAGTCGCATGGAGTGAATTGCCAGTGTGGCACGCGTAAGTGGCAATTGATCAACGCTTCTGTTGAAAAGCAAAGTCTTGTTATTGATGATCAAAGCACGGCCTGTGTGGCGTAGCTTTGTGTATAACGTGAATTCGCGAGCCTCACACCTCGGTATGAGTCAAAAATGGGAGATGGACCGCTGGGAGAGCACGACGTTTCTTTCTAGTTAGGGTGGTGTCAGTGACCTACCAGCCCTGACATTTATATATTTTTCACCTGTGTCGTTGTTGGAATGCGAGGCGCCTCGGATATAGGTCTGTAAGGACCGGGAAACGTGTGTTCAGGAATTGCCAATCCTCAAAAGTAAGAGAGGACCGACCCAGCCGATTCCAAGGATCAAAGTGGGGTCCTGGGACATTTGCTAGAGTGTCTCGAACGCAGAGAGGTGCTTGCCCCTTGCCTCGACTCATGATGGAATCCAATTTCCAATAAGTGATAATTCGGTTTCATTTGTATAACCTAGTATGGCGACATAGTGGTATGGGTCATTAATGTCGTCTATGATTGATATTTAAGATTGAAATTGTTTTGACACTATACACTTATTATAGTATCAAATAATGTGTTTTAAACGTATCAAGCATGCTTTGGTTGTTATAAGGTAAAAACCCTATCCTCCGGCTTGCGTTGCATTGTGTGATGGGACCTGGGTCTTATAACAGCTTCATTTTTCTTTATTTAGCATTGCGCTGTTTGTTCTATGCATTGGTATTCTTGGTTGGAAACCCGTTCCGTGTTATACGGCGTGGTCCCTTGATTTACCTAACTTTAAAAATAAAGATTAATAACTGTTTTAGTTCTCACACCAGCCACATGATTGACCTGGAGTTTATTGTTTTAACCTAAACTCTAGGTGCCCCTATTTTCGACACGGGCAGCTAGTAGTTTTGGTTTTGCAGATTTATATTCACAGGGTCCTGATTTACAGCTGGAACGATGCTCGAAAAGCTGTATCCGTGCATTACTTATAGTTCTGTTTTTGTATTATTTTCCACTGCTATGTAATTTATTGTAATCTCTGATATTTGTTAAATGTAATTTATTCATTTATACTCTGTATATTCTTGTATCTGATGGAATTGTTGTAATAACAATGAAATGTTCTTCCGTTTGCGTTCTATTTTGTCTTGTCCTCAATTCTATCCGTGCTTTCCTTCACGGGGAAGTTCGGGTCGTCTCATCGAGCCATTTACAGTATAGAAGGAGAAAGGGGTACATTTGTGAGGATTGTTCGGAGTTTGAGAAGGTGGTGAGTTCGGATTTTTCAATAGAAGAGAGAAGAAGAATATTAAAAAAAAGGATTTAGGTAATTTCCTGAATTCATTAATTATAATTTAAAGTATATTTAGATTATTCGATTTTTATAACATTATTCAATAATATAGCTAGCTTATAAAATGTGTAACCTTAATATGCATTTCCAGAATCAAACAGAATCGATTACATTGGATTTGAATTGGCAAAAGTTTCGAATGCGTACTAATTTGGAGAGATATGGAGCTAGTCGGGATTTTCGATTAAATTAAACACTCGTTTAATTTAAACATCGCTATTTCATCAAATAAAATCACGATGAGTAATTCTCACTCAAGAATTTTATTTAAATTAATTTTATTGTTAAAAATAATTGGTTGGTTATTTGCTTGCACTGAAATATTTTTATGGCTATTAAATATATATTAGTAATTTAGGATTGGTGTTTGTGGCTATTATATATATATTGGTGGTTGGATTCCCGCAGTACCATTAGCGGATGCCCGCAGTATCATTAGCGGATGATTTCCCTATACGCCCCACAATATATATAGTGGATGACCTTCATACCGCGATATCCTACCTCGAAGCAATATGGGTATTATTTATGTTGACTAACGTTTGTGGATGCAGGAAAAACAGGTTGGAGGAATCCCACTGGATTCCTCAAAATTTGTTACTGTTTGTGTAACATCCCGGTAATTTCAACGATTCAAAATTTTGATTTTTTGATCAAATTCTTTTTATCTTGGAAATTTAACATAAAAATTTTATGATGAGAATTTGATATCTGAAATGCGTCCATCTGGATATAGAAGTCGGGCAAGTTTCATCGGAAATACTCAAGTTCGTCGATTGTCAAAATTTTCTATGCATATCAGTTCAAAATAGGCGTCCGTAAATTTTGTCCAAAATACTGACGATTCGACGTTAGAAAATTCTTTTGCTTATTCTGAATTCGGCAGCGCAATCCGTTTCGTGAAATTCGTACATTTCGACCCTCGTTTTAATTTATTTGTACGTTTTTCTGCATTAAAAGGTGTCCGTAATGGGGTTTTGATCGGAGTGTCGTGACAATGTGTTCTTTATACCGTTGCGTCCATATCATCGCGCCGATCACCGTGGTATATTCATTTATCAGTTTTGGGTGTCTAGTTTGCAATGAAAAATTAAAATGGCTGCGCAACAATATTGATACCTGTTCATTTAAATATGAACTGCCCATATTTAAGTCCATCCGGTTTAGCTAGTAGGATTTGGATCTGTGAATCAACAGTAAAAGCAACCGGAAGATCTCCAAAATGGTGAATAGACGCGGCTTTTGATTTCTCTCACCATTTGCATATATATCACCATATGTATCCCTTCATTTCATTTCTCCTTCTCGTAACTCATCACCTACTCTACCTCTTCAAGAACCACCGTCCTTTCTCTCCATCCCTAAAAAAAAAAAACCGAAAGCAACAAAGGGATTGTGGAGAGAAAAAGGCGCCTTCATGCATGCGTGAAAGCTTACTTCCTGTAGCTAAACTTTGCATTTTTCCTTCCTTCCAGTAGCATATTTTCCATACACTCTTTCCAACTTTCAAAGGAAGGAAAGCATGTCCTGTAGCAACTTTTGTCATCCCATTTTCTTGTACAAATCTTGCATCCATCCATTCCTTTCCAGGTGCAAGCGTGAGTCCTCTCCCCTACCTTTTTCTCTTGTTGGGATGTTGCATACTTTTATATATAAAGTTGTTAAAGTTTGCATTGTATATATATATATATATATATGTGTGTGTGTGTGTGTGTGTGTGTGTGTGTGTGTGTGTTGTGTGAGTTGTTAAGGTCACCATGTTGTACATATACGAATTAGTAAGGGGTTTGCATGTGTGCGTTACTATATATTAAGTATATATATGTTTTTATGTTGATATGTTATATGTATTTGTTTATGTTTACAAAAATTTAGGTTGAAGTCTAGTTATCTGGATTTTGTAAAGTTTAATTGAAAACTGAATATACAAATGTTTTTTTTTGAATAAGTACACACTGGTTTGGAAAACAAATTTGTATACTATATGTATGCTGTTTTTTTAGAAATACATAAAAAAATCTACAGTTTAGACTTTGGGTTTGTCAAGTGTCTATATATACTGTGTATTATATACGGGTTTTCAAAACAAATATGTATGCTATATATATGTATGCAATTTGTTTCGGAAAATATATATTATATCAAATGTGCATTTTTAGTTCTGTCAAGTGTATTATCTTTGGGTTTTGAAAAGAACCGTGTACAAAATGACTAATATAATATATAAGCAATTTTGTTTCCAGTCGGGGAAGTTGGTAATAAAGAGATCAAATAAATATCCGTTCATCATTCGCTTCACATCGTCTCCTTCAATTCTATTTGCTACAAAAGGTGAGACCCCTCACTCATGATTAACATTTTTATTTAAGTGTATAAACCTGTGAATTAGTTATCTGAATTGCTAGGATTGCTATAGAGATCATATTATTGTACGTTGTCGACATGTTATTGACATCATTGATGCACATGATATTATTTGGTTGTTTGTATGAATTGTTGATATACGATATATATTAATTGGCGTATGTGATATTCGACACGTGTTGGTTACATATATGTTGATATGACGTGTAAATATGTTTGGACACGTAAAATGAAATCTATATGGATATAATACGTTCAGTGTAGCGTGCATGTAATTTGATACGTGTTAATGTGACGTGCACGATAGTATACGTGACACACACACGGATACGCGCACGAATATACTTTACGTATGCATGTCAAAATAAATGACATTTGACGTGTACGACGGATATTTTGACGTAATATGAACATGTACGAACGTGTCCTTATGACATCTACGGATCGATATTATATGTCGATGATTGATTTGTTATGTGCTGATTTTCACATTGCAAGTTCCCTTAGTTTAGGAAATCACAATGGGTTGAAATGATACATATCCGAACGACTTGATAGAATAGGGGAAAATCGTTATGGGTTGAAATGATAGACCCAAGCGATTTTTATTGAATTTGGGATTACGGGATGAAATGATATATACCCGTACTTGAAAATAAATGGATTGAAATGATACATATCCGTATCACTTGAGCATAGGATAGAAAATTATATACGGACATCATTGGTCATATTTTGAAATCATAATTATATTTTATTTGAAAATATTGATTTTTTGGAAATTTAATTCAAGTATTTTCTATAATAATAATAATAATAATAATAGTTAGATTTCAAATGATAAACTTATATTTTGGAAATGTTTTGAAAAGTTAATTTATAGGTAAGTATGGATTTAAATGATATTTGAGATTTTACTTATATTTTAATTGTTTTGAAAGTTTACAAAGGTTTTAATAACAAAATAAGTACCTATTTTATATATAGTATTTCTATAAATTTTATTATTTAATATTTTTATATTATGTTTTATTTTATAAACTTATATATTTTAAAAACTTTAAATAGTGAAGAGTATAAGTTGTGATTTTGAAAGTATTTGATATTTTGATAGTTATTTTGAGTAAAAATTATAAAATGATTACGGTGTGAAAAATGTAAACGATTGGTTGTTAAAGAGACCGGGATCGTATTTGTCATACTCTCTGCCAATTCTGAAAACCTCTTTAACAACTGTGTACACGGTTGAGTTCCAGAATGAAGAAGGATGGCTTGGCGATCGACTCTATTTTCTATTTCATCTTAATTACGAGACCCTGACTACCTTGAGTCAGCTTGATGCGGCTAAAACAGGTGCTACACCGAGACCAAGTGAGGTCATTCCTCCTATCGAGCATGCTTCTTCGAAACCATTCTATTACTTTTGTGATTCGATTGATGCGCACCCTTGATATAGGAGTGTGTCTCGAGGTGGGAGGTAGTTACTGCTATGCGTTACCACCAGTCTGGTTATGCAAACAGTGAATCCACCCTGGCATTCCTCACGTGCCTTGTCACATGCCTTATACGAGCCCAATACGATTTTGTTTTGTACTGTTTTATATGGAGTACCCTCTAATCAACCTCCAGTTTACGGAGGAATTACGGTACTATATATACTATGGGAATATATAAACGGTGTAAGGGTAATCATGGTAATCCCGCTTACGCTATTATGATATTTACTTTACTGATAGACACTATTATATATAGCGTATTATAATATATAGTATTAGTTTGACGGATCCTTAGAGGATGGTGATCCGAAACATCCTTTAAGTTATTTTGCATTTCGGTAATTGTTTCACTTGAGTTATCATTTAAAATAAGAATGTTAATCCTGACTCGAGTGTGTTATTTTTACATGGATACTCGGGTCAACTTGAGGATATCAGCTTTCTTGATTCAGTTGGAGCTTGGAGCTTTACTTGGATATATCTATCTCTTATTTAGACGTTGCAGTTATTTCAGCTTTCCAGTTATTTCAGTTATTTCCTATTTCAGACTCTATTATTTCCTTATGCATTAGCAGACTTATCTATGTTTGGTACTCTGTTGTTTTTTCTTTAGACTCTATGGTTATGTAGTAGCTTATGGACTACTATTCTATCTATTCCACTGTGTAGTATTTTATTTCTCTGTGTTTGTGATTCTGTGATTGATTTATTTACTATATATGCTGTTATTTGCCAATTTTTATTTACAATCTATTGTTTTGAGCAATTCAAGTCTAACATGTGTGGATTATTGTCAATTTGAATGGTTCAAAATGGTGGGTCATTACAGTTTGTTTTCACACATATATTATCATATATGATGTGTTATAAAACCCGTGATTTGATAATTGAGTGGTTTTGGATGTTTATATATCACTGGGATAAAATGTTGATATATAAAAATACCATGAAAAGGATATTTCAGATTTTAAATAGAAATCCTATTTTTTGTAAAAATAGAATTTGAATTCCAAATGGGCTATAAAGATGTTAACTTGTTTTGAATAAATAAAACAAGTATTGAATTTGTAAATGATGTTTATAAATTGAATAATACATGAAATTGAAGTAAATTTATAAACGTTTAAAATGGATTGATTTTCACTGGATAATCAGAGAGTTGAAATCAATTTATAAATGGTGTTTATAAATGAAGTGTAAAAATTATCATTTGGATAATTTGAATATTTAAATTCAAATGTGAATTTAAAAATAGAAATGGGGAAATCGTTTAAAAAAAACAAACGATGGAATTTATTATAATGTTCAGAATATAAATTGAAATAAAATAAATCCATAAGGATTTACGATTTGAATTCGATTAATTCGAATTTATTCAAATAGAAGTTAAATTGAATATGAAAATAAATTGGGTGTTATATATAAGTTATTATAAATAGAAATTTCCAAATAAGATTTTGGTTTTTAAATAGATTACAAAATAGACTTATTTAAATATAAAACAAGGAAATTTATAAAATGGTGTTTATAAATAAAATGAATTAATTATCAAGAGATAATTTGAATATTTTGATTCAAATATGAATTTAAAAATAGAATTTGAAATCATTCGAAAGGGAACAACTGTTTTATTCCGCAATTCGGAATATCAAAGGGATGGAGTTTCAAATAGAAATTTATAAAGGGAACTTGTTTAAATATATGAAACAAGGAAGTTAAATTTATAAATAGTGTTATAAATTTGGTGAAATAAATTATCATTTGGATAATTTAAACCATTTAGATTCAAATAGGAATTTAAAAGTAAATTGGGAAGTGTTTTGAAATAAAACGATTGTTTATATTTCGGAATTCAGAACATAAGCTGAATTGAGAAAAATTCAATGGGTTTATAATTGAAATTTGATTATATCGAATTTTATAAATAATTTATTTATAAAAGGAATGGGAATTAAATATAGAAGATCGAAGTATAAATAAATATATTACCGAGTAAGGGAAAACCGACAATTATAGATAATCGAAAATATTATGTTGAATTGGGAAATTGATTTGATATATATATCAGAATGGAGTTGAATTTATTAAAAACGAAGTTTAAATGTTTATATATATAAATATAAATAAAACGAACTCGCCGCAGCGCTGCACTTCGTAAATTGGCATTTCGAGCTTCAATTGAGTATATAGAACTCAATTTAAGTCGGAATTCTCTAAAACAAGAATCGTCAGGACCGATTTGATAATAGTTTTCTAATGGAAGAGAAAAATCTGGATTTCGTCGTATAGATTTCGATTTATGTCAAAATCAAATTTTTAGAAAAACAGCGCCATAACCATTATAAAACCATAACGGTTTATTTAAATTATAAAAGGATTTTGAGTAAATAGAATCCGAATCTTCATTAAAAAATCCAGATTTGAGTTAGAAAATATATCTGAACTCAAGTGGAGTAATGAAAATGATTTTTGAAACAAAAATTAGATTTTGTTAATTATTGAATAAAATTAACTAGTTTGAAGAATAATTAGTTAATGGAGTTTGAATCGGATTTGAGCGTTGAATAAGTGAATGTGAATTGTAAATTTATATTCGAAATCGAATACAAAACTTTGAATTAAAAATGGAATTCGATTGGTTTATAACCAAATTAAAAATAGTATATGAACGTGATATGTTCAATTAAAAAGTGGAATAGGCAAAAGAGCTAATTAGAGAGTTGGAATAAAATGTGAATGGACGTATATGGATTAGACAGGTGTGGAATGAAGTGTATAAAGATTTAATTCGAGTGCCCGACAAAAAGGTACATGATTAAATTCCATACGAGGTTTTATGCGCTGAATCGGCAAGCCACTTGGCTTTTTGATTTTCTTTTTAAATGGAAAGGTTCTAGAGAGGCGAGTTGAGGTTGGAACTATCGACCGGTACAAAGGAGGTTATGGCGAATTTTTACGAAAATTTAAGGAGTTAGAATATTTTCACGATAATTTGATAATTAGAAATCTATATATCGATATATATAGAATCCGGTAAGGAAACAAACTTAAAGATAGAATATTATAAACAAAAAGGAAATCGAAAATCTGGAAATGGAAAGAGAAATATATATATATATATATATATATATACGTTTTAAAAATGAATAAGTGGTTTTTAGGGTGTTGATGATTCGAGGTAAGTGGTTTTGACCGTTTTGAAGTTAAGGATGTTTTCAGTCAAGGTCTGAGAGGTAGTTATACCCTAACTTGATTGATTTCATTTTTAATTGATTAATAGCAAGATCCAGTCTCAAAGAGAAGTGTTTGAATAAGAGTTAGTTGAATAAAATATTTTGGGTTGTTGTAACTATGTTTTACACAGCATTCGTTTTAACCCAAGTGGTGGAATTTTGGAAATATAAAAGTAAATATTTCCTTAGTATAAGTAAAGTAGTCAGGAAAGAGATAAGTGATTGCAAATAGAATGTATTTTCTAAGTATAGAAAATAAAAGAAGGTGATATGTAAGGACCCGTTACTTCCCCGTGAAGGAAAGAGCGGATACTTTGAGAACAACACACAAATGAACGCAGACGGAAGAACATTTCAGTGCTATTACAACAATTCCATCAGATACAAGAATATACAGAGTATAAATGAATAAATTACATTCGATAAATATCAGAGATTACAATATATAACATAGCAGCGGAAAATAATACAAAGCACAACTGAAGGTGATATACGGATACAGAGCTTTCTGGATATCATTCCAGCTGTAAACCAGGATCCTGTGAATATAAATCTGCAAAACCAAAACTACTAGCTGCCCGTGCGGAAAATAGGGGCACCCAGAGTTTAGGTTAAAACAATAAACTCCAGGTCAGTCACGTGACTGGTGTGAGAACTAAAACAATTATTTAAAATTTACTTTAAAAGAGAGTAATTCAAGGGACCACGCCGTATAACACGGAACGGGTTTCCTCCCAAGAATACCAGTGCATAGAATAAACAGCGCAATGCTTTTTCGAAAAATGAAGCTGTTATAAGACCCAGGTCCCATCACACAATGCAACGCAAGCCGGAGAATAGGGTTTTACCTTATAACAGCCAAACATGCTTGATACGTTTAAAACAAATCATTTGATACTATAATAAGTGTATAGTGTCAAAACAATTTCAATCATAAATATAAATCATAGACGGCATGAGTGCCCCATCCCACTATGTCGCCATACTAGGCTCTACAAATAAAGCCGAAATACACGTATTGGAAATTGGATTTCCGTCATGAGTCGAGGCAAGGGGCAAGATCCTCTTCGCTTCGAGACACTCTAGCAAATGCCTCGGGACTACACACTCTGGGCAACCCCAGATGCGGCAGGGCCGGTCCTCACTTATGTTAGAGGATTGGCAATTCCTGAACACACGTTTCCCGGTCCTTACAGACCTATAATCGAGGCGCCTCATTCCAACAACCACAAAGGTAAAAAGTATATAAATGTCAGGGCTGGTAAGACACTGACACCACCAAAGCTAGAAAGAAACGTCGTGCTCTCCCAGCGGTCCGTATCCCGTTTTTGACTCATACCGAGGTGTGAGGCTCGCAAATCCATGCTATACACAAAGCTTCCACGTAGGCCATGCTTTGATCATCAACCACAAGACTTTGCTTTTCAACAGAAGCCTTGATCCATGCAACTCTGTGTGCCACACAGGCAATTCATGCCATGCGATTGATATCTATCGATATATAACCTCTAAGCTCGTACGTCTCAGAGAAGGGAGTTAAGGAAGAGAATAAATTCTCCGCCGCCAAACAAATATATATTTAACAGAAATCAATCGACACAGAATAAAATCCAATGTCAGACACACAATCCATTTACAAGTTCGTTCTGGGTCTAAACGAAACCGGAGGCACTTTCCTCGCATATTCATCCATCTCCAAGTACGTCCGGACGACCACCAACTATTTCCATCTTCTTGGGTGTACAGCCAAATCAGGATCGTCAGTAATTATCCAAACGATGTGAAGACTTCCGGTCTTCGACCACCGTCTTCATCTTCGACATATCGTCGAATCAGTTATTCGGAATGGGTATAAACCCGGACTTTCCGAACAACCCGCGTATATTAAAAACGAATGTTACACAATCACAACATACGCCTCATTCCAATTTAGAATATTCTTTTATTCACAAAATCACATTTTTATGGAAAGGTTCCCATTAATTTTATCCAAGATAAATTCTTTCAAATTTATCCTTTAATCTTCCTTTGGATGTCATTTCAAACCAAATTATGGTTTTTCTAAACTAGTCGAGATTAGCGAACCGTAACGAAGTAATTATTTATTTTATTTCCGAATCCCAACCTATTCATCCCATGAAGCAAAACTGGTAATACTCCATATCTAATACTATGGTGTTATCGATAAAATTAATTACCATTTCACGTTCAAATCAAATTAAAGATTTAACTATCGCTTTGGAGCAAAACTGGTAATACTCCATTCCCGCTCAATTTCTGAATTTGTTAATTTAAATTATCTATTCACATTTCAATCTAATTGCAGATTCGTTAAAACTCCTTTTATTGGGTTAAAGAACTAATGTCATTTAAAACACAGTACACGACAAACCCAAATCACATTCTATTTATCATCGGGTCAAAGAACTAGTGTTGTTTAAAACACAGTTCACGATAAACCCACAAATCAATTCTAGTTCAATTCAAATCAAATATATTAGGAATTCCGATTATTTAAAACCCCTTTTTAAATCTAATTTATTTATTTAAAAATAAAAATCGGGTTTTAAATTGAGTTCAAACTAGTTCATTTCGATAAAAATCTATTTTTATCTTTTCAAATATGGAGTTTTTCATCCCGTATTTTCCTAAATCATTTCTTCTGATTTTACACAAATTATTACTATTTTTAATAATTTTATCAAGGCCCGTACAGTCGATTTCCAACAACGGCCATCGAACTGCACTTACAGCGACCTTTTTCAAATTTGATTTGGACGTATCTCCAAATCCAACTGTTAGATTTTGAATTTCTAATATTCGTTAGAAAGCTCTTTTCGATACGAACCCAACGGTTCCGGTTTTAGGAGAATCTGACGGTCGGATCTCCCGTAATGTTTGTTTGAAATAAATGGTCAAAATTCACGAACTGCCGCGGCGCGGCGCATTCTATTCAGGCCATTATATTATATATATATATATAATATATATTTCGTCGATTTCTATTTAAAACGAATTTTATAAATCGTTTTAAATTCGTTTCAAAAACAATTTCAACTTCCATCTCAATTCAAATCAAAATTGAATCTTTCCTTATAAATTCGCTTTAAAATTCATTTCTATTCAATTCAAATTTCAATTCAATTTGAATTCATTTCAATTCGTTTTAAATTCAATTCGAATTCGTTTTCAATTCGATTCAATTCAAAGTGGTTTTCTATTCGATTCAATTCAAATTGGTTTTCTATTCGATTCAATTCAAATTGGTTTTCTATTCGATTCAAATCAAATTGGTTTCAAATCAAATTCATTTCGTTTTCTATTTGAATCAAATTCATTTCGTTTTCTATTTGAATCAAATTCAAATTGGTTTTCTATTCAATTGAAATCAAATTGGTTATATATTCAATTCATTTCGAAATCGTTTTATATTCAATTCATTTCGAAATTGTTTTATATTCAATTCATTTCGAAATCATTTTATATTCAATTCATTTCGAAATCATTTTATATTCAATTCATTTCGAAATCATTTTATATTCAATTCATTTCAAAATCATTTTATATTCAATTCATTTCGAAATCATTTTATATTCAATTCATTTCGAAATCATTTTATATTCAATTCATTTCGAAATCATTTAATATTCAATTCATTTTAAATCATTTTATATTCAATTCATTTCGAAATCATTTTATATTCAATTCATTTCAAAATCATTTTATATTCAATTCATTTCGAAATCATTTTATATTCAATTCATTTCAAAATGAATAAAATCGATATAAATATCATTCACGTTAAAATGGCGTTAACCTAATCAACACGGCTTCATATATTCCTTCATTCTATTCAACAAATGAATATTTATTTTTGTCAACACACGACTAATCTCAATGAATGAGTACTGTCCACGTGTGACTATTTTTGTTAAATTATTTTGTTCAACACACGACTAATCTCAACGGATGAGTACAGTCAACACATGAACCTTTATTTTATTGTGATAAAGATATAAAATTTATTGTTAAAATATTACGTTCAACACATGACTAATCTCACGGATGAGTACAGTCAACACATGGACCTTTACTTTATAATATTCTTTATCTTCTAAATTGGAATGAGGCCCAATCAATGACCATATAATGTTAATTATATGGATTTTCATACATCACACGTATATAATAGCATTGAAAAATAATCAACCATCAACCAAAGTGCACTACACTGTATAAGCATCAAATATAGATATCTAACGCTTATAACAGCCTGTCAATCAATCGATCGACATATTTAATCAATCAGGATGAGTGAACTTCAAATTTCATCCCAACACCCGTGTGGGGTTTCAAACCAACAAACACAGATTTTTATTTGTGCAGTTGGGCGATGTGTAAAATTTATCGACCCAATCAATATCAGTCAAATCAGTGTATATAAACAAATCGGCTGATTTGTTTATAGATATTTATTTATTCACTTTCACGTTAAAAATTATATTTTTAACGACCTAAATATTTTATTCAAACTATGAATATTCTATTCGATTCATTTATAAAATAAAATTGATGTTTTTATTTTTCTAACTTATTTTAGAAAATTTCGGCGGCATAACGGCACGATACTAGAAATGGGACAAAGCCTTATCCCCGGTCTAGTGAAGGCCCACGCCATTCACACATCAATCAAATCAATTTATTTCACCGAACAATTCAATCCAAATAATCTAACTAATTTTTGAAATCAAACAAACAAGTCCATGGTCTGTGGACGATTGTGTCGGGTGCTACTAAACACCGTCTGCATCCTAGTATATATATAACTAGAAAAAGAAATTTGAGTGAGAAGTTCTCACCAATAGCTATTCCAACTTCATGACACTTCCTTTAGAGAAATCATCGCCATTCTCGCCTTTCGTCACTTTCATTGCCCGTAGCCACTATATATATAAAAATCGAATTTTTACTTCGCTATTCAATATATAAAAATCGAATTTTTACTATGCTATTCAATATATAAAAATTGAATTTTTACTTCGCTATTCAATATATAAAAATCAAAATTTTACTTCGCTATTCAATATATAAAAATCGAATTTTTACCTCGCTATTCAATATATAAAAATCGAATTTTTACTTCCTATTCAATATATAAAAATCGAATTTTTATAATCACGCTATATGGATAAAAATTCTATTTTTACATTGCTACTATATAGATAAAAATTATATTTTCACATTGCTATTCTTCATATAAAGATTTCGCCTTTTCAACTATATCATTATAAAAATCACATTTTTATTTTGCTACACATATAAAGATGCTATTTTTTTAATATCCTATCATGTAAAAATTATATTTTTACTTCTCTACATAAACAAAAATCGTATTTTTACATCCTCTACATAGTAAAGATTATATTTTTAATACTTTAAAAATATAAATATCATATTTTTAATACATTAAAAATATAAAAATCATATTTTTAATATCCTACTTATATAAAAATTATAATTTTCATTCATTTCAAAATCAAATCTTTTCTATTTTAAAAATCTAATCTTTTCTATTTTAAAAATCTAATCTTTTCTATTTTAAAAATCTAATCTTTTCTATTTTTTTCTTTCACCTCTAAAACTGAGAATAAATTCACCTCTTTATACATATAGTTCGAATACATTTTTCAACGAATATTACAAAGAAAAACCGAAATAAAATTAAATAAATAAATGAGAAAAAAAACCTGACTTTGGTTCAACGGAGAGGGAGGAGGCATCGAGGCTGAAGGGGCTGACGTCAGAGGTGGTCGGAGGAATGAAAAAGGGGTTTCCTTCGCTGCATCGGAGGTGGAGCGGTTCTTCAAGCCGGAGGGCTATTGGTGATGGCGCCGGAGTTAGAGAGGGAGGCCTGGGGTCGGTGGTGGCTCGCCAGAGGCGGTGGCATGGGCCAGAAGTGACCGACGGCGGTTTGATGGCGGGTTTGGGGGGTTTTCATGGGGAGGGGTTCGACTGGGCGGTGTGCTCTGGCGTTGGAGCGGAGCCTGGCGGTGGTGGGTCCACCTGGAGGTGGCGCGGCGGAGGGGCCCTCTCCCCTACGCGACGGCGATCGATCGTGGCAGGTAGGGCTTCGTGCCCCCTTTTTTTTCATTCGTTCGACTGTAAAGAAGAAAGAGGGAGGGAGAGGTGAGAGAATATATAGTTTATAATATTTTAATTATTTAATTGTCCCTTTAAAGTTGACTTTTCATACGACCTCGAAATCGAACCCACCGCCTGTCGTCCATAGCTAATTACCCCCATTTCGAACACAATGGGATATGTATCGTAAGCTGATTTGATCGTTTTGATCAGTTTCCGTTGAATTTACATTTAAATCTCTATATTGAATTTTAAACGTACATCTCAAATTACCGGGGTCACATACTAACTCTATAAATCCCATAAAATTATTTTCTAGCTTCGTATTGACGATACGGTCCTAATAAAACTAGTTTTGTCGAATTCTGAGACCGTTGGAAAAATGGCCATTTTCCAGTCGATTAAAATCAACTGAAACTGGTCAAACGCGTTTTCCTTTGCCACACTCACATATTGATTCGAAAAATTATGAAATTTTAAACCTAGCAATAATTTGACATCACGGACCCAACAAAAGTGGTTTCGTCGAAATCCGAGGTCGTTTGCAAAATGCCCATTTTTAAGGGCCTGAATTCCATAGCGACTATTCAGAATTTTCAATTGGACATATCTTTTGATTCCCGCTATGAAATTTTGATTTTTCAGATTCGTTGGAAAGATATCATCAATTGGATCCTATCATTTTTGGTTTCACTAAAATCCGGATTGTTTTGCACCCGGTACATTCAATTAAAGTTCGAAATCGAATTATCGAACAACCGCGCCATTTTCAATTCTATTTATAATTATATATAAATATTTATATTCTAACGACGACGCGTATAATATATACGTCGAATTCTATTCAAAATAAATTTTCCCATTGATATTATTTAAAATAATTCATTTTAAATGTTCAAAATTCGTTAAAATTGCCAAAATAAAAATTTTAAACTGGCTCAGATTTTCCGGGTTATTACATGATATATGGAAATGTTTTTCCAAATAGTGTAAGAGACCAATAAGATTACTGAAAATACTTGGTTAACAAATATTGATAGGGAAATAAATAAGTAAATTAATTAATGAAATATTAATTAACAGGCCCAGTGGTTGATTGATGTTATGGATGAATGTTTGTTTGTTTTTCTTCGAGAGTTAAATAACCGACTATCGAAGTATTTGCCAATAATCGTTGTCAATATGGAGAGACCAGTTGGATTATTATCCGAGAACCACTCCATATTGGCAGTAGAGTTGCGAATTAGATTTTATGAAGATAATCGAAGACGGAGTAAAGTGCAAGGACTTTTTCTATTAATAGAAATTATGTCTTCGGTTTCGTTCAATCCCAGAACGAACGTATATGGACGAATGTCTGACAGAGTATTTCCAATTATCGCATATGTTTGTCTGTAAAAATATATATGGTGGCGGAAGATTTATTCTCTTAGCATAATATCCAGAATATATTTGTGTAAATCAATTAGTGATTAACAGATTTGACAATGTGGCATTCAAAGTGATTGTGCTATCAATGAATGATAAGAAATCGTAGCCTCGGGCCTCAACAACCGGGAAATGACAAAAATCGGGCAGGCAACATGGCTATGTGGGTCGCTCCCATTAGGATGTATAATCACCTATCTAGAGAAATTCTTTTTACTTCTTTAATCTATCGATGCTGTCCCTTTTCGGGAAACGGTTGCTGATCCCAACCGTTGGTGAAATACATTCGATACACTCAAGCGAAATGAGTGGTCGGTCATGTGTGGGCCGGGTTGCAAGATGTTCTTGTTGAACCCAGTGTATTCCCCTCTAGAGATACACTATCGGCAGGTGGTTCCATACCTTGTCATGGTTGGAATCTAATATCCAATAAGTGCCCTGCGGTTTTTGATTGTATACTATATATGTGGAGCGTGAGATGTAAGCGTTCCACTAGATTGCTATTTATTTGTATTTAGACACTATTAGAATATCAGAAGATATATTTGATTCCAAAATGTTTTGGGTTATAGTAAGGTAAAAACCGTCCATGTTTATGTGTGGGATGGTATTACTATTATCATTTCTTTCGAAATGATTTTTAAAGTTAAACAAATGATTGGAGTTTACTCACACCAGTCCCATGACTGACCCAGAGTTTATTTTGTTTTTTAGTTTTCTCTAAACTCTTGGGTGCCCAAATTTGTACGGCCAGTCAAGTAGTCGGGATTTTTTTCCAGATTCGCTTGGAAGAGCTGGAAGCCGGAGGCTTCACCAGTTAGCTATAGACTATCATATTTCCATTGTGTACTATGTAGTATCTGGAAACAGGTGTTTATAACTGTTCCAGGAATAACTGTTGTGCTCTGATAATGGTATGTATGTACAGTTACTGATTTGTATTTCAAAAGTTATGTTATTTAATATATTTTATTCGTTCTGCTGTGAGTTTGTGATCTTCGTTTCCTTCTATTCTAATATTTCTTTCTTTCTATTCCTCATCCTCTAACTTCTTTCTAATAGCGATTCGTATTTCTGTGCAATTTGGGTTGGACGTATGGTATTATTAGTCAACTCAGATAGTACGGATTTGCGGGTCGTTACAAGTGTAAATAACATCTATTTTTCAAGTCCAAATTTATCGACTTGAAAATTTCCAAAAATCGAAATAGTTAATTTTTTGTATACATAGCCCGAAATTTGAGCATTCAAAATATTTGTATCATTATTACAAAGCTATGAATTTGAAAATAATTCGAAATCCTCTTAACTTATTAAATTAGATATATTTTAATCTCAAATTATTTATTTGAAAATATTGATAACTCGAAGTTTGATAAGTCTATTGTCGGTCTCACATATGTTAGGCATACGCTGGCCAGGCGCACGACTAAGATCTCTAAGTGTTAAATATTCTTGCTTCAACTCCTAGTGAAAATATTTCAAAAAATCCTTTGTTAAAAGAAAACAAATACGGAAAGTACCAATGTGATATGTATTGATTGTTCATGAATCGCAGATACACAATGGTTTCGTCTGGATCCCCCAGAAAACATCTGTATCCGTAGGAATTCACTTCCTTTCGAATTTCGTCATGGACAGATCAATAGAAAAATATTTAAGAATCGAAAGAAAACATGAGGTCACTGAGCATTAGCGACTCTATCTCAGGGTCACGAAAAAAATTTAACAAGGTATGAAGATAAACCAAGTCACGAGGACAAATTAAATCATAAGGACAAATCATGTCACGTAGACACATCAAGTCAGGAAGACAAATCCAGTCATGAAGACACAGTGCTGCATTAAACAGGTGGCTCACTATCACTAAGATATCTCAAACATCGCATGGCTCCATTCTACCTTTAGTAACTCTAGTGGTTACATCTCTTTCAATTGTAGATATGCCATGTGGACCACAGGTACACAATGGTTACGCCCGATTTCCTCAAGAAACATCCATACCCGTAAGCTTTCACAGCTCTGCGGATTACGCCATTATCACGACTGTAGATCGCAGCAGACAAAATGGTTATGCTTGGTTCCCCCAAGAAACATCCGTCCGCCGTAGGCCATCTACTGCCCTGCGAATTACGCTACACGATTGTGTTCTTTCAGATAACTCGAGTTTTATGTCCGGACAACCTACCACCACCAGCAGCATAACTCACTAAGCTCGAAATCAAAGGAGAAGGATGGTACTTCCCTTATTTATCTTTGAAAACATATAATACCTATTTCATATTCCTCATAAATCATACTTATGTCAACTTACATAAGATTTTCTTTCTAAATCATATTTTTAAACATTTCATTCTTATATAATAAGTTCCGGAAATTTCTACATCCAAAATCAATTATTCTAAAATTACATTCCAATTTCAAAATTTTGGTTTTGGTCTCTTAATCTATTCAGATGTCCGATACTCAAATTCTATCATTTATAAACCAATTTTCTTTCCAAATTCCAACGACTATGTTTATCACTTTATTCAAATCTTTATACTTTCAAAATTTTAGAATGTTTCTTCTTATCGCAAAATTCTCCTTCACGCATTATCACTCCTTCACATTTACATCCTTGACCGTAAATTAGCAAGCGAACAACTTCCTAAGTATCAACCCTGAAGGCCGAAACCAACATCAGATCAACATTCAGGAAATTATTCAACTTAACTAATCTCCAGTCAGTTTCTAAATTCCTTAACTCCACTTCTCAATTTCTTATCAAATCAATGCTTATAAGATTCTCGGATTCAATTTACAAATCCATTTCTCTTATGTTCAAGATGTGCGACTTTTCATTCTTTAGTCCTTGCTATTCTGACTTATCAAAACTCATTAGCCTCTCACGATCTTTTTAAGAACAATCCAATTATCATATTTATTTTCTATTTTAAAAAATTCCTTATTACCATTGGGAAACATTTTCAAACACTCTCCAATCTTTATTTTCTATAAAAAATATATCTTATTCCCATGGAAACATTTCTGAATTCGCTATTTGGATTAAAACAGACATTAAATAAAATATTGCTATTCTCACTTAACAGTTGACACTCATTAACTTCCTTCACTTAACCTGTGACGGCTAGCCCCGCACCAGCCGACATTTCCAATGAATGTGCATTGTGCCAATGCCTGACTAGCACGGGATGGTCGCCAAGGAAAGAAAAGGGAAGGAAATTGAACTAACAAAGAACCCGTAGAATATCTCTCAGTGCATGGAATAAAATATAATATCAACATACTTTGACATAAAACAGGCGAGACAGTGTGTAAGCTGAAAACTAAATATCATAGCACCGGAAAATCAAAATACAGCTTATGTTCCACATCATCATTATTACAACTTTTAAAAACTGTCTCTAAACCAAATAAGGAAGGTACACTACTAATGCCCAAAGTAGTGACCAACAGCGACACAGGGAGAATATATATATTTATCATACGTGGGAGCTCCTGCTCTTCTATGGTACAGCTACCCGTGCATACCACCTAACCTGTCTCTAGTCTCCCCGTTTAAGAGCACGCAGAGTAATAAGAAGAGACAAAAAACTCTAGGTCAGACAAAAGTCTGGTATGAGCGATAAGCATCAAAACGGAACAATAACAGGTATACTAAACCATACATGAACCTGGACCTGCAACCAAAGAGTTAGCACAACATACCGCTCAATACTCTAAGGTGCCACTAAACATAAGGTGTAAAGAATACGGGGGTGGGGCTCTGCATGACATAGTGATGGCAAACGATCAATCATAGCAACCATCCTCACATCTCTCACTCAGTGCGTAGAGCATACGATATCCACTACTTTGATCACTAGACCCATCGAGGTAGTGACGGAGTCCAACTTGTATAACTATTGCAACCACCAAGCTTACCCCATGGAGTCACGACTAAATCCTTACAAATGGCCCCACCTCATTGGTCTATAGCCAGTAGTCTTACCTAGCTCACTGTGGCCCTGAATCCGTCCACATACCCCACACTCCATAGTGATCCAAAGTTATAGACATCGATAACCCATTTGCACACGTCCTGCAGCAAAGTCCAACTCATGAATTTAACTCGTTGGTTCCCATCTGGATCCTGAGCTCTACTTCCTATTTGGACTTCCTTTGCATCCCGGGTTTTGGTCGAATTGGAGTTGGTCTTTAAAAGAGTCGTCGCGTAGAAGTAACTTAAGTCTACTTCGGTTCGGCTATACATCATCTTCAGATTTCTCGTTCGTTCGGTTCGGATTCTCCATCGTGGTTTGGCTCAGCTCCTTCATTCGGTTCAGTTCGGGTGCAATGCTTCATAGTATGCTGCTGGGTGCGGTTCGGTTCAGTGGTTCTCCTCCTTCAAAGGCCGGTTCGGTTCGGTGATGGCACTTAAGTCCTGGTTCGAAGCACTATACTGCGGTTCGGTTCGGTGGTCCTTCATCTCCAGTCGATCTGATCCCATGTCCAGCTTTGGTCCAATTCCAACTCCAACTCTTATACGAACGGCCTTCCTTTTTGCCAAGCTTCCTTTAGTGCAAAGTCCCGATCTGGATCGGATCCTCTTGCCCACCGATCCGAACCCTATACCTGATCCGATCCGATTCGTCTAGTTTCTGCACTTCTTTCCAGCGACTGTTTTACGCCATTCGACGGCTTTTTCGACCAATATAACTTTTCTAATCAATCATAAAACATACCATACAGTCATAGCAACATGTATAATCAACCACAAACACGAAAACAATAATTCGATAGGTTAAAACGGATCAAACATAGCCAAAATCCAATATTTTCCTTAAGCATGTTTAAGCAAAACTAATGATAGGATTAGTAAAACTTAACCAAATCAACCAAGTTTTCTAACAGAGGCCTAGAACCATATTTCAAAATTTATGAATATGTTTCTAGAATTTTATCATGTTTAAATTCGCTAATTAACACATATTACCCTTAATTAACCATAATTAGTGAGGAACTATACAAATCACTCACCTTTGCCACAAATAAAATATCAAATCTAAAATTATCTCTATTTGGGCGCGAATACCAAGACAATACAGCAGCTCCAACCTTACTTTGGTGCTATTTTCCTTTGATTTGACGTAGATTAGGCTAATACTTGATTAGAAAGTAATTAGAGGAGATTCTAGATGTTGGAGGCCATTGTTAGGGTTAGGGAAATGTTTTAGGCAGCTGAGAAAATGAAAATAGATCGTTCTCCTACTGTTCTTAGCCTCCCCATAACCCTAATCCCGAAATGGGTTACGGGCCCTCTTGCTAATCACCCTAATTATGCCCAGTTAAGCAGTTTTTCATCTTCCCAACTTCATTTCAGCCATATCTCCCAAACGTTAAGTCCGTTTTTCACATGTGACCACTCTACGAAAAGGTAAACCATCATCCGGATCTATTGGAAGTGGTTTCAGGTCAAAACTCCTTTCCAATCAAAAGTTATGGCCGAAAAAAGATCAGCTAGGGGCAAAATGGTAATTTAAGAATCGGCAAAAATCATGAACATGGGAAATTACCCCAATAGTCGTCACCCAAAGTTACATGGCTATATGACTCCTTACGAGAAAGAAATAAATATTCTACGATCCTTCGGTGCGTAGAATGTGGGTCGTTGCATTCTCCCCCCTTAAGAAATTTCGTCCCCGAAATTCCTTAACCCAAAACTTATAAAGGATCCTGCATGCCTACCAACCATATACAACAATCAAACATGCAAAACAAACAAAACAAACCTATCCTAGCATGCAGAAAGACTAAATCGAAACTGAAATCTTACCAGGCGAAGAGTTCTGGATACGTCTTCCTAATGCTCTTCTCTGGCTCCCAAGTACATTCATTCGCATTCTCGCCCCACTGAACTTTGACTAGATTCACCGCTTTCCTTCGAAGTTGCTTTGTATCTTTCCCAACAATACGCATAGATCTGCGGTTCCCAACTGCCTCGGGTTCAACCTCGATATCATCCAACTGATCAGGTGAAATAGTCACATCGGGGTCGTGTACAAACTTCCTTAACTGGGAAACATGAAATACGTTGTGAACTCCTGCCATCTTGTCTGGTAATTCAACTTTATATACCAAATTCCCAATTTTCTCAAGAACTGGGAATGGACCAACAAATCTTGGTGCTAACTTGCCTCTCCTGCCAAATCGTATCACGCTCTTCAATAGAGAAATCTTGACAAACGCCAAGTCGCCAATGGAGAACTTTAAATCTCTTCTCCTCTTACCAGTATAACTCTTTTGCCTATCTTGGGCACCTTTCATTCGCTGTTGGATAACCTTAATCTTGTCTGAAGTTTCTCTTATCACATCTGGTCCAAGCACATACTTCTCACCAGTTTCTAACCAACATGATGGTGAGTTACATGGTCTTCCATAGAAAGCTTCAAATGGAGCCATACCAATATTGGATTGATAACTATTATTATATGCAAACTTTACTAGATGCAAATGGTCATCCCATGATCCACCAAAGTCCAGTATGCAAGCTCTCAAGAGATCGAATATATGATTCACCCTCTCTGTTTAACCATCGGTCTGAGGATGATACGCGATACTGAGATGTAATTCTAATCCTAATGCCTCTTGTAAGCTCTTCCAAGATCCACTAGTGAACAACCGATCTCGGTCACTCACAATGCCTTTGGGTATTCCATGAAATCTCACTACCCACTTTACATATAGTTCAGTTAACTTAGCTACCATTCTATTCAACTTGACGGGTATAAATCTTGCACTTTTGGTCAATCGGTCCACAATCACCCAAATGCTATCATGGCCCGATCTAGTCCTTGGTAACCCAACAATGAAATCCATTGAGACTTGTTCCCATTTCCATTCTGGAATTTCTAATGGTTGCAACAAACCACTGGGCTTCTTTTGCTCAGCTTTAACTAGCTGGCAATTCATGCATTTGGATATAAACTTCCCAACGTTTCTTTTCATCCCTTCCCAGGAGTTGGTCTGCTTCATGTCTCGATACATCTTGTTACCACCGGGATGTATAGTCAGTTTTGAGTGATGACATTATATAAGCACTTCATCTCTCAATCCATTGGCATTGGGTACAACTAGTCTTCCATTCTTTCTAAGCCATCCATCTCGATCAAGCCCATAATTGTTCATCTCCTCATCGATACCCATCTCTAACTTGGAGATGACTTTCAATAGGTTAGGATCGCTCTTCTGACTGGAACCAATCCGCTCAATCAAGGTGGGTCTGATCGTCAAATTTGCTAACATTTCTGGATCCAATTCACACTTTGGTCTGAAATCATACCCAGCGATGTACTCCAGTTGCTTCCATTCTAGAAACATAGCCCCTAAACTGGCATCTCTTCTACTCAATGCATCAGCTACTGCATTGCCCTTTCCTGGTGTATATGCGATATCGAAATCGTAGGAAGCCAAAAATTCTAACCATCTTTATTGTCGGAGATTTATATCCTTCTGAGAGAAAAGATACTTTAATGACTTATGATCAGTAAACAACTCGAATCTTTCTCCCAAGAGATAATGTCTCCACATCTTCAATGCAAACACGATCGCTGCCAATTCCAAATCATGGGTAGGGTATCTTTTCTCAGGCGGTTTCAGTTGCCGACTTGCATAAGCTACCACCCTACCTCCTTGCATCAATACAACACCTAGTCTGGTACCACATGCATCCGTATATACTGTCATCTCTTCATTCCCCTTAGGAATGACTAACACTGGTGCACATGTCAACTTTTCCTTTAGAATTTTGAATGCATTCTCGCACTTTTCGTCCTAGACGAAAGCTTGATTCTTCTTGGTCAACTGAGTCAACGGTGCCGCTATCTTGGAGAAGTCTTGGATAAACTTCCGATAATATCCGGCTAATCCCAAGAAACTTCTTATGTCCGTTGCATTTTTGTGTGTAGACCAATCTTGAACCGTAGCTACCTTCGCAGGGTCCACGGCAATACCATTCTCTGAAACAACATGACCCAAGAATCTCACTTCCCTCCTCCATAAGTGACACTTAGAAAACTTCGCTTTCAATTGGTGTTTTCTCAACACCTCCGTCACTATCCTTAAATAATCCTTGTGTTCTTCCTCTGTCCTCGAATAAACAAGTATATCGTCCATAAACACAAGAACAAACTTATTCAACTGGTCTATGAATACCCTATTCATAAGATCCACAAAATATGCTGGTGCATTGGTCAACCCGAGTGGCATGACCAACCACTCATAAAATACAGACGGCGTCCGAAATGTCGTTTTAGCTATACTCTCAGCTTCCACTCTAAACTGATGAAAACATGTCGCGAGATCCAATTGGGAGAATACTCTTGCACCACTCAACTGATCAAACAAATCATCTATCCGCAGTAGAGGATACTTATTCTTCCTCGTCACCTTATTCAATTCACGGTAGTCTACACACAATCGAAGGGAACCATCGGCCTTGGTAGCAAACACAACCGGTGCTCCAAATTCAGAACACTTCTTCTGATAAACCCCTTCTTCAAAAGATCACTCACTTGCACCTCGAGATCTCGCTACTCCCTTGGTGCCATACGACGAAGTGGCATCACTATAGGTCTGGCATCTTTCACTAAATCAATACGGAACTATTTCTCTTGGTGTGGTGGAAGTCCGGTCACTTCCTCCAAGACGTCCGGATACCGGCCAGCCACAGGCATATCTGACAACTCATCATGCGAGATGTCGAGGGAATTTAGAAAACTAACCATTACCCCATCATTAGGTAGACCACTAAACACTACCCTCCGCCCATCATCCGCTCTAACTGTCACCAAAAAGCCCTCACAGTCTACCACCACCCCATATCTTTGGAGCCAATCGACTCCCAAAATAATGCCAAACCCAGTAAAGCCCAAAACAAAGCAATCACAAACAAACATGCATCCATGACTTGATAAGACCACATTACGGCAAATCATGCTAAGGCTAGTTGAACCACCAATCGGGTTCGTCACTACTAAAGGTCTATCGACAATCTCAGGTTCCAATCCCAACCTATCTACTAGGTCACTAGATATGAAGGAACAGGAATCTCTGGTATCAAACAATACTTGAACAGGAACATCATAAACAGAAAGCATACCTTGAATGACGACATTCTTTCCCTTCTCCGCCGCAGTTGGGGCATTCGACGAAGAAGGAACATCAACAAGGGCATATGCTTTCACAATCTGCTTTACTTTAAGGGGTTGCAGACACTTGTCCTTGTGATGTCCTACTTGGCCACAGTTGAAGCACTTCCTATCTGCTGGCTTGGCCCGACACTCTTTGGCATAGTGACCCTTCTTACCACAGCTGAAGCACTCAACATCTTTCTTACCCTTTTTCTGGCCATCTTTGGTCTGATTCTGCTTTCTCGTATTTTGAGAACCATTCTTGCCTCCACCGCTTACTTGCGGCTTTGGCTCTTCTGCGGATGCAACCTCAGTCTTTGACATGGGGTATAGACTCTCCGATATTAAAGCTTTCCCTACAATCGATTCAAACGTCTCATCGTTCTGGTTAATAAACCTTTCCCCCAAGTACTTATTCAAGCCTGTTATGAACTTCTCATTCTTCTTCTCGGGAGTGTCAATGAGGGATAATCCATACTTTGATAAAGTATCGAACTCAGCAATATACTACGAGACAGCTCTACCATTCTGCTTTAGCTCCAAGAACCTCTTAAACAATACTGACTTCTGAGCAGCTGGAATAAACTTTTCGCTAAAGCGAATCTTAAACTGATCCCAAGTAATCTGGTCCTCGGGAGTGGCCGCCTTAATAGCATTCCACCATTTCATCGCCCGTCCTTGCTGCTGACGGGATGATAGCTTTCTCTTCATTGCATCCTCGATACCCAAATCTTCGAAGATACGCTCGCAGCTATCCAACCAATATTGAACATCTGTGGCCGATTCCGTTCCATGGAACGACTTTCCACCAAGACTAGTGTAATGCTTGCATAGCTTGGCGAAATCGGCCGTAGGCGCCTGCACCGCTACACCACCACCATTAGCAGCATTAGGAACTGCACTCTGAACGTCCCTAAGCATCTCTCTCATGAAGTCAGTGAACATAGTCCTTATGTCAGGAGCATTCCCATTATTGTCTCCTCTACCAGCACCTCTCGTATATCAGCTCATCGTTCAATCTGTAATGAGAAACGATTAACCATCCTCTTTGTGGTGTTAGTGCAGTGCGACTTCATCCTTAGCTATACTAATAATATATATATAGCTTTTTAAAACCAAAATAATCACAAATACGCGTTATCATATACGACTTATCTCTCCCTGGTGTCTTTCCCTAGGTTAACTACGAAACCTAGAGCTCTGATACCAAATGTGACAGCTCGCCCCGCACCAGCCGACATTTCCAATGAAAGTGCGTTGTACCAATGCCTGACTAGCACGGGACGGTTGCCAAAGAAAGAAAAGGGAAGGAAATTGAACAAACCAAGAACCTATAGAATATCTCACAGCGCATGGAATAAAATATAATAATAATATACTTTAACATAAAACAGGCGAGACAGTGTATAAGCAGAAAACTAAACATCATAGCAGTGGAAAATCCAAATGCAGCTTGTGTTCCACATCATCATTATTACAACTTTTGAAAACTGTCTCTAAAGCAAATAAGGAAGGTACACTACTAATTCCCAAAGTAGTGACCAGCAGCGACACAGGGAGAATATATATATTTATCATACGTGGGAGCCTCCTGCTCGTCACCGGTACAGCTACCCGTGCATACCACCTAACCTGTCTCTAGTCTCCCCGTTTAAGAGCACCCAGAGTAATAAGAAGAGACAAAAAACTCTAGGTCAGACAAAAGTCTGGTATGAGCGATAAGCATCAAAACGGAACAATAATAGGTATACTAAACCATACATGAACCTGGACCTGCAACCAAAGAGTTAGCACAACATACCGCTCAATACTCTAAGGTGCCACTAAACATAAGGTGTAAAGAATACGGGGGTGGGGGTCTGCATGACATAGTGATGGCAAACGATCAATCATAGCAACCATCCTCACATCTCTCACTCAGTGCATAAAGCATATGATATCCACTACTTTGATCACTAGAACCATCGAGGTAGTGATGGAGTCCAACTTGTATAACTATCGCTACCACCAAGCTTGCCCCATGGAGTCACGACTAAATCCTTACAAATGGCCCCACCTCATTGGTCTATAGCCAATAGTCCTACCTAGCTCACTGTGGTCTTGAATCCGTCCACATACCCCACACTCCATAGTGATCCAAAGTTATAGACATCGATAACCCCTTTGGACACGTCTTGCAGCAAAGTCCAACTCATGAAGTTAACTCGTTGGTTCCCATCTGGATCCTAAGCTCTACTTCCTATTTGGACTTCCTTTTCATCTCGGGTTTTGGTCGAATTGGAGTTGGTCTTCAAAAGAGTCGTCGCGTAGAAGTAGCTTAAGTCTAGTTCGGTTCGGCTATACATCATCTTCAGATTTCTCATTCGGTTCGGTTTGGATTCTCCATCGTGGTTTGGCTCAGCTCCTTCATTCGGTTCGGTTCGGGTGCAATGCTTCATAGTATGCTCCTGGGTGCGGTTCGGTTTAGTGGTTCTCCTCCTTCATATGCCGGTTCGGTTTGGTGATGGCACTTAAGTCCTGGTTCGAAGCACTATACTACGGTTCGGTTCGATGGTCCTTCATCTCCAGTCAATCCGATCCGATCCCATGTCCAATTTTGGTCCAATTCCAACTCCAACTCTAATACGAACGACTTTCCATTTTGCTAAGCTTCCTTTAGTGCAAAGTCCCGATGCGGATCGGATTCTCTTGCCCACCGATCCGAACCCTATATCCAATCCGATCTGGTTCGACTAGTTTCCTGCACTTCTTTCCAACGACTGTTTTATGCCATTCGACGACGCTTTCGATCAATATAACTATTCTAATCAATCAAAAAACATACCAAACAGTCATAGCAACATGTTTAATCAACCGCAAACACCAAAACAATAATTTGATAGGTTAAAGCGGATCAAACATAGCCAAAATCCCATATTTTCTCTTAAGCTTGTTTAAGAAAAACTAATGATAGGATTAGTAAAACTTAATCAAATCAACCAAATTTTCTAACAAAGGCCTAGAACCATATTTCGAAATTTATAAATATTTTTCTAGAATTTTATCATGTTTAAATTCGCTAATTAACACTAATTACCCTTAATTAACCATAATTAGTGAGGAACTATGCAAATCACTCACCTTTGCCACAAATAAAATATCAAATCTAAAATTATCTCTGTTTGGGCACGAATGCCAAGACAATACTGCAGCTCCAACCTTACTTTGGTGTTATTTCCCTTTGATTTGACGTAGATTAGGCTAATACTTGATTAGAAAGTGATCAGAGGAGATTCTAGATGTAGGAGGCCATTGTGAGGGTGAGGGAAATGTTTTAGGCGGCTGAGAAAATGAAAATAGATCGTTGTCCTACTGTTCTCAGCCTCCCTATAACCCTAATCCCGAAATGGGTTATGGGCCCTCTTGCTAATCACCCTAATTAGGCCCGGTTAAGTAGTTTTTCATCTTCCAAACCTTATTTCAGCCATATCTCCCAAACGGTAAGTCCGTTTTTCACATGTGACCACTCTACGGAAAATTAAACCATCATCCGGATCTAATCGAAGTGGTTTCAGGTCAAAACTCCTTTCCAATCAAAAGTTATGGACAAAACAAGATCAGCTAGGGGCAAAACGGTCATTTAAGAATCGACAAAAATATGAACATGGGAAATGACCCCAATAGTCGTCTCCCAAAGTTACATGGCTATACGACTCCTTACGAGAAAGAAATAAATATTCTACGATCCTTCGGTGCGTAGAATGCAGGTCGTTACATAACCAACCCTTGCTATTGAACCTTAATCATTTCTTAGTCAACAATGAAGTCAATCAAGTTGGGGTATATTTACCTCTCAGACCTTAACTGAACAACATTATTAACTTCGGAATAGACCAAGATCCACAACTTCTAATACCAACAAAATATTTAAGAATTTTTTTCTAAATTTAAGTTAATTATTTTCTTATTTTACAATAATTGTTGGTTGTAACCATAATTTGTGCCTTCAAAATATTTAACTTTAAAATTATGCTTTATTCTTTAATCTGAATAACTGATTTATTGATAATTAAAATGGAAAGTATACAGAAATTCAACATAATTGTCTCCCATAAATAACTTCCTTTCAAATAATCTGTTATTCGATAGCATATTTCGAACTTCAGAAAATATTCTGAAGTTCAGAATAATCTCACCGTACTGGTTAACTCCATCACCTCTATCTCCAATTTCATTTGCGACATTTTTGCTTCCAACCGTTATTTATTTCCTAAAATAAATATTTCTCCCTTCATCGAAATTTGAACTCGTCACATCAAGTTAATTTTGATTTTATTCAAATATCGATTCAAAATTCTTCACAATCTTTATTCATATATTGCTTCATTTTCAGTTCTTGTTTATAATTCACTTTTTGTGAACTAATTAACTATTTTATACTTCGCTATCGAAATCTTGTATTCGATCATACATTATTAGTTTGGACACAATTATAATCATCTTGCCAAATTCTGAATAACTCAAATAAATTAATTAAATTTAGCATAGTCGTATTCCAATCATATCTTTTTCCAATTTATTTCTATCCTGAATATCAAAATAAAATTCAGCGTTTCATTTCTGAAATAATTTCAAATTTCCCCCGTTCACCTAAATTTCCATTGGAATTCTTATTAATAATCAATTTTCAATTATCGTTGATTGCTAAAATACACGGTTAGGGAAATTTATTCGTCGATTGTCTTATACTTCTCTTCCTTACATATCATTCGATGATGGATTCGAGATTCAATCCTAAGAACTTATTGAAGAAAGGCTCTGGAAATCTTGATTCGAAGACTGAGATTCCGAAATTTTTTATCTCAAAACAAATTTTTGGTTTCCGCTATATTAATTTCAAAATACTTAATATTTTCAAAATAATTTCCCAAAATCATTTAAAATTATTTTCACTTTCTGAAATTTATATTTGAAACCTTTTTATTTTCAAAATCTGCTTTTCTAGTGTCGATCCTATTCATTTCAAACCCGATAAGCTACGCTTTGAATAGACCAAAGCTCTGATACCAATTGTAACATCCCGCCTTTTTAACCATTTCAAATTGGTAATTAAACCAACTCAAAATGTTCAAATCGACGGATCGTATTTAGCTTACAGAATTTAAAATACAAAATCAACACATCAAAACACAGGATAGATAAATAATATAGTGTTGAACAACAAAACAAAACTTTTATATATAATCAATGTTTTGAATACAAGGTTTTTTTCTATATACAGTGGAATTTTTAAAACAATTTGAGCACAAGAAAATATTTACTGTTTTTGAAACTTCAGAATGCGCATTTTCGAAATCCTAGCTTCGCCAATCTTCGAATCCCAAGCTATAATCTTTAATATTTATAACACTCGGATCTGACCCGAGTGTTCCATGCAAAACATAAAACACTCAAGTTAGGATTAAATCATAGTACAAATAAATTAACTTCAATAGAAATCGAATATAGTAGTTACTCCTAACATCATATGAAAAATAAATAGTTGTGTAGTATCTGTTTCTCATCAGTGTACAGTGTCCGTTCTATATCAGCTTTAAATGTAGTATCAATCCTTATCAATTATATTTCAGTTTAGTATCTGCTTGACTTAGTTTAACTAGGAACAAATCTAGTGTAGTATCAGTCCAAGATAAAGTAGAATATACATTGTATCATGTATTAGATTTGATTTCAAGGGTAGTATCTGTATATGTCAGTTAATTTTTCAAATGGTCACGGAGCCATGTGGGTATACGCGCATACAAATACATGCGTATACTGCCACAACTTTCCAGAACAAGCATATCACAAGGCAAAGAAGGTAAAGCAATATTTTTATGGAATGATGTAATAACCCGAAAATTCTGAGCTAGTTTAAAATTTTTATTTTGGGAATTTTAATGAATTTTGCACATTTATAATGAATTATTTTAAATAATATTGACAAGAAATTTATTTTGAATATAATAGAACGTATATATTATATACGTCGTTGTTAGAATATAAATAATTATATATAATTATAAATAGGAATTGAAAATGGCGCGGTAGTTCGATAATTCGATTTCAAACTTCAATTGAATAAACCGGGTGTAAAACAATCCGGATTTTAGTGAAACCAAAAACATTAGGATCTAATTGAGAATATCTTTCCAATGAATCCGAAAAATAGAAATTTCATAGCGGGAATCAAAAGATATGTCCAGTTGAAAATTCTGAATAGTCGCTATGGAATTCAGGCCCTTAAAAATGGGAATTTTGCAAACGACCTCGGATTTCGACGAAACCACTTTTGTAGGATCCGTGATGTCAAATTATTGCTAGATTCCAAATTTCATAATTTTTTGAATCAATATGTGAGCGTGGCAAAGGAAAACGCGTTTGACCAGTTTTAGTTGATTTTAATCGACTGGAAAATGGCCATTTTTCCAACGGTCTCAGAATTCGACGAAACTAGTTTTGTTAGGATCGTATCGTCAATACGAAGCTAGAAAATATTTTTATGGAATTTTTCGAGTTAGTATGTGACCCCAGTAAATTGAAATGCGCGTTCAAATTTAATATATAGAGTTATATTTTGATTTTAATGAAAACTGATTGTAACAGTCAAATCAGCCTACATGACATATCCCATTGTGTTCAGAATGGGTGTAATTAGCTAGGGACGACAGTCAGTGGGTTTGATTTCGAGTTCAAAATAAAAAGTTGCTTTTTGAAAATTAAAATAATAAATTAAATAATATATATATTCACTTAACCCCTACCTCTCCCTTTCCTTTTCTATTATTTCCACATTCAGAAAAAAAACCCAAAACACGCTTCGTTTGTCGTCTCCCCCTCCACGATCTGACCACGCGCCTCGTCCACCTCCACCACCACTCACGGCCGCGATACCCCCCCTCTCTCTCGCATCTCCTCCCCTCCTTCGTACGAAGACCCCGCCCCTTTTTGCTCGATTGAAATCCTCCCTAAATCGAGGACGCGAGCTCCAGCGTTGAAACCCAGAAGCCGCCACCACCTGATGTTGCGCCGCCCCAACCTCCGACGTCCCTGCACCACCGCGTCGCCTCCAGACCCTCCTCCAACCGCAAACCTGAACCGCCTTCTTCCGATTGAACGCTGTAAGTTTAGTTTTTGTGTTGTTTTCTTTTAATTTAATTATATACCTTGTTTTATTTTCTAATTTTAAATTAAATTAAACAACACAAAGCTCGGATTTTTAGCAACACAAAGCATGGATTTTTTAAAACAATTAAAATAGAAAAGATTAGATTTTTAAAATAGAAAAGATTAGATTTTTATATATTGAATAACAAGGTAAAAATTAGATTTTTATATATTGATTAGCGAAGTAAAAATTCGATTTTTATATATTAAATAGCGAAGTAAAAATAGGATTTTTATATATTGAATAACAAGGTAAAAATTAGATTTTTATATATTGAATAGCGAAGTAAAAATAGGATTTATATATATTGAATAACAAGGTAAAAAATAGATTTTTATATATTGAATAGCGAAGTAAAAATAGGATTTTTATATATTGAATAACAAGGTAAAAAATAGATTTTTATATATTGAATAGCGAAGTAAAAATTCGATTTTTATATATTGAATAGGGAAGTAAAAATTCGATTTTTATATATTGAATAGCGAAGTAAAAATACGATTTTTATATATTGAATAGCGAAGTAAAAATTCGATTTTTATATATGTAGTGGCTACGGGTAACGAAGATGACAAAAATGCGAGAACGATGAAGATTTCTATAAATGAAGTGTCGTGAAGTTGGGATAGCTTTCGGTGAGAACTCCTCACTCTAAATTTATTTTTCTAGTTATATATATATACTAGGATGCAGATGGTGTTTAATAGCACCCGACACCCGTCATCCACAGACCGTGGATGGCTTGTATGCTTGTTTGACGTGTTGTGAAAATTGTTTGTGATGTTGATGTGAAATCGGAAATAAAATGTAGATAGTTAAAAATATTTTATCGTTAAAAATATAATTTTTAACGTGAATGTGAATAAATAAATATTTATAAACAAATCGGCCGATTTGTTTATATACACTGATTTGACTGATATTGATTGGGTCGATAAATTTTACTCATCGACCAACTGCACAAATAAAAATCTGTGTTTGTTGATTTGAAACTCCACACGGGTATTGGGATAAAATACAGAATACACTAATCCCAATAATTAGTTGTATGTCGATCGATTGATTGACAGGCTGTTATAAGCGTTAGATATCTACATTTGATGCTTATACAGTGTAGTGCACTTTGGATGATGGTTGATTATTTATCGTTGCTATTATATACATGTGTTGTATGGAATCCATATAATTAACTTTATATGGTAATTGATTGGGCCTCATTCCAATTGGAAAAATAAAGAATATTATAAAATAAAGGTTCATGTGTTGACCGTACTCATCCGTTGAGATTAGTCATGTGTTGAACGAAATATTTTAATAATAAAATTTACATCTTTATCATATATAAAATTAGAAACTAATTGGAAAATAGATGAGATGAGTGGTCTCCTGGATGTTGATCTGATGTTGGTTTCGGCCTTCGGGGTTAATATTTAGGGAATCGTTCTCTTACTAATTTACGATTGGAGTCTGATTTTAAATCAAACGATAGATACCATAATTTTTATAAAATATATTAACTTACAAAAATAGTCACACGTGGACAGTACTCATTCGTTGAGATTAGTCATGTGTTGACAAAAATAAATATTCATTTGTTGAATAGAATAACGGAATTATTGAAATATATAAAGGCGTGTTGATTAGAGTTGCGCTATTTTGACGCGAACGATTTTTATATCGATTATGTTCGATTTTTGAATTGAATTGAATAGAAAACGAATTCGAATTGAATTGAATGGGAAACGAATTCGAATTGAATTGAATATAAAACGAATTCGAATTGAATTGAATATAAAACGAATTCGATTTGAATTGAATATAAAACGAATTCGAATTGAATTGAAAACGAATTGAAATAGAAAACAAATTTGAATTGAATAGAAATGAATTTTAAAACGAATTCATGAGGAAAAATTCAATTTTGATTTGAATTGAAATGGAAGTTGAAATTGTTTTTGAAACGAATTTAAAACTATTTATAAAATTCGTTTTAAATAGAAATCGACGAAATATATATATTATATATATAATATAATGGCCTGAATAGAACGCGCCGCGGCAGTTCGCGAATTTCGACCATTGACTTTGAACGGACATTACGGGAGATCCGACCGTCGGATTCTCCTAAAACCGGAACCGTTGGGTTCATATCGAAAAGAGCTTTCTAACGAATATTTAAAATTCAAAATCTAACGGTTGGATTTGGAGATTCGTCCAAATCAAATTTGGAAAAGGTCGCTGTAAGTGCAGTTCGATGGCCGTTGATGGAAATCGACTGTACGGGCCTTGATAAAATTATTAAAAATAGTAGTAATTTGTGTATAATCATAAGAAATGATTTGGGAAAAATTGGGATGAAAAACTCCATATTTGAAAAGATAACAATAGATTTTTATCGAAATGAACTAGTTTTGAACTAAAATTAAAAACCCAGTTATTTTTAAATTAATAAATTGGATTTGAAATGGGTTTTAAATAGAATTGATCTGTGGGTTTATCGTGAACAGTGTTTTAAATAACACTAGTTCTTTAACCCGATAATAAATAGAATGTGATTTGGGTTTATCGTGAACTGTGTTTAAAAAACACTAGTTCTTTAACCAAGTAAAAGGAGTTTTAATGAATCTGCAATTAGATTGAAATGTGCATTGATAATCTAAATTATCAAATTTGGAAAATAAGCGAGAATGGAGTATCACCAGTTTTGCTCCAAAGCGATAGTTAAATCTTTAATTAGATTTGAACGTGAAATGGTAATTAATTTTACCGATAACACCGTGGTGTTAGATATGGAGTATTACCAGTTTTCTTCATAGGATGAATAGGTTGGGATTGGGAAAGAAAATAAATAATTACTTCGGAGTGGTTCGTTAATCTCGACTAGTTTGGAAAACCATAATCTGGTTTGAAATGATATCCAAAGGAAGATTAAAGGATAAATTTTAAAGAATTTATCTTGGATAAAATCAATGGGAACCTTTCCCTAAGAATATGAAATTTAGAAACTAGCTGTAGGTTAGTTAAGGAGAATGGTTTCCTGGATATTGATCTGATGTTGGTTTCGGCCTTCGGGGTTAATATTTGGGAAATTGTTCTCTTGCTAATTTGCGGTTAGAGACTGTTGAATTGGAATGAGGCGTATGTTTTGTTTCTGTAACATTTGTTTACTATATATGTTGGTTGTTCGGAAAGTCCGGGTTTATACCCATTCTGAATAACCGATTCGACGATAATTCGAAGATGAAGACGGTGGTTGAAGACCGGAAGTCTTCACATCGTTTGGGTGATTACTGACGATCTTGATTGGGCTATACACCCAAGATGAGGGAATCAGTTGGTGGTCGTCCAGACGTACTTGGAGATCGATGGATATGCGAGGAATGTGCCTCCGGTTTCGTTCAGACCCAGAACGAACTTGTAAATGGATTGTGTGTCTGACATTGGATTTTATTCTGGGTTGATTGATTTCTATTAAATATATATCTGTTTGGCGGTGGAGAATTTATTCTCTTGCTTAACGCCCTTCTCTGAGACGTACGAGCTTAGAGGTTATATATCGATAGATATCAATTGCATGGCATGAATTGCCTGTGTGGCATGCTGAGTGGCATGGATCAAGGCTTCTGTTGAAAAGAAAAGTCTTGTGGTTGATGATCAAAGCACGACCTATGTGGTAGCTTTGTGTATAACGTGAATTCGCGAGCCTCACACCTCGGTATGAGTTAAAAACAGGATAAGGACTACAGGGAGAGCACGACGTTTCTTTGTGTCAGTGATTTACCAGCCCTGACATTTATATACTTTTCACCTATGTGGTTGTTGGATGAGGCGCCTCGATTTTAGTTCTATAAGGACCGGGAAATGTGTGTTCAGGAATTGCCAATCCTCAAACGTAAGAGAGGATCGGCCCTGAAGCATCCAGGGGTTACCCAGAGTGTGTAGTCCCGAGGCATTTGCTAGAATGTCTCGAAGCAGAGAGGAGCTTGCCCCTTGCCTCGACTCATGACGGAAATCCAATTTCCAATACGAGATATTTCGGCTTTTTTTGTAGAGCCTAGTATGGTGACATAGTAGCATGGGATGCTATGTCGTCTATGATTTATATTTATGATTGAAATTGTTTTGACACTATACACTTATTATAGTATCAAATTATTTGTTTTAAATGTACCAAGCATGTTTGGCTATTATAAGGGAAAACCCTATCCTCCGGCTTGCGTTGCATTGTGTGATGGGACCTGGGTCTTGTAATAGCTTCATTTTTCTAAAAAGCATTGCGCTGTTTATTCTATGCACTGGTATTCTTGGGAGGAAACCCGTTCTGTGTTATACGGCGTGGTCCCTTGAATTACTCTCTTTTAAAGTAAAGTTTAAATAACAGTTTTAGTTCTCATACCAGTCACATGACTGACCTGGAGTTTATTGTTTTAACCTAAACTCTGGGTGCCCCTATTTTCGACACGGGCAGCTAGTAGTTTTGGTTTTGCAGATTTATATTCACAGGATCCTGGTTTACAGCTGGAATGATATCCGGAAAGCTCTGAATCCGTATATTACCTTCAGTTGTGCTTTGTATTATTTTCCGCTGCTATGTAATTTATTGTAATCTCTGATATTTATCGAATGTATTTTATGTATTCATACTCTATATATTCTTGTATTCTGATGGAATTGTTGTAATAACAATGAAATGTTCTTCCGTCTGCGTTCATTTGTGTGTTGTTCTCAAAGTATCCGCTCTTTCCCTCACGGGGAAGTTACGGGTCCTCATAGTTGGTATCAGAGCTTTGGTTTACAGAGCTCGAGAACAAGGCACATTAGAACCATACGAAAGAATTCATCAGATATTGGATTAGTAATATCCAATTAGAATGACTCGTTAGAGATAGGGTCAGTAGTATCCTAGAACAAGTGTGAAGAGTATATTTTTCAATTGAAAACAATTTTGTTTTGAAAATTTGAATCGCTTTATATGTATTTGATTATTTATTTATTTTGAATTTGGACAATCCAATATATAAAGGTTTTGCATATACGTGTCATGAACGTATATTCGAAGTTTTAATATACTGGATAGACATAGAATCGCACTCTAGTAGCACGGGGATGATTCCACTGATGACGTACGACATCAGTGGTTTATTTTCGTGTTTCGAAGGTGTGATATCTATATATTTCCATTAGACTGGTGTGAGAACCAAAACCAATATAACTAGAATACTTTGTTGTGATTTGGCATCATAAACATGATTTTTGACTATATATCAAAATTATGAATCTGAAACTCTAATTCACTAATTGAATGATGTTTGTGTTGTTTGTCTATTTGTTTGCTAATTTTGAACCATTAGGCCTAATTGCATCAAATATTGAATTGTATTGAAAATTGGTCGCATTTGCTTGCATATACATGTACTTACATTGAACAGGTCGTAGCAAGGAGGCTAGAGCAGAGAATAAAATTTGTTTGCCCGACAAATAGGTACATGTTTACTATATAATTTACTATTTTGTTTGGGTGATGATGATTTTATGAGCCTATTGGCTAGCCGCTTGGCTTTTTCTTTTTCTTTTTGAGATCAGAAGGACTATATGGCAATTTTGGGATTTTCCCGTGGCTCCCGGTGCAGGGGAGGTTATGGCGAAATTTATCGAAAATTTAGGGTGTTAGCCAAATTTTTGAAGAATTTGAAATTTCTCAGAAACTAAAAAGTTAGAGAATGGAAGCCAGATCAAACGTAGAGTTGATTAATCAAACCACTTTTGACTTTGTTCCTTTTCGGGGACGAAAAGTTTTAAGTGGGGGAGATTGTAATAACCCGGAAATTCTGAGCCAGTTTAAAAATTTTATTTTGGCAATTTTAATGAATTTTGCACATTTATAATGAATTATTTTAAATAATATCAACAAGAAATTTATTTTGAATATAATAGAACGTATATATTGTATACGTCGTCGTTAGAATATAAATAATTATATATAATTATAAATAGGAATTGAAAATGGCGCGGTAGTTCGATAATTCGATTTCAAACTTCAATTGAATATACTGGGTGCAAAACAATCCGGATTTTAGTGAAACCAAAAACATTAGGATCTAATTGAGAATATCTTTCCAACGAATCCGAAAAATTGAAATTTCATAGCGGGAATCAAAAGATATGTCCAGTTGAAAATTCTGAATAGTCGCTATGGAATTCAGGCCCTTAAAAATGGGAATTTTGCAAACGACCTCGGATTTCGACGAAACCACTTTTGTTGGATCCCTGATGTCAAATTATTGCTAGATTACAAATTTCATAATTTTTCGAATCAATATGTGAGCGTGGCAAAGGAAAACGCATTTGACCAGTTTTAGTTGATTTTAATCGACTGGAAAATGGCCATTTTTCCAACGGTCTCAGAATTCGACGAAACTAGTTTTGTTAGGATCTTATCGTCAATACGAAGCTAGAAAATATTTTTCTGGAATTTTTCGAGTTAGTATGTGACCCCGGTAAATTGAAATGCGCGTTCAAATTTAATATATAGAGTTATATTTTGATTTTAACGAAAACTGATTGTAACAGTCAAATCAGCCTACGTGACATATCCCATTGTGTTCAGAATGGGGGTAATTAGCTAGGGACGACAGTCGGTGGGTTTGGTTTCGAGTTTGAAATAAAAAGTTGCTTTTTGAAAATTAAAATAATAAATTAAATAATATATATATTCACTTAACCCCTACCTCTCCCTTTCCTTTTCTATTATTTCCACGTTCAGAAAAAAAACCCAAAACCCGCTGTCGTTTGTTGGCTCCCCCTCCACGATCTGACCACGCCCCTCGTCCACCTCCACCACCACCCACGGCCGCGATACCTCCTCCCCCCTCTCTCTCGCATCTCCTCCTCCCCTCCTTCGAAAGAAGACCCCGCCCCTTTTTGCTCGATTGAAATCCTCCCTAAATCGAGGACGCGAGCTCCAGCGTCGAACCCCAGAAGCCACCACCACCTGATGCTGCACCGCCCCAACCTCCGACGTCCCTACACCGCCGCATCGCCTCCAGACCCTCCTCCAACCGCAAATCCAAACCCCCTTCTTCCGATTGAACGTTGTAAGTTTAGTTTTTGTGTTGTTTTCTTTTAATTTAATTATATACCTTGTTTTATTTTCTGATTTTAAATTAAATTAAACAACACAAAGCTCAGATTTTTAGCAACACGATTCTTGGATTTTTTAAAACAAGTAAAATAGAAAAGATTAGATTTTTAAAATAGAAAAGATTAAATTTTTATATATTGAATAACAAGGTAAAAATTAGATTTTTATATATTGAATAGCGAAGTAAAAATTCCATTTTTATATATTGAATAGCGAAGTAAAAATAGGACTTTTATATATTGAATAACAAGGTAAAAATTAGATTTTTATATATTGAATAGCGAAGTAAAAATAGGATTTTTATATATTGAATAACAAGGTAAAAATTAGATTTTTATATATTGAATAGCGAAGTAAAAATAGGATTTTTATATATTGAATAACAAGGTAAAAATACGATTTTTATATATTGAATAGCGAAGTAAAAATTCGATTTTTATATATTGAATAGCGAAGTAAAAATTCGATTTTTATACATTGAATAGCGAAGTAAAAATACGATTTTTATATATTGAATAGCGAAGTAAAAATTCGATTTTTATATATGTAGTGGCTACGGGCAACGAAGATGACAAAAATGCGAGAATGATGAAGATTTCTATAAATGAAGTGTCGTGAAGTTGGGATAGCTTTCGGTGAGAACTCCTCACTCTAAATTTCTTTTTCTAGTTATATATATATACTAGGATGCAGACGGTGTTTAGTAGCACCCGACACCCGTCATCCACAGACCATGGATGGCTTGTATGCTTGTTTGACGTGTTGTGAAAATTGTTTGTGATGTTGATGTGAAATCGAAAATAAAATGTAGATAGTTAAAAATATTTTATCGTTAAAAAATAATTTTTAACGTGAATGTGAATAAATAAATATTTATAAACAAATCGGCCGATTTGTTTATATACACTGATTTGACTGATATTGATTGGGTCGATAGATTTTACACATCGCCCAACTGCATAAATAAAAATCTGTGTTTGTTGGTTTGAAACCCCACACGGGTATTGGGATAAAATACAGAATACACTAATCCCAATAATTAGTTGTATGTCGATCGATTGATTGACAGGCTGTTATAAGCGTTAGATATCTACATTTGATGCTTATACAGTGTAGTGCACTTTGGATGATGGTTGATTATTTATCGTTGCTATTATATACATGTGTTGTATGGAATCCATATAATTAACTTTATATGGTAATTGATTGGGCCTCATTCCAATTGGAAAAATAAAGAATATTATAAAATAAAGGTTCATGTGTTGACAGTACTCATCCGTTGAGATTAGTCATGTGTTGAACGAAATATTTTAACAATAAAATTTACATCTTTATCATATATAAAATTAGAAACTAATTGGAAAATAGATGAGATGAGTGGTCTCCTGGATGTTGATCTGATGTTGGTTTCGGCCTTCGGGGTTAATATATAGGGAATCGTTCTCTTACTAATTTACGATTGGAGTCTGATTTTAAATCAAACGATAGATACCATAATTTTTATAAAATATATTAACTAACAAAAATAGTCACACGTGGACAATACTCATTCGTTGTGATTAGTCATGTGTTGACAAAAATAAATATTCATTTGTTGAATAGAATAACGGAATTATTGAAATATATAAAGCCGTGTTGATTAGAGTTGCGCTATTTTGACGCGAACGATTTTTATATCGATTATATTTGTTTTTTGAATTGAATTGAATAGAAAACGAATTTGAATTGAATAGAAAACGAATTCGAATTGAATTGAATGGGAAAAAAATTCGAATTGAATTGAATATAAAACGAATTTGAATTGAATTGAATATAAAACGAATTCGATTTGAATTGAATATAAAACGAATTCGAATTGAATTGAAAACGAATTGAAATAGAAAACAAATTTGAATTGAATAGAAATGAATTTTAAAACGAATTCATAAGGAAAAATTCAATTTTGATTTGAATTGAAATGGAAGTTGAAATTGTTTTTGAAACGAATTTAAAACTATTTATAAAATTCGTTTTAAATAGAAATCGACGAAATATATATTATATATATAATATAATGGCCTGAATAGAACGCGCCGCGGCAGTTCGCGAATTTCGACCATTGACTTTGAACGGACATTACAGGAGATCCGACCGTCGGATTCTCCTAAAACCGGAACCGTTGGGTTCGCATCGAAAAGAGATTTCTAACGAATAATTAAATTCAAAATCTAACGGTTGGATTTGGAGATACGTCCAAATCAAATTTGGAAAAGGTCGCTGTACGTGTAGTTCGATGGCCATTGATGGAAATCGACTGTACGGGCCTTGATAAAATTATTAAAAATAGTAGTAATTTGTGTGAAATCATAAGAAATGATTTGGGAAAAATTGGGATGAAAAACTCCACATTTGAAAAGATAACAATAGATTTTTATCGAAATGAACTAGTTTTGAACTAAAATTAAAAACTCAGTTATTTTTAAATAAATAAATTGGATTTGAAATGGGTTTTAAATAGAATTGATCTATGGGTTTATCGTGAACAGTGTTTTAAATAACACTAGTTCTTTAGCCCGATAATAAATAGAATGTGATTTGGGTTTATCGTGAACTGTGTTTTAAATAACACTAGTTCTTTAACCAAGTAAAAGGAGTTTTAATGAATCTGCAATTAGATTGAAATGTGCATTGATAATCTAAATTATCAAATTTGGAAAATAAGCGAGAATGGAGTATCACCAGTTTTGCTCCAAAGCGATAGTTAAATCTTTAATTAGATTTGAACCTGAAATGGTAATTAATTTTACCGATAACACCGTGGTGTTAGGTATGGAGTATTACCAGTTTTTTTCATGGGATGAATAGGTTGGGATTGGGAAAGAAAATAAATAATTACTTCGGAGTGGTTCGCTAATCTCGACTAGTTTGGAAAACCATAATTTGGTTTGAAATGATATCCAAAGGAAGATTAAAGGATAAATTTTAAAGAATTTATCTTGGATAAAATTAATGGGAACCTTTCCCTAAGAATATGAAATTTAGAAACTAGCTGTAGGTTAGTTAAGGAGAATGGTTTCCTGGATATTGATCTGATGTTGGTTTCGACCTTCGGGGTTAATATTTGGGAAATTGTTCTCTTGCTAATTTGCGGTTAGAGACTGTTGAATTGGAATGAGGCGTATGTTGTGTTTGTGTAACATTTGTTTACTATATACGCGGGTTGTTCGGAAAGTCCAGGTTTTTACCCATTCTGAATAACCGATTCGACGATAAGTCGAAGATGAAGATGGTGGTTGAAGACCGGAAGTATTCACATCGTTTGGGTGATTACTGATGATCTTGATTGGGCTGTACACCCAAGATGAGGGAATCAGTTGGTGGTCGTCCAGACGTACTTGGAGATCGATGGATATGCGAGGAAAGTGCCTCCGGTTTTGTTCAGACCCAGAACGAACTTGTAAATGGATTGTGTGTCTGACATTGGATTTTATTCTGTGTTGATTTATTTCTGTTAAATATATATCTGTTTGGCAGCGTAGAATTTATTCTCTTGCTTAACGCCCTTCTCGGAGACGTACGAGCTTAGAGGTTATATATCGATAGATATCAATCGCATGGCATGAATTTCCGGTGTGGCATGCTGAGTGGCATGGATCAAGGCTTCTGTTGAAAAGCAAAGTCTTGTGGTTGATGATCAAAGCACGACCTACGTGGCAGCTTTGTGTATAACGTGAATTCGCGAGCCTCACACCTCGGTGTGAGTTAAAAACGGGATAAGGACTGCAGGGGGAGCACAACGTTTCTTTCTAGCTTTGGTGGTGTTAGTGACTTACCAGCCCTGACATTTATATAATTTTCACCTATGTGGTTGTTGGATGAGGCGCCTCGATTTTAGGTCTGTAAGGACCGGGAAACGTGTGTTCAGGAATTGCCAATCCTCAAACGTAAGAGAGGACCGGCCCTGAAGCATCCAAGGGTTACCCAGAGTGTGTAGTCCCAAGGCATTTGCTAGAGTGTCTCGAAGCGGAGAGGAGCTTGCCCATTGCCTCGACTCATGAAGGAAATCCAATTTCCAATACGAGATATTTCGGCTTTATTTGTAGAGCCTAGTATGGCGACATAGTTGCATGGGATGCTATGCCGTCTAAGATTTATATTTATGATTGAAATTGTTTTGACACTGTACACTTGTTATAGTATCAAATGATTAGTTTTAAACGTACCAAGCATGTTTGGCTATTATAAGGGAAAACCCTATCCTCCGGCTTGCGTTGCATTGTGTGATGGGACTTGGGGTCTTATAATAGCTTCATTTTTCGAAAAAGCATTGCGCTGTTTATTCTATGCACTGGTGTTCTTGGGAGGAAACCCGTTCCGTGTTATACGGCGTGATCACTTGGATTACTCTCTTTTAAAGTAAAGTTTAAATAACTGTTTTAGTTCTCACACCAGTCACATGACTGACCTGGAGTTTATTGTTTTAACCTAAACTCTGGGTGCCCCTATTTTCGACACGGGCAGCTAGTTGTTTTGGTTTTGCATATTTATATTCACAGGATCCTGGTTTACAGCTGGAATGATATCCGGAAAGCTCTGTATCCGTATATCACCTTCAGTTGTGCTTTGTATTATTTTCCGCTGCTATGTAATTTATTGTAATCTCTGATATTTATCGAATGTATTTTATTTATTCATACCCTGTATATTCTTGTATTCTGATAGAATTGTTGAAATAACAATGAAATGTTCTTCCGTCTGCGTTCATTTGTTTGTTGTTCTCAAAGTATCCGCTCTTTCCCTCACGGGAAAGTTACGGGTCCTCATATATGAGATTTACTACAACTGAATTTATATTAGGTGGTGCAGTTATGCAATGTACAAGTTCAACTAGAAAGAGATGCAAAGCTAAAATGAAATGGTAAGAACATATATACATGGTCAGGTAGGGTGCAATGGGTATACAACAAAGCACAACAAATGCATGGTTCATATTAACCACCCTACGCCAGGAAATTTGCAACAACATTCAACATGCTGAGAAAACAAGAGCATATTTCATTAGAAATACAAAATGCCATGCAAGAAAACATATGCAGCATACATAAAGCATAAGTAATGCAACCCAAAAGCTAAAAAGCAAACCATAATGCCCATCGGAGACATGGCAGCAACATCACATGTCAATGGACACTGCAATTCAATTTTATAGTTGTAAACATGAAAGTAACTTGGTTTAAAATATGACAGGTAAACCATGAAATCATCTTTCTTCTAATTTTCTATTATTGCTTCATAAAAAAAATACTAATGTAAGAGAGATGATACCAAATAGAAGGAATGCCTTTTGGATATCTTTATATTTGTAAATATATGTGCCAACGGTTATGACTTAAGTCACTCCACCTTTTCCAAACCATATAAAAAGTTTCCACCTTAATTATCACATGCATGTCCTCTATAAAGAATCTTCAAGTACACGAATAAAATGAATAGCTACATAAGAAACTTAAACTTATATAAGTTGCTTGTTTAAGTGAATAAAAAACATGTAGTAAGATATTATCACACAAAGAGTCAAATGTGTTTCCGACTTTGTTAAACTCATTTCATGTTTACAGGGCATAACAAAATATAGTGTTCATATATGTACCTTTAAGTTTCAAATACACCTTGCTATGTTCTCATTTCATAATTTTATTAAATAAGGTAACAAAGTGGATGCTTGCAAATCTACTCATGCAAAAATGTTGTCACAACCATCGTTTTTTTTAAGAAACAGGTGTCTGTGAACATACAATATTAGTTCCAATACACATAAATCATAAATATTAAAGTTACAAGGTGCATACAAATAATGGAAATAAATCAGCAGCAGTTCCAATATTAGTTCAATTGTTGGTTCAAAGGAATCACGGCTAACTCAAATAGTGCAGACATGAAAACAACATTTATATGCACAAGATAATATATATATATACATACATATATATATATATATATATATATAATGGCGGCCACACGCATCCCCCAAGGACCCCTAGTTGGCGAAAATGAGGAAGATGACGGTAGTGGATGGCAGGAGGCCCGACGCAAGGGCAAACAAACGTTTGCTGACATTCTCAGACAATCACCACGCGTCTCTCACAGGCCAAATAATCAAAACCCTAAAAACTGGGCAGATGTCTTTGATTCTCAAATAAAAATTTCAAGCAAGCTACAGTATTTGGAGCCTTTGCAAAATGGCGAGGGAAAATTTCAACTCATAGACGACCTGGATTATGCTGAATTAAATATGCTTTGGAAAAACTCAATCTACATTTACATGGCAGGTAAAAGGCCTTATTTTGTCTACTTTAATGCCTATATTAAAAGGTCGTGGCGACCTAAAGGGGCTTGGGATGTTTACCCAAGTGAAAATGGTTTCTTTTTGGTCAAGTTTCAAATGAAAGAGGATTATGAAAGGATCCCTAACGGTGGACCATGGTTCATGGATAGCAAGATTATTTTCATAAGGAAATGGGTGGCAGACTTTAAATTTGATAAAGCTATGCTCACATCCTACCCAATTTGGGTGAAATCCCCAAATCTTAACCTAGCTTTGTGGAATGCTCGTTGCATCAGTAAATTAGCCAGTATTATTGGCAAACCTTTGGAAATAGATGAAAACACAAAAATGGTTAAAAAATCAGCTATGTTAAAGTGTTGATTGAAATTACTGCTGATTCGGATCTGCCAAAAAACATCATAGCATATGATAAACATGGTAATACCTACGAGCAATCAGTCGAGTACGAATTTGTCCCACCCAGATGCACTACGTGCAAATGCTTTGGGCATTCAGTTACATATTATTCATTAGTTACACTAGACAAAATGTGGGTTAGAAAGTTCCCTGAAGCCAACACTTCCAAAAATAAGGCTTCGCCAAAAAGAGCTGTACACCATGAAGCCAGCACATCTATAGTATCTACAACCAACTTGGCTCCACCTCCTAATGAGTTGGAGACTGAAGCATCTGTAGCATCTCATACAGATCCAGATCGAAGTCAGGAACAGGTTCAGGAAGTGGTGCATGGCTCATGTCCAGCTCGTCAACATGTGGAGCCCAGTTAAGTGGTGGAGGAGGATAAGGAACCAGAGTCTCTGGATGATATTCAGAGGCTGGATATTCAACTGGATGAGTCTGAAGAAGAATTCACAGATGAACCGAACATTAGTAGCCTAACTGAAGTAAACAACAAATACAGTGCACAATTCAAACAAAAGGAAAAGAAAGTTGCTACTAACAGTGGCATGGTTGGTACTGCTCTAGTCACAAGGAGCAAAGCCACCAAATCATAATGTCGATCCTATGTTGGAATGTTAGGGGTCTAAACAATGACACTCGTCAATTAGACCTCTACAACTTTAGGGAAAAGTATAAGCCCTCAATAATAGCGGTTTTAGAAAACAAATTCTCACATGATAGCTTGGAATTTTTCAAAAACCACATGGGAACCCAATGGCATACTACTGAAACCTTAATACGTCTCTAAAAGGTCGTATAGTAATTTTTTGGGATGTTTTGTGCTGGAAGTGTGTATGTGTGAACTATGATAACCAACAAGTTACTATTCGGGCAACTAATGTTGGTGGACTTGATGTATACATTTCTTTTGTTTATGCAAGCAACTGGGCATCGGAACGAGTCCGGTTATGGAAAACTATCAATGAAACAGCCAAAACAATGCAATCACCATGGCTGGTGCTAGGAGATTTCAATGTTGTACTACGTACAAATGAAAAAAAAGGAGGACTTACCCTCAAGCGATCCCAAGTTTCTGAATTCAATAATTGCATGTTAGCAAGTAGATTATCAGAAATTCCCCATTCAGGTCTGCAGTTTACATGAAGAAGTGGTGAGGCCAAGAAAATATCATCAAGACTTGATCGAGCACTCGCAAATGCAAACTTGCTAAACCAGATCAATGGAGTTAACGCTACTGTCTTAGCCTCATCCACTAGTGACCATTCTCCACTACTAATAAGGTTTAATGATGCCACGGATTCCAAAGGTAAACCGTTCAGGTATGCAAACCATTGGTATCTCATTCATGGATACCACAATGCAACCAATTTCAATGAAATTTGCATCCCAGAAGGGAACAATATGTTCAAAGTAGTGATGGTCATAAAACAATGCAAGAACAGACTGAAAGAATGGAACAAACTGAGGCCTAAAGACGGCGATGCAATTCAAGGGCTTCAACAACAACTTGAACACTTTCAGAACCTTCTAGATGCAGACCCACTTAATGATGGCCTAAACAGTGACTTTTATGAAGTGCAAAGGCAACTAAAAGATGCTTTGTCAAAAAAATCACTTGAAATTAAACAAAAAGTTAAAGAAAAGTGGTGGACGCAGGGATATGAATGCAATAAATTTTTTTATACCAAAATGCCGCAAAGAAAACATTATAACAATTTGTTTAATTGTCTTAATGAACAGGGGGATGCTACAAAACAGATTAAGCAATTAGAGGATACTGATATTGCATACTACACTGACCTGTTCAATGGGGCATATGGTGAAGACTTACCCAGAGTTGAGTGTAGAAGGCAAATCTCTGACGATGGGAGGCTGTTGCTGGGTGCTGACATCAGCAAGAGGGAACTGAAGAGTGCTCTGTTCTCCATTCACAATGATTCCAGCCCCGGGCCTGATGGAATGGGGGCAGCCTTTTTCAAACTGCACTGGAAAAACCTGAAAAAATTGATGTTAGATGCTTATCAAGATGCTTTAAACTCAGGTGAATTTATTAGAGAAATAAATCATACTTTTATTTCACTAATTCCCAAAGTGCAGAACCCTACAAGAATTGAAGACTACAGACCAATCGCATGTTGCAATGTAGTGTACAAAGTGCTAAGCAAAATCATTTGCAATAGATTAAACTTGGTACTTCCAGACCTTATCTCTCAATGACAAAGTGCATACATTAAAGGAAGAATCATATCAGAAAATTCTCTCATGGCCCACGAACTTGTCAGAGAATTCAATAAGAGAGGTGCGGACAAAATGTGTCTAAAATTGACCTTCATAAAGCTTACGACAGAGTTAGTAGAGAATTCATAATACACATGTTAAGCTCTATGGGCCTACCGGCTAATCTCTTAAATTTAATTCGTTTCTGCCTCAATTCCCCAACGTACTCTATCATAATCAATGGAGTCCCTAAGGGTTATATCACTAGTACAAGGGGAATTAGATGAGGTGACCCACTATCTCCATATTTGTTTGCAGTGGCTACGGAATGGTTCACTTTGCAGATGGAATTGGCTACTGAACGAAGCCTGATATTGCCAATTTATAATCACCAACCTCTGGTTACCCATCTGATCTATGCTGATGACTTATTAGTAGTGTTTAAGGCATCCATAATAGCTATTTCTCATTTAAAACACATTTTTCACCGCATGGAAAAGTGGGTAGGGCTTAAAGTGAATGATCTCAAAACCAAATGCTATTTTCACAAATTTTGCAGAAGTAAGAGTGATTTACTTGAAGCAATTGGAGTGCCAGAGGGTAACCTGCCTGTAAAATACCTGGGGGTGCCGCTATCTAATAACATTATTATAGATGCTGAATGTGGAAAATTGGTAGGCAGTATTCGTGAAAAATTACAGGGATGGAGATCAAATCTACTATCATTTGCTGGGAGAGTGGAGCTGGTACATACAGTGATCACCTCTAAAGTCAGATTCTAGCTCCAAACCTTTCAAATTCCAGACTGCTCGATTGCTAAAATCAACACAGTCTGTGCTAATTTCATTTGGAAGGGAGGTATGCATAAAATTAGTTACAAACTTTTGTGCAAGCCCAAGAAAGAGAGGGGAGTGGGTTTGAAAAACTTATTTGAACTTAAGAAAGCCTATGGGCTCAAATTGGCCTAGAATTTAATCTCTTCAAATAATTTATGGGCTGTATGGATGAGGGCCAGATACAACAAGACCAATTTCTGGACCTCACCCATAGATAACAACTCATCATACATTTGGAAAACTTGCCTAAAATTCAAACAAGAGCTGAAGGGAAGAATCCAGCGAGAAATAGCAAATGGAAATTCAACTGATCTATGGAGAGATCCTAGGTTAAACGGTCAAAGTTTAATACACAGACAAGGATGGGATAACTACTCAGCAAATGGTGCACCAACAGTCAATGTAAGCACTATTATTTACAATAATATATGGAATTGTAATAACAATTTGGTGGCAAGTAATTTAGCGAACGAATTGGCTGGGAAACCCTATACCACTTATTCTTTGAATGTTAGTACAACAGAAGATTATGGTCCATTCAAAAATAAAAATGCTTCAACATTGATCAAATTGGAAGCTTAGAGGAAGAAATCAACTACCTGAACGATGGGAGTAATATGTCGCAATTGATGATAGAGGTTGGCAAGGTTGGCCTCGCAACCACAGTGTAGCAGACGTGGCAAGAACGCAACACCCGTGCTTTCAAGAAAAAAGAGAATGATGTGTTAGCAAATGCAGCGACGATCAACAGGGAAATTGAAATTATTATCTATAGAATTAAACCGAAGTTCCTTACCACTGCAATGGCACGAGAATTATTGCAATTGGAGAAGTGGAACTGGAGGGCAGTGACTGGAGGAAGGCAAAGAGAGAATCTGCGGCCGTCATGAGGAATTAGCCGTAACCCTAATTGGAACAATTGGGAGCTTTTTGGTTTTCTTTTTCAAAGAATGAGGAATGAACGAAAAGCTGTCATTTGTTTGTATTATGTTTATGTTTGTACCCGATGCGGATCGGGCTGTAACATTTGGGCCGAGCTGGCTTTATAAGCTAAAATAAAAATTTACCCAATTTCAAATATATATATATATATATCATAAACTTTTCTATCATGTACGCCTAGGTAAACAACCAACAAATCTAAAAATTGGCAAACTTTATGGTGTTCATATAGGAACCAGGGATTTTAAAAAAAAACATATAAAACTGCAGTTTTGGTGTTTACCAACCCGAGAACTTTCACGCCTTTGAAAACTTAATCTACTCACACCCTTTCTAAACACAAGCCAAGATCTAATAATAGTTTCAATTAACTTCTCCCATATCATTCTACTTATAAAAGAAATTCATATGAGTTATGGCTTAAAACATCTTGAAATCTTTTCTAGCAACATTTTCATTCTGATAAAATGAAATTGAAATATTAACGGCAATAATAAGCAGCTCAAACATTCTACTCGTTAAATATTGATGTACATTTTTATATAACATCCCTATCCCTTTTTTCCTATATATGTGAACATAGCAAACCCATTATCCCATCGACAGCAAGTGTGTATTTCAGTTTAAACAAGTCACCAAAGTTTCATAAGTATGTGCATTCAACGGTGATTATTTACCGAAATATAGGATGATGCTAATGTATAAATTTCAAGTTCAGAGTGAAATCATCGACATAAATTTTGATTTTCAAAACAAGTTCAACAAAATGGGAATATATTCGGTGTGTGTGTGTATATATATATACACATTCAGGCATCCAAAGAATTTAAGTGAACAGACCCAGGTTATATCATTAACCCTCACATATATGTACATCCAAGATTCATGGCTAGGCAAAATGATGAGAAAACCAGCAATAGTAAGTGTTGAAAAATGTTTTAAAGAGTGCCACAATCAACAAAGTATATGCAGGTTTCACAAACAACAATACTTATTTAGATTCCACAAACTAAACGACAGCATGTTGTATCCTTTTTAAACAGAGTATAGGTTTTAACCATGAGTGTCTCATCACAGAGAGGGATTCAACTTAAGGAACAGACAGGTGCAGAGATAATACAGCAAATGTCAACTATATTAGGTTACTTGTAAAATCAAAATCAAGTAATCAACCACAAATATAAAACAATTCAGGTTCAACTATTAAATTCGGTTAGATTACTAAAGTCAAAATACTTGAATCGAGATGAATCGTGAGTCTGATAACTCACCTTAGAACGGCAGGCAATGGATTTGGACGTGGAAGAAATGAGTTTCTAGTCTTTGATTCAGGTGCGAGCATGAATCCGAGTTCGTTGGAGGAGCAGGCGATGACGGCTTCACACCGACAAACAGTGGTATGGAGAAGGGGATGATGGCGTTTGATTAGCGGAGTCACGATTTAGTTTGGTTGATGGAAAGATTAGCACTTGCATGAAGAAGGCGCGACTTTGATTTTTAAGGAGAGGATTAGATCTTGATTCATGTAAAAAGGGGAAAGAAATCATTCGGCTGCCATTAAACAAAAAGGGGAAAGCTTTTGATGATTTAATTTATTTTAACGGAGGGTTTCCGAGCAGACAACAAGAGGAATGACCAACTAATTTGAGGAACATTTTTTTTTAGGAAATGGGTACAATCGGCCATAAGAATAGAAAAAGGGAGAAAATTGGTTGCCGAAGAAATGGGATAGGAACTTGATTTTTATAGAAGAAAATCACCGAGATAAGACTGATGTCCATTAGATTAACAGTGTAGTGGCGTATATCAGAAGCTAGTTCGGCGTGTTTTCAACTTGTGTAGTTTATATTAGAGATTAATTAAATATTTACTATACCGCGAATTACCGCTGAACGCGCTAAATCTATACCGCTAACACAACCTCTAAATACAACAAAAATTATATGCACATCTTCATCTTTGCGTTCTGAATTCAACAAAATTAATCTTGTTGTATTTCGACTCTGTTTGTATATGACATTATTTTATTTTAATTTATCTATGTATTCACCGATTCTATTCTATTTGTCCATCAACAACTCCATTCGATTCCAAACTTGAAACGTTAAATTCCAATTTCATTATATACACAAACACACTCATATCCCAGCCAATTTATATATATTTTAACAAATAAAAATTCTCCCATTAATTCAATGCTAGCTACATTATTTTTAAATTCAGTCACTTATATTTTTCCATCGAATGTTCAACCAAATTCAATCCAAATATTCAACAGCAAGTATTTGAATTTTCAACTGACCATAATAATTTAAATATTGAATTCAATTCATATATAAAACCAGATTTTTAATCCCAATATCAATATAAAAATGATCATTTATAATTAAATCTTCAATAAATTTCATAGTCCAGTTATCGGAATTTCAGGGATGTTACACCTATGGTTTCGTTCCCATTCCCGGAACGGACTTGTGGATGGACTGCATATCTGACATGGAATGACCATGCGGCATGCTAAATGCTGAGAATTAATAAGGGCTTTTGTTGAAAAACAGAGCTCTATGGTGATGATCAAAGCATGGCTTAAATGCGTAGCTTTGTGTATGATAGGACCTTGTGATAGACTCACACCTCGGTATGATGGTATGTTGATGGTCATATTAGCATGACCTTATATTTTGCACGGATTCGGTCGACCTAGTAGGTGAGGTGGTCTGCCTACTGATAGGTTATAGTGATTAAATTCCTCCAACCTGAGAAAATGGGTGCGGTGTTGTGTACAAACATGGTATCCGCTGAATGCCCAAGAGATCTTTCGAATCAGTAACCATCATGAAGGAATCCAAACTCTAATACGAACCCTTTTACGATTTTCAGTTGTATACCTATGTAGACAACACAGTGGTATGGGACACTATGCGAGCTAAGATTTATAAGTTATGTTAGTAGGATATTTCCACACCCTAGACATTATTATAATTTGAAATGTTTTGTTTAAACTATATCATGCATGTTTTGCGACTATAAGGAAACCCCCATCCTCGGGTTTGCGCTTGCATTGTTTGATGGGACCTAGGGATTGTAATCGTTCGTTTTTATAAAAAGTCTTGTTTTTGAACTTGGTTTATGGTTGCTATGAATGAACGGTTGCTGTGTTTGGTTATGGTCGCTATGGTTAGGTTTGATTACACTATTTTATTATTGGTATAACCCAAGCCTGACCTGAGTGTTTATCGCTCGAGTAAGATCCGAGCGAGTGTTTCCAGGAAGAAAGCTTGAAGACTTGGAGTTCCACAGAGAATCGGGGATTCGTATGAAGGCCGGACGTACTTTATTATCGGTATATTAGGTTAAGTTAACAAAGTATGCAAAATTAGACTTTTATTTTAAAAGTTTTTGTTTCAAAAAAAAATCCACTGCAATGATATTTTGATATTATTATTTTTTTGTTCCGCTGTGAGTTTTTTATTCCGCTGTGTTTTGCTCTGGTGAACCCTAACAAAACGTATTTTTTCTTGCGTTGAATCGACATGGGTTCGGGTTTTTGTTGGTTTGAAGTAAGTAAAAATGCGGTAGTCATATCTACACGGCTTCTTTTAGAAGCTTAGTCATATCTAAATGTCTTCTCTTAGAAGCTTAGTCATATCTACATGGCCTCTCTTGGTAGCCAATTCTTAGTGTCCAAAGAAAGGTATAAGGGAGGAGGAAGGAGATGAAGGAAAGAGGCATGGATGGATTGAAAATGAAAAGAGTAGGTGCCTTTATATAGCCATGTTTAAGGGGCATTTATGTGATTAACCTAAGGACACTTGTCATGTTCCTACCGTTACTTAACATATAAGTATACATGTGTTAAGGCTTCCTCAAGAAGCCATAATCTTAAGGATGAAAAACTCAAATTGTCTTCTTATACTTATGACTCTTTTTAGCTCTTTGAGAAGCTATGCACTTAAGGAAAAAGGCACTAAAATAGCTTAAGGAGGAAGGCACCTAGAATTGGCTTCTAAGAGAAGCCACCAAGAATTGGCTTCTAAGAGAAGCCATGTAGATATGACTAAGCTTCTAGGAGAAGCTACTAAGAATTGGCTTCCAATGGAAGCCACCAACACTTAGGCTTCTATGAGAAGCCACCGAGAATTAACTTAGGAATTGTTTTAGTTTAACGTAATCTTGACTTAAGTACATAATTTAAATATCATAAATTAAAATAGTTAGCTACTTACTATATCGTATTTCAATATCGACAAATATTTTCAAAGCTGAATATTTTGTTAATCCGATATTTAATTAAATCGAAATTCAAATGGTATAATTTCAAATTAAAACCATATATACATTAAAAAATTCATTTAATCCTATTTAAATTCTTTATAATGACCCGAAAATTCCCGCCCTTCGAATCAGACTCAAGGTTCGATCCGAAAGCCGGAAATACTCAGATTGTTAACTTTGGGCATACAACAACATCAGAACAAAACAAAAAAGACTTTTCATTATCATCATAAAATGTTACACTAGAGTATAATGATTACAATGAATAACGGAAATACAAAATTACATCCGCGGAAGACTCTCAATGGCTCTGGACACAACTTTACGCTTCAATCCAGAATCCTGCTCTTGGAAGACTTCAAGACACATCTGCAAGATAAACTACCCAGTTGCCCATGTGGAAAATATTGGCACTCGAGTTTGCAAGGGAAAAAGAAACTATGGGGCAGTCATGGGACTGGTATGAGAACTCAAATAAGTCAGTTACTTTATTTAAAGTGAGGCACATCACAGGACCACGCCGTATAATACGGAACAGGTTTACTCTGCAATGCTAGTGCACAAACAACTACCAAAAATAGACTAATGGAGCCTACAATGCATTAAACAATATGCAATTCCTTAATCTAACCAGTCAGGTTTAATTCCCTAACTTAGATTTCCAAAATCTAATTACCTTACAGAAGTTATTTCTTTGGACTTTATACCTGAATTCTTATTTTAAATCATTTGAGATGCATATTTAGCTTCCATATCAAATTAGCTTTCACTACGGGATCTCAAACTAAAACATATTTCAAAATCTCAAATATCTACTATACACGCATATCAAAATATATGCCACTTCCCCTGATGACCAGACCCAGGTATACCTTATCATCACGATAATAATCCAGGTACGTCCTCTCCCCATTCCCGAGAGCGAACAATACCTTCCGTGGATCGTAGTTCGCACATGCCAGACTCTTCATCACTAGGTCAGTTACCCGATCATTGGTAACACATAGAATTCATTTCTATATCCCGAATTAGAAAACAATCATTAATACAAATAATAATCACAAGTATAATCAAATAAATATAGATTTCCACTTCCAAATCATTTCCAGGTCATCGGGTTGAAATCCTTTCTGTTTTATAAAATATTTTTATAAAACATTCCCTATCCAAAATTGGGAATAACACTTCTTTTTATCTAAGAAAAACTGATTTTAAAATCATTCATTAAATTTAAATGAACCCAAAAACATTGCTATACACCTCATAGTCAAATCGTGAAATAAATCACTAGGCATTAGCATACAAGTATTATCTACCCAACCCAATTGTAATAACCTGGAAATCTGGGCCAATTTAAAAATTTTATTTTGGCAATTTTAGCGAATTTTGAATATTTAAAATGAATTATTTTAAATAATAACGACGAGAAATTTATTTTCGATAGAGTTCGAACGTATATATTCATATACCTTGATGTTAGAATATAAATATTTATTTATATATATAAAAGGAATTGAAAATGGCGTGGTAGTTCGATAATTCGATTTCAAAATTCAAATGAATGTACCGGGTGCAAAATAAACCGGATTTTAGTGAAACCAAAAATATTTGAATCTAATTGAGAATATCTTTCCAATGAATCAGAAAAATTGAAATTTCATAGCGGGAATCAAAAGATATGCCCAAATGAATTTTCAGAATAGTCGTTATGGAATTTCTGGCCCTTAAAAATGGAAATTTTGCAAACGACCTCGGATTTCGACGAAACCACTTTTGTTGGATCCGCGATGTCAAATTATTGCTAAGTTTCAAATTTCATAATTTTTCAAATCAGTATGTGAGTGTGGTAAAGGAAAACGCGTTGGACCAGTTTCAGTTGATTTTAATCGACTGAAAAATGGCCATTCTTCAAACGGTCTCGGAATTCGACGAAACTAGTTTTATTAGGACCGTATCGTCAATACGAATCTAGAAAATATTTTTCTGGAATTTTTCGAGTTAGTATATGACCCGGTAAATTGAAATGTGCGTTCAAATTCAATATATAGAGTTATATGTTGATTTTGACGAAAACTGATCGAAACGATCGCATCAGCTTACGATGCATATCCCATTGTGTTCGGAATGGGTGTATTACGCTACGGACGACAGTTGGCGGGTTCGATTTCGAATCCGAACAAAAAGTCAACCCCTTTTGAAAATAAAATATTAATATATATTAATATATATATATTTAATAACACCCCCTAATTCCTTTTCCCTCCTATCTCTCTCTTACTTTTTCGTATAGAAATAAAAAAAAACGGCCGCTGCCTCGATCCGCTCCCCCCCCCCCCACGCTCGTCGCCGAGCCTGCGCTCAGCCCCCTGCCTCCCGCTCTCTCCTCCGCCTCGCAGGACCCACCCTCCCCTCCTCCAGTAGTTCGAACGCCTCCCCCTGATGTTGTCGCGCCCACCTCTTCAATCCCTCCATCTCGCACAAGCTCCAGCAGCTCGAGCCCCTAATTCGGAAACCAACTACCCTCGCCTCCGGTTGCCACCGCAGCACCACAACCAGTCGGATCCCCTACCTCCGGCGACGACCCCTGCTCCACTACAAACCCTCCTCCCTCTTCGATTTCGATGAGTTTGTTTGTTTGTTTTTCTATTTGTTAATTTAGTTTTAAATATGAGATAGCATTGTTTTAAAAACTAGGTTTTTAAATATATAAATCTTTGAAATATAAAAACTTTGATCTTTGAAATATATATAAAAAAAACTTTGATTTTAGAAATTTAAAAAGATTTTATTTTTGTTAAAGAAGTGATTTTTATCATCTTGAAGAAATGACTTTTATTTTGTTCAAGGAGTAATTTCTATAAATATGAAGTTTGGATTTCTAGGATATGAAGTTCAATATAAAAAAAATAATTTTTATATTATAGAAAGATTAAAAATTTGATTTTTATAACATAGAAGGAATAAAAATACGATTTTTATATTATATAGAAAGTAAAGATTTGATCTTTATATATGTAGTAAAGTAAAAATCTGATTTTTATTATATATAGTAAAGTAAAAAAAAATCGATCTTTATATTAGAAATAGAAATATAAAAATATAATTTTTATATAGAATAAGCGTTATAAAAATATATGAAGTAGAAATAAAAATAGAATTTTTATTTATTGAAATGAAGCAATAAAAATATAATTTTTATTTGAACAGCGTGAAAAGAACTGCATTGGAATTTCAAGTCAGATCCAGACGGTTCAGCAATTCAGAAACAAAGCACGGCAGAGTGGAACCCTCTGTGAGAATTTCTCACCTTTTAATTTTGTTTTCTAGTTAAAATATATACTAGGATGCAAACGGTGTTTAGTAGCACCCGACACCCGTCGTCCACAGACCATGGACGGCTTGTATGCTTGTTTGTTTGATTTTGATGTGTAGTTGATTGTGTGGTGTGAAATGAAATAAAAATATTTATATAGTTAAAAATATTTTTATAGTTAAAAATAGAATTTTTAACGTGTATATGAAATGAAATAGATTAATATAAACAAATCGAACGATTTGTTTATATACACACATTTGATTGATATTGATTGGGTCGATAAATTTTACACATCGCCCAACTGCACAAATAAAATCTGTGTTTGATTGTTTGAAAACCCCACACGGGTATTGGGGTGATATATGACATACACTAATCCCAATAATTAGTTGTATGTCGATCGATTGATTGACAAACTGTTATAAGCGTTAAATATTTATATTTGATGCTTATACAGTGTAGAATGCACTTTGGATGATGGTTGATTATTTGTCATTGTTGGTATATACATGTGTTGTAGAAAACCCATATAATCAACATTATATGGTAATTGATTGGGCCTCATTCCAGTTTTGAAATAGAAATATTTGAAAAGAAATATTTGAAAAAGGAATATTTGAAATAGAATATTTGAAAATAGAAATATATGAAGCCATGTTGATTTGATTGACGCCATTTTGACGTGAACGATATTTATATCGGTTTTATTCATTTTTCAATGCGTATTGAAAGTGATTTCGAAATTCAAATTATATTGAAAAGAATTGAAATTCGAATTATATTGAAAAGAATTGAAATTCGAAATAGATTGAATTGACTTGAATATAAAACGAATCCGAATTGAATTGAATATAAAACGAATTAGAATTCGAATTGAATTGAAAATAAAATGAATTCGAATCGAATTGAAATTGAATGGAAATCAATTTGAAATGAATTCGAATTGAAAATGAATTCGAATTGAATTTGAATAGAATTGAATTCGAATTTAGATTGAATAGAATGAATTCGAATTGAAATGAAAACGAACTGAAATTGAATTAAAATCGATTTGAATTGAAATCAATTTGAAATGAATTTAAAACGAATTTATATTGGAAAATTCAATTTTGATTTGAATTTGAGATGGAAGTTGAAATCATTTTGAAAACGAATTTAAAACGGTTTTTAAAATACGTTTTGAAAGGAAATCGACAATATATATATAATATATATATATTATATATATAGAATGGCCTGAATAGAACGCGCGGCGCCACGGCAATTCGTGAATTTCGACCATTGATTTCGAATGGATATTGCGGTAGATCCGACCGTCGGATTCTCCTAAAACCGGAACCGTTGAGGTCGTATCAAAAAGGGCTTTCTAGTGAATATTAGAGATTTGAAATCTAACAGTTGGATTTGGAATTATGTCCAAATCAAATTTGAAAAAGGTCGTTGTAAGTGCAGTTCGATGGTCGTTGATGGAAATCGACTGTACGGGCCTTGATAAAATTATTAAAAATATCAATAATTTGTGTAAAATCATAAGAAGTGATTTGGGAAGAATTGGGATGAAAATCTCCATATTTGAAAAGATAAAAATAGATTTTTTTATCAAAATGGACTAGTTTTGAACTAGAATAATAATTTATTTATTTTAAAATAAATAAATAAATTGGATTTGAAATGGTTTTGAAAATAACCAGAATTTCCAATAATTGCATTGGAATGGATTTGAATCGAAATTGTCTTCGGAATATTTCGATGTTGGAATTCGTGATTATACAGATATTATTATGGAAATTTGAAAGATACATTATTATCGTTATTTCCAATACGATATTTGTTGGTCGTAGAATTTGATATTGAATATAAGCCGATATATTTTCTATTCAGAGCCTTGTATTTAATATCAAATGTGAGTTGGGTTTGTCGTGAATGGTGTCTTCATTAACACTGTTCTTAAGCCCAGTTGAGAAAAAGATTAAATCTTTTTATTTATATTTAATAAAGTGTACCAATTAAATAATATTTAATTGGAATTGAATTGGTATTGATTTTTGGATTTATCGTGAACAGTGTTTTAAATAACACTTGTTCTATAACCGATAAATAACACTTGTTCTATAACCCAGTTGAGAAAAAGATTAAATCTTTTTATTTATATTTAATGAAGTGTACCAATTAAATGGTATTTAATTGAAATTGAGTTGGAATTGATTTTTGGGTTTATCGTGAATGGTGTTTTAAATAACACTGGTTCTTTAACCCGATAATTAATGTAATGTGATTTTGGGTTTATAGTGTGCCATGTTTTAAATGACATTGGTTCTTTAACCCAGTTAAAAATAGGATATTGATTTCTGTAAAGATTAAAACTAAGTGGAGTTTTAATGAATCTTTATTTAGATTGAAAGATCGAGAATGGAATATCACCAGTTTTGCTCCAGGCGATAGTTAAATCTTTAATTAGATTTGAACGTGAAATGGTAATTGAATTTACCGATAACACCGTGGTGTTAGATATGAAGTATAACCAGTTTTACTTCATGGGATAAATAGGTTGGGACTGGGAAATAAAATAAATAATTACTTCGGTGTGGTTCGTTAATCCCGACTAGTTTGAAGTGATATTCAAAAGGAAGATTAAAGAATAAATTTAAAAGAATTTATCTTTGATAAAATTAATGGGAACCTTTCCCAAAGTATAAGAATATTCGAATAAAAGAATATTTTGAATTGGAATGAGGCGTATGTTGTGTTTGTGTAACACTTGTTTATTATATACGCGAGTTATTCAGAAAGACCGGGTTTGTCCTATTCTGAATAACTAATTCGACGTAGTGTCGAAGATGAAGACGGTGGTTGAAGACCGGAGGTCTTCAGGTCATTTGGATAATTACTGATGATCTTGATTGGGCCGTACACCCAAGATGAGAGAATCAGTTGGCGATCATCCAGACGTTCTTGGAGATCGATGGATATGCGGGGTACTAGGTGCCTCTGGTTTTGTTCAGACCCAGAACGAACTTGTAAATGGACTGTGTGTCTGACATTGGATTTTAGTCTGTGTGATTGATTTCTATTAAATATATATCTGCTTGGCGGCGGAGAATTTATTCTCTTGCTTAACGCCCTTCTCTGAGACGTACGAGCTCAGGGGTTATATATTGATGGATATCAAACGCATGGAATGAATTGCCTGTGTGGCATGCCTAAGTGGCAAATGATCAAGGCCTCTGTTGCAAAGCAAAGTCTTGTGGTTGATGATCAAAGCACAGCCTATGTGGCACAGCTTTATGTATTGTTGATTCGCGAGCCTCACACCCCGGTGGTGAACCAAAATCGGGAGAGGACATCAGGGAGGACATGTGTTTTCTTTTAGCTAGAAGTGGCGTCAGTGGTTTTACATGCCCTAACGAGTTTGATTTATGTGGTTGTCGCTGTTGAGAGGCGCCTCGGTTTGATCGGACGATCCGGGTCCGATGGAGTCATTCGTTGGCTCATTTACGCCCCAAAAAGCGGGGAAACGCAGTGTTCAGGAATTTTAATCCACATCTGTGGACCGACCCTGTAACAACCCCTTTTTTTAGGGATACTGGATTGGGAATCCAATAATAAATTGGTAATAATTATAATAAATATTGTTTGAAAATTAAATAAATGACAATAAAATATTAAAATGTATGAGAGGAAAAATGGATGACGATTAATAAATCGTTGTGCATGGTTAATATGAAGAATTTCACCAGTTTTGTTGCATAATGTAATTTATTTTAGCAAATGTACTTTTGAAAAGAAAAAAAAATGTACATTTTTGTTAATAAGGAAAAAAAATTGTAGTTATAAGTTAGTGATAGTTGTGAACCAATCTTTTGCATGAAATAAAAAGACAAAATTCAATGCAATGGAAAAGCGCAAATTTTAATGGAAAATTTTGATTGATTTCGTAAAATGTGTTCATTATTATGTGTGTTGTTTTAAAATAATGTTTTCTTGTTGTTTTCAAGTTATGAAAAAAAAAGAGAAGTTTTCATAATGTTGAAAATGTGTGTAATATAAGGTAAAAAGTATTTTATGTCATTTTTCATAAGAAGAAAATAAAAAGAAAAGATTATAAAAGAAAAAAAAATGTAAATAAAATAAAAATAGAAATATGTATGTATGCATTTTTGAGGAAAACTCTAGAAACAAAATTAAATAAGAGGGAAAATCAAAAAATATCTCATATGAGACAAAGTGTTATCATTATGTTATATAAGAAGGTAAGGGGGAAATAATAAAATAAAGAAGATATTTGTATGGAAGGATCTAGAGAGGGACCAATTGATAAAAAGACCACACCCTTCTCCGATTAAAACTTACAGTACGTATCTTTTCTTTTTCACCGTGAGAAACCAGAAACTTCCTCCACCGTAAGAAAAGAGAGAAAAAAAAGAAAAAAAAAAGAGAGAGATCATATCTTCTCATCCAATCAAAGTAAAAATTAGAAATTTGCAATCTAAAAGTGAAATAGATTCCCAAATCTTCAAGTAAGTATCCCTAAATAAATTCTACCGTATCCTCTTCTTTTGTTCTTTCATGAATTGTTATTTAGACTTAGTTTTCTGTTGATAATTGAAAAGGGCCTTGAGAGCAATCAAAGCTAGCGGTTTCAGAGCTTAAAGATTGCATTTTGGAGTTGTAGGTGAGTGAAGTTTCAATCTTTCTCCTCTTTTTGGTTGATTTAGGTATGCATGTAGGAGAAAAGGTCAAAACTTTTTTCGTAGTTATATATTGGCTCCTCCCCTTTTGTGGTTAATTTTTACCTAATTGAATTTGTTGCAAATTGGTTGAAAGAAAATGTTATGTAGTGAAGATTGTTGTAGGTATGTAATTTTGATGCATGCAAAATGCTTGCTTAATTGCTTCAAAGAGAAGTACATTAATAAACCTTGATGAACAAACCTACATGTTTTTGTTAAACTTCGATTCCATAGAAAATAAAGAGGAAAAAAAATTGCTGAAATTTCAGCAAGGGGAAGGGAGGACTGCTGTGCAGTCCTATGCAGCTAGGCTGCACTGTGCACCCAGAATGGGGCTACACAGGCAGCCGGACGCACGCTGCACAGCAGCCCTGTGGTGGGTTGCACAGCAGCCCTGTGGTGGGTTGCACAGCAGAATGGGGCTACACATGGCAGCCCAGAAAGGGCTAGAGTGCAGCCCGCGTGAGGGCTGCAGTGTGCAGCCACGTTCGGGCTGCAGTGTAGCCCAAAACGGGCTGCAATGCAGCCCAGAACGGGAAGCACCAGCCCGTATCTGGGCTGCATGCGGCAGTCGAAAAAGGGGCTGCCATGCAGCCCGTATCTGGGCTGCATGCGGCAGCCCAGAACGGGCTGCCATGCAGCCCGTATCTGGGCTGCATGCGGCAGCCCAGAACGGGCTGCCATGCAGCCCGTGACTGGGCTGCATGCAGCAGCCCAGCATGGGCTGCAGTGCAACCCAGAATGGGCTACAGTGCAGCCCAAACAGGCTGTGCAGCAGCACAATTATGGGCTGCACAGTGCAGCCCAGCAGAGCAGTTTTTTTTTTCAAAAAAAAAAGTTAAATTTTATTTTAGTTTAAAATAAGATTTTCTTTAAAGCAATTATATGTTTTATATTAGAAAACTATTATTTTCTTTAAACAATTTTTAAAACAAAGTTTTTTCCTACGAGCAAAAATAATAGTATTATGTAAAAATTAAATGGTCAAATAAATTTGTTAATCTCAAACTAGTTTAACATGCTAAACAATGCTTATGTTTCGTTATAATACATAAGTATTATGGGGTACTTGTGTATTAGAATGAAACGGTAGTGTAACCATCTATGGACATGCGCTGTTAAGCTTTTTGCAAAATATACTGGGTTTATAAAACTTAGTTTTATGAATATTGCCATGATTGGTTTTATATAGTGTTTTGGTGTTATAACCACTATGAATTGTTAAGGCATAATTTTACAAAATAATATTTTAAAAATACTTTTAATTTTGGGATTGGGATAGATTGGACTCTGTTGTACCAATGGGCCAAAACTCCATCTTGGTCGACCTGATTCAGGTTCGCTACCTGAATCACGGTGGTTTTAAATTTCGCCTACCTACCACCAAAGGTCAAATGGTCTGCTACATTGGGCAATTTTGTTGTTTGATCGAGATTCCCGATCGGCGGGTCATGGACTACATCAGATGGAGGCATGGCTGTGCTACGTGTAGTGCCGTGAACGGGTAGCATACGGCCTTCGCCTTAGACCGTCTTGGTTATCCTGGGTTGATTGCCAGGTGTCGTTATGGCGTTATGAGTAGGTTACAGTGCTGATGTCTCCGGGCGCGCAAGAGCTCTACCACTATGATTTTACAATACTAGCGTCTGTTTATTCGGTATCTGTTATGAGTCATATTATATTTATCCCATAGTTCCCATAATTCTTTATTACCCTCTTATTTACTTGAATAAGGCTGACATATTACCCAAGTTAATTTGGAAACCCAGTATTATATTATCATATTGTTTTATATATGACAATTGTTTTGGTATTATATTGCTTTACATACAATACTTGTGCCTTTTAATCTTACTTTTTATATTACCATATTGCTTTACATATGATAATTGCTTGGTATTGTATTGCTTTACATACAATACCCATGCCTTTTAATCTTACTTTTTATATATTATCATATTGCTTTAAATATGATAATTGTTTGGTATTGTATTGCTTCACATACAATACCGATGCCTGCGATTATGGCATATTAATGTGATGATCATGCTAAATTGTTCACATTTTTGTAACATTCATACGTCCCATGTTGACTTATACATGTGGCACCCTTATTTGTTAAATTATTTAATGTCCATAGATACTTACTTTACTCACACTAGGCATAGTCTGACCCGTGTGATTTGTTTTGTTTAAAACAATCCTCGGGTCAGGTTGAGGATTGTTTGCAGGTTAGGTTTGCGTGGACAGCAGCGTCACTTTTATCATTTTCCACGTTTTGGGGTTTTGGACTATGCAGCTTCAAACTATCAGTAGCGTGTAGTATGTATGCTATTATGTTTTTTTGGATGTGATATTATGTATGATGGACCATGTATGCTGGACATCTCTATTATGATATGTATTATGTATTATGCTATTGTTATTGTGCTATGCTTGATTCTATTATATTTTGCACTATGTACCTGGGAAATTTTCTTGTACCATTTCTTTGAACTTATACTGAGCACAAATGGTAAGTTGAGAAGTTTTAAATTCTCGTGCCAGTGTTCGTTCAAAGGAATGAGAACAACTTTTAGCCCTATCGAGTCCCATTCTCCGTGCTTTCCGACAGTAACACTTAGTGTTGTTCTTGTTTAGCATGGGTCTAGGGGCCGGGTGTTACATTGTTGGTATCAGAGCCCAGGTTTGACATAGTACAAAGTATATTTAGAACATGGGTTAGCACAAGACAGTAGAAACATCATACATGTCTGTTTATTTTACAGTATCACTCCCATCATATAATAATAGCTGTACATACCTAAACCGAAACCCCAATCTTTTAGCGTTTTAGTGTGAGTATTGTTTTAATTCCAGCTTAATGATATATCTCACTATATGCAGATTAGTGAGAAAGATGGCTGGAAGACCTCCCCGTTTGACGATGGAGCAGTGGTTGGAGTTGATGCGGAACATGCCTCAAGCCGCACCTACTCCTAATGCTGCTCCTAGAGTTGATTTCGTTCGTATGTGTAAGGACTTTACGAGCCTTGGAGGGAAGCCTTTCCTTGGGAAAGAAGGTGTTGTTGAAGTTCAGGCCTGGCTTAAGACCTGTGAGCGTGTTTTTGGGCATATGGGTGTGACTGACCGTCAAAAGGTCGAGATTGCTTCTAGCTTCCTCCAAGGAAATGCCGCTGATTGGTTTGACATTATGGATGCTGAGAGGGGAGAGGAAGAGCTTACATGGGAAAGATTTAGGGAACGATTTGAGTTGAGGTTTGTTCCAGAGGCAGAGAAAGCCATCCTTACTCGTAGATTTATTGAGCTTAAGCAGAGGGATATGTCGGTTCAGGAGTACGTCAATACCTTCAATTCCCTCTCTAAGTATGGTGCAGACTTGATCAACACCCAGCTAAAAAAGAATCAGAAATTTGTAGATGGTCTTCGTAGGAAGCTGAGGGAACAGCTCTTGACTCAGCTTCGTTCTACTTTTGATGAGATTGTGGATCTGGCTTTGAGGTACGAGGACCTGTATCGTGAAAGAGATGATGATGCACCTAAGAGGAAACCTCCATTTTTCCCTAAGAAGAAGCAGAATTCTCAAAATAAGCAAAAGAAGGGCCAAGCTTCAGGCTCACAAAAGAAACAAAAGGGTGGAGTGGAATGCTATAAGTGTGGTGCAAAGGGGCATTTTGCTAATGTCTGTCCTCAAAGGGAGTGTTATGAGTGTCACCAGATTGGTCATCTAAGAAACGAATGTCCGCAACTGTCAAAGAAAAAGCAAGCAGCTAAGCTTCATGCCATGGAGGGAGATCCGGGTCCAAGCCAAAGGAAAGGAAAACAAGTAATGGAAGGTACAATCCCATTTAGAGATACTTTTATTTGCATACTTTTTGACACTGGTGCACCACATTCCTTTATATCTAAAGATTTAGTTGATAGATATGCTTTGGATGTAGTTTATCTTGTCACATCTCTAAGGGTTGCGAATCCCATTGGTGGGTCCGCAATGCTTGGAATGGTGTGCAAGAATCTTGAGCTATTCTTAGGAGGACTTCCTTTCTCATGTGACTTGCATGTATTTGAGTGTCTTGGCTTTGATATTATTTTGGGGATGGATTGGTTGGAACGATATGAGGCTCATCTTTCTTGCTTAGACAGAGTTGTTACTCTGAAACACCACTCTTTCAGAGGGCTTGTTAATATAACACTTGATATGCAAGGCCCTAATGCTCATGGTTCTCTCTATTCCATCGAGTCGCGAGAAGATTAGGAGATAGCTAGAGTTCCTGTTGTCAGGGATTTTGGTTATGTGTTTGAGCCTGTTACCGGCTTGCCGCCTAAGAGGGCTGTGGAGTTTCGCATAGATCTTATCCCTGGAGCCCAACCAGTCAGTAGACCTCCTAATCGTATGCCTCGTGTTGAGATGGAGGAGTTTCGGAAGAAGTTGACTGAGTTGGAAGGGAAGCAGTTCATCCGATCAAGTAGCTCTCCTTGGGAAGCCGCTGCAGTGTTTGTAAAGAAGGCTGACGGCTCTCTCCGCTTATGCATTGATTATAGAAAGCTTAATGAGCTGACGGTAAAGAATAAGTATCCACTCCCTCGTATTGATGATCTTTTTGATTAGTTAAGTGGATCAAAAGTCTTTTCCCAGCTTGACTTAGCCACTGGATTCCATCAGTTGCGAGTAGCGGAAGACAACATCCCTCTCACTGCCTTTCGCACTCTATATGGCTCTTATGAATGGTTGGTAAAGCCGTTTGGACTTACGAATGCCCCTGCATACTTTGTAGACCTGATGAATAGAGTGTTCAGAAGCTATCTTGATAGATTCGTCTTGGTCTTTTATTGATGATATATTAGTTTATTCCAAGTCTGAGCAAGAGCATGAAGGTCATTTGAGGATTTTTTTGGAGACTTTGAAGGAACATAAGCTGAAAGCAAAGTTTTCCAAGTGCCACTTTTGGCAGAAGGAGGTAAAGTTCTTGGGCCATATTATATCCGAAGCTGGTCTAGCTGTGGATCCTTCTAAGATAGAGGCAATTCAGAATTGGAAAAGGCCTGAGACTGTTACAGAGATTCGAAGCTTCCTCGGTCTAGCAGGGTATTATCGTCGCTTTGTTAAGGATTTTTCGAAGATTGTCACTCCTTTGACAAGGCTAACGAAAAAGGGTGTAAAGTTTGATTGGACAGATAAGCGTGAAGAAGATTTCTCTAAGTTGAAGGAGATGCTCACTAATGCACCAATTTTGGTGATTCCAGAAGGTAATCAAGATCTTTTGGTGTATACTGATGCTTGTGGGTCTGGATTGGGTGTTGTGCTTATGCAGAAAGGATGAGTCGTGACTTATGCATCCAGACAATTAAGACCCAATGAGGTTAGATATGTTGTTCATGATTTAGAGCTGGCAGCTGTAGTTTTTGCTTTGAAGCTATGGCGACATTATCTTATGGGTGAGAGGTTTGTCCTTTATACTGACCATAAGTCTTTGAAATACCTCTTTACTCAAAAAGAGCTGAATATGCGCCAGCAAAGATGGTTGGAGTTTTTGGCAGCATACGATTTTGATATTCAGTATACATCTGGGAAAGGTAATCGTGTAGCTGATGCTCTTAGCCGTAAGCATCAGGCAGTTGTATCAATGATGATAGCTGAATGGCGAGACTTGGAGGTGTTGGCTTCTGGTGGAATCTATTGTAATATGCCCACTCATAGCTCTGGAAGGATGTTGGCCAATATGGTTATGAGACCGAGCCTAATGGATAGGATTTCTCATGCTCAGACAGAAGATCCTACTGCTTTAGAGTGTATTCATCGACTGAAGAATGGAGATGATGCTGATGATTTGAAAGGATTTGAGTTAGATGCTCAAGGTTGTTTAAGGAAGAAGGGCAGGATCTTTGTACCTAATGTTGCAGGTCTTATGCATGAGGTGATGAGCGATTGCCATAGTTCGTGTTATACCATTCACCCAGGTGGCAGTAAGATGTATATGGACATGAAACATCTATATTACTGGGAGGGAATGAAGCGCGACATAGGCGAGTATGTGAAGAAGTGTATTACCTGCCAATTGGTGAAGTGCGAGCACGAAAAGCCTAGCGGTCTTCTTCAACCATTGGAGATTCCGCTATGGAAATGGGATCAGGTATAAGTGAATTAAAATTCTAAATTGTTTATTTATACTTAGATCCTTCGGCGTAATGCTGTAAATATAAATGCTTTGTTTAGGTATCCATGGACTTCATTGATGGATTGCCGAGATCAAAGCAAGGGCATGATAGCATATTGGTAGTAGTGGATCGTTTGACTAAATCTGCCCATTTTATCCCAGTCTAGTCAAAAAGAACCGCTCTTTATTTGGCAAAGCTATATGTGAAGGAAGTTGTTCGTCTCCATGGTGTACCTAGTTCTATAGTTTGTGATAGGGATCCACTATTTACTAGTGGGTTTTGGAGAAGCTTGCAGTCTGCTTTGGGGATGAAGTTGAATATCAGCTCAGCATATCATCCTCAGTCCGATTGGCAAACTGAGCGGGTTAACAAGATATTGGAGGATTTGTTGCGCTCTTGTATCCTTGATTTTGGCGGGTCTTGGGAGGACCACCTATACTTGGTCGAGTTTGCATATAACAATAGCTTTCAGTCCAGTATAGGCATGGCTCCTTTTGAAGCATTGTATGGAAGACCCTATAGATCTCCTTCGTGCCAGCTTGAGACTGGGGATAGGTTGGTGCTTGGTCCCGACACTGTGCGTGAAGCTTCTGAGAAGGTGGACCTAATTAGAAGAAGGATGAAAGAGGCGCAGGATAGACAAAAGTCCTATGCAGGTCATCAAAGAAAGGACTTGGAGTTTAGTGTTGGAGATCATGTATTTGTGAAGGTTACTCCTTTAAAAGGAGTAATGAGGTTCAGTAAGACTGGTAAGCTTGCTCCGAGATTTATTGGCCCTTATCCTATTGTGGAACGAATTGGAAAACTTGCCTACAGGGTTGCCTTACCCGAACACTTATCAAGTGTGCACAACGTCTTTCATGTGTCTCACTTGAGGAAGTGTTTAAGGGATTCCGAAGAGGTCATAGAGCCGAAACAGTTGCAGCAGCTTGAGATTGCTCCCAACATGACTTTTACTCGAGAGCCTATTCGTATTATTGCCTCTGAGACGAATAAGCTTCGTAGCAAAGTGGTTCCTTTAGTCAACGTGCAGTGGTCAAGTAATCCAAATGATTGCACTTGGGAAACACAAGAGTCGATGTAGAGGCATTATCCTAAATTGTTTGACGCTTGAGTAAGGTATGTCCTTTTGTTTTGAGTTGAATCTATAATTTTGTTACAAATATATCCCCTATGAAGAAAGTGCGAGGACACAATTTTTGTAAGGGTGGAAGTCTGTAACAACCACATTTTTTTAGGGATACTGGATTGGGGATCCAATAATAAATTGGTAATAATTATAATAAATATTGTTTGAAAATTAAATAAATGACAATAAAATATTAAAAAGTATGAGAGGAAAAATGGATGACGATTAATAAATCGTTGTGCATGGTTAATATGAAGAATTTCACCAGTTTTGTTGCATAATGTAATTTATTTTAGCAAATGTACTTTTGAAAAGAAAAAAAATGTACATTTTTATTAATAAGGAAAAAATAATGTAGTTATAAGTTAGTGATAGTTGTGAACCAGTCTTTTGCATGAAATAAAAAGACAAATTTCAATGCAATGGAAAAGTGCAAATTTTAATGGAAAATTTTGATTGATTTCGTAAAATGTGTTCATTATTATGTGTGTTATTTTAAAATAATGTTTTCTTGTTGTTTTCAAGTTATGAAAAAAAAAGAAGAAGTTTTCATAATGTTGAAAATGTGTGTAATATAAGGTAAAAATAATTTTATGTCATTTTTCATAAGAAGAAAATAAAAAGAAAAGATTATAAAAGAAAAAAAATGTAAATAAAATAAAAATAGAAATATGTATGTATGCATTTTTGAGGAAAACTCTAGAAACAAAATTAAATAAGAGGAAAAATCAAAAAATATCTCATATGAGACAAAGTGTTATCATTATGTTACATAAGAAGGTAAGGGGGAAATAATAAAATAAAGAAGATATTTGTATGGAGGGATCCAGAGAGGGACCAATTGATAAAAAGACCACACCCTTCTCCGATTAAAACTTACAGTACGTATCTTTTCTTTTTCACCGTGAGAAACCAGAAACTTCCACCACCATAAGAAAAGAGAAAAAAAAGAAAAAAAAAAGAGAGATCATATCTTCTCATCCAATCAAAGTAAAAATTAGAAATTTGCAATCTAAAAGTGAAATAGATTCCCAAATCTTCAAGTAAGTATCCCTAAATCAATTCTACCGTATCCTCTTCTTTTGTTCTTTCATGAATTGTTATTTAGGCTTTGATTTTCTGTTGATAATTGAAAAGGGCCTTGACAGCAATCAAAGCTAGCGGTTTCAGAGCTTAAAGATTGCATTTTGGAGTTGTAGATGAGTGAAGTTTCAATCTTTCTCCTCTTTTTGGTTGATTTAGGTATGCATGTAGGAGAAAAGGTCAAAACCTTTTCGTAGTTATATATTGGCTCCTCCCCTTTTGTGGTTAATTTTTACCTAATTGAATTTGTTGCAAATTGGTTGAAAGAAAATGTTATGTAGTGAAGATTGTTGTAGGTATGTAATTTTGATGCATGCAAAATGCTTGCTTAATTGCTTCAAAGAGAAGTACATTAATAAGCCTTGATGAACAAACCAACATGCCTTTGTTAAACTTTGATTCCATTGAAAATAAAGAGAGAAAAACAATTTGCTGAAATTTCAGCAAGAGGAGGGGAGGACTGCTGTGCAGTCCTGTGCAGCTAGGTTGCACTGTGCACCCAGAACTGGGCTGCACAGGCAGCCCAGGCGCAGCCTGCACAGCAGCCTTGTTGTGGTCTGCACAACAGCCTGCGTTTGGGCTGCCATGCAGCCCATAAAGGGATGCAGTGCAGCCCACGTGTGGGCTGCAGTGTGCAGCCACATTCAGGCTGCAGTGCAGCCCAGAACGGGCTGCACCAGCCCGTATCTGGGCTGCATGCGGCAGCCCAAAAAGGGGCTGCCATGCAGCCCGTATCTGGGCTGCATGCGGCAGCCCAAAACGGGCTGCCATGCAGCCCGTATCTCGGCTGCATGCGGCAGCCCAGAATGGGCTGCCATGCAGCCCGTGACTGGGTTGCATGCAGCAGCCCAGAATGGGCTACGGTGCAGCCCAAACAGGCTGTGTTGCAGCCCAAATATGGGCTGCACAGTGCAGCCCAAAAGAGCAGTTTTTTTTTTAATTTTTGTTTAAAATAAGATTTTCTTTAAAGCAATTATATGTTTTATATTAGAAAACTATTATTTTCTTTAAAAAAAATTAAAAACAAAGTTTTTTCCTACGAGCAAAAATAATAATATTATGTACAAATTAAATGGTCAAATAAATTTGTTAATTTCAAACAAGTTTAACATGCTAAACAATGTTTATGTTTCGTAATAATACATAAGTATTATGGGGTACTTGTGTATTAGAGCTAAACGGTAGTGTAACCATCTATGGACATGCGTTGTTAAGCTTTTTGCAAAATTACTGGGTTTATAAAACTTATTTTTATGAATATTGCCATGATTGGTTTTATATAGTGTTTTGGTGTTATAAACACTATGAATTGTTAAGGCATAATTTTACAAAATAATATTTTAAAAATACTTTTAATTTTGGGATTGGGATAGATTGGACTCTGTTGTACCAATGGGCCAAAACTCCATCTTGGTCGACCTGATTCAGGTTCGCTACCTGAATCACGGTGGTTTTAAATTTTGCCCACCTACCACCAAAGGTCAAACGGTCTGCTACATTGGGCAATTTTGTTGTTTGATCGGGATTCCCGATCGGCGGGTCATGGACTACATCAGATGAAGGTGTGGGTGTGCCACGTGTAGTCCCGTGAACGGGTAGCATACGACATTCGCCTTAGACCGTCTTGGTTATCCTGGGTTGATCGCCAGGTGTCGTTATGGCGTTATGAGTAGGTTACGGTGCTGATGTCTCCGCGCGCGCAAGAGCTCTACCACTGTGATTTTAAAATACTAGCGTCTGTTTATTTGGTATCTGTTATGAGTCATATTATATTTATCCCGTAGTTCTCATAATTCTTTATTACCCTCTTATTTACTTGAATAAGGCTGACATATTACCCAAGTTAATTTGGAAACCCAGTATTATATTATCATATTGTTTTATATATGACAATTGTTTTGGTATTGTATTTCTTTACATACAATACTTGTGCCTTTTAATCTTACTTTTTATATTATCATATTGCTTTACATATGATAATTGCTTGGTATTGTATTGCTTTACATACAATACCCATGCCTTTTAATATTACTTTTTATATATTATCATATTGCTTTAAATATGATAATTGTTTGGTATTGTATTGCTTCACATACAATACCGATGCCTGCGATTATGGCATATTAATGTGATGATCATGCTAAATTGTTCACATTTTTGTAACATTCATACGCCCCATGTTGACTTATACATGTTGCACCCTTATTTGTTAAATTATTCAATATCCATAGATACTTACTTCACTCACACTAGGCATAGTCTGACCTGTGTGATTTGTTTTGTTTAAAACAATCCTCGGGTCAGGTTGAGGATTGTTTGCAGGTTAGGTTTGCATGGATAGCAACGTCACTTCTATCCTTTTCCACGTTTTGGGTTTTGGACTATGCAACTTCAAACTATCAGTAGCGTGTAGTATTATGGTATGTATGTTACTATGTATTTTGGGATGTGATATTATGTATGATGGACCATGTATGCTGGACATCTCTATTATGATATGTATTATGTATTCTGCTGTTGTTATTGTGCTGTGCTTGATTCTATTATATTTTGCACTATGTACCTGGGAAATTTTCTTGTACCATTTCTTTGAGCTTATACTGAGCACAAATGGTAAGTTGAGAAGTTTTAAATTCTCGTGCCAGTGTTCGTTCAAAGGAATGAGAACAACTTTTAGCCCTATCGAGTCCCATTCTCCGTGCTTTCCGACAGTAACACTTAGTGTTGCTCTTGGTTAGCATGGGTCTAGGGGCCGGGTGTTACAGGCCCTGACGATCAAAGCGTCACTCGAGCTCTGATCCTGAGACTCGGGCTAGACAGTCTAAAATCGGTGAGGACTATCTTTTGCCTTGGTTCACAGATGGAAATCCAATGTCCAAATACGTGACATGTGCGGTTTTAATTGTAGAGCCTAGTATGGTGACATAGTAGCATGAGATGCTATGCCGTCTATGATTGATACTTATGATTTGAAGTTGTTTTATACACTATGCACTTATAGTAGCATCAAATGATTTGTTTTAAACGTTCTAAGCATGTTTGGCTATTATAAGGGAAAACCCTATCCTCCGGCATGTGTTGCATTGTGTGATAGGACCTGGGTCTTATAATAGCTTCATTTTTCCGAAAAGCATTGCGCTATTTGTTATATGCACTGGTGTTCTTGGGAGGAAACCCGTTCCGTGTTATACGGCGTGGTCCCTTGATATATCTGATTTAAAGTAAAATTATAAATAACTGTTTTAGTTCTCACACCAATCACATGACTGACCTGGAGTTTATTGTTTTAACCTAAACTATGGGTGCCCTTATTTTGACACGGGCAGCTAGTAGTTTTGGTTTTGCAGATTTATATTCACAGGAACCCGACTTACAACTGGAACGATATCCGGAAAGCTTTGTATCCGTATATCTCCTTCAGTTGTATTTTGTATTATTTTCCGTTGCTTTGTAATTTATTGTAATCTCTGATATTTTCTGTGTAACATTTATTCATACTCTGTATATTCTTGTATTCTGATGGAATTGTTGTAATATACAATGAAATGTTCTTCCGTCTACGTTCTGATTTGTCGTGTTCTCAAAGAGATCAGGGGTTTCAAACGGTCTTAGTCGGTTTAGCGACTGATTCGGATCGAGCGAAATTCTTTATCGTCACATCTGGTATCAGAGCTTTGGTTTACAAAGCTCAGAGAACAAGACACATTAGAACAATACGAAAGAATTCATCAGAGGTTGGATTAGTAATATCCAACGAGAATGACTCGTTAGAGATAGGATCAGTAGTATCCTAGAACGAGTGTGAAGAGTATAAATAAAAGTGAAAACAAGTTATGTTTTGAAATTTAAATCCTTTTATACGTATTTGAATATTTACTTATATTGATGTGGACAATCCAGTATATATAGATTTTCCATATATGTCTGATCTGCATGTATTCGAAGTTTTAATATACTGGATGGATATAGAATTACGCTCTAATCGCCCGGAGATGATTTTGATGATGGAGCTTCATCATTAGAATTTATGTTCGAGTGACGAAAGTAAGGTTTCTATATATTTCCAATTGACTGGTGTGAAAACCAAAGCTAGATAGGGCATATTGTTGTGATTTGGCATCAAAAATCTGATTTTTGGACTATATATCAAAGTTATGAATTTGAAAAGCTAATCAACTAATTGATTGCTGGTTGTGTTGCTTGATTATAGTTTAATTAAAATTTGGGCCATTTAGCCAAATTGAACCAAATATTGAATTGTATTGAAAATTAGTCGCATATGCTTGCATGTACATGTACTTACATTGAACAGGTCATAACAAGGAGGCTAGAGCAAAAGAATAAAATTGTTTGCCCGACAAATAGGTACATGTTTACCATAATTTACTGTTTTGTTTGGGTGATGATGATTTTGTGAGCCGATTGGCTTTTTCTTTTTCTTTTGGATTGAAGAAGGCCATGGGAGGCTATATGAAATATCCCGAAGTCCCCGTTGCAGGGGAGGTTATGGCGAAATTTTTCGAAAATTTAGGGTGTTAGCCAAATTTTTGAAAAATTTGAAAAGTTCTTAGAAACTGAAATGTTGAAGAACTTAAGCCGTAAAGAAAATAATGGAAGTTGAGTTGATTTGTGAAACAACTTTCAGCTATGTTCCTTTTTGGGGACGAAAAGTTTTAAGTGGGGGAGATTGTAATAACCCGGAAATCTGGGCCAATTTAAAAATTTTATTTTGGCAATTTTAGCGAATTTTGAATATTTAAAATGAATTATTTTAAATAATAACGACGAGAAATTTATTTTGAATAGAATTCGAACGTATATATTCATATAGCTCGATGTTAGAATATAAATATTTATTTATATGTATAAAAGGAATTGAAAATGGCGTGGTAGTTCGATAATTCAATTTCAAAATTCAAATGAATATACCGGGTGCAAAATAAACCGGATTTTAGTGAAACCAAAAATATTTGAATCTAATTGAGAATACCTTTCCAACAAACCAGAAAAATTGAAATTTCATAGCGGGAATCAAAAGATATGCCCAAATGAATTTTCAGAATAGTCGCTATGAAATTTCTGGCCCTTAAAAATGGAAATTTTGCAAACGACCTCGGATTTCGACAAAACCACTTTTGTTGGATCCACGATGTCAAATTATTGCTAAGTTTCAAATTTCATAATTTTTCAAATCAGTATGTGAGCTTGGCAAAGGAAAACGCGTTTGACCAGTTTTAGTTGATTTTAATCGACTGAAATATGGTCATTCTTCAAACGGTCTCGGAATTCGACGAAACTAGTTTTATTAGAACCGTATCGTCAATACGAATCTAGAAAATATTTTTCTAGAATTTTTCGAGTTAGTATATGACCCCGGTAAATTGAAATGTGCGTTCAAATTCAATATATAGAGTTATATGTTGATTTTGACGAAAACTGATCGAAACGATCGCATCAGCTTACGATACATATCCCATTGTGTTCGGAATGGGGGTATTACGCTATGGACGAAAGTCAGCGGGTTCGATTTCGAGTCCGAACAAATAGTCAACCCCTTTTGAAAATAAAATATTAATATATATATATATATATATTTAATAACACCCCCTAATTCCTTTTCCCTCCTATCTCTCTCTTACTTTTTCGTATAGAAATTAAAAAAACCCGCCGCTGCCTCGATCCGCTCCCCCCCCACGCTCGTCGCCGAGCCTACGCTCCGCCCCCTGCCTCCCGCTCTCTCCTCCGCCTCGTAGGACCCACCCTCCCCTCCTCCAGTAGTTCGAACGCCTCCCCTTGATGTTGTCGCGCCCCCTCTTCAATCTCTCCTCCATCTCGCGCAAGCTCTAGCAGCTCGAGCCCCCAATTCGGAAATCAACCACCCTCGCCTCCGGTTGCCACCGCAGCACCGCACCCAGTCGGATCCCCTACCTCCGGCGACGGCCCCTGCTCCACTACAAACCCTCCTCCCTCTTCGATTTCGGTGAGTTTATTTGTTTTTTTCTATTTGTTAATTTAGTTTTAAATCTGAGATAACATTGTTTTAAAAACTAGATTTTTATATATATAAATCTTTGAAATATAAAAACTTTGATCTTAGAAATATATAAAAAAAACTTTGATTTTAGAAATTTAAAAAGATTATATTTTTGTTAAAGAAGTGATTTTTATCATCTTGAAGAAATGACTTTTATTTTGTTTATGGAGTAATTTCTATAAATATGAAGTTAGGATTTCTAGGATATGAAGTACAATATAAAAATATGTTTTTTATATTATAGAAATAATAAAAATTTGATTTTTATAACATAGAAAGAATAAAAATACGATTTTTATATTATATAGAAAGTAAAGATTAGATCTTTATATATGTAGTAAAGTAAAAATCTAATTTTTATTATATATAGTAAAGTAAAAAAAAATTCGATCTTTATATTAGAAATAGAAATATAAAAATATAATTTTTATATAGAATAAGCGTTGTAAAAATATATGAAGTAGAAATAAAAATAGAATTTTTATTTATTGAAATGAAGCAATAAAATATAATTTTTATTTGAACAGCGTGAAAAGAACTACATTGGAATTTCAAGTCAGATCCAGACGGTTCAGCAATTCAGAAACAAAGCACGGCGGAGTGGAACCCTCTGTGAGAACTTCTCACCTTTTAATTTTGTTTTCTAGTTAAAATATATACTACGATGCAGATGGTGTTTAGTAGCACCCGACACCCGTCGTCCACAGACCATGGACGGCTTATATGCTTGTTTGTTTGATTTTGATGTGTAGTTGATTGTGTGATGTGATGTGAAATGAAATAAAAATATTTATATAGTTAAAAATATTTTTATAGTTAAAAATAGAATTTTTAATGTGTATATGAAATGAAATAGATTAATATAAACAAATCGAACGATTTGTTTATATACACACATTTGACTGAAATTGATTGGGACGGTAAATTTTACACATCGCCCAACTGCACAAATAAAATCTGTGTTTGATTGTTTGAAAACCCCATACGGGTATTGGGGTGATATATGACATACACTAATCCCAATAATTAGTTGTATGTCGATTGATTGATTGACAAACCGTTATAAGCGTTAAATATTTATATTTGATGATTATACAGTGTAGAATGCACTTTGGATGATGGTTGATTATTTTTCATTGTTGGTATATACATGTGTTGTAGAAAACCCATATAATCAACATTATATGGTAATTGATTGGGCCTCATTCCAGTTTTGAAATAGAAATATTTGAAAAGAAATATTTGAAAAAGAAATATTTGAAATAGAATATTTGAAAATAGAAATATATGAAGCCGTGTTGATTAGATTGACGCTATTTTGGCGCGAACGATATTTATATCGGTTTTATTCATTTTTCAATGAATATTGAAAGTGATTTCGAAATTCGAATTATATTGAAAAGAATTGAAATTCGAATTATATTGAAAAGAATTGAAATTCGAATTAGATTGAATTGAATTGAATATAAAACAAATTCGAATTGAATTGAATATAAAACGAATTAGAATTCGAATTGAATTGAAAATAAAATGAATTCGAATCAAATTGAAATTGAATGGAAATCAATCTGAAATGAATTCGAATTGAAAATGAATTCGAATTGAATTTGAATAGAATTGCAATTGAATAGAATTGCAATTGAAAAGAAATGAATTCGAATTGAAATGAAAACGAACTGAAATTGAATTAAAATCGATTTGAATTGAAATCAATTTGAAATGAATTTAAAACGAATTTATATTGGAAAATTCAATTTTGATTTGAATTTGAGATGGAAGTTGAAATCGTTTTGAAAACGAATTTAAAACGGTTTTTAAAATACGTTTTGAATGGAAATCGACGAAATATATATAATATATATATTATATATATAGAATGGCCTGAACAGAACATGCCGCGCCGTGGCAGTTCGCGAATTTCAACCATTGACTTCGAATGGATATTGCGGGAGATCTGACCGTCGGATTCTCCTTAAACCATAACCGTTGGGTTCGTATCGAAAAGAGCTTTCTAATGAATATTAGAGATTTGAAATCTAATGGTTGGATTTGGAATTATGTCCAAATCAAATTTGAAAAAGGTCGTTGTAAGTGCAGTTCGATGGCCGTTGATGGAAATCGACTATATGGGCCTTGATAAAATTATTAAAAATATCAATAATTTGTGTAAAATCATAAGAAGTGATTTGGGAAGAATTGGGATGAAAAACTCCATATTTGAAAAGATAAAAATAGATTTTTTATCGAAATGAACTAGTTTTGAACTAGAATAATAATTTATTTATTTATTTTAAAATAAATAAATTGGATTTGAAATGGTTTTGAAAATAACCAGAATTTCCAATAATTGCATTGGAATGGATTTGAATCGAAATTGTCTTCAAAATATTTCGATGTTGGATTTCGTGATTATACAGATATTGTTATGGAAATTTGAAAGATACATTAATACCGTTGTTTCCAATACGATATTTGTTGGTCGTAGAATTTGATATTGAATATAAGCCGATATATTTTCTATTTAGAGCCTTGTAATTAATATCAAATGTGAGTTGGGTTTGTCGTGAATGGTGTCTTCATTAACACTGTCCTTAAACCCGGTTGAGAAAAAGATTAAATCTTTTTATTTAGATTTAATGAAGTGTACCAATTAAATGGTATTTAATTGAAATTGAGTTGGAATTGATTTTTGGGTTTATCGTGAACGGTGTTTTAAATAACACTGGTTCTTTAACCCGATAATTAATGTAATGTGATTTTGGGTTTATAGTGAGCCGTGCTTTAAATGACATTGGTTCTTTAACCCAGTTAAAGACAAGGTATTGATTTCTATAAAGATTAAAACTAAGTGGAGTTTTAATGAATCTTTAATTAGATTGAAAAGATCAAGAATGGAGTATCACCAGTTTTGCTTCAGGCGATAGTTAAATCTTTAATTAGATTTGAACTTGAAATGGTAATTGAATTTACCGATAACACCGTGGTGTTAGATATGAAGTATAACCAGTTTTACTTCATGGGATAAATAGGTTGGGATTGGGAAATAAAATAAATAATTACTTCGGTGTAGTTCGTTAATCCCGACTAGTTTGAAGCGATATTCAAAAGGAAGATTAAAGAATAAATTTAAAAGAATTTATCTTTGATAAAATTAATGGGAACCTTTCCCAAAGTATAAGAATATTCGAATAAAAGAATATTCTGAATTGAAATGAGGCGTATGTTGTGTTTGTGTAACACTTGTTTATTATATACGCGAGTTATTCAGAAAGACCGGGTTTATCCCATTCTGAATAACTAATTCGACGTGGTGTCGAAGATGAAGACGGTGGTTGAAGACCGGAGGTCTTCACGTCGTTGGGATAATTACTGATGATCTTAATTGGGTCGTACACCCAAGAGGAGAGAATCAGTTGGTGATCATCCATACGTTCTTGGAGATCGATGGATATGCGGGGTACTAGGTGCCTCAGGTTTTGTTTAGACCCAGAACGAAATTGTAAATGGACTGTGTGTCTGACATTGGATTTTAGTCTGTGTGATTGATTTCTATTAAATATATATCTTTTTGGCGGTGGAGAATTTATTCTCTTTCTTAACGCCCTTCTCTGAGACGTATGAGCTCAGGGGTTATATATTGATGGATATCAAACGCATGGAATGAATTTCTTGTGTGGCATGCCTAAGTGACAAATGATCAAGGCTTCTGTTGCAAAGCAAAGTCTTGTGGTTGATGATCAAAGCACAGCCTGTGTGGCACAGCTTTGTGTAACGTTGATTCGCGACCCTCACACCCCGGTGGTGAACCAAAAACGGGAGAGGACATCTGGGAGGACATGTGTTTCCTTCTAGCTAGAAGCGGCGTCAGTGGTTTTACATGCCTTGACGAGTTTGACATATGTGGTTGTTGCTGTTGCCAGGCGCCTCGGTTTGATCGGACGATCCGGGTCCGATGGAGTCATTCGTTGGCTCATTTACGCCCCAAAGGGCGGGGAAACGCAGTGTTCAAGAATTTTAATCCACATCTGTGGACCGGCCCTGACGATCCAAGGGTCACTCGAGCTCTGATCCTGAGACTCAGGCTAGACAAACTCAAATCGGTGAGGACTATCTTTTGCCTCGGTTCATAGATGGAAATCCAACTTCCAAATACGTGACGTGTGCGGTTTTAATTGTAGAGCCTAGTATGTCGACATAGTAGCATGGGATGCTATGCCGTCTATGATTGATACTTATGATTTGAAGTTGTTTTATACACTATGCACTTATAGTAGTATCAAATGATTTGTTTTAAACATACTAAGCATGTTTGGCTATTATAAGGGAAAACCCTATCCCCCGGCTTGCGTTGCATTGTGTGATAGGACCTGGGTCTTATAATAGCTTCATTTTTCCAAAAAGCATTGCGCTGTTTTGTTATATGCACTGGTGTTCTTGGGAGGAAACCCGTCCGTGTTATACAGCGTGGTCCCTTGATATATCTGATTTAAAGTAAAGTTTTAAATAACTATTTTAGTTCTCACACCAGTCACATGACTGACCTGGAGTTTATTGTTTTAACCTAAACTCTGGGTGTCCTTATTTTGACACGGGCAGCTAGTAGTTTTGGTTTTGCAGATTTATATTCACAGGATCCCGACTTACAGCTGGAACGATATCCGGAAAGCTTTGTATCCGTATATCTCCTTCCGTTGTATTTTGTATTATTTTCCGTTGCTTTGTAATTTATTGTAATCTCTGATATTTTCTGTGTAACATTTATTCATACTCTGTATATTCTTATATTCTGATGGAATTGTTGTAATATACAATGAAATGTTCTTCCGTCTGCGTTCTGATTTGTCGTGTTCTCAAAGCGATCAGGGGTTTCGAACGGTCTTGGTCGGTTTAGCGACTGATTCGGATCGAGCGAAATTCTTTGTCGTCACACCAATACTAAAATAGAAATAATTATTTGCTCATAAACAGGTTGACGAAATCAACACAATCAATCAACAATGATAATCAACAAGTGTATAAACATTAATCAATAGCTAACTAGCCCTTATAATCATTTAAGATTCTCACATACTTAAGTGACTACATAAATTCTACTTAAAGATCGAATCCTTATGGGTTTAATTTTCTTTACCATATCAAATCACTCGTATATAATTCAAACACGCCATCACAAATCAACTAAGGCATGTATATAACTAATATTCCATAAAGTTGTAATTTTCTAAACTAACATAAGGTGTTTCACTTCCAAATTCCATAAAGATGTCATTTTTACTCCATGAATCTATTTAAGAATCATTAGTAAACATATACCATCAATATAACCCATATAAACCATTAATTTCCTAAGATACATATCATCAAACACCTTATAGGCATCATACAAACTAGCTAATAAAACCCCTTATAAGTTGAGATTTCCTCACCGGAAAGTATACTCCACCAGAATTTAGCTAAGGGTTGTATGCTCCTAGATCTATGGCTTTCCTTCCTTTTTTTCCTTTCCTTTGCTTTGTTTTATTATTATTTAAAGAGGGGTTCGGCCGAAAGGTGTATGGGAGGAGGAAGGAGATGAAGCAAAGAGGTAAGGATGGAATGAAAATGAGAAGAGTAGGTGCCTTTATATAGCCATGTTTAAGAGCATTTATGAGATTAACTTAAGGACACTTGTCATGTTCCTACCATTACTTAACATGTAAGTATACATATGTTAAGGCTTCCTTTAGAAGACATTAGCTTAAGTAATAAAAAAAATTTATCGTCTTACACTTATTACTCTCTTTATCTTCTTTGAGAAGCTAAGCACTTAAGGAAGAAGGCTCTAAGAATAGCTTAAGGAGGAAGGCACCAAAAATTGTCTTACAGGAGAAGCCACCAAGAATTGGCTTCTAATAGAGGCCATGTAGATATGACTAGGCTTCTAAAAGAAGCCACTAAGAATTGGCTTTTAAGAGAGGCCACTAAGAATTATTTTAGTTTAATGTAATCTTTATTAAGTACTTAATTTAAATGTCAAAATTAAAATACTTAGCCGCTTACTACATCATATTTCAATATCGACAAAAAATTTCAAAGATGAATATTTGTTAATATGATATTTAATTAAATTGAAATTCAAATGGTATATTTTCAAATTAAAACCGTGTATTCATTAAAAAAAATCATTCAATCCTATTTAAATTCTCATTTTAAAATTGATTAAAATTTCAAGTCGTTACATTCTACCCCACTTAAAAACTTTTCGTCCTCCAAAAGGATGGAAGACGTATACTCTTAACTCAATCTAGGGCATACTAACCCTATATATAATGAATCACTCATTCTAGGATACCATTGATCCTATCTCTAATGAGTATTCTTTTATAGGATGTTACTAATCCTAGAATTCACAAAACCATTTAAATAGGATTGAATGAAAATTTTTAAATGTATATATGGTTTTAATTTGAAAATATTCCATTTGAATTTCGATTTAATTAAATATCGGATTAACAAGATATTCAGCTATGAAAATATATTTTTAAATTGAAATATGATGTAGTAAGTAGCTAAGTATTTTAATTTGTGGCATTTAAATTAAGTACTTAAGTCCAGATTACGTTAAACTAAAACAATTCCTAAGTCAATTCTTTGTGGCTTCTCTTGGAAGCCAATTCTTAGTGGCTTCTCTTAGTAGCCTAGTCATATTCTTAGTGGCTTCTCTTGAAAACCAATTCTTAGTGGCTTCTCTTGGAAGCCAATTCTTAATTGCTTCTCTTGGAAGCCAATTCTTAGTGCCTTCCTCGTTAAGCTTCTTAACACTTATCTTATGCATGCGTAGTGACTTCCTCCTTAAGCTATTCTTAGTGCCTTCTTTCCTAAATGCATAGCTTCTCAAAGAAGCTAAAGGGAGTAATATGTGCCAGAAGGCAATTTGGTTTTTTCTTCCTTAAGCTTATGGCTTCTTAAGGAAGCCTTAACACATGTATACTTACATGTTAAGTAATAGTAGGAACATGACATGTGTCCCCAAGTTAATGACATAGATGTCCCTTATACATGGATATATAAAGATTCCTACACCCTCTCATTTTCATTCCATCCTTACCACTATCCTTCTTCTCCTTCCTCCTCCGTTATGACTTTTGGCCAAACCCCGCTTTAAATAATAATAATAATATAAATCAAAGGAAGGGGAAAAAAGGAAAGAAAGCCATAGATCGAGGAGCATACAACCCTTAGCTAAATTCTGGTGGAGTATGGTAGCTTTCGGGTGAGGAAATCTCAACTGATAATGGGGTTTTATTTGCTAGTTTATATGATGCTTATGAGGTGTTTGATGATATGTCTCTCAGGAAATAAGTGGTTTATATGTGGTTATATTGATGGTACATGTTTGCTAATAATTCTTAAATAGATTCATGGAGTAAAAATGACATCTTTATGGGATTTGTCAAACACCTTCTTGCATCCACTGTTGCACAATACTTGAACTTGTTGAAATGTTGAAACATGTACTACACGCTTGATTTTAAGTTTGGACACATTGGAAATTTATTATCTTATTCATATTGGCATCTTACATATGCTGGCAAGTATACTTAGACAGTTTTGGGATTTGTTGAAATCAAAATAAAATAAGACTTTAAAGTTCACTTAAAAAAAAGTTTTATTGTGCCACCTAGCGTCTATTGCTCGTTTGTTGCCTCTTACCTATCATTTATCGTTTGATAGTTTACACGTTTTTGGCCCCTGCTATTGTTTTTCTTCGACCTGTTAGGCCGCCATTTGGACTCTGCCCTTATATTATCTCGTGTTGCTTTTGATTCTGCACAGGATTTATTGATCATGAATATTTGGCATTTGGCATGTATCATGAATTTTAGTTACTTCATGCAGTTATGGGATTAACGATTATATTTGAGTATTGCTTTTGAACAAATTTACTTGAACAAAGATTAATCCTGACTCGAGTGTTTTATGTTTTGCATGGAATGCTTGTGTTAGATCCGAGTGTTGCAGATTTAAAGAATTCAGCTATCAAAGTTAGAAGCATGTGAAGATGCGCGCGCTATGGATCGTAAAATATTTAAATCTTATTTATTAAAATATATGTATATATATTATTAATGTGTAAAGTTTTTTTTGGTGCAAACTCTGATATTTTGTGTAAAATGTTTCTGTTGTGAGATATTGTAGTTTGTTTATTCTGTTATTTCTGTGTCTGATTCTATTAATGCCTGTAAGCTAAATAACTATCTATTGTTTTGAACGTTTCATGTTGGTTTAATTACGGACTTGAAGTGGTCAAAAAGACAGGTCATTACATAGATCTCCATCATTATCAACTCCACCTTAATCTCTTTCTCCTTATAATCAACGAACACTCCCTTTTGTGTTATTTCTTCTAAATGTGATTATGATTCACAAATCACAATCCTCTCTAAACCTATAGATAGGGCAATAAATTTGAATCACAATCACATCTTGGCTCGTAATATCTTCAAACTATAATTTGTTTTGGAAATATTGTTTAATAAAAACCAATAAATTCATTAAAATTTAAGAAGGAAACTTCTACTATGCAGTCAATTAAATAACTTTATTTCGATTATTTAGCTCTACACAAGTACAATCGATAAATCATAACAACTATAATTTTTTGAGAAATACTTGGACAATAGTTTTGAAGCACAAAACTGATACTTTTGATGTTCAAAATCATTTGTAAAAGAATTAAAATTTTAATAGATCAAAAAATAAAGAAGTAAGAAGTGATATTGGTAGAGAATTCGAAAATGAACATTAAAAAAGTGAAAATAAGGCTCGCGTCCCTAAAATTTCAAAATTAAAACAGCCTCCCTCCCATCTTTTCTATGTAAAGCGGGTCCTTAAAATCAAAGTTACGTGTTTTGTTAAAAAAAGGCACTGCTATGTAAAAAAAAGTCTAAATTCTTCAAATATTCCCAAAAGACAACGGAAACAAAAAAACTTGCATACATGTGTGCAAGTATTCACAATAGTTGCACACATGTATGCACGTATTCACGAAGCAGTTTATATTGAAAATCTTCAGGAATTCTTACATACATGTGTGCAACTATTTTAATATATTTGCACACATGTATGCAAATGTTGCATGAAGGTTTCATGTTGAAAAATATATCTACGTATTGTTGCATACATGTGTGCAAGTATTCTGAAATACTTGCATGCATGTATGCAGATAAATATGAACTGATTTGCATGCATGTGAATTTTTGCACACTTATATGCAAGATTTCTGTAATACTTGCATTCTTTTATGCAAGAAAACCAACACAGATGCATGACTGAAATACTTGCACAGAAGTATGCCTGAAATTCAAAATACGAGCATACCAGTATGCAATTAATTGCAGTTTCGTTGTTTTTCTGTAATTTTGGTTTTTGACTTTTTTATCTGAATTTTTTTAGTATACATATTTTATTTAAATGCGAATTTACGCGATTTTTTCTATTTTTTTAACAATTTTCGAAAAATAGAGATGTATTTTATAATAAATTTAGGACCATACCTGAGCCTAATTTTGAAACTTTCCAGAGATGTGTGCCAAACAGACCCTAAAAAAAATTGTAATAAAAAACATATCCATTACAATTTTCTTTTTCCCAAAAACCATAAACAAACTATGTAGTTAAAATGAAAAATCATTCTTACGAAAATTTATGCAACCATTGCTCAGTAGTAGAGAATTACCAAAGAAATTTTAGACCAAAGTCTGTGCTACCACACGCTATGTACTGAATCATGTATCTCTTGAGCTAATGAATAAAAGTACATGTTATGCAATTTTCTTTGGAAAGAAACCTAAAGTATCTTACTTTCATATTTTTGCTAATTTTTTTTTTAATTATTATTGCTTATGGTATATTTGACGTGAATGCCGATGGAAAAAATTGGCTATTTGTAACATAATAATGCATATTTTTTTTTAGCAAATGTATTAGTACAATCAAAGAAAAATTACATCTCTCCTTCGATAAAGAATTCTTTAATAATAGTTACGGTAATGTGGAATTATCAAATACAAATCAAACTCTCCCACAAAACAATAATTCTTTCACTACGATGGAGAATATGGATATAAATAATAGTAATAATACTATTTTAAGGCTATATCCTAGAATTCTAAAAGATCATCCAATTAATAATATAATTAGAGATATAAAACTAGAGTTTTTTTTCACTATAAATAAATTAGTCATGTTTCCTTTACTCCTAATATTGAATGTAAAAACTCTAAGGAAGCTTTTAAAGATGATTTTTGTGTTTTAGAAATGCAAGATTATTATTTTTGGCAAAGCTAACCGATTTTTATAGTGGTTAGTCTACTTTTCATTACAATAAGTAACAAGTACAAGAGAGTATAGGAGTTAGATAGATTGCCTAGCTACCACTACTAGATTAAAGTGTCTAGACCATTTAACATACAAATAGGTGTGAGGTAGAGTGCCTCAACTGCTAACAAGAGTCACAATCCAGCCCTAGTAGAGGTGCAACGGCCACTTTCCTCCTCCTCAAAAGGACCAAATACATGTCTAAATCCCAAAAGAATGAGCTATGAATAAAATATAGCCTATAGAATCAATGGAGTACAAAAACTTCCTATCCTAAGAAGCATCATCAAAAATCAGCCTATTTTTTTCCCGACACCCTTAGTAGCAATAGTATGTAAGACCAAAATTGTAATGACCCGCATCTTCAGCGGTATAATAATTAATTTATTTAATTATTGAAATGGTGGTTTAGAGAATTAAATGGTCGTGGAATAAAATAATGATGAATATTTAATTAAAATAATAAATTAAATAATATATTTAATTCTGAAATAATCAGAATTGGCTGAAATGACGATATGGTGTAAACTGGATCATCTGTGATATTTAATTCAGCTTAGAATTGAAGTAGAGTAACGAATATATTATTTGAACGACAGTTTGAACGTATAATTATATAATAATTAAAATCGAGCTTGAAATGGCGCGGCAGTTCGTTATTTGGCGATTTGAACTTCAACTGAATGTACAGGATTCGTTTTAAGCTGGATTTCTGTGAAACAAGAAAACGTGTGGAGCTGGTGGAGTATATCTTTCTAGTGGAAGAGAAAAATCGGGATTCCGTCGCGTAGATTTTGATTCACGTCCAAATAAAATTTCAGAAAAGTCGCTGTGGAATTCCTTTATAATTTATAAAGGAATTATTTATATTTTTAAAAAGGAATTTCAATATAAATCAAATATCAGGTTGACCCAGACGAAATATCGAGTTAGAAATCCATATGGGATTATTCTAGAGCTGTATGGTATTCCACTGTGAATATATACGATAATATTTAATTATAAATATTTAATATAATTGTTTTTAAATATATTTATATATTTAAAAGGGTTATTTAGGGCTTTAAAAATAGCCAGTATTACAAACGACCTCAGAATTCGACGAAACTAATTTTGTTGGATCCGCAATGTTAATTTATTGTTAGATGTCGAGTTTCATGATTTTTAGAGTCAGTGTGTGACCGTATCGATTTTTAATGTGAAAAACAATCGATAAATCGACCTTTAAAAATATGATGTGTGAGCATACGAAGTCGGAATTCGACGAAACCTGTTTCGTTGGACCGTAATGTCGAACTCTAGCTATATGTCTAGTTTGGTGATTTTTGGGTATCATATGTGATTATAGGAATTTTTATTCAATAGATACACATAGAAATTGCTTATAATAATTTAAAATAATCAATATAAAATTAATTTAATCATTCTATAAATAGAACTTAACTCTCCTAAACCTAATTTACTTCAGTCATCTGGTCAAAACTTGCGCCGCGTTCTTTCTTCTTCAGAACGTGAGAAAATAAATCTTCCAAAATCATTAGAAAATCAAAACAGGGTTTATAAATCAAGTTATATAAATGTTTGGATTCGCGTTCACCTTCTCTTGAAAACCGTGCCAGAATTTACTGGTTCGATGTTAGATTTGGTACTTCAGTTTTCTGAACCCCGGCTAGGGTTCGAACGCATTTCTGTTTGAAGCATCTAGAGCAGAAATCAATGTGAGTTTTGAGATCGTTAGGTGAAACCACACATACTCAAGGAGTTTGGGAATTTTTCAGTAAAAAAAGAGGTCGCGTTTCTTCCTTGAGCTGCTGCGAAGTACTCGACGTAGGAATTGTTTGGAGGAATCGAGTTATTCCATGAGGTGTTGAGAGGGATGAGCTCGAGACGAGGAGGATGATGGTGTGTGTAGATTTGGTTTTCATGGACGGAAGAGGGAATGGTGGGAGGATGTTTCTTTGGTAATGGCCTGTGTTTTATTTCTGAGCGTCGGGTCTTTGTATTTGGGACGAAAGGAAATACGGTGGTGGGCTTGAACGGGCTTGGGCCTTCGGATAAAAAGGGGTGAGCCCAAATTTAATTAGAATAGTTTTTAGTTTAAAATTTAATGATGTATGCAACTTGTAAATTCAATAACTTGTTCATATGTTAACGAAAAAGGGCAAAACAAGATCCGACAGGATCGTATGGACGGTGGCTACACCGTGGAACTGACTAGGAGTGGATTGGAGCTAGTTTGAATTTATGGTGAAGTAAATTGTTTGATTCAAATCAAACAACAGTTTATCGTTCTTTAACGATGAACTGCCAAAGTGAGTAAAACTCACCAACTCTGAACAGTTCTATTTTTATAACGTATATTTAGAACTGATAAATGATGGTTGATTCTGTGTATTGACTCTTTGATTGAACTGCTAGTCAGTTAGAGGAAATTATATATATATATATATATAAATATATATATATATATATAAATATATATATATATAAACTGTCAAATCCATATATACTGATTCTATTTGAACTGAAAGTGATGATAATCATATTTTGTAACATCTGTGGATGCAGGGAAACAGGTTGGGGGAATCCGACTGGATTCCTCAATAGTTATTTTATTGTTTTTCATATATTGAAAATATATGATGTGATATACCACCTGTTGTCGATTATATGTGTTTGGACGATATTGGTCGTCGTGATTTGATGTGCTAAGTACCATAAAATATCGGAATGTGAAAAGGAGTTTTTCAAAGTGTATTGAAATAAAAGATGTTATAAAATCAAGGATTTTATAAAAGAGAATATTTATAAAGTGGAATATTTATAAATAGGAAAAAGAGTTAAAGGAAATAATTTAGGGAATAAATAAAAGTAAAAGGATTTATTTATAGAAAATAAATAAAAGGAAAAGGGTTATTTATTTAGGGACTAAATAAGAGTATAAAAAGATAATTTATTTATAGAAAATAAATAAAAGAAAAGGGGTTATTTATTTAGGAAATAAATAGAAGGATAAAAAGAAATATCTATTTGTTGAATAAATAGAAAAGATAAAAGAAATATTTATTTGTTAAATAATTAGAACTGAAAAGGGAATAGTTATTTGTTAAGTAAACAAATAGGAAAGGAATTAATCAAAGGGGTTAAATGGAAAGGAGTTAAGTGAAAAGAGTTAATCAAATAGAATTAAAGGAGTTATCGAATATAGTTTTTTTGAATAGAATTAAAGGAGTTATCGAATATAGTTTATTCGAATAGAATTAAAGGAGTTATCGAATATAAATATTCGAAGGGAGTAAATCGAATATAGTTTATTCGAAGAAGAGAGATTATCAAATATAAGTTATTCGGATGTAAGTTATTCGAAAAAGTGTTAATCCAGTAAGAGTTAAATAGAGTTATAGAGTTAATCGAATAAGAGTATTAGATGGAGTTATTCGAATAAGAGTTATAGAATACGAGTTAACCAAATAGGAGTTGATAAATTAGTTGTTCGTTATTTATTCGAGTTAGGGAATAAGAGTTAGATTAAAGTTAATATATTTTAGAAGCAGGAAATTATAACACCACTATTATAATCAAATGATTCTGTAAAGGAGTTGGACTCATAAATTATACCCGGAAGTTACGTAAGGAAGTGTTAAAGAGTTAAAAGATGAACTTACCTTATTTCGAGATTTGAAAGGTGGTTCAGTTAAGGTCTCAGAGTGTAACAACCCGTATTTTGATGACGTGTTATAACCATAATCTAGGCAGAATTAAATTTTAAAATAAGAACCAAGGGAAACGGGTTGCGCCATTGCGTTCTTCTCGGGATTCTTCTTGGAAACGAGTCCGAGTTTGCAAGAATCGAAGTCCGTATGAGGGAGATATGACCCTCCGAAGTTTCAGGAATTTTCAGAGTTCAAAACAGCTCGAATTAGAATTCAAAATTCGAATTTCAAACGCAAAACAGACTGGGCGGGAAATTTCCCGCCCAGACCCAGGTCGACTGGGCAGTCGACACCCCCTGGACCAAGTCGACTGCGCAGTCGACTTGGGTGTCGACCTGGTCCCCGAACCCATTTTTGGGCCAGTGTTCGTTCTAATTTATCTAGTCCGATTTCTGTCCAGATTCATTTTCCTAAACCTATTTAAACAGCCACAAACCTAGCCTTCTCTACACACAATTCTATTCTGCTTCTACTCTGCCTCTGTTCTAAATAAAAATAAAAATGGCGTCGCTACTCTACTGGAATCAAAACTAGAAGCTAATCAACATCAACCTAAGCAACTCAATTCAAAACTAGAGATTAAAGCTCTAAGCAACGACGCCCATACCATATTGAATCAAATCAGAAGATTAATCAAGTTAGACGTTTCAACGCGACAACGAATCAATTTTTCCTCTCTTAGCCAATCAATGTAAGTTCTAGTTACTTTTTAGATTGAAATGCTTAATTATAATATGGCCATGGAATAAAGTGTAATTGGATGTAAGCATGTTCATCGGCTCAATTCTATTCCTGTTTCCTCTTGAATCTTGAAGTTTTGAGACATGTTCATCTTTATTCTCATGTCTAGTTCATGGTCTATTCAGCCTGTTGTAAATCAGTTCATGTTAATGTTATTCTCAAGATCTATCTTTAATGCCTGAGATGACGTTTTTATGCCAGTTTCCTCTCTATACCAATTGTTATACAAATTCTACCTTTCCCCTATTTATTTTCTTTTGATGAACCTTGGTCAGTTTCGGACCTTGGACTAAAATCGCGATTTGCATACGAGATGTATATGGGGGAATTATGGGATTATTTCATATATTAATATGTTGGAATTATTGGCAACATGAAAGTGGAAATTATCACTGTATCTGCAAGTTGGGGCTTGATCTGTAAATTTTGGTATAATCTTGTTATGGGGAAATTTGCATAAATAATATACACATGGAAATTTGGCATTAATAGGATCTATGTAAAAAGGCATGAAACTTGGTATATATCTAAATTGGCTAGGATTGGACACATATAAACTGATATATGTAATTTTGACGTGGATAGTGACATATGTAAAAAGCTAGAACTTGTTATAGGTAAATTGGTGTAAACGTGAAATACATGTAGTTTGATATGGAACTTGAACATATGTAAATCTGGTATGAATTGGGCAAATGTAAAAACTGGCATGTAACCTAGGACTTTGGCATATGTTAATTATGTAAAATTTGGAGTACAAACATATATGATAATTTATGACCTGGAGAAAGTTTAATATGAACGCGCCTAAGTTGGGTTCTGGGTAGTTGGTATGTATTGGAAATCTAGAAGGCACGTAAACATGCTTATGAACTTGAAACATGAATTGGTTATGAATATGAATCATTAACTTGATAATAGGCATAAGTGAAAACATGAAACTTGACATGAAAGTCGCCATGAAACTAGACACGAACTTGACATGAAACTTGAACATGGACATGACATTTAGAATGAACTAGAAAATGGCCAACTCGAGGATGGGTTGAGTTTGCAGTGTAATTCTGCCCGGAACCGCCCGGCAAATCCAGTTACTGCAAACAATAGGATCCAATGTGGGTAGTTGGTCATATCGCACTTGAAAACCCGAGGTCAGACCAAGTTGTGGTGTAATTCTGCCCGGAACCGCCCGACATATCCAGTGACCACAACAACAGTTCTGATGTGAGAGGTTGGGGTGCATAAATGAATTAATGACTGGATAGGGTTAAGTCATGAACCACTTAAATATACTTAACCAATTTGACACGATGACTTGATAGGGTTAAGTCACGAACCGCTTGAATATACGTAACCAATTTGACACAATGACTTGATAGGGTTAAGTCATGAACCGCTTAAATATACTTAACCAATTTGACACGATGACTTGATATGGTTAAGTCATGAACCGCTTGAATATACTTAACCAATTTGACACGATGACTTGATAGGGTTAAGTCATGAACCGCTTGAATATACTTAAACAATTTGACACGATGACTTGATAGGGTTAAGTCATGAACCGCTTGAATATACTTAACCAACTTGACACATGATTCGTAGGGCTAAGTCATGAACTTGAACGGCAACACTTAGCCAATTTGACTTGACTCGTAGACGAGTTAAGTCACGAATTTGAATGACCACACTTAACCAACTTGACATGCTAGACTTATGGGGTTAAGTCTCGAATTTAAATGACAACACTTAACCTGCTGGACGGAAACCCTAGTTACGCGGTCCTTTTCAGCAGTAACCCACTAGATGTATCATGGTACCCTGGAACTAGGAAGGGTGGGGCACGATTACTGGGCTGATTGTAAGCGACCAGAACGACGGCTGAGTTGGTGCGCCATTGTAGGTTCAGGCGGACTATGGTCGTGCACATAGTCCGGAGTTGAAAAAGAAGGCATTGGGCACCAGTAGGTTTACACTGTGCGTGCTTGATTCGTGTCGGTGGTTGGCACCCTAGGGCTTGATACACCCTATGGTTGACCTAACACAGGTGACTACATTAGTGATAGGGCCGTATGACGCAGACACATGAACGAGATAGGACTTGTAGGGAGCCGATCGATTAATAGATCGTTTCGTGAGACCAAGTAATGGATCATTTCATGACATTTGGCAAGGGATCATTTTATAGTCAACACATGACACGGGTTGGGATACTAGTACGGTTGGTGCAGAGCAAATAGACATCATAGAAATATTTTAAATGGTAAAGTAGAGAAATTATTCGATGCTTGATAGAAATCTTGCGAAATTATACTTAGTTTATCTTGAATGGAAACCTAGCGATGTTATACTTGACAAAAACCATATGAGGTTATTCTTAGTTATTTTTCCTGTAGCTTATCTTGTCATCTGGCTTATGTTTACTTTCAGTTTATTCATGCCATGTTATCTTTACCTGTTTTTATGCTGAAAGTTACTAGGACTTACTCAGTCTTTATGACTGACCCGTTTCGTTTCGCCTCTTTTTCTTCCTTTTCTCCCCCCCAGGTTCGCAGGGTGGGAATACAACTTAGTTCGGATCTTACCAAGCTCCAAAGCTCTTTCATGTACGGCTTGGATTTCTCTTGGTTATGGCTTGCTTGCTTTATTGGGGAATGATTTATAACTATGGTTTTATGCTTCTTTACTATTGCAAGACAGATTTCGATGTAATTGACTTAATAGCATTTTGATGTAAAAGGCTTTAGACCTTACTAAATTTGAAAGCAATGAAATTTGGGTTTTCCTTCCGCTGTTTTATTTATGTTCTGTCTTGTAATAATTCTGTGTATGTTTACCTAGATAATACTCCACCAAAGCTAGTGCATTCCCTTTGTGAGTGACCCTACCGGAGGTGGGGTGTTACATTTGGTATCAGAGCCGAAGGTTACCAGACTAGGCAAAAGCTTTTAAAAAAAATCTTCTGAAACTATTTTCAAAACGTTTACAAAGAAGCAAATTTTGTAACACCCCACATCCGCTAGGGTCACTCACAAAGGGAATGCACTAGCTTTGGTGGAGTATTATCTAGGTAACCATACACAGAAATATTACAAGACAGAACATAAATAAAACAGTGAAAGGAAAACCCAAATTTCATTGCTTTCAAATCTAGTAAGGTCTACAGCCTTTTACATCAAAATGCTATTAAGTCAATTACATCGAAATCTGTATTGCAATAGTAAAGAAGCATAAAACCATAGTTATAAATCATTCCCTAATAAAGCAAGCAAGCCATAGCCAAGAGAAATCCAAGTCGTACATGAAAGAGCTTTGGAGCTTGGTAAGATCCGAACTAAGCTGTATTCCCACCCTGCGAACCTGGGGGGGGGGGGGGAGAAACGGAAGAAAAAGAGGCGAAACAAAACGGGTCAGTCATAAAGACTGAGTAAGTCCTAGTGACTTTCAGCATAAAAACAGGTAAAGATAACATGGCATGAATAAACTGAAAGTAAGCATAAGCATGATGACAAGATAAGCTACAGGAAAGATAACTAAGAATAACCTCATATGGTTTTTGTCAAGTATAACATCGCCAGGTTTCCATTCAAGATAAACTAAGTATAATTTCGCAAGATTTCTATCAAGCATCGCAAGATTTCTCTGCTTTACCATTTAAAATATTTCTATGATGTCTATTTGCTCTGCACCAACCGTACTAGTATACCAACCCGTGTCATGTGTTGACTATAAAATGATCCCTTGCCCAATGTCATGAAATGATCCATTACTTGGTCTCACGAAACGATCTATTAATCGATTGGCTCCCTACGAGTCCTATCTCGTTCATGTGTCTGCGTCATGCAGCCCTATCACAAATGTAGTCACCTGTGCTAGGTCCACCATAGGGTGTATCAAGCCCTAGGGTGCCAACCACCGACACGAATCAAGCACACACAGTGTAAACCTACTGGTTCCCAATGCCTGCTTTTTCAACTCCGTACTACGTGCACGACCATAGTCCGCCTTAACCTACGATGGCGCACCAACTCAGCCGTCGTTCTGGTCGCTTACAATCAGCCCAGTAATCGTGCCCCACCCTGCCTAGTTCCAGGGTACCATGATACATCTAGTGGGTTACTGCTGAAAAGGACCGTGTAACTAGGGTTTCCGTCCAGCAGGTTAAGTGTTTTCATTTAAATTCGAGACTTAACCCCATCAGTCTAGCATGTCAAGTTGGTTAAGTGTGGTCATTCAAGTTCGTGACTTAACCCGTCTATGTGTCATGTCAAATTGGCTAAGTGTTGTCGTTCAAGTTCATGACTTAGCCCTACGAATCATGTGTCAAGTTGGTTAAGTATATTCAAGCGGTTCACGACTTAACCCTATCAAATCATCGTATTAAATTGGTTAAGTATATTCAAGCGGTTCATGACTTAACCCTATCAAGTCATCGTGTCAAATTGGTTAAGTATATTCAAGCGATTCATGACTTTACACTACGAATCATGTGTCAAGTTGGTTAAGTATGTTCAAGCGGTTCACGACTTAACCCTATCAAATCATTGTATTAAATTGGTTAAGTATATTCAAGCGGTTCATGACTTAACCCTATCAAGTCATCGTGTCAAATTGGTTAAGTATATTCAAGCGGTTCATGACTTAACCCTACGAATCATGTGTCAAGTTGGTTAAGTATGCTCAAGTGGTTCGTGACTTAACCCTATCAAGTCATCGTGTCAAATTGTTTAAGTATATTCAAGCGGTTCATGACTTAACCCTACGAATCATGTGTCAAGTTGGTTAAGTATGTTCAAGCGGTTTGTGACTTAACCCTATCAAGTCCTCGTGTCAAATTGGTTAAGTATATTCAAGCGATTCATGACTTAACCCTATCAAGTCATTAATTCATTTATGCACCCCAACCTCTCACATCAGACCTGTTGTTGTGGTCACTGGATATGCCGGGCGGTTCCGGGCAGAATTACACCACAACTCAGTCTGACCTCGGGTTTTCAAGTGCGATATGACCAACTACCCACATTGGATCCTATTGTTTGCAGTAACTGGATTTACCGGGCGGTTCCGGGCAGAATTACACTGCAAACTCAACCCAACCTCGAGTTGGCCATTTTCCAGTTCATTCTAAATGTCATGTCCATGTTCAAGTTTCATATCAAGTTCGTGTCTAGTTTCATGGCGAGTTTCATGTCAAGTTTCATGTTTTCACTTATGCCTATTATCAAGTTAATGATTCATATTCATAACCAATTCATGTTTCAAGTTCATAAGCATGTTTACGTGCCTTCTAAATGTCCAATACAAACCAACTACCCAAAACCCAACTTAGGCGCGTTCATATTAAACTTTCTCCAAGTCATAAATTTTCATATATGTTTCTATTCCAAATTTTTCATAATTAACATATGCCCAAGTTCTAGGTTACATGTCAGTTTTACATACGCCCAATTCATACCAAATTTACATATGTTCAATTCATGCCGTTTTACATGTATGCTAATTTTATGCCAATTTACACATCTATCAAGATCCATGCCAAATTACATATGCCAATTTATATATGCCTAATCCTAGATAATTTACATTTATACCAAATTTCATGCCCTTTTACATATGTCAAGATCTAGCCAACATTACATGTATTAAGTTTCATTTCCAATAAACCCAAATCGTGATTCATGATGTAGTTACCCCAAACCATAACCTTTTTATTACAATACAAGCCAGTTGTCCAATCTTTTGATTTGATTTACATGTTACATTACATAGATCCAAATTTACGCCAATTTCCATGCATATAATATTTATGCAAATTTCCTCATAACAAGATTATGATTTACATATCAAGCCCAAACTCGCAAATGCAATGATAATATCCGATTTCATGTTGCCAATAATTTCATCATATTCATATAGGCAATAATCCCATAATTCCCCCGTATACATATCGTACGAAAGTAGTGATTTTAGGCCAAGGTCCGAAATTGACCAAGGTTCATCGAAAGAATATAAATAGGGGAAAGGTAGAATCTTGCATCAAAATAAGATCGGAGAGAAAAACATCATCACGGGCATATTAAGATTACAACAGGCTGAATAGACCATGAACTAGACATGAGAATAAAGATGAACAAGTCTCAAAACTTCAAGGTTCAAGAAGCAACAGAAATAGATCTGAATCGATAAACATACTTAAATCCAATTCCACTTTATACTTAGCGCATATATAAATTTACATCTTAATATGCTTGTGATGATGTTTTTCTCTCCGATCTTATTTTGATGCAAGATTCTACCTTTCCCCTATTTATTTTCTTTCGATGAACCTTGGTCAATTTCGGACCTTGGCCTAAAATCACGACTTGCGTACGATATGTATACGAGGGAATTATGGGATTATTGCCTATATGAATATGATGAAATTATTGGCAACATGAAATCGGATATTATCATTGTATTTGCGAGTTTGGGCTTGATATGTAAATTTTGGTATAATCTTGTTATGAGGAAATTTGCATAAATATTATATGCATGAAATTTGGCATAAATTTGGATCTATGTAATGTAACATGTAAATCAAATCAAAAGATTGGACAACTAGCTTGTATTGTAATAAAAAGGTTATGGTTTGGGGTAACTACATCATGAATCACGATTTGGGTTTACTGGATATGAAATTTAATACATGTAATGTTGGCTAGATCTTGACATATGTAAAAGGGCATGAAATTTGGTGTAAATGTAAATTGTCTAGGATTAGGCATATATAAATTGGCATATGTAATTTGGCATGGATCATGATAGATGTGTAAATTGGCATAAAATTAGCATACATGTAAAACGGCATGAATTGAACATATGTAAATTTGGTATGAATTGGGCATATGTAAAACTGACATGTAACCTAGAACTTGGGCATATGTTAATTATGAAAATATTGGAATAGAAACATATATGATAATTTATGACTTGGAGAAAGTTTAAAATGAATGCGCCTAAGTTGGGTTTTGGGTAGTTGGTTTGTATTGGACATTTAGAAGGCACGTAAACATGCTTATGAACTTGAAACATGAATTAGTTATGAATATGAATCATTAACTTGATAATAGGCATAAGTAAAAACATGAAACTTGACATGAAACTCGCCATGAAACTAGACACGAACTTGACACGAAACTTGAACATGGACATGACATTTAGAATGAACTGGAAAATGGCCAACTCGAGGTTGGGTTGAGTTTGCAGTGTAATTCTGCCCGGAACCGCCCGGCAAATCCAGTTACTGCAAACAATAGGATCCAATGTGGGTAGTTGGTCATATCGCACTTGAAAACCCGAGGTCAGACTGATTTGTGGTGGAATTCTGCCCGGAACCGCCCGGCATATTCAGTGACCACAACAACAGGTCTGATGTGAGAGGTTGGGGTGCATAAATGAATTAATGACTTGATAGGTTTAAGTCATGAACCGCTTGAATATACTTAACCATTTTGACACGATGACTTGATAGGGTTAAGTCACGAACCGCTTGAACATACTTAACCAACTTGACAAATGATTCGTAGGGTTAAGTCATGAGTCGCTTGAATATACTTAACCAATTTGACATGATGACTTGATAGGATTAAGTCACGAACCGCTTGAACATACTTAACCAACTTGACACATGATTCGTAGGGTTAAGTCATGAACCGCTTGAATATACTTAACCAACATGACACGAGATTCGTAGGGCTAAGTCATGAACTTGAACAACAACACTTAGCCAATTTGACATGACATGTAGACGGGTTAAGTCATGAACTTGAATGACCACACTTAACCAACTTGACATGCTAGACTGATGGGGTTAAGTCTCGAATTTAAATGACAACACTTAACCTGCTGGACGGAAACCTTAGTTACGCGGTCCTTTTCAGCAGTAACCCACTAGATGTATCATGGTAGCCTGGAACTAGGCAGGGTGGGGCACGATTACTAGGCTAATTGTAAGCAACCAGAACGACGGCTGAGTTGGTGCTCCATTGTAGGTTCAGGCGGACTATGGTCGTGCACATAGTCCGGAGTTGAAAAAGCAGGCATTGGGCACCAGCAGGTTTACACTGTGCATGCTTGATTCGTGTCGGTGGTTGGCACCCTAGGGCTTGATACACCCTATAGTGGACCTAGCACAGGTGACTACATTCGTGTTAGGGCCGCATGACGCAGACACATGAATGAGATAGGACTTGTAGGGAGCCAATCGATTAATAGATCGTTTCGTGAGACCAAGTAATGGATCATTTCATGACATTGGGCAAGGGATCATTTTATAGTCAACACATGACACGGGTTGGGATACTAGTACAGTTGGTGCAGAGAAATAGACATCATAGAAATTTTTTAAATGGTAAAGCAGAGAAATCTTGTTATGCTTGATAGAAATCTTGAGAAATTATACTTAGTTTATCTTGAATGGAAACCTGGCGATGTTATACTTGACAAAAACCATATGAGGTTATTCTTAGTTATCTTTCCTTTAGCTTATCTTGTCATCATGCTTATGTTTACTTTCAATTTATTCATGCCATGTTATCTTTACCTGTTTTTATATTGAAAGTCACTAGGACTTAATCAGTCTTTATGACTGACCCGTTTTGTTTCGCCTTGTTTTCTTCCATTCCCCCCCCCCCCAGGTTTGCAGGGTGGGAATACAGCTTAGTTCGGATCTTACCAAGCTCCAAAGCTCTTTCATATATGGCTTGGATTTCTCTTGGCTATGGCTTGCTTGCTTTATTGGGGAATGATTTATAACTATGGTTTTATGCTTCTTTACTATTGCAAGACAGATTTTGATGTAATTGACTTAATAGCATTAAGATGTAAAAGGCTTTAGACCTTACTAGATTTGAAAGCAATGAAATTTGTGTTTTCCTTCCGCTGTTTTATTTACGTTCTGTCTTGTAATATTTCTGTGTATGTTTACCTAGATAATACTCCACCAAAGCTAGTGCATTCCCTTTGTGAGTGACCCTGGGTTTTCCTTCCGCTGTTTTATTTATGTTCTGTCTTGTAATATTTCTGTCTATGTTTACCTAGATAACACCCCACCTCCGCTAGGGTCACTCACAATGGGAATGCACTAGCTTTGGTGGAGTATTTTCTAGGTAAACATATACAAAAATGTTACAAGACAGAACATAAATAAAACAATGGAAGGAAAACCCAAATTTCATTGCTTTCAAATCTAGTAAGGTCTAAAGCCTTTTACATCAAAATGCTATTAAGTCAATTACATCGAAATCTGTCTTGCAATAGTAAAGAAGCATAAAACCATAGTTATAAATCATTCCCCAATAAAGCAAGCAAGCCAAAGCCAAGAGAAATCCAAGCTGTACATGAAAGAGCTTTGGAGCTTGGTAAGATCCGAACTAAGCTGTATTCCCACCCTGCCTCCTGGGGGGAGAAACGGAAGAAAAAGAGGCGAAACCAAACGGGTCGGTCATAAAGACTGAGTAAGTCCTAGTGACTTTCAGCATAAAAACAGGTAAAGATAACATGGCATGAATAAACTGAAAGTAAACATAAGCATGATGACAAGATAAGCTACAGGAAAGATAACTAAGAATAACCTCATTTGGTTTTTGTCAAGTATAACATCGTCAGGTTTCCATTCAAGATAAACTAAGTATAATTTCGCAAGATTTCTATCAAGCATTGCAAGATTTCTCTGCTTTACCATTTAAAATATTTCTATGATGTCTATTTGCTCCGCACCAACCATACTAGTATCCCAACCTGTGTCATGTGTTGACTATAAAATGATCCCTTGCCCGATGTCATGAAATGATCCATTACTTGGTCTCACGAAACGATCTATTAATCGATCAGCTCCCTACAAGTCCTATCTCGTTCATGTGTCTGCGTCATACGGCCCTATCACGAATGTAGTCACCTGTGTTAGGTCCACCATAGGGTGTATCAACCCCTAGGGTGCCAACCACCGACACGAATCAAGCACGCACAGTGTAAACCTACTGGTGCCCAATGCCTGCTTTTTCAACTCCAGACTACGTGCACGACCATAGTCCGCCTGAACCTACAATGGCGCACCAACTCAGCCGTCGTTCTGGTCGCTTACAATCAGCCCAGTAATCATGCCCCACCCTGCCTAGTTCCAGGGTACCATGATACATCTAGTGGGTTACTGCTGAAAAGGACCGCACAACTAGGGTTTCCGTCCAGCAGGTTAAGTGTTGTCATTTAAATTCGAGACTTAACCCCATCAGTCTAGCATGTCAAGTTGGTTAAGTGTGGTGATTCAAGTTCGTGACTTAACCCGTTTACGTGTCATGTCAAATTGGCTAAGTGTTGTCGTTCAAGTTCATGACTTAGCCATGCGAATCATATGTCAAGTTGGTTAAGTATATTCAAGCGGTTCACGACTTAACCCAATCAAATCATCGTATTAAATTGGTTATGTATATTCAAGCGGTTCATGACTTAACCCTATCAAGTCATCGTGTCAAATTGGTTAAGTATATTCAAGTGATTCATGACTTAACCCTGCGAATCATGTGTCAAGTTGGTTAAGTATATGTGACGGCCTGGAATTTCGCTCGATCTGAATCAGTCGTTAAACCGATCTAGACCTTTCGAAACCCCTGATCGTTTGAGAACAGGACAAATCAGAACGCAGATGGAAGAACATTTCATTGTTATTACAACAATACCATCAGATACAAGAATATACAGAGTATAAATGAATAAATTACATTCGAAAATTATCAGAGATTACAATAAATTACATAGCAGCAGAAAAATAATAAAAAGCACAACTGAAGGTGATATACGGATACAGAGCTTTCCGTATATCATTCCAGCTGTAAACCAGGATCCTGTGAATATAAATCTGCAAAACCAAAACTACTAGCTGCCCGTGTCGAAAATAGGGGCACCCAGAGTTTAGGTTAAAACAATAAACTCCAGGTCAGTCATGTGACTGGTGTGAGAACTAAAACAGTTATTAATATTGATTTTAAAGTTAGGTAAATCAAGGGACCACGCCGTATAACACGGAACGGGTTTCCTCCCAAGAATACCAGTGCATAGAACAAACAGCGCCATGCTAAATAAAGAAAAATGAAGCTGTTATAAGACCCAGGTCCCATCACACAATGCAACGCAAGCCGGAGGATAGGGTTTTCCCTTATAACAGCCAAAGCATGCTTGATACGTTTAAAACAAATCATTTGATACTATAATAAGTGTATAGTGTCAAAACATTTTCAATCATAAATATAAATCATAGACGGCATAGCTACCATCTACTATTTCGCCATACTAGTTCTACAATTAAAGACGAATTACACGTATTGGAAATTGGATTCCGTCATGAGTCGAGGCAAGAGGCAAGCTCCTCTCCGCGTTCGAGACACTCTAGCAAATGTCCCAGGGCTACGCACTCTGGGCAACCCCTGGATGCTTCAGGGCCGATCCTCACTTACGTTAGAGGATTGGCAATTCCTGAACACTCGTTTCCCGGTCCTTACAGACCTAAAATCGAGGCGCCTCATCCAACAACCACAAAGGTGAAAAGTATATATATGTCAGGGCTGGTAAGTCACTGACACCACCAAAGCTAGAAAGAAACGTCGTGCTCTCCCTGCAGTCTGTATCCCGTTTTTAACTCATACCGAGGTGTGAGGCTCGCGAATTCACGTTATACACAAAGCTGCCACGTAGGCTGTGCTTTGATCATCAACCACAAGACTCTTCTTTTCAACAGAAGCCTTGATCATTGCATCTTAGCGTGCCACACAGGCAATTCATGCCATGCGACTGATGTCCATCGATATACAACCTCTGAGCTTGTACGTCTCAAAGAAGGGCGTTAAGCAAAAGAATAAATTCTCCGCCGCCAAACAGATGTATATTTAATAGAAATCAATCAACACAGAATAAAATCCAATGTCAGACACACAATCCATTTACAAGTCCGTTCTGGGTCTGAACGAAACCGGAGGCACTTTCCTCGCATATCCATCCATCTCCAAGTGCGTTTGGACGACCACCAACTATTTCCATCCTCTTGGGTGTACAGCCCAATCAGGATCGTCAGTAGTTATCCAAACGATGTGAAGACTTCCGGTCTTCAACCATCGTCTTCATCTTCGACAAATCATCGAATCGGTTATTCAGAATGGGTATAAACCCGTCCTTTCCGAACAACCCGCGTATATTAAAAACAAATGTTACATAAACACAACATACGCCTCATTCCAATTCTGAATATCCCGTTATTTAAATATTCACATCTTTTGGGAAAGGTTCCCATTAATTTTATCCAAGATAAATTCTTTAAAATTTATCCTTTAATCTTCTTTTGGATGTCGTTTCAAACCAAATTATGGTTTTCTGAACTAGTCGAGATTAGCGAACCACACCGAAGTAATTATTTATTTTATTTCCCAATCCCAACCTATTCATCCTACGAAGCAAAACTGGTGATACTCCATATCTAATACCACGGTGTTATCGGTAAAGTTAATTACCATTTCACGTTCAAATCTAATTAAAGATTTAACTATCGTTTTGGAGCAAAACTGGTGATACTCCATATCTAATACCACGGTGTTATCGGTAAAATTAATTACCATTTCACGTTCAAATCTAATTAAAGATTTAACTATCGTTTTGGAGCAAAACTGGTGATACTCCATTCCTGCTCATTTCTAAATTTGATAATTTAGATTATAGATTCACATTTCAATCTAATTGCAGATTCGTTAGAACTCCTTTTACTGGGTTAAAGAACTAGGTGTTATTTAAAACACAGTTCACGACAAACCCAAATCACATTCTATTTGTTATCGGGTTAAAGAACTAGTGTTGTTTAAAACACAGTTCACGATAAACCCACAAATCAATTCTAGTTCAACTCAAATCAAATATATTAGGAATTCAAATTATTTAAAACCCCTTTTTAAATCTAATTTATTTATTTAAAAACAAAAAAATCGGGTTTTAAATTTAGTTCAAACTAGTTCATTTTGATAAAAATCTATTTTTATATTTTCAAATATGGAGTTTTTCATCCCAGATCTTTCCAAATCTTCCCAAATCATTTCTTATGATTTTACACAAATTATTGATATTTTTAATAATTTTATCAAGGCCCGTACAGTCGATTTCCATTAACGGCCATCGAACTGCACCTATAGCGACCTTTTTCGAATTTGATTTGGACGTATCTCCAAATCCAACCGTTAGATTTCAAATTCCTAATATTCGTTAGAAAGCTCTTTTCGATACGAACCCAACGGTTCCGGTTTTAGGAGAATCCGACGTTCGGATCTCCCGTAATGTCCGTTTGAAATAAATGGTCGAAATTCACGAACTGCCGCGGCGCGGCGCGTTCTATTCAGGCCATTATATTATATATATATAATATATATAATATATATTTCGTCGATTACTATTTAAAACGAATTATATAAATAGTTTTAAAATTCGTTTCAAAAGCAATTTCAACTTCCATTTTAATTCAAATCAAAATTGAATTCTTCTTTATAAATTCGTTTTAAAATTCATTTCTATTCAATTCAAATTTCAATTTGAATTCATTTCAATTCGCTTTCAATTCAATTTGAATTCGTTTTCAATTCAATTCAATTCCAAAGTCGTTTTCTATTCGATTCAATTCAAATTGGTTTTCTATTCGATTCAATTCAAATTGGTTTTCTATTCGATTCAATTCAAATTGGTTTTCTATTCGAATCAAATCAAATTGGTTTTCTATTCGATTCAATTCAAATTGGTTTTCTATTCGATTCAATTCAAATTGGTTTTCTATTCGATTCATTTCGAAATCGTTATATATTCAATTCATTTCGAAATCGTTATATATTCAATTCATTTCGAAAACGTTATATATTCAATTCATTTCGAAATCGCTTTTCAATATCATTTTAAAATGATTAAATTCGATATAAATATCGTTCACGTCAAAATGGCATCAATCTAATCAACACGGCTTCATATATTTCTATTTTCAAATATTCTATTTCAAAATATTTTTATTCAATACACGACTCTATCTCTTTGTCAACACACGACTAATCTCAACGAATGAGTACCGTCCACGTGTGACTATTTTGTTATTTAACATATTTTATGAAAATTAAGGTATCTATCGTTTGATATTAAATCAGACTCCAACCGTAAATTAGTAAGAGAACGATTCCCTGAATATTAACCCCGAAGGCCGAAACCAACATCAGATTAATATCCAGGAGACCACTCATCTTATCTATTTTCCAGTCAGTTTCTAATTTTATATATGATAAAGATGTAGATTTTATTTTAAAAATATTTCGTTCAACACATGACTAATCTCAACGGATGAGTACAGTCAACACATGAACCTTTATATTATATTGATAAAGATGTAATTTTTATTATAAAAATATTTCGTTCAACACATGACTAATCTCAACGGATGAGTACAGTCAACACATGAACCTTTATATTATATTGATAAAGATGTTATTTTTATTATAAAAATATTTCGTTCAACACATGACTAATCTCAACGGATGAGTACAGTCAACACATGAACCTTTATATTATATTGATAAAGATGTAATTTTTATTATAAAAATATTTCGTTCAACACATGACTAATCTCAACGGATGAGTACAGTCAACACATGAACCTTTATATTATATTATTCTTTATTTTCTAAACTGGAATAAGGCCCAATCAATTACCATATAGCGTTAACTATATGGATTCCATACCACACATGCATATAATAGCATTGAAAAATAATCAACCATCAACCAAAGTGCACTACACTGTATAAGCATCAAATATAGATATATAACGCTTATAACAGCCTGTCAATCAATCGATCGACATATTTAATCAATCAGGATGAGTGAACTTCAAATTTCATCCCAACACCCGTGTGGGGTTTCAAACAATTAAACACAGATTTTATTTGTGCAGTTGGGCGATGTGTAAAATTTATCGACCCAATTAATGTCCTTCAAATAGGTGTACATAAACAAACCGTCTGGTTTGTAAATGAGTATTTATTTTATTCACTTCCACGTTAAAAATTATATTTTTAACGATAAAATATTTTATTTCAACCCATGAATTTCTATTCAGTTCATTTACATAATAAAAATGATATTTTTATTTTTCTAACATATTTTAGAAAATTTCGGCGGCATAACGGCACGATACTAGAAACGGGACGAGGCCTAGCCTTATCCCCGGTCTAGTGAAGGCCCACACCATTCACACATCAATCAAATCAATTTCAATTCACCAAACAATTCAATTCAACTCAAATCATCTAACTAATTTATGCAACCAAACAAACAAGTCAATGGTCTGTGGACGATTGTGTCGGGTGCTACTAAGCACCGTCTACATCCTAGTATATATATAACTAGAAAAAGAAATTGCAAGGTCAGATATTCTCACCAATAGCTATCCAATACCACGACTTTTCATTCTCGCCTTTTTATCATCTTCATTGCCCGTAGTCACTACATATATAAAAATCACACATTTTTATATTTCGATGTCTTTAAAATAAAAATCACATTTTTATTTATTCACTTTCAATTTAAAAATCATATTTTTATAATTTCTTCATACATTTAAAAATCGAATTTTTACTTCAAATCCATATGGATAAAAATTGCATTTCCATACCGCTAATATATAGATAAAAATTGTATTTTTATAACGCTATCCCCTATATAAAGATTTCGCCCTTTCATAAATAAAGTTTTCACCTTTATAAAAAAATAAAGTTTTCGCCTTTTCTAATATAAAAATCTCGCCTTTTCTAATTTAAATATTGAATTTTTATTATCATAACCATATAAAGATTATATATTTTTATATTGCTACTTTATAAAAATCACATTTTTCCTCTTCTACAATATAAAAGATTATATTTTTATTATCTATATAATATGAAAATTATATTTTCAACCTTTACATACAATAAAATTTATATTTTTAACTTCTAAAAATCATTTTCTTATCTAACTAAAAATCTCAACTTTAACATGGTAAAAATATGAACTTTGAGCGAACAAAAATATAAACTTTAACAATATAAAAATATAGACTTTTTAATATCAAAAATCACACCTTTATCTTTTCAAATCGCTTTATATACCACAAAGATTATATTTTTATTTCATATGTAAACTAATTGAATATATAGAAAATAGAAAAGCTTACATTTTCGATTAAAGGAGGACTGAGGGCTTGCTGAAGGGCCGGGGGAGGTGTCTTGGGGTTCACGGCGGATGTTTGAACCGAGTAAGGAGGGAGCGGAGGGGGTTTAGCGCGCTGGAGGGTGGTTGGAGGCGGCGTCGGGCTGCTGGCCATCGGAGGTGGACTCAGGGAAGGAGCGGCGACCATCTTGGTCAGAGGAGGGGCCTAGGGTTTCGGGTAGGGGGTGCTTGTGGTTCGCCGAATAGAAGGAGGGAAGCGGGTATAAGAAGGAGTGGGGGAGGGGTGCGGCGCTGCCCCTCTGGCAGCCTAGCTGCGGTTACGACGGTGAACGGGGGGAGGCGATCGATGCTTTCCCCCCTTTTTCTTTTTCTTTTTTTAATTTCCGGAATGCAAACGATAAGGGGGGGCCAGCGGGTTAAAGGGGAAGGGTATAATTTTTTTTTTATTATTTAATTATTTTATTTTGCAAAAAGTTGACTTTCACAAACGACCTCTAAACGAGGCCCACCGCCTGTCGTCCATAGCGTTCTACCCCCATTCCGAACACAATGGGATAGGTATCGCAAGCTGAATTGATCGTTTCGATCAGTTTCCGTTGAATTTACATTTAAATTGCTATATTGAATTTTAAATGTACATTTCAAATTACCGGGGTCACATACTAACTCGAAAAATTCCCGAAAAATATTTTCTAGCTTCGTATTGACGATACAGTCCTAACAAAACTAGTTTCGTTGAATTCTGAGACCGTTGGAAAAATGGCCATTTTCCAGTCGATTAAAATCAATTGAAACCGGTCAAACGCGTTTTCCTTTGCCACGCTCACATACTGATTCGAAAAATTATGAAATTTGGAATCTAGCAATAATTTGACATCACGGACCCAACAAAACTGGTTTCGTTGAAATCCGAGGTCGTTTGCAAAATTCCAATTTTTAAGGGCCTGAATTCCATAGCGACTATTCAAAATTTTCAACTGGACATATCTTTTGATTCCCGCTATGAAATTTTGATTTTTCGGATTCGTTGGAAAGATATCATCAATTAGATCCTAATGCTTTTGGTTTCACTAAAATCCGGATTGTTTTGCACCCGGTATGCTCAATTGAAGTTTGAAATCGAATTATCGAACTACCGCGCCATTTTCAATTCTATTTATAATTATACATAAATATTTATATTCTAACGACGGCGTATATAATATATACGTTCTAATTATATTCAAAATAAATTTTCTCGACGATATTCTTTAAAATAATCTATTTTAAATGTTCAAAATTTGCTGAAACTGCCAAAATAAAAATTTTAAACTGGCTCAGAATTTCCGGGTTATTACAGTATATTCAAGCGGTTCGTGACTTAACCCTATCAAGTCATCGTGTCAAATTGGTTAAGTATATTCAAGCGGTTCATGACTTAACCCTATAATTCATGTGTCAAGTTGGTTAAGTATGTTCAAGCGGTTTGTGACTTAACCCTATCAAATCATCGTGTCAAATTGGTTAAGTATATTCAAGCGGTTCATGACTTAACCCTATCAAGTCATTAATTCATTTATGCACCCCAACCTCTCACATCAGACCTGTTGTTGTGGTCACTGGATATATCGGGCGGTTCCGGGCAGAATTACACCACAACTCAGTCTATCCTCGGGTTTTCAAGTGCGATATGACCAACTACCCACATTGGATCCTATTGTTTGCAGTAACTGGATTTGCCGGGCAGTTCCGGGCAGAATTACACTGCAAACTCAACCCAACCTCGAGTTGGCCATTTTCCAGTTCATTCTAAATGTCATGTCCATGTTCAAGTTTAATGTCAAGTTCGTGTCTAGTTTCATGGCGAGTTTCATGTCAAGTTTCATGTTTTCACTTATGCCTAATATCAAGTTAATGATTCATAATCGTAACCAATTCATGTTTCAAGTTCATAAGCATGTTTACGTGCCTTTTAAATGTCCAATACAAACCAACTACCCAAAACCAAACATAGGCGCGTTCATATTAAACTTTCTCCAAGTCATAAATTATCATATATGTTTCTATTCCAAAATTTTCATAATTAACATATGCCCAAGTTCTAGGTTACATGTCAGTTTTACATATGCCCAATTCATACCAAATTTACATATGTTCAATTCATCTCATTTTACATGTATGCTAATTTTATGCCAATTTACACATCTATCAAGATCCATGCCAAATTACATGTGCCAATTTACATATGCCTAATCCTAGACAATTTACATTTATACCAAATTTCATGCCCTTTTACATATGTTAAGATCTAGCCAACATTACATGTATTAAGTTTCATATCCAATAAACCCAAATCGTGATTCATGATGTAGTTACCCCAAACCATAACCTTTTTATTACAATACAAGCCAGATGTCCAGTCTTTTGATTTGATTTACATGTTACATTACATAGATCCAAATTTACGCCAAATTCCATGCATATAATATTTATGCAAATTTCCTCATAACAAGATTATACAAAAATTTACATATCAAGCCCAAACTTGCAAATACAATGATAATATCTGATTTCATGTTGCCAATAATTTCATCATATTCATATAGGCAATAATCCCATAATTCCCCCGTATACATATCGTACGCAAGTCGTGATTTTAGGCCAAGGTCCGAAATTGACCAAGGTTAATCGAAAGAAAATAAATAGGGGAAAGGTAGAATCTTGCATCAAAATAAGATCGGAGAGAAAAACATCATCACAGGCATATTAAGATTACAACAGGCTGAATAGACCATGAACTAGACATGAGAATAAAGATGAACAAGTCTCAAAACTTCAAGGTTCAAGAAGCAACAGAAATAGATCTGATTCGATAAACATACTTAAATCCAATTCCACTTTATTTCATGGCCATATTATAGTTAAATATTTAAATCGGAAAGCAACTAGAACTTACATTGATTGGCTAAGAGAGGACAAATCGATTCGTTGTCGCGTTGAGACGTCTAACTTGATTAATCTTCTGATTTGATTCAATACGGTCTAGGCGTCGTTGCTTGAAGCCTTAATCTCTAGTTTGAATTGAGTTGCTTAGGTTGATGTTGATTAGCTTCTACTTTTGATTCCAGCAGAGTAGCGACGCCATTTTTATTTTTATTTAGAACAGAGGCAGAGTAGAAGCAGAATAGAATTGTGTGTAGAGAAGGCTAGTTTTGGGGTTGTTTAAATAGGTTTAAGCAGATGAATCTGGACAGAAATCGGACTAGATACATCAGAACGAATACTGGCCCAAAAATGGGCTCGGGGACCAGGTCAACACCCAAGTCGACTGCGCAGTCGACCTGGTCTTGGGGGTGTCGACTGCCCAGTCGACCTGGGTCTAGGCGGGAAATTTCCCGCCCAGTCTGTTCTGCGTTTGAAATTCGAATTTGAGCTGTTTTGAACTATGAATATTTTTGAAACTTCGGAGGGTCATATCTCCCTCATACGGACTCCGATTCTTGCAAACTCGGACTCGTTTCCAAGCAGAATACCGAGACGAACGCAATGGCGCAACCCGTTTACCTTGGTTTTTATTTTAAAATATAATTCTTCTTAGATTATGGTTATAACACATCATCAAAATACGGGTTGTTACATTCTCCCCTCCTTAAAGGATTTCGTCCCCGAGATCTTCAAGTTAAGGGGAATGTGTCCTACCATCCAATCATCTATCTACTCAACCATCAATCATAGGCATCCATCGTCCTTAAAAGATTTCCAATGCTGTATAAACATATGCAGAAAGTGTATGTATATGTTCCTTGAAATGATCAGGCCTGATTGATCTTCTTAATGCAAAATACGTCTAGTGTCATGAGTCCAACATGTATGCAAATAGTCCTAGTCACAATAACACTAACATGTGTGCACAAACATCCATCCATAGGCAACATCCACATGATAACATATTCAAATTCATCCATAAACAAGTATAAACACTCATGCATATGCAATATGAAAGGTGACTGAGTCGATCTAGTGCCTAATGTGTAAATGCATCCACGAGCAACCACTAGCAACCACTTGCAGCCATCAATCATAACATGTCTCAAACACATGTTTACACCCAATTGTTCCTACCTAAAGGTATAGCCGAATGATAGAAGCAAGTAAAAACCTTGTGCCCATTAGGCCATGTCAAAATTGGAAATATATGTCACATATATACTGATCAGGAGAAGAACTCCCTAAGCACCAGCCCCGGAGACCGAAATCAACATCAGGCTGACACCCAAAGAATTACTCAATCAAACCAATATACATTGCGAGGAAACTAAGCATGATGGACTCCTTTTAGGTCATAAGGGAATCCCTTCCTAAAACCAACCCGTATCCTATAAACCCAAAGAGTTTAGTCAACCCAACGGACACCCTCAAGCCCCAAAATGTATTACTAACAGATGAGTCATACTCCCTATGAGGTTTGCAATAGAAATTTGATTGAGAATAGGACCGAGAGGAAAAAGATAACATGCAAGTAAGCTCTACAAGAAAAGAGGGACCAAGGATATACTCTTAAAAAGAGATATGATGCACGTATCTAGTCTTCAATCTTCTAAGTCGCGTTTCCTTGAGCTTAACTCCATTGTGCTTTAACCGTCTTTAACTTCACAGATTCTTAATTCTTGTTTCCAAAATATGAGTTGGAACTCATTTCACTGTTGCCTCTCGTTCCACTTTCACTTATCCTCCTTCTAGTATACTCGGCTCAAACTTAACTACGTACTCAAGGTTTCATGCAAGCTCTTTAAAATTCACTAATGAATCTTGGATCTCATTCACTTACTAGGATCAGAGCATAAATAAAAGTTAATGTAACCACCCGTATTTTGATGACGTGTTATAACCATAATCTAGGCAGAATTAAATTTTAAAATAAGAACCAAGGGAAACGGGTTGCGCCATTGCGTTCGTCTCGGAATTCTGCTTGGAAAGGAGTCCGAGTTTGCAAGAATTGGAGTTCGTATGAGGGAGGTATGACCCTCTGAAGTTTTAGAAATATTCAGAGTTCAAAACAGATTGAATTCGAATTCAAAATTCGAATTTCAAACGCAGAACAGACTGGGTGGGAAATTTCCCGCCCAGACCCAGGTCGACTGGGGAGTCGACTGGGCAGTCGACACCCCCAAGACCAGGTCGACTGCGCAGTCGACTTGGGTGTCGACCTGGTCCTCGAGCCCATTTTTGGGCCATTATTCGTTATGATGTATCTAGTCCGATTTCTGTCCAGATTCATCTGCTTAAACCTATTTAAACAGCGCCAAACCTAGCCTTCTCTACACACAATTCTATTCTGCTTCTACTCTGCCTCTGTTCTAAATAAAAATAAAAATGGCATCGCTACTCTGCTGGAATCAAAACTAGAAGCTAATCAACATCAACCTAAGCAACTCAATTCAAACTAGAGATTAAGGCTTCAAGCAACGACGCCTAGACCGTATTGAATCAAATCAGAAGATTAATCAAGTTAGACGTCTCAACGCGACAACGAATCGATTTGTCCTCTCTTAGCCAATTAATGTAAGTTCTAGTTGCTTTCCGATTTAAATATTTAACTATAATATGGCCATGAAATAAAGTGGAATTGGATTTAAGTATGTTTATCGATTAAGATCTATTTCTATTACTTCTTGAACCTTGAAGTTTTGAGACTTTTTCATCTTTATTCTCATGTCTAGTTCATGGTCTATTCAGCCTGTTGTAATCTTAATATGCCTGTGATGATGTTTTTCTCTCCGATCTTATTTTGATGCAAGATTCAATCTTTCCCATATTTATTTCGGACATTGGCCTAAAATCACGACTTGCGTACGATATGTATACGGGGGAATTATGGGATTATTGCCTATATGAATATGATGAAATTATTGGCAACATGAAATCGGATATTATCATTGTATTTGCGAGTTTGGGATTGATATGTAAATTTTGGTATAATCTTGTTATGAGGAAATTTGCATAAATATTATATGCATGGAATTTGGCGTAAATTTGGATCTATGTAATGTAACATGTAAATCAAATCAAAAGATTGGACAACTGGCTTGTATTGTAATAAAAAGGTTATGGTTTGGGGTAACTACATCATGAATCACGATTTGGGTTTATTGGATATGAAACTTAATACATGTAATTTTGGCTAGATCTTGACATATGTAAAAGGGCATGAAATTTGGTATAAATGTAAATTGTCTAGGATTAGGCATACATAAATTGGCATATGTAATTTGGCATGGATCTTGATAGATGTGTAAATTGGCATAAAATTAGCATACATGTAAAACGGCCTGAATTGAACATATGTAAATTTGGTATGAATTGGGCATATGTAAAACTGACATGTAACCTAGAACTTGGGCATATGTTAATTATGAAAAATTTGGAATAGAAACATATATGATAATTTATGACTTGGAGAAAGTTTAATATGAACGCGCCTAAGTTGGGTTTTGGGTAGTTGGTTTGTATTGAACATTTAGAAGGCACGTAAACATGCTTATGAACTTGAAACATGAATTGCTTATGAATATGAATCATTAACTTGATAATAGGCATAAGTGAAAACATGAAACTTGACATGAAACTCGCCATGAAACTAGACACAAACTTGACATGAAACTTGAACATGGACATGACATTTAGAATGAACTGGAAAATGGCCAACTTGAGGTTGGGTTGAGTTTGCAGTGTAATTCTGCCCGGAACCGCCCGGCAAATCCAGTTACTGCAAACAATAGGATCCAATGTGGATAGTTGGTCATATCGCACTTGAAAACCCGAGGTCAGACTGAGTTGTGGTGTAATTCTGCCCGGAACCGCCCGGCAAATCCAGTTACTGCAAACAATAGGATCCAATGTGGGTATTTGGTCATATCGCACTTGAAAACCCGAGGTCAGACTGAGTTGTGGTGTAATTCTGCCTGTGATATCAAATGTAACACCCCACCTCTGCTAGGGTCACTCACAAAGGGAATGCACTATTTTTGGAGGGGTATTATCTAGTAAACAGGCACAGAGATAACACAAGACAGAACATAAATTAAACAGAGTATATAAAGCAGCGGATATAAATTTAACCAAATCTCATTACGTGGAAAATAGAGTCAAAACCTCTTACATCAAAATACCAAGTCATTATTTCATTACATCAAGTTCTAAAGAAGCAAAGTACTTAAAACAACATAAGTCCAATATTATTCCCCAAAAAGAGCATGAGTGCAGCCATAGCATAGCTCAAGACCAAACCGTACATGAGCTGTCAGAAAGCAAGCAAAGTCCAAGCTAAGAGCTAGGGTTTCCTCTCTGAGAACCTAGGTGGGAGAAACGAAAGAAAAAGAGGTGGAAGAAAACAGGTCAGTCAAAAAGACTGGTAAGCACTAATGACTATCAGCATGAAAACTAATAAAGTTAACTGGACATGAGAAACTGAGATTAAACATAAAGATAATAACTGGGCTGGCATGACAATAAAAGGTAACAAGATAAGGGTGGCATCGCATATACAAGGTTTACTGCACTAACTGTACTAGTGTCCAAATCCATGTCAAGTATAAATCCAGAAATGATCCCTAGGCCCAATAACATGAAATGACCCAATACGGGGTCCAACAGTCCATCCTAATCGATCGACTTTTCTCGTCGTGTATCGGTGTCATACGGCCCAATCGCGGAATGTAGTCACATGTGCTAGGTCCACCCTAGGGTGTATCTGGTCCTTGGGTGTCAACCACTGACACAATTCAAGCACGCACAATGTAGTACTACGGGTGCCCATGCCTACTTTTTCAACTCCGGACTAAGTGCACGACCCTAGTCCGCCTGAACCTACACTGGCGGAACTTACTCAGTCGTTATTCTTGGTCACTTACAATCAGCCCAGTAATCATGCCCCACCCTGCCTAGTCCCTAGGGTATCGTGATACTTCTAAGTGGGTTACTGCTGAAAGGGACCACGTGGCTAGGATTTCTAATGGGTTAAGTGTTGTCATTAAAAAGGTCATGACTTAACCCCTATCCAAACATGTATCAAATTGGTTAAGTGTATTCAAGTGGTCCATGACTTAACCTTACCATGTGGCATTAATTCACTTAACACACCCCAACTTCTCACATTAGACTTGGCTACGGTTACTGGATGTGTCGGGCGGTTCCGTGCAGATTTACACCATAACCTAGTCTAACCTCGGGTTTAAAGTGCTATATGATCAACTACTCACATTGGGTCCTATTATTTGCAACTACTGGATTTGCCAGGCGGTTCCGGCCAGATTTAAGTTGCAAATTCAACCCAACCTCGAGTTGGCCATTTTCAAGTTATCTAATTGTCATGTCCCAAATTCATGTTTTCAAGCTTATTCTCATGTCAAGTTTTCATGTCATATTTTCATGTCATATCATGTCAATTCCATAGCCAATTTCAAGTTTGTCTAATCTACCCCAAAACGTATCCCCAGCGTACGTGAATTCGCATTAATACAACATGTCAAAATAGGGAATAACACAAACAGGATAGTCATAGAATGGCAAAGGTGTTCACAAGTTAGGCATGATGATTACAACATTACAGGCATATGAAATAGGGTCTCAACATCAACTTGACAAGACATGGTGGTAGACATGGTAAAGGATTGACATAAAATAGTACCCCATTATTAGTTTCAACATCACAGGCATGACAAGATATAGATCGTAAAAGGGGTTTTAGATTAAACATGAATATATCCAAATCAAGTTCATACTGATACTCCACAAGTCAACATTTAAGATGAATAGATCTGGGGTGTACAAAACTAGATTCAAAATAACAGATTTAAAAGTGATAGTCATAGATCCAAGATATACAAGAGTAGATCCAACTTAGTTATCATGTTTAGGCATAATTTCAGTTTACATCATGTTCAGGTTAAATTTACAGTTTAAATCTAAGAGTGACAAAGGGCTTACAGATCGTAGTCTAGAGAATGAGAAAAAAGAGTAGAAGCAAAATCTCTAGCAAATCCCCAAACTAACGTAGCACTAACAAAGTCCTGAATAGCCTCCTTATTCTCTATCTTCCAGTCAAAACTTCAGATGCATATGGTCGGACAAAAATGTGATAGAAAGTCTAGGGTCAAGGGCTGTTTATATAGTGTTTAGAGAGTGAATCTGGACAAGCAACGAGACCAGATACATCTGGCTCAAAAACAGGCTAGGTGACCAGGTCGACACCCAAGTCGACTGCGCAGTCGACCTGGTCCTGGGGGTATCGACTGCCCAGTCGACTCCCCAGTCAGCCTGGGTCTGGGCGGGAAATTTCCCGCCCAGTCTGTTCTGCGTTTGAAATTCGAATTTTTGAATTCGAATTCGAGCTGTTTTGAACTCTTAATATTTCTGAAACTTTGGGGAGCCAAAACTTGGTCATACGGACTCCGATTTTCGAAAACTCGGACTCGATTTCATGCAGAATTCCGAGACGAACGCAATGGCGCAACCCGTTTCCCTTGGTTCTTATTTTAAAATTTAATTCTGCCTAGACTTATGGTTATAACACGTTATTAAAATACGGGTTGTTACATTCTCCCCTCCTTAAAGGATTTCGTCCCCGAAATCTCTAAGTTAGGAAGAATGCATCCTACCATCCCCATCCATCTACTCACAACATCATTCACGAGCAACCATTGTCCTTAAAAGGATCTCTAATGCTGTATGAACATATGCAGCATATGTGTGTATATGTACTTATCTAATGCAAAAGATCAGGCGGTTACTGATTCAGTAAACCTCCTTAATGCAAGATATGTTAGTGTAATGATTCCAACATGTATGCAAATTCCTAACATAACTTAAAATTTCTACATGAGTGCTCAAACATCATCCATATGCAACATCCACGTGACAGCATAACAAGTTCATCCATGTACAAGTATAAGCACCCATGCAAATGCAACATGAAAAGGTGTCTGAGCCGATCTAGTGCCTAATGGGTGTCATGCATCCACTAGAAATCACTTGCAAACACTTGCAACCACTTGCAAACATCAACCATAACATGTTTCAAATACATGTTTACATTCATAGAGGGTTCTAAGGTTCTCAAGACAAGATTAACAAAACAAACATTGGTAGCAAAAGCATGATATGAAAGGTTTACAAGCCCAAAGGAAAAAGAGATCGAGAAAGTACCCTCAAAAAGAAATGGGTAAAGCGCGCGTATCTTCTCCTCGGTTTCCCAAGTTGCGTCTTCTTGGGCTTCACTCCACTGTACTTTGACTAACTTGACTTCGCGATTCCTTAGCTTCTTGATCTCCGTCCCTAAGATATGAATAGGTACTCGCCTCAGCGTTGCTTCTTTCTTCACTTCTACGCCTTCGAGGATGCTTGGGTCAACCACCTCAGCTGATTCATGTTGGCACTTTCGGAGATGTGAGACGTGAAAGACATTGTGTACTCCGACCAGCCTCTCAGGTAACTCTACCTTATAGGCCATCTGCCCAATCCTCTCAGTGATAGGGAACGGTCCTACGAATCTCGGTGCTAGCTTTCCAATTGCTCCAAAACGAACCACATTGCGCAAAGGAGAGACTTTTATGAAAACCATATCTCCGACTTCGAACTCTAGGTCTGTCCTTCTCATGTCCGCATAAGATTTCTGTCTATCTTGGGCCGCTTTCATTCGTCTTCGTATCAACTCCACCTTCTCATAAGTGTCTCGTATCATGTTGGGCCCAAGTATAAGTCTGTCAGTCGTCTCCCACCAACAAGTTGATGACTTGCACGGTCTTCCATACAGGGCTTCGAACAGTGCCATCCCTATGCTAGCTTGGTAGCTATTATTATAAGCAAACTCCACGAGAGGGAGATGGTCTTCCCAAGTACCACCAAAATCAAGAATGCATAGCCTCAGAAGATCCTCTAGTACTCTATTTACCCTTTCGGTCTGTCCATCCGTCTGAGGGTGATAGGCTGTACTTAAATTAAGTTGCGTACCCATTGCTTCTTGCAGACTATTCCAAAACTGGCTAGTGAAAATTGGGTCACGGTCACTGACTATGCTAGAAGGAACCCCGTGCAACCGTACTATCTCTCGAAGGTAAATAGACGCTAGCCCTGACGCAGTCCTTTTGCTTTTCACCGGGATGAAGTGGGCACTCTTTGTGAGTCTATCAACAATGACCCATATGCTAGTATTCCCCTTCCTCGACCTAGGCAATCCATCCACGAAATCCATCAAGATACTTTCCCACTTCCAATGTGGGACCTCCAAAGGATGTAATAGCCCACCGGGCTTATTAGATTCGGCCTTGACTTGTTGGCACACCATGCACTTTGAGACGAACTCTGCCACGTCCTTTTTCATTCTGGCCCAAAAGAAAATGTGTTTCATATCTCTGTACATCTTATACCCTTGGCAAGGGCAACGTGGTGGCGGATGCGCTAAGTAGAAAAAGGACATAAATTTCGTATCAGAGCATATATAAATTGTCTAGGATTAGGCATACATAAATTGGCATATGTAATTTGGCATGGATCTTGATAGATGTGTAAATTGGCATAAAATTAGCATACATGTAAAACGGCATGAATTGAACATATGTAAATTTGGTATGAATTGGGCATATGTAAAACTGACGTGTAACCTAGAACTTGGGCATATGTTAATTATGAAAAATTTGGAATAGAAACGTATATGATAATTTATGACTTGGAGAAAGTTTAATATGAACGCGCCTAAGTTGGGTTTTGGGTAGTTGGTTTGTATTGGACATTTAGAAGGCACGTAAACATGCTTATGATCTCGAAACATGAATTGGTTATGAATATGAATCATTAACTTGATAATAGGCATAAGTGAAAACATGAAACTTGACATGAAACTCACCATGAAACTAGACACGAACTTGACATGAAACTTGAACATGGACATGACATTTAGAATGAACTGGAAAATGGCCAACTCGAGGTTGGGTTGAGTTTGCAGTGTAATTCTGCCCGGAACCGCCCGACAAATCCAGTTACTGCAAACAGTAGGATCCAATGTGGGTAGTTGGTCATATCGCACTTGAAAACCCGAGGTCAGACTGAGTTGTGGTGTAATTCTACCCGGAACCACCCGGCATATCCAGTGACCACAACAACAGGTCTGATGTAAGAGGTTGGGGTGCATAAATGAATTAATGACTTGATAGGGTTATGTCATGAACCGCTTGAATATACATAACCAATTTGACACGATGACGTGATAGGGTTAAGTCACGAACCGCTTGAACATACTTAACCAACTTGACACATGATTCGTAGGGTTAAGTCATGAACCGCTTGAATATACTTAACCAATTTGACACGATGACTTGATAGGGTTAAGTCACGAACCGCTTGAAGATACTTAACCAACTTGACACATGATTCGTAGGGTTAAGTCATGAACCGCTTGAATATACTTAACCAATTTGACACGATGACTTGATAGGGTTAAGTCATAAACCCCTTTAATATACTTAACCAAATTGACACGATGACTTGATAGGGTTAAGTCGTGAACCGCTTGAATATACTTAACCAACTTGACACATGATTCGTAGGGCTAAGTAATGAACTTGAATGACAACACTTAGCCAATTTGACATGACTCGTAGACGGGTTAAGTCACGAACTTGAATGACCACACTTAACCAACTTGACATGCTAGACTGATGGGGTTAAGTCTCGAATTTAAATGACAACACTTAACCTACTGGACGGAAACCCTAGTTACGCGGTCCTTTTCAGCAGTAACCCACTAGATGTATCATGGTACCCTGGAACTAGGCAGGGTGGGGCACGATTACTGGGCTGATTGTAAGCGACTAGAACGACGGCTGAGTTGGTGCGCCATTATAGGTTCAGGCGGACTATGGTCGTGCACGTAGTCCGGAGTTGAAAAAGCAGGCATTGGGCACCAGTAGGTTTACACTGTGCGTGCTTGATTCGTGTCGGTGGTTGGCACCCTAGGGCTTGATACACCCTATGGTGGACCTAGCACAGGTGACTACATTCGTGATAGGGCCGTATGACGCAGACACATGAACGAGATAGGACTTGTAGGGAGTCGATCGATTAATAGATCGTATCGTGAGACCAAGTAATGGATCATTTCATGACATTGGGCAAGGGATCATTTTATAGTCAACACATGACACGGGTTGGGATACTAGTACGGTTGGTGCAGAGCAAATAGACATCATAGAAATATTATAAATGGTAAAGTAGAGAAATCTTGCGATGCTTGATAGAAATCTTGCGAAATTATACTTAGTTTATCTTGAATGGAAACCTGGCGATGTTATACTTGACAAAAACCATATGAGGTTATTCTTAGTTATCTTTCCTGTACCTTATCTTGTCATCATGCTTATGTTTACTTTCAGTTTATTCATGCCATGTTATCTTTACCTGTTTTTATGCTGAAAGTCACTAGGACTTGCTGAGTCTTTATGACAGACCCGTTTTGTTTCGCCTCTTTTTCTTCTGTTTCTCCCCCCTAAGTTCACAGGGTGGGATTACAGCTTAGTTCGGATCTTACCAAGCTCCAAAGCTCTTTCATGTACGGCTTGGATTTCTCTTGGCTATGGCTTGCTTGCTTTATTGGGGAATGATTTATAACTATGGTTTTATGCTTCTTTACTATTGCAAGAAAGATTTCGATGTAATTGACTTAATAGCATTTTGATGTAAAAGGATTTAGACCTTACTAGATTTGAAAGCAATGAAATTTGGGTTTTCCTTCCGCTGTTTTATTTATGTTCTGTCTTGTAATATTTCTGTGTATGTTTACCTAGATAATACTCCACCAAAGCTAGTGCATTCCCTTTGTGAGTGACCCTAGCGGTGGTGGGGTGTTACAGAGAGGTAGTTATACCCCAATTTGATTGACTGCGTTTTTAATTAAGAAATGGTTACGGTTCGAGTGTGAAGTGGTTAAGTGGATTTAGTAATTTAGTATAGTGGTTTGAGTCGTCATCGCAATATAGTTTTAAACATCTGTTTTAAATCCCAATTAAGAAGTTTTGGAAAATGAGAATCCGAAATGTTTTCTGATAATAGAAAATAAGAATTTAGAATATGTGGAAACAGGAGATAAGTACATTAATGAAATAAACAGATAAATGTTGAATGAAGGTTGATCGATATAATTTCCATTTGGAAATAATATCGTTGTTTGCACACCTGTTTTTCTTTGATGGTTAAATCACAGACTATCGAAGTTTTAGACCATTTTAACGTTGTTAATATGGAGAGACCGGTTGGATTATTATCCAAAGAACCACTCTGTATTGGCATAAGCATTACGAATCATATATGCCAAAGAAAATTGAAGACGGGGTAAAGTGCAAGGGTTGTTGTATAAATCTTAGATAACAGTGCCTAAGATGGATATACTGAATAGTGCCTTCGGTTCATCCTGTTCCTAGATGATTTGTATGGATGAGTGTCTGACAGCGTATTTCCAGAAAGGTCACGTACATCGATTTCTTCAACCGTACCAAGAGTGGAAGCGGAGAAGGAAACTTCTTTAGCTAACACGTAATGTACTGTTGTAGACGTCAATTAGTGATTTTCGATGGATCTGACAATGTGGCATTCGAAGTGAATCTGATGTGATGATGAAGCGTAACCTCAAGCCTCATCAACCGGTAAATGACAGAAATCGGGCAGGCAGCATGGCTAAGTTGGTCGCTCCGAAGTAGGGTGTAAAATCACCTGATCTAGAGTTTCATTTATTTCCAAAAATCTATTGTCGATACTGTCCCATTCGGGAAATGGTTGCTGATCCCAACCGTTTGTGATATACATTCGATACACTCAAGCGAAATGAGTGGTCGGTCATGTGTGGCCAGGTTGCAAGATGTTCTTGTTGAACCCAGTGTATTCCTCTCAAGAGGTATACTAGCGAAAGGTGGTTCCATACCTTGTCATAGTTGGAAATCCATTACCCAACATGTGCTTGCGGTTTTGATTGTATACCATATATGTAGAACGTGAGATGAAAGCATTTCTGCTAGAAGATTATTATACTGTGGTTGATAGACATTATTATAATATCAAAAGATTTTTGATATAAAGATATTTTGGATTCTCATAAGGGAAAAACCCGTTCCGTTATGCGGCGTGGTCTTATGAGGTATCGTTTACTTGTTCAAAGCGTTTAAAACTGTTTTACTCATACCAGTCCCATGTCTGACCCGGAGTTCATTTTGTTTTGTTTTCCCTAAACTCTTGGGTGCCCAATTTTGTACGGGCAGTCAAGTAGTCGAGATTTACAGATACTTGAAGAGCTGGAGCAGGAGGCTTCAGGATCATATAGCTATAGTTATTTCCGCTGTGTTGTAAGTGTTGTACTCTGATAATGTTATTGTATACATATACTGATTTTATTTCAAGGATATGTTATCTATTATATGTTATTCATTCCGCTGTGAGGATCGTGTTACTCTGATGTTGTGTTCTTCTTCTTCTTCTATTCTAAGTTTCTATCTTATTTATCCTCACCCTCTAATTTCTTTCATTAATTACCTAGATTTTTTCGATGTTTGGTTAGTTGTCATCATGTTTATGTCGATAACCAAAGTCACCAAAATCCAGGTCATTACAGTTGGTATCAGAGCTGGTTGCTTAATTGGTACGGATGATAGGGGGTTCTCGCTTTGCGTTAGGTGGCGAACGGGAGACTCTTACTCCTACATCTCCTGACAATGTCGGTTGGTCTAGTCGCGAGGCTGGCCGTAAAAGTAGTTCTGAGGTACTAGTGTAAGCCACAGAGTGAGGTTAGCCCTCTGCCTTAGGGGATGAGGTATGGTTGAAAAGCCTACTAAATTTCCGGGTCATTGCAGTTGGTATCAGAGCTTAAGTTAAGTGAATTACCTTAGCTCTATGGCGTGACTTAGTAGAGATGGGGTTAGTAATACCCTAGATTGAGTTTGAGTGTATATATACGAGTGAGCGTATTTGTTATTGATATAAAATTGTTTTATATTGTGGGGATTTATTGGTTGAGTTGTTTATGGGTTCTGGTCGATCAGTTTGATCCACTATATCGGTAGGATTTTATAAACACTCGAATACGATGGGTCGACACGATATGTTTTGAAAAGAAGGTAAATTAAAATAAGTTTACCCAAGGTATATCTTGATATAGAGAAGATATATATATATATATATATATATATCAAAATTATAATATAGTGGATATATTGATTGTTATTATAATCGAGTAAGATTATAAATTAAATGGTTATGTAAATAACCAATTAGAATTCATATAAGTGAATTATATGAAATCGAAATGAATTAAATCTGAATTTTAAACTAGAAATTGAGTTAAAACCCTAGAGAATTGGATAAGTGTTTGTAAATGGATTTGGATTAAAAATAAGGAAAATTTAAGATCCTGGGAGATTTTAAATTGTTTTACAAGTAGTGTGAATTATATTTTGAAATGAATTTCAAAGTGGAAATGTTAGAAATGGTTTTATAGTATTGAACTCACTTCGATCGCTGGAAAATAGATTCTGATGATGACATCTGCATCTTCAGTATTCATTTTCGAGTTGTAAGTGACGAATTACTACCAGAGATACTGTTTTGAATTTGTTTTGGGAAAGACAAGTTGTGTTTAATTTCAAAATGGGATTTATAATATAGAATTGAATATATAGAATTTGAATATAGAAATTCAAATGGGATTTATAATATAGAATTTGAATAGAATTTGATATATAGAATTTGAATAATAGAATTTGATATATAAATTTGAATAATAGAAGTGATATAAAATTTGAATAGAAATTGAATAGAATTAACTAAGTCGAAGAGGAATTAGTAAATCGATTTTTGAATTTGAAGTTGAACTTTGAAAGTTGAATTGGATTTGTAAATGGATATTCGAAATCGAATATAGAACTTAAATTTGAAATTTGGATTCAAATTAGTTAATAAGCAAGTTAAAATATATTTGAACATGTCATGTTCAAATATAGAAGTGAAATAGACTAAAGAGTTAATTAACAAATTAATTAACGAATTGAGTTAAAACGATCAGGTATAGTTAAAATAGATTGGGAAGGTATAAATATACATGAGATAGGTATGGATAAGGTATGAAGGTATATAAATATAATACTCGACGAAAAGGTATGTATTTAATTCATATATGAGATTTTATGCGCCGTATCGGCTAGCCGCTTGGTTTTTCTTTTTCTTTTGGATTGGTGAGGGCCATGGGAGGCTTTTAGAAATATCCCGATGCTCCTGGTACAAAGGAGGTTATGGTGAATTTTTCCGAGAATTTAAGGAGTTGGAATATTTTTAAGATAATTTGATAGTTAGAAATCAACGTATCGATATATATATATAAGTCGATAAGGAAACAAACTTAGAAATAGAATAGTAAAATCAAAAAGGAAGACTAAGAATAAAATCTAGTAAGAATAGAAAGAGGAAGCGTATACGTGTTTAAAAGTGAATAAGTAGTTGTATGGTATTGATTATTCGAGTAAGAAGTCATATCTGTTTTGACGTTATAAATGTTATTCAGTCAAGGTCTATGTAACGACCCAGATTTTGAGCGACTTTGGTTATCGACATAAGCTCGATGTCGATAACCAAAACATCGAAAAATCCCGGTAATTAATGAAAGAAATTAGACGGTGAGGATAGATAAGATAGAAACTTAGAATAGAAGAAGAAAAGAAGAACTTACATCATCAGAGTAACACGAATCTCACAGCGAAACGAATAACATATAATATATAACATAACTTTGAAATATAATAGTTATGTATACAATAGCACTTATCAGAGTACATCACTTACAACACAGCGGAAATAAACAATAGTTATATGATCTTGAAGCCTCCTGCTCCAAGCTCTCCAAGTATATCTGTAAAATCCCGACTACTTGACTGCCCGTACAAATTTAGGCACCCAAGAGTTTAGGGAAAACAACAAAGTAAACTCCGGGTCAGTCATAGGACTGGTGTGAGTAAAATAGTTTAACACAGTGAACAGATATATGATATCTCATAAGACCACGCCGTGAATACGGAACGGGTTTTTCCCTTATGAGAATCCAACATCTTTGACAAGCAATATCATTCTGATATTATAATAATGTCTAAGTACAAATATATATCAATCTAGCAGAAATGCTTTCATCTCACGTTCTACATATATAGTATAAAATCAAAGTCGCAAGCACGTATTGGATAATGGGTTTCCAACTATGACAAGGTGTGGAACCACCTTTCGCTAGTGTACCTCTAGAGAGGAATACACTGGGTTCAACAAGAACATCTTGTAACTCGGTCACACATGACTGACCGCTCATTTTGCTTGAGTGTATCGAATGTATATCACCAATGGTTGGGATCAACAACCGTTTCCCGAATGGGACAGCATCAACAATAGATTTTTAGAAGTAAATGAAACTCTAGATCAGGTGATTATACACCCTAATAGGTGCGACCTACATAGCTATGCTACCTGCCCGATTTCTGTCATTTACCGGTTGATGAGGCTTGAGGTTACGCTTCATCATCACATCAGATTCACTGTGAATGCCACATTGTCAGATCCATCAAAATCACTAATTTGACGTCTAAAACCATACATTATGTGTCAGCTAAAAGAAGCTTCCTTCTCCGCTTCCACTCTTGGTACGGTTGAAGAAATCAATGTACGTGACCCTTCTGGAAATACTCTGTCAGACAATCACCCATACACTTAGAATATCACATCGTCATACCCGCCAAATCACAAATTGACTTATCCAAAAATAACACGGGTATACAGCTAAGAGAAACGAATTGCTCCGACACCAAACGTGAATACGTTTGAACAGATCAACTTACGCGATCCATTGGATATACTCTGTCAGACCTTCTTCCATATACATTGTCCTGGGACTGGACAAACCGAAGGCACTATTTAGTATATCCATCTTAGTCACTTTTATCTAAGACTTATACAACAGCCCTTGCATTTTACTCCGTCTTCAATTATCTTTGGCATATATGATTCGCAACGCTTATGCCAATACAGAGTGGTTCTTTGGATAATAATCCAACCGGTCTCTCCATATTAACAACGTTAAAATGGTCAAAACTTCGATAGTCTGTGAGTTAACTATCAAAGAAAAACAAGTGTGCAAACAACGATATTATTTCCAGATGGAAATTATATCGATCAATCATCAAACAACTTTTATCCTTTTAATTTGTTTATCATTTATTTATCTTATTTGTCATTTCCTGTTTCCCTATATTCAACATTTTTCTTATTTTCTAAATTTAGAAAATATATGTTATTAACACTGGAAAACATTTCCATCCTTGTTTCCTATATTAGAAAACATTTCTGATTCTTGTTTGGAAAATATTTCCAATACTTCTACGTTTGGATTAAGCAGATGTTTAGATAAAACATTGCTATGCCAACTCAACCATTTCTCCTGAATTCACTTAACCATCATTCACTATCAAACCTTACCATTCCTTACTTAAGAAGGAAGTCAATCAAGTTGGGGTATAATTACCTCTCAGACCTTAACTGAACAACGTTGTAACTTCGAAATAGTAACAGTTTATCTTTTAAACTTTTAATAACTTCTTTACGTAACCCTCGGATTCAATTTGCGAATCCACTTCTTTATTGAAAACATTGATTATAACGATAACGTTATAATCCCTACTTTCGAATTATCTAACTTCAATTATAACCTTTATTCTTTAATTCGAATAATTAAACCTAACCCTAATTTATTAGTGTATACTCTTGATTTAAAATCCGGAAAGTAAATATTACTTTCCCGAATTCAATATAAATGAATTCTACGTATAATTCTCTTTCGAGTAATCTCTATTTGATTAACTCTTCTTCGAATATCCTAAATTCGATTTTCTCTCTTCGAATAACTAATATTCGAAAATCTCTCATCGATTAACTTATATTCGATAATCTCTCTTCGAATAACTTATTCGATTAACTTACCTCGAATAAACTATATTCGATTTCTCCTTCTGATAACGTTTATTCATTTATACATATTTACTCTTTAGTAACGGTTCTTCACTTTATAAATGTTCTTTTAAAAACGTTTTCCTTTTTATAACGGTTTCCTTTTTGTAACTTCTTATTCCGTTATAAACCAATTTCCTTTTTTTTTAACTCTATTTATTTTCTAAATATTCCCTTTCCTATTCTATTTGTAAATGGTTTACAAATATTTCTTTTTCTATTTTATTCTATTTGCAAATGGTTTGCAAATATTTCCTTTTCAAATTTATTCTTATAAATATTCTAACTCCTTAAATTCCCGAGAAAATTCGCCATAACCTCCTTTGTATTGGGAGCATCGGGAAAATCCCCAAACCCGCCACACAGGCCTTTCCATTTAAAAAGGAAATGTTTGGAGTTTATTTCCTTTTTAAAATATCTCCTATTTATAAATATTCCAATTTATAAATATTCCAATTTATAAATATTCCTTATTTATAAATATTCAAATTTATAAATATATCTTATTTATAAATATTCCATTTATAAATATTTTATTTTCACTATCACTTTGAAAATTCCCTTTTCAACATCCCGTGTGTTGTGGTATTCAATCATATCAAATCACGATGACCAATATCGTCCAAACACATATAATCAACACAGATTATATATCACATCATATAACACAATATATGAGACAAACAATATTATAAATATTGAGGAACCCAGTTGGGTCCCTCCAACCTGTTTCCCTGCATCACAGATGTTAAACAATAAAATCAACATCACTTTCAGTTCTATATGATATATTCTGTTAAACAGAATCAATATAGAAATCCAACTAACTGACTAGCAGTTCAATCAACCAACCAACACACAGCAATCAACAGATGGTTAATAGTTCTAAAAATACATTACAAAAATATAATTATTCAGAGTTGGTGAGTTTTACTCACATTAGCAGTTCATCGTTAAAGAACGATAAACTGTTATTTGATTTGAATCAAACAATTTAATTCACCGTAAATTCAAACAAGCTCCAATCCACCCCAGTCAGTTCCATTGTGAAGCTCTCGTCCATATGGTCCCAACGCAACTTACGGTTCGTGATTCTGGTATTGTATGTAAAAGATATCGCATTTATAATTTTACACTATAATTAAATAAAACAAAACATAAACATTTAACCCCTTTCTTAACAGCCCAAACCAACCCCAAGGCCCGACCCGAATTTCCCTTTCTTCCCCAATTGAAACTGTCGTGACCTGTTTCTTTAATCCCACAACCATAGCCGATCTTTACTCCATTGTATCTCCTCCTCCACTTCATGAATCTCCAAGCTAAAAACACAATCGACCTCTCCTTCACCTCTTCTCCACCCTCGACCCAACCAGACACCACTCGACGCCCTCAAGCAGAATGCGACGGCCTCAACCCATCAGTTCGATCGACAATTATCAACACCGAATCCACCCATTTCAGCACACTAGGTGCGGATTTCCTCGTCGATCCCAAAACCCAACTCGAATTCAAGAATCATTGCTTTCAAAACCAAAAATATCGAACCCTAAAATCTCGGTTTACCAAAACCAGCGAACCCCAATGACTTCGAACCACAAAAACTCCACACCAAATTGAAGAGCGCACCTTATCGAACTCATATATATGTAAATTTGGATTTATAGAATTTTCTCTGGTTTTATTTTGATTTATGAAGAGGGAAATATTTTACTGTAAGCACAAAAATGACGGCGGATTTTTGTTTGAAGTTGAAATTAGGTTTTAAGAATTTTTAAGGGGTATATATAGTAAATTTAAAAAAAATTAGTTTGTGGAATGGAATATTCCCGGTATATTCTCCTTTCTATATTCATTTTTTCTCTCTAAAAATCCGTGTGATCACACACGGTACCTAAAAATCACCAAACCGGACATGCAGCTAAAGTTCGACATTACGGTCTCAACGAAACTGGTTTTGTCGAATTCCGACTCCGTTTGCTCACACAGCGTATTTTTAAAGGTAAATATATCGACTGTTTTTCACTCTAAAAATCCGTACGACCACACAGTGACTCTAAAAATCACGGAACTTGGAATCTAATAATAATTTGATGTTGCGGATCCAAAAAAATTAGTTTCGTCGAATTCTGGCTTCATTTGCAAAAGAGGCTATTTTTAAAGCTCCAAATAATCTATTTAAATATATAAATATATTTAAATTAATTAAATTAAATATTAATAAATTAATATTATCGTATATTTTCACAGTGGAATACCATACAACTCCAATTGGATTTCTAACTCGATATTTCAAATCTGGGTCAACCCAATATTCGATTTATATTGAAATTCCTTTTTAAAATATAAATAATTCCTTTATAAATTATAAAGGAATTCCATAGCGACTTTTCTAAAATTTGATTTGGACGTGAATCAAAATCTATACGATGAAATCCCGATTTTTATCTTCCACTAGAAAGATATTCTCCACCAGCTCCACACGTTTCTTGTTTCACAGAAATCCGATTTAAAACAAACCCTGTATATCCAGTTGAAGTTCAAATCGCCAAATAGCGAACTACCGCGCCATTTCGAGCTCTATTTTAATTATATTAAAATTCTACGTTTCAAACAGACGTCGATCGAATATATTCGTCAATATAATTCAACTCTAATCTGAATTAAATCTTAGGGATGACCTAGTTCACAAAATATTGAGATTTCCAATAATTTTTGATTATTTTTGAATTAAATATATTATTCTATTATTTAATTTAATTAAATATTCACTATAATTTAATTAACGACAATTTAATTCCCTAAATCACTATTTATATAATTAAATAAATTAATTATAATACCTCTGACAATGCGGGTCATTACATTCTTCCCCACTTGAAATAATTTCGTCCTCGAAATTGCTAAGTTAGAGGACGACCCTATCTATTGGAATTCCTAAGATTTGTTTACCCCTTATTTCTGATTTCAACTGAACCAATTAATATCGACTAAAATATTTATTCATTCCGACTAACTAAAATTTTCAAAAATTCTGAAAATTTTCTAACACATTAAATTTTCGGAAAATTTTGCCATAACCTCCTTTGCACAGCCCTATTGGTAAAACCTCAACTCACCTCTCTAAGCCATCTCCAAACCAAAAGAAAATCAAACAGCCAAGCGACTTGCCAATTCGGCTCATAAATCTCATGCTTATACCAAATATAAACTTGTACCTTTTTGTCGGGTATATCAACTTTATCCCTTTCACCTGCTGTCAATTCAGCATATACCAATGTAATTCCAACTTGATCTCAAATCAATTTATCTTTAACACAACCATTCGCTTATACCTAAGTCGAATTTCATTTAAAGCTCAAGCACTATTCTTGATTTCAAATCCATAACTCACCAGTCCAATAGAATTCCAGATTACCTCTAATCAAGTCTAATTCTACTTGACACTAATCTATTTCAAATGATTTTCACTTACTGACTTTTTAATTCAATCCCAATTCTATTGGATTTTACAAGTTTTACTTTAATTTGTTTAAATTCAAACAACCTTTTCTTCCTGGAAGTTTTTAAACAGTTTACCTCTTTCAAAAATCAAATTTTCCTTTTTGAAATTCAACACAACTTGTTTTCCCAAAACAAAATCCTTGGTAGTAATCCGTCACTTACATACTCGAAAATGAACACCGATGATGTCATAATAAACATCGGAAACTATTTTCCAGCTACCGAAGTGAGTTCAATACTATAGCACTTTCAAATCCATTTCTAAATACTTTCATTTTTGAAATCACTTTCAAAATATCCTTCACAAGGCTTGTAAACAATTTTAAAATCTCCCGGGATCTTAAAATTTCCTTATACTTAATCCGGATTCCTTTACAAACACCATTCCCATTTCTGGGATTTTAAATTTCAATTCTGATCTAAATTCAGATTTAAGTCATTTCAATTTCATATAATTCACTTGTATCAATTCTGATTGGTCATATATAACCTTTTCACATTTTATAATCTTATTTGATTAAAATTACTACCAACACATCCTATATATGATAATATATCACATATCCATATTGTGTCGGTCCATCGTATTCAAGTGTTTATTTACTATTACCGATACAGTGGATCAAACTGATTGACCAGAACAACAACTCAACCAATGAATCTCCACAATATAAAAAAAATTATATCAAATAAAAATACGCACTCGTATATATACACTCAAACTCAATCTAGGGTGTTACTAACCCTATCTCTACCGAGTCACGCCACAGAGCCAAGGTAATTCACTTAACCTTAAGCTCTGATACCAACTGTAACGACCCGGGTTTTGAGCGACTTTGGTTATCGACATAAGCTCGATGTCGATAACCAAAACATCGAAAAATCCCGGTAATTAATGAAAGAAATTAGAGGGTGAGGATAGATAAGATTGAAACTTAGAATAGAAGAAGAAAAGAAGAACTTACATCATCAGAGTAACACGAATCTCACAATGGAACGAATAACATATAATATATAACATAACTTTGAAATATAACAGTTATGTATACAATAGCACTTATCAGAGTACAGCACTTACAACACAGCGGAAATAAACAATAGCTATATGATCATGAAGCCTCCTGCTCCAAGCTCTTCAAGTATATCTGTAAAATCCCGACTACTTGACTGCCCGTACAAATTTAGGCACCCAAGAGTTTAGGGAAAACAACAAAGTAAACTCCGGGTCAGTCATGGGACTGGTGTGAGTAAAACAGTTTAACATAGTTTAACAGATATATGATATCTCATAAGACCAGGCCATGAATACGGAACGGGTTTTTCCCTTATGAGAATCCAACATCTTTGACAAGCAATATCATTCTGATATTATAATAATGTCTAAGTACAAATATATATCAATCTAGTAGAAACACTTTCATCTCACGTTCTACATATATAGTATAAAATCAAAGTCGCAAGCACGTATTGGATAATGGGTTTCCAACTATGACAAGGTATGGAACCACCTTTCGCTAGTGTACCTCTAGAGAGGAATACACGGGGTTCAACAAGAACATCTTATAACCCGGTCACACATGACCGACCACTCATTTTGCTTAAGTGTATCGAATGTATATCACCAACGGTTGGGATTAGCAACCATTTCCCGAATGGGACAACATCAACAATAGATTTTTAGAATTAAATGAAACTCTAGATCAGGTGATTATATACCCTAATAGGTGCAACCTACATAGCCATGCTACCTGCCCGATTTCTGTCATTTACCGGTTGATGAGGCTTGAGGTTACGCTTCATCATTACATCAGATTCACTGCTAATTCCACATTGTCTGATCCATCAAAATCACTAATTTGACGTCTAAAACCATACATTATGTGTCAGCTAAAAGAAGTTTCCTTCTCCGCTTCCACTCTTGGTACGGTTGAAGAAATCAATGTACGTGACCCTTCTGGAAATACTCTGTCAGACAATCACCCATACACTTAGAATATCACATCGTCATACCCGCCAAATCACAAATTGACTTATCCAAAAATAACACGGGTATACAACTAAGAGAAACGAATTCCTCCGCCACCAAACGTGAATACGTTTGAACAGATCAACTTACGCGATCCATTGGATATACTCTGTCAGACCTTCTTCCATATACGTTGTCCTGGGAATGGACAAACCGAAGGCACTATTCAGTATATCCATCTTAGTCACTGTTATCTAAGACTTATACAACAGCCCTTGCATTTTACTCCGTCTTCAATTATCTTTGGCATATATGATTCGCAACGCTTAAGCCAATACAGAGTGGTTCTTTGGATAATAATCCAACCGGTCTCTCCATATTAACGACGTTAAAATGGTCAAAACTTCGATAGTCTGTGAGTTAACTATCAAAGAAAAACAAGTGTGCAAACAACGATATTATTTCCAAATGGAAATTATATCGATCAATCATCAAACAACTTTTATCCTTTTAATTTATTTGTCATTTATTTATCTTATTTGTCATTTCCTGTTTCCCTATAATCAACATCTTTCTTATTTTCCAAATTTAGAAAATATATGTTAATAACACTGGAAAACATTTCAATCCTTGTTTCCTATATTCTAAAACATTTCTGATTCTTGTTTGGGAAACATTTCCAAAACTTCTACGTTTGGATTAAGCTGATGTTTAGATAAAACATCGCTATGCCAACTCAACCATTTCCTGAATTCACTTAACCATCATTCACTATCAAACCTTACCATTCCTTAGTTAAGAAGGAAGTCAATCAATTTGGGGTATAATTACCTCTCAGACCTTAATTGAACAACGTTGTAACTTCGAAATAGTAACAGTTTATCTTTTAAACTTTTAACAACTTCTTTACGTAACCCTTGGATTCAATTTGCGAATCCACTTCTTTATTGAAAACATTGATTATAACGATAACGTTATAGTCCCTACTTTCAAATTATCTAACTTCAATTATAACCTTTATTCTTTAATTCGAATAATTAAACCTAACCCTAATTTATTAGTGTATACTCTTGATTTAAAATCCGGAAAGTAAATATTACTTTCCCGAATTCGATATAATTGAATTCGACGTATAATTCTCTTTCGAGTAATCTCTATTTGATTAACTCTTCTTCGAATATCCTAAATTCGATTTTCTCTCTTCGAATAACTAATATTCGAAAATCTCTCATCGAATAACTTATATTCGATAGTCTCTCTTCGAATAACTTATTTGATTAACTTACCTCGAATAACCTATATTCGATTTCTCCTTCTAATAACGTTTATTCATTTATACAGATTTACTTTTTAGTAACGGTTCTTCACTTTATAAATGTTCTTTTAATAACGTTTTCCTTTTTGTATCTTCTTATTCTGTTATAAACCAATTTCCTTTTTATTAACTCTATTTATTTTCTAAATATTCCCTTTTCAATTCTATTTGTAAATGGTTTACAAATATTTCTTTTTCTATTTTATTCTATTTGCAAATGGTTTGCAAATATTTCCTTTTCAAATTTATTCTTAAAAATATTCTAACTCCTTAAATTTCCGGGAAAATTCGCCATAACCTCCTTTGTATTGGGAGCATCGGGAAAATCCCCAAACCCTCTACGCAGGCCTTTCCATTCAAAAAGGAAATGTTTTGAATTTATTTTCTTTTTAAAATATCTCCTATTTATAAATATTCCAATTTATAAATATTCCTTATTTATAAATATTCAAATTTATAAATATCTCTTATTTATAAATATTCCATTCATAAATATTTTATTTTCACTATCACTTTGAAAACTCCCTTTTCAACATCCCGTATGTTGTGGTATTCAATCATATCAAATCACGATGACCAATATCGTCCAAACACATATAATCAACACAGATTATACATCACATCATATAACACAATATATGAGACAAACAGTATTATAAATATTGAGGAACCCAGTTGGGTCCCTCCAACCTGTTTCCCTGAATCACAGATGTTAAACAATAAAATCAACATCACTTTCAGTTCTGTATGATATATTCTGTTAAACAGAATCAATATAGAAATCCAACTAACTGACTAGTAGTTCAATCAATCAACCAACACACAACAATCAACAGGTGGTTAACAGTTCTAAAAATACATTACAAAAAAATAACTGTTCAGAGTTGGTGAGTTTTACTCACATTTGCAGTTCGTCGTTAAAGAATGATAAACTGTTATTTGATTTGAATCAAACAATTTAATTCGTCGTAAATTCAAACTAGCTCCAATCCACCCCTAGTCAGTTCCATTGTGAAGCTCTCGTCCATACGGTCCCAACGCAACTTACGGTTCGTGATTCTGATATTGTATGTAAAAGATATCGCATTTATAATTTTACGCTATAATTAAATAAAAAAAAACATAAACATTTAAACATAACGGGCCTCACCCCTTTCTTAACAGCCCAAACCAACCCCAAGGCCCGACCCGAATTTCCCTTTCTTCCCCAATTGAAACTGCCGTGACCTGCTTCTTTAATCCCACAAACATAGCCGATCTTTACTCCATTGTATCTCCTTCTCCACTTCATGAATCTCCAAGCTAAAACCACAATCGACCTCTCCTTCACCTCTTCTCCACCCTCGACCCAACCAGACACCACTTAACGCCCTCAAGCAGAATGCAACGACCTCAACCCATCAGTTCGATCGACAATTATCAACACCGAATCCACCCATTTCAGCACACTAGATGCGGATTTCCTCGTCGATCCCAAAACCCAACTAGAATTCAAGAATCATTGCTTTCAAAACCAAAAATATCGAACCCTAAAATCTCGGTTTACCAAAACCAGTGAACCCCAATGACTTCGAACCACAAAAACTCCACACCAAATTGAAGAGCGCACCTTAACGAACTCATATATATGTAAATTTGGATTTATAGAATTTTCTCTGGTTTATTTTGATTTATGAAGAGGGAATTATTTTAATGTAAGCACAAAAATGACGGCGGATTTTTGTTTGAAGTTGAAATTAGGTTTTAAGAGTTTTTAAGGGGTATATATAGTAAATTTAAAAAAATTTAGATATTTTATGGAATGGAATATTCCCGGTATATTCTCCTTTCTATTTTCATTTTTGCTCTCTAAAAACCCGTGTGATCACACACGGTACCTAAAAATCACCAAACCGGACATGCAGCTACAATTCGATATTACGGTCTCAGTGAAACTGGTTTCGTCGAATTCCGGCTCCGTTTGCTCACACAACGTATTTTTAAAGGTAAATATATTGACTTTTTTTCACTCTAAAAATCCGTACGACCACACAGTGACTCTAAAAATCACGGAACTTGGAATCTAACAATAATTTGATGTTGTGGATCCAAAAAAATTAGTTTCGTCGAATTCTGACTTCATTTGCAAAAGTGGCTATTTTTAAAGCTCCAAATAATCTATTTAAATATATATATATTTAAATTAATTAAATTAAATATTAATAAATTAATATTATCGTATATTTTCACAGTGGAATATCATACAACTCCAATTGGATTTCTAACTCGATATTTCAGATCTGGGTCAACCCGATATTCGATTTATATTGAAATTCCTTTTTAAAATGTAAATAATTCCTTTATAAATTATAAAGGAATTCCACAGCGACTTTTCTAAAATTTGATTTGGACGTGAATCAAAATCTATACGATGAAATGCCGATTTTTCTCTTCCACTAGAAAGATATACTCCACCAGCTCCACACGTTTCTTGTTTCACAGAAATCCGATTTAAAACGAACCCTGTATATCCAGTTGAAGTTCAAATCACCAAATAGCGAACTGCCGTGCCATTTCGAGCTCTATTTTAATTATATTAAAATTCTACGTTTCAAACAGACGTCGATCGAATATATTCGTCAATATAATTCAACTCTAAGCTGAATTAAATCCTAGGGATGACCCAGTTCACAAAATATTGTGATTTCCAATAATTTTTGATTATTTCTGAATTAAATATATTATTCTATTATTTAATTTAATTAAATATTCACTATAATTTAATTAACGACGATTTAATTCCCTAAATCACTATTTATATAATTAAATAAATTAATTATAATACTTGTGACAATGCGGGTCATTACAGTTTGAGAGGTAGTTATACCCCAACTTGATTGATTTCATTATTAACAAATAAATAGTAAGATTCCAGGCTCGAAGATCAATGTTGAATAAGAGTTAGTTGAATATAGTATTTGGGTTGTCGTAACGATGTTTTACACAACATCCTTTTTAACCCAAATAAGTGTAAGCTTGGAAATATAATAAAGAATATTTCTTAAGTATAGAAATAAACGAGATCGGAAAAGAGATAAGTGATTGGAATATTTTCCAACTATAAATATCATATATTTTCTAAAAGCTTAGAAATAAAGGAAGGCCATATTCGGAAATGTTTTCCAAATAACATAAAAGGCCAATATGGTTACTGAAAATATTTGCTTAACAAATATTGATAAAGAAGTAAAGAAGTGATTTAACTAATGGAATATTAATTAAGGACTCAGTGACATGTTCAAAAGGAAAATATGATTTTTGAAAAGAGTAAACTGTTTAAAAACTCCCAGGGAAAGACTGTTTGAATTAAAAACAAATTTAACAGAAATTTGTGAAAGCAAAATTGAATTAAAGTAAAGCCGGTGTAACAAACCGGAAATGTGAGCCAGTTTAAAATTTTTATTTTGTCAATTCCGATGAATTTTGAATATTTAAAATGAATTATTTTAAATAATATCAACGAGAAATTTATTTTAAATAGATTAGAATGTATATATTTATTTAGATCGTCGTTAGAATATAAATAATTATTTTTAATTATAAAAGGAATTGAAAATGGCGTGGTAGTTCGATAATTCGATTTTAAACTTCAAATGAATGTACAAGATTCAAAATAAACCGGATTTTAGCGAAACCAAAAATAATAGAATCTAATTGTGAATATCTTTCCAACGAATCCGAAAAATCAAAATTTCATAGTAGGGGTCAAAAAATATGTCTAGTTGAAAATTCAAAATAGTCGCTATGGAATTCAGGCCCTTAAAAATAGCCATTTTGCAAATGACCTCTGTTTTCGACGAAACCACTTTTGTTGGATCCGCGATGTCAAGTTATTGCCAGATTCCAATTTTCATAAGTTTTTGAATCAATATGTGAGCGTGGAAAAGGAAAAGGCGTTTGACCAGTTTTAGTTGATTTTAATCGACTGGAAAATGGCCATTTTTCAAACGGTCTCAGAATTTGACGAAACTAGTTTTGTTAGGACCGTATCTGCAATACGAAGCTAGAAATTATTTTTTTGGAATTTTCGAGTCCGTATGTGACCCCGGTAATTTGAAATGTACGTTTAAAATTCAGTATAATGATTTAAATGTAAATTCAATGGAAACTGATCGTAACGATCGAATCAGCTTGCGATGCATATCGCATTGTGTTCGGAATGGGGGTAATTAGCTATGGACGACAGGTAGTGGGTTCGATTTCGAGGTCGAAATAAAAAGTTACTTTTTGAATTGAAAATGAAAATAAAATAAAACAATATATATATATACCCCACCCCTTTTTCTTCAATCCCCAAACCCGTTGACCCTCCCCCTTCAGAAAACCCGTCGCTACCCCTAACCCCCCCTCGATCTCGAAGCCGCCACCCCACCTGGCACACGCCGCCACCGCTGCCACCCGCGTGACCTCCCCCTCCTCCTCCACATAGACACCCTCTCTCCTTCCCTCCCCGAGGTCGCGGTTCTCCAATCCGAGCCCCAAATCGTAGCCACAGCCACCACAGCCTGCCGCCCCCCTAGCGCGCCTCCTCGGCCATCTGACCCCACCTCCGATGATCCCTGCGGCCTTTTCTCCCCCTCCTTCTTCCCCGAACCCAAACAGCCCCCAAACCTCTTAAAACCCAGACCGTAGCCATCGTGGGTACTGCTTCGCCAAAGGGTTATTCGATCCAGGTCTGTCGCATCAGAGATGAAGCAAATCGAAGCCCTGGTTGCGTGCTTGAAGACGATGCGTGAAGTCTTTATCCAGAAGAGAACGACGACAAAAAGTGGCTACGGAACGAAAGTGACAAAGGGCGGGAACGACGAAGATTTCTACATATCAAGAGTCGTGGCATTAGTTTAGCTAGTCGGTGAGAACTTCTCACCTTTAATTTAATTTTCTAGTTAAAATATATACTAGGATGCAAACGGTGTTTAGTAGCACCCGACACCCGTCGTCCACATACCAAGGACGGCTTGTATGCTTGTTTGTTTGATTTTGATGTGTAGTTGATTGTGTGATGTGATGTGAAACGAAATAAAATATTTTATAGTGGAAAATATTATATAGTTAAAAATATAATTTTTAACGTGTATATGAAATGAAATAAATTAATATAAACAAATCGAATGATTTATTTATATACACACATTTGACTGATATTGATTGGGACGATAAATTTTACACATTGCCCAACTACACAAATAAAATCTGTGTTTGATTGTTTGAAACCCCACACGGGTATTGGGATGATATATGACATACACTAATCCCAATAATTAGTTGTATGTCGATCGATTGATTGACAGACTGTTATAAGCGTTAAATATTTATATTTGATGCTTATACAGTGTAGAATGTACTTTGGATGATGGTTGATTATTCGTCATTGTTGATATATACATGCGTTGTATGGAAATCAATAGAAATAAAATCTATGGTAATTGATTGGGCTTCATTCCAGTTTTGAATAGAAATATTTGAAATAGAAATATTTGAAATAGAAATATTTGAAATAGAAATATTTGAAATAAAAATATTTGAAGAAAAAATAGATATTTGAAATATAATATTCGAAAATAGAAATATATGAAGCTGTGTTGATTAGATTGACGCCATTTTGACGTGAACGATATTTATATAGATTTTATTCATTTTATAATGAATATCGAAAGTGATTTCAAAATCTGATATTTTGAAAAGAATTAGAATTCGAATTGAAATTGAATAGAAATGAATTTGAATTGAAATTGAATAGAAATGAATTCAAATTGAAATTGAAGAGAAATGAATTCGAATTGAAATTGAATGGAATTGAAAACGAACTGAAATTGAATTAAAAATCGATTTGAATTGAAATCAATTTGAAATGAATTTAAATCGAATTTGTAAGGAAAAATTCAATTTTGATTTGAATTTGAAAAGAAGTTGAAATCGTTTTGAAAACGAATTTAAAACGATTTATATAATATGTTTTAAAAGGAAATCGAAGAAGTATATATTATATATAATATAATGGCCTGAATAGAACGCGCCGCGCTGCGGCAGTTCGTGAATTTCGACCATTGACTTCGAATTGATGTTGCGGGAGATCCGACCGTCGGATTCTCCTCAAACCGGAACCGTTGGGTTCGTATTGAAAATAGCTTTCTAATGAATATTAGAAATTTGAAATCTAATGGTTGGATTTGGAATTATGTCCAAATCAAATTTGGAAAAGGTTGATGTAAGTGCAGTTCGATGGACGTTGATGGAAATCGACTGTACGGACCTTGATAAAATTATTAAAATAGTAATAATTTGTGTAAAATCATAAGAAATGATTTGCGAAGAATTTGGATGAAAATCTCCCTATTTGAAAAGATAAAAATAGATTTCTATCGAAATGAACTAATTTTGAACTAGAATAAGAATTTATTTATTTTAAAAATAAATAAATTGGATTTGAAATGGTTTTGAAAATAACCAGAATTTCCAATAATTGCATTGGAATGGATTTGAATCGAAATTGTCTTCAGAATATTTCGATGTTGGATTTCGTGATTATACAGATGTTGTTAGGGAAATTTGAAAGATATATTTATATATCGTTATTTCCAATACGATATTTGTTGGTCGTAGAATTTGATATTGAATATAAGCCGATATATTTTCTATTCAGAGCCTTGTATTTAATATCAAATGTGATTTGGGTTTGTCGTGAATGGTGTCTTCATTAACACTATTCTTAAGCCCAATGGAGAAAATGATTAAATTATTTTATTTAGATTTAATAAAGTGTACCAATTAAATAATATTTAATTGGAATTGAATTGGTATTGATTTTTGGGTTTATCGTGAGTAGTGTTTTAAATAACACTTGTTCTTTAACCCGATAATTAATGGAATGTGATTTTGGGTTTATCGTGAACCATATTTTAAATGACACTGATTCTTTAACCCAGTTAAAGATTAAAGCTAAGTGGAGTTTTAATGAATCTTTAATTAGATTGAAAAGATCGAGAAGGGAGTATCACCAGTTTTGCTCCAGGCGATAGTTAAATCTTTAATTAGATTTGAACGTGAAATGGTGATTGAATTTACCGATAACACTGTGGTGTTAGATATGAAGTATGACTACTTTTACTTTATGGGATGAATAGGTGGGGATTCGGAAATAAAATAAATGATTACTCCGGTGTGGTTCGCTAATCCCGACTAGTTTGAATTGATATTCAAAGAAGATTAAAGAATAAATTTAAAGAATTTATCTTTGATAAAATTAATGGGAACCCTTCCCATAGTATAAGAATATTTGAATAAAAGAATATTCTGAGCTGGAATGAGGCGTATGTTGGGTTTGTGTAACACTTGTTTATTATATACCCGGGTTATTCAGAAAGACGGGGTTTATCCCATTCTGAATAACTGATTCGACGTGGTGTCGAGGATGAAGACGGTGGTCGAAGACCGGAGGTCTTCAACATCGTTTGTATAATTACTGATGATCTTGATTAGGCCGTACACCCAAGAGGAAGGAATCAGTTAGTGATCGTCCAGACGTGCTTGGAGATCGATGGATATACGAGGTACTTGGTGCTTCCGGTTTCTTTCAGACCCAGAACGAACTTGTAAATGGACTGTGTGTCTGACATCGGATTTCATTCTGTGTGATTGATATCGATTGCATAGCGTGAATTGCCTGTGTGGCATGCTAAGATGCAAATGATCAAGGCTTCTGTTGAAAAGCAGAGTCTTGTGGTTGATGATCAAAGCACGGCCTGTGTGGCATAGCTTTGTGTAACGTGAATTCGCGAGCCTCACACCCCAGTTGTGAACTAAAAACGGGAGAAGGACCTCAGGGGGGACATCGTTTCTTTCTAGCTAGAAGTGGCGTCAGTGGTTTTACACGCCCTGACGAGTTTGACTTATGTGGTTGTTGCTATTACGAGGCGCCTCGGATATATCGGTGACTATGTGAAGCCTATGGAGTCATTTGTTGGCTCATTTACGCCCCAAAGGGCGGGGAAACGTAGTGTTCAGGCATTATAATCCACATCGGTGGACCGGCCCTGACAATCCAAGGGGCAGTTGCGGCTGTTCCTGAGACATGGGCTAGATTGTCTAGAATCGGAAGAGGACTATCTTTTGCCTCGGTTCGCAGATGGAAATGCATTTTCCAAATACGTGACATTTGCAGTTTTATTTGTAGAGCCTAGTATTGGCGACATGATATATGGTACCATGCCGCCTATGATTGATACTTATGATTTGAAGTTGTTTTATACACTATGCACTTATAATAGTATCAAATGATTTGTTTTAAACGTACTAAGCATGTTTGGCTATTATAAGGGAAAACCCTATCCCCCGGCTTGCGTTGCATTGTGTGATAGGACCTGGGTCTTATAATAGTTTCATTTTTCCAAAGAGCATTGCGTTGTTTTGTTATATGCACTGGTATTCTTGGGAGGAAACCTGTTCCGTGTTATACTGCGTGGTCCCTTGATATATCTGATTTAAAGTAACTGTTTTAGTTCTCACACCAGTCCCATGACTGACCTAGGGTTTATTGTTTTAACTTAAACTCTGGGTGCCCTTATTTTGACACGGGCAGCTTGTTGTTTTGATTTTGCAGATTTATATTCACAGGATCCTGGTTAACAACTGGAACGATATCCGGAAAGCTTTGTATCCGTATATCTCCTTCAATTGTATTTTGTATTATTTTCCGCTGCTTTGTAATTTATTGTTATCTCTAATATTTATCGAATGTATATTATTTGTTTGTACTCCGTATATTCTTGTATTCTGATGAATTGTTGTAATTAGCAATGAAATGTTCTTCCATCTGCGTTCTGATCTGTCTTGTCCTCAAAGTAATTCGTTCTTTCTCTTCTCTTCAGAGACCGGGGAAGTTCGGGTCGCTTCAGTTGGTATCAGAGCTTTGGTTTATAAAGCTCAGAGGACAAGACACATTAGAACCATACGAAAGAATTCATCATTGTATTAGTAATATCCAATGGGAATGACTCGTTAGAGATGGGATCAGTAGTATCCTAGAACGAGTGTGAAGAGTATATTTTTGAAAATGAAAACAAATTTTGTTTTTAAATTTAAATCCTTTTATACGTATTTGAATATTTATTTATATTGATGTGGACAATCCAGTATATATAGATTTTGCATATGCGTCTGATCCGCGTGTATTCGAAGTTTTAATATACAGGATGGATATAGAATTACACTCTAATCGTCCGGAGATGATTTTGATGATGGAGCTCCATCATTAGAATTTATGTTCGAGTGACGAAAGTGAGGTTTCAATATATTTCCAATTGACTGGTGTGAGAACCAAAATTAGATAGGGTCTATTGTTGTGATTTGGCATCAAAAATCTGATTTTTAGGCTATATATCAAAGTTATAAATTTGAAATGATAATCAACTAATTGATTGTTAGTTGTGTTGTTTGATCATTGGTTGATTATGTTGTATATAACGGTGTTGTATACACAATTATATGATTTTTGTTTGATGATAACAAACAAGTATATATTATTTTGAATGTGTTTGTTATTGTACTGTTATATACATCACAGACAGGAATATAATATTTATATTTAAACAGAATACCTCAATACAGAAGTTCAAATATCTACACAGTATTTTTTGTTTAAATATAATATTTTATTTCAGAATTTCAAACAGTACAGTATTATAACTCCACTATTTACGCTTCACTGAATTTTGTACTTGTAAATAAACAGAAGTGTATAGACAGGTTCGTTTAACAAACAAATAAAATAATATTTTATTTCAAACCAATTTGTTTGTTACAAATAAACAGTACAATAAATTTTCTATACACAGCTCCTCACTATAACATTCACACTCGTTACACATTTTTATATATACATTTACATGGACACAAGTACAGACTTATACATTCACAAACTTTGACACTCTGTTATTTTTTTTCTTCAGTCTTTTGTCTTCATCTTCTGTCTTCAAGCTTTAGTCTTCACAGCACTTCACTATCAGTCCAGTCATCTTCTTACCTGTCACATAAAACAGAAACACACACAGTACACTGCAATAGAAATAAAACTGTACACATGCAAATATATATTTTTTATTTTTATTTAAAATATATATATATATATATATATATAGTATTTGCCTCAGTTTTTTCTGGTGTGTTTCTCATCATTTTTCATGACTTGATCTGATCTGTGTCTAGCTAGTTTGTATATGAACAGGGACAAAAAATATTGTCTGATGGCTGCATATACACACGTGTATAGATATACACGTGTGCACTGCCTCGCCAATCAGCGAGCAACTGATGAGTAGCCACGTGGACCTTCTCGACTCAGTGCACATGAAAACAACTCAATGAAAAGTCAACAACAAACTCAAAGTGGTCGAACACACATCAAAATGGTGCACAAGAAATTTCAGCTCAAATACAATGACAAAACAAAGAAAATGTTGATCAACATGGACATGGCATCTGCATGAATGTGAGCATGTACAAGTGGTGGTAAATGAACAGTGCAACTCAGTCATGATCAAAGCATGGTTCAGCCCATAATTTTTTTTAAAAGTGGACACAAAGTGATCAAGCCAAAACAGCAAGTGCAAAGTGAGGGTGCAACATCATCAATACAAACATGAAACAGAAATCAGCTTGACCAATGCAAGAATGTCCAAGGCTGTTACTTAGCATGGCCAAGGTAAGAAATTCACACAGCAAAACAAGTGAGCTCAACAACAAAGCAAATGAACTAAAGAAGAAACAGCAAGGTTCATGGATAATGAAGGTGTCGCAACTCAACATCAATGGCCAAGCACCAGCACATGGAGAAGATTCAAGCATAGGTGGTGCGCACAGGATATATACATCTCTAAACTGAAGCATGGTCGAACATGTATACATATGCTTTACAAGTCAGGTGCATAACAAAACTGGAACCAACATGAGGGCTAGTACAACCAACACAAGACAAGATGCAAGCTCAAATATAGTTCAGGTCAAACAAGTTCATGTATGCGGGATATACAAGTTTGGTTCAGCAAGTATCTTCATGAATGAAGCATCACAAATACAAGTTTCACAGTAAAGAATGAATGGCAACTTCAGCTCAAGTGAATATGGAAATATGTGAAAGCAGCAGTTTTACAGTATGGATGTATGTGTTCAAGCAGGGATGATATAAGTATACATGGTTCAATACAGTGTGATCTGATTAACACAAGTGTCCAAGAAAACTGCTCTTTCATGCATGAGCAACAACAAATAAGGGTGCAGCATGAAGCATAGGCTCATGTATTTCATTCATGGGTCAAGCAAAAGTGAAAAGTTTTTTTTATTCAAGGCAGAGTCAAAATCAGCATAAGTCAGAATCGAGCAAGGTATTCAATGCAAGAAATATACTTTCAGAAAATCAGCAAGTTTTTTTTAAGGCAAGAGAACTTTTCCAGAAATCATGATGTTTTTTTTTGGGAAGTTTTAAATCGGTTTGCTTTTTGGTGAAATCATATTTGGCATGTTATTCAAGGCAAGAAATCAATGGAGAAATCATGCAATGAACACAAGGGGATTCACAGTTTTTAATTCTTTCCAGAAATGCTCAATTACGCATAAATATTCAAGATGGCCACAATTATATTATTTCCAGAATTACTATACTCAATCAAAGCCGAAGCATTTCAAAATCAAAAGAGGAAACCATGGCAACAACATTCATTCAATCGAATTCAAAAGAAGAAACACACGCAATCAGAGCCAAGTCAATTTACTGAAATCAGAGAGTATAGGGTTTCGAATTGCCCTATATACTGACACCATTTTCATCACAGGCAATGACCCATCGAAATCCCACAAATTCAATTCAAAGAACTAAAGAGAAAAAAAAATCAACCAAACATCGGCATCGAAAATCAACCACAATTTCGAGAGCAACAAAGATTCAAAATCAATTTTTACTCACAGTTTTTCGATCGCTAGACAGAGGGACCAAATCGAACGACGAAGGAGCATCTAACTCAAGCACCAGAGATTAATTCCAGAGCCAAATTTCAACAATCAAACAACTGCGTCACGATTTGGGGATTATAGAGCAAACCCTAGAAATATTTCCAGAGAAGCCGCCATTTTTCAGAGACAAAGGAACGGGCCAGATAAAATGAAGAGGGTGCACCAAAATGAATAATGGCCGGCCTACTTATTTAAAGGGAGAAGGACTTTCTTTTTAATTCATTCTATCTCCTTTTAACTCTAGGGTTTTAGATTTAATTTTTGTTGTTGTTTTTATTTCGAGTTATAAAACCGATCTGAACAGTTTTCTAGTTCTGTAAAATACTAGGGGGATCAGTCAAGGTGTTGACTGACAGTTCACAGAGTCTGTAAAATTCTGGGTTACTGGTTACGGGGTTGTAATCAGAGGAAATCTGGTCAAGGGTATATTGGCCAGTCTAGGGCTTTGAGCATAGGGTTAGAATAGGAGCAGGGTTTGCGAGTGTACATGGCCTTGTATGCGGGAACTGTTCTATCACCTAGTAGAAACCTTAGAAATGCAGAAGTAAGCAGGGTTTTGCCGAAGCTGGGTATATCTGTGTGTGATTTATTTTCTGCATTTCAGTTTCTGCTGTTTTCTGTGATCTGTTTATTATTTTAATATCCTGTCAGTTTTTTATTTTAGTTAAAAAAAACTGTGATAAACCCTATTCACCCCCCCCCCCCTCTAGGGTTAATCTAGATCCAACAAGTGGTATCAGAGCAGGTATTTCTTTAACTCTAGAGTAATGGGTCATCCTAGTTGTCAGTCCATAGAGAGTCAGTCCAGTCACATTCCAAATATTTTTGATGGTACAGATTTTTTAAACTGAAAATCCAAAATGGAATTTTATTTAAAATCTGTTAATATTAAATGTTGGGATGTTATTATCAATGGGTTTGATAGTGTAGATATTAATTTCAATACTCGTGCTATGAAAATCATATTTGATTATCTTAATACTGAACAGTTTAATCTTATCTGTCATTGTTTATCTGCACAGGAAATCTGGGATACTCTCAATACGAAGTATGGAAGATCTGACAACCACGGCTCAAAACCCGATAAAGTCAACTCAGATTCAGAGTTCTGCTTAACAGGATTTACAAATGAAAATTCAGATGAATCAGATGATGGAGAATCAACAGATGCTGAAACAGAAAATTTCTCATACGAAGATTTAGTTTATATGTGTGTTGATTTGACTAAATCTGTTGATAAACTCAAATCTAAAAACAAGTCTTTGAAATCTAAGAACTCTGAGTTGACCAACAAAATTGATAATTTGGAGTCACAACTTGAATATTTTAAAAACCTTTCAAATTCAGATTGTAAAAATTGTTTGAAATTGAAAATCAATCTTGTTCATCTCAATAAAAATATTCAAAAATTTGAAAATGAAATTCTGATCTTAAAAGAGAACAAGATTGGGTTATCAAATGTGAACAATCTTCTACAAAAGGAATTTGAAGTTTTTAAGACTGACATAAATTCCAAACTTGAAATTGCTGAAAATGAAAATTTGGTGAAAAGTAATTTGATCTTGAAAGAACTTGAAAATGAGATTGAAAAGTCCAGGATTTTTGAGTCTGAAAAACAAAAACGATTTGAATTTGAAATCTCGGAATCCCAAGCCAAAATTAAATTTCTTAAAGATGAAAACTTGGTTTTGAAAACAGATTATGAAAGGAATAAGATCACTAAAAGCCGTTGTTCAGATTTAACAAAAGAAAATGGTGATCTTATATTTAAAATTCAACAACTTGAAACAACTTTGAAAAAATTTTCAAATGGTGAAAAATCTTTGAATATGTTGTTGAAAAATCAATCTTCTTCTAAAAACAAATATGGTCTTGGCTTTGGGAAGAATAATGTTTTTGAAAAACTGAATTCAAATAATTTGAAAAGTTCTTCAAACTGCTTTGGAAAGAATCAACTTGAAAATTCAAACTTTGATAATCTTGGAGGTTTGTTGAATCATAAACATGATGAAAACTTGTTTTATAATAATCCATCTAAACAATCTTGGATCCAAAAAGGAAATAAAACAAACTTCGTCAAGTTCAAACAGATTTGGGTCCCTAAGGGCACAAAGGTTAATTCTGATGGTTTGTTATACAAACAGGTTTGGGTACCAAAAGTGGTAAACATATGTCAGAGTGGTTTTACAAATTTTGTTAGACCACTTAATTCACTCAACTGCTAGGTACCTGAAGTGGCTGAGGAACAACTGTGCTGAAAAGAGAAAACGATTCAAACTGCTTCATGTCATTGAATCATTCAATGTTTCTTAGCCAAGTCCGATAAGTTAGAAACTCTGTTTCTCATCATATGTCAGGTATGATTTCTAACTTCATCTTTGTAAATATATTTTTTCTTTGTTTATTTCTCCTTCTTCTACCCCTTTCTATTTTATTTTCCTTCTGTTTGTTTTTCTTTGATTAGTCACTACCATATCTCTTTGCTTATTTTGTGCTTCTTAAACTTCCAGTTGCAGAATTCATGATCTTTCTTGAAATATGCTTTATTTGTATAAAATCATCGTGTGTTAATCATTTCCATATCCTGAATTTAATCTTGTAAATATCTGCAATTGTTTTTGAGATTTTTTTATTTCTGAATTCATAACAGTGTTGATGTATTCTTATCATATCTTGAACACTGTTAATTTGAATTCTAAATTTTTTGAAGATCTGAATATTTAATGAAATGTCACACACCTTTGTTGTTCTGAGTTTATTCTAATTCATTTTAGAAAAGCTCAAAATATTATACTCATTACAACACTCTGTTATTTATCAGTTGTGATAATTTCATTGATTTTCAGATTGGCTTGTATCAGTGATACATCTTGGAATTCATCTTTATTCATGATCATTATATTGAAATATGTTTGTTTGAAATCATCTGAAATTCTAGATATTTTGAATATCACACACCTCTTATTTTTGAAATTGTCAATCTCGTGTGACTGATTCATTATATCCCAAAACTTTACATTGATTCATGTGATTTCAAATAAATTATCCCGATCATGAATATTTTCAAATTTGATGTAAATGACCTGAAATTTCTCTTGGGCTTGTCGGAAATAGTTTTGAGAAATTCTTGAAAATGTTCTTTTTGAAAATGGTCTTTGAAAATCATTGTTATTTCATGATTATTTGATTTGAATATATGTTTGTTTAAAATCATTTGAAATTATTGATTTATTGGATCTCACACATATCTTGAATCTGAAATATAACCTGGTGTGATTGATTCATTAAATCCTAATACTTTCACATTTCTTCAAATGATTTAAAATAGAGTATATTTGCAAATCTTGGATCATGAACCACCTTATGTGACCAACATCTTGACAAGTCTGTTGTGATACTGATTTCTCTGTGCTGCTCTGATACTGTTTTTTGAAAAATGTTTGTTTTGGAATCATGCTGCTCTGATTATAAGAAACTGATTTGTAAATATTTTTTTGAGGACTGCTTGATTTGGTATCAAAGGCTTATCGTGCTCTGATAAATGAAATTTGTGTGCTTGAGTTGCTTGCTTTGAAATTAAGTCTTTTCTGTTGACTGAGATGCCAATGTTAGCCACCGGGGTGTGTTTAAAATTCTCGAGAGCGAGATAACAAGTGGTATCAGAAGTGCTTATATTTATTTCATCCATCTGTTCTGAATTTTTACTTTGTAGAGACACCATGTGGTATCAGTTTAGAAGTGCTGCATATTTTTTTGCTGTATATATTTTTTTTGTTTCCCTCTTGTCGTGTATAGATCAGCATATTTCTCTTGTAATTGTTTTTCAATTTTAAAATTATTTATTGATTATTCATTCAGAAATTGAAATCTGTATTCATAATTCATCAAAATCATTATTAGATTTTGAAATTGTGATGAATTGTGACTGCAGTATATTTCATAACAAGAGGAGATTTTTATGTAGATTTTCATGATGGTTGAACATTTATTATAATATCTTTGAATTGGCAATAATTTCACGACCATCTTTTTATCTATCATCTTTCTGGCATCCATCATGTTTTATATTAATGTGGAGAGTTTAATTTTTTATAAAATTGTTTTTTAAATAAACAGTGAAAATATTTGTGATGGAGTTGTGGTTATATTCAGAATTAGTGATAATTGAAAATTTGCAATAATCCCGGTACAGTTGGGCATATTTCATAATATAATTAATTTAGAAATTTATTTCACAGTCCATATCTGTACCTACCACATTTTCTATCATCCATATATTGGTTTTATACCGAGTAGTTTTTCTTTTTAAAAGCTGAAATGATAAACATATATAATAAATATATAAGTGTGTCTCTAACCTCATTTAAAAATCCAAGCTCTGGTTATGCATGGTTATGAGACGTCTTATAATTTAAGCTGCAACTGATCCCATTTAAAAATCCAAGCTCTGGTTATGCGTGGTCAGTGTGCTCTTAAATAATAATATATAAATAAAAAAGAAATAAAGTGCTAAAAATAGAAATAAATTTGAAATTCTCCTCAGTGTATAAAAACCAGCCTATCAGTCCATCTTTCTAATCTGTGAAATGTGTTGAAATATTATGACGTATTATGATTTGTTGATTGATAGATATTGGGATTTGAGATTATTCGATCTTGTCACTTAAATTGAATTATTTATTATAGTCCAAATCCATCACTGTTTTTGTGCTTTAATTTTATAAGAAAATTTTGAAAATAATTGAGAAATATTCACATTTTTTTTAACTCTCCTTATTTTTATAAAATTCATCGTATATCCGTCATTCTCTACAATGTGAAATACGCCACCTGTTCTTAGAATATTATGATTTTTGTTTGACTGATTGAAATTTATGATGACCATTCTTCCTCTTAAGCTGAAATTATATTTTTAGTCAATTTTCATCTGTATTTTAAAATCTGTATCCTTTTGATGATAACAAAAGGGGGAGAATGGATTAGATTTTGATTTATGAGTGAATATTTTATAAATATCTTTAATTTTGAAAATTTATTTATACATTTCACTCATGCACAGTTATAGGGGGAGTTTCTGTTGTAGGGGGAGCATTTAAATAGGGGGAGCTCAAATATTCACGAACAAACACATTTATTATATACAAAATCTTTTATTTGTTTGTCATCATCAAAAGGGGGAGATTGTTGTATATAACGGTGTTGTATACACAATTATATGATTTTTGTTTGATGATAACAAACAAGTATATATTATTTTGAATGTGTTTGTTATTGTACTGTTATATACATCACAGACAGGAATATAATATTTATATTTAAACAGAATACCTCAATACAGAAGTTCAAATATCTACACAGTATTTTTTGTTTAAATATAATATTTTATTTCAGAATTTCAAACAGTACAGTATTATAACTCCACTATTTACGCTTCACTGAATTTTGTACTTGTAAATAAACAGAAGTGTATAGACAGGTTCGTTTAACAAACAAATAAAATAATATTTTATTTCAAACCAATTTGTTTGTTACAAATAAACAGTACAATAAATTTTCTATACACAGCTCCTCACTATAACATTCACACTCGTTACACATTTTTATATATACATTTACATGGACACAAGTACAGACTTATACATTCACAAACTTTGACACTCTGTTATTTTTTTCTTCAGTCTTTTGTCTTCATCTTCTGTCTTCAAGCTTTAGTCTTCACAGCACTTCACTATCAGTCCAGTCATCTTCCTACCTGTCACATAAAACAGAAACACACATAGTACACTACAATAGAAATAAAACTGTACACATGCAAATATATATTTTTTATTTTTATTTAAAAAAAAAATATTATTTGCCTCAGTTTTTTCTGGTGTGTTTCTCATCATTTTTCATGACTTGATCTGATCTGTGTCTAGCTAGTTTGTATATGAACAGGGACAAAAAATATTGTCTGATGGCTGCATATACACACGTGTATAGATATACACGTGTGCACTGCCTCGCCAATCAGCGAGCAACTGAGGAGTAGCCACGTGGACCTTCTCGACTCAGTGCACATGAAAACAACTCAATGAAAAGTCAACAACAAACTCAAAGTGGTCGAACACACATCAAAATGGTGCACAAGAAATTTCAGCTCAAATACAATGACAAATCAAAGCAAATGTTGATCAACATGGACATGGCATCTGCATGAATGTGAGCATGTACAAGTGGTGGTAAATGAACAGTGCAACTCAGTCATGATCAAAGCATGGTTCAGCCCATATTTTTTTTTAAAAGTGGACACAAAGTGATCAAGCCAAAACAGCAAGTGCAAAGTGAGGGTGCAACATCATTAATACAAACATGAAACAGAAATCAGCTCGACCAATGCAAGAATGTCCAAGGCTGTTACTTAGCATGGCCAAGGTAAGAAATTCACACAGCAAAACAAGTGAGCTCAACAACAAAGCAAATGAACTAAAGAAGAAACAGCAAGGTTCATGGATAATGAAGGTGTCGCAACTCAACATCAATGGCCAAGCACCAGCACATGGAGAAGATTCAAGCATAGGTGGTGCGCACAGGATATATACATCTCTAAACTGAAGCATGGTCGAACATGTATACATATGCTTTACAAGTCAGGTGCATAACAAAACTGGAACCAACATGAGGGCTAGTACAACCAACACAAGACAAGATGCAAGCTCAAATATAGTTCAGGTCAAACAAGTTCATGTATGCGGGATATACAAGTTTGGTTCAGCAAGTATCTTCATGAATGAAGCATCACAAATACAAGTTTCACAGTAAAGAATGAATGGCAACTTCAGCTCAAGTGAATATGGAAATATGTGAAAGCAGCAGTTTTACAGTATGGATGTATGTGTTCAAGCAGGGATGATATAAGTATACATGGTTCAATACAGTGTGATCTGATTAACACAAGTGTCCAAGAAAACTGCTCTTTCATGCATGAGCAACAAAAAAATAAGGGTGCAGCATGAAGCATAGGCTCATGTATTTCATTCATGGGTCAAGCAAAAGTGAAAAGTTTTTTTTATTCAAGGCAGAGTCAAAATCAGCATAAGTCAGAATCGAGCAAGGTATTCAATGCAAGAAATATACTTTCAGAAAATCAGCAAGTTTTTTTTAAGGCAAGAGAACTTTTCCAGAAATCATGATGTTTTTTTTTGGGAAGTTTTAAATCGGTTTGCTTTTTGGTGAAATCATATTTGGCATGTTATTCAAGGCAAGAAATCAATGGAGAAATCATGCAATGAACACAAGGGGGTTCACAGTTTTTAATTCTTTCCAGAAATGCTCAATTACGCAAAAATATTCAAGATGGCCACAATTATATTATTTCCAGAATTACTATACTCAATCAAAGCCGAAGCATTTCAAAATCAAAAGAGGAAACCATGGCAACAACATTCATTCAATCGAATTCAAAAGAAGAAACACACGCAATCAGAGCCAAGTCAATTTACTGAAATCAGAGAGTATAGGGTTTCGAATTGCCCTATATACTGACACCATTTTCATCACAGGCAATGACCCATCGAAATCCCACAAATTCAATTCAAAGAACTAAAGAGAAAAAAAATCAACCAAACATCGGCATCGAAAATCAACCACAATTTCGAGAGCAACAAAGATTCAAAATCAATTTTCACTCACAGTTTTTCGATCGCTAGACAGAGGGACCAAATCGAACGACGAAGGAGCATCTAACTCAAGCACCAGAGATTAATTCCAGAGCCAAATTTCAACAATCAAACAACTGCGTCACGATTTGGGGATTATAGAGCAAACCCTAGAAATATTTCCAGAGAAGCCGCCATTTTTCAGAGACAAAGGAACGGGCCAGATAAAATGAAGAGGGTGCACCAAAATGAATAATGGCCGGCCTACTTATTTAAAGGGAGAAGGACTTTCTTTTTAATTCATTCTATCTCCTTTTAACTCTAGGGTTTTAGATTTAATTTTTGTTGTTGTTTTTATTTCGAGTTATAAAACCGATCTGAACAGTTTTCTAGTTCTGTAAAATACTAGGGGGATCAGTCAGGGTGTTGACTGACAGTTCACAGAGTCTGTAAAATTCTGGGTTACTGGTTACGGGGTTGTAATCAGAGGAAATCTGGTCAAGGGGATATTGGCCAGTCTAGGGCTTTGAGCATAGGGTTAGAATAGGAGCAGGGTTTGCGAGTGTACATGGTCTTGTATGCGGGAACTGTTCTATCACCTAGTAGAAACCTTAGAAATGCAGCAGTAGGCAGGGTTTTGCCGAAGCTGGGTATATCTGTGTGTGATTTATTTTCTGCATTTCAGTTTCTGCTGTTTTCTGTGATCTGTTTATTATTTTAATATCCTGTCAGTTTTTTATTTTAGTTAAAAAAACCGTGATAAACCCTATTCACCCCCCCCCTCTAGGGTTAATCTAGATCCAACAGATTAATTAAAATGTTGAACCTTTAGCCAAATTGAACCAAGTAGTGACTTGTGTTGAAAATTAGTCGCATTTGCATGCATATACATGTACTTACATTGAGCAAGTCATAGCAAGGAGGCTAGAGCAGAAGAATAAAATTTGTTTGCCTGACAAATAGGTACATGTTTACCATAATTTACTGTTTTGTTTGGGTGATGATGATTTTATGAGCCGATTGGCTAGCCGCTTGGCTTTTTCTTTTTCTTTTGGATTGAAGAAGGCCATGGGAGGCTATATGAAATATCTCGAAGTCCCCGGTGCAGGGGAGGTTATGGAGAAATTTTTCGAAAATTTAGGGTATTAGCCAAATTTTTGAAAAATTTGAAAAGTTCTTAGAAACTGAAAAGTTGAAGAACTTAAACCGTAGTGAAAATACTGGAAGTTGAGTTGAATTATGAAACAACTTTCGGCTTCGTTCCTTATCGGGGACGAAAAGTTTTAAGTGGGGGAGATTGTAACAACCCGGAAATGCAAGCTAGTTAAAAAATTTTATTTTGGCAATTTCAATGAATTTTGAATATTTAAAATGAATTATTTTAAATAATATCGACGAGAAATTTATTTTGAATAGATTAGAATGTATATATTTATTTAGATCGTCGTTAGAATATAAATAATTATTTCTAATTATAAAAGGAATTGAAAATGGCGTGGTAGTTCGATAATTCGATTTCAAACTTCAAATGAATGTACAGGATTCAAAATAAACCGGATTTTAGCGAAACCAAAAATATTAGAATCTAATTGTGAATATCTTTCCAATGAATCCGAAAAATCGAAATTTCATAGCGGTGGTCAAAATATATGTCCAGTTGAAAATTCAGAATAGTCGCTATGGAATTCAGGCCCTTAAAAATAGCCATTTTGCAAATGACCTCTGTTTTCGACGAAACCACTTTTGTTGGATCCGCGATGTTAAGTTATTGCTAGATTCCAATTTTCATAATTTTTCGAATCAATATGTGAGCGTGGAAAAGGAAAAGGCGTTTGACCAGTTTCAGTTGATTTTAATCGACTGGAAAATGGCCATTTTTCAAACGGTCTCAGAATTTGACGAAACTAGTTTTGTTAGGACCGTATCGGCAATACGAAGCTAGAAAATATTTTTCTGGAATTTTTCAAGTCCGTATGTGACCACGGTAATTTGAAATGTACATTTAAAATTTAGTATAATGATTTAAATGTAAATTCAATGGAAACTGATCGTAATGATCGAATTAGCTTGCGATTCATATCGCATTGTGTTCGGAATGGGGGTAATTAGCTATGGACGACAGGCGGTGGGTTCGATTTCGAGGTCGAAATAAAAAGTTACTTTTTGAATTGAAAAGGAAAATAAAATAATATAATATATATATACCCCACCCCTTTTTCTTCAATCCCCAAACCCGTTGACCCTCCCCCTTCAGAAAACCCGTCGCTACCCCTAACCCCACTCGATCTCGAAGCCGCCACCCCACCTGGCACACGCCGCCACCGCTGCCACCGGCGTGACCTCCCCTTCCTCCTCCACAACGACGCCCTCTCTCCTTCCCTCCCCGAGGTCGCGGTTCTCCAATCCGAGCCCCAAATCGTAGCCACAACCACCACAGCCTACCGCCCCCCTAGCGCGCCTCCTCGGCCATCTGACCCCACCTCCGATGATCCCTGCGCCCTTTTCTCCCCCTCCTTCTTCCACGAACCCAAACAGCCCCCAAACCTCGTAAAACCCAAACCCTAGCCATCGTGGGTACTTCCTCGCCGAAGGGGTATTCGATCCAGGTCTGTCGCATCAAAGATGGAGCAAATCGAAGCCCTGGTTGCGTGCTTGAAGATGATGCGTGAAGTCCTTATCCAGAAGAGAACGACGACAAAAAGTGGCCTAGGACAACGAAAGTGACAAAGGGCGGGAACGACGAAGATTTCTACATATGAAGAGTCGTGGCGTTGGTTTAGCTAGTCGGTGAGAACTTCTCACCTTTAATTTAATTTTCTAGTTAAAATATGTACTAGGATGCAGACGGTGTTTAGTAGCACCAGACACCCGTCGTCCACAGACCATGGACGGCATGTATGCTTGTTTGTTTGATATTGATGTGTAGTTGATTGTGTGATGTGATGTGAAACGAAATAAAATATTTTATAGTGGAAAATATTATATAGTTAAAAATAGAATTTTTAACGTGTATATGAAATGAAATAAATTAATATAAACAAATCGAACGATTTGTTTATATACACACATTTGACTGATATTGATTGGGACGATAAATTTTACACATCGCCCAACTGCACAAATAAAATCTGTGTTTGATTGTTTGAAACCCCACACGGGTATTGGGATGATATATGACATACACTAATCCCAATAATTAGTTGTATGTCGATCGATTGATTGACAGACTGTTATAAGCATTAAATATTTATATTTGATGCATATACAGTATAGAATGCACTTTGGATGATGGTTGATTATTCGTCATTGTTGATATATACATGCGTTGTATGGAAATCCATAGAAATAAAATCTATGGTAATTGATTGGGCTTCATTCCAGTTTTGAATAGAAATATTTGAAATAGAAATATTTGAAATAGAAATATTTGAAAAAAAAGAAATATTTGAAATAGAATATTCGAAAATAGAAATATATGAAGCTGTGTTGATTAGATTGACGCCATTTTGACGTGAACGATATTTAGATCGATTTTATTCATTTTATAATGAATATCGAAAGTGATTTCAAAATCTGATATTTTGGAAAGAATTAGAATTCGAATTGAAATTGAATAGAAATGAATTCGAATTGAAATTGAATAGAAATGAATTCGATTTGAAATTAAAGAGAAATGAATTCGAATTGAAATTGAATGGAATTGAAAACGAACTGAAATTGAATTAAAAATCGATTTGAATTGAAATCAATTTGAAATGAATTTAAATCGAATTTGTAAGGAAAAATTCAATTTTGATTCGATTTTGAAAAGAAGTTGAAATCGTTTTGAAAACGAATTTAAAACGATTTATATAATACGTTTTAAAAGGAAATCGAAGAAGTATATATTATATATATAATATAATGGCCTGAGTAGAACGCGCCACGCTGCGGCAGTTCGTGAATTTCGACCATTGACTTCAAATTGACGTTGCGGGAGATCCGACCGTCGGATTCTCCTCAAACCGGAACCGTTTGGTTCGTATAGAAAAGAGCTTTCTTACGAATATTAGAAATTTGAAATCTAACTGTTGGATTTGGAATTATGTCCAAATCAAATTTGGAAAAGGTCGATGTAAGTGCAGTTCGATGCCCGTTAATGGAAATCGACTGTACGGGCCTTGATAAAATTATTAAAAATAGTAATAATTTGTGTAAAATCATAAGAAATGATTTGTGAAGAATTTGGATGAAAAACTCCCTATTTGAAAAGATAAAAATAGATTTCTATCGAAATGAACTAATTTTGAACTAGAAAAAGAATTTATTTATTTTTAAAATAAATAAATTGGATTTGAAATGGTTTTGAAAATAACCAGAATTTCCAATAATTGCATTGGAATGGACTTGAATCGAAATTGTCTTCGGAATATTTCGATGTTGGATTTCGTGATTATACAGATGTTGTTAGGGAAATTTGAAAGATATATATATATATATATATATATATCGTTATTTCCAATACGATATTTGTTGGTCGTAGAATTTGATATTGAATATAAGCCGGTATATTTTCTATTCAGAGCCTTGTATTTAATATCAAATGTGATTTGGGTTTGTCGTGAATGGTGTCTTCATTAACACTGTTCTTAAGCCCAGTGGAGAAAAAGATTAAATTTTTTATTTAGATTTAATGAAGTGTAACAATTAAATAATATTTAATTGGAATTGAATTGGTATTGATTTTTGGGTTTATCGTGAACAGTGTTTTAAATAACACTTGTTCTTCAACCCGATAATTAATGGAATGTGATTTGGGTTTATTGTGAACCGTGTTTTAAATGACACTGATTCTTTAACCCAGTTAAAAAATTAAAACTAAGTGGATTTTTAATGAATCTTTAATTAGATTGAAAAGATTGAGAAGGAAGTATCAACAGTTTTGCTCCAAGCGATAGTTAAATCTTTAATTAGATTTGAACGTGAAATGGTAATTGAATTTACCGATAACACTGTGGTGTTAGATATGAAGTATGACCAGTTTTACTTCATGGGATGAATAGGTGGGGATTGAGAAATAAAATAAATGATTACTCCGGTGTGGTTCGCTAATCCCGACTAGTTTGAATTGATATTCAAAGAAGATTAAAGAAGGAATTTAAAGAATTTATCTTTGATAAAATTAATGGGAACCCTTCCCATAGTATAAGAATATTTGAATAAAAGAATATTCTGAATTGGAATGAGGCATATGTTGGGTTTGTGTAACACTTGTTTATTATATACGCGGGTTATTCAGAAAGACGGGGTTTATCCCATTCTGAATTACTGATTCGACGTGGTGTCGAGGATGAAGACGGTGGTCGAAGACCGGAGTTCTTCAACATCGTTTGGATAATTACTGATGATCTTGATTCAGCCGTACACCCAAGAGGAGGGAATCAGTTAGTGATCGTTCAGACGTACTTGGAGATCGATGGATATGCGGGGTACTAGGTGCCTCCGGTTTCGTTCAGACCCAGAACGAACTTGTAAATGGACTGTGTGTCTGACATCGGATTTCATTCTGTGTGATTGATATCGATTGCGTAGCATGAATTGCCTATGTGCCATGCTAAGATGCAAATGATCAAGGCTTCTGTTGAAAAGCAGAGTCTTGTGGTTGACGGTCAAAGCACGACCTGTGTGGCATAGCTTTGTGTAACGTGAATTCGAGAGCCTCACACCCCGGTTGTGAACTAAAAACGGGAGATGGACCTCAGGGGGGACATGCGTTTCTTTCTAGCTAGAAGTGGCGTCATTAGTTTTACACACCCTGACGAGTTTGACTTATGTGGTTGTTGCTGTTGCGAGGCACCTCGGATATATTGGTGACTATGTGAAGCCGATGGTGTCATTCGTTGGCTCATTTACGCCCCAAAGGGCGGGGAAACGTAGTGTTTAGGCTTTATAATCCACATCGGTGGACCGGCCCTGACGATCCATGGGGTAGTTGCGGCTGTTCCTGAGACATGGGCTAGATTGTCTAGAATCGGTAGAGGACTATCTTTTACCTCGGTTCGCAGATGGAAATGCAATTTCCAAATACGTGACATTTGCGGTTTTATTTGTAGAGCCTAGTATTGGCGACATGATATATGGTACCCATGCCGCCTATGATTGATACTTATTATTTGAAGTTGTTTTATACACTATGCACTTATAATAGTATCAAATGATTTGTTTTAAACGTACTAAGCATGTTTGGCTATTATAAGGGAAAACCCTATCCCCCGGCTTGCGTTGCATTGTGTGATAGGACCTGGGTCTTATAATAGCTTCATTTTCACAAAGAGCATTGCGTTGTTTTGTTATATGCACTGGTATTCTTGGGAGGAAACCCGTTCCGTGTTATACGGCGTGGTCCCTTGATATATCTGATTTAAAGTAAAGCTTTAAATAACTGTTTTAGTTCTCACAGCAGTCCCATGACTGACCTGGGGTTTATTATTTTAACCTAAACTCTGGGTGCCCTTATTTTGACACGGGCAGCTAGTAGTTTTGGTTTTGCAGATTTATATTCACAGGATCCTGGTTTACAGCTGGAACGATATCAGGAAAGCTTTGTATCCGTATATCTCCTTCAGTTGTATTTTGTATTATTTTCCACTGCTTTGTAATTTATTGTAATCTCTAATATTTATCAAATGTATATTATTTGTTTATACTCTGTATATTCTTTTATTCTGATGAATTTTTGTAATTAACAATGAAATGTTCTTCCGTCTGCGTTCTGATCTGTCTTGTCCTCAAAGCAATTCGTTCTTTCTCTTCTCTTTGGAGACCGGGGAAGTTCGGGTCGCTTCGGCCAGTAAAGTGGTAACTGAGGTTGAATTAGAATGATATTAAGACAAATTGGATTGTGAGATTCAAATTTGAAGTGTAATGGGATAATCAAGTTAAGAGTTGGGAATCAAGAAGAAACTCAAGTTAAAATGATATTTGGCTCGGATATATGCGAATGGTGGTGTTGTGGATAAAAGCAGATTGGAATTTGATTGGGATAACATTGGTATATCCTGAGTTGATAGCATATGGAAGTGATTGAGTTGATATGTCGACAAAAGGTACAAGTTTATATTTCTGTTGGATATAAGATTTATGAGCCGAATTGGCAAGCCGCTTGGCTGTTTGATTTTCTTTTGGGTTGGAGATGGCCCAGAGAGGCAAGTTGGAGTTTGAACTATTAACCAGTACAAAGGAGGTGCTGGCGAAATTTTTCAAAAAAAATAAGGTGTTAGAAAATTTTCAGGATTTTTGAAAATTTTCGTTGATAAGAATTAATTAATAATTTAATTGAAATTAAATTGGTTCAGTTGAAACTGAAGTTAAGAAGTGAACAAATATGTTCTAACTAGTCGATAGGGTCGTTCTCTATCTTAGCAATTTCGAGGACGAAATTATTTTAAGCGGGGAAGAATGTAATGAACCGCATCTTCAGCGGTATAATAATTAATTTATTTAATTATTGAAATGGTGGTTTAGAGAATTAAATGGTCGTGGAATAAAATAATGATGAATATTTAATTAAAATAATAAATTAGATAATATATTTAATTCTAAAATAATCAGAATTGGCTGAAATGATGATATGGTGTAAACTGGATCATCTGTGATATTTAATTCAGTTTAGAATTGAAGTAGAATAACGAATATATTATTTGAACGACAGTTTGAATGTATAATTATATAATAATTAAAATCGAGCTTGAAATGGTGCGGTAGTTCGTTATTTGGCGATTTGAACTTCAACTGAATGTAGAGGATTCGTTTTAAGCCGTATTTCTATGAAACAAGAAAACGTGTGGAGCTGGTCGAGTATATCTTTCTTGTGGAAGAGAAAAATCGGGATTTCGTCGTGTTGATTTTGATTCACATCCAAATCAAATTTCAGAAAAGACGTTGTGGAATTCCTTTATAAATTATAAAGGAATTTCAATATAAATCGAATATCGGGTTGACCCAGATGAAATATTGAGTTAGAAATCCGTATGGGATTATTCTAGAGCTGTATGTTATTCCACTGTGAATATATACGATAATATTTAATTATAAATATTTAATTTAATTGTTTTTAAATATATTTATATATTTAAAAGGGTTATTTAGGGCTTTAAAAATAGCCAGTTTTACAAATGACCTCAGAATTCGACGAAACTAATTTTGTTGAACCCGCAATGTTAAATTATTGTTTGATGTCGAGTTTCGTGATTTTTAGAGTCAGTGTGTGGCCGTATCGATTTTTAATGTGAAAAACAATTGATAAATCGACCTTTAAAAATACGATGTGTGAGCATATGAAGTCGGAATTCGACGAAACCAGTTTCGTTGAGACCGTAATGTCGAACTCTGGCTACATGTCCAGTTTGGTGATTTTTGGGTATCATATGTGATTATAGGAATTTTTATTCAATAGATACACATACAAATTGCTTATAATAAATTAAAATAATCAATATAAAATTAATTTAATCATCCTATAAATAGAACTTAACTCTCCAAAACCTAATTTACTTCAGTCATCTGGTCAAAACTTGCGTCGCGTTCTTTCTTCTTCATAACGTGAGAAAACAAATCTTCCAAAATTATTAGGAAATCAAAACAGGGTTTATAAATCAAGTTATATACATGTTTGGATTCGCGTTCACCTTCTCTTGAAAACCGTACCAGAATTTACTGGTTCGATGTTAGATTTGGTAGTTCAGTTTTCTGAACCCCGGCTAGGGTTCGAATGCATTTCGGTTTGAAGCATCTAGAGCAGAAATCAATGTGAGTTTTGAGATCGTTAGGTGAAACCGCACTTACTCAAGGAGTTTGGGGATTTTTTAGTACAAAAATAGGTCGCGTTTCTTCCTTGAGCTGCTGCAAAGTACTCGACATAGGAATTGTTTGGAGGAATCGAGTTGTTCCGTGTGGTGTTGAGAGGGATGAGCTCGAGACGAGGATGATGGTGTGTGTTGATTTGGTTTTCATGGACGGAAGAGGGAATGGTGGGAGGATGTTTCTTTGGTAATGGCCTGTGTTTTATTTCTGAGCGTCGGGTCTTTGTATTTGGGAAGAAAAGAAATAAGGTGGTGGGCTCGAACGGGCTTGGGCCTTGCGAGAAAACGGGGTGAGCCCAAATTTAATTAGAATAGTTTTTGGTTTAAAATTTAATGATGTATGCAACTTGTAAATTCAATAACTTGTTCATATGTTAACGAAAAAGGGAAAAACAAGATCCGACAAAATCGTATGGACGGTGGCTACACCGTGGAACTGACTGGGAATGGATTGGAGCTAGTTTGAATTCATGGCGAAGTAAATTGTTTGATTCAAATCAAACAACATTTTATCGTTCTTTAACGATGAACTGCCAAAGTGAGTAAAACTCACCAACTTTGAACAGTTCTATTTTTATAACGTATATTTAGAACTGATAAATGATGGTTGATTCTGTGTATTGGCTGTTTGATTGAACTGCTAGTCAGTTAGTGGAAGTTATATATATATATATATAAACCGTCAAATCCATATATATTGATTCTGTTAACAGAATAATTCATATTGAACTGAATGTGATGATAATCATATTGGGTAACATCTGTGGATGCAGGGAAACAGGTTGGGGGAATCCGACTGGATTCCTCAACAGTTATTTTATTGTTTTTCGTATATTGAAAATATATGATGTGATATACCACCTGTTGTCGATTATATGTGTTTGGACGATAGTGGTCGTCGTGATTTGATGTGCTAAGTACCATAAAATATCGGAATGTGAAAAGGAGATTTTCAAAGTGTATTGAAATAAAAGATGTTATAAAATCAAGGATTTTATAAAAGAGAATATTTATAAAGTGGAATATTTATAAATAGGAAAAAGAGTTAAAGGAAATAATTTAGGGAATAAATAAAAGTAAAAGGATTTATTTATAGAAAATAAATAAAAGGAAAATGGTTATTTATTTAGGGACTAAATAAGAGTATAAAAAGATAATTTATTTATAGAAAATAAATAAAAGAAAAGGGGTTATTTATTTAGGAAATAAATAGAAGGTTAAAACGAAATATCTATTTGTTGAATAAATAGAAAAGATAAAAGAAATATTTATTTGTTAAATAATTAGAACTGAAAAGGGAATAGTTATTTGCTAAGTAAACAAATAGGAAAGGAATTAATCAAAGGGGTTAAATGGAAAGGAGTTAAGTGAAAAGAGTTAATCAAATAGAATTAAAGAAGTTATCGAATATAGTTTTTTCGAATAGAATTAAAGGAGTTATCGAATATAGTTTATTCGAATATAACTAAAGGAGTTATCGAATATAAATATTCTAAGGGAGTAAATTGAATATAGTTTATTCGAAGAAGAGAGATTATCAAATATAAGTTATTCGGATGTAAGTTATTCGAAAAAGAGTTAATCCAGTAAGAGTTAAATAGAGTTAGAGTTAATCGAATAAGAGTATTAGATTGGAGTTATTCGAATAAGAGTTATAGAAAAAGAGTTAACCAAATAGGAGTTGATAAATTAGTTGTTCGCTATTTATTCGAGTTAGGGAATAAGAGTTAGATTAAAGTTAATATATTTTGGAAGCAGGAAATTTTAACACCACTGTTATAATCAAATGATTCTGTAAAGGAGTTGGACTCGTAAATTATACCCGGTAGTTACGTAAGGAAGTGTTAAAGGGTTAAAAGATGAACTTACCCTATTTCGAGATTTGAAAGGTGGTTCATTTAAGGTCTGAGAGGTAGCTATACCCCAACTTGATCGACTGCGTTTTTAATTAAGAAATGGTTACGGTTCGAGTGTGAAGTGGTTAAGTGGATTTAGTAATTTAGTATAGTGGTTTGAGTCGTCATCGCAATATAGTTTTAAACATCTGTTTTAAATCCCAATTAAGAAGTTTTGGAAATCTTTTCCAAACGAGAATTAGAAATGTTTTCTGATAATAGAAAATAAGAATTTAGAATATGTGGAAACAGGAGATAAGTAAATTAATGAAATAAACAGATAAATGTTGAATGATGATTGATCGATATAATTTCTATTTGGAAATAATATCATTGTTTGCACACCTGTTTTTCTTTGATGGTTAAATCACAGACTATCAAAGTTTTAGACCATTTTAACGTTGTTAATATGGAGAGACCGGTTAGATTATTATCTAAAGAACCACTCTGTATTGGCATAAGGGTTGCGAATCATATATGCCAAAGAAAATTGAAGACGGGGTATAGTGCAAGGGCTGTTGTATAAATCTTAGATAATAGTGCCTAAGATGGATATACTGAATAGTGCCTTCGGTTCATCCTGTTACTGGATGACTTGTATGGATGAGTGTCTGACAGCGTATTTCCAGAAAGGTCACATACATCGATTTCTTCAACCGTACCAAGAGTGGAAGCGGAGAAGGAAACTTCTTTAGCTAACACGTAATGTACTGTTGTAGACGTCAATTAGTGATTTTCGATGGATCTGACAATGTGGCATTCGAAGTGAATCTGATGTGATGATGAAGCGTAACCTCAAGCCTCATTAACCGGTAAATGACAGAAATCGGGCAGGCAGCATGGCTAAGTCGGTCGCTCCGAAGTAGGGTGTAAAATCATGTAACGACCCGCATTCTACGCATCATAGGATCGTAGAATATTTATTTATGTCACATACGAAGTCGTATCGTCATGTAACTTTGGGAGACGACTATTAGGGTCATTCCCCATGTCCATGATTTTTCCCGATTTTTAAATGACCATTTTACCCCAAGTTGGTACTGTTTTGGCCATAACTTTTGACTGGAAAGGAATTTTGACCTGAAACCACTTCCATTGGCTTCGGATGATGGTTTACAATTCCGTAGAGTGGTCAATTAGCCAAACGGACTCACTGTTTGGGAGATATGGCTGAAACAAGTTTCAGATGGTGAAAAACAGCTTAATGGGGCTTAACAGGGTGATTAGCAGCTAGGCCCAGAGGGGAATTTCTGGTTTAGAGGCATAGGAGGGCTGATTAGGGTTAGGAAGTCACTTTCATTTCAGTTTTGAGCCGCCACAAACCTTCTTGAGACCTTAGTAATGGCTTCCATCCTCTAATACCACTCCAAAACATATTTTTAGTGAAGATTAAGCCTAAACTACATCAAAACAAGGCCAAATAGCAATAGAGCAAGGTTGGAGCAGCTGCTACACATAGGAATTCGATCCAAACAGAGAGTATTTCAGATTTGGTGTTTTATTTTGTGGCAAAGGTGAGTGATTTGCATGATTTCTCACTAATTACGGTTGATTAAGGGGTAATTAGTGTTAATTAGCGAATTTATACACAAATAAAATCTGGAAAAATGTTTAGAAATTCTTAAATATTGTTTTATGCCTCTGTTAGAAAATTTGGTTCGATTTGATTAAGTTTCGTTAACCTTATGATTAGTTTTACTTAAACATGCTTAAGGGAAAATAAGGAGTTTTGGCCACTTTTGATCCATTTTGCTTCATTTGAATTGTTGTTTGGTGTTTGTGGTTGCTATTATATGTTGCTATGACTCTATGGTGTGTTTTATGATTGATTAGAAGTGTTAGAATTGTCAAAAACGCCGTCGAATGGCGTAAACTGCTTGCTGGAAGAACTGCAGGAAATCAGCCCGAACCGGACCGGATTGGTGGAAGTAAGAGCGATCCGAACCGATGGAGCGATCCGATCCGTCGATGCTTGAAGACCACGATCCGATGATAGCGACCGATCTGACCTGCTTTTGTGGGGGACTCCGATCCGATGGTGCCGATCTGATCCGATCAAGACTTCGCGAGACGACCCGTGTTGCTTCACGAAAGTGCGACCCGAACCGACCCAGTGAGGTGACCACGATCTGAACCGCTACCAGATGGACGCCACGAACCGCACTGCGTTGATGATGGGGAGCTAAAGGCCGAACCGAACCGATGGCTAAGAGGGGATCTGAACTGATCCGGTGATGACAGAGACCCGAGATGCGAAGGTAGTCCAAATGGAAGTTAGAGCTCAGGATCCAGTTGGGAACCGACGAGTTCACTTCATTAGTTGGGCTTTGCTACAGGACGTGTGCCAAGGGGCTATCGATGTCTATGACTTTGGATCACTATGCATGGGAAGTACGTGAACGGATTCAGGCCTGCAATGGCCTAGGTACAACTAAAGGGCTATAAACCAATGAAGTGGGGTCATTTGTAAAGATTTGGTCATGACTCCACGTGGTAAGCTTGGTAGTAGCAGTAGTTGTGCAAGTCGAACTCCGTCGCTACTTCAATGGGTCTAGCGATTGACAGTGGTGGACATCATATGCTCTACGCACTGAGTGAGGGATGTGAGGATGGTTGCTGTGGTTGATTGGTTTGTTATCATTATGACATGCACACCCCACCCCTGTATTCTTTACACTATTTATTATGGCACCTTAGATTATTGCACGGTATGTGGTACTAACTCTTTGGTTGCAGGTCCAGGTTCAGGTATGGTTTAGTATACCTGTTATTGTTCTGTTTAGATGCTTATCGCTCATACCAGGCTTTATGTCTGACCCAGAGTTTTATGTCTCCTCTTATTACTCTGGGTGCTCACACGAGTAGACTAGAGACTGGTTAGCTGGAGATGCACGGGTTGATGATCCGGAGACGAGCAAGAGGCTTCCACGTAATATATATATATATAGTATTCTCCCTGTGTTGTTGAAGATCACTGCTTGGGCATTAGTGGTGCATCTTCCACTTTAGCTTTCTTTTGTTTAGAGACAGTAAATTTGGAAAGTTGTAATAAGCTGTATTTGGATTTCCGCTGCTCTGATGTTGACGTTGATTTTAATTATCAGCTTATGTACTGTCTCACCTGTTTTATGTCAAGTATATTATTAATATCATATTTTATTCCATGCGCTGTGAGACATTCCACAGGTTCTTGATTAGTTCGTTCCCTTCATTCCTTTCTCCTGACGACCGTCCCGTGCTAGTCAGGCATGTGTACCGCGCACTTTTGGAGGAAATGCAAGCTGGTGCGGGGTGGGCTGTCACACTTGGTATCAGAGCTCTAGGTTGCGTAGTTAACCTAGGGAAGTTATCGGGGAGAGATAATATACGGATATGAGAGAGCGTATTTGTGATTATTTTGCTTTTTAAAAGCTATATATATATACACTATTACTAGTATAAGGATGAAGTCGTACTGCACTAGCACCACTATGGAGTCGTTAATCGTTTCCTTTTTCAGATTGACGATGAGCCGAGATACTAGAGGTGCTGGTAGGGGAGCCAATAATGGGAATGCTGCTGGCATGAGGACGATGTTTATGGCCTCATGAGAGAGATGCTTAGAGATGTACGGAGGGCAGCTCCCAATGGTGGAAATGGTGGTGGTCCAATAGTGCAGGCGCCAAGGGTCGACTTCGCCAAGCTGAATAAGGGTTATACTAGCCTTGGTGGGAAGCCGTTCCACGGAACGGATTCGGCCACAGATGTTCAGGATTGGTTGGATAGTTGCGAACGTATCTTCGAGGATTTGGGTATCGAGGATGCAATGAAGAGAAAGCTAGCATCCCGTCAGCTGCTAGGGCGGGCAAAGAATTGGTGGAATGCTATAAAGGCAGCCACTCCCGAAGATCAGATTACTTGGGAGCAGTTTAAAGCTCGCTTTAGCGAGAAGTTCATTCCAGCTGCTCAGAAGTCAGCGCTGTTTAAGAAATTCTTAGAGCTCAAGCAGAATGGCAGAGCTGTCTCGGAGTATATTGCTGAATTCGACACTTTGTCGAAGTATGGGTTATCTCTTATTGATACTGCCGAGAAGAAGAATGAGAAATTCATAACTGGTTTCGATCAGTACTTGGGGGAAAGGCTTATTAACCACATCAATGAGATGTTTGAGTCGATTGTGGGAAAAGCATTGAGGTCGGAGAGTCTCTACCCTAAGCCGAAGACTGAGGTTGCATCTGCAGAAGAGCCAAAACCACAAGCAAGTGGTGGAGGCAAAGGAGGTCCTTAGAATAAGAGAAAGCAGAATCAGACTAGGGATGGCCAGAAGAAAAAGAATAAGCAAGATGTTGAGTACTTCAGCTATGGTAAGAAGGGCCATTATGCTAGTAATTGTCGGGCCAAGCCAGCGGATAGGAAGTGCTTCAACTGTGGCCAAATGGGACATCACAAGGACAAGTGTCTGCAACCCCCTAAAGAAAAGCAAATAGTGAAAGCCTACGCCCTTAATGCTATTCCTTCTTCGTCGAATGCCCCAACTGCGGCGGAGAAAGGAAAGAATGTCATCATCCAAGGTATGCTTTCTGTTTACGATGTTCCTGTTAGAGTTTTGTTTGATACCGGAGCTTCCAGTTCTTTCATATCGAGTGACCTGGTAGATAGGTTGGGATTGGAGCTCGAGATTGTCGATAGACCTTTAGTAGTGACGAACCCGATTGGTGGTTCGACTAGCCTTAGCATGATTTGTCGTAATGTGGTCTTATCGAGTCATGGATGCATGTTTGTTTGTGATTGCTTTGTTTTGGGCTTTACTGGGTTTGGCATTATTTTGGGAGTAGATTGGCTCCGAAGATACGGGGTGGTGGTAGACTGTGAGGGCTTTTTGGTGACAGCTAGAGCGGATGATGGGTGGAGGATAGTGTTTGGTGGTCTACATAGTGAGTGGGTATTGGCTAGTTTTCTAAACTCCCTCGACATTCCGCATAGTGAGTTGTCAGGTTTGCCCGTGGTTGGCCAGTACCCGGATGTTTTCGAAGAAGTGAACGGACTTCCACCACACCGAGAGATTGAGTTCCGTATTGATTTGGTAAAAGATGCCAGGCCTATAGTGATACCACTTCGTCGTATGGAACCAAGAGAGCAGCGAGAGCTCGAGGTGAAAGTCAGCGATCTTTTGAAGAAGGGATTTATCAGAAGGAGTGTTTCTGAATGGGGAGCACCAGTTGTGTTTGCTACCAAGGCGGATGGTTCCCTTCGTTTGTGTGTAGACTACCGCGAGTTGAATAAAGTGACGAGGAAGAACAAGTATCCTCTACCGCGGATAGATGATTTGTTCGATCAGTTAAGTGGCGCGAGAGTATTTTTTCAGTTGGATCTCGCGATAGGTTTTCATCAGCTTAGAGTGGAAGCTGAGAGTATAGCTAAAATGGCATTTCGAACGCCGTCTGGATTTTATGAGTGGTTGGTCATGCCATTCGGGCTGACCAATGCCCCCGCATATTTTGTGGATCTTATGAATAGGGTATTCAGAGATCAGTTGAATAAGTTTGTCCTTGTGTTTGTTGATGATATTTTGGTCTATTCGAGGACAGAGGAAGAACACAAGGAACATTTAGGAGTAGTGATGGAGGTGTTGAGAAAACACCAATTGAAAGCAAAGTTTTCTAAGTGTCACTTCTGGAAGAGGGAAGTGAGGTTCTTGGGCCAGGTTGTATCAGAGAATGGTATTGCCGTGGACCCGGCGAAGGTGGCTACGGTACAGGATTGGCCTATGCCCAAGAATGCAACAGATGTAAGAAGTTTCTTGGCGTTAGCTGGATATTATCGTAAGTTTATCAAAGGTTTCTCCAAGATAGCAGCACCATTGACCCAGTTGACCAAGAAGAATCAAGCTTTTGTCTGGGATGAATGGTGCGAGAATGCATTCAAGAGTCTAAAGGACAAGTTGACAAGCGCACCAGTGTTAGTCATTCCTAAGGGGAATGAAGAGATGACGGTATACACGGATGCCTGTGGTACCGGACTGGGTGTTGTATTGATGCAAGGCGGTAGGGTTGTAGCTTATGCAAGTCGGCAATTGAAACCGCACGAGAGAAGATACCCTACCCAAGATTTGGAATTGGCGGCGATTGTGTTCGCGTTAAAGATGTGGAGACACTATCTCTTGGGAGAAAGATTTGAGCTGTTTACATATCATAAGTCGTTGAAGTATCTCTTCTCCCAGAAGGATTTAAATCTACGTCAGCAGAGATGGTTAGAATTCTTGGCTTCCTATGACTTTGACATCGCATATACACCGGGAAAAGGCAATGCGGTGGCTGATGCATTGAGTAGGAGACATGCCAGCTTAGGCGCTATGTTTCTAGAATGGAAGCAACTAGAGTACATCGCTGGGTATGATTTCAGACCAAAGTGCGAATTGGATCCAGAAATGTTAGCAAGTTTGACGATCAGACCCACTTTGATTGAACGGATCGGATCTAGTCAAAGGGACGATCCTAACCTATTGGAAATCATCTCCAAGTTAGAGATGAGTATCGATGAGGAGATGAACAAGTATGGGCTTGATCGAGATGGATGGCTTAGAAAGAATGGAAAGCTTGTTGTACCCAATGTCAATGGATTGAGGGATGAAGTGCTTAGAGAGTGTCATCACTCAAAACTGACTATACACCCCGGTGGTAACAAGATGTATCGAGACATGAAGCAGACCTACTACTGGGAAAGGATGAAAAGAGACGTTGGGAAGTTTATATCCAAGTGCATGAATTGCCAGCTAGTTAAAGCCGAGCAAAAGAAGCCTAGTGGGTTGTTACAGCCCTTAGAAATTCCCGAATGGAAATGGGAGCAAGTCTCAATGGATTTCATCGATGGTTTACCAAGGACTAGATCGGGACATGATAGCATTTGGGTGATTGTGGACCGATTGACCAAAAGTGCATGATTTATACCAGTCAGATCGACCAGAACGGCAGCTAAGTTAGCAGAATTGTATATGAAGTGGGTAGTGAGATTCCATGGAGTACCTAAAAGCATTGTGAGTGACCGAGACCCGTTGTTCACTAGTGGGTTTTGGAAGAGCTTACAAGAGGCTCTTGGGTCAGAGTTACATTTCAGTACCGCATATCATCCTCAGACCGACGGTCAGACGGAGAGGGTGAATCGTATTTTGGAAGATCTCTTGAGAGCATGTATATTGGATTTTGGTTAATCATGGGATGATCATTTGCATCTAGTAGAGTTTGCATATAATAATAGTTATCAATCCAGTATCGGTATGGCTCCGTTTGAAGCTTTGTACGGAAGACCATGCAACTCACCATCATGTTGGATAGAGACTGGCGAGAAGTTTATGCTTGGACCAGATGTGGTGAGGGAAACTTCAGGTAAGATTAAGATCATTCAACAACGAATGAAGGCTGCCCAAGATAGGCAGAAGAGTTATGCTGATAAGAGGAGAAGAGACTTAAAATTCTCCGTTGGTGACTTGGTGTTTGTCAAGACTTCCCCGTTGAAGAGCGTAATACGATTTGGCAGGAGAGGCAAGTTGGCACCAAGATTTGTTGGCCCATTCCCTGTTCTTGAACTTTGGGAATTTGGCATATAGAATTGACTTACCAGAGAAGATGGCGGGAGTTCACAATGTATTTCATGTTTCCCAGCTAAGGAAGTTCGTTCACGAATCGGACATGACTATTTCTCCTGATCAGTTAGAGGACTTCGAAGTAGAACCCGAGGCGGTTGGGAACCGCAAGCCGGCCCGTATTGTCGAGCACGACATGAAGCAACTTCGAAGGAAGGCGGTGAAGCTAGTCAAGGTTCAGTGGGGCGAGGACGTGAATGATTGTACTTGGGAGACAGAGGAGAACATTAGGAAGACACACCCAGAACTCTTTGCCTGGTAAGATTTGGACTTCGATTTAGTTTTCCGCATGCTAGAGTAGGCTTGTTTCCTTGTTTTGCATGTTTGATTGTTGTATGTGGTTGTTAGGCATGCGGGATCCTTTGTATGTTTTGGGTTAAGGAATTTCGGGGGGTGAAATTTCTTAAGGGGGGGAGAGTGTAACGACCCGCATTCTACGCATCATAGGATCGTAGAATATTTATTTGTGTCACATACGAAGTCGTATGGTCATGTAACTTTGGGAGACGACTACTAGGGTCATTCCCCATGTCCATGATTTTTCCCGATTCTTAAATGACCATTTTACCCCTAGTTGGTACTATTTTGGCCATAACTTTTGACTGGAAATGAAATTTGGCCTGAAACCGCTTCCATTGGCTTTGGATGATGGTTTACAATTCCGTAGAGTGGTCACATTAGCCAAACGGACTGACCGTTTGGGAGATATGGCTGAAACAAGTTTCAGATGGTGAAAAACAGCTTAATTGGGCTTAACCGGGTGATTAGCAGCTAGGCCCATTGGGGAATTTCGGGTTTAGAGGCATAGGAGGGCTGATTAGGGTTAGGAAGTCACTTTCATTTCAGTTTTGAGCCGCCACAAACCTTCTTGAGACCTTAGTAATGGCTTTCATCCTCTAAAACCACTCCAAAACATATTTTTAGTGAAGATTAAGCCTAAACTACATCAAAAGAAGGCCAAATAGCAATAGAGCAAGGTTGGAGCTACTGCTATACATAGGAATTCGATCCAAACAGAGAGTATTTCAGATTTGGTGTTTTATTTTGTGGCAAAGGTGAGTGATTTGCATAATTTCTCACTAATTACGATTGATTAAGGGGTAATTAGTGTTAATTAGCGAATTTATACACAAATAAAATCTGGAAAAATGTTTAGAAATTCTTAAATAATGTTTTATGCCTCTGTTAGAAAATTTGGTTCGATTTGATTAAGTTTCGTTAACCCTATGATTAGTTTTACTTAAACATGCTTAAGGGAAAATAAGGAGTTTTGGCCACTTTTGATCCATTTTGCTTCATTTGAATTGTTGTTTGGTGTTTGTGGTTGCTATTATATGTTGCTATGACTCTATGGTGTGTTTTATGATTGATTATAAGTGTTAGAATTGTCAAAAACGTTGTCGAATGGCGTAAACTGCTTGCTGGAAGAACTGCAGGAAATCAGCCCGAACTGGATCGGTGGAAGTAAGAGCGATCCGAACTGATGGAGCGATCCGATCTGTCGATGCTTGAAGACCACGATCCGATGATAGCGACCGATCTGACCTGCTTTTGTGGGGGACTCCGATCCGATGGTGCCGATCCGATCCGATCAAGACTTCGCGTGACAACCCGTGTTGCTTCACGAAAGTGCGACCCGAACCGACCCAGTGAGGTGACCACGATCCGAACCGCTACCAGATGGACGCCACGAACCGCACTGCGTTGATGATGGGGAGCTAAAGGCCGAACCGAACCGATGGCTAAGAGGAGATCCGAACCGATCCGGTGATGACAGAGACCCGAGATGCAAAGGTAGTCCAAATGGAAGTTAGAGCTCAGGATCCAGTTGGGAACCGACGAGTTCACATCATGAGTTGGGCTTTGCTGCGGGACGTGTGCCAAGGGGCTATCGATGTCTATGACTTTGGATCACTATGCATGGGAAGTACGTGAACGGATTCAGGGCTGCAATGGCCTAGGTACAACTAAAGGGCTATAAACCAATGAAGTGGGGTCATTTGTAAAGATTTGGTCATGACTCCACGTGGTAAGCTTGGTAATAGCAGTAGTTGTGCAAGTCGAACTCCGTCACTACTTCAATGGGTCTAGCGATTGACAGTGGTGGACATCGTTTGCTTTACGCACTGAGTGAGGGATGTGAGGATGGTTGCTATGGTTGATTGGTTTGTTATCATTATGACATGCACACCCCACCCCCGTATTCTTTACACTATTTATTATGGCACCTTAGAGTATTGTACGGTATGTGGTACTAACTCTTTGGTTGCAGGTTCAGGTTCAGGTATTGTTTAGTATACCTGTTATTGTTCTGTTTAGATGCTTATCGCTCATACCGGGCTTTATGTCTGACCCAGAGTTTTATGTCTCCACTTATTACTCTGGGTGCTCAAACGAGCAGACTAGAGACAGGTTAGCTGGAGATGCACGGGTTGATGATCCGGAGACGAGCAGGAGGCTTCCACGTAATATATATATAGTATTCTCCCTGTGTTGTTGAAGATCACTGCTTGGGCATTAGTGGTGCATCTTCCACTTTAGCTTTCTTTTGTTTAGAGACAGTAAATTTGGAAAGTTGTAATAAGCTGTATTTGGATTTCCGCTGCTCTGATGTTGACGTTGATTTTAATTATCAGCCTATGTACTGTCTCACCTGTTTTATGTCAAGTATATTATTAATATCATATTTTATTCCATGCGCTGTGAGACATTCCATAGGTTCTTGATTAGTTCGTTCCCTTCTTTCCTTTCTCCTGACGACCGTCCCGTGCTAGTCAGGCATGTGTACAGCGCACTTTTGGAGGAAATGCAGGCTGGTGCGGGGCGGGCCGTCACAAATCACCTGATCTAGAGTTTCATTTATTTCCCAAAATCTATTGTCGATAATGTCCCATTTGGGAAACGGTTGTTGATCCCAACCGTTGGTGATATACATTCGATACACTCAAGCGAAATGAGTGGTCGGTCATGTGTAGCCGGGTTGCAAGATGTTCTTGTTGAATCCAGTGTATTCCTCTCTAGAGGTACACTAGTGAAAGGTGGTTCCATACCTTGTAATAGTTGGAAATCCATTACCCAATACATGCTTGTGGTTTTGATTGTATACTATATATGTAGAACGTGAGATGAAAGCGTTTCTACTAGATGATTATTATACTGTGGTTGATAGACATTATTATAATATCAAAAGGTTTTTGATATAAAGATATTTTGGATTCTCATAAGGGAAAATCCCGTTCCGTTATGCAACGTGGTCTTATGAGATTCCTTTACTTGTTCAAACCGTTTAAAACTGTTTTACTCATACCAGTCCCATGACTGACCCGGAGCTTATTTTGTTTTGTTTTCCCTAAACTCTTGGGTGCCCAATTTTGTACCGGCAGTCAAGTAGTCGGGATTTACAGATACTTGAAGAGCTGGAGCAGGAGGCTTCAGGATCATATAGCTATAGTTATTTCCGCTGTGTTGTAAGTGTTGTACTCTGATAATGTTATTGTACACATATACTGATTTTATTTCAAGGATATGTTATCTATTATATGTTATTCGTTCCGCTGTGAGGATCGTGTTACTCTGATGTTGTGTTCTTCTTCTTCTATTCTAAGTTTCTATCTTATCTATCCTCACCCTCTAATTTCTTTCATTAATTACCGGGATTTTTTCGATGTTGTTATATATAACGGTGTTGTATACACAATTATATGATTGTTGTTTGATGATAACAACCAAATAAATATTATTTTAATGTGTTTGTTACTGTACTGTTTTATATTTACATCACAGACAGGAATATAATATTTATATTTAAATAAAATACGACTGTACAGAAATTTAAATATTCATAGTATCTTATTTAAATAGAATATTTTATTTCAATATCTGAATAGTACAAAGTTTAAAACTCCACTATTTGTACATTTCACTGATATCTTTCAGTTCAATACATTCAGTATATTTGTTCCTCTTTACAACACTCACACAGTATCCTTTTTTCATATACACATCACTTAATACTCATATATATATATATATATATATATATATATATATATATATATATATATATATATATATATATACAGACTCATCCTTTCACTAACACTCAATATCACCGTCTCTTCAGTTTTCAGTCTTCACAGCACTTCACTGTCAGTCCAGTCATCTTCTGCTTACCTGTCAAATAAAACAGAAACACACACAGTACACTGCAACAAGAATAATTTTCAAAACACTTGCGAATATAAATTTTATTTTGAAAATTTTATATGCCTCAGATTTCTGGTGTGTTTCTCATCATTTTTCATGACTTGATCTGATTTATAAAACCATCAATCTGTGTCTAGACAGCTTGTGATATTCACAGTGATACACTGTAAATACCACAAGGTAAACAGTATGTATATACAATGCAGGGACAGGAAAACTTGACTGATGGCTGCATATACACACGTGTATAAATATACACGTGTGCACTGCCTCGCCAATCAGCGCGCAACTGAGGAGTTGCCACTTGGACCTTCTCGACTCTGTGCACATGTCAACACACATCAAAATGGTCGAGCCAAGCCCAAGAATGCTCAGCAAATAATAAAGCCAAAGTGAAATCAACTCAACAGCTCAAGTGGTCGAGCCATTACAAGACAGGTATGAAAGCATGCAACAGCAATGGTTCAAGTGTGGAGCTATAAGGCATTTCATAACAATCAAGTTATAATACAATGTGCACAAGAATGGTCAAAGCAGCAAGCACAAGCTCAAGTATATACAAGTGTTCAAGTTGCAAGTGCAGCAAGTGGTCGGATCAAGCCAAACATGGTCGAGAGTAATACAAGTACAAACATGTACTCATAGCATGAATAAGCAAACAGGTGGGAACAGCAATATACACTCACATGAAGATCACACAAAGAAGTGCAACTATACTTTCAGTCCATATAATCATGGTTTGGCTACAAAATGGTCAAGCAACATTACATAAAAGTATACAACATGGTTCAGCATGGTGAATGGAGCTGATACAGCAAGACATGAAGGTGCAACAAGGTCAAAGTCGCATGACAAGCATGTGATACTCAGCAAAAATCTGATGGCCGAGACATGTACATATCAAATAAATGATGCACAAGAACATGAAGAGATGTGTAAACAAGTTTTTGGAAAGAATTCAAGGAAAGTGTTAATCAGCTAATTGGAATGCAAGAATCAATGATTCCAGAAATATAGCATGGTGACAAGGCAGAATTCAATCTCGTCATTTTTATATGGGTTCCATTTTTTTATGCATACATATCAGGCTGCAAAATCATCAAGTAGATTCACGGCATGACAACAAATAAAGCAAGAGAACAAATCATGGGAGAAATCACAGTTTCCAGTTTTGAGAAGATTGTTTTGGCGAGTACACATTAGTGAAATCAGAGGAAATGAATTTGGAAATTTATCACTCAAGTTTATTTCCAGAAAAATAATGCAATTACTTTTGACAAGTTTTTAAGTCAGTTTTTTTACTTGGCAAGAAATCAGATTTTAATGTGTCCAGAAAATCACAGGGGCATGTTGTTTTTTGGCAAGAAGTAAATTCATTGTTTCCGGTTTTACAAATCACTTATCAATCAGTGAATTGGATAAATGCTAAAAAAAAACATTTCTTTTGTGTGGCAAGAATTTATTTCAGATTTTATCATGCCATATCAAAGCCAAGCAACAAATTGCCAAAATCATGCAGCATTTCAAAAGAGGAAAACAGCACAAAAGGCTTCAATCTTTCCAGAATTTATTCAATGACAGACAATCAAATTGCAAAGGGAGCAATTGATTTTACAAATTACTTTCATCGATGGCCATTTTCAAAAACCAGGTTCAAAATTTAAATCGAAGAACCAAAAAGGGAAAGCGTGCAAATCAGGGAACAATCAGCCAAGTCATTCTTATCGAAATCAGAGAATATACGGATTTTAATAATCCTATAACTACACCAATCATCACTTGCAAACATTCATCGAAACCAGAAAACAATTCGAAAGAAATTCAAAAAGAAATAAGTCAGAGAGCTCACTTTTTAGGGTTTCGATAGAGAACAAATCCCAAATCGAAGTATCATAGAGCAACATAGTTTCGAGCATCAAAGAGAAATCCAGATCAACATCAACCGATCGATTTGAGGGTAGAAGAAACCCTAATCCCCAATTTGAGGCCGCCATTTTTGAGTTCCAGAGCAAAAGAGAACGGGCTGAACTAATTTGAAAAGGGCCGGCCAAGAAATGAAAAGGAGCTTGGGCTTTGTTTTTTAAAAAGGGGATGACCCTTTATTACTAAACTCCTTTATCATCTTTTAGGGTTTTTATTTGTTTAATTCATGTTGTATTTCATTTTTGTTTTGTAAACCGTCTCATGCAGTTTCTAGAATTCTGTAAAAATCTAGGGGAGAATCAGTCAGGGTGTTGACTGTCAGTTTCAGAGTCTGTAAAATCTGGGTTACGGATTACAGGGTTGTAATTTGGGGAAATCTGATCGAGGGGATATCGGTCAATCTACGGTTTTGAGCGTAGGGTTAGGACAGGAGCAGGAGCTGCGAGTGTACATGGTCTTGTATGCGGGATCTGTTCTATCACCTAGTAGAAACCTTAGAAATGCAGCAGTAGGCAGAGTTTTGCCGAAGCTGGGTATATCTGTGTGTGATTTATTTTTGCATTCCTGTTTCTGCTATATTCTGTGATCTGCTTATCTTGTTAGATTTTTAAATTCAGTTAAAAACTGTGATAAATCCTATTCACCCCCCCTCTAGGGTTAATCTAGATCCAACAAGTGGTATCAGAGCAAGGTATTCTGTTAACTCTAGAGTAATGGTGATTCCTAGTTGTCAGTCGATAGAGAGTCAGTCCAGTTCATCTCCTACTATTTTCAATGGAACAGATTTTTTAAACTGGAAATCCAAAATGGAATTTTATTTAAAATCTGTTAATATTAAATGTTGGGATGTTATTATCAATGGGTTTGATAGTGTAGATATTAATTTCAATACTCGTGCTATGAAAATTATATTTGACTATCTTAGCACCGAACAGTTTAATCTTATATGTCATTGTTTATCTGCACAGGAAATTTGGAGAACTCTCAACAAGTTGTATGGAAAATCTGACAACAGCTCAAAACCCCAGAATGTCAACTCTGATTCAGATCTATGCTTAACAAGTCATGTAGATGAAACTTCAGATGAATCAGATGATGGAGAATCAACAAATGCTGAAACAGAAAATCTCTCATATGAAGATTTTGTTTACATGTGTCTTGATTTAACGAAATCTGTTGATAAACTCCAATCTAAAAACAAATCTTTGAAAACTGAAAATCATGAGTTGACCAGCAAAATTCATTGTTTGGAATTAAAACTTGAAAATTTTGTGAAATTTGAAAATTCTAATTGTGAAAATTGTTTGAAATTAAAAACAGATCTCGTTCATCTCAACAATAACATTCAAAGGCTTGAAGAAGAAATTCTAGTTTTAAAAGATAACGAGATTGAGTTGAAAAATGCAAACAATTTTTTTCAAAAGGAATTTAAAATTTTTAAGACTATCGAAAATTCCAAACTTGAAATTGCTGAAAGTGATAGTTTGTTGAAAACAGATCTGATTTTGAGTGAGCTTGAAAAAGAGATTGAAAATCTCAAGAAACTTGAATCTGAAAAGAAAATTAAATTTGAATCAGAGATCTTTGAATCCAAGACCAAAGTTAAAATGCTTGAAAACGAAAATTTGATTTTGAAACAGAATGATACTGAAAAGAGAAAGATGAACATTAATCGTTGTTCGAATCTAATGAAAGAGAATTCTGATCTTAAATCCAAAATCAACACTCTTGAATTGAGTTTGAAACGCTTTTCAATTGGTGAAAAATCTTTGAATATGTTGTTGAAAAATCAATTTTCTTCTGGTCATAAAAATGGTCTTGGTTTTGAGAAAAGAAATGATTTTGAAAGTTTGAACTCTTGTGATTTCAAAAACTCTTCAAACTGCTTCAAGAAGAGTCATTCTGAAAATTTGAATTTTAAAAATTCCAAAAGTTTTCTGAATCACAATCGAGATAAGAATTGGTTTGATAACAATTCATTTTGGATCCCGAAAAGAAATAAAATGATTTTTGGAAAAACTAAACAAATTTGGGTTACAAAGGGTACTCTAGTTGATTCTAACAGATTGTTATATAAGCAGGTTTGGGTACCTAAAGCTATGAATACAACTGTGAGTGGTTTTACAAACTTTGTTAGACCACTCGATTCTATAAACTGTTAGGTACCGAAGGTGGCTGAGGAACTGCTGTGCTGAAAAGAAATTTGAAATCAAGATTGTCTAAATTTCTGTGTCATTTACAGTTCCTTAGGCCAAGATCTGTTGAGTTAGAGATTCTGCTTTACATTGGATTCTGGTATGATCTCTAAACTCACCTTTGTATATTCTCTTTGTTTGTTTTATTTTCTGTTTTTATTCCTACCTTTATCTCCTTCTGTTTTTTTTTTATTTGACACTACCATATTCTTCTTTGTCTGTACTTCTTAAACTTCCAGTTGCAGAATTCATAATTTTCTGGAAATATGCTTTATTTGTATATAATCATCGTGTGTTAATCATTCCCATATCCTGAATTTAATCTTGTAAATATCTGCATTTGTTTCGAGGTTTATTTTTCTGATTTCTGAATTCATAACAGTGTTGATGTATTCTTGTCATATCTTGAACACTGTTAATTTCAATTCTAAATTTTTTGAAGATCTGAAAGTTTAATGGAAATTCACACATCGTTGCTGTGTTGAGATTCTTCTAATTCATTTTAGAAAAGCTTGAAATATTACACTCATTACAGCACTCTATTATTTATCAGTAGTGATATTTTCATTATTTTTCAGATTGGCTTGGAAATTTTAAATTGTCTAGAATCTCAGTGATACATCTTGAAAATCGTCGTTATTCATGATCATCATGGTTAGAATTTGTTTGTTTGAGATCATCTAAAATTATTAATATTTTGAATAATCACACACCTCCTAAATTGGAAAGTATCAACATTGTGTGACTGATTCATTGTATTTCAAAACTTTACATTGATTCAAGTGATTTCAAATAAATTATTTTGGATCATGAATATCTATCAAACCTGATGTAAATGATCTGATTTTTTTTTTATGGGATTGTCAGAAATACTTGTGAAAATTTCTTTGAAAATATGTTCTTGAATTTCTCTGTTATTTCATGGTTATTTGATTTAAATATTTGTTTGTTTAAAATCATTTGAAATTATTGATTTATTAAATCTCACACATATCTCGAATCAAAAATTTATAAATTGGTGTGATTGATTTATTAAATCCTGATATTTTCATTTTTCTTCAAATGATTTAAAATTAACGGTATTTTATAGTCATGGATCATGGAATATATTGTTTTTTGTGAACTTCAGAAACATCGTCTGACAAGTCTGTTGTGATATTGATTCTTCTGTGCTGTTCTGATACTGTTTTTGAAAAATGTTTGTTTTGGAATCATGCTTCTCTGATTATAAGAAATTGATTTGTAAATATTTTTTGAGGACTGCTTGATTTGATATCAAAGGTTTATCGTGCTCTGATAAATGAAATTTGTATGCTTGAGTTGCTTGCTTTGTAATTAAGTCTTCTCTGTTGACTGAGATACCCTTGTTTAGCCACTAGTGTTATTTTAAAAATCCTCATTAATAGAGACTACAAGTGGTATCAGATTAGGAAGTGCTGAATTTTTTCTTTTTCTTATTCTCATCATGTATATATTTTTCTTATCCTTTTTCTGCTGTGTATAGCTCTTCATATTCCTCTTGTAATTGATTTTCAATTTTAAAATTATTTATTTTTTATTCATTCACAAATTGAAATCAATATCCAAATTGTTCTGTATTTATAATTCATCAAAATATATCAGAATTTGAAATTGTGATGAACTATGACTGCAATATATTTCACAACAAGAGGAAATTTTATTTATATTTTCATGATGGCTGAACAGCTATTATAATACCTTTGAACTGGCAATTATTTCACGACCATACTCATTATCTATCATCATTCTGCCATCCATGATATTTTTTTTATAAATGTGGAGAGTTTGATATTTTTTTAAAAATCATCTTGAATAAACAGTGAAAATATTTGTGATGGAATTGTGGTTATGTTATTTTTCAGAATTAGTGTCAATTGAAAATTTTCAATAATCCCGGTACAGTTGATCATATTTCATAATATAATTAATTTAGAAATTCATTTCACAATCCATTTCTGTACTTACCACATTTTTGTCATTCATATTGGTTAATATACCGGGGAGTTTTTCTATTTAAAGCTGAAAATGATAAAATATATAATTAATATATAAGTGTGTCTCTAACCTCATTTAAAAATCCAAGTTCTGGTCATGCATGGTTAAGAGACAACTTATAATTTAAGCTGCGACTGACCTCATTTAAAAATCCAAGCTCTGGTTATGCGTGGTCAGTGTGCTCTTAAATAAAAAATAAAAAAAATAAGAAAAATGTGCTATAATTTGGAATTAATTTGAAATTCTCTTTGGTGTATAAAACCAGCCTATCAATCCATATTCTAATCTGTGAAATGTGTTGAAATCTTATGACGTATTATGATTTGTTGATTGATGGGTATTGGGATTTGAGAGTATTTGATTTTTTCACTTAAATTGAATTATTAATTATAGTCCAAGTTCATCACTGTTTTTGAGCTTTAATTTTATAAAATTCTCTTGGAAATAATTGATTTTTTTTTTTTTAAACTCTCTTCATTTTATATAAAATTCATCGTAAATCCGTCATTCTCTACAATGTGAAATATGCCACCTGTTCTTAGTATATTATGATTTTTGTTTGACTGTTTGAGATTTATTATGACTGTTCTTCCTCTAAAGCTGAAATTATACTTTGTTTAGTCATTTTTCATTTATATTTTAAATTCTGTATCCTTTTGATGATAACAAAAGGGGGAGAATGGATTGAGATTTTGATTTATGAGTGAATATTTTATAAATATTTTTAATTTTGAAAATTTACATTCATCTCACTCATGCACAGTTATAGGGGGAGTTTCTGTTGTAGGGGGAGCTAATAAATAGGGGGAGTTCAATATTCATTGTCAAACACATTTTTTGTTCAAAATCTTTTATTTGTTTGTCATCAACAAAAGGGGGAGATTGTTGTATATAACGGTGTTGTATACACAATTATATGATTGTTGTTTGATGATAACAACCAAATAAATATTATTTTAATGTGTTTGTTAATGTACTGTTTTATATTTACATCACAGACAGGAATATAATATTTATATTTAAATAAAATACGACTGTACAGAAATTCAAATATTCATAGTATCTTATTTAAATAGAATATTTTATTTCAATATCTGAACAGTACAAAGTTTAAAACTCCACTATTTGTACATTTCACTGATATCTTTCAGTTCAATACATTCAGTATATTTGTTCCTCTTTACAACACTCACACAGTATCCTTTTTTCATATACACATCAATTAATACTCATTTATATATATATATATATATATATGTATATATATATATACAGACTCATCCTTTCACCAACACTCAATATCACCGTCTCTTCAGTTTTCAGTCTTCACAGCACTTCACTGTCAGTCCAGTCATCTTCTGCTTACCTGTCAAATAAAACAGAAACACACACAGTACACTGCAACAAGAATAATTTTCAAAACACTTGCGAATATAAATTTTATTTTGAAAATTTTATATGCCTCAGATTTCTGGTGTGTTTCTCATCATTTTTCATGACTTGATCTGATTTATAAAACCATCAATCTGTGTCTAGACAGCTTGTGATATTCACAGTGATACACTGTAAATACCACAAGGTAGACAGTATGAATATACAATGCAGGGACAGGAAAAATTGACTGATGGCTGCATATACACACGTGTATAAATATACACGTGTGCACTGCCTCGCTAATCAGCGCGCAACTGAGGAGTAGTCACTTGGACCTTCTCGACTCAGTGCACATGTCAACACACATCAAAATGGTCGAGCCAAGCCCAAGACTGCTCAGCAAATAATAAAGCCAAAGTGAAATCAACTCAACAGCTCAAGTGGTCGAGCCATTACAAGACAGGTATGAAAGCATGCAACAGCAATGGTTCAAGTGTGGAGCTATAAGGCATTTCATAACAATCAAGTTATAATACAATGTGCACAAGAATGGTCAAAGCAGCAAGCACAAGCTCAAGTATATACAAGTGTTCAAGTTGCAAGTGCAGCAAGTGGTCGGATCAAGCCATACATGGTCGAGAGTAATACAAGTACAAACATGTACTCATAGCATGAATAAGCAAACAGGTGGGAACAGCAATATACACTCACATGAAGATCACACAAAGAAGTACAACTATACTTTCAGTCCATATAATCATGGTTTGGCTACAAAATGGTCAAGCAACATTACATAAAAGTATACAACATGGTTCAGCATGGTGAATGGAGCTTATACAGCAAGACATGAAGGTGCAACAAGGTCAAAGTCGCATGACAAGCATGTGATACACAGCAAAAATCTGATGGCCGAGACATGTACATGTCAAATAAATGATGCACATGAACATGAAGAGATGTGTAAACAAGTTTTTGGAAAGAATTCAAGGAAAGTGTTAATCAGCTAATTGGAATGCAAGAATCAATGATTCCAGAAATATAGCATGGTGACAAGGCAGAATTCAATCTCGTCATTTTTATATGGGTTCCATTTTTTTATGCATACATATCAGGCTGCAAAATCATCAAGTAGATTCACGGCATGACAACAAATAAAGCAAGAGAACAAATTATGGGAGAAATCACAGTTTCCAGTTTTGAGAAAATTGTTTTGGCGAGTACACATCAGTGAAATCAGAGGAAATGAATTTGGAAATTTATCACTCAAGTTTATTTCCAGAAAAATAATGCAAGTACTTTTGACAAGTTTTTAAGTCAGTTTTTTTACTTGGCAAGAAATCAGATTTTAATGTGTCCAGAAAATCACAGGGGCATGTTGTTTTTTGGCAAGAAGTAAATTCATTGTTTCCGGTTTTACAAATCACTTATCAATCAGTGAATTGGATAAATGCTAAAAAAAAACATTTCTTTTGTGCGGCAAGAATTTATTTCAGATTTTATCATGCCATATCAAAGCCGAGCAACAAATTGCCAAAATCACGCAGCATTTCAAAAGAGGAAAACAACACAAAAGGCTTCAATCTTTCCAGAATTTATTCAATGACAGACAATCAAATTCCAAAGGGAGCAATTGATTTTACAAATTACTTTCATCGATGGCCATTTTCAAAAACCAGGTTCAAAATTTAAATCGAAGAACCAAAAAGGGAAAGCATGCAAATCAGGGAACAATCAGCCAAGTCATTCTTATCGAAATCAGAGAATATAAGGATTTTAATAATCCTATAACTACACCAATCATCACTTGCAAACATCCATCGAAACCAGAAAACAATTCGAAAGAAATTCAAAAAGAAATAAGTCAGAGAGCTCACTTTTTAGGGTTTCGATAGAGAACAAATCCCAAATCGAAGTATCATAGAGCAACATAGTTTCGAGCATCAAAGAGAAATCCAGATCAACATCAACCGATCGATTTGAGGGTAGAAGAAACCCTAATCCCCAATTTGAGGCCGCCATTTTTGAGTTCCAGAGCAAAAGAGAACGGGCTGAACTAATTTGAAAAGGGCCGGCCAAGAAATGAAAAGGAGCTTGGGCTTTGTTTTTTAAAAAGGGGATGACCCTTTATTACTAAACTCCTTTATCTTCTTTTAGGGTTTTTATTTGTTTAATTCATGTTGTATTTCAATTTTGTTTTGTAAACCGTCTCATGCAGTTTCTAGAATTCTGTAAAAATCAAGGGGAGAATCAGTCAGGGTGTTGACTGTCAGTTTCAGAGTCTGTAAAATCTGGGTTACGGATTACAGGGTTGTAATTCGGGGAAATCTGATCGAGGGGATATCGGTCAGTCTACGGTTTTGAGCGTAGGGTTAGGACAGGAGCAGGCGCTGCGAGTGTACATGGTCTTGTATGCGGGATCTGTTATATTACCTAGTAGAAACCTTAGAAATGCAGCAGTAGGCAGAGTTTTGCCGAAGCTGGGTATATCTGTGTGTGATTTATTTTTGCATTTCTGTTTCTGCTATATTCTGTGATCTGCTTATCTTGTTAGATTTTTAAATTCAATTAAAAACTGTGATAAACCCTATTCACCCCCCGTCTAGGGTTAATCTAGATCCAACAGATGTTTGGTTAGTCGTCATCATCTTTATGTCGATAACCAAATTCGCCAAAATCCGGGTCATTACAAAAATCATTTGCATGATAATAAAGAATCCTTTTTTCACCAACCTCTCCACCAACATATGCAAATAACGAATATGTACCTTGAGAAAATTGCATATTCGAAGGAGTTTAGTACCACACATATTCAAAAGCATACCAAATAATGAAGGATGGATCAACGATCCCTGGAAGGAAGGAGATGAGACAAATTGGGAATCAGCCGTAGTAGGGTGGTCTTAATCAAGAAGCAACCTCTGCTAAAGTGGCAATAACAGAATCAAGAATCACAAGATCACAGTCAGAGGTCACAACTTGGGTCAAACCAAAAGCATTTATAGGATCATGTGAAACGTTGGCTGGGACAAGAGGCACAAGTGCACTAGGTCCAACCTTCGACACCCAGCGATAGGTAGAGGGTCTAAGAAGGGCAACCTTTGGAGGAATGGAAGTAGAAGTAGGGAGTTTACATGAGGCAATGATATTTCTTAAGGAATGAAACATAGTACGGGTTTCAAGAATCCATTGGTAACCAACTTTGACTTCTGAAATAATACCATGATCAATTTAAACTTTAATAAAGGTTGACAAAGGCTTATTCGTAGAAATCTCAGTAAACTCCTTAGTATAAACTAGTTTCTCAAGAGCCATAGCACTAGTGTCAAAATATCTCTATTTACCAATATGGCATGCAAGCTAGTTCAGACAAGTAAGCGGTTGAAGAACAGAAGGAATCCAAGAAATATACCAAACAGAAATTGATAAAACATGATCTCTAGCATTAGAGATTGAAGGAGACATTTGGCAATAATATAGGGTTTGCCATTTACGAAAAATGGTTGAAGCTGAAGAACACCCAAGCATTCTATAATGACCCTGAATTTTGGAACTAATTTAAAATTTCAGAATTTCATAAAGATCAGAATTAATTTGGATTTGGGAAGGAATAAAATTGAAATAGTCCAAAAAGAATGAATTTTGGATTAAAAATAGTTCGTTTACAAAAGAAGTAGTAGCTAACGAACTCGGATTTCTATGGAATTAGTTTAATTAAATTCGGAATGACGAAATTAGGTAACCAACCAAGTTACGTCAAAAATGGCATCCGTTTGATATGTTAAATTCGCAAAAAATTCAAAATTTGAACTAAAAATGGATGATTGAGGATATCTTGAGAACGGGATATCACTAGATAGTGCGACCACCTCGGTTGGATCCAAAATAGTGAATTTTAGTATTCAAGGAGTTTCGCGTAAAATGGCATCAGTATGCGGAAAAGAAAAAAATAAAAGGCCAAAATTTGAACTAAATTTTGATGTTAATTGGAATTTGATAGTCCTAATGGCAAACTGGAACCAGAGACCTATCTAGAAAATTTTAGAACATAGAATATTAGCTATGTATGAAGTCTGGGAAAATCCCGTATCGAATATAGAAAGTTATTAAGAAAACAAAATTAAAATAAAATATTTGAAAATCCAAACGAACTCTGATTTTGGATTTAAACATATAGGATTGAAGTACGTTAGAAACCGGACAATATAGTGGAAGAATTTCTGAAAATCGTTATCGTTTGATACTCCGAAATAAGATTGGAAAGTCGATGAGAAAACACATGAGAAAGCACACTTTTGGATAAGTTTGGAAATGGATAAGGATGAATCTAACCCATTCATTTCTCTTTCCTCAGATTTGTAACATGTCACCAATCCATGTGACTTTCTAAGCTATAAAAGGACCTTCCCCCTCCACTTTAATCTCACTTCCATCTTCTTCTTCCTCCCTCTCCCTTAAGCTCATGGCCATGGCCGAAAATCATTAATAAAAAAATAAAAAAATAATGCAAAGGAAAAGGAAGAAAAGGAGATAGGAGGGCAGGACTAGAAGCCAAAGACCATTAGGCAAAAGCTTGGACTTCACGGGGTGAGAAAAACTGAATTTTTAAAGGGTTTTGTTGCTTGATTTAATGATTGCATGTATGATGTTTGTTATGATGGATGATGGTTGTGTACTTTAGAATACATAAACAATTAAGCGTTAGTGTTATAACGCTTGTGAAGAGTTATTATTTAATTATGTTAATGATGGTTGCTATGAATGTTTTTTGTTTTGCACACACCATGACACATCAATTATGGTATTACATTGGTGATCTGCAAATCTTCTTTGTAATTAGAAGCAAAATAAAAGGCCAAAATTTGAACTAAATTTTGACGGTAATTGGAATTTGATAGTCCTAATGGAAAAACTGGAACCAGAGACCTATCCAGAAAAAAATAGAACATAGAATATTAGCTATGTATGAAGTCTGGGAAAATCCTGTATCGAATATAGAAAGTTATTAAGAAAACAAAATTAAAATAAAATATTTGAAAATCCAAACGAACTCCGATTTTGGATTTGAACATATAGGATTGAAGTACGTTAGAAATCGGACAATATGGTTGAAGAATTTCTGAAAACCGTTATCGTTTGATACTCCGAAATAAGATTGGAAAGTCGATGAGAAAACACATGAGAAAGCACACTTTTGGATAAGTTTGAAAATGGATAAGGATGAGTCTTACCCATTCATTTCTCTTTCCTCAGATTTGTAACATGTCACCAATCCATGTGACTTTCTAAGCTATAAAAGGACCTTTCCCCTCCACTTTAATCTCACTTCCATCTTCTTCTTCCTCCCTCTCCCTTAAGCTCATGGTCATGGCCGAAAATCATTAATAAAAAAATAAAAAAATAAAGCAAAGGAAAAGGAAGAAAAGGAGATAGGAGGGCAGGACTAGAAGCCAGAGACCTTTAGGAAAAAGCTTGGACTTCACGGGGTGAGAAAAACTGAACTTTTAAAGGGTTTTGTTGCTTGATTTAATGGTTGCATGTATGATGTTTGTTATGATGGATGATGGTTGTGTAGTTTAGAATACATAAACAATTAAGCGTTAGTGTTATAACGCTTGTGCAGAGTTATTATTTAATCATGTTAATGATGGTTGTTATGAATGTTTTTTGTTTTGCACACACCATGACATATCAATTATGGTATTACATTGGTGATCGGCAAATGTAATAACCCGGAAATCTAGGCCAATTTAAAAATTTTATTTTGGCAATTTTAGTGAATTTTGAATATTTAAAATGAATTATTTTAAATAATAGCGATGGAAAATTTATTTTGAATACAATTCGAATGTATATATTTATATATGTCGTTGTTAGAATATAAATATTTATTTATAATTATAAAAGGATTGAAAATGGCGCGGTAGTTCGATAATTCGATTTCAAAATTCAAATGAATGTACAGGGTGCAAATTAAATTGGATTTTAGCGAAACAAAAAATATTAGAATCTATTTGTGAATATCTTTCAAACGAATCCGAAAAATCAAAATTTCATAGCGGGGATACAAAGATATGCCCAGTTGAAATTTCAGAATAGTCGCTATGGAATTCTGGCCCTTAAAAATGGAAATTTTGCAAATGACCTCGGAATTCGACGAAACCACTTTTTTTGGATTCGTGATGTCAAATTATTGCTAGATTCCAATTTTCATAATTTTTCGATTCAATATGTGAGCGTGGCAAAGGAAAACGCGTTTGACCAGTTTCAGTTGATTTTAATCGACTGGAAAATGGCCATTTTTCAAACGGTCTCAGAATTTGATGAAATTAGTTTTGTTAGGATCGTATCATCAATACGAAGCTAGAAAATATTTTTTGGGAATTTTTAGGGTTAGTATGCGGCCCCGGTAAATTGAAATGTACGTTTAAAATTCAATATAATGATTTAAATGTAAATTTGACGAAAACTGAACTAAATGATCGAATTGGCCTACGTGGCATATCTCATTGTGTTCGGAATGGGGGTAATTAGTTCGGGATGACAGTCAGTGGGTTCGATTTCGAGTCCGAAATTTAAAGTTGCTTTTTGAAAGTATAAAATAAATTAAATTATAAACTCTATAACCTCACTCCCTCCCTCTCTAATTCTCTCTCCTTCATTTCAGAATAAAAAAAAAACCCCGTGCCCTAAATCGCCCCCCTTCCAGGCCTCACGCCGTCATGGCCAACCCCCGCCGCGTCGTGCCTCAGGCGAACCCGTCCACTCCTCCGCCCAACCTCCATCCCAAGCGTGAGCCCGAAGCCCCTCCGTTCGTACCCACTTCCACAGCCGCCAGTGCCCCAAATCGAGGAGCCCCCTTCCACAGCCAACTGCCACCAACCGGAAGCCGAAGGCCACCACCTGTCGGTGCCTCTCTCCACCGCGGACTCCTCCTTCACCTCGCCTCTCACCCCCCTTTCTAGGCGACAGTAAGTTTTAATGTGACGGCCCGCCCCGCACATGCCGGCATTTCCTACGAAAGTGCGATGTACACATGCCCGACTAGCACGGAACGGTTGCCAAAGAAAGGAAAGAAGGGAATGAACTAATTAAGGAACCTGTAGAATGTCTCACAGCGCATGGAATAAAATATAATAATAATAACATACTTGACATAAAACAGGTGAGACAGTGCATAAGCTGATAACTAAAATCAACATCAACATCAGAGCAGCGGAAATCCAAATACAACTTATTACAACTTTCCGAATTTACTGTCTCTAAACAAAAGAATGCTAAAGTAGAAGATGCACCACTAATGCCCAAGCAGTGATCTTCAACAACTCAGGGAGAATACTATATATATTACGTGGAAGCCTCCAGCTCGTCTCCGGATCATCTACCCATGCATGACCAGCTAACCTGTCTCTAGGCTGCTCGTGTGAGCACCCAGCGTAATAAGAGGAGACATAAAACTCTGGGTCAGACATAAAGCCTGGTATGAGCGATAAGCATCTAAACAGAACAATAACAGGTATACTAAACCATACCTGAACCTGGACCTGCAACCAAAGAGTTAGTACCACATACCGTACAATACTCTAAGGTGCCATAATAAATAGTGTAAGAATACGGGGGTGGGGTGTACATGTCATAATGATAGCAAAAAAATCAACCATAGCAACCATCCTCACATCTCTCTCTCAGTGCGTAAAGCATACGATATCTACCACTTTGGAACACTAGACAAATTGAGGTAACGACGAATCCCGACTTGTAGAAACCCTGTTGTGACCAAGCTAAACACATGGAGTCATGACCAAACATTTCAATGACCCACTTCATTGGTCATAGCCCTTGGTTCTACCGATGCCATAATGGCCCTGAATCCGCCTTCGTACCTCCTACCATAGTGATCCAAAGCTATAGACATCGATAACCCCTTGGCACACGTCCTGCAGCAAAGCCCAACCATGAAGCGAACTCGTTGATTCCCATCTAAATCTTGAGCTCTAACTTCTCATTTGGACTTCCTTTGCATCTCGGGTTTGGTCGAATTGGAGTGGGTCTTCAGAAGAGTTGTCGCGTAGTAGCAGCCCTAGAATTCGGTTCCGTTCGGTAGTCATTACCCTCGTCGGTTCGGTTTGGTAGTCATTACCCTCCTACCTTGTCATCTTTCCATTCGGTTCGGTTGCCCCCATGGTTCGGTTCGGTACACCGAACCGATCCCATCCTTTGTCCTAGCCTTTACTTTCCCCATTCCGACCCTATGCTCCTCATCTTCATCCCATCCGGTGCTCCAGTCCGATCTGATCTGGCCCCCATTGTTCTTCCGATCCGATCCCCTTGTCCACTCCAACTCTAAGCAAACGGCCTTCCTTCTCGCCAAGCCTCCTCCAGTGACAAGTTCCAATCCAGTTTGAATTCCCTCGGTCAGTTCACAAATCCGATCCGACCCCTACACCGATCCGATCCGGTTCGGAACCTGCACATTTCTGCAACTTTCCAGCGAGCTTTCTACGCCATTCGACGGTGTTTTCGACCAACCTAACTATTCTAATCAATCATAAAACATACCATAGAGTCATAGCAACATGTAAGAGCAACCACAAACACCAAACAACAATTCAAATGAATCAAAATGGATCAAAAGTTGCCAAAACCCCACATTTTCCCATAACCCCCTTTAATTATGTTTAAGGATATAATTAACAAATCTTAACCAAATCACCCAAATTTTCTAACAGAGGCATAAAACATAATATTCGAATTTATCAATGTTTTTCCAGATTTTATTTGTGTATAAATTCACTAATTATGACTAATTACCCTAAATTACCCGTAATTAGTGAGAAATCATGCAAATCACTCACCTTTGCCACAAAATAAAACACCAAATCTGAAATACTCTCTGTTTGGGTCGAAATCCTATGTTAGCAGTAGCTCCAACCTTGCTCTGTTGCTATTTGGCCTTGTTTTGACGTAGTTTAGGCTTAGTCTTCACTAAAAATGTGTTTTGGAGTGGTTTTAGAGGATGGAAGCCATTACTAAGGCCACAAGAAGGTTTGTGGCGGTTGAAAACTGAAATGAAAGTGATTTCCTAACCCTAATCAGCCCTCCTATGCCTCTAAACCCGAAATTCCCCTCTGGGCCTAGCTGCTAATCACCCGGTTAAGCCCAATTAAGCTGTTTTTCACCATCTGAAACTTGTTTCAGCCATATCTCCCAAATGGTGAGTCCGTTTGGCTAATGTGACCACTCTACGGAATTGTAAACCATCATCCGGAGCCAATGGAAGTTGTTTTAGGTCAAAATTCCTTTCCAGTCAAAAGTTATGGCCAAATCAGTACCAACTAGGGGTAAAATGGTCATTTAAAATTCGGGAAAAATCATGAACATGAGAAATGACCCCAATAGTCGTCTCCCAAAGTTACTTGACCATACGACTTCGTATGTGAAAGAAACAAATATTCTACGGTCCTATGGTGCGTAGAATACGGGTCGTTACACTCTCCCCCCCTTAAGAAATTTCGTCCCCGAAATTCCTTAACCCAAAACATACAAAGGATCCCGCATGCTTAACAACCACATACAACAATCAAACATGCAAAACAAATAAACAAGTCTATCCTAGCATGCGGAAAACTAAATCGAGGTTAAAATCTTACCAGGCAAAGAGTTCTGGGTATGTCTTCCTAAGGTTCTCCTCTGTCTCCCAAGTACAATCATTCTCGTCCTCGCTCCACTGAACCTTGACTAGCTTCACCGCCTTTCCTCGAAGTTGCTTCATGTCGCGCTCGACAATACGGGCCGGCTTGCGGTTCCCAACCGCCTCGGGTTCTACTTCGAAGTCTTCTAACTGATCAGGTGTAATAGTCATATCTGGGTCGTGAACGAACTTTCTTAGTTGGGAAACATGAAATACGTTGTGAACTCCCGCCATCTTCTCTGGTAAGTCAACTCTATATGCCAAATTCCCGACTGGTTCAAGAACAGGGAATGGGCCAACAAATCTTGGTGCCAACTTGCCTCTCCTGCCAAATCGTATCACACTCTTTAACGGAGAAATTTTGACAAACACCATGTCACCAACGGAGAATTTTAAGTCTCTTCTTCTCTTATCAGCATAACTCTTCTGCCTATTTTGGGCAGCCTTCAATCGTTGTTGAATGATCTTAATCTTATTTGAAGTTTCCCTCACCACATCTAGTCCAAGCATAAACTTCTCGCCAGTCTCTATCCAACATGATGGTGAGTTGCACGGTCTTCCGTACAAAGCTTCAAACGGAGCCATCCCGATACTGGATTGCTAGCTATTATTATATGCAAACTCTACTAGATGCAGATGGTCATCCCACGATCCACCAAAATGCAATATACATGCTCTCAAGAGATCTTCCAAAATACGATTCACCCTCTCCGTCTGACCGTCGGTCTGAGGATGATATGCGGTACTGAGATGTAATTATGACCCTGGAGCCTCTTGTAAGCTCTTCCAAAACCCACTAGTGAACAACGGGTCTCGGTCACTCACAATGCTTTTAGGTACTCCATGAAATCTCGCTACCCACTTCATATATAATTCTGCTAACTTAGCTGCCGTTCTAGTCGATTTGACTGGTATAAATCTTGCACTCTTAGTCAATCGATCCACGATTACCCAAATGCTAACATGTCCCGATCTAGTCCTTGGTAAACCATCGATGAAATCCATCGAGACTTGCTCCCATTTCCATTCGGGAATTTCTAATGGTTGCAACAACCCACTAGGCTTCGTTTGCTCGGCTTTAACTAGCTGGCAATTCATGCATTTGGATATAAACTTCCCAATGTCTCTTTTCATCCCTTCCCAGTAGTAGGTCTGCTTCATATCTCGATACATCTTATTACCACCGGGGTGTATAGTCAGTTTCGAGTGATGACATTCTCTAAGCACTTCATCTCTCAATCCATTGACATTGGGTACAACAAGCTTCCCATTCTTTCTAAGCCATCCATCTCGATCAAGCCCATACTTGTTCATCTCCTCATCGATACACATCTCTAACTTGGAGATGATTTCCAATAGGTTAGGATCGTCCCTCTGACTAGAGCCGATCCGCTCAATCAAAGTGGGTCTGATCGTCAAACTTGCTAACTTTTCTGGATCTAATTCGCACTTTGGTCTGAAATCAAACCCAGCGATGTACTCCAGTTGCTTCCATTCTAGAAACATAGCCCCTAAGATGGCATGTCTCCTACTCAATGCATCAGCCACCGCATTGCCCTTTCCCGGTGTATATGCGATGTCGAAATCATAGGAAGCTAAGAACTCTAACCATCTCTGCTGACGGAGATTCAGATCTTTCTGAGAGAAGAGATACTTTAACGACTTATGATCTGTAAACAGCTCAAATCTTTCTCCCAAGAGATAATGTCTCCACATCTTTAATGCGAACACGATCGCTGCCAATTCTAAATCATGGGTAGGGTATCTTCTCTCGTGCTGTTTCAATTGCCGACTTGCATAAGCTACAACCCTACCGCCTTGCATCAATACAGCACCCAGTCCGGTACCACAGGCATCCGTGTATACTGTCATCTCATCATTTCCCTTAGGAATGACTAACACTGGTGCACTTGTCAACTTGTCCTTTAGACTCTTGAATGCATTCTCGCACCTTTCATCCCAGACAAAAGCTTGATTATTCTTGGTCAACAGGGTCAATGGTGCTGCTATCTTGGAGAAACCTTGGATAAACTTACGATAATATCCAGCTAACCCCAAAAAACTTCTTACATCTGTTGCATTCTTGGGCATAGGCCAATCTTGTACCGTAGCCACCTTCGCCGGGTCTACGGCAATACCATTCTCTGATACAACATTGCCCAAAAACCTCACTTCCCTCTTCCAGAAGTGACACTTAGAAAACTTTGCTTTCAATTGGTGTTTTCTCAACACCTCCGTCACTATTCTTAAATGTTCCTTGTGTTCTTCTTCTGTCCTTGAATAGACCAAAATATCATCAACGAACACAAGGACAAACTTATTCAACTGATCTCTGAATACCCTATTCATAAGATCCACAAAATATGCTAGGGCATTGGTCAGCCCGAATGGCATGACCAACCACTCATAAAATCCAGACGGCGTTCGAAATGCCGTTTTAGCTATACTCTCAGCTTCCACTCTAAGATGGTGAAAACCTGTCGCGAGATCCAACTGAGAAAATACCCTCGCGCCACTCAACTGGTCGAACAAATCATCTATCCGCGGTAGAGGATACTTGTTCTTCCTCGTCACTTTATTCAACTCGCGGTAGTCTACACACAAACGAAGGGAACCATCCGCCTTGGTAGCAAACACAACTGGTGCTCCCCATTCAGAAATACTCCTTCTGATAAATCCCTTCTTCAAAAGATCGCTGACTTGCACCTCGAGCTCTTGCTGCTCCCTTGGTGCCATACGACGAAGTGGCATCACTATAGGTCTGGCATCTTTTACCAAATCAATACGGAACTCAATCTCTCGGTGTGGTGGAAGTCCGGTCACTTCTTCGAAAACATCTGGATACTGGCCAACCACGGGCAAACCTGACAACTCACTATGCGGAATGTCGAGGAAGTTTAGAAAACTAGCCAATACCCCCACACTGGGTAGACCAACAAACACTATCCTCTACCCATCATCCGCTCTAGCTGTCACCAAAAAGCCCTCACAGTCTACCACCACCCCGTATCTTCGGAGCCAATCTACTCCCAAAATAATGCCAAACCCAGTAAAGCCCAAAACAAAGCAATCACAAACAAACATGCATCCATGACTTGATAAGACCACATTACGACAAATCATGCTAAGGCTAGTCGAACCACCAATCGGGTTCGTCACCACTAAAGGTCTATCGACAATCTCGGGCCCCAATCCCAACCTATCTACCAGGTCACTAGATATGAAAGAACTGGAAGCTCCGGTATCAAACAAAACTCTAACAGGAACATCATAAACAGAAAGCATACCTTGAATGACGACATTCTTTCCCTTCTCCGCCGCAGTTGGGGCATTTGACGAAGAAGGAATAGCATTAAGGGCATAGGATTTCACCATTTGCTTTTCTTTAGGGGGCTGTGGACACTTGTCCTTATGATGTCCCATTTGGCCACAGTTAAAGCACTTCCTATCCGCTGGCTTGGCTCGACAATTACTAGCATAATGGCCCTTCTTACCACAGATGAAGCACTCAACATCCTGCTTATTCTTCTTCTTCTTCTGACCATCCTTAGTCTGATTCTGCTTTCTCTTATTCTGCGAACCACCCTTGCCTCCACCACTTGCTTGTGGCTTTGGCTCATCTGCGGATGCAACCTCAGTCTTCGGCTTAGGGTAAAGACTTTCTGATCTCAGTGCTTTCCCAACAATCGATTCAAACGTCTCATCGATGTGGTTAATAAGTCTTTCCCCTAAGTACTGATCCAAACCAGTTATGAATTTCTCATTCTTTTTCTCGGCAGTATCAATAAGAGATAACCCATATTTTGACAAAGTGTCAAATTCAGCAATATACTCCGAGACAGCTCTGCCATTCTGCTTGAGCTCCAAGAATTTCTTAAACAGCACTGACTTCTGAGCAGCTAGAATGAACTTCTCGCTAAAGCGAGCTTTAAACTGCTCCCAAGTAATCTGATCTTCAGGAGTAGCTGCCTTTATAACATTCCACCAATTCATTGCCCGCCCTTGCAGCTGACGGGACGCTAGCTTTCTCTTCATCGCATCCTCGATACCCAAATCCTCGAAGATACGTTCGCAACTATCCAACCAATCTTGAACATCCGTAGCCGACTCCGTTCCGTGGAACGGCTTCCCACCAAGGCTAGTATAATCTTATTCAGCTTGGCGAAGTCGACTCTCGGCGCCTGCACTATTGGACCACCACCATTTCCACCATTGGGAGCTGCCCTCTGTACATCCTTAAGCATCTCTCTCATGAGGTCAGTAAACATCGTCCTCATGTCAGCAGCATTCCCATTATTGGCCCCTCTACCGGTACCTCTAACATATCGGCTCATTGTCAATCTGAAAAAGGAAACGATTAACGACCCCATAGTGGTGCTAGTGCAGCACGACTTCATTCTTATACTACTAATAGTATATATAAAGCTTTTTAAAAAACCAAAATAATCACAAATACGCTCTCTCGTATACGTGTGCTATCTCTCCCTGATAATTTCCCTAGGTTAACTACGCAACCTGGCTCCGATACCAAGTGTGACGTCCCGCCCCGCACAAGCCGGCATTTCCTACGAAAGTGAGCTGTACACATGCCCGACTAGCACGGAACGGTCGCCAAAGAAAGGAAAGAAGGGAATGAACTAATAAAGGAACCTGTAGAATGTCTCACAGCGCATGGAATAAAATATAATAATAATAACATACTTGACATAAAACAGGTGTGATAGTGCATAAGCTGATAACTAAAATCAACATCAACATCAGAGCAGCGGAAATCCAAATACAGATTATTACAATTTTCCCAATTTACTGTCTCTAAACAAAAGAAAGCTAAAGTAGAAGATGCACCACTAATGCCCAAGCAGTGATCTTCAACAACTCAGGGAGAATACTATGTATATATTACGTGGAAGCCTCCTGCTCGTCTCTGGATCATCTACCCGTGCATCACCAGCTAACTTGTCTCTAGTCTGCTCGTGTGAGCACCCAGAGTAATAAGAGAAGACATAAAACTCTGGGTCAGACATAAAGCCTGGTATGAGCGATAAACATCTAAACAGAACAATAACAGGTATACTAAACCATACCTGAACCTGGACCTGCAACCAAAGAGTTAGTACCACATACCATACAATACTCTAAGGTGCCATAATAAATAGTGTAAGAATACGGGGGTGGGGTGTACACGTTATAATGATAGCAAACAAATCAACCATAGCAACAATCCTCACATCTCTCTCTCAGTGCGTAAAGCATACGATATCTACCACTTTGGAACACTAGACAAATTGAGGTAACGACGAATCCCGACTTGTAGAAACCCTGCTGTGACCAAGCTAAACACATGGAGTCATGACCAAACATTTCAATGACCCACTTCACTGGTCGTAGCCGTTGGTTCTACCGATGCCATAATGGCCCTGAATCCGCCTTCGTACCTCCTACCATAGTGATCCAAAGCTATAGACATCGATAACCCCTTGGCACGCGTCCCGCAGCAAAGCCCAACCATGAAGCGAACTCGTTGATTCCCATCTAAATCTTGAGCTCTAACTTCTCATTTGGACTTCCTTTGCATCTCGGGTTTGGTCGAATTGGAGTGGGTCTTCAGAAGAGTTGTCGCGCAGTAGCAGCCCTAGAATTCGGTTCGGTTCGGTAGTCATTACCCTCGTCGGTTCGGTTCGGTAGTCATTACCCTCCTTCCTTGTCATCTTTCCATTCGGTTCGGGTGCCCCCCATGGTTCGGTTCGGTACACCGAACCGATCCCATCCTTTGTCTTAGCCTCTACTTTCCCCATTCCGACCCTATGCTCCTCATCTTCATCCCATCCGGTGCTCCAGTCCGATCCGATCTGGCCCCCATTGTTCTTCCGATCCGATCCCCTTGTCCACTCCAACTCTAAGTAAACGGCCTTCCTTCTCGCCAAGCCTCCTCCAGTGACAAGTTCCAATCCAGTTCGAATTCCCTCGGTCAGTTCACAAATCTGATCCGACCCCTACTCCGATCCGATCCGGTTCGGAACCTGCACATTTCTGCAACTTTCCAGCGAGCTTTCTACGCCATTCGACGGCGTTTTCGACCAACCTAACTATTCTAATCAATCATAAAACTTACCATAGAGTCATAGCAACATGTAAGAGAAACCCCAAACACCAAACAACAATTCAAATGAATCAAAATGGATCAAAAGTGGCCAAAACCCCACATTTTCCCATAACCCCCTTTAATTATGTTTAAGGATATAATTAACAAAACTTAACCAAATCACCCAAATTTTCTAACAGAGGCATAAAACATAATATTCGAATTTATCAATATTTTTCCAGATTTTATTTGTGTATAAATTCACTAATTATGACTAATTACCCTAAATTACCCGTAATTAGTGAGAAATCATGCAAATCACTCACCTTTGCCACAAAATAAAACACCAAATCTGAAATACTCTCTGTTTGGGTCGAATTCCTATGTATAGCAGCAGCTCCAACCTTGCTCTGTTGCTATTTGGCCTTGTTTTGACGTAGTTTAGGCTTAATCTTCACTAAAAATGTGTTTTGGAGTGGTTTTAGAGGATGGAAGCCATTACTAAGGCCACAAGAAGGTTTGTGGCGGCTCAAAACTGAAATGAAAGTGATTTCTAACCCTAATCAGCCCTCCTATGGCTCTAAACCCGAAATTCCCCTCTGGGCCTAGCTGCTAATCACCCGTTTAAGCCCAATTAAGCTGTTTTCACCATCTGAAATTTGTTTCAGCCATATCTCCCAAACGGTGAGTCCGTTTGGCTAGAGTGACCACTCTACGGAATTGCAAACCATCATCCGGAGCAAATGGAAGTGGTTTCAGGTCAAAATTCCTTTCCAGTCAAAAGTTATGGCCAAAACAGTACCAACTAGGGGTAAAATTGTCATTTAAAAATCAGGAAAAATCATGAACATGGGAAATGACCCCATTAGTCGTCTCCCAAAGTTACTTGACCATACGACTTAGTATGTGAAAGAAACAAATATTCTACGGTCCTATGGTGCGTAGAATACGGGTCGTTACATTTAACCTGATTTATATTTAATTAGGTAATTTTATTTTAAAAGAACTGATTTTTATGGTAAAGAAAGAACTGATTTTTTATTGTGAAAGAAAGAATTGATTTTTAGCTTGATAAAAATATGATTTTTAGCATTATTAAGCTATGATTTTTACATTGAAGTAAAGGTATAAAAATTCAATTTTTACATAGGAAGCAAAGGTATAAAAATTTGATTTTTACATAGGAAGCAAAGGTATAAAAATTCGATTTTTACATATGGAGTAAATGTATAAAAATTCGAATTTTATACATGAAGTAGCGATGAAAAGATTATATTTTTATAACTGAAAGATTAGATCTTTAATTTGGAAAATATTATATTTTTAAAATATAAAGAGATTTGATTTTTAGTGGATAAAGAAGCGCTTTTTATTTATAGTTATAGATAATAAAAATATAATTTTTATATAGTAGGGATTACAAAAAGATGATTTTTATATAATGTAGGTAATAAAAATACGATTTTTATATTATATAACTAGTAAAGGTTCGATCTTTATATATGAAGTGGAAATTTAAAAATATAATTTTTATATAGAATAAAAGCATTGTAAAATATATGTGAAGTACAAATAAAAATATGATTTTCATTTATTGAAATGAAGCAATAAAAATATAATTTTTATTTGAACAGTGTGAAAAGAACTGCATTGGAATTTCCGACAGATCCAGACGGTTCAGCAGTTCAAAAGCAAAGTACGGCGGAGTGGAACCCTCTGTGAGAACTTCTCACTTTTAATTTAATTTCCTAGTTAAAATATATACTAGGATGCAGACGGTGTTTAGTAGCACCCGACACCCGTCGTCCACAGACCATGGACGACTTGTATGCTTGTTTGTTTGATTTTGATGTGTAGTTGATTGTGTGATGTGATGTGAAAGGGAGTAAAATATTTATATAGTCAAAAATATTTTATATTTGAAAATAGAATTTTTAACATATATATGAAATGAAATAAATTAATATAAACAAGTCGTACGATTTGACTGATATTGATTGGGATGATAAATTTTACACATCGCCCAACTGCACAAATAAAATCTGTGTTTGATTGTTTGAAACCCCACACGGGTATTGGGATGAGATATGACGTACACTAATCCCAAGAATTAGTTGTATGCCAATCGATTGATTGACAGGCTCTTATAAGCGTTAAATATTTATATTTGATGCTTATACAGTGTAGAATGCACTTTGGATGATGGTTGATTATTTGTCGTTGTTGATATATACATGCATTGTATGGAAATCCATAGAAATAAAATCTATGGAAATTGATTGGGCCTCATTCCAGTTTTGAAATAGAAATATTTGAAATAGAAATATTTGGAATAGAAATATTTGAAATAGAAATATTTGAAATATAAATATTCGAAAAAGAAATATTTGAAATAGAAATATTTGGAATAGAATATTTGAAAATAGAAATATATGAAGCCATGTTGATTAGATTGACGCCATTTTGACGCGAACGAGATTTATATCGATTTTATTCATTTTTCAATGAATATTGAAAAGAATTGAAATTCGAATTATATTGAAAAGAATTGAAATTCGAATTATATTGAAAAGAATTGAAATATGAATTTATATTGGAAAATTCAATTTTGATTTGAATTTGAGATGGAAGTTGAAATCGTTTCGAAAACGAATTTAAAACGATTTATAAAATAAGTTTTAAAAGGAAATCGACGAAATATATAATATATATATATATATTATATATATATATATAATGGCCTGAATAGAACGCGCCGCGGAAGTTCGCGAATTTCGACCATTGGCTTCGAATGGATACTGCGGGAGATCCGACCGTCGGATTCTCCTAAAACCGGAACCGTTGGGTTCGTATCGAAAAGAGATTTCTAACGAATATTAGAAATTTGAAATCTAACGGTTGGATTTGGAATTATGTCCAAATAAAATTTGGAAAAGATCGCTGTAAATGTAGTTCGATGGCCGTTGATGGAAATCGACTGTACAGGCCAATAATTTGTGTAAAATCATAAGAAATGATTTGGGAAGAATTAGGATGAAAAACTCCATATTTGAAAAAATAAAAATAGATTTTTATCGAAATGAACTAGTTTTGAACTAGAATTATAATTCTATTTATTTTTAAATAAATAAATTGGATTTGAAAAGGGTTTTAAAAGTAACCATAATTTCCCATAATTGAATTGGAATGGATTTGAATCGAAATTGTCTTTGGAATATTTCGATGTTGGATTTCGTGATTATACAGATGTTGTTATGGAAATTTGAAAGATATATATATATATATATCGTTATTTCCAATACGATATTTGTTGGTCATAGAATTTGATATTGAATATAAGCTGATATATTTTCTATTCAGAGCCTTGTATTTAATATCAAATATGATTTGGGTTTGTCGTGAATGGTGTCTTCATTAACACTGTTCTTAAGCCCAGTTGAGAAAAAGATTAAATCTTTTTATTTAGATTTAATGAAGTGTACCAATTAAATAATATTTAATTGGAATTGAATTGGTATTGATTTTTGGGTTTATCGTGAACAGTGTTTTAAATAACACTTGTTCTTTAACCCGATTATTAATGGAATGGGATTTTGGGTTGTCGTGAACGGTATCTTCAATAATACTGTTTTTAGACCCAAAGGAGTTAAGAAAATCAGAAACTAACTGGAGATTAGTTAAATTGAATGGTTTCTGGGGTATTGATCTGATGTTGGTTTCGGCCTTCGGGGTTAATATTTTGGGAATTGCTCACTTGCTAATTTACGGTTAGGGACTGATTGAAATGTGATGTGATGTTGGGGTTTATCGTGAACCGTGTTTTAAATGACACTGATTCTTTAACCCAATCAAAGATTAAAACTAAGTGGAGTTTTAATGTATCTTTAATTAGATTGAAAAGATCGAGAATGGAGTATCACCAGTTTGCTCTAGGCGATAGTTAAATCTTTAATTAGATTTGAACGTGAAATGGTAATTGAATTTACCGATAACACCGTGGTGTTAGATATGAAGTATGACCAGTTTTACTTCATGGGATGAATAGGTTGGGATTGGGAAATAAAATAAATGATCACTTCGGTGTGGTTCGCTAATCCCGACAAGATTGAATTGCTATTCAAAAGAAGATTAAAAAATAAATTTAAAAAAATTATCTTTGATAAAATTAGTGGGAACCTTTCCCTAAGAATGTGAAATTTAGAAACTAACTGTAGGTTAGCTAAGCAGAATGGTTTCTTGGGTATTGATCTGATGTTGGTTTCGGCCTTCGGAGTTAATATTTGAGGAATTGTTCTCTTAGTAATTTACGGTTAGCGACCGACGAATTGGAATGAGGCGTATGTTGTGTTTGTGTAACACTTGTTTATTATATACGCAAGTTATTCGGAAAGACCAGGTTTATCTTATTCTGAATAACTGATACGACGATAAGTCGAAGATGAAGACGATGGTCGAAGACCGGAGGTCTTCACGTCGTTTGGGTGATTACTGATGATCTTGATTGGGCCGTACACCCAAGAGGAGGGAATCAGTTGGTGATCGTCCAGACGTACTTGGAAATCGATGGATATGCGAGGAATAAGGTTCCCCCGGTTTCGTTCAGACCCAAAACGGACTTGTAAATGGATGTGTGTCTGACATCGGATTTCATTCTGTGTGATTGATATCGGTTGCATAGCGTGAATTGCCTGTGTGGCATGCTAAGATGCAAATGATCAAGGGTTCCGTTGAAAAGAAAAGTCTTGTGGTTGATGATCAAAGCACGGCCTGTGTGGCATAGCTTTGTGTGACGTTGATTCGTGAGCCTCACACCCCAGTTGTGAACCAAAAACGGGAGAGGACATCAGGGAGGGCATGCGTTTCTTTCTAGCTAGAAGTGGCGTCAGTGATTTTACACGCCCTGATGAGTATGACTTATGTGGTTGTTGCTGTTGCGAGGCGCCTCGGATATATCGGTCGATCCGGGACCGATGGAGTCATTCGTTGGCTCATTTATGCCCCCAAAGGGCGGGGAAACGTAGTGTTCAGGCATAATAATCACATCGGTGGACCGGCCCTAACGATCCAAAGGGTTGATGCGTTCTAATCCTGAGGCTCAGGCTAGACAGTCTCGAATCGGTAGAGGACTATCTTTTGCCTCGGTTCACAAACGGAAATCCAATTTCCAAATACGTGGCATTTGCGGTTTTGATTGTAGAGCCTAGTATGGCGACATAGTGGGATGGCGCGCTTATGCCGTCTATGATTGATACTTATGATTTGAAGTTGTTTTATACACTATGCACTTATAATAGTATCAAAAGATTTGTTTTTAAACGTATCAAGCATTCTTGGCTATTATAAGGTAAAAACCCTATCCTCCGGCTTGCGTTGCATTGTGTGATGGGACCTGGGTCTTATAATAGCTTCATTGTTCTTTATTTTGCATTGCGCTGTTGTTTTATGCACTGGTATTCTTGGGAGGAAACCCGTTCCGTGTTACACGGCGTGGTCCCTTGATTTACCTAACTTTAAAATAAAGATTAATAACTGTTTTAGTTCTCACACCAGTCACATGACTGACCTGGAGTTTATTGTTTTAACCGAAACTCTGGGTGCCCTTATTTTGACACGGGCAGCTAGTAGTTTTGGTTTTGCAGATTTATATTCACAGGATCCTGATTTACAGCTGGAACGATACTCGGAAAGCTCTGTATCCGTGTATTACTTCTAGTTGTGTTTTGTATTATTTTCCACTGCGATGTATTTAAATATCTGATATTTTCTGTGTAATATTTATTGATACTCTATATATTCTTGTATTCTGATGGAATTGTTGTAATTAACAATGAAATGTTCTTCCGTCTGCGTTCTGTTGTGGCTTGCTCTCAATTCAATCCGTGATTTCCCGTAAGGGGGATTTCGGGTCGTTTCAGCAAATCTTCTTTGTAATTAGAAGCAAAATAAAAGGCCAAAATTTGAACTAAATTTTGACGGTAATTGGAATTTGATAGTCCTAATGGAAAAACTGGAACCTGAGACCTATCCGGAAGAATTTCTGAAAACCGTTATCGTTTGATACTCCGAAATAAGATTGGAAAGTCGATGAGAAAACACATGAGAAAGCACACTTTTGGATAAGTTTGAAAATGGATAAGGATGAATCTAACCCATTCATTTCTCTTTCCTCAGATTTGTAACATGTCACCAATCCATGTGACTTTCTAAGCTATAAAAGGACCTTCCCCCTCCACTTTAATCTCACTTCCATATTCTTTTTCCTTCTTCTCCCTTAAGCTCATGGCTATAGCCGAAAATCATCAATAAAAAAAAGCAAAAGAAAAGGAGATAGGAGGGCAAGACTAGAAGCCATGGACCCTTAGGCAAATGCCTGGACTTCATGGGTTGAGAAAAACTAAACTTTTAAAGGGTTCTGTTGCTTGGTTTAATGATTGCATGTATGATGTTTGTTATGATGGATGATGGTTGTGTAAGAACACACAAATAATTAAGCGTTAGTGTTATAACGCTTGTGCATAGTTATTATTTAATTATGTTAATGATGGTTGCTATGAATGTTTTTTGTTTTGCGCAAACAATGACACATCAATTATGGTATTACATTGGTAATCGTCAAATCTCCTTTGTAATTAGAAGCAAATTCTTTAAAGTTGAAGGATAATAATTTATGATAAAGTCTCTTTAAATAAATAAATAAATACCAGAACATTCAAGGATGACAGAAAGGATAGTGTCTAGGCTTGGGTATGGAAAATATAGTTTCCTGCTCTCCCTAGCTATCCCTAACTAATCCGACGAATGGGGTGGGATGGTCAATGCAAGATTTAATTATTTGGATTTAAAGATAAATAGGAATTTAATTTATTAAGTAAAAATAAAAGTTGAATTTTAAACTCTAAATATTTTGGGAAAATAAATTTAAAATGATTTTGAATGGTTTATATAAGTACACAACGGTTTTCTAAGGTATTTTGGAGTCTCGTAGAATAATTTTCATGGCGATCAAAATAGCTTTTGTCGCATAATGGCAATTCGCGTATTTTTAGTATTAACTTAAACGCTTATAACTTTTGCAATTTAAATCGGATTTCCACGAAAAAAAGTACGTTTGATTCCTATTTACGAGAGCTTTCAAATGAGTGAAAGTAGATTTTGATTTCGAGTCATAATTTTCAAGTTATATTTAAAACCTTTTGAAAACGTCGTTGTAAGAACAGACTTCGGCCGTAACTATAAACATCTATTTTAAACGTTTTAAAAATATGGAAAAAGTTTGTAAAATTAGTATAAATTTTGTAAAAGTGTTTTGAATTGTAAAGTTTAAGTTTTTGCTAAGATAAACGATATTTTGATCGAAGTAGTTAAGATAATGGATTTGTAACGCTTGTAATACCTTTGAAACACTATTGTAACACTTTCTTTGAAAGCAATCTATTTTGAAGTTTTTAACCCGTTTACTGTTTTCTGAACTATAACTAAATAATTGGGGGAATGTTTATGAAGATTTATAGAAAAATTTTTATATGGAAATTAAATTGATTTATTTGATACTAAAACGGGTTTTTCAATTTTAAATCATTGGATATGGTTGGAGCTAAATCTTCGGATGTTTGATATTAAATCAATAGATGATGACTCTTACTATTCGAGGAATTTAAAAGATAGTTCACTGTTATTCCGCTTATAGTACGAGCTGGATACGGAGATTAATATTGAGGATAAGTTGATGATATTTCTATCCAGATCTAATGCAAAAGAGTTGGATAAATCTTTTAATTAAGATACGGGGTTCCTAATATGATTGAGATAAGTTGGATAGAAATAATCTTCGGGCATTTGAAATGAAATTCTATGATGTAAACATATACTATTTGAGGAATTTGGAAGATATTATTATTATATCATTATTCCTCTTATGGTATTCGTTGATTATGAGAATTGATATCGAATATAAGTAGATACAATTTCTGTGCAACTTATGTTCAATATCGATTGATTTGGGTTTGTCGTTAATGGTATCTTTAATAATTCCATTCTTGAAACCTGATAAGATTGAGTTATGCATGTTCATATCGTAATTTGGGATTTAATCAAATCTTTGATTTGAAGAAATTGAAGGTAAGGAATTGGGAAGGAAGTATAATCTTTAATTAAGATTAAAGAACTGAATGTTGGAAGAACGTTTTGATTCGGAACTATGGTAAAAATATGGATTAACGGTTTTCAAAATAGACTGGTTTTGGATAACGAGTTATCAAACTGGAAGTTAATTGAAGTTTTGAGGCTAAAGTATCTTTGATAAAGGATGTGTTTTAAAGGAGAAAAGTTAAAATATTGATTTTATTAAAGATAATTTGAGAATGGGTTTAAAGTAGTTTAATTAACAAATCCAAGACGGAAGGAGATTGGTTGAAACCCTGTGTGTTCCATAATTGCGTTTTTAAAATTCCCTTAATTGTTTGAAAAAGTCGGGTTTTTACCCATTCTGAATAATTATATGACGTGATGCTGATATCAGGATGACGACGATGACGGTTGAGGACCGGTATTCTTCACATCGGATGGATAGCTTGTCGATGCCTCGGGGTCGCTCCTCAAGAGGTTAAAGTGATGGAATTATTTGACCGTACTTGAAGCGTATCGGATTGCAAGGACTTGCACTCCCAGACAGGGACGTGGAATCAAGTGCCTTCGGTTTCATTCATATTCCCGAATTGGACTTGTTGATGGATTTCGTGTTTGACACTATATTTTGTGAAATGTAGACTGACATTTACTAAACATACATTTGTTTGGTGACGGAGAATTTATTCTCTTGCTTAACACTCTTCTTTGAGACGTACGAGCTCAAAGATTATATGATTAATAATGACTGATCATATGTGTGAATTGCTAATGTGAAGTACTATGATTTGAAAGTACTTATGATTATTATGTTATGAAATGATTTTCCCCACTTCGGGATATAAAAATGATTTCTATGTGTTACCAATGATCGCGTAACGGTGCTGGTGATGAAAAGTCGGGGATGTATGGTATGGTTCGTTCTCGAGGTGGAGAGAGGACGTATCTGGATTATTATTGTGACGGTAAGGTGTACCTAGAGCCTGGTCATCAGGAGGATCTCTCGATCAGGTGGCATATATATTGTTATGCTTGTATAGTAGATATTTGAGATTTTCAAATATGTTTTGGATTGAGATCCCGAAATGAAAGCTATTTTGATATGAAAGCTATATATGTATTTCAAATGATTAGAAATAAGAAATTGGGTATAAAGTCCAAAAAAATAACTTTTGTAAAGTTAATTGGATTCTGAAAATCTAAGTTTGGGAATTAAACCTAAATGGGCAGATTAAGGAATTGCATATTGTTTGATTCATTGTAGGCTTTATAAGCCTATTTTTAGTAGTTGGTTGTGCACGTATCCTTGGGAGGAAACCCGTTCCGCGACATGTGGTGTGGTCCCGAGATACCTTATTCAAAATAAGACTAAGTATGAGATTAGTTAATAAAGTTTTCTCACATCAGACCCATGACTGACTCGTAGTTTGTTTTTCCCTTGCAAACTTCCGGTGCCCAGAATTTCCACGCGGGCAGTCTGTTAGTTTGTTTTTCAGTTTTCGAGATCGGGTTCAAGCTTGAAGACTTGGAGTTCCAGAGAGAGCTGGAGTTTCATATGAAGGTTGGACGTATTCTATTATCGGTATATTATGGAGTAATGGTATGTAAAATCAGATTTTGTATTCAAAAATGTTTCTGCTGCAATAATATACTTATTATATTTTATCTGTTCCGCTGTGAGTTTTGTATTCCGTTGTGTTTTCTCTAATAAACCCTATAGAAATGTACTTTTTCTTACCTTGAATTGACGTGGGTTTCAGTTTTTGGTCGGTTTGAAGTGAGTGGAAGTGCAATTCGTCACACTTGGTATCAGAGCTTTGGTTACTGTGAAAAATACAAACTTGTCTGAGATAGGATCAGTAGTAACTTAGGACAAGTAACTCATTAGAGATAGGATTAGTAATACCCTAAAATGAGTTGTGTGTGAGTATATATATATGTATGTATGTGTGTGTGTGTGTGTATATATATATATATATATATGAGAGACATATTTGCAATTTGATATATAAATGGTTTTGTGTTGGATTAATTTGTTTGGTGGGTTATGAACATTGGTCGGTGCAGTAAGAGCTCGCTGTATTAATTGGTGTTTCTAAACAGTTGAACAGAGCTGTCTAACCCGGTTTTTATGGAAAAATGATATAATTTTGTCTAAGGTATGTTTTCGTAAAAAGGTTATATGTTTGATGAAAACTATGTTTTGGAAAATTTAATCAACTAATTAATTGCTGGATGTGCTAATTAATTTAACTGATTAAGAAATTTAAATTCTCGATGATTTTGGATAGTCGAGGCATTTGCTAAAAAGATTATTAAAATTTTTGGTAAAATATTAAGTGTTGTATGGTATAGATAACTGTGGTCTATCTGGAATTAAACCAAAGATGATGAGTCGAAAAAGCGAAAAGGATTTATGAGCATATAGAAGAAGAAAATAAGTTGGACCTATGCAAGTATATTCGTAGTTACTCCAGAAAAGATAAGAATAAAGGAAAATTTAATGGATGTTTGCTGTTATAAAGAGGTATATTATGCGGTCCTATGCCCAATGAATAAACAGATAAAGTTAAATAGTGGAGTTAACCAACAGAGCTTTAGGATTAATAATCAACGTATTGGTTAAGTATACGACCATTAGTTCCGACTTCGATTTCGAGGACGAAATCATTTTAAGTGGGGGAGAATGTAACGACCCTGAAAATTGGAACCAATTTAAAATTTCCAAATTTCATAAAGATCAGAATTAATTTGGATTTGGGTAGGAATAAAATTGAAATACATAGTCCAAAAAGAATGAATTTTGGATTAAAAATAGTACGTTTACAAAGGAAGTGGTAGCTAACAAACTCGGATTTCGATGGAATCAGTTTAATTAAATCTGGAATGATGAAATTTGGTAACCAACCAAGTTACGTCAAAAATGGCATCCGTTAGATATGTTAGATTTGCAAAAGATTCAAAATTTGAACTAAAAAGGATGATTTTGAGGATATCTTGAAAACGGGATATTGCTAGATAGTGAGACCACCTCCGTTGGATCCATAATAGTGAATTTTAGTACTGAGGGAAGTATCGTGAAAAACGGCATCCGTATGGAGAAAAGAAAAAATAAATGGCCAAAATTTGAACTAAATTTTGACGGTAATTGGAATTTGATAGTCCTATTGGCAAAACTGGAACCTGAGACCTATCCATAAAAATTTAAAACATAGAATATTAGCTATTATGAAGTCTGGGGAAATCCCGTATCAAATACAGAAAGTTATTAAGAAAACAAAATTAAAATAAATTATTTGAAAATCCAAACGAACTCCGATTTTGGATTTGAACAAATAGGATTGAAGTACGTTAGAAACAGGACAATATGGTTGAAGAATTTCTGAAAACCGTTATAGTTTGATACTCCGAAATAAGAATGGAAAGTCGATGAGAAAACACATGAGAAAGCACACTTTTGGATAAGTATGAAAATGGATAAGGATGAATCTAACCCATTCATTTCCCTTTCCTCGGATTTGTAACATGTCACCAATCCATGTGACTTTCTAAGCTATAAAAGGACCTTCCCCCTCCACTTTAATCTCACTTCCATCTTCTTCTTCCTCCCTCTCCCTTAAGCTCATGGCCATGGCCGAAAATCATTAATAAAAAAATAAAAAAAAAGCAAAGGAAAAGGAAGAAAAGGAGATAGGAGGGCAGGACTAGAAGCCAGAGACCTTTAGGCAAAAGCTTGGACTTCACGGGGTGAGAAAAACTGAACTTTTAAAGGGTTTTGTTGCTTGATTTAATGATTGCATGTATGATGTTTGTTATGATGGATGATGGTTGTGTAGTTTAGAATACATAAACAATTAAGCGTTAGTGTTATAACGCTTGTGCAGAGTTATTATTTAATCATGTTAATGATGGTTGCTATGAATGTTTTTTGTTTTGCACACACCATGACACATCAATTATGGTATTACATTGGTGATTGGCGAATCTTTTTTGTAATTGGAAGCAATAGTTTTGAAGTTGAAGGATAATAATTTATGATAAAGTCTCTTTAAATAAATAAATAAATACCAGAACATTCAAGGATGACAGAGAGGATAGTATCTAGGCTTGGGTTTGGAAAATATAGTTTCATGATCTCCTTGGCTATCCCTAACTGATCCAACGAATGGGATGGTTAATGCAAGATTTAATTATTTGGATTTAAAGATAAATTGGAATTCATTTTATTAAGTAAAAATAAAAGTTGAATTTTGAACCCCAAATATTTTGGGCAAAAAAATCTAAAACGATTTTGAATGGTTTATATAAGTATATAATGGTTTTCTAAGGTATTTTGAAGTACCGTAGAATAATTTTTATGGCGATCAAAATGGCTTTTGTCGCATAATGGCAATTCGCGTATTTTTAGTTATAAACTTTAAACGCTTATAACTTTTGCAATTTAAATCGGATTTCACGAAACAAAGTACGTTTGATTCCTATTTACGAGAGCATTCAAATGAGTGAAAGCAGATTTTAATTTCGGGTTATAATTTTCAAGTTATATTTAAAGCCGTTTTGAAGAAGTCGTTGTAAGAATAGTCGTCGGCCGTAACTATAAACATCTATTTTAAATGTTTTAAAAATATGGAATAAATTTGTAAAATTAGTATAAATTCTGTAAAAGTGTTTTAAATTGTAAAGTTTAAGTTTTTGCTAAGATAAATGATATTTTGATCGAAGTAGTTAAGATAACGGATTTGTAACGCTTTTGTAACACCTTTGAAACACTATTGTAACATTTTCTTTGAAAGCAATCTAGTTTAAAGTGTTGAACACGTGAACTGTTTTCCGAAACTATAAGTAAATAATTGGTGGAATGTTTACGAAGATTTATAGAAAATATTTTATATGTAAATTTAATTTATTTGTTTTATATTAAAACGGGTTTTTTGATTTTAAATCATTGGATATGGTTGGAGATAAATCTTTGGATGTTCGATAAAATTCAGTATATGGTGGCTCTTACTATTCGAGGAATTTAAAAGGTTGTCCATCGTTATTCCACTTATAGTATGAGTTGAATATGGAGATTAATATTGAGGATAAGTTGATGGTATTTCTATCCAGATCTAATGCCAAAGAGTTGGATAAATCTTTTAATTAAGATACTGAGTTCCTAATTTGACTGAGATAGATTAGATAGAAATAATCTTCGGATATTTGATATGAAATTCTTTGATGTAAACATATACTATTTGAGGAATTTGGAAGATATTGTTATTATATCGTTATTCCTCTTATTGTATTCGTTGATTATGAGAACTGATATCGAATATAAGTAGATACAATTTATGTGCAACTTATGTTCAATATCGATTGATTTGGGTTTTGTCGTCAATGGTATCTTCAATAATGTCATTATTGAAACCTGATGAGATTGAGTTATGCAAGTTCATATCGTAATTTTGGATTTAATCAAATCTTTGATTTGAAGAAACTGAAGGTATGGAATTAGGAAGGAAGTATAATCTTTAATTAAGATTAAAGAATTGAATGTTGGAAGAACGTTTAGATTCTGAACTATGGTTAAAATATGGATTAAGGGTTTCCAAAATAAACTGATTTTGAATAACGCGTTATCAAACGGGAAGTTAATTGAGGTTTTGAGGCAAAAGTATCTTTGATAGAGGATACTTTTTAAAGGAGAAAAGTTAAAATATGGATTTTGTTAAAGATAATCTGAGAATGGGTTTAAAGTAGTTTAATTAACAAATCCAAGATGGAAGGAGATTGGTTGAAATCCTATGTGTTCCGTAATTATGTTTTTAAAATTGGGCTAATTATTTGAAAAGGCTGGGTTTTTACCCATTCCGAATAATTACAAGACGTGATTATGATATTAAGATGACAGTAGAAGACCGGTATTCTTCACATCCGATGGATAGCTTGTCGATGTTTCGAGGTTGCTACTTAAGAGGTTAAAGTGATGGAATTATCTAACCGTACTTGAAGCGTATCGGATTGCAAGGACTTGCACTACCATGCGAAGACGTGGAATCAAGTGCCTTCGGTTTCGTTGCTATTCCCGAAATGGACTTGTTGGTGGATTTCATGTCTAGCACTGTAAAGACTGACATTTACTAAACATACATCTGTTTGGAGGCGGAGAATTTATTCTCTTGCTTAACACCCTTCTTTGAGACGTACGATCTCAAAGGTTATATGATTAATAGTGACTAATCATATGTGTGAATTGCTGATATGAAGTACTATGATTTGAAAGTACTTGTGATTATTATGTTGTGAAATGATTTTCCCCACTTCGGGATATAAAAATGATTTCTATGTGTTACCAATAATCGGGTAACGGCGCTGGTGATGAAAGTCCGGGATGTATGGTATTGTTCGCTCTCTAGGTGGAGAGAGGACGTACCTAGATTATTATCGTGACGGTAAGGTGTACCTGGAGCCTGGTCATCAGGTGGATCTCTCGATCAGGTGGCATATATATTGATATGCTTGTATAGTAGATATTTGAGGTTTTCAAATATGTTTTGGATTGAGATCTCGAAGTGAAAGCAATATATGTATTTCAAATGATTTGAAATAAGAAATCAGGTATAAAGTCCAAAGAAATAAATTTTGTAAAGTTAATTGGATTTTGAAAGTCTAAGTTTGGGAATTAAACCTAAATGGGTAGATTAAGAATTACATATTGATTGATGCATTAGGCTTCATAAGTCTATTTTTGGTAGTTGGTTGTGCACGTATCCTTGGGAGGAAATCCGTTCTATGACATCTGGCGTGGTCCCGAGATACCTTATTCAAAATAAGGCTAAGTATAAGATTAGCTAATAAAGTTTTCTCACACCAATCCGATGACTAACTTGTAGTTTTTTTTCCTTGCAAACTGCTGGTGCCCACAATTTCCACACGGGAAGTCTGTTAGTTTGTTTTTCAGTTTTGGAGATCAGGTTCAAGCTTGAAGACTTGGAGTTCCAGAGAGAGCTCGAGTTTCATATGAAGGCCGGACGTATTCTCTTATCGGTATATTATGGATTGATGGTATGTAAAATCAAATTTTATATTCAAAAATGTTTCTACTGCAATAATATAATTATTATATTTTATCTGTTCCGCTGTGAGTTTTGTATTCTGCTGTGTTTGCTCTAATAAACCCTAACGAAACCTACTTTTGCTTACCTTCAATCGACATGGGTTTCGGTTTTTGGTCAGTTTGAAGTGAGTGGAAGTGCGGGTCGTCACACATTCCTCAGCCGATGAGAATTTGAAGTTAAAAATGGAATCTAGATGAACAACTCGAAGATTAAAAAAAATACAAACATTTCAATCGTATGTATCCAATATGGTTTGCATACGGCAATTTTCACCGAATTGACCATATCCGATATTTAATTATGAATTCTCATGTAAGATACACATACCATACCATATACATAACGAAAATGTCATTAATTTCACTTATACCCTACATCTAAGGAAACTCCATTGCATCCAATCATAAATAAATATTATATAATGAATGATTTTATGGAAGGTTAACGTTATAAACTTTTCAGAAGATTAATCAATAGCATAAACAAAAACTTATGTTAATGTAAGAAGAATTAAAATAAATGTCAATGGTGATACCTCACTTACACATAATAGAAGTTTATAAGAAAATACAGTGAATTATTATTTTTATTCCCAAAAAATTAAACAATATAAGGAATTATTTTACCAAATAACTATCCATACGAATATATAAAAAGATTGAAGAACATAAAAAAATGGTTTAAATATTGATATTATTGGATAAACTTAATAATGAAAAATGTATTGCAAGATTTAAGGGACAAATATTTTTTGTAAAATAGTCAAAGAGTAACTAAATAAAAAACAGTGAATATTAAGTAACCATCCTTAAAATGGAACTTAAATATTCAAAGCGGATTTCCTCGTTATAAAGCCGTCCTTACTTTACTACGACAACACATTTCCATGTTTTTTTCCGCTGCTACTTAAAAAGAAATTCAAAAATTGTAATATAAACGAAATATCACTAGTAGAAAAAAGTTACAAAAATGTCTGTACTTATTGTAAATAAGTGCATATATATCTATAACTATACACATAGTGTATTGTATGTAATAAAAAAGAGGGAAATAGGTTATGCACTTATTATAAATAAGTGCATATATATCTGCAATTATTCACATAGTGTATTGCAGGTTAAAAAAAAAGAAAAAACAGGTGTAGAAATGTTTGCATTTATTGTGAATAATTGTAGAGATATCTGCAACAATCCCACAATGCATTGCAGACATGTCTATGTGTATCAAAAAGCTGCAGATGTGCCTGTAATTTTCGCAAAAGTTGCGACTATTTATGCAGTTGTACTGAAAGTGATATTGTTTTCTTTTATATGCAATGTACGTCTTTTTTTGAAGATTTTTTTTGCAATAATGTGATGTTTGAATAAGTTTGGGCATTGAATTCAAAAGTTTAAAGCAATTGGCAAAAATTTCTTAAAAACATGTGACTTTTTTGATATAACTATTGCGAAGTCTAATTTTTCGAAAAATTACATATTTTCCTGCATTCTCGCTGAAGTGTGTATTTATTTATTTATTTTTAAAGCATTTTTTCTACTTTTCTTACATGAATATGAAGATGACTATATGTTAAATTAAGTTTTGAAGTTCGATAATTATTTACGTTGACTTTTGATGATTTTAAAAAAACGGTGACTTAATTTACAAATTTTAAAACGTGAACTATTTTTGTATAGTTAAACTTAACGTGGACCTTAGCCAAGCTGTTCCTATAAAATATATAGTAAGATTCAAGGGACAATTTATTTTAGTATAATACTGAAGAATAACTAAAATAATACAGTTGTCGTTCATTATAATGGTAACAAAATTGAGATTTCACTATAACAAAACAGTCCTTTTACAATGGGCATAAACCGTTGTTATATGCTTTTCACAACAGGCAAAAGCCCGTCCTAATATGCGCCTCTTAATAGGTCCTCACTAAATTACAACGGTCAGTGACTGTTGTAAAAGACCGTTGTAATAACGTGCTCTGTCACGTGCAACGACTCTATGACAATGGCTACAAACCCGTTGTAATAGCTAATAAATTACAAGCGGCTTTTGCCCGTTGTAATACATTATATTACAACAGGCATAGCCCATTGTAAAAAGTCTGTTTTGTTTTTTTTATAAAAATCTGATCGTAGTAATATAAAAATATTGCATAAATGAAAATATTGAACTCAAAATTTCTTATTTTAATATAAATATGTTATTACACTCTTGAACAATACATAGTTTTATTTCTTTCTATTACACAATTACTATACAAAATATGAAAATACTCATTTGTACAAATATTATTTCACTACATACACTTAGTTACACTCACTCACATTCTCTCATGCTCAATGTCTTCGTCTTCGGTGATTGATCCCAAATGTGCATTAAAAGAACTAGATGAAGAAGAACGAACAAGTTAAAAAAATGTGCATTGAGCAGGGCAACGTACATTAAAAACTTGGAATAAAGTTTGTATAAGTGAATGTTCTGAGGAATAAAAACATGAGACACCTGTACATTAATTAACCTTCTCCAAATTCACCTTAGTTAAATACACAGATAGCTAATAAACAAGATGTTTCACTCTATTTTAAATCTTTGACTTCTTGCTTTTGATTTTGTCCAGTCGTACCTATCAGAATAAAATAAAAGCAATAAGTTAGTGGGTAGGCAGCCATTGTCGAGTGTTTGTGGAAATTACAGTGCAGGTTTTGATGCCAAAGTGGCTACTGCAGAGAGTTGGAAAGTATGAGAGATAATAGGTTTATGTATTTATGAGGATGAATTTGTAATGATTATCAATATTTGAACTCACACATGTTAGCCTAGAAATATCAAATTAAAAATGGAACCAGGGCGTTTATGAAATCTTAATTTGCAATTCTGAATAATGATAAGCATACTACAGTAACATTGAAATAGAATATGCTTATTTGAAAGTTTAAAAAGATGAGAATCATGGTATAAATTCGGAGTGTTAAGCCACGTAAGTTGCCTTTGGTATCTTAACACTGATTTCTTTTTACTTATGACAAGATCAAGAAGTCAAAATTGAGTGGAGCCAAGTAGCTAGAAGTGCAAAATCTACAAATTTCAGAGTGTTGCATTATCACAAAAGTGAATATTGGAGAATGAAAAGGATATCATAGATGAGAGCGTAGAGTTAAGATGTTTAAAAAAACACATTTTAAAAGGAACTAGTTATTTTCAAGGATTAAACTTACAGTTTTTTTAACTGATGCCAAGTAACTCAGGTAGAGGAAATGGGTTGTCCTTTGGAGGTTGTGCCGGTTTAGCTCCAAACACCTTCGGAATCTGCATATTAAATAATACGCATGTCTGGTAGTATACAAGCAAAACAAAGCAAAGTATCAAAATAACACAACAACCTTTAAGCTTTAAATATAAAAGGATTATAAAAGAATTAGGTGTCCATAAAGCTAATAATGATGGAAGTGAAATAATCCAAATATAACTTCAGCTTTAAGGACTAAGGACACTGAGACATTGAGGAATATTTAAATATCTTCATAAAAATCATATAGTAAAACATGGTCAAATGGAAGCTTATCATACTAACTTGAACTATATATCGACTTAGATGAATCTTGGATGAAGGAGTCATGTTAAATATTAAATGTATACAGGATATAAACCTTTCAAGGTAAGTTACTATCAACAAAGGAGTCACAATACACACATTGTAATAACCCGGAAATCCGAGGGTGATGATGATTTTATGAGCCTATTGGCTAGCCGCTTGGCTTTTTTTTTCTTTTGGATTGAAGAAGGCCATGGGAGGTTATATGAAATATCCCGAAGTCCCCGGTGCAGGGGAGGTTATGGCGAAATTTTTCGAAAATTTAGGGTGTTAGCCAAATTTTTGAAAAATTTGAAAAGTTCTTAGAAACTAAAAAGTTGAAGAACTTAAGTCGTAGTGAAAATAATGGAAGTTGAGTTGATTAGTTAAACAACTTTCGGCTTTGTTCCTTTTCGGGGACGAAAAGTTTTAAGTGGGTGAGATTGTAATAACCCGGAAATCTGAGCCAATTTAAAATTTTTATTTTGGCAGTTTTAGTGAATTTTTATTATTTAAAATGAATTATTTTAAATAATATCGACGAGAAATTTATTTTGAATATAATTCAAACGTATATATTTATATAGATCGTCGTTAGAATATAAATATTTATTTATAATTATAAAAGGAATTGAAAATGGCGCGGTAGTTCGATAATTCGATTTCAAATTTCAATTCGATGTAAAGGATTCAAAATAAACCGGATTTTAGCGAAACCAAAAACGGGAGAGTGGCGATGTTTTGAAAATATAAATAGACCTGATTTTGAAAATATAAAATATACTTTGTTTTGAAAAGATAAACAGCTTTGTTTTGAAAATATAAATAGCATTGTTTTGAAAATATAAAGGGCGATGTTTTGAAAATATAAATAGGGATTTTTAAATATATAAACATCATATTAAAAATGTGATTTTTGCATATGTAGTAAAGAAATAAAGACATGATTTTTATAGTATAGAGAAAATAAAAATATGATTTTTATATAGTAGAGATAACAAAAATACGATTTTTATATTATATAGATAGTAAAGATTTGATCTTTATTATATAAACAACGGTATAAAATAGAATTTTTATCCATATAGCGTTGTTATAAAAATGCGATTTTTATATACATAGCTACAATATAAAAATGTGATTTTTATATATGTAGTGGCTACGGACAATGAAATTGACAAAAGGTGAGTACGACGAAGATTTCTACATAAGAAGAATCGTGGCGTTGGTTTAGCTTGTCGGTGAGAGCTTCTCACTTTTAATTTAATTTTCTAGTTAAAATATATACTAGGATGCAGACGGTGTTTAGTAGCACCCGACACCCGTCGTCCACAGACCTTAGACAGCTTGTATGCTTGTTTGTTTGATTTTGATGTGTAATTGGTTGTGTGATGTGATGTGAAATGAAATGAAATATTTATATAGTTAAAAATATTTTATAGTTGAAAGTAGAATTTTTAACATGTATTTAAAATGAAATGAATATAAACAAATCGAAGGATTTGTTTATATACACACATTTGACTGATATTGATTGGGACAATAAATTTTACACATCGCCCAACTGAACAAATAAAATCTGTGTTTGATTGTTTGAAAACCCCACACGTGTATTGGGATGATATATGACATATACTAGTCCCATTAATTAGTTGTATGTCGATCGACTGATTGACAGGCTGTTATAAGCGTTAAATATTTATATTTGATGCTTATACAGTGTAGAACGCACTCTGGATGATGGTTGATTATTTATCGTTGTTATTTTATACATGTGTTGTAGAAAATCCATATAATTAACATTATATGGTAATTGATTGGGCCTCATTCCAGTTTTGAAAAAGAAATATTTGAAATAGAAATATTTGAAAAAGAAATATTTGAAATAGAAATATTTGAAATAGAATATTTGAAATATAAATATTTGAAATAGAATATTTGAAAATCGAAACATATGAAGCCGTGTTGATAAGATTGACGTCACTTTGACGTGAACGATATTTATATCGATTTTATTCAGTTTTCAATGAATATTGAAGTGATTTGAAATTCAAATTAAATTGAATAGATTTGAAATTCGAAATAAATTGAAATGAATTGAATTCCGAATTAAATTGAAATTGAATTGAAATCGATTTGAATTGAAATTAAAATGAATTTATATTGAAAAATTCAATTTTGATTTGAATTTGAAATGAAGTTGAAATCATTTCGAAAATGAATTTAAAACGATTTATAAAATATGTTTTGAAAGGAAATCGACGAAATATATATAATATATAATATACGTATATAATGGCCTGAATAGAACGCGCCGCACTGCGGTAGTTCACGAATTTCGACCATTGACTTCGAATGGACATCGCGGGAGATCCGACCGTCGGATTCTCCTAAAACCGGAACCGTTGGGTTCGAATCGAAAAGAGCTTTCTAACGAATATGAGAAATTAGAAATCTAATGGTTGGATTTGGAATTATGTCTAAATCAAATTTGGAAAAGGTCGTTGTAAGTGCAGTTCGATGGCCGTTGATGGAAATCGACTTTACGGGCCTTGATAAAATTATTAAAAGTAGTAATAATTTGTGTAAAATCATAAGAAATGATTTGGGAAGAATCGGGATGAAAACTCCATATTTGAAAAAATAAAAATAGATTTTTATCGAAATGAACTAGTTTTGAACTAGAATTATAATTCTATTTATTTTTAAATAAATAAATTTAATTTGAAAAGGGTTTTAAAAGTATCCAAAAGTTCCAATAATTGAATTGGAATGGATTTGAATCGAAATTGTCTTTGGAATATTTCGGTGTTGGATTTCGTGATTATACAAATGTTGTTGTGGAAATTTGAAAGATATATATATATATATATATAGTTATTTCCAATACGATATTTGTTGGTCGTAGAATTTGATATTGAATATAAGCCGATATATTTTCTATTCAGAGCCTTGTATTTGATATCAAATGTGATTTGGGTTTGTCATGAATGGTGTCTTCATTAACACTGTTCTTGAACCCAGTTGAGAAAAAGATTAAATCATTTTATTTAGATTTAATGAAGTGTACCAATTAAATAATATTTAATTGGAATTGAACTGAATTGATTTTTGGGTTTATCGTGAACAGTGTTTTAAATAACACTTGTTCTTTAACCCGAAAATTGATGGAATGTGATTTTGGGTTGTCGTGAACGGTATCTTCAATAATACTGTTCTTAGACCCAAAGAAGTTAAGAAAATCAGAAACTAACTGGAGATTAGTTAATTTGAATGGTTTCTGGGGTATTGATCTGATGTTGGTTTCGGCCTTCGGGGTTAATACTTAGGGAATTGCTCACTTGCTAATTTACGGTTAGGGACTGACTGAAATGTGATGTGATTTTGGGGTTTATCGTGAACCGTGTTTTAAATGACACGGATTCTTTAACCCAGTCGAAGATTAAAATTAAGTGGAGTTTTGATGAATCTTTAATTAGATTGAAAAGATCGAGAATGGAGTATCACCAGTTTTTGCTCCAGGCGATAGTTAAATCTTTAATTAGATTTAAACGTGAAATGGTAATTGAATTTACTGATAACACCGTGGTGTTAGATATGAAGCAAGACCAGTTTTACTTCATGGGATGAATAGGTTGGGATTGAGAAATTAAAACAAACGATTACTTCGGTAAGGTTCGTTAATCCCGGCTAGTTTGAAGTGATATTCAAAGGAAGATTAAAGAATAAATTTGAAGAATTTATCTTTGATAAAATTAATGGGAACTTTTCCCTAAGAATGTGTAATTTAGAAACTAACTGTAGGTTAGCTAAGCAGAACGATTTCCTGGATATTGATCTGATGTTGGTTTCGGCCTTCGGGGTTAATATTTGGGGAATTATTCTCTTGTTAATTTACGGTTTGTGACTGATGAACTGTATGTTTTGTTTGTGTAACACTTGTTTATTATATACGCGAGTTATTCAGAAAGACCGGGTTTATCCCATTCTGAATAACTGATTCGACGATTAGTCGAAGATGAAGATGATGGTTGAAGACCGGAGGTCTTCACGTCGTTTGGGTGATTACTGATGATCTTGATTGGGCCGTACACCCAAGAGGAGGGAATCAGTTAGTGGTCGTCCAGACGTACTTGGAGATCGATGGATATGCGGGGTACTAGGTGCCTCTGGTTTCGTTCAGACCCAGAACGAACTTGTAAATGGACTGTGTGTCTGACATTGGATTTTATTCTGTGTGATTGATTTCTATTAAATATATATCTGTTTGGCGGCGGAGAATTTATTCTCTTTCTTAACGCCCTTCTCTGAGACGTACGAGCTCAGGGGTTATATACTGATGGATATCAAACGCATAGAGTGAATTGCCTATGTGTCATGCCTAAGTGGCAAATGATCAAGGCTTCTGTTGAAAAGCAAAGTCTTATGGTTGATGATCAAAGCACGGCCTTTGTGGCATAGCTTTGTGTAACGTTTAATTCGCGAGTTTCACACCCGGTATGAACCAGAAACGGGAGAAGGACCTCAGGGAGGGCATGCGTTTCCTTCTAGTTAGAAGTGGCGTTAGTGGTTTTACACGCCCTGACGAGTTTGACTTATGTGGTTGTTGCTGTTGTGAGGCGCCTCGGATATATATCGGCGACTATGTGAAGCCAATGGAGTCATTTGTTGGCTCATTTACGCCCCATAGGGCCGGGAAACGCAGTGTTCAGGAATTATAATCCACATCGGTAGACTGGCCCTGACGATCCAAGGGTCACTCGAGCTCTGATCCTGAGACTCGGGCTATACAGTCTCGAATCGGTGAGGACGATCCCTAGCCTCGGTTCATATCATAAATGATAACCCAACTTCCAATACGACATTTTGCGGTTTTGATTGTATACCTATATATGGCGACATGATATATGGTACCCATGCCGTCTATGATTGATATTTATGATTGTATATAAAATCAGAAACTAACTGGAAACGAGCTAAGATGGGTGGTTTCTTGGGTATTGGTCTGATGTTGGTTTCGGCCTTCGGGGTTAATACTTAGGAAATCATTCTCTTACTAATTTACAGTTGGAGTTTGATTAAAAATTTAAAACATGAAATTTAGCGTATCAAGCATTCTTTGGCTGTTATAAGGTAAAACCCTATCCTCCGGCTTGCGTTGCATTATGTGATGGGACCTGGGTCTTATAACAACTTCATTTTTCTTTATTTAGCATTGCGTTGTTTTTTTTATGCACTAATGTTCTTGGGAAGAAACCTGTTCCGTGTTATACGGAGTGGTCCCTTGATTTACCTAACTTTAAAATAAAAATTTAAAACTGTTTTAGTTCTCACACCAGTCCCATGACTGACCTGGAGTTTATTGTTTTAACCTAAACTCTGGGTGCCCTTATTTTGACACGGGAAGCTAGTAGTTTTGGTTTTGCATATTTATATTCACAGGATCCTGATTTACAGCTGGAACGATACTCGGAAAGCTTTGTATCCGCATATTACTTCTAGTTGTGTATTGTATTCTTTTCCGCTGCTATGTAATGTATTGTAATCTCTGATATTTATCGAATGTGTAATATTGATTTATACTCTGTATATTCTTGTATTCTGATGGAATTGTTGTAATATAGAATGAAGTGTTCTTCTGTCTGCGTTCTGATTTGTCGTGTTCTCAACAACAATCAGGCGTTTCGTACGGTCTTGGTCGGTTTACCGACTGATTCGGATCGAGCGAAATTCCTTTTCGTTACACACATGGACAGAAAAACTCATATGGGATTTTTTCTTAGCAAAGGCATCAAACATCTCAATTCACAGGTAATAACCAATAACAGTGGCACATCATTAAAAAAACCCTATTATTTTGTTTTCAAAAGAACATGATTCATCAGTAAATCATGGTTTTCATTCTAAATTTTTAAACTAGTCAATTTTGTGTAAAAATATTAAAAGAGAAACATAAATACATAAGATCTCAGTGGAGAGTGCATCATCTTCTAAAGTACACAAATTGAATAATGGTTACGCAAAAAGTATAAGACCATACAAATTAATTTACAACATTTTTGGCATAAGGGAAAACTTACTTTGTATAAGAAGGTTAAAAGTCGAGCACTACAAAACTCATGTATAAACGGCTGGAAATCATGCATTGTGTATGCATCCAAACAAGTCACACAAAGGACAATGAACTAGTTATTGTTGGAATATCAAACAAAAAAAAATTCTACAGTTTTGTCCAAAGAATGGGTTCTCTCATCACATATAATTATTGAATCACAGAAATGCCATGAATTCAAATCCAAACATCGTAAAATAGGATTTGAACAAAATGGAACGAGACCCCTCATCATTTGACAAATAGCACAATCTTAAATTCTAGCACCACAAACAAAAAGTAGAAAAAGAGTTGTGAAAGATAATAGAAAGCAAGATATCCAAATGTTTATGAAAGTCTTCTTTTTACAATAATCATAAAAACAACGACAAGATTTACTGTATGCTTATGCAAACATATCAGAAAAAAAATGTAGGTATGGTACAAAAGCACATTCAAACTAGTTAACCTCAACATAACACCATCTCAGTGCAGCGTAGGGTAGTGCTAAAACACAAACAAGCTAAGCAGCCTCAACCAAATCAAGTTCAAAAATGTGTGCATAATCAAATTAGGTGCATGCGCACTCACAATTGAGGTGCAAACAAGCTAGTGATCATTCATGTTCGTACTCAGTTCAATCTATATGGATACAATCAAGTGGAAGCACATGTTTGAGTAAACATAGAGAAGCTCAAAGAAAATAAGGCAGTGAAGACTAGTTCAACATTAAAAATTACACAGTGAAAACAAGCAATCGTGAGTTAAAGAACTCACCTGCAGTAGCTAGGGAAGGGAGTGGCGACACGGTTCAGCTGCCATGTCGGTTGTACTGGTCCTTGCGGTAGCCAGAGTTGGGGAGCAACTGTTTGGGCTCTAGTCGACGAAGCGAGAGCCTGAGTGGCCTGGGGCGTCTTGCCGTGGAACAGGCGACGAGGAAGATTGCTGGTCTGCAGGCAAACGGTGGAGCAAATAAGCTCGGTGCTGCACTGAAAGAAGCTTCGGAGTCGATCGGAGTTCGACTGAAGCGACGGCTTGCGGTGCCATTCACGGTGGTGAAATGATTTCCGATTTGAGTAAAATAAAATTTGGTTGGGATGAGAATTTTAAGATTTGGGAAAAATTGGTATTTGGTATTTAACTGAAAATGGAAACCTCAAAAGAAGGAGACGCTCCCTGGTAGCAGCAACGGACGATGAAGGGGGCGAAAAGACGGTATCAAGGACCCGTGAGGAAGCCAGATCGATTTGGGGGAAAGAAACCATTTTTTAGGGAGAGTCCATTTCCCTTGTCGGCTGCTCATAAAAAAATTCTTGTTGTACCTCCAAAGTAGAAGGGTACCCGTTTTTAAAGAATTTGGGCAAAGGAAGGATCCAGAAAAATGAGGACATGGAGAGGAAAATATCATAACCAATTTTACAAGTGGCAACCCCGATTTAAAAAAATATTTTCAAAAGTATATATAATTTAAATCTAATTAAATTAAAACAATTACTCAAGTTAAATGAAATTCAGAATTCAACAAATAAAAGAAATTAGTTTATAACTTATCAAAATAAATAAAATAGGTATTGACGTTAAATTTCTAGTTCACATAACATAAGTAAATTAAATTTCTTAATTAAATTATAAGGTCCATACTTCAAAGTTGAGCTATTCAAATGATCGCAAATTGTTTAATGCTATTTATAACATTTGTTTGGTAATTTTTTGACAAACGTTCATGTAATAAATCTACAAAGGAACTCTATTTTAAAAACAAATGTAAATAATAAATTTTCTTCAACTCGTATTTTGAAATCAACTTATAATTAAATTAAGTTAAGTTATTCAACATATATTCGATTTTTTCTTCACTCATCGTATAGATTTATATCCCAAACTACATTCAAGGGATAAAATTTCAAATTCGAATTGGAATTTCAAATATAACTTCTATTTAAATCTCAATTTAATTCACTTTCTAAACGCCAAAATTTTCTGAGCTATTACAATCCCCTTCCAAAAACCCGGGTTGTTACAGAAGAAGAGCGACAGTGGAACCAAGAATAGGAATGTAGAGGGCGGCGGTGAAGAAAAGGGAAGCCCTAGTCCCCATTAGTTGAAAACCGAACATTCAGCCTGTAGCTGCCATTAAAATGAATTTGAACTAGGTCTTTGATTTTGGGTTTAGAGATGATTCGCGATTTAGGGTAAAAATAAAAACAAAATGGTAGGCAACAAAAATTAGAGCAGGTTAAATTTTAGAATGTCGCTCAAACATATATCGCGAAGGTTTCTACTGAACTTAATACATGAACAAAAGATATTTTATATTTTGGTAAAATTAATTAATAAGTCTAGTATTTGCGATTTATTATATCAGTTTTTTTTTAATATTCACACGTATTATTTGTATAGGTAGATTCTTAATTGAATTCGTTCACGTATAAATCGTACGATACGTCTGATGCGTTGATCATATAAATTATTTTTAAAATTAATTAAATTTAGATTTTTTTATAATTTTTTATATTTAGTAGCTTACGCTAATGAGGTCCATATGATACGTTCCTTTTTACGTTGTTATTATATCGAAATGCTCTACATTATTATTTATGATTAATTATTAAATATAATATTATTAATGATTAATTATTAAATATTAATAAATAATATAATATTATGAATGATTAGTAATTAGTTATATAATATTATAGTTAATAATTAATATTATATGATTAATTATTAATTATTAAATAGTAAAACATAAACAATACTAATTTTATAAAACATCTATTACAACGGGCCTGAAATGACCGTTGTAATAGCATTCTATTACAACGTGCAGGTTTTACCCATTGTAATAAGAGTGTTATAAAGGATATTTATTACAACTGTCCAGAAACGACCGTTGTAATAGCATTCTATTACAACGGGCAGTCTTTGCCCGTTGTAAAATGGTGTTGTAAAGGCATCTATTACAACGGTTCAAAAAGTGACCGTTGTAATAACATTCTATTACAACGGGCAGGTTGTGCCCGTTGTAAAATGGATGTTGTAATAGGGTATTTTTGTTGTAGTGTGTAAGTGGAAAAACAATTATTTTCATTGAATTGGATAACTCAAGTGTATCTAATTTATACAACTAATGAATGGAACTATAAATTGAAAGACGTTATAGTACAAATAATTATATTCTTAATCGTACCAGGCCTCATTATAGTTTGATGACCAATTTAGGATCTATGAGAAGCAAAAATGCAACATAATAGCTGGAAATCCATAAATATTGGCTAAATATGAGAATCTTTTACATAGAAAGATAGGAAAAATAAAAACCTAAAGAAAGTGTGTAATCCGATCAAAAGAAGATATTATTACCTTGGATTGAAAATAAATTTACATAGGAAATAAATAGCTTTCCCTATTGATTTTTTAGCAAAGATCATAGTTCATGTCAGTAATCGCAAAGCCTGTCACAAAATTTCAATTATGTGATCACTACTACATAGGATAAAATTAAGGATTGCAATTATAGATTAGTTATAAAGTAGAAAATTAGTTATCAAGAAATAATTCAATGGTTTAGAGTGGAGTAGAAAAGAATAGAAACAACATATTATTTTATTAGTAAATTCAACATATTCAGTAGTGTATAATATCTGCCACTCACAAAATAAATAACCGTTGTCAATATATTAATTTAAACATCAACATTTTCCGTTCATATTTGTTATAGAAACCTAGAATAACATATAACAAGTTATCCGAAAGGTCTTGTAAGATATTAACACACCCTTAGAGAATTCTCGATCGTGGTGGTTGCTTTTGGTCGATTCACTGTGGGCCAACAAAAAATGATCCTCAACGAAGGAAAAATTACCTTAGCCAATTTAAAATAAGTCAGCTAAGGTAATATATGTGGATTGCAACCAATGATCGTTGAATTACAATCCACATGATGGTGTGGATGGCAATCCACACCATCAAATTAGCCTAGTTAAAATAATTCAGCTAAGTAAAATGTCTGGCACCTTAGTCGGCTTTAAATAAGCGAGCTAAGGCCCTATTCTCGTCCAGTTCAATGGGTTGCTTCAACAACCTTGCCAAAAAACTACAATTAACCCCTTTAGGGTTGCCAAAGCAACCCAACAGAGCAAAATAGACCCCCTACTGGGGATTTATTGCTTCCCAATCGACCCACAGTTGGGAATGCTCTTAATAAACTTTTGTGACAACATTAAAACATCAAGTAGAGCAATTAATGTAGAAATAGTCAAATTAATTCAGTATAACAATTTGTAAGAAAACACTACACCAAAACAGGTGATTCGCAACGAGTATAACCGTCGCAAACAATTTCGGCAACGCTTATTAGTGTTGCTATGGAGGTGTGGCAATTTATTTCCAACGCATATAAGCATTGACAGATTTTCTCTCCCGATGCTTATAAGCGTTGGTATATTTTCATTTGCAATGCTTATAAGCATTGGGAGACTTTTGTTTGTAACGCTTAAGCATTGGAAGATTTTTGTTTGCAACGCTTATACTTGTTGCAATATTTTTGTTTGCAACGCTTATACTTGTTGCAATATTTTTGTTTGCAACGCTTATACTTGTTGCAATATTTTTGTTGGCAATGCTTATAATTGTTGCAAAATTTTCGTTCACAACAAATATAACTGTTAATAGTAACAGATATTAGTAATTCCAACATTCTAACATTAATAGTCAATTATTAATTAACATGATTATAATATGGACGATATTTGATATGAATCCAAAACAAATATTATTCTCAATTTAAAAAGTATAACTCAATGAATATCATTAGACAACATTCATAATCAAGTAACGACATAGAATATCAGTTAACAACAGATAAGTACAATACATAATTAAGTTGCCAAATTTAGTACGTAATTAAGTTGCTAAATTCCATACACAAATGAAATTCTACAAATTCCGAATACGAAGCTCCGACTATATAACGAAACCTCCATCTGAACTACCATCCATTTTCCTCTTTTCTTCCCTATCTCTAGAAGTGCCTGCATTCATTTACTGAAATTTTCAGTTCCTTGTTAAAAACAAAAAAACATAAGTATTATATTGATAGGCACGTTATAATGATAGTAAGTGAGAAACTGAATCTATTAAAAAGGATGATACCAATACTGAATGCCAAAGTGGCATCAAAAAAAATAACCTAATACACAAAAAATATTTAAGAAAAAAGAGACTACATAAATAAATATGACTGGCATAGATGAATTTCACTCAATATACACGTAGTAAGTATCTGAGCCTACAATATACCGAATTATTCGTAGGCTCGGTAAACTGAGCCTATAAGGCTTAGTTTAAAACTGAACTATAGCTCAGTTTTACTAAGCCTTGTAGGCTTAGTAAAACTGAGCTTCGGCTCAGTTTAAATTGAGCCTTTACTTAACCTACAAGGCTCAGTTTAAACTGAGTATAAATCTGAGCCTACAAGATGCAGCTCTCAATCCATTCATTGTTATTCCAACTCATGAACAATCAATATCAATAATTGTATTAGAGACATCAATTTGGACACAACCCATATCAACAACAACAACAATATGCAAGTTGAGTACATCTATTAATGATCCGACATGTCAATGTTGTCACAAAGTAACTATTAATCATACCTGATATTTCATTGACATATATTTTGGATCCAGCTGAAACCAAAGCTTTGCCCCATGCCATGTAATCATCTTTTTTCCTTTTCTGAATTAACCTCCAAGTTAAGCACCTCTCTGATAAGAAATGAATACAATTTCCTGTCATGAATTTTTCTTCTTAAAATGATGATGAAACCAGTGTATAGAACATGATTGATGAAATAATTTGAAATACACAGTTAAGCATTACATGGATTACTTGGATGAGTTTTATAAATATAGAAATTCACGGACACAGTGTAAGTGTGGAACAGGTCGGTTCGCATTTAAGATAGTAATAATTTTGGGTAATACAATTCATAACAAGTGCGAACTTGTGCTTCGCACACGGGTTGAAGCAAATAGTATACGAAATCGTGTTGTGGTATGATTCGCAGATAGAAGTAGTGATTATATTGAGTAACCTTTCTAGAAATAATTTGTCGAGAAGGTATTTGTAATAATTTGGAGTACTTGTTGAATCATGGTTTGATATTAGTATAAGGTGAACATTGTATGGCGCAAATTTTAATGATTACGGATAACTGAATTAAAGTGATCAGAGAACTAAGTTGAAATGTATGAATTCAGAAACTTTTAGCTTGAAGGTTTCATACGTTGTAATGGGACATTGCAATTGTATCACTGAAGGTGTGACGTCCAACATATTCAAGGAAAAGGAATTGAACCCAAACGTGCATAATAGAGGGGAGCAGAGAAAGGACAAACGGTAATAATATTAGCATATAGCAGCTGAATGACTTAAAAGGAGCATATGCAGTATAGAGAGGTAATAACACAGAACTGATGTGTTTAAAAAACCTAAACAACGTGAATATTATATATCCAGCATAATTAGGCAGTATGATTAGGCGGCACAAAGCTAATTATTAATTTATGTAAATATAGTTGTGCAATGTAGGAAAATGTAGAACTAACAATTAGCATTAGAAGCAGCAGTCTATCAGCTATTGAAATAGAATTACAAATAATATTTCAGTTTCATGTGATAAATGCCTATTCACTACAGGCGGAAGTACATGGTAGCTGAATTCCATACAGATCATAGGTCCATGGTACCTTATCTTCAAGTTGACAACCAAAAGTAAAACTGAAGTCTTTTTGTTGCATAACCACCACATTTAGTCCTGTAGTGCATATCACGTTTAAGTTATATAATATATTGTTCATGATTCATTGAAAATGAGAATACAATATAAGCTACTCCATTGTGTATTACCAACTAACCGACCATCCTCCTAAAATCAATGCTGAAAGGAATTTGATGAGTGGAGACACAACCCAGAATCAATTTGAAACAAAGTCAGATCGGAAATTGCTTAACTTAACTATACAATTTTAATAAATCAGTCAAAAAATAAATGGTATAGCATGGCTAAAACGATGAATGTTGCATCGTCTGGATCCAAATAATGTAAATAGATTGAAAGCAAGGAACATCATTTTGTAAACTCGCAGTAATAAAATCCATCTCGGATAATTTTTATTTCAATACTTTTTTAATGAAATGTTGATTGAAATATAAACCAAATTTGTAAGGAAATAAGCTAGTAAAGTTGTATGAATGTTGTGTTATTTTACTTGAATAAGATAAGGAAACCTTAAAGAAATTAGGGCCAAAACAGTCAAGCATTTGAAGAATTTGAGTAAATCATAACTATATAGCTTATAACAGGAATTAAGTTAAGATTTGTGATCTATTATTGTGCATGTTTATATGTTTGCAGACAAGCATGCAGACTTATAGTTCCTACACTAAACCTCAAATTTAGCATTGCAAATTATAGTACGTGATTGTATAGATAAACAGATATTTGTAGTAGTTTATACACATCAAATGTAGCATTACAAATTATAGTTCTTCATGTTATGTATAATAACATTCCAAGGGTCTCCAAAATCAAACGTATTTCATTATGTTTTATGGTAATAAAACTGGCAATAATGATATGTATTTTTGTTGTTTGCAAAAGCAAACACTCTAGTTTGGAGTTTAATTAAAAAAACTAAACATACTACCAGGAATTCATTTTTGAAATTGAAATAACAACCACAAATATTTGTAAAAGCGAATTATAATCATTGAAGGCCATTTGGTCTATAATCATTGAAGGCCATTTGGTCAGTTAAGGCACACACACGCGCATAAAATAATGATGTTGTAAGAAGAGAGCAAGTACCCAATTTAACCTCATCATCAGAAGGAGACTAACGTCATAAGAACACACAGGTAAAAAGTCCAGCAAACACTGGGCTTGTTACTATTTTGGATATTTGAATTGTGATAAAGAAAGCAGTACCGTAATTCACTACAACAAAAAATACTTTTCGCAACAAGCGATATCTGTTGCAGTAGACCTATTGCAACAGGCCTGCGCCCCTTGGTATAGCCGAAGTTGCTAAAAGTCTGCAACATTTTCTGCCTGTTGCAATAAGATGTTGCGGTATACTTTTTTGCAACAGACTTTTGTTGTTGTAACAGATCATTTTGCAACGGTATAGGTCCGTTGCAATAGATTCATAAATCTGTAAAAAAAAAAAAAAAAATTATAGTTTATAAATATTACAGATTAAATGAATTCATTTTGGTAATAGTGTATATCACACAATGAAATAAACAAATAAAAATTCTATTTTAACAAAGTTTAAGTAGTACAAACAATTACAACAAAATTTCTACAATTTTCATATATCATTCATGTATAACAATTTCTTCCCTCACACAACGTTTTTTTTGTCATTCATATACTATAACAAGAAACCTGTCTTTCAGCCATTCAACCATACGGCACAACCCGAAACCTGTCTACCAGCCATTCAACCTTCCCTTGTGCTTCTCAACCAAAATTGCCACTGTTAATTGCAGGTAAAACCAGCGTTTCTCAAACCATCAACTCTCCTAAACAGCCCATCAACAGTACCACCGCCGCTTCCTCCAAACCAGCAACACTTCAATTTCTATTAGCTTCAGCAACCACCTCCTACAACACCAACCACAATCGCTACCTTCCACTGTTCACAAACTATCACCATACTCCACCACTGTCCTCCCCATTATACACTATCCGACCAACTTTTCAGTCCCATCCACTCTAATACACAAGCATTCCTATTTCCTCCTCTCCTCCAGGCGCTCCCCATTGCACCATACTTTCACTACTCCAAATCACCACTGCCAGCAAGCCAACCGACACTACAATACTCAGTTCCACAAAATTAGTTCCAAGCAGATTGACGCTACCCACAAGCCTTTCTACAAGCTTTAAATCACCACTGCTCTTACAACCAAGCTCCACTTCCATACACCTCTCCCTTAACATTCATCTGTATCACCATCGCCGTAGTACCAACAACCAAGTCCTTCATCTCTCCTCGCTGCCAATTGCCAAATATAAGAAATGCCTGTAGTAACTTGTAGAAAGCTGATTTTGTCAGGAATTTCACCTAAGATACCATTATAAGATATGCCTGTGTGATAAAAAAGTGATTATATGTTTTCAAAGTCAACATATATAGTAAAATTAGCACATGCATCATATTACGTTGCATTCAAACATCTTTTGTAGGCATTTCAACAAACAACTTCTAAGCAAAATCAATATATCAAAACACAAAAAACACACATCAGGCTATCCCAAAGATCAACAAACGCATTTATGTATATCAGTATGGAACTTTACTCTAAGACATACTCCATCTGCTAAAATTACAAAGCTCAACAATCACAAACCAGATTTTAAACAAACAAATTGCAAATTGTAAAATCTTATAAATCTTACCGGAATTTGGACAAGCGCAAGCAACAATTCTTCTCTTAGTTATCCAAAAAGAGTAGCCAATTGAAGGCAGACAAACTTTTAGAATACGATATGCAAATTTGGAATGATGTTATCATTAACATTTTTTAAATGACTTATACTAGTTTTGCCTCTGCAATATAATTGCTTAAATTTTTTTTTTCCCTTTCTAAGGCCATGGGAGCACCCAACCAATTAGCTGAAGTCATTATGTTTGTTTACAGCAAAGTTGCTTACTATACCTACTCTGTCATCAGCTAGATAAAAGTATAGGAATGCCATACTTCACAATTAGTAAATCCACAAATATTAGAATCTTGCTCCAAGCCAGTTTTATAAACTTTGTTGTGAACACCTTACGTTCAGTTATATGTGCATTTAAATTATTTGGTATGCAGGGAATGACAGGGGAATTCACACAAACATCAACCGTGCAAGGTTTCGAACATGGTGGAAAAGATATAACAGTAGTAAAGACCGGAACAGTATTGTACACATCACTAGATACCTCATTTTCCAAACCCTACACTCTGTATTAACGCTATCATTAACGTAGCCATCAAACTCACCTGTAGCAAGAGACACTCGCGAAGGAGAGATGGGGTCAGTCATGGTGAAAGCGAGAGGAGCTCGTTGAACGTCTTCCAAGTCTACGACAGAAGATGCGAGCATAGAGGATGGAATCGTTGAAATCGAGTCCACAACATATGCGAAACCACGACCATATCAGATTGTAGAAGGTTGAGAGAGCAAGGAAGGGTGCTTCTTTTTAGCCATACGAAGGCGTGGGTAGTTTTGTGGGGTGGATGCAGTTTGAGCTTGAAGTAGCAGAAGCCGCCATTAGGTTTTTGATAATATCGTTTATCCTCCCTTGAACCATTACGATTTTTGATTTGGGTAATTAGGAAATTAGGGTTACGAGCCCAAGTCGTGTTGGAGAAGATGAGAGGAAGGGTTCATGGTGACCGAATTATTTTTGGCTTTTGAATTGGGAAGCGGTCTCGATGTGTAATATAATCGAAAATTTGGGGATAGCGCCAAAACATCCGATTTGAAGCCAAAAAAATTGGATTTGGAGCCAAAATAAATAATAAAACTTATTATAAATGCTACAAAAGGAAACATCTAGATGTACATGAAAATAATAGTTTGGACTGTACATGAAAATAATAGTTTGGACGTGTTAGCATGTATAAACTTACAAGTTCATATCTAAGTAGTTGTTTGTTATAATTATTAGTTAATAAGCAATAGTATCCTTACATCGACTACGAATTTCATCGAATTTTATTAAATATTAAATATTAATTATTAAAAACTAATTACTAATTATTATTATTTTGATATTGACTATTAATTATTAAGTATTAATTCTTAGTTATTTGATATTAAAGATTAGTTGTATTTAATACAAACTACTTGATATTATTAAATATTTAATATTAACTACTAATTATTAATTATTAATATTAGTAATTATCAATATTATTGATAAATAAATATTAATTTTCAAAAATTATTAATTAAACTTTAATTATTACTTCTTAATTATTAATACTAATTATTTCTTCTTAATTAAGCATTTATCATTAATATTAAGTAGTAAAAACTAATTATTATTTATTATTTCTTAATTGTTTTTTATTATCAAATGTTGTTAATTATTTATTTATTAATTATTAAAGGTAATCATTAAATGCTATATTTATTTTTAATAGTATTTTTTCGCAACTGGATTTATCAGTTGTAAAAAATACAGTTATTGCTAGTGGCGAAAACAGTTGCTAAAGATATCTATTCGCAACTGGCTTGAAAGCGCAGATGCAAATAATATGTTTGTTGCAACTGTTATGGAAGCATAGTTGCTAAAAGTAGGCTTTTGCAATAGGAAGGGAAACGCAGTTGCTAAAAATATATATTTCGCAACAGGAAGAAAAGGTCTGTTGCTAAATCTCATCTATTGCAACTGTTATAATTGGTCTGTTGCTAAATATCATTTACTGCAACTGTCATGTGCCGCCTGTTGCAAATTGCTAGTTGCAATAGGGTATTTTTCTTGTAGGGGTTGTACCATAGCAAAAAAATTCCAAGTTGTTCGTCTTCATGTGAATATTTTCCCAATTTCACAGGTGAGACTGAAAAATCAAATGGGAACTTAAGACAGAAGTAAAAATAACAATTACTTAAAGTAAATGAAGAATTTTAGGTATAAGAACTGCATAATACATAAAAATATTTTTAAGCAGCATTCTTTTTTTCCATATACTAATCAAATAAAGGACCGCAATTAAATGTTTAGTTCTTATTTCATTCATGTCTAAGTATGAATATTTCCAAGTTGAAATAAATATTCATAAAATGAACAGTGTAGGCTTAGTCAAGGTTTATTATCTACCTATACAAATGCAAACAATTTAAAACAAATAAATCATAAGATAATTTTGCATACATTGAATTGTGGTGATCGATTTCAGAAAGTGTTCATCCAAATAGCAAGTGTATTAAATTACTCAGCAGCACAACATGAACGTACGACATAGCAGGTTTAAATTTGAACAATAAATCCATACCTAGTTCAGGATATCTGTTGAAGATAAGTTCAAGCTTATTGCAACGATGCCACGAACAACGACCATGGCAACATCATACAACTTTAAAAGGAAGTAGTGATGACAGATGAGTTGATCAAGCAAGACGACAATGGAGGCCTGTGGACAGGAAAAAGTAATGTAAATACACACATATCACCACAACTAACACAGCAAAGGGAGGAATGAAGCCTCTAGTTGAAGGTAACAAATGCAAACATGTAAATAGACATGACCGAAAATTTATCCCTTAGAATGGGTGGAATTAAGTAATAGTGACAAATTATATTATGTCAATAAACCTGATTATTTGTTTGATACCGATCAGGGAAATTATTTTGAAATAAACAGTCAGAAAATATTGCAACCGCAATGTTTATCAGTTCCAATGATTGCTGCAAACGTATATTTGACTTTCATGGGGAACTATGATTTTGCTAAATTGTATACATTTCGGAAACCAATCCTTCATATATATATATATATGTGTGTGTGTGTGTGTGTGTGTGTGTGTTGGAAATGTTTTATTAACATTAGTGAATTATTAAAAATAATGGAATAAGTGTATGAATGGCTCATATGGGTGAATAGTCCCACATCATGGGATTATATAGAAGAGGCAAGCATTTATACTTGTTTCTAAGAAATCATGTTGGGGCCTTGGGCTTCCAATATTTGCTTTGTTGTGAGGAGGGAGACCATGCATCATGACCACCACACACGCGCGTGCGACCGACCGACTCGACCCGGGCCGGGCTCCGGCCTTGTGGTGTAGACACTTATATTTTTTGGACCATAAAACTTAGCCTTTTTCGAACCGTTTTTTTATGGAAAAGATTTCTGCAATGGTAAAAACTCTTATCCCTTAATTTTAGCGACCCACTAATCAGCAACCCTAACCATAATTCTCGTCCTATATATTGTCATTAGCTTCAGACGAGAATTACAACCGAATTACAATTTCTCCTTTTCTTTCAGCCGCCATTAAAAAATTTCTCTCAGAAATTCTCGAGCAGTATTTTAATTCAGAAAGTGCAAATCTGCACTGATTTGTTGTGCAAGCAAATCAGTTATTGTTTTAGAGGTTGTTTTATCCTAGAGGCGGCGGCGAAGGACCGAACAGGTTTGCACCTTCGACCAGATCGCCGAATCGTCTTCAAGACAACGACCTAGTCCACGACTCAGCCATTGTTTCCCAATAATTTGAAGACGAACTGAAGCAATGGCTTCCAACTCAACCCTAGACGATTCTGCTCCACCCTCTGCTTTCCAGAACTCTCTCGTGACTGCTGCTCCATTCAGATTTGAAGGCTTGCATTTCAAACGATGGCGTCAGAAGATGGAGTTCTTCCTCACCATCAGAAAGGTTGTGGCTGCGCTGACTACTGACAAACCGCAGCTTCCAGATAAACCTGACGAGGCTGATGCAGGGAAAATGGCATCATGGACTGAACAGTCAAAGCAACTGTAGACCTGGACTGAACATGATTACTTATGCAAGAACTTTATTCTGAACGGACTGAGCGATGATCTGTATGATTACTATAACTCAGATGAAAAGACAGCAAAGGAGATCTGAGAAGCACTGAAGAAGAAGTATGATACAGAGGAGGCAGGGGCAAAGAAATATGCTGTGAGCCATTACCTAAAATACCAGATGACTGATGATAGATCTGTAGAGATCCAGTGTCATGAGCTGCAGAAAATAGCTCATGAGATCATCTCCGAAGGTATGGTCTTGGACGAACAATTTCAAATTGCTGTTATCATTGACAAATTACCCCCAAGCTGGAAAGATTTTAAGAATGTCTTGCGACATAAGACTAAGGAATTTTTCTTAGAGAGCTCGATTACACGCCTCCGTATTGAGGAGGAGGCACGCAAGCAGGACTAGAAAGAAGAGGTGCTGATTGTGAATAACAACAGTACTAGGAAGACCACTCCTAATGTTCTGAAACCAAATCAGAAATCTTTTAAGAATCAGAATAGGCGCAACAAACAGAATGGGAATTCGCAAGGAAACCCTAAAGGACAGCAGAAACCAGCCCAAAAGAATGACTCTGGACAGTTGTTTCTATGTTACAACTGTGGAAAACCAGGTCATATGGCACGTAAGTGTCGGAACAGGCCAAGCTCTGCACCGCAGGCTAACCTGACTGAGGAGCCTCTTACGGCTATGATTACTGAGATTCACCTTGTTGGTGGATCAGAGGGTTGGTGGGTAGACACTGGTGCTTCTCGCCATGTCTGCTATGATCGTGGCATGTTCTCGACATACACGGCTGCTGAAAATCAGAAAGTGCTGTTGGGAGATTCTCACACCACTAGAGTTGCGGGGATTGGCAATGTGGAACTCAAGTTCACCTCTAGAAAAACTGTAATTCTGAAAGATGTTATGCACACTCCAGAAATAAGGAAGAATCTGGTCTCTGGCTTCCTGCTTAATAAGTGTAACGACCCAGAAAATCTGAACCAATTTAAAAATTTTAAATTGGCTAAAATAATGGATTTTAAATATTTAAAATAAATATTTTAAATAATGGCGATGAAAACTGAGTTTGAATCGACATTTGAAAATGAATATAATTAATTATAATTATATATAGAATTGAAAATAGCGCGGTAGTTCGATAATTCGATTTCAAACTTCAATTGAATGTACCGGGTGCAAAACAATCCGGATTTTAGTGAAACCAAAAACATTAGGATCTAATTGATGATATCTTTCCAACGAATCTGACCAATCGAAATTTGATAGCGGGAATCAAAAGATATGTCCAGTTGAAAATTCTGAATAGTCGCTATGGAATTCAGGCCCTTAAAATTGGACATTTTGCAAACGACCTCGGATTTCGACGAAACCACTTTTGTTGGATCCGGGATGTGAAGTTATTGCTAGGTTTCAAATTTCATAATTTTTCGAATCAATATGTGGGCATGGCAAAAGAAAACGCGTTTGACCAGTTTTAGTTGATTTTAATCGACTGGAAATTGGCCATTTTTCCAACGGTCTTAGAATTCGACGAAACTAGTTTTGTTAGCATCGTATCGTCAATACGAAGCTAGAAAATATTTTCCGAGAATTTTTCTAGTTAGTATGTGGCCCCGGTAATTTGAAATGTACGTTTAAAATTCAATATAGTGATTTAAATGTAAATTCAACGGAAACTGATTGTAACGATTAAATCAGCTTGCGATACGTATCCCATTGTGTTCGGAATGGGGGTAAAACGCTATGGGCGACAGGCGGTGGGCCTCGTTTCGAGGTCGTATGTAAAAGTCAACTTTTTTTTTTTGAAAAATTAAATAATAAAATAATAAAAATAATTTTAATTTCCCCCCCCCCCTTTATCTCCCTTTCTACCCCCCCCCCCTCCGATTCATTTAAACAGAGGAAAAAAAAAAGGGGAAAACCCTAAAAAGTATCGATCGACGCCTTGAAGCATCGCCGCACCACCCGAGCTCCGACGAAGACGAAGACATCGCCGCCCCCTCCGTCCGCTTCGCCTGCTCCTCCCTGTTCGAACCCTCCCATCGCGACACGATTCGAGAGCCCTCCCAGCCGACGACCTCCCACCGCCGAGCGCACCACCTCCAGCACCTCCTGCCGCCGACATCTTCCTCAGTTTCCCCACCTTTTTTTTTTCTTCGCAGGAATGTATGTATTTTATTTTATTTTATTTATTTTTATTTTAATTCTGTAATGCTGTTTTTTTTAAGGTTAATACTGTTTTATTTTTTTAAAGATTTTTAAACTGAATTTTAAAAAGATTTTTAAACTGAATTTTAAAAAGATTTTTAAACTGAATTTTAAAAGAATTTTAAACTGATTTTTAAAGGATTTTTAAACTGATTTTTTTTAAGAATTTTAATCTGATTTTTAGAAGATTTTAAATCTGATTTGTTTAAAAGTAAAAACTGATTTTAAAGAAGTTAAAAATGATTTTCAAAAGCATATAAAAACTGATTTTTAGAAAAAGGTTTGAACTTTAAATAGAAAAGGTGTAAACTTTAAAAAGAAAAAGGTTTTAACTTCAAAGAGAAAAAGTTTTGAGCTTTAGAATGGAAAAAGATTTGAACTTTAAAAAGAAAAATCACATTTTTTTTATATTGAAAGTCGAAGTAAAAATCATATTTTTATATATTGAATAGCGTAGTAAAAATTCGATTTTTATATATTGAATAGCATCGTAAAAATTCGATTTTTACATATGTAGAGAATACGGGCGAAAGCGACAAAAAGGCGAGATTGGCGAAGATTTCTCTAAGTGAAGTGTCGCGTAGTTGGATAGCTATTGGTGAGATTTCTGATTTAAAAATTATATATATATATGTGTTGAAAATGAAAGTGAATTGCTATATATAAATATCTATATATATATATATATACGCCCCTCGTCCACAAACCATGGACGATATTTATTGGTTGAAATTGTTGTGAAAATTGATTGATAGCGAATGATTGTTTGGGATTGTTTGTGATTGATATTGGTTGATTGTGGTTGAAAAATACCCGTTTGTGGTTGTGAAATATTTGGTTGAAACCACATAGGATTAGTTTGTGGAAATGAAATAAATATATACATGCCGCCTGCGTGCGAACTAGATGCATGATCCCCATTGTCAAAAACCGTGAGGTTTTAAGGTAGAGCGAGGAGCCGTACTAGGGACGGTCCCGGTTTTAACTACCCTGCCGTTATGCTGCCGAAATTTTGAATAATATTCGTGTGTTTGAATTATTTTCATATGCTTAAACTATATTTATTCATTGATTAGAAATTCATGTGTTGAATTGATATTCATTCGTTGATTAGAAATTCATGTGTTGAATGGTATTCATATTTTGAAATAAATTGTTTGATAATAAAAAAAACCACTTTTTTATCTATATATAAAATCCTATTTTTGTCACTAACATGAACTATACAGAAAAATAGTGTTTTGAAATGAGTTGTTTTACAATAAAAATCACATTTTTATTGTATGCATAAACCATTGAAATGTGAAGTGTTAAAAATAGCCACTTGTTCAAAATAAACATATATGAGTTGAAATATTCATTAATTAGCTAATGAAATGATTTGCACCTATTTATGTAACATTAGAATGAATGGTGTTTTTAAACCAAATAGAAATCAAATATGAAGTTGAACAGAAAATGATAAATGATAAGAATTGTATATATATGTACATGCATATTCATTGAACAGGTTATAGCAAAGGGGCTAGAGAAGAGGAATAAAATTTTGTGCCCGACAAATAGGTACACATTTACTGCTTTGTTTGGGTGATTATTTTATGAGCCTGTTGGCTAGCCGCTTGGCTTTTTCTTTTTCTTTTTGAGATTAGAAGGACCGGGAACGCTATTTGCGATTTCCCGATGCTCCCGGTGCAGGGGAGGTTATGGCGAAATTTTCCAAAATTTTAAGGTGTTAGAAATTTTTTTGAAGTGAAAACGATATTGAAATCATTGAATGAACTATATTTATATAAATATATAAATATAAATAAAATTAAAACGAAACGAAGCCGTGCAGTTCGTATTTTGAAACCGTGATTTCAAACGACTAGTACGGGAAATCCGACCATTGGATTTTCCCGAAACCTCAACCGTCGGGTTCGCCTTGGAATAATCTTTCCAACGGCACCAACCTTGTAAAAATCCAACGGTTGGATTGTCTGGAATGTTTAATTCAAATATGAAGAAAAACAGCGTCAGAAGCGATTATATATATATATATATATATATATATATATAATTATATATTTAATCGAATAACGACGCTGCAGTTCGTAATTTGAAATCGAAAATTCAAACGATTGTACCGGGAGATCCGACCGTCGGATTTTCCCGAAACTGGAACCATTGGATTCGTTTTGAAAAGACCTTTCTAATGATGTAAATTTTGTGAAGATCCAACGGTTAGACTTTCAGATATGTGTAAATCAAATCTGAAGAAAAACAGCGCCACGGCCGCCTTATGGCCCGAAGCGTCGTTTTGAATAAAATGGCTATTTTAAAATAAATAAAAATAGCGATAAATAGTTATAAAATATCATAAGCGATATGGAATAGAAATAAACTGAATTTGTTCGATTTATGTGGCTTTTGATGGTTGAATGTGTTTGGTGTGAAAATTACATTAAAGAACAATATTGGTGTGGTCGAATAATTTAACCATTGAAATAAATCGATTTGGAATTCTAAATATACGTGAATTATTCGAAAAGGCCGAGTTAATTCTCATTTCGAATAATTGACCGACGATTGAAATTCGAAGATGAAGACGGTGGTCGAAGACCGGAGATCTTCACCTCGTTTGGATGGTAATCGAGGTCCTGATTGGGAGGCATCCCGAGATATGGATAATGAGTGGTAATCGTCCAAGCGTACGCGGTGATCGAAGGGTTTGCGAGGTATTTAGTGCCTCCGGTTTTGTTCAGACCCAGAACGGACTTGTAAATGGACTGTGTGTCCGACATTGGATTTTATTCTGTGTTGATTGATCTCTGTTAAATATACATCTGTTTGGCGGCGGAGAATTTATTCTTTTGCTTAACGCCGTTCTCTGAGACGTACGAGCTCAGAGGTTGTATATCGATGGACATCAATCGCATGGCGTGAATTGCCTGTGTGGCATGCTAAGATGCAGTGATCAGGGCTTCTGTTGAAAAGCAAAGTCTTGTGGTGACGATCAAAGCACCGCCTGTGTGGCGTAGCTTTGTGTATAACGTGAATTCGCGAGCCTCACAACCTGGTATGAACCTAAAACGGGAGAAGGACCTCAGGGAGGGCATGCGTTTCTTTCTAGCTAGGGTGGTGTCAGTGACCTACCAGCCCTGACATTTATATACTTTTCACCTATGTGGTTGTTGCTGTTGCGAGGCGCCTCGGTTTGATCGGACGATCCGGGTCCGATGGAGTCATTCGTTGGCTCGTTTACGCCCCAAAGGGCGGGGAAACGTAGTGTTCAGGCATTTTAATCCACATCGGTGGACCGGCCCTGTCGCTCCGAAGGCTTGACTGAGTACTTGCCTGTGGCTCGGGCTAGAGAGTCACGAATTCGGTAAGGACTATCTTTTGCCTTGGTTCATGACGGAAAACCAATTTCCAAATACGTGACTGTGCGGTTTTGATTGTATACCTATATATGGCGACATAGTGATATGGGGCATTAATGCCGTCTATGATTGATAGTTATGATTTGAAATTGTTTTCAAAACATATAAACACTAGCAATAATATCAAATGCCTTTGTTTTATTCGTATCAAGCATATTTTGGCCGTTATAAGGTAAAAACTCTATCCTCCGGTTTGCGTTGCATTGTGTGATGGGAACTGAGTCTTATAACGGCTTCATTTTTATAAAAAGCATAGCGATGTTTAAAAGAAAAATTGGTTTTAAAGCACTGGCAATCCAATGGAGTAAACCCGTTCCACGAAGGTGGCGTGGTCCTGTGATTAGCCAAATTATATATATGTGTTGAATGGATTTCTCATACCAGTCCCATGACTGACTCGTAGTTTGTTTCACTCTCAAACTCGGGTGCCCCTTTTTCCACACGGGCAGCCATGTATTCAGGTTTAGCTGGTTCTTTCTGGATAGCTGGAGCTGAAGATGGATTCTACCATTTATTTCTTTTTATGCTGTTCAGCTCCTATTGTACATATTTTGTTTATTTCCGCTGTAGACATTTATGTATAGCTGAACTGTATTTGTACTAAGTAAGATCCTGTATACTGTGTAACTCTGATGATTACTTTTATCCAGTATATTCTATTGTTCATTATCTGGTGTATTTATTTAATTCTGTTCTGCTATTATCTTTTTCTGCATTATATTCCAAAGATAACCCTTGTTTCCGTCTGAACGGGATTTCGGGCCGTCTCAACGTGGTATCAGAGCTTTGGTTAAGCTTAGTTCTGGAATATAACATTAGAACGAACTCGTCAGAAATAGAACCAGAAGTGTTCTAGGATGGGTAACTCTATACAGATAGGATCAGTAATATCCTAGTATGAGTAAAGCAGAATGAAATTACACCTTGATAGACACATTTACATTTGAAGTATGTGTTTCTATATTATAAACTACCTTTTCTGTGACCTGACACTTGATCTGCCATTTGCAGAAGTACTAGAAAATGAGTGTCAGAAACAGAAGGAATGCAGAACCGGATATTGAGGCCCGACTTCTAATAGAAAAGACTTCTGGGCTGCCTTGAATGTTTCTCCAGCCCAAATTGAAAAGGTTCCTGAAGTCACAGAGAATATTCCTGACCTCATCAAAGACATTCCTGTCGTCAAGGATTATGCGGATGTGTTTGAGGAAGTTGTTCGCTTACCTCCGCAGAGAGAAATAGATTTCAAGATTGCTTTGATTCCCAATGCAAGGCCGGTAGTTCACGCTATTCGAAGAATGTCCTTGAAAGAGAAGGAGGAATTAGACAATCAAACACGACAACTAGTATGGAAAGGTCTGATCAGGCCTAGTTTCTCTGATTGGGGTGCAGCAGTGGTGTTTGTCCCAAAATCTGACGGTACTCTACGTCTATGTGTGGATTATCGTGACTTGAACAAACAGACAATAAAGAACAAGTATCCATTGCCGCGGATTGATGATTTGTTAGATCGATTAAATGGAGCACAAGTATTCTCACGAATGGACCTAGCTATAGGATTCCATCAACTTCGAATTGCCGAAGAGTGTGTTCCAATGACAGCGTTCAGAGGCCCCGACTTATTCTACGAGTGGTTAGTAATGCCGTTCGGCTTATGTAACGCTCCAGCTTATTTCGTCGATCTGATGAACAGAGTATTCAGAGGAGTATTGAATAAATTTGTTCTGGTTTTCATTGACGATATTCTAATCTTCGCTAAATCAAAGGCCGAACATGAAAAACATCTGGAACAGGTTCTAGAAATTCTGAGACGGAATGTGTTAAAAGCCAAATTTTCCAAATGTATCTTCTGGCAAGATGAAGTGAAATTTCTGGGCCATGTCGTATCGAAAGATGGAATCGCTGTGGATCCAAGCAAAATCACGGCTATTCAAAATTGGAAACAACCCAGTACTCCCACTGAAGTCCGCAGTTTTCTCGGATTGGCTAGTTATTATCGGAAATTCGTTAAAGACTTTTCGAAGATATCAGGCCACTTAACGAAGCTTACCAAGAAGCACTCTAAATTCAAATGGACTCCAGAAAGTGAGGAGGCTTTCGAAGAGCTAAAGTTAAGACTAACGAAAGCTCCAGTGTTAACCATCATTGATGGCAACCAGGATTTAAAAGTATGGACTGATGCTTCTAGAGAAGGCCTTGGCGCAGTGTTAATGCAAAGAGGTCAAGTGATTGCTTATGCTAGCTGTCAACTTAAGCCACACGAGAAAAACTATGTAACTCATGATCTTGAGTTATTGGCTATCATATTCTCTTTGAAAATCTGGAGACACTATCTTCTCGGTGAGAGATTCGAACTGTTTACAGATCATCAGTCATTAAAGTATCTGTTCACTCAAAAGGACTTGAATTTGAGGCAGCAACGTTGGCTGGAGTTTCTTGCAGCATATGACTTTGAAATTATATATACTCCAGGAAAGGCCAATGTCGTGGCTGATGCATTAAGCCGAAAGAATGTAATGATCGCCAGCTTTATTATCACGACTTCCTTGATTGACAAAATATCTATTCTTCAGAAGGAGGATAACTTTATTAAGGAAATGATCAAAAGGATTCAGAAAGGCGAACCCTCGTGTTTTCAAATAGATAACGACGAGACCTTGAGATTGAAAGGAAGAATTTGTGTTCCGGACGTCCCAGAGTTAAAAAGGGAAGTGTTAGACGAGTGTCACAAGTCCAAGCTGAGTATCCATCCTGGTGTGGCCAAAATGTATAACGATATACGTTAGCCGATGCCCTACTTGCCAGCTAGTCAAGAGTGACCAACAGAAATTGGCTGGATTGTTACAACCACTAGAAGTTCCTGGTTGGAAGTGGAAACATATTTCTATGGATTTCATTGATGGTTTGCCCAGAACCAGAAAAGGGAATGACAGTATTTGGGTGATCGTAGATCGCTTCACGAAGACCGCCCATTTCATATCTGTCAGATCAAATAGAACCGCTCAGAGTCTGGCGCAGATTTATTTCAGGGAAATAGTTAGACTGCATGGAGTGCCGCTCAGTATAGTAAGTGATAGAGATACAATATTCACTAGCAAATTTTGGGAAGCATTTCAAGTCGAGCTGGGAACGAAGTTAAACTTGAGCACCGCTTATCATCCTCAGACAGACGGTCAGACTGAGAGGGTGAATCGCATTTTAGAAGATCTATTGCGGGCTTGTGTTATAGATTTCGGTGGATCATGGGAAGACCATCTACATTTGGCTGAATTCTCTTATAACAATAGCTACCAGGCGAGTCTGACCATGTCGCCATTCGAAGCATTATATGGTAGACCTTGCCGATCTCCTACTTGTTGGGTCGAGCCTGGAAATAGACTTGTGTTGGGTCCCGATATGATTCGAGAAGCGGCCGACATAGTCGATTTTATTAAGAAGCGATTACTCGCCGCTCAAAGCCGACAAAAGAGCTATGCCGATAGAAGAAGAAGAGATATATCCTTTGAAGTTGGCAACTACGTATATTTGAAAGTATCGCCGATGAGAGGAGTTATCCGGTTCGGTAAAACTGGAAAGTTGGCACCCAAATTCATTGGTCCGTTTCCTATTCTGGAACGGATTGGGACTCTCGCATATAAAGTCAAACTGCCTGACTGGTTGCCTGGAGTGCATGATGTATTTCATATATCTCAACTTCAAAAGCACGTTCATGATCCAGACTTGATTGTAGAAGAAGCAGCTCAGCAGGATATTGAAATAACCCCAGAATTAGCTGTGAGGCGAGAGCCGCTAAAGATCATCGGCAAAGAAACCAAAGAGCTGAGAAACAAGAAAGTTCACTTAGTCAAGGTGCAATGGAGTGGAGATCCGCGAGATTGTACTTGGGAAACTGAGGAGAGCATTCAGAAAGCTTATCCTAGATGCCGAGTAGATATCTCTGATTGACTCCGGTGCAAGGTACATTTGTCATACTTTGCATTACCATTTAATTCTCTATTCTGTTGCTATTTTCTTCCCAGGGATGCGCACTATTTATTCTATACTCTGAATGATTTATAAAAGAATATAGAAGTTGATAAGAATATTTTTGAAAGGTTAGACATAAATTGGTTGGTTGTGTTGTATGATTATGGATTTATCAAACCACTTTCGACTTTGTTCCTTTTCAGGGACGAAAAGTTTTAAGTGGGGGAGATTGTAACGACCCAGAAAATCTGAACCAATTTAAAATTTTTAAATTGGCTAAAATAATGGATTTTAAATATTTAAAATAAATATTTTAAATAATGGCGATGAAAACTGAGTTTGAATCGACATTTGAAAACGAATATAATTAATTATAATTATATATAGAATTGAAAATAGCGCGGTAGTTCGATAATTCGATTTCAAACTTCAATTGAATGTACCGGGTGCAAAACAATCCGGATTTTAGTGAAACCAAAAACATTAGGATCTAATTGATGATATCTTTCCAACGAATCTGACCAATCGAAATTTGATAGCGGGAATCAAAAGATATGTCCAGTTGAAAATTCTGAATAGTCGCTATGGAATTCAGGCCCTTAAAAATGGACATTTTGCAAACGACCTCGGATTTCGACGAAACCACTTTTGTTAGATCTGGGATGTGAAGTTATTACTAGGTTTCAAATTTCATAATTTTTCGAATCAATATGTGGGCGTGGCAAAAGAAAACGCGTTTGACCAGTTTCAGTTGATTTTAATCGACTGGAAATTGGCTATTTTTCCAACGGTCTTAGAATTCGACGAAACTAGTTTTGTTAGGACCGTATCGTCAATACGAAGCTAGAAAATATTTTCCGAGAATTTTTCTAGTTAGTATGTGGCCCCGGTAATTTGAAATGTACGTTTAAAATTCAATATAGTGATTTAAATGTAAATTCAACGGAAACTGATTGTAACGATTAAATCAGCTTGCGATACATATCCCATTGTGTTCGGAATGGGGGTAAAACGGTATGGGCGACAGGCGGTGGGCCTCGTTTCGAGGTCGTATGTAAAAGTCAACTTTTTTTTTTGAAAAATTAAATAATAAAAATAATTTTAATTTCCCCCCCCCCCCTTTACCCCCCCGATTCATTTAAACAGAGAAAAAAAAGGGGGGGAAACCCTAAAAAGTATCGATCGACGCCCTGAAGCATCGCCGCACCACCCGAGCTCCGACGAAGACGAAGACATCGCCGCCCCCTCCGTCCGCTTCGCCTGCTCCTCCCTGTTCGAACCCTCCCATCGCGACGCGATTCGAGAGCCCTCCCAGCCGACGACCTCCCACCGCCGACCGCACCACCTCCTGCCGCCGACATCTTCCTCAGTTCCCCCCCCCCTTTTTTTTCTTCGCAGGAATGTAAGTACTTTATTTTATTTATTTTATTTTTATTTTAATTCTGTAATGCTGTTTTTTTTTAAGGTTAAAACTGTTTTATTTTTTTTAAGATTTTTAAACTGAATTTTAAAAAGATTTTTAAACTGAATTTTAAAAAGATTTTTAAACTGAATTTTAAAAGAATTTTAAACTGATTTTTAAAGGATTTTTAAACTGATTTTTTTAAGAATTTTAATCTGATTTTTAGAAGATTTTAAATCTGATTTGTTTAAAAGTAAAAACTGATTTTAAAGAAGTTAAAAATGATTTTCAAAAGAATATAAAAACTGATTTTTAGAAAAAGGTTTGAACTTTAAATAGAAAAGGTTTAAACTTTAAAAAGAAAAAGGTTTTAACTTCAAAGAGAAAAAGGTTTGAGCTTTAGAATGGAAAAAGATTTGAACTTTAAAAAGAAAAATCAGATTTTTTTTTTATATTGAAAGTCGAAGTAAAAATCATATTTTTATATATTGAATAGCATAGTAAAAATTCGATTTTTATATATTGAATAGCATCGTAAAAATTCGATTTTTACATATGTAGAGAATACGGGCGAAAGCGACAAAAAGGCGAGATTGGCGAAGATTTCTCTAAGTGAAGTGTCGCGTAGTCGGATAGCTATTGGTGAGATTTCTGATTTAAAAATTATATATATATGTGTTGAAAATGAAAGTGAATTGCTATATATAAATATCTATATATATATATATACACGCCCCTCGTCCACAAACCATGGACGATTTTTATTGGTTGAAATTGTTGTGAAAATTGATTGATAGCGAATGATTGTTTGGGATTGTTTGTGATTGATATTGGTTGATTGTGGTTGAAAAATACCCGTTTGTGGTTGTGAAATATTTGGTTGAAACCACATAGGATTAGTTTGTGGAAATGAAATAAATATATACATGCCGCCTGCGTGCGAACTAGATGCATGATCCCCATTGTCAAAAACCGCGAGGTTTTAAGGTAGAGCGAGGAGCCGTACTAGGGACGGTCCCGGTTTTAACTACCCTGCCGTTATGCTGCCGAAATTTTGAATAATATTCGTGTGTTTGAATTATTTTCATATGCTTAAACTATATTTATTCATTGATTAGAAATTCATGTGTTGAATTGATATTCATTCGTTGATTAGAAATTCATGTGTTGAATGGTATTCATATTTTGAAATAAATTGTTTGATAATAAAAAAACCACTTTTTTATCTATATATAAAATCCTATTTTTGTCACTAACATGAACTATACAGAAAAATAGTGTTTTGAAATGAGTTGTTTTACAATAAAAATCACATTTTTATTGTATGCATAAACCATTGAAATGTGAAGTGTTAAAAATAGCCACTTGTTCAAAATAAACATATATGAGTTGAAATATTCATTAATTAGCTAATGAAATGATTTGCACCTATTTATGTAACATTAGAATGAATGGTGTTTTTAAACCAAATAGAAATCAAATATGAAGTTGAACAGAAAATGATAAATGATAAGAACTGTATATATATATGTACATGCATATTCATTGAACAGGTTATAGCAAAGGGGCTAGAGAAGAGGAATAAAATTTTGTGCCCGACAAATAGGTACACATTTACTGCTTTGTTTGGGTGATGATTTTATGAGCCTGTTGGCTAGCCGCTTGGCTTTTTCTTTTTCTTTTTGAGATTAGAAGGACCGGGAACGCTATTTGCGATTTCCCGATGCTCCCGGTGCAGGGGAGGTTATGGCGAAATTTTCCAAAATTTTAAGGTGTTAGAAATTTTTTTGAAGTGAAAACGATATTGAAATCATTGAATGAACTATATTTATATAAATATATAAATATAAATAAAATTAAAACGAAACGAAGCCGTGCAGTTCGTATTTTGAAACCGTGATTTCACACGACTAGTACGGGAAATCCGACCATTGGATTTTCCCGAAACCTCAACCGTCGGGTTCGCCTTGGAATAATCTTTCCAACGGCACCAACCTTGTAAAAATCCAACGGTTGGATTGTCTGGAATGTTTAATTCAAATATGAAGAAAAACAGCGTCAGAAGCGATTATATTTATATATATATATATATATATATATATATATATATATATATAATTATATATTTAATCGAATAACGACGCTGCATTTCGTAATTTGAAATCGAAAATTCAAACGATTGTACCGGGAGATCCGACCGTCGGATTTTCCCGTAACTGGAACCGTTGGATTCGTTTTGAAAAGACCTTTCTAATGATGTAAATTTTGTGAAGATCCAACGGTTAGATTTTCAGATATGTGTAAATCAAATATGAAGAAAAACAGCGCCACGGCCGCCTTATGGCCCGAAGCGTCGTTTTGAATAAAATGAATATTTTAAAATAAATAAAAATAGCGATAAATAGTTATAAAATATCATAAGCGATATGGAATAGAAATAAACTGAACTTGTTCGATTTATGTGGCTTTTGATGGTTGAATGTGTTTGGTGTGAAAATTACATTAAAGAACAATATTGGTGTGGTCGAATAATTTAACCATTGAAATAAATCGATTTGGAATTATAAATATACGTGAATTATTCGAAAAGGCCGAGTTAATTCTCATTTCGAATAATTGACCGACGATTGAAATTCGAAGATGAAGACGGTGGTCGAAGACCGGAGATCTTCACCTCGTTTGGATGGTAACCGAGGTCCTGATTGGGAGGCATCCCGAGATATGGATAATGAGTGGTAATCGTCCAGGCGTACGTGGTGATCGAAGGGTTTGCGAGGTATTTAGTGCCTCCGGTTTCGTTCAGACCCAGAACGGACTTGTAAATGGACTGTTTGTCCGACATTGGATTTTATTCTGTGTTGATTGATCTCTGTTAAATATACATCTGTTTGGCGGTGGAGAATTTATTCTTTTGCTTAACGCCCTTCTCTGAGACGTACGAGCTCAGAGGTTGTATATCGATGGACATCAATCGCATGGCGTGAATTGCATGTGTGGCATGCTAAGATGCAGTGATCAGGGCTTCTGTTGAAAAGCAAAGTCTTGTGGTGACGATCAAAGCACCGGCTGTGTGGCGTAGCTTTGTGTATAACGTGAATTCGCGAGCCTCACAACCCGGTATGAACCTAAAACGGGAGAAGGACCTCAGGGAGGGCATGCGTTTCTTTCTAGCTAGGGTGGTGTCAGTGACCTACCAGCCCTGACATTTATATACTTTTCACCTATGTGGTTGTTGCTGTTGCGAGGCGCCTCGGTTTGATCGGACGATCCGGGTCCGATGGAGTCATTCGTTGGCTCGTTTACGCCCCAAAGGGCGGGGAAACGTAGTGTTCAGGCATTTTAATCCACATCGGTGGACCGGCCCTATCGCTCCGAAGGCTTGACTGAGTACTTGCCTGTGGCTCGGGCTAGAGAGTCACGAATTCGGTAAGGACTATCTTTTGCCTTGGTTCATGACGGAAAACCAATTTCCAAATCCGTGACTGTGCGGTTTTGATTGTATACCTATATATGGCGACATAGTGGTATGGGGCATTAATGACGTCTATGATTGATAGTTATGATTTGAAATTGTTTTCAAAACATATAAACAATAACAATAATATCAAATGCCTTTGTTTTATTCGTATCAAGCATATTTTGGCCGTTATAAGGTAAAAACTCTATCCTCCGGTTTGCGTTGCATTGTGTGATGGGAACTGAGTCTTATAACGGCTTCAATTTTATAAAAAGCATAGCGATGTTTAAAAGAAAGATTGGTTTTAAAGCACTGGCAATCCAATGGAGTAAACCCGTTCCACGAAGGTGGCGTGGTCCTGTGATTAGCCAAATTATATATATGTGTTGAATGGATTTCCCATACCAGTCCCATGACTGACTCGTAGTTTGTTTCACTCTCAAACTCAGGTGCCCTTTTTTCCACACGGGCAGCCTTGTATTCAGGTTTAGCTAGTTCTTTCTGGATAGCTGGAGCTGAAGATGGATTCTACCATTTATTTCTTTTTATGTTGTTCAGCTCCTATTGTACATATTTTGTTTATTTCCGCTGTAGACATTTATGTATAGCTGAACTGTATTTGTACTAAGTAAGATCCTGTATACTGTGTAACTCTGATGATTACTTTTATCCAGTATATTCTATTGTTCATTATCTGGTGTATTTATTTAATTCTGTTCTGCTATTATCTGTTTCTGCGTTATATTCCAAAGATAACCCTTGTTTCCTTCTGAACGGGATTTCGGGTCGTCTCAATAAGGCTAGTTTCACTCAAGTAATTGAGGCTGATTTGTACACCCTAACTAATAAGGGAACTTTTGTGGGAAAAGGTTATGCTTGTGAGGGTATGTTTAAACTGAATGTTGAATCTAATAAAATGACTACTTCTGCTTACATGTTGTGTGATTTTAATATCTGACATTCTAGATTATGTCATGTTAATAATCGAATAATCCGTAACATGAGCACCCTAGATATGATACCTAAAATGATAGAATCTGAACTTGATAAATGTGAATTCTGTACACAAGCTAAAATCACAAAGAAACCTCACAAACCTGTTGATAGAGATTCTGAACCCTTAGACTTGATTCATTCTGACATATGTGAACTAGATGACACTTTGACTAGGCAGGGACATCGTTATTTTATCACTTTTATTGATGACTGCTCTAATTTCACATATGTATACCTTATGAAAAATAAAAGTGATGCTTTTGATATGTTTAAAACATTCAAAACTGAGATTGAGAATCAAGCAAATAGAAAATTAAGAGACTTTGTAGTGATAGAGGAACAGAATACGAATCTAGTTCAATTCTGGACTTCTATAAACAACATGGTATAGTACATTAGAGAACTGCACCCTATTCTCCTGAAATGAACGGTAAAGCAGAAAGGAAAAATAGGACCTTTACCGAATTAGTAGTTGCCATATTATTAAATTCTGGTGTAGCAAAACATTGGTAGGGTGATATTTTATTGACTGTATGCTATGTTCTGAATAGAATCCCCAAATCTAAGAATAAAATTTCTCCTTATGAAATTTTAAAGAATCATACACCCAATGTCTCATAATTTAGAACTTGGGGTTGTTTGGCTTATGTTCGCATTCCAGACCCTAAGAGAATAAAATTGGCAAGTAGAGCATATGAATGTGGATTTATAGGCTATGCTATTAATAGCAAAGCATATAGATTTTATGACCTTAATGCACATAATATAATTGAATCAAACGATGCTGATTTTTATGAAACTAAATTTCCTTTTAAATTAAGGAATAGTGGGGGCACTTCAAATATGCCAATTAGAACAGAACTTAATGAAAATTCTGAAGCTGAACCTAGAAGAAGTAAAAGAGCAAGAACCATAAAAGACTTCGGTTCAGATTTTTGTGCTTTTACTATTGAGGAGGATCCCATAAACCTCAAAGAGGCCTTATCTTCTTTAGATGCCGATTTTTGGCAAGAGGCTATAAATGATGAGATGGATTCTTTAGAATCCAACAAGACTTGGCACTTGGTAGATTTACCCCCTGATTGTAAATCTATAGGCTGTAAATGGGTACTTAAAAAGAAATTAAAACCTGATGGCACTATAGATAATTATAAAGCACGACTAGTAGCTAAAGGTTTTAAACAAAAAGAAAATATAGATTTCTTTGACACTTTTTCACCTGTAACTAGAATAACATCCTTTCAGGTTTTAATCTCACTTGCTTCCATTAATAATTTACTTATACACCAAATGGATGTTAAAACTGCTTTTTTGAACGGTGAATTAGACGAAGAAATTTATATGGACTAGCCTGAAGGATTTGTAGTACATGGTCAAGAACATAAAGTATGTAAATTAAATAAATCATTATATGGTTTAAAACAAGCACCTAAACAATGACATGAAAAATTTGATAACTTAATCATTTCAAATGGTTTTAAAGTTAATGAAAGTGACAAATGCATTTATTACAAATCTGAGAATGACATTTGCACTATTATATGCCTTTATGTAGATGACCTACTCATTTTTGGGTCAAATATTCATGCCATAAACTCAGTCAAATCCTTATTAAGTGTCAATTTTGATATGAAAGATCTAGGTGAGGCGAGTGTAATACTTGGTATTAAGATTACTAGGTCAGAAAAGGGAATTTCTTTGGATCAATCTCATTACATTGAGAAGATACTAAAGAAATATAATTACTTTGACTGTAAACCTGCAAGTACACCATATGATCAGTGTAAAGTTATTTAAGAACACTGGTGAAGGTGTAAGACAGTCTGATTATGCGAGCATCATTGGCAGCCTTCGGCATACCACTGATTGTACTAGACCCGACATTGCCTATGTCGTGGGATTATTGTGCAGGTTTACCAGTAGACCTAGTATAGAGCATTGGCAAGCTATTGAAAGGGTAATGAGATACCTTAAACGAACCATGAACCTTGGATTACAATATGAAAGGTTTCCAGCTGTACTTGAAGGATATTCCGATGCAGACTGGAATACCTTATCTGATGACTCTAAAGCGACCAGTGGCTATATATTTAGCATCGCTGGAGGAGCTGTTTCTTGGAAATCCAAGAAGCAGACTATTTTGGCTCAGTCTACTATGGAGTCTGAGATGATAGCACTAGCTACAACTAGTGAAGAGGCAGAGTATTTGAGAAATCTGCTAGCTGAGATTCCCTTATGGGAAAAACCGATACCGGCTGTGTTGATACATTGTGATAGTACCGCGGCTATTGCAAAAGTTCAGAACCGTTATTATAACGGTAAGAGACGATAAATACGTCGTAAGCACAGTACGGTTAGAGAACTACTTTCCATAGGTACCGTTAAAGTGGATTATGTACGTAGTGAGGAAAATTTGGCAGATCCTTTGACGAAAGGACTGTCCAGAGAGAAAGTCCATAACTCTTCTAAAAGAATGAGACTATTGCCCTTAGATTGTTGAGTCACACACAATGGTAACCCGACCTAAATGACTGGAGATCCCAAGAACTAGGTTCAATGGGTAATAACAAGTTGTGTAGTGATATGAGTTGAACATGCTATTTAATAAACCAAGAAGCATGTATTCCTGAAGTAATTAGGGAATGAGTTAATAGAAACTCTTAATGAGATCTAAACTCTATGTGGAGTGGAGTACCTACCTTCAGGAGTGCTCTTGATATACCCACCTTTGTGAATGTGGAAATGTGGTCGTTTCCTATGGAGTTGCGGGCAAAACTTCTAGAGCATTCACTAAACTAGGATAGACGTGCATGACCATAAATGCACGGGCTTATTTGATTGCACTATATAAAAGGTTGTGTGTGGTTTGATGTCAGGAATAGAGTTCAAGACTACGTGTCACTCTAGTAAAAACTGAATCTTATTAACTATGCAAAGGTTCAAGTCGAAAGACACCTTTGTTTATGCACAATCTTATGCTTTTTAAGAAATTGCTCGAAAATATTTTTAAAAATTCAAGTGGGGGATTGTTGGAAATGTTTTATTAACATTAGTGAATTATTAAAAATAATGGAATAAGTGTATGAATGGCTCTTATGGGTGAATAGTCCCACATCATGGGATTATATAGAAGAGGCAAGAATTTATACTTGTTTCTAAGAAATCATGTTAGGGCTTTGGGCTCCCAATACATGCTTTGTTGTGAGGAGGGAGACCATGCATCATGACCACCACACACACGCGCGCGACCGACCGACTCGACCCGACCCGGCCCGGTCGGGCTCGGGCTCGGGCTTGGGCCTTGTGGTGTAGACACTTATATTTTTTGGACCATAAAACTTAGCCTTTTTCGAACCATTTTTTTATGGAAAAGATTTCTGCAACGGTAAAAACTTTTATCCCTTAATTTTAGCGGTCCACTAATCAGCAACCCTAACCCTAATTCTCGTCCTATATATTGTCATTAGCTTCAGACGAGAATTACAACCGAATCACAATTTCTCCTTTTCTTTCAGCCGCCATTAAAATTTTTCTTTCAGAAATTCTCGAGCAGTATTTTAATTCAGAAAGTGCAAATCTGCACTGATTTGTTGTGCAAGCAAATCAGTTATTGTTTTAGAGGCTGTTTTATCCTAGAGGCGGCGGCGAAGGACCGAACTGGTTTGCACCTTCGACCAGATCGCCGAATCGTCTTCAAGACATCGACCTAGTCCGCGACTCAGCCATTTTTTTTCAACAATATATATATATATATATATATATATATATATATATATATATATATATATATATATTATCATTATTATTTATTTTAATTTAATTTTGGGTTCCATATCTAGTCAACTCCAACTTGTTTGGGATATATGGCTTTGTTGTTGTTATTGTATACATTAGGGAAACCAATTACAGGTAAGGCTGGGAAAAAATATTGCTCATAGTAAACGGTCAGAACATATGGTGGTGTGCAATGATGTCAAACTGAGGAAGCAACAATGACTCATTGTTTGGTTAGATGGGTCGAATTCGGCCTCTATTATAAAGTTGTGCAAATTGTATAATGCATACAAATTTGTCAATTTGTTTATATATCTATAAAAGCTACTCACTTTGATGGTTGTAAGGTACAAAATTTTAGTGTAAACTTTACATAAATGTATACAATTTACTGAGCAGCAAGGACAAATAGACATTGAGCTTACACTGAAGCACAACCTGAAGAAAAAACCAGCAAGTAAGAGAAGAAAACATAGTATATAATCCATTTATGCAGAGGTTTAAGACATTGTCAGGCAACTTAATCATGGATAAAAATCTACTGCAATTGATAAGTGTATATGTAGTAAGATAGTAAAAAAATGAGTTAAAGCGATATTGAAGTTTACGTATTGAGATGCCTAGGTTAGTCCCAGCTTGAAGCAATTGGTGCGTGTGTGATAATCCTAAGTAACCCAAAGGTGAATAGGTATAGAAAATGATGTGGACCAGCATGTTGGCATGGCAAGGTAGAAAGAAAATAACAGAAAGCAAGGCAAGGCTTATAGATTTATGTTAGCAGCAGCTATCACATTTGAGTCTGACAACACAAATGGGAAGATCAAGATTGCAGGCTTTGAAGCAATATCAGACGGCATGGCATGATGACGTAGCATCGCATTTATATAGAATAAATTATGCGTAAGTATTGCTTACGCATAATTTTGTTGTGAACAAAAACATTGTTGGGGTAAAGGTCGTGTCCGAAATGGTAGAATGACATCAGGTAGGTTGATATTATTATAAAATATATCTTCATACAGAATAAAGTCGTGTAGGAGCGGAATTTGTATAAGTTGTTCCTTTACCAAAACAAATATTTGAGATATGCTTTTATAAAAATCAATGTGACCAATCAATACCATCAAGTGTCAACAGATGCTCTTTACTGGGGGTGAACTATATATTATCTTGCTTCCAACAGACTTATTATTACCGATATATTCCAACAATACAGCTAGGAAAAACCTGATCTCATTTTTTTTTTCATTTTTCTACACTAAGTATCCTCTCCTCTCTTTCATTTACAACGTCCATTATGCATTTGTACAAATAAAAATGATGATTTTGTTACATATTGCATTTTGGTGAACATGAAAAATACAAAGTAAAAGCAAAAAGTAATACATTCTCTCTATTTTCCTTTAGTCCGTGTTCCATCATGAACTATCCCTCCTTTCATGGAACTATAGTTACAAAGAATTAATGTATATATGAAATCCCATGACAAAACATTATACTACGTTAGATAGAACCAAATATTATTATCAGACAAGGAAGTCCAACATAATTATCATTGAATCAATCACAAACTTCCGCTTTTGGTTGTCAACCCAAAAACAAAAAAAATTACGTATTTCTTTAATCTAAAAGTTTAATGGAATACTCAATGAAGTAATGTCCATTTATATAATCTAAAAATTATATCCATACTTAGACATACATTTACCTTTGTGGATCCCATTAAATGCTAAATAATTGTTCTGTCCACACAGTGGAAAGTCTTGACAAACAATTTTATATTACATACCAAAAATTTGTATTTGTGCAGTAATGCTAAGCACAAAAAGAGAAACATCCAGCGTACTTTTTTTTTTATCATCACTACATGTTCTTTAAATTTTCACTTTTAGTACCACATTATTGATTTATGCGTCTTGGTGATGGAATAAACAGGTGAATTTCAAATGAAACAATGTTGATAGTTTTAATGTTTTGTCTAGTTTAAGAAATGATTCCATATGGTTCGGTTTGGGCCACGATTCTGTGGACCATTACCATATTTTCCCCCAAATTAGAATTAGGAATTTACTATACCTTTATGTCATTGTCTGTGGATTGTGACATAAAAATTTATGATATATATCATTTAAAGTCATATACAACATCATCAAACTCCAAGATAAAAGATTAGACTAGCTAACTGAAAAATCAATAATAGTTGCACAATAAATGGTGCTAACATGTGTTAAATAGCAAGATTAGTTATGAATATTTATTCCCATCTTATATGGTCAAACAGCAGAAAGTATTACATAATATATGCAAAATTAAATGTTCCAAAAGTCATGCACATAGCTAAATATTTATAAAATATTATCAGCTATGTAAGATGAGTAACGTTAAAGGATATTAATTTGATTGGAGTTACTTCATTCATAGACCAATTACGATCGGTTTATACCAGCGAATTAAAAGATGCTAAATATCTGCCGATGGCCAAATTAGTTCCCACAATTAGTGGATTTGTGACCAATCTCAAGTTGAATACTACTACTATTATGATTAAATATTACCAATTCCTTGTATCCTTCAAGCTTTGATATTTTTTCAATAATGATACTAAACATGGTCAATGATAATTTAATAAGCGTATAATTAATTGTGGGAAAAATAGAAAACATGCTAGGAAAATAATTAATGCTTGTTTATAAATAACCATTCCAGTTATGAACTTTCTTACTTAAATTGTGTATGATTTTGCTTACCCATGCACTGTTCCAATGTAGTAATGTTATGTTGATTATTAAGCCGACTCAATTTATAAAATGACTGATGCAACCTTACAAAACTACATTGGGAACTTAAAAGAAAGAAAATAGAATTAATCAAAAAAATAAAAGAACATGGAATTATACCAAGAAATCTCAAACCTTTAGACCACCAAATCAAGCTATAAAATAAGGATTTGAATAAAGTTTAAACTTGGGAAGTGTCTGGCATGATCAAGAGTTCTCATAATATAAAAAGATACATTTATAACAAAATAATCAATAATAATAGTCTGTGTAACTAAGGAATTAGGATTCATCCACTTCACTCTTCTTTCATTCTAGTTTCATTCATTACCTAAATTGTATTAGTCGGTGTAACTAACAGTCAAAATTATTTCTAATCATAAAGCTTAAATTATTCATACAAATACTTTTATTGATTTTGAAAACCGACTCGTTCGGTAATAATCGAATCAGCTGCCTTTGCAAATGAACATGGAGAAAAAAGACTAGTCATACTGCGATACCCAACAAAACCTTAAGGCGTGGTAGAAATATGAAGTTTGATTGTAGATTCGTCAATGCAATGATAATTAATTTGGATATTTTGTTGAATTCGTTTTTAATATGTAAAAATTGATAATATTTAAATAGTTTAATCTATATGTTTACATGTATGTTGCAAGATAAGCTACATTTAACATGGCAACAAAAATGAGTTGCTTTTCTTATATTATTGAGTAATGACAGTCAGTGTAAGTAAGGAATTAGGATTCATCCACTTCATTCTTGTTTCATTCATTACCCAAATTGTATTAGTCGGTGTAACTGGCAATCAATATTATTTCTAGTTTTCTACTCATAAAGGTTAAAGTATTCATACAATTACGTTTATTGAATTCGAAAACTGACTCGTTTAGTAATAATTGGAACAATTACCTTTGTAAATGAACTTGAAAATAAAATAGACCTAGTCATATTATGACACCCGTCAAAACCTTTTGGCGTGGTATGAATAGGAAGTTTGTTTGTAGATTCGTCAATACAATGATAATTAATTTGGAAATTTTGTTGAAATTGTTTTTAATATGTAAAAATTGCTAATATTTAAATGGTTACATATATAGGTTCACATTTATATTGCAAGATAAGCTACATTTAACATGGCAACAAAAATGAGTTGATTTTTCTTTATTATTGAGTACGCACATCTACTTTAAGGTAAATATTTTTCCAACTAAGTTGACAGTCATATTAATTTTTTTGTAAAGTTATATCATTTCATGTTCAAACTTTTTAATGCTTGTAATAAAATTTGTGGAAAAATTCAAAGCAGGTCAAATTTTTTTAATGCTTGTCGATAAATAACCATTTTAGTTATGACTTGTCTCGCTTGAGTTGTGTATGACTTAGCTTACCCTTGCAATTTTCCAATGTAGCAATGGTAACTTGAGCATTAAGTTGACTTAATTAACAGAAATGACTGACGTACTCTCGCAAAACTTCATTTAAGAACTTAAAAGAAAGAAAGTAGAATTAATCAACAAATAAATGAAAGTAATCTTGTAGCAAAAAATCTCAAACCTTTCAAGGGGCAAATGAAGCTAGAAAATAAGGACCGAATCAATAAGGCTTCAGCTGGGGAAGTGCTTAGCATGACTAAAAACCTGTATAAATTTGAAACATAAGCGTGTAACAGAATAGTTAGTAAAACAATTAGCATAGCTGTTAAATTAGAATGCATCCATTTTATTATAGTTTGATTATGGTCACATTCACTGCCAAATTTGTATTAGTCGGTGTTACCAGTCGTCAAAATTACTTCTAATCGTAAAGCTTGAATTACGTGTACAAAAAATTTCTTAATTTCAAAAACTTGTTGGTTTAGTAATAATCAAAACTACTGCTTTTGTAAATGAACATCAAGATAAAAATTGATCAAGTCATACTGCAACATTTGTCGAAATTTTTTTACGTAACAGGAAATACAAAGTTGGATTCATCAACGTGATCAGCTACACTTAAGACAGGGAAAAAAGAGTTGATTTCTATCTTTGCACTGAAATTTTTGTTCAACTTTACATATTTGTCTTTGACTATATACGTTGTTATTGAGTGAACAACATAGAAATATGAATATATGTCTTTTAATAAAGATATTTATAGTTTAAGCAACTAAATGAGAAATATGAAATCTACAAAATATTACATTGAGCAAATAGAGGTCGTAGAAGAATTACAATCAAGCACATAACAGAAAAACTTGTCTCTAAAATTATATTAACAGGTAGTCAGTGGTCATATCAAACCAAATCATGATGTTTTAACACAGTTTTTTTTAATGTTTTGAAGTGAATTTGAGTTGTTAGTAAAAATCCTATGAAACTCAATTCTTGAATCGTAGTCACATTATGCAAATTTATTTGTAACATTAAGAAAATAGTGCAACCGGCAATTGAGAAGAGAATAAATAACTTCAAAGTTAATTGACATGGAAATCCACTACAATCGAAACAGGAAAATGAATATAAATCTTAATTTAGTGCTGGTGGTTATTTTTTCAAAAGCAGATCTAGGAAAACCTAGGTATACTTGTTAGTCGTTGGAGGTGGATCTATTTGTCCAAAATTATAGAGTCGATCTGGAAAGAAAAGAACACATAACGTTGAAAAAGTCATTAGTTCGTTGTACTTTCTTCTGCTACTCGAACAGGTATAAAAACCAGATGATGTTTTGGGTTGCTGCAACAGGTTGTATTAAGAGGGGCTGCAAGTGGACAGGTGGAAGAAGAATAAGATCGGGAAAACTGTCAATCGGTTGAGGAGGGGACAAAAAGAAACACTGTGTAGAGGAAGGCACCGACAGCCGATTGAATGGCAAAAAAACAGCTATCAGCGGAGAAGCGAGGACGAAACAGGTCGATGACGCGTTTCATGGATAGGGAAGAAAAAATGGGCATGATTCTTTGGGGAAGAGAAGGGCAAGGGGCTGAAAAGGAATGAAGGAAAAGGCGTTTGGGTTAGTGGTATGAGAAGAGCCTGAAGTGGAATACGTGAAAGGGTGGATGAGACGGTTCAGTTTTATTTAAGGACAAAATTTGGAGGCCTGTGAGAACTCCGTTGCGAACTCAGTAATTATAATATAGTATAGATATCATAATATGATGCTGCAAATTATAACTTACAATTTCAATAAAAAAAAAAGTTCACATGAAGCAGCAGGTTATTAGTAATATCAATAAAGCTATATTAACCAAAAACGCTCCAGTTTTTTTCAGAATATCACATCCTCAATTGCATCTGATAGTAGTGACGTCGTATGTTTCTACATGTTATATCACATCCTCAATTGCATCTATCCCATCCTATGTTCGTCAGAATTTCGAAATTCGTTATAATAATTCATTAGAGTGTTAAATGAAAATGCTTCTTTTTAGTTTCTGTGAAGTGAAATTCGTGATGCACTGTGATAAGATAATCAGCTACTTCTCTAGCAGCCTTTAAGTCAGGTGATCCCTGCATATGCACTTATTTACGTATAAATACATATACGATTATATATACTTTTATTTTTAGTGTTAATTTATTTACCTCTAGACCAACACAAAAAGAATGGAGCTGAGTTCCCTAGTATTTTGCAGCTTTGGTCTGTGCCAAATGACAAGCAGTTACACATGCAACTAAAGAGGAGTCAAGGCCACCTGATAATAGAACTCCAAATGGAACATCAGTGATTAGCCTTTTTACCACAACCTATAAGAAAACATATAAAAGAATTACAATGCTTTACTACAGTAGCAGCCACTGTAAAATTCAAGCATTGAAATAAGCAAATGAAATAAATTAGGCGTAGTGATTTGAATGTGCTATATGTTTCGGTTAGATTTATGTTACTTGAGTGTTTTACTATGTCCACCAAGTTGAAAGAAGCACTAGAAAGACTCGAAACTAAGCCGTTAGGGCTCAGTTTAAAAACCGAGCAGCTTGTAGGACATTGCGTGTTTAAAAACTGAGTCAGGCATTTAGTGTTGGCAATTTATAGTTTAGAGAGATATATAGTTTGTTCACAAAACCAATTGGTTGATGTGAACAGTAGATTCTTAGTATTTATCCAGGATCTTAGTTGAATATTTCCCAATGTGGGACTATTAGTTTCATCACTCCCCCTTCACGTGTGGCGCATTTGAGCCATCTACGTGATCATAGTATTGGATGGAGTGGAGCACTTATGGCGGTTAAGCACATACGTATTAGTTGAATTAGCTGACATTGCTCTGATACCACTGTTGGCATTTTATAGTTTAGAGAGCTATATAGTTTGTTCACAAAACCAATTTGTTAGGCACAACAGAGTAATATGTGGGGAGATAGATAAAAGATTGAATTTTTCTTTGATACTTTTTTTTCTCAGTAATTGAGATACAACTGTCTTATATAATGAAATACATTCTCTGGAATATTCCTGACAATGCCTTATCTAGAATTCTCTAATATGACATGCATAGTAATTCTTTATTCTTAAATTATTCCTTACATTAAAACCAAGCCAAATTTGTTAATGCAATTAATTGTTGCCTAATAACAAGATTATTTCCAACAGATTAATCTTGGAAATTACAAATTAACTTTTAACACTTCTCCTTAATTTGTAATTTTCAATTGCTGCTTGAACTTCTCAAACTTCTCTAACGGGGCTGTTGCGAATATCCCTTTGCAATCAGCCGTGCTTTGTGCCTTGTTTGTGACGATCCTAAAACCCCGTGACACGGTGTTAAGGATAATCATTGGAATATAACACATTAATCATCATTAGCAGATCACAGATAATAGCATAAACAGAAATAGAATAATTTACACACATATGACAGCGGAATCATATAGATATCATCACATCAGAGAAGCACAGTACATGATACAACTTAGTGCATAATGATACATAATCAGTCACCATCGCATGAGGCGGAATCATACATAAAGAGTACACAAAATAAATATCAGTCTACATCGCCAATGGCGGAATCATAATATAGATACAATAATGGCGGAGAAAATCCAAGTCAGCACGGTGTAGTCAAGCCTCGCCATAAGCCAAAAGTTGCGTCAGAAACCTGTAACTAGGCTGCCCGTGTGAAAATGAGGACACCCGAGTTTGCAAGGTGAAACAAACTACGAGTCAGTCATGGGACTGGTATGAGAAATCTACTTAACTTATTAACAACAATAATAAGGCAAATCAAAGGACCACGCCACTTTCGCGGAACGGGTTTACTCCAATGAGTGCTAGTGCATGAAATAAAGTAAATGATTAAATCATCGCAATGCTTTTTATAAAATGAAGCCATTATAAGACTCAGGTCCCATCACACAATGCAACGCAAGCCGGAGGATAGGGTTTTTCCTTATAATGGCAAAAAATGCTTCATACGTATAAAACAAAAGTGTTCAATATTATTACTAGTGCATATATGTTTGAAAAGCAAATTCAATCATAAATATCAATCCTTGGCGGCATAGCTACCATCTACTATGTCGCCATACTAGTAATACAATCACGTCCGCATATTTCGTATTGGAAATTGGATTCCTTCATGAGTCGAGGCAAGGGGCAAGCTCCTCTCCATTCGAGACACTCTAGCAAACACCTCGGGACCGCACACAGCAATCCCCTAGATCCTCCAAGGCCGGTCCTCTCTTACTTTTGAGGATTGGAAATTCCTGAACACACGTTTCCCGGTCCTTACATACCTATAATCGAGGCGCCTCGTATTCCAACAACCACACAGGTGAAAAGTAGATATAAATGTCAGGGCTGGGAGGTCACTGACACCACCATAGCTAGAAAGAAACGTCGTGCACTCCTTGGGTCCTTCTCCCGTTTTTGACTCATACCGGGGTGTGAGGCTCACGAATTCACGTTATACACAAAGCTACGTCACACAGACCATGATTTGATCATCAACCACAAGACTTTGCTTTGCAACAGAAGCCTTGATCATATGCCACTTAGGCGTGCCACACAGGCAATCCACTCCATGCGACTGATTTCTATCAATATATAACCTCTGAGCTCGTACGTCTCAGAGAAGGGCGTTAAGCTAGAGAATAAATTCTCCGCCGCCAAACAGATATATATTTAACAGAGATCAATCAACACAGAACAAAATCCAATGTCAGACACACAGTCCATTTACAAGTCCGTTCTGGGTCTGAACGAAACCGGAGGCACCAATTCCTCGCATACCCGTACAATCAACAATATGTTTGGACGGCTACTACTTCAGTTCCTTCATGGTAGCTACTCCAATCACGAGCATCAGTAGCGCCCATCCATCCAATGTGAAGATCGTCGGTCTTCAACCGTCTTCCACTCTTCGACTTCTCAACGTCGATTGATTATTTGAAATGAGATGAACTTGGCCTTTTCAAATAATCCACATATATTTAGATTTTCAAATCAATTATTCACATGGTTGGACTATTCAACATTCACATTTCAGTTCTTTAGTTATAATTTTCATGTTAAATACATTCAACCATCACATATCAAGCAAACACAACGAAATTGGTTTATTTTCACTCTATATCGTCTATAGTATTTTATAACGATATATCGCCATTTTTATTTATTTTTAAACGGCCATATTTAATTAAACGACGTTTCAGGTCGTGTCGATGCACTGGCGCTGCTTTTCACTAATTTTGTTTTACACATATCTGAAAATCTAACCGTTGGATCTTCACAAATTTTACATCATTAGGAAGGTCATTTCAAAACGAATCCAACGGTTTCAGTTTTGGGAAAATCCGACGGTCGGATCTTCCACACTAGTCATTTGAAGTTACGATTTCAATTTTCGAACTGCAGCTTCGTTATTCGATTTAATTTAATTATATTTATATATATATAAATATAATCGTTTCTGGCGCTGTTTTTCTTCAGATTTGAATTAAACATTTCAGACAATCCAACCGTCGGATCTTCACAAAGTTGGTGCCGTTGGAAAGATATTTCCAAGGCGAACCCAACGGTTGCGGTTTCGGGAAAATCCAATGGTCGGATTTCCCGCACTAGTCGTTTGAAATCACGGTTTCAAAACACGAACTACACGGCCACGTTTCATTTTAATTTTATTTATATTTATATATTTATATAAATATAGTTCATTCAAAAATTCCTATATCGTTTTCACTTCAATTATTTCACTAACGCCTTTAAATTTTGGAAAATTTCGCCGTAACCTCCTTTGTACGGGAGGGGCTGGAAAAATTCCCAAATAGCCACACGGGCGTCTTATGTCAAAAAGAAAAAGCCAAGCGGCTAGCCAACAAGCTCATAAAATCATCACCCAAACAAAACTGTAAATGTGTACCTATTTGTCGAGCAAAAAATTTTATTCCTCTTCTCTAGCCCCTTTTGCTATAACATGTTCAATATATATGCATGTATATATATACAATTTCTATCACTTATCATTTTCCATTCAACTTCATATTTGATTTACTTTGGTTTTAAAAACACCATTCATTCTAATGTTGCATGCATAGGCTAAAATAATATCATTAGCTAATTAATGTATATTTCAACTCATGCACATTTATTTGAACAAGTGGCTATTTTTAACACTTCACATTTTAAAGATGATAATTTTGGCGAACTAAAATAGATTTCAACACATGACTATTTTATTTAGTTCCTATGCATGTTAAAAATAATATTTCTTCACAAATATTTATTTCAACGTCCGCATATCTTTAGCATATCACATACATGATAAAAATGATATTTTTATCATTTAAAATATTTATTCGACAAATGGATGTTTTCAACACTTCATAGTTTCAATAAAAATGTAATTTTTATTGTTCGATCTTTTTATCCAACACATGAACTTTTCCACTACACACACTTCTCAACACATGAGCATTTCCACACATGGATATTTCATTTATGTTGTCCATATTAGAAAGATGGAATTTTTATTGTTGAAACTATTTATATAAGGCGAATATTTTTCATACTTCATATATATTATAAAAATGTGATTTTTATTGTTTAAACACTTCATTCATTCACACATGAATTTAATTTCCACACATCACTTTTCAACACATGAACATTTCCACACATGGATATAGTTTCAACATATGGCTTTAATTTCAATGCATAAAAATAATTTCAACATATGAAAATTATTCTAACACATAAAGATTATTCAAAATTTCGGCACCATAACGGCAGGGTAGTTAAAACCGGCACCGTCCCTAGTACGGCTCCTCGCTCTACCTTAAAACCTCGCGGTTTTTGACAATGGGGATTCATGCATCTAATTCGCACGCAGGCGGCATGTTTATTTTTATTTCCACAAATATTTCCAATTCATTTCAATCATCAATGGGTATTTTTCAACCACAACCAAACAATATCAACCACAAACAATTATTCAACCATTCGTATTTTTCATCCAATATTTCACACCAATTGACAACAATAAATATCGTCCATGGTTTGTCGACGAAGGAAGTATATATATATATATATATATATATAATTGCTATATTTCACTTGCATTTCAACACATATATCAATTTTTCTATGCATGTATAATTCATACTTCGCTTATATAGCTTACACCACGCATGTACATGAGGTATATGACACGTGTGTAATTTATATTTCGCTAATATAATTTATACACGACATTTTCCATTCAAATTTATTTAATTTAGATTTCTCACATTGGTTTTCGGAGTGCTAAAAATCGTAGATGACTCAGAAAAATCCGCGGCTTCTTCTATTGGGTAGAGAGCTTCCTCGCGGTCGAGATGTTTCTTGTTTCATCGAATTTCGTTAACACATCAAAAAGATATGATTTTTCAAAGTGAAAACATCAATAAGAACTCACCTTTCACGATGGTTCAAAACTAGGTTTACGGTTTTCGCGAGAACCGAGGCACGAGGGGATGATCGGTGGGTTGGACGTGGAAGAGGGAAGAGAGGGCTTCCTGTCGGTGGTGGTTTGGTGGCGTTCGGTGGTCGGGATCGTCGGCGGCGGCGCTGGGAAGGTCGGGGCTTTCTGGGCTCGATTCAGGCGGAGGAGGGGTTGGTCGGGGTCGTGGTGGGGTCGGATATGAAGGGGAGGCGAAGGCGCGTCGAGCGGCGGTGGTGGCGGAGGCTGGAAGCGGCGGTAGCGGCGACGATCGGGCCTGGAAGGGGGAGAGCGGGTTTCGCCGTTGGTTCTAGGGTTTTTTTTTTAAAAAAAATAATGAAAGGAGAAATATGATTGGTCGATGGTTTTAATAAATTTTTAAATAGTGTTTTCTCAAACGAACTCCTTTTCAAACCCAACGACTGTCGCCCCTAGCCAAATACCCCCATTCCGGACACAATGGGATATGTTTCGTAGGCCAATTCGACTGTTACCATCAGTTATTTTTTAAATTAAAGTATAAAACATTTAATTTTTAACTTTGAACGTACATTTCAATTTGCCAGGGCCACAAACTGATTCGAAAAATTCCAGAAAAATAAATATAGCTATGTTTTGACGCTACGGTCCCAACAAAACTAGTTTCGTCGAATTCTGAGATCGTTTGAAAAATGGACATTTTCTGGTCGATCCAATTTAACAGAAATTGACCAAACGCATTTTCTTTTGCCACGCTCACATATTAGCTTCAAAAATTATGAAATTTGAAACCTAGCAATAGTTTGACATCCCGGACCCAAAAAAAGTGGTTTCGTCGAATTCCGAGGTCGTATGCAAAATATCAATTTTCCAGGGCTACGTATTCTATATAGCGACCTTTCTGAAAATTCATTCGGCCATAACTTTTGGTTCCCGTTATGAAATTTCGATTTTTCAGATTCATTAGAAAGGTATTGACTAACAGATTTAAATATTTTTAGTTTCACTAAAATCCGTTATATTCTCCACCCTGCACAGTCAGTCAAAGTTTGAATTCAAATTTTCAAACTGACTCACTATTTCTAATTCACTATTTTATTGAAATATTCTATTTCAATTGTTCAAATTCCTTTGAAATCACCAATTTAAATTTTTTAAATTGGCTCGTATTTTCTGGGTTAATACATTGTTATAGAACCATTTCACCATATTTTGTCTTATAAACCCATTTCAAGCCAATGACTTCTTTATCTTTTGGAAAGTCAACTAACTGCCATGTTTTATTTTTCTCAATGGCTGTTATTTCTTCTTTCATTGCTTCAATCCACACATTTTCTTTGCTTTCCTCTTCAAACAACTGCAGTTCATAAGAAAAAAGAACAACATTGCATGAGTCATAAATGTCTTGTAAAGAGCGTACCTTTCGAATAGGAGAGTCCAAGTCTTCATATTCATTTTCATCATTTGAGTCGTAACTAGGAGAAGTATCTACATGGATACTTTGCTGAGAACCGTCAGGTTGTGAGCCATTATTTTGAGATCTTTTAGGCTCCATAGAATTTGATTTTTGGTGGCCATCATGATCTCATTGCCATGCTGTCATTTCGTCAAATACAACATCTCTTGAGATAATGAGTTGATCATTTTTGGGATTTAATAACCGATATCCCTTCGACTCTTTGTTGTAACCAACAAAGACACATTTCTCTCCTTTCTTCTCAAATTTATCTTTGTTTGGGCTCTAGTTCAATGCATACGCTTCATTTCCAAATACTTTCATGTGGTTTACTTGGGGCTTTCTTTTATGTCAGGCTTCAAACGGTGTCATACTTCTAACAGCTTTAGTTGGCGAACAATTCAATATATAGACAGCCGTGTTGACAGCTTCAGCCCATAACTTCTTTGGCATGGATTTTCCTTCCAGCATACTTCGAGCCATTTCAACAATTGTTCGATTTTTCCTTTCTGCGACGCCGTTTTGCTGCGGTGTATATTGCACAGTAAGCTGCCTTGCAATCCCTTCTTTCTTGCAATGATTCATGAACACGCTATAAATAAACTCTCCTCCACGATCAGTTCAAAGAGTTTTTATTAAGTTTCCGCTTTGGCGTTCTACAAGGGCTTTAAACCGTAGGAAACTTGAGAAAGCTTTTGATTTTTCACTTAAAAAATAAATCCACATCATACGAGTGTAATCATCAACAAAAAGAATGAAATATCTCTTGTTATTTAGTGAAAGAGTCTTTGTAGTTCCAAAAATATCAGCATGTATCAACTCCAAAGGAGCTTTTGCTCGCCATGAAGTTTTCGGAAAAGGAAATCTATGCATTTTGCCAAAGATACAACCTTCACACACCTTATTTTCCTTCATGATGATAGGAAGACAAATGACCATATTCTTTGATTTCAGCAAATGCAACCCCTTGTTGCTTAAGTGGCCATATCTCAAATGCCATAAATAAAACACATTAGATTTTTCAGATTTGAATGCACAATTCTCATTTTGAGACATAAGTAGGCGGAAAATTTTATTTGGAGCCATGTCCATATTTGTCACTGTTAAATTACTTTTCTTATCAATGATCTTGCAAGAATTATCATCAAAATTCACCGCATAACCTTTTTGAACAAGTTGTCCCACACTTAAGAGATTTTGAGCTAAATTTCGCACGTAAAGCACATCATGAATAAGTTACTTACCTTTTTTAGTGTGGACTGCAATGGTTCCATTTCCTTCAACTCTTTGCGCCTTACCATCTCCAAGCTTTATCTCTGATGAAAATTTTGCATCAAGTTCAAAAAAGTCTTTGTTGTCGGTCATGTGGTTGCTACAACCACTGTCAATATACCAAGCATTTTGTGATTCATTTTCAGCAGATAAACAAGAGTAGAAAACATGCTCTTTATTTTCTTCACTTCTAAAATTTGCTTTGTCCTTCTCTTTTTTATTTTGATACCAACAATCTCTTTGGGAATGATTAGGAATTCGACATCTCATGCATTTGAAGCGACAATTTTCAGAATTATAATTTGATTTATTGCAAATAATGCAATACGTGGCAGAATTACCTTGCATTTTCTGCTGTTCTCCTCTTTGTTCTCCTTTGCTTGATAATTTCTTTCGTTGCCCTTTCTTTGATTTTGATTTTGCTGTTGAAATGAGTCCTTCTTTGAGTTGTAATAACTTCGTTTCTTTTCTGAAAAACTGATGTTGGATTGGAATGCTTGCTCCAATGAATTTGCTGATGTTCAATTAATTCTTTGTTCATGAGCTTGAAGTGAACTCATTAGCTCATGTGTTGACATCTTGCCAAGTTCCTTTGATTCCTCTATTGCAGCGACGCAATGATCGAACTTTGGAGGAAGACATCTCAATATCTTCTCTACCACCTTCTTTTCATGAATGTTATCTCCAAGGCATTGAATTTGATTTACAATTTCAGAGACTCTGGAGAAGAAATCTCTGATATTTTCAGATTCCATCATTTGCAGGTTGTCAAAATCTCTCCATAAAGATTGAAGTTTAATGGAGATAACTTTGTCATTGCCTCAAAATTCTTTTTGCAAAACTTCTCATGCATCCTTTGTTTTTCTTTTATTGAAAATTCTTGGATAGATAGATTTACTCACTCCTTGTTTGATATACTGAAGTGCAGTGGCATCTTTCTTTTAATTTTCTTTGTATAACTTCTCTTGTGCAGCCGTCCATCTTGTAGAATCTCCATCTGCAGGTGGCTCCGAATAATCTTTTTCGATGACATCCCATAAATCATGAGAGATGAAGTCCATCATCTCACAACACCAATAGTCATAATGCTCGCCTTCGAATATTGGCACTTCACTTGGAGAGTACTTGAACATTGTAAGGACTACTGCCATTGTTTTTGAGTGACTAATTAATGTCGTTGACAAAGCTCTGATACCAAATTTGTTTGGTACAGCAGAGTAATATGTGGAGAGATAGATAAAAGATTGAATTTTTCTTTGATACTTTTTTTTTCTCAGTAATTGAGATACAACTGTCTTATATAATGAAATACATTCTCTGGAATACTCCTGACAATGTAATTCTCATAGATTAGGAATTACTGAGAATGTAATTCTCATAGCTAAAGGTTAGGAAGGAAGCATGCATATAATGATGAAAGATGGATTCTGTTTAAATAGGAAATGAAGAAGATCGTATCTCATTAAGGAAAATATATTATTCATTTCACTGTAAAGTTCTCATAGATTAGCAATTACTGACGTATGCAGCACTCAACCTTGCACCCCACAGTACCAAACATAGGGATTATACACATTCAAATGAGAGTGCACACCCACTATTACGCACATCTAAAAACAGACACATAGAACAAGCTCAAAAATACTTGCTGAAATAGAAAGTTTGAGGAATTAAAGTCTGTACTTCCCTAAAGTTAAGTATTTAAAGATCTTACATTCTAAACACATGTAAGGAAGCCTTGGTGAGCAGTGTTGTGTTTAAATATTCCTAAAACTTGTATATGGATCTGTACATGTCTGAGTTTTCATACTCCTAAATTTTAATATGCATGCCCATGATTAAACTTGTATATGGATCTGTACCTTGCACGCGTATGAGCTGACACACAACTTCCATGTTACGTGCCTACCAGCTCATATTTGTACACAATTCCTTCAATTTATTCCATAATGTGGAACTATTAATTCCAGACCATCATCCCTTCTTAACAACATGCGAGGTAATCCACTACAAGAAAGGGTGAGTTTGGCGACGGAGTGTGGCGACGGTTGGTGACGACCAAAAAAGCGGCCCTCACCAGCCGTCGCCAACCGTCGCCCAAAAACAAATATACCGCGAGGCTACAGGATTTTTTCCCCCATTCTTCTATCGATCGAGGAAAAAAAAAGAATACGAACCCTACCTCTGTCGTTCACCACCGACGACGCCAACCGCCGCCAGTTCTCCACCGCCGACGCCAACCGCCGCCTCTTCTTCACCACCTCCTCTCCTCCCATCTCAATCAGCTGCTTCTTCCTCTCCCGGTATAATTTCTAACCTATTTCTTTAATTAGTTAGTTAATAATGATTTAAATGCATATGTTATGTGATTATATGATGATTTTTGAGTTAATGTAGTTGATTTAGTAATGACTGAAACCCTAAAATGTGGATTTAGTTGTTTATTAGCGAATATTGTTGGTTAGTAATTGATTTTGTGCATATGTATATGTTTATGAACCCTTATTTTATATATAATAATCAATTATTGATGTTGAATTTGTAAAAATCAATTGATATTTATTTTAAATGGAGTAAATATGAAAGGATGTGATTGTGAATTATTGGTTGTAGTGGTATGAAATTGGATGTGATTGTGAATGATTGGTTGTAGTGGTATGAAAGGATCATGATATGGAAATATTGATTGAATATGGGTTTGGCAACCCTATTCCAGAGTGATTGAGTGAAAATAGATTGTTGGGTGAGGATATGAATTGAAATTGATTAGTTTAAGGACAGGATTCGTCTGCGTACGAACTAGATTATTGAAATTTCCCCATTGTCAAAAGCTGCGAGGCTTTAAGGTAGCGAGAGGAGCCGTACATCGGGACGGTGCCGCTTTTAATTACCCTGCCGTTATGCTGCCGAAATTTCCTGAAATATTTACATATGTTTTTTTGTTTTGTTTATAGCTTATATAAAATGTTCATATGTTAGATAAAATGCTACAACAATAAAAATATCATCTTTATTATATATATATAGCTTTCTAAAAATATTTTCATTATAACAACATCATCTTTATTATATATATAGCTTTCTAAAAATATTTTCATTATTATCTATATAGCTTTATAAAAATATTCTAGTTATAAAAATCTTATCTTTATAATATATGTATCTTAGTAAAAATGTTCATGTGTTGGATAAAATTCTAGAATGTTAAAAATATCACTTTTAACATGTGTAGGAGCTATTAAAAATAGCTAGACCTTGAAATAAATTCTAGTATGTTAAAACCATCACTTTTAACATGTGTAGGAGCTATTAAAAATAGCTAGACCTTGAAATAAATTGTCGTATGTTAAAACCATCACTTTTATTGTACGTATGAACCATTAAAAATATTTGTGCATTGAATAAATTCTTTGAACAACATATGTATGTGTTATCGAAATCACGGACATATATTTTTGAATCAGGAAAAATGTCCAATTATTACATTGACTGTAGTTGGATGTATGACGTTAGAATTGGAATGAAAGGCTCAGTGAAAGAAGATTTCTATAATGGTGTAAATGAATTTGTTAGATTTGCAGTATCTAATAATCGAAATTACGAGGAGCTTCGTTGTCCGTGTAGTAAGTGTAAACTGATGAGGTTTCATAAACCAGACATCGTTAAAGTACATTTGTACAAATCAGGTTTTGTGCCAAATTATTATTTATGGGATCGTCATGGAGAACTTGTTGCGCCTACAGTAAATCCTGTAGCGTCGGAGGTCGAATTAGTTACGACGAATCCAATAGAAGATATGGTGGAAGATGTAGCACGGTCAATGTTCCCTATCAGCTAGGTTGACGACGACGACGTCAATATTGAAGAAGAACCGAACACGGAACCCAGAAAAATATATGATTTATTGGCTTCAGCTAAGCGGCCATTGTGGAATGGTTGTGAAAGTGGAACTGAATTATCGGTAACCGCTGAGTACATCACCATGAAATTAAAATTTAACCTTATAGAAGCTGCATTTACAGCAGTTGTACAAGCTGCGAAAAGACATATACCACCCGATAATCTGATGTGCGATAGTCATTACAAAGTGAAAACACTAATGTCGGCTTTTGGTTTGCCGTACCAAAAAATAGATACTTGTGTTAAAGGTTGCATGTTGTATTGGAAAGATGATGTTAATCTTAGAAACTGTAAGAAATGTGGCGGGGAAAGGTATAAACCTAGAAAAAAGAAAGGTAAGGAAGTTCCGTATACAAGAATGCATTATTTACCAATCATCCCAAGACTACAACGGTTGTATGCATCCTCAGTCACTGCATGTCATATGCGATGGCATGGTGTGTGAACACAAGAAGATGGAACTTTGACACATCCATCGGATGGAGAAGCATGGAAACATTTTGATATGACGTATCCAACATTTGCCGCAGAGAGCCGTAACGTCGGACTTGGTTTATGTATAGATGGGTTTTCACCATTTTCTCAGTTTGGTAGTAAATATTCATCTTGGCCTATTATCGTTACTCCTTATAATTTACCTCCGTGGATGTGTATGAAAACTCCATATATGTTTCTCACTGTTGTCGTTCCTGGTCCTAATGATCCAAAACAAGGCATCGATGTTTATCTACAACCATTAATCGAAGAGTTGAAAAAACTATGGGATGATGGAGTTGAAACCTACGACATTTCAAAAAAAAAAAGAATTTTTGTATGTTCGCTTGTTTATTATGGACGATTAGTGATTTTCCTGCATATGGGATGCTTTCAGGTTGGAGTACCGCCGGTCGTCTATCTTGTCCTTTATGCATGGAAGAATTACAAGCATTTTTCTTATGGTATGGAAGGAAGCATTCGTGGTTTGATTGTCACCGTTGTTTTCTGCATACCAATCATACTTTTAGAAGAGATAAAAAAAACTTTAAAGCTAACAGCGGAATGACTTTGCAAGCACCCAAAATTTGGACAAGTGAAGAAATATACGATATTATAAAGGATTATCCGAAGATCCATGAGACTGGAGAGCAGACAGAAATTCCAGGTAAATCTGACATTCATAATTGGTGTAAACAAAGCATATTCTAGGAGCTACCTTATTGGAAAGATCTCAAACTTCGACATAATATCGACGTTATGCACAATGAAAAAAATATATTTGATAACGTGTTTAATACTGTTTTGAATGTCAAAGGAAAAACAAAGGACGATATACATTCGAGACGTGACATAGAAGAATATTGTAAATGTCCAGAACTTCATATGAAGCCCAATGACAATAAAAAACCCAAAGCGTGTTATGAACTAGACAACAAACAAATAAAACTTGTACTGAAATGGGTTGAGGGACTGAAATGTCCGGATGGGATTTCTTCTAATCTTCGTAGATGTGTTGACTATAAAAACAATAAACTGAGTGGGATGAAAAGTCATGATTGTCATATCATGATGGAATATTTATTACCAGTGGTGTTCAAAGAATTATTGCCTGTAAAAGTGTGGGGTGTTTTAATAGAGTTAAGCTTATTCTATAAACAAATTTGTTCGGCAACGTTAAAAATTGATCGTGTCCGTAAACTTGAAGTCGAAATTCCGATATTGATTTGCAAATTAGAGAAAATATTCCCTCCGGGATTTTTTAATGTAATGGAGCATTTACCTATTCATCTTCCATCCGAAGCTATTCTTCGAGGTCCAGTGCAATATGGATGGATGTATCCTTTTGAAAGGTAAAATTTATGCTTACAATTCAAAGTGACATTAGTGCATATAAATTGAATTAATTTCATTTTTGGGTCTTTGAATCATCTGAAGAAAAAAGTACGACAAAAAGCACGAGTTGAAGGTTCGATTTGCAAATCTTATCTTGAAGAAGAAGCTTCGTTCTTTTTTCTCATTACTTCAGTGATCATGTGAACCTATCATTTGTAAGTGGTCCTCGTAATAATGAAACCGTGGAACCCAATTTTTGTCCGACAATGTTATCTATTTTTAGACAACATGGACAATCTTCTGGAAAATGTGTAGAAATATGGTTAAATGATACAGATCACCATGTAGCACACACATATGTTCTTCTAAATTGTGCTGAAGTTGCACTATTTGTTAGGTACTAAATTTTTAACTTTATTACAGTTATGCGTACATCAATTGTTAGCTAGTAATAAAATCATTTATATTTGCAGTATTTACGAATCAGAAAATCCAAATGGCGATCTCAGTAAAGATTTTGCTAAATGGTTCTCGAAGTACGTTTTTGATCCAATAAACTGCGTCAATGACGAGGGTTTGCAACATCTTGCGCTTGGACCAAAAAGAAATGTTAAGACTTATCCAATATTCTTCGTCAATGGATTTAAATTCAACACCAAAGACCATGGTACTGACAGATTAACATATAACAGTGGTGTATTTGTCAAAGGTAGTGATGATCCCGAAGAGCATATAAAAGACTTTTATGGCGTCTTGACACAGATTTTAGAGTTGACATATTATGTACAACCCGTTGAAAAAGTTGTTCTATTCAAGTGCAACTGGTTCAACAATGTTCCTGGTACTGGAATCAACGTGCATAAAGATTATAAGCTTATAGAAATAAAGCACACATCGCATTACTATAAGTATGATCCTTTTGTATTGGAAAAGCAAGCATTACAAGTTTACTTTGCTCCGTATCCGTCGTTAAAAAGAGATAAAGCAGATTGGTCTGTTGTAATTAAAACAAAGGCAAGATTTACATTTGAAGGAATTGCTATTCCAGACGATGCAGTGTATCAAACGGATGCAAATCAAAACGATGAAATAATAATTGCTAATGATGTCCATTTAGAGTCTTTAAACGATGAATCAAATGAATTAATAGAAGCTTTTGAGAGTACAGAGGACAACGATATAGAGTATGAGACCGAGACTGAATCAGAAAATGAAGAAGAATAATATTATTTGTATATGATGTGCTATGTTGTGAACTTATATGATGTGCTATGTTGTGAACTTATATGATGTGCTACGGTTATCTATTATCTGGTTCTTCTTCTTTTATGTAAATGATTCTTGTAGTTGCATTTGATAATATATGCTGTATGAGTTTATTTGATAATGGATGTGCATAATGATATATGAGTTTTTAATTTCGTGACAGATATGCCTCCTGGACGCTGACCTACTCACTGTTCAGAGGCAGGTGCGAGCGGTACAGCACCGGATGCACGTCCGGTTGTAGAGGTCGTGCCCAAGTCCGCAGGGTAAGTTTTTAATTTCGTAAATGCTTAGTATTCAAAAGTTATTAAATGCTAATATCGTACTTTCTGCAGGGGGTTTGATATTATTCCAGGAGAGCTTGTTTTACGTGTGTCTAGACAAGCATATGTCGCTAGGTGGACAGAGGCGTGGCCTCACTGGGATGATATTCCTATGCAGATTAGGAATGCCATCCTCATGGAGGTTCTTGTAAGTATAAATATATTTCTCATTTGCAAAATTATATAAAATATGTAATACTCTTTGATTGTTAATTTATAGTGTTCTGTACGGATCCGGGAAGAAGATATGGATGTTTTCCTCACCGCATGGAACCAGAAGTAGAGGAAAAATTATCCAGGCAATATATACAAGGCAAGGAAAGCAAAAAAGAGGCCTCAGTGGATGAGCGAGGAGGTCTACGCCGATTTCCAGAAATTGTTGGCCACGGAAGCTGCTAGGGTAAATTACTTAAGCTTGTTTTAAAATTTTATTTTGGATATCCATCAATTAATCTTATAATTAAATATACAGGAGCTTTCAGAGCGAAATCGAGCAAACAGGCTCAAAAATCCTGCTTTGCATCGGGCTGGGTCTAAGTCCTCCCAGCATCGTCGCGAATTGGTACGAAAGATAAATCACATTTACAAATAGTTCTAAACTTTTTAAATCGTATTGATTAATTCCAAATATATATTTTATCATTTCAGATGTCGACTCCCCAGCGGGAGCCTACACTTGCTGAGGTGTTTACCCGGACTCATGCCGTCGAGCGGACAGATCAGGAGGGTAATACCTCATATACCTGGTCGGACCCTAAGTCCTGCGAAACGATGGTTAGCATTTCTAATAATTTGTATTTCTAATAATTTGTATAACACAAATATATTTCTAATAATTTGTATTTTGCAGGACAAATACATGGCGGCCTTAGATGCTCGAGCGACGGAGTTAGGCCAAGAGCCGGACGTGGAGGAGTGCAATCGCATCTGGAACAGAATCATCGACCCGCCTACCAGGGGTAGACGCTACGGCTTCGGGAACATAGAGGTAAAGCATGAATAATTACTACAAATTGGTTCCATTAATTGGTGTGCATTTATATCGACAACTCTATTACAATAATTGTATAAAGCATGTATAGTATATAAAAAAACTTTTGACAATGGTTTCTAACTATTTTAATATAATTACAGATGGCGGGGACTCAGACCTCTTATACGAGGCGTCAGGATGAGGAGGAGATCCACATGCTTCGACAACGGGTTGCAGGCTTAGAAGATTTTCAGAAGAACATGCTCGAGACCGTGTTGGATGCGCGGATTGCTGAATATCTTCAGGAGCATGGTGTGATGCCGCCGAGTGATCCCGTGGATGAGGATGATGAGGACGAGGATGATGATGATGATGATGAGTAGGTAGGTACTTGTTTTTTTGTTTTATCTTGGACTTGTTTTGTAAATATAAACCTTGGTGATGGACTTGAAATGTTTGTGGTATTTTGTGGAGACGATCGATGATGGTATTTTGGACATGGATTGTTTGATGTGGACGTGTTGATGGTTTTTTGATAATTTGTCATTTTTATTTTTGTTTTTTTAGATGTGTTGATGGTATGAGTTGATTTATAGTGTTGATGAGGTGATTGAACGTGAATTTGAGTTGATGGAATGTGAAATCGAGTGTATATGAGTTGCAGATGAACTGCATTTTGAGTTGTGTGGTTTGATGGCTTGTTAGTTGTTGGAATATAAAAAAAAAAGTTACAGTTTGGCGACGGCTGGCGACGGCGAGTGACGGGTTTCTGGTCACGCAGGGCGACGGTTGGCGACAGCTTGCGAGGGTGTTTTACCCAGTTTTGCCACATATGGCGACGGTTGACGACGGCCTATTTGTAAGGTATAGTGACGGTTGGCGACGGCCTATTTGTAAGGTATAGTGACGGTTGGCGACGGCTTGTTAGGGCCAAAAGGTGACGGTTTGTGACGGCTTATAGCCGTCGTTATGAATTGTAACTGCTTGTCCATGTGGCAACTTTGCCGTCGCTAGCCGTCGCAAAAGTGGTGTCCACAACCGTCACCATGGCCGACGCTATATGCTTAGCGTCCACATTTTTTGTGACGGAAAATGGCGACGGCTGGCGACGGTTTTTTGCCATCACCATTTGAGCTGTTTCTTGTAGTGGAACAATAGCATCTGTAGTCTTAGTAGGCTGAAATGTTTGCTGTTGTGAGATGATGTTAAAAGATATTTACTTAAAATGAAGACAAAAAATATCACATGATTAGTAAAGCGAGCAAGCTGCAAGCACGAATGTGTGATCATATGGTCATAAAAAGGTTGAAAATGGAAGTCCTAATTGAGGCTTTGCGATATCTATTTGTGCAAAATAAGTAGCTTCTTCGTTCATGGTTAGGGACTTTTGGTAAAAGAGGATATCACATTTTGAACATGAAAACCTTCAGTGTCTTTAAATTCCAGCAATGTTGACATTGAAATCAAGTTGATGACAAACTATACCACACTTGGTGAAAATTCTATACCACACTGTTATCCATCTCGAGCCTGCATGCAGTACTGTGATGAACAGTCAACCTTGTAAATATTCATAGATACACCTAAGTTGCAATCTTCTAATAATCGAGCATTATATAGGTATGCATTAGAAGGTAACATGAAATCTACCATTACTGAGAATGTAATTCTCATAGCTAAAGGTTAGGAAGGAAGCATGCATATAATGATGAAAGATGGATTCTGTTTAAATAGGAAATGAAGAAGATCGTATCTCATTAAGGAAAATATATTATTCATTTCACTGTGAAGTTCTCATAGATTAGCAATTACTGACGTACGCAGCACTCAACCTTGCACCCCACAGTACCAAACACAGGGATTATACACATTCAAATGAGAGTTCACACCCACTATTACGCACATCTAAAAACAGACACATAGAACAAGCTCAAAAATACTTGCTGAAATAGAAAGTTTGAGGAATTAAAGTCTGTACTTCCCTAAAGTTAAGTATTTAATGATCTTACATTCTAAACACATGTAAGGAAGCCTTGGTGAGCAGTGTTGTGTTTAAATATTCCTAAAACTTGTATATGGATCTGTACATGTCTGAGTTTTCATACTCCTATATTTTAATATGCATGCCCATGATTATGCATATATTTTAAAATGAAAGCGTCTATTTTAACACAATTTGGTGACACAAATGGTGATACAAAAGATCTGCACCATTGGATCCTTTTGTCTTTACATGGAAAGGTGAAATTCAGAGGGCAATCCAATGGTGAGAATTCATTGTGTCACCAATTGTGTCATCAAATTGTGTCAGAATAGACTTTCCCTTTTAAAATTTGGGTGTGTATATAAAAAATTATTGATATGAACTAATTCGTTATTTGAAAGTCATGCAACAAAACCACACATGCATCCCAATCTATATATAAATTTAGATTTACATTATCATATGTATCTGAAGACCAAAATAATCCATTAGGCATCGTGGTAACATAAACCCACAGCATCACTGCAATACTATAATTAATGTCATAATGTTAACAAATGCATCAATATTCTTCATGTTAACAAAGGAATCAATATTCTGTTTATAGCATTATACTTCCTTCATAAGAACATCAATATTTTCTTCTCAACAAAGGTCCACTAATTGCTCCTCAATTTGCAGACTTACCAATATCTCCTGCATAAGACCATCATCTCTTCCTTGAATTGGTTTTTCTTCTTTTATCCGTCGCCTCCTCGAATGTCTCCCTCTTTTTTAATTCTGTCAATTACCTAACTTCAAACTCTTGTTGATTACTTACCAATTTTGTTCATAACCAATATGATCAAACGACTGGTCATCGACCATAAATTGAGTTATCCCATTGGTTTCTGAATTTCGGATACAGGTAATAATTCTTTCTCCATGATTACTTCCACTGGACTTTAACCACAATTTCCTTTTTTTAGTTCCCAATTTTTTTCACACACCCAATTTTCCCCAGACAATCATTACAATAAAGTTTTTTTTGCTTTCAAGTTTGCGTGTGTAAATTAATTGGTGTATATATATAACGGAAGGGGTACGAATGCAGTAATGCGTCCAAGCTCCTTTGTTCCCCTCAAATTCTTCATGACTTCGATGGGTATGTCTACTTACTTCCAGATGTTTGCGTTAGTGTTTCTTAACTTCTTGACAGAGTGTAATTTACCGTTTGAGGCATCAATTTTCTTTTTATGTTTACCGATTGTCTACAGTTTGCACATTTGTGGGCATATTTTATGTCCCTTACATATAGATGGTTGATAAAGAGACACTAGACTTTGATTTTTAAGATAATTTAAACCTCGAGATACTTCAAAAATTAAGGAACTCCATAATTCGACCAATAATACATAGTACCCACTAGCAAATATCTAATTTTATTTCAAGAAAATTAGAACATTACAAGAACAATGGATAGAACATTACAAGAACAAATATGTATATTACATAAAAATGGGTCATGCATACGTTGATAGCTAATGATTACTTCAGCTCGCATAAAAGTTAATTCATTGTGTTCGACAAATGCAAGTTTGGTTTGGGCCAATTTAGGTTTATGCATCCAATTTAGATACAGTTCTAAGCTGCATTCTAATTGTTCGTGCAAGCATCATCCATTGTAGAGACTGAATGAAACCTTAATCATACATCCTGTGTTTACATAATCCTATCATGGGCAACAATTTCACTCACTGGAAATGGCAAAATGGCTCAAAAGGGGATGGTCTCCTAAAATCAACAAAGCACAAATCGAGTTGTTCCCTGAAGGCAAATCGACTCACTGATGTCGAAATTAAATGCAATCCCCAAAATCCGATTCTTCGGTGTTTGCAATTCCAGGATTCTTTTTTTTTTTTTTTTTTTTTTTTTTTTTTTTTTTTTTGAAATCGTCGATTTTGTATTTCTGATGTAGCTGGCCATTTTTTGTGAAAGCGTTGTACAAAGAAATGAGAAATGGAATATAGGGTTACGGACGTTAGTTTATGTTTTTATCCTCATAAACCAGCCTTACCAACACAAATAAGCATTGGAAATAAAAAAACTATAATTATGTATTTTGGTAAAACTTTTTTAACATAGCAACGCATATTATTGTTACTACCCTGCAACACAGGTAAGTGTTGGAAATTGAAAAAAGGTTTACCAAATGGTTATTTTGGTGTAGTGAAACAAATCAACTTTAGCATCGATGTTATAGATAGAAAAAAAAAAATTATCTCCTAATTGCTGTTAATTTTTTATTTGGTACTAAGAAGCCATTAACATGTAATTATATATTATAGGAAGAGGAAAAGCTTCTTCTTTTCCAAAATGGCCATGAAATGGTAGTTATTCCAAAATATCATTGTGATACACTCATTAGGTAGAACTAATCTTTAAAAACTAGTTTGGGAGAGGATGCTTAGTGAGACATATACTAGCATAAAATATTTTATGATAAAGAAGGACATATCATTTCACTGCTCTTCGAAAGTCTCACGTCCGCTTCAACACACTCTATCGACATTGACCCGACGGTAGTTCTTTTCTCCCTGAATGGCTTCACTTATACCTATTAGTATTTTAATCCATCGTATAAGTCGCGGCTCGAGCTTTCCTTCGAGTGATTCTCATTGAAAACACTGAATTATACAACCCATTAGATAGAACTAATACTTAAAAGCTAGTTGTTAAAAGGACGGTGGCTAGTGGGCTATATATTAGCATTATATGCCATATTTTTCGATATGTGACATTTCACATTGTTTAAGCTTGTAATAAAGCACACAAAGGAAATTTAAATATATTTGAAACATGCGTGGTGTAATTAAATTCATCTGCATAAATAATGCTCTTCCAAAATATCTATATACGATTATTTCTACCTATTTTTTAAACAAGATCAACTTGTTATTAGACTGTTCCATAACACTTTTGTAATTACAACAAATGATTATTACAAAATAATATAGGAGTTAGGCACATTGCCTTCCTGCTAAAGACATCCTATAAGACAAGCAAAGATACAATCAGATAAAGTCTCTATGTAGGGAGAGAATCACAACTAGTACATAGAAATAACTATCAAAGACAATGGCTAAGAGCTTGTAAGAGCTTACCATGGTTATAGCAGTAGCCCAGCGGTTAAGAACTTGCGCCATTGTAACAATGGTGCGGGTTCGAAATCCGGAATGGCATGCTAAGAGCATGCCATGTGCATATGCTAAGATCACCCACTTATGCGGAGCTCACAGACCAGGTTAGGTGCACTAGGGAGGGTTTTACGACACCGATTGGTTTCCCTCCTGAACAAGTTCAAAAAAAACTATCAAAGAAAATGAAAAGAAATGGCTGCTACGTAGTCCTTGTTCCCTAACCACTGCAAACAAGGGAAACAGTCACTAGTTATCTCACATCCAACAACTGCAGATAGTCCATATCACCCACATAAGCAAGGAAAATGCACCTCACTTGCAAGCAAACTGGCTTGCCACCAACAAAGGCAGTCTCTTGTGAAACTCACTCGCCTATTTATTAACCGGCCTTTTAGTCTAGTTCCCAAAAGTACACTAAACATGCTCAACTCAACACATCGTGTAATGCCAAAGTCTGAAGTGTCGCAAAAACATCAGAGATTCAAGCCCAAGCGAAGACACACAAGCACAAACTTCACAACTCCCCAAAACTTGGCCATATTCACATTTTCATACCCATCTCCTCTCGAATCCCTCGTTTCGGACCCCCCACTCCCCCCCCCCCCCCCGCCGCCTTCCCACAAATTCATGCCTGAACCCCTCCATAAATACATTTAGCATAACCCATGGGGTACTTTCGTACCCCATAGGGTACGAAATTCGAATTCGTATCCCACAGATATGAATTTCGTCCCTATAGGGTACGAAACTCGTATCCCACAGGAACGAATTTCGTACTCCATGAGGTATGAAATTCGTACCCCTAGAGTGGGGTATGAGTTTCCTGGCATAATGGAAGGGGTGCGAACTTCTGGAGGCCTGCACTCTAGGATCTGACTATTGTGGTCCCCAAATCCTACCTACTCCCACCTAACCACTCCACTATAAATACCCCCAAGCTCACACTTCAAAGGGGTTGGAAATTTGCTGATTTGACCCCTCTAGAGAGCTCCAAGTGACCTCTTTAATGGCATCCTTGCTTTGAGGAAGAAGAACAAAAGTGACTTTTTCATAATATTCATATATGATGATTATGACATCAAAATACTTAGAAATGTTTGTAAAAGGATGTCGTGAGATAGTCTCAAGCTTATAACCCTTTATTGTCAATAAAATATCATCTACCCTTCCAAAGTGGACGTAGGTCCCTCACATGACCGAACCACTATAAATCTACTGTATTATTTACTGCTTTCTGCACTTATATTTCCACGCGAAACTATGTTCTTAAGTAATCAAGAATCTTGGGTGTTTATGACATATTTTTCTGTCAACATTCTAGTGCTTTCACTTAGAAAACTCGAATTCGCATCTTTTTTGCACATCTCCATCTCGACTTTGACGCGCTTTAGGTTCCGTTCATAACCTGCTGTTGGGTCCGCTTACGATGATTAAGCGAACAAAGAACCAAATGATCAGATCTTCTGCTCCAGCCGAAGCTGGAACATCTCGCCAACCTCACTTGAGGATATCCCGACCAAAACAGATACCCTTCTTCCAGTGGACCCGGAAGCCTCCGTAACCCAAATGCAAATCCACACGCTTAATAAGAAGTATGAAAATACAGCTCTTGAACTCAACCAATCGTTGAAGAACAATATCGACCTTATGTGCCAAATTTAAGAGAGTCAACACATCGTCGCTCGACTTCGGCTAGTTCATAACAACGCCGGACCACGACATATTATATCGGAAACCTCTTCTTCTGAATCGAGGGGTCCACATCAAAGAAGGAGGTTTAGCCTCATCAATAACGTTGTCGTCCGCTCTAATGCTCATACTAACAGAAACGACAACGGAAATGGAAACTGTGATCGAACCACCATAACTTACAACAGGGGAACACGGTACCGTGGGCTCCTAGTTGGTTATCAGCGACGAGCCAAGTCCGAGTAAACGACCCCCTCCTCGACAAGACACAATTGTCGCCACTCAGAACCTGGAGCCTACACTTCTGACAACACAACAGGCCCAGGTCCCCTAGATCAAGGTGCACACTAACCTGCTCAGCCGCGCTATCCATACTAAAACCAGGCCAACGATGTCGATGACATGGACGAGGATGACCCGGATATGCATCACAGATGACGTCCACCGAATATAACTCCTAAAGTTCTTCGAAACCAGTGGGTTCAACCAGAAGATCCGCACCCAGCGTATCTCCCCTACATGGTCCAACGACTCGTACGAAACCAGTGAGGGAACGCCAACGACTCGTACGAAACCCACTTGAGGCGCAATCCCTTCACTAGGACCGTACACAAAGTCGAGTGGCCCCAGTGCTTCAACATGCCACAGATGGCATGCTATGACGGCACAACTGATCCTTGTGTCTTTGTAAACCGCTATGAATGGCAGATGGACTCCAGCCAGACCACCAGAGCTGTCAAATGCAAGTGCTTCCCAGTCTTATTGTCAGGCACAACTTTGCTTTTGTTTTCTCGCCTTCCGCTTCACTCCATCAACAACTTCGGCAAGCTGGCCATGGAATTCGTTAAGCAATTCAGAATGCACTTCCACACTCCGTAGAATGCCTTTACCTTATCGAATCTTTACTAAGGGCCTACGGAGTCTCTCAAAAGTTATCTTGCGCGATTCAATTCCGCCCTCACTGATGTCGACGACCCAGAGCCTCACACTGTACTCTTCCATCTTGCGAAAGGTGTGCTCCCTACCTTCGAATTTGGAGCCTGGATCAACAGAAAACAGCCTAAGAGCCTTGAGGCTTTTTATGAAAAGGATGGACAGTTCTTGACGACAACGTCAAAGGAAAACAAGTTGGAGAATCATCCGACAAGGGTAGAGGAGTAGCCCCTTACAAGCCAACGACGAATAACTGCAAGCAAGGCATTCGCAACAACAATGAAATTCTGGGAGATCCAAAGAAGCACGGTCGATACCAGAATTACGGGGCCTACACTCCACTTAATCAAGATATGGAGACGATCTACATGGAATCTTGTAACATGCTCTAGTATAAGAAGCCTAAAACCAGGCAATCCACCGACCGTGTAACAACCCGTATTTTCAAAAACCTGTAATAATGTAAATCGAGGCAGAATTTAATTCTAAATTCTGAATCAAGGGAAACGGGCTATGCCATTGCGTTCGTCTCGGAAAAAATACGCGAAATAGAGTCCGAGTTTTCGAAAATCGGAGTCCGTATGACCCGATTAAGGCCCAACGAAGTTTTCAGAAAAATTCAAAGTAAAAAAACAGATTTCAAATTCAAGTTTGAATTTGGAAAATTTGGGCCAGTTTGGGCCAGGCGAGAAAATTCCCGCCAGAGCACCCAAGTCGACAGCCCTGTCGACTTGGGAGTCGACTTGGTTGGACCCAAGTCGACAGCCCTGTCGACTTGGCTGTCGACTTGGTCCAGCCGGGCTGTTTAGCCTGGTGCACCATTTTGAGATTGTGTTGAGTTTGCGTGCCAGATTCGGTTTTAAGGGCTGAGATTGGAACTAGGGTTTAATCCTAAGGTTGAAACTAATCCTAATCTCTATAAATAAGCCCCTAACCTAACCCTAAATCATCATTATTCATTCTAGTAACTAAACTATGGCAAAATCAATCATCTCATGGCCTCCACTCTCTTCATAAAATTCCTAAATAAATTTCTATGAGATTTTCCATGCATACACGTGTTTTCAAGCTTGTATGAGCATCATTAGCTTGCATTCAAGTCAAGTTTCTATATTTGCATCATAAAGCAAGAGTTTTGATCATTTTGGCTTAAGGGTTTTCTATTAAAGCTTGCATTTTGGGTTTAATTGGTTGCATAAGGGCTTTGTCATATTTCCTAAGCATTGTAAGCCCTATTCTACTTTCATATTTAAACTCTAAAGTTAAATGTATGATATGCAAGTTTGATATGTTATGATATGCAAGTTTATTATGTCATGATATGCAAGTTTGATATGTTATGATATGCAAGTTTATTATGTCATGCTATGCAAGTTTGATATGTTATGATATGCAAGTTTATTATGTCATGATATGCAAGTTTGATATGTTATGATATGCAAGTTTATTATGTCATGCTATGCAAGTTTGATATGTTATGATATGCAAGTTTATCATGTTATGTTATGCAAGTTTGATATGCAAGTTCGTCACATGATATGCAAGTATGTTATGCAAGTTTGGGTTGATCATTTGGTTCATGTTATCATGTTATGCAAGCTTATCTTGAGTATATGAACATAAAGCTCCAAGCTTTATGCTAAAGGTTGCATTTTGGCAACATGTAAGTTATCATATCTCTTATGATAACTTGCATGTGAGGCTAAATGCGAACTTATGGCCATGTCTACATGTCATTTAGCACCATGTATCACCAATATGCCATGTTTGGTTTTATGCATGCTTTTGAGGCCTAAAAATGTAATATGCAAGTATATGAACATATGTACATTTCTTATGCCACCATGTTGAACTTGTGGCTTCAACACCTTTATGTCACGATTATGCCAAGTTCCCTCTTTCTATCCTTTATGCGCTATTGCGATATGTAAGCGATGGGATTGCGTTTGGGGTTGGGTAAACTTAAAAGACATAAAAACATAAGCTTGAGAATTTACCTATTAAGTTAGGTCTACCCATTGGGAATTTACCTATTAAGTTAGGTCTACCCAATTGCTTGAAAACTTGTAATGTGTTTTGGAAACATGATGGACATGACACTCAGAAAATATAAGTGTGACCAACTCGAGGTTGGGGTTGAGTTTGTAGCGTAAACCTACCCGGAACCGACCGGCTTAACTAGTTGCTACAAACAATAGGACCCAATGTGAGAAGTTGGTCATGTTGTACCTTGAACCCGAGGTTAGACCAAGTTGTGGTGTAAAGCTACCCGGAACCGACCGGCTTAACTAGTAACCGCAACAAAGTCTAATGTGAGAGGTTAAGGCGCATTAAATTAATTAATGCCTCATGATTAGGGTTAAGTCATGGACCGCTTGAATACTTAAGCAATTAAACACGATGGGTTGGTAGGGTTAAGTCATGAACCTTGGGTACACTTAACCAACTTGGTACTTGAATGGGTTGGGTTAACCACGTTTAACCTATTAAGGAAACCCTAGTTACGTGGTCCTTTGCACCAGTAACCCTCTTAGTTGTATCATGATACCCTAGGGACTAGGCTAGGGAGGGGCACGATCACTGGATGCCATGTAAGCGACCAAAACGACGGCTGAGTAGGTGCGCCGGTGTAGGTTCAGGCGGGCCATGGTCGTGCACATGGTCCGAAGTTGAAAAAGCAGGCACGGGCACCAGTAGGTTTAGACTGTGCGTGCATTGATTTGTGTCAGTGGTTGACACCCTAGGACTTGATACACCCTAGGGTGGACCTAGCACAGTTTGGCTACACTTCGTAGTTGGGCCGTATGACACCGACACTTGACGAGTTAGGCTTATAGGGAGCCGATCGACTAGACCGTGCTAGTTGGACCTTGGTTTAGGTCATTCATGATGTTTGGGCCAAACTTGGGCCTGGGGATCACTTCTTGTTTACACTTTGGACCTCGTATTGGGGTCACTACATGTTATTGGGCCAAAGCTTGGGCCAAGGGATCAATACTTGTTTATTCAAGTCATGTTAGTTTGCTAGTACACCTGTGGTGCAAAAACCTTATACCTGATTATGCGATGACACCTTTATCTACCTTGTTAGTTAATCATCATGCTAGTATGTTGTTATCCTTATGTTCATCCCTGCTGCTCATGCCAGTTAACTTTACCAGTTTACATTGATTATAGTAGGGCTTACTCAGTCTTTTTGACTGACCTGTTTTCTTTCGCCTCTTTTCTTCCGTTTCCCTCCCAGGTTCTCAGGGAGGGAATATTGGAGCTTAGCTTGGATTTCGGATTGCTTGCTTGTGGGATTTTAGCTCATGTACGGTCTTGACATGAAGCTAGCTATGGTTATCACTTATTTTGGGGATAGTACTTATGTATTTCAGTTTTTCAGTTGATGTTGTTTTTATCTAGACTTGTTTATTTGGAAAGCTATGTTGTACCAGACTTGTTTTGAAATAGTATGAAATCTTCCGCTGTTTTATCTATGTTATTTACTCTGTTTACATATATACATATGTTCTTGTTCTGCCTTGATATATCATTATGCATGTTTACCTGATTCAAACGCCCCTCCAAAGTCAGAGTGCTTGCAAGAGTCACCCTGGCGGAGGTGGGGTGTTACATTTGGTATCAGAGCATATGGTTTACGAGAAGGAACAAAAAGGTTTTTAAGAAAACTTTTGGAAAACTATTTTCAAAACCAAGTATAAAGTATTTTCCAAAGAAAAGTCTAGTTTATTTTAAAGGCTATTCCCCAAAAAACCATTAGCAAAATTCCTTCGTTTTTGTCCATTCTGAATCTATCTTTTTCTTCGTTTTCAGTATGGCCGATAACTCTGCTATTCCGGAAGGAGTACACGTACCTGTTTGGTATAGGAGACTTTTGGAGGCTAGGGCAACCGAAGCCGGCCCCGCAGATGTTCCTCCTCATCCGGTAGTTAATGTTCCTCCTCCTCCTCCTCCGGTAGTTAATGTTCCTCCTCCTCCTCCGGTAGTTAATGTTCCTCCTCCTCCTGTCGCTGAGGTTCCTCTTCCTCCTCCCCCTCAGCATCCTCAGGCTGACTTCGCAAAGACTTGCAAGGATTTCAAAGCAATGGGTGGCAGGAACTTTCAAGGCACTGAGACTTTTGTAGAGGCCAGAAATTGGTTGAAAGAGACCGAGGATTTATTTGCTATCTTTGGGTTAGACGATCAGAGGAAGATCTTGTTGGCGGTTTGGCTTATGAAGGATGAGGCCGCTTATTGGTGGGAAGTCACCAATGGTACTAGGCCTGTTGAGACTTGGGCCGATTTCAGGGCAAGGTTCGTGCTTAAGTTTCTATCTTCTGCTGAGGAGAATCTGCAAATGGAGAGGTTCATAACTTTGAAACAAGGAGATATGTCTGTCAAAGAATATGTGAACAAATTCAATCAGTTAGCTCGTTTTGGCTTGGATATGGTGAATACTCCTCAGAAGAAGGCTCTTCGTTTTGCTAGAGGATTGAATGAGCCGTTGCAGGGATTGGCTATGTCACATATTCCCCATGGGGCCACGTTCGAGAGCTTGGTTGATATGGCGTTACTTCAGGGGGATGTCAAGAAAAATGATACTCAAGCCAAGAAGACTGATTCCCAAGGAAAAGGAAATCAGGGTAATCCAAGTGGTCAGAGCAGTCAAGGCAATCAGAACAACAAGAACAACAAGAACAAGGCAAAGGAAACAAGAAAGTGCAACTTCTGTGGGATTGTTGGGCACATAGTCAAGGACTGTAGGAAGAAGAGAAGGAAATTGGGTGGGTGCTTTCACTGTGGAGAGACGGGACATTTTAACAAGGATTGCCCTAGGAAGCAAGGGCAAGGCCAGGGTCATCCTCAGCGTGTTGGACCTTCAGGAGGGCAAGTTCATGCTCTCAATGCCGCTCCAGTTCCCGATCGAGGTAGTATTTCTATTGAGAGCCTCGTATATATTTCTTACCTTGTTTGATTCTGGTGCATCGCATAGCTTTATCCCATCTGATCTAGTTGAAAGTTTGCACCTAAGTACTAGTCTAGTTAATGATCCCGTGTGTGTTTTAAATCCAATTGGGGGTTCCGCCCATTTGTCTGTTATCTACGTGGATCTGAAAATCTCTATTTTTAGTGTAGAGATCTCGTGTGATGCTTATATTCTCGGTTTCTTGGGGTATGGGTTGATTTTGGGCTTGGATGGGTTGTCCAGTTTTGGAGCCATCCTTGATTTTTGAGCATAGGGTTGTGAGGCTCATGACTCGCCTCGGTGACACCCTAAAAATTTCTTGTAACCCTATGAGTCTCGTCATGTTGTGTTATCTTGAATCCCTCAAACTCGTCTATCGATAGTTTGCAATCGGTGAGGGTGGTCCGAGAATATCCTGATATCTTGGGTGAAGTGAAGGGGGGGTTACCCCCAAGCGAGAGATTGATTTCCGCATTTATCTGGTTGATAATGCCAAGATAGTTTCGTGGCCGGTTAGGCACATGGTCCCGCAAGATGAGAGTTATGAAAGCAAGTCAGGTAGTTGCTTGAGAAGAACTTCATTAGACGAAGTATATCTGAATGGGGAGCGCCTGTAGTATTTACTACCAAGGCAGATGGTTCTCTTCGACTTTGTGTCGATTATCGTGAGTTAAACAAAGAGAATAGACAACCATTGCCAAGGATCGATGATTTGTTCGATCAGCTTGTAGGAACATCAGTTTTCTCTTGATCTTGCTACTAGATTCCATCAGCTCAGAGTAGCTGAAGATAGTATAGACAAGACTGCGTTCAGAACTCCGGATGGATTCTTAGAATGGCTGGTCATGCCATTCAGTTTGACTAATGCATCCGCCTACTTCGTGGACTTGATAAGTAGGGTGTCTAGGGAGTTCCTAAACGAGTTTGTGGTAGTCTTCGTAGATGATATTCTGATCTTCTCAAAGGATGAGGAAGAGCATGCAAGACATCTCAAGGAGGTGATGGATACGCTTAGAGCGCATCAGTTGAAAGCCAAGTCCACCAAATGTCATTTTGGAGAAAAAGGAGTTAGATTTCTTGGGCATATAGTTTCTAAGCAAGGCTTAGTGGTGGACCCTGCTAAAGTGGTCGCGGTTCAAGACCGGAAAACTCCGACGAGGACAATTGAAAAAAAGAAGTTCTCTCAGTTTAATTAGTTAGTTAGCGTCCCTTGAGCTTAGACCTATCCTTCTGGATCAAGCAGGGACTTCGCAGAAAGAAGACCCGCAGTTAGTCGAGATCATGGACAAGTTGATTCGAGGCGAGATGTTAAGACACCTCGCTATAGATAACTAGGGATGGCAAAGACGCGATGAGAGAAAGAAGGTTCTTGAAGATGCACATCACCCGAGGAGGTGGCCGAGATTTTCCCAAGGTGCATGTTGTGCCAACAGGTTAAAGGCCGAGTCGTAGAAGCCCGGTGGGCCATTATATCCGTTGGAGGTCCCCGCAATGGAAGAGGGAAAAGCATCACGAAGGATTTCGTGGATGGACTGCCTAGGTCAAGGGAAGAGAATACGAGCATGTGGGTCATAGTAGGTAGACTCACGAAGAGCGCTCATTTCACTCCGGTAAAGAGCGAAAGGACTGCATCATAGCTAGCAACAGTTTACTTTCAAGAAATAAAGCAGTTGCACGAGGTTCACTAAAGTATAGTTAGTAACCATGACTTAATCTTCACTAGCCAGTTTTGGGATAGTCTACGAGAAGTCATGGGCAAGCAACTGAATCTAAGCACGGTCTATCATTCGCAGGCGGATGGTTCATTGGCAACGTGGATTGGTATTTTCGAGAAAAGTTATGCTGCGTGGAATACTTTATGGTAAGTAAACGAGATCCAGGATTCACTAGTGAATTTTGGAGAGCTTGCATGAAATCATGAGGTCATAATTATGCTTAAGCCAAGAATGATAGTAGAGTAAGTGAAAAAGGAAGACGAGAGGCGACAATGAAATGGGTTCCAACTCATATTTGGAAATAAGAGTTAAGAAGCTAAGAAATCATGAGGTAAAAAACGGTCAAAGCACTGTGGAGTTAAGCTCAAGGAAACGTGACTTAGAAGATTGAAGGCTAGATACGCGCATCATATCTCTTTCTAAGAGTATATCCTTGATCCTTGTTTTCCTGCGGAACTTACTCGCATGTTATCTTTTTATGTATATCCTCTCGGTCCCATTTTCGGTCCCATTTCTGTCGGGAGGTATGACTTATTGGCTAGTAATACATGTTAGGGTTTGAAGGAGTCCGTTAGGTTGACTAAACCTTTTGGGCTTTTATAGAATACGGGTTGGGTTAGAAAGGGATTTCTTGTAATCCGAAAGAGGAGTATAACCTGCTTATCTTCCCGATCTCTTTGTAGCATATCTTTTGCTATCCATGTTTGTCTTGATTATCTAGTTTTCGTGTTAATCTTGTCATGAGAACCTTAGGTAGAAACCCTTTGGATGAAACATGTGTTTGAAACATGTTATGCTTGGTGGTTGCGAGTGGTTGCAAGTGTTTGCAAGTGGTTACTCGTGGATGCATTATACACATTAGGCACAAGATCGGCTCACACACTCCTCATATTGCATATGCATAAGTGTTTATGCTTATTCATGGATGGAAATTTTTGTGTTATCACATGGATGTTGCATATGGATGTATGTTATGTGCACACATATAGATATTATACATTATGTTAGGAATTGCATACATATGGATTCATTTCACTAACATAATTTGCATTGATGATATTTGCATTAGATAAGTACATATACACACACCTTTGCATATGTTCATACAACATTTAGAATCTTGTAAGGACAATGATTGCTCGTGGATGATGTTTTGAGTAGATGGATGTTGGATGGTAGGATACGTTCTTCCTAACTTGAAGATTTCGGGGACGAAATCCTTTAAGGAGGGGAGAATGTAACAACCCGTATTTTCAAAAACCTGTAATAATGTAAATCGAGGCAGAATTTAATTCTAAAATCTGAATCAAGGGAAACGGGCTATGCCATTGCGTTCGTCTCGGAAAAAATACGCGAAATAGAGCCCGAGTTTTCGAAAATCGGAGTCCGTATGACCCGATTAAGGCCCAACGAAGTTTTCAGAAAAATTCAAAGTAAAAACCAGATTTCAAATTCAAGTTTGAATTTGGAAAATTTGGGCCAGTTTGGGCCAGGCGGGAAAATTCCCGCCAGAGCACCCAAGTCGACAGCCCTGTCGACTTGGGAGTCGACTTGGTTGGACCCAAGTCGACAGCGTTGTCGACTTGGCTGTCGACTTGGTCCAGCCGGGCTGTTTAGCCCGGTGCACCATTTTGAGATTGTGTTGAGTTTGCTGGCCAGATTCGGTTTTAAGGGCTGAGATTGGAACTAGGGTTTAATCCTAAGGTTGAAACTAATCCTAATCTCTATAAATAAGCCCCTAACCTAACCCTAAATCATCATTATTCATTCTAGTAACTAAACTATGGCAAAATCAATCCTCTCATGGCCTCCACTCTCTTCATAAAATTACTAAATAAATTTCTATGAGATTTTCCATGCATACAAGTGTTTTCAAGCTTGTATGAGCATCATTAGCTTGCATTCAAGTCAAGTTTCTATATTTGCATCATAAAGCAGGAGTTTTGATCATTTTGGCTTAAGGGTTTTCTATTAAAGCTTGCATTTTGGGTTTAATTGGTTGCATAAGGGCTTTGTCATATTTCCTAAGCATTGTAAGCCCTATTCTACTTTCATATTTAAACTCTAAAGTTAAATGTATGATATGCAAGTTTGATATGTTATGATATGCAAGTTTATTATGTCATGATATGCAAGTTTGATATGTTATGATATGCAAGTTTATTATGTCATGATATGCAAGTTTGATATGTTATGATATGCAAGTTTATTATGTCATGATATGCAAGTTTGATATGTTATGATATGCAAGTTTATTATGTCATGCTATGCAAGTTTGATATGTTATGATATGCAAGTTTATCATGTTATGTTATGCAAGTTTGATATGCAAGTTCGTCACATGATATGCAAGTATGTTATGCAAGTTTGGGTTGATCATTTGGTTCATCTTATCATGTTATGCAAGCTTATCTTGAGTATATGAACATAAAGCTCCAAGCTTTATGCTAAAGGTTGCATTTTGGCAACATGTAAGTTATCATATCTCTTATGATAACTTGCATGTGAGGCTAAATGCGAACTTATGGCCATGTCTACATGTCATTTAGCACCATGTATCACCAATATGCCAAGTTTGGTTTTATGCATGCTTTTGAGGCCTAAAAATGTAATATGCAAGTATATGAACATATGTACATTTCTTATGCCACCATGTTGAACTTGTGGCTTCAACACCTTTATGTCACGATTATGCCAAGTTCCCTCTTTCTATCCTTTATGCGCTATTGCGATATGTAAGCGATGGGATTGCGTTTGGGGTTGGGTAAACTTAAAAGACATAAAAACATAAGCTTGGGAATTTACCTATTAAGTTAGGTCTACCCATTGGGAATTTACCTATTAAGTTAGGTCTACCCAATTGCTTGAAAACTTGTAATGTGTTTTGGAAACATGATGGACATGACACTTAGAAAATATAAGTGTGACCAACTCGAGGTTGGGGTTGAGTTTGTAGCGTAAACCTACCCGGAACCGACCGGCTTAACTAGTTGCTACAAACAATAGGACCCAATGTGAGAAGTTGGTCATGTTGTACCTTGAACCCGAAGTTAGACCAAGTTGTGGTGTAAAGCTACCCGGAACCGACCGGCTTAACTAGTAACCGCAACAAAGTCTAATGTGAGAGGTTAAGGCACATTAAATTAATTAATGCCTCATGATTAGGGTTAAGTCATGGACCGCTTGAATACTTAACCAATTAAACACGATGGGTTGGTAGGGTTAAGTCATGAACCTTGGGTACACTTAACCAACTTGGTACTTGAATGGGTTGGGTTAACCACGTTTAACCCATTAAGGAAACCCTAGTTACGTGGTCCTTTGCACCAGTAACCCTCTTATTTGTATCATGATACCCTAGGGACTAGGCTAGGGAGGGGCACGATTACTGGATGCCATGTAAGCGACCAAAACGACGGCTGAGTAGGTGCGCCGGTGTAGGTTCAGGCGGGCCATGGTCGTGCACATGGTCCGAAGTTGAAAAAGCAGGCACGGGCACCAGTAGGTTTAGACTGTGCGTGCATTGATTTGTGTCAGTGGTTGACACCCTAGGACTTGATACACCCTAGGGTGGACCTAGCACAGTTTGGCTACACTTCGTAGTTGGGCCGTATGACACCGACACTTGACGAGTTAGGCTTATAGGGAGCCGATCGACTAGACCGTGCTAGTTGGACCTTGGTTTAGGTCATTCATGATGTTTGGGCCAAACTTGGGCCTGGGGATCACTTCTTGTTTACACTTTGGACCACGTATTCGGGTCACTACATGTTATTGGGCCAAAGCTTGGGCCAAGGGATCAATACTTGTTTATTCAAGTCATGTTAGTTTGCTAGTACACCTGTGGTGCAAAAACCTTAAACCTGATTATGCGATGACACCTTTATCTACCTTGTTAGATAATCATCATGCTAGTATGTTGTTATCCTTATGTTCATCCCTGCTGCTCATGCCAGTTAACTTTACCAGTTTACATTGATTGTAGTAGGGCTTACTCAGTCTTTTTGACTGACCTGTTTTCTTTCGCCTCTTTTCTTCCGTTTCTCCCCCCAGGTTCTCAGGGAGGGAATATTGGAGCTTAGCTTGGATTTCGGATTGCTTGCTTGTGGGATTTTAGCTCATGTACGGTCTTGACATGAAGCTAGCTATGGTTATCACTTATTTTGGGGATAGTACTTATGTATTTCAGTTTTTCAGTTGATGTTGTTTTTATCTAGACTTGTTTATTTGGAAAGCTATGTTGTACCAGACTTGTTTTGAAATAGTATGAAATCTTCCGTTGTTTTATCTATGTTATTTACTCTGTTTACATATATACATATGTTCTTGTTCTGCCTTGATATATCATTATGCATGTTTACCTGATTCAAACGCCCCTCCAAAGTCAGAGTGCTTGCAAGAGTCACCCTGGCGGAGGTGGGGTGTAGACCGCGAGAAAAACTCAAGCAAATACTGCAGATTCCATGACATGGATGAGCACAACACTAATGATTGTCATTACCTCAAGGATGAAATTGAGAAACTCATCCGCGAAAGATTCCTGGAACTGTACGTTCATGATCACGCTCCTCTAAAAATAACTACGGGTCCTCCGACACCTGCACTCCTAGCACCTGTCAATGCGGACTCGGGTCCGTCCAAACAACGGCGGGGCGTCGTGATCAACACTATTAATGGACGGCCTTACCCTACGCATGAAAGCTTCCGAAAGATGGAAGAATATGCAAACTCTATAAAGCTTGCTACCTACGAAGCTTGCTCCACTCTGGACGAGTCTGTCCCTGCCAAGCTTCAGTATACAATGTAGGACGATATCGTCTTCCGCAAGAGAGAGTCTACAGGATTTGAGATCCCAACAATAGACCCTCTCGTGATCATAGCTCAGACTGGCCCGGCCTCCGTCCAAAGGATGCTGACCAATTCGGGAAGCTCAGGCAACATCATCTTCAAAGCAGCCTGTGATCAGATGAAGTTGGAAACCAAAAACTTGAAACCCTACCATGTCACGATCCACGGCTTTAACGGATCTTCCAATCACCAAGTGGGCATGGTCAACCTACCTGTAGAACTTGGAGACGAGGATCGGAGCCAGTATGAATACTCATATTTGTGGTTATCGACGTCATCTCTCCATACAACGTTTCTTAGGATACCCTTTTCTTGCAGAATTCTGATTTTGCTTCTCGCTATGGTCCCTCCTAATGAAATTCCCGATAGAAAATGGGATAGGCGCAGTCAATAGTGACCAAGCAATAGCTTGAGATTGTTATGCAATAGAATAGAAGAACGTGCGCAATAAGACAAAGGCAAGGTCATGCCTCTGCCTTCTTGCACCAAGACCATCTTCGCATAGTAATCAAAGGCGTTTAAGCCTTAGCTCAGGCGCGACTGTCATCCGTCCGACGATCTCGATCCAAGGGAAGACGAAGAGCCCGATTCCAAAATGGCTACCCTGGTCTAACTTACAGTGGATGTTCCGATCAGCCCCGATAGCCCGTCGAAGGTCTTGAAAGTTAGATCGCAATTCCACCCCGCAATAAAATAAATCTTGTGGTATTATTAAGGGCCAATCTTGACTTGTTCGCTTGGACCCGCTCTGGTATGTGTGGCATCGACCTTGCAATCGCTTGCCATAAGCTAACTCTTGACCCCTTGCAACCCCCGGTCAAACAGATACGTCGATTCTTGGGAACCGAAAGATCGAACGAACTTAAGGAAGAGTTAGATAGGCTATTCAATAACGACTTCATTCGTGACGCCCGATACCCCTAATGGATCTCTAATCATTTCTTGGTCAAGAAAGAAAACAACAAATGGCAAACATGTGTCGATTTCTCCGATTTGAATAAGGCATGTCCCAAATATAACTTCCCACTTCTGAAGATCAACCAGCTTGCTGATTCAACAGCCGGATACCAGTTTTATCCTTCACGGATGGCTACTCAGGCTACAATCAGATTCCGATATGCCTCCCTAACCATGATCATACTTCTTTCATTACCGACCTTGGGATCTACTTCTATCATATCATGCCCTTCGATCTTAATAATGCGGAATCCACTTATCAACGATTGGTCAAATTCATTTTTAAAGACCAGATCGGAAGATCCATGGTGGTATACATGGACGATGTGCTTAGAAATGTCGAACGACCATGTCCGTGACCTTTCTGAAATGTTTGATGTCCTCAACCATTATGTCATCGCATTCAACGACCTTTTGAATCACTTAGAGCGGCCACTTATCTTGTCCAAACCTTTGGACCATGAGGATTTATATGTTCATTTGGCTGTTTCCATGCAGGCAATCAGCTCAACGCTCGTATGCATTGAAGATCATGTCAAAAGACCCATTTACTACATCAGCAAGAGAATAACGGAAGCAGAAAAGAACTACCCAAAGCTCAAGAAGCTTGCCTACGGCTTCTTGATCTCCTCTCGGAAGCTACGACCATACTTTCAGTCTCACCCCATCAAAGTCTACACTGATCAGCCGCTACGAGGGGTCCTGTAGCGACCTGAGGCGTCTGGACGACTACTAAAGTGGAATATAGAGCTGAGTCAGTTTGAAATCACATCCATACCTCATCGAGCCATCCTCGGACAAGCCATCGTCGATTTTATAGTAGAATTTACCGTCCCAGAAGAGCCTCCTTTGGAAGATATCCAGACTCCAAACATTCAATGGAAACTATTCGTGGATGGATCTTCCAACAATAAGTCTTCTGGCACTGGGTTTGTGCTCATCACGATAGAGGAGCACCCAATATGCTACGCTTTAAAAATTAACTTCCCTTCTACCAACAACAATGCAGAATACGAGGCCTTGATCGCTAGACTTAGAATAGCAATCAAACTTAACATCAAGGCCATCCAGATCTTCTCTGACTCACTACTCATCGTGCGTCAACTTCAAGGGGAATACCAAGCTAAAGGGGCACGGCTTACTCCCCACCTCAGTCGGGTTCGCGTACTACTCATCAACTTCAACCATTACATCATCACGCATATCCCTCGAGAACAAAATGAAAGAGTAGACACATTAGCCGAGATGACAATCTCCGAGGACGCACAACTTATGGGACTCACCCCAGTCGAAGTACATGATTTTCCAAGAACTGATCAGATGTAGATGGATTCGGCAGCAGCAACGGAGACCATAGTCGAACCAGAGTCCTGGATGATGACAATCAAAAATTACTTACAACATGGAACCCTCCTGGGATGCTACAAAGAAAGACGGGCACTCGCTCGCCAATCATCTCGCTATATCATTATGGATGAAGTGCTCTATCGCAGGGGTTTTTCTCTCACTTTACTTCGGTGCAAATCCCACGACAATGCCGACCGTATACTAACAGACGTGCACGAAGGCGAGTGCAGCGACCACACTAGGGGGCAAGCTTTAGCAAGAAAAATTATCAGATATGGTTATTTTTGTCCCACACTCGATCAAGACACCACGAACTACGCCCGAAAGTGTGATGAATGCCAGCGGTTCTCAAAGATCCCAAGAGCCCAGCCAATCGAGCTAACGCAAATGGTTATCCCTTGGCTATTTTCCATGTGAGGAATAGACATCATCAGGACTCTTCCTATTAACCGACTTTTTGGTCCGGTTGCCAAGAGTGCATCAAACATGCTCAACTCAACATATAGCGTGAAGTTGAGGCCAAAAATGGACGCTTAGGAGCAAAGGAGACAGGACCAGGAAGGGAATGCGCCGCTCGCAACCTCATGGCATTTAGAAGACATCTGCGAACCAAGGCCTCGAGCCTCGAAGGAATTACGAGCCACAAGCGCTCGATCCTGGGATCATCGTGCCCCTTGGAAAGACTTCGCACCGGGCAGGACGCGAAGTTCGCACCCATGCCTGGGTACGAAATCTCGAACCCTACGGGTGCAAAATTTCGCACCTATGCCTGGGTTCGAAATCTCGAACCAAGCGGGTACAAAATTTCGAACCCACGCCGGAGTTCGGAATTTCGAACCTAGCAAGTGTGAAATTTCGAACCCATGCTTGGATTTGGAATTTCGAACCCAAAAGGTGTGAAATTTCGAACCCATGCCCGGGTTAGGAATTTCAAACCCAACGGGTGCGAAATTTCGAACCCATGCCTGTGTTCGGAATTTCGAACCCAGCGGGTGCGGAATTTTGCATCCATGCTCGGGTTCGAAATTTTGCGATGTGTCGGTGGTGGGTTCGAAATTATGCCAGTGGTACGCTATTTCTACCTAGTCCTACCTAATCCTACCTACCCCCACTTCTATAAATAGCCCATGGCCTCACACTTCAAAGGGATTGGATTTTCTTCACTTGAGACCTTCCTAGAGCTTCCTAGACCTCATTAATGGCATCTCCTATTTGAGGAAGAAGTAGAATTAAATATTCTTTTTCCCAATCACCTAGCATATGGCAATTATAAAAGGGAATGTAATGAGCATGGCTCTACCTATTAATTCTTGAGTGATTAATAAAAGTTCAACATCCTTCCAAAGTGGACGTGGGACTAATCTGCGGCTGAACCACTATAAATTCTCGTGTCATTTACCGCTTTCTCGTACATAGTCTTGCGACCAAATTAACTATTCCTAGTAATAGGAATCTTTGGTGTTTATGACATTTTTTGCCATCAACATTTGGTTCTTTCACTGAGAATTGAACTCAAGATATGCGTCTTTCTTCCATGTTATCATTTCGACTTCGACGAGCCTAAGGTTCCTTGCTCAACCTATTGTCGAGTCCGCTTACGATGGTAAAGAAGTCAACGAATGCAACGGTCGACACTTCAGCCGAGGCCGGTACCTCCCAGCAACCTCAACCGGTAGACATCCGGACCACTAATGAAACCTCCCCTCCTATTGTGGACCCCGAAGCGCTCGTCACGCAAGCTCAAATTCACGTGCTTAATGAAAGATATGAGCACCATGCGATCGAGCTCAACCAAACATTAAGGAATAACATTGACCTTATGTGGCAACTTCAAAAAAGTCAACGCGTTGTCGCCCAACTTCAACTAACTTGGAACAATACTCGACCCCGACCAACCGTCTCAGAAACATCCTTTTCCGAGTCAAGGGGCCCACGCCAAAGGAGAAGGTTCAGCCTCATTAACAACGTCGCCATTCATACCAACGCCCTCGATAACGGTAACAGTCATGCCAGCGACAATGGAAATGGCAACGGCGACCGAACTATAGTCACATATAGCGAGGGGGCGCAACATCAAGACCGCTCTCGTTTGATCATCAATAACGGACCAGGTTCTACAAACCAACCTCTTTCTCGACACAACCTAATGGTCGGTAATCAGGGTGATGGGCCAGCTGTTCCAACGACCTGCGCTCCTCCAGAACAGTATCTGCTTCACCCCTCTCCACCTTACCATCCACACTAAGACCCAATTATAGATGTAGAGGACATAGAGGAAGACGATTCGGACATCCATCATAGAAGATGACCTCGCAAAAAGGCTCCAGAGCCACGTCAAAATTCGTGGATCCCGATGGCGGATCCCCTTCCAACTTACCTTCCTCACATGATACAAAGGGTCATGGGAGAAATGCAAGGGGGCGCACACGGCTCATGGGAAGCCCACATTAGGCGTAACCCCTTCACGAGAAGAGTAAATGAGGCCGAGTGGCCAAGGCGCTTTAGCATGCCACAAATGCCACTCTACGATGGTACCACTGATCCTTGTGCCTTCTTGAATCGTTATGAATGGCAAATGGACTCGAGCCGGGGTGACGATTTGGCCAAATGAAAATGCTTCTTGTTCTTCCTATCCAGTACCGCTTTACTTTGGTTCTTTCACCTCCCTCTTGATTCCATCAACAACTTCGGGCAACTAGCAATAGAGTTAGTCAAGCAGTTCAGGGTGCATATCCCAACTCTGAAGAATGCTGTAACTTTATCCAACCTATACTAGGGGCTCGCCGAGTTGCTTAGGAGCAACCTTTCCCGGTTCAACACAGCCCTCGCCGAGGTCGAGGATCCAGATCCGCGCATCATACTCTTTCAACTAGCGAAAGGTATCCTCCCTACTTTAGAGTTCGGGGCCTGGATCGATTAGAAACAACCAAAAAGCCTCGACGCCTTCTATGAGAAGGAAGATCAATACTTGTGCTAAGAAGAGGCAAGGTGGAACCGACTCCCCGCTAAAAGTCGTTCCAATGATCCCAAGCGGATACCGCCAATAATAACTTCATAGGTAGGCGAGGCGGGGAGTCCTTTGACCAAAATAGGGGGGCAGGTCCCTATGGGAAGAGACCAAACAATGGCAGGCCAAATGAACAAAACAATGGGCAAGCCCCAGCAGAATTGAGAAAGCTCGGCCCTCACTAAGCTTTCGAGACCTACACCCTATTGGATGAAGACATAGAGACAATCTACTTGGAAACATGCAAAACTTTATCGTACGAGAAGCCGTGCATCAGAGAATTAACTGACCGCGAGAAGGACACCAGGAGGTACTGTCAATACCACGACGTGTACGGGCAGGACAAATAAGAATGCCGCCAACTTAGGGATGCAATCGAGAAACTTATTCACGAGAAGTGGCCCGAGCAATATGTCCAAAAGCCCTTTCCCCCGAAATAAACTCGCAACCTCCAACGCCCGCTCCACAAGCAGCCACTAAGGCAGCTCTAGGATCATCTAACCCAAGACAAGGAATCGTGATCAACACCATATGTGGCAGACCGTACCCCATACACAATAGCTTTCGAAAAATGGAGGAGTATGTGAGCTCCATAAAGTATGCTACTTACGAAGCCTGCTCCACTCTCCCTGAGTCCGTCCCAGCCAAGCCACAAAAAACAATGTAGGATGATATTATCTTCCGAGAAAAAGAATCAACAGGAGTGGAGATCCCGACCACCGATCCACTAGTCATCACTGCCTAGATTGGTGTCGGTTCTGTTCGAAAAGTCCTAATCGACTCAAGGAGCTCGGTCAAGATCATCTTTAAGGCCGCCTATGACGAGATAAAATTGGAAACGAATGACTTAAAGCAATGTCAATCCATGATTCACGGCTTCAATGAGCCCTCTAGTTCCCCATAGGGATGATCGACTTACCCGTGGAACTGGGCGAGGGGGACCAATGCCGAGTCTGAATTCTCACTATCATGGTTATAGGCATCGAATACCCCTAGAAAGCTTTCCTAGGGCACCCCTTTCTCACTGAATTCCGGATTTACATGGAACCATGGTCCCTCCTAATGAAATTCTCGACGGAAAATGGGATTGGAACCGTTAAGGGCGATCAAGTAAGCGCCAGGGAATGCTATGCAATAGAATGGAAGAACACGTGAAACAAGGGCAAGGGCAAAGCCGTGCCCGCGCCTTCTTGTGCCAAGAACATCTCAGCATAGCAATCAGCAGCGTCTGGGCCCTGGCTTCGGCTCCACTATCGTCTTTCCGATGACCTTGACCCACGAAAGGACAAAGAGCCTGAGTATGAGAGGGCTACCCCAGTCGAATCTATAGTCGACGTTCCCGTCAACCTCGACGAACCAACAAGGATGTTAAAGGTAGGGTCACAACTCCACCTTGCAATCAAAGAAGATTTTATATGCTTCCTAAAAGCCAATCTAGATGTTTTTTGCATGGACTCACTCAGACTTGAAGGGCATCGACCCCGCAATTGCTTGCCATTCCCTTTGCTTGGATCCTAGAATGCCTCCAGTCAAACAGAAGCGCCGCTTCATGGGGCCCGAAAGGTCTAAAGCATTCGAAGAAGAGGTGGACTGTCTACACAACAACCACTTCATCTGCGAAGCTGACTATCCTAAATGGGTTTCCAATCTAGTTCTGGTTAAAAAAGCCAACAGAAAATGGCGGACATGCATCGACTTCTCCGATCTAAACAAGGCATGGCCCAACGATAGTTTTCTGCTCCCGAAGATCGATCGATTAGTCGACTCTACTGCCGGATACCAACTGCTATCTTTCATGGATGCCTACTCAGGCTACAACCAGATGCCGATGAGCCTCCACGACCAAGATCATACCTCTTTCATAACCGATCTTGGGCTCTATTGCTACCCTGTTATGCCCTTTGGCCTCAAGAATGCCGGTGCCATTTATCAAAGAATGGTTAATCGACTCTTTAAAAATCATATTGGGAAGTCCATGGAAGTGTACGTGGATGATATGCTGGTGAAATCTAATATATCAAGCGATCACATCCACGACCTCTCTGAAATGTTTGATGTCCTCCGTCAGTACAACATAAAACTCAACCCTTTGAAGTGCTCCTTCGGGGTTGCTTCGAGAAAATTCTTGGGCTTCATTGTCAACTCTCAGGGCATCGAAGCCAACCTAGAAAAAATCCAGGCTATTCGGGACATCCGAGTCGCCAGGAACACCAGGGATGTCCAGAGTCTGAACGGAAAGGTCGCCGCTTTAATTCGATTCATCTCTAAGGCCACCGATAAGTGCATCCCCTTCTTCGATTTACTCCAGAAAGGGAAGCACAATTTTGAGTGGACCCCTGAATGCGTCTCCGCATTCAAGGAACTTCTAAATCACTTAAAGCGACCACCTATCCATTCTAAGACTATTGACCATGAGGACTTATATGTTTACATGGCTGTTTCTGCATAGGCCATCAGCTCTGCACTCGCACGCCTCGAAGATCGCACTTAACGGCCCGTCTACTATATTAGCAAGCGGCTAACAGGGGCAGAGAAGAATTACCCAAAGCTAGAAAAGCTGGCATTCTGCTTATTGATTTCTTCTAGAAAGCTCCGATCGTACATCCAGTCTCATCCAATAAAAGTTTCCACTGACCAACCTCTACGACCGATCCGACAATGACCCGAGGCGTCAGGATGATTACTAAAGTAGGGCATAGAGCTGAGCCAGTTCGAGATAACCTTTATACCCCGACGAGCCATCCTCGGCCAAGCTCTCGCAGATTTCATCATAGAATTCATGGCCCCCGAATAGGCTCCTACAGAGGACACTGGAGCTCCCGACGCCCAGTGGAAATTGTTCGTAGACGGCTCCTCTAACAAAAAGTGCGCAAGTGCCAGATTCGTGCTCATCACCCCTTAAGAACGCCCGATGTATTACGCGTTAAGGCTAAATTTCCTTGCAATTAATAATGACGCGGAATATGAGGCCTTGATCGCTGGGCTTGGAATCGCGATCGAACTCAAGCTAGAGACCATCCACATCTTCTCCGATTCACAGCTTATCGTCCGACAAGTGCTGGGAGAGTATTAAGCGAAAGGGGGATAGCTCGCCCAATACCTGGCCCAGGTTCAGGGGCTGCTCGCCCACCTCGAGCATTTCACCATCACCTATGTCCCGCGCGAGCAAAATGAAAAGGCAGATTCCCTCGCCAAATTGGCAAGCTCCAAAGATCAACAACTAAATGGGTTCGCACTGGTTGAGATCCTCAACTCTCCGAGCATCAAGCAAGGGCAAGATGAGACGATGATGAGCGCCAAACCCGAGCGCGAGGCCTGGATGACACCGATAAGAAATTACCTACAACACGGGACCCAACCAAAGCACTACAAGGAAAGGCGCGCGGTCACTCGCCAATCGGCCCGTTTCCTTCTTATGGACGGGGTACTCTATCGTAGAGGTTTTACTGTTCCCTTGCTCTAATGCGTAGCCCACAGCGACGCCCTCCGAGTGCAAGCAGTGTGCATGAAGGCGAATGTGGGGACCACACTAGGGGCAAACCTTGGCCAGAAAGATTCTTAGACATGGTTATTACTGGCCTACGCTTGATTAAGATGCCGTGAACTACACTCGCAAGTGCGATAAGTGCCAGCGCTTCTCCAAGAATCCAAGAGCTTCGCCTACCGAATTGTCCCAAATGGTCAGCCCCTGGCTGTTCGCCATATGGGGAATCGACATCATCGGAACCCTTCCAATGGCTAGAGGCGGGGAAAGATACGCTGTCGTTGCAGTGGACTAATTCACCAAGTGGGCAGAAGCCGAAGCTCTCGCCACCATTACCACGAAGAAGATGATCAAGTTTGTTGTCCACAACATCATTACCCGCTATGTGGTGCCCCAAGCTATCATCTCCGACAATGACACTCAATTTGAGAGCACCGAGTTCAAAGCCTTCTATCAGCATCACGACATCAATAAAAGATTCTCAGTGGTGGCTCATCCTCAAGCCAATGGGCAAGTCGAGGTAGTTGACAAGGTCATAAAATCCATCATCAAGAAGCGTATGGAAAAGGCTGAGGGCATGTGGGCAGATGAACTTCCTCTAGCTCTATGGGCTTACCGCACCACCTACAAGACAACAACCAGTCATACTGCTTTCGCCCTCGCGTACGAATCTGAATCCATCATTCCCATTAAGCTCAAGATTTAATCCCATCGAGTCACGTACTTCGATCCAAGGACAAATCAAGACCTACTTCTGGGATCGCTCGACTTACTGGAAGAAAAGAGGAATGAGGCCGATATTAGAGCCGCCGCCCAACGACAGCGAGTAGCCCGATACTTTAATTCCAGGGTCCGCCATAAGGACCTCAACATCGGCGACCTCGTTCTAAAGCAGGATTTTCCCCCACCAACAGGCCTCGCGTCTCGCTAGGAAGGCCAGTACTCCATACAACGAAAGCTTAGCGATGGAACTTTCCGACTCGCCACTATCGACGGAGCAGAACCCCCAAGGGCATGGAACAATGAACTTTTCCGCTGCTACTTTACAAACTTAGTTTACGGTTGTTTATGCTTTTCAAACAATGTTTTGTTTTTTCAGAAATCCAAGGCATTGTAAAGGCTATTACTTCCAAAAATTATTAGCAGAAATGATGTTCAGTTTCCTATCCCATTGTTGTTTACTTCACATGTAATGCATCTTGTTGGTTCCAACAACCAAGCTCGATTCACGCCTACGACCGCTGCATCGGCACCTCGGGCACAGGAGCCGGCGATGCCATTCCAACATCTAGGCAACGTTGAGTCTGAAACACTTGGCTATGCCCGACACCCCGAGCACGGGAGCTGGAAACGCAACTCGAATCGCCGGCCGACCGTACGAACGAGTATAAACAACCACTAACTCGAACCTAGGCCTAGTACCGAGGCCGAGGATAAATCATTCTACGTCCTAGTCCAGGCGACTTGGTGCCACTCAGCGACCGACTAAGATCGCTGCAAATCTCTCTTCGCCAGTTGTGGGTGTCGGTCGAATCTTGGCACAGCACCAAGACCGACCTTAAATCGTTTCTTCCCCTTTAGCTCACAAGGCTTAGGGGCAGCCTATGGCCACGATCGGACCTTACGAGCTGATGATCGGGGCTGAAAACTACGCCGGCAAATAAATGATGTCTAGTGGCTCGCCTCAACCCGATGAATGATGGGAGACCAACCCACCTGGAAGACGCACAACGCGACGACCTACGCCTTCGTTATACTTGGGTTTAACCCCGGGCCACCTAAAATAGCGGGCGCACAGCCTGGTTTCGCAAACTGCGGGTTTCTTGAGCTGAGGAAAACTTAATGAAAGCAGTCCTCTACCTCACCTCTCTGGAATAATTTACTAGAGACGGCCCCTAATCGCGTTTGTGACAAGCATAACGATAAGTATGCTTATGCAAGTACATGACGCTGGGAAACATAAAAAAAACATCTGAACACTTGACATAAACAACGATCTTTACTAATTCATATTTCATTTTCACACACACAGACTAAACAAACTGCGTGCCTAACACTTTTACTTTCTAATGATAGGGTGTACATGAGAACCACACCGTGTCTTGAAAAACCAAAAGCGATGGCCGTGCTCGCGTAAACTATCAGCCTACACTATAAAAATAATGGTAACCTCTACTTAGGCTACTAACACTAACAATGTCTTTTATTCTTTTTCTTGTTGTTGTATTTTTTTTTGTAGATTCAACGCTCGATGGTTCATCCTTGGCATCGGGCTTCTTCTTACCAGACCCGCTCTTTCCATCTTGGCCCCTCCGAGAAGTGGTCGATTCATGAGAAGCCGAGAGGCGTCTCTCGCCCATCCCATCATCGCTAGAAACCTCAGTAATATCAATGACGGTGGCATGCGGCGTAGGCTTGGGGGCACCCCCAGTGGTGAGGCCGACTACAGCGTCACTCGTTTCTGGGACAGCCTTGCCTTCCCGCTCAGCTTTCTCCTTAGCCTCTTTGGCAGCCCTCCGCGCAGCAAGCTTTTGGGACCTATGCGGTGAGGCGTCTCCAGCTTTGGGTTTCTCAAGGGACTTTGTAGTCCTCCGTCGTGCTTCCTCGTCTTCCCTCTTCTTCTGGGTCTCATCGTTAACCCTCTTCATCTCAGCCTTCTCATCGGCTCTCTTCTTCGCAACAGTGTTGGCGACCCTCGCCTCAGCCTCCTGCCTGGTCTTCATTAGGACCTCCTTCCTGTCTGCCTCGTCGTGCTCTCGCTTCTCCTCTACCTCTTCGCTCTTAGCCACCATCTTGGCCTTTTGAGCTTCCACCAAGGTTACATCGGCCTCTACCAGACCTCTGGCGTGGGAACTTTGCCCTTCAACTATCTCCACTTCATCAATCACAACCTCGTAAAGACTGGTGGTTATCTGTATATCTGAGAAGGTGTTAAGATGATCCCCTCCTGTAGGCTGCACTTCTGTAAACTCTTGTCCGGACTCAATCACTGGTGGGACCTCGAGAGCAGGGCCCGATGTCATGGTCGGTTCAGGAAGGGCTGCATAGCAAAAACACAATCGTTTAGTCCGCAAATTCGGTAATCACGTCATCCTCTGGGATGCATTGTAAAGTGAATTTACCTCCTCTCAGGGATGGCATGGAAAAAATAGAAGGGGAACCCGGTGCCGTAGGAAATGTGGATCCAGTCTCTTTTAGTTCGGCTGATCCGGGTCATACTCAGTCGAAGTCTGAATCAAGGCTGCAGGACCGCTCACCACCGCCGACTTAGAGGCTAATGTACGGTAGAAGCTTACCTCGGCAAAGGTCTACGTAACCCTAACACTCTCAGACATAACAGCCTTCCCCTTCTCCTCAGCAAGACTCGCCAACCTTTCATTCTTGGTATCCTCCCACAACAGCCTCCTTCCCTCCTCCAGTTTGTCACGTTCGTCACTATCCAGAAGAACATTCGCAAGCTGATGCTCATCTAAAGTACTTACATCCACTCGACCAAGAAGGCCTCATAAGGGACTAAACTCTCCTAGTTTCTGGCAAGCTCACGGGGATAGTCTTCAACCCATGAAATCCCTCGGAATCTCAAGACTTTTACATACATGTTACAGACACTCTCCTCGAAGGAGGACCCAACACGGAACTCCGCATCAATCAGTTGTCCCCTAAGTAGCTCTATCTCCCTTAAATATTCTGCCTTTATACCCTCGGACTCACTCAGCACATCCCTGTTGCTAGCCTCGGCATCCTCCTTCGCCTTTCTCATCACCTCGAGCTGCCCCTTCAACTCAACGACCTCGGCATTCTCGGCCCGCAACCATCCGTTCTCTTCCCTCAAAGCTGTATTGTCATCCTAGAGCTGAGTAACTTTCCCAATCTCCCTTTCCATGTTAGCACATACTTTAGACCACTCATCCTTATCCTTCTTGAGGGTTGTGTTTTCAATGGTCAAGCGACTTACTGTATCGCTAAAAGTCTCACGGTCACGCGCAGCCCCCGTCTTTAAAGTCGCATATGCTTGCTTCAGCTCCGCTGCAATAACATGGTCAAAATTTAAAACTGGGAAACACACGGGACAACGGTTAATCAACCATGATGCAGCAAATGGACCTACCTATCTCGGTTTCCAAGTGGGCAACCGAGGTCTTTTCACCATCAGTAGTCAATTATCAATTGGTGAGTTCCAAGCTTTTTCTCTTGATCAACTCAGAAAGGTAGAGGGAATACTTGGTAAGTTCGTTGGTCTGGTGATATGCATCTTGTACATGCATCCATATCTCTTTGGATTCCCTACTGGGAGCAGGGCGGAGATCAGGGGGAGACGGCAGCTCATCGAAGTGATATTGGTGGGAGTATAGCTTCAGGAATGTCCTCCTCTCCTCTATAGAAAACGCTCGGATTTGGGACTCTGTCAGGTTTTGCATTCCCGTCATGACCTCCATATCCGGCCTTAGTTTACCAAACAGCAACTCCCTCCACTTAGCCGGTTGAACGGGAGCTGGAGGGGCGATGGGCGGAGGAGCTGTCAAAGGCAAGGATCGGGAACCGCCAATGTTGAGTTGAGTATCTTTGCTGATACGCCAATGTTGGTAGCATTTTTCCTTAAATGCTATGAAAACTAAGGGAAACACTTAATTCTAATGATACTAATTCATGTTATGGTTTAACAAATCCGATCGAACGACAAATAGTATTAGCAAATCCAAAATCATTAAAAATCATTCTCTTTGTAATTCAAATAAAATCTATCATCTAACTTATCAAAATTATTAAATATTCTTAACCATATATATTTATGTCAAATTCAAATTTAAATTAAAATTAAGTAAGAAAAATTCCAATTTTAAATTGGTTAAAAATTCTGGATCATTACACCGGCAGTGCGTGAGCCCTATCGTCCCTTCTGGGCGCCAGAACATCTCTTTCGGGAATACAGAACTGCAACGCCATGCTCCTTACCACTATTGCATCCTTATGCGATGGCACCGAATCCAGCGGATTTTCAAGTATAATCGCGACCGCCAACATGTCTCGCACAACTAACGCGCTTCCCTCAACAATATCTACGTGATCTTTCTCCTCATGCTCGACCGGAGAGTGTTGTCCTTCCAGCTGCACCCCGTGTCAGACGCTTCCGGTGAGCTTGTCACATGAGAAGGAGTGGACCATCCGGAAGTCTTAAGCTCGCTGCACTTCGAGCTAGCATTGATAGTTGAATCAGATGTGTGTGACGAATGCAACGAAGCCACGACTTCCAAAGTCTGCTCTGCCATAGACCTTGTCTTCATTGCTAGCTATACGTTCAACATACTAGCGTTAGACATCGTAGTTGCATAACATGTACCCATATTGTTGTTGCAAACTAACATGTGCGTACAGTGTTGTGCAGTGTCATGCTAATATTGTTCATAATTTAAAAACTTGGGATGCAGCTACGATCACGTGTTCTTGAGACTCTGACCCTCATCATCGTTAACCAACATTACCGGGTTCGCAATTAAATCGCGACTGCGTTAAGATTAGAATCGATAAAACATTTTAAGCAGTTCGATAGTTCAGTCACAGTCCATTTATGTGCACTAATCCTATATGTGAGGGTGAATTGCCAGCTACGTAACGTTGTAATTGCACAATGTGGTGAAAACGATGCGAATCCCGAGGTAGGAAGCTGAAAAGTTGAATCCGATGTTGAATCTGATGGTCGGCCACAAGCCATGACGAACTCCAAGTTGGAGCTCAGAGGCACGACCGACCCCGAATCCACCTCAAATCTCGTCTCGAGACCGGTCCGAGCATCGTGACCTTTTTCGGGTCGAGGTACGACCCTGTACTGATGACCGATATCAACGTTAAGGCCCCACCCGTTTCAATAGCTCGAAGTTATCTAAAGCCTGGGGTCTGAATCACAAAATCAGGTAAAGAAAAGATGCATGGAGAATAAGGGTAGCGGCTCGAATTAATAAGAAGTGGGAGGAAGTCTATGCTTGGCCCATTATACATTTCGTATCCCACCCAGGGATACAAAATTTCGTATCCTAGTGGGATACGAAAATTTCGTGTCCCTCTGGGGTCCGAAAATTCGTATCACCGCGTGGACACGAAAACATCATGCCCCAAGCAAGGGATACGAGTATAAAGAAATAAAAAATATAATAATACACGAGTATCTATATAATAAAATTCCATTGTAGACAAAGAGAGGTCAAGATTTATCCATACCATATATCAAGCGGCTTATAATTCTCCAGATTATCCCAGGTTTGTTTTCCACCTAACCACATTCTTTTCTCCACATCTTCACATTCTTCCTCTATCAAGTCGTTCTTTCAATTTAAAAAACCCACAGAATGAAAAGGTTTGTGAAATTGACAAATTATCGATGCTTAAATTCTCTGTCTTTCGCCACATATCTACAAATTATGTGGAAACCTAAGCAATTTAACAAGAAGATCCAAGATGCACAACAATCTGAAGAAGTTAAATCCATAGACGCGTTAATTCAAGTTTACATTTTACAATTTGATTTTGAATTTGATTTGAACTATGTAGCCGAACTTTTCTTGAAATCCTTACTCCTCTATATCTTCCTCTTACCGAGAACATCCAATTGGTGATTTCCAATAAAAGGAAATTTTATTGAGTTTGGGTAGTCTGAATGTTATATCCTACGAGCCAACTTATGTTGACTAAATTTGTTTGCAGGCTAGACAACCGAACATAAGAAACTAAACATTGGGCCATACTAACACTGTATTTTTGGTCAAATCCGATGAGAGATTTTACCCTTTCTAAAAGTCAAGTAAGTCCTTTTGTCTCATACAGACAATGGTTGCACGTTTAAAGTATAGCTTATGTTATTATTCTTGATCTGAGTCATTTCCTAAAGTTTACATTACCATTGTTAACATTGATGAATTTATGATTTGATTACAACAATGCATACTAAAAGAGTGAATAAGCTATAAACGAAAGTGATAGATCGTGAGGGCTATACTGCTGTCAATTTTTGGTAAGCATATTAATGTTCATCGTTTCTAATTTCAATCCATAATTGATTTAGAAATTGGTGAGTGTTGCTATTTTCAGTAATATATCATTTTTAAAGTCAGTGAATGTTTCAAGTCATTAATTTATTAATTTTCTTTCCCTCCACGTCTCATTGTCTTCCTCCAAATTAATATTTATACATCAACAGCGCCAACAATTTAAGAAATTGATAAATTTTAGAGCAATTCAAGGTTCATACCTACGGAGATATGAAATTGCATTCTTGATTTGAAGCTTGAATTGTTGTTGCTTTCATATCCATTTGATCTTTTAATCTTTGTTCTTTTATTTTCAATTTTATATACTACTTCAGAATTTAGTTCCCTTTTGCAATTCTGTTATAATTCTTGGATTTGTTGATTATGGCAAGTAGCAAATTTTAACTAAGTCCTGCTTTGGAGCCTACCACCATGCTCATATTTTAGAATGTTCATGCTTTATATATCAAAATCTCCTAGTAATTTTTTCTTTTTACTCCTTTACTATAAGTTTCCTTTTCTTAATATTCATTTCTATAACGTATGTTTTTCCATGATGTTGAATATGAAAGGATTTGGACTATTAGAAAAATTTATTGATATCGATTTAGATGAGTTTCTGTAACTTTACTGAATGAATTTAATAAATTTATGCAATTGCTTCGATGGATTTTCTCATTGAAAAGGTCACCGAGAAGGTTAATGTTGACGGCAAAAAATGTCGTAAACATCAAAGATTCCTATTACTAGGAATAGTTAATTTGGTCGCCAGACTAAGTAAGAGAAAGTGGGAAATGACATGAGAATTTGTAGTGGTTCAGCCACGGATTAGGCCTACGTCCACTTTGGAAGGATGTCGAACTTTTATTAATTACTCAAGAATTACAAGGTAGAGCCATGCTCATTACATTCACTTTTATAATTGCCATATGCTAGGTATTTGGGTAAAAGAATTTTTAATTCTCCTTCTTCCTCAAATAGGAGATGCCATTAATGAGGTCTAGAAAGCTCTAGGAAGGTCTCAAGTGAAGAAAATCCAACTCCCTTTGAAGTGTGAGGCCATGGGCTATTTATAGAAACGGGGGCAGGTAGGATTAGGTAGGAGTAAATAGAAATAGGGGACCACTCGCAGAATTTCAAACCCACCACCTGCACACCTCAAAATTTCGAACCCGGGCATGGCACCTGCTGGGTCGAATCCAGGCATGGGTGCGAATTTCGCATCCTGCCCAATGAGAAGTCCTTCCGAGGGGCGCGATGATCCCGGGATCGGGCGCTTGAGGCTCGTAATTCTTTCATGGCCCGAGGCCTTGGTTCGCGAATGTCTTCTGAATGCCGTGAGGTTGCGAGCGGCGCTGTCCCTTCCTGATCATGTCTCCTTTGCTCCTAGGCGTCCCATTTTGACCTCAACTTCACGCGATACGTTGAGCTGGGCGTGTCTGATGCACTCATGGGAACCGGACCAAAAAGCCGGTTAATATTTTCCCTCCAAAGTACGTCTTGTCTTAACATGTTGTGCTTTGTGTTGGTTGAGATAGAAGTTAAGCTGTTAATTCTCCCTTTAATTTAAGAGGTGAATAAGCGTTAGTTGTTGGGGGTGCGCCATACTCAAGTCGCTCAGTGCCCATAGTACGTCGCTCCCGTGGATGCACAGGGATCGATATGCACATGCATGGAATACGTATACGAGAGAGTGTGGCGCAGTGCTTCAAACCCTGAGGTATGATCATCATCATTTTTTTTAATTGGGTCAGAAATTTTAGAATCTGAAAGGCTCGAAATTTCGAACCCAGTGGATTCGGAATTTCAAGCCCAGGGGTTCGGGATTTCGAACTCCTGGGGTTCGAAATTTCGAACCCATGAGGTTTGAATTTTCGAACCTCTTGAGGTTCGAAATTTCGAAACTGGGGGGTTTGAAATTTCAAATCCAGTGGGTTCGGAAATTTCGAACCCGTCCTAGAATACGAAGGAACATTTTTCCTTTATAAATAGCCCCCTTCACTTTTTTCCTCCTATTTTTTCTTTCTCTGGCCGCCATTGTTGAAAGCTTCGAACTCGATAATTTTGAAACCGGTAATTTTGAACCCGAACTAGGTGAGGATTTGGGTCAAGGAGATGAGAAGGGGAGGAAGTAGAAGGGCTGTGGCGGATATCTCGAACCCTCGTGGATTCGATTTTTCGAACCCATGTAATTCGACACCTCGAACCCCCGGGGGTTCGAAATTTCGAGCCTCACTGGGTTCGAATTTTCGAATCCACGGGGTTCAAAGTCTCGAACCCTCATGGGTTCGTATTTTCGAGCTCCGTGGGTTTCAAAGCATCGAACCCTTGTGGGTTCTAATTTTCGAACCTCGTGGGTTCAAATTTCCGAAACCCCTGTCTGGGTTCGAAATATCGAACCTAGAGAGGTTCGAAATTCTGAACCCGGATGGGCTCAGAGTTTCGAACCCTTCTGGGTTCTAAATTTTGAACCTGGGGTTCAAAATTTCAAGCCCGACATGGCTCGGGAATCGGTCATTGATGTGCCGGGCTTCTAATCTGTCGTATCATTGGACTTTGACTTTCGGATACCCGTCTCTGGATTTTCATGATTAGTGTTGATTCATAAGTTGTTAACCGCGCGATCGGGGTTTAGGATTGTTCACATAGGATAGAGCATACGACCGGACTGGGACCTGGACTGTTTCGAATTGTTCCAGACTTTCTTTATGTTGCTTATTTTTGCATAGCATTACACGCACATATTAGTTGTCACCAACGCGAGGGGTATAGGTCACTGTACTGCTCGTTCTAATACTGATGCGTTAAAGTATAGCTAAAGATGCAGACAAGATCAAAGACCAGAAAGACTATGGAAGCCGAGGCTTCCCATCCCTTATCACACACATCCAACCCTACCCCTCCAAGTAGCTCGTCTGGCAGCAAGCTTGAGACCACCAAAGGCTCGAATCTCATGCGACTAGCTCGCCCAAAGTGTCTGAGCACTGGGAGCAACTTGAGTGGAAATATTCCCCGGTCGTGACTGAAGAGGCCGAGAATGTGGATATCATGGGTGAGAATACGCCTGCACCTCCGGTAGCTCCAGACATGTTGCCTGACGCGGTGATTTTGGAGAATCCCACCGATTCAGTACCCTCGCGTACGGATGTTACCGCGGTCAGAAAAATAGCGGCGCATTTTAACATACCGGTGGATGATATCCATGCCCCCGGGAGAGATGGCAGAGCCCATGCGCCGCCCTACGGTTTTACTGCTTGGAACTGACAAGCTTGCCTTGTCGGGTGTGTGCCCCCGGCTAGTAACTTCATTCGGGACATGCTGTTATATTTCCGTCTCATGCCGTGACAATTGCACCCCAATTCTTATTCTTCTCTCCTGGGTACTTATGTTCTCTTCCACGAGTTTTTACACAGTGAACCCACTGGGGAAGATATTCAATATTTCTTCCACTTAAGGAAAACGAGCGCTGCCTCACCCTCTCAATGGTCTCTGGAAGCGACAACTGCCACAAAATTCTTTGTCGGGACGTGGCCCAGGCTGCTAGTGTTTAAGCGCGGGTGGTTCTTCGTCAGCTGCCCTCCCGGATTTCCCAGAAGGTGGATTGAGGGAAGTAAGTGTTTCTCTAGCTCCGTTCCTTGCCGTAATTTTTTGATTCCTTCCTTTATTCATGGTTTTAATTGGGTTATGACAGGAAATCCAAAGGCACCTACTGGGGATGAATATCGGCAACGCCTAAATGCTTTGTGAGCGATACCTAAGAATTTTTGTGATACTTGCACCATGACAAGTCAGGATCGCCTCCAACGCACTGGGTTGCTACCTACCAACCAGGCTGTGATCAGGCCTGCGGTTGCTGCTAGTGTGCCAAAAGAGGGAGTTGCGGAAGGTCCATCCACCATTGGGCGGATGAGGAAAATGCCCCCTGCGGGAGGGGAGCCGCCAAAGAACACTCGACCTCAGGGAGATATGTGCGGAGGCGAGGCTCATGGTCAAGAGGAGTTTTCCATAGATGGGGGTTGTCGAGTACTCCCGTCTCTCCTTCGACAGGGGAGAGGGAAGGAGTGCCGGTTGGACCGTTATCTCCTGCGACTCAGTCAGGGGCCACTACCTCGCTCGAACCCGCGGGCCAGTTTGATGCCTTAAAGGGAATTGATTTAGTAGTGACTCCATGGCCAAATACGACAAGTTTGGAAGAACTTACTTGTGTTACTGAAGGGTTAACACCCTCGATCGGGCCACAATCTGGTCTGTTGAGAGAACACTTAGGGCATACATTCATAACACTGTATAGCATAGATATTTGCCTATGTGCGTAACTTGAATAACTTTGACTTGCTCCATTGGCAGGTGATATGGAAAGTGGATGTGGCAGACAAAGTTATGGACGCAGTGGCCGCCAGCATCCCCAGAGTTCTTCCATTGAGAGTTTCCGAAGATCCACCAGTTTGTATGGTGCTCCACCTCCGCTAGAACAAGGTGGCGGGCATCAAGGCCGGGACCGATCTAGGCGATCTCCGACGCCTCCTCCTCCTCCTATTCGCGTGTCCGTGGGAGATACCCGGCTCAACATAGGTGGATCTTGATCTCTGCCTTCGACAACTCCCCGGTCGGTCGGCCCTTCGGCTCTATTCAACATGCTAAGGGGAGGGAGCTGCTGTTTGGTCAACTAAGGCCGGGTATGGAGGTCATGATGGGAATGCAAAATATAACAGAGTCCCTAATCCGAGCGTTTTCTGTAGAGGAGAGGAGGACGTTCTTGAAGCTGTACTTCCCCCAATATTACTTTGGTGAGCTGTCGTCTCTCCCTGATCTCCGCCCTGCTCCTAGTAGGGAAACCAGAGGCATATGGATGCATGTACAATCTGCGTACCACCAGGCTAACGAACTCACCGAGTATTCCCTCCATCTTTCTGAGTTGATCAAGAGGAAAAACCTAGAGCTCATCAATCAATAATTGATTATTGATAGCGAAAAGACCTCAGTTACCCATTTGGAAACCGAGATAGGTTGGTCCATCCATTGCGTCGCGATGAACTAACTATTGTCCCGTGTGTTTCCCAGTTTTAACTTTTGACCATGTTATTGCAGCGGAGCTGAAGCAAGCATATGCGACTTTAAAGACGAGGGCAGCATGTGACCATGAGACTTTTAACGATATAGTGAGTCACTTGACCATTGAAAACACAGCCCTCAAGAAGAATAAGGATGATTTGTCTAAAGTGTGTGCTGACATGGAAAGGGGAATTGGGAAAGTTACTCAGCTCCAGAATGAAAATACTGCTTTGAGGGAGGGAAATGAAAGGTTGAATGCTGAGAATGCCGAAGTCGCTGAGTTGAAGAGGCAACTCGAGGTGATGAGAAAGGCGAAGGAGGATTGCAAAGCTAGCAACTTGGATGTGCTGAGTGAGTCCGAGGGTATAAAGGCTGAATATTTAAGGGAGATAGAGCTACTAAGGGGACAGGTGAACGATGTAGAGTTCCGTGTTGGGTCCTCCTTCGAGAGTATCCACAACATGTATGTAAAAGCTTAGAGATTCCAAGAAATTCGTGGGTCGAAGACTATCCCCGTGAGCTATCCAGAACCTAGGAGAGATTGGTTCCTTACAAGGCCTTCTTACATCAAGTGGACATAAGCACTTTTGATGGGCGCCAGCTCGCGAATGTTCTCTTAGACAACGATGAACACAAGAAGCTGGAGGAAGGAAGGAGGCTGCTGCAAGAGAATGCAAAGAATGAAAGGTTTGCGAGGCTCGCTGAGGAGAAAGGGAAGGCTGTGATGTCTGAGAGTGTTAGGGTTACAGAGACATTTGCTAAGACAAGCTTCTATCATCCATTAGCCTCTGAGTTGGTGGTGTTGAGCGGTTCTGCAGCCTTGATTCGGACTTCAACTGAGTATGACCTGGATCACCCTGGACTGGAAGAGACCGGATCGACATTCTCTACGGCATAGGGTGCCCCTTCTATTTTTTCAATGCCATCCCTGACCAGAGGTAAATTCCCTTTACAATGCATCCCAGAGGATGGTGTTATTACCGAATTTGTGGACTAAACGGTTGTGTATTTACTATGCAGCCCTTCCTGAACCGACCATGACATTGGGCCCTGCCCCCGTTGTCCCGCCAGTGATTGAGTCCGGACGAGAGTCTATGGAAACGCAGCCTGGAGGAGGAAGGGATCATATCAACACCCTCTCGGATATACAGATAACCACCAGTCTTTGTGAGGGTCTGATTGATGAAGGGGAGATACTTGATGGGCAAAGTTCCCAGCCAAAGGTCCGGTGAAGCCCGATGTGAACTCGATGGCTGCCCTGGTGGAAGCTCAAAAGGACAAGATGGTGGCTAAGAGAGAAGAGGTAGAATATAAGCAAGAGCACGATGAGGTGTCCAGGAAGGAGGTCCTAATGAAGACCAGGCAGGAGGCCGAGGCGAGGGTTGCCAACATTGTCGCGAAGAGGAAAGCCGATGAGGAGGATGAGAAGGAGAGGGTTATTGATGAGACGGAGTAGAAGAGGCAGGATGATCAAGAACAATAGAGGACTACTGAGTCCCTTGAGAAAGACAAAGTTGGTGACATCTCGCCACATAGGTCCCAAAATCTTGTTGCGCGAATGGCTGCCAAAGAGGCTAAGGAGAAAGCTGAGCGGGAAGGCAAGGCGGTCCCAGAGACGAGTGACGCTGTAGTCAGCCTCGCTACTAGTGGTACCCCCAAGCCTACGCCGCAATCCACCCTCATTAATATTACCGAGGTTCTAGAGGTGATGGGACCGGCGAGAGACGCCTCTCGACATCTCATGAATCGACCACTTCTCAGAGGGCCGAGATGGAAAGAGCGGGTCTGGTAAGAAGAGGCCTGGTGCCAAGGATGAACCGTCGATCGTTGAATCTGCAAAAAAGGACAAGAACAAGCACAAGAGAAAGAAACATGATTAGTGTTAGCAACCATTAGAAGGAGTTACCGTTTATTTTGGTAGTGTAGGCCGATAGTTTACGTGAGTACGGCCCTCGCTTTTGGTTTTTCAAGACACGGTGTGGTTCTCATGTACACCCTTTCATTAGAAAGTAAAAGTGTTAGACACGTAGTTTGTTTAGTGTGTGTGAGTGAGAATGAAATATGAATTAGTAAAGATCGCTAATTATGTCAAGTGTTTGATATTCTTTTTATGTTTTCCAGCGTCCTGTACATGCATAACCATACTTATCGTTACACTTGTCACAAACGCGATTAGGGGCCATCTCTGGGTAAATTATTCCAGAGAGGTGAGGTAGAGCGCTAGTTTCAGTAAGTTTATCTTAGCTCAGGAAACCCGTAGTTTGCGAAACTAGGCTGTGCGCCTGCTGTTTTGGGTGGCCTGAGGTTAAACCCAAGTATAGCGAAGGCGTAGGGCATTGCGTTGTGCGGTCCGCCAGGTGGGTGGCTCTCCAGTTGTTCATCGGGTTGAGGTGAGCCGCCAGACGTCATTTATTCGCCAACGTAGTTTTCAGCCCCGATCATCAGCTCGTAAGGTCCGATCGTGACCATGGGCTGCCCCTAAGCCTTGAGAGCTAAGAGGGAAGAAACAATTTAAGGTCGGTCATTGTGCTGCACCAAGATTCGACTGGAAACCCGCAACTGGCGAAGATAGATTTGCATCGATTTTAGTCGGTCGCTGAGTGGCACCAAGTAGCCTAGACTAGGACGTGGAACGATTTATCCTCGGTCTCGGCACTGGGCCGAGGTTCGAGTTAGTGGTTGTTTATACTCGGTCGCGCCACGGGCCGGCGATTCGAGTAGCATTGTCGGCTCCCGTGCTCGAGGTGCCGGGCATAGCCAAGTGTTTCAGACTCGATGTTGCTTAGATGTTGGAATGGCAGTGCCGGCTCCCGTGCCCAGGGTGCCGATGTGACGGTCGCAGGCGTGAATCGAGCTGGCTATCGGAACCAATAAGATGCATTATGTGAGAAGTAAACAACAACGAGATTGGAAACTGAACATCATTTCTACTAATAACTTTTGGCAGTAATAGCCTTTACAATGCCTTGAATTTATGCAAAAAAAGATTATTGTTTGAAAAGCATAAACAACCGTAAACTGAGTTATGTAAAGTAGTGGCGGAGAAGTTCGTTGTTCCACGCCCTTGGGAGTTCAACTCTGTCGATGGTGGCGAGTCTGAAAGTTCCATCGTTGAGCTTTCGTTGTATAGAGTACGGGCCTTCCCAGCGAGGCGCGAGGCCTGTTGGTTGGGGAAAAAACCTGATTCAGAACGAGGTTGCTGATGTTGAGGTTCTTATGGCGGACCCTGGAGTTAAAGTATCGGGCTACCCGCTGTCGTTGGGCAGCGACTCTAATATTGGCCTCGTTCCTCTTTTCTTCCAGTAAGTCAAGTGATCCCAGAAGTAGATCTTAGTTTGTCCTTGGGTCAAAGTATGTGACTCGATGGGATTAAAGCTTAAGCTCAATGGGAATGACGGCTTCAGATCCGTATGCGAGGGCAATAGGAGTATGACCGGTTGTTGTCTTGTGGGTGGTGCGGTAAGCCCATAGAGCTAGAGGAAGTTCATCTTCCCACATGCCCCCAACCTATTCCAGACGCTTCTTAATGATGGATTTGATTACCTTGTTAACCGCCTCGACTTTCCCATTGGCTTGAGGATAAGCCACCGTTGAGAATCTTTTATCGATGTCGTGACACCGACAGAAGGCTTTGAACTCGATGCTCTCTAATTGACTGTCATTGTCGGAGATGATAACTTGGGGCACCCCATAGCAGGTAATGATGTTGCGGATAACAAATATGATCATCTTCTTCGTGGTAATGGTGGCGAGAGCTTCAGCTTCTGCCCACTTGGTGAAATAGTCCACTGCAATGATGGCATATCATGCCCCTCCTCTAGCCATTGGAAGGGTTCCGATGATGTAGATTCCCTACATGGCAAACCACCAGGGGCTAACCATTTGGGACAATTCGGTAGGCGGGCTCTTGGAACCTTAGAGAAGCGCTAGAACTTATCGCAATTGCGAGCGTAGTCCATGGCGTCTTGATCAAGTGTGGGCCAGTAATAACCATGTCTGAGAATCTTTCTGGCAAGGGTTTTCCCCCAGTGTGGTCGCCACATTCGCCTTCATGCACACTGCTTAGTACTCGGAAGGCGTCGCCATGTGCTACTCATCTAAGCAAAGGAATAGAAAAACGTCTGCGGTAAAGTACCCCTTCCATAAGGAGGTAACGAGCCGACTGGCAGGTGAGCGCGTGCCTTTCCTTGTAGTGCTTTGGTAGGTTCCCGTGTTGTAGGTAATTTCTGATCGATGTCATCCAAGACTCGGGCTCGGGTTCGGTGCTCATCATCGTCTCGTCTAGCCCTTGCTTGATGCTCGGAGAGTTGAGGATCTCAACCGGGGCTAACCCGTTAAGTTGCAGATCTTTGGAGCTTGCCATTTTGGCGAGGGAATCTGCCTTTTCATTTTGCTCGCGCGGGACATGGGTGATGATGAAATGCTCAAGGTGGGTGAGTAGTACTTGAACCCGGGCCAAGTATTGGGCGAGCCATCCCTCTTTCACTTGATACTCTCCCAGCACTTGCCAAATGATAAGCTGTGAATCGGAGAAGATGTGGACGGTCTCTAGCTTGAGTTCGATCGCAATCCAATGCCCAGTGATCAAGGCCTCATATTTCATGTCATTATTAGTTGCAGGGAAATTTAGCCTTAATGCGTAATACATCGGGCGTTCTTCAGGGGTGATGAGCACGACTCCGGCCCCAGAGCACTTTCTGTTAGAGGAGCCGTCTACGAACAATTTCCACTGGGAGTCGGGAGCCCCAGCGTCCTCTGTGGGAGCCTCCTCAGGGGACGTGAATTCCACGATGAAATCAGCGAGAGCTTGGCCGAGGATGGCTCGTCAGGGGATGAAGGTTATCTCGAAATTTCTTAGCTCTATGCTCCATTTTAGTAATCACCCTAATGCATCAGGTAGTTGTAGGACCAGTTGTAGTGGCTGATAAGTAAAAACTTTTATGGGATGAGACTGGAAGTATGGTCGGAGCTTTCTAGAGGAAACTAATAAGCAGAATTCCAGGTTATCTAGCTTCGGGTAATTCTTCTCTACTCATGTCAGCCGCTTTCTAATATAGTAGATGGCTTATTGAGTGCGATTTTCGAGGTGTATTAGTACGAGCTGATTGCCTGTGCAGAAACAGCCATGTAAATATATAAGTCCTCATGGTATATAAGCTTAGAAAGGATAGGTGGTCTCTCTAAGTGATCCAGAAGTTCCTTGAATGCGGAGACGCATTCGGGGGTCCACTCAAAATTGCGTTTCCCTTTTCGGAAGAAGGGGATGCACTTGTCGGTGGCCTTAGAGATGAATCGACTTAAAGCGGCGACCTTTCCGTTCAGACTTTGGATGTCTATGATGTTTTTGGGGACTCGAATGTCCCAAATAGCTTGGATTTTTTCGGGGTTGGCTTCGATGCCCCAAGAGTTGACAATGAAACCCAAAAAATTTCCCTAAGCGACTCCGAAGGAGAACTTCAAGGGGTTGAGTTTCACGTCGTACTAGCGGAGGACATCAAACATTTCGGAGAGGTCGTGGATGTGATCGCTTGATATTTTAAATTTCACCAGCATATCATCTACGTACACCTCCATAGACTTTCCAATCTGATTTTTAAAGAGTCGACTAACCATTCGTTGTTAAGTGGGGCCGGCATTCTTGAGGCCGAAGGGCATAACATGATAGCAGTAGAGCCCAACATCGGTTATGAAAGAGGTATGATCTTGGTTGCGGAGGTTCATCGGGATTTGGTAGTAGCCTAAGTAGGCGTCCATGAAAGATAGCAGCTGGTATCCGGTGGTCGAGTCGACTAATTGATCAATCTTTGGGAGCAGAAAACCGACCTTGGGGCATGCCTTGTTTAGATCGGAGAAGTCGATGCATGTCAACCATTTATCATTGGCTTTTTTAACCAGAACTGGATTGGAAACACATTCAGGATAGTGGGCTTCGTAGATGAAGTTATTGTTGAGAAGGATAGTAGCCTAAGTACGCGTCCGTGAAAGATAGCAGCTATTATCCGGCGGTCGAGTCGACTAATTGATCGATCTTCGAGAGCGGAAAACTGACCTTAGGGCATGCCTTGTTTAGATCGGAGAAGTCGATGCATGTCCGCCATTTACCTTTGGCTTTTTTAACCAGAACTGGATTGGAAACCCATTCAGGATAGTCGGCTTCGCGGATGAAGTTGTATTTGAGCAGGCGGTCCACCTCTTCTTCGAGTGCTTTGGACCTCTCGGGCCCCAAGAAGCGGCACTTCTGTTTGACTGGAGGCATTCTATGATCTAAGCAAAGGGAATGGCAAGAAATCGCGGGGTCGATGCCCTTCATGTCGAAGTGAGTCCGCGCAAAAACATACATATTAGCTTTCAGGAAGCATATGAGATCTTCTTTGATTGTTGGGTGGAGTTGTGATCCTACCTTCAACACCATGGTTGGGTTGTCGAGGTCGACATGAACGCCCACTGTGGATTCGACCGGGGTAGCCCTATCGTACTTGGGCTCTTCGTCCTTCCGTGGGTCGAGGTCATCAGAAAGACGGCAGTGGTGCCTGATACCTGGCCAGACGTCGCTGATTGCTATTCTGAGACATTCTTGGCGCAAGAAGGCACGGGCATAGCTTTTCCCCTGTCCTTATTGCATGCGTTCATCCATTCTATTGTGTCGCATTCCCTGGCGCTTACTTGATCACCCTTAACGGTTCCAATCCCATTTTCCATGGGGAATTTCATTAAGAGAGACCATGGTGCCATGTAAACTTGGAATTCAGCAAGAAAGGGACGCCCTAGGAAAGCGTTGTAGGGGGAGTCGATGTCTATGACCATGAAAGTGAGAATTCGGACTCGGCTTCGGTCCCCCTCGCCCAGTTCCACAGGTAGGTTGATCATCCCTGCGGGGGAACTAGAGGCCCCATTAAAGCCATGAATCGCGGCATGACATGGCTTTAAATCTTTAGTTTCCAATTTCATCTGGTTGTAGGAGGCCTTAAAGATGATGTTGACCGAGCTCCCTGAGTCGATTAGAACCTTTCGAACGGAAGCGGCACCGATCTGGGCAGTGATGACTAGTGGATCAGTGGTCGGGATCACCACTCCTGTTGATTCTCTTTCTCGGAAGATAATATCATCCCGCATGATTTTTCGTAGCTTGGCTGGGATGGACTCAGGGAGAGCGGAGTAGGCTTCGTAAGTAGCATACTTTATGGAGCTCACATACTCCTCCATTTTTTAAAAGTTGTTGTGTGCGGGGTTAGGTCTGCCATGAATGGTATTAATCCCGATTCCTCGTCTTGGGTTAGACGGTCCCGGAGCTGCCTTAGTGGCTACTTGTGAAGCAGGCGCCGGAGGTTGCGAGTTTATTTCGGGGGAAAAGGGCTCTTGGAAATATTGCTCGAACCGCTTCTCACGAATAATTTTCTTGATTGCATCCCAAAGTTGGCAGCATTCATTGGTGTCGTGCCTGTACACACCGTGGTATCAACAGTACCTCCCGGTGTTCTTCTCGCGGTCAGTTGATTCTCTAACGCATGGTTTCTTATACGGAAAAGTGTTACATGTTTCCAAGTAGATTGCCTCTATGTCTTCATTCAATTGGATATAGGTCTCGAAAGCTTGGCGAGGGTCAGGCTTTCTCGACTCTGCTGGGGCTTGCCCATTGTTACGTCCATCCGGCCTGCCATTGTTTGGTTTCTGCCTGTAGGGACCTGCCCCCTGTTTTGGTCGAAGGGCTCCCCGCCTCGCCTACCTCTGAAGCTGTTATTGGCGGTATCCACATAGGGATCATTGGGACGACTTGTGGCAGAGAGCCGGTTCTGCTTTGCCTCTTCTTGGCACAAGTATTGATCTGCCTTCTCATAGAAGGCGTCGAGGCTTTTTGGTTGTTTCCGATCGATCCAGGCACCGAACTCTAAAGTAGGGAGGACACCTTTCGCTAGCTGAAAGAGTATGGTGCGAGGATCTGGATCCTCAACCTCAGCGAGAGTTGTGTTGAACTGGGAAAAGTAGCTCCTAAGCGAATCGGCGGGCCCCTGGTATAGGTTGGATAAACTGAGGGCATTCTTCGGAGTACGGATATGCACCCTGAATTGCTTGACCAGCTCTACTGCTAGTTGCCCGAAGTTGTTAACGGAATCATGAGGGAGGCGAGATAACTAAAGTAACGCAGTACCGGACAGGAAGACCGGGAAGCATTTGCATTTGGCTGGATCGTCACCACTGCTCGAGTCCATTTTCCATTCATAGTGATTCAAGAAGGCACAAGGATCAGTGGTACCATCGTGCATTTATGGCATGCTAAAGCGCCTCGGTCACTCGGCCTCATTTACTCTTCTTGTGATGGGGTTACGCCTAATGTAGGCTTCCCATGAGCCGTGTGCGCCCCCTCGCATTTCCCTCATGACACTTCGTATCATGTCGGGAAGGTAAGTTGGATGGAGATCCTCCATCGAGATCCACGGATTTTGACATGGCTCCATAGTCTGGTTACGAGGTCGTCTTCTATGATGGATGTCCGGATCGTCTTCCTCCATGTACTCGACATCTATGTTTGGGTCTTGGTGTGGATGGTGAGGTGGATAGGGGTGATGCGGGTCATGTTCTGGAGGAGCGTGGGTCGTTGGAACAGTTGGCCCATCACCCTGATTGGCGACCATCGGTTTGTGTTGAGGAAGAGGTTGGTTTGTAGGACCTGGTCCATCATTGATGATCAAGCAAGAGCGGTCTTGATGTTGTGCCCCCTCGCTATCTGTGACTGTAGTTCGGTCGCCGTTGCCGTTTCCATTGTCGTTTGCATGACCGTTACCATTATCGAGGGCATTGGTACGAACGGCGACGTTGTTGATGAGACTGAACCTCCTCCTTTGGTGTGGGCCCCTTGACTTGGAAGAGGAGATTTCGATGCGATTGGTCGGGGTCGAGCATTGTTCCGAGTTAGTTGAAGTTGGGCGACAACGCGTTGACTTTTTTGAAGTTGCCGCATAAGGTCGATGTTATTCCTTAATGCTTGGTTGAGCTTTATCGCGGTGTTCTCATATCTTTCATTAAGCGCGTGAATTTGAGCTTGCGTAACGGGAGCTTTGACGTCCACAATAGGAGGGACAGCTTCATTAGTGGCCGGGATATCTACCGATTGAGGTTGTTGGGAGGTACCGGCCTCGGCTGCGGCTGAAGAGCCAACCATTGCGTTCTTTGACTTCTTTACCATCGTAAGCGGACTCAACAGCAGTTGAGCAAGGAACCTTAAGCTCGTCGAAGTCGAGATGATAATGTGGAAGAAAGATGCGGACCCTGAATTCAGACCTTCTCAGTGAAAGTACCAAATGTTGACGGGAAAAAATGCCGTAAACACCAAAGATTCCTATTACTAGGAATATTTAATTTGGTCGCCAGACTAAGTAAGAGAAAGCGGGAATGACATGAGAATTTATAGTGGTTCGGCCGCGGATTAGACCTACGTACACTTTGAAAGGGTGTCGAACTTTTATAATCACTCAAGAATTACAAGGTAGAGCCACTCTCATTACATTCACTTTTATAATTGCCATATGCTAGGTATTTGGGAAAAAGAAAATTTAATTCATCTTCTTCCTCAAATAAGAGATGCCATTAATGAGGTGTAGGAAGTTCTAGGAAGGTCTCAAGTGAAGAAAATCCAACCACCTTGGAAGTGTGAGGCCATGGGCTATTTATAGGAGTAGGGGTAGGTAGGAATAGGTAGGAGTAGGTAGAAATAGGGGACCACTAGAAGAATTTCGAACCCACCACCTGCACACCTCGAAATTTTGAACCCGGGCATGGGTGCGAAATTTCGCACCCGCTAGGTTCGAAATTCCGAACCCAGGCATGGGTTCGAAATTTCGCACCCACTAGGTTCGAAATTCCGAACCTAGGCATGGGTGCGAAATTTTGCACCTGCAGGGTTCGAGATTTCGAACTCCGTCATGGGTATGAAATGTCGCACCCGTAGGGTTCGAGATTTCGAACCAAGGCATGGGTGTGAATTTCGCGTCCTACCCGGTGCGAAGTCCTTCCGAGGGGCGCGATGATCTCGGGATCGGGCGCTTGAGGCTCGTAATTCCTTCGAGGCCCGAGATCTTGGTATGCGAATGTCTTCTGAATGTCGTGAGGTTGCAAGCGGCGCAGTCCCTTCCTGATCTTGTCTTCTTTGCTCCTAAGCGTCCCCTTTTGGCCTCAACTTCACGCGATACGTTGAGCTAAGCGTATCCGATGCACTCTTGGGAACCGGACCAAAAAGCCAGTTAATAGTTAACTTGAATAGCAACAAATTATTTTGTGTGGAATGCTATTAGTAGTCGCGCAAAATCAACTGCAAGTAATACTTGTCCCGTGATTGGTTAATACCATGGCAATGGGACCCATCTACAGTTTAACAAATAATATTTTTTTTTACTAATATTACCCTTACCAATCACATAACGAGTTGTACTGGCAGTCGTTTTTGCATGATTGATAGTAGAAACCCTCTTATTTTGTTTGTTTTTGAGATATTTTGGTTTATATATTTGCAATAATTGCTCATTGGGAAGGTTAAATTGGACAAAATTTCCTAATCATTCAATTTTAATCCATATATTTTTCAGTAACATTGCATGAGGATTCAAATCTAGCAGTTAAGGAATCATGGTTAAATTTCATTCTATGTTAAGCTTTAGAGCTCTCATTACAATAAATTTCTAAATGGTAAGAACCTGATGGGAAAATAAGATTCAATATCACATCATAAACTCATATATGCATTTGTGTAGTACGCAAATTTTCCAAATTTTATTGACTTTTTGGTAAGTCATTTTGTTTCCATGGCAAAAAACTATTCATTATGTACTCTAAACTCGCATTTTCATTTTGAAAGTACGTAACATATGGTAGTTATGATAATTGTAGGCTACTGATTCGTTAATTAATTATTCAAAATGAAATCTACATAAAATTAGGATTAGGTAGTGTTTGGTTTAAAAATATTTTTTTGTTTTCGGTTTTCAATTAACATGTCAAAAATGAGAAAAGTGGAGCATTGATGGAGAGAATTAAAGAAAGACGGAGGGGACCACGGAGGAGATGGATGAGTAGTGTAAGAATGGATTATGTCTCATGCTTATCTTCTTTCTCAAAACATGGAAAATGAAAAAAAAAATCTATTTTGTATATTAACTTTGTTTTCTAAATCAATCATTTTGAACAATATATGTACATCGTGCGTATTTTTGTATTACATAAGTATCAATATTTGGAAAACCTCATCTAAAACAGATTTAATACTTTATATATTCTATTTGCATCAAAGATTTATTTACATCACAAACAGTATAATATGTCCAAAGCTTATAATTACATTTTTGTGATCTTTTGTATGAGAATACCTCCATTTGTTGTATCATTAAATTAACATTTACATAGAACAAACAAAGGACAAAAATCTAATTTATCATATCGATTATTCTTTTTTCATTTTTGTGTTGTTAAGTTGTTAATGCATATTATAAATTGAGAAGAGTGATTTCCTTGGCTTCATGTTTTGAATTTATATAATGATTATTGTCATTTTCCAAAAAAAAGCAGTACGCATAATTTTCTCCATCAATGACATTCTTTTTTCCATTGTTAACAGATTCAATGTTTGCTTTTAAAAGATTTGGTTGACAATTTCCAACAAAAGGAAATTTATTCTATTTGCCTACTTTGAATATTAAATGCAAAGAGGCAACCCGCTTATGTTTACTAAAATTGTTTGGACACTAGACAAGCAACATAATGTAAAGACCCGCAACTTCCCCGTAAAGGAAAGCGTCGGATAGTTCGAGAACAAGCCACAACAGAATGCATATAAAAGAACATTTCATTGTATATTACAACGATGCATCAGATTACAAGAATATGCAGAGTATAAAAGAATATTACACAGAAATATCAGAGATTTAAATTACATTTAAATACATCGCAGCGGAAAATAATACAATACACAACTAGAAGAAGATATACGGATACAAAGCTTTCCGGATATCGTTCCAGCTGTAAACCAGGATCCTGTGAATATAAATCTGCAAAACCAAAACTACTAGCTGCCCGTGTCAAAATAAGGGCACCCAGAGTTTAGGTTAAAACAATAAACTCCAGGTCAGTCATGTGACTGGTGTGAGAACTAAAATAGTTATTATTCTTTATTTTAAAAGTTAGGTAAATCAAGGGACCACGCCGTATAACACGGAACGGGTTTCCTCCCAAGAATACCAGTGCATAAAACAGCAGCGCAATGCTAAATAAAGAAAGATGAAGCTGTTATAAGACCCAGTTCCTATCACACAATGCAACGCAAACCGGGGGATAGGGTTTTCCCTTATAACAGCCAAAGAATGCTTGATACGTTTAAAACAAATCATTTGATACTATAATAAGTGCATAGTGTATAAAACAACTTCAAATCATAAGTATCAATCATAGGCGGCATGAATGCCCCATACCACTATGTCGCCATATATAGGTTTACAAATAAAACCGCAAATGTCACGTATTTGGAAATTGGGTTTCCATCTATGAACCGAGGCTAGGGGCAAGATCCTCAACCGATTCGAGACGCTCTAGCCCGCCCCTCAGGAACAGCCGCAACTGCCCCTTGGATCGTCAGGGCCGGTCCACACGGAGTGGATTATTATGCCTGAACAATACGTCTCCCCACCCTATGGGGTGTAAGTCTGGTCCGTCAGCCGACCAGAATGCATTCGGCCGAAACCGATATAACCGAGGCGCCTCGCAACAGCAACAACAACATAAGTCAAACTCGTCAGGGCGTGTAAAACCACTGACGCCACTTCTAACTAGAAAGAAACGCATGCCCTCCCTGAGGTCCGTCTCCCGTTTTTGATTCATACCGGGTGTGAAACTCGCGAATCAAACGTTACACAAAGCTACGCCACAAAGGTCGTGCTTTGATCATCAACCACAAGACTTTGCTTTTCAACAGAAGCCTTGATCATTTGCATCTTAGCATGCCACACAGGCAAGCCATCCTATGCAACCGATATCAGTCACACAGAATGAAATCCGATGTCAGACACACAGTCCATTTACAAGTCCGTTCTGGGTCTGAACGAAACCGGAGGCACCTAGTACCCCGCATATCCATCGATCTCCAAGTACGTCTGGACGATCACTAACTGTTTCCATCTTCTTGGGTGTACAGCCCAATCAAGATCATCAGTTATCACCCAAACGACGTGAAGACCTCCGGTCTTCGACCATCGTCTTCGTCTTCGACTTATCGTCGTATCAGTTACTCAGAATGGGATAAACCCGGTCTTTCCGAATAACTCGCGTATATTTTAAATAAGTGTTACACAAACACAACATACGCCTCATTCCAATTCATTAGTCACTAACCGTAAATTAATCAAGAGAATAATTCCCCAAATATTAACCCCGAAGGCCGAAACCAACATCAGATCAATATCCAGAAAACCATTCTGCTTGGCTAACCGCCAGTTAGTTTCTAAATTTCACATTCAAATCTAATTACAGATTTATCTATCGCCTGGAGCAAAACTGGTGATACTCCATTCTCGATCTTTTCAATCTAATTAAAGATTCATTAAAACTCCACTTAGTTTTAATCATTATCTGGGTTAAAGAATCAGTGTCATTTAAAACACGGTTCACGATAAACCCAAAATCACATTCATTAATTATCGGGTTAAAGAACAAGTGTTATTTAAAACACTGTTCACGATAAGCCCAAAAATCAATATCTATTCAATTCCAATTAAATATTATTTAATTGGTACACTTCATTAAATCTAAATAAAAAGATTTAATCTTTTCTCAACTGGGTTCAAGAATAGTGTTAGTGAAGACACCATTCACGACAAACCCAAATCACATTCGATATTCAATACAAGGCTCTGAATAGAAAATATATCGGCTTATATTCAATATCGAATTCTACGACTAACAAATGTCGTATTGGAAATAACGATATCAATATATATCTTTCAAATTTCCATAACAACACCTGTATAATCACGAATTCCAACATCGAAATATTCCGAAGACAATTTCGATTCAAATCCACTCCAATGCAATCATTGGAAATTTTGGTTATTTTTAAAACCCTTTTCGAATTCAATTTATTTATTTAAAAATAAATAGGATTATAATTCTAGTTCAAAACTAGTTCATTTCGATAAAAATTTATTTTTATCTTTTCAAGTATGGAGTTTTTCATCCCAATTCTTTCTAAATCATTTATTATGATTTTACACAAATTATTGCTATTTTTAATAATTTTATCAAGGCCCGTACAGTCGATTTCCATCAATGGCCATCGAACTGCACTTACAGCGACCTTTTTTGAATTTGATTTGGACATATCTCCAAATCCAACCGTTAGATTTCAAATTTCTAACATTCATTAGAAAGCTCTTTTCGATACGAACCCAACGGTTCCGGTTTTAGGAGAATCCGACGGTCGGATCTCCCGTAATGCCCGTTTGAAATAAATGGTCGAAATTCGCGAACTGCCGCGGCGTGGCGCGTTCTATTCAGGCCATTATATTATATATAATATATATATAATATATATATCGTCGATTTCTATTTAAAACGAATTATATAAATAGTTTTGAATTCGTTTCAAAAACATTTTCAACTTCCATTTCAATTCAAATCAAAATTGAATTCTTCTTTATAAATTCGTTTTAAAATCCATTTCTATTCAATTCAAATTTCAATTCAATTTGAATTTATTTCACTTCGCTTTCAATTCAATTCGAATTCGTTTTCAGTTCAATTCATTTCGAAATCGTTCTCAATTCAATTCATTTCGAAATCGTTTTCAATTCAATTCATTTCGAAATATTTCAATTCAATTCATTTCGAAATCGTTTTCAATTCATTTCATAATCGTTTTCAATTCAATTCATTTCGAAATCGTTTTCAATTCAATTCATTTCGAAATATTTTCAATTCAATTCATTTCGAAATCGTTTTCAATTCAATTCATTTCGAAATATTTTCAATTCAATTCATTTCGAAATCGTTTTCAATTCAATTCATTTCGAAATCGTTTTCAATTCATTTCGAAATCGTTTTCAATTCAATTCATTTCGAAATCGTTTTCAATTCAATTCATTTCGAAATCGTTTTCAATTCAATTCATTTCGAAATCGTTTTCAATTCAATTCATTTCGAAATCGTTTTCAATTCAATTCATTTCGAAATCGTTTTCAATTCAATTCATTTCGAAATCGTTTTCAATTCAATTCATTTCGAAATCGTTTTCAATTCAATTCATTTCGAAATATTTCAATTCAATTCATTTCGAAATCGTTTTCAATTCAATTCATTTCGAAATCGTTTTCAATTCAATTCATTTCGAAATCGTTTTCAATTCAATTCATTTCGAAATATTTTCAATTCAATTCATTTCGAAATCGTTTTCAATTCAATTCATTTCGAAATATTTTCAATTCAATTCATTTCGAAATCGTTTTCAATTCAATTCATTTCGAAATCGTTTTCAATTCATTTCGAAATCGTTTTCAATTCAATTCATTTCGAAATCGTTTTCAATTCAATTCATTTCGAAATCGTTTTCAATTCAATTCATTTCGAAATCGTTTTCAATTCAATTCATTTCGAAATCGTTTTCAATTCAATTCATTTCGAAATCGTTTTCAATTCAATTCATTTCGAAATCGTTTTCAATTCAATTCATTTCGAAATCGTTTTCAATTCAATTCATTTCGAAATATTTTCAATTCAATTCATTTCGAAATATTTGATTTCAAAATTACTTTTCAATATCCATTTCAAAATGAATAAAATCGATAAAAATATCGTTCACGTCAAAATGGCGCATCTAATCAACACGGCTTCATATATTTCCATTTTCAAATATTCTATTTCAAATATTTCTATTATTAAAATATTTCGTTCAACACATGACCAATCTCAATGAATGAGTACTGTCAACACATGAACTTTTATTTTATAATATTCTTTATTTTTCAAATTGGAATGAGGCCCAATCAATTACCATATAAAGTTAATTATATGGATTTTCATACAACACATGTATATCATAGCATTGAAAAATAATCAACCATCAACCAAAGTGCACTACACTGTATAAGCATCAAATATAGATATTCAACGCTTATAACAGCCTGTCAATCGATCGATCGACATATTAATCAATCAGGATGAGTGAACTTCAAATTTCATCCCAACACCCGTGTGGGGTTTCAAACAATCAAACGCATATTTTATTTGTGCAGTTGGGCGATGTGTAAAATTTATCGTCCCAATCAATGTCATTCAAATAGGTGTACATAAACAAACCGTCCGGTTTATAAATGAATATTTTATTTTATTCACTTCACGTTAAAAATTATATTTTTAACGATAAAACATTTTATTTCAACCTATGAATTTCTATTCAATTCATTCTTTAAATAAAATGTTATTTTTATTTTTCTAACATATTTTAGAAAATTTCGGCGGCATAACGGCACGATACTAGAAACGGGACAAGGCCTAGCCTTATCCCCGGTCTAGTGAAGGCCCACGCCATTCACACATCAATCAAATCACTTTCGTTATGCAAACTACAAAATTTGGGGTAAGAATCTAACCTAGTCTTACTCCTTCGCCTTATAACGGCGCACGTCTAATCCTAACCAATTTATCGATTCGATTTTTCACACCACAAACCACATTCAAACCAATATCTCAATCAATCACCAAACATCCAAACAAACAAGTCCATGGTATGTGGACGGGTGTCGGGTGCTTCTAATAAGCACCGTCTGCATCCTAGTATATATATATATCTAGAAAAAGAGAATTAAGAGTGAGAAGTTCTCACATTTAGCTATCCTAGCTCCACGGCCCTTCTAATGCAGGAAACCTTCGCCAACTCGCCTTTTTGTCGCTTTCGTTGTCCGCTTTCACTACATATGTAAAAATCGAATTTTTACTTCGCTATTCAATATATAATAATCATATTATTATTTTTTTTTTTTTTTACTCGAAGTTCAATATATAAAAATCCTATTTTTAACTCGAAGTTCAATATATAAAAATTCTATTTTTAACTCGAAGTTCAATATATAAAAATTCTATTTTTAACTCGAAGTTCAATATATAAAAATTCTATTTTTAACTCGAAGTTCAATATATAAAAATCATATTTTTATGCCGAAGTTCAATATATAAAAATCATATTTTTATGCCGAAGTTCAATATATAAAAATCATATTTTTATGCCGAAGTTCAATATATAAAAATCATATTTTTATGCTTTAAAAATCAATTCTTTTTCCTTTTTAAAAATCAAATCTGTTACTTTTTAAAAAATCAAACCTGTTACTTTTTTTTAAAATCAAATCTGTTTCTTTTTTTTTTTTTTTTTTTTAAATCAAATTAAAAACAGTTTTCTAACTAAAATAAAAACAGTTTTCTAACTGTAAAAAAAATTCAGTTTTTAAATTCTAAAACAAAGAAACAGTTTTTAAAATTCTTAAAAAAAAATGCAGTTTTGCTCTTTTAAAAAAAAACAGTTTTAAAAACCTTTTTCAAAATTAGAATTACAGAATTGAAAAATAAAAATAAAATAAAGTAAAGTAGAAAAGAAAAAAAAAAAAAAAAAAAAAAAAAAAAAAAAACTTACTGCCGAAGAAACAGGGGGGGGGGGGGGTCTTCACTGCGTCGGAGGGTTTCGAGGTATGGACGGCGGCTTCATCGTCGTCAGCGAGGGGGAGGGCTTCGTCGGTGATGTCTCGAAGGGGGGGGGGGGCTGGCGAATTGAAGGAGGAGGAGGGCGGTGGCTTCCAGGGGGCTCGAACGGGGTGGCGCTGCTTCGGGATGAGGCGGCTTCGGGTTGTCGTTCGGTGGGAGGAGGATGAACGGAGGGCGGCTTCCAGGGTTTTGGCGGCGGCGATGGTTCGATTGCGGTTTTTCTCTTTTTTTTTTTTTTTTTTTTTTTTTTTTTTTATCTGATGGATGAATCAGGTTTTGGGGAAATAGGGGGGGGGCCAGAGTCAAAAGGAGGGAGTTATTATATTTTTTTTTTTTTTTTTTTTATTTAATTATTTTATTTTCGAAGAAGTTGACTTTTCACACATGACCTCTAAACGAGGCCCACCGCCTGTCGTCCATAGCGTTTCACCCCCATTCCGAACACAATGGGATATGCCACGCAAGCTGATTCGGCTGTTACAATCAGTTTCCGTTAAATTTACATTTAAATCTCTATATTGAATTTTAAACGTACATTTCAAATTACCGGGGTCACATACTAACTAGAAAAATTCCAGAAAAATATTTTCTAGCTTCGTATTGACGATACGGTCCTAACAAAACTAGTTTCGTCGAATTCTGAGACCGTTGGAAAAATGGCCATTTTCCAGTCGATTGAAATCAACTGAAACTGGTCAAACGCGTTTTCCTTTGCCACGCTCACATATTGATTCGAAAAATTATGAAATTTGAAACCTAGTAATAATTCGACATCACGGACCCAACAAAAGTGGTTTCGTCGAAATCCGAGGTCATTTGCAAAATGTCCATTTTTAAGGGCCTGAATTCCATAGCGACTATTCAGAATTTTCAACTGGACATATCTTTTGATTCCTGATATGAAATCTTGATTTTTCGGATTCGTTAGAAAGATATTCACTATTAGATTCCATTATTTTTGGTTTCACTAAAATCCGGATTGTTTTGCACCCGGTACATTCAATTGAAGTTTGAAATCGAATTATCGAACTACCGCGCCATTTTCAATTCCTTTTAATTATATATAATTATTATATATTCTAACGACGACGTATATAATATATACGTTCTAATTCTATTCAAGATAAATTTCACGTCGATATTATTTAAAATAATTCATTTCAAATAATTAAAATTCGCTAATATTGCCAAAATAAAAATTTTAAACTGGCCCAGATTTTACGGGTTGTTACAATCTCCCCCACTTAAAACTTTTCGTCCCCGAAAAGGAACAAAGTCGAAAGTGGTTTGATTAATCAACTCTACGCTCGATCTGGCTTCCATTCTCCAACTCTTTAGTTTCTGAGAATTTTCAAAACTTCAAAAATTTGGCTAACTCCCGAAATTTTTGAAAAATTTCGCCATAACCTCCCCTGCAATGGGAGCATCGGGGAATTTCAAATAGCTTCCCCGGTCCTTCAGATCTTAAAAAAAGAAAAGAAAAAGCCAAGCGGCTAGCCAATAGGCTCACAAAATCATCATCACCCAAACAAAACAGGAAATTATGTAGTAAACATGTACCTATTTGTCGGGCAAACAAATTTTATTCTCTGGCTCTAGCCTCCTTGCTATGACCTGTTCAAAAGATATACATGTATGCAAGCAAATGCAACCAAACTTCAATACAATTCAATATTTGATTCAATTAGGCTAAATGGTTCAAAATTAGCAAACAACTAAACAAACAACACAAACATCAATCAATTAGTGAATTAGAGTTTCAAATTCATAATTTTGATACATATACAAAAATCATGTTTTTGATACCAAATCACAACAATAGGCCCTATCTAATTTTGGTTCTCACACCAGTCTAATGGAAATATATAGATATCACACATTCGAAACACGAATATAAATACTAATGATGTGGCCACATCATCAGAATTATCCCCGGGTGTCTAGAATGTGACTCTATATCTATCCAATATATTAAAATTTCAAATACACGCGGATCAGACGTATACGCAAAATCTATATATATTGGATTGTCCACATCAATATAAATAGGTAATCAAATACGAATAATTGATTTAAATTTTCAAAACAAAAATTTGTTTTCACTTTCAAAAATATACTCTTCACACTCGTTCTAGGATACTACTGATCCCATCTCTAACGAGTCATTCCCGTTGGATTTTACTAATCCAATATCTGATGTATTCTTTCGTATGGTTCTAATGTGTCTTGTTCTCTAGCTTTGTAAACCAAAGCTCTGATACCAAATGTAAAGACCCGCAACTTCCCCGTAAAGGAAAGCGTCGGATAGTTCGAGAACAAGCCACAACAGAATGCATATAAAAGAACATTTCATTGTATATTACAACGATGCATCAGATTACAAGAATATGCAGAGTATAAAAGAATATTACACAGAAATATCAGAGATTTAAATTACATTTAAATACATCGCAGCGGAAAATAATACAATACACAACTAGAAGAAGATATACGGATACAAAGCTTTCCGGATATCGTTCCAGCTGTAAACCAGGATCCTGTGAATATAAATCTGCAAAACCAAAACTACTAGCTGCCCGTGTCAAAATAAGGGCACCCAGAGTTTAGGTTAAAACAATAAACTCCAGGTCAGTCATGTGACTGGTGTGAGAACTAAAATAGTTATTATTCTTTATTTTAAAAGTTAGGTAAATCAAGGGACCACGCCGTATAACACGGAACGGGTTTCCTCCCAAGAATACCAGTGCATAAAACAGCAGCGCAATGCTAAATAAAGAAAGATGAAGCTGTTATAAGACCCAGTTCCTATCACACAATGCAACGCAAACCGGGGGATAGGGTTTTCCCTTATAACAGCCAAAGAATGCTTGATACGTTTAAAACAAATCATTTGATACTATAATAAGTGCATAGTGTATAAAACAACTTCAAATCATAAGTATCAATCATAGGCGGCATGAATGCCCCATACCACTATGTCGCCATATATAGGTTTACAAATAAAACCGCAAATGTCACGTATTTGGAAATTGGGTTTCCATCTATGAACCGAGGCTAGGGGCAAGATCCTCAACCGATTCGAGACGCTCTAGCCCGCCCCTCAGGAACAGCCGCAACTGCCCCTTGGATCGTCAGGGCCGGTCCACACGGAGTGGATTATTATGCCTGAACAATACGTCTCCCCACCCTATGGGGTGTAAGTCTGGTCCGTCAGCCGACCAGAATGCATTCGGCCGAAACCGATATAACCGAGGCGCCTCGCAACAGCAACAACAACATAAGTCAAACTCGTCAGGGCGTGTAAAACCACTGACGCCACTTCTAACTAGAAAGAAACGCATGCCCTCCCTGAGGTCCGTCTCCCGTTTTTGATTCATACCGGGTGTGAAACTCGCGAATCAAACGTTACACAAAGCTACGCCACAAAGGTCGTGCTTTGATCATCAACCACAAGACTTTGCTTTTCAACAGAAGCCTTGATCATTTGCATCTTAGCATGCCACACAGGCAAGCCATCCTATGCAACCGATATCAGTCACACAGAATGAAATCCGATGTCAGACACACAGTCCATTTACAAGTCCGTTCTGGGTCTGAACGAAACCGGAGGCACCTAGTACCCCGCATATCCATCGATCTCCAAGTACGTCTGGACGATCACTAACTGTTTCCATCTTCTTGGGTGTACAGCCCAATCAAGATCATCAGTTATCACCCAAACGACGTGAAGACCTCCGGTCTTCGACCATCGTCTTCGTCTTCGACTTATCGTCGTATCAGTTACTCAGAATGGGATAAACCCGGTCTTTCCGAATAACTCGCGTATATTTTAAATAAGTGTTACACAAACACAACATACGCCTCATTCCAATTCATTAGTCACTAACCGTAAATTAATCAAGAGAATAATTCCCCAAATATTAACCCGAAGGCCGAAACCAACATCAGATCAATATCCAGAAAACCATTCTGCTTGGCTAACCGCCAGTTAGTTTCTAAATTTCACATTCAAATCTAATTACAGATTTATCTATCGCCTGGAGCAAAACTGGTGATACTCCATTCTCGATCTTTTCAATCTAATTAAAGATTCATTAAAACTCCACTTAGTTTTAATCATTATCTGGGTTAAAGAATCAGTGTCATTTAAAACACGGTTCACGATAAACCCAAAATCACATTCATTAATTATCGGGTTAAAGAACAAGTGTTATTTAAAACACTGTTCACGATAAGCCCAAAAATCAATATCTATTCAATTCCAATTAAATATTATTTAATTGGTACACTTCATTAAATCTAAATAAAAAGATTTAATCTTTTCTCAACTGGGTTCAAGAATAGTGTTAGTGAAGACACCATTCACGACAAACCCAAATCACATTCGATATTCAATACAAGGCTCTGAATAGAAAATATATCGGCTTATATTCAATATCGAATTCTACGACTAACAAATGTCGTATTGGAAATAACGATATCAATATATATCTTTCAAATTTCCATAACAACACCTGTATAATCACGAATTCCAACATCGAAATATTCCGAAGACAATTTCGATTCAAATCCACTCCAATGCAATCATTGGAAATTTTGGTTATTTTTAAAACCCTTTTCGAATTCAATTTATTTATTTAAAAATAAATAGGATTATAATTCTAGTTCAAAACTAGTTCATTTCGATAAAAATTTATTTTTATCTTTTCAAGTATGGAGTTTTTCATCCCAATTCTTTCTAAATCATTTATTATGATTTTACACAAATTATTGCTATTTTTAATAATTTTATCAAGGCCCGTACAGTCGATTTCCATCAATGGCCATCGAACTGCACTTACAGCGACCTTTTTTGAATTTGATTTGGACATATCTCCAAATCCAACCGTTAGATTTCAAATTTCTAACATTCATTAGAAAGCTCTTTTCGATACGAACCCAACGGTTCCGGTTTTAGGAGAATCCGACGGTCGGATCTCCCGTAATGCCCGTTTGAAATAAATGGTCGAAATTCGCGAACTGCCGCGGCGTGGCGCGTTCTATTCAGGCCATTATATTATATATAATATATATATAATATATATATCGTCGATTTCTATTTAAAACGAATTATATAAATAGTTTTGAATTCGTTTCAAAAACATTTTCAACTTCCATTTCAATTCAAATCAAAATTGAATTCTTCTTTATAAATTCGTTTTAAAATCCATTTCTATTCAATTCAAATTTCAATTCAATTTGAATTTATTTCACTTCGCTTTCAATTCAATTCGAATTCGTTTTCAGTTCAATTCATTTCGAAATCGTTCTCAATTCAATTCATTTCGAAATCGTTTTCAATTCAATTCATTTCGAAATATTTCAATTCAATTCATTTCGAAATCGTTTTCAATTCATTTCATAATCGTTTTCAATTCAATTCATTTCGAAATCGTTTTCAATTCAATTCATTTCGAAATATTTTCAATTCAATTCATTTCGAAATCGTTTTCAATTCAATTCATTTCGAAATATTTTCAATTCAATTCATTTCGAAATCGTTTTCAATTCAATTCATTTCGAAATCGTTTTCAATTCATTTCGAAATCGTTTTCAATTCAATTCATTTCGAAATCGTTTTCAATTCAATTCATTTCGAAATCGTTTTCAATTCAATTCATTTCGAAATCGTTTTCAATTCAATTCATTTCGAAATCGTTTTCAATTCAATTCATTTCGAAATCGTTTTCAATTCAATTCATTTCGAAATCGTTTTCAATTCAATTCATTTCGAAATCGTTTTCAATTCAATTCATTTCGAAATATTTCAATTCAATTCATTTCGAAATCGTTTTCAATTCAATTCATTTCGAAATCGTTTTCAATTCATTCATTTCGAAATCGTTTTCAATTCAATTCATTTCGAAATATTTTCAATTCAATTCATTTCGAAATCGTTTTCAATTCAATTCATTTCGAAATATTTTCAATTCAATTCATTTCGAATCGTTTTCAATTCAATTCATTTCGAATCGTTTTCAATTCATTTCGAAATCGTTTTCAATTCAATTCATTTCGAAATCGTTTTCAATTCAATTCATTTCGAAATCGTTTTCAATTCAATTCATTTCGAAATCGTTTTCAATTCAATTCATTTCGAAATCGTTTTCAATTCAATTCATTTCGAAATCGTTTTCAATTCAATTCATTTCGAAATCGTTTTCAATTCAATTCATTTCGAAATCGTTTTCAATTCAATTCATTTCGAAATATTTTCAATTTCAATTCATTTCGAAATATTTGATTTATTTCAAAATTACTTTTCAATATCCATTTCAAAATGAATAAAATCGATAAAAATATCGTTCACGTCAAAATGGCGCATCTAATCAACACGGCTTCATATATTTCCATTTTCAAATATTCTATTTCAAATATTTCTATTATTAAAATATTTCGTTCAACACATGACCAATCTCAATGAATGAGTACTGTCAACACATGAACTTTTATTTTATAATATTCTTTATTTTTCAAATTGGAATGAGGCCCAATCAATTACCATATAAAGTTAATTATATGGATTTTCATACAACACATGTATATCATAGCATTGAAAAATAATCAACCATCAACCAAAGTGCACTACACTGTATAAGCATCAAATATAGATATTCAACGCTTATAACAGCCTGTCAATCGATCGATCGACATATTAATCAATCAGGATGAGTGAACTTCAAATTTCATCCCAACACCCGTGTGGGGTTTCAAACAATCAAACGCATATTTTATTTGTGCAGTTGGGCGATGTGTAAAATTTATCGTCCCAATCAATGTCATTCAAATAGGTGTACATAAACAAACCGTCCGGTTTATAAATGAATATTTTATTTTATTCACTTCACGTTAAAAATTATATTTTTAACGATAAAACATTTTATTTCAACCTATGAATTTCTATTCAATTCATTCTTTAAATAAAATGTTATTTTTATTTTTCTAACATATTTTAGAAAATTTCGGCGGCATAACGGCACGATACTAGAAACGGGACAAGGCCTAGCCTTATCCCCGGTCTAGTGAAGGCCCACGCCATTCACACATCAATCAAATCACTTTCGTTATGCAAACTACAAAATTTGGGGTAAGAATCTAACCTAGTCTTACTCCTTCGCCTTATAACGGCGCACGTCTAATCCTAACCAATTTATCGATTCGATTTTTCACACCACAAACCACATTCAAACCAATATCTCAATCAATCACCAAACATCCAAACAAACAAGTCCATGGTATGTGGACGGGTGTCGGGTGCTTCTAATAAGCACCGTCTGCATCCTAGTATATATATATATCTAGAAAAAGAGAATTAAGAGTGAGAAGTTCTCACATTTAGCTATCCTAGCTCCACGGCCCTTCTAATGCAGGAAACCTTCGCCAACTCGCCTTTTTGTCGCTTTCGTTGTCCGCTTTCACTACATATGTAAAAATCGAATTTTTACTTCGCTATTCAATATATAATAATCATATTATTATTTTTTTTTTTTTTTACTCGAAGTTCAATATATAAAAATCCTATTTTTAACTCGAAGTTCAATATATAAAAATTCTATTTTTAACTCGAAGTTCAATATATAAAAATTCTATTTTTAACTCGAAGTTCAATATATAAAAATTCTATTTTTAACTCGAAGTTCAATATATAAAAATCATATTTTTATGCCGAAGTTCAATATATAAAAATCATATTTTTATGCCGAAGTTCAATATATAAAAATCATATTTTTATGCCGAAGTTCAATATATAAAAATCATATTTTTATGCTTTAAAAATCAATTCTTTTTCCTTTTTAAAAATCAAATCTGTTACTTTTTAAAAAATCAAACCTGTTACTTTTTTTTAAAATCAAATCTGTTTCTTTTTTTTTTTTTTTTTTTTAAATCAAATTAAAAACAGTTTTCTAACTAAAATAAAAACAGTTTTCTAACTGTAAAAAAAATTCAGTTTTTAAATTCTAAAACAAAGAAACAGTTTTTAAAATTCTTAAAAAAAATGCAGTTTTGCTCTTTTAAAAAAAAACAGTTTTAAAAACCTTTTTCAAAATTAGAATTACAGAATTGAAAAATAAAAATAAAATAAAGTAAAGTAGAAAAGAAAAAAAAAAAAAAAAAAAAAAAAAAAAAAAAACTTACTGCCGAAGAAACAGGGGGGGGGGGGGGTCTTCACTGCGTCGGAGGGTTTCGAGGTATGGACGGCGGCTTCATCGTCGTCAGCGAGGGGGAGGGCTTCGTCGGTGATGTCTCGAAGGGGGGGGGGGCTGGCGAATTGAAGGAGGAGGAGGGCGGTGGCTTCCAGGGGGCTCGAACGGGGTGGCGCTGCTTCGGGATGAGGCGGCTTCGGGTTGTCGTTCGGTGGGAGGAGGATGAACGGAGGGCGGCTTCCAGGGTTTTGGCGGCGGCGATGGTTCGATTGCGGTTTTTCTCTTTTTTTTTTTTTTTTTTTTTTTTTTTTTTTTTTCTGATGGATGAATCAGGTTTTGGGGAAATAGGGGGGGGGCCAGAGTCAAAAGGAGGGAGTTATTATATTTTTTTTTTTTTTTTTTTTTATTTAATTATTTTATTTTCGAAGAAGTTGACTTTTCACACATGACCTCTAAACGAGGCCCACCGCCTGTCGTCCATAGCGTTTCACCCCCATTCCGAACACAATGGGATATGCCACGCAAGCTGATTCGGCTGTTACAATCAGTTTCCGTTAAATTTACATTTAAATCTCTATATTGAATTTTAAACGTACATTTCAAATTACCGGGGTCACATACTAACTAGAAAAATTCCAGAAAAATATTTTCTAGCTTCGTATTGACGATACGGTCCTAACAAAACTAGTTTCGTCGAATTCTGAGACCGTTGGAAAAATGGCCATTTTCCAGTCGATTGAAATCAACTGAAACTGGTCAAACGCGTTTTCCTTTGCCACGCTCACATATTGATTCGAAAAATTATGAAATTTGAAACCTAGTAATAATTCGACATCACGGACCCAACAAAAGTGGTTTCGTCGAAATCCGAGGTCATTTGCAAAATGTCCATTTTTAAGGGCCTGAATTCCATAGCGACTATTCAGAATTTTCAACTGGACATATCTTTTGATTCCTGATATGAAATCTTGATTTTTCGGATTCGTTAGAAAGATATTCACTATTAGATTCCATTATTTTTGGTTTCACTAAAATCCGGATTGTTTTGCACCCGGTACATTCAATTGAAGTTTGAAATCGAATTATCGAACTACCGCGCCATTTTCAATTCCTTTTAATTATATATAATTATTATATATTCTAACGACGACGTATATAATATATACGTTCTAATTCTATTCAAGATAAATTTCACGTCGATATTATTTAAAATAATTCATTTCAAATAATTAAAATTCGCTAATATTGCCAAAATAAAAATTTTAAACTGGCCCAGATTTTACGGGTTGTTACACATAAGAAACTTAAAACTTGACCATACCAACACTGTATTTTCTGTCAAATTGGCAGGGTGATACTACCCAAACTCAAAGCTAGGTAAGTCCTTCTATTTCATATAGACAGCAAATGCATGTTTATAGTTCAGCACACGATATTATATTTAGCATAAACCATGCACTAAATGTTTACACTGCCATTATTAACCTTCATGCATTTATCATTTGGTTGCAACCAGCCACATTAAAAGAGCGAGCAATATGGAAATGGATATAACAAATCGTGAGAGTTATACTGCTATCAATTTTTGGTATGTAGATGAATACTTTTTGATTTTGGTTTCAGTCAGTAAGTGATTTAGAATTTGGTGGAGGTCATTGTTTTCAGTTGTGCATTGGTTTCAAAGTCGGTGAACGTTTTAATATATACTGTTAAAATATTTTTCTTAATTTTTTGTATCATTCATCGGTAGTTCGCTTATTTTAGTCTGTATAGATATCCTTTTGAGACATTATGTAGAACACTTTGCTAAAATCCTTAGAACTATTTTGGATGGTATCTTAATTATGATCCAATGCTCATTTTACTTATTTTTTCACTAAAGATAACTTCTACTTAAAATTATTATTTCACGTACGTAATAAACCATTTCATTCTTCATTATTTTGCTTGGTGAACCAAAGGAGTAGTATTTGATGACTTCAAGTTAGTGAATAAATTTTTATTGTCTGCAACATGTACTGATTTTCTAACTTTAACAGGAAACCAAGTTTCCTATTTTATCCAGAAATAAAGATAAATGGTTTTACTTAGTAATTAAATACTTCCTCTTTTATTAGGTAACCACGTGCCGTTTCTAACATAATTTAACACGTTCTCTTCTAAAATTGTAGTTACCATTTCTGATGTTATCAAAATGGTTACCAGTTATGTATTATTTTCCACTAAAAAAAATTCCATCTCTTCTTATATTATAACTATCAAGGTTAATTTATTTTCTTTCACTTTCTTTCGACGAATTATTTTTCCCAGCAGCTTACATTTGTGACAATGTTTTTTTCAACTTTCTTATACCATGTATGTTAGTTTTTGCTATTTCTTATTGAGTTTTAATATTTTAGGTGCAGTTTTTTGTTGTAATCCTTATTCACAGGAGTCACTAAATTTTAATTCCTATTACAATAACAACAGAGAATTTTTTTATTACATCATAAAAGTGACTAAACTTTTTCTTAATTTATTTGGATCTATATGCAATATGCATACCAATGTTATGGAAGAAGATTTAATTGTATTTATGACACCCATATATTTTAATTTTATTGGTTATTGTATGTATTGACTTATCATAGTTTTGATATTTGAATCTTTTGAACCAAAATAGAGTTCGTTTAATCTTTCGTCTTAGGTTGTTAACCTTAGGAACCCTAATACGGTACTATTTTGTTTATTTTTTCTTATATGGCATCTTTACTTCTCAAGTTAACACTATGGTTGAAGTCCACTAAGGAGCACAGTTGCATATTGTTTTGCTTTCTTCCATGTTTATATTTTCTTTTGCAATAGTTTATATTTACTTTTGCAATACTGCTTAGAGGTGTAATGGTTATTGGTTATTTACGAATTCGGATATTGAAATTTGAACTGTTATTCTAACACAAGTTTTGTTTTTAGTGGATACAATATTTAGATCACCCCATTTCCTTGGGGTTCCATGAAGCACAAACCGGACGGTCTTCTGACACGGCCTCTGATATAATTTGTCTATCGATTATTAGGCACCTGTACTATTAAGTCCAACATCAACACAGTGGATTTCAGAGATGCTTGACAAAAAATCATCGCCTGTAGCTGGAAAGATGCGATCACTCATCCGATTATATAATATGCAAGTAGTGGTCTTGAGTAGGCAACTTCTGCAATGATTTCATTGATCACAACTACACCCTTACTAAATCCCAAAAGGACTATTTTGGGTCCACATGATTTCTCAATGGAAGCAAATGATTTAGTTGAACTGCTTGATACTTTGCTTTGAATCTAATTTATAAACATAAGCAAAAGAAGATGAAGCTGAACTGATGCATGATGTATATGACTTATATGTTAAGTACAGACCACAAGAGGGAATGAAAGCAACAAATTTATAAATACCCACTCTTTGTCTCTATTCATTTTCTTACTAGCTACCTTTCATGTTCCAGATTTTGTTACGAAAAAAAATTCTTTGAATAAAATACACACACACACATAAAGTATTCGTAAAAAATGAAACTTTTACGCTTTAGATGGCACACTACATTTTATTTTTATTTTTGGAATATACAAGTAGGAACAACAAATAAGTTTCCAATGTTCTGTTACACTTGGTTTCATCTAAATTTATTTTATTCTTAATTTTTACCAAATATAAGTGCCAATAGGTCCATTTTCTTCATTGATTTTGTCAACTTTCATTCCTATTAAATGCTATTTTTGGTTTGAATGTTTCACTATGTTAATTTTTATGCATCAAGGGAAACAAAAAAAATATGGTTTGAAAACAACTTTATTGTTGACTCATATATTTGCAGTTTGAAATGGAATTTTCATCCAGAATTATGTTAGCACTGCACCAGAAATGCCAATTACACAGTGCTCATGGTCGTATCTAAATCGATTTGGCAGTGCTCTGGACCGTATTAAAAAATGGCGTCTTTGTTACTTAGATACGGTCTTAAGCCGTATCAATTCTCAAATTTGATACGGCTTAAAACCGTATCAAATTAGCAATTTGACACGGCTTAAAGCCGTATTAAATTAGCAATTTGACCGGGTTAAAGCCGTATCAAATTCGTAAATTGATACAGCTTAAGACCGTATCAATATAGCAATTTGATACGGCTTAAAACCGTATCAAATTACTATATTAATACGGTTTAAAGCCGTATCAAATATCTATATCGATACGGCTTAAAACCGTATCAAACTAATATACTGATACGGCTCATGGCCATATCTAATTTAAAAAATAAAATATATTGTCATACTAGAATATCAGTAATCAATACAAGCATTTATTGAATATCGCAAATGGAAAATTAAGAGATTGCATAACATAAATAATCAATTCATTGACTACAAAAATAGAATGCATATTATCCAAAAATGTCGCAACATTCAAAATACATAACATCATACAAACGTTCTAGTTTACATGTCTACGTTTTATTCCGAAGCTAGCACAAACTAACTTACAAATGAATTATCTAAAAGCAACACTAAATAGAAAGATTGAAATGTAAGTCATACTGCAAGTTCTCTCTGTCAACGTGGTATAACTGAAATTGTTGATGTCTTGTGATGATAGCCTATATCAAATTCACATGCAACTCCTATGCCATTTAGGCCCCGTTCTTCTGTCCTTAACGGACCAGTTATTAAACGGACGCGTCCGTTTAATAACGGTCCTTTAAGGACCGGTTGCCCAACGGCTCCAATTTGAGCCCTTGGGCAACAAACACACCACATCCTCTATAAAATCCAACCCTCCTCCATTCATCCATCTACCCCAAATTCATCTTCTACTTCTCTAAATAGTCTTCTATCTTCACTTAAAAATGGCTAATCGACAACCAAAACACCATTGGAGCAGTGAAGCAACCCAACTATTACTGAAATGCGCCGTTGCTGCGTATGGAAAATGTGGTAATAACAAGAAAGGGGTTACCAAAGAGATAGCGGAAAAATTTAATGCTACAGCGGTCGAAATTAACGTTACAAGATTAGATGAAACTCTGGATTTGATCGACGAAAACAAAGTTCGGCACAAGTATGATAGTCCTCGAAGGGAATGAGTTAAATGGGAAAGCTTGAACAACAAAACTGGAGCTGGTTGGGATCCTAATCGTCAAACTGTTTCAGGCTCTGATGAATGGTGGGATGATCGTTTAAAGGTATTCGGGGTAAACTTCTGCTTTGTTTTTTAATAAACCCGTTATTAATTAATGTTGTTAAAATAGGAATTTGGGCCATCCATTCTAAAATTTAAAAAGTCACCGCTTGAACATTTGGAGCTACAATAGCAACTGTTTCAAGGCACACATGCAACTGGACAGACGGCGTATATGCTAGCATATACGCCTGCTGTTACTCAACCTGAGCAAACACAACAGTTTACTCCCTCTTTGCCTAGAAATTATGCTAATCCATGGGCATTTGAGCAATTCCACAGTCAGCTCAATGAAACAGAAGACCAAGGGCAAAATAATATTCCTAATTTGAATTCACCAACACATCATTCTTGGGTTCCTGAACCGGCGACTCAAACAAACGTGCCTGAAACTCCCATTCAGCAGCGAACTCGACATGTTGGTTCAACCTCTGGTAAAAAGGGAGGTTTCAGAAAACGTCGTGGTGAAATGGACAATAAGTTTGTTGATCTCGTCGATTACCTCCATGCTCGAAAAGTGCAGAAATCTACAACTATGGAAAGTCTGACCCCAAACAATCTGACAACAAACAGTATACGGTCAACAAGAAATTCTTTAAGTCAAGCTGATATTATAGCACGCGTTAAACGTTTGAGTGAAGGAGCAGATTTTAATTTATGTGAAGCATTACACATAGTTGCAGATCCCAACAAGGCAGATATATTCAACCTCTTAAACGATGACGATGCAATACCATGGATGGCATTTGAGACAAAGCGCGATCAACTTTCTGCTGACTACAAGTACTTTTTGATCAAGAACGGACCAAGCAACGTTTATGATTTCTACTATTATTTTAGTTTTGTATTGTACTGTTTTTATGTAATGGACTGTTATGTTTTCATATAATGTTTTGTTTTAATCGGTAATTAGTTAAATTATAAAATATAAATAAAATACTCCGCTTAAACCGCCAAACGCATGGTCCGCTAACTACCATTCTCCGCTATAATACTCCGCTCAAATTCTCCGCTTAAATACTCTGCTTCCGCTTGCAAAGAACATACCCTTAATCATTGAAAAATGTTCATTTTGTCTGCTGATACGCAGAGCATGTCGCTGCAATATAATAAAATGGGTTCTATGTTTCAATTTGTTATCAGATAACATTGTTTGGATAAGAAAATACAAGTTTATTTCAAACTTAATTTTAGTAGTATCTTTTATTTCCCTACTTTTCCCCAGAAACAAACAACGGCCTGCAAAACGAATAGAACAAAAAAGATAGGTATAGTTAATCACAAAAGGTAAACAGTATGTGCAATAATCAGTTTGCAACTAAGTGAGACTCAGTTTACAACTGAGTTGCAAACTGAGACTCAGTTTGCAACTCAATTGAAAACTGAGTCTCAGTTAGTTGCAATCCAATCTATGAAAAAGAAAATAAATTTTACCAAAAAATTAATCCAAAAAATTAGTCATAAATTTTATAACAGGTGAGGTTAATAGTAGCAATCACTAAAGGGTACAATATAGAAAATACTATATTTCCAGGAAGTATTGCAATCCAATTCATCAACACATCTAGTATTGCAATCCAGTCTGTTAAAATTAAACTGCCAAAGTAGACGTATATAATAGGAACATTGATGTTAGTGTTATCTAGAATCATTATAACTGTAAATAGAAACTGAGGAAAGTTAAATGGTGAATATATTAAAAATATATATTGAGATTTGAGAAATATTTGAAAAGTCAGATATATGGAGAATTTTAGAAAGACGTTTTTCAACCATTGGTTAAAATGTATTTCAGCCATTCATTTGAGAGGCCGATTAGTTTGAAAATGGGTAAAGTCTTTCATTCTAAATGCGTGCAAGAAAAATTATACAAAAGTTTGCAATAAAGTTTTAGTTCCTCATTGTATAAATTATCTTTTTACAGTAAGTAAAGTGCTAAATTCTACAAAACCAGGAGACCATAGTCGTTAAAGGAGCATGCTTGTATGATGCAAAGCATTGTGAAATTTATTCTAGCATCTACAGGTGAGTATGCGGTCAATTAAGCCTGTTTTATGTTAAAAATATAATAAACTGAACTAAAGCCAAAACTAAACAGACAAAAAACCAAATCAGTTTTTGAATACTGAATCAAATTTCTATTTAACATGTTTAGAGTTTAGTTTGTTTGAATAAGGGGGGGGGGGGGGGGGGGCATCATGCTAGCTGTATTTATCATATAAATAAGTTCGAGTATCACGTCTGTGGCTTACTGAGTTATATGTGCAAAAGATTTATCTCCTACCATAAGCTGAAACTTGAAAAGTTCAAATGCAATTTCATTCCTACTTTACTGCAATTATTTATATATTTTTATCAATATTCGGTTTCAGACATGTTTTTAAGTATGATGATCATGTTATCGGTGTCCTTATAACTGTGTTTCCATCTATGAATCAAATCCTTATCAAGTTCTTGTTAGGACCACCCAGCTGTAGCAGATGTCGATCTTTTATAGGGTTCCACCTACCAAGGTTCAGAAGTTTATATGATACAAATGCACTAACACAATGAGCTATAATCACTCCTAGAACCAAATAGCTGCAACAATGTATACTTAAGAATATGCTAGTTTAATTTCCAAGACTGCAATAACAATCTCAGTGTATCAATTGTTCTAAAAGACAATATAGCTCAATGTGCCTAGCTCCAACTCTTATTCATTTAACGGTTTCAAAGCAAGAGAAAACACTTCAGTGGCAATTATTCAAATATAGATTGATTTTGTAAATATTAATCAGTTTTAATCGCTATTAAATTTGAAAATATTAATCAATTTCCCCACAAATTTCACATGGCAATAAACTAATAATACACATGGACTGAAGTTCATTTTAGCTACGTAGGTTCCTACTTTGACAACCAAGAGCAAGGAGGGTTTTAATAATATAACAAATTTAAACAAAAAGATGTAATGCTTATTGTATCCGTCCCAAGGTGAGTAGTTACAATGCGATAACCACGGATCCTTAAAGCTTCAAAGCACTCTACAGGTGAGTTCCATATCTCAATGTCTAACCATTTTTCAGCACCCATACTGACATGGCGATTGTCTTTGTACCTGCTGCAAAAATGAAAAACGTTCCAATATCATGATAATATCTATGGTATATAACATATATAACAATAGGCTAAAATAATCATATAAATTAGCACTTGCATCTCTAGTTCAACTGTAAAAGCTGATTTTAATCAAGGAATTCTTGCTCAGTTTTAAATAAATGTGGAACGAAATAATATAGCTACCTTGACAACATGCAAAATTGGTTTCTTTGAACCGTACTTGTCTCTGTTGTTCTCGACGTAGACTGTGGCTTCTGCAGCAACCTCGTTCACAAAATCAAATCTATTTTCCTTTGAGAGCAACAGCCTGTGAATGTCCATAGACAATACTTTGCATGTTTCTCTTATGTTTCTCACTTTCTCTTCAAGGAAAGGTATTCTCTCCATCTTGTACCTCAGTTTGGCATCTTTTTTCTTTTGAAATGCACGCAAAAGGGAAAAATAACATTCATGTTATACATTAAAACAACTAGGTGGAATATTAGCTATGAACACTTATTACTATTAATGAAACTCGTTCTGTGTGCCGAGACATCATAATAACCTCGAGTACTTGATCTTGTTTTGAACTGACACAATATCCCTTCAATATGCCTAACCATAACATAATTGAATTATTATATTAAATTTCTAGGACTATATATACACCAATAAACACTTTACTTGATTGGCATAGACCCATGATTTGTTGGGTGAGCCAGACCAAGTAATTATTTTTAACAGTATTCACCTCAAGGGAATTAGACTACTAAATTAAAACTCGAAATCAAATCAACTCCAGTACGAAATCCAGGCGAAAACTCAGGACAAAAAAACTCACCAAAAAGAGGAATTACAAAGCAGTGTTTCATCACCACTGACTAAATAGGGAACAACAAACTTGGTAGACGTTAAGCGTCAATTGCAAGCATAAAGACCAAAGTTGGAAAGATTTAGGAGAAGTCGTGAAACAGATCTAATCTGCTAGTGATGAGAGGAGCACCGAAGACAACAGGGAACTCCATGATAATGGCAGAGTAGTGTAGGCTGGAGATCGAACGATCAAGCGTGGCGTGAGTGATGGACTGAGAAATGGAGGAAAATTAATCAGTAATCGAATCGGGTGAGATGGGAATAAATTTGGATGGAAGGAATGAAATTTTAGGGATTCGCCATATCTTTTTCCGTTTGGGATTTCTTTTGGTTTTAGCCGAAATGGAAAAGTGGAGAGGGAGAAACCATAATAAGGAACGGGGAAATTTGATACGGGTCTAAGCATAATAAAAAAAACTGATCCGATCCCTTCAAGATCTACGGTGAGATTATAATTGTTGGAAGTGATGGGGATTGCAAAAGAAAATTTGGTACGGCTTATCAAATTTGGTACGGCAATAAACCCAATCAAATTTGATACGGCTTAAAGCCGTATCAAATATCCACATCCTGGTGTGCCTAATTGGTTATTTTGGTGTAGCGCAGCTAATTATTTCGATTCATATTGAGATTACTCTCAACAGAAGTTATAATTGTATATGACTCAAATCTTGCCTCAACAAGTGAGACTATATGTACATTTCCAACTAACCAGTTCACACGCAAAGTGCGTCGCATCATCACGCGCGAAGAGCGTGCCATTACGCTCATGTGTGTATATATATACACACACGTGTGTGTGTGTGTGTGTATATATATATATATATATATATATATATATATATGTATGTATATATACATACACGTAAATATGTAAGTGCATGTACACACTTCGGGCACATGCACAAGCACAACTGTGTATACTTATGCCTTTCACAGCGCGAGTCTTCGCATTCCAAATGATCAAACGCTGGCGAATGTATACTCATATGTTTCGGTGAGACACAAGTACATGCATTGCTTTTCGTTTCTTGCTTCCAGTGATGTCACACAAAATTCCACAAAAAAACGTATGAGCATAAATGTGACGTCACATTGACAATAACTCGTTTACGTTACGACGTGAACGAGCGTCGACGACTAACTTTTACTTTCATAAGTATACAGGAATCAGGTAACCCAATGGATATTTTTCTATTGACTCAAAGCACATTATGTCATGACAAGACGTACTTTGGGGGGAAAATATTAACCAGCCTTTTGGTCAGGTTCCCAAAAGTACACTAGACACGCTTGACTCAACACATCGCGTGCCGCCAAAGTCTGAAGTGTTGCCAAAACACCAGAGATTCGAGACCAAGCAAAGTCATGCAAGCGCAAACCTCACAACTCCTCAAAACTAGGCCATATTCACATTTTTGTATCCCTCTCCTCTCGAATCTTGTACCCCTACCTCCCACTAATTCGTGCCTGAACCCCTCCGCAAACACATTTAGTGTACCCTACGAGGTACGAATTTCGTACCACATAGGGTATGAAACTCGTATCCCACAGGTATGAATTTCGTACCCCATGGGGTATGAAATTTTTATCCCACGAGTACGAATTTTGCACCCCATGGGGTACGAAATTCATGCCCCTAGAGTGGGTACGTGTTTTCTAGCACGATGGGAGAGGTCAATATTTATGAAGGCCTGCACTTTGGGATCCGAAATGTACTGTTGTGGTCCCCAAATCTGACCTACTCTCACCTCATCACTCCACTATAAATATCCCGAAGCTCACACTTCAAAGGGGAGGGAAATTGGCTAATTTGACACATCTAGAGAGCTCCAAGTGACCCCTTTAATGACGTCCTTGCTTTGAGAAAGAAGGACAAAAGTGACTTTTTCATAATATTCATATATGATGATTATGACATCAAAATACATAGAAATGTTTGTAAAAGGATGTCATGAGATGGTCTTAAGCTTGTAACCCTTTACTGTCAATAAAATATCAGCGACCATTCCAAAGTGGACGTAGGCCCCTCACGGGACCCAGCCACTATAAATCTAATATGTTATTTACTGCTTTTTGCACTTATATTTCCACACGAAACCATATTCTTAAGTAATTAAGAATTTTGGGTGTTTACAACATATTTTGCCGTCAACACTATTCCTAAGCCAAGATATTGTCTTTTGATATAGGACAGTAGTCACAGCACCACAGAACGTATGCAAAAATAATCTAAGGCAGATGAAACTCCCCTACAGTAAATATCCTAATACATAGCAGCAATATAGAAACTCACTTTACGTACACTTCACTTGAACATCAACTTTCGTATAAAAATGATTAACTGAAAGATTGACAAAGCAATCACAACAGCACTCCTCAACTCATATTTCTGCAATCCACCCAAAAAAAATCAATTAAAATCACCACACAAACAAAGAAATACACACGACACCGGCAACACCATAACACCCAAAACTCAAGTCGATCGCCCACGATACAAAAAGACAACTACCAACTGAGACACACGCAGTACATTCAAGAACAAGAATAACAAAAAAAAACCTACAACCACATCGTTAAGAAATGATCCACAATCAAAAAAGGTCTGCCTTTTCGCAAGTGTTTATGTGATTTGAGCAAAAGAGTGAAGCGTGTGGAAGTCGCGAAAGATGCCAAAATATGACCGAAAAGGGAACACCGCGAGATTAGAGGAGTTAAGAGGAAGATCTAGTCGATCGAAGAGTTGTTAGGGTGGATCTCGTGAATAGTGAAAGGATCGAGATTAGGGTTAGGAATCGGAAGCAGACTTCCAGGATAGCGAAAGCAGGATATAGGAAGGAGAAACGAAGCGATGAAGCTGTCTGACTTGGTAGTGAAAGGAAGAAAGAGGGTCGAAAGAAGAGTTAGGAGGAAGGAACGACGAAAGGGGATGTCGAATACCCGGTCACCATAGTGCAGAACATGGTCTGAAGTTAATTGTAGATCCAAGTATCCTGGGCCGGCCCAATCATTCGGGCTGCCCAAGGCAGAGCAAAAGCCCAAAGGATAAAATTTGAAATAGAGGGCAAAATATCCTGAAAGGACGCTGGGAATCAAACCTACCCCATGTTGAAGATGGCATACTGGCTTAACCACTCATCGAGCATACATTTTCTACTAGAAAATAAAAATAACTGATATGTTATTTTTCCAATTCTTGTGGCCCCCATAGGGTGGATTGCCCAATTCGTAGGTCTGTCAGGCCTTGCCGTTGGCTCGAGCCTGCAATATCTCACATCTTGATGTTTAATTAAAGAAATTAAAAAAATATGCAAATCAGAGGATTGAAACCCAAATATGAAATATGCATAAGAGATTAACACACCTTTGATAAACATTAGTGAGAACATTAAGACATCAAGAATAGCAATTAATGTAAATACAGTCAAATTAATTCGATAAAAACGATGTGTAAGAAAACAAATCAACCTTGGCAGCAATATTACCAAAAGAAAGAGAAATTTTGTGTCTCTTAGATATTGTTAATTTTTTATTTGGTACTAAGAAGCCATTAACATGTACTCCCTCCGGTTCATAATGTAAGAAGTTTTAAGTCGTTTGTTTTGTTTCAAAATATAGGATGTTTAAGCATGTTATTCCAAATTTATCCCTCCCATTATAAATGATAGAAATCCAAAGGTTACTTTGTAAGTATTTTTTATACATGAAAGGTAAAAAGTGGTTGATGGGAATATGAATAGTAGTTGGTAGACATGAAAAAAGAAATTAATGTGTAAGATAAAACTAATTAAGTATGGGGTAAATTATCATTTGATTTTTTCCTTAATTCTTATGCAAACCTCTAAAAACATCTTACATTATGAATCGGAGGGAGTAATTATATATTATCCGTAGAGGAGAAGTTTCTTCTTTTCCAAAGAAGCCATTAAATGATAATTATTCCCAAATATCATTGTTTTCAATATTAGTTGGAAGATTATGCTTAGGGTAAAGTACACACAGGAAATTTAAATATGTGTGAAACATGCTTCCAGTAATTAAATTGATCTGCATAAACAATGCTCTTCCAAAATATGTATGTATGAGTACTTCTATCTGTTAAAGGTTTAAACAATAATTTGTAGTGTAAAACTTGTTCTACACTTAATTGGAGATCCAAGTATCTCCCATCTTGATGTTTAGTTAGTGGAATTACCTAAATATGCAAATCAAAGGACTGAAACCCAAATATGAATTGTTATTGAAATTAAAATATGAAAATGAGATCATAGATTAATCAACCAAGGATGTTGAACAATAAGGCAACAAAACTTCATCCCCATACCATAAGTTCATGGTGAGAGAAAGAAATATTAATCATAGGTAAGGAGTATTGATTCTACTTTGTGAAAGCAGATATAAATCATGGTTAAGAACAATGGAAGCAGCAGTTTTGAAGGTAACATGATTTTCATCTTAACAGTGTTAGTTACATTCTTAGTTGTCCACTCCATATCCATCCAATGTATTTTTTATCAACAAATTTCATTCGTCTTCTTTATCTTTTGTTTATCTACCAAAAGGGATTTTATTATATAGTTCTTCTTACATATAAGTATATAAGTTTTTGTTTATGCTATTGGTTGATCTTTTCAAATTTTTGTAATGTCAACCTTCCATAAATGCATTCACTTTATGATATTTATTTATGGCTGGATGTTAATGGAGTCTCCTCAGATGTAGGATATAAGTGAAATTAATGACATGCCTATTACATATTTATACCGTATATGTATATTGGAAAATGCTAAAGACAGTCGCTTAAAAGGCGACTGTCCTTATACTCACGGGTCTCCTATGAGTAACTCAAGGGGTCCGCCTATTTAAAAAATAAAAAATAAATAAAATAAAATACATGGACCTCCTGAATTCCTCTCAGGGGGCTGAGAGTCTGCTGCACAGTCGCGCAGTTCTCTGTGTATCTTACATGGGAATTCCTAATTAATTGTCGGACATGGTCAATTCCGCAAAAATGGTGGTATGCAAACCAATGGGATAAATTATCACATGTTGCTTTAATTGTATTTTGAATATTTATTCTCCTTTGCAAAATCATTTTCACCCTTATAATCACGTCTGTCTCAAAAACCATCCCTTTCTATATTAGCATGTACTATATATGAAAAGGAACAAAAAGAATTTCTAAACTTTGCTTCATTGTTTAGTTTGATCGTCTTCTCCCTTTAAATATTAAACAACTCAATAGACAACACAGGAAAGGAACTGTTCCCGTAATGTGAAGATTTAATTGGAGAGTCCTTTTCCCTGCTAGTCAAGGCTTGCAATCTCAAACTATTTATTCTCAGAGGCTTCCTCATCCCAAACAAAGTCAATATACGTGTTATTCTTCTTTCTCTGTTAGATCCGAAGCCATATCAACATATAATAAACAATTTATTGGCACACCACCTGCTACATCAAGTTGTTCAGAGTCATTTTTCTCAAACTTCGCCGTCATGATAATGGAAAGATTTAATTTAGGGTAATGATGTTCCAATCCCTTCACCACTGCAGTTCTATCCATCTGCTAAATTTTTAGCAAAAAGTGTACCGGGATGACCATTATATTAAGGGAATTAGTGAGAAAACAACGAAATAGTTCCATTGTATTGTCGTTGGATCTATGACTTTTTATTCTTGCTTTAAAGCTTCCATAAAAGGCGCAGAATTCAGATGATGATTTCTAAACCTCCATTAAAGAAAATTGTTTCGATGTAACTAAATTCGACAAGGCAGAAGACTCTGTAGAGTTCTTAAAGATGATCATTCATATATACACCGTCGAAAGTTAGCGATGATGGAGAAATGGAGTCCATAAATCCAATTGTCCAAACAGTTTCCCTAAGCTCAGATGCATTATGATGCCACACTTCTATACTCACGTTAGTTAAGCTTCCAAGGACATTACGGATTAATTCTATCAACTAACCCAAAGAATATGACTATTGAGTAATGATCATCTGTATAGTAGCCTAAGAAAGCTTCTACATAGTGGCTAAAAATATCTTTGGAAATAAATATAAAATACATAACACAAATTAGTCGCAAATATTCACATCACAAAGACATAAATAGATATGAATATATAACATAAGTGTATACATCAAGATATTGATCATACTAGATCCACTATACCACAAAAGAATAGTTACAAGTGCTAGCTAAATGAATATGTATACATGAGAATTCTGTATCTCATATGCAAAAAGACCAAAAACTACAACAAGTAATATAGTTTGCCTAAAAATCACTTCATAGTCCCTACTAAAAGTCGCATGGAAGCACCTGCAACACCTCGGTCTAATCCGAGTATTATTTATAAGAAATAAACGATAAACGAATCAGTCCAGCTGTACTTATCATAATAAACTGAGATAGAATAATATATATATATAAACAAAAATGGACATATGTGCAATAAAACAATATTCACATGCAAATGTGAATCCCTAAGAATGTCCACATAATATCTCAAATAAATCTCAATGTCGTAAAAGAACATCCCATTCGAATTATATAGCTGCTCACAGGAAATAATATCACCTATCAAATCAACTAAGAATTGATAACACAGTATCAAACACTCAATATTGACATTACATAACAATACTAAAAATTCTAGAAATCAATAAGCAGAAATCCAGAAAATCTTAGAAAAGAAAAGGGGAAAAATGCCTATCTCAAGATGGGAGCACATGCATCTTTGATGTGACGCGATCTCTAGGTAGCCAACCTATAAATTTGAGCCAAAGCTCCTTAGGATGGTCAGAAGACCACAGACCGCGACCCCGCTCAGATTTGAACTAAAATTCTTCAGAATGATCCAAAGATCATTAAAATGCACAAATCCACAAAATCACGAAAAGATCATAATTGATCCAAAGTCATGTAAACTACTCCAAGCTAGCAGATATAAGAGTTAAGCTACACGTCCCACAACCATTTGCTCTCTACTCGAATATTTATGAACAAGTTGTATAGTCCACTAAAAACACAAAGCGATCATTGCCATGGTTTTCAATCGAATAAGACCAAGAATTAACCGTCGAAGTAAACACAAAGGCTTATAGTCTTTATTTTTACCAAGGCGTTTAATTGAATTTCTCATACGAACGAGGAAAAGGTTTATATAAATATATACTAATAGATTGGAAGACGATTTATAAAATGACTTTGTATGAAAAATAGCGTTGGAAACCATTTTAATAAAAGATTTGGTATCTACAAATAATCTAAAAACCCTTTTATAACTTGAAGTGGCAAATCTCGTAAAATATCAACAGTAATAACAATCGATCTCAAAATTTACGTTTTAATAACGTAAATCAAATCTTATAAATAACAATTATAAATTCGTTCACAATGAATAAATCAAAAGTTTATAAAATCGAGCTGTTGAAATAAGTGAATCAAAGAAATTGAAAAATCACAGAAAAAGGCCGAACGGGCCGAAACTCTATCGAGAAAAGGGCAAGATGGACCTTAACTGTTGACAACTGGTTTCGGTCGACTGAACCATAGGGGCCATTCGACTGACCTGTAGCAGATAATTCAAACAATGTTTATTCAGAATTTTAGTCGGTTGAATCTTTTTTTCAGTCAACTAGTTAGTCACTCAATCGACTGAATAGAATAGTTTAATCGACTGAAATTGTCCAAAACAAAACAGAGAGAAACCAATGATTTAAGTCAACTAAACTCACCTATTCAGTCGACTGAATTTATAACTAGGCACTAGTTTTCCAAGGCAATGCACACTCCATGATTTCATACGAATTGGTGAAGGCTTATATCATTATTCAAGTGGAAATGAAGCTTCTATAACTCATCAAAACAACTCAAAAACACAAACACAATTACAACAAAGTTTTATACCTTAAATTCATATAAGTAAATTCAAACACTCACAAATTGGAAGATTCACACACAAACAATCCAAATCACACAATGCATACATAACATATATGTGCCAAGGGAACACTAGCCAAGCATATAAGCTTGAGTCGTAGATGTGAAAGGTTTATACCTTAAGTTCATATAAATAAATTCTAACACTCACAAATTGGAAGGTTTACACACAAACAATCCAAATCACACAATTTATACACAACATACATGTGCCAAGGGCACACTAGCCAAGAATATAAGCTTGAGTCATAGATGTGAGTTTCCAAGAACTCACCTTTGATCACAACAAGCTATTAAGGGCTCCAGAACCAAGAAAGATCAACATGTCTTTCAATATATCACACTAATCTTCAATCTATACACAAATATACAAATTTTCCCAAGAGTTAGTCATTAGGAAATCACAAGGATTGAAGAGGAGTTGATTTGAAGAAGATGGAGAAGAACTTACCTAATATTCTTCTTGAATCTGCAAAGCTAGCACTTGAATTCCTAAGAGACTTAGCTTAGAAATTTTAATTTCCTTTTCTTAAGTCTTGAGGAGTTAGGAAATAATGAAGAGTGATGAAGTGAACAGGTGGGTGGAGTGTTATGTAGGGCATGTCTACATAAGGGTTAGTGGGCTAGTTTTGCAAAACCAACCCCCACCCGAAATACCAAAATTTCATTAACTTAAAACATACCGATGTTTTTTGTTTTTAATATCGTAAATGACACTTTGAACTTATTGGAAGTGGTCCCGAGTCCAAATTCATCCATATGCAAAAAGTGATATTTTGGACCTATACATGATTAACGACGTTACATTCAAATAAAATTTCATTAACTTAAGTCGCCAAACCCGCAAGTTTCATAATAAAAGTAAAGTAGAATCCTTACTTCCTTCCAACTATCTCCTCGCAAATCCAGGAGGAAGACGCACGAAGAACTAGTCATGTTTGTACATAGTCAACTTAGGCCATTTTCCATTAAAGAACTTGGTATTAGGCGAAGCTTCCACGAAATATTGAGACGGCGAGATGTTAGCTCTCCTCTTCAATTGAAACAAATATTGAATGTCCTCTCCAGTAGGTTCCAACTGCAGGTACTCCCTGTAGAGTACGTAGGTACATAAAAGGAAAGCATACTTATTCGGATGAAGTTGCGATGGCGCAAGGCGAAAGTAGCACAGCGTATCCTGAATAAAGTTTTTGGCCGGAGGCACGCACCCAATAACTCATACCTGCCTATTCCAAGCAATGTACCCCTCCGGCGGTGCGTGAGCCCTATCGTCCCTTATGGGCGCCAGAACATCTCTTTGGGGAATACAGAACTGCAACACCATGTGCCTTACAGCTGTTGCATCCTTATGCGATGGCACTGAATCCGACGGATTTTTAAGTATAACCGCGGCCGCCAACATGTTTGGCGCTGCCAACGTGCTTCCCTCAACAATATCTACGTGCTCTTCCTCCTCATGCTCAACAGGAGAGTGTTGTCTTTCCAGCTGCACCTCGTGATCTGACGCTTCTGGCGTGCTTGTCGCCTGAGAAGGAGTGGACTATCCGGAATTCTCAAGCTCGCTGCACTTCATGCTAGCATTGCTAGTTGAATCAGATGTGTGTGACGAATGGAATGAAGCCACGACTTCCGAAGTATGCTCTGTCATAGACTTTGTCTTCATTGCTAGCTATACTTTCAACATACTAGCGCTAGACATCGTAGTTGCATAACCTGTACCCCTTGTGTTGGTGCAAAATAACATGTGCGTGCGGTGTCGTGCAGTGCCACGCTAATACAGTTTGTAATTTAAAAACTTGGGATGCAGCTACGATCACGTGTCCTTAAGACTATAACCATCGTCGTCGTCAACCAACATTACCGGATTCGCAATTAAATCGCGACTACGTCACAATTAGAATCGATAAAACGTTTTCAGCTGTTCGATAGTTCAGTCACAGTTCGTTTATGTACTCTAATCCTATGTGGGAGGATGAATTGCCAGCTACGTAATGGTTTAATTGCACAGCGCCATGAAAACGATGTGAATCCAAAAGTTGGAAGCCAAAAAGTCGATTCTGATGTTGAATCCGATGGTCGGCCACAAGCCATGACGAACTCCAAGTTGGAGCTCAGAGGCACGACCGACCCCGAATCCACCTCAAGTCTCGTTTCGAGACCGGTCCGAGCATCGTGACCATGTTCGGGTGGAGGTACGACCCCATACCGATGACCGATATCAACGTTAAGGCCCCACCTGTTTTCAATAGCTTGAAGTTCTCAAAAGCCTGGGGTCCGAATCACAAAATCAGGTAAAGAAAAGATGGGAGGAGAATAAGGGTGGCAACTCGAATTTATAAGAAGTGGGAGGGAGTCTGGGCTTGGCCCGTTAGACGTTTCGCATCCCGCCAGGGGATACAAAATTTCGTATCCCAGTGGTATACGAAAATTTAGTGTCCCCCTGGAGTTCGAAAATTCGTATCACCACATGGACATGAAAACATCGTACCCCAAGCAAGGGATACAAGTATAAAAAAATAAAAAATTATAATAATACACAAATAAATATATATATACATACACGTAAACATGTAAGTATATGTACACACATTGGGAACGTGCACAACTGTGTATACGTATGCCTTCCACAACGCGAGTCTTCAGATTCAAAATGATCAAACGCTTGCGGATGTATACTCTATGCGTCAGTGATACACAAGTACATACATTGCTTTTCATTTCTTGCTTCCAGTGATGTCACAAAAAATTCCATAAAAAAAAATTATGAGCATAAACGTGACGTCACATCAACAACAACTCGTTTACATTACGATGTGAACGAGCGTCGATGACTAACTTTTACTTTCATAAGTCTACAGAAATCAGGTAACCCAATTGTAACACCCCACCTCCGCTAGGGTCACTCACAAAGGGAATGCACTAGTTTTGGAGGAGAGTTATCAAGGTAAACAATCACAGAAATATTACAAGACAGAACATAAATAAAACAGCGGAAGAATCAAAAGCTAAATTTCATTTCTTTCAAAAGAGTCAAAACCTTTTACATCCAAAGTACCTGTAAAAACCCGTAACTTCCCCGGTAAGGAAAGCGCGAATAGTTCGAGAACAACACACAAAAGAACGCAGACAGAAGAACATTTCATTGTATATTTCAACAATTCCATCAGAATACAAGAATATACAGAGTATGAATAAATATTACACAGAAAATATCAGAGATTTAAACTACATTTAAATACATCGCAGCGGAAAATAATACAAAACACAACTAGAAGTAATACACGGATACAAAGCTTTCTGAGTATCGTTCCAGTTGTAGATCAGGATCCTATGAATATAAATCTGCAAAACAAAAACTACTAGCTGCCCGTGTCAAAATAAGGGCACCCAGAGTTTAGGTTAAAACAATAAACTCCAGGTCAGTCATGGGACTGGTGTGAGAACTAAAACAGTTATTAATCTTTATTTTTAAGTTAGGTAAATCAAGGGACCACGCCGTATAACACGGAACAAGTTTCCTTCCAAGAACACCAGTGCATAAAACAACAGCGCAATGCTAAATAAAGAACAATGAAGCTATTATAAGACCCAGGTCCTATCACACAATGCAACACAAGCTGGAGGATAGGGTTTTTACCTTATAATAGCCAAGAATGCTTGGTACGTGAAATCTCATCTTTTATTATTACTATAAGTGTATAGTGTCAAAACAATTTCAAATCATAAGTATCAATCATAGACGGCATAAGCGCCCCATCCCACTATGTCGCCATACTAGGCTCTACAATCAAAACCGCACATGTCACGTATTGGAAGTTGGATTTCCATCTGTGAACCGAGGCAAAAGATAGTCCTCTACCGATTCGAGACTCTCTAGCCCGAGCCTCAGGATCAGAACGCATCAACCCTTTGGATCGTCAGGGCCGGTCCACCGATGTGGATTATTATGCCTGAACACTACGTTTCCCTGCCCTTTGGGGGCATAAATGAGCCAACGAATGACTCCATCGGTCCCGGATCGACCGATATATCCGAGGCGCCTCGCAAACCAACAACCACGTAAGTCAAACTCGTCAGGGCGTGTAAAACCACTGACGCCACTTCAAACTAGAAGGAAATGCATGCCCTCCCTGATGTCCTCTCCCGTTTCTGGTTCACAACCGAGGTGTGAGGCTCGCGAATCTACGCTACACAAAGCTAGGCCACAAAGGCCGTGCTTTGATCATCAACCAAAAGACTTTGCTTTTCAACAAAAAGCCTTGATCATTGGCATCTTAGCATGCCACACAGGCAAACCACTCCATGCAACCGATATCCATCAATCACACAGAATGATATCCAATGTCACACACACAGTCCATTTACAAGTCCGTTCTGGGTCTGAACGAAACCGGAGGCACCTTGTACCTTGCATATCCATCGATCTCCAAGTACGTCTGGATGACCTCTAACTGATTCCCTCCTCGTGGGTGTACGGCCCAATCAAGATCATCAGTAATCACCCAAACAATGTGAAGACCTCCGGTCTTCGACCACCGTCTTCATCTTCGACTTATCGTCGTATCAGTTATTCAGAATAGGATAAACCCGGTCTTTCTGAATAACTCGTGTATATAATAAACAAGTGTTACACAAACACAGCATACGCCTCATTCCAATTCATCAGTCACTAACCGTAAATTGATCAAGAGAATAATTCCCCAAATATTAACCCCGAAGGCCGAAACCAACATCAGATCAATACCCAGGAAACCATTCTGCTTAGCTAACCTACAGTTAGTTTCTAAATTTCACATTTTTAGGGAAAGGTTCCCATTAATTTTATCAAAGATAAATTCCTCAAATTTATTCTTTAATCTTCTTTTGAATATCAATTCAAACCAAATTATGGTTTATCCAAACTAGCCGAGATTAACGAACCTTACCGAAGTAATCATTTGTTTTAATTTCCCAATCCCAACCTATTCATCCCATGAAGTAAAACTGGTAATACTTCATATCTAACACCACGGTGTTATCGGTAAATTCCATTACCATTTCACGTTCAAATCTAATTAAAGATTTAACTATCGTGTGGAGCAAAACTGGTGATACTCCATTCTCGATCTTTTCAATCTAATTAAAGATTCATTAAAACTCCACTTACTTTTAATCTTTAACTGGGTTAAAGAACCGATGTCATTTAAAACACAGTTCACGATAAACCCCAAAATCACATCACACTTCAATCAGTCCCTAACCGTAAATCAGCAAGTGAGCAATTCCCTAAGTATTAACCCCGAAGGCCGAAACCAACATCAGATCAATACCCAAGAAACCATTCAACTTAACTATTCTCTAGTTAGTTTCTGATTTTCTTAACTCCGCTGGGTCTAAGAACAGTATTATTGAAGATACCGTTCACGACAACCCAAAATCACATTCCATTAATTATCGGGTTAAAGAACAAGTGTTATTTAAAACACCGTTCACGATAAACCCAAAAATCAATCCAAATTCAATTCCAATTAAATATCATTTAATTGGTACACTTCATTAAATCTAAATAAAAGATTTAATCTTTTTCTCAACTGGGTTCAAGAACAGTGTTAATGAAGACACCATTCACGACAAACCCAAATCACATTTGATATCAAATACAAGGCTCTGAATAGAAAATATATCGGCTTATATTCAATATCAACTTCTACGACCAACAAATTTCGTATTGGAAATAACGATATAAATATATCTTTCAAATTTCCATAACAATATCTGTAAAATCATGAAACCGAACATCAAAATATTCCAAAGATAATTTTGATTCCAATCCCTTCCAATTCAATTATTGGAAATTCTGTTTATTTTCAAAACCATTTCAAATCCACTTTATTTATTTTAAAAATAAATAGAATTAATATTCTAGTTCAAAACTAGTTCATTTCGATAAAAATCTATTTTTATCTTTTTAAATATTGGATTTTTCAGCCCAATTCTTTCCAAATCATTTATTATGATTTTACACAAATTATTGATATTTTTAATAATTTTATCAAGGCCCATACAGTCGATTTCCATCAAAGGCCATCGAACTGCACTTACAGCGACCTTTTCCAAATATGATTTGGACTTAATTCCAAATCCAACCGTTAGATTTCAAATTTCCCAAATTCGTTAGAAAGCTCTTTTCGATATGAACCCAACGGTTCCGGTTTTAGGAGAATCCGACGGTTGGATCTCCCGTAATATTCATTCGAAGTCAATGGTCGAAATTCATGAACTGCCGCAGCGCGGCGCGTTCTATTCAGGCCATTATATAATATATATATATATATATATATATATATATATAATATTTCATAGATTTCCTTTTAAAACGTATTTTATAAATCATTTAAAATTCGTTTTCAAAACGATTTCAACTTCCATCGCAAATTGAAATCAAAATCGAATTTTCCAATATAAATTCGTTTTAAATTCATTTCAAATCGATTTCAATTCAAATCGATTTCAATTCAATTCGAATTCAGTTCAATTTCAATGCGTTTTAAATTTAATTCAAAAAGATTTCAATTCTACCTCAATCTAATTCGAATTTCAATTCTTTTCAATTTAATTCGAATTTCAATTTAGTTCGAAATTCAATTCATTTCAATTTAATTCGAATTTCAACTCTATTCAATTTAATTCGAATTTCAATTTTATTCAGTTTAATTCAAATTTCAATTCTATTCAGTTTAATTCGAATTTCAATTCAAAATATTCGATTTAATTCGAATTTCTTTTCAAAATATTCGATTTTGAAATCACTTTTCAATATTCATTATAAAAACGAATATAATCGATATAAATTCGTTCGCGTCAAAATAGCGCATATCTAATCAACGCGGCTTTATATATTTCTATTTCAAATATTTCGTTTCAAATATTTCGTCTCAAATATTCTATTCAAATATTCTATTTCAAAACTGGAATGAGGCCCAATCAATTACCATAGATTTTATTCCTATGGATTTCCATACAACTCATGTATATATCAACAATGACAAATAATCAACCATCATCCAAAGTGCATTCTACACTGTATAAGCATCAAATATAAATATTTAACGCTCATAACAGTCTGTCAATCAATCGATCGACATACAACTAATTATTGGGATTAGTGTATGTCATATATCATCCCAATACCTGTGTGGGGTTTCAATCAATCAAACACAGATTTTATTTGTGCAGTTGGGCGATGTGTAAAATTTATCGTCCCAATCAATATCAGTCAAATGTGTTTATATAAACAAATTGTCCGATTTGTTTATATTTATTTCATTTTAAATACACGTTAAAAATTCTATTTTTAACTATAAAATATTTTTAACTATATAAATATTTTATTTCACATCACATCACACAATCAACTACACATCAAAATCAAACAAACAAGCATACAAGCCGTCCATCGTCTGTGGACGACGGGTGTCGGGTGCTACTAAACACCGTCTGCATCCTAGTATATATTTTAACTAGAAAATTAAATTAAAAGTGAGAAGTTCTCACCTAGAAGCTAAACCAAACGCCATGACTCTTCATAAGTAGAAATTTTCGTCGCGCTCGCCTTTTGTCACTTTTGTTGCCCATATTCACTACATATATAAAAATTATATTTTTATCACTTCATTTCAATAAATAAAAATCATATTTTTATTTCTACTTCATATATATTTCTAACGCTTCTTTCTATATAAAAATTATATTTTTATTTCTCTACCTTGTATAAAAATTATATTTTTATTTCGCTACATATATAAAAATCATATTTTGACGATCTATATAATATAAAAATCGTATTTTTGTTCTTTCTATACTATAAAAATCATATTTTTACATTGCTACTCCCATAAAGATCACATCTTTATTACTCTACATTATATAAAATCATATTTTTATAGTCTCTACTATATAAAGATCATATTTTTAATTCGCTACTCATGTAAAAATCGAATCTTTATTCTCACTATTTCACGATAAAAATAAAGTTCATATTTTTAAGTTGCTACCCTATAGATGAAAATCAAATATTTTTACTACGCTACTACATAGATAAAAACTAATCTTTAGTATGTTAAAACTATGAACTTTTCTATTCAGAATCACCGCCTTTTCCTATACAAAAATCATAGCTTTTCTCTTTGTAAATTAAAATAAAAACAAAATAAAATAAATAAATAAAGTGAAACACTCACCTTTCTCTCAGCGAAGAAAAAGGGGGGGTCGGACTGAAGAAGAACGGGGAGGAGGCATCGCGGCCTGGAGGCGGCGTTCAGACGAGGTGGGACGGTGGGGAGGGGGGCTGGAGAGCGCGCTGCTGTGGTAAAAAGGGGGGTAGCGACGTCGGGTTTCAGGGTTTCGCGAGGGTTTAAAGAGGAGGGAGAAGCGGTGGAGGGGGGCTATGGATCGTCAGAGATGGGAGAGGGGACCGCCAACGGCGGCGCAGGCGGAGGAAGCCACGACAACGATCGATTTAGGGTTTTAATTTTTTTTTTCGTTTCTTTCGGGTTCGAGTCTGTAGAAAGAGAAAGGGGATTGGGGGAGATAGAGTTTTAAAAGGAAATATATAATTTATTATTATTTAATTCCTTTAAGTTGGACTTTACCTTCGAACTTCAAATCAAACCGAACGACTATCGCCCCTAGCCAAATACCCCCATTCCGAACACAATGGGATATGTATCGTAGGCTGATTCGATCATTTCAATCAGTTTTCATCAAAATCAAAATATAACTCTATATGTTGAATTTGAACGCACATTTCAATTTACTGGGCCCACATACGAACACTAAAAATTTCCGAAAAATATTTTCTAGCTTCGTATTGACGATACGGTCCTAACAAAACTAATTTCATCGAATTCTGAGATCGTTTGAAAAATGGCCATTTTCCCGTCGATTAAAATTAATGGAAACTGGTCAAACGCGTTTTCCTTCGCCACGCTTACATATTGATTCGAAAAATTACGAAATTTGAAACCTAGCAATAACTTGACATCGTGGATCCAACAAAAGTGGTTTCGTCGAAAACCGAGGTCGTTTGCAAAATTTCCATTTTTAAGGGCCAGAATTCCATAGCGACTATTCTGAAATTTCAATTGGACATAACTTTTTATCCCCGCTATGAAATTTTGATTTTTCGGATTCGTTGGAAAGATATTCTCCATTAGATCCAAATATTTTTGGTTTCGCTAAAATCTGGTTTATTTTGCACCCAGTACATTCATTTGAACTTTGAAATCGAATTATCGAACTACCACGCCATTTTCAATTCCTTTTATAATTAAAATAAAATATTTATATTCTAACGTCGAGCTATATAAATATATAAGTTTTAATTCCATTCAAACTAAATTTTTCGTCGTTATTATTTAAAATAATATATTTTAAATAATCAAAATTCGCTAAAATAGCCAAAATAAAAATTTTGAATTGACTCGTATTTCCAGGTTATTACAATCTCCCCCACTTAAAACTTTTCGTCCCCGAAAAGGAACGAAGTCGAAAGTTGTTTCACAAATCAACTCAACTTTCATTCTTTCCATTACGGCTTAAGTTCTTCAACTTTTCAGTTTCTAAGAACTTTTCAAATTTTTCAAAAATTTGGCTAACACCCTGAATTTTCAAAAAATTCCGCCATAACCTCCCCTGCACCGGGGACTTCGGGATATTTCGTATAGCCTCCCAAGGCCTTCTTTAATCCAAAAGAAAAAGAAAAAGCCAAGCGACTAGCCAATCGGCTCATAAAATCATCATCACCCAAACAAAATAGTAAATTATGGTAAACATGTACCTATTTGTCGGGCAAACAATTTTATTCTTCTTCTCTAGCCTCCTTGCTATGACCTGTTCAATGTAAGTACATGTACATGCATGCAAATGCGATAATTTTTCAATACAATTCACTATTTGATTTAATTTGGTTATAGGTTCAACGTTTAATTAATCGAACAATAATCAAACAACACAATCAGCAATCAATTAGTTGATTAATGTTTCAAATTCATAACTTTGATACATAGTCTAAAAATCAGATTTTTGATGCCAAACCACAACAATTAGCCCTATCTAATTTTGTTTCTCACACCAGTCTAATGGAAATAGATAGATATCACACCTTCGAAACTCGAACCCAAACGACTGATGTTGTTCAGTCATCAATAGTTTCATCTCTGGGTGACTAGAGTGTGATTCTATATCTACCCAATATATTAAAACTTCGAATACATGCGGATCAGATGTATACGCAAAATCTTTATATACTGGATAGTCCAAATCAATTCAAAATAAATATTCAAATACGTATAATACGATTTAAATTTTCAAAACAAAAATTGTTTTCAATTCAAAAATATACTCTTCACACTCGATCTAGGATACTAGTGATCCTATCTCTAATGAGTCATTCTTATTGGATATTACTAACCCAATCTCTGATGAATTCTTTCGTATGGTTCTAATGTGTCTTGTTCTCTGAGCTTTGTAAACCAAAGCCCTGATACCAAATGTAAAAACCCGTAACTTCCCCGGTAAGGAAAGCGCGGATAGTTCGAGAACAACACATAAAAGAACGCAGACAGAAGAACATTTCATTGTATATTTCAACAATTCCATCAGAATACAAAAATATACAGAGTATGAATAAATATTACACAGAAAATATCAGAGATTTAAATTACGTTTAAATACATTACAGCGGAAAATAATACAAAACACAACTAGAAGTAATACACGGATACACAGCTTTCCGAGTATCGTTCCAGCTGTAGATCAGGATCCTGTGAATATAAATCTGCAAAACCAAAACTACTAGCTGCCCGTGTCAAAATAAGGGCACCCAGAGTTTTGGTTAAAACAATAAACTCCAGGTCAGTCATGGGACTGGTGTGAGAACTAAAACAGTTATTAATCTTTATTTTTAAGTTAGGTAAATCAAGGGACCACGCCGTATAAAACGGAACGGGTTTCCTCCCAAGAACACCTGTGTATAAAACAACAGCGCAATGCTAAATAAAGAACAATGAAGCTATTATAAGACCCAGGTCCCATCACACAATGCAACACAAGCTGGAGGATAGGGTTTTTACCTTATAATAGCCAAGAATGCTTGGTACATGAAATTTCATCTTTTATTATTACTATAAGTGTATAGTGTCAAAACAATTTCAAATCATAAGTATCAATCATAGACGACATAAGCGCCCCATCCCACTATGTCACCATACTAGGCTCTACAATCAAAACCGCACATGTCACGTATTGGAAGTTGGATTTCCATCTGTGAACCGAGGCAAAATAGAGTCCTCTACCGATTCGAGACTCTCTAGCCCGAGCCTCAGGATCAGAATGCATCAACCCTTTGGATCGTCAGGGCCGGTCCACCGATGTGGATTATTATGCCTCAACACTACGTTTCCCCGCACTTTGGGGCGTAAATGAGCCAACGAATGACTCCATCAGTCCCGGATCGACCGATATATCCGAGGCGCCTCGCAAACCAACAACCACATAAGTCAAACTCGTCAGGGCGTGTAAAACCACTGATGCCACTTCTAACTAGAAGGAAACGCATGCCCTCCCTGATGTCCTCTCCCGTTTCTGGTTCACAACCGGGGTGTGAGGCTCGCGAATCTACGCTACGCAAAGCTACGCCACAAAGGCCGTGCTTTGATCATCAACCACAAGACTTTGCTTTTCAACAAAAAGCCTTGATCATTTGCATCTTAGCATGCCACACAGGAAAACCACTCCATGCAACCGATATCCATCAATCACACAGAATGATATCCAATGTATGACACACAGTCCATTTACAAGTCCGTTCTGGGTCTGAACGAAACCGGAGGCACCTTGTACCTCGCATATCCATCGATCTCCAAGTACGTCTGGACGACCACTAACTGATTCCCCCCTCTTGGGTGTACGGCCCAATCAAGATCATCAGTAATCACCCAAACGATGTGAAGACCTCCGGTCTTCGACCACCGTCTTCATCTTCGACTTATCGTCGTATCAGTTATTCAGAATGGGATAAACCCGGTCTTTCTGAATAACTCGCGTATATAATAAACAAGTGTTACACAAACACAGCATACACCTCATTCCAATTCATCAGTCACTAACCGTAAATTAATCAAGAGAATAATTCCCCAAATATTAACCCCGAAGGCCGAAACCAACATCAGATCAATACCCAGGAAACCATTCTGCTTAGCTAACCAACAGTTAGTTTCTAAATTTCACATTTTTAGGGAAAGGTTCCCATTAATTTTATCAAAGATAAATTCCTCAAATTTATTCTTTAATCTTCTTTTGAATATCAATTCAAACCAAATTATGGTTTATCCAAACTAGCCGGGATTAACGAACCTTACCGAAGTAATCATTTGTTTTAATTTCCTAATCCCAACCTATTCATCCCATGAAGTAAAACTGGTAATACTTCATATCTGACACCACGGTGTTATTGGTAAATTCCATTGCCATTTCACGTTCAAATCTAATTAAAGATTTAACTATCGTCTAGAGCAAAACTGGTGATACTCTATTCTCGATCTTTTCAATCTAATTAAAGATTCATTAAAACTCCACTTAGTTTTAATCTTTAACTGGGTTAAAGTACCGATGTCATTTAAAACACGGTTCATGATAAACCCCAAAATCACATCACACTTCAATCAGTCCCTAACCGTAAATCAGCAAGTGAGCAATTCCCTAAGTATTAACCCCGAAGGCTGAAACCAACATCAGATCAATACCCAAGAAACCATTCAACTTAACTAATCTCAGTTAGTTTCTGATTTTCTTAACTCCGCTGGGTCTAAGAACATTATTATTGAAGATACTGTTCACGACAACCCAAAATCACATTCCATTAATTATCGGGTTAAAGAACAAGTGTTATTTAAAACACTGTTCACGATAAACCCAAAAATCAATCCAAATTCAATTCCAATTAAATATCATTTAATTGGTACACTTCATTAAATCTAAATAAAAGATTCAATCTTTTTCTCAACTGGGTTCAAGAACAGTGTTAATGAATACACCATTCACGACAAATCCAAATCACATTTGATATCAAATACAAGGCTCTGAATAGAAAATATATGGGCTTATATTCAATATCAACTTCTACGACCAACAAATATTGTATTGGAAATAACGATATAAATGTATCTTTCAAATTTCCATAACAATATCTGTAAAATCACGAAACCCAACATCGAAATATTCCAAAGATAATTTCGATTCCAATCCCTTCCAATTCAATTATTGGAAATTCTGTTTATTTTCAAAACCATTTCAAATCCACTTTATTTATTTTAAAAATATATAGAATTAATATTCTAGTTCAAAACTAGTTCATTTCGATAAAAATCTATTTTTATCTTTTCAAATATTGGATTTTTCAGCCCAATTCTTTCCAAATCATTTATTATGATTTTACACAAATTATTGATATTTTTAATAATTTTATAAAGGCCCGTACAGTCGATTTCCATCAAAGGTCATCGAACTGCACTTACAGCGACCTTTTGCAAATTTGATTTGGACATAATTCCAAATCCAACCGTTAGATTTCAAATTTATCATATTCGTTAGAAAGCTCTTTTCGATACGAACCCAACAGTTCCGGATTTAGGAGATTCCGACGGTCGGATCTCCCGTAATATTCATTCGAAGTCAATGGTCGAAATTCGCGAACTACCGCAGCGCAGCGCGTTCTATTCAGGCCATTATAATATATATATATATATATATATATTTTGTCGATTTCCTTTTAAAACGTATTTTATAAATCGTTTAAAATTCGTTTTCAGAACGATTTCAACTTCCATTGCAAATTCAAATCAAAATCGAATTTTCCAATATAAATTCGTTTTAAATTCATTTCAAATCGATTTCAATTCAAATCAATTTCAATTCAATTCGAATTCAGTTCAATTTCAATACGTTTTAAATTTAATTCACAACGATTTCAATTCTACCTCAATCTAATTCGAATTTCAATTCTTTTCAATTTAATTCGAATTTCAATTTATTTCAATTTAGTTCGAATTTCAATTCATTTCAATTTAATTCGAATTTCAACTCTATTCAGTTTAATTCGAATTTCAATTCTATTCAGTTTAATTCGAATTTCAATTCTATTCAGTTTAATTCGAATTTCAATTCAAAATATTCGATTTAATTCGAATTTCTTTTCAAAATATTAGATTTTGAAATCACTTTTCAATATTCATTATAAAAACGAATATAATCGATATAAATTCGTTCGCGTCAAAATAGCGCATATCTAATCAACGCGGCTTTATATATATTCTATTTCAAATATTCTATTCAAATATTTCGTTTCAAATATTTCGTCTCAAATATTCTATTCAAATATTCTATTTCAAAACTGGAATGAGGCCCAATCAATTACCATAGATTTTATTCCTATGGATTTCCATACAACGCATGTATATATCAACAATGAAAAATAATCAACCATCATCCAAAGTGCATTCTACACTGTATAAGCATCAAATATAAATATTTAACGCTCATAACAGTTTGTCAATCAATCGATCGACATACAACTAATTATTGGGATTAGTGTATGTCATATATCATCCCAATACCTATGTGGGGTTTCAATCAATCAAACATTGATTTTATTTGTGCAGTTGGGCGATGTGTAAAATTTATCGTCCCAATCAATATCAGTCAAATGTGTGTATATAAACAAATCGTCCGATTTGTTTATATTTATTTCATTTTAAATACACGTTAAAAATTCTATTTTCAACTATAAAATATTTTTAACTATATAAATATTTTATTTCATTTCACACCACATCACACAATCAACTACACATCAAAATCAAACAAACAAGCATACAAGTCGTCCATGGTCTGTGGACGACGGGTGTCGGGTGCTACTAAACACCATCTGCATCCTAGTATATATTTTAACTAGAAAATTAAATTAAAAGTGAGAAGTTCTCACCTAGAAGCTAAACCAAACGCCACGACTCTTCATAAGTAGAAATCTTCGTCGTGCTCGCCTTTTGTCACTTTCGTTGCCCGTATTCACTACATATATAAATTTATATTTTTATCACTTCATTTCAATAAATAAAAATCATATTTTTTTCTACTTCATATATATTTCTAACGCTTCTTTCTATATAAAAATTATATTTTTATTTCTCTACCTTGTATAAAAATTATATTTTTATTTCGCTATATATATAAAAATCAAATTTTGACTATCTATATAATATAAAAATCGTATTTTTATTCTTTATATACTATAAAAATCATATTTTTACATTGCTACTCCTATAAATATCACATCTTTATTACTCTACATTATATAAAATCATATTTTTATAGTCTCTACTATATAAAGATCATATTTTTAATTCGCTACTCATGTAAAAATCGAATCTTTATTCTCACTATTTCACGATAAAAATAAAGTTCATATTTTTAAGTTGCTACCCTATAGATAAAAATCATATATTTTTACTATGCTACTACAAAGATAAAAACTAATCTTTACTATGTTAAAACTACGAACTTTTCTATTTAGAATCACTGCCTTTTCCTATACAAAAATCATAGCTTTTCGCTTTGTAAATTAAAATAAAAAAAATATAAAGTGAAACACTCACCTTTCTTTTAGCGAAGAAAAAGGGGGGTCGGATTGAAGAAGAAGAACGGGGAGGAGGAGGCATCGTGGCCTGGAGGCGGCGTTCAGACGAGGTGGACCGAGGTCGTTTGCAAAATTTCCATTTTTAAGGACCAGAATTCCATAGCGACTATTCAGAAATTTCTATTGGACATAACTTTTTATCCCCGCTATGAAATTTTGATTTTTTGGATTCGTTGGAAAGATATTCTCCATTAGATCCAATTTTTTTTACTAAAATCTAGTTTATTTTGCACCCGGTACATTCATTTGAATTTTAAATCGAATTATCGAACTACCGCGCCATTTTCAATTCCTTTTATAATTAAAATAAAATATTTATATTCTAACGTTGAGCTATATAAATATATACGTTTTAATTCCATTCAAACTAAATTTTTCGTCGTTATTATTTAAAATAATATATTTTAAATAATCAAAATTCGCTAAAATAGCCAAAATAAAAATTTTAAGTTGACTCGGATTTCCGGGTTATTACAGTACCAACTATCATTTTCCATTACAACAAGTTTTGCCTTGAATAAATAAAGAAGCATAAAACTTAAACAAAAAAACTAGCTTAATTCCCCAAAGGTAGCAGAAATGCAGCCATAGCATAGCTTAAGATCAAACCGTACATGAGCTGAACCGAAAGCAAGCGAAATCCAAGCTAAGTGCTAGAGTTTCCTCCCTGAGAACCTGGGAGGGGGGGAAACGAAAGAAAAAGAGGCGAAAGAAAACGGGTCAGTCATAAAGACTGGTAAGTCCTAGTGACTTTCAGCATAAAAATAGGTAAAGGTAACTTGACATGCATAAATTGAAAGTAAACATAAGGATGCTGTCAAGAAAGGCAAGATAGACTAAGATAACATGATAAATCAAGTATAAATCAAGTATAGCATCGCATGTTCAAGATTTGCTGCACCAACTGTACTAGTATCCCAAACCCATGTCATATATTAACCATGAAATGATCCCTTGGCCCAATATCATGAAATGTACCATTTCGGTGTCCTACGGAACGATCCATTAATCGATCAGCTCCATACAAGTTCTAGCTCGTCATGTGTCTGTGTCATACGGCCCTATCACGAATGTTGTCACCTGTGCTAGGTCCACCATAGGGTGTATCAGGCCCTAGGGTGCCAACCACTGACACGAATCAAGCATGCACAGTGTAAACCTACTGATGCCCAATGCCTGCTTTTTCAACTCCGGACTACGTGCACGACCATAGTCCGCCTGAACCTACACTGGCGCACCAACTCAGCTGTCGTTCTGGTCGCTTGCAATCAGCCCAGTAATCGTGCCCCACCCTGCCTAGTTCCAGGGTACCATGAAACATCCAAGTGGGTTACTGCTGAAATGGACCGCATAACTAGGGTTTCTGTCCAACAGGTTAAGGGTTGTCATTTAAATTCGTGACTTAACCCTTATCAGTCTAGCATGTCAAGTTGGTTAAGTGTTGTCTTTCAATTTCATGACTTAACCCCACTAATCATGTGTCAAGTTGGTTAAGTGTTGTCTTTCATGTTCATGACTTAACCCTATCATGTGGCATTAATTCATTAATGCACCCCATCCTCTCACATCAGAACTTTTGTTGTGGTCACTGGATATGCCGGGCGGTTTTGGGCAGATTTACACCACAACTCGGTCCGACCTCGGGTTTCAAGCGCGATATGACCAACTACCCACATTGGATCCTATTGTTTGCAGTCACTGGATTTGTCGGGCGGTTCCGGGCAGAATTACACTGCAAACTCAACCCAACCTCGAGTTGACCATTTTCAAGTTCATTCTAGTGGCATGTCCATGTTCAAATTTCATGTCAAGTTCGTGTCAAGTTTCTTGATTCATGTTCATAACCAATTCATGTTTTGCCTAATCTACCCAAATCGTATTCCCATCGCACGTAAACATGAATCGATCTATATTACAAGTAAATCCAAATCCAAAATAAAAGGGAATAACATCAAAAGTATGATAGGCAAAAGAACGAGCACAAGGTGATAAATCTAGCATGATATGGCTTGAGATAATTGGTTATAACATCACTGGCATATAGAATAATAGTCCCAAAACATTAGGATTACAGATCTGGCATAATAAGGTAATAGTCATGATAAAGGTGATAATCCAAACTTGTGAAAAGTAGATTGATTCAACATTATAGGCATGATAATACTATGGACATGAAGGGGTTTGATTTACAACATGAATAGGTCCAAACTGATTTCATAGCAATATTCCCAAATGTCAAGATCCAAGATGGAAACTAGAATAGATGTGAATCGATTATCATACTTAAGTCCAATTTCACTTTATCTCGTGTCCAAATTACAATTAACAAGTTCAAATCTCAAAGTAACTAAAACTTATAGATCGTGGACTAAGAAATTGAGATGCAGAAGTTGAATCTAGAAACTCGTCGTCGAATTGTTGAATCGTTGAATCTCGATTTGATTGTAGAAGAAAATCCCCAATATGCAATTCCTAGCCGTAGTATTCAAGAAATAGTCTTTGTGTTTTATTTTAATTTATTTATTTCATAGGCAGCATAAGGAGAGAATAAAATGGTGTAAAGAGAATGGGGTTAGGGGGTTGTTTATATAGGATTAGACGAATGAACCTAGACTGAAAACGAGACCAGAGACATCAGAATGAACCCAGGCTCAAAACTGGGGTTCAGCACCAGATCGACCCCCAGGTCGACCATAGGGTCAACCTGGTCCCTGGGATGTCGACCATAGTGTCCACCCCCAGGTCGACCTGGTCCTGGGCAGGAAAATTCCCGCCCAGTCTGCGCTGGGGTTTGAATTCGAATTTCAAATTCGAATTCGAGCTGTTTTTCTGTTCTGAAAATCCTTGAAACTTCGGAAGGTCATATCTCCCTCATACGGAATCCGTTCTTCGAAAACTCGGACTCGTTTCCAAGCAGAATTTCGAGACGAACGCAATGACACAACCCGTTTTCCCTGATTCTTATTTTAAAATTTAATTCTGCCTTGATTTATGGTTTTAACATGTTATTAAAATACTGGGTATTACATTCTCCCCTCCTTAAAGGATTTCGTCTCCGAAATCTTCAAGTTAGGAAGAATGTGTCCTACCATCCAACATCCATCTACTCAACCATCATCCACAAGCAACCATTGTCCTTAAAAGATTTCTAATGCTGTATGAACTTATGCAAGAGTGTATGTATATGTACTTATCTAATGCAAAAGATCAGGCGGTTACTGATTCTGTAAACCTCCTTAATGCAAAATATGCTAGTGCAATGAATCCAATATGTAAGCAATTTCCTAATATAATGTCTGCATGAGTGCACAACCATTCATCCATATGCAACATCCATATGATAACATATCAAATTTCCATCCATATACAAGTATAAGCACACATGCACATGCAATATGAAATATGTGACTGAGCCGATCTGGTGCCTAATGTGTGTTATGCAACCACGAGCAACCACTTGCAATCATCAACCATAACATGTTTCAATCACATGTTTACATCCAAAAGGGTTCTACCTAAGGTTCTCAAGATAGGATCGAGAAGATAACAAGACAAACATGGATAGCAAAAGCATGTACATGATACGAAAGTACGTAAACTTATAGGAAAAAGAGATCGAGAATGTACCCTAAAAAAGAATTGGGTATAGCGCGCATATCTTCTCTTCGGTTTCCCAAGTTGCGTCTTCTTGGGCTTCACTCCACTATACTTTAACTAGCTTGACTTCTCGATTCCTTAGCTTCTTGATCTCCGTTCCTAAGATACGAATTGGAACTCGCCTCAATGTTGCTTCCCTTTCCACTTCCACGCCTTCAAGGATGCTTGGCTCAAACACTTCGGCAGACTCATGTAAGCACTTTCAGAGATGCGAAACGTGAAAGACATTGTGTACTCCGACCAACCTCTTGGGTAAGTCTACCTTATAAGCCATCTGTCCAATCCTCTCGATGATAGGGAACGGTCCTACGAACCTCGGTGCTAACTTTCCAACTGCTCCAAAGCGAACCACATTGCGTAAAGGAGAAACTTTTATAAAGACCATAACTCCGACTTCGAGCTTTAGGTCTGTCCTTCTCTTGTCCGCGTAGGATTTCTGTCTATCTTGGGCCGTTTTCATCCGTCTTCGTATCAACTCAACCTTCTCAGAAGTGTCCCTTATCATGTCGGGTCCAAGTATGAGCTTGTCTGTCGACTCCCACCAACAAGTTGGTGACTTGCACGGTCTTCCGTTTATAAAGCTTCGAATGGTGCCATTCCTATGCTAGCTTGGTAACTATTATTATACGCGAACTCAATGAGAGGTAGGTGATCTTCCCAACTACCACCAAAGTCAAGAATGCATAGTCTCAAAAGATCCTCTAGTACCCTATTTACCCTTTCGGTTTGTCCATCCGTCTGTGGGTGATAGGCCGTGCTTAAACTTAGTCGTGTACCCATTGCTTCTTGTAAACTATTCCAAAATTCGCTAGTGAAAATGGGGTCACAATCGCTAACCATACTAGAAGGAACTCCGTGCAACTGTACTATTTCTCGAAGGTATATAGACGCTAGCCAAGATGTGGTCCTCTTGCTCTTCACAGGAATGAAGTGAGCGCTCTTCATGAGTCTATCTACTATAACCCATATGCTAGTATTGCCCTTCCTTGACCTAGGCAATCCATCCACGAAATCGATCGAGACACTCTCCCATTTCCACAGCAGAACCTCCAAAGGATGCAATAGCCCACCGGGCTTTTTCGACTCGGCCTTTACTTGTTGGCACACCATGCACTTAGAAACGAATTCCGCCACGTCCTTTTTCATCCCGTTCCAAAAGAAAATGCGCTTCATATCCTTGTACATTCTATCCCCTCCGGGATGTATAGTCATCTTCGAGTGATGCGCCTCTTCGAGAACTCTCTTTACTAAGTCTCCCACTTGTGGGACACATAGTCTACCATCACGCCTTAGCCATCCCTTGTCATCTATGGCATACCTATTGAGGTGACTTGACATCTCACCTCTAATCAACTTGTCCATGATCTCGACTATCTGTGGGTCTTCCTTCCGTGAAGTCCCTACTTGGTCTAGAAGCGTAGGCCTTAACTCAAGAGATGCTAACGTGCTAGCCAACGACTCAACAACAGGTGTGAAATCAAAAGTTGTTATAAACTCTAGACTTTTCCTTTCAACAAACAAAGGACTCAAAGTCAACCTTTTCCTACTTAGCGCATCCGCCACCACGTTACCCTTGCCAGGGGTATATGCTATATCAAAGTCATACGATGCCAAGAATTCCATCCACCTCTGTTGCCTTAGATTCAAATCTTTTTGCGAAAAGAGGTACTTAAGCGATTTGTGATCGGTATACAACTCGAACTTCTCACCTAGAAGATAGTGGCGCCAAGATTTAAGCGCAAAAACAATCGCGGCCAATTCCAAGTCATGTGTAGGATAGTTTTTCTCATGAACTTTAAGTTGTCTACCCCCATAGCATATCACTTTCCCTTCTTGCATTAGGACAACGCCTAATCCCGTGCCGCACGCATCTGTGTACACCGTAAACATCTTACCTCCGTCGGGTAATGCCAAAACTGGAGCTGTGGTAAGGGCTCTCTTAAGCCTTTGAAAAGCAACGTCACACTCTATGTCCCATGCAAAAGCTAGGTTCTTCTTTGTTAACCTGGTAAGAGGGGATGAAATCTTAGCGAAGTCCTTAATGAACTTCCTATAGTGGCCCGCCAAACCGAGAAAGCTTCTCACTTCCGTTGTGTTCTTAGGAACTTTCCAGTCTTGCACCGCAACGACCTTTGCGGGGTCCACAACTATACCTTGCTTAGAAACTACATGTCCAAGAAATCAAACTTCTTTTCTCTAAAAATGACACTTGGAGAACTTAGCCTTTAACTCGTGTGCTCTAAGCGTATCAATGACTTCCTTGAGATGTCTAGCATGTTCTTCCTCATCCTTTGAGAAGATCAAAATATCGTCCACGAAGACCACCACAAACTTGTTAAGGAACTCCCTAAACACCCTACTCATCAAGTCTACGAAGTAAGCGGGTGCATTCGTCAAACCAAACGGCATGACGAGCCATTCGAAGAAACCATCCGGAGTCCTAAATGCAATCTTGTCAACGCTATTCTCGGCCACTCTAAGTTGATGGAATCCTGTAGCTAGATCGAGTTGAGAGAAAACAGACGCTCCTACAAGCTGGTCGAACAAGTCGTCGATTCTCGGTAGTGGGTGCCTATTCTTCTTAGTCAGCTTGTTTAACTCACGATAATCTAAGCATAGACGAAGCGAACCATCCGCCTTAGTAGCGAATACCACCAGAGCACCTCATTCAAAAATGCTTCGCCTAATGAAATTTTTCTCAAGCAACTCCTTAACTTGCTTACTAAGCTCTTTTCTCTCTCGCAGGGCCATGTGTCTAACTGGAAATGCAATTGGCTTAGCATTATCAACATGATATATACGAAAATCTATCTCGCGTTTAGAGGGTAACCCCTTAACCTCCTCAAAGACATCGGGATATTCTTGGACTACCTTTACTGATTGCAAATCATCGATAGACGAGTCAAGAGATTCTATATAACATAACATGACAGGACCCATAGGGTTACAAGAAATTTCAAGGGTATTACCAAGGCGAGTCACGAGTCTAACTACCCTTCGTTCACAATCGAGAATGGCTCCATTATTGGACAGCCAATCCATGCCTAGAATCAAACCGTATCCCATAAATCCGAGAACATAAGCATTACACGTGAATTCTACGCTTAAGATAGAAATACTCAAATCCACACAAATCATAGATAAATGAGTGGAGCCACCAATTGGATTTGAAACAATAACGGGATCCTCAACTAGACTAGTACTTAGGTGAAGAGTTTCAACAATATCAGAAGAAATAAAAGTATGCGATGCGCCAGAATCAAACAAGGTTCGAAAAGGATGATCAAAAAGATAGACTAAACTTTCGACAGAAATATTTCTACCTCGTTCTTGCGGAGGTACCGTGAGAGTGTGGACTTGTCCTCCAGAAGAAGGTCCAGCTCCCTGCCCTTGCTTCCTTGTGCACGCCCTAGCCATGTGTCCTTTCTCACCACAGTGGAAACAGCCACCCATCTTCCTTTTCTTCTTCCTGTGGTCTTTGACCAGATGTCCAGGAATGCCACAGAAATTACACTTTCTTTTTTCATGGGGTTTGTTGTTCTTCCCGCCTTTTTTGGATCAGCCTTCTTGTTCTGTGACCCTTCCCCCTTCTTATCTTGAGGTACTTCTGCTTTTGCCTCATTCTTGCCCTTGTCTTCCTCATTTAAGAGTGCCATGTCTACTAACCTTTCGTACGTAGCCCCCATAGGTATGTGGGTCATAGCCAAGCTGTGAAGTGGCTCATTCAATCCCTTGACAAAACATAGAGCCTTCTTATGAGGAGTATTCACTAAGTCCAGTTCAAACCGGGCCAGCTGATTGAATTGATTGACGTACTCCTTGACCGTCATACTTCCTTGCTTAAGAGATAAGAAATTTTCCAGCTGTAGACTTCGTTCAGCTTGTGAAAGGAATTTCATCTCAAACCTTATCCTGAAATCCATCCATGTGTCAACAGGTCTTTCAGCGTTACTGACTTCCCACCAATAGGAAGCTTCGTCTTTGAGAAACCATACTGCCAACTGTACCTTCTGCCTATCGTCCACCTCGAAGATAACAAACAGATCCTCAGTTTCTTTGAGCCAGTTCCTTGCTTCTACGAATGATTCAGTTCCCTTGAAATCCTTTCCACCCATGGCCCTAAAATATCAACTGATCTTTGAGAAAGCATTTGCACGAGGAGGAGGAGGAGGAGGAACCACTGCAGCTAGAGGAGGAATATCTGCTGGGTCTGCATCGTTGGTCCTAGCCTCTAAGTACCTCCTGAACCAGCCAGGTATTGGCATACCCTCTGGAAGGTTAAGATTCCCAGACATGCTGAAATGAAAAAGAAGAGATTCCAAATGAGGAAACAAAGGATAGTGCTAATGGCTTTTGGGGAATAGCCTTTAAATAAAACAAGACTTTTCTTGAAAAATGCTTCTTTGTAAACGGTTTTGAAAATAGTTTTTGAAGGTTTTTAAAAACTTTTGCCCAGTCTGGTAACCTTCTGCTCTGATACCAAGTGTAACACCCCACCTCCGCTAGGGTCACTCACAAAGGGAATGCACTAGTTTTGGTGGAGCGTTATCAAGGTAAACAATCACAGAAATATTACAAGACAGAACATAAATAAAACAGCGGAAGAATCAAAAGCTAAATTTCATTTCTTTCAAAAAGAGTCAAAACCTTTTACATCCAAAGTTCCAACTATCATTTTCCATTACAACAAGTTCTTCCTTGAATAAATAAAGAAGCATAAAACTTAAAACAACAAAAGTAGCTTAATTCCCCAAAGGTAACAGAAATGCAGCCATAGCATAGCTCAAGATCAAACCGTACATGAGCTGAACGGAAAGCAAACGAAATCCAAGCTAAGTGCTAGATTTTCCTCCCTGAGAACTTGAGGGGGGAAACGAAAGAAAAAGAGGCGAAGGAAAACAGGTCAGTCATAAAGACTGGTAAGTCCTAATGACTTTCAGCATAAAAACAGGTAAAGGTAACATGACATGTATAAACTGAAAGTAAACATAAGGATGCTGTCAAGATGGGCAAGATAGACTAAGATAACATGATAAATCAAGTATAACATCGTATGTTCAAGATTTGCTGCACCAACTGTACTAGTATCCCAAACCCATGTCATATATTAACCATGAAATGATCCCTTGGCCCAATATCATGAAATGACCCATTTCGGGGTCCTACGGAACGATCCATTAATCGATCGGCTCCCTACAAGTTCTAGCTCGTCATGTGTCTGTGTCATACGGCCCTATCACGAATGTAGTCACCTGTGCTAGGTCCACCATAGGGTGTATCAAGCCCTAGGGTGCCAACCACCGACACGAATCAAGCATGCTCAGTGTAAACCTATTGATGCCCAATGCATGCTTTTTCAACTCCGGACTACATGCACGACCATAGTCCGCCTGAACCTACACTGGCGCACCAACTCATCCGTCGTTCTGAACGCTTACAATCAGCCCAGTAATCGTGCCCCACCCTGCCTAGTTCCAGGGTACCATGATACATCTAAGTGGGTTACTGCTGAAATGGACCGCGTAACTAGGGTTTCCGTCCAACAGGTTAAGTGTTGTCATTTAAATCCGTGACTTAACCCTTATCAGTCTAGCATGTCAAGTTGGTTAAGTATTGTCTTTCAATTTAATGACTTAACCCCACTAATCATGTGTCAAGTTGGTTAAGTGTTGTCTTTCATGTTCGTGACTTAACACTATCATGTGGCATTAATTCATTAATGCACCCTAACCTCTCACATCAGACCTGTTGTTGTGGTCACTGGATATGCCGGGCGGTTCCGGGCAGATTTACACCACAACTCGGTCTGACCTCGGGTTTCAAGCGCGATATGACCAACTACCCACATTGGATCCTATTGTTTGCGGTCACTGGATTTGCCGGGCGGTTCCAGGCAGAATTAAACTGCAAAATCAACCCAACCTCGAGTTGGCCGTTTTCAAGTTCATTCTAGTGTCATGTCCATGTTCAAATTTCATGTCAAGTTCGTGTCAAGTTTCATGATTCATGTTCATAACCAATTCATCTTTTGCCTAATCTACCCATATTCCCATTGCACGTAAACGTGAATCGATCTAGATTACATGTGAATCCAAATCCAAAATAAAAGGGAAAAACATCAAAACTATGATAGGCAAAAGAACGAGCACAAGGTGATAAATCTAGCATGATATGGCTTGAGATAATTGGTTATAACATCACTGGCATATAGAATAATAGTCCCAAAACATTAGGATTACAGATCTAGCATAATAAGGTGATAGTCATGATAAAGGTGATAATCCGAACTTGTGAAAAGTTGATTGATTCAACAATACAGGCATGATAATACTATGGACATGAAGGGGTTTGAGTTACAACATGAATAGGTCCAAACTGATTTCATAGCAATATTCCCAAATGTCAAGATCCAAGGTGGAAACTAGAATAGATGTGAATCGATTATCATACTTAAGTCCAATTTCACTTTATCTCATGTCCAAATTACAATTAACAAGTTCAAATCTCAAAGTAACTAGAACTTACAGATCGTGGACTAAGAAATTGAGATGCAGAAGTTGAATCTAGAAACTAGTCGTCGAATTGTTGAATCGTTGAATCTCGATTTGATTGTAGAAGAAAATCCCCAATATGCAATTCCTAGCCGTAGTATTCAAGAAATAGTCTTCGTGTTTTATTTTAATTTATTTATTTCAATTATTTTAGAGGCAGCATAAGGAGAGAATAAAAAGGTGTAAAGAGAATGTGGTTAGGGGGTTGTTAATATAGTATTAGACGAACGAACCTGACTGAAAACGAGACCAAAAACATCAGAATGAACCCAGGCTCAAAATTGGGTTTCAGCACCAGGTCGACCTCCAGGTCGACCATAGGGTCGAACTGGCCCCTGGGAGGTCGATCATAGTGTCGACCGCCAGGTCGACCTGGTCCTGGGCGGGAAAATTCCCGCCCAGTCTGCGCTGGGGTTTGAATACGAATTTCGAATTCGAATTTGAGCTGTTTTTCTGTTCTGAAAATCCTTGAAACTTCAGAGGGTCATATCTCCCTCATACGGAATCCGTTCTTTGAAAACTTGGATACGTTTCCAAGTAGAATTTCGAGACGAACGCAATGGAGCAACCCGTTTTCCCTGATTCTTATTTTAAAATTTAATTCTGCCTTGATTTATGGTTTTAACATGTTATTAAAATACCGGGTATTACACCAATGGATATTTTTCTATCGACTCAAAGCACATTATGTCAAAACCAGACGTACTTTGGGGGACAAATGTTAACCATCCTTTTGGTCAGGTTGCAAAAAGCACACTAGACACGCTCGACTCAACACGTTGTGTGACGCCAAAGTCTTAAGAGATGCCAAAACACCAGGGATTCGAGAACAAGAAAAGCCACGCAAGCGCAAACCTCACAACTCCTTAAAACTAGTCCATATTCACATTTTTGTATCCCTCTCCTCTCGAATCTCAGACCCCCTGCCTTTCACTAATTTGTGTCCAGATCCCCTCCACAGATACATTTAGTGTAGCCAACGAGGTATGAATTTCGTACCCTATGGGGGTATGAAACTCGTATCCCACAGGTATGAATTTCATACCCCATATGGTATGAAATTCGTATCCCATGGGTACGAATTTTGTACCCCATGGGGTACGAAATTCATGCCCCTAGAGTGGGTTTTTGTTTTGTAGCACGATGGGAGGGGTCCAAATTTCTTGAGGCCTGCTCTTTGGGATCCGAAATGTACTATTATGGTCCCCAAATCCTATCTACTCCCACCTACCACTCCACTATAAATACCCCGAAGCTCACACTTCAAAGGGGATGGAAATTGGATGATTTGACACCTCTAAAGAGCTCCAAGTGACCTCTTTAATGACATCCTTGCTTTGAGGAAGAAGGACAAAAGTGACTTTTTCATAATATTCATATATGATGATTATGACATCAAAATACTTAGAAATGTTTGTGAAAGGATGTCATGAGATAGTCTTAAGCTTGTAACCCTTTATTGTCAATAAAATATCAGTAACCCTTCCAAAGTGGACGTAAGCCCCTCACGGGACCCACCACTATAAATCTACTATGTTATTTACTGCTTTTTGCACTTATATTTCCACACAAAACTATATTCTTAAGTAATTAAGAATCTTGGGTGTTTACAACATATTTTTCCGTCAACATTATTCCTAAGGCAAAATATTGTCTTTTGATACAGGACAGCACCGCAGAACGCATGCAAAAATAATCCAAGGCAGATGAAACTCCCCTACCAGCAAATATCCTAATCCATAGCAGCAATACAGAAACTCACCTTATGTACACCTCACTTGAGCACCAACTTTCTTCGAAAAATGATTAACTGAAAGATTGGCAAAGTAATCACAATAGCACGAGACAAGCATATTCCTCAACTCATATTTCTGTAATCCACCCAGAAAAATCAGTTAAAATCACCACCCAAACACAGAAATACACACGACACTGACAACACCAAAACACCCAAAACTCAATTCGATCGCCCACGATACAAAAAGACAACTACCAACAGAGACACACGCAGTACATTCAAGAACAAGAATAACAAAAACCCCTCACAACCACATCGTTAAGAAACGATCCGCAATCAAAAAAGATCTGCCTTTCTACAAGTGTTTACGTGACTTGAGCAAAAGAATGAAGTGTCTGGAAGTCGCGAAAGATGCAAAAATCTGACCGAAAACGGAACACCGCGATATTAGAGGAGTTAGGAGGCAGATCTAGTCGATCGTAGAGTTGTTAGGGTGGATCTCATGAATAGCTAAAGGATCGAAGTTAAGATTAGGAATCAGAAGAAAACTTCCAAGATAGCGAAAGCTAGATATGGGAAGGAGAAATGAAGCGATGAAGCTATTTGGCTTGGTAGGGAAAGGAAGAAAGAGGGTCGAAATAAGTGTTAGAGGAAGGAACGAAGAAAGGGGACGTCGAATACCCAGTCGCCATTGAGGGAGAAATCTACGACTTCTACATGTTAAATGAATTAAATAATAATTTGTAGTGCAGAACGTGGTCTGAAGTTAATTATAGATCCAAGTATCCTGGGCCGGCCCAATTGTTCAGGTTGTCAAAGGTAGAGCAAAAGCCCAAAGGAGAAATAAGAAATAGAGGGCAAAATATCCTGAAAGGACGTTTGGAATCAAGCATACCCCATGTTGAAGTTGGCATACTGGCTTAACCAGTCATTGGCATACATTTAATAATAGAAAATATAAAAAACTGATATGTTATTTTCCCATTCTTGCTGCCCTCGTAGGGTGGATTGCCCAATTCTTAAGCCTGTTGGGCCTTGCCATTGGTTCGGGCCTGCAAGTATCTCACATCTTGATGTTTAATTAAAAGAATTACTAAAATATGCAAATCAGAGGATTGAAACCCAAATATGAAATATGCATAAGAGATTAACACACCTTTAATAAACATTAGTGAGAACATTAAGATATAAAGCATAACAATTAATGTAAATACAGTCAAATTAATTCGATAAAACGATGTGTAAGAAAACAAATCAACCTTGGCAGCAATATTACCAAAAGAAAGAGAATTTCAATGTCTCTTAGACGCTATTAATTTTTTATTTGGTACTAAGAAGCCATTATCATGTAATTATACACTAGTATAACCGCATAACAGTGGAAAAACCGACTTTGTAATACATCTTGATTTACTTTCCATATAATGAAAAAAATACATTTCCATGTTGTTGTTTTTTATATATGGACATATTGAAAATTTCACCCAAGTACCCTATCATTTGTTCATTGATAATTAATATTTATGACAAATTTGCGCATGGAATTCAAAAGTGATAAGAGAAAATAAGCATCATGATTTTGGCTTTAAAGGCAAGGCTATAAGGCTGCAATTAATGTGAAATAACTTTACATATGAAATGAATGTTTCTGGACAACTTCTTGCATGACATATATGGATTTAAACAAGGTAAACAATTACCATGCCCCATTAGGGAAAATGTTGAGATTTATAAAATTAACCAGATAGCTACTCCTGAGTTCCACCTATTTTCTTTTAAGTAATAACAAATTATGTAATCAATTTTTTTTCCTATTACGGATAGATATCATATCATTCTTAATAAAAACCCATATAATAATTATTTAGTATCTTATATTGTAGGCTAACAAGCGGAGACCCGTACGCTGCACGGAAGCATAAAACGCGCGGGAGCATAGCTAAAAGCAAGAAAAACATTTGAGCATGATTTTGGAAAATGAGACCTTAAAACATAATAGTGAAGTATTTCTTAAACGCTTAGTAGTTTTAATTTGGAAGTCCGAGAAGCTACATAAATGTAAAATAAACCTCAAATCTATGTATGATATTGTAGAGTGAAATTAAAAAAAGTTCAATTGTTAAGTTAAAAAAAGATCTAATGCTTTACTAAATGGTGCATCTGATGATTAAATGACCACTAATGTCGATTGACTTGTGTAATGGAATATCATCAACAAACAAATACCCGATTGAAAGATCTCTTAATCCAATCGTATAATTAAGTCATCATACAAAAGCACACTCAGTTGTAACAGAAGATAAACAACTATTTCATAATGAGATAATTGCCATACAATTATGATAACGTAAAAAACATAATACCTGTTTAACCATTCAATTATGATAACGTACAAAACATACAATTTCCATACAAAAATTGATAAAATTTCTGGTTGATTATCTTCTTTGTCACCATCCATTTTCCTCCATGTACTCTATCTGTAAAAAATATATTAGATAATACAATTAAATAATGAATATTTCTTATTTGAAACATATATATTTTGTATGCACTTACCACCGCAGCAATGAAAGTTGCATCCCAACCGTACTCATCTATTATCAACGGAAGCTGGAAGGAGGAGTTGGTTTGTGCGTCTGAGGAAAAGAAGAGGGGACTGTGTATTTATAACTGAAGCATAAAATTGCTTAGGTTATTTGCCATAACTTCGCACCCACGATTGACACATACCATTATTACTATCTCTATTGTAACAACCCGGAAAATCAGAACCAATTTAAAACTTTTTATTTTTAGTAATTTTAATGAATTTTGAATATTTAAAATGATTTATTTTAAATAATAACGACAAGAAATTTATTTTGAATAGAATTAGAATGTATGAATTTATTTGAATCGAAGTTAGAATATAAATATTTATTTTAATTATAAAAGGAATTGAAAATGGCGCGGTAGTTTGAAATTTCGATTTCAAATTTCAAATGAATGTACAGGATTCAAAATAAACCAGATTTTAGCGAAACCAAAATTTTTAGAATCTATTTGAAAATATATTTCCCATGAATCTGAAAAATTGAAATTTCACAGTGGGAATAAAAAGTTATGCCCAGTTGAAAATTCAGAATAATCGCGATAGGAATAAAGGCCTTAAAAAGGGCCATTTTGCAAACGACCTCTGTTTTCGACGAAACCACTTTTGTTGGATAGGGGATGTCAAGTTATTTCTAGATTCCAATTTCTTTAGTTTTTTAGAATAAATATGTGAGCGTGGCAAAAGAAAACATGTTTTGACAATTTCAGTCAATTTGCATCGACAAGAGAATGGCCATTATTCAAACGTTCTTCAAATTTGATGAAATTAGTTTTGTTAGGACCGTATCGTCAATACAAAGCTAGGAATAATTTTTCTAGAATTTTTAAGCTCAGTATGTGGCCCCGGTAAATTAAAATGTGCGTTCAAATTCAATATATACTGATTTATATTTTAATTTAAAGGGAACTGATCGAAACAGTCGAATCAGCTTGCAGGACATATCCCATTGTGCTTGGAATGGGGGTATTTAGCAACGGGCGACAGTCGTTGGGTTCGATTTAGGGTTCAATGTAAAAAGTAGCTTTATAGAATATAATTAAATTAAATATATTATTTATTTATAACCCATTTCAAAGTCAAACCCTTATTAATTTCCATTCATGGTCAAACATCAGAAACCCGCCCCCTAAAATTAAAAATCCCGAAACCCCAAATCGTTCTTCCCCGTCGTTCAGCGCGCCACTGTCTCTGGGCCCCCACGACCCCGCGACCGCTGCCCTTCCCCTCTGACCGCAGCTCCGCCTAGTTCCACATCCTTCCTCTCCTCCTTCCTCCAGTTGGCGAGCGAACCTCCCCCATCGAGAACGAAGACCACCACATCCCATCGCCAGTTCACCTTGGTGTGAGCACCAGTTTCCCCCTACGCCACCGCGATGACCCCCCCTTCGAGCGACTGCGCACCCAATTCAGTGGTATGTTTTTTTCTTTATTTTTGCTTATTTACATAGGATAAAAAACAGGAAAATTGGCACAAGGAAAAACTTAGACAAAAGTTTAGTGAGAAGGACAAGAAGTTTGAATTTTAGCCACAAGGACACTTTGTAGTGTATGATAGTGGACCCCTGAATTCCACTTTATACTAAAAAGTGTCCTTGTGGCTAAAATCCAAACTTCTTGTCCCTGAAACTAAATGTTTCTCTAAGTTTTTCCTTCTCCCTAAAAACCTCATAAAAAAATACGATTTTTATTTATTTTCTAACAGTGAAGAGCTTTAAAATTTTATTCTAACATTGAAGAGCTTTGATTTTATTTTTTACAATGAAGAGCTTTGATTTTTTTTTAAAAATGAAAAAGATTTTATTTTAAAAATAGAAGAAGTGATTTTAAAAATAGGAAAGTTTAGATTTTTATCATATAAAGTTTGTATTTTTATTCGTATGAAGTTTATATTTTTATTCGCACAAAGTTTAGATTTTTATAAGGAAGTAGACAAAATAAAAATATAATTTTTACACGTGTAACATTAGAATACAAAGGTTTGATTTTTATATTTAGAAATATTTGATTTTTTAAACAAAGCTTTGATTTTTAAATTAGAAAAGCTTCGATTTTTAATTTAGAAAAGATACGATTTTTAGTTATATAAAAATTCGATTTTTAGTTGGGTAAAAATATGATTTTTATACAGTAGCGTTATAAAAATATGGAAAACTGAATTATAAAAATATAATTTTTATAATATAAACATCAACATAAAAATATGATTTTTATGTATGAAATAACAATATTAAAATATGATTTTAATAATAAACTGCGTGAAACAGATGACGATGGAACGGACTGAAATCAAAACAGAAACGAAACCCTCCTTTAAAGAATGATGGAGTGAAAACCAAAGGTGAGAACTCCTCACTATAATTTCTTATACGGTTATTTATTTTATAACTGCATATATGAATTGCTCCCCGTCATCCACAGACCATGGACGACTTGTTTGGTTGTGTGTTTGGATTGATTTGTTTGTGTGAATTTGGTTAGTGATGTGAAATGGAAAATAAAAATATTCATGTGATGAATAAATTATTTGAACAATAAAAATAACATTTTTATTGTTTAAATGAACTGAATTAAATATTCATGTGTTGAAATATTTTATGGTTAAAAATATAAATTTTTAATGTGTATATGAATAGAATAAATATTCATTTACAAATCGGACGAATTGTAAATGTACACTCATTTGACTGATATGGATTGGGACGATAAAATTTTACACATCGCCCAACTGCACAAATAATATTCAGTATTTGTTGGTTGAAACCCCACACAGGTGTTGGGATGATATTTGACGTACACTAATCCCAATTGTTTAGTTGTATGTTGATCGATGGTTGTAGGCGTTAAATATTTAAATTTAATGCTTATAAAGTGTAGAACGCACTCTGGTTGATGGATGATTATTTATCACTGTTGTTGTATACATGTGTAGTATGGAATCCATATAATAGCATTATATGGTAATTGGTTGTGTCTGATTCCAGTTCAGAAAGAACGAATATTTTAAAAGAACGAATATTTTAAAATAATGAATATTTTAAAATAATGAATATTTTAAAATAATATTCAGAACAGAATCAAAATATGATTTTGATGTCCGATTTGGGATGGACACGAATATATTTAAATATATAAAGCCGTGTTGATTAGATATGCACCATTTTGATGCAAACGATATTTATATCGATTTTGTTCATTTTTATAATGAATATCGAAAATGAAGTGACTTCAAAATCTAATGTTTGAAAATATTATCATTTATATGTAAATGATATGGAATATTAAATTTTGATTTGAAATTGAATATGAAGTTGAAGTCATTTTGAAAACGAATTTAAAACTATTTATAAAATATGTTTTAAATGGAAATCGACGAAATATATATTATATATATATATAATATAATGGCCTGAATAGAACGCGCTGCGGCAGTTCGCGAATTTCGACCATTGACTTCGAATAGACATTACGGGAGATCCGACCGTCGGATTCTCCTAAAACTGGAATCGCTGGGTTCGTATCGAAAAGAGCTTTATAAGAATATTAGAGATTTGAAATCTAACCGCTGGATTTGGAATTATGTCCAAATCAAATTTAGAAAAGGTCACTGTAAGTGCAGTTCGATGGCCGTTTATGGAAATCAACTGTACGGGCTTGATAAAATTATTAAAAATATTAATAATTTGTGTAAAATCATAATAAATGATTTGGAAAGAATTAGGATGGAAAATTCCATATTTGAAAAGAAAAAAAATTATCGAAAGGAACTAGTTATGAACTAGAATTAAAATCCAATATTTTTAAATAAATAAATTGGATTTGAAATGGTTTTAAAAATAACCGGAATTTCCAATATATGAATTGGAATGGATTTGAATCGAAATTATCTTCAGAATATTTCGATATTAGATTCCGTGATTATACAGACATTGTGGAGGAACTTGGAAGATATATATATCGATATTGCAATACGATATTTGTTGATTTCAGAATTTGATATTGAATATAAGCCGATATATTTTCTATTCAGAGCCTTGTATTTAATATCAAATGGGATTTTGGGTTTGTCGTGAACGGTGTCTTCACTAACACTGTTCTTAAACCCAAATGAGAAAAGATTAAATCTTTTTATTAAGATTTAACGAAGTTTACCAATTAATTACTATTTAATTGGAGTTGAATTGAATTGAACTTTGGGTTTGTCGTGAATGGTATCTTTAAAAATGCTGTTCTTAAATCCAATAGAGTTAAGAAAATTAGAAACTAACTAGAGATTAGCTAAGTTGAATGGTTTCCTGGGTATTGATCTGATGTTGGTTTCGGCCTTCGGAATTAATACTTAGGGAATTGTTCTCTTACTAATTTACAGTTAGAGACTCATGGAATGTTAATTGGGTTTATCGTGAACTGTGTTTTAACGACATTCATTCTTTAACCCGATTTACAGTTGTAACACCCCACCTCCGTTAAGGTCACTCTCAAAGGGAATGCCTTAACTTCGGTGGAGCGTTTTAAGGTACAAGATACTAATAAATTACAAGACAGAAAATTTATGCAGCGGAAAAAGATCAATATTATTTCATAAATACTTGTTCAACACAACAATTCAACAACTGTTTCAACCACCCAAATTATTACAACTTTTCATATGTCTTGAAAACATAAAGAAGCAATACTGAAAATAAAATGACATAAATCCCCAATAAGTGCTTGACCATAGCCATAGCTCAAAAAGGAAAGTCCAAGATTTACATCTACGGTCTTCAAGCTTTGGCTAACCTGGACTAAGCAGAAGTGTTTCCTCCCTGCGGACCTAGAGGGGAAAGAAATTAAAGAAGCGAAAGGAAAATGGGTCAGACATAAGTCTGGTAAGCCCAGCTATTTAATAGCATGTAAACAAATAAAAGAATATGACATGAATAAACTGAACTTAGAATGATACCACAAGGATAGGGTAGACCTAAAACGAGGTAAAGTAAGATTTAATTAGATTTGGCTATCGCACCTACTTTTACTTCTCTGCACGCACTAAGAGTTGTTTAACTAGCAAGTATGTTCATGATAAAGTGATCCCATTCATGTATTGTTCGGCTCCTACTCGCATTCATGTGTTCCCGGTGTCATGCGGCCCCACGTGATTTTTAAGTACTTGTGCTGGTTCCAGTATTGGGTGTATCAAGTCCTATAATGGCAACCCTGGCATGATTCAAAGATGCACAAGTGTACGCCTGGTGCCCAGTGCTGCTTTTTCCACTCCGGAGCCCGTCCACGCCCGTACTCCGTCGGAACCTACACTGACGCACCTAACCGCCGCCCTTTTGACTGCTTATATTCAGCCCAGTAATCGTGCCCCACCCTACCTAGTTCAGGGTACCTTGATACATCCATGTGGGTTACTGCTGAAACGAGTCCCCGTTACTAGGATTTTTCTAGTCAACATGCTAAATTGGTTAAGTGTCCTTGGTTTGACTTAACCCCTATCAATCTTGTCTAGTTAACATGTTAAGTTGGTTAAGTGTTTCCTCAATTACTTAACCCCACCAATCTTGTCTTGTTAACATGTTAAGTTGGTTAAGTGTTCCCTTAATTACTTAACCTCATCATTTCTAGCTTGATTGTTCATGAGCTTTAATTAATTAATTAATTAAAGCACCAACCACTCGCATTAGACAAGTATTGTTGTGGTAACTGGATGTGCCGGTCGGTTCCGGGCAGTTTTACACCACCACACAGTCTAACCTTGGGTCTTTCTGTGCTTGGTGCACTAACCTCTCATATTAGACAGGTATTATTGTGGTTACTGGATGTGCCGGTCGGTTCCGGGCAGGTTTACACCACAACTCAGTCTAACCTCGGGTTAGGCATATTCATCTTTTACATTTTATATATGTGAATTTTCAACAAGTGTTTCATGTCACATATTTTAATTATGTTCAACTCTAATGGTATAAATTATACCATTCATGGCCTTAACCATTTACATGATTTTGGGCCCACCTACATTATTAACATGTTTTGATTTAATAACCATCCCAACGTTATCCCCGTTTGTTCGTTCGTATTAATCACATAAAGTCATTGTGCCCGCATATTAGCCCAATTTATAAACAAGAGGTAAAGAAGGGGACATGCATAATATAGATTCAACCAAACATGTAAATTTTGCATAAAACTTTATTCATATAATTTAACATGTCACATGAACTTGCATATAATTTAGACTTAGATAATCATAAGCCTAAAACATGTTAATATGTAGATCTAGGCATGTGTGAACATAACCTCAATTATAAACTAGTATATGACATAATCATGACATATCCAATCCCAAGGCATGTATAATTTTAACATTAACATATAGTTGTGAACTAGATCTAACAAGGTGAACTTGCATAAGTCCACTTTACAAACATGCATATAAATATAGATCTAGTTTTGGATCTAACATGTAACTTGCATATGAACATACGTATAATTAGATCGTGACTTGGATCTATCATAAAACATATAACTTGCATTAATCATATGAACCTAGATAGATCTTGACATGGATCCAACCTAAAACTTGTAACTTGCATATGAACATATGAACGTATATATAGGCATATGGATCTAACATAAAGCATATGAATATATATATATATATATATATATATATATGTAGGTCTTGACTTGGATCTAACATAATACATACAACTTGCATTAATCATGTAAACATATATATATATATGTAGATCTTAACATGAAACATATAACTTGCATATGATATTGATAGTTTCATTCTCAATCTTCAATAGATCCAGCACCATGTCCAATAAGCCACAACCATTCCAAGACAATTCATGATAAAATCATCACAAGAAACAAACATGAATTAGCATCGTCAATAGTATACAACATGGTATAATTCTATTTTTCACTTTATATCAAATCACGTCTTAAATTTATTTACATGTAAAAGATAACTACACTTACAAAAGACAATCTTGATTTCTGGAATCTGTATTCTGAAGTTGAAATGCTCGCCTTTGATGTAGACAATCGTTGTTTTAGTTTAATTTTGATTTGATTTGGTTTGTCTCTTTTAATTTGCTTCAAGTTGAACGGCGGCTACTCGAGGTTGTCCAACGGCAGCATGACGGCTCTTGGTTTGATTTTTAATATGATTTAGGATTGAGGCATTAGGTTGCTTATATAGAAGTTTGATTTAATAGGAACCGTCAGATTAACCTAGAGCAAATCAAAGCCATTCAAACAAGATAGAATAGCCACATCAGCCCTAATGACTCAGCAAGGAGTCCATCAGAACCAATCAGATGCCACATCTGCCTTAGAGCGAATCGGCCCACGGGTTGGCAGCCAAATACCCTGAATCAACCCTTAGTCGACCCAACGGAGCTTGGGTCGACCTTAAAAATGGGACGGTTTGGTTATTCCCCTTCCCGATTCACTGTTTTGAACTTTTTTGCATATTTATTTATTTAATTTTTATATATATCTATATATATATTTCTCATATGCATACAAACTTCAAGGTTTAATAACTTCTTCATAAGGTATCCTTTTTATGCAAACCAAATGTCTATCTTGACCAAAATTTTGAGACCAATGTAATAGCGCAACCCATTTCACTTAATTCTTCTTCTAAAAATTAAGTGTTCTTGAATTTGTTAATTTTAATATTCTCAAAAAATTCGGGCTGTTACATTCTCCCTTCCTTAAAGGATTTCGTCCCCGAAATCTTCAAATTAAGAAGAATGCATCTTAACATCCAATCATCCATCTACTCATCCATCGTCCATAAGCATCAATTGTCCTTAAAAGACTTCTAGTGCCATATGAACATATGCAGAGTGTGTGTATTTGTCTCTTATCTAGTGCAAAATCAGGCGGCCTACTGATCCAGTTGACCTCCTTATTGCGAATCATGAGAGTGCCATGAGTCCATTATGTATGCAATTTTTCCTATTCATAATTCTACATGAGTGCACAATCATTCATACTAATGCAACGTCCATATGATAACACATCAAGTTTCAATCCACATATAATTTCATGCGTTCATATGCAAATGCAATATGAAAGTGATTGAGCCGATCTAGAACCTAATGTGTATGTGCATATGCATATGCATCCACGAGCAATCACTAGCAACCACTTGTAACCACTTTGCAACCATCAACCATAACATGTTTCACATACATGTTTACATCCATTGATTTCTACTAAGGATCAAGAAATAGGACCAAGAAGATAACTAAGCATGAACAAACTTATGATAAATGAGAGATCAAAGATGTACCCTCAAAAAGATAAGGGTAGGCTGCGCGTATCTTGCTTTCGGTCTCCCAAGTCGTGTCTTCTTCATTGTCACTCCATTGTACTTTAACAAGCTTGACTTCATGGTTGCGTAGCTTTTTGACTTCCATTCCCAAGATACGAGTTGGGATTCTTCTCACTTTTGCTTCTCATTCCACTTCTACCTCTTCTAGTATCTTTGGTTCCACCACTTCGGCAGACTCATGTAAGCACTTCCGTAGGTGAGAAACATGAAAGACATTGTGAACTCCAGCCAACTTGTTAGGTATCTCTAATCTGTAGGCCATCGTCCCAATTCTTTCAATGATAGGAAATGGTCCTACGAATCTAGGTGCCAATTTCCCTTTGGATCCAAAGCGAACAACATTCCTCAAAGGAGATACTTTAAGGAACACTCTATCTCCAACCTTAAACTCAAGGTCGGTCCTTCTTTTATCTGCATAGGACTTCTGTCTATCTTGAGCAGTCTTCATTCGTCTTCTTATTAGGTCCACCTTTTCTGAGGTTTCCCCTAATCATGTCTGGCCCAAGTATAAGCTTATCTGTGGATTCCCACCAACAGGTTGGTGATAGACATGGTCTCCCGTATAAGGCTTCGAAGGGTGCCATGCTTATTGTAGCTTGGTAGCTATTGTTATAGGCGAACTCCACCAGAGGAAGATGATCTTCCCATGTCCCTCCAAAGTCAAGAACACACAATCTCAAGAGGTCTTCTAAGACTCTTTTCACCCTTTCCGTCTGTCCATCGGTTTGGGGGTGGTAGGACGTGCTTAAACGTAGTTGTGTGCCTACAACCTCTTGCAAACTCTTCCAAAACTCGCTTGTAAAGATAGGGTCTCGATCGCTTACTATGCTGGAAGGTATCCCATGCAGTCGAACTATCTCTTTAAGATATAGAGATGCTAGAGATGAGGCCGTCCTTCTACTTTTGACAGGTATAAAGTGAGCGCTTTTTGTGAGCCTGTCCACTATTACCCAAATACTGGTATTGCCCCTTCTTGACCTAGGCAACCCATCAATAAAGCCCATCGAAATGCTATCCCATTTCCACTGTGGGACCTCTAGAGGATGAAACAAACCACCAGGCTTCTTCTGCTCTACCTTGACCTGCTGGCATATCATGCACTTAGAAACGAATTCAACTACGTCCCTCTTTATGCCATTCCAAAAGAAAACTCTTTTGATGTCTTTATACATTTTGTCTCCGCCTGGGTGTATGGTCAGCTTTAAATGGTGTGCTTCTTCTAGAACCGTTTTCACTAAATCTCTTACTTGTGGGACGCATAGCCTTCCAACCCATTTCAACCATCCCTTATCATCGATGGAGTATCTATTGAGGTGACTCGAAGTCTCACCCCTAATCATCTTATCTATCACATCTACTAGCTGAGGGTCTTCACGTTGTGCGGTTCCTATTGAGTCAAAAAGTGTAGGCCGCACTTCCAGTGTTGCTAACAATCCAGGTACAAATTCAGAGGAGGGTCTAAAGTCAAAGTTGGCTATGTAGTCCAAGCTTTGCCTTTCTACAAAGAGAGGGCTTAAGGTTAGATTCTTTCTACTCAGAGCGTCTGCTACCACATTGCCCTTACCAGGAGTATAGGAAATCTCAAAATCATATGAGGCAAGAAACTCCATCCATCTTTGCTGCCTCAAGTTGAGATCTTTCTACGAGAAAAGGTACTTCAACGATTTATGGTCAGTAAACAATTCAAACTTCTCACCTAGGAGATAATGGCGCCAAGACTTAAGAGCGAAAACGATGGCCGCTAATTCTAGGTCGTGGGTTGGGTAGTTTTTCTCATGTACTTTCAATTGCCTTCCACCATAAGCTACTACCTTCCCTTCTTGCATCAAGACAACGCCTAATCCTGTACTGCATGCATCCGTGTATACGGTAAACATCTTGCTCCCATCAGGCAATGTCAGAACTGGGGTTGTTGTTAGAGCCCTTTTCAAGCGTTGGAAAGCAATATCGTAATCCAAATCCCAAGCGAAAACTAGGTTCTTCTTCGTCAACCTTGTAAGTGGAGATGAGATTTTCGCAAAGTCTTTGATGAACTTCCGGTAAAAGCCTGCTAGCCCGAGAAAGCTTCGGACTTCAGTTGCGTTTCGTGGAATCTTCCAATCTTGCACAGCAACCACTTTTGTGGGGTCCACGACTAACCCCTCTTTCGACAGCACATGTCCAAGGAATCTAACTTCTTCTCTCTAGAAATGGCATTTGGAGAATTTGGCTTTCAACTGATGTGCACAGAGAGTATCCATGACATCCTTAAGTGCTGAGCATGCTCTTCCTCACTCTACGAGAAGATTAAAATATCGTCCACGAAGACCACCACAAACTTGTTGAGGAATTCCCGGAACACCCTGCTCATCAAGTCCACGAAATAGGCAGGTGCGTTTTTCAAGCCAAAAGGCATGGCAAGCCACTCGAAGAAACCGTCCGTGGTCCTAAATGCGGTCTTGTCAATGCTATCCTCAGCCACTCTTAGCTGATGAAACCCGGTAGCCAGATCTAGTTGGGAGAAAACAGATGCACCTACGAGCTGATCAAACATATCGTCAATTCTAGGGAGTGGGTGCCTATTCTTCTTGGTCATCTTGTTCAGCTCCCTATAATCCACGCATAGGCAGAGTGAACCATCGGCTTTGGTCGTGAACACTACTGGAGCACCCCATTCAGAAATACTCTGTCTTGTGAACCCCTTTTGAAGCAGCTCTTTAACTTGCTTGCTGAGTTCTTTTCTCTCCCTTGGAGCCATGTGTCTAACGGGTAAAGCAACGGGTTTTGCATTGTCAACGAGGTATATGCGGAAGTATATCTCCCGCTTCGGAGGTAAGCCCTTTACTGCTTCAAACACATCCGAATATTCACGGACCACTCTAACAGACTGCAAATTCTCAACAGATGCATCAAGAGATTCTAGATAACTTAGCATAACAGAATTCATGGGATTACAAGATATTTCGAGAGTGTTACCGAGGCGAGTCATGAGTCTAACCACTCTCTTTTCACAATCGAGGACGGCACCATTACTAGATAGCCAATCCATGCCTAGAATCAGCCCATAGCCCGTGAAGCCCAAAACATAAGCATTACATTTAAACCCAACGCTTAAAATAGAGATTTCCAAATCCAAACAAATCATTGATAAATAAACTGAGCCCCCAATTGGATTTGAAACAACCAAGGGATCCTCTACTATATGGGTGTCTAGGTGCAGAGATTCAACTAAAGCAGTAGATATAAAAGAGTGCGATGCACCAGAATCAAAGAGAGTACGAACAGGATTACCAAACAGATAAACTAAACCCTCAACAGAAATATGTCTACATCGTTCCTGCAGGGGTGCAACGAGAGCATGAACCTACCCTCTAGAAGATGATCCAGTCCTCTGTCCTTGCTCTTGCCTTTTTGGGCAGTCCTTAGACAAGTGTCCAGTATCCCCGCACTGGAAACAAGCGCCCAATTTCCTCTTTTACTTTCTACAGTCCCTAGCGAAGTGTCCAGGTATCCCACAGAAATTGCACTTCATCTTCTAACGGGATTTATTATCCTTACCACCTTTCTTGGGGTCCGTCTTCTTGTTCTGAGATCCATCTCCTTTCTTGTTTTGAGGCTCTTCCTTCTTCACCTCCTTCTTGTCATCTTTGTTCTCCTCTTGCAACAGAGCCATGTCCACCATTCTCTCGTAAGTCGCTCCTATAGGTATATGGGACATTGCCAAACCTTGCAGTGGCTCATTCAGTCCTTTGGAAAAGCGGAGAGCCTTCTTGTGTGGAGTGTTTACTAACTCCAGTCCACATCGAGCAAGCTGGTTGAATTTATTGACGTATTATTTGACTTACAAGTTGCCCTGTTTAAGTGATAGGAACTTCTCCATTTGCAGACTCTGCTCAGCTTGTGAGCGGAACTTCATTTCAAATTTAGCCCTGAAGTCCTCCTAAGTCTCTGTTGGTCTTTTAGCATTGGTAACTTCCCACCAGAAGGAGGCCTCGTATTTGAGCAACCACACCACCAACTGTAGTTTCTACCTCTCATCTAATTCAAAGATAACGAATAAGTCCTCAGTCTCCTTGAGCCTTTCTGGCTTCCACGAATGATTCGCTCCCCTTAAAGTCTTTTCCACCCATGGATCTAAAGTCTCTATAGATCTTTGAGAAAGCATTTCCTCTCGGAGGAGGAGGAGGAGGAGCAGCAGCAGCTGAGGGAGGAGGAATGTCTGCTGGGCCCGCGTCATTGGCCCTAGCTTCTAGGTATCTCTTGAACCAGCCAGGTATCAATACACCCTCTGGAAGGTTAAGATCCCCAGACATGTTGAAACAAAAAGGAAAGATTCAAAACGAAGGATAGAAAGATAGTGCATATGGCTTTGGGGATTATGCCTTTTTAAATTAACACTTTTCCTTGAAAATGCTTCTTTATGACTTCTTTTTGATAAATAGTTTCAAAATTTTTATCCGATCTGGTAACCTTTAGTTATGATACCAAGTGTAACGCCCCACCTCCTTTAAGGTCACTCTCAAAGGGAATGCCTTAACTTCAGTGGAGCATTCTAAGGTACAAGATACTAATAAATTACAAGACAGAAAATTTATGCAGCAGAAAAAGTTCAATATTATTTCATAAATACTTGTTCAGCACAACAATTCAACAATTGTTTCAACCTTCCAAATTATTACAACTCTTCATCTGTCTTGAAAATATAAAGAAGCAATACTGAAAATAAAATGACATAAATCCCCAATAAGTGCTTGACCATAGCTATAGCTCAAAAAGGAAAGCACAAGCCTTACATCTACGGTCTTCAAGCTTTGGCTAACCTGGACTAAGCAGAAGTATTTCCTCCCTGCAGACCTAGGGGAAACGGAAGAAAAGAAGCGAAAGGAAAATGGGTCAGACATAAGTCTGGTAAGCCCAGTTATTTAATAGCATGTAAACAAGTAAAAGACTATGACATGAATAAACTGAACTTAGAATGATACCACAAGGATAGGGTAGTCCTAAAACGAGGTAAAGTAAGATTTAACTAGATTTGGCTATCGCACCCACTTTTACTTCTCTGCACCCACTAAGAGCTGTTTAACTAGCAATGTATGTTCATGATAAAGTGATCCCATTCATGTATTGATCAGCACCTACTCGCATTCATGTATTCCCAGTGTCATGCGGCCCCACGTGATTTTTAAGTACTTGTGCTGGTTCTAGTATAGGTTGTATCAAGTCCCATAATGGGAACCCTAACACGATTCAAGATGCACAAGTGTACGCCTGGTGCCCAGTGCCTGGTTTTTTCACTCCAGAGCCCGTGCATGCTCGTACTCCGTCGGAACCTACACTGACGCACCTAACCGCCGCCCTTTTGACCGCTTATATTCAGCTCAGTAATCATGCCCCACCCTGCTTAGTTCAGGGTACCTTGATACATCCATGTGGGTTACTGCTGAAACGGGTCCCCGTTACTAGGGTTTTTCTAGTCAACATGCTAAATTGGTTAAGTGTCCTTGGTTTGACTTAACCCCTATCAATCTTGTCTAGTTAACATGTTAAGTTGGTTAAGTGTTTCCTCAATTACTTAACCCCACCAATCTTGTCTTGTTAACATGTTAAGTTGGTTAAGTGTTCCCTTAATTACTTAACCTCACTATTTCTTGCTTGATTGTTTAATGAGCTTTAATTAATTAATTAATTAAAGCACCAACCACTCACATTAGACAAGTATTGTTGTGGTAACTGGATGTGCCGGTCGGTTCCAGGCAGTTTTACACCACCACACAGTCTAACCTTGGGTCTTTCTGGGCTTGGTGCACTAACCTCTCATATTAGACAGGTATTATTGTGGTTACTGGATGTGCCGGTCGGTTCCGGGCAGGTTTACACCACAACTCAGTCGAACCTCGGGTTAGGCATATTCATCTTTTACATTTTATATATGTGAATTTTCAACAAGTGTTTCATGTCACATATTTTAATTATGTTCAAGTCTAATGGTATAAATTATACCATTCATGGCCTTAACCATTTACATGATTTTGGGCCCACCTACATTATTAACATGTTTTGATTTAATAACTATCCCAACGTTACCCCCGTTTGTTCGTTCGTATTAATCACATAAAGTCATTGGGCCCGCATATTAGCCCAATTTATAAACAAGAGGTAAAGAAGGGGACATGCATAATATAGATTCAACCAAACATGTAAATTTTGCATAAAACTTTATTAATATAATTTAACATGTCACATGAACTTGCATATAATTTAGACTGAGATAATCATAAGCCTAAAACATGTTAGTATGTAGATCTAGGAATGTGTGAACATAACCTCAATTATAAACTAGCATATGACATAATCATGACATGTTCAATCCCAAGGCATGTATAATTTTAACATTAACATATAGGTGTGAACTAGATCTAACAAGATGAACTTGCATAAGTCCACTTTACAAACATGCATATAAATATAGATCTAGTTTTGGATCTAACATGTAACTTGCATATGGACATATGTATAATTAGATCGTGACTTGGATCTATCATAAAACATATAACTTGCATTAATCATATGAACCTAGATAGATCTTGACATGGATCCAACATAAAACTTGTAACTTGCATATGAACATATATATATATAGGCATATGGATCTAACATAAAGCATATGAATATATATATATATATATATGTAGATCTTGACTTGGATCTAACATAATACATACAACTTGCATTAATCATGTAAACATATATATGTAAATCTTAACATGAAACATATAACTTGCATATGATATTGATAGTTTCATTCTCAATCTTTAATAGATCCAACACCAAGTCCAATAAGCCATAAACATTCCAAGACAACTCATGATAAAATCATCACAAGAATCAAACATGAATTAGCATCGTCAATATTATACAACATGGTATAATCTATTTTTCACTTTATATCAAATCACGTCTTAAATTTATTTACATCTAAAAGATAACTACACTTACAAAAGACAATCTTGATTTCTGGAATCTGTATTCTGAAGTTAAAATGCTCGCCTTTGATGTAGACAATCGTTGTTTTAGTTTAATTTTGATTTGATTTGGTTTGTCTCTTTTAATTTGCTTCAAGTTGAATGGCGGCTACTCGAGGTTGTCCAACGGCAGCATGACGGCTCTTGGTTTGATTTTTAATATGATTTAGGATTGAGGCATTAGGTTGCTTATATAGAAGCTTGATTTAATAGGAACCGTCAGATTAACCTAGAGCAAATCAAAGCCATTCGGACAAGATAGAATAGCCACATCAGCCCTAATGACTCAGCAAGGAGTCCATCAGAACCAATCAGATGCCACATCTGCCTTAGAGCGAATCGGCCCATGGGTTGACTACCAAACACCCTTAATCAACCCCTAGTCGACCCAGCAAAGCTCGGGTCGACCTCAAAAATGGATCGGTTCGGTTATTCCCCGTCCCGATTCGCTGTTTTGAACTTTTTTGCATATTTATGTATTTAATTTATATATATATATATCTATTTTTTTCTCATATGCATACAAACTTCAAGGCTTAATAACTTCTTCATAAGGTATCCTTTTTATGCAAACCAAATGTCTATCTTGGCCAAAATTTTGAGACGAACGTAATAGCGCAACCCATTTCACTTAATTCTTCTTCTAAAAATTAAGTGTTCATGAATTTGTTAATTTTAATATTCTCAGAAAATTCGGGGTGTTACAACAGTGAAATGTGATTTGGAATTTATAAATCTTTTGTTAAGATTTAAAGGAGATTTTCCAAAGTAAAGTTTTCTAGTTTAATAAAATAAATTGGAATGGAATGGAATTCAATTCGGTAATAATCGAAGTGAACTTCTGTGGAGGAAGACTGTTATATATGGAATTTAAGAGGCTTTGCCGTTATTCCATTTATATTATTGGTTGGATATGAAACTTCATATCGATTATATATATTGATCTGTATTCTGTGAAGATTCCATTGTTATTGGAATGTGATTTTAGGTTTATCGGGAGCTGTGTTTTAAATGACATTAGTTCTTTAACCCAGCTAAAGATAAGATTAATTTCTTAACTTGGAATAGTCATTAAGTAATGATTTTCGAGATTAAAACTGAATCGGAGTTTTAATGAATCTTTAATTAGATTGAAAAGTGAATTTGATAACTAAAATTTTCAAATTCGAGAATTGATCGAGAATGGAGTACCACCAGTTTTACTCCAGGCGATATTAAAATCTTTAGTTAGATTTGAACGTGAAATGGTAATTGAATTTTCCGATAACACCGTGGTGTTAGATACGAACTATTACCAGTTTTTCTTCATGGGATGAATAGGTTGGGATTGGGAAATAATATAAATGATTACTTCGGTAAGGTTCGCTAATCCCGACTAGTTTGAATAAACCATAATTTGGTATTGATTGATTTCCAAAGGAAGATTAAAGAATAAATTTAAAGAATTTATCTTTGATAAAATTAATGGGAACCTTTCCCAAAAGATATGAATATTTAAATAAAAGAATATTCAAAATTGGAATGAGGCGTATGTTGTGTTTTTATAGCACTGGTTTATTACATACGCGAGTTATTCAGAAAGACCGGTTTTATCCCATTTTGAATAACTGAATCGGTGATGAGTCGACGATGAAGACGGTGGTGGAAGACCGGAGGTCTTCACATCGTTTGGATGATTAGTGATGTCTTGATTGGGTTGTACACTCAAGACGAGGTAATAAGTGGTGATCGTCCAGACGTACGTGGAAATCGACCGGATATGCGAGGACCTCTCTCCTGTATTTGACATACGGGACGAGGAATATGTTGCCTCCGCTTTCGTTCAGACCCAGAACGAACTTGTAAATGGACTGTGTGTCTGACATTGGATTTCATTCCATGTGATTAATAGACATCAGTTGCATAGCGTGAATTGCCTGTGTGGCATGCTGAGATGCAAATGATCAAGGCTTTTGTTGAAAAGCAGAGTCATGTGGTGGATGATCAAAGCATGGCTTTAATATAGCATAGCTTTGTGTAGCATTAATTCGCGAGCCTCACACCCCGGTGTGAACAGAAACGGGAGAGGACATCAGGGAGGACATGTGTTTCCTTCTAGCTAGGAGTGGTGTCTGGGTTTTGCACGCCCAGACGTTTTAGTTATGTAGATGATGGATAGCGAGGCGCCTCAGTTATGTCAGTCTCTGCGGATCCGATGGATGGTATGGTCTTTATACAGACCAATTTTACGCCCAATAGGGCGGGGAAACGTAGTGTTCAGGCATTTTAATCCACATCGAGTGGACAGGCCCGGACGATCCAAGGGCACACCTGTGTCTAGGCCCTGAGACATGGGCTAGATTGTCTCGAAGCGGTAAGGAAGATCCCTTGCCTTGGTTCGCAGATGGAAATCCAACTTCCAGTACGTGACATTTAGGTTTTATTGTAGTGCCTAGTATTGGCGACATGATATATGGTACCCATGCCATCTAGGGTTGATACATTTATATTTGAAGTTGTTTTATACACTATGCACTTATAATAGTATCAAATGATTTGTTTTAAATGTACCAAGCATGTTTGGCTATTATAAGGGAAAACCCTATACTCCGGCTTGCGTTGCATTGTGTGATGGGACCTGGGTCTTATAATAGCTTCATTTTTCCAAAAAGCATTGATCTGTTTTGTTATATGCACTGGTATTCTTGGGAGGAAACTCGTTCTGTGTTATACGGCGTGGTCCCTTGATATATCTGATTTTAAAGTAAAGTTTTAAATAACTATTTTAGTTCTCACACTAGCCACATGACTGACCTGGAGTTTATTGTTTTAACCTAAACTCTGGTTGCCCCTATTTTCCATATGGGCAACTAGTAGTTTTGGTTTTGCAGATTTATATTCATGGGATCTTGGTTTACAGCTGAAATGATATTCGGAAAGCTCTGTATCCATATATTCCATTCAGTTGTGTTTTGTATTATTTTTCCGCTGCTATGTATTTAAATGTGATTTAAATTTCTGGTATTGTTCGAATGTATATTATTTCTTCATACTCTGTATATTCTTGTACTCTGATGTAAATTGTTGTAATAAGCAATGAAATGTTCTTCTGTTTGTGTTCTGATTTGTCGTGTTCTCAACTCAATCCGGGCTTTCCCATAAGGGTGAGTTCGGGTCGCTTCATTTGGTATCAGAGCTTTAGTTTACAGAGCTCGAGAATAAGACACATTAGAACTGAACGAATGAACTCATCAGAGATTGGATTAGTAATATCCAATAAGAATGACTCGTTAGAGATGGGATGAGTGGCATCCTAGAATTAGTCCGAAGAGTGTTATTTTTAAAATAAAAATGAAAACCCATTTTGTTTTGAAAATTTAATCTAATTATACGTATTTGAGTATATCATTTTATTTTATATTGAATTTGGACAATCGAGTATATGAGACATTGCATATACGCGTCATGAATGTATATTCGAAGTTTTAATATACTGGAAAGATTTAGAATCACACTCTAGTCACCCAAAGATGAATCTGATGATTGTAGCTACATCATCAGAATTCATATTCGAGTTTCGAAAGTGGGATATCTATATATTTCCAATTGACTAGTGTGAGAACCAAAACTAGATAGGGTCTATTGTTGTGACTTGGCATCAAAAATGGATTTTTATATTTGTATAAATTATGCGCTTGAAAAGATAATCAACTAATTGATTGCTGGTTGTGTTGTTTGATTAATTAAAATTTTGAACCATTTAGCCAAATTATGTGTCAAATATTGAATTGAATTGGAAAATTGTTTGAGATTACATGCATGTACATGCATATATATTGGACAGGTCATTGCAAGGAGGCTAGAGAAGAGGGATAATATTGTATGCCCGACAAATAGGTACATGTTTACTAATTTCTTGGTTTTGGATGATTTTATGAGCCGATTGACTAGCCGCTTGGTTTTTCTTTTTCTTTTTGAGATGAGAGGGCCTGTTTGGTGGTTTGGGGATTTTCCCGATGCTCCCCGTACAAAGGAGGTTATGGAGAAATTTTACGAAAATTTAGGGTGTTAGCCAAATTTTTAAAGAATTTGAAAATTCTCAGAAACTGAAAAGTTGAAGAATGAAAGCCAAACTGAAAGTTGAGTTGATTAGTAAAACAACTTTCAGCTTCGTTCCTTTTCGCGGACGAAAAGAGTTTAAGTGGGGAGGTTGTAACAACCCGGAAAATCAGAACCAATTTAAAATTTTCATTTTGGCAATTTTAATGAATTTGAATATTTAAAATGATTTATTTTAAATAATAACGACGAGAAATTTATTTTGAATAGAATTAGAACGTATGAATTAATCTGAATCAAAGTTAGAATATAAATATTTATTTTAATTATAAAAGGAATTGAAAATGGCGTGGTAGTTTGAAATTTTGATTTCGAATTTCAAATGAATGTACAGGATTCAAAATAAACCGGATTTTAGCTAAACCAAAAATATTAGAATCTATTTGAAAATATCTTTCCCACGAATCCGAAAAATTGAAATTTCATAGCAGGAATAAAAAGTTATGCCTAGTTGAAAATTCAGAATAGCCGCTATAGAAATAAAGGCCCTAAAAATAGCCATTTTGCAAACGACCTCCATTTTCAACGAAACCACTTTTGTTGGATCCGGGATGTCAAGTTATTGCTAGATTCCAATTTCCATAATTTTTGGAATCAATATGTTAGCCTGGCAAAAGAAAATGTGTTTTGACAGTTTCAGTCAATTTGGATTGACAAAAAAATGGCCATTTTTCAAACGGTCTTAAAATTTACGAAATTAGTTTTGTTAGGACCGTATTGTCAATACAAAGCTAGAAATAATTTTTCTAGAATTTTTGAAGTCGGTATGTGGCCCCGGTAAATTAAAATGTGCGTTCAAATTCAATATATACTGATTTATATTTTAATTTAAAGGGAACTGATCGAAACAGTTGAATCAGCTTGCGGGACATATGCCATTGTGTACGGAATAGGGGTATTTAGATAGGGGTGATGGTTATTGAGTTCGATTTGCGGTTAAATAGAAAAAGTAACTTTATAGAATATAATTAAATTAAATATATTATTTAAATACAACCCCTTTGAAAGTCAAGCCCTTATTTATTTCCATTCGTGGTCAAACATCAGAAACCGGCCCCCGAAAATTCAAAATCTTGAAACCCCATATCGTTCTCCCCCGTCGTTCAGCGCGCCACCATCTCTGGGCCCCCACCGCGCCGCGACCGCTGCCCTTCCCCTCCGACCGCAACTCCGCCTCGTGCCCCCTCCTTCCTCTCCTCCTTCCTCCAACCGGCGAGCGAACCTCCCCCATCGAGAATGAAGACAACCGCACCCCATCGCTAGTCCACCCTGGAGCGAGCACCAGTTTCCCCTTGCGCCACTGTGAAGATACCCCCCTTAGAGCGACCGCGCACCCAATTCAGCGGTATGTTTTTTCTTTATTTTTGCTTATTTACATAGGATAAAAAAATACGATTTTTATTTATTTTCTAAACAGTGAAGAGCTTTGATTTTTTTTTCTAACAGTGAAGAGCTTTGATTTTTTTTCTTTTTTACAGTGAAGAGCTTTGATTTTTTAAAAAAAAAATGAAAAATCTTTGATTTTAAAAATAGAAGAAGTGATTTTAAAAATAGGAAATTTAGATTTTTATCATATAAAGTTTGTATTTTTATTTGTATGAAGTTTATATTTTTATTTGCATGAAGTTTAGATTTTTATAAGGAAGTAGCCAAGATAAAAATATCCTTTTTACACGTGTAACATTAGAATACAAAGGTTAGATTTTTATATTTAGAAATATTTGATTTTTATAAACAAAGCTTTGATTTTTAAATTAGAAAAGCTTCGATTTTTAATTTAGAAAAGATAAGATTTTTAAACGTGAAAAGATATGATTTTTAGTTATATAAAAATTCGATTTTTTGTTGTGTAAAAATTTGATTTTTATACAGTAGCATTATAAAAATATGGAAAACTGAATTATAAAAATATAATTTTTATAATATAAACATCAACATAAAAATATGATCTTTATGTATGAAGTAACAATATAAAAATGAGATTTTTAATAACCAACTGCGTGAAACAGATGACGATGGAATGGACTGAAATCAAAACGTAAACGAAACCATCCTTTAAAGAATGACGGAGTGGAAACCAAAGGTGAGAACTCCTCACTATAATTTCTTATACAGTTATTTATTTTATAACTGCATATATGAATGGCTCCCCATCGTCCACAGACCACGGACGACTTGTTTGGTTGTGTGTTTGAATTGATTTGTTTGTGTGAATTTGGTTAGTGATGTGAAATGGAAAATAGAAATATTCATGTGACGAATAAATTATTTGAACAATAAAAATATCATTTTTGTTGTATAAATGAACTGAATTAAATATTCATGTGTTGAAATATTTTATGGTTAAAAATATAAATTTTTAACGTGTATATGAATAAAATAAATATTCATTTACAAATCAGACGATCTGTAAATGTACACTCATTTGACTGATATGGATTGGGACGATAAAATTTTACACATCGCCCGACTGCACAAATAATATTCAGTATTTGTTGGTTGAAACCCCCACACGGGTGTTGGAATGATATTTGACGTACACTAATCCCAATTGTTAGTTGTATGTCGATCGATGGGTTGACATGCTGTTGTAAGCGTTAAATATTTATATCTAATGCTTATACAGTGTAGAATGCACTCTAGTTGATGGATGATTATTTATCACTGTTGTTGTATACATGTGTAGTATGGAATCCATATAATAACATTATATGGTAATTGGCTGTGTCCAATTCCAGTTCAGAAAGAACGAATATTTTAAAAGAACGAATATTTTAGAATAACGAATATTTTATAATATTTTAAAATAAAATTCAGAAATGAATCAAAATATGATTTTGAGGTCCGATTTGGGATGGACACGAATATATTTAAATATATAAAGCCGTGTTGATTAGATATGCGCTATTTTGACGCGAACGATATTTATATCGATTTTATTCATTTTTATAATGATTATAAAAAATGAAGTTATTTCAAATTCTGATGTTTGAATATATTGTCATTTATATGTTAATGATATGGAATATTCAATTTTGATTTGAAATTGAATATGAAGTTGAAATCGTTTTGAAAACGAATTTCAAATGATTTATAAAATACATTTTTAATGGAAATCGACAAAATATATATTATATATATATATAATATAATGGCCTGAATAGAACGCGCCGCACTACGGCAGTTCGCGAATTTCGACCATTGACTTCGAATGGACATTATGGGAGATCCGACCGTCGGATTCTCCTAAAACCAGAACCGTTGGGTTCGTATCGAAAGAGTTTTCGAATTAATATTAGAGATTTGAAATCTAAAGGTTGGATTTGGAATTATGTCCAAATCAAATTTAGAAAAGGTCGTTGTAAGTGCAGTTCGATGGCCGCTTATGGAAATCGACTGTACGGGCCTTGATAAAATTATTAAAACTATTAATAATTTGTGTAAAATCATATTAAATGATTTGGAAAGTGTTGGGATGGAAAATTCCATATTTGAAAAGAAAAAAATATTTTTATTGAAAGGAACTAGAATTAAAATCCAATATTTTTAAATAAATAAATTGGATTTGAAATGTTTTAAGAATAACCAGAATTTCCAATATATGAATTGGAATGGATTTGAATCGAAATTATTTTCGAAATATTTCGATATTGGATTTTGTGATTATACGGACATTGTGGCAGAATTTGGAAGATTATATATATCGTTATTGCAATACGATATTTGTTGATTTCAGAATTTGATATTGAATATAAGCTGATATAATTTCTATTCAGAGCCTTGTATTTAATATCAAATGGGATTTTGGGTTTGTCGTGAACGGTGTCTTCACTAACACTATTCTTAAACCTAGTTGAGGAAAGATTAAAAAAAAATTATTAAGATTTAACGAAGTTTACCAATTAATTAATATTTAATTGGAGTTGATTTGAATTGAACTTTGGGTTTGTCGTGAATGGTATCTTTAAATATGTTGTTCTTAAACCCAATAGAGTTAAGGAAATTACAAACTAACTAGAGATTAGCTAAGTTGAATGGTTTCCTGGGTATTGATCTGATGTTGGTTTTGGCCTTCGGGATTAATAATTAGGGAATTGTTCTCTTACTAATTTACGGTTAGAGACTGATGGAATGTGAATTTTGTTTATCATGAACTGTGTTTTAACGACATTCGTTCTTTAACCTGATTTACAGTGAAATGTGATAAATCTTTTGTTAAGATTTAATGGAGATTTTTCAAAGTAAAGTTTTCCAATTTAATAAAATAAATTGGAATGGAATGGAATTCGATTCGGTAATAATCGAAGTGAACTTCTGTGGAGGAAGACTGTTACTATATATGGAATTTAAGAGGCTTTGCCGTTATTCCATTTATATTATCGGTTGGATATGAAACTTCATATCGATTATATATATTGATCTGTATTCTGTGAAGATTCCATTGTTATTGGAATGTGATTTTAGGTTTATCGGGAGCTGTGTTTTAAATGACATTAGTTCTTTAACCCAGCTAAAGATAAGATTAATTTCTTAACTTGGAATAGTCATTAAGTAATGATTTTCGGGATTAAAACTGAATTGGAGTTTTAATGAATCTTTAATTAGATTGAAAGGTGAATTTGATAACTAAAATTATCAAATTCGAGAAATGATCGAGAATGGGGTACCACTAGTTTTACTCCAGGCGATAGTTAAATCTTTAATTAGATTTGAATGTGAAATGGTAATTGAATTTACCGATAATACCGTGGTGTTAGATATGAAGTATTACCAGTTTTGCTTCATGGGATGAATAGGTTGGGATTAGGAAATAAAATAAATGACTACTTCGGTAAGGTTCGCTAGTCCCGACTAGTCTGGATAAACCATAATTTGGTATGGATTGATTTCCAAAGGAAGATTAAAGAATAAATTTAAAGAATTTATCTTGGATGAAATTAATTGGAACCTTTCCCAAAGATATGAATATTTAAATAAAAGAATATTCAGAATTGGAATGAGGCGTATGTTGTGTTTTTATAGCACTTGTTTATTATATACGCGAGTTATTCAGAAAAACCGGGTTTATCCCATTCTGAATACCTGAATCGGCGATGAGTCGACGATGAAGACGGTGGTTAAAGACCGGAGGTCTTCACATCGTTTGGATGAATACTGATGTCTTGATTGGGCTGTACACCCAAGACGAGGTAATATGTGATGACCCGCAAATCCATACTACCTGAGCTGACTAATACAGCACACGACCTACTCAAATAATACAGAAATACGAGTCATTAGGGTTAAAGAAAATAGAAAAGATAGAAGATGAATAGAAATAACAATACAGAACCTTATAGCGGAACAAATAAAATATATTATATAACATAAGCTTTGAAATACAAAATTTTATATCATATATACATACCATCATCAGAGTACATTACACCATTTGTTACAGCGTAAATAACTCTAAATAACTAATGTTGAAGCCTCCTGCTTCAAGGTCCTCCAAATGTATCTGTAAAGGCTAAAACACTTGATTGCCCGTACAAATTTGTGCACCCAAGAGTTTAGGAAAAAAACAAACAAAATAAACTTTGGGTCAGTCATGAGACTGATCTGAGTAAACTCCAACCATATTGTTTAACTTTCAAAAAAAACTTTTGAATGAAAAGGATAATAGTAAGACCGGCCCACACATAAACACAGACAGTTTACTATAACCCAAAACATTTTTGATATCAAAATCCAGTGATATTACAATAATTTCTAATCAAATAAATAACCAACTAGTAGAACGCTTACATCTCACGCTCTACATAGTATAAAATCAAAAACCGCAGGGCGCTTATTGGAGATTGGATTCTGACTATGACAAGATATGGGACCACCTGCCGATAGTGTATCTCTAGAGGGGAACACACTGGGTTCAACAAGAACGTCTTGCAACCCGGCCCACACATGACCGACCACTCATTTCGCTTGAGTGTATCGAATGTATATCACCAACGGTTGGCCTCAAACCACCGTTTCCCAAAAAGGGACAGCATCGAAATAGATTAAAGAAGTAAAAAAAATTTCTCTAGATAGGTGATTATACACCCTGATGGGAGCGACCCACATAGCCATGCTGCCTGCCCGATTTTTGTCATTTCCCGGTTGTGAAGCTTGAGGCTACGTCTATCTTTTAGAACATCTGGCCACCATACACTTTGAATGCCACATCGTCAAACCCATCAAATCACTAGTTGATCTTCCCAAAAATATTACGGGTATAAAAGCTAAGAGAAACGAATTTCTCTACCACCAGACGTAATACCTTGAAAAGATCGTTTTATGTGACCGTTGGGAATACTCTGTCAGACATTCGTCCATACAAGTTGTCCTGGGACTGAACAAACAAAACAGCCCTTGCATTTCACTCCATCTTCGATTATATTCAGTATAATTTAATTCGCAACGTCTATGCCTATAGGGAGTGGTTTTCGGATATTAAATCCAATCGGTCTCCCCGTATTGACAACGATGGTCAAAAATCTTTGATAGTCGGTGATTTAACTATTAAAGGAAAAATAAGCATCCATCAAACAATTTCACGATCACCGGCCCTTTCTAATATTTTACATTAAATTCACGTTCTTAGTGAATTCTATATATATCGTTATATCGAATTTTATTATCAAAATTTCTTAAAAATAATCTAATTCCTTGAATTTCCGGAAAAATTCGCCATAACCTCCTTTGTACTGGAAAATAGTTCAAACCTCAACTCGCCTCTCTAAGCCCTTTCCATTCAAAAAGAAAATCAAAAAGCCAAGCGGCTTGCCGATTCGGCGCATAAAACCTCATATGAAATTGAAACATGTACCTTTTTGTCGGGCATTTAAATATATTCTTCATACTCTCTTCATATTCTCCATCATATACCTGTTTGACATATATACACCCATTCCCAATATCATTTCAACTAATCGAATCATTTTTACTTTTAATTATTTTCCATTCGCCAACTAGTTTTCTAATTAGCTTCTTTTCTTAACCTGCTTTTAATCTGAATAAATCACGTTCGAATATACTTTTATTCACTTACACACAATTCAAACTCAATTTGCTCGCTTTTAAATTCTAATCCAATTTTTATATTTAAATTCTCAATTTTAATTCCCAAATTTCATTTCACTTACACATCGTTATGTTCGACTCAAAATTTATAAACAAATTTCTTGGAAATTTAGTTAACCATATTCGATAATTAAAGTTCTGATTTTTGTTCCAAAAATCAGTCGATTTTCTTCACTTGAGTTTATATTTAATTTATAGCTTAAGTCCGGATTTTTCTAATGTAAATTCGGATTTTTATCCACTCAAAATCCTTTTATTCAGTTAAATAAACCGTTATGGTTTAAAACGATTATGGCGTTGTTTTTCTAAAAATTTGATTTTGACATAACTCAAAATCTATATGACAAAATCTAGATTTTTCTCTTCCATTAGAAAACTATCATTCAATAGGTCCGGGCGTTTCTTGTTTCATCGAATTCTGACTTATATTGAGTTTTATATACTCAATTGAAATTCGAATCGCCAATTTACGAACTACTGCGCTGCGGCGAGTTCGTTTTTAATTAAATTAAATATAAACGTTTAATGTAACGACCCGTGTTTTTCGACCATTTGGATATGAATATTTAAATTAGTTTTAAATATTATATTGGAATATTAATGAAATTTAATATTGAGTTCGTTATTAAAACGAAGTTGAACGTTATAATTTATATATAATATAAATCGAGCTTGAAAATGGCGTGCAGTTCGTAAATTGGAGTTTTGAACTTCAACTGAGAATACAGGATTCGATATAAGTCGGATTTCTGTGAAACAAGAAACGGTGGAACCATGTTGACGATAATTTTCATATGAAAGAGAAAAATCCAGATTTCGTGTTATAGTTTGATAGTTATGGCCAAATCAAATTTTGAAATAGTCGCTATGGAAAATCGTTATTTAATTATAGGCCTTTAAAATAGTAGTTTTGCAAACGGACTCAGATTTCGACGAAATCAGTTTCATTAGAACCGTATCGTTAAATTATTGTACGGTGGTGAATTGCGTGGGAAAACCGATATCGTATGTGACCATGGTAGCCGTAAAACGCCCGTTCAAATTTGTATAGCGCGTATTAAAATAAATAAAAGGATATTTGGCATAACTTGAGCAGACGATCGAATTTGGCCACGAAACCAGTTCCGTTGAGTTCGTATCGTCGATTAGAGTCATAATAAGTATATGGTTTGTTATTTTTAGAGACCGGAAAATTTGGTGTTAAAAGGGGTATTGCGGTTCGGGGTAAAAACAACCTATCGGGCAAACAGTCTCAGAATGCGACGAAATTAGTGCCGTTGGGTTCATATCGAAAAGTTATTGTCGATGTTCGCAGTTTCAAGTGGATTTGATTTATCTGGTGACCGTGGAAAAATTTAACGTGTGTTCATTTCTGGTTTTATAAGGGAATTTTTTTCAAACGACCTCGGATTGCGACGAAACTTGTCCCATTGGATCCGGAATAACTTTTTACATTAAGATAAGCCTTTTTATCAGTAGACAGAAATCGTTTGTAGGGTTTTAATCAATCACTTCACTGTGAGGTTTCATTTTTATATTTTAAAAATTTACCATCCCCTATATATACATCACATATAACATAAAACCCTAGTGCCTAGTCAAAACCATTTTTCCGCCGCCTGTATGAAATGAAGCGTAAATCCTAATTAAACTAGGTGAGGTACCAATACATACAACCTACTTCAAAACAGTAGGCACAACCCTATGTATATATGAACCGCACATGCAAAGTTGAAACTAGGCACCTAAATTTGTACACAATGGAAATTCAGCCTACACTTCATTTAAATCACGTACAAGATGCCAATCCTACGTACTGTATTTTCTTTTCATCCTTTACATACGTGCCGACCAAGTTCTGTATTACTCGACAATCATACGGCTACCCTACATTATCTCTGAAAACCTATACTCTGTCTCCTTGCGTCCCACGTATTTCTCTCCTATATATTGACTTCTCTCCATTCGCAACCAAAGCTTTCCTCTTATTTACAAACTCTCCTCTCGTAAAAAAAAAAAAATATATATATATATATATGCGGACATAAGAAAACCTGGGAAGAGGAGCACGGTGTTGAAGGGTTCATGGGAATGCGAAAGTGGATGGGTGGAGTTAGAGGGAGCGGGACTTGGTGGGTTGGTGAGTGACGTTGAGGCTGAGAGGTTGGCAGGCGTTGATCGGTGGGCCGATGATCAAGGAGGAAGCGGAGGCGGGATCTGGGGAATATGATGCGAGCGTGGCTTTAAACGATGGAAGAAACAAGGAAAAAAAAGGGACAGGGGAGTGCGGTGTAGAAAAAAAAAAAGGGGGATGTGTTGGGACTGAAGGGCGGTAGGAGCTTGTGGCAAATATGGAGGACGTGAGGAGTTGGCATGGGTACTTAAGTGGGAAGGGAATGTTAAACGAAATGGAAGGAAGCATGGCATGGCGGGTTTCAAGAACTGTAGGCGATGGAGACTTGGGTGTCTGCTGCGTGTATAAGCAGAAGAAGGTGCGGCTTGTTCTGGCAAAAGGTAAAGACGATGTACAGTATTTATTAATTTACGCCTAATTAAATACTTACATACCTAATCAACGTTTAACATGACATGCAATTTTCTATTTATATGCCATAACCCAATTTTTACAGTACGCATAATCCTAGTTTTAAAGTGACTAATCAATATTATTACCGTGCCTAATTGTTCGGTTGATGATAGTAGGAAACGTGGTCATCAGAAGAAGTAAAACATACTGATATGAGATTTAATGTAGGATACGTATATTTTAAATGAAATTGATGGGAGTCAAACATTTAGTTAATAACATAATTACTTTAAAGATTTTAAAAATATGAAGTGAGCACCGTAATAAATTTATATATTGGTTTTACAGTGACGGAATTCGATGAAACGGTTGACGATGGGACCATATCGTCTGACGTAACCTTACGAGGACAGATTGGACAGGATTGAAACAACTGAGGTCTTCAGTTAAATTAAATGCTAATTTAATTTAACTGAAACCAACAGTTTTAGCAACGACGAAACCAAGGTGAGTTAAACTCACTCAGTTACCCTTTTTATTTTATATAAATTGGGTGTTTTTATTTTGTGTGCTCTGCTTGCCAATGGTTGACTGCTTTGCTAGTTATCTATTTATCTGTTAATTTAACTGATGAAATTAAACTGTGTTTAATTTCAGTGAAATACCAAATCGTTATTCTTTTAACGATTGATTCCAATAAAGGTGACTCACCTTGGTTGGTCACGTTTATTTATAAACGTGTTTTAAATGGTTGAATTGTTTGAATTGCTTGCGGTTGATGTTGAATGGTTGCTATTTAGTGTTATCAGTTAAACAAAACTGAATGGTCTGATTTGAGATAACCATTCAAGTACAGGGAAGAACAGGTTGGAGGGATCCAACCGGATTCCTCAAAAATATTGTTTGTTTTCATATTATCATATATGAACTGATCTGTTTGTGTGATTGATTTGATGGTTGATTATTAATTGAATATTCAACATCTGTTTGGTTTGAACCAATGGGCGATATTGGTTAAGTGTTTGGCAGAGTATGGCCTTTAAAACCAATCGAGTTATAGATATTGATTCACCGTCAGGTGAATAGATAGAGTCGAGGTTATAAAATTTATTTTATAACCAGAGTTAGATTTGAATTATATTATGTGAATAAAAGTTATTTAAGAGAAACAAATAAATATTTTATTTGTTTAAGACTTTGATTTGTTACGAAGTTATTTTGCAAAGCAAATGCTGATGTTAATCAGATTTACCAGTTGAAGAATAAGAAAAGAATTAAATGGTTAAACCTTGAGAATTTGTTTTGTAAAGAAACAAATAATGAGAATCTATCTAAATTAATTATATTTTTAATTAATTTAAAGCAAGGATTGTTGAAATCGGTTAATGAGATAATCAAGTTTTTGAGTTGATTAAATCGACCGTTTGGAGTTAGAATTGTTTATCAAGTTGATGTGTTTGACTAAAATAGTTAACGAATATTGTTTGAATTTAAATAAGAATTTAAAAAGGGATTTAGTAGTTAATTTAGATAATAAAGGGTTTAACTACTAAAGTAGTTAATGTGTTGAAATAAGTTATTATTTTAATTAATGATGAAGTTAGGAATATATTTTTAAATGGGAATTCATTTAAAAAGCTACCGAATGTGAGATGCAAGCCAATTGAATGGTGAAAGGAAATAAACATACTCAATTATATGAATTAAGTGCAAGGAGATTACGATAAAAAGGGTTTATTATAAACCAGAGGTTTTAAGTGAGATTCAAAGGGTTAAGACGTTAATTTTACATTAACGTTATTTGAAAACGAGATCTAGTAAAAAGGAGAATTTTAAATGAGATTTCGAAATGGGAAATTGAATATAGTTATTCAAGATGGAATTAGCCAAACATAATTATTCGGCTAAGTTGCCATTTCATACGACTGCTAGCGTAATTCGCAGGGCTGCAGATAGCCTACGGCGGTCGGATGTTTCCTGAGGGAATCAGGCGTAACCATTGTGATCGCCGTGATCTAGAGTCAAGCGAATGGAGTTAAGACGAATGTTAATTAATCAATTAGAGTTATTCAAATGTCGTATTTTTGAATATTAAAAGAATTAGAAGTTTCAATTTAACAAAAAGGAAATTAGATTGTCAAAGGCCAAATGATGCTAAATACTGAATCAGTGAACTCATTGGAGTGTCATGTTTGAAACACTGTATATTTTGATAGTTAAAACACCGACTATCAAATCATGTCCAATACGATTGTTGGTACGGAAAGACCGGGATCGAATGTATTCGAAAACCATTCCGACCAACAAATACGTGAAGATCTCAGAAGATGATCGAGATGGAGCATTTAAGACCGTGGATCTTCATAAACGGAAGAACCACTAATGTTCTCTGCCTGGCAAGCAGAGATAAACTGTGATTCTGTCGTAGTTGGAATCTACGGGGTTGCAAGGACTTCTCGCTACTGATCCATGGGGTGATTCCTATATGGATGCAGTAGGAGAGTGCCTTCGGTTCATCCTGTTCCTGGATGACGTGTATGGACGAATGTCTGACAGAGTATTTCCAAAGGGTCACGTACGTTGATTTCTTCAAACGTACGATAGTTGTTGGCGGGGAATCGCCGTTCTCTTAGCTTCTAGCTAGAGTATTTTTGTGGACGTCAATTAGTGATATCTGACGGATCTGACGATGTGGCATTCAAAGTGAATGGTGACCAGATGATCAAAAGTTAATTCTGGCCTCAAGCCTCATCAACCGGGAAATGACAAAAATCGGGCAGGCAGCATGGCTATGTGGGTCGCTCCCATTAGGGTGTATGATCACCTATCTAGAGGAAATCCTATTTGTTTCTTAAATCTATGTTTCGATGCTGTCCCTTGTCGGGAGACGGTTGCTGATCCCAACCGTCGGTGATATACATTCGATACACTCAAGCGAAATGAGTGGTCGGTCATGTGAGGGCCGGGTTGCAAGAAGTTCTTGTTGAACCCAGTGTATTCGTCTCTAGAGATACACGATCGGCAGGTGGTCCCATACGTTGTCAAGGTCGGAATCGAATATCCAATAAGCGCCTGCGGGTTTTTGATTGTATACTATATATGTAGAGCGTGAGATGCAAGCGTTCTACTAGATTGCTATTTACTTGTATTTAGACATTATTATAATATCAGACAAGATATTGGTTTCAAAAATGTTTTGGGTTATCGTAAGGTAAAAACCGTCCGTGTTTATGTGTGGATTTGGTCTTACGATTATCCTTTTCTTTTGAAAGGATTTTGAACTTTAAAATCATGATTGGATGATTCACCCTTATTACTGCGCGAGTTTATCTCACTCTGGTTCACCAGACTGACCCGGTGTTTTGTAAATGCTCGGGTTAGCCCGGAGTGTACAGGTTCAGGTTATCGACTGCTGAGAAATGACGAGATGGAAGAGTCCAGATGTATGATATTACTATTCCGCTGTGTGTTATATGAGGACAGATTATTATCACTGTCCAGATGTGTACTCTGATATTGTAAGTATTTCAAAAACTTTCAATAAAGGTTATTTCTGTATTATATTTTGTTTCGCTGCGATGTGAGACTCTGTGTTGTGTTGTGTTCTTCTTCTTCTTCTATTCTAATATTTCTTTCTTTCTTACCTCACCCTCTAAATTCTTTCTATTAATGATCTGGAATGTTCGATGTCTGAAAGGGTCAACATGGTAGTTTGATGTTGATTTTCGGAGTCGAAAATCCCGGTTCGTTACAGTGGTATCAGAGCTGGTTGCTTAATTGGTATGGATGATAGGGGGTTCTCGCTTCGCGTTAGGTGGCGAACGGGAGACTCTTACCCCTACATCTCCCGACAATGTGGGTTGGTCGAGTCAAGAGGCTGGCCGTAAAAGCAGTTCTGAGGTATCTCTGTAAGCCACGCTGGGAGGTTAGCCCAGTGCCGAGGGAGGAGAGGATGGTTGAAAAGCCTACTCGAATCCCGGGGTCGTTACAGTGGTATCAGAGCTTAAGGTTAAGTGATTACCTTGGCTCTGTGGCGTGACTCAGTAGACATGGGGTTAGTAATACCCTAGACTGAGTTTGAGTGTATATATATGAGCGCGTATTTGTAAATTGATATAAAAACTGTTTATATTGTGTTGGTTGGTTTGTCGAGTAGTTTATGAATTCTGGTCGATACAGTAATGCAAACTGTGTCGATAAGTGTTTCTAAACTCTTGAACAGAATAATTCGACACAGTATGTTTTTGAAAGAGGGTAAATGGAAATTTTTACCCGAAATATATTTTGATATAAACAAGGTATATATATTAAAATTATTATAATGTATATATTGGTTGTGTTAATTTGTTAATATAATTGAATCAGATTATAATCAAGATGGTTATAAATAACTAGTCAGGATTAGTGGAAATGTAATAAATCAGTCAGATGAATTAAATCTCAATTTAAATCAGAATTTAGATTGAAATTGTGAAAACATAGAAAAGTGTGAAAAAGAATTTTGGATTAAATATATGTGAATTTTAATATCCTGGGAGATTTTAAATTTGGTTTACAAGCATCGTGAATGATATGTTGAAATAAATTTCAAAATGGAAATATTTAAATATGGTTTGATAAGTGATATAGTATTGAACTCACTTCGATAGCTGGGGAATAACTCTGAGGATGCTGGCCACATCATCAGTGTTCATTTTCGAGTTGTAAGTGACGGATTACTACCAAAAAATCTTGTTTTGAAATTGCTTTGAGAAAGACAAGTTTGAATCCTGGAAAAAAAAGATTATTTGATTTTGAAAGAGATGAACTATTTAAAAACTCCCAGGGAAATTGTTGAACAAAAACAAAATTAAATAGAAATTTGTGAAAGCAAATATGAATTGAATTGAAACCAATTAAATGAAAATTGAAACGGGATATATTAGATCGAGCAGAACCAGATTTTGAATTGCGAGACGAGGATCTGAAATGGTGTTGGACTGGTAAGTTAAGGGTTGAAATTGATGATGGATGGAGATTGAGTTAAGAATGAGATTCGGCTTGGATGCATGAAGGATGTGGTTTTGGAAGATAAAGTTGGAATTTCGTTGGGAATGCAATCGTATATGCTGACAGGGTAGCAGATGGAAAAGATATAGTGATGTGCCCGACAAAAAAGGTACATGTTTATTTTTATATGGGTTTGGTGATTTATGAGCCTATTTGGCAAGCCGCTTGGCTGTTTTATTTTCTTTTGGATTGGAGAAGGCCTAGAAAGGGCAAGTTGTGGTTGTACCGATTGAGCCGTACAGAGGTGGTGCTGGCGAAATTTTTCGGAAATTTAAAGTGTTAGAAAATTTTCGATATTTTTGAAAATATCTATATACAGTATTGAATTGGTTTCTAATTTAAAAATAAATTGGATTTGAAAGTTAGTGAGTTTATAACGTTCTTTCTTACCTTAGCAATTTCGAGGACGAAATTATTTTAAGGGGGGAAGAATGTAACGACCCGTGTTTTTCGACCATTTGGATATGAATATTTAAATTAGTTTTAAATATTATATTGGAATATTAATGAAATTTAATATTGAGTTCGTTATTAAAGCGAAGTTGAACGTTATAATTTATATATAATATAAATCGAGCTTGAAAATGGCGTGCAGTTCGTAAATTGGAGTTTTGAACTTCAACTGAGAATACAGGATTCGATATAAGTCGGATTTCTGTGAAACAAGAAACGGTGGAACCATGTTGACGATAATTTTCATATGAAAGAGAAAAATCCAGAATTCGTGTTATAGTTTGATAGTAATGGCCAAATCAAATTTTGAAATAGTCGCTATGGAAAATCGTTATTTAATTATAGGCCTTTAAAATAGTAGTTTTGCAAACGGACTCAGATTTCGACGAAATCAGTTTCATTAGAACCGTATCGTTAAATTATTGTACGGTGGTGATTTGCGTGGGAAAACCGATATCGTATGTGACCATGGTAGCCGTAAAACGCCCGTTCAAATTTCTATAGCGCGTATTAAAATACATAAAAGGATATTTGGCATAACTTGAGCAGACGATCGAATTTGGCCACGAAACCAGTTCCGTTGAGTTCGTATCGTCGATTAGAGTCATAATAAGTATATGGTTTGTTATTTTTAGAGACCGGAAAATTTGGTGTTAAAAGGGGTATTGCGGTTCGGGGTAAAAACAGCCTATCGGGCAAACAGTCTCAGAATGCGACGAAATTAGTGCCGTTGGGTTCATATCGAAAAGTTATTGTCGATGTTCGCAGTTTCAAGTGGATTTGATTTATCTGGTGACCGTGGAAAAATTTAACGTGTGTTCATTTCTGGTTTTATAAGGGAATTTTTTTCAAACGACCTCGGATTGCGACGAAACTTGCCCCATTGGATCCGGAATAACTTTTTACATTAAGATAAGCCTTTTTATCAGTAGACAGAAATCGTTTGTAGGGTTTTAATCAATCACTTCACTGTGAGGTTTCATTTTTATATTTTAAAAATTTACCATCCCCTATATATACATCACATATAACATAAAACCCTAGTGTCTAGTCAAAACCATTTTTCCGCCGCCTGTATGAAATGAAGCGTAAATCCTAATTAAACTAGGTGAGGTACCAATACATACAACCTACTTCAAAACAGTAGGCACAACCCTATGTATATATGAACCGCACATGCAAAGTTGAAACTAGGCACCTAAATTTGTACACAATGGAAATTCAGCCTACACTTCATTTAAATCACGTACAAGATGCCAATCCTACGTACTGTATTTTCTTTTCATCCTTTACATACGTGCCGACCAAGTTCTGTATTACTCGACAATCATATGGCTACCCTACATTATCTCTGAAAACCTATACTCTGTCTCCTTGCGTCCCACGTATTTCTCTCCTATATATTGACTTCTCTCCATTCGCAACCAAAGCTTTCCTCTTATTTACAAACTCTCCTCTCGTAAATATATATATATATATATATATATATATATATATATATATATATGCGGACATAAGAAAAACTGGGAAGAGGAGCACGGTGTTGAAGGGTTCATGGGAATGCGAAAGTGGATGGGTGGAGTTAGAGGGAGCGGGACTTGGTGGGTTGGTGAGTGACGTTGAGGCTGAGAGGTTGGCAGGCGTTGATCGGTGGGCCGATGATCAAGGAGGAAGCGGAGGCGGGATCTGGGGAATATGATGCGAGCGTGGCTTTAAACGATGGAAGAAACAAGGAAAAAAAAAGGGACAGGGGAGTGCGGTGTAGAAAAAAAAAAAAAAAGGGGGATGTGTTGGGACTGAAGGGCGGTAGGAGCTTGTGGCAAATATGGAGGACGTGAGGAGTTGGCATGGGTACTTAAGTGGGAAGGGAATGTTAAACGAAATGGAAGGAAGCATGGCATGGCGGGTTTCAAGAACTGTAGGCGATGGAGACTTGGGTGTCTGCTGCGTGTATAAGCAGAAGAAGGTGCGGCTTGTTCTGGCAAAAGGTAAAGACGATGTACAGTATTTATTAATTTACGCCTAATTAAATACTTACATACCTAATCAACGTTTAACGTGACATGCAATTTTCTATTTATATGCCATAACCCAATTTTTACAGTACGCATAATCCTAGTTTTAAAGTGACTAATCAATATTATTACCGTGCCTAATTGTTCGGTTGATGATAGTAGGAAACGTGGTCATCAGAAGAAGTAAAACATACTGATATGAGATTTAATGTAGGATACGTATATTTTAAATGAAATTGATGGGAGTCAAACATTTAGTTAATAACATAATTACTTTAAAGATTTTAAAAATATGAAGTGAGCACCGTAATAAATTTATATATTGGTTTTACAGTGACGGAATTCGATGAAACGGTTGACGATGGGACCATATCGTCTGACGTAACCTTACGAGGACAGATTGGACAGGATTGAAACAACTGAGGTCTTCAGTTAAATTAAATGCTAATTTAATTTAACTGAAACCAACCGTTTTAGCAACGACGAAACCAAGGTGAGTTAAACTCACTCAGTTACCCTTTTTATTTTATATAAATTGGGTGTTTTTATTTTGTGAGCTCTGCTTGCCAATGGTTGACTGCTTTGCTAGTTATCTATTTATCTGTTAATTTAACTGATGAAATTAAACTGTGTTTAATTTCAGTGAAATACCAAATCGTTATTCTTTTAACGATTGATTCCAATAAAGGTGACTCACCTTGGTTGGTCACGTTTATTTATAAACGTGTTTTAAATGGTTGAATTGTTTGAATTGCTTGCGGTTGATGTTGAATGGTTGCTATTTAGTGTTATCAGTTAAACAAAACTGAATGGTCTGATTTGAGATAACCATTCAAGTACAGGGAAGAACAGGTTGGAGGGATCCAACCGGATTCCTCAAAAATATTGTTTGTTTTCATATTATCATATATGAACTGATCTGTTTGTGTGATTGATTTGATGGTTGATTATTAATTGAATATTCAACATCTGTTTGGTTTGAACCAATGGGCGATATTGGTTAAGTGTTTGGCAGAGTATGGCCTTTAAAACCAATCGAGTTATAGATATTGATTCACCGTCAGGTGAATCGATAGAGTCGAGGTTATAAAATTTATTTTATAACCAGAGTTAGATTTGAATTATATTATGTGAATAAAAGTTATTTAAGAGAAACAAATAAATATTTTATTTGTTTAAGACTTTGATTTGTTACGAAGTTATTTTGCAAAGCAAATGCTGATGTTAATCAGATTTACCAGTTGAAGAATAAGAAAAGAATTAAATGGTTAAACCTTGAGAATTTGTTTTGTAAAGAAACAAATAATGAGAATCTATCTAAATTAATTATATTTTTAATTAATTTAAAGCAAGGATTGTTGAAATCGGTTAATGAGATAATCAAGTTTTTGAGTTGATTAAATCGACCGTTTGGAGTTAGAATTGTTTATCAAGTTGATGTGTTTGACTAAAATAGTTAACGAATATTGTTTGAATTTAAATAAGAATTTAAAAAGGGATTTAGTAGTTAATTTAGATAATAAAGGGTTTAACTACTAAAGTAGTTAATGTGTTGAAATAAGTTATTATTTTAATTAATGATGAAGTTAGGAATATATTTTTAAATGGGAATTCATTTAAAAAGCTACCGAATGTGAGATGCAAGCCAATTGAATGGTGAAAGGAAATAAACATACTCAATTATATGAATTAAGTGCAAGGAGATTACGATAAAAAGGGTTTATTATAAACCAGAGGTTTTAAGTGAGATTCAAAGGGTTAAGACGTTAATTTTACATTAACGTTATTTGAAAACGAGATCTAGTAAAAAGGAGAATTTTAAATGAGATTTCGAAATGGGAAATTGAATATAGTTATTCAAGATAGAATTAGCCAAACATAATTATTCGGCTAAGTTGCCATTTCATACGACTGCTAGCGTAATTCGCAGGGCTGCAGATAGCCTACGGCGGTCGGATGTTTCCTGAGGGAATCAGGCGTAACCATTGTGATCGCCGTGATCTAGAGTCAAGCGAATGGAGTTAAGACGAATGTTAATTAATCAATTAGAGTTATTCAAATGTCGTATTTTTGAATATTAAAAGAATTAGAAGTTTCAATTTAACAAAAAGGAAATTAGATTGTCAAAGGCCAAATGATGCTAAATACTGAATCAGTGAACTCATTGGAGTGTCATGTTTGAAACACTGTATATTTTGATAGTTAAAACACCGACTATCAAATCATGTCCAATACGATTGTTGGTACGGAAAGACCGGGATCGAATGTATTCGAAAACCATTCCGACCAACAAATACGTGAAGATCTCAGAAGATGATCGAGATGGAGCATTTAAGACCGTGGATCTTCATAAACGGAAGAACCACTAATGTTCTCTGCCTGGCAAGCAGAGATAAACTGTGATTCTGTCGTAGTTGGAATCTACGGGGTTGCAAGGACTTCTCGCTACTGATCCATGGGGTGATTCCTATATGGATGCAGTAGGAGAGTGCCTTCGGTTCATCCTGTTCCTGGATGACGTGTATGGACGAATGTCTGACAGAGTATTTCCAAAGGGTCACGTACGTTGATTTCTTCAAACGTACGATAGTTGTTGGCGGGGAATCGCCGTTCTCTTAGCTTCTAGCTAGAGTATTTTTGTGGACGTCAATTAGTGATATCTGACGGATCTGACGATGTGGCATTCAAAGTGAATGGTGACCAGATGATCAAAAGTTAATTCTGGCCTCAAGCCTCATCAACCGGGAAATGACAAAAATCGGGCAGGCAGCATGGCTATGTGGGTCGCTCCCATTAGGGTGTATGATCACCTATCTAGAGGAAATCCTATTTGTTTCTTAAATCTATGTTTCGATGCTGTCCCTTGTCGGGAGACGGTTGCTGATCCCAACCGTCGGTGATATACATTCGATACACTCAAGCGAAATGAGTGGTCGGTCATGTGAGGGCCGGGTTGCAAGAAGTTCTTGTTGAACCCAGTGTATTCGTCTCTAGAGATACACGATCGGCAGGTGGTCCCATACCTTGTCAAGGTCGGAATCCAATATCCAATAAGCGCCTGCGGGTTTTTGATTGTATACTATATATGTAGAGCGTGAGATGCAAGCGTTCTACTAGATTGCTATTTACTTGTATTTAGACATTATTATAATATCAGACAAGATATTGGTTTCAAAAATGTTTTGGGTTATCGTAAGGTAAAAACCGTCCGTGTTTATGTGTGGATTTGGTCTTACGATTATCCTTTTCTTTTGAAAGGATTTTGAACTTTAAAATCATGATTGGATGATTCACCCTTATTACTGCGCGAGTTTATCTCACTCTGGTTCACCAGACTGACCCGGTGTTTTGTAAATGCTCGGGTTAGCCCGGAGTGTACAGGTTCAGGTTATCGACTGCTGAGAAATGACGAGATGGAAGAGTTCAGATGTATGATATTACTATTCCGCTGTGTGTTATATGAGGACAGATTATTATCACTGTCCAGATGTGTACTCTGATATTGTAAGTATTTCAAAAACTTTCAATAAAGGTTATTTCTGTATTATATTTTGTTTCGCTGCGATGTGAGACTCTGTGTTGTGTTGTGTTCTTCTTCTTCTTCTTCTTCTATTCTAATATTTCTTTCTTTCTTACCTCACCCTCTAAATTCTTTCTATTAATGATCTGGAATGTTCGATGTCTGAAAGGGTCAACATGGTAGTTTGATGTTGATTTTCGGAGTCGAAAATCCCGGTTCGTTACAGTGGTATCAGAGCTGGTTGCTTAATTGGTACGGATGATAGGGGGTTCTCGCTTCGCGTTAGGTGGCGAACGGGAGACTCTTACCCCTACATCTCCCGACAATGTGGGTTGGTCGAGTCAAGAGGCTGGCCGTAAAAGCAGTTCTGAGGTATCTCTGTAAGCCACGCTGGGAGGTTAGCCCAGTGCCGAGGGAGGAGAGGATGGTTGAAAAGCCTACTCGAATCCCGGGGTCGTTACAGTGGTATCAGAGCTTAAGGTTAAGTGATTACCTTGGCTCTGTGGCGTGACTCAGTAGACATGGGGTTAGTAATACCCTAGACTGAGTTTGAGTGTATATATATGAGCGCGTATTTGTAAATTGATATAAAAACTGTTTATATTGTGTTGGTTGGTTTGTCGAGTAGTTTATGAATTCTGGTCGATACAGTAATGCAAACTGTGTCGATAAGTGTTTCTAAACTCTTGAACAGAATAATTCGACACAGTATGGTTTTGAAAGAGGGTAAATGGAAATTTTTACCCGAAATATATTTTGATATAAACAAGGTATATATATTAAAATTATTATAATGTATATATTGGTTGTGTTAATTTGTTAATATAATTGAATCAGATTATAATCAAGATGGTTATAAATAACTAGTCAGGATTAGTGGAAATGTAATAAATCAGTCAGATGAATTAAATCTCAATTTAAATCAGAATTTAGATTGAAATTGTGAAAACATAGAAAAGTGTGAAAAAGAATTTTGGATTAAATATATGTGAATTTTAAGATCCTGGGAGATTTTAAATTTGGTTTACAAGCATCGTGAATGATATGTTGAAATAAATTTCAAAATGGAAATATTTAAATATGGTTTGATAAGTGATATAGTATTGAACTCACTTCGATAGCTGGGGAATAACTCTGAGGATGCTGGCCACATCATCAGTGTTCATTTTCGAGTTGTAAGTGACGGATTACTACCAAAAAATCTTGTTTTGAAATTGCTTTGAGAAAGACAAGTTTGAATCCTGGAAAAAAAAGATTATTTGATTTTGAAAGAGATGAACTATTTAAAAACTCCCAGGGAAATTGTTGAACAAAAACAAAATTAAATAGAAATTTGTGAAAGCAAATATGAATTGAATTGAAACCAATTAAATGAAAATTGAAACGGGATATATTAGATCGAGCAGAACCAGATTTTGAATTGCGAGACGAGGATCTGAAATGGTGTTGGACTGGTAAGTTAAGGGTTGAAATTGATGATGGATGGAGATTGAGTTAAGAATGAGATTCGGCTTGGATGCATGAAGGATGTGGTTTTGGAAGATAAAGTTGGAATTTCGTTGGGAATGCAATCGTATATGCTGACAGGGTAGCAGATGGAAAAGATATAGTGATGTGCCCGACAAAAAAGGTACACGTTTATTTTTATATGGGTTTGGTGATTTATGAGCCTATTTGGCAAGCCGCTTGGCTGTTTTATTTTCTTTTGGATTGGAGAAGGCCTAGAAAGGGCAAGTTGTGGTTGTACCGATTGAGCCGTACAGAGGTGGTGCTGGCGAAATTTTTCGGAAATTTAAAGTGTTAGAAAATTTTCGATATTTTTGAAAATATCTATATACAGTATTGAATTGGTTTCTAATTTAAAAATAAATTGGATTTGAAAGTTAGTGAGTTTATAACGTTCTTTCTTACCTTAGCAATTTCGAGGACGAAATTATTTTAAGGGGGGAAGAATGTAACGACCCGTGTTTTTCGACCATTTGGATATGAATATTTAAATTAGTTTTAAATATTATATTGGAATATTAATGAAATTTAATATTGAGTTCGTTATTAAAGCGAAGTTGAACGTTATAATTTATATATAATATAAATCAAACTTGAAAATGGCGTGCAGTTCGTAAATTGGAGTTTTGAACTTCAACTGAGAATACAGGATTCGATATAAGTCGGATTTCTGTGAAACAAGAAACGGTGGAACCATGTTGACGATAATTTTCATATGAAAGAGAAAAATCCAGAATTCGTGTTATAGTTTGATAGTTATGGCCAAATCAAATTTTGAAATAGTCGCTATGGAAAATCGTTATTTAATTATAGGCCTTTAAAATAGTAGTTTTGCAAACGGACTCAGATTTCGACGAAATCAGTTTCATTAGAACCGTATCGTTAAATTATTGTACGGTGGTGAATTGCGTGGGAAAACCGATATCGTATGTGACCATGGTAGCCGTAAAACGCCCGTTCAAATTTCTATAGCGCGTATTAAAATAAATAAAAGGATATTTGGCATAACTTGAGCAGACGATCGAATTTGGCCACGAAACCAGTTCCGTTGAGTTCGTATCGTCGATTAGAGTCATAATAAGTATATGGTTTGTTATTTTTAGAGACCGGAAAATTTGGTGTTAAAAGGGGTATTGCGGTTCGGGGTAAAAACAGCCTATCGGGCAAACAGTCTCAGAATGCGACGAAATTAGTGCCGTTGGGTTCATATCGAAAAGTTATTGTCGATGTTCGCAGTTTCAAGTGGATTTGATTTATCTGGTGACCGTGGAAAAATTTAACGTGTGTTCATTTCTGGTTTTATAAGGGAATTTTTTTCAAACGACCTCGGATTGCGACGAAACTTGTCCCATTGGATCCGGAATAACTTTTTACATTAAGATAAGCCTTTTTATCAGTAGACAGAAATCGTTTGTAGGGTTTTAATCAATCACTTCACTGTGAGGTTTCATTTTTATATTTTAAAAATTTACCATCCCCTATATATACATCACATATAACATAAAACCCTAGTGTCTAGTCAAAACCATTTTTCCGCCGCCTGTATGAAATGAAGCGTAAATCCTAATTAAACTAGGTGAGGTACCAATACATACAACCTACTTCAAAACAGTAGGCACAACCCTATGTATATATGAACCGCACATGCAAAGTTGAAACTAGGCACCTAAATTTGTACACAATGGAAATTCAGCCTACACTTCATTTAAATCACGTACAAGATGCCAATCCTACGTACTGTATTTTCTTTTCATCCTTTACATACGTGCCGACCAAGTTCTGTATTACTCGACAATCATACGGCTACCCTACATTATCTCTGAAAACCTATACTCTGTCTCCTTGCGTCCCACGTATTTCTCTCCTATATATTGACTTCTCTCCATTCGCAACCAAAGCTTTCCTCTTATTTACAAACTCTCCTCTCGTAAAAATATATATATATATATATATATATATATATATATATGCGGACATAAGAAAAACTGGGAAGAGGAGCACGGTGTTGAAGGGTTCATGGGAATGCGAAAGTGGATGGGTGGAGTTAGAGGGAGCGGGACTTGGTGGGTTGGTGAGTGACGTTGAGGCTGAGAGGTTGGCAGACGTTGATCGGTGGGCCGATGATCAAGGAGGAAGCGGAGGCGGGATCTGGGGAATATGATGCGAGCGTGGCTTTAAACGATGGAAGAAACAAGGAAAAAAAAAGGGACAGGGGAGTGCGGTGTAGAAAAAAAAAAAAAAGGGGGATGTGTTGGGACTGAAGGGCGGTAGGAGCTTGTGGCAAATATGGAGGACGTGAGGAGTTGGCATGGGTACTTAAGTGGGAAGGGAATGTTAAACGAAATGGAAGGAAGCATGGCATGGCGGGTTTCAAGAACTGTAGGCGATGGAGACTTGGGTGTCTGCTGCGTGTATAAGCAGAAGAAGGTGCGGCTTGTTCTGGCAAAAGGTAAAGACGATGTACAGTATTTATTAATTTACGCCTAATTAAATACTTACATACCTAATCAACGTTTAACGTGACATGCAATTTTCTATTTATATGCCATAACCCAATTTTTACAGTACGCATAATCCTAGTTTTAAAGTGACTAATCAATATTATTACCGTGCCTAATTGTTCGGTTGATGATAGTAGGAAACGTGGTCATCAGAAGAAGTAAAACATACTGATATGAGATTTAATGTAGGATACGTATATTTTAAATGAAATTGATGGGAGTCAAACATTTAGTTAATAACATAATTACTTTAAAGATTTTAAAAATATGAAGTGAGCACCGTAATAAATTTATATATTGGTTTTACAGTGACGGAATTCGATGAAACGGTTGACGATGGGACCATATCGTCTGACGTAACCTTACGAGGACAGATTGGACAGGATTGAAACAACTGAGGTCTTCAGTTAAATTAAATGCTAATTTAATTTAACTGAAACCAACCGTTTTAGCAACGACGAAACCAAGGTGAGTTAAACTCACTCAGTTACCCTTTTTATTTTATATAAATTGGGTGTTTTTATTTTGTGAGCTCTGCTTGCCAATGGTTGACTGCTTTGCTAGTTATCTATTTATCTGTTAATTTAACTGATGAAATTAAACTGTGTTTAATTTCAGTGAAATACCAAATCGTTATTCTTTTAACGATTGATTCCAATAAAGGTGACTCACCTTGGTTGGTCACGTTTATTTATAAACGTGTTTTAAATGGTTGAATTGTTTGAATTGCTTGCGGTTGATGTTGAATGGTTGCTATTTAGTGTTATCAGTTAAACAAAACTGAATGGTCTGATTTGAGATAACCATTCAAGTACAGGGAAGAACAGGTTGGAGGGATCCAACCGGATTCCTCAAAAATATTGTTTGTTTTCATATTATCATATATGAACTGATCTGTTTGTGTGATTGATTTGATGGTTGATTATTAATTGAATATTCAACATCTGTTTGGTTTGAACCAATGGGCGATATTGGTTAAGTGTTTGGCAGAGTATGGCCTTTAAAACCAATCGAGTTATAGATATTGATTCACCGTCAGGTGAATCGATAGAGTCGAGGTTATAAAATTTATTTTATAACCAGAGTTAGATTTGAATTATATTATGTGAATAAAAGTTATTTAAGAGAAACAAATAAATATTTTATTTGTTTAAGACTTTGATTTGTTACGAAGTTATTTTGCAAAGCAAATGCTGATGTTAATCAGATTTACCAGTTGAAGAATAAGAAAAGAATTAAATGGTTAAACCTTGAGAATTTGTTTTGTAAAGAAACAAATAATGAGAATCTATCTAAATTAATTATATTTTTAATTAATTTAAAGCAAGGATTGTTGAAATCGGTTAATGAGATAATCAAGTTTTTGAGTTGATTAAATCGACCGTTTGGAGTTAGAATTGTTTATCAAGTTGATGTGTTTGACTAAAATAGTTAACGAATATTGTTTGAATTTAAATAAGAATTTAAAAAGGGATTTAGTAGTTAATTTAGATAATAAAGGGTTTAACTACTAAAGTAGTTAATGTGTTGAAATAAGTTATTATTTTAATTAATGATGAAGTTAGGAATATATTTTTAAATGGGAATTCATTTAAAAAGCTACCGAATGTGAGATGCAAGCCAATTGAATGGTGAAAGGAAATAAACATACTCAATTATATGAATTAAGTGCAAGGAGATTACGATAAAAAGGGTTTATTATAAACCAGAGGTTTTAAGTGAGATTCAAAGGGTTAAGACGTTAATTTTACATTAACGTTATTTGAAAACGAGATCTAGTAAAAAGGAGAATTTTAAATGAGATTTCGAAATGGGAAATTGAATATAGTTATTCAAGATAGAATTAGCCAAACATAATTATTCGGCTAAGTTGCCATTTCATACGACTGCTAGCGTAATTCGCAGGGCTGCAGATAGCCTACGGCGGTCGGATGTTTCCTGAGGGAATCAGGCGTAACCATTGTGATCGCCGTGATCTAGAGTCAAGCGAATGGAGTTAAGACGAATGTTAATTAATCAATTAGAGTTATTCAAATGTCGTATTTTTGAATATTAAAAGAATTAGAAGTTTCAATTTAACAAAAAGGAAATTAGATTGTCAAAGGCCAAATGATGCTAAATACTGAATCAGTGAACTCATTGGAGTGTCATGTTTGAAACACTGTATATTTTGATAGTTAAAACACCGACTATCAAATCATGTCCAATACGATTGTTGGTACGGAAAGACCGGGATCGAATGTATTCGAAAACCATTCCGACCAACAAATACGTGAAGATCTCAGAAGATGATCGAGATGGAGCATTTAAGACCGTGGATCTTCATAAACGGAAGAACCACTAATGTTCTCTGCCTGGCAAGCAGAGATAAACTGTGATTCTGTCGTAGTTGGAATCTACGGGGTTGCAAGGACTTCTCGCTACTGATCCATGGGGTGATTCCTATATGGATGCAGTAGGAAAGTGCCTTCGGTTCATCCTGTTCCTGGATGACGTGTATGGACGAATGTCTGACAGAGTATTTCCAAAGGGTCACGTACGTTGATTTCTTCAAACGTACGATAGTTGTTGGCGGGGAATCGCCGTTCTCTTAGCTTCTAGCTAGAGTATTTTTGTGGACGTCAATTAGTGATATCTGACGGATCTGACGATGTGGCATTCAAAGTGAATGGTGACCAGATGATCAAAAGTTAATTCTGGCCTCAAGCCTCATCAACCGGGAAATGACAAAAATCGGGCAGGCAGCATGGCTATGTGGGTCGCTCCCATTAGGGTGTATGATCACCTATCTAGAGGAAATCCTATTTGTTTCTTAAATCTATGTTTCGATGCTGTCCCTTGTCGGGAGACGGTTGCTGATCCCAACCGTCGGTGATATACATTCGATACACTCAAGCGAAATGAGTGGTCGGTCATGTGAGGGCCGGGTTGCAAGAAGTTCTTGTTGAACCCAGTGTATTCGTCTCTAGAGATACACGATCGGCAGGTGGTCCCATACCTTGTCAAGGTCGGAATCCAATATCCAATAAGCGCCTGCGGGTTTTTGATTGTATACTATATATGTAGAGCGTGAGATGCAAGCGTTCTACTAGATTGCTATTTACTTGTATTTAGACATTATTATAATATCAGACAAGATATTGGTTTCAAAAATGTTTTGGGTTATCGTAAGGTAAAAACCGTCCGTGTTTATGTGTGGATTTGGTCTTACGATTATCCTTTTCTTTTGAAAGGATTTTGAACTTTAAAATCATGATTGGATGATTCACCCTTATTACTGTGCGAGTTTATCTCACTCTGGTTCACCAGACTGACCCGGTGTTTTGTAAATGCTCGGGTTAGCCCGGAGTGTACAGGTTCAGGTTATCGACTGCTGAGAAATGACGAGATGGAAGAGTCCAGATGTATGATATTACTATTCCGCTGTGTGTTATATGAGGACAGATTATTATCACTGTCCAGATGTGTACTCTGATATTGTAAGTATTTCAAAAACTTTCAATAAAGGTTATTTCTGTATTATATTTTGTTTCGCTGCGATGTGAGACTCTGTGTTGTGTTGTGTTCTTCTTCTTCTTCTATTCTAATATTTCTTTCTTTCTTACCTCACCCTCTAAATTCTTTCTATTAATGATCTGGAATGTTCGATGTCTGAAAGGGTCAACATGGTAGTTTGATGTTGATTTTCGGAGTCGAAAATCCCGGTTCGTTACATTTAAACTCTTCGTTTATAAAATAAATCGACTCCATTTCCAATAAATTAAAAATAAATTAAGCCCGTTATCCCCAAATCTAACTTCACAATTCAGATTATTCAACTCATGGATTTCTTATGCTATATTCATAACTTAGTTATGACTTTAATTGAATCTCAACTCCAATATTCAATCCCATTCCTTAAGTTACTTATACAATTCGATATTCTCAAATTTCAATTATAAATTCCAGTTATGGAAAAATAAATTTATTCAACATCCTTTACAATTACAAACTAATACCATCCCTTGATAATAATGAAGTCGTTCAAGTTGGGGTATTTTATTTACCTCTCAAACCTTGACCGACAACGTTCTTATCTCGAGACGGATAAGAGTTTATAATTCCAAAATTCGATTTCTTATCATAAAAATCCCCTCTTTCATCTCATTTAAAAATATGATTTTTAAATGTCATTTCTTATATTTGGAAAAATCTATTTCCAATTCACCCAAAGGAAATTACTTCATTTCCTTTATAAACATGGTTTATAAATCGCTTTCTTATTTTATATTTAACAACTTCCATTTAAAACTCGATTTCCTTATTTGAATATTTTATAACTTATATACACAAGTATAGAATCTATTTTCATACTAAAATTCTAAATCCCTATTTAATAAGATCCAATACCTTTTGGAAATAATATTTTATTTTCTATAAACTCGACTCCCTTGAATTCCAGTCATAAATCTGTATAGATTTATTTCAATCCAATTTATTCCGAATATCGGAATAAATTTCATCATTTCTTTCTCAAACGATTCCAAATTCGCTTATTCAATTCACACTTTCAGGAAAAAAAAATGAACCCCAATTTGCCTTAGGCAAAAACCGAACTAACCCAGTCATCGTCGTTCAACCCCAAAATCACGTCGCATTACTTTCTGCCACCTGCATTCCTTAAAATTCCATCAGTCCTTACTGCAAATAAACTCCTCCTTTGAATGTCACTCCATCTACTACAGTATCATAAACGACAGACCCCCTGAACTACTATAGGTAAGATGCAAAATTTGGTTTCCCTTTTGAAGACTGCGACTTCACACAACTGCTACAAGACTCTCAAAACCCAATTTCAAACTCCTTCCAAATTTAAGTATAAAGTTCCGAACCTGTTTCATCACAGACCACTACAGTCAAATTCCCTTTCATCGACGACAAATCCACCCTCCAAAAATCGCACTATCCCCAAGTAATAGGAATCGAACTCTTCCAACATCACCGTCGAATCCCCTTAACAGTCTTCGAGTAACTCACACCAATCCCAAAACCCCCAAAATTGATTACCTATGATGCGCGATATTCTGAAATCGCATTTGAGTTCGAACCCATGAGTGCAGCTTAGGGTTCGAAGGAGATTTTCGAATTTTGTTGATTTTGATTTAAGTATTGTATTCAAAAGAAGAAATCGGCCTTGGTGTTGTATTTCGTTTAGACGAAATCGAATAAGAAAGGAAGGAAAGAATTAATAATAGGAAAATATTTGAGAAGCAATTTCAATTTAATGAAGAGGAATTTTCGATTGAATCTGAAAGAGGAGGTAAGCTTCCTTTTGGTTGCTCGAATCGAAATGCTTGCTTAAGAAGGAGGCTTTGGTTTGTTCTGAGCAAAATGAGTTGCGATATTTATAAGTGAAGAATGGGGAACAACTGTACCATACACCATTAAATCACTATTTCTTAGATATCAGAAGTAGGAGACCAAAATTTCTGCTCGAGAAGAATAACTACAAAATTTTCAGTTTTAGATGGCTTCGGTACGATGTATAGGTCGGCTCTGTTTTAAATTTTTAAATTAAAGTGATATGATTTCTAAAGAAATTTAAATAACCATAATATTCCATAGACCAAAATTCACAAATCCTGAAATCCTATTCTAACTTAATGACCGATGTTCTCGGATTATGACGTTATTTTGAACTCCACGGGACTAATTCTGGAATTTTAATTCAACTATATAGAACAGAAAACAATTTAAATTAATTTAGATTTAATATATAAATCGATTTCAGATAATAAAATTTCACGAAAATAAATTATTATTATCCTTGTAATTCAAACAGAATTTATATAAATCAACTCAACTAATTTTTTCAATTCATTTTAAACTATGAATTAAATTGCTTGTTAATAACTCGATATATTCGAAATTATGTCCTATATCGATTATTTAATCAATAAATTCAATATAAAATTCATTTATATTCCCAATTAGATATTTAAGCTAATTAAAATATTCATTATATAACAGCTAAAAATCAGGGATGTTACATAATAAGTGGTGATCGTCCAGACGTACTTGGAGATCGACCGGATATGCAAGGACCTCTCCCATGTATTGGATATTAGGGACGAGGAATAAGGCGCCTTCAGTTTCGTTCATACCCATAACGAACTTGTAAATGGACTGTGCGTCAGACATTGGATTTCATTCTGTGTGATTGATAGACATCGGTTGCATAGCGTGAATTGCCTGTGTGGCATGCTGAGATGCAAATGATCAAGGCTTCTGTTGAAAAGCAGAGTCTTGTGGTGGATGATCAAAGCACAGCTTTAATATAGCATAGCTTTGTGTAGCGTTAATTCGCGAGCCTCACACCCCGGTGTGAAGCATAAATGGGAGAGGACATCAGGGAGGACATGTGTTTCCTTCTAGCTAGGAGTGCTATCTGGGTTTTGCATGCACAGACGTTTTACTTATGTGGATAATGGATGGCGAGGCGCCTCGGTTATGTCGGTCTCTGCGGAGCCGATGGATGGTATGGTCTTTATATAGGCCAATTTTACACCCCATAGGGCGGGAAAACATAGTGTTCAGGCATTTTAATCCACATCGTGTGGACCGGTGTAACAACCCAGAATTTTAGGGCCAATTTAAAAATTTTATTTTAGAAATTTTAATGGATTTTAATATTTAAAATGATTTATTTTAAATAAGAACGACTAAAAATTTATTTTAAAACGAATAAATTTAATTTAACTATTAATAGGAGTTTAAAACAGCGCTGCAGTTTGAAAATTTGAATTTGAACTTTGACTAAATGTACAGGATTCATTTTAAATCAGAATTGAGCGAAACAAGAAATATTTGAATCTGTTTGAATATATCTTTCTAACGAATCTGAAAAACTGAAATTTCTCTTTATAAATAGAAAGTTATGTCCAGTTTAAAATTTAGAAAATTCGTTGTAGAATTTATATATAATATAATATATTGGCCTTAGAAATAGTCATTTTGCAAACAACCTCGGTTTTCGACGAAATTAGTCTTGTTAGAACCGTATTGTCAAACCATAACTAGAAATAATTTTTCTGTAATTTTTAGAGTCCGTATGTGGCCCCGGTAAATTAAAATGTACGTTTGAATTTAATAATTAAATGATTTATAATTTAATTTAAAGAAAAACATATCATAACAGCCGAACTGGGTTACGAAACATATTCCAATGTGTCCGGAACGGGGTTATTAGCTAGGGGCGACACTCGTTGGGTTTGATTTGAAGTTTGTAGCAACATACATATAAATTTGAAAATAAAATAAATTAAAATACACTCTAAATACAGTATAAATACCATTGTAATAGTAAACCCTAGCCATTTTGTACAGCCGCCGTATACATGAAACCAATGGCCGAAATACTCCAAATTTCAATCCTTAACATCTCCTTCCACAAATCGAATTAAGTTATGAACCCAATCTCAAATCGAAGAGTGATTCCTGAGCTTTAGTTCTATACGAAGATGATGAAGTCTCGTGACCAATTCTGCTCGGAATTGGCACTCAAAGTCGGCGCCTTTGCTGGTGAATCGCACGGCGGTAGGTGATGCGAGCTGTGCCATGTTGGCGGCATGGAGTGTGTTGGGCGACGGGCTTCGACGTGTTGTTGATGGATTTGGCTCTGGTGGTTCGGGTTGGCTCGCGTCAGGAAGAGGATGAAGTCAATGATGGGTTCACGGCTTTCCAGTATTCAACGATGAGGGAAGAAGAAGCTAACAGAGGGAAATGTAATTAAGGAATATAATTATTTAATTAATTATTTCATTAAATTGTATCATATAAATAATAACATATCCGTATCATACTGAATCAGAATTGAAGGAAACGAAGTACGTTGGACTTGCATCATCGAGATCTACGTCATGAAACAGACTAGAGTTGAAACATAGAATATCAGATTTTGGTTAAATTCCAGATCTGATTTGTTCAGAATTAAAACCATCGGTGAGATTTCTCTTTTAATAATTAATTAAAATATTATTTTCTTTCCATTTGAAATCAATACATGTATGTGATAAAATCAGATTTGTGATTTGTGGATTGAAATTTGTTTGTTGTTGTGACTGATTTGCGATGCTCATATTTTGTTAGATCAGTAATGTTAACATAGAAATATCATAATTGGTTAGATCAATGATGTTAACATAGGAATATTATTTTTAGTGTTTTGTCGAAATAGAATTATCGACAAAACAAGATTATCATTCTTGATCAATTCTATAAAATATAAGATAACAATTTTTGTTATGAATACACATTAGAATCAGAATTATTCATTTTGTTTAAAACATGATTAGTTAAATTAAAAATCACATTCTTGATTAAAACTTGGTTATTGAATAAGATTTACATTCTTGATTAAAACTTGACTATTGGATAAGATTTACATTTTTGATCAGAACTTGGTTATTGAATAAGATTTACATTCTTGATTAAAACTTGACTATTGGATAAGATTTACATTTTTGATCAAAACTTGGTTATTGAATAAGATTTACATTCTTGATTAAAACTTGATTATTGGATAAGATAAACATTTTTGTGAATTAGAAAAAGTTAAACAACAATGATCATATCTTGTTTACATAAGTAGAATTAGACAAAATGTTCATATTTTGTACATTAAAAAGAATAACATATTTTTGACAAAATATGATTAGTGAAAGGAAAATTACATTTTGTCAAAAGAATGATTAGTGAATTAAAATAGTATTTTTGTGAAAGAATGATTATAAAAATAAAGATCACATTTTTGTGAAAGAATGATCATAGATATAAAAATCACATCTTTGTGAAAACACGATTATTGAAAATAACATTTTTAAATAGAAATCTGTTATGTGAATAAAAACTACCTTTTTATTAGAAATATGTCTTGCAAATAAAAATAACATTTTTGTGAAAACATGATTTTAGAAATAAAAATTCATTTTTGTCACTTCAGAAAAATGAATTAGAGAACATTCATTTTGCCACTTTGGAAGAATGAAGTAAAGATGGACATTTTTGTCACTTTAAAAGAATGAAAATAAAGATGTACATTTTGCTATATTAGAATAAAGAATACATTTTTGTTAGAAAATGTAATTGGGATAAAATATACATTTTCGTTAGAAAATGAAAATTAGAATAAAATATACATTTTTGCTAGAAAATGAATATTAGGATATAAAGTACATTTCTGTTAGAAAATGTAAATGAACATTTTTGTGTCATTAAAAAGATTAAATTAGAAATGAACATTTTTGTGTCATTAAAAAGATTAAATTAGAAATGAACATTTTTGTGTCATTAAAAAGATTAAATTAGAAATGAACATTTTTGTGTCATTAAAAGATTAAATTAGGAATAAACATTTTTGTGCATAAGAAAAGAGATTAAAATATGCATTTTTGTCTACATTAAAAGGATTTGTCAAAACTTGATTATAAAAGGAAAATTAACATTTTTGTTTACTGTAAAAGAATGAAAACAAAATTAACATATTTTTATCAAAATATGATTAGTGAATAGAATAACATATTTTTATCAAAATATGATTAGTGAATAGAATAACATATTTTTATCAAAATATGATTAATGAATAGAATAACATATTTTTATCAAAATATGATTAGTGAATAGAATAACATATTTTTTGTCAAAATATGATTAGTGAAAAGAATAACATATTTTTGTCACTTTGAAATAAAGGAAATTAAAAAGGACATTTTTGTCACTTTGAAATAAAGGAAATTAAAAGGACATTTTTGTCACTTTGACATGAATGAAATAAAAAGGATATTTTTGTACATTAAAAAGGATGAGTTAAAAATGTATAATTTCATACATTAGAAGTTTTGAGTTAAAAATGTATATTTCCACACATTAGAAGTTATGACTTAAAAATGTTATATATTTTCATACATTAGAAGTTATGAGTTAAAAATGTATATTTGCATACATTAAAAAGGATGAGTTAAAAATATATATTTTTATACATTAAAAAGAATGAATTAGTAATGGACATTCGTGTCCCATTAAAAAGCATGAAGTAGAAATACACATTTGTCATTTATAAGGAATGAAACAAAAACATTCATTTTTGTCATTTAAAAATGAATGAAGCCAAAATCTACATTTTTGGCTATTTAAAGGATTACACCAAAATCTACATTTTTGGCTATTTAAAAGGATTACACCAAAATCTACATTTTTGGTTATTTAAAGGGATTACACCAAAAGATATGAAAGTTAATATTTTTATTGTCCATTAGTCACAATAAAATGATCATATGTTTAAATATGACATTAGTGATACCTTGTAATGTATGCATGTAATGTTGAGAAGTTTGATGTATCCAATATATTAATGATATCCAAATTGAATATTACACTTCCATTTATAAGTCATCCGACTTGTTTATGTGATTGGGTCGATAATTCTTACACATCGCCCAAGTGCACAAATAATTTATTATTTATTTGTTGGATTAAACCCCACATGGGTGTTGGGATGATATTTGACCTACACTAGTCCCAATATTTAGTGTAGAATCCACTCTGGTTGTATTTGGATGTTTGATAAATATTTATTATTGATTACATGCAGTATATGGTTGTTGATTGAGTCACATTCCAATAAAGAATATTCTAGGAAAAAGAATATTTAAGAAAATATTTTAGAAAAGGGATATATTTTAGGAAAATATATTTTATTGAAATAAACTAGTTATTAACTAGAATTAATCATTAAAGTTAGATTTAATGAAGACTTCCAATTCGTTAGTATTTAATTGAAGTTAAATTGAATAAATTGGGATTTGGGTTTGTCGTGAATAGTGTCTTAAATAACACTGTTCTTAAACCCCTTATGAAAAGAATAATCTTTTAATTAAGATTTTTTTAAAGCTTTCAATTATATTTAGTAATTGGGATAAGATGAAATGTGAGTTGGGTTTATTGTGAACTATGTTTTTAAGCGACATTTGTTCTTTAACCCAACTGACAGTGAAAATATATGATTTGGAATTTATAAATCTTTTATTAAGATTTAAATGGAAATTTTCCAAAAGTAAAATTTTCCAATTTAATATATTAAATTGGAATTGAATAGAATTCGAATTAATAATAATTAAGATAAGCTTCTGTAAAAGAAGACCGATACTACATATGGAATTTAAGAGGCTTTGCCGTTATTCCATTTATATTATTGGTCGGATACAGAAATTTATAACGATTATATATTGATTTGATTTCTGTGAAGATTCCATATTTTATGGAAGATGATTATGGGTTTACCGTGAACTATGTTTTAAAATGACATTAGTTCTTTAACCCAATTAAAGATAAGATTTATTTCTTAAATTTAAATAATCATTGAATAATGATTTTTGATATTTAAAACCAAATTGGGGTTTTAATAAATCTTTAAAAGAAAGATTTAAGAATAAATTGGAAGAATTTATCTTTGTTAAGATAGTGTGAATATTTTATTTAAAAGAATATTCTGAATTGGAATGAGACGTTGGATGTGTTTTTATAGCGCTTGATTATTAATTATAAAAATACGCGAGTTCTTCGGAAAGACCGGGTGTAACCCATTCCGAATAATTACCACGACGATGAAGAGTCGAAGTTGAAGACGGTGATTGAAGACCGACGATCTTCACATCGGATGGATGTGTTACTACTGAGACCCATGATGGGAGTAGCTACCTTGAAGGGGCTTCAGTGGTAGCCGTACAGACGTATTGTTGATTGTCCGGATATGCGAGGACCTCTCAGGTGTCTCCGGTTTCGTTCAAACCCAGAACGGACTTGTAAATGGATGCGTGTCTGACATTGGATTTCGTTCCATGTGAATTTAATTGATTTTTATTAATGTATATCTGATTGGTGGTGGAGAATTTATTCTCTGCTTAACAACTTGGTATATATTGATAGTGATTGATCGCACAGCGTGAATTGTCAATGTGGCGCGCCAAGATGCAAATGATCAAGGCTTTTGTTGAAAAGCAGGGCCTTGTGGGATGATCAAAGTATAGCCTATTATGGCATAACTTTGTGTATAGCGTGACTTCGCGAGCCTCACACCCCGATATGAGTCAAAAATGGGAAATGGACCGTAGGGAGTGCACACGTTTCTTTCTAGCTAGGGTTAGTGTTAGTGCCTAAACTGGCTGGCATTTTAATTATGTGGATGATGGATTTTGAGGCGCCTCGGATTTATAGGCCGTTAGTGGTCATATGGAGGTCCAAAGGGACCGGGAAACGTGTATTCAGGAATTGCCAATCCACTACCGTTAGGTGGGGACCGGCCCTACCGCATCCAAGGGTTGCCCATAGGTGTGATCCTGAGGCATTTGCTAGAGTGTCTCAAATCGGAGAGGAGCTTTCCCCTAGCTTCGACTCATGATGGAAATCCAATTTCCAATACGACCTTGCGGCTTTGATTGTAGAACTAGTATGGCGACATAGTAGGATGAGGTACTATGCCGTCTATGATTGATACATTATGATTGAAGTGTTTTTGATATATATATATATATATATATATTTACCTATAGATATACACACTAATATTAAATCCGTTTTATCGTATCAAGCATCTTTTGACCATTATAAGGTAAAACCCTATCTTCCGGTTTGCGTTGCATTGTGTGATGGGATGAGACGACCCGAATTCCCATTCTCACGGAAACAAGGTTATCTTTGGAATATAACACAGAAACATATAATAGCAGAACAGAATTAAATAAATACACCAGATAATGAACATTAGAATATACTGGATAAAAGTAATCATCAGAGTTACACAGTATACAGGATCTTACTTAGTACAAATACAGTTCAGCTATATATAAATGTCTACAGCGGAAATAAACAAAGTATGTACAATAGGAGCTGAACAGCATAAAAAGAAATAAATGATAGAATCCATCTTCAGCTCCAGCTATCCAGAAAGAACCAGCTAAACCTGAAAACAAGGCTGCCCGTGTGGAAAAAGGGGCACCCGAGTTTGAGAGTGAAACAAACTACGAGTCAGTCATGGGACTGGTATGAGAAATCTACTCAACACATATATTTTGGCTAATCACAGGACCACGCCACTTTCGTGGAACGGGTTTACTCCATTGGATTGCCAGTGCATTAAAACAACTCTTTCTTTTAAACATCGCTATGCTTTTTATAAAAATGAAGCCGTTATAAGACTCAGTTCCCATCACACAATGCAACGCAAACCGGAGGATAGAGTTTTTACCTTATAACGGCCAAGATATGCTTGATACGAATAAAACAAAGGCATTTGATATTATTGCTAGTGTTTATATGTTTTGAAAACAATTTCAAATCATAACTATCAATCATAGACGACATGAGCGTCCCATGCCACTATGTCGCCAAATATATATATATATACAATTGAAACCGCACGATGTCGTTTTTGGAAATTGGATTTCCGTCATGAACCAAGGCAAAAGATAGTCCTTACCGAATTCGAGACAATCTAGCCCATGTCTCAGGTACAGCCGCAACCATACCCTGGATCGTCAGGGCCGGTCCACACGAAGTGGAATATAATGCCTGAACAATGCGTTTCTCCACCCTTTCGGGTGTAAATGAGCCAACGAATGACTCCATCGGACCCGGATCGTCCGATCAAACCGAGGCGCCTCGCAACAGCAACAACCACATAGGTGAAAAGTATATAAATGTCAGGGCTGGTAGGTCACTAACACCACCCTAGCTAGAAAGAAAACGCACGTCCCCCCTGAGGTCCTTCTCCCGTTTCTGGTTCATACCGGGGTGTGAGGCTCGCGAATTTACGTTATACACAAAGCCACGCCACACAGGCGGTGCTTTGATCATCACCACAAGACTTTGCTTTTCAACAGAAGCCCTGATCTCTGCATCTTAGCATGCCACACAGAATAAATCCAATGTCAGACACACAGTCCATTTACAAGTCCGTTCTGGGTCTGAACGGAACAGGAGGCACTAAATACCTCGCAAACCCATCGATCACCACGTACGTCTGGACGATCACCACTCATTATCCATATTTCGGGATGCCTCCCAATCAGGACCTCGGTTACCATCCAAACGAGGTGAAGATCTCCGGTCTTCGACCATCATCTTCATCTTCGACTTTCAATCGTCGATCAATTATTTGAAATGAGAATTAACTCGGCTTTTTCAAATAATTCACGTATATTTAGAATTTCAAATCAATTTATTTCAATGGTTAAATTATTCGACAACACCAACTTCGTTCTTTAATGTAATTTTCACACCAAACACATTCAACCATCAAAAGCCACATAAATCAAGCGAATTCAGTTTATTTCCATTCCATATCGCTTACGATATTTTATAACTATTTATCGCTATTTTTATTTATTTTAAAATAGCCATTTTATTCAAAACGACGCTTCGGGCCATACAGCGGCCGTGGCGCTGTTTTTCTTCAGATTTGATTTACACATATCTGAAAATCTAACCGTTGGATCTTCACAAAATTTACATCATTAGAAAGGTCTTTTCAAAACGAATCCATCGGTTCCAGTTTCGGGAAAATCCGACGGTCGGATCTCCCGGTACAATCGTTTGAATTTTCGATTTCAAATTACGAACTGCAGCGTCGTTATTCGATTAAATATATAATTATATTTATATATATATATAAATATAATCGCTTCTGGCGCTGTTTTTCTTCAGATTTGAATTAAACATTCCAGACAATCCAACCGTTGGATTTTTACAAGGTTGGTGCCGTTGGGAAGATATTTCCAAGGCGTACCCGACGGTTGAGGTTTCGGGAAAATCCAATGGTCGGATTTCCCGTACTAGTTGTTTGAAATCATGGTTTCAAAATACGAACTGCACGGCTTCGTTTCGTTTTAATTTTATTTATATTTATATATTTATATAAATATAGTTCATTCAATGATTTCCATATCGTTTTCACTTCAAATATTTTTCTAACACCTTAAAATTTTGGAAAATTTCGCCTAACCTCCCCTGCACCGGGAGCATCGGGAAATCGCAAATAGCGTTCCCGGTCCTTCTAATCTCAAAAAGAAAAGAAAAAGCCAAGCGGCTAGCCAACAGGCTCATAAAATCATCACCCAAACAAAACAGTAAATGTGTACCTATTTGTCGGGCACAAAATTTTATTCCTCTTCTCTAGCCCCTTTGCTATAACCTGTTCAATAAATATGCATGTACATAAATATACAGTTCTTATCATTTATCATTTTCTATTTAACTTCATATTTGATTTCTGTTTGGTTTAAAGGCGCCATTTATTCTAATGTTACATACATAGGTGCAAATCATTTCATTAGCTAATTAATGAATATTTCATCTCATATATGTTTATTTTGAACAAGTGGCTATTTTTAACACTTCACACTTCAACGATTTATGCATACAATAAAAATGTGATTTTTATTGTAAAAACAATTCATTTCAAAACACTATTTTTCTATATAGTTCATGTTGGTGATAAAAATGTGATTTTTATCCTAAAACAATTTCTTTTAAAACGAGATTACTTTTCACAGTTCATATAGTCGATAAAAGGTGATTTTTTATTATCAAACAATCTATTTCAAAATATGAATACCATTCAACACATGACTTTCTAATCAACGAATGAATATCAATTCAACACATGGATGTTTTCTATAGTTTCTATATATAGATAAAAATGTGATTTTTATTATCAAACAATTTATTTCCAAAATATGAATACCATTCAACACATGAATTTCTAATCAACGAATGAATATCAATTCAACACATGAATGTTTTCTATAGTTTCTATATATAGATAAAAATGTGATTTTTATTATCAAACAATTTATTTCCAAAATATGAATACCATTCAACACATGAATTTCTAATCAACGAATGAATATCAATTCAACACATGAATGTTTTCTATAGTTTCTATATATAGATAAAAATGTGATTTTTATTATCGAACAATTTATTTCAAAATATGAATACCATTCAACACATGAATTTCTAATCAACGAATGAATATCAATTCAACACATGAATGTTTTCTATACAATGAATAAATGTAGTTTAAGCAGATGAAAATAATTCAAACGTACGAATATTATTCAAAATTTCGGCAGCATAACGGCAGGGTAGTTAAAACCGGGACCGTCCCTAGTACGGCTCCTCGCTCTATCTTAAAACCTCGCGGTTTTTGACAATGGGGATCATGCATCTAGTTCGCACGCAGGCGGCATGTATATATTTATTTCATTTCCACAAACTAATCCTATGTGGTTTCAACCAAATATTTCTCAACCACAAACGGGTATTTTTCAACCACAATCAATCAATGTCAACCACAAACAATCCCAAACAATCATTCGCTATCAATCAATTTTCACAACAATTTCAACCAATAAATATCGTCCATGGTTTGTGGACGAGGGGCGTATATATATATATATATATATATATATATATATATATATATATATATATATATTTATATATAGCAATTCACCTTTATCTCAACACATAGATAATTATTTTTAAATCAGAAATCTCACCAATAGCTATCCAACTTCACTTAGAGAAATCTTCGCCTTTACGACTCTGTCGCTTCGTTGCCTTTATTCTCTACATATGTAAAAATCGAATTTTTACTATGTTATTCAATATATAAAAAAATCGAATTTTGACGTCGCTATTCAATATATAAAAATCGAATTTTGACTTCGCTATTCAATATATAAAAATCGAGTTTTTGACTTTGCTATTCAATATATAAAAATCTGATTTTTCTTTCGACTTTCAATATATAAAAATCTGATTTTTCTTTCGACTTTCAATATATAAAAATCTGATTTTTCTTTCTTTTTAAATTTCTAATCTCCTTCTATTTTAAATCTTAAAATAAATTAGTTTATAAATCATTTTAAAAATCAGTTTTTAATACTTTTTAAAATCAGTTTTTACTTTTATAAAAAAAAAAAATCAGTTTTAATTTCATTTAAAAAAAATCAGTTTAACATTTTTTTAAAAAAATCTGTTTTAACCCTTATAAAAAAACAGTTTAAATCTTTTTAAACAAATCAGTTTTCACCTTATAAAAAAATTAGTTTAAATCTTTTTATAAAAACAGTTTAAATCTTTTTATAAAAACAGTTTTAATCTTTAAAAAAAACAGTTTTAATCTTTATAAAAAAAAAACAGTTTAAATCTTTATAAAAAAACAGTTTAAATCTTTATAAAATCATTACAGTATTAACCAAAAAAAAAAAACAGCATTACAGAATTAAAATAAAAATAAAATAAAACAAAACGACTTACAGAGGGGGGGGGGTTTCCGCAGATCGTCGGGGGGGCTTCTCGAACTGGGCGGAGCTGCTAATCGGGTGTCGCGATGGGAAGGTTCGAACTGGGAGGCGATGGCTTCGGGGTTCGAACGCGATGGAGGGAGGACGCGAGGTAGGGGAGGGTTGCTCGCCTGATCGGAGCTAGGGCGGTCGGAGGCGCGGTGGAGGCGGTCGCCGATCGGTTAGGGTTTTTTTTTTTTAATTTCTGTTTAACTGAATCGGTAATGAATTACAGGGGGGGCCAAGGTATAGGAGGGAAAAATAGATTTTTTATTTATTTACTATTTAATTATTAAATTTAGCAAAAAGTTGACTTTTACATACGACCTCGAAACGAGGCCCACCGCCTGTCGTCCATAGCGTTTCACCCCCATTCCGAACACAATGGGATATGTATCGTAAGCTGATTTGATCGCTACAATCAGTTTCCTTTTGAATTTTCATTTAAATCACTATATTGAATTTTAAACGCACATTTCAAATTACCGGGGTCACATACTAACTAGAAAAATTCCAGAAAAATATTTTCTAGCTTCGTATTGACGATACGGTCCTAACAAAAGTGGTTTCGTCGAAATCCGAGGTCATTTGCAAAATGTTCATTTTTAAGGGCCTGAATTCCATAGCGACTATTCAGAATTTTCAACTGGACATATCTTTTATTCCCGCTATCAAATTCCGATTTGTCAGATTCGTTGGAAAGATATCATCAATTAGATCCTAATGTTTTTGGTTTCACTAAAATCCGGATTGTTTTGCACCCGGTATATTCAATTGAAGTTTGAAATCGAATTATCGAACTACCGCGCCATTTTCAATTCTATATATAATTATAATTAATTATATTCGTTTTCAAATGTCGATTCAAACTCAGTTTTCATCGCCATTATTTAAAATCCATTATTTTAGCCAATTTAAAAAAATTTAAATTGGTTCAGATTTTCTGGGTCGTTACAATCTCCCCCACTTAAAACTTTTCGTCCCCGAAAAGGAATAAAGTCGAAAGTGGTTTGATAACTCTACAATCTCACAACACTACAACCAATCCAATTGTTTCTAACCTTTTTAACTTTTCAAATATATATCTTTTATATATTCAAAAATTATATTTCTAAAACTAGACTATATATATATAATCACAAATACGTTATTTAAAAACATATTACTCTCGACTCGTTCTGAGGCACTTCTGACCCCATCTCTAACGAGTTGTTCTGATTCTGCTATACTCATACTAGGATATTGCTGATCCTATCTGTATAGAGTTGCCCGTCCTAGAACACTACTGGTTCTATTTCTGACGAGTTCGTTCAAATGTTATATTCCAGAACTAGCTTAACCAAAGCTCTGATACCACGATGAGACGACCCGAATTCCCGTTCTCACGGAAACAAGGTTATCTTTGGAATATAACACAGAAACAAATAATAGCAGAACAGAATTAAATAAATACACCAGATAATGAACATTAGAATATACTGGATAAAAGTAATCATCAGAGTTACACAGTATACAGGATCTTACTTAGTACAAATACAGTTCAGCTATACATAAATGTCTACAGCGGAAATAAACAAAGTATGTACAATAGGAGCTGAACAGCATAAAAAGAAATAAATGATAGAATCCATCTTCAGCTCCAGCTATCCAGAAAGAACCAGCTAAACCTGAAAACAAGGCTGCCCGTGTGGAAAAAGGGGCACCCGAGTTTGAGAGTGAAACAAACTACGAGTCAGTCATGGGACTGGTATGAGAAATCTACTCAACACATATATTTTGGCTAATCACAGGACCACGCCACTTTCGTGGTACGGGTTTACTCCATTGGATTGCCAGTGCATTAAAACAACTCTTTCTTTTAAACATCGCTATGCTTTTTATAAAAATGAAGCCGTTATAAGACTCAGTTCCCATCACACAATGCAACGCAAACCGGATGATAGAGTTTTTACCTTATAACGGCCAAGATATGCTTGATACGAATAAAACAAAGGCATTTGATATTATTGCTAGTGTTTATATGTTTTGAAAACAATTTCAAATCATAACTATCAATCATAGACGACATGAGCGTCCCATGCCACTATGTCGCCAAATATATATATATACAATTGAAACCGCACGATGTCGTATTTGGAAATTGGATTTCCATCATGAACCAAGGCAAAAGATAGTCCTTACCGAATTCGAGACAATCTAGCCCATGTCTCAGGTACAGCCGCAACCATACCCTGGATCGTCAGGGCCGGTCCACACGAAGTGGATTATAATGCCTGAACAATGCGTTTCTCCACCCTTTGGGGTGTAAATGAGCCAACGAATGACTCCATCGGACCCGGATCGTCCGATCAAACCGAGGCGCCTCGCAACAGCAACAACCACATAGGTGAAAAGTTTATAAATGTCAGGGCTGGTAGGTCACTGACACCACCCTAGCTAGAAAGAAAACGCACGTCCCCCATGAGGTCCTTCTCCCGTTTCTGGTTCATACCGGGGTGTGAGGCTCGCGAATTTACGTTATACACAAAGCTACGCCACACAGGCGGTGCTTTGATCATCACCACAAGACTTTGCTTTTCAACAGAAGCCCTGATCTCTGCATCTTAGCATGCCACACAGAATAAATCCAATGTCAGACACACAGTCCATTTACAAGTCCGTTCTGGGTCTGAACGAAACCGGAGGCACTAAATACCTCGCAAACCCATCGATCACCATGTACATCTGGACGATCACCACTCATTATCCATATTTCGGGATGCCTCCCAATCAGGACCTCAGTTACCATCCAAACGAGGTGAAGATCTCCGGTCTTCGACCATCGTCTTCATCTTCGACTTTCAATCGTCGATCAATTATTTGAAATGAGAATTAACTCGGCTTTTTCAAATAATTCACGTATATTTAGAATTTCAAATCAATTTATTTCAATGGTTAAATTATTCGACAACACCAACTTCGTTCTTTAATGTAATTTTCACACCAAACACATTCAACCATCAAAAGCCACATAAATCAAGCGAATTCAGTTTATTTCCATTCCATATCGCTTACGATATTTTATAACTATTTATCGCTATTTTTATTTATTTTAAAATAGCCATTTTATTCAAAACGACGCTTCGGGCCATACAGCGGCCGTGGCGCTGTTTTTCTTCAGATTTGATTTACACATATCTGAAAATCTAACCGTTGGATCTTCACAAAATTTACATCATTAGAAAGGTCCTTTCAAAACGAATCCAACGGTTCCAGTTTCGGGAAATTCCGACGGTCGGATCTCCCGGTACAATCGTTTGAATTTTCGATTTCAAATTACGAACTGCAGCGTCGTTATTCGATTAAATATATAATTATATTTATATATATATATTAATATAATCGCTTCTGGCGCTGTTTTTCTTCAGATTTGAATTAAACATTCCAGACAATCCAACCGTTGGATTTTTACAAGGTTGGTGCCGTTGGGAAGATATTTCCAAGGCGTACCCGACGGTTGAGGTTTCGGGAAAATCCAATGGTCGGATTTCCCGTACTAGTTGTTTGAAATCATGGTTTCAAAATACGAACTGCACGGCTTCGTTTCGTTTTAATTTTATTTATATTTATATATTTATATAAATATAGTTCATTCAATGATTTCCATATCGTTTTCACTTCAAATATTTTTCTAACACCTTAAAATTTTGGAAAATTTCGCCATAACCTCCCCTGCACCGGGAGCATCGGGAAATCGCAAATAGCGTTCCCGGTCCTTCTAATCTCAAAAAGAAAAGAAAAAGCCAAGCGGCTAGCCAACAGGCTCATAAAATCATCACCCAAACAAAACAGTAAATGTGTACCTATTTGTCGGGCACAAAATTTTATTCCTCTTCTCTAGCCCCTTTGCTATAACCTGTTCAATAAATATGCATGTACATATATATATACAGTTCTTATCATTTATCATTTGCTATTTAACTTCATATTTGATTTCTGTTTGGTTTAAAGGCACCATTTATTCTAATGTTACATACATAGGTGCAAATCATTTCATTAGCTAATTAATGAATATTTCATCTCATATATGTTTATTTTGAACAAGTGGCTATTTTTAACACTTCACACTTCAACGATTTATGCATACAATAAAAATGTGATTTTTATTGTAAAAACAATTCATTTCAAAACACTATTTTTCTATATAGTTCATGTTGGTGATAAAAATGTGATTTTTATCCTAAAACAATTTCTTTTAAATCGAGATTACTTTTCACAGTTCATATAGTCGATAAAAGGTGATTTTTTATTATCAAACAATCTATTTCAAAATATGAATACCATTCAACACATGAATTTCTAATCAACGAATGAATATCAATTCAACACATGGATGTTTTCTATAGTTTCTATATATAGATAAAAATGTGATTTTTATTATCAAACAATTTATTTCCAAAATATGAATACCATTCAACACATGAATTTCTAATCAACGAATGAATATCAATTCAACACATGAATGTTTTCTATAGTTTCTATATATAGATAAAAATGTGATTTTTATTATCAAACAATTTATTTCCAAAATATGAATACCATTCAACACATGAATTTCTAATCAACGAATGAATATCAATTCAACACATGAATGTTTTCTATAGTTTCTATATATAGATAAAAATGTGATTTTTATTATCGAACAATTTATTTCAAAATATGAATACCATTCAACACATGAATTTCTAATCAACGAATGAATATCAATTCAACACATGAATGTTTTCTATACAATGAATAAATGTAGTTTAAGCAGATGAAAATAATTCAAACGTACGAATATTATTCAAAATTTCCGCAGCATAACGGCAGGGTAGTTAAAACCGGGACCGTCCCTAGTACGGCTCCTCGCTCTACCTTAAAACCTCGCGGTTTTTGACAATGGGGATCATGCATCTAGTTCGCACGCAGGCGGCATGTATATATTTATTTCATTTCCACAAACTAATCCTATGTGGTTTCAACCAAATATTTCTCAACCACAAACGGGTATTTTTCAACCACAATCAATCAATGTCAACCACAAACAATCCCAAACAATCATTCGCTATCAATCAATTTTCACAACAATTTCAACCAATAAATATCGTCCATGGTTTGTGGACGAGGGGCGTATATATATATATATTTATATATAGCAATTCACCTTTATCTCAACACATATATAATTATTTTTAAATCAGAAATCTCACCAATAGCTATCCAACTTCACTTAGAGAAATCTTCGCCTTTACGACTCTGTCGCTTCGTTGCCTTTATTCTCTACATATGTAAAAATCGAATTTTTACTATGTTATTCAATATATAAAAAAAATCGAATTTTGACGTCGCTATTCAATATATAAAAATCGAATTTTGACTTCGCTATTCAATATATAAAAATCGAGTTTTTGACTTTGCTATTCAATATATAAAAATCTGATTTTTCTTTCGACTTTCAATATATAAAAATCTGATTTTTCTTTCGACTTTCAATATCGAAAAATCTGATTTTTCTTTCGACTTTCAATATATAAAAATCTGATTTTTCTTTCTTTTTAAATTTCCAATCTCCTTCTATTTTAAATCTTAAAATAAATTAGTTTATAAATCATTTTAAAAATCAGTTTTTAATACTTTTTAAAATCAGTTTTTACTTTTATAAAAAAAAAATCAGTTTTAATTTCATTTAAAAAAAATCAGTTTAACATTTTTTTTAAAAATCTGTTTTAACCCTTATAAAAAAACAGTTTAAATCTTTTTAAACAAATCAGTTTTCACCTTATAAAAAAATCAGTTTAAATCTTTTTATAAAAACAGTTTAAATCTTTTTATAAAAACAGTTTTAATCTTTAAAAAAAACAGTTTTAATCTTTATAAAAAAAACAGTTTAAATCTTTATAAAATCATTACAGTATTAACCAAAAAAAAAACAGCATTACAGAATTAAAATAAAAATAAAATAAAACAAAACGACTTACAGAGCGGGGGGGGGGGGGGGTTTCCGCAGATCGTCGGGGGGGCTTCTCGAACTGGGCGGAGCTGCTAATCGGGTGTCGCGATGGGAAGGTTCGAACATGGAGGCGATGGCTTCGGGGTTCGAACGCGATGGAGGGAGGACGCGAGGTAGGGGAGGGTTGCTCGCCTGATCGGAGCTAGGGCGGTCGGAGGCGCGGTGGAGGCTCTCGCCGATCGGTTAGGTTTTTTTTAATTTTTATTTTATTTCTGTTTAACTGAATCGGTAATGAATTACGGGGGGGGGGGCAAGGTATAGGAAAAATAGATTTTTTTTATTTATTATTTAATTATTAAATTTAGCAAAAAGTTGACTTTTACATACGACCTCGAAACGAGGCCCACCGCCTGTCGTCCATAGCGTTTCACCCCCATTCCGAACACAATGGGATATGTATCGTAAGCAGATTTGATCGCTACAATCAGTTTCCTTTTGAATTTTCATTTAAATCACTATATTGAATTTTAAACGCACATTTCAAATTACCGGGGTCACATACTAACTAGAAAAATTCCAGAAAAATATTTTCTAGCTTCGTATTGACGATACGGTCCTAACAAAAGTGGTTTCGTCGAAATCCGAGGTCATTTGCAAAATGTCCATTTTTAAGGGCCTGAATTCCATAGCGACTATTCAGAATTTTCAACTGGACATATCTTTTATTCCCGCTATCAAATTCCGATTTGTCAGATTCGTTGGAAAGATATCATCAATTAGATCCTAATGTTTTTTGTTTCACTAAAATCCGGATTGTTTTGCACCCGGTATATTCAATTGAAGTTTGAAATCGAATTATCGAACTACCGCGCCATTTTCAATTCTATATATAATTATAATTAATTATATTCGTTTTCAAATGTCGATTCAAACTCAGTTTTCATCGCCATTATTTAAAATATTTATTTTAAATATTTAAAATCCATTATTTTAGCCAATTTAAAAAATTTTAAATTGGTTCAGATTTTCTGGGTCGTTACATGGGATTTGGGTCTTATAATGGTTTCATTTTTCTAAAAAGCATTGCGTTGTTTAACGATTTACCTTATTTTATTCACTGGCAATCCAATGGAGTAAACCCGTTCCGCGTTAGCGGCGTGGTCCTGTGATTAGCCTCATTATTAGATAAGTTAAGTTAGATTTCTCATACCAGTCCCATGACTGACCTGTAATTTGTTTCACTGGAAAACTCGGGTGCCCATATTTTCCACACGGGCAGTCGAGTAGCTTTTTGCAGATATATTTACAGGATCCTGGCTTACAGCTGAAGCGGTATTCGGAAAGCTCTGTATCCGTGTATTCCTTTCAGTTGTATATTTGTATTATTTTTCCGCTGCTATTTTAATGTAATTTAAGTCTCTGATATTATTGTATTTCTATTGTGTAATGAGTTTTCATACTCTGTTATATTCTTGTACTCTGATGTAATTGGTGTAATCAGCAATAAAATGTTCTTCCGTTTGTGTTCTGATGTGTGTTGTTCTCAAAGCAATCCGGACTTTCCTTTACCGGGAAGTTTGGGTCGTCACAACCGGCCCTGACGATCCAAGGGCCCACCTATGTCTAGGCCCTGAGACATGGGCTAGATTGTCTCGAAGCGGTAAGGACGATCCATTGCCTTGGTTCACAGATGGAAATCCAACTTCCAATACGTGACATTTCGGTTTTAATTGTAGAGCCTAGTATTGGCGACATGATATATGGTACCCATGCCGTCTAGGATTGATACATTTGTATTTGAAGTTGTTTTATACACTATGCACTTGTAATAATATCAAATGATTTGTTTTAAACGTACCAAGCATGTTTGTCTATTATAAGGGAAAATCCTATCCTCCTGCTTGCGTTGCATTGTGTGATGGGACCTGGGTCTTATAATAGCTCCATTTTTCCAAAAAGCATTGCGCTGTTTTGTTATATGCACTGGTATTCTTGGGAGGAAACCTGTTCCGTGTTATACGGCGTGGTCCCTTGATATATCTGATTTTAAAGTAAATTTTAAGTAACTGTTTTAGTTCTCACACTAGTCACATGACTAACCTGGAGTTTATTGTTTTAACCTAAACTCTGGATGCCCCTATTTTCCACACGGGCAGCTAGTAGTTTTGGTTTTGTAGATTTATATTCACAGGATCCTAGTTTACAGCTTGAACGATATTCGGAAAGCTCTATATATGTATATTCCTCTCAGTTGTGTTTTGTATTATTTTTCCGCTGCTATGTATTTAAATGTAATTTAAATCTCTGATATTGTTCGAATGTATATTATTTCTTCATACTTTGTATATTCTTGTACTCTGATGTAAATTGTTGTAATAAGCAATAAATTGTTCTTCTGTTCGTGTTCTGATTTGTCGTGTTCTCAACTCAATCCGGGCATTCCCATAAGGGCGAGTTCGGGTCGCTTCATCTATTCAATTAAGATTTTGTGTATAATTCGCCACTTATATATATGGCTCAGATTATTACATACATTTTTATGTTAAATGTTGCTGAAATTCTTTAAATGTGCATTATTACTTACCATTATTACTATCTCTATTCAATTAAGGTTTTAGTGCTGAAATTATTCAAATGTGCATTATTACTTACCATTATCACTATCTCTATTTAATTAAGGTCTTGCTGATGAAATTCTTTAAATGTGCATTATTACTTACCATTATCACTACCTCTTTTTAATTAAGGTTTGTTGATGAAATTCTTTAAATGTGCATTATTACTTACAATTATTACAATGTCTATTCAATTAAGGTTTTGTTGCTGAAATTTTTTAAATGTGCATTATTACTTACCATTATCACTATCTCTTTTCAATTAAGGTTTTGTTGCTGACTTTTCAATTAGAGTTAACTGATGTTTTTAACGGCGTTAACTTTTTAATGTGAAAATTGAAGCTTTGCCCTACGTTGCAGTATACAGAACCGTCTGATTATATTTGTTTTTATTAAATCCTAGTCCTTCTTTGTCTTTTCCGTTATCTCCAAGAAATCTTATTATATAGATTTTATTTGTATACTTAAAATTGCTAAACATACATCAAAAACTATAATAAATTAGTACACATCAAATATTACTTTACATACGCCTGTCTTTTACTAAACTGTCATTTTTTCATCTTATTTTTCTTCCCTCTTTCCAACCTTAAGAAGACAATTATCCATAATTAGAAATTCGTTATACCAAATTGAATAAAATTTAACAAAACAGTCTTTATTTCTTCCAATAATTTTTTAAATTTTTCAAAAAAAAAAAATCAATTTTAATAGAATTGCTTAAATTTTAGATGAAAAATATCAATATATTTAAATTACAACGATTATTTTTAATGTTGCCTTAATTGAAATTTCAAGATTCATAACAAAATAATTCATTAACCTTTGAAAAAATATATATAATTTGTATCAAATTTTATTACTTTAAAGTTTATTTTATTTACTAATATTTCATTTGAGTTCGACTTCGAAAAAAAAATTGAATTATAGAAGAAAACTACAAATATTGTCCAAGTTAAATGGAATCAGTATTCCATTTAAGATTAACTACGATAAAAGAAATAAAAAGTCAAGAATATTAAGCTATACATATATATATATATATATTAAAAGAAATAATAAATGGTATAAATTAAAGTTAGTATATACTCATTAACCTTTGAACAAGTATATATAATTCGTATCAAATTTTATTACTTTAAAGTTTATTTTATTTACTAATATTTCATTTGAGTTCAATTTCAAAAAAAAAAATGAATTATAGAAGAAAACTACAAATATTGTCTAAGTTAAATGGAATCAGTATTCCATTTAAGATTAACTGCAATAAAAGAAATAAAAAGTCAAGAATATTAAGATATACATAGATATATACTAAAAGAAATAATAAATGGTAATAAATTAAAGTTAATATATACTTGTTAGAAAAAAATGTTACGAAATAAAGGAAAACTAAAACTGACGAAAATTATTTACATTAATTAACATTAACGTTAAAACTAGTCATAAGTGCACATTAAGAAAGAATATAAAAGGAACTGATATATAAGGCTTGTCATGATTATTCAATAGACATTGTAATTAATGCATCATTCAAAGGAGGACAAAATGGGTATTGCAAAAATGCTTCAGACAGACACAAGTTTTCGAAGGCTTAGTAGAATTAAGAAAAATCGACAAAGTCGGTTTGATTATCGAAAGAGGAGAAGTTTCTTCTTTTCAAAAGAAGCCATTAAATGGTAATTATTCCCAAATATCATTGTTTTCAATATTAGTCAAAAGATTATGCTTAGGGTAAAGTACACGCAGGAAATTTAAATATGTATGAAACATGCTTCTAGTAATTAAATTCATCTACGTAAACAATACTCTTCCAAAATATATATGTATGAGTACTTCTATCTATTAAAGGATTTAAACAATAATTTATAGTGTAGAACTTGTTCTACACTTAACTGGAGATCCAAGTATCTCGCATCTTGATGTTTAGTTAGTGAAATTACATAAATATGCAAATTAGAGGACTAAAATCCAAATATGAATTGTTATTAAAATTAAAATAAGAAAATGAGATCATATATTAATCACCTAAGGATGTTGAAAAACAAAGCAACAAAACTTCATCCCCATATTATAAGTTCATTGGGGAGAGAAAGAAATATTAATCGTAGGTAAGGAGTATTGATTCTTCTTTGTGAAAGTAGATATCAATCGTGGTTTAAAAAAATGGAAGCAGCAATTTTGAAGGTGACGTGATTTTCATATTAACGGTGTTAGTTACCTTCTTAGTTGTCCATTCCATATCCGTCCGATGTCTTTTTTATCTACAAAATTCATTCGCGTACTTTGTCTTTTGTTTATCTGCCAAAGGATTTTATTATATAGTTCTTCTAACACACACACATATATATATATATATATATATATATATAAGTTTTTGTTTATGCTATTGGTTGATCTTTTCAAATGTTTATAATGTGAACCTTCCAAAAATTCATTCACTATATGATATTTATTTATGGCTAGATGTTAATGGAGTTTCCTCAGATGTAGGGTTTAAGTGAAATTAATGACATGAAAAAACATTTTCATCTTTATAATCGCGTCTGTCTCAAAAACCTTCCCTTTCTATATTTAGCATGTACTATATATAAAAAGGAACAAAAAGAATTTTAAAACTTTGCTTTATTTTTTAGTTTGATTGTCTTCTCCCTTTAAATAGTAAGCAATTCAATAGACAACATACGAAAGGAACCGTTCCCATAATGTGAAGATTTAGTTGGAGAGTCCTTTTTCTTGCTGGTCAAGGGTTGTAATCTCAAACTATTTGATCTCAATAGCTTCCTCATTCCAAACAAAGTATATATATACATATACATATATGTGTGTGTGTGTGTGTGTGCAAGCCAGGCCCATTATAGTGGGTTCCCCAAGGCGTATCAGTTGAGTGAAGGAGAAAATGCTGAAAAAAAGGGGGAAAAAATGCCTGTTAGGGTGACCATGCCAAGGATCGAACCTGCCACGCTTTCAAGGAATAGCTTCACCCTACCACTCAGCCAGTTATGTCTTTGCAATACATCTGTAGTTCGAATGTATTTCTACAGCATTTATCAGTCTTCTTCTTCCCCCCACTGCCCTTCCCGGTCGGGTTACCCAATTCCATCGCCTCAGGGGCCTTGCCCTAGGGTCGGGCCTGTATATGTATTATTCATCTTTCTCTATTAGACCCGAAGCCATATCAGCAACATATAATAAACGATTTATTGTCACACCACCTACTGCATCAGGTTTTTCCGAGTCATCTTTCTCAAACTTCGCCTTCATGATAATAGAAAGATGTAATTTAGGGTAATGATGTTCCAATACCTTCACCACTGCAGTTCTATCCATCCACTAAATTTTTAGCAAAAAGTGTACCGGGATGACCATTATAATATGGGAATTAGTGAGAAAACAACGAAATAATTCCATTGTATCGTCGTTGGATCTATGCCTTTTTATTCTTGCTTTAAAGCTTCCATAAAAGGCGCAGAATTCGGATGATGATTTCTAAACCTTCATTAAATAAGATGGATTCCATGTAATTATATTCGACAAGGCATTATACTTTGTAGAGTTCTTAAAGATGATCATTTATACACAATCGAAAATTAGTGATGATGAAGAAATGAAGTCCAGAAATCCAATTGTTCAAACAGTTTCCCTAATCTTAGAAGCATTGTGATGACACACCTCTGTACTCACGTTAGCCAAGGACATTACGGATTAATGCTATCAACTAACCCGTAGAATAAGGCTGTTGAGGAGCGACCATCTGTATAGTAGCCTAATAAAGCTTCTACATAATGGCTAAAAATATCTTTGGAAATAAATACAAAATACATAACAAAAATTAGTCATACATATTCCCGTCACCAAGGCGGAAATAGATATGAATATATAACATAAGTGTGTACACCAAGATAGCGATCAAACTAAATCCACTATACCACAAAAAAATAGTTACAAGTGCTAGCAAAATGAATATGTATACATAAGGAGTTTGTATCTCATATGCATAAAAGATCAAAAACTATGACTAATGTAGTTTGCCTAAAAATCACTTTATAGTCCCTACTAAAAGTCACATGGAAGCACCTATAACACCTCGGTCTGACCCGAGTATTATTTATAAGAAATATACAATAAACAGATCAGTCTAGCGGAACTTATCATAATAAACTGAGATAGAATAATAGATATATAAATAGAAATGGACATATGTGCAATAAAACAATATTCACATGTAAATGTGAATCCCTAAGAATGTCCACATAATATCTCAAATAAATCTCAGTGTCATAAAAGGACGTCCCATTCTAATTATATAGCTACTCACATGAAATAATATCACCTACCAAATCAACAAAGAATTGATAACACAATATCAAACACTCAATATTGACATGACATATAAATACTAAAAATTTGTGAAAACCCGTAACTCCCCCGGTGAGGGAAAGCGCGGATAGTTCGAGAACAAGCCACAACAAAACGCAGACGGAAGAACTTTTCATTGTATGTTACAACAATTCATCATATTACAAGAATATACAGAGTATAAATGAATATTACATTCGATAAATATCTGAGATTACAATACATTACATAGCAGCGGAAAATAATACAATGCACAACTAGAAGAGATATACGGATACAAAGCTTTCCGGATATCGTTCCAGCTGTAAACCAGGATCCTGTGAATATAAATCTGCAAAACCAAAACTACTAGCTGCCCGTGTCAAAATAAGAGCACCCAGAGTTTAGATTAAAACAATAAACTCCAGGTCAGTCATGGGACTGGTGTGAGAACTAAAACAGTTAAAAATCTTTATTTTAAGGTTAGGCAAATCAAGGGACCACGCCGTATAACACGGAACGGGTTTCCTCCCAAGAATACCAGTGCATAAATCAAACAGCGCAATTCTAAATAAAGAAAAATGAAGCTATTATAAGACCCAGGTCCCATCACATAATGCAACGCAAGCCGGAGGATAGGGTTTTTACCTTATAATAGCCAAGAATGCTTGATACGTTTAAAGCAAATCATTTGATACTATTATAAGTGTATAGTGTATAAAACAACTTCAAATCATAAGTATCAATCATAGACGGCATAAGTGTCCCATCCCACTATGTCGCCATACTAGGCTCTACAAATAAAACCGCAAATGTCACGTATTTGGAAATTGGATTTCCGTCTGTGAACTGAGGCTAGGGATCGTCCTCTACCGATTCGAGACTGTCTAGCCCGAGTCTCAGGGACATAACGCATCGACCCTTGGAGCGATAGGGCCGGTCCACCGATGTGGATTAGACGAAATCATGAACACTACGTCTCTCCGCCCTATGGGGCGTAAATGAGCCAACGAATGACTCCATCGGTTCGAGAACGACCGATATATCCGAGGCGTCTTGCACAGCAACAACCACATAAGTCAAACTCGTCAGGGCATGTAAAACCACTGACGCCACTTCCAGCTAGAAAGAAACGCATGTCCTCCCTGAGGTCCTCTCCCGTTTTTGGTTCACAACCGAGGTGTGAGGCTCGCGAATCAACGCTACACAAAGCTACGCCACAAAGGCCTTGCTTTGATCATCAACCACAAGACTTTGCTTTTCAACAGAAGCCTTGATCAATTTCCACTTAGGCATGCCACACAGGCAATTCACCCTATGCGTTTGATATCCATCAGTATATAACCCCTAAGCTCGTACGTCTCAGAGAAGGGCGTTAAGCAAGAGAATAAATTCTCCGCCGCCAAACAGATATATATTTAATAGAAATCAATCACACAGACTGAAATCCAATGTCAGACACACAGTCCATTCATAAGTTCGTTCTGGGTCTGAACGAAACCGGAGGCACCTAGTACCCCGCATATCCATCGATCTCTAAGTACGTCTGGACGATCACCAACTGTTTCCATCTTCTTGGGTGTACATCCCAATCAAGATCATCAGTAATCATCCAAAACGACGTGAAGTCCTCCGGTCTTCGACCACCGTCTTCATCTTCGACTTATCGTCGTATCAGTTATTCAGAACGGGTTAAACCCGGTCTTCCCGAATAACTCGCGTATATAATAAACATGTGTTACACAAACACAACATACGCCTCATTCCAATTCATCAGTCACTAACCGTAAATTAACAAGAGAATAATTCCCCAAATATTAACCTCGAAGGCCGAAACCAACATCAGATCAATATCCAGAAAACCATTCTGCTTAGCTAACCGACAGTTAGTTTCTAAATTTCACATTCGTGGGGAATGGTTCCCATTAATTTTATCAAAGATAAATTCCTTTAATTTATTCTTTAATCTTCTTTTGAATATCGATTCGACTAGTTGGGATTAACGAACCTTACCGAAGTAATCATTTGTTTTAATTTCCCAATCCCAACCTATTCATCCCATGAAGTAAAACTGGTAATACTTCATATCTAACACCACGGTGTTATTGGTAAATTCAATTACCATTTCACGTTCAAATCTAATTAAAGATTTAACTATCGCCTGGAGCAAAACTGGTGATACTCCATTCTCGATTATTTCAATCTAATTAAAGATTCATTAAAACTCCACTTAGTTTTAATCTGTGACTGGGTTAAAGAATCAGTGTCATTTAAAACACGGTTCACGATAAACCCAAAATCACATTCCATTAATTATCAGGTTAAGGAATAAGTGTTATTTAAAACACTGTTCACGATAAACCCAAAAATCAATACCAATTCAATTCCAATTAAATATCATCTAATTGGTACACTTCATTAAATCTAAATAAAAAGATTTAATCTTTTTCTCAACTGGATACAAGAACTGTGTTAATGAAGACACCATTCACGACAAACCCAAATCACATTTGATATTAAATACAAGGCTCTGAATAGAAAATATATCGGCTTATATTCAATATCAAATTCTACGACCAACAAATATCGTATTGGAAAAAACGATATATATGTATATCTTTCAAATTTCCATAACAACATCTGTATAATCACGAAATCCAACATCGAAATATTCCGAAGACAATTTTGATTCAAATCCATTCCAATGCAATTATTGGAAGTTCTGGTTATTTTTAAAACCCTTTTCAAATTCAATTTATTTATTTAAAAATAAATAGAATTATAATTCTAGTTCAAAGCTAGTACATTTCGATAAAAATCTATTTTTATCTTTTCAAATATCGAGTTTTTCATCCCAAATCTTCACAAATCATTTCTTATGATTTTACACAAACTATTACTAATTTTAATAATTTTATCAAGGCCCGTACAGTCGATTTCCGTCAACGGCCATCGAACTGCACTTACAGCGACCTTTTCCAAATTTGATTTGGACATAATTCCAAATCCAACCGTTAGAGTTCAGATTTCTAATATTCGTTAGAAATCTCTTTTCGATACGAACCCAACGGTTCCGGTTTTAGGAGAATCCGACGGTCGGATCTCCCGTAATATCCGTTCGAAGTCAATGGTCGAAATTCGCGAACTGCCGTGGCGCGGCGCGTTCTATTCAGGCCATTATTTTACATATATAATATATACTTCATCGATTTCCATTTTAAAAACGTATTTTTATAATTCGTTTTAAATTCGTTTTCAAAACGATTTCAACTTCATTTTAATTCAAATCAAAATTGAATTTTTCCTTATAAATTCGTTTTAAATTCATTTCAAATTGATTTCAATTCAAATTGATTTCTAATTCAATTTCAGTTCGTTTTCAATTCAATTCGAATTCATTTATATTCAATTTCAATTTGAATTCATTTATATTCAATTTCAATTCGAATTCATTTCTATTCAATTTAATTCAAATTTCAATTCTTTTCAAAATATCAGATTTTGATATCACTTTCGATATTCATTATAAAATGAATAAAATCGATATAAATATCGTTCACGTCAAAATGGCGTTAATCTAATCAACATGGCTTCATGTATTTCTATTTTCAAATATTCTATTTCAAATATTTCTATTTCAAATATTTCTTTTTCAAATATTTCTTTTTCAAATATTTCTATTTCAAATATTTCTATTTCAAATATTTCTTTTTCTAATATTTCTATTTCAAATATTTCTATTTCAAATATTTCTATTTCAAATATTTCTTTTTCAAATATTTCTTTTTCAAATATTTCTTTTCAAATATTTCTTTTTCAAATTTTTCTATTTCAAATATTTCTATTTCAAATATTTCTTTTTCAAATATTTCTATTTCAAATATTTCTTTTTCAAATATTTCTTTTTCAAATATTTCTATTTCAAATATTTCTATTTCAAATATTTCTTTTTCAAAACTGGAATGAGGCCCAATCAATTACCATATAATGTTAATTATATGGATTTTCTACAACACATGTGTAACACCCCACCTCCGCCAGGGTGGCTCTTGCAAGCACTCTGACTTTGGATGGGCGTTTGAATCAGGTAAACATGCATAATGATATATCAAGGCAGAACAAGAACATATGTATATATGTAAATAGAGTAAATAACATAGATAAAACAGCGGAAGATTTCAAACCATTTCAAAACAAGTCTGGTACAACATAATGTCAACTTTCCAAATACACAAGTCTAGATAAAAACAACATTACTGAAAAACTGAAATACATAAGTACTATCCCCAAAATAAGTGATAACCATAGCTAGCAACATGTCAAGACCGTACATGAGCTAAAATCCCACAAGCAAGCGATCAGAAATCCAAGCTACGCTCCAATATTTCCACCCTGAGAACCTTGGGGGGGGGGGGGAACGGAAGAAAAGAGGCGAAAGAAAACAGGTCAGTCAAAAAGACTGAGTAAGCCCTACTACAATCATTGTAAACTGATAAAGTTAACTGGCATGATGAAAGCTGGGATGAACATAAGGATAACTACATACTGGCATGATGATTAACTAACAAAGTAGATAAAGGTGTCATCGCATAATCAGGTTTAAGGTTTTTGCACCACATGTGTACTAGCAAACTAACATGACTTGAATAAACGAGTATTGATCCCTTGGCCCAAGCTTTGGCCCAATAACATGAAGTGACCCTAATACGCGGTCCAACCAAACGGTCTAGTCGATCGGCTCCCTATAAGCCTAACTCGTCACGTGTTGGTGTCAATGCGGCCCAAACATAATTGTAGTCAGACTGTGCAGGGTCTCCCGTCGGGTGTATCAAGCCCTAGGGTGTCAACTCCTGGACACCATAAACATAAGTGCACAGTCTCGATCTACTGGTACCCGTGCATGTTTTCCCCGGCTTCGGACTGTGTGCACGACCATAGTCCGCCCGGAACTACACCGGCGTACCCTTCTGCCGTCGTTTTTGGTCACTTACCTCAAGCCCAGTAATCGTGCCCCCACCCTAGCCTAGTCCCTAGGGTCAAAATGATACAAACTTGGGATTACTACTGGAGTGGACCCCCATTGCTAGGATTTTTCTAGTGGGTTAAGTACGGTTTAACCCTCTTGCTAATCATGGATTAACTTGGTTAAGTGTAACGATGAGTTCACGACTTAACCCTGATTAATCTACCAAGCCCAAATTGGTTAAGTATTAAGTGGACCATGACTTAACCCTAATCATGAGGCATTAATTAATTTAATGCGCCTTAACCTCTCACATTAGACCTTGTTGTGGTTACTAGTTAAGCCGGGCGGGTCCGGGTAGCTTTACACCACAACTTGGTCTAACCTCGGGTTCAAGGTACAGCATGACCAACTTCTCACATTGGGTCCTATTGTTTGTAGCAACTAGTTAAGCCGGTCGGTTCCGGGTAGGTTTACGCTACAAACTCAACCCAACCTCGAGTTGGTCACACTTATATTTTCTAAGTGTCATGTCCATCACGTTTCCAAAACATGTTACAAATTTTCAAGCATTTGGGTAGACCTAACTTAATAGGTAAATTCCCAAAGGGTAGACCTAACTTAATAGGTAAATTCCCAAGCTTATGTTTTTATGTCTTTTAAGTTTACCCAACCCCAAACGCAATCCCATTGCTTACATATCGCAATAGCGCCTAAAGGATAGAAAGAGGGAACTTGGCATAGTCATGACATAAAGGTGTTGAAGCCACAAGTTCAACATGGTGGCATATGAAATGTACATGTGTTCATATACTTGCATATTACATTTTTAGGCCTCAAAAGCATGCATAAAACCAAACTTAGCATATTGGTGATACATGGTGATAGATGACATGTAGAAATGGCCATAAGTTCGCATTTAGCCTCACATGCAAGTTATCATAAGAGATATGATAACTTACATGTTGCCAAAATGCAACCTTTAGCATAAAGCTTGAAGCTTTATGTCCATATACTCAAGATAAGCTTGCATAACATGATAACATGAACAAAATGATCATCCCAAACTTGCATAACATACATGCATATCATATGACGAACTTGCATATCAAACTTGCATAACATAACATGATAAACTTGCATATCATAACATGGCAAACTTGCATAACATAACATGATAAACTTGCATATCATAACATGGCAAACTTGCATAGCATAACATGGTAAACTTGCATATCATAACATGACAAACTTGCATAGCATAACATGGTAAACTTGCATATCATAACATGGCAAACTTGCATAGCATAAAATGGTAAACTTGCATATCATAACATGGCATACTTGCATAACATAACATGATAAACTTGCATATCATAACATGGCATACTTGCATAACATAACATGATAAACTTGCATATCATAATGGCCAACCAAACTTGCATCATTCATTTAACTTTAGAGTTTAAATATGAAAGTAGAATAGGGCTTACAATGCTTATGAAGACACAAAAATATGACAAAGCCCTTATGCAATCAAATAGACCCAAAATGCAAGCTCTAATAGAAAAACCCTTGAGCCAAAATGATCAAAACCCTTGCTTTATGATGTAAATATGGAAACTTGACTTGAATGCAAGCTAATGGCACTCATACAAGCTTGAAAACACTTGTATGCATGGAAAATCTCTCATAGAAATAACTTAGGAATTTTATGAAGAGAGTGGAGGCCATGAAAGGAATGGTTTTGCCATAGTTTAGTTACTTGAATGAATAATGATGATTTAGGGTTAGGTTAGGGGCTTATTTATAGAGATTAGGATTAGTTTTAGCCTTAGGATTAAACCATAGTTCCAATCTCAGCCCTCAAAACCGAATCTGGCCCCCAAACTCAACACAATCCCAAAATGGTGCACCAGGCAGAACTGCCCGGCTGAGCCAAGTCGACAGCCAAGTCGACAGGGCTGTCGACTTGGGTCAACCAAGTCGACTCCCAAGTCGACAGGGCTGTCGACTTGGGTGCTTTGGCGGGAATTTTCACGCCTGGCCCAATCTTACCCTAATTTCCAAATTCAAACTTGAATTTGAAATCTGTTTTTACTTTGAAATTTTCTGAAAACTTCGTTGGGCCTTAATCGGGTCATACAACTCCGATTTTCGAAAACTCGGACTCTATTTCGCGTATTTTTCCGAGACGAACGCAATGGCATAGCCCGTTTCCCTCGATTCAGATTTATAAATTAAATTATGCCTCGATTTACGTTATAACAGGTTATTGAAAATACGGGTTGTTGCATTCTCCCCTCCTTAAAGGATTTCGTCCCCGAAATCTTCAAGTTGGGAAGAACGTATCCAACCATCCATCTACTCAAAACATCATCCATGAGCAATCATTGTCCTTACAAGATTCTAAATGTTGTATGAACATATGCAAAGGTGTGTGTATATGTACTTATCTAATGCAAATATCATCAATGCAAATTATGTTAGTGAAATGAATCCATATGTACGCAATTCCTAACATAATGTATAACATCTATATGCGTGCACATACCATACATCCATATGCAACATCCATGTGATAACACAAAAATTTTCATCCATGAATAAGTGTAAACACTCATGCATATGCAATATGAGGAGTGTGTGAGCCGATCTAGTGCCTAACGTGTATAATGCATCCACGAGTAACCACTTGCAAACACTTGCAAACACTTGCAACCACTTGCAACCATCAAGCATAACATGTTTCAAACACATGTTTCATCCAAAGGGTTTCTACCTAAGGTTCTCATGACAAGATTAACATGATAAACTAGATAATCAAGACGAACATGTATAGCAAAAGATATACTACAAAGAGATCGGGAAGATAAGCAGGATATACTCCTTTCAGATTACAAGAAATCCCTTCCTAACCTACCCCATATTCTATAAAAGCCCAAAAGGTTTAGTCAACCTAATGGACCCCTTCAAACCCTGACATGTATTACTAGCCAATAAGTCATACCTCCTGACAGAAATAGGACCGAGAACGGGACCGAGAGGATATACGTAAAAAGATAACATACGAGTAACTTCCACAGGAAAACAAGGATCAAGGATATGCTCTTAAAAAGAGATATGATGCGCGTATCTAGCCTTCAGTCTTCTAAGTCACGTTTCCTTGATCTTAACTCCACTGTGCTATGACCGTCTTTTACTTCATGATTCCTTGGCTTCTTAACTCTTATTTCCAAATATGAGTTGGAACCCATTTCATTGTCGCCTCTCGTCTTCCTTTTTCACTTACCCTTCTATCATTCTTGGCTTAAACATAACTATGACCTCATGGTTTCATGCAAGCTCTCCAAAATTCACTAGTGAATCCTGGATCTCGTTTACTTACTATAAAGCATTCCACGCAGCAGAACCTTTCTTGAAAATACCAATCCACGTTGCCAATTGCTCTTACTAACGTGATTTTCTATAACTCATGCTTGAACAAAATGAACCATCCGCCTGTGAATGATAGGCCGTACTTAGATTCAGTTGCTTGCCCATGACTTCCCGTAGACTATCCCAAAACTGGCTAGTGAAGATTGAGTCATGGTTACTAACTATACTTTAGGGAACCTCGTGCAACCGCTTTATTTCTTGAAAGTAATCCGTTGCTAGCTATGATGCAGTCCTTTCGCTCTTTACCGGAGTGAAATGAGCACTCTTCGTGAGTCTACCTACTATGACCCACATGCTCGTATTCCCTTTCTTGATCTAGGCAGTCCATCCACGAAATCCTTCGTGACGCTTTACTACTTCCATTGCGGGGACCTCCAATGGATGTAATAGCCCACCGGGCTTCTATGACTCGGCCTTTAACCTGTTGGCACAACATGCACCTTGGGACAATCTCGGCCACTTCCTCGAGTGATGTGCATCTTCAAGAACCTTCTTTCTCTCATCGCGTCTTAGCCATCCCTTGTCATCTATAGCGAGGTGACTTGCCATCTCGCCTTGAATCAACTTGTCCATGATCTCGGCTAACTGCGGGTCTTCCTTCTGTGAAGTCCCTACTTGATCCAGAAGGGTAGGTCTAAACTCAAGGGACGCTAACTGACTAATTAACTGAGAAAGCTTCTTACTTCAATTGTCCTCGTCGGAGCTTTCCGGTCTTGAACCGCGACCATTTTAGCAGGATCCACCACTAGGCCTTGCTTAGAAACTATGTGCCCAAGAAATCTAACTCCCTTTTCTCCAAAATGACATTTGGAGGGCTTGGCTTTCAACTGATGGGCTCTAAGCGTATCCATCACCTCCTTGAGATGTCTAGCATGTTCTTCCTCATTCTTTAAGAAAGTCAGGATATCGTCTACAAAGACTACCACAAACTCATTCAGGAACTCCCTAGACACCCTACTCATCAAGTCCACGAAGTAGGCGGGTGCATTAGTCAAACCGAATGGTATGACCAGTCATTCTAAGAATCCATCTGGAGTTCCGAACGCAGTCTTGTCTATACTATCTTCAGCTGCCCTGAGCTGATGGAATCCAGTAGCAAGATCAAGAGAAAACAGATGTTCCTACAAGCCGATCGAACAAATCATCGATCCTTGGCAATGGTTGTCTATTCTCTTTGTTTAGCTCACGATAATCAACACAAAATCGAAGAGAACCATCTGCCTTGGTAGTAAATACTACAGGCGCTCCCCATTCAGACATACTTCGTCTAATGAAGTTCTTCTCAAGCAACTCCTTGACTTGCTTTCTTAACTCTCATCTTGCGGGGCCACGTGCCTAACCGGCCACGAAACTATCTTGGCATTATCAACCAGATAAATGCGGAAATCCATCTCCCGTTTAGGGGTAACCCCCTTCACTTCACCCAAGATATCAGGATATTCTCGGACCACCCTCACCGATTACAAACTATCGATAGACGAGTTGAGGGATTCAAGACAACACAACATGACGGGACTCATAGGGTTACTAGAAATTTATAGGGTATTACCGAGGCGAGTCATGAGCCTCACAACCCTATGCTCAAAAATCAAGGATGACTCCAAAACTGGACAACCAATCCATGCCCAAAATCAACCCATACCCCATGAAACCGAGAATATAAGCATTACGCAAGAATTCTATACTCAAGATAGAGATTTTCAAATCCACGTAGATAATAGACAAATGGGCGGAACCCCCAATTGGATTTGAAACACACATGGGATCACTAACTAGACTAGTACTTAGGTGCAAACTTTCAACTAGATCAGATGAAATAAACTATGCGATGCACCAAAATCAAACAAGGTACGAACAGGAAAATCAGAAATGTACACAAGACTTCCGACAGAAACACTACCTCGATCATGCGCTGAAAGAACGATGTTGAGGGGATGAACTCGCCCTCCAGATGGTCTTGCACACTGAGTCTGACCTTGCCCTTGCTTCTTCGGGCAATCTTTGCTGAAATGTCCAGTCTCACCGCAAAAAAAGCATTCACCACTCTTCCATTTTCTCTTCCTATAATCCTTAATAAGATGCCCAACTGAACCGCAATAATGGCACTTCCTCTTGTCGTTATTGCCCTTTCTATTGTTGTTCCCCTTGTTGCCTTGACTCTTGTTATTGTTCTTATTGACTTGACTGCTCTGACCACTTGGATTACCCTGATTTCCTTTCCACTGGGAATCGGTCTTCTTGGCTTGAGTATCATTCATCTTGATCTCCTTCTTGTCACTCCTATTCTCTTCATTGAGTAGGGCCATATTCACCAAACTCTCGAAAGTTGCCCCCAAGGATATATGAGATATGGCCAAACCATGTAATGGCTCGTTTAATCCTAGAGCAAAGTATAGGGCCTTCTTCTGAGCTGTGTTAACCAAGTCCAAACCGACCCGAGCCAGTTGATTTAACTTATCTATGTATTCCCTAATAGTCATGTCCCCTTGCTTCAGTGATAGGAACCTTAGTCCAAACTTTCCCCGAAAGTCATCCCAAGTCTCAATTGGCCTAGTAGCGGTGGTGACCACCCACCAACGTGCAGCTTCTTCCTTTAGCAACCACACTGCTAATAAAACCTTCCTACGGTCATCTATATCAAAGAAGGCAAAAAGATCTTCGGTTTCTTTCAACCAATTCCTTGCCTCTACATAAGTCTCGGTTCCAAAGAAATTATTGCCACCCATCGCCTTAAAGTCCTTGCAAATCTTTGCGAAGTCAGCTTGAGGATGCTGAGGGGGAGGAGGAAGAGGAACCTCAACGAAAGGAGGAGGAGGAACATTAACTACTGGAGGAGGAGGAGGAACCTCTGCGGGGCCGGCTTCGGTCGCCCTAGCCTCCAAAAGTCTCCTATACCAAACAGGTACGTGTACTCCCTCCGGAATGGCAAAGTTATCGGCCATACTGAAAACGAAGAAAAAGATAGATTCAGAATGGAGAAAAACGAAGGAATTTTTGCTAATGGCTTTTTGGGGAATAGCCTTTAAAATAAACTAGAATTTTCTTTGGAAAATACTTTATACTTGGTTTTGAAAATAGTTTTCCAAAAGCTTTAAAAACCTTTTTGTCCCTTCTCGTAAACCATATGCTCTGATACCAAATGTAACACCCCACCTCCTCCAGGGTGGCTCTTGCAAGCACTCTGACTTTGGAGGGGCGTTTGAATCAGGTAAACATGCATAATGATATATCAAGGCAGAACAAGAACATATGTATATATGTAAACAGAGTAAATAACATAGATAAAACAGCGGAAGATTTCAAACCATTTCAAAACAAGTCTGGTACAACATATTGTCAACTTTCCAAATACACAAGTCTAGATAAAAACAACATTACTGAAAAACTGAAATACATAAGTACTATCCCACAAATAAGTGATAACCATAGCTAGCTTCATGTCAAGACCGTACATGAGCTAAAATCCCACAAGCAAGCGATCAGAAATCCAAGCTAAGCTCCAATATTTCCACCCTGAGAACCTGGGGGGGGGGGGGGGGGGGAACGGAAGAAAAGAGGCGAAAGAAAACAGGTCAGTCAAAAAGACTGAGTAAGCCCTACTACAATCAATGTAAACTGATAAAGTTAACTGGCATGATGAAAGCTGGGATGAACATAAGGATAACTACATACTGGCATGATGATTAACTAACAAAGTAGATAAAGGTGTCATCGCATAATCAGGTTTAAGGTTTTTGCACCACAGGTGTACTAGCAAACTAACATGACTTGAATAAACGAGTATTGATCCCTTGGCCCAAGCTTTGGCCCAATAACATGAAGTGACCCTAATACGCGGTCCAACCAAACGGTCTAGTCGATCGGCTCCCTATAAGCCTAACTCGTCACGTGTTGGTGTCAATGCGGCCCAAACATAATGGTAGTCATACTGTGCAGGGTCTCCCGTCGGGTGTATCAAGCCCTAGGGTGTCAACCCCTGGACACCATAAACATAAGTGCACAGTCTCGATCTACTGGTACCCGTGCTTGTTTTCCCCAGCTTCGGACTGTGTGCACGACCATAGTCCGCCCGGAACTACACCGGCGTACCCTTCTGCCGTCGTTTTTGGTCACTTACCTCAAGCCCAGTAATCGTGCCCCCACCCTAGCCTAGTCCCTAGGGTCATAATGATACAAACTTGGGATTACTGCTGGAGTGGACCCCTATTGCTAGGATTTTTCTAGTGGGTTAAGTACGGTTTAACCCTCTTGCTAATCATGGATTAACTTGGTTAAGTGTAACGATGAGTTCACGACTTAACCCTGATTAATCTACCAAGCCCAAATTGGTTAAGTATTAAGTGGACCATGACTTAACCCTAATCATGAGGCATTAATTAATTTAATGCGCCTTAACCTCTCACATTAGACCTTGTTGTGGTTACTAGTTAAGCCGGGCGGGTCCGGGTAGCTTTACACCACAACTTGGTCTAACCTCGGGTTCAAGGTACAGCATGACCAACTTCTCACATTGGGTCCTATTGTTTGTAGCAACTAGTTAAGCCGGTCGGTTCCGGGTAGGTTTACGCTACAAACTCAACCCAACCTCGAGTTGGTCACACTTATATTTTCTAAGTGTCATGTACATCACGTTTCCAAAACATGTTACAAATTTTCAAGCATTTGGGTAGACCTAACTTAATAGGTAAATTCCCAAAGGGTAGACCTAACTTAATAGGTAAATTCCCAAGCTTATGTTTTTATGTCTTTTAAGTTTACCCAACCCCAAACGCAATCCCATCGCTTTCATATCGCAATAGCGCATAAAGGATAGAAAGAGGGAACTTGGCATAATCATGACATAAAGGTGTTGAAGCCACAAGTTCAACATGGTGGCATATGAAATGTACATGTGTTCATATACTTGCATATTACATTTTTAGGCCTCAAAAGCATGCATAAAACCAAACTTAGCATATTGGTGATACATGGTGATAAATGACATGTAGAAATGGCCATAAGTTCGCATTTAGCCTCACATGCAAGTTATCATAAGAGATATGATAACTTACATGTTGCCAAAATGCAACCTTTAGCATAAAGCTTGAAGCTTTATGTCCATATACTCAAGATAAGCTTGCATAACATGATAACATGAACAAAATGATCATCCCAAACTTGCATATCATATGACGAACTTGCATATCAAATTTGCATAACATAACATGATAAACTTGCATATCATAACATGGCAAACTGGTATAACATAACATGATAAACTTGCATATCATAACATGGCAAACTTGCATAGCATAACATGGTAAACTTGCATATCATAACATGGCAAACTTGCATAGCATAACATGGTAAACTTGCATATCATAACATGGCAAACTTGCATAGCATAACATGGTAAACTTGCATATCATAACATGGCATACTTGCATAACATAACATGATAAACTTGCATATCATAACATGGCATACTTGCATAACATAACATGATAAACTTGCATATCATAATGGCCAACCAAACTTGCATCATTCATTTAACTTTAGAGTTTAAATATGAAAGTAGAATAGGGCTTACAATGCTTATGAAGACACAAAAATATGACAAAGCCCATATGCAATCAAATAGACCCAAAATGCAAGCTCTAATAGAAAAACCCTTGAGCCAAAATGATCAAAACCCTTGCTTTATGATGTAAATATGGAAACATGACTTGAATGCAAGCTAATGACACTCATACAAGCTTGAAAACACTTGTATGCATGGAAAATCTCTCATAGAAATAACTTAGGAATTTTATGAAGAGAGTGGAGGCCATGAGAGGAATGATTTTGCCATAGTTTAGTTACTTGAATGAATAATGATGATTTAGGGTTAGGTTAGGGGCTTATTTATAGAGATTAGGATTAGTTTTAGCCTTAGGATTAAACCATAGTTCCAATCTCAGCCCTCAAAACCGAATCTGGCCCCCAAACTCAACACAAACCCAAAATGGTGCACCAGGCAGAACTGCCCGGCTGAGCCAAGTCGACAGCCAAGTCGACAGGGCTGTCGACTTGGGTCAACCAAGTCGACTCCCAAGTCGACAGGGCTGTCGAAAACTCGGACTCTATTTCGCGTATTTTTCTGAGACGAACGCAATGGCATAGCCCATTTCCCTTGATTCAGATTTATAAATTAAATTCTGCCTCGATTTACATTATAACAGGTTATTGAAAATACGGGTTGTTACAACATGTATACAATAACAACGATGAATAATCAACCATCATCCAAAGTGCATTCTACACTGTACAAGCATCAAATATAAATATTCAACGCTTATAACAGTCTGTCAATCAATCGATCGACATACAACTAACTATTGGGATTAGTGTATGTCATATATCACCCCAATACCCGTGTGGGGTTTTCAAACAGTCAAACACAGATTTTATTTGTGCAGTTGGGCAATGTGTAAAATTTATCGTCCCAATCAATATCAGTCAAATGTGTGTATATAAACAAATCGTTCGATTTGTTTATTTTTATTTCATTTCTTATACACGTTAAAAATTATATTTTTAACTATAAAAAAATTTCTAACTATATAATATTTTATTTCATTTCACATCACACAACCAACTACACATCAAAATCAAACAACCAAGCATACAAGCCATCCATGGTCTGTGGACGACGGGTGTCGGGTGCTACTAAACACCGTCTGCATCCTAGTATAGATTATTAACTAGAAAACAAAATTTAGAGTGAGGAGTTCTCACCCAAGCTAATCCAAATGCCTCGACTCTTCTTATGTAGAAAATCTCTGCCGTTTCTTCTTTCGTCACTTTCGTCATCCGTATTCACTACATATATAAAAATCGAATTTTTACTTCGCTATTCAATATATGAAAATCGAATTTTTACTTTGCTATTCAATATATGAAAATCAAATTTTTACTTTGCTATTCAATATATGAAAATCGATTTTTTACTTTGCTATTCAATATATGAAAATCGAATTTTTACTTTGCTATTCAATATATGAAAATCGAATTTTTACTTTGCTATTCAATATATAAAAATCCTACCTTTCCTACTATACAAATCTTTACTTTCCTCATAAAAATCGCATCTTTATTTACAAATCAAAACTTTACACGTTTTAAGAACCCATCCTTTCATGTGAAAAAATTCAATCCTTTCATGTATTTACATTAATTAAAATTGACTTAAAAAAAACTATATTTTTAATCTTAAAATAAAATCAGATTTAAAAATAAAAATAAAATAAAAACTCACCTTTGTAATAAAAATCGCATCTTCCTCCTCGGGGGAACCACTGGTCGGTCGGAGGGCGTTGTTCTTGGGTGAGGTCGTTCACTTTGGGGGAAATGGTGGTGGAGCCGGCGGATTGCAGTGGAGGGGGGGTCAGGTGCTCGCGCGCGTCGTTCGAGGTAGGGGGGAGGTCAGGTGGGTGTACCGGCGGTTGGGGGGAGGGGTTCGTGGTGCGTGTGTCGAGAGAGGGGCGGTCGATTGGAGAAGGGGAGGAAGAAGGAGGGACTGCGGAGGAGGGGGGGTCTCGCGGTGGTCGGCGACGCTAGGGGGGCACGTGGGTGGCGGCGCTGCTGCGATGGGGGGGCGCGATTTCTTTTGTTTTGTTTTCCTATTTTCGATCTGAAATGAAGAACGTGGGGGAGGGAGAGGTTGTAAAGGGATGAAAAGGGGAAAATTAAAATTTTATTTTTTATTTATTCTCCCGAAAAGTTGACTTTTTATTTCGAACACGAAACAAAACCCACCTCCTGTCGCCCATAGCTAATTACCCCTATTCCGAACACAATGGGATATGTATCGTATGCTGAATCAATCGTTTCGATCAATTTTCGTCAAAATCAACATATAACTCTATATATTGAATTTGAACGTGCATTTCAAATTACCGAGACCACATACGACCTCTAAAAATTCCATAAAAATATTTTCTAGCTTTGTATTGACGATACGGTCCTAACAAAACTAGTTTCATCAAATTCCGAGACCATTTGAAAAATGGTAAATTTCCAGTCGATTAAAATCAACTAAAACTGGTCAAACGCATTTTCCTTTGCCACGCTCACATATTAATTCGAAAAATTATGAAAAGTGGAATCTAGCAATAACTTGACATCACGGATCCAACAAAAGTGGTTTCGTCAAAATCCGAGGTCGTTTGCAAAATTTCCATTTTTAAGGGCCTGAATTCCATAGCGACTATTCAGAATTTTCAACTGGACATATCTTTTGATCCCCGCTATGAAATTTCGATTTTTCGGATTCGTTGGAAAGATATCCTCGATTAGATTCGAATATTTTTGGTTTCACTAAAATCCGGTTTATTTTGAATCCTGTACATCCATTTGAAGTTTGAAATCGAATTATCGAACTACCGCGCCATTTTCAATTCCTTTTATAAATATAAATAAATATTTATATTCTATCGTCGATTCAAACGAATATATACGTTCGAATTATACTCAAAATAAATTTCTCGTCGATATTATTTAAAATAATTCATTTTAAATATTCAAAATTCGCTAAAATTGCCAAAATAAAAATTTTAAACTGGCTCAGATTTCCGGGTTATTACAAAATTCTAGAAATCAATAAGTAGAAATCCAGAAAATCTTAGAAAAGAAGAGGGGAAAAGGGCCTATCTCAAGATGGGAGCCTGAAGACTCACCCACACGTGTATCTTTGATGTGACGCGATCTCTTGGTGGCTAACCTATAAATTTGAGCCAAAGCTCTTCAGGATGGTTAAAAGACCCTAGATCGCGACCCCGCTCAGATTTGAACTAAAATTCCTCAGAATGATCCGAAGAACATTAAAATGCACAAATCCTCAAAATCACGAAAAGATCACAATTGATCCAAACTTGTGTAAACTACTCCATGCTAGCAAATATAAGAGTTAAGCTACATGTCCCACAACCACTTCCTCTACTTGAATATTTACGAACAAGTTGCATAGTCCACTAAAATCACAAACCGAGCATCGCCATAGTTTTCAATCGAATCAGACCAAGAATTAACCGTTGAAGTAAACACAAAGGTTTATAGTCCTTATTTTTACTAAGGCGTTTAATTGGATTTCTCAAACGAACGAGGAAAAAGTTTATAAAAATATACACTAGTGGATTGGAAGACGGTTTATAAAATGACTTTGTACGAAAAGTAGTGTTGGAAACCATTTTAATAAACGATCTGGTATTTATAAATAATCTAAAATACCTTTATAGCTTGAAGAAACAAATCTTGTACAATATCAACCGTAATAACAATCGATCTCAAACTTTACGTTTTAATAACGTAAATCAAATCTCATAAATAACAATTTTAAGTTCGTTCACAACGAATAAATCAAAAATTTATAAAATCTAGCTGTTGAAACAAGTGAATCAAAGAAACTAGAAAATCAAAGAAAAAGGCCAAACGTGCCGAAACTCTACCGGGAAAGGGTCAGGATGGACCTTAACTGTTGACAGCTGGTTTCGATCGACTGAACCATAGGGTCAGTCGACTGACCTATAGCAGATAATTCAAATAGTGTTTATTCAGAATTTTGGTCGGTTGAATCTTCTAGTCAGTCAACTGAATAAAATATTTCAATCGACTGAAACTGTCCAAAACGAAACAGAGAGAAACCAATGATTTCAGTCCACTGAACTCACCCATTCAGTTGACTAAATTTATATCCGGGCACTAGTTTTCCAAGGCAATGCACACTCAATGATTTCAGACGAACTGGTGAAAGCTTATATCATTATTTAAGTGGAAATGAAACTTATATAACTCATTGAAACAACTCAAGAACACAAACACAATTACAACAAGTTTTAAACCTTAAATTCATATAAGTAAATTCAAACACTCACAAATTGGAAGGTCCACACACAAACTGTCCAAATCACACAATGCATACACAACATATAAGTGCCAAGGGCACACTAGCCAAGCATATAAGCTTCAGTCATAGATGCGAAAGGTTTATACCTTAAATTCATATAAGTAAATTCAAAGACTCACAAATTGGAAGGTTCATACATAAACAATCCAAATCACACAATGCATACGCAACATATATGTGCTAAGGCCACACTAGCCAAGCATATAGGCTTGATTCATTGATGTGACTTTCCAAGAACTCACCTTTGATCACAACAAGCTATTAAGGGCTCCAAAGCCAAGAAAGATTAGCCTCTCTTTCAATATAACACACAAATCTTCAATTTACACACAAATATAGAAATTTTCCCAAGAGTTAGGCATTAGAAAATCACAAGAATTGAAGACGAGTTGAGTTGGAGAAGATGGAGAAGAACTTAACTAATATTCTCCTTGAATCTGCATAGCTAACGCTTGAATTCCTAAGAGACTAGGCTTAGGAATTTTAATTTCCTTTTCCTTAAGTCTTGAGGAGTTAGGAAATAATGAAGAGTAATGAAGTGAAGAGGTGGTTCGAGTGTTATGTAGGGCTTGTCTACAGAAGGGTTAGTGAGCTAGTTTTGCAAAACCAAGCCCCACCCGAAATACCCAAATTTCATTAACTGAAAACATATCGATCTTTATAATTTTAAATATCGTAAATGACACTTTGAATTTAATGGAAGTGGTCCCGAGTCCAAACTCATCCATGTGCAAAAAGTGATATTTTGGACCTATACATGATTAACGACATTACATTTAAATAAAATATTTAAATATATTATTGTGAAATATGTTGGTTATTACAAACTCCCATCCATAAAGAAATTGTGTCCCCGCAATCATTTAGGAAACAACCCAAAAGTAACAACCAAGATCGATAAAATCTATATAGACATTGATTAAATCAAGAAAGTTACCTCATGAAGCACGAGAGAGTAAGTCTGGATGGTTATGCTCGATAAATTCCCTAGATTCCGAAGATCAATCCTTAGGATTAGGAGACCATTAGACTTTCATAAAAGGACGTATTTATTGCAAAGATGTTTAATGTTCGTAGCAACAATACAAATAGGTTTTTCATCATAAGTCAGATTAGGTGAAATCTTAATTTCATCAACCAAATTTGACTTACAAAATAGATTCAGAATATCTAAGACACTTCCGTAATTGAGAAACATGAAACACATCATGAATAGCAGAGAATTGTGTCGGTAATGAAAGACGATAAGCTACAAGGCCAACATGCTTGTTGATGGGAAATAGGCCAATATATCTTGATGCTAGTTTTCCCGATCGATTGAATCGCATTATACTCTTCATGGGTGAAACATGAATAAACACAAAATCTCCCATAGAAAACTCAAATTTCCTTCTTCGGTTATCGACATAGGATTTTTTCTGACTTTGAGCTTCTTTCATTCTATGGTGAATAAGGTCAATCTTTTCTGTGGAATCATGAATAAAATCTGGCCCTAGAACCAATTTCACCTCGGCTTCAAGCCTACATGAAGAAGATCGACACGACCTCCAGTAAAGTGCTATAAAAGTTGCCATATCGATAATCGACTGGAAGCTGTTACCGTATGAAAATTCAACAATGGAAATGTGATCTTCCCAACTTCCACCATAATCAAGCACACATGCATGAAGAAGATCATCAAGAGTTTGATTCACATGCTCTGTTTGTCCATTGGACTGAAGGTGATAAACTGTGCTAAAATTAAGCTTTGTTCCCAAAGTTTTTTGAAGAGCTTTCCAAATTCACTAATAAACAATGGATCACGATCAAAATACTAATGTGGGAACACCATGTAACTTAACAATCTCTTTAACATAGAGTTTGGAAAAAAATGGCATAGTTCAATAAGATCGAATGGGAATCAAGTGCGCGGATTTAGTGAGTCTATCCACTATCACCCATAAACTATCATGGCGAAAGAGGGTACGGGGGAGACCATCAATACAATCCATGGAAACATAATCCCCCTTCCACACGGGAATGTTTAAGGGTTACATTAACCTACCATCTTTGGTGTTTTTCCTTAACGAGTAGACACTTAATGCAATGCCTGATAAAGCTAATGATATCTGATTTCACTCCTTCATAACAATAAAATCGCTTCATGTCTGCATTCATTTTGCTACTTCCAAGATGACTGGAAAATTTAGAATAATGAGGATCTTCGAAAATATTCTTGTGAAGATCGCAAAGACATGGCACAATGAGTCATCCGAATTTTCGAACGTCTTCACGAGAATCAATATCGAAATCTCTTAGTTCATCAACACAGGATTTGTCCCCCACACTTTGACTTAGGTGAGCCAATTCAGGATCAAGCTTTTGAGCTTCACGAATGTGGTCTAAAAAAGTGGGATGAGCCTCAAGGCTTTGCAACATAAGAGCGGGACTCGGATTGGAGTCACGAGCTCTAATCTTGCAAACGAATAAAGTTTAGAGATCTTTTCACTCGGATATCATCATAGACATGACCACTTGTTTCCTTCGGCTAAGGGCGTCAGAAACACGATTTCCCTTATTGGGAATACATAAAATATCAAGATCGTATGAAGTTAGAAACTCAAGCCAATGTTGTTATCGCAAATTAAGTACCTTTTGCGAAAATAAATATTTCAATGACTTATGATCCATGTAGAGAACAAACTTTTCTCCCAAAAGATAATGACGCCAAATTCGAAAGGTGAAAACGAAAACCGCGAGTTCTAAATCATTTGTTAATATCGAGTCTTGGTCAGTTTTAGTTGCCTAGAAGCATAAGCAATTACATGATCTCTTTTCAGGAGAGCGACACCCAACCAATATAGCAAGCATCAGTTTATAAAATAAAGTCTTGGTTTCCTTCGAGAATCACTAGAATAGAAGCATCGGAATGGAGTTCTTTTAGCTTTTGAAAAGTGGTTTCACACTTGTTTGACCAAATTTACTTGACTTCCTTCTTTTTTAAAGTCATGAGAGGCATGGTAATTTCAGAAAAGTTTTTTATGAACTGACGATAGTAACCCGCCAATCCAAGAAACCTACAGATTTTCGTCATGTTGTCCGGTCTCTTCCAATTTTGAATTGCCTAAACCTTTGAGGGTTTTACAGAAATTACAAATTCAAAAATAATGTGACCAAAGAATTCCACATGAAATTTCCAAAAATGGCACTTGGAAAACTTAGCCTTCAATTGATTACTTCTAAGTCTTGCCAACACAATACAAAGATTGTTTTCATGCTTCTCTTTGATTTTACAACGCAAAAGAATATCATCAATAAAGATGAGCACAAATTGATCGAGGAAGTCTTTGAAAACATGATTCATAAGGCCGTCGAAATTAGATGAAGCATTCATTAAACCAAATGGCTTCACGGGCCAACCATAAATCCGTCGCGAGTGCCGAATGAAGTCAAAGGGATACTATCCTCCGCAATATGAAGTTGATGAAACCCGGTTACTAGGTCTAGTTGAGAAAAGACCTTAGCACCATTGAGATGATCGAATAAATCATCGATCCTCGGTAGAGGATATTTATTCTTGATGGTAAGATCATCAAGCTTGCGATAATCGATGCAAAGCTTAACTGCAATATCCAACTTCTTCACAAAGATTTCAGAAGCTTCCTAAGCTAATGAACTAGAACAAATAAACTGCTTCTCCTCTAATTCGAATAACTTCTTTCACATCTCTTCATTTTCCTTATTATACAATTGATAAGGAGGATGAGTAATATTGTAACAACCCACCCGGAATGGACCTAAATTTCAACCTAGAAAAGGCCCATCGAAACTTAGAATCATTCTAAATGGGTAGTTGGTTCTTGTAAGGAATTACATTTGCATAGATAACATATATATACATTTCGAATGGAAATCTCACACAGCGGAAAGAGAATATATAATGTTGAAATAAGATGTACCACTTTATTTAAAATCACATAATTCCAACACAACAGTCAAGATTAAATATGTTCCATGGGTACATCAAATAATTTATTCTCACATGTTTCCATAAGAAGTAATGCAATAACTACTAATAATAGCATAATGACTTCGTCTTCAACTCCCATCATGATTTCTCCCATGACTTTTAGCCCAGCTACTAAGCTGTTGGATATGTTAAGGAGAGGGGTCAGAACATAAAGTTCTATGTGGTGTTAACTTAAAGTAGATACCCTATATTTTTAGAAGGTTACATATGTCAAGGTATGTCTACGCAGCACACAACATTCACACAAACACCAAGTGTCTAACCAATGAGGTGGATATCCAAGTCAATCTCTCATTAGTGCTTTTAGGGTAAAGACCCAACGAGGTGGGCATTCTCGGCCACTTATGTCCCTATTATAGGTCGATTCTTATGATCTCTTATAACCCTAGGCAGACCCCTAGCCCCTTAAGACCCCATCCTAGTATGTTAACGTTCTTAAGTCTATACTCTCCATTGTAATATGAGAAGTAGTATTGTGAAAGTTACTACTTAACTGATATTACGGTAGAAGGCCTATGTCCTTAAACTTCCCTTAGATTGTTGGTGAGCATGCAATGGCCACATATCTTTTATATACAATTCTGTCCCTAGTTGAGCCCTTACAAGCTTCTGGAGGAAGTGGACATTCCCCGTGAACTACCTTACTCCATTTCCACTTATGCCTAACCACTTTTAGAGAAGGAGGACCCAAAAACTTACTTCGAATCTAATAAGGGTGAGTCCCACGAATTGGGTTCCTCTCCAAGGAGTAAACCTTCAGAGGGATCCTAGTCCTAACCACTTAAGACCCAAATTAGGAAAGAAGAGAGTCATCCACTTAATACCTTCTCAAGGTGTAGTAAACCTACCTATTCTCACATACAACAGACTTATATATAAATACACACTAGACCTCTCACATTAAGCCATATGTCTGTAGATGCTGGATATGCATGTCGGTTCTGGGAAGGTTTCAACTACAAGTAAGTTTATCCTCGTGTCATAGTTTACTAAGTTTTGAATGGCCCATGGCACCTAGACATCTCACATTAGTTAGGCCCACTTGTGGTTGTTGGATTTGTTGGTCGGTTCCGGGCAGGCTTCTTCTAAAAATGGCAACTAACCTCATGTCCGTGTGTCACTATTAATATATGTAAAGTCATTCTATACGCACACACAAGCAATTAATTATATATATGGGGACTTTTCAAATTCGAATTCCAACCTAATCATATTTATTACATTAATGTCACGTTACTTACGTTGATTACGCTATATTAATATAATAACTATACCATACAGTTAACATTAATATTTGTATGAATGAGAGAACGTTCTAACGAGATAAATTTGCCAATTTGTCTGAATTGGGATATACAAGTTAGTTTTTCCATATCTTGACCGTTGCAATTTAGGTATGATGACATGATGGCATAAGAGCATAATAACATGTAGCAGTGAATGGAAAAATACAATCATATAAACTTGAACATGCATCCTATGCATATTGGGGTGATTTCAATAATGGATTAAAAATAGAGTATAACATACAACTATAATATATACATGTATATTTATAAGTTCCACTTTATCCAATTCACCCCCTTTAGGTGGTTTGCACATAAAAACGTTTACAATTGTTCTATTTCAAGTATGAATACGTTTGGATTCAAAATAGAATCCAAACCTAATTAAAGCATGGAACTACCAAATTTGAACCCTTTTAGGTTACAATCAAATGTCTACATAAGGGGGATTACACAAAGTAGAAACAACAAGAACACTCCTTTCATTCTCAATCTAATATAAAAATCCAAATACATAAACCCAAATAACAATAAATTGACAATCCATATGTAAACATAAGATAGCGGATTTGGGGATTTTTGTATTGATGTTATCAATTTCCAAATCGTCTTAGGAATAGCTATCAACATGTTAATCTATTAAAAAAATAGAATATGCCTAAGAACACTAAATTCCACTCACAGATATAAGGAAGAAAAAGTAGGATTCTTGTGGTAGATTCATATTTGTGCCTAATCTTCGTGACAAACGTGCTCCAGTCCTCCTAATATATATGCAATAAACATCTTTTAGAGTATTATATACATATATTCTAAATTCCAGAATTCATACTAAAACCTATACGAATTTAGATTAGAGAGAAGATAAGAATAAAGGTTAGAGCAATAGAAGAAATTCTCAACCTTTTTCTAAATTTAACAATGGCAGAAGGACAGTATAGAGGTAGATAGAATAGAGTGGCTAGGGTTTTGTTGTGTGATATGAGGGTCTATATATAGTTACTCGTGTGAGCGTAGGCCATTGGATTATTCAGATTTAATCTTGGTCATATATATATATATATATCTTTAGAAAACCCTAACCAAACATAGATTCATTGGGCTGCTCAATCGCTAGGCAGTCGACCGGCGGTCGACACCACTCTTAAGGGGATGATCGACCTCCTGGTCGCTGAAACGCCCAATGAATGTAAGTTGCGCTGAGTTGTCTAATTAACTAATACGTTCATTATTTTCTTATTCTCTTTCCTTACTTATAGTATTCTCTGTCCCCATAATCTTATCCTTTGTTTGAATTTCAAATTCTCCCTCTTTTATTTAAATATATTTTGGATGTGTGTGTATATATATATATATATTTCATTTAATTAATTATATATATTTTTTGCGTTTTACTATCCAATTTCATTTGCTTATAACTTCTTCATACGTTGACCATTTTCATCATATTATATATGAAACGATTTAGAATTCTGCCACGAATCCAAATAAAAGATTTTCGTAACCATATTCTTAAAGCTACAAAATCTCATTTTCCATCCATATTATTAAATTGTTTTATTTTTATTTATTGTTAATACTTATGTATTTTACAGGTTGTTGCAAATAGGTATAGCTCCGGGAGTTAAATTGATTTGGAACTCAACTGCTTGCTTATGTGGTAATCTTAAGACGGGCTCAAATATGTAAGGAAACTCTCAAACAACATAGATTCAAGAAATAATCACCTCATAATCATCATCCTCTCTTGGATTTAGAATATATAAATAGGCCACTAAATCCATACATGTAACGACCCGGATTTTGAGCGACTTTGGTTATCAACATAAGCACGATGTCGATAACCAAAACACCGAAAAATCCTGGTAATTAGTGAAAGAAATTAGAGGGTGAGAAAAGATAAGATAGAAACTTAGAATAGAAGAAGAAGAAGAACACAACATCAGAGTAACACGAATCTCACAGCGGAACGAATAAATATATTTCATAACATAACTTTGAAATACAAACTTGGTACTTGAATATACATATCATTATCAAAGTACAGCACTTACAACACAGCGGAAATAAACTAGAGCTATATGATCCTGAATCCTCCTGCTCCAAGCTCTTCCAGTAAATCTGTAAATCCCGACTACTTGACTGCCCGTACAAATTTAGGCACCCAAGAGTTTAGGGAAAACAACAAAGTAAACTCTGGGTCAGTCATGGGACTGGTATGAGTAAAACAGTTTAAAAACAGTTCGAACAAGTAAATGATATCTCATAAGACCACGCCGCATAACGGAACGGGTTTTTCCCTTATGAGAATCCAAATATCTTTATATCAAAAACCTTTTGATATTATAATAATGTCTATCAACACAATATAATAATCATCTAGCAAAAACGCTTTCATCTCACGTTCTACATATATAGTATACAATCAAAACTGCAAGCACGTATTGGGTAATGGATTTCCAACTATGACAAGGTATGGAATCACCTTTCGCTCGTGTACCTCTAGAGAGGAATACACTGGGTTCAACAAGAACATCTTGCAACCTGGCCACACATGACCAACCACTCATTTCGCTTGAGTGTATCGAATGTATATCACCAACAGTTGTGATCAGCAACCGTTTCCCGAATGGGACAGCATCAACAATAGATTTTTAGAAGTAAATGAAACTCTAGATCAGGTGATTATACACCCTACTTCGGTGCGACCGACTTAGCCATGCTGCCTGCCCGATTTCTGTCATTTACCAGATGTGAGGCTAGAAGCTACGCTTTATCATCACATCAGATTCACTTTGAATGCCACATCGTCAAATCCATCAAATCACCGATCGACGTCCTCAACCATACATTATGTGTTAGCTAAAAGAAGTTTCCTTCTTCGCTTCCACTCTTGGTACAGTTGGAGAAATCAATATACGTGATCGTCTGGAAATACTCTGTCAGACATCAGTCCATACAAGTCACCCAGGAACAGGATGAACCGAAGGCCCTATTCTGTAAACAGGATAGCCCTTGCATAACTCTGTCTTCAATTTCCTTTGGCATATATGATTCGCAACGCTTATGCCAATACAGAGTGGTTCTTTGGATAATAATCCAACCAGTCTCTCCATATTAACAACGTTAAAATGGTCAAAACTTCGATAGTCTGTGATTTAACTATCGAATAAAAATAGGTGTCCAAACAATGATATTATTTCCAAATGGAAATTATATCGATCAAACATCATTCAACATTCATCTCTTTAGTTCATTAATTTACTTATCTCATGTTTCCCTACGTTCAATATTCCTTATTTCTAAATTGGGAAAATATACGTTATTAACAATGGAAAACATTTCCATTTCTTTGTTTCTTTATTAGAAAACATCACTGGTTTCTTATTTGGAAAACATTTCCAAAGCTTCTTCATTGGACTTAGACAGATGTTTAAACAAACCATTCCCTTTACTGTCGAGCCTTAACTATTCCTTAGTTAAAAACGAAGTCAATCAAGTTGGGGTAGAACTACCTCTCAGACCTTAACTGAACAACATTTCTAACTTTGAAATAGACAAAGTTCACTTTATATTTCTTTAATTAACTTCCTTACTTAACCCTCCTCCGAATAAATCTATATTCGATTAATTCTATTTGATTTACTCTTTTTGATTTACTCTATTCACTTAACCCCTTTCGAATAAACTATATTCGATTTACTAACTTTATTCGAATAATCTATATTCTATTAACTCCTTTTACTTTAACACTAATCGATTAACTAACATCGATTAACTCCTTTTACTTTAACACTAATCGATTAACTAACATCGATTAACTCCTTTTACTTTATTCTCTAATCGATTAAACTAACATCGATCAACTTCTTTGCTTTAACACTAATCGATTAACTAACATCGATTAACTAACTTTTACTTTAACACTAATCGATTAACTAACATCGATTAGCTCCTTTTACTTTAACACTAATCGATTAACTAACATCGATTAACTCCTTTTACTTTATTCTCTAATCGATTAAACTAACATCGATTAACTTCTTTCACTTTATTCTCTAATCGATTAAACTAACATCGATTAACTTCTTTGCTTTAACACTAATCGATTAACTAACATCGATTAACTCCTTTTACTTTAACACTAATCGATTAACTAACATCGATTAGCTCCTTTTGATAAACTACGTTTTCCGTTACAACTATTTCCTTTTTATAACGTTTACTTACCGTTACAAATATTTCCTATTTATAACTTCGATTTACCGTTACAAATATTTCCTATTTATAACTTCTATTTACCGTTACAAATATTTCCTATTTATAACTTCTATTTATTTTCTAAATAAATATTCCTTTTCTATTTCTATTTATTTTCTATATAAATATCCCTTTTATAAAACCGTGTTCGTTTTATAAATATTTCCTTTTATAAAATCCTGTGATTTTATAAAATTCCTTTATTTCAATATACATTGAAATAAATTCTTTTTACATCCCAGGGTCTTTTATGATATTTACAATATCGAATAACAATGATCAACATCATTCCAACACACATAATCCATAACAGATTATATAACACATCATATATCACAATATATGAAAACAGTAAAATAAATGTTGAGGAATCCAGTCGGATTCCTCCAACCTGTTTCCCTGCATCACAGATGTTAAACAATATAGATAACATCACTTTCAGTTCCATATGATATATTCTGTTAAACAGAATCAATATAGAAATTAAATCAACTGACTAGCAGTTCAATCAAACAGTCAACATACAGTAAATCAGCCAATATCTAACAGTTCTAAAAATACAACATGAAATTATAAACTGTTCAGAGTTAGTGAGATTTACTCACTTTGGCGCGCTAATCGTTAAATAACGGTTTGCGTTATTTGATTTCGACGGACAATTTATTTCGCCATAAATTGTAACGAGCTCCACTCCACTTCCAGTCAGTTCCATTGGGTAGGGTCCGTCCATACGATCCTATTGGATCCTATTTCGTCTAATTCTGCCCACATACGAATTATATATCACATATACAAATTCATATGCACAGTTTAAATTAATTAAATTATATTTTTCATTCCATGGGCCCTAACCTTTTCTTTCAGGCCCAATACCACCCTATGAATCAACAGCCCAACTCGTTTTTATATACCCATCCGCACTTCAAAAGCCTTCCTCCCCCAACCTGGAAAACGTCTGCTCCTCCCCAAACTCACGTTCGAACATCAGTGAGCCACCAAACCAGAATTTGTCACGACTGCCATCATCTGGCCATTCCTCAAACTCCCGGTATACCCTCAACCAGCTTCTTCTTCGAACCGCACAAACTAAAACCACGACTCCTCTTGTATCCCTCTTATACACCGCTAACACATCCCCACTGTCTTCTTCTTAAAACGGAATACTCTGCTCCATGAAATTTACCAGTCCATTTGTCGATCCTTTAAGCTTCCGTCCCTTCCCAGATTCATCATGGAAATCCAAACTAAAACCACCAGCTTCACTCTCTTTGAAAACCGCATCAGCTCATACCAAAATCAATGAACTCGGTTCCCCCTTCTTTCTTGAACTCTCCCACGCAACTTGGACGGCTACAGCAAAAGTGGCATACAAAAATGTCACTGACCTTCCTCAACAACCCTCCGCAAGCAACCTACCCCACTATGAACTCAAACAAAAGCTCAACAACAAGAATCGGTACTTAAATTCCCCAAACGTCTCAACTCTAGCTCGCAACTCAAAACCGCAGCAACCAAAAAACCTGAGTTCGAAAAAAACTAAAACTCATATAGGAATGAAGATAATTCTTCTAGGAACACACATATGTTTTTCTTTGGAATTTGTAGGATTTGTTTTGTATTTCTTTTTATTTGAGAAGGGGGTGAATGTTTCTTGCGGTTTACTGAAAATAAAATGGGAGAGACGGCTTCAATTTCATTTACAGGAGAGTTAGAATTAGGTTGTTAAGTATTTTAAGGGGTTTGTTTTGTGGATAATTGGAGTACCACGTTTTTGTTTCTAGACCAAGGAGAATGAGCGGTTAACACACAGAAGACGTGGAGTTTGTTTTGATCAGAGAAATTTGGTTAAGGGATGGGTATTTTAAATGATAAACATTTTGGTGATCCTACTATATGTAGTTTGTTCTCATCCAGATAGCCAACGACAGAAATAAAAATACTGTTGTGACGAGCAAGGTGACACGATTTCAAAAACATAAAAATACCGGTAGATTAACTCATGTTGTGAAACACCAAAATCGCTGATTAAGGGTGCAAAATACTCCAAATAAAAAGTTGTTTATTTAATTAATTAAAAATTACAGAAAAATTCTAAAAATTAAATTATCGTTATGTCCCAAAAGAACCTTGTCTAAATTCAAACCCGATCTCTAGTTATATCGAATAAACTGATACGGTCGATAAACGATGCTATAGCGACTATTTTAAAATTTGATTTGGACGTATCTCAAACTATATACGACGAAATCCTGATTTTTCTTTTCCACTAGAATGATATACTACACCAGCTCCGTATGTTTCTTGTTTCACAGAAATCCGATTTAAAATGAACCCTGTATATTCAGTTGAAGTTCGAATCGCCAATTTACGAACTGCAGCGTCATTTCGAGCTCGTTTATAATTATATTATAAACTATACGTTCAACCGTCGACGATTGAATATATTCGTCATTCAAATTAAATTCCAAGCTGAATTAAATATCACAGATGATCTGGTTCACATCATATCGTCATTTCGACCATTCAGAATTAAATATCTTATTTAATTTATTATTTTAATTAAATATTCATCATAATTAAATTCCACGATAATTTAATTCACTAAACCACCATTTATATAATAAAATAAATTAATCATAATACCTCTGCCAATGCGGGTCATTACAATCTTCCCCACTTAAAATAATTTCGTCCTCGAAATTGCTAAAAGGTAAAGGACGACCCTATCGACTGGTTAGAACATATTTGTTCACTTCTTAACTTCAGTTTCAACTGAACCAATTTAATTTCAATTAAATTATTAATTAATTCTTATTATCGAAAATTTTCAAAAATCCTGGAAACTTTCTAACTCCTTAACTCTTCGAAAAATTTCGCCAGCACCTCCTTTGTACTGGTCAATACGTCAAACTCCAACTCGCCTCTCTGGGCCATCTCCAACCCAAAAGAAAATCAAACAGCCAAGCGGCTAGCCAATTCGGCTCATAAATCTTATACCCAATATATAATATAAACTGGTACCTTTTGTCGGGCATATCAAGCCCATCACTTCCATATGCTATCAACTCAGCATATACTAATATTAATCAAACCAAACTCTGATCAATTTATCCTCAACACCACCATTCGCTTTTTACCAAGCCAAATTTTCATTTCAACTCAAGTTTCGTTCTTGATCCCCAACTCTTAACTTGATTATCACCTTACACTTCACATTTGAATCTCTCAATCAAATTTGCCTTGATATCATTCTAATTCAAAACTCAGTTACCACTTTACTGGCTTTACTTTAATTCAAACTTGCTTTCACAAATTTCTGTTAAATTTGTTTTTAACTCAACAGTCTTTCCCTGGGAATTTTCAAATAGTTTACTCTTTTCAAAATCAAATTTTCCCTTTGAACATGTCACTGAGCCCATAATCAATATTCCATTAGTTAAATCACTTCTCTATTTCTTTATCAATATTTGTTAACCAAATATTTGCAATAACCATATTGGCCTTTTATGTTATATTGGAAAACATTTCCGAATATCGCCTTTATTTTCTAAACTTTAGAAAATATATGCCATTTATAATTGGAAAATATTCCAATTACTTATCTCTTTTTCGATCTCGTTTATTTCTATACTTAGGAAATATTCTTTATTATATTTCCAAGCTTACACTTATTTGGGTTAAAACGGATGTTGTGTAAAACATCGTTACGACAATCCAAATACTATATTCAACTAATTCTTATTCAACATTGATCTTTGAGCCTGAAATCTTACTATTTATTTGTTAATAATGAAATCAATCAAGTTGGGGTATAACTACCTCTCAGACCTTGACTGAATAACATTTATAACGTCAAAACAGATAAAACTACTTACTCGAATATTCAATACCATACAACTACTGATTCACTTTTAAACACATATAAACTTTCTCTTCTATTCTTTCGAGATTTTATTTCTAGTCTTCCTTTTTGATTTTATTATTCTATTTCTAAGTTCATTTCCTTATCGACTTCTATATATATCGATACGTTGATTTCTAACTATCAAATTATCTTAAAAATATTCTAACTCCTTAAATTCCCGGAAAAATTCGCCATAACCTCCTTTGTACTAGGAGCATTGGGAAAATCCCCAAACTGCCACACAGGCCTTCTCCAATCAAAAGAAAAAGAAAAGCCAAGCGGCTAGCCGATACGGCGCATAAAATCTCATATATGAATTAAATACATACCTTTCGTCGAGAATTCTATCTATTCACTTCTATACTATATTGCAAACCTGTCTCATGTATATCCATACATTTCTAATTCATTCCAACTTAATCCAATCATTTTAACTTATTTCGTTAAGTGATTTTCAAATTACTAGTTTGCCCATTTCACCTTTTTATTTGAATATACATGTTCAAATATAGATTTAACTTGTTTATCAACTAATTGAATTCCATTTCAATTTTATGTTCTATATTCGATTTCGAATATCCATTTACAGATCCAATCCACCTTTCAAAGTTCAACTTCAACTTCAAAACTCGATTAACTAATTCCTCTCGACTTAGTTAATTCTATTCAATTTCTATATTTGAATTTCGTTTCAATTTCCTTATTCAATTTCTATGTCACTTCTCTTATTCAAATTCTATTCGATTTTTTCCATATGTCAAATTCTATTCGATTTTTCATATGTCAAATTCTATTCGATTTCTCATATGTCAAATTCTATTCGATTTCTCATATGTCAAATTCTATTCGATTTCTATATTCGAATTTCCTCTTTTCAAATTCTATATCTGAATTGATATATTCAAACTCTATTTCAATTCCATTGAATTTCATATATTCAATTTCTATTATTACTCTATATGAATTCTACATTCAATTTTCCATTATTTAAATTTTCTTTATTCAAATCTCGTTTGAATTTCTATATTCAAATCCCCTTTGAATTTTCTATATTCAAATTCTATGTTTGAACTTCCTTTATTCAAATTCCTTTTCAAACTTTCTTTATTCATTCTTTACATAAGTCTCGATTTCAATTCCTTTTGAAATCGATATTACTACCTTTGGAAAATAGGTTCCCCTTTCAACTTCACACTTGTATTTTTATTTCTGAATTATCCAATGATAATTCCTTTTACTTCATTTATAAACTTCGTTTATAAAGGAACTTCTCGTTTTATTTCTTTTAAAACAAGTTAATATTTCAAATCTATTTAAAAATTCAAATTCTATTATTCAAATCCCATTTTTGAAATTCATCACAACTTGCCTTTCCCAAAACAAATTCAAAACAGTATCTCTGGTAGTAATTCGTCACTTACAACTCGAAAATGAATACTGATGATGCAGCTGTCATCATCAGAATCTATTTTCCAGTGATCGAAGTGAGTTCAATACTATAAAACCATTTCTAAACATTTCCACTTTGAAATTCATTTCAAACTATAATTCACACTGCTTGTAAAACAATTTAAAATCTCCCAGGATCTTAAATTTTCCTTATTCTTAATCCAAATCCATTTACAAACACTTCCAATTCTCCAGAGTCTTAACTTCAATTCTGGTTTAAATTTCAGATTTAACTCATCTCGATTTCACGTATTTCACTTATATGAATTCTGATTGGTTATTTACATAACCATTTAATTTATAATCTTACTCGATTATAATAACAACCAATATATTCAAAATATATGTTGGGTAAACTATTTCGTTTACCCTCTTTCAAAACATACCATGATGGTTCATCGTATTCAAGTGCTTAGTAACTCCTACCGATACAGTGGATCAAACTGATCGACCAGAACTCATAAACGACTCAACCAATGAATCTCCACAATATAAAACAAATTTTTATATCAATAACAAATACGTCCACTTGTATATATACACTCAATCTCGGTCTAGGGTATTAGTAACCCTATCTCTACCGAGTCACGCCACAGAGCCAAGTAATTCTTAACTTAAGCTCTGATACCAACTGTAACGACCCGGATTTTGAGCGACTTTGGTTATCGACATAAGCACGATGTCGATAACCAAAACACCGAAAAATCCTGGTAATTAGTGAAAGAAATTAGAGGGTGGAATAGAAGAAGAAGAAGAACACAACATCAGAGTAACACGAATCTCACAGCGGAACGAATAAAATTATTTCATAACATAACTTTGAAATGCAAACTTGATACTTGAATATACATATCATTATCAAAGTACAGCACTTACAACACAGCGGAAATAAACTATAGCTATATGATCCTGAAGCCTCCTGCTCCAAGCTCTTCCAGTAAATCTGTAAATCCCGACTACTTGACTGCCCGTACAAATTTAGGCACCCAAGAGTTTAGGGAAAACAACAAAGTAAACTCTGGGTCAGTCATGGGACCGGTATGAGTAAAACAGTTTAAAAACAGTTCGAACAAGTAAATGATATCTCATAAGACCACGCCGCATAACGGAACGGGTTTTTCCCTTATGAGAATCCAAATATCTTTATATCAAAAACCTTTTGATATTATAATAATGTCTATCAACACAATATAATAATCATCTAGCAGAAACGCTTTCATCTCACGTTCTACATATATAGTATACAATCAAAACCGCAAGCACGTATTGGGTAATGGATTTCCAACTATGACAGGGTATGGAATCACCTTTCGCTCGTGTACCTCTAGAGAGGAATACACTGGGTTCAACAAGAACATCTTGCAACCCGGCCACACATGACCGACCACTCATTTCGCTTGAGTGTATCGAATGTATATCACCAACAGTTGGGATCAGCAACAGTTTCCCGAATGGGACAGCATCAACAATAGATTTTTAGAAGTAAATGAAACTCTAGATCAGGTGATTATACACCCTACTTCGGTGCGACCGACTTAGCCATGCTGCCTGCCCGATTTCTGCCATTTACCGGATGTGAGGCTAGAAGCTACGCTTTATCATCACATCAGATTCACTTTGAATGCCACATCGTCAAATCCATCAAATCACCGATCGACGTCCTCAACCATACATTATGTGTTAGCTAAAAGAAGTTTCCTTCTTCGCTTCCACTCTTGGTACAGTTGGAGAAATCAATATACGTGATCGTCTGGAAATACTCTGTCAGACATCCGTCCATACAAGTCACCCAGGAATAGGATGAACCGAAGGCCCTATTCTGTAAACAGGATAGCCCTTGCATAACTCCGTCTTCAATTTCCTTTGGCATATATGATTCGCAACGCTTATGCCAATACAGAGTGGTTCTTTGGATAATAATCCAACCGGTCTCTCCATATTAACAACGTTAAAGTGGTCAAAACTTCGATAGTCTGTGATTTAACTATCGAATAAAAATAGGTGTGCAAACAATGATATTATTTCCAAATGGAAATTATATCGATCAAACATCATTCAACATTCATCTCTTTAGTTCATTAATTTACTTATCTCATGTTTCCCTACGTTCAATATTCCTTATTTTCTAAATTGGGAAAATATACGTTATTAACAATGGAAAACATTTCCATTTCTTTGTTTCTTTATTAGAAAACATCTCTGGTTTCTTATTTGGAAAACATTTCCAAAGCTTCTTCATTGGACTTAGACAGATGTTTAAACAAACCATTCCCTTTACTGTCAAGCCTTAACTATTCCTTAGTTAAAAACGAAGTCAATCAAGTTGGGGTAGAACTACCTCTCAGACCTCAACTGAACAACATTTCTAACTTTGAAATAGACAAAGTTCACTTTATATTTCTTTAACTAACTTCCTTACTTAACCCTCCTCCGAATAAATCTCTATTCGATTAATTCTATTTGATTTACTCTTTTTGATTTACTCTATTCACTTAACCCCTTTCGAATAAACTATATTCGATTTACTAACTTTATTCGAATAATATATATTCTATTAACTCCTTTTACTTTAACACTAATCGATTAACTAACATCGATTAACTCCTTTTACTTTAACACTAATCGATTAACTAACATCGATTAACTCCTTTTACTTTATTCTCTAATCGATTAAACTAACATCGATTAACTTCTTTGCTTTAACACTAATCGATTAACTAACATCGATTAACTAACTTTTACTTTAACACTAATCGATTAACTAACATCGATTAGCACCTTTTACTTTAACACTAATCGATTAACTAACATCGATTAACTCCTTTTACTTTATTCTCTAATCGATTAAACTAACATCGATTAACTTCTTTCACTTTATTCTCTAATCGATTAAACTAACATCGATTAACTTCTTTGCTTTAACACTAATCGATTAACTAACATCGATTAACTCCTTTTACTTTAACACTAATCGATTAACTAACATCGATTAGCTCCTTTTGATAAACTACGTTTTCCGTTACAACTATTTCCTTTTTATAACGTTTACTTACCGTTACAAATATTTCCTATTTATAACTTCTATTTACCGTTACAAATATTTCCTATTTATAACTTCTATTTACCGTTACAAATATTTCCTATTTATAACTTCTATTTATTTTCTAAATAAATATTCCTTTTCTATTTCTATTTATTTTCTAAATAAATATCCCTTTCATAAAACCGTGTTCGTTTTATAAATATTTCCTTTTATAAAATTCTGTGATTTTATAAAATTCCTTTATTTCAATATACATTGAAATAAATTCTTTTTACATCCCAGGGTCTTTTATGATATTTACAATATCGAATAACAATGATCAACATCATTCCAACACACATAATCCATAACAGATTATATAACACATCATATATCACAATATATGAAAACAGTAAAATAAATGTTGAGGAATCCAGTCGGATTCCTCCAACCTGTTTCCCTGCATCACAGATGTTAAACAATATAGATAACATCACTTCAGTTCCATATGATATATTCTGTTAAACAGAATCAATATAGAAATTAAATCAACTGACTAGCAGTTCAATCAAACAGTCAACATACAGTAAATCAGCCAATATCTAACAGTTCTAAAAATACAACATGAAATTATAAACTGTTCAGAGTTAGTGAGATTTACTCACTTTGGCGCGCTAATCGCTAAATAACGGTTTGCGTTATTTGATTTCGACGGACAATTTATTTCGCCATAAATTGTAATGAGCTCCACTCCACTTCCAGTCAGTTCCATTGGGTAGGGTCCGTCCATACGATCCTATTGGATCCTATTTCGTCTAATTCTGCCCACATACGAATTATATATCACATATACAAATTCATATGCACAGTTTAAATTAATTAAATTATATTTTTCATTCCATGGGCCCTAACCTTTTCTTTCAGGCCCAATACCACCCTATGAATCAACAGCCCAACTCGTTTTTATATACCCATCCGCACTTCAAAAGCCTTCCTCCCCCAACCTGGAAAACGTCTGCTCCTCCCCAAACTCACGTTCGAACATCAGTGAGCCACCAAACCAGAATTTGTTACGACTGCCATCATCTGGCCATTCCTCAAACTCCCTGTATACCCTCAACCAGCTTCTTCTTCGAACCGTACAAACTAAAACCACGACTCCTCCTGTATCCCTCTTATACACCGCTAACACATCCCCACTGTCTTCTTCTTCAAACGGAATACTCTGCTCCATGAAATTTACCAGTCCATTTGTCGATCCTTTAAGCTTCCGTCCCTTCGCAGATTCATCACGGAAATCCAAACTAAAACCACCAGCTTCACTCTCTTTGAAAACCGCATCAACTCATACCAAAATCAATGAACTCGGTTCCCCCTTCTTTCTTGAACTCTCCCACGCAACTTGGACGGCTACAGCAAAAGTGGCATACAAAAATGTCACTGGCCTTCCTCAACAACCCTCCGCAAGCAACCTACCCCACTATGAACTCAAACAAAAGCTCAACAACAAGAATCGGTTCTTAAATTCCCCAAACGTCTCAACCCTAGCTCGTAACTCAAAACCGCAGCAACCAAAAAACCTGAGTTCGAAAAAAACTAAAACTCATATAGGAACGAAGATAATTCTTCTAGGAACACACATATGTTTTTCTTTGGAATTTGTAGGATTTGTTTTGTATTTCTTTTTATTTGAGAAGGGGGTGAATGTTTCTTGCGGTTTACTGAAAATAAAGTGGAAGTGACGACTTCAATTTCATTTACAGGAGAGTTAGAATTAGGTTGTTAAGTATTTTAAGGGGTTTGTTTTGTGGATAATTGGAGTACCACGTTTTTGTTTCTAGACCAAGGAGATTGAGCGGTTAACACACAGAAGACGTGGAGTTTGTTTTGATCAGAGAAATTTGGTTAAGGGATGGGTATTTTAAATGATAAACATTTTGGTGATCCTACTATATGTAGTTTGTTCTCATCCAAATAGCCAACGACAGAAATAAAAATACTGTTGTGACGAGCAAGGTGACACAATTTCAAAAACATAAAAATACCGGTAGATTAACTCATATTGTGAAACCCCAAAATCGCTGATTAAGGGTGCAAAATACTCCAAATAAAAAGTTGCTTATTTAATTAATTAAAAATTACAGAAAAATTCTAAAAATTAAATTATCGTTATGTCCCAAAAGAACCTTGTCTAAATTCAAACCCGATCTCTAGTTATATCGAATAAACTGATACGGTCGATAAACGATTCTATAGCGACTATTTTAAAATTTGATTTGGACGTATCTCAAACTCTATACGACGAAATCCTGATTTTTCTTTTCCACTAGAAAGATATACTACACCAGCTCCGTACGTTTCTTGTTTCACAGAAATCCGATTTAAAATGAACCCTGTATATTCAGTTGAAGTTCGAATCGCCAATTTACGAACTGCAGCGTCATTTCGAGCTCGTTTATAATTATATTATAAACTATACGTTCAACCGTCGACGATTGAATATATTCGTCATTCAAATTAAATTCCAAGCTGAATTAAATATCACAGATGATCTGGTTCACATCATATCGTCATTTCGACCATTCAGAATTAAATATCTTATTTAATTTATTATTTTAATTAAATATTCATCATAATTAAATTCCACGACAATTTAATTCACTAAACAACCATTTATATAATAAAATAAATTAATCATAATACCTCTGCCAATGCGGGTCATTACAATACAAGAATCTCTAAGTACCATGAAAGTATGATTAATAGATTGAGGATGTAGAAGATGGATATTCCTCTGAGGACATAGCATATGAGCACCATAGTGGTGAAGCCAATCCATTCCCAATATGATTCCAAACCCTAAATAGCGCATCACATACAAATCGGCTCGAAAAGAATAATCACACAACATAATCTTGACATCTTCACATAATAAACTAAGTTTTCACTCCATAAAAGTGGGCATATTCGATACTAATTTGTGTGCGTTGCATGAAAAGTGTGGCGAAAGCTATGCTTTCTTTGATCTTCTGCAACAATATTCATATGTTGTTGCATTGGACGTGAATGCACTGTTGCGGTTGGAATTCTTGTGTTGTGATGTGCAATACCATTTCAAAGCGTAATTTTACATAAATACAATCCCGGTCAGCGATTCGCGTTATCAGTTTAAACAATTAAATAACCGTAGATGTTGATTAATCCAACGGCCCAAACCGATCCCTGCTTCAGTTATGTGAAATTTTGGTGTGATGTTTTCCTCATTCACAAAATACTCCCCCCCCCCCCAAAAAAACCAAATGTCTCCCTTAATCTTCCCTCTGCACGCTTCTCTCTCCATGAAATCCGTCCACAAACACATATGATTGCTACTCTACCTCTTATTACAAACTATAAACCTCCGATTGCTCCTATTTTACAAACTTTAAACCTCCGATTTGGATCATTTAGGACAATTATAGGTAGTTAGGGCTTCATCATTTCGATTTTATTTAGGTGACTCCATCCCTAACTTAATTTGGTCTACATTCAAAGTCTCTGTGTGATTTGGGTATACCGATTGCAAATTAGGGTTTTACTACTCGTTTCTATTTGAATGTTTGGGGTTTTTGATCTGAAAATTTGGGTTTTTTATACTTGAAGTGTTGTATTTATATGTTTGCATGTGTTGAAATTGTGCAAGTTCTGTACTTATATGTTTGCCAAACCATTGACGTATTGGCAAATAATGCCTATTTCGAAAAGTGGGAACAAAATTTAGAGGACAAAATAAAAAAGAAATCCAATTTAAATGTCTATTTTTGTTTGTAGTTAAATAATGCCTATTTCTCTTCCTACATCATATGACTATGAAGATACACTGGGCATGGGTGATCTAGGACTGTCAATCCCATCATTACTAGAAACTCATATTGATTTCTATATAGAGATGCAAAAAAGGCACTACGATGATTTGCGTGAGCATGAACTAGAGTAAGAAGAACTCCGAAGACAAAGGCGAGAACAAGAAAAATGTGAAGAAAGGGCAATGTGATGGCAAAGTCGTGCTGCCTTGTGTCGTCAACATCAAAACAACCAAGTGGTTAACGAACATCAAGTTAACTCACCAATTATAATATGTGAATGTAGGTATGCTGCTGCAGAAGATGTTATTTCAATTGGATTTAACATTGGTCGCCGTTATTTTAGATGTCGTATTTATCCCACAAGGTGCACCCTTTGGTAGTGGATTGACCATCAGTTTCCAAGTCGAGCCTCTGAGTGGCAAATGAATTACAACATCAACTTACAATGCTACAAAATTGATTTATTGGTTTTCGAACTGAAATTAGTAGACGTAATGTCCAGCTTCGAGGGATAAACATTAGAAGACAAAATTAAATTATCGCATCGTTCTTTGTATTAGTTACAACTGTATCGTCTTTGTATCACCTATATAGTCTTTGTGTCTGTGCGGTTTTGTTTTGGTTGCATCCATGTAATGTTATGACTTTGTGTTTAGTATCCTTAGTTGCTTGTTTTATGTATGCACCTGATAATTCAGTTCCAAAAGATAGTGATTGTAACACCCCACCTCCGCCAGGGTGGCTCTTGCAAGCACTCTGACTTTGGAGGGGCGTTTGAATCGGGTAAACATGCATAATGATATACCAAGGCAGAACAAGAACATAGGTATATATGTAAACAGAGTAAATAACATAGATAAAACAGCGGAAGATTTCAAACCATTTCAAAACAAGTCTGGTACAACATATTGTCAACTTTCCAAATAAACAAGTCTAGATAAAAATAACATCAACTGAAAAACTGAAATACATAAGTACTATCCCCAAAATAAGTGATAACCATAGCTAGCTTCATGTCAGGACCGTACATGAGCTAAATCCCACAAGCAAGCGATCAGAAATCCAAGCTAAGCTCCAATATTCCCACCCTGAGAACCTGGGGGGGAAACGGAAGAAAAGAGGCGAAAGAAAACAGGTCAGTCAAAAAGACTGAGTAAGCCCTACTACAATCAATGTAAACAGATAAAGTTAACTGACATGAGAAGCAGGGATGAACATAAGGATAACTACATACTAGCATGATAGATAAAGGTGTCATCGCATAATCAGGTTTAAGGTTTTTGCACCACAGGTGTACTAGCAATCTAACATGACTTGAATAAACACGTATTGATCCCTTGGCCCAAGCTTTGACCCAATAACATGAAATGACCCTAATACGAGGTCCAACCAAACGGTCTAATCGATCGGCTCCCTAAGCCTAACTCGTCACGTGTTGGTGTCAATACGGCCCAAACATAATTGTAGTCAGACTGTGCCGGGTCTCCCGTCGGGTGTATCAAGCCCTAGGGTGTCAACCCCTGGACACCATAAACATAAGTGCACAGTCTTAGATCTACTGGTACCCATGCTTGACTTCTCCAAATACAGACTACGTGCACGACCATAGTCCGTCTGGAACTACATCGGCGTACCACTCTGCCGTCGTTTTTGGTCACTTACCTCAAGTCCAGTAATTGTGCCCCCACCCTAGCCTAGTCCCTAGGGTCTTAATGATACGAACTTGGGATTACTGCTGGAGAGGACCCCCATTGCTAGGATTTTCTAGTGGGTTAAGTACGGTTTAACCCTCTTGCTAATCATGGATTAACTTGGTTAAGTGTAACGATGAGTTCACGACTTAACCCTGATTAATCTACCAAGCCCAAATTGGTTAAGTATTAAGTGGACCATGAATTAACCCTAATCATGAGGCATTAATTAATTAATGTGCCTTAACCTCTCACATTAGACCTTGTTGTGGTTACTAGTTAAGCCGGTCGGTTCCGGGTAGCTTTATACCACAACTTGGTCTAACCTCGGGTTCAAGGTACAACATGACCAACTTCTCACATTGGGTCCTATTGTTTGTAGCAACTAGTTAAGCCGGTCGGTTCCGGGTAGGTTTACGCTACAAACTCAACCCAACCTCGAGTTGGTCACACTTATATTTTCTAAGTGTCATGTCCATTATGTTTCCAAAACATATTACAAGTTTTCAAGCATTTGGGTAGACCTAACTTAATAGATAAATTCGCAATGGGTAGACCTAACTTAATAGGTAAATTCCCAATCTTATGTTTTTATGTCTTTTAAGTTTACCCAACCCCAAACGCAATCCCATCGCTTACATATCGCTATAGCGCATAAAGGATAGAAAGAGGGACCTTGGCATAATCATGACATAAAGGTGTTGAAGCCACAAGTTTAACATGGTGGCATATGAAATGTACATATGTTCATATACTTGCATATTACATTTTTAGGCCTCAAAAGCATGCATAAAACCAAACTTAGCATATTGGTGATACATGGTGATAAATGACATGTAGAAATGGCCATAAGTTCGCATTTAGCCTCACATGCAAGTTATCATAAGAGATATGATAACTTACATGTTGCCAAAATGCAACCTTTAGCATAAAGCTTGAAGCTTTAAGCTCATAAACCCAAGATAAGCTTACATAACATGATAACATGAACAAAATGATCAACCCAAACTTGCATAACATAACTTGCATATCATATGACAAACTTGCATATCAAACTTGCATAACATAACATGATAAACTTGCATATCACAACATGGCAAACTTGCATAGCATAACATGGTAAACTTGCATATCATAACATGGCATACTTGCATAACATAACATGATAAACTTGCATATCATAACATGGCATACTTGCATAACATAACATGCTAAACTTGCATATCATAATGATCAACCAAACTTGCATCATTCATTTAACTTTAGAGTTTAAATATGAAAGTAGAAAAGGGCTTACAATGCTTATGAAGACACAAAAATATATATAGATTGAGACAAAGCCCTTATGCAATCAAATAAATCCAAAATGCAAGCTCCAATAGAAAAACCCTTGAGCCAAAATGATCAAAACCCTTGCTTTATGATGTAAATATGGAAACTTGACTTGAATGCAAGCTAATGACACTCATACAAGCTTGAAAACACTTGTATGCATGGAAAATCTCTCATAGAAATAACTTAGAAATTTTATGAAGAGAGTGGAGGCCATGAGAGGAATAATTTTGCCATAGTTTAGTTACTTGAATGAATAATGATGATTTAGGGTTAGGTTAGGGCCTTATTTATAGAGATTAGGATTAGTTTTAGCCTTAGGATTAAACCCTAGTTCCAATCTCAGCCTTCAAAACCGAATCTGGCCCCAAAACCTAACCAAGACCCCAAAATGGTGCACCAGGCAAAACTGCCCGGCTGAACCAAGTCGACAGCCAAGTCGACAGGGCTGTCGACTTGGGTCCAACCAAGTCGACTCCCAAGTCGACAGGGCTGTCGACTTGGGTGCTCTGGCGGGAATTTTCCCGCCTGGCCCAATCTGACCGTTTTTCGAATATTGAACCCGAAATTCGAAATTGTTTTGAACTTGAAATTTTCTGAAAACTTCATTGGGCCTTAATCGGGTCATACGGACACCGATTTTCGAAAACTCGGACTCTGTTTCGCGTATTTTTCCGAGACGAACGCAATGGCATAGCCTGTTTCCCTTGATTCAGATTTATAAATTAAATTCTGCCTCGATTTACGTTATAACAGGTTATTGAAAATACGGGTTGTTACATTCTCCCCTCCTTAAAGGATTTCGTCCCCGAAATCTTCAAGTTAGAAAGAACGTATCCTACCATCCAACATCCATCTACTCAAAACATCATCCACGAGCAATTATTGTCCTTACAAGATTCTAAATGTTGTATGAACATATGCAAAGGTGTGTGTATATGTACTTATCTAATGCAAATATCATCAATGCAAATTATGTTAGTGAAATGAATCCATATGTATGCAATTCCTAACATAATGTATAACATCTATATGTGTGCACATAACATACATCCATATGCAACATCCATGTGATAACACAAAAATTTTCATCCATGAATAAGCATAAACACTCATGCATATGCAATATGAGGAGTGTGTGAGCCGATCTAGTGCCTAACGTGTATAATGCATCCACGAGTAACCACTTGCAAACACTTGCAACCACTTGCAAACATCAAGCATAACATGTTTCAAACACATGTTTCATCCAAAGGGTTTCTACCTAAGGTTCTCATGACAAGATTAACATGATAACAAGATAAACAAGACAATCATGGATAGCAAAAGAAAGATATGCTACAAAGAGATCGGGAAGATAAGCAAGATATACTCCTTTTGGATTACAAGAAATCCCTTCCAAACCCAACCCCAATCCTATAAAAGCCCAAAAGGTTTAGTCAACCTAACGGACCCCTTCAAACCCTGACATGTATTACTAGCCAATAAGTCATACCTCCCGACAGAAATAGGACCGAGAATGGGACCGAGAGGATATACGTAAAAAGATAACATGCGAGTAAGTTCCACAGGAAAACAAGGATCAAGGATATGCTCTTAAAAAGAGATATGATGCGCGTATCTAGCCTTCAGTCTTCTAAGTCACGTTTCCTTGAGCTTAACTCCACTGTGCTTTGACCGTCTTTTACCTCATGATTTCTTAGCTTCTTAACTCTTATTTCCAAATATGAGTTGGAACCCATTTCATTGTCGCCTCTCGTCTTCCTCTTTCACTTACTCTTCTTCTATCATACTTGGCTTAAACATAACTGTGACCTCATGGTTTCCTGCAAGCTCTCCAAAATTCACCAGTGAATCCTGGATCTCGTTTACTTACTATAAAGTATTCCACGCAGCAGAACTTTTCTTGAAAATACCAATCCACGTTTACCAATTGCTCTTACTTACGTAATTTTCTATAACTCATGCTTGAACGAAATGAACCATCTGCCTGTGAATGATAGGACGTCCTTAGATTCAGCAGTTTGCCCATGACTTCCCGTAGACTATCTCAAAACTGGCTAGTGAAGATTGAGTCGCGGTTACTAACTATACTTGAGGGAACCCCATGCAACCTCCTTATTTCTTGAAAGTAATCCGTTGCTAGCTATAATGCAGTCCTTTCGCTCTTTACCGTAGTGAAATGAGCACTCTTCGTGAGTCTACCTGCTATGACCCACATGCTCGTATTCTCTTTCCTTGACCATGGCAATCCATCGATAAAATCCATGGGAATACTCTTCCACTTCCATAGTGGAACGTCTAGAGGATGCAATAGCCCACCGGGCTTCTTCGACTCGGCCTTAACTTGCTGGCAAATGATACATCTAGAGACAAACTCCGCCACATCCTTCTTTATCCCAGGCCAAAAGAAAATGCGCCTCATATCTTTATACATCTTATCTCTGCCCGGATGTATAGTCAACTTAAAGCGATGCGCTTCCTCAAGAACTTTCTTTCTCTCATCGCATCTTAGCCATCCCTTGTCATCTATAGCGAGGTGACTTAACATCTCGCCCCGAATCAACTTGTCCATGATCTCGGCTAACTGCGGGTCTTCCTTCTGTGAAGTCCCTACTTGATCCAGGAGGGTAGGTCTAAACTCAAGGGACGCTAACTGACTAATTAAACTGAGAAAGCTTCTTACTTCAATTGTCCTCGTCGGAGCTTTCCGGTCTTGAACCGCGACCACTTTAGCGGGATCCACCGCTAATCCTTGCTTAGTAACTATGTGCCCAAGAAATCTAACTCCTTTTCTCCAAAATGACATTTGGAGGACTTGGCTTTCAACTGATGGGCTCTAAGCGTATCCATCACCTCCTTCAGATGTCTAGCATGTTCTTCCTCGTTCTTTAAGAAAGTCAGGATATCTTCTACAAAGACTACCACAAACTTGTTCAGGAACTCCCTAGGCACCCTACTCATCAAGTCCACGAAGTAGGCGGGTGCATTAGTCAAACCGAATGGCATGACTAGTCATTCTAAGAATCCATCTGGAGTTTTGAACGCAGTTTTGTCTATACTATCCTCAGCTACTCTGAGCTGATGGAATCCAGTAGCAAGATCAAGAGAAAACAGATGTTCCTACAAGCTGATCAAACAAATCATCGATCCTTGGTAATGGTTGTCTATTCTTCTTGTTCTACTCACGATAATCAACACACGGGCGAAGCGAACTGTCCACATTAGTAGCGAATACTACTAGAGCACCCTCTTCGGAAATGCTTCATCGTATGAAGTTCTTCTCAAGCAACTCCTTGACTTGCTTTCTTAACTCTCATCTCGCGGGACCATGTGCCTAACCGGCCACGTAACTGGCTTGGCATTATCAACCAAATAAATGCGGAAATCAATCTCTCGCTTAGGGGTAACCCCCCTTCACTTCACCCAAGATATCAGGATATTCCCGGACCACCCTCACCGATTGCAAACTATCGATAGACGAGGTGAGGGATTCAAGATAACACAACATGACGGGACCCATAGGGTTACAAGAAATTTTTAGGGTATTACCGAGGCGAGTCATGAGCCTCGCAACCCTATGCTCAAAAATCAAGGATGGCTCCAAAACTGGACAACCATCCATGCCCAAAATCAACCCATACCCCATGAAACCGAGAATATAAGCATCACACGAGAATTCTACACTCAAGATAGAAATTTTCAAATCCACGCAGATCATAGACAAATGGGCGGAACCCCCAATTGGATTTGAAACACACACGGGATCATTAACTAGACTAGTACTTAGGTGCAAACTTTCAACTAAACCAGATGAAATAAACTATGCGATGCGCCATAATCAAACAAAGTACGAACAGGAAAATCAGAAATGTAAACAAGACTTTCAACAGAAATACTACCTCGATCGGGAACTGGAGCGGCATTGAGAGCATGAACTTGCCCTCCCGAAGGTCCAGCACGCTGAGTCTGACCCTGGCCTTGCCCTTGCTTCTTCGGGCAATCCTTACTGAAATGTCCAGTCTCACCGCAGAAAAAGCATTCACCATTCTTCCTTTTCCTCTTCTTACAATCCTTAATAAGATGCCCAACTGAACAGCAATAATGGCACTTCCCCTTGTTGTTATTGCCCTTGTTGTTGTTCCCCTTGTTGCCTTGACTCTTGTTCTTGTTCTTGTTCTGATTGCCTTGACTGCTCTGACCACTTGGATTACTCTGATTTCCTTTCCACTGGGAATCGGTCTTCTTGGCTTGAGTATCATTCATCTTGATCTCTTTCTTGACATCTCCCTGAAGTAACGCCACATCAACCAAGCTCTCAAACGTGGCCCCATGGGGAATATGTGACATAGCCAATCCCTGCAATGGCTCATTCAATCCTCTAGCAAAACGAAGAGCCTTCTTCTGAGGAGTACTCACCATATCCAAGCCAAAACGAGCTAACTGATTGGACTTGTTCACATATTCTTTGACAGACATATCTCCTTGTTTCAAAGTTATGAACCTCTCCATTTGCAGATTCTCCTCAGCAGAAGATAGAAACTTAAGCACGAACCTTGCCCTGAAATCGGCCCAAGTCTCAACAGGCCTAGTACCATTGGTGACTTCCCACCAATAAGCGGCTTCATCCTTCATAAGCCAAACCGCCAACAAGATCTTGCTCTGATCGTCTAACCCAAAGATAGCAAATAAATCCTCGGTCTCTTTCAACCAATTTCTGGCCTCTACAAAAGTCTCAGTGCCTTGAAAGTTCTTGCCACCCATTGCTTTGAAATCTTTGCAAGTCTTTGCGAAGTCATCTTGAGGATGCTGAGGGGGAGGAGGAAGAGGAACCTCAGCGACAGGAGGAGGAGGAACATCAGCGACAGGAGGAGGAGGAACATTAACTACCGGAGGAGGAGGAGGAGGAGGAACATCTGCGGGCCCGGCTTCGGTCGCCCTAGCCTCCAAAAGTCTCCTATACCAAACAGGTACGTGTACTCCCTCCGGAATAGCAAAGTTATCGGCCATACTAAAAACGAAGAAAAAGACAGATTCAGAATGGAGAAAAACGAAGGAATTTTGCTAATGGCTTTTCGGAGAATAGCCTTTAAAATAAACTAGACTTTTCTTTGGAAAATACTTTATACTTGGTTTTGAAAATAGTTTTCCAAAAGTTTTTAAAAAAAACCTTTTTGTTCCTTCTCGTAAACCATACGCTCTGATACCAAATGTAACACCCCACCTCCGCCAGGGTGGCTCTTGCAAGCACTCTAACTTTGGAGGGGCATTTGAATCGGGTAAACATGCATAATGATATATCAAGGCAGAACAAGAACATAGGTATATATGTAAACAGAGTAAATAACATAGATAAAACAGCGGAAGATTTCAAACCATTTCAGAACAAGTCTGGTACAACATAATGTCAACTTTCCAAATAAACAAGTCTAGATAAAAACAACATCAACTGAAAAACTGAAATACATAAGTACTATCCCCAAAATAAGTGATAACCATAGCTAAATTCATGTCAGGACCGTACATGAGCTAAATCCCACAAGCAAGCGATCAGAAATCCAAGCTAAGCTCCAATATTCCCACCCTGAGAACCTGGGGGGGAACGGAAGAAAAGAGGCGAAAGAAAACAGGTCAGTCAAAAAGACTGAGTAAGCCCCACTACAATCAATGTAAACTGATAAGGTTAACTGACATGAGAAGCAGGGATGAACATAAGGATAACTACATACTAGCATGATAGATAAAGGTGTCATCGCATAATCAGGTTTAAGGTTTTTGCACCACAGGTGTACTAGCAAACTAACATGACTTGAATAAACACGTATTGATCCCTTGGCCCAAGCTTTGACCCAATAACATGAAATGACCCTAATACGAGGTCCAACCAAACGGTCTAATCGATCGGCTCCCTAAGCCTAACTCGTCACGTGTTGGTGTCAATACGGCCCAAACATAATTGTAGTCAGACTGTGCCGGGTCTCCCGTCGGGTGTATCAAGCCCTAGGGTGTCAACCCCTGGACACCATAAACATAAGTGCACAGTCTTAGATCTACTGGTACCCATGCTTGACTTCTCCAAATACGGACTATGTGCACGACCATAGTCCGTCCGGAACTACATCGGCGTACCACTCTGCCGTCGTTTTTGGTCACTTACCTCAAGTCCAGTAATCGTGCCCCCACCCTAGCCTAGTCCCTAGGGTCTTAATGATACGAACTTGGGATTACTGCTGGAGTGGACCACCACTGCTAGGATTTTCTAGTGGGTTAAGTACAGTTTAACCCTCTTGCTAATCATGGATTAACTTGGTTAAGTGTAACGATGAGTTCACGACTTAACCCTGATTAATCTACCAAGCCCAATTTGGTTAAGTATTAAGTGGACCATGACTTAACCCTAATCATGAGGCATTAATTAATTAATGTGCCTTAACCTCTCACATTAGACCTTGTTGTGGTTACTAGTTAAGCCGGTCGGTTCCGGGTAGCTTTATACCACAACTTGGTCTAACCTCGGTTCAAGGTACAACATGACCAACTTCTCACATTGGGTCCTATTGTTTGTAGCAACTAGTTAAGCCGGTCGGTTCCGGGTAGGTTTACGCTACAAACTCAACCCAACCTCGAGTTGGTCACACTTATATTTTCTAAGTGTCATGTCCATTATGTTTCCAAAACATATTACAAGTTTTCAAGCATTTGGGTAGACCTAACTTAATAGGTAAATTCCCAATGGGTAGACCTAACTTAATAGGTAAATTCCCAATCTTATGTTTTTATGTCTTTTAAGTTTACCCAACCCCAAACGCAATCCCATCGCTTACATATCGCAATAGCGCATAAAGGATAGAAAGAGGGAACTTGGCATAATCATGACATAAAGGTGTTGAAGCCACAAGTTTAACATGGTGGCATATGAAATGTACATATGTTCATATACTTGCATATTACATTTTTAGGCCTCAAAAGCATGCATAAAACAAAACTTAGCATATTGGTGATACGTGGTGATAAATGACATGTAGAAATGGCCATAAGTTCGCATTTAGCCTCACATGCAAGTTATCATAAGAGATATGATAACTTACATGTTGCCAAAATGCAACCTTTAGCATAAAGCTTGAAGCTTTAAGCTCATAAACCCAAGATAAGCTTGCTTAACATGATAACATGAACAAAATGATCAACCCAAACTTGCATAACATAACTTGCATATCATATGACAAACTTGCATATCAAACTTGCATAACATAACATGATAAACTTGCATATCACAACATGGCAAACTTGCATAGCATAACATGGTAAACTTGCATATTATAACATGGCATACTTGCATAACATAACATGATAAACTTGCATATAATAACATGGCATACTTGCATAACATAACATGCTAAACTTGCATATCATAATGATCAACCAAACTTCCATCATTCATTTAACTTTAGAGTTTAAATATGAAAGTAGAAAAGGGCTTACAATGCTTATGAAGACACAAAAATATATATAGATTGAGACAAAGCCCATATGCAATCAAATAAACCCAAAATGCAAGCTCCAATAGAAAAACCCTTGAACCAAAATGATCAAAACCCTTGCTTTATGATGTAAATATGGAAACTTGACTTGAATTCAAGCTAATGACACTCATACAAGCTTGAAAACACTTGTATGCATGGAAAATCTCTCATAGAAATAACTTAGAAATTTTATGAAGAGAGTGGAGGCCATGAGAGGAATAATTTTGCCATAGTTTAGTTACTTGAATGAATAATGATGATTTAGGGTTAGGTTAGGGCCTTATTTATAGAGATTAGGATTAGTTTTAGCCTTAGGATTAAACCCTAGTTCCAGTCTCAGCCCTCAAAACCGAATCTGGCCCCAAAACCTAACCAAGACCCCAAAATGGTGCACCAGGCAAAACTGCCCGGCCGAACCAAGTCGACAGGGCTTTCGACTTGGGTCCAACCAAGTCGACTCCCAAGTCGACAGGGCTGTCGACTTGGGTGCTCTGGCGGGAATTTTCCCGCCTGGCCCAATCTGACCGTTTTTCGAATTTTGAACCCGAAATTCGAAATCTGTTTTGAACTTGAAATTTTCTGAAAACTTCATTGGGCCTTAATCGGGTCATACGGACTCCGATTTTCGAAAACTCGGACTTTATTTCGCGTATTTTCCCGAGACGAACGCAATGGCATAGCCCGTTTCCCTTGATTCAGATTTATAAATTAAATTCTGCCTCGATTTATGTTATAACAGGTTATTGAAAATACGGGTTGTTACAGTGATGATTAGGGGTGTAAATCGATCGGACCGGACCGAACGGAGGTATGTTCAGTTTTTGTCCTACAAAAATCGGACCGAACACGGCCCGAAAAAAAAATTCTCGAACAAATTTTGTTGTCCTAATTCGTGTCCTAAATAAAACTGGTCGGACAAGAACGAACCCGGTCGAACTTGGTTATTTAAATCACATTTTATTAGGTTTTATCTCAACCATATACAGGGTTATGAAGAATTCGGACGAATTCAAACGAACACGGACCGGACGTGATTTTTTTTCATACAAATTTTGTTGCCCTAACACGTATCCTAAATGAGAATCGGACGGACGTATTTCGGTTACGGACACGAACGAACGTTGGACATTCGTACAAAATTTACAACCCTAGTCATAATTCATATCAAAACAATTGTTGATTTGGCCACACACTGATTATGTATAATTGTAAATTATTAACCTATTTTGTTTTTATTTCTAATTTAATCAAACCTTACATGGTAGCCCCTTTCTTGTCTTGAAACAGTTATTGGTATCAAATTTAGTCATACTAGGCCGTGGTTAGATTGTGGCAATGGATAGTGAGAACTACATAAGAATATGACTTCTGAGGTCGAGTGCAGAATATGTAACAGGGGTAAAAGCTTTTCTAGAAATACATTTTCCATTTATAAAGTAGGCTATGTGATGAAGTGCCCCTGCAAAAAATGTACATAACGTAATTGGTATTGTGAAAATGTTATATACGATCATCTTATTATTAATGACAATTCTCCAATACATACCGTGTAAATTTATGAGGTTTCACAGACAAAATTAATAGGTGTTGATGACCATATGGATTGTGAAACGGAGATGGAATTTAACGATAATTTAGATGTGATGTTCAAATGTGCGGGTTACAAATTAGATCAAAATCTTGGGGACTTTGAAGTAGAACCAAATCCAGAGGTTGGGAAATTTTATCGGCATGTTAAAGAAGGAAAAAAAACCGTTATATCCTGGCTACATTAAATTTTCTTGACAAAGTTTCTTGATTAGGCATTATCATTTAAAGTGTGCTTATGGAATTAACAAGTCCGCAATTGGGGAATTACTAAAGCTTATAAAAGAAGCCTTTCCTGATGCCCAACTACCTTTGTCTTCCTACGCTACAAGGAGTGTCAGTAAGGATTTAGGTCTTGATTACCATAAAATACATGTCTACCCAAACCATTGCATGTTATATTGGGTAGAGAATAAAGATAAAGAGGCTTGTGACACTTATGGTTTTTCGAGGTAGGCTGTAAAAGAAAAAGAAGATATCGTTGATAATAATGATACGCCAAAGTCGATTCCTAAAGTGTCGGCAAATGTTATGAGGTACTTTCCACTAAGACCAAGGTTACAAAGGATGTTTATGTGCAAAGAATTTTCCGAACTTATGAGATGGCACCAAGTGGAACGAAAAGAAGATGGAAAACTAAGACATGCGGCTGCTGGTGTGGCATGGAAGATGATGGATGCTCGCTATCCTGGTTTTACATCAGAAAATCGTAATGTTAGATTGGGTCTAGCATCTGATGGATTTAATCCATATCGTTCAATGAATTCAAGTTACAGTATATAGTTAATTGTGTTGGTAAGCTACATCTTCCGCCTTGGTTATGTACGAAACAAGAGAATTTGAATTTTTTTTTCAACATTAACCCGGATGACATGCACATAGAGAAGAACATATGCTACAAAATATTAGGTACTTTACTTAATGTAGGTCGCATGTCGAAGGATCACCTAAACGCTTGTTTGGATTTATAGGAATTGGGAATAAGAAAAGCCCCCTTCATTATGTTGAATGTGGTGATGGAAAGCATGTTGAAATTAGAGCTGCAATATTTGATATGACAAATAAGGAAAAAGAAATCTTTTTCTCTGTACTGAAGAACGCCAAACTACCCCACGGTTGTGCCTCGAATGTTAGTCGGTACATGCACAGAAAAGAGAGAACGGTTGTGGGATATAAGAGCCATGATCCTCATTTCATACTCCACTATTTGTTACAATTTGCCATGAAGAAAGCGTCAAAACTCGTGGTTGCGTTATCAATGATCAGATTTAATGCATTCCTTAGAGGACTATGCAGCAAGGTTATCGAAATCGACGATATCAAGAGCATGTAAAAAGAAATTGTCGAGATACTTTGTCATTTTGAAATGATTTTTCCATAGGCTTGTTTCGATATAATGGTACACTTGCATGTTCATTTATGTAGAGAAATCGAATACGACGAGTCTGAACACCTTAGATGCATGTATCCAATTGAGTGTGGTATCTAGGAAAGTTGAAATCTTATGTGTAAAATAGAAACAGACCGGAATGTTCCATTGTAGAAGGTTACTTGGTAGAAGAGTGTGTGACCTTATGTTCAAGATTTTTAAGCATTGATGGAGGAACAGAAAACATGTCGATTGATTTTGGAGGATGTCCAACAGATTTGGTATATCATATTGGAACAAAGAAGAATAAAGATGGAAAGATGCTCAATTTGAAAATGCAGATTGGAAGGTAACGCATAGCTATATTCTGTTCAATTCCGGTAATAAAGAAACTGAGAGTTTTCTCGAGTAAGTTATTAACTTCCTATATCATTTTCCTTAACCATAAATTAATATATGCATTTTGTAGTTTTTTGACCTTAATTATTATTTAGGGTTCATCTAGCTTTTGTGGATGGTCTTGCAAATCCAAGAAGATACAAGAGGGAAAGAGAACATTTCAAAGAGTTTTGGAATTAGGTAGAAGAAGAGGTTCTGAAAAAGGACAATATTTCAAGAGAACTAGAGGTGTTTGCATTAGGTCCTAATTGAGTAGCTAGGAAGTTTAGAAGTTATATAGTAAATGGATATAGATTCCATACAAAATTTAGAGATTCTCGATGTACCACACAAAATAGTGGTGTATTCTTGACTGCCAAAACCACCAGCTTTGCAAGTTCAAAAGACCAAAACCCAATAGTTGGTGATGTCAATTACTACGGATCAATCAAAGAAATTTTTTAGCTTGATTTTTGGGGAGCACACTGGTCCTTTTTAAGTGTTTATGGTACCATGAGGAAAAAGATTCATCTGGTCTTACTTGAGTAAATTATAGTAAGTGCCATAAAACTAATCCTTATGTCCCGTCTTCGCAAGTCCAGCAAGTATTTTTATGTGGAAGATGCAGTTGAAAAAAATAGTCATTACTTTATTAAAAAATTGCCGAGAGATTGGTGTGATACTGAAAATCAGAATGCAATGGAAGAAAACATGAGCAATCCGCATTCACATGATATTGGCATAGGTGGTGAACTTGAACAAGAAGTTGTTGATGTGGGTTGGATTAGGGATGATGTCCCCATAATACAACTAGAAACAGAACTAGAAATAGAACTAGAAGCAGAAGTTCCTAATCTTGTTCCGTCTCGTTAGGGGGAAAATTCCTCTTTGTTATTGCTTTATTTTGGTCTAATCTATTGTCTAATTTATGATGTATTTGGCACTTTTTATTGTAGTTATAAATTATTATCTTTGATGAATATATTTGGCACTCTTTTCTTGTAACGTCCCGCCTTTTTGACCGCTCCAAATTGGTAATTAAACCAACTTAAAACGTTCAAATAGACGGATCGTTATTTAGCTTACGGAGTTTAAAGACAGAATTAACACAGAAATACATAATCATAATTAACACAGTATTGAACGGCAGAAACTCACAATTGATTAATTTTCATTCAAGTATTTTAATTTTTATATAAACTAAGTATGATAGTATAACTTTTGTGTGGTGTTTTGTCTTGGGTTTGAATGACGCTAGTTATATTGTGTGTATTCGTGCGTGGGCTTTGACTGTGCCTTGAACATTTCCCCTGAATACTGATCTTTGTGCAATTCTATTTGTGCTTGATTGTGTCGGTGTACCATAAGGCCACAGATAAGATTTGCTTGCTATAAGAACTTGATTTAGAAAATTGTATTTCCTGTTTGATAGTAAAAGCTAAAATCTGTTTAAAAGCTGAAATAAAAGCATCAACATTTTTGCATTTGTAAATTGAAAATGGCTTTGACGATAGAGCAGCCTTACCACCCTGAGTTAGCCTCGAACTTTTGATAAATGAATATTTTAAGTACCTGATTTCTGGAAGACATGGTATTATAAATATCCTTTGTATGTCTAAGGGAAGTTTGTTGCAAACCAGCTTTTATATATTTCATGCGGCTGGCTTGACTGTTTGCATCGTTGGGTTTATATACATCTAAGTAAAAGGGATGTTAACTAATTTAATTTAAGTCCACTATAGCATTTCTGACATGTCTATTTGATTTTGTTGTATCTTCTAAAATGGTCTGCATGCCCTATATTAGTAGCTTGGATAAATTTAGACATTATACATGTTTTGTTCTTTACAAGATTTCTGTTTTTTAGAACCAGTTGGGCTTCCACGTGATTTTTGGATAGGTTAACACTGATTGGTGCCTGTCGTCATCCCGTTTACATTATCATTTGAGATGTATTGGTAAAACTGAGCTAACCTCTTTATACCCATAGAGCACACATACCATGGCATTACCGATTCTGAAAATTTAAAAGAATGACTTTATGATAATCGGTGTTCATGTATTTTATATGATCTGAAACTGTAAAGTAAATGTCGTATTTTTTTTTTGATTTGTTTTCATTTACTATTTATAAGGAATTTTGATGCTTTGACAGTAAATATTGTATGGTGTGATTTATAAAGTAAAAACCAATTTAAATCACCATGTAATATGTGTACACAGTCAAGAAAATAAAATAATAGCAGTAGATGTTGAACTGCTGCTAGGCAGAAGTATATATATACATAAGTCTGTTCAGTTTTATTTTTTGAAATTCACCATGTTCATAGCGTCCTGGCCATATGCATATATTGGGCGTTTTTGATTTGTGCATGACCTGTTGCATGGCACAGAACTTGTTACCAGTTTTAGTTACTGCTGAAATAAAACTACCTTCATCTTCTTGCATGTTAACGTGAATCGAAACTATATTCCACTGTAGATTCCCTTATAATTGATCATGTTATTGCCTTGTATATTTTTCCATCTTTGACATGGTCTTGTACATCAGGACTGGGTACTTATGGGTTGTTGAACTTCCTTTTTGATCTGCGCATATATATGTTCTCATGTTGACAAATACTCTCGAAAATTTAGAACTGGGTTAGTTTTGATCTTTTGTATAGGTTGGTTTAATCACGTGCAGTAGTATTGGGTGCATTAAAATAAAACTATTATGACAATGGCCAAGAACTGTATTGATCCATTTGCATAACTGTTTTGGAAGAGGCATTATTTTAACTTTGATGACACTTCCACCTTACTGTTTTGGGAGAGATGTGTTCATTTTGCACTTTGTCCAGTCATGTACTCATAGTTATATCCATAATATCATTAGTTACCTGACAAGCTTGGTTGCATTCATATTGTTCCACCTTGCTGTTACCCTCATGTACGCACCTGTTGGCTTTATTTTGAAGGTTGTACATGTCCCATATATACATAACTTTTAGCTTCGTTGATAAGTGCTGGGTATGCACTTATATACCCTGCTATTGTGTTACCATTGCACCTTGTTTTGATGTATTACCCTACTGACCTTGTTACAGGCGCAAGTGATATTAGAAACCCAAGGAAATATACCATTTGTATTGAAACCTTTTTGGGCTTTCACTGTCTATCCACTTGAACTTAAGTTATATGCTGAATTGCAATGCTCCCTTGGTATGTGATTAATGGGGCAGTAAAATCTAAAGCAAGCGTATATGAATATGTCGGTTAGTATGCTCAGTTTCGCTGCACTAATATATTTAGCCGGATTATTCCATCGAGTTATTGCCTGATGACCATTTGCACCCGTACGCTATTATGTTGTATTCATTCTCAGGACGCTAAGGCGGTGTACACGTGTATACTATATACATGTGTACACTCGCAAGCTCCTAAGGACATCCGCCGTGAAAATAAATAGAACTGAGATAAACAGATACCACCACAGTTGTTTATATATGGCATCGATATTGAGATTAACCGATATATTTCAGTTTACATTGAAGTTAAATTACTTGAACTATGATTAATCCTGACTCGAGTATTTTTATGTTTTGCATGGAATGCTCGAGTCAGACTCGAGCAGTGCCAATTTAAAGATTTCAGCTCAGGATTCGAAGATTGGCAAAGACTGGGGATCTCAGGAGATGCGCACTCTGAAGATTTATAAAACAGTAAATATTCATTTTGTATTCCAACTGTCTTTTCATTCCGCTGTATAAAGAAAAGTTTGTATTCAAAAGTTCTGATTATAAATGAAAGTTTTATTCCGCCGTTCAATACTGTGTTAATTATGATTATGTATTTCTGTGTTAATTCTGTCTTTAAACTCCGTAAGCTAAATAACGATCCGTCTATTTGAACGTTTTAAGTTGGTTTAATTACCAATTTGGAGCGGTCAAAAAGGCGGGACGTTACATTTCTCATATTGCAATCTACACTGTTCACGTGTTTTATGATTTAATGTCTTTCTTTACTGTCATCTAAATTTGTTATAGTTAAAAATGTTAATTGTTGTTTTTGTCCTTTTGAAAATGCATGTACCTTGTTCTAATGTATTCATTTTGTATAGGATCGATGAACTTATAAATATCTAGCTGCACCATGATGGAGGGTTTCGAAGGACATGTTAAGTAGGTGGAAAATCCTTCTTAGTAACAAAATATGATGTAAACCGCTTTTCTTACAGTGTGCTTATGGACTTTGTTAAAGATTGCCTAGAGTACACTGAAATAGGAGGAGTCTATTTCAGTAAAGGAAAGAGGGGTGGCTAGCAGCTGATACTGAATGACATGGACATAAACGAATACGTAGTGGGCTGCAATAAGGAAGAAGAAGTGGATTTTTACATTGACAACTCTGTTGACAAAGACAGTGAGCCGTTGATTCAACTACAGCCACATGTAATCATACGGCCAAGGAAAAACATAATTCAAGGCATATATGTATATGTAATATAGATCCATTCTTGTTTGTATATATATATATAAATATATATATATATGTCTGTGTGTGTGCAAAGAACTATGAAGGCCATCGTTACTATTTTTATTGTTACAGGTTCTGCAAAGAAACCGGTTGCAAAGCGCAAGTATATTATCGCACATAGACTTCAGCAGAAATGCAAAATGATGAAAATCAATCCAACTCAAGTGGGTCAGAAGAAACTATTGCCGGAGCCTGATATGAATAATGGTGAAGAAGATGTTAATGTGATGGACAAAGGAACTAGGAGGAAATTAAATGTAGAAAATGAAACAGATAATGATGATGATACCCGAGAGAATGAAGCTGATGTTCAGGTATTTTTCAGTTATCATTTAAGTTTTATTAACCCAGTTGAGATCTTGTATTTCAAACTACTTTTTATTAAAATTCTGCATGTAAAAGCAAGAACTGCATTTTAATGTTTTCTATCACTGTGTCGATTTCCTATTCCGACCATGAAGGCTGTAGCTAATTCAAGTAACTATTGGTTCTTTATGCCTGCACTCTGTCGAAAATGCAAGAACTGTTTATATGTCGACTCTATTTGGTTAACTAGCTTAAATTTATCATCGATGGTGAATAATAATGCTAATACGCTTGCAGTTCTCACAACCATCAGTTTTGAAAAAGTATGAACAAGAGCGAATCATGCAAATGCACGAAAATGACGCAGTTAGTAGATCACTTGGGATGCCTGCATTGGTTAGTAGTATGAAAGAGGCCGCAACACAAAATAGGAAATAAATTGGTAAAGATATTGATGGATGTGATGAATGTATCCCAAAAAATGATGGTGAAGATGTCAGTGATGATTCATCAGATTTGGAGGTATAAAAAGGTTATTTGTTTACTATTTATTGTCTTTGCCTTTATGAACGTTAAAAATCTTGAACTTCGACTTAATTATAGAGAATCAAAGTTGTTAAGTCAAAGGAACCTTTACTTGGACTGAGAACTCGTTCATGAGCCAATGCAGCCACCAAAATTGAGAAAGAAATGTTGACCCGCACCCCCCTCCAAAGAAAGCTGGATCCAACAAGGAAGCGATGACACACAATCCCAATCCAAATAAAGTCAGTAACGGGAGAAAACTGTAGAAACAATTAATAAATTGATGAACCCTGTATTGTCTCATCTAGGAGTTTTAAAACCTACAACGTCTCATCCACCAGTTTTAAAGCCTACATGTAGCAAAATGTTCAAACAATCAACCAATTGTGAAGTTTTTGGTTCAATCGCTGCTTATTTAGCGATGCAGAAACCTCAAACGCAGAATGTTGCAGTGCCTCCAACAATGGAATATGTTAATGATCGATTAGAGCTGGAATGGATTGTACAGGAAGATGAAGAGGTACATTATTTCTTTATCTGTGCATTGCACTGCACTGTTGAGTGTGGCTACTATAAGTTTTGCATGCATATTATGTTTCTGTAATGCCATACATTAATTTTCTGTTTATTTTTTTGAATCTAGTATATAAAGTACAAGGTCCAAAAAAACTAGAGGCAAGTCAAAAATGACCAAGGAGCATGTTAGAACCCCCGATGATAAAGTAGTCATTGAGTTGAAAGAGGATGAACAGCTAGTTTCTGACAATATTACGGAGTAAAGCAATTTTCCTGGGACAATAGCAAAGGATAATGTGTCTCTTACTTACATCACTTGGCATGTTGTTCCTGATCAATTAAAGCGGCAGATGTTGGAATATGCTGTAGTAAAATCTATCACCCTAAACCATAGTTCAACTGACTTCTTAAATGTTTGTTTTTATTTAATTAGTTTGTTTCCAGAATTTTGTGTTTTATATATTGTACGCTAGGTATGTCATTCCAGAAGAAGGACACAAGTGGGTCTTGAACATGCTTAATGACTCTTGGAGGCAGTACAAGTCTTGTATGAAAGCAAGGTATTATAAAAAATATTCAACTGATGAGGAAAGGCTTGTGAATAGTCCCCTACGTTTCCGTTAGAGGATTTTTAAAATGCTCTTGGAATACTAGCGGGATGAAGTAGTTCAAGTACATCATAAATGTGACCACAAAAGAAAACTAATTTGTATAATGTTAATTTAATAATCATGCAATAGATGGAAAAATAAATTAATGATATTCACATTTTCTTGTTTAGTTCTAATCTTTTCTTGTTTAGTGCTAATTTAATAATCATGCAACAGATGGAAAAAATAAATAAAATAAATTAATGATATTTACATTTGTATAATGTTTAGTAGTCCACATTATCTTGTTTAGTGCTAATCTTTTCTTTAGTAGTTCGCATTATCTTGTTTAGCATTAATCTTTTTTAGTAGTTCAGATTATCTTGTTTAGTGCTAATCTTTTTTTTCTTGGATTTCCATGCCCTAGCTGATACTAATTCTGTGCATCGTAATTCATTAAGTGAGACACACACCATGGGTCCCAAAACTCATGCAGTAGCCAAAGAACATATAGTATGTGTTTTTTGAACTTAAGTTCATTTTTTTGTGATTGAGTTGAATTGGCCACATGATAATTTTAATTTGTTATATCATTGAATTATATTTTATATCAGTGTCACAATGTTCATAGTCAGCAGCTAGATTGGTAAATTATTAAGATTGAATATTAAAATTTTTGTTTAATTTTTTATAATCCTAATACTTGACAGAGAAAGAAGGACCCGAAAAAAGCCATCCCATCTCCTGCCTTGATCTATTTGGAAACGTATAACGAGAACAGGGGAGAAGTTACAAGCCAAACATAGATGAACTAAAGGCCAAATATGTAAGTACATTAGATACTGAAATAGTAATTTAATAGTTAGATTGAAAGCTGACCAAATTGCACCTTAAAATTCCATATTTTAATTTATATGTTTTAAAGATAACCAGTTATGTTAATAAAAAAATTCAAGTAGCTTACATAAAGTATTTGACCCAAGATCAATTATGAATCAATACTTGTGTCAGTACAATTGACACATTATACGTTTGTTGGAGCTGCTTATTAAATCGAACAAATTCATAGTTTGAAAGATAACTTATTTTGTTAATAAATTCATTCCTACCAGCTTCCTATTTATATGCTTACCTGGTTTTCATTTTGTAGGCGAAGATTCAAACAATGGTGGATGCAGGAAATATTGTTGAGGCAGATGCACTTGTCTCTGGTGGAAAGAGCCACACACGGAACTGGCTTGGGGAAAGGCAAGGTAAAATGACTGAAAAGTCTCCAACAAAACTCCTGGTTTTTCAGACATTTATGTGCAAGAACTAACCAAAAAAATAAGGCAAGAGCTTGAGGCTGATTTGGAAGCAAAGGTGAACAGAAAATTGAAAGAGAACGTGTCATGGGTGTTGAAAAAGCTAGGTGAAGCCAATTCAGATCTTAATTTAGATGTTGGATACTTTTGTGTCACCACAACAAGTGATGAAGATGACATTGGTACTCCTGCAACACCGGCAACTGAATGAAGTAGATAGTAAGTGTTAGCACTTACGGTATACTTGAATTGTATTTTTAAATTATGGCACTTGTGATATGTGTTTGTGACGGCACTTATGGTATGTTTTGGTGATGGTACTTGTTGTATGTGTTGGTGATGGAAATATTTGTGGTTTGGTATGTAGAATTAGTTGGTCTAATTATGGTAATGAAAGTTTTTGGTGAATTTAATGTATGAATATTTTGGTATATATGTTTGAATGTGGTGCAATGTTTTGGGTTGTGTGTATATATATATATATATATATATACTATAGAATTTGTAATTACAGGGTTGCATTTGCCTTCTTGCAATGTAGCATTTGCCTTCTTTACTATTTTAGTTGATTTTTTTGTGGTGTTGCATTACATAGTGTTGTGGTGTTGCATTACATAGTGTTGTGGTGTTGCATTAAGTACAATATTATTAATTCCACTATGGTACAGCACGTTGGGCCCACAGATGATGTGGTGCAACGCGGAAAGCTGACGCGACATGCGGCACATGGGCAGCTGACATGGCATGTGACACATTGCATTACTTGCAAGTACTGTTGCAATAGGGTTATAATCCAACACTTTCTTTCCGTGGCAGTAGTTGGGCAAAAGCGTTGCCTTAGAGGGATAAGGCAATGACCGCAGATGCCATGCCCCTCTGGTGTTGCCTATTTTAAAATTGTCCTACGGCAATGCTTTTTTGATTTACGACCACACAAAACTAGTGTCGAATATGCTCACTTTCGTAGTAGTGGTTGCGAATCCACCGATCCGATTCGCAATCCTTGGTGAAGTCATCAAACATAAGGCATCCAAAGAATAATTATTAAAAAGTTTTTGTGTTATAAAAGAATAGGATTCACCCGTATAAAAAAGAGCTCGTATAGGTTATCCATGAAACTTAATAATTCCATCGAGGATAGAATGAAAATTACCTTGGTCGGAAGAAGTGTTGCTATGGGCTTGCAGAACATTTAGCTTTCCCTCCTTCATACTTGGATGTTTGGGACATGAAGATATAATATGACCCGAAACCTTACAATAGTTGCATATGCGGGGCTTGGGACACTTATTAGCATAATGATCCTTTGACCCGTAATTGAAGCATTCTCCTCGACCAAAATTAGAAGCCTTTGGTCGAGAAGCCACTTGTTTTCCTTTCTTATTAGGAGAAGTTTTTGATTTGTTGTCAGAATTCCTCTTCTTATTTAAATTTTTCTTAGAGTCCTCAATCTCCACATCACTATCCTTACGGGTGTCCTTGAGACAAAGTGTGATATCCATAAGAACAACAAAAGGCATGGCTAACTTAAGAAGTAAGGCCTTCTTGACATTTTTATTGAGTCCATACACAAACCTCTCACGCTTCTTCTTGGAAGTACTAATAAGCTCAAGCCCTTATTTAGAGAGAGTCGAAAGAAGCAATATACTCGACCATTAAAGATTTGCCTTGAGCAAAGTCATCAAAGTGTCTGGCTAACACTATTTTCTCGCCCTTAGGTACAAACTTCAATTCGAACCGTTCTTGTAATTTCTTCCAAGTTAAGTCCTTCTTTTGATTTCAGTGATCATAAGCTCATACCAATCAAGCGATATATCTTGGAACATATTAGATTACATCTGGAGCCAATGCAAGTCCTCAAGATTCATGCGATAAAAGATGCGGTCGCATGATCTAATCCAAGCTTGGACTTCCATAGCGCTTTCGGAATCTCGAAAGATTTTCTACCAAGCTTAGCAAAATCACTACACAACGTAGCAGACCCAGATTTGGAATGCATAGACACTGGAGGGGTTCCTGCCGCTTGGGCAGTTGTCACCAAATCAAGAAGCTAATTGAATGACATGAACATTCCTCTGGTAGGAGGGGCACTAGATGGACCGATGTTTGTGCGGGAACGCCTAGACATTTTTCTTCTATAAAAACAAAGAAAAATACTATTTAGGAAACAAACTCGAATAAATTGGATTCAACAAACAAGGAATCACAACTCAAGATAGGATAGAATGACACTCATGACTCAATCTAGATTTTATGACACGAACCCGAAAAAGACTTAAGACATGATCCTTGACACAATATTTTATATTGCTCCGAAGATTGTTCTAATGCCAAACTATGGCGCCCCACTTCTATACTCACGTTAGCCAAGGGCACTATGGAGTAATGAGTCAACTAACCCAAAAAAAGGCTGTTGAGGAGCGACCAGGTAACAACCCGCATTTTATGTATCGAAGGATCATAAATATTTTTATTTATTCCCTGAGGGTTGGATCATTCTCGTATTTTGATATATTGTTTATGGGGATGTGAGACATGTCCTTAATTTTTACTGTGACCATTTTGCCCCTGTCAGTTTTGAACAGGACATAACTTTTGACTGGGATCGAATCAGGTGCTGAGATCGATTTCATTGAAAAGGAAATGATGTTGCCAATTCCGTAGAGTGGTCACATTAAAGATTTTGTTTAGTGGTTTGGGAGGAACCACTGTTTTAGTGCCATGAAATTTCTATTCTAGTTTGGCTAGTCATTGATGGGCTGATTTGGTGTGGCCCATTAGTGGACTGGTAGGAGGCTACAAATATAGGGGATAGAGGCATGGAGAATAGTTTACGTTCTTCATTATCCCATTTGGTTGAGCTCGTGATTCTGCTTGCTCAATCAAATACGCCTTTCCTCCATTAAAATTCTAGATCTAGGTGAGAAGATTGAAGATCTACATCAAACAAAGCTAGATCCACATCAAGTGAAGGGAGATCGCATCAAATTGAGAAGTTTGAAGATCTTCTTCGTTGTCCGGATTGGGAATTTAGCTATTTCAAGTTAATTTGAAGATTTGGTGAGTCATAAGCATCTCTCACACAGATTCAATCAAGTTTATGGGTTGTTTGATCTTATTTTCATCATTTTAAGTTGTTTTCACCTAGATCTACATCATGGTAAGTATATTTTCATTTGAATCACCATAGGATCTAATCTAGCAACTTAAATCGGTAATTCTCACGTTAATTTATATATTTATGCAAGTTTAGATCCACTGTTTTTGTTTATTCATTAATTTATCATGATTTGGTGAATTCTAAATTATTGTTGATGAATAATTGTCATTTTAGTATTGTTGATGATTTCATAAAGTATTGACGGTTGAATTTTATGATTTGGATGAGTTGTTTGCATCGATGTTGTCGTTTGGTGGTGATTTGGTCATGTTTGGAGGTAGATTGGTCAGATCTGGAGTTGGGTCGTTTTTGGATAGGTCGCATGGCTTATTGCTCAAGAAATGAGTTGAGTCGATGGTGGAGCTTCAGGTCGTTGGGGTTTTGGTTTGCTTCAAGTCGCTCGGCGCTAGGTCGTTTGGAATCGAGTGGCAGTAGGACGTGTCTTATTGAGCATGAAACAATAGGGTCACAGGAGATCAGGTCGTTGGCTTCAAGTGAGTGAAGTACCAGGTTGTGGGTGTCATCAGGTCGTTCAAGTGATTCGGGTCGTTCGGGATATGTTGGAGCTGGCACGTGTGTAAATGACGGGTCGGTCCGCCTCTTTGGTAACGGGTCATTGGAAGTGTTGGGTTGATTGGGGGTAGATCGATCGAAAGAGTTGGGTCGTTGGAATGACCTGATGTGTAAGTTTGTTGGGTAGGTCGAACGACCTGATAGGTCGGGTCGGTTAACGACTTAAGTATTGAGTGGGGGGACAACCCGATTATTATCGACTAGAAATGTTTGTTATTTTGGTTCAGGAATGGATATGGCTTCGAGTGAATTCAAGATGGAACGTTCGAAGAGTTGTGAGACATTCATTGATCGATGAAATGAAACGAATGTGAAGACCACTCAAAGATGTTGAGTTCATGGATAATGGTTGCCCGAGAGGACGCTTGAGCTTATGGATAGTCATCAAGTTGGATGGCTCGAGTTATTAAAGGCCGAGAGATTTTCGTTGTCGTAGGTTTTAGAAGACTCAAAGTAAAGGTACAATGGGGGCACCCAAAGGCTAGAAGATGTCTAGCCGAGTACCATAAGCAGTCACGATGGGCCTAGAGATACGAGTCACGATGGCGTATGGAGTTTTTCTATAACCGGGGTTACCATTAGCCCTTAATGAATGGCCAGATGGGTCGGTCATACGATTAACGATTGTTTCAAAGCAGGATTTGTGGTGATAGCTAGGGTCTTAGATGATGATTATTTTGCTTTTATCGTCTAGTGTAGATTATTCGACGTCGAAGGAGATATCTCTTGGGTGCTTGTCTGATTTTGGTTTGGGCCTTCGGGGCTTGTGCTTGGGAGATGTCGATAGCAATTAGGATGGTCTACTCTTGATAACTGATTGCCATGAATGTACTGTTTGTTTCTACTTGATTGTTGTAAAGGCTATCATTGTCGGGTTTGGAGGAGACGGGTTGGGTTCTTCTCTGGCGACATGGTTAGTAGATTAGATGATCAATCTGCCTAATCTCATATATTTTATTGATGATGTTAGTTAGCCGTTTACTGCTCATTAAGACTATTGTTTGACTCAAGGTTTTATGTCTCCCTCTTATTACCTTGGGTTGTTCATCCGGTTGTGGATGGGCAGACTAAGTAGTAGGTGACAGGTGATAGATCTTGATGAGGACGATGCTGCTAAGCGATGACGAGCAGGAGGGTGCGTATTATTTTCTACTATTTAAAATATGTTGTTTCCGCTGTTCACTGTATTTTCTGAGTGCTTATAGCGAGGCTTATTGTACAGACTCTTATAGTGATATCCAAGATTGTATGGATATTTTCATGGTGATATGAAAAGTATAAGATTATGTTCAATTTTGCTTTACTATTATTGCCTGTTGTATATGTTCTATTATATTTTATCCTTACACCGTGAGTTGTACGAAAGGTTTCATTTGTGTTATCCTACCCTAATGATCGTCCATAGATACCTGACCCATCTTTCATAGCATTATTTCCATTGTTAAGTGCAGGAGCTGTGGGCGGTCGTCACATTTGGTATCAGAGCTCCAGTTATAGATTTTAGCCAAAGTTCGAAGACGTAATTAGTATGAGAGACATACTTGTAGATTTCTGATGGATGTATACTATATATTAGTATATAATATAATAGCATTTGAACTTTGTTTGCAATTGTTCTCATACGTGGACTAATCATTCTATATTACAGATTTAGAATGAGTCGTCGACTGTAGAGACACGCTGCTAGTGAGTAGACTGTTCCTGGAGGGGGAAATGGTAGTATACCTGACTATCCAGCTATGTTCGAGGCCATGATGGCAGCGATTATGAGCAGGGTACCCGATCAGGAGACAACCACAGTAGATGTAGAAGTTAAAGTGCAAACATAGGGCCATGGACTTCGCAAAGCTATGTAAAGACTTCACCACTCTAGGAGGGAAGCAGTTTAAAGGGACAAAATCGATTGAAGAGATGCAAGAGTGGCTTGATACTTGCATTCGTATCTTCGGGGACTTAGGAATTAACGTTGTGACTAAGAGGAAACTTGCATCAAGACAACTACAGGGAAGAGGTATGGACTGGTGGAACTCTGTCACCCAAGAGACTCCGGAAGATGAGATTTTATGGGAGCAATTTCAAGACAAGTTTAAGATGAAGTTTATTTTTGCCGTTCATAAGTTTATTTTGTTTAAGAGTTTTGTTGAGTTTAAGCAGAATAGTTAACCAGTGCTGGAATATGTTTCCAACTTCTAAGCTTTGTCGAAGTATGCTCGTTCATATGTCGATATTCCTTATCAAAAAAAAAGAAGTTTGTCGTGAGCTTGGACAAGTATTTTGGGAATCAGCCAGTTGATCATCTAGATGACACTTATGAGAAAATCGTCGAGAAAGCTTTGAGACACAAGAGTTTGTTTCCCAAGGAAGCAGCTGTTGTTGCAGTTAAAGAAGAACCAAAACCGCAATAGGGTGGTAACAACAAGAAGAGGAAGCAGCAACAGTAGAAAGGAAAAGATGGCCAGAAGAAGCAGAAATGCGGAGTGACCTGTTTCAACTGCTAACAGAAGGGCCATTACTCCAGTGAATTTAAGAATCCGAAAGATGAGAAGAAATGCTACAACTGTGGCAAGCTTGGGCATAACAAGAAGGATTGTCCGAAACCAGATAAGGGAAAGCAGATTGCGAAGGTGCATGTTCCTTCCTCTTCAAGGGCTCTGACGGTGGAGGAGAAGGGGAAGAGTGTCGTCGTTCAAGGTATTCTTTCCATTAGAGATGTTTCAATCCGTGTGTTGTTTGATATTGGAGCATCGCATTCATTCATTTGTATTGAGCTTGTGTGTCGCTTAGGTTTGGAACCCAAAATTTATGATAGACCATTGATTGCGACTAATCGGTTGGTGGTTCGTTCAGTTTGTGTTTGACTTGTCATGGTCTATTGTTACCGAGTCATGGTTTCCCCTTTATGTGTGATTGATTTGTTTTGAACTTCGTTGGTTTTGGGATTATCTTGGGTATGGACTGGCTCAAAAGGTATGCAGCAAAAAGTGGATTGCGAGAAGCTGGAGGTGACGGTCACAAATGTGGAAGGGCAAATGGTTGTGATTCGATGTAAGCCTAAAGATGGTGTCTTCATGAGCTATTTATATTCGCTTGTGATTCCACGGGAAGACTTGTCATCGATGCCGATCGCATGTGAGTTTAAAGATGTCTTTGATGAGGTCAAAGGGTTATCGCTACATCATGAGATTGATTTCAGAATCGATTTGGTCGAGAGTGCTAGACCTATCGTCATGCCTCTTGGGCAGATGGCGCCTAAGGAACAGCGAGAGTTAGAGGTGCAGATACGTGACCTTTTGGGAAAAGGATTCATTCAGAGAAGTGTGTCCGAATGGGGTGCACCAGTTGTGTTTTCAACCAAGGCTGATGGATCTTTGAGATCGTGTGTGGACTATCGTGAGTTGAGCGAGGTGACTAAAAAGAACAAGTATCCATTGCTGAGACTAGATGATTTGTTCGATCGGCTTCACAAGGCCAAGGTGTTTTCTTAGATGGATTTGGCAATGGGATTCCACCAACTGAGGGTGGCAAAGGATAGGGTGCTGAAGACAGCTTTTAGGACACCATCTGGTTTCTTCAAATGATTGGTGATTCCATTCGGGTAGACTAATGCGCCAGCATATTTCGTGGATATTATGAATAGGGTTTTCAGAGATCCACTACACCAAAAATGCCAATTTGGCAGTGCTCATGGCCGTATCAAAATCGATTTGATACGGTTTTAAGTCGTATCAAAAAATGGCGTCCTTATTGCTTTGATACGGTTTTAAGCCGTATCAAAATAATAATTTGATACGGCTTAAAATCATATCAAATTGGTAATTTGATACGGTTTTAAACCGTATCAATTTATGATTTTGATACGGCTTAAAACCGTATCAATTGAGGTATTTGATACGGCTTAAAACCGTATCAAACTTCTAAATTGATACGGCTTAAAACCGTATTATATTGCTATACTGATACGGCTTAAAACCGTGTTTAATGCATCATTCCTACAATGCTAACAACGAATCAAATACGGCTTTTAACCGTATCAAAATTGGTATATCATATATGCAATATACAAAAACACTGCACCCATTGATATATATATATATATATATATATATATATATATATATATATATAACAACAAAGAAAATACGCTGCACCCATATAACAATATATAAATAAGATACGCTGATCATAATTCGATTAATACATAAACCATAACTTCAGTTAACACAAACCACATAACACAATATATAAAAAGCATAATGTTCACAGTTCTTGCTCTAAAAAAAAGAACACAACAAAACTACAGTTGTCGAGCCCATACAATTCATGCTTATTCCAAAGCCTGAAAAGAAATTAAAATAACAAGCATCAGTTTAGTTTCGTCTCCACAACAACAAGTCATGTAATGTACATAAAATGAGAAATTAGATAAGAAGCATAATCAAACATAAAAGGCTTCCGTAACGATACATCAAACGTAAGAAGTGAAACTAACCCATAAGGCTCAGGTGAAACTGAGCTTTACGGCTCAGTTTCGTTGAGCGTAAGGCTCAGTTTCGCCGAAACTTTCGACTCGGTAAAACTGAGCCTTACGCTCAGTTTCAACTGAGTCGTAAAGCTCAGTTTCACCTGAGCCGACGCTCAGTGAAACTGAGTCGTAAATATCAATTTCAACTGAGTCGTGACATCAGTAGAATCAGAATAGGAAGGTTTACCAGTTAACACCATTTGACTGAAAACTCGCCAATATCATTCATTCCATCGTTTCTCAGCTTGAGGCTTAAGCTCAAAAATTCAGTCCCCACCATTCACCACTTTGTTAATAAAAGAAACTCTCTAGCAGCTCAATATTCCTGTAAAATAATATGTAAAAATTGTTACATTCTTGATAACAGGTGCCCATACTTCATATTTATGGCGCTGCAAATGCGTACAGTTTTCAACTGTTAATGACTCACATGATCTAAGTTTGTGCATGCATTGGAATTCAAGACATTTAAGTACCCAGTATTAATATAATATACATATAATATACATATAATATACAGTGATGTAGTATATGTTTCTCAGTGAGACTAAGGTACCATATGTTTCTCAGTGAGACTTACCAGAAAACTATTTTCCACAATACCACATCTAATAAGAAAATAGTAATCTAGTACTTCCTCAGTATGCACTTGGGACGCATTTCTATTAGCTTTGTCGGCCCATATTATCAGATATAGGACATAACTTAAGCATTAAATATAAGTTCATTCATATATCAACAATTTAAAACCAAAGAAGAAAAACTTGTATATATAATGCACATATCTGCCGCACAAAGATACCTTGAAGGAAGAATGGTGTAGCCTCCGCGGGTAGATTTAAAATCCATAACTGATATAGCTGATTCAGCAATTACATTCTTCTGATTATCATTCAGCTTCGTAAAAATTCAGTGTCCTCTCCGTGAACTAGAACCAATACCAGCCAAAGGATTAACAACAAAATTGTTCCGAGTTCTGACTCTTTGTTGATAAGGTTGCTCTCCTCTTTGTTCAGCAAGTTCTAATGTGCATCCAGATGTGCAATAATATTCCAAAGCTTTGTCTTCGAGCATTTTTACGCCAGAATCGGTAGAAATATATATGAGGGCTACTTCCATAGAAGAGTCTCTTGGATTGTCTTCTTTAAGTGCATTTAATCTGGGTAGTTTTCTCCCTTCTTCTATTTCATTACACATTGTCCATATTCACCATAAGGGTTCAAGGAACACTGAGGTTCAGAGCCAATTGAAACTATATGGGCAGTTCACATTTCTTGCAGCTCCGGCAATATTATCTCTGCAGTCTGGTATAAATAAACCACGTAGATAAACATGATATATGTTATAATAATTTGTATTAGTAAAATTGTAAAAACTAAACTAAATGAGATTAATGCTTATGGAAAAAATATGCATAGGAAAAGACAGACATACTTTGCAATCAAAGACTTCTGAAAGGAGATTCAGAGCATCCTCGCATTTGGTGAAGATTCAGTATTAAGAACATCATTAAACCACTGGAAATGCAACAGTTTCAACGACAATTTTACCTATTTTAAATTGTAGTAAGTTAAATTTTAGAACATATATAGTTTACCACGGTATATTTACGAAGACGTGTAGACCTGAGAAATTCCAAATCATAGGAAGGCAACAGGGTTGGAACTCATTCGCAAACTCAGTTCAAAACTGAGTTTATAAACTCAGTTCAAAACTGAGTTTGCGAACTCAGTTTCGATCTGAGTTTGCGAACTCAGTTCAGAACTGAGTTCGCAAACTCAGTTCAAAACTGAGTTTATAAACTCAGTTGGCGAACTCAGTTCAGAACTAAGTTTTAAAACTGAGTTTATAAACTCGGTTCAAAACTGAGTTCGCGAATACAGAATTTTAACACAAATACAGAATGCTCCCATGAAAGGGGGATGCACATATGTTTCATGTATGTAAACAGGTCTTTACAGACTGGGTATAAAATTCCCACAATTTGAATCTGAATATGCTGAAATCTGCATTCCGAATTTGCTCCATTACCTGAGTTACAAAGTTATAAACCTGCTTAGAATATGACTAAAAAAATGAGATGAAAAACCCGCTTAGAATATGGCCCAAAAAAAATGAGATGTAAAATGGAAACATGAAAGAGCCATTCAACCAAAGAAAATCTGCTAATTGATCATCTCAATGCTCAAAAAAGCCAGTTATATTTATATCAAAATGGAAAAATGAAAACATGCTAAGCATTGTACCTGAAACTGCAACATAAATGTGCAAACCTTTTTAGTTTTTTGCTGCAACATTGATTGCATACCATTCCAGGCGAGTCTTTGCGTTGTCGTCCGCTTTTAGGACCTATTGCAAAGTTCAAAAGAAAAAACAGACTATAAAGCGGTATGCATATTAACATAAGTAATGAAAACCTATTGGTCCATAATGTTATTCAAACAGTATGCATATTAACCATTAACTTAGTTTGCAACTTCAGTTGCAAACTGAGTCGAGTTTGCAACATAGTTGCATACTGAGTCGAGTTTTGACAGCATGTCTGTATTAAAGTCAACAAGAAATTAATATTTTCATATACAAATATATTCAAAATAGGTTGTTAACCAATATGATGATGGATGGAATAAACCTTTGATGCTACTGTAAAATTCAAGCTTTACCACTTTTTTTATTCACCAAATGACTGATCGGTCTCTGATTATTAAGAACCATATAATTTACTTATTTGATATGTTTATATCCCTAAAAAGATGTTAAACATTAATAAATGGCCATTGGTTGGGAAAACATATGTGGTTCCATAATTGTTCTTCAGTAAATGTGACAGCACGCTAGCAGCTCTACAGCATGCCTATATTAATGTTAACAAGCGACGAGTATTGCATAAACCATGGATTCATAACAGTTTATTAACTAAAATGAAGATGGATCCAATAATCTGTTGATGCCAATTTAAAATGAATGCTTTTCCTACCACACTTGATCTCAATTTACCAAAAGACCGACCAGTCTCTGATTATTCAAAACCATACATTTTTATACGATGTCCTTAAAGGATGCTAAGCAGGAAAAATTACAATCAAAGTATATATGGTGCCATAACATCTATCAACGTTGGTCACTGACATACCTCAATCGAACAGCAGCATACCTCTAATAAGTTCATTATGTCTAACAGGACTGACCTCGTCCTGGAACTTCGCTATTAATACGTGCTTCACCACTCCTTCGGCTTCTTCCATTGACCTCATTTTAAGAAACAGATCGGTGAGAATAATTCTTCGACTACAGCAAAGCCTTCATCATCTTCAAGCCCTATCGATGATTAGAACAGCTTGAAAAAAGAGATTCAAACAATGAGATTAAGATATCAAGATTGAATTCAATCCTGGAAGTTAGGGAAATTGGGGAAAGGTAGAGCCACGGGTAAACAAAGTTCACCTACTTTCTAAAACTCAAGAAAAACTCTATCAAGTGATGTATTTTTAGTTATGTCATATTATACAATAGGTTATTGATTTCGAATTTACTGCAAACTTAAATAAGGAATGTCAAATTGGTTTTACAATTCTTTAGAGATAAGAGATCATTATATAGTATTATACAGTATATAGATTTTAATTGAAGCACATATATGAAGAATGTAAAGAGCCAGGGCACATACTACTGCGAGTCATATATATATACATATATATGTGTGTGTGAATGCATATATATATTACATGAATATTGACATGGCAAGCCAGGGCAGGTTCAGGAAATTAGCAAATCAATCAAGCTATTTTCATTCCAGGAAACAACTAAGATTTCACCGCATTAATCATGGCAGCAAAGGGGGTAAATCATGTGTGTGTTCAAGGTAAAAAATCAAATATCACGCAAATTGTTTCATCCAATTCAAGGCAACAAAATCACGCATTCTTTATCACAGGCATTTATGGAAATCGAACATTTCAGAGTCATATTTGTACACTTTTGTAACAAAATCACGAATTCTTTTCAAAGTCATTTCATCTACTTCATAACAGGCATTTATCGAAATCGTACAACAAAGAAAACTTGAAAGCACGAAATAATCAATTTAAAGAACTCACAAGATTTCGATTGCCAGCATCCCACTTCAGTGGACAAGAAAGCAACGAGAGCCCGAAGCAAATCAAAAGAACTAATTCGAGAATCTAGGCACCGCGATTTGTTTCAGCAAAAAAACCCTAATTTGTTTTGGGGTTGGTCACCATTGAAGAGGAAAAGAGGGAACGAGAAAAAGCTAACGTCTATGGCTGATGATGTGGATGAAAAGAGAATGAAGTGGTTTGGGAAGCGGTTTTGATTTGGAGAAAGGGGAGGGATGCCATTTTTTGGTTTGGAAAGTTTTTTTATTTCGGCCGAAACAAAACTGGGGAAGGAACGGAAAATTAAAATGAGCTTGGAAAAAATGATATGGCTCAAAGCCTTGTCATACGAAGCGATCCAAACCATCGGCGATCTACGGTTAGATTTTAAAGGTTGGGGGAGGTGTGGATCGGTAGAGGTGTAGCAAAGAAAATTTGATATGGTTAAGAGCCGTATCAAATTTGATACGGCTTAAAGCCGTATTAAATCTCTACATCCCGGTGTGCCAAATTTGTTGTTTTGGTGTAGTGATCAGTTGAACAAGTTTGTGCTTGTGTTCGTTGATGATATTCTGCTTTATTCCCGGAATATGGAAGAGCATACGACGCACTTGCGAGTCGTTTTGGAAATCTTGCGAAAACAATGGCTGAGATCTAGTTATAGAAGTGTCACTTATGGAAGAGTGAAGTGAGGTTCTTACGCCATGTTGTTTCTAGAAATGAATAGCTATTGACCTCACTAAGGTGGCAGCAATCCAAGACTAAGATAGACCTAAGAATGGGATAGATATTAGGAGTTTCCATTGGTTGGAGGGTTATTATCGCCGATTTATAAATGATTTTTCCAAGATAGCTGGACCATTGACGGGATTGATGAAGAAGAATCAAGTGTTCACATAGGATGTGAAGTGTGAGCAAGCTTTCGAAATCCTGAAAGAGAGGCTGATGGGTGCTCTTGTTTTGAACCTTTTGAGTGGGAATGAAGAGATGGTGGTATAAACCGATGCATGTAGTACTTGACTTGGAGCAGCTGATGCAGAAGCATAAAGTTGTGGCCTCCATGAGTCGATAGCTAAAGGTGCACAAAAGGAATTATCCAACTCATGATTTAGAGTTAGCAGCGATCGTGTTTTCTTTGAAGATGTGGAGACATTACATGTGGAGAGTTCGATTCGAGTTGTTTACGGATCACAAGTCATTAAAGTATCTTATTTCTCGAAAGGATTTGAATCTTCGGCAACAACGGTGGTTAGAGTTTCTTGTATCATCTGATTTTGGTATATCCTATACTCTTGGTAAAGGTAACACAATGGCAGATGCGTTGAGTCGAAGACATGCAAGTTTAGGAGCGATGTTTTCTGAATGGAAGCACCTCGAGTACATGGCAGGATATGATTTCAGACCATGGTGTGAGTTGGAACCTGAAATGTTGGCAAGCTTATCGATAAGACCTACTCTTATCGAAAGGATTGGCGAGAGCCAAAAGCGTGATGCAAAGGTTGTCGAGATTATCCAAAAGTTGGAACCAGAGGATAAAGTGTTCGAGGTTGTTCGAGAAGGTTGGCTTCGGAAACAAGGACGACTGGTTGTTTCTGATATCGACGGATTGAGAGATGAGGTTTTGAGGGAATGTCATCACTCGAAGTTGATGATTCATCCTAGTGGTAATAAGATGTATCAGGACATAAAGTGATCTTACTACTGGGAAGACCTGAAAAGGGATATTGGAAAGTTTATTTCCAAGTGCATGAACTGTCGTTGGTGAAAGCTAAACAGAAGAAGCCAAGTGGATTGCTTTAGCCTTTGGAAGTCCCTACGTAGAAGTGGAAGTAGATGTCGATGGATTTTATCGATGGACTACCTAGAACCAGGGTAGGAAACAAAGGAATTTGGGTCATAGTGGATCGTTTGACCAAAAGTGTGAGATTTATTCCTGTCAAATCGACTAGGACAACATCAAAGTTGGCTGAATTTTATACTTAATGGATAGTTCGATTCCATTGTATCCCGAAGAGCATAGTCAGTGATCGAGATCCATTATTCACGAGTGGATTTTGGAAGAGTTTGCAAGAGACTTTAGGAACCGAGTTATGTTTAAGTATGGCTTATCATCCCCAAACTGATGTTCAAACCAAGAGAGTTAACTGAGTTCTGGATGATCTCCTAAGAACTTTTGTATTGGACTTCGGAGGATCACGGGAAGATCGTCTGCATTTAGTTGAGTTTGCTTATAATAACAGTTACCAGTGAGCATTGGGATGGCACCATACGAAGCATTGTATAGCAGACCGTGTAATTCTCCAACATATTGGTTAGAAACTGGAGATAAGTTGATACTTGGGCCTGAGATGATAACAGAAACCTCGGATTGTATCGAGATCATTTGACAATGAATGAAGGCAACCCATGATTGCCAGAAGAGTTATGTTGATAAACGCCAACATTTGTTGGACCGTTTCCGATAGTCGAGCGGATTGGAAAGCTCACGTATAAATTGGATTTACCCAAGAAGATGTCGAATGTGCACATTGTTTTCCATGTGTCATTTCTTCGGAAGTGTGTGCATGATTCGAATGTTGTGATATCTCCGAAACAGTACGAAGACCTAGAAGTCGAGACCGTAGTTATGAAACATCGTATGTCGCTTCGCGTAGTAGGGAATGAGCCGAAACAGCTTAAGAGGAAGACGGTTAAGCTAGTCAAGGTGCAATGAAGTGAGGATGATGACGATTGTAAGTGGAAGACGGAAGAGAGTATGAAGACGACCCACCTAGAACTATTTGTAGGTATGACCCATTAATGTCGTGTCACCTTACATCATTTTACGTATCAGAGGATTGTAAAATATTTTTATTTAATTCCCTGAGGGTTTAATCGTTCCCATATTTTGATATGTTGTTTATGGGGATGTGAAATATGTCCATAATTTTTATCAATTTTGTTTGTGATAGTTTTTCCCTTGTCTGTTTTGAACAGAGAATAACTTTTGACTGGGATCGAGTCAAGTGCTGAGATTGATTTCATTGGAAATGAAATGGTGTGGCCGATTCCGTAGAGTGTTCACGTTAAAGATTTGGTTCATTGATTTAGGAGGAATTGTTGTTTTAGTGCTACACATTTCCATTCACGTTTGGCTAGTCATTAATGAGCTGATTTGGTGTGGCCTATCAGTGGGCTGGTTGGAGGCTATAAATAAAGGGGATAGAGGCATGGAGAATAGTTTACTTCTTCATTCTATCATTGGGTTGAGCTCATGATTTTCCTTGCTTAATCAAATACACCTTTCCTCCGTTAAAATTCTAGATCTACGTGAGAAGATTGAAGATCTACATCAAGCAAAGCTAGATCTACATCAAGTGAAGGGAGATCGCATCAAATTGAGAGGTTTGAAGATCATTCTTCGTTGTCCGGATTGGGAATTTAGCGATTTCAAGTTAATTTGAAGATTTGGTGAGTGATAAGCATCTCTCACACGGATTCAATCAAGTACATGAGTTGTTTGATCTTATTTTCTTCAGTTCAAGTTGTTTTCACCAAGATGTACATCATGGTAAGTATATTTTCACTTGAAGATTTAATCTAGCAACTTAAATCGGTAATTCTCACGTTAATTTATATATTTATGCAAGTTTAGATCCATTGTTTTTGTTTATTCATTGATTTATCATGATTTGGTGAGTTCTAAATAGTTGTTGATGAATAATTGTCATTTTAGTATTGTTGCTGATTTCATAAAGTGTTTATGGTTGAATTGGATGGTTTGGATGAGTTGTTTGCATCGATGTTGTCATTTTGTGGTGATTTGGTCAAGTTTGAAGCTAGATTAGTCAGATATGGAGTCGGGTCGTTTTTGGATAGGTCGCATGGCTTGTTGCTCAAGAAATGAGTTATGTCAATGGTGGAGCTTCAGGTCGTTGGGGTTTTGTTTGGCTTCAAGTCGCTCGGCGCCAGGTCATTTGGAATCGAATGGCAGTAGGTCATGTCTTGCAGAGCACGAAATGGTAAGGTCGTAGGAGATTAGGTCATTGGCTTCAAGTGAGTGAAGTACCTAGTCATGGGTGTCATCAGGTCGTTAAAGTGAGTCAGGTCGTTTAGAATATGTTGGATCTGGCTCGTGTGAAGTAGATGGGTCGGTCCGCTTCCATGGTAGTGGGTCGTTCGAAGTGTTGGGTCGGTTGGGGATAGATCGGCCGAAGGAGTTGGGTCGTTGGAACGACCTAGTGTGTCAGGTTGTTGGGTCGGTCGAACGACTTGATAGGTCGGGTCGAATAACGACGTGATATTAAATGGGGGGTCGACCCGATCATTATCGACCAGAAATATTTTTTATTTTCGTTTGGAAATGGATATAGCTTCGAGTGAATTCAAGATGGATTGTTCGAAGTGTTGTGAAACGTTTGTTGATCGACGAAATGCATTGAATGTGAAGACGACTCAAAGATGTTGAGTTCGTGGATAATGGTGGCTCGAGAGGATGCTTGAGCTTATGGATAGTCGTCAAGGTGGATGGCTCGAGTTATTGAAGGAAGAGAAATTTTAGTTTTTGTAGGTTTTAGCGGACTCAAAGCAGGGGTACAACGGGGGCACCCAAAGACTAGAAGATGTCTGGTCGAGTACCCTCAGCAGTCACGATGGGCCTAGAGATACGAGTCATGATGGCATATGGAGTTTTACTAGAACCGGTGTTACCATTAGCCCTTGATGAATGGGCAGATGGGTTAGTCATATGATTAACGATGGTTTCAAAGTAGTATTGGCGGTGATAGACAGGGTTATGGATGGTGATTGTTTTGCTTGTATCATCTTGTGTAGATTATTCGATGTCGAAGGAGATTTCTCTTGGGTACTTATCGAATGTTGGTTTAAGGCTTCGGAGATTGTGCTTGGGAGATGTTGATATCGATTAGGATGGTCTATGCTTAATAACTAGTTGCCATGAATGTGCTGTTTGTTTCTACTTGATTGTTGTATCGTATGTGGAGGAGACAGGCTGGGTTCTTCTCTGGCGATATGATTGGTCGATTAGATGATTCATATGCCTATTCTCGTATACTTTATTGATGATGTTAGTTAGTTGTTTATCGCTCATTAAGACTGTTGTCTGACTCAAGGTTTTATGTCTCCCTCTTATTACCTTGGGATGTTCATCCGGTTGTGGATGGGCAGACTAAGTAGTAGGTGACAGGTGATAGATCTTGATGAGGACGATGCTACAAAGTGATGATGAGCAGGAGGCTGGCATATTATTTTCTACTATTTAGTATTTGTTTTTTCCGCTGTTTGATGTATTCTCTGACTGCTTGTGCTGAGGCTTATTGTACAGACTCTTATAATGTAATCCAAGGTTGTATGGATATTTTCATGGTGATATGAAAAGTTTAAGATTCTGCTCAATTCCTCTTCACTATTATTGCCTGTTGTATATGTTCTATTATATTTTATCCTTGCACCGTGAGTTAATGTTATATGATAGGTTTCGTTTGTGTTATCCTACCCTGATGATCGTCCATAGCTACCTGGCACGTCTTTCAGCGCATTATTTCCCTTGTTAAGTGCATGAGTTATGGGCGGTCGTCAAAGACCATACATATAGTAGCCTAAGAAAGATTCTACATAGTGGATAAAAATCTTTTTGGAAACAAATACAAAATACATAGCACAAATAAGTCACAGATATTCACATAACAAAGGGGAAATAGATATGAATATATCACAAAGTGTATACACCAAGATAGTGGTCATACTAGATCCACCATACCACAAAAGAATAGCTACAAGTGTTAGTTAAATGAATATGTATACTGTAACACCCCACCTCCGCTAGGGTCACTCACAAAGGGAATGCACTAGTTTTGGAGGAGCGTTATCGAGGTAAACAAGCACAGAAAGAATCAAAAGATGAATTTCATTACTTTCAAAAAGAGTCAAAACCTTTTACATCAAATAGCCAAGGTCATTATTTTCCATTACAACAAATTCTGTCTTGCAGAAATAAAGAAGCATAAACTTAAAACATCAAAAGTTGCTTAATTCCCCAAAGGTAACAGAAATGCAGCCATAGCATAGCTCAAGATCAAACCGTACATGAGTTGAACCGAAAGCAAGCGAAATCCAAGCTAAGTGCTGGAGTTTCCTCCCTGGGAACCTGGGGGGAAACGAAAGGAAAAGTGGCGAAAGAAAACGGGTCAGTCATAAAGACTGGTAAGTCCTAGTGACTTTCAGCATAAAAATAGGAAAAGGTAACATGACATGCACAAACTAAAAGTAAACATAAGGACGATGACAAGATGGGCAAGATAGACTAAGATAACATGATAAATCAAGTATAAATCAAGTATAGCATCACATATTCAAGTTTCTCTGCATCAACTGTACTAGAATCCCAAACCTATGTCTTATATTAACCATGAAATGATCCCTTGGCCCAATACCATGAAATGATCCATTAATAGGTCCAACGGAACGATCCACTAATTGATCGGTTCCCTACAAGTTCTAGCTCGTTGTGTGTCTGTGTCATACCGCCCTATCACGAATGTAGTCACCTGTGCTAGGTCCACCATAGGGTGTATCAAGCCCTAAGGTGCCAACCACCGACACGAATCAAGCTTGCACAGAAAAACCTACTAATGCCCAATGCCTGCTTTTTCAACTCCGGACCACGTGCACGACCATAGCCCGCCTGAACCTACACTGGCGCACCAACACAGCCGTCATTTTGGTCGCTTACAATCAGCCCAGTAATCGTGCCCCACCCTGCCTAGTTCCAGGGTACCGTGATACATCTAGTGGGTTACTGCTGAAATGGACCGCGTAACTAGGGTTTCCGTCCAATAGGTTAAGTGTTGTCATTTAAATTCGTGACTTAACCCTTATCATTCTAGCATGTCAAGTTAGTTAAGTGTTGTCATTCAAGTTCATGACTTAGCCCTACGAATCATGTATCAAGTTGGTTAAGTGTTGTCTTTCATGTTCATGACTTAACCCTATCATGTGGCATTAATTCATTAATGCACCCCAACCTCTCACATCAGACCTGTTGTTGTGGTCACTGGATATGCCGGGTGGTTCCGGGCAGAATTACACCACAACTCAGTCTGACCTCGGGTTTTCAAGTGCGATATGACCAACTACCCACATTGGATCCTATTGTTTGCAGTAATTGGATTTGCTGGGTGGTTCCGGGCAGAATTACTCTGCAAACTCAACACAACCTCGAGTTGGTCATTTTCAAGTTCATTCTAGTGTCATGTCCATGTTCAAGATTCATGTCAAGTTTCATGGCGAGTTTCATGCCAAGTTTCCTATAATTACCAATTTTTCCCAACGTTACCCCATCTAAATATTAGGCTAACAATCTTAGCCTAATTTTCCGTCCGCATGATTTTTGACATATAATATTAGGCTAAAACTTAGTCTAATTTAACGTACACAAAATTTGCATAAAGAAATTCATTAACATAAACATGACATATGTGTAAACTTGGCATTCTCGGCATAGTAAATATGAACACCATAGGTGTGTACTTGCAAAATAATCAACATGAATATCATAGGTGTGATCTTGCAACGTAGACTAAATCAACATACATATATGTGAATTTGCAACATAGACTAAATCAACTTACATATATGTGAACTTGCAAATCAATCACGAGCATATGAATAAGTGTGATCTTGAAAAATGACATAGGTTTAACATATACACATAAACATGTAGATCTAACATGTGGTCACATATGTGATATGATTTTACAACATAAAACTTGCATAACATGATAAACTACACAACTTGTTGTAACAGGTTATACTCCAATATACATATGAATAGACTAATTCATTGATTCCCAATTCAACACGATAATAAAATAAAATATCATTCAATCTCACATATAACATAATAAACGTTGTTCTATTATCAATTTATTCCCAAGGCATAACATAAATGAATAAATTGAGTAAAACATCGCAGGCATATTGATCTGATAACATTATGAACATGAAAAGGTTTGAATAATAATCTAGGTTCAAGAACATGGATAGATCTAACTTAAATAGAAAAATCCCCAAAATCAAGATCCAAGGACAAATAAAGAAAATAGGTCTGAATAGAAAATCAAGCTTATATCCAATTTCATAGTCATAATCCTAGGCAATAACCTCATGGTCATGAATCATAGGTGATTAGCCACAGTTGTCCTTGTCATAGTCATAGGCAATAGTCTTATGTTCACAGTCATATGCATAGGCATAGTCTTATGTTCACAGTCATATGCACAGGTATAGTCTTATGTTCACCGTCATAGTCTTAGTCCATTAACAATAGTTTCAACGTCATAGGCATAATAATGTTATGGACATGAAAGAGTCTGATTTACAACATGAATAGGCACAAACTGATTTCATAGCAATATTCCCAAAAGTTAAGATCCAGGATGAACAAAAATAGATATGAATCATACATAGATCCAATTCCAATTTATGACATGTCCGTATTAAGTTTATAGTTTTTATCTAAAAGTAACTTGAACTTACAGATCGTGGTCTAAGAAATTTAGATGTAGAAGTCAAGTCTAGAAATTTGTCATTGAACTGTTGAATCGTTGAATCTTGCTTTGATTATAGAAGCAAATCCCCAATATGAAATTCCTAGCCATAGTCTTCAAGAAATAATCTTCGCGTTTTAATTTAATTCAATTTAGAGGAAGAAGAAGAAGCCATGTCTATCAAGAATTTGTGTAGCATAAGGTTAGAGAAGAATGGTGTAAAGAGAATGAGGCTAGGAGGCTGCTTATATAGGATTAGGCGGATGAATCTAGTCACGAAACGAGTCTAAATATATCAGAATGCATCATGTTCAAAAACTGGGTTCGGGAGGCAGGTCGACCCCCAGGTCGACACCATGGTCGACCTGGTCCCTGGGAGGTCGACACTAAGGTCGACCCCCAGGTCAACCTGGTCCTGGGAGGGAAATTTCCCGCCCAGCCTGTTCCGGGTTTTGAATTCGAATTTGAATTTGAGTTTTCGAGATGTTTTCGATTCTGAAAATTTCTGAAACTTCGGAGGGTCATATCTCCCTCATACGGACTCCGATTTTCGAAAACTCGGACTCGTTTTCAAGTAGAATTTCGAGATGAACGCAATGGCGCAACCCGTTTCCCTTGATTCTTATTTTAAAAATTAATTCTTCCTTGATTTATGGTTTTAACACGTTATTAAAATTCGGGTTGTTACGTTCTCCCCTCCTTAAAGGATTTCGTCCCCTAAATCTTCAAGTTAGGAAGAATGCATCCTATCATCTAGTCAACCATCTACTCAACCATCATCCACAAGCAACCATTGTCCTTAAAAGATTTATAATGCTATATGAACATATTCAGAAAGTGTGTATATGTTCCTTATCTAATGCAAATGATCAGGCCTGATTGATCTTCTTAATTTAAAATATGTTTTGTGTCATGAATCCAACATGTATGCAAATAGTCCTAGTCACATAAACACTATATGTATGCACAAACATCCATCCATATGCAACATCCACATGATAACACATTCAATTTCATCCATAAACAAGTATAAACACTCATGCATATGCAATATGAAAATGTGTCTGAGCCGATCTAGTGCCTAATGTGTGTTATACAACCACAAGCAACCACTTGCAACCATTTGCAAACATCAACCATAACACGTTTCAATCACATGTTTACATCCAAAAGGGTTCTACCTAAGGTTCTCAAGATAGGATTGAGAAGATAAGCAAGATTAAACAAAGCATCAAGGAGAAGAAGTTAAAGATGTACCCCCAGAAGGTCATGCTTGCGGGCCTTGCCCTTGCTTCTTAGGGCATTTCTTGCTGATATGTCCAGTATCACCACACTGAAAGCATGCTCCCATCTTCATCTTCTTTTTTGTACAATCCTGGACTATATGCCCTCACAATACCACAGAAGTGGCATTTTCTTTTCTCACGTGTCTTGTTATCATTATTGTTATTGTTGTTCTTGCCTCCTTTCATGGAGTCTACCTTCTTGTTTTGAGACTCATTCGCCTTGACTTCCTTCTTGCCATTCTTGTCTTCTTCATTTAAGAGCGCCATGTCTACTAGATTTTCGTAAGTAGCCCCCATAGGTACGTGGGTCATAGCCAAGCTGTGAAGTGGCTCATTCAATCCTTTGACAAAACGGAGAGCCTTCTTATGAGGGGTATTCACTAAGTCTAGTCCAAATCCGGCCAGCTGATTGAATTGATTGACGTACTCCTTGACCATAATACTTCCTTGCTTAAGAGATAAGAATTTTTCCAGCTGTACACTTCGTTCAGCTTGAGAGAGGAATTTCATCTTAAACCTTATTCTGAAATCCATCCATGTTTCAACCGGTCTCTCGGCGTTAGTGACTTCCCACCAATAGGAAGCTTCGTCTTTGAGCAACCATACCGCCAACTGTACCTTCTGCCTATCGTCCACCTCGAAGATAACGAACAGATCCTTAGTTTCTTTGAGCCAGTTCCTCGCTTCTACAAATGATTCAGTTCCCTTGAAATCCTTTCCACCCATGGACTCAAAATCTTTACAGATCTTTGAGAAAGCAAATGCACGAGGAGGGGGCGGAGGAGGAGGAATCGCTGCAGCTGGAGGAGGAATATCTGCTGGGCCTGCATCGTTGGCCCTAGCCTCTAAGTACTTCCGGAACCAGCCAGGTATTGGCACGCCCTCTGGAAAGTTAAGATTCCCAAACATGCTGAAATGAAAAAGAAGAGATTCAAAACGAGGAAACAAAGGATAGTGCTAATGGCTTTTGGGGAATAGCCTTTAAATAAAACAAGACTTTTTCTTGAAAAATGCTTCTTTGTAAACGGTTTTGAAAATAATTTCAGAAGGTTTTAAAAACTTTTGCCCAGTCTGGTAACCTTCTGCTCTGATGTCAAATGTAACACCCCACCTCCGCTAGGGTCACTCACAAAGGGAATGCACTAGTTTTGGAGGAGCGTTATCGAGGTAAACAAACACAGAAATATTACAAGACAGAACATAGATAAAACAGCGGAAGAATCAAAAGATGAATTTCATTACTTTCAAAAAGAGTCAAAACCTTTTACATCAAATAGCCAAGGTCATTATTTTCCATTACAACAAATTTTGTCTTGCAGAAATAAAGAAGCATAAACTTAAAACATCAAAAGTAGCTTAATTCCCCAAAGGTAGCAGAAATGCAGCCATAGCATAGCTCAAGATCAAACCGTACATGAGCTGAACCGAAAGCAAGCGAAATCCAAGCTAAGTGCTAGAGTTTCCTCCCTGGAAACCTAGGGGAGAAACGAAAGGAAAAGAGGCAAAAGAAAACGGGTCAGTCATAAAGACGGGTAAGTCCTAGTGACTTTTAGCATAAAAACAGGTAAAGGTAACATGACATGCACAAACTAAAAGTAAACATAAGGACGATGACAAGATAGGCAAGATAGACTAAGATAACATGATAAATCAAGTATAGCATCACATATTCAAGGTTCTCTGCATCAACTGTACTAGAATCCCAAACCCATGTCTTATATTAATCATGAAATGATCCCTTGGCCCAATATCATGAAATGACCCATTACTAGGTCCAACGGAACGATCCACTAATTGATCGGATCCCTACAAGTATTAGCTCATTGTGTGTCTGTGTCATACGGCCCTATCACGAATGTAGTCACCTGTGCTAGGTCCACCATAGGGTGTATCAAGCCCTAGGGTGCCAACCACCGACACAAATCAAGCTTGTACAGATAAACCTACTGATGCCCAATGCCTGCTTTTTCAACTCCGGACCACGTGCACGACCATAGCCCGCCTGAACCTACACTAGCGCACCAACACAGCCGTCGTTTTGGTCGCTTACAACCAGCCCAGTAATCGTGCCCCACCCTGCCTAGTTCCAGGGTACCGTGATACATCTAGTAGGTTACTGCTGAAATGGACCGCGTAACTAGGGTTTCCGTCCAATAGGTTAAGTGTTGTCATTTAATTTCGTGACTTAACCCTTATCAGTCTAGCATGTCAAGTTGGTTAAGTGTTGTCATTCAAGTTCATGACTTAGCCCTACGAATCATGTATCAAGTTGGTTAAGTGTTGTCTTTCATGTTCATGACTTAACCCTATCATGTGGCATTAATTCATTAATGCACCCCAACCTCTCACATCAGACCTGTTGTTGTGGTCACTGGATATGTCGGGCGGTTCCAGGCAGAATTACACCACAACTCAGTCTGACACCGGGTTTTCAAGTGCGATATGACCAACTACCCACATTGGATCCTATTGTTTGCAGTAACTGGATTTGCCGGGTGGTTCCGGGCAGAATTTCACTGCAAACTCAACCCAACCTCGAGTTGGCCATTTTCAAGTTCATTCTAGTGTCATGTCCATGTTCAAGATTCATGTCAAGTTCGTGTCAAGTTTCATGGCGAGTTTCATGCCAAGTTTCCTATAATTACCAGTTTTTCCCAACGTTACCCCATCTAAATATTAGGCTAACAATCTTAGCCTAATTTTCCGTCCGCATGATTTTTGACATATAATATTAGGCTTAAACTTAGCCTAATTTAACGTACACAAAATTTGCATAAAGAAATTCATTAACAAAAACATGAAATAGGTGTAAACTTGGCATTCTCGGCATAGTCAATATGAACACCATAGGTGTGTACTTGCAAAATATTCAACATGAATATCATAGGTGTGATCTTGCAACGTAGACTAAATCAACATACATATATGTGAATTTGCAACATAGACTAAATCAACTTACATATATGTGAACTTGCAAATCAATCACGAGCATATGAATAAGTGTGATCTTGAAATATGACATAGGTTTAACATATACACATAAACATGTAGATCTAACATGTGGTCAAATATGTGATATGATTTTACAACCTAAAATTTGCATAACATGATAAACTACACAACTTGTCATAACAGGTTATACTCCAATATACATATGAATAGACTTATTCAATAATTCCCAATTCAACATGATAATAAAATATAATTCAATCTCACATATAACATAATAAACATTGTTCTATTATCAATTTATTCCCAAGGCATAACATAACTGAATAAATTGAGTAAAACATCGCAGGCATATAGATCTGATAACATTATGAACATGAAAAGGTTTGAATAATAATCTAGGTTCAAGAATATGGATAGATCTAACTTAAATAGAAAAATCCCCAAAATCACGATCCAAGGACAAATAAAGAAAATAGTTCTGAATAGAAAATCAAGCTTAGATCCAATTTCATAGTCATAATCCTAGGCAATAACCTCATGGTCATGAATCATAGGTGATTAGCCACAATTGTCCTTGTCATAGTCATAGGCAATAGTCTTATGTTCACAGTCATAGGCATAGTCTTATGTTCACAGTCATAGGCATAGGCGTAGGTATAGTCTTATATTCACCGTCATATTCTTAGGCCATTAACAATAGTTTCAACGTCATAGGCATAATAATGTTATGGACACGAAAGACTCTGATTTACAACATGAATAGGCTCAAACTGATTTCATAGCAATATTCCCAAAAGTCAAGATCCAAGATGAACAAAAATAGATATGAATCATACATAGATCCAATTCCAATTTATAACATGTCCATATTAAGTTTATTGTTATTATCTAAAAGTAACTTGAACTTACAGATCGTGGTCTAAGAAATTTAGGTGTAGAAGTCAAGTCTAGAAATTTGTCATTGAATTGTTGAATCGTTGAATCTTGCTTTGATTGTAGAAGCAAATCCCCAATATTAAATTACTAGCCGTAGTCTTCAAGAAATAACCTTCGCGTTTTAATTTAATTTAATTTAGAGGAAGAAGAAGAAGCCATGTCTATCAAGAATTTGTGCAGCATAAGGTTAGAGAAGAATGGTGTAAAGAGAATGAGGCTAGGAGGCTGCTTATATAGGATTAGGCGGATGAATCTGGTCACGAAACGAGTCTAAATACATCAGAATGCATCAGGTTCAAAAACTGGGTTTGGGAGGCAGGTCGACCCCCAGGTCGACACTATGGTCGACCTGGTCCCTGGGAGGTCGACACTATGGTCGACCCTCAGGTCAACCTGGTCCTGGGCGGGAAATTTCCTGCCCAGCCTGTTCCGGGTTTTGAATTCGAATTTGAATTCGAGTTTTCGAGATGTTTTCGATTCTGAAAATTTCTGAAACTTTGAAGGGTCATATCTCCCTCATACGGACTCCGATTTTCGAAAACTCGGACTCGTTTTCAAGTAGAATTTCGAGACGAACGCAATGGCGCAATCCGTTTCCCTTGATTCTTATCTTAAAAATTAATTCTGCCTTGATTTATGGTTTTAACACGTTAATAAAATTCGGGTTGTTACATATACATAAGGAGTCCCTATCTCATATGCATAAAAGACCAAAAACTACAATGACTAAAGTACTTTGCCCATAAATCACTTCACAGTCCTCACTGAAAGTCACGTGGAAGCACCTGCAACATCTCGGTCTGACCCAAGTATTATGTATAAGAAAAAAACAATAAATGTATCAGTCTTGCTGCACTTATCATAATAAACCGAGATTGAATAAAAGATATATAAACAGAAATTGACATATGTGCAATAAAACAATATTCACGTGTAAATGTGAACCCCTAAGAATGTTCGCATGATATATCAAACAAACCTTAGTGCCATAAAAGAACATTCCATTCTAATTAGGTAGCTACTCACATGATAAATACACCTCGCAAATCAACTCAGAATTGATAACACGGTATCAAACACTCAAAATTGACATCACATATCAATACTCAAAATTATAGAAATCAATAAGTAGAAATCCAGAAAATCTCAAAAAAGAAAAAGGGAAAAAGGCCTATCTCAAGATGGGAGGCTGAAGGCTCACCTATATGTGTATCTCAAATGAGAGGCGATCTCTAGGTAGCTAACTTATAAATTTGAGCCGAAGCACCATAGAATGGTCAGAAGATTACGGGTCACGACTCTAGTCATATTTGAACCAAAGTTCCTCAGAATGATCCAAAGATCATTAAATTGCACAAATCCACAAAAATCATGAAAAGATCACAATTGATCCAAAGTAGTGTAAATTACTCCAAGCTAGTAAATATAAGAGTTAAGCCACACGTCCCATAACCACTTGTTCTATTCAAATATTTAGGAATAAGTTGTATAGTCCACTAAAAACACAAGACAATCATTGCCATAGTTTTTAGTCGAACGAGTCGAAGAATTAACCATCGAAGCAAACGCAAGGGTTCATAGTCCTTGTTTTAACTAAGGCGTTTAATTGGATTTCTCATATGAACGAGGAAAAGGTTTATATAAATATATACTAGTAGATTGGAAGACAATTTATAAAATAATTTCGTATGAAAAATAGCGTTACAAACCATTTTAATAAAAAAATAGTACCTATTCATAGTCTAAAAACCCTTTGAGTTTGAAGTGGCAAATCTTATAAAATATCAATCGTAATAACAATCGATCTCAAAATTCACATTTTAATAACGTAAATCAAATCTCATGAATAACAATTATAAATTTGTTCACAACGAATAAATCGAAAGGTTATAAAATCTAGCTGTTGAAATTTGTGAATCGGAGAAAATAAATAATAGCAGGAAAATGCCAAACGGGTTGAAACTTGGCCGGATATAAACTGTAGATCGCGGTTTCCACTGTCAATAGCAGGTTTCAATCGAAAAAACAATAAGGGTCAATCGACTGACCAATAGTAAATAATTCAAACAGTGTTTGTTCAGGATTTTTGTTTGCTGAATCTTCTATTCAGTCGACTGGCTAGTCATTCAGTCAACTGAATGGAATATTTTAGTCGATTGAAACTAGTCCAAAACAAACAAAGAGCAACAAATGATTTCAATCGACTGACCTTACCCATTCAATTGACTGAATTAAAACCTGGGCACTAGTTTGCCTAGGCAAAGCACACTCAGCAATTTCGGATGAATTGATGAAGGCATACATATTTACTCAAGAGGAAAAGAAGCTTATATAACTCGTTGAAACAACTCAAGAACACAAACATAATCCACAACAAAGCTTTATACCCTAAGTAAATTCAAACACTCACAAATTGGAAGGTTCACACACAAAAAGTCCAAATCATATAATGCATACACGACATATATGTGCCGGGGGGGCACTAGCCAAGCATATAAGCTTAAGTCCTAGATGTGAGTTCCCAAGAACTCATATTTGATCACAACAAGCAAGGAAGGGCTCCAAAATCAAGCAAGATCAATCTCTCTTTCAATATAACGATTAATCTTCAATATACACACAAATACACATTTTTCTCAAGAGTTAGGTATTAGGAAATCGCAAGAATTGAAGAGGAATTGAGTTGGAGAAGATGGAGATGAACTTACCTAAGATTCTCCTTGAATTTGCAAAGCTAACACTAGAATTCCTAAGAGACTTAGCTTAGAAATTTAAATTCCCTCTTCCCTAAGGCTTGAGGAGTTAGGAAATAATGAAGATTAATGAAGTGAATAGGTGGGTGGAGTGTTATGCAGGGTTTGTCTACATAAGTTTTAGTGGGCTAGTTTTGCAAAACCAAGCCCCATCCGAAATACCCCAATTTCACTAACTCAAAACATATCGATATCTATAGCTTTAAATACCGTAAATGACATTTTGAACTCAATGGAAGTGGTTCTGGGTCAAAATTAATCCATATGCAAAAAGTGATATTTGAGACCTATACATGATTAACGACGTTGCATTTAAATAAAATATTTAAATATATCATCATAAAATATGTGGGTTTTTACATGCATGCTATGTATTGAGTCATACCATAGTGTTATTATGTCAGAATAACAACATGGAGCAAGGAGTAGTCACCAGAAAGTAGCATTTTTGCTAGGTTGGCAGTGAAGTATGAGAGTGATTGTTTAACAATGATGCTTTATAGAAACAATAGGAATTCGTTGCCTCATTACGTAAGGGGCCAGGGAATTATGTCAAAAGTCTGTCGAGTCATGAAAAAATAAAGTAAGCAGAACGTATGGTCTCTAAGGCATATGTGACAACTTGGGAGAGGCAGGGACTTGGTAGGTGGTCTCGGGAGCTAATGCTACCTCCTTGTGACTCAAGTCACCAAATATTGAGTAGAAACATGTTTTCCACCAAATTTGAAGCTCCTAGTTGATTTAGAGAACATGGCTGGTAGAGTTATGAACATTGATGGTTAAGAAACCGGACCATTGTAGATTGGGATGTAGGAGAAGGGTATCTTACTAGGCTTAAGACGGAGCTGGCGGATATGTGCTATGCAGACCTATGACATCAAACTTCGGATATGTTAGGATTTTTTTTCAATTGGTGAGAAAAATGAGTAAAAAAATTAACTAATTAATTTTATATGTATGTTTAATGTTTGACTATAATCAACATATTTATGTTGTTTTAATATATGCTATACAAAATAGTTTTTAAAAGAACTATATTTTAATACTATAACTATATATAGATTTATGTAATTTTGTTATACATGTTATTATGTATGTACTATTGTTTTGATTATACATTTTATATTTTTGTTTTCCAATCGAATATGTATGTAGGGACGAATATATTTAATTTGATCAAAACTTACTAAAATAAAAGATGCAATCCTAAAATTAAAATGAGTGCTCTACTTAAACAATATACCACTCTTGGTCTCTGAAAAAAGACATAATCTTGTCTTTGGGAAAAGAAATAAAATATATATATTTGGCAATTGTTGGAAATATACTTCTTAGAGCTCTACAATTCCAAATGGTAAGTTCATGCAAACATACATAAACACAAGTGCACATGTATATATTTTTTTAACAAAAAGATATATATATATATATATATAACAAAAAGGAGAATCTTCCTATTCTCCAAGGCTCACAAAAACAGATTATGTAGAGATGGCTACATAATTTTTGCACACACATAAACATATATATACAATAAAACAGAAGATAGAGTACAAAACAAACAGAAACACAGAAACATATAAAGATGGCTCCTGTCGACACTTCTGCAGTCAGATGTCAGTATGGATGAAGCCAACCCAACATAAGGAGATAAGCGAGAAGGCGAAATCCCGCTTGGCTGAAAACTGCCTTGTCAAGACAAAAGGAAGGTCTTCGTAGCACTTTCATCCCAACAACAAAGGATCCATAAGCTGAACAGAAGAAGCTGCTAGCAAACCAGTCTGGTATCACATTCCCAACCAAAGCATAAGCCCATAAACGGATCCCCATAGACTAGCGAATCAATAACCTGTAAATCCAGGCCCTACATAACTAGCAAACGATATAAGCCATAAAAAAAAGGGTGGGGGAAAGGTGTGAAAAGGCTAATGGGATGGATCCCGTATCCTAGGGTCAAAAGGTTCATCCAATTCCATCTTTGGAGGTTGTAATAACTGATGTAACATCAAAGGATATAGCTAGCCTCCACGAGCAGGCGCTGAAAGGTCCTCTAAACGGACAGCCTCGAAAAGCAAGGAACACATCATTCCTTACCTTTCGGATGATATAAGAGGGGTCCATAGGCACCTCATCATAAATTTCCTTATCCCACGAGCACCAAATATGCCAGCAGATAAAACAAGGAAGAAGCCGAAAAAGGATAGATCGCATTGATTTTCCTGAGATTCTGTTCCACCAGATTCTCAGTCTAGCAGCAAGATGCATTACCTCGAAGGCTAACCAAGTTTCCGAAGTAATTCCAAATAGAAGAGGCAGCAAAACCAGAGAAAAACAAGTGAGTTATAGATTATGTGTCCCCGGATCACAACACGCCACCTTCCCATCTCGATCCACCACCATGCGAATCCGGAAAAGCCTTCACGGATTACATCTGTTTCCACCTCTCACAAGCGTAAGACGGAATCCCGGAGTAGTTCGAGGCCTGAAGCCTACGGTACTTAGCATGAAGGGACGTTGCCCATAAGGAATCATTCACTTCAAACCTAGACCACAGCTTACAAGCAAAAGAAAAACAGGTATCCTTTGGATTTCTAAGACCTAATCACCCCTCGCATCTGGGACAGCAGATAATGTCCTAAGAAACTCAATGGTGACGATTAAAGTTGCCCTTTTCCCCTAGAAAAAAGATGAGGCCAAAGAATGGAAAGATATGAAGAATGAAGAGGAAGGAGTCAAAGCTACAAAGACGTGTGATCCTATAGAGTCAAGAATAGACTTTATAAGAACTACTCTTCTTGCCTAAGAGAGAAGCATTGCATTCCACCTAATCTTCCCACTTACTTTATCGGTAAGGGGATCAAAAATGGAGTTGAGCTTCTGACCTATGTAATGAGAAATACTAAGGTAAGGAAGAGGAAGGAAAGGTGCCTTGAAACCAGTGAAGGTTTCGATCCAAGAAGATCTGTCCGCAGACAAATCTCTAGTTGGGATGAAGCAGCTTTTGGCATTATTGACTTGCTGGCCTGAACACCTCTCGTACTGTTGAATAAAGCCAACGAGGCGACGGATAGACCGACGATTACCATTCGTAAAAATGATAATGTCATCAGCAAAGGACAAAGAAGAAACGACTGGATAGCCCGAGGGAATGCCAAAACGATGAATCTGATTAGCTATCGTTGGTGTATGCAGACCACCTACTAAAGCCTCGAAAGCGATAACGAAAAGCAAATGTGAAAGCGGATCTCCCTGACGAAGTCCTCTTCCTGCCTTGAAACACCCGTTGTCCGATCCGTTAATGAGAACAAAGAACCAACAATCGGATATGAGCCTCCAGATGACATCGATAAGGTCCTCGGGAAACACAAAAGCTCGAAGGACCTTTATGATGAAAAATTAAGACATACGGTCATAAGCTTTCGCCATGTGCATTTTAACGACCACATTAGAACCCCTGATATTCCTGTCAATCTGAGAAACCAATTCTTGAGCTAAAAGATTGTTATCCGTGATCAAACATCCTTTTATGAACCCCGCCCGAGAGGTGGAAATAATACGCTGGAGAAAAGGCGCCTCCTGGAGGCTAGGATCTTAGAAATTACTTGTTAGAAAAGTTACACAAGCTGATAGAGCGAAAGTCTGCAAAAGTACGAGGATTTTTGCACTTTGGAATCAGAACCAAGTTAGTTGAGGTCCAGCCTTGGGGAAGGTTTCCACCGGAAAAGAAGAACTGAATTGTCTGGCAGAAGTCCGATTGGATAATCGGCCAGACACTACGGTAGAACACACCATTGCAGCCATCCAACCCACTAGCATTATCCTTACTAAGAGCGAAGACACAGGCGCGTATCTCATCCGAAGAAGGGGGACAACAAGGTCAACACTCTCCGACGGGAGCACTAACCTGGGAATGAAGGCAAGAAAAGGCGGATTAGAAACCAATACCGTTGGAGCGCGGAGAAAGATTTGGAAGTCAGAGAGAATGGTTTCCTTGACTTCCACTGGAGTGGAAGCCAAGGAGAGATCGGGTCTTTGGATCTGGAGAATCGTAAAAAGTTTGTTCTTCTTACGAATGGACAAGTGGAAGAACTTAGAGTTTGAATCTCCTTTAACCACCCACTTGATCCTCGCCTTCTGGCGAAGATAATCGTTCTCGATATGAAGATCTGAAGAAAAGGCTAGCTGGGTGAGAGCCCATCCTCCTTATTCAACGTGGAGGGATCCTCATCGAAAGAAGCTTCTGCGAGAACCAGAATCTCTTCGGCCATTCTGACTCAGTCAAAAATATTCTTGAAAACTTGAACGTTCCAAGACTTGAGGAAAGTCTTTAAACGTTTAAGCTTACGGGAGAAAGCGATAGTCATCGAGTCTTCTATCGGAGAGTTCTAGGAGTCTTCCATAACCGGATGGAACGAGTGATGAGATCTCCACATACTCTGGAACCTAAAGGAGGTAGGACCAGAAAGAGTACGGGGAGAACAACAGAGAAGCATTGGAGCATGGTCTAAAAAGATCTGATGCTGATGAGAAACAGAGTACACGAACGGAAGGCTGAACCAGCTTTCCGATCCGAAAACTCTATCCAGTCTGGAAAGAATCCTATTAGGACCTTCTTGGTTGTTACACCAAGTGAAAGTTGAACCGATGAAAGATACTTCTGCACATGTATATTTATGTATGTATGTACGTAGGATTTGACTATACGTATGTAAGCACATTATTGTTTACCTTATTATTAGTCAACACATTTTTCTCATTAAATAGATATTTCGATTTGGATGCAATATGTCTTATATTCAAAACTTATGTAGCATGCTTCGAATATATATTGACATGTAGTATGTTGTAGACTGCATAGACTAGCATGTAAAGTCCCCAATTAGACTTAAAACTCATTTACTCAAAATTAGAAATCCCTTATAGCAAATTAAGTTAAATTTAACAAAATGAATTTTAGTTTTTGCACTAAAATTGTAAAAAGAAATTCAAAATTTTCTTAATTTCAGCAAAATAACTGTAATTTAGAAAAAGTTTGAATAGTTCTAAATTATAATAATTAGTTTTGAATGTTGTCGTAATTGAAGTTTTAGGTTTTGATGATAAAATAATTCATTAATTTTTTTTATTAAAATATGTAGTTTGGATCAAATTTCATTAATTTGTAGGTTAATTTGAAGGAATATATGCAAAGTAAAAAACAATTAACCAAAAAAAGATATTTTAACAATAGTATTTTTAGGAAAACCAGAGTTTGTCTTTAAGTGATTTTTAATCTATGGATAGAATTTGCCATCAAGATGGTATCCATCTATAAGAACTCATTCAAAAACCAATAAGCACTCCTAATGTAGGATTTGAATCCAATTGTTACTTCAATTCCCATACATCCTGGTAAGGTACTGGTTGGCTAGAAAGGAAGAGAGAAAACGAGAAGTAGAAGAAGAATGAGGAAACAGAGAAGTAAGAAGAATTTTTGATAATATTTTTTTCTATATCATTTCATTTTCATCATGTATATATATAGCCAAGGCCTAACAAACATTCCTACGCGGTCTGTAATGATTCCCTACTCTTTAACAAACTACTTTTTAGAAATGCAAAGGAAAGAAATACATAAATTAAAAGTAAACAGAATTACGTGCATGCTATTGTAACCAACTTGAAACATTATAGTTTGTTGTTTAATCCAAGAATTTTTTTGGTAGTTGTATATTTCTTTCGGGCCTTATATGTTGTGTTGTCTGGTTGTGCTGGTGCATCCATAGTCGTATCAATACGTACCCCATCAAGATCGACCTTGTCCTCAAGGTAGTTTTGAGATATAGTTTGTGGCGGCAGTTATGGGTTGGACAAAGTTGGTTTTGGGTAATTTTTGAGGAGTGAAACATGGAGTACTGGGTGGATGCGTGAGTCCTATGGGAGGAGGATTTTATAAGCTACTGGACCTATGCGTTCAAGGATTTCATAAGGGTCAAAGTATCTTTTAGAGAGTTTGTTGTGGTTGTTGCAGACAGATAAGGCTGAAGCTTGACGAATTCCCAAGAGTTGACATTGAATTATTTGTCGCTACGGTGCTGATTAGCATGATTATTCATATGGTTTGTGCCTTCTGGAGGTTTGCCTTAATAATGTGGAGTAACTCATCTCGTGCGGATTCCCATGAATGAAGCTCAAGTATTGTTGTTGTGGATGGTATGTAGTTTGAGAGTGTAGGCGGAGCTCTTCCATACACTATTTGGAAGGGAGACATACCGGTGGATGTATGTTTCATCATGTTATACCACCATTCAGCCCAAGGGAGACATTTGGCCCATTTAGATGGCAGCAATAGCACATAGGTATGTTTCGAGGCATCGGTTGACAACCTCAGATTGTCCATTAGTTTGTGGGTGGTATGCATTACTCATCCAAAGTTTCGTTCTGTGAAGACGAAATGGTTCCTTCCAAAATAAACTTGTGAATAAACGATCGTGGTCAGAAATGATGAAACGGTGAAATCCATGTAAGCAGATGTAGTCTTTGAGAAATTGTGAGGCCAGTTGAGAGACTGACACCAAACCGGGTAAGGCACAAAAGTGGGCATATTTAGAGAGATGGTCAATGATTACCCAGATAATAGTTTTACCTGCGGATGGTGGCATATGGGTAATAAAGTCTATGGTAATATCTTCCTAAATCTGAACTGGTATCGGTAATGGTTGTAGGAGGCCCTTGTATGGAGTGTTGTCGGGTTTTGTTTGGAGGTAGGTGGGGCAGTTTTTGTCAAACTTATTTACTGTTGCAACTAATTTTGTCTAAAAGAAATTGCTTAATACTCTATTGATGGTTGCTTTAATCCCAGAGTGTCCCCCAATTTTGGAATCGTGTAACAGGGATGATTTTATTTTGCAATTTTTCAGAATATATATGTGATTATCCTAAAACAAAAGATCATTATGCAATTGAATTTTGTGGTTGGAGCAAGTACCTGAACGCAGTTGATCTATGAAGGACTTAGATGTTGGATCATCTCGAAGTATTGCCTGGATATCCGATAGCAGGGGGAACGTTGGTCCGGATATTGTTGTCATGGTGGTAGCACTGGTGAAGCAAGATAGCGACGACGTTGTTTTTTCCTGGTTGGTAATATATTGTGAAATCAAATCCTAAAAGCTTTGTTAACCACTTTTGCTTCTCTGGTTTTTGAATTGTTTGGTAAGTTAGTTCACAGAGGCTTTGATGGTTGGTGAAGATTTGGAAGGGGCGACCAAGCAAATAGTGACGCCATTTTTTTACAGAGGAGGTGATGGCAAACATTTCTCTGGAATAGGTTGAGTTGTTTTGGAGGTGGCGTGGTAATTTGAGGCTGAAGTAAGATATTGGGTGATGGGTTTGGGTGAGGACGGCTCCTACGACGGTGGTGAATGCATCTGTAGTGATGGTGAAGGGTTTGGTGAAGTTTGGTAAGGAGAGAATGAGGGTTTGGGTTACTGCTTGTTTTAATTTCTCAAAGGTTTTTTGGGCCTGTGGGCTCCAATTGAATTGTGTATTTTTTGAGCAGGTCCGTTAATGGGCTAGCAAGGAGGACATACTGTTTGATAAATCTTCTATAGTAATTGGTAAGTCTCAAGAAGCCTCAAACAGCTATGATTGAAGAAGGTGTTTGTCATTACACCATGGCTTCGATTTTTGATGGATCGACGCGCACACCCAAGTTAAAAATACTATGGCCTAAGTAGTTGAGTTCGGTGAGACCAAAACTACAGTTTGCTAAGTTGGAAAAAATTGGTGAGGGTCTAAGTTTTTTAGGGTTATATGAAGATGGTTCAAATGTGCATCCAAGATGAACTATAAACTAAAATGTCATCGAAGAAAATGAGTATAAATTTGCGTAAGTGAGGATGGAATATACTATTCGTTGTTGCTTGGAAAGTGGATGGGGCATTTATTAGACCGAATGGCATGACCAAAAATTTGTAATGGCCTTCGTGAGTATGAAAAGCGATTTCAGGAATATCGGATGGATGCACACGAATTTGGAAACAGTCACTACGGAGATCAAGTTTGAAAAAAAAATAGCCATGGAGTTTATCTAATAGTTTGTCCACTATTAGGATTGGAAACGGTCTTTAATAATTATGGCATTAAGTGCTCGATAATCGATGCAAAATCTCTGTGAACCATCTTTCTTTTTGTAATGCCCCACCCCGAGACCCACCCTAATAAAGAGCATTACTAGGTAATGATGTCTATTAGAGCGGAGAATATGCATGTTTAAGGGCGACCACTCATAGATTTGCATTAGCAAATCTTAAGTACATCGAGAAAGTGCTCGTAAATTTTCTCTTAAGAGGCTCGGCATACTTAATCCTCACTTAATACAATTCCACAGTGGCTACTGGATCAGCTCAGAACACAGTAAATATAAAAACATAATCACAGTCTATAGAACAGTTACACGATATTACATTGTTAGAGTACAACCAATACATGTGTTATATGAAGAATAGATATAACTCTGATACTTATACAGCATGATACAATCATAAGAACAAGTAACTCAACTACATGAACTCAAATGAAAGTAGCTACGGTGAATAAGGTCCAAAGAGAACTCGCTAACCCAAGCTCGGCAACTACACCTGAAACATCTCGGTCTGACCCGAGGAATACACACACGGGTCAATCTAGTTTACAAATCAGTATAAGGGATAAATTAGCACAAGATATGCAAATCTTTTACTCAAGAGTTGTGAATAACCTACATGTAAGAATATGTTAAGTTAAACTCACACTTCACACATAAAGGATACTAAATAAATCCCATGCACTAGTCCCTCGACTAAGTGCAGTTCTATTTCCCAAATCGAGTAACACAATCCACAAAAATCTCCAAAAACATCATAAGAAACTCAAGAGGTTAGAATCAATAGTAAAAGGGAGTTTCATACTTCAAAACCTCGAAATCTCAATATATGGATCGTAGATCCAAAACGCAACTCAAATGTAGGATCATCCCGATCTAATTAAATCCAACATGAAAAATCAAATCTCAAGATATGATCATAAAGATCAAATTCTCACATTTCAAACAACATAATTGTGGATCCAACTCAGATAAATATGCATGTGCCAACATGATATAGCAACCCCAGTTATATACTTCCCCTCTCGAGTAGTTTGTCAAGTACTTATATGTATCCAAATTAGGCGCCTCTCACTATGACTACCCCATTCGAGTGTATCTTGATCATCCCGATCAAGTGGATACATATACTTGAATCTCCCCGAGTCCCAACTTCACCCCGAAGCAAGTATTGGCTTAACATCCTCAGAATGCGTCATGACTCCAAGTTAGTAACCCAAACAGTGATAACAGTGTGTCCCACACCACACATTCTCACTACTTAGTTTACTAGCTGCTCGTCAACTTCGCACTGGAAAACTCAGAAATCTCAATATTTGGATTATAAATCCAAAGATCAAAATAATGTAGGATCAACTAGATCCAATTAAATTCAATGCAGAATCTCATAAATCCTCAAATCAACATGATATCTCAATAACAACAATATGATGATACTGGGAATAACCAACCTCCTCACCTCAAAGAGTGAAGAAATGTGTTGTTTCTATGTATAAGAAAATAATTGGCTTTATGAAGACAAGTTTATAAAACGATTTCCAAAAACTCATTCCTTTCCTTCTTGAAAAATTATAATTTGAAAATAGATTTTTCTTTCTACTACTATTTTGAGGCTACTTAGTGTTAAAAATACAATTATAAAACTCGTTTAGCCTCAAAACTATAACTAAAACGTTATGTATTCATATATCGGAAAACTAGTTTAAAACGTGCAGTGTGTGCTCAAAACTCATCACTGAATTCATAAATCCCAAACTATGTATTAGTGATAATTTAGGCCTCTCCACTAATAAAGTAAGCCAAAATATAACACAAAAGGCATGGCTTAAAACTAGATCAAGAGAAGCATGAAAACACTTAAGGAAAGACGCCCAAATTTACACTAAGGCATGAATATGCCCAGAAATCAATCAGAGTTGCAACTTTCAGGATAGTTTCGAATGACTAAACGACCTCCGATTGGTATAAAATTTGATATGAACAAACTAGAAAAACTTGGATTTCAAATGAAAAGGGATTCACTGAATTCAGACATCGCACGAAAAAGATATAGGGCTCCAAACTTGGACTTTGGACTGAATTTCAGCCTGGGATGAAATCACATCCAGGTCCAACTTTGTGACCAGATTTGAATAGACAAATGACCTCGGATTGGCCTAAAAATTTGCAGATAAGAAGAAAAATACTCTAGTTTTACAGAATAAAAAGAATCCTCTAGAACGAATCAGTGATCATGAAGTTATAACAACCCAAAAGTACACTTTGGTTGTGATTTCAGCAATTAAAACAAGATAACAACAGTCACGACGAAACCTCAACTTTAGAAACATGTTTACGCACCCAAATCAAATCAGAATTGCACCAAAATTTAAATTCTTATAGAAAAGATCCCAAATTTCTACACAAAACAAGAATCAATCAATTCTGATAAATAACGAAGGAGATACGACACCCAAAAGTTAGACCTGAGCTATGTTTTGTTCTAGGTTGATTTCACGACGAAACCTTGAGTTTGAGGGCCGATCTCACCAACTCATGTTGATCGAAACACAACAAAACTTTGTAGAATTATTTACAAAATCCCAAGATTTGAAATAAAAAAGAATCGCTCAATTTTGATCAACAACGAAGGAGATATAGGATCCAGAATTTGAACCTGGGCACCGTTTTCTTCCAGGTCAATATCCCAGCGAAACCACAACTTTGGTGACCCTCTTACCCATCCAAATCAACTCAAAATGACATCAAAACCTGTAGATATACTCATAAGATATTGGACAACGACTGCAAAAAGAATCACGCAAAAACACTTAAGAATCAGAAAGTTATGAAGGTTCAAAGTCTGGGTTTGGCTGTGTTTTCAGCAATACAAAACAAGACGAAAAATCTTCATGAAAACAACATTTTTCAATTCAACTCAGCAAAACATATATTGAAAAAATAAAATAAATGTAAACTAGAATGCGTGAGTCAATCGACTCACCATAATTGGTCTATTAGATGAACTCCTCTTGATTTGGAGCTATAGGAAGCAAATTAGAGACATGCAGCAACTTTTCTCATTTGCAAAAACCCCCAATTCTTCTTATTTTGATTTTTCCCTTCATAAGAGATGGATTGGTTTGATCTATGGACTGAGAATCTTTTCTACCTAGAAGGGAAGAAGATCTATTTCACTTCCATCTTGCTTTGGGGGTAGAGGAATTGGTTTTTGATTGTGGAGGCCATTAGGGTTTTTTGATTTTCTTTTGATAAACAGAAAAAGAAATCAAGAGGAAGAAAAGAACGTACCTCCCTCAGATGATTTCCACTACTAAAGAAAGGTAAATGGGCTAAAAACACCCCAAATCAAGCCCAAAAACAGGTTATTAACAAAATTACCCTATTTAAGGTTTTATCACTTGTTCAACACTAATTGAAACACAATTAACAAGCAAATTAAGCACATTCAGTACATTCTTAAATCTCTTAAAACACACACACACACACACACAAATAATAATCAAGTTATGTCAATCTTTACAATTCAACACACAAATCATGTTTACATTATTTTAGTTATCAATCTCAACATAATATAGCAAAATAAATGTGTTTGTCGAAAATATATTTATTTATATTTGCACAATCTATAATACACAAATAGTTTCAGTGACTTGTTTTTAAGAAAATAAGTCATCAACATGTCAAAACACATATATTATTATTATTATTATTATTATTATTATTATTAATATATAACAATTTATTATAGCCCAAAATTACAATAATTGCTTTGATCAACAAATATTTACAATTATTGTTATCAAACCATAATAAAATGGTTTTAACTCAATAATTATAACATAAACACTTCTCATCTTGTTACTTCAATTCAAGAATACACATATATGTTTATACGTATTGTTGGTATTCAAAAGCACAAATTTTCTCAATTTATTACAACAACAATGCTAATGCATACTTTATTACTCAATGAATTAAATTTATTATTAACGATAATAAAATGCACCAAGATTATAAAAGTGAAAATTAGGCTCACATCCTTAGAATTAATCCTAATTAAGCTCACATCCTCCCTATAAAAAAAGTTTAAATTACATCCTTCTTTTTAAACTAACCTCCTATTTGTGACTAATTTGCCCCTTTTCAATATTTGGGCTGAACGTAAGGATCTAAATACCGATTAGGGCTTTATTTTTTGCAGAAACAAAATTTTATAATCCATGGTGGCGGCGGCTCCAGAACCAAAACCTAAATCGTGAGCCCCTATTTGCAGCAACCAACGACCGCCTCTCCAGCACCATCAATCATCCCCCCTTCAGTCGACGCCACTCCAGCACCAGGATCTGCCGCCAAAGGAAATCGCGATCAGCCCCCCTTCCAGCAACCAGCTATCCGCTCCAGCACCATCGATTGCAATTCACAAATCAACGTCAGTGATCCATGGAAAAGAAGGAGGAGGAGGAAATCGCGATCTGTAGATCAACAACAGTGATTCAAAATCGGAAATTGACCCCAACGGCGGGTGATCCAAATCACGTTCTTCAGAGTCAGAACTTGAAAGGCAGGCCGCACTTCTTCTATAAACTGTAGCTTCCATTTTTGTGGATGTAAGTTTTTAATTTTAGCCATGTTCTTAGGCTCTTTTAGCTTTTGATTTTTGCTGAATTTTTTATTTTTAATTTGAGCTATATATTTTGGTTTTTGGTTTGAAAATGGGAAGGACAACATTCATTATTTTCGTTGTAGGATGTAGGAAAATACAAACAGATAAACATTCAAAATCGCGATCTGTAAGATGTAGGAAAATATCTTTGAATTTTGTTGAACTTCTGATAAAAAGTTGCGGACAAATATGCATATATTCTTAATATATGCATATATGTATGCAATTTTTTATCAAACAAATAGAAAAACATATTATTTTACAAATATATTCATATTTCTATGCATATATCTGGAATACTTGCATATAAATATTCAGAAATTATTGTTATTTTGCTGAATTGTACGCATGTATTTATATTATTCTGAAGCAGTTTTTGTAATTTAGGTTACTGCACATTAAGCTTATTAATGTTGATTTTCTTTTTTTGATAACAGTGTTCCGGCGGATATTGGTGTACTGGTGTTGTCGAAGCTTGGTCATCCATCTTTTTCCAAATGATTGAACACATTTGTTGTTTCTACAGAGACTACTACATGTGGTTTGCGCAATAAGCTGGGTCTTAACAAAATTACTTGTTCTTCAAAAGACCATCATCTCTGCTTTGTAAATGTTATGAAATTTTTGATGTAGTACATGTAAATGTGGTCTGTACTTATTTTTTGATGTAGTACATGTAAATGTTATGAAAATTTTCATGTAAGTATGCACATATTTCTGTTATTTGCATACATATATGCATCTTTTTATAATTATATGTATTTACTTTTTTGTCATTTCTTTTGTTTCAGCAATTATGCAGTACAGTTCTGTATATGTATGCAATTATTTCACTTAGTTGCATATATGTATGCAATTTTACGTAATATTTGTATCTAATTGTCTAGTTTTTCGTAAAAATCAAAAATCTTAATAAAAAAATTGTAGTCCCTACATTCAGGTAATTATTTATTTTTGTATAATATTAATTTATGCACGTCTACTTCATTGTTGCGCAAAACTAATAATTTTTTTCTGCATAATATTAATATATATGTATGCAATTATTCCACTTAGTTGCATAAATGTATGCAATTTTACGTAACATATGTATCTAATTGTCTAGTTTTTCTTAAAAATCAAAAAAATTAATAAAAAATTCACTGTTGGAGTGTTTGACGGTTTTGCAGAATTGTAGGATTAGGTTTATGAGCGAGATAATAGGAGCGATAGACTGGGTAAATGAGGACAAACAGTTGTTGGATAGTTTTTTATGTTTGTAAGGGTAGATCTGGAATTTTTTTAGCGGAAATTCAAAAATAGGGATGTATTCTATATTATTTTTATCACCGGGTTTTTTTTATATTTTGAAACTTAATAGGGACCTGTAAAAAACGCACCCATTATGAAAATTGATTCACATCAATATTTTATATTCTCTTACAATCAACGAACCAATTTATTCATTGATTAACCTTTTAAAAGCCACATGCACACTTTAAATTCATTAATGTAATTTAAACACAATTCTCCTATTGACATCATTATCAAAGATACATTTAGTATCAAAGATACATGTAGGCAACTTCATTATCAAATATATCTTCCCCTTTAAGTATTTATTCCCAACCAATATTTTGTATTTTAATATCCCCAAAATAATTTAATTACAAACTTGAAGTGATAATATATATATATATATATATATATATATATATATTGGAATAAATCCTTTATTATAACCAAGATATATATATTTATTCCAATTACTCAGTTTAGAAATGCTCAAAAATTTATTTTCTTATCTAAATGTTATACGAGTTAGTCTCACAAACTCGTATAACCAACATGTTATCTTAAGAATCACAAAACCCATTAAATCTTTACTTCCCGGTTACCCGAAAATCTGCTTTTTGACTAGAAGAACGGGTGAAGAGAATGGACTAGCGGATGGTTGAATAATTTTAGAGTGATGCATTTCTTGAATTTTTCGTTTGATTTCATTTTTTAACGGTATGGTTTGCTATTGATTGGTTCGAAGTTGAGTGTAAGGTTAATGTGATGGTTGAGGGTCGGTTTAGTGGAAGCGTTGTGTGTTTGGAAAAGCTGTGGTTATAAGTGGATAGTAATTTCTTGGAGTTGTGGATCTTTGAGTGTCATCAGAGTTGTGTCGGGTAGTGGAGTATTAGGTTGAAATTGGATGTAAACGAAGGTGGCTACGGAAGAGGTTGTATTTTAGTTGATGCAAGGAAATTGGCATTGGTTTAGAGATAGTGTAACACCCCACGCCCGCTATGGTCACTCACTAAGGGAATGCCATAGCATCGGTGAAGTATTTTAGTGAATATAGAACAGAAAAATTACAACAAGATAGATATAAATAGTACTTGAAATTTTAAAACATCATCTCATAACAGCGGAAATAAACATGTCTGGTTACATCATAAAACCACGATAAAAGTCAAGTACAATATCCATCAAAATAAAGAAGTACATAATCCCACTCTCTCATACAATAGCCAGAACAAAAGAAAAGATAACTGGATAACTGGAGCTTTACATCTACCCAAGCTCCTAAAGACTGGAACAGCAATCCGATCAAGCTCTACTACCGCTAGGATCCACCGTAGGACCTGAGGGTTGGGAAAAAGATAAAAACAACGGGGTCAGACATAAGTCTGAGTGAGCCCTATAACTTTAACAATACAATCATTAAAGTAACCAGAGAAGACATAAACTTGACCTACGGTAATATCTGGGGATGAATGGCTACACTAAGCAGCTTGGTAGACTTAGGATAAACTAAGATAACCGTAAGGACGCATCTACCCACCCAAGGATAATTACTAACTGCACCACACCAGTCATTCCTACTTAAAGGTTGATCACTCCAAGGACTTAGAAAACTTCCCCAGTAGTTTCTTGTACTCCTAGCCACTACATAGGTGTCGTCTGCCCCTATCTCCACTAGGTGTACCTAGTAATTTTACCCAGTAGTTTCGTGTACCCCTACATAGGTGCCGTCTGCCCCTATCTTTAATTAGGTGTACCCACTACTCCCCATCGATCGGCTCCCTACCGTAGATACCCGTGCTGGTCCCACAGTGGGGTGTATCACTCCCCTAAAGTGGCTACCAAATACTATCAACGGTGCACGGCTTTATATCTACACGATGCAACAACGGCTTATCTACCAGCCCGGGCCCACACACGCATATGAAACCCGTTGGACTTGCGTTGCCACCGCTAACCCGTTTTGGCCTCTTATAATCAAGCCCAATATGCGTGTCCCGTCACTCGACATGGGTCGAGCCCACAAAGATACGTTTGGGATATTGGTTGAAAGGGGCCCCCACAAGCTACCCACCTAAGCTTGTCATATATCTAGTGTATCCCACTTAACCCTTTAATCATGTTTAATTACATGTTTCCACTTGGTTAAGTATTCTAATCGTATTTTCTATTGCCACCCAAGGCAACCCACTAGATTCCACATGCCACCCAAGGCAACCACTAAATTTCCACATGCCACCCAAGGCACCCACTTAACCCCTCATGTCCCACTACATGCTAATATGGTTAAGTGTTTCTTAATTAATTAAGACCGTGATCCCCCATAAAGACCTCCCACATTAGACTGGCTGTTATGACCGCCTGGTTAAGCCGGTAGGGTCCGGGCAGTCTTACGTCATAACAGAGTCTAACCTCGTGTCTTTACCTTAATCACGTATTTAATTTATGGCTAAGACCTCTCACATTGGGCTGACATTTGTAGCAACCGGTTAAGCCGGTCGGGTCCGGGAAGTTTTACACTACAAATGAGTCCAACCTCGTGTCTTAGTCGATTAATTACACCTAATTAATCACCCCCATATTAATTATCCCTAATTAATATCAAGTTTTCCATAACATGGGTAGACCTAATTCAATAGGTAAATTCCCATGGGGTAGACCTAACTCAATAGGTAAATTCCCACTTATGGTAATTTATTTTTTTATGGTATGCTTAATCATACCCAATCATATTTTTATTAACATATTTACCAACCCCATCGTTCCCCACGTAAATCGTTCTCATTTCATGACATAATAAAGGGGAAGATCCATCACAAATATCATGGGTTTAGCATATAACTTTGTCATGGGTTAAGAGGATGTCAACTTGCATATATGAGCATATATTAACCCAACTACATTTAACCCAAACTTGCATATTATCATACACATGATTTGCATAACATGTTGCATATGAGCTTGCATATTATCATACACATATCTTGCATAACATGTTGAACTTGCATATAGGCATTCTCATAACTTGCATAACATGTTAAACATGCATTTAAGCATACACATAACTTGCATAAGCATTCACATACTTGCATAAGCATTCACATACTTGCATAAGCATTCACATACTTGCATAAACATGCATAACTTGCATATCATGTCATTTAAGCATATACATATCTTGCATAAGCATTCATATACTCGCATAAGCATGCATAACTTGCATATCATGTTAAACTTGCATTTAAACATATACTTAACTTGCATATGAACTTGCATAACTCACTTTGTTAAACATGCATAAATCCACTTATTAAATATGCATAAACCCACTTGTTAAACATGCATAAACCCTCTTGTTAAACATGCATAAACCAACTTATTAAGCATGCATAAGCCAACTTATCAAACATGCATAAACCCTCTTGTTAAACATGCATAAACCAACTTATTAAGCATGCATAAGCCAACTTATCAAACATGCATAAACCCACTTATTAATTATGCATAATCATAGTAAAACATAGAGTAGCATATCATTACAAATGATTCAAACTCACTAATCCGCATTTAAGACCATAAGTCTCATTACACCCAATCTACTTACTTTAACAATTGATGTTAAAGTGATAGAAACTCACCAAACCCAAAATTAACCAACTTATGAAGTGGAATTAGTTGCTAAATATGAAGATGGTGATGATTAGAGAATGATTAGAGAGGGATTAGCTTGCAACTTCCTTCTTAGATTAGTGGAGACTCCTTCTAGGATTTAATTTGGCGGCATGAGGCCTTCATTTCTATTTTTAGTATGGATTAGGGTAGGTTTAGGGTGTATTTATAGATTAGGAGAGTGTTTTAGGCCCTTAGATTAACCCTAGATTAGATTAGGTCCGTTAAATTTAGGAAATCTCTAGAACCCAGCCCAGCCCTAGCCAGAAAACCAGATCTGGTGCACCCAAGCCCCATGGTTCGACACGCCGTGTCGACAGGCAAGTCGACAGGCAAGTCGACACCCCTGTCGACAGGCCTGTCGACAGCCCTGTCGACATGCTTAGGGCGGGAACCTTCCCGCCTGGCCCCGCTGGTTCTATTTTAAAATCAAAATTTGAATTCCTAAATCTGTTTTTAGCTTTTAAATTTTCTGCAAACTTCTTTGGGCCATAACCGGGCCATACGGACTCCGATTCTCGAAAACTCGGACTCTATTTCGCGTATTTTTCCGAGACGAACGCAATAACGCAGCCAGTTACCCCCAATTCCCACGTCTGAGATTATTTATCCTGTAATTAGTGAATTTTAGTATTAACTAAAATTCGGGGTGTTACATTCTCCCCTCCTTAAAGGATTTCGTCCCCGAAATCTCTAAGCTAAGGAGAATGCATATCCTACCATCCAAACAACCATCTACTCAAATCATCAACCACGGGAATCCATTGTCCTTAAACAGTTTCTAATGATGTATGAGCATATGCAAAAAGTGTGTGTATATGTTCCCTATCTAATGTATGAACATATGCAAACCATGATAGTGCCATGCATCCATTATGTATGCGAGAGAACCCTATCGACACATACAATATCTACATGAGTGCACAATCATTCACCAAAATGCATCATCCATGTGATAACACAACCATTATACATCCATAAATATATCTTCCTACACAATTTTATGCAATATGCAATATGAAGTGACTGAGCCGATCTAGTGCCTAGAGTGTGTGTATATGCATCCACGAGCAACCACTAGCAAACACTTGCATCCACTTGCATCCATCAACCATAACATGTCTCAAACACATGTTTCAACCATAGGTTTACCCTATCTAAAGGTCAAAGGTACTAATGAGAGGACATACCGAAGATAAGATAAGTACTAGACAAGCGATAAAGGAGTAAGTAAAGACATACCCTCAAAAAGAAATGGGTACAATGAACGCATCTTCGCTTCCGTCTCCCAAGTTGCGTTGCTCTCATCTTCTCCCCATTGCACTTTGACTAGTTGAACCTCTCTGTTTCTCAACTTCCTAGTCTCTGACCCAAGGATGCGAGTAGGAGCTCGTCGAATAGTCGCATCACGCTCTACCTCTACATCTCTAAGCAAGCTCGGCTCTACCACCTCTGCGGTCTCATGTAAGCACTTCCTCAGATGTGATACATGGAATACATCATGTACACCACTAAGTCTGTCGGGCAACTCCACTCTATATGCCATCCGTCCAATCCTTTCCTTAATAGGAAACGGCCCAACAAACCTCGGTGCTAACTTCCCAACGGATCCGAAGCGAACAACATTTCTCAACGGAGATACCTTAACAAAAACCATATCCCCAACCTCAAACTCAAGATCCGTCCTTCTCTTGTCCGCATAAGATTTTTGCCTATCCTGTGCTGCTTTCATCCTTCTTCGAATCAAGTCAATCTTCTCAGAAGTCTCCCTAACCATATCAGGCCCAAGCAAGATCTTATCCGTAGATTCCCACCAACATGTAGGTGATCGACAAGGCCTTCCATAGAGAGCTTCGAAAGGAGTCATACCAATACTGGACTGAAAGTTGTTATTATATGCGAACTCCACCAATGGAAGATGCTCTTCCCATGTACCTCCAAAATCTAGGATACAAAGCCTCAAAAGGTCTTCTAGAACACGATTCACCCTCTCAGTCTGGCCGTCCGTCTGAGGATGATATGCGGTGCTCAGACACAATTGAGTCCCCACTGCTTCTTGCAAACTTCTCCAGAACTTGCTAGTGAAGATAGGATCTCGATCACTCACTATGCTAGAGGGTACCCCATGCAATCGAACTATCTCTCGAAGATATACAGAAGCTAGCCATGGAGCGGTCCTCTTGCTCTTCACAGGTATGAAATGGGCGCTCTTAGTAAGTCTGTCTACCACCACCCAAATTCCTGTATTACCCTTCCTCGACCTGGGTAACCCGTCAATAAAATCCATCGAGACGCTATCCCACTTCCATTGCGGAACCTCCAATGGGTGAAGCAACCCACCTGGTTTCCTTTGCTCCGCCTTCACTTGCTGGCACACCAAACATCGAGCGACATACTCGGCCACATCTTTCTTCATACCGGCCCAGAAGAAAACCCTCTTCATGTCTCGGTACATCTTGTCCCCACCAGGATGAATGGTCATCCTAGAACGGTGTGCATCATCAAGAATAGCCTTCCTCAAACCCTCGCCTTGCGGTACACAAAGTCTACCGTCTCTACGCAAACACCCCCTATCGTCTAGGGTGTACCTACTCAAATGGTTGGATGACTCCCCCCTTATGAGCTTTTCTACCAACTCAACCAACTGTGGGTCGTCCCTCTGTGCTTCTCCAATCCGCCCCAAAAGAGTAGGCCTAACTTCCAAGGAAGCTAGCAAACCGGGTGCATAATCAATGGAAGGTCTGAAATCAAACATCGAGATAAACTCCAAGCTTCGTCGTTCCACGAACAATGGACTCAAGGACAACCTCTTCCTGCTCAAGGCGTCCGCCACCACGTTACCCTTGCCAGGGGTATACGCTATCTCGAAATCATAGGATGCTAAGAATTCCATCCACCTTTGCTGTCTTAGATTCAAATCCTTCTGAGAGAATAAGTAATTCAATGATTTATGGTCAGTGAACAACTCGAATCTCTCACCAAGAAGATAATGGCGCCAAATCTTAAGCGCAAAAACAATAGCGGCCAGCTCTAGATTATGGGTAGGGTAATTTTTCTCATGTGCCCTCAACTGCCTTCCACCATAGGCTATTACCCTTCCCTCTTGCATTAAGACTGCGCCAAGCCCTGTCCCACAAGCATCAGTATAGACAACAAATGGCTTGCTCCCATCTGGCAACACTAAAACTGGAGCGGTGGTTAAAGCTCTCTTTAACCGTCGGAACGCATCATCACAATCTACGTCCCATGCAAAAACAAGATTCTTCTTTGTTAAGCGGGTTAACGGGCTGATATCTTTGCGAAGTCTTTGATAAACTTCCTATAATAACCCGCCAACCCCAAGAAACTTTTTACTTCGGTAGCATTCTTCGGAACCTTCCAATCCTGAATCGATACTACCTTCGCGGGATCCACAGCTATCCCTTCCTTGGAGACCACGTGCCCCAAGAACCGTACTTCCTTCCTCCAGAAGTGACATTTAGAGAATTTAGCCTTAAGGCTATGTGCTCGAAGAGTCTTCAATACCTCCCCAAGATGTAGGGCATGCTCTTCTTCACTCTTAGAAAATACTAAGATATCATCCACAAAGACCACCACAAATTTATTAAGGAACTCCCTGAACACCCTACTCATCAAATCAACAAAGTATGCAGGGGCGTTCGTCAATCCAAATGGCATCACCAGCCACTCATAGAAACCATCCGGAGTTCTAAAGGCAGTCTTGTCTATGCTATCTTCAGCCACCCTCAACTGATGAAACCCCGTGGCTAAGTCCAACTGAGAAAATACTGAAGCGCCAACCAACTGATCGAAAAGATCATCAATCCTTGGCAATGGGTGTCTATTCTTCTTTGTGAGCTTGTTGAGTTCTCTATAGTCTACACAAAGTCTGAGGGACCCATCCGCCTTCGTAGCAAATACTACTGGAGCACCCCACTCCGATATGCTCCGTCTTATGAACCCCTTCTCAAGCAACTCTCCTACTTGCTTATGGAGTTCCCTCCTCTCACGAGGAGCCATGTGGCGCACTGGTAAAGATACCGGTTTAGCATTATCCACCAAATATATTCGGAAGTCAATCTCCCGCTTCGGAGGTAAGCCCTTCACCTCCTCAAACACATCCGGATATTCCCGGACCACTCTAACAGATTGCAAACTCTCGACCGAAGCGTCAAGCGATTCAAGATAACTTAGCATAACAGAGTCCCTGGGATTACAAGAAATCTCGAGAGTGTTACCCAAACGGGTCATGAGCCTAACAACTCTCCTTTCGCAATCAAGAACGGCACCATTACTGGATAACCAGTCCATGCCCAAAATCAACCCATAGCCCGTGAAGCCCAACACAAAAGCATCACATCTAAACTCAATGCTAAGTATAGAAATCTTCAAACCCAAACATATCATGGACAAATAAGTGGAGCCCCCAATTGGGTTTGAAACAACCAAGGGATCATCTACCAGACTGGTGTCTAGGTGCAGTGACTCAACTAATGATGATGAGATAAACGAATGCGATGCGCCTGAATCAAACAATGTACGGACAGGATGATCAAATAGAAAAACCAGACTTTCAACGGAGATAGTTCTACCTCTTTCCTGAATTGGTGGTACTGCGAGAGCCTGTACTTGCCCCCTAGCCTGACTCGGTGCCATAAGAGCTTGCACCTGTCCTCCTGAGGTAGACCCCGTCCTTTGCCCCTTCTTAGGACAATCTTTCACTAGATGCCCTGCTTCACCACAGTGGAAGCAGCCAGTCTTCTTCTTCTTGCGACAATCCTTGCTTAGGTGGCCAGGTGTTCCACAATTGAAACACTTCTTCTTCTTGCCCTTGCCACCGTTGCCTTTCCCACCTTTGTTTTGCTGTTGTTGCTGAGGTCTCTTTTGATCTCCCTTCTTCTCGGGTGCCTTATTAGCATTGGGACCCTTCTCTTCTTCATACATGAGTGTCATGTCAACTAGCTTCTCAAAGGTGGCCCCCATAGGGATATGAGTCATAGCCAACCCATGCATCGGTTCATTCAAGCCTTTCACGAACCTCAAAGCCTTCTTCTCCGGTGTATTCACCATGTCTAGGCCAAACCTTGCCAATTGATTAAACTTGTTGACATATTCCTTCACCGAGAGATTTCCTTGCTTTAGAGTCAAGAATCTTTCCATATACAAGTTTTCCTCCGCCCTTGAGAGAAACTTTGCCACAAATCTTTGCCTAAAATCCGCCCAAGAGTCAACGGGGCGTTCTCCATTAGTGACCTCCCACCAGAATGAGGCCTCTCCCTTCATTAACCAAGCAGCCAACTTGACTTTCTTTCCTTCTTCCATCTCAAAGATATCTATCAACTTTTCCACCTCCTTAAGCCAATCTCTAGCCTCCACAAAAGTTTCAGATCCTTGAAAAGGTTTCCCTCCCATGGCTTTAAATTCCTTGCAAGTCTTAGCAAAAGTATCCGTGCGAGGAGGAGGGGGAGGAGGAAGATCGGGTGCTACGGTTGGTGGAGGAACATTTGCTGGACCTGCAGTGGTGGCCCTAGCCTCCATCAATCTCCTATACCATACTGGTACCGTCACACCCTCCGGAAAGTTAAGATTCTCGGCCATGCTGAAACGAAAAAGGAAAGATTCAAAACGAAGGATTCGAAGGATATAGATATGGCTATTGGGGATTATGCTTTTCTTTCAAAAACTTTTCTCTTTAAAGACATGTTTTTGAAAATATCTTTTCCAAAAATGTTTTTAGAAAAATAGTTTCCTAAAAATTTTATCTGTTCCGGTAACCTTTGCTCTGATACCACGTGTAACACCCCACGCCCGCTATGGTCACTCACTAAGGGAATGCCATAGCATCGGTGGAGTATTTTAGTGAATATAGAACAGAAAAATTACAACAAGACAGATATAAATAGTACTTGAAATTTTAAAACATCATCTCATAACAGCGGAAATAAACATGTCTGGTTACATCATAAAACCACGATAAAAGTCAAGTACAATATCCATTAAAATAAAGAAGTACATAATCCCACTCTCTCATACAATAGCCAGAACAAAAGAAAAGATAACTGGATAACTGGAGCTTTACATCTACCCAAGCTCCTAAAGACTGGAACAGCAATCCGATCAAGCTCTACTACCGCTAGGATCCACCGTAGGACCTGAGGGTTGGGAAAAAGATAAAAACAACGGGGTCAGACATAAGTCTGAGTGAGCCCTATAACTTTAACAATACAATCATTAAAGTAACCAGAGAAGACATAAACTTGACCTACGGTAATATCTGGGGATGAATGGCTACACTAAGCAGCTTGGTAGACTTAGGATAAACTAAGATAACCGTAAGGACGCATCTACCCACCCAAGGATAATTACTAACTGCACCACACCAGTCATTCCTACTTAAAGGTTGATCCCTCCAAGGACTTAGAAAATTTCCCCAGTAGTTTCTTGTACTCCTAGCCACTACATAGGTGTCGTCTGCCCCTATCTCCACTAGGTGTACCTAGTAATTTTACCCAGTAGTTTCGTGTACCCCTACATAGGTGCCGTCTGCCCCTATCTTTAATTAGGTGTACCCACTACTCCCCATCGATCGGCTCCCTACCGTAGATACCAGTGCTGGTCCCACAGTGGGGTGTATCACTCCCCTAAAGTGGCTACCAAATACTATCAACGGTGCACGGCTTTATATCTACACGATGCAACAACGGCTTATCTACCAGCCCGGGCCCACACACGCATATGAAACCCGTTGGACTTGCGTTGCCACCGCTAACCCGTTTTGGCCTCTTATAATCAAGCCCAATATGCGTGTCCCGTCACTCGACATGGGTCGAGCCCACAAAGATACGTTTGGGATATTGGTTGAAATGGGCCCCCACAAGCTACCCACCTAAGCTTGTCATATATCTAGTGTATCCCACTTAACCCTTTAATCATGTTTAATTACATGTTTCCACTTGGTTAAGTATTCTAATCGTATTTTCTATTGCCACCCAAGGCAACCCACTAGATTCCACATGCCACCCAAGGCAACCACTAAATTTCCACATGCCACCCAAGGCACCCACTTAACCCCTCATGTCCCACTACATGCTAATATGGTTAAGTGTTTCTTAATTAATTAAGACCGTGATCCCCCATAAAGACCTCCCACATTAGACTGGCTGTTATGACCGCCTGGTTAAGCCGGTAGGGTCCGGGCAGTCTTACGTCATAACAGAGTCTAACCTCGTGTCTTTACCTTAATCACGTATTTAATTTATGGCTAAGACCTCTCACATTGGGCTGACATTTGTAGCAACTGGTTAAGCCGGTCGGGTCCGGGCAGTTTTACACTACAAATGAGTCCAACCTCGTGTCTTAGTCGATTAATTACACCTAATTAATCACCCCCATATTAATTATCCCTAATTAATATCAAGTTTTCCATAACATGGGTAGACCTAACTCAATAGGTAAATTCCCATGGGGTAGACCTAACTCAATAGGCAAATTCCCACTTATGGTAATTTATTTTTTTATGGTATGCTTAATCATACCCAATCATATTTTTATTAACATATTTACCAACCCCATCGTTCCCCACGTAAATCGTTCTCATTTCATGACATAATAAAGGGGAAGATCCATCACAAATATCATGGGTTTAGCATATAACTTTGTCATGGGTTAAGAGGATGTCAACTTGCATATATGAGCATATATTAACCCAACTACATTTAACCCAAACTTGCATATTATCATACACATGATTTGCATAACATGTTGCATATGAGCTTGCATATTATCATACACATATCTTGCATAACATGTTGAACTTGCATATAGGCATTCTCATAACTTGCATAACATGTTAAGCATGCATTTAAGCATACACATAACTTGCATAAGCATTCACATACTTGCATAAGCATTCACATACTTGCATAAACATGCATAACTTGCATATCATGTCATTTAAGCATATACATATCTTGCATAAGCATTCATATACTCGCATAAGCATGCATAACTTGCATATCATGTTAAACTTGCATTTAAACATATACTTAACTTGCATATGAACTTGCATAACTCACTTTGTTAAACATGCATAAATCCACTTATTAAATATGCATAAACCCACTTGTTAAACATGCATAAACCCTCTTGTTAAACATGCATAAACCAACTTATTAAGCATGCATAAGCCAACTTATCAAACATGCATAAACCCTCTTGTTAAACATGCATAAACCAACTTATTAAGCATGCATAAGCCAACTTATCAAACATGCATAAACCCACTTATTAATTATGCATAATCATAGTAAAACATAGAGTAGCATATCATTACAAATGATTCAAACTCACTAATCCGCATTTAAGACCATAAGTCTCATTACACCCAATCTACTTACTTTAACAATTGATGTTAAAGTGATAGAAACTCACCAAACCCAAAATTAACCAACTTATGAAGTGGAATTAGTTGCTAAATATGAAGATGGTGATGATTAGAGAATGATTTGAGAGGGATTAGCTTGCAACTTCCTTCTTAGATTAGTGAAGACTCCTTCTAGGATTTAATTTGGCGGCATGAGGCCTTCATTTCTATTTTTAGTATGGATTAGGGTAGGTTTAGGGTGTATTTATAGATTAGGAGAGTGTTTTAGGCCCTTAGATTAACCCTAGATTAGATTAGGTCCGTTAGATTTAGGAAATCTCTAGAACCCAGTCCAGCCCTAGCCAGAAAACCAGATCTGGTGCACCCAAGCCCCCTGGTTCGACACGCCGTGTCGACAGGCAAGTCGACAGGCAAGTCGACACCCCTGTCGACAGGCCTGTCGACAGCCCTGTCGACATGCTTAGGGCGGGAACCTTCCCGCCTGGCCCCGCTGGTTCTATTTTAAAATCAAAATTTGAATTCCTAAATCTGTTTTTAGCTTTTAAATTTTCTGCAAACTTCTTTGGGCCATAACCGGGCCATACGGACTCCGATTCTCGAAAACTCGGACTCTATTTCGCGTATTTTTCCGAGACGAACGCAATAACGCAGCCCGTTACCCCCAATTCCCACGTCTGAGATTATTTATCCTGTAATTAGTGAATTTTAGTATTAACTAAAATTCGGGGTGTTACAGATAGGGTCCAACCCAGTTAGGCAAATGGGTATGTTGCCATAGTTAACATCATTATTTGTTTTGTAATCTGTCGTTATTGGTCCAGGTTGCTCCAGCCAATGGATTTCACAAACCACATCTGAGCCCATAATGTCCAAAAGGTGGAAATTGATGGAAAAATTATACCCGAGAATATCCACGCTAACATTAGAGCAATAATCATAGCTTCTAAGTTTTTCGCCATCCCCAACGGTGACTACAAACGAATTGGTGGTGTCGATTTCCAGACCAAGGAAGTTTGCTAATTTCAAATGTAAATAATTGTGCGTGGATCCTGTATCGACTAGGACAGAAATCGGGTGAGCGTTGATTGAGGTTGGGAGGCAGATGGCGCGTGGATTAGAAGATCAGATAAGTGCGTGAAAGGAAATTTCTTGGGGTGGGTCGAAGGTTGGGTTTGTGGTGATGGTTTCTTCGGTGATTAAGGGGGTTTCAAACTTAGATCCAACCAGTGGTGGTGCATCATTGGAATTCGTGTCTGGGAGAATCATGAGAATATGGGTGGGTTTAATTTGCATCGATGTCCAAACTGATATTTTTCGTCACAGTTAAAGCATAAACCATGTTGTTTTCGACTATTCATCTCAGCCTGGGATAGTAGTTTAATGGGGATATGTAGTTTGAGAGTTGGTGGGTAAGGTGTTTGTTGAAATGGCGAAGTGGTTTGTGAAGTGTTATTGGGTTTATGGAAGTGGGGGTTAGTTTTTGAAAATGAAAATCTGGTTTGGTCCATATGTTTGCTTTCGATGAGTTTGGCACCATCGATTGCTTCGGAAATGGTGGTGGGTTTAAGGGGATGAAGCTCGTTTTGGATATGGGTTTTAAGGCCAGAAATAAAGCATTGAAGTATTGATTTAGGAGGTAACGTGGGAATGCGATTGCAAAGGGTCTCGAAGGTGGATTTGTAGTTCTCAATAGTGGAAAGTTGTTTGAGCTTGAATAAGGTGGCTTGTGGGTTGAGGCGGGTGGGTGGCCTGAAACGTTGTTCAATTGCTTTTGTCGATGCTTATCATGTGGAGATTTGTTTGTTACGATGCATCCATTTAAAACATGAGAGTACTTGCATATGAAAGCTTGCAAGGGCAACTCGTTGATCCTCCGGGGTGGACTAATAAGCAAAAAACCGATAAGCCTGAAAAATTCAGTCGTGTGGGTTAGATCCATCAAAGGAGGTTAAGGTGCATCTAGGTGTTCGAGTAGTTATTGGGGTTGGTAGGATTGGTGGTTGTCGGTTTGTAGGCGATGGATGGTATGTGGTGGAGGTCTGGTTATTTGGGGAAGGAGGTAGTAGGTTGTCCAGCCTTCGGGTTAGCTCTGTCATCGAGTTGGTTAGGTCGTGTGGGGATGTTTTAATGTCTAGGATATTGGCGTGTTGGTTCTGTAGCATGAAGCTGTGGGCTGTTTGATTTTCTTAAATTGTGGTGATGACATCTTGGTGTTGGGCAAATTGTTGTAGTGCTTCATCAACTTTGGTCATGTTGATGGAGGGATTTGGATATTTTGAGAGGAGGGAGGGGGAGAACAGGTGGTGAAGGCACTGATTGGCTGGGAAGGAAGGAGGAGACAAGCTGCAGAAGAAGAATGGGGAAACAGAGAAGTGAGAAGAATTTTTGATAATATTTTTTTGTATTATCTCATTTTCTTCTATACATATATGGCCAAGGCCTAACAAACTTTCCTACGTGGCCTGTAATGATTCCCTGCTTTCTAACAAACTACTTTTTAGAAATGCAATGGAAAGAAATACAGAAATTAAAAGTAAACAGAATTATGAGCCTGCTGTTGTAATGCAACATCATATTTCGCTGTTTAATCTGTATATTTCTTCTGGGCCTTTTACCTGTTGTGTTGCCTGGTTGTACCTTTAGCAAGTTCCAGTTCTCTGAAAATATACAGTAAGAATTAGTGAATTACAATACGATAATTTGACAGATCAGAACTAACAGCAAGAAAACACCTGAATTCGAAAAATCCTGCAAGCCACAAAAAATACGCAATTAAAGGCTATCAAACAAATGAATAAACACTAGAAACCTGCAAAAAATCCAATACAATCCGTGTGATGGTCAAATATCTGATGCCAGACAGAAGCATCAAGTTTCAAACAGTACAAAACATGCAATCGATTTTTAACATACACTTAGCAAATGTTAACATCGTTTTTATATACATACCAATACGTCCATGGCAATGCTAGATTAATTACAATTTTCTGCTAGATTCTAAAAGGAAATCAATGTCAGGAGTAACAACTGCTCTCTTGTTGATACTATTAATGATGCTACATTTCCTCTCTTTTACACTGACGGCCGCAACATCCTGTGCGAAAACACTACTTTGCCCAGGAGATACCTGCAGCAAAAATTGTCTGTGTTAACCCCAAAATATTCGCAGAAATCAAGTTTAATTAATAAGACTACAACACAAGTGTGATTTATAGATTAAATCAATATGAATTTGAAAAAAAAAAAAATTAACACCACTCAACAGGTTCCAGCTTTAGTTTCTTATTAAAAAAATATGCTGGCTGCAAAAGAAAACAGATACAAAAATAAAGGAAGCTGACAAAAATAATATTAGTAAATTATGGACAATACATGGTATTTTATCAGGTTGATCACTAATGCTTCATCTGGGTCGACTAATAAGCCACTTTTTGGGTTTTCTAAAGCCAAAATGAATTGGTTTTTAATTCCAAAAAGCAAAAAAGCTCCTTATTTAAGTCAATCCAAATTCCAAACTGGGATTAAGTCCGTTAAAGTACATTCTTACTACAGACTAAAAATAGAACGGCACTAGAATGTTCGCAAAAGCTTAACCTAAATTTTATACACAAATGAACAGTAAAGCAACTAATACTTGGTAACCTAAGTGCCACCAATGGCATTTAGACCACTGCAATCTTCTACTATAAAAGTTGAAGTTTCAAAATTATACCTCAAACTAGTGTTACTTAAATGCATCAAGTTTCATGCTACACATGGGTACAATTTTGGTGAATTAAGCCGTACATTTGTTCTAATTTTACACACCAAACAGATGCAAATTTTCAAAGTAGAATAAACACCGGATTCCCCATTTGGTACAATATTTCCGTTAGAAACCAGCTAATATGCAAAAAATATTTACAGCCTACATTATGACCAGTTAGCGCGCAGATATAATAAATCGCATTATATACTCACATCAAAGAACATATCTCCTATCTTCATCTTAATCTTCCCACTCTTGTATACAATCATTTTCCCTAAACGGCCAGATGGAAGATGGTTCAAACTAGGAGTGTTGTCATCGCTTTTATTAGCTCCAGGCAGGATGTCTTTCCCTTCACCAGCTTTTGCATTTTCCATTTTCATGCTTTTTGTACCATAAGCAGGTCTGATGAAAGGAGGAAGTTTGGGAAGTTGGAAAAATAACAGCTCTGGTTCATCATTTGCATCCTGCCAAAATGGCCAGGATCTGACTTTTAATTTGTAATTAATGGTAGTGATCATGGAGGTAGTCAATAGGACTATTAAGATTATATTTGCTCAAATATTTTAGGAAAAGGTTTGTGTGTCTTGTAAAGGGAATAATAATCATATATGAAATATAATTCTTAAGTAGTTGTGTTAATCTGTATATAATTATGATTTTGGCTTCAGGTACCCATGTAGCACTATTTAAATTCTAGGGCGAGTCTTTTTGAAAGTTTCTCACTGGATAGTTATTGTAAAAGTTGCAGGTAAGATAATTGGTACAAGTACCTTAAATTTCCCATGAATAGGCCGTAAAATATACTACAAATATATTATTCGAAGGTTTATGTAGTTTCATTTAAAAGTCTTAATGAAAAACCATGGTTAAATAAATACAAACCACTAAACCAAGTTCCTCTGCTGGAGTGACATTCTTCCTTGCCTTTTCTTTATTCAAATCATCTACGAACTCATTTCTATCAAGAATCTCTAAAAACAAAAACAAAAAAACAAAAAAGTGCCATTGAGACTATAAGCAAACTTATTATTAATATAGGACAACAAGTAAGTTTATTATTGACTTTTACCTGGGTCTCCCAAATTTGGTTGCCTCAATGGAAGAGTGATCGGATACATAGAATTTTCGCAGTCCTAAATAAGAAGAAAGCATCAAAATATACTTATAATTCAAACAGAAGGAGGCCCTTAAGAAACCTTCCACTTACCCAAGGCTCAATATATTCTTTTTGTAGTGAGCGTGCATGTGGAATAATTGGATCATCATCTACGGAAAATGAAAAGAAAAAATAAAACTGTCAAAAGACAATTATGAGTCTATGACCGAGTATCTTTTTAAAGCAAGAGAAACATTGTATGATGCGAAAACAGGGGGAAAAAAAGAGTGTTTATATGCTTTGCATTGTTATGAGAGGGTGAGGGCACGACTTTATGGAGAAGTTTGCAAAAAGTCTGCTTATACAGTGGTTTTTTGTTTGCGACAGAACTCATGTCAAACCCATAAAAATGGCCTAGCCACCTAACATGAAAATGAAGTTACCTACATCCACACTGCACAACCAGTTTCTACCTAAATTCAGAAACAATTACTAGGATCATCCTTCAGTTGCAATATGCTTTAAAAATAACATGGTTAACTCTTTCCATATCATGGGTGATCTCAACAGCTTAAAAGTTATAGATTAAACAGATAATATAATAATTCCACTAAGTAATCGAAGATAATTCCTCCTTGTGTAGAATTTTTTTTTTTTAACCACATCTAAATTGAAAGCTGAACCTTCGTGATTTGATTCAGCTACCGCATTCGTAGGATGACCATATTTCCTTATAGTTGATGGGCCTCCCTGTCCGAAGACAACTTCAGCTGGAGCAGCTGCGATGACATACGTAATATCACAGATCAGAGGTACATGAGGTTATTGTTAGTTAAAAAAAAAAAAAAAAAAAAAAAAAAAAAAAAAATTGTCTAACTTGTTCTATGCAGTTATTATGAATACTGTCATCCCTAATATGACAACGATGATGCATCAAAACTTTTGTTCATTCCCAAGAAAATTGCTCAGAAGTACAAAAACCTCGGGTTTTTTTTTTTTTTTTTTTTTTTTTAATGAGATTTTCTGCACCACGCTCGGCGGTCCGAGTCGAAAATCTCCACAAAACTTTAATATCTAAGCTTAATTAGCATCATTTGGAGAAAACCACGAGTCATTATCAAACATGAAACATATGAAAAAATAATTGAGGAAATTCATTTTCTACCTATATTAGGCTTCCTTGCAGATCCATCAGCCACCTGTTTTGCAACGGCAACTGATCAACAAAAGTAGCATGAAGATAATAAAACAAATTAGTAATCACACCTTTGCACTGTTGAGCTTTGCTAGCAACTCCTTGTCAACAATCTCACCCTTTGTCTCGGATTTGTTGCTGCATGCATAATTATAAAATAAATAAATAAATTATTATACCAAATATTAAACTCAAGTACTAGCACGTGCCAAAACTTACAATTTGACTGCAGCAGCTTTACGCTTGAAAACTGGCATTTTTGGCTTAAATCGCTGTAAGTAAGCATTTTACATTCAACTTTATTTTATTTTCCAGAAACATGCTTGGGTAGAAGCAGTTATGTGAACATACCGATTTAAGCATAGAGGAAGCATTATCTTTTTCGTTTTTCATTGCAATTTTCCTGCATGAAACAGTTAAATAAAGAAATTTAAAGTCGAAATATTACAAAATACACACAAACAAACTTAAAAATAGTCAGAAAAGTATCGGATGAATTTCTTAATTTTCGGATGATGAACCATTTTGGATCCCAAGATCAGAGATATAGGGTTGGAGCAAAGTCCATGAACACAATAAAAGATTGATACATAGTACAAATAATCTTCCCTCATTTCACATAACTCAATGTACCCAATGTGACCATAATCATTCCTTGATAACAAATATGTTGAAATGAAAACAAATAAGTCATCACTAGGCCAATGTTAACGGGTACGTGCAAACAAATAACCAGAAAATCTAGTTTGTGGTGGATGGAATATAGAGCTGGCCGTTAGCCTGGCCAGGCTGGGCAACAGGCAAAGGCCCATGTCCTAACGGGGCCTAGTTCATTATTAAGTTACCACGTATATTTTTATTAGCTTGGTCTTTACAAAATACTAAAGTCAGGGATTAGCACAATCAAACAACAAACTGAAGTCATATTTATTGTTTTACTATTTTCATGGCAGCTTTCAGATTACTAAGAAACCTATTTTCTATTTACTTTGAACAGTCTTCTTTCTTATCTACTTTTGTCAGTATGCTACAGTTTTTCTTCCAAGAAGAAAGAAAAAAATAGATTGTTATCTAATTGTAAATCAAATCTCTCAATTTGGGATTCAAAATTAAAAAAGTAGTCAATGGGAGATTCAGAAAGTTTAACAGTAAGTATATATATATATATATATATATATATATATATATATATATATATATATATATATACTTTTTTCTATTTCGTTCTATATAACAACTCCGTCTGTGCAGTTTCTATGCAGCTTGTCCCAAGCCGGGGAAATGAGAAGGGTGGTGATAGGCTTGGCGAGCCAACGTAAAAACATAACCTTTTATGGATATGAAACCTTATGATATTTCATTGAGTCACAACCCTCTTAGCGACGTTTCATATCGAGGCTCGGGTATGGTGATAACAAGCAAGGGACGGATGGCCACTCCCTTAGTGGTGCACCATATTGTGGCTTGGGTATGGTGTTAAATATACAAAGGCCGGACCGCCATTTTCTTAGTGGCGCGCTACGTCGACGCCCCGATGTAATGATAAATGAGCATGGGTCTTCGCATCTTTCTTGGCAGGTGTGACGGGCAAGAAAGCTAGTCAATGATAGTAGGGTTCTTAACAGGAAAGTTAAGAGAGATAGTTGATACTATGATTAGAAGACGTGTTAACATCTTATGCATTCAGGAGACCAAGTGGACGGACCATAAGGCGAAGGAAGTGGAAAACACAGATTTCAAGTTACGGCACACGAGAGAATAACGTTGCAAGAACGGGATAAACATATTGATTGACAAGCAAGAACCTTAAAAACGAAGTGGTCAACGTCAGGAGAAGAGGGGACAAGATCATTCTAATCAAGCTAGTAGTTGGTGATGCATTTCTGACTGAATGTCATTAGTGCATATGTCAGTCAAGTAGGCCTAAGTGAAGATGCCATGATGAAATTTTGTGAAGACTTAGATGTCATGGTTAGAGATGTGTCTAGTAGTGAGAATCTTATAATAGGAGAAAATTTTGCCACGTTGGATCAACTAGCGGGGGCCTCGAGAGAGTGCATGATAGTTTTGGATATGGCAGTAGGAACCAAGAAAGAGAAAAAAATATTAAATTTTGCTATTCCATGTGACCTCGTAATTGCTAACACCTTCTTTAGGAAGAGACAGACATATTTGATTACGTTCAGCAGTGGTCAGCATTCTAACCAGATTGACTTTGTCCTTACTAGAAGAGACGACAAACGAGATTGTGTAAATTACAAAGTCATACATGGAGAATGTGTCATCTCACAACATCAGCTTTTACTATATGTGTTTCGTATTTGGGTGTTGAAGGATAAGAGAGCTAAGATTAATAGGACGAGGTGGTGGAAACTCAAAGAAGATGTGTCACGAGCATTTAAGGATAAAGTGGTGAGAGAATGGGCTAGCAACATGGAAGAAGAAGCAAATGGCATATAAAATGAGATGGCAACATGCATTCGGAAAGTGGCTTCTGAGATGTTTACGATAACAAGAGAAAAATGACCCGGAACCTAAAGGTTCGAGGTGGTGGAACAGTGATGTGCAAAAGACTATCAACAAGAAGGAATGCTATACATCCCCGCATCATCATAGGAGTGAGGACAACATGCAAAAGTATAAAGTCACAAAGAAGACTGCAAAGAGAGCGGTGAGTAAAACAAGAGGTCGGACGTATGAATATTTGTATCAAATGCTACGTACAAAGAAAGGTGAAAGAGACATCTACATGATAGCCAAGCTACGTGAGAGAAATACAAGAGACTTCAACCAAGTAAAATGCATTAAGTATGAAAATGATCGACTTTTGGTGATGGACGATGAGATAAAAAATAGATAGAGAAAGCACTTTGATAAACTTTTCAACGAAGAAAGTGATAGCTTTCCGATCGACCTAGAAAACTTTGTCGACGGTGCCAGTAGACATTTTGTGCGGAGAATTCAAGAGACTGAGATTATGGAGGTGCTGAAACGGATGAAAATAGGCAAATCGATAGGGCTTGATGACATCCCTATGAGATGTGGAGATGCCTTAGGGATGCAGGGATAACCTGCCTAACTAAGTTGTTCAATAATATTTTCAAATCAAACAAGATACTAGATGAGTGAAGAAGAAACATTTTAGCTTCATCTTCAAAAATAAAGAAGACATTCAAATCTGCACGAACTATAGAGTAATAAAGCTTATAAGTCATCCTATGAGCTTTGGGAGAGAGTGCAAACATCGTTTGAGAAGTTGACAAGTATTTCAAAAAATCAGTTTAGTTTCATGCCTGAAAGGTCAACCACAGGGGCAATTTTCTTGATAAGACAACTTATAGAGAGATTTAGGAAGCAAAATAAAGATCTACACATTGTTTTTTATCGATTTGGAGAAAACTTATAATAGAGTACTGAGAAAGGTTATTTGGTGGACGTTGAAAAAGAAGAGGGTCTCAACGAAGTACATTACCTTTATCAAGGATATGTACAATAAGGTTGTGACGTGTTAGAGTATGCGATGGTGAAACCAATGACTTTCCCAATAACATAGGATTACATCAAGGGTTGGTTTGAGCAATTGAACTTTAACTTAGTGATGGACGAATTCAGCGATGTCAGGTCAGATGACGAAGAGGTCACACTGATCGGTTCGAGTAGTACCCAGGAAGAATCCTTTTGATATTTAGACTACGCGAATTGGCGACTAGCATCTTGCATTTTCTGTAATATGAAAATCCCACAGAAGCTTAAAGGAAACAATTATAGAACTGCAATCAGGCCTACAATGTAATATGGAGCAAAATGTTAGCCTGTTAAAAGGCAACACATTCAGAAGATAAATGCGACGGAGGTATGTATGCAGAGATGGAGTCGTGGACATATCAGAATTCAGAAGGAATTGAATTAGAAATGATGATATTAGCGACAAACTCGGAGTTGCTCCAATCGAAGAGAAGTTAGTCCTACACCGCTTAAGATGATTTGAACATCTTCAACAGAGATCTCACGATGCACCTGTGTGCGCATTGAAATCAAAGGTCGCAGCGTATGCCCAAATAGAGGTAAATGTCGACCAAGAAATGACATGGAGGAGGTAGTTAAAAGAGTCTTAAGAAATTGGAGTATATCTAAAGAGCTGGTGTCGCACAAAAGTGCATGGAAGTTATCGGTCCATGTTTCAAAACCTTGAGCTTTCAGTTATTTAAGGAGAATGATTTTAGTTTTAGATGATAGGACTAGTGTATAGGGGCCTAAGGTGTAGTGTTGGTCTTCAGTATATATATTACTACTAGTATTTTTATTCTTATTATTATTTTCATCACCAACTACATTATGATTTATTTATTCATTACTATCACTATTATTATTTATTTATTTATTTTAAATTTTATTAAATCTTTATTTATACTTTCACCTTGAAATCTATTATTATTATTATTACATTTATTTAAATTGACTTTTTCTTTTGGTTTTGAGTTTTATCTCTAACCAACCACAACTTGTTGGGATTAATGGATTAGTCATTGGTGTTCTTTCTATAAAATGTAATTATGATATTTTCATCTAACAACTTCAAAGGTATAGGCTATTGTTTTTGAAATCCAATTATTTATAAATCACATTTAAACATTGTAAGAACATAATTTAATTTGATTTTTTGTTTGCATTAAATCTATACTATATATACTAACACAAAAATTATTTTTGTATCTTAAAACTGTTGTATTATAAGTCAGGTTATAAATCCCTACATTGCATTTTCCACTAGTCAATGTGGATTTAATTAGATTCACTTCACTTTAAAAACATGACCATAAGTATTCCATTCATTGGAAATATATTATGTTCCCCTCCAGTAAATAAGAGTAATATATATATATATATATATATATATATATATATATATATATATCATTCCATTTGATTAAGTTATTTAAGAAAAATAGCAAGAAGGATATTGTGATCAAATTATTGCTACTTTTTATTTTACCTGTAATCTTTTTTGCAAATTATTTTTCATTCTAGTTGTGTGACTTGATTTGCTTTCAGTGCAAACAAATATATATCAGGTGATCTACATTATTAAATATTCAAATCTTGGAAAATTATGTTCTCCTAATAGCAACTAATTGTTTTAAGGGCCTATTAGATTTCTGCCTGAGGCCAACTATGATATAGGGCCGGGCCTGGCGGAATATATGGATGATCAAATATCAAATGGAAGAAAGATAATCACATACAGTTCAATTGAACCATTTATGTTATATTCAAAGATCAAAGTTACAATATGTCAAATAACTTTTTACATTTATATTGAACTATTTCTACAACCAAAAGAGGAGAATATATAAAAACATGTATTCAATTTGCAAATATAGCTTCTATATAAAACGTAAATTTGAATGATATAATCTAAACTTATACCGAAGTGAAAGAACTGCAGGTTAGGGTTTTCCAACCGCTAGGCTTTTTCAATCTCACAAGAAAACTGCATTAAAAGATCAATTGGAGTATCCCATACCTAATCACATGAAAGCTAGGATTTTGCTTGTTCAATTAAAGAACTGATGAATCGACTATCGATAGGACTTAGAGCAATATGGAAAAATTGCAAGCTAAAGGTGTGAGCAAATGGAAGGAACACAAGCAAGGGTTCCCATGGACATTAACTGTATTCTTATTGAGAGAATTGGTGGAAGATGGAAGAAATAAGTTTTGGAAAATGGGATTCATCTGCTGAGTTATGCGCCTTTGTCCTTAGTTTCCATTTTCTAGGGTCGGGCAGTTGCCCAGCTGACTGGCCTGTTACGTCCCTGGTTACGTTGACCTATGCGGATGAAATGAAATCCATGATGTTTAAAGTTTAAATTGAATTGGCTCTGTCTGTTAGCACCTACTAATTACTCTTCATTCCCATTTAAAATATTAAATTAATAATTTTAATTTTACCCTTAAATTATTAATTATGCTTGTTAAGTGTAACTAAAATTCTAGTTGCTCTTCATCGTGACATTGACCGAAATCAACCAACATTTTAAAAACGAGTTGATTTATGAACTCTATCCTCGAATGCAACTCAACAAAATCGTTATCTAATTTTTGAAAACAATTATGATGTTGTTGTTTTGATATATTTTTTGGCATATTTGTTTCCTTATTGTTTGCATCTTTTTCATTGCAGATGGTAGATTGTAAAGTCGTTAGGGTTTTGATGGAAAAACGAAAAACTGTAAAAGAAAGTAAAAAGGAAAGAAAACAAATATGAATAATGAAAAAACAATGGCAGTTAAGGAATAAACGGGGTGGAAAAAGAAAAGGCTGGTATGAAGATTATTTTTAAAAATTACCGGGGTGCGGAGAGCAAATTGCGGGGTGAGAATAGATGGAGCCAGTTGAATTTTGAGTTTTGAGTTTTCCGCACAAATTACAAAAAATAAAATGAGTTGAGTGACGAAAAGAAGATGAAGAGTGTGTCGAAGGAGACAGAGGAACTAATACTGATACGGTAATTGTGAATCTAACATTATCATGTCATTACTAGACAATTGTTTACCAATTCCAACTAGCATCAGTATATCAATACGATCGGGATGGTAATGGTAAATTTATCATTTTCTATGGTAAAATATCGGTAGTATTCTTTTCAAAACCAACGATAACGGTAATTTACCAATCAGCTTAAAATACGTTGATATTCATATAATATGTTGTATTATTGGTAATTAGAAATAATAAAATGATTAAATTTAATTAAGCATTTCAATTCAAATGACGTTAAGTACACTTTTTTCTTTTTTTTACTGATATCTTTTATTAATTGACATGATAAAATGTAAAATAATATATCATTACAATGTTAATATATATCAAATCGTTGATTTTCTAAATAAATGATAATTTACCATTACTAGTGCAACGGTTGTCAGTTTAGCGGTATATCAGTCTTCAGTATATCAGTGAATCAGTAACAATAAGCTATTTTCGCTTACCAGTAGGAACAACATGGTAATGTTATTTGCTAAACTGTAACGATAACCATTAGCATAACATCCTAAAAGGAATGATGAAATGGTAAATTATCTCTCATTCTTCCATTACTTTCTGAAACATAGAAAATAAATAAATAAAAAATTTGTTTTCTATGGTAATTTTGTTTTCTAAAATGATCGTTTTTCATGATGAACATGCATCGATTGCATTTTTGTATGGGTGAAAACGCAAAGCTAAAAAGGGTGAACCAAACATTAATTTACATCTTGTAGACTTAGCCAAAATGATGAACGTCCGCCGAAAGCAATTTTTATACGTATATGATATTGTTATACTTCATATATGAGTAAAATCAGTGAAAGATGACCTTTATGTTTTTTAAGTTTGATTTATGATAAATTGTTCATTGCTTACTTAAATTTTTAACCATAATCATTCTTACTTGATGAATAATGATATTGGAAGTTTAATCATTTGACATGAATCTTTTGGAGCATCAAAATTGTGGTTTTGGAACTTCAAAGTATCACCTCATAAGTTTTAAGGTCATTAATGTTCCATAATGCAAAAAGATGCAAAGCCTCCTCTATTCTTGGGCATAAAATGTAGCAAATGACTATGCTTTTTAAATTTATTGGGCATGTTATAAAAAAATGTGTGTGTCCACACACACACACACACACACACACACACACACACACACACACACACACACATATATATATATATATATATATATATATAATCAAAGAATGATGACTGCTCACAATAATGGGGTTCAGAACCCCAGTTTTGCAGCGCCAGATGGTTGGAAACAAGTTAGTAAAAAAGGTGGGCAGGAGGCGCTAGGCTCTGCATAAACGAACCCTAGAAATTCCTCTATTCAAAAATCGGACATTAATCGCCAAACCCCAAAAAATACCTGGTCAAATCAGTTATTCAACACGAATGGGGCATGCACGTGGGTAGATGCGCTTGCTGAATACACAAAAATCAATGGTGGCGTGGAAAATTTGATGCTAATGCAGACGAATCAGGTGAATAGGCAATTTTAGATGATGAAGTTTTCAGTCATGATGGATCCATATGGTGTAATGCTATTTACGTTTATTTGGTAGGCAAAAGGCCTTACTATGTTCATCTAGATGCATCCATCCACAGAGAATGGAAACCTACAGGTAAATGGGATGTTTTTGCATGTGAAATTGAGTTCTATCTTAATAAATTTGAACATGAAGCTGACTGTAACAAAGTACAAGATAAGGGGCCTTGGTTCATGGATAGTAAACTGATGTTTACCAAAAAGCGGGAACCTAATTTGAAGCTGGAGAGGGACATGCTAGAATCACTTCTAATTTAGATTAAAATGTTAAACTTAGATTTATCTCTATAGAATGCTAGAGGCATCAGTAAATTAGCTAGTTTAGTTGGTGTTCCCCTAGCTATAGACGAGAACATCAGAAATGTCAAAAGACTTAAATATGCTCGTGTGTTAGTTGACATTAAGGCAAGTGATGAACTTAAACAACAAGTGCGTGCCAAGGATGGTAAAGGGAACGTCTATGTGCATGACATTGAATATTAGTTTGTGTCTCCTAAGTACAACAGTTGTGTGTGCTTTGGTCACTCAGATGACCAGTGTGAAGTGAGAGTGAAACCAGTAAAACAATCTGGAAAGAAAAAGGTAAAGCCACAGCTAATGAGACTTATATACAAAAAGATACACAAGACAAAATGGTGGAAATAGCTTCCACATCATTAACTGTGGATGTCCCTATCCACCGGTAGATATTAATCATAATTTACAAGTAGTTACTGATCAGAGCAACCCAGTTACTGTCCAGATGCTGGACCGGGTGGAGATAGGCCGTGGCCTGGTCGATGATATGGCCCAAGAAGTGTTGGATCCATCCCAACCAAGTAAAGCATCACCAAAGAAGCAAGCCACTGAAACATCAAACAAACAGTTGGAGTCAGAAGAAATGGCATTGTCAGATAGTGAAACACCATCAAATAAATACTCCAAAGCAAATGCAAATTATGATGCATAGTTTATCAAACAAAAAGGCACAACCACTGTAGCTAAAGTGCAGGAAGTCCCTCCTACGTCGTTGAGGAGCAACTCTCAACTTCCTAAATGTCTATAGTTAGCTAGAATGTGAAAGATCTAAACAATGATGCTCGTAAGTTAGACCTCTATAATTTAAGAAGGGATTTAACTCCTATTTTGAGCATTTTCGAAAACAAATTTAACGATGAAAATATGAAGTACTTTGAAATGACTATGGGTAATGAATGGATGTCGACATATAACAATGACATGGGAGAGAAGGGTAGAATCATGCTTATGTGGAATAAACACATTTGGAGTACCCAAATCATAGAGAAAGATGAACAACAAATTACAATCAAAGCTACCAATCATGGAGGATTAGTTATCATGGTAACTGCAGTTTATGCAAGTAACTTAGCCTCACAACATGTGCACCTTTGGAGCGAACTCAATGACATAAGTAGAAACATGGATGAACCGTGGATTGTGAGGGGTGACTTCAACGCTGTGCTTAAAAATCATGAAAAGAAAGGGGGGTTCACGCTAAGAGTATCCCAGTTGGCAAAGTTCAACGATTGTGTGGTAGTGTCTGGGTTGTTGGAACTGGTCCACATAGGTCTGAAATACACATGGAGAAGTGGGGAGTGTAAGAAAATCTCATATAAACTGGATAGAGTGTTAGTGAATGTTGATTTCATTAATTTGTTTTCAGAGATTGCAGTTAACATTCTACCTAATTCTACAAGAGACAACAGTCCACTGCATATATTCTTAACTGAGAAACGAGAGACTTGTGACACTTCACATTCGTTAACGTCACTCTTGAACAGAATGCATTAAGTTCCATGAAGCATTATAGGTAAATAGAAACAGAACATCACAAGAAAGATATAAAATAGCAGCGGAAATTTAAAACTTTATTTTTCTGTAGAAAACATCGTGGTCTCAAAATCCAGTTACAACATCAGATTGAGATTTTGGAACAAAATACATCAAATAAAAACATCCGTCTTGCACTAAAAACCATCAGAGTACATAAGTAAAAAGCCAAAGTCCCCATGAGTAGCCATAAACAAGTAGACAAATAATCAAAGCGATACATCGAAGAAAATCCATGTCCAACCAGAAACAATAGAGAGAGTCATAATCAAGCCTGAGCATTCCCACCCTAAGAACCTGGGGGGGGGGGGGAAGGAAGAGAGAGAAAATGAAACAAAACGGGTCAGACATGAAGTCTGGCGAGTCCAGTGACTTTTAACATATAAATAAGGAAAAGTACCATGATAGTAAATAAACTGGATAAACTATGCTTCTCAATTTTTTTCTCTACACCAATACTAGTGTACCGCATTAAGTGTTTTCCAATTGCTTAACAGAAATAGAATAACCCCAACAGAAACATATGGTAGACTTAGGTGTACTTATAGTAACGGGTTTTGCCCCCAAACGGAAATAACATGCACCTAAATAGAAATAATGGGTGTTACCCCAAACAGAAATAACAGATACCCAGACAGGACTAAATGTACCTTAATTACTACCCCTAGCAATCGGCTCCTTACCATGTAAATACGTTGTGTCGGCCTTACGGTAGTGTGTATTACTTCCTAAAGTGGCAACCACCAGAAGGACACAGACCTATTTACAAGTGTTATAGCGGCTTATTTTGCCAACCAAGTTAGACCCATGCACACACATGACTCGGTTGGAACGCGCCTTGAGAACACCTCTCCCCAAATGAACCTCTTATAATCAGTTCAGTAAGTGTGTCATGACCCCTACCTAGTGCGGGACCCCCTTTAATACCAGAGTGGGTTACTGACTAATACGGGTCCCACACAACAGATGACACAAGCCACCTCTTAGGCTTGTATCCCTAACTAACTAAGATTTTGACAAGTTATGCCCAACAGATTAACCAGCCCGCATAACCCTAATAGATTATACATGTTCAGTTTAACGGGTTCGTATAACCCCCCACAGATTTAACAGATTTACTTAACCCTACTAATTCAACATGTTTACTTAACCCCTCCCGCAGATTAAACAAGCCATAGATTAACGGGTTTATATATATATAAACCCCATAGATTAAATAGGTTAAGTATTACAGGTTATCAGGTATGCATAACTGTAACATCCCAAAATTTTTAGACATTTTAATTACATTATATAATGAATATAATGTGATAATTAATTAAATACTACGAATTAAGTAAAACATATTGTACCATTGCATTCATTTCGAAATTTTGGTCAAGATAGACATTTTGTTTGCGTAAACGGACACCGTATGAAGAAGTTATGTGATAACCCCAAACTTCCATAGAACGGAAGCAAGAGTAATCATTGGAACATGGCATATTTACAATAAAAACAGATCTCAGATAATATCATAACACATAAATCATTGCAGCGGAAATAAAATGTCATCAGCATCATAATATCCAATACATCAGAGTATGCAGACAAAGGATACACTTAGCAAAATAGAAAGTCTGAATGAAAAGGAAATAAGTCTCAAACTCCATAACGTACATCAAAACCCAAAGATGAATACAAGTCTTAAAGCAGAATAAAAGATAGAAGAAAGGGTCTTCATCTTCCTCTCCAAGCAGTCTTCAATCCAGAATACGTCCACCTAAAAACCTGTCACTTGGCTGCTCGTGTGGAAAGAGGGCACCCGAATTTGCAAAGTTAAACAAACTTCGAGTAAGTCATGGGACTGGTATGAGATATCTTCTACTACATTATCTAACAATGTGGCAAAACACAGGACCACGTCGCTAATGCGGAACGGGTTTACTCCATTTGATTGCCAGTACGTGCATAAGTAAATAAATTTTATTCAAAATAACGCAATGTCTTTTTAGAAAAATGAAATCATTATAAGACTCAAGTCTCATCACACAATGCAACACAAACCAGAGGATAGAGTTTTACCTTATGATGACCAAACATGACTTGATACGTATAAAATAATATTTTAATATTATTAATAGTGTCTAGTCAGTATTAGAATACTTCAAAGTAAATATATCAATCCTAGACGGCATAGGTACCATATACTATGTCGCCATATATAAGTTTAAAATCAAAACCATAATGTCGCATTGGAGATTTAGTTTCCATCAAGAGTCAAGACTAGGGGTAGTCTCCTTACCGATTCGAGACACTCTAGCAAATGCCTCAGGATCACACCTATGGGCAACCCTTGGATATATGCAGGGCCGGTCCACACTTAACGTTAGTGGATTAGTTATGCCTGAACACACGTTTCCTGGTCCCTTTGAACCTCTAATATGGCCACTAACAACCTATAAACCCCGAGGTACCTCGTAATCCATCATACACATAAGTAAAAATGTCAGGGCTGGTAGGTCGCTGACATCACTCTAGCCAGAAAGAAACGTGTGCACTCCCTGCGTTCCCTTGTCCCGTTTTAGACTCTACCGGGGTGTGAGGTTCGTGAAGTCACGCTATACACAAAACTACGCCTAAACAGGCTATGCTTTGATCATCAACCACAAGGCCTGCTTTTCAACAAAAGCCTTGATCATTTGCATCTTGACGTGCCACATTGACAGTTCACACCCTGCGACCAACAACTATCCATATATACCCTCGGTGGGTATTAAGCAAGAGAATAAATCCTTCGCCACCAATCGGATATACAATAGATAGAAATTGATTTAATTGCATGTAATGAAACTCCAACGTCAGACACGCATCCATTTACAAGTCCGTTCTGGGTATGAACGAAACCGGAGTCACCAGATTTCTCGTCGGTGCTCGCATATCCTAGTAATCAACAAGAGCGTCCAACAACTACCACTGAAACCCTTTTCTGGGAGAAAATTAGTCCAGGGCATCAGTAGCCATCCATTCGATGTTGAAGAACGCCGGTCTTCAATCACCGTCTTCTACTTGTTCGATTCAAATCACCGTATAATTATTTGAAATGAGTTGAACCTGGTCTTTTCAAATAATTTTTTGAATAATTATCATTTAAATCATTTTATATCGTTAATATTTATTTATAATGATTTATCGCTATTTTTATTTATTTAAAGTAGCTCGACATAATTAAACGACGCTTCAGGTCGACGATCGGCCCTGACGCTGTTTTTTACCAAAATTTGATTTACACATATCTTGAAATCTAACCGTTGGATTTTGACGAAATTTATATCTTTGGAAAGATCTTCCCAAAGCGGTCCTAACGGTTCCAGTTTTGGGAAAATCCGACGGTCGGATCTTTCGGTATAATCGTTTGAAGTTACGATTGTCGAAACGCCAACTGCCGCGCGCGATTCGTTTTAGTTTATACTTTATATACATATATATATATATATATATATATATATATATCGTTTGGCAATTTCAACTATTTAAAATTCATTCTTTCTATTGTAACTAAAATGACGATGAGAATATCACTTTTATTTTTACTCCTTTTATCGCATCTAAAATGAAGATAAAAATGAACTTCTTATTTACTCTTTTTATTTTCCTTAAAAAGAAAATAAAAATATAACCTTTTATTCTATTCTTTTTGTTTCAACAAACATACCATTAAAATATATTCTTTTTATTGTCTCTAAATCGACAATAAAAATAGTTCTTTTAGTTTCATAACTTTTATTGAATATAAAATGTCAATAAAAATGTCGCTTTAACTCTCCTCTTTTTATTTACATCTAAAATGTAAATAAAAATGTAACTTTTTAATCTATTCATTTATTTACATCTAAATTGTAATTAAAAATAAATAAATTTTCAGTCTAATCCTTTATTTACATCTAAAGTGTGAATAAAGATGTAATTTCAAAGTTATTCTTTTTATCTACATCCAAAAGGTAAATAAAGATGCCATTTTAAATCTAAGTTTCTATTTACATCTAATATGTAAATAAAAATATACTTTTTAATCCTATGCTCTATTTACACCTACAATGTAAATGAAAATGGTGCTTTCAATTCTATATTTTTTTTATTTGCAACTAAATTGCAGATAAAAATGATGCCTTTCAATTCTATCTTTTTATTCTCACTAAATTGCAAATATAAATGATGCCTTTTTCTAATCATGTTTACAAATACAAAATGTACTTTTTCCGATTCATGTTTTTATTTGCACATAAAAATCCAAATGAAAATTTAATCTTTTTCTATGTTTCATTTGCATCTAAAATTGCAAATGAAAAATGAATTTTTTAATTTATGTTTCATTTGCGTCTAAAAATGCAAATGAAAATGAAATCCCTTTTTTTCATTTGTATCCAAAAACACAAATGAAATATGCTTCTTTTACTATGTTTATATTTGCACATAAAAATGCAAATAAAATATGTTCCTTTTTCTATGTTTATACTTGCATATAAAAATGAAGTTTCAAATGTTAAACATGTTTAATTTAAAACATGAACTATTTCTAGTATTCCATTCATTACATTAAAAATAAAGTTTTAGATGTATACATGTTTTATATATTTAAACATGGACATTTTTCTACTTTCATCATTTACATTAAAAATAAGATTTTTAATGTAAACATGTTTTTACTCTTACAACATGAACATTTTTAGATTTCCTTTCATTGCATTAAAATGAGATTTCTAATGTAAACATGTTTAATATGAAACATGAATATCCTATATTCTTCTTGAATGCGATAAAACAATACTAAAAATATATTATTCTTAGTTGAAAACAACATGATGCTAATTTTGTGTTCATTTTTTTAAATGATCCAGTGTGGCACTAAAAATATGTTCACTTTTAATATTTCATAAAGACGTAAAAAAGATGTTTATTTTCATATATATAGACGTGCCACTAAAAATAACGTTCCATTTCTAATGTATTAACATGACACTAAAAATAATGTTCATTTCTAATGTATTAACATAACACTAAAAATAATGTTCATTTTAATGTCGATTTCGTATCGCTTCCATATTACAACAAATATTTTGGTGTCAATAATGAGGTCAGTTACTCATCTCAATACATTTAATCACATTAAACTTCGGTGTTAACATATGGTGTAAATTTCCGAAATACTACATGTAACAATATTCTAAATTTTGATGTCAACATTCATAAATGATTCAAATCAATACATAATATTTCATTTAAAAATTGAATCTTTTTAATGGAAATAATCTTGTGTGAACTAACAATATTAAAAATTGAATCTTTTTATTCATTTATTTAAAACTAGATCTAATCTAATCAGTGTTTATAGATCTAAATAAATAGGAACTTTTATTGTATGACATAGATCTAAATCATCATGAATATTCCAAAACATCGCAATTCACACAACAATAAAATCCAAGCACAAGACATTGCAAATATGATTGTAATCATATTTTCATGAATTTCGATTAATAATAATTAATTCAATGTTTAATAATAGTTTTTTTGTTATTATTTTTTAAATGGAAATCTCAATAAATTTGAGATTTTTATCGCATTGGCATTTCTAAAATAATATATTCGAAACAAAGAATAGAATTTCATCACAGAATCATATCTAGAATAACAGATCTGAAATAAATAATAGATTATCATCGCAGAACTAGATCATTACATACATACACAGAATTAATCAGCGAGAAAATAATTAATTTAAAATTTTATTCTATAAACAAGAATTCTCACCTTGCTTTAAGCGGATTTTAAAAATCCAAATGACCTTAGAAATTGTTCCAATCAGTTTCAACAAGTTCTATTCGATGTTAGGGTCCAACCGGAACTGAAATTTTCAAATTCGGGTCTCGTATGAATAAGTTATCAATTTTATAAGTTAAATATCATTTTGCAACGGAAAATATGTGTCACAATTCCTTTGTTAATTTTATACCGTGGGTTTCAAAAAATGTTCAAAAATTTGATTCCAATTTTCAGGAGATTAGATGATCGATTAGAGGAGCGGTTTGTTGGAGGTGGCTCGGCTTGGAGTGGCGCACGTGCGCCAGGAGTTGGGCAGGGTGCAGCACAGTCTAGTGGGCCCGGCGGAGCTTCGAACGCCATGCATTCGGGGGTGCGGATCTCGAGGGAGGGAGCATGAGAGGGTTCGATTCGTGTATAGAAATGAAGAGGAGGAAAATCTTTGAAGAAAACTCCAAAGGAGAATGGGTTAATTCTTTGTGGAGAGGGAGGAATTTGTGGAAGAAGAATTGAAGGGGGGCGGCCAAACGATCGGGAAGAGAATGAATAGTACTGTGGATATTTATAATAGAATATTAGGGTTTTGATTATTATTTAATTATTAATTAACCCGATAAAGGCCCGTTTAGCAACTTTCTCCTATTTCAGCCCAATGACTGTCGTTCCTACCTAATTACCCCTATTCCAGATCCAACGGGCCATGCCTCGTCGGCCCAAACGAATGTCAATAGCTTGTTTTCTCAAATTTAAATATTTAAATCCTTTATTAAATAAATTCGAACGTACATTTAAATTCACTGGGCCACATATGGACTCAGAAAAATTTTTCTGGCTTCGTTGTGACGATACGATCCTAACAAAATTTATTTCGTCGAATTCTGAGACTGTCTGAAAAAAGGCTATTTTTCAGTCGATTAAATTTGACTAAATTGAACAAAACACATTTTCCTTTGCCAGGCTCTCATATTAATTCGAAAAATTTCGGAAAATTAAACTTAACAATAATTCAACATTCCGGTTCCAACAAAAGTGGTTTCATCGAAAACAGAGGTCGTTTGAAAAATGGCCTTTTATATGGCTATCGAAAATACTATAGCGACTATTCTGAATATTCAACTGACTATAAATTTTGATTTCTGCTATGAAATTTCGATTTTTCAGATTTGTTAGAAAGATATTTACAAACAGATTTAGATACTTTTGGTTTCACTAAAATCCGTTAAATTTTGAATCCGGTATATTCAGTCAAAGTTCATTTTTGACTTTTCAAACTACCGAGCTAATTCCAATTCCTTTTGGAATTAAAATAAATATATTCGTTCTATCTTCGATTAAAATAAATTTTTAATCGTTATTACTTAGAATAAATTATTTTAACTATTCCAAATTCACCGAAATAGGCAAAATAAAATTTTTATATTAATTTTGATTTTCCGGGTTGTTACAGTCTCCCCCACTTAAAATCTTTTCGTTCTCGAAAAGGAAACAAAGTAAAGTAGGGAACAAAACGGAAAATGTAAATATTGTAAATGTACCTCAACATAAGAGTCCCTCGGAGATGTCCACTTTGCACTTGGGATAAGCCTGTTTGATGCTATCCTCAGTCTCCCATGTACAGCCTCTAGGATCCCCGCTCCACTTCACTTTGACCAGATGGATCCTCTTGTTCCTCAGAATTCAGGTCTTCTTGCCAACAATTTTCACTGGCTCCCTCCTTACTGCTAAGCTGGCGTAATCTCCAAATCTTTTTGTGCTGCTTCCTCCACAACTAAATCTGGATCATGAACATGCTTTCGGAGTTGGGACACATGAAATACATCGTGAACCCCTGGAAACCGGTCTGGTGACTGCATTCTATAAGCTAGAGTTCCAACCCTTTCAGGAATAGGGAATGGACCAATGAATCTCGGCACCAACTTCCCAGTCTTTCCAAAATGAATGACACCTCTCAATGGGGAAACCTTCAAGTATACATGATCGCCAATAGAGAATTCTAAATCTCTTCTCCGTGAGTCTGTATAGCTTTTCTATCGACTCTGAGCAGTCAGTAGGCGCTTCTTAATAAAATCAACTTTCCTTGCTGCTTCGCGAATCATGTCGGGACCCAAGACCAATCGATTTCCTGATTTCACCTAACATGTTGGAAATCTGCATGGCCTGCCATATAAAACTTCAAATGGCGACATCTGCAAGCTGGCTTGGTATTTGTTATTATAAGAGAACCCAACCAAGTGTAACTGATCCTCCCATGAACCGCCAAAGTCAAGAATGCACGCTCGTAACAAGTCTTCCAATATGCGGTTCACCCTCTCAGTCTGGCCATCTGTTTGAGGGTGGTAAGCAGTGCTCAGATTTAACTTGGTCCCCAGCTCTTCTTGGAAAGCTTCCCAGAATTTGCTAGCAAAAATCGGGTCACGGTCACTGACAATGTTACTAGGAACTCCATGCAGTCTGACAATCTCTTTGACATAAAACTGCGCCAGACTTTGAGCTGTCCGATTTGATTTGACATAAATGAAATGGGCATTCTTTCTGAGGCGATCTACTATCACCCATATACTATCATTCCCTTTTCTGGTTTAGGGCAAGCCATCAATAAAGTCCTTAGAGATCTGGTCACATTTCCAACTTGGAACATCTAGTGGTTTCAACAATCCTGCCGGCTTCCGTTGTTCGCTTTTGACTTCCTGACAAGTGGGACATCTAGCGACATATATAGAAATGTCTCTCTTCTTAGATTTCCACCAAAATGTGCGCTTGAGGTCGTGATACATCTATCTCACCCCTGGATGAATACTGAGCTTAGATTTATGGTATCCATCTAAAACTTCCCTTCTGAGCTCAGGAATGTGCGGGAAACAGATTTGAAACTCGTGGGTTCGCTTTCCCGAATTCTTTTGATAATTCTCTGAATGAATTTATCATCCTTCTGAAGAGAAGAGATTTTATCAATGAAGGAGGGTGTAATAATTAGATTGGCGAGGATAAGATTAGTGCTAGCCGTATTTTTCCCGCTGAGTGCATCTGCGACAACATTAGCTTTCCCTGGAGTATATAGGATATCCAGGTCATAGGCCGCAAGAAATTCAACCCACCGTTGCTGCCTCATATTCAAATCTCTTTGGTTAAAAATATTCTTCAAGGATTTGTGATCCATATATAGTTCAAACTTCTCACCCAAGAGATAGTACCTCTATATCTTTAGAGCAAACACAATGGCCATTAGCTCATGATCATGAGTGGCATAATTTTTTTTCTCATGCGGTTTCAATTGTCGGCTAGCATATGCAACTACTCTGTCCCTTTGCATTAGCCAATACCTTAAACAAATAAAAGGATAACATGTTAAAATGAGATTTAAAAATGTCTTTTCTAACATGTTTGTTAAAAAAAGGTAACCTTCTTTAGAAGCATCTGTCCAGACTTTCAAATCCTAATTGCCATCGATAATGGTCAACACAGGAGCAGTGATCAGCTTCCTTTTTAGCCCTTGGAAGGTTATCTCACATTCGGGTGTCTAGATAAACTTCGCTTGCTTCTTGGTTAGCTTTGTCAACGGACAAGATAGCCTCGAAAAATCCTTGATGAATTTCCGATAATATCTGGCCAGTCCTAAGAAACTTCTGACTTCGGTGGGAGTTCTAGGCTGTTTCCAATCTTGGATGGCTGAGATCTTTCCCAGATCGACTGAAATGCCTTCCTTTGACACAACATGGCCGAGAAATTTCACCTCTTCTTGCGAAAATATGCATTTGGAGAATTTGGCTTTCAACACATTTCTTCGCAGAATCTCCAAGACTTCTTTCAGATGTTGTTCGTGCTCAGCAGTGGTTTTAGAAAAAAATGAGGTTGTCATCGATGAACACCAGCACAAATTTATTCAAAACATCTCGGAATAATCTATTCATCAAATCAAAAAAGTACGCTAGAGCATTACATAGCCTGAAGGGCATTACTAGCAATTCATAGAATGTGTCTGGACCTCTGAAAGAAGTCAAAGGAACACACTTTTCTGTGATACGCAGTTGATGGAAACATGTGGCCAGATCCATCCCAGAGAATACTTGTGCTCCATGTAAGCGGTCCAGTAAGTCATCAATACGAGGCAATGGATATTTGTTTTTTTGTGTTTGTTTATTGAGGTCGCGGTAGTCCACACACAGTCGAAGGGTACCGTCTGACTTCGGGACAAAAACCACTGCTGCACCCCATTCTGAGAAGCTAGGCCTGATCAGACCTTTCCACAAAAGCTGCTTAGTTTGATTGCTCAGCTCCTCTTTTTCTTTTGGTGACATTCTCCGAATAGGATGCATGACGGGTCTTGCATTTGGAACTAGGTCAATTATGAAGTTGATTTCTCTACGTGGAGGTAAGCCATCAACCTCGTTGAACACATCAGCATAATCTTTAACGACGGGAATATCCTCAATAGAAGTATGGGTGACTTCTAGAGAAGACCAAAATTCTTTTCTGTCAGTGGCTGAGCCGTGGCATGGTATAGATATAGTCTTTCCCAATTTAGTTTTAATTTTGACTATTCTTTCGGCACACTTGACTTCGGCCTCATATTCAGTCAGCCAATCCATTCCTAATATGATATCAATTATCTGGAGAAATTCTTGACGATCAAATTGAAAGGGAACTGGAAATATGAATAAGAAACAGGCACTCTACAAAACTGATCGAGAATAAAGGAACCTCCTATCGGACTATGAGCTTTAATCAATTCTTTAAGTTTCCTTGGTTTCAGTTTTAACTTTTTAAATGCATCATTAGAGATAAAGCTTCGTGTTGCCCCCGTGTCAAATAATGCAGTAATATGAATGTTCTTAATATTAAGAGTACCTCCTAAAACATCGGGTTTACCTGCTCCTTCGGATGAAGCTGGTGCAGTCACTCCTTCGTAGGCATGTGCCACTTCAGATTTCTTCAACAAAGGGCAACTTCTAGCAAACTGCCCCGACTTATGGCAGTTATAGCATTCTTGGGTGTTCCGGGAGTTCTGGCCACGATTCTGAGAACTCTGGCTACGATTCTGGCTAGGTCCAGATTCATTCCTCTTGGGCCTCTTTGGAGCTATGCAGTCGGATTCATAGTGTCCCACCTTGCCGCAATTATAGCATGTCACCTTGGTCCTGTCCCTCTTCTTTCCTTGTGGCTTAGCTGCCGTAGAGTTAGCTGCTTCAGGCTTCTTATCGGTTTGCTCCTTCTTGATGTTGTTCTGATTTTTCGCCCGCTTTTGCTGTGCAGCCTGGTCATTCTCCTCATAGCTACAACCCGTCTCGATTACTTCGTTGAATGGGAGTTTGATATGAGTCGTGACTCTGTCTAGGTACTTCTTAGAAAGGCCCTTTATGAATCTTTTGTTTTTCTGAATGGGATCCTGAATCAACTCTGGGGTGTAGCGGGAAAGTTCCTCGAACTTCCTCACGTATTCTGAAATAGTCATACTCCCCTGTTGTAAATTGGTGAATTGGTCATGGAGTCTCTCCTTTTCCTGCGTAGGGATACACTTTTGTTGAAGAACTCTTTAAATCTGGCCCAAGACATGTTAGCCACATCATTGCCAATCTTGACCGTATTACACCAATGTTGAGCTTGGTCCTTCAATAGCCAGGTTGCCATAAATCACTTGCCCTGATCTTCTAACTCCAAGCCTTCGAAGATATGCTTGGTGTCATTCAACCACGTCTGTGCCTCACTCGCGGTCTCTCGCCCGGTAAAGGATACTCCACCCAAGTTTCTGAACTTCTTACACATCCTCTCTAAATCAAATGGCTGTGGGGGTAGAGGTGGTGGTGTTACGACCTCAGAAGTAGCCTGTTCCTGAGTAATGGGGGTCTCGTCTCTAGCTGGCCCTCTAACTCCTCCTCGGGCTCCACCTCGGGCTCTGCCTCGGGCTCCACCTCGGGCTCCACCTCGAGCTATTCTTGCTCTAGTGTCCATTTTAAATTATTCTGTACCATCAAGGAAAGAGTCAGACCAACAAAATGGTAATTTTAAAGGAAAGACAAGGTAGGAACAAAAAGGAAGAGGATGATGTAATGACTGATTAATATGTGCTATTCTGCTGTGCTCATTGTAGGATATTACTAATCCTATCTCTAATGAGCTACCCGCCTTAGAATACTGTTGATTCTATCTAGATGAATTGTTCTAAATATGTCATATCCTGAGGCTAAGGTTAACCTTTAGCTCTGATACCAACTGTGATAACCCCAAACTTCCATAGAACAAAAACAAGAGTAATCATTGGAACACAACATATTTACAACAAAAACAGATCTCAGATAATATCATAACACATAAATCATTGCAGTGGAAATAAAATGTCATCAGCATCATAATATCCAATACATCAGAGTACGCAGACAAAGGATACACTTAGCAAAATAGAAAGTCTGAATGAAAAGGAAATAAGTCTCAAACTCCATAACGTACATCAAAACCCAAAGATGAATACAAGTCTTAAAGAAGAATAAAGGATAGAAGAAAGGGTCTTCGTCTTCCTTTCTAAGCAGTCTTCAATCCAGAATATGTCCACCTGAAAACCTGTCACTTGGCTACTTGTGTGGAAAGAGGGCACCCAAGTTTGCTGTAATAACCCGAAAATCCGGTCCAATTTGAGCTGACCAAAAACACAAGTCCAACACCAAATTAAACTGAAAATCAGGAAATTAATAGAAAGAAAACAGAGGGTGAGGAAAGATAAGATAGAAACTTAGAATAGAAGAAGAAGAATACAACATCAGAATAACACGAATCTCACAGCGGAACGAATAACATGTAATATATATATAACATAACTTTTGAAATACAAATAGTATATGTATACAGTAACATTATTAGAGTACAACACTTACAACACAGCGGGAATAACTATAGCTATATGATTCTGAAGCCTCTTGCTCCAGCTCTTCAAGTATCTGTAAATACTGACTACTTGACTGCCCATACAAAATTGGGCACCCAAGAGTTTAGGGGAAACAAAACAAAATAAACTCCGGGTCAATCATGGGACTGGTATGAGTAAAACAGTTAAAACAGTTCGAACAATTAATCGATATCTCATAAGACCACGCCGTATAATGGAACGAGTTTTTCCCTTATGAGAATCCAAAATATCTTTATATCAAAAACCTTTTGATATTATAATAATGTCTATCAACCACAATATAATAATCGTCTAGCAGAAACAGTTTCATCTCACGTTCTACATATATAGTATACAATCAAAACCGCAAGCACGTATTAGTTAATGGATTTCCAACTATGACAAGGTATGGAACCACCTTTCGCTAGTGTACCTCTAGAAAGGAATACACTGGGTTCAATAAGAACATCTTGCAACCCGGCCACACATGACCGACCACTCATTTCGCTTGAGTGTATCGAATGTATATCACCAACGGTGGGATCAGCAACCGTTTCCCGAATGGGACAGCATCAACAATATATTTTTAGAAGTAAATGAAACTCTAGATCAGGTGATTATACACCCTACTTCGGTGCGACCGACTTAGCCATGCTGCCTGCCCGATTTCTGTCATTTACCGGATGTGAGGCTAGAAGCTACACTTTATCATCACACTAGATTCACTTTGAATGCCACGTCGTCAAACCCATCAAATCACCGATTGACGTCCTCAACCATACATTATGTGTTAACTAAAATAAGCTTCCTTCTCCGCTTCCACTCTTGGTACGGTTGAAGAAATCAATATACGTGATCGTCTGGAAATACTTTGTCAGACATCCGTCCATACAAGTCATCCAGGAACAGGATGAACCGAAGGTACTATTCAGTATATCCATCTTAGATACTGTTATCTAAGACTTATACAATAGCCCTTGCACTTTACTCCATCTTCAATTTCTTTGGCATATATGATTCGCAACGCTTATGCCAATACAGAGTGGTTCTTCGGATAATAATCCAACCGGTCTCTCCATATTAACAACGTTAAAATGGTCAAAACTTCGATAGTATGTGATTTAACCATCAAAGAAAATAGTGTGCAAACAAGATATTATTTCCAGATGGAAATTATATCGATCAATCATCATTTAACATTTATCTCCTTAGTTCATTTTTCATCTCCTGTTTCCCTATATTCAACATTTCTTATTTTCTAAATTTAGAAAATATATGTTATTACTATTGGAAAACATTTCCATTTCTTGTTTTCTATATCAGAAAACATTTCTGGTTCTTATTTGGAAAACATTTCCAAAACTCCTTCATTGGACTTAGACAGATGTGTAAACAAACCATCGCGATTCCAACTCAAATCATTACTCTTATTAACTAAATTCCTTTAACCCACCTTCACTATCGAACCTTAACCATTCCTTAGTTAAAAATGAAGTCAATGAAGTTGGGGTAATACTACCTCTCAGACCTTAACTGAACAACGTTTCTAACCTTGAAATAGACAAAGTTCACCTTATATTTCTTTAACAACTTCCTTACTTAACCTTTCTTTCGAGTAACTATATTCGATTAACTCTTTTCAATTAACTCTATTCGATTAACTCCTTTGGATTAACTCTATTCACTTAACTCCTGTCGAATAAACTATATTCGATGACTCCTCTAACTCTATTTGAATAAACTATATTCGATTAACTCCTCTAATTCCATTCGAATAAACTATATTCGATTTATTCCTTTAACTCCATTTAACTCTATTCGAATAACTAAATTCGATTAACTCCTTTTTAACTCTTCTTTGAATAACTGATATTCGATAACTCCTTTTACTTTATTCGAATTACTAATATTCGATTAACTCAATTGATTCTACTTGAATAAACTATATTCGATTAACTCCTTTATTTTAACTCTATTCGATTAATTCTAACTGGTTAACTCTTATTCGAATAACAAATATTCAATTAACTCTATTCAGCTTACTCGACTCGACTAACCCTTTTTCGAATAACATATTCGATTTAGTAACTTTCGAATACCTTATTCGATTGACTCCCTTCAAATACCATATTCGATTTAACTCTATTCGAATAACTAAATTCGATTAACTCCTTTTCGAATAAACTATTCATTTATAAAAACTTACTTTTAGTAACGGTTCTTCTTTTTATAAATGATTTCCTTTTTAGTAACGTTTTCCTTTTTATAACATCCTATTCGGTTATAAACAAATTTCCTTTTTATAACTCAATTTATTTTCTAAATATTTCCTTTTTATAAAATCTCCTTTGATTGTTATAAATATTATCTCTTTTATAAAATCCTTTGATTTATAAACAATCTATTTTCAATATTCATTTTGAAAATTCCCTTTTCACCATTCCGGTATGTTATGGTATTTAACACATCAAATCACGATGATAAATATCATTCAAACACATATAATCGACAACAGATTATATATCACATCATATATCACAATATATGAAAAACAATAAAATAACTGTTAAGGAATCCAGTCGGATTCCTCCAATCTGTTTCCCTGCGTCACAGATGTTAAACAATATAGATAACATCACTTTCAGTTCCATATGATATATTCTGTTAAACAGAATCAATATAGAAATTCAACTAACTGACTAGCAGTTCAATCAAACAGTCAACACACAGTCAGTCAGCCAATATTTAATAGTTCTAAAAATACAACATGAAATTATAAACTGTACAGAGTTAGTGAGATTTACTCACTTTGGACTGTCATCGTTAAAAACGATTAAATGTCTTTGCTTTAGACAGACAATTTATTTTACAATAAATTGTAGCGAGCTCCGATGGACTTCCAGTCAGTTCCATCGTGTAGTGTCCCTCGGTACGATCCCAACGCAACTTATGGTTCGTCAATCTGATATTGTAAGATCAACTTATGATTTTACGAAGTTTAATATACATTTAAGTTAAATAAAACTTAGAATTTCAATTCAATTGGGCTTTCACCTTTTCCTTGGCCCATCTATACTCCACCATACCCAACCCGCGTATACCACTCTTCTTCCTCAATTAGATCTTCACGCTCCAGTAACCGATTCCTCCCATTTCCAACGATTTAGCCATTGAAACCTCTCCTATCTCCTCACAAAAGAAATCCACAAAAATCACCATAATTATCCTCGTCAAAAACTTCTCTCCTCAAACCCCAAATTGAAGAACTCGAGTTCTTCCCTCTCCGTTCAACACATACTTAAACCATTCACCATAGCCACACTATTTCTTGACTCCAACTCCTTCATTCTTTCATAAAAAATCCAACGAACTATAACATTCTCTTCACCTTCGAAAAAGCTCCATCCTCATACCACAAAAGCCAAACTCGATCAACTCCCAAGCGTTGCGTCGATCAACCCTTTCCAGTCCCGTACTAGCCTCACACAAATTCGAACGCAACTATCAACTTGCGTCCTCCAACCTGTACGGTGAACCCAGTGACTCACATCACACAGAAACTCCTCAATTCCTTAACTTTGCCAAGTTGAAAAACCGTGGGTCTTGCTGCAAGAAACCCGAGCAGCCAACTCTTGTACCTTGGTGGAAGTTTTACTCCATTCGAGCTTTAAGTTTTTACTCGCGGTTTTAAATTCCTGAAGTAAGAATGATTTTGCTGTTAATTAATTTTGTGGCGGCTCCTTTTTATGTTTACAGAAGATGGATTTTTAGGTTGTAAGGATGGAGTATTTTTGGTTTATAAGAGTTTGTTTTTGTGAGAGAGAGGTGTCAATGGTTTGTTTTAAATGAGAAGTCAAAGTGTGGAGTGTAGACGTACCACATATTTTTAATGAAAACGTGGAGTGTATGTATCCATGTTTTTACATAGTTTTTAGGGACCCTTTTTCGTAAAATTTCGTTTACGTATGCACCGCTATGGATAGAAATAACATTACCTCGTGTCAAGCATTGCGCCATGGTCCCGAAAATATAATAATACCGGTGGGTTAGCTTATTCTGTGAAATCCCAAAATGTCGATACAGGGTGCCAAATACTCCAAATAAAAAGTTGCTTATTTAATTAATTAAAAATTACTATAAAATTCTAAAAATTAAATTATCACTACGTCTCAAAAGAACCCTGTCCAAATTTGAATCCAATAACTAGTTATATCGAATAAACCGTTACGGTCGATAAACGATTCTATAGCGACTATTTTAAAATTTGATTTGGACATAAGTCAAAACCTACCGGACAAAATCCCGATTTTTCTCTTCCACTAGAAAGATATACTCCACCAGCTCCACACGTTTCTTGTTTCACAGAAATCCGGCTTAAAACGAATCCTGTACATTCAGTTGAAGTTCGAATCGCCAAATTACGAACTACAACGCCATTTCAAGCTCGATTTTAGTTATAATATAATTATACGTTCAAACTGCCATTATTTAAATATATTCGTTATTCAAATTAAATCCTAAACTGAATTATATATCACAGATGACCCAGTTCACACTATATCGCCATTTCAGCCAATTCTGATTATTTCAGAATTAAATATATTATTTAATTTATTAGGTTAAATTAAATATTCACCATTATTTAATTCCACGACCATTTAATTCACTATATCACTATTTACATAATTAAATAAATTAATTATAATACCTCTGCCAATGCGGGTCATTACATTTGCAAAGTGAAACAAACTTCGAGTCAGTCATGGGACTGGTATGAGAAATCTTCTACTACATCATCTAACAATGTGGCAAAAACACAGGACCACACCGCTAACCCGGAGCAGGTTTACTCCATTTGATTTCCAGTGCATAAGTAAATAAATTTTATTCAAAATAACGCAATGTCTTTTTAGAAAAATGAAATCATTATATGACCCAAGTCCCATCACACAATGCAACGCAAACCAGAGGATAAAATTTTACCTTATAATGACCAAACATGATTTGATACATATAAAATAATATTTTAATAATATTAATAGTATCTAGTCAGTATTAAAATACTTCAAAGTAAATGTATCAATCCTAGACGGTATAGGTACCATATACTATGTCGCCATATATAAGTTTACAATCAAAACAGTAATGTCCTATTGGAGATTTGGTTTCCATCAAGAGTCAAGGCTAGGGGCAGTCTCCTTACCGATTCGAGACACTCTAGCAAATGCCTCAGGATCACACCTATGGGTGACCCTTGGATATCTGCAGGGTTGGTCCACACTTGACGTTAGTGGATTAGTTATGCCTGAATACACATTTCCCGATCCCTTTGAACCTCTAATATGGCCACTAACAACCTATAAACCCGAGGTACCTCGTAATCCATCATCCACATAAGTAAAAATGTCAGGGCTGGTAAGTCGCTGACATCACTCTAGCTAGAAAGAAACGTGTGCACTCTCTGCGTTCCCTTGTCCCATTTTAGACTCTAGCGGGGTGTGAGGTTCATGAAGTCACGTTATACACAAAGCTATGCCTAAACAGGCTATGCCTTGATCATCAACCACAAGGCCTGCTTTTCAACAAAAACCTTGATCATTTGCAACTTGACGTGCCACATTGACAGTTCACACCATGCGACCAACAACTATCCATATATACCCTCTGAGGGTGTTAAGCAAGAGAATAAATCCTTCGCTACCAATCGGATATACATTAGATAGAAATCGATTTAATTACATGGAATGAAACTCCAACGTCAAACACGCATCCATTGACAAGTTCATTCTGGGTCTGAACGAAACTGGAGTCACCTAATTTCTAGTTGGTGCTCCTTATCCGGACAATCAACAAGAACATCCGGAGTACTACCACTGTAACCCTTTTCTTGGAGCAAATCAGTCCAGGGCATCGGTAGCCATCCATTCGATGTTGAAGATCGTCGGTCTTCAATCACCGTCTTCTATTTGTTCGATTCAAATCGTCGTATAATTAATTGAAATGAGTTGAACTCGGTCTTTACAAATAATTTTTCGAATAATTATCATTTATATAATTTTATATCATTAATATTTATTTATAACGATTTATCGCTATTTTTCTTTATTTAAAATAGCTCGATATAATTAAACGACGCTTCGGGTCGACGGTCGGCCCTGACGCTGTTTTTTTACCAAAATTTGATTTACACATATCTTGAAATATAACCATTGGATTTTGACGAAATTTATATCGTTGGAAAGATCTTCCCAAAGCGGTCCTAACGGTTCCAGTTTTGGGAAAATCCGATGGTCGGATCTTTCGGTATAATCGTTTGAAGTTACGATTGTCGAAATGCCAACTGCCGGGCGCGATTCGTTTTAATTTATACGTTATATATATATATATATCGTTTGGCGATTTCAACTATTTAAAATTCATTCTTTCTATCGTAACTAAAATGACGATGAGAATATCACTTTTATTTTTACTCTTTTTATCGCATCTAAAATGACGATAAAAATGAACTTCTTATTTACTCTTTTTATTTTCCTTAAAAAGAAAATAAAAATATAACCATTTATTCTATTCTTTTTGTTTCAACAAACATGCCATTAAAATATATTCTTTTTATTGTCTCTAAATCGACAATAAAAATAGTTCTTTTAATTCCATAACTTTTATTGAATATAAAATGTCAATAAAAATGTCGCTTTAACTCTCCTCTTTTTATTTACATCTAAAATGTAAATAAAAATATAACTTTTTAACCTATTCATTTATTTACATCTAAATTGTAATTAAAAATAAATAAATTTTCAGTCTAATCCTTTATTTACATCAAAAGTGTGAATAAAGATGTAATTTCAAAGTTATTCTTTTTATCTACATCCAAAAGGTAAATAAAGATGCCATTTTAAGTCTAAGTTTCTATTTACATCTAATATGTAAATAAAAATATACTTTTTAATCCTATGCTCTATTTACACCTACAATGTAAATGAAAATGGTGCTTTCAATTCTATATTTTTTTATTTGCAACTAAATTGCAAATAAAAATTATGCCTTTCAATTCTATCTTTTTATTCTCACTAAATTGCAAATATAAATGATGCCTTTTTCTAATCATGTTTACAAATCCAAAATGTACTTTTTTTGATTCATGTTTTTATTTGCACATAAAAATCCAAATGAAAATTTAATCTTTTTCTATGTTTCATTTGCATCTAAAATTGCAAATGAAAAATGAATTTTTTTAATTTATGTTTCATTTGCGTCTAAAAATGCAAATGAAAATGAAATCCCTTTTATTTATTTTTGTTTCATTCGTATCCAAAAACACAAATGAAATATGCTTCTTTTACTATGTTTATATTTGCACATAAAAATGAAAATAAAATATGTTCCTTTTTCTATGTTTATACTTGCATATAAAAATGAAGTTTTTAATGTTAAACATGTTTAATTTAAACATGAACCATTTATACTATTCCATTCATTACATTAAAAATAAAGTTTTAGATATATACATGTTTTATATATTTAAACACGGACATTTTTCTACTTTCATCCTTTACATTAAAAATAAGTTTTTTAATGTAAACATGTTTTTACTCTTACAACATGAACATTTTTAGATTTCCTTTCATTGCATTAAAATGAGATTTCTAATGTAAACGTGTTTAATATGAAACATGAATATCCTATATTCTTCTTGAATGCGACAAAACAATAATAAAAATATATTATTCTTAGTTGAAAACAACATGACGCTAATTTTGTGTTCATTTTTTTAAATGATTCAGTGTGGCACTAAAAATATGTTCACTTTTAATATTTCATAAAGACGTAAAAAAGATGTTTATTTTCATATATATAGGCATGACACTAAAAATAACGTTTCATTTCTAATGTATTAACATGACACAAAAAATAATGTTCATTTCTAATGTATTAACATAACACTAAAAATAATGTTCATTTTAATATCGATTTCGTATCGCTTCCATATTACAACAAATATTTTGGTGTCAATAATGAGGTCAATTACTCATCTCAATACATGCAATCACATTAAACTTCGGTGTTAACATATGGTGTAAATTTCCAAAATACTACATGTAACAATATTCTAAATTTTGATGTCAACATTCACAACATGATTCAAATCGGTACGTAATATTTCATTTAAAAATTGAATCTTTTTAATGGAAACAATCTTGTGTGAATTAACAATATTAAAAATTGAATCTTTTTATTCATTTATTTAAAACTAGATCTAATCTAATCTAATCGGTATTTATAAATCTAAATAAATAGGAACTTTTATTGTATGACATAGATCTAAACCATCATGAATATTCCAAAACATCGCAATTCATACAACAATAAAATCCAAGCACAGGACATTGCAAATATGATTATAATCATATTTTCATGAATTTCGATTAATAATAATTAATTAAACATTTAGTAATAGTTTTTTTTAAACGGAAATCTTAATAATGTTGAGATTTTTATCGCATCGGCAATTCTAACATAATAGATTCAAAACAAAGAATAAAATTTCATCACAGAATCAGATCTAGAATAACAAATCTGAAATAAATAATAGATGATCATCGCAGAACTAGATCATTACATACATACACAGAATTAATCAATGAGAAAATAATTAATTTAAAAATTAATTTTGTAAACAGGAATACTCACCTAGCTTTAAGCGGATTTTAAAAATCCAAACGACTTCAGAAATTGTTCCAATCAGTTTCAACAAGATCTAGTCGACGTTAGGGTCCAACTGGATCTGAAATTTTCAAATTCGGGTCTCGTATGAATAAGTTATCAATTTTATAAATTAAATATCATTTTGCGACGAAAAATAAGTGTCATAATTTCTTTGTTAATTTCATACCGTGGGTTTCAGAAAATGTTCAAAACTTTGATTCCAATTTTCAGGAGATTGGATGATCGATTGGAGGAGCGGTTTGTTGAGGTGGCTCGGCTTAGAGTGGCGCACGTGCGCCAGGAGTTGGGGAGGGTGCGGCGCAACCTGGTGGGCCCGTTGGAGCTTCGAACGCCATGCGTTTGGCGGCACAGATCTCGAGGGAGGGAGCACGAGAGGGTTCGATTCAGGTATAGAAATGAAGAGGAGGAAAATCTATGAAGAAAACTCCAAAGGAGAATGGGTTAATTCTTTGTGGAGAGGGAGGAATTTGTGGAAGAAGAATTGAAGGGGGGCGGCCAAACGATCGGGAAGGAGAATGAACAGTACTGCGGATATTTATAATAGAATATTAGGGTTTTGATTATTATTTAATAATTAATTAACCCGATAAAGGCCCGTTTAGCAACTTTCTCCTATTTTGGCCCAACGACTGTCATTCCTACCTAATTACCTCTATTCCAGATCCAATGGGCCATTCCTCGTAGGCCCAAGCGAATGTCAATAGCCTTTTTTCTCTAATTTAAATATTTAAATCCTTTATTAAATAAATTCGAACATACATTTAAATTCACCGGGGCCAAATATGGACTCGGAAAAATCCAGAAAAATATTTTTGGCTTCATTATGACGATACGATCCTGACAAATTTTATTTCGCCGAATTCTGAGATTGTCTGAAAAATGGCTATTTTTCAGTCGATTAAATTTGACTGAATTGAACAAAACACATTTTCCTTTTCCACTCTCACATATTAATTCGAAAATTTTCGGAAAATTAAACTTAAGAATAATTCGACATTCCGGTTCCAACAAAAGTGGTTTCGTCGAAAACAGAGGTAGTTTTAAAAATGGCTTTTTATATGGCTATCGAAAATACTATAACGACTATTCTGAATATTCAACTGACCATAACTTTTGATTTCTATTATGAAATTTTGATTTTTCGGATTCGTTGGAAATATATTTACAAACAGATTTAGATATTTTTGGTTTCACTTAAATCCGTTAAATTTTGAATCCGGTATATTCAGTCAAACTTCATTTTTGACTTTTCAATCTAGTGAGCTAATTCCAATTCCTTTTGGAATTAAAATAAATATATTCGTTCTATCTTCAATCAAAATAAGTTTTTAATCGTTATTACTTAAAATAAATTATTTTAACTATTCCAAATTCACCGAAATAGCCAAAATAAAAAATTTAAATTGGTTCTGATTTTCCGGGTTGTTACAAGTTATTAAGCCTTGAAGTTTGTATGCATATGGGAATATATATATATATTCAAAAAAATTCAAAACGATAAAGCGGGAAGGCAAAACGCCGACCCGACCCTTTTGGGGTGTCGACCCGAGACCCGCTTGGTCGACACTAGGGTCGACCTATGGGTCAACCCCTGGGTCGAATTGGTTGAATGTTTCTAGACGCAGGCAGTGTCCAGATTCAGGGTGCCGCGACTATATAAAGGACTCTAAACCTACGTTTTATTCGTTGGAAGAATAATGATGACGGCGAGGCTCTGCTGCAACTTCAATTAAATAGCCTATTCTTCTCCAAAATTAAGTTTAAAAAAAAATATCTAAGCGTTTCGACTATAAATATGAGATTCAACACCAACAATTTTTTTTCTATCTTCTAAAATCCAAACATGGTGAGTTAGTTACTTTTAGATTTAAATGATTAAAAGTGAAGGAGATATGATTGTGATTTATAAATATGCCTGTGATTGAATCATACTGGATCTATCATAAATTTGTGAATTTACAATATTCTATGACTTGGATCTAAATCTTTATCAAATCTGATCTATTAGGACTTTCGAATCTATGACATAACTATGATGTGGATCTTAAATATTATCATGCTAGATCTTTTTAGATCTAATTCACTTGTGGTTAATTTGTCATGTCACAATTGTGGATCTTAAATTATTATCATGCTAGATTAATCTTTTTAGATCTAATTCGCTTGTGGTTAATTTATCATGTCATGCTATATTTAACTTTTTAGATCTAATTCGCTTGTGGTTAATTTGTCATGTCACAATTGTGGATCTTAAATTATTATCATGCTAGATCTGTCTTTTTAGATCTCATTCGCTTGTGGTTAATTTATCATGTCATGCTAAATCTACCTTTCTAGATCTAATTCGCTTGTGGTTAATTTGTCATGTCACAATTATGGATCTTAAATTATTATCATGCTAGATCTACCTTTTTAGATCTAATTCGCTTGTGGTTAATATATCATGTCATGCTAGATCTACCTTTTTAGATCTAATTCGCTTATGGTTAATTTGTCATATCACAATTGTGGATCTTAAATTATTATCATGCTAGATCTACCTTTTTAGATCTAATTCGCTTGTGGTTAATTTATCATGTCATGCTAGACTACTTTTATAGATCTAACTCGCTTGTTGTTAATTTATCATGTCATGCTATATCTTTTTAGATCTAATTCGCTTGTGGTTAATTTATCATTTCATGCTAGATCTAGCTTTATAGATCTAATTCGTTTGTGGTTAATTTATCATGTCATGCTAGATCTACCTTTATAGATCTAATTCGCTTGTGGTTAATTTATCATGTAACATTTGTGGATCTTAAACTTTACCTATCATGTGGTGATTAATTTAGATCTATCATTAATTGGAAATATGAATCCTTATTTATTCATGCCTATTATGACATTCTTGGTATGTTAGATTTAGTTTTATTATCACATGCTCATTATATCTATTTTTATATGTCCACCTTATCACTATGCCAATTACATGTTTACGTCACTTTTGTTAAAATAATCACTATTGTCATCTTTGCCTTTTATTGTTTATGGATAGGATACTTTCCAGACTAGACATGACGCCAAATATATGTGAATGCGTTAGTTAGGGATCAGGGGGAAACATTAGAATTGGCATAACTTGAATGACAAGTATGAATTTGGACATATTATCCATTATGAATATGATTAGGAAATGGGCATGAACACTTATAAAGACATAGGTATAATTAATTCGTTAATAATTAAAACGCCTAGGATTACAGTAATTAGAAAACTATAATGACACTATGCCACGAGGTTAGATTGCATTTGTGGTAGAAGTCTGCTTGGAACCGACCGACATATCCAACAACCGCAAATGTTGAACTAATGTGAGGGGTCTAAGTGCACAAATATGAGATGGGCTAAGACACGAGGTTAGGCCTAACTTGTGGAAGAAGTCAGCCTGGACCCGACCGACATATCCAACATCCACAAGTTGTAGGCCTAATGTAGGAGGTATAGCCCATTATAACCATTAATGGACTTGGTAACGAATTGGAATACTTAACCTAGATGAATCCATATGGATTGTATGAACATGTTAAATTGAATAGGGGTTAAGTAAACTTGGTTTAAACAGTGGATGAGATAAGTAAATTTTGTGGCGGTGGGTAACGTTTATATATATAGGCCCACAAACTTAACCTATTTATACTTTGGGGTTATGCAACTTTGTTAAGTAAACTTGCTTGGATCAGTGAGGGTTAAGTAAATCTTGTGGCGGTGGGGTAATATTTACATATATAGACTCGACAACTTAACCTGTTTTACATGTTAGACTGTTAGGCATGGCCAGTTGAAATCCTAGTTGTGGGGATGCAAGCCTAGGGGGAGCTTGTATCATCTTGTGTGTGGGACCCGTTTCAGTCAGTAACCCATCTAGGTATCAAACGAGTACTCTGAACTAGGTCGGAGTAGGGGCATGCTTACTGGGCTAATTATAAAAGATTTAAAACGAAGGGCGGCGTCAATAGCGCATGAAACCAACGGAGTCATGTGCGTGCATGGGTTCGGCTCGCCATGGGAATTAAGACGCTGTGTCATCAGTAGATATGGTTGTGCACATCTTGAAAATGAAGGGTTGCCGCTTTAGAAAGTGATACATCCTACTGTGGGGCCAACATAGGGTATCTACGGAGTATAGCCGATTGACTAGGGTAGTAGTTAGGGTACATCTAGACTCTGGTAAGTTTAGGAGTCCGTTATTGGGCTGCCTGTAGATTGTATGGGGTTAAAACCTCTCACTAGAAGTATGCATAAGTCTACCATTTCATACATGTTGGGGATCATCTTATTCTGGATATACTAGTGTTGTGCAGAGTAATCATTAGAAGCGTATACACCCTGTCCTGTTCACCTTGTCGTACTTGCCTTTTATGTAGTTATCTCTCTCTTATCCACTTTATATGTCTGTCATGCTAATTTTATTTATTTGCTTGCTAAAAGTAGCTGGACTCGGCAGGCTTTATGTCTGACCTTTTTTGTTTCCTCTTTTTTCTTCCGTTCCCCCCCGGTTCTCAGGGCGGGAACACTTAGGCTTGACCGTGATTCTGCTTACTTTTGCTAAAGCTGCCGAGATGTATGGCTCAAGCTTCTATCCTTTTTGCTATTGCTATGTTTTGTTTTTGGGGAATTTTATTTCTTTTATGTACTCTGATATTTTTGAAGTACAAGACAGTAGCTTTTATGTTGTAACGGGCTTTTGTATTTAAGACATGTGATGTTTTTGGACCACGATATCTTAACTATTATTTTATATGTCTATCATGTATTAATTCCGTTATGTTTACCATAACGCTTCATGAAACTTAATGCATTCCCTTTGTGAGTGATATTAACAGACGTGGGGTGTCAAACTTGGTATCAGAGCTAAAGGTTACCAGATTAGATAAAAGTTTTTGAAAATTATTTTCAAAAGAATTTTTAAGAAGCATTTTTCAAAAAGAAAAGTCAATTTTGAAAACATTCCCCAAAAAGCCATAAGTAATATCCCTCGATTCCTTGTTTGTATCTCTTTCCTTTTCTTTTCTAGCATGTCTGGGGAACCTAATATCCCAGAGGGCATTACAATACCAGGCTGGTTACATAGGTATCTGGAGGCCATGGCGCCTGCCGAAGGCCAAGGAAACGTTCCTTCCCCAGCTGCACCCGTTGTTCTTCCTCCTCATCCTCTGCGTGTAGACAACTTTTCCAAGATCTGCAAAGATTTCCGTGCTATGGGAGGAAATCCATTCCATGGAACTAAGACATTCGTAGAGGCAAGGAATTGGCTCAAGGAGACTGAGGACTTGTTTGTAATCTTTGAAGTGGAAGATTGAATAGGAAGATTCAGTTGGCTGCCTGGCTACTGAAGGGTGAAGCTTCGTTTTGGTGGGAAGTAACCCAAGCGGGGCGTCCGGTGGAAACTTGGGATGACTTTAGACAGAGGTTTGAAATGAAGTTTCTTTCTCAAGCAGAGAAAAGCATGCAAATGGAGAGGTTCTTGGTGCTCAAACAAGGAGACATGACTATTAAAGAATATGTGAACAAATTCTACCAGCTAGTTAGATTCGGTTTGGAACTAGTAGACACTCCGCATAAAAAGGCCTTGCGGTTCGTTAAAGGACTAAATGAACCCCTTCATGGGCTAGCTATGTCCCATGTTCCAATGGGTGCAACTTTTGAAACACTTGTTGATATGGCATTAATGCATGAGGAAGATAAAGCTGAAAAGAAAGAAGCTAAGGTTGAGGAGACACAAAATAAGGGAGGAAAGAACGACAAAGCTCAAGACAAGGGGAAATGTTTTAATTGTGGACACGTGGGTCATGTAAGCAAAGATTACAGAATAAGGAAGAATGCTTATTTCCATTGTGGAGAGGTTGGGCATCTTATTAAGGATTGCCCAAAGAAACAAGGTCAAAGGGCAAGATCTTCTGGAGGGCAAGTGCATGCTCTCGCGATTGGTGCTCCAGCTCAAGGTACGAAAGATTCTGTGGAAGTTCTAATTTCTCTTTCCAATCATCCTATAAGAACTCTTTTTGATTCTAGCGCTTCACATTCATTTATATCTAGTTCTATGGTTGAATATCTACACTTAAATACTAGTATGGTAGTGGATCCCGTTGTTATCTCAAACCCCATTGGTAGTTCGGCTCATTTATCCATGATTTGTCGGGGTTGAGAATATCTATACTGGGCATCGGGTTCGAGTGCGACGCGTATGTGCTCGGTTTTATGGGGCTATGGTTTGATTCTAGGGATAGGTTGGCTAGCCATGTACGGTGCCATTCTCTATTGTGAGGGGAGGGTCGTTAGACTTTTGACTTGCCATAGGAGGACCTTCGAGATTTCTTGTGACCCAAAAGAGTCTGGCATGCTTAGTTTCCTAGAATCTCTTGATGCATCTATCAATGATCTATGATCTGTAGTGGTAGTCCATGAGTATCCGTATGTTTTTTAGGATGTTCAAGGTTTATCTCCAAGGCACGAGATCGATTTTTGTATATATTTGATAGACAATGCAAAGCCAGATGCATGACCCATGCGCCACATGGCTGCATGAGATAGGAGGAAGCTTAGCAAGGAAGTAGGAGAGCTGCTTGAGAAAGGGTTTATTAGGCATAACATATTTGAATGGGGTGCTCCGGTGGTATTTGCAACTAAGGCGTAATGCTCGCTTCGCATATGTGTGGATATTCATGATGTTTTTCCTCATTTCTTATTTATCGAAGTGTCTACACGATACAGTAGAGGTAGTTGAGCCAAACATGCATGAGGAAGTAGAGGTACGTAGAACGGGAGGCGACAATTAGATAAGTTTCTACCCATATACCTGGATCAGAGGTTAAGAAACTGCGCAACAAAGAGATTAGGTTAATAAAAGTGCAATGGGGAGAAGACAGCGAGGATGCTACTTGGGAGACTGAAGACAAAGACCATGCTTCATGCCCTTTCCTTTTTGGGAATATGTTCTTAACTTTTTTCTCCAAAGCTTTTATTCGCACTTGTTTCTATCATTCGTCTGTATCCTATCGATCGTATTTTCGACCTTTAGGAAGGGAACCCATGGATGTAAACATGTGTTTGAGACATGTTATGTTTGATGGATGCAAGTGGATGAAAGTGTTTTCTAGTGGTTGCTTGCGGATACATACACACACACGCACATTAGACACTAATCAGCTCAATCACTTTCATACTGCATAGGGATGTGTGTGCATTTTTCTTTTCTTTTAATGGATAAAAATGGATGTATTATCAAGTGAATGTTGCATTTGGTTGAATGATTGTGCACACATATGGATCTTACATGATATAATAGGATTATTTGCATACATGTTGGTTTCATGGCACTAACATACGTTGCATTAAGGAGATCGACTGAATCAGTAGACCGCCTGATCGTTGCATTAGTATTGGGACATATACACACACCTTTGCATATGTTCATATAAGCATTAGAAATATTTTGAGGACAATGGATGCCAGTGATTGGTGGATGAGTAGATGGATGTGGATGGTACGATATACATTCTTCTTAACTTGGAGATTTCGAGGACGAAATCCTTTGAGTAGGGGAGAATGTAACACCGCGAAAATTATAGATATTTTAACTACATTATATAATGAATATAATGTGATAAATTAATTAAATACTGCGAATTAAGTAAAACAGACTGTACCATTGCGTTTGTCTCCAAATTTTGGTCAAGATAGACATTTGGTTTACGTGAAACGGCCATCGTATGAAGAAGTTATTAAGCCTTGAAGTTTGTATGCATATGAGAAAAATATATATATATATATATATATAGATATATATAAAAAAAATATTCAAAAAAATTCAAAACGACAAAGCGAGAAGCCAAAATGCCGAACCGACCCTTTTGGCCTGTCGACCCAAGCCTCGCTGGGTCGACACAGAAGTATGGGTCGACCCCCTAGGTCGAATTGGCTGAATGTTTCTAGATGCACGCAGTGTCCAGATTCAGGGCGCAATGGCTATATAAAGGAATCTAAACCGAGGTTTTATTCATTGGAAAAATAATGGTGACGGCGAGGCTCTACTGCAACTTCAATGAAATAGCCTATTCTTCTCCAAAATCAAGTTTAAAGAAAATAAAAAGATTCAAGCGTTTCAACTAAAAATCTAAGATTCAACACCAAAAATTTCTTTTCTGTCTTCTAAAATCCAAACATGGCGAGTTAGTTACTTTTAGATTTGAGTGATTAAAAGTAAACGCGATATGACTGTGGTTTGGATATATTCTTGTGATTGAATCATATTGGGTCTATCATAATTTTTGAATTTATAATATTCTATGACTTGGATCTAAATCTTTATCATATCCGATCTATTAGGAATTTTGAATCTATTTCATAACTATGATGTGGATCTTAAATATAATCATGCTAGATCTTTTTAGATCTAATTCGCTTGTTTCATGTCACAATTATGGATCTTAAATTATTATCATGCTAGATCTACCTTTTTAGATCTAATTCGCTTGTGGTTAATTTATCATGTCATGCTAGATCTACCTTTTTATATCTAATTCGCTTGTGGTTAATTTGTCATGTCACAATTGTGGATCTTAAATTATTATCATGCTAGATCTACCTTTTTAGAACTAATTCACTTGTGGTTAATTTATCATGTCATGCTAGATCCACTTTTTTAGATCCAATTCACTTGTGGTTAATTTATCATGTCACAATTGTGAATCTTAAATTATTATCATGCTAGATCTACCTTTTTAGATCTAATTCACTTGTGGTTAATTTATCATGTCATGCAAGATCAACCTTTTTAGATCTAATTCGCTTGTGGTTAATTTGTCATGTCAAAGTTGTGGATGTTAAATTATTATCATGCTAGATCTACCTTTTTAGATCTAATTCGCTTGTGGTTAATTTATCATGTCATGCTAAATCTACCTTTATAGATCTAATTCGTTTGTGGTTAATTTATCATGTCATGCTAGATCTTTTTAGATCTAATTCGCTTGTGGTTAATTTATCATGTCATGCTAGATCTACCACTATAGATCTAATTCGTTTGTTGTTAATTTATCATGTCATGCTAGATCTACTTTTACAGATCTAATACGCTTGTGGTTAATTTATCATGTCACATTTTTGGATCTGAAACTTTACCTATCATGTAGTGGTTAATTCAGATCTATCATTAATCGGAAATATGAATCCTTATTTATTCAAGCCTATTTTGACATCCTTGGTATGTTAGATCTAGTTTTATTATCACATGCTCGCTAGATTTGTTTCTTATATGTCCACCTTATCACTATGCCAATTAAATGTTTATGTCACTTTTTTTAAAATAATCACTGTTGTCATCTTTCCCTTTTATTATTTATGGCTAGGCTACTTTCTAGCCTAACATGACGCCAAATATATGTGAATGTGTTAGTTAGGGATCAGGGGAAAACATTAGAATTGGCATAACTTGAATGACAAGTATGAATTTTGACATATAATCGATTATGAATATAGTTGGGTAAATGGGCATGAACACCTATAAAGACATAGGTATAATTAATTGGTTAATAATTAAAATGCCTAGGATTAGAGTAATTATAAAACTGTAATGGCACTTATGACACGAGGTTAGATTGCATTTGTGGTGGAAGTCTGCCCAGACCCGACCGGCATATCCAACAACCGCAAATGTTGAATCTAATGTGAGTACAAAAATACGAGATGGGCTAAGATACAAGGTTAGGCCCAACTTGTGGAGGATGTCCGCCCGGACCCGATTGGCATATCCAACATCCACAAGTTGTAGGCCTAATGTGGGAGGTCTAGCCCATTATAACCATAAATGGACTTGGTAACGAATTGGAATACTTAACCTAGATGAATCCATAGGGATTGTATGATAATGTTAACTTGAATAGAGGTTAGGTAAACTTGGTTGAAACAGTGGGTGGATTAAGTAAATCTTGTGGCGGTGTGTAATATATATATAGGCCTACAAACTTAACCTATTTATATTTTGGGGTTATGCAACTTTGTTATGTAAACTTGCTTGGATCAGTGAGGGTTAAGTAAATCTTGTGGCGGTGGGATAATATTTACATATATAGGCCCGACAACATAACCTATTTTTTCTGTTGGATTGTTGTAACAACCCGAAAATCTGGGCCAGTTTAAAATTTTTATTTTGGCTATTTTAGCGAATTTTGATTATTTAAAATGAATTATTTTAAATAATATCGACGAGAAATTTATTTTGAATATAATTCGAACGTATATATTTATACGCGTCGTCGTTAGAATATAAATATTTCTATATAATTATAAATAGAATTGAAAATGGCGCGGTAGTTCGATATTTCGATTTCAAACTTCAATTGAATGTACCGGGTGCAAAACAATCCGGATTTTAATGAAACCAAAAACATTAGGATCTAAATGATAATATCTTTCCAACGAATCCGAAAAATCAAAATGTCATAGCGGGAATCAAAAGATATGTCCAGTTGAAAATTCTGAATAGTCGCTATGGAATTCAGGCCCTTAAAAATAGACATTTTGCAAACGACCTCGGATTTCGACGAAACCACTTTTGTTGGGTCCGTGATGTAAAGTTATTGCTAGGTTTCAAATTTCATAATTTTTCGAATCAATATGTGAGTGTGGCAAAGGGAAACGCGTTTGACCAGTTTCAGTTGATTTTAATCGACTGGAAATTGGCCATTTTTCCAACGGTCTCGGAATTCGACGAAACTAGTTTTGTTAGGACCGTATCGTCAATACGAAGCTAGAAAATATTTTTCGAGAATTTTTAGAGTTAGTATGTGACCCCGGTAATTTGAAATGTACATTTAAAATTCAATATAGTGATTTAAATGTAAATTTAACGGAAACTGATTGTAACAGCCGAATCAGCCTACGATACATATCCCATTGTGTTCGGAATGGGGGTAAAACGCTATGAACGACAGGCGGTGGGCCTTGTTTCGAGGTCGAAATAAAAAGTCAACTTTTTGCAAATAAAATAATTAAATAAATTTAAAATTTAATATTCTCTTTCCTCACCCCTTTAATCCTTCAGGCCCCCCCGGTTAGTTATTCTTTCAAAATCATTAAAAAAAAAGGAGATCGAATCGCTTCAGCCTCCAGTCGCGCCGCCGCCAGAGCGCCCGCCGCCGCCTCGTCCAGATTGCTCCCCCTTCCCTCCAGCCTCCTCCCGATGTTCTCTCTCCTCTTCTAATCCTACAACCCGCAATCCCCTTTTAACCCTAAGCCCCTGAAGCTGACGCAACCAGAACAGCTCCGACGAACTCCGCTAGACCTTGCCGACCCCCGCGCTCAGCCTCTGCAACCGCCTGCTGTGTCATCTCCGCCTCCAAGTCCTCCACCTTGGCCTCCTCCTCCTCTCCCCAATCGTTCACCGCACAAACCCAACCACCTCCGAGAGCGCAGCACCATCAATCCCCCCCCCCCCTCTTTGAGAATATACAGTAAGTTTTCTGTTTAATTTATTTTATTTCTTTTTCTTTTCATTCTATGTAATTTATATAATTAAATTAGTTATAGAACACTGTTTTTTTTAACTGAAACTAGAAGTGATTTTCATTTATAGGATTTTTAATTCTAAAAAGATAGGATTTTTAATTCTAAAAAAAGATAGGATTTTTAATTCTAAAAAAAGATAGGATTTTTAATTCTAAAAAAAGATAGGATTTTTAATTCTAAAAAAAGATAGGATTTTTAATTCTAAAAATAAAAAAATATGATTTTTATATATTGAACTTCGAAATAAAAATATGATTTTTATATATTGAACTTCGAAATAAAAATATGATTTTTATATATTGAACTTCGAAATAAAAATATGATTTTTATATATTGAACTTCGAAATAAAAATATGATTTTTATTGAACTTCGAAATAAAAATATGATTTTTATATATGGAATAGTGAAGTAAAAATTCGATTTTTACATAGGTAGTGGAAGCGGACAACGAAGGTAACAAAAAAAAGTGAGAACGAAGAAGAGTCAAGATGTTGGATAGCTATCTATGAGAATTTCTCACCTTTCAATTTCTTTTTTTTTTCTTTTCTAATTATATATATATATACTAGGATGCAGACGGTGCTTAGTAGCACCCGACACAATCGTCCACAGACCATGGACTTGTTTGTTTGATTACGTAAACTAGTTTGACGATTAGATTTGAAATTGAATTGTGTGGTGAAATGAATTGATTTGATTGATGTGTGAATGGCGTGGGCCTTCACTAGACCGGGGATAAGGCTAGGCCTCGTCCCGTTTCTAGTATCGTGCCGTTATGCCGCCGAAATTTTCTAAAATATGTTAGAAAAATAAAAATATCATTTTATTTAAAGAATGAACTGAATAGAAATTCATATGTTAAAATAAAATGTTTTATCGTTAAAAATATAATTTTTAACGTGAAGTGAATAAAATAAAATATTCATTTACAAACCGGACGGTTTGTTTATGTACACCTATTTGAATGACATTGATTGGGACGATAAATTTCACACATCGCCCAACTGCACAAATAAAATCTGTGTTTGATTGTTTGAAACCCCACACAGGTGTTGGGATGAAATTTGAAGTTCACTCATCCTGATTGATTAAATGTGTCGATCGATTGATTGACAGGCTGTTATAAGCGTTAGATATCTATATTTGATGCTTATACAGTGTAGTGCACTTTGGTTGATGGTTGATTATTTTTCAATGCTATTATGTACGTGTGATGTGTGAAAATCCATATGATTAACTTTATATGGTAATTGATTGGGCCTCATTCCAATTTAGAAAATAAAGAATAATATAAAATAAAAGTTCATGTGTTGACAGTACTCATCCATTGAGATTGGTCATGTGTTGAACGAAATATTTTAGTAATAAAATTTACATCTTTATCAATATGAAATAAAAGTTCATGTGTTGACAGTACTCATCCATTGAGATTGGTCATGTGTTGAACGAAATATTTTAGTAATAAAATTTACATCTTTATCAATATGAAATAAAAGTTCATGTGCTGACAGTACTCATCCATTGAGATTGGTCATGTGTTGAACGAAATATTTTAGTAATAAAATTTACATCTTTATCAATATGAAATAAAAGTTCATGTGTTGACAGTACTCATCCATTGAGATTGGTCATGTGTTGAACGAAATGTTTTAGTAATAAAATTTACATCTTTATCAATATGAAATAAAAGTTCATGTGTTGACAGTACTCATCCATTGAGATTGGTCATGTGTTGAACGAAATATTTTAGTAATAAAATTTACATCTTTATCAATATGAAATAAAAGTTCATGTGTTGACAGTACTCATCCATTGAGATTGGTCATGTGTTGAACGAAATATTTTAGTAATAAAATTTACAACTTTATAATATAAAATAAAGGTTCATGTGTTGACAGTTTCATCCATTGAGATTGGTCATGTGTTGAACGAAATATTTAAGTAATAAAATTTACCTCTTTATAATATAAAATAAAGGTTCATGTGTTGACAGTCTCATCCATTGAGATTGGTCATGTGTTGAACGAAATATTTTGATAATAACAACTATTTTGAAAAGAGAAATATTTGAAATAGAATATTTGAAAATAGAAATTTATGAAGCCGTGTTGATTAGATTGACGCCATTTTGACGTAAACGATATTTATATCGATTTTATTCATTTCGAAACGAATTGAATTGAAAACGATTTCGAAATGAATTGAATTGAAAACGATTTCGAAACGAATTGAATTGAAAACGATTTCGAAACGAATTGAATTGAAAACGATTTCGAAACGAATTGAATTGAAAACGATTTCGAAACGAATTGAATTGAAAACGATTTCGAAATGAAATGAATTGAAAACGATTTCGAAATGAATTGGATTGAAAACGATTTCGAAATGAATTGAATTGAAAACGAATTCAAATTGAATTGAAAACGAATTGAAATGAATTCAAATTAAATTGAAATTTGAATTGAATAGAAATGAATTTTAAAACGAATTTATAAAGAAGAATTCAATTTTGATTTGAATTGAAAAGGAAGTTGAAATTGCTTTTGAAACGAATTTAAAACTATTTATATAATTCGTTTTAAATAGAAATCGACGAAATATATATTATATATATTATATATATAATATAATGGCCTGAATAGAACGCGCCGCGCAGCGGCAGTTCGTGAATTTCGACCATTTATTTCAAACGGACATTACGGGAGATCCGACCGTCGGATTCTCCTAAAACCGGAACCGTTGGGTTCGTATCGAAAAGAGCTTTCTAAAGAATATTAGAAATTAGAAATCTAACGGTTGGATTTGGAATTATGTCCAAATCAAATTCGAAAAAGGTCGTTGTAAGTGCAGTTCGATGGCCATTGATGGAACTCGACTGTACGGGCCTTGATAAAATTATTAAAAATAGTAATAATTTGTGTAAAATCATAAGAAATGATTTAGAAAGAATTGGGATGAAAATCTCCATTTTTGAAAAGATAAAAATAGATTTTTATCGAAATGAACTAGTTTTGAACTAGAATTATAATTCTATTTATTTTTAAATAAATAAATTGAATTTGAAATGGTTTTAAGAATAACCAGAATTTCCAATGATTGCATTGGGGTGGAATTGAATCGAAATTGTCTTCGGAATATTTCGATGTTGGAATTCGTGATTATACGAATGTTGTTATGGAAATTTGAAAGATATATACTTATATCGTTACTTCCAATACGACATTTGTTAATCGTAGAATTTGATATTGAATATAAGCCGATATATTTTCTATTCAGAGCCTTGTATTGAATATCAAATGTGATTTGGGTTTGTCGTGAATGGTGTCTTCACTAACACTGTTCTTGAAACCAGTTGAGAAAAGATTAAATCTTTTTATTTAGATTTAATGAAGTGTACTGATTAAATAATGTTTAATTGGAATTGAATTGGTATTGATTTTTGGGTTTATCGTGAACAGTGTTTTTAAACAACACTCGTTCTTTAACCCGATAATTAATATAATGTGATTTTGGGTTTATCGTGAACTGTGTTTTAAATGACACTGATTCTTTAACCCAGTTAAAGATTAAAACTAAGTGCAGTTTTAATGAATCTTTAATTAGATTGAAATGATCGAAAATGGAGTATCACCAGTTTTGCTCCAGGCGATAGTTAAATCTTTAATTAGATTTGAACGTGAAATGGTAATTGAATTTACCGATAACACTGTGGTGTTAGATATGAAGTATTACCAGTTTTACTTCATGGGATGAATAGGTTGGGATGGGGAAATTAAAATAAATAATTACTTCGGTAAGGTTCGCTAATCCCGACTAGTTTGAATTGAGATTCAAAAATAGAATAAAGAATAAATTCAAGGAATTTATCTTGGATAAAATTTATGGGAACCTTTCCCTATGAATGTGAAATTTAGATACTAACTGTCGGTTAGCCAAGTAGAATGGTTTTCTGAATATTGATCTGATGTTGGTTTCGGCCTTCGGGGTTAATATTTGGGGAATTATTCTCTTGATTAATTTACGGTTAGTGACTGATAAATTGGAATGAGGCGTATGTTGTGTTTGTGTAGCACTTATTTAAAATATACGCGAGTTATTCGGGAAGACCGGGTTTATCCCATTCTGAATAACTGATACGACGATAAGTCGAAGATGAAGACGATGGTCGAAGACCGGAAGTTTTCACGTCGTTTGGGTGATTACTAATGATCTTGATTGGGCTGTACACCCAAGAAGATGGAAACAGTTAGTGATCGTCCAGACGTACTTGGAGATCGATGGATATGCGGGGTACTAGGTGCCTCCGGTTTCGTTTAGACCCAGAAGGGACTTGTAAATGGACTGTGTGTCTGACATTGGATTTTAGTCCATGTGATTGATCTCTATTAAATATATATCTATTTGGCGGCAGAGAATTTATTCTCTTGCTTAACGCCCTTCTCTGAGACGTAAGAGCTCAGGGGTTATATATTGATGGATATCAATCGCATGGAGTGAATTGCCTGTGTGACATGCTAAGATGCAAATGATCAAGGCTTCTGTTGAAAAGCAAAGTCTTGTGGTTGATGATCGAAGCACGGCCTTTGTGGCGTAGCTTTGTGTAACGTTGATTCGCGAGTATCACACCCGGTATGAACTAAAAAAGGGAGACGGACATCAGGGAGGACATGCGTTTCTTTCTAGTTATGAGTGGCGTCAGTGCTTGAACTGGCTGGCGAGTTTGACTCATGTGGATGTTACTTATTATTACTTGCTGAAAAGCGAGGCGCCTCGTGATATCGGTTTCGGCTGATGCTTCTGGTCGGCTGACGGGCCAGGCTTACGCCCCAAACGACGGGGAAACGTAGTGTTCAGGCATAATAATCCACATCGGTGGACCGGCCCTGACGATCCATGGGGCAGTTGCGGCTGTTCCTGAGGCATGGGCTAGATTGTCTCGAATCGGTTGAGGATCTTGCCCCTAGCCTCGGTTCATACCATAAATGATAACCCAACTTCCAATACGACATTTGCGGTTTTAATTGTAGAACTAGTATGGCGACATGATATATGGTACACATGCCGCCTATGATTGATACTTATGATTTGAAGTTGTTTTATACACTATACACTTATAATAGTATCAAACGATTTGTTTTAAACGTATCAAGCATTCTTTGGCTGTTATAAGGGAAAACCCTATCCTCGACTGCGTTGCATTGTGTGATGGGACCTGGGTCTTATAACAGCTTCATCTTTCTTTATTTAGCATTGCGCTGTTTGTTTTATGCACTGGTATTCTTGGGAGGAAACCCGTTCCGTGTTATACGGCGTGGTCCCTTGATTTACCTAACTTTAAAAATAAAGATTAATAACTGTTTTAGTTCTCACACCAGTCACATGACTGACCTGGAGTTTATTGTTTTAACCTAAACTCTGGGTGCCCTTATTTTGACACGGGCAGCTAGTAGTTTTGGTTTTGCAGATTTATATTCACAGGATCCTGGTTTACAGCTGGAATGATATCCGGAAAGCTTTGTATCCGTATATCTCTTCTAGTTGTGTATTGTATTATTTTCCGCGGCTATGTATTTAAATGTAATTTAAATCTCTGATATTTCTGTGTAATATTCATTTTTACTCTGTATATTCTTGTAATCTGATGCATTGTTGTAATAAACAATGAAATTTTCTTATGTATGCATTCTGTTGTGGTTTGTTCTCGAACTATCCGACACTTTCCTTTATGGGGAAGTTACGGGTTTTTACAGTTGGTATCAGAGCTTTGGTTTACAGAGCTCGAGAACAAGACACATTAGAACCGTACGAAAGAATTCATCAGATATTGGATTAGTAATATCCAACGAGAATGACTCGTTAGAGATGGGATCAGTAGTATCCTAGAACGAGTGTGAAGAGTATATTTTTGAAAGTGAAAACAAATTTTTGTTTTGAAAATTTAAATCAATTATTCGTATTTGATTATCTATTTATATTGAGTTGGACAATCCAGTATATAAATATTTTGCGTATACGTCTGATCCACGTGTATTTGAAATTTTAATATACTGGATAGATATAGAATCACACTCTAGTCGCCCGAAGATGATTCTGATGATAGTTCGAACATCATCAGAATTGGTATTCGTGTTTCGAAGGTGTGATATCTATATATTTCCTATTGACTGGTGTGAGAACCAAAATTAGATAGGGCCTATTGTTGTGATTTGGCATCAAAAATTTGATTTTTATATATATCAAAATTATCAATTTGAAACGTTAAATTCACTAATTGATTGATGTTTGTGTTGTTTGTTTATTTGTTTGATAATTTTGAACCATTTGGCCTAATTGAACCAAATATTGAATTATATTGAAAATTGGTCGCATTGGCTTGCATATACTTGTATTTACATTGAACAGGTCATAGCAAGGAGGCTAGAGCTAGAGAATAAAATTTGTTTGCCCGACAAATAGGTACATATTTACTACATAATTTACTGTTTTGTTTGGGTGATGATGATTTTATGAGCCTATTGGCTAGCCGCTTGGCTTTTTCTTTTTCGTTTTGAGATCTAAAGGACCGGGGAAGCTATTTGAAATTCCCCGATGCTCCCGGTGCAAGGGAGGTTATGGCGAAATTTTTCGAAAATTTAGGGTGTTAGCCAAATTTTTGAAATTTTTGAAAATTCTCAGAAACTGAAAGTTTGGAGAATGGAAGCCAGATCGAACGTAGAGTTGATTAATCAAACCGCTTTCGACTTTGTTCCTTTTCGGGGACGAAAAGTATTAAGTGGGGGAGATTGTAACAACCCGAAAATCTGGGCTAGTTTAAAATTTTTATTTTGGCTATTTTAGCGAATTTTGATTATTTAAAATGAATTATTTTAAATAATATCGACGAGAAATTTATTTTGAATATAATTCGAACGTATATATTTATACGCGTCGTCGTTAGAATATAAATATTTCTATATAATTATAAATAGAATTGAAAATGGCGCGGTAGTTCGATATTTCGATTTCAAACTTCAATTGAATGTACCGGGTGCAAAACAATCCGGATTTTAATGAAACCAAAACATTAGGATCTAAATGATAATATCTTTCCAACGAATCCGAAAAATCAAAATGTCATAGCGGGAATCAAAAGATATGTCCAGTTGAAAATTCTGAATAGTCGCTATGGAATTCAGGCCCTTAAAAATAGACATTTTGCAAACGACCTCGGATTTCGACGAAACCACTTTTGTTGGGTCCGTGATGTAAAGTTATTGCTAGGTTTCAAATTTCATAATTTTTCGAATCAATATGTGAGTGTGGCAAAGGGAAACGCGTTTGACCAGTTTCAGTTGATTTTAATCGACTGGAAATTGGCCATTTTTCCAACGGTCTCGGAATTCGACGAAACTAGTTTTGTTAGGACCGTATCGTCAATACGAAGCTAAAAAATATTTTTCGAGAATTTTTAGAGTTAGTATGTGACCCCGGTAATTTGAAATGTACGTTTAAAATTCAATATAGTGATTTAAATGTAAATTTAACGGAAACTGATTGTAACAGCCGAATCAGCCTACGATACATATCCCATTGTGTTCGGAATGGGGGTAAAACGCTATAAACGATAGGCGGTGGGCCTCGTTTCGAGGTCGAAATAAAAAGTCAACTTTTTGCAAATAAAATAATTAAATAAATTTAAAATTTAATATTCTCTTTCCTCACCCCTTTAATCCTTCAGCCCCCCTAGTTAGTTATTCTTTCAAAATCATTTAAAAAAAAAAGGAGATCGAATCGCTTCAGCCTCTAGTCGCGCCGCCGCCAGAGCGCCCGCCGCCAGAGCGCCCGCCGCCGCCTCGTCCAGACTGCTCCCCCTTCCCTCCAGCCTCCTCCCGATCTTCTCTCTCCTCTTCTAATCCTACAACCCGCAATCCCCTTTTAACCCTAAGCCCCTGAAGCTGACGCAACCAGAACAGCTCCGACGAACTCCGCTAGACCTCGCCGACCCCCGCGCTCAGCCTCTGCAACCGCCTGCTGTGTCATCTCCGCCTCCAAGTCCTCCGCCTTGGCCTCCTCCTCCTCTCCCCAATCGTTCACCGCACAAACCCAACCACCTCCGAGAGCGCAGCACCATCAATCCCCCCCTCTTTGAGAATATACAGTAAGTTTTCTTTTTAATTTATTTTATTTCTTTTTCTTTTCATTCTATGTAATTTATATAATTAAATTAGTTATAGAACACTGTTTTTTTTTTAACTGAAACTAGAAGTGATTTTCATTTATAGGATTTTTAATTCTAAAAAGATAGGATTTTTAATTCTAAAAAAAGATAGGATTTTTAATTCTAAAAAAAGATAGGATTTTTAATTCTAAAAATAAAAATATGATTTTTATATATTGAACTTCGAAATAAAAATATGATTTTTATATATTGAACTTCGAAATAAAAATATGATTTTTATATATTGAACTTCGAAATAAAAATATGATTTTTATATATTGAACTTCGAAATAAAAATATGATTTTTATTGAACTTCGAAATAAAAATATGATTTTTATATATGGAATAGCGAAGTAAAAATTCGATTTTTACATAGGTAGTGGAAGCGGACAATGAAGGTAACAAAAAAAAGCGAGAACAAAGAAGAGTCAAGATGTTGGATAGCTATCTGTGAGAATTTCTCACCTTTCAATTTCTTTTTTTTTTCTTTTCTAATTATATATATATATACTAGGATGCAGACGGTGCTTAGTAGCACCCGACACAATCGTCCACAGACCATGGACTTGTTTGTTTGATTGCGTAAATTAGTTTGATGATTAGATTTGAAATTGAATTGTGTGGTGAAATGAATTGATTTGATTGATGTGTGAATGGCGTGGGCCTTCACTAGACCGGGGATAAGGCTAGGCCTCGTCCCGTTTCTAGTGTCGTGCCGTTATGCCGCCGAAATTTTCTAAAATATGTTAGAAAAATAAAAATATCATTTTATTTAAAGAATGAACTGAATAGAAATTCATATGTTAAAATAAAATGTTTTATCGTTAAAAATATAATTTTTAACGTGAAGTGAATAAAATAAAATATTCATTTACAAACCGGACGGTTTGTTTGTGTACACCTATTTGAATGACATTGATTGGGACGATAAATTTCACACATCACCCAACTGCACAAATAAAATCTGTGTTTGATTGTTTGAAACCCCACACGGGTGTTGGGATGAAATTTGAAGTTCACTCATCCTGATTGATTAAATGTGTCGATCGATTGATTGACAGGCTGTTATAAGCGTTAGATATCTATATTTGATGCTTATACAGTGTAGTGCACTTTGGTTGATGGTTGATTATTTTTCAATGCTATTATGTACGTGTGATGTGTGAAAATCCATATGATTAACTTTATATGGTAATTGATTGGGCCTCATTCCAATTTAGAAAATAAAGAATAATATAAAATAAAAGTTCATGTGTTGACAGTACTCATCCATTGAGATTGGTCATGTGTTGAACGAAATATTTTAGTAATAAAATTTACATCTTTATCAATATGAAATAAAAGTTCATGTGTTGACAGTACTCATCCATTGAGATTGGTCATGTGTTGAACGAAATATTTTAGTAATAAAATTTACATCTTTATCAATATGAAATAAAAGTTCATGTGCTGACAGTACTCATCCATTGAGATTGGTCATGTGTTGAACGAAATATTTTAGTAATAAAATTTACATCTTTATCAATATGAAATAAAAGTTCATGTGTTGACAGTACTCATCCATTGAGATTGGTCATGTGTTGAACGAAATGTTTTAGTAATAAAATTTACATCTTTATCAATATGAAATAAAAGTTCATGTGTTGACAGTACTCATCCATTGAGATTGGTCATGTGTTGAACGAAATATTTTAGTAATAAAATTTACATCTTTATCAATATGAAATAAAAGTTCATGTGTTGACAGTACTCATCCATTGAGATTGGTCATGTGTTGAACGAAATATTTTAGTAATAAAATTTACAACTTTATAATATAAAATAAAGGTTCATGTGTTGACAGTTTCATCCATTGAGATTGGTCATGTGTTGAACGAAATATTTAAGTAATAAAATTTACCTCTTTATAATATAAAATAAAGGTTCATGTGTTGAGAGTCTCATCCATTGAGATTGGTCATGTGTTGAACGAAATATTTTGATAATAACAACTATTTTGAAAAGAGAAATATTTGAAATAGAATATTTGAAAATAGAAATTTATGAAGCCGTGTTGATTAGATTGACGCCATTTTGACGTAAACGATATTTATATCGATTTTATTCATTTCGAAACGAATTGAATTGAAAACGATTTCGAAATGAATTGAATTGAAAACGATTTCGAAATGAAATGAATTGAAAACGATTTCGAAACGAATTGAATTAAAAACGATTTCGAAATGAAATGAATTGAAAACGATTTCGAAACGAATTGAATTGAAAATGATTTCGAAACGAATTGAATTGAAAACGATTTCGAAATGAAATGAATTGAAAACGATTTCGAAATGAATTGGATTGAAAACGATTTCGAAATGAATTGAATTGAAAACAAATTCAAATTGAATTGAAAACGAATTGAAATGAATTCAAATTAAATTGAAATTTGAATTGAATAGAATTGAATTTTAAAACGAATTTATAAAGAAGAATTCAATTTTGATTTGAATTGAAAAGGAAGTTGAAATTGCTTTTGAAACGAATTTAAAACTATTTATATAATTCGTTTTAAATAGAAATCGACGAAATATATATTATATATATTATATATATAATATAATGGCCTGAATAGAAAGCGCCGCGCAGCGGCAGTTCGTGAATTTCGACCATTTATTTCAAACGGACATTACGGGAGATCCGACCGTCGGATTCTCCTAAAACCGGAACCGTTGGGTTCGTATCGAAAAGAGCTTTCTAAAGAATATTAGAAATTAGAAATTAGAAATCTAACGGTTGGATTTGGAATTATGTCCAAATCAAATTCGAAAAAGGTCGCTGTAAGTGCAGTTCGATGGCCATTGATGGAACTCGACTGTACGGGCCTTGATAAAATTATTAAAAATAGTAATAATTTGTGTAAAATCATAAGAAATGATTTAGAAAGAATTGGGATGAAAAACTCCATTTTTGAAAAGATAAAAATAGATTTTTATTGAAATGAACTAGTTTTGAACTAGAATTATAATTCTATTTATTTTAAAATAAATAAATTGAATTTGAAATGGTTTTAAGAATAACCAGAATTTCCAATGATAGCATTGGGGTGGAATTGAATCGAAATTGTCTTCGGAATATTTCGATGTTGGAATTCGTGATTATACGGATGTTGTTATGGAAATTTGAAAGATATATACTTATATCGTTACTTCCAATACGACATTTGTTAATCGTAGAATTTGATATTGAATATAAGCCGATATATTTTCTATTCAGAGCCTTGTATTGAATATCAAATGTGATTTGGGTTTGTCGTGAATGTTGTCTTCACTAACACTGTTCTTGAATCCAGTTGAGAAAAGATTAAATCTTTTTATTTAGATTTAATGAAGTGTACCGATTAAATAATGTTTAATTGGAATTGAATTGATATTGATTTTTGGGTTTATTGTGAACAGTGTTTTTAAACAACACTCGTTCTTTAACCCGATAATTAATATGATGTGATTTTGGGTTTATCGTGAACTGTGTTTTAAATGACACTGATTCTTTAACCCAGTTAAAGATTAAAACTAAGTGGAGTTTTAATGAATCTTTAATTAGATTGAAATGATCGAAAATGGAGTATCACCAGTTTTGCTCCAGGCGATAGTTAAATCTTTAATTAGATTTGAACGTGAAATGGTAATTGAATTTACCGATAACACTGTGGAGTTAGATATGAAGTATTACCAGTTTTACTTCATGGGATGAATAGGTTGGGATGGGGAAATTAAAATAAATAATTACTTCGGTAAGGTTCGCTAATCCCGACTAGTTTGAATTGAGATTCAAAAATAGAATAAAGAATAAATTCAAGGAATTTATCTTGGATAAAATTTATGGGAACCTTTCCCTATGAATGTGAAATTTAGAAACTAACTGTCTGTTAGCCAAGTAGAATGGTTTTCTGAATATTGATCTGATGTTGGTTTCGGCCTTCGGGGTTAATATTTGGGGAATTATTCTCTTGATTAATTTACGGTTAGTGACTGATAAATTGGAATGAGGCGTATGTTGTGTTTGTGTAGCACTTATTTAAAATATACGTGAGTTATTCGGGAAGACCAGGTTTATCCCATTCTGAATAACTGATACGACGATAAGTCGAAGATGAAGACGATGGTCGAAGACCGGAAGTTTTCACGTCGTTTGGGTGATTACTGATGATCTTGATTGGGCTGTACACCCAAGAAGATGGAAACAGTTAGTGATCGTCCAGACGTACTTGGAGATCGATGGATATGCGGGGTACTAGGTGCCTCCGGTTTCGTTCAGACCCAGAACGGACTTGTAAATGGACTGTGTGTCTGACATTGGATTTTAGTCCGTGTGATTGAACTCTATTAAACATATATCTGTTTGGCGGCAGAGAATTTATTCTCTTGCTTAACGCCCTTCTCTGAGACGTACGAGCTCAGGGGTTATATATTGATGGATATCAATCGCATGGAGTGAATTGCCTGTGTGGCATGCTAAGATGCAAATGATCAAGGCTTCTGTTGAAAAGCAAAGTCTTGTGGTTGATGATCGAAGCACGGCCTTTGTGGCGTAGCTTTGTGTAACGTTGATTCGCGAGTATCACACCCGGTATGAACTAAAAAAGGGAGACGGACATCAGGGAGGACATGCGTTTCTTTCTAGTTATGAGTGGCGTCAGTGCTTGAACTGGCTGGCGAGTTTGACTCATGTGGATGTTACTTATTATTACTTGCTGAAAAGCGAGGCGCCTCGTGATATCGGTTTCGGCCGATGCTTCTGGTCGGCTGACGGGCCAGGCTTACGCCCCAAAGGGCGGGGAAACGTAGTGTTCAGGCATAATAATCCACATCGGTGGACCGGCCCTGACGATCCATGGGGCAGTTGCGGCTGTTCCTGAGACATGGGCTAGATTGTCTCGAATCGGTTGAGGATCTTGCCCCTAGCCTCGGTTCATACCATAAATGATAACCCAACTTCCAATACGACATTTGCGGTTTTAATTGTAGAACTAGTATGGCGACATGATATATGGTACCCATGCCGCCTATGATTGATACTTATGATTTGAAGTTGTTTTATACACTATACACTTATAATAGTATCAAACGATTTGTTTTAAACGTATCAAGCATTCTTTGGCTGTTATAAGGGAAAACCCTATCCTCGGCTGCGTTGCATTGTGTGATGGGACCTGGGTCTTATAAAAGCTTCATCTTTCTTTATTTAGCATTGCGCTGTTTGTTTTATGCACTGGTATTCTTGGGAGGAAACCCGTTCTGTGTTATACGGCGTGGTCCCTTGATTTACCTAACTATAAAAATAAAGATTAATAACTGTTTTAGTTCTCACACCAGTCACATGACTGACCTGGAGTTTATTGTTTTAACCTAAACTCTGGGTGCCCTTATTTTGACACGGGCAGCTAGTAGTTTTGGTTTTGCAGATTTATATTCACAGGATCCTGGTTTACAGCTGGAATGATATCCGGAAAGCTTTGTATCCGTATATCTCTTCTAGTTGTGTATTGTATTATTTTCCGCGGCTATGTATTTAAATGTAATTTAAATCTCTGATATTTCTGTGTAATATTCATTTTTACTCTGTATATTCTTGTAATCTGATGCATTGTTGTAATAAACAATGAAATGTTCTTATGTATGCATTCTGTTGTGGTTTGTTCTCGAACTATCCGACACTTTTCTTTATGGGGAAGTTACGGGTTTTTACAATTGTTAGGCATGATAAGTTGAAATCCTAGTAGTGGGGATGCAAGCCTAGGGGGAGCTTGTATCATCTTGTGTGTGGAACCCGTTTCAGTCAGTAACCTATCTAGGTATCAAACGAGTACTCCGAACTAGGTCGGATTAGGGGCATGCTTACTGAGCTGATTGTAAGAGATCCAAAACTAAGGGGCGGTGTCAACAATGCAGGAAACCAAAGGAGTCATGTGCGTTTATGGGTCCGGCTTGCCATGGGAATTAAGACACTGCGACATCAGTAGATATAGTTGTGCATATCTTGAAAAATGAAGGGTTGCCACTTTAGAAAGTGATACATCCTACTGTGGGGCCAGCACAGGGTATCTACGGAGTAGGGAGCCGATCGATAAGGGTAGTAGTTAGGGTACATCTAGACTCTGGTAAGTTTAGGAGTCCGTTATTGGGCTGCCTGTAGATTGTATGGGGTTAAAACCTCTCACTAGAAGTATGCATAAGTCTACCATTTCATACATGTTGGGGATCATCTCATTCTGGATATACAAGTAGTAGTGCAGAGTAATCATTAGAAGCGTATGCACCCTATCCTGTTCACCTTATCATACTTGCCTTATATGTAGTTATCTCTCTCTTTTCCACTTTATATGCCTGTCATGCTACTTTTATTTATTTACTTGCTAAAAGTAGCTGGACTTGCCAGACTTATGTCTGACCCTTTTTGTTTCCTCTTCTTTCTTCCATTCCCCCCCACCCCAGGTTCTTAGGGCGGGAACACTCAGGCTTGACCGTGATTCTTCTTACTTTTGCTAGAGCTGCTGAGATGTATGTCTCAAGCTCCTATCCTTGTTGCTATGAATATGTTTTGTTTTTGGGGAATTTTATTTATTTTATGTACTCTGATATTTTTGAAGTACAAGAAAATAGCTTTTATGTTGTAATGGGCTTTTTTTATTTCCGACATTGATGTTTTTGGACCATGGTATCTTATGATAAATAAAGTTTTTATTCCATTGGTATTTTATATGTTTATCTTGTAATATTTCCGTTCTGTTTACTATAACGCTTCACGAAAATTAATGCATTCCCTTTGTGAGCGACATTAATGGATGTAGGGTGTCACAATAACCCCAACATATTTCACAGGTTACTTACAGTTCCATTTACATGTTCCGCTTAATCTTTAAAATTAAGCCTACAGATTTATATCCCCCCAAACCACAAATCATAAAGTTTAAGATGTGCCCCAAATTTTAGTCTTATTTCACAGTATAGCTTATGCCCCCTAAATCCCAGTCCTGATTCATAGTACAAGTTATGCCCCCAAATTATCATTCCCAATTTAACATCATTTCGTTTGTACACATATTTTAGCGATATCGGCCTAGGCTCGAAGGTAGCCTAGGCTATAAAACTAAAAACGGAATGAGAGAGAGAGAGAGGGGAACATAATAGGTATAAACAAAATAAGCATAAAATAACAAAGATGGGCATATGATAACAGAAATAGGCCTATCAGAAATATGCATATAAAAACTGAACAGTAGATCAAGTGTACATGTAATAGCAGGACTAGTTAGGTATGAATCAGGTTCTTAACAGGTATAGGTTTAGATCCAGATTTATAAACATGTCAGGATTACTTGTCAAATGTTTATATCTAAAAGTTACATGAACTCACAGAGATTGGATCTAAAGAGTAGAGAATAATTTAGGCTGAAGTTGCAGAAGAAATTCTGGTATGCATATAAGCTGTTGTTGAAGAAAATAGGCTAATTCAATTCAAGCTGGGGCAGGATCTCGTTATCTCCATTGTTTTTGATGAATAAAAACAATAGAAATTTTGTTCTATATATATCCTACCGCCAATGGACCAAGCTATCAAAACGTCCGTGTTCAGCAAAATAAATTCGCCCGGATCCGCGTTAGGTCGACCCAACCTCACCTGGGTCGACCCATAGGTCGACCCCGCCCAGGTGTGGGTCAGACCCAACGGGCCATTTGCCCCCTGGCTTTCCCGCTTACGTTTTCGAATTATCGTGAAAACTCTGAACTCATATATATATTGCTCCCTTGTACGTATACAAACTTCTGAGTTCAATAACATTCTCGTACGAACTCAAAGTCTATCTTAAGCAGAATTCCGAGACGAATGCAATTGTACAATTCATTTTACTTAATTCCTAATATTTAATTAAGTATTCTTTAGTTTATCTCTATAATTTCCTTTAAAATTACTAGGTGTTACATTCTCCCGTACTTAAAGGATTTCGTCCCTGAAATCTTTAAGTTAAGAAGAATGTTTATCCTAACATCCGTCAACCATCTACTCATCCATTAATCATAGAAATCCATTGTCCTTAAAAGAATTCTAATGCTTTTGTGAACATATGCAAAGGTGTGTGTAAATGTCCCTAGGCAAATGCGAAAAATCAGGCGGTCTACTGGTTCAGTTGACCTCCTTAATGAATGTATGTTAGTGCAATGAATCCAATATGTATGAAAATAGTCCTTGTATATCATATAAACGCTATATATGTGCATAATCATCCATCCAAATGCAACATTCGTATGATGATACAATCATTTCCATCCATAAAATTTTAAAATGCACACACATCCATATGCAATATGTAAGTGATTGAGCCGATCTAGTGCCTAGTGTGTGCGTGTATATGCATCCACGAGCAACCACTAGCAAACATTTGCATTCATCAAACATAACATGTTTCAAACACATGTTCCATCCATTGGTTTTCTACCTAAAGGTCGAAGATTCGATCGATAGGATATACTCAAATGACAGAAGCAAGTACGCATAAAAGCTTAGAAAAAAAAGAAGTTAAGAACATACCTTTGAAAAGAAAAGGGTGCAAAGCGTGAATCTTGTCTTCAGTCTCCTAAGTTGCATCTTCGCGGTCTTCTCCCTATTGAACTTTCATCAATTTGACTTCTCTGTTGCGAAGCTTCTTAACCTCTAATCTAAGTATACAGGTAGGATCTTGTCTAACTGTTGCCTCCCATTCTACCTTTACTTCCTCATGCATGCTCGGCTCAATTACCTCTACTGTATCGTGCAGACACTTTCGCAAATGAGAAACGTGGAAAACATCATGAACACCCGCCAATCTCTCTGGCATCTTTACTCTATAGGCTATTTGACCTATCCATTCCACTATGGGAAATGGCCCTACGAACCTTGGTGCCAATTTCCCTACAGATCCAAAATGAACCACATTCCTCAAGGTATACTTTAATGAAAACCGTGTCTCCCATCTCAAACTCAATATCAGTCCTTCTCTTATCTACGTAGGAATTTTGTCTGTCCTGAGCTATCTTCGTGCATCTGTGGATAAGATCAACCTTTTCTATAGTTTCTCTAATCATCTCAGATCCAAGTAGAAGCCTAGCCGTAGACTCCCACCAATAAGTCGGTGTTCTACAAGGTCGTTCATACAATGCCTCGAAGGGTGCCATGCTTATACTAGCCTGATAACTATTGTTGTAGGCGAACTCAACCAACGGAATATGCTCCTCCTAAGTCCCTCCGAATTCTAGGATACACAGCCCCAAAGGATCCTCAAGAATTTTATTCACCCTCTTAGTCTGCCCATCGGTTTGAGGGTGATACATGGTGCTCAAGCATAACTGTGTACCCAATGCGTCTTGTAGGTTCTTCCAGAACTCACTAGTGAAAATGGGGTCACGATCACTCTTAATGCTAGAAGGTACTCCATGTAAACTGACTATCTCACAAAGATAAAATGATGCCAACCATGCTGCCGTTCTCTTACTCTTAACAGGAATGATATGAGCGCTCTTAGTAAGCTTGCCCACTATAGCCCGAATACTGGTGTTGCCTTTCCTCGATCTAGGCAAACCATCAATGAAATCCATAGAGACGCTCTCTTGCTTCCACTGTGGGACCTCCAAAGGATGAAGCAAACCGCCGGGCTTCCTTTGTTCAGCTTTAACTTGCTGGCAAACTAAACATCGAGAGATAAAATCTGCTACATCTTTCTTCATCCCATCCCAAAAGAAAACCCTCTTCATATCTCTATACATCTTATCACCACCCGGATGGATAGTCATCCTAGAATGATGGGCTTCCTCAAGGACTACCTTCAATAGACTCCCAACTCGGGGAACACAAAACCTTCCATCCCGTCACAACCACCCTCTATCATCCATGGAATATCTACTGAGGTGACTAGAATTCTCCCCTCAACTGAGCCTATCCAAGATGTCTACTATCTGTGGGTCCTCTCGCTCCGTAGATCCTATCTGATCCATAAGAGTAGGTCACACCTCTAAGGATGCCAACAAACTAGGTGTAAGATCCGTAGATGGCCTAAAATCGAAGGTCAATATGTACCCAAGCTCCGCCTCTCTACTAATAGAGGACTCAAAGTCATCCTCTGCCTACTCAACGCGTCCGCCACTACATTACCCTTGCCAGCTGTATAAGCAATCTCGAAATCATAGGACGCTAGGAACTCCATCCATCTCTATTGTCTCAAGTTGAGATCCCTTTGCGAGAACATATACTTGAGAGATTTATGATCCGTGTACAACTCGAACCTCTCTCCAAGTAGATAATGTCGCCAAGTCTTAAGCGCAAATACTATAGCAGTCAACTGCAAATCATGGGTGGGTAGTTCTTCTCATGAACTCTCAACTGTCTACTACCATATCACACTACCCTTCCCTATTGCATCAAGACGACACCGAGCCCTGTACCACATGCATCAGTGTACACGGTGAAAAATTTATTCCCATCAGGCAAAGTCAGGACTGGGGCTGTTGTCAGAGCCCTCTTTAACCACTGAAAAGCATCCTCATAGTCAATGCTCTAAGAAAAGGTCAATTCTTCTTCATCTGTCTAGTGAGTGGGGATTATATCTTTGCAAAGACGTTGATAAACTTCCTATAATAGCCCGCTAAACCGAAAAAATTCCTCATCTCCATTGCATTCTTTGGAACCTTCCAATCTTGAACTGCAACTAATTTCGCGGGATCCACCGCTATCCCATCCTTGGAGACCACATGCCCTAGAAATCTCACTTCCTCTCTCTAAAAGTGACATTTGGAGAATTTCGCCTTAAGCTGGCGCGCTCGAAGAGTCCTCAAAACCTCCCCTAAATTTAGGGCATGCTCTTCCTAATTCTTCGAGAAGATAAGATGTCACCCACAAAGACCACAACGAGCTTATTCAGAAACTCCCGGAATACCCGACTCATCATATCCAAAAAATATGCGGGTGCATTCATCAACCCAAAAGGCATGAATAGCCATTCAAAGAAACCATCTTGAGTTCTGAAAGCAGTCGTGTCTATACTGCCCTCGGCCACTCTGAACTGATGAAACCCCATGGCCAAGTCTGACTAAGAGAAAATAAATGCACCAATTAGCTAATGAAACAGATCATCAATCCTCAGAAGTGGGTGTTTATTCTTCTCAGTGAGCTTATACAACTCCCTGTAATCTACAAATAAGAGAAGCTAACCATCCACCTTAGTTGAAATGACGACTGGAGCACCTCATTCAGATATGCTTTGCCTAATAATCATCTTCTCAAGTAGCTCTCCTACTTGCTTGATAAGCTCCTTCCTTTCCCTTGGAGCTATGTGGCGCACAAGCAATGCAACTGGTTTCGCATTATCCTCTAAGTATATTCGGAAATCAATCTAGCGCCTCGGAGGTAAGCCCCTAACCTCCTTAAAAACATCCGGATACTCACAGACAACACATACAGATGCAAATCATCGATAGAATCATCAAGTGATTCTAGGAAACTAAACATAACAGACCCCTTTGAGTCACAGGAAATATCGAGAGTCCTCCCTCGGCAAGTCAAAAGTCTAACGACCCTCCTCTCACAATCCATAATAACACCATACATGGCTAGCCAATCCATCCCTAGATTCATACCATAGCCCATAAAACCAAGCAGATATCCGTCACACTCAAACTTGATGCCCAACAAAGATATCCTCAAACCCCAACAAATCATAGACAGATAAGTTGTGGCCCCAATGGGGTTTGAGCCAATAACGGGATCAGAAATAATACTAGTACTGAGGTGCAGAGACTCAACCGCAGAATCAGATATAAAGGAGTGAGAAACGCCAGAATCAAAAAGAGTCCTAACAGGATGATCGGAAAGAGAAATCAAACCTTCAACAGAAACTTTCCAACCTCTGTATGGTACATTGGCCTTGAGAGCATGCACCATCCCTCCGGGAAATCCCGCCCTTTGGCCATGTCCTTGCTTCTTCGGGAACTCCCTATAATAGTGTCCGACCTCACAATAGTGGAAGAAAGCATTCTTCCTATTTCTACAATCTTTAACCAAATGACCAAAGCTCCCACAACCATGACATTTCTTTTTGCCTTGAGCATTATCTTTCTTTCCACCCTTCTTTATTTGTTCTTTCTTGGGCCACACTTTCTTGTTTTGTGTCATTAGTCTTAGCCTCCCTTTTCTCCTCTTTTCCATCTTCGTGCATCAATGCCATATCAACCAATCTCTCAAAAGTAGCCCCCATCGGAATGTGAGATAATGACAATGCTTTAAGGGGATAATTCAATCCTCTTGCAAACCTTAAAGCTTTCTTGTGCAGAGTATTCATCAGCTCTAGACCAAACCTTGCTAACTGATTGAATTTATTGACATACTCTTTGACAGACATATTACCTTGCTTATGTGCTAGAAACCTCACTATTTGCATACTCTCTTCTGCTTGAGAAAGATACTTTATCTTGAATCTCTATCGGAAAACATCCCAAGTTTCCACTGGACGCCTTGCTTGCATCACTTCCCATAAGAATGAAGCCTCGTCCTTAAGTTGCCATGCAGCCAACTGTATCTTTCTGCAGTCATCAACCTCGAATAGCCCAAACAAGTACTCCGTCTCTTTTAGCCAATTTCGTGTTTCCACAAAGTTCTCAGTTCCTAGGAATGGCATTCCTCCCATAGCACAGAAATCCTTGCATATCTTAGAGAAATTATCCGCTTGCGGAGGAGGAGGAACATCGGCTGCAGCTGGGGACGGGCGTTTGCTTGGCCTCCGGTAGGTGCTATAACTCAAGGTATCTACGGATCTAAGCCGGCATCTGAACGCCCTCGGGAATATTCGATACCCCAGACATCCTAAAAAGAAAAGGAAAGGGATTCAAATAGGGAATCGAAATATTTTTTATATGGCTTTGGGGAATATGTTTTCCGAAAACTTACTTTTCTTTTGAAAATACATTCTTTTTGAAACCTTTTGAAAACAATTTTCAAAACCTTTTATCCGATCTTGTAACCTTCAGCTCTGATACCAAATATGACACCCCACGTCCGTTAATGTCACTCTTTAACAAAATGCATTAAGTTCCTTGAAGCATTATAGGTAAACATAAACAGAACATCAGAAGACATATATAAAATAGCAGCGGAAATTTAAAACTTTATTTTTCAGCATAAAACATCGTGGTCTCAAAATCCAGTTACAACATTTGATTGAGATACTGGAACAAAATACATCAAATAAAAACATCTATCTTGCACTAAAAATCTTCAGAGTACATAAGTAAAAAGCCATTGTCCCCATGAGTATCCTAAACAAGTAGAAAAGTAGTCAAAGCTATACATCAAAGCAAATCCATGTCCAAGTAGAAACAGAAGAGAGAGTCCTAATCAAGCCTGAGCGTTCCCACCCTAAGAACCTGGGAGGGGGAAGGAAGAGAGAGAAAAGGAAACAAAACGGGTCAGACATGAAGTCTAGCGAGTCCAGTGACTTTTAGCATATAAATAAGGAAAAGTAACATGATAGTAAATAAACCGGATAAACTATGCTTCTCAATTTCTTCCTCTGCACCAATACTAGTATACCGCATTAAGTATTTTCCAATTACTTAACAGAGATAGAATGATCCCAATAGAAACATATGGTTGACTTAGGTGTACTTCTAGTAACGGGGTTTAACCCAAACGAAAATAAAACGTACCTAAACAAAAATAATGGGTGTTACCCCAAACAGAAATAACAAGTACCTAAACAGGACTAGATGTACCCTAATTACTACCCCCAGCGATCGGCTCCCTGCCATGTAAATACATTGTGTCGGCCCCACACTTGGATGTATTACTTCCTAAAGTGGCAACCATTAGAAGGACACAAACCTATTTACAGGTGTTATAGCAGCTTATTTTCCCAAGCAAGTCGGACGCATGCACGCACATGACTCCATTAGAACACGCCATCCGAACACCTCTCCCCAAATGAACCTCTTATAATCAGTTCAGCAAGCGTGACGTGACTCCTACCTAGTGTGTGGTCCCCCTTTAATACCAGAATGGGTTACTGACTAATACGGGTCCCACGCAACAGATTACACAAGCTACCCCTTAGGCTTGCATCACTAACTAACTAGGATTTTGGCAGGTTATGCCCAATAGATTAATCTTCCTGCATAACCCCAATTGATAGTACATGTTAAGTTTAACGAGTTCCTATAACCCCCACAGATTTAATAGATTTACTTAACCCCACCGATTCAACATATTTACTTAACCCCACCCATAGATTAAACAAGCCATAGATTAACATGTTTATATGTATAAACCCCACAGATTAAACAGGTTAAGTATTACAGGTTATAAGGTATGCATAACCCCCAACATGTTTCGCAGGTTACTTACAGTTTCATTTACATGCTCCGCTTAATCTTTTAAATTAATCCTACAGATTTATATGCCCCCAAACCACAAGTCATAATTCAAACTCTAAGATATGCCCCAAATTTTAGTCATATTTCACAGTATAGCTTATGCCCCCAAATCCGGGTCATGATTCATAGTATGAGTTACGCCCCCAAATTATCATTCCCAATCATTCTCAGTTTAACCCCATTTCGTTCGTATGCATATTTCAGCGATATCGGGCTAGGCTTGAAGATATCCTAGGCTATAAAAATAAAAAGGAAATAAGAGAGGAACAGAATAGGATTAAAACAAAATAAGAATATAATAATAGAGATGGGCATATAATAACAAAAATGGGCATATCAGAAATATGCATATAAGAACAGAATAGCAGATCAGGTGTACATGTAACAGCAGGGCTGATTAGGTATGATCAGATTCTTTACAGGTATAGGTTTAGATCCAAATTTATAAACATGTCAGTATTACTTAATTTTTATATCTAAAAGTGACATGAACTCACAAAGATTGGATCCGAAGAACAGAAAATAATTTAGGCTGAAGTTGTAGAAGACATTCGCATATGCATATAAGCTGTTGTTGAAGAAAATATGCTAATTCAATCCAAGACAGGGCAACATCTTGTTGTCTCCATTGTTTTGATGAATAAAAATAATAGAAATGTAGTCCTCTATATAGCCTACCGCCAACGAACCAAGCCATCTAAACGTCCACATTTAACCAAATGAATTTGCCCCGATCCACGTTTGGTCGACCCACCCTCATCTGGTTCGACCCATCGCTCGACCCATAGGTTGATCCTTGTGGCCTGGGGTCAACCCATAGGTCGTCCTAGCCCAGGTGTGGGTCAGACCCAACGGGCTATTTTCCCCTAGTTTTCCCGCTTATGTTTTCGAATTATTTTGAAACTTCTGAACTTATATATATATATATAATTCCCTTATATGTATACAAACTTCTGAGCTTAATAACTTTCTCGTACAATGCCCATTTTACACAAACTCTGAGTCTATCATAAGCAGAATTCCGAGACGAATGCAATGGTACAGTCCGTTTTACTTAATTCTCAAAATTTAGTTAAGTATTCTTTAGTTTATCATTATAATTTCCTTTAAAATTACGGGGTTTACAAGACTGCTAAAGCCAAGCCATTTTGTTACTGTAATTCATAGCCACAGATGCAAGGGTATGTGGATGCTATTCAAATTAATTCGATGCAGCAAATGGATGGGACTTGTTTTTATAAACACGTTCACATTCTTAAATTGGTTAAACTTAGCTTAAAGGAATGGAATAGAACCAGACCTAAAGAACAAGACATCATTACTACTTTGCGGAACCAGTGTGCAGAATTATTAACTAAACTTGATAAAGATAATGAAGAGGATGACAACTGGAGAGCATATTATAACTTTCAAGGGCAGCTTAAAGACGCACTCAAAATCAAAGCAATTGAACCCAGACTAAAAGCCAAAGAAAGATGGATTACTGAAGGGGATGAGTGCACTAAATTCTTCTATACGAAAATGTCTATTAGAAAAAACTTAAATCCTAATATGCAATGTTTTTAAAAGGATGGTTCACCAAGCAACAATAGTCAAGTGTGTGTGGAGTTTCTTTGGAAAGGAAGTTTACATAATATTAAATACTCTTTTTTATGCCGAACTAAGAAGGAAGGAGGGGTCTGGCTTTGTAATCTCTGAGAGAAATGAGAGAAGATTTTACAATGTAGCTGGGCTGGAAAATGATTAATTCAAGCGACATTTGGGTTAAGTGGACGCGTAGTAGATATTTGAGGGGTAATAGTTGTAATACGCATGCTGACAACAACGCTTCTCCCACACGGAAGGCTATTTTGAAGATCAGATACAAACTGGCTAGTAATTGCGTGAAGGAGATAGCCAAAGGGAAAGATACTGACATGTCGATAGACCTATCGATCGAATGCAATTCTTTGGTCGATATACTTGGCTGGGATACAAACTCGACGTATGGATGTCCAAATAATAAAGTGGAGGATCTGATTAGCGAGAGTAAGTGGAATTGCTATAGCTTGCATTACAATAAATAAATTATGACCAACATTGAATACATAGCTCTGTATTACAATAGGGAGGACATGTGGTCGTCGAAACATGCTAAAGAATTCAATATTCGAATAGCATGGGAAGCTATAAAGGTAAAACACCAAGTCAAAGAATTGCATAATTTTGTCTGGGATAGGGTTACTTGCCCTAAAATGGCTGCCACCACCTACAAAGCCTTTCTTAATCGCTTACCTACCAAAGATAGATTGAATTCTTGGGGGATTATATAAGATAACTTGTGTGTTTTATGTAACAAGGAGATTGAAACTCATCAACATCCGTTCTTTGAATGTGGGTTTTCAAAGAGGGTCTAGAATAATTGTTTAGACAAAATGGACATCAATAATTGTGGCTAAAATTTTAAGTGCGTGCATCGATTACCTGAATGTCGGAAGGAAGTTGGTAGACCATGAAGCCAAGTTGTACAAGATTGTCATCACCAACACTGTATGGTCAATCACACAGCACAATCCCCAAATAAAGCTAGCTACTTGAATTGGGTTGACGTGAAAGTAACGGCGAAGAGAATTAGAGAGAGGAGACTTACAAATAGTCCGACAACAGTAGCAGAGGAGTTGCAAGCAATAGATCGAAGGGGGAAAGAGGCAGAAATCCGATTTGAGGGAAATAATTTCTATCTGCCATAACCTAATTTTTGCCTTTTTCTTACTGAAGATGACGAACTTTAGGAATATGACAGTGTAAAGTGTATTTTGTTCTCTTATGTTCTAGATTTACTTTTAGATGCGGGTTTGGGATTGCCTGAACGCTGCGTACTATATGCAAGGGTAGCTGTTGGGACTTATCTATACGGGTTATGAAGCCTTAATAAAAGTTACCCATCTTCTATAAATATATGTGTATAATTTGGTTGCATCCTAAAAAGTGCGGTACCCGTTTCTTATTTCCATCACATAATCACCTCTCTATTTTTCACGCTAAACTCTCTTTTGCTAACTATTTAAATACAAACAAATGGTTGTGGGTCGGATGCAAAAGACATAGGGGTGTCATGTAACCTGTCCCCATATATATATATATATATAACCATTAGTTTAAGAAATTCATTATAACGATTTTCAAGCATAATAGTCTTTGAAAGCCAAATTAGTAAATATTAGTAATAAATAGGGCTGTACATTTTGTGTGAATGTTCATTGTCCATTCGCATCCATGGTCGAAAATCGTACAATCGAGATCGTTTGAATTTCATGTAGGATACAGATTAGGACAACAAAATTGATTCGAGAAAAAAAATCTTGTCTGATCCGAGTACGATCGAATTGATCCAAATTTCTTATAATTGAGTACATCCACTACGTTATTTAAAATATTTATGAACGTTGTTAAGTTTGATTCGTTGAGTAATGATTCAAAAAATACTTATACATCAATACATAATTATAAAAATAACGCAATTGATAGAAATATTATAAAAATACATAAAACTCGGTGTAAAAAAAGCAATGTCCATTCATGTTCGATCAAGTCCATGATCGAAAAACTACATTCGTGTTCCTTCAATTTCATTTAGCACACGAGTTAAGACAATAATTTTTTTGGAACACAATTGTTGCTCGATTTGTGTCCGGTGCGATTTTATTTAGGGCAGAAATTGAACATGACTTCATCCAGTCTGGTTCCATTGATTTACACCCCTTTTAATAAACTTAAAACATGAATCTAATTCAATAATCATATTTTTTGATCAATATATGCATTATCGGATTCAAAAGCTTCACATATTTTTCATTTTTCTTATATCAATCGATAATTCATCCATTATAATCTTAACAAAATATATAATTTAATATCCATCAAAGATTAACTAGAAGAAGAAAAAACATTCATTCAAGATTATTTATTCAATGCAATAGTAGCTAAAACAGACACTTCAAGGTTCGTGCAATACACTACAAGAGCAAGGTTGATTTTCAATTGTTGTTTACCGTCGGTGGCCATTGTAATTGGACCCTAAAACCGATGAAATGAGGTTTGCTTTTTCTAACGACTTCCAACGTCAAATTTCTGATGGTTTCCTATGAAAATGAGTGAATGTTTCCTATAAATATTACGACAGCTAGGTTTGTACACATGGTAAATTAGAAGGCAAACCGCCGTCGAAAATGATTGAAAATCGTTAGAGATATTTGACAAAATTCTATTGGAAATGACAAGTAACCTCGAGAAGTTGCAACCAAACCGATGTCGGAAGTAATCAATAAGCATTGGAAATCTGGATATATGTCTCTTATCTTGCTTACAGCCTTGCATTTCCTATCCAGCACACATACATATATCAGTGAATATCATAAATCTATATCGAGTAGATAAACTAAAATTGAATATACAACCAACAATAATATTTATCACAAATCAAACTCAAACAATCGATTATGCACAACAAAATAAAAAAAATCAACAACAATCATTTCTACAAAACTTATTATTCATCCCCAAATCAATATCATACATCCATCATCTCTACAAAATAAACCAAACAAACTCAAATCAACATCAAGAAATATGCAACCTCTCATCAAAATATATCAAGCATAACCACATCATCTCTAAACGTACATATACAAACAAAAATAGAAAATACCAAACCTATTAAGACTCATCATCTTTTCCGGAACCACCTGACAGAGGGAATGTTCCATACTGCTTTATATACTCCATCAAGCATTGGTTCAACAACTTCATCTACATAAAATACAAAATATTCAAAGTTAGTTTATTATTTAAAATTACCGTTTGGATCCCAAATTCATAGAACATGCCTCATTATGGTGGATCCATGAAATTTTCAAAAATAACATCCTCTCATCAGTAGTCAACTCATCATGTCCTGTTTCATCCAACATTTGTGCCATCGTTTGCTGTAACTTTTATTGTAATGCAAAATACAGTTGAATTTTATACAACATTTTCTTTATAAATAACTAATTAAACTAATCATTTTTTATTACACTAATCACTATAAATAACTAGGAGTTGAGGTGACATCATTTTTATCTTATATTTTAAAGATGTTACAAGATGGTTTAATACTTGTAAGAAACAACAATTTATAGGTATAAATGGCACTAGTTAAGGTATATATAAATGTGTACTTAACTCATTATTATTAGTAAAAAGTTAAAACTTAATTACATTAAATATGCAGTGTTTGATTTATCATCAAATGCTTCCTTGAGTATGCGAATGAGCCCTAATTGCCGGTCTGCTTCATGGCACATGTATGAAGGGAAACATTTCAATATGACATGGAATCCCCACGCTCTCTTTTCTGATATAATTGGAATATATATAATATATAGTTTTAATACTTGTTTATTGGTAACTTAACAACTTATAATACAAAAATGTAATAATGATTTATAATCACGATTACTTACAACAAAAATACTGTAATGACTAGCTTTTTCTTAACATTTAAATTAGTAATAAAACTAGCTCAAATAGTTTGAAACAACATATTATTTTAACTATGGGGTTTTAATAAAATCAAATCACATAACACGGACAGATCATAGATACAAAATAGCAGAATAACTCGTAACGGAATAAATAACTTAGTAGTTCATAAAGATACCAATTACAAAATCTTAGTATAAATTACATAAAATATCAGAGCTAGAATTTAATACATTAGAAAATTTCAGATACACAAATGCCTAGAACATAACCTAGTGATGGAAATGAAACAATTGAGTCACCAAGATAGTAATACTAGATAGATAATAAACTGAATCTCCAATAGATTCCGGCACACAAAAGATGAATCGTCGAAGCCGAACTCCTAATTCTAACTCGAGGATCAAGTCAAAAAAAGAAAAAGAAAACACTCAAGTCAGGATTAACATTCTCAAATTTAAATCAACTCAGGTGAAATGCTCAAATGAAATGCACAAGTGACTTAAAGAATGTTTGGGATTTCATTCTTTAAGGATGCATTAAACTTGGTAGCATATGATGCAATACGCCTATAATAATAGTGTCTTTTGTTAAACATAACATTGGAAATAGCATAAGCAGGAATATATTTTATCCCTACACCATTTATAATGTCGTAGTCTATAAAGATACCGTAAAGTCCACCGTAAACTAGTGGCTATCAGAAGGCACTCTATAGGTACAACACAAATCAAAATCATAGGGGATTGACTAGGATAGTATGACAAGGTACATAAGACAATACCCTGGGTATGATTCTACTAATTGCATGCCTGGACCGATGATAACGCATAGCTGCACCTACAACCCTTTTAGAACAACATTTCCATAATCAAAGGTCCCCAATAAAATCACAAAGTAATAGATATGGTATCAAAGAAGTGTGTCCGATAAGAGGTGCTATCTCTATTAATCACAATATAGCTCATGTTTTAGTCTTTTTAATTATGAGCCTAAGATCAAAGTTGTCCATCATCATTCTGTTACTTCGTTCTAGTAGTGTTCGCCAAGCTAATCTATTTCATTTTGGATTCTTCACCACGTGCACAATTGTTAAATCAGTTCCCGGTATTAGAAGAGAGTATGACAACATCGACCCTAGTCTCTTTAACAACCAAATGCTTATTTCACATCATATTCATTTGTATTTAACAATCATATTTAAATATCATAAATCAAATAATGTGGCAATATAGATTTACTTTCAAATAATTACATTCAAATACAGATTTACTTTCAAAGTATCACCAATATCACAAATGGGTTCGTCCGGATGTGAAGCTGTTAATGGCGACAAGGTCATCCACATTTTCTATATTTCTATGCATTCTCTTCGCACTATCTTCCCCCTCCAATCAAGTCGATTCACCTATCCTCAGATCTATGCTCTTCCGCTTTGCTTTTGCCATGCATAGTTTCAGATCCAAACGCGTTCTTTATTTCAAATCTAACCCTATTTCGCCTCAAGCTTCCCCTATTTTTCCTAATCTACACCCTCGCTACTCTCTTAATTCAACACACATCAATCCCCTTTTGGGTTCTACATGTGGTGGCTCTTCTTGTATTCTCCCTCTATTTGTTGATGTCTGTAAGCGCTGGTTCGCGACTGCCCTAGCATACGATTCCAATAATGTGCTACGCTAGGTTTCTGAGCAATTTGTCCTTATACATTGCTCAGTATGGATTGTTCGGCTTTAGTATGACTTGTGTTAGGTGGATGAGGATGTTATGGTGGCTTTTGGGTCGTGTTATAGATATCGATGACTGATGTGTGATGCTATGGAGAGTTTCAACTTATGTAGGATCTTAAAGCATGTTTGCTAGGCTAAGTTCTCTTGACTTGCAGTAACTTCTCTCACATGTCTGGATTCGCATTTTGTTGATTTTTTCTTTATGTCAAGTTTGATTACTTGCTGAGTATACCACACTTGCTAGCTCAGCGTTACAATGTTGTTGGCTTGGTGTATTAGATTGTAGTCGGTAGTAATGGTTCTAGACAGTAATATGATGATATTCAATGTAATTGTAACACAGCACGTTTGTTAACGTCACTCACAAAGGGAATGCATTAAGTTTCATGGAGTATTATAAGTAAACAGAACGGAATATTACAAGACAGAGAAAGTAGTACTTGAAAATTTTTATAATTTTATTGCAATGGAGACAAAAATAAGTTTGATTACACTTCCAAATACCAAAACCAAGTACATAATATCAGTCTTGTACAAAACCTTCAGAGTACTTAATATTAGAATTGTAATCCCCAACAGAAAATGCCATAGATAAGCTGAATCAAAGCCAAGCAATTCACCTTTCAACTTCAAGCTGGAGGAAGGGATATCCGAACTAAGCTTGAGTATTTCCTCCCTAAAAACCTCGGGGGGGGGGGGGGGGGGGGAGGGAACAGAAGAAAAGAGGCGAAAACAAACTAGGTCGGACATATGTCTGGTGAGTCCAGTGACTTTAACAATATAATCATTAAAGTAACAGGATAAGAACATAAACTGGAAAGTAAGAAATGACTATACATAAATATGCATGACAAGGTAAGCAGGATGAATAAGATAAACATTGATCTCACTTCTAATCACTAAAGGATAATTACTACACTGCACCAACGCTAATTTCACCGCACCGTTACTAGTTCCATACTGAAAGTTGATCCCCATCTGTAATTGGTAGTCCTCAGGCGAAACATCTAGTAAGAGGTATTCACCCCATACAATCCTTACTTGCCCACACTAAATACTAGATGTCCCCACACTACCCCCTTTTTGCTTTATTGATCGGCTTCCTAACTCGCATGTATTTATTACTTGTGTCATTCGGCCCCGCTTGTTTACTTGTGTCATTCGGCCCCGCTTGTATCTAGATACTTGGGCTGTTCCCACTATATGGTGTATCAATCCCTATGATGGCAACCCGAAACAATTCAAGATGCACAGTGTATACTACTGATGCCCAGTGCCTGCTTTATCCACTCTGGGGCACGTGCATGCCCATACTCCGCCGGAACCTACATCATGGCACTACCCGTCGCTATTTCGACCGCTTATAATCAGCCCGGTAATCGTATAGCTCAGGTAACTATGATACATCTATGTGGGTTGCTGCTGAAATGGGTCCCCATTACTAGGGTTTCCTAGTGGTTAAGTTTTGTGGGCCTATATGCAAATATTACCCACGTACACGAGATGTACTTAACCCTCTCACTGATTCAAACATGTTTATTTAACGGTTAAGTTTGTGGGCATATATACACTAATATTACCCACCTACCCAAGGTTTACTTAACCCTCCTACTTATCAAGTCAATATGTATTATTGGTTAAGCTTGCCTTAACCCTATCCCCTTTATTCATGTAATATTGGTTAAGTGTTGTCCATTCATGCTAACTTAACCCACCTACACTGTAATGACCCGCATTTTTAGAGATATATAATTAATTTATTTAATTATATAATTGGTGATTTAGAGAAGTTAATGATCGTTTAATTAAATAATATTGAATATTTAATTAATAATTATAATATAATAATATATTATAATGTCGAAATAGTCGGAAATAGTGAAATTCACAATATCATGTGAATTGAATAGCATACGAGATTTTGTGGAGTTTCGATTCGAAATATAATAACGAATATATTCAATCGATGACGGTTTGAACGTATAATTATAATATAATTATAATAGAGCTTGAAATGGCGTTGCAGTTCGTAAATTAGCGATTCGAACTTCAACTGAATGTACAGGATTCGTTTTAAGTGGGATTTCTGTGAAACAAGAAACGTGTGGAGCTGGTGGAGTATATCTTTCTAGTGGAAGAGAAAAATCGGGATCTTGTCGTGTAGATTTTGAGATATGTCCAAATCAAATTTTAGAATAGTCGCTATAGAATCGTTTATCGACCGTAACGGTTTATTCGATAAACTAGAGATCGGGTTTGAATTTAGACAAGGTTTGTGAAAACCCGTAACTTCCCCGTAAAGGAAAGTGTCGGATAGTTCGAGAACAAACCACAACATAACGCATATAAAAGAACATTTCACTGTATATTACAACAATGCATCAGATTACAAGAATATACAGAGTAACAATGAATATTACACAGAAATATCAGAGATTTAAATTACATTTAAATACATAGCAGCAGAAAATAATACAATACACAACCAGAAGAGATATACGGATACAAAGCTTTCCGGATATCATTCCAGCTGTAAACCAGGATCCTGTGAATATAAATTTGCAAAACCAAAACTACTAGCTGCCCGTGTCAAAATAAGGGCACCCAGAGTTTAGGTTAAAACAATAAACTCCAGGTCAGTCATGGGACTGGTGTGAGAACTAAAACAGTTATAAATCTTTATTTTAAAGTTAGGTAAATCAAGGGACCACGCCGTATAACACGGAACGGGTTTCCTCCCAAGAATACCAGTGCATAAAACAAACAGCGCAATGCTAAATAAAGAAAAATGAAGCTGTTATAAGACCCAGGTCCCATCACACAATGCAACGCAGCCGAGGATAGGGTTTTCCCTTATAACAGCCAAAGAATGCTTGATACGTTTAAAACAAATCGTTTGATACTATTATAAGTGCATAGTGTATAAAACAACTTCAAATCATAAGTATTAATCATAGACGGCATGGGTACCATATATCATGTCGCCATACTAGTTCTACAATTAAAACCGCAATACACGTATTGGAAATTGGGTTATCATTTATGGTATGAACCGAGGCTAGGGGCAAGATCCTCAACCGATTCGAGACAATCTAGCCCATGTCTTAGGAACAGCCGCAACTGCCCCATGGATCGTCAGGGCCGGTCCACCGATGTGGATTATTATGCCTGAACACTACATTTCCCCGCCCTTTGGGGCGTAAGCCTGGCCCGTCAGCCGACTAGAAGCATCGGCCGAAACCGATATCACGAGGCGCCTCGCTTTTCAGCAAGTAATAATAAGCAATATCCACATGAGTCAAACTCCTCAGCCAGTTCAAGCACTGACGCCACTCATAACTAGAAAGAAAACGCATGTCCCTCCTGAGGTCCGTCTCCCGTTTTTGATTCATACCGGGTGTGATACTCGCGAATCAACGTTACACAAAGCTATGCCACAAAGGCCGTGCTTCGATCATCAACCACAAGACTTTGCTTTTCAACAGAAGCCTTGATCATTTGCATCTTAGCATGCCACACTGGCAATTCACTCCATGCGATTGATATCCATCAATATATAACCCCTGAGCTCGTACGTCTCAGAGAAGGGCGTTAAGCAAGAGAATAAATTCTCCTCCGCCAAACAGATAGATATTTAATAGAGATCAATCACACGGAATAAAATCCAATGTCAGACACACAGTCCATTTACAAGTCCGTTCTGGGTCTGAACGAAACCAGACGCACCTAGTACCCCGCATATCCATCGATCTCCAAGTACGTCTGGACGATCACTAACTGTTTCCATCTTCTTGGGTGTACAGCCCAATCAAGATCATCAGTAATCACCCAAACGACGTGAAGACTTCTGGTCTTCGACCACCGTCTTCATCTTCGACTTATCGTCGTATCAGTTATTCAGAATGGGATAAACCCGGTCTTTCCGAATAACTCGCGTATATTTTATAAAAGTGCTACACAAACACAACATACGCCTCATTCCAATTCATCAGTCACTAACCGTAAATTAATCAAGAGAATAATTCCCCAAACATTAACCCCGAAGGCCGAAACCAACATCAGATCAATATCCAGAAAATCATTCTGCTTGGCTAACCGACAGTTAGTTTCTAAATTTCACATTCATAGGGAAAGGTTCCCGTTAATTTTATCAAAGATAAATTTCTTGAATTTATGCTTTAATCTATTTTTGAATATCAATTCAAACTAGTCGGGATTAACGAACCTTACCGAAGTAATCATTTGTTTTAATTTCCCAATCCCAACCTATTCATCCCATGAAGTAAAACTGGTAATACTTCATATCTAACACCGCAGTGTTATCGGTAAATTCAATTACCATTTCACGTTCAAATCTAATTAAAGATTTAACTATCGCCTGGAGCAAAACTGGTGATACTCCATTTTCGATCTTTTCAATCTAATTAAAGATTCATTAAAACTCCACTTAGTTTTAATCGTTAACTGGGTTAAAGAATCCGTGTCATTTAAAACACGGTTCACGATAAACCCAAAGTCACCTTCCATTGATTATCGGGTTAAAGAACGAGTGTTATTTAAAAACACTGTTCACGATAAACCCAAAAATCAATACCAATTCAATTCCAATTAAATGTCATTTAATTGGTACACTTCATTAAATCTAAATAAAAAGATTTAATCTTTTCTCAACTGGGTTCAAGAACAGTGTTAGTGAAGACACCATTCACGACAAACCCAAATCACATTTGATATTCAATAAAAGGCTCTGAATAGAAAATATATCGGCTTATATTCAATATCAAATTCTACAATTAACAAACGTCGTATTGGAAATAACGATATAAATATATCTTTCAAATTTCCATAACAATATCTGTATAATCACGAATTCCAACATCGAAATATTCCGAAGACAATTTCGATTCAAATCCACTTCAATGCAATCATTGGAAATTTTGGTTATTTTTAAAACCCTTTTCAAATTCAATTTATTTATTTAAAAATAAATAGAATTATATTTCTAGTTCAAAACTAGTTCATTTCGATAAAAATCTATTTTTATCTTTTCAAATATGGAGTTTTTCATCCAATTTTTTTCTAAATCATTTCTTATGATTTTACCCAAATTATTACTATTTTTAATAATTTTATCAAGGCCCGTACAGTCGATTTCCATCAATGGCCATCGAACTGCACTTACAGCGACCTTTTTCAAATTTGATTTGGACGTAACTCCAAATCCAACCGTTAGATTTCAAATTTCTAATATTCGTTAGAAAGCTCTTTTCGATACGAACCCAACGGTTCCGGTTTTAGGAGAATCCGACGGTCGGATCTCCCGTAATGTCCGTTTGAAATAAATGGTCGAAATTCACGAACTGCCGCGGCGCGGCGCGTTCTATTCAGGCCATTATATTATATATATAATATGTATAATATATATTTCGTCGATTTCTATTTAAAACGAATTATATAAATAGTTTTAGAATTCGTTTCAAAAGCAATTTCAACTTCCATTTCAATTCAAATCAAAATCGAATTTGAATTCGTTTTCAATTCAATTCATTTCGAAATCGTTTTCAATTCAATTCATTTCGAAATCGATATATATTCAATTCATTTCGAAATCGTTTTCAATTCAATTCATTTCGAAATCGTTTTCAATTCAATTCATTTCGAAATCGTTTTCAATTCAATTCATTTCGAAATCGTTATATATTCAATTCATTTCGAAATCGTTTTCAATTCAATTCATTTCGAAATCGTTATATATTCAATTCATTTCGAAATCGTTTTCAATTCAATTCATTTCGAAATCGTTTTCAATTCAATTCATTTCGAAATCGTTATATATTCAATTCATTTCGAAATCGTTTTATATTCAATTCATTTCGAAATCGTTTTCAATTCAATTCATTTCGAAATCGTTTTCAATTCAATTCATTTCGAAATCGTTTTCAATTCAATTCATTTCGAAATCGTTATATATTCAATTCATTTCGAAATCGTTTTATATTCAATTCATTTCGAAATCGTTTTCAATTCAATTCATTTCGAAATCGTTATATATTCAATTCATTTCGAAATCGTTTTATATTCAATTCATTTCGAAATCGTTTTCAATTCAATTCATTTCGAAATCGTTTTCAATTCAATTCATTTCGAAATCGTTATATATTCAATTCATTTCGAAATCGTTATATATTCAATTCATTTCAAAATGAATAAAATCGATATAAATATCGTTTACGTCAAAATGGCGTCAATCTAATCAACACGGCTTCATAAATTTCTATTTCAAATATTTTATTTCAAATATTTCTTTTTCAAAATAGTTGTTATTATCAAAATATTTCGTTCAACACATGACCAATCTCAAAGGATGAGTACTGTCAACACATGAACCGTTATTTTATATTGATAAAGATGTAAATTTTATTATCAAAATATTTCGTTCAACACATGACCAATCTCAATGGATGAGTACTGTCAACACATGAACTTTTATTTTATATTGATAAAGATGTAAATTTTATTATCAAAATATTTCGTTCAACACATGACCAATCTCAATGGATGAGTACTGTCAACACATGAACTTTTATTTTATATTATTCTTTATTTTCTAAATTGGAATGAGGCCCAATCAATCACCATATAATGTTAATTATATGGATTTTCATACAACACATGTATATAATAGCATTGAAAAATAATCAACCATCAACCAAAGTGCACTACACTGTATAAGCATCAAATATAGACATTTAACGCTTATAGCAGCTTGTCAATCAATCGATCGACATATTTAATCAATCAGGATGAGTGAACTTCAAGTTTCATCCCGACACCCGTGTGGGGTTTCAAACAATCAAACAAATATTTTATTCGTGCAGTTGGGCGATGTGTAAAATTTATCGTCCCAATCAATGTCCTTCAAATAGGTGTACATAAACAAACCGTCTGGTTTGTAAATGAATATTTATTTATTCACATTCACGTTAAAAATTATATTTTTAACGATAAAACATTTTATTCCAACATATGAATTTCTATTAAGTTCATTCTTTAAATAAAATGATATTTTTATTTTTCTAACACATTTTAGAAAATTTCGGCGGCATAACGGCACGATACTAGAAACGGGACGAGGCCTAGCCTTATCCCCGGTCTAGTGAAGGCCCACGCCATTCACACATCAATCATATCAATTTCATTTCACCAAACAATTCAAATCAACTCAAACAATCTCACTAACAACACAGCCAAACAAACAAGTCCATGGTCTGTGGACGATTGTGTCGGGTGCTACTAAGCACCGTCTGCATCCTAGTATATATATATAAATAGAAATGAAATTGAAAGGTGAGAAATTCTCACATATAGCTATCCAATTATCTTGACTCTTCTTTTGCAGAATTCTTCGTCGACCTCGCCTTTTTGTTACCTTCGTCGCCCGCTTTCACTACCTATGTAAAAATCGAATTTTTACTTCGTTATTCAATATATAAAAATCGAATTTTTACTTCGACGTTCAACATATAAAAATCATATTTTGGCTTCGCTATTCAATATATAAAGATCATATTTTTATTTCGAAGTTCAATATATAAAAATCACATTTTTAATTCGAAGTTCAATATATAAAAATCACATTTTTAATTCGAAGTTCAATATATAAAAATCACATTTTTAATTCGAAGTTCAATATATAAAAATCACATTTTTAATTCGAAGTTCAATATATAAAAATCACATTTTTAATTCGAAGTTCAATATATAAAAATCACATTTTTAATTCGAAGTTCAATATATAAAAATCATATTTTTAATTCGAAGTTCAATATATAAAAATCATATTTTTAATTCGAAGTTCAATATATAAAAATCGCATTTTTACTTCGCTATTCAATATATAAAAATCGAATTTTTACTTCGCTATTCAATATATAAAAATCGAATTTTTACTTCGCTATTCAATATATAAAAATCGAATTTTTACTTCGCTATTCAATATATAAAAATCGCATTTTTATTTCACGAAGCTATTTTATATTTTTCAAAAACAAAGCATCGTTATATTTTTTCTAAACATATCATATTTTTTCTAAACATTGTTATTTTATAAACAATTTTAATTTCTATTTTAAAATAAAGATTTTCCTATTTTTAAAACTAAGTATAATTTATATTTTAAAACTGATTTTATTTAAACTGCTAAAATAAACAAAACAAAAAAAAAAACTGAAAAGAAAATAGGAAAAAAAAACTGTTAAACCTTTCTCCCTTGTTTTCAGTTCGGCCGAACCTCCCTTGAAAGCTAGGGTTCGATATTGTCGCTGCCTCGCTCCTCCAGACCTCGATCGGCCACTGCCACATCCTCCGCCTCCGCACCACGCACCTGCACCACCCCCTCAGTGCCTACTCGACGGCGGCCTCGCATTCGAATTGGAGGGGAAGTGGCGGAGAACTGATCGGCAGTGCAAGGAGGTGGGCGACGCGTTCTTCGACGTTCGATGGAGGCTCCCCCATCGATTCCGGTCTTCCCTTTTTTTTTTTTTTTTGATTCTGGTTTGAAGTCAATCGGGGGAGGGGCCAGAGGGAAATAAGGGGAGGAAAGAAAGATTTTTTTTTATTTAATTAATTTATTCACTAAAAGTTGACTTTTACATATGACCCCTGAACGAGGTCCACCGCCTGTCGTCCATAGCGTATTACCCCCATTCCGAACCCAATGGGATATGTTTCGTATGTTGATTCGATCGTTTGAATCAGTTTCCGTCAAATTTACATTTAAATCACTATATTGAATTTTAAACGTACATTTCGAATTACCGGGGTCGCATACGAACCTTAAAAATTCCAGAAAAATATTTTCTAGCTTCGTATTGACGATACGGTCCTAACAAAACTAGTTTCGTCGAATTCTGAGACCGTTTGAAAAATGGCCAATTTCCAGTCGATTAAAATCAACTGAAACTGGTCAAACGCGTTTTCCTTTGCCACGCTCACATATTGATTCGAAAAATTATGAAATTTAAAACCTAGCAATAATTTTACATCACGGACCCAACAAAACTGGTTTCGTCGAAATCCGAGGTCGTTTGCAAAATGTCCATTTTTAAGGGCCTGAATTCCATAGCAACTATTCAGAATTTTCAACTGGACATATCTTATCATTTATAAAGTGAAATCTCAGTTTGTTAACTTCGTTGGAAAGATATCGTCAATTAGATCCTAATGTTTTTGGTTTCACTAAAATCCAGATTGTTTTGCACCCGGTACATTCAATTGAAGTTTGAAATCGAATTATCGAACTACCGCGCCATTTTCAATTCTATTTATAAATATATATAAATATTTATATTCTAACGACGACGCGTATAAATATATACGTTCGAATTCTATTCAAAATAAATTCCTCGACAATATTATTTAAAATAATTTATTTTAAATATTCAAAATTCGCTATAATCGCCAAAATAAAATTTTCAAACGGGCTCGCATTTTACGGGTTGTTACAATCTCCCCCACTTAAAACTTTTCGTCCCCGAAAAGGAACAAAGTCGAAAGTGGTTTGATTAATCAACTCTACGCTCGATCTGACTTCCATTCTCCAACTCTTTAGTTTCTGAGAATTTTCAAAATTTCAAAAATTTGGCTAACACCCTAAATTTTTGAAAAATTTCGCCATAACCTCCCCTGCACCGGGAGCATCGGGGAATTTCAAATAGCTTCCCCGGTCCTTCAGATCTCAAAAAGAAAAAGAAAAAGCCAAGCGGCTAGCCAATAGGCTCATAAAATCATCATCACCCAAACAAAACAGTAAATTATGTAGTAAACATGTACCTATTTGTCGGGCAAACAAATTTTATTCTCTGCTCTAGCCTCCTTGCTATGACCTGTTCAATGTAAGTATATGTATATGCAAGCAAATGCGACCAATCTTCAATACAGTTCAATATTTGATTTAATTTGGCTAAATGGCTAAAAATTATCAAACAAATAAACATACAACACAAACATCAATCAATTAGTGAATTAGAGTTTCAAATTCATAATTTTGATATATAGTCAAAAATCACATTTTTGATGCCAAATCACAACAATAAGCCCTATCTAATTTTGGTTCTCACACCAGTCAATAGGAAATATATAGAAATCACACCTTCGAAACACGAACATAATTATTGATGATGCCATGGTCATTATCAACATCATCCCCGGGCGACTATAGTGTAATTCTATATCTATCCAGTATATTAAAATTTCAAATACACGTGGATCAGACGTATACGCAAAATCTTTATATACTGGACTGTCCAACTCAATATATAGATAATCAAATACGAATAATTGATTTAAATTTTCAAAACAAAATTTGTTTTCATTTTCAAAAATATACTCTTCACACTCGTTCTAGGATACTACTGATCCCATCTCTAACGAGTCATTCCATTGGATATTACTAATCCAATATCTGATGAATTCTTTCATATGGTTCTAATGTGCCTTGTTCTCTGCTTTGTAAACCAAAACTCTGATACCAACTGTGAAAACCCGTAACTTCCCCGTAAAGGAAAGTGTCGGATAGTTCGAGAACAAACCACAACAGAACGCATATAAAAGAACATTTCACTGTATATTACAACAATGCATCAGATTACAAGAATATACAGAGTAACAATGAATATTACACAGAAATATCAGAGATTTAAATTACATTTAAATACATAGCAGCGGAAAATAATACAATACACAACCAGAAGAGATATACGGATACAAAGCTTTCCGGATATCATTCCAGCTGTAAACCAGGATCCTGTGAATATAAATCTGCAAAACCAAAACTACTAGCTGCCCGTGTCAAAATAAGGGCACCCAGAGTTTAGGTTAAAACAATAAACTCCAGGTCAGTCATGGGACTGGTGTGAGAACTAAAACAGTTATAAATCTTTATTTTAAAGTTAGGTAAATCAAGGGACCACGCCGTATAACACGGAACGGGTTTCCTCCCAAGAATACCAGTGCATAAAACAAACAGCGCAATGCTAAATAAAGAAAAATGAAGCTGTTATAAGACCCAGGTCCCATCACACAATGCAACGCAGCCGAGGATAGGGTTTTCCCTTATAACATCCAAAGAATGCTTGATACGTTTAAAACAAATCGTTTGATACTATTATAAGTGCATAGTGTATAAAACAACTTCAAATCATAAGTATTAATCATAGACGGCATGGGTACCATATATCATGTCGCCATACTAGTTCTACAATTAAAACCGCAATACACGTATTGGAAATTGGGTTATCATTTATGGTATGAACCGAGGCTAGGGGCAAGATCCTCAACCGATTCGAGACGCTCTAGTCCGCCTCTCAGGAACAGCCGCAACTGCCCCCTGGATCGTCAGGGCTGGTCCACCGATGTGGATTATAATGCCTGAACAATACGTTTCTCCGCCCTTTGGGGCGTAAGCCTGGCCCGTCAGCCGACCAGAAGCATCGGCCGAAACCGATATCACGAGGCGCCTCGCTTTTCAGCAAGTAATAATAAGCAATATCCACATGAGTCAAACTCGTCAGCCAGTTCAAGCACTGACGCCACTCATAACTAGAAAGAAAACGCATGTCCCCCCTGAGGTCCGTCTCCCGTTTTTGATTCATACCGGGTGTGATACTCGCGAATCAACGTTACACAAAGCTACGCCACAAAGGCCGTGCTTCGATCATCAACCACAAGACTTTGCTTTTCAACAGAAGCCTTGATCATTTGCATCTTAGCATGCCACACAGGCAATTCACTCCATGCGATTGATATCCATCAATATATAACCCCTGAGCTCGTACGTCTCAGAGAAGGGCGTTAAGCAAGAGAATAAATTCTCCGCCGCCAAACAGATAGATATTTAATAGAGATCAATCACACGGACTAAAATCCAATGTCAGACACACAGTCCATTTACAAGTCCGTTCTGGGTCTGAACAAAACCGGAGGCACCTAGTACCCCGCATATCCATCGATCTCCAAGTACGTCTGGACGATCACTAACTGTTTCCATCTTCTTGGGTGTACAGCCCAATCAAGATCATCAGTAATCACCCAAACGACGTGAAGACTTCTGGTCTTCGACCACCGTCTTCATCTTCGACTTATCGTCGTATCAGTTATTCAGAATGGGATAAACCCGGTCTTTCCGAATAACTCGCGTATATTTTATAAAAGTGCTACACAAACACAACGTACGCCTCATTCCAATTCATCAGTCACTAACCGTAAATTAATCAAGAGAATAATTCCCCAAACATTAACCCCGAAGGCCGAAACCAACATCAGATCAATATCCAGAAAATCATTCTGCTTGGCTAACCGACAGTTAGTTTCTAAATTTCACATTCATAGGGAAAGGTTCCCGTTAATTTTATCAAAGATAAATTTCTTGAATTTATGCTTTAATCTATTTTTGAATATCAATTCAAACTAGTCGGGATTAACGAACCTTACCGAAGTAATCATTTGTTTTAATTTCCCAATCCCAACCTATTCATCCCATGAAGTAAAACTGGTAATACTTCATATCTAACACCACAGTGTTATCGGTAAATTCAATTACCATTTCACGTTCAAATCTAATTAAAGATTTAACTATCGCCTGGAGCAAAACTGGTGATACTCCATTTTCGATCTTTTCAATCTAATTAAAGATTCATTAAAACTCCACTTAGTTTTAATCGTTAACTGGGTTAAAGAATCCGTGTCATTTAAAACACGGTTCACGATAAACCCAAAGTCACCTTCCATTGATTATCGGGTTAAAGAACGAGTGTTATTTAAAAACACTGTTCACGATAAACCCAAAAATCAATACCAATTCAATTCCAATTAAATGTCATTTAATTGGTACACTTCATTAAATCTAAATAAAAAGATTTAATCTTTTCTCAACTGGGTTCAAGAACAGTGTTAGTGAAGACACCATTCACGACAAACCCAAATCACATTTGATATTCAATAAAAGGCTCTGAATAGAAAATATATCGGCTTATATTCAATATCAAATTCTACGATTAACAAACGTCGTATTGGAAATAATGATATAAATATATCTTTCAAATTTCCATAACAATATCTGTATAATCACGAATTCCAACATCGAAATATTCCGAAGACAATTTCGATTCAAATCCACTTCAATGCAATCATTGGAAATTTTGGTTATTTTTAAAACCCTTTTCAAATTCAATTTATTTATTTAAAAATAAATAGAATTATATTTCTAGTTCAAAACTAGTTCATTTCGATAAAAATCTATTTTTATCTTTTCAAATATGGAGTTTTTCATCCCAATTTTTTTCTAAATCATTTCTTATGATTTTACCCAAATTATTACTATTTTTAATAATTTTATCAAGGCCCGTACAGTCGATTTCCATCAATGGCCATCGAACTGCACTTACAGCGACCTTTTTCAAATTTGATTTGGACGTAACTCCAAATCCAACCGTTAGATTTCAAATTTCTAATATTCGTTAGAAAGCTCTTTTCGATACGAACCCAACGGTTCCGGTTTTAGGAGAATCCGACGGTCGGATCTCCCGTAATGTCCGTTTGAAATAAATGGTCGAAATTCACGAACTGCCGCGGCGCGGCGCGTTCTATTCAGGCCATTATATTATATATATAATATGTATAATATATATTTCGTCGATTTCTATTTAAAACGAATTATATAAATAGTTTTAGAATTCGTTTCAAAAGCAATTTCAACTTCCATTTCAATTCAAATCAAAATCGAATTTGAATTCGTTTTCAATTCAATTCATTTCGAAATCGTTTTCAATTCAATTCATTTCGAAATCGATATATATTCAATTCATTTCGAAATCGTTTTCAATTCAATTCATTTCGAAATCGTTTTCAATTCAATTCATTTCGAAATCGTTTTCAATTCAATTCATTTCGAAATCGTTATATATTCAATTCATTTCGAAATCGTTTTCAATTCAATTCATTTCGAAATCGTTATATATTCAATTCATTTCGAAATCGTTTTCAATTCAATTCATTTCGAAATCGTTTTCAATTCAATTCATTTCGAAATCGTTATATATTCAATTCATTTCGAAATCGTTTTATATTCAATTCATTTCGAAATCGTTTTCAATTCAATTCATTTCGAAATCGTTTTCAATTCAATTCATTTCGAAATCGTTTTCAATTCAATTCATTTCGAAATCGTTATATATTCAATTCATTTCGAAATCGTTTTATATTCAATTCATTTCGAAATCGTTTTCAATTCAATTCATTTCGAAATCGTTATATATTCAATTCATTTCGAAATCGTTTTATATTCAATTCATTTCGAAATCGTTTTCAATTCAATTCATTTCGAAATCGTTTTCAATTCAATTCATTTCGAAATCGTTATATATTCAATTCATTTCGAAATCGTTATATATTCAATTCATTTCAAAATGAATAAAATCGATATAAATATCGTTTACGTCAAAATGGCGTCAATCTAATCAACACGGCTTCATAAATTTCTATTTCAAATATTTTATTTCAAATATTTCTTTTTCAAAATAGTTGTTATTATCAAAATATTTCGTTCAACACATGACCAATCTCAAAGGATGAGTACTGTCAACACATGAACCGTTATTTTATATTGATAAAGATGTAAATTTTATTATCAAAATATTTCGTTCAACACATGACCAATCTCAATGGATGAGTACTGTCAACACATGAACTTTTATTTTATATTGATAAAGATGTAAATTTTATTATCAAAATATTTCGTTCAACACATGACCAATCTCAATGGATGAGTACTGTCAACACATGAACTTTTATTTTATATTATTCTTTATTTTCTAAATTGGAATGAGGCCCAATCAATCACCATATAATGTTAATTATATGGATTTTCATACAACACATGTATATAATAGCATTGAAAAATAATCAACCATCAACCAAAGTGCACTACACTGTATAAGCATCAAATATAGACATTTAACGCTTATAGCAGCTTGTCAATCAATCGATCGACATATTTAATCAATCAGGATGAGTGAACTTCAAGTTTCATCCCGACACCCGTGTGGGGTTTCAAACAATCAAACAAATATTTTATTCGTGCAGTTGGGCGATGTGTAAAATTTATCGTCCCAATCAATGTCCTTCAAATAGGTGTACATAAACAAACCGTCTGGTTTGTAAATGAATATTTATTTATTCACATTCACGTTAAAAATTATATTTTTAACGATAAAACATTTTATTCCAACATATGAATTTCTATTAAGTTCATTCTTTAAATAAAATGATATTTTTATTTTTCTAACACATTTTAGAAAATTTCGGCGGCATAACGGCACGATACTAGAAACGGGACGAGGCCTAGCCTTATCCCCGGTCTAGTGAAGGCCCACGCCATTCACACATCAATCATATCAATTTCATTTCACCAAACAATTCAAATCAACTCAAACAATCTAACTAACAACACAGCCAAACAAATAAGTCCATGGTCTGTGGACGATTGTGTCGGGTGCTACTAAGCACCGTCTGCATCCTAGTATATATATATATATATAGAAATGAAATTGAAAGGTGAGAAATTCTCACATATAGCTATCCAATTATCTTGACTCTTCTTTTGCAGAATTCTTCGTCGACCTCGCCTTTCTGTTACCTTCATCGCCCGCTTTCACTACCTATGTAAAAATCGAATTTTTACTTCGTTATTCAATATATAAAAATCGAATTTTTACTTCGACGTTCAACATATAAAAATCATATTTTGGCTTCGCTATTCAATATATAAAGATCATATTTTTATTTCGAAGTTCAATATATAAAAATCACATTTTTAATTCGAAGTTCAATATATAAAAATCACATTTTTAATTCGAAGTTCAATATATAAAAATCACATTTTTAATTCGAAGTTCAATATATAAAAATCACATTTTTAATTCGAAGTTCAATATATAAAAATCACATTTTTAATTCGAAGTTCAATATATAAAAATCACATTTTTAATTCGAAGTTCAATATATAAAAATCACATTTTTAATTCGAAGTTCAATATATAAAAATCATATTTTTAATTCGAAGTTCAATATATAAAAATCATATTTTTAATTCGAAGTTCAATATATAAAAATCGCATTTTTACTTCGCTATTCAATATATAAAAATCGAATTTTTACTTCGCTATTCAATATATAAAAATCGAATTTTTACTTCGCTATTCAATATATAAAAATCGAATTTTTACTTCGCTATTCAATATATAAAAATCGCATTTTTATTTCACGAAGCTATTTTATATTTTTCAAAAACAAAGCATCGTTATATTTTTTCTAAACATATCATATTTTTTCTAAACATTGTTATTTTATAAACAATTTTAATTTCTATTTTAAAATAAAGATTTTCCTATTTTTAAAACTAAGTATAATTTATATTTTAAAACTGATTTTATTTAAACTGCTAAAATAAACAAAACAAAAAAAAAACTGAAAAGAAAATAGGAAAAAAAACTGTTAAACCTTTCTCCCTTGTTTTCAGTTCGGCCGAACCTCCCTTGAAAGCTAGGGTTCGATATTGTCGCTGCCTCGCTCCTCCAGACCTCGATCGGCCACTGCCACATCCTCCGCCTCCGCACCACGCACCTGCACCACCCCCTCAGTGCCTACTCGACGGCGGCCTCGCATTCGAATTGGAGGGGAAGTGGCGGAGCACTGATCGGCAGTGCAAGGAGGTGGGCGGCGCGTTCTTCGACGTTCGATGGAGGCTCCGCCATCGATTCCGGTCTTCCCCTTTTTTTTTATTCTGGTTTGAAGTCAATCGGGGGAGGGGCCAGAGGGAAATAAGGGGAGGAAAGAAAGAATTTTTTTTTTTAATTAATTTATTCACTAAAAGTTGACTTTTACATATGACCCCTGAACGAGGTCCACCGCCTGTCGTCCATAGCGTATTACCCCCATTCCGAACCCAATGGGATATGTTTCGTATGTTGATTCGATGGTTTGAATCAGTATCCGTCAAATTTACATTTAAATCACTATATTGAATTTTAAACGTACATTTCGAATTACCGGGGTCGCATACGAACCTTAAAAATTCCAGAAAAATATTTTCTAGCTTCGTATTGACGATACGGTCCTAACAAAACTAGTTTCATCGAATTCAGAGACCGTTTGAAAAATGGCCAATTTCCAGTCGATTAAAATCAACTGAAACTGGTCAAACGCGTTTTCCTTTGCCACGCTCACATATTGATTCGAAAAATTATGAAATTTAAAACCTAGCAATAATTTTACATCACGGACCCAACAAAACTGGTTTCGTCGAAATCCGAGGTCGTTTGCAAAATGTCCATTTTTAAGGGCCTGAATTCCATAACGACTATTCAGAATTTTCAACTGGACATATCTTATCATTTATAAAGTGAAATCTCAGTTTGTTAACTTCGTTGGAAAGATATCGTCAATTAGATCCTAATGTTTTTGGTTTCACTAAAATCCGGATTGTTTTGCACCCGGTACATTCAATTGAAGTTTGAAATCGAATTATCGAACTACCGCGCCATTTTCAATTCTATTTATAAATATATATAAATATTTATATTCTAACGACGACGCGTATAAATATATACGTTCGAATTCTATTCAAAATAAATTCCTCGACAATATTATTTAAAATAATTTATTTTAAATATTCAAAATTCGCTATAATCGCCAAAATAAAAATTTCAAACTGGCTCGCATTTTACGGGTTGTTACAAGGTTCTTTTAGGAAATAGTGATAATTTAATTTTTAGAATTTTATAGTAATTTTTAATTAATTTAATAAGCAACTTTGTATTTGGAGTATTCGGCACCCTGTGTCGACATTTCGGGGTTTCACAATATGAGTCCATCTACCGGTATTATTACGTTTTTGGGACCGAAGCACATCGCTTGATACGACCGTATACTTATTTCTGTCGGTAGCAGTCGGACATGAATGGAATTTTACGTGTTACGTTACTAAAACTAGAACCAAAGTATATGTTTATAAATGCTCCACACCCTTCTTTTCTATCCACCATTTCTTTGTGTCGTTTTACAAAGCCACGTTCCTCCCATAAGTTCCATTCACAAAAAAATAATATCTAGGACTCTTATATAAAATACCGTAAGCACTCTTCCTCCCATGGGTTCTTTTTGACAGCAAAAAAATATACCACCATTAATATTAAATGCAAGCCTTTCAAAAGAAAATAAATTCATACGAGAGTTTTAAATGGAAGCCCATGCATACATAAGATCGTGCCCTTCCCCTCTTCGACTTCATGCAAAGCAAGGACGATGAAGGCACTGTCAAAGGATTGGAGAGGTCAGAAGCTGGGACGAGGTGAATGGGGTGATGCTTGGTGATTGCGGAACTAAGAAGACGACAAACAAGTGGCGGGTTTCTTTTTGGAGCAGTTCGGATCTATGTGTGGAGTTGGGTAAAGTGAAACAATGGAGGAGTTTCGTTTTAGTGGAGGAGCTCACGTTTTGGCTGAAGAGTTGTAGCAGCACTCGAAATGTTTGGAGATGGATGATGGAGTGAATGTGTCCACGGTGTTCAGTTTTTGCGTGCATGAAGTTTTGAGGGTCCGGACACTTGAGGGTAGATCGAGTGAAGGAAGGAGTAGCCGACATGTGTACTGTATAATTGAGGACAGGAAGTGGTGAAATGTTCATACTGGAGGAGGCGTTATGTGGTATGGAAATAATAGAACTTGAGCATGCGTTTACTGAAGAGAAGAGGAGCTGTCCATATACAAGATGCGGATCTAGTCCTTGTTTCAAGTTCGGTGACGCAACTGCGGAAGTAGCAGCAAGTTAATCTCAGAAGCAATGGCGGCGTTGCTCTTGAGGTGTGGAGCTTGACAGTATTCACTGTATATCAGTGCATGACAACAGAAAAGGGAAAAGAGCAGAAGGACTTGAAAAGTGGGAATGGGACGTTGAATGCTTCAGCGTGTTTAGCAGGAAGGAGGAGATATTTTATTTAAAGTGAACTGGATCAGCACTGGGAAGTTGGGCCAAGGATGAGATAAGGTTAAGCCCAACCATTTAAAAAAATAAATATAAATTTAGTTTTATTCAATCAATTATATATAAAATCTTGTATATGCAATATCTCGTTCATACAGTGTCTGTTTGACAAACCGTAAGTTGCATTGGGATCGTATGGACGGACACTACACAATGGGACTGACCGCAAGTCCATCGGAGCTCGTTACAATTTATGGCGAAATAAATTGCCCGTCGCAGACAAATAATGCAAACCGTTATTTAACGATTAACGCGCCAATGTGAGTAAATCTCACCAACTCTGAATAGTTTATAATTTCATGTTGTATTTTTAGAACTGTTGGAAATTGTATGTTTGATTGTGTGTTGACTGTTTGATTGAACTGCTAGTCAGTTAGTAGAAATTATATATATATATATATATATATCTCTGTGTGTGTGTATACATATGTAAACCGTTAAATATTTATATGTTGATTCTGCTATCAGAATATTTCATATCAAAGTGAAATCGATGTTGATCATATTGTCTAACATCTGTGATGCAGGAAAACAGGTCGGAGGAATCCAACTGGATTCCTCAACATTTATTTTATTGTTTTTCATATATTTTAATATATGATGTGAATTATAACCTGTTGTTGATTGTGTGTGTATGGACGAGATTAGACATCGTGATTTGATATGATTGAATACCATAACATACCGAAATGTAGATAAAGGAGGATTTTCAAAGTGATATTGAAAATAGAATATTTATAAAGTGGAATATTTATAAATAAGAAATGTTTATAAATTTAAATATTTATAAATAGGAGATATTCAGAAAGGAAATAATTTCAAACCATTTTCTTTTTGAATGGAAAGGCCCGTGTGGCGAGTTTGGGGATTTTCCCGATGCTCCCGATACAAAGGAGGTTATGGCGAATTTTCTCGAGAATTTTAGGAGTTAGAATATTTCAAGAATAAATTTGAAAAGGAAATATTTGTAAACCATTTACAAATAGAATTGGAAAGGAAACATTATAAAAAGGGAAATCATTTTTAAAGTGTAGAACCGTTATTTAAAAGTAAATCTTTTCAAAATGAATAAAACATTGTTAAAAAGGAAATCTTTATAAAGTGAAAAAAGTAAATCGAATATGGTATTCAAAAGGAGTTAATCGAATATAGTTTATTCGAATAGAGTAAATGAGTTAATTGAATATAGTTTATTCGAATAGAGTTAGAGGAGTTATCGAATATAGTTTATTCGACAGGAGTTAAGTGAATTAGTTAAGTTAAGCTAAGTGAACTAGTTATGTGAATTGGTTAAGTTAACCAAAGTGAATTAGTCGAGTTAATCAAAGTGATTAGTTAAGTTAATCGAGATAAGTAAATCAAGTTAGGTTAATCGAGTGGAATTAGTCAGTCGAGTTAATAAATTGAGTTAGTCAAACCAAGTAAAACCAGTTAGAGTTGATCGGTTAGAATTAACCAGTTAGAGTTAATCAATCCGAGTTAATCAAGTAGAGTTAAGTAAAATTAGAACTGACTATAGATTAGTAAATTGAATGGTTTTCTATGTGTCTATATGATGTTGGTTTCGGCCTTCGGGATTTATACTTAGGGGATTGTTCTCATACTAGTTTACAGTCAGGGACTGATAGTTGGGGAAGAGTAGTGATTTGTAAATAAGCAGATGGAAACGTTTTCCAGTGTTAATAACATATATTTTCTAAACATAGAAAATAAGGCAATATGAATATATATATATATAGATATATGTTGATGATTTACCGATATAATTTCCATCTGGAAATAATATTGTTGTTTGCACACTTGTTTTTCTTTGATAGTTAACTCACCGACTATCGAAGTTTTGACCATTTTAACGTTGTTAATATGGAGAGACCGGTTGGATTATTATCCAAAGAACCACTCTGTATTGGCATAAGCGTTGCGAATCATTTATGCCAAAGACAATTGAAGACGGAGTAAAATGCAAGGGCTGTTGTATAAGTCTTAGATAACAGTGACTAAGATGGATATACGGAATAGTGCCTTCGGTTTGTCCAGTCCCAGGACAACGTATATGGAAGAAGGTCTGACAGAGTATATCCAATGAACCGCGTAAGTTGATCTGTTCAATCGTATTCACGTTTGGTGGCGGAGGAATTCGTTTCTCTTAGCTGTATACCCGTGTTATTTTTGGATAAGTCAATTTGTGATTTGGCGGGTATGACGATGTGACATTCTAAGTGAATGAAGATGACTTGTGTTGATGAATGTCTGACAGATTATTTCCAGAAAGGTCACGTACATTGATTTCTTCAACTATACCAAAAGTGGAAGCGGAGAAGGAAACTTCTTTTAGCTGACACGTAATGTATGGTTGTAAACGTCAATTAGTGATTTTTGATGGATCTGACAATGTGGCATTCGAAGTGAATCTGATGTGATGATAAAGCGTAGCTTCTAGCCTCATCAACCAGTAAATGACAGAAATCGGGCAGGCAGCATGGCTAAGTCGGTCGCACCGAAGTAGGGTGTATAATCACCTATCTAGAGAATATTCATTTGTTTCTTAAATCTATCAATGCTGTCCCATATTTATACGGGAACGGTTGCTGATCCCAACCGTTGGTGATGTACATTCGATACACTCAAGCGAAATGAGTGGTCGGTCATGTGTGGCTGAGTTACAAGATGTTCTTGTTGAACTCCAGTGTATCGTTCCTAGAGTACACTGATCGGAAGGTGGTTCCACACCTTGTCATAGTTGGAAATCCATTATCCAATACGTGCTTGCGATTTTGATTGTATACTATATATGTAGAACGTGAGATGAAAGCATTTCTGCTAGTTGATATCTATTTGTATATAGACATTATTATAATATCAAAAGGTTTTTGATATAAGGATATTTTGGATTCTCATAAGGGAAAAACCCGTTCCGTTCTACGGCGTGGTCTTATGAGATATCGTTTACTTGTTCAACTGTTTTTAAGCTGTTTTACTCATACCAGTCCCATGACTGACCCGGAGTTTACTTTGTTGTTTTCCCTAAACTCTTGGGTGCCTAAATTCGTACGGGCAGTCAAGTAGTCGGGTTTTACAGATATACTTGGAGAGTTTGGAGCAAGAGACTTCAAGATCATATAGCTATAGTTATTTCCGCTGTGTTGTAAGTGTTGTACTCTGATAAGTGCTATTGTATACATAACTATTATATTTCAAAGTTATGTTATCTATTATATGTTATTCGTTCCGCTGTGAGGTTCGTGTTACTCTGATGTTGTGTTCTTCTTCTTCTTCTTCTTCTTCTATTCTAAGTTTCTATCTTATCTATTCTCACCCTCTAATTTCTTTCATTAATTACCGGGATTTTTCGACGTTTTGGTTATCGACGTCGAGCTTACGTCGATAACCAAAGTCTCTCAAAATCCGGGTCGTTACATACACATCATGTTGTATTGGTTAAGTGTATCTTATTAGCTTAACCCTGTTCATTCATCATGTTATATTGGTTAAGTGTTTTAAATTTAATTAACCCCACCCACTTGTCTAATTAACATGTTGTATTGGTTAAGTGCTCTTGATTTACTTAACCCCACCCACTTATCTAATTAACATGTTGTATTGGTTAAGTGTTCTCAATTTACTTCACCCTACCCACTTATCTAATTAACATGTTGTATTGGTTAAGTGTCCTCAATTTACTTAACCCCACCCACTTATCTAATTAACATGTTCAGTTGGTTAAGTGTTCTCAATTTACTTCAATTTACTTCACCCCAGCTACTTGTCTAATTAACATGTTGTATTGGTTAAGTGTTCTCAATTTACTTAACCCCACCCACTTATCTAATTAATATGTTGTATTGGTTAAGTGTTCTTAATTTACTTAACCCCACCCGCTTATCTAATTAACATTTTGTATTGGTTAAGTGTTCTCAATTTACTTAACCCACCCACTAATCTATTCATTGGCATTAATTAATTTATTAATGCACCAACCTCTCACATTAGAACTGTTTTTTGCGGTTGCTAGATGTATCGGGCGGTTCCGGGCAGACTTCTATCGCAAACTCATTCTAACCTCGGGTTTTAGGCTTAATGCGCTAACCTATCACATTAGATCTGTGTTGTTGCGGTCACTGGATGTGTCGGGCGGTTCTGGGCAGTCTTACAGTGCAATTCAATCTAACCTCGGGTTAGGCATGTTCATCTTTTAACCAATTTACATATTTACCATTTATGTCCAAGTCTAGATTTATATGTAAATTATCCATAAGTGTGGTCAATTCAAGTTATGCCACATTTACTAGATATGCCCAAAATTAATTATATGATTACAACCCATTTTGTGCCAATTACATAATGTCCAATATTTAATGTTTCCCAACTGTTTCCCAACGTCAATCGTTCGTATGATTCATATAATACGTTAGGCTCGCCATTAGCCTAACTCATAAGAAAAAGGGAAAGAAAGAGACGTATAACATCCAAATTGGCATAAAACAATATATATATCCAATTATGAACATAACTAGCATATAACAAAGATCTCATTTACGAACTTGCATAACAAAATAGATCTAAATTTACATATGAACTTGCATAATAAGTTAGATCAAAATTAACATATGGGCTTGCATAACAAATTAGATCTAAATTAACATATGGACTTCCATAACAAATTAGATCTAAATTAACATATGGACTTGCATAAAAAACTAGATCTAAATTAACATATGGACTTGCATAACAAATTAGAACTAAATTAACATATGGACTTGCATAACAAATTAGGTCTAAATTAACATGTGGACTTGCATAACAAATTAGGTCTAAATTAGCGTACGGACTTGCATAACAAATTAGATCTAAATTAACATATGGACTTGCATAACAAATTAAATCTAAATTAACATATGAACTTTCATAACAAATTAGATCTAAATTAACATATGAAAATAGACTAACATGGATCATAAACTTGCATGATCATAATTTACATTGACATAAATTTGCATAATCAATGACTTGCATAAGCAATAAACATATAAAATATGAATTTGCATAAACATATAAACTGGCATGGATCTAATCATATAAAATATGACTTGCATAGATCGAAACATATAAATAGGAACTTGCATGTACGAATATGATTTTCACATAAACTTGTATATGATTTGCATACAAACTTGCATATAAACTTGCATATGTAATTAGACATGTAGACTAATATCACATGATCAACATATAAACTTGCATATGATTTGCATACGAACTTTCATACAACAACATCATAAAATGAATCTAATCGAGCATACACAATTAGACAGATGAATTAACATCAAAAAATGGACTTAATCAAGTATATGTAACTAGTCATATTCATATAGTCCGACTTACAAACCCATCACAATTACGTTCAACAATTATCTTGTTAAAGGAGTTGTACTCACTATGAACGGATTAAAGAAGAGAATAGATTAAGCGTAGAATCCTTTTTCCACCATCCTAAGTTTTAATTCGTTGAATAAGAGAAGCTTGCTCAGCCTATGTTGCAGCAGCATGGTGGCTTGAGAATGATTTTTGTTTTGATTTAGGGTTTAGGTTAGATGTGATTATATAAGAGTGTAGGATTAATTATAGCCTTTAGATCAGTCTAGGAGTAATCAAAGCCATCCAAACCAAAGAGATGTGTCACTCAGCCAATCACAGCACGACACATAAGCCCTAATACCTCAGAATTCGTCACTAGGCCGATCAGAGAAGGCCACGTTCAAAATAAAAACAATCCTTGACCAACAAAAAAGCGTCATGTGCGCCACATGATGCGTACATGTCATATATATATGTGTGTGTATGTGTATATATATATTCTATATATATATTTTTTATTTTTTATTGTCAATTAACATAAGTGACAAATTATCATATTCTCTTTATAATTGACATAAGTGACAAATTAGCATATGTATTCATACAAATTAAGATTAATTACATGGTTTCCAAAATTATCATCCAATAAACATAAATGACAATTAATCGAACATAAATGACAAATTACTTGTTTTCTTTATTGCATGCATTGATTCCTTCTATACTCACACATTTTTAAATTTGTATCTTTATAACATAATTGCAATATGTATATATATATGCATCTATTTATTTATTTTTATAACATAATTGCACATATGTACATATATGCATCTATTTATTTAATAATTTTACCGTATGCATTATTGCGTTAAATCTCCTTATTTAACGCACGTACTAATATGTTAATCTTCTTACCTTTAATTTGTCACATGCGTTTCTTTACATTAATGCTTTTCCACATTTTCTTGCGCACTTTTGAATTTTCTTCCTTAATTTATTAATCCATAAATTAATTATATAAAAAATTGGATTATTACATTCTCCCCTCCTTAAAGGATTTTGTCCCTGAAATCTCCAAGTTAAGAAGAATGTTACCATTCTACCATCCATCATCCATCTACTCATCCATCAATCACAGACATCCATTGTCCTTAAAAGATTTCTAATGCTTTAATGAACATATGCAAAAGTGTGTGAATATGTTCCTACTCTAATGCAAAATCAGGCGGTTTAACTGACTCAGTCGACCTCCTTAATGCAATTTAAGATAGTGCCATGCATCCATTATGTATGCAAAAGAATCCTAATGATACATATCGTTTTTACATGCATGTAGAATCATTTATTCAAATGCAACATCCATATGATAACACATTCAATATACATCCATCAAATTAATTATGCACACTTATTCATATGCAATATGAATGTGATTGAGCCGATCTAGTGCCTAATGTGTGTGTAAATGCATCCACGAGTAACCACTAGCAAACACTTGCATCCACCAAACATAACATGTCTCAAACACATGTTTACAACCATAGGATTTTCCTACCTAGAGATCGAAGATGTAATCGAGAGGACATACTGAACAATAGAACAAGTATAAACAAAGCAATAGAAAAAGGAGAATTTAAGAACATACCCTCCAAAAGGAAAAGGTATTCTTCCGTCTCCCAAGTCACGTCTCCTTGATCATCTCTCCATTGGACTTTGAACATTTGACCTCTCGGTTGTGTAACTTCTTGACCTCCGATCCAAGGATGCATGTATGAGCTTGTCTAATCGTGGCATCTTGCTCCACTTCCACTTCCCAAAGCAAGCTCGGCTCCACTACTTTTGCGGTATCATGTAAACGCTTCTTCAAGGATTGTCTTCCTCAAGCTCTTGTCTCGTGATACGCAAAGTCTATCTCGCGCCTCGTGGGTAAACCCCGAACTTCATTAAAGACGTCATCAAACTCACAGACCACACGAACAAATTTCAAATCATCAATGAATGCATCAAGAGATTCTAGGTAGCTAAGCGTGACTGAACCCCTAGGATCACAGGAAATATCAAGGGTCTTTCCACAACGAGTCAACAATCTAACTACCCTCTTTCACAGTTTAGGATGGCACCATGCTTGGCTAGCCAATCCATTCTTAGAATCAAGCTATAGCCCATGAAACCAAGAACGAAGGCGTTGCATTCATGCCCAACGCCCAAGATAGACACTCTCAAATCCCGACAAACCATAGATAAGTGAGCCGAACCACCAATAGGATTTTAAACTACAATGGGATCCATGACTAGACTAGTATTTAGGTGCAGTGTTTCAACTATCGAAGCAGATACAAACGAGTGCGAAGCGCAAAAGTTGAAAAGAGTTCTAGGAAAAAGAAATCAAATCCTCAACCAAAACTTCCTATCTCTTTCCGATATACTGACCACGAGAACACAACCTTCCCTTCCGAAGATCCTGTACTTTGTCCTTACCCTTGCCCTTGCCTCTTTGGACAATCCTGATAAGATGTCCTGTCTCTCCGTAATGATAACAACTAGTCTTCTTCTTCTTCTTTCTAACATCTTTTTTTAAGTGGCCAGGTATTTCACAATTGTGGTACTTCCTTTTTCTCTTGGCCCTTGTTATCCTTACCGCCTTTCTTTGGATCCACTTTCTTATCATGTGTCCTATCCATGTCTCCCTGCACTTTCTCCATTCTGACCTCCCACCAAAATGAAGCTTCATCCTTCATTAACCAAGCACCTGGTTGAATCTTCCTCCCATTGTCTATCTCAAAGGTACCAACAAGTCCTCCACTTTGTTGAGACAACTTCTAGCCTCGACAAACGTCTCAGTCCCATGAAGCGGTTTTCCGCACGGAAGTTTTTACACATCTTAGAAAAAGCATCTATACGCGGAGGAAGAGATTCAAAAAGGAAAGAGGAAGGAACTTGAAACAAAGAATCAGAAGAAAGATATATGGCTTTTGGGGATTATTTGTTTCAAAATAAACTTTTCTTTTGAAAATACTTCCTTATAAAACCTTTTTGAAAATAGTTTTCAATTTTTTTTATCTAATCTGGTAACCTTCAGCTCTGATACCAAGGGTAACACCAAACGTCCGTTAATGTCACTCACAAAGGGAATGCATTAAGTTTTGTGGAGTATTATAAGTAAATAGAACGGAATACTATAAAACAGAGAAAGTAGTACTTGAAAATTTTTATAACTTTAATGCAGCGGAAACATAAATAAGTTTGATTACATTTCCAAATACCAAAACCTAGTATATAATATCAGTCTTGTACAAAACCTTCAGAGTACTTAATATTAAAACTGTAATCCCCATCAGAAAATGCCATAGGTAGGCTGAATCAAAGCCAAGCAATTCACCTTTCAACTTCAAGCTGGAAGAAGGGATATCCGAACTAAGCTGAGTATTTCCTCCCTAAAAACCTAAGCCGGGGGGGGGGGGGGGGGGGGACTGAAGAAAAGAGGCGAAAACAAAGTAGGTCAGACATAAGTCTGGTGAGTCCAGTGACTTTAACAATAATATCATTAATGTAGCAGGGTAAGAACATAAACTAGAAAGTAAGAAATGAATATACATAAATATGCATGGCAAGGTAAGCGGGATGAATGAGATAAACGTTGATCGCGCTTCTTAATCAGTAAAGGATAATTACTACACTGCACCAATGCTAATTTAACCACACCGTTACTAGTTCCATACTGAAATTTGGTCCCCATCTTGTAATTGGTAGTCCTCGGGCGTAACATCTAGTAAGAGGTATTCACCCCATACAATCCTTACTTGCCCATAATAAATACTAGATGTCCCCACACTGATCGGCTCCCTAACTCGCATGTATTTATTACTTGTGTCATTCGGCCCCGCTTGTTTACTTGTATCATTCGGCCCCGCTTGTTCACTTGTGTCATTCGGCCCTGCTTGTATGTGGATACATGTGCTGGTCCCACTATAGGGTGTATCAATCCCTATGATGGCAACCCGACACAATTCAAGATGCACAGTGTATACTACTGATGCCCATTGCTTGCTTTTTCCACTCCGGAGCACGTGCACGCCCATACTCCGCCAACCTACACTACCGCACCACCCGCCGCTATTTTGACCGCTTATAATCAGCCCAGTAATCATGCCCCACCCATCCTAGATCAGGGTACCATGATACGTCTATGTGGGTTACTGCTGAAATGTGTCCTCATTACTAGGGTTTCCTACTAGTTAAGTTTTGTGGGCCTATATATGCAAATATTACCCACCTACAGGAGATGTACTTAACCCTCTCACTGATTCAAACATGTTTATTTAACGGCTAAGTTTGTGGGCCTATATACACTAATATTACCCACCTACCCAAGGTTTACTTAACCCTCCTACTTATCAAGTCAATATGTATTATTGGTTAAGCTTGCCTTAACCCTATCCCCTTTGTTCATGTAATATTGGTTTAGTGCTGTCCATTCATGTTAACTTAACCCACCCACACATCATGTTGCATTGGTTTAGTGTTTCTTATTAACTTAACCCTGTTCATTCATCATGTTATATTGGTTAAGTATTTTAAATTTACTTAGCCCCACCCACTTGTCTAATTAACAAGTTGTATTGGTTAAGTGTTCCCAATTTACTTAACCCCACCCACTTATCTAATTAATATGTTGTATTGGTTAAGTGTTCTCAATTTACTTAACCCCACCCACTTATTTAATTAACATGTTGTATTGGTAAAGTGTCCTCAATTTACTTAATCCCACCCACTTATCTAATTATCATGTTGTATTAGTTAAGTGTTCTCAATTTACTTAACCCCACTCTACTTAACCCCACTCAGTTATCTAGTTAACATGTTGTATTGGTTAAGTGTTCTCAATTTGCTTAACCCCACTCACTTATCCAATTAACATGTTGTATTGGTTAAGTGTTCCCAATTTACTTAACCCCACCCACTTATCTATTCATTGGATTTAATTAATCTCTTAATGCACCAACCTCTCACATTAGAACTGTTGTTTGCGGTTGTTGGATGTGCCGGGAGGTTCCAGGCGGACTTCTACCGCAAACTCATTCTAACCTCAGGTTTTGGGCTTAATGCGCTAACCTCTCACATTAGATCTAATGTGTTGTTGCGATCGGTGGATGTGGCGGGCGGTTCCGGGCAGTCTTACACCGCAACTCAATGTAACCTCGGGCTAGGCATGTTCATCTTTTAACCAATTTACATATTTACCATTTATGTCCAAGTCTAGATTTATACGTATATTATCCATAAGTGTGGTCAATTCAAGTTAAACCACATGTACCAGATAAGCCCAAAATTAATTATATGATTACAACCCATTTTATGCCAATTACATAATGTCCAATATTTAATGTTTCCCAATTGTTTCCCAACGTCAATCGTTCGTATGATTCATATAATACATATTGCTCGCCTTTAGCCTAACTCATAAGAAAAAGGGAAAGAAAGAGATGTATAACATCGAAACTGGCATAAACAATATAGATCCAATTATGAACATAACTAGCATATAATAAAGATCCCATTTATGAACTTGAAGAACAAAATAGATCTAAATTAACATATGAACTTGCATAACAAGTTAGATCTACATTAACATATGAACTTGCACAACAAATTAGATCTAAATTAGCATATGAACTTCCATAATAAATTAAATCTAAATTAAAATATGGACATGCACAACAAATTAGATCTAAATTAACATATGGACTTGCACAACAAATTAGATCTATATTAACATATGAACTTGCAGAACAAATTAGGTCTAAATTAACATATGGACTTGCATAACAAATTAGATCTAAATTAACATAAGGACTCGCATAACAAATTAGATCTAAATTAACATATGAACTTGCATAACAAATTAGATCGAAATTAACATATGAAAATAGACTAGCATGGATCATAAACTTGCACGATCATAATTTACATTGACATAAATTTGCATAATCAATGACTTGCATAAGCAATAGACATATAAAATATGAATTTGCATAAACATATAAACTGGCATGGATCTAATCAAATAAATTATGACTTGCATAAATCTAAACATATAAATAGGAACTTGCATGTATGAATATGATTTTTACATAAACTTGCATACGATTTGCATACAAACTTGCATATAAACTTGCATATGTAATTAGACATGTAGACTAATATCACATGATTTACATATAAACTTGCATATGATTTGCATACGAACTTGCATACAACAACATCATAAAATGGATCCAATCGAGCATACACAATAAGACACATGAATTAACATCATAAAATGGACTTAATCAAGTATATGTAATTAGTCATATTCATATATTCCAACCTATAAACCCATCACAATTATGTTCAACAATTATCTTGTTAAAGGAGCTATACTCACTATGAACGGATTAAAGAAGAGAATAGATTAAGCGTAGAATCCTTTTTCCACCATCCTAAGTTTTAATTCGTTGAATAAGAGAAGCTTGCTTAGTCTATGTTGTAGCAGCATGGCGGCTTGAGAATGATTTTTTGTTTTGATTTAGGGTTTAGGTTAGATGTGATTATATAAGAGTGTAAGATTAATTCTAGCCTTAAGATCAGTCTAGAAGTATTCAGAGCCATCCAAACCAAAGAAATGTGTCACTCAACCATTCACGTAATGACACATAAGCCTTAATACCTCAGAATTCGTCACCAGGCCAATCAGAGAAGGCCACGTTAAAAAAAAAAACAATCCTTGACCAACAAAAATGCGCCACGTGCGCCACATGATGCGTAGATGTCATATATATATATGTATATATATATATATGTATATATTATATATATATATATTTATTGTCAATTAACATAAGTGACAAGTTATCATATTCTCTTTAATGTTAATTGACATAAGTGACAAATTAGCATAAGTATTCATACAAATTAAGATTAATTACATGGTTTCCTAAATTATCATCCAATAAACATAAATGACAATCAATCGAACATAAATGACAAATTACTTATTTTCTTTATTGCGTGTATTGATTCCTTCTATACTCACACATTTTTAAATTTGTATCTTTATAACATAATTACACATATGTACATATATGCATCTATTTATTTATCTTTATAAAATAATTGCACATATGTACATGTGTGCATCTATTTATTTAATACTTTTACTGCATGCATTATTGTGTTAAATCTCCTTATTTAACGCACGTACTAATATGTTAATCTTCTTACCTTTAATTTGTCACATGCATTTCTTTACATTAATGCTTTTCTACATTTTCTTGCGCACTTTTGAATTTTCTTCCTTAATTAATTAATCCATAAATTAATTATATAAAAATTTGGGTTATTATAGTAATATAGGAGTTTATCTTGCAGTTTAAATTTTGGGGATTGTTGTGCTGTTTTGGGTTCAGGATTTTAGCTTGTGGTATTTGGATTTATACTTTGGAAGTTTGGGTGATGGTGATTATCTTGGCTCAGTTTGCTTTGGGTACTAGTTTTTGGTTTTGCTTGGCAGTCTCATCTCAACGTGCATGTAAAGTGTAACATCCCATGTCCATTAATGTCACTCACTATGGGAATGCATTAACTTTCATGGAGTATTATAAGAGTATCGAACATAATATCACAAGACAGATATATAAAATGGTACTTAAGAAAATTCAAAATTTGTTCGTTGCAGTGAAAAAGCAAAACATGCCTGGTTACAACATCAAAACTATATACTAAAGGCAAGTACACAAATATCCATCTTGTACAAAATTATTATCAGAGTACATAAAAGTAAAACCATAATCCCACTCCAAATAGCCATAATGGAAAAGAGATAATGCTGAGCATTACTTTCAATACTTCCAAGCACTTTAAGAAGAAAGAGATTCAAGTCAAGCTCCACTAGTTCCACCTTGAGGACCTGAGGGGAGGGGGAAAGGAAGAAAAGAGGCGAAACTAAAAGGGTTAGACATACGTATGGCGAGTCTAGTGACTTTAACAATATAATTAGTAAAGTAACAGGATAAGAACATAAACTGGATATAAAAGATGACTGTAACATAAGCAGATATGACAAGGTAAACAAGATGAACAAAATGTAACGTTGATTGCGCTTCTAATCACTATAAGATAATTCCTATACCGCACCAATTCTAGTTCCATACTGAAAGTTGATCCCTCTTACCAAACATAATAATGATAATAATGGTGGTAGTTTCGTGTACTCCTAGTTGCTGTCATAGGTGCCGCTTGCTCCTATCTCCACTAGTTGTACCCACTACCCTCCCCATTCGATCGGCTCCTTAACTCGTAGATACCCATGCTAGTCCTATAGTGGGGTGCATCACTCCCTAACGTGGCAATCCGATACTACTAAAATGCACGACTTGTACCTACATGATGCAATAACGTCTTACCTACCATCCCGGACCCACGCACAGACATGACTCCGTTGGACTTGCACTGCCATCGCTAACTCTTTATTGACCTCTTACAATCAAACCCAGTAAGCGTGTCCCGTCCTCGACCTAGTTCGAATTCACATATATACTAAATGGGTTACTGTTTGAAAAGGGTCCTCACACTTGACACAAGCTTCCTTCCTAAGCTTGGTCCCCACTAGGAATTCCTACTTCACCCCTCTTTATCCCCAAGTCTAATCACATGTCTCATCTTGGTTAAGTGTTTTAATTGTTTCACATACTACCCATGTCACCCACTTAACCCTTTATCATCCCTATGTGTAATCACTTGTCTTATCTTGGTTAAGTGTTCATTAATTTGTTATAACCGTAATCTTGCAAGACCCCTCACATTAGATTACCGTTTTACGGTTGCTGGACATGCCGCGAGGTTCCGGGCAGGCTTATACCGCAAAACGAATCTAACCTCGTGTTTTTGCATTATTATGTGTCTAATTTCTTCCTTTGACCTCTCACATTAGATAGCCGTTTGTGGTTGCTGGATATGCCGGGCAGTTCCGGGCAGACTTCTACTGCAAACCAAGTCTAACCTCATGTCTTAGGCGTTCATTATCTCTTCTTGATTCAAGTCCCAATTTTAAAATCTTGGATTAAAATATACTCTAATTACCTATAATTTCCAATCTAAATTGTGTTTTTAATTTTAATCCAAATTTGGCCTATAATCTTATATATATATGTTATGCCAAATTACGCCCAAATTAATTTGCGTTCATTATTATTAACAATTTATGTCAAACCTCATGTCTACAAATTATATCCAATTATGCCCAATCCAACTTATGCCAAATCTCATGTATACAATTTATACACAATTATGCCCAAAATGATTTATGCCAATAATCTCATTTTACAACGTATTTCCCCAAACTTTTCCCAATCGTTCAAACGTTATTCGTACGCAAATCTCAACGCAATATGTTAGGCTCGAAGTTAGCCTAATCTCATAAAAAATGGAAAAGAAGAGGAGAATCAACATCAAAACTGGCGTAAACATAAGAACAGGCATATAAAACATAAACAGGCATATAACGATAAACTGGACCAGAAAGGCATATGGCAGATTTATGTGTATGAATCTAAAAGATAATGATTTACAAACTTGATAAGATTCATCTCAGTCACTGGCATACACATTAGATCCAATTTACAATCCTATCACAACTACTTTTTAATTTAAATTATATATGAAAGTGACATAGACTCACAGCAATAGGATTCTTAAAAAATTAGGCGTTGTTATAGCAATTCGGATCTTGAATAATCTCTACTTGATTGATGTAGATCTGATCTTCTAGTTTGATTGTTGAAGAAGAACTATCTCTAAATCTCTACTTTGATTTTTGTTGGAGAAGAAACGCTAGGTTAATTTAGATTAGAGCAGCATGGAGGCGCCATGGATGAATAACAATGAGATTAGGGTTAGGTTTAGGGGTATTTTATAGATGCTCTAGGTGAATTAGGACCCTTAGATTATATTAGGATCCATCTGAACCATCCAAACCAGAAAAACACTTCATCCAGCCAATCCCAGAAGGACACATCAGCCATAGGCCATCAAAATACGTCGGCCAGATCTGGGCAAACGGGGGTTGACACGCCTATAGGGGGGTCGACACCCCTGTCGACACCCGTATAGGGGGGTCGACTCCCCTAGGGGTGTCGACACACTAGAGCGGGAGATTTCCCGCTTACCCACATTTGGGTGATTTTGATTTTTGAATTCATTTTTGATTTTTAATTATTATTTTAATTTGAATTCTACTTTAAGCTGAAATCTTCTAAGCTTCATAACTTCTTCATATGATATCCGATTTACACAAACTTGAACTCTATTCCAAGAAGAATTCCAAGACGAACGCAATGGCGCAACCCATTTCCCTTAATTCTTCTTATAAAAATTAAGTATTCTTTAATTATCCCTTATGTCTTGTTTTAAAATTACGGGGTGTTACATTCTTCCCTCCTTAAAGGATTTCATCCCCGAAATCTTGAAGTTAAGAGGAATGCATCCTACCATCCATCATCCACAAGCATACATTGTCCTTAAAAGATTTCTAATGCTATATGAACATATGCAAAAGTGTGCGTATATATTCCTTATCTAATGCAAAGATCTGGCGGTTTACTGATTCAGTTGACCTCCTTAATGCGAAACATGATAGAGCCTTGCGTCCATTACGTTGCAAAAGAATCCTAATGATACATATCATTTCTATATGAGTGCACAACCATTCATTCAAAATGAAACATCCATTTGATAACACATTCAATATACATCCATTAACTTAAATATGCACACTCGTTTATATGCAATATGAAAGTGATTGAGCCGATCTACTGCCTAATATGTGTGTAAATGCATCCACGAGCAACCACTAGCAGACACTTACATCCACTTACATCCACCAAACATAACATGTCTCAAACAAATGTTTACAACCATAGGATTTCCTACCTAAAGATCGAAGATATAATCGAGAGGATACACTAAACAATAGAACAAGTATAAACAAAATGGTAGAAAAAGGAGTAGTTAAGAACATACCCTCAAAAAGGAAAGGGTATGACGCACGTATCTTGTCTTCAGTTTCCCAAGTCGCGTCTCCTTGATCATCTCCCCATTGGACTTTAACCAACTTGACCTCTCGGTTGCGTAACTTCTTGACCTCCGATCCATGAATGCATGTAGGAACTCGTCTAACCGTGGCATCTTGCTCTACTTCCACTTCTCTAAGCATGCTCGGCTCTACTACTTTCGTGGTATTGTGTAAAGACTACCTCAAATGCGACACATGAAATATGACATGAACACCACTAAGCTTCTCAGGCAACTTCACTTTGTAGGCCATATGTCCAATTCTTTCTGTAATGGGGAATGGCCCTACAAAACCTTATTGCCAATTTCCCTACAGATCCAAAATGAACTACATTCCTTAATGGTGATACTTTAATAAAGACCATGTCTCAAACACTGAACTCAAGGTCGGTCCTTCTCTTACCAGTTTTGACTTTTGCCGGTCCTGTGCCGTCTTCATGCGTCTTCAAATCAAGTCTATCTTCTCTAAAGTTTCCCTAATCATCTCGGGCCCAAGCAGAATTTTATCCGTAGATTCCCACCAATAAGTCGGTGATCGACAAGGTCGTCCAAATAGAGCCTCAAAAGGTGCCATTTCAATACTAGTCTGATAGCTATTGTTGCAGGCGAACTCTACTAATGGAAGATGTCCCTCCCATGTTCCTCCAAAGTCCAAGACACATAACCTCAAAATATCTTCTAAAATCTGATTCACTCTTTCTGTTTGGCCGTCCGTCTGAGGGTGATAAGCAGTGCTCAAACACAATTGCGTTCCTATCGCCTCTTGTAAGCTCTTCCAAAACTCACTAGTGAAAATGGGATCTCGGTCGCTTACGATACTAGAAGGTATGCCGTGTAGACGAACTATCTCTCGGAGATAAATAGATGCTAACCATGCCGCTGTTTTTTTGCTCTTAACGGGAATGAAATGGGTGCTTTTGGTAAGTCTATCTACTACTACCAAAATACCCGTATTACCCTTCCATGCTCTCGGCAACCCGTCGACGAAATCCATGGAAACATTTTCCCATTTCCACTGTGGAACCTCTCAAGGGTGAATTAAACCACCAGGCTTTTTTTTGCTCAGCCTTGACTTGCTGGCACGCTAAGCATCTAGAAACGAACTCAGCCACATCCTTCTTCATTCCGGCCCAAAAGAAAACTCGTTTCATGTCCCTATACATCTTTTCTCCACCGGGATGTATGGTCAGCTTAGAACGATGTGCTTCTTCAAGGATTGTCTTTCTCAAATTCTCGTCTCGAGATACGCAAAGTCTCTCATCCCTACACAACCAACCTTTGTCATCTATAGTATACCTACAAAGATGGCTCGAAGATTCCCCTCTTATGAGCTTTTCTACTATCTCTATCAATTGTGGGTCATCTCACTGTGCCGCACCTACCTGTCCCAAAAGCGTAGGTCACACCTCTAATGGTGCCAACAAACCAGGTACATAATCGATAGAGGGTCTAAAGTAAAAGGTAGAGATATACCCTAAACTCTGCCGCTCGACAAACAAAGGACTCAAAGTCAACTTCTTTCTACTCAAGGCGTCAGCTAAAACATTACCCTTGCCTGGGGTATATGCAATCTCAAAAATCATAGGATGTTAAGAATTCTATCCACTTTTGTTTCCTTAGGTTTAAATCTTTTTGATAGAACAGGTATTTTAGTGACTTATGGTCTGTATACAACTCAAACCTCTCACCAAGCAAGTAATGGCGCCAAGACTTAAGCGCAAAAACTATGGCAGCTAACTCTAAGTCGTGGGTAGGGTAATTCTTCCCATGGGCCTTTAACCGCCTTCCACGATAGCATATCACCCTTCCCTCTTGCATCAAAACCATGCCAAGCCCTGTCCCGCAAGCATCGGTATACACTATGAACTGTTTACTCCCATCAGGCAAAACTAAAACTGGAGCTGTCGTCAATGCCCTCTTCAAACGTTGAAAAGCATCGTCATAGTCAACATCCTAAGAAAAGGTCAAATTCTTTTTTGTCAACCATGTAAGTGGGGCTGATATCTTAGCAAAGTCCTTGATGAACTTTCTATAATAGCCCGCCAAACCGAGAAAACTTCTTACTTCCGTTGCGTTTCTAGGAACCTTCCAATCTTGGATTGCTACCACCTTCGCGGGATCCACTGCTATCCTTTCCTTAGAGACAACGTGCCCTAAGAACCTTACTTCCTTTCTCCAAAAATGACATTTGGAGAACTTATCTTTGAGTTGATGTGCTCGAAGGGTCTCTAAGACTTCCCTAAGATGTAGGGCATGCTCTTCCTCGCTTCTAGAGAATATCAAGATATCATCCACAAAGACTACTACAAACTTGTTTAGAAAGTCCCTAAGCACCCTACTCATCAAGTCTATGAAATATGCTGGTGCATTCGTCAAACCAAAAGGCACAAAGAGCCATTCGAAGAAACCATCAGGAGTCCTAAAAGCAGTCTTATCTATTCTATCCTTAGCTACTCTCAACTGATGAAATCCTGTAGCTAAGTCCAACTGCGAGAAAACCAAAGCACCAACCAACTGATCGAACAAATCATCTATCCTCGGCAATGGGTGTCTGTTCTTCTGTGTGAGCTTATTCAGCTCCCTATAATCCACGTACAATCTAAGCGAACCATCAGCCTTTGAAGCAAAACAACAGGAGCACCCCACTCCAAGATACTTCTTATTGTGAACCGTTTCTCAAGCAACACTTTCACTTGTTTACTAAGCTCCCTTCTTTCTCTTGGAGCCATGTGGCGCACCGACAATGCAACTGGATTTGCATTATCCATCAAGTATATACGGAAATTTATCTCGCGTTTTGGAGGTAAGCCCCTAACCTCCTCGAAGACATTTGCATACTCACGGACTACTCGAATAGATTGCAAATCATTAGTAGATGTGTCAAGAGATTCTAGGTAGCTAAACATAACAGAACCCATAGGGTTACAAGAAATATTGAGAGTATTACCCAAACTAGTCAACATTCTAACTACCCGCTTTTCACAGTCGAGAATGGTACCATACCTGGCTAGCCAATCCATTCCTAGAATCAACCCATAGCGCGTGAAGCCAAGCACATAAGCGTTGCATTCGAACTCAATGCCATACACATATATTCTCAAATCCCGACATAACATAGAAAGATGAGTCATACCCCCAATAGGATTTGAGAGTACAATGGGATCCATAACTAAACTAGTATTTAGGTGCAGTGTTTCAACTAACGAAGTAGATATACACGATTGTGAAGTGCCATAATCAAACAAAGTTCGAACAAGAATATCAAAAAGGAAAATCAAACTTTCAATAGAAATGTTTCTACCTCTCTCCTCTCCTGGTGCCCTGAAAGCATGAACTAGAAGTAGGTCCTGTCCTCTGCCCTTGGCCTTGTCCTTGTCTCCTCGGGCGGTCTTTAATCATATGTCCTGCCTCACCACATTGGAAGCAACCCGTCTTCTTCTTCCTACAGTCCTTGCTTAAGTGGCCCAGTGTTCCACAATTAAAACACCTTTTCTTACCTTGGCCCTTGTTATCCTTACCACCTTTCTTTTGTTGTTGCTGTGCTTTCTTTGGATCCACTTTCTTATCCTGTGCCTTAACTACATTAATACCTTTCTCCTCTTCATGCATCAACGCCATATCAACAAGATTCTCGAAAGTAGGCCCCATAGGAATGTGGGACATAGACAACCCATGTAATGGTTCATTCAGACCCTTGGAAAATCTCAAGGCCTTCTTATGTGGTGTATTAACTAATTCCATCCCGAATCTTGCTAACTGGTTAAACTTGTTAATGTACTCCTTCACAGACAAAATCCCTTGTTTCAAAGCCAAGATGCTTTCCATGTATAAAATCTCCTCTTCTTATGACAGAAATTTCAACTCGAACCTTCGTCTAAAGTCCACCCACGTCTCCACTGCACATCCTCCATTATTTACTTCCTACCAAAAGGAAGCTTCATCCTTCATCAACCAAGCAGCTAGCTATACCTTCCTTCCATCATCTATCTCAAAGATACCAAACAATTCATCCACTTCCTTGAGCTAATTCCGAGCCTTAACAAACATCTCAGTTCCATAAAACGGTTTTCCGCCCATCGCACGGAAGTCTTTGCATATCCTAGAAAAAGCATCTATATGGGGAGGAGGAGGAGGAGTGGCTGTAGCTGGGGGAGGAGGAACGTCTGCTGGGCCTGCGGCAGTAGCCCTAGCTTCCAGATACCTTCTGAACCAACTTGGTATCTGTACGCCCTCAGGTATAACGGGTTCCCCAGACATGCTGAAAGGAAAAAGGAAGAGATTCAAAAAAGAGAATTGAAAGATAGATATTTGGCTTTTGGGGATTACGTTTTTCATAATAAACTTTTCTCTTGAAAATACCCTCTTTAAAACATGTTTTTGAAAATACTTCTTTCTAAAAATACTTTTGAAAACAATTTTCAAAATCTTATGTTCTGGTAACCTTCAGCTTTGATACCACGTGTAACACCCCACATCCATTAATTTCACTCACTAAGGGAGTGCATTAACTTTCATGGGTATTATAAGAGTATAGAACAGAATATCACAAGAAATATATATAAAATGGTACTTAAGAAAATTCAAAATTTATTCATTGCAGTAGAAAAGCAAAACAAGCCTGGTTACAACATCTAAACCATATACTAAAGCTAAGTACACTAATATCCATCTTGTACAAAATTATTATCAGAGTACGTAAAAGTAAAACCATAATCCCACTCCAAATAGCCATAATGGAAAAGAAATAATGCTAAGCATTACTTTCAACACTTCCAAGAACTTTAAGAAGAAAGAGATCCAAGTCAAGCTCCATGAGCCCCACCCTGAGGACCTGAGGGGAGGGAGGAGGAAGAAAAGAGGCGAAACTAAAGGGTCAGACATACGTTTGGCGAGTCTAGTGATTTTAACAATATAATCAGTAAAGTAACAGGATAAGAACATAAACTGGATATAAGAAATGACTGTAACATAAGCAGATAAGACAAGGTAAATAAGTTGTAACGTTGATTACGCTTCTAATCACTATAAGATAACTTCTACACCGCACCAATACTAGTTCCATACTAAAAGTTGATCCCTCTTACCAAACATAATAATGATAATAATGATGGTAGTTTCGTGTACTCCTAGCTGCTGTCATAGGTGCCACCTGCTCCTATCTTGTAACACCCCGTAATTATTATTCAGAAATTAAAGAATAACTAATCTCAGACGTGAGAATTGTGGGAAATGGGTTGCGCCATTGTGTTCGTCTCGGAATTCTGGTTGAAATAGAGTCCGAGTTTGCGTGATTTAGACTTTGTATGAAGAAGTTATGGCCATCGGAATTTTCTGAAAATTTAAAATAGCCAGCAGGAAATTTAAAATTCAAAATTCAAAGTCAAACAGGCTAGGCGGGGAATTTCCCGCCCAGCACCCCAGGTCGGCTGAGGAGTCGACTTGGCAGTCGACACCCCAGGGACCAGGTCGACTGCGCAGTCGACCTGGGTGTCGACCTGGTCTGGCGGCTAGGGTTTCTGGCTGACCTGTTATTAATTGAGTAATGACCCATTAGGGTTTCTGACCTAATATGGTTGGCTGGGATTAGATCTGAGTTGATCTGACGGTCTAAAATAAATCCTAACTCTATAAATACCTAGGTAGTCTCTCACCCTAATTCATAAGAAAAATATAATAGTTACCGTCATACCGTCGCCATGGAAATCAATGGAGCCGCCGCCAACTAGGAAGGAAGAAAAGCTAATTCAATCCTAATTCTCTCAACCCTAAAGCAAAGCAAAACTCTCTTTTTTTCTCTAAATTGTGAGTATGATAGTCTTAACAAGATTATTGTCATTTTAATTAGGTTAAGTCATGAATGGATTATGAGTAGGTGATGTGAATTGTCATATATGTTGTTGTAAACCTTATGCTGTCATGTATGTTATAAATTCTATGCTATGTGGTGATGATATCCTATATGTTGTAAATCATGCTATGATGATGTTATGTATGTTGAAAGTTCTATGCTAAGTTGTGATGAATCATACATGTTAAAAAGCCATGATGTCACTATCTATGCTAGTTAGTTCATATTAATTAAATCATCATGTTTGGGCTATGTTGATCTATATGACAAGTTACATATGCAATTTAGATTGATTAGAAAAGTTATGAACATATGCCATGACATCTATTATGACATCTAGAATTATGCTATGATATATGTGATACCCTATGCTAGTTCACACCATCATTATGTTGCCTAAAAACCCCATATGCAAGTTTATGTATAAATTTGGGCTACGACAATATCATGTAAATTGTAACAATTAACAAGTTGACACCTTTTGATCCTTAACATGTGTAGTTTATGCAAGTTTCACCCCTATTATGATTAGATTTATTTTATTTGTCTATATGTTGTGGTAATTTATCTTTGTGCTATGTGTTAGACTATTCAAGTCTAGCCTATATTATGCGTTGAATAAGCAAACGTATAAATGTGTGGTAGGGGTAATATTAAGGATTTAATAATAAGATGTTAGGGTGCAATTGATATGATTTTGCATACCATGAGTGGATGACCATAATTGAGTCAATTATGGACATCAATAAAAGTGGACTTAATTAATAATTTGGATAGGGAATTATTAAAACCGGGGTAAAAGATTATAAGTGTTAATCAATGCTTAGGACACGAGGTTGGACTCGTTTGTGACGTAAACCTGCCCGGACCCGCCCGACAAATCCAGTGGTCACAAATGTCAGCCCAACGTGAGAGGTCCTAGGACTAAACTAAAGCATTACAGTTGTAAAGACACAAGGTTAGACTCTTTTATGGTGTAAGACTGCCCGGATCCGCCCGGCAAATCCAGCTGCCATAAATGTCAGTCTAATGTGAGGGGTCTTTATGAGGTTATGGCCTGAATGAATTAAGAAATACTTAACCAGATAAACATGTAAAGTGGGACATGGGGGTTAAGTAGGTGCCTTGGGTGGCATGAGGAATCTAGTGGGTGCCCTTAGTGGCATGAGAAATACGATTAGTAAGACTTAACCAAACACACATGTAAATGAACATGACTAAGAGGGTTAAGTGGGATATACTATTGTTGACAAGCTTAGGTGGGTAGCTTGTGGGGGCCCATTTCAACCAGTAACCCAAACGTATCTTTGTGGGCTCAACCCAAGTCGAGGACGGGACACACATACTGGGCTTGACTGTAAGAGGCCAAAACGGGGAGCGGTGACAACGCAAGTCCAACGGGTTTCATATGCATGTGTGGACCCGGGCTGGTAGGTAAGACGTTGTTGCATCGTGTAGGTATAAGCCGTGCATTCTCAAGTTGTATCGGGTTGCCACTTTAGGGGAGTGATACACCACACTGTGAGGCCAGCACGGGTATCTACGAGTAGGGAGCCGATCGAAAGTGGGTAGTGGGGTACACCTAGTGGAGATAGGGGCAGACAACACCTATGTAGTCAGCTAGGGGTACGTAAGGCTATTTATATGTTTCTGTGTGAAGCAAGTGGGATCAACCTTTAGGGTGACTGGTGCGGTGCAGTGTAGTAATGTGCGGTGCAGTGTAGTAATTATTCGTTAGTAAGTAGGTGTGCCTTTACCGTTATCTGTAACGTTATCTTAAACGCTATCTTTATCTTCCTAATAGTTCATAGACATTTACTTGTCTTCCAGCTTATGCCTTAGTCTAATTATTTTGATAATAGTATTGTTAGAATTATCATACTCGTCAGGCTTTATGTCTGACCCCCTCCATTTCTATCCTTTTTCCCCCTCCAAGTCCTCAGGTTGGACCCAGCTTTGTTAGAGGCTATGCAGCGGTATAGGATCGTGTAGTATGGAGAATATGATGTAGAGTATATAATAGAATAGTAAGCAGTAAATCACACAGTCGATTTATACTGGTTCGGACCACTGTCCTAGGTCCAGTCCCAGACTCAATTCTGGAATTTCACTAACACTAAAACCCTCACTTCACCCGGAGGAATAGGTTCACAATTACCTGAACCACTGAACGAGATTTTTTGCCTCAACCACTGAAGAGGTCTTCACTAATACAGAATAATTGTTGACTCTTTTGTGTTCTTGATAACACGGATTGTCGAATATTAAGTACACCCTTCCTATAGCCTTTCCTTGATGATAATCGTGAAGTGCGTGAAGGAATATGGAAGTTTAAAAGTCTCAAGTACAAAAGTAGATAGCTTTTTAGAACTTAGAGAGCTTTGAATAAGATAGAGAGAATTAGAATAAAATTCAGTTAGGAACAACTTTGATCAAGCCTCTATTTATAATCTATAAAAAGTTACAACTAATCACGAAGAGATTTGATTAAGAGATATGAATTAGAAAGTTGTGACTTTTCATTTTAAATTGCATCTCTTCGTATTTAGATGTCTGAATAAAAATTTCAGATGTCTGTTTTGATTTAAAAATGAAACAGCAAGAAAATAGTGTATTTTGGTCTGGATTCAGATGTCTGAATTTTTTAATTCAGATGTCTGAATTAAAATTCAGATGTCTAAATTAAAAAATTCAGATGTCTGTTTTTGAACAAAACTCAAACAGCAAAGAAATAGGCTATTTTAGCCAATATTCAGATGTCTGGATATTTTAATTCAGATGTCTGGATTAAAATTCAGATGTCTGAATTAAAATATTCAGATGTCTGAATATTGTGGTAAGTTCATTTTTCTTTCAGCAGACAGACGTCTGATTTAAAAAAAATTAGACGTCTGTTTTCTGCTTCATGCCTATGCCTTGTGTATGTCTTGTATAAAATCTTATAAATTGAAAACGTGCATGTGTGTGTATCACCAAGGAAGACTTTAACATATAAATCTAGGACTAACAGACTCTTACAACATATTTATTCTTCAATTATAGTTCTTGAATCTGTTGTTGAGTATCTTCCTGCAAGACAAAGTTAGTCGATAATAATATATATGTATATGTATATGTATAGTTGTCATAATCAAAACGCCATATAGCGAGATCCAACATTCTCCCCCTTTTTGATAATGACAACTGTGTATGTAACTCCCCCTGTCAATATGTCAATATGCATATATTATCATATATTTCTCTTTTTGATATCCATGTACCTGCAGGTTAGCTTAGAGGATTTTTGGTATAATTGTATAGTTGTAGTCATCAAAATCCAACAATAGAGTTTCTAACATTCTCCCTCTTTTTGATGATGACGACTATACAATTTAAAAATATATTCTTTCTATAACATCTTCCTCTTATAATATCTCCCTCTATCAATATACACCTGATTTTCTCCCCCTTTGTCATTATAAAAAAGAATGAGGGAATGTAATAAATATCGTCGTCTTCTCTTTATTTTCTTCCCTTGAATGTGTGATATATGAAAAAATTTCCCCTTGAGTAAGTGATTATTATATTTCCAGATTCCCTGATTTAACTTTAGGCTCAGTTTTTAAATATTTTAGAGATACTGAAATACCCTCTTTTTTTTGTTGTGGTGTACCTGCAACAAATATTATATATATACTTTGGTACCTACTTTCTCTGTTAGGGTCCAGGGGTTAGAGAGGAGGTAACCATACCCACATTGGTTTAATGGTACCTTTGAAAATAAAGTTTTTATTTTTAACTACTGAATCAAAATAATCATCAATGTATTTTTCTCTATTTTTCCAATTTACAAGAACCCAAATACTTAGATAATTTCTATTAATATTTCTTTTTGTACTTCTATTATAAATGTTTCTAGTCATAGAAGCATTTGAATTTCTATAGAAATTTGATCTTCGAGTTACACGTGCTTTAGTACTAGCAGTTAAACTTTTGTTATACATGAAAGCATATCTAGTACTAGTTCTATGATTAGTTTTATTATACCCTAAGCCGCTTTTATCGTGTAAAGGTCTAGAGCAAGATAAAATATCATTGAAATCATTTTGACCTTTATTAATTTTTGTGAACTTATTTGTACATTTTTCAAATTTGATTCGAAAGTCGTGATTGAAATTTTCAAAAGAAGTCTTGCAATCTTTTAAACCAATTTTCTTATTTAATTCAGAATTCTCCCATTTTAGAGTACTATTCTCATTTTCGAGACGACAAATTTGAGATCCTGAATTAATTAAAGAAGAGTGTAATTTTTCAAAATTTTCTTTCGAATCAGACGTTTCATTTTGCAAAGTGTTATTATTAACCTTTAAAAACTCATATTCTTTAGATAATTCTAAATTCTTTTCAGTTAAAGCTCCATTCTCTATTTCAAGAGACGAAACTAAAGAATTAGAATTATTTAAAGATTCTTCTAATGATTAATTTCTATTTTTCAAGAGATCGATTTCCTTTAAAAGAACATTGTTTTTTATCTTCTAGTCGCTCATTTTCTTTTTGAAGGAAATCTTTTTGAAAAACAAGTTCTTCTAAGTTATTTTCAAAACATTTGGCTTGTTTGACTAAAAAATTGTTTTCTTCTTTTAATTTGGAATTTTCTTGCTCACAATTTTTAGACTTGGCTAAAATAATTGCATTAAGTTTACCCAAACTTTTAAAATCTTTTAATAATTTTTCGTGGTCTAATAAAAGATCTTTATATAATGAATCCTCACATACCGATTGTGATCTTACTTTAGCCATTAAACATTTGCTTTCTTGCTCCGTCGCTTCTGCTTTGTTGTTCTTCCACTTTCTAATGCCTTTACTAGATTTCTTTACGGCCATTTATTCTAGGATGTTGTTACGATCTCTAGAATACCAAGCTCGGATACCAATTGTTAGAGGCTATGCAGCGGTATAGGATCGTGTAGTATGGAGAATATGATGTAGAGTATATAATAGAATAGTAAGCAGTAAATCACACAGTTGATTTATACTGGTTCGGACCACTGTCCTACGTCCAGTCCCAGACTCACTTCTGGAATTTCACTAACACTAAAACCCTCACTTCACCCGGAGGAATAGGTTCACAATTACCCGAACCACTGAACGGGATTTCTTGCCTCAACCATTGAAGAGGTCTTCACTAATACAGAATAATTGTTGACTCTTTTGTGTTCTTGATAACACGGATTGTCGAATATTAATTACACCCTTCCTATAGCCTTTCCTTGATGATAATCGTGAAGTGCGTGAAGGAATATGGAAGTTTAAAAGTCTCAAGTATAAAAGTAGATAGCTTTTTAGAACTTAGAGAGCTTTGAAAAAGATAGAGAGAATTAGAATAAAATTCAGTAGGAACAACTTTGATCAAGCCTCTATTTATAATCTATAAAAAGTTACAACTAATCACGAAGAGATTTGATTAAGAGATATGAATTAGAAAGTTGTGACTTTTCATTGTAAATTGCATCTCTTCGTATTTAGATGTCTGAATAATACTTTTGTCTCACGTCCTTATTTAAGTTTTAAATTAAAGCTACGTCCACCCATACTTTTCCATACGTTTCCGGTCCCTAAAATCACATGCCACCCAAAAATTTTGGTCCATTCGCCTGCTCCTCAAGTCCCCTTCGCCTTTTTCAATTTGTGGCAAAAAAAATGCGCTTATGCATAAAAAAAAAAATTTCTAAATTCTGGAAATAATCCCAGGAGCCCACGGAAACTGAAAAAAAAAAGTTGCATACATGTATGCAACTTTTTAAATACACATGCAAAAAAGATCCGCAAGCCTGCTGAATAATTGCATACAATTATGCTGTTATTCAAAATAGCTGCATACTTGTATGCAGTAATGTGTTGAAAGTCGAAGGCTGACAATATGTGCATACTTGAATGCATATTTTCTGCATAACTGCATACTCTTATGCACATATGCAAGCATGCGTGTTTTCCATGCAGAAATCGAATAGATGCATGAAATCATGCATGTATTTCGGAAAATTTGCATACATGTATGCATATACGCTGCTGTATGATGCGGAATTGAAATAGATGCATACATGTATGCAACTATTTGAAATATGTGCATGTTTTTATGCATTTTACTGCATTTTTCGCTGTTTTGTGTATTTTTTGATTTTGACGTGTTTGTTGATTGATTTTCGACCTGATTTTTTTTGGCGTGAACACGTTTCATTTAATTATGAATTTACGTGATTTTTTTATATTTTTTTATATGTTTTTGAAAAATAGGGACCTAATTTACAATAAGTTTAGGACCGGATGTGAGCCTAATTAAGTTTCGTTTTAGGGATGTGTGCCTAATATTCACAATTTCAGATGTCTGTTTTGATTTAAAAATGAAACAGCAAGAAAATAGTGTATTTTGGTCTAGATTCATATGTCTGAATTTTTTAATTCAGATGTCTGAATTAAAATTCAGATGTCTGAATTAAAAAATTCAGATGTCTGTTTTTGAACAAAACTCAAACAGCAAAGAAATAGGCTATTTTAGCCAATATTCAGATGTCTGAATATTTAATTCAGATGTCTGAATTAAAATTCAGATGTCTAAATTAAAATATTCAGATGTCTGAATATTGTGGTAAGTTCATTTTTCTTTCAGAGACAGGCGTCTGATTTAAAAAAATTTAGATGTCTATTTTCTGCTTCATGCCTATGCCTTGTGTATGTCTTGTATAAAATCTTATAAATTGAAAACGTGCATGTGTGTGTATCACCAAGGAAAACTTTAACATATAAATCTAGTACTAACAGACTCTTACAACATATTTAATCTTCAATTATAGCTCTTGAATCTGTTGTTGAGTATCTTCCTGCAAGACAAAGTTAGTCGATAATAATATATATGTATATGTATAGTTGTCATAATCAAAACGCCATATAGCGAGATCCAACATTCTCCCCCTTTTTGATAATGACAACTGTATATGTAACTCCCCCTGTCAATATGTCAATATGCATATATTATCATATATTTCTCTTTTTGATATCCATGTACCTACAGGTTAGCTTAGAGGTTTTTTGGTATAATTGTATAGTTGTTGTCATCAAAATCCAACAATAGAGTTTCTAACATTCTCCCTCTTTTTGATGATGATAACTATACAATTTAAAAATATATTCTTTCTATAACATCTTCCTCTTATAATATCTCCCTCTATCAATATACACCTGAATTTCTCCCCCTTTGTCATTATCAAAAAGAATGAGGGAATGTAATAAATATCGTCGTCTTCTCTTTATTTTCTTCCTCTGAATATGTGATATATGAAAATTTCTCCCCTTGAGTAAGTGATTATTATATTTCCAAATTGTAACACCCCACGCCCGCTATAGTCACTCACTATGGGAATGCCATAGCATCGGTGGAGTATTTTAGTGAATATAGAACAGAAAAATTACACCAAGACAGATATAAACAGTATTTGAAATTTAAAACATCATCTCATAACAGCGGAAATAAACATGTCTGGTTACATCATAAACCATGATAAAAGTCAAATACAATATCTGTCAAAATAAAGAAGTACATAATCTCACTCTCTCATACAATAGCCATAAGGAAAGAAAAGATAACTGGATAACTGGAGCTTTACATCTACCCAAGCTCCTCAAGACTGGAACAGAAATCCGATCAAGCTCTACTACCGCTAGGATCCACCGTAGGACCTGAGGGTTGGGAAAAAAAGATAAAAACAACGGGGTCAGACATAAGTCTGAGTGGGTCCTATAACTTTAACAATACAATCATTAAAGTAACCAGAGAAGACATAAACTTGACCTACGGTAATATCTGGGGATGAATGGCTACACTAAGCAGCTTGGTAGACTTAGGATAAACTAAGATAACCGTAAGGACGCATCTACCCACCCAAGCATAATTACTAACTGCACCACCCCAGACTTATTCACTCAAGGGTAATTCCTACACTGCACCACACCAGATCTACCCACCAAGAGTAATTCCTACTTAAAGGTTGATCCCACTAAGTGTACTTAGTAATTTTTACCCGGTAGTTTCTTGTACCCCTACACAGGTGCCGTCTGCCCCTATTTTTACTAGGTGTACCCACTACCCCCAAGCGATCGGCTCCCTACCGTAGATACCCGTGCTGGTCCCACAAAAGGGGGTGTATCATTCCCCAAAGTGGCTACCATATAATATCACTGTGCACGGCTTTATATCTACACGATGCAACAACGACTTACCAACCAGCCCGGGTCCACACACGCATATGAAACCCGTTGATCCCGCGTTGCCACCGCTAACCCGTTTTGGCCGCTTATAGTCAAGTCCAATATGCGTGTCCCGTCACCCGACCAGAGTCGAGCCCACAAAGATACGTTTGGGATATTGGTTGAAATGGGCCCCCACAAGCTACTACTTAAGCTTGCTATTTTTATCTAGTGCATCCCACTTAACCCTTTAACCATGTCCCCTTACATGTTATAAATCTTGGTTAAGTCCTTTAATCATATTCCAATTGCCACTTAGGGCACCCACTAGATTTCCACATGCCACCCATGGCACTTACTTAACCCCTTAATCATGTTTAATTACATGTTCCACCTTGGTTAAGTATTCTCACATGCCACCCATGGCACTTACTTAACCCTTTTATCATGTTTAATTACATGTTCCACCTTGGTTAAGTATTCTAATCGTATTTTTTTCTATTGCCACCCAAGGCAACCCACTAGTCTCATCATGCCACCCCAAGGCACCCACTTAACCCCTCATGTCCCACTACATGCTAATATGGTTAAGTGTTTCTTAATTCATTAATTAAGATCATGACCTCATAAAGACCTCTCACATTAGACCGTCTTTTATGACTGCTGGATATGCCGGTTGGTTCCGGGCAGACTTCTGTCATCAAAAGGGCCTAACCTCGTGTCTTTACTTTAATCATGTATTTAATTTATGACTAAGACCTCTCACATTGGGCCAATCATTTGTAGCCGCTGGATGGCCGGTCGGTTCCGGGCAGACTTCCGCTACAAAAGGGTCCAACCTCGTGTCTTAGTTGATTAATTAAACCTAATTAATCACCCCCATATTAATTATCCCTAATTAATATCAAATTTTTCCATAACATGGGTAGACCTAACTCAATAGGTAAATTCCCATGGGGTAGACCTAACTCAATAGGTAAATTCCCACTTATGGTAATTTATTTTTATGGTATGCTTAATCATACCCAATCATATTTTTATTAACATATTTACCAACCCCATCGTTCCCCATGTAAATCGTTCTCATTTCATGACATAAATAAGGGAGAGATCATCACGAATATCATGGGTTTAGCATACAACTTTGTCATGGGTTAAGAGGATGTCAACTTGCATATATGAGCATATATTAACCCAACTACATTTAACCCAAACTTGCATATTATCATACACATGATTTGCATAACATGTTGCATATGAGCTTGCATATTATCATACACATATCTTGCATAGCATATTGAACTTGCATATAGGCATTCTCATAACTTGCATAACATGTTAATCATGCATTTAAGCATACACATAACTTGCATAAGCATTCACATACTTGCATAAGCATCCACATACTTGCATAAGCATTCACATACTTGCATAAACATCTACATACTTGCATAAGCATTTACACACTTACATAAACATGCATAACTTGCATATCATGTCTTTTAAGCATATACATATCTTGCATAAGCATTCATATACTCGCATAAGCATGCATAACTTGCATATCACATAGATCTTGCTTTTAAACATATACATGACTTGCATAAGCATCCATATACTTGCACACTAATTCTTAAACTTGCATAATGTGTCATCATGAACTTGCATATTAACAAACATGTAACTTGCATAGTATATCTTGCATATCAACATACATGTAGCTTTCATTGCATATCTTGCATATTAACATACATGTAACTTGCATAGCATATCTTCATGAACTTGCATAACATGTATATGATCACATAGTCCACAACTAGCATATTTAGCATCATGTAAACATAGCATATATCATACTAAACTTGCATAAACGTACATACTCAACATGCATAAACCCACTTGTTAAACATGCATAAATCAACTTGTTAAACATGCATAAATCAACTTATCAAATATGCATAAAACATAGAACAACATAGAGTAACATATCATTATACATGATTCAAACTCACTAATCCGCATTTAAGACCATAAGTCTTATTACACCTAATCTACTTACTTTAACAATTGATGTTAAAGTGATAGAAACTCACCAAACTCAAGATTAGCAACCTTATGAAGTAGAATTAGTTGCTAACTATGAAGATAATGATGATTAGAGAATGATTTGAGAGGGATTAGCTTGCAACTTTCTTTATGAACTAGTGGAGGCCATGCTCAAATTTCATTTTGCCATAGTTTAGTTAGAAGACTTAATTATGAATGAATTAGGGTAGGGTTGGGGTCTTATTTATAGGATTAGGTGAGTGTTTTAGGCCCTTGGATTAACCCTAGATTAGATTAGGACCCTTAGATTTAGGAAACCTCTAGAACCAGCCCTCCTAGCCAGCCTGAAACCCAACATGGTGCACCCAGGCTCACTGGACGGCTCGACCCTGTCGACAGGCCAGTCGACAGGCAAGTCGACACCCCTGTCGACAGGCCTGTCGACAGCCCTGTCGACATGGGTAGGCGGGAATTTCCCCGCCTGACCCCGCCTGTTTCATTTTAAAATCTGAATCTAAAATTTTTAAATCTGTTTTTAGTTTTAAATTTTCTGCAACCTTCATCGGGCCATAACTGGGCCATACAGACTCCGATTTTCGAAAACTCGGACTCTATTTCGCGTATTTTTCCGAGTCGAACGCAATAACGCAACCCGTTACCCCCAATTCCCACATCTGAGATTATTTATCCTATAATTAATGAATTTTAGTATTAACTAAAATTCGGGGTGTTACATTCTCCCCTCCTTAAAGGATTTCGTCCCCGAAATCTTTTAAGCTAAGGAGAATGCATATCCTACCATCCAAACAACCATCTACTCAATCCATCAAACACAGGCATCCATTGTCCTTAAAACAATTTCTAATGATGTATGAGCATATGCAAAAAGTGTGTGTATATGTTCCCTATCTAAGGTATGAACATATGCAAACCATGATAGTGCCATGCATCCATTATGTATGCGAGAGAACCCTATCGACCCATACGATATCTATATGAGTGCGCAATCATTCACCAAAATGCATCATCCATATGATAACACAATCATTAAACATCCATAAATATAGTTTCCTACACACCATTTTATGCAATATGCAATATGAAGTGATTGAGCCGATCTAGTGCCTAGAGTGTGTGTATATGCATCCACGAGCAACCACTAGCAAACACTTGCATCCACTTGCATCCATCATACATAACATGTCTCAAACACATGTTTCAACCATAGGTTTACCCTATCTAAAGGTCAAAAGTACTAACGAGAGGACATACTAAGGATAAGATAAGCACAAGATATGTGATGAAAGAGAAGCAAAAGGATATACCCTCCGAAAGAAAAAGGGTACCTCGAACGCATCTTCGCTTCCGTCTCCCAGGTAGCGTCACTCTCTTCATCTCCCCTTTGTACTTTGACTAGTTGAACCTCTCTGTTTCTCAGCTTCCAAATCTCTGACCCAAGGATGCAAGTAGGAGCTCGTCGAATCGTCGCATCACGCTCTGCTTCCACTTCTCTAAGCAAACTCGGCTCTACCACCTCTGCGGTCTCATGTAGGCACTTCCTCCCATAGAATACATCACTAAGTCTGTCGGGCAACTCCGCCAATGGAAGATGCTCCTCCCATGTACCTCCAAGATACATAGCCTCAAAAGGTCTTCTAAAACATGATTCACCCTCTCAGTCTGGCTGTCCGTCTGAGGATGATATGCGGTACTCATACACAACTGAGTCCCTACCGCCTCTTGCAAATTCTTCAAAAACTCTCTAGTGAAGATAGGATCTCGATCACTCACTATGCTAGAGGGTACCCCATGTAATCGAACTATCTCTCGAAGATATACTGAAGCTAGCCATGGAGCAGTCCTCTTGCTCTTCATAAGTATGAAATGGGTGCTCTCAGTAAGTCTATCTACCACCACCCAAATTCCTGTATTACACTTCCTCGACCTGGGTAACCCGTCAATAAAATCCATCGAGACGCTATCCCACTTCCATTGCGGAACCTCCAATGGGTGAAGCAACCCACCTGGTTTCCTTTGCTCCGCCTTCACTTGCTGGCACACCAAACATCGAGCGACATATTCGGCCACATCTTTCTTCATACCGGCCCAAAAGAAAACCCTTTTCATGTCTTGGTACATCTTATCCCCACCGGGATGAATGGTCATCCTAGAACGGTGTGCGTCATCAAGAATAGCCTTCCTCAAACCCTCGTCTTGCGGTACACAAAGTCTACCGTCTCTACGCAAACACCCCTATCGTCTAGGGTGTTCCTACTCAAATGGCTGGACGACTTTTCCCCCTTATGAGCTTCTCTACCAACTCAACCAACTGTGGATCGTCCCTCTGTGCTCTTCCAATCCGCCCCAAAAGAGTAGGTCTAACTTCCAAAGAAGCTAGCAAACCGGGTACATAGTCAACGGAAGGTCTGAAATCAAACATCGAGATAAACTCCAAGTCTCGTCGTTCCACGAACAATGGACTCAAGGACAACCTTTTCCTACTCAAGGCGTCCGCCACCACGTTACCCTTGCCAGGGGTATATGCTATCTCGAAATCATAAGATGCTAAGAATCCCATCCACTTTTAAGACTATGCGTCTGGAGAGTCCCCAATACTTCCCTAAGATATAGGGCAGGTTCTTCTCCACTCCTACAGAATCAGGATATTCTCCCATGCAAAATCGTCACAACTATCCATCTCTCACGCAGACCACCCTAGTCGAGCTCGATGTCCCCCAATCGCAAGCCCCAAAGGCCTAAACCAATATCAGACAAACACCCAAGGGATATCTCCTTCGAGTTCAGGCGACCTACGTGAGATGATACTAGTAAAAATGGCCAAACAATTAAGCCCTTTTTCCAACTCTGGATGTCCTCGCCAGTCTTGCTCCAAAACCACCGTTTATCCCATAACTGGCTTGGCTCATCCTATTGAGCACACACGAAAACTTATTCCGCTCCTAGAAAAGACCAAGATGTCATTTACAAAGACCATCACGAACTTATTTAGGTACTCCCTGAACACCCTTCTTATCAAATCAACAAAGTATGCGGGGGTGTTCGTCAAACCCAATGGCATCACCAGCCACTCATAAAAGAAATCATCCGGAGTCCTAAAGGCAGTCTTTTCTATGCTATCCTCAGCCACTCTCAACTGATGAAATCCCGTGGCTAAGTCCTACTACAAAAATACTAAGGCGCCAGCCAACTGATCAAAGAGATCATTAATCCTCGGCGATGGGTATCTATTCTCCTTTGTGAGTTTCTTTAGTTCTCTTTAGCCTACACAAAGTCTGAGGGACCCATCCGCAAAAACTACTGGAGCGCCCCACTCCGATATACTTCGTCTTATGAACCCCCTTTTTAAGCAAATCGCCTACTTACTTATGGAGTTCCCTCCTCCCACTAGGAGCCATGTGGCACACTGGCCAAGATACTGGTTTAGCATTATCCACCAGATATATTCGGAAGTCTATCTCCCGCTTCGGAGGTAAGCGCTTCACCTCCTCAAACACATCCGGGTATTCCCGGACCGCTCTAACAGATCGCAGACTCTAGACCAACGTGTCAAGCGATTCTAGATACCTTAGCATAGCAGATTCTATGGGATTACAAGAGATCTCAAGAGTGTCACCCAAGCGGCCCATAAGCCTAACAACTCTCCTCTCAAAATCAAGAACGGCACCCCTACTGGATAACCAGTCCATGCCTACTAACCCATAGCCCGTGAAGCCCAACAAGCATCACATCTAAACCCAACGTTAAGTATAGGAACTTTCAAACCCAAACACATCATGGAGCCCAATTGGGTTTTAAACAACTAAGGGATCATCTACCAACTAGTGTCTCGGTGCAGTGACTCTACTAGTAATGATGAGATAAACGAACTCAATGCGTCAAAATTAAATAAAGTACGGACAGGATGATCGATCAGAAAAACAAGACTTTCAATAGAAGTAGTTCTACCTCTTCCCCGAATCGCGAGAGCCTGTACTTGCCCCCTAGCCTGAGTCGGTGCCATAAGAGCTTGCACCTGTCCTCCTGAGGTAGTTCCCGTCCTTTGCTCCTTCTTTGGACAGTCTTTCATCAGATGCCCTGCTTCGTCACAGTGGAAGCAGCCAGTCTTAGTCTTCTTGCGACAATCTTTGTTTAGGTGGCCTAGTGTCCCACAATTGAAGCACATCTTCTTTCCCTTGCCACCGTTGCCTTTCCCACCTTTGTTTTGCTGTTGCTGTTGAGGTCTCTTCTGATCTCCTTTCTTCTCGTGTGCTTTACTAGCATTGGGACCTTTCTCTTCCTCATGCATATTTTCTTCCGCTTTTGAGAGAAACTTTGCCTCAAACCTATGCCTGAAATCCACCCAAGAGTCAATCGGGCGTTCTCCATTAGTGACCTCCCACCAAAACGAGGCCTCTCCTTCCATTAACCAAGCGGCTAACCTGACTTTCTTTCCCTCTTCTACTTCCAAGATTTCCATCAATTCTTCCGTCTCATTAAGCCAATCCCTAGCTCCCACAAAAGGTTTTCCTCCCACAGCCTTAAACTTCCTACAAGTCATAGCAAAAGTATCCGCGCGAGGAGAAACGAGTGCAACGGGTGGAGGAGGAACATTTGCTGGTCCTGCAGCGGCGGCCCTAGCCTCTAACAACCTCCTATACCATACTGGTACCGCTACACTATCCGGAAGATAAAGATCTTCAGCCATGCTGAGACGAAAAAGGGAAAGGTTCAAAAAGAAGAATTCGAGAGATAAAGATATGGCTATCGGGGATTATGCTTTTCTTTCAAAAACTTTTCTCTTAAAAGACATGTTTTTGAAAATATTTCTTCCAAAAATGTTTTTAGAAAAATAATTTTCTAAAACTTTTATCTGTTCTGGTAACCTTTGCTCTGATACCACGTGTAACACCCCACGCCCGCTATAGTCACTCACTATGGGAATGCCATAGCATCGGTGGAGTATTTTAGTGAATATAGAACAGAAAAATTACACCAAGACAGATATAAACAGTATTTGAAATTTAAAACATCATCTCATAACAGCGGAAATAAACATGTCTGGTTACATCATAAACCATGATAAATGTCAAATACAATATCTGTCAAAATAAAGAAGTACATAATCCCACTCTCTCATACAATAGCCATAAGGAAAGAAAAGATAACTGGATAACTGGAGCTTTACATCTACCCAAGCTCCTCAAGACTGGAACAGAAATCCGATCAAGCTCTACTACCGCTAGGATCCACTGTAGGACCTGAGGGTTGGGAAAAAAAGATAAAAACAACGGGGTCAGACATAAGTCTGAGTGGGTCCTATAACTTTAACAATACAATCATTAAAGTAACCAGAGAAGACATAAACTTGACCTACGGTAATATCTGGGGATGAATGGCTACACTAAGCAGCTTGGTAGACTTAGGATAAACTAAGATAACCGTAAGGACGCATCTACCCACCCAAGCATAATTACTAACTGCACCACCCCAGACTTATTCACTCAAGGGTAATTCCTACACTGCACCACACCAGATCTACCCACCAAGAGTAATTCCTACTTAAAGGTTGATCCCACTAAGTGTACTTAGTAATTTTTACCCGGTAGTTTCTTGTACCCCTACACAGGTGCCGTCTGCCCCTATTTTTACTAGGTGTACCCACTACCCCCAAGCGATCGGCTCCCTACCGTAGATACCCGTGCTGGTCCCACAAAAGGGGGTGTATCATTCCCCAAAGTGGCTACCATATAATATCACTGTGCACGGCTTTATATCTACACGATGCAACAACGACTTACCAACCAGCCCGGGTCCACACACGCATATGAAACCCGTTGATCCCGCGTTGCCACCGCTAACCCGTTTTGGCTGCTTATAGTCAAGTCCAATATGCATGTCCCGTCACCCGACCAGAGTCGAGCCCATAAAGATACGTTTGGGATATTGGTTGAAATGGGCCCCCACAAGCTACTACTTAAGCTTGCTATTTTTATCTAGTGCATCCCACTTAACCCTTTAACCATGTCCCCTTACATGTTATAAATCTTGGTTAAGTCCTTTAATCATATTCCAATTGCCACTTAGGGCACCCACTAGATTTCCACATGCCACCCATGGCACTTACTTAACCCCTTAATCATGTTTAATTACATGTTCCACCTTGGTTAAGTATTCTCACATGCCACCCATGGCACTTACTTAACCCTTTTATCATGTTTAATTACATGTTCCACCTTGGTTAAGTATTCTAATCGTATTTTTTTCTATTGCCACCCAAGGCAACCCACTAGTCTCATCATGCCACCCCAAGGCACCCACTTAACCCCTCATGTCCCACTACATGCTAATATGGTTAAGTGTTTCTTAATTCATTAATTAAGATCATGACCTCATAAAGACCCCTCACATTAGACCGTCTTTTATGACTGCTGGATATGCCGGTTGGTTCCGGGCAGACTTATGTCATCAAAAGGGCCTAACCTCGTGTCTTTACTTTAATCATGTATTTAATTTATGACTAAGACCTCTCACATTGGGCCAATCATTTGTAGCCGCTGGATGGCCGGTCGGTTCCGGGCAGACTTCCGCTACAAAAGGGTCCAACCTCGTGTCTTAGTTGATTAATTAAACCTAATTAATCACCCCCATATTAATTATCCCTAATTAATATCAAATTTTTCCATAACATGGGTAGACCTAACTCAATAGGTAAATTCCCATGGGGTAGACCTAACTCAATAGGTAAATTCCCACTTATGGTAATTTATTTTTATGGTATGCTTAATCATACCCAATCATATTTTATTAACATATTTACCAACCCCATCGTTCCCCACATAAATCGTTCTCATTTCATGACATAAATAAGGGAGAGATCATCACGAATATCATGGGTTTAGCATACAACTTTGTCATGGGTTAAGAGGATGTCAACTTGCATATATGAGCATATATTAACCCAACTACATTTAACCCAAACTTGCATATTATCATACACATGATTTGCATAACATGTTGCATATGAGCTTGCATATTATCATACACATATCTTGCATAGCATATTGAACTTGCATATAGGCATTCTCATAACTTGCATAACATGTTAATCATGCATTTAAGCATACACATAACTTGCATAAGCATTCACATACTTGCATAAGCATCCACATACTTGCATAAGCATTCACATACTTGCATAAACATCTACATACTTGCATAAGCATTTACACACTTACATAAACATGCATAACTTGCATATCATGTCTTTTAAGCATATACATATCTTGCATAAGCATTCATATACTCGCATAAGCATGCATAACTTGCATATCACATAGATCTTGCTTTTAAACATATACATGACTTGCATAAGCATCCATATACTTGCACACTAATTCTTAAACTTGCATAATGTGTCATCATGAACTTGCATATTAACAAACATGTAACTTGCATAGTATATCTTGCATATCAACATACATGTAGCTTTCATTGCATATCTTGCATATTAACATACATGTAACTTGCATAGCATATCTTCATGAACTTGCATAACATGTATATGATCACATAGTCCACAACTAGCATATTTAGCATCATGTAAACATAGCATATATCATACTAAACTTGCATAAACGTACATACTCAACATGCATAAACCCACTTGTTAAACATGCATAAATCAACTTGTTAAACATGCATAAATCAACTTATCAAATATGCATAAAACATAGAACAACATAGAGTAACATATCATTATACATGATTCAAACTCACTAATCCGCATTTAAGACCATAAGTCTTATTACACCTAATCTACTTACTTTAACAATTGATGTTAAAGTGATAGAAACTCACCAAACTCAAGATTAGCAACCTTATGAAGTAGAATTAGTTGTTAACTATGAAGATAATGATGATTAGAGAATGATTTGAGAGGGATTAGCTTGCAACTTTCTTTATGAACTAGTGGAGGCCATGCTCAAATTTCATTTTGCCATAGTTTAGTTACAAGACTTAATTATGAATGAATTAGGGTAGGGTTGGGGTCTTATTTATAGGATTAGGTGAGTGTTTTAGGCCCTTGGATTAACCCTAGATTAGATTAGGACCCTTAGATTTAGGAAACCTCTAGAACCAGCCCTCCTAGCCAGCCTGAAACCCAACATGGTGCACCCAGGCTCACTGGACGGCTCGACCCTGTCGACAGGCCAGTCGACAGGCAAGTCGACACCCCTGTCGACAGGCCTGTCGACAGCCCTGTCGACATGGGTAGGCGGGAATTTCCCCGCCTGACCCCGCCTGTTTCATTTTAAAATCTGAATCTAAAAATTTTAAATCTGTTTTTAGTTTTAAATTTTCTGCAACCTTCATCGGGCCATAACTGGGCCATACGGACTCCGATTTTCGAAAACTCGGACTCTATTTCGCGTATTTTTCCGAGACGAACGCAATAACGCAACCCGTTACCCCCAATTCCCACATCTGAGATTATTTATCCTATAATTAATGAATTTTAGTATTAACTAAAATTCGGGGTGTTACACAAATTCCCTGATTTAACTTTAGGCTCAGTTTTTAAATATACTAGAGATACTGAAATACCCTCCTTTTTTGTTGTTGTGGTATACCTGCAACAAATATTATATATATACTTTGGTACCCACTTTCTCTGTTAGGGTCCAGGGGTTAGAGAGGAGGTAACCATACCCACAAGGGTTTAATGGTACCTTTGAAAATAAAGTTTTTATTTTTAACTACTGAATCAAAATAATCATCAATGTATTTTTCTCTATTTTTCCAATTTACAGGAACCCAAATACTTAGATAATTTCTATTAATATTTCTTTTTGTACTTCTATTATAAATGTTTCTAGTTATAGAAGCATTTGAATTTCTATAGAAATTTGATCTTCGAGTTATGCGTGCTTTAGTACTAGCAGTTAAACTTTTGTTATACATGAAAGCATATCTAGTACTAGTTCTATGATTAGTTTTATTATACCCTAAGCCACTTTTATCGTGTAAAGGTCTATAGTAAGATAAAATATCATTGAAATCATTTTGACCTTTATTAAATTTTGTGAACTTATTTGTACATTTTTCAAATTTGATTCCAAAGTTGTGATTGAAATTTTCAAAAGAAGTCTTGCAATCTTTTAAACCAGTTTTCTTATTTAATTCAGAATTCTCCCTTTTTAGAGTACTATTCTCATTTTCGAGACGACAAATTAGAGATCCTGAATTAATTAAAGAAGAGTGTAATTTTTCAAAATTTTCTTTTGAATCAGACGTTTCATTTTGCAAAGTGTTATTATTAACCTTTAAAAACTCATATTCTTTAGATAATTCTAAATTCTTTTCAGTTAAAGCTCCATTCTCTATTTCAAGAGACGAAACTAAAGAATTAGAATTATTCAAAGATTCTTCTAATGATTCATTTCTATTTTTCAAGAGATCGATTTCCTTTAAAAGAACATTGTTTTTATCTTCTAGTCGCTCATTTTCTTTTTGAAGGAAATCTTTTTGAAAAACAAGCACTTCTAAGGTATTTTCAGAACATTTGGCTTGTTTGACTAAAATTTTTTTTTCTTCTTTTAATTAGGAATTTTCTTGCCCACAATTTTTAGACTTGGCTAAAATAATTGCATTAAGTTTACCGAAACCTTTAAAATCTTTTAATAATTTTTCGTGGTCTAATAAAAGATCTTTATACAATGAATCCTCACATACCGATTGTGATCTTACTTTAGCCATTAAACATTTGCTTTCTTGCTCCATCGCTTCTGCTTTGTTGTTCTTCCACTTTCTAATGCCTTTACTAGATTTCTTTATTGCCATTTATTCTAGGATGTTGTTACGATTTCTAGAATACCAAGCTCTGATACCAATTGTTAGAGGTTATGCAGCGGTATAGGATCGTGTAGTATGGAGAATATGATGTAGATTATATAATAGAATAGTAAGCAGTAAATTACACAGTCGATTTATACTGGTTCGGACCACTGTCCTACGTCCAGTCCCAGACTCACTTCTGGAATTTCATTAACACTAAAACCCTCACTTCACCCGGAGGAATAGGTTCACAATTACCCGAACCACTGAACGGGATTTCTGGCCTCAACCACTGAAGAGGTCTTCACTAATACAGAATAATTGTTGACTCTTTTGTGTTCTTGATAACATAGATTGTCGAATATTAAGTACACCCTTCCTATAGCCTTTCCTTGATGATAATCGTGAAGTGCGTGAAGGAATATGGAAGTTTAAAAGTCTCAAGTATAAAAGTAGATAGCTTTTTAGAACTTAGAGAGCTTTGAATAAGATAGAGAGAATTAGAATAAAATTCAATTAGGAACAACTTTGATCAAGCCTCTATTTATAATTTATAAAAAGTTACAACTAATCACGAAGAGATTTGATTAAGAGATATGAATTAGAAAGTTGTGACTTTTCATTTTAAATTGCATCTCTTCGTATTCAGATGTCTGAATAAAAAATTTAGATCTCTGTTTTGATTTAAAAATGAAACAGCAAGAAAATAGTGTATTTTGGTCTAGATTCAGATGTCTGAATTTTTTAATTCAGATGTCTGAATTAAAAAATTCAGATTTCTGTTTTTGAACAAAACTCAAACAATAAAGAAATAGGCTATTTTATCCAATATTCAGATGTCTGAATATTTTAATTCAGATGTCTGAATTAAAATTCAGATGTCTGAATTAAAATATTCAGATGTCTGAATATTGTGGTAAGTTCATTTTTCTTTCAGCAGACAGACGTCTGATTTAAAAAATTTTAGACGTCTGTTTTCTTCTTCATGCCTATGCCTTGTGTATGTCTTGTATAAAATCTTATAAATTGAAAACGTGCATGTGTGTGTATCACCAAGGAAGACTTTAACATATAAATCTAGGACTAACAGACTCTTACAACATATTTAATCTTCAATTATAGCTCTTGAATCTGTTGTTGAGTATATTCCTGCAAGATAAAGTTAGTCGATAATAATATATATGTATATGTATAGTTGTCATAATCAAAACGCCATATAGCGAGATCCAACAAGCTCTAGTGGAGTTTGATTGGATTGCTACATCTCTTTGGAAAGCTTGGACCCTTGAAGTAAAGTCCAGCTTGTTATCTTCTTTAATGGCTATTTGTTTAATGGGATTATGTATTTTGTTTTATGAAGATGGATAATGTACTTGACTCTGATTAATGGTTTTGTGATGTAATAAACATGTTTCCACTGCAATAAAATGAAGTTTTAGATTTCCAAGTACTACTTATTATCTGTCTTGTTGTAATTTTTCTGTTCTATATTCACTTATAACCTCCATGGAAGTTAATGCATTCCCTTAGTGAGTGACATTAATGGACATGGGGTGTTACACGTGGTATCAGAGCTTAAGGTTACCAAAATAGATAAAAATACTTTAGAAAAATAGTTATTTTTGGAAGAAATGTTTTCAAAAACATATTTTAATGAGAAATTTTAAAGAGGAAGTTTTTATGAAAAACATAATCCCCAAATAGCCATATATCTTTATCTTTCGAATTCTCCGTTTTGAATCTTTCCTTTTTCGTTTCAGCATGGCTGAAGATCTTAACCTACCTGACGGCGTAACGATACCAGGATGGTATAGGAGGTTATTAGATGCTAGGGCCGCTGCAGGTCCAGCCAATGTTCCTCCACCACCAATTGCACCCGTTCCTCCTCCTCCTCCTCGCGTAGATACTTTTGCAAAGACGTGCAAGGAATTTAAAGCTATGGGTGGAAAACACTTTCAAGGGTCAGAAACGTTTGTGGAAGCTAGAGATTGGCTAAAGGAGGTGGAAGAATTGCTGGAAATCTTTGAAGTGGAAGAAGGGAGGAGAGTTAGATTAGCAGCTTGGTTGATGAAGGGAGAGGCCTCGTTTTGGTGGGAGATCACTAATAGGGAACGTCCTGTTGATTCTTGGGCGGATTTCAGACGTAGGTTCGAGGCGAAGTTTCTCTCAAGGGCAGAAGAAAATCTATATATGGAAAGGTTCTTGACATTGAAGCAAGGAAGCTCATCAGTGAAAGAATATGTCAATAAATTTAATCAGTTAGCAAGGTTTGGCTTGGACTTAGTAAACACGCCGGAGAAGAAGGCTCTGAGGTTCGTTAATGGGTTGAATGAACCATTGCAAGGGTTGGCTATGACCCACATCCCTATGGGGGCCACCTTTGAGAAGTTAGTAGAAATGGCACTCATGCATGAGGAGAAAAGCGCTAAAGCTGATAAGGCACCCAAGAAGAAAGGGGATCAGAAAAAACCACAACAGCAAAAGAAGAAGGGTGGTAAAGACAATAATGGCAAGGGAAAGAAGAAATGTTTTAACTATGGGACCCCAGGCCATCTCAGCAAGGACTGCCGAAAGAAAAAGAAGACTGGATGCTTTCATTGTGGCGATGCGGGACATTTAGTGAAGGACTGCCCAAGGAAGGGGCAGAGGGCAGGGGCTACCTCAGGAGGATAGGTGCAGGTTCTTATAGCACCAGGGCAGGCAAGGGGACAAGTTCAGGCTCTCGCGGTCCCACCGCTGCAAGAACGAGGTAGAACCATTTCTGTTGAAAGCTTAGTTTTTCTGTTTGATCATCCTGTCCGTACCTTATTTGATTCGGGCACATCGCATTCGTTTATCTCTACATCATTAGTTGAATCACTGCACTTAAACACCAGTTTAGTAGAGGATCCCTTAGTTGTTTCGAATCCAATTGGTGGCTCAGCTCATTTGTCCATGATGTGTTTGGATTTGAAAATTTCTATACTTAGCGTTGAGTTTCGATGTGATGCTTATGTGTTGGGCTTCACGGGCTATGGGCTAATTTAGGAATGGATTGGTTATCCAGAAATGGGGCCGTTCTTGATTGTGAAAGGAGAGTAGTTAGGCTCGTGACTCGCCTTGGCAACACTCTCGAAATATTTTGTAATCCCATAAATTCTGTTATGCTAAGTTATCTAGAATCGCTTGATGCGTCTGAGAAAAATCTACGATCTGTTAGGGTGGTACGAGAGTATTCGGATGTGTTTGAGGAGGTGAAGGGCTTACCTCCAAAGCGGGAGATAGATTTTCGAATATATCTTGTGGATAATGCGAAACCAGTTTCTTTGCTAGTACGCCACATGGCTCCTCGTGAAAGGAGGGAACTCGATAAGCAAGTGAAGGAGTTACTTGAGAAGGGATTCATAAGACGAAGTATATCGGAGTGGGGTGCTCCAGTGGTATTTGCCACGAAGGCGGATGGGTCCCTTAGACTTTGTGAGGACTATAGAGAACTTAATAAGCTTAACAGACACCCACTGCCGAGGATTGACGATCTCTTCGATCAGTTAGTTGGCGCCTCAGTTTTTTCGCAGTTGGACTTAGCCACTGGTTTCCATCAATTGAGAGTGGCTGAGGATAGCATTGACAAGACTGCCTTTAGGACTCCAGACGGTTTCTATGAATGGCTAGTGATGCCCTTCGGTTTGACAAACGCCCCCGCATACTTTGTTGATTTGATGAGTAGGGTGTTTAGGGAGTACCTTAACGAATTCTTGGTAGTCTTTGTAGACGACATCTTGATCTTTTCTAAGGATGAAGAAGAGCATGCCCTACATCTTAGGGAACTGTTGGAGACCCTACGAGCGCACAGCCTTAAGGCTAAATTTTCTAAGTGTCACTTCTGGAGGAAGGAAGTACGATTCTTGGGGCACGTGGTTTCCAAAGAAGGGATGGCTGTGGATCCCGCGAAGGTGGTGGCCATCCAAGATTGGATGGTCCCTAAAAATGCTACCGAAGTGAGAAGTTTATTGGGGTTGGCTGGCTACTATAGGAAGTTTATCAAAGACTTCGCAAAGATATCAGCTCCATTGACACGTCTGACGAAGAAGAACCTAGTTTTCACATGGGACGTAGATTGTGATGATGCGTTCCAACGTTTGAAGAGAGCTTTGACTTCAGCCCCTGTCTTAGTATTGCCAGACGGGAGTAATCCGTTTACTGTTTATACTGACGCTTGTGGAACAGGACTAGGCGCAGCCTTAATGCAAGAGGGTAGGGTAATAGCCTATGGTGGAAGGCAGTTGAGAGCGCATGAGAAGAATTACCCTACACATGACCTAGAGTTGGCCGCTATTGTTTTCGCGCTTAAGTCTTGGCTACACTATCTTCTTGGCGAGAAATTTGAATTATTCACTGACCACAAATCTTTAAAATACTTATTCTCTCAGAAGGACTTGAACTTAAGGCAGCAAAGGTAGATGGAGTTCTTGGCGTCCTACGACTTTGAGATAGCATATACCCCTGGCAAGGGTAACGTGGTGGCCGATGCCTTAAGTAGAAAGAGATTATCCTTAAGTCCTTTGTTTGTTGAGCGGCGAAGTTTAGAGTTCATCTCTATGTTTGATTTTAGACCTTCCGTTGACTTTGTACCCGGTTTGCTAGCATCCTTGGAGGTCAGACCTACGCTTTTGGGACAGATTGGCGAGGCACAGCCAGACGACCCGCAGTTCGTTGAGTTAGTAGAAAAGCTCAAAGGAGGGCAGTCATCAAGCCATCTCCGTAGGTATACCCTAGATGATAAGGGTTGGTTACGTAGGGACGGTAGACTATGTGTACCAAAAGACGATGACCTAAGGAAGACTATTCTTGACGAATCACATCGTTCGAAGATGACCATTCATCCCGGCGGGGACAAGATGTACAAAGACATGAAGAGAGTTTACTTTTGGGCCGGCATGAAGAAAGATGTGGCCGAGTATGTCGCTAGGTGCTTGGTGTGCCAACAAGTAAAAGCGGAGCAAAAGAAACCCGGTGGGTTGCTTCACCCATTGGAGGTTCCACTATGGAAGTGGGAAAGTGTCTCGATGGATTTTGTGGATGGATTACCAAGATCAAGGAAGGGTAATACGGGGATTTGGGTTATAGTAGATAGACTTACTAAGAGCGCCCATTTTATTCCCGTGAAGAGTAAGAGGACTGCTCCATAGTTAACTTCTGTATACGTCCGAGAAATAGTTCGGTTGCACAATGTTCCTTCTAGCATAGTGAGCGACCGCGATCCTATTTTCACTAGCAAATTTTGGAGAAGCTTACAAGAGGCGGTAGGGACTCAGTTACGTTTGAGCAACGCATATTGATTGACATAGAAATATGTTTATTTTATGCTCTTATTTCTTATCTTTTGTATATAAATAAATATTACTTGGGTATTGTTTTGTTACTTTTACAGATATTCCAACCCAGCCCGCATGCAACCAGAAATGTAGAGAAATAGAGTTCAATTTGCTGTATATTTGCATTTTGAAGAATTGTAGATAAAGATATCACATCTAGTTGCTGTTGGACAAGAAAAGGATTGATAACAAGGCTTTGCACATCACAAATCAATGAAGAAGTGTCAAGGAAGCAAGAGGAAAAGAGAAAAGGCCCAAATTTGCTTTATTTATCTAAGGCCCATTTATGTTTCTCATTGTAAACTAATTAGTGATGTAATGACAAGGCCCAGTTATCATTAGGGTTAGGGTTAGGGTTTGGTTATCCCCTATATATACCCTTGTAATGGCATTGTAGCCACCATCCTATATCCCATTTTCTATTTCTAATAAAGTTTCTAGTTCTTCTTCTTCTTTTTATTTTCTGCATTTTTCCTGTTTCTTAGCAATTAGTGTTGTCTACACGATTAGATTCGGTAGAACACTATTTGTATTTTGCACTTGTTTGCATTAGTGATTTACCGTCTGATTAGATTCAGCGGAAATCCTAATTTTAATTCTTGTTTGTTATTTCAATTTCTGCAATTTCAATTTCTGCTTTTTATTATTTTCTTAGGTCAAATTGGGTTTGATTAGATTCAAATCTAATTCATAGTTTTATTTCTTTCCCATTGAAATTGTGATCTGATTGTCGGTTCAGTTAGATCTGTTCTGAATCAAATTACAGTTTTAATTTTGTTTTGTTTTATTTTCAAAATCAACCTCCAGCTTTGTCTAACTCGCCCAAGAGGTTAAATAAATAATTGATTTAATTCACCTCCCTGTGTTCGACCTGTATGCTTGCAGAATTTATTACAAATGTCACGCTTTTCTAATTCATAGACTAGCGTCGATCACATATCATCCTCAGATGGATGGCCAGACCGAGAGGGTGAATCGTATTCTAGAGGACCTATTAAGGCTATGTATCCTAGACTTTGGGGGTACGTGGGAAGAGCATCTTCCATTGGTGGAGTTCGCATATAATAACAGCTTTCAGTATAGCATTGGCATGGCACCTTTCGAAGCTCTTTATGGACGACCTTGTCGTTCAGCTACATGTTGGTGGGAATCTACGGATAAGATCTTACTTGGGCCCGATATGATTAGAGAGACTTCGGAGAAGATTGACTTGATTCGGAGGAGGATGAAAGCAGCGCAAGATAGGTAGAAATCTTATGCGAATAAGAGGAGGACAGATCTCGAGTTTGAAGTTGGGAACATGGTCTTTTTCAAAGTGTCTCCATTACGAAACGTTGTTCGCTTTGGGTCCGTTGGGAAATTAGCACCAAGGTTCGTAGGACCGTTTCCTATTAAGGAGAAGATTGGACAGATGGCATATAGAGTGGAGTTGCCTGAGGGACTTAGTGGTATACACGACGTATTCCATGTGTCACATTTGAGGAAGTGCTTGCACGAGACCGCGGAAGTGGTAGAGCCGAGCTTGCTTAGAGAGGTGGAGATAGAGCGTGATGTGACGATTCGACGAGCTCCTACGTGCACTCTTGGGTCGGAGATCAAGAAGTTGAGGAATCGAGAGGTCAGACTAGTTAAAGTGCAATGGGGAGATGATGAGAGTAACGCTACTTGGGAGACAGAAGAGAAGATGCTTTCACGATACCCTTTTCTTTTCGGGGGCATGTCCTTTAATTTCTCCTTTATCGCTTATCTTGTACTTATCTTATCTTTAGTATATGCTCTCACTAGTATCTTTGACCTTTAGTTAGGATAATCCTATGGTTGAAACATGTGGTTGAGACATGTTATGTATGATGAATGCAAAGTGGATGCAAGTGTTTGCTAGTGGTTGCTCGTGGACGCATATACACACACTATTAGGCACTAAATCGGCTCAGTCACTTCATACTGCATATTGCATATAAATGGCTGTATTTAGTAAAATGGACGTATAATGGTTGTGCTATCATATGGATACCGCATTTTGGTGAATGGTTGTGCATGCATGTAGAAATTATATGTAGCATTAGAGAATTTTTGCAAACATAATGGACGCATGGCACTATCATGGCTTGCATTAAAGGAGGTCAACTGAATCAGTGGACCACCTGATTTTTGCATTAGATATGGACATATACACACACTGTGCATTAAAAACATGAAAGCATTAGAAGTCTATAAGGACAATGGATGCCCGTGTTTAATGATTGAGTAGATGGACGATTGGATGTTAGGATATACATTCTTCTTAACTTGAAGATTTCGGGGATGAAATCCTTTAAGGAGGGGAGAATGTAACACCCCGTAATTCTGTTAATATTAATATTCACAAATTAAAGAATAAATAATCTCAGACGTGAGAATTGTGGGAAACGGGTTGCGCCATTGTGTTCGTCTCGGAATTATGGTTGAAATAGAGTCCGAGTTTGCGTGATTTGGACTTTGTATGAAGAAGTTATGGCCATCAGAAGTTTCTGAAAATTTAAAACAGCTAGCAGGAAATTTAAAATTCAAAATTCGAAGTCAAACAGGCTAGGCGGGGAATTTCCCGCCCAGCACCCCAGGTCGACTGGGGAGTCGATTGGGCAGTCGACACCCCAGGGGGGAGTCGACTGGGCAGTCGACACCCCAGGGACCAGGTCGACTGCGCAGTCGACCTGGGTGTCGACCTGGTCTGGCGGCTAGGGTTTCTGGCTGACCTGTTTTTAATTGAGTAATGACCCATTAGGGTTTCTAACCTAATATGGTTGGCTGGGATTAGTTCTGAGTTGATCTGACGGTCTAAAATAAATCCTAACTCTATAAATACCTAGGTAGTCTCTCACCCTAATTCATAAGAAAAATAGAATAGTTACCGTCATACCGTCGCCATGGAAATCAATGGAGCCGCCGCCAACTAGGAAGGAAGAAAAGCTAATTCAATCCTAATTCTCTCAACCCTAAAGCAAAGCAAAACTCTCTTTTCTTCTCTAAATTGTGAGTATGATAGTCTTAACAAGATTATTATCATTTTAATTAGGTTAAGTCATGAATGGATTATGAGTAGGTGATGTGAATTGTCATATATGTTGTTGTAAACTTTATGCTATCATGTATGTTATAAATTCTATGCTATGTGGTGATGATATCCTATATGTTGTAAATCATGCTATGATGATGTTATGTATGTTGAAAGTTCTATGCTAAGTTGTGATGAATCATACATGTTAAAAAGCCATGATGTTAGTGTCTATCCTAGTTAGTTCATATTAATTAAATCAACATGTTTGGGCTATGTTGATCTATATGACAAGTTACATATGCAAGTTAGATTGATTAGAAATAGGAACATATGCCATGACATCTATTATGACATCTAGAATTATGCTATGATATATGTGATACCCTATGCTAGTTCACACCATCATTATGTTGCCTAAAAACCCCATATGCAAGTTTATGTATAAATTTGGGCTATGACCATATCATGTAAATTGTGACATTTAACAAGTTAACACCTTTTGATCCTTAATATGTGTAGTTTATGCAAGTTTCACCCCTATTATGATTAGATTTATTTTAATTGTCTATATGTTGTGATAATTTATCTTTGTGCTATGTGTTAGACTATTCAAGTCTAGCCTATATTATGCGTTGAATAAGCGAACGTATAAACGTGGGATAGGGGTAATATTAAGGATTTAATAATAAGATGTTGGGTTGCAATTGATATGATTTTGCATACCATGAGTGGATGAACATAATTGAGTCAATTATGGACATCAATAAAAGTGGACTTAATTAATAATTTGGATAGGGAATTATTAAAACTGGGGTAAAAGATTATAAGTGTTAATCAATGCTTAGGACACGAGGTTGGACTCGTTTGTGATGTAAACCTGCCCGGACCCGCCCGGCAAATCCAGTGGTCACAAATGTCAGCCAAATGTGAGAGGTCCTAGGACTAAACTAAAGCATAACAGTTGTAAAGACACGAGGTTAGATTCTTTTATGGTGTAAGACTGCCCGGACCCGCCCGGCAAATCCAACTGCCATAAATGCCAGTATAATGTGAGAGGTCTTTATGAGGTTATGGCCTGAATGAATTAAGAAATATTTAACCAGATAAACATGTAAAGTCGGACATGGGGGTTAAGTAGGTGCCTTGGGTGGCATGAGGAATCTAGTGGGTGCCCTTAGTGGCATGAGAAATACGATTAGTAAGACTTAACCAAACACACATGTAAATGAACATGACTAAGAGGGTTAAGTGGGATATACTATTGTTGACAAGCTTAGGTGGGTAGCTTGTGGGGGCCCATTTCAACCAGTAACCCAAACGTATCTTTGTGGGCTCGACCCAAGTCGAGGACGGGACACGCATACTGGGCTTGACTGTAAGAGGCCAAAACGGGGAGCGGTGGCAACGCAAGTCCAACGGGTTTTATATGCGTGTGTGGACCCGGGCTGGTAGGTAAGACGTTGTTGGATCGTGTAGGTATAAGCCGTGCATTCTCAAGTTGTATCGGGTTGCCACTTTAGGGGAGTGATACACCCCACTGTGGGGCCAACACGGGTATCTACGCGTAGGGAGCCGATCGAAAGTGGGTTGTAACACCCCACACCCGCTATGGTCACTCGCTAAGGGAATGCCATAACATCGGTGGAGTATTTTAAGTGAATATAGAACAGAAAAATTACAACAAGAGATATAAGTAATACTTGAAAATTTTAAAACATCATTTCATTGCAGCGGAAAGTAAAACATGTTTGGTTACATCACCAAAACCATAATAAGAGTCAAGTACAAAATATCCATCCTGATAAATAAAAGTACATAATCCCAATACATGAACTGATAGCCATAAAAGAAAGGGTAAGCTGAACTCTACATCTATGGTCCAAGCTCCAAAAGAGAATAAAGCAGCCTGATCTAAGCCCACTCGTACTGGGCCCACTCTGATAACCTGAGGGTTGGGAAAAAAGATAAAAACAACGGGGTCAGACATAAGTCTGAGTGAGTCCTATAACCCTAACAATACAATCATTAAAGTAATTAGGGTATGATATAAACAAGGTACGGTACCTCTGGGGATACTGACTACACTAAGTAGCCAACTAAACACAGGATATACTAAGATAATCGAAAAGACGCATTTATCCACCCAAGGATAATTACTAGATTACACCACCCCAGATCTACCCACCCAAGGGTAATTCCTACACTGCACCACACCAGTTCTACCCACCCAAGGGTAATTCCTACTTAAAGGTTGATCCCACTAAGTGTACTTAGTAATTTTACCCAGTAGTTTCTTGTACCCCTAGCTGACTACATAGATGCCGTCTGCCCCTATCTCCACTAGGTGTACCTACTACCCCCAAGCGATCGGCTCCCTACCGTAGATACCCGTGCTAGCCCCACAGTGGGGTGTATCACTCCCCAAAGTGGCAACCCGATAATCAATGGTGCACGGCTTATACCTACACGATGCAACAACGTCTTACCTACCAGCCCGGGTTCACACACGCATATGAAACCCGTTGGACTCGCGTTGCCACCGCTACCCCGTTTTGGCCTCTTATAGTCAAGCCCAATATGCGTGTCCCGTCCTCGGCTTGGGTCGAGCCCACAAAGATACGTTTGGGATATTGGTTGAAATGGGCCCCCACAAGCTACTACTTAAGCTTGCCATTTTATCTAGTGCGTTCCACTTAACCCCTTTTTATAATCATGCCCACTTACATGTTAAGGTTTGGTTAAGTCATCTAATCATATTTCAATTGCCACTTAAGGCCCCCCCACAAGCTACTACTTAAGCTTGTCATTTAATTATATTTCAATTGCCACTTAAGCCCCCCCCCCCCCCCCACAAGCTACTACTTAAGCTTGTCATTTAATTATATTTCAATTGCCACTTAAGGCACCCACTAGATTTCCGCATGCCACCCAAGGCACTTACTTAACCCTTTTATCATGTTTAATTACATGTTCCACTTTGGTTAAGTATTCTAATCGTATTTTCTATTGCCACCCAAGGCAATCCCACTAGTTTCCTTATGCCACCCAAGGCACCCCCACTAGTTACTACATGCCACCCAAGGCACCCACTTAACCCCTCAAGCCCCACTACATGCTAATTTGTTTAAGTGTTTCTTAGTTAATTATGATCGTAACCTTTGTAAAGACGTCTCACATTAGATTGTCTTTTATGGCTGCTGGATATGCCGGTTGGTTCCGGGCAGCCTTACACCATAACAGAGTCTAACCTCGTGTCTTTACACTTGTCACGTATTTAGTTTATGACTAAGACCTCTCACATTGGGCCAATCATTTGTAGCCGCTGGATTTGCCGGTCGGTTCCGGGCAGTCTTATGCTACAAAAGGGTCCAACCTCGTGTCTTAGTAGATTAATTACACCTAATTAATCACCCCCATAATTTGTATTAATTATCCCTAATTAATTACAAATATTTAAGAATATGGGTAGACCTAACTCAATAGGTAAATTCCTAATTCCATAATATGGGTAGACCTAACTTAATAGGTAAATTCCCAATTATGTCCATCCACTTTACGGTATGTTTAATCATACCCACTTCACACAATTTTATGTGTTCATTAATTTTTACCCCATCGTCCCCACGTAAATACGTTAACATGACATACTTCAAAAGAGAAGATTCATCATACACACAATGGGTTCAACTTAGCATATCATTAGCATTATCATGGGTTTAAAAAGGTGTCAACTCGTATATATGACCATAAACCCAACTTGCATAAATAACCAACCCAAACTTGCATGAATCACATATGTCATAAAGATGGTAACTTGCTTAAATGTTCATGTCATAGACCTATCATAAAGGTGTCAACTTGCATACATGTCATAGGTCTAAAAAGGATGAACTTGCACATGTACTTATGTCATACATAGAGGCAAACTTGCATATGAACTTGCATCATAACTTGCATATGAACTTACATCGTAACTTGCATATGAACATGTATCATAACTTGCATATGAACTTGCATCATAACTTGCATATGAACTTGCATCATAACTTGCATATGAACTTGCATCATAACTTGCATATGAACATATATCATAACTTGCATATGACCAAACACTTAGCATGCATAAAACCAAATACTTAGCATGCATACAATCAAATACTTAGCATGCATAAAATCAAATACTTAGCATGCATAAAATCAAATACTTAGCATGCATAAAGTCAAATACTTAGCATGCATAAAATCAAGTACTTAGCATGCATAAAATCAAATACTTAGCATGCACAAAACCACATACTTAGCATGCACAAAACCAAATACTTAGCATGCATAAAACCACATGCATAACTTGCATATCATGTTACATACAACTTGCATATACTCTCACATATAGTTTGCATAACATGTTACATATGCATAAATGTTCAACATAGTGGTTTGCATCATAAAACATGGCATTAAACTTGCATATAGCATAAAACTTGCAAAACACATATCATACAAACTTGCATAAACACATTTATCCACAAACATAGCCATGTCTTATCACATCCTACCATAATCAATTTAACAATTGATTATTAAAGCTATAGGAACTCACCAAAACCAAGATTAGCAAACTTATGTAGTAGAACTAGTTGCTATACAAGAGGAAGATGATGATTAGAGGTTGATTAGCTTGCAACTTTCTTTATAAACTAGTGGAGGCTCCTCTCAAGTTTGATTTTGGCGGCATGGTGGCATCATTTCTATTTTTAGTATGAATTAGGGTAGTATTAGGGTGTATTTATAGATTAGGTGAGTGTTTTAGGCCATTAGATTAACCCTAAATTAGATTAGGACCCTTAGATTTCGGCACCTTCCAGAAACCAGCCCTTAGACCAAGCCCAAACCCCAAACTGGTGCACCCAACCACAGAACTCTCTAGAAACTGTGCAGGTTTCTTGGCTCGGCACGGGCGCACTTCCCAAGTGCGCCAGTGTATTTTTGTACTGGCGCACTTCATAAGTGCGCCAGTGCATTTTTGTACTGGCGCACTTCACAAGTGCGCCAGTGCATTTCTGGCCTGTTTCTGGTTTTTCTGCCTAACTTCGTTCGTCCATATCTTCTTCATACGGACTCCGATTTGCGAAAACTCAGACTCTATTTCGCGTATTTTTCTGAGACGAACGCAATGGTGCAACCGTTTCTTTTAATTCCCACATCTGGGATTAGTTATTCTTTAATTTGTGAATTTTAGCATTAACCGAAATTCGGGGTGTTACATTCTCCCCTCCTTAAAGGATTTCGTCCCCGAAATCTCTAAGCTAAGGAGAATGCATATCCTACCATCCAAACAACCATCTACTCAATCCATCAAACACGGGCATCCATTGTCCTTAAAACAGTTTCTAATGATGTATGAGCATATGCAAAAAGTGTGTGTATATGTTCCCTATCTAATGTATGAACATATGCAAACCATGATAGTGCCATGCATCCATTATGTATGCGAGAGAACCCTATCGACACATACAATATCTACATGAGTGCACAATCATTCACCAAAATGCATCATCCATATGATAACACAATCATTATACATCCATAAATATAGCTTACTACACACAATTTTATGCAATATGCAATATGAAGTGATTGAGCCGATCTAGTGCCTAGAGTGTGTGTACATGCATCCACGAGCAACCACTAGCAACCACTTGCATCCACATGCATCCATCAAACATAACATGTCTCAAACACATGTTTCAACCATAGGTTTACCCTATCTAAATGTCAAAGGTACTAATGAGAGGACATACCAAAGATAAGATAAGCACTAGACAACCGATAAAGGAGACGTTTAAAGGACATACCCTCAAAAGGAATGGGTATAACGAACGCATCTTCACTTCTGTCTCCCCAGTAGCATTGCTCTCACCTTCTCCCCTTTTCACTTTGACTAGTCGAACCTCTCTGTTTCTCAACTTCCTAATCTCTGACCCAAGGATGCGGGTAGGAGCTCGTCGAATAATCACATCACGCTCTACCTTTACTTCTTTAAGCAAGCTCGGCTCTACCGCCTCTGCGGTCTCATGTAGGCACTTCCTCAAATGTGACACATGGGATATGTCATGTTCCCTATGCAACCGAACTATCTCTCGAATATAAACTGAAGCTAAACATGGAACAGTCCTCTTACGGGTATGAAATGGGCACTCTTGGTAAGTCTATCTACCACGACCCAAATTCCCGTGTTACCTTTCCTCGATCTCGGTAACCCGTCAATAAAATCCATCGAGACGCTATCCCACTTCCATTGCGGAACTCCCAATGGGTGAAGCAACCCACCTGGTTTCTTTTGCTTCGCTTTCTCCTGTTGGCACACTAAGCATCTAGCGACATACTCGGCCGCATCTTTCTTCATACCGGCCCAAAAGAAAACTCGCTTCATGTCTTGGTACATCTTGTCCCCACCAGGATGAATGGTCATCTTCGACCGATGTGCATCATCAAGTATAGCCTTCCTCAGACCCTCGTCTTGCGGTACACAAAGTCTACCGTCTCTACGCAACCACCCCTTACCATCTAGGGTGTACCTACTCAAATGGCTGGACGACTCCCCCCCTTATGAGCTTCTCTACTAACTCAACCAACTGTGGGTCGTCTCGCTGTGCCTCGCCAATCCGCCCCAAAAGAGTAGGCCTAACCTCCAAGGAGGCTAGCAAACCGGGTACAAAGTCAACGGAAGGTCTAAAGTCAAACATAGAATTAAACTCCAAGATTCGCCATTCCACGAACAATGGACTCAAAGACAGCCTTCTTTCTGCTTAAGGCGTCTGCCACCACGTTACCCTTGCCAGGGGTATACGCTATCTCAAACTCATAGGATGCTAAGAATTCCATCCACCTTTGTTGTCTTAAGACAATGCTCAAAGAGTCTCCAACACTTCCCTAAGATGTAGGGCATGCTTTTCTCCCCTTCTAGAGAAAATCAGGATATTCTCCCATGCAAAATCGTCACAACTATCCATCTCTCACGCAGACCACCCTAGTCGAACTCGACATCCCCCAAATGCAAGCCCCAAAGGCCTAAACCAATATCAGACAAACACCCAAGGGATACCTCCTTCGAATTCAGACGACTTACGTGAGATGATACTAGTAAAAACGGCTAAATAACTAAGCCCTTGTCCAACTCTGGATGTCTTTGCCGGTCTCGGTCCAAAACCACCGTTTATCCCATAACTGGCTTTGCTCAACCTATTGAGCTCATACGAAAACTTATTTCGTTCCTAGGAAAGACCAAGATGTCATTTACAAAGACCATCACGAACTTATTTAGGTACTCCCTGAACACCCTTCTCATCAAGTCACTAAAGTATGCAGGGGCGTTCGTCAAACCAAATGGCATCACCAGCCACTCATAAAAACCATCCGGAGTCCTAAAGGTAGTCTTCTCTATACTATCCTCAGCCACTATCAACTGATGGAACTCCGTGGCTGAGTCCAACTGCGAAAATACTGAGGCGCCAACCAACTGATCAAAGAGATCATCAATCCTCGGCAATGGGTGTCTATTCTTCTTCGTGAGTTTGTTTAGTTCTCTTTAGCCTACACAAAGTCTGAGGGACCCATCCGCCTTCGTGGCAAAAACTACTGGAGCACCCCACTCCGATATACTTCGTCTTATGAACCCCTTCTCAAGCAACTCCCCTACTTGCCTATGGAGTTCCCTCCTCTCACGAGGAGCCATGTGGCGCACTGGTAAAGATACAGGTTTAGCATTGTCTACCAGATATATTCGGAAGTCAATCTCCCGCTCCGGAGGTAAGCCCTTCACCTCCTCAAACACATCCGAGTATTCCCGGACCACTCTAACAGATCGCAAACTCTCGACCGACGTGTCAAGCGATTCTAGATAACTTAGCATAACAGATTCCATGGGATTACAAGAGATCTCGAGAGTGTTACCCAAGCGGCTCATAAGCCTAACAACTCTCCCTTCAAAATCAAGAACGGCACCCCTACTGGATAACCAGTCCATGCCCAAACTAACCCATAGCCCGTGAAGCCCAAAAAGCATCACATCTAAACTCAACGCTAAGTATAGAAACTTTCAAACCCAAACACATCATGGAGCCCCAATTGGGTTTGAAACAACTAAGGGATCATCTACCAAACTGGTGTCTAAGTGCAGTGACTCACCTAACAATGATGAGATAAACGAACTCGATGCGTCAGAATCTAATAAAGTTCGAACCGGATAATAAAGAAATCCAAATTCCAACCTAGACGGTCCTATCCCCATCTGGTACACTAGCCGCGAGGGAATACAACTACCCTCCAGGAGATTCCATACCTTGCCCATGCCCCTTTGGACAATCCTAATACGGTGTCCCATTCCTCCAAAAGGATAACTACTCGCCTTCTTCTTCCCATTCTCCACTCGTAACCTCCCACCAATGAGGTTTCATCCTTCATTAACCAAACAACTATTTGGGCCTTCCTCCCATCGTCTATCCAATAGATACCTACCAGTCCTCCTCCTTCTTGAACCAACTTCTAATCCGACTAATGTCTAAGTCCCTTGAAGTGGTTTCCCGTTCTTATCTATCTTAGAAAGGTCATCTATACGCGGAGGGGAAACTCAAAACGAGAGAGGAAGAGATTCAAAACGGAGAATTCGAAAGATATAGATATGGCTATTGGGGATTATGCTTTTCTTTCAAAAACTTTTCTCTTAAAAGACATGTTTTTGAAAATACTCCTTTCAAAAATATTCTTAGAAAATAGTTTTTCTAAAAAATTTATCTGTTCTGGTAACCTTAAGCTCTGATACCACGTGTAACACCCCACACCCGCTATGGTCACTCGCTAAGGGAATGCCATAACATCGGTGGAGTATTTTAAGTGAATATAGAACAGAAAAATTACAACAAGACAGATATAAGTAATACTTGAAAATTTTAAAACATCATTTCATTGCAGCGGAAAGTAAAACATGTTTGGTTACATCACCAAAACCATAATAAGAGTCAAGTACGAAATATCCATCCTGATAAATAAAAGTACATAATCCCAATACATGAACTGATAGCCATAAAAGAAAGGGTAAGCTGAACTCTACATCTATGGTCCAAGCTCCAAAAGAGAATAAAGCAGCCTGATCTAAGCCCACTCGTACTGGGCCCACTCTGATAACCTGAGGGTTGGGAAAAAAGATAAAAACAACGGGGTCAGACATAAGTCTGAGTGAGTCCTATAACCCTAACAATACAATCATTAAAGTAATTAGGGTATGATATAAACAAGGTACGGTACCTCTGGGGATACTGACTACACTAAGTAGCCAACTAAACACAGGATGTACTAAGATAACCGAAAAGACGCATTTATCCACCCAAGGATAATTACTAGATTACACCACCCCAGATCTACCCACCCAAGGGTAATTCCTACACTGCACCACACCAGTTCTACCCACCCAAGGGTAATTCCTACTTAAAGGTTGACCCCACTAAGTGTACTTAGTAATTTTACCCAGTAGTTTCTTGTACCCCTAGCTGACTACATAGGTGCCGTCTGCCCCTATCTCCACTAGGTGTACCTACTACCCCCAAGCGATCGGCTCCCTACTGTAGATACCCGTGCTGGCCCCACAGTGGGGTGTATCACTCCCCAAAGTGGCAACCCGATAATCAATGGTGCACGGCTTATACCTACACGATGCAACAACGTCTTACCTACCAGCCCGGGTCCACACACGCATATGAAACCCGTTGGACTCGCGTTGCCACCGCTACCCCGTTTTGGCCTCTTATAGTCAAGCCCAATATGTGTGTCCCGTCCTCGACTTGGGTCGAGCCCACAAAGATACGTTTGGGATATTGGTTGAAATGGGCCCCCACAAGCTACTACTTAAGCTTGCCATTTTATCTAGTACGTTCCACTTAACCCCTTTTTATAATCATGCCCACTTACATGTTAAGGTTTGGTTAAGTCATCTAATCATATTTCAATTGCCACTTAAGGCCCCCCCACAAGCTACTAATTAAGCTTGTCATTTAATTATATTTCAATTGCCACTTAAGGCCCCCCCCCCACAAGCTACTACTTAAGCTTGTCATTTAATTATATTTCAATTGCCACTTAAGGCACCCACTAGATTTCCGCATGCCACCCAAGGCACTTACTTAACCCTTTTATCATGTTTAATTACATGTTCCACTTTGGTTAAGTATTCTAATCGTATTTTCTATTGCCACCCAAGGCAATCCCACTAGTTTCCTTATGCCACCCAAGGCACCCCCACTAGTTACTACATGCCACCCAAGGCACCCACTTAACCCCTCATGCCCCACTACATGCTAATTTGGTTAAGTGTTTCTTAGTAACCTTTGTAAAGACCTCTCACATTAGACTGTCTTTTATGGCAGCTGGATATGCCGGTTGGTTCCGGGCAGCCTTACACCATAACAGAGTCTAACCTCGTGTCTTTACACTTGTCACGTATTTAGTTTATGACTAAGACCTCTCACATTGGGCCAATCATTTGTAGCCGCTGGATTTGTCGGTCGGTTCCGGGCAGTCTTATGCTACAAAAGGGTCCAACCTCGTGTCTTAATAGATTAATTACACCTAATTAATCACCCCCATAATTTGTATTAATTATCCCTAATTAATTACAAATATTTAAGAATATGGGTAGACCTAACTCAATAGGTAAATTCCCAATTCCATAATATGGGTAGACCTAACTTAATAGGTAAATTCCCAATTATGTCCATCCACTTTACGGTATGTTTAATCATACCCACTTCACACAATTTTATGTGTTCATTAATTTTTACCCCATCGTCCCCACGTAAATACGTTAACATGACATACTTCAAAAGAGAAGATTCATCATACACACAATGGGTTCAACTTAGCATATCATTAGCATTATCATGGGTTTAAAAAGGTGTCAACTCGTATATATGACCATAAACCCAACTTGCATAAATAACCAACCCAAACTTGCATGAATCACATATGTCATAAAGATGGTAACTTGCTTAAATGTTCATGTCATAGACCTATCATTAAGGTGTCAACTTGCATACATGTCATAGGTCTAAAAAGGATGATCTTGCACATGTACTTATGTCATACATAGAGGCAAACTTGCATATGAACTTGCATCATAACTTGCATATGAACTTGCATCGTAACTTGCATATGAACATGTATCATAACTTGCATATGAACTTGCATCATAACTTGCATATGAACTTGCATCATAACTTGCATATGAACTTGCATCATAACTTGCATATGAACATATATCATAACTTGCATATGACCAAACACTTAGCATGCATAAAACCAAATACTTAGCATGCATACAATCAAATACTTAGCATGCATAAAATCAAATACTTAGCATGCATAAAGTCAAATACTTAGCATGCATAAAATCAAATACTTAGCATGCATAAAATCAAATACTTAGCATGCACAAAACCACATACTTAGCATGCACAAAACCAAATACTTAGCATGCATAAAACCACATGCATAACTTGCATACCATGTTACATACAACTTGCATATACTCTCACATATAGTTTGCATAACATGTTACATATGCATAAATGTTCAACATAGTGGTTTGCATCATAAAACATGGCATTAAACTTGCATATAGCATAAAACTTGCAAAACACATATCATACAAACGTGCATAAACACATTTATCCACAAACATAGCCATGTCTTATCACATCCTACCATAATCAATTTAACAATTGATTATTAAAGCTATAGGAACTCACCAAAACCAAGATTAGCAAACTTATGTAGTAGAACTAGTTGCTATACAAGAGGAAGATGATGATTAGAGGTTGATTAGCTTGCAACTTTCTTCATAAACTAGTGGAGGCTCCTCTCAAGTTTGATTTTGGCGGCATGGTGGCATCATTTCTATTTTTAGTATGAATTAGGGTAGTATTAGGGTGTATTTATAGATTAGGTGAGTGTTTTAGGCCATTAGATTAACCCTAAATTAGATTAGGACCCTTAGATTTCGGCACCTTCCAGAAACCAGCCCTAAGACCAAGCCCAAACCCCAAACTGGTGCACCCAACCACAGAACTCTCTAGAAACTGTGCAGGTTTCTTGGCTCGGCACGGGCGCACTTCCCAAGTGCGCCAGTGTATTTTTGTACTGGCTCACTTCATAAGTGCGCCAGTGCATTTTTGTACTGGCGCACTTCACAAGTGCGCCAGTGCATTTCTGGCCTGTTTCTGGTTTTTCTGCCTAACTTCGTTCGTCCATATCTTCTTCATACGGACTCCGATTTGCGAAAACTCAGACTCTATTTCGCGTATTTTTCCGAGACGAACGCAATGGTGCAACCCGTTTCTCTTAATTCCCACATCTGGGATTAGTTATTCTTTAATTTGTGAATTTCAGCATTAACCGAAATTCGGGGTGTTACATGGGTAGTGGGTACACCTAGTGGAGATAGGGGCAGACGGCACCTATGTAGTCAGCTAGGGGTACGTAAGGCTATTTATATGTTTCTGTGTGAAGCAAGTGGGATCAACCTTTAGGGTGGCTGGAGCGGTGCAGTGTAGTAATGTGCGGTGCAGTGTAGTAATTACTCGTTAATAAGTTGGTGTGCCTTTACCATTATCTTTAACGTTATCTTAAATGCTATCTTTATCTTCTTAATAGTTCATAGACATTTACTTGTCTTCCAGCTTATGCCTTAGTCTAATTATTTTGATAATAGTATTGTTAGAATTATCATACTCGCCAGACTTTATGTCTGACCCCCTCCATTTCTATCCTTTCCCCCCCCCTCCAGGTCCTCAGGTTGGACCCAGCTCTAGTGGAGTTTGATTGGATTGCTTCATCTTTTTGGAAAGCTTGGACCCTTGAAGTAAAGTCCAGCTTGTTATCTTCTTTAATGGCTATTTGTTTAATGGGATTATGTATTTTGTTTTATGGAGATGGATAATGTACTTGACTATGATTAATGGTTTTGTGATGTAATAAACATGTTTCCACTGCAATAAAATGAAGTTTTAGATTTCCAAGTACTACTTATTATCTGTCTTGTTGTAATTTTTCTGTTCTATATTCACTTATAACCTCCATGGTAGTTAATGCATTCTCTTAGTGAGTGACATTAATGGACGTGGGGTGTTACATATCTCCACTAGTTGTACCCACTAACCTCCCCATTCGATCGGCTCCCTAACTCGTAGATACTATTTTGGTCTCACAGTAGGGTGTATTACTCCCTAAAGTGGCAACTCGATACTACTAAAATGCACGGCTTATACCTACATGATGCAACAACGTCTTACCTACCATCCCGGACCCACGCATGCACATGACTCCGTTGGACTTCCACTGCCATCGCTAACTCTTTTTGACCTCTTACAATCAAACCCAGTAAGCGTGTCCCGTCCTCGACCTAGTTCGAGCTCACATAGATACTAAATGGGTTACTGGTTGAAAAGGGTCCCCACACTTGACACAAGCTTCCCTCCTAAGCATGGTCCCTACTAGGAATTCCCACTTAACTCCTCTTTGTCCCCATCTCTAATCACATGTCTCATCTTGGTTAAGTGTTTTAATTGTTTCACATTCTACCCATATTACCTATTTAACCCCTTATAATCCCCATGTCTAATCACATGTCTTATCTTGGTTAAGTGTTCATTAATTTATTATAATAGTAATCTTGCAAGACCCCTCACATTAGATTGCCGTTTTGCGGTTGTTGGATATGCTGGGCGGTTCCGGGTAGGATTATAACGCAAACCGAATCTAACCTTGTGTCTTTGCATTATTACGCATCAGATTTCTACCTTTGACCTCTCACATTAGACTACCGTTTGTGGTTGCTGGATATGCCGGGCAGTTCCAGGCAGACTTTTACTGCAAACAAGTGTCCAACCTCGTGTCTTAGGCGTTCATTATCACTTCTTGATTCAAGTCCCAATTTTAAAATCTTGGATTAAAATATACTCCAATTACCTATAATTTCCAATCTAAATTATGTTTATAATTTTAATCCAAATTAGGCCTATAATCTTATGTATACATGTTATGCCAAATTACGCCCAAATTATTTTGCGTTCATTGTTATTAACAATTTATATCAAGCCTCATGTATACAAATTATATCCAATTATGCCTAATCCAACTTATGCCAAATCTCATGTATACAATTTATACATAATTATGCCCAAATTGATTTATGCCAATAATCTCATTTTATTACATATTTCCCCAAACTTTACCCAATCGTTCAAACGTTATTCGTACGCAAATATCAACGCAATATGTTAGGCTTGATGTTAGCCTAATCTCATAAAAAAAGAAAAAGAAGAGGAGAAGAGAATCAACATCAAAATTGGCATAAACATAAGTACATGCATATGAAACATAAAAAGGCATATAACGATAAACTGGATCAGAAAGGCATATGGCAGATTTATGGGTATGAATCTAAAAGATAATGATTTACAAACTTGATAAGATTCATCCCAGTCACAGGCATATACATTAGATCCAATTTACAATCCTATCACAGTTACTTTTTAATTTAAATGTGAAAGTGACATAGACTCACAACGATAGGATTCTTAGAAAATTAGGCGTTGTTGTAGCAATTTGGATCTTGAATAATCTCTACTTGATTAATGTAGATTTGATCTTCTAATTTGGTTGTTGAAGAAGAACTATATCTAAATATCTACTTTGATTTTGGTTGGAGAAGAAAATCTTGGTTAATTTAGACTAGAGTAGCATGGAGGCGCCATGGATGAATAATAATGAGATTAGGGTTAGGTTTAAGGGTATTTTATAGATGCTCTAGGTGAATTAGGACCCTTAGATTAGATTAGGATCCATCTGAACCATCCAAACCAGAAAAACACGTCATCCAGCCAATCCTAGAAGGACATATCAGCCCTAGGCTATCAAAATACGTCGGCCAGATTTGGGCAGACGGGGGTCGACACCCCTATAGGGGGGTCGACGCCCCTATAGGGGGGTCGACACCCCTGTCGACACCTCTATAGGGGGTCAACATCTATGTCGACTCCCCTAGGGGGTGGTCGACACCCTAGAGCGGGAGATTTCTCGCTCACCCACATTTGACTGATTTTGATTTTTGAATTCATTTTTGATTTTTAATTATTATTTTAAATTAAATTCTACTTTAAGCTGAAATCTTCTGAGCTTCATAACTTCTTCATATAATATCCGATTTACACAAACTCAGACTCTATTCCAAGCAGAATTCCGAGACGAACGCAATGGCATAACCTATTTCTGTTAATTCTTCTTATAAAAATTAAGTATTCTTTAATTATCCCTTATGTCATGTTTTAAAATTATGGGGTGTTACATAAAGCAATGCTCTCAATTTGCTGCTTTTAATGACCGCCTTATGCCTTCTAATTTGCTTGTGCTCTTGCACTCCGAGCTTACTTTGTCATGCTAACTATAATGGGTGTTACTGTGCTATGTTATCCTGTTGCAGTGGATGTCAGTAGCTGCCTTGTATTGAGGAAATGCAATTGCTTTACGAAGAAATTCATGGAACTCGGGTGTACTTATTACAACTTAAGGCATGCTATTGTAGATGTCTGTATTGATGGTAAGGGTCTCTGTACCCTACTATTGCCGCTGTTGTCTGTGAGGCTATGCTATTGTGTTTCCTTCCTATTTTTGGGGATATTTGTACTATGTAATATATAAAATGTAATTAGCAATGTAATTTATGAGTCTGTCGAGCCCCCTGCATGGTGTGCTTGGACTATGATTTTTGTTTTGTTTAGATGCTTCTATCGAGGCTTAGTACTTAAGCTAGTATAGCTGTAGAGGACAATCCACCTTAAAAACCGGTAATAGTAGTTTGACAAACTGTCAAAATCCTGTATTATTGTTATTATTATTTGTTATATTACTCAGTGTTTGGGTCACTTTAAAAACAAGAGGACGTTGCCAAAATTACATTCAAATATTTCAGTTTCATAAGTCATAATTCGATTCATTTCATTATTTGATTAAGTCCATAAATCATTAATTAATTCATTATTAGATTAGGCTCAAGATTTAGATTTCATATTTACAAACCGTTTATTAACAAATTTTCATTTTGATTTCACATTCCTGCATCTCATATGTCATTATTTCAAAAAAAAAAAATAGCAAATTTTTTAATTAGATTAATATAGGATAATATATTTCAAAAATAAGTCCAATCCTAACCACATATCCATATTTCCAAAGTTCAGTTTCGTTAATTTGAATTCAACAATTTTATGTCAGATTAATTTAAACTTTAAACAACATATTTTTAAGTTCAGTCCATTTCAAAATAGTATTTAAATTGGGTTATTCAGTTTTATTCTTAAATATTCAAATTACCTTCAAATCAGCATTTTGATCAATATCATATCAATTGAATTTAAATTCCAATTTAATCAATTATAAAATTTTAAATTCAATTATAATTATATTCGTAACATTTATTTAATAAACTATTATCAAGTTAATTTATTAAGTTTTATAATCATAACAAATCCATAACCCATTTCATTATTTTCCAAATCACATTTAAAAATTAGTTTAAGTTAACTTGATAATCTCATTTTAATTAAGTCATTTAAACAATCATGGTATCATAATTTCTGCTTCTCTTTAAACTTTTATATACTTATATTTTTTTAAAAAATCTACATTATAAATAATTTTCATCATTTAAAATTTAAAACAAAGTAATATTATAATTTAAAGTCTTGAATTTATTTTAAAAACATATATTAACTTATATATATATATTAAAAAAATTATAACATATAAATTTATTTTATAGATCTAAATTCAAAGCTTTATTAAGTTGTCAAAATATATAAGTTTGAATAAAATTCTAGATTTAAATTTCTAAAAATACTTTTATCAAATCATTTTTTTATAAATTCAGAAAATACTTTCAAAATAGTCCAACGATGTTAGTGTATAATTTTCTACCTAGGCCAAGTAATACGGATATATATCATTTCAATCCGTGATTAAAATTTAAATTCCAGGTATATATCATCTCAACCTGCATCCCAATTCGATTTAGTTTCACTTCCTAAATCTATCAGTGGTTCGGGTATGTATCATTTCAACCAATAACGATTTTACAAATATATAGGGAATTTGCAAATGATAAAAAAAATAACATTTCAAATAATACATTCAAATCAGTACATATCATAACTATTAAATTCATGTCATATATGTCAAAAGTGTGCGTGTCGCATGTGCACAAATTGATAACAAATTAATTGGGTTCTCTAAAGCAATCCTAACATTTCATATGTCATTTCAAATGATGTCAATTTACATATTTAAATTGTTAACCGTGATTGAAAATTCTTGCATTACATGGCATAATAGAAGTAGACGCCACATGCTAAAACGGACAAGACAGCTAACATAATAGCTGATACAACACGATTGAAACAAATGAATTAAACCACTAACATGAATCTTCTCCACTACAAATCACAATAATCAACCCAAGCTCAAATAACAATTCCATGTCCGCTTCCTATTATTTTATTATATACATATATACATACATACACGCGTGCGCGCGCGCACACACACATATATGTATATATATATATATATATATATATATATATATATATATATATATATTTGCGTGAAATAAAATATGTATACATTGTATAACTTTCATAAAGTATCTCAAACTAGCCGCACTCAGGATTGAACTCCCAACCTCACACTTCTCATCTTCAAGCATTATCACTCAACCTACACATCTTTTGGTTTCAAACTCAACACATACGCACACGAACACACACAGCACTCAATCTCGCCCCGCATGCAAATGCAGCAGCAAGGAAGATTGGGTGGCGTTAGGTGGAGAAGATGGCCAGGGTTCGCGCGTGGTCTAGGTTAGGCATAGGGAGCCAAAGGGTCTAGGGATGCATGTTTTGACTTTTTTCTGGTACATTTTTGGGAAGGCCAAGGGGAAAGAGACTCCGTGTCGGAGGGAAGTAGGCAGTGCGACCTAGGTAGTGCGAAGGCGGTGGCCTGCAAGGGTTGGCTACGGCAGGTAGAGGGGTGTACGGTTTTTAGGTGGGGTTTTCTATAAATTTTTATCCTAGTCGGGTCCTAGGGGTTTGGTACCGGGCAAGATGGAGCTTGGTGCACATTAGAAGGAGCAACGAGGCTGGGTGGCAGTCGTCTAGTGGAGCGGCTTAGATTCAGTAGATAGGTGATGAGGATGAGTCGTGAATGCTTGGAAAAAGAAGCAGCTTTGGGAAAATAAAAAAATGTAGAGAGTATAATGAAAAAATGAATAAAATAAGGAAAAATGGTTTCTGGTTTATTTGATTACTCGATATTCAACTTTGAAAACAAATAGCTTCACATTCATGGATTTGCACAAGGAAAAAAGTTCTTTATAGAGAAGCTATATGGAACAGTAACATTGAGAATGAGATGTAGGAAGAAAAAATATGTAATGGAGAGAAGAATGGTGCGTATATTATGAGAAGTGACGCTTATGTGTTTGGATGTTGATTTCATGAACCATTAGAAACCATCACAATATCGAGACCCTTCGAATTTTCAAAACCATAAGTTCACACTATCAATACTTAAGAAAGCGCTTCATGAATTGGTAGATAAAATATATTGGAGAATATGGATACAAAGAGTTATAAAAACATCTACTAAATTTTGCACATTTTTCAGTTGAAATTAAGATTTCGAAGGAGTTTCACAAAATGAAAAATACCAAATTACTCAAAAAATGGTATAGTATTTTTAGGTAGAAAACGCCTAAGTTCCGACAATATTTTTTTCTAATCGTTTTATTCAACTTTAACTAAATACGCGCACTGAACAAATTTACGTATATTTTAACAAAATTTATTCTTACGCTGTGTTTAGTTACATGCATCTCAGATATAAAATTTTGGATTTTATTTTACATTTTTAGATTTTAAAATTAGTTAAATATATCAATTGTCGCTAGCAAAAATCGATTGCAAAATCTATTTAAATGGTGCGAGCGAAAGTTGATGTTTTCATTATAAAATTTAAAGGATTAATTTTATATAAAAATATTCCATTTTATAAATCAATACTAAAACGTTTTGTTTGTAAATTATTTTCACATTGGTTATAAAGCAAACACGCCTTGAAACTAACCAATTATTCTGATTTTGTTACTCAAAAAGATGTACGTGTTTTAATTTATATCTAGTAGTCAAATACATACACTTTTATCATTCAAAATAAACAAAAAAATTAATTAAACACATTTTTTAAATTGTCAAAATTTCTGGTTGTTACAATATCCCCCACTCAGACCTTTTCATCACCAAAAAGGAGTGAGGCAGGAAAAAAGAAAATATACAAATACAAGCTATACATATTAACTAACTTAGGTTAATATATTTGAATCAAAATTTTAGATATTTTCAAATATTTCAGAATTGTCTTAAGTATCCACTCGACATCACAATTGACACTATATATATATATATATATATATATATATATATATATCACTTTTGAAACTTGGGAACAAATACTAATAATGTCATGTTGATCATCAGAATTATTTTCAAGCAACCAGAGTGTAACTCTGTATTCTATCTAGTATATATAGGATTCACCACATACGTTGATCAGACATATACCTGAATCAGTTTGCATTCGATAGACCTATTTTAATGTTAAGTAAATACTCGAAACTTTCCTTTTTAAAGTAGAATATATAAAAATTTCCAAATATAAATATATTTCAAATCATTTACTTATTAGAAAATTTTCAAATAGTGAAAAATTATATATTTTCCCCACTCGTTTATTTTATTATATCTTTGGCTCACATCATATATTCAAATATAGCTAATTTATATTTACCATGAGAAATCTTATGAAATAGCATTCTTAAAACGTATATTATATGATTTCCAAACCTGTATAAGAATTTACTTAAGCAACCTTTGTAAATTCTTAATTCGTACATTTGAACTCACATTAAGTTTGTACCTAAGCTCATTATTATAGAGTTCTCAAATTTTATTACATTAGTTAAATTTCCATTTATAAATCAATATACGGACTAAGTATATATTCTATCTAATCTCATCATTCTATACTATTTTTAATGTCACTAACTTCAAACATCCATTATGCTACTACAAAATAGGTCATTTGCACTGGTTGTTTACCCTCTGTTGCTTCGGTTCTACAACCGGTGCAAAATACTTTGTTCTTTTGCATCATTTTAGAAGTGATGTAAAAAAAAGATTTTTGTTAAATCGATTTTTAGTAAAAGCCGGTGCAAATGATGGTTTTTTTGCACCGGTTTTCACCAAAAAACGATGCAAAAATGCGTCGGTGCTTAAAAAAGCTTATTATTTGCATTAGTTGTTTTTTCACAGCCGGTGCAAAATGATAATCTTTTACAGAAATCCCTCATTAATTGAAGAAATTCTAAAACACGTTATTAATACATTTATACATCATTTTTATAATCATTTATAATAAAACTGAGTGAAAAATAATTTGAACATAAGATTACACCAAATATATATATATATATATATAATCAATGTTTTTTACACCAAATATGCACATGAAATTAATCAACATTTACAGGAGAATTTAATCAATGTTCCTATCTACCTTCCTTAACAGGAGAATTTAATCAACATTTACAGCACTGAATATGCATATGAAATTTAGTACATCAAGAAGAATATAGAGATAATATATTTACTGTAGAACACACATACATTCGCCTCAGCTGCTGGATTCACATCGATACTGACTGGAAATGAACCACCAAGTATAACTATTCGTCCAATCTTCTTTGAAAATGTAGTATCCTATTCAATAGGCTAACAGAAAAAATAATAACAAAATAAGCACATGCTTTAAATTTATTTTATATAATAAACATATACAAATCGTGAGAAATAAAAACTAACCAATGCAATATTAGAGAGTGGTCCATGCTTCTCTTGGATGCAAAGTAGCATGATTGATAAGGTAATCAACTAATATGTGTGTTTCAAGCTATATTAATGATTATAACATTCACAAGAATAAAGTTTCAAAATTTAGAGTTAAAAAGAGAACAATTATTGTTACTAACCTTGTCACCAACAACAATCCTTTTGCCCACTTAATTAGAGTTCCAAATGCAATTCATAAGAGAAGTAAATGCAACTAAGTTGGCAGCAAGCAGTAGAGTATATGCCACTGGTCTATTGCATTGTTGAGAGGCTCGGACTGTACAAATAAACAGAGAGGTAAAGATCAACTTTTGTATTTAAGTAAACAATCACGTAATAATGAAAGTAGTGATGAAATCTGCCATATGGAAACTAAATGTCATGTCTGATTTTTGTTCAAAAATATCAAGTCTAACTTTTTGTCTTATTTCCATCTATGAACAAGGGATCTGTTAAGGAATTGAACTTACTAAATATAAAATATGTTCACATAGGTTAAAATAGTTAACAACTAACATATGGAAACTAATATAATGTAAGGTCAAGGATTAGTTATTCCACATTGTAGATATGTGAATAATCAACACATGGCAAAGTTTTAATAGATAAACAGCGGGACGGTAATCACTTTACCTTTCTATCCATTTTCCTTTTCGTTCTGACTATTTTGAGCTACTTAATGAAACTAAATCTCTGTAACAAAATTTGATTAGTTCAAGGGCATAGACAAACAACATGTCAGTTAACATTAAGGATGACATTGAAACTTATTACATTACATTAGTCAAAACTTAGAAAATAAGTATTAAAAAAATAATACAAATAGTGATGGGAGAAATAAAATGCAAAAGTTGTTACAGAAAACTTACAACTTCATGTTTAATGACTTCCAATTTAGCCTTTGATCATATATCGCAAACACCTTTGGATATTACTTTGTCCCGAGGAGGAAGGCTTGATGACCTGGTTATCCACAAATAGAAGATATCTTTATTATCTATTTTTTCTTGATCATAAAAAGTATCTGATGTATGTAACACCAATTTTTTGGTGAATCAACTACATTCGAATCTCGTTCTTTAAGAATAATCCAATCCTTCCTTGTTACATAAGGTGGGTTCTTTACTTGTTCATTATTTCTAATAGAGTTCAGGAAGAAGTATATTGGTCCACCAAACCTATTTTATAGCAAAATATTTTAAAAAAAATTACATCAACATTTTTCTTTAGTCTTTCAATTTTTTATGATTTTGTGATAAAATTGGAGAAATCTTCAGCTCCTATATACATCAACTGATATATGAAGGAACTCGGTTCAAATACGATGACTCTTCCGCTTTCTTAAGCAAATCATATCCTGTCACTCCAGACATACTATAATTTGTAAAAAGATATTAATAACATCTGCCTTCAGATCCGATTTTCAAAATCAAAACCTTCCTAAACTCGGTCACTAAACTTCCTCCTATACAAACTACTTCAACTAAATTTCCCATCACCAATGTTGTAATGACTTGGATTTTTGACCATTCAAATCGACAATAAACCACACATGTCGACCTAAGAGAATCACCAACACAGGTAGTTATTGGGAAAAAGAAGAAAAGAAGAGAAGACAATCACAGAATCTCACAGTGGAAGGACAACATATAATAAAAAAATAATGGTTCAAAAACATTAACAAAACATATACATTCGAGTTACATTTTTCAGTCATTAAGTTACACTAATACAAGTATATACAGTAATGCAGCGGAATTAAAGTGTAGTGGAAAAACATACTTATAATTGATATATATACCAAATCCTCGTCTTTATCCTCCCAGCTATTGCAATCTTCTCTAACTGCAACTTCGAATGACCCAAGTGTATTGCAAAAAAAGAAAACACAACAAACATTCAGATCAACACTAAATCATTCTCATATTAGTCAAATTAAATACGAAATAACATAAGTGTCATGGGTATAGTAACTCAAGAGATGTTACGGGATTTTCATCTCTCAAGGATCCATTAAACTAATACATACATAGTATAATACGCTATTATTGTATTGTCTATTCAGTAAAGTATAAATAATGAAAATAGCGTAAGAAGGATTAAATTTTTACCCTTACACTGTATATAATACCATATTCTATACAGTACCGTAAACCGATGGCATCAGAGGATACTCCATAGGTACGATACAAATCAAAATCATAGGGGCTCGATAAGGATAAATATGATAAGGCACTCGAGGCAATACCCAGGGTAGGATTCTACCAGTTGCACTCCCAAACGGGTGGTAACGCATAGCAGCCACTACCGCCCACCTCGGAACACACACCCAAATCAAAGAAAAGGGCGCCCAAATCATCATCATAGTCATAGAAATATTATCGAAGAAGTGTGTCCGATAAGAGGTGCTACCTCGATTAGCCACGACATAGCTCCTATTTTAGTCATTTTCAATTATGACCCGAAGGTCAAGGCTATTTCTTCACCATTCGCCTTTCTCAGTTAAGTCATCGCCTCCAAGTCATCATGCTTCGTACCGGATACTTCATCACGTGCACAATTGTTAAAGTGGTATCGGCACTGAGAGAGAGTAAACCACTTACTAACTCTGGTCTCTTTACCAACCAATGCTTACATTTTTCACATCGGTAGTTTCTTTTACTTTTCACAAAGGTTCGCTTTCATATCCGAAATATCATGTTTGTTTCGAACCCCATTTATATTCCAAATAGTATATAGTTTCATATAAACATATCGCCATCATTCCAAACCAATTATATTCCAAACTAGAGTATATTTCCACATCAGTATATTATAATCATATAATAATTCAAAATCGATTTATATTCAAGTGGAATGTACTTCATATCAAAGATCATAACTATTTCAAAATCGATTTATGGTTTGGAATCCATTCATATTCAAATAGAATATATATATATATATATATATATTATCAACTCATTTTAATCATTTTGGAGATTCCATTAATGTTCAAGTAGAATATAATTTACCTTGAAACATTATAATCGTTTTGTTTCGATTCATATTCAAATAGAACTTAACTTTACCTCAAATCTCAATTTGATCCAATGATTTAAATCTAACTCTTTCCATTACGGAATAAATTTACAATCATTCAATATAACTATGAAATAAATACTTATAAAATAAAATCTTATACATAAAATTTACTTCTACAAATAATTAGAATATAATAAGATAATTTAAATTACTATACACATTTATAAAATAAAAGTTTATTAAATTGTTTAAATAGTAAAATATAAGACAAATTTATTTATAACTAAATAATATTTAGGTTGCAAAAATCTACTAAAATAATTTTTAAATAGTTGAATATAATTTTATTTGTAAAACAAACGGTGAGTATAGTTTTCATAAAATAAAATAAAATAAAAATTTAAACCATAATCGTTTCTTCTTACGAATTTCAATTACTTGAATCTATATTCCAGTCTCAATGGAGTTTGCGTAGTTTCCATATCTTGTTTCAACATCGTCCAAACCCATCGTTCAATTTAAAGATTCCAAATCCACATTCATACCAAATCGAAGTAATTCCGAGTTTCATCGAATGACTTTTATTTCTAGAACTTAATTCATGGAGAATTATCAATTTCGCATCTTACCATGATATTAAAACTTCAAGACGTACTTAAAATCCCATTTGAAATTCTCAATTTGTTTTAGATAGTTCCCTGGACAAATTCATTAACATTCAAGATTCAAGTTTAAAGGAAAATAAAATTTCTCGAAAATTAACACATTTCCTTCAAATAAAATTTCAATTAAATAGAATTTTTTTGAATATTTAAATAAAATCATTTAACCCACCAATGTTCGTATATAATTCTCTATCCTATGGCCAAGTGATATCAAATTTAATTATTCAATATTTCAGGGATGGATATATATCATTTCAATCCAAATTAGGGTCACATATATCTATCATTTCAACCTATGTTCTAAATTTATTTTAAATCGATTAACCCCGGGTTGATTCGATGCCCGTAACATCAAAGGTAACATGGGATTAATCGTCACAAGAAGCACACAACATCCATGTACTGAATAAAGGAACATTTCAGTATCAATATCAATTCGTAACCAAATCAAACCAATACATCCATCACAACCATTTTATTCAAACAATAAATATTAAATCATTTCACTGGTTAATAAGGGTCGGGATTCCTAATGAAACGACCCGAAATCCCCTTTACGGGAAATCCCGGATTGAGTCGAGAACAAGCCATAACAGAACACAGACGGAAGAACATTTCATTGTATATAACAACACTTCATCAGATTAGAAGAATATACAGAGTATAATTGAATATTACATTCGATAAATATCAGAGATTACAATACATTACATAGCAGCGGAAAATAATACAATACACGACTAGAAGTAATACGCGGATACAAAGCTTTCCGAGTATCGTTCTAGCTGTAAACCAGAATCCTGTGAATATAAATCTGCAAAACCAAAACTACTAGCTGTCCGTGTCAAAATAAGGGCACCCAGGGTTAAGGTTAAAACAATAAACTCCAGGTCAGTCATGTGACTGGTGCGAGAACTAAAACAGTTATTAATCTTTATTTTTAAAGTTAGGTAAATCAAGGAACCACGTCGTATAACACGGAACGGGTTTCCTCCCAAGAATACCAGTGCATAAAACAACAACGAAATGCTAAATAAAGACAATGCAGCTATTATAAGACCCAGGTCCCTTCACACAATGCAATGCAAGCCGGAGGATAGGGTTTTTACCTTATAATAGCCAAGAATGCTTGATACGTTTAAAACAAATCATTTGATACTATTAGAAGTGCATAGTGTATAAAACAACTTCAAATCATAAGTATCAATCATAGATGGCATAAGCGCCCCATCCCACAATGTCGCCATACTAGGCCCTACAAATAAAACCACATATGTCACGTATTTGGAAATTGGATTTCCGTGTGTGAACCGAGGCTAGGGATCGTCCTCTACCAATTCGAGACTGTCTAGCCCGAGTCTCAGGGACAGAACGCATAAACCCTTGGATCGTCAGGGCCGGTCCACCAATGTGGATTAAAATGCCTGAACACTACGTTTCCCCGCCCTATGGGGCGTAAATGAGCCAACGAATGACTCCATCGGACCCGTATCGTCTGATCAAACCGAGGCGCCTCGCAATAGCAACAACCACATAAGTCAAACTCGTCAGGGCGTGCAAAACCAAAGACGCCACTTCTAGCTAGAAGGAAACGCATGCCCTCCCTGAGGTCCGTCTCCCGTTTTTAGTTCACAACCGGGGTGTGAGGCTCGCGAATTCACGTTACACAAAGCTATGCCACACAGGCAGTGCTTTGATCATCAACCATACGACTTTGCTTTTCAACAGAAGCCTCGATCTATTGCCACTTAGCATGCCACATAGGCAATTCACGCTATGCAATCGATATCAATCACACAGAATGAAATCCGATGTTAGACACACAGTCCATTTACAAGTTCATTCTGGGTCTGAACGAAATCGGAGGCACCTAGTACCCCGCATATCCATCGATCTCCAAGTACGTCTAGACAATCACCAACTATTTCCATCTTCTTGGGTGTACATCCCAATCAAGATCATCCGTAATCACCTAAACGACGTGAAGACCTCCGGTCTTCGACCACCGTCTTCATCTTCGACTTATCGTCAAATCAGTTATTCAGAATGGGATAAACCCGGCCTTTCCGAATAACTCGCGTATATAATAAACAAGTGTTACACCAACACAACATATGCCTCATTCCAATTCATCAGTCACTAACCGTAAATTAATCAAGAGTATAATCTCCCCAATATTAACCCCAAAGGCCAAAACCAACATCAGATCAATGCCCAGGAAATCACTCTTCTTAGCCAACCTACAGTTAGTTTCTAAATTTCACATTCTTAGGGAAAGGTTCCCATTAATTTTATCAAAGATAAATTCTTTTAAATTTATTCTTTAATCGTCTTTTGAATATCAATTCAAACTAGTTAGGATTAGCGAACCTTACCGAAGTAATCATTTGTTTTAATTTCCCAATCCCAACCTATTCATCTCATGAAGTAAAATTGGTAATACTTCATATCTAACACCACGGCGTTATCGGTAAATTCAATTACCATTTCACGTTCAAATCTAATTGAAGATTTAACTATCGCCTGAAGAAAAACTGAGGATACTCCATTCTCGATCTTTTCAATCTAATTAAAGACTCATCAAAACTCCACTTAGTTCTAATCTTTAACTGGGTTAAAGAATTAGTGTCCTTTAAAACACGGTTCAAGATAAACCCCAAAATCACATTTCAGTCAGTCCCTAACCGTAAAATAGCAAGTGAGCAATTCCCTAGGTATTAACCCTGAAGGCCGAAACCAACATCAGATCAATACCTCTGAAAAAATCAACTTAACTAATCTCCAGTTAGTTTTTGATTTTCTTAACTCCTTTAGGTCTAAGAACAGTATTATTGAAGATACCGTTCACGACAACCCAAAATCACGCTCCATTAATTATCGAGTTAAAGAACAAGTGATATTTAAAACACTGTTCACGATAAACCCAAAAATCAATAACAATTCAATTCCAATTAAATATTATATAATTGGTACACTTCATTAAATCTAAAAAAAAGATTTAATCTTTTCTCAACTGGGTTCAAGAACAGTGTTAATAAAGACACCATTCACGACAAACCCATATCACATTTGATATTAAATACAAGGCTTTGAATAGAAAATATACCGGCTTATATTCAATATCAAATTCTACAACCAACAAATATCGTTTTGGTAATAACGATATATATATATCTTCCAAATTCCCATAACAATATATGTATCATCACAAAATCCAACATCGAAGTATTCCGAAGACAATTTCGACTCAAATCCATTTCAATATAATTATTGGAAATTCGGGTTATTTTCAAAACCATTTCAAATCCAATTTATTTATTTAAAAATAAATAGAATTATAATTCTAGTTCAAAACTAGTTCATTTCAATAAAAGCCTATTTTTATATTTTCAAATATGGAGTTTTTCATCCTGATTCTTTCTAAATCATTTCTTATGATTTTACAAAAATTATTACTATTTTTAATAATTTTATCAAGGCCCGTACAGTCGATTTCCATCAACGGCCATCGAACTGCACTTACAACGACCTTTTCCAAATTTGATACGGACATAATTCCAAATCCAACCGTTAGATTTCTAATTTCCAATATTCGTTAGGAATCTATTTTCGATATAAACCCAACGGTTCCAGTTTTAGGAGAATCCGACGGTTGGATCTCTCGTAATATCCGTTCGAAGTCAATGGTCGAAATTCACGAACTGCCGCGACGCGGCGCGTTCTATTCAGGCCATTATATTATAAATATAATATATAATATATACTTCGTCGATTTCCTTCTAAAACGTATTTTTATAATTCGTTTTAAATTTGTTTTCAAAACGATTTCAACTTCATTTCTAATTCAAATCAGAATTTAATTTTTCCTTATAAATTCGTTTTAAATTCATTTCAAATTGATTTCAATTAAAATTGATTTCTAATTCATTTTCCGTTTGTTTTCAATTCAATTCAGTTCAATTTCAATTCGAATTAATTTATATTCAATTTCAATTCGAATTCATCTATATTCAATTTCAATTCGAATTCATTTATATTCAATTTCAATTCGAATTCATTAATATTCAATTTCAATTCGAATTCATTTATATTCAATTTCAATTCGAATTCATTTATATTCAATTTCAATTCGAATTCATTTTTATTCAATTTCAATTCGAATTCATTTCTATTCAATTTAATTCGAATTCATTTCTATTCAATTTAATTCGAATTTCAATTCTTTTAAAAATATCAGATTTTGAAATCACTTTCGATATTCATTATAAAATGAATAAAATCGATATAAATATCGTTCACGTCAAAATGGCGTCAATCTAATCAACACGGCTTTATATATTACTATTTTCAAATATTCTATTTCAAATATTTCTTTTTCAAATATTTCTATTTCAAATATTTCTATTTCAAAACTGGAATGAGGCCCAATCAATTACCATATAATGTTAATTATATGGATTTTCCACAACACATGTATACAATAACAACGATGAATAATCAACCCTCATCCAAAGTGCATTCTACACTGTATAAGCATCGAATATAAATATTTAACGCTTATAACAGTCTGTCAATCAATCGATTGACGTACAACTAACTATTGGGATTAGTGTATGTCATATATCACCCCAATACCCATGTGGGGTTTTCAAACAATCAAACACAGATTTTATTTGTGCAGTTGGGCGATGTGTAAAATTTAGTGTCCCAATCAATTATCAGTCAAATGTGTGTATATAAACAAATCGTCTGATTTGTTTATATTTATTTCATTTCAAATACACGTTAAAAATTCTATTTTTAACTATAAAATGTTTTCCACTATAAAATATTTTATTTCAACTATATAAATATTTTATTTCATTTCGCATCACATCACACAATCAACTACACATCAAAATCAAACAAACAAGCATACAAGCCATCTATGGTCTGTGGACGACGGGTGTCGGGTGCTACTAAACACCTTCTGCATCCTAGTATATATTTCAAATAGAAATAAAATTAAAAGGTGAGAAGTTCTCACCGGCTAGCTAAACCAAACGCCATAACTCTTCATATATAGAAAATCTCCGCCGTTTCTTCTTTCCTCACTTTCGTCATCCGTATTCACTACATATATAAAATTCGAATTTTTACTTCGCTATTCAATATATAAAAACGAATTTTTATTCTTTCTATAATATAAAAATCATATTTTTATTCTTTCTATAATATAAAAATTATATTTTAATTCTTTCTATAATATAAAAATCATATTTTTAAAATGCTTTCTTCTATATAAAAATTCGATCTTTCACTATGTAAAAATTCAATCTTCCACTATATAAAAATTCGATCTTTCACTATATAAAAATTCAATCTTTCACTGTATAAAAATTTGATCTTTCACTATATAAAAATTCGATCTTTTACTATATAATAATTCATAACTTTCCTAAGATAAAAATTATAACTTTACTAACATAAAATGCTAATTTTATACACATAAAAATGCTAACTTTATATAGGAATTAAAATTAGAAGACTCACAATTTTTCTAGGGCTTTAGCCAAGAGAGAGGACTCATCAGATCGATCGAAGAAGGCGGGGGGTTGTGACGACCCCAAACCCCGTACTGACGGCGGCAAGGGTAATTCGTGGAATATAACACATAAACAGATAATAGCATAACATAAATAAATACACCAGATAAAGAATAATATGATATATTGGATAAATGTAATCATCAGAGTTACACAGTATATAGGATCATACTTAGTACAAATACAGTTCAGCTATACATAAATGTCTACGGCGGAAACGAACAAAATATGTACAATAAGAGCTGAACAGCATAAAATGATATAAATAATATAATCCATCTTCATCTCCAGCAATCCAGAGAAAGAGCCAGCTAAACCTGAATATAAGGCTGCCCGTGTAGAAAAAGGGGCACCTGAGTTTGAAAGTGAAACAAACTACGAGTCAGTCATGGGACTGGTATGAGAAATCTACTCAACACATTTATAATATGGCTAATCACAGGACCACACCACTTTCGTGGAACGGGTTTACTCCATTGGATTGCCAGTGCTTTAAAAACAAATCTTTCTTTTAAACATCGCAATGCTTTTTATAAAAATGAAGCCATTATAAGACTCAGTTCCCATCACATAATGCAACGCAAACCGGAGGATAGACTTTTACCTTATAATGGCCATAAGATGATTGATACGACTAAAACAAAAGAATTTGATATTATTACAAGTGTTTATATGTTTCAAAAATAATTCGAATCATAACTATCAATCATAGGCGGCATGGGTACCATATATCATGTCGCCATATATATATATATATATATATATATATATACAATCAAAACCGCACAATCACGTATTTGGAAATTGGATTTCCGTCATGAACCAAGGCAAAAGATAGTCCTTATCGAATTCGAGACAATCTAGCCCATGTCTCAGGGCCCAGACTCAGGTGGCCCCTTGGAGCGACAGGGCCGGTCCACCGATGTGGATTAAAATTCCTGAACACTGTGTTTCTCCGCCCTATGGGGCGTAAACGAGCCAACGAATGGCTCCATCGGTCCCGTATCGACCGATATATCCGAGGCGCCTCGCTATCCATCATCCACATAAGTAAAATGTCGGGCCGTGTAAAAACACCGACACAACTTCTAGCTAGAAAGAAACGCATGCCCTCCCTGAGGTCCTTCTCCCGTTTCTGGTTCATACCGGGGAGTGAGGCTCGCGAATTCACGTTATACACAAAGCTACGCCACGTAGGCGGTGCTTTGATCATCACCACAAGACTTTGCTTTTCAACAGAAGCCCTGATCATTTGCCACTTAGGCATGCCACACTAGCAATTCATGCTATGCGACTGATGTCCATCAATATACAACCTCTGAGCTCGTGCGTTTCAGAGAAGGGCGTTAAGCAAAAGAATAAATTCTCCGCCGCCAAACAGATGTATATTTAATAGAGATCAATCAACACAGAATAAAATCCAATGTCAGACAAACTATCCATTTGCAACTCCGTTCTGGGTCTGAACGAAACCGGAGGCACTGTATACCTCGCAAACCCATCGACCACCACGTACGTCTGGACGATCATCACTCATTATCCATATTTCGGGATGCCTCCCAATCATGACCTCGGTTACCATCCAAACGAGGTAAAGATCTCCGTCTTCGACCACCGTCTTCATCTTCGATTTCTTATCGTCGATTCAGTTATTTAGAATGGGATAAACCCGGTCTTTCTGAACAACTCGGGTATATAATAAACAAGTGCAACACTAACATACACACGCATCATTTCAATTCATTAGTCACTAACTGTCAATCAGTAAGAGAACGATTTCCCAAATATTAACCCCGAAGGCCGAAACCAACATCAGATCAACACCCAGGAAACCATTCGGCTTAGCCGACCTTCAGTTAATTTCTAAATTTCACATCCATATCGTTTATAATATTTTATAACGATTTATCGCTATTTTTATTTATTTTAAAACAGCCAGTCTATTCAAAACGACGCTTCGGGCCATAACGCGACCGTGGCGCTGTTTTTCTTTAGATTTGATTTACACAGATCTGAAAATCTAACCGTTGGATCTTCATAAAATTTATATCATTAGAAAGATCTTTTCAAAACGAATCCAACGGTTCCAGTTTCGGGAAAATCCGACGGTCGGGTCTCCCGGTATAATCCTTTGAAGTTTCGATTTCAAAATACGAACTACAGCGTCGTTATTCGACTGAATATAATTATAATTATATTTATATTTATATATATAATCGATTCTGGCGCTGTTTTTCTTCAGATTTGAATTAAACATTCCAGACAATCCAACCGTTGGATTTTTACAAAGTTGGTGCCGTTGGAAAGATTTTTCCAAAGCGAACCCAACGGTTGTGGTTTCTGGAAAATCCGATGGTCGGATCTCCCAGTATAATCGTTTGAATCACGGTTTCAAAATACGAACTGCAGCTTCGTTTTTCGATATATTTCAATTCTATTTATATATATATCGATCCTTCAATTTCAAAACTATATAACTTTCATACTTTCGATAAAAATGATATTTTTATCTAACTGTTTTCTATTTCAACACTTCACTATTTTTAACAATTCAGGTATGTAATAAAAATGTGATTTTTATTGTAAAACAATTCATTTCAAAACACTATTATTTTATATAGTTCGTATAGGTAATAAAAAAATAGGACTTTTATTATAAAACAATTTCTTTCAAAACAAGATTATATTATATAGTTCATATAGATGATAAAAATGTGATTTTTATATTTAAAACACGAATACCATTCAACACATGAATTTCTATCCAACGAATGAATATCGACTCAACACATGAAGGCTTTCTATTCAACGAATAAATATAGTTTCAACAAATGAAAATAATTCAAACACATGAATATTATTCAAAATTTCGGCAGCATAACGGCAGGGTAGTTAAAACCGGGACCATCCCTAGTACGACTCCTCACTCTACCTTAAAACCTCGCGGTTTTTGACAATGGGGAATCATGCATCTAGTTCGCACGCAGGCGGCATGTATATATTTATTTCACTTCTACAAACAAATCCTATGTGGTCTCAACCAAATATTTCTCAACCACAAACGGGTATTTTTCAACAACAATCAATCAATATCAACCACAAACAATTCCAATCAACCATTCGCTATCAATCAATTTTCACACCAATCACAACCAATAAATATCGTCCATGGTTTGTGGACGAGGGGCGTGTGTGTATGTATATATATATATATATATATATATATATATATATATATATAGCAATTCACTTCTATTTCAACACATATATAATTTTTACAATGCATATACAACTTATACATCGAAAGTACAACTGATACAACGCTTATACAAGAGGTGTAAAACGTTTATATAACTCAAACATCGACTATATAATTTATACATCATCGTTTTCCATATCGTTTATAAATTAGAAATCTCACATTGGGCTCCACTCCACCAAAAATAGCAGAAGGCTCAGAAAAATATGCGGTCTCTTCTAAAATGTAGAAGACGTCCACAAGGTCACGATGTTTCCTGTTTCATCAAATTTCGTCAATACATGAAAAAGATATGATTTTTCAAAGTTTTGCAACACTTTAAAGCGTCAAAATCATTTCTGAAAATAAAACCCGCACCTCAGCATTTTGATTCAGAACTAGGGTTGGATTTTCTGGCCAAAGCGTGTAGCGTGGTGACAATCATACCATACCACGTTGTCGACCTCCGAACTGCGCTCCTGTCGATGGTGGTGGCCACTTACTCGGTGGCAGCCTGGAAGCACGACAGCGGAAGAAAGTCGACGGCTTCGAGGGCTCCAAACTCGAGATTCGCTGACCGTGAAGGGGCAAATCCGATATGGATGGGAAGCTGGCAAGGAGAGCTTCAAAAAGCTTAACTGGAGGGGGGTCTAACTCAGGCTGTAGCGATCGGAATTCGCCAGGGAAGCGGCGTACAGCTTTCCGCCATTTGTCGAGGGAGAGAGAAAAAGTTTTTCCCTTTTTTTTTATAAAAAAATCTGATTGGTCGGTGAGTTTTAAAAGGGGTTTTCTGACACGACCACCAATCTAAACCCAACGACTGTCGTCCCTAGCGGTTTACCCCCTTTCCGAACACAATAGGATATGTTTCGTAGGCCCATTCGACTGTTTCAGTCAGTTTCCATTCAAATTAAAATATATAACATTCAATATTCAATTTGAACGTACATTTCAATTTGCCAGGGCCACAAACTAATTCGAAAAATTCCAGAAAAACAAATCTGGCTATGCTTTGACGATACGGTCCCAACAAAACTAGTTTCGTCGAATTCTGACACTGTTTGAAAAAGGCTCATTTCTGGTCGATCCAGTTTAACTGTAATTGACCAAAACACGTTTTCCTTTGCCACGCTCACATACTAGTTCAAAAATTATGAAATTTGAAACCTAACAATTACTTCACATCCCGGATCCAAAAAAAGTGGTTTCGTCGAATTCCGAGGTCGTATGCAATATGGCCAATTTCACGGGCTATATAAATTCAATAGCGACCTTTCGGAAAATTCATTTGGCCATAACTTTTGCTTTCCGCTATGAAACTTTGATTTTTCAGATTCGTTAGAAAGGTATTCACTAACAGATTTAAATATTTTTGGTTTCACTCAAATCCGTTTTGTTTTGCACCTGGTACAGTCCGACAAAGTTTGAATTCAATTTTTGAAACTGCAGCGCCATTTCTGGCCTGGTTTATAATTAGAATTGATTATATTCGTTTTCAAACGTCGACTCAAACTCACTTTTCATTGCGATTATTTAAAATATTTATTTTCAATATTTAAAATCCACTATTTTAGCCAATTAAAAAATTTTAAATTGGTTCAGATTTTCCAGGTCGTTACAATCTCCCCCACTTAAAACTTTTCGTCCCCGAAAAGGAAAAAAGTCGAAAGTGGTTTGATTAATCAACTCTACGTTCAATCTGGCTTCAATCCTCCAACTTTTCAGTTTCTAAGAATTTACAAATTCTTCAAAAATTTGGCTAACACCTGGAATTTTCGAATTTTTTTTCCATAACCTCCTTTGTACGGGGAGAGGTTTGGAAATTTATTGGGCTGTATTAGGTACCCAATAAATCCTAATAAGCATACACATATTTATAGTGATATATTCTGGTGTTTACAGGGGAGCGTGTATCGATAATAACTCCAGAGAATAAATTCTCGTCACCCTGTCAAAGCCTGAGGGAGTGTGTATTTTAAATGCTCCAGAGGATAAATCCTCGTCACCTCGTCCCGTGTGGGAAATAAATAGTCCATGTGTCGTATCTAACAACTAGAGGGACATGATTATTGTCAACTCCAGACCCGTGTGGGGTTTTTATTAATCTGGCAATTTTATCGTTACAATTTAAATAGTCCATATCAATCATCAGTTCAACCTGTAAAATATAGCCATCGTCATACAAGCCTCTCGCTCGTATGGTAAATCTTCCACCTCGTCACACAAGCTCCAAATGCTTATGTGGTATATGATGAAGTATGCCTATCTTCAAAAGTATGCCATGTAGTGTAGTTCAAAATTAATTGTTACTATCCTATGGCGATGTTTATTATTTTTACACACAGAACAACAAGCACTACGCATCCAATGGCATTCACAGGAGTTGATATAATAATATTTCGCATCCAACTCATTAAGGTTTACCTATTTGTCGGGCACGCAAATAAAATCTTTACTCAACAGCTATCCAATTACCTGTTCAAACGTATATAATGCACACGTATATATTTCTATCTATTTTCTAATGAATTCAATGTGTGATTTAAATGAATAAATTATACCATTATTCTATTGTTGATTAAATTAACTATTGTTTTAATAATTTTAATTAATCAAATCTACAATCACACAACACAAGCAACAATCAAATTGTTTTTAACTTCTCAAAAATATACTAATCAATTTCTATACTTTTCAAAGATATATCTTTTATATATTCAAAAATTATATTTCTAAAACCAGACTATAAATATAATCGCAAATACGTTATTTAAAACATATTACTCTCGACTCGTTCAAGGTTACTTCTGACCCCGTCTCTAACGAATTGTTCTGATTCTGCTGTACTCATACCAGGATATTGATGATCCTATCTGTACTGAGTTACCCATCCTAGAACACTACTGGTTCTATTTCTGACGAGTTCGTTAATTGTTATATCCCAGAACTAAGCTTAACCAAAGCTCTGATACCACGTCTGACGACCCCAAACCCCGTACTGACGACGGCAAAGGTAATCCGTGGAATATAACACATAAACAGATAATAGCAAAACAGAAATAAATAAATACACCAGATAAAGAACAATAGGATATACCGGATAAACCTAATCATCAGAGTTACACAATATACAGGATCATACTTAGTACAAATACAATTTAGCTATACATAAATGTCTACGGCCGAAACGAACAAAATATGTATAATAGGAGCTGAATAGCATAAAAAGAGATAAATAATAGAATCCATCTTCAGCTCCAGCTATCATAGAGAAAGAGCCAGCAAAACCTGAATACAAGGCTGCCCGTGTAGAAAAAGGGGCACCCGAGTTTGAAAGTGAAACAAACTACGAGTCAGTCATGGGACTGGTATGAGAAATCTACTCAACACATTTATAGTATGGCTAATCACAGGACCACGCCACTTTCGTGGAACGGGTTTACTCCATTGGATTGCTAGTGCTTTAAAAACAAATCTTTCTTTTAAACATCGCAATGCTTTTTATAAAAATGAAGCCATTATAAGACTCAGTTCCCATCACACAATGCAACACAAACCGGAGGATAGAATTTTACCTTATAATGGCGAAAATATGATTGATACGACTAAAACAAAAGCATTTGATATTATTACTAGTGTTTATATGTTTCAAAAATAATTCGAATCATTACTATCAATCATAGGCGGCATGGGTACCATATATCATGTCGCCATATATATATACAATCAAAACCGCACAGTCACTTATTTGGAAATTGGATTTTCGTCATGAACCAAGGCAAAAGATAGTCCTTACAGAATTCGAGACAATCTAGCCCATGTCTTAGGCCCAGACTCAGGTGGGCCCTTGGAGCGAAAGGGCCGGTCCACCGATGTGGATTAAAATTCCTGAACACTGCGTTTCTCCGCCCTATGGGGCGTAAACGAGCCAACGAATGGCTCCATCGGTCCCGGATCGATCGGTATATCCGAGGCGCCTCGCTATCCATCATCCATATAAGTAAAATGTCGGGCCGTGTAAAAACACCGACACAACTTCTAGATAGAAAGAAACGCATGCCCTCCCTGAGGTCCTTCTCCCGTTTCTGGTTCATACCGGGGAGTGAGGCTCGCGAATTAACGTTATACACAAAGCTACGCCACACAGGCGGTGCTTTGATCATTACCACAAGACTTTGCTTTTCAACAGAAGCCTTGATCATTTTCCACTTAGGCATGCCACACTAGCAATTCATGCTATGCGACTGATGTCCATCGATATACAACCTTTGAGCTCGTGCGTTTCAGAGAAGGGCGTTAAGCAAAAGAATAAATTCTCCACTGCCAAACAGATGTATATTTAATAGAGATCAATCAACATAGAATAAAATCCAATGCCAGACACAATATCCATTTGCAAGTCCGTTCTGGGTCTGAACGAAACCGGAGGCACTATATACCTCGCAAACCCATCGACCACCACGTACGTCTGGACGATCACCACTCATTATCCATATTTTGGGATGCCTCCCAATCAGGACCTCAATTACCATCCAAACGAGGTGAAGATCTCCGGTCTTCGACCACCGTCTTCATCTTCGATTTCTTATCGTCGATTCAGTTATTCAGAATGGGATAAACAAGGTCTTTATGAACAACTCGCGTATATAATAAACAAGTGAAACACTAACATGCACACGCATCATTTCAATTCATTAGTCACTAACCGATAGTCAGTAAGAGAACGATTTTGCAAATATTAACCCCGAAGGCCGAAACCAATATCAGATCAACACCTTGGAAACCATTCGGCTTAGCCAACCTTCAGTTAATTTCTAAATTACACATCCATATTGTTTATAATATTTTATAACGATTTATCGCTATTTTTATTTATTTTAAAATAGCCAATCTATTCAAAACGAAGCTTCGGGCCATAACGCGGCCGTGGCGCTGTTTTTCTTCAGATTTGATTTACACATATCTGAAAATCTAACCGTTGGATCTTCATAAAATTTACATCATTAGAAAGATCTTTTCAAAACGAATCCAACGGTTCCAGTTTCGGGAAAATCCGACGGTCGGATCTCCCGGTATAATCCTTTGAAGTTTTGATTTCAAAATACGAACTGCAGCGTCGTTATTCGATTAAATATAATTATATATATATATATATATATATATATATATATATATATATATATATATATATAATCGATTCTGGCGCTGTTTTTCTTCAAATTTGAATTAAACATTCCAGACAATCCAACCGTTGGATTTTTACAAAGTTGGTGCCATTGGAAAGATTTTTCCAAAGCGAACCCAACGGTTGCGGTTTCGGGAAAATCCGATGGTCGGATTCTCGGTATAATCGTTTGAAATCATGGTTTCAAAATACGAACTGCAGCTTTGTTTTTCGATATATTTCAATTCTATTTATATATATATATATATATATATCGATCCTTCAATTTCAAAACTATATAAATTTCGTACTTTCGATAAAAATGATATTTTTATCTAACTGTTTTCTATTTCAACACTTCACTATTTTTAACAATTCAGGTATGTAATAAAAATGTGATTTTTATTGTAAAACAATTCATTCCAAACACTATTATTTTATATAGTTCGTATAGGTAATAAAAAAATAGGATTTTTCTTATAAAACAATTTCTTTCAAAACAAGATTATATTATATAGTTCATATAGATGATAAAAATGTGATTTTTATATTTAAAACACGAATACCATTCAACACATGAATTTCTATCCAACGAATGAATATCGACTCAACACATGAAGGCTTTCTATTCAACGAATAAATATAGTTTCAACAAATGAAAATAATTCAAACACATGAATATTATTCAAAATTTCGGCAGCATAACGGCAGGGTAGTTTAAACCGGGACCGTCCCTAGTACGACTCCTCGCTCTACCTTAAAACCTCGCGGTTTTTGACAATGGGGAATCATGCATCTAGTTCGCATGCAGGCGGCATGTACATATTTATTTCATTTCCACAAACTAATCCTATGTGGTTTCAACCAAATATTTCTCAACCACAAACGGGTATTTTTCAACCACAATTAATCAATATCAACCACAAACAATTCCAACCAACCATTCACTATCAATCAATTTTCACACCAATCACAACCAATAAATATCGTCCATGGTTTGTGGACGAGGGGCGTGTGTGTGTATATATATATATTTATATATAGCAATTCACTTCTATTTCAACACATATATAATTTTTACAACACATATACAACTTATACATCGAACGTACTACTGATACAACGCTTATACAAGAGGTGTACAATGCTTATATGACTCATACATCGACTATATAATTTATACGTCGTCGTTTTCCATATCGTTTATAAATTAGAAATCTTACATTGGGCTCCACTCCACCAAAAATAGCAGAAGGCTCAGTAAAATATGCGGTCTCTTCTAAAATGTAGAAGATGTCCACACAGTCACGATGTTTCCTGTTTCATCGAATTTCGTCAATACACGAAAAAGAAATGATTTTTCAAAGTTTTGCAACACTTTAAAGCGTCAAAATCATTTCTGAAAATAAAACCCGCACCTCAGCGTTTTGATTCAAAACTAGGGTTGGATTTTCTGACCAAAGCGTGTAGCGTGGTGACGATCAGACCATACCACATTGTCGACCTCTGAACCGCGCTCATGTCGATGGTAGTGGCCACTATCTCGGTGGCAGCCTAGAAGAACGGCGGCGGAAGAAAGTCGACGGCTTCGAGGGCTCCAAACTCGAGATTTGCTGATCGTGAAGGGGCAAATCCGGTATGGATGGGAAGCTGGAAAGGAGAGCTTCAAAAATCTTAACTGGAGGGGGGCTAACTCGGGCTGTAGCGATGGGAATTTGCCAGGGAAGCGGCGTACAGCTTTCCGCCGTCTGTCGAGGGAGAGAGAAAAAGTTTTCCCCTTTTTTTTAAATAAAAAATCTGATTGGTCGGTGAGTTTTAAAAGGGGTTTTCTGACACGACCACCAATCTAAACCCAACAACTATCATCCCTAGCGTTTTACCCCCATTCCAAACACAATGGGATATGTTTTGTAGGACCATTCGACTGTTCCAGTCAGTTTCCATTCAAATTAAAATATATAACATTCAATATTCGATTTGAATGTACATTTCAATTTGCTAGGGCCACAAACTAATACGAAAAATTCCAGAAAAATAAATTTGGCTGTGTTTTGACGATACTGTCCCATCAAAACTAGTTTCGTCGAATTTTGAGACCGTTTGCAAAAAGGCCCATTTCTGGTCGATCCAATTTAATTGTAATTGACCAAAACACGTTTTCCTTTGCCATGTTCACATACTAGCTTCAAAAATTATGAAATTTGAAACCAAGCAATAACTTCACATCCCGGATCCAACAAAAGCAGTTTCATCGAATTCCGAGGTTATATGCAAAATGGCCAATTTCACGAGCTATATAAATTTCATAGCGACCTTTCTGAAAATTCATTTGGCCATAACTTTTGCTTTCCGCTATGAAACTTCGATTTTTCAGATTCGTTAGAAAGGTATTCACTAACAGATTTAAATATTTTTGGTTTCACTCAAATCCGTTTTGTTTTGCACCTGGTACAGTCCGACAAAGTTTGAATTCAATTTTTGAAACTGCAGCGCCATTTCAGGCCTTGTTTACAATTAGAATTAATTATATTCGTTTTCAAACGTCGATTCAAACTCAATTTTCATTGCTATTATTTAAAATATTTATTTTCAATATTTAAAATCCACTATTTTAGCCAATTTAAAAATTTTAAATTGGTTCAAATTTTCCAGGTCGTTACAGGGGTGTTTTGCAAAACTGAAAATTACTAAAAATTTGGTTTTTAGTGGAAGGGAGGGTACTGTTTGCTGTTGGGGGCTCTGGGATCATCTGAGGGCGGTCAAAGCTGCTTGGGGGTGGTCGTCACGGCGTTGGCGGGTCCGGGAGGGGTGGCGCTTCTGGTGTGGTGGTTGGAGGTTGTTGCGAATCGGGGCTAGGGTTCTAGGGGTGCGGTCTTCGAGATTTACGAGGAGAGAGGCGCGAGGAGGGGAAGGGAGGTGGTGGCGGACCTGTGACGGTGGGATGGGGCGCGGTGAACGGACGGGGTGGCAGGATTGGGAATCGGGTTCGTGGGTTTTTATTAAAGGGGGGGCCTGATTGATGAAAGTGAAATAGAAGGGGGGGTTAAGTAAGAATTTATATTATATATATATAATTATTATTTCCATAAAGGTTGACTTTTCATTCGGGCTCAAAATCCAACCCAGCGACTGTTGTCCCTAGCTAATTACCCCCATTCCGAACATAATGGGATATGCCACATAGGCCAGTTCGATCGTTTCGATCAGTTTTCGTCAAAATCAAAATATAACTCTATATATTGAATTTTAAACGTACATTTCATTTTGCCGGGGCCACATACTAACTCGAAAAATTCCAGAAAAATATTTTCTAGCTTCGTATTGACGATACGGTCCTAACAAAACTAATTTCATCAAATTCTGAGACCGTTTGAAAAATGACCATTTTCCAGTCGATTAAAATCAACTAAAACTGGTCAAACGCGTTTTCCTTTGCCACGCTCACATATTGATTCGAAAAATTACGAAAATTGGAATCTAGAAATTACTTGACATCATGGATCCAACAAAAGTGGTTTCGTCGAAATCCGAGGTCGTTTGCAAAATTTCCATTTTTAAGGGCCAAAATTCCATAACGACTATTCTGAAATTTCAACTGTATGTAACTTTTGATTCCCGCTATGAAATTTTGATTTCTCGGATTCGTTGGAAAGATATTCTCAATTAGATTCAAATATTTTTGGTTTCACTAAAATCCGGTTTATTTTGCACCCGGTACATTCATTTGAATTTTGAAATCGAATTATCGAACTACCGCACCGTTTTCAATTCCTTTTATGATTTGAAATAAATATTTATATTCTAATGATGATCTATATACGTTTGAATTCTATTCAAAATAAATTTCTCGTCGTTATTATTTAAAATAATTCATTTTAAATAATCAAAATCCACTAAAATTGCCAAAATAAAAATTTTAAATTGGCTCAGATTTCTGGGTTATTACAATCTCCCCCACTTAAAACTTTTCGTCCCTGAAAAGGAACGAAGCCGAAAGTTATTTAACTAATCAACTCAACTTTCCATATTTTCATTACGGCTTAAGTTCTTCAACTTTTCAGTTTCTAAGAACTTCTCAAATTTTTCAAAAATTTGGCTAACACCCTAAATTTTCGAAAAATTTCGCCATAACCTCCCCTACACCGGGTGCACCGGGAAAATCCCGAAATTGCCATACAGGCCCTCTGATCTCAAAAAGAAAAAGAAAAAGCCAAGCGGCTAGCGGCTAGCCAGTCGGCTCACTTTTGAAACTCGAAAATAAATACTGGCTATGGTGCCCCGTCACCAGAGTTATCCCCGGGCACTAGAGTGTGATTCCATAACCATCCCATACATTAAAATTTCGAATACACATTTGCGAGACATATATGCAAAATCTCTATATATTGGATTGTCCAGATTAACTTAATATAAATATCAAATACGAATAATTGATTTAAATTTTCAAAACAAACTTGTTTTTAATTTTAAAAATATACTCTTCACACTCGTTCTAGGATACTACTGATCCCATCTCTAATGAGTCATTCTCATTGGATTTTACTAATCCAATGTCTGATGAATCCTTTCGTATGGTTCTAATGTGCCTTATTCTCTGAGCTTTGTAAACCAAAGCTCTGATACCACGATGAAACGACCCGAAATCCCCCTTATGGGAAATCCCGGATTGAGTCGAGAACCAGCCACAACAGAACGCAAACGGAAGAACATTTCATTGTATATTACAATAATTCATCAGATTACAAGAATATACAGAGTATAATTGAATATTACATTCGATAAATATCAGAGATTAAATACATTACATAACAGCGGAAAATAATACAATACACAACTAGAAGTAATACGCGGATACAAAGCTTTTCGAGTATCATTCCTGTTGTAAACCAGGATCCTGTGAATATAAATCTGCAAAACCAAAACTACTAGCTGCCCGTGTCAAAATAAGGGCAACCAGAGTTTAGGTTAAAACAATAAACTCCAGGTTAGTCATGTGACTGGTGTGAGAACTAAAACAGTTATTAATCTTTATTTTTAAAGTTAAGTAAATCAAGGGACCACGTCATATAACATGGAACGGGTTTCCTCCCAAGAATACTAGTGCATAAAACAACAGCGCAATGCTAAATAAAGAACAATGCAGCTATTATATGACCCAGGTCCCATCACACAATGCAACACAAGCTGGAGGATAGGGTTTTTACCTTATAATAGCCAGGAATGCTTGATACGTTTAAAACAAATCATTTGATACTATTATATGTGCATAGTGTATAAAACAACTTCAAATCACAAGTATCAGTCATAGACGGCACAAGCGCCCCATCCCACTATGTTGCCATACTAGGCTCTACAAATAAAACCGCAAATGTCACGTATTTGGAAATTGGATTTCCGTCTGTGAACCGAGGCTAGGGATCCTCCTCTACCGATTCGAGACTATCTAGCCCGAGTCTCAGGGACAGAACGCATCGACCCTTGGATCGTCAGGGCCGGTCCGCCGATGTGGATTAAAATGCCTGAACACTACGTTTCTCAGCCCTATAGGGCGTAAATGAGCCAACGAATGACTCCATCGGACCCGGGTCGTCCGATCAAACCGAGGCGCCTCGCAACATCAACAACCACATAAGTCAAACTCGTCAGGGCGTGTAAAACCACTGATGCCACTTCTAGCTAGAAGGAAACGCATGCCCTCCCTGAGGTCCGTCTCCCGTTTTTGGTTCACAACCGGGGTGTGAGGCTCGCGAATTCACGTTACACAAAGCTATGCCACACAAACGGTGCTTTGATCATCAACCACAAGACTTTGCTTTCCAACAGAAGCCTCGATCTATTGCCACTTAGCATGCCACATAGGCAATTCATGCTATGCAATCGATATCAATCACACAGAATGAAATCCGATGTCAAACACACAGTCCATTTACAAGTTCGTTCTGGGTCTGAACGAAGCCGGAGGCACCTAGTACCCCGAATATCCATCGATCTCCAAGTACGTCTGGACGATCACCAACTGTTTCCATCTTCTTGGGTGTACATCCCAATCAAGATCATCAGTAATCACCCAAACGACGTGAAGACCTCCGGTCTTCGACCATCGTCTTCATCTTCGACTTATCGTCGAATCAGTTATTCATAATGGGATAAACCCGACCTTTCCGAATAACTCACGTATATAATAAACAAGTGTTACACAAACACAACATACGCCTCATTCCAATTCATCAGTCACTAACCATAAATTAATCAAGAGAATAATCCCCTATATATTAACCCCAAAGGCCGAAACCAACATCAGATCAATACCCAGGAAATCACTCTGCTTAGCCAACCTACAGTTAGTTTCTAAATTTCACATTCTTAGGGAAAGGTTCCCATTAATTTTATCAAAGATAAATTCTTTTAAATTTATTCTTTAATCTTCTTTCGAATATCAATTCAAACTAGTCGGGATTAGCGAACCTTACCGAAGTAATCATTTGTTTTAATTTCCCAATCCAAACCTATTCATCCCATGAAGTAAAACTGGTAATACTTCATATCTAACACCACGGCGTTATCGGTAAATTCAATTACCATTTCACGTTCAAATCTAATTGAAGATTTAACTATCGCCTGAAGAAAAACTGAGGATACTCCATTCTCGATCTTTTCAATCTAATTAAAGACTCATCAAAACTCCACTTAGTTCTAATCTTTAACTGGGTTAAAGAATCAGTGTCCTTTAAAACACGGTTCAAGATAAACCCCAAAATCACATTTCAATCAGTCCCTAATCGTAAAATAGCAAGTGAGCAATTCCCTAGGTATTAACCTCGAAGGCCGAAACCAACATCAGATCAATACCTCTAAAACCATTCAACTTAACTAATCTCCAGTTAGTTTCTGATTTTCTTAACTCCTTTAGGTCTAAGAACAGTATTATTGAAGATACCGTTCACGACAACCCAAAATCACGTTCCATTAATTATCGGGTTAAAGAACAAGTGTTATTTAAAACACTGTTCACGATAAACCCAAAAATCAATAACAATTCAATTCTAATTAAATATTATTTAATTGGTACGCTTCATTAAATCTAAATAAAAAGATTTAATCTTTTCTCAACTGGGTTCACGAACAGTGTTAATAAAGACACCATTCATGACAAACCCAAATCACATTTGATATTAAATACAAGGCTTTGAATAGAAAATATACCGGCTTATATTCAATATCAAATTCTACGACCTACAAATATCGTATTGGAAATAACGATATATATATCTTTCAAATTCCCATAACAATATCTGTGTCATCACGAAATCCAACATCGAAATATTCCGAAGACAATTTTGATTCAAATCCATTCCAATATAATTACTGGAAATTCTGGTTATTTTCAAAACCATTTCAAATCCAATTTATTTATTTAAAAATAAATAGAATTATAATTCTAGTTCAAAACTAGTTCATTTTGATAAAAGCCTATTTTTATCTTTTCAAATATGGAGTTTTTCATCCCGATTCTTTCTTAATCATTTCTTATGATTTTATACAAATTATTACTATTTTTAATAATTTTATCAAGGCCTGTACAGTCGATTTCCATCAAAGGCCATCGAACTGCACTTACATCGACCTTTTCCAAATTTGATTTGGACATAATTCCAAATCCAACCGTTAGATTTCTAATTTCCAATATTCGTTAGAAAGCTCTTTTCGATACGAACACAACGGTTCTGGATTTAGGAAAATCCGACGGTCGGATCTCCCGTAATATCCGTTCGAATTCAATGGTCGAAGTTCACGAACTGCCGCAGCACGGCGCGTTCTATTCAGGCCATTATATTATATATATAATATATATAATATATACTTCATCGATTTCCTTTTAACACGTATTTTTATAATTCGTTTTAAATTCGTTTTCAAAACGATTTCAACTTCATTTCTAATTCAAATCAAAATTTAATTTTTCCTTATAAATTCGTTTTAAATTCATTTCAAATTGATTTCAATTCAAATTGATTTCTACTTCAATTTCCGTTCGTTTTCAATTCAATTCAATTTCAATTCGAATTCATTTATATTCAATTTCAATTCGAATTCATTTATATTCAATTTCAATTCGAATTCATTTATATTCAATTTCTATTCGAATTCATTTATATTCAATTTCAATTCGAATTCATTTTTATTCAATTTCAATTCGAATTCATTTCTATTCAATTTAATTCGAATTCATTTCTATTCAATTTAATTCGAATTTCAATTCTTTTCAAAATATCAGATTTTGAAATCACTTTCGATATTCATTATAAAATTAATAAAATCGATATAAATATCGTTCACGTCAAAATGGCGTCAATCTAATCAACACGGCTTCATAGATTTCTATTTTCAACTATTCTATTTCAAATATTTCTATTTCAAATATTTCTTTTCCAAATATTTTTATTTCTATTTCAATTATTTCTTTTTCAAAACTGGAATGAGGCCCAATCAATTACCATATAATGTTAATTATATGGATTTTCTACAACACATGTATACAATAACAACGATGAATAATCAACCATCATCCAAAGTGCATTCTACACTGTATAAGCATCGAATATAAATATTTAACGCTTATAACAGTCTGTTAATCAATCGATCGACATACAACTAACTATTGGGATTAGTGTATGTCATATATCACCCAAATACCCGTTTGCGGTCTTCGAGATTTAAGAGGAGAGAGGCGCGAGGAGGGGAAGGGAGGTGGTGGCGGACCTGCGACGGTGGGATGGGGCGCGGTGAATGGACGGGGTGACAGGATTGGGAATCGGGTTCGTGGGTTTTTATTAAGGGGGGGCCTGGTTGATGAAAGTGAAACAGAAGGGGGGGGTTAAGTAAGAATTTATATTATATATATATAATTATTATTTCCATAAAGGTTGACTTTTCATTCGGGCTCAAAATCCAACCCAGCGACAGTTGTCCCTAGCTAATTACCCACATTCCAAACATAATGGGATATGCCACATAGGTCAGTTCGATCGTTTCGATCAGTTTTCGTCAAAATCAAAATATAACTTTGTATATTGAATTTTAAACGTACATTTCATTCTGCCGGGGCCACATACTAACTCGAAAAATTCCAGAAAAATATTTTCTAGCTTCGTATTGACGATACGGTCCTAACAAAACTAATTTCATCAAATTATGAGACCATTTGAAAAATGACCATTTTCCAGTCGATTAAAATCAACTAAAACTGGTCAAACCTGTTTTCCTTTGCCACACTCACATATTGATTCGAAAAATTACAAAAATTGGAATCTAGAAATTACTTGACATCACGGATCCAACAAAAGTGGTTTCGTCAAAATCCGAGGTCGTTTGCAAAAATTTCATTTTTAAGGGCCAAAATTCCATAGCGACTATTCTAAAATTTCAACTGGACGTAACTTTTGATTCCCGCTATGAAATTTTGATTTCCCGGATTCATCGGAAAGATATTCTCAATTAGATTCAGATATTTTTGGTTTCACTAAAATTCGGTTTATTTTGCACCCGGTACATTCATTTGAATTTTGAAATCGAATTATCGAACTACCGCTCCGTTTTCAATTCCTTTTTTAATTTAAAATAAATATTTATATTCTAACGACGATATATATAATATATACGTTTGAATTCTATTCAAAATAAATTTCTCGTCGTTATTATTTAAAATAATTCATTTTAAATAATCAAAATCCACTAAAATTGCCAAAATAATTTTTTAAATTGGCTCAGATTTCTGGATTATTACACCTAACTAGCAATTTAGTTGAACTAAAATAACAAGTTACCAAATTAAATTTCAGATTAACATATTTGCGTGTCAGTTTCAAGAAACAAATCAAAAATCAATACAAACATACCATCAAACTTATTTCATTATTTACTTCAAAAAATATGGGAATCATTTAGTTAATCGTGAGCGAGAAAATCACTCACATTTGGGTCTTTAGTGTATCGAACGTCCAACCAAAGCCCAAAATTTTACAGCCTCCAAATGCAGCCAAAACAGTTTCAGACCGTCTGCAATTTTGCCACGATTCCAATGCACCCACCCGCGTCCAAATCCGAGTTCATACGTAAAAGTTATTAGCGTTTTAGCATTTGGATTTTAAATATATAAAATTAATAAAAATAAACTCTCACCAATCGGATACTGCCACGTCATAATTTCCTAAATTTCCTGCTGCTCCTTTACTTCCGCTACAGTAAACCCGTGGACAAAAACCCAAACCACGCCCAACTTTGACCATTGATTGCCACCGCCTCCGACCACAGGCGGATCTCAGACCACTGGCGTTCGAACACCTTGCTCCCGACGCACCTCTCCACCAACTGCTGGGGCCTCTGGTTGCACCTCTTGCCGCCGTCGAGTCCTCAAACGACATGGATTCCAAGCTTCAACAGAAAAATTCCGGCCAACCGCTCCACTTTAACCCACACTAACACCATCAACAAACTCGTATGAACCCCCTCTACCAAACCTATATCACCAAATCTTCAATTAGGTCCCAAATTGAAAACCCCTAATTCGAGCTTTAGGGTTCCGATTTCCAACAACTTTGACTGCAAATTCCGGCAAAACCGCTCACTGCATTTCGAAACAGAGGGTACCCGTAGCTTCGTATTGTCGAGGGCTTCGATTTGATATATAATTTGCTATGGTTTGAGAGGATTTGATTTTAAAGTTTTGATTGACATAGAAATGTGTTTATTTTTACGCTCATATCTTATCTTTATTGTAAATAAATAAATATTACTTTGGGTATTTTCGTGTGTTTTCACAGGTTGTTAAATAAATGTCTCCTTCATTCAATTAAAGACCAATTGCATAGGAAATGCTACTTCTTGGAATCAACAAATTTTCAATCATAAAGGAAGCTGTAGCACACTGAAAAGCTTGGAAATTTGGACAGAGTGTTCTGAGTTCAGCCACCGTCAAAGCCCTATTTTTTGATGAAGAGAAGAACATATACATTGCCTCCGTCGCTTTGAAGAATAAAGAGACTAGTGCTATATTATATATATATATATATATATATATGTATGTATATAACATATGCACTAAGATTTGAAGAGCTAGACATTTTCTTCTCAAAGAAATCAATTGAAAATCTAGCATATTTACTTGCCATTGAGGAGAAGACTTGACATATATTTACCAGAATACAACTCAATCAAATGCCACATGTCAGCAATCAAGGAGGGAGAATCTTCATAGAACATCTCAAATCTATATCCATATCTCTTTTATTTGTAAATAGAGTATCTCAAGAGATATTTCTTGGCCCAAAAGTCATATAGGATGGAGGCTACATCCCCTATAAATACCCATTGTATTCATTGTAAAAAGCATCTCATAATTCTGTACTGCCATTAGTTTAATAAAATTTTCTTGTTCTAGTTATTTACTTTTCTTTTAAAACAATTTGTGTATCTACACGATTAGATTCGGTAGAACACATATTGTTATTGTCTTTGTTACTGCATACTAGTGTTGACTGTTTGATTAGTTTCAACAGCAACTCTATTTTTAATTCTCTGTTATTGTTCCAGTTATTATTTACTTTTGTTGTTTTTGCTAGTACTTGTTATTTTCTTTCCTGTTGTTGAATTTGATATACGTCTGATTAGATTCAGATTTGTAGCAGTTTCAATAACATTATTTCAACAACATTGAAAACAACCCCCAAAGTTTTGTCTAACACGCCCACGAAACATATAAATAATAAAAGTTTAACTTTCCTCCCTGTGTTCGACCTGTATGCTACACACCTGTATGCTTGCAGAATTTATTACAAATGTCGCGCTTTTCTACTTTATAGATTAGCGACGATTAAGCCCTCCACTTATGTCAACAAAGTCTACAATATAGAATAGATTTCATGGCCATCACCTAAGAATCTCCCTATGTACCGGTTACACTATTATCCCTCAAAATTAAACTTTTCATTATATTTCTTATTCGATCTAAGTTGAGAGAAAAAAATACTATCAACTGGCTAAAAATTGTAAACTTATTTTGCTGTATCAATTGAAAATGAGTCGTGTTTTCATTTTTCGTTTTTATTTGCATATGTCCATTGCATTCATGTAGTTTCATTAGAATCATAGCATACTGCATTTGGATTTTGTGGGTAGTATCCGCTGAAAACCCTCACGAGACACCACTCGTCCTACTAGGGACACCTAGAGGTTTAACGGCTTGTTGCATACGCTCAATGCAATCGTGTTTCCTACGAAAGTGTGACCTATCTAGTTAGTTTTTAACTTTTGTTTTACTCGAGGACGAGTAAAAGATAAGTGTGGGGGTATTTGATTGACATAGAAATGTGTTTATTTTTACGCTCATTTCTTATCTTTATTGTAAATAAATAAATATTACTTTGGGTATTTTCGTGTGTTTTCACAGGTTGTTAAATAAATGTCTCCTTCATTCAATTAAAGACCAATTGCATAGGAAATGCTACTTCTTGGAATCAACAAATTTTCAATCATAAAGGAAGCTGTAGCACACTGAAAAGCTTGGAAATTTGGACTGAGTGTTCTGAGTTCAGCCACCGTCAAAGCCCTATTTTTTGATGAAGAGAAGAACATATACATTGCCTCCGTCGCTTTGAAGAATAAAGAGACTAGTGCTATTATATATATATATATGTATATGTATATAACATATGCACTAAGATTTGAAGAGCTAGACATTTTCTTCTCAAAGAAATCAATTGAAAATCTAGCATATTTACTTGCCATTGAGGAGAAGACTTGACATATATTTACCAGAATACAACTCAATCAAATGCCACATGTCAGCAATCAAGGAGGGAGAATCTTCATAGAACATCTCAAATCTATATCCATATCTCTTTTATTTGTAAATAGAGTATCTCAAGAGATATTTCTTGGCCCAAAAGTCATATAGGATGGAGGCTACATCCCCTATAAATACCCATTGTATTCATTGTAAAAAGCATCTCATAATTCTGTACTGCCATTAGTTTAATAAAATTTTCTTGTTCTAGTTATTTACTTTTCTTTTAAAACAATTTGTGTATCTACACGATTAGATTCGGTAGAACACATATTGTTATTGTCTTTGTTACTGCATACTAGTGTTGACTGTTTGATTAGTTTCAACAGCAACTCTATTTTTAATTCTCTGTTATTGTTCCAGTTATTATTTACTTTTGTTGTTTTTGCTAGTACTTGTTATTTTCTTTCCTGTTGTTGAATTTGATATACGTCTGATTAGATTCAGATTTGTAGCAGTTTCAATAACATTATTTCAACAACATTGAAAACAACCCCCAAAGTTTTGTCTAACACGCCCACGAAACATATAAATAATAAAAGTTTAACTTTCCTCCCTGTGTTCGACCTGTATGCTACACACCTGTATGCTTGCAGAATTTATTACAAATGTCGCGCTTTTCTACTTTATAGATTAGCGACGATTAAGCCCTCCACTTATGTCAACAAAGTCTACAATATAGAATAGATTTCATGGCCATCACCTAAGAATCTCCCTATGTACCGGTTACACTATTATCCCTCAAAATTAAACTTTTCATTATATTTCTTATTCGATCTAAGTTGAGAGAAAAAAATACTATCAACTGGCTAAAAATTGTAAACTTATTTTGCTGTATCAATTGAAAATGAGTCGTGTTTTCATTTTTCGTTTTTATTTGCATATGTCCATTGCATTCATGTAGTTTCATTAGAATCATAGCATACTGCATTTGGATTTTGTGGGTAGTATCCGCTGAAAACCCTCACGAGACACCACTCGTCCTACTAGGGACACCTAGAGGTTTAACGGCTTGTTGCATACGCTCAATGCAATCGTGTTTCCTACGAAAGTGTGACCTATCTAGTTAGTTTTTAACTTTTGTTTTACTCGAGGACGAGTAAAAGATAAGTGTGGGGGTATTTGATTGACATAGAAATGTGTTTATTTTTACGCTCATTTCTTATCTTTATTGTAAATAAATAAATATTACTTTGGGTATTTTCGTGTGTTTTCACAGGTTGTTAAATAAATGTCTCCTTCATTCAATTAAAGACCAATTGCATAGGAAATGCTACTTCTTGGAATCAACAAATTTTCAATCATAAAGGAAGCTGTAGCACACTGAAAAGCTTGGAAATTTGGACTGAGTGTTCTGAGTTCAGCCACCGTCAAAGCCCTATTTTTTGATGAAGAGAAGAACATATACATTGCCTCCGTCGCTTTGAAGAATAAAGAGACTAGTGCTATTATATATATATATATATATGTATATGTATATAACATATGCACTAAGATTTGAAGAGCTAGACATTTTCTTCTCAAAGAAATCAATTGAAAATCTAGCATATTTACTTGCCATTGAGGAGAAGACTTGACATATATTTACCAGAATACAACTCAATCAAATGCCACATGTCAGCAATCAAGGAGGGAGAATCTTCATAGAACATCTCAAATCTATATCCATATCTCTTTTATTTGTAAATAGAGTATCTCAAGAGATATTTCTTGGCCCAAAAGTCATATAGGATGGAGGCTACATCCCCTATAAATACCCATTGTATTCATTGTAAAAAGCATCTCATAATTCTGTACTGCCATTAGTTTAATAAAATTTTCTTGTTCTAGTTATTTACTTTTCTTTTAAAACAATTTGTGTATCTACACGATTAGATTCGGTAGAACACATATTGTTATTGTCTTTGTTACTGCATACTAGTGTTGACTGTTTGATTAGTTTCAACAGCAACTCTATTTTTAATTCTCTGTTATTGTTCCAGTTATTATTTACTTTTGTTGTTTTTGCTAGTACTTGTTATTTTCTTTCCTGTTGTTGAATTTGATATACGTCTGATTAGATTCAGATTTGTAGCAGTTTCAATAACATTATTTCAACAACATTGAAAACAACCCCCAAAGTTCTGTCTAACACGCCCACGAAACATATAAATAATAAAAGTTTAACTTTCCTCCCTGTGTTCGACCTGTATGCTACACACCTGTATGCTTGCAGAATTTATTACAAATGTCGCGCTTTTCTACTTTATAGATTAGCGATGATCAAGTTTGTATTTTTATCTGATATAGGGTTTGGAATCCTTATTTCAGCCATTAGAGATAAAACTTTAAAGGTGGAAATATACGTAGATGAGAAAATGAGCTGATGAGGTAGAGAGAATTTTATTTATATATAGTATAGAAAGTCAAATATGAGAAACAACAATTATCTTATTACATTGATTCCTTTCACATTTTATCCCGTATGATCAAACGACAAGTCCGATTGTAACGCAAATTGAAATTCTACAATAATTCGTTCTTCCGGATCCGATGAAACTGGTTTCGTCAGATTCATAGCAGTTACCAAAATAGTTAAATTTGACAATTAATTAATTAATTAAATATTCAGTAATTCGTTTAACTGTCTTAAATTCAATTTCAAATATTTATTAAAATCCATTTTAAATCCAATTACAACTTAAATAAATTTTTATAAATCGATTTCACAATTTTTAAGTTCCTAAATTTGCTTATTTGAATTTAGATTTGAATTTCAGTTATTATTAAACAACTTTGAATTCCACCAGTTAACAAATTGCATTCGAATTCCATTTTAACTTAAACAACTTAAATTTAATTAGTTATTAAAATATTAAATTCCATATTACAACATTTGTAAATAAACTAAATTTAAAATTTATTTATACTCAATTCAAACAATCATCATCATTATAATCAACAAACTTTGAGTTTTATCCAATATTAATTAAGGTATTTATTTTAAATCTAAATTTAAATATACAGAAAATTATGGGTTGTTACATTCTTCCCCACCCAAATTTTTTCGTTCTCGAAAAGAGAACGAAATAAGGTATTGAGCATATTCGTACTTCCAAATCATACTTATAAAATAGCATTTATAAAATAAGTTATCTAGTTGCAAAATCACATAAATTTTCTAACTCCCAAAATTACAGAAAATTTCGGTAGCATCTCCTTTGTACGGGGAGGTCCAGCAAAATCACAATATATATATAAATCCAAATATACATCTCATCACACGATGAGGCATCCCAAAATGGGGAAACAAGATATATATACCCACAACACTACGTAACACAAATACGTACCTTTTTTTAGTGTTGTTTGCAATTTTATTCATATAGCATTTAGCGCAAAGCATGCACCAAAGCGTAGCGCACTTCCTTACACCTTCCACATACTCACATACGCATAAGAATTGAACATATATACAATACATAGCAAAAATATACAATTTACACAACATATATTAAACATTTCTACTACAAAACCATAATACTCGTGACAGACCAGTGAACAAAATGAGGTTTATCACCCTTTAAATGTTGAAATTTGACTAAAGAACACACGGAAAAAGTTGTTGCATTCTTTTCAGGCTTTCCGAATTGCCGAGAATCGTCAAATTCGGAAAATCCATTCAAAAGTGATGACCATTTTAGCGAGAGCGAACGCTTCATCCCAAACCAGCAAATTGCACGCCTGAATTGTTCAACACAGTTTTCAGCCCTTTAAACATTGAAATCTTACAAAACATATTGAAGCAAAGTTTTAGTTTAGATCCTGGCCTTTCCAAATTGTACAAGAACATCAAAAATTTGATGCTTTGTTAGAAGGTTATGTCAAAACAATATTGATATACACTTAATGTTCCCATTTTCTGCGCATACAACTACGACAAATTCTTGGATTTCAACCTAATTAACTTGAAAATTAGACAAGGCACTATTAACAAAAGTTTTAGTTCAGTTCCTAAGGTTTCCAAAAAATCCAGAATCGTCGAATTCCGATCATCCCATCAAAAGTTGTGGCCATTTTACTTTAGCTCATCGAATATTTCGGATTTTCTCATAAACGTCGATTTATTTTATTTGGAGTTTCAACCTTTGGATTCCTAAAACTTTAGCAAAGCTTAACCATCTAAAATGGGTTATCGCTCCATTATGCACATGATATGATTCACGCTTCTATTGCTTAAATATATTCATGTTCATTTCCTTTATAATAACTTTCAATTATTTACATTCACTTGATTTTCCGATAAACAAGTTCACATTCAGTTACTTACTCCATTCCTATATAATTTCTATGCATTTTCCCATTCATTTCAAGCATTAAATTCGATTAAAACTTGAATTCATTTTAACGTTCCCAACTAACTTAATTCTATTAAATCCTTAATTCATTAACATGGATCCAATTCCCAAATTTCATTACTTATTCTTATTTACTTCCTCCATATTGCAATGAATGCCGTTCCATTTATCCATTTTTGGTTAGCCATTCATTTAAATTAATTCCCACTTTATTTATTCTAATTATTTGAGTTCATCCACACCTCATTTCATTTATATTTGGTTCTAAATCGACCAAATTAAATTTCTTGAGTATACTTCCATCTATTCAAATTCCTTTGACTTAATTGAATTCACTTAATTCAAATTCTTTCGATATTCTAATTTAATAAATTAGATCTTGGTTTTATATTACCTATACCTTATTTCATATTTCTAATTCCTGGTTTATTCCATTTCCATTTTCTATTTATTTATTTCCAAACCTATAACCATGGGTTAAGGTCAATTATGGTTTTTATATAAACCATTCTATTTTTTCTTGTTTACTAAATTTTCATGTACTTACTTACTCGTTAATCATTTGTATAGATCAAATTTACGTATTCAATCCAACAATCTATATAAATTCAAAATCGACTTATTAAATTTTCCTAAGTCGATTTCATTTTATTAAATCCATCCAACTTAGATTAAGTCTTATTTCTATATCACATTTCAGTATCTCCAATTCTCAAATTAGAATTCATTTAACTACTATCTTATTACGAATAAGCCAAATTTTATATTTGCATCACGTTTATCTTATTTTGGCACTACTATTCATTCATTTAACCATTTTCTTATTCTCTTATTCCCATTTCATTTTAAATTAAATATTATTCCATTAACTCAACTTATTTATTTGACTCACAAGTCATGGTTTGAATTAAGGACTGTTCATAACTCAAATTTATACTTAGTTCTCAAACCATTATAATTCGATTTTCTAAGTTAAACATTATTTAACTCGATTCCTATGTTAAGTTATATTTCATTCGAAAAAATGATTTGCATTGCATTCATTTCATTATTCATGCTCATATTTTCATTTGATATTTGTCCTAATAAGGTTTACCCATTTAGATTTTCTATGCCTTTATTTCACATATACACTAATTAACCATTTAATTCTTCATTTCTTATTTATCAACCATTCACATTTCCTCAACACTTAATTTCTTTTATTTTCTTCTCGAACTAACTAAATCTACTTATTAATTATTCCCAAGCCAGAAGATGTTGCCATTTTTTTTATTTACACGACAAAATTTTCCAATTCATTTTAGCCATTTCCGTCGAATTTAGTTTCATTCTAAATATTGATTTCCTCCAGCACTCTTATCGACCAAATTAGAATTTATTTAAAGTTAATTATCGTCCACGTTTCTGAGTTTAAACAATAATTCTCTTCTCTTAACACTTAAGTCCATTTCTTAGTTTCAAAATCTAAAATTCAAATGAATCGAGTTACCTTAATTCATAAATTAACTCATCATTTACAATTAACTTAGGACCTTTGATTCTGGATTTCAAATTAATTTTGGAATAGTAAGACATACATATACCATTTTACATAAAAATCATGCCATATGAAATTTTATCCAAATCCTTTATCGAACTAATTATGAAATTACTGAGTGGTCTCCCCACTCAGACTCTTCAGAATAACATCGATAACGCGTGCATTCATTACCGAAATCATTTCAAATGTCTGAGAAGGGATTACACACTTATTCCTTTAAAATCCTTGGAAATCCATTTCCATACTATAATTACTCACTTAAAATTCCATATTTTTTTCAAATATTTGCAAATCCAATTTCTAAAGCTGTTGAGTCAAATTCTTTAATTTCTATTCATTTTCACATTTCAATTTACATTCATTTCAATTTCAGATTATATTTTGCGATCAATTCTTGTTAGATTTATTACTCGTCAACTATATTGATAATAACTTAATACTATCACCTTCCAACAACCAATACAAGTATAAACTTATAATTAATAGCCAAATTTATATGTACAATATAATCCAAAACCATATTATATTGATCCATTCTACTCGAGTATTTATAAATTCCAATTGATACCATGGTGTCCTATATATCGACTAGAATTAATAAATAGTCAACAAAATAGATCAACACAATATAAAACCATTTTTATATAAACAGTACAAATACGCTCCCTCATATACAATCTCAAACTCATTCTAGGGCACTACAAACCCTATCTCTAATGAGTTAATTCCCAAACCGAGCCAAGGTTATTGCTAACCAAAGTTCTGATACCAACTTGTAATGACCAGGATTTTTGACCGTTCAAATCGACAATAAACCACACATGTCGACCCAAGTAAATCACCAACACAGGTAGTTATTGGGAAAAAGAAGAAATGAAGAAAGAGGAGAAAACAATCATAGAATCTCATGGCGGAAGGACAACATATAATAAACAAATAATGGTTCAAAAACATTAACAAAACATTACATTCGAGTTACATTTTTAGTCATCAGAGTTACACTAATACAAGTAAATACAGTAATGCAGCGAAATTAAAGTGCAGCGGAAAAACATACTTATAATTGATATATATACCAAATCCTCGTCTTCATCCTCCCAGCTATTGCAATCTTCACTAACTGCAACTTCTCTTGACCCGTGCGTATTGCAAAAAAAGAAAACACAACAAACATTCAGATCAGCACTAAATCATTCTCATATTAGTCAAATTAAAATACAAAATAACATGAGTGTCATGGGTACAGTAACTCAAGAGATGTTACGGGATTTTCCATCTATCAAGGATCCATTAAACTAATACATGCATAGTATAATACGCTATTATTGTAATTTCTATTTAGTAAAGTATAAATAATGAAAATAGCGTAAGCAGGGTTACATTTTTACTCTTACACAATACTGTAGCCTATACAGTACCGTAAACCCACCGTAAACCTATGGCATCAGAGGGCACTCCATAGGTATGATACAAATCAAAATCGTAGGGGCTTGATAAGGATAAATATGACAAGGCACTCGAGGCAATGCCCAGGGTAGGATTCTACCAGTTGCAATCCTGGACGGGTGGTAACGCAAAGCAGCTACTACCGTCCACCTCGGAACATACTCCCAAATCAAAGAAAAGGGCGCCCAAATCATCATCATAGTCATAGAAATATTATCGAAGAAGTGTGTCTGATAAGAGGTGCTACCTCGATTTGTCACGGTATAGCTCCTGTTTTAGTCATTTCAATTATGACCCGAAGGTCAAGGCCATTTCATCACCATCGCCTTTCTCAGTCCAGTCATCGCCTCCAACTCATCATGCTTCGTACCGGATACTTCATTATGTGCACAGTTGTTAAAGTGGTACCGACACTAAGAGAGAGTATGCCACTTACCAACCCCGGTCTCTTTAACAACCAATGCTTACATTTTTCACATCGGTCGGTTCTTTTACTTTTCACAAAGGTTCGCTTTCATATCCGAAATATCATGTTTATTCCGAACCCCATTTATATTCCAAATAGTATATAGTTTCATATAAACATATCGCCATCATTCCAAACCGATTATATTCCAAACTAGAATATATTTCCACATCAGTATATTATAATTATATAATAATTCAAAATCAATTTATATTCAAGTGGAATGTACTTTATATCAAAGATCATAACTATTTCAAAATCGATTTATGTTTGGAATCCATTCATATTCAAATAGAATATATATGTTTCTTATCAACTCATTTTAATAATTTTGGAGATTCCATTTATATTCAAGTAGAATATAATTTACCTTGAAACATTATAATTGTTTACTCTCAATGCATATTCAAATAGAACATAACTCTACCTCAAAAATCATTTTGAACCAACGATTTAAATCAAACTCTTTCCATTTTGGAAGAAATTTACAATCATTTAATATAACTATGAAATAGATACTTATAAAACAAAACCTTATATATAAAATTTTCTTATATAAATAATTAGAATATAATAAGATAATTTAAAATACTATGTACATTTATAAAATAAAAGTTTATTAAATATTTTAAATAGAAAAATACAAGAAAAATTTATTTATAACAAAATAGTATTTAGGTTGCAAAAATCTACTAAAATAATTTTTAAATAATAGAATATAATTTTTTTGTAAAACAAACGGTGTATATATATATAGTTTTCATAAAATAAAATAAAATAAAATTTTAAACCATAATCGTTTCTTCTTCCGAATTTAAAATACTTGAATCTATATTCCAGTCTCAATGGAGTTTCATAGTTTCCAAATCTTCTTTAACATCAACCAAACATGCCGTTCGATTTAAAGATTCCAAATCCATATTTATACCAAATCGAAGTAATTCCGAGTATCATCGAATGAGTTTTATTTCCAAAACTTAATTCATGGAGAGTTATCAATTTCGCATCTTACCGTAATTTTAAAACATCAAGACATACTTAAAATCCCATTTACAATTCTTAATTTGTTTTGGATAGTTCCCTTGATAAATTCATTAACATTCAAGATTCAAGTTTAAAGGAAAATATTTTTTTTTGAAAATCGACACATTTCCTTTAAATAAAATTTCCATCAAATAGAAAATTCTTGAATATTTAAATAAAATCATTTAACCCACCGATGTCCGTATATAATTCTCTATCCTATGGCCAAGTGATATCAAATTTAATTATTCAATATTTCAGGGATGGATATATATCATTTCAATCCAAATTAGGGTCATAGATATCTATCATTTCCACCTGTGTTCTTAATTTATTTTAAATCGATTAACCCCGTGTTGATTCGATGTCCGTAACATCAAGGGTAAAATGGGATTAATCTTCACAGGAAGCATACAAGGAACATTTCAGTATCAATATCAATTCAGTAACCAAATCAAACCAATACATCCATCACAACCATTTTATTCGAACGGTAAATATTAAATCATTTCACTGGTTAATAAGGGTCGGGATTCCTAACTAGCAATTTAGTTGAACTAAAATAACTAGATATCAACTTAAATTTTAGATTAACACACTTGCATGTCAGTTTCAAGCAATAAATCAAAAATCAATACAAACATGCCATCAAACTTATTTCATAATTTAATTCAATAAATATGGGAATAATTTAGTTAATCATGAGCGAGAAAATCACTTACCTTTGGGTCTTTAGTGGATCAAACGTCCAACCAAAGCCCAAAATTTTACAGTCTCCAAATGTAGCCAAACTAGTTCCAGATCGTCTGCAATTTCGCCACGATACCAACGCACCCACCCGCGTCCAAATTCGAGTTCATATGTAAAAGTTATTAGCGTTTTAGCATTTGGATTTTAAATATATAAAATTAATAAAAATAAACTCTTACCAATCATGTACTGCCTCGTCATCATCTCCTAAATTTCCCGCTCCTCCGTTACCCCTGCTACAGTAAACCTGTGGACAAAACCCCAAACTGCGCCCAACATTGGCCACTGATTGCCACTGCCTCTGACCACAGGTGGATCTCAGACCATCGGCGTTCGAACGCCTTACTCCCGCGGCACCTCTCTACTAACTGCTGGCACCTCCGGTTGCTCCTCTTATCGTCGCCGAGTCCTCAAACGGACATGGATTCTGAGCTCCAACCGCAAAATTCCGGCCAACTGCTCCACTTTAACCCACACAAACACAATTAACAAACTCGTGTGAACCCCCTCTACCTAACCCATATCACCAAACCTTCGATTCGGTCCCTAATCGAAAACCCCTGATTCGAGCTTTAGGGTCCCAATTTCAAGCAACTTTTACTGCGAATTCAGGAAAAACCGCTCACTGCATGTCAAAACCGAGGGTACCCGTAGCTTCGTATCGTCGAGGGCTTCGATTTGATATATAATTTTCTATGGTTTGAGTAGATTTGATTTTAAAGTTTGTATTTTTTTGATCTAGGGTTTGGAATCCTTATTTCAGCCATTGGAGATAAAACTTTGACGGTGGAAATATACATTGATGAGAAAATGAGCTGATGAGGTGGAGACAATTTTATTTATATATATGTATATAAAGTCAAATATGAGAAACAACAATTGTCTTATTACATTGATTCCTTTCACATTTTATCCCGTACGAACAAACGTCAAGTCCGATTGTAACGCAAATTGAAATTCTACAATAATTCATTGTTCTGGATTCGATGAAACTGGTTTCGTTGGATTCCGAGATAGTTACCAAAACAGTTAAATTTCACAGTTAATTAATTAATAAAATATTCAATAATTCGTTTAAATATCTTAAATTCAATTTAAATATTTATTAAACTCCACTTTCAATCCAATTACAACTTAAATAAATTTTTATAAATCAATTTCACAATTTTTAAGTTCCTAAATTTGCTTATTTGAATTTAGATTTGAATTTCAGTTATTATTAAACAATGAATTCCACCATTCAACAAATTACATTTGAATTCCTTTTTAACTTAAACAACTTAAATTTAATTAGTTATTAAAATATTAAATTCTATATTACAACATTTCTAAATAAACTAAATTTAAAATCTATTTATACTTAACTCAAACAATCATCATCATTATAATCAACAAAAATTTGATTTTTATCCAATATTAATTAAGGTATTTATTTTAAATCTAAATTTAAATATATATAAAATTATGGGTTGTTACAAATGTGCACATTCACTAAACTATCAACTACCATCATAGCCAACAAACACCTAACAAATAAATTATATTTCCATAATGTGTGTGTATAATAACATTTGTGAAGGAAAGACTTTCCAAAGATATGAAAAGACGGGAGCATTGTTTAATAATTTAGCATGGGTTAGTGCTGAAATGTAGGGAAGTATGATGACAGTTCTGACATTTAAAGAAAAAACACCACAGGAAGTATGTAATCAAGTGATTCATTAGGGCATTGCAATCGTTAGTGAACTCAAAACATTAGGCATCATTGGCTTTTGATATGTAAATTAGGTATATGTTTCAAATTAAACAATTAAAGAGTCAAGTTGACCCAAAACTGAAAAAGCACATATCAAATTGCATGACATGGCTTATTTATGTAAACAATAAACAATGGAAAGAGGGATTATTTGTATTAACAATAAACAATGACCGGTGGTGTGACATTTTGATGTAGAAATGAAACAGTAGGAGTCGTTCGCACTATTTGGGAAATATGTACAAAACTCTAAGTTTTCATTGGTGGCAGTTATAGAGACCCCCTGAATTCCACATTTCCCCATAAGGGACCCTCTTATTTCCACCAATAAAGGGTAGTGTTTTGTTCACACTATGTGTCAGGAGTGTGAACAAACTCGCTCTCGAAATGAAAGGCCTGATTCATCTGATCTTGGATTCTTCGGTAGCATTGATGATCAGATATTTAATAGCAATTTTATCATGGTAGATATAAAGAATGATTTAGATCTTTGTTATTGATGATAAATTTGGCAATCAATTGAGCTTCTAACATGAATCATTTTAACATAGACTATACATCCAATTTGGTTAGTTAACTAAACACTTTTATGGTTTCTAATCAGCCTTGCTTAACTGTTTTTCTATTTTTCTTTCCCTTTTTCTTAGAATAAGACAAAGAAATAAATAAAAAACGATTCAAAAACAAAAATAAACTTGTGAATGTACTTGATATATGGTCACTTCCACATCTTATGATGTAATTAATTTGCTACAGTTGCTTTTGTAAATGACCTACAACCGATCGTACCTTATTTGTTGGTAATCTGCAATACATAGTAATTTGTTTGTGATGCTAAAATGCTATAATGCTTAACTTTCAAGTTAAATTATGGCACAATAAATCACATAGATTTACCAGGCTCTAGAACCAAGGTTATAGCTTAAACTTCTAGCTTTTAAATAAACATAGTTTCAACGTGTTTCGGTTGATAGAACTTCAGCAAAATTGGGACACATTTTACACATATTTTATCGTGCCTTAATAAAACTGGAATCATGACTGGTTTTTGCATTTATTTATTTCGTATTATTATTAAACTAATTCAACATCACACGTAGATCTTTCATACTAGAGTATTTATTTACAAAAAAAATTTCTGCATGTTGATTGGTTGGACTAGAACGGACGATAAGAGATAAGATCTCCTTCCCCCACTGACAACCCCACGCATAAAAAGCAAACCACAAATGAAACGATAGAGCTCTAATTACTTTGTAGTTGTCTGCATTATTGTTGTACCCCAAAAACACAGAAAATCATTCAAGTCTGACCATTAAAAACACGAACATGCATACTCGTGCTAAATACAATAAAGCACAAAATAATCGCTCTACTTGATATTTACACAGCCCAAGAAATACGCTGAAAGGATATTAAATTTCGACTATTAAAAACCCAACACTAAAAGTGCAAAATTCTAACCTACCTACCACTTGGTCACCCACAAAGATTGTTTCACCTAAAGGAAATAGGTGGTCATCATTTGCAAGTACTACACCATAAACAACTTTTAAGCATTGGAAAAACGTTGTAATAAGCTATAACAACGTTATTAGAAATGTTGTACAATGACATGCTGTCTTTGATGCATATTTTTTAATAGAAAAATAAAAACGCTGTCAAAAATGGATTTATACAACTTTTTTTTGCTGCAAATTGGGCTTATACAACGTTTATATTTTGCTGTTTTAAAATCAAATCAAAGTTTATAAAATGCTATGAAAATGTGTTTAGGGTGTTTTTTAAATTTCCATTAGCATGTTTGTTGACGCCTAAAATTGTCGTTAACACCAGAGAATTCCAAAATTTTAAAACTTTTTAGTCCAGAGTGGAGAACCATAAGAAATGCAGTAATAATGTGCGGGGAAGTAAAGGACATAATTATTTATAGTGGCTCGGCCGTCGGGGCATACGTCCACTTTTGAAGGCTGTACCGATTTTATTCCACTACAACAAAGTACAACAAGACTATTACAAGAGGCTATAATGATTAACAATATCCTCTTAGTCCTTGTTATCGATCTTCTTTGTTGAGCGAGCGTGTTCGAGGAGTTGACAATGTTGTAGCGTAGTCGAATGAGGCAGATTCAAGGCCAAGGTCCGCTGGAGGCGGAGTCGAGGCCAAGTAAGGCGGGGTCGAGGCCGAGTGAGGTGGAGTCGAGGTCCACGGGAGGCGGAGTCAAGGCCGAGTGAGGTGGAGTCGAGGCCGAGTGAGGCGGAGTCGAGGCCGAGCGAGGTGGAGCCGACGCAATGCGGATATAGAGTGACTTGAGTATGGCGTACACCTCAACAACGGCTCGTTCGCAAACCCAGAACAAGCAATCCTAGTAGCTAAACGTTTGTTTTCCTTTAATTTACAGGACTAATCAACAACCCAACTGTCATCTTAACCAATACAAAACACATCATGTCAAGACAAGACGTACTTTGGGGGGCAAATGTTAACCGGCGTTTTGGTCCGGTTCCCAAAGCACATCAAACACGCTCAACTCAATGCATCACGTGAAGCAAAGGCCGAGAGAGACGCTTAGGAACAAAGGGAACATGATCAAGGAGGGACCGTATCACTCAGAACCTCGCAGCGCCCAAAGAACCTTCCTGAACTAAGGCCTCGGATCCCGAAGGAGTTGCGAGCCTCAAGCGCCCAAAACATAAGGTCCTTGCTCCCTCCCCCCCCCCCCCCCCCGACAAGGGGACTTCGCACCTAGCAGGGTGCGAAATTCGCACTCAGCAGGTGCGAAATTTCGTACCCTGCAGGTACGAAATTCTGCACCCTGCAGGTGCGAAATTTCGCACCTTAAAGGTGCGAAATTCTGCACCCTGCAGGTGCGAAATTTCGCACTTGGGCTCGGGTTCGGAATTTGCGTATGTGTAGGTGGCGGGTGCGAATTTCTATATGTGGTTCCCCTTTCCTACCTACTCCTACCCAACCTCTGTCCTATAAATAGCCCATGGCCTCACACTTCAAGTGGGTTGGATTTTCATCACTTGCTACCCTCATAGAGCTTCATGAGCCTCATTAATGGCATCTCCTATTTGAGGAATAAGAAGGACTAAAGAGTCTTTTTCCCAAATACCTAGCCTACGACCATTGTGAAAGTGAATGTAATAAGATTTCATGAGCATACCTCTACTTTGTAATTCTTGAGTGATTAATAATATTCCGATGCCTTTCCAAAGTGGATGTAGGCCTCCATCGAGGCCGAACCACTATAAATCCTTTGTATCATTTACTGCTTTCTTATACTTAGTCTTGCGTTCCTAATAATAGGAATATTTGGTGTTTTTGATATTTTTTGCCATCAACATTTGGTGCTTTCATTGAGAAATGAACTCAGGATTTCGCGCCTTTATCGCACATTGTCATCTCGACCTTCGACGAGCTTGAGGTTCCTTGCTTAACCTGCCGCCCAGTCCGCTCACGTTGGAAAATCGAGTAAAAATGCGACGGTCGGATCATAAACCGCAGCTGAGGTCGGGACATCCCAACAACCTCAACCCACGGACATCCCGGCCACTAATGAAGACGTCCCTCCTGTTGTGGACCCCGAACCGCCCACAACACAGGCTCAAATCTGCGCGCTTAATGAAAATTATGAGAACACAACAGTCTTGCTTAACCAAGCATTAAGGATTAACATCAACCTTATGCGACAACTTCAAGAAAGTCAGCGTATCGTTGCTCGACTTCAACTAGCTCGGAACAACGCTCAATCTCGACCAACTGCCTCGAAAACCTCCTCTTCCGAGTCTAGGGGCCCACATCAAAGAAAGAGGTTTAGCCTCATCAACAATGTCGCTGCTCGTACCAATGCCCTAGATAACGGTAATGGCAATGGCTATGCCAACGGCAATGGGAAAAGGAATGGAAATCGAACCACAGTCACATATAACGAGGGGGCACAGTACCGGGACTGCTTTCGCTTGATCATCAATGGCGAACCAGGTCCTACAAACTAACCTCTTCCTTGACATAGCCCAATGGCGGATAATCAGGATGATGGGCCCGCTATTCCTACAATCGCGTTCCTCCAGAACAGGAACTACATCACCCTGCCCCACCTCACCGTCACACCAAGACCCAATCATAGACGTTGAGGACATGGAGGAAGATGATCCAGACGTCCACCAAAAAAGACACCCTCGCAACAGAACTCCAGAACCTCGCCAAAACCCATGGACTCCGATGGCGGATCCCCATCCAACCTATCTTCTCGATATGGTACGAAGGATCAGTGGAAAATGCGAGGGGGCACACATGGCTCATGGGAGGCTCACATTAGGCGTAACCCCTTCACTAGAAGAGTGAATGAGGCCAAATGGCCACGATGCTTTAGCATGCCGCAAATGCCACTCTACGATGGCACTAGCGATCCTTGCACCTTCCTAAATCGATATGAATGGAAAATGGACTCGAGCCAGGGTAATAATCCAGCCAAATGCAAATGCTTCCCGGTCTTTCTATCTGGAGCTGCTTTACTTTGGTTCTCTCGCCTCCCACTTGATTCAATTAACAACTTCGGGCAATTAACAACAGAACTAGTCAAGCAGTTCAGGGTTCATATCCCGACTCCTAAGAATGCCCTCAATCTGTCCAACCTATACCAAGGTCCTGCCGAGTCGCTCAAAAGCAACATTTCTCGATTCAACACAGCCCTCATCAAGGTCGAAGATCCGTATCCTCGCACTGTACTTTTTCAGATAGCAAAAGGTGTCCTCCCTACTTCAGAGTTCGGGGCATGGATCAATCGGAAGAAGCCAAAGAGCCTCGACGCCCTCTATGAGAAGGCAGATTGGTAATTATGCCAAGTGGAGGCAAGATGGAACCGGCTCTCCGCCACCAGCCGTCCTACTGACCCCCATGCGGACACCGCAGATAACAACCTTAGAGGAAAGCAAGTCGGAGAGCACCTCAATCCAAATAGGGGGCAGGTCCCTATGGGCAAAAACCAAACAATGGTAGGCCGGGTGGCCGAAACAACAGACAAACCCCAGTAGAGACAGGAAGACCTAGCCCTCATCGTGCCTTCGAGACCTACACCCCATTAAACGAAGACTTAGAAATAATTTACTTGGAAACATGCAACACTTTGCCATACAAAAAAGCCGCATGTTAGGGAATCAACTGACCGCAAGAAGAACACCGGGAGGTACTGTCGATACCACGACGTATACGGGCACGACATCAATGAGTGTCGCCAGCTTAGGGATGCAATCGTGAAGCTTATCCGTGAGAAGCGTCTCGAACAATATGTCCAAGAACCCTTTCCTCCCGAACCGAACTCTCAGCTTTCGGCGCTGCCTCCTCTGGCGCTTGCCTAGGCAGCTCCGGGTCCGTCTAATCTGAGCAAGGGATTGTGTTCAACACTATATGTAGAGGACCTTACCCCACACACGACAGCTTTCGGAAAATGTTGGAGTATGCGAGTTCCATAAAGTATGCAACTTATGAAGCTGGCTCCGCTCCAGCCAAGCTACAAAAGACCATGTAGGATGACATCGTTTTCTGCCAAAGAGGTTCTACTGGAATGGATATCCCAACCACCGACCCACTAGTTGTCACAGCTCAGATCGATGCCGCTTCTGTCAGAAAGTTATTAATTGACTCAGGCAACACAGTCAACATCATCTTCAAAACTGCTTATGACCAGATGAGATTGGAAACGAGCGATTTAAAGCCATGTCATGCTGCGATCCATGACTTCAATGGGGATTCTAGTTCCCCTGTAGGTATGATCGAGCTACCTGTGGAACGGGGCGAAGGGGACTGGAGCCGAGTTCGAATTCTCACATTTGTGGTCATAGACATCGATTCTCCCTACAATGCTTTTCTAGGGTGCCCTTTTCTCACTGAATTTTGGGTTTGTATGGCGCCTTGGTTCCTCATAATGAAATCCCCGAAAGAAAATGGGATTGGAATAGTCAAAGGAGGCTAAGCGAGCGCCAGAGAGTGTTATGTAATAGAATGGAAGAACACGCGCAACAAGGAAAAGGCAAAGCTGTGCCCATGCCTTCTTGCGCCAAGAACATCTCAGCATAGCAATCAGCAGTGTCTGGGACCTGGCTCAGGCGCCACTGCCGTCTTTCGGATGATCTCGGCCCACAGAAGGACGTAGAGCCCGAATATGAGAGGGCCACCCCGATCGAACCCACAGATGATGTTCCCGTTAACCACGATGACTCGACAAGTGTGTTAAAGGTAGGATCGCAACTCTACCTCGTAATCAAAGAAGATCTTATAGATTTCCTGAAGGCCAATTTGGATGTGTGCGCATGGACTCACTCTGACATGAAAGGAATCAATCCTAATGTTGCTTGTCACTTTCTGAGCATAGATCTACGATGCCTCTGATCAAGCAGAAACGACGCTTTTTGGGACCCGAGAGGTCCAAAGCACTCGAGGAAGAGGTAGACTGCCTACTCAATAACAATTTCATTCATGAAGCCGACTACCCTGAGTGGGTCTCCAATCCGGTCCTGGTCAAGAAAGCCAACGGTAAATGGCGAACATGCGTCGACTTCTCCGATTTAAACAAGGCATGCCCTAAGGACAGCTTCCCGCTCCTGAAGATCAACAGATTGGTCGACTCAACTGCCAGGTACCAGCTATTATCTTTCATGGATGCCTATTCAGGCTACAATCAAATCCCAATGAATCTTTGTGACCAGGATCATACCTCCTTTATAACCGACCTCGGACTTTACTACTACCATGTCATGCCTTTCGGCCTCAAGAACGCTGGTGCCACTTATCATCGAATGGTCAAAAAATATCAAATCGGGAGATACATGGAGGTGTACATGGACAATTTGCTAGAGAAATCTAAAATATCAAGCGACCACGTCCACGACCTCTCTGAAATGTTCGATGTCCTCTGCCATTACGACAAGAAATTCAACCCACTGAGATGCTCCTTCGGAGTTGCCTCAGGAAAATTCATGGGTTTCATTGTCAATTGTTAGGGAATCGAAGCCAATCCGAAAAACATCCAAGCCATTTGGGACATCCAAATCCCTAAGGGCATTAAGGATGTCCAAAGTCTGAATGGAAAGGTCGCCAGTTTAAGTCGGTTCATCTCCTAGGCCACCAACAAGTGCATTCCTTTCTTTGACTTACTTCGAAAAGGGAAACACAATTTCGAGTGGACCCCCGAATGTGTCTCTGCATTCAAAGAACTACTGGACCACTTAGAGCGACCACCTATCATGTCTAAGCCCATAGAACATAAGGACTTATACATTTATCTGGCCATTTCTGCGCAGACAATCAAGTTGGCACTAATACGCCTCGAAGATCGCATCCAACGGCCTGTCTACTATATCAGCAAGTGGCTGACGGGGACGGAGAAGAATTATCCGAAGCTGGAAAAGCTGGCATTTTGCTTGTTGATCTCCTCTCGAAAGCTCCGATCATACTTTCAGTCTCATCCCATATAGGTTTTCACTGACCAACTGCCACGTCTGGTCCTACAGCGGCTCGAGGCATCTGGCCGACTACTGAAAGAGCTGAGCCAATTCGACATAACGTTTGTCTCTCGACGAGTCATCCTCGACCAAGCTCTCACTGACTTTATAGTGGAATTCACTACACCAGAGGAAACTCCTACGGAGAGCGCTTGAGCTCCCGATACCCAATGGAAATTGTTCGTAGACGGCTCCTCTAACAGGAAATTCTCCAAGGCCGGAGTCGTCCTTATCACTGTTGAAGAACGCCCGATATATTACACATTAAGACTAAATTTCCTTGCTACCAACAACGATGTGGAATACGAGGCCTTTAACGTCAGGCTCAGAATCACGATCGAACCCAAGATAGAGACCGTCCAAATCTTCTCCGATTCACGGCCGATTGTCCATCAAGTGCAGGGAGAGTATCAAGCAAAAGAGGGACGACTTGCCTTATACCTGGGCTGGGTTCAGGAGCTATTCACTCACTTCGACCATTTTGTCATCACCCATGTCCTCCGAGAGAAAAATGAAAAAGGAGATTCCTTCGCTAAGATGGCAAGCTCCGAGGATCCGCAACTTAATGGGTTCACCCCAGTTGAAGTGGTCAACTCTCCGAGCATCTAGCAAGGACAAACCGAGATGGTCATGAGTACCAAACCCGAGCCTAAGTCGTGGATGACACCGATCAGGATTTACCTACATCACAGGACCTTACCAAAGCAATATAAAGAAAGGCGGGCGCTCGCTCGCCAATCTGCTCGGTACCTTCTTATGAATGGATTACTTTACCGCAGGGGTTTTTCTGTTCCCTTGCTCTGATGCGTAGCCCATGGCGATGCCCTTTGAAAGCTGAGCAACGTATGTGAAGGCGAATGCGGCGACCACATTGGAGGGCAAACGCTGGCAAAAAAATATACTCAGACATGGTTACTATTGGCCCACGCTTGATCAAGACACCGCAGACAATGCCCGCGATAAGTGCCAACGCTTCTCCAGGATCCCAAGAGCCCCGCCTACTGAATTGTCTCAAATGGTCAGCCCATGGCTGTTCGCCATGTGGGGAATCGACATCATCGGAACTCTTCCAATTGCTAGAGGCGGGGCACGATACGCCGTCCTTACAGTGGACTATTTTACCAAGTGAGCAGAAGCTGAAGCCCTCGCCACCATTACCATGAAGAAGATGGTCAACTTTATCGTATGCAATATCATTACCCGCTATGGGGTTCCCCAAGCTACCATCTCCGACAATGACACTCAATTTAAGAGAGCCGAGTTCAAAGCCTTCTGTCAACGCCATGGCATCGATAAAAGATTTTCCGTGGTGACTCATCTGCAAGCCAATGGGAAAAGGTCATCAAATCTATCATTAAAAAGCGCCTGGAAAAGGCCAGGGGCATGTGGGACGATGAGCTACCTCTAGCTATGTGGGCCTACCGGACCACCCACAAGACAACAACTAATCATACTCATTTCGGCCTTGCATACGGATTCGAAGTCGTCATCCCCATTGAGCTCAAGCTTTAATCCCATCGAGTCACTTACTATGATCCCAAGACAAACCAAGATTTGCTTCTGGAGTCACTCGACCTATTAGAGGTAAAGAAGAGTGAAGCCGACCTACGAGCCGCCGCCCAACGACAACGAGTAGCCCGACACTTCAATTCCAAGGTCCTTCATAAGGAACTCAACATCGGCGACCTCGTCCTAAAGCGGGTTTCCCCCTACCAACATGCCTCGTGCCTCGTTCGGAAGGCCTGTACTCCATACAAAGAAAGCTTAACGATGGAACTTTCAAACTCGCCACCGTCGACGGAGCTGAACTCTCAAGGGCATGGAACAACGAACATCTCCTCTGCTACTTTACATAACTCAGTTTACGACTGTTTATGCTTTCCAGCAATGTTTTGTTTTCTAGAAAATTTAAGGCATTGTAAAGGCTACTACTGCCAAAATTATTAGAAGAAATGATGTTCAGTTTCCTATTTCCTTGTTGTTTACTTCTCACATGATGTGTCTTGTTAGTTCTGACAACCAGTATAAATCAAACATAAGATCGCGGTATCTGCACCCTAGGGACGGGAGCCGGTGCCGCCGTCCCAACCTCGAGCCAACATCGAGGCTAACACACTTGGCTACGTCCGGCATCCAGAGCACTTGAGCCGACAATGCTACTCGATTCACCGGCCCGTAGCGCGACCGAGTATAAACAACCACTAACTCGAACCTCGGTCTCGTGCCGAGATCGAGGATAAATCGTTCCGCGTCCAAGCCCAGGCGACTTGGCACCGCCACCCAGCGGCCGACTAGGAGTGATGCAAGTCTCTCATCGTCGATTACGGGTGTCGGTCGAATCTTGGCCCAGCACCAAGACCGACCTTAAATCGTTTCTCCCCATGCTATCAAGGCTTAGGGGTAGCGCACGACCACGATCGACCTTACGAGCCGACGATCCGGGCTTACCCCGTCGACGAATAAACGACGCCGATGGCTCGCCCCAACCCGATGAACGACAGGAGAGCCACCCACCTGGCGGACCGCATAACGCGATGCCCTCCGCCTTTGCTATACTTGGACTAACCCCGGGCAACCCAAAACAGCAGGCGCACAGCCTGGTTTCGCAAACTACGGGTTTCCTGAGTTGAGGGAAATTTACTGAAACCAACGTTCTATCACACCTCTCTGGAATAATTGACCCAGAGCGCGGTACCCAATCGCTTTTATGACAAGTGCAACGATAAGTATGATTATTCAAGTACAGGACACTGGAAAACATAAAAAGAACATCTGAACACTTGACATAAACTGCAATCTTTACTACTTCATATTTCAATTTTTACACACACATTTAACTGACTACGTGTCTAACATATTCCTTTCTAATGACAAGGTGTACATGAGAACCACGCCATGTATTGAAAAACCAAAAGCAAGGGCCATACTCGCATAAACTATCGACCTACACTACCAAAATAACGGTAACCTCTACTTAAGTTAGTAATATTAATCATGTTTTTTTCCTCTTGTGCTTGTTCTTTTTTGCAGGTTCAGCGCTCGAAAGTTCGTCCTTTGCACCCGGCCTCTTCTTGTCAGACCCGCTTTTTCCATCTTGGCCCGTCCGAGAAGTCGTCGATTCATGACAAGCTGAGAGACATCTCTCGCCCATCACATCGCCGCTATAAACCTCGGTAATATCAATAAGGGTGACATGCGACGTAGTTTTTGGGGGTACTCCCAGCAGCGAGGCCGACCATAGCGTTGCCTGTCTCTGGGACCGCCTTGCCTTCCCGCTCAGCTTTCTCCTTGTCCTCTTTGGCAACCCGCTATGCAGCGAGCTTCTGGGACTTGTGCGGGGTGACATTGCCACCCTTAGTCTTCTCGAGGGGCTCAGTTTTCCTCCACTGTGCTTCCTCATCCTCCCTCTTCTTCCGGGCTTCATTGTCGGCCCTCTTCTTCTCGACCTCCTCGTCTGCCTTTTTCTTCGTGACCATGTCAGCGGCTCTCTTTTATGCATCCTCCCTAGTCTTCATTAGGACCTCATTCATGGCAGCCTCGTCACGTTCTCGCTTCTCCTCCACTTCTTCTCTCTTAGCTACCATCTTGGTTTTCTGATCTTCCACCATAGCCGCCATCGAAGGCACGTCGACTTCCACTGAGCCTTTGGTGGGAGCACCCTGTCTGTCCACCACCTCTCCTTCCTCGTTGAGGATTTGATACATGCTAGGAGTTACCTCAATCCCCGAGAAACTGTCAAGACGATCGCCGCCCTCTCCAAACTACGTCTCTACAGGCTCTAGCCATACTCAGTCGTTTGTGGGATTACGAAGGTAGGGTCAGGCATTGACGACCCAAGAGGAGTTACACAGCAAAAATGCAACGTTTTTAGTCTGTAAATTCGGTAATCATGTCATCCTTAGGGATGTATGATAAAGAGAACTCACCTACGGTCAGGGACGGTGTAGAGAGCGAAGGAAAGGCACTCGTAACAGTAGGTAGGGTGAAATAAGTGTCCCCAAGTGCCGTATAATCAGGGTTGTACTCAGTAGAGGCTTGGGCCAAGGCTCCGGGGCCACTCGCCATAGCAGACTCGAGGGCCGGGTAAGGGCTTCCTGCGAATGTAGCTGCCATGGTCACGCTCTCAGCAATGATGGACTTCCCCTTCTCCGCGGTAAGCCTGTCCAACCTCTCTCTCTCTCTCTCTCGGCATCCTCTAACAATTGTCTCCTTCCCTCCTCCAGCTTCTCACACTCCTAATCGGTCAGAAGGTCGATCATAAGCCGACACTCATTCAAAGTGCTCACATCCACTCGATGCAAATGAGCCTCATATGGGACCAACCTCTCCCAAGTTCGAGCCAGCTCATGGGAGTAGTCTTCGACCCATGTAAGCCCGCGGAATTTCAAAATATTGACATATATATTCTGGATGCTTTCCTCAAAGGATGATCCTACGCAGAATTTCGCATCCTTCAGCTGCCCCCTCAGCTACTCTACCTCTCTCGTATATTCGGCCTTCAACCCGTCAGTCCTACTCAACACATCCCGGTCACTAGCCTCGGCATCCTCCTTCGCCTTCCTCATCTCCTCAAGCTGCCTCCTCATCTCGACCACCTCGGCATTTTCAGCATGCAACCTTTCATTTTCCTCCCTCAAAGCGACGTTGTCATTCTAAAGCTGAGTAGCTTTTCCAATCTCCCTTTCCATGTCGGCGCATGTTTCAGACCACTTATCCTTATCCCTGTTAAGGGCTGTATTCTCGAGGGTCAAGCGACTTACTGTATCGTTAAAAGTCTCGCGGTCATGCGCAACCACCGCCTTTAGAATCACATGGGTTTGCTTCAGCTCTGCTACGATAACGCGATTGAAATTCAGAATTTGAAAACACAAAAGACAACGGGCAAGTAACTATTATACATCAAATAGGCTTACCTATCTCGGTTTCCAAGTAGGAAACGGAGGTCTTCTCACAATCAACGGTTAGTTGCCGACTAAGAAGCTCAATGTTTCGAAAGGTGGAAAGAATACTTGGTGAGTTCGTTGGTCCGATAATACATAGCCTGTACATGCATCCATACCTCCCCGAATCTCCTATCGGGGGATGGATGGAGATTGGGAGAAAGAACAACTCAACAAGGTAATGTCGTGGGAAATTATGTTTCAAGAACGTCCTCCTCTCCTCTGGAGAAAGCTCTTGAACCTGAGGGTTCGTCAAGTCTTGTATTTCCATTACGATCTCTCTATCCAGTCTTGGCTGGCTAGATGACGACTCTCTCCCCCTAATAGGTTGAACGGGAGCCAACGAGGTAGTATGCAGGGGAGCTGTCATAGGCAAAGGCTAGGAGACGCCTAGGTTAAGTTGAGAAACTTCCACGAACACACAAATAGGAGGAGGGGATGGGATTGCCTAGATCGGTCCCTACCCCGATGTTCACTACCCTGTCCTGGTGGGGGCGGGACATCATACAATCTAGTCGATCTCCTAAAACTCTCGAAGGAAGAGCCTCGGGGGCGTCGGTGGTCCCCATGTCTGGAGCCTCGTCCACCAAGTCCTCTGTAATGTCACCTGCCAAGGGAACAAGTCAAAGTTAGTCAAGTCACACACGCGGGAAAACATCTGTGGTATGCAGTGTATAAGAGTATGTTCCTTAAGTGTTCTCTCAACAGACCAGATTGTGGTCCACGTAAAGAAGTTAAGCCCTCCGCATCAAGGGTTAGCTCTTCCATGCTCGTTGTATCTGGCCACGGAGTCCAGTCTAGGTCGAGTTTATTTAATTCATTAAACTGTCCCGCTTCCTCGAGTGAGGCGGCGGTCCCGGAGCGGGTCGTAGGAGACTATGGTCTATCCAGTGCTCCTTCCCTTTCTCCCGACGGAGGCCAGACAGGAGCGCTTGACAACCTCTCATCTCTGGCAGCCTCCTTCTGACCATGGGCCTCGCCTCTGCGCACATATCCTTGGGATTGGGCAGTCTTTTGCAATTCCCCTCCAATAGGGGGCATCTTCCTCTTTCGCCCAACGGCAGTTGAACTAGTAGCCATTATCTACTTCGGTGCATTACTTGTAACTTCGGGCTTAATCATAGTTTGATCACTAGGAAGCAACTCGGCACGGAGAAGGCGCTGCTGACTTATCAAAGTTGGTGTATTGCGGAGATTCTCTGGTATCACTCGCAAAGCATTAAGACGTCGTCGATACTCATTATCGGTAGGTGCCTATGGATTCCCTGCCATGATCCAATCAAAAGGAAAATGAGATAGGGGATCCATTAATTTACAATAAGGAACAAAGTTAGAGGAATACTTACTCCCTTCTATCCATATCCTCGCAAACCTGGGAAGGCAGCGGGCAAAGAACCATTCGTACTTAATCACAGAAGGCCTGGGATACATCCCGACAAAAAATTTGGTGGCTGATGTCACTTCCAGAAACCATTGAGAGGCTGTGACATTACTCATTCTCCTTAGATGGAAAATTATCGGGTATCCTCTCCAGTTGGTTCCTGTTGCAAGAACTCGTGGTAGAGAACATAGGTACCCAAGAGCAAAGCATAAGCTTTCGGGTGCAGTTGCGATGGTGCAAGGTGAAAATAGTATAGCATGTTCCGAATAAAGTCAATGGCTTGGGGCATGCATTCGACAAAGCAAGCCTGTTTGTTCCAGGCAGTGAGATCCTCGGGCGGCGCGTGAGCTCTGTCATCCCTTCCCAAGGCGAGGGCGTTAACCGCCGGTATGTTGAAGTGCGTCGCCTTTTTTATAACCGTTGTGGCGTCCATGCACGATGTTACCATGTCTACCGGATTTTCCAAGATAACTGCATCAAGAAGCATGTCCAGGGCCACTGGAGCCGCTGGTGTGTCCTCATTCATAATGTCCACATTCTCTACCTCCTATGTTACAACCCGGGAATGCGGTCTCTCAGTTTGTTCCCCGTGCTCAGATGCTTCAGGCGAGCTGGCTGTGTGAGAAGGAGTCGATCCTTCGGTAGACTCAAGCTCACTGCCAGACGAAATACCACTAGGGGTAGAGCCAGATGTGTGTGGCGAGGGCAGGGAAGCCTTGGCTTCCAAGGCCTTTCCAGTCTTCGATCTTGTTTTCGTTGCTAACTATACTTCAACACATCAATGTTAGTACTGACAGTAAAGTGACATGTATCCCTTGTGTTGGGAATAACTAACATGTGTGTGTAGTGTGGTGCAAAGAAGAGTAACCCAAAGAAAAGTTCGAAGCAGTCCAATAGTTCAAGTCCCAGTCCAAATGTATGTTCTATCCCATGTGAAATGTTTGGAACCCCGCTCGTGCAATCACTAGTGTATACGTTAGTGCTAAACGCGCGGTCGTACGATTGATATCTAAATCTGAAGATGGACAGTCGAGAGGTCAAAGTCCTAGGCAAGAGGGAAAGGCGCCAACCCGTTTCAGAATCCAGAGCCCCAGGCCTCGAAGTCCAAATTTTCGAACTCCTCCAGGTTCGAAATTTCGAACCCCTGGGCTCAAAATTTCGGACCCATCATAGTTCGAAATCTCGAACCCTTCAGGGTTCGAAATCTCGAACCCCACAGGGTTTGAAACTTCGAACCCATCTGGGTTCGAAATTTCAAGCCCTAAGGGTTCAACAACTCGAACCTGTCAAGGTTCGAAGTTTCGAACCTCACGAGGTTCGAAAATTCGAACCCAAGGGTTCAAGAATTCGAACCTATGGAGGTTCGAGACTTCGAACCCAGCTTGGGTCGATCTTCCATGCCTTCTCCAGAGGCTCAGCAATTCCTCCTCTCGCGCTGACCCCCTACGGTGACGCCATGGCCCTTCGACCTCCTCGTTCCCTCGACCCAAGGCATTACCTGATTCAGGTTCGAAAATTTCGGGTTCGAAATTTTTAGCTTAGGAGCTTTTACAACAATGGCGGCCAGGGAAAGAAATAATAGAAAGAAGAAAATGAGGGGGGAGACCTATTTATAAAAGGAAAGTTCGTCCCTTCGTATTCCAGGGTCTGTTCGAGAATTTCGAACTTATTGGATTCGAATTTTCAACCACCGGGGGTGGAAAATTTGAATCCCCTAGGTTCGAAGTTTCGAACCTCCAAGGGTTCAAAAATTCGAACCCACTGGCCTTGGAATTTCAAACCTCCAGGGGTTCGAAAATTCGATTTCCTTGGGCTCGAAATCTCGCAACCCCTGGGGTTCGAAGGTTCACATCAAAAAAAATATCGCAGTAACTGGCCGAGACACTACGCTATGCTCACACGTATACGTACTCCCTGGGCATGCTTACCGACTCTCGTGCACCCACAGAGACGACGCACTGCGGATACAGAGTGACTTGAGTACGACGCACACCTCAACAATGGCTCATTTGCAAACCCAGAACGAGCAACCCTAATAGCTAAACGTTTGTTTTCCTTTAATTTACAGGACTAATCAACAGCCCAGCTATCATCTCAACCAATATAAAGCACATCGTGTCAAGACAAAAAGTACTTTAGGGGGGCAAATGTTAACTGGCTTTTTGGTCCGGTTCCCAAAAGTACATCGGACACGCTCAACTCAACTCATCGCGTGAAGCTAAGGCCGAAAGGGACGCTTAGGAGCGAAGGGAATAGGATCAAGGAGGGACCATATCACTCAAAACCTCGCAGTGCCCAAAGATCCTTCCCGAACTAAGGCCTTGAACCCCGAAAGTGTTGCGAGCCTCAAGCGCCCAAAACCTATGGTCCTCGCACCCCCCAACAGAGGGACTTCACACTTAGTAGGGCGTGAAACTTGCACCCAACTGGTGCGAAATTTCGTACCTTGTAGGTACGAAATTTCGCACCCTGCAAGTGCGAAATTCTGCACCCAATAGGTGCGAAATTTCGCACCTGGGCCCGGGTTCGAAACTTGTGTATGTGCAGGTGGCGGGTGCGAATTTCTGCATGTGGTCCCCCTTTCCAACCTACTCCTACCTAGTCCTACCTAATCCCTCTCCTATAAATAGCTCATGGCCTCACACTTCAAGGTGGTTGGATTTTCATCACTTGGGACCTTCATAGAGCTTCATGAGCCTTATTAATGGCATCTCCTATTTAAGGAAGAAGAAGGACTAAATAGTCTTTTTCCCAAATACCTAGCCTACGACCATTGTGAAAGTGGATGTAATAAGATTTCATGAGCATATCTCTACTTTGTAATTCCTGAGTGATTAATAATATTCCGACGCCTTTCCAAAGTGGACGTAGGCCTCTACCGAGGCCGAACCACTATAAATCCTTTGTGTCATTTACTGCTTTCTTATACTTAGTCTTGCGACCACAACTACAATTCCTAGTAATAGGAATCTTTGGTGTTTTCGACATTTTTTGCTGTCAACAGTGTTCATATGCTGTTGCTTAGTTATGGTATAATTTATTATACAATGTAAGTTGTTTTGTCATAAGTTTCCGACAACAACTTGTAAACGGTGTTATTACTTGTTTCGTCACCGTTTTTTAAACATTGTTATTGCAGTATTCACATACCATTAAACTAATTGCATTTAATTATATTTCAGTTGATTAATATACATAACATATACAAAATCAATCTAAAAACAATAAAATAATAACATAACAATTAATCATTTTCATAAAATAATTTTAATACAATATCCATTAACAAAGTTTACTTACAAACAACGATGAAATTTATAAATCATCTTCATACAAGATTAGACAAAGACACAATATGTACATAGTTTGCACCAAATATTAATGACAAAACATGAAAACAAAAACTTTTTATATGCTAACTAGGCCGAACCTCCAATGATCATGAGTATCTTGTGTGTTTCCTACATCTAAAAACTTCCCCTATTTGTAACAATGAAATTTAAAAATTAGCGATCGAAAGTACATTTAAAATAACATATTTAATTTGCAATTACCAAAGAATCGTAATACATACTTACACCGACATTAACTTAGTTTTGAATGCAATAAAAACACATTTTTTATCACTATTACAAATTGTCATGCTGAATTGCGAAATGAAACAGGTGAGAAATTGGTGTAAACTAAGCATCATCTCGGTTTTGGTTCAGTGTAAGCTGAGCTGATACTCAGTTTTGAACAACTCATAGAATTTAGCATCCAAATTCATTAAAGTTGCCAAATGGCATTATTCATTTCCTCGAAAAATAAGTCTATTAAAGTGACAAATTCCTTTTTCATCCAATCATATATATAGAGAGAAAAAGACACATATGATCATTCTAACATTTCAATGCCAGTGAAACTAGCTTAAAGTAAATAATTCCAAATTTAAGTTGCACCACCTGACTTGCATTTATCCCTGCCATCAACCTAAAATCTCATCATTCCTCTATCACTGAATGACCAATCTAACCTTTATCTACAACTATCCCATACTAACCACCTCAATTACCTTATCTACACAATAGTTTGACCACTTCTGCACTACATATATACTATATACATAATGAACTAGCAGGCCATGAAATTGAGTATCCTTAAACTGCATACAAACAACTTATTTGTGCACACAAATAATCACTTCCAAATAAATTGATTTTTTTTGCTATCAGGTCAGGCTATCAGCTCAGTGCATTTCATCACTCATCAATATTTCTATTATGATTATATTAAAATGACAAGAAATCATTTACAAAAAGTAGATCTTCAATAATAATTCTTGTAGGTATTATAAAATATATTGTATAAACAACAAATATATTATATGTTGAATACTGAAAAATGGTAAGTTAAACCTGTTAATTTACATGTCCACGTTGACAGTCATGCCATTAAGCTATTGTAAATGCAATTTAAACCCATCATCTTGTTTTCCCATCTCGATCTATAACAATGATAACACAATATAATTTTAAAACTAATAAATGAAAATGTTTTTCTGCCGTTTAAAACTATTGAACCTATCTTGTCGTAAAGTTGTAGGTGTTACTACCAAATTCAACATCGAAACAGATTATCGGTAAAGGGATATCAGACCGCTACAGTGCAGAAGAAGGATCTGAAAGCACTAAACCGACATCAAACTAAAGCCGACAGCATAAAGAAGCCAAGTGGGTTAGTAGGATATCGGCACTAGCACAGAAGAGGAATGCCTGGTGCCGATAATAAAAGGTATACCAGCAGGGTAGTGCCGACACGAAAGGCAACTAACGTGAGCTCAATTCCGAAGGCAATTCACTTAAATCCAGAAGTAGATAGGAAAGAAAGGACAAAAGCTTATGTATTGAAATCAAGGGCATGACAGGAAGAACCAAGCCAAGTAAAAGAAGAACGAAAGGACTATCGGCACTAATTTACTTAGTGTCGATACAAAAGGAGGAGAAGGCATTAATGGCATGGGGAACCGAAAACATACTTTTGGAAGATCAAAACCCACTTAGAGGTTCGACAAGAGCAAACCAAAGCTTTTGGGAAGTAAAGCTATCCAAACTAACTCGCATAGTGTCAATACTAAAAGGGGTGACGGTTCCCGAAGCATGGGAAGTTGAAGTGCAAAAACAAATATCAGGAAGACTTAAGGCAAAACCGGAAGCTTATTACTGAAAGCCTAAAGCCTTTCCTAATGCTATCTATACCAACAAGCCAGGTATCGATATGGAAGGTAGAAGCAACATCAAAGAGAAGCTCCAAAGAAGGAGATCTGCTTTTCGAGAGCCAAGACCGACGCACCCAAGGGCTATGTAATTTCTATTAATAGTGTCAAGAGGGAGGCCGAAACCAAGGCAACCAGAACCAAAAGGTGAAGAATGGCCGACATCTAGCTGTCGCACCCGAAAGAGGCTTCTGCTGAACTAATGACAAAAGGGTTCCCGATTTGTCTATAAATAAGACCCCAAGGATCACATTTTGGAGGAATTTCTCATTCCCCAATCTTTTAACTATTTCTTATAGAGTAAATCTTAGTTTCTAAATAGATTTGGGGATTTCCCTTGTAAATATTTATGCACTCAAATCAATGAGTAATAAAGAGTGAATCGACACTTAACATATTTTTTATGGGTTATCTAGCTTCTTCTTTCATATACTACCCTATGCTTTCCTCACGACAAGGGTCTTCTATGCAAGCCTTAATCTCAACTTTGGATTACCGAAATACACTTCTACCAACCGTTTAGCTTCCTAACTTGTGTTGAGCTTAGGGAACCCTTATCCCAAGGTAACTGTTGGTTGTCGAGCCTCGTAAGCGTGATATTCACCCCTTAAGGGAAGAGTAATTAATCTTCAGGCATAAAACCTTAATATATAGGAAACGTTGAACTAACTAAAGATTGTGGGAACGAAATAATCCCACTCTGCCCTTAAGTACACTTCCTTAGACCTATCCACGGTGTTAACAAAAAATATCGTTAACATTTTGATGCTAGGAGGGCCCGAACCTTTAAACCTTTGGATCTCTTAAACCACATTTCTAAATGTGATGTTCCATCCTGGATTGGACTAAGCTTTGAAGAAGTAAGAATAATGGATAAAGAATCCCACCAGGAGTCTTTCAAAGCCAAAAGGCTATGTCAGATATTTCTGACCCGAGAGTGATGGAAGATCAAAGGATTAGATTGGAAGCCCTAAGAGTTGAAAATGAAAGAAGAGAAATAAAACCTTATAACCCTAACTGTTGGAGCATTACCTTTCTACACAGGACCAACCTCTATCTTTGCCATATGTGGTTCCACCTCAAAAGGATACAGATTGTTCACTCACCCAAAAAAAGGCCATTTACGCACAAGCTAAAGGGACTATATTTGATAAAAGAACATTGGAGAAACCCAAATAGGTTACATCAAGGTGGTCTAAGAAGGTTACCTCTCAATCTTATAACATAACAAAGAGAAAGCTCGAGGATAAAGAATAACCAATGAAGTTAAATAACAAAAGGATTGAGTTCCAACGACAAAAAGGGCTTTTTGAGTCAAGATTGCAAAGGAAATGCAAACTTACAACATCCATTGGGAGTGTCTACTTTCTACCAAACATGAACTAACTATTGGCCATAACAAAAGAAGAAACCTAAGAATGAAGTCAATTTGGGAGGACCCTATTGATACTATCATATGATGAACAGGCATTAAACCAATCATTACACAGTCCTAGATGAGATGGTCATCATTTTCTTTAGACAAGGGAGACTTACAGATATATAGAGAAATCATAGACAACTATAGCAAATGGTTCTTTGAGGGAAAAAAGTGCGTACATAACTATGGGGATGGAAACCCTCTCAAAAACTCGAAATTTCCCCAAATGGGCCAAATAAATGGATAATAACCCTTGTCACTGCCAAGATGGCCAGGGCAATGCACTCCTTGGGGTGGGGTGGGGGGGGGGGGGAGGGTGATGTGTAATCCTTTCTATGCGCCCAAATAAAAAAGGGTCAGGTTAAAGCATCAAAAGCATAAGCCTCCGATCTATGCCAGAAATGGTCAGAACGGAGCATCTAATCAGCACACTCTGCCTCTGCTAGTAGAAGAGTACACCATGCCTCTACTATGAACTAAGCACGTCCAACCTCTGCTCACATAAGAGCATGTCCTACCCTTGCTTATGTTCCTCGTTACCTGCAGACGGGAACAAAAACCCTTATCATCACCTAGGATGGCCAGGGTAAGGCACCCCTTGGAGGGGGTGGAGTGTAGGCCTTTTATCACCGCCTATGATGGCCCGGCTAGAGCATCAAAAAAGTAAGCCTTAAGACCGCATCTATGGTGGCCCAGTTTAAGCATCTAAGCTCTTTTCATCGCCTACAATGGTCAGGGTAAGGTGCCTCTTGGAGGGAGGTCGGGTAAGTCCTTAGGCCTTGCTTGAGAATAAGCTAGCCAAGCACACCGGACGCACGGGCCTAGAGAGTGGCCAATAAAGCACGTACATCCTCTGCTTTGACAATCAGAAGCCCAGAGAGAAGCTCATAAAGGACGTACATCCTTTACTTCACGAATCAAACCCGGGAGGGGTAACTAAATTAATTGCTAGAAGTGGATTTCTGGTCTTCATTCAAATACCCGAATCTGTTTGGTTCAGGACTTCTACTATTACCAGAAGTGGATTTCTGGTCTTCTACTAAACACCCGAATCTCGATTGGTTCGGAACTTCGATAATTACCTGTAGAGGCATTTATGGTCTTCTATCCTTAATATCTAAAATTGGGTTATGGTTCAGGAGTTTTACTATTACTAGAAGTGGGTTTCTTGTCTTCTACTAGATACCTAAATATGGGTTTGTTCGGGACTTTGATCATTACCAGAACTGGAATTACCCGAGGGGGTAACTAAATAAAAATGTTTTTGTGCCATTAAAACTATTAAACCTATCTTGTCAGGTGTTACTTCTAAATTCAACACCGAAATAGGCTATCAGTGAAGGGGTATCACATTGCAAAAGTGCAAAAGAAGGATCTGAAAGCACTAAACCAGCATCAAACTAAAGCCGACAGCATAAAGAAGCCGAGTGGGTCAACATGCTATCGAGACCATCTCAAAAGAGGAAAGCCTGGTGTCAATACAAAAAGGTATATCGGTAGGGTATTGCTGACACGGAAGGCAGCTAATGTGAGCTCAATTCTGAAGGAAATTCAATTAAAGCTAGAAGTAGATAGGAAAGAAAGGACGAAAGATTATTCCTAAAACCAAGGGCATGATAGGAAGCACCAAGCCAAGAAAAAGAATAACGAAAGCGCAGTCGACACTAATTTACTTAGTGTCAATACAAAAGGAGAAGAAGGCATTAAAGGCACGAGAAACCAAAAACGTCCTTCCGTAAGACCTAAATCCACTCTAGAGGTTCACCAAGAGCAAACCAAATCTTTTGGGAAGAAGAGTTATCCGCGTTAACTAGCTTAGTGTCGATACTGAAAAGGGTGACGGTTCCCGAAGCATGGGAAGTTGAAGTACGAAAACGAATATCTAGAAGACTTAAGGGAAAAACCGGAAGCTTATTGCCGAAAGTCTAAAGCTATTCCCAAAGATATCTATACCAACAGGCCAGGTATCGAAACGGAAGGTAGAAGCAACATCAAATAGAAGCTCTAATGATGGAAACCAGGTTTTGCGAGAGCCAAGACCGACACACCCAAAGGCTATGTAATTTCTATTAACAATGTCAAAAGGGAGGCCGAAACCAAGGCAGCTAGAACCAAAAGGTGAAGAATGGTCGACACCTAGCTGCCGCACCCGAAAGAGGCTTCTGCTAAACCAATGACAGAAGGGTCCCAATTTGTCTATAAAATAGACTCCAGAGGTCACGTTTTGGAGGACTTTCTCATTCCACGATCTTGTAATCATTTCTAATAGAGTAAACCCTAATTTCTAAATAGATTTATGGATTTCCTTTGTAAATACTTATGCACTCAAATCAGTGAGCAATAAAGAGTGACTCGACTCTTAACATATTTTCTATGGGTTATCTAGCTTCTTTCGTATACTACCCTATGCTTTCCTCACGACATGGGTCTTCTACGTAAGCCTTAATCTGAACTTCGGATTACCGAAATACCCTTCTACCCATCGTTTAACTTCTTAACTTGTGTTGAGCTTGGGAACCCTTATCCCAAGGTAATTTTTGGTTGTTGAGTCTCATAAGCGTAATACTCACCCCTGAGGGAAGAGTAACTAATCTTCGGGATTAAGACCTTGATATATAGGAAATGGTGAACTAACTCAAGCTTATTGGAGCTAAATAACCCCACTCTGCCCTTAGGCCCACTTCCTTAGACCTATCTTTGGTGTTAATGAAAAATATCATTTACAATTAGCATAAATTGAGTGAAATATTCAATCACAATTTGGTTTCTTAATTTCAAATACAACTATTGTATTTGTATAACAATACAATTTCAATTCCAAAATTTCTAGTTCCAAAATGCGGTAAAGTCTTATTCAAATCACAAAACGAAACTCATGCGCCCCTTGGTGTAGAAGGAATATCATCTAGCCTGAAGCTACCAACAGATTTGTTTTCTCTTACAAATTTTCTCCTACCTTAAAGCATAATGATTTTAATACTGGTTTGACTATTGGGTGCTATTGAGAATACTTCTGATTTGGAAGTTGGCAAGGTTCTGTTTCTAGGAATGATTTTTGTCATCACACCACCTTGAACTACGTCACTCACATCATTAGATAAAACTCCTACCGGTAGTTTAGAACATGTTAGCAATAGAGAAGTTGGTATTTATTATCACACGTGATCTCAATTAAGCTAGTGTTAAGATTACTAATTTTTTGCCACCATCCTCAAACTTCAGAATTTTAACTTTTTAGTTAATTCTTTAAAATAAAAACTTGAATTTCAAATCTGTACTTGTATTTTTAAAAGCTAAATATGTATATTATCTAAACTGCAGCTCCAATATAAACTAATTCATTAGGAAAACTGTGACAATGGGTTTCTTTCCAGACATTTTCTACACAATCTCCTAAAAAGTAGGAATATGAGCTGATCAACCAACTAGAATCACCTCATCCACATCTTTAAAAATAGTTTGCATCTCTTGAAGCATTCTCAACAGTTGTTTTAAGCTTTCAAAAAATGAATAAAAATTAAAGGATTCAAAACATATGTTAGTTACTTTAAACAGTACCTATAACAGTATCAACATAATATATCGAGGAGATCAACACAAAGTCCCTCAAATTTCGCCTTTGTACGTGTTGCATGTATAAGTTAGGATTCATCAGTTGTAACCCATGAGATAAAGGGAGAAAAATCAGTATTAGATGTTAAATTTAGGTTATACAAAATCATAAATAGATGGAAAGTAAATATTTGTTTAATATGGAAAAGCATGAATTAATTGATTTCATTTGCATGAGATGGAAAGAAATAAATGCAGGCGTTAATTTCTTTCATCTATGCTAAGGAAAGGGATTGATTTACTTTCTATGTTTGGACATTTATTGCTATTGTAATTTCCCTCCATTATATTATTACCATGTATTTGTAATTTAATTGATGACTCGCATAAATTTTCACTTGCTATATATTGAGGGGTATACTTCATTGTAAACCCGTCCTGGCATGGAGCCAGTGATCCCCAATGGTGTCTCTTATTGCTAATCCTATTTGAGGTTTGGATATGTAAACTCTTATTTTGTAATCTCTTGTAATTCTCTTATGTGGAATAAAATCTCTCTCCTTTGGACCGGACGTACACTATCTCGATGGTAGTGGAAATAGTATTAATATTGTGCGTCTCTTAGTTTCTTCATTATAGTTATTTACTATTTGTTTGATGTAATAGTGTAATTGATATCAGATTAGTTTGATGTTCAATTGGCAAATCTAGATCCTATTTATTGTTCTTCCACATCTGATTAGCCTTTTCGCACAAAGATTGGTATCAGAGCAAGGCGATTTGTTTTAAATTGTGCATCAATTATTTCTACAAAGGTTGGTAGATTTAGTGGTGATTATTCTACTGATATTTAAGTAGAAAAGGAGACTTTGGCAGAGAAGATTATGTTGGGAGAGATGAGTGTTCCAAGCTTGGAACTTTGGTGTAGCTTGAGCTTTGGATTCTCATTAAGGTGGAGTTATATGTTTGTTTGCGGCCTGACCCAACTGTTGAAAAGAGACTCTTCGTTGAAAACAGCTTAAAGAAATTGCTTAGAGGTGGTAGCGACCAAAGACGAACCACTGGAGGTGTTAGCGACCTTTCCAAGTGTTTGAGGACTTTGTATAACTTCAAGTTCAGTTGAGAAATGCTCGCATTGTACAAGAGTTAGGTGATAAAGAGTTTAGTGTGTTGAAAAGACCATAGTATTTAGAAATCATACCGAATGCAGTTAATTTTCGTGATAGATTTGACGCCGTTGACGCTTATCGACTTATGATGCCATCTTGAAGAGTTCGGTTCATAGAGCTGATATTGGCAGATTTGGTGGTACTGTGATAAATTGTCGATTTTGTGATGCCGTCTTAAAGGAGTGGAGCTGCATGTAGGTATGTGGATGGAGAGAGATTTATCTTGCATACGGAGATCTGGATTTTGTCTCTATATTTGAATTTGTGATTGAGAGAACTATTTTTGGCATTGGTGGTATTGAGATTACTTTGTAATCGACCTTCTTTTGATTTTGGATATTTGCAACATTTTGTTGGTGGGCGGGGACATAGTCTGAGTTAATTAACAAGGTGTGATGAGGGGTAGCTTTTTTGGAACCCGTTAGGCAAATATTCATTTTTAGTTTCTATCTCATTGTGTGATTTTGATTTTAAGGTAGAGTTCTGTTGAAGAGTTTTATTCGAGATGGTATGTTGAAGATATGTGATTTTCCATTAAAGTGGAGTGTTAAATTTAGGCGATACAAAATCACAAATAGATGGAAAGTAAATATTTATTTAATATGGAAATGCATGAATTAATTGATTGCAATTGCATGAGATGGAAAGAAATAAATGCAGGCATTAATTCTTCCATCTATGCTAAGGAAAGGGATTGATTTACTTTCTATGTGTGCACATTTGTTGCTATTGTAATTTGCTTCCATTATCTTATTACCATGTGTTGGTAATTTAATTGATGACTCACATAAATTTGCACTAGCTATATATTTAGGGGTATACTTCATTGTAAACCCATCCAGGCATGGAGCCAGTGATCCCCAATGGTGTCTCTTATTGTTAAGCCTATTTGAGGTTTGGATACGTAAACCCTTATTTTGTAATCTCTTGTAATTCTCTCATATGAAATAAAATCTCTCTCCTTTGGATAAGACATACACTATCTTGATGATATTGGAACCAATATAAATATTGTGCGTCTTTTAGTTTCTTCGTTATAGTTATTTACTATTTGTATGATGTAATAGTATAATTGATATCAGGTTAGTTTGATGTTCAATTGGAAAATCTATATCTTGTTTATTGTTCTTCCGCATCTTTGCAGCCTTTTCGCACAACATTTAGAAGGTATGCCAGCAAAGTAAACATTCAGTCGGCTTACAACACTACATATAACAATAAACATCTAGAGAATTTAGAAATGGATGTTTCTTTTTACCAAATATTTGTTTGGGTTAAAGTTGATAACTCCAACTTTGCCTTTTCAGCAGCCTCAGTCGGCTGAGGATGGCGTAACATGGTAATTTTCAGCCAAGCTTTTATGATATCAACATCAAGGGTTTTACTAGAACCTAACACGACAATGATGTAGTAGTTCATGTATGGTTGGTGAAAAAGTTTTCTAACTAGATGAAACATGAAACACCCCACCTCCGTTAGGGTCACTCTCAAAGGGAATGCCCTAATTTTGGTGGAGGTTTATAAGTACAAGTCACAGATATACAAGACAGATATAAGAACACATATTTGTAAACAGCGGAAGAACAACAAACTTTATTTCATAAAGTCAAATACGTGTTACAACAACATCCTTTCCCAAAAAGATAACATAACACTTTCATAATCTGTCTTGAGTACATTATTTAAAGAAGCATAAATAAAACATAGATAAACTGCAAAAGCCCCATAGTGGATTGTCCAAAGCCATAGTTCAAAACAGGAAAGTCCAAGCAATACATTTCTCTTCTTCAAGCTGGATGTTGAGGTTGGTCAAGCTGCTGTGTTCCCTCCCTGAGGACCTGGGGGGGGGGGGGACCGGAAGAAAGAAGACGAAAGAAAAGTAGAGTCAGACATAAAGCCTGAGTAAATCTAGTACTATTTTGTCTATGAATAAAGAACTGGGTATGATAAGTATAAACAAGAAGTGGGAAAGCACTATAAACTTGGTTAAGCTGTCTAGGGTCGAATATACTATCGTACCCCATGTTAATCTCTGAACCCATATAAACTAGTTACCAACTGACATCCCATAATCAGGGTGATGTGATCCATTCTATGATGATCGGCTCCTACTCGCATAGTTACATGTGTCTTACGGCCCCCGATGTTGTAGTTACCTATGCTGGTCCCACCATGGGGTGTATCAAGTCCCATAGTGGCAACCCGACACTACCTTAGAGTGCACAGGTATGCTACTGGTGTCCAGTGCCTTATTTTTCTGCGCCGGAGTGTGTGCACGCCCGCACTCCGTTAGAACCTACACTGCTACACCACCGCCGTCGCTTTGACCTCTTACAATCAGCCCAGTAATCGTGCCCCACCCTGCCTAGTTTCAGGGTATCCTGATACACCTTCTAGGGTTATTGCTGAAAAGGGTCCCCCGTTACTAGATTTTCTATCTCTAGCCAACATGCTAAGTTGGTTAAGTGTTTCCTAACCTAACCCCCACCAGTCCGTTTTGTTTAGCATGTTCCATTTTGATTAAGTCTTTAGTTCACTTAATCCTATCAATCCTGACTCAGCCTTAATTGTCTTATTAAGGCCCTGACCTCTCACATTAGATAGGTATTGTTGTGGCTGCCTGTTGCCGGTTGGTTCCGGGCAGTCTTACGCCACAACTCAGTCTAACCTCGGGTCCTTATTGGGCTCCATGTTTAACCTCCCACATTGGATAGGTATTGTTGTGACTACTGGACAGCCGGGCGGTTCCGGGCAGGTTTACATCACAACTCAATCCAACCTCGGGTTAAACACATCGTATGTTCTACATTTACATATTTTGTCATTCTTCTTTATTTCTTATATGTAAACATTTGCGGCCCATTATTAAATTAATGGTGTAAAGGTTACACCAATCATGGGCCCAACCCATACTTGAACTTGGGCCCTTCTATTTTATATTTTCATTCATTAGTAATTTTAACCCAACGTTATTTTCCCCCGTTTTACACGTCCGTTTATATATATTGGGCTTAGCCTTTTAAAGCCCAATTTAGCCATGCGAAAAGGGGAGGCTTAAAGCGTAATTACATACAAAGAGGGGAATGTGAGCGCATGATCTTGCAATACGACGTTGGAAATACAAAATAGAAACTGGTGTACTTGCATAGTGGTAACATAGGTGACATGAATCAAAGCATGTGAACTTGTAATTGAGATATCATTATTGTCACATGAACCTATATTTTTATTTAGGCATAATGTCAAACATAAGCATGGCATAAATTTTCTAACACAAGCATGGCATAATGTCAAACATAAGCATGGCATAAATATTTCTAACATAAGCATGGCATAATGTCAAACATAAGCATGGCATAAATATCTCTAACATGAAATCATGATTCTTACTTTAGTCATGTAAACTTGCAAAAAGGGATTTTGAATCTAATCCTAACTATGTACCACATATGTCATCATATAATTCTTGTAAACAAGATAGACTTAATCATGGATTTCAATTATGCCAAATATCATTCATAGCCTAGCCATATTCATAAGTTTGCAAATAGGTTTTCTAGTACAAAAGCATGGCTTAATACATGATGCCAAATTCTCAACATAATTTCATATGGATAATAACCAAACTTGTTCCAATTACTTACAAAATGATTTATGCACAAAAATATACATCATGGTGGCATAGAAGCAAACCCCAAACTTGCATGAATTTAAATCAACTACATACATGTAGCTTCAACATGGATTACATAATTTGCGAAATATTCCAAACGTATACTTGCATAGAACTACCGCATGTAGTTCTTTATAACATGAATAACATAATTCAAGAATATCCAAACGTATATAATATTTCAAATTGATAAGAACGCACAAATATGAATTACTTTATTGCCACAATTCAAGCATACAAACCAACACAATTGTTTACTCATACCAAAGTAATACTCTACTTACAATGGTGTGATGAATTCTCTAATTTAGGGATTGAAGACGCAAATTCCTTTGTTGAATTGATTTGATTAGGTTGCTTCAAGCTTTAGAATCTTCCTCCTAATCCTCTCTCTAGTTGGCGGCTACTCTTTGTCGTTCCTCAGCAACATGGCGGCTATGTTCTTATTTTTGAATGAATAGATTAGGGTTTAGTCTAGGGTTGTTTATATAGAGGTTAGGAACTGATTAGGACCATTGATGTTGCTTGGATTGATCGTAGCCATTCATTCTAAGGAGAGACCAATTAAAACTTGCCACCTAGACCTAGTGACAAAGCAGACCACAGAAAATCGGCCAAACACAGACTTGGCCAGCCAGGTTGGTTGGGCTCGACCAGGTCGACACCCCTGTCGACAGGGCTGTCGACAGCCCTGTCGACATGGGTAGCCCAGGTCGACAACCCAGTCGACCTGGGTGGCCTAGGCGGGTGTTTATCCGCCCTGGCCCATTGGGCCCGATTTTTAATTATTTTATTCTGTTTGAATTTTAAATTTAATTCTCAAACTTCCGAAGGCCATATCTTCTTCATACGGACTCCGTTTTTCGAAAACTCGGACTCTATTTCGCGTATTTTTCCGAGACGAACGCAATGGCGTATCCCGTTTCCCTTAGTTCTTTGATTTCAGATTAATTATACTTTAATTTCACAGTTATAGAATTTTCGGGGTGTTACATTCTCCCCCACTTAAAAGGATTTCGTCCCCGAAATCTTCAAGTTAGGAGGAATGTATATCCTAACATCCAATCATCCATCTACTCATCCATCAAACACGAGCATCCATTGTCCTTAAAAGACTTCTAATGCTTCATGATCATATGCGAAGTGTGTGTGTACATGAACTTATCTAATGCAAAATCAGGCGGTCTACTGATTCAGTTGACCTTCTTAATGCGAATTATGTAAGTGCCATGAATCCATTATGTATGCAAATTTTCCTATTCTTGATTCTACATGAGTGCACAATCATTCAATACAGATGCAACATCCACATGACAACACATTAATGTTCAACCATATACGAATGCAAACATATATGCATATGCAATATGAAGTGACTGAGCCGATCTAAACCCTAGATTGTGTGTGTATATGCAACCAGGAGCAACCACTAGCAATCATTTGCAACCACTTGCAACCATCATCCATAACATGTTTCAACTACATGTTTTCATCCAAAAGGTTTCTACCTAAAAGATAAGGTCGAGGAAATATACCTAAAAAGATAGATAAAAGCGCAACTTAAGGAAAAAGAAAGATCAAGAATGTACCCTCGAACAGAAAAGGGTAGGCAGTACGTATTCTAGCTTCAGTTTCCCAAGTCGCGTCTCCCTCGGCGTCGCTCCACTGAACTTTGACGAGCTTGACTTCGCGGTTGCGTAGCTTCTTCACTTCCGTTCCTAATATGCGGGTTGGAACTTTTCTTATGGTTGCTTCGCGTTCCACTTCGGCTTCTTCGAGGATATTTGGCTCTACCACTTCAGCAGACTCATGTAGACATTTTCGGAGGTGTGAAACGTGAAAAACGTTGTGGACTCCAGCCAACTTCTCGGGTAGCTCTAATCTATAGGACATTTTCCCAATTGTTCCTACCTAAAGGTATAGTCGAATGATAGAAGCAAGTAAAAACTTTGTGCCCATTAGGCAATGTCAAAACTGAAAACCTATGCCACATATATTTTGATTAGGAGAAGAACTCTCTAAGCATCAGCCCCGAAGACCGAAATCAACATCAGACTGACACCCAAAGAGTTACTCAACCCAACCACCATATATGATTCTAGGAAACTAAGCATGATGGACTCCTTTTAGGTCACAAGGGAGTCCCTTCCTAAGACCAATCTGTATCCTATAAAACCCAAAACTTTAGTCAAACCAATGAACACCCTCGAGCCCCAACATGTGTTACTAACAGGTGAGTCATACTCCCTATGGGGTTTGCAACAGAAATTGGATTGAGAATGGGACCGAGAGGATATACAGAAAAGATACCATGCAAGTAAGCTCTACAGGAAGAGAGGGATCAAGGATATACTCTTAAGAAGAGATATTATGCACGAATCTAGTCTTCAATCTTCTAAGTCGCATTTCTTGAGCTAAACTCCATTATTCTTTGTCCGTCTTTAACTTCACAATTTCGTAGCTTCTTAATTCTTGTTTCCAAAATATGAGTTGGAACCTATTTCACTGCTGCCTCTCGTCCCTCTTTCACTTATTCTCCTTCTAGTATACTTGGCTCAAGCCTAACTACGTACTCATGGTTCCATGCAAGCTCTCCAAAATTCACTAGTGAATCTTGGATCTTGTTCACTTACTAGAAGGTATTCCACATAGAATGAATTATCTCTTGAAAATAAACAAATGTGAACTATGTTGCTAAATGAACTTACTAAGGTGATTCTTTACGTCTCATGCATAAGTGAAATGAACCTTCTGCCTTAGTGGCGAACACTACTGGAGCGCCCCATTCAGAAATGCTCCTTCTAATGAACCCCTTCTCTAGAAGCTCTTTAATCTGTTTACTGAGCTTTTTCCTTTCTCGTGGAGCCATATGTCTAACGGGCAACGCAACGGGCTTTGCATTATCTACAAGGTATATGCGGAAGTCTATCTCCCGCTTCGGAGGCAAGCCCTTCACCTTTTCGAAGACATCCGGATATTCCCGGACCACTCTAATCGATTGCAAATTTTCAACAGAGGCATCTAGCGATTCAAGATAACTAAGCATAACCGCGAATGAGGGATTACAAGAAATTTCCAAAGTATTACCGAGCTGGGTTAGGAGCCTAACAACCCTTTTCTCAGAATCAAGGATGGCCCCATTACTGGATAGCCAATCCATACCCAAAATCAAACCATAACCCGAAAAGCCCAAAACAAAGGCACTACATTGAAATTCTACACTTAGAATAGAAATTTTCAATCCCACACAGATCATAGACAAATGAGCTGGGCCCCCAATTGGGTTTGAAACAATTAAGGGGTCCTCTACCATACTAGTTTTTAGGTGCAGAGATTCTACTAAAGCAGACGAGATAAAGGAGTGTGATGTGCCAGAATCAAATAAAGTGCGAACGGGGTGATCATAAAGATAAACTACACTTTCTACAGAAGTGTTTGTACCTCGCTGTTGCAAAGGTGGCGCTTCCAGCACATGAATCTGTGCCCCTGGGGTGGATCCAGCGCCCTGCCCCTATCCTCGTTTCTTTGGGCAGTCCTTAGCCCTATGGCCTGTCTCACCGCAAGAAAAGCACCCACCATTCTCCTTGGCCTTCTTTTTCCGGCAGTCCTTTACTAAGTGCCCCACTTTGCCACAGAAATTACACGTCCTCTTCTCTTTGTTGCATTCCCCGCCCTTCTTAAAGTCTGTCTTCTTAGGCTGCAAACCCTCTTTCTTCTTGCCCTTATCCTCTTCATTCAGCAATGCCATTTGCAACAATCTTTCATACGTGGCTCCCATGGGTATATGGGTCATGGCCAAACTGTGTAATGGCTCATTTAACCCTTTGACGAAACGGAGAGCCTTCTTGTGCGGGGTGTTGACTAGGTCAAGCCCAAACCTAGCCAGCTCATCAAACTGATTCACATACTCTCTGACTGTCTTGTCCCCTTGCTTAAGAAATAAGAATTTTTCCAACTGCAAACTTGTTTCCGCATCTGAGAGAAATTTAGTCTCAAACCTTGCCCTAAAGTCCTCCCATGTCTCCACTAGTCTTTCAGCATTAGTGACTTCCCACCAGTAGGAAGCCTCGCCCTTCAATAGCCACACTGCCAACTGTACTTTTTGTCTATCTTCTACCTCAAAGATGATGAATAGGTCCTCAGTTTCTTTCAGCCAATTTCTAGCTGCTACGAAGGACTCAGTTCCATGGAAATCCCTTCCTCCCATAGCTTTAAAATCTTTACATATCTTAGCAAACGTGTTTCCCCGAGGAGGAGGTGGAGGAAAAGGTGCCGCTGCAGCTGGATGATTTCCGGCAGCTGGGGGAGGAGGAACGGTAGGACCTGGCTGAGTGGCCCTTGCCTCTAAGAACCGTCTAAACCAACCAGGTATTGGCACCCCTTCCGGCAAGTTAAGATCTTCGGACATGCTGAAACAAAAAGGATAGATTCAAAATGAAGGATAAGAGATAGTACCTATGGCTTTGGGGAGTGGACTTTGCCTTTTTAAAATAAAATAATATTTTTCTTTTAAAAATGCTTCTTTAAATTTCCTTTTTGAAAATAAAATTTTCAAAACTTTTTATCTTATCTGGTAAACCTATGCTCTGATACCAAGTGAAACACCCCACCTCCGTTAGGGTCACTCTCAAAGGGAATGCCCTAATTTTGGTGGAGGTTTATAAGTACAAGTCACAGATATACAAGACAGATATAAGAACACATATTTGTAAACAGCGGAAGAACAACAAACTTTATTTCATAAAGTCAAATACGTGTTACAACAACATCCTTTCCCAAAAACATAACATAACACTTTCATAATCTGTCTTGAGTACATTATTTAAAGAAGCATAAATAAAACATAGATAAACTGCAAAAGCCCCATAGTGGATTGTCCAAAGCCATAGTTCAAAACAGGAAAGTCCAAGCAATACATTTCTCTTCTTCAAGCTGGATGTTGAGGTTGGTCAAGCTGCTGTGTTCCCTCTCTGAGGACCTGGGGGGGGGGGGGGGGACGGAAGAAAGAAGACGAAAGAAAAGTAGAGTCAGACATAAAGCCTGAGTAAGTCTAGTACTATTTTGTCTATGAATAAAGAACTGGGTATGATAAGTATAAACAAGAAGTGGGCAAGCACTATAAACTTGGTTAAGCTGTCTAGGGTCGAATATACTATCGTACCCCATGTTAATCTCTGAACCCATATAAACTAGTTACCAACTGACATCCCATAATCAGGGTGATGTGATCCATTCTATGATGATCGGCTCCTACTCGCAAAGTTACATGTGTCTTACGGCCCCCGATGTTGTAGTTACCTATGCTGGTCCCACCATGGGGTGTATCAAGTCCCATAGTGGCAACCCGACACAACCTTAGAGTGCACAGGTATGCTACTGGTGTCCAGTGCCTTATTTTTCTGCGCCGGAGTGTGTGCACGCCCGCACTCCGTTAGAACCTACACTGCTACACCACCGCCGTCGCTTTGACCTCTTACAATCAGCCCAGTAATCGTGCCCCACCCTGCCTAGTTTCAGGGTATCCTGATACACCTTCTAGGGTTACTGCTGAAAAGGGTCCCCCGTTACTAGGTTTTCTATCTCTAGCCAACATGCTAAGTTGGTTAAGTGTTTCCTAACCTAACCCCCACCAGTCCGTTTTGTTTAGCATGTTCCATTTTGATTAAGTCTTTAGTTCACTTAATCCTATCAATCCTGACTCAGCCTTAATTGTCTTATTAAGGCCCTGACCTCTCACATTAGACAGGTATTGTTGTGTCTGCCTGTTGCCGGTTGGTTCCGGGCAGTCTTACGCCACAACTCAGTCTAACCTCGGGTCCTTATTGGGCTCCATGTTTAACCTCCCACATTGGATAGGTATTGTTGTGACTACTGGACAGTCGGGCGGTTCCGGGCAGGTTTACATCACAACTCAATCCAACCTCGGGTTAAACACATCGTATGTTCTACATTTACATATTTTGTCATTCTTCTTTATTTCTTATATGTAAACATTTGCGGCCCATTATTAAATTAATGGTGTAAAGGTTACACCAATCATGGGCCCAACCCATACTTGAACTTGGGCCCTTCTATTTTATATTTTCATTCATTAGTAATTTTAACCCAACGTTATTTTCCCCTGTTTTACACGTCCGTTTATATATATTGGGCTTAGCCTTTTAAAGCCCAATTTAGCCATGCGAAAAGGGGAGGCTTAAAGCGTAATTACATACAAAGAGGGGAATGTGAGCGCATGATCTTGCAATACGACGTTGGAAATACAAAATAGAAACTGGTGTACTTGCATAGTGGTAACATAGGTGACATGAATCAAAGCATGTGAACTTGTAATTGAGATATCATTATTGTCACATGAACCTATATTTTTATTTAGGCATAATGTCAAACATAAGCATGGCATAAATTTTCTAACATAAGCATGGCATAATGTCAAACATAAGCATGGCATAAATATTTCTAACATAAGCATGGCATAATGTCAAACATAAGCATGGCATAAATATCTCTAACATGAAATCATGATTCTTACTTTAGTCATGTAAACTTGCAAAAAGGGATTTTGAATCTAATCCTAACTATGTACCACATATGTCATCATATAATTCTTGTAAACAAGATAGACTTAATCATGGATTTCAATTATGCCAAATATCATTCATAGCCTAGCCATATTCATAAGTTTGCAAATAGGTTTTCTAGTACAAAAGCATGGCTTAATACATGATGCCAAATTCTCAACATAATTTCATATGGATAATAACCAAACTTGTTCCAATTACTTACAAAATGATTTATGCACAAAAATATACATCATGGTGGCATAGAAGCAAACCCCAAACTTGCATGAATTTAAATCAACTACATACATGTAGCTTCAACATGGATTACATAATTTGCGAAATATTCCAAACGTATACTTGCATAGAACTACCGCATGTAGTTCTTTATAACATGAATAACATAATTCAAGAATATCCAAACGTATATAATATTTCAAATTGATAAGAACGCACAAATATGAATTACTTTATTGCCACAATTCAAGCATACAAACCAACACAATTGTTTATTCATACCAAAGTAATACTCTACTTACAATGGTGTGATGAATTCTCTAATTTAGGGATTGAAGACGCAAATTCCTTTGTTGAATTGATTTGATTAGGTTGCTTTAAGCTTTAGAATCTTCCTCCTAATCCTCTCTCTAGTTGGCGGCTACTCTTTGTCGTTCCTCAGCAACATGGCGGCTATGTTCTTATTTTTGAATGAATAGATTAGGGTTTAGTCTAGGGTTGTTTATATAGAGGTTAGGAACTGATTAGGACCATTGATGTTGCTTGGATTGATCGTAGCCATTCATTCTAAGGAGAGACCAATTAAAACTTGCCACCTATCCCTAGTGACAAAGCAGACCACAGAAAATCGGCCAAACACAGACCTGGCCAGCCAGGTTGGCTGGGCTCGACCAGGTCGACACCCCTGTCGACAGGGCTGTCGACAGCCCTGTCGACATGGGTAGCCCAGGTCGACAGCCCAGTCGACCTGGGTGGCCTAGGCGGGTGTTTATCCGCCCTGGCCCATTGGGCCCGATTTTTAATTATTTTATTCTGTTTGAATTTTAAATTTAATTCTCAAACTTCCGAAGGCCATATCTTCTTCATACGGACTCCGTTTTTCGAAAACTCGGACTCTATTTCGCGTATTTTTCCGAGACGAACGCAATGGCGTATCCCGTTTCCCTTAGTTCTTTGATTTCAGATTAATTATACTTTAATTTCACAGTTATAGAATTTTCGGGGTGTTACAAAACACTACAAAAGATATGCATAAGGTAATGTCCAATGGCTTTTACAGCTAGGTTTTCACTTTTGAATGAAAAGTACATCCAAAGTCTAAAACCAGTATAACTATTGTTTTCATAAATATCTTTAATTATAGTATAGATAAAGAACCTAATAATGCTAACATAAACAATTATGATCTAGATGATGACGAGATATCTTCAAAGCGATTGAAGCAATCATAGATTGAAAGACTTTACCCATTTTTTTGTATAACTAGTTGGTTCCTCGCCGATTTTTTAAATGTTTATGTAGGGAAATACTAATGATGCATACATAACTATATGTTTATGATCTTTTCTTTTTAACTATGCACTTGTAGTAGTATGGAATTCTACGGAAAATCAAAAAGCTCAAACTCAGAGACTTTATTTTGCCCAAGTCGTATGGAGGAGTAATATCATAATTTACATGCAAACTAACATGTTCTATCTGCTGGTAGCTCCAATATTCTATTGTTTGATATTACTTAATTTGGAATTGACTCAAGATGGAAGCATTTGAAAATTTTGCCGCAGCTCTTATTGATTTATAGTCACAAGTGCGGTACTATAATCCACTTCATATCTTTTATCCAAGTGCTTGGAATCTTTCCTGCATCTGCAATAAGTATGTTTCAATGGTTATAATTATTGAACAATAGCACTTATAGTAGGGCTGCACAAAGTATGTGTTGGCTCGGGTTAGACCAGATATTTCATCTGACCCGCATAGGTATGGGTTTGAGGTAGTTCAACCCGTATCCGACCCTATATGAGGTTGGATATGGGTTGGGTTGAAGTATGAGCTGGGTTGGATTTAGTAGGGTTGGGTTGCTTGAATATAATAAAAAAATGAGAATATGAAGGAATTTTTAAAAATAATATTAAAATATTCAATATAATATATCAGTTTTTTGCTAGCATAATGCATTTATAATAACTAATTCATTACAAGGTATAATTTATTAAAATTTTATTGTAAAACACATCATATGAAATTATTTATTGTATAGTACAACAAGCGTTTCATTTTAAAATACATAAAAATTCTATTTAACATGTATTTGCCAAAATCTATCTAGTTTGGATTGACATGAGAAATGTTTTTAGGTGTATTTACTGTTGAATACATAAACATTATTCTAGGATTATACCATTCTAATTATAAGTGGGCTGATATTAAATTAGTTTTTTAATATAGGATTGGGTTGGGTTAAAATAAGGTTGGGTTGAACAAAATATCAAACCCGACCTGTATATAGCATGAGTTACAAATTGTAACCCATATTCGACCTGAACTAGGATGGGTTGGGTTCAGGTTGGTTGGATCGGGTTGGTGGCTTGGGTCGGATTGAATATGGGTTGTGTGCAGCCCTACTTTATAGTGCAATCGAAGCTATAAACAATTCATAAGAAAAAATTTCTGATTGATAATAAACACATTTAAAACTAATCAACATCTAACAATAAGATTTTTCTTTGAAACAAAAACAATCTAAGTAATAAAGCTGGTCAGGCCTGATGGTTGATTCAACTATATAATGGCCTCTTTTAATAGCAAGGTTTATCAGATGGCTCACATTTCTCCACTTCTTGTACTCACGTTTAAATTTTGTTTTCATTATTTACTTTTGTATGTAGCTTTAATTTATAAAAGAATACAGCTGTAAGTAACAGGTTAAAAGTAATGGTTTTTTTTAAATACTAAGAATTATTATAAATACTAGTATTTTAAAGCTGAACTAGTATTATTTACAGGTGTCACTATCTTACGTTCCGATGTAGCTTCACTTGTATAAAAAAATGGGTCAAATTAATTTTTGGTTCACTATCTTTTATTTTTTTGTTGCAAACTAGTTTGCATGTTCATCATTGAGATCATGACTGCGAGGGATTTTCTTAAAACTTACTTCATTATTTAAATCATTTTATTTGCATCAACGCTTTAAACATATTTGCCAGATTTACAAAATTCCATCGAGAAATTATTCCAGATTACTTAGCTTATGTTTAATATGATTTAAAACATTAAGGTATTTTAGTGTAAGTGCGCAGTTCAAAGGATTCCCAATGTTCAAAAGTAATTAGTTGATCATTTTTTGCATTATTAAGTTTACAATGAGAAAACTACCAATTAAAAGTTCATTCAAAATTAGAAATTTTGTCGTAAATAACTATGCATTCATATAAAAAATGTACAGGTTCTGAAAGCATGAATGCATTGTTCAGGTTCAAAATTTTGAGAAGTAAGTAAGTGATTTTCTTGTACATCTTTTTGCATTACTGCACGTTTACTTTTAGTTATAAAAAGGAATACTTGTTTAATGATTATCTAATTATTTTGAAACAAAATATATGAAGTTTGATTTGATTTGAAATTATGTTAGAGGATGATCGTATTCAATAAATAAGTGAAGTGAATGAGTGTCCTTAGTGTATACTAATTTAGTTAAAGTAAATAGATGGTATCTATTAAATTCATTAATTTATTGTGACAAAGGTTTAAGGCATTAATTATTATTATTATTTTATTTCAATGCGTTATGCTTTACCAAAATTATAAATAAGTTAATGGAGCACAAAACAAGTAATGCACTTTCTATGTGTAAAAGAATTGAAATTAATAGGACAATTAATGCATATATATAATAAATTAATAAATATAAAATACCAAGAAATACGAAAGTTTGATTTTAACATTTACACATCAATATCTAGCTTCTTCTATACATGCAACAAATATGATGTAGGAGAAACATGGACTAAATTAAAATAAGTATGTAGAACAATGCCTTTACCTATTAGCAGGCATACTGATTTATGTAATATGGAAGCTCAATTTTCTGGATAGTGCAATTCACCATCAAATTAAGTCCTTACTATTTGTACCTCGATTTCTTTAGTCCCAACAACAACCATTATTGAACTTCTGCTTCCCTGCATTTTTCATAAGCTTCGGAAAACACCTGCCATGACTGGGCTAGCTTTCAATTCAATAGGTTATAGATTCAAATTTTTTTTAAACTAGTTCGTTATTTGATAGTATAGAGCAATATTTGAATGACAATTGTGGTAAATTATAATTCATCATTGCAAAACAGTTTCAATACAAAGATCTAAAAATTTTAAACGAAATAATGATGTGTCGTGTTGTCAAACTTTCATCAGAAATAGTATTATATTATGATTTACGCAGATGTTTACTATCAACAAAAATAAGATTAGAATTAGAATTTACACATCTGTGTCTCATATAGTGCTAATCTTCCTGAATCCGCGTTCACATCAGGCTCCCATATGACTCCAACAACAGATCTATATCAATTTGGAAAAAAATAGTGCACATACAAAGTTAATGGCCCCTTAAAAACAATTGAAGTATCACTTATAAATTGCATTCAATAAATATCAGCATTTGAGGCATCTGAAGGTTTATTTCTCATGTTTAAACACCAACAATGAGGTCAAATGGTATAAAATGAGAATTACTGAGCTACATCAATTTAGAAATAAAAATATACACAGAAAATTAATGGCTTTCTAAGGACAATTAAAGTATCAATTATAAATAAATTACATTCCATTAATATTAGTACATAAGGCATTCAATCAACATTATTATTTCCCAACATTGAGCACCAAAATAATGACAAAAGATAAAAAATGTAAATTACAAGAGAATTCTGCTTATTAAAAGATGGATTAGTTTGTTATTAAAGCAGTAATCACTTCTTCACAACTACTTTTATCCAAGTAAAAATACACGGGAGAAGAGAATAAAAATATTTTACATCATCTATCACCTGCATGGTAGGCCAAGAGATTTTTTTGAACTAGTTTAGGAGTGAAACCGAACGGAGTCGTAAAACCCTCCCTAGTGCACCTAGCCTGGTCCGCGAGCAACACATAACTGGTTGATCTTAGCATATGCATATGGTAAGCTCTTAGCATGCCATTCCGGGTTTTGAACTTGATTAGCATAGAAATGTGTTTATTTTATGCTCTTATATCTTATCTTTTGTGTATAAATAAATATTAGGTTGGGTGTTATTTTTTTGTTATTATAGATGAGTTGTTCAAGCCTTATACAGCCTTAAAAGGGATGAATTTATGTCGTACACATGAAGAATTGCATAAGAAGCTGTCCTTGGAGGCTAGTTTTGTTCACATTGGTCACCTTGGAGGGAGATTTGTAGAAAAGATCTTAAGATATCAATCAAATGGAAACATGTCAAACAAGGATAAGAGGAGGATCTAGCATAATCTTTGATGAAAAAGGGCCCATATATTCATAGATTTGATTAGGGTTTTGCAACTCAGTTATAAATACACATGTATTCCCATTGTAAAAAGATACTTTTCTGCCATAATTTTTCTTCCATTAATCTAGTTTAGTCTTCTTTTTTCTTTTTCTACATTTTATCTTCTTAGCAATTAGTGCTATCTACACAATTAGATTTGGTAGAGCACTATTTGTCTTTTGCACTTATTTTCATTAGTGATTGACCGTCTGATTAGATTCAGCGGTAATCCTAATTTTATTTCTTATTTGTTATTTAATTTTTGCAATTTTAATTTCTATTTCTTTTAATGATTTCCTAGGTTGTATTGGATTGAATATAGATTTGATTAGATTCAAATCTGATTCAATTCAATAATATTTTAATTGCAGTTCCAATTTCTTTGTTTTCAAAATCAACCTCTAAGTTTTGTCTAACTCGCCCAAGAAATATATAAATAGTAAATTTTAAAATTCCTCCCTATGTTCGATCTGCATATTACATGATCTGTGCGCTTGCAGTTATTATTACAAAATTCGCGTTTTTCTAGTTCTTAGAAAACATAGATCAATTTTTTGGCGCTATTGTCAGGGAGGTAATGATTAAATTTTATTATTTATTTAATTTCCGATTAGTGTTAGTTTTTTTAATTTTTTCATTTTCCTTTTGTTTTCTTGTATATACAGAAAAAATCTTGATTGAGTAAATTTGGTATTATTTAATGATACCATAATCTTCTAAGCAAGAGAACAAAAAATAACTTGCCCTTTTCATTGATTTACTGTCTTTACCATTTTTTCATTTCTTTTATTTATTTCCTTTTTTCAATCAATTCTCTCCTTTTTGCAGATTTCTCTATACTTTTACAATAATAAAAACAATTCCTTTTTTCTTCTTTTCCTTTTCTCATCACAACATTACAAATTCACTTCTACCATAACCCCCGTTCATCTCTTCCAACCTTCTTCAAGCAACAACAAAACCACAATTAACAGCTTCCACTATCAAACACCCACCCTGGAATTGATCATCTTCACGCATTGCAAATTTCATAGCCAAAACTCTCGTTTATAACAAAACACCACCATCATCATATGCCACAAATTCAAATCACACCGTCCCTACTCACAACATCATGCAAGATCCTACCAAAGCTTTGCATACCCACTCAGCAATCCAACACCTTCACTTCAATCGGGCGAAAATCCATATACAGCATCATCATCTCACTATCAAACCAGTTCTATAACACACCGAATTTTTAATGACATTAAAGTGGATAAATTAAAGAATAATTAATTTAATATTCACAATTAAGGGAAACGGACTGTGCCATTGTGTCCGTCTCGAAATCATGATCAAGATAGACACCCGGTTTGCGTTGAACAAATAACGTATAAAGAAGTTATGGACGATAGAAGTTTAGCAGAAAAAGCAAAAATTCACGGTGCACTTGACAAGTGCGCCCATGTATTTTTACACTGGCGCACCTGTAAAGTGCGCCCAGAATAGTTTTTTTGGGTAATCGGGTCTTTGTCCAACTGGGAGGCGACCCGCGACCTGATTTACCCTAGGGCTTATGTGGCAGTCGGTTCCAGAGGGTTCTACTGCTATAAATACATAGCTATTTCACATATTTCTTCATTAGAAATCATGGTGGCAAACTCTACCGGAGTCTAAACTAAACTAGGGTCTCTCATTTTCTTCTATCAACTAAAGCATATCAAATTCTGAGATTCAAGCATAGACTCAGCACCTTTTCTATCATCTTAGCAATCCAGTCACAGTGAGTTCTAGTTGCTTTTAGGTTTAGATAAATCATAGTGAATTATGAAAGACTGTGATTTGGATATGTTTTAAACCTTGAATCTATGTTATTGTTTGATCTTATGCTATGTTATGATAGATCTATTTATCTAGATCCAATTCAATTGTGATTGTTCTACTATGTTATTATTATGGATCTTGGTTTGTAACTTTTATGATATGCTATGATGCAGATGTGTGTAGATCTATTTCTAAACTAGTAGATCTGATTTATGTGGACATTGAAACTGTTAGACAGATCTAGATTATCATCTTATTATCATGTTAGATGTATTTTATCTGATCTATACTGTCATCTTATGTTATCATGTTAGATCTATTTTATGTGATCTAGATTGTCACATTATGTTATCATGTTAGATCTATTTTATGTGATCTATATTGTCACCCTATGTTAACACGTTAGATCTATTTTATGTGATCTAGATTATCACCTTATGTCAACATGTTAGATCTATTTTATGTGATCTGAATTATCACCTTATGTTAACACGTTAGATCTATTTTATGTGATCTAAATTGTCACCTTATTTTATCATGTTAGATCTAAATCAATTGCACATCTAAACTGCTAATTTAGTTATTGTGACATCATAGTTCATCAGTTTTATGTCCACCTTGTTTTGATGACAACTTCATGTCCATGCTAGTATGTATGTTCACCTTATTATCATACTTGTTTATGTTTATGCCAAGATATTCATTTTAGTTATATTCCCATTATTTTCCCTATTATCATTTATGACTAGGCTATTATCTATCCTAGGCATGTTGCCAATTTTGTGAGGGCGCTAGTTAAGGAATGGGGGAAAAAGGGTTTAAAATGGCATAATTTGAATATGAACATTTTTGGACATGTAATTCAAATTATGGGGTAAAATAGGTATTGACACCTATAAAAGAAAAGGATTAATTAATTCGTAAATTAATTAAATATGGAATGTCTAGTAGTTACAATTAGGGATTTTAATTGTACTTATGACATGAGGTTAGGTTGCCTTAGTGGTGGAAGTCTGCCCGGACCCGACCAGCATATCCCGCAGCCACTAATGTTGAACCTAATGTGGGAGGTCTAGTACGTAAATACGAATCGGGCTATTATACGAGGTTAGGCCTAACTGTGGAATAAGTCTGCCCAGACCAGACCGACATATCCAACATCCACATGTTGTAGGCCTAATGTGGGAGGTCTGGCCCACTGTGAAACCATAAATGGACATGGTAAAGAATTGGACTACTTAACCTAAGTTAATCCATAAGGTTTGTATGAACTTAAATTTAAGTTAGGGGTTAAGTAAACACGGTTGAGGGGTGGGTAAAATAAACATGAAGAAGGGATGGGTAATATTCACATATAGGCCCACAAATTTAACCCGTTATGCTTATGTAATTAAAGACACCTAGTGGTATACATAATCGGTGGAAATAATAAAGTTATGTAATTAAAGACACCTTTAGGGTAAACATAACTTGTAGAAGTGATAGGATTACGTAATTAAAGACACCTATAGGTAAGCATAACCGGTTGGAAGATTAGGTGTTATGTATTAAAGACACTTATAGGTAAGCATAACCGGTAGAAATAAACAAGGCTATGTAATTAAAGACACCTAGTGGTATACATAGTAAGTAAAAACCTAGTAGGGGATACAAGACAAAGGGGAGATCTTGTATCATATTTTGTGGGGCCCATTTCAGTCAGTAACCCAGAGTGGGTATCAAACAAAGTACTCCGTACTAGGAGGAGAAGGGGCACGTTAACTGACTGATGGTAAGAGATCCAAACGTGGAGGAGGATGTGGGCGATGAAAACTGACCGGGCCATGTGCGTGCATGAGCCGGGTAGAGGGGGATAAGACGATCGTGACACCTGTAGATACAGTTGTGCACATTATTACGATGAGGGGTTTTCACTTTAGGAAGTGATACCTCCTACCGTGGGGCTAGCACAAGGTATCTACGAGGGTTAGGGAGCCGATCGATCAGGATAGTAGTTAGGATACAATTGTACGTTTACCTAAGTCTACCACTTTATAGTTGAAGGGATCATCTCTTTCTAGATATACTAGTAATAGTGCAGAGTAATCATTAGTAAGGCATGTACACCTTATCTTGCTTACCTTGTCACACCTGCCATTTATGTAGCGATCTCTCTCTTATCCACTTTATATGCCTATCATATTACTTTTATATATCTACTGAATAAAAGTAACTAGACTCGCCATACTTTATGTCTGACCCTTTTTGTTTCTCCTTCTCTCTTCCGTTCTTCCCCAACCACAGGTTCTCAGGGAGGAAACACTCTGGCTTAATCAGGACTCAGATATCATCTTGCTAGGAGCTACTTCTGAAGTATGGCTCAAGTTCTTGCCTCTACTATGGCTTAATTCTTTTAATTGGGGAATTATGCTTTTTATTTACTTATGTACTCTGATGGCACAAGACAGAAGTTATTTTCTTGTAATGGTTTTTGTGACTTATGGAATTGTGGACCACGGTATTATGATTTATGGTTTAAATAAAAATTTAAATTTCCGACGCTGTCTTATTTATATCTGTTTTGTAATTATTCTGTGTCTGTTTACCTACAGCGCTTCACGAAACTTAATGCATTCCCTTTGTGAGTGACATTAACGGACGTGGGGTGTCACACTTAGTATCAGAGATGAAGGTTACCAGATTAGATAAAAGTTTTTGAAAATTATTTACAAAAAGGTTTTAAAAGAAAGCATTTTAAAAAAGAAACGTCTGTTTTGAAAACCATTCCCGAAAAAGCCATATGTAGTATTCTTCGGTCCTTTATCTAAATTTCTTCCTTTTCCCTTTCCAGCATGTCTGGGGAACAAAACATCCCTAATATCCCAGAGGGCATCACTATACCTGGATTGTTCCGTAGGTATTTGAAGGCCACGACGCCTGCCGAAGACCAAAGAAACGTTCCTCCCCCAGCTGCACCAGTCATTCCTCCTCCTCCTCTCCATCCAAGAGCGGATAACTTGGCAAAGATCTGCAAGGACTTATGTGCTATGGGAGGGAAGCCATTCCATGGGAACGAGACATTCGTGGAAGCTCGGAATTGGCATAAGGAGACTGAGGACATATTCGTAATCTTTGAAGTGAAGGACTGAAGAAAGATTCAGTTAGCTACTTGGCTATTAAAGGACGAAGTCTCATTTTGGTGGGAAGTAATCTAAGCTGGATGTCCGGTGGAAACTTGGGAAGATTTTAGATAGAGATTCGAAATGAATTTTTTTTGCCAAGCTGAAAGCAGTATGCAGATGGAGAGTTCTTAGCACTCAAACAAGGAAACTTGACGGTGAAAGAATATGTGAACAAATTCAACCAGCTAGCAAGGTTCGGGTTAGAGTTGGTGGATACGCCACACAAGCGGTTTGCTAAAGGGCCGAATGAACCCCTTCATGGGTTAGCCATGTTCCATATTCCAATGGGGGGCCACTTTTGAGAAACTTGTCGATGTGGCCCTAAAGCATGAGGAGGACAAGGGAGAGAAGAAGAGGTAAAGGCTGAGGGGACATCGCAAAATAGGATGGTATGGCTCAAGAAGGGGCAGCAGCAACAGCAGAAGAAAGGAGGGAAAATGATAAAGGCAAGGATAAGAGAAAATGTCACCATTGTGGGAAGGGATGTCATTTAGTTAAAGACTGTAAGCGATGGAAGAATTATTGATACCACAGTGGAGAGGCCGGACACTTTGTTAAGGAGTGCCCTAAGAAACGGGGATCACAGGGACAAGGTCAAAGGGTAGGAATTTCTGGAGGGCAGGTGCATGATCTCGCGACCAGTGCTCCTGATAGAGGTAGAAAAAAATTATGTGGAAGGTTTAATTTCTCTTTCAAACCATCCTATTAGAACACACTTTGATTCTGGTGCCTTACATTCATTTATATCAAGTTCTGTAGTTGAATCTCTGCACTTAATTACTAGTATGGTAGTGGATCCCGTAGTTGTTTCAAACCCCATTAGTGGTTCAGCTCATTTATCTATGATTTGTCGGGGTTTGAAAATATCTATGTTAGGCATCGAATTTGAATGCAATGCGTATGTGCTTGGGTTTACGGGCTATGGGTTGACTCTAGGAATGGATTGGCTTACTACGTATGGTGCCATTCTGGATTATGGGAAGAGGGTTGTTAGGCTTCTGACTTGTCATGGGAAGACCCTCGAGATTTCATGTGACCCACAAGGGTCGGTTATGCTTAGTTTCCTAGAGTCTCTTGATGTATCTATCGATGATCTACAATCTGTTCCAGTAGTCCAGGATTTTTCCAATGTTTTTGATGAGGTTCGGGGTTTACCTCCAAGGCATGAGATTGACTTTCGTATATATATCTAGTGGACAATGTAAAGCTAGTTGCATTACCAGTGCGCCATATGTCTCTAAGGGAAAAGAGGGAGTTGAGTAAGCAAGTAGCGGAGCTACTTGAGAAAGGTTTTATTAGACGACGCATACCTGAATGGGGTGCTCCAGTAGTATTCGCAACTAAGGCGGATGGTTCGCTTCGTTTGTGTGTTGATTACAGGGAGCTGAATAAACTCACTAAGAAGAATTTGCACCCGCTTCCGAGGATTGATGATTTATTTGATTAGCTTGTTGGTGCCTCCGTATTTCCCCAGTTATACTTGGCCACGGGGTTCCATCAGTCGAGGGTGGCTGAGGAGAACATAGATAAGACTGCCTTTAGGACTCCGGACGGTTTCGCTGAATGGCTAGTTATACCTTTTGGGCTGAGGAATGCACTCGTCTATTTTGTTGATCTGATGAGTAGGGTGTTTCAGGAGTTCCTAAATAAATTTGTGGTAGTCTTTGTCGACGATATTTTGATCTTCTCCAAAAGCAAAGAAGAGCATGCCCAACATTTGAGAGAAGTTTTGAAAACTCTCTGTGACCGTTAGCTTAAAGCAAAGTTCTCCAAATGCCATTTTTGGAGAAAAGAGTTGAGATTCTTAGGGCATGTAGTTGTAGATCCCGCAAAGGTGGTTGCAGTGCACGATTGGCAGGTTCCGAAAAATGCAACCAAGGTGAGAAGCTTTCTTGGGTTAGCAGGTTACTGTAGGAAGTTCATTAAGGACTTCGCATAGATATCAGCCCCACTCACCAGACCGACGAAGAATAACTTGGAATTCTCATGGGATATCGACTATGACGTTGCTTTCCAATGACTGAAGAGGGCTCTGACAACAACCCCAGTCTTGACCTTATTCGATGGTGGATGAAGGCAGCTCAAGATAGGCAGAAGTCCCATGCAGACAAGAGAAGGACTGACCTCGAATTTGAAGTAGAGGCTTGGTTTTTGTCAAAAAGTCACCTCTGAGTAATGTGGTTTGCTTCGGATCAGTAGGGACGTTGGCACCTAGGTTTGTGGGACCATTTCCCATAACCAAGAGGATCGGCCAAATGGCCTATAGAGTAAAACTCCCAAACAATCTATCTGGCATTCACGATGTTTTCCACATTTCCCATCTGCGGAAGTGCCTACATGACACTGCAGTAATCATTGAGCCGAGTGTGTTTGAGGAAGTCGAAATGGAACGGGAGGCGACAGTCAGGAGAGTCCCTACCTGTATTCTGGGATCAGAAGTTAAGAAGCTACGCAATACAGAGATCAAGGTGCTAAAGGTTCAATTGGGAAATAATCCATAGGATGCGACTTGGGAGGCTGAAGATAAGATTCATGCTTCGTACCCTTTTTTTTAGGGTATATTCTTAACTCCTTTTTCCAAAGCTTTATCAGTACTTTTTCTATCATTTGAGTATATCTTATCCATAGTATTTTTCGACCTTTAGATAAGAATCCTATGGATGTAAACATGTGTTTGAGACATGTTATGATTTATGGATGCAAGTGTTTGCCTGTGGATGTATACACACACACATAAGGCACTAGATCGGCTCAATCACTCTCATATTGCAAATGGATATGTGTGCATTTTCTTTTCTTTTATTGATGGAAATGGATGAACTAGCATATGGATGTTACATTTGGATGAATAAGTGTGCACACTTATAGAGCTTACATGTTATAATAGGCTTATTTGCATACATATTGGATTCATGGCATTAACATATATTGCATTAAGGAGGTCAACTGAATCAGTAGACCACCAGGTCTTCGCATTAGTGTCGGGACATATACACACACCTTTGCATATTTTTATGAAAGCATTATAAATCCTTAAGGGCAATGGATGCAAGTGATTAATGGTTGAGTAGGTGGATGATAGATGGTAGGATATGCATTCTTCTCAACTTAGAGATTTCGGGGACGAAATCCTTTGAGTAGGGGAGAATGTACCACCCTGAATTTTTAACGACATTAAAGTGGATAAATTAAATAATAATTAATTTAATATTCAAACCTAAGGGGAACGAACTGTTCCATTGCGTCCATCTCGAAATTCTGGTCAAGATAGACACCTAGTTTACGTAAAACAGATAACGTATGAAGAAGTTATGGATAATAGAAGTTTGGCAGAAAAAGCAGAAATTCCCGGCGCACTTGAGAAGTGCGCCCATGTATTTTTACACTAGCGCATCTGTAAAGTACGTCCAAAATAGTTTTTTTGGGTATTCAGGCCTTTGCCCAAGTGGGAGGCGACCCGGGACCTGATTTACCCTAGGGCTTATGTGGCAGTCGGTTGTAGAGGGTTCTGCAACTATAAATACATAGTTATTTCACATATTTCTTCATTAGAAATCATGGCAGCCAAACTCTGCTGGAGTCTGAACTGAACTAGGGTCTCTCATCTTCTTCTATCAACTAAAGCATATCAAATTCTGAGATTCAAGCATAGACTCAGCACCTTTTCTATCATCTTAGCAATCCAATCATAGTGAGTTCTAGTTGCTTTTAGGATTAGATAAATAATAGTGAATTATGAAAGACTATGATTTGGATACGTTGTAAACCTTGAATCTATGTTATTGTTTGATCTTATGCTATGTTATGATAGATCTATTTATCTAGATCCAATTCAATTGTGATTGTTCTACTATGTTATTATTATGGATCTTGGTTTGTAACTTTTATGATATGCTATGATGCAGATGTGTGTAGATCTATTTCTAAACTAGTAGATCTGATTTATGTGGACATTGAAACTGTTAGACAGATCTAGATTATCACCTTATGTTATCATGTTAGATCTATTTTATGTGATCTAGATTGTCACCTTATGTTATTATGTTAGATATATTTTATGTGATCTAGATTGTCATCTGATGTTATCATGTTAGATCTATTTTATGTTATCTAAATTGTCACCCTATGTTAACATGTTAGATCTATTTTATGTGATCTAGATTATCACCTTATGTTAACATATTATATCTATTATATGTGATCTAAATTACCACCTTATGTTAACATATTAGATCTATTTTATGTGATCTAAATTGTCACCTTATGTTATTATGTTAGATCTGAATCGATTGGACATCTAAATTGCTAATTTAGATATTGTGACATCATAGTTCATTAGTTTTATGTCTACCTTGTTATGATGATAATTTCATGTCCATGCTAGTATGTATGTTCACTTTGTTATCATACTTGTTTATGTTTATGCCAAGATGATCATTTTAGTTATATTCCCATTATTTTCCCAATTATCGTTTATGACTAGGCTATTGTCTAGCCTAAGCATGTTGCCAATTTTGTGAGGGCACTAGTTAAGGAACGGGGGAAAAAAGGTTTAAAATGGCATAATTTGAATATGAACATTTATGGACATGTAATTCAAATTATTGGGTAAAATAGGTATTGACACCTATATAAGCAAAGAATTAATTAATTGGTAAATTAATTAAATATGGAATGTCTAGTAATTACAATTAGGGATTGTAATTGTACTAATGACACGAGGTTAGGTTGCATTAGTGGTGGAAGTCTGCCCGGACCCGACCGGCATATCCAGCAGCCACTAATGTTGAACTAATGTGGGAGGTCTAAGTACATAAATAGAAATCAGACTATGACACGAGGTTTGGCCCAACTATGGAATAAGTCTGCCCGGACCCGACCGACATATCCAGCATCCACATGTTGTAGGCCTAATGTGGGAGGTCTAGCCCATTATGAAACCATAAATGGACATGGTAAAGAATTGGACTACTTAACCTAAGTTAATCCATAAGGATTGTATGAACTTAAATTTAAGTTGGGGGTTAAGTAAACATGGTTGAGGGGTGGGTTAAGTAAATCTGAAGAGGGGATGGGTAATATTCACATATAGGCCCACAAACTTAACCCGTTAAGGTTATGTAATTAAAGATACCTAGTGGTATACATAATCGGTGAAAATAATAAAGTTACGTAATTAAACACACCTTTTAGGGAAAATATAACTTGCAGAAGTGATAGGGTTATGTAATTAAAGACATCTATAGGTAAGCATAACCGGTTGGAAGATTAGGGTTTATGTATTAAAGAAACCTGTAAGTAAGCATAACCAGTAGAAATAAATAATTCTATGTAATTAAAGACACCTAGTGGTATACATATTCAGTTAAAACTTAGTGGGGGATACAAGACAAAGGGGAGAGCTTGTATCATATTGTGTGGGACTCATTCCAGTCAGTAACCCGGAGTAGGTATTAAACAAAGTACTCTGTACTAGGCGGAGAAGGGGCATGCTTACTGACTGATTGTAAGAGATCCAAACGTGGAGGATGGTGTGGGCGGTGCAAACTGACCGGACCATGTGCGTGCATGAGTCAGGCATGGGGGATAAGACGACCGTGACACCTGTAGATACGGTTGTGCACATTATTATGACGTGGGGTTGCCACTTTAGGAAGCGATACCTCCTACTGTGGGGCCAGCACAAGGTATCTACAAGGGTTAGGGAGCCGATCGATCAGGGTAGTAGTTAGGATACATTTGGACGTATACCTAAGTCTACCACCTTATAGTTGAAGGGATAGTCTCTTTCTGGATATACTAGTAATAGTGCACAGTAATCATTAGTGAGGCATGTACACCTTTTCTTGCTTACCTTGTCACACCTACCATTTATGTAGTGATCTCTCTCTTATCCACTTTATATGCCTATCATGTTACTTTTATTTATCTACTTACTAAAAGTAACTAGACTTGCCAGACTTTATGTCTGACCCTTTTTGTTTCTCCTTCTCTCTTCCATTTCCCAACCTCCAGGCTCCCTGGGAGGAAACATTCAGGCTTAGTCAAGACTCAGATATCATCTTGCTAGGGGCTACTTCTGAAGTATGGCTCAAGTTCTTTCCTCTACTATGGCTTAACTCTTTTAATTGGGGAATTATGCTTCTTATTTACTTATGTACTCTAATGGTGCAAGAAAGAAGTTATTTTCTTCTTATGGAATTATGGACCACGGTATTATGATTTATGATTGAAATAAAAATTTAAATTTCCGTTGCTGTCTTATTTATATCTATCTTTTAATTATTATATGTCTGTTTACCTATAGTGCTTACACGAAACTTAATGCATTCCCTTAGTGAGTGACATTAACAGACGTGGGGTGTCACAAGTTCTGCCCAAACATACCAACACCATACGCACCACTACTTCAAAAACAAACACTGCTCTCCATCTTCCATCATCTTCTCACGTAAATACCACATTCGTCACCTCTGTCAACAAACTTCAGATCCCATCTGCCAGAAAGCCTTAGCTCACCATCGTACAAACCCCATCCCTACCGAAACTCAAGCATCAGCGAACCCAATTCGTAATCGTGTGCATAACTTTGAAACTCCTAACCCTACCTCAAATTGAACATCGCCTCAAAGTCGCAACTTCTGAAATTGTCTTCGAAATTCAGAAAACCACCAAACCTACAATTCGAACCACCGTTTGATACCAAATAGCACCAATCAATTCGATTTGCAAAACCCTTGGCTTTAAATGATAGACCGATTCGGATCCTGAAACCCAAAAACCCAAATAGATCTGTTGCGATTCAATTTCTGGAAATTTGATTGTATGATTCCTTTTTTTAATTGTGTGGTTTCCTTCTTAACTACATGATTCGATCTTTGAAAAAAAGACATGAATTTGCTTTTGATTGTTTTGGTAGTTTCCTTTGTTTTTGGATTATCGGTTTCCAATTTTTTTTGGTTTGGGAGGAAAGAAATTGTGGTTTCTAATTTTTGAACGGTGGTTGACCTTTTGGTGTGTAGGGTGATTGCGTTTCCACCTGGGTTGTTTTTGTTTAGGGCTTGAGTTTTTTATATATTGGGTATTTGACTTAGAACCGTTCATTAAAGGGGCTATTTTTTTATTTTATTTTTTATTTTGGGTAGAGTGCATGAGTTAGTCCTAGTATAGAGTTTCCGTTGAGTCAGTTTTGTCTCGTAGTTCTTTGAATTTAGTTTTGATTTTTATTTTTGTGTGTTCTATTTGATTCCAGCCCAAAAAGAAAAGAAAAAAAAGAGTGAGTTTTTTTGTTAGGTTTAAATTTCCAGCTGAGTTAGTTTGCTTATTTTATATATCTTTTGGTCAAGTCAGTTTGTTAGTCTTTTTCTCCTTTTTCTTTTCTCCTCTATTTTTATTTTTTTTATAAAAAAAAGGAGTTTCAAATCAAGGGCCAACGAATAGTGAAGATTCCAAGCAATCGAACAAGGATTCTGAGGTCAATCGATTTGAAAAGTGAGCACTACACAATCTTTAGACGAAGAACCATACCCCGATGTAATATCTTTTAAACTCTACAGGTTTTCTGCTGCTAAGGAATATATTTATATATATATATTTCTTGTAAAAGTTTTCTGCAGGGGCAACGACTTGCTTGTACAATTTTTATTTCTACAATTATTCTTGTTTGACTGCTGTGTTGACTGAAATTTCTGAATAGATTTGATGATGAATGAATTTCCTTAATTACAACCACACTCTCACTGGTTTTCCAACTTTAAAATTCATTAGAAATTGGTTCTAGGAAAAATACGAGTTCATACAAAATAATATAATTGAAAAGTGGTGCTTTGTGAAGTTGACTATCTTGTATAATTGGATCGCAGATATATAGTAGTTCAATTTGTTGATCTATTAGCAAAAGTGGTTGCATACTACCCGTAAAATATTTGTCGTATCCTTTAGTATTTATAATATACGGGAACGACCACAAGACCCTCGTCCCCCTTCTAATTGAGTCGGTTAATTAATATAGCACAACTCAGTATTTTATAATATTTTGAAGTGAGAATAATTTTTGTCTTGCCTTGACTTCATCTAATGTCTGATTCAAAAAATCCTTGATAGAATTGTGTGTTAATAATCGGAGTAGACGTCCTCTTATAGAATAGGAGTATGAATTACAACTCATGAGGAAAATTTTTATGAAATTTCGTGAGCTCAATGCTAACAATTTTCAAAATTTTGCAACTGACCAACATTTTCAAAACCATAGAAATGATCGAAATTGCGATTTCAATTCAAATTTCAGTAATTTCCATTATGGGCGACATCCACATCAAAATAGCTTTGAATCCCAATATAGTTTTGATCCACATTAATATGGAGTTATAAACCAAAATTTTCAAAGTTGTAGCCCATATCAACATCTTGAAAATAACCAAAATTGCAATTTTTCCTCGAATTTTAATAGTTTTGGTTACAAACATAATTTTTATAATCAAAATGATTTCCAATATCATTGTCATTTTTCTAAAAATTCAAACAACCACCACATTGGAAATAATATTGATTGTGAAATTAATGTGGACTATAATTTTGAGAATCAAGAAATCCAAAATGAGAGCTCTCAAATCAATGATTCTGAAGAATATCATCTTAACATTCTTAGAGAGAGGGAACAAAGACTAGATAAAAAGATGGATGAACTTCTTTGTTTAATGACATCTTTCAGAGAACAACTTGAGCAACAAAATAAAATTCAAACATGCGATGAATTAGAAAATTATCCATTCTTTATTGATACTGAATATTTTCAAACAACAACTTCGAAAATTGAGAATAACGATCTAAATGAAGTTATTCAAAATTCAACAAATGATTTGGGCTTAGATTCTTTTAAGGAAAAAGATTTAAGCTCTTATTTTGATCTCTCTCTATCAGGTTGCGAGAAACTTGAAATTTTAGAAATTGAATAGAATAAAGATGTTAAATTTTTCAAAAACTCAAAATTGGAGAAGGATTTGAATGAACATGAATTTTCTGGATTGTATGAGGATGAATTGCGAAATGAGGATGAAACAGAATCAGGCCATGAATCCAAGTTTGAAAAATTTAACTTTGAGAAAACTTCCAACAAACTTGAAGTTGCCAGGATCGAAAATATGTTGTCCAATAATGGAATTGAGAAATGTAACCACATAGTCTTGCACAACACTCATAATAAAGTTCACGATTGCAACTGAGTTTATATACGGTCATAAACTTTTGAACAATTACACTGATAAGTTTGTTGAACACATGAATTATTTTTGGAATGTTAGCTTGATTGAAAAACTTCATGTTAAGATGACACTGGACATTCATTTACTAGACTGTAAATCTAGGTATAAAGGTGAGATGGTTTTCAAAAACCTCTGCTTATTTGAAAACATGCCTAGACATAGTAGGAACGGTATTCATCGGGCTAGAACCAGGTGTAGGGAAAGAGTTGGTGGCATTCTTTGCATCGCAAACACATATATCATTGTACATATAATCCATTCTTACATATAGTTAAACTGCATTTCATTCTACTAATAATTTTGCATTTAATCCATCTTTGGCTTCTATCTTCAAATTTAGGAAACGTTACAGTGTGGATACTGTTTGATTCTAGTGTTGGGGGAGGAGTTTGCATTACATCCTTTTTTTTGTATAGGACCATCATGCATTTTAGATTGTAGTAACATGCCAACTTTTTTTGAAAAATGGCTCATTTTAGATTGAGACAATAAAATAAATTAACAATTGTTAGTCAGTTGATAGTATTTTTTTTTCTCTCAATTAAGACCGGACAAGAAATATAATGAAAAGTTGAATTTTGAGGGATAACAGCGTAACTGGTACATGTGGAGATTCTTAGTTGATGGCCATGAAGTTTATTCAAAATTGTAGTCTTTGTTTAATAAGTGGATGACTTAAAAATACTTATATTATCTTTTCGAATCTTTACAACCAAGTTGTGTTAAGCTGAATTTGCATAAATCTCACTTGTTCTTATATTTTCAATAATAATAATAATAGTAATCCAAGGGTATCCAACATTTCTAGTAATTCTAACACTGGTGTGCAAATCCGCAAAGCTATATCTAACATGTTGTTGACAAAGTTAGCATCGACATATCTTGGTCTCATTTTATGAGTTGGACACCTAAGGATTACCGACATGTTGTTGACAAAGTCAGCGTCGGTCTGCATAATCCGCCAAGCTCTGTTCCATCTGTCATGAATGGTATACCTTGGTCTTTTAAGTTAGGTGTATGTAATTAATCATAAATTTCAATTTTTATAGAGATAGAGAATAAGCGATGAAGCCCAAGCACTTCTTGACCTTACCGATTTGACTAGTCATGCACAAGGAATTTAGAATATCATTTTGCGAACTGTGACAAGCAAACTAAGAATTTATTTCATGGTTGCACTATGTTATCAACCAAACCAACTGGCCAAACTAGAACATAAAATTTGAAAACTTGAATTATATTGAAAATTTGTGACAAGCTGAGGTATCTAAAATAAAATCAACTGACTAGAAATTGTTAATTTAATTTGTTGTACCACCTTTATGAAATAAGTCGTGTTTTCATTTTTTATTTTAATTTGCATATGTTCATTGCATTCACATAGTTTCATTAGAATCAGTGCATACTGCATTTGGATTTTGTGGGTAGTATCCGCTGAAAACCCTCATGAAACACCACTCGTCCTACTAGGGACACCTAGAGGTTTAACGGCTTGTTGCACATGCTCAATGCAGTCGGGTTTCCTACGAAAGTGTGACCTATCTAGTTTAGTTGTTCATTTTTATTTTACTCGAGGACGAGTAAAAGATAAGTGTAGGTGTATTTGATTAGCATATCAATGTGTTTATTTTATGTTGTTATATCTTATCTTTTATATATAAATAAATATTATGTTGGGTATTATTTTGTTGTTTTTACAAATGAGTTGTTCAAGCCTTATACAGCCTTAAAAGTGATGAATTTATGTCATATACATGAAGAATTTCATAAGAAGCTGTCATTGGAGGCTAGTTGTGTTCACATTGGTCACCTTGGAAGGAGATTGGTAGAAAAGATCTTAGGAAATCAATCAAATGGACACATGTCAAAGAAGGATAAGAGGAGAATCTAGCATAACCTTTGATGAAAAAGGGCCCATATATTCATAGATTTGATTAGGGTTTTGCAACTCCGCTATAAATACACACGTACTCCCATTGTAAAGAGACACTTTTCTGCCATAATTTTTCTTCCATTAATCTAGTTTAGTCTTCTTTTTTGCTTTTCTACATTTTTATTGTCTTAGCAATTAGTGTTGTCTGCACAATTAGATTTGGTAGAGCACTATTTGTCTTTTGCACTTATTTTCATTAGTGATTGACTGTATGATTAGATTCAACGGTAATCCTAATTTTATTTCCTGTTTGTTATTTAATTTTTGCAATTTTATTTTGTTTCTTTTATTGCTTTCCTAGATCGTATTGGATTGAATATAGATTTGATTCGATTCAGATCTGATTCAATTCAATAATATTTTAATTGCAGTTCCAATTTCTTTGTTTTCAAAATCAACCTCCAAGTTTTGTCTAACTCACCCAAGAAATATATAAATAATAAAATTCCTCCCTGTGTTCGACCTGCATAATAAACGATCTGTGCGCTTGCAGTTATTATTACAAAATCGTGTTTTTCTAGTTCTTAGAAAGCGTCAATCGGAACTCACGCCACTGTTACCATCGCGCAAAGTCCTTAAAGGTTTTATTTTACTTGCTTAGTTCAAAATTTTAAAGAAATGGACATATGAAATCTCATTTTATTATAAAAAGCTACCATAGGGTCAATAGTTATTAAACTTTTCAAGTTAATGATTCAAGGACATAATTTAAGACAATGAAATACAATTGAACATAATATAGATAAATACGAAGGAGATCTCTAAAAGAAAAAAAGGTAGTATAAGGAATACATTTAATAGCATCATAATTTCCATAAATTATACACTTTTTTCATTCCATCATAATAAATTAAATGCTTAAAATTTGAATTTTGAGAGAGGATTGTTATTGACACTCAAGTATTATTGGGGGGTCAATTTAAAAAGAAAATAGAATTTGGAGTGTCAATAACAATACCCTTTTGAAACCAATCTGGTTTCATATACATTGATGTGGAACATATTAGATTGAACATTTTTTAAGAAATTAGGAGTCTACATACTTTAATAATGAGGGATTTGGAGGGGAAATTTGGAATTTACAGAATAAGGAAGAGAAAATGAATAAAAGGCAGTTGTAAAAGTAGTAGTTCATGTGTGGTCAGAGTTAATACTGGATACATGATATATTTTTCTAGATTATCCATAGTCGATCTATCATCTTATTTATGGTATATTATTAAATTTTGATATATACAATAGAATTTAACTAGTTTAGTGAAACACCCCACCTCCGTTAGGGTCACTCTCAAAGGGAATGCCCTAATTTCGGCGGAGGTTTATAAGTATAAGTCACAGATATACAAGACAGATATAAGAACACATATTTTTGAACAGCTAAAAACAACAACATCTTTTATTTCATTAAAATACGTGTTCACAAAAACATGCCATACTTGTCTTACAATTCTTCCAAAGACATAACAACTTCATAACTGTCTTGATTACATTATTAAAGAAGCATAAAGAAAACATAAATAAACTACAAAAATCCCCTAATTGCTGTCCAAAGCCATAGTCCAATGGAAAAGATCCAAGCAATACATTCTTTCTCTTCAAGCTGGATGTGAAAAACTGGTCAAGCTGCGGTATTCCCTCCTTGAGAACGGGGGGGGGGGGGGGGGGGAACGAAAGAAAAAGAGGCGAAAGGAAAAAGGGTCAATCATAAAGACTGAGTAAGTCCTAGTTACTTTTAGTGTAAAAACGGTTTTAAAACAACATGTCATGTATGAACTGGAACTAAACTTAAGAATGGGGTCAAGGTGGACAAGATAGACTAAGGTGATCATGATAAGTCAAGACAAGTCAAATAAAGCACCATATGTTCAAGATTCGTTGCATCGACTGTACTAGTATGCTAAGCCCAGGTCACAAGTTAATCACGAAATAAATCCCACGGCCCAATATCATGAAATGACCCTGAAACGGGGTCTGACCCAAGTACGGGGTCCTACGGAGCGCTTATCTAGTCGATCGGCTCCCTACAAGTTCTAGCTCGTCAAGTGTCCGTGTCACACGGCTAATCACGAATGTTGTCACCTGTTCTGGGTCCACCTTCGGGTGTATCAGCCCTAGGGTGTCAACCCCTGACACGATTCAAGATGCACAGATAAATCTACTGATACCTAGTGTCTGCCCCGGAATACGCGCACGACCGTAGTCCACCGAACCTACACTGGCGTACCCCACTGTCGTCGTTCACCTCTTACAATCAGCCCAGTAATCGTGCCCCACCCGGCATAGCCCCAGGGTGCCTTGATACATCTAGAGGGTTACTGCTGAAAAGGGTCGTGTCTAGGGTTTCGCCTAACAGATTAGGTCATGTAATTCGTAACCTAACCCGCCTAACCGATTAAGTCATGTAATTCGTGACTTAATCCTTTTCCAGTCTAGTCATGTCAAGGTGGTTAAGTATGTCATTTAAATTCGCGACTTAACCCGCCTACGTGTCATGTCAAGTTGGCTAAGTGTTGTCGTTTCCAGTTCATGACTTAGCCCTACAAATCGTGTTCAAGTTGGTTAAGTTGTCTTTTCATGTTCATGACTTAACCCTAATTGGCATTAATTGATTCGTTAATTCACCGAACCACTCACATTGGATCCTGTTGTTCGTAGCCACTGGATTTGCCGGGCGGTTCCGGGCAGGTTTACGCTACGAACTCAACCCAACCTCGGGTTTCAAGCGCGATGTGACCAACTACCCACATTGGATCCTATTGTTTGTAGCAACTGGATTTGCCGGGCGGTTCCGGGCAGATTTACACTACAAACTCAACCCAACCTCGAGTTGGCCACTTTCTTGTTTTCTAAAGTCATGCCCATGTTCTTATCAGATTTTGTGCTATTTCCATAGCATGTTCATATGTCAATTTCGTGCCCAACTAAGGCATGTTTCAAGTCAAGTTATGGCATGTTCAAGTCAAGTTTTCGTGCCATATTCCATGTTCTACTTATGCCAAATTTCACGGTTTATGATTATAATCAATTCAAGTTTTGCCTATTCTACCCAATCGTATCCCCAACGTATATAAACATACTTCGTTCACAAGCATAAACAATTCAAGAGATAAAGGGGAATAACACCAAACATGTGATAGGCATATGTGAAAATTCCAACATCACTTGCATAATATACAGCTATAACATATCACATGGTTTCAATACTAGCATGATAACTTGGCATAGTAATGGTTCCAACTTAGTTTAACATGATGATTTCATCATAGGCATAATAATTATTGCGGGCATAATAATTATTTTATTACAAACATGAAACACTAAAGGCATGGTAATCCTAATAGGCATAGTGGATTCCAATTCAGCATTTTTAACATAATGATTCTCATATAATATTATAGACATAATGATTCCAATTTAGCATTTTTAACATAATGATTCTCATCTAACATTATAAACATAATGATTCCAATTTAGCATTTTTAACATAATGATTCCAATTTAGCATTTTTAACATAATGATTCTCATCTAACATTATAAACATAATGATTCCAATTTAGCATTTTTAACATAATGATTCTCATCTAACATTATAAACATAATGATTCCAATTTAGCATTTTTAACATAATGATTCTCATCTAACATTATAAACATAATGATTCCAACTTTTCATCATAATCTAGCAATTCCCAATTTTTCATTAATCATGATAGGTATATTAACATCACAGGCATAGTTCCATCAACAGTCATAGACATGGTTTAATTAGCATCATAGGCATGGTTTAATCAACATAAAGATTTCAATAAACATAGTGATTCCATGGACATGTATTAGTCTAACTTGCCATACAATTAAACCCAAGTGATTCATAACAACATCAAAATCATGACAAGTTTAACTTGCAACGTTGCCATAGCAATATTCCCAAATTATAATTCAAAGTTAAACAATATAAACATGGATCAACAATAGTTCCTAAATCCGGTTTCAATTCATGGCATGTCCATATTGTTTTAGCATTTTTGCCTAAAAAGTAACATAGAACTTACAATATGAAGCAAATAATCCAAATAAAAATCCCAAATCAAATGGCCCTAAATTCGTTGTCTAAAGCGTCGTAGTTGTTGTAGCTTCTAGTTGTAGCCTTCAAGAGTCGTCCTTCGTCTTCTATCATTTTGTTCTTTGTATTTTTAATTTAAATCTCTAGGTTTAATGGTGGCGGCATGAGGCTGAAATGAAATAGTATGATTTAGGCTAGGTCTTAGGTCCTTTTTATAATGTTTGCAAGTTGATTTAGACCGTCGATGGAGCTTGATTCAATAATAGCCGTTCGTTTGAAGGAGAGGCCAATCAGGAGCTGACACCTAGCCCTAGTGACAAGGCAAGGCTCAGAAAATCGACCAAACACAGACCAGGCCAGCCAAGACCTGACTAGCCAGTACATTCTGACCTGGGCGCACTTGGCAGGTGCGCCAGGCTAAAAATGTACTGGCGCACTTCCCAAGTGCGCCAGTTCATTTTTGTTCTGGCGCACTTCCCAAGTGCGCCAGTGCATTCTGATCCGTTTTCTGGTTTTTGGCCCAACTTCGTTCGTCCATATCTTCTTCATACGATATCCGTTTTACGCAAACTCGGACTCTATCTCAAGCAGAATTCCGAGACGAACGCAATGGCGTATCCCGTTTCCCTTAATTCTTTGACTTGAAATTAGTTATACTCTAATTTGTGAATCTCACTGTTATAGAATACACGGGGTGTTACATTCTCCCCATTAAAAGGATTTTGTCCCCGAAATCTTCAAGTTAGGAAGAATGTATATCTTAACATCCAAACATCCATCTACTCATCCATCAAACACGAGCATCCATTGTCCTTAAAAGACTTCTAATGCTTCATGATCATATGCGAAGTGTGTGTGTACATGTACTTATCTAATGCACAATCAGTCGGTCTACTGATTCAGTTGACCTCCTTAATGCAAATTATGTAAGTGTCATGAATCCATTATGTATGCAAATTCTCCTATTCATGATTCTACATGAGTGCACAATCATTCATACAAATGAGACATCCATATGACAACACACTAAACCTCATCCATATACGAATAAATACATTTATGCATATGCAACATGAAAATGTGTCCGAGCCGATCTAGTGCCTAATGTGTATTCATGCATCCACGAGCAACCACTTGCGACCACTTGCAACCATTTTGCAATCATAACATGTTTCAATTACATGTTTACATCCAAAAATATTCTACCTATGGTTCTCAAGATAGGATCGAGGAGAGAAACAAGATAAAACAAAGCATCTAGAAGAAGTTAACGATGTACCGCCAGAAGGTCCGGTCTGCTTCTTAGGGCAGTCTTTGCTGATGTGTCCAGTCTCCCCACAATGAAAACATTCACCTTACTTCCTCTTTCTACAATCCTTGGCTATGTGCCCTTCCGTACCACAGAAATTGCATTTCCTTTTATTACGTGAGTTGTCGTTCCTGCCTCCTTTCTCGGAGTCTACCTTCTTATTCTGAGAATCGTTGGGCTTGACCTCTTTCTTCCCTTGAGAGTTTTCTGCCTTTGTCTCCTTCTTGCCCTTATCTTCTTCGTTCAGCAATGCCATCTGCACCAACCTTTCATACGTAGCTCCCATGGTTATATGGGTCATGGCCAAACTGTGTAATGGCTCATTCAACCCCTTGACAAAGCGGAGAGCCTTCTTGTGCGGGGTGTTGACTAGGTCTAGTCCGAACCTAGCCAGCTCATCGAACTGATTAACATACTCTTTGACTGCCATATTCCCTTGCTTAAGAAATAAAAAATTTCCCAACTGTAAACTCCTTTCAGCTTCTGAGAGAAATTTAGCCTCAAACCTTGCCCTAAAGTCCTCGCATGTTTCCACTGGTCTTTCTGCATTAGTGACTTCCCACCAGTAGGAAGCCTCACCTTTAAGTAGCCATACTGCCAGTTGTACTTTCTGCCTATCTTCTACCTCAAAGATGACGAATAAGTCTTTGGTTTCCTTTAGCCAATTCTTAGCTGCCACGAAGGATTCGGTTCCATGAAAGTCCTTTCCTCCCATAGCCTTAAAATATTTACATATCTTAGCAAAAGTGTTTACCCGCGGAGGAGGTGGAGGAAGAGGCGCTGCTGCAGCTGGATGATTTCCTGCAGCTGGGGGAGGAGGAACGGTAGGGCCTGGCTGAGTGGCCCTTGCTTCTAAGAACCGTCTAAACCAACCAGGTATTGGTACACCCTCTGGCAAGTTAAGTTCTTCGGACATGCTGAAACAAAAAGGATAGATTCAAAACGAAGGATAAGAGATAGTACCTATGGCTTTGGGGGACTCTACCTTTTTAAAATAAAATAATATTTTATCTTTTAAAAATGCTTCTTTAAATTTCTTTTTGAAAAATAAATTTTCAAAACTTTTTATCTTATCTGGTAAACCTATGCTCTGATACCAAGTGAAACACCCCACCTCCGTTAGGGTCACTCTCAAAGGGAATGCCCTAATTTTGGTGGAGGTTTATAAGTATAAGTCACAGATATACAAGACAGATATAAGAACACATATTTTTGAACAGCGAAAAACAACAACATCTTTTATTTCATTAAAATACGTGTTCACAAAAACATGCCATACTTGTCTTACAATTCTTCCAAAGACATAACAACTTCATAACTGTCTTGATTACATTATTAAAGAAGCATAAAGAAAACATAAATAAACTGCAAAAGTCCCCTAATTGCTATCCAAAGCCATAGTCCAAAACGGAAAAGATCCAAGCAATACATTCTTTCTCTTCATGCTGGATGTGAAAAACTGGTCAAGCTGCGGTATTCCCTCCCTAAGAACCTGGGGGGGGGGGACGAAAAAAAGAGGAGAAAGGAAAAAGGGTCAGTCATAAAGACTGAGTAAGTCCTAGTGACTTTTAGTGTAAAAACGGTTTTAAAACAACATGTCATGTATGAACTAGAACTAAACTTAAGAATGGGGTCGAGGTGGACAAGATAGACTAAGGTGATCATGATAAGTCAAGACAAGTCAAATAAAGCATCATATGTTCAAGATTCGTTGCATCAACTGTACTAGTATGCTAAGCCCAGGTCACAAGTTAATCACGAAATAAATCCCATGGCCCAATATCATGAAATGACCCTGAAACGGGGTCTGACCCAAGTACGGGGTCCTACGGAGCGCTTATCTAGTCGATCGGCTCCCTACAAGTTCTAGCTCGTCAAGTGTCCATGTCATACGGCTAATCACGAATGTAGTCACCTGTGCTGGGTCCACCTTCGGGTGTATAAGCCCTAGGGTGTCAACCCCTGACACGATTCAAGATACACAGATAAATCTACTGATACCCAGTGTCTGCCCTGGAAAACGTGCATGACCGTAGTCCACCAAACCTACACTGGCGTACCCCACTGCCGTCGTTCACCTCTTACAATCAGCCCAGTAATCATGCCCCACCCGGCCTAGCCCCAGGGTGTCTCGATACATCTAGAGGGTTACTGCTGAAAAGGGTCGTGTCTAGGGTTTCTCCTAACAGATTATGTAATAACCCGGAAAATCTGGGCCAGTTTAAAATTTTTATTTTGGCAATTTTAGCGAATTTTGATTATTTAAAAAGAATTATTTTAAATAATATCGACAAGAAATTTATTTTGAATATATTTAGAACGTATATATTATATACGTCGTCGTTAGAATATAAATAATTATATATAATTATAAATAGAATTGAAAATGGCGCGGTAGTTCGATAATTCGATTTCAAACTTCAATTGAACATACCGGGTGCAAAACAATCCGGATTTTAGTGAAACCAAAAACATTAGGATCTAATTGTGAATATCTTTCCAACGAATTCGAAAAATCGAAATTTGATAGCGGGAATCAAAAGATATGTCCAGTTGAAATTTCTGAATAGTCGCTATGGAATTCAGGCCCTTAAAAATGGAAATTTTGCAAACGACCTCGGATTTCGACGAAACCACTTTTGTTGGGTCCGGGATGTCAAGTTATTGCTAGATTCCAAATTTCATAATTTTTCGAATCAATATGTGAGCGTGGCAAAGGAAAACGCGTTTGACCAGTTTTAGTTGATTTTAATCGACTGGAAATTGGCCATTTTTCAAACGGTCTCAAAATTCGATGAAATTTGTTTTGTTAGGACCGTATCGTCAATACGAAGCTAGAAAATATTTTTCTGGAATTTTTCTAGTTAGTATGTGACCACAGTAAATTGAAATGTGCGTTCAAATTCAATATATAGAGTTAAATGTTGATTTTGGCGGAAACTGATCGAAACAGTCGAATCAGCTTACAATACATATCCCATTGTGTTCAGAATGGGGGTAATTATCTATGGACGACAGGCCGTGGGCCTTGTTTCGAGGTCGAATAAAAAAGTTTCTTTTTGAAATTAAATAAATAAATAAAAAATTAATTAATTAAAACTCTCCTAACCTCACTCAGGCCCCCCCGTTCATTTTGAAATCATTCAAAAAAAAAACCAGATCCCCAAAACTGCGTTGACCGTCGCCTCCCGCGCCTCTGCGCCGCAAACGGCGCTGCCGCCGTTCTACTCCCCCCCGATCCTCTTCTTCCCCAGTCCCTCCGTCTTCTCCTCCTTCATTCGAGAAACCCGCCAGCCCTTCTCTCGAGTCCTCCGTCGCTGACGACCGACTTTTCCCTCCTCCTTTTTGATGCTCGCGCTCCATCCATCCCCTCTTCCCTTCCACCGGCGAACGCTCCACGATCCCACGCCCTAGCCCCCTTAAAGCCGTTCGAACCCTCCACCTGAAGGCCACCAGCCAACCGCGCCTCCTCCCAGTCCGACGCGCATAAGCCCCTTCCTCCGATTCAACCAGCAAATCCCCTTTTAGCGCTGTGAGTTTTTATTTAATTTTATTTTCAGTTTTATTTAAAACATAAATAAAAATCTGATTTTTTACTTGAATGAAGATTAGATTTGTATTGTATAAATGTTAGATTTTTAATTAAATAAAGAGAGGGTTTAGTGAGGTAAAAATATGATTTTTACTTCGAGAAAAATATAATTTTTATATTTTTAAAGAATTAAAAATATGATTTTTATATTTTTAAAGTATTAAAAATATAATCTTTACTATATAGAAGGCGTAAAAATATGATTTTTGTTTATGTAGGGAATTTAAAATATAATTTCTACATGATAGTAATATTAAAAATATCATCATTGTATATGTAGCAAAATAAAAATCTGATTTTTATTTTATATACGTTGAAATAAAATATGATTTTTATAATGACATATTTGAAAGGGTGAAATCTTTCTTTTTGAAAAGGCGAAATCTTTATTTTTGAAAAGGCGGGATTTTTATATATTGAATAACGAGGTAAAAATTCGATTTTTATATATTGAATAGCAAAGTAAAAATGTGATTTTTATATAGGTAGTGGATAAGGGCAACGAAATAGACGAAAGAAAAGCACGGTGAAGATTTCCTACCCATGAAGAATTGCGTCATTCAGTTTAACGAAAGGGTGAGAATTTCTCACTCTTCAATTTCTTTTCTAGTTATATATATATACTAGGATGCAGACGGTGCTTAGTAGCACCCGACACAATCGTCCACAGACCATGGACTTGTTTGTTTGGTTGTGTAGTTGGTTAGATTTTTTGGTTTGAATTGAATTGTTTGGTGAATTGAATGAATTTGATTGATGTGTGAATGGCGTGGGCCTTCACTAGACCGGGGATAAGGCTAGGCCTCGTCCCGTTTCTAGTATCGTGCCGTTATGCCGCCGAATTTTTTTAAAATATATTAGAAAAATAAAAAAATCATTTTATTGAATAAATGAACTGAATAGAGCATTCATAAGTTAAATAAAATATTTTATCGTTAAAAATATAGTTTTAACGTGGAAGTGAATAAAATAAAATATTCATTTACAAACCGGACGGTTTGTTTATGTACACCTCTTTGAAGGACATTGATTGGGTCGATAGATTTTACACATCGCCCAACCGCACAACTAAAATCTATGTTTGATTGTTTGAAACCCCACACGGGTGTTGGGATGAAATTTGAAGTTCACTCATCCTGATTGATTAAATATGTCGATCGATTGATTGACAGGCTGTTATAAGCGTTGAATATCCATATTTGATGCTTATGCAGTGTAGTGCACTTTGGTTGATGGTTGATTATTTTCAATACTATTATATGCGTGTGATGTATGAAAATCCATATAATTAACATTATATGGTGATTGATTGGGCCTCATTCCAATTTAGAGAATTAAGAATATTATAAAATAAAGGTTCATGTGTTGACTGTACTCATCCGTTGAGATTAGTCATGTGTTGAACGAAATATTTTAATAATAAAATTTACATCTTTATCAATATTACAAAATAAAGGTTCATGTGTTGACTGTACTCATCCGTTGAGATTAGTCATGTGTTGAACGAAATATTTTAATAATAAAATTCACATCTTTATCAATATTATAAAATAAAGGTTCATGTGTTGACTGTACTCATCCGTTGAGATTAGTCATGTGTTGAACGAAATATTTTAATAATAAAATTTACATCTTTATCAATATAAAATAAAGGTTCATGTGTTGACAGTACTCATCCGTTGAGATTAGTCATGTGTTGAACGAAATATTTTAATAATAGAAATATTTGAAATAGAAATATTTGAAAAGGAAATATTTGAAAAAGAAATATTTGAAATAGAATATTTGAAAATAGAAATATATGAAGACGTGTTGATTAGATTGACGCCATTTTGACGTGAACGATATTTATATCGATTTTATTCATTTTAAAATGAATATCGAAAAGTAATTTTGAAATCGAATATTTCGAAAGGAAATGAATTGAAAACGATTTCGAAATGAAATGAATTGAAAACGATTTCGAAATGAAATGAATTGAAAACGATTTCGAAATGAAAAGAATTGAAAACGATTTCGAAATGAAAAGAATTGAAAACGATTTCGAAATGAAATGAATTGAAAACAATTTCGAAATGAAATGAATTGAAAACGATTTCGAAATGAAATGAATTGAAAACGATTTCGAAATGAATTGAATATAAAACGAATTTGATTTGAATCGATTAGAAAACCAATTTGAATTGGATTGAATAGAAAACGAATTCGAATTGAATTAAATAGAAAACGGATTTGAATTGAATTGAATTCAATTGAAAATGGATTGAAATAGAATTGAAATCGATTTGAATTGAAATCAAATAGAAGTGAATGTAGAAAGAATGTATAAGGGAAAATTCAATTTTAATTTGAATTTGAATTAAAGGTTGAAATTGTCTTTAAAACAAATTTGAAATGACTTATAAAATTCATTTTAAAAAGGTAATCGACGATATATATATAATATATATATTATATATATAATGGCCTGAAGAGAACCCGCCGCGCCGCGGTAGTTCGTGAATTTCGACCATTTATTTCAAACGGACATTACGGGAGATCCGACTGTCGGATTCTCCTAAAACCAGAACCGTTGGGTTCGTATCGAAAAGAGCTTTCTAACGAATATTAGAAATTAGAAATCTAACGGTTGGATTTGGAATTATGTCCAAATCAAATTTGAAAAAGGTCGCTGTAAGTGCAGTTCGATGGCCATTGATGGAAATCGACTGTACGGGCCTTGATAAAATTATTAAAAATATCAATAATTTGTGTAAAATCATTAGAAATGATTTGGGAAAATTTGGGATGAAAAACTCCATATTTGAAAAGATAAAAATAGATTTTTATCAAAATGAACTAGTTTGAACTAAATTTAAAACCCGATTTGTTTTTAAATAAATAAATTAGATTTAAAAAGGGGTTTTAAATAATCGGAATTCCTAATATATTTGAATTAAATTAAACCAGAATTGATTCATGGGTTTATCGTGAACTGTGTTTTAAAATAACACTAGTTCTTTAACCCGATAATAAATAGAATGTGATTTGGGTTTGTCGTGAACTGTGTTTTAAATTACACCTAGTTCTTTAACCCAGTAAAAGGAGTTTTAATGAATCTGCAATTAGATTGAAATGGGGAATTGATAATTTAAATTATCAACTTTAGAAAATGAGCGAGAATGGAGCATCACCAGTTTTGCTCCAAAGCGATAGTTAAATCTTTAATTAGATTTGAACGTGAAATGGTAATTAATTTTACCGATAACACCGTGGTGTTAAATATGGAGTATTACCAGTTTTGCTTCATGGGATGAATAGGTTGGGATTGGGAAATAAAATAAATAATTACTTCGGTGTGGTTCGCTAATCTCGACTAGTTTGGAAAACCATAATTTGGTTTGAAATGACATCCAAAGGAAGATCAAAGGATAAATTTTAAAGAATTTATCTTGGATAAAATTAATGGGAACCTTTCCCTAAGAATTGAAATTTAGAAACTAGCTGTAGGTTAGCTAAGAAGAATGGTTTCCTGGGTATTGATCTGATGTTGGTTTCGGCCTTCGGGGTTAATATTTGGGAAATTGTTCTCTTGTTGATTTACGGTTAGTAGCTACTGAATTGGAATGAGGCGTATGCTGTATTTGTGTAACATTCGTTTTTAATATACGCGGGTTGTTCGGGAAGGCTGGGTTTATACCCATTCTGAATAACCGATTCGACGATATGTCAAAGATGAAGACGGTGGTTAAAGACCGGAAGTCTTCACATCGTTCGGATAATTACTGACGATCCTGATTGGGCTGTACACCCAAGAGGATGGAAATAGTTGGTGGTCGTCCAGACGTACTTGGAGATGGATGGATATGCGAGGAAAGTGCCTCCGGTTTCGTTCAGACCTAGAACGGACTTGTAAATGGATGGTGTGTCTGACATTGTATTCCTTTATATTGTATTTGTTGATCTCTGCTAAATATATATTTGTTTGGCGGCGGAGAATTTATTCTCTTGTTTAACGCCCTTCTCTGAGACATATGAGCTCAGAGGTTATATATTGGCAGAAATCAGTGGTACGATATGGATTGATAGTGTGGCATGCTGAGATGCAGTGATCCAGACTTTTGTTGAAAAGCAAAGTTTGGTGGTTGATGATCAAAGCGCAGCTGATATAGCATGGCTTTGTGTATAGCGTTGATCCGCGAGCCTCACACCCCGGTATGGTGGCAAACTGATGGTTTGATCAGTATGCTTTTTCGTGGATGGGCACCTTAGTGGTGTCGTGGATTCGGTCGACCGAGATGAGCCTAGTGCTCAGGGATATATAGAGTAAGCGGTGTTTTCTCTCGCTGGGACGTAAGCCGCGGTGGTACTCTAGTCCCAAATGTGCGGGTGTAGACGGTGTTTTCTCTTGTAGGGACGTAAGCCGTGGTGAATTGCATTCCGCGATCGATCTTTCGAATCAGGAGCCACCATGATGGAAATCCAATTTCCGATACGTGTATTGCAGTTTTAATTGTAGAACTAGTATGGCGACATGATATATGGTACCCATGCCGTCTATGATTGATATTTATGATTGGAATTGTTTTGACACTATACATGTAACAACCCGTATTTTCAATAACCTGTTATAACATAAATCGAGGCAGAATTTAATTCTAAAATCTGAATCAAGGGAAACGGGCTTTGCCATTGCGTTCGTCTCGGAAAAATACGCGAAATAGAGTCCGAGTTTTCGAAAATCGGAGTCCGTATGACCCAGTTAAGGCCCATTGAAGTTTTCAGAAATTTCCATGTCAAAAACAGATTTGAATTTCAAGTTCAAAGTTGGAAATTAGGGCAAACTGGCGCAGGCGGGAAAACTCCCGCCAGGACCCCCATGTCGACAGGCAAGTCGACAGGGTCCCCAGGGTGTTGACAGCCCTGTCGACACGGGGTGGCCAGGCAGTTTTGCCTGGCGCACCATTTTGGGTTTTGGTCTGGGCTTGGTTCTAGAGAATTCCGAAATCTGACGGACCTAAACTAACCTAGGGTTAATCCTAGGGCTAAAAACACTTTAATCTTCTATAAATAAGACCCTAATCCTACGCTAAAACCTAATTTATTCATTCTAGTAGCTAAACTATGGCAAATTGATTTCTCAAATGGCCTCCACTTAAAAACCCTAGCCTCCACCCTCTTCAAAAATAATTCCTATGAAGATTTTGATATTCATACAAGCATTTCTAAGTTGTATGAATGATCATTAGCTTGCATACATCATCAAGTTGCAAGCTTTATTGGCTAAGCTAGAGTTTTTGGAGTTTTTGTTAAGAGTTTTCTTATTGGAGCTTTGTTTTGGGTTTTTATATGCTTGCATGAAGGGCTTCTCAATCTTTATTAGTAGATTTGTGTCTTCATAATATTTGTAAGCCCTCTTACCTTCATTTTAGAAACTCTAAAGTTAATATGTGATGCAAGTTGGGATTTTTGCAAGTTCATTGAGTTATGCGTGTTTATGCAAGTTCACTAAGCTATGATTTGCAAGTATGCATGTTTATGCAAGTTCACTATGCCATGATTTGCAAGTTTATTGAGTTATGCATGTTTATGCAAGTTCACTATGCCATGATTTGCAAGTTTATTGAGTTATGCATGTTTATGCAAGTTCACTATGCCATGATTTGCAAGTTTATTGAGTTATGCATGTTTATGCAAGTTCACTATGCCATGATTTGCAAGTTTATCGAGTTATGCATGTTTATGCAAGTTCACTATGCCATGATTTGCAAGTTTATCGAGTTATGCATGTTTATGCAAGTTCACTATGCCATGATTTGCAAGTTTATCGAGTTATGCATGTTTATGCAAGTTCACTATGCCATGATTTGCAAGTTTATTGAGTTATGCATGTTTATGCAAGTTCACTAAGCCATGTTATGCATTTTTAATAAGTCATGCATGCTTATGCAAGTTCACAATGACATGTTGTGCATGTTTGACAAGTTATGCATGTATATGCAAGTTCCCTATGCCATGTTAGGAAAGTTTAACATGTTATGCATGTCTATGGTAATATGCAAGTTCACTATGCTAAGTTATGCAAGTCTAACATGTTATGCATGTTTGTTGTGATATGCAAGTTCATCATGTATAGTTCCCTCTTCCTATCCTTTATGCGTTATTACGAATATGAAAGCGATAGAATGACGTTGGGGGGTTTGGGTAAACTTAAAATACATGAAAATATAAGATTGGGAATTTACCTATTAAGTTAGGTCTACCCCTTGGGAATTTACCTATTAAGTTAGGTCTACCCAAGTATTTGTTGACTTGTAATTATGTTTTGAAATAAAGTGGACATGACCCTTAGAAAACATAAGTGTGGCCAACTCGAGGTTGGGTTGAGTTTGTAGCGTAATTCTACCCGGAACCGACCAGCTTAACTAGTGGCTACAAACAATAGGACCCAATGTGAGAAGTTGGTCATGTGGTGCCAAGACCCGAGGTTAGACCAAGTTGTGGTGTAAATCTACTCGGAACCCACCGGCTTAACTAGGTAACCACAACAAAGTCTAATGTGAGAGGTTAAGGTGCATTAAATTAATTAATGCCTCATGATTAGGGTTAAGTCAGGGTCCACTAATACTTAACCGATTTGGGGATTTGAGGGATTGAAATGGGGTTAAGTGTGAACTGTCGGTTACACTTAACCAATTTAATCCATTTGGGGGTTTGAGGGATTGAAATGGGGTTAAGTTGTGAACTGTCGGTTACACTTAACCAATTTAATCCATGATTAGTGAAGGGTTAAATCGCACTTAACCCTCTTAGGAAACCCTAGCAACGTGGTCTGTTCCAGCAGTAATCCCAGTTTGGTATCATCACAACCCTAGAGGCTAGGCTAGGGCAGGGCACGATTACTGGACTGATGTAAGCGACCAAAGCGACGGCTGAGTGGTACAGCGGTGCGGGTCCAGGCGGGCTACGGACGTGCACGTAATCCGGTATTGGACAAACTCGAGGCACGGGTACCAGTAGGTTTAGACTGTGCATTATTGCTTCAGTGTCTGGGGTTGACACCCGAGGGCTTGATACACCCGAAGGTGGACCCAGCACAGTCTGACTACATCCATATGTGTGCCGTATGGACACCAACACTTGACGTGTTAGGCTTATAGGGAGCCGATCGACTAGCCCGTTTGGTTGGACCTTATATTAAGGTCACTTCTTGTTATTGGGTCAAAGCTTGGGCCAAGGGATCAATACCTGTTATGTTGGTTAGCTAGTACACCATGGTGCAAAAACTTAACCTTGTTTATGCGATGACACCTCTATCTATCTTGCAGTTAATTTATCATGCCAGTATGTTGTTGTCTATCATCATCTCAGTTTCCATCATGCTGTTAACTTTATTAGTTTATAGACTGATCGTAGCAGGGCTTACTCAGTCTTTTTGACTGACCTGTTTTCTTTCGCCTCTTTTCCTCCGTTCCCCCCCAGGTTCTCAGGGAGGGAATACAGGAGCCTAGCTTGGATCTTAGCTGCTTTCTTGGATAGCTCATGTATGCTTTGGACTTGAGCTCGCTATGGTTTTTCCACTTTGGGGATAGCTACTTTTATGTTTTCCTTTTCAGTTCCAGATGATGTTATTTTATGTACTAGACTTGTTTATTTGGGAAATTGACATTATGATGTAGCAGACTTGTTTTTGAAATGGTTTGAAATTCTTCCGCTGTTTTATCTATCTACTTACTCTGTTTATTTACATATATATATGTCATGTCCTGCCTTGTTATATCATTATGCATGTTTACCTTGTTTTAAAACGCCCCACCAAAGTCAGAGTTGCTTGCAAGAGCCACCCTGGCGGAGGTGGGGTGTTACATTTGGTATCAGAGCATATGGTTTACGAGAAGGGATAAAAAGGTTTTTAAAACTTTTGAAAAACTATTTTCAAAACCAAGTATACAGTATTTTCCAAAGAAAAGTCTAGTTATTTTTAAAGGCTATTCCCCAAAAGCCATTAGCAATGTCCTTTGACCCCTCGTTTGAACTCTTTTCTTTTCGTTTCCAGCATGTCTGATAATCTCATCTTGCCCGAAGGAGTAACAATACCCGATTGGTTTTGTCGGTACTTGGAAGTCACGGCACCGGTCCCGGGTGTCTCTAATGTTGTCTTTCCAGTCAAGGCCGTTGTTCCTCCTCCTCCTTCCGTATCTGATGTTCCTCTTCTCCCTCAGCCTCCACAAGCGGATTTTGCGGAAACTTGTAAGAACTTTAAGATGATGGGTGGCAAGAATTTTAGTGGAACAGAGACTTTTGTAGAGGCAAGGAATTGGTTGAAAGAGACCGAAGATCTTTTAGCCACCTTTGATATAGGCGACCGCAGGAAGGTTTTATTAGCCGTATGGTTGCTAAAGGAAGAAGCTGCACGTTGGTGGGTAGTCACCACCGCTACTAGGCCAATTGAGACTTGGGATGATTTTAGAGGAAGGTTTGGACTGAGGTTCTTATCACTGAAGCAAGGGGACATGACTATTAGGGAATACATAGATAAGTTTAATCAACTGGCTCGGGTCGATTTAGACTTGGTTAATACAGCTCAGAAGAAGGCCCTACACTTTGCTCTAGGATTAAACGAGCCATTACATGGTTTGGCCATGTCTCATATACCCTTGGGGGCGACTTTCGAGAATTTGGTGAATATGACCCTACTTCAAGAAGAAGATAACAATGACAAGAAAGAGGTCAAGGCGAGTGAGTCTCAAGGCAAGAGGGTAAATTCCGGGAAACGAGGCAAGAATAACAACAACCGCAAGGACAAGCCAAGAGAGAATAGGAAATGCAACTTCTGTGGTAAAGTTGGACATATATCCAGGGAATGTAGGAAGAAGAAGAGAAAGCGGGGCGAATGCTTTCATTGTGGTGAGTCTGGACATCTCAGCAAGGATTGCCCGAGGAAACAAGGGCAAGGTCAGACTCAGTGTGCAGGACTATCGGGAGGGCGAGTTCATCCCCTCAACACCGTTCTTCCAGCTCATGATAGAGGTATGTTTCTGTTGAAAAGTCTTGTTTACATTTTCTGACTTTCCTTGTTCGTACTTTGTTTGATTCTGGCACATCGCATAGTTTTATTTCATCTGATCTAGTTGAAAGTTTGCACCTAAGTACTAGTCTAGTTGATGATCCCGTATGTGTTTCAAATCCAATTGGGGGTTCTGCCCGTTTGTCTGTGGTCTGAGTGGATTTGAAAATTTCTATCATGAGTATAGAATTCTCGTGGGATGTTTATATTCTCGGTTTCAGGGGATATGGGTTGGTTTTGGCCATGGAATGGTTGTCCTGTTTTGGAGCCATTCTTGGTTTTTGTACATAGGGTTGTGAGGCTCATGACTCGCCTCGGTAATACCCTAGAAATTTCTAGCAACCCGATGGGTCCCGTCATGTTATGTTATCTTGAATCCCTCGACTCGTCTATCGATAGTTTGCAATCTGTGAGGGTGGTCCGAGAATATCCTGATATCTTGGGTGAAGTAAAGGGGTTACCCCTAGACGTGGGATAGATTTCCGCATTATCTGGTTGGTAATACCAAGCCAGTTTCGTGGCCGGTTAGGCACATGACCTCACGAGATGAGAGTTAAGAAAGCAAGTCAAGGAGTTGATTGAGAAGAACTTCCTGAGACGAAGCATTTTCGAGTAAGGTGCTCCAGTAGTATTCATTACTAATGTGGACAGTTTGCTTCGCTTATGTGTTGATTATCGTGAGAACGATAGACAACCGTTACCAAGGATCGATGATTTGTTTGATCAGCTTGTAGGAGCATCTGTTTTCTTTTGATCCATCTACCGGATTCCATCAGCTTAGGATGGCTGAGGATGGAATTGACAAGACTGCGTTTAGGACTCTAGATGGATTTGTGGAATGGATAGTCATGCTATTTGGTTTGACTAATGCACCCGCATATTACGTGAACTTGATGGGTAGGGTGTTTAGGGAGTCCTTGAACAAGTTTGTCGTGGTCGTCGTAGACGATACTTTGATCTCCTTAAAAGAACGAGGAAGAGCATGCTAGACATCTCAAGGAGGTGATGGATACGCTTAGAGCCACCAGTTGAAGGACAAGTTCTCCAAATGTCACTTTGGAGGAAAGAAGTCGGATTTCTTGGGCACATAGTTCCTAAGTAAGGCTTAGCGGTGGATTCCGCTAAAGTGGTTGCGGTTTAAGACCGGAAAACCCTGAGGAGGGCAATTGAAGTAAGAAGCTTTCTCCGTTTGGCTAGTTAGTTAGCATTCCCTGAGCTTAGACTTACTCTTCAGGATCAAGGAGGGGGTTTCACAGGAAGAAGACCCGCAGTTAGTCAAGAACATGGACCAGTTGATTCGAGGCGAGATGTTAAGTCACCTCGCTAGATATATTATAGATGATAAGGGATGACTAAGGCGCGATGAGAGATTATGTGTCCCTCGAGTGGAAGACTTGGTAAAGAAGGTTCTTGAAGATGCGCATCACTCGAGGAGGTGGCCGAGTTGGTCTCAGGATGCATGTTGTGCCACCAGGTTAGGGCCAAGTCATAGAAGCCTGGCGGGCCATTACCTCCATTGGAGGTTCCGCAAGGGAAGTGTGAAAACATCTCGATAGATTATGTGGATAGATTACCCAGATCAAAGAAAGGGAATACGGTTAGGTGGGTCATTATAGGTAGACTCACGAAGAGTGCTCATTTCAGTCCGGTGAAGAGCGAGAGGACTGCATCATGGTTAGCAACGGTTTACCCTCAAGAAGTTGGCCAGTCTTGAAATAGCCTACAGGAAGCCATGGGTAGGCAACTGAATCTAGGTATGGCCTATCACTCATAGGCGGATGGTTCATTTCGATTAAGCATGAGTTATAGAAAATCACGTTTATAAGGGCAATTGGCAACGTGGATTGGTATTTTCAAGAAAAGTTCTGCTGCGTGGAATACTTTATAGTAAATAGACGAGATCCAGGATTCACTAGTGAATTTTGGAGAGCTTGCATGAAATCATGAGGTTACAGTTATGTTTAAGCCAGGTATACAGAAAAAAAAGAATAAGTGGAAAAGGAAGACGAGAGGCGATAATGAAATGAGTTCCAACTCGAATTTGGGAAATAGGAGTTAGGAAGCCAAGAAATCATGAAGTTAAAGACGGTCAAAGCACAGTGGAGTTAAGCTCAAGGAAACGTGACTAAGAAGAGTGAAGACTAGATACACGCATCATATCTCTTTGTAAGAGTGCATCCTTGATCCTTGTTTTCCTGTGGAGCTTGCTTGCAAGTTATCTTTTGTATATATATCCTCTCGGTCCCATTCTCGATCTTATTTCTGTTGTAAACTCCATAAGGGGGATATGACTCATCGGTTAGTACTATATGTCAGAGTTTGAATGGATTTCTTGTAATCCAAAAAGGAGTTTATCTTGCTTATCTTCTAAGATCTCTTTTTAGCATATCTCTATGCTATCCATGTTTATCTAATTATCGTGCTAATCTTGTCATGAGAACCTTAGATAGAAACCCTTTGGATGAAACATGTGTTTGAGACATGTTATGATTGATGGTTGCAAGTGGTTGCAAGTGTTTGCAAGTGGTTACTCGTGGATGCATGATACACATTAGGCACTAGATCGGCTCACACACTCCTCATATTGCATGTGCATGAGTGTTTATGCTTATTCTTGGATGAAATTTGTATGCCATCACATGGATGTTGCATATGGATGTATGATTGAGCACGCATGTAGATATTATACATTACGTTAGGGAATTGCATACATATGGGTACATTTCACTAGCATATTTTGCATTGATCTTTGCATTAGATAAGTACATATACACACACTTTTGCATATGTTCATACAGCATTTAGAATCTTTTAAGGACAATGATTGCTCGTGGATGATGCTTTGAGTAGATGGATGGTTGGATGGTAGGATACGTTCTTCCTAACTTGAAGATTTCGGGGACGAAATCCTTTAAGGAGGGGAGAATGTAACAAACCGTATTTTCAATAACCTGTTATAACATAAATCGAGGCAGAATTTAATTCTAAAATCTGAATCAAGGGAAATGGACTATGCCATAGCGTTCGTCTCGGAAAAATACGCGAAATAGAGTCCGAGTTTTCGAAAATCGGAGTCCGTATGACCCAGTTAAGGCCCATTGAAGTTTTCAGAAATTTCCATGTCAAAAACAGATTTGAATTTCAAGTTCAAAGTTGGAAATTAGGGCAAACTGGCGCAGGCGGGAAAACTCCCGCCAGGACCCCCATGTCGACAGGCAAGTCGACAGGGTCCCCAGGGTGTCGACAGCCCTGTCGACACGGGGTGGCCAGGCAGTTTTGCCTGGCGCACCATTTTGGGTTTTGGTCTGGTCTTGTGGCTTGGTTCTAGAGAATTCCGAAATCTGACGGACCTAAACTAACCTAGGGTTAATCCTAGGGCTAAAAACACTTTAATCTTCTATAAATAAGACCCTAATCCTACCCTAAAACCTAATTTATTCATTCTAGTAGCTAAACTATGGCAAATTGATTTCTCAAATGGCCTCCACTTAAAAACCCTAGCCTCCACCCTCTTCAAAAATAATTCCTATGAAGATTTTGATATTCATACAAGCATTTCTAAGTTGTATGAATGATCATTAGCTTGCATACATCATCAAGTTGCAAGCTTTATTGGCTAAGCTAGAGTTTTTGGAGTTTTTGTTAAGAGTTTTCTTATTGGAGCTTTGTTTTGGGTTTTTATATGCTTGCATGAAGGGCTTCTCAATCTTTATTAGTAGATTTGTGTCTTCATAATATTTGTAAGCCCTCTTACCTTCATTTTAGAAACTCTAAAGTTAATATGTGATGCAAGTTGGGATTTTTGCAAGTTCATTGAGTTATGCGTGTTTATGCAAGTTCACTAAGCTATGATTTGCAAGTATGCATGTTTATGCAAGTTCACTATGCCATGATTTGCAAGTTTATTGAGTTATGCATGTTTATGCAAGTTCACTATGCCATGATTTGCAAGTTTATTGAGTTATGCATGTTTATGCAAGTTCACTATGCCATGATTTGCAAGTTTATCGAGTTATGCATGTTTATGCAAGTTCACTATGCCATGATTTGCAAGTTTATCGAGTTATGCATGTTTATGCAAGTTCACTATGCCATGATTTGCAAGTTTATTGAGTTATGCATGTTCATGCAAGTTCACTATGCCATGATTTGCAAGTTTATTGAGTTATGCATGTTTATGCAAGTTTACTAAGCCATGTTATGCATGTTTAATAAGTCATGCATGCTTATGCAAGTTCACAATGACATGTTGTGCATGTTTGACAAGTTATGCATGTATATGCAAGTTCCCTATGCCATGTTAGGAAAGTTTAACATGTTATGCATGTCTATGGTAATATGCAAGTTCACTATGCTAAGTTATGCAAGTCTAACATGTTATGCATGTTTGTTGTGATATGCAAGTTCATCATGTATAGTTCCCTCTTCCTATCCTTTATGCGTTATTACGAATATGTAAGCGATAGAATGACGTTGGGTGTTTGGGTAAACTTAAAATACATGAAAATATAAGATTGGGAATTTACCTATTATGTTAGGTCTACCCCTTGGGAATTTACCTATTAAGTTAGGTCTACCCAAGTATTTGTTGACTTGTAATTATGTTTTGAAATAAAGTGGACATGACCCTTAGAAAACATAAGTGTGGCCAACTCGAGGTTGGGTTGAGTTTGTAGCGTAATTCTACCCGGAACCGACCAGCTTAACTAGTGGCTACAAACAATAGGACCCAATGTGAGAAGTTGGTCATGTGGTGCCAAGACCTGAGGTTAGACCAAGTTGTGGTGTAAATCTACCCGGAACCCACCGGCTTAACTAGGTAACCACAACAAAGTCTAATGTGAGAGGTTAAGGTGCATTAAATTAATTAATGCCTCATGATTAGGGTTAAGTCAGGGTCCACTAATACTTAACCGATTTGGGGATTTGAGGGATTGAAATGGGGTTAAGTGTGAACTGTCGGTTACACTTAACCAATTTAATCCATTTGGGGGTTTGAGGGATTGAAATGGGGTTAAGTTGTGAACTGTCGGTTACACTTAACCAATTTAATCCATGATTGTGAAGGGTTAAATCGCACTTAACCCTCTTAGGAAACCCTAGCAACGTGGTCTGTTCCAGCAGTAATCCCAGTTTGGTATCATCACAACCCTAGAGGCTAGGCTAGGGCGGGGCACGATTACTGGACTGATGTAAGCGACCAAAGCGACGGCTGAGTGGTACAGCGGTGCGGGTCCAGGCGGGCTACGGACGTGCACGTAATCCGGTATTGGACAAACTCGAGGCACGGGTACCAGTAGGTTTAGACTGTGCATTATTGCTTCAGTGTCTGGGGTTGACACCCGAGGGCTTGATACACCCGAAGGTGGACCCAGCCCAGTCTGACTACATCCATATGTGGGCCGTATGGACACCAACACTTGACGTGTTAGGCTTATAGGGAGCCGATCGACTAGACCGTTTGGTTGGACCTTATATTAAGGTCACTTCATGTTATTGGGTCAAAGCTTGGGCCAAGGGATCAATACCTGTTATGTTGGTTAGCTAGTACACCGTGGTGCAAAAACTTAACCTTGTTTATGCGATGACACCTCTATCTATCTTGTAGTTAATTTATCATGCCAGTATGTTGTTGTCTATGATCATCTCAGTTTCCATCATGCTGTTAACTTTATTAGTTTATAGACTGATCGTAGCAGGGCTTACTCAGTCTTTTTGACTGACCTGTTTTCTTTCGCCTCTTTTCTTCCTTTCCCCCCCTAGGTTCTCAGGGAGGGAATATAGGAGCCTAGCTTGGATCTTAGCTGCTTTCTTGGATAGCTCATGTATGCTTTGGACTTGAGCTCGCTATGGTTTTTCCACTTTGGGGATAGCTACTTTTATGTTTTCCTTTTCAGTTCCAGATGATGTTATTTTATGTACTAGACTTGTTTATTTGGGAAATTGACATTATGATGTAGCAGACTTGTTTTTGAAATGGTTTGAAATTCTTCCGCTGTTTTATCTATCTACTTACTCTGTTTATTTACATATATATATATATATATATGTCATGTCCTGCCTTGTTATATCATTATGCATGTTTACCTTGTTTTAAAACGCCCCACCAAAGTCAGAGTTGCTTGCAAGAGCCACCCTGGCGGAGGTGGGGTGTTACAATACACATATTATAGTATCAAATGATTTGTTTTAAACGTACCAAGCATGTTTGGCTATTATAAGGGAAAACCCTATCCTCCGGCTTGCGTTGCATTGTGTGATGGGACCTAGGTCTTATAATAGCTTCATTTTTCGAAAAAGCATTGCGCTGTTTATTCTATGCACTAGTATTCTTGGGAGGAGACCCGTTCCGTGTTATACGGCGTGGTCCCTTGAATTACTCTCTTTTAAAGTAAAGTTTTAAATAACTGTTTTAGTTCTCACACCAGTCACATGACTGACCTGGAGTTTATTGTTTTAACCTAAACTCTGGGTGCCCCTATTTTCCACACGGGCAGCTAGTAGTTTTGGTTTTGCAGATTTATATTCACAGGATCCTGGTTTACAGCTGGAATGATATTCGGAAAGCTTTGTATCCGTATATCTCTTCTAGTTGTGTATTGTATTATTTTCCGCTGCGATGTATTTAAATGTAATTTAAATCTCTGATATTTCTGTGTAATATTCATTTATACTCTGTATATTCTTGTGTTCTGGTGCATTGTTGTAATATACAATGAAATGTTCTTTTGTCTGTGTTCTGATTTGTCTTGTCCTCACAGTAATTCGTTCTTTCTCATCTCTTCGGAGACCGGGGAAGTTTCGGGTCGCTTCATTTGGTATCAGAGCTTTGGTTTACAAAGCTCAGAGGACAAGACATATTAGAACCATACGAAAGAATTCATCAGAATTGGATTTGTAATATCCAACGAGAATGACTCGTTAGAGATGGGATCAGTAGTATCCTAGAATGAGTGTGAAGAGTATATTTTCCAATTGAAAACAATTTTGTCTTGAAAATTTAAATCGTTTCACACATATTTGAATATTTGTTTTATATTGAATTTGGACAATCCAATATATAAAGATTTTGCATATACGCCTTGCAAACGTGTATTCGGAATTTTAATATATTGAATAGATATAGAATCACACTCTAGTCGCCCGGAGATGATACTGATGATTGAGATCTCATCATCAGTGTTTATGTTCGAGTTTCGAAAGTGAGATATTTATATATTTCCAATCGACTGGTGTGAGAACCAAACTAGATAGATTTATTGTTGTGATTTGGCATCAAAAACATGATTTTTAGTATATATATAAAAAAAAAATTTAATTATACCTTTGAAAGTTAACCAACACATTGATTGCTGGCTGTGATGATTATTAATTCAACTAATAGAAATACTGGAATGATATATGAAGCATAAATCAAGATATTTGTTAACGAAAAGTAATGCAAACTCTCTTGATAAAATCCTCAAATATAATGTAGGAGATGGTTCTCTATGGCTTATCTAATGCTGACTTCAGTATGACTCCGAAACAAACAAGGAGGGCCCAGCAGAAAGCAGAAAAAGAAAGGAAGTTGAACTTAGGAACATACTTATGTGTTTATTGTCGTATATGCAGAGAAGAAGGGCATTATGCGGTTCGATGCCCTGAGAGAAAGAAAATCAAGGAGAAAGAGATAAGAATGGACATAGTTTGTTTTAATTGCAAAGAAACGGGACATTTTGTGGATAAGTGTCCAAACGTTAAGAAAAAATCCAGAAAATTAGGAAAAGAAAAGAAGTGCTTCCGATGCAAAGATATTGGGCATCTAGCCCGAAATTGCCCGTTAAAGAAGGGTGATAAGAAATCCAAAGGAAAGGAGATATCTACTTTGGAAATTATGCAAGGAGGAGGCACGACTTCCTAGAAAGTTGGGTTTTAATGTAATGAACTAGCATTTTGGATATATGTATGGATGTGTATGATGCTTGTATGAACTTAAATATGCTTTTGTTTTAAAAATGTATCGATATTGTATAATATAGCTAGTGTAAGAAGAATGATTGAACTAAGGTGAATTTAGCACCGCATATTAGAATGTTTTGGTATTTGATTGAAATTGCATGCATATACTTGTACTTACATTGAGCAGGTCATAGCAAGGAGGCTAGAGCAGAGAATAAAATTTGTTTGCCCGACAAATAGGTACATGTTTACTACATAATTTACTGTTTTGTTCGGGTGATGATGATTTTATGAGCCTATTGGCTAGCCGCTTGGCTTTTTCTTTTTCTTTTTGAGATCTGAAGGACCGGGGAAGCTATTTGAGATTTCCCGATGCTCCCATTGCAGGGGAGGTTATGGCTAAATTTTTCGAAAATTTAGGGTGTTAGCCAAATTTTTGAAATTTTTGAAAATTCTCAGAAACTGAAAAGTTGGAGAACGGAAGCCAAATCGAACGTAGAGTTGATTAACCAAACCACTTTCGACTTTGTTCCTTTTTGGGGACGAAAAGTTTTAAGTGGGGGAGATTGTAATAACCCGAAAAATCTGGGCCAGTTTAAAATTTTTATTTTGGCAATTTTAGCGAATTTTGATTATTTAAAAAGAATTATTTTAAATAATATCGACGAGAAATTTATTTTGAATATATTTAGAACGTATATATTATATACGTCGTCGTTAGAATATAAATAATTATATATAATTATAAATAGAATTGAAAATGGCGCGGTAGTTCGATAATTCGATTTCAAACTTCAATTGAACATACCGGGTGCAAAACAATCCGGATTTTAGTGAAACCAAAAACATTAGGATCTAATTGTGAATATCTTTCCAACGAATTCGAAAAATCGAAATTTGATAGCGGGAATCAAAAGATATGTCCAGTTGAAATTTCTGAATAGTCGCTATGGAATTCAGGCCCTTAAAAATGGAAATTTTGCAAACGACCTCGGATTTCGACGAAACCACTTTTGTTGGGTCCGGGATGTCAAGTTATTGCTAGATTCCAAATTTCATAATTTTTCGAATCAATATGTGAGCGTGGCAAAGGAAAACGCGTTTTACCAGTTTTAGTTGATTTTAATTGACTGGAAATTGGCCATTTTTCAAACGGTCTCAGAATTCGATGAAATTAGTTTTGTTAGGACCGTATCGTCAATACGAAGCTAGAAAATATTTTTCTGGAATTTTTCTAGTTAGTATGTGACCACAGTAAATTGAAATGTGCGTTCAAATTCAATATATAGAGTTATATGTTGATTTTGGCGGAAACTGATCGAAACAGTCGAATCAGCTTACAATACATATCCCATTGTGTTCAGAATGGGGGTAATTAGCTATGGACGATAGGCGGTGGGCCTTGTTTCGAGGTCGAATAAAAAAAGTTGCTTTTTGAAATTAAATAAATAAATAAAAAATTAATTAATTAAAACTCTCCTTACCTCACTCAGGCCCCCCCGTTCATTTTGAAATCATTCGAAATAAAAAAAAAGAAGAAAACCAGATCCCCAAACCTGCGTTGACCGTCGCCTCCCCCGCCTCTGCGCCGCCAACGGCGCTGCCGCCGTTCTACTCCCCCCCGATCCTCTTCTTCCCCAGTCCCTCCGTCTTCTCCTCCTTCATTCGAGAAACCCGCCAGCCCTTCTCTCGAGTCCTCCGTCGCTGACGATCGACTTTTCCCCCCTCCTTTTTGACGCTCGCGCTCCATCCATCCACTCTTCCCTTCCACCGGCGAACGCTCCACGATCCCATGCCCTAGCCCCCTTAAAGTCGTTCGAACCCTCCACCTGAAGGCCACCAGCCAACCGCGCCTCCTCCCAGTCCGACGCGCAGAAGCCCCTTTCTCCGATTCAACCAGCAAATCCCCTTTTAGCGCTGTGAGTTTTTATTTAATTTTATTTTCAGTTTTATTTAAAACATAAATAAAAATCTGATTTTTTACTTGAATGAAGATTAGATTTGTATTGTATAAAGGTTAGATTTTTAATTAAATAAAGAGAGGGTTTAGTGAGGTAAAAATATGATTTTTACTTCGAGAAAAATATAATTTTTATATTTTTAAAGAATTAAAAATATGATTTTTATATTTTTAAAGTATTAAAAATATAATCTTTACTATATAGAAGGCGTAAAAATATGATTTTTGTTTATGTAGGGAATTTAAAATATAATTTCTACATGATAGTAATATTAAAAATATCATCTTTGTATATGTAGCAAAATAAAAATCTGATTTTTATTTTATATACGTTGAAATAAAATATGATTTTTATAATGACATATTTGAAAAGGTGAAATCTCTCTTTTTGAAAGGGTGAAATCTTTCTTTTTGAAAAGGCGAAATCTTTATTTTTGAAAAGGCGGGATTTTTATATATTGAATAACGAGGTAAAAATTCGATTTTTATATATTGAATAGCAAAGTAAAAATGTGATTTTTATATAGGTAGTGGATAAGGGCAACGAAATAGACGAAAGAAAAGCACGGTGAAGATTTCCTACCCATGAAGAATTGCGTCATTCAGTTTAGCGAAAGGGTGAGAATTTCTCACTCTTCAATTTCTTTTCTAGTTATATATATACTAGGACGCAGACGGTACTTAGTAGCACCCGACACAATCGTCCACAGACCATGGACTTGTTTGTTTGGTTGTGTAGTTGGTTAGATTTTTTGGTTTGAATTGAATTGTTTGGTGAATTGAATGAAATTGAATGATGTGTGAATGGCGTGGGCCTTCACTAGACCGGGGATAAGGCTAGGCCTCGTCCCGTTTCTAGTATCGTGCCGTTATGCCGCCGAAATTTTCTAAAATATATTAGAAAAATAAAAATATCATTTTATTGAATAAATGAACTGAATAGAGCATTCATAAGTTAAATAAAATATTTTATCGTTAAAAATATAGTTTTAACGTGGAAGTGAATAAAATAAAATATTCATTTACAAACCGGACGGTTTGTTTATGTACACCTATTTGAAGGACATTGATTGGGTCGATAGATTTTACACGTCGCCCAACTGCACAACTAAAATCTGTGTTTGATTGTTTGAAACACCACACGGGTGTTGGGATGAAATTTGAAGTTCACTCATCCTGATTGATTAAATATGTCGATCGATTGATTGACAGGCTGTTATAAGCGTTGAATATCCATATTTGATGCTTATGCAGTGTAGTGCACTTTGGTTGATGGTTGATTATTTTCAATACTATTATATGCGTGTGATGTATGAAAATCCATATAATTAACATTATATGGTGATTGATTGGGCCTCATTCCAATTTAGAGAATTAAGAATATTATAAAATAAAGGTTCATGTGTTGACTGTACTCATCCGTTGAGATTAGTCATGTGTTGAACGAAATATTTTAATAATAAAATTTACATCTTTATCAATATTATAAAATAAAGGTTCATGTGTTGACTGTACTCATCCGTTGAGATTAGTCATGTGTTGAACGAAATATTTTAATAATAAAATTTACATCTTTATCAATATTATAAAATAAAGGTTCATGTGTTGACTATACTCATCCGTTGAGATTAGTCATGTGTTGAACGAAATATTTTAATAATAAAATTTACATCTTTATCTATATAAAATAAAGGTTCATGTGTTGACAGTACTCATCCGTTGAGATTAGTCATGTGTTGAACGAAATATTTTAATAATAGAAATATTTGAAATAGAAATATTTGAAAAGGAAATATTTGAAAAAGAAATATTTGAAATAGAATATTTGAAAATAGAAATATATGAAGCCGTGTTGATTAGATTGACGCCATTTTGACGTGAACGATATTTATATCGATTTTATTCATTTTAAAATGAATATCGAAAAGTAATTTTGAAATCGAATATTTCGAAAGGAAATGAATTGAAAACGATTTCGAAATGAAATGAATTGAAAACGATTTCGAAATGAAATGAATTGAAAACGATTTCGAAATGTAATGAATTGAAAACGATTTCGAAATGAAATGAATTGAAAACGATTTCGAAATGAAATGAATTGAAAACGATTTCGAAATGAAATGAATTGAAAACGATTTCGAAATGAATTGAATATAAAACGAATTTGATTTGAATCGATTAGAAAACCAATTTGAATTGGATTGAATAGAAAACGAATTCGAATTGAATTAAATAGAAAACGGATTTGAATTGAATTGAATTCAATTGAAAACGAATTGAAATAGAATTGAAATCGATTTGAATTGAAATCAAATAGAAGTGAATGTAGAAAGAATTTATAAGGGAAAATTCAATTTTAATTTGAATTTGAATTAAAGGTTGAAATTTTCTTTAAAACAAATTTGAAATGACTTATAAAATTCGTTTTAAAAAGGTAATCGACGATACATATATAATATATATATTATATATATAATGGCCTGAATAGAATGCGCCGCGCCGCGATAGTTCGTGAATTTCGACCATTTATTTCAAACGGACATTACGGGAGATCCGACCGTCGGATTCTCCTAAAACCGGAATCGTTGGGTTCGTATCGAAAAGAGCTTTCTAACGAATATTAGAAATTAGAAATCTAATGGTTGGATTTGGAATTATGTCCAAATCAAATTTGAAAAAGGTCGCTGTAAGTGCAGTTCGATGGCCATTGATGGAAATCGACTGTACGGGCCTTGATAAAATTATTAAAAATATCAATAATTTGTGTAAAATCATTAGAAATGATTTGGGAAAATTTGGGATGAAAAACTCCATATTTAAAAAGATAAAAATAGATTTTTATCAAAATGAACTAGTTTGAACTAAATTTAAAACCCGATTTGTTTTTAAATAAATAAATTAGATTTAAAAAGGGGTTTTAAATAATCGGAATTCCTAATATATTTGAATTAAATTAAACCAGAATTGATTCATGGGTTTATCGTGAACTGTGTTTTAAATAACACTAGTTCTTTAACCCGATAATAAATAGAATGTGATTTGGGTTTGTCGTGAACTGTGTTTTAAATAACACCCAGTTCTTTAACCCAGTAAAAGGAGTTTTAATGAATCTGCAATTAGATTGAAATGGGGAATTGATAATTTAAATTATCAACTTTAGAAAATGAGCGAGAATGGAGTATCACCAGTTTTGCTCCAAAGCGCTAGTTAAATCTTTAATTAGATTTGAATGTGAAATGGTAATTAATTTTACCGATAACACCGTGGTGTTAAATATGGAGTATTACCAGTTTTGCTTCATGGGATGAATAGGTTGGGATTGGGAAATAAAATAAATAATTACTTCGGTGTGGTTCGCTAATCTCGACTAGTTTGGAAAACCATAATTTGGTTTGAAATGACATCCAAAGGAAGATCAAAGGATAAATTTTAAAGAATTTATCTTGGATAAAATTAATGGGAACCTTTCCCTAAGAATTGAAATTTAGAAACTAGCTGTAGGTTAGCTAAGAAGAATGGTTTCCTGGGTATTGATCTGATGTTGGTTTCGGCCTTCGGGGTTAATATTTGGGAAATTGTTCTCTTGTTGATTTACGGTTAGTAGCTACTGAATTGGAATGAGGCGTATGCTGTGTTTGTGTAACATTCGTTTTTAATATACGCGTGTTGTTCGGGAAGGCCGGGTTTATACCCATTCTGAATAACCGATTCGACGATATGTCGAAGATGAAGACGGTGGTTAAAGACCGGAAGTCTTCACATCGTTCGGATAATTACTGACGATCCTGATTGGGCTGTACACCCCAGAGGATGGAAATAGTTGGTGGTCGTCCAGACGTACTTGGAGATGGATGGATATGCGAGGAAAGTGCTTCCGGTTTCGTTCAGACCCAGAACGGACTTGTAAATGGATGGTGTGTCTGACATTGTATTCCTTTATATTGTATTTGTTGATCTCTGCTAAATATATTTCTGTTTGGCGGCGGAGAATTTATTCTCTTGCTTAACGCCCTTCTCTGAGACATATGAGCTCAGAGGTTATATATTGGCAGAAATCAGTGGTACGATATGGATTGATAGTGTGGCATGCTGAGATGCAGTGATCCAGACTTTTGTTGAAAAGCAAAGTTTGGTGGTTGATGATCAAAGCGCAGCTGATATAGCATGGCTTTGTGTATAGCGTTGATCCGCGAGCCTCACACCCCGGTATGGTGGCAAACTGATGGTTTGATCAGTATGCTTTTTCGTGGATGGGCACCTTAGTGGTGTCGTGGATTCGGTCGACCGAGATGAGCCTAGTGCTCAGGGATATATAGAGTAAGCGGTGTTTTCTCTCGCTGGGACGTAAGCCGCGGTGGTACTCTGGTCCCAAATGTGCGGATGCAGACGGTGGTTTCTCTTGTGGGGACGTAAGTCGTGGTGAATTGCATTCCGCGATCGATCTTTCGAATCAGGAGCCACCATGATGGAAATCCAATTTCCGATACGTATATTGCGGTTTTAATTGTAGAACTAGTATGTCGACATGATATATGGTACCCATGCCGTCTATGATTGATATTTATGATTGGAATTGTTTCGACACTATACACATATTATAGTATCAAATGATTTGTTTTAAACGTACCAAGCATGTTTGGCTATTATAAGGGAAAACCCTATCCTCCGGCTTGCGTTGCATTGTGTGATGGGACCTGGGTCTTATAATAGCTTCATTTTTCGAAAAATCATTACGCTGTTTATTCTATGCACTAGTATTCTTGGGAGGAGACCCGTTCCGTGTTATACGGCGTGGTCCCTTGAATTACTCTCTTTTAAAGTAAAGTTTTAAATAACTGTTTTAGTTCTCACACCAGTCACATGACTGACCTGGAGTTTATTGTTTTAACCTAAACTCTGGGTGCCCCTATTTTCCACACGGACAGCTAGTAATTTTGGTTTTGCAGATTTATATTCACAGGATCCTGGTTTACAGCTGGAATGATATCCGGAAAGCTTTGTATCTGTATATCTCTTCTAGTTGTGTATTGTATTATTTTCCGCTGCGATGTATTTAAATGTAATTTAAATCTCTGATATTTCTGTGTAATATTCATTTATACTCTGTATATTCTTGTATTCTGGTGCATTGTTGAAATATACAATGAAATGTTCTTTTGTCTGCGTTCTGATTTGTCTTGTCCTCACAGTAATTCGTTCTTTCTCATCTCTTCGGAGACCGGGGAAGTTTCGGGTCGCTTCAGATTAGGTCATGTAATTCGTGACCTAACCCGCCTAACCGATTAAATCATCTAATTCATGACTTAATCCTTTTCCAGTCTAGTCATGTCAAGGTGGTTAAGTATGTCATTTAAATTCGCGACTTAACCCGCCTACATGTCATGTCAAGTTGGCTAAGTGTTGTCGTTTCCAGTTCATGACTTAGCCCTACAAATCGTGTTCAAGTTGGTTAAGTTGTCTTTTCATGTTCATGACTTAACCCTAATTGGCATTAATTGATTCGTTAATGCACCGAACCACTCACATTGGATCCTGTTGTTCGTAGCCACTGGATTTGCCGGGCGGTTCCGGGCAGGTTTACGCTACGAACTCAACCCAACCTCAGGTTTCAAGCGCAATGTGACCAACTACCCATATTGGATCCTATTGTTTGTAACAACTGGATTTGCCGGGCGGTTCCGGGCAGATTTACACTACAAACTCAACCCAACCTCGAGTTGGCCACTTTCTTGTTTTCTAAAGTCATGCCCATGTTCTTATCAGATTTTGTGCTATTTCCATAGCATGTTCATTTATCAATTTCGTGCCCAACTAAGGCATGTTTCAAGTCAAGTTATGGCATGTTCAAGTCAAGTTTTCGTGCCATATTCCATGTTCTACTTATGCCAAATTTCATGGTTTATGATTATAATCAATTCAAGTTTTGCCTATTCTACCCAATCGTATCCCCAACGTATATAAACGTACTTCGTTCACAAGCATAAACAATTCAAGAGATAAAGGGGGAATAACACCAAACATGTGATAGGCATATGTGAAAATTCCAACATCACTTGCATAATATACAGCTATAACATATCACATGGTTTCAATACTAGCATGATAACTTGGCATAGTAATGGTTCCAACTTAGTTTAACATGATGATTTCATCATAGGCATAATAATTATTGCGGGCATAATAATTATTTTATTACAAACATGAAACATTAAAGGCATGGTAATCCTAATAGGCATAGTGGATTCCAATTCAGCATTTTTAACATAATGATTCTCAACTAATATTATAGACATAATGATTCCAATTTAGCATTTTTAACATAATGATTCTTATCTAACATTATAAACATAATGATTCCAATTTAGCATTTTTAACATAATGATTCTCATCTAACTTTATAAACATAATGATTCCAATTTAGCATTTTTAACATAATGATTCTCATCTAACATTATAAACATAATGATTCCAACTTTTCATCATAACCTAGCAATTCCAGATTTTTCATTAATCATGATATGTATATTAACATCACAGGCATAGTTCCATCAACAGTCATAAACATGGTTTAATTAGCATCATAGGCATGGTTTAATCAACATAAAGATTTCAATAAACATACTGATTCCATGGACATGTATTAGTCCAACTTGCCATACAATTAAACCCAAGTGATTCATAACAACATCAAAATCATGACAAGTTTAACTTGCAACGTTGCCATAGAAATATTCCCAAATTATAATTCAAAGTTAAACAATATAAACATGGATTAACAATAGTTCCTAAATCCGGTTTCAATTCATGGCATGTCCATATTGTTTTAGTGTTTTTGCCTAAAAAGTAACATAGAACTTACAATATGAAGCAAATAATCCAAATAAAAATCCCAAATCAAATGGCCCTAAATTCGTTGTCTAAAGCGTCGTAGTCGTTGTAGCTTCTAGTTGTAGCCTTCAAGAATCGTCCTTCGTCTTCTATAATTTTGTTCTTTGTATTTTTAATTTAAAGCTCTAGGTTTAATGGTGGCGGCATGAGGCTGAAATGAAATAGTATGATTTAGGCTAGGTCTTAGGTCCTTTTTATAATGTCTGCAAGTTGATTTAGACCGTCGATGGAGCTTGATTCAATAATAGCCGTTCGTTTGAAGGAGAGGCCAATCAGGAGCTGACACCTAGCCCTAGTGACAAGGCAAGGCTCAGAAAATCAACCAAACACAGACCAGGCCAGCCAAGACCTGACCAGCCAGTACATTCTGACCTGGGCGCACTTGGCAGGTGCGCCAGGCTAAAAATGTACTGGCGCACTTCCCAAGTGCGCCAGTTCATTTTTGTTCTGGCGCACTTCCCAAGTGCGCCAGTGCATTCTGACCCTTTTTCTAGTTTTTGGCCCAACTTCGTTCGTCCATATCTTCTTCATACGATATCCATTTTACGCAAACTCGGACTCTATCTCAAGCAGAATTCCGAGACGAACGCAATGGCGTATCCCGTTTCCCTTAATTCCTTGATTTGAAATTAGTTATACTTTAATTTGTGAATCTCACTGTTATAAAATACACGGGGTGTTACATTTAGGTTGGGCACTGGCCTAGCCTTAATGAATGTTGGTCCCTTATACTCAATCTTGTCACTTGTGTTAATTTAGAGAAGAAAAATAAAGTATTTATTTATTTCATTGTTTTTGCATCAGCATCACCCCAAAATAGGGCTGCACACAACTCATATCTAATCCGACCCACCCACCAACTCAACCCAACCCACATAAACTCAACCCAACCCATCCTAGTTCGGGTCGGATATGGGTTTCAATTTGTAACCTATACTATATACAGGTCGGATTTGATATTTGTCCAATCCAACCTTATTTTAACCCAACCCAACCCTATATTAAAAAAAATATTAATACCAATCCACTTAATATTAGAATAGTATAATCCTAGAATAGTGTTTATGTATTCTATAGTAAATGTACAAAAAAGCATATTCCATGTCAATCCAAACTAGACAGAATTTGGCAAATATAGTTTAAAAATCATTTTAATGTATTATAAAATGAAATGCTTGTTCTACTATGTAGTAAATTAATTTCACATGACATGTTTCATAATGAAATTTTAATAAGATATGTCTTATAATGAATCGGTTATTTCACATGCATTATGTTAGCTGAAATTTGATACATTATGCTGAATATTTTAGTATTATTTTTTATAAAAAAAATCCTTATATTCTCATTTTTATTATATTCAAGCATCCCAAAAGTAATAAACCCAACACAACCCAACCCATATTTCAACCCAACCCATATCCAACCTCATATAGGGTCGTATATGGGTTGAACTGCCTTATACCCATGACTATGCAGGTGGGATGAAGTATTTGGTCTATCCCGACCCAACCCATACTTTGTGCAGCCCTACCCTGAAATATGCAAATTTTATGCTCTTTTCCCACTAGGCAAGCATTGTTGTATCCTCCTTTATCATTTTTCATTTAATAGAATGACAAATTAAAAATATAAGAAAAGATCATGATACCAACCGCCAAAATAATGAAAAGGAAACATCCTATTACTTGCAGTTACAACAACAAATACAAGATAAATGAAACAAATTGGTCTAAAATAAAACATCGAAGCCTACACCAATCTATATAAACCAATTAAACCTGGTTGCTGATGAGTTTGAACCATTGAACATAATCAGAAAGAAAAATGGAGTTTAGTTTGCATGCAGAATGAGTTACATACTTTGCTTTTAGCTTCGACTTAGTTTTGGACTTTGATGTTTTTAACATTCTTAAATTAGGTAGAACGTAAACTCATATAATGCAAAGTATATTATTTAACTGATCACTGGAGTAGACTAAACCAAAATATTCAGATGTGTTAGATTTGGTAACAAAATAATTGACCGTGTTAGATGTGTCCACCCATTTACTAGTCTATACTACTGTTTTTTCAGAAGAATAGAATCAAATATACTAATATTGCTATGAAAAATATGTACAAGATGATCTCAATAAACAATACAAGTGCATACTTTTTATAACAAGTGATGGCAAGGACGAATAAGTTAACATTTTTACGGACTTCATACTACTCATGACCACATAGTTCTCATCATCCTGAATACATGCCATCCTATACATAATAAAATTTAGTGAATCTTTATTATTTATATTTATGATTATCTTAATGGCTTTTTGTATGTTTTTTTGCTCTATTCAATCGCATCCATAAGTTGGACATTGAGAGACAAAAATACTATATATTTTAAGTTATCTGATCTAAACTGCTTGATGCAAAATCAATATAGCCTTCAGAAACCGAAATTTCACAATTAAAATTTATAGTGAACAAACTAACCTAAAAAAAAAATCAAAGCCTTCCAAAAACCAAGGGCATCGATTCATGTGGTAATAGAAAAGGGTGTGATTCCATATTGCTTGTTATAGCCAGGGCAGTTAGTTGTAGATTTCTAGGATTCTAACGCAAGCATCAAAGAAAAGCATGTTGAAGTGACCCTGGGGATCTCTTTCATTTAAGCATCTAGCATACAACTACGATCTTTTGTATGGAATAGAATAGCGGAGCCATTGGGAATTAAGATCTGGAGAAGTAGGAATATAAGATTTATGATTTAGGTTTCTCATCATGGATGGAAGGGAAAATAGTTAAGTGGGAAATAAAAATAATAGACGGAACATAGGCCCCGTTCGCAGTCTTTTCTAACCATGTTTACGTTGTGTTGGCATCAGGCGCCTCAGACACAAGCATATTGAATATCCACGACCTTTCCCCTATGCAGGAACGGAGTAAAGCAGGTCGTTGGCATTCTATGTGTCTGATGCATCGGACGCCAATAGCTTGTTTTCCTTTGTTCGTCCCCAGCGGCTCTATTTACCATAATTTATACCACAAATCCACTCCTCATACATCATTACCTTCTTCTTCTTCAACGAAATAATGTCTGCCTCCGATTACGACGATTTGATTGATCTTTATGTGATTTCATTATGTCATAATGCAAGGAAAAATCATATGATTCGGATTAATACTTTAGAGTTTATTGGCTTAGCTTGGATCAACGAGATTTTGAATGGTCATCAACAACATTGTCAAAATAATTTTTGGATGAAAATATTTTGTTTCTACTCATTATGTGAAAAACTGCAAAATCATGGTCTCTCTTCAATGGTAAAATTTGTGTCATCGAAATGGTTGGAATTTTTGTTTACACAATGGCTACTAGGCTTTCAACTAGACAACTTAGCGAAAGATTTCAACGATCAGGTAGCACAATTTACATTTGTTTACATGTTGTTCTAAACGCTTCTCAATTACTCGCTGCTGATATAATAAATCCAAAGGATCAACAATTTAATACTGTTCCACATCACATCAGCAGTTCGACTAGGTATTATCCTTATTTAAAAAACTATATTGGTGCTATAGATAGTGCACACGTATTTGCACATTTGCCTGCTGATCAAATTATCCCTTATATTAGAAGAAAAGGTTTTGCAACTCAAAATATTAGCGGCTTGTTATTTCAATTTACAGTTTACGTATTTTATGGCTGGTTGGGAAAGGACTGCACACGATAGTAGAATTTTTAATGATGTTACAAACGATAGAAACTCTAACTTTCCTAAACCTCCAGCTGGATAGTATTATTTGGTCGATTCGGGCTATCCACTTCAGATTGGGTATTTACCACCATATCGAAATATGAGGTATCATATTCCGCATTTCCAAACCATGAATCAACCAGAATCGGTCAATGAAGTGTTTAGTTTCTACCATTCGAGTTTATGGATGATCGCAGAAAGAACTTTTGGCATTTGGAAATTCTTTTACCATTCTGAGCAGTATGCATACATTCGATTTCAAACTAAAGTCAGAGTTGTCGTATCTGCAAAGGCCTTACACAACTTCATATGCAAATATAATAATGGTAACCCAAATTTTATGGCTTTTGATGATGATCCTGAACTAATCCCTAATCGGTACTTAAAGGAATATTATACTATGAGAAATACGATGAACAGAGGCACTGAACGGGTACAACGAAATGGCCGGTAACCAAGAAATGTCATCACTTCGAGATACCATTAGAGGTGAGTTGGTTGCTGCTGGGTTGCGCTAATTTGTATTTGTGTTTGTAACTGCACTTGTATTTGTATCAGCAATTGTATTTGTCCCTTTAAAATGGTTTTATCATGCCAAATCCTATCTATTTATACCTTATTTTAAAAGTACCCTGCTCAGATACCACACTCAAATACCCGGTTCGCAGCAAAACACACATTCCTCGTTCGCTACAGTACTAGGCTCAAATGTCACGTTTAAATACCCTGTTATAGTTAGTTAAGAATGCACCGTTACACTGTCGGCTTCAGAAATTAAGCCGATGAGGGTACCAAGATGGAGGCTTTTTCTCTGTTGTATTTAGTTTAACCGGTTCATAAAATATTGACAACAGTAGTTATGATCCCAACACGGAGGCGGAATGCAGTTAGAACCAAACTTTCTTGTAGTGAAATAAACAATTATATCCCATAGTGCTGATAAATTGTTGTCAAATATGTCAGGTTACCCAGTTTGTGATACTATTTAGGGGGATTAAATCGTCTGGACCCAGATTTGTGTGGTCCCGTGGACAAAACAAATATGGTTCCTTGATTTCAGTGGGATCCACCTGAAATCAGTGGGTCAGATGTGTTTAGTCCACGGGACCACGCAAATCTAGATCTAGATGATCTTGGCCCCTATTCATATATTGCTTTATACTTACATAAGGAAAAACATTGATGTATGAGTATAAGAGGATATCATGATGCACTTGTGGATGCGCTTCGATAGATAGGAAGACAGGAGAGCAAATCACATGTTTCCAAATCATCTATCCCCTCTGTACCCAACTAATCAGGATCCTTGATTTTCATTTTTTTGCAACTAAGTCCTAGGGCTTAATTACAAAAAGGTGGAATTCAGGGGGTCCTTATTGGTTGGGTATAGGGGGACAGGGGAATTTGGGTATAGGGTATTTCATTCCGGAAGATAGAACATGTCATCTGAGACTGACTACAATAGCCTGTACCATATTGGATTATATAAACCAAATTTGAATATCGCAAAGAGTTTTGACTTGGGTTAAATGATGATATTTTGCTACTGTTATAATATTAACGATAAATCCTTTTTTTTGCATACTTGTTTTAACATTTTTTTATTCAAAGACGCTGACTGTTACTAATCATAATAGAATAAGCCATAGAGTTTTATTAACATGAAGCATTAGTTGAATTTGAGTAATACCTAAAATGATGTGAAGAGGGATGCAATATTCCTTCGCTCTCACTCTCAAATGAAGATCGCAAGGTTATTGCTAAAATTAAACTGCAAATACAAAGACTATTGTCACCAAACCAAATTATTGCAAAATAATATAGAGTTATAATATAAATCAAAATTTCAAACTTTAAACCAACTCACTTCCAAGCGGGGGCATACTTCCTTAATATTAACTTTAAAAAAATATATCATATGTGTAGTTTGTGATATGAATGAATAAAATGTCGTTGAACATCTACAAAGCTCCTCTCAAACAAATATGATAAGGGTTGAACCATAAAAATCACCTTGACTACAAAAAAGAACTTTCTCAACAAAAATGGTGTCCACTTCACAGAATGTATTTTTCTCTCGTAAAAAAGAAATTCCATACATTGATTTACATTCTCGTTCGAAATTTCCTCCAGATAGAAGGGCTTCTTTTAAACATGCAGATCAGTCGAAGAAGCAGATCCAAGGTAAATTGAGTTTTCCTAATATGAGTTCCAGATCTGAATTTCCCGACTTAAACCCTAATAGTAGATCAGATCAGAGTAGTATACCTAAGATTCATCCTAAAGCCTGGATAGATGTGATCAATGAAAATAGATCTCATCAAAAATCTATTCAACTGAAATTTTATGAGCCTTCGGTTAAGGATAACCTTAAAGTTGCGATAATAGAGGAAGATCTGGTTAGGAAAGTTAGAGAAAGATGGACCAACTCCATTGTTTTTTATGTTTTTGGTAGAAGGCCTTGTTTTCAGTTTTTACGAGAATACATAGACAGGAATTGGCAGTTAAGTGGTAATTATCAATTATATCCGAGAGAAAATGGCTGTTTTATTCTCAAATGTGAATTAGAGGAAGATTGTGAAAAAGTATCATCAGCAGAGCCTTATTACTATAACAAACGCTTAATTTTTATGAAGAAAATGGAACCGGGTATGCCTTTAAATCGAGAATGCTTACACACCATACCCATTTGGATTCATCTACCCGATTTACACTTAGATTATTGGTCCTTAGAAGCTATTAGTAGAATTGTGTCTATTTTAGGCCGCCATATAAAACTGGATAGTGTCATAGAGGATGTTACACGAATCTCTTATGCCAGGGTATTAGTTGAGGTTGATACAAGTTTTATATTTCCTGAATTTATACCCATCTAATGTACTAATGAAAATCTAGTATGGCAAAGGGTTTTCTATGAGTGGTGTCCGTTTGTATGTTTGAATTATAATATTTTTGGGCACTGCACTGACGAATGTAGAGCTCTTAAAATCTGGATGCCCAAAGAACACGACAACAAGATGGATATTGATTTTTCCAAAAATATGGAGGTAAGAATGGAGTATAGTCTGGGTAATGATAGCCAAGATGAGCATATGACTGGTACTACTGGAATTCACTCCTCATCTCAGATTAACTTGACCAATGTTAATAATGGAGAAAATTTCAGGTTGAAGAATTGTACATTATCTAATGCTTTTGCTGTATTAGATGATTCTAATGTGGACATGCATGATAAGGACGGTATGGCTATTGAAGTACGTAATGATGAAGATATGATTACTGAAGATAATAGAATAGGGGACATAGATGTGAAAAATGTACAACATGATAATGTTAAAGATATAAATAAAAGTGATAAAGGTGCGACCAAGATTGGTAACTCTGAAAATGCTATTAGAACTGATGAATATGGGGATTACGGTAAGTCTAAAAATGATGAGGATGAAGTAATGATGGATTTTCTTATGAACGAGTCTGACAGTTCTTACAGTTCTTTTAGTTCTACCAATAGCTTCAAAAAGAGGAGAACAGTTCTTACGAGTCTGAACGTTATATTAATTTATATTTTAATTTTGACAAAAACTGATCGAAACACTCAAATTGGCTTTTGAATCATAACTCATTGTGTCTGGAACGGGGGTATTTGGTTAGGGCGATAGTCGTTGGATTTGATTTGCAGTTCGAATGCAAAATCTCACTTTTTCGAATTAAAATAGTGTGTGTGTATAAATATATTTACACACACGCACACACACACACACAAGATGCCTGCATGAAGCCCTAGTTCACTCCAAACGATCAACCGCCACTTGAAATGGATGCACCAAACCATCCCATTTTCGATCCTTGATTCTCCACATCCATAAACAATTAGCCGAAATTTTCAACGCATGAGTGAAAGATCAAAGTGTAAGCTTTTAATTGATATGGGTATGAACGATTTCAAAGGAGGGAGCAACTCGATTCACGAGCATAAATGGCTGTCGTTCATGCTAGAATTCAAGGGGCGTGGGCCCACCGAGATGAATGCCTCGCCTGGTGTAACAACCCGGAAAATTCGAAGCAATTTAAAAATTTTATTTTGGCAATTTTGATGAATTTTGAATATTTAAAATGATTTATTTTAAATAATAATGACGAGAAATTTATTTTGAATAGAATTAGAACGTATATAATTGTTTGAATCAACATTAGAATATAAATATTTTATTTTAATTATAAAAGGAATTGAAAATGGCGCGGTTGTTTGAAAATTCGATTTCAAATTTCAAATGAATGTACAGGATTCAAAATAAACTGAATTTTAGTAAAACCAAAAACATCTGAATTTATTTGAAAATATCTTTTGAACGAATCAGAAAAATTGAAATTTCATAGCAGGAATAAAAAGTTATGTCCAATTGAAAATTCAGAATAGTCGCTCTGGAAAATTTGGCCCTTAAAAATGGAAATTTTGCAAACGACCTCCATTTTCGATGAAACCACTTTTGTTGGATCCGAAATGTCAAGTTATTGCAAGATTAAAATTTCCATAATTTTTGAAATCTATATGTGAGCGTGGCAAAAGAAAACGTGTTTTAACAGTTTCAGTCAGTTTGGATGGACCAGAAAATTGCCATTTTTCAAACGGTATTCAAAATTGACGAAATTAGTTTTGTTAGGACCGTATCGTCAATACGAAGTTATAAATAATTTTTCTGGAATTTTTAAAATTAGTATGTAGCCCCAGTAAATTAAAATGTGCGTTTGAATTTAAAATATAATGATTTATATTTTAAATTTAGCGGGAACTGATCGTAACAGTCGAATCGGGTTACGAAGCATATCCCATTGTGTCCAGAATGGGGGTATTTAGCTAGGAGCGGCATTTGTTGGGTGTGAATTGTAGTTTTGTCATTAAACAGGTAAATTACGAATTAAATTATTAATATATATATATATATATATATATATATATATATATATAATTAAAAAGCCCAAAACCCTAGTTAGTTCAGACCTGCCGCCTTTCTTAAACGAACGGCCAAGAAGCTCCTTTGATTCCGCTCGTTTTTCTCTGAATCCAGATCAAAATAAAATACAAATCCAAAACGAAAATGGTAAAGGGATGTGCGGGCTTCAAGAAGGTAGGGGTATGATCGGAAGTGGATCATCATAGTTGCTAGAGCGGTGCTCTAAAGTCGCACAATTCGATCGCCGTGTCCTGGCGATGGGGGGCATCGAGTTCAAGGAAAGGGGGTGGTGCAGGGAGTTTCGACGACGGGGGTTCTCGTAGTGGCCGTGGATGAACGTCCGACGACCTCGGGAGCAAGCGGTGGACTGATTTGTGGGTCGAGGGTTCAACGAAAGAGGGGAACGACAATGTCCAGGGTTATACGATGAAAAATGGATGCTACAGTTTTGATAAACGATATAAAAGGTAGTTTTTTCTCTTTAATTATATTAGTTAATTTAAAGTTTGAAAATAAAATAGCATATGTTTTTGAAAATAAAATAGCATATGTTTTTGAAATTAAATATAGCATTGGTTTTAAAATAAAAATAACATATGGATTTTTATACAAATAGCTTGAAAATAAAATAGGAATTTTTATATAAATATATAACTTTGAAATAAAAATACGAATTTTATATGAATAGCTTAATGATAAGAATGAGATTTTTGTTATTATAATAGCGATAAAAAAAATATGATTTTGCTTCTACGAAAATATATGATTTTCTTCTATAAAAATATGATTCTAGTTGAATGAATATTATTTTTGGTCGATAAAAATAGAATTTTTATCGCATATATGAATATTATTTTTAGTTAGATAAAAATATAATTTTTATCATATCTATGAATAACGAAATAAAAATTTGATTCTCATATATATGAATAGCGTAGAACAGACTGCGTTAGAATTTTGGGCAAATCCAGATGGTTCAGAAATTCAGAAATAAACTGGCGGAGTGGAACCCAAAGGTGAGAACTCCTCACTATAGTTTTCTTATACAATTATTTATTTTATAACTGCATATATGAACTGTTCCCCGTCGTCCACAGACCATGGACGACTTGTTTGTTTGTGTCGTGAAAATTATTTGTGATGTGATATGGGCTGAATAAAATATTCATGTATTGAAATAAATATTTTATTGTTAAAAATATACTTTTTAACGTGTATAGGAATGAAATAAATATTCATAAAAAAATGGACGATTTGTTCATGTACACACATTTGAAGGATATTGATTGGGACGATATATTTTACACATCGCCCAACTGCACAAATAAATCTATGTTTGTTGTTTGGAAACCCCACACCGGTATTGGGATGATATTGGACATATACTAATCCCAATATTTAGTTTTATGTCAATCGATTGGTTGACAGGATGTTATAAGCATTGAATATTTATATTTGATGCTTATGCAGTGTAGAATGCACTTTGGATGATGATTAACTGTGTTTGATTGTTGTTGTATACATGTGTGTATGAAATCCATATAATCACATTATATGGTAATTGACCGTGTCTGATTCTAGTTCAGAAAGAATGAATATTTTAAAATAACGAATATTTTAAAATAATATTCAGTAAAAGATCAAAATTCGATCTTGATGTCCAATTTGGGATGGAGAAGAATATATTTAAAAATATAAAGCCGTGTTGATTAGATGTGCGCCACTTTCACGCGAACGATATTTATACTGATTTAATTCATATTTAAAATGAATATCGAAAAGGAAGTGATTTCAAAATATAATCTTTTGAAAATCTTATAATTTATATATTAATGATATGGAATATTCAATTTTGATTGGAAATTGAATATGAAGTTGAAATCGTTTTGAAAACGAATTTAAAACGATTTACAAAATGCGTTTTAAATGGAAATCGATGAAATATATATTACATATATAATATAATGGCCTAAATAGAACGCGCCGCGCTGCGGCAGTTCGCGAATTTCGACCATTGACTTCGAATGGACATTACGAGAGATACGACCGTCAGATTCTCCTAAAACCGGAACTATTGGGTTTATATCGAAAAGAGCTTTCTAACGAATACTAGAGATTTGAAATCTAATGTTTGGATATGGAATATTTTCCAAATCAAATTTGGAAAAGGTCGCTGTAAGTGCAGTTTGACGGCCGTTTACGGAAATCGACTGTACGGGCCTTGATAAAATTATTAAAAATATCGATAATTTGTGTAAACTCATACTAAATAATTTGGAAAGAATTAGGAAGAAAAACTCCATATTTGAAAAGATAAAAATATATTTTTATTGAAATGAACTAGTTATGAACTAGAATTATAATCCATTTATTTTCAAACAAATAAATTGGATTTGAAATGGTTTTAAAAATAACCAGAATTTCCAATATATGAATTGGAATGGATTTGAATCGAAATTATCCTCGGAATATTTCAATATTATATTCCATGATTATACAGGCATTGTGGAGGAATTAGGAAGATATATATATCGTTATTCCAATACGATGTTTGTTGACTTCAGAATTTGATATTGAATGTAAGCCGATATATTTTCTATTTAGAGTCTTGTACTTAATATCAAATTGGATTTTGGGTTTTTTGTGAACGGTGTCTTCAGTAACACTGTTCTTGAACCCCATGTGAAGAGAATTAATCTTTTAATTAAGATTGTTAGAGTTTCCAATTATATTTTATAATCGGAATAAAAGGAAATGTGGATTGGGTTTATCGTGAACTGTGTTTTTAGCGACATTCGTTCTTTAACCCGACTTACAGTGAAATGTAATTTGGAATTTATAAAACTTTTGCAGATATTTAAAGGAGATTTTCCAAAGTAAAGTTTTCCAATTTAACATATTAAATTGGAATTGAATGGAATTCGATTTGGTAATAATTGAAGTAGCTTCTGTAGAGGAAGGCGGTTAATATGTATGGAATTAAAAGGCCTTGTCATTATTCCATTTATATTATCGGTTGGATATGGAAGTTTATATCGATTATATATATATATATATCGATTTGTTTTCCACGAAGATTCCATACTTAATGGAATGTGATTTTGGGTTGTCGTGAATGGTATCTTTAATAATACTATTCTTAGACCCAACGGAGTTAAGAAAATCAGAAAATAACTGGAGATTAGTTAAGTTGAATGGTTTCCTGGGTATTGATCTGATGTTGGTTTTGACCTTCGGGGTTAATAATTAGGGAATTGTTCAATTGCTAATTTACGTTTAAAGGCTGATAAATGAAATGTGATTTTGGGTTTATCGTGAACCATGTTTAAAGGAACATTGGTTCTTTAACCCAGTTAAAGACAGGAATAAGATTTTGGGTTGTTGTGAATGGTATCTTTGATAATATTGTTCTTAGACCCAATGCAGTTAAGAAAATCAGAAAATAAATGGAGATTAGTTAAGTTGAATGGTTTCCTGGGTATTGATCTGGTGTTGCTTTCAGCCTTCAGGGTTAATACTTAGGGAATTGTTCACTTGCTAATTTACGATTAGAGGCTGATGGAGTGGAATGTGATTTTGGGTTTATCGTGCACCGTTTTTTAATTGGCATTGGTTCTTTAACCCAGTTAAAGATAGGATATGATTTCCCAAGTTAAACAATCATTAATATTGATTTTTGGGATGATGAAAACCAAGTGGAGTTTTAATGCATCTTTACTTAGACTGAAATGATATCCAAAAGAAGATTAAGGAATAAATTTAACGAATTTATCTTTGGTAAAATTAATGGGAACCTTTCCTAAAGTATAAGAATACTTGAATAAAGGAATATTCTGGATTGGAATAAGGCATATGTTGTGTTTTTATAGCACTTGTTTATTAGATACGCGAGTTATTCGGAAAGAATAGGTTTATCCCATTCTGAATAACCGATTTGACGATGTGTCGAAGAAGAAGACGGTGGTTGAAGACCGGAGGTCTTCACATTGTTTGGATGATTTCTGATGTCTTGATTGGGCTGTACACCCAAGACGAGGTAATAAGTTGTGATCGTCCAGACGTACTTCGAGATCGAAGGATATGCAAGGGCCTCTCTCCTGTATTGGACATAAGGAGAGGAATATGTTGCCTCCGGTTTTGTTCAGACCCAGAACGAACTTGTAATTGGATGTGCGTCTAACATCAGATTTCATTCTCTGTGATTGATAGACATTGGTTGCATAGCGTGAATTGCCTGTGTAGCATGCTGAGATGTAAATGATCAAGGCTTCTATTGAAAAGCAGAATCTCGTGGTTGATTGTAACAACCCGCATTCTACGCATCGGAGGATCGTAGAATATTTATTTCTTTCCCCAATGAAGTCGTATGGTCATGTAACTTTGGGAAACAACCATTTGACTCATTTCCCATGTTCATGATTTTTGTCGATTTTTAAATGACCGTTTTGCCCCTAACTGATGTTGTTTTGGCCATAACTTTTGATTTGAAAAGGAATTTTGACCTGAAACCACTTTCATTAGATTCGTTTGATGGTTTACCTTCCGTAGAGTGGTCATATGTGAAAAACGGACTTACCGTTTGGGAGATATGGCTGAAATAATGTTTGGAAGGTGAAAAACTGCTTAATCGGTCCAAATAGGGTGATTAGTGAATGGGCCCATAACCCATTTCGGGATTAGGGTTATGGGGGGACTGAAAGGAGTTAGAGATTCATTCCATTTCAGTTTTCTAGCCTCCACTTACCTCCTAGAAACCCTAAAAATGGCCTCCAATCTCTAAATCACCTCCAAATCATCTTCTAATCAAGGATTAAGCTTAGCAACATCAAACCAAGGGAGATCTTCACCAAATCAAAATAAGAGCTGCTTTTTAGCACTGGGATTCGCACCAAATCAAAGATCTATTTCAGATCTAAAGTTTATTTGTGGCTAAGGTGAGTGATTTGCATAGTTCCTCACTAATTAAGGGTAATTAGTGTTAATTAGCGAATTTAAACATGATAAAATTCTGGAAAAATATTTATAAAATTCGAATTGATGTTTTAGACCTTTGATATGAATTTGGGTTAATTTGGTTAAGTTTTGCTAATCATATTATTAGTTTCACCTAAACATGCTTAAGGGGAAATATGGTTTTTTTGGGTATGTTTAATCCATTTTACATGGTATGATTGTTGTTTTGGTGTTTGAGGTCACTTCTACTTGTTTCTATGACTGTATGGTATGCTTTGTGATTGATTAGAATAGGTAGAATGGTCGAAAACGCCGTCGAGTGGCATAAATTGCTTGCTGGAAGAAGCGCAGGAAGTCATCCGAACCGGATCGGAACGGAGGGAGGACCCGATCCACCCCTATACTTTACTCTTCGATCCATTCACTCTTCTCGTGGAATACATCGTCCGATCCGACCCGCCTGATGTTCTCCAACCCGATCCGCCCTGGCACCCGACCCGAACCAATGTACTACGACGAGGCTTGGAGACTACGACCCGACCTGAGTTGATTAGAAGAAGCCGATCTGAACTGTGGCACGTTGGAGGACTCCGACCCGAATCGGTGATGGTGATTGGACATGAAGACTCGATCCGATTCGCTGAGGTAAAGATGATCCAATCCAGCGAAGAAGGAGCACTCCGATCCGAACCGAACTGATGACTAGGGATAGATCCGAACCGATCTGTTGATGACCCATAACCCGAGATGCAAAGGTAGTCCAAATGGGAATTTAGAGCTCAGGATCCAGTTGGGAACCAATGAGTTCACTTCATGGTTGGGCTTTTCTGCGGGGCGTGTGCTAAGGAGTTGTCGACGTTCATAACTTCGATTCACCACTGAAAATGGATGATGGGCTACTTATCAGTGCAGTAGAGTCACTATGACTCGAGGGGCAAGGTGATGGTAGCAAGACTACGTTATCAGTGTAGCGAAGCCATTTATGACTTCATGGGGCAAAGTGATGCATAGTAAGACTATGAGCCAGTGCAGTGGGGTCATTGTGACTCCATGGGGCAGAGTTTACAAAGTAAAGGATCAGTAAGGCTATGAGTCAGTGCAGTGGGGTCATTGTGAATCTATGGGGCAAAGTAGACATAGCGAAGGATTAGTGGCTATGTATCAGTGCAATGAAGCCATTTATGACTTCATGGGGCAAAGTGATCATAACAAGGTATGTTGGGTGATCGAAGTGGTGAATATCGTATGCTTTATGCACTGAGTGAGAGATGTGAGGATGGTTGCTATGTTTGATTGTTTGCCATCACTATGACATGCACACCCCCACCCCCGTTATGTTTACACTATTTGAAATGGCACCTTAGAGTGTTGTACAGTATGTAGTGCTAACTCTTTGGTTGCAGGTCCAGGTTCAGGTATGTTTTAGTCTACCTGTTATTGTTCTATTTAGATGCTTATCGCTCATACCAGGCTTTATGTCTGACCCAGAGTTTTATGTCTCCTCTTATTACTCTGGGTGCTCACACGAGCAGACTAGAGACAGGTTAGCTGGTGATACACGAGTAGCTGATTCGGAGGCGAGCAGGAGGCTTCCACATATGATATATAGATATTCTCCCTGTGTCGTTGGTGGTCGCTACTTGGGCATTAGTAGTGTACCTCCTTTATCTTACTTTTGCTTTTTGAGACAGTTTGAAAAGTTGTAATAATGTTAGCTTTGAATCATAAGCTGTGCTTGGATTTTCCGCTGCTATGTTAGTTATTTTCAGCTTATGCACTGTCTCACCTGTTTTATGTCAAGTATGTTGTTATTATATTTTGTTCCATGCGCTGTGAGACATTTTATCGGTTCCTTGTTAGTTCATTTCCTTCTTCCCTTTCCTTTTGACGACCGTCCCATGCTAACTGGACATGTGTACAGTGCACTTTTGGAGTAAATGTTGGTTGGTGCGGGGCGGGCCGTCACATTTGGTATCAGAGCTCTAGGTTGCGTAGTTAACCTAGGGAAAGACACTAAGGAGAGATAGTACGTATATGAGAGCGCGTATTTGCGATTACTTTGGTTTTCAAAAGCTATATATATATACTATTAGTAGTATAAGAATGAAGTCGTACTGCACTAGCAACACTATGGGGTCGTTAATCGTTTCCCTTTTACAGATTGACGATGAGCCGATATGCTAGAGGTGTTGGTAGGGGAGCCAATAATGGGAATGCTGCTGACATGAGGGCGATGTTTACTGACCTCATGAGAGACATGCTTAGGGAGGTGCAAGGGGCAGTTTCCAATCCCGGAATTGGTGGTGGTCTATTAGTGCAGGCGCCTAGGGTCGATTTCGCCAAGTTGTGCAAGGATTACACTAACCTTGGTGGGAAGCCGTTCAACGGAACGGAGTCGGCGACAGATGTTCAAATTGGTTGGATAGTTGTGATCGTATCTTCGACGACTTGGGTATCGAGGATGCGATGAAGAGAAGGCTAGCGTCTCGTCAGCTGCAAGGGCGAGCGATGAATTGGTGGAATGCCATTAGAACAACTACTCCAGAAGATCAGGTTACTTGGGATCAGTTCAAAGCTCACTTTTGCGAGAAGTTCATTCCAACTGCCCAGAAGTCAGTGTTGTTTAAGAGATTCCTAGAACTCAAGCAGAATGGTAGGGCAGTCTCTGACTATATTGCTGAATTCGACACTTTGTCGAAGTATTGACTATCTCTTATCGATACTCCTGAGAAGAAGAATGAGAAGTTCTTTACTGGGTTGGATGGATACTTGGGGGAAAGGCTTATCAACCACATCGATGAGACTTTTGAACCGACTGTGGGGAAAGCTTTGAGATCAGAGATTCTTTACCCTAAGTCAAAGATTGAGGCTGCATCTGAAGAAGGGCTGAAGCCACAAGCAGGCTGTGGAGGCAAGAATAGCTCTCAGAATAAGAGGAAGCAGAGCCAATCTAAGGATGGCCAGAAAAAGAACAAGAAAGAAGTTGAGTGCTTCAGCTGTGGTAAGAAGGGCCATTATGCTAAAGAATGTCAGACCAAGCCAGCGGATAGGAAGTGCTATAACTGTGGTCAAGTGGGACATCATAAGGATAAGTGTCCGCAACCTCTTAAGGAGAAACAGATTGTGAAAGCATATGCTATTGATGCTGTTCCTTCTTCGTCAAGCGCCCCAACTGCGGCGGAGAAAGGAAAGAATGTTGTTATTCAAGGTACGCTTTCTATTTATGATGTACCAGTTCGAGTTTTGTTTGATACTGGGGCTTCTCGTTCCTTCATATCTAGTGACCTGGTAGATAGGTTGGGACTGGAACCCGAGATAGTCGATAGACCATTGGTTGTGACGAACCCGATTGGTGGTTCGACTAGCCTTAGTATGATTTTCCGAAACTTGGTCTTATCGAGTCATGGATGTATGTTTGTTTTTGATTGTTTTGTTTTGGGCTTTACTGGGTATGGCATTATATTGGGAGTCGATTGGTTCCAAAGATACGGGGTTGTGGTAGACTGTGAGGGCTTTTTGGTCAGAGTTAGGGCAGATGATGGGCGGAGGGTAGTGTTTGGTAGTCTACCTAGTGATGGGGTAATGGCTAGTTTTATAAATTCCCTCGACATCCCGCAGGATGAGTTGTCAGATGTGCCCGTGGTTGGCCAGTATCTGGACTTCTTCGAGGAGGTGACCGGGCTTCCACCACACCGAGAGATTGAGTTCCGTATTGATTTAGTGAAAGATGCCAGACCTATAGTGATGCCACTTCGTCGTATGGCACCAAGGGAGCAGCGAGAGCTCAGAGTGCAAGTCAGCAATCTTTTGAAGAAGGGATTTATTAGAAGAAGTTTCTCCGAGTGGGGAGCACCAGTTGTGTTTGCCACTAAGGCAGATGGTTCCCTTCGTTTGTGTGTGGACTATCGCGAGTTGAATAAGGTGACGAGGAAGAATAAGTATCCTCTACCGCGGATAGATGATTTGTTTGATCAACTGGAAGGAGCAAGAATGTTCTCCCAGTTGGACCTCGCGACAGGATTTCATCAGCTCCAAGGAGCGAATAAGAGTGTTCCGAAAACGGCATTTAGAACGCCGTCTGGATTCTATGAGTGGTTGGTCATGCCATTTGGGTTGACCAATGCACCAGCCTATTTTGTGGATCTTATGAATCGAGTATTCAGAGATCGGTTGAATAAGTTTGTTCTTGTGTTCGTAGACGATATCCTTATTTACTCGAGGACAGAGGAGGAACACAAGGGACACTTGAGAATAGTGATGGAGGTGTTGAGGAAACACCAATTGAAAGCGAAATTCTCTAAGTGTCACTTTTGGAGAAAGTAAGTGAGATTCTTGGGTCATGTTGTTTCAGAGAATGGTATTGCCGTGGACCCTGCGAAGGTGGCTACGGTACAGGATTGGCCTACACCCAAGAATGCAACAGATGTAAGAAGTTTCTTGGGGTTAGCTGGATATTATCGTAAGTTTATCCAGGACTTCTCCAAGATAGCAACACCGTTGACTCAGTTGACTAAGAAGAATCGGGCCTTCGTCTGGGACGGAGTGTGTGAGAATGCATTCAAGAGTCTAAAAGAAAAGTTGACGCGTGCGCCAGTATTAGTCATTCCTAAAGGGAATGAAGAAATGACGGTATACACGGATGCTTGTGGTACCGGACTAGGTGCTGTATTGATGCAAGGAGGTAGGGTTGTAGCTTATGCTAGTCGGCAACTAAAGCCGCATGAGAAGAAGTATCCTACCCATGATTTGGAACTAGCAGCGATCGTGTTTGCGCTGAAGATGTGGAGGCATTATCTCTTGGGAAAAAGATTTGAGTTGTTCACCGATCATAAATCGTTAAAGTATCTCTTCTCCCAGAAGGATCTAAATCTCCGTCAGCAGAGATGGTTAGAGTTCTTGGCTTCATATGATTTTGATATCGCATACACACCTGGGAAAGGTAATGCGGTAGCTGATGCCTTGAGTAGGAGACATGCCAGTTTAGTGGCTATGTTTCTTGAATGGAAGCAACTGGAGTATATCGCAGCGTTTGATTTCAGACCAAAGTGCGAATTGGATCCAGAAATGCTAGCTAGTTTGGCGATCAAACCCACTTTGATAGAGCGGATTGGTTCTAGCCAGAGGGACGATCCTAATCTATTAGAAATCATCTCCAAGTTAGAGATGGACATCGACGGTGAGGAGATGAATTTGTATGGGCTTGATCGAGATGGATGGCTTAGAAAGAATGGAAGACTAGTTGTACCCAACGTGAATGGTTTGAGGGATGAAGTGCTTTGAGAATGTCATCACTCAAAACTAACTATACATCCCGGTGGTAACAAGATGTATCGAGACATGAAGCCGACTTACTACTGGGAAGGAATGAAAAGAGACGTTGGGAAGTTTATATCCAAATGCATGAATTGCCAGCTAGTTAAAGCCGAGCAAAAGAAACCTAGTGGTTGTTGCAACCATTAGAAATTCCCGAATGGAAATGGGAGCAAGTCTCGATGGATTTCATCGATGGTTTACCGAGGACTAGATCGGGACATGATAGCGTTTGTGTAATTGTGGATCGATTGACTAAGAGCGCAAGATTTATATCAGTCAAATCGACCAGAACGGCAGCTAAGTTAGCAGAATTGTATATGAAGTGGGTAGTGAGATTTCATGGAGTACCTAAAAGCATTATGAGTGACCGAGACCCGTTGTTCACTAGTGGGTTTTGGAAGAGCTTACAAGAGGCTCTAGGGTCAGAATTACATCTCAGTACCGCATATCATCCTCAGACCGACGGTCAGACGGAGAGGGTGAATCGTATATTGGAAGATCTCTTGAGAGCATGTATATTGGATTTTGGTGGATCACGGAATGACCATTTGCATCTAGTAGAGTTTGCATATAATAATAGCTACCAATCCAGTATCGGTATGGCTCCATATGAAGCTTTGTACGGAAGACCGTGCAACTCACCATCATGTTGGATAGAGACTGGCGTGAGGTTCATGCTTGGACCAGATGTGGTGCGGGAAACCTCAGATAAGGTTAAGACCATTCGACAACGCATGAAGGCTGCCCAAGATAGGCAGAAGAGTTATGCTGATAAGAGGAGAAGAGACTTAAAATTCTCCATTGGTGACTTGGTGTTTGTCAAGATTTTTCCGTTGAAGAGCGTGATACGATTTGGAAGGAGAGACAAGTTGGCACCTAGATTTGTTGGCCCATTACTAGTTGGGAATTTGGCGTATAGAGTTGACTTACCAGAGAAGATGGCGGGAGTTCACAACGTATTTCATGTGTCCCAGTTAAGTATGTTCGTTCACGACCCAGATATGACTATTTCATCTGATCAGTTAGAGGACTTCGAAGTAGATCCCAAGGCGGTTGGGAACTGCAAGCCGATTCATATTGTCGAGCACGATACGAAGCAACTTCGAAGGAAGGCGGTGAAGCTAGTCAAGGTTCAGTGGGGCGACAACGAGAATGACTGTACTTGGGAGACAGAGGAGAGCATTAGAAAGACGTATCTCGAACTCTTTGCCTATTAAGATTTACCTTGTAATTTAGTTATTCCGCATGCTAGGATAGACTTGTTTTGCATGTTTGATTGTTGTTTTATGGTTGATAGACATGCGGGACCCTTTGTGTGTTTTGGTTAGGGAATTTCGGGGGCGAAATTTCTTAAGAGGGGAAGAATGTAACAACCCGCATTCTACGCATCGGAGGATCGTAGAATATTTATTTCTTTCCCCTATGAAGTCGTATGGTCATGTAACTTTGGGAAATAACCATTTGACTCATTTCCCATGTTCATGATTTTTGTCGATTTTTAAATGACCGTTTTGCCCCTAGCTGATCTTGTTTTGGCCATAACTTTTGATTGGAAAGGAATTTTGACCTGAAACCACTTCCATTAGATTCGTTTGATGGTTTACCTTTCCGTAGAGTGGTCATATGTGAAAAACAGACTTACCGTTTGGGAGATATGGCTGAAATAAGGTTTGGAAGGTGAAAAACTGCTTAACCGGGCCAAATAGGGTGATTAGTGAATGGGCCCATAACCCATTTCGGGATTAGGGTTATGGGGAGGCCAAAATGAGTTAGAGATTCATTCCATTTCAGTTTTCTAGCCTCCACTTACCTCCTAGAAACCCTAAAAATGGCCTCCAATCTCTGAATCACCTCCAAATCATCTTCTAATCAAGGATTAAGCTTAGCAACATCAAACCAAGGGAGATCTTCACCAAATCAAGATAAGAGCTGCTGTTTATCATTGGGATTCGCACCAAATCAGAGATCTATTTCAGATCTAAAGTTTATTTGTGGCTAAGGTGAGTGATTTGCATATTTCCTCGCTAATTATGGCTAATTATGGGTAATTAGTGTTAATTAGCAAATTTAAACATGATAAAATTCTGGAAAAATATTTATAAAATTCGAAATGATGTTTTAGACCTCTGATATGAATTTGGGTTAATTTGGTTAAGTTTTGCTAATCATATTATTAATTTCACTAAACATGCTTAAGGGGAAATATGGGGTTTTTGGGTATGTTTGATCCATTTTACATGGTATGATTGTTGTTTTGGTGTTTGAGGTCACTTCTACTTGTTGCTATGACTGTATGGTATGCTTTGTGATTGATTAGAATAGGTAGAATGGTCAAAAACGCCGTCGAGTGGCGTAAATTGCTTGTTGGAAGAAGTGCAGGAAGGCATCCGAACCGGATCGGAACGGAGGTAGGACCCGATCCACCCCTATACTTTACTCTTCGATCCATTCGCTCTTCTCATGGCATACATCGTCCGATCAGACCCACCTGATGTTCTCCGACCCGATCCGCCCTAGCACCCGACCCGAACCAATGTACTACGACGAGGCTTGGAGACAACGACCCGACCTGAGTTGATTAGAAGAAGCCGATTCGAACTGTGGCACATTGGAGGACTCCGACCCGAACCGGTGATGGCGATTGGACATGAAGACTCGATCCAATTCGCTGAGGTGAAGATGACCCGATCTGATCCAACGAAGAAGGAGCACCCCGATCCGAACCGAACTGATGACTAGGGGTAGATCCGAACCGATCCGGTGATGACCCATAACCCGAGATGCAAAGGTAGTCCAAATGGGAAGTTAGAGCTCAGGATCCAATTGGAAACCAATGAGTTCACTTCATGGTTGGGCTTTGCTGCGGGGCGTGTGCTAAGGAGTTGTCGACGTTCATAACTTTGATTCACCACTGAAAATGGATGATGGGCTACTTATCAGTGCAGTAGAGTCACTATGACTCGATGGGCAAGGTGATGGTAGCAAGACTACGTTATCAGTGCAGTGAAGCCATTTATGACTTCATGGGGCAAAGTGATGTGTAGTAAGACTATAAGCTAGTGCAGTGGGGTCATTGTGACTCCATGGGGCAGAGTAGACATAGTAAAGGATCAGTAAGGCTATGAGCCAGTGCAGTGGGGTCATTGTGACTCCATGGGGCAAAGTGGACATAGCGAAGGATTAGTGGCTATGTATCAGTGCAATGAAGCATTTATGACTTCATGGGGGCAAAGTGATCATAGCAAGGTATGTTGGGTGATCGAAGTGGTGAATATCTTATGCTTTATGCACTGAGTGAGAGATGTGAGGATGGTTGCTATGTTTGATTGTTTGCCATCACTATGACATGCACACCCCCACCCCTGTTATGTTTACACTATTTGAAATGGCACCTTAGAGTGTTGTACGGTGTGTAGTGCTAACTCTTTGGTTGCAGGTCCAGGTTCAGGTATGTTTTAGTCTACCTGTTATTGTTCTGTTTAGATGTTTATCGCTCATACCAGGCTTTATGTCTGACCCAGAGTTTTATGTCTCCTCTTATTACTCTGGGTACTCACACGAGCAGACTAGAGACAGGTTAGCTGGTGATGCGCGAGTAGCTGATTCGGAGGCGAGCAGGAGGCTTCCACGTATGATATATAGATATTCTCCCTGTGCCGTTGGTGGTCGCTACTTGAGCATTAGTGGTGTACCTCCTTTGTCTTACTTTTGCTTTTTGAGACAGTCTGAAAAGTTGTAATAATGTTATCTTTGAATCATAAGCTGTGCTTGGATTTTCCGCTGCTATGTTAGTTATTTTCAGCTTATGCACTGTCTCACCTGTTTTATGTCAAGTATGTTGTTATTATATTTTGTTCCATGCGCTGTGAGACATTTTACAGGTTCCTTGTTAGTTCATTTCCTTCTAACGACCGTCCCGTGCTAACTGGACATGTGTACAACGCACTTTTGGAGTAAATGTCGGTTGGTGCGGGGCGGGCCGTCACATTGATGATCAAAACACGGCCTTTGTGGCATAGCTTTGTGCAGCGTTAATTCATGAGCCTCACACCCCGGTGTGAACCAAAAATGGGAGAGGACTTCAGGGAGGACATGCGTTTTCTTCTAGCTAGGAGTGGTGTTTGGGGTTTTACACGCCCGGACATTTTACTTATGTGGATGATGGATAGCGTGGCGCCTCGGTTATATTAGTTGTTCCGGGGCCAATAGTTTGGTCGGGATATGACCAGTTGACGCCCCACAGGGTGGGAAAACGCAGTGTTCAGGCATTTTAATCCACTCCGTGTGGACCGGCCCTGACGATCCAGAGGCTTGACTGAGTACTTGCCTGAAACATGAGCTAGAGCGTATCGAAGCGGTAAGGATTATCCCTTGCCTTGGTTCACAGATGGAAATCCAACTTCCAATACGACATTTTGCGGTTTTGATTGTAGAGCCTAGTATGGCGACATAGTGGTATGGGGCACTTATGCTGTCTATGATTGGTACTTATGATTGAAATTGTTTTGGCACTATACACTTATATTAATATTAAAAGATGAAATTTCATGTACCAAGCATTTTTGGCTATTATAAGGTAAAAACTCTATCCTTCGGCTTGCGTTGAATTGTTTGATGGGACCTGAGTTTTATAATAGCTTCATTGTTCTTTATTTAGCATTGCGCTGTTTGGTTTATGCACTGGTATTCTTGGGGGTAAACCCGTTCCGTGTTATACGGCGTGGTCCCTTGATTTACCTAACTTTAAAATAAAGATTAATCACTGTTTTAGTTCTCGCACCAGTCACATGACTGACCTGGAGTTTATTGTTTTAACGTAAACTCTGGGTGCCCCTATTTTCCGCATGGGCAGCTAGTAGTTTTGGTTTTGCAGATTTATATTCATAGGATCCTGGTTTACAGCTGGAGTGATATTCGGAAATCTATGTATCCGTATATTCTTTTCAGTTATGTTTTATATTATTTTCCACTGCATTTTAACTTGTAAATCACTGATATTTAGTAGATGTGTAATATATATTCATACTCTGTATACTCTTGTATTCTGATGTAAATTATTGTAATAACCAATGAAATGTTCTTTTGTTTGTGTTCTGATTCGTCTTGTTCTCAAGGCAATCCGTACTTCCTCTTCTCCTCGGAGATCAGGGAAGTTTTAGGTCCTTACAGTGGTATCAGAGCTTTGGTTTACAGAGCTCGGAGAACAAGACACGTTAGAACCAAACGATAGAATTCATCAGAGATTGGATTAGTAATATCCAATAGGAATAACTCGTTAGAGATAGGATCAGTAGTATCCTAGAACGAGTGTGAAGAGTGTATTTTTAAAATAAGAATGAAAACCAATTTTGTTTTGAAATTTTAAATTTTATTATGCGTATTTGATTATTTATTTTTCTACTGATTTGGACCATCAAGTATATAGAGATTTTGCGTATAGGTCTGATCCATGTGTATTTGAAGTTTTAATATACTGGATAGATATAGAATTACACTCTAGTCGCCCGGGGATGAAACTGTTGATGACTATATAGCATCAGTAGTTTGTGTTCGAGTTTCGAAGGTAGGATATTTATATATTTCCAATTGAATGGTGTGAGAACCAAAATATAGTTAGAATATATTGTTGTGAATTGGAATCAAAAACATGATTTTCTGTATATATGTCAAAATTATGAATTCGAAATGATAATCAACAAATTGATTGCTGGTTGCGTTGTTTAACTATTGATTGATTAATTAAAATTTGAACCATTAGCCAAATTGATCAAATATTGAACTGAATTGAAAATTTATTGGAATTGCATGCATGTACATATATATATGTGAACAGGTCATAGTAGGAGGCTAGAGCAGAGGAATAAAATTGTATGCCTGACAGATAGGTACATGTTTACAAATTTACTGGGTTTGGATGATTTTATGAGCCAATTGTCTAGCCGCTTGGCTTTTTTCTTTTCTTTTTCAGATGAGAGGGCCTGTGTGGTGGTTTGGGAATTTTCCCGGTGTTCCCGTACAAAGGAGGTTATGGTGAAATTTTTCAAAAATTTAGGGTGTTAGCCAAATTTTTGAAGAATTGGAAAATTCTTAGAAATTGAAAAGTTGAACAATTTAAGCCGTAATGAAAATAATGAAGTTGAGTTGGTTTGTAAAACAACTTTCAACTCCGTTCCTTTTCGAGGACGAAAATATTTTAAGTGGGGGAGATTGTAACAACCCGGAAAATCCGAACCAATTTAAAAATTTTATTTTGGGAATTTTGATGAATTTTGAATATTTAAAATTATTTATTTTAAATAATAATGACGAGAAATTTATTTTGAATAGAATTAGAACGTATATAATTATTTGAATCGATGTTAGAATATAAATATTTTATTTTAATTATAAAAGGAATTGAAAATGGCGCGGTAGTTTAAAAATTCGATTTCAAATTTCAAATGAATGTACAGGATTAAAAATAAACCGGATTTTAGTGAAACCAAAAATATTTGAAAATATCTTTTTAATGAATCTGAAAAATTGAATTTCCATAGCGGGAATAAAAAGTAGTGTCCAATTGAAAATTCAGAATAGTCGCTATGGAAAATATAGCCCTTGAAAATGGAAATTTTGCAAACGACCTCCGTTTTCGACAAAACCACTTTTGTTGGATCCGCGATGTAATGTTATTGCAAGATTTACCCTAATTTTTGAAATCAATATGTGAGCGTGGCAAAAGAAAACGTGTTTTGACGGTTTCAGTCAATTTGGATCGACCAGAAAATGGCAATTTTTCAAATGGTCTTCAAAATTTGACGAAATCAGTTTTGTTGGGACCGTATCGTTAATACGAAGTTAGAAATATTTTTTGTGGAATTTTTAAAATCAGTATGTGGCCCCGGTAAATTAAAATGTGCGTTTGAATTTAAAATATAATGATTTATATTTTAAATTTAGCGGAAACTGATCGTAACAGCAGAATCCGGTTACGAAGCGTATCACATTATCTCCGGAATGAGGGTATTTAGCTAGGGGCGATATTCGTTAGGTGTCAATTGGAGTTTGTGACATTAAATAGGTAAGTTGCGAATTAAAATATTAATATATATATATATATATATTTGAAAATTGGTTCACTTTATTAGCAACTGAAAGAAAACATACAAGATAGAGGTTAGCATACTAACCTTTACATAAAATAAAAGGACTTAAAATTACATGTAAATTTAACCTAAAACAAACTTAAATTGACCCATGATAAGGCCACCATCAACACTTGCGTCCATACCGCACATCTCACGAGCCCAAATCTCCTTTAGATCATCATCCAGTCGTCTTCTATACAAGATACCATCCTATTTAAACATCAGTTTACTTCACATTATAAATCAGCTGCAATTTTCAAATCATCTGCATTTCTCACCATTTTATCCGAACTATCTAACGAAAAGAAATCTGCCAACTAATCAGCTATAACCTCCATAAGACAACATAAATGGGTTCAAATGCTATCAAACAAAGCATATAGATGACCAGTAATTAGGACAGCACCTGGCTTACAAGAATTAGAAATCAAACCCTAAATCTGGTTGATGATTTACAACCCTGTAAATCAATCTTAGAGCCTGAATCATACATTATAGCATAAACCAAACTGCCGAATACTTTTTGCAGATAGCTGAATGAAAATGGGTGACAATGAAGCTGCAACTCAAAACTGATAACATGAAAAATGAATATACAATCCCATCTCCAATATAAAATAGCTCTACGCTTACACCAATATTGTATGAGGAAACCGATGAATCATCATTCAACGAACCCAAAACCTCTTACCTGTTCATGTCAGAGCTATCCCTAAACACATATGAGACTGTTGAGAATAACAGTACACTGAAATCTGTCTATCCAAAACCCATCTACCCAGAAGTTCACCTCATTGAAAGATTCATCATGAAATAGGCTTTAGATGTACTGGTATTCAAATTTCTGAAGTACTAAAAACCTTAAACCAATGAAAGAATCATTTGCTCATATAATTTTTCCAAAACCAAACTATAAAATCAAATCAATATTCGAACATTGAAGAACTGGATGATAACAGAACAAAAATATGGAAACAAAATACCCCCAATCTCAATAAATCCATTTTCATCTGCTAATCAAAGGATTTTGGGACTATCATGAACATGCTTAAGAAATTATCATGAAGAAGACAGACTTCTTTAACTCCATAAACTATATCTTTCGGAAAACTTAAATAAAAACTTCTATCAAAGTATCCTAGAATTGTATGCGTCTAAACTATCTGATGGAAATCAATATAACCAGAAACCAAGTAACCAAGACCAAAACCACAAAATTCTTACCCAATACAAACCGAACTCAATCTAGCTCAACAATGAAAAATCGGTTGGAGAACTTGGAACTTAAGCGATTTCAGTTGCGCCGGCAATACATAAACCCAAATTAACGATGTCTTGATAATCCATTACCAAACAGATCAGATCCGTAACTATTGGACAAATCGAAATCGCTCGGGGTTGAATAGATCTGGGACTTTGGGGAGATTAGGATTAGAAGGTGAAATGAGAAGTTGGCTTATCAACAATTAGAGAATCATCGAAGGTTGGGAGAATCGCACAGCGATTAGAAAGTCAGGGTTTAAATTTATGATAAAAGTCTCAGATCTGAAATTTTTTGTGGAAAACGGAAGAAAAACAAAAGTATTATCAATGAAATTGTCGTTGAAAGTTTCTGATGGAATACGATTGGAAAGATCAAATGAATAAGGTAGAGAAATAGGAGAAGGACACCCACGCACGGCGAAACCTGGTGAAAATTCACCAGTCGCCATTAACAAGGCCTTTTTTCATATATATATATATATAAATATATATATATATAATATAATTAAAAAGCCCAAAACCCTTGTTAGTTCAGACCCACCACCTTTCTTAAACGAACTGCCAACAAGCTCCTCCGATTCCTCTAGTTTTTCTCTGAATCCAGATCGAAGTAAAATAAAAATCCAAAACGAAAATGGTGAAGGGATGTGTGGGCTGCAAGAAGGTGGGGGAATGATCGGAAGTGGATCATCATGGTGGCCAGGGTGGCGCTGTAAAGTCACACAGTCCGATCGGTGTTTCCTGGCGATGGGGGGTGTCGAGTTCAAGGAAAGGGAGCGGCGCAGGGAGCTTTGGCGACGGGGGTTCTCCTGGTGGTCGTGGATGAACCTCCGACAACCTCGGGAGCAAGCGCTGGATGGATTTGTAGATCGAGGGTTCAACAAAAGAGGGGGATGATAGTGTCCAGGGTTATACGATGGAAAATGGATGCAACGGTTTTGATAAATGATACAAAAGGTAGTTTTTTCTCTTTAATTTTATTAGTTAATTTAAAGTTTGAAAATAAAATAGCATATGTTTTTGAAATTAAATATAGCATTGGTTTTAAAATAAAAATAACATAAGGATTTTTATAAAAATAGCTTTGAAAAAAATAGGAATTTTTATATAAATATATATCATTGAAATAAAATATGAATTTTATATGAATAGCTTTATGATAAGAATGAGATTTTTATAAATATAATAGCGATAAAAAAAATATATGATTTTGCTTCTATGAAAATATATGATTTTTCTTCTTAGAAATATGATTCTAGTTGAATGAATATTATTTTGGTAGATAAAAATAGAATTTTTATCGTATATATGAATATTAAATTTATTTAGATAAAAATAGAATTTTTATCAAATCTATGAATAACGAAATAAAAATTTGATTCTTGTATATATGAACAGCGTAGAACAGACTGCGTTAGAATTTTAGGCAAATCCAGACGGTTTAGAAATTCAAAAATAAAACTGGCGGAGTGGAACCCAAAGATGAGAACTCCTCACTGTAGTTTTCTTATATAGTTATTTATTTTATAACTGCGTATATGAACTGTTCCTCGTCGTCCACGGACCATGGATGACTTGTTTGTTTGTATGATTGTGTTGTGAAAATTATTTGTGATTTGAAATGGGCAGAATAAAATATTCATATATAGAAATAAATATTTTATAGTTAAAAATATAATTTTTAATGTGTATAGGAATGAAATAAATATTCATAAACAAATTGGACGATTTGTTTATTTACACACATTTAAAGGATATAGATTGGGACGATATATTTTACACATCTCCCAACTGCACAAATAAATTTGTGTTTATTGTAAGGAAACCCCACACGGGTATTGGGATGATATTGGACATACACTAATCCCAGTATTTAGTTGTATGTCAATCGATTGGTTGACAGGCTATTATAAGCATTGAATGTTTATATTTAATGCTTATGTGGTGTAGAATGCGCTTTGGATGATGATTGACTGTGTTTGATTGTTGTTGTATACATGTGTGTATGAAATCCATATAATCGCATTATATGGTAATTGACTGTGTCAGTTCAGAAAGAATGAATATTTTAAAGTAACGAATATTTTAAAATAATGAATATTTTAAAATAATGAATATTTTAAAATAATATTTAGTAAAAGATCAAAATTTGATTTGGATGTCCGATTTGGGATGGACATGAATATATTTAAAAATATAAAGCCGTGTTGATTAGATGTGCGCCACTTTGACGTGAACGATATTTATACTGATTTTATTCATATTTAAAATGAATATCGAAAAGGAAGTGACTTCAAAATATAATGTTTTGAAAATATTATCATTTATATATTAATGGTATGGAATATTCAATTTTGATTGGAAATTAAATATGAAGGTTAAATCGTTTTGAAAACGAATTTAAAATGATTTATAAAATACGTTTTAAATGGAAATTGATGAAATATATATTATATATTTTATATATAATATAATATAATGGCCTGAATAGAACGCATCGCGTTGCGGCATTTCGCAAATTTCGACCATTGACTTCGAATGGACATTACGGGAGATCCGACCATCGGATTCTCCTAAAACTGGAACCACTGGGTTCGTATCGAAAAGATCTATTTGAAGAACATTGGAGATTTGAAATCTAATAGTTGGATTTGGAATTATGTCCAAATCAAATTTGGAAAAGGTCGTTGTAAGTGCAGTTCGACGGTCGTTTACAAAAATCGACTGTATGGGCCTTGATAAAATTATTAAAAATATCAATAATTTGTGTAAAATCATACTAAATGATTTAGAAAGAACTAGGATGAAAAACTCCATATTTGAAAAGATAAAAATATTATTTTGTCAAAATGAACTAGTTATGAACTAGAATTATAATCCATTTATTTTCAAAAAATAAATTGGATTTGAAATGTTTTTAAAAATAAACAGAATTTCCAATATATGAATTGGAATGGATTTGAATCAAAATTATCCTCGGAATATTTCGATATTGTATTCCGTGATTATATAGGCATTGTGGAGGAATTTGGAAGATATATATATCGTTATTCCAATACGATGTTTGTTGAGTTCAGAATTTGATATTGAATATAAGCCGATATATTTTCTATTCAGAGTCTTGTATTTAATATCAAAAGGGATTTTGGGTTTGTCATGAACAGTGTCTTCACTAACACTGTTCTTGAACCCCCATGTGAAGAGAATTAATCTTTTAATTAAGATTGTTAGAGTTTCCAGTTATATTTTATAATTGGAATAAAATGGAATGTGAATTGGGTTTATCGTGAACTGTGTTTGGCGACATTCGTTCTTTAACCCGATTTACAGTGAAATGTGATTTGGAATTTATAAATCTTTTGTTAAAATTTAAAGTAGATTTTCCAAAGTAAAGTTTTCCAATTTAACATATTCAATTGGAATTGAATGGAATTCGATTTGGTAATAATCGAAGTAAGCTTCTGTAGAGGAAGGCGGTTAATATATATGGAATTTAAAAGGCATTGTCATTATTCCATTTATATTATCGGTTGGGTATGGAAGTTTATACCAATTTGTTTTCCATGAAGATTCCATTGTTAATGGAATGTGATTTTGGGTTGTCGTGAATGGTATCTTTCATAATACTGTTCTTAGACCCAACGGAGTTAAGGAAATCAGAAACTAACTGGAGATTAGTTAAGTTGAATGGTTTCCTGGGTATTGATCTAATGTTGGTTTCAGCCTCCGGGGTTAATACTTAAGGAATTATTCACTTGCTAATTTATGGTTAAAGGCTGATGGAATGGAATGTGATTTTGGGTTTATCGTGAACCGTGTTTTAAAGAACATTGGTTCTTTAACCTAGTTAAAGACAGGAATAAGATTTTGGGTTGTCGTGAATGTTATCTTTAATAATAGTGTTCTTAGACCCAATGAAGTTAAGGAAATCAGAAAATAACGGGATATTACTTAAGTTGAATGGTTTCCTGGGCATTGATCTGATGTTGGTTTTGGCCTTCGGGGTTAATACTTAGGGAATTGTTCACTTGCTAATTTACGGTTAAAGGCTGATGGTATGGAATGTGTTTTTGGGTTTATCGTGAACCGTGTTTTAAATAACAATGGTTCTTTAACCCAGTTAAAGACAGGATATGATTTCCCAAGTTAAACAATCGTTAATATTGATTTTTGAGAAGATTAAAACCAAGTGGAGTTTTAATGCATCTTTAGTTAGATTGAAATGATATCCAAAGGAAGATTGAAGAATAAATTTAAAGAATTTATCTTTGATAAATTTAATGGAAACCTTTCCCAAAGTATAAGAATATTTGAATAAAGGAATATTCTGGATTGGAATAAGGCGTATGTTGTGTTTTAATAGCACCTGTTTATTAGATACACAAGTTATTCCGAAAGACCGGGTTTATCCGATTCTGAATAACTGATTCGACGATGTGTCGAGGAAGAAGACGGTGGTTGAAGACCGGAGGTCTTCACATCGTTAGGATGGTTACTGATGTCTTGATTGGGTTGTATACCCAAGACGAGATAATAAGTGGTGATCGTCCAGATGTACTTGGAGATCGACGGATACGCAAGGGCCTCTCTCCTGTATTGGAAATACAGAAGAGGAATAAGGTGCCTATGGTTTCTTTCAGACCCAGAACGAACTTGTAAATGAATGTTTGTCTGACATCGGATTTCATTCTCTGTGATTGATAGACATCGGTTGCATAGCGTGAATTGCCTATATGGCATGCTGAGATGCAAATGATCAAGGCTTCTGTTGAAAACAGAGTTTTGTGGTTGATGATCAAAGCACGACCTTTGTGGCATAGCTTTGTGTAGCGTTAATTCACGAGCCTCACATCCCGGTGTGAACCAGAAACGGGAGAGGACTTCAGGGAGGACAAGCATTTTCTTCTAGCTAGGAGTGGTGTTTTGGGTTTTACACGCCCGGAAATTTTACTTATGTGGATGATGGATAGCGAGGCGCCTCGGTTAAATCGGTCGTTCCAAGGCCGATAGTTTGGTCGGGATATGACCAGTAGACACCCCATAAGGTGAGGAAATGCATTGTTTAGGCATTTTAATCCACTCCGTGTGGACCGGCCTTGACGATCCAAAGGCTTCACTGAGTACTTGCTTGAGACTTGGGCTAGAGCGTCTCGAAGCGATAAGGATGATCCCTTGCCTTGTTTTACAGATGGATATCCAACTTCCAATACGACATTTTGCGGTTTTGATTGTAGAGCCTAGTATAGCGACATAGTGGTATGGAGCACTTATGTCGTCTATGATTGAAATTTTTTTGACACTATACACTTATAGTAATAATAAATGATGAAATTTCACGTACTAAGCATTTTTGGGTATTATAAGGTAAAAACTCTATCCTTCGGCTTGCGTTGCATTGTGTGATGGGACCTAAGTCTTATAATAGCTTCATTGTTCTTTATTTAGCATTGCGCTGCTTATTTTATGCACTGGTATTCTTGGGGGTAAACCCGTTCCGTGTTACACGGAGTGGTCCCTTGATTTACCTAACTTTAAAATAAAGATTAATCACTATTTTAGTTCTCACACCAGTCACATGACTGACCTGGAGTTTATTGATTTAACCTAAACTCAGGGTGCCCCTGTTTTCTGCATGGGTAGCGAGTAGTTTTGGTTTTGCAGATTTATATTCACAGGATCCTCGTTTACAGCTGGAATGATATTCGGAAAGCTCTGTATTTGTATATTCCTTTCAGTTGTGTTTTGTACTATTTTCCACCGCATTGCAACTTGTAAATCTATGATATTTAGTAGATGTATAATATTTATTCATACTCTGTATATTCTTGTATTCTGATGTAAATTGATGTAATAAGCAATGAAATGTTCTTCTGTTTGTGTTCTGATTCGACTTGTTCTCAAGGCAATCCGTTCTTCCTCTTCTCCTCGGAGATCGGGGAAGTTTAAGATCCTTACACCTGGCATGGGGAGGAGGAAGGATGACCAACGTTGCGGAGTTGTTTGATCATGGTCCAGTCGAGCGAAGAGGGGCGCACAGGTGAAGGTTTGGCATGATGAATGGGTTCGAGCAGTCCAGTAAATCTTGAAGAAAGGAGAAGACACGTGAGGGCCACAGATCAGAGAATCAATGGTGGAAATAAAATCTAGTTAAAAGTTAAATATATTTTATTGTTTAAATTATGTAATTAATGTATAAAGCTTCATACATTCGGAAGCAGAATTCAGTGATTTCAGATCTGTTGAAATCTCAACCACAAGATTTACAACATGGAACTAGCCAGAACGGAAATGGAGCAAGTTGAATTTTTGGTTAAACTAAACGCATTTTTAATTTAGTCTAAAAACAGAAATCCTCCATTAAAGAATGACGGAGTGGAAACCAAATGTGAGAACTCTCTCACTAAAATATTTGTATAGTTATTTATTATATAACTGAAAATATATATTGTCCGTGTTGATTTTTATTTGTTTAATTATCCCAAATGTTGTACGATGCCTTTTAGGTCACTTCACTGTTGTTTCAGAACCCATGGATGATCTGATTGACTACATTGTGTTGTGATTGTGATGTTTAACATATTAAAAATAATGCTACTAAATTTGTGGTAGTTGAAATTAAATTATAATATCCATTTATAATTTAAACCATGAAAATTGGTTAATCGGAAAAATAATTCGAATTGAATTAGAATTGGTTGAATTCATTAACCATTGTTTAATTTGAATTCACTGTTGTTTGAAAACCCCACATGGGTATTGGATGTTATTTGACATACACTAATCCCAATGTTTAGTTTTCTGTCAATCGATTGGTTGACAGACTTTGGTGAGCATTGTTTGTTTATTTTAATGCTTATACAGTTGTAAATTGCACTCTGGGTGTGAATCGACTGTGTAGTTTATCTCTATTTTTGAATAGATGCGATGTATGGAATCCATATAAATAAAATTATATGATAATTGATTGAGTCTGATTCTAATTTATAAATAATGAATATTTTAAAATAATATTCACTGTAAGGAATAAAAATATGATTTTGATGTTCGATTTTGGATGGGCACGAAAATATGGACTGTTGGCAATAGAAAAAATGGCGATTGGATAGGGTGATTTAGGTTTTTCTTTTTTGCCATGCACTGCTGCTGTCGCTTCAAATCTTTCAGCGTCTGCTAGATCCCTGGCTCTCGCATGCTTTCATGGCAAGGCGCAAAGCCAAGCGACGCTTTCGACCTATCGCGGAACCACGCTTATTCTTCTAGTCGTCGGATGGTGTATGGGCTATTGCTTTTGATGCTTCTGCTCCTCCTACACCGGCTGTTGCAATTACCTTGAGTAGGAAACCCCCGGTTGAGAATCAATCTCAGATTGGCTTGGATCCTTCCATCGGCAAAACCCCTTCTGTGGACGATGATACTTTTCGATTTATGAGTTTGGATTGGAAAGTTGCACTCGTGGGTATATCATCCTCTATCGGTATGTGCTAGTCTGTCCAGTTTACATACTTTGGATCTTGCATCTTTTGACTTGAACAGTGTTGTTCATGCTGCTCACAAGACTCCTCATTCTATGCTTCGTGTCTCACAACTTGCTATTTCTAATGCTACGGTCCCTATTGCTCTCTCTAATTCCTCATCCTTTCCCTTGCGCTTCAATTTACCTCTGTTTTTTCACATGGTTCAGATGCTTTGTCCCTTTTTGATGCTTCCAAATAGGAATGTGTTTCGGTCTCTAATGCTTTGTTGAGTCCCTCTTATTCTCTCACTTCTCGTGCTTTAGATATGGTTATTCTGGATCCCCTCTCCATGGTTGATGCTGTGCTTGTAGGCTTCTCTCTCCTTTGTTCTAGCGACTATCTTTCCCGGAAGGAGGTAATACTTAAATTTGGATGGGCAATGGACCTTAAATATGTTCCAGTTACCCGCAACTACACTATGGAGCGACGCTGTAAGCGTAATATTGATACTCAAGCCTTTTTCCACATTCTTGATTTCGAACCTGGTGCTTTTTACATTCTTGTTGCATCGACTTTTAAGCATCAACAAACGGATGGATTCTCTGTCTTTCGTTTATCATTGAACCAGTTTCAAATCCGACTAGTGTAGGTCGTGGGCCCTAGTTTCATTAGGCTTTGGATGTAGGTCTTACTGTTGTTCCATGTGGACCTATCCTCTGTTTTCTTTTGCTTCCTGTTTTCTCCTTTTTTCTTTATTTCCTTGAGCCGGAAAGCCCATTGTGGCAATACATTTCTTGTTAAAAAAGGCATGGTAATATGGAAATATATAAAGGCGGGTTAAGTAGAAGTGCGCCATTTTAACTCGAACGGATTTTTCTGTCGACTTTATTCATTGTAAAATGAATATTGAAAAGATTTGATTTCAGAATCTGATATTTTGAAAATATTGTCATTTTAATATTATGATGACATAGAATATTCAATTTTGATTTAAAATTGAAAATGAAGTTGAAATCGTTTTAAAATGGATTTATAAATGATTTATAAAATACGTTTTAAATGGAAATCGACGATATATACACACACACACACACACATATATATATGTATATACATATATATGTATATATATATGTGTGTATATATATATGTGTATATATATATATATATATTTCTATGGCTTGAATAGAGCGCGTCGCAAAGCGACCATTCGCGAATTTCAACCATTGACTTCAAATGGACGTAAAGGGAGATCCGACCGTCGGTTTCTCCTAAAACCGAAACCGTTGGGTTCGTATCTAAAAGATCTTTCCGATGAATATAATATTTTTAAATTTGAACGGTTAGATTTTAAAATATGTCCATGTCAATTTTGGAAAAGGTCGCTATGAATGCAGTTCGGTGGCCGTTATTGGAAACCGACTGTAAGGGCCTTATTAAAATTAATAAAAATATGAATAAATTATGTAAAATCATAATAACTGATGTGGAAATTTTTTGGATGAAAAACTACAATTTTTGAAAAGATAAAAGATATTTTATCAAAATGAACTAGTTATTAACTAGAATAATAATCCAATGTTTTTAAATAAATAAATTGGATTTGTAAATGGTTTTTGGAAATAACCAGAATTTTCCATCGTATGAATTGCAACGGATTTAAATGGAAATAATTTTTGGAATATTTCAATATTGGATTCCTTGATTATACAGATATTGTTGAGGAATTTGGAAGATATAGATATCGTTATTCCCAATACGATATTCGATGGTTTTAGAATTTGATAATGAATATAAGCCGATATTCTTTCTATTCAGGGCCTTGTAGTTAATATCAAATTGGATTTTTGGGTTTATCATGAATGTTGTCATCAATAACACTGTTCTTAAACCACACTAAGAAAAGAATAAATCTTTTAACTAAGATAAGTTAAGTATTCCAATTTATAATTATAAATCAGAATTTAATTGAAGTCGATTTTGGGTTTATCTTGAACAATGTTTTAAATAACATTTGTTCTTTAACCCAATTAACAGAGAAGTTATGATTTGGAATTTATTAATCTTTTTATTGAGATTTAATGGAAAATTTTCCAAAGTAAAGTTTTCCAATTTAAATATTTGTTGAATTGGAATTGAATGGAATTCGATTTGGTAATAATCGAGATGAGCTTTTGTAAAGGAAGACTGTTACTATATATGGAATTTAAAAGGCTTTGCTTTTATTCGATTTATAGCATTAATCAGATACGAAAATTTATATCGAATATATATTGATCTATTTTCCGGGAAAATTCCGTAGTTAATGGAAGATGATTTGGGGTTTATTGTGAACTGTGTTTTTACTAACATTGGTTCTTTAACCCAGTTAAAGACAAGACTAATTTCTTAAAGTTGAGTAATCATAAAGTAATGATTTTTGGTATTAAAACCAAGCTAGAGTTTTAATGAATCTTTAAGTAGAATAAAATGAGAATAGGATTATTAAATTTATCGAATTCATGAAATGATCGAGAATGGAGTACCACCAATTTTACTCCAAGCGATAGTTAAATCTTTAATTGGATTTGAAATGGGAAATGGTAATTAATTTTACCGACAACACCATGGGTGTAAGATCTGGAGTACTACCAATTTTTCTCTATGGGATAAATAGGTTGGGAATGGGTTAATAAAATAAATGGTTACTTCGGTAAGGCTCGATAATCCCGACTAGTTGATAAACCTTAATTTTAAATTATGGAAAGATAAAATGAAATATTTTGAAAATGATACCCAAAGAAAGATTTAAGAATAAGTTTAAAAGAACTTATCTTTGATAAAATTAATAGTAATCTTTCCCCTAAGATGTGAATATTCTGAATTAGATTGATGCGTATGAAGTGTTTTTATAGCACTTGATTATTGATTATAAAATACATGAGTTATTCAAAAAGACCAGGTTTATCCCATTCTAAATAATTGATATGGCGACTAAAATTCGATGATGAAGACGGTGGTTGAAGACCGGAGATCTTCACATCGTTTGGATGATTACTGATGTCTTGATTGGGCTGTACACCCAAGACAAGGTAATAAGTGGTGACCGTCTAGACGAACTTGGAGATCGACCGGATAACCGAGGACCTCTCTCCTATATTGGACATATGGGATGAGGAATAAGGTGCCTCCGGTTTCGTTCAAACCCAGAACAGACTTGTAAATTGTTGTGTGTCTGACATTGGATTTCATTCTGTGTTGGTTAATTTCTATTAAATATATATCTATTTGATGGCGGAGAATTTATTCTCTTGATAAACACCCTTCTCTGAGATGTTTGATCTTAAAGGTTATATATAGATAGACATCAGTTGCATGGCGTGAATTGTCAATGTGGCATGCTAAGATGCAAATGATCAAGGCTTTCGTCGAAAAGCAGAGACTTGTGGATGATGATCAAAGCACGACTTTAATTAGAATAGCTTTGTGTATAGCGTTAATTTGCAAGCCTCACACCTCAGTATGAGTCAAAAACAGGATAAGGGATGCAGTGAGTGCATGACGTTTCTTTCAAGCTAGGAGTGATGTCATTGTATGGAGCCCAGACATTTTTACTTATGTGGATAATGGATTTTAAGGCGCCTCATATATATTGGTCGCTACTGGCCAAGTGATAGGTTCGATAGGACCGAGAAACGTGTGTTCAGGAATAATTATCCTCAAAAGTAAGAGAGGATCAGCACTGTAGGATCCAACGGTTGCCAGTAGGTGTGATCCTGGGTCATCTTGCTAGAGGTGATTCGAATCGGTAAGGAAACCATCCCTTGCCTTGGCTCATGATGGAAATCAAATTTCTAATATGTGACTTTTCGGTTTTATTTGTAAACCTATATGGCGGCATAGTGGCATGAGATGCTCATGCCATCTATGATTGATACATTTATATTTGAAGTTGTTTCGACACTATGCACATATAGTAATATCAAAATGATTTGTTTTAAAGCGTATCAAGCATGTTTGGCTATTGTAAGGTAAAACTATATCCTCTGGCTTGCGTTGCATTGTGTACGGGACCCGAGTCTTATAATAGCTTCATTTTTTGAAAAGCATTGCGTTGTTTCATTTTAAACAGAGTTTCATGCGGAGTAAACTCGTTCCGTGTTATACGGCGTGGTCCCATGATTTCCCAACTTTTACAGTAAAGATTTAATAATTGTCTTAGTTCTCACATTAATCCAATGACTGACTCGGAGTTTATTGTTTTCACCTAAACTCTGGGTCTCCATATTTTCCATACGGGAAGCTAGTACCTTTGGTTTTTCACTGATATTTATTTTCCTAGGATCCCGTATAACAATAGGAACAATATTCGGAAAGCTTTGTATCTGCGTATTTCTTTCACTTGTGGTGGTTGATGTTACCCGCTGTATATTATATTCATATATATATTTTCCATTGTTTTGTCATTTAAATCTCTGAAAATTTTTAGTTGTATATTATTTGAACTCTGATATATTCTTGTACTCTGATGTCATTGTTGTAGTAGCAATAGAATGTCCTATTGTTTGTGTTCTGATGTGTCGTGTTCTCAAAACAATCCGGAATCCTCTGTCTCTTCGAGGACTGTGGGATTTTGGGTCGTTTCATTGATATTTATTTGTATTTAGACATTATTATAATATCAGAAAAGATATTGATTTAAAAAAAATGGATTATTGTTAGGTAAAAACCGTATGTGTTTATATGTGGATAGGTCTTACGATTATCCTTTTCTTTCGAAATGATTTTTAACTTTAAAATCAAGTTGGATGATACCAATAATTTAGCGAGTTTTCCTCACGCTGGTTCACCAGGCTGAACTATGGCATTTGTAATGCTCGGGTTAGACCGAGTTGGGTCTGACCGTGTTTATAGGTTCAGGATAGGATGAAATGGACTTTAGGAGGCAAAATGGAGGAGTTTAGATGTATGATATATATATATATATATATATATATATATAGTACTCCGCTGTGTGTTGTAAATGAGGACAGATTGTTATAACTGTCCAGATGAATTGAATGTCCGCTGTACTCTTATAAATTGTAAGCATTGTTCTAAAAGTTTTTAATAAAGATTTTTGAATTATATTTTATTCAGCCACGATGTGAGACTGATATTGCCGTTAGCTGTTCTTCTTCTTCTATTATAATATTTTTTTCTTTCTTATCGCACCCTCTAACTTCTTTCTTTAACATGCTAGGTTTTCGATACTCGAGTTTGAACACGCGATATATTTATGTCAAAAATTCGAGCATCGAATTTTCTGTTTCGTTACAGAACGACAATATGTTACAACCGTAGAAGGAAGAAAAATCATAACCTGAAATTGAGATATAGAAATATTGTTTTAAATACATGCATAGTAGGGAAATATTGTCATTATAACCATGGAATACAAGTAGTGCATCGATCGATACGTGTCCACAACAATATGAGAAAACTTCATAAATCAAGGCAAAAAAACCATAAATAGTTTCAACAAATTGGATAATTATATCACTATGCTCAGCCCGGAACCTGTAGTCAAACATCATAAAATCAAGTTTAATACCTCGGGTTTGTCAGATTGATGGAGCAGAGAAAATCGTTGAGGTAATACCATGGCCGGTCGTCGCAACCAAAGACTAGTATTTTAGCGCAAAGAAAGCAACCTGAAAAGCTGACGGTTTTTGTGCCGATGCCATAAGCAGTGGTTACGGTAATAAATGAAGGTCAGGGTTGTTTGGTTTGACTAGTCATGGAATTGATGGCAGGGAAGGAGGAGTAGTATGGAGGAAATTAAAGTAGTAAAAAGGGGGGAAATTTAGGAGGAGAAAGTGGTTGTACGTTAAATAATTTTTAATAAACGTGGTCATGCTACCCATTTTGTATTTTGAAAGTGGTATTCGCCAATGCTTCTTATTTTGAAATAACAAGGCAGAGAGATATTCACATCAGTATTGAGTAGATCCTGCTTTACAGTTCAAATAATAGATAGATAAATTAAAATGATAGATTTCAAATTGCACCGTTGGTAGAAACCTACTGGAAAACTGATGCGAAAAGTTTATTTGCATGGATAGTACATATAACCGATGCAAATAAAGGTATTTGTTTCTCCTTATTTGGACCAGTTTTCAATTAAAACCAAAGCAACTAATTTTTTCCTTATCAAATTGCTTTTTCCGTACCAATTGCACCATTTGTTATCCTAGAAATGGAGCAAAAAAAAGTATTTACACCGATTTTTAACACAACCAACGCAAATGAGGTGAAGCAACAAATATAATAAGTAGCATTGAAGGTTTATTTCTAACTTCTTAGGTTCAAATCAATTTAAAACTAAAAAAACTCAATTCAAATGAATAATAATCAGTTTTATCAACTTAACATGTATGATCACCTAAGTTATACTTATAAAGTCCATTTACTTACATGAGTTTAATTTATATTTATTTCACTAATCATTATTCTTTAATAATTTCAATATCCATATATAAAATAGACCTTTGAAAGTTCATAAGTATTCCTCATAAATCAAACAAGTACTCAAATTATATTTTATCAAAATCAAATTTATTCTCATGCTTATCAGACTTAAATAAGATTAACATACTTCAAAAGATCATGTCTCAAGTATAATCATATTAGTATAGATCCATGTAATATATTATCTCCAGTTTTCAACATATAAAACCTTCTGAATATTTATTTCGCCAATAAATAACTAAGTGATTACTACTCTAGTTATTGACACATTCATAGTTTTCACGTTAATACTTAATACAAACTATACTTAAAATTCTTCCATTATTAATTTAGCTAGTTCAAAGATAAGTCCGGAGCACAAGCTAGTACTGAACCAAAGAAAGAATTTAACTAATAGAAATCTATGAAGATGGAGATCCTAATCAGCATAAATTAGAGGATAATAAGTATTTCAAAAGCTATCAATTTCAAAATTCTAAGGATTTAGATTTAGAAAAAGGATCGAGATTTAACTAAAGGAATCCTTATCGATAAGAAACCTGTCAAGAAAGATAAATTGAAACAAGGTAAATTATTGGACAAGGCTAAATTGAAAACAAGTTTATATATATTGTTTAAAACCATTTTTAAAATTATTTATACTTTTCAAAATACGCTCTCTCGAGAATGGTTGTACGATTGATTTTATTCATTCTAGGGTATAGCTACCCAATCTCTAATGAGTTTTAAATCCCCATTAGCTAAGGTTTAGATTAAACCAAAGCTCTGATACAACATGTAATGACTGACTTTTTCTTAACATTTAAGTTGGTAATAAAAAAACTCAAATCTTTGCAAACAACAGACTATTTCAACTATAGGGTTTAATAAAATCAAATCACAAAACACAGACGGATCACAGATCAGAGATACAAAATAACGGAATAACTCGCAGTGGATAAATGACTGAGTAGTTCATGAAGCTACTAATTACAAAATTTCAAAATAAATTGTATAAAATATCAAATTCAAAATTTAATACATTATAAAGTTTCAGATACATAAATGTCTAAAGCATAAGAAAATGATGGAAATGGAGTAACTAAATCACCAAGATAGCAATAGCAGATAGATAATAAGATGAATCTCCAATGGATTCTAGCATTCAAAAGGTGAATTACCAAATCTAATGTAACAACCCGATTTTCGAACACCTCGTTAGTTGTGTCATTATTTAAGACTAAGAATATATAAAAGATACAACTAAAGAAAACATCATAATCTCATAGTGGAACTTGAATGAAATATAATATCACATAATATTTTACATCGTAGTCATACTGCATCAGAGTACTATACATCAGATACATGGATACAGGATCATTACAACATACAAACTTCATAATTATACATGGATATTATCGATCAACTAGCTTGCAGACTTCATAGATATATAGACCAACTTGCAGAACCTCGCAATCGAGTTATTCCAAAAGTTATATCCAAAACCTGGTTCACTTGTGTACTCATAACAAGTGTTATGATTACCCAAGAGTTTAGGGAAAACACAGAAAAATAAACTTTGGGTCAGTCAGAGGATTGGTATGAGTAAATGAATTTAAAACATGTTAAAAAATAAAAAGATATCTCATAAGACAATGCCATAAGTACGGAATGGGTTTTTACCTTATGAGAACCATAACATTTTGTATATTTAAATAAGATATTATGATAATGTCTAGGGTTTTCCACAAATAATTTAGAATCTAGCAGAATGCTTGCATCTCACATTCTACTACATAGTATACAAACAAAACCGCTTGCTTATGGATAATGGATTTCCAACCATGATAGGGTATGAAACCACCTTCCGATAGTGTATCTCTAGAGAGGAATATACTAGGTTCTACAAGAATATCTTGAAACCCGGCCACACATGACCAACCACTCATTTCTCTTGAGTGCATCGAATACATTGTCACCTTACGGCTGCAACCACCTTAGTCCATGAGATATAAAAATGGAAGAAGTAACAGAATGAATATTCTTCAGATGGCGACAATACACCCTAATTGGTAGTGACCCACTTAGCCATGTTGCCTTCCCGATTATTGTCATTTCCCGGTTGTGAGGCTAGAGGTGATACTTACCTTTAGGCATATCAGATCTTTTTTTACTTTGAATCCCACATCGTTAAAATCCGCCAATCACTAATTGATTTCCCCAAAAAAATATTACAAGTATAAAGCTAAGAGAAATGAATTCCTTTGCCACCAAACATTAATATGTTTAGAGATATCAACGTACATGATTGGTTAGATATACTCTGTTAGACATTCGTCCATACAAGTTGTCCTTGGATTGGACAAACCGAAGGCACTATTATGTAAATCCATCTTAGGCAATTTTTACCTAGGATTAACATAACAGTCCTTGTAAAACTCCACCTTCAATTGTCTTTAATAATCTGTGACTCGTAATAATCGAATCAAAGTGGAATATAAATTCCGGACCCTTCGAAACGATCAAAGTTAATATCTTTTAGGGTTAAGCGATACTTAAGGGAAACAAGTTATTATATTCAAATTCAGATATTGTATTTATTTGTTGTTGATTTAAGTTTGTAATTCATTTCCTGATTATAAACTGTTACTGACTTAAGTCGGTATAATTCAAATAATATTTAAGCATTTATTTCAAACATTTGGACTTACCACTATACAATAATATTGACACTCAACCACTTTCCCATAGTCTCAACATATCGTTGGGTATAGTTCAACCCATCGTATTTGAATTAAGTTCTCGATCATGTGGATGATTGCATCTATCTCCTTCTTTATTATTCAAATTATTCAGAATGAATAATTTAATTATTACATAAATTAATCACAACTTTGATTATATATGAACGTTTAACTTCACATTTATTTTGACTGCCTCTATTTCGTTTCATTATTACCAAGTTGATACGTTTATATTACTCATATATTTTTAGATGTACATACATATATATATTTTATTGTTATTTTATCTTAAACAAACAAAATATAAAATTTGGAGATTTTAGATAGCACATAAATTTTATTTTCATTGATTTCCTTCTCTCCTTACTTTCCTACCTCTTTTACTTTCTTGTTTAATGTTTATTTTTCTATATTTTCTTTCCTAAGTCCCAAACAAGCCCAGCTACTTCACTCCCCTTTCTTATTTCTTGTTGCTTAAATTTTCTATTTCTACTTTTTTCTACTTATTTTGCTTCCTACTTATTTTAGCTTCAGTCGATCAGGCAAAACCCTTCTTGCCCATCTTCTTTTCCCAAAACTTTATCTTTTATTTTATTTTATTCTTTAATTTCTTTATGACCCAAACAAGCCCAATTGACCCATGTACTCTTTTTTTTATTACTTCAGCCTAGGTTAAGCCTAATCCTCCTTAGTCCACGCACGCAACACTTTCGTTTTTGGTTATGTGCTACTGATCCTTCCTAGCATACTTATACTTTCTTCCCATTATCTTCTTTTAATTTGTTGTTACCTCTTCCCCATTCCTTTCTTTAATTTTTCTACCTTTCCATTCTTTCCCTTTCTGTTTTTTTGCTGCCTCTCAACCTCTTCCTAATTTTCTTGGTTATCGTCTTGACGAACACATCACCAAACCATGCACTATGGTGCAAAAACTCTTCCCACTCTTCCTTCTCTCCCTTCAGTTTGCTGCTGGCTTACTTCTTTCGTTTCCTTTCCATTTTTGCCTTCTTCCGATAATGTGCACACATGTGCATATGTGCAATTGCACACATGATTGAGTCGCTGAGTATCAATCACAAACATTCCCACAAACGTGATAACCTTTACTGAGCTTATCCATGAACCTCGATCATCTCCGAACTACCTCGGCCAATATTCATGCATTCAACCTAGTTTTCTTAAAAATAGACATTCCCATCGTCGTCCACCTTATCCCTTACTACTGCCACCATCCTACGCCGATGCTTGCCAAACTTCATCGGTACGATGACGACCCTTGGTCATACCTCCCCACCAAATTTGAGCTAACTCTGTTCATCACTGATGGTGTTGTTCATCGTCAAAGTTGAATATAAAAACAGTAACCAAAACCCTATTTTCGCTTCGTTTGCTCAAATCACTCAATAGAAAAATCATTTAACATTTTTGCTATGATAAATGAACCCTCACACTACTCTCAACTTCATACCCTCACACTCGATCTCTGGGATCACAGAAATCACTTAATCAAAGTTTTTTGGTTAACTCAAAATATCTCGATTAATACTTTGTTAAAAGTCATGGAAGTTATGCTTAAATTCATGATTTTAATATGCGAATACATTTATATGCATGAAACTCGAATCCATAATTGTCAAAAAATCAGTGTTTATAACTTAGTATAGGAAAGGCATAGATCTGAGAATACATACATATATATATGTGTGTGTGTGTGTGTGTGTGTGTGTGTATCATTCGAAACTATTTTTGCTATATATTATAGATGTATATCACAACTTTCATTTAAACCAAATTCTATAACTTGTTTGAATTAAAGCTATGGATTTTTGATCAACAGGGTATGGAATTCTCCTGTTATATGCCTAGAAGTTTGTTTAAGTGCTTACGATTGTTTTATGTTTATAACAGATCAATATGTAAGTGTCTTAGATGGTGTACTACATACATAAGCATGCATACAAGCTTAGCGTCTAGTAAACATTGAATAACAATCAAAGTAAAGATTTAACAGAGATTTAAAAGGTGTGTTTACTCACTGGTACGAGGTTCTATGTTTCTTTGATTTGCCCGGGTTTCCTCTCTACACTGGTTTTGCTAAGGATGGATCGAATGATTTGTAAATGGGTATGGGTGTGTAAACATCTCGTAGAGGCAGGTATTTATAGGTGGAATTCTGGATAAAATATTGAGGCATATATTTGCTAATATGGAAACAAAGGTAGCTGCTACTTATTAATTTATTGAAAGGGATCATTTTTGGGGCAACTCATGTGAACTGTGATTTGAAAAGAGTTTCCATTTTTAGGTGGGTAAGGCCAGGTTAAAATGGAGTAGAAAAGTTTGTACATCACATGCAAGAATTCATTAAAAACTGGTGCTTGGTTCTTAAGTAACTTGGTTATGCAGACTGATTTGAATGAACTACCCTTGGTTTAGCAGTGCAAAAAGAAGCTATGGCCAGGCTATAATGTAGTACACAATATTTGCATTGGAAATATACATATAATATATATATATATATATACATTTGTCTTAGCTCATCTCCTAGCTGTGTAATAGGTTGAAAGAAAATTTGTCTAGCTGTGTAAGTGTTTGATTGTGTACTTGCCTAGATATTCAAAAAAAATAAATCTACAGTGCAGCTGCGTAAGCATATATGGATTATCTTTATAGGCTATGCATTGTCCTTAAGAACATGTACAAAGCACATGTCTACTCCATTTCCTATATTGGAAAAGAGGTGCTGGATGTATTCGGTTTCCAATTTTATTTCCTGTGATTTTAGTAAGGCTAGTGATATATAGTTATGTGTCTACATTAGTGTAGCTTATATACCATGCATTTTTTTATGTATACTTAGATTTTAAGATTTCCTTTGTAATATTGTTTATTTATTTCATTGATTTTAATGGCACATACTTGTACACATCAAAGATTTCAATCAATAACTTATGGTCTTAACTATATAGTGGTTCAATTTTATGGGTGTCCCTTTTTGTTTCTTATACATGGAGCAATGCAATGTTTTACATACAATATTAATTTTGCATAAGTAAAAGTCCAAGTAAAAATGTAAACCAAAAGTTAAAACAATATATATCACCATATATAAATATGTAAAATAATTTTATAACAGACTAACATATTGTAATAACCCGGAAAATCTGGGCCAGTTTAAAATTTTTATTTTGGCAATTTTAGTGAATTTTGAATATTTAAAATGAATTATTTTAAATAATATCGACGTGAAATTTATTTTGAATAGAATTCGACGTATATATTTATATACGTCGTCGATAGAACATAAATAATTATATATAAATATAAAATAGAGTTGAAAATGGCGCGGTAGTTCGATAATTCGATTTCAAACTTCAATTAGATGTACCGGGTGCAAAACAATCCGGATTTTAGTGAAACCAAAAATGATAGGATCTATTTGAGGATATCTTTCCAACGAATCCGAAAAATCAAAATTTCATAGCGGGAATCAAAAGATATGTCCAGTTGAAAATTCTGAATAGTTGCTATGGAATTCAGGCCCTTAAAAATGGACATTTTGCAAACGACCTCAGATTTCGACGAAACCACTTTTGTTGGGTCCGAGATGTCAAATTATTGCTAGATTCCAAATTTCATAATTTTTCGAATCAATATGTGAGCGTGGCAAAGGAAAAAGCGTTTGACCAGTTTCAGTTGATTTTAATCGACTAGAAATTGGCCATTTTTCCAATGGTCTCAGAATTCGACGAAACTAGTTTTGTTAGGACCGTATCGTCAATACGAAGCTAGAAAATATTTTTCTAGAATTTTTAAAGTTAATATGTGACCCCGGTAATTTGAAATGTGCATTTAAATTGAATATATAAAGATTTATATTTTAAATTAAACGAAAACCTATCAAAACAGTCGAATTGGCTCACGATACATATCCCATTGTGTTCGGAATGAGGGTATTTAGCTAGAGGCTTCGGCCGTTGGGGTTGATTTGGAGTTCGGAAGCTAAACCCTAATTTCAAGAATAAAATAATATTAAAATAATATATATATATATATATATATATAAAACCTTTCCCCCCTTTTTCATTTCATTTTTCAGAAAACGTTTTCCCCTTTTTTCCAAAAAGAGATGGCCATCGACATTGGCCATCGCCCCACCTCTGGCCTGCGCCTCCCACCGCCGATCATGGCGCCGCCTTTCCCCCCCACCTTCTCGACCTTCTTTCCCCTCTCGATTGAAGAACGCGTGAGCCCCGCAACCCCAGAGACCACCAACGACGAGCAACCCAAATCGACCCGCCTGACCGTCGCTCCGCCACTGGCGATCTCCCCTCCCCCTCCGCCTTCTTCCCCTGCTCCTCCCCGCTTCAGAAATCGCGAACCCAAAAGCCCCCATCGATTGATACTTGAAACCGCGGGCCCCACCACCACGCACCACCTCTGTCGACTAACCCCCGCACCACCGTTGGCCCTATGCGCTGGCTCCACCTCACCAGCAGCCACCAGCGAACCCTCTCCTCCCCGTTCCACCTTAATACAGTAAGTTATTTTAATTTCTTATACGATTTTCTTTTCAGTATTTACTTATTGATATTTATAGCGGTAAAGGACTGATTTATTTTATTTAAAGAAATTACTTTTAGATTTAGGAAAATCAGTGTTTTTACCTTTAAAAAGGTCATGGTTTTAAATAGAAAAGATCATATTTTTATATAGTTGATTAAATAGAAAAGATCATATTTTTATATAGTTGATTAAATAGAAAAGATCATATTTTTATATAGTTGATTAAATAGAAAAGATCATATTTTTGTATAGTTGATTAAATGGAAAAGATCGGATTTTTATATATGTTGAAGCGAAATAAAAATTCGATTTTTATATGAGTGGCGGTATAAAAATATGATTTTTATTCATGTAGGGTAATAAAAATATTTTTTTTTCTTATATTAGTGGCAAGATAAAAATAGAAATTTTATCTATATAATAGGAGTATAAAAATAGAATTTTTATATACATAGGAACAATATAAAAATGTGATCCTTATATATGTAGTGGCTACGGGCAGCGAAAGTGGCAAAAGGCGAGAACGGTGAAGATTTCTACAAATGAAGTGTCGTGAAGTTGGATAGCTATCGGTGAGAACTTCTCACTCTAAACTTCTTTTTCTAGTTATATTTATATATACTAGGATGCAGACGGTGCTTAGTAGCACCCGACACAATCGTCCACAGACCATGGACTTGTTTGTTTGGTTGCATAGATTAGTTAGAAGATTTGATTTGAAATTGAATTGTTTGATGAATTGAATGGATTTGATTGATGTGTGAATGGCGTGGGCCTTCACTAGACCGGGGATAAGGCTAGGCCTTGTTCCGTTTCTAGTATCGTGCCGTTATGCCGCCGAAATTTCCCGAAATATGTTAGAAAAATAAAAATATCATTTTTATTGTATAAATGAACTGAATAGAAATTCAAGTGTTGAAATAGAATATTTTATCGTTAAAAATATAATTTTTAACGTGAAAGTGAATAAATAAAATATTCATTTACAAACCGGACGGTTTGTTTATGTACACCTATTTGAAGGACATTGATAGGGACGATAAATTTTACACATCGCCCAACTGCACAAATAAAATCTGTGTTTGATTGTTTGAAACCCCACACGTGTGTCGGGATGAAATTTGGAAGTTCACTCATCCAGATTGATTAAATATGTCGATCGATTGATTGACAGGCTGTTATAAGCGTAAGATATCTATATTTGATGCTTATACAGTGTAGTGCACTTTGGTTGATGGTTGATTATTTTTCAATGCTGTTATATACATGTGTTGTATGGAATCCATATAATTAACGTTATATGGTGATTGATTGGGCCTCATTCCAATCGGGACGACAATGAATATTATAAAAGAAAATTCATGTGTTGAATTTAAAAAAAGTCATGTGTTGACGATGTCCATGTGTTGAGTGAAATATTTTATACAATGAAATTTACATCTTTATCATATTTAAAATTAGAACTACTTCCCAGTAGAAGTCTAATTGAAAATCAAACGATAGATACCATAGTTTTATAAAATATTTTACATAACAAAAATAGTGATGTGTTGACAGTACTAATGTGTTGAGATTAGTCGTGTGTTGAAAGAAATATAGATTCATGTGTTGAATGGGATAAATATTCATTTGTTGAACAGAATAAAGAAGTTTTTGAAAAATATAAAGCCGTGTTGATTAGAGATGCGTTATTTAGACGCGAACGATATTTATATCGATTTTATTCGTTTTATAATGAATATGGAAAAGTGATTTCAAAATCTAATATTTTGAAATGAAATTCAAATTGAATTAGAATAAAATTGAAATTGAAATTTTATTGAATCAATTTGAAATGAATTCGAATCGAATATAAAATGAATTCGATTCGAATTGAATAGAAAATGAACTCGAATCGAATTGAATAGAAAACGAATTCGAATTGAATCAAATAGAAGGTAAATTCAAATTGAATTAAATTGAAATGAATTCGAATTGAATTGAAATCAAATCGATCTGAAATTGAATATAGTGTTGAAATGGTTTTGAAAACGAATTTAAAACGATTTATAAAATACGTTTTAAAAAGGAAATCGACGAAATATATATAATATATATATATTATATATAATGGCTTGAATAGAACGCGCCGCGACGCGGCAGTTCGTGAATTTCGACCATTGACTTCGAATTGACGTTGCGGGAGATCCGACTGTCGGATTCTCCTAAAACCGGAACCTTTGGGTTCGTATCGAAAAGAGCTTTCCAATGAATATTAGAAATTTGAAATCTAACGGTTGGATTTGGAATTATGTCCAAATCAAATTTGAAAAAGGTCGCTGTAAGTGCAGTTCGATGGCCATTGGTGGAAATCGACTGTACGGGCCTTGATAAAATTATTAAAAATATCTATAACTTGTGTAAAATCATAAGAAATGATTTGGGAAAAATTGGGCTGAAAAATTCCACATTTGAAAAGATAAAAATAGATTTTTGTCAAAATGAACTAGTTTTGAACTAGAATTAAAATCAATTTATTTGTGAAATGAATAAATTGAATTTGAAAGTGATTTTAAAAATAATCAATATTCCCAATACGTGGATTGGACTGAAGTTGAATCGAAATTATCTTCGGAATATTTCGATGTGGGGTTTCGTGACTATACAAATATTGTTATGGGGATTTGAAAGATATATTTCATATCGTTATTTCCAATACGATATTTGTTGGTTTCAGAATTTGATATTGAATATAAGCCGATATATTTTCTATTCAGAGCCTTGTATTTAATATCAAATGTGATTTGGGTTTATCGTGGATCGTGTTTTAGATGACATTGGTTCTTTAACCCAGTTAAAGGCAAGATATTGATTTTTGAGAAGATTAAAACTAAGTGAAGTTTTAATGAATTTTTAATTAGATTAAAAAGTGAATTGATAATTTAAATTATCAAATCTGAAAGGTGATCGAGAATGGAGTACCACCAGTTTTGCTCCAAAGCGATAGTTAAATCTTTAATTAGATTTGAACGTGAAATGGTAATTAATTTTACCGATAACACCGTGGTGTTAGATATGGTGTATCACCAGTTTTGCTCCATGGGATATATAGGTTGGGATTGGGAAATAAAACAAATAATTACTTCGGTGTGGTTCGCTAATCCCGACTAGTTTGAAATGATATCCAAAGGAAGATTATAGGATAAATTTAGAAGAATTTATCTTGGATAAAATTAATGGGAACATTTCCCTAAGAATGTGATTTTGTGAATAAAAGAATATTCTGAATTGGAATGAGGCGTTTGTTGTGTTTGTGTAACATTTGTTTATCATATACGTGGGTTATTCAGGAAGGCCGGGTTATACCCATTCTGAATAACCGATTCGACGAGATGTCGAAGATGAAGACGGTGGTTGAAGACCGGAAGTCTTCACATCGTTTGGGTGATTACTGATGATCTTGATTGGGCTGTACACCCAGGATGAGGGAATCAGTTGGTGATCGTCCAGACGTACTTGGAGATGGATGGATATGCGAGGAAAGTGCCTCCGGTTTCGTTCAGACCCAGAACGAACTTGTAAATGGATTGTGTGTTCTGACATTGGATTTTATTCTGTGTTGATTGATCTCTATTAAATATACATCTGTTTGGCGGCGGAGAATTTATTCTCTTGCTTAACGCCCTTCTCTGAGACATACGAGCTCAGAGGTTGTATATCGATGGACATCAGTCGCATGGAGTGAATTGCCAATGTGGCACGCGTAAGTGGCAATTGATCAAGGCTTCTGTTGAAAAGCAAAGTCTTGTGGTTGATGATCAAAGCACGGCCTGTGTGGCATAGCTTTGTGTATAACGTGAATTCGCGAGCCTCACACCTCGGTATGAGTCAAAAACGGGATAGTGACTGCAGGGAGAGCACGACGTTTCTTTCTAGCTAGGGTGGTGTCAGTGACCTACCAGCCCTGACATTTATATACTTTTCACCTGTGTGGTTGTTGGATATGAGGCGCCTCAGATATAGGTCTGTAAGGACCGGGAAACGTGTGTTCAGGAATAACTAATCCTCAAAAGTAAGAGAGGACCGGCCCTGAAGATCCAAGGATCATAGTGGGGTCCTGGGATATTTGCTAGAGTGTCTCGAACGCGGAGAGGAGCTTGCCCCTTGCCTCGGCTCATGACGGAAATCCAATTTCCAATACGTGATAGTGCAGTTTTATTTGTAGAACCTAGTATGGCGACATAGTGGTATGGGTCATTCATGCCGCCTATGATTGATATTTATGATTGAAATTGTTTTGACACTATACACCTATAATAGTATCAAATAATGTGTTTTAAACGTATCAAGCATGCTTTGGCTGTTATAAGGTAAAAACCCTATCCTCCGGCTTGCGTTGCATTGTGTGATGGGACCTGGGTCTTATAACAGCTTCATTTTTCTTTATTTAGCATTGCGCTGTTTGTTTTATGCACTGGTATTCTTGGGAGGAAACCCGTTTCGTGTTATACGGCGTGGTCCCTTGATTTACCTAACTGAAAAATAAATAAAGATTAATAACTGTTTTAGTTCTCACACCAGTCCCATGACTTACCTGGAGTTTATTGTTTTAACCTAAACTCTGGGTGCCCCTATTTTCCGCTCGGGCAGCTAGTAGTTTTGGTTTTGCAGATTTATATTCACAGGGTCCTGATTAACAGCTGGAACGATGCTCGGAAAGCTCTGTATCCGTGTATCACTTCTAGTTGTGTTTTGTATATTTTTCCGCTGCTATGTAATTTATTGTAATCTATGATATTTGTCGAATGTAATTTAATCATTTATACTCTGTATATTCTTGTATCTGATGGAATTGTTGTAATAACAATGAAATGTTCTTCCGTATGCGCTCATTTGTGTGTTGTTCTCAAAGTATTCGGGCTTTCCTTCACGGGGAAGTTACGGGTCCTTACAGTGGTATCAGAGCTTTGGTTTACAGAGCTCGAGAACAAGACACATTAGAACCATACGAAAGAATTCATCAGATATTGGATTAGTAATATCCAATTAGAATTACTCGTTAGAAATAGGATCAGTAGTATCCTAGAACGAGTGTGAAGAGTATATTTTTCAAATGAAAACAAATTTTGGTTTTGAAAATTTAAATCGTTTTATACGTATTTGAATATTTATTTATATTGATATGGGCAATCCAGTATATAAAAGTTTTGTATATACGCGTCATGAACGTATATTCGAGGTTTTAATATACTGGATAGATATAGAATCACATTCTAGATATCCGGGGATGATTCTGATGATGGTGCATCATCATCAGTATTCATATTCGAGTTTCGAAGGTGTGATTTTCTATATATTTCCATTAGACTGGTGTGAGAACCAAAACTAATATAGCTAGAATTCATTGTTGTGATTGGCATCAAAAACATGATTTTTTGTATATATATATATCAAATTATGAATTTGAAACGTTAATCCACTAATTGATTGATGTTTGTGTTGTTTGTTTATTTGTTTGCTAATTTTTAACCATTTGGCCTAATTGAATCAAATATTGAACTGTATCGAAAATTGGTCGCATTTGCTTGCATATACATATACTTGCATTGAACCGGTCATAGCAAGGAGGCTAGAGCCGAAGAATAAAATTTGTTTGCCCGACAAATAGGTACATGTTTACTACATAATTTACTGTTTGTTTGGGTGATGATGATTTTATGAGCCTATTGGCTAGCCGCTTGGCTTTTTCTTTTTCTTTTTTGAGATCTGAAGGACCGGGGAAGCTATTTGAAATTCCCCGATGCTCCCGGTGCAGGGGAGGTTATGGCGAAATTTTTCGAAAATTTAGGGTGTTAGCCAAATTTTTGAAATTTTGAAAATTCTCAGAAACTAAAAAGTTAGAGAATGGAAGCCAGATCGAACGTAGAGTTGATTAATCAAACCACTTTCGACTTTGTTCCTTTTCGGGGATGAAAAGTTTTAAGTGGGGGAGATTGTAATAACCCGGAAAATCTGGGCCAGTTTAAAATTTTTATTTTGGCAATTTTAGTGAATTTTGAATATTTAAAATGAATTATTTTAAATAATATCGACGTGAAATTTATTTTGAATAGAACTCGACGGATATGTTTATATACGTCGTCGTTAGAATATAAATAATTATATATAATTATAAAATAGAGTTGAAAATGGCGCGGTAGTTCGATAATTCGATTTCAAACTTCAATTGGATGTAACGGGTGCAAAACAATCCGGATTTTAGTGAAACCAAAAATGATAGGATCTATTTGAGGATATCTTTCCAACGAATCCGAAAAATCAAAATTTCATAGCGGGAATCAAAAGATATGTGCAGTTGAAAATTCTGAATAGTCGTTATGGAATTCAGGCCCTTAAAAATGGACATTTTGCAAACGACCTCAGATTTCGACGAAACCACTTTTGTTGGGTCCGGGATGTCAAATTATTGCTAGATTCCAAATTTCATAATTTTTCGAATCAATATGTGAGCGTGGCAAAGGGAAACGCGTTTGACCAGTTTCAGTTGATTTTAATCGACTGGAAATTGGCCATTTTTCCAACGGTCTCAGAATTCGACGAAACTAGTTTTGTTAGGACCGTATCGTCAATACGAAGCTAGAAAATATTTTTCTAGAATTTTTAAAGTTAATATGTGACCCCGGTAATTTGAAATGTGCATTTAAATTGAATATATAAAGATTTATATTTTAAATTAAACGAAAACCTATCAAAACAGTCGAATTGGCTCACGATACATATCCCATTGTGTTCGGAATGGGGGTATTTAGCTAGAGGCTTCGGTCGTTGGGGTTGATTTGGAGTTCGGAAGCTAAACCCTAATTTCAAGAATAAAATAATATTAAAATAATATATATATATATAAAACCTTTCCCCCTTTTTCATTTCATTTTTCAGAAAATGTTTTCCCCTTTTTTCCAAAAAGAGATGGCCATCGACTTTGGCCATCGCCCCACCTCTGGCCTGCGCCTCCCACCGCCGATCATGGCGCCGCCTTCCCCCCCCACCTTCTCGACCTCCTTTCCCCTCTCGATTGAAGAACGCGTGAGCCCCGCAACCCCAGAGACCACCAACGACGAGCAACCCCAAATCGACCCGCCTGACCGTCGCTCCGCCACTGGCGATCTCCCCTCCCCCTCCGCCTTCTTCCCCTGCTCCTCCCCGCTTCAGAAATCGCGAACCCAAAAGCCCCCATCGATTGATACTTGAAACCGTGGGCCCCACCACCACGCACCACCTCTGTCGACTAACCCCCGCACCACCGTTGGCCCTATGCGCTGGCTCCACCTCACCAGCAGCCACCAGCGAACCCTCTCCTCCCCGTTCCACCTTAATAAAGTAAGTTATTTTAATTACTTATACGATTTTCTTTTCAGTATTTACTTATTGATATTTATAGCGGTAAAGGACTGATTTATTTTATTTAAAGAAATTAGTTTTAGATTTAGGAAAACCAGTGTTTTTACCTTTAAAAAGGTCGTGGTTTTAAATAGAAAAGATCATATTTTTATATAGTTGATTAAATAGAAAAGATCATATTTTTATATAGTTGATTAAATAGAAAAGATCATATTTTTATATAGTTGATTAAATAGAAAAGATCATATTTTTATATAGTTGATTAAATAGAAAAGATCATATTTTTATATAGTTGATTAAATAGAAAAGATCGGATTTTTATGTATGTTGAAGCGAAATAAAAATTCGATTTTTATATGAGTGGCGGTATAAAAATATGATTTTTATTCATGTAGGGTAATAAAAATATTTTTTTTCTTATATTAGTGGCAAGATAAAAATAGAATTTTTATCTATATAATAGCAGTATAAAAATAGAATTTTTATATACATAGGAACAATATAAAACTGTGATCCTTATATATGTAGTGGCTACGGGCAGCGAAAGTGGCAAAAGGCGAGAACGGTGAAGATTTCTACAAATGAAGTGTCGTGAAGTTGGATAGCTATCGGTGAGAACTTCTCACTCTAAACTTCTTTTTCTAGTTATATTTATATATACTAGGATGTAGAAGGTGCTTAGTAGCACCCGACACAATCGTCCACAGACCATGGACTTGTTTGTTTGGTTGCATAGATTAGTTAGAAGATTTGATTTGAAATTGAATTGTTTGATGAATTGAATGGATTTGATTGATGTGTGAATGGCGTGGGCCTTCACTAGACCGGGGATAAGGCTAGGCCTTGTTCCGTTTCTAGTATCGTGCCGTTATGCCGCCGAAATTTCCCAAAATATGTTAGAAAAATAAAAATATCATTTTTATTGTATAAATGAACTGAATAGAAATTCAAGTGTTGAAATAGAATATTTTATCGTTAAAAATATAATTTTTAACGTGAAAGTGAATAAATAAAATATTCATTTACAAACCGGACGGTTTGTTTATGTACACCTATTTGAAGGACATTGATTGGGACGATAAATTTTACACATCGCCCAACTGCACAAATAAAATCTGTGTTTGATTGTTTGAAACCCCACACGGGTGTCGGGATGAAATTTGGAAGTTCACTCATCCTGATTGATTAAATATGTCGATCGATTGATTGACATGCTGTTATAAGCGTAAGATATATATATTTGATGCTTATACAGTGTAGTGCACTTTGGTTGATGGTTGATTATTTTTCAATGCTGTTATATACATGTGTTGTATGGAATCCATATAATTAACGTTATATGGTGATTGATTGGGCCTCATTCCAATCGGGACGACAATGAATATTATAAAAGAAAATTCATGTGTTGAATTTAAAAAAAGTCATGTGTTGACGATGTCCATGTGTTGAGTGAAATATTTTATACAATGAAATTTACATCTTTATCATATTTAAAATTAGAACTACTTCCTAGTAGAAGTCTAATTGAAAATCAAACGATAGATACCATAGTTTTATAAAATATTTTACATAACAAAAATAGTGATGTGTTGACAGTACTCATGTGTTGAGATTAGTCGTGTGTTGAAAGAAATATAGATTCATGTGTTGAATGGGATAAATATTCATTTGTTGAATAGAGTAAAGAAGTTTTTGAAAAATATAAAGCCGTGTTGATTAGAGATGCGTTATTTAGACGCGAACGATATTTATATCGATTTTATTCGTTTTATAATGAATATGGAAAAGTGATTTCAAAATCTAATATTTTGAAATGAAATTCAAATTGAATTAGAATAAAATTGAAATTGAAATTTTATTGAATCAATTTGAAATGAATTCGAATCGAATATAAAATGAATTCGATTCGAATTGAATAGAAAATGAACTCGAATCGAATTGAATAGAAAACGAATTCGAATTGAATCAAATAGAAGGTAAATTCAAATTGAATTAAATTGAAATGAATTCGAATTGAATTGAAATCAAATCAATCTGAAATTGAATATAGTGTTGAAATGGTTTTGAAAACGAATTTAAAACGATTTATAAAATACGTTTTAAAAAGGAAATCGACAAAATATATATAATATATATATATTATATATATAATGGCTTGAATAGAACGCGCCGCGACGCGGCAGTTCGTGAATTTCGACCATTGACTTCGAATTGACGTTGTGGGAGATCCGACCGTCGGATTCTCCTAAAACCGGATCCTTTGGGTTCGTATCGAAAAGAGCTTTCCAATGAATATTAGAAATTTGAAATCTAACGGTTGGATTTGGAATTATGTCCAAATCAAATTTGAAAAAGGTCGCTTTAAGTGCAGTTCGATGGCCATTGGTGGAAATCGACTGTACGGGCCTTGATAAAATTATTAAAAATATCTATAACTTGTGTAAAATCATAAGAAATGATTTGGGAAAAATTGGGCTGAAAAATTCCACATTTGAAAAGATAAAAATAGATTTTTGTCAAAATGAACTAGTTTTGAACTAGAATTAAAATCAATTTATTTGTGAAATGAATAAATTGAATTTGAAAGTGATTTTAAAAATAATCAATATTCCCAATACGTGGATTGGACTGAAGTTGAATCGAAATTATCTTCGGAATATTTCGATGTGGGGTTTCGTGACTATACAAATATTGTTATGGGGATTTGAAAGATATATTTCATATCGTTATTTCCAATACGATATTTGTTGGTTTCAGAATTTGATATTGAATATAAGCCGATATATTTTCTATTCAGAGCCTTGTATTTAATATCAAATGTGATTTGGGTTTATCGTGGATCGTGTTTTAGATGACATTGGTTCTTTAACCCAGTTAAAGGCAAGATATTGATTTTTGAGAAGATTAAAACTAAGTGAAGTTTTAATGAATTTTTAATTAGATTAAAAAGTGAATTGATAATTTAAATTATCAAATCTGAAAGGTGATCGAGAATGGAGTACCACCAGTTTTGCTCCAAAGCGATAGTTAAATCTTTAATTAGATTTGAACGTGAAATGGTAATTAATTTTACCGATAACACCGTGGTGTTAGATATAGAGTATCACCAGTTTTGCTCCATGGGATATATAGGTTGGGATTGGGAAATAAAACAAATAATTACTTCGGTGTGGTTCGCTAATCCCGACTAGTTTGAAATGATATCCAAAGGAAGATTATAGGATAAATTTAGAAGAATTTATCTTGGATAAAATTAATGGGAACATTTCCCTAAGAATGTGATTTTGTGAATAAAAGAATATTCTGAATTGGAATGAGGCGTTTGTTGTGTTTGTGTAACATTTGTTTATCATATACGTGGGTTATTCAGGAAGGCCAGGTTATACCCATTCTGAATAACCGATTCGACGAGATGTCGAAGATGAAGACGGTGGTTGAAGACCGGAAGTCTTCACATCGTTTGGGTGATTACTGATGATCTTGATTGGCCTGTACACCCAGGATGAGGGAATCAGTTGGTGATCGTCCAGACGTACTTGGAGATGGATGGATATGCGAGGAAAGTGCCTCCGGTTTCGTTCAGACCCAGAACGAACTTGTAAATGGATTGTGTGTTCTGACATTGGATTTTATTCTGTGTTGATTGATCTCTATTAAATATACATCTGTTTGGCGGCGGAGAATTTATTCTCTTGCTTAACGCCCTTCTCTGAGACGTACGAGCTCAGAGGTTGTATATCGATGGACATCAGTCGCATGGAGTGAATTGCCAATGTGGCACGCGTAAGTGGCAATTGATCAAGGCTTCTGTTGAAAAGCAATGTCTTGTGGTTGATGATCAAAGCACGGCCTGTGTGGCATAGCTTTGTGTATAACGTGAATTCGCGAGCCTCACACCTCGGTATGAGTCAAAAACGGGATAGTGACTGCAAGGAGAGCACGACGTTTCTTTCTAGCTAGGGTGGTGTCAGTGACCTACCAGCCCTGACATTTATATACTTTTCACCTGTGTGGTTGTTGGATATGAGGCGCCTCGGATATAGGTCTGTAAGGACCGGGAAACGTGTGTTCAGGAATAACTAATCCTCAAAAGTAAGAGAGGACCGGCCCTGAAGATCCAAGGATCATAGTGGGGTCCTGGGACATTTGCTAGAGTGTCTCAAACGCGGAGAGGAGCTTGCCCCTTGCCTCGGCTCATGACGGAAATCCAATTTCCAATACGTGATAGTGCGGTTTTATTTGTAGAACCTAGTATGGCGACATAGTGGTATGGGTCATTCATGCCGCCTATGATTGATATTTATGATTGAAATTGTTTTGACACTATACACCTATAATAGTATCAAATAATGTGTTTTAAACGTATCAAGCATGCTTTGGCTGTTATAAGGTAAAAACCCTATCCTCCGGCTTGCGTTGCATTGTGTGATGGGACCTGGGTCTTATAACAGCTTCATTTTTCTTTATTTAGCATTGCGCTGTTTGTTTTATGCATTGGTATTCTTGGGAGGAAACCCGTTCCGTGTTATACGGCGTGGTCCCTTGATTTACCTAACTGAAAAAAAGAATAAAGATTAATAACTGTTTTAGTTCTCACACCAGTCCCATGACTGACCTGGAGTTTATTGTTTTAACCTAAACTCTGGGTGCCCCTATTTTCCGCTCGGGCAGCTAGTAGTTTTGGTTTTGCAGATTTATATTCACAGGGTCCTGATTAACAGCTGGAACGATGCTCGGAAAGCTCTGTATCCGTGTATCACTTCTAGTTGTGTTTTGTATATTTTTCCGCTGCTATGTAATTTATTGTAATCTCTGATATTTGTCGAATGTAATTTAATCATTTATACTCTGTATATTCTTGTATCTGATGGAATTGTTGTAATAACAATGAAATGTTCTTCCGTATGCGCTCATTTGTGTGTTGTTCTCAAAGTATTCGGGCTTTCCTTCACGGGGAAGTTACGGGTCCTTACACATATATCTACACACACACACACACACATATACATATATATATATATATAGGAATTTAAATAAAAGATTAATTTATATTCTCAAGTATTAAATCTGATTCTATTAATCATTAAAAAAATCAATAATTTATTGTTTAACAAAGTCAGTTAAAATGTGGGACGTTACTGCTAAACTTCTTAGTCTGATTTGAGCATCAAGTCCAAAAAAACAAACTCGAGTTAGGGTTAACATTCTCAATAGTAAATAACTCAAGTCAAATGCTCAACTGAAATGCACTAGTAACTTAAGAATGATTGGGATTCCATTCTTCAATGACCCGTTAAACTAGATATTTTATATTACAATATGTATTTACAATAGTGTCAATGGTTAAATATAATATTGGAAATAGTATAAGAAGGATTACATATTTACCCTTGCAATGTTTATAATGTCATATAGTCTAAACAGATACTGTAAAGTCCACTGTAAACTAGTGGTTATCAGAGAGTACTCCATAGGTATGACACAAATCAAGATTGTAAGGGGCTTGACCCGGATAATATGACAAGGCACACAGGCAATGCTTAGGGTAGGACTCTACTAATTGCTTGTCCATACCTTTGGTAACCCATAGCCACAACTACTGCCCATATTAAACGAAACTCCCATAATTAAAGGGCCCCAATAGATCACAAAGTAATAGATATAGTATCGAAGAAGTGTGTTCAATAAGAGCTGTTACCTCTATTAATCACGATATAGCTCTTGCTTTAGTCATTTTAATTATGATCTGAAGGTCAAGGTTATCTATCATCGTTCTCTTACTTCATTCGAGTAGCGTTCGCTAAACCAAACTATTTCATTCTGGATTCTCCACCATGTGCAAAGTTGTTAAAGTGGTTCCCGATATTGGTAGAGAGTATGGTGACATTTGACCTCGGTCTCTTAAACAATCAAACGCTTTTTTTACATCGTGACCATTTATATTTAAAAATCATATTTAAAATATAATAAATCAAATAATAACAGTATAGATTTATTTTCAAATAATTACATTCAAATATTTCAATTTCATAAATTATAATTCAAATCAAAACATTATTTGACTAAGTTCATAAATCAATTCATTATGTGGTTATGCTCAAGATTTAGATTTCATATTTATAAATCGTTTATTAAAAAAAATCGTTTTGATTGCACATTTCTATAACTCAAATGTCATTATTTCAAAAAATCTTTATATAGTAATTTTTTAATTAATTTAATATAGGTAATATATTTCAAACATTAGTCTAATCCAACACTCATCTGCATTTCCAAAGTTCAGTTTCATTAATTCGGATTCAATAATTTTACTTCAAATCAATTTAAACTTTAAACAATATATTCTTAAATCAATCCGTTTCAAAATGGTATTCAAGTTAGGTTATTCAATTTTTTCTTAAAGATTCAAATTATCTTTAAATCATTTTTTAATAAAGTTCATATCAATTGAATCTATCTATCAATTTAATCGGTTATAAAATTTTAACTTCAATTGTATTTAGATTCAAAATTTAGCTAATAGATTATTAACAAATTAATTTATTAAGTTTTATAGTCATAACAAATTCATATAACCCATTTCATTATTTTACAAATCACATTTAAAAGAACAATTTAATTTAACTTGATAATTTCATTTTAATTAAGTCATTTTAACCATTAAAGTATCATTATATTTTTACTTCTCTTTAAACTTTTACATACTTATATGTTATAAAATATATATATATATATAATTTTAAAGATAATTGTGTTGTATTAAAAGATTCATTATGTAATAACCCGGAAATCTGAGCAAATTTAAAATTTTTATTTTGGCAATTTTAATGAATTTTGAAAATTTAAAATGAATTATTTTAAATAATAACGACGAGAAATTTGACGAAATTAGTTTTGTTAGAACCATATCGTCAATACGAGGTTAGAAGATATTTTTCGGGAATTTTTATAGTCCAGATGTGACCCTAGTAAAGTGAAATGAGTGTTTAAATTCAATATATAGAGTTATATTTTGATTTTGACGGAAACTGACTGAAACAGATGAATTGGCTTGGTACATATCCCATTGTGTTCGGAATGGGGGTGATTATATAGGGGTGTCAGTCGTTGGGTTTGAATTAGAGTTCTGAACAATAAACCAGTAAAAAAATGAAATAAATAATAATTAAATATTATATAATTACACCTTTTGTGCCCTAGCCCTAAACACTATCTCAGAAGCGCCGCCATATTCAAATCGATGGCCAAAAACAGGGCCATTTTTGTTCGATTAAAATCTCCCAAATGGATTAGAATTAAAACCCAAATCCAATGAGAAAATTTAAGAGATTCCTGCGTCCTTTGATTTCATAGAGGGTGATGATTTCTCATGGGGTATGCTGCTTGATTTCATCGCTCCAAGGCACGACGTTCACAGTCGATTTCTGGCCACCGTGGAGCAGCGAGTTCGCCGCTACTCCGGGCAGAGAAAGGTGGCGCGATGGCACATCAAGGAGGTGGGTTAGAACGTGATCCGACGTCTCCAATCTCCAGCGAAGTGGAACCCTAATTCTAGGGAGTTGGGTACAGCGTGTTCGGTGATTGTATAGTGAGTCTTTTTATATTTTTTTTCTTTCCCTTATTTTATTTACTCATTTTAGTTTAACAACTTCAAAAATATACATAGATTTTGTTTAGAAAAATATACATAGATTTTGTTTAGAAATATATACATAGATTTTGTTTAGAAAAATATACAAAGATTTTGTTTAGAAAAATATACATAGATTTTGTTTAGAAAATTATACGTAGGTTTTATATAGAAAAATATACAGAGATTTTGTATGGAAAAATATATATAGATTTTGTTTAGAAAAATATACATATATTTTGTATAGAAAAACAAACATATATTTTGTTTAGAAAAATATACATAGATTTTGAATAGAAAAATATACATATACTTTGTTTAGAAAATATAAAATAGCAAGAACTAAGAAAATATTTTTATAAGTTAAAAATATGATTTTTTTTCTTATGCATGATATTTATTAAATAATCATACGGAGAATAATCATTAATGGGTTAAAAATATGATTTTTAATGTAGGCATGGGAATAGATCGATAATCAGAGAATGGAGGAGTGGAACCCCAAGGTGAGAACTCCTCAGTTTTATTTTAATTTCTAGTTGAAATATAAACTAGGATGCAGACAGTGCTTAGCAGCGCCCGTCACCCGTCATCAACAGACCATGGATGACTTGTTTGTTTGTGTGAAATTTGATTGTGTGATGTGGAATGAAATAAAATATTTTATAGTGGAAAATATTTTATATTTAAAAATATGATTTTTAATGTGTATATAAAATAAATAGTAATAAACAAATCGGACGATTTGTTTATATACACTGATTTGACTGATATTGATTGGGACGATAAATTTTACACATCGCCCAACTGCACAAATAAAATCTGTGTTTGATTGTTTGAAACCCCACACGGGTGTTGGGGATGAAATTGGACATACACTAATCCCAATTATTAGCTGTATGTCGATTGATTGACAGGCTGTTATAAGCGTTGAATATTTATATTTTATGCTTATACAGTGTAGAATGCACTCTGGATGATGGCTGATTATTTATCGTTGCAATTATATAAATGTGTTGTATGAAATCCATATAAGTAATATTATATGGTAATTGAGCGGGTCTCATTCCAATTTATAAAATAAATTATATTCATGTGTTGAATAAACAAAATAGTCATGTGTTGACAATACTCATGTGTTGAGAATATTCATGTGTTGAAACCATTCATGTGTTGAATAGAATATATATTCATGTGTTGAATAGAATAAAATTCATGTGTTGAATAAAAGAAAATTCATGTGTTGAAGTAAATATTCATTTGTTGAATAGAATAATAAAATTATTGAAATATATAAAGCCGTGTGGATTAGATTGACGCCATTTTGACGTGAACGATATTTATATCGATTTTATTCATTTTTATAATGAATATAAAAAAGGAAGTGATTTTAAAATATAACGTTTTGAAAACATTATCATTTATAGATCAATGATATGGAATTTTCAATTTTGATCAGAAATTGAATATAAAGTTGAAATCGTTTTGAAAACGAAATTAAAACGATTTATAAAATACATTTTAAAAGGAAATTGATGAAGTATATATTATATATATTATATATATATAATATAATGGCCTGAATAGAACGCGCCGCGCTGCGGCAATTCGCGTATTTCGACCATTGACTTCGAATGGATATTACGGGAGATCCGACAGTCGGATTCTCCTAAAACTGGAACCGTTGGGTTCGTATCGAAAAGAGCTTTCTAACGAATTTTTGAGATTTGAAATCTAACAGTTGGATTTGGAATTATGTCCAAATCAAATTTGGAAAAGGTCGTTGTAAGTGCAGTTCGATGGTCGTTGATGGAAATCGACTGTACGGGTTTTGATAAAATTATTAAAAAATAGTAATAATTTGTGTAAAATCATAAGAAATGATTTGTGAAGAATTGAGATGAAAAATCCCAAATTTGAAAAGATAAAAAAAAGATTTTCATCGAAATGAACTAGTTTTGAACTAGAATTATAATCCCATTTATTTTTAAAATAAATAAATAGGATTTGAAATGGTTTTAAAAGTAACCAGAATTTCCAATAATTGAATTGGAATGGATTTGAATCGAAATTGTCTTTGGAATATTTCGATGTTGGATTTTGTGACTATACAGATATTGTTATGGAAATTTGAAAGATATATTTATATCGTTATTTCCAATACGATATTTATTGGTCGTAGAATTTGATATTGAATATAAGCCGATATATTTTCTATTCAGAGCCTTGTATTTAATATCAAACGTGATTTGGGTTTGTCGTGAATGGTGTCTTCATTAACACTGTTCTTAAACCCAGTTGAAAAAAGTTTAAATCTTTTTATTTAGATTTAATGAAGTGTACCAATTAAATGGTATTTAATTGGAATTGATTTTTGGGTTTATCGTGAACGGTGTTTTGAATAACACTTGTTCTTTAACCCGATAATTAACGGAATGTGATTTTGGGTTTATCGTGAACCGTGTTTTTGATGACATCAGTTCTTTAACCCAGTTAAAGACATGATATTGATTTTTGGGAAGATTAAAACTAAGTGGAGTTTTAATGAATCTTTAATTATATTGAAGTGATCGAGAATGGGGTATCACCTGTTCTTATTGCTGGTCCTGTGTTGGCAGGGTACGCATGATAGGGGATTCTCGCTTCGCGGTTTGGTGGCAAACGGGAGACTCTTACCCCTACATGTCCCTTTTGAGGGTTGGCAGCTATGTGTGTGTAGTCGAGAAGCTGGCCGTAAAACAAGTGATACTTGGGGACCAGGTGGAAGCCACGGTGGGTTTTACCTGCTGCTTGGGGGGATGAAGGGATGGTTGCAAAGCCTACCAGATTTCGTCGGCTATTTCAGCTTGGTATCAGAGCTTTGGTTTACAGAGCTCGAAGAACAAGACACATTAGAACCATACGAAAGAATTCATCAGAGATTGGATTAGTAATATCCAAGGAGAATGACTCGTTAGAGATGGGATCATTAGTATCCTAGAACAAGTGTGAAGAGTGATATTCTGAAAATAAAATTGAAAACGAATTTTTGTTTTGAAAATTTAAATCAATTATTCGTATTTATTATTTATTTTGTATTGAATTGGACAGTCCAGTATATAAAGATTTTGCGTATACGTCTGATCCACGTTATTAGAAGTTTTAATATACTGGATAGATATAGAATCACACTCTAGTCGCTCGGACATGATTCTGATGATTGACGCGTCATTATCAGAATTTATTTTCGTGTTTCGAAAGTGGGATTTCTATATGATTCCAATTGACTGGTGTGAGAATCAAAGCTATATTGGGCTTATTGTTGAAAATTGTTACCAAAAATGTGATTTCTTGACTATATATTAAAGTTATGTGATTGAAACGTTAATCAACAAATTGATTGCTGATTGTGTTGTTTGATTATTGGTTGATTAATTAAAATGTTTAACCTTTAGCCAAATTGAACTAAATAGTGAGTTGTATTGAAAATTTATCGCATTTGCATGCTTTTACATGTTCTTACATTGAACAGGTCATAGCAAGGAGGCTAGAGAAGAGGAATAAAATTGTTTGCCCGACAAATAGGTACACGTTTATTGTATTTCTTGGGTTTTTGATGATTTTATGAGCCATTTGGCTAGCCGCTTGGCTGTTTCTTGTTCTTTTTGGATTGGTGAGGGCCATGGGAGGCTATTTGAAATATCCCGAAGCTCCCGGTGCAGGGGAGGTTATGGCGAAATTTATCGAAAATTTAGGGTGTTAGCCAAATTTTTGAAAAATTTGAAAAGTTTTTAGAAACTGAAAAGTTGAAGAACTTAAGCCGTAATGAAAATAATGAAAGTTGAGTTGATTTGTAAAACAACTTTCAGCTTCGTTCCTTTTCGAGGACGAAAAGTTTTAAGTGGGGGAGATTGTAATAACCTGGAAATTTGAGCGAATTTAAAATTTTTATTTTGGCAATTTTAATGAATTTCGAATATTTAAAATGAATTATTTTAAATAATAACGACGAGAAATTTATTTTGAATAGAATTAGAACGTATATATTTTATTGAATCATCGTTAGAATATAAATATTTTATTTTTAATTATAAAAGGAATTGAAGATGGCGCGGTAGTTTGAAAATTCGATTTCAAATTTCAAATGAATGTACATAATTCAAAATAAATCGGATTTTAGAGAAACCAAAAGTATTAGAATCTAATTGAGAATATCTTTCCAACGAATCCGAAAAATCAAAATTTCATAGCGGGAATAAAAAGTTATGTCCAGTTGAAAATTTAGAATAGTCGCTATGGAATTCTGGCCCTTCAAAATGGAAATTTTGCAGACGACCTTTAATTTCGACGAAACAAATTTTGTTGGATCTGGGATGTCAAGTTATTGTTATATTCCAAAATTCGTAGTTTTTCGAATCAATATGTGAGCGTGGCGAAGTAAAACGTGTTTTGACAGTTTTAGTCAATTTCGATCAACCTGAAAATGGCCATTTTTCAAACGGTCTCGGAATTTGCCGAAATTAGTTTTGTTAAAACCGTATCGTTAATACGAGGTTAGAAAATATTTTTGGGAATTTTTAGAGTCCGGATCTGACCTCAGTAAAGTGAAATGTGTGTTCAAATTCAATATATAGAGTTATATTTTTGATTTTGATGGAAACTAACCGAAACAGCTGAATTGGCTTACGATACATATCCCATTGTGTTCGGAATGGGTGTGATTAGCTAGGGGCAACAGTCGTTGGGTTTGAATCAGAGTTCTGAACGATAAACTGGTAAAAAATGAAATAAATAATAATTAAATATTATATAATTACACCTTTTGTGCCCTAGCCCTAAACACTATCTCAGGAGCGCCGCCATATTCAAATCGATGGCCAAAAACAGGACGATTTTTGTTCGATTAAAATCTCCCAAATGGATTAGAATTAAAACCCAAATCCAAAGAGAAAATTTAAGAGATTCCTGCGTCCTTTGATTTCATAGAGGTGTGATGATTTTTCATAGGGTACGCTGCTTGATTTCATCGCTCCAAGGCACGGCGTTCACAGCCGATTTTTGGCTACCGTGGAGCAGTGAGTTCTCCGCTACTCCGGGCAGAGAAAGGTGGCACGGCGGCGCACCAAGGAGGGGGGGGGGGTGTTAGATCGTGATCCGACGTCTCCAATCTCCGGCGAAGTGGAACCCTGATTCTGGCGAGTTGGGTACAGCGTGTTCGGTGACTGTACAGAAAGTCTTTTTATATTTTTTTTTGTTTCCCTTATTTTATTTACTTATTTTAGTTTAACTACTTCAAAAATATACATAGATTTTGTTTAGGAAAATATACATAGATTTTGTTTAGAAAAATATACATAGATTTTTTTTTAGAAAAATATACATAGGTTTTGTATAGAAAAATATACATAGATTTTGTTTAGAAAACATACATAGATTTTGAATAGAAAAATATGCATATACTTTGTTTAGAAAATATAAAATAGCAAGAACTAAGAAAATATTTTTATAAGTTAAAAATGTCATTTTTAGCTTATGTATAATATTTATAAAGTAGTCATGCGGAGAATAATTGTTAATGGGTTAAAAATATGATTTTTAACGTAGGTATGCGAATAGATCGACAATCAGAGAATGGAGGAGTGGAACCCCAAGGTGAGAATTCCTCACTTTTATTTTAATTTCTAGTTGAAATATATACTATGATGCAGACGGTGCTTAGCAGCGCCCGATACCCGTCGTCCACAAACCATGGATGACTTGTTTGTTTGATTGCTGTGTTGTGAAATTTGATTGTGTGATGTGGAATGAAATAAAATATTTTATATTGGAAAATATATTATATTTAAAAATATGATTTTTAACGTGTATATAAAATAAATAGTAATAAACAAATCGGACGATTTGTTTATATACACTGATTTGACTGATATTGATTGGGACGATAAATTTTACACATCGCCCAACTGCACAAATAAAATCTGTGTTTGATTGTTTGAAACCCCGCACGGGTGTTGAGATGAAATTGGACATACACTAATCCCAATAATTAGCTATATGTCGATCGATTGATTGACAGGCTGTTATAAGCATTGAATATTTATATTTGATGCTTATACATTGTAGAATGCACTCTGGATGATGGTTGATTATTTATCGTTGCAATAATATACATGTTTTGTATGAAATCCATATAAGTAAGATTATATGGTAATTAAGTGGGTCTCATTCCAATTTAGAAAAAAAATTATATTCATGTGTTGAATAAACAAAATAGTCATGTGTTGACAATACTCATGCGTTGAGAATATTCATTTGTTGAAACCATTCATGTGTTGAATAGAATATATATTCATGTGTTGAATAGAATAAAATTCATGTGCTGAATAAAAGAAAATTCATGTGTTGAAGAAAATATACATTTGTTGAATAGAATAATGAAATTATTGAAATATATAAAGTCGTGTGGATTAGATTGACTCCATTTTGACGTGAACGATATTTATATCGATTTTATTCATTTTTATAATGATTATAAAAAAGGAAGTGATTTCAAAATATAACGTTTTGAAAATATTATCATTTATAGATTAATGATATGGAATATTCAATTTTGATTAGAAATTGAATATAAAGTTGAAATTGTTTTGAAAACGAATTTAACACGATTTATACAATACGTTTTAAAAGGAAATCGATGAAGTATATATATAATATATATTATATATATAATATAATGGCTTGAATAGAATGCATCGTGCTGCGGCAGTTCGCGAATTTCGACCATTGAATTCGAACAGATATTACGGGAGATCCGACCATCGGATTCTCCTAAAACCTGAACCTTTGGGTTCGTATCGAAAAGAGATTTCTAACGAATATTAGAGATTTGAAATCTAATGGTTGGATTTGGAATTATGTCCAAATCAAATTCTGAAAAGGTTGCTGTAAGTGCAGTTCGATGGCCGTTGATGGAAATTGACTGTACGGGCCTTGATAAAATTATTAAAAATAGTAATAATTTGTGTAAAATCATAAGAAATGATTTGTGAATATTTGAGATGAAAAATCCCAAATTTGAAAAGATAAAAATAGATTTTTTTCGAAATGAACTAGTTTTGAACTAGAATTATAATCCCATTTATTTTTAAAATAAATCAATTGGATTTGAAATGGTTTTATAAGTATCAAGAATTTCCAATAATTGAATTGGAATGGATTTGAATCGAAATTGTCTTTGGAATATTTCGACGTTGGATTTCGTTATGATACAGATATTGTTATGGGAATTTGAAAGATATATTTATATCGTTATTTCCAATACGATATTTGTTGGTCGTAGAATTTGATATTGAATATAAGCCGATATATTTTCTATTCAGAGCCTTGTATTTAATAACAAATGTGATTTGGGTTTGTCGTGAATGGTGTCTTAATTAACACTGTTCTTAAACCCAGTTGAGAAAAAGATTAAATCTTTTTATTTAGACTTAATGAAGTGTACCAATTAAATGGTATTTAATTGGAATTGAATTGGAATTGATTTTTGGGTTTATCGTGAAAGGTGTTTTGAATAACACTTGTTATTTAACCCAATAATTAATGGAATGTGATTTTGGGTTTATCGTGAACCGTGTTTTAGATGACATTGTTTCTTTAACCCAGTTAAAGAAAGGATATTGATTTTTGGGAAAATTAAAACTAAGTGGAGTTTTAATGAATCTTTGATTATATTGAAGTGATCGAGAATGGGGTATCACCAGTTTTGCTCCAGGCGATAGTTAAATCTTTAATTAGATTTGAACGTGAAATGGTAATTAAATTTACTGATAACACCGTGGTGTTAGATATGAAGTATGACCAGTTTCACTTCATGCGATGAATAGGTTGGGATTGGGAAATAAAATAAATGATTACTTCGGTAGGGTTCGTTAATCCCAAACCATAATTTGGTTTGAATTGATATTCAAAGGAAGATTAAAGAATAAATTTAAAGAATTTATCTTTGATAAAGTTAATGGGAACCTTTCCTAAAGTATGACAATATTTGAATAAAGGAATATTCTGAATTGGAATGAGGCGTATGTTGTATTTGTGTAACACTTGTTTATTATATACGCGAGTTATTCAGAAAGACCGGGTTTATCCCATTCTGAATAATTGATTCGATGTGGTGTCGAGGATGAAGACGGTGGTTGAAGACCGGAGGTCTTCACATCGTTTGGGTGATTACTGATTATCTTGATTGGGTTGTACACCCAAGAGGAGGGAATCAGTTGGTGATCGTCCAGACGTACTTGGAGATCGATGGATATGCGAGGTACAAGGTGCCTCCGGTTTCGTTCAGACCCGGAACGAACTTGTAAATGGACTGTGTGTCTGACATTGGATTTAATTCTGTGTGATTGATTTCTATTAAATATATATCTGTTTGGCGGCGGAGAATTTATTCTCTTGCTTAACGCCATTCTCTGAGACATACGAGCTCAGGGGTTATATATTGATGGATATCAATCGCATGGAGTGAATTGCCTGTGTGGCATGCCTAAGTGGCAATTGATCAAGACTTCTATTGAAAAGCAAAGTCTTGTGGTTGATGATCAAAGCACCGCCTGTGTAGCATAGCTTTGTGTAACGTTGATTCGCGATCCTAACACGCCGGTTGTGAACTAGAAACGGGAGAAGGACCTCAGGGAGGACATGCGTTTCCTTCTAGCTAGAAGTGGCATCAGTGGCTTGACACGTCCTGCCGAGTTTGACTTATGTGGTTGTTACTGCTGCGAAGCGCCTCAGATATATCGGTGACTGTGTGGAGCCGATGGAGTCATTGGACTCATTGACACTCTATAGGGTGGGGAAACGCAGTGTTCGAGCATTTTAATCCACATCGGTGGACTGGCCCTGACGATCCAAAGGCTTGACTGAGTACTTTCCTGAGGGGTGGGCTAGAGCGTCTCAAATTCGGTAAGGAAGATCCCTTGCCTTGGTTCACAGATGGAAATCCAACTTCTAATACGCGACTTTGCGGTTTTGATTATAGATCCTAGTATGGCGACATGATATATGGTACCCATGCCTCTATGATTGATATTTATGATTAAAATTGATTTCTTCACTTATAGTAATAACAAAAGGTGAAATTTAGCGTATCAAGCATTCTTTGGCTATTATAAGGTAAAACCCTATACTCCGGCTTGTGTTGCATTGTGTGATGGGACCTAGGTCTTATAATAGCTTCGTTGTTCTTTATTTAGCATTGTGATATTGTTTTATGCACTGGTATTCTTGGGAGGAAACCCGTTCCATGTTGTACGGCGTGGTCCCCTGATTTACCTACTTTAAAATAAAGATTAATAACTATTTTAGTTCTCACACCAGTCACATGACTGACCTAGAGTTTATTGTTTTAACCTAAACTCTGGGTGCCTTTATTTTGACACGGGCAGCTAGTAGTTTTGGTTTTGTAGATTTATATTCACAGGAACCTGGTTTGCGGCTGGATTGATATGCGGAAAGCTCTGTATCCGTATATCTCTTTCAGTTGTATATTGTATTATTTTTCCGCTGCAGTGATGTATTTAAATGTAATTTAAATCTCTGATAATTTATGATGTGTAATATTTATTCATACTCTGTATATTCTTGTATTCTAATGGAATTGTTGTAATAAGCAATGAAATGTTCTTCTGTTTGCGTCCCGATATGGCTTGTCATTGTAACAACCCGAAAAATCTGAACCAGTTTAAAAATTCTAAATTGGCTATTTTAGTGGATTTCTAATATTTAAAATAAATATTTTAAATAATAGTGATGAAAAGTTTGTTTGAATCGATGTTTGAAAATAAATATAATTAATTTTAATTATAAACAAGGCCTGAAATGGCGCGTTAGTTTCAAAATTTCAATTCAAAATTTAAATGACTGTACCGGGTGCAAAACAAAACGGATTTTAGTGAAACCAAAAATATTTAAATCTGTTAGTGAATATCTTTCTAATGAATCTGAAAAATCAAAGTTTCATATCGGGAAGCAAAAGTTATGGCTAAATGAATTTTCAGAAAGGTCGCTGTAGAGTTTATATAGCCCGTGAAAATGGTCATTTTGAAAACGACCTCAGAATTCAACGAAACCACTTTTGTTGGATCCGGGATGCCAAATTATTGCTAGGTTTCAAATTTCATAATTTCTGAAGTTAGTATGTGGGCGTGGTAAAGGAAAATGTGTTTGGTCGATTTCTATTAAACTGGATCGACCAGAAAAGGGCCATAAACGGTCTCAGAATTCGACAAAACTAGTTTTGTTGGGACCGTATCGTCAAAACATAGCTAGATTTATTTTTCGGGAATTTTTAGAATCAATATGTGGCCTCGGCAAATTGAAATGTACGTTCAAAACAAATATTGAATGTTTCATATTTTAATTCGAAGGAAAACTGACTGAAACATTCGAATGGGCTTGCGAAACAAATCCCATTGTGTTCAGAATGAGGGTATTTGGCTAGGGACGACAGTCGTTGGGTTTGGATTGGAGTTAATATGTGAGGAAGGGTATTTTTGAGATTTTAAAAATATATAAATAAAAAAAATCAGCCAATCATCTCACTTCTCTCTCCCCGCTATTTCTTCCTCGACCCCTCTACTGAACGATGGAAGTTGTAATAACCTGGAAATCCGAGCCCATTTAAAATTTTTATTTTGGCAATTTTAGCGAATTTCGAATATTTGAAACGAATTATTTTAAATAATAACGACGAGGAATTTATTTTGAATAGAATTAGAACGTATATATTTATATACGTCGTCGTTAGAATATAAATATTTATTTATATATATAAAAGGAGTTGAAAATGGCGCGGTAGTTCGATAATTCGATTTCAAATTTCAAATGAGTGTACCGGGTGCAAAATAAATCGGATTTCGGCGAAACCAAAAATTTTAGAATCTAATTGAGAATATCTTTTCAACGAATCCGAAAAATTGAAATTTCATAGCGGGGATAAAAAGTTACGTCTAGTCGAAAATGCAGAATAGTCGCTATGGAATTCTGGCCCTTAAAAATGGAAATTTTGCAAACGACCTAGGTTTTCGACGAAACCACTTTTGTTGGATCCGTGATGTCAAGTTATTGCTATATTCCAAAATTCGTAATTTTTCGAATCAATATGTGAGCGTGGCAAAGGAAAACGCGTTTGACCAGTTTCGGTTGATTTTAATCAACGGGAAAATGGCTATTTTTCAAACGGTCTCAGAATTCGAAGAAATCTGTTTTGTTAGGATCATATCGTCAATACGAAGCTAGAAAATATTTTTCCGGAATTTTTCTAGTTAGTATGTAGCACCGATAAAATAAAATGTGCGTTCAAATTAAATATATAGAGTTATATTTTGATTTTGACGAAAACTGATCGAAACGATCGAATCAGCTTATGATACATATCCCATTGTGTTCGAAATGGGGGTAATTAGCTATGGACGACAGTCGGTGGGTTCGATTTCGAGTTGAAAATAAAATGTTACTTTTTGAAATTAAATAAATAAAAAAATCTTTCTTCATCTTCTATACCCTCAGCCCCTCCCGTTCAGATTCACTTCGGGCAAAAGAAAAAAAAACTAAATCGCCCCGACCCCCTTCCACCATCCCGTCGGCCTCCACCGCCGCCCTCCTCCACCTCAAGCCCCCTCCTTCGATTGAGAACCCCCCCTAAAAACCCGATGCAGTCCCCCACCGACCTCCTCTTCCGCCGCTTCCCCCCTCTGGAAGCGCGCCGCAGCTGTCCCCCACCTCTGACCGCCCCTCTGAACCCCGCTCCGACCTCGCAGCAACAACCCCCTCCTCCGATCCAAACACTATAAGTTTATTTTAATTAATTATATATATATATGTATATTTTTCCTTCTTTTGTTTTTCGAATTTTATTTGTATAATGAAGAAATATATAATTTTTACAACTAGAGAAGTTAAAATTTTTATTGAACGAAAGGTTTGATTTTTATTCATGAAAGGTCGGATTTTTATACATGAAAAGATATGATTTTTAAAAGGTAAATAGCTTACTTTTCATATATATAACTTCGTGAAGAAAGGGCGATTTTTATACTGGTAATTATACGATTTTTAGTGTTGAAAGTTTATATAAAAATATGATTTTTACTTAAGAAAAGATTATATTATTAATAGTAAAAAGGTTGTATTTTCATTACGAAAGGATTAAATTTTTAGAATTATAAAGATTCGATTTTTATACGTATGTAGAAAGGATAAAAATTCAGTTTTTATGTATGTATGATAATAAAAATATGATTTTTATATATGTAGCGAAATAAAAAATTTATTTTTAGTATATATATGTTGAGATAAAAATGTTATTTTTTTTAGCGATGATATAAAAGTTCGATCTTTATATATGACGTAGAAATATAAAAATATAATTTTTATATAGAAAGAAGCGGTGTAAAAATAGAACTTTTATCTATATAGTAGCGGTGTAAAAATAGTATTTTTATCTATATAGTAATAGTGTAAAAATGTGAATTTTATATACATAGCTACAGTATAAAAATGTGATTTTTATATATGTAGTGGCTACGGATAATGAAATTGACAAAAGACGAGTGGCGAAGATTTCCCACATAAAAAGAGTCGCGGTGTATTGGTTTAGCTAGTCGGTGAGAACTCCTCACCTTTATTTTAATTTCTAATTTGAAATATATACTAGGATGCAGACGGTGCTTAGCAGCACTCGACACCCGTCGTCCACAGACCATGGATGACTTGTTTGTTTGATTGCTGTGTTGTGAAATTTGATTGTGTGATGTGGAAAGAAATAAAATATTTTATAGTGGAAAATATTTTATAGTTAAAAATATAATTTTAAACGTGTGTATAAAATAAATATTTATAAACAAATCGGACGATATGTTTATATACACCGATTTCACTTATATTGATTGGGACGACAAATTTTGCACATCGCCCGACTACACAAATAAAATCTGTGTTTGTTGATTTTAAACCCCACATGGGTATTAGGATGAGATTTGACGTACACTAATCCCGATTGTTTATTTGGATGTCAATCGATGGATTGACAGACCGTGTAAGCGTTAATTATTTATATTTAATGCTTATGCAGTTGTGTGGTGCACTAAAGATGATGGTTGATTTTTTATCGTTGTTATTATATACATTTGTTGTAGAAAATCCATATAATTAACATTATATGGTAATTGATTGCGCCTCATTCCAATATTGAAAATAAATTCATGTGTTGAATAAAATAAATTCATGTGTTGAATTGAAAATAAATTCATGTGTTGAATTGAAGATAACTTCATGTGTTGAATAGAATAAATATTCATTTGTTAAATAGTATAACGAAGTTATTGAAATATATATAAAGCCGTGTTGATTAGAGATGCGCCATTTTGACGTGAACGATATTTATATCGATTTTATTCATTTTTATAATGAATATAGAAAAGAAAGCGATTTCAAAATTTAGCGTTTTGAAAATATTATCATTTGTATATCAATGATGTGGAATATTCAATTTTGATTCGAAATTGAACATGAAGTTGAATTCATTTTGAAAACGAATTTAAAACGATTTATATAATATGTTTTAAAAGGAAATCGACGAAATATATAATATATATATATATATATATTATATATACTAAATGGCCTGAATAGAACACGCCGCGGCAGTTCGCGAATTTCGACCATTGACTTCGAATGGATATTGTGGGAGATCCGACCGTCGGATACTCCTAAAACCGGAACCGTTGGGTTCGTATCGAAAAGAGCTTCCTAAGAATGTTAGAGATTTGAAATATAACGGTTGGATTTTGGAATTATGTCCAAATCAAATTTGGGAAAGGTCGCTGTAAGTGCAGTTCGATGGCCGTTGATAGAAATCGACTGTCCGGACCTTGATAAAATTAATAATAATAATAATAAGTTGTGTAAAATCGTATGAAATGATTTGTGAAGAATTGGGATGAAAAACTCCATATTTGAAAAGATAAAAATAGATTTTTATTGAAATGAACTAGTTTTGTACTAGAATAATAATTTATTTATTTTTAAATAAATAAATTGGATTTGAAATGGCTTTAAAAGTAACCAGAATTTCCAATAATTGAATTGGAATGGATTTGAATCGAAAATATCTTTGGAATATTTCGATGTTGGATTTCGTGACTATACAGATATTGTTATGGAAATTTGAAAGATATATTTATATCGTTATTTCCAGTACGATATTTGTTGGTCGTAGAATTTGATATTGAATATAAGCCGATATATTTTCTATTCAGAGCCTTGTATATAATATCAAATGTGATTTGGGTTTGTTGTGAATGGTTTCTTCATCAACACTATTCTTAAACCCAGTTGAGAAAAGGATTAAATCTTTTTATTTAAATTTATTGAATTATACCAATTAAATGATATTTAATTGGAATTGAATTTGGATTGATTTTTGGGTTTATCGTGAACAGTGTTTTAAATAACACTAGTTCTTTAACCCGATAATTAATGAATGTGATTTTGGGTTTGTCGTGAGCCGTGTTTTAAATGACATTGGTTCTTTAACCTAGTTAAAGACAGGAGGTGATTTCCCAAGTTAAATAATCATTAATATTGATTTTTGGGAAGATTAAACCAAGTGGAGTTTTAATGAATTTTTAATTAGATTGGAATGGTCGAGAATGGAGTATCACCAGTTCTTGTTGCAGTCATGATGGGGGTTCTCGCTTTGTGGTTTGGTGGCGAACGGGAGACTCTTTGTGACAGCAAGGAATTTCGCTCGGTCCGAACCAGTCGCTAAACCGACCCAGACCGTTCGAAACGCCCTATCGTTGAGAACGCAACAAAATAGAACGCATATAAAAGAACATTTCATTGTATATTACAACAATGCATCGGATTACAAGAATATACAGAGCATAAATGAATACTACACAGAAATAACAGAAATTTAAATTACATTTAAATACATAGCAGCGGAAAATAATACAATACACAACTAGAAGAAGATATACGGATACAAAGCTTTCCGGATATCGTTCCAGCTGTAAACCAGGATCCTGTGAATATAAATCTGCAAAACCAAAACTACTAGCTGCCCGTGTCAAAATAAGGGCACCCAGAGTTTAGGTTAAAACAATAAACTCCAGGTCAGTCATGTGACTGGTGTGAGAACTAAAACAGTTATTAATCTTTATTTTAAATCATTAGGTAAATCAAGGGACCACGCCGTATAACACGGAACGGGTTTCCTCCCAAGAATACCAGTGCATAAAACAACTAGCGCAATGTTAAATAAAGAAAAATGAAGCTGTTATAAGACGCAGATCCCATCACACAATGCAACGCAGCCGAGGATAGGGTTTTCCCTTATAACAGCCAAAGAATGCTTGATACGGTTAAAACAAATCGTTTGATACTATTATAAGTGCATAGTGTATAAAACAACTTCAAATCATAAGTATCAATCATAGGCGGCATGAATGGCCCATAACACTATGTCGCCATATATAAGTTTACAATCAAAACCGCAAATGTCGTATTGGAAGTTGGGTTATCATTTATGGTATGAACCGAGGCTAGGGGCAAGATCCTCACTGATTCGAGACTGCCTAGCCCGAGTCTCAGGATCAGAACGCATCGACCCTTGGATCGTCAAGGCCGGTCCACACGGAGTGGATTAAAATACCTGAGCACTACGTTTCGCCGCCCTTTGGGGCGTAAGCGAGCCAACTAAATGACTCCATCGGTTCGAGAACGAACGATCAATCCGAGGCGCCTCGCAACAGCAACAACCACATAAGTCAAACTCGTCAGGGCGTGTAAAACCACTGACGCCACTTTTAGCTAGGAGGAAACGTAGGCCCTCCCCGAGGTCCGTCTCTCGTTTTTGGTTCATACCGGGTGTGAAACTCGCGAAGTAAACGTTACACAAAGCTACGCCACAAAGGCCGTGCTTCGATCATCAACCACAAGACTTTGCTTTTCAACAGAAGCCTTGATCATTTGCCACTTAGGCATGCCACACAGGCAATTCACTCCATGCGATTGATATCCATCAATATATAACCCCTGAGCTCGTACGTCTCAGAGAAGGGCGTTAAGCAAGAGAATAAATTCTCCGCCGCCAAACAGATATATATTTAATAGAGATCAATCACATGGACTAAAATCCAATGTCAGACACACAGTCGATTTACAAGTCCGTTCTGGGTCTGAACGAAACCGGAGGCACCTATTACCCCGCATATCCATCGATCTCCAACTACGTCTGGACGATCACTAACTGTTTCCATCTTCTTGGGTGTACAGCCCAATCAAGATCATCAGTAATTACCCAAACGATGTGAAGACCTCCGGTCTTCGACCACCGTCTTCATCTTCGACTTATCGTCGTATCAGTTACTCAGAATGGGATAAACCCGGTCTTTCCGAATAACTCGCGTATATTTTAAATAAGTGTTACACAAGCACAACATACGCCTCATTCCAATTCACTAGTCACTAACCGTAAATTAATCAAGAGAATAATTCCCCAAATATTAACCCCGAAGGCCGAAACCAACATCAGATCAATATTCAGAAAACCATTCTGCTTGGCTAACCGACAGTTAGTTTCTAAATTTCACGTTCATAGGGAAAGGTTCCCATTAATTTTATCAAAGATAAATTCCTTGAATTTATTCTTTATCTATTTTTGAATATCAATTCAAACTAGTCGGGATTAGCGAACCTTACCGAAGTAATTATTTATTTTAATTTCCCCATCCCAACCTATTCATCCCATGAAGTAAAACTGGTAATACTTCATATCTAACACCACAGTGTTATCGGTAAATTCAATTACCATTTCACGTTCAAATCTAATTAAAGATTTAACTATCGCCTGGAGCAAAACTGGTGATACTCCATTCTCGATCATTTCAATCTAATTAAATATTCATTAAAACTCCACTTAGTTTTAATCGTTAACTGGGTTAAAGAATCAGTGTCGTTTAAAACACGGTTCACAATAAACCCAAAATCACATTCCATTAATTATCGGGTTAAAGAACGAGTGTTATTTCAAAACACTGTTCACGATAAACCCAAAAATCAATATCAATTCAATTCCAATTAAATATTATTTAATTGGTACACTTCATTAAATCTAAATAAAAAGATTTAATCTTTTCTCTACTGGGTTCAAGAACAGTGTTAGTGAAAACACCATTCACGACAAACCCAAATCACATTTGATATTCAATACAAGGCTCTGAATAGAAAATATATCGGCTTATATTCAATATCAAATTCTACGATTAACAAATGTCGTATTGGAAATAACGATATAAATATATATCTTTCAAATTTCCATAACAACACCTGTATAATCACGAATTCCAACATCGAAATATTCCGAAGGCAATTTCGATTCAAATCCACTCCAATGCAATCATTGGATATTCTGGTTATTTTTAAAACCCTTTTCAAATTCAATTTATTTATTTAAAAATAAATAGAATTATAATTCTAGTTCAAAACTAGTTTACTTCGATAAAAAACTATTTTTATCTTTTCAAATATGGAGTTTTTCATCCCAATTCTTCACAAATCATTTCTTATGATTTTACACAAATTATTATTATTTTTAATAATTTTATCAAGGCCCGTACAGTCGATTTCCATCAACGGCTATCGAACTGCACTTACAGCGACCTTTTTCAAATTTGATTTGGACATAACTCCAAATCCAACCATTAGATTTCAAATTTCTAATATTCATTAGAAAGCTCTTTTCGATACGAACCCAACGGTTCCGGTTTTAGGAGAATCCGACGGTCGGATCTCCCGCAATGTCAGTTTGAAATAAATGGTCGAAATTCGCGAACTGCCGCGGCGCGGCGCGTTCTATTCAGGCCATTATATTATATATATAATATATATAATATATATTTCGTCGATTTCTATTTAAAACGAATTATATAAATAGTTTTAAATTCGTTTCAAAAGCAATTTCAACTTCCTTTTCAATTCAAATCAAAATTGAATTCTTCTTTATAAATTCGTTTTAAAATTCATTTCTATTCAATTCAATTTGAATTCATTTCAAAATTGTTTTCAATTCAATTCATTTCGAAATTGTTTTCAATTCAATTCATTTCGAAATCGTTTTCAATTCAATTCATTTCATTTCGAAATCGTTTTCAATTCAATTCATTTCATTTCGAAATCGTTTTCAATTCAATTCATTTCGAAATCGTTTTCAATTCAATTCATTTCATTTCGAAATCGTTTTCAATTCAATTCATTTCATTTCGAAATCGTTTTCAATTCAATTCATTTCGAAATCGTTTTCAATTCAATTCATTTCATTTCGAAATCGTTTTCAATTCAATTCATTTCATTTCGAAATCGTTTTCAATTCAATTCATTTCATTTCGAAATCGTTTTCAATTCAATTCATTTCGAAATCGTTTTCAATTCAATTCATTTCGAAATCGTTTTATATTCAATTCATTTCGAAATGAATAAAATCGATATAAATATCGTACACGTCAAAATGGCGTCAATCTAATCAACACGGCTTCATAAATTTCTATTTCAAATATTTCTTTTTCAAAATAGTTGTTATTATCAAAATATTTCGTTCAACACATGACCAATCTCAAAGGATGAGTACTGTCAACACATGAACCGTTATTTTATATTGATAAAGATGTAAATTTTATTATCAAAATATTTCATTCAACACATGACCAATCTCAATGGATGAGTACTGTCAACACATGAACTTTTATTTGATAATATTCTTTATTTTCTAAATTGGAATGAGGCCCAATCAATCACCATATAATGTTAATTATATGGATTTTCATACAACACATGTATATAATAGCATTGAAAAATAATCAACCATCAACCAAAGTGCACTACACTGTATAAGCATCAAATATAGACATTTAACGCTTATAGCAGCTTGTCAATCAATCGATCGACATATTTAATCAATCAGGATGAGTGAACTTCAAGTTTCATCCCAACACCCGTGTGGGGTTTCAAACAATCAAACAAATATTTTATTCGTGCAGTTGGGCGATGTGTAAAATTTATCGTCCCAATCAATGTCCTTCAAATAGGTGTATATAAACAAACCGTCTGGTTTGTAAATGAATATTTATTTATTCACATTCACGTTAAAAATTATATTTTTAACGATAAAACATTTTATTCCAACATATGAATTTCTATTAAGTTCATTCTTTAAATAAAATGATATTTTTATTTTTCTAACACATTTTAGAAAATTTCGGCGGCATAACGGCACGATACTAGAAACGGGACGAGGCCTAGCCTTATCCCCGGTCTAGTGAAGGCCCACGCCATTCACACATCAATCATATCAATTTCAATTTCACCAAAACAATCAAATCCAAATCAAATAATCTAACCAACTACACAACCAATCAAACAAGTCCATGGTCTGTGGACGGGTGTCGGGTGCTTCTAATAAGCACCGTCTGCATCCTAGTATATATATATATATAACTAGAAAATTCGAATTTGAGTGAGAAGTTCTCACCGATAGCTATCCAATCATCTTGACTCTTCTTCTCGCCTTTTTATCATCTTCTTGTGCCCGTAGTCACTATATATATAAAAATCACACATTTTTATATTTCGATGTCTTTAAAATAAAAATCACATTTTTATTTATTCACTTTCAATTTAAAAATCATATTTTTATAATCTCTTCATATATTTAAAAATCGAATTTTTACTATGCTATTCAATATATAAAAATCGAATTTTTGATTCGAAGTTCAATATATAAAAATCATATTTTTGTTTCGAAGTTCAATATATAAAAATCACATTTTTATTTTGAAGTTCAATATATAAAAATCACATTTTTATTTCATCGCTATAAATAGAATAAACATCGTATTTTTATTCCAACTAAAAATTATATTTTTATATTACTATTCCTCATATAAAGATCAAAATTTTAATACTTCTATAATATAAAAATTATATTTTTCTATCTATAAAAATCATTACTTAATACTAGCATAAAAAATAATATTTTTATTTCAAATCAAAGTATTTTATATTTTCAAAAACAATTCTATTTCTGCTTTTTCAAAATAGTTCTACTTTATTTTCAAAATAGTTCTACTTTATTTTCAAAATATCCATTCCACTTATACTCTATAAAATCATATCTTTGTGCTTTTAAAATTCATATCCTTATCTTTCAAACAATATCTATTTTTATTTTCAAAACACAGTATATTTTTATTTTAAAACTAAGCCATTTATATATTTTTAAATATGAAAATAATTTTACCATTTCATAATTTAAAACACTGTCATTTATATGTTAATTACTTTAATTAGATTAACCTAAAATAATTAATGACTACTCAGTTAAATTTTAATTACCTTCTGTATGTCGGCTTCCCCATTTCCTGTTAACAGAACCACGCCCAACAATTCGAACTAAACCCTTCGAACTAGGGTTCGAGATTGCCCCAAATCCGTTGCGCCGATAGTTGATCGGAGGTCTCCACGCGGTAGTGCCCCACCACCCCCTCGAACGCCAGAGAAGGCGTTGCATTTGGTGGACCAGACGCGCCTGCTGGCGCTCGCGAACGGCACCCTTTCGAGCTCGTGAATCTCGAGCTCCACATTCCCATTTCGAACCAAACCCAGATCAGAAGAAAGATCCCGAAGATCTCTTTAATTTTCGCTGAAGAGTGGGGAGGTAATTCAAATCCGTTTGGGAAATTTTTAGGGTTTAAAAATTTGAACCTTTTCCGCCTTCAAGTCGATGAGAGCGGCGGTATAGAAGTTTGACCGGGGGTTGAAGAATAATAGGGTTTGACTTGGAGTGTTGTATATATATATATATATATATTTTTTAATTAATTTATTCTCCTTTAATTCTTATTGAATCTGTCTTTCATTTCAAACCCCGATTCCAGCCCAACGACTGTCGTCCCTAGCTAGTTACCCCCATTCCGAACACAATGGGATATGTATCAGAAGTCAATTCGACCGTTTGAATCATTTTCTGTTGAATTTACATTTAAATCATTATACTGAATTTTAAACGTACATTTCAAATTACCGGGATCACATACGAACTCGAAAAATTCCAGAAAAATTATTTCTAGCTTCGTATTGACGATACGGTCCTAACAAAGCTAATTTCGTCAAATTCTGAGACCGTTTGAAAAATGGCCATTTTCCAGTCGATTAAAATCAACTGAAACTGGTCAAACGCGTTTTCCTTTGCCACGCTCACATATTGATTCGAAAAATTATGAAATTTGAAACCTAGCAATAACTTGACACTGCGGATCCAACAAAAGTGGTTTCGTCGAATCCGAGGTCGTTTGCAAAATGTCTATTTTTAAGGGCCTGAATTCCGTAGCGACTATTCAGAATTTTCAACTGGACATATCTTTTGATTCCCGCTACGAAATCTTGATTTTTCGGATTCGTTGGAAAGATATCATCAATTAGATCCTATCATTCTTGGTTTCACTAAAATCCGGATTGTTTTGCACCCGGTACATTCAATTGAAGTTTGAAATCGAATTATCGAACTACCGCGCCATTTTCAATTCTATTTATAATTATATATAAATATTTATATTCTAACGACGACGTATATAACATATACGTTCGAATTCTATTCAAAATAAATTTTCTCGTCGATATTATTTAAAATAATTCATTTTAAATGTTCAAAACTCGCCAATATTGCCAAAATAAAAATTTTAAACTGGCCCAGAATTTCCGGGTTATTACAATCTCCCCCACTTAAAACTTTTCGTCCCCGAAAAGGAACAAAGTCGAAAGTGGTTTGATTAATCAACTCTACGTTCGATCTAGCTTCCATTCTCCAACTTTTCAGTTTCTGAGAATTTCCAAATTTTCAAAAATTTGGCTAACACCCTAAATTTTCGAAAAATTTCGCCATAACCTCCCCTGCAATGGGAGCATCGGGGAATTTCAAATAGCTTCCCCGGTCCTTCAGATCTCAAAAAGAAAAAGAAAAAGCCAAGCGGCTAGCCAATAGGCTCACAAAATCATCATCACCCAAACAAAACAGGAAATTATGTAGTAAACATGTACCTATTTGTCGGGCAAACAAATTTTATTCTCTGCTCTAGCCTCTTTGCTATGACCTGTTCAAGGTAAGTATGTATATGCAAGCAAATGCGACCAATTTTCAATAATGTTCAATATTTGATTCAATTAGGCTAAATGGATAAAAATTAGCAAACAAATAAACAAACAACACAAACATCAATCAATTAGTGAATTAGAGTCTCAAATTCATAAATTTTACTACATATAAAGAAAATCATGTTTTTGATGCCAATCCACAACAATGTGTTCTAGCTATATAAGTTTTGGTTCTCACACCAGTCTAATGGAAATATATAGAAAGCACACCTTTGAAACACGAAACTAATTACTAATGATGACGCGTCAATCATCAGAATCAGGTCCGGGCGACTAGAGTGTGATTCTATATCTATCCAGTATTTTAAAATTTTGAATACACGTGGATCAGACGTATACGCAAAATCTTTATATACTGGACTGTCCAACTCAATATAAATAGATAACCAAATACGAATAATTGATTTATATTTTCAAAACAAAATTTGTTTTCACTTTCAAAATTATACTATTCACACTCGTTCTAGGATACTACTGATCCTATCTCTAACGAGTCATTCCCATTGGATATTACTAACCCAATATCTGATGAATTCTTTCGTATGGTTCTAATGTGTCTTGTTCTCTAGCTTTGTAAACCAAAGCTCTGATACCAAATGTGACGGCAAGGAATTTCGCTCGGTCCGAACCAGTCGCTAAACCGACCCAGACCGTTCGAAACGCCCTATCGTTGAGAACACGACAAAATAGAACGCATATAAAAGAACATTTCATTGTATATTACAACAATGCATCAGATTACAAGAATATACAGAGCATAAATGAATACTACACAGAAATAACAGAGATTTAAATTACATTTAAATACATAGCAGCGGAAAATAATACAATACACAACTAGAAGAAGATATACGGATACAAAGCTTTCCGGATATCGTTCCAGCTGTAAACCAGGATCCTGTGAATATAAATCTGCAAAACCAAAACTACTAGCTGCCCGTGTCAAAATAAGGGCACCCAGAGTTTAGGTTAAAACAATAAACTCCAGGTCAGTCATGTGACTGGTGTGAGAACTAAAACAGTTATTAATCTTTATTTTAAATCATTAGGTAAATCAAGGGACCACGCCGTATAACACGGAACGGGTTTCCTCCCAAGAATACCAGTGCATAAAACAATTAGCGCAATGCTAAATAAAGAAAAATGAAGCTGTTATAAGACCCAGGTCCCATCACATAATGCAACGCAGCCGAGGATAGGGTTTTCCCTTATAACAGCCAAAGAATGCTTGATACGGTTAAAACAAATCGTTTGATACTATTATAAGTGCATAGTGTATAAAACAACTTCAAATCATAAGTATCAATCATAGGCGGCATGAATGGCCCATAACACTATGTCGCCATATATAAGTTTACAATCAAAACCGCAAATGTCGTATTGGAAGTTGGGTTATCATTTATGGTATGAACCGAGGCTAGGGGCAAGATCCTCACTGATTCGAGACTGCCTCGCCCGAGTCTCAGGATCAGAACGCATCGACCCTTGGATCGTCAGGGCCGGTCCACACGGAGTGGATTAAAATACCTGAGCACTACGTTTCGCCGCCCTTTGGGGGCGTAAGCGAGCCAACTAAATGACTCCATCGGTTCGAGAACGACCGATCAATCCGAGGCGCCTCGCAACAACAACAATCACATAAGTCAAACTCGTCAGGGCGTGTAAAACCACTGACGCCACTTTTAGCTAGGAGGAAACGTAGGCCCTCCCTGAGGTCCGTCTCCCGTTTTTGGTTCATACCGGGTGTGAAACTCGCGAAGTAAACGTTACACAAAGCTACGCCACAAAGGCCGTGCTTCGATCATCAACCACAAGACTTTGCTTTTCAACAGAAGCCTTGATCATTTGCCACTTAGGCATGCCACACAGGCAATTCACTCCATGCGATTGATATCCATCAATATATAACCCCTGAGCTCGTACGTCTCAGAGAAGGGCGTTAAGCAAGAGAATAAATTCTCCGCCGCCAAACAGATATATATATTTAATAGAGATCAATCACACGGACTAAAATCCAATGTTAGACACACAGTCCATTTACAAGTCCGTTCTGGGTCTAAACGAAACCGGAGGCACCTAGTACCCCGCATATCCATCGATCTCCAAGTACGTCTGGACGATCACTAACTGTTTCCATCTTCTTGGGTGTACAGCCCAATCAAGATCATCAGTAATTACCCAAACGACGTGAAGACCTCCGGTCTTCGACCACCGTCTTCATCTTCGACTTATCGTCGTATCAGTTATTCAGAATGGGATAAACCCGGTCTTTCCGAATAACTCGCGTATATTTTAAATAAGTGTTACACAAGCACAACATACGCCTCATTCCAATTCACTAGTCACTAACTGTAAATTAATCAAGAGAATAATTCCCCAAATATTAACCCCGAAGGCCGAAACCAACATCAGATCAATATTCAGAAAACCATTCTGCTTGGCTAACCGACAGTTAGTTTCTAAATTTCACGTTCATAGGGAAAGGTTCCCATTAATTTTATCAAAGATAAATTCCTTGAATTTATTCTTTATCTATTTTTGAATATCAATTCAAACTAGTCGGGATTAGCGAACCTTACCGAAGTAATTATTTATTTTAATTTCCCCATCCCAACCTATTCATCCCATGAAGTAAAACTGGTAATACTTCATATCTAACACCACAGTGTTATCGGTAAATTCAATTACCATTTCACGTTCAAATCTAATTAAAGATTTAACTATCGCCTGGAGCAAAACTGGTGATACTCCATTCTCGATCATTTCAATCTAATTAAAGATTCATTAAAACTCCACTTAGTTTTAATCGTTAACTGGGTTAAAGAATCAGTGTCGTTTAAAACACGGTTCACAATAAACCCAAAATCACATTCCATTAATTATCGGGTTAAAGAACGAGTGTTATTTCAAAACACTGTTCACGATAAACCCAAAAATCAATATCAATTCAATTCCAATTAAATATTATTTAATTGGTACACTTCATTAAATCTAAATAAAAAGATTTAATCTTTTCTCTACTGGGTTCAAGAACAGTGTTAGTGAAAACACCATTCACGACAAACCCAAATCACATTTGATATTCAATACAAGGCTCTGAATAGAAAATATATCGGCTTATATTCAATATCAAATTCTACGATTAACAAATGTCGTATTGGAAATAACGATATAAATATATATCTTTCAAATTTCCATAACAACACCTGTATAATCACGAATTCCAACATCGAAATATTCCGAAGGCAATTTCGATTCAAATCCACTCCAATGCAATCATTGGATATTCTGGTTATTTTTAAAACCCTTTTCAAATTCAATTTATTTATTTAAAAATAAATAGAATTATAATTCTAGTTCAAAACTAGTTTACTTCGATAAAAATCTATTTTTATCTTTTCAAATATGGAGTTTTTCATCCCAAATCTTCACAAATCATTTCTTATGATTTTACACAAATTATTATTATTTTTAATAATTTTATCAAGGCCCGTACAGTCGATTTCCATCAACGGCTATCGAACTGCACTTACAGCGACCTTTTTCAAATTTGATTTGGACATAACTCCAAATCCAACCATTAGATTTCAAATTTCTAATATTCATTAGAAAGCTCTTTTCGATACGAACCCAACGGTTCCGGTTTTAGGAGAATCCGACGGTCGGATCTCCCGCAATGTCAGTTTGAAATAAATGGTCGAAATTCGCGAACTGCCGCGGCGCGGCGCGTTCTATTCAGGCCATTATATTATATATATAATATATATAATATATATTTCGTCGATTTCTATTTAAAACGAATTATATAAATAGTTTTAAATTCGTTTCAAAAGCAATTTCAACTTCCTTTTCAATTCAAATCAAAATTGAATTCTTCTTTATAAATTCGTTTTAAAATTCATTTCTATTCAATTCAAATTTCAATTCAATTTGAATTCATTTCAAAATCGTTTTCAATTCAATTCATTTCGAAATCGTTTTCAATTCAATTCATTTTGAAATTGTTTTCAATTCAATTCATTTCGAAATCGTTTTCAATTCAATTCATTTCATTTCGAAATCGTTTTCAATTCAATTCATTTCATTTCGAAATCGTTTTCAATTCAATTCATTTCGAAATCGTTTTCAATTCAGTTCATTTCATTTCGAAATCGTTTTCAATTCAATTCATTTCATTTCGAAATCGTTTTCAATTCAATTCATTTCATTTCGAAATCGTTTTCAATTCAATTCATTTCATTTCGAAATCGTTTTCAATTCAATTCATTTCGAAATCGTTTTCAATTCAATTCATTTCATTTCGAAATCGTTTTCAATTCAATTCATTTCATTTCGAAATCGTTTTCAATTCAATTCATTTCATTTCGAAATCGTTTTCAATTCAATTCATTTCGAAATCGTTTTCAATTCAATTCATTTCGAAATCGTTTTATATTCAATTCATTTCGAAATGAATAAAATCAATATAAATATCGTTCACGTCAAAATGGCGTCAATCTAATCAACACGGCTTCATAAATTTCTATTTCAAATATTTTATTTCAAATATTTCTTTTTCAAAATAGTTGTTATTATCAAAATATTTCGTTCAACACATGACCAATCTCAAAGGATGAGTACTGTCAACACATGAACCGTTATTTTATATTGATAAAGATGTAAATTTTATTATCAAAATATTTCATTCAACACATGACCAATCTCAATGGATGAGTACTGTCAACGCATGAACTTTTATTTTATAATATTCTTTATTTTCTAAATTGGAATGAGGCCCAATCAATCACCATATAATGTTAATTATATGGATTTTCATACAACACATGTATATAATAGCATTGAAAAATAATCAACCATCAACCAAAGTGCACTACACTGTATAAGCATCAAATATAGACATTTAACGCTTATAGCAGCTTGTCAATCAATCGATCGACATATTTAATCAATCAGGATGAGTGAACTTCAAGTTTCATCCCAACACCCGTGTGGGGTTTCAAACAATCAAACAAATATTTTATTCGTGCAGTTGGGCGATGTGTAAAATTTATCATCCCAATCAATGTCCTTCAAATAGGTGTACATAAACAAACCGTCTGGTTTGTAAATGAATATTTATTTATTCACATTCACGTTAAAAATTATATTTTTAACGATAAAACATTTTATTCCAACATATGAATTTCTATTAAGTTCATTCTTTAAATAAAATGACATTTTTATTTTTCTAACACATTTTAGAAAATTTCGGCGGCATAACGGCACGATACTAGAAACGGGACGAGGCCTAGCCTTATCCCCGGTCTAGTGAAGGCCCACGCCATTCACACATCAATCATATCAATTTCAATTTCACCAAAACAATCAAATCCAAATCAAATAATCTAACCAACTACACAACCAATCAAACAAGTCCATGGTCTGTGGACGGGTGTCGGGTGCTTCTAATAAGCACCGTCTGCATCCTAGTATATATATATAACTAGAAAAGTAGAATTTGAGTGAGAAGTTCTCACCGATAGCTATCCAATCATCTTGACTCTTCTTCTCGCCTTTTTATCATCTTCTTGTGCCCGTAGTCAATATATATATATAAAAATCACACATTTTTATATTTCGATGTCTTTAAAATAAAAATCACATTTTTATTTATTCACTTTCAATTTAAAAATCATATTTTTATAATCTCTTCATATATTTAAAAATCGAATTTTTACTATGCTATTCAATATATAAAAATCGAATTTTTGATTCGAAGTTCAATATATAAAAATCATATTTTTGTTTCGAAGTTCAATATATATAAATCACATTTTTATTTTGAAGTTCAATATATAAAAATCACATTTTTATTTCATCGCTATAAATAGAATAAACATCGTATTTTTATTCCAACTAAAAATTATATTTTTATATTACTATTCCTCATATAAAGATCAAAATTTTAATACTTCTATAATATAAAAATTATATTTTTCTATCTATAAAAATCATTACTTAATACTAGCATAAAAAAATCATATTTTTATTTCAAATCAAAGTATTTTATATTTTCAAAAACAATTCTATTTCTACTTTTTCAAAATAGTTCTACTTTATTTTCAAAATAGTTCTACTTTATTTTCAAAATATCCATTCCACTTATACTCTATAAAATCATATCTTTGTGCTTTTAAAATTCATATCCTTATCTTTCAAACAATATCTATTTTTATTTTCAAAACACAGTATATTTTTATTTTAAAACTAAGCCATTTATATATTTTTAAATATGAAAATAATTTTACCATTTCATAATTTAAAACACTGTCATTTATATGTTAATTACTTTAATTAGATTAACCTAAAATAATTAATGACTACTCAGTTAAATTTTAATTACCTTCTGTATGTCGGCTTCCCCATTTCCAGTTAACAGAACCACGCCCAACAATTCGAACTAAACCCTTCGAACTAGGGTTCGAGATTGCCCCAAATCCGTTGCGCCGATAGTTGATCGGAGGTCTCCACGCGGTAGTGCCCCACCACCCCCTCGAACGCCAGAGAAGGCGTTGCATTTGGTGGACCAGACGCGCCTGCTGGCGCTCGCGAACGGCACCCTTTCGAGCTCGTGAATCTCGAGCTCCACATTCCCATTTCGAACCAAACCCAGATCAGAAGAAAGATCCCGAAGATCTCTTTAATTTTCGCAGAAGAGTGGGGAGGTAATTCAAATCCGTTTGGGAAATTTTTAGGGTTTAAAAATTTGAACCTTTTCCGCCTTCAAGTCGATGAGAGCGGCGGTATAGAAGTTTGACCGGGGGTTGAAGAATAATAGGGTTTGACTTGGAGTGTTGTATATATATATATATATATATTTTTTAATTAATTTATTCTCCTTTAATTCTTATTGAATCTGTCTTTCATTTCAAACCCCGATTCCAGCCCAACGACTGTCGTCCCTAGCTAGTTACCCCCATTCCGAACACAATGGGATATGTATCAGAAGTCAATTCGACCGTTTGAATCATTTTCTGTTGAATTTACATTTAAATCATTATACTGAATTTTAAACGTACATTTCAAATTACCGGGATCACATACGAACTCGAAAAATTCCAGAAAAATTATTTCTAGCTTCGTATTGACGATACGGTCCTAACAAAGCTAATTTCGTCAAATTCTGAGACCGTTTGAAAAATGGCCATTTTCCAGTCGATTAAAATCAACTAAAACTGGTCAAACGCGTTTTCCTTTGCCACGCTCACATATTGATTCGAAAAATTATGAAATTTGAAACCTAGCAATAACTTGACACTGCGGATCCAACAAAAGTGGTTTCGTCGAATCCGAGGTCGTTTGCAAAATGTCTATTTTTAAGGGCCTGAATTCCGTAGCGACTATTCAGAATTTTCAACTGGACATATCTTTTGATTCCCGCTACGAAATCTTGATTTTTCGGATTCGTTGGAAAGATATCATCAATTAGATCCTATCATTCTTGGTTTCACTAAAATCCGGATTGTTTTGCACCCGGTACATTCAATTGAAGTTTGAAATCGAATTATCGAACTACCGCGCCATTTTCAATTCTATTTATAATTATATATAAATATTTATATTCTAACGACGACGTATATAACATATACGTTCGAATTCTATTCAAAATAAATTTTCTCGTCGATATTATTTAAAATAATTCATTTTAAATGTTCAAAACTCGCCAATATTGCCAAAATAAAAATTTTAAACTGGCCCAGAATTTACGGGTTATTACACTCTTACCCCCACATGTCCCTCTTGAGGATTGGTTAGGCAGTGGCCGGGAGGCTCGAGAGGGTCACCGTAAAACAAGCGTACTTGGGGACCACTTGGAAGCCACGGTGGGTTTTACCTGCTGCTTTGGGGGATGAAGGGATGGTTGCAAAGCCTACCAGATTTCGTCGGGCTATTTCATTTTGGTATCATAGCTTTGGTTTACAAAGCACAGAGAACAAGACACATTAGAACCATACGAAAGAATTCATCAGAAATTGGATTAGTAATGTCCAATGGGAATGACTCGTTAGAGATGGGATCAGTAGTATCCTAGAACGAGTGTGAAGAATATATTTTTAAAATGAAACAAATTTTGTTTTGAAAATCTAAATCAATTATTCGTATTTGATTATTATTTTATATTGATTTGGACAGTGAAGTATATTAAGATTTTGTATATACGTCTGATCCACATGTGTACGAAGTTTTAATATACTGTATAGATATAGAATCACACTCTAGTCGCCCGGAGATGGTTCTAATGATCGCTATAGTTCGAACAACATCAGAATTGGTATTCGAGTTTCGAAAGTGCGATATTTATATATTTCCATAGACTGGTGTGAGAACCAAAATTAGATAGGGCCTATTTTTGTGATTTGGCACCAAAAATGTGATTTTTGACTATGTATCAAAATTATGAATTTGAAACGTTAATCAACTAATTGATTGCTGATTGTGTTGTTTGATTATTGGTTGATTAATTAAAATGTTGAACCTTTAGCCAAATTGAACCAAATAGTGAGTTGTATTGAAAATTAGTAGCATTTGTATGCATATATATGTACTTACATTGAACAAGCCATAGCAAGGAGGCTAGAGAAGAAGAATAAAATTGTTTGCCCGATAATAGGTACATATTTATTGTATTTCTTGTGTTTTGGATGATTTTATGAGCCGATTGGCTAACCGCTTGGCTTTTTCTTTTTCTTCTGGATTGAAAAAGGCCATGGGAGGCTATATGAAATATCCCGAAGTCCCCGGTGCAGGGGAGGTTATAGCGAAATTTTTTGAAAATTTAGGGTGTTAGGCAAATTTTTTGAAAAATTTGAAAAGTTCTAAGAAACTGAAAAGTTGAAGAACTTAAGCCGTAAGGAAAATAATGAAAGTTGAGTTGGTTTGGTAATCAACTTTCGGCTTCGTTCCTTTTCGGGGATGAAAAGTTTTAAGTGGGGGAGATTGTAATAACCCGGAAATCAGAGCCAATTTAAAATTTTTATTTTGGCAATTTTAGCGAATTTTGAATATTTAAAATGAAATATTTTAAGTAATAATGACGAGGAATTTATTTTGAATAGAATTAGAACGTATATATTTATATACGTCGTCGTTAGAATATAAATATTTATTTATATATAACAAAAGAATTGAAAATGGCGCGGTAGTTCGATAATTCGATTTTAAATTTAAAATGAATGTACTGGGTGCAAAATAGACCAAATTTTGGAGAAACAAAAAAATATTTGAATCTAATTGAGAATATCTTTTCAACGAATCTGAAAAATTGAAATTTCATTGCGTAGATAAAAAGTTACGTCCAGTTGAAAATGCAGAATAGTCGCTATAGAATTCTGGCCCTTAAAAATGGAAATTTTGCAAACGACCTCGGTTTTCGACGAAACCTCTTTTGTTGGATCCATGATGTCAAGTTATTGCTAGATTCCAAAATTCGTAATTTTTCGAATCAATATGTGAGCGTGGCAAAGGAAAACGCGTTTGACCAGTTTTACTTGATTTTAATCGACTGGAAAATGGCCATTTTTCAGACGGTCTCAGAATTCAATGAAATCAGTTATATTAGGACCGTATCGTCAATATGAAGCTAGAAAATATTTTTCCGGAATTTTTCTAGTTAGTATGTAGCCTCAGTAAAATAAAATGTGCGTTCAAATTCAAAATATAGAGTTATATTTTGATTTTGACGAAAACTGATCGAAACGATTAAATCAGCTTACGATACATATCTCATTGTGTTTGGAATGGGGGTAATTACCTATGGACGACAGTCAGTGGGTTCGATTTCGAGTTGAAAATAAAAAGTTGCTTTTTGAAATTAAATAATTAAATAAAAAAAATCTCTCTTCATCTCCTATACCCTCAGCCCCCCTTCAAATTCACTTCAGATAAAAGAAAAAAAACCTAAATCGCGCCGACCCCCCTTCCACCGTTGCGTCGGCCTCCACCACCGCCCTCCTCCACCTCAAGCCCCCCTTCGATAGAGAACCCCCCTTGAAAACCCGACGCAGTCCCCCACCGACCCCTCTTCCGCCGCCTCCCCCCTCTGGAAGTGCGCCGCAGCCGTCCCCCACCTTTGACCGCCCCTCTGAACCCCGCTCCGACCTCGCAGCAACAACCCCCTCCTCCGATCTAAACACTGTAAGTTTATTGTAATTATATATATATGTATATTTTTCTTTCTTTTGTTTTTCTGATTTTATTTGTATAATGAAGAAGTATATAATTTTTAGAACTAGAGAAGTTAAAAAATTCAATGAACGAAAGGTTTGATTTTTATACATGAAAGGTCGGATTTTTATACATGAAAAGATATGATTTTTAAAAGGTAAATAACTTACTTTTCATATATATAACTTTGTGAAGAAAGGGCGATTTTTATTCCTGTAATTATATGATTTTTAATGTTGAAAGTTTACATAAAAATATGATTGTTCCTTAAGAAAAGATTATATTTTTTAATAGTAAAAAGGTTGTATTTTCATTACGAAAGGATTAGATTTTTAGAATTATAAAGATTCGATTTTTATATGTATGCAGAAAGGATAAAAATTTAGTTTTTATGTATGTATGAAAATAAAAATACGATTTTTATAAATGCAGCGAAATAAAAATTTGATTTTTAATATATATATGTTGAGATAAAAATATGATTTTTTTTTAAGCGATGATTTAAAAGTTCGATTTTATATATGAAGTAGAAATATAAAAATACAATTTTTATATAGAAAGAAGCGGTGTAAAAATGGAATTTTTATCTACATAGTGGCGGTGTAAAAATAGAATTTTTATCAGTATAGTAACAGTGTAAAAATGTGATTTTTATATACATATCTACAATATAAAAATGTGATTTTTGTATATGTTGTGGCTACGGACAATGAAATTGACAAAAGGCAAGTGGCGAAGATTTCCCACATAAAAAGAGTCGCGGTGTATTGGTTTAGCTAGTCGGTGAGAACTCCTCACCTTTATTTTAATTTCTAATTTGAAATATATACTAGGATGCAGACGGTGCTTAGCAGCAACCGACACCCGTCGTCCACAGACCATGGATTACTTGTTTGTTTGATTGCTATGTTGTGAAATTTGATTGTGTGATATGGAAAGAAATAAATTATTTTATAGTGGAAAATATTTTATAGTTAAAAATATAATTTTTAACATATGTATAAAATAAATATTTATAAGCAAATCGGACGATTTGTTTATATACACTGATTTGACTGATATTGATTGGGACGACAAATTTTGCACATCACCCAACTGCACAAATGAAATTTGTGTTTGTTGATTCGAAACCCTACACGGGTATTGGGATGAGATTTGACGTACACTAATCCCGATTGTTTAGTTGTATGTCACTTGATGGATTGACAAACTGTGTAAGCGTTAATTATTTATATTTAATGCTTATGCAGTTGTGTGGTGCACTAAAGATGATGGTTGATTATTTATCGTTGCTATTATATACATGTCTTGTAGAAAATCCATATAATTAACATTATATGGTAATTGATTGGGCCTCATTCCAATATTGAAAATAAATTCATGTGTTGAATAAAATAAATTCATGTGTTGAATAAAAAAAATTCATGTGTTGAATAAAATAAATTCATGTGTTGAATAAAAAAATTCATGTGTTGAACAAAATAAATTCATGTGTTGAATAGAATAAATATTCATTTGTTGAATTGAATAACAAATTTATTGAAATATATATAAAGCCGTGTTGATTAGAGATGCGCCATTTTGACGTGAACGATATTTATATCGATTTTATTCATTTTTATAATGAATATAGAAAAGAAAGTGATTTCAAAATTTAACGTTTTAAAAATATTATCATTTGTATATCGATGATGTGGTATACTAAATTTTGATTCGAAATTGAATATGAAGTTGAAATCGTTTTGAAAACAAATTTAAACGGATTTATATAATACGTTTTAAAAGGAAATTGACGAAATATATAATATATACATATATATATTATATATATATATATATATTAAATGGCCTGAATAGAACGCGCCGCGCCTCGGTAGTTCGCGAATTTCGACCATTGACTTCGAATGGATATTGCGGGTGATCCAACCATCGGATTCTCCTAAAACCGGAACCGTTGGGTTCGTATCGAAAAGAACTTTCTAACAAATGTTAGAGATTTGAAATATAACAGTTGGATTTGGAATTATGTCTAAATCAAATTTGGGAAAGGTCGCTATAAGTGCAGTTCGATGGCCATTGATGGAAATCGATTGTACTTGCCTTGATAAAATTATTAAAAATAGTAATAATTTGTGTAAAATCATAAGAAATGATTTGTGAAGAATTGGGATGAAAAACTCCATATTTGAAAAAATAAAAATAGTTTTTTATCGAAAGGAACTAGTTTTGAACTAGAATAATAATTTATTTTTAAATAAATAAATTGGATTTGAAATAGTTTTAAAAGTAACCAGAATTTCCAATAATTGAATTGGTATGGATTTGAATCGAAATTATCTTTGGAATATTTTGATGTTGGAGTTCGTGATTATACAGATATTGTTATGGAAATTTGAAAGATATATTTATATCGTTATTTCCAATACGATATTTGTTGGTCGTAGAATTTGATATTAAATATAAGCCGATATATTTTTTATTCAGAGCCTTGTATATAATATCAAATGTGATTTGGGTTTATTGTGAATGGTGTCTTCATCAACACTGTTCTTAAACCCAGTTGAGAAAAATATTAAATCTTTTTAATTAGATTTAATGAAGTATACCAATTAAATGATATTTAATTGGATTTGAATTTGAATTGATTTTTGGGTTCATCGTGAACGGTGTTTTAAATAACACTAGTTCTTTAACCCGATAATTAATGAATGTGATTTTGGGTTTGTCATGAGTCGTGTTTTAAATGACATTGGTTCTTTAACCCAGTTAAAGACAGGAGGTGATTTCCCAAGTTAAATAATCATTAATATTGATTTTTGGGAAGATCAAACCAAGTGGAGTTTTAATGAATCTTTAATTAGATTGGAATGGTCGAGAATGGAGAATCACCAGTTTTGCTCTAGGCAATAGTTAAATCTTTAATTAGATTCGAACGTGAAAAGGCAATTGAACTTACCGATAAAACCGTGGTGTTAGATATGAAGTATTACCAGTTTTACTACATGGGATGAATAGGTTGGGATTTGGAAATAAAGTAAATGATTACTTCGGTGTGGTTCGCTAATCCCAACTAATTTGAATTGATATTCAAAAGAAGATTAAAGAATAAATTTAAAGAATTTATCTTTGATAAAATTAATGGGAACCTTTCCCAAAGTGTAAGAATATCTGAATAAAAGAATATTCTGAATTGGAGTGAGGCGTATATTGTGCAACACTTGTTTATTATATACGCGAGTTATTCAGAAAGACCGGGTTTATCCCATTCTGAATAACTGATACGACGATAGGTCAAAGATGAAGACGGTGGTTGAAGACCGGAGGTCTTCACATCGTTTGGGTGATTACTGATTATCTTGATTGGGCTATACACCCAAGAGGAGGGAATCAATTGGTGATCGTACAGACGTACTTGGAGATCGATGGATATGCCAGGTACAAGGTGCCTCCGGTTTCGTTCAGATCCAGAACGAACATGTAAATGGACTGCGTGTCTGACATCGGATTTTATTCTGTGTGATTGATTTCTAATAAATATATATCGGTTTGGCGGTGGAGAATTTATTCTCTTGCTTAACGTCCTTCTCTGAGTCGTACGAGCTCAGGGGTTATATATTGATGGATATCAATCTCATGGAGTGTATTGCCTGTGTGGCATGCCTAAGTGGCAATTGATCAAGCCTTTTGTTGAAAAGCAAAGTCTTGTGGTTGATGATCAAAGCACGGTCTGTGTGCCATAGCTTTGTGTAGCGTTGATTCGCGAGCCTCACACCCCGGTTGTGAACCAAAAACGGGGGAGGACCTTAGGGAGGACATGCGTTTCTTTCTAGCTAGGGTGGTGTCAGTGACGTACCAGCCCTGACATTTATATTATTTTCACTTGTGTGGTTGTTGCTGTTGCGAGGCACCTCGGATATATCGGTGACTGTGTGGAGCCGATGGAGTCATTTGGCTCATTTTCTCCCCAAAGTGTGGGGGAACGCAGTGTTCAGGCATTTTAATCCACATCGGTGGACCGGCCCTGTCGCTCCAAGGGGCCACCTGAGTCTGGGTCCTGAGGCTCGGGCTAGAGAGTCTCGAATCGGTGAGGACTATATTTTGCCTCAGTTCGCGGATGGAAATCCAACTTCTAATACGTGACTTTGCGGTTTTGATTTTATACCTATATATGGCGACATAGTGGTATGGGGCACTTATGCCGCTTATGATTGATACTTATGATTGAAATTATTTTATACACTATGCACTTATAATAGTATCAAATGATTTGTTTTTAGCGTATCAAGCATTCTTTGGCTATTATAAGGTAAAAACCCTATCCTCCAGCTTGCGTTGCATTGTGTGATGGGACCTGGGTCTTATAATAGCTTCATTGTTCTTTATTTAGCATTGCACTGTTGTTTTATTACACTGGTACTCTTGGGAGGAAACCCGTTTCGTGTTATACGGCGTGGTCCCTTGATTTACCCAACTTTAAAATAAAGATTAATAACTGTTTTAGTTCTCACACCAGTCACATGAATGAGCTGGAGTTTATTGTTTGAACCTAAACTCTGGGTGCCCTTATTTTGACACGGGCAGCTAGTAGTTTTGGTTTTGCAGATTTATATTAACAGGAACCTGGTTTACAGCTGGAATGATATTCGGAAAGCTCTGTATCTGTATATCTTCTTCAGTTGTGTTTTGTATTATTTTTCCGCTACAGTAATGTATTTAAATCTCTGATAATTTTGTGATGTATATTATTTATTCATACTCTGTAAATTCTTGTATTTTGATGTAATTGTTGTAATATATGATGAAATGTTCTTCTGTTTGCATTCTGATTCATCTTGTCCTCACAGTAATTCGTTCTTTCTCTTCTCTTCGGAGAGCGGGGAAGTTTGGTCGCTACAGAAGTTCTTCAAAACTTGTAACGGCAAAGAATTTCGCTCGATCTGAATCGATCGTTAAACCGACCAAGACAGTTCGAAACCCCTCATCGTTTTGAGAACATGACAAATTGGAACGCAAACAGAAGAATATTTCATTGCTTATTACAACAATTCCATAAGAATACAAGAATATACATAGTATGAATAAATATTATACAATAAAGAATACCAGAGTTTACAATAAATTACATAGCAGCGGAAAATAATACAAAGCACAACTGAAGGTGATATACGGATACAGAGCTTTCCGGATATCATTCCACCTGCAAACCAGGATCCTGTGAATATAAATCTACAAAACCAAAACTACCAGCTGCCCGTGTAGAAAATAGGGGCACCCCGAGTTTAGGTTAAAACAATAAACTCCAGGTCAGTCATGTGACTGGTGTGAGAACTAAAACAGTTATTTAAAGCTTTACTTTAAAAGAGAGTAATTCAAGGGATCACGCCGTATAACACGGAACGGGTTTCCTCCCAAGAACACCAGTGCATAGAATAAACAACGCAATGATTTTTCGAAAAATGAAGCTATTATAAGACCCAGGTCCCATCACACAATGCAACGCAAGCCGGAGGATAGGGTTTTCCCTTATAATAGCCAAATAATGCTAAAAACAAATCGTTTGATACTATTATAGGTGTATAGTATCAAAACAATTTCAATCATAAATATCAATCATAGGCGGCATGGATACCATATATCATGTCGCCATACTAGTTCTACAATTAAAACCGCAATATCACGTATTGGAAATTGGATTTCCGTCATGAGTCGAGGCAAGGGGCAAGCTCCTCTCCGCTTCGAGACACTCTAGCAAATGTCTCAGGACTACACACTCTGGGCAACCCTTGGATCTTCAGGGCCGGTCCTCTCTTACGTTTGAGGATTGACAATTCCTGAACACACGTTTCCCGGTCCTAACAGACCTAAAATCGAGGCGCCTCGCATCCAACAACCACATAGGTGAAAATTATATAAATGTCAGGGCTGGTAAGTCACTAACACCACCAAAGCTAGAAAGAAACGTCGTGCTCTCCCTACAGTCCTTATCCCGTTTTTAACTCATACCGAGGTGTGAGGCTCGCGAATTCACGTTATACACAAAGCTACGACACAAGGCCGTGCTTTGATCATCAACCACAAGACTTTGCTTCTCAACAGAAGCCTTAATCAATTGCCACTTAGGCGTGCCACACAGGCAATTCATGCCATGCGACTGATGTCCATCAATATAAAACCTCTGAGCTCGTACGTCTCAGAGAAGGGCGTTAAGCAAGAGAATAAATTCTCTGCCGCAAAACAGATGTATATTTAATGGAGATCAATCAACACAGAATAAAATCCAATGTCAGACACACAGTCCATTTACAAGTTCGTTCTGGATCTGAACGAAACCGGAGGCACTTTCCTCGCATATCCATCGATCTCCAAGTACGTCTGGACGATCACCAACTGATTCCGTCATCTTGGGTGTATAGCTCAATCAAGATCATCAGTAATCACCCAAACGATGTGAAGACTTCTGGTCTTCAATCACCGTCTTCATCTTCGACATATCGTCGAATCGGTTATTCAGAATGGGTATAAACCCGGCCTTTTCGAACAACCCGTGTATATAATAAACAATTGTTACACAAACGCAACATACGCCTCATTCCAATTCAGCAGTCACTAACCGTAAATTAGCAAGAGAACAATTCCCCAAATATTAACCCCGAAGGACGAAACCAACATCAGATCAATACCCATGAAACCATTCTTCTTAACTAACCTACAGCTAGTTTCTAAATTTCATATTCTTAGGGAAAGGTTCCCATTAATTTTATCAAAGATAAATTCTTCTAATTTATTCTTTAATCTTCCTTTGGATATCATTTCAAACCATGTTAAGATTTTCCAAACTAGTCGGGATTAGCGAACCAAACCAAAGTATTTATTTATTTTATTTCCCAATCCCAACCTATTCATCCCATTAAGAAAAACTGGTAATACTCCATATCTAACACCATGGTGTTATCGGTAAAATTAATTACCATTTCACATTCAAAATCTAATTAAAGATTTAACTATCGCTTTGGAGCAAAACTGGTGATAATCCCTTCTCGCTCACTTTCCAAATTTGATAATTTAAATTATCACTTTTCATTTCAATCTAATTACCGATTCATTAAAACTCCTTTTACTGGGTTAAAGAACTGTGTCATTTAAAACACAGTCCACGATAAGCCCAAATCACATTCTATTTATTATCGGGTTAAAGAACAAGTGTTATTTAAAACACCATTCACAATAAACCCATAAATCAATTCTAATTCAATTCCAATTTATTTATTTAAAAATAATTGAGTTTTAATTTTAGTTCAAAACTAATTCATTTCGATAAAAATCTATTTTTATCTTTACAAATGTGGGATTTTTCATCCTAGTTTTTCACAAATCATTTCTTATGATTTTACACAAATTATTGATAATTTTATCAAGGCCCGTACAGTCGATTTCCAACAACGGCCATCGAACTACACTTACAGTGACCTTTTCCAAATTTGATTTGGACATAATTCCAAATCCAACCGTTAGATTTCAAATTTCTAATATTCGTTAGAAATCTCTTTTTGATACGAACCCAACGGTTCCCGTTTTAGGAGAATCCGACGGTCGGATCTCCTGTAATGTCTGTTCGAAATCAATGGTCGAAATTCACGAACTACCGCGGCGCGGCGCATTCTATTCAAGCCATTATATACTATATATAATATATATTTCGTCGATTTCTATTTAAAACGAATTTTATAAATAGTTTTAAATTTGTTTCAAAAACATTTCAACTTCCATTTCCAATTCAAATCAAAATTGAATTTTTCCTTATAAATTCGTTTTAAAATTCATTTCAATTCAATTCAAATTTCAATTCAATTTGAATTCATTTCAAATTGATTTTTCTTCTATTTCAATTCGTTTTCAATTAAATTTGAATTCATTTTCTATTCAATTCAATTCGAGTTCGTTTTATATTCAATTCAATTCGAATTTCTTTTATATTCAATTCAATTCGAATTCGTTTCTTTATATATATTCGATTTTTATCTCTTTTCAATATTCATTATACAAACGAATATAATCGATATAAATATCGTTCGCGTCAAAATAGCGCATCTCTAATCAACACAGCTTTATATTTTTCAATAACTTCGTTATTCTATTCAACAAATGAATCTATATTTCTTTCAATACATGACTAATCTCAACAAATGAGTACTGTCAACACGCGACTATTTTTGTTATTTAATATATTTTATAAAAATTATGGCATCTATCGTTTGATTTCAAATCAGTCTCCAACCGTAAATTAGTAAGAGAACGATTTCCTAAATATTAACCCCGAAGGCCGAAACCAACATCAGATCAATATCCAGGAGACCACCCATCTTATCTATTTTCCAGTTAGTTTCTAATTTTATATATGATAAAGATGTAAATTTTATTGTTAAAATATTTCGTTTAACACATGACTATTCTCAACGGATGAGTACTGTCAACACATGAACCTTTATTTTATAATATTCTTTATTTATTTTTCAATTGGAATGAGGCCCAATCAGTTACCATACAATGTTAATTATATGGATTCCATACAACACATGTATATAATAGCAACGATTAATAATCAACCATCATACAAAGTGCACTACTCTGTATAAGCATCAAATATAGATATCTAACGCTTATAACCGCCTGTCAATCAATCGATCGACATATAACTAATTATTGGGATTAGTGTATGCCGTATTTTATCCCAATACCCGTGTGGGGTTTCAAATCAACAAACACAGATTTTTATTTGTGCAGTTGGGCGATGTGTAAAATTTATCGTCCCAATCAATATCAGTCAAATCAGTGTATATAAACAAATCGTCCAATTTGTTTATAAATATTTATTTTATATACACGTTAAAAATTAAATTTTTAACTGTAAAATATTTTCCACTATAAAATATTTTATTTCATTCTACATCACACAATCAAATTTCACAACATAGCAACCAAACAAACAAGTCATCCACGGTCTGTGGACGACGGGTGTCGGGTGCTACTAAGCACCGTCTGCATCCTAGTATATATTTTTAACTAGAAAAGGAAATTTAAAGTGAGAAGTTCTCACCGACTAGCCAATCCAAACTCCTCGACTCTTCTTATGTAGAAGTCATCACTGTTCTCGCCTTTTGTCACTTTCGTTGCCCGTAGCCACTACATATATATAAAAATCACATTTTTATATTGTTGCTATGTATATAAAAATCATATTTTTATAATCACTCCATACGGATAAAATTCTATTTTTACATCGCTACTATATAGATGAAAATCCTTTTTTTACACCGCTACTATATAGATGAAAATTCTATTTTTACACCGCTACTATATAGATAAAAATTCTATTTTTACAACGGTGTTCATATAATAAAGATTATATTTTTATCACGCTATTCTCTATATAAAGATTTCGCCTTTTCAAATATAAAGATTTCGCCTTTTCAAATATAAAGATTTCGCCTTTTCAAATAAAAAGATTTCGCCTTTTCAAATATAAAGATTTCGCCTTTTCAAATACAAAGATTTCGCCTTTTCAAATAATATTTTTATATCTTCTATTATATAAAGATCGTATTTTTAATATGATCCTAGTATAAAAATTATATTTTTAACTTTTCTATATTATAAAAATTATATTTTTATACTCTACATTATGTAAAAATTATATTCTTACATACCAAAAACCAAATTTTTATTTCATTTCATATATATATATAAAATCTTGTCGGTCAATATATAAAAATCTAAACCTTCCTTTATTTAAAAATGAAATTTTTCTACATTAAAAGTCAAAGCTTTCTAAAAAGAAAAATCCTATATTTTATAATTTGAAGGTCATATATTTACATAAATAATTTCTTCATGAAAATCGAACCCTTACCTTACCATTTTCTATATAAAAATTAGACCTTCATTTCATCTTTCACTAATTAAAAATCTACTCTTTAGCAAATGAAAAATCTAATCTTTCACGAATTAAAAATATACTCTTTCACGATGAAAAATATAAGCTTTTCACATTTAAAAATCTCACCTTTCCCAATTTAAAAATTTATTCTTTCTATTCTAACAAAAAAAACTAATTTTCCTTTCTTTTATTAACAAAAATCCTAATTTTTATTATGATAAAAATCATACCATTATAGATTTAGAAATCATAGATTTATATTGGAGATAAAATCAGAAAGGGAAAGGAAAAAAAATAAAAACTGAAAATAACTAAATGCAAAATAAAATAAAAAAGAAAACTCACTAATTTCAATCGGAGGGGAGGTTTACGTGCGGCGCCGGAGTTTGGTGGACAGTCGGAGGGCGCTTAGGTGCAGGCAGTGCGGGTTTTGACGAGGGGTGGCGATCGTTGGCTGTAGGGGGGGTGAACGACTGAATGGGTGCGAATTTTTTTGGGAAGGAGGAGTAGCGTGAGGTGGAGAAGAAGGAGGAGTGGGGGTGGCGGACATGGCATTGACCGGCGGTGCGAGGTCAGATCATGGAGGGGAGGGCGTCGAGCAAGAACGGGATTTGGGGTTTTTTCTAAATCGAGGAGAGGGAGAGAAGTGAGGCAGAGAGAGAGGGTTAGTGAGGGTATATTATATATTTATTATTTTCTCATTTAAGTTGACTTTCATTTCGAATCCCAAATCGAAGCCACCGACTGTCATCCCTAGCGTTTTACCCCCATTCTGAACACAATGGGATACGTTTCATAAGCTGATTCGACTGTTTCGATAAGTTTTCGTCAAAATCAACATATAACTCTATATATTGAATTTGAACACGCATTTCAATTTACCAGGGCCACATACGGACTCTAAAAATTCCCGAAAAATTATTTCTAGCTTCGTATTGACGATACGATCCTAAAAAAACTAATTTCTTCAAATTCTGAGACCGTTAGAAAAATGGTCATTTTCCAGTCGATTAAAATCAACTAAAAATGGTCAAATGCGTTTTCCTTTGCCACGCTCACATATTGATTCGAAATATTATGAAATTTGAAACCTAGCAATAATTTGACATCACGGATCCAACAAAATTGGTTTCGTCGAAATCCGATGTCGTTTGCAAAATTCCCATTTTAAGGGCCGAAATTCCATAGCGACTATTCAGAATTTTCAACTGGGCGTAACTTTTGATTCCCGCAATGAAATTTCAATTTTTCAGATTCGTTGGAAAGATATTCTCAATTAGATTCAAATGTTTTTGGTTTCACTAAAATCCGATTTATTTTGCACCTGGTACATTCATTTGAATTTTGAAATTGAATTATCAAACTACCGCGCCATTTTCAATTCCTTTCATAATTATATATAACTATTTATATTCTAACGACGACGTATATAAATATATAAGTTCAAATTCTATTCAAAATAAATTTCTCGTCGTTATTATTTAAAATAATCCATTTTAAATGTTCAAAATTCACTAAAATTGCCAAAATAATTTTTTTAAATTGGCTCGCATTTTCTGGGTTGTTACAATCTCCCCTACTTAAAACTTTTCATCCCCGAAAATGAACGAAGCCGAAAGTTGTTTAACTAATCAACTCAACTTCCATTATTTTCTTTACGGCTTAAGTTCTTCAACTTTTCAGTTTCTAAGAACCTTTAAAAATTTTCAAAAATTGGGCTAACACCCTAAATTTTCGAATTTTTTTGCCATAACCTCCCCTGCACCGGGAGCACCGGGAAAATCCCGAAATTCCCATACAGGCCCTCTGATCTCAAAAAGAAAAAGAAAATGCCAAGCGGCTAGCCAATCGGCTCATAAAATCATCATCACCCAAACAAAAAAGTAAATTATGGCAAACATGTACCTATTTGTCGGGCAAACAATTTTATTTCTCTGCTCTATCCTCCTTGCTATGACCTGTTCAATGTAAGTACATGTATATGCGTGCATTTTCAAACAATTTTCAATGCAGTTCAATATTTGGTTCAATTAGGCATAATGGTTTAACATTTCAAATAAATAAACAAGCAACACAACCAGCAATCAATTAGTCGATTATCATTTCAAATTCATAAGTTTGATATATATATATACAAAAAAAAATCATGTTTTTGATGCCAAATCACAACAATAAACCTATCTAATTTTGGTTCTCACACCAGTCTATGGAAATATATAGAAACCCCACTTTTGTCACACGAAAATAAATACTGGTGATGGTATACTTCATCATCAAGACCATGTCCGGGCGACTAGAGTGTGATTCTATATCTATCCAGTATATTAAAACTTCGAATATACGTTCATGACGCGTATACGCGAAATCATTATATACTCGATTGTCCAAATTCAATACAAATGAAATATTCAAATACGTATAAAACGATTTAAATTTCAAAATAAAATTATTTTCATTAAAAAAATATACTCTTCACACTCATTCTAGGAAGCTACTGATCCTATCACTAACGAGTCATTCTAATTGGATATTTCAAATCCAATATCTGATGAATTCTTTCGTTTGGTTCTAATGTGTCTCGTTCTCGAGCTCGGTAAACCAAAGCTCTGATACCAAATGTAACGGCAAAGAATTTCGCTCGATTCGAATCTATCGTTAAACCAACCAAGACCGTTAAAAACCCCTGATCGTTTTGAGAACAGGACAAATTAGAACGCAAACAGAAGAACATTTCATTGCTTATTACAACAATTCCATCAGAATACAAGAATATACATAGTATGAATAAATATTATACAACAAAGAATATCAGAGATTACAATAAATTACATAGCAGCGGAAAATAATACAAAGCACAACTGAAGGTGATATACGGATACAGAGCTTTCCGGATATCATTCCAGCTGTAAACCAGGATCCTGTGAATATAAATCTGCAACACCAAAACTACTAGCTGAGCGTGTAGAAAATAGGGGCACCCAGAGTTTAGGTTGAAACAATAAACTCTAGGTCAGTCATGTGACTGGTGTGAGAACTAAAACAGTTATTTAAAGCTTTACTTTTAAAGAGAGTAATTCAAGGGACCACGCCACATAACACGGAACGGGTTTCCTCCCAAGAACACCAGTGCATAGAATAAACAACGCAATGCTTTTTTGAAAAATGAAGCTATTATAAGACCCAGGTCCCATCAAACAATGCAACGCAAGCCGGAGGATAGGGCTTTCCCTTATAATAGCCAAATAATGCTAAAAACAAATCATTTGATACTATTATAGGTGTATAGTGTCAAAACAATTTCAATCATAAATATCAATCATAGGCGGCATGGGTACCATATATCATGTCTCCATACTAGTTCTACAATTAAAAACGCAATATCACCTATTGGAAATTGGATTTCCGTCATGAGTTGAGGCAAGGAGCAAGCTCCTCTCTGCTTCGAGACACTCTAGCAAATGTCTCAGGACTACACACTCTGGGCAACCCTTTAATCTTTAGGGTCGGTCCTCTCTTACGTTTGAGGATTGGCAATTCCTGAACACACGTTTCCCGGTCCTAACAGGCCTAAAATCGAGGCGCCTCGCATCCAACAACCACATAGGTGAAAAGTATATAAATGTCAGGGCTGGTAAGTCACTGACACCACCAAAGCTAGAAAGAAACGTCGTGCTCTCCCTGCAGTCCTTATCCCGTTTTTAACTCATACCGAGGTGTGAGGCTCGCGAATTCACGTTATACACAATACTATGCCACAAGGCCGTGCTTTGATCATCAACCACAAGACTTTGCTTTTCAACAGAAGCCTTGATCAATTGCCACTTAGGCGTGCCACACAGGCAATTCATGCCATGCGACTGATATCCATCGATATACAACCTCTGAGCTCGTACGTCTCAGAGAAGGGCGTTAAGCAAGAGAATAAATTCTCCGCCGCCAAACAGATGTATATTTAATGGAGATCAATCAACATAGAATAAAATCCAATGTCAGACACATAGTCCATTTATAAGTTCGTTCTGGGTCAGAACGAAACCGGAGGCACTTTCCTCGCATATCCATCGATCTCCAAGTACGTCTGGACGATCACCAACTAATTCCCTCATCTTGGGTGTACAGCCCAATCAAGATCATCTGTAATCACCCAAACGATGTGAAGACTTCTGGTCTTCAATCACCGTCTTCATCTTCGACATATCGTCGAATCGATTATTCAGAATGTGTATAAACCCGGCCTTTCCGAACAACCCGTGTTTATAATAAACAATTGTTACACAAACGCAACGTACGCCTCATTCCAATTCAGCAGTCACTAACCGTAAATTATCAAGAGAACAATTCCCCAAATATTAACCCCGAAGCCCGAAACCAACATCAGATCAATACCCAGGAAACCATTCTTCTAAACTAACCTACAGCTAGTTTCTAAATTTCATATTCTTAGGGAAAGGTTCCCATTAATTTTATCAAAGATAAATTCTTCTAATTTATTCTTTAATCTTCCTTTGGATATCATTTCAAACCATGTTAAGGTTTTCCAAACTGTTCGGGATTAGCGAACCAAACTGAAGTATTTATTTATTTTATTTCCCAATCCCAACCTATTCATCCCTTGAAGCAAAACTGGTAATACTCCATATCTAACACCATAGTGTTATCGGTAAAATTAATTACCATTTCACGTTCAAATCTAATTAAAGATTTAACTATCGCTTTGGAGCAAAACTGGTGATACTCCCTTCTCGCTCACTTTCCAAATTTGATAATTTAAATTATCACTTTTCATTTCAATCTAATTACCGATTCATTAAAACTCCTTTTACTGGGTTAAAGAACTGATGTCATTTAAAACACAGTCCACGATAAGCCCAAATCACATTCTATTTATTATCAGGTTAAAGAACAACTGTTATTTAAAACACCGTTCACAATAAACCCACAAATCAATTCTAATTCAATTCCAATTTATTTATTTAAAAATAGTTGAGTTTTAATTTTAGTTCAAAACTAGTTCATTTCGATAAAAATCTATTTTTATCTTTACAAATGTGGGATTTTTCATCCCAGTTTTTCACAAACCATTTCTTATGATTTTACAAAAATTATTGATATTTTTGATAATTTTATCAAGGCCCGTACAGTCGATTTCCAACAACGGCCATCGAACTGCACTTACAACGACCTTTTCCAAATTTGATTTGGACATAATTCCAAATCCAACCGTTAGTTTTCAAATTTCTAATATTCGTTAGAAAGCTCTTTTCGATACGAACCCAAAGGTTCCGGTTTTAGGAGAATTCGACGGTCGGATCTCCCGTAATGTCCGTTCGAAATCAATGGTCGAAATTCACGAACTGTCGTGGCGCGGCGCGTTCTATTTAGGCCATTATATTATATATATAATATATATAATATACATTTCGTCGATTTCTATTTAAAACGAATTTTATAAATAGTTTTTAATTCGTTTCAAAAACATTTCAACTTCCATTTCCAATTCAAATCAAAATTGAATTTTTCCTTATAAATTCGTTTTAAAATTCATTTCAATTCAATTCAAATTTCAATTCAATTTGAATTCATTTCAAATTGATTTTTCTTCTATTTCAATTTGTTTTCAATAAAATTTGAATTCATTTTCTATTCAATTCAATTCGAATTCGTTTTATATTCAATTCAATTCGAATTTCTTTTATATTCAATTCAATTCGAATTTCTTTTATATTCAATTCAATCCGAATTCGTTTCTTTATATATATTCGATTTTGATCTCTTTTCAATATTCATTATAAAAACGAATATAATCGATATAAATATCGTTCGCATCAAAATAGCGCATCTCTAATCAACACGGCTTTATATTTTTCAATAACTTCGTTATTCTATTCAACAAATGAATCTGTATTTCTTTCAATACATGACTAATCTCAACAAATGAGTACTGTCAACATGCGACTATTTTTGTTATTTAATATATTTTATAAAAATTATGGCATCTATCGTTTGATTTCAAATCAGACTCCAACCATAAATTAGTAAGAGAACGATTCCCTAAATATTAACCCCGATGGCCGAAACCAACATCAGATCAATATCCAGGAGACCACCCATCTTATCTATTTTCCAGTTAGTTTCTAATTTTATATATGATGAAGATGTAAATTTTATTGTTAAAATATTTCGTTCAACACATGACTAATCTCAACGGATGAGTACTGTCAACACATGAACCTTTATTTTATAATATTCTTTATTTTTTTTCAATTGGAATGAGGCCCAATCAGTTATCATATAATGTTAATTATATGGATTCCATACAACACATGTATATAATAGCAACGATAAATAATCAACCATCATCCAATGTGCACTACTCTGTATAAGCATCAAATATAGATATCTAACGCTTATAACCGCCTGTCAATAAATCGATCGACATATAACTAATTACTGGGATTAGTGTATGCCGTATTTTATCCCAATACCCGTGTGGGGTTTCAAATCAACAAACACAGATTTTTATTTGTGCAGTTAGGCGATCTGTAAAATTTACCGTACCAATCAATATCAGTCAAATCAGTGTATATAAACAAATCGTCCGATTTGTTTATAAATATTTATTTATATACAAGTTAAAAATTATATTTTTAACTATAAAATATTTTCCACTATAAAATATTTTATTTCATTCTACATCACACAATCAAATTTCACAACATAGCAACCAAACAAACAAGTCACCCATGGTCTGTGGACGATGGGTGTCGGGTGCTACTAAGCACCGTCAACATCCTAGTATATATTTTTATCTAGAAAAGGAAATTTAAAGTGAGAAGTTCTCACCGACTAGCTAATCCAAATGCCTCGACTCTTCTTATGTAGAAGTCATCACTGTTCTCGCCTTTCTCACTTTCGTTGCCCGTAGCCACTACATATATAAAAATCACATTTTTATGTTGTTGCTATGTATGTAAAAATCATATTTTTATAATCACTCCATACGGATAAAAATTCTATTTTTACATCGCTACTATATAGATGAAAATTCTTTTTTTACACCGCTACTATATAGATGAAAATTCTATTTTTACACCGCTACTATATAGATAAAAATTCTATTTTTACAACGGTGTTCATATAATAAAGATTATATTTTTATCACGCTATTCTCTATATAAAGATTTCGCCTTTTCAAATATAAAGATTTCGCCTTTTCAAATATAAAGATTTCGCCTTTTCAAATATAAAGATTTATATATATATATATATTATTTTTTTATGACTCTACCTAAATAAAAATAATAATTTTATATCATCTATTATATAAAGATCATATTTTTAATATGATCCTAGTATAAAAATTATATTTTTAAATTTTCTATATTATAAAAAATATATTTTTATACTCTACATTATGTGAAAATTATATTCTTACATACCAAAAACCATATTTTTATTTCATTTCATATATATAAAAAAAATCTTGCCGGTCTATATATAAAAATCTAAACCTTCCTTTATTTAAAAATGAAATTTTTCTGCATTAAAAGTCAAAGCTTTCTAAAAAGAAAAATCTTATATTTTATATCTTGAAGGTCATATATTTACATAACTAATTTCTTCATGAAAATCGAACCCTTACCTTACCATTTTCTATATGAAAATCTGACCTTCATTTCATCTTTCACTAATTAAAAATCTACTCTTTAGCAAATGAAAAATCTAATCTTTCACGAATTTAAAATATAATCTTTCACGATGAAATATATAAGATTTTCACATTTAAAAATTTCACCTTTCCTTATTTAAAAATTTATTCTTTCTATTCTAACAAAAAAACTAATTTTCCTTTCTTTTATTAACAAAAATCCTAATTTTTATTATGATAAAAATCATACCATTATAGATTTAGAAATCATAGATTTATATTGGAGATAAAATCAGAAAGGGAAAGGAAAAAAAATAAAAACTAAAAATAACTAAATGCAAAATAAAATAAAAAAGAAAACTCACTAATTTCAATCGGAGGGGAGGTTCACGTGCGGAGCCGGAGTTTGGTGGACAGTCGGAGGGCGCCTAGGTGCAGGCGGTGCGGGTTCTGACGAGGGGTGGCGGTCGTTGGCTGTAGGGGGTGAATGACTGAATGAGTGCGAATTTTTTTGGGAAGAAGGAGTAGCGCGAGGTGGAGAAGAAGGAGGAGTGGGGGTGGCGGACATGGCGTTGACCGGTAGTGCGAGGTCAGATCGTGGAGGGGAGGGCATCGAGCAAGAGCGGGATTTGGGTTTTTTTCTAAATCGAGGAGAGAGAGAAGTGAGGCAGAGAGAGAGGGTTAACGAGGGTATATTATATATTTATTATTTTATTATTTTCTCATTTAAGTTGACTTTCATTTCGAATCCCAAATCGAAGCCACCGACTGTCCTCCTTAGCGTTTTACCCCCATTCTGAACACAATGGGATACGTTTCGTAAGCTGATTCGACTATTTCGATAAGTTTTCGCCAAAATCAACATATAACTCTATATATTGAATTTGAACGCGCATTTCAATTTACCAGGGCCACATACGGACTCTAAAAATTCCCAAAAAATTATTTCTAGATTCGTATTGACGATACGGTCCTAACAAAACTAATTTCGTCAAATTCTGAGACCGTTAGAAAAATGGCCACTTTCCAGTCGATTAAAATCAACTGAAAATGGTCAAACGCGTTTTCCTTTGCCACGCTCACATATTGATTCAAAAAATTATGAAATTTGAAACCTAGCAATAATTTGACATCACGGATCCAACAAAAGTGGTTTCTTCGAAATCCGAGGTCGTTTGCAAAATTCCCATTTTTAAGGGTCGAAATTCCATAGCGACTATTCAGAATTTTCAACTGGGCGTAACTTTTGATTCCCTCTATGAAATTTCAATTTTTTGGATTCATTGGAAAGATATTCTCAATTAGATTAAAAAAAATTTGGTTTCAGTAAAATCCGATTTATTTTGCACTTGGTACATTCATTTGAATTTTGAAATCGAATTATCAAACTACCGCGCCATTTTCAATTCCTTTCATAATTATATATAACTGTTTATATTCTAAAGACGACGTATATAAATATATACGTTCGAATTCTATTCAAAATAAATTTCTCGTCGTTATTATTTAAAATAATCCATTTTAAATGTTCAAAATTCACTAAAATTGCCAAAATAAAATTTTTAAATTGGCTCGCATTTTCTGGGTTGTTACAAAACTTCTCTCTTCGTTTTCTCCTCCCACACTCAACGAAACCCACCCCTCCTTTGGAGTTTTTTTAGAGCGTCAAGAGGGCTTTAAATCAAGACAAGAATCAGATTTTTTCGTCGAGGATTCAAGGGGAATGGACGCCAGGAAGTCCTGACGTTTGGACTGTCGCCGCGCCTCCTATAGGTCGTCGATCTGAGCATGGTAGCCGGTGCCGTGAAGCCCACTCCACCCCCGACAACGTCATGCCATCCGATCGTCCTATAGCTTCGTGGATTAAACGAAAAAGCTAATCCTAGTTTTGAATGGTTTCAGAAAGGTAACGGCTGAATTTATTTCAAATGTTTATAGTATTTTAAAGCGCTATAGTTTATGATTTCACTGTAAAAATCATATCTTTTTCGTTTATTGACGAAATTCAGTGAAAAAAGAGACAGTGGACTCGTCTTGACGTCTTCTACATTTTAGAAGAGAATGGATATTTTTCTGAGCCTTCTGCTATTTTTGGTGGAGTGGAACCCAATGTAAGATTTCTGAATTATAAACGATATGGAAAACAACGATGTATAAATTATATAGTCGAAGTATGAGTTATATATGCGTTGTACACCACATGTATAAGCGTTGTATAAGTTGTATGTTCGATGTATAAGTTATATATGCATTGTAAAAATTATATATGTGTTGAAATAAAAGTGAAATATACTTTTATATATATATACACGCCCCTCGTCCACAAACCATGGACGATATTTATTGGTTGTGGTTGGTGTGAAAATTGGTTGATAGCAAATGGTTGATTAGAATTGTTTGTGGTTGAAATTGATTGATTGTGGTTGAAAAATACCCGTTTGTGGTTGAGAATTATTTGGTTGAAACCACATAGGATTAGTTTTGTGGAAAAGAAAAAAATAAACATGCCACATGCGAGCGAACTAGATGCATGAAATCTGCATTGTTAAAAGTTGCGAGGCTTTAAGGTAGAGCGAGGAGCCGTACTAGGGACGGTCCCGGTTTTAACTACCCTGCCGTTATGCTGCCGAAATTTTCTGAAATATTTCTGTGCTTGATTTAAATTCATGTGTTGAATGTTGAAATAAATTCATGTGTTGAATGGAGTTCGTGTAGTGAATAAATTCTTTGAAAAATAAAAATCACATTTTTATTATATATATAAACTATATAAATTAATCATGTTTTGAAATAAATTGTTTTGCAATAAAAATCACATTTTTATTATATATATAAACTATATAAAATAATCGTTTCTGAAAATAAATTGTTTTGCAATAAAAATCACATTTTTACTATATATATATATATATATAAACTATAGAAAATATTCATGTGTTGAGTGTTGAAACAAAATTCATGTGTTGAATGTTGAAATGAAATTCATTTGTTGAATAGAAATTCATGTGTTGAATAGAAATTCCTGTGTGGAAATAAAATAAACAAAATTCATGTGTTGAAATAAATATCAGTTGGATAAAAATATCGTTTTTATCAAATATGTGAAGTGAAAATGGTTTTGAAATCGAAGAATCGATTATATATATATATAATTAAAATAAATTGAATAACGAAGCTGCAGTTTGTGTTTTGAAACCGTGATTTCAAACGATTAGTGTGGGAGATCCGACTGTCGGATTTTCCCGAAACCGAAACCGTTTGGTTCGCCTTTGGAAATATCTTTCCAACAACACCCACTTTGTGAAGATCCAACAGCTGGATTGTCTGGAATGTTTAATTCAAATCTGAAGAAAAACAGCGCCAGAATCAATTATATATATATATATATATAATTAAAATAAATCGAATAACGATGCTGTAGTTCGTATTTTGAAATCGGAACTTAAAACGAGTGTACCGGGAGATCCGACTGTCGGATTTTCCCAGAACTAGAACCGTTGGATTCGTTTCGAAAAGATATTTCTATTGATATAAAATTTGGGAAGATCAAACGGTTAGATTTTCAGATATGTGTAAATCAAATCTTTAGAAAAACAGCGCCACGACCGCGTTATGGCCCGAAGCGTCGTTTGAATGAAATGGCTATTTTTAAAATAAATAAAAATAGCGATAAATCATGATAAAATATTATAAACAATATGGAATGGAAATAAACTGAATTTTCTCGGTTTATGTGATATTTGATGGTTGAATGTGTTTGGCGTGAATTGTTGTCGAATAATTTAACCATTGAAATGAATTGATTTAAATTCTAAATATACGTGAATTATTCGAAAAGGCCGAGTTAAATCTCAATAGATCGGCGATAAGAAGTCGATGATGAAGACAGTGGTTGAAGACCGGAGATCTTCACCTCGGTTGGACGGTAACTGATGTCTTGATTGGGAGGCATCCTGAAATATAGATAATAAGTGGTGATCGTCCAGACGAACTTGGAGATCGATGGGTATACGAGGTATACAGTGCCTCCGGTTTCGTTCAGACCCAGAATGAACTTGCAAATGGACTGTGTGTCTGACATTGGATTTTGTTCTGTGCTGATTGATTTCTATTAAATATATATCTATTTGGCGGAGGAGAATTTATTCTCTTGCTTAACACCCTTCTCTGAGACGTACGAGCTCAAAGGTTATATATCGATAGAAATCAGTCGCATGGAGTGAACTTCCTGTGTGGCATGCCTAAGTGGCAAATGATCAAGGCTTCTGTTGATAAGCTAAGTCTTGTGGTTGATGATCAAAGCACGACCTGTGTGTCATAGCTTTGTGTATAACGTGAATTCGCGAGCCTCACACCCCGGTATGAACCAGAAACGGGAGAGGACATCAGGGAGGGCATGTATTTCCTTCTTGCTATGGTGGTGTCAGTGACCTACCAGCCCTGACATTTATATTATTTTCACCTGTGTGGTTGTTGCTATTGTGAGGCGCCTCGGATTTGGAGCATTGGGCTCATTTTCGCCCCATAGGGCGGGGGAACGCAGTGCCCAAGGTTTAAGTTTAATCCACATCGAGTGGACCGGCCCTGACGATCCAAGGGTCACTCGAGCTCTAATCCTGAGACATGGTAGGCTAGATTGTCTCGAAGTCGTTAAGGACTATCTTTTGCCTTGGTTCATGACAGAAATCCAATTTCCAAATACGTGACTGTGTGGTTTTGATTGTATACCTATATATGGCGACATAATATATGGTACCCATGCCGTCTATGATTGATACTTATGATTGAAATTGTTTTTGAAACATATATACACTAGTAATAATATAAAATGATTTGTTTTGCTCGTATCAAGCATATTTTGGCCATTATAAGGAAAAACTCTATCCTCCGATTTGCATTGCATTTTGTGATGGGAACTGAGTCATATAATGGCTTCATTTTTGTAAAAAGCATTGCGATGTTTAAAAGACCTACTTGTTTTAAGCACAAGCAATCCAATGGAGTAAACCTGTTCCGCGAAAGTGGCGTGGTCCTGTGATTAGCCATATTATAAAATGTGTTAAGTAAATTTCTCATACCAGTCCCATGACTGACTCGTAGTTTGTTTCACTTGCAAACTCGGGTGCCCCTTTTTCTATGCGGGCAGCCTTATGTTCAGGTTTTACCAGGCTCTTTCTGGATAGCTGAAGCTGAAGATGGATTCTACCATTTATCTCTTTTTATGCTGTTCAGCTCCTATTGTACATATTATGTTTGTTTTCCGCTGTAGACATTTATGTATAGCTGAACTGTATTTTGAAGTAAGTATGATCCTGTATACCGTGTAACTCTGATGATTATGTTTATCCAGTGTATTATTTGTACATTATCTGGTGTATTTATTTATTTCTGTTCTGCTATTATGTGTATATGTGTTATATTCTAAAGATTACCCTTGCCACCATTAGTACGGGGTTTGGGGTCGTCACAGTCCTCAAATCAATCCGTGATTTCCCGTAAGGGGGATTTCGGGTCGTTTCACATTAATTTTATTTTAATATATTTTATAATATTTAAAATTTTAAACTAAGTGATATTATAATTTAAAGTCTTAAATTTATTTTATAAATATAAATTCAATGATTTATTAACTTATTAGAATATAAGTTTAAATAAAATTCTAAATTTAATATTTTAAAATATTTCTGTCAAAGCAGAATTTTTTTAATTCAGAAAATACTTTCAAAATAGACCAATTGTGTCCATATATAATTTTCTTCTTGGCCAAGTAATACAGATATATTACAATTCAAACTATGATGTAAATTTAAATCCCGGATATATGTCATCTCAACCATCATCTCAATTCGATTCAGTTTCATTTCTTAAATCCATACAGTGGTTCGAGTATATATGTCATTTCAACCCACATTGATTTTACAATTATTTAGGGAACTTATAGTGTGATAACAAAACAAATATAGCATTTCAAATAACACATACAAATCGGCACGTATCATAACAATCAAATTTGTGTCATATATGCGTATGACATTTGCACAAATTGCATAATAAATATATCGGGTTTTCAAAAGCAATCCTAACATTTAATATGTCATTCCAAATGATGTCAATTTACATATTGAATTGTTTATCGTGAGTAAGGATTCTTATCTTGTGTGCAAAATAAAATAGACGATGTAGGCCGAAATGGAAACGGAAGTTGACATTAAATCTGACACAACATGATTGAATCAAACATATTGAACCACTAACACAAATCTTTTCCACTACAAATCACGATAATTAACCCAAGCTCAAGTAACAATTCCGTATCCACTTACAATTGTTAACCTAACCTTAAGCTCAAAATTTATGCATACATAATTATTCTTCCCTACAATTCATGTTTCATATTTTATCTTCCTGTTTATTCATGCAAGTATCAAAACCATTCTCCTTCCACCTATTTTTCACTGATTTTTCCCAGAGCTTTACATGACTTAAATAAAAGTATAAAACGACACAAAAATGGCACAAGCTTCCATCTCAATGTATGCGCCTGTAGCTTTCCATCACGCCTCTTATTTCCTTCATCCACCTTCTTATCTTCCAAGTAAAAGCCTACAAATATGTTGAGCTTTCTACCATCCATTGCTACAATCACAAAAGGTCGCTGCTCGCCTATGCCCACCTCCGTTAGTAAAGTCACCACCACACCAAACCATGAACTAGAATCCCATATAGAAAACTGATGTGACGACCCGTGTTCTTGCCCGATTCAAATAGATAATTAAACTGACTTAAACCAATCAACAGGACGTATTGCTTGGGGTTACAACACATAAGAACCGAACAAAGCAACTTTTCATTATCATTGGAATAAATTTTACATCAGAGTACAATAATAAATACATGCATAATGGAAATAACTATACCGGGGTATAACATGTACACATCGGAAAACATAAACTCTCACGAGAAGAAATAAAAAGCTTTGGACACAACTCTAGCTTCAATCTAGCACTTGCTCTATGAAATATCTGCAAACCAAAACTACTAGGCTAACCGTTTTGATAATATGGGTACCCAGAGTTTAGGGAAAGAACAATAAACTTCGGATAAGTCATGGCACTGATGTGAGAACTTAAACAGTTATTTATACTTATTTTAAAGTTGGGTAATTCATAAGATCATGTCGTATAACACAAAATGGGATTCCCCTTATAAATACCAATCATAAAACTACCCGCAATGGTTTTTTGAAAACGAAGCTACCATATAACTCGCATCCCGTCACACAATGCAACGCACACCAAATGAGCAAGTTTTTCCTTATGATAACCAAATATGCAAGGTACGTGAAAGTCTCTTTTATTATTACTAGTGCATAGTGTAGAAATCACTTTTGAAAGTAAATGTATGAATTTAAAATACGTAGGTACCCATATATTACGTCCACATACATAGATTACAACTAAAACCATAAAAGACTCGTATTGGAATTTGGGTTCCATAAACAACCAAGGAAAAGGATCTTCCTTAATCGCATTCGGGCACACCTCTAGCAGAATATCATAAGAATCAAAAAATGAGTCCTTCTATAGTGGCAGAGCCGGCCCACCTACAAACAGGTGTAGTTCGAATCTCTCCTTAAAATAACATGTCCCGGTCATATTTGATCATTTCGAGGCGCCTCAATCTATCATCCACTAAGACTTTTTTCCTAGGCTCCATACCATGGCATCACTTTGTCAACTAGAAGGAAACATTAGTCCTTACTTTGCGGTACTTAATTGTGTTTTGGTTCATTACCGGCTGCGTGGCCCTAAAGTCACGCTTATGCACAAAGCTCTGCTTTTTAACATAAAGCTTTGATCATCAATAGATCATCGCTTAGCATGCCACATTGTCAATTCACAACACATAATCGGTGTCTGTTAATATATAACCCTCTGAGTACATAAGTCTCGGAGGTGGGTGTTAAGATAAGAAGATAAATCCTCCACCACCAACTGATAGAACATCAATAGAAAACAATTCATTATGCCGTAAAATACAATGTCAGACACACATCCTTTTCCAAGTTCATTCTGGTTTATGAACAAAACTGACGACATTTTATTCCTTGTCCAATAAAGGAGAGAGGCCCTTACATATCTGGACAATCAACAAGTACCTCCGGACAACTGCCACTTATAACCTCGTCTTAGGTGTACACCCCAATTAAGACATCAACAATTAATTCAAACGATGTGAAGATCCCCGGTCTTCAACCACCTTATTAATTATCTTAAATACTCGTATAGTTATTTAGAATGGGTCTAAATCCGGACTTTCCTAAATAAATAGCGCATCATTAAAACCAGTGGTTATATACAAGGATATCATGAGTCCCATTCCATTTTGGAATATTCTTTTACTCAAAGCATTCTTTACATTGGGAATTACTCCCTTAGATCCTATTAAAATTTACATTCTTTAGACTCTTGTTTAAATATTTCCTTGGAAATCATTTCAAAAGATTATAAAATCTCATTTCACAAACTTAATTCAAATTAATTTTTTTTACATTTTATCAGGATTACTGTATCGCACGAAAATGGTAATTTCTCAAATCAATATCTCATTCCCTTCCTATTGATCCCATAGAGCAAAACTGGCAGTACTCCATATCTAATTTCCCTCGTAGTTTGGTAAGTTTAATTACCTTCTTTCATTTCAAATCGAATTAAAGATTTCAATTATCGAAAAAAAAATATACCCAAACCAAACCTGTAATGACATGGATTTCGCCCGAACCTAATCGACCGCTACATCGACCAAGACCATTCGAATCCTGCATATGCTAACTTTGGGCATACAACACATGAGAAAAAATAATAGAAGACTATTATTACATCATTTTAATAATGTTACACCAGAGTACAGAGTATCAGAGTACATTGAAAAAATAATACAACGGAAGATTAATTTACAATTGAATAAAATACAATGCAGCGGAACAAATAAACTAACACAGTGGAAGACTATCAATGCTCTGGACACCGCTTTAAGCTTCAATCCAGAATCTTGCTCAATAAATAAATATCTGCAAAACAATCCACTCGACTGCCCGTATGGAAAATAAAGGCACCCGAGTTTGAAAGTGAAACAAACTACGAGTCAGTCATGGGACTGGTATGAGAAATCTTACTTAACTTATCTAATAATAAGGCTAATCACAGGACCGCTCCGCTAACGCAGAACAGGTTTACTCCATTGGATTGCCAATGCATAAATTATAAAAACTTTTATTCAAAACAACGCAATGCTTTTAGAAAAATGAAATCATTATAAGACTCAAGCCCTATCACACAATGCAACGCAAATCGGAGGATAGATTTTTACCTTATAATGATCAAACATGCTTGATATGTATAAAATAATATTTAATATTATTATTAGTGTCTATCATTTTAAAAATACTTTCAAAGTAAATTTATCATCCTAGATGGCAGATTACCACATCCTACTATGTCTCAATATATAGGTTTACAATCAAATCCATAATGTCTTATTGGAAATTGGATTTCCATCATGAGTCAAGGCTAGGGACGATCTTCTTACTGGTTCGAGACACTCTAGCAAATGTCTTAGGATCCGGACGCTAGCGAACCCTTGGATCCTGAGGGCCGGTCCACAAATACTTTAGTGGATTGGCAATTCTTAAACACACGCTTTTCGGTCCTATTGGACATATCAATCGGCCACTATCGACCAATATATCTGAGGCGCCTCATTCCATCATCCACATATGTAAAAATGTCTGTGCTCCATACCATGGCACCACTTCTAGCTAGAAAGAAACATGTGCACTCCCTGCGTTCCAACATCCCATTTCCGACTCCTACCGGGGTGTGAGGCTCGCGAAGTAATGCTATACACAAAGCTATGCCTAAACAGGTTGTGCTTTGATCATCAACCACAAGGCTCTACTTTTCAACAAAAGCCTTGATCATTTGCATCTTCGCATGCCACATTGACAATCCACGCCATGCGACCGATAACTATAAATACATAGCCTCTGAGCTCACGCGTCTCAGAGAAGGGTGTTAAGAAAGAGAATAAATTCTCCGCCACAAACAGATATATATAAATAGAAATCAATTTATATATAATGAAATCCAATGTCACACACACATCCATTTGCTAGTCCGTTTCGGGTCTGAACTAAACCGGAGACACCTTATGTAATGACCCGCATTCTACGCATCAGGGGATCGTAGAATATTTATTTCTTTCCCATATGAAGTCGCATGGTCATGTAATTTCGGGAAACATCCATTAGAGTCATTTCCCATGTTCATGATTTTTGTCAATTTTTAAATGACCATTCTACCCCTATTTGGTACTGTTTTGGCCATAACTTTTGATTGGAAAGAAATTTTGACCTAAAACCACTTCCATTAGATTCGTTTGATGGTTTACCTTTTCGTAGAGTGGTCATAATAGCCAAACGGACTTACCGTTTGGGAGTTATGGCTGAAACAATGTTTGGAGGGTGAAAAACTGCTTAACCGGGCCAAATCGGGTGATTAGTGAGTAGGCCCATAACCCATTTCGGGATTAGGGTTATGAGGAGGCTGAAATGAGATAGAGGATCATTCCATTTCAGTTTTCTAGCCTCCACTTATCACCAAGGAACCCTAAAAATGGCCTCTAACCTCTAAATCACCTCCAAATCACCTTTTGGTCAAGGATTTGGCTTAGCAACCTCTAATCAAGGAAGATCTACACCAAAGCAACATTGGAGCTGCTGTTTAGCATTGGGATTCACATCATATCAGAGATTCATTTCAGATCTTAGTTTATTTGTGGCTAAGGTTAGTGATTTGCATAGTTTTACACTAATTATGGCTAGTTAAGAGTAATTAGTGCTAATTAGCGAATTTAAGCATGATAAAATTTGGGAAAAATGTTCAAAAATTCGTAAATGATGTTTTAGACCCCTGATATGAATTTGGGTTAATTTGGTTAAGTTTTGCTAATCCTATCATTAGTTTCACCTAAACATGCTTAAGGGGAAATATGGGATTTTAGGTATGTTTGATCCATTTTAACCTATCATATTGATATTTTGATGTTTGTGGTTGATTATGTATGTTGCTATGACTGTATGAAATGCTTTGTGATTGATTCCAATAGTTAGAATAGTCGAAAACGTCGTTGAATGGCGTAAACACTTGCTGGAACAGTTTCAGAAACCAGTGCAGGGTTCGGAACGGATATGGGGCTCGGATCGGATATGTTAAACTGGGCAAGGGATTCGATCGGATCGAAACCTAACACATGGAAAAATTGACAAAAAGGAAGGCCATGCTAACTGAACTGGGATCGGATTAAAGAGGACGAATCGGAGAGGGAGCACGAAGATGGATCGGATCGGAGCATTTGAAAGATGAGGAGACGGATCGGAGGCATGAACTGGAGGGGAGATGGCACCCAACCCGACCCGAGGTGAAGCGTCCGACCTGACCCAAGGAGAAACACCCGACCCGAACAGCACCAGAAGAAGACCCGACTCGAACCGCACCAGAAGAAGACCCGACCTGAATCGATGGAGGACACCCGACCTGAACCAATGGCTTGAAGAGGAACCCGACCCGACCCAGTATTGACCAATAACCCGAGATGCAAAGGTAGTCCAATATGGGAAGTTAGAGCTCAGGCTCCAGTTGGGAACCGATGAGTTCACTTCATGTTTGGACTTTGCTGCGGGACGTATGCTAAGGAGTTGTCGACGTTCATAACTTTGATTCACCACTAAAAATGAATGATGGCTACTTATCAGTGCAGTAGGGTCATTATGACCTGAGGGGCAAGGTGATGATAGCAAGACTACGTTTTCCGTGAAGTAGGGTCATTATGACCCGAGGGGAAAGGTGATGCGTAGTAAGTCTATGAGCCAATGCAGTGGGGTTCTTGTGACTACATGGGGCAAAGTGGACATAGCGAAGGATTTGTGGCTACGTTATCAGTGCAGTGAAGCCATTTATGACTTCATGGGGCAGAGTGGTCGTAGCAAGGTATGTTGGGTGATCGAAGTGGTGAACATCGTATGCTTTACGCATTGAGTGAGAGAAGTGAGGATGGATTCTATGTTTGATTGTTTGCCATCATTATGACATGCACACCTCCCCCACCTCCGTATCTTTACACCGGTTGATATGGCACCTTAGTGTGTTGTACAGTATGTAGTGCTAACTCTTTGGTTGCAGGTCCAGGTTCAGGTATGTTTTAGTCTACCTTTTATTATTCACTTTAGATGCTTATCGCTCATACCAGGCTTTATGTCTGACCCAGAGTTTTATGTCTCCTCTTGTTACTCTGGGTGCTCACACGAGTAGACTAGAGACAGGTTAGCTGGTGGTGCGCGAGTAGCTAATTCGGAGGTGGGCAGGAGGCTTCCACGTATGATATATATATGTATATACATTCTCCCTGTGTCGTTGGTGGTCGCTACTTGGGCATTAGAAGTGTACCTCCTTCATCTTACTTTTGCTTGGAGACAATTTGAAAGTTGTAATAAGATGTATTTTGGATTTCCGCTGCTATGATGTTTAGTTCTAGTTTTCAGCTTATGCACTGTCTCTCCTGTTTTATGTCAAGTATGTTATTATTATATTTTATTCTATGCGTTGTGAGACATTTTACAGGTTCCTTGTTAGTTCATTTCCTTCTTCCCTTTTTCTTCTGACGACCGTCCCGTGCTAACTGGACATGTGTACAACGCACTTTTGGAGGAAATGTCGGTTGGTGCGGGGCGGGCCGTCACACTTGGTATCAGAGCTCTAGGTTGCGTAGTTAACCTAGGGAAAGACACTAGGGAGAGATAGTACGTATATGAGAGCGCGTATTTGTGATTACTTTGGTTTTCAAAAGCTATATATATATATATACTATTAGTAGTATAAGAATGAAGTCGCACTGCACTAGCACAACTATGGGGTCGTTAATCGTTTCCCTTTTTCTGATTGACGATGAGACGAGACACGAGGGGTGCTGGTAGATGGACCAACCAGGGGAATGCCGCTGACATGAGGGCGATGTTTACTAACCTCATGAGAGACATGCTTAGAGAAGTGCAAGGGGCAGTTCCCAATCCCGGAGTTGGTGTTGGCCCAATAGTGCAGGCGCCTATGGTCGATTTCGCCAAGTTGTGCAAGGATTACACTAATCTTAGTGGGAAGCCGTTCCGCGGAACGGAGTCGGCCACAGATGTTCAAGATTGGATGGATAGCTGTGACCGTGTCTTCGATGACTTGGGTCTTGAGGATGCGATGAAGAGAAGGCTAGCGTCTTGTCATCTGCAAGGGCGAGCGATGAATTGGTGGAATGCCATTAGAACAGCTACTCCAGAGGATCAGGTTACTTGGGATCAGTTCAAGGCTCGCTTTAGCGAGAAGTTCATTCCAACTGCCCAGAAGTCAGTGTTGTTCAAGAGGTTTTTGGAACTCAAGCAGAACGGAAGGGCAGTTTCTGATTATATTGCTGAGTTCGACACTTTGTCGAAGTATGGACTGTCTCTCACTGACACTCCTGAGAAGAAGAATGAGAAATTCATTACTGGGTTGGATGGGTACTTGGCGGAAAGGCTTATCAACCACATCGATGAGACTTTTGAATCGATCGTGGGGAAAGCTTTGAGATCAGAGAGTCTTTACCCTAAGTCAAAGACTGAGGCTGCACCTGCAGAAGGGCCAAAGCCGCAAGCAGGCGGTGGAGGCAAGAATAACTCTTAGAATAAGAGGAAGCAGGACCAATCTAAAGGTGGTCAGAAAAAGATCAAGAAGGATGTTGAGTGCTTCAGCTGTGGTAAGAAGGGCCATTATGCTAAAGAATGTCGGGCCAAGCCAGCAGAAAGGAAGTGCTACAACTGTGGTCAAGTGGGACATCATAAGGATAAGTGTCCGCAACCTCTTAAGGAGAAGCAGATTGTGAAAGCATATGCTATTGATGTTGTACCTTCTTCGTCGAATGCCCCAACTGCGGCGGAGAAAGGAAAGAATGTTGTTATTCAAGGTATGCTTTCTATTTATGATGTACCAGTTCGAGTTTTGTTTGATATTGGGGCTTCCCATTCCTTCATATCTAGTGACCTAGTAGATAGGTTGGGACTGGAACCCGAGATAGTCGATAGACCATTGGTTGTGACGAACCCGATTGGTGGTTCGACTAGCCTAAGTATGATTTGCAGGAATTTGGTCTTATCGAGTCATGGATGTATGTTTGTTTGTGATTGCTTTGTTTTGGGCTTTACTGGGTATGGCATTATATTGGGAGTCGATTGGCTCCAAAGATACGGGGTGGTGGTAGACTGTGAGGGCTTTTTGGTGACAGTAAGGGCAGATGATGGGCGGAGGGTAGTGCTTGGTAGTCTACCTAGTGATGGGGTTATGGATAGTTTTTTAAATTCCCTCGACATCCCGCAGGAGGAGTTGTCAGATGTGCCCGTGGTTGGCCAGTATCCGGACGTCTTCGAGGAGGTGACCGGACTTCCACCACACCGAGAGATTGAGTTCCGTATTGATTTAGTGAAAGATGCCAGACCTATAGTGATGCCACTTCGTCGTATGGCACCAAGGGAGCGGCGAGAGCTCGGGGTGCAAGTCAGCAATCTTTTGAAGAAGGGATTTATTAGGAGGAGTGTCTCCGAGTGGGGAGCACCAGTTGTGTTTGCCACTAAGGCAGATGGTTCCCTTCGTTTGTGTGTGGACTATCGCGAGTTGAATAAGGTAACGAGGAAGAATAAGTATCCTCTACCGCTGATAGATGGTTTGTTTGATCAGCTGGAAGGAGCTAGAGTGTTCTCCCAGTTGGACCTCGCGACGGGATTTCATCAGCTACGAGTAGCGGATGAGAGTGTTCCGAAGACGCCATTTAGGACGCCGTCTGGATTTTATGAGTGGTTGGTCATGCCATTTGGGTTGACCAATGCACCAGCCTACTTTGTGGATCTTATGAATCGAGTATTCAGAGATCAGTTGAATAAGTTTGTTCTTGTGTTCGTGGATGATATCCTTGTTTACTCAAGGACAGAGGAGGAACACAAGGGGCACTTGAGGATTGTGATGGAGTTGTTGAGGAAACACCAATTGAAAGCGAAATTCTCTAAGTGTCACTTTTGGAGAAGGGAAGTGAGATTCTTGGGTCATGTTGTTTCACAGAGTGGTATTGCCGTGGACCCTGCGAAGGTGGCTACGGTACAGGATTGGCCTACGCCCAAGAATGCAACAGATGTAAGAAGTTTCTTGGGATTAGCTGGATATTATCGTAAGTTTATCCAGGACTTCTCCAAGATAGCAGCACCGTTGACTCAATTGACTAAGAAGAATCAGTCCTTCGTCTGGGACGGAGTGTGTGAGGATGCCTTCAAGAGTCTAAAGGAGAAGTTGACGCATGCGCCAGTGTTAGTCATTCCTAAAGGGAATGAAGAGATGACGGTATACACAGATGCTTGTGGTACCGGACTGGGTGCTGTATTGATGCAAGGAGGTAGGGTTGTAGCTTATGCTAGTCGACAGCTAAAGCCGCATGAGAAGAAGTATCCTACCCATGATTTGGAATTAGCAGCGATTGTGTTTGCGCTAAAGATGTGGAGACATTATCTCTTGGGAGAAAGATTTGAGTTGTTTACCGATCATAAATCGTTAAAATATCTCTTCTCTCAGAAAGATCTGAATCTCCGTCAGCAGAGATGGTTAGAGTTCTTGGCTTCGTATGATTTTGATATCGCATACACACCTGGGAAGGGTAATGCGGTAGCCGATGCCTTGAGTAGGAGACATGCCAGTTTAGGGGCAATGTTTCTTGAGTGGAAGCAACTGGAGTATATCGCGGGGTTTGATTTCAGACCAAGGTGCGAATTGGATCCAGTTATGCTAGCTAGTTTGACGATCTGACCCAGTTTGATAGAGCGGATTGGTTCCAGCCAGAGGGACGATCCTAATCTATTGGAAATCATCTCCAAGTTAGAGATGGGTATCGATGGGGAGATGAATGTGTATGGGCTTCATCGAGATGGATGGCTTCGGAAGAATGGAAGACTAGTTGTGCCCAACGTGAATGGTTTGAGAGATGAAGTGCTTAGAGAATGTCATCACTCAAAACTAACCATACATCCCGGTGGTAACAAGATGTATCGAGACATGAAGCAGACTTACTACTGGGAAGGGATGAAAAGAGACGTTGGGAAGTTTATATCCAAATGCATGAATTGCCAGCTAGTTAAAGCCGAGCAAAAGAAGCCTAGTGGGTTGTTGCAACCATTAGAAATTCCCGAATGGAAATGGGAGAAAGTCTCGATGGATTTCATCGATGGCCTACCAAGGACTAGATCGAGATATGATAGCATTTGGGTAATTGTGGATTGATTGACTAAAAGTGCAAGATTTATACCAGTCAAATCGACTAGAACGGCAGCCAAGTTGGCAGAACTGTATATGAAGTGGGTAGTGAGATTTCATTGAGTACCCAAAAGCAATGTAAGTGACCAAGACCCGTTGTTCACTAGTGGGTTTTGGAAGAGCTTACAAGAGGCTCTAGGGTCAGAGTTACATCTCAGTACCGCATATCATCCTCAGACCGACGGTCAGACGGAGAGGGTGGATCGTATATTGGAAGATCTCTTGAGAGCTTGTATATTGGATTTTGGTGGATCATGGGATGACCATTTGCATCTAGTAGAGTTTGCATATAATAATAGCTACCAATCCAGTATCGGTATCGCTCCATATGAAGCTTTGTACGGAAGACCGTGCAACTCACCATTATGTTGGATAGAGACTGGCGAGAAGTTTATGCTTGGACCAGATGTGGTGAGAGAAACGTCGGATAAGATTAAGATCATTCAGCAACGAATGAAAGCTGCCCAAGATAGGCAGAAGAGTTATGCTGATAAGAGGAGAAGAGACTTGAAATTCTCTGTTGGTGACTAGGTGTTTGTCAAGATCTCTCCGTTAAAGAGCATGATTCGATTTGGCAGGAGAGGCAAGTTAACACCAAGATTTGTTGGCCCGTTCCCTGTTCTTGAACTAGTCAGGAATTTGGCATATAGAGTTGGCTTACCAGAGAAAATGGCGGGAGTTCACAATGTATTTCATGTTTCCCAACTAAGGAAGTTCGTTCACGACTCAGATATGACTATTTCACCTGATCAGTTAGAGGACTTCGAAGTAGAACCCGAGGCGGTTGGGAACCGCGAGCCGATTCGTATTGTGGGGCACGATACAAAGCAACTTCGAAGCAAGGCGGTGAAGCTAGTCAAGGTTCAGTGGGGCGAGAACGAGAATGATTGTACTTGGGAGACAGAGGAGAGCATTAGGAAGGCATATCCAGAACTCTTTGCCTGGTAAGATTTACTTTGCGATTTAGTATTCCGCATGCTTGGGTAGACTTGTTTTACTTGTTGCATGTTTGATTGTTGTTTTATGATTGATAGGCATGCGGGACCTTTGTGTGTGTTTTGATTAAGGAATTTCGGGGGCGAAATTTCTCAAAGGGGGGAGAGTGTATTGACCCGCATTCTACGCATCGGGGGATCGTAGAATATTTATTTCTTTCCCATATGAAGTCGTATGGTCATGTAACTTTGGGAAACATCCATTAGAGACATTTCCCATGTTCATGATTTTTTTCGTTTTTTAAATGACCATTTTGCCCCTAGTTGGTACTGTATTGACCATAACTTTTGATTGGAAAGGAATTTTGACCTGAAACCACTTCCATTAGATTCGTTTGATGGTTTACCTTTCCGTAGATTGGTCATAATAGCCAAACGGACTAACCGTTTGGGAGATATGGCTGAAACAAGGTTTGGAGGGTGAAAAACTGCTTAACCGGGCCAAATCGGGTGATTAGTGAGTAGGCCCATAACCCATTTCGGGATTAGGGTTATGGGGAGGCTGAAATGAGATAGAGGATCACTCCATTTCAGTTTTCTAGCCTCCACTTATCACCAAGGAACCCTAAAAATGGCCTCTAACCTCTAAATCACCTCCAAATCACCTTTTGGTCAAGGATTTGGCTTAGCAACCTCTAATCAAGGAAGATCTACAGCAAAACAACATTGGAGCTGCTGTTTAGCATTGGGATTCACATCATATCAGAGATTCATTACAGATATTAGTTTATTTTTGGCTAAGGTGAGTGATTTGCATAGTTTTACACTAATTATGGCTAGTTAAGGGTAATTAGTGCTGATTAGCGAATTTAAGCGTGATAAAATTCGGGAAAAATGTTCATAAATTCCTAAATGATGTTTTAGACATCTGATATGAATTTGGGTTAATTTGGTTAAGTTTTGCTAATCCTATCATTAGTTTCACCTAAACATGCTTAAGGGGAAATATGGGATTTTGGGTATATTTGATCCATTTTAACCTATCATATTGATGTTTTGATGTTTGTGGTTGATTATGTATGTTGCTATGACTGTATGAAATGCTTTGTGATTGATTCCAATAGTTAGAATGGTCGAAAACGTCGTCGAATGGCGTAAACACTTGCTGGAACAGTTTCAGAAACCAGTGCAGGGTTCGGATCGGATATGGGGCTCGGATCAGATATGTTGAACTGGGCAAGGGATTCGATCGGATCGGAACCTGACACTTGGGAAAATTGGAAAAAAGGAAGGCCACGCTAACTGAACTGGGATCGGATTAAAGAGGACGAATCGGAGAGGAAGCACGAAGATGGATCAGATCGGAGCATGTGAAAGATGAGGAGACAGATCGGAGCGGAGGCATAAACTGGAGGGGAGATGGCACCCGACCCGACCCGAGGTGAAGCGCCCGACTTGACCCAAGGAGAAACACCCGACCCGAACCAGAAGAAGACCCGACCCGAACCGCACCAGAAGAAGACCCGACCCGAACCGATGGAGGAAACCCGACCCGAACCAATGGCTTGAAGAGGAACCCGACCCGACCCAGTATTGACCAATAACCCGAGATGCAAAGGTAGTCCAATATGGGAAATTAGAGCTCAGGCTCCAGTTGGGAACCGATGAGTTAACTTCATGGTTGGACTTTGCTGCAGGACGTGTGCTAAAGAGTTGTCGACGTTCATAACTTCGATTCACCACTAAAAATGAATGATGGCTACTTATCATTGCAGTAGGGTCATTATTACTTGAGGGGTAAGTTGATGGTAGCAAGACTACGTTATCAGTGCACTAGGGTCATTATGACCCGAGGGGCAAGGTGATGCGTAGTAAGACTATGAGCCAGTGCAGTGGGGTCATTGCGACTCCATGGGGGAAGAGTGGACATAGTAAGGATTAGTAAGGCTATGAGCCAGTGCAGTGGGGTTCTTGTGACTCCATGGGGCAAAGTGGACATAGCGAAGGATTTGTGGCTACATTATCAGTGCAGTGAAGCCATTTATGACTTCATGGGGCAGAGTGGTCGTAGCAAGGTATGTTGGGTGATCGAAGTGGTGAACATCGTATGCTTTACGCACTGAGTGAGAGAAGTGAGGATGGATGCTATGTTTGATTGTTTGCCATCATTATGACATGCACACCTCCCCCACCTCCGTATCTTTACACCGGTTGATATGGTACCTTAGAGTGTTGTACAGTATGTAGTGCTAACTCTTTGGTTACAGGTCCAGGTTCAGGTATGTTTTAGTCTACCTGTTATTATTCACTTTAGAAGCTTATCGCTCATACCAGGCTTTATGTCTGACCCAGAGTTTTATGTCTCCTCTTATTACTTTGGGTGCTCACATGAGCAGACTAGAGACAGGTTAGCTGGTGGTGTGCGAGTAGCTGATTCGGAGGCGGACAGGAGGCTTCCACGTATGATATATATATGTATATACATTCTCCCTGTGTCGTTGGTGGTCGCTACTTGGGAATTAGTAGTGTACCTCCTTCATCTTACTTTTGCCTGGAGATAGTTTGAAAGTTGTAATAAGCTGTATTTTGGATTTCCGCTGCTATGATGTTTAGTTCTAGTTTTCAGCTTATGCACTGTCTCTCCTGTTTTATGTCAAGTATGTTATTATTGTATTTTGTTCTATGCGCTGTGAGACATTCTACAGGTTCCTTGTTAGTTCATTTCCTTCTTCCCTTTTTCTTCTGACGACCGTCCCGTGCTAACTGGACATGTGTACAACGCACTTTTGGAGGAAATGTCGGTTGGTGCGGGGCGGGCCGTCACACCTTATTCCTCGTCCCATACGTCAAATACGGAAGAGAGGTTCTTGCATATCCGAGCAATCAACAAGTACGTTTGGAAAACTACCACTGTAACCCTTTTCAGGCAACAACTCCTATCAAAGGCATCAGTAGTCATCCATTCGATGTGAAGATCGCCGGTCTTCAATCACCGTCTTCAAATCTTCGACTTCCAATCGTCGTATAATTATTTGAAATGAGATTTAAGTCGTCCTTTACAAATAATTCGCGAATATATATAATTCAAAATCATTTATTTTCATTCCATATTGTTTATAGTATTTTATAACGATTTATCGCTATTTTTATTTATATAAAAATAGCCATTTTAATTTAACGACACTTCAGGTCATTAAATGGCCCTGGCGCTGTTTTCATCAAAATTTGATTTACACATTTATCAAAATTTAGCCGTTGGATCTTAGTAAATTTTATATCGTTGGAAATATCTTTCCAAAGCGAATCCAACGGTTCCAATTTTGGGAAAATTTGACGGTCGGATCTTCTGGTATAATCGTTTGAAATTACGATTCCAAATCGCGAACTACAGCTATGTGATTCGTTTTATTTTAATTTATATATATATATATATATATATATATATATATATATATATAAATTAATTCGCTCGACGATTTCAAACCATTTTATCTCTACCATATAATTAACATCATTTTAATGAATCATAATTTCATTAAAATGTAAGTTTTAATGTTAAAAACATTTCCATTTCAACATTGATTCTTTTATACGAAATCATATATTACATTAAAAATGTAATTTTTAACGTTGAACACATTTCCATTTCAACATTGATTCTTTTATATATATGAAATCATATATTACATTAAAAATGTAATTTTTAATGTTAAACACATTTTCATTTCAACATTGATTCTTTTATATATGAAATCATATATTACATTAAAAATGTAATTTTAATGTTAATACATTTTTTTCAAACATAGAATCTTTTATGTGATTCATTCTAACATTAAAAGTGTAATTTTAATGTTAATACATTTTTTCTCTAATACTGAATCTTTTATATTTTACATTAAAGAAAATGTAAACTTTTAACCTCTCTTTCATTACATTAAAAATGCAATCTTCAATGTTAACACATCTATTAAACAATGCATCTTTTCCAAATGATTCATTTACATTAGAAATGTAAATTTAAATATGACAACATAATTCATTTCAACTAATGATCATTTTAACCTACAATGAAATGTAAATTTTTATGTTAACATATAATGATCATATTATATATATATATATATATTTGATTTTTTTTATATATATATAATAAAAATGTACTTTTATTGTTAAACAATTTTTCTATTCCAAATAATGATTATTTTTCTATATTCCTAACTTTCAATAAAAATGTTAATTTTTATTGCTTAATTTTTCTATTTCAAATATTAACCATTTGCTGTATTTCTAACTTACAATAAAAATGTTAATTTTTATTGTTTAACTTTTTTTTTCAAGTATATATCATTTTCTATATTTCTAATTTTCAATAAAAGTGTTAATTTTTGTTGTTTAACTTTTCCACAAGAAATATTATTTTATATTAACACTTTTATTCACTTGAATACTTTTAATTAATTCATCTTGACATGAAAATGTAATTTTTATGTTAACACATTTTAATCACTTTAATACTTTTATTGAATTGATCTTTACATAAAAAATGAAATTTTTATGTTAACACATTTTAACCACTTGAATAATTTATTGAATTCATCTTTACATAAAAATGTGATTTTTATGTTAACATAATTTCTTTTATTCTTCCTACATTAAATAAAAATGTAACATTTTTATCCTTTCATAAAAATGTAATCTTTTATTCTTTCATAAAAGAAATGTAACTTTTAATGTTTCATTTAATTAAAAATGTAAGTTTCAAAGTAAACACATTTTTATATCACATTGTTTATTTTTAATGTTTCGTATACATTAAAAATGTAAATTTCAAAGTAAACACATTTTTATGTCACTATGTTTATTTTTAATGTTTCATATACATTAAAAATGTAAAATTTCAAAGTAAACACATTTTTATTACACAATGGCTGTTTTTAAAAGATTCATTTACATAAAAATGTAAATTTCCATGTAAAACATTTTTATTATTGCAAACAATGACCATATTTAACTTACAATAAAAATGTAAATTTTTATATTAACATATAATGGTCATTTTATAAAAATAAAAATGTATTTTTATTGTTGAACAATTTTTCTGTTCAACTATGGTCATTTTCATATTCATATATATACAATGAAAATCTAATTTTCATATTATTCAAACAATTTTATATAATAACATAAATATTTCAGAAAATTTCGGTAGCATAATGGCAGGGTAATCAAGACTGGCACCGGTCCTAGTACGGCGCCTCGTGCTCATTAGGCCTCGCAGTGATGCAAGGGTTTCATTTCCTAATTCATTTTTTCTATACAATCTATTTTCCCAATATCAACCAATTTCGTTTCAACCAAAACCAAGCACCAAAAATCAACCAATTTCACACCACAATACAATCAAGTCGTCCATGGTTTGTGGATGACGATGTCGGGAGTTTCTAAACTCCGTCTGCAACCTAATATAATTTTATTTATTTAATTTCGGGTCAGAAATCTCACATTTTTATTTATTTCTTTTAAAATTGTAGAATGCTCCAAGAATTCTGCGGTCTCTTCTGAAATGTAGATCTCGCATTTACGGTCCCAATGTCTCTGGTTTCACTGGATTTGGACAACATACGAATAAGATATGAATTTTGTTTTATAAAATTAAATTTGCAATAGAAATTAAGCATCACAATTTTTTTTAATATATTCTGCCATGAGTTTCCAGTTTTGATTCAATTCTAGGGTTTCAATTTCTGATCAAAGCATGAAGTTGGAGTCCGATCAGGTTATGCGACGTGGAAGGGCTAGGGGAGGTGCGTCTTCACTAGAAATGGGGCCCACTTCGACCGCCCTAGGTGAGCACGGCGGCGCAGTAAATAGCGCCACTTCGGGGAGGTGGTTCTCCTTCTACGCTCAATGATAAATTCCAAAATTAATATGAATCTGAAGCTTGGAAAGTTCTCTATTGAATTCCCTAAGAACTAGTGATTTTTATTGAGAGGATTGGGAGTTGTTAGAGGAGAAAGGAACGAACGATTCACGCCATTGGTTTGAAGGGCGGCGACCACACGTTAAATTAGGGTTTGTACTGTATACGTGTATTTATACGTATTTTTATTTTTATTTTATTTAATTCTTTTAATTTAAAAAAAAAAATGTTTGCTCATTCGGTCTTCAAATCAAATCCAATGACTATCACCCTTAGCTAAATACCCCTATTCCGAACACAATGGGATATTTTTTGTAGGCCCATTCGACTGTTTCAGTCCGTTATTCTCCAAATTAAAATATAAAACGTTTAATATTAAATTTGGACGTACATTTTAATTTACCGAGGCCACATACTGACTCCAAAAATTCTCAAAAAATATATCTAGCTATTTTTTGATGATACGGTCCTAAAAAAATTAATTTTGGAGACCGTTTGAAAAATGGCCATTTTCTGGTCGATCCAAATTGACTGAAATCGACAAAACACATTTTCTTTTGCCATGCTCACATATTAATTCCAAAAATTATGAAAATGTGAATCCTGCAATAATTTGACATTCTGGATCCAACCAAATTGGTGTTGTCGAAAATGAAGGTCATTTGCAAAATGGCTACTTCTACGGGCTATATATTATATTAAATTCCATAGCGACTATTCTGAATATTCAACTGACCATAACTTTTTATTCCTACTATGAAATTTAAATTTTTCAAATTCATTGGAAAGTATTTTTAAACAGATTTAAATATTTTTGGTTTTACTAAAATCCGATTTATTTTGCATCCTGTACATTTAGTCAAAGTTCGAATTCAAATTTTCAAACTACCGCGCTATTTCTAACTCCTTTTAAAATTAAAATAAATATATTCATTCTAACTTCGATTTAAATAAATTTTTAATAGTTACTATTTAAAATAAATTATTTTAACTATTCAAAATTCAATAAAATAGTGAAAATAAAATTTTTAAATTGGTTCTGATTTTACGAGTTATTACAAAACCCATTCATTGATAATTGATTAGGGTAGATTACTTTATCTTCCTTTGATTCATATGTCTAACCCAAAATCATACTTACGATTTCTTATTCATATCATTAGAGAATAACCATTCATTAAGTTCACGATTGCATAATGCCAAGAGAATAATATATCAAGTGTATGACCCTAATGGCATAAACCGACATCAGATCAAACACCCAGAAGATCACCCAAATCAACAACAAACCATTGAGTTTCAACTTCTTTCTTCAAATCTTTATATTTAATTTAAATAAAGATTTCATTTCAGCTAATCTCGGGAAATCATCTTCTCCCTTAAATGGGTGAAAGAACAATGTTTTTTAAGACATCTTTTACGATAAACCCAAAATCATAATTTCATTCTAAATGAAATCTTCATGGAAATTATATTAGCATATAATCGACACAAAATCTCATACTGAACTAATACTATAAGAGGAATAACGGCAAAGCCTTTTAAATTCCTTAAATAGTAAAGGTCTTCATCTATAGAGACCCATCTCGAGTATCACTGAATTGAGACTCATTCAATTCCAATTTAATTTATTAATTGAGAAAATTAACTTCATAAACTTCATTAAATCTTAATTAAAATATTCTTTATTTCTTTCCATTCCAAATCACCTCTTAATTATAGTTGGGTTAAAGAATAATGTTATTTAAGATGTCATTTACAATAACACAAAATAATAATGATATCAAATATAAGATTCTTCAGAATTTACATCAACTTATATTCAACGGTAGTTCTTGTAATCAGTGTATACTATAAGTGGAATAAGGATATAAACATCTTCTAAATTCCTCAAATAGTAAACGTCTACACAACGATTTAATACCAAATATCTGAAGATCATTTCTATCCAAATCTAATTTATTCAAATCTGAATTTAACTTATTCCAAGATCTAATAGTCGGATCTTAAAATTTTATTTGTATATGAAAACTCTTTTCATTTCAACCGAACATTTCTTTTTTTAGGAGAATCCAATGGTCGAATCTACTGGTATATCAATTTGAAGTCAACGGTCGACATCCATGAACTACCGTTGCGTGACTAGTTATATTCAGACCAAACTTTGACTAATATTTCAAAATCAATTCAAATTGCCTTAAAAATAATGTATTCATTATATAAAACATATATAAAGCTTTTTAAAACTTTACGTCCAATCTTTAACTTTAAATTTCCCAAAACGTCGTTTTACCGTATTCGGTAAGTCAAGTCGAAAACACATATATCAAAATATAGTTCAAAACTTCATATTTCTTAGTTAAATCATTTTAAAATAATTATTATTATTTATTATACTTTTTTTCATATTTTTAATAATTTTTATATGGCCATTTCGATCAATTTCCAATTACAGTCAGCGAACTGCGTTTACAGCGACCTTTTCAAAAATAGATTTAAACATAACTTGAAATCTATATGTTGAAATTCAAAATTTCTTCCTTTATTTGAAATCAGTTATTAATAGAAAACAAACATTTCTCGTTTTGGGCAAATCCATTTAAATCGCATTAGTTTTGCTCGTTTGAAGTTCATGATCAAAATTTACGAACTATCATTGCGTGAAACGTCCAATTCGAACCATATTATAATGTAAAATAAAAATCATCTAATTAATTGATATATTTTGTGTTAATCCATAAAAATATGGCTTGGGTATGATGCATAAATATGGTTCAAGAGTTAAGTCGTTCTCACACTGCCAAACCCAGGTCTTCATTTCCTAGGTCATAAGTTCTAGGTCGGTCTGTTGCCACGTTTATCCAGACCTTAGATCGTTGGTTCACATAACCAAAGCCAGATCGCTGCTCCTTAGGCCATTATTCAGGAAAAACATCACTAGGTTGCTCTGGGGTAAGTCGTTCCGCAACTTAACAACTCAAGCCGCGTCTTGAAGGAAAATAATCGGGTCGTTACACCGTAGGTCGTTTCTTGGGAAAAAGACAAAGCTAGGTCATTTCCGACCTAAGCCATCATGCCGTAAGGTGTCAGGTCGCATATGGTTTAGAACATCAGGTCTTGTCATGGAGGACGGATAACAAGTCAGGTCGTAATTGACTTAATACCTAGGTCATTCAATGACCTGACTACCTGTACACTATATTTTCAGGCCTCTCCACTCCACATCCACTCCTATAAACACCCCCACTATTTCACCACAAAAGGGACTGAATTTCCTCTCCATGAAGTGTTGCCAAAATCATTCCTAACTCCTCCAAATCACTCAACCTCCATTAAACTTCATCCAAACTTAGATTCAATCCTCCAATCACCATGAAATTATTCAAGCTCATCCAAGTGTCCAATTGTTGAAGATCTACACCAACAATCATCACACTTAGAGAGATCTAGCCATTTCCTTGGTGGATTTGAGTGAATCCAGTGTGAGAAAGAAGAAATTGAAAGAAATATTGTAAAATAGAGAGAAAACGAGTGAAATGTGAGAAAGCATGTACCTTGTAATTTCAATGGTGATTATGAGAATTCCTTCCATAGCGGACGTAGGCCGATTCTAGGCTGAACCACTCTAATTCTATTTATTCTCTACTTTTTCTATGTTTGTGGCTCCATATTTTTAGATCTTATTCGTTGTGAAGTATAAAAATCCTCTTCGGGGTTGTTTATGCCGTTTTTAGCATAAACACTTTTTTGCGTGCACCATGGGGCCACGTTCACATTCTCAAGGTTAAGTGCTTTATGGAGGCACGGAAATTCGAAGCCTATTTCTATGATAGATTCTCCAAATCTAAGATACGGGCCAATTGACAAATTCTTTTTAATGTTTAGAAAGTTGTCCGATATAATGCCACCGAAAAAGCCACCAACTAGTAAGATCATAATACCTTCTGGCTCTGGAAATGTAGCGGATGATCCTATCACTACTCCGCAAAATAACTTTGATGTTGGCCAATCCTCCAAAGCCAGAGCTGGCGCGACTACGGATGAACTGGAAAAAGCTTTCGCTAGATTGACTCAACAAATGGAGATCTCAACTAACGTCGTGATGAAAAGTCTAGAAACACTTTTTGCTCTCCAAGCTGCCACGACAAAGGCGAATACTAATGCTACCCTTGTAAAGGGTACTAACTCTTCATCAAGAAGTCCAAATTTTGACCGATTTATTTAAGAAATCAACGATTCGGAGAATGCTGGCCATGAAGAATCTAAGCCACCTACTAGGAACCACTATGAAAGATTCCGAAGGAGATATTCTTCGTCATAGGAACCTTCAGTCTGTGAAAGTACTAATTCCCAAACTAGGGCTAAATTCACTGCAAAGTCAGATCCTAAATAGTGTAATCTCCCTTAGATCGTAACACTGAAGACGTAAACTCTAAATAAAGTGGCATTGGCATCCGTTTTAGCATCGGTAAACACTTTCTCAGTAGCTGCCTTGTCAGCCAAAGCTTTATCTTTCTCATGCTCAAGAAGTTCTGCCTTAGCTGTCAGTCTAGAAATAGTTGAATGTTGAGTAGCATTCCTCTCTTGAAGGTTGACATTCTCTTGTTGATAAGTTTGCAGAAGCTTTCTTTTCCGCGGCCAGCTGGGTTTCAGCAATCTATTGAGCTGTTTGGGCATCTATAACTTGCATTGTTAACACATTCTCTCTTAGTTTGGCGGTGGCAAGCTCTTCTTTAAGCCTTTATTTCTCAACTTCTAAACCTTCTAGTTGTTTATTCCTTTGTGTGAGAGAGGCAATGGTAGCATCCCAGGAGTAAAGAACCTTGGCCCATTCATCCTTATTGTTCTCCAGCATAGCAGTCCGATCAAGGATAGCCTTGTTAAGTTTCTGGAGATCATCAGCAAACTTATACCATAGGTGTAACTACTTATCAGCTCGACTCCTGACCACGTCTAGCTGTGTCTCGAGCTGACCCTTGGCGGTATCCATCAGTTAATAATATTGCCCTTCAGGGTATCCATCTCCTTAATTATATCCTTCTTGTAAGATGGATACACGTCCAAATCAAAGAACATCCCTTTCAAACACCAACCCTTGAATTGTTCAGCAAGTGCAGTATTGGCTGGTTCAGGCTCGCAGCGGGGCATGTGTATAATCGTTTGAATGTCGGAAGGAGGCGGAGTGATAGATGGAGTAGCAAGGGACAATCGACTAGAAGTAGTATGAATAGCGGGTACCGGAAGTTTATCTGATTTGTGATGCTTCTGAAGATCATCTCTGCCTTAACCATTCCCATCTCTCTTCCTCCTTCGGCTTTCCTCTTCTTCTCGTCAACTTTGATCAAGATAGTCATCATATCGATCGTCGTGATAGTCGTCATATTTGTCTCGGTCACCATGAGAGCCTCGTTCCCTCTCCTCATTATATAGTTGGTATTGGGCCTTGTGCCTTCACCTCCTTTGTTCATCAATCAATATGTAGCCTGGACCTGCTAAGGCTGATGAGAGTATTGCAAGCAGTCGGAATGTTGAGGTTGCTAGGAATGTTGCGAGCGCTGAGAATGATGAGGCTAAATAAGATGTCTCAGGTTGTAAGAGATAGCTAGTTGCTTAAAGCACTTCAAATATGGATGATTCATGTTTAGATCTAAAATAAGGAAAAACAAGATTTTAGTATTTAAATCAGAAAGTACTGGGGTAATATACAAATCATGTGCAAAAAAAAAAAAAAAAAAAAAAAAAACTTAAAGCACATGTAATCTAACACGTATCTAATAACGAACTGCTCTTAGGTGGTAAAGCTGGCGGAAGCCCTATGTCCGTAAACGTTCTCCGTTTTGTAGAAGTTGAAGTTACAACTGCATCAATTTCCGTTTTCATGACTTTGGGTGCAAGATTTGAAGTCACAACCTCATTTGGAAGGTGCTTCGCAGAGCTAAGATCGCTTAATATCCTATACGTGGAACTCTCCTCATGGGTATCTGGAATAATAGGGTTCTCACCAACCTTCTCAAAATCTAAGTTGTCCCTAGGAGTTGTCTGAACTTCCCCAATCTGTTCAATATCCTTCATAGGATCCAGGGTGGTCTCATCCTTCTCGACCTATTTGGTAGAAGTCATAAGATCTTTACCTTCACAATGTGTGAATTTCTCCTTTTCTATAGAAGACAATTTAGACTTGGAAGGTGATTTGCTGCCACTGGTAAGGTCCATACATTTTTCAGCATAGATTTATCGTCTTGACTTTGTGATGCACCGTTGTCTTCGGAAGTACCGACATTTGGTGCTGCCTATGTGGACTTAAGTGTCGAAGGTACTCCTTTGGAGGGGTACTTCCACGAATAATGAAGCAACTCATATTTGTGAAGGGACTCCTCTTTTATTAAGTATCTCTTCCATTTGTCTATTTCACCAACGCCTTTAAAAGCCTCACAAATGGGCTTGTAAGGAGCATCATATTTATCTTTAATTGGAGCCGGAACAACTGCAAATAAGAAAGCAAAGTTCAGTAATTGAGACTTATAGGGAGTTAGATAAGAGTTTTTTCTAGTGAAAAGAATGTTCACATCCTTCTGTCTAATTCCCACGAAAGGCCTCCAGGCAAAAAAGAAGAAAAATTGAGTTAGGAATCCTAAAACACTCTCCGGTAGATCAAGTACAAGTTTCCGATTCTGGGCACTCTCGACATGTATAATAGAGGAAGTGTATTTCCTCCTTTTAAATAATCATAAGTGTAACACCCCACCTCCACTAGGGTCACTCCCCAAGGGAAGGCACTAGGTTTGGTGAAGCATTATTGAGGTAAACATGGACAGAAATATTACAAGACAGAACATGTATAAAACAGCGGAAGTAAAACAAATTTCATTACCTTATAAAATAAGGTCTAAAGCCTTATACATCAGAATACATCAAAACCTGTCTTGCAATGGTAAAGAAGCATAAAACCTTTTCATAAATTATTCCCCAAGTGAAATAGTAAAGTAGCCATAGCCAAGAAAAGTCCAAGCCATACAAGATGACCTTCAAACAGAAGAAGTCCGAACTAACAATAGCATTTCCTTCCTGAAACCTGGGGGAAACGGAAGACAAGGAGGCGAAAGAAAACGGGGTCAGTCATAAAGACTGGTAAGTCCTGTCTACTTCCAGCGTAAAAACAGGTAAAGGTAACATGACATGCAATAAATGAAAGTAAACATAATGATGACAACAAGACAGATAAGCTAAACCAAGATAACTGGATGAACTACTGTAGCAAGGTAAACCAAGGTATCATGATAAACTATGGTGTCAAGAATCAAGGTATCACATCGTCAGGTTTCTATCAAGTATACTATCACAAGGTATCTATCATGTATAACATCCTACGGTATCTATCATGTATATTTGCTCTGCACCTCTCATACTAGTATCCCAACCCGCGTTATGTGTTAACTATGAATGTCCCATGCCCAATGTCATGTAATGGTCCATGTCAACCTAACATATAGCATATGTAGGTTTTTCGCACTCGTATGTTTCTTTCCATGTTTAAGTTCAGTCCTTTGCCGTAGGTCGTACGGGCTTTCCCATGTAAATCTATAACACCTCAACGTAGTACCATTTTATCCTTGAAGTTGTTTTGGACTGCTACCCTCGATCTAGTTATGTTTTCTTACCATGAACTATCACGTGTTCACTTAGGATTTATGCCACCTAGGACCACTAGGGATTATGCTACCTAATGAACGTTCCCGTGTCTCGGTTTGGGTTCAGGCCACCTAGGGCCACTAGGGATTATGCCACCCGTCAACCGCGCCCTTTATCCCACGTATGTATCGTGAATCGTTTTCCATGTCTAGACGCACATGTATCTCAATGTGCCATCCGAGTTCCGTGCCTGGGCAAATCAAGAAATACGAAACTCGGTCGGCGGCGTTAAGTCGTCTGCTAATGTAGATATCAAGGTATGTTTTTGTATCCGTGGCTATGGTCCCACGTGACCCCTCCCTCAACTACTGGAAGGCAATCCAAGAAAAATCATCTGTGAGAACTACATCCCGGCCCCACTATAGCCCCACTTTCCTATGGGCCAACCTCACCCATGGCTCAATAGCAAGAACATGGTCTGTTGGGAGTTCTCTTCCTTCCCGTTCGCGCACGATTGACTAAAGATGGTAGGTAATCGGCGACGTGCTATCCAGGGCAAAATCAAGTATCGTCGACTCCACGCTAATCCATCCCAGTCTTTAGGTCGCTCGCATAGCAACCAAGGCATACTCTTGGCTCTTCTATCGCAGACCTTAACCTCTGTGAGGACGGGTTTCATGGACCACCTGCCACCTCACGGAGGGATACCAAGAGTACCCTCACGTACCCCGAAGCTACCGCTTCGTCACCCAGTTCGCTGGAGCTTTTTATCCCAGTTAGATAAGTTGCTCCTCCTCGTATACTAAGCAATGACCTACCGTATCAGGTTACTCATCTCTTTATGAACTAGTCCCATGTCCTTAGCAAAGAATTATTACTTAGTTACCCTTAACTAAGGTTTACCACTTAGCTCCTCTTTCCTCTATCCTTGTTAACTACGATTTCCAACCTAGTCCCCTGAGCTAGGGTTTTGTCAAATGGGTTAAGTGTTGTTATCCAAGTTCATGACTTAACCCGCCTACGAATCATGTCAAGATTGGCTAAGTACTCAAGTTCAAGGCTTAGCCCTACAAGTTGGTTAAGTGTACCAAGAAGCTCATGACTTAACCCTATCAAGTCAAATTGGTTAAGTATTTATTTGTCTTAACCCTATCAGATTATCATGTTAGATTGATTAAGCATAGATTATCTTAATCCCATCAGATTATCGAGTCGGATTGGTTAAGTATGGGTTAGCTTAACCCCATCCACTAATCGTATTACAATGGTTAAGCCTAATTTTAAAAGGTCTTGTGACTTAACCCTATCAGGTCCACCTATTAGATTGGTTAAGTATAGGTTACTTAACCTCATCAAATCATCATGTATAATTGGTTAAGTATAAGTTACTTAACCCCATTAAATTACCGTGTTAAGTTGGTTAAGTATTGGTTACTTAACCTCGTTGAATTACCAAATTTAGATTGGTTAAGTGTTTAACTTAACCCCATCGAATTACCGTGTTTAGATTAGTTAAGTGAAGGTTACTTAACCCCATCTAATTACCGTGTTTTAGATTAGTTAAGTCTAAGTTACTTAACCCCATCTAATTACCGTGTTAGATTAGTTAAGTATGAATTATTTAACCTCATCGAATTTACTGTGTTTAGATTAGTTAAGTGTGGATTACTTAACCCCATCTAATTACAAAGTCGGATTAGTTAAGCGTAAATTACTTAACCCCATCCCCTAATTGTCTTGTATGGTTAAGTGTCATTAAGAAATCAAGCCCGGTCCCACTTAACCTACCCATTCGTGTCATATCGGTTAAGTGTCATTAGTCAAATTTACTTAACCTTATCACGTGGCATTAATTTAATTAATGCACTCTCAACCTCTCACATTAGACCTTGTTGTGGTTACTAGTTAAGCCGGGCAGGTCCGGGTAGTTTTACACCACAACCTAGTCTAACCTTGGGTCTTAAGCGCGACATGACCAACTTCTCACATTGGATCCTATTGTTTGTAGCCACTAGTTAAGCCGGGCGGGTCCGGGTAGATTTATGCTACAAACTCAACCCAACCTCGAGTTGGCCACTTTCATGTTTGGTCTAGTGTCTTTTTTACACTTACAACCCACCGATGTCTAGTTCAAGTTCCATGTTTTCCCACGTGTCATGACCATATTTAAATGTATCATGAATGTCATGTTCTCATGTAAGCCCCATGTCAAGTTTTTCATGTCATACCCACGTTTTTCCTAAGCTACCCAAACGTATTTCCAACCCAAGTGGAAGCGAGTCACATAGTAGGGTATTTTGTCAACATATTGGCCACAAACATGCATAGTATCATAAGGGAATTTGGCCACAAACATGCATAGTTTCATAAGTGGATTTGGCCACAAACATGGATAGTATCATAAGTGAATTTGGCCACAAACATGCATGATACATAAGGGGTTTCGGTTCATTTACATGCATAAGCCCCAAAGTCAAATCTTTGCCAATGTTTCACAAGTCAAATGGTTCCCAAAGGTTCATGCTAGCATTCCATAGATAAAGATTCAAACTTGCAAGGTAAACTATGTTAATCATAACATGAATAGCATGATCTAGTCACTAAGCATAGCCAAAAGTCATAGGTTCAAGCAAAAGAGGCATGACAAGGTTCATATAGGCTAGCATACTTAGTTTAATCTCGTTTTATTCCATGCCATCATTAAGACTACCATTTAGATCTAGAAGTAGCTAGAACTTACATAGCGAGGCTTAGGAAAGGATCATGCATCATCTTGACGAAGAAAGGTGGCTCCTTTGTTAAAGAATCGTCATGGAATTTGCGTAGCAACGTTGATCCCTCCTCGATTTGGTGTAGAAAGCTTGCACCTTTTGATTTGAACCTAATTTGAATGCATAGTCTCTAGGAATTGGAGATGGAGGCCATGATCACTTGGCATTTGGGCAGCACTTCGTGGAATGAGTGATTTGTGAGGGTTTTAGGGTAGGCTTAGGGGTCTTTTTATAGAGATTAGGAGTAGTTTAGGACGTTAGATTAACCCTAAGATAGATCCAAGCCCACAAAAATCGTCACAAGTCTCCAAAACAGGACCTAGGAGCCAAAACAGGTGCACCAGGCCGACCAGGGAGGTCGACACCCAGGTCGACCCCCAGGTCGACTCTAGAGTCGACCTGGTTGGGGGGGGGGGGGAAGGTCGACCCTAGTGTCGACCCCCCTGTCGACCTGCCTGGGCGGGATTTTTCCAGCCTACTCTGAATTTTGAAAATTTCGAATCTGTTTTCGAATTTGATTTTTTCGTGAAACTTTCCGAGGCCATATCTTGGTCATACGAACTCCGATTTACGAAATTTTGGACTCTATTTCGCGTATTTTTCCGAGACGAACGCAATGGCCAACCTGTTTTCCCTGATTCAGATTTTAACATTTAATTCTGCCTTGATTCTTGTCTTAACACGTTGTTAAAATTCGGGTTGTTACAATAAGTAGTGAATATCCTGAAACACGGGCTCACGCTCCTTTTCTTGCATGGAAAGCACCTAATGTCCTAACAGAATGAGATATCCATTTAGATGAAGTTGGAATGGGGCAATGGCCATGCGATTCAGAATTCTCTCTAAGAAAGGGTTAAATGGAAGGATGGTACCACTTGCAAGCATATGCCCATCTACAGCCACATATCCAATCGGAGGTTGATCTGCAAAAATTCCCACAGCTGGAAATACCGCATCGATAATAGGAATTCCATATTGGCTGCACAACTGTTCAAATTTGTAACATCCCGTATTTCTAGTGTAAGAGAATAACACAAGAATAACTTAACTAAATAATCAGAATTAAGTAAAACGGATTGTACTGTTGCATTTGTTTCGGAATTCTGGTTCAGATAAAGTCCGAGTTTGCATAAAACGGACATCGTATGAAGAAGTTATGGGCGGTAGAAGTTTGTCAGAAAAATCAGGAAGCGGGCCAGAACAACTGGCGCACTTGGCTAGTGCAAAGGGCCATTTTTGCACTGGCGCACTTCCCAGGTGCGCCCAGAACAATTTTCGGCCTCCAGACCCATGGGGGTAGACCCATTCAAGGGGAAGTCGACCTATAGGTCGACCCACCTTCATGGGGGTCGATCCCCGACGGCAGATTTTGGCAGATTAGGGTTTCTGATATTTTAACGATTCAGATGGCTTTTGGTCAAATCTGAGGATCCTGGTTGCTCCATACACCCATAAATAAGACCCTAAACCTAACCCTAAACATCATAATTTGGCGGCTACGCTGCAGGTCTGCCATGGCTCTCTCTCTTTATCTTCTCAAATCTATCCTGAAATTAGAATGTTAGACTAGGAGAATTATGAATTCAGATCTGGAAGAAAGAATCAACATAAATGAAAAAAGATTATTGAATTATGAAATCAATGTACACTTCTTGATCCAATCTATTCAATTCTTCCTATTTCTTTCCCTTCTATTTTAATGAAAATAGTCGATCCACGTTATTAGGTTTCAAATCAAATTAAAGGGGTAAGGAAAACCATGGATGATAGAACGGATCAGATCCAAAATTTGGGAAAAGCATGAAAGGTGAGTGGGTTTAAACTATAATCTTTAGATAATGTTATGACAATTGTTTAACATTCTCTTTTTAATAAATTGTGAAATTGCCAGATTAATTATAAATTGCTACTATAATAAGCTGAGACGTTAATATGAATAGATCAAGAAATTCATATGTTGAATCTATTAAATTGGACGAATGATTAGCATGATATAACATCGAATTATTAATACGAATAATTCATATATTAAATCAGTTGAAATGTTGGAATGTTTACATGTTATAATATTAATTTGAACATGTGGGAAAAATTAATATATTGGATTTGTTGAAGTGCTAAAAAGTTTACATGTAAATTTTTCCCAATTATATACAGGGAATAATTGGAGTAAGTATATGACTATATGGATTCATGTTAAAATAGAATCGAATAAATATGGGTTTAGGGCATCAACCAAATTATGTTTAAAGATCCTAAATTGGATAATAAGTATAGAAAAATGATTTGGGCACAAATGGGATCATATGCAAAATGTGAATTAGCGTAATTCGAATAATATGAATTTAGACATATAACCCATCATGAATATAATTGGGTCAAGGGGCATTAAGACCTATAAAGTCATAGGTTTAAATAATTGATTAATAATGAATGCCTAGGATTACAATTAGAAATTTCAATTACACTTATGACACGAAGTTAGGTTGCATTAGTGGTGGAAGTCTGCTCGGACCCGACCGGCATATCCAGCAGCCACTAATGTTGAACCTAGCGTGAGAGGTCTAAGTGCGCAAATACGAGATGGGCTATGACACGAGGTTAAGCCCAACTTGTGGAAGAAGTATGCCCGGACCTGACCGACGTATCCAGCATCCATAAGTTGTAGGCATAATGTGGAAGGTCTAGCCCATTATAAACCATAAATGGACATGGTAATGAATTGTACTACTTAACCTAATTTAATCCATAAGGATTGTAGGAATATGAACTAAAGTTAGGGTTATGTAAAAATTGGTTGGGCAGTGGGTGGGCTAGGCAAATCTAAGGGGGTGGGTAATTTTTAAATATAGACCCGCAAACTTAGCCCGATAAGGTTATGTAATTAAAGACACCTAGTGGTATACATAACCGGAAGAAATAATAAAGTTATGTAATTAGAGGCACATTTTAGGGTAAGCATAACTTGTTGAAATGATAATCACTTGCTATTAATAAATAAAATTAATTAAAATGTTGTATAATAGGTAGACTTGTCCTAGGGAAAAGTGACGATTATAACTTAGGTCATAATAAACTAATAAGGAAATGGGATAACTGGCGAAATGAGATAAGGGGCACTTAATTGTAAATTAAGTAATTAGTAAATGGGGAAAGCCAGAAACCATCTGAGAAAAGGGGAAAAATATATGAAGCATAAGAAGTTGTACTTAATTATGAATTAAGTAATCTGTAAGCTAGGGAGTCTGAAACCTGTTGATAAGAATGTTTAGGCTTGTGCTAGGGATAAGAGGAAATTATAACATAGGTTATAAAAAACGGGTAGAGAAACTTATTAATGGGCCTTAGTTAATAGAACTAAGCTAATAAGTAAACACCAATAAGTTTTATTGACAATGTAAAATGGAATTATGATTAAATGAGAAAGGATGAGGAAAACTTATGAAATGAAATAAGTTATATGTAATCATAAATAATGACTGGCATGTTAAACAGGAAACATGTGAATTGGGGTATATTTATAAGAATATAAAGGAAGTGTGGATTTCAGATCTTGGACCACAATCTAGGGAATAACATGTTGTGGGCTTATTAATAAACTTAGATGGGTTAAGTTATATAACTGGAATTAATAAGCAAGAGAAATTTGGTAATTTGAATAAGAATTCAATGTGAATGAGAATAATCAAGTTAAAAGGAAACCTGATGAGGTAAGGCAGGCGCATAGAAGAATGTTTAGACATAGGGTCTAATAACGTATTAAAGTGAGGCGCTTGAACCAGTCCATACGTTTGAGGGTAAATAACTTAACGGGGTAGATCATCGTGGTATTATAAGGAACGAGGGGGATCGCACATTCATCTGATTGCTCTGATGGCTCCAAAGGACTAAAAGGGGAAGCACACGACTTCCTGAGGTACGTATGGTGCTCCTAGTAGTCCTTTGTGCGGTGGAAGATGTCTTAGGCTATGTCCGCAGAGGTTGGGTCAACTACTAGGTGGGTGGGCCTTGACTGCAGATGTAATTGCGCAGTCAGAATGCTATGACGAGGTGACACCAGGGTGGTTCGGTGGTTCCCTCACGAGGAGGCGGAGGGTTATGATCAACAAGGATAGTAGACCGTCGGGCAGCCGTCATCGGCATCCAGGGGGATGCAGAAAGACTCGAGCTAAACCCAAGATACCATTTCACCCTTCACTATCGGGTAAGGGTTTGAGGGGAGATGCCACATGGATGTTTAGATTGTTTGTGTAGGGGTAGTCGCTTAGCTATGGTAGTCTTTACTAGTTGAGGGAGGGACCAAATTATGTTTAAAGATCGTAAATTGGATCATAAGTATAGAAAAATGATTTGGACGCAAATGAGATTGTAACATCCCGTAATTTTATAACATTAAAATTCACAAATTAAAGTATACTTAACTTTTAGAAGAAGAATTAAGTGAAATGGGTTGCGCTATTATGTTCATCTCAAAATTTTGGGTCTCAAAATTTTGGGTCAAGATAGACATTTGGTTTGCATAAAACGGATAACTTATGAAGAAGTTATTAAGCCTTGAAGTTTGTATGTATATGAGGGATATACATATATATATAATATTCAAAAAAAAGTTCAAAATAGTGAATCGGGAGGGGGAATAGCCGAACCGCCCCATTTTTGGAGCGACCCGAGCCTCCCTGGGTCGACTAAGGGTTGATCCAGGGTGTTTGGCTGTCAACCCGTGGCCCGATTCGCCCTAGGGGCTGATGTGGCATCTGAGTGGTCCTGATAGTTCTGGTTATCCCTAGGTTAATCCGACGGCTCTTGTTAAATTAAACTTCTATAAAAACACTCCTAAACCCCTAACCCTAATCACATTAATTCATAACAAGAGCCGCCATACCGTTAATGGAGAACCTAGAGTAGCCGCCATACACTTTCAACCCTAAAGCAAGACAGAAGCTTGAGTCAAAATCAAATCAAATCTAAATATTGATTAGTCTACATCAAAGGCGAGCAATTCAGTTTCAGAATATAGATCCCAGAAAGACAATACTATTCTTTTTAATTGTGAGTATGATAGCTTTCACAAAATAATTAATTAATTTAATTATGATAAGATATAATTGGGATTATGAGAACATGATTTTGAATAATGTGATGTAAATTATATGTATGTTTGTGGTGTTGAATCATATGTTAGTCTTATGCAAGTTGAATCATATGTTAGTTCTTATGTGAATGTTATGCAAGTTGAATCATATATCTTATGCAAGTTTGTGATGATTGGATCATATATTCATGTATGAATCTTATAAAAGTTGGGTTGTTAAAATATATGTGAGACATGTATATGAATATGCTAGTTTATTTGACATTAACCTTTATGTCTAGATCCATATGCAAGTTTACATCTTTATGTTTAGATCCATAAGCAAGTTTACATCTTTATGTTTAGATCTATATGCAAGTTTACATATGCAAGTTTATTGCTTTCTGTTTAGATCCATATGCATGTTCACACCTTTATGTTTGGATCTATAGCAGTACATAAGTGATGCAAGTTTATGCCCATTACCTATGCTAGTTTTGTATCATATGCTAGTTTGAATGAAATTCATATGCAAGTTATTGGCTATGTAATCTTATGTCATGATCATTAGATATATTTTATGTGTTATGTGATGTTGTTTTTCTTTTTATAAGTTAGACTATTTGCAAGTCTAACATATGTCATATGAAAACGTACGAATAGCGTGGGGATGAAGGGATAATACTGAATATACATAAAATGTGAATTAGCATAAAATGGCCTTAAAAGGCATATAATTAATTTGAGACATTAATTGGCATAATTGTTATTTATGGACATAATTTTAAGAGACAATTATGGACATAAATAAATTTGGAATTTATTGACAAATTTGAATAGGGATATTAATCCAATTTGGGGTTTAATAAAGATGTGTAATAATTAACCGCCTAAGACACGAGGTTAGACTCTTTTGTGATGTAAGACTGCCCGTACCCGCCTGGCAAATCCAGCAACCACAAATGCCAGTCTAGTGTGAGAGGTCGAAGGCACGAATTAAATGCGTAACAATTGTAAAGACACGAGGTTAGGCTCGTTTGAGGTATAAGACTGCCCGGACCCGCCCGGTAAATCCAGCAACCGCAAATGTCAGCCTAATGTGAGAGGTCTTTACAAGGTTACGGTTCTAATGAATTAAGTAACACTTAACCAGATAAACATGTGGTGGGACATGAGGGGTTAAGTGGGTGCCTTGGGTGGCATGTGAAATTAAGTGGGTGCCTTCGGTGGCATGTGAAATACGATTAGATGCACTTAACCAAGATTGAAACATGTAAGAAGACATGAATAAGAATGTGGTTAGGGGGGAAATCTTAGTGGGGACCAAGCATAGATGGAAGGCTTGTGTCAAGCATGGGGACCCTTTTCAAACCAGTAACCCATTAAGTATCTTTGTGAGCTCGACCCAAATCAAGGACGGGACACGCTTACTGGATTTGATTGTAAGAGGTCAAAACGGGTTAGCGGTGGCAACGCAAGTCCAACGGGGTCATGTGCGTGCGTGGGCCCAGGCTGGTAGGTAAGACGTTGTTGCATCGTGTAGATATAAGTCGTGCATCTTTGGTGGTATCGGGTTACCACTTTGGGGAGTGATACACCCCACTGTGGGACCATCATAGGTATCTACGAGTTAGGGACCCGATCGAATGGGGGTAGTGGGTACAACTAGTGGAGATAGGGGCAGAAGGCACCTATGAAGGCAACTATGGGTACATGAAACTATCATTATCATTATTAAGTTCTGTAGGCGACATCAACTTTTAGGGTGACTAGTGGTGGTGCAATATAGTAATTATCCTATAGTGATTAGGAACGAGATTAACGCCAGAATATTCCTCTTATTTGCTTTGTCATGCTCACTTGTTTCATGGCTATATCTTATCTTACCAGTTTATGCCTTATCCTAGTTACTTTAATAATTATATTGTTAAAGTTGTTATACTCGCCAGACTTTATGTCCGACCCCCTTGTTTTCGCCTCTTTTCTTCCTTTCCCCCCTAGGTTCTCAGGGTGGGACTAGTACTAGTGGAGCTTGATCCCGGATCTATTTCTCTCTCTTTTGGAAGTGCTTGGATTACTAAAATAAAGTTCAGCTCATCTCTTTTATGGCTACTTGTGTTAGGGTTTATGCTTTTTATTTTATGTACTCTGAAACAATTTATCAAGATGGATATTAAGTGTACTTGGTTTATCAAGTTGTTGTAATCAAACTATTTCTCCGCTGCAATAAAAGTTGTTTTAATTTTTTCAAGTACCATTATTTATATCTGTCTTGTTATATTCTGTTCTATACACTAAATACGCTCCATGGAAGTTAATGCATTCCCTTTGTGAGTGACATTAATGGACGTGGGTGTGTTACACGTGGTACCAGAGCTGAAGGTTACCAGACCAGATATGAATTTTGAAAAAACTATTTTCAGAAAGCATTTTATAAAGAAATACTTTCAAAAGTATGTTTTAAGGAAAGTATTTTCAAGAGAAAAGTTTGTTTAAAAAACATAACCCTCAAGAGCCATATATCTTTCTTTCGAATTCTTCGTTTTGAATCTCTTCATTTTCTTTTCAGCATGTCTGGAATTCCCGAGATACCCAAGGGGATAGAGATACTAGGATGGTTTAGAAGGTATCTGGATGCTAGGGCCAATGTCGCAGGCCCAACAAATGCTCCTCCTCCTCCCCGTGTTGATACTTTTGCAAAGATATGCAAAGATTTTAGGGTAATGGGCGGGAAACCTTTTCACGGATCAAAGACGTTTGTTGAAGCTCGAAATTGGCTTAAGGAGGTGGAAGATCTATTTGGTATTTTCGAAGTAGAAGATGGAAGGAAGGTCCAATTTGGCTGCTTGGTTAATGAAAGACGAAGCCTCGTTTTGGTGGGAAGTCACAAACGGAGAGCGTCCGGTGGAGACATGGATGGATTTCAAGCGTAGGTTCGAAATGAAGATTCTCTCATGAGCAGAAGAGAATTTATATATGGAAAGATTCTTGGCGTTGAAGCAAGGGGATTTATCAGTAAAGGAGTATATCAACAAGTTCAATCAGTTGGCGAGATTTGGCTTGAAATTGGTAAACACACCTTAGAAGAAGGCCTGAGGTTCGTTAAAGGTATGAATGAGCCTCTACATGGGTTGGCGATGACCCATATTCCGATGTGGGCTACCTTTGAGAAACTGGTTGACATGCCGCTTATGCATGAGGAAGAGAAAGGTGCGAATGCTAATAAGGCACCGAAGAAGAAAGGAGACTAGAAGAAGCCACAACAGCAAAATAAGAAAGGCGGGAAGAACAATATTGGCAAAGGAAAGAAGAAGTGCTTTAATTGTGGGACACCAGGCCATCTGAGCAAAGACTGTTAGAAAAAGAAGAAGACTGGCTGTTTCCACTGTGGAGAGGCAGGTCATCTAGTTAAGGACTGCCCAAGGAAACAGGGGCAAAGAACTCCTGGAGGGTAGCTTCAGGCTCTCATGGCACCAGGGCAGTCGAGAGGGCAGATTCAGGTTCTCATGGCACCAGGACAGGAGAGAGGTAGAAACATTTCCGTTGAAAGTTTAGTTTTTCTGTTTGATCATCCTGTTCGTACTTTGTTTGACTCTGGCGCTTCACACTCATTTGTATCTGCTTTGTTAATTGAAACACTGCACCTAAATACTAGTCTAGTTACGGATCACATAGTAGTCCCAAATCCTATTGGTGGTTCGGCTCATCTTTCTATGATTTGTCGGGATTTGAGAGTGTCTATCTTGGGCGTTGGGTTTGAATGCAACGCCTTTGTTCTTGGGTTCATGGGCTACGGCTTGATTCTGGGTATGGATTGGCTAACTAGATATGGTGCCATCCTAGATTGTGAAAAAAGGGTAGTTAGATTATTGACTTGCTGTGAAAAGACCCTTGATATTTCTTGTGACCCTAGAGGTCCGGTAATGCTTAGCTACTGATTGACATAAAAATGTGTTTATTTTATGCTCTTATTTCTTATCTTTTGTATATAAATAAATATTACTTGGGTATTGTTTTGTTATTTTTACAGATAGTCCAACCCAGCCCGCATGCAACCAGAAATGTAGAGAAATAGAGTTCAATTTGCTGTGTATTTGCATTTTGAAGAATTGTAGATGAAGATATCACATCTAGTTGCTGTTGGACAAGAAAAGGAGTGATAAAAAGGCTTTGCACATCACAAATCAATGAAGAAATATCAAGGAAGCAAGAGGAAAAAGAGAAAAGGCCCAAATTTGCTTTATTTATCTAAGGCCCATTTATGTTTCTCATTGTAAACAAATTAGTGGTGTAATGACCAGGCCCATTTACCATTAGGGTTAGGGTTAGGGTTTGGCTATCTACCCTATATATACCCTTGTAATGGCATTGTAGCCATCATCCTATATCTCATCTCTTATTCCATTGTTCTAATAAAAGTTCTTCTTTCTCTTTTATTTTCTGCATTTTTTTGTTTTCTTTGCAATTAGTGTTGTCTATACGATTAGATTCGGTAGAACACTATTTGTATTTTGCACTTATTTGCATTGGTGATTTACCGTCTGATTAGATTCAGCGGAAATCCTAATTTTAATTCTTGTTTGTTATTTCAATTTCTGCAATTTCAATTTCTGCTTTTTATTATTTTCTTAGGTCAAATTGGGTTTGATTAGATTCAAATCTAATTCATAGTTTCATTTGCTTTCCATTGAAATTGTGATTTGATCGTCGGTTCAGTTAGATCTGTTCTGAATCAAATTACAGTTTTTGTTTTGTTTGCAAAATCAACCTCCAAAGTTCGTCTAACACGCCCACGAAACATATAAATAATAAAATTTAACTTTCCTCCCTGTGTTCGACCTGTATGCTACACACCTGTATGCTTGCAGAATTTATTACAAATGTCACGCTTTTCTAATTCATAGATTAGCGACGATCAAGTTTTTGGCGCCGTTGCCGGGGAGGTAACGATTAAATTTTATTATTTATTTAATTTCCGATTCGTGTTATTTTTTGTTTATATTTTCTTTTTTTTCTTCATATATATATATATATATATATATATATATATAAATCTTGATTGGTGAGATTTGGTATTATTTAATGATACTGTAATCTCCCAATAAAAGAAAAAAAATCTTGCTTTTTGTTTTCAATTCCTTTCTCTATTTTTCAATACATTTCTTTCCATCTCTTCTTGTACAAATTTCATATTAAAAAAAAAAATAGTTTCTATTTTTCTGATTTCTTCCCATGTTTGCCTCTTCTATTTTCTATTTTCTCTGCCATCTCTTACCCTCATCGTCATGATTTAAACCATTTGTTCTTCATCACCACTAATCAAAACAAGAAAACAATTCTGAAAAAAAAACTCTTCCTTTTTAAATTAGTTCTTCTTTCTGTACAATTCTCAAAAAACAGAAAAAAAAATCCAAATTTCCTTTTCTCCTCTGCCTTCTCCTCATTTTCCATAACCACGATCCCTTTTCGACAGCATCACATCATCGTCCATCTAAACCTTCACGTACAAAAACCAAACCAAAACCCTACACAGCAAAAACCTTAATATCTGATTGCCAAAACCAAACCAAAACCACAGCAAAAACCAAGGCACTACACAGCAAACCAATTGCCAAACCGCAACAACCCCTTTTGACCAACTTTCAAACCATCCTCAAACTGAATCACCACTGCAACCAGTTCAGTTCATCATCACAGTCAAACGTCAGACCCGCGACCAAATCAAAACCCCAAATCACTCCCAATTCAGAGTTACACTCCTTCGCACCCTAGGCTTCAACCCACATCAGAACTCGCAAAACCCCAGTTCACAAAATCTTCACCTGTTGCTCTTACTTCACGACAACAGCCATCACCATCTGCCTTACTCCATCACGCAAACCCATCTCCAGTCAAACCATCAGTTCTGAAAATCACCAACGTCCACCACTTCTTCCACCCTCATCACCAATTTCTGCCATAAACCACACCATCCCTACATCCATCCATCAGGCAAACAGCCGTTCAGCAATTCATCCATCATCAAACTGTTGCATACGTCCAGATCCTCCACAACTTCTGTCACGCACTGCAAAAGAAAAAAAAAACTAAATTCACCAAACCCACAAAAATTCGTACAGCAAAACATCACTCACCAGCCAATTCCGATCGCAACCCCTAAGCCGAACCCTAAGTCACCACCGCGAATTGAATCTGAAACCCTAAAGAATTATTTTTTTCTAAAAAGCGGAACTTCCAAATTGTTTTCTGAAAAAAAAAAAAGAATAGGGCGGCGTTGTTTTAGAAGGGCGTGAGTTCTGTGAATTTATAGATAGTGGAGGCTGTTCCCTTTCTTGACCAAGTGCTTGAGCCCACTTTTTTTTTTTTATTCTTATTTAAGGCTTAGTTCCTTGTTTTGTTTTATTTTTCCTCTTCGTTTAGCTTAGCTTAGTTAGTCATTTAAGTTTTTTTTTTCCTCTGTGTTTAGGTTGTCATTTTATTTTATTAGTTTAGTCGCTTTTTAATTTAGTTCTTTTAAGTTCGAGTTAGTTTCTGTTTTATTTCGTTTGATTTCTTTTCTTTAAAAAAAAAAAATCAAAAACAGGTACAGCTGAATTTTTTAAAAAAAGGTCTTAAAAAAAAAATTTTCGGGCTCCTAGCCCGAACCCGTGCCGCAGCGCAGTCAAGCAATTAATAGAAGGGGACAACAACAAAAAGCAACGGACGATTCAAATAGGTTGGAGCGGTTGCACGCCAAGTGGGGTGTGAACGCGCTAGCGTTTCCCAAATTCACTGGAGGACTGCTGATCAAGGTGAAAACTTTTAAAACTTTACAGGTGCTCTGCTGCAAAAGGAAAAAGAAAAAAATATATAGACAATTGTTGTAAAAATTTTCTGTAGGGGCGGCGGCTTGAATGTAAATTTTAATTCTGCAATTTATATTTCTGTGTCTGTTCTGTGACTGATATTTCGGAATTTGTGGTGAGGAACGGTTTTCCATAACTAATCACTCTCATCGATTTTCAATTTCAACACGTGATTTTGATTTTTAAAATAATATAATTGAAAAGTGGCGCTTTGTGAAGTTGACTGTCTCGTACAATTGGATCGCGGATATATATTAGTTCAATTTATTGAACTTTTAGCAAAAGAGGTTGCATACTACCCGTAAAACATTGGTCGTATCCCTTAGTATTTATACTATACGTGAACGGCCATAAGACCCTCTTCCCCCTTCTAATTGAGTCAGTTAATTAATAGAGTACAACTCATTCTTTTATATTATTTTGAATTGAGAATAATTTCTATCTTGCCGTGATTTCATTTCAAATGTCTAATTCAAAAAAATCATTGAGAGAAATGTGGGATAATAATCGAAGTAGACGTCCTCTTGAAGAGTATGAGTATGAATTGCAACTCATGAAACAAGATTTTCCAAAATTTCGTGAGCCTAATGTCAACAATTTTCAAAATTTTCCGACTGACCAACATTTTCAAAATCATAGATATAATCGAAATGATGATTCCAATTTAAATTTCAATAATTTCGATTATGAATCACATCCACATCAAAACGGTTTTGAATCGCAAAATAGCTTTGATCCACATCAATATGGGGTTGGAAACCAATTCGAAAATAATTTTGAAAATGATTTTCAAATCGATCAAAATTTTCAAAACTACAACCCATATCAACACTTTGAAAATGACCAAAATTGCAATTTTCCTTCGAATTTCAACAATTTTGGTTACGAACATAATTTTTATAATCAAAACGATTTCCAATATCATTGTCATTTTTCTGAAAATTCAAACAACCATCACTTTGAAAATAATATTTATTGTGAAATTGATGTGGACTATAATTTTGAGAATCAAGAAATCCAAAATGAGAGCTCTCAAATCAACGATTCTGAAGAATATCACCTTAACATTCTTAGTGAGAGGGCTGATGAACTTCTTTGTTTATTGACAACTTTGAAAGAACAACAAGAGCAACAAAATCAAATTCAAACAAGCGATGAATCAGAAAATAGTCCATTCTTTACTGATAATGAAAATTTTCAAATAACGACTCTTGAAATTGAGAATAATCATCTTGATGAAGTTTTTCAAAATTCAACCAATGATTTGAACTTCGACTCTTTTCAAGAAAAAGATTTAAGCTCAAATTTTGATCTTCCTCCTTCGGGCTGTGAGGAGATTGAAACTTTTGAAATTGAACCAAATGAAAATGGTGAGTTTTTCAAAAACTCAGAAGTGGAAATGGATTTTAATGAACATGAATTTTTTGGATTGTACGAGAATGAGTTGCCAAATGAGGAAGACGTAGATTCAAGTCACGAGTTTGAAAATTTTGATATTGAGGTTTCAAACAAGCTTGAAATTGTCAGTGTCGACAACAAATTGTCAATTAATGATGAGAAATGTGATCACATACTCTTGAACAACACTCAGAATTCAAATTTCATTGAATTTATATATGATCACAAATTTTTGAACAATTACACTGATAAATTCGTTGAACACATGAATTATCTTTGGAATGCTGGCTTGATTGAAAAACGTCTTGTTAGGACGACCCTGGATATTTATCTCATGGACTACAAATCGAGGTATAAAGATGAGATGGTTTTCAAAAACTCTTGCTTATTAGAAAACATGTCTAGACACAGTGGGAATGGTACTCATAGGGCTAGAACCAAGTGTGGGGGAAAAAGTTGGTGGCAATCCTTGCGTCGCATGCATCGCAAACACATTTATCATTGTACATATGATCCATTCTTACATATAGTTAGATTGCATTTCATTTTACAAGTCATTTTACATTTAATCCATCTTTGGGTACGATCTTTCAAATTTAGGAAACGTTACAGTGTGGACACTGTTTAGTTCAAGTGTGGGGGGGAGTCTGCATTTCATCCATTTTCATTTTTTCTTTGTTTTTATTTCTTTTTATTTTCAGCCGTTTAAATAGGACCATCATGCATTTAGATCATACTAACATGCCATTTTTTTTTTTGAAATACAACTCATTTTCAAGTGATACAAAAAAATAAGTTTACAATTTGTAGCCAGTTGATAGTATTTTTTTCTCTCAACTTAGATCGAATAGGAAATATAATGAAAAGTTTAATTTTGAGGGATAATAGTGTAACCGGTACATAGGGAGATTCTTAGGTGATGGCCATGAAATCTATTCTATATTGTAGACTTTGTTTAAATAAGTGGAGGACTTAAAATGCTTATATTGGCTTTTCAAATCTTTAAAACTAAGTTGTGTTAAGTTGAATTCGCGTAACTCTCTTTTGTGCTTATATTTTTCGATAATAATAATAATAGTATTCCAAGGGTATCCAACATTGCTTGTATATTGAGCGTTGGTGTGCAAACCCGCCAAGCTCTATCCGACACGTTGTTGACAAAGTCAAAGTTGGAATATCTTGGTCTCATTTTATGAGATTGGACACCTAAGGATTACCGACACGTTGTTGACAAAGTCAAAGTCGGCCTGCACAATCCGCCAAGCTCTTTACCTACTCTCCGTTAGTCCGCGAGGCAGTGCATGGGTGGTAAACCTTGGTCTTTTTAGTTAGGTGTATGTACTTAATCATAAATCTTAAAATTTTATAGAATAAAGAATAAGCGATGATACCCAAACACTTCTTGACCTTATTGATTTGACTAGCCATACATGAGAAAATTAGAATACCACTTTGCAAACTGTGCCAAGCAAACTAAGAATTTATTTCATGGCTGCACTATGTTATCGACCGAACCAACTGGCCAAACTGGAATTTAACATTTGAAAACTTGATTTATATTGAAAATTTGTGACAAGTCGAGGTATCTAAAATAAAATCAACTGACAAGAAATTGTTAACTTAATTTGTTGTACCACTTTCCTGAAATAAGTCGTGTTTTCGTTTTTCATTTTTATTTGCATATGTCCAATGCATTCATGTAGTTTCATCAGAATCATAGCATACAACATTTGGATTTTGTGGGTAGTATCCGCTGAAAACCCTCACGAGACACCACTCGTCCTACTAGGGACACCTAGAGGTTTAACGGCTTGTTGCATGCGCTCAATGCAATCGTGTTTCCTACGAAAGTGCGACCTATCTAGTTAGTTTTTCATTTTCTTTTTACTCGAGGACGAGTAAAAGATAAGTGTGGGGGTATTTGATTGACATAAAAATGTGTTTATTTTATGCTCTTATTTCTTATCTTTTGTATATAAATAAATATTACTTGGGTATTGTTTTGTTATTTTTACAGATAGTCCAACCCAGCCCGCATGCAACCAGAAATGTAGAGAAATAGAGTTCAATTTGCTGTGTATTTGCATTTTGAAGAATTGTAGATGAAGATATCACATCTAGTTGCTGTTGGACAAGAAAAGGAGTGATAAAAAGGCTTTGCACATCACAAATCAATGAAGAAATATCAAGGAAGCAAGAGGAAAAAGAGAAAAGGCCCAAATTTGCTTTATTTATCTAAGGCCCATTTATGTTTCTCATTGTAAACAAATTAGTGGTGTAATGACCAGGCCCATTTACCATTAGGGTTAGGGTTAGGGTTTGGCTATCTACCCTATATATACCCTTGTAATGGCATTGTAGCCATCATCCTATATCTCATCTCTTATTCCATTGTTCTAATAAAAGTTCTTCTTTCTCTTTTATTTTCTGCATTTTTTTGTTTTCTTTGCAACTAGTGTTGTCTATACGATTAGATTCGGTAGAACACTATTTGTATTTTGCACTTATTTGCATTGGTGATTTACCGTCTGATTAGATTCAGCGGAAATCCTAATTTTAATTCTTGTTTGTTATTTCAATTTCTGCAATTTCAATTTCTGCTTTTTATTATTTTCTTAGGTCAAATTGGGTTTGATTAGATTCAAATCTAATTCATAGTTTCATTTGCTTTCCATTGAAATTGTGATTTGATCGTCGGTTCAGTTAGATCTGTTCTGAATCAAATTACAGTTTTTGTTTTGTTTGCAAAATCAACCTCCAAAGTTCGTCTAACACGCCCACGAAACATATAAATTATAAAATTTAACTTTCCTCCCTGTGTTCGACCTGTATGCTACACACCTGTATGCTTGCAGAATTTATTACAAATGTCACGCTTTTCTAATTCATAGATTAGCGACGATCAGCTACCTAGAATCCCTAGACGCATCCAACGATGATTTGAAATCTGTTTGTGTGGTCGGTGAATATAGCGACTTCTTCGATGAAGTTCAAGGTAAACCCCCGAGGCGCGAGATAGACTTTCAAATATATCTAGTAGATAATGCAAAGCCAGTTGCATTAGAATGCGCCACATGGCTCCGAGAGAGAGAAGAGAACTCAATAAGAAAGTGAAATAGTTGCTTGAGAAGGGGTTCATAAGAAGAAGTATTTCGAAGTGGGGTGCTCCAGTTGTTTTTGCTACAAAAGCTGATGGCTCACTTAGATTGTGCGTGGACTATAGAAGAGCTGAATAAGCTAACAAAGAAGAACATGCACCCATTGCCGAGGATAGACGATTTATTCGATCAGTTGGTGAGTGCTTCAGTTTTCCCGCAACTGGATTTAGCTATAGGGTTTCATTAGCTAAGGGTGGCTGAAGATAGCATCGATAAGACTGCATTTAGAACTCCTGACGGGTTCTTTGAGTGGCTCGTCATGCCTTTTGATTTAACGAATGCACCCACATACTTTGTTGACTTAATGAGTAGGGTGTTTAGGGAGTTTCTAAACAAGTTTGTGGTAGTCTTTGTAGATGATATTCTGGTTTTCTCTAAAATTGAAGAAGAGAATGCCCTACATCTTAGGGAAGTCTTAGAGACCCTATGAGCGCATCAGCTAAAAGCTATGTTCTCCAAGTGCCATTTTTGGAGAAAAGAAGTGAGGTTTTTAAGACACGTGGTCTCTATGGATGGGATAGATGTGGATCCCGCCAAGGTGGTGGCAATCCAAGATTGGAAAACTCCTAAGAACGCAATAGAAGTAAGAAGCTTTTAGGGCTGGCTGGATATTATAGGAAGTTCATTAAGGACTTCGCGAAGATATCAGCCCCTCTCACTCGATTAACGAAGAAGAATTTGATTTTTACTTGGGACTTTGACTGTGACGATGCTTTCCAACGTCTGAAGAGGGCTTTGACGACAGCTTCAGTTTTAGTTTTGCCAGACGGGAGTAAAACATTCACTTTATATACGAATGCTTGCGGAACATGACTTGGCGAAGTTTTAATGCAAGAGGGAAGGGTGATGTGCTATGGTGGAAGACAGTTGAAAGCCCACGAGAAAAATTACCCAACCCATGACTTAGAGTTGGCTGCCATAGTTTTTCCGCTTAATTCATGGCATCATTATTTACTTGGCGAGAGTTTGAGTTGTATGCAGACCATAAGTTGCTAAAGTACTTATTCTCTCAGAAGGACCTAAACTTGAGACAACAGAGATGGATGGAGTTTTTGGCATCCTACGATTTCAAGATTGCATATACCTGTGGCAAGGGTAACGTTGTAGCCGACGCCTTAAGTAAAAAGAAGTGAACTTTAAGTCCTTTGTTCATAGAGTGCCAGAGTTTGGAGTATATATCTTTCTTTGACTTCAGACCCTCTGTTGATTATGTACCTGAATTGTTGGCATCGTTAGAGGTGCAACCTACACTTTTGGGTCGAGTTGGAGAGGCACAGCGAAATGACCCACAGTTGGTTGAGATAGTAGGCAAGCTTATAGGAGGCGAGTCCTCGAGTCATCTCGATAAATATGCTATTGATAAGAGAGGTTGGCTACGTAGAGATGGGAGACTTTGCGTACCACAAAACGAGAGTTTTAAGAAGGAAATTCTTGAAGACTTACATTTCTCTAAGATGATCATACATCCCGGTGGTGATAAGATGTATAGGGATATGAAGCGAGTTTTCTTTTAGGTCGGAATGAAGAAGGATGTGGACGAGTTCGTTGCTATATGCTTAGTGTGCCAACAAGTCAAGGCGGAGCAAAAGAAGCCTGGAGGTTTGCTCCATCCCTTAGAGATTCCGCTTTGGAAATGGGAAAGCGTTTCCATGGATTTTTTAGATGGGTTACCAAGATCAAGGAAGGGTAATACGGGGATTTGGGTAATTGTAGACAGACTTACCAAAAGTGCAGATTTTATTCCCATTAAAAGTAGAAGGACCGCCGCGTGGTTAGCATAAGTTTACCTTCGAGAGATAGTTCGTTTGCATGACATACCCTCTAGAATTGTGAGCGATAGAGATCCCATTTTCACAAGCGAATTTTGGAAAAGCTTACAAGAGGCGGTTGGAACACAATTATGCTTAAGTATCGCTTATCACCCTCAGATAGACGTCCAGACCGAGAGAGTAAATCGGGTTTTAGAAGACCTTCTGATACTATGCATCCTAGACTTTGGAGGAACATGGGAAGAACACCTTCCACTAGTGGAGTTCGCCTATAATAATAGTTTTCATGCTAGCATTGGCATGGAACCTTTTGAGCCTCTTTATGGACGACCATGTCGATCACGTACATGTTGGTGGGAATCCATTGATAAGGTTTTTCTTGGACCCAACATGATTAGGGAGACTTCAGAGAAGATAGAACTGATTCGACGGCGAATGAAGACGGCGCAGGACTGACAGAGGTCATATGCTGATAGGAGACGAACCGATCTTGAATTCAATATTGGGGACATGGTTTTTGTTAAGGTGTCACCGTTAAGAAACGTAGTCCGTTTTGGATCAGTAGGGAAGTTGGCACCGAGGTTCGTAGGACCCTTTCCAATTATGAAGAGGATTGGACAGATGGCGTATAGAGTAAAGCTACCAGAGAAGCTCAGCGGAGTTCATGACGTGTTTCACGTTTTGCATTTGTGTAAGTTTTTACATGATACGGCGAAAGTGTTAGAGCCCAGCACGCTCGAAGAAGTGGAAGTAGAGCACAATGCCACGATCAGACGAGCTCCTACACGCATTCTCAGATCGGAGGTCAAAAAGCATCGCAACAAAGGGGTCAAGTTGGTCAAAGTGCAATGGGGAGATGATCATAGATACACGACTTGGGAGACGGAAGATAAAATGCGTACGCTATACCCTTTCCTTTTTGAGGGTATATTTTAATTTCTCCTTTTTCTACCGCTTTGTTGACACTTGTCCTATCTTTTAGTATTATCTTTGCGATGACATCTTTGATCTTTAGTTAGGAAGAACCCTATGGTTGCAAACATGTGTTTGAGACATGTTATGTTTGGTGGATGCAAATGGATGCAAGTGGTTGCTAGTGGTTGCTCGGGGATGTATGTACACACACATTAGGCATTAGATCGGCTCAATCACCTTCATGTTGCATATAAATATGTGTGCATATCTAAATTAATGGATGTATAATGGTTGTGTTATCATATGGATGTTGCATTTTGATGAATGGTTGTGCATACCTGTAGAAATAATGTGTATCGATAGGATTCTTTCGCATACATAATGGACGCATGGCACAATCATGACTGCATTAAGGAGGTCAACTAAATCAGTGGACCACCTGATCTTTGCATTAGATAAGGAACATACACACACATTTTTGCATAAGTGTAACACCCCACCTCTGCTAGGGTCACTCACAAAGGGAATGCACTAGTTTTGGTGGAGTATTATCTAGGTAAACATACACAGAGATATCACAAGGCAAAACATAAATAAAGCAGCGGCAGAAATTAAAAACCAAATTTTTATTTCTTTCAAGAAAAGAGTCAAAACCTCATATATCCAAGGTACAAATTATTCCATTACATCGAGTTCCAAATAAAGAAGAGTAAACTTAAGATAACAAAAGTAAATTATTCCCCATAAATAGCAGAAGTGCAGCCATAGCATAGCTCAAGACCAAACCGTACATGAGCTGACAGAAAGCAAGCTAAATCCAAGCTAAGAGCTAGTGTTTCCTCCTTGAGAACCTGGGGGGGGGGGTGGGGACGAAAGAAAAAGAGGCGAAAGAAAAAGGGTCAGTCATAAGATTGGTAAGCCCTAGTGACTTTCAGTATAAAACTAGTAAAGGTAACGTGACATGTGAAAACTGGAATTAAACATAAGGATGGTAACAGGACTGATATGATAATTAAGATAACAAGATAAGTCAAGTCTAGCATCGCATATTCAAGATTCTCTGCACCAACTGTACTAGTATTCTAACCCATGCCAAGTATTAATCATGAAATGATCCCTTGGCCCAGTATCATGAAGTGACCCATTACGGGGTCCTACGGTACGATCTACTAATCGATCGGCTCCCTACAAGTTCTAGATCGTCATGTGTCTGTGTCATACGGCCCTATCAGGAAATGTAGTTACCTGTGCTAGGTCCACCATAGGGTGTATCAAGCTCTATGTTGCCAACCACTAACACGAATCAAGAACGCACAGTGTAAGCCTATGGGTTCCCAATACCTGCTTTTTCAACTCCGGACTACGTGCATGACCATTGTCCGCCTGAACCTACAATGGCGCACCTACTCAGCCGTCGTTCTGGTCGCTTACAATCTGCCCAGTAATCATGCCCCACCCTGCCTAGTCCCAGGGTATCGTGATACATCTAAGTGGGTTACTGCTGAAAAGGACTGCGTAACTAGGGTTTCTAATGGGTTAAGTGTTGTCATTCAAATTCCTGACTTAACCCTATCCAAATCATGTATCAAGTTGGTTAAGTGTGTTCAAGCGGTTCATGACTTAACCCTATCAAATCATCGGGTCAAGTTGGTTAAGTATATTCAAGTGGTTCATGACTTAACCCTATCATGTGGCATTAATTCATTGATGCACCCCAACCTCTCACATTAGATTTATTGTTGTGGTCACTGGATTTGCCAGGCGGTTCCGGGAAGATTTACACCACAACATAGTCTAACCTCGGGTTTTTCGTGCGATATGACCAACTACCCGCATTGGATCCTATTGTTTGCGGTCACTGGATTCGCCGGGCGGTTCCGAGCAGATTTACACTGCAACCTCAACCCAACCTCGAGTTGGCCATTTTCAATTTTATCTAAGTGTCATGCCCAGATTCAAGATTCGAGTCTAAATTCATGTCAAGTTTTCAGGTCATGTTTCATGTCAAATCGTGTCAAGTTCATGTCCATATCCAGGTTCAAGTTATAATAACGTTCATGTTCAAAGCCAATTCATGTTTTACCTAATCTACCCAAATCGTATTCCCATTGCACATAAACTCGAATTGATACAAATAAATCTAATTAGGGAATAACATAAAAAGGGACGGGTATAAGGTGGCAAAAGTGATTACTAGCATAGCGTGGTATGACTTGAGATATATGATTGTAACAATACTGGCATATGGAATACCGGCCTCAAACATAAAGATTCCAAATCTAGCAAAATAAGGTACTAGTCAAGATAACAGTTGTCATAAGGTGATAGTATAGTCATGGTAACGATTGACATAAGGTAATAGTATAGTCATGGTAACGATTGACATAATGTGATAGTCATAAACTTGTGACTGATAGCAGATTCAACATTGTAGGCATGATAATATGAGTGGTTTTTCCTTTTGATTTACAACATGAATAGGCCCTAAATTAATGCCATAGTAATATATCCAAAAGTCATGATCCAAGATGAACAAGCATGGATGTAAAACAGTCATCATACACAGGTCCAATTTCAATTTACAACATATTCATATTACATTTATAGTTTAAATCTAAAAGTAACTGGGGCTTACAGATAGTGGCTCGAGAATTAGAAAAAGAGAGTCGATGTTGAATCTTTATATGCTTGGTCAAGTCCTAACAGAAACCCTCAAATTAGTAATTCTCTTGACGTAGTTTCGACTTAGAAGAACTAGTCCCTTTCTCTAACTTTTCAACCAGAATTAGAGCAACATATGGTCAGAGAGAATTTTGTGTAGAGAGACTAGTGTTAGGGGCTATTTATATAGGGTCAGGTCAACAAATGTAGATAGAAACGAGGCCAGAAACATCAAAGTGAATCCAGCTTCAAAAGTGGGCTCGGCCAACAGGTCGACACTATGGTCGACCGGGTCCTGGGCAGGTTGACTACATGGTCGACCTGGTCCTGGGCGGGAAACTTCCCGCCCAGTCCATTCTAAGGTTTGAATTTTGAATTTTGAATTCGAATTCTGAGCTGCTTTGAACTTGAAAACTTATGAAAACTTCGAAAGGTCGTAACTTGGTCATACGGACTCTGATTTTCGAAAACTCGTACTCATTTCCTAGCAGAATTTCGAGACGAACGCTATGGGGTAGCCCGTTTCCCTTGATTATTATTATAAAAATTAATTCTGCCTTGATTTATGGTTATTACACATTATAAAAATATGGGTTGTTACATTCTCCCCTCCTTAAAAGATTTCGTCCCCGAAATCTCTAAGTTAGAAAGAATATATCCTACCATCCAATCATCAATCTACTCAAAGCATCATCCACAGGCTACCATAGTCCTTAAAAGATTTCTAGTGCTGTATGAACATATGCAGAAAGTGTGTGTATATGTACTTATCTGAAGCAAAAGATCAGGCGGTTACTAATTCAGTAAACCTCCTTAATGCAAAATATGTTAGTGTAATGAATCCAACATGTATGCAAATTCCTAACATAGTTTATAATCTCTACATGAGTGCACAAACATTCATTCATATGCAACATCCAAGTGATAGCATAACAAGTTCCATCCATGTACAAGTATAAGCACTCATGCATATGCAACATGAAAATGTGACTGAGCCGATCTAGTGCCTAATGTGTGTCATGCATCTACTAGCAATCACTTGCAAACACTTGCAACCGTTTGCAAACATCAACCATAACATGTTTCAATCACATGTTTACATCCATATGGTTCTACCTAAGGTTCTCAAGATAAGATCGAGAAGATAACAAGACAAACGTAGGTAGTAGAAGCATGATACGAAAAAGGTTTTCAAGTTAAAGGAAAAAAGAGATCGTGAATGTACCCTCAAAAAGAAATGGGTAAAGCGCGTGTATCTTCTCTTCGGTTTCCCAAGTTGCGTCTTCTTGGGCTTCACTCCACTGCACTTTAACTAGCTTGACTTCTCGATTCCTTAGCTTCTTAATCTCCGTTCCTAAGACACGAATCGGAACTCGCCTCAATGTTGCTTCTTTTTCCACTTCTACATCTTCAAGGATGCTTGGCTCAACCACTTCGGCCAACTCATGCAAGCACTTTCGGAGATGCGAGGCGTGAAAGACATTGTGTACTCTAGTCAGTTTCTCGGGTAAGTCTACCCTATAGGCCATCTGTACAATCCTCTCAGTGATAAGGAACGGTCCTACGAACCTTGGTGCTAGCTTTCCATCTGCTCCAAAACGAACTACATTGCGTAATGGAGAAACTTTTATAAAGACCATATCTCCGACTTCGAACTCTAGGTCTGTCCTTCTCTTGTCCGCATAAGATTTCTGTCTATCTTGGGCCGTTTTCATCCGTCTTCGTATCAACTCAACCTTCTCAGAAGTGTCCCTTATCATGTCGGGCCCAAGTATAAGCCTATCTGTCATTTCCCACCAACAAGTTGGTGAGCTGCACGGTCTTTCATACAAGGCTTCGAACGGTGCCATCCCGATGCTAGCATGTTAACTGTTATTATAAGCAAACTACACGAGAGGAAGATGGTCTTCCCAAGTACCAACAAAGTCAAGAATGCATAGCCTCAGGAGATCTTCTAGTACCTTATTTACCCTTTCGGTTTGTCCATCCGTCTGTGGGTGATAGGCCGTGCTTAAACTCAGTCGTGTACCCATTGCTTCTTGCAGACTATTCCAAAACTGGCTAGTGAAAATCGGGTCACGATCACTAACTATACTAGAAGGAACCCCGTGCAACCGTACTACCTGTCGAAGGTAAATAGATGCTAGCCATGATGCGGTCCTCTTGCTTTTCACCGGAATGAAGTGAGCACTTTTCGTGAGTCTATCAACTATGACCCATATGCTAGTATTTCCCTTCCTTGACCTAGGCAGTCCATCCACGAAATCCATCGAGATACTCTCCCATTTCCATTGCAGAACCTCCAAAGGATGTAATAGCCCACCGGGCTTCTTCGACTCGGCCTTTACTTGTGGCATACCAAGCACTTCGAAACGAACTCTGCCACGTCCTTTTTCATTCCAGCCCAAAAGAAAATGCGTTTCATGTCTCTGTACATCTTATCCCCTCTAGGATGTATGGTCATCTTCGAGCGATGCGCCTCTTCGAGGACTTTCCTTACTAGGTCTCCCACTTGTGGGATGCATAGCCTTCCATCACGCCTTAGCCATCCCTTGTCATCTGTGGCATACCTACTGAGGTGACTTGATGTCTCATCACTAATTAGCTTGTCCATGATTTCGACTATCTGTGGTCTTCCTTCTGTGAAGTTCCTACTTGATCTAGAAGTGTAGGTCTTAACTCAAGAGATGCTAACGTAGCAGTCAATCACTCAACAGCAGGTGTAAAATCAAAGGTTGCTATAAACTCAAAGCTTTTCCTTTCAACAAACAAGGGGCTCAAAGTCAACCTTTTTCTACTTAGCGTGTCCGCTACCACATTACCCTTGCTAGGGGTATAAGCTATATCGAAGTCATATGATGCCAAGAACTCCATCCACCGCTGTTGTCTCAAATTCAAATCTTTCAGTGAGAAGAGGTACTTAAGTGATTTGTGGTCGGTATACAGCTTGAACCTCTCCCCTAGAAGATAATGGTGCTAAGCTTTAAGTGCAAAAACAGTCGCGGCCAACTCCAAGTCATGCATGGGATAGTTTTTCTTATGAACTTTAAGTTGTCTTCCCCCATAGCATATTACTCTTCCATCTTGCATTAGGACATCGCCTAATCCTGTGCCGCACGCATCTGTGTACACGGTAAACATCTTACCTACATCAGGTAATGCCAAAACTGAAGCTGTGGTGAGGGCTCTCTTAAGTCTCTGAAAAGCAGCGTCACACTCTATGTCCCCTGCAAAAGCTAAGTTCTTCTTTGTTAACTTAGTAAGAGGGGTTGAAATCTTAGCGAAGTCCTTAATGAACTTCCTGTAGTAGCCCGCCAAACCGAGAAAGCTCCTCACCTCCGTTGCATTCTTAGGAATTTTCCAGTCCTGTACCGCAACTACCTTTGTGGGGTCCACGGCTTTGCCTTGCTTAGAAACTACATGCCCAAGGAACCAAACTTCCTTCCTCCGGTACGCCATTGAAGTGACCCATTACGGTACGATCAACTAATCGATCGGCTCCCTACAAGTTTCTAGCTCGTCATGTGTCTGTGTCATACGACCCTATCATGAAATGTAGTTACCTGTGCTAGGTCCACCATAGGGTGTATCAAGTTCTATGGTGCCAACCACCGACACGAATCAAGCACGCACAGTGTAAACCTATAGGTGCCCAATGCTTGCTTTTTCAACTCCGGACTACGTGTACGACCATAGTCCGCCTGAACCTACAATGGCGCACCTACTCAGCCGTCGTTCTGGTCGCTTACAATCAGCCCAATAATCGTGCCCCACCCTGCCTAGTCCCAGGGTATCGTGATACATCTAAGCGGGTTACTGCTGAAAAGGACCGCGTAACTAGGGTTTCTAATGGGTTAAGTGTAGTCATTCGAATTCGTGACTTAACCCTATCCAAATCATGTATCAAGTTGGTTAAGTGTGTTCAAGCGGTTCATGACTTAACCCTATCAAATCATCGTGTCAAGTTGGTTAAGTATATTCAAGTGGTTCATGACTTATCCCTATCATGTGGCATTAATTCATTGATGCACCCCAACCTCTCACATTAGACTTATTGTTGTGGTCACTGGATTTGCCGGGCGGTTCCGGGCAGATTTGCACCACAACATAGTCTAACCTCGGGTTTTGCGTGCAATATGACCAACTACCCCCATTGGATCCTATTGTTTGCAGTCACTGGATTCGCCGGGCGGTTCCGGGCAGATTTACACTGAAACTCAACCCAACCTCGAGTTGGCCATTTTCAAGTTTATTTAAATGTCATGCCCAGATTCAAGTTTCGAGTCTAAATTCATGTCAAGTTTTCAGGTCATGTTTCATGTCAAGTCGTGTCAAGTTCATGTCCATATCCAGGTTCAAGTTATAATAACGTTCATGTTCAAAGCCAATTCATGTTTTACATAATCTACCCAAATCGTATTCCCATCGTACATAAACTCGAATTGATACAAATAAATCTAATTAGGGAATAACATAAAAAGGGACGGGTATAAGGTGGCAAAAGTGATTACTAGCATAGCGTGGTATGACTTGAGAAAATTGATTATAACAATACTGGCATATGGAATACCGGCCTCAAACATAAAGATTCCAAATCTAGCAAAATACGGTACTAGTCAAGATAACAGTTGTCATAAGGTGATAGTATAGTCATGGTAACGATTGACATAAGGTGGTAGTATAGTCATGGTAACGATTGACATAAGGTGATAGTCATAAACTTGTGACTGATAGCAGATTCAACATTGCAGGCATGATAATATGAGGGGTTTTTCTTTTTGATTTACAACATGTATAGGCCCCAAATCATTGTCATAGTAATATACCCAAAAGTCAAGATCCAAGATGAACAAGCATGGATGTAAAACATTCATCATACACAGGTCCAATTTCAATTTACAACATATTCATATTACATTTACAGTTTAAATCTAAAAGTAACTGGGGCTTATAGATCGTGGTTCGAGAATTAGAAAAAGAGAGTCGATGTTGAATCTTTATATGCTTAGTCAGGTCCTAACAGAAACCCTCAAATCAGCAATTCTCTTGACGTAGTTTCGACGTAGAAGAAGTAGTCCCTTTCTCTAAATTTTCAACCAGAATTAGTGCAGCTATGGTCAGAGAGAATTTTGTGTAGAGAGACTAGTGTTAGGGGTTGTTTATATAGGGTGAGGTCAACAAATGTAGACAGAAATGAGGCCAGAATCATCAAAGTGAATCCAGCTTCAAAAGTGGGCTCGGCCACCAGGTTGACCCCCTGGTCGACACTATGGTCGACCTGGTCCTGGGCAGGTCGACTACATAGTCGACCCCCAGGTCGACCTGGCCCTGGGCGGGAAATTTCTTGCCCAGTCCATTCTGAGGTTTGAATTTCGAAATTTGAATTCGAATTCTGAGCTGTTTTGAACTTGAAAACTTCGAAAGGTCGTAACTTGGTCACACGGACTCCGATTTTCGAAAACTCAGACTCGTTTCCAAGCAGAATTTCGAGACAAACGCAATGGCGTAACCCGTTTCCCTTGATTCTTACTTTAAAAATTAATTCTGCCTTGATTTATGGTTATTACACATTATAAAAATACGGGTTGTTACAATAAGTTCATATAGCATTAGAAATTTCTGTAAGGACAATGGATTCTTGTGGATGATGGTTGAGTAGATGGATGATTGGTTGGTAAGGAGGTCAACTGAATCAGTGGACCGCCTGATCTTTGCATTAGATAAGGAACATATACACACATTTGTGCATAAATTCATATAGCATTAGAATTATCTTTAAGGACTATGGATGCTTGTGGATGATGGTTGAGTAGATGTGTGAACGCCCGCCCCGCACCAACTGACATTTACTCCAAAGGTGCGCTGTACACATGTCCAGTTAGCATGGAATGAGTCGTCAGAAGGAAAGGGAAGAAGGAAATGAACTAACAAAGAACCTGTAGAATGTCTCACAGCGCATAGAATAAAATATAATAATAACATACTTGACATAAAACAGGTGAGACAGTGCATAAGCTGAAGCAACTAACATAGCAGCGGAAAATGTAAGTACAGCTTATGATCCAAAGTTAAACATTGTTACAACTTTTCAAACTGTCTCAAAAGCAAAATTAAGATAAATGAGGTACACTACTAATGCCCAAGTAGCGACCACCAACGACACAGGGAGAATATCTATATATCCTACGTGGAAGCCTCCTGCCCGTCTCCAAATCAACTACTTGCGCATCACCAGCTAACATGTCTCTAGTCTGCTCGTGTGAGCACCTGGAGTAATAAGAGGAGACATAAAACTCCGGGTCAGACATAAATCCTGGTATGAGCGATAAGCATCTAAACAGAACAATAACAGGTAAACTAAAACATACCTGAACCTGGACCTGCAGCCACAGAATTAGCACTACATACTGTACAACACTCTAAGGTGCCATATTAAACGGTGTAAAGATACGGAGGTGGGGGTGTGCATGTCATAGTGATGGCAAACAATCAAACATAGCAACCATCCTCACATCTCTCACTCAGTGTGTAAAGCATACGATATTCACCACTTCGATCACCCAACGTACCTTGCTACGATCACTTTGCCCCATGAAGCCATAAATGACTTCACTGCACTGATAACGTAGCCACAAATCCTTCGCTATGTCCACTTTGCCCCATGGAGTCACAAGGACCCAATGCACTGGCTCATAGCCTTACTAATCCTTACTATGTCCACTCTGCCCCATGGAGTCACAATGACCCCACTGCACTGGCTCATAATCTTACTACGCATCACCTTGCCCCTTGATTCATAATGACTCTACTGCACTGATAACGTAGTCTTGCTACCATCACTTTGCCCCTCAAGTCAAGTGACTCTACTGCACTGATAAGTAGCCCATCATCCATTTTCAGTGGTGAATCGAAGTTATGAACGTCGACAACTCCTTAGCACACGTCCCGCAGCAAAGTCCAACTCATGAAGTCAACTCGTTGGTCCCCATCTGGATCCTGAGTCATAACTTCCAACTTGGACTACCTTTACATCTCGGGTTATTGGTCTTCTCTCCTGTTCGGGTCGGTCGATCAAGCACCTTTCATCCTGGTCGGTTTTCATCATCCCTGGTCGGTTTTCATCGTCCCTGGTCGGTCGGTATTGCCCCCTGGTCAGTCGAACACTTTACCAATCCTGGTCGATCGTTGCTAGGGTCGGTCGGTCCTCCTCCACCATTCCTAGTCGGTCGTTCGATGTCAGGGTCGGTCGGTCCTCCTTCACCATTTCTGGTCGGTCGTTCAATGTCAGGGTCGGTCGGTCCTCCTCCACCATTTCTGGTCAGTCGTTCGATGTCAGGGTCGGTCGGTCCTCCTTCACCATTTCTGGTCGGTCGTTCGATGTCAGGGTCGGTCGGTCCTCCTTCACTATTTCTGGTCGGTCGTTCGATGTCATGGTCAGTCGGTCCTCCTTCACCATTTCTGGTCGGTCCAGGAACTCGGGTCGGTAATAACCCCCCCTGGTCGGTTATCTCGACCCCAAACCCACACCATTTCAACAAGCTATTTTCGTCTCTCGACGGCGTTTTCGACCAATCTAACACTTCTAATCAGTCACAAAGCATACCATACAGTCATAGAAACATAGAGAATCAACCACAACATCAAAACATCAATATGATAGGTTAATATGGATCAAACATACCCAAAACCCTATATTTCCCCTTAAGCATGTTTAGGTGAAACTAATGATGTGATTTGCAAAACTTAACCAAATTAACCCAAATTCATATCAGAGGTCTAAAACATCATTTCAGATTTAAAAAATATTTTCCTAGAATTTTATCATGTTTAAATTCGCTAATTAACAATAATTACCATTAATTAGCCATAATTAGTGAGGAACTATGCAAATCAGTCACCTTAGCCACAAATAAATTAAGATCTGAAATAAATCTCTGATTTGATGCGAATCCCAATACTAAACAGTAGCTCCAATGTTGATTTAGTGTAGATCTCCCTTGATTTGATGTTACTAAGCTTAATCCTTGTTTAAAAGATGATTTCGGGGTGATTTAGAGGTTGGAGGCCATTTTTAGGATTTCTTGGAGATAAGTGGAGGCTAGAAAACTGAAATGGAATGATTCTCTAACTCATTTCAGCCTCCCCATAACCCTAATCCCGAAATGAGTTATGGGCTTATTCACTAATCACCCTATTTAGCCCGATTAAGTAGTTTTTCAACTTCCAAACCTTATTTCAGCCATATCTCCCAAACGGTAAGTCCGTTTGGCTACGATGACCACTCTACGGAAAGATAAACCATCAAACGAGTCTAATGGAAGTGGTTTCAGATCAAAATTCCTTTCCAATCGAAAGTTATGGCCAAAACAAGATCAGCTAAGGGCAAAACGGTCATTTAAAAATCGACAAAAATCAAGAACATGGGAAATGAGTCTAATGGTTGTTTCCCAAAGTTACATGACCATACAACTTCATATGGGAAAGAAATAAATATTCTACGATCCTCCGATGCGTAGAATGCGGGTTGTTACAAGATGAATGATTGGTTGGTTGGATACATTCTTCTTAACTTAGAGATTTCGGGGAAGAAATCCTTTAAGGAGGGGAGAATGTAACACCTCGTAATTTTATAACATTAAAATTCACAAATTAAAGTATACTTAACTTTTAGAAGAAGAATTAAGTGAAATGGGTTGCGCTATTATGTTCATCTCAAAATTTTGGGTCACGATAGACATTTGATTTGCATAAAACGGATAACTTATGAAGAAGTTATTAAGCCTTTAAGTTTGTATGCGTATGATATATATATATATATATAATATTCAAAAAAAAAAGTTCAAAACAGCGAATCGAGAGAAGGAATAGCCGAACCGCACCATTTTTGGAGTTGACCCGAGCCTCCCTGGGTCGACTAGGGGTCGATCCAAGGTGTTTGGCTGTCAACCGGTGGCCCGATTCGCCCTAAGGGCTGATGTGGCATCTGAGTGGTCCTGATGGTTCTGGTTATCCCTAGGTTAATCCGACTGCTCTTATTAAATTAAACTTCTATAAAAACACTCCTTAACCCTAATCACATTAATTCATAACAAGAGCCGCCATACCATCAATGGAGAACCTAGAGTAGCCGCCATACACTTTCAACCCTAAAGAAAGATAGAAGCTTCAATCAAAATCAAATCAAATCTAAATAACGATTTGTCTACATCAAAGGCGAGCAATTCAGTTTCAGAATACAGATCCCAGAAAGACAAGACTATTCTTTTTAATTGTGAGTATGATAGCTTTCACAAAATAATTAATTAATTTAATTATGATAAGATATAATTGGGATTATGAGAATATGATTTTAAATCATGTGATGTAAATTATATGTATGTTTGCGGTGTTGAATCATATGTTAGTCTTATGCAAGTTGGATCATATGTTAGTTCTTATGTGAATCTTATGCAAGTTGAATCATATATCTTATGCAAGTTTGGATTGTTAAAATATATGTGAGACATGTACATGCATATGCTAGTTTATGTGACATTAACCTTTATGTTTAGATCCATATGCAAGTTTACATCTTTATGTTTAGATCTATATGCAAGTTTACATTTTTATGTTTAGATTTATATGCAAGTTTACATCTTTATGCTTAGATCTATATGCAAGTTTATTGCTTTATGTTTAGATCCATATGCAAGTTCACACCTTTATGTTTGGATCTATAGCAGTACATAAGTTATGCAAGTTTATGCCCATTACCTATGCTAGTTTTGTATCATATGCTAGTTTGAATGAAATTCATATGCAAGTTATTGGCTATGTAATCTTATGTCATGATCCTTGGATCTATTTTATGTGTTATGTGATGTTGTTTTTCTTTTTATAAGTTAGACTATTTACAAGTCTAACATATGTCATATGAAAACGTACGAATAGCGTGGGGATGATGGGATAATATTGAATATACATAAATTGTGAATTGGCATAAAATGGCCTTAAAAGGCATATAATTAATTTGATACATTAATTGGCATAATTGGTATTTATGGACAAAATTTTAAGAGACAATAATTTACATAAATAAATTTGGAATTTATTGACAAATTTGAATAAGGATATTAATCCAATTTGGGGTTAACTGAAGATGTGTAATAATTAACCGCCCAAGACACGAGGTTAGACTCTTTTGTGGTGTAAGACTGCCCGGACCCGCCTGGCAAATCCAGCAGTCCAAATGCCAGTCTAATGTCAGAGGTCAAAGGCACGAATTAAATGCGTAACAATTGTAAAGACACGAGGTTAGGCTCGTTTGCAGTATAAGACTGCTCGGACACGCCCGGCAAATCCAGCAACCGCAAATGTCAGCCTAATGTGGGCGGTCTTTACAAGGTTACAGTTCTAATGAATTATGTAACACTTAACCAGATAAATATGTGGTGGGACATAGGGGGTTAAGTGAGTGCCTTGGATGGCATGTGAAATTAAGTGGGTGCCTTGGGTGGCATGTGAAATACGATTAGATGCACTTAACCAAGATTGAAACATGTAAGAAGACATGAATAAGAATGGGGCTAAGTGGGGAAACCTTAGTGGGGACCAAGCATAGGTGGAAGGATTGTGTCAAGCATGGGGGCCCTTTTCAAACCGGTAACCCATTAAGTATCTTTGTGAGCTCGACCCAAGTCGAAGACGGGACACGCTTAATGGATTTGATTGTAAGAGGTCAAAACGGGTTACCGGTGGCAACGCAAGTCCAACAGGGTCATGTGCGTGCGTGGGCCTGGGATGGTAGGTAAGACGTTGTTGCACTGTGTAGATATAAGCCGTGCATCTTTGGTGGTATCGGGTTGCCACTTTGGGGAGTGATACACCCCACTGTGGGACCAGCATGGGTATCTACGAGTTAGAGACCCAATCGAATGGGGGTAATGGGTACAACTAGTGGATAGGGGCAGACGACACCTATGAAGGCAGCTAGGGGTACACGAAACTACCATTATCATTATGAAGTTCTGTAGGCGGGATCAACTTTTAGGGTGACTAGCAGTGGTGCAGTATAGTAATTATCCTATAGTGATTAGGAACGAGATTAACGCCAGAATATTCCTCTTATTTGCTTTGTCATGCCCACTTGTTTCATGGTCATATCTTATCTTACCAGTTTATGCCTTATCCTAGTTACTTTAATAATTATATTTTTAAAGTTATTATAATCGCCCTTGTTTTCGCCTCTTTTCTTCCTCCTCCCCCCCCCTAGAGGTTCTCAGGGTGGGACTAGTACTAGTGGGCTTGATCTTGGATCTCTTTCTCTCTCTTTTGGAAATGCTTGGATTGCTGAAAGTAAAGTTCAGGTCATCTCTTTTATGGCTACTTATGTTGGGGTTTATGCCTTTTATTTTATGTACTCTGAAACAATTTATCAAAATGGATATTAAGTGTACTTGGTTTATGAAGTTGTTGTAATCAGACTATTTCTCCACTGCAATAAAAGTTGTTTTAAAATTTTCAAGTACCATTATTTATATCTGCCTTGTTATATTCTGCTCTATACACTAAATACGCTCCATGGAAGTTAATGCATTCCCTTTGTGAGTGATATTAATGGACGTGGGGTGTTACATGGATCCTATGTAAAATATGAATTGGCATAATTTGAATAATATGAATTTAGACATATAACCCATCATGAATATAATTGGGTAAAGGGGCATTAACACCTATAAATGCATAGGTTTAAATGAATGATTAATAATGAATGCCTAGGATTACAATTAGAAATTGCAGTTGCACGTATGACACAAGGTTACGTTGCATTAGTGGTGGAATTCTGCCCGGACCCGACCGGCTTATCCAGCAGCCAATAATGTCGAACCAAACGTGAGAGGTCTAAGTGTACAAATATGAGATGGGCTATGACACGAGGTTAAGCCAAACTTGTGGAAGAAGTCTGCCCAGACCTTACCGGCATATCCAACATCCAAAAGTTGTAGACCTAATGTGGGAGGTTTATCCCATTATAAACCATAAATGGACATGGTAATGAATTGGACTACTTAAACTAATCTAATCCATAGGGATTGTAGGAATATAAACTAAAGTTAGGGTTAAGTAAAAATTGGTTGGACAGTGGGTGTGCTAGGCAAATCTAAGGGGGTGGGTAATATTTACATATAGGCCCGCAAACTTAGCCTGATAAGGTTATGTAATTAAGGACACCTAGTGGTATACATAACCAGTAGAAATAATAAAGTTATGTAATTAGAGGCACCTTTTAGGGTAAGCATAACTCATAGAAATGATAATCACCTATTATAAATAAATAACGTTAATGAAAATGTTGTCTAATAGGTAGACTTCTCCTAGGAACAAGTGAAGATTATAACCTAGGTTATAATAAACTAATAAGGAAATGGGATAACTGGCTGTAACACCCCTTATTTTCTGTTAACGTTATAGTAACGAATCAAAGAATAATTAAATTTAAATTTGAAAGTTAACGGAAACGGGTAACGCCATTGCGTTCGTCTCAGAATTCTGCTTGAGATATAGTCCGAGTTTGCATAAAATAGACACCGTATGAAGGAGATATGGATGAACGAAGTTAAGCAGAAAACTAGAAGAAAGAAAGAAGAATGCATTGGTGCACTTGGGAAGTGCGCCAGTACAAAAATTGCACTGGCGCACCTGTCAAGTGCGCCCAGGCCGAGCTGAGAGCCTGCACAGCTTTCTGGTGTGTTCTGATCCATACTGTTAGTCATTGCTGAGTCCTTTCTAACTCCTTGCTGAGTCATTAGGGCTGAGGTGTCATCCTATCCTGACTGAATGGTTGTGGTTAACTCTAGGATCATCCGACGGCTCTAATTAAATTGAAATTCTATATAAATAACCCAATGCTCAATCTAAAATCACAAAAAATAATCCTGGAACTATCATGCCATCAATAGAAAACTTGGGGTAGCCGTCACAGCTTTCAATTCAAAGACAAGATAATAACCTGAATCAAAATCAAATTAAAGTAATCAAATTCAACGATCTACATCAAAGGCGAGCATACCAATTTCAGAGTTCAGATTTCAGAAATCAAGAATTCCTTTTTAGTTTGTAAGTTGTTTATTACGTAGATTTAAACGTTCTTTTAAATGAATCATGACATGTTGTAATTCGAATATAGAATGATGCTTATGTATAAGATAAATAAAGTTGGATTCTTATTTATCTTAGATTACCGTTGTGATTGATCATGTCTATATGCTTGTGGTAATGAACATACCATATTTTATGTATTGGGATCTATTATGATTGGGAAATGAACGTATTATGCCAACAGAATGGTGAAACATGTCATGTTATAATTTGGTGACTTGCAAGTTATGATCTAAAGCATATGCTTACATGTTAGATCGACATTCATGTATATTTAGAACCATGTTAAGTTGAATCTATATATGTTGCAAGATTGGATTTGTAGCTCTCTTATGTTTTAACACATAAGTTATCATGCTAAGTTGTGATTTAAATATGTTTATAATAGCTCTCTTATGTTTAACACACATAATTTATCATGCTAAGTTGTGGTTTAAATATGTTTATAGTAGGTCTCTTATGTTTAACACATATAAGTTATCATGCTAAGTTGTGATTTAAATATGTTTATAGTAGCTCTCTTATATTTAACACACATAAATTATCATGCTAAGCTGTGATTTAAATATGTTTATAGTAGCTTTCTTATGTTTTGACATACATAAGTTAATATGTTAAGTTGTAGTTTAAAATTGTGCTTATATGTTAAACCTCCATGTTAGACCTATATCAAGTTTACATGACAATTAGATCCAACTTAGTCCCAAGTTCACCTTTACCCGTTTAATTAAGTTAATGATACTTCTATGCCAAGTTACACGTGATAAGTTAAATGTATGCTATTTTATGTTTATTTCATGTCCCTTGTTTATTACCCCTTTTTGTTTATGGGGTTGGGCTAATTTACTAGCCCAGTATTTTATGTGATTCATGTGTACGTTCCACGAGGATAGCGACGGGAAAATATGAAAATTTCATGGCATAGATTTGTTCATAAAATGGTATATTTGATATACCATTTATTGTGAGCATAATCAAAGGATAATTATGGCTTGATTAAATTAAGATTAATTTACATATAGAATTAGACATATATAGAAAATATATGGATTTAGAAAAGATAAATATGCCTAACCCGAGGTTAGACTGAGTTGTGGTGTAAAACTGCCTGGAACCGACCGACATATCCAGTGACCACAACAAGACCTCTCTAATGTGGGTGGTTAGTGCATCAAGCCCAAAAAGAACCTGAGTTTGACTGAGATGTGGTGTAAAACTGCCCGGAACCGACCGGCATATCCAGTGACCACAACAAGACCTGTCTAATGTGAGTGGTTGGTGCTTTAATGAATAAATTAAAGCAAAGTCAGGATTGGTAGGGTTAAGTCAATTAGGGAAACACTTAACTGATTCAACATGTTAACTAAACGGATGGGTGGTGTTAGGTAAACTTGGACACTTAACCAAATAAACATGTTGATTAGAAAACCCTAGTAACGGGGACCCATTTAAGTAGTAACCCACATAGATGTATCATAGTACCTAAACTAGGCAGGGTGGGGCACGATTACTGGGCTGATTATAAGCGGTTAAAAAATCGGCGGTTGGTGTGTCAGTGTAGGTTCCGATGGAGTACGGGCGTGCACGTACTTGGAAAAAGAAGGCACTGGGCATCAGTAGTATACACTGTGCATCTTGAATCGTGTCGGGTTGCCACCAGAGGGACTGATACACCCTATGGTGGGACCAACACAGGTATCTACAGTCAAGCGGGACCGAATGACATAGGATATGAATGCATGCGAGTAGGAGCCGACAATAAAGGGGATCGTTCGTTATGAACACATGGGGCTGGTTGAACCAATGGTTAGTAGGTGCAGAGAGTATAGTACTGGGTGCGATCACATGTTCCTCTTATCTTATATTAGGGTATTATCCTATGTTCTGTAATTACTATCATGATCCCTTTCCTTGTTTAAATACTAGTAATCACTGAACTTAGCAAACTTACTGTCTGACCCGTTTTCTTTTGTCCTCTTTTCATCCGTTCCCCCCGGTCCACAGGGAGGGAATATTCCAGCTTAGTTGGGCTCTTTGCAAGCTTCAAGAAAGTAGATGTATGATTGGGACTCTCTCACCTTGGCTATGGCTTTTGGACACTACATTTGGGGATTTATGCAGTTTTATTTATGGTTTATGTTTCTTTGTTAAATAATCAAGATAGAAATTATGGTGTAATGTTTTAGAAGTTATTTTGAGACAATTTGTTGTATTGCTTTTGTATTGAACCACGTATGCAATAAATATTTGAATTTTGCTGCTTATATTTATCTGTCTTGTAAATTTTTCTGTGTTTTGTACCTATAACCCTCCACCAAAGTTAAGGCATTCCCTTTGTGAGTGACCTTAACGGAGGTGGGGTGTTTTACTTGGTATCAGAGCAAACGTTTACCAGATCAGATAAAAGTTTTTGAAAACTATTTTCAAAAAGAAATATAAAGAAGCATTTTACAAGAAAAAGTGGTGTTTTAAATTTAAAAAGGCATAATCCCCAAAGCCATTTGCACTATCTTTCTATCCTTCATTTTGTGTCTTTTCTTTTCCATTTAAGCATGTCTGGGAATCTTAACCTTCCAGAGGGTGTACCGATACCTGGCTGGTTCAGGAGGTACATAGAGGCTAGGGCCAACGACGCAGGCCCAACAGATATTCCTCCTCCTCCAACTGCACCGGTTCCTCCTCCTCCTCCTAGTTCAAATGCTTTCTCAAAGATTTGTAGAGACTTTAGGGCCATGGGTGGAAAGGATTTCAAGGGAACTGAATCATTTATAGAAGCAAGGAACTAGCTCAGAGAAAATGAGGATTTGTTTGATATCTTCGAGGTGGACGATAGGTAGAAGATACAGTTGGTTGCATGGTTTCTCGGAGATGAAGCTTCCTATGGTGAGAAGTCACTAACGCTGAAAGACCTGTTGAAACATGGATGGATTTCAGAATGAGGTTTGAGTTGAAATTCCTCTCAAGCTGAACGAAGTTTACAGCTAGAAAAGTTCTTATCTTTTAAGCAATGAAGTATGATGGTCAAGGAATATGTTAACCAATTCAATCAGCTGGCCCGATTTGGACTATACTTAGTAAATACTCCTAATAAGAAGGCTCTTCGTTTTGTCAAGGGATTGAATGAGCCACTTCACAGCCTGGCTATGACCCATGTACCTATGTGGGCTACTTATAAGAGGTTAGTGGACATGGCACTCTCACATGAGGAAGACAAGGGCAAGAAAGGGACAAAAGCGGAAGTGCCTCAAGATAATAAGGGGGAGGGGTCACATAACAAGAAGGCTGATTCAAAGAAAGGCGGGAAGAAAAACAAACCCCATGACAAGAGAAAGTGTAATTTCTGTGGAATTCCTGGATATCTGGTCAAAGACTGCAAGAAGAATAAAAGGAAGATGGGTGGCTGTTTCCACTGTGGTGAGACATGACACATGGCTAAGGCCTGACCAAGGAAGTAAGGGCAGAGAGCTGGACCTTCTTCTGGAGGACAAGTTCACGCTTTCACGGCACCTCCGCAAGAACGAGGTAGAAATATTTCTATCGAAAGTTTAGTCTATCTTTTTTATCATCCCGTTCGTACACTATTTGATTCTGGCGCATCGCACTCTTTTATATCTACTGCTTTAGTGGAATCTCTGCACCTGGACATCAGTATAGTAGAGGATCCCTTGGTTGTTTCAAATTCAATTAGGGGCTCATCTTATTTGTCAATGGTTTGTTTGGATATGAAAATATCTTGTAACGACACGGATTTTGCCCGGACCTAATCGATCGCAAAACCGACCAAGACCATTCAAAACTCGCATACGTTAACTTTGGGAATACAACAGCATCAGAACAATAACAGCAGACTTTTATTTCATTACAATAATGTTACATCAGAGTACAGAATATATCAGAGTACAAAGAAATTAAATTACAGCGGAAGATACATAAAAGATAATACAAACAAACAGCGGAAGACTACCAAGCTCTGGACACAGCTTTAGGCTTCGATCCAGGATCCTGCTAAAAGGATAGATATCTGCAAAAAGCTACTCGACTGCCCGTGTGGAAAAGAGGGCACCCGAGTTTGCAAAGTGAAACAAACTACGAGTCAGTCATGGGACTGGTGTGAGAATTCTAAACTAATATAACTAATAAGACAAATCCAAGGACCACGCCACTTTCGCGGAACGGGTTTACTCCTATGGATTGCCAGTGCATAAACCAAAGTAAATCGAGAAATAACGCAATGTCTTTTTGGAAAAATGAAACCATTGTAAGACCCAAGTCCCATCACACAATGCAACACACACCAGAGGATAGGGTTTTACCTTATAATGGTCAAAAGATGCTAAATACGTAAAACGGATTACTACTAGTGTGTATATGATTTAAATAAAAACATTTCAATCATAAGTATCAATCCTAGACGGCATGGTTACCATATAGCATGTCGCCAATACTAGTTCTACAATCAAAACCGCAAGGGCGTATTGGAAATTTGGATTCCATCATGAGTCGAGGCTAGGGGAAAGCTCCTCTCCGATTCGAGATACTCTAGCAAATGCCTCAGGATCCCCCGCAGTGAACCCTTGGATCTTCAGGGCCGGTCCCCGCCTATGGGCAGTGGATTAGTTATGCCTGAACACACGCTTCCCGGTCCCTTTGGACCTATAGTATGACCACCAACGGCCTATAAAAATAACGAGGCGCCTCAAAATCCATCATCCACATAAGTAAAATGTCAGGGCTGGTAGGTCACTGACACCACTCTAGCTAGAAAGAAACGCGTGCACTCCCTGCAGTCCGTATCCCGTTTTCGACTCATACCGGGGTGTGAGGCTCGCGAAGTCACGCTATACACAAAGCTACGCCTAAACAGGCCGTGCTTTGATCATCAACCACAAGGTCTGCTTTTCAACAAAAGCCTTGATCAATGCATCTTAGCATGCCACATTGTCAGTCCATACTATACCATTAATTTCTACCAATATATAACCTCTAAGCTCGTATGTCTCAGAGAAGGGTGTTAACCACCAAACAGATATATATTAAGAGAGATCAACGAATGTAGTATAAGGGACTACAACGTCAGACATACATTCCATTTATAAACTTATGCCCTGGGTCTGAGCGAAAGTCAAATCCGTGCAATCAACACTACGTCCGGACGGCTACTACTGTCGCCCCTTCAAGGTAGCTACTCCCATCATGGGTCTCAATAGCAACACACCCATTCGATGTGAAGATCGTCGGTCTTCAATCACCGTCTTCAACTCTTCGAACGTCGTATCATTATTTGGAATGAGAGTAAACTCGGACTTCCCAAATAATTCTCGCATATATAAATTTGTAAACCATTCTATATCGTTATTTATTCTTTTATAAATATAAATATCGTCCATTCATTTCATGCGTATAAATATTGTCCATTTATTTCATGCATATAAATATATCGTCCATTCATTACATATGCAGTAATACTACTCTAAACATGAATTTTTATTTCATATGTGGTTTCTTGATTATGCATCTCATATGCGACTCCATGCTTTTTAAAACATGTTAAATTTTCATATGCGGTTCATGCTTCTAAATCATGTTTCATTTCATATTTTTATATTTTTATTCGCATGTGAAATGTAAATAAAAATTCCCTTCTTATTTTCATCTTTTTATTTACATGTGAAAAGTAAATAAAAGTTTCATTCTTATTTTCATCTTTTTATTCGCATGTGAAATGTAAATAAAAATTTCATTCTTATTTTCATTCTTTTTATTCGCATATGAGATGTAAATAAAAGTTTCATTACTTTTATTTATATAAAATATATAAATAATATAACCATTTCATGTTTTCATTCATTTATTCATTTATAACATGAAAATATTCATTGCTTTATGGTTCATTTTCCATTTTCGATCACTTTCTTAATTCAGTGATCTTAACTACTTAATTCCCTTTCAATCTAATTAAAGATTTAATTAAAATCTTATTTAGTTTTAATCTTCCAAAGTCATTATTAAATGATTATTCAAATTTTAGGGAATTAATTCTATCATAAATTCGGGTTAAAGAATAAATGTTATTTAAAACATAATTCACGATAAACCCAAATTTAAATTTCATAAATTTCCCATTTAATATATATAATTAGACATCATTTATTTCAGAGTATTTCATTTAATCTTATATAAAAAATTAATCATCTTCGATTTCCTTTATAAAATGTATAACATAATTTATACGGGTTAAAATGGAGTTACTATTTTAAAATGGACTGAATAGCCCAATTCATTTTCCTTATCCATTTATTATGTTTATCTTTACATTTTATTATTTAATAGCGGGCCAGACCTCTCACATTAGGCCTACAACTTGTGGATGCTGGATATGCCGGTTGGTTCCGGGCAGACTTCTACCACAGGTTGGGCTTAACCTCGTGTCTTGACCCAATTCGTATTTGCGCACTTGGACCTCTCACATTAGGCCCAACATTTATGGATGTTGGATATGCCGGTTGGTTCCGGGCAGACTTCCGCCATAAATGTGACCTAACCTCGTGTCCAGGTACAATTAATAATTATCATTATAATTATCTCTTAAAAGTATTATTTTAAAACATTTCATATTTTAGAATATCTAATTTCTAAAATATCTTTCATTCTTTTACTTATCCTTTCATTTCAGTAAACATTAATCTTTCCATATTAATATCATAAAACTATTCCCAAAATGTTTCAATTGTAATATCAAAACTTACCATTTTGATATTAAATGAAATCTTCCTCAATTAATCCATTTATGTTAAATTTTAAAATCAAATCTTCTAAATTTACAAGTTAACATAAAAACGAGATTTTTCAATTCAAATCTTCATTATTATAATTGGAATGAAATCTTACCAATTTAAACTTTTTATTTCATCCTTTTTAAATGTGCAATCTTCTTAATTAAATCGTCCATTAATTCAATTAATTGAGTAAATAATGAAAATATTTCAAGTTCCTCAATAACGCTAATTATATATTCACATTCATGTACAACTTTCATGTGCAATATCCATATATAAATTTTTTATATTTTTAATCAGAAACACTACGAATATATTTATTTACATATTTTACTTAAAAATGCTTAAAATAAACTTGCATTCATGTTTTGACATAACAATAAAAATAAAGTTGCATTCATATTTTTATGTAAATAAAAATAAAGTTTCATTCGTATTTTTATCAAAACAATAAAAATAAAGTTTCATTCATACTTTAACAAAACGATGCAAATAAAGTTTGTATTTATATTTTATCAAAAAGTGTAAACAATGTTTGCATTCATATTTTTATCAAAAAAATGAGAATAATGTTGCATTTATATTTTATAATAAACAATGCAATTAAGTTTGCTTTCTTATTTTATTAACAACAATGAAGTTATAATTATTTTCTAAATTTACCTAACTCGCTAAAAATAAGTTATCAATCTTATTTTAACTTAAACAATGAAAATATATTTATTTTCTACTTTCACTTAACGCGCTAAAAATATAACAACACTCATATTTTTACATAAACGCTGGAAATAAGGTTGCATTCCTATTTTGACATTAACTATGAAAATAAGTTTATTTTCTTATATCATATAAAAGAGTATTTTATATGTTAACATTTTTCTACGTTTCAAATATCATATAAATGAATATTTATTTACATACACCATACTATGTATTCTAATGGCCCTTTTTATCTAATGACATTCTAACTTAATAACATTCTAGTCTAGTGACATTCCAGTGTTAATGTCATTCTAATTTAATGACATTTTTAATAAATGACATTATAGTAATTTAACTTGAAGGACAAACTCCTCTCAACATGAATAGACAAATTCATGTTGACATAAATGACAATTTCAATCTTCACATAAATGACAAGTTAAATTTTCACATAAATGACGAATTCAGTCATAAATGACAAATTTATCTTACATAATATATCCTTAATAAAAATGGCATGTTTATTCTAATTAAACATTTACGACATATATGATTTTTCAACTATAATTAAACACATATGACGATTATGATTTGTCAATTCAAATCACACATACATGACATATATAATCTATCCATTCCAATTAAACATATATGACATACATGATTTTTCAACTATTAAAACCCATTCTTCTTATTTTACGTATCCTAATGTCAAAAAAATGATTTCATATGTTAACATTTTCTAACTTAAATGAGAAAATGTTCTCTTTTATATGCAACATAACTTTTCTAACTTAAATGAGAAAATGTTCTTAAATCTAACATTACATTTTTGTAACAAACAATATTTTATTCTAACTTTACATTTTTTGACACAAAATTTTATTTTATTCTAACTTTACATTTTATTTTGTTTTGACCAAAGCGATGTTTATATTTTAACATAACGTTAATTGACCAAAATGATAGTTTGATTTTAACCATGCTAATTTAATAAAAATGAACATTTTTATTTAGTCGATACTAATTCAATAAAAATGACAAGTTCTATTTCAACATGACGTTGTCTAATAAAATTGAGATTTTTATTTTCCTAAAACATTTTATAACAAAATGACATATTTTTTTCCTAATAAAAAAAATTATAAAACACTTCTAACTAGATAACAAAATTTTCTAATATAACATAAATGACAAATTTGTTTATTTTTCTAACATGAAGATTTCGAACAAAGACGTTTACTTTATCTACCATGAAGATTCTAATAAAACCATCCTAATAAAAAGGTTATTTTAATGCCAACATAACATGAACCAATGACAATGATACTTTATTGTTAACGCAGCATGATTTAAACAACATCAGCATCGCAATCAATACAAACAACAAACAATAATTTCAGTCACAGATCTGATTTCATCACATGAACAATTTTATCGCATAACCCATTTTTCTACATCGAATAAATATAATTTTATAAATCCTTTTGATGTGAGTTAGAATTCTCACCGATGGTTTTTGAATTTTCAAAAATTGTAGATCAGTCCGTTTCAGATCTGGTCTGTGTTGTAGAGTTCGCCATGACGAGTCCATTGCAACTTTATTTCTCTAATCCTTTCTTCCATCTTCGTTCAATTCACAGAACCCATCATCGATAGTCTCTCTCCCTGCGCCCCGCTTCTGGAGTCACCGTTCGTTGAAATCGAAGAACTGACATCGCTTAACAATTTGGCTATTATAAATTTGTGAAGATACTGCGTAGATTTGAGGATTAATTGGAGATAAAATCGAAGAGGAATGGTAAATATGAAGGGGAAGAAAAAGAATGGGAGTGGTTCTAAGAATGAATGGAAATTAGGATAAATACATAGGAATAAGAAATATAAATGAAGCGGTAAAAGAATGGATATGAATAGAGAACCAAAAGGAAATAAATTAAAGGTATGAATGGTTTAAATTTTTCCCTTTTATTTATTCAAATTTCAAAGGTTAATTAAATGAATACAGTATTCAATTTCATTTATCCTTAATTTAATTACCCATCTAATCCTTGTCTAACATAGGAATAAATTACCTGTGTCATACATCTCAAATTCAATTTTCTAACATTTTTAATCGAGCAATTAATCTTTGTAAAACAATCAATTCATTAATCATTCCTTCCAAACATGACAAAGTTAACATAATGTCTCATTTCACATTTCTTTTTATACTTGAAATAAACTATTAGGAAAATTTCATTATACTAAATTCCGACATTATATTCCAATTTCAAAATTAACTGGTTTGTTTTATTGTATTAATTCAACATTTATTATAGTTTCGTTATTTCCAATCTTCCTATTTTCACATTTTTATTTTAATGTAAAATCTTATTTTTACATCTTCCTATTTAATATAAAATCTATTTAATCATTTATGTTTACATCGTAAAACATAAACAAAAGATAAACTTTTATATAATTAACAAATGTAAATTTTGATTTAGACATTTTTTGTTTACATAAAAATTGTAAACAAAAGATTAACTTTTTATTAAATTGACAAATGTTAATTTAGATTTTGACATTTTTTTATTTATTTATACTTTGTTCAAACAAAAAGGGTATTTTGAATATGAACAAACATAAAAGTTGACATTTTGAATCCTAGCATAAGTGGTATTTTTAACTCAACATAAATGTCATTTTGAATACTAACATAAATGGTGATTATAACTCAACATAAATGACCCTTTGAGCTTTATCATAAGTGGTGATTCTAATAGGTCAATTGTCATAAATGACATTTCAAATATGCATTTTATTATGTTCGCAAAAATAAAGGTAAAGCTCGTATTTTATTTTGTAAACAGGATTAAAGATTAAAATTAGCATTTTATTTTGTAAACAAAATAAAAGATTAAAACTTGCTTTTTATTTTATAAACAAAATAAAGGTAAAAATTGGTGTTTTATTTTGTAAACAAAGTAAAGTTAAAAAAAACTTGTCTTTTATTTTCAAATGACAAAATATATTCTTTCATTTCATTCTCTTAATATGAATAAAAATGATAATCTTGTATGTTGACTTTCAATACACAAACAAAAATGAAAATTTGTTTGTTAACTTTTGATTCAAACAAAAATAGTGATTTTGTTTATCAATTTTTTTTTAAATAAATCAAAATGTTCATTTTCCAATTAATCCCTTTAAATGAATAAAAAGGTTCATTTCTAACTCACTAACATATTAACCCAAAATGAGTATTTAAATTCACTAATCAAGTCTTGACAAGAATGTTGTTCTTTTTCACTAATGTGATGTTTATAAAAATGTTGTTTGTTTGTCTAACCAATTTCTTAACCAAAATTGTCAATTTGATTTAATCATCATTTCTAATCAAGGCGATATTTTTATTAGTCTAATAAATCATTTTTATGTTCTTACATTTAAATAAAGACTAACATTTATTTTAAAACATATTTCATTTTTTTTTAAATTCTGACGCATTTTCTGTCAAAATTTCCTTAAAATGATTTTTTTTTTAAATTAGTTCCAAAATTCCGGGTTGTTACAATCTCCCCCACTTAAAATCTTTTCGTCCTTGAAAAGGAACTAGGCTAAAAGTTGTTTAATTAACTAACTAAATTTTAATTTTACTTTAATTAATTTCATTTGTTGGCTAACTTATCAAATATACATACTTTTATATATTTAAAAATCATATTTTCAGAAATAGATTATATAATCAAAAATACGCTAATTATAAGCTTATCAATCTGAACTCATTCTAGGGCATTACTAACCCCATCTCTAATGAGTTTTCTCATTCTAGGATACTGCTGATCCTATCTCTAATGAGTATTCTTATTGGACATTACTAATCCAATTCTCTGATGAGTCTTTTGTTCAGTTCTAACGAGTTGTACCCCAAAGATTTGAGCTAACCAGAGCTCTGATACCACCTGTAACGACACGGATTTTGCCCGGACCTAATCGATCGCAAAACCGACCAAGACCATTCAAAACTCGCATACGTTAACTTTGGGAATACAACAACATCAGAACAATAACAGCAGACTTTTATTTCATTACAATAATGTTACATCAGAGTACAGAATATATCAGAGTACAAAGAAATTAAATTACAGCGGAAGATACATAAAAGATAATACAAACAAACAGCGGAAGACTACCAAGCTCTGGACACAGCTTTAGGCTTCGATCCAGGATCCTGCTAAAAGAATAGATATCTGCAAAAAGCTACTCGACTGCCCGTGTGAAAAAGAGGGCACCCGAGTTTGCAAAGTGAAACAAACTATGAGTCAGTCATGGGACTGGTGTGAGAATTCTAAACTAATATAACTAATAAGACAAATCCAAGGACCACGCCACTTTCGCGGAACGGGTTTACTCCTATGGATTGCCAGTGCATAAACCAAAGTAAATCGAGAAATAACGCAATGTCTTTTTGGAAAAAGGAAACCATTATAAGACCCAAGTCACATCACACAATGCAACGCACACCAGAGGATAGGGTTTTACCTTATAATGGTCAAAAGATGCTAAATACGTAAAACGGATTACTACTATTGTGTATATGTTTTAAATAAAAACATTTCAATCATAAGTATCAATCCTAGACGGCATGGTTACCATATAGCATGTCGCCAATACTAGTTCTACAATCAAAACCGCAAGGGCGTATTGGAAATTTGGATTCCATCATGAGTCGAGGCTAGGGGCAAGCTCCTCTCCGATTCGAGATACTCTAGCAAATGCCTCAGGATCCCCCGCAGTGAACCCTTGGATCTTCAGGGCCGGTCCCCGCCTATGGGCAGTGGATTAGTTATGCCTGAACACACGCTTCCCGGTCCCTTTGGACCTATAGTATGACCACCAACGGCCTATAAAAATAACGAGGCGCCTCAAAATCCATCATCCACATAAGTAAAATGTCAGGGCTGGTAGGTCACTGACACCACTCTAGCTAGAAAGAAACGTGTGCACTCCCTGCAGTCTGTATCCCGTTTTTGACTCATACCGGGGTGTGAGGCTCGCGAAGTCACGCTATACACAAAGCTACGCCTAAACAGGCCATGCTTTGATCATCAACCACAAGGCCTGCTTTTCAACAAAAGCCTTGATCAATGCATCTTAGCATGCCACATTGTCAGTCCATACTATACCATTAATTTCTACCAATATATAAACTCTAAGCTCGTATGTCTCAGAGAAGGGTGTTAACCACCAAACAGATATATATTAAGAGAGATCAACGAATGTAGTATAAGGGACTACAACGTCAGACATACATTCCATTTATAAACTTATGCCCTGGGTCTGAGCGAAAGTCAAATCCGTGCAATCAACACTACGTCCGGACGGCTACTACTGTCGCCCCTTCAAGGTAGCTACTCCCATCATGGGTCTCAATAGCAACACACCCATTCGATGTGAAGATCGTCGGTCTTCAATCACCGTCTTCAACTCTTCGAACGTCGTATCATTATTTGGAATGAGAGTAAACTCGGACTTCCCAAATAATTCTCGCATATATAAATTTGTAAACCATTCTATATCGCTATTTATTCTTTTATAAATATAAATATCGTCCATTCATTTCATGCGTATAAATATTGTCCATTTATTTCATGCATATAAATATATCGTCCATTCATTACATATGCAGTAATACTACTCTAAACATGAATTTTTATTTCATATGCGGTTTCTTGATTATGCATTTCATATGCGACTCCATGCTTTTTAAAACATGTTAAATTTTCATATGCGGTTCATGCTTCTAAATCATGTTTCATTTCATATTTTTATATTTTTATTCGCATGTGAAATGTAAATAAAAATTCCCTTCTTATTTTCATCTTTTTATTTACATGTGAAAAGTAAATAAAAGTTTCATTCTTATTTTCATCTTTTTATTCGCATGTGAAATGTAAATAAAAATTTCATTCTTATTTTCATTCTTTTTATTCGCATATGAGATGTAAATAAAAGTTTCATTACTTTTATTTATATAAAATATATAAATAGTATAACCATTTCATGTTTTCATTCATTTATTCATTTATTACATGAAAATATTCATTGCTTTATGGTTCATTTTCCATTTTCGATCACGTTCTTAATTCAGTGATCTTAACTACTTAATTCCCTTTCAATCTAATTAAAGATTTAATTAAAATCTTATTTAGTTTTAATCTTCCAAAGTCATTATTAAATGATTATTCAAATTTTAGGGAATTAATTCTATCATAAATTCGCTTTAAAGAATAAATGTTATTTAAAACATAATTCACGATAAAACCAAATTTAAATTTCATAAATTTCCCATTTAATATATATAATTAGACATCATTTATTTCAGAGTATTTCATTTAATCTTATATAAAATATTAATCATCTTCGATTTCCTTTGTAAAATGTATAACATAATTTATACGGGTTAAAATGGAGTTACTATTTTAAAATGGACTGAATAGCCCAATTCATTTTCCTTATCCATTTATTATGTTTATCTTTACATTTTATTATTTAATAGCGGGCCAGACCTCTCACATTAGGCCTACAACTTGTGGATGCTGGATATGCCGGTTGGTTCCGGGCAGACTTCTACCACAGGTTGGGCTTAACCTCGTGTCTTGACCCAATTCGTATTTGCGCACTTGGACCTCTCACATTAGGCCCAACATTTATGGCTGCTGGATATGCCGGTTGGTTCCGGGCAGACTTCCGCCATAAATGTGACCTAACCTCGTGTCCAGGTACAATTAATAATTATCATTATAATTATCTCTTAAAAGTATTATTTTAAAACATTTCATATTTTAGAATATCTAATTTCTAAAATATCTTTCATTCTTTTACTTATCCTTTCATTTCAGTAAACATTAATCTTTCCATATTACCATTTTGATATTAAATGAAATCTTCCTCAATTAATCCATTTATGTTAAATTTTAAAATCAAATCTTCTAAATTTACAAGTTAACATAAAAACGAGATTTTTCAATTCAAATCTTCATTATTATAATTGGAATGAATTCTTACCAATTTAAACTTTTTATTTCATCCTTTTTAAATGTGCAATCTTCTTAATTAAATCGTCCATTAATTCAATTAATTGAGTAAATAATGAAAATATTTCAAGTTCCTCAATAACGCTAATTATATATTCACATTCATGTACAACTTTCATGTGCAATATCCGTATATAAATTTTTTATATTTTTAATCAGAAACACTACGAATATATTTATTTACATATTTTACTTAAAAATGCTTAAAATAAACTTGCATTCATGTTTTGACATAACAATAAAAATAAAGTTGCATTCATATTTTTATGTAAATAAAAATAAAGTTTCATTCATATTTTTAGCAAAACAATAAAAATAAAGTTTCATTCATACTTTAACAAAACGATGCAAATAAAGTTTGCATTTATATTTTATCAAAAAGTGTAAACAATGTTTGCATTCATATGTTTATCAAAAAAATGAGAATAATGTTGCATTTATATTTTATAATAAACAATGCAATTAAGTTTGCATTCTTATTTTATTAACAACAATGAAGTTATAATTATTTTCTAAATTTACCTAACTCATTAAAAATAAGTTATCAATCTTATTTTAACTTAAACAATGAAAATATATTTATTTTCTACTTTCACTTAACGCGCTAAAAATATAACAACACTCATATTTTTACATAAACGCTGGAAATAAGGTTGCATTCCTATTTTGACATTAACTATGAAAATAAGTTTATTTTCTTATATCATATAAAAGAGTATTTTATATGTTAACATTTTTCTACGTTTCTAATATCATATAAATGAATATTTATTTACATACACCATACTATGTATTCTAATGGCCCTTTTTATCTGATGACATTCTAACTTAATAACATTCTAGTCTAGTGACATTCCAGTGTTAATGTCATTCTAATTTAATGACATTTTTAATAAATGGCATTATAGTAATTTAACTTGAAGGATGAACTCCTCTCAACATGAATAGACAAATTCATGTTGACATAAATGACAATTTCAATCTTCACATAAATGACAAGTTAAATTTTCACATAAATGACGAATTCAGTAATAAATGACAAATTTATCTTACATAATATATCCCTAATAAAAATGGCATGTTTATTCTAATTAAACATTTACGACATATATGATTTTTCAACTATAATTAAACACATATGACGATTATGATTTGTCAATTCAAATCACACATACATGACATATATAATCTATCCATTCCAATTAAACATATATGACATACATGATTTTTCAACTATTAAAATCCATTCTTTTTATTTTACGTATCCTAATGTCAAAAAAATGATTTCATATGTTAACATTTTCTAACTTAAATGAGAAAATGTTCTCTTTTATATGCAACATAACTTTTCTAACTTAAATGAGAAAATGTTCTTAAATCTAACATTACATTTTTGTAACAAACAATATTTTATTCTAACTTTACATTTTATGATACAAAATTTTATTTTATTCTAACTTTACATTTTATTTTGTTTTGACCAAAGCGATGTTTATATTTTAACATAACGTTAATTGACCAAAATGATAGTTTGATTTTAACCATGCTAATTTAATAAAAATGAACATTTTTATTTAGTCGATACTAATTCAATAAAAATGACAAGTTCTATTTCAACATGACGTTGTCTAATAAAATTGAGATTTTTATTTTCCTAAAACATTTTATAACAAAATGTCATATTTTTTTCCTAATAAAAAAAATTATAAAACACTTCTAACAAGATAACAAAATTTTCTAATATAACATAAATGACAAATTTGTTTATTTTTCTAACATGAAGATTTCGAACAAAGACGTTTACTTTATCTACCATGAAGATTCTAATAAAACCATCCTAATAAAAAGGTTATTTTAATGCCAACATAACATGAACCAATGACAATGATACTTTATTGTTAACGCAGCATGATTTAAACAACATCAGCATCGCAATCAATACAAACAACAAACAATAATTTCAGTCACAGATCTGATTTCATCACATGAACCATTTTATCGCATAACCCATTTTTCTACATCGAATAAATATAATTTTATAAATCCTTTTGATGTGAGTTAGAATTCTCACCGATGGTTTTTGAATTTTCAAAAATTGTAGATCAGTCCGTTTCAGATCTGGTCTATGTTGTAGAGTTCGCCATGACGAGTCCATTGCAACTTTATTTCTCTAATCCTTTCTTCCATCTTCGTTCAATTCACAGAACCCATCATCGATCGTCTCTCTCCCTGCGCCCTGCTTCTGGAGTCACCGTTCGTTGAAATCGAAGAACTGACATCGCTTAACAATTTGGCTATTATAAATTTGTGAAGATACTGCGTAGATTTGAGGATTAATTGGAGATAAAATCGAAGAGGAATGGTAAATATGAAGAGGAAGAAAAAGAATGGGAGTGGTTCTAAGAATGAATGGAAATTAGGATAAATACATAGGAATAAGAAATATAAATGAAGCGGTAAAAGAATGGATATGAATAGAGAACCAAAAGGAAATAAATTAAAGGTATGAATGGTTTAAATTTTTCCCTTTTATTTTTCAAATTTCAAAGGTTAATTAAATGAATACAGTATTCAGTTTCATTTATCCTTAATTTAATTACCCATCTAATCCTAGTCTAACATAGGAATAAATTACCTGTGTCATACATCTCAAATTCAATTTTCTAACATTTTTAATCGAGCAATTAATCTTTGTAAAACAATCAATTCATTAATCATTCCTTCCAAACATGACAAAGTTAACATAATGTCTCATTTCACATTTCTTTTTATACTTGAAATAAACTATTAGGAAAATTTCATTATAATAAATTCCGACATTATATTCCAATTTCAAAATTAACTGGTTTGTTTTATTGTATTAATTCAACATTTATTATAGTTTCGTTATTTCCATTCTTCCTATTTTCACATTTTTATTTTAATGTAAAATCTTATTTTTACATCTTCCTATTTAATATAAAATCTATTTAATCATTTATGTTTACATCGTAAAACATAAACAAAAGATAAACTTTTATATAATTAACAAATGTAAATTTTGATTTAGACATTTTTTGTTTACATAAAAATTGTAAACAAAATATTAACTTTTTATTAAATTGACAAAGGTTAATTTAGATTTTGACATTTTTTTATTTATTTATACTTTGTTCAAACAAAAAGGGTATTTTGAATATGAACAAACATAAAAGTTGACATTTTGAATCCTAGCATAAGTGGTATTTTTAACTCAACATAAATGTCATTTTGAATACTAACATAAATGGTGATTATAACTCAACATAAATGACCCTTTGAGCTTTATCATAAGTGGTGATTCTAATAGGTCAATTGTCATAAATGACATTTCAAATATGCATTTTATTATGTTCGCAAAAATAAAGGTAAAGCTCGTATTTTATTTTGTAAACAGGATTAAAGATTAAAATTAGCATTTTATTTTGTAAACAAAATAAAAGATTAAAACTTGCTATTTATTTTATAAACAAAATAGTGGTAAAAATTGGTGTTTTATTTTGTAAACAAAGTAAAGTTAAAAAAAACTTGTCTTTTATTTTCAAATGACAAAATATATTCTTTCATTTCATTCTCTTAATATGAATAAAAATGATAATCTTGTATGTTGACTTTCAATACACAAACAAAAATGAAAATTTGTTTGTTAACTTTTGATTCAAACAAAAATAGTGATTTTGTTTATCAATTTTTTTTTTTAAATAAATCAAAATGTTCATTTTCCAATTAATCCCTTTCAATGAATAAAAAGGTTCATTTCTAACTCACTAACATATTAACCCAAAATGAGTATTTAAATTCACTAATCAAGTCTTGACAAGAATGTTGTTCTTTTTCACTAATGTGATGTTTATAAAAATGTTGTTTGTTTGTCTAACCAATTTCTTAACCAAAATTGTCAATTTGATTTAATCATCATTTCTAATCAAGGCGATATTTTTATTAGTCTAATAAATCATTTTTATGTTCTTACATTTAAATAAAGACTAACATTTATTTTAAAACATATTTCATTTTTTTTTTAAATTCTGACGCATTTTCTGTCAAAATTTCCTTAAAATGATTTTTTTTTAAATTAGTTCCAAAATTCCGGGTTGTTACAATCTCCCCCACTTAAAATCTTTTCGTCCTCGAAAAGGAACTAGGCTAAAAGTTGTTTAATTAACTAACTAAATTTTAATTTTACTTTAATTAATTTCATTTGTTGGCTAACTTATCAAATATACATACTTTTATATATTTAAAAATCATATTTTCAGAAATAGATTATATAATCAAAAATACGCTAATTATAAGCTTATCAATCTGAACTCATTCTAGGGCATTACTAACCCCATCTCTAATGAGTTTTCTCATTCTAGGATACTGCTGATCCTATCTCTAATGAGTATTCTTATTGGACATTACTAATCCAATTCTCTGATGAGTCTTTTGTTCAGTTCTAACGAGTTGTACCCCAATGATTTGAGCTAACCAGAGCTCTGATACCACCTGTAACGACACGGATTTTGCCCGGACCTAATCGATCGCAAAACCGACCAAGACCATTCAAAACTCGCATACGTTAACTTTGGGAATACAACAACATCAGAACAATAACAGCAGACTTTTATTTCATTACAATAATGTTACATCAGAGTACAGAATATATCAGAGTACAAAGAAATTAAATTACAGCGGAAGATACATAAAAGATAATACAAACAAACAGCGGAAGACTACCAAGCTCTGGACACAGCTTTAGGCTTCGATCCAGGATCCTGCTAAAAGAATAGATATCTGCAAAAAGCTACTCGACTGCCCGTGTGGAAAAGAGGGCACCCGAGTTTGCAAAGTGAAACAAACTACGAGTCAGTCATGGGACTGGTGTGAGAATTCTAAACTAATATAACTAATAAGACAAATCCAAGGACCACGCCACTTTCGTGGAACGGGTTTAATCCTATGGATTGCCAGTGCATAAACCAAAGTAAATCGAGAAATAACGCAATGTCTTTTTGGAAAAATGAAACCATTATAGGACCCAAGTCCCATCACACAATGCAACGAACACCAGAGGATAGGGTTTTACCTTATAATGGTCAAAAGATGCTAAATACGTAAAACGGATTACTACTAGTGTGTATATGTTTTAAATAAAAACATTTCAATCATAAGTATCAATCCTAGACGGCATGGTTACCATATAGCATGTCGCCAATACTAGTTCTACAATCAAAACCGCAAGGGCGTATTGGAAATTTGGATTCCATCATGAGTCGAGGCTAGGGGCAAGCTCCTCTCCGATTCGAGATACTCTAGCAAATGCCTCAGGATCCCCCGCAGTGAACCCTTGGATCTTCAGGGCCGGTCCCCGCCTATGGGCAGTGGATTAGTTATGCCTGAACACACGCTTCCCGGTCCCTTTGGACCTATAGTATGACCACCAACGGCCTATAAAAATAACGAGGCGCCTCAAAATCCATCATCCACATAAGTAAAATGTCAGGGCTGGTAGGTCACTGACACCACTCTAGCTAGAAAGAAACGTGTGCACTCCCTGCAGTCCGTATCCCGTTTTTGACTCATACCGGGGTGTGAGGCTCGCGAAGTCACGCTATACACAAAGCTACGCCTAAACAGGCCGTGCTTTGATCATCAACCGCAAGGCCTGCTTTTCAACAAAAGCCTTGATCAATGCATCTTAGCATGCCACATTGTCAGTCCATACTATACCATTAATTTCTACCAATATATAACCTCTAAGCTCGTATGTCTCAGAGAAGGGTGTTAACCACCAAACAGATATATATTAAGAGAGATCAACGAATGTAGTATAAGGGACTACAACGTCAGACATACATTCCATTTATAAACTTATGCCCTGGGTCTGAGCGAAAGTCAAATCCGTGCAATCAACACTACGTCCGGACGGCTACTACTGTCGCCCCTTCAAGGTAGCTACTCCCATCATGGGTCTCAATAGCAACACACCCATTCGATGTGAAGATCGTCGGTCTTCAATCACCGTCTTCAACTCTTCGAACGTCGTATCATTATTTGGAATGAGAGTAAACTCGGACTTCCCAAATAATTCTCGCATATATAAATTTGTAAACCATTCTATATCGTTATTTATTCTTTTATAAATATAAATATCGTCCATTCATTTCATGCGTATAAATATTGTCCATTTATTTCATGCATATAAATATATCGTCCATTCATTACATATGCAGTAATACTACTCTAAACATGAATTTTTATTTCATATGCGGTTTCTTGATTATGCATTTCATATACGACTCCATGCTTTTTAAAACATGTTAAATTGTCATATGCGGTTCATGCTTCTAAATCATGTTTCATTTTATATTTTTATATTTTTATTCGCATGTGAAATGTAAATAAAAATTCCCTTCTTATTTTCATCTTTTTATTTACATGTGAAAAGTAAATAAAAGTTTCATTCTTATTTTCATCTTTTTATTCGCATGTGAAATGTAAATAAAAATTTCATTCTTATTTTCATTCTTGTTATTCGCATATGAGATGTAAATAAAAGTTTCATTACTTTTATTTATATAAAATATATAAATAATATAACCATTTCATGTTTTCATTCATTTATTCATTTATAACATGAAAATATTCATTGCTTTATGGTTCATTTTCCATTTTCGATCACTTTCTTAATTCAGTGATCTTAACTACTTAATTCCCTTTCAATCTAATTAAAGATTTAATTAAAATCTTATTTAGTTTTAATCTTCCAAAGTCATTATTAAATGATTATTCAAATTTTAGGGAATTAATTCTATCATAAATTCGGGTTAAAGAATAAATGTTATTTAAAACATAATTCACGATAAACCCAAATTTAAATTTCATAAATTTCCCATTTAATATATATAATTAGACATCATTTATTTCAGAGTATTTCATTTAATCTTATATAAAATATTAATCATCTTCGATTTCCTTTATAAAATGTATAACATAATTTATACGGGTTAAAATGGAGTTACTATTTTAAAATGGACTGAATAGCCCAATTCATTTTCCTTATCCATTTATTATGTTTATCTTTACATTTTATTATTTAATAGCGGGCCAGACCTCTCACATTAGGCCTACAACTTGTGGATGCTGGATATGCCGGTTGGTTCCGGGCAGACTTCTACCACAGGTTGGGCTTAACCTCGTGTCTTGACCCAATTCGTATTTGCGCACTTGGACCTCTCACATTAGGCCCAACATTTATGGCTGCTGGATATGCCGGTTGGTTCCGGGCAGACTTCCGCCATAAATGTGACCTAACCTCGTGTCCAGGTACAATTAATAATTATCATTATAATTATCTCTTAAAAGTATTATTTTAAAACATTTCATATTTTAGAATATCTAATTTCTAAAATATCTTTCATTCTTTTACTTATCCTTTCATTTCAGTAAACATTAATCTTTCCATATTAATATCATAAAACTATTCCCAAAATGTTTCAATTGTAATATCAAAACTTACCATTTTGATATTAAATGAAATCTTCCTCAATTAATCCATTTATGTTAAATTTTAAAATCAAATCTTCTAAATTTACAAGTTAACATAAAAACGAGATTTTTCAATTCAAATCTTCATTATTATAATTGGAATGAAATCTTACCAATTTAAACTTTTTATTTCATCCTTTTTAAATGTGCAATCTTCTTAATTAAATCGTCCATTAATTCAATTAATTGAGTAAATAATGAAAATATTTCAAGTTCCTCAATAACGCTAATTATATATTCACATTCATGTACAACTTTCATGTGCAATATCCATATATAAATTTTTTATATTTTTAATCAGAAACACTACGAATATATTTATTTACATATTTTACTTAAAAATGCTTAAAATAAACTTGCATTCATGTTTTGACATAACAATAAAAATAAAGTTGCATTCATATTTTTATGTAAATAAAAATAAAGTTTCATTCATATTTTTATCAAAACAATAAAAATAAAGTTTCATTCATACTTTAACAAAACGATGCAAATAAAGTTTGCATTTATATTTTATCAAAAAGTGTAAACACTGTTTGCATTCATATTTTTATCAAAAAAATGAGAATAATGTTGCATTTATATTTTATAATAAACAATGCAATTAAGTTTGCATTCTTATTTTATTAACAACAATGAAGTTATAATTATTTTCTAAATTTACCTAACTCGCTAAAAATAAGTTATCAATCTTATTTTAACTTAAACAATGAAAATATATTTATTTTCTACTTTCACTTAACGCGCTAAAAATATAACAACACTCATATTTTTACATAAACGCGGGAAATAAGGTTGCATTCCTATTGTGACATTAACTATGAAAATAAGTTTATTTTCTTATATCATATAAAAGAGTATTTTATATGTTAACATTTTTCTACGTTTCAAATATCATATAAATGAATATTTATTTACATACACCATACTATGTATTCTAATGGCCCTTTTTATCTAATGACATTCTAACTTAATAACATTCTAGTCTAGTGACATTCCAGTGTTAATGTCATTCTAATTTAATGACATTTTTAATAAATGACATTATAATAATTTAACTTGAAGGACAAACTCCTCTCAACATGAATAGACAAATTCATGTTGACATAAATGACAATTTCAATCTTCACATAAATGACAAGTTAAATTTTCACATAAATGACGAATTCAGTCATAAATGACAAATTTATCTTACATAATATATCCCTAATAAAAATGGCATGTTTATTCTAATTAAACATTTACGACATATATGATTTTTCAACTATAATTAAACACATATGACGATTATGATTTGTCAATTCAAATCACACATACATGACATATATAATCTATCCATTCCAATTAAACATATATGACATACATGATTTTTCAACTATTAAAATCCATTCTTTTTATTTTACGTATCCTAATGTCAAAAAAATGATTTCATATGTTAACATTTTCTAAATTAAATGAGAAAATGTTCTCTTTTATATGCAACATAACTTTTCTAACTTAAATGAGAAAATGTTCTTAAATCTAACATTACATTTTTGTAACAAACGATATTTTATTCTAACTTTACATTTTATGACACAAAATTTTATTTTATTCTAACTTTACATTTTATTTTGTTTTGACCAAAGCGATGTTTATATTTTAACATAACGTTAATTGACCAAAATGATAGTTTGATTTTAACCATGCTAATTTAATAAAAATGAACATTTTTATTTAGTCGATACTAATTCAATAAAAATGACAAGTTCTATTTCAACATGACGTTGTCTAATAAAATTTATTTTCCTAAAACATTTTATAACAAAATGACATATTTTTTCCTAATAAAAAAAATTATAAAACACTTCTAACAAGATAACAAAATTTTCTAATATAACATAAATGACAAATTTGTTTATTTTTCTAACATGAAGATTTCGAACAAAGATGTTTACTTTATCTACCATGAAGATTCTAATAAAACCTTCCTAATAAAAAGGTTATTTTAATGTCAACATAACATGAACCAATGACAATGATACTTTATTGTTAACGCAGCATGATTTAAACAACATCAGCATCGCAATCAATACAAACAACAAACAATAATTTCAGTCACAGATCTGATTTCATCACATGAACAATTTTATCGCATAACCCATTTTTCTACATCGAATAAATATAATTTTATAAATCCTTTTGATGTGAGTTAGAATTCTCACCGATGGTTTTTGAATTTTCAAAAATTGTAGATCAGTCCGTTTCAGATCTGGTCTGTGTTGTAGAGTTCGCCATGACGAGTCCATTGCAACTTTATTTCTCTAATCCTTTCTTCCATCTTCGTTCAATTCATAGAACCCATCATCGATCGTCTCTCTCCCTGCGCCCCGCTTCTGGAATCACCGTTCGTTGAAATCGAAGAACTGACATCGCTTAACAATTTGGCTATTATAAATTTGTGAAGATACTGCGTAGATTTGAGGATTAATTGGAGATAAAATCGAAGAGGAATGGTAAATATGAAGAGGAAGAAAAAGAATGGGAGTGGTTCTAAGAATGAATGGAAATTAGGATAAATACATAGGAATAAGAAATATAAATGAAGCGGTAAAAGAATGGATATGAATAGAGAACCAAAAGGAAATAAATTAAAGGTATGAATGGTTTAAATTTTTCCCTTTTATTTATTCAAATTTCAAAGGTTAATTAAATGAATACAGTATTCAATTTCATTTATCCTTAATTTAATTACCCATCTAATCCTAGTCTAACATAGGAATAAATTACCTGTGTCATACATCTCAAATTCAATTTTCTAACATTTTTAATCGAGCAATTAATCTTTGTAAAACAATCAATTCATTAATCATTCCTTCCAAACATGACAAAGTTAACATAATGTCTCATTTCACATTTCTTTTTATACTTGAAATAAACTATTAGGAAAATTTCATTATACTAAATTCCGACATTATATTCCAATTTCAAAATTAACTGGTTTGTTTTATTGTATTAATTCAACATTTATTATAGTTTCGTTATTTCCAATCTTCCTATTTTCACATTTTTATTTTAATGTAAAATCTTATTTTTACATCTTCCTATTTAATATAAAATCTATTTAATCATTTATGTTTACATCGTAAAACGTAAACAAAAGATAAACTTTTATATAATTAACAAATGTAAATTTTGATTTAGACATTTTTTGTTTACATAAAAATTGTAAACAAAAGATTAACTTTTTATTAAATTGACAAATGTTAATTTAGATTTTGACATTTTTTTATTTATTTATACTTTGTTCAAACAAAAAGGGTATTTTGAATATGAACAAACATAAAAGTTGACATTTTGAATCCTAGCATAAGTGGTATTTTTAACTCAACATAAATGTCATTTTGAATACTAACATCAATGGTGATTATAACTCAACATAAATGACCCTTTGAGCTTTATCATAAGTGGTGATTCTAATAGGTCAATTGTCATAAATGACATTTCAAATATGCATTTTATTATGTTCGCAAAAATAAAGGTAAAGCTCGTATTTTATTTTGTAAACAGGATTAAAGATTAAAATTAGCATTTTATTTTGTAAACAAAATAAAAGATTAAAACTTGCTTTTTATTTTATAAACAAAATAAAGGTAAAAATTGGTGTTTTATTTTGTAAACAAAGTAAAGTTAAAAAAAACTTGTCTTTTATTTTCAAATGACAAAATATATTCTTTCATTTCATTCTCTTAATATGAATAAAAATGATAATCTTGTATGTTGACTTTCAATACACAAACAAAAATGAAAATTTGTTTGTTAACTTTTGATTCAAACAAAAATAGTGATTTTGTTTATCAATTTTTTTTTTAAATAAATCAAAATGTTCATTTTCCAATTAATCCCTTTCAATGAATAAAAAGGTTCATTTCTAACTCACTAACATATTAACCCAAAATGAGTATTTAAATTCACTAATCAAGTCTTGACAAGAATGTTGTTCTTTTTCACTAATGTGATGTTTATAAAAATGTTGTTTGTTTGTCTAACCAATTTCTTAACCAAAATTGTCAATTTGATTTAATCATCATTTCTAATCAAGGCGATATTTTTATTAGTCTAATAAATCATTTTTATGTTCTTACATTTAAATAAAGACTAACATTTATTTTAAAACATATTTCATTTTTTTTTTAATTCTGACGCATTTTCTGTCAAAATTTCCTTAAAATGATTTTTTTTTTAAATTAGTTCCAAAATTCCGGGTTGTTACATATCTATACTAAGCATTGGGTTTAGATGTGATGCCTTTGTTTTGCGCTTCACGGGTTATGGGTTGATTCTAGGCATGGACTGGCTATCTAGTAATGGTGTCGTCCTCGATTGTGAAAAGGGAGTGGTTAGACTCATGACTCGCCTCGGTAACACTCTCGAAATTTCTTGTAATCCCATGAACTCCGTTATGCTTAGTTATCTAGAATCTCTTGATGCGTCTGTTGAGAACTTGCAGTCTGTAAGGGTAGTCCGCAAATACTTGGATGTGTTTGAAGAGGTACAAGGCTTACCTCCGAAGCGGGAAATAAACATCCGCATATACCTCGTTGACAACGCAAAACTGTTGCTTTACCTATTAGACACATGGCTCCAAGGAAGAGGAAAGAACTCAGCAAGCAAGTTATAAAAAATGCTTGAGAAGGGGTTTACAAGGCAGAGTATTTCTGAATGGGGTGCTCCAGTAGTGTTCGCAACTAAAGCGGATGGTTGGCTTCGCCTGTGCATTGATTATAGGGAGCTAAACAAGCTGACCAAGAAGAATAGGCACCCACTCCTGAGAAAAGATGATTTGTTCAATCATCTTGTAGGTGCATCGGTTTTCTCCCAATTAGATTTAACTACCGGGTTTCATCAGCTAAGAGTGGCTGAAGACAACATTGATATGACCGCGTTCAGAACTCCAGATGGTTTCTTCGAGTGGCTTGTCATGCCTTTCGGCTTGACAAATGCACCTGCTTACTTCGTTGATTTAATGAGCAGGGTGTTCCAAGACTTCCTCAATAAGTTTGTGGTGGTCTTCGTAGACGATATTTTGATCTTCTCAAAGAATGAGGAAGAGCATGCTCAGCATTTAAAGGAATCCATGAATACTCTCCGTGCACATCAGTTGAAAGCTAAATCCTCCAAATGCCATTTCTGGAGAGAAGAAGTTAGGTTCCTTGGACACGTGGTGTCCAAAGAGGGTATAGCTATGGACCCCGCGAAAGTGGTTGCTGTGCAAGATTGGAAGGTTCCTCGAAACGCAACCGAAGTCCGAAGCTTTCTCGGGCTAACAGGCTTTTATCGAAAGTTCATCAAAGATTTTGCAAAAATCTCAGCTCCACTTACAAGGTTGACAAAGAAGAACCTAGCTTTCAATTGGGATTTGGATTGCGATATTGCTTTCCAACATTTGAAAAGGGCTCTAACAACAGCCCCCGTTCTGACATTGCCTGATGGAAGCAAGATGTTTACAGTATACACAGATGTATGTGGAACAGGACTAGGCGTTGTTCTGATGCAAGAAGGGAAGGTAGTGGCTTACGGTGGAAGGAAATTGAAAGTACATGAGAAAAACTACTCAACCCATGACCTAGAGTTGGCAGCCATCGTTTTTACGCTTAAGTCTTGGCGCCATTATCTCCTAGGTGAGAAATTTGAATTGTATACTGATCATAAATTGTTGAAGTACCTCTTCTCGCAGAAAGATCTCAACTTAAGGCAGCAAAGATGGATGGAGTTTCTTACCTCATACGATTTTGAGATTTCCTACACTCTTGGCATGGGCAATGTAATGGAATACGCCTTGAGTAGAAAGAAACTGACCTTAGGCCCTCTCTTTGTGGAAGGGCAAAGCTTGGAGTTCATAGCAAGCTTTAACTTCAGACCCTCCTCTGACTTTGTACCTGGCTTGCTAGCAACGTTAGAAGTGCGGCCAACTATAATAGACTCAATCGCAGCTGCGCAAAGAGAAGACCCTCAGCTAGCCGATGTGATGGAAAAGTTAATTAGGGGTGAGACTTCTAGGTCACCTCAATAGATACTCCCTTGATGCCAAGGGCTAGTTGAGACGAGATGGAAGACTATGTGTCCCACAAGCAAGGGGTTTGGTAAAGACGGTTCTAGAAGAGGAACACCATTCCAAGCTGGCCATACACCCAGGCAGAGACAAAATGTATAAAGACATCAAAAGAGTTTTCTTTTGGAATGGCATGAAGCAAGACATAGCTGAATTTGTTTCTAAGTGTTTAATATGCCAATAAGTCAAGGTGGAGCAGAAGAAGCCTGGTGGTCTACTCCATCCTCTAGGGGTCCCACAATGGAAATGGGATAACATCTCGATGGACTTTATAGATGGGTTGCCTAAGTAAAGAAGGGGAAATACCAGCATTTCGGTAATAGTGGACAGGCTTACTAAAAGCGCTCACTTTATACCTGTCAAAACTATAAGGACTGCCTCATCTCTAGCATCCATATATCTTAAAGAGATAGTTCGACTCCATGGGATACTCTCCAGCATAGTGAGTGATCGAGACCCTATCTTCACGAGCGAGTTTTGGAAGAGTTTACAAGAGGCTGTAGGCACACAGTTATGCTTAAGCACGACCTATCACCCTCAAACCGATGGCCAAACAGAAAGAGTCAACAGAGTGTTAGAAGACCTCTTGAGATTATGCATTATTGACTTCGGAGGTACATGGGAGGATCATTTATCTTTGGTGGATTTCGCTTACAACAATAGCTGCCAAGCCACTATAGTCATGGTGCCTTTCGAAGCTTTATATGGAAGACCGTGCAGGTCACTAACTTGCTGGTGGGAGTCCACAGACAAGCTCATACTTGGACCAGACATGGTTAGGGAAACTTTAGAGAAAGTAGACCTGATACGAAGAAGAATAAAGACTGCCCAAGATAGACAGAAGTCCTACGCAGACAAAAGAAGAACTGGCCTTGAGTTCGAAGTTGGAGACAAGGTGTTCCTTAAAGTATCTCCTTTGCGGAACGTCGTTCGCTTTGGATCCGCAGGAAAGTTAGCACCAAGATTTGTAGGGCCGTTCCCTATCATCGAGAAGATTGGGAAGATGGCTTATAGGGTACAGCTGCCCGAAAGATTGGTCGGGGTTCATAATGTCTTTCATGTCTCTCACTTGCGGAAGTGCTTACACAAGTTTGCGGAAGTGTTAGAACCAAGCATGCTAGAGGAAGTAGAAGTTGAACGAGAAGCAACTGTGAGGAGAGTTCCAACCTGTATCTTGGGAACAGAAGTCAAAAAGCTACGCAACCGTGAAGTTAAGCTCGTCAAAGTTCAATGGAGCGACGCTGAGGAAGACGCGACTTAGGAAACTGTGTACAAAATACGCGCAGCCTACCCTTTTCTTTTTTAGGGTACATCCTTGATCTCTTTTTCCTTAAGTTTATACTTGTATCTACCTTTTTAAGTATATCTCCTCGATCCTATCCGTTATCCTTAGGTAGAAACCTATTTGGATGAAAACATGTAATTGAAACATGTTATGGTTGATGGTTGCAAGTGGTTGCAAGTGGTTGCTAGTGGTTGCTCGTGGATGCATGTACACACACATTAGGTATTAGATCGACTTAGTCACTTTCGTAATGGATATGCATATATGTATTCGTATATGGATTGAAACTTGATGTTTTATCATATGGACGTTGCATTTGTATGAATGATTGTGCACTCATGTAGAAAATTTTGAGTAGGGAAAATTGCATTCATAATGGACTCATGGCACTGGCATAATTTGCATTAAGGAGGTCAACTGAATCAGTAGACCACCTAATTTTGCATTAGATAAAGGCATGTATACACAATATGCATATGATCATGAAGCATTAGAAATATTTTAAGGACAATGGACACCCGTGTTTGATGGTTGAGTAGATGGGTGATTGGATAGTAGGATATAAGTTCTTCTCGACCTGAAGATTTCGGGGACGAAATCCTAAAAGGAGGGGAGAATGTAACACCCCGTATATTATGTTAACGTTATAGTAATGAATCAAAGAATAATTAATTTAAAATTAGAAAGTTAATGGAAAAAGGTTACGCCATTGCGTTCGTCTTGGAATTCTGTTTGAGATCGAGTCCGAGTTTGCATAAAACGGACATCGTATGAAGGAGATATGGACGAACGAAGTTAAGCAGAAAACCAGAAGAAAGAAAGAAGAAAAAAAAGAATGCACTGGCGCATTTGGGAAGTGCGCCAGTACAAAAATTGCACTGGCGCACCTGCCAAGTGCGCCCAGGCCGAGCTGAGAGCCTGCACAGCTTTCTGGTGTGTTCTGATCCATACTGTGAGTCATTGCTAAGTCCTTTCTGACTCCTTGCTGAGTCATTAGAGCTGAAGTGTCACCCTATCCTAACTGAATGGTTGTGGTTAACTCTAGGATCATCCGACGGCTCTAATTAAATTGAAATTCTATATAAACAACCCAATGCTCAACCTAAAATCACACAAAAATAATCCTGAAACTATCATGCCGTCAATAGAGAACTTGGGGTAGCCCTCACCGCTTTCAATTCAAAGACAAGATAAAAACCTAAATCAAAATCAAATTAAAGTAATCAAAATCAACGATCTACATCAATGGCGAGCATGCCAATTTTAGAATTCATATTTCAGAAATCAAGAATTCCTTTTTAGTTTGTAAGTTGGTTATTACGTAGATTTAAACGTCCTTTTAAATGAATCATGACATGTTGTAATTCGAAATAGAACGACACTTATGTATAAGATAAATAAAGTTTGAATCTTATTTATCTTAAATTACCGTTGTGATTAGGGATGTAAACGGATGCAGTCGGATACAGATAGTGCCGTATCCGAATCTGTATCCGAAAATGAAAATCCGTATCCGAATCCGTATCCGATATCCGCGGATACTAGTTAAAAATATCTGTATCCGTATCCGTGGATATTTTTGGATATCCGAAAATATCCGTATCCGCCTTAGCGAATACGGATATCCGAAAATATCCAAAATATCCGTATCCGAAACTTAAAACTGTACATTGGATATGTATATCCGAAAATATCCGAAAACATCCGAAAAAATATCCGAAAATAAAACAGTAAAAGTTTACAAATACATCACTCACATACAAATTTGGCTCATAAAATATTTTTTTTGAAAATGTGAATACATCTAATTAAAAATTACAAGCAGGACATCAATCAAATAATTTTCTTACAACAAATATTTTAAGATATAAAGTGTTCAAAATATGAAATACACAACCCTAAGACTAAAATAAAACAAAATATAAATCATAGAAGCACATACACAATTATGTTTTAATTATAACCATACCACAAAATAAAATGAGTACGTGATTTAAAATGTTGCATAATACAAAATACAACTTTCCTTTATAATTAAATAGTTGATTTTGACTTAGCTATTTTAAGGAAATTTATATATTAATTTAATCTTAAATATGAATTAAAAATTATATAATATATATACTACATACACGTATCAGAAAATCGGACGGATTTTTTTCGGATACGGATACCACTATAACCATATCTGTATCCGAAATGATTTTCGGATATCCGTATCCGCATCTCGGATATCGGATTTTTCGGGTACCCGTTGACAGCCCTAGTTGTGATTGATCATGTCTATATGCTTGTGGTAATGAACATACCATATTTTATGTATTGGGATCTATTATGATTGGGAAATGAATGTATTATGCCAATTGAATGGTGAAACATGTCATGTTATAATTTGGTGACTTGCAATTTTATGATCCAAAGCACATGCTTACATGTTAGATCAACATTCATGTATATTTAGAACCATGTTAAGTTGAATCTATTTATATTGCAAGATTGGATTTGTATCTCTCTTATGTTTTAACAAATAGGTTATCGTGCTAAGTTGTGATTTAAATATGTTTATAGTAGCTCTCTTATGTTTAGCACACATAAGTTATCATGCTAAGTTGTTATTTAAATATGTTTATTGTAGCTCTCTTATGATTAACACACATAAGTTATCATGCTAAGTTATGATTTAAATATTTTTATAGTAGCTTTCTTATGTTTTGACATACATAAGTTAATATGCTAAGTTGTAGTTTAAAATTGTGTTTATATGTTAAACCTCCATGCTAGACCTATATCAAGTTTACATGACAATTAGATCCAACTTAGTCACAAGTTCACCTTTACCCGTTTAATTAAGTTAATGATACTTCTATGCCAAGTTACACATGATAAGTTAAATGTATGTTATTTTATGTTTATTTCATGTCCCTTGTTTATTACCCCCATTTGTTTATTTGTTTGGGCTAATTTACTAGCCCAACATTTTATGTGATTCATGCATACGTTCCACGGGGATAGCGATAGGAAAATATGAAAATTTCACGGCATAGGTTTGTTCATAAAATGGTATATTTGATATACCATTTATTGTGAGCATAATCAAAGGATAATTATGGCATGATTAAATTAAGATTAATTTACATATAGAATTAGACATACATAGAAAATATATGGATTTAGATAAGACGAATATGCCCAACCCGAGGTTAGACTGAGTTGTGGTGTAAATCTGCCCAGAACCGACCGGCATATCCAGTGACCACAACAAGACCTGTCTAATGTAGGTGGTTAGTGCATCAAGCCCAAAAAGAACCCGAGGTCAGACTGAGTTGCGGTGTAAAACTACCCGGAACCGACCGGCATATCCAGTGTCCACAATAAGAGCTGTCTAATGTGAGTGGTTGGTGCTTTAATGAATAAATTAAAGAAAAGTCAGGATTGGTAGGGTTAAGTCAATTAGGGAAACACTTATCCGATTCAACATGTTAACTGAACGGATGTGTGGGGTTAGGTAAACTTGGCCACTTAACCAAATAAACATGTTGATTAGAAAACCCTAGTAACGGGGACCCATTTCAGCAGTAACCCACATAGATGTATCGTGGTACCCTGAACTAGGCAGGGTGGGACAAGATTACTGGGTTGATTATAAGCGATCAAAACGTCGGCGGTTAGTGCGTCAGTGTAGGTTCTGATGGAGTACGGGCGTGCACGTACTTCGGAGTGGAAAAAGTGGGCACTAGGCATCAGTAGTATACACTGTGCATCTTGAATCATGTCGGGTTGCCACCAGAGGGACTGATACACCCCATGGTGGGACCGGCACAGGTATCTACAGTCAAGCGGGGCCGAATGACACAGGATATGAATGCATGCGAGGAGCCGATCATAAAGGGGATCGTTCGTTATGAACACGTGGGGCTAGTTGAACCAACGGTTAGTAGGTGCAGAGACTATAGTAATGGGTGTGATCACATGTTCCTCTTATCTTATACTAGGGTATTGTCCTATGTTCTGTTATTATTGTCATGATCCCTTTCGTTGTTTAAATACTAGTAATCACTGAACTGACCAGACTTATTGTCTGACCCGTTTTCTTTCGTCCTCTTTTCTTCCGTTCCCACCCCCTCCCCCGGTCCACAAGGAGGGAATACTCCAGCTTAGTCAGTCTCTTTGCAAGCTTCAAGAAAGTAGATGTATGATTGGGACTCTCTCACCTTAGCTATGGCTTTTGGACACTACACTTGGGGATTTATGCAGTCTTATTTATGGTTTATGCTTCTTTATTAAATAATCAAGACAGAAATTATGGTGTAATGTTTTGGAAGTTATTTTGAGACAATTTATTGTAATGCTTTTGTATTGAACCGCGTATGCAATAAATATCTGAATTTCGCTGTTATATTTATCTATCTTGTAAATTTTTCTATGTCTTGTACCTATATCCCTCCACCAAAGTTAAGGCATTCCCTTTGTGAGTGACCTTAACGGAGGTGGGGTGTTTCACTAGCGAAATGAGATAAGGGACACTTATTTGTAAATTAAGTAATTAGTAAATGGGGGAAAGCCAGAAACCAGTTGAGAAAAGCGGGAAATATATGAAACATAGGAAGTTGTACCTAATTATAAATTAAGTAAGCTTGGAAGTCCGAAACCCTTTGATAAGAATATTTAGGCTTATCCTAGGGACAAGAGAAAATTATACTATAGGTTATAATAAATGGGTAGAGAAACTTATTAATGGGCCTTAGTTAATAGAACTAAGTTAATAAGTAAACAACAATAAGTTGTACTGACAATGTAAAATGGAATTTTGATTAAATGAGAAAGGATGAGGACAACTTTTGAAATGAAATTAGTTATATGTAATCATAAATAATGAATGACATGTTAAATAAAAAACTTGTGAATTGGGATATACTTAATTACTTATTAAGTAGAACATGTTATTGTAATGATAAAATCAAATAAGAATATAAAAGGATTGTGGATTTCAGATCTTGGACCACAGTCTAGGGAATAACATGTTGTGGGCTTATTAATAAACTTAAATGGGTTAAATTATATAACTGGAATTAATAAGCAAGTGAAAGTTGGTAATTTAAATAAGAGTTCAATGTGAATGAGAATAACCAAGTTAAATGGAAACCTGATCAGGTATGGCAAGCGCGTAAAAGAATGTTTAGATATAGGGTCTGAAAACATATTAAAGTTAGGCGCCTGAACTAGTCCGCACGTTTGAGTGTGAATAACCCAACGGGGGAGATCGTCGTGGCGTTATAAGGCACGAGAGGGAGCGCACATTCATCTGATTGTTCTGACAGCTCCGAAGGTATGAAAGGGGAAGCACGCGGCTTCCTGAGGTACGTAAGGTGCTCCTAGTAGTCCTCTGTGCGGTGGTAGATGTCTTAGGCTATGTCCGCAGAGGTTGGGTTTGCGCGTAACTACTAGGTGGTTGGGCCTTAAATGCAGATATAGCTATGCAGTCAGAATGATGTGACGAGGTGACACCCAGGTGGTTCGGTGGTTGCCTCATAAGGAGGAAGATGGTCACGATCAACAAGGATAGTAGACCATCGGACACCCATCATCGGCAGCCAGTGGGATGTGGAAAGACTCGAGATAAACCCGAGATACCATTTCACCCTTCACTATCGAGGTAAGGGGTTGAGGAGAGATGCCACATGGATGTTTAGATTGTTTGTGTAACGCTAGTCGATTAGCTCTGGTAGTCTTTACTAGTTGAGGGAGGGGCCGAGGTAGGGCCATAGCCACCAAGAAAACAGACCCTATGTATATCTGTATATGTAGAGGCTCTTTAAAGACGGGCCTGTACAGATATGGAAAAGCTCCCGGTCGAGTTCCGTGCTTCTTGTATCACCCTGCCACGGAACTCGGTGCACACAAGAGGATGTGCGATTGAGGCATCGAGCTACATTTGAAGATACGTATGGTGGATAGTCTGGATACATGCACGTCAGCTCTAGGTGGTGTACCGTAGACTTGAGGGCATTACTCCGGTATGGAGTCTGATTCGAACAAAGGTGTCAGTCAGTACGTTTACGTAGCATAGTAATGATAAATGTATGCATAACGTAATATTGTTATCCGTGCGTCACTGTAACACCCCACGTCAATTAATGTCACTCGCAAAGGGAATGCATTAACTTCTATGGAGCGTTTTAAGTAAGTATAGAACAAAAATTTAACAACAAGACAGATATAAATAGTACCCAAAGATTTAAAACTTTATTTCATTGCAGCGGAAAACACATATGTTTGCTTACATCATCAAAAACCAGAGTCAAAGTACATAATATCCATCTTGACTACCAAAAGTACATAAACTGAAAGACAGAATCCCCAATATAAAATAGCCATAAATAAAAGAGAAGCTGAACTTTACTTCAACGATCCAAGCAATCTTCTAAAAGCAGAGAAACAGCAGTCCAAAATCAAGCTCCACTGGTGCTAGTTCCAACCTGAGCACCTAGGGGGGGGGGAGGGGGAAGGAAGAAAAGAGGAGGAAGCAAAGGGGGTCAGACATAAAGTATGGCGAGTGCGATAACTTTAACAATATAATTAACAAAGTAACTAGGCTAATGCATAAGTTGGAAAATTAAGTAAATGACCATGAACCATAGAATATTGCAGAGTAAACAAGGAAACAAGATGAATAACGATATTGTTAAAGCACCCCTATACCACTATAAGATAATTACTAAACTACACCAACACTATAGGATAATTGCGATACTGCACCACCACTAATCACCCTAAGGTTGATCCCGCCTACAGACTTAATATTGATATTGGTAGTTTCGTGCACCCCTAGCAGCCTTCATAGGTGCCGCCTGCCCCTATATCCACTAGGTGTACCCACTACCCCCAAGCGATCGGCTGCCTAACTCGTAGATACCCGTGCTGGCCCCACGGTAGGGTACATCACTCCCCAAAGTGCCAACCCGATACAACCAACAATGCATGGTTTATACCTACACGATGCAACAACGTCTTACCTACCAGCCCAGGTCCACACACGCATATGAACCCATTGGACTTGCGTTGCCACCGCTAACCCGTTTTGGCCTCTTACAGTCGAGCCCAGTATGCGTGTCCCGTCCTTGTCTTGGGTCGAGCCCACAAAGATACTCATGGGTTACTGGTTGAATTGGGCCCCCGTTACTTGACACAAGCTATCAACCTAAGCTTGGTCCCATCTAGTACATCCCACTAAACCCACTTCTTATTCATGTTTCAATTACATGTTTCAATTTTGGTTAAGTGTTCCTAATCGTATTTCCCAATGCCACCCAAGGCACCCACTAGATTCCACATGCCACCCAAGGCACCCACTTAACCCCCTCATGTCCCACTACATGTTTATCTGGTTAAGTGTTTCTTAATTCATTAAGACCGTAACCACATAAAGACCTCTCATATTAGACTGGCATTTGTGGCAGCTGGATTTGCCAGGCGGGTCCGGGCAGTCTTACACCACAAAAGATCCTAACCTCGTGTCTTTACTATTGTTACGTATTTAAGTTATGCCTAAGACCTCTCAAATTAGACTGACATTTGTGGCAGCTGGATTTGCTGGGCGGGTCCGGGCAGTCTTACACCACAAAAGAGCCTAACCTCGTATCTTAGACGATTAATTACTCCTAATTAATCATTCCCCAATTTGAATTACTTTCCCTATTCAAATTATCAATCAATTCCAAATTTAACGATGTCCATATTTGACTCAATTATGTCCATCCATTTATGGTATGTAAAATCATACAATTTTCATCACAAATTTATTTTATGCCTTTTAAGGCATTTATGCCAAATTAAATCTTTTTAATATTATCCCCTATGCCCCCACGTTGTACGTTTGTTCGTTTAACGTAAAATATACGTTAGACTCGAATAGTCTAACTCATTGGAATAACGAGAAAGCATCACAATACACACATAATTAAAACATAGATCTAAACATAAGGGTGAACTTGCATGTGTGAATGATGTTCTACATCTTAAACTTGCATAGGCCAAAGTTACAACTTGCATAAACAACACATGTCATGGATCCAAATCTAAAGGTGTGCACTTGCATAAATCATGTATGTCATAGATCTACATCTAATGGTGTAAACTTGCATAGGCAATAACCCTAAACTTGCATAACATGATTCATATCCCAAACTCATATATTTATATAAACTTTCATATGTCATTTATGCATCATAACAATGGTGTGAACTTGTATCTAACATGTAAATTATCATGTAGAATTTATCATATAACTCACACATGTCATAGACTAACTGTAGATCTAAAATTGATGTCATGAAACATGTAAGGTGATACTAACTTGCCTATGATTCTTGTCTAAATCAATATCTAAACTTGCATACAAACTTTTGATCCATCATATGAATCAACATAACCAAACTAGCATATGAACAACATGATGATTCAACTAGACATAAGCTAATCATAGAATTAAAACATGGGTGATAGCATCATAACTTTACATTGTAAATGATAGCATCATAACATAACATCATAGAAAATACAACAAAATTCTACAACATAATTACAACATGCAGTCAATAATTCACATCATATCCAAATTATCCGCATCATAACTCAATCCAATTAATTTACTAATTATTTTATTAAAACTATCGAACTCACAACTCAAAGGCGGTCTTGAGTTCTGAATTCTGATTTCTGAAGTTGAGTAGCTCTCCTTTGAAGAAGATTCGTTGTTAGGGTTGAATAGAACTGATTTGATTTGCTGTTCTTTTTTTATAATTGGTGGCGGCTACTCTAGGGTTCAAGATGATAGCATGACGGCCATAGTTTTAGTTTTAATTCTGATTTAGGGTTTGAGTCTGTGGGTCTTTTTATAGAGTTTTGAATTAATTTAAGCCGCCGGATGATCTTAGGGTTAATCAAAACCATTCAGTTGGGATAGGGTGACACCTCAGCCCTAATGACTCAGCAAGGAGTCAGAAAGGACTCAGCAACATGAGTCAGACTGAACTAGAAAGTTGTGCAGGCCTGCTGCCTCGGCCTGGGCGCACTTGGCAGGTGCACCAGTGCAAATTTGTACTGGCGCACTTCCCAAGTATGGCAGGGAATTTTTTTTTCTTGTTTTGCCACTAATCTTCGTTCATCCATATCTCCTTCATCCGGCACCCGTTTCCCGCAAACTCGGACTCTATCTCAACCACAATTCCGAGGCGAACACGATAGCGCAACCCCATTCCCTTAATTCTCACATCTGAGATTAATTATTCTTTATTTTAGTTAATTTGATTATTTAAAAATCCGGGGTGTTACATTCTCCCCTCCTTAAAGGATTTCACCCCTGAAATCTCCGAGTTAAGGAGAATGCATATCCTACCATCCAAACAACCATCTACTCAACCATCAAAGACGGGCATCCATTGTCCTTATAAAATTTCTAATGCTGCATGAACATATGCAAGAAGTGTTTGTATATGTTCCTTATCTATTGCAAAATCAGGCGGTCTAATGATTCAGTTGACCTCCTTAACACAAACCATGATAGTGCCATGTGTCCATTATGTAAGCGAAAGAACCCTATTGATACATATTATTTCTACATGTGCGCACAACCATTCACCAAAATGCAACATCCATATGATGGTACAACCATTATACATCCATTACTTAAATATGTACACACATTTGTATGCAATATGAAGTGACCGACCGATCTAGTGCCTAAAGTGTGTGTATATGCATCTACGAGCAACCACTAGCAAACAATTGCATCCACATGCATCCACATAACATGTCTCAAACACATGTTTCAACCATAGGACTACCCTATGTAAAGGTCAAAGGTACTAGCGAGGGGACATACTAAAGATAAGATAAGTACAAGGTAAGCGATAAAGGAGAAATTAAAAGACATACCCTCGAAAAGAAAAGGGTAAAATGAACGCATCTTCTCTTCCGTCTCCCAAGTAGTGTTGCTCTCATCATCTCCCCATTGCACTTTGACTAGTTTGACCTCTCGATTCCTCAAGTCTTAATCTCCGACCCAAGAATTCACGTAGGAGCTCGTCGAATCGTCGCATCACGCTCTATCTCTACCTCTCTAAGCAAGCTCGGCTCTACCACTTCCGCGGTCTCGTGCAAGCACTTCCTCAAATGTGATACATGGAATACATCGTGTACGCCGCTAAGTCTCTCGGTCAACTCCACTCTATACGCCATCTGCCCAATCCTCTCCATAATAGGAAACGGCCCTACGAACCTTCGTGCTAACTTCCCAACGGACCCAAAGCGAACGACGTTCCGTAATGGAGACACGTTGACAAAGACCGTGTCCCCAATATCAAACTCAAGATCTGTCCTCCTCTTGTCAGCATAAGATTTTTGCCTATCTTGCGCCATCTTCATCCTCCTTCGAATCAAATTGATATTTTCCGAAGTCTCTCGAATCATATCGGGCCCAAGTAAGATCTTATCTGTAGACTCCCACCAACAAGTAGGCGAACGACACGACCGTCCATAAAGAGCCTCGAACGGTGCCATGCCAATGCTAGACTGAAAGTTGTTATTATATGCGAACTGCACCAACGGAAGATATTCCTCCCATGTACCTCCGAAATCTAAGACACACAACCTCAATAAGTCCTCTAGAGTACGATTTACCCTCTCGGTCTGGCCGTCCGTCTGAGGATGATATGCGTTGCTCAAACATAACTAAGTCCCTACCGCCTCTTGCAAGCTCTTCCAAAACTCGCTAGTGAAGATAGGATCGCGGTCGCTCACTATGCTAGAAGGAACACCGTGCAAAGAAACTATTTCTCGAATGTATACGTAGGCTAACCACGGAGGAGTTCTCTTACATTTCACGGGAATGAAATGGGTGCTCTTAGTAAGTCTGTCTATCATGACCCAAATCCCCGTATTACCTTTCATCGATCTTGATAATCCATCAACAAAGTCCATCGAAACACTTTCCCATTTCCATTGTGGGACCTCCAGTGGGTGAAGCAATCCACCAGGCTTTTTTTGCTCTGCTTTTACTTGTTGGCACACCAAGCATCTAACAACATACTTTGCCATGTCCTTCTTCATACCGGCCCAAAAGTAAACTCGTCTCATGTCCATGTACATCTTTTCCCCGCCGGGATGGATGGTCACTTTCGAACGATGTGCATCATCAAGAATGGTCTTCCTCAAGTTCTCGTCCTGTGGTACACAAAATCTACCGTCCCTACGTAACCAACACTTATCATCTAGGGTATACCTACGGAGATGGCTCGATGACTCCCCTCTTTTAAGCTTTTCTACTAACTCAACCAATTGTGGGTCGTCTCGCTGTGCCTCGCCAGTCCGTCGCAAAAGCGTAGGTCTGACCTCCAAGGACGCTAGCAAACCGGGTACAAAATCAACGGAAGGTTTAAAGTCAAACGTAGAGATGAACTCTAAGCTTCGCCGCTCAACAAACAATGGACTCAAGAACAACCTTTTTCTACTTAAGGCGTCTGCCACCACGTTACCCTTGCCAGAGGTATATGCTATCTCGAAGTCGTAGGATGCTAAGAATTCCATCCACCTTTACCACCTTAAGTTCAAGTCCTTCTGAGAGAATAAGTATTTTAGCGATTTGTGGTCAGTGAATAACTCGAATTTTTCGCCATGAAGATAATGATGCCAAGACTTAAGCGCGAAGACAATAGCGGCCAACTCTAAGTCATGTGTAGGGTAATTTCTCTCATGTACTCTTAATTTCCTTCCACCATAGGCTATTACCCTTCTTGCATTAAGATTGCGCCTAGTCCTATCCCACAAGCTTCGGTATAAATGGTAAATGGCTTACTCCCATCTGGCAACACTAAGACTGGGGCTATGGTCAAAGCTCTCTTTAAACATTGGAACGCATCATCACAATCTACGTCCCACATGAAAACTAAGTTCTTCTTCGTCAAGAGTGTTAATGGGGCTGATATTTTTGCGAAGTCTTTGATGAACTTCCTATAGTAGCCAGCCAACCCTAAGAAACTCCTCACCTCGGTAGCATTTTTAGGAACCTTCCAATATTGGATGACCACTATCTTCGCCGGATCCAAGCTATCCCTTCTTTGGAAACCACTTGCCCTAAGAATCTCACTTCCTTCCTCCAAAAGTGAAATTTAGAAAATTTAGCTTTAAGGTTATGCGCTCGAAGAGTCTCCAACACTTCCCTAAGATGTAGGGCATGCTCTTCCTCGCTTTTAGAAAAGATCAAGATGTCGTCCACAAAGACTACCACGAATCTATTATGGTACTCCCTAAACACCCTACTCATCAAGTCAACAAAAGTATGCGGGGGCGTTTGTCAAACCGAAAGGCATCACAAGCCACTTGAAGAAACCGTTTGGAGTCCTAAAGGCAGTCTTGTCTATGCTATCCTCAGCCACTCTCAACTGATGGAAACCCGTGCCTAAGTCCAACTGCGAAAACACAGAGGCGCCAACTAAATGATCGAAGAGATCGTCAACCCTCAGCAGTGGGTCCCTATTCTTCTTAGTAAGCTTATTAAGCTCTCTATAGTCCACAAAAAGTCTAAGGAACCCATCCGCCTTCGTGGAAAATACTACTGGAGCACCCCACTCCGATATACTACGTCTGATGAACCCCTTCTCAAGCAATTCTTTCACTTGCTTACTGAGTTCTCTTCTCTCTCTTGGAGCCATGTGGCGCACTGGTAATGCAACTGGCTTTGCATTATCTACTAGATATATCCGAAAGTCTATCTCACATTTTGGGGGTAAACCCCTCACCTCATCGAAGACATCAACATATTCACGGACTATGGGAACAGAATGAAAATCATCATCAGATGTGTCAAGGGATTCTAGGTAGCTAAGCATTACTGGACCTCTAGGGTCACAAGAAATATCAAGGGTCTTTCCAAAATGAGTTAACAATCTAACTACCCATCTTTCACAATCTAGGATGACCCCATATCTAGTTAGCCAATCCATACCTAGAATTAAACCGTAGCCCATGAAGCCCAAAACAAAAGCGTTGCACTCAAACTCAACGCCCAAGGTAAACACTCTCAAATCCAGACAAATCATAGAAAGATGAGCCGAACCATCGATAGGATTTGAGACTACTAAGGGATCAGTAACTAGACTATATCAAGGTGAAGTGTTTCAACTAATGATGTAGAAATAAACGAATGTGATGCGCCAGAATCGAATAAAGTATGGACAGGATGATCAAACAGAAAAACTAAACTTTCAACGGAAATTGCTCTACCTCGTTCTTGCAGCGGTGGGACCACGAGAGCCTGAACTTGTCCCCTTGCCTGCTCTGGTGCCATAAGAGCCTACACCTGTCCTCCCAAGGTAGACCCTGCCCTCTGTTGTTTCTTTGGGCAGTCCTTAATAAGATGTCCCGCCTCGCCACAGTGTAAACAACCAGTCTTCTTTTTCTTCCTACAATATTTGCTTAGATGGCCGGGTGTCCTACAGTTAAAGCATCTTTTCTTTCCATTAGCATTGTTGCCTTTGCCACCTTTCTTGTTCTGTTATTGCGGTTGCGGCTTCTTTTGATACCCTTTCTTCTTGGGTTCTTTATTAGCATTGGCGCCCTTCTCCTCTTCATGCATGAGCACCATGTCAACTAGTCTCTCAAAGGTAGCCCCCATGGGAATGTGGGTCATAGCTAACCCATGAAGCGGCTCGTTTAAACCCTTAACAAATCTTAGAAACTTCTTTTCTGGAGTATTCACCAAGTCCAAGCCAAATCTTGCCAATTGGTTGAATTTGTTGACGTACTCTTTCACCGATAGATTCCCTTGCTTCAGCGCCAAAAACCTTTCCATGTATAGATTCTCTTCAGCCCGCGAGAGAAACTTCGCCTCAAACCTCTGCCTAAAATCTGGCCATGTATCGACTGGATGTCCACCATTAGTGACCTCCCACTACAACGAGGCCTCATCCTTCATTATCCAGGCATCCAATTGGACCTTTCTTCCATCATCCACTTCAAAGATTCCAAGTAATCTTTCACTTCCTTTAGCCAGTTTCGAGCTTCAACAAATGTCTCCGTCCCGTGAAAAGGTTTTCCACCCATTGCCCGAAAGTCCTTACATATCTTAGCAAAAGTATCGACGCGAGGAGGAGGGGGGAAGGAGGAGGAGGAGCCTTTGCTGGACCTGCGGTGGCGGCCCTAGCCTTGAGATATTGACGAAACCAACCGGGTATATGAACACCCTCTGGTATCTCTGACGCTTCAGACATGCGGAAATGGAAAAAGGAAAGATACAATATAAAAGAACTGAGGGAAAGATATATGGTTCTTGGGGTTATGCTTTCTAAAATAAGCTTTTCTGTTGAAAATACTTTCCTTAAAACGTACTTTTGAAGGTACTTCTTTATAAAAATTATTTTGAAAAATAGTTTTTTCAAAATTCATATCTGTTCTGGTAACCTTCAACTCTGATACCACGTGTAACACCCCACGTCCATTAATGTCACTTACAAAGGGAATGCATTAACTTCTATGGAGCATTTTAAGTAAGTATAGAACAGAAATTTAACAACAAGACAGATATAAATAGTACTCAAAGATTTAAAACTTTATTTCATTGCAGCAGAAAACACATATGTTTGCTTACATCATCAAAAACCAAAGTCAAAGTACATACTATCTATCTTGACTACCAAAAGCACATAAATGAAAGACATAATCCCCAATACAAAATAGCCATAAATAAAAGAGAAGATGAACTTTACTTCAGCGATCCAAGCAATCTTCTAAAAGCAGAGAAACAGCAGTCCAAAATCAAGCTCCACTGGTGCTTGTTCCAACCTGAGCACCTGGGGAGGATGGAAGAAAAGAGGAGGAAACAAAGGGGGTCAGACATAAAGTCTGGCGAGTGCGATAACTTTAAACATATAATTAACAAAGTAACTAGGCTAAGGCATAAGTTGGAAAATAAGGAAATGACCATGAACCATTGAATATGGCAGAGTAAACAAGGAAACAAGATGAACAACGATATCATTAAAGCGCCCCTAAACCACTATAAGATAATTACTAAACTACACCAACACTATAGGATAATTGCGATACAGCACCTCCACTAGTCACCCTAAGGTTGATCCGCTTGCAGACTTAATAATGATATTGGTAGTTTCGTGCACCCCTAGCTGCCTTGATATGTGTCGCCTGCCCCTATCTCCACTAGGTGTACCCACTACCCCTAAGCGATCGGCTCCCTAACTCGTACACACCCGTGCTGGCCCCACAGTGGGGTGTATCACTCCCCAAAGTTGCAACCCGATACAACCAACAATGCACGGCTTATACCTACATGATGCAACAACGTCTTACCTACCATCCCGGGGCCACACACGCATATGAACCCGTTGGACTTGCGTTGCCACCGCTAAACCGTTTTGGCCTCTTACAGTCAAGCCCAGTATGTGTGTCCCGTCCTCGACTTGGGTCGAGCCCACAAAGATACGTATGAGTTACCGGTTTAAATGGGCCCCCTTTACTTGACACAATCTATCCACCTAAGCTTGGTCCCCTCTAGTACATCCCACTTAACCCACTTCTTATTCATGTTTCAATTACATGTTTCAATTTTGGTTAAGTGTTTCTAATCGCATTTCCCAATGCCACCCATGTCACCCACTTGATTCTACATGCCACCCAAGGCACCCACTTAACCCCCTCATGTCCCACTACATGTTTATCTGGTTAAGTGTTTCTTAATTTGTTAAGACCGTAACCTCATAAAGACCTCTCATATTATACTGGCATTTGTGGCAGCTGGATTTGCCGGGCGGGTCCGGGCAGTCTTACACCACAAAAGAGCCTAACCTCGTGTCTTTACAATTGTTACATATTTAATTTATGCCTAAGACCTCTCACATTAGACTATCATTTGTGGCAGCTGGATTTGCCGGGCGGGTCCGGGCAGTGTTACACCACAAAAGAGCCTAACCTCGTGTCTTAGACGATTAATTACTCCTAATTAATCATTCCCCAATTTGAATTACTTTCCCTATTCAAATTATCAATCAATTCCAAATTTAACTATGTCCATAATTGACTCAATTATGTCCATCCATTTATGGTATGTAAAATCATACCAATTTTCATCACAAATTTATTTTATGCTTTTTAAGGCATTTATGCCAAATTAAATCTTTTTAATATTATCCCCTTTATCCCACGTTGTACGTTTGTTCGTTTAACGTAAAATATACGTTAGACTCGAATAGTCTAACTCATTGGAATAAAGAGAAAACATCACAATATACACATCATTAAAACATAGATCTAAACATAGGGGTGAACTTGCATGAGTGAATGATGTTCTACATCTAAAACTTGCATAGGCCAAAGTTCACTACTACAAAACAGGCCATTTGCGACGGTTGTTTAGTAAGGTTTGCGACGGTTTTACAACCGTAGCAAATGCAGACGTTGCAAATAACAATAAATTGTTGCGACAGTTGTTTAGTAAGGTTTGTAGATTTATATTCACAAATAATAAAATCATACCATATATTTATGAAATTATATTTAGAAGTTTAAATTTTAATAGCTATCATGAGGAGGAACATGGTACAAATGTCATACTTCATAATTCTAGTTAACTCTATCCTACTCTCATTGGGTTTAACTTAGAAGTATAAATGCAACATATAGATTTTGCAGGAAATGATGATTTCATCCACTGTTACCATGTTTCCATACATCATTCATGCATAGCGCACCATATGGTTCTTTGGCATGAATATCTAGAAGAATATTACTAACCTGAGTAAGCTTTATATTTTAAAAATGATATAGCAGGTATTAGGTGACAGGTTTAGCCTGATGAGTACGCTAAATCGTTTAAGTTGCACAGCTGAACAAATTCCAGTCACGATCACCCTAAATCTCTCCATTACCATCTCAGTATAAACATCGTCCTTCTTAAGTACCTGTATATTATGAATATAATACTAGAATTGAAGTCAATAAAAAAGTATCAAATATATATGGAGCAGACAATATTTCAACCTATCTGCTCTTAATTGAGCTACCTGTTTATTTATGGTGAAGTTAACAAACCATGTCCAGTGTCCTTTCCAAAAGCATATATGTGTTAGTTTTAAGGCGATAGAATGACTTTTTTTTTATGAATGCATGATCCAATAAATAGTAATATATTTATTTACACTTGATAGAAACTTCAACAATGGCAAGCATAAATGCTAGGTAAGTAGAAGAAGGGAAATCATCAGTTCTCAAGTTATTTTCATTCGAAGGATCAGTTTTTCCTCCCATTAATAGCACCTGTTTAATCCAAGAAACCTGCAAGATAAATTTAAGTGGAATTGTCCTCACTAATCTTGAGACTAAAGATATTTTATGATTTCATCATTCAAAATCAACAGTATGAAGCTTGCAAAGTTTCCACTTAGCAAAATAGTGTTTAAGATATCATAGAATGCACCAAGAAACAGATTTGACCGATTTTAACGCAAAATCTTAGCAGGATGTTCAAATGAGCAAAAACATAGAGTGAATGGAATATCTTTGATTTTTTTTCGAACAAAGACATAGAAGGCATATAAAGAGATAAAACAATTTTTAAAGAAAAGAACTTAGATTAGACTGCAAACAATGCCAGTCTATGAGTTGCACTCCGTTCGTACCAGATGATGATCATAATTTGTCTACAAACATGATTCTATTCAAAAACCACAATTACGAACGCTTTATATGGTTATGTGATACACATACATAACCAACTTTTTTTTTTCATGAAGCATTTCCAAGTGACTGAAGTGGTGGTGATTATTGTGCTTGGATTCTACATCGTAGGAGGAAAAAGGAAATAATGCTTAACTTTTGTTTTTATGGATACTCCTTAGTGTAATATAACCTTCAGATCATCATCTTTAGATCAATAACCAATTAGGCCATCTCACATAGGAAAGATGATAGCTCTTATCACAGTTTTATCTCTAATCCAATAGGAAGGAATTTAACATCAAAAGCACACTAAATCACTCCGTTTCAATTGTGTTTCCTGACTGAATGGAGTCCAAACTTTAGAGAGCATTATCTAAAGCACACTAAATCCTGCACCTGCACATCCTCAGCTCCTTTTTTTAGATGAGAGATTTGCAGCTCTATAGCAACTTTTTGCAGTAAACTTCGACTTAAAAAGTTTTATTTATTTTTGAACAGTTATCCATTTAATCCTGCTATCAAATGTCTCAAAAAAGCTACCAAATTTGTTTTTGAATCGGAACGCAACTCTTTAGAGTTGGTTATGTTAGCGGAGGAGAATGATGCGTTGAATTCGCAGCTTGCTGTTGCTAAATCAAACATTAAAACAACTCTGAAATTCTTAAAAAATTGAGGCTTCGCTTACCCCTAGGACACAATTGTTGCCAATCTCAGGCATAGTAGTGAAATTATTAAAAAGCGGTTGAAGATTATTTTAGAAGCTTCTGGCCAGATCCGTACAAATCATCAAGGTTTCCAAGAAGAAGATATCAATCTTTCTTGGAGCACCCTTAAATTCCAAACAGAATAAGAAAATCAAACTGTCTGAAGGGTTGAATCGATCAAACATCCAAATTTATTAGAGGAAAAAAATTCAGATCGGCACCAAAGCAGTATAAAATAATGAAAATTATAAGGCAGAAGATCTAACCTGTTACCTATAACGTATCTATTAGATCGGAAGCTGAGAAAGACCGAGACCACGGTGAAGAAGAAAAATAAAACTGATTGAATATAATTCGTAGAAGAGTACAACGACTGGAGCTCTACTGCAACAAAGGGAGTCCATGTGCTTTTCAAATAGAGCAAATACACCGGTAAATTAAAGAACTGAGATGAACAACGAAAGCGATGTAGCTGTTCTCATTTTGATTATCAGCCGTTTCACTTGATTGTCGGGTAAACGAAATCGAGTTCGTGGAAGATTGTTTACGTTTGAGGATTGGGGCTCCGTCTAGATCCGAGAATGAGATTTAATCTGATCGAAATTGGATGAGATTTAATTTTGTTCGATAGAACAAGCGGTGGATCTGATTCTTTGTTCGATTAAAAAAAACGGTTTTATTTTGTATGTCACTGTTTTGTTTAATGGATAATAATAGGGTAATTTCTATGTTTATTTGTTAACGGATAGAGTTAGCTAACCCAAATGGTACTTGGGACTGTATCATGGTTTTTGCTACGGATTATTGTAAAGCTGTGGCAAAATTGTAAAGATGAACAAATGCGACTGTTTTTTACTTAACCGTCGCAAACTTATACCTGACCAAATTCCAAACTCCGTTTATATGCCACGGATTTATATATAACAGTCGCAAATTATAAAATATTTGCTACTGTTTTTAAAAATAACCGTCGCAAATTTTTTTTCTGTATCATTTCCCAGCCAACCTGCTACGGTTTGGAACTAAAGCTGTCGCATATAACGATATATGCTACTGTTTTTAGATAAACCGTCGCAAATAAGGCGTCGCAAATGGACTGTTTTGTACTAGTGGTTACAACTTGCATAAACAACATATGTCATGGATCCAAATCTAAAGGTGTGAACTTGCATAAATCGTGTATGTCAAGATCTAGATCTAAAGGGGCAAACTTGCATAGGAAATAACCCTAAACTTGCATAACATGATTCATATCCCAAACTCATATATTTATATAAATTTGCATATGTGATTTATGCATCATAACAATGGTGTGAACCTTTATCTAACATGTAAATTATCATGTAGAATTTATCATATAACTCACACATGTCATAGCCTAAATTTAGATCTAAAATTGATGTCATGAAACATGTATGGTTATACTAACTTGCCTATGATTCTTGTCTAAATCAAAATCTAAACTTGCATACAAACTTGTGATCCATAATATGAATCAGCATAACCAAACTAGCATATGAACAACATGATGATTCAAATAGACATAAACTAATCATAGAATTACAACATGGGTGATAGCATCATAACTTTACATCGTAAATGATAGCAACATAACATAACATCATAGAAAGTACAACACAATTCTACAACATAATTACAAAATGCAGTCAATAATTCACATCATATCCAAATTATCCGCGTCATAACTCAATCCAGTTAATTTACGAACTGTTTTATTAAAACTATTGAACTCACAACTCAAAGGCAGTCTTGAGTTCTGAATTCTGATTTCTGAAGTTGAATTAGCTTTCCTTTGAAGAAGATTCGTTGTTAGGGTTGAGTAGAACTGATTTGATTTGTTGTTCTTCCTCTCTAATTGGTGGTGGCTACTCTAGGGTTGAAGATGACAGCATGACGGCCATAGTTTTAGTTTTAATTCTTATTTAGGGTTTGAGTCTATGGGTCTTTTTATAGAGTTTTGAATTAATTTAAGCCGTCGGATGATCTTAGTGTTAATCAAAACCATTCAGCCGGGATAGGGTGACACCTCAGCCCTAATGACTCAACAAGGAGTCAGAAAGGACTCAGCAACATGGGTCAGACTGAACCAAAAAGCTGTGCAGGCCTGCTGCCTCGGCCTGGGCGCACTTGGCAGGTGTGCCAGTGCAATTTTTTTCTTCTTGTTTTGCCACCAATCTTCGTTCATCCATAACTCCTTCATCCGACACCCGTTTCCCGCAAACTCGGACTCTATCTCAACCAGAATTCCAAGACGTACGTGATGGCACAACCCCATTCCCTTAATTCTCATGTCTGAGATTAATTATTCTTTATTTTAGTTAATTCGATTATTAAAAAATCCAAGGTGTTACATTCACTACGACGTAGGATGAGGGACTGCGTACATTTCGATAATGTTACGGTGGAGACCGTGTGAGTGGGATACCATGGGGTGTACCTTAATATTGTGGGTAGCCACATATATACTATATTAGGTCAATCCACTAGAAAGTAAATGGGTATGACGTGTGTGTAAGCCTTGAGTGCTGATAACCAAGTTACCTAATAAATAAGAAAAAAAATGATTGAATGGTATGTATAGGATTACCCAAAGTGTATAGTTTAAATCCAGTCACCAGAACTTGTGTTCTGACCCCTCCTCATAACTTACTCGCAGGTTAGATTAATGGCAGAGACATGAGACATTATAGCTTTGGATACTGGTTAGGCAGTATTATTAATACGGTAAGGCTATACTTTGATTTATATTATATTTTATCCATTCCGCTGTGAAGTAATTTCTGAGCTCTGACATGTTTTATGCCTCTTTCTTTTCTGCAGGATACCAGAGCAAACCAATTCGAGTTTCGATAGACTGGAATTTTGAAAAAAAAATTGGTTTGTCGAAATTGGGGTTGTCACAAAATTGGTCCTTGTTTATGGTGGTAGAATGCCTTTCTCGAGGCGGAGCACTAAGAGGGCGAGGCTCTGGAAATGGTTGAGCAGGAACCTGGTTGGAGACTGTAGTTGTTGTTGTCTTAGGAGCGGTAGTAGAAATATCGACTTGGTCAAAAGATTTTCCTTCAGTTTGAAGGCGAGTTTGTTTCCTATTAGTCATTCTACACAAATATACTTGTATATAAACATGTCACATGTGCACATTCTTTAAACGAGAAATATTATACGAAATTCTGCAGACTATGCTAAAACAAGGCAATAAATCCACGTTTTGGCTTATCTCGATTTATCGATCTTAAGCACTGCTATTAACTTAAAACTAAAAGTGACATGTGTGTGTACAAGCAAGAATTGAAAGGTTATAAACTGTTTAGCAAAATAAGCTTATATAGATGCGTCACATAGTTTAAGTCTTGAAGCTTATTATGATATGATTATTATCAAATCTGCTGTCGAAGTGGGAAATCAATGATGATGTATAAGCCCAAAAATAGGCAATTATTGTCGTTATATATGTAGAAACATGGCACAAAAGATGTTTGACTCTTAAAGCATAAGCGTGGATTGTGCAAATTCTAAAGAGCCCAAATATGCACATTAAAACATGCTTTAAATGTTAGGGACAAGCCATTCAACGACCTGATAGTCAGGTCACCCACGACCTAAAGCCTCTTCAAAGCCTTGGATCGTGGGTTGTGAAAGAGGTCTAGGTCGTTCAACAGTGCAATGCAATAGGTTGTTCAGCGACTTAAGAAAGCTTGGATCGATATAATACTTTATTTCTCTAAGCCTTGGGTCGCAAGTTACTCAACGGATAATGGTCATTCCACTGTAACGACCTAAGGATCAGGTCTTTTGTCTTTTAGAAGTTTGTTTAGTCTCACGGTCCATTACAGTATGCCGCCCAATGGACTGGATACTTAGATCGTCCCGACACCGCAAGATCCTAGGTCATGAGTCGCAAAAGAGTGTCAAGGTCATTCGAACCATTAAAGACTCAGTTCATTACGACATTTCAAGCCCAAGGGTTATCTCAACAGTATAAGATCTTAGATCGTTTCAAGGGTCCAAAGACTTATATTGTTCTAACCATTTGAGTCTTAGGTCGTTTTAACGGTCTAATTCTAAGGCTTGGGTTGTTCTCTAGCTTAAGGCTTCAGGATGATCCATGGACTAAAGCTTGAGGTCGAGCAGACGAACTAACATCATAATTCAACAACCGACTTGGGTTTGGAACTACTCAATAGCACTCACTTCATTCGGACTATTCAAACAACATGTATAACAAAACACAACATAAGCTGGTAAGATTGGTACATTCGTGCAACAATGACAATGTATGCAATGTGAAAAAACAATGGCAAATGCTCACAATCAAAGTTTCAATTCATTATTATGTTAGATCATACAATCGTCTCAGGTATTCGACTACAATGGACATCAAGTTATCATATATTTTAAGAATATCAACACAAATCTGATCCAAATATTATATACAATTAAATCGACTATCAACGTCAAACCAAATTGTCATATGTTCCCTAGGTAAATCGGCATGCATCCCCCAATTGTTTTAAATCCCTAACATTATGGATACCTTAAATCGATTTTGAGAATCCAAGGATTACACAAATAAGTTAGGCTCGAAAACAAAAAGGGAAGAATCACTTGTTCATAAAAAGGTAGATTTTTGGGGGTCTCCAAAAATGCTCAATCACGAGGAAGTAACTCAAATTGGGCAAAATCAATAGTAGATTGATTATCAGAAGAATCTTCTCAATTGAGTTGAAAGAAAAGCAATGAGCGTGCTTCTAATCTTCGACAAGCGGCGTGGGTTTGATTGAGAACAGATCAGTTAAAGTTGATGGTGATTTTTCTCAAGAGCGATCCGCCATTAACAAGTTATCCAGTGACAAAGGAAATGAATTAAGTAAGCGATGACCTAAAGATATTATAAAGACGCAAGGGGTAAGTTGGGCCAGGCCCGATCCATCCATCAGAGCCCCGAATGACCTAAGTCTTTATACGACCTAGAGATGACTATTGGTAACGATGGTCTGAGCTCTGACCACCTTAGAGAAATAAGACTTAATTCAAACATAAGCGAACAAACTAACAAGGAAATATTGAAATTGCATGTCGAAGCTCGTATTAATTTCACTACATACAACTGCGTGTGGGAAACTGTTAATCCATAAATATATGGCTTGGGGATGATGCATAAATATAGTTCAAGTGTTAAGTCATTTTCACACTGTCAAACCCAAGTCGTCATTTCCTATGTCGTAAGTTCTAGGTCCGTCCATTGCCAGGTTGTTCCAGACCTTAGATCATTGGTTCACATAACCAAAGCCAGGTTGCTGCTCCTTAGACCATTGACTCAGGAAAAGCATCACCAGGTCGCTCTGGGGTTAAGTCGTTCCGCACTTTAACAAGTCAAGCCGCGTGTTGAAGGAAAAGAATCGGTTCGTTACACCATAGGTCATTTTTTGGGGCATAAGACAAAGCTAGGTCGTTGCCAACCTAAGGCATCGGGCCGTAATCAATTTGAGGTGTTAGGTCGCATAGGTATTAGAACATCAGGTGGTGTCTTGGAGGAGGGGTAACAAGTCAGGTCATAACCGACTTAATCCCTAGGTCGGTCAACGACCTAACTGCACTACACTATATTTCCAGGCCTCACCACTCCACATTCACTCCTATAAATACCCCCACTCTTCCACCATAAAAGAGACCAAATTTCCTCTCCACGAAGTGCTGTCAAAATCATTCCTAACTCCTCCAAATCACTCCTACCTCCATTAAACTTCATCCAAATTTAGATTCAATCCTCACCATGAAATCATTCAAGCTCATCCAAGTGTCCAATTATTGATGATCTACATCAACAATCATCACACTTAAAGAGATCTAGCCATTTCGTTGGTGGATTTGAGTGAATCAAGTGTATGAAGAAGAAATAAAGAGAAGTATTGTAAAATAGAGAGAAAATGAGTGAAATGAGAGAAAGCATGCTCCTTGTAATTTTAACGATGATAAGAGAATTCCCTCCAAAATGGACGTAGGCTGATTCTAGGCCAAACCACTCTAAATCTTTTTGTTCTCTACTTTTTCTATGTTTGTGGCTCCGTATTTTTAGATCTTATTCTTTGTAAAGTGTAAAAATCCTCCTCGGGGGTGTTTGTCCATTTTTAGCATAAACACTTTGTAAAACATTTATAAACTAGCTTAGAAATGATTCCAACTTCATATTCAATTATAAATCAAAATTGAGTATTCTATTATTGTAATATTAAAATAATATTTTTCAAAATTAAATCTTTTGAAATCCAAACTTACAAAAATCCATTATAAAAATAAATAAGATCGTTGGAACAATCAACTCGAGTTAAAAATGACATTTAAATATCTAACTCAAATTCTCTTTTGAATTTACTATTCAAAATCTATTTTTAATTAGAACAAGCCATTTCTAATTCAAAACTCTTTCAAATCTATTTAAACCTTTTCAATAGTTGTTTGAAATCATTTCAATTTCATTTTCAAATCATTTCGGATATAAAAATCCAATTTCCATTTTCACTCCATATTTCATTTAAATGAATATGTTGTTCATTTAATATTCCAATGGAACTCGACTTAATCAATTCCCAAATTATTTAATATTCGTAGTGTCAATTTGTGTGAACAATTATTATAACAACCATAATAGTGTAGGATCTAGAATAACTATAAAGGGAGGAGTGAATAGAGTTTATTGCAGTTTTGAGGAATATAAAAAATATCACAGCTCAAATCATAGCAAAATAAATAAATGCAGAAAATAGATGACACAAATTTCACCTAGCTTCGGCAAATCCCTGCCTACTGCTGCATTCCCGAAGATTTCCATACAAAATTAAAACAATCTCTACGCTTACAGTTACCTGTAAACTCGCGACACCCGCTTCCAACTGTTCTAGTCCTATGCTCAGAACCTTGCACTGATCTTTATCCTCAAGATCAGATTTTTCCCTAACTATAAATCCTATAGCTAGACTCTCTAGTTTAGAAAACTTAAAAACAATGTGACCATTACAAAAGATTAAAAACAAATTTAAAAAAATTAAAATACAAAACCCCTTAAACAAGTTAAACAAATAAACGTCGGTCCCCTTATTATATTTGTGTTTTGTCACTTGTTAAAATATCAGCTTTCCCCTTTTCTCTGATGGTCGACCCTTTGTAACTAGGGTTTGCATTGCCCCTAAATCATGACCCTGAATTCTCTGATAAATTTGTTTCTCTAATGGCTCGAGTATGTTCTATGGTCGATCGATTTGGCTTTGCTTGAGATCGAAACACTGAAAGATTTTTGAGTACTTTGAATCTTCTTTTTTACGCTTGAATGAATTGATTTGTTTCGATGCTTCGTTGCCTGTGATTAATGGTGAATATATATATAAGGTTTAAAACCCAAGCTGTTGATATCGCGTGATTGTTGCTTGATGAATTGTCGTGAATCTCATTTGATTTTGGAAATGTTTGGATTTTTTCTTGACTCTAAAGTGCCCGTGCAATTTATCTGGAAAGTTTTGGAACATGTAATCATCCATTGCAAAAAAAACCTTTGAATACATTGATAAATCTTTGCGATATTTTCCAGAATTGACTACACCTTTCTGAAATGAAAACAATATTATTAGGCTTATATTCTCCAAAAATGCAAAAATGTGTTCTTTCCATTTTTGAACCATTCACTTCGAAACGGACTTGCCAAATATATTCTTGAGATTGATTTCAGTAGCTTGCCAAAAGTAACTTTCTTGTGTATTGAATTCTGGAATCTCTTCTTGCCGAAAATTATCCCATGCAATTTTACTTTCCATGCTACATGCAGTTTGAAATTAAATTTCCTGCATTCTTTAAAAAACTGTTGCACCATGCCTCTGCACATGTACATGAGTACATTTACACTTGTGTTTAACTTGTATACCACTTATTTATTCGCCATTTTGATTTTCTTTGTCCACTTGAATTTTACTTGGCAAAGTATATCCCTCTGCCTTGATTCATGCTGCATATGTCCTGTGAACATTTGCCCAGTTTTATGGCTTTTGTGCTATGTCCTCATTGTTTCTTGTGCCAGTCATTTTACAGTTACCAGTTTGAGTTTTGAATAGTTGTTGATCTTTGCTACATCATTGTATTATTCTCGGTTTCACTGTCTGATTTATGTGCTATTACCCATGCACGTTTATACTGAGTTGGCTTTTGCACTTCTGTTGAAGTTATATGATTCCATTGAGCATTATCAATAACCCATGACTTGTGCTCCATGTACATTTTATTGTATATAACAATTATATGATTTTTGTTTGTTGATAACATGCATATATATATATATATATATATATATATATATATATTATAAATGTGTTTGTAATTGTATTATTCTACTACATTATAGAAATAATAGTATATTTAAATAGGATACTATTGCACAAGAATTTAAATATTCAAACAATATTTTATTTAAATATAATATTTTATATCAACATTTGAATAGTACTGATTTCGTAAGTCCACTATTTGTACATCTCAGTAATACAATACATTTCAATTTCATTTCTCTTTTGTATGAATACATTCATATACAATCACTCACTCATATATAGTTACACGCACGTGTCCTTTGTCAACTTCACGATCAGTCCAGTCATCTGCTTACCTTTCACAGAAACACACAGTGTAAACTGGAACAAAATATTTTAAATTCTAGCAAATATAATTTTATTTAAAATTTATTTGCTTCAGAATTTTAGTGTGTTTCTCATCATATTTCATGACTTGATCTGATATGTATGTGTTTGTGTGTATATATATATATATATATATATATATATATATATATCCGTTGTGTCTAGACAGTTTCTGATATTCACAGTGTTCCATTGTAAATACCATAAGGTAGACGAATCCCCTAATGCTCACATATATAAACTACACGTGCATGATACATGTTTACACATACATGTGTATGTATATACACATATTTCTTTTCAGGCATAGAGGGTCAATTTGGTCAAGAATTCAAATTCAGCATGGATAAGCAAGTGTATGCAGCTCTAGTGCAAACTCATCAGTTCAAACAAATAGAGCCAAACAGATTGTACCTAGGTATAACAACAAGATATATAAATATATATATGCACACACACACATTTGTTCATATACATATATATATATATATATGTGTGTGTGTGTGTGTGTGTGTGTGTTGTATTGAACAAATGCCAAGCTGCAACAATGCAAATGAATGATGGAGCACAAAGTTCACCAAAGCCAAGCACACATATACATATACATAATTTTGTGTGTGTGTGTGTGTGTATATATATATATGCAAGTATATACATGGCCCGAATACATGGCAGTATCAAAGTTGGGTACAAAAGCACATGGCCAACAATGTATCCAGTTCTGCATGGATATACATAAATGGATCAGAGAGAAATGGATCAACATGCAACTGATCAAGAGCTAAAAGCAACAACAAAGGCACACATGGTCGAGACAGCTAAAAATTCAAGTGCATCACAAAATGGTCAAGTCAGCATGAAGGAAAGCTACATATACGCACACAATTTGTGTGTATATAAATATTTGTTATGTACCAAATGGATGTATCAAAAATAATCATGTCAAGTCAAAATATCAGTGCAAAATGGAATACCAGAAAAGCCAAGCTGTCAAGTGGAAACAAAATAGGCTCAAGCATTTCAAAAAGGTGCAACAGCTCAAATGAAAGCCAGTTCCAAATTCAGGTATATACAACAACTAAAACAAAGCCAAATTACAATTCAGTTGCACAAGAATACATGGTGCATACAGGCTCGAGCAAATATACAGGCACAACTTGCAAACTTGGTATACATATATACACATGTGTATTTATGTGGGTACATATACACACACGCACACTTGTTTTTGCAGTCATGAAGAAGACAAGTTCAAGTGCTACAAGTCAATGCAAATGTGAACAGGTCAATGAAGGAAAATGATACAACATCAAAGACAATGGTGTACACAAGAAATGATGCCATAGAAATTATGCAGCAGTGTACATAACAACAAAGCAGCTTCAAATAAGGCCGATTATATATAGATGACATGCAAAGCAACAACACAAGCCAGGAAACTATACATACATACATATACATATACATATATATGTATATATATATTTGAAAATTGGTATGCTTTATTATGAAATACTCATAGTACATGCAAATAAAATAACGACATATTCTCTTTACAAAAATGATAAAACTGCTATCTATATGTTTATAACCCGCTATCGCACTGTAACCAGAATCACTGAACATCACCCAATCTCCAACACAAAGCATCTACATACCTTCAAATTTCCTCTTCAACAAATCATCAACCAGTATCCAAAAGATCAATGCCCCAGCGATGCAAAAATTCAACATTAGACTGATTCATCTTAGTTCTACTTCCATTTCCTGTCACCAAAAACCTGATATCCCTTTCTATCAATTGTAGCTTTATCTCCTTTGGAATAGAAATCCTGCTAAACATTCTTTTATTCCTCTCTGTCCAAATCTGGTAGATGGCCGTAGTAATTGAAGCACATGCAACATCAGTTAACTGATTTCTTTCCTTAAAACAATTGTATATAGTGCTTCATCCTCCAAGTTGCCAACTTCACTTGCATTCAAACCCAACTTATTCTTCAACGAACACCAAATATATTGGGAGTATTCACAACCAAATATGGCCTATAAATTCTTCATTTCCTTCACACAAAACACATTTGTTTTCACTCACCACTCCATACCTCATTAACCTGTCCTTCATATTCAGTCTCTTCAACACTGCACGATAGGAAATAAAATCCATGCACTTTGAATTTTTTGAATGCCAAATCATCCTAAAGAAATTCTTCTTTAGAAGTTTATCTCTACAATTTTCCCATGCATTATGAAAAGAAAATGCACCGCCCTCACCCCATTCATAAAGGTCATTCATCACATTACTTTTCACATTGACATTATCTATTTGTTGCTGAATTCCCCTCGTAGATGGATGTAAACATCCATTCAACCTGCCATTCTGTATAACACCCGATACAGTTTCATTTGGATTGCCAATAGCTTGATACCTTGTAGCTCCCAATAAGTCCACCAAACACTTACCATTGATCCATGGCTTGAACCATAGTGAAGTAGATGTGCCCGTAGCCATGGCCTTGTTAAACAGCTTTTTACAATTTCTTCTTAACCTCAACATTGCTTTCCAAGTACTCGAGGAATTATTGTCTGCACGCATATGCCAAAACTGCTTTCCTCAACAATATTTCATGTACATCCAGTTACTCCACAATGATTTCCTTTTTAGAAATTTCCACAATAGTTTTATGCATGCTGCCTTCTTAAGATCTTTAAATGACTTCAATACTATTCCTCCTTCTCTTTTTAGTGAACATAAAACATCCCATCTTACCTTATGTGATGCTCCACCCCAAAGAAAATTAGTGCATAGCAAAATCAATTTCTCTATGGTAAATTTTGGTAAATGATAGACCGATAACCAGTACAAAAATATTGGCATGATTATCGAATGTATTAACTCAGCTCTTCCGGCAAAACCTAACAAATCCACATCCCAATCTTGAATTTTCCATTGTATTCTATTCAGCAACTCCTGATAGTCATTATAATGAATATAATTTGAAGTCAAAGGAACTCCTAAATACTAAATTAGAAGTTGGCCAACTTGAAACCCAAGAATATCAGTAATTTCATTTAAATGAATAGCACAAGAGCTAAAATAAACCTTTGTCTTAAGAACACTTACTGATAATCCACTGAATTTTTCCATTTTTTCGAAAACAGACTTCAATGTGACTACATTTTCTACTGCACACTTTCCAAAAACTAGAAGGTCATCGGCATAGAGTAAATATGAAAGAATTCGTTCAAATTTATGTACTGGAGAAAAAGAGTGTTGAACAACCGCTTCATTCATACAAAATGAAAATAATTCCATAGAAATTGAAAAAAGATAAGGTGATAATGGATCACCTTGTCTTAATCCTCTGTTTGATGAAAGATAACCCCTTGGACAGCCTTGAATCATTATTGAATATGATGGCATAGAAATACGCTCATAAACCATGTTTATAAAGTGTATAGGAAATCCCATGACTTTCATAATATAGAAAATAAATTCCTTGTTTATTCTTTCATACGCCTTCATTAGATCAACTTAAACACATAATTTCTTAATGCCTGGCTTCTTAAAATCTTGAATCAACTCATGTGCCAATAAAATATTATCTCCTATATGTCTCGATGGTATGAAAGCACACTACTTTGATGAAATAAGGTGAGGCAAATACCACTTGATCCTATTACAAAGCACTTTACTAAAAACTTTATAATAAAGATTGCAAATAGAAATAGGATGAAAATGAGAAATTTCCGTTGGCCTATCATTCTTTGGGATTAGTGTTATGAATGTGTGATTACACCGCTTAGGTAATTTTGTATTATTAAACATATCCTGAATAGCCAGAAGAAGATCCCATTTTAATTCTTCCCAATGTACCTTAAAAAAATTGGAATTGAATCCATCTGAACCAGGACTCGAATCATCATGAACCGAGAATACAGCCTTCTTTACTTCATCGATAGAAATGCTACGCAATAAATCTTGTTGCCCCCTTTCATTTATAACATATGCTGATTGAAAATGAGGAGGGTTTGAGCCATTTTCTCTATTGAACAAAGATTGAAAAAACTCCAAAGCTTCAGCAACAACTTCTTCCTGTTTGAACAACAATCCACCATTAGAATTAATAAGGCCTTTTATATTATTACTATGTCTTTGAGCCGACATTTTTGCATGAAAATATTTAGAGTTTGTATCTCCTTCTTGAAGCCAAGCTACTTTTGCCTTCTGCCTATTACTCCAGAATTTAATTTATTTCTGAACCATGTATTGGTGTTTAGCCGCAAGCATACTCTCATATAGTATCACATTTTCTGGATCATTATAAACAACCAACTCTTTTTCTTTGAATTTTTTTCTGCTTCCAATAAACACATTATCTTTTGGCCTTGCACTGTTCCATAATTTCAATTCAATTTTACAAGCTTGTAATTTTTGCTGAAAGACATAACAAGGAAAGCCCCATCTAGAAACTTGCAAACCTCTGAAAATACATTCGGCATAACCATGTATATATTGCCAATTGTTTGAATATCTGAATGGGAATCCTTTTGAAACGGAAGTAGTGATTGATTCAAGTAATATGTGGTTATGGTCACTTGACATTTGAGAAAGTGATAAAGCTCTCATATCATTAAATTTCTGTAAATAGGAAAGATTTTAAAAAAATTCAATATTAGTAGCTATACCTCTTCGCTTCCATGTGAAATTGAACCCCATGGCTTTAATTTCTATCAGTCCAGCTTGAGATAGATAGTTATTAAAGGCTCTAAGCTTTTGAAATGGTATAGGCAAACCACCTTTTTTATCCAATGGAGAAGTTGAATTATTAAAATCACCCATCAACACCCACTCGCCGTTCAATTTACGTTCTTCTTGTATTATATTCTGCCATAATATCTGCCTTTCATTGAAGAGATTACTAGCATACACAATAATTACATATATGCTTAATCCTCCTGTATGTTTTGCTTCCACCATGACATGTTGAAAAGAAGAGCTAATAACATCTATTGACCAGATTTTAGAGTTCCACATAACCAGAATTCTTCCAAAAATTGATTTGTTTGGTGTGGCAAAAATTCCCAATTATTAGGCGTTAACTTCCTAAAAGAGCTCAAATTAACTAGACATAGTTTATTCTCCACTAAACCAACAAAAGTTGGTTTAGCATTCGTCTAGAGGAAAAAAACATCACGCATACGAAGAGGTGAGTTCCTCCCACGTAATGATCGTCATTTAATAATAGATGAGCTCCTTGTAACTCTTTTAGGAGGAGCAGAAGATGTAGCCTGTTTTTTACCTTTGATATGAGCCAAATAAACCCTATTTTTATTGATTCCCTATGAGACATCTTTTTGTTCATCAGTTATTGTTTCTTCATTTATGACATCCGCAACTTGACTTATATCATCTGGCATGATATTATTAGGTAGATCTTTATTCAGAAAATTCAAATCTCTTGCTTCTTGATTGAGTGAATCTGCTTCATTTTGGTCAACCAAAGACTCACCAGCTACTGAAGTTGATGCTTCATCTTTCTGTTTGGATTGCCAGACAGGTTCCTGCTCTAACTCATGAATCAAAGTCTTATGTCCAAAAATTTTACATAAATCACAGTGAGGGGGAAAAGATTCATACTCCACGATAATTTCCTTTTTATCACCATTAAAAAGAACAACTGGAATTTTATCAAACATCTATGTTATTAGATCTACTCCAATAAGCACCCTTACATACCTTGTTATCTTCTTACTTGCAGTGTTATCATCTACTCTAATTGGCTCACCTATGAAACTTGTTGTCAATGATATTGCCTTGTTAGATCACATTTCCATATCTATATGATAAAATTTAACCCAGAACTGGACTTTATCAAATGTATAACTATCAAACAAATACCTAGGATACCATTTATCTATTATCAATGAACTCCCAAAATATGAATACGTAGAACTCTTCAGTACTGAAATACAATCAGTCGCATCCTCAAATTGAACAGTGAAATGAAACCCTAAAACAATATGTACTATAAACTGACCTTTTGGTTTCCATACCTTCTGAATATACTCTTTAAGCTTCGCCACTGATAGTTTGAACTCTATCGGATGAAGAGCAATTGTATCGTGCCACACTTCTGATTAAGGATTAAAAATATCCTATGCTATAAAAACATGATTTTCTTTAGGTTTTAGATATTCTAAAGAATTTGGGTCTGGCTCCAAGATCGATTTTCCTGCTAATTCCTTTGAAATATCCACCAATTTATATTGAAGTTTACTTTTATTTTGATTTGGATCTGAATTAGGCGGGGGATTTGAGATTGGTTTTTTCCTTCCGCCATTTTTGATTTGAAATACAAGAGAAAAAGTAATGAACTGAGTTATATATATATATATACAGTGCAACATCATGTATGCACTAATACAAACGTGTTCATCCAAAAAGAATTATCAACATGGGACTCAAGGAAACAATCAATTCATTCGTGTGTTTCTGGAATTCAATAGTGAGTAAATTAGCAAGTGTTACAAGTAGCATGATTGCAAAATGTACAGGAGCAACTTCATGAAGCAGTAAATGGATTACAAGAATCAATCAAGGAATTCAATAGTGAGTATATTTGGCAAGAAATTTCTGTACATCCAAATAATAGAAATTTTGGAAAGATTTTAGTAGTGAAATCAAAGAGCTCTTTCTTGGCAACATGTTTTTTTCTCGGTTTAAATCATTCAAGAATTTAGCCACTTATTTATGGCAAGGAAACAATCATCCAATAGCAAAATAGGCAAGAAAAGAATTTTTATTATTTCTTGCTTTTAATAATGAAATATTTGGCAAAACATTTTTTTGGAAATGGTTTCCAGTCTATCCAGAAATCAATACACAAACATCGCAGAGTGAAATCACGCAAGAATCATCAATCTCTGGAAAGATATCAATTTTGTAATTCCAAATGTTTCATAATACATAGAGGTTTATTTCCAAATTTCTAGTGAACATATATGGCATTCCACAATTCTAAAAATCAATTTTTAGGCAAAAATTCATTCAAAGATTTCCAAAAATTCATTTAGTCAATCAAGGAAATAGTTCAGAATTCGTTCACACAATCACTGCAATATTTGAAGCACAAACACGCAAGAGAAATTCACGCAACAATCACGAACAAATCAAACCAAGGCATTTTCGTGAAAACAAAGAAGATTATAGGGTTTTTTAATCTTATAAATAACCATTCATCATCGGCAAGAAAAGTTATCAAAAACAACAAGCAACAAATTCGAGAGCTCAAAGAAATCAAATCAGAAAATTCACTTTGTTTTCGATAGCGAGCTCTAAATCGAAGTACCAGGAGCAGCAAACTTCGAACATCATCTGAGAATAATTTTAGCAAGCCATCACGATGTGATTTAGAGGAAGAAAGAAATACTTAAATTTGTTTAGGGTCGGTCACCATTAGAGAGCAAAAGGGGGAAGCCATTTTTAAGTGAACAAAGAACAGTTCAAAAGGGCCGACCAATATTTTTAACTTAGTCTATAAACTAGGGCATTCTTTTGGTTTTCATTTTATATTGTAATTTTATTTTCTTTCGATTCGTCCATCAGTTGTGAGGCTGCAGGGTTTCTAAACTTGGCACACGCACTAACGGGGACAGAGCTGGATATATGGAGCAAACAGGAGGGGGTATGGAGTCCAGGGGTTTGGCAGTGGGTGGGGTCATGTTTTTACGTTGTAAAGGCTCTGGTGGGGTCCATCAAGGCTAGAGGATGGCTGGTTTAGGGTAGAGGAGGTTAAAGGTGGGACCTTTTTAGGGGTTAAGGGTTTTTAGGGTGTTTTAAACAGATGTAAGGTTAATGTGGCCATGGGGAGGAGGGGGAGAAGGGGTGTTGATGTGGGTAGCGAGGGGGAGGGATGAGGCACTTGGACACTAGATGGTTTCCATGGGGGGGCTTGGTTTGGCTTGGAGGAGGCTTAAAGGAGATGGTTTTAGTGTAAAAAAGTTGTTTTTGAAGTATTTTAGGCTATTTAGAGGTGGTGGAGTCCACGGGTAGCTAATTGAGCTGCTGGTGGCTGGCACAACAGTAGGGGAGGGGGCAGAGCAGGTGCGGAGGTGGTCGGGCAGTGGTAGGGATGGGCGGCCATGAGAGAAAGGGAGAAAGACAAAAAAGACTTAAGGAAGAAAAGGTGGAAGAATGAAAAAGGAAGGAAAAGGAAGGTGTTTCTTAGAAATTGAAACACCATTGATCGATGAGGTGGAAGAAAGAGATTAAGGGGAGAAAACAAAATTAGGAAAAGGAAGGTATTTTAATCCTAATAAAATATAAAACAAAATTAGAACATATTTTCAATTATTCTTAGGTCTGGATTCAATATTTGACCATTCAAAATTCACGAAAAATCAACTAAAATTTCATATTTTAATTGACTAAAAATACAGATCATTGCATTCTCCTCCACTTACAAACTTTTCGTCCTTGAAAGGGAAGACGTAAGCAAGTTTATTTTCCTACCTAACAGATTTAGAATTTGTCGACAGTTCAAAAGCGTCGATAATTTAAATTTTCTATATCGCAATTAAGCTCTCTCGTATACATAATACTCATAACTCGTTCTAAGGCATTACTAACCCCATCTGTAATGAGTTACTCTGATATGTCATTACTAATCCTATCTCTTGTGAATCTTTTCTTACCATTCTAACGAACTGTACCCCAAAGCTTTTGAATTAACCAAAGCTCTGATACCAACTGCAATGGGTCGAAAATTCCCGCCTTTCGAATCGATTGTAAACCGCACAAGTCTGACCCAAAACGACAGAAACCCTCGAGGCATTAACTTTGGGTATACAACACATCAAAACAAAACAAAAAAGATTATTATTAACATCTTTACAATGTTAAAACAGAGTATAAAAAATACAAGAGTACATCGCAATATTATATAATACAGAGCGGAAAATATAAACTAACACAACGAAAGACTATCGACTGCACTTGACACAACTCTAGCTTCAATCCAGAATCCTTCTTTTGAAAAGTATATGCAAAACAAAATACTCAACTGCTCATGTGGAAAATATGGGCAACCGAGTTCAAAAAGGATAGTACTAGTAAGAGAAACCGTACAGTTATTCTTAACTTATTTTCAAGTAAGACATGTCCGGGGACCATGCCGTATAACATGAAACGGGTTCACTCCACACAATGCAAGTGCAAACCGGAGGATAGGGTTTTACCTTATAACGGCCAAACATGCTTGATGCGAGAAATTCATTTGATATTATTATTAGTGTTTAAATGTTGAAAACAATTTCAAAATTAAATGTATCAATCTTAGACGGCATAATACCCCATATTATTAATTCGTTGAATAGGTTTACAACTAAAACCACAAAGCTCGTATTGGAAACTGGATTCCGTAATGAACCAAGGCAAAGGATCTTCCTTATCTGATTTGGACCATCTCTAGTAAGATGTCCCGGACTCAGATGAATTAGCGCACTATTGCTCCGTCAGTTAGATAATTACCTGAATGTAACATTCACTGGCTATATCCGACCTTCGTCCTGATCGTTGATTGATCATCATTTGAGGGCCCTCTATTCCAACATCCACATAAGTTAATCTGCTTGGGCTCCATACCATGGCATAAATTTTAGCTAGAAGGAATAGTATGTCCTTACTCGGATGTCTTTCATCCAGTTTTCGGCTCATTTTAGGGTGTAAGGCTCGCGAGTCAACATCCCACAAAGCTATGTTTTCAACAAAAGCTTTGATCTATCTACCAGCAACACTCAGCATGAAACATTGTCAATACGTACATATGATCAGTTTTTATTAATAATATAACCTTTAAGGTCATACATCTCAAATAAGGGCGTTAAGCTAAGAGAATAAATTATATGCAAACACATATATTTCATCAATAGCAACAAATCAGTTATGTTATGAAATACAATGTTAGATACGCCATCCACTTACAAGTTCATTCTGGGTTTGAACAAAACCGATGGGACCTTATTCCTCATTCAATTAAGGAGAGAGGCCCTTGCATATCCGAACAATCAACAAGTATGTCCAGACCACTGCCACTTTAACCCCTTGAGCTACCCATATCTAGGGCATCAACAATTAGTCCATTCGATCTGGAGATTCCCGATCTTCCATCATCTTCAATGTCTTCGACTTTAAATCATTGTATAATTATTTGAAATGGGTTGAACATGGTCTTTTCGAATAATTAGGGTCAAAACATAAATCCTTATTGGATTATTAATCCACCAATTAAGTCTCCTTTAATTATTATCATTCCATAAGATTTGAATCTTCTACTTAAACTTAGTTAAGATATTTGGCTTCCCAAAAATCATCTTTTTCCTTATAAAAAGATTTATTTAAGAAAAAGATTCGATTTACAAATTAAAAATCCTTACTTCAAAACATTGCCCAAAACTTATTATAAAAGTCTTTACATAAAATAGTTAAATTCCACTTAACCAGTTTTATCATTAAAAACCATATATAATTAGTTTAAACCATTTTCAAATCATTTATAATAGTTTATAATGATTTTTCTTTATTTTTATTCATATAAAAATAGTCCATATTAATAATTTTCAATCATAAGCCATTGTTGGTTACGACATTGTTTCTATTCAAATTTGATTTGAACATTTCTCAAAATTTAACCGTTAGATTTAAAAATTCTTCTTATCATTTGAAAGATCTTTACAATATGAATCCAACGGTTCCAGTTCCGGGAAAATCCGACAGTCGGATTATTGATCCACGATATTTTCGATTCATGACAACATGGAAACGAAGATCAATGAAGATCAAAGTGAAGAGCTATGTTTATATATATTAAGTATCTAGTTGTGTTAGAAATATGTTGAAATCTATCCTCATAGTATAACACAAACGAATGGATATATATATATATATATATGTATGTATGTATGTATGAATAGAAACAACCAATACTGAACCAGTTTTACTAACAATTCGACCAGTGAAAACCAGACCGGTCAACTGGTCAGTAAACCATAGCTCAGTAACAGCTAGTTTCTATTCATATTTAAATGTATATATGATTTTATAAAATCAAACAGTTGGATGGTGAAATGCAGGCTAGTTGATTGATTTCCAAACAACAACTTTTTATATGAAGAGTCGTCTCCTTTCACCAGTAGATTTCTAATCATTTCTGAACAGAAATGACCATATCTCTTTAAAACAATTATTCATGAAAGGTTGATGCTCTTCTACTATTATATAAACACCATTATCTTTAATTCCAAATCACCGATTCTCACTTATTCTTTTGTAATTTCTGATTTACATCTCTATACTCTCCGCATTCTAAAAGCTCTCTATAATTCAAGTTACTTATTGAATCATTAAAATTATTTCATATATCTTGATTCAATAAGTAACACACTTCCTTTAGTCTTCACATACACATCAAATACTTGAGGATAAGATTATAAGAAGGTGTACTTAATCGTTGGTTATTCAGTGTTGATACGAGAACACATTCAGAAGTCAAAACTCTTTTTTAATTTGTGAAGTCCTATGTGGGTGCTCAAGCGGAGACATCCTTGATGGTGCTCGGGTGTGTTGTGACCTATTCCTCTGGGAAAGAGACGACGTTGTTAGTGAATTCCGAAGAGGAGCTTCGGGACTAGGCGTAGGATGGGAAGTCCGAACCATTATAAACTTCCTGGGGTCTTTACTTACATCTTTTATTTATTTGAGATGTTCTATCTAGCTTAGTTTTACCTGCATATCTATTGTATTAATCTAAGTTAGTATATCGTAGTTATTTCCGCTTAAGGTAACATACAAAGATCCTTAAAGTCATACACGAATTTTCATTTGGTATCAAAGCAAGGCCATCATTTAACCGTAAAACCTTTATCTGATACATAGATAATATGGATAATAATAAAAGTACTAGCACTAATACTGGATATACTGAAGGCCAATCTACTGCAAGACCACCCTTTTTCAATGGCATGAATTATAGTTATTGGGCTACACATACGAGAATACATATGCAAGCCAATAGTTTTGATGCTTGGTACATTACACAAAAATAATATACATAACCCACTACACCTTATACTGAATGGCCTGCAACTGAAAAAGCAGAGGCTACTGCTAATGCTAAAGCCATGAATATGTTGCATTGTGCCTTGGATGGAAACGATTTTAACCTAATTTGTATGTGCAACACAATATATGAAGTTTGGCGAACACTCAAAATAACTCACAAAGGAACTAACAAGGTCAAACAAAGCAATATATCCACGCTTAAAAACCAATTTCAAAATTTCATGATGAATGAAAATGAGTCTATAAATAACATGTACTCACGTTTTCAAAATATTTATCATTCTCTATAGGCTTAAGAGACAAATATTCTGATTTTGATATTGTTTTGAAAATATTAAACTCTTTGATGGATGAATGGAGGTTTTAGCTATCGAAGAGGCTAATGATCTTTCGGCCATGAAACCCAAAGAGTTAATTGGTAATCTCATGTCATATGAAGTAAATTTGCAGGCAATGAAGACTCATACTCAATACAAGAAAATTTCAGCATTTCATGCTGAAAAAGATAAGTCAGACTCGGAGGAAGAAGACATTGCCTTCATAGCCAAAAATTTCAGGAAGTTTTTAAAATATAAGAAGAGCTAGAATAAGAATGCAAAAAGAAATACTACAAAAGAAACTGACCTGGCTTTGGTGGAATGTTTCAACTGTCACAAAACTGGACACTATCCAAAGAACTGTCCAGAATTAAAGAAGAATCGCAGCAAAAAGGAGAAATCAAAAAGGCGAGCTTTCTCAGTCACTTGGGATAATTCAGATTCATCATCTTCTGAAAGTGACAGCAATAGTGACAATGAACAAGCAAATGTGTGACTCATGGAAAAAGAAACCGAGGTCAGTGATTTTACTTATGAAGAATTAATAGAAATTAATACGGAAATTCTAGAGTCTAGAAATAATTTTAAAAGAAAATATAAACAAGAAAATGAAGCTAGAAGAAAGTAGAATTTGAAAGGGATTTATTAAAACATGAAAAAGACATTTTAGAGGACGAAAATGAGAAAATTACAAGAATCTCTATCCAATGCAAATTCTCAGATTTCTTTATTGGGTTAGGAAATTGAGACTCGGAAAGAAAAGAATAATTTAAATTCAAAAGTTAAAATTATTAAGTTAGATAATTCTAGTCTTATATTAAGATTAGATGGCATTTCTAAAAATGTGAATAACTTTAACAAAGGTAGAGAAAATCTGTCTAGAATTTTAGAAAACTCCCAGCCTTCTCATTGTAAAAAAGGATTAGGATTTATTCAAAAAACCAATACTAAGAAAGATTCTAACAAACATGTTAGTACTAAGAAGAGTATTGAGTTTGTTTCTACTAGTACAAAGAAAAATCCTGTATCAAATAAAAAATCATCTAAAAATATTTGTATTTGGGTACCAAAAACAAACAACATGTTAATTAGAAATAAGTATATCAAAGAATTTTTAGATATAATTCACAATAATATTAATTATATTTTCAAAAGGGATTCTGAACCCTCTTGGGTTTGGTTTCCTGAGATCTAACTCTTAGGACCCTAACGGAGGAAGTGGATACCAATAAATTCTAAATTATTTTTTGTAGGTCCCACTCAACAAAAACAAAGGAAAATGGACACTCTACAGTGGTTGCTCAAAACAAATAATAGGAGATAAAGGATGTTAACAAATATTGTCTATTCAAAAGGAGGAACTGTCACATTTGTAGATAACTCCAAATGATATATCATCGACAAAGGCGATGTGAGCAATTACGGTATATCTAATTCTCCCCTTATTTCTGATGTTTTATTAGTTCAATCTTAAAACAAAATTTATTAAGTGGTAGCTAATTATGTGATAAAGGTTTTAAAATATCGTTTTCTAAAAAAAATGTAGTATATTTGATTCAAATAGAAATCTTATTTTTGAGGGAAACAAAGAAAAAATATATATTTATATTTTGAATATGGCAATTAACTATAATCCAAGCATGTGTTCATTAGCCAAAGATAACGATCCTTGGTTATGGAACAAACAAATTTGTCATATTAATTTTAAAACTATAAACAAGATTTCTAAAAATGAGATTGTAAAAGGTTTACCTAAAATAAAATTCAAAACTGAAAATTCATGTGATGCTTGTCAACTTGGGAAGTTAGCTAAATCCACTTTTAAATCTAAAAAGGTTGTATCAACATTACAACCACTAGAATTACTACATATGTATTTGTTCCGACCAACTCAGGTTCAGCCCATAAACCATAGTGGATATGTGTTTGTAATTGTTGATGACTTTTCAAGATACACTTGGACTATGTCTCTAAAAAATAAAAGTGATATTTTAACCTTTTTAATACTTTTGTTAAACAAATTTAAAATTTAACGGATTTAAAAATTGAAAATATATGAAGTGATAATGGAGGAGAATTTAAAAACGAGAAATTTGATTATTATTTTTAAAAGAAAGGAATTTTTTATAATTTCTCTTTTCCTAGAACTCCACAACAAAATGGAGTAGTAAAACGCAAAATAGAACTTTACCAGAATGTGCCAGAACGATATTAATTGGAAGTACATGGCTAAAACATTTTTGGGATAAAGCAGTTTCAATAGCTTGTTATGTTTTGAATCGTGTCTCCACTCGACCTCTCACTAAAAAATACTTCATACGAACTTTTCACTGGTAGAAATCCAAATATTTCGTACTTTAAAGTTTTTGGTTCAAAATGTTTTATTTTAAATACAAAAGATCAGCTAGGAAATTTTGATTCAAAATTCAACAAAGGAATATTTATGGGATATTCTGAGCATAGCAAGTCTTATCATATTTACAATAAGAGAACCAGTAAAACAAAAGAATCATTTCATGTTTCATTTAATGAAAATTTTAATCCAAATTCTTTTAATTTAAATATTAGGAGAAGAAATTTTTTACAAGACGATGATATCATAATATATAGAGAAGATGAAAACATTGTTCATAATAATATAGAAAACAGTGTTACAGAAAATCAAGATAGTATCGATAATAATGACCAAGATAATCATATTAATGAAGTTAGATCTCTACCAATAATATTACGAGATCATCCAACTCAAAATATCATTGGAGAAATAACTTCATATGTAAGAACAAGAAGCTAGCTTAATTTAGTAAGTAACGTATCAAATATTGAACCCAAAAACCCAAAAGAAGCTTCAACAGGTGAAAAATGGATAATTGCTATGCAAGAAGAATTAAATTAATTTGAATGCAATGAAGTCTGGGAATTAGTTCCAAGACAAAGTGATCAAACTGTCATTGGTGCAAAACTGGTTTACAAAGATAAAGTAGATGAATTAGGTAATATTACTAGAAACAAAATTAGTCTTGTAGCACAAGGTTATAACCAAGAAGAAGGCATGGATTATAAAGAAACATTTTCTCTTGTCGCTAGTGTAGAATTAATTTGTATTTTACTATCATATGCATGTTTTCATGACTTTAAACTATATCAAATGGATGTTAAAAACGCTTTCTTAAATGTTTATACTAAAGAAAGAGTGTATGTTAAACAACCTCCACTATCCGCTCATGAAATTTTTTTTGATCTCGTTTTCAAATTGAAAAAGGCATTATATGGCTTAAAACGACACCTCGTGCTTAGTATGAACGTCTCAAGAATTATCTATTAGAATAACGATTTCAAATTGGAAAGATTGATCAAACACATTTTATCAAGAAAGCTGATTAAGATATTTTAATAGTGCAAATATATGTTGATGACATTATTTTTGGTTCAACGAATGATAAATTATGTCAGGAATTTTCAAATATATTGACCAGCAAATTCGAAATGTCACATATGGGAGAACTATCTTATTTTTTGGGTTTACCAATTAAGCAATTATCAAATGGAATTTTCATTAATTAAGAAAAATATTGCACTACTCTAATAAAACATTTTGGAATGGAATATACATCAAGTAAAATGTATATCATAATGAGTTATATCGAAGCATGATATGTTCACTTTTGTATTTAAATGCTAGTAGATCGGATATCTTGATGAGTGTTTGTTTATGTGCCCATTTCCAAGCTAATACAAAAGAATCACATTTAAGGGTAGTAAAATGTATATTACGTTATCTTAGCAGTACAAAAGATTTTGGACTTTTCGATCTGAAAGATTTTTCCTTCGAAATAGTTTCATACAATGGCGCTGATTTTGGTGGATGGATCGTAAAAGTACAAGTGGAAATTGTCACTTTATCGTAAATCAGTTATATCTTGGTTCAGCAAGAAACAGAACTACGTTTCACTGAGTATATATCTGTGTCACTAGCCTGTGCTTAAGTAATATATATGCCGCAAACACTAAATGATTTTAATGTCAATTTACTAACTCCACAGTTTATTACGACAACACAAGTGCAATAAATTTATCCAAATATACAGTAAACTATTCTAGAACAAAACATATTGATATACGACATCATTTCTTGAGAGACAATATTGAAAAACAAATAATTAACATAGAATTTGTAAACTCTGAAAATCAAATTGCTAACACATTCACAAAACCACTATTAGAGAATATTTTCGTAGAACTTCAAAGAGAACTAGGAATTATTTCTTACAAAGATCACTGAATACTTATCACTCTCGATTACTGCGTTTCTCATGACAATTATTCTTTTTTACCAATGACCAAGGGGGTGAATAGTGTACCAATTTTTGATCATTTACTATATGTGTATGTTATATGCTGAAATTTTGTTACAGGAAATCGCATGGTAAGTATATGTTACATTATGAACTAACAAAATGGCGCAAAAATTCAGGAGGAGCAAAATATATATACAAGCATACATTCAAGGGGAGCAATTCAATATTTCAACAGAAAACAAGATGTTGTCATCTATCAAAAAATGGGGAGAATGTTGATCTGCTATATTTTCGATTCATGATAACATGGAAATGAAGATCAAAGTGAAGAGCTAAGTTCATATATATATATAAGTATCTAGTTGTGTTAGAAATATGTTAAATCTATCCTCATTGTATAACACAAACGCACGAATTTCTAAATATATAATATATATATATATACATATATATATATATATATATATATGAACAGAAATGGCCAATATTGGACTGGTTTTACTACGACTAGTGAAATTCAGACCAGTCGACTGGTTATTAAACCAAAGCCCAGTAACGACTAGTTTCTATTCATATTTAAATATATATATATATACACGATTTTATATAATCAACCAGTTGACTAGTGAAATGTAGACCAGTTGAGTGATTTTGAAACAACTTTTTATATAAGGAGCCACCTCCTTTCATGAATAGATTTCTATTCATTTCTGAACAGAAATGACCATATCTCTTCAAAAAAATTATTCGTTAAAGGTTGTTACTCTTCTATATTATTTAAACACCATTATCTTCAATTCTAAATCACCGATTCTCACTTACTCTATTCTAATTTCTAATTCACATCTCTATACCCTCTGCATTCTAAAAGCTCTCTAAAATTCAAGTTACTTGTTGAATCATTGAAATTATTTCATATCTCTTGGTTCTATAAGCAACATAATTCCTTCAATCTTCACATACACATCAAATACTTGAGGATAAGATTATAGGAAGGGTATGCTTAACCGTTAGCTATTTAGTGTTGATACGAGAACGCATTCAGAAGTCAAAACTCTTTTGTAATTTGTGAAGTCCTATGTGGGTGCTCAGGCGGGGACATCCTGGTTGTGCTCGAGTGTATTATGACCTATTTCCCCTAGTAAAGAGAGGGCGTTGTTAGTGAATTCCGAAGAGGAGCTTCAAGATTGGACATAGGATGGGAAGTCTGAACCAGTATAGAATTCCTGGTATCTTTACTTACTGCTTTTTTTATTTTAGAAATTATATCTAGCTTAGTTTTACCTGCATAACTGTTGTATTAATCAAGGTTAGTATATCGTAGTTATTTCCGCTTAAGTCCATACACAAAGATCCTTGAAGTCATACATGACTTTTCATGTATCTCCCGGAACATCTGTTTAAAGTTACAGATCGAAGTTCGCGAACTACCACTGCGCGACGAGTTCTATTCTAACCATAACTCGACGTATATAATAAATTATGTCTAATAGCTTCAAAAATATTTTATTTATTATATTAAATATATATAATAATTTCTAGAAGCAATATTTTAATTTTCCAACATCAGTAATCAAGTATTTCAATATCTAAGTCTTATAATAATAATTAAAACATTAAAACAATATTATTTTTCCGACTTCGTTATTTTAATCCAAGTCTTCCTAACACCCGGTATAAAAATAAAAAAGAAAATATTGTAAAGGAATTTCTATTAAAACCCATTCTAGATATCCTAACCGAACTTTGTTTTTATTGATTACTATTCATTTTGAAATAAAACTTGAACAAGCTATAAATACATGATAATTAATTCAAATTAGTTTGTTCCAATTACGAATATTCATCATAATTTTGTAATCTTGGTGTCCATTCAAAGGACGTCAAATTCAAATTTTTATTTTCAGCCTATTATTATATTAATAAAATATTCCTTAAAATTCATTTTATTTGATGGAGACTTAACCAATGGACCAATAATCTTATCTGTTGGTCATTTTCAATCGATGTATCATATAACACTGAATCAACCATCAAACAACATCCAATCCACATCCAAACTAGAGTACACCGTATATGCCTTAAACCAATAACGCTAATACGGGTTTGTCAATCAACAGATAACCGCAATATCAATCAATGGGTATAAATCAATTAATTATTATTTCAACACTCAAATAAAGTTAACATCAATATTCATTAACCAGTAATTTGTGAATTACTTTATCAAGACCATTTAAGGTTCAGATTATTTTCAAATCAACACTATTTGTTTTTAAATGTCACATGCCTAAGCAACTACACATATATCACTTAAAATGATATTTTTATCATACTAGTCATCATTAAACATCAAACTAAACTTGTATAATCAATCAATAAACATCACACAACTCAAATTAATTAACTAATAAACAATTAATTAAAACTAGTCCTTTTTGAGTTTTGGTTTCTCTTGTGGGTTCCACTCCGTCAAACTTTCCCGCGAATGTAATGCAGACACTCTCACATGACTACGACACTCGTATGATGTCTACAAATATTTTCAGAAGCATACGAGACTGAGTTTTTAGCCTATTGATTTTCAAAACTCGACAGATGCACTAACAGAGACAGATCAAGGTATACAACATAAAGAGGTATGGGGTCGAGGGCGTTCGATCATTGGTGGGGTCCATGCATTTAGGATGAAGAAGAGCTGGTTGGGTCCATCAAGGCTGTAAGAGGGATTATTTGGGATAGAGGAGATTAAAGGTAGGACCTTTTTAGGATTTTTAGGGTGCTTTAAGGGTATTTAGGGTTAGTGGGGACCACGGGGAGGAGGGGAGTGGTGGTGCTGACGTGGGTAGCAAGGGGGAGGGATGAGGCCCTGGTGCAGCAGGTGGGGTCTACGGGGAGGCCAGGTTTGGTTTGGAGGAGGCTTAAAGGAGAGGGTTTTAGCGTAAAAAAGGTGCTTTTGGGGTGTTTTAGGCTATTTAGAGGTGGTGGGGCCCACGAGGAGCAGGTGGAGCTGCTGATGGATGGCGCAGCAGTGGGGGAGGAAGGGGAGTAGGTGCGGGGGTAGTTGGGTGGTGGTAGGGGTGGGCGGCCATGGGAGAAAGGGAGAAAGAGGAAGAAGACTTAAGGAAGAAAAGGTGAAAAAGGAAGGTGTTTTATAGGAACCGAAAGCCCATGGATCGATGAGGTGGAAGGATGAGATAAACGGGAAGAAAACACAACTAGGAAGCTTGGTTGAGTGACACATCAATTTGTGTTTGTTGCCTTTAAGGCTTATGCTAAGGTATAAACGCGGTTTAGTTATATCTTGCATTTATCGTTCGTGTGATCAAATAGTGAATTCGTTTGACATGAAATTTTGAATCCTAACATTATTCATATTTTCGGATCCAATGGAATAGGAAACATCGTGTTTGGAGTTCATTTTGCCATCCATTTTATTTTTTTATTACATTTTCATTTAATTTTGACCAGTTGACTTGGTACGCTTTTATTTTTCATATGCTTACATACTAACTCCAAAAATAATGAAATTTAGAATCCTACCATTTTTCAACATTTTGGATCCTATAAAATTTGTTTTGTCGAATTCCGAGATCGTTTGAAAAATGATTCTTTTAAGCTATAGAAACAGTATTAAAATATCAAATTTTAAATATCTCACTTTTAAATTAATTTTAAAAGTTTAATAACCTTGTTTTAATTCTAATAAAATATAAAACAAAATTAGATCATATTTTCAATTGTTCTCAGGTCTGTTTCAATATTTGACCATTCAAAATTCACTAAAAATCAACTAAAGGTTCATATTTTAATTGACCAAAAATATGGGTCATTACATTCTCCCCCACTTAAAAACTTTTCGTCCTCTAAAAGGGAGACGTAAGTGAGTTTATTATCTTGCCTAACAATTTCAGTATTTATCAACTGCCTAAAATCCTTGATAATTTGAATTTTCCATGTCGCAATTATGCTCTCTCGTATATGTAATACTCTTAACTCATTCTAGGGCATTACTAAACCCATCTCTAATGATTTACTCTTATATGATGTTACTATTCCTATCTTTGATGAGCCTTTTCTTCCTATTTAAACATGTTGTACCCTAAAGCATTTGACTTAACCAAAGCTCTGATACCAACTGCTTGAAAATTCTCATCTTTCGAATTGACTTTAAATTGAACAAGTGCGACCCAAAACGGCAGAAACCCTCAAGACATTAACTTTGGCATACAACACATCAGAGCAAAACACAAAAGTCCTTTATTAACATCATTACAATGTTACATCAAAGTATAGACAATATTAGAGTACATCGCAAATATAATACAGTGCACAACGGAAAACATATACTAACACAGCGGAAGACTGACAATTGCTTTGGACACAACTTTAACTTCAATATAGAATCCTGTTCAAGAAAAGTATATGCAAAACAAACTAGCCAGCTACCGATGTGGAAAATATGGGCATCAGAATATGCTAGGGAAAAATAAACTACGAGTCAGTCATGGGACCCTTATGAGAAACCCTACAGTTATTCTTAACTTGTTTTAAAGTAAGACATATCACGGACCACACCATATAACATGGAACGAGTTTACTACACATGAATGACAGTGCATAAAACCACCCAATGCTTTTTGAAAAATGAAACCATTATAAGACTCGGGTCCCATCACACAACGCAAGCGCAAACTAAAGGATAGAGTTTTACCTTATAATGGCCAAACATGCTTGATACGATAAAAATCATTTAATAATATTATTAGCGTCTTAACGTTGAAATCAATTTTTAAAATAAATGTATCGTTCTTAGACGGAAAAATACCCTATCTTATTATGTCGCCGTATAGGTTTACAACTAAAATCACCAAGCTTGTATTGGAAATTGGATTCCATAATGAACAAAGGGAAAGGATCTTCCTTATCATATTTAGACCATCTCTAGCAAGATGTCCAGGACTCAGACTCTAGTGAGCCCTAGATCGGCAAAGCTGGCCCACCAACACCCAGTGAGTTGGATAATTACCTTAAAATAATGTTCCTGGTCGTATCTGACCTTCATCCTGGCCGTTGATTGACCATCATCTGAGGGCCCTCGATTCCAACATCCACATAAGTAAATCTATCTGGCCTCCATACCAGGGCATAAATTTTAGCTAGAAGGAAACATATGTTATTACCATACTTCATTCATCTTGTTTTTGGATCATTCCAGTGTGTGCGGCCCGTGATTCAACGTCCAACAAAGCTCTGCTTTTCAATAAAAGCTTTGATATATCAGCAAGCAGCACTTAGCATGCCATATTATCAATCCACAAATATGATCTGTTTCTATTAATAATATAACCTTTGAGGTCATACGTCTCTAAGAAGGGTGTTAAGCTAAGAGAATAAATTCTCCGTTGCCACGGATATTTCATCAATAGCAAATAATCAGTTGTGTTATAAAGTACAATACCATCCATTTACGAGTTCGTTCTGGGTTCGAATAAAACTGAAGGCACCTTATTCCTCATCCAATTAAGGAGAGAGGCCCTTGTATGTCCGGACAATCAACAGTTACATCCGGACCACTGCCACTTTAACCCCTTCAAGTGAGCTACCCATATCTAGGGCATCAGCAAGCAGTTCTGTAACAACCCGGAAAATCTGGGCCAGTTTAAAATTTTTATTTTGGCAATTATGGCGAATTTTGATTATTTAAAATAGATTATTTAAAATAATATCGATGAGAAATTTATTTTGAATATAATTAGAACGTATATATTATACGCGTCGTCGTTGGAATATAAATAATTATATATAATTATAAATAGAAATGAAAATGGCGCGGTAGTTCGATAATTCGATTTCAAACTTCAATTGAATGTACCGGGTGCAAAACAATCCGGATTTTAGTGAAACCAAAAATAATGGAATCTAATAGTGAATATCTTTCCAACGAATCCGAAAAAATCAAAAGTTCGTAGCGGGAATCAAAAGATATGTCCAGTTGAAAATTCTGAATAGTCGCTATAGAATTCAGGCCCTTAAAAATGGACATTTTGCAAATGACCTCGGATTTCGACGAAACCAGTTTTGTTGGGTCCGTGATGTTAAGTTATTGCTAGATTCCAAATTTCGTAATTTTTCGAATCAATATGTGAGCGTGGCAAAGGAAAATGCGTTTGACCAGTTTCAGTTGATTTTAATCGACTGGAAATTGGCCATTTTTCCAACGGTCTCGGAATTCGATGAAACTAGTTTTGTTAGGGCCGTATCGTCAATACGAAGCTAGAAAATATTTTTTCTGAAATTTTTCTAGTTAGTATGTGACCCCGGTAATTTGAAACGTACGTTTAAAATTCAATATAGTGATTTAAATGTAAATTTAACGGAAACTGATTCAAACAGTCGAATCAGCTTGCGATACATATCTCATTGTGTTCGGAATGGGGGTTAAACGCTATGGACGACAGGTGGTGGGCCTCGTTTTGATGACGTATGTAAAAGTCAACTTTTGAAAATAATAAAATAAAAAAAAAAAAAAAAAATATAAAAAAAAGGAAAACCCCCTTCCTCCCTTAACCAGGCCCCCCCCCCCCCCCCCCCGTTATTTTCAATTCAGAAAAAAAAACGAAATAAAAGAAAAAAAAAAAAAACTCTCGACGCGCCCTCGCTCCCCAAGGCGGCGCCGCCCACGCCTGCTCCGCCTGCCACCTCGCGCCGCCTCTAGGCGGATCCGCCCTCCCCCTCCCTCGACGAGCCCACCGATCCCCACCCCCTGCCGCTGTCGCGACACCTTCTTCTTCTTCCTCCACTTCCTGTTGCTCCGCCCAATCAAACCGCGCCCCTCTTCCCGATTCTATCTCCATCGACCCAAACCCCCAAATCATTGAGCGCAACCCCCGAAGCAGCGCCTCCTGCCGCCGTTTCTTCCCCCCCTTTTTCGGCTGTAAGTTTTCTACTTATAATGTTTAACAGTTTTCTACTTATAATGTTTAACTGTTTTTTTTTTTTTTGATAATGTTTAACTGTTTTTTTTTATATAATGTTTAACTGTTTTTTTTATATAATGTTTAACTGATTTTTTATATAAAGTTAAAAACTGAATTTTTAATAAAGTTAAAAACTGATTTCTTCTAGTTTTATAAACTGTTTTTTTTGTTGTTTTATAAACTGAAATTGTAAGAGGTGAAAACTGATTTTTGTTAAAAGATTTTAAAACAGAAATTTTTAAAGGAAGCATAAACAGAATTTTTTTTAGAAGTAAAACAGAAATTTTTGTTAAGAATTTTAAAAACAGATTTTAAAGAAAATTAAAACTGATTTTAATAAGAAAATAAAAACTGATTTTTATAAAGTTTTAAAAACTGATTGGAAAAGAAATAAATAAAACTGATTTTATTTTGAAATGTTAAAATAGGAAAAAAAATTCGATTTTTATATATTGAACTTTGAACTAAAAATTCGATTTTTATATATTGAATAGCGAAGTAAAAATCATATTTTTACATATTGAAAGTCGTAGTAAAAATTCGATTTTCATATATTGAATAACATAGTAAAAATTCGATTTTTACATATGTAGAGAATACGGGCGAAAGCGACAAAAAGGCGAAACAATGAAGTTTTCTATCAGTGAAGTGCCGTGGAGCTAGGATAGCTATATGTGAGAATTTCTCACCTTTCAATTTATTTTTCTAGTTATATATATATATACTAGGATGCAGACGGTGCTTAGTAGCACCCGACACAATCGTCCACAGACCATGGACTTGTTTGTTTGATTGATTGGTGATTGATTGCGATATTGGTTTGAATGTGATTTGTGGTATGAAAAATCGAATCGATGAATTGGTTAGGATTAGACGTGCGCCGTTATAAGGCGAAGGAGTAAGGCTAGGTTAGACTCTTACTCCAAATTTTGTGGTTTGCACAATGACTTGATTTGATTGATATGTGAATGGCGTGGGCCTTCACTAGACCGGGGATAAGGCTAGGCCTCGTCCCGTTTCTAGTATCGTGCCGTTATGCCGCCGAAATTTTCTAAAATGTGTTAGAAAAATAAAAATATCATTTTATTTAAAGAATGAACTTAATAGAAATTCATATGTTGGAATAAAATGTTTTATCGTTAAAAATATAATTTTTAACGTGAATGTGAATAAATAAATATTCATTTACAAACCAGACGGTTTGTTTATGTACACCTATTTGAATGACGTTGATTGGGTCGATAAATTTTACACATCGCCTAACTGCACAAATAAAATATGTGTTTGATTGTTTGAAACCCCACACGGGTGTTAGGATGAAATTTGAAGTTCACTCATCCTGATTGATTAAATATGTCGATCGATTGATTGACAAGCTGCTATAAGCGTTAAATGTCTATATTTGATGCTTATACAGTGTAGTGCACTTTGGTTGATGGTTGATTATTCATCGTTGTTGATATATACATGTGTTGTAGAAAATCCATATAATTAACTTTATATGGTAATTGATTGGGCCTCATTCCAGTTTTAAAATAGAAATATTTGAAAAAGAAATATTTGAAATAGAATATTTGAAAATAGAACTTTATGAAGCCGTGTTGATTAGATTGACGCCATTTTGACGTGAACGATATTTATATCGATTTTATCAATTTCGAATTGAATTGAAAACGATTTCGAAATGAATTGAATTGAAAACGAATTCGAAATGAATTGAATTGAAAACGATTTCGAAATGAATTGAATTGAAAACGATTTCGAAATAAAATGAATTGAAAACGATTTCGAAATGAATTGAATTGAAAACGAATTCAAAATGAATTGAAAACGAATTCGAAATGAATTGAATTGAAAACGATTTCGAAATGAATTGAATTGAAAACGATTTCGAAATGAATAGAATTGAAAACGAATTCAAAATGAATTGAAAACGATTTCGAAATGAATTGAATTGAAAACGAATTCAAAATGAATTGAAAACGAATTCGACATGAATTGAATTGAAAAGGATTTCGAAATGAATTGAATTGAAAACGAATTCGAAATGAAATGAATTGAAAACGATTTCGAAATGAATTGAATTGAAAACGAATTCAAAATGAATTGAAAACGAATTCGAAATGAATTGAATTGAAAACGATTTCGAAATGAATTGAATTGAAAACGATTTCGAAATGAATAGAATTGAAAACGAATTCAAAATGAATTGAAAACGATTTCGAAATGAATTGAATTGAAAACGAATTCAAAATGAATTGAAAAAGATTTCGAAATGAATTGAATTGAAAACGATTTCGAAATGAATCGAATTGAAATGAATTCAAATTGAATTGAAATTCGAATTGAATAGAAATGAATTTTGAAACGAATTTATAAAGAAGAATTCAATTTTGGCTTTGAATTGAAATGGAAGTTGAAATTGCTTTTGAAACGAATTTAAAACTATTTATATAATTCGTTTTAAATAGAAATCGATGAAATATATATTATATATATTATATATATAATATAATGGCCTGAATAGAACACGCCGCGCAGCGGCAGTTCGCGAATTTCGACCATTTATTTCAAACGGACATTACGGGAGATCCGACCGTCGGATTCTCCTAAAACCGGAACCGTTGGGTTCGTATCGAAAAGAGCTTTCTAATGAATATTAGAAATTTGAAATCTAACGGTTGGATTTGGAATTATGTCCAAATCAAATTCGAAAAAGGTCGCTGTAAGTGCAGTTCGATGGCCATTGATGGAAATCGACTGTACAGGCCTTGATAAAATTATTAAAAATAGTAATAATTTGTGTAAAATCATAAGAAATGATTTGTGAAGATTCGGGATGAAAAACTCCATATTTGAAAAGATAAAAATAGATTTTTATCGAAATGAACTAGTTTTGAACTAGAATTATAATTCTATTTATTTTTAAATAAATAAATTGAATTTGAAATGGTTTTGAAAATAACCAAAATTTCCAATGATTGCATTGGAGTGGATTTGAATCGAAATTGTCTTCGGAATATTTCGATGTTGGAATTCGTGATTATACAGGTGTTGTTATGGAAATTTGAAAGATATATATTGATATCGTTATTTCCAATACGACATTTGTTAGTCGTAGAATTCGATATTGAATATAAGCTGATATATTTTCTATTCAGAGCCTTGTATTGTATATCGAATGTGATTTGGGTTTGTCGTGAATGGTGTCTTCACTAACACTGTTCTTGAACCCAGTTGAGAAAAGATTAAATCTTTTTATTTAGATTTAATGAAGTGTACCAATTAAATAATATTTAATTGGAATTGAATATCGAATGTGATTTGGGTTTGTCGTGAATGGTGTCTTCACTAACACTGTTCTTGAACCCAGTTGAGAAAAGATTAAATCTTTTTATTTAGATTTAATGAAGTGTACCAATTAAATGATATTTAATTGGAATTGAATTGGTATTGATTTTTGGGTTTATCGTGAACAGTGTTTTAAATAACACTTGTTCTTTAACCCGATAATTAATGAATGTGATTTGGGTTTGTCGTGAATGGTGTCTTCACTAACACTGTTCTTGAACCCAGTTGAGAAAAGATTAAATCTTTTGATTTAGATTTAATGAAGTGTACCAATTAAATAATATTTAATTGGAATTGAATGGATATTGATTTTTGGGTTTATCGTGAACAGTGTTTTAAATAACACTTGTTCTTTAACCCGATAATTAATGGGATGTGACTTTGGGTTTATCGTGAACCGTGTTTTAAATGACACTGATTCTTTAACCCAGTCACAGATTAAAACTAAGTGGAGTTTTAATGAATCTTTAATTAGATTTGAATGTGAAATTTAGAAACTAACTGGCGGTTAGCCAAGCAGAATGGTTTTCTGGATATTGATCTGATGTTGGTTTCGGCCTTCGGGGTTAATATTTGGGGAATTATTCTCTTGATTAATTTACGGTTAGTGACTAATGAATTGGAATGAGGCGTATGTTGTGTTTGTGTAACACTTATTTAAAATATATACGCGAGTTATTCGGAAAGGCCGGGTTTATCCCATTCTGAATAACTGAGACGACGATAAGTCGAAGATGAAGACGATGGTCGAAGACCGGAGGTCTTCACGTCGTTTGGGTGATAACTGATGATCTTGATTGGGCTGTACACCCAAGAAGATGGAAACAGTTAGTGATCGTCCAGACGTGCTTGGAGATCGATGGATATGCGGGGTACTAGGTGCCTCCGGTTTCGTTCAGACCCAGAACGGACTTGTAAATGGACTGTGTGTCTGACATCGGATTTCATTCTGTGTGACTGATATCGGTTGCATAGGATGGTTTGCCTGTGTGGCATGCTAAGATGCAAATGATCAAGGCTTCTGTTGAAAAGCAAAGTCTTGTGGTGATGATCAAAGCACGGCCTTTGTGGCGTAGCTTTGTGTAACGTTTACCTCGCGTGTTTCACACCAGGTATGAACCAAAACGGGAGACGGACCTCAGGGAGGACTTGCGTTTCTTTCTAGTTAGAAGTGGCGTCAGTGGTTTTACACGCCCTGACGAGTTTGACTTATGTGGTTGTTGCTGTTGCGAGGCGCCTCGGTTATATCGGTTTCGGCCGAATGCATTCTGGTCGGCTGACGGACCAGACTTACACCCCATAGGGTGGGGAGACGTATTGTTCAGGTATAATAATCCACTCCGTGTGGACCGGCCCTGACGATCCAAGGGGCAGTTGCGGCTGTTCCTGTGGCTCGGGCTAGAGAGTCACGAATCGGTTGAGGACTATCCCTGGCCTCGGTTCATAGACGGAAATCCAATTTCCAAATACGTGACTTTGCGGTTTTATTTGTAAACCTATATATGGTGACATAGTGGGATGGGGCGCTCATGCCGCCTATGATTGATACTTATGATTCAAAATTGTTTTATACACTATGCACTTATTATAGTATCAAATGATTTGTTTTAAACGTATCAAGCATTCTTTGGCTGTTATAAGGGAAAACCCTATCCCCCGGCTTGCGTTTGCATTGTGTGATAGGACCTGGGTCTTATAACAGCTTCATTTTTCTTTATTTAGCATTGCGCTGTTTGTTTTATGCACTGGTATTCTTGGGAGGAAACCCGTTCCGTGTTATACGGCGTGGTCCCTTGATTTACCTAGCTTTAAGAATAAAGATTAACTGTTTTAGTTCTCACACCAGTCACATGACTGACCTGGAGTTTATTGTTTTAACCTAAACTCTGGGTGCCCTTATTTTGACACGGGCAGCTAGTAGTTTCGGTTTTGCAGATTTATATTCACAGGATCCTGGGTTACAGCTGGAACGATATCCGGAAAGCTTTGTATCCGTATATCTCATTCTAGTTGTGTATTGTATTATTTTCCGCTGCTATGTAATTTAAATCTCTGATATTTCTGTGTAATTTATTCATTTATACTCTGTATATTCTTGTAATCTGATGCATTGTTGTAATATACAATGAAATGTTCTTCTGTATGCGTTCTGCTGTGGTTTGTTCTCGAACTATCCGACGCTTTCCTTTACGGGGAAGTTGCGGGTCTTCACAGTTGGTATCAGAGCTTTGGTTTACAAAGCTCAGAGAACAAGGCACATTAGAACCATACGAAAGAACTCATCAGAAAGTGGATTAGTAATATCCAACGGGGATGACTCGTTAGAGATGGGATCAGTAGTATCCTAGAACGAGTGTGAAGAGTAAATTTTTCAAATGAAAACAATTTTTGTTTTGAAAATTTAAATCAATTATTCGTATTTGGTTATTTATTTATATTGACGTGGACAATGCAGTATATAAAGATTTTGGGTATACGTCTGATCCACGTGTATTCGAAGTTTTAATATACTGGATAGATATAGAATTACACCCTAGTCGCACGGACTTGATTCTGATGGTTGACGCGTCATCATTAGTAATTAGCTTCGTGTTTCGAAGGTGTGATTTTCTATATATTTCCATTAGACTGGTGTGAGAACCAAAATTAGATAGGGCTAATTGTGTGATTTGGCATCAAAAACATGATTTTTGTATGTGTATCAAAATTATGAATTTGAAACTCTAATTCACTAATTGATTGATGTTTGTGTTGTCTGTTTAGTTGTTTGCTAATTTTTAACCATTAAGCCTAATTGGATCAAATATTGAATTATATTGAAATTTGGTCGCATCTGCTTGCATATACATATATATCTTTGAACAGGTCATAGCAAGGAGGCTAAAGCAGAGAATAAAATTTGTTTGCCCGACAAATAGGTACATGTTTACTACATAATTTCCTGTTTTGTTTGGGTGATGATGATTTTGTGAGCCTATTGGCTAGCCGCTTGGCTTTTTCTTTTTCTTTTTGAGATCTGAAGGACCGGGGAAGCTATTTGAAATTCCCCGATGCTCCCGGTGCAGGGGAGGTTATGGCGAAATTTTTCAAAAATTTAGGGTGTTAGCCAAATTTTTGAAATTTTGGAAATTCTCAGAAACTAAAGAGTTGGAGAATGGAAGCCAGATCGAACGCAGAGCTGAATAATCAAACCACTTTCGACTTTGTTCCTTTTCGGGGACGAAAAGTTTTAAGTGGGGGAGATTGTAACAACCCGGAAAATCTGGGCCAGTTTAAAATTTTTATTTTGGCAATTATGGCGAATTTTGATTATTTAAAATAGATTATTTAAAATAATATCGACGAGAAATTTATTTTGAATATAATTAGAACGTATATATTATACGCGTCGTCGTTGGAATATAAATAATTATATATAATTATAAATAGAATTGAAAATGGCGCGGTAGTTCGATAATTCGATTTCAAACTTCAATTGAATGTACCGGGTGCAAAACAATCCGGATTTTAGTGAAACCAAAAATAATGGAATCTAATAGTGAATATCTTTCCAACGAATCCGAAAAAATCAAAAGTTCGTAGCGGGAATCAAAAGATATGTCCAGTTGAAAATTCTGAATAGTCGCTATAGAATTCAGGCCCTTAAAAATGGACATTTTGCAAATGACCTCGGATTTCGACGAAACCAGTTTTGTTGGGTCCGTGATGTTAAGTTATTGCTAGATTCCAAATTTCGTAATTTTTCGAATCAATATGTGAGCGTGGCAAAGGAAAATGCGTTTGACCAGTTTCAGTTGATTTTAATCGACTGGAAATTGGCCATTTTTCCAACGGTCTCGGAATTCGATGAAACTAGTTTTGTTAGGGCCGTATCGTCAATACGAAGCTAGAAAATATTTTTTCTGAAATTTTTCTAGTTAGTATGTGACCCCGGTAATTTGAAACGTACGTTTAAAATTCAATATAGTGATTTAAATGTAAATTTAACGGAAACTGATTCAAACAGTCGAATCAGCTTGCGATACATATCTCATTGTGTTCGGAATGGGGGTTAAACGCTATGGACGACAGGTGGTGGGCCTCGTTTTGATGACGTATGTAAAAGTCAACTTTTGAAAATAATAAAAAAAAAAAAAAAAAAATAAAAAAAAAAGGAAAACCCCCTTCCTCCCTTAACCAGGCCCCCCCCCCCCCCCGTTATTTTCAATTCAGAAAAAAAAACGAAATAAAAGAAAAAAAAAAAAACTCTCGACGCGCCCTCGCTCCCCAAGGCGGCGCCGCCCACGCCTGCTCCGCCTGCCACCTCGCGCCGCCTCTAGGCGGATCCGCCCTCCCCCTCCCTCGACGAGCCCACCGATCCCCACCCCCTGCCGCTGTCGCGACACCTTCTTCTTCTTCCTCCACTTCCTGTTGCTCCGCCCAATCAAACCGCGCCCCTCTTCCCGATTCTATCTCCATCGACCCAAACCCCCAAATCATCGAGCGCAACCCCCGAAGCAGCGCCTCCTGCCGCCGTTTCTTCCCCCCCTTTTTCGGCTGTAAGTTTTCTACTTATAATGTTTAACAGTTTTCTACTTATAATGTTTAACTGTTTTTTTTTTTGATAATGTTTAACTGTTTTTTTTTATATAATGTTTAACTGTTTTTTTTATATAATGTTTAACTGATTTTTTATATAAAGTTAAAAACTGAATTTTTAATAAAGTTAAAAACTGATTTCTTCTAGTTTTATAAACTGTTTTTTTTGTTGTTTTATAAACTGAAATTGTAAGAGGTGAAAACTGATTTTTGTTAAAAGATTTTAAAACAGAAATTTTTAAAGGAAGCATAAACAGAATTTTTTTTAGAAGTAAAACAGAAATTTTTGTTAAGAATTTTAAAAACAGATTTTAAAGAAAATTAAAACTGATTTTAATAAGAAAATAAAAACTGATTTTTATAAAGTTTTAAAAACTGATTGGAAAAGAAATAAATAAAACTGATTTTATTTTGAAATGTTAAAATAGGAAAAAAAATTCGATTTTTATATATTGAACTTTGAACTAAAAATTCGATTTTTATATATTGAATAGCGAAGTAAAAATCATATTTTTACATATTGAAAGTCGTAGTAAAAATTCGATTTTCATATATTGAATAACATAGTAAAAATTCGATTTTTACATATGTAGAGAATACGGGCGAAAGCGACAAAAAGGCGAAACAATGAAGTTTTCTATCAGTGAAGTGCCGTGGAGCTAGGATAGCTATATGTGAGAATTTCTCACCTTTCAATTTATTTTTCTAGTTATATATATATATACTAGGATGCAGACGGTGCTTAGTAGCACCCGACACAATCGTCCACAGACCATGGACTTGTTTGTTTGATTGATTGGTGATTGATTGCGATATTGGTTTGAATGTGATTTGTGGTATGAAAAATCGAATCGATGAATTGGTTAGGATTAGACGTGCGCCGTTATAAGGCGAAGGAGTAAGGCTAGGTTAGACTCTTACTCCAAATTTTGTGGTTTGCACAATGACTTGATTTGATTGATATGTGAATGGCGTGGGCCTTCACTAGACCGGGGATAAGGCTAGGCCTCGTCCCGTTTCTAGTATCGTGCCGTTATGCCGCCGAAATTTTCTAAAATGTGTTAGAAAAATAAAAATATCATTTTATTTAAAGAATGAACTTAATAGAAATTCATATGTTGGAATAAAATGTTTTATCGTTAAAAATATAATTTTTAACGTGAATGTGAATAAATAAATATTCATTTACAAACCAGACGGTTTGTTTATGTACACCTATTTGAATGACGTTGATTGGGTCGATAAATTTTACACATCGCCTAACTGCACAAATAAAATATGTGTTTGATTGTTTGAAACCCCACACGGGTGTTAGGATGAAATTTGAAGTTCACTCATCCTGATTGATTAAATATGTCGATCGATTGATTGACAAGCTGCTATAAGCGTTAAATGTCTATATTTGATGCTTATACAGTGTAGTGCACTTTGGTTGATGGTTGATTATTCATCGTTGTTGATATATACATGTGTTGTAGAAAATCCATATAATTAACTTTATATGGTAATTGATTGGGCCTCATTCCAGTTTTAAAATAGAAATATTTGAAAAAGAAATATTTGAAATAGAATATTTGAAAATAGAACTTTATGAAGCCGTGTTGATTAGATTGACGCCATTTTGACGTGAACGATATTTATATCGATTTTATCAATTTCGAATTGAATTGAAAACGATTTCGAAATGAATTGAATTGAAAACGAATTCGAAATGAATTGAATTGAAAACGATTTCGAAATGAATTGAATTGAAAACGATTTCGAAATAAAATGAATTGAAAACGATTTCGAAATGAATTGAATTGAAAACGAATTCAAAATGAATTGAAAACGAATTCGAAATGAATTGAATTGAAAACGATTTCGAAATGAATTGAATTGAAAACGATTTCGAAATGAATAGAATTGAAAACGAATTCAAAATGAATTGAAAACGATTTCGAAATGAATTGAATTGAAAACGAATTCAAAATGAATTGAAAACGAATTCGACATGAATTGAATTGAAAACGATTTCGAAATGAATTGAATTGAAAACGAATTCGAAATGAAATGAATTGAAAACGATTTCGAAATGAATTGAATTGAAAACGAATTCAAAATGAATTGAAAACGAATTCGAAATGAATTGAATTGAAAACGATTTCGAAATGAATTGAATTGAAAACGATTTCGAAATGAATAGAATTGAAAACGAATTCAAAATGAATTGAAAACGATTTCGAAATGAATTGAATTGAAAACGAATTCAAAATGAATTGAAAAAGATTTCGAAATGAATTGAATTGAAAACGATTTCGAAATGAATCGAATTGAAATGAATTCAAATTGAATTGAAATTCGAATTGAATAGAAATGAATTTTGAAACGAATTTATAAAGAAGAATTCAATTTTGGCTTTGAATTGAAATGGAAGTTGAAATTGCTTTTGAAACGAATTTAAAACTATTTATATAATTCGTTTTAAATAGAAATCGACGAAATATATATTATATATATTATATATATAATATAATGGCCTGAATAGAACACGCCGCGCCGCGGCAGTTCGCGAATTTCGACCATTTATTTCAAACGGACATTACGGGAGATCCGACCGTCGGATTCTCCTAAAACCGGAACCGTTGGGTTCGTATCGAAAAGAGCTTTCTAATGAATATTAGAAATTTGAAATCTAACGGTTGGATTTGGAATTATGTCCAAATCAAATTCGAAAAAGGTCGCTGTAAGTGCAGTTCGATGGCCATTGATGGAAATCGACTGTACAGGCCTTGATAAAATTATTAAAAATAGTAATAATTTGTGTAAAATCATAAGAAATGATTTGTGAAGATTCGGGATGAAAAACTCCATATTTGAAAAGATAAAAATAGATTTTTATCGAAATGAACTAGTTTTGAACTAGAATTATAATTCTATTTATTTTTAAATAAATAAATTGAATTTGAAATGGTTTTGAAAATAACCAAAATTTCCAATGATTGCATTGGAGTGGATTTGAATCGAAATTGTCTTCGGAATATTTCGATGTTGGAATTCGTGATTATACAGGTGTTGTTATGGAAATTTGAAAGATATATATTGATATCGTTATTTCCAATACGACATTTGTTAGTCGTAGAATTCGATATTGAATATAAGCTGATATATTTTCTATTCAGAGCCTTGTATTGTATATCGAATGTGATTTGGGTTTGTCGTGAATGGTGTCTTCACTAACACTGTTCTTGAACCCAGTTGAGAAAAGATTAAATCTTTTTATTTAGATTTAATGAAGTGTACCAATTAAATAATATTTAATTGGAATTGAATATCGAATGTGATTTGGGTTTGTCGTGAATGGTGTCTTCACTAACACTGTTCTTGAACCCAGTTGAGAAAAGATTAAATCTTTTTATTTAGATTTAATGAAGTGTACCAATTAAATGATATTTAATTGGAATTGAATTGGTATTGATTTTTGGGTTTATCGTGAACAGTGTTTTAAATAACACTTGTTCTTTAACCCGATAATTAATGAATGTGATTTGGGTTTGTCGTGAATGGTGTCTTCACTAACACTGTTCTTGAACCCAGTTGAGAAAAGATTAAATCTTTTGATTTAGATTTAATGAAGTGTACCAATTAAATAATATTTAATTGGAATTGAATGGATATTGATTTTTGGGTTTATCGTGAACAGTGTTTTAAATAACACTTGTTCTTTAACCCGATAATTAATGGGATGTGACTTTGGGTTTATCGTGAACCGTGTTTTAAATGACACTGATTCTTTAACCCAGTCACAGATTAAAACTAAGTGGAGTTTTAATGAATCTTTAATTAGATTTGAATGTGAAATTTAGAAACTAACTGGCGGTTAGCCAAGCAGAATGGTTTTCTGGATATTGATCTGATGTTGGTTTCGGCCTTCGGGGTTAATATTTGGGGAATTATTCTCTTGATTAATTTACGGTTAGTGACTAATGAATTGGAATGAGGCGTATGTTGTGTTTGTGTAACACTTATTTAAAATATATACGCGAGTTATTCGGAAAGGCCGGGTTTATCCCATTCTGAATAACTGAGACGACGATAAGTCGAAGATGAAGACGATGGTCGAAGACCGGAGGTCTTCACGTCGTTTGGGTGATAACTGATGATCTTGATTGGGCTGTACACCCAAGAAGATGGAAACAGTTAGTGATCGTCCAGACGTGCTTGGAGATCGATGGATATGCGGGGTACTAGGTGCCTCCGGTTTCGTTCAGACCCAGAACGGACTTGTAAATGGACTGTGTGTCTGACATCGGATTTCATTCTGTGTGACTGATATCGGTTGCATAGGATGGTTTGCCTGTGTGGCATGCTAAGATGCAAATGATCAAGGCTTCTGTTGAAAAGCAAAGTCTTGTGGTGATGATCAAAGCACGGCCTTTGTGGCGTAGCTTTGTGTAACGTTTACCTCGCGTGTTTCACACCAGGTATGAACCAAAACGGGAGACGGACCTCAGGGAGGACTTGCGTTTCTTTCTAGTTAGAAGTGGCGTCAGTGGTTTTACACGCCCTGACGAGTTTGACTTATGTGGTTGTTGCTGTTGCGAGGCGCCTCGGTTATATCGGTTTCGGCCGAATGCATTCTGGTCGGCTGACGGACCAGACTTACACCCCATAGGGTGGGGAGACGTATTGTTCAGGTATAATAATCCACTCCGTGTGGACCGGCCCTGACGATCCAAGGGGCAGTTGCGGCTGTTCCTGTGGCTCGGGCTAGAGAGTCACGAATCGGTTGAGGACTATCCCTGGCCTCGGTTCATAGACGGAAATCCAATTTCCAAATACGTGACTTTGCGGTTTTATTTGTAAACCTATATATGGTGACATAGTGGGATGGGGCGCTCATGCCGCCTATGATTGATACTTATGATTCAAAATTGTTTTATACACTATGCACTTATTATAGTATCAAATGATTTGTTTTAAACGTATCAAGCATTCTTTGGCTGTTATAAGGGAAAACCCTATCCCCCGGCTTGCGTTTGCATTGTGTGATAGGACCTGGGTCTTATAACAGCTTCATTTTTCTTTATTTAGCATTGCGCTGTTTGTTTTATGCACTGGTATTCTTGGGAGGAAACCCGTTCCGTGTTATACGGCGTGGTCCCTTGATTTACCTAGCTTTAAGAATAAAGATTAACTGTTTTAGTTCTCACACCAGTCACATGACTGACCTGGAGTTTATTGTTTTAACCTAAACTCTGGGTGCCCTTATTTTGACACGGGCAGCTAGTAGTTTCGGTTTTGCAGATTTATATTCACAGGATCCTGGGTTACAGCTGGAACGATATCCGGAAAGCTTTGTATCCGTATATCTCATTCTAGTTGTGTATTGTATTATTTTCCGCTGCTATGTAATTTAAATCTCTGATATTTCTGTGTAATTTATTCATTTATACTCTGTATATTCTTGTAATCTGATGCATTGTTGTAATATACAATGAAATGTTCTTCTGTATGCGTTCTGCTGTGGTTTGTTCTCGAACTATCCGACGCTTTCCTTTACGGGGAAGTTGCGGGTCTTCACAAGTTCATTCGATGTGAAGATTCCTGGTCTCCCACCATCTTCAATGTCTACAACTTTAAATCGTCGTATAATTATTCGAAATGGGCTGAACCAGGTCTTTTCGAATAATTAGCGTCAAAACATAAATCCTTATTGGATTATTGATCAACCAATTAAGTTTCCTTTAATTGGAATCATTCCATAAGATTTGAATCTTATACTTAAACTTAGTTAAGTTATTTTGCTTCCCAAAAATCATCTTTTTCCTTATAAAAAGGTTTACTTAAGGATTGGATTCGATTTATGAATTAAAAATCCTTACTTTAAAACATTACCTAAAACTTATTATAAAAGTCTTTACGCAAAATAGCCAAATTCCGCTTAACCAGTTTTATCATTTAAAACCATATATAATTGATTTAAAACCCTTTAAAATGATTAGTAATAATTTATAATGATTTTTACCTAATTTTAGTCATGTAAAAATAGTCCATATTAATAATTATCAATTATATGCCAATATTGGTTATAGTGTTGTTTTTATTTTAATTTGATTTTAAAATTTCTCAATATCTAACTATTAGGTTTAAAAATTCTTCTAGTATTTGAAAAATCTTTTTAATATGAACCCAACGGATCCAGTTTCGGTAAAGTCCGACGATTGGATCTTCCGGAGCATACGTTTAAAGTTACATGTCAAAGTTCGCAAACTACCGCAGTGCGACGAGTTCTATTCTGACCTTAACTCGACGTGTATAATAAATTACGTCTAATAGCTTAAATAATATTTTATTTGTTATGTAATATATATAATGATTCCCGGAAGCCATATTTTAATTTTTCAACGTAAAAATCAATTATTTCAATTATTAAGTATTTTTAATAATACTAAAATCATTGAAACATTATTATTTTTCCAACTTCATTATTTTTAATCCAAAACTTACAAACATTCGTTTATAAAAATAAATAAGAAAGTTTTGTAAAGAAAGTTCTTTTAAAACTCATTCTAGAAATCCTAACCGAAATTTGCTTTTATCGATTATTATTCATTTTGAAAATAAAACTTGAACAAGCCATAATTACATGAGAATTAATTCAAATCAATTTGTTATAGTTACGAATATTCATCATAATTTTATATTCGTGGTGCCCATCCAAAATCGGACTATAAATTCAAACTTTGATTATCAATCTATTATTATGTTAATAAAATATTCATTAAAATTCATTTTATTTTATAGAGACTTAACCAATGGACCAATAATCACATCTATTGGTTATTTTCGATCAGCGTATTGTATAACACTAAATCAACCATCAAACAACATCCAATCCACATACAAAGTGGAATACACTGTATAAGCCTTAAATCAATAACACTTACATGGGTTTGTCAATCAATATATTAACTGCAATATCAACCAATATTAAGTTTCTCAAGACCATTAATTAACATGAATATATTAACCACAATATCGCATCAATATCCATTAGCCAGTAATTTGTGAATTACTTTCGCAAGACCATTTAAGGTTAAGACAATTTTCAAATCAACACTATTTGTGTTTAAATGTCACATACCTAAGCAACACATATATATCACTTAAAAATGGTATTTTTATCAAACTAATCATCATTAAACATCATACTAAACTTGTATAACTAATCAATAAGCATCACATAACTCGAATTAATTAACTAATAAATAGTTAATTAAAAGTAGCCCTTTTTGAGTTTTGGTTTCTCGACGTGGGTTCCACTCCGTCAAACTTTCACGTGATTGGAATGTGGATATTATCACACGACTATGACACTCTTCCAATGTCTATAAAAATTTCTAGAAGTTTACGAGACCGATTTCGGAGGCTACGAAGTTTCCAAACTTGACAGATGCACTAACGGAGACAAATCTTGGTATACAAAGCAAACGAGAGGGGTATGCGGTCCGGGGGGTTCGATCATCGGTGGGGTCCACGTTTTCGGGATGGAGGGGTGCTAGTGGAATCCACCAAGGCTGGAGGAGGGTTGATTTGTAGTAAAAGAGTTAAAGGAGGGATCCTTTTAAGGGTTTTAGGGTATCTAGGGTTAGTGGGCCCACATAGAGGAGGGGAAGGGAGGGTATCTATCATGGGATGCAAGAGGGAGGGATGAGGTGCTGATGCAGTAGGTGTTGTCCATATGGAGGCTTGGTTTGGCTTGTAGGAGGCTTAAAGGAGAGGGTTCTAGTTAAAAAAAGGCGTTTCTGGAGTGTTTTAGGCTATTTAAGGGGGTGGGGTCGACGAGGAGGGAGGAGCTGCTGGTGGCTGGAGCAACGGTGAAGGAGGGGGAGGAGCAGGTGTATAGGTGGCTGGGTGGTGATAGGAGTGGGCGGACATGGGAGAAAGGGAGAAAGAGGAAGAAGAGTTAAGGAAGAAAAGGTGGAAAAGTGAAAAAAGGGAGGAAAAGGAAGGTGTTTATAGAAATTGAAAGGCCATGGATAGATGAGGTGGAAGTAGGAGATTAAAGGGATAAAACACAACTTGGAACCTTTCTTGAGTGATACATCAATTTGTGTTTGTTTCCTTTAAGGCTTATGTTGAGTTATAAACGTGTTTTAGTTCTATTTCGTGTTTATTGTTCGTGTGATCAAACCGTAAATCCGTTTGACATGAAATTTTGAACCGTTTCATAATCCGTAATTCCAGATCCAATGAATAGGTCTCTTCGAGTTTCGATTTCGTTTGGCCACTCATTTTTTATTTCACTACGTTTTTGCTTAATTTTGACCAGTTGACCCAGTACGCTTTTATTTAATGTACGCTCACATACTAACTCTAAAATTATGAAATTTGGAATCTTACCATTTTTCAAAGTTTAGGATTCGATAAGATTGGTTACATTAAATTCCGATATCGTTTGAAAAATGTTCTTTTTAAGCTACGGAAACAATATTAAAAGATCAAAATTTAATTATCTCATTTTTAAATTAATTTAAAAATCTTAATAACCTTGTTTTAATCCTAATAAAATATAAAAAAAATTAGAAATTATTTTCATTTGTTCTCAGGTCTATATTCAATATTTGATCTCAAAATTCACTAAAAATCAACTAAAAATTCATATTTTAATTGATCAAAAATATGGGTCGTTACACCAATAGAATAGAATATCACCCATCACCTGTTTTCTCTTACAAGCTACCACCAACATTACCACCTTCACGTCCGTTAGCACTATCACTGCTCTCTTGGTCTTCTGATGAGGACTAGGTGAGGGCAAGGTGTTTTCCCAGATCTCCTTGTGTTGCTGTAAAAGAATATAAGAAGCCAGAAATGGCATCCCAAAGTCTATCAAAAAATCCTTTAATCTTGTCCATTTTCTTGTCAGCCTTCTTGATATGACAGTCTGGAATTTATTTTTTAGGACACGTGATAGCTATTAATTCATATTGTCCAAACACAATCTTCTGGGTTGGATACTTCCTAATGATTCAAATTAAGGTTAGCATAGAAAAGTTTGACCATGATTTAATTTGTCTTCAAGATATTATCTTCAGTATTAAATAACGATTCTAGATTACTTCTTTATGCAATGTTTCATATACTGTATGTAGAGAAATCAGGATAGTTCATGAATGAGCATTCAAAAATCCCAGAGTTGTGCATTTTCTTCCATCTTTTCATAGCTGTTTCATCATGGAGCCATCGGTGAATTTGATCATCTGAAGGAAGTTGCATGTAGGAGGTTGCTTTCCTTTGTCTCTTTTGTGGCATTTTGTGTTGATTTGAATGGAAATATTTGAGTTTTAGGAAAGATAGGTTTGGGAGAATAATTTCTTGCTAATGAGTTTTGAAAGTGAAATGTAAAGCGAATGTGATTGAGTAGGTTAAGTGGTAAAAAAAGGGTTGGTGTAGGCAATTAATAGCGGCATATGTACGAATCAATTGACAGAACCAGGGGCTCAGTCGACTTATTCTTTTATCCTAAAAGTTTTCAAGTTCTAAGCTATTCGACCGACCCTCTGTGGTAGTCTACTTGTTCTGTAAGAGTAAAAAAAGCCTTTTTCTGGGTCAGTTGACTGACCCTTTGGGGAAGTCGACTGACCTTCTTGTAAAATTATGGTCAGGTTTGTTTGTGTGTATATGAAGTATTTGTAAGTATATATTCTTTAGTAAGATAAAAAAATGACGTATATATGGCTTTTGAAGTTTTATGTCGAATATTTTTATGCTTAATTTATATATAGAATTGATATCAATAACATCATGTAAACGTGAAGATTTTATTCAAACTATTGAAAAGAGATACAAATTATTAAGAGAGACAAACACAATTTAATAAGGAAGCAGTGTAATATAATTTATTTATTTTGGTGGACTTAGTGTTTTCTGGTTGTTAAATTCCTTCTTTCTTGCTCATTAGACGTTTCATTCATATCCCCTGAATTAGGTGATAACAGTGGTCGTTGTAGAGAAGGAATGACTGGTCAATGATTGACATGACTTGTTCGTCAATGTAGTGAGACCAAAAGCCATAGAATTTTAGCGCAATGTGTTCGATGATTCCTAGTCGACATACGTTCACCTTTTTCTCATAATACATTTCTCTTTGAAGTTCAAGTGATTCACATCGGCAATGGTGTATCTCATTAATTTTCTCTTTAGTTGATGGTGATCCTGCAAAAAGAACTTGTTTGGCTTTCTTCTTATCTGAAGTGTATCCAGTTTGAATTTGAGGTATGGAAGCTCAGGTATGAGTATGATAAGGTGTTTTTGGAGTGGGGGAATCAGATGAAGTGATAATTTCAATGGAAGAGCTTGTTGAATGTGAAGAAGAAGGCGTTGCTTTTGAAATTGGCTAAAAGTTTTGTGCAAAAATTTCAACTGAGAAAATGAGTACATGATCACAGAAAAGCTTTTTACTTGGAATATGTATAGGTACTAATTAGAGATAAAGTAGGAAAGAAGAGAGGTTGCCATGAACTTTAGCCAAAAAGATTCGATTGGCAAGGATATGATACTTTGGTTGAGAAACTTAATGCACTCCAAATGAAAATGACAGGTTAAATTATATATATTGAATATATTATGTGTGTTTATATATAATATATATCTACAAAGAGATGTGTTATGAGTTAGTAATATACCTTTGATTGAACATATAATATGAGGGTTATGATGAACAAGAATGTGAATCACCTATAGCTCAAATGGTTAAGACATATGGGTATAATTCAAGAGAACCTGAGTTCGAACAACAACATGGTCAAAAAATGAATTTATAGTCAAAAATTTTATTTTTGATTTTTTTATAATAAAAGTATGTTTAAATTTAAATTAATTTTTTTAAATATCTTTAATAGACATAATATGAAGTTTCTATCGTTATTTTATAAAAGTGTTTTCTAGTAACGGTTCGGTAAATATATCAGTTAATTGATTTTCCGATGAGGAAAAAAACGAAGTTTATTAAAAAAAATCAATATTGGTACGTAAGAAATTGTGTCGAATGTCTGTATGTTTAGTTCGAGAATGATTAACATGATTTTTTTGACTAATCGCACTAGAGTTATCGCAGTAAATTGTTGATTTAATTAAATTTATTCTAAAATCTCTAAGCATTTGTTGCATGTAAATGACTTGAGCACAAGCCAAAGCTGCAGAAATATATTCTGCTTCACAAGTCGATAGTAAGATGCAATTTTGTTTCTTATTAGACCAAGAGATTAATGGTTTGCCAAAAAAATGACATGTTCCACTTGTACTTTTTCAACTGTTCGTGACCTTCAAAATTAGCATCGATATAGGATACCAATTCGAAAGAGCAATCTTTCAAATAAAAAAGACTGAAATCTTTGGTATTGCTAAGATAATGCAATGTACATTTCACAGCTCGTAATTGTGATTCCTTTGGATTGGCTTGAAATCTTGCATACAGACAAACACTCATCATTGTACTTAGACGACTAGCGGTTAAGTATAGTAACGATCTAATCATACTACTATATAGTTTTTGGTCAACACTTTTGCAAGTTTCATCTTTATCGAGATGTATTGTTGTACTCATAGGTATTGGTTTAGCAGGAGTGTTTTCCATTCTGAATCATTTGATAAGATTATTACTATATTTTTCTTAATTTATAAAAATACTGTTTGGTAATTGTTTAATTTGAGGACCAAGAAAATAAGATAACTCTCCCATGTGAGACATCTCAAATTCTTTAGTCAATATTTTAGAAAACTCTTGATATATTTTATCATTAGTTGAACCAAAAATAATACCAACTACTTAGATTTGAACTTTTAAAATATCGTTTTTAGAATGTTTTATAAAAAGAGTTTGATCTACTTTTCCAATATCAAAACTAGATTTTATTAAATAACTTTTAAGACCTTCATACCAAGCACGTAGTGCTTGTTTTAGACCGTGTAAAGCTTTCTTTAGCTTATAAACATGATCTTGAAATTTTTCATTAATAAATAAAGGTGGTTGTTCAACATACACATTTTCCTTTATATATCCTTTTAAAAATGCACTTTTAATGACAATTTGATAAAGTTTGAAGTTAGTAAAAAAAGCTTAGCAAGTAAGATTGACATTGCTTTTAGTCTGGCGATTAGAGAAAACGTTTCTTCGTAGTCAATTCCTTCTTCTTGACTACATCCTTTTGCTATTAATCTAGATTTATTTCTAGTTATATTACTTAATTCGTCTGTTTTGTTTTTATAACCCATTTTGTTCCTATAACAGCTTGATCACTTGGTCTGGGAATTAACTCCTAATCTTCATTACATTCAAATTGGTTTAGCTCTTCTTGTATAGCAATAATCCAATTTTCATCAGAAGATTCTTATTTAGAATTTTTCGATTCTATATTAGAAATAAATGCTACACAACCATGATTACGTAAACTTGGTGGAGGAGAAATGATTAAATTGGCTTTATTGGTTATTTTTTTCATTTTTTGAATTATGAATAAAGTTTTAATCTTCTAAAATATGAATAAGGTTTCCATCTTCATCAAAATTATTTTGATTATTTATATTTTAAAATTTCACTAAATGACGCATGAATTGTTTATTCGACAGTTTTAGTTCTTTCATTAAATTTTCTATAAGATTTACTTCAGTTCAAATATCTTAAGAAAATTCCTTTATAGGATTTTGAATCGAATTTACCTAGTTGGTCTTTATTGTTTAAAACATAATATTTGAACCAAAAAATTTAAATTAAGAAATATTTGATTCCACCATAAAATAGTTCATAAGGTGTATTGTTCGTAAGAGATCATATAGAAACATGATTCAATACATAATAGGAAGTTGTAAAAACTTTTGCACAAAAATGTTTTGGTAACATGCTTCCATTTAGTAAGGTTCTAGAACATTCTTTTAAGGTTTGGTTTTTCCGTTCTACGACTCCATTTTTATTATGGAGTTGTAAGAAATGAAAACTTGTGAAAAATTCCTTTCTTTTTACAATAATTATCGAAATCTTCTTTGCGAATTCACCTCTGGCCACTTCTTATGTTTGTAATATTATGTCCTTTTAAGTTTTAAATTTGTTTAGCAAATGTTTAAAATGTTCAAATATATCGCTTTCATTTTTCATAAAAATTGTCCACGTATATCTAGAAAAATGATCAACAATTACAAATACGTATTTATTATGATTTATGGATTGAACTTGGGTTGGTCCAAGTAAATCCATATAATGTAATTCAAGTGGTTGTAATGTTGAGATGACTTTTTTAGATTTAAAAGTGAATTTAATTAATTTACCTAATTGAAATTATCACCAATATTATTAACTTTAAAATCCATTTTTGTTAATCCTTTTACTAGATTATTTTTCTGAATTTCTATTTATAGTTTTAAATTCATATGACATAATCTTTTGTGCCATTGTTGTAACTCCCCATATTTTCTGTAAACATAAGAATGACAAATCAGAGAATAATTAAATTGTACCAAAATGATTAAGGGAAACTGATTACGCCATTGCGTTCAACTCGAAATTCTGCTTGGAATAGAGTCCAAGTTTGCGTAAATCGGACTCCGTATGAAGAAGATATGGCCTTCGGAAGTTTCAATAAAAACCAGCCCGAAATTCAAAATTCAGATTTCGAAATTCAAAACAGACATCCGGGCTAGGTGGGAAAATTCCCGCCCAGGTCCCAGGTCGACATTAGGGCCGACCTGGGTAAACAGGTCGACACTAGGGTCGACCTCCTCCCCCCTTTTCCAGATCTGGAGACAGATCCATTTTTCTGCACCTGGACGCCTTTCAGACCGGATTCGTGAGCTATAACCTATTTAAATACCCTCAAACCTAGCTTTCTCTCCACGCACTTTCATTCTTTCTATACTCTTCCTCTATTCTAATTAAAAATAAAAATGGCGTCGCCACTCTGTTGGAATCAAAACTAGAACTAGTGCATCTTCTTCCAAATCTGAATAGAGTTAAAAGAGAACAACTATTTTCTAATCTAATCGATAGTCTACGCCAAAGGAGAGCTATTCAGTGTCAGAATACAGATTCCAAAATACAAGAATCGTTCCCTTTTTGTGAGTACAGTTATTTTTAGATATGAAGTTTAATAATTATCTTGACATTTTTGTGAATCTGGATCTGAGGTTATGCATACTTTTCTGTGGATCTATCTTGATTGTGATTGTTCTGTATCTGTTCCCTCTTTTCTTCCTTTTTGTTTATAGCCAGGCTACCACGAGCCTGCGCCAAATCGCATAAGAGATTAACGCATGAACGCTAAATTTTGGGACAAATAATGGATAATGCATAATTGGACATGACTGATCTTTGACTGATTTGAGAAATGGACATATGTTGTAAATTAAATCTAGATCTGTGTATACTCTGTAATTTGGAAGAAGAGAAATCATTGTATGATAACATGTGACTTGAAACTTGGAGACATAACGCATGTTTAAAATTAAGATCTAATTTTGAGATGTTGTAATTTAAAGATCTAGATTTTTGGGCATATTTTTATGTAATGATTCATGATTTGGAAAAATGAATATGTGACTTAGGCATAGAGACCCATATTATACTAGGATTACTATTAATGCGAATACGCCTAAAAGTGGATTTTTGGATATTTGGCATTGAAGGCTATAATTTGGCATAATTCATATGATATATCATGATTTTGGGCTTTTAGAGAATATTCTGTACTATGCAAAGTTTAACTAAAGATTTGGGCATATGTTGTATTATGAATTATGACCATGTAGGCTAAATTTATGATTAGGCAAGATATGTAAATAGAATTTTAGAAATATATAATCTGCTAAATCTGTTATCTGCTAAATCTGTTGAATTGCCTAATCTGCTAAATCTGTTATCTGCTAAATCTGTTGAATTGCCTAATCTGTTGAATTGCCAAATCTACTAGATCTGTTATATGTTGAATTGCCTAATCTACTAATCTGTTGAACCGCCTAATCTGCTAGATCTGTTATCTGTTGAATTGCCTAATTTGTTGAAAGCTAAATAATTGTATTTTGGGTATGAAAATCCGTAGGCTCGATCTAAGATTGAGTAAAATATGGAAATTTGATTAATCTGCTGTAACCTATAAAGAAGTTTAATCTGTTAAATGGACATAATTAGTCTGATATCTGGATTATCTGTACTGGAATAAATTGGCTATGACACGAGGTTAGACTGTGTTGGCGGTAGAAGCCTGCCCGGAACCAACCGACTTAACCAGCAACCGCAAACTGTCAGTCTAATGTGAGAGGTCGTAGGCATAACCAAAGTATGCTTATACACGAGGTTAGGTCTGGTTTGTGGCAGAAGTCTGCCCGGAACCGCCCGGCACATCCAGCGGCGACAAGCTACCGACCTAATGTGAGATGTCTATGCATTAATATTTAATTAATGCAAATTTAAGAGAAATGTGGTGTCTAAAATCGTGTTGGGTGGATATGGTTAAACCAACTGGAATGATGAATCTATTAAATCCGTTTCGTGAATCCGTAGGCCCAATACAAAGTTAGACAATATGCAAGTCTGTTAAATCCGTACATCTGATCTGTTAATCTGAAAACTTGTTAACTTGATTGTTTGATATGTGAATTAGTAATCTAAACTCTATCTGAAACTTATAAACAAATTAATCTGAAATCTGCTACTCTGGGGACACAAGGTTAGGAGGGGAAATACTTGTGTCATCTGTTGTTTGGGACCCATATTAGTCAGTAACCCTTTCTGGTATCAAAACTTTGACCTCACGCTATGCAGGGATCCGGGCACGCTTCCTGAACTAATTATAAGAGGTTCATTCAGATAATGGTGAGGGGTGTTGATGGTGCGTTCCAACCGGGTCATGTGCGTGCATGGATCCAATCTGCTCTAAGGATGTAAGACATCGTGACATCTATAAGTAGGTCTGTGCCAATAGGTTGCCACTTTAGGGAGTGATATACCTTACTATAGGGCCGACACGGGGTATTTATGTATTAGGGAGCCAATCGCTTAGGGGTAGGACTTAGGGTACACTTAGTTCTGTCTGTTTCTGTGGGTACCATCTGTTTCTGTTGGGTGGTAACACAAGTCTGTTTCTACGTGGTACCATCTGTTCGGGTGGTAAAGTCCCATTACAAGCGTACACCTAATTCTAACATTCTGTTTCTACAGAGATTATTCTGTTTCCATTTCTGTTTCTGTTTAGACATTAGAGTACACTTGGTTTTGTCTGTTTCTGTGGGTACCGTCTGTTTCTGTTGGGTGGTAACACCTGTCTGTTTCTGCGTGGTACCATCTGTTCCTGTGGTAAAGGCCCATTAGTAGTGTACACCTAATTTTAACATTCTGTTTCCATAGGGATTATTTTGTTCCCGTCTCGGATTCCGTTTCTGATTCTGTTCCTGTACCTTCTGTCTGCTTGGGTGGTAAAGTCCCATTATTAGCATTCTGTTTCTATAACTTTGTCTGTTGGGGTGGTGAAGGCCCATTACTAGCATTCTGTTTCTGTAGAGATTATTTAATTTCCGTTTCTGTTTCAGTTTAGACATTAGGGTAACACCTAATTCTGTTATACTAGTATTATTGAAGAGAAGTGAAAACATCATTCCGTTTCTGTTGCTAACCTGCTATTCTTGTTACGGTTATCGCTCATCTAGTTTTATTTACATGTCATGATACTGTTATCTGTTTATATGCTGAAAGTCACGGGACTCACCAGACTTATTTCTGACCTAGTTTGTTTCACCTCTTTTCTTTCCATTCCCCCCTCCCCCCAGGTTTTTAGGGTGGAAACATAGGAGCTTGATTAAGATTCTCTCTGCTTGAAGTGTTTGAAGTATTGCTTGGCTTTGGCTCTGTCTTCTAATGGCGGTTTATATTGGGGACTATGGTTATAAAAACTATGCATTCTGAAGGCTTTTATACAAGACCGATATTTTTTGTACTTGAATTCCGATATTGTGGTTTTGAAAGATGTAACGAAACTCATTTCGATTTCTGTTGTAATAAAGTTATAAATTTTTCAAGTACTACTTTATCTATCTTGTAAATTTCTGTTTTGTCTATTAAAAGCGCTCCACCAAAGTTAAGGGATTCCCTTAGCGAGTGACCTTAACGGAGGTGGGGTGTTACACTTGGTATCAGAGCTAAAGGTTACCAGATTTGATTGAAAGTTTTTGAAAACTATTTTCAAAAAGGTTTTAAAAAGGAAGTATTTTCAAAAGTAGAGTTTATTTTGAAAAACATAATCCCCAAGTGCCATATATCTATCTTTTGATTACCTGTTTAATCCTTGTTTCCTTCTTTTCTGAGTCTCCGGGGCTCCTGGCTTTCTGGGAGGTAACCTCATCGCGACATGGTTCCGTAGACATGATGAGACTATGACATCTATCGAAGGGCAAAAAAGTGCCTAACTTCTATCTGTAGCCGCAGTAATTTCACTTACGCCTAATCCTCTTCTGAGCTTCATAAGGTTTTCCGTGCGATGAGGGAAACTTTGGAGAAAGACTTGTTAACATGTAAGAAGACTGGTTGTTTTCGGTGTGGTGAGACAGGACATCTGATCTAGGATTGCTCCAGAAGGCAAGGGTAAAGGGTAGAATCTTCTGGAGGGTAGATACTCTCGTAGTTGTTAGACAGGATAGAGGTGGAAATTTTTTTCCTTAGAAAGTATAATTTCCTTATCTAATCATTATGGCATTTTGATTCTGTAGTTGAGTCTCTACTAGTCTTGTTTCTGATCCCGCTATAACTCAAGCCCCATGAGGGTTACGACCCATCTATTTGTGATAAGTTGGGGTTTAAGGGTATCAGTGTTAGGCGTTAAGTTGACTATGACGCATACATTCTGGGTTTTTATCATGCTTAGTTTCCTAAGAATCATTTAATAATCTGATATGTACCAGTAGTCTGTAAGTATCTGAATATTTCTGATAAGGTTAAGGGTTTTTGCTCGAAGCATGAAGTAGATTTCCAGTTGGACATTTGTTTAATGGGAGTAGTTCTCTGAGTGTCAATCTGATGTTGATTTCGGTCTTCGGCGTTGATACTTAGGGGGTTATTCACTTAAATCGATGTCTAATAGGAACAAAGCTTTTGTTTTAATTATACTTTCTTCTGTCACTCAGTTATATCATATTGATCAAATCTTCGACCTTTAGGTAGAAACTAATGGGTGTAAACATGTGTTCGAGACATGTTATGTTTGATGGTTGCAAGTGGATGCAAGTGCTTGCTAGTGGTTGCTCGTGGATGCATATGCACACACTAGGCACTAGATCGGCTCAAAAACACTCTCATACTGCATATGGATGTGTGTGCATTTTTAAAATTTTTATGGATGCAAAATGGTTGACTCAGCACATGGATGTTGCATATGAATTACTGGTTGTGCACACATATAGAAATTATATGTATCAAATAGGAAAATTGCATACATGTTGGACTCATTGCACTAACAAAATTCGCATTAAGGAGATCAACTGAATCAGTGGACCGCCTGATCTTTGTATTATATAAGGAACATATACGCACACTTTTGCATATGTTCATACAACATTAGAAGTTTTCTAAGGACAATGGATGCTTGTGGATGATGGTTGAGTAGATGGGTGATTGGATGTTAGGATACATTCTTCTTAACTTGAAGATTTGGGGGACGAAATCCTTTAAGGAGGGGAGAATGTAACACCCTTTATTTTCTATGAACATAAGAATGACAAATAAGAGAATAATTAATTGTAACAGAAAAATTAAGGGAAACGGGTTATGCCTTGCGTTATTCTGCTTGGAATAGAGTCCAAGTTTGCATAAATCGGACTCCGTATGAAGAAGATATGGCCTTTAGAAGTTTCAATAAAAACCAGCCCGAAATTCAAAATTCAGATTTCAAAATTCAAAACAGACACCCGGGATGGGGGTCGACCAGGTTAGACAGGTCGACACTAGGGTTGATCTTAGGGTCGACCTCCTCCCCCCCTTTTCCAGATCTGGAGACAGATCCATTTTTCTGCACCTGGACGCCTTTCTGACCGGATTCGTGAGCTCTAACCTATTTAAAACATCCCCAAACCTAGCTTTCTCTCCACACAATTTCATTCTGCCTATACTCTGCCTATATTTTAATTAAAAATAAAAATGGCATCGCTACTCTGTTGGAATCAAAATTAGAACTAGTGCATCTTCTACCAAATCTGAATAGAGTTAAAAGAGAACAACTATATTCTAATCTAATCGATAGTCTATGCCAAAGGAGAGCTATTCAGTGTCATAATACAGATTCCAGAATATAAGAATCATTCCCTTTTTGTGAGTACAGTTATTTTCAGATATAAAGTTTAATAATTATCTTGACATTTTTGTGAATTCGGATTTGAATTTATGCATACTTTTCTGTGGATCTATCTTAACTGTGACTATACTGTATTTGTTCCCTCTTTTCTTCCTTTTTTTTGTAGCCAGGCTATCACAAGCCTGCGCCAAATCTCATAAAAGATTAACGCACGAGAGCTACATTTTGGGACAAATAATGAATAATGCATAATTGGACATGACTGATCTTTGATTGATTTGAGAAATGGACATATGTTGTAAACTAAATCTAGATCTGTGTATACTCTGTAATTTGGAAGAAGAGAAATCATTGTATGATAACAAGTGACTTGAAAGTTGGAGACATAACGCATGTTTAAAATTAAGATATGATTTTTGAGATGTTATAATTTAAAGATCTAGATTTTTGGGCATATTTTTATGTAACGATTCATGATTTGAAAAAAAGAATATGTGACTTAGGCATAAAGACCCATATTATACTAGGATAACTATCAATGTGAATATGCCTAAAAGTGGATATTTTTGGATAATTGGCATTAAAGGCTATAATTTGGCATAATTAATATGGTATATCATTATTTTGAGCTTGTAGAGAATATTTTGTATTGTGCAAAGTTTAACTAAAGATTTGGGCATATGTTGTATTATGAATTAGGACCATGTAGGCTAAATTTATGATTAGGCAAGATATGTAACTAGAATTTTAGAAATATATAATCTGCTAAATCTGTTATCTGCTAAATCTGTTGAATTGCCTAATATGCTAAATATGTTATCTGCTAAATCTGTTGAATTGCCTAATCTGCTAATCTGTTGAATCGCCTAATCTACTAGATCTGTTGAGTTGCCTAATCGCTGAATCGCCTAATCTGCTAGATCTGTTATCTGTTGAATTGCCTAATTTATTGAAAGCTAAATAATTGTAATTTGGGTATGAAAATCCGTAGGCTCGATCTAAGATTGAGTAAAATATGGAAATTTGATTAATCTGCTGTAACCTATAAAGAAGTTTAATTTGTTAAATGCACATAATTAGTCCGTTATCTGTATAATTTGTATTGGAATAAATTGGCTTTGACACGAGGTTAGACTCTGTTGGCGGTAGAAGCCTGCCCGGAGCCAACCGGCTTAACTAGCAACCGCAAACTGTCAGTCTAATGTGAGAGGTCGTAGGCATAACTAAAATATGCTTAGACACGAGGTTAGGTCTGGTTTGTGGCAGAAGTCTGCCCGGAACCGCCCGGCACATCCTGCGGCCACAAACTACCGACCTAATGTGAGAGGTCTATGCATTAATATTTAATTAATGCAAATTTAAGAGAAATGTGGTGTCTAAAAACGTGTTGGGTGGATAGGGTTAAACCAACTGGACCGATGAATCCAATAAACCCGTTTCGTGAATCTGTAGGCCCAATACAAAGCTGGACAATCTGTAAGTCTGTTAAATCCGTACATCTGATCTGTTAATCTGAAAACTTGTTAAATTGATAGTCTGATCTGTGAATTAGTAATTTGTACTCTGTCTGAAACTTGTAAACAACTTAATCTGAAATCTGGTAGTCTGGGGACACAAGGATAGGAGGGGAAATACTTGTGTCATCTATTGTGTGGGACCTATATTAGTCAGTAACCCTTTCTGGTATCAAACTTTGACCCCACGCTATGTAGGGGTCCGGACATGCTTACTAAACTAATTATAAGCTGTTCATTCTGATAATGCAAGGGGTGTTGATTGCGCGTTCCAACCAGGTCATGTGCGTGCATGGATCCGGTTTGCTCTGAGGATGTAAGACACCGTGACATTTGTAAATAGGTTTGTACCAATAGGTTGCCACTTTAGTGAGTGATACACCATACTGTGGGGCCGACACAGGGTATTTATGTATTAGGGAGCCTTTCGCTTGGGGGTACGACTTAGGGTACACTTAGTTCTGTCTGTTTCTGTGGGTACCGTCTATTTCTGTTGGGTGGTAACACCTGTCTGTTTCTGCGTGGTACTGTCTCTTCAGGTGGTAAAGGCCCATTACTAGTGTACACCTAATTCTAACATTCTGTTTCTATAGCGATTATTCTGTTTCCATTTCTGTTTCAGTTTAGACATTAGAGTACACTTAGTTCTATCTATTTCTGTGGGTACCATCTGTTTCTGTTGTGTGGTGACACCTGTCTGTTTCTGCGTGGTACCATCTGTTCAGGTTGTAACGACCCGCATTCTACGCATCATAGGATCGTAGAATATTTATTTCTTTCACATTCGAAGTCGTATGGTCATGTAACTTTGGGGGACGACTATTGGGGTCATTTCCCATGTTCATGATTTTTCCCGATTTTTAAATGACCATTTTACCCCTAGTTATCACTGTTTTGGCCATAACTTTTGACTGAAAAGGAATTTTGACCTGAAACCACTCCCATTGGCTCCGGATGATGGTTTCTCTATCCGTAGAGTGGTCACATTAGCCAAACGGACTTACCGTTTAGGAGATATGGCTGAAACAAGTTTCGGATGGTGAAAAACAGCTTAATTGGGCTTAAACGGGTGATTAGCAGCTAGGCCCAAGGGGAATTTCGGGTTTAGGGGTATATAGGTGCTGATTAGGGTTAGAAAACATTCCTTTAGACATTTTCCAGCCGCCACTTTCATCCTTAGACACTCTAACAATGGCATCCTACATCTAAAACACCCCAAATCACTCTTTAATTGAAGATTAGGCTTAGCAACGTCAAATTAAGAAGAAAAAGCACCAAAGCAAGGTTAGAGCTGCTGTTGGACATCAGTATTCGCCCCAAATCAGAGGAGTTTCAGTTCTGAAAATTTTAATTGTGGCCAAGGTGAGTGATTTGCATAGTTTTTGCACTAATTACGGTAATTAAGGGTAATTAGTGAAGATTAGCGAATTTATACACTAATAAATTCTGGAAAAATGTTTAGAAATTCTTAAATAATGTATTATGCCTCTGGTTGAAATTTGGTTCAGTTTAATTAAGTTTTGTTAATCCTATGATCAGTTTTACTTAAACATGCTTAAGGGAAAATAAGGAGCTTTGGCTATTTTTGATCCATTTTGATTCATTTGAGTGATTGTTTGCTGTTGTGGTTGCTATTACATGTTGCTATGACTCTATAGTGTGTCTTGTGATTGCTTAGAAGTGTTAGTTTGGTCAAAAACGCCGTCGAATGGCGAGAAACTGTCGCTGGAACGAAGTGCAGGAATTTATCCAGATCGGATCGCCCCCATGCCCACGAACCGACCCGCCTTCTCGAACCGCGCCACATGCCAGAGTTCGGAGCCACGAAGGGAAGACCACGATCCGATCCGATAGCGCGACCCGCTCCGCCGATGGCTGAAGACCCCGATCCGATGAACCGATCCGATCCGTCTCTCGAGAGAATGAGCTGCTCCGACCCGTTAAGAAGCTCCCGATCCGACTCCACGACTGAAGGGAAGCACCACGATCCAGATGGGTAGCTCGACCCGAACCAGTGGGTTGCCACGAACTGACAAGCCCGAACCGACCCGACAAGGCGCCACGAGGTGACGAGGTGCGATCCATATGGTGCGACACGATCCGACCCGAGCGTGAAGGATGATCCGAACCGATCCGAGGTTGAAGGCTACGAGCTGGTGACTGCGAACCGAATCAGGAAGTTACGTACAGAATGAAGACCGATCCGGAGGGTGATGACAGAAACCCGAGATGCAAAGGAAGTCCAAATGAGAAGTTAGAGCTCAAGATTCAGATGGGAATCAACGAGTTCACTTCATGAGTTGGGCTTTGCTGCGGGACGCGTGCCAAGGGGTTATCGACGTCTATAGCTTTGGACCACTATGGTAGGAGGTACGAAGGCGGATTCAGGGCCATTATGGCATCGGTAGAACCGAGGGCTACGACCAATGAAGTGGGTCATTGAAATGTTTGGTCATGACTCCAAGTGTTTGGCTTGGTCACAGTAGGGTTTCTACAAGTCGGGATTCGTCGATACCTCAGTTTGTCTAGTGTTCCAAAGTGGTAGATGTCGTATGCTTTAGGCACTGAGTGAGAGATGTGAGGATGGTTGCCATGGATGATTTGTTTGCTACCATTATGACATGCACACCCCACCTCCGTATTCTTACACTATTCATTATGGCGCCTTGGAGTATTGTACGGTATGTGGTACTAACTCTTTGGTTGCAGGTTCAGGTTCAGGTATGGTTTAGTGTACCTGTTATTATTCTGTCTAGATGCTTATCGCTCATACCAGGCTTTATGTCTGACCCAGAGTTTTATGTCTCCTCTTATTACTCTGGGTGCTCACACGAGCAGACTAGAGACAGGTTAGCTGGTGATGCACGGGTAGATGATCCGGAGACGAGCAGGAGGCTTCCACGTAATATATATAGTATTCTCCCTGTATTGTTGAAGATCACTGCTTGGGCATTGGTGGTGCATCTTCTACAGTTTTCTTTTGTTAGAGACAGTAAATTTGGAAAGTTGTAATAAGCTGTATTTGGATTTCCGCTGCTCTGATGTCGACGTTGATTATCAGTTATCAGCTTATGCATTGTCTCGCCTGTTTTATGTCAAGTATGTTATTATTATATTTTTATCCCATGCGCTGTGAGACATTCTATCGGTTCTTTGATTAGTCTATTCCCTCCTTTCCTTTCTTATGACGACCGTCTTGTGCTAGTCGGGCATGTGTACAGCGCACTTTTGGAGGAAATGCAGGCTGGTACGGGGCGGGTCGTCACACTTGGTATCAGAGCTCTAGGTTGCGTAGTTAACCTAGGGAAGTTATCAGGGAGAGATAATATACGTATACGAGAGAGCGTATTTGTGATTACTTTGGTTTTTAAAAGCTATATATATATACTATTACTATTATAAAGATGAAGTCGTACTGCACTAGCACCACTATGGAGTCGTTAATCATTTCCTTTTTCAGATTGACGATGAGCCGATATACTAGAGGTGCTGGTAGGGGAGCCAACAATGGGAATGCTGCTGACATGAGGACGATGTTTACTGACCTCATGAGAGAGATGCTTAGAGATGTACAGAGGGCAGCTCCCAATGGTGGAGATGGTGGTGGTCCAATGGTGCAGGCGCCAAGAGTCGACTTCGCCAAGCTAAATAAGGATTACACTAGCCTTGGTGGAAAGCCGTTCCACGGGACGGAGTCAGCTACGGATGTTCAGGATTGGTTGGATAGTTGCGAACGTATCTTCGAGGATTTGGGTATCGAGGATGCGATGAAGAGAAAGCTAGCGTCCCGTCAGCTGCAAGGGCGGGCAATGAATTGGTGGAATGCTATAAAGGCAGCTACTCCCGAAGATCAGATTACTTAGGAGCAGTTTAAGGCTCGCTTTAGTGAGAAGTTTATTCCAGCTGCTCAGAAGTCAATGCTGTTTAAGAAATTCTTGGAGCTCAAGCAGAATGGCAGAGCTGTCTCGGAGTATATTGCTGAATTTGACACTTTGTCAAAATATGGCTTATCTCTTATTGATACTGCCGAGAAAAAGAATGAGAAATTCATAACTGGTTTGGATAAGTACTTGGGGGAAAAACTTATTAACCACATCGATGAGACGTTTGAATCGATTGTGGGGAAAGCGTTAAGATCGGAAAGTCTCTATCCTAAGTCGAAGACTGAGGTTGCATCCGCAGATGAGCCAAAGCCACAAGCTAGTGGTGGAGGCAAAGGTGGTTCCCAGAATAAGAGAAAGCAGAATCAGGATAAGGATGGCCAGAAGAAAAAGAATAAGCAGGATGTGGAGTGCTTCAGCTGTGGTAAGAAGGGCCATTATGCTAGTAATTGTCGGGCCAAGCCAGCGGATAGGAAGTGCTTCAATTGTGGCCAATTGGGACATCACAAGGACAAGTGTCCACAGCCCCCTAAGGAAAAACAAATGGTGAAAGCCTACGCTCTTAATGCTATTCCTTCTTCGTCGAATGCCCCAACAGCGGCGGAGAAGGGAAAGAATGTCGTCATTCAAGGTATGCTTTCTGTTTATGATGTTCCTGTTAGAGTTTTGTTTGATACCGGAGCTTCCAGTTCTTTCATATCTAGTGACCTGGTAGATAGGTTGGGATTGGAGCCCGAGATTGTCGATAGACCTTTAGTAGTGACGAACCCGATTGGTGGTTCTACTAGCCTTAGCATGATTTGTCGTAATGTGGTCTTATCGAGTCATGGATGCATGTTTGTTTGTGATTGCTTTGTTTTGGGCTTTACTGGGTTTGGCATCATTTTGGGAGTAGATTGGCTCCAAAGATACGGGGTGGTGGTAGACTGTGAGGGCTTGTTGGTGACAGCTAGAGCGGATGATGGACGGAGGATAGTGTTTGGTGGTCTACCCAGTAAGGGGGTATTGGCTAGTTTTCTAAACTCCCTCGACATTCCGCATAGTGAGTTGTCAGGTTTGCCCGTGGTTGGCCAGTATCCGGATGTTTTCGAAGAAGTGACCGGACTTCCACCACACCGAGGGATTGAGTTTCGCATTGATTTGGTAAAAGATGCCAGGCCTATAGTGATGCCACTTCGTCGTATGGCACCAAGAGAGCAGCGAGAGCTCGAGGTGCAAGTCAGCGATCTTTTGAAGAAGGGATTTATCAGAAGGAGTGTTTCTGAATGGGGAGCACCAGTTGTGTTTGCTACCAAGGCGGATGGTTCCCTTCGTTTGTGTGTAGACTACCGCGAGTTGAATAAAGTGACGAGGAAGAACAAGTATCCTCTACCGTGGATAGATGATTTGTTTGATCAGTTGAGTGACGCGAGAGTATTTTCTCAGTTGGATATCGCGACAGGTTTTCATCAGCTTAGAGTGGAAGCTGAGAGTATAGCTAAAACGGCATTTCGGACGCCGTCTGGGTTTTATGAGTGGTTGGTCATGCCATTCGGGCTGACCAATGCCCCAGCATATTTTGTGGATCTTATGAATAGAGTATTCAGAGATCAGTTGAATAAGTTTGTCCTTGTGTTCGTTGATATTTTGGTCTATTCGAGGACAGAGGAAGAACACAAGGAACATTTAAGAGTAGCGATGGAGGTGTTGAGAAAACACCAATTGAAAGCAAAGTTTTCTAAGTGTCACTTCTGGAAGAGGGAAGTGAGGTTCTTGGGCCATGTTGTATCAGAGAATGATATCGCCGTGGACCCAGCAAAGGTGGCTACGGTACAGGATTGGCCTACGCCCAAGAATGCAACAGATGTAAGAAGTTTCTTGGGATTAGCGGGATATTATCGCAAGTTTATCAAAGGCTTCTCCAAGATAGCAGCACCGTTGACTCAGTTGACAAAGAAGAATCAAGCTTTTGTCTTGGATGAAAGGTGCGAGAATGCATTCAAGAGTCTAAAGGACAAGTTGACAAGCGCACCAGTGTTAGTCATTCCTAAGGGGGATGAAAAGATGACGGTATACACGGACGCTTGTGGTACCGGACTGGGTGCTGTATTGATGCAAGGCGGTAGGGTTGTAGCCTACGCAAGTCGGCAATTGAAACCGCACGAGAGAAGATACCCTACCCATGATTTAGAATTGGCAGCAATCGTGTTCGCGTTAAAGATGTGGAGACACTATCTCTTGGGAGAAAGATTTGAGCTGTTTACAGATCATAAGTCGTTAAAGTATCTCTTCTCTCAGAAAGATCTGAATCTCCGTCAACAGAGATGGTTGGAGTTCTTAGCTTCCTATGATTTTGACATCGCATACACACCAGGAAAGGGCAATGCGGTGGCTGATGCATTGAGTAGAAGACATGCCAGCTTAGGGGCTATGTTCCTTGAATGGAAGCAACTGGAGCTTATCGCGGGGTTTGATTTCAGACCAAAGTGCGAATTGGATCCAGAAATGTTAGCAAGTTTGACGATCAGACCCACTTTGATCCAACGGATCGGCTCTAGTCAGAGGGACGATCCTAACCTATTGGAAATCATCTCCAAGTTAGAGATGGGTATCGATGAGGAGATGAACAAGTATGGGCTTGATCGAGATAGATGGCTTAGAAAGAATGGAAAGCTTGTTGTACCCGGTGTCAATGGATTGAGGGATGAAGTGCTTAGAGAATGTCATCACTCAAAGTAGACTATACACCCCGGTGGTAATAAGATGTATAGAGACATGAAACAGACTTACTACTGGGAAGGAATGAAAAGAGACGTTGGGAAGTTTATATCCAAGTGCATGAATTGCCAGCTAATTAAAGCCGAGCAAAAGAAGCCTAGTGGATTGTTACAGCCATTGGAAATTCCCGAATGGAAATGGGAGCAAGTCTCGATGGATTTCATCGATGGTTTACCAAGGACTAGATCGGGACATGATAGCATTTGGGTGATTGTGGATCGATTGACTAAAAGCGCAAGGTTTATACCAGTCAAATCGACCAGAACGGCAGCTAAGTTAGCAGAATTATATATGAAGTGGGTAGTGAGATTTCATGTAGTGCCCAAAAGCATTGTGAGCGACCGAGACCCGTTGTTCACTAGTGGGTTTTGGAAGAGCTTACAAGAGGCTCTAGGGTCAGAGTTACATCTCAATACCGCATATCATCCTCAGACCGACGGTCAGACGGAGAGGGTTAATCGTATTTTGGAAGATCTCTTGAGAGCATGTATATTGGATTTTGGTGGATCATGGGATGACCATTTGCATCTAGTAGAGTTTGCATATAATAATAGCTACCAATCCAGTATCGGTATGGCTCCGTTTGAAGCTTTGTATGGAAGACCGTGCAACTCACCATCATGTTGGATAGAGACTGGCGAGAAGTTTATGCTTGGACCAGATTTGGTGAGGGAAACTTCAGATAAGATTAAGATCATTCAACAACGAATGAAGGCTGCCCAAGATAGGCAGAAGAGTTATGCTGATAAGAGGAGAAGAGACCTAAAATTCTCCGTTGGCGACTTGGTGTTTGTCAAGATTTCTCCGTTGAAGAGCGTAATACGATTTGGCAGGAGAGGCAAGTTGGCACCAAGATTCGTTGGCCCATTCCCTGTTCTTGAACTAGTCGGGAATTTGGCATATAGAATTGACTTACCGGAGAAGATGGCGGGAGTTCATAACGTATTTCATGTTTCCCAACTAAGGAAGTTCGTTCACGACTCAGATATGACTATTTCACCTGATCAGTTAGAGGACTTCGAAGTACAACCCGAGGCGGTTGGGAACCGCAAGCCGGCCCGTATTGTCGAGCACGACATGAAGCAACTTCGAAGGAAGGCGGTGAAGCTAGTCAAGGTACAGTGGAGCGAGGACGAGAATGATTGTACTTGGGAGACAGAGGAGAACATTAGGAAGTCACACCCAGAACTCTTTGCCTGGTAAGATTTTGACTTCGATTTAGTTTTCCGCATGCTAGGATAGGCTTGTTTGTTTGTTTTGCATGATTGATTGTTGTATGTGATTGTTAGGCATGCGGGATCCTTTGTATGTTTTGGGTTAAGGAATTTCGGGGGCGAAATTACTTAAGTGGGGGAGAGTGTAACGACCCGCATTCTACGCATCATAGGATCGTAGAATATTTATTTCTTTCACATTCGAAGTCGTATGGTCATGTAACTTTGGGGGACGACTATTGGGGTCATTTCCCATGTTCATGATTTTTCCCGATTTTTAAATGACCATTTTACCCCTAGTTATCACTGTTTTGGCCATAACTTTTGACTGAAAAGGAATTTTGACCTGAAACCACTCCCATTGGCTCCGGATGATGGTTTCTCTATCCGTAGAGTGGTCACATTAGCCAAACGGACTTACCGTTTAGGAGATATGGCTGAAACAAGTTTCGGATGGTGAAAAACAGCTTAATTGGGCTTAAACGGGTGATTAGCAGCTAGGCCCAAGGGGAATTTCGGGTTTAGGGGTATATAGGTGCTGATTAGGGTTAGAAAACATTCCTTTAGACATTTTCCAGCCGCCACTTTCATCCTTAGACACTCTAACAATGGCATCCTACATCTAAAACACCCCAAATCACTCTTTAATTGAAGATTAGGCTTAGCAACATCAAATTAAGAAGAAAAAGCACCAAAGCAAGGTTAGAGCTGCTGTTGGACATCAGTATTCGCCCCAAATCAGAGGAGTTTCAGTTCTGAAAATTTTAATTGTGGCCAAGGTGAGTGATTTGCATAGTTTTTGCACTAATTACGGTAATTAAGGGTAATTAGTGAAGATTAGCGAATTTATACACTAATAAATTCTGGAAAAATGTTTAGAAATTCTTAAATAATGTATTATGCCTCTGGTTGAAATTTGGTTCGGTTTAATTAAGTTTTGTTAACCCTATGATCAGTTTTACTTAAACATGCTTAAGGGAAAATAAGGAGCTTTGGCCATTTTTGATCCATTTTGATTCATTTGAGTGATTGTTTGCTGTTGTGGTTGCTATTACATGTTGCTATGACTCTATGGTGTGTCTTGTGATTGCTTAGAAGTGTTAGTTTGGTCAAAAACGCCGTCGAATGGCGAGAAACTGTCGCTGGAACGAAGTGCAGGAATTTATCCGGATCGGATCGCCCCCATGCCCACGAACCGACCCGCCTTCTCGAACCGCGCCACATGCCAGAGTTCGGAGCCACGAAGGGAAGACCACGATCCGATCCGATAGCGCGACCCGCTCCGCCGATGGCTGAAGACCCCGATCCGATGAACCGATCCGATCCGTCTCTCGAGAGAATGAGCTGCTCCGACCCGTTAAGAAGCTCCCGATCCGACTCCACGACTAAAGGGAAGCACCACGATCCAGATGGGTAGCTCGACCCGAACCAGTGGGTTGCCACGAACTGACAAGCCCAAACCGACCCGACAAGGCGCCACGAGCTGACGAGGTGCGATCCATATGGTGCGACACGATCCGACCCGAGCGTGAAGGATGATCTGAACCGATCCGAGGTTGAAGGCTACGAGCTGGTGACTGCGAACCGAATCAGGAAGTTACGTACAGAATGAAGACCGATCCGGAGGGTGATGACAGAAACCCGAGATGCAAAGGAAGTCCAAATGATAAGTTAGAGCTCAAGATTCAGATGGGAATCAACGAGTTCACTTCATGAGTTGGGCTTTGCTGCGGGACGCGTGCCAAGGGGTTATCGACGTCTATAGCTTTGGACCACTATGGTAGGAGGTACGAAGGCGGATTCAGGGCCATTATGGCATCGGTAGAACCGAGGGCTACGACCAATGAAGTGGGTCATTGAAATGTTTGGTCATGACTCCAAGTGTTTGGCTTGGTCACAGTAGGGTTTCTACAAGTCGGGATTCGTCGATACCTCAGTTTGTCTAGTGTTCCAAAGTGGTAGATGTCGTATGCTTTAGGCATTGAGTGAGAGATGTGAGGATGGTTGCCATGGATGATTTTTTTGCTACCATTATGACATGCACACCCCACCCCCGTATTCTTACACTATTCATTATGGCGCCTTGGAGTATTGTACGGTATGTGGTACTAACTCTTTGGTTGCAGGTTCAGGTTCAGGTATGGTTTAGTGTACCTGTTATTATTCTGTCTAGATGCTTATCGCTCATACCAGGCTTTATGTCTGACCCAGAGTTTTATGTCTCCTCTTATTACTCTGGGTGCTCACACGAGCAGACTAGAGACAGGTTAGCTGGTGATGCACGGGTAGATGATCCGGAGACGAGCAGGAGGCTTCCACGTAATATGTATAGTATTCTCCCTGTATTGTTGAAGATCACTGCTTGGGCATTGGTGGTGCATCTTCTACTTTAGTTTTCTTTTGTTAGAGACAGTAAATTTGGAAAGTTGTAATAAGCTGTATTTGGATTTCCGCTGCTCTGATGTTGACGTTGATTATCAGTTATCAGCTTATGCACTGTCTCGCCTGTTTTATGTCAAGTATGTTATTATTATATTTTATCCCATGCGCTGTGAGACATTCTACAGGTTCTTTGATTAGTCTATTCCCTCCTTTCCTTTCTTATGACGACCGTCTTGTGCTAGTCGGGCATGTGTACAGCGCACTTTTGGAGGAAATGCAGGCTGGTATGGGGCGGGTCGTCACACAGGTGGTAAAGGCCCATTACTAGTGTACACCTAATTCTAACATTCTGTTTCCATAGGGATTATTCTTTTCCCGTCTCAGATTCCGTTTCTGATTCTGTTCCCGTATCTTCTGTCTGTTTTGGTGGTAAAGGCCCATTATTGGCATTCTATTTCTGTACCTTCTGTCTGTTGGGGGTGGTGAAGGCCCATTACTAGCATTCTGTTTCTATAGTGATTATTCTGTTTCCGTTTCTGTTTCAGTTTAGACATTAGGGTAACACCTAATTCGATTATACTAGTATTAGTGCAGAGAAGTAAAAATATCATTCCGTTTCTTCTGTTAACCTGCTATTCCTGTTACAGTTATCTCTCATCCAGTTTTATTTACATGTCATGATATTATTATCTGTTTATATGCTGAAAGTCACTAGACTCACCAGACTTATGTCTGATCTAGTTTGTTTCGCCTATTTTTTTCCGTCCCCCCCTCCCCACAGGTTTTCAGGGTGGAAACATAGGAGCTTGATTCGGATTCTCTCTGCTTGAAGTGTTTGAAGTATTGCTTGGCTTTGGCTCTATCTTCCCATGGCAGTTTATATTGGGGATTATGGCTTTAAAAATTATGCACTCTCAAGGCTTTTGTACAAGATAGATATTTTTTGTACTTGAATTCCGCTAATGTGTTTTTGAAAGATGTAACTAAACACATTTCTATTTCTGTTGTAACAAAGTTATAAATTTTTCAAGTACTACTTTATTTGTCTTGTAAATTTCTGTTCTATCTACTAAAAGCGCTCCACCGAAGTTAAGGCATTCACTTTGCAAGTGACCTTAACGAAGGTGGGGTGTTACAATAGCCAAGGATCATTTTCATCGGCTACTAAGAACATATTTGAAATATTATTCACTTTCATATTTAAAACATAAATGTTTCTATCTCTACTTCCTTCAAAAAAAGATTTTGGTTTTGATCGAAATACTACATTTATTTTCATAAAACAAAATTTTAAATCCTTTATCGTATAATTGACTTATACTTAATAAATTTTGTTCTAGATTCTAATAAAACAATTGAAATGAGAGGTTAATTAGGTGTACCATAATTGCTCATTCGCCTTTGCCGATGAAATATCTCATGGAATTATCTCCAAAAGTGAAACCACCATTTGAGTAAGTAATGTTTGTCAGCATATCTTTGTCTCCTATCATATGTTCTGAGCAACCATCGTCGAGTATCCATTTTCCTCTTTTCATGGGTGGGACCTGCAAAAAATAAGAGGTGACGTTGGTACCCACTTTTTAATAGGGTCCTAAGAGTTAGGTCTTAGGAAACCAAACTCAAGAGGGTTCAATATCCCTTTTATAAATATAATCTTTATTATTATGTGCCATTTCTAAAAACATTTTATTATATTTATTCCTGAACAATTTTTTGTTTGTTTTAGGAACCCATATATTAATTGTTTTAAAAACCGATTTCTTTTTAAAGTTTTAGGTGCCCTACTAGGTTTGACTTTTTTTAAATTATTGGACGATGGAATTTTAAGCTTCTTTTTATATCCTAGTCCATTTTTATATGAAGTGGATTGAGTACTTTCAATCATTTTTGATAAATTTTCTCTTCCTTTATTAAAATTTGAAACAATTTTAATAACCCCTTCTAATTTTGTCTTTAAACTAAAATTTTCTAATTCTACCATCTTAATATCATTTTTTAACCCATTATTTTTGGAAACAAGAGCATCATTCTTTTCTTTTTGAGTTTCAATTTCTTGACTCAATATAATAAGTTGAGAATTAATATTTGAAAATGAATCTAGAATTTTCTGAAGTTCTTCTTCCAATATTTTCTCCTCATCTTTAAGCATATCTCTTTCGAATTCTGCCTTGTTCTGATTTTCAACTTCTTCTTTATATTTTCTTTTGAGACCTTTTAAAGTGTCTAGTAATTTTGAATTTATTTCTATCATACCATCAAAAGTTAAATCACCAACCTCATTTTCTTTAGTCTTGAAGCATACATTAGCTTGCTTATTAGCTTTGCCGCTGTCACTATTTGAAGAAGAGGAATACGAATCATCCCATGTTACTAAAAATGCCTTCTTTTTAAATCTATCTTTCTTATGTTTATTGGGATGTTCATTCTTTTATTCTGGACAATCTTTTTGTCTATGTCTCTTCTTATGGCAGCTATAGCATTCTAAAATTAATGATTTAGTGTTAAGTCTCCTCTTGCTTTTTTTCTGTTTCCTTTTATGTATTTCAAAGCTTTTTGAAATTCTTGGCAATAAAATCTTGATCATCTTCATTTGATTTTGATTCTTTTTTTCTGTATTGAATGTTACATTCTTTTTATCTTGAGCCTTACTTGTTTTGCCTACAAGTTAACCTCATATGATGTTAAATTTCCTATTAACTCTTCTGGTTACATGAGAGAATGATCATTTGCTTTTTTGATAGTCAAGACCTTCCTTTCTCATTCATTCATTAAAGAGTTTAGGATTTTTGAAACTATACCGAAATCATAATATTTTTCTCCTAGTCCTAACAATGAATGATAAATTCTTGAAATCTGTAATACATATCATTAATGGACTGATCTTTTTCCATTCTAAAGTTTTAGAATTGGCTTTTAAGCATGGATATTTTGCTTTGCTTAACCTTGTTACTTCCTATTTGAGTGACTTTAAGTGTTCTCCATATTTCATATGCAGTTGTGCACATGCTGATGCAATTAAACTCATTTCTAACCATGGCACAAAACAACTTATTCATTGTTTTAGCATTAGCATCTATTTTTTGTGTATTTGACCAAGCAGAAAATTCAATTGTAGGAATATTATATTCAGGTTTTGTAATACTCCATGAATCAAAACCATTTACTTACATATATATTATCATGTGTGTAGCCCAATAATTATGATTTATTCCATTGAATAGTGGTGGACGTGTAGTAAATTGTCCTTCTATAAAACTAGTGTTGGTATAGGTGTTGTTATCCATATTACTTATACTATCATATAACTTTGTTATAATTATATGATCACCCACTCTTATACCAAATGAAAAAATGCAGTGTGGAATGTGTAATACAGATAATTATGTGACTATGATCTAATTGCGGAAGACATAAATACTAATTTTGATGCTAGATAGTAAGTACTTGATGAGATAAGTAATTAGAAATGATACTATAAGTAAACATTATAAAAGCAGTAAATATAAGTAAAGATACCAGAAATTTTTATACTAGTTCGGAGCACGATCTAAGTCCAATCCCAGACTCCTTTTGGAATTTCAACTATATACAACAACCCTCACTTAACTCTGATGAATAGGTCTTTGAAACACATGAGTAGCAAAACAGAGACCTGAGCAGCAGAACATGATTTCTCCTCAGCAACCGAAGAGGACTTTATGCATCTAAGCAGTGGAACAGGACTTTACATTAATATAAAAGTTTTTAGACTATTTATGTTCTTGATAACACGATTATGTCTCTTTATAGTACACCTTTCCTATAATCTTCTCCTCGAGTATATATATGTGTGTGTAGTTTAAGTGTATGAAGATAAGAAAGGAAACTATTGCTTTGAATATAAAATATGAAAGGGAATTCAAACAATATATTTATATTTAGAATGCTGAAAATAAAGAGTAATAGAGATATATAGAGTGATCATATTAGAAGAGAAAAAATTAATTTGATTGATGTTAGAACGTGTGTTTTTATAATAGTTAAATAGTAGCAACAATTAGTGAATAGATTTGATTGAAAAGTGGCATCTGAATCTCTTTATATAGAGATGTTTCTCTTTGCGAATAATGGAGACTCTTCAGAAAATTTGATAGTTGGAAAAATTCAATCGACTGAATTTTAGGCCAGTCAACTGAAAATTCAAACGTATATATATAGTTGTGCATGTGTGCAAATTGCACATGGTATCACAGATCAGTCGACTGACCTGACAGGCCAGTTGATTCTCCTGGATATTTGTGCGCAATTTGCACACTAGCATACATATATTATTATATATTTAATTCTTTTGAATATATATTATCTTCTACTATATATACTTAAGGAAGGATTTTAACAATTATATTCTAAGACTTTAGACTCGGTAAATAGTAAATTATGCCTCAAATTTGAGGTCTTGTATCCATCGTAGTTTAGTATGAATAACACTATTTTTGTCGCTTTACTCGTCAAATCTTCTTATTGTAGAGTAAACTTGTCATGAATCAAAACCGTGACTCAACATTGAATATTTCTTGAATTTTCTTAATATAAAGTAAAACTAATGAGGTGTGAAACAAAAGATTATAAATCGAATTTTATATATTTTTGAAATAACAATGTTACTTGAAATGTTCTAGGTCATATTTATATCTACTCCTTCATTTAGTAGGTGAAAAAATATTTTGTTTATGATATTTTTGTACATATACTTATTTTTGATAAAAATATGTGCTTTAAGAACTTAGAATGCATAAAAACATTTTGATTTATTTACATTACACTTCCATTATTACGTATTTTTGCTAATTATCTGGTAATATGTGAAATTCAACCCATATATCATTTACCTATTAGTCAAATGTACTAAAAGCATGATGATGATAAGGGCTGAAGCAAGTTTGATCATAGAACTGTTCTAGGAGTTCAAGTAAGTTAATTATGTAATGTAAAATGTTAACTCCTTATGTAATGCCTGAAAAGCTATTTGCTTGTATTACTGATCATGTAATGTTTTCATTTCCCTGCGTGGAAGTTCTAATAGTTGATATGTATGCTACATATCACCTAAACTTTATTGTATCTTTTATTTTTTAATAAATAAAAGAGTGTTATGGATCACTATAAAAACCGGTCGGGTTTGCCAAAAAAAGAAATGCACTAAAAGCATAGTGCCTATTTCGAAATAAACATACATGAATATTTGTCTTCAAAAAAAATAGCTATTTCAAAACTAGTTACATTAATTTTCATATGTTTTCATAACGAATACTACATCATTAAAAATAGTAAATCAATATAAAACTCATTTTCGTCAATGAAAATGATGATTGATAACTGGAATAAAAAGTATATAGATCTTATAACAAAAGATGCGCTTAGGGCCAACATATTTTTCACAGTTGGACGATACCTTAGACTACGAGATCAAATGGCACGAGTTCATCATATCATATATATTACATGATGAATAATGTTATGCAAAAATATTCAAAAGATAATTTTTATACAACATATCTTGTTTTCATGCGTATATTGTAACTGAACAGAAACAATAATGTTGAACCACTATATATATATATATATATATATAAGTCTAATTGAACAAAAAAATGGATAAATGAATTCTCAATTATTAGATCTCCCTTGAACTCCACCTTTCATTTACAAACAAACAAATACGATGGTCCATAATTTGTGTACAATTTTTTTCTTGGCAAAGCCGATCGATTTTTAAGGTGACCGCAAACACCTTTTTATTATAACCAATAATAAAAACAAAAAGGAACAGGTGACTGTGGTTGATAGTCAGCTAATTTCAGTTCTTAAGGCGGGCCGTCCACCGCCTACGACATTTATTGTGGGTCGTTCATAGAATCAATCCTAGATTACAGTAAGGAGCTTGCTAATTTATAAGACTACTAAATATTTATCCACGCAGGGAGAAAATTACATGCTAAAAGTTAGTAAATTACATGCGTAACATATCTGTCAATTGCCAACGTATTGGCACCACATCAGTTCTCACTCGAGCCACAACCAAATACAAGTGGAGAGTAAAAAATGCAAATATCTTGGGCACCATGCATCGAGCCACACAAAAGCATAGTTCCATAATATCTTCCATACCTTCTCAGAAAAATACGTTGACGTACCTACTGAACAAGGAGAAGGGATGTTTAGAGGGGACTTAACACTGGAGCAAAACATACTGCTACAGGAGCAAGCACGTTCATGAAAATATCATAGCGGCCGGACATGCAATGTCGTAGGTGAGAAGGGTAACAATTAGACGCACATTAGAAGAACCACCGAAATTTAGAGCAAGGAGCTTCACCTGCTCCGCCAATGCTCTAACATCCATACAGTGAGCCAGCACGTCTCAGAAACAACACAAACATAATGGTCACAAAGGAAAACTGTTCAAGCAAAATTGTGTTGAACTGCAAATAACACATAATCCAGGCAATGCACAGGTAGGCACAAGCACTACCATTGAACAATGACAAAGGTCGGTGTAAGGCATCTTGTGTTCTGCCATTATTCAGTGGTGAAGACCCTAAAGTACATAACCAGACAACATGGAACTTGAAGACAATAACAACATGAAAAATAAGAACAGAGATCCAGCTTTACATATATAACTAAGCAGCTAAACTCCGAAGATGGCAACCACGCACCCCAAAACAAATCGAAACCAATAAATCCAAATCCAACCCCATGTACTACTGACAAGACTAGTAACCATTGAATACCCAAAACGCAAATTGTACCATCATAGGCCCATGACCAAGATGCGAAAACAACTTAAAACATATTAGGCATTACTTCTTACCAGATTACTCCACATCAACATCAAATCGTTTGATTTGTGTACGATTTTTGTTCCAATATATAACATATATATATATATATATATGTGTGTGTGTGTGTGTGTAATTTACAAAAATGTGTGTGCGCGTGTGTGATAGAATTGGAAGCACCCCTTGATTTTCAACACATATTTATGTTTCTCTCACCACACACTAACTATTTCTCTTACTAACTTATTTAAATACAAACTTATGGCTTAAAATAAGGCATCCCACATTCCACTTGTATATATATATATATATATATATAGAAAACTGCATTTGGACACAAAATAGAAAACAACAAATTTCAACCACTAGATCCTCCCATGATTTTTTACTTTCCATATAAAGACAACAAATCCAATGTTTCACGATTTGCGTGAAATACTCCGTATTTTCTATGAACATTAAATTAATGAAACTAAGAACACTTAATATTTAAAAGAGGAATTGGGTGAAACGGGTTACGCCATTGCGTTCATCTCGGAATTCTACTTGAGATAGAGTCCGAGTTTGCGTGAATCAGACTCCATATGAAGAAGTTATGGAGTTCAGAAGTTTTCAAGTTTAAATAGTAATTAAATATAATAATAAATCAAATCAGAAAACAGTTCAAGTTTCAAAATCTAGCAAGAGGGCATATGTGTCATGCTACGGTTGGCTGGATGACACATCTCTTTGGTTTGATGGCTTTTATTTCTCCTAAACTAATCTAAAGGCTAGAATTAATCCTAGACGTCTATATAAACACCCTAAACCTCAACCCTAGAACTCATTCTATGAAGTCGTCATGTTGTTTGTCTACAAACTGGCCTAGCCTCCGTTCGTCTACCCCAAACTAGAAAATCAAATTCAAACTAGGAATCAATTAGAAGAACTAGAGAATCAAAAGTCTACATCAAAGGATAGCTTTTCAAATTGAGAAATCAGATCCCAAAAGTCAAGATCCATCCTTTTTCTGTAAGTACAGTTATTGTTTAGATGTGAACACCTAATAAGAAAACATTACTCTAATAACTGGATCTAGAACTATGCCTAACTCTATTCGTGCCTATCCTTTCGTCAATTCTGAATTGCTTATGCCTATTGGACTGTTGTGACTGACATAGTAAAACCTATCATGCCTATTGGACTGTTGTGACTAACATAGTAAAACCTATCATGCCTATGAGACTATTGGGACTGATACCACTAAACCCATCATGTTGTATTAAATTTGTGGTTCTTTTATGTATGTAAGTTACATGCTAAGTTATGTTCAAACATGCTTACATGTATAGATCCAAGGTAGTACCCATGTTTAAGATCTATATAAGTTCATGCTTATACAATTAGATCTATGCTAGTTCGCATGTTAATTGGATCTAATTTAAATGTAAGATCACGTTCATGTGCTTAATTTAGTTTAAGTCGTTCTATCCCAAATTTATACTACGCATGTTGATCTATATTGTTTAGGCATGTTGGAATGTTACATGCCCCTTTCTTTTCCCTTTTGTTTATAAGTTTGGCTAATTTGCGAGCCTAACGTTCTATGTGAATTATGCGAAAGAATAACGGGGGAGACGTTAGGGAAAATATTAAACTACATGCTATTCGCATAGATTGGCTCATAATCATATAAATAATTAGTAACACGAAATGGTAGAATTTGTATACCTAGAATTATGGACATAATTTAGAGGGTAAATGGGACATGACTTGATTTGACAACACTTGTGGATAATTTACATATAAACATGAATGGTAAATATGTAAATTAATTAAAAGATGAATATGCCTAACCCGAGGTTAGATTGAGTTGTAGTGTAAGATTGCCCGAAACCGCCCGACACATCCAGCGGCCGCAACAATATTGATCAAATGTGAAAGGTTAGAGCATTAAGCCCAAAAAACCCAAGGTTAGATTGAGTTGCGGTGTAGGACTGCCCGGAACCACCCGGCACATCCAGTGATTGCAACAATACATATCTAATGTGAGAGGTTGGTGCTTTAATGAATGAATTAAAGCTAAGGAACAGACAAGCTAAGAATGGTAGGGTTAAGTTAATTAAGGCAACACTTAACCAATGTAACATGACAAGTGGTAGGGTTAGGTAACACAAGAGGGAAACACTTAACCAATGTACATGACAAGTGGTAGGGTTGAGTAACACAAGAGGGCAACACTTAACCAATGTAACATGACTAGTGGTAGGGTTAAATTAACACTTAACTAATGAACGAGTGGGGTTAAGTTAATAGAAAACACTTAACCAATTAAAACATGATGAATGAGAAGGGTTAAGTTAATAAGAAACACTTAACCCACATGACATGGCGTGTGGATGGGTTAAGTTAACTTGAATGGATGGATAACACATAGCCAATTTGGGGGGTATACGAATAGACCCTAGAAAACCCTAGTAACGGGGACTCATTTCAGCAGTAACCCACATAGATGTATCATGGTACCCTGAAACTAGGTAGGGTGGGGCACGATTACCGGGCTGATTATAAGCGGTCAAAATAGCGGCGGGGAGGGGGTGCAGCAGTGTAGTTCCGACGTAGTATGGGTGTGCACGTGCTCCGGAGTGGAAAAGTAGACACTGGGCATCAGTGGTATACACTGTGCATCTTGAATCTTGTCGGGTCGCCATCATGGGAATTGATACACCCTATGATGGGGCCAGCACAGGTATCTACATACAAGCATGGCCGAACGACACAAGTAATGAATGCATACAAGCGACGTCAAATGACACAAGTAATACATACATGCGATTTAGGGAGTCGATCAATAGTGTAGTAAGGGAACATCTAACATCTTCATAGCAATTAAGCTGATTGAGGTAAGATCCTCAACTAGATGTACATCTGAAGGCTACCACAATGCGGGGTTGGGATCACCTTATTTTATAACACAGTATACTAGTTGGGACACTAGTAGGGGATACAGATCCTTTTTCACAGGATATTAGTTGGGACACTAGTAGGGAATACGAATCGTTCTATGAAAGACACTAGTTAGAATGCTAGTTGGGTGGTGCAGAGAAAAGAAATCAGAGAAAGAACCGAAGCACATTCAATGTACCTTGCCTTGTCATATCAAATGGTGCGGTGAAGTCTTGTAATAGTGTGGTTACATAAGGTTGGTTGAGTTAGGTAATTCCTTGGGGGTCAATCTGATGTTGATTTTGGTCTTGGGGGTTGATATTCAGGGAGTTACTCTCTTAACCAAGGTGTCTTAATAAACAGTGCGGTGTAGGAAATATCTTAATAATCAGGAGCGCAATCATCACATCATGTTCATCTTGCATACTTGTCATATCTAATGATCATCATTTGTTGTCTTGTTATGCTTATTACCATTGTTATGTCTGGTATTCAGTTTACTCATGTCATGGTCCTTTTGCCTGTTCACATGATAAATAATCACTGACTTACCAGATTTATGTCTAACCCGTTTTCTTTCGCCTTCATTCCTTCCGTTTCCCCCCAAGGTTCACAGGGAGGAAATATTACCACTTAGCTCAGTTTTCTTTCCAAACTCGAAGATAGACGATGTATTGCTTTGGACTCTCTTTTCCACTGCTTTGGCTGGCTCATGCTTTATTAGGGAATATCATTGTCATTTTGTGATTCTTTATTTTGTTAAACAAGACAGATGCTTTGTAGTAATGGGTAAGGGTGTTTTGGTGTTGGAAAACAATCTTTGTACAAGCTGTTTTACCAAGCTGTTGTTTTATCAATAAAGTAATGTTTTGTTCATTTTTTGCTATTTAAATTTTGTCTGTTTTGTAATTTATCTATTTTCTACACTTATGACGCTCCACTGAAGTTAATGCATTCCCTATGTGAGTGATCTTAACGGAGGTGTTGTGTTACACGTGGTATCAGAGCCAGGTTACCAGAACAGATAAAAGATTTTTCAAAAGCATATTTTAAAAGGGGTATTTTCTAAAACATGTTTTAAAAAAGCGTTTTTCAAGAGAAAAGTATTGTTTTTAAAAGGCATATTCCCCAAAGCCATATGCACTATCTTTCGATTCTCTATTTGAATCTCTTCTTCCTTTCTTTTCGCCATAGTTTAATAGGCATACGGCACATGAAGAGAGAGAATTAGTCCCCAACCTCCATCTATGGCCGCATTAGTTTCACCTGCATCTAATGTTCTTTCAAGTTTTGTAGGTTGCCGTCCAATGGAGGTAATTTCGAGGAAATTGTCAACAAGCCACATAAGGATAGTAAGGATGAGAATAAGGGAGTTTGGGCTAAGGAGCACAAGCCCAAGGATAAGAAGCTTGTTGATATGGCCTAATCCACACAGAAGGAGAAAGGTGAAAAGAAAGAGGCCAAAGTGGACGAATCACAAATAAGGGATTGGAATAAAAGAAGAATGGAAGATATAATAGATCCTGCGACAAGAGGGGGTGTCTTTTCTGTGGTATAGTGGGTCATCTAATTGTAGGAAGAAGAAGGCAGGGTGTTTTTTTCAGTATGGTGGAGCAGGGCATCTTATCAAGGATTTCCCGAAGAACAAGGACAAGGGTAAAAAGGGCATGATCTTCAAGAGGACAACTGCATGCTCGCACTGCTAGTTTACCTAAGAGGGGTAGGAACGTTTCTGTTGAAAGTTTAGTTTTTCTTTTCAATCATCCTGTTAGAACCTTATTTGATTCTGGTGCTTTGCATTCTTTTCTATATGCTTCCATAGTTGAGTCTCTACACCTTAGTACTAGTATAGTAGAAGATCCCATTATTGTCTCAAATCTAGTTGATGGTTCGGCTCATTCATCTATGATTTGTTTGGATTTGGAAATATCTATACTAAGCGTTGAGTTTAGATATAGTGTTTACATTTTTGGTTTCATGGGCTATGGGTTGATTCAAGGGATGGATTGGTTATCCAGTAATGGTGCCATTCTCGATTCGGAAAGGAGGGTAGTTAGACTTTTGACTTGCTTCGGTAATACCCTCGAAAATCTCGTGTAACCCTAAGGGTTTTGTCATGCTTAGTTACCTAGAATCTCTTGATACATCTGTTGATAATTTGCAATCTGTTCAAGTAGTCCATCAGTATCCCGATGTCTTTGATAAAGTGAAGGGTTTACCCCCAAAACGTGAAATAGATTTCCGCATATACTAGGTTGATAACGCCAACCTAGTTGCATTACCCTTACGACACATGGCTCCAAGGGAAAGTAAAGAGCTTAGCAGGAAAGTTAAAGAGTTGCTTGAAAAAGGGTTCATAAGGCGGAGAATTTCTGATTGGGGTGCTTCCGTAGTGTTCGCAACCAAAGCGGTGGTTCATTTCGCCTATGCGTGGACTATAGAGAATTAAACAAGCTTACTACGAAAAATAGGCACCCACTTCCAAGAATTGATGATTTGTTTGACCAGCTTGTAGGCGCGTGTGTTTTCTCCCAACTAGATTTGGCTACAGGATTTCATCAGCTAAGAGAAGCTGAGGACAGTATAGACAAGACTGCTTTTAGGACCGTTGATGGTTTCTTTGAGTAGCTCGTCATGCCTTTCGGTTTGACGAATGCGCCTACTTATTTTGATGACTTAATGAGTAGGGTTTTTAGGGAGTTCCTTAATAAGTGTAAACCCCACTTCCATTAATGTCACTCACAAAGGGAATGCATTAACTTCTATGGAGCGTTTTAAGTAAGTATAGAACATAAACTTAACAACAAGACATATATAAATAGTACTCAAAGATTTAAAACTTTATTTCATTGCAGCGGAAAACACATATGTTTGCTTACATCATCAAAAACCAGAGTCAAAGTACATAATACCCATCTTGACTACCAAAAGTACATAAATAGAAAGACATAATCCCCAATACAAAATAGACATAAATAAAAGAGAAGCTGAACTTTACTTCAGCGATTAAGCTCCACTGGTGCTAGTTCCAACCTGAGCACCAGGGGAGGGGGGGGAGAAAGAAAAGAGGAGGAAACAAAGGGGGTCAGGCATAAAGTCTGGCGAGTGCGATATCTTTAACAATATAATCACCAAAGTAACTAGGCTGAGGCATAAGTTGGAAAATAAGGGAATGACCATGAACCATTGAATATGGCAGAGTAAATAAGCAAACAAGATGAACAACGATATCGTTAAAGCGCCCCTAAAGCACTATAAGATAATTACTAAACTACACCAACACTATAGGATAATTGCGATACTGCACCACCACTAGTCACCCTAAGGTTGATCCCGCCTACAGATTTAATAATGATATTGGTAGTTTCGTGCAACCCTAGCTTCCTCCATAGGTGCCGCCTGCCCCTATCTCCACTAGGTGTACCCTCTCCCCCCAAGCGATCGGCTCCCTAACTCGTAGATACCCGTGCTGGCCCCACAGTGGGGTGTATCACTCCCCAAAGTGGCAACCCGATACAACCAACAATGCACGACTTATATCTACACGATGCAACAACGTCTTACCTACCAGCCCTTGCCCACACACGCATATGAACCAGTTGGACTTGCGCGTTGCCACCACTAACCCGTTTTGGCCTCTTACAGTCAAGCCCAGTATACGTGTCCCGTCCTCAACTTGGGTCGAGCTCACAAAGATACGTATGGGTTACTGGTTGAAATGTGCCCCCATTACTTGACACAAGTTATCCACCTAAGCTTGGTCCCCTCTAGTACATCCCACTTAACCCACTTCTTATTCAAGTTTCAATTACATGTTCCAATTTTAGTTAAGTGTTTCTAATCGTATTTCCACTGCCACCCAAGGCACCCACTAGATTTCACATGCCACCCAAGGCACCCACTTAACCTCCTCATGTCCCACTACATGTTTATCTGGTTAAGTGTTTCTTAATTCATTAAGACCGTAACCTCATAAAGACCTCTTACATTAGACTGGCATTTGTGGTAGCTGGATTTGACGGGCGGGTCCGGGCAGTCTTACACCACAAAAGAGCCTAACCTCGTGTCCTAGACGATTAATTACTCCTAATTAACCATTCCCCAATTTGACTTACTTTCCGTATTCAAATTATCAATCAATTCCAAATTTAACAATGTCCATAACTGACTCAATTATGTCCATCCATTTATGGTATGTAAAATCATACCAATTTTCATCACAAATTTATTTTATGCCTTTTAAGGCATTTATGCCAACTAAATCTTTTTAATATTGTCCCCTTTAGCCCAAGTTGTACGTTCGTTCGTTTAACATAAAATATACGTTAGACTCGAATAGTCTAACTCATGGAATAAAGAGAAAGCATCACAACATGCACATAATTAAAACTTAGATCTAAACATAGGGGTGAACTTGCATGTGTGAATGATGTTCCACATCTAAAACTTGCATAGGCCAAAGTTACAACTTGCAAAAACAACATATGTCATGGATCCAAACCTAAAGGTGTGAACTTGTTGAGATAATGGTCACAAACTTGCATAAATCATCTATGTCATAGATCTACCTCTAAAGGTGTAAACTTGCATAGGCAATAACCCTAAACTTGCATAACATGATTCAAATCCCAAACTCATATATTTATATAAACTTGCATATGTGATTTATGCATCATAACAATGGTGTAAACTTGCATCTAACATGTAAATTATCATGTAGAATTTATCATATAACTCACACATTTCATAGCCTAACTTTAGATCTAAAATTGATGTCACGAAACATGTAAGGTTATACTAACTTGCCTATGATTCTTGTCTAAATCAATATTAAACTTGCATACATACTTGTGATCTATCATATGAATTAACATAACCAAACTAGCATATGAACAAGATGATTTGATTATACATAAGCCAAATCATAGAATTACAACATAGGTGATAGTATTACATCATAAATGATATCATCACAACATAACGTCATAGAGATTTCAACACAATTCTACAACATAATTACAACATGCGATCAATAATTCACATCACGTCCATACAATCCGCATCATAACTTAATCTAATTAAATTGCTAATTATTTTATTAAAATTATCAAACTCACAACTCAAAGAAGGTCTTGAGTTCTGAATTCTGATTTCTAAAGTTGAATTAGCTTTCCTTTGAAGAAGATTCGTTGTTAGGGTTGAATAGAACTGATTTGATTTGCTGTTCTTCCTCTCTAATTGGTGGCAGCTACTCTAGGGTTCAAGATGATAGCATGACGACCATAGTTTTAGTTTTAATTCTGATTTAAGGTTTGAGTCTATGGGTCTATTTATAGAGTTTTGAATTAATTTAAGCCATCGGATGATCTTAGAGTTAATCAAAACCATTCAGTCGGGATAGGGTGACACCTCAGCCCTAATGACTCAGCAAGGAGTCAGAAAGGACTCAACAACATTGGTCAGACTGAGCCAGAAAGCTGTGTAGGCCTGCTGCCTCAGCCTGGGCGCACTTGGCAGGTGCGCCAGTGCAAATTTGTACTGGCGCACTTCCCAAGTGCGCCAGTGCAAATATTTTTTTTTCTTTTTTTTCTTGTTTTGCCACCAATCTTCTTTCATCCATAAATCCTTCATCCGATACCCGTTTCCCGCAAACTCGGATTCTATCTCAACCAGAATTCTGAGATGAACAAAATGGCGCAACCCCATTACCTTAATTCTCACGTCTAAGATTAATTATTCTTTAATTTAGTTAATTCTATTATTCAAAAATCTGGGGTGTTACATTCTCCCCTCCTTAAAGGATTTCGCCCCCGAAATCTCCAAGTTAAGGAGAATGCATATCCTACCATCGAAACAACCATCTACTCAACCATCAAACACAGGCATCCATTATCCCTATAAAATCTCTAATGCTGTATGAACATATGCAAAAAAGTGCGTGTATGTGTTCCTTATCTAATGCAAAATCAGGCGGCCTACTGATTCAGTTGACCTCCTTAATGCAAACCATGATAGTGTCATGCGTCCATTATGTATGCGAAAGGACCTTATTGATACATATTATTTCTACATGTGTGCACAACCACTCACCAAAATGCAACATCCATATGATGGTACAATCATTATACATCCATTACTTAAATGTGTACACCCATTTATATGCAATATGAAGTGACTGAGCCGATTTAGTGCCTAAAGTGTGTGTATATGCATCCACGAGCAACCACAAGCAAACACTTGCATCCACATGCATCCATCATACATAACATGTCTCAAACACATGTTTCAACCATAGGACTACCCTATCTAAAGATCAAAGATACTAGCGAGAGGACAAACTAAAGATAAGATAAGTACAAGGTAAGCGATAAAGGAGAAATTAAAAGACATACCCTCGAAAAGAAAAGGGTACAATGAACCCATCTTCTCTTCCATCTCCCAAGTAGCGTAACTCTCATCATTACCCCATTGCACTTTGACTAGTTTGACCTCTCAATTCCTTAACTTCTTAATCTCCGACCCAAGAATGCACGTAGGAGCTCGTCGAATCGTCGCATTACGCTCTATCTCCACCTCTCTAAGCAAGGTCGGCTCTATCACTTCCGCGGTCTCGTGCAAGCACTTCCTCAAATGTGATACATGGAATACATCGTGTACGCCACTAAGTCTCTCGGGCAACTCCACTCTATACGCCATTTGCCCAATCCTCTCCTTAATAGGAAATGACCCTACGAACCTTGGTGCTAACTTCCCAACGTACCCAAAGCGAACGACGTTCCGTAATGGAGACACCTTGACAAAGACCATGTCCCCAATATCAAACTCAAGATCTGTCCTCCTCTTGTCAGCATAAGATTTCTTCCTATCTTGCGCCGTCTTCATCCTTCTTCGAATCAAATCGATCTTTTCCGAAGTCTCTCTAATCATATCGGGCCCAAGTAAGATCTTATATGTAGACTCCCACCAACATGTAGGCGAACGACACGGCCGTCCATAAAGAGCCTCGAACGGTGTCATGCCAATGCTAGACTGAAAGCTGTTATTATATGCGAACTCCACCAACGGAAGATGTTCCTCCCATGTACCTCCGAAATCTAAGACACACAACCTCAATAGGTCCTCTAGAATACGATTCACCCTCTCGGTCTGGCCGTCCGTCTAAGGATGGTATGCGGTGCTCAAACATAATTGAGTCCCTACCGCCTCTTGCAAGCTCTTCCAAAACTCGCTAGTGAAGATAGGATCATGGTCGCTTACTATGCTAGAAGGAACACCGTGCAAATGAACTATTTCTCGAATGTATATGGAGGATAACCATGGAGCAGTCCTCTTACTCTTGACGGGAATGAAATGGGCGCTCTTAGTAAGTCTATCTACCATGACCCAAATCCCTGTATTACCTTTCCTCGATCTTGGTAATCCGTCAACGAAGTCCATCGAAACACTTTCCCACTTCCATAGTGGGACCTCCAATGGGTGAAGCAATCCACCAGGCTTCTTTTGATCTGCCTTTACTTATTGGGACACCAAGCATCTAGCAACAAACTCTGCCACGTCCTTCTTCATACCGGCCCAATAGTAAACTTGTCTCATGTCCATGTACATCTTGTCCCCGCCGGGATGGACGGTCATCTTCGAACGATGTGCATCATCAAGAATGCTCTTCCTCAAGTTCTCGTCCTGTGGTACACACGGTCTGCCGTCCCTACGTAACCAACCCTTATCATATAGGGTATACCTACGGAGATGGCTCGATGACTCCCCTCTTTTGAGCTTTTCTACTAACTCAACCAACTGTGGGTCATCTCGCTATGCCTCGCCAATCCGTCCCAAAAGCGTAGGTCGGACCTCCAAGGACGCTAGCAAACCGGGTACAAAATCAACAGAAGGTTTAAAGTCAAACGCAGAGATGAACTCCAAGCTTCGCTGCTCATCAAACAACGGACTCAAGGACAACCTTTTTCTACTTAAGGCGTCTGCCGCCACGTTACCCTTGCCAGGGGTATATGCTATCTCGAAGTCGTAGGATGCTAAGAACTCCATCCACCTTTGCCGCCTTAAGTTCAAGTCCTTCTGAGTGAATAAGTATTTTAGTGATTTGTAGTCAGTGAATAATTCGAATTTTTTGCCAAGAAGATAATGACGCCAAGACTTAAGCGCAAAGACAATAGTGGCTAACTCTAGGTCACGTGTAGGGTAATTTTCTCATGCACTCTCAACTGCCTTCCACCATAGGCTATTACCATTCCCTCTTGCATTAAGACTGCACCTAGTCCTATCCCACAAGCATCGGTATAAACGGTAAATGGCTTACTCCCATCTGGCAACACTAAGACTGGGGCTGTGGTCAAAGTTCTCTTTAAACGTTGGAACACATCGTCACAATCTACGTCCCATATGAAAACTAAGTTTTTTTTCGTCATGCGTGTTAATGGGGCTAATATTTTTGCGAAGTCTTTGATGAACTTCCTATAGTAGCCAGGCAACCCTAAGAAACCCCTCACCTCGGTAGCATTTTTAGGAACATTCCAATCTAGGATGGCCACTATCTTCGCGGGATCCACAGCTATCCCTTCTTTGGAAACCACGTGCCCTAAGAATCGCACTTCCTTCCTCCAAAAGTGACATTTAGAAAATTTAGCTTTAAGGCTATGCGCTCGAAGAGTCTCCAACACTTCCCTAAGATGTAGGGCATGCTCTTCCTCGCTTTTGGAAAAGATCAAGATGTCGTCCACAAAGACTACCACGAATCTATTAAGGTACTCCCTAAACAACCTACTCATCAAGTCAACAAAGTATGTGGGGGCGTTTGTCAATGCGAAGGGCATCACAAGCCACTCGAAGAAACCGTCTGGAGTCCTAAAGGCAGTCTTGTCTATGCTATCCTCAGCCACTCTCAACTGATGGAAACCAGTGGCTAAGTCCAACTGCGAAAACACTGAGGCGCCAACTAACTGATCGAAGAGATCGTCAATCCTCGGCAGTGGGTGTCTATTCTTCTTAGTAAGCTTATTAAGTTCTCTATTGTACACACAAAGTCTAAGGGACCCATCTGCCTTCGTGGCAAATACTACTGGAGCACCCCACTCCGATATACTACGTCTGATGAACCCCTTCTCAAGCAATTCCTTCACTTGCTTACTGAGTTCTCTTCTCTCTCTTAGAGCCATGTGGCGCACTGGTAATGCAACTGGCTTCGCATTATCTACAAGATATATCCAAAAGTCTATCTCATGTTTTGCGGGTAAACCCCTTACCTCATCGAAGACATTAGCATATTCACGGACTATGGGAACAGAATGTAAATCATCATCGGATGCGTCAAGGGATTCTAGGTAGCTAAGCATTACTGGACCTCTAGGGTCACAAGAAATATCAAGGGTCTTTCCAAAACGAGTCAGCAATCTAACTACCCTTCTTTCACAATCTAGGATGGCCCCATATCTAGTTAGCCAATCCATACTTAGAATTAAACCGTAGCCCATAAAGCCAAGAACAAAAGCATTGCACCTCAACGCCCAAGATAAACACTCTCAAATCCCGACAAATCATAGAAAGATGAGCAGAACACCGATAGGATTTGAGACTACTAAGGGATCAGTAACTAGACTAATATTAAGGTGCAGCGTTTCAACTAATGATGTAGAAATAAACGAATGTGATGTGCCAGAATCGAACAAAGTACGGACAGGATGATTAAATAGAAAAACTAAACGTTCAACAGAAATTTCTCTACCTCGTTCTTGCAGCAGTGGGACCACGAGAGACTGAACTTGTCCCCTTGCCTGCCCTGGTGCCATAAGAGCCTGCACCTGTCCTCCTGAGGTAGACCCTGCCCTCTGCCCTTTCTTTGGGCAGTCTTTAATAAGATGTCCCACCTCGCCATAGTGGAAACAACCAGTCTTCTTTTTCTTCCTACAATATTTGCTTAGATGGCCAGGTGTCCCACAGTTAAAGCATATTTTCTTCCCCTTGGCATTGTTGCCTTTGCCACCTTTCTTGTTTTGTTGTTGCTATTGCGACTTCTTTTGATCCCCTTTCTTCTCGGGTGCCTTATTAGCATTGGTGCCCTTCTCCTCTTCTTGCATAAGCGCCATGTCAATTAGTCTTTCAAAGGTAGCCCCCATGGGGATGTGGGTCATAGCTAACCCACGAAGCGGCTCGTTCAAACCCTTAACAAATCTTAGAGCCTTCTTTTCTGGAGTATTCACCAAGTCCAAGCCAAATCTCGCCAACTGGTTGAATTTGTTGACGTACTCTTTCACCGATAGATTCCCTTGCTTTAATGCTAGAAACCTTTCCATGTATAGATTCTCTTCAGCTCGTGAGAGAAACTTCGCATCAAACCTCGGCCTAAAATCTGGCTATGTGTCGAGTGGACGTCCACCATTAGTGACCTCCCACCAAAACGAGGCCTCATCCTTCATTAGCCAGGCAGCTAGTTGGACTTTTTTCCATCATCCAATTCAAAGATTCTAAACAATTCTTCCACCTCCTTTAGCCAGTTACGAGCTTCAACAAATGTCTCTATCCCGTGAATAGGTTTTCCACCCATTGCTCTAAAGTCCTTACATATCCTAGAAAAAGTATCGACGCGAGGAGGAGGGGAGGAGGAGGAGGAGCATTTGCTGGACCTGCTGTGGCGGCCCTAGCCTCGAGATATTGACGAAACCAACCGGGTACATGAACAGCCTCTGGTATCTCAGATGCTTCATACATGCTAAAACGAAAAAGGAAAGATTCAATATAAAAGAACCGAGGGAAAGATTTATGGCTCTTGGGGTTATGCTTTCTAAAATAAGCTTTTCTATTGAAAATACTTTCCTTAAAACGTACTTTTGAAGGTACTTCTTTATAAAAATTATTTTGAAAAATAGTTTTTCAAAATTCAAATCTGTTCTGGAAACCTTCAGCTCTGATACCACATGTAACACCCCACTTCCATTAATGTCACTCACAAAGGGAATGCATTAACTTCTATGGAGCATTTTAAGTAAGTATAGAACAGAAACTTAACAACATGACAGACATAAATAGTACTCAAAGATTTAAAACTTTATTTCATTACAGCGGAAAACACATATGTTTGCTTATATCATCAAAAACCAGAGTCAAAGTACATAATACCCTTCTTGACTACCAGAAGTACATAAATAGAAAGACATAATCCCCAATACAAAATAGCCATAAATAAAAGAGAAGATGAACTTTACTTTAGCGATCCAAGTAATCTTCTAAAAGCAGAGAAACAGCAGTCCAAAATCAAGCTCTACTGGGGCTAGTTCCAACCTGAGCACCTTTGGGGGGTGGGAAGAAAGAAAAGAGGAGGAAACAAAGGGGGTCAGACATAAAGTCTGGCGAGTGCGATAACTTTAACAATATAATCACCAAAGTAACAAGGCTAAGGCATAAGTTGGAAAATGTAACGTTTGGAAATTTCCGAATCCTCGAGAGTCGGAAATTCCGAAAACGTTAGTGAAAGAATTTAGAAGGTGAGAAAGAAAAGATAGAACTAATAGAATAGAAGAAGAAGAAGAACATCAGAATCATCAGAGTAACACGAATCTCACAGCGGAACGAATAACATATAATATATAACATAACTTTGAAGTAAACAGTTATATATATACAATAGCACTTATCAGAGTACAACACTTACAACACAGCGGAAATAACTATAGCTATAAAATCTTGCAGCCTCCTGCTCCAAGCTCTCCAAGTATATCTGTAAATCCCGACTACTTGACTGCCCGTACAAATTTAGGCACCCAAGAGTTTAGGGAAAACAACAAAGTAAACTCCGGGTCAGTCATGGGACTGGTATGAGTAAAATAGTTTAAAACAAGTATAGGATATCTCATAAGACCACGCCGTGAATACGGAACGGGTTTTTCCCTTATGAGTATCTGAACAACTTGACAAGCAATATCATTGTGATATTATGATAATGTCTAAGTACAAATAGGTATCAATCTAGCACAAACGCTTGCATCTCACGTTCTACATACATAGTATAAAATCATAAACCGCAGAGCGCTTATCGAAGAATGGATTCCAACAGACAAGGTATGGGAGCACCTTCTGAATAGTGTACTCTAGAGGTGATACACTCAGGGTTCAACAAGAACGTCTTGCAACCCGGCCACACATGACCGCTCACTCATTTAGCTTGAGTGTCGCGAATATATTGCCACCACGGTTGTAGGCCATCCAACCGTCATCCGAAGATACAGAATCAAAAAGAAGTATAAATATGAATATTCTCTAGATCAGTGACAATACACCCTGCTTGGGGATGACCCAACTAGCCATGCTGCCTAGCCCAACTTTTGTTACTTCCCGGTGTGAGGCTAGAAGCTACGTCTATCTTCACAACATCTGATCACCATTCACTTTGAATGCCACATAGTCATACCCGCCAAATCACAAATTGACTTATCCAAAAATAACACGGGTATATAGCTAAGAGAAACGAATTCCTCCGCCACCAAACGTGAATACGTTTGAACAGATCAACTTACGCGATCCATTGGATATACTCTGTCAGACCTTCTTCCATATACGTTGTCCTGGGACTGGACAAACCGAAGGCACTATTCAGTATATCCATCTTAGTCACTGTTATCTAAGACTTATACAACAGCCCTTGCACTTTACTCCGTCTTCAATTTATCTTTGGCAGATATTTCTCGCAACGCTTATGCCAATACAGAGTGGTTCTTTGGTTAATAATCCAACCGGTCTCTCCACATTAACAACGTTAAAATGGTAAAAATTTTGATAGTCTGTGATTCAACTATCAAATGAAAACATGTCGGTGTACAAACAACGATCTTATTTCCAAATGGAAATTCGATCGATCAATCATCATATGTTCATATTTCCTTATTTCATATATTTAGAGAATATATGTTATTAATCATTGGAAAACATTTCCATAGCTTATTTTCACATCACTATTATTTCGCAACTATCAGTCCCTAACTGTAACTAGTATGAGAACAATTCTCTAAGTATCAATCCGAAGGGTCGAAACCAACATCAGATCGTCACTTAGAAAACCGTTCAACTTACCCTCTCCAGTTAGTTTCTGAATTTGCTTAACTCTATTTCTTAAATTCTTATCATGAAAACATTTCATTTCCTATGTTTAGAAAACATATCTGACTATATTTGGAAAACTTTTCCAAAACTCATTTACAGATTTCCAACGAACGTTGTATAAAACGTCGTTACGCTTAATCCATTAATCACTTATTACTTAACTATATTTCAAATCAACCTTTTCTATCGAACCGCAACTATTCCTTTGTCAATTCTGAAGTAAATCAAGTTGGGGTATAATTACCTCTCAGACCTTAATTGAACAACGTCCTTTACTGTGAAATAGATGAAGCTCGTCACCCACTTTTTCCAATCATCTGTTTACGCAAATTCTCGGATTCAGGTTACGAATCTACTTCTTATATGACAACGTTTGATTTTAACTATAACGTTATAATTCCTACTTCTACAATATCTAACCTGAATTATAACTTTATCTCCTAACTCGAATAATTAAACAGACACCTAATTTCTTAATCAATAACTAAACCTTGATTTAAACCCTAGAAAGTAAATAGTACTTTCCCGAATTCGCTATAATCGAATTCGACGTATAACTCTCTTTCGAGTAATCTCTATTTGATTAACTCTTCTTCGAATAACCTATATTCGATTATCTCTCTTCGAATAACTCATATTCGAAATCTCTCTCTTTCGAATAAACAATATTCGATCTCTTTCTTTCGAATATGCTATATTCGAAAATCTCCTTTCGATTTACTAATCGATAACTCCTTTCGATCAAACTAAAATCGATAACTCCTTTAACTCTATTCGAATAACTAATATTCGACTAACTCCTTTGGATCGACTCATTTGATTAACTCCTTCGAATAACTAATTCGAATAACTTACCTTCGAATAACCAATATTCGATTTACTCTAACTCGATTAACTTAATTCTAATCGATTTACTCCATTTCGATTCAACTTAATTCAAATCGATTAACTTAACTCAAATTGATTAACTCTTTTCGAATAACTAAATTCGATTTAACTCTTCTCGAATAACTACATTCGATTAACTCAAATTGAATAACTAATATTCAATTAACTCTTACGTGTTTTACTCTATTCGAATAACTAATTCGAATAACTCTAATGTGTTTAACTCTATTCGAATAACTAATTCGAATAACTCTAATGTGCTTAACTCTATTCAAATATCTGATTCGAATAACTCATTTTGAATAACTAAATTCGATTAACTCTTTTAACTTTACTCGAATAACAATATTCGATTAACACCTTCTTTCGAATAACTATATTCGATTAACTCTTCGACTAACTCCTTTGGATTAACTAACTTCGAATAACTCCTTTGGATTAACTCTTCGACTAACTCCTTCGGATTAACTCTTCGATTAACTCCTTGGGATTAACTAACTTCGAATAACTCCTTTGGATTAACTAACTTCGAATAACTCTTCGACTAACTCCTTCGGATTAACTAACTTCGAATAACTCCTTTGGATTAACTAACTTCGAATAACTCTTCGACTAACTCATTCGGATTAACCCTTCGATTAACTCCTTCGGATTAACTAACTTCGAATAACTCCTTTGGATTAACTAGCTACGAATAACTCTTCGACTAACTCCTTCGGATTAACTAACTTCGAATAAATCCTTTGGATTAACTAACTTCGAATAACTCTTCGACTAACTCCTTCGGATTAACCCTTCGATTAACTCCTTCGTATTAACTAACTTCGAATAACCAATATTCGATAACTACTCTTCGAATAAATAATATTCGATAACTCTTCTCAAATGAATCACATTTGATTTCTCCACTCGAATAAACTATATTCGATAACTCTTCTCTCGAATACACCATATTCGATAACTCTACTTCGAATAAGTGATATTCGACAACTCTACTCGATTAACTCTACTTGGATAACTCTAACTGGTCAACTCTAACTGGTCAACCCTAACTGAGTAACTCTAACTGATCAACTCTAACTGGTCAACTTTAACTGGTCAACTATAACTGGTCAACTTTAACTGGTCAACTTTAACTGGTCAATTCTAATTGATCAACTCTAACTAGTCAATTTTAACTGGTCAACTTTAACTGGTCAACTCTAACTGTTTATCTTTAACTGGTAAACTTTAACTGGTTAACTCAAATGGTTTAACCTAACTTGATTTACTTGTCTTGATTAACTGAACTAATCCACTTAGTTTAACTTAGTTAATCCACTTAGTTTGACGCAACTAATTCACTTTGATTAACCACTTAGTTAACTTAACTAATTCACTTCGATTAACCACGTAGTTTAACTTAACTAATTCACATCGATTAACCACTTAGTTTAACTTAACAAATTCACTTCGATTAACTCCACCAATTCACTTGGTTAACTCGACCAATTCACTTGGTTAACTCCTATTTATTTAACAAATAAATATCTCCTTTAGTTTAATTCTATTTATTTAATCTCTAAATAAATATCCTTTATATTTCTTTTAACGAATATAATCCCTTTATATTTTGATTAACAAATATATCCCCTTATATTCGATTAACATATATATTCCCTTGTATTTGATTTACAAATATAATTCTTTTATATTTGTTTTTACCAACTATATTCCTTTATATTCAGAATCCTTTTTCTTATATATATATGTGTATATATATATATAATCCCTTGATTTTATATAAATAAACTATTTTCAATATATACTTTGAAAACCCCTCTCCTACATTCTGGTATTTCTCATGGTATTTAACACACCATATAACAATGATAAATATCGTCCCACCACGCATAATCACACAGATTATATACATCACATTATATATCACAATATAAAAATCACAGTAAAATAACTGTTGAGGAATCCTGTTGGATTCCTCCAACATGTTTCCCTGCATCCACAGATGTTAAACAACACCAGTATAATATTCTGATAAACAGAATCAACATATAACTATTTGACGGTTTCTATATATATATATATATATACATACGTAAATATATATATATAATCTCTACTAACTGACTAGCAGTTCAAGCAAACAATCAACACATAGTCAAACAGACAATATTTTAACAGTTCTAAGAATACAACAGGAAAATAAAACTGTTTAGAGTTTGTGAGATTTACTCACATTGGCGCATTAGCCGTTAAATAACGGTTTGCGTTATTCGACTCGGTCGGACAATTTATTTCTCCATAAATTGTAACGAGCTCGGATTCACTTCCGGTCAGTCTCATTGTGTTGCTCCCGTCCATACGATCCTGACGTGACCAACGGTTCGTCATTCTGAGTTTCTATGCGTAAGATATTGCATTTAGAAGTTTATACACAAATTAGCATTAACTTGAATTAAATATAAATCCTTTATTTTTTTGGGCTTTAACCTTTAATAATTTGTCGGCCCACTCCAACTTAACCAGCCCGCTTATCCCATTTTCTCTTCTTCCTCCCAAAAGTCTACCGTGCTTCCAACATTTCACAAACCACCCTAGCCGGTTCTTTATCCAACATTCCTCCTTCCACCACATACAAAAAAAATCGAATAAAAATCACAGATAATTATCTTTTCACAAATTCTATCCAACTATACCACAAACAACCAGTTCGACGTCCTCATCGGGCTTCCGGCCTCCTTCGTCATGACCAACACCAGCTACACCAAATTCGCATCGCACCTCCTCAATACTCCACCAACCCGTGCTGCTTCACTTCCTCAACCCAAAAAAATTGCGTTCGATCTTCATACCAGAACCGCAGTTCTAGGTTTCGATGGAAATCCCAAACTAGACATCGACGTCTCGAATCACAGATTAACCCCAAACTAACACAATCGAACCCATCTCCAATCCTAAACCCAAAAATGATCACAGCAATACGAATGGATGCTCTTATGCTCCACCAGCTCGAACCCTAGTTGCGGTTAACTTCCGAACTCGAGTTTCTGGCATCGAGTACAAAGAAACTAGTACTGGGGACAAGGCGATTTCAAGAGGAATTCAGACAATTACCCTTTGGGATTTTAGGATTTATTTTGGATTTTCTTTTGTGGATTTCTTTTTATTTTTGCTCTTGCCTGCGTTTGGGGTTTTACGGTCTTTATATATATTGTGTTTTGGTTGGTAAGGTTGGAGGCTGAGAATCGATGAAGCATGGCATTTGTTTTGACCAGAAAAAATTTGTAGGATATTTATTTTATTTTATTTAGTAAAGCTATGAACTTCGATTTACTCCACTCCGCATGCGTACGGGCAGCTACGGACAGAAATAAATATACCGTTGTAGTCAGTGAGGTGTTAAGATTCCAAAAATATAATAATATCGGTAGGTGGCCTTATATTTTGAAACTTCAAAAATGTTGATTTCAGGGTGCGAAATACTTCAAATAAAAAGTCGCTTATTAAATTAATTAAAAATCACAGTAAAATTCTAAAAATTAAATTATCACTACTTCCCAAAAGAACCTTGTCTAAATTCAATCCCGATCTTTAGTTATATTGAAATAGCCGTTATGGTCGATAAACGATTTTATAGCGACTATCATAAAATTTGAATTGGACATATCTCAAAATCTATACGACGAAATATCGATTTTTCTCTTCCACTAGAAAGATGTACTCCACCAGCTCCACACGTTTCTTGTTTCACAGAAATCCGGCTTAAAATGAATCCTGTACATTCAGTTGAAGTTCGAATCGCCAAATTTCAAACTACCGCGACGTTTCAGGTTCGTTTTAATTATAATTATAAATTATAAGTTCGAACGTTGTACTTTAAGTTATCGATATCGCCAAATCGATATATAAATAATTAAATAAATTAATTATTCGACAGCTAACAAAACGCGCCATTACAGACTTCCCCCCTTAAAATAATTTCGTCCTCGAAATTGCTAAGCTAGGAAAATGCTACCAACTTTACTAACTAGATTTAAAAATCCTTTTTTTTCGTTTACCTCTAAATTTCAGTTTCGACTGGACCCATTTAATTTTAATTAATTTATTAATTCATTTCTGACCAACTAAAATTTTCAAAAAATTCTGAAAATTTTCTAACACCTTAAATTTTCGAAATTTTTTGCTATAACCTCCTTTGTACGGCTCAATACGTCAAACCACAACTCGACTCCCTAGGCCTCCTCCGATCCAAAATGAAATCAAAATAGCCAAGTGGCTTGCCAATTCGGCTCATAAAATCCAAACTCATATATGATATAAACTTGTACCTTTTTGTCGGGCATTTAACTCTATCCCTTTCATCTGCTACCACTTCAACATATACCAATGTTATCCATTCCAATTGATCTCCAATCAGTACATATCCTCAAATCCAAATCGAATTTCATTCGAACTCTAATATCAAATTCCAAATTATTGACTTATCAATTTGGTTCCATTCTAGATTATCTCTAATCCCAATTCAATTTTATTTAACTCGGTTCAAGTAAAATTTCAATTTATTTTTACCATCTCATTTTATTTTATTTAACTTCATTAGTTAAATTTTAATTCCAGAACTTAAGTTCCTGGATTTCTTTCAAATCAATTTGAAATCATAATGCCAATTCAAAACCTTTGAATTTCTAATCAACTTGTTTTCTCAAAACAATTCAAAAAAAAAAACCTTTGGTAGTAATCCGTCACTTAGAACTCGAAAATGAACACTGATGATGTCTAGATTCATCACCAGAATCTATTTTCCAGCTATCAAAGTGAGTTCAATACTATATCATTTTCAATTTGAAAAACATTTTCAAAATCTCCCAGGAACTTAAAATTTCCTTATTTTAATTCCAAATCTGATTTAAATTCATATTTAATTCAAACTATCTCATATATTACATTCATATGAATTCTGATTGGTCATTTATAACCATTTCACCCTTTTATAATCTTATTCGATTATAATAACAACCAACACAATCAATATACTATAATAATTTCAAGATATATATTTCTTCTATAAACAAATATATTTTGGGAAAAATTAGTTCATTTACCCTCTTTCAAAACATACCATGATGGTTCATCGTATTCGAGTGTTTAGTAACCCTTATCGATACAGTGGATCAACTGATCGACCAGAATTCATAAGCCACTCAACCAATGAGTCTCCACAATATAAAACCATTTTATATTGAATAACAATTACGCGCTCATATATATAAAACTCAATCTAGGATATTACTAATCCCATCTCTATCGAGTTATGCCACAGAGCCAAGGTAATCACTTAACTTAAGCTCTGATACCAACTGTAACGTCTGGAAATTTCCGACTCCTCGAGAGTCGGAAATTCCGAAAACGTTAGTGAAAGAATTTAGAAGGTGAGAAAGAAAAGATAGAACTAATAGAATAGAAGAAGAAGAAGAACATCAGAATCATCAGAGTAACACGAATCTCACAGCGGAACGAATAACATATAATATATAACATAACTTTGAAGTAAACAGTTATATATATACAATAGCACTTATCAGAGTACAACACTTACAACACAGCGGAAATAACTATAGCTATAAAATCTTGCAGCCTCCTGCTCCAAGCTCTCCAAGTATATCTGTAAATCCCGACTACTTGACTTCCCGTACAAATTTAGACACCCAAGAGTTTAGGGAAAACAACAAAGTAAACTCCGGGTCAGTCATGGGACTGGTATGAGTAAAATAGTTTAAAACAGGTATAGGATATCTCATAAGACCACGCCGTGAATACGGAACGGATTTTTCCCTTATGAGTATCTGAACAACATGACAAGCAATATCATTGTGATATTATGATAATGTCTAAGTACAAATAGGTATCAATCTAGCAGAAACGCTTGCATCTCACATTCTACATACATAGTATAAAATCATAAACCGCAGGGCGCTTATCGAAGAATGGATTCCAACAGACAAGGTATGGGAGCACCTTCTGAATAGTGTACTCTAGAGGTGATACACTCAGGGTTCAACAAGAACGTCTTGCAACCCGGCCACACATGACCGCTCACTCATTTAGCTTGAGTGTCGCGAATATATTGCCACCACGGTTGTAGGCCATCCAACCGTCATCCGAAGATACAGAATCAAAAAGAAGTATACATATGAATATTCTCTAGATCGGTGACAATACGCCCTGCTTGGGGATGATCCAACTAGCCATGCTGCCTAGCCCAACTTTTGTTACTTCCTGGTGTGAGGCTAGAAGCTACGTCTATCTTCAGAACATCTGATCACCATTCACTTTGAATGCCACATCGTCATACCCGCCAAATCACAAATTGACTTATCCAAAAATAACACGGGTATATAGCTAAGAGAAACGAATTCCTCCGCCACCAAACGTGAATACGTTTGAACAGATCAACTTACGTGATCCATTGGATATACTCTGTCAGACCTTCTTCCATATACGTTGTCCTGGGACTGGACAAACCGAAGGCACTATTCAGTATATCCATCTTAGTCACTGTTATCTAAGACTTATACAACAGCCCTTGCACTTTACTCCGTCTTCAATTTATCTTTGGCAGATATTGCTCGCAACGCTTATGCCAATACAGAGTGGTTCTTTGGATAATAATCCAACCGGTCTCTCCACATTAACAACGTTAAAATGGTAAAAACTTTGATAGTCTGTGATTCAACTATCAAATGAAAACATGTCGGTGTACAAACAACGATCTTATTTCCAAATGGAAATTCGATCGATCAATCATCATATGTTCATATTTCCTTATTTCATATATTTAGAGAATATATGTTATTAATCATTGGAAAACATTTCCATAGCTTATTTTCACATCACTATTATTTCGCAACTATCAGTCCCTAACTGTAACTAGTATGAGAACAATTCTCTAAGTATCAATCCGGAGGGTCGAAACCAACATCAGATCGTCACTTAGAAAACCGTTCAACTTACCCTCTCCAGTTAGTTTCTGAATTTGCTTAACTCTATTTCTTAAATTCTTATCATGAAAACATTTCATTTCCTATGTTTAGAAAACATATCTGACTATATTTGGAAAACGTTTCCAAAACTCATTTACAGATTTCCAACGAACGTTGTATAAAACGTCGTTACGCTTAATCCATTAATCGCTTATTACTTAACTATATTTCAAATCAACCTTTTCTATCGAACCGCAACTATTCCTTTGTCAATTCTGAAGTAAATCAAGTTGGGGTATAATTACCTCTCAGACCTTAATTGAACAACGTCCTTTACTGTGAAATAGATGAAGCTCGTCACCCACTTTTTCCAATCATCTATTTACGCAAATTCTCGGATTCAGGTTACGAATCTACTTCTTATATGACAACGTTTGATTTTAACTATAACGTTATAATTCCTACTTCTACAATATCTAACCTGAATTATAACTTTATCTCCTAACTCGAATAATTAAACAGACACCTAATTTCTTAATCAATAACTAAACCTTGATTTAAACCCTGGAAAGTAAATAGTACTTTCCCGAATTCGCTATAATCGAATTCGACGTATAACTCTCTTTCGAGTAATCTCTATTTGATTAACTCTTCTTCGAATAACCTATATTCGATTATCTCTCTTCGAATAACTCATATTCGAAATCTCTCTCTTTCGAATAAACAATATTCGATCTCTTTCTTTCGAATATGCTATATTCGAAAATCTCCTTTCGATTTACTAATCGATAACTCCTTTCGATCAAACTAAAATCGATAACTCCTTTAACTCTATTCGAATAACTAATATTCAACTAACTCCTTTGGATCGACTCATTTGATTAACTCCTTCGAATAACTAATTCGAATAACTTACCTTCGAATAACCAATATTCGATTTACTCTAACTCGATTAACTTAATTCTAATCGATTTACTCCATTTCGATTCAACTTAATTCAAATCGATTAACTTAACTCAAATTGATTAACTCTTTTTGAATAACTAAATTCGATTTAACTCTTCTCGAATAACTACATTCGATTAACTCAAACTGAATAACTAATATTCAATTAACTCTTACGTGTTTTACTCTATTCGAATAACTAATTCGAATAACTCTAATGTGTTTAACTCTATTCGAATAACTAATTCGAATAACTCTAATGTGCTTAACTCTATTCAAATATCTAATTCGAATAACTCATTTTGAATAACTAAATTCGATTAACTCTTTTAACTTTACTCGAATAACAATATTCGATTAACACCTTCTTTCGAATAAATATATTCGATTAACTCTTCGACTAACTCCTTTGGATTAACTAACTTCGAATAACTCCTTTGGATTAACTCTTCGACTAACTCCTTCGGATTAACTCTTCGATTAAGTCCTTCAGATTAACTAACTTCGAATAACTCCTTTGGATTAACTAACTTCGAATAACTTGTTTGGATTAACTAACTTCGAATAACTCTTCGACTAACTCCTTCGGATTAACCCTTCGATTAATTCCTTCGGACTAACTAACTTCGAATAACTCCTTTGGATTAACTAACTTCAAATAACTCTTCGACTAACTCCTTCGGATTAACTAACTTCGAATAACTCCTTTGGATTAACTAACTTCGAATAACTCTTCGACTAACTCCTTCGGATTAACCCTTCGATTAACTCCTTCGGATTAACTAACTTCGAATAACCAATATTCGATAACTACTCTTCGAATAAATAATATTCGATAACTCTTCTCAAATGAATCACATTTGATTTCTCCACTCGAATAAACTATATTCGATAACTCTTCTCTCGAATACACCATATTCGATAACTCTACTTCGGATAAGTGATATTCGACAACTCTACTCGATTAACTCTACTTGGATAACTCTAACTGGTCAACTCTAACTGGTCAACCCTAACTGAGTAACTCTAACTGATCAACTCTAACTGGTCAACTTTAACTGGTCAACTTTAACTGGTCTACTTTAACTGGTCAATTCTAACTGATCAACTCTAACTAGTCAATTTTAACTGGTCAACTTTAACTGGTCAACTCTAACTGTTTATCTTTAACTGGTAAACTTTAACTGGTTAATTCAAATGGTTTAACCTAACTTGATTTACTTGTCTTGATTAACTGAACTAATCCACTTAGTTTAACTTAGTTAATCCACTTAGTTTGACGCAACTAATTCACTTTGATTAACCACATAGTTAACTTAACTAATTCACTTCGATTAACCACGTAGTTTAACTTAACTAATTCACATCGATTAACCACTTAGTTTAACTTAACAAATTCACTTCGATTAACTCGACCAATTCACTTGGTTAACTCGACCAATTCACTTGGTTAACTCCTATTTATTTAACAAAAAAATATCTCCTTTAGTTTAATTCTATTTATTTAATCTCTAAATAAATATCCTTTATATTTCTTTTAACGAATATAATCCCTTTATATTTTGATTAACAAATATATCCCCTTATATTCGATTAACATATATATTCCCTTGTATTTGATTTACAAATATAATTCTTTTATATTTGTTTTTACCAACTATATTCCTTTATATTCAGAATCCTTTTTCTTATATATATATATATATATATATATATATATATATAATCCCTTGATTTTATATAAATAAACTATTTTCAATATATACTTTGAAAACCCCTCTCCTACATTCTGGTATTTCTCATGGTATTTAACACACCATATAACAATGATAAATATCGTCCCACCACGCATAATCACACAGATTATATACATCACAATATATATCACAATATAAAAATCACAGTAAAATAACTGTTGAGGAATCCTGTTGGATTCCTCCAACCTGTTTCCCTGCATCCACATATGTTAAACAACACCAGTATAATATACTGATAAACAGAATCAACATATAACTATTTGACGGTTTCTATATATATATATATATATATATATATATATATACATACGTAAATATATATATAAAATCTCTACTAACTGACTAGCAGTTCAAGCAAACAATCAACACATAGTCAAACAGACAATATTTTAACAGTTCTAAGAATACAACGGGAAAATAAAACTGTTTAGAGTTTGTGAGATTTACTCACATTGGCGCGTTAGCCGTTAAATAACGGTTTGCGTTATTCGACTCAGTCGGACAATTTATTTCTCCATAAATTGTAACGAGCTCGGATTCACTTCCGGTCAGTCTCATTGTGTTGCTCCCGTCCATGCGATCCTGACGTGACCAACGGTTCGTCATTCTGAGTTTCTATGCGTAAGATATTGCATTTAGAAGTTTATACACAAATTAGCATTAACTTGAATTAAATATAAATCCTTTATTTTTTTGGGCTTTAACCTTTAATAATTTGTCGGCCCACTCCAACTTAACCAGCCCGCTTATCCCATTTTCTCTTCTTCCTCCCAAAAGTCTACCGTGCTTCCAGCATTTCACAAACCACCCTAGCCGGTTCTTTATCCAACATTCCTCCTTCCACCACATACAAAAAAAGTCGAATAAAAATCACAGATAATTATCTTTTCACAAATTCTATCCAACTATACCACAAACAACCAGTTCGATGTCCTCATCGGGCTTCCGGCCTCCTTCGTCATGACCAACACCAGCTACACCAAATTCGCATCGCACCTCCTCAATACTCCACCAACCCATGCTGCTTCACTTCCTCAACCCAAAAAAATTGCGTTCGATCTTCATACCAGAACCACAGTTCTAGGTTTCGATGGAAACCCCAAACTAGACATCGACGTCTCGAATCACATATTAACCCCAAACTAACACAATCGAACCCATCTCCAACCCTAAACCCAAAAATGATCACAGCAATACGAATGGATGCTCTTATGCTCCACCAGCTCGAACCCTAGTTGCGGTTAACTTCCGAACTCGAGTTTCTGGCATCGAGTACAAAGAAACTAGTACTGGGTTTTCGAAAAATTTCGCCATAACCTCCCCTGCACCGGGAGCATCGGGGAATTTCAAATAGCTTCCCCGGTCCTTCAGATCTCAAAAAGAAAAAGAAAAAGCCAAGCGGCTAGCCAATAGGCTCACAAAATCATCATCACCCAAACAAAACAGGAAATTATGTAGTAAACATGTACCTATTTGTCGGGCAAACAAATTTTATTCTCTGCTCTAGCCTCCTTGCTATGACCTGTTCAATATAAGTATATGCATATGCAAGCAAACGCAACCAATTTTCAATATAGTTCAATATTTGGTTATATTAGGCATAATGGTTCAAAATTATCAAACAAATAAACAAACAACACAAACATCAATCAATTAGTGAATTATCATTTCAAATTCATAATTTTGATACATATAAAGAAAATCATGTTTTTGATGCCAAACCACAACAAAATGTTCTAACTATATTAGTTTTGGTTCTCACACCAGTATAATGGAAATATATAGAAAATCACACCTTCGTCACACGAATATAAATTCTGACGATGAGTACTCAACCATCAGAATCATCTTCGGGCCACTAGAGTATGATTCTATATCTGTCCAATATATTAAAACTTCGAATACACGCGGATCAGACGTATACGCAAAATCTTTATATACTGGACTGTCCAACTCAATATAAATAGATAATCAGATACGAATAATTGATTTAAATTTTCAAAACAAAAATTGTTTTCATTTGAAAAATATACTCTTCACACTCGTTCTAGGATACTACTGATCCTATCTCTAACGAGTCATTCTCATTGGATATTACTAATCCAATATCTGATGAATTCTTTCGTATGGTTCTAATGTGCCTTGTTCTCTGCTTTGTAAACCAAAGCTCTGATACCACGTGTGACGAACATGAATTCCGCTCGGTCCGAACCAGTCGATAAACCGATCCAGGCCATTCGAAAACGCCCTATCGTTTGAGAACACGACACAACAGAATGCATACGAAAGAACATTTCTCTGTATATCACAACAATGCATCAGATTACAAGAATATACAGAGTATAAATGAATATTACACAGAAATATCAGAGATTTAAATTATATTTAAATACATAGCAGCGGAAAATAATACATTACACAACTAGAAGAAGATATACGGATACAAAGCTTTCCGGATATCGTTCCAGCTGTAAACCAGGATCCTGTGAATATAAATCTGCAAAACCAAAACTACTAGCTGCCCGTGTCAAAATAAGGGCACCTAGAGTTTAGGTTAAAACAATAAACTCCGGGTCAGTCATGGGATTGGTATGAGAACTAAAACAGTTATTAATCTTTATTTTAAATCATTAGGTAAATCAAGGAACCACGCCGTATAACACGGAACGGGTTTCCTCCCAAGAATCCCAGTGCATAAAACAAACAGCGCAATGCTAAATAAAGAAAAATGAAGCTGTTATAAGACCCAGGTCCCATCACACAATGCAACGCAGCCGAGGATAGGGTTTTCCCTTATAACAGCCAAAGAATGCTTGATACGGTTAAAACAAATCGTTTGATACTATTATAAGTGCATAGTGTATAAAACAACTTCAAATCATAAGTATCAATCATAGGCGGCATGGGTACCATATATCATGTCGCCCTACTAGTTTTACAATTAAAACCGCAAAGTCACGTATTTGGAAGTTGGATTTCCGTCTATGAACCGAGGCAAAAGATAGTCCTCTACCGATTCATGACTCTCTAGCCCGAGCCACAGGCAAGTACTCAGTCAAGCCTTGGAGCGACAGGGCCGGTCCACTGATGTGGATTAAAATGCCTGAACACTACGTTTCCCCACCCTATCGGGTGTAAGTCTGGTCCGTCTGCCAACCAGAATGCATCGGCCGAAACCGTTATAACCGATGCGCCTCGCAACAGCAACAACCACATAAGTCAAACTCGTCAGGGCGTGTAAAACCACTGACGCCACTTCTAACTAGAAAGAAACGCAAGTCCTCCCTGAGTTCCGTCTCCCGTTTTTGGTTCATACCGGGTGTGAAACTCGCGAATTCACGTTACACAAAGCTGTGTGTAACAACCCGTATTTTCAATAACCTGTAATAACATAAATCGAGGCAGAATTTAATTCTAAAATGGGAATCAAGGGAAACGGGCTATGCCATTGCGTTCGTCTCGGAAAAATACGCGAAATAGAGTCCGAGTTTTCGAAAATCGGAGTCCGTATGACCAAGATATGGCCTCGCGAAGTTTCACGAAAATTCCCAAATTAAAGTATACTTAATTAAGTGAAATGGGTTGTGTAGATATATATATATATATATATATATATATATATATATATATATATATTGATATATATATATATATATAATTGAAAATTTAATAAATAAATATGCAAAAATGCTCAAAACAGCGAATTGGGAGAGGGGAATAACCGAACCGGCCGATTTTTGAAGTCGACCCGAGCCCGCTGGGTCGACTAGGGGTTAATCCAGGGTGTTTGGCTGTCAACCCGTGGGCCGATTCGCTCAAGTGCAGATTTTGCATTTGAATGGTTCTCATGGTCCATCTTTAATCTAAAGGCCCTAGATGGTTCCTACACTTGACTTCTTCCCCAAGACATGCTTTGATGGCTTGGATTGAATCTAGGGTTAATCCTATGGCCTAAAACACTTGCCTAATCTATAAATAAGACCCTAACCTACCCTAATTCATTCATAATTAAACCTAGTGACTAAACTATGGCAAAATGCTAGCTCTCATGGCCTCCACTAATTTTATGAAGAGGGTTGCATACTAATCACTCTCTAATCAACTTCTAATCCCTTCTTAGCATCTTAATCTTCTTCATTTGGTGTTCAAAGTTGCTAGTTGTGAGTTTCTATCACTTTGATGATCTTTTGGTAAACTAATTAGATGAGATGTGATGAGATTTATGGTTTTGTATGTGGGTTAATGAGCTTTGAATCATATGATATGATGTTAGCATTAATCTTATGTTTATGCATGTTGAGTATGTAAGCTTATGCAAGTTTAATATGATGTATGTTATGTTTGCATGATGCTAAATATGCAAGTTGTGGGCTATGTAATCATATGCATGTTATGCAAGTTCATGGTAATATGCTATGCAAGTTACATGTTTGTTAATATGCAAGTTACATGTTTGTTAATATGCAAGTTACATGTATGTAAATATGCAAGTTACATGTTTGTTAATATGCAAGTTACATGTTTGTTAATATGCAAGTTACATGTATGTAAATATGCAAGTTACATGTTTCTTTATATGCAAGTTACATGTTTGTTAATATGCGAGTTACATGTATGTAAATATGCAAGTTACATGTTTATTAATATGCAAGTTCATGATGACACATTATGCAAGTCTATAAGCTAATATGCAAGTTTGTTATGCAAAATGAATATGTAAGTTATGTGACATATTATATGCAAGTTATGTGACATGTTATGCAAGTTCATATGCAAGTTATGTGTTTGTTAATATGCAAGATGGCACCTTTGAAACATGTTCATTCATATGCAAGTTGACACCTTTTATATGTGTTATATCATGAACGAAATTACGTGGGAACGATGGGGTAATTAAATGCATAAGTTAATAAGATTGTGTGAAATTAATATAATTATGCATAACACAAAATAAATAAACATAGTATGGGAATTTGCCTATTTGGTTAGGTGTACCCATACTATGTGTTGGGAATTTACCTATTGAGTTAGGTCTACCCCATGGGAATTAACCTATTAAGTTAGGTCTACCCATGTTAAGAAAACTTGATTAATTAGGGATAATTAATATAAAATTATGAGGGTGATTAATTAGGTGTAATTAATTGACTAAGACACGAGGTTGGACTCAGTTGTAGCGTAAAACTGCCCGGACCCAACCGGCTTAACCAGTTGCTACAAATGTTAGCCCAATGTGAGAGGTCTTAGGCACAAACTAAATACGTAATTAATGTAAAGACACGAGGTTAGACTCTGTTATGACATAAGGCTGCCCGGACCCAACCGGCTTAACCAGCGGTCATAAAAGACAGTCTAATGTGAGAGGTCTTTACAAAGGTTACGTTCTTAATTAATTAATTAAGAAACACTTAACCACATTAGCATGTAGAGGGACATGAGGGGTTAAGTGGGTGCCTCGGGTGGCATGAGAAAATCTAGTGGTTGCCTTGGGTGGCAATAGAAAATACGATTAGAATACTTAACCAAAATAGAACATGTAATTAAAACATGATTAAAGGGTTAAGTGGGATATACTAGAAAAAGGGACAAGCTTAGGTGGGTAGCTTGTGGAGGCCCATTTCAACCAGTAACCCATACGTATCTTTGTGGGCTCGACCCATGTCGAGGACGGGACACGCATACTGGGCTTGACTGTAAGAGGCAAACGGGTTAGCGGTGGCAACGCAAGTCCAACGGGCTTCATATGCGTGAGTGGGCCCGGGCTGGTAGGTAAGCCGTTGTTGCATCGAGTAGATATAAGCCGTGCACCTTTAGTTTCATCAGGTTGCCACATTGGGGAATGATACATCCCACGGTGGGGCCAGCACGGGTATCTACGTTAGGGAGCCGATCGAATGGGAAGTAGTGTGTACACCTAGTGGATTGTAGGGCCCCGTGGCGCCTACTTGGTCACCTAGGGGTACGCAGGTACTAATTAGTAAATTTTATAAGTCCTTGGGTGGGATCAACCTTTAAGTTAGGAACGACTGGTGTGGTGCAGTTTAGTAATTTACCTTAGGGAGGGTAGATGCGTCTTTATCCTTTATCTTCGTTTAGTTGACTGCTTAGGGTAGCCATTCATCCCTATATGTTACCGTATATCAGTTTATGTCTTCTCTGGTTACTTTAACGATTGTATTGTTAAAGTTATAGGACTCGCTCAGACTTATGTCTGACCCTGTTGTTTTTATCTTTTTCCCAACCCTCAGGTCCTACGGTGGATCCTAGCAGTAGTGGAGCTTGATCGGATTGCTGTTCCAGTCTTTAGGAGCTTGGATAGATGTAAAGCTCCAGTTATCCAGTTATCTTTTCTTTTGTTTGGCTATTGTATGAGAGTGGGATTATGTACTTCTTTATTTTGATGGATATTGTACTTGACCTTTATTGTGGTTTTATGATGTAACCAGACATGTTTTACTTCCGCTGTTATGAGATGATGTTTTAAAATTTCAAGTACTATTTATATCTGTCTTGTTGTAATTTTTCTGTTCTATATTCACTAAAATACTCCACCGATGCTATGGCATTCCCTTAGTGAGTGATCATAGCGGGAGTGGGGTGTTACACGTGGTATCAGAGCTTAAGGTTACCAGAACAGATAAAATTTTTGAGAAAAACTACTTTCTAAGAGTATTTTCGAAGAAAGTATTTTTAAAAGCATGTCTTCTAAGAGAAAAAGTTTTTGAAAAAGAAAAGCATAATCCCCAATAGCCATATCTTTATCTTTCGGAATCTCCTTTTTGAATCTTTCCTCTTTCGTTTCAGCATGGCTGAAGATCTTAACATCCCGGAGGGTTTAGTTATACCACTATGGTATAGGAGGTTGCAAGAGGCTAGGGCCGCGGCTGCGGGTCCGGCCAATGCTACTACACCAGAGACAACCGCTCCTCCTCCTCAGCCTAGAGTGGATAATTTTGCTAAGGTTTGCAAGGAGTTCAAGGCTATAGGAGGAAAACCTTTTCTTGGTTCAGAGACTTTCGTAGAGGCTAGAGATTGGCTTAAGGAAGTGGAAGAGTTGCTAGATATCTTTGAAGTGGAAGAGGGAAAGAAAGTCAAGTTGGCGGCTTGGTTAATGAAGGGAGAGGCCTCATTCTGGTGGGAGGTCACTAATGGAGAACGCCCTGTTGACTCTTGGGCAGATTTTAAGCAAAGGTTTGGGGCTAAGTTTCTCTCAAGGGCGGAAGAGAATCTGTTTATGGAGAAGTTCTTGAATTTGAAGCAAGGGAATCTCACGGTGAAAGAATATGTCAACAAATTCAATCAATTAGCAAGGTTTGGCATAGAGTTGGTGAATACACCGGAGAAGAAGGCTTTGAGGTTCGTTAGAGGCTTGAACGAACCATTGCAAGGAATAGCTATGACTCACATTCCTATGGGGGCCACTTTTGAGAAGCTTGTCTACATGGCACTTATGCATGAGGATGATAAGAATTCTAAGGCACCAGAGAAAAAGGGGGATCAGAAGAAACCGCAACAGCAACAACAAGGCAAGGGCGGAAAAGGCAATGGTGACAAAAAGAAGACGAAGAAGAAGTGCTTCAATTGTGGAACACCAGGACACCTTAGTAAGGATTGTCGCAAAAAGAAGAAGACCGGTTGCTTTCATTGTGGTGAAGCAGGGCATCTTGTGAAAAACTTCCCAAAGAAGGGGCAGAAGACGGGGTCTACCTCAGGAGGCCAGGTGCAAGCTCTTATAGCACCACCTCAGTCAGGGGGGCAAGTTCAGGTTCTCTCAGTTCCACCGATTCAGCAGAGAGGTAGAACTATTTCCGTTGAAAGTCTGGTTTTTCTGTTTGATCATCCAGTTCGTACTTTGTTTGACTCTGGCGCATCGCATTCTTTTATCTCATCATCGTTAGTTGAGTCACTGCACTTAGACACCGGTCTAGTTGATGATCCCTTGGTTGTCTCAAACCCAATTGGGGGCTCCATATATCTGTCTATGATATGTTTGGGTTTGAAGATTTCTATACTTAGCGTTGAGTTTAGATGTGATGCTTTTGTATTGGGCTTCACGGGCTATGGGTTGATCTTGGGCATGGACTGGTTATCCAGTAATGGTGCCGTTCTTGATTGCGAAAGGAGAGTTGTCAGGCTCATGACCCGCTTGGGTAACACTCTCGAGATCTCTTGCAATCCCATGGAATCTGTTTTGCTAAGTTATCTTGAATCGCTCGATGCTTCGGTCGAGAGTTTGTGTTCTGTCAGAGTAGTCCGGGAATATCCGGATGTGTTTGAAGAAGTAAAGGGTTTGCCTCCGAAGCGGGAGATAGATTTCCGAATTTATTTGGTGGATAATGCCAAACCAGTGTCTTTGCCAGTACGCCACATGGCTCCTCGTGAGAGAAGAGAACTTCATAAGCAAGTAGGGGAGTTGCTTGAGAAGGGGTTCATAAGGCGAAGTATATCGGAGTGGGGAGCTCCAGTAGTGTTTGCCACGAAGGCGGATGGGTCCCTCAGACTTTGTGTGGATTATAGAGAACTTAATAAGCTCACGAAGAAGAATAGACACCCATTACCGAGGATAGATGATCTCTTTGATCAGTTGGTTGGCGCGTCAGTATTTTCGCAGATGGACTTAGCTACAGGGTTTCATCAGTTAAGAGTGGCGGAGGACAGTATAGAGAAGACTGCTTTCCGGACTCCGGATGGTTTTTATGAGTGGCTAGTGATGCCATTTGGGTTGACAAACGCCCCCGCATACTTTGTTGATCTCATGAGTAGAGTGTTCAGAGAGTATCTGAATAAGTTTGTAGTAGTTTTTGTGGATGACATCTTGGTCTTTTCCAAGAATGAAGAAGAGCATGCCTTACATCTCAAGGAAGTGTTGGAGACTCTTCGAGCGCATAGTCTTAAAGCTAAATTCTCTAAATGCCATTTTTGGAGAAGAGAAGTGCGATTCTTAGGGCATGTGGTCTCTAAGGAAGGGATAGCTGTGGATCCCGCAAAGATAGTATCTATCCAGGATTGGAAAGTTCCTAGAAATGCTACCGAGGTAAGAAGTTTCTTGGGGTTGGCAGGATATTATAGGAAGTTCATCAAAGACTTCGCGAAGATATCAGCCCCATTAACCCGCTTGACGAAGAAGAATCTGGTTTTCTCATGGGATGTAGATTGTGATGATGCTTTCCGACGGTTAAAGAGAGCTTTGACCACCGCTCCAGTTTTAGTGCTTCCAGATGGGAGTAAGCCGTTTGTTGTTTATACCGATGCTTGTGGAACAGGATTAGGCGCAGTCTTGATGCAGGAGGGAAGGGTAATAGCCTATGGAGGGAGACAATTGAGAGTGCATGAGAAGAATTACCCTACCCATGATCTAGAGTTGGCCGCGATTGTTTTCGCACTTAAGTCTTGGCGCCATTATCTTCTTGGTGAGAGATTCGAGTTGTTCACCGACCATAAATCATTGAAGTACTTATTCTCTCAGAAGGATTTAAACTTAAGACAGCAAAGGTGGATGGAGTTCTTAGCATCCTATGATTTCGAGATAGCGTATACCCCTGGTAAGGGTAACGTGGTGGCAGACGCCTTAAGTAGAAAAAGGCTATCTTTGAGTCCATTGTTCGTGGAACGACGAAGCTTGGAGTTTCTTTCTTTGTTTGACTTCAGACCTTCTGTTGATTTTGTACCTGGTTTGTTGGCATCCTTGGAGGTTAGACCTACTCTTTTGAGACGGATTGGCGAGGCTCAGCGAGACGACCCACAGTTGGTTGTGTTGGTAGAGAAGCTTATAAGAGGGGAGTCGTCCAGCCATTTGGGTAGATACACCATAGATGATAAGGGATGGTTGCATAGAGACGGTAGACTTTGTGTACCGCAAGATGAGGGTTTGAAGAAGGCTATTTTGGATGATGCACATCGTTCAAGAATGACTATTCATCCCGGTGGAGACAAAATGTACCAAGACATGAAGAGAGTTTTCTTCTGGGCCGGTATGAAGAAAGATGTGGCCGAGTATGTGGCTAGATGCTTAGTGTGCCAACAAGTTAAAGTGGAGCAAAGGAAACCCGGTGGGTTGCTACACCCATTGGAAGTTCCACAGTGGAAGTGGGATAGTGTCTCGATGGATTTCATCGACGGGTTACCGAGATCGAGGAAGGGCAATACGGGAATTTGGGTTGTGGTAGACAGACTTACCAAGAGTGCCCATTTTATACCCGTAAAGAGTAAGAGGACCGCTCCATGGCTTGCTTCAGTCTATGTTAGAGAGATTGTTAGATTGCATGGCGTACCATCCAGCATTGTGAGTGATCGAGATCCTATTTTCACTAGTGAGTTTTGGAGAAGTTTGCAAGAGGCGGTAGGGACTCAGTTGTGTTTGAGCACCGCATATCATCCTCAGACGGACGGTCAGACTGAGAGGGTGAACCGTATCTTAGAAGATCTTTTGAGGCTTTGTATCTTGGATTTTGGAGGTACATGGGAAGAACATCTTCCTTTGGTGGAGTTCGCATATAATAACAGCTTTCAGTCCAGTATTGGTATGGCTCCTTTCGAAGCTCTTTATGGAAGGCCTTGTCGATCTCCTACATGTTGGTGGGAATCTACGGATAAGATCTTGCTTGGGCCGGATATGGTTAGAGAGACTTCAGAGAAGATTGATTTAATTCGAAAAAGGATGAAAGCAGCGCAAGATAGACAGAAATCTTATGCGGATCGGAGAAGGACGGATCTTGAGTTTGAGGTTGGGGACATGGTTTTTGTCAAAGTATCTCCATTGAGAAATGTTGTTCGCTTTGGGTCCGTAGGGAAGTTAGCGCCGAGATTTGTTGGGCCGTTTCCTATTAAGGAAAGGATTGGACGGATGGCATATAGGGTGGAGTTGCCCGACAGACTTAGTGGTGTTCATGATGTATTCCATGTATCACATTTGAGGAAGTGCTTACATGAGACCGCGGAGGTGGTAGAGCCGAGCTTGCTTAGAGATGTAGAGGTAGAGCGTGATGCGACGATTCGACGAGCTCCTACTCGCATCCTTGGGTCAGAAACTAGGAAGTTGAGGAACAGAGAAGTTCAGCTAGTTAAAGTGCAATGGGGAGATGACGAAAGCAATGCTACTTGGGAGACGGAAGCAAAGATGCGTTCTTTGTATCCATTTCTTTTTGAGAGTATGTCTTTTAACTTCTCCTTTATTGCTTGTCTAGTACTTATCTTATCTTTAGTATATCCTCTCGCTAATACGTATGACCTTTAGATAGGGTAAAACCTATGGTTGAAACATGTGTTTGAAACATGTTATGGTTGATGGATGCATATGGATGCAATTGTTTGCTAGTGGTTGCTCGTGGATGCATATACACACACATTAGGCACTAGATCGGCTCAGTCACTTCATGTTGCATATTGCATAAATGGATGTGGTAGTTAGATTGATGGATGTATCATGGCTGTGTTATCATATGGATGATGCATTTTTGTGCATGGTTGTGCACGCATGTAGAAATTTGTATGTGTCAATAGGGTTTCGCATACATATTGGATGCATGGCACTATCATGGTTTGCATTAAGGAGGTTTACTGTATCAGTAACCGCCTGATTTTCGCATTAGGTAAGTACATATACACACACTTTTGCATATATCCATCCAGCATTTAGAATCTTGTAAGGACAATGATTGCTCGTGGATGATGCTTTGAGTAGATGGATGATTGGATGGTAGGATACGTTCTTCCTAACTTGAAGATTTCGGGGACGAAATCCTTTAAGGAGGGGAGAATGTAACAACCCGTATTTTCAATAACCTGTAATAACATAAATCGAGGCAGAATTTAATTCTAAAATGGGAATCAAGGGAAACGGGCTATGCCATTGCGTTCGTCTCGGAAAAATACGCGAAATAGAGTCCGAGTTTTCGAAAATCGGAGTCCGTATGACCAAGATATGGCCTCGCGAAGTTTCACAAAAATTCCCAAATTAAAGTATACTTAATTAAGTGAAATGGGTTGTGTAGATATATATATATATATATATATTGATATATATATATATATATATATATAATTGAAAATTTAATAAATAAATATGCAAAAATGCTCAAAACAGCGAATTGGGAGAGGGGAATAACCGAACCGGCCGATTTTTGAAGTCGACCCGAGCCCGCTGGGTCGACTAGGGGTTAATCCAGGGTGTTTGGCTGTCAACCCGTGGGCCGATTCGCTCAAGTGCAGATTTTGCATTTGAATGGTTCTCATGGTCCATCTTTAATCTAAAGGCCCTAGATGGTTCCTACACTTGACTTCTTCCCCAAGACATGCTTTGATGGCTTGGATTGAATCTAGGGTTAATCCTATGGCCTAAAACACTTGCCTAATCTATAAATAAGACCCTAACCTACCCTAATTCATTCATAATTAAACCTAGTGACTAAACTATGGCAAAATGCTAGCTCTCATGGCCTCCACTAATTTTATGAAGAGGGTTGCATACTAATCACTCTCTAATCAACTTCTAATCCCTTCTTAGCATCTTAATCTTCTTCATTTGGTGTTCAAAGTTGCTAGTTGTGAGTTTCTATCACTTTGATGATCTTTTGGTAAACTAATTAGATGAGATGTGATGAGATTTATGGTTTTGTATGTGGGTTAATGAGCTTTGAATCATATGATATGATGTTAGCATTAATCTTATGTTTATGCATGTTGAGTATGTAAGCTTATGCAAGTTTAATATGATGTATGTTATGTTTGCATGATGCTAAATATGCAAGTTGTGGGCTATGTAATCATATGCATGTTATGCAAGTTCATGGTAATATGCTATGCAAGTTACATGTTTGTTAATATGCAAGTTACATGTTTGTTAATATGCAAGTTACATGTATGTAAATATGCAAGTTACATGTTTGCTAATATGCAAGTTACATGTTTGTTAATATGCAAGTTACATGTATGTAAATATGCAAGTTACATGTTTCTTTATATGCAAGTTACATGTTTGTTAATATGCGAGTTACATGTATGTAAATATGCAAGTTACATGTTTATTAATATGCAAGTTCATGATGACACATTATGCAAGTCTATAAGCTAATATGCAAGTTTGTTATGCAAAATGAATATGTAAGTTATGTGACATATTATATGCAAGTTATGTGACATGTTATGCAAGTTCATATGCAAGTTATGTGTTTGTTAATATGCAAGATGGCACCTTTGAAACATGTTCATTCATATGCAAGTTGACACCTTTTATATGTGTTATATCATGAACGAAATTACGTGGGAACGATGGGGTAATTAAATGCATAAGTTAATAAGATTGTGTGAAATTAATATAATTATGCATAACACAAAATAAATAAACATAGTATGGGAATTTGCCTATTTGGTTAGGTGTACCCATACTATGTGTTGGGAATTTACCTATTGAGTTAGGTCTACCCCATGGGAATTTACCTATTAAGTTAGGTCTACCCATGTTAAGAAAACTTGATTAATTAGGGATAATTAATATAAAATTATGAGGGTGATTAATTAGGTGTAATTAATTGACTAAGACACGAGGTTGGACTCAGTTGTAGCGTAAAACTGCCCGGACCCAACCGGCTTAACCAGTTGCTACAAATGTTAGCCCAATGTGAGAGGTCTTAGGCACAAACTAAATACGTAATTAATGTAAAGACACGAGGTTAGACTCTGTTATGACATAAGGCTGCCCGGACCCAACCGGCTTAACCAGCGGTCATAAAAGACAGTCTAATGTGAGAGGTCTTTACAAAGGTTACGTTCTTAATTAATTAATTAAGAAACACTTAACCACATTAGCATGTAGAGGGACATGAGGGGTTAAGTGGGTGCCTCGGGTGGCATGAGAAAATCTAGTGGTTGCCTTGGGTGGCAATAGAAAATACGATTAGAATACTTAACCAAAATAGAACATGTAATTAAAACATGATTAAAGGGTTAAGTGGGATATACTAGAAAAAGGGACAAGCTTAGGTGGGTAGCTTGTGGAGGCCCATTTCAACCAGTAACCCATACGTATCTTTGTGGGCTCGACCCATGTCGAGGACGGGACACGCATACTGGGCTTGACTGTAAGAGGCAAACGGGTTAGCGGTGGCAACGCAAGTCCAACGGGCTTCATATGCGTGAGTGGGCCCGGGCTGGTAGGTAAGCCGTTGTTGCATCGAGTAGATATAAGCCGTGCACCTTTAGTTTCATCAGGTTGCCACATTGGGGAATGATACATCCCACGGTGGGGCCAGCACGGGTATCTACGTTAGGGAGCCGATCGAATGGGAAGTAGTGTGTACACCTAGTGGATTGTAGGGCCCCGTGGCGCCTACTTGGTCACCTAGGGGTACGCAGGTACTAATTAGTAAATTTTATAAGTCCTTGGGTGGGATCAACCTTTAAGTTAGGAACGACTGGTGTGGTGCAGTTTAGTAATTTACCTTAGGGAGGGTAGATGCGTCTTTATCCTTTATCTTCGTTTAGTTGACTGCTTAGGGTAGCCATTCATCCCTATATGTTACCGTATATCAGTTTATGTCTTCTCTGGTTACTTTAACGATTGTATTGTTAAAGTTATAGGACTCGCTCAGACTTATGTCTGACCCTGTTGTTTTTATCTTTTTCCCAACCCTCAGGTCCTACGGTGGATCCTAGCAGTAGTGGAGCTTGATCGGATTGCTGTTCCAGTCTTTAGGAGCTTGGATAGATGTAAAGCTCCAGTTATCCAGTTATCTTTTCTTTTGTTTGGCTATTGTATGAGAGTGGGATTATGTACTTCTTTATTTTGATGGATATTGTACTTGACCTTTATTGTGGTTTTATGATGTAACCAGACATGTTTTACTTCCGCTGTTATGAGATGATGTTTTAAAATTTCAAGTACTATTTATATCTGTCTTGTTGTAATTTTTCTGTTCTATATTCACTAAAATACTCCACCGATGCTATGGCATTCCCTTAGTGAGTGATCATAGCGGGAGTGGGGTGTTACACTGTGCCACACAGGCTGTGCTTTGATCATCACCACAAGACTTTGCTTTTCAACAGAAGCCTCGATCTATTGCCACTTAGGCATGCCACACAGGCAATTCACTCTATGCGTTTGATATCCATCAATATATAACCCCTGAGCTCGTACGTCTCAGAGAAGGGCGTTAAGCAAGAGAATAAATTCTCCGCCGCCAAACAGATATATATTTAATAGAGATCAATCACATGGACTAAAATCCAATGTCAGACACACAGTCCATTTACAAGTCCGTTCTGGGTCTGAACGAAACCGGAGGCACCTAGTACCCCGCATATCCATCGATCTCCAAGCACGTCTGGACGATCACTAACTGTTTCCATCTTCTTGGGTGTACAGCCCAATCAAGATCATCAGTAATCACACAAACGACGTGAAGACTTCCGGTCTTCGACCACCGTCTTCATCTTCGACACCACGTCGAATCAGTTATTCAGAATGGGATAAACCCGGTCTTTCTGAATAACTCGCGTATATATTATAAAAGTGTTACACAAACACAACATACGCTTAATTCCAATTCAGAATATTCTTTTATTCAAATATTCCTATACTTTGGGAAAAGTTCCCATTAATTTTATCCAAGATAAATTCTTTAAATTTATTCTTTAATCACCTTTGAATATCAATTCAAACTAGTCGGGATTAGCGAACCACACCGAAGTAATCATTTATTTTATTTCCCAATCCCAACCTATTCATCCCATGAAGTAAAACTGGTAATACTTCATATCTAACACCACAGTGTTATCGGTAAATTCAATTACCATTTCACGTTCAAATCTAATTAAAGATTTAACCATCGCCTGGAGCAAAACTGCTGATACTCCATTTTCGATCATCTCAATCTAATTAAAGATTCATTAAAACTCCACTTAGTTTTAATCTTTAACTGGGTTAAAGAATCAGTGTCATTTAAAACACGGTTCACGATAAACCCAAAATCACCTTCATTAATTATCGGGTTAAAGAACGAGTGTTATTTAAAACACTGTTCACGATAAACCCAAAAATAAATATCAATTCAATTCCAATTAAATCTCATTCAATTGGTACACTTCATTAAATCTAAATAAAAAGATTTAATCTTTTCTCAACTGGGTTCAAGAACAGTGTTAGTGAAGACACCATTCACGACAAACCCAAATCACATTCGATATTCAATACAAGGCTCTGAATAGAAAATATATCGGCTTATATTCAATATCGAATTCTACGACTAACAAATGTCGTATTGGAAATAACGATATAAATATCTACATCTTTCAAATTTCCATAACAACATCTGTATAATCTCGAATTCCAACATCGAAATATTCCGAAGACAATTTCGATTCAAATCCACTCCAATGCAATCATTGGAAATTCTGGTTATTTTTAAAACCCTTTTCAAATTCAATTTATTTATTTAAAAATAAATAGAATTATAATTCTAGTTCAAAGCTAGTTCATTTCGATAAAAATCTATTTTTATCCTTTCAAATATGGAGTTTTTCATCCCAATCCTTTCTAAATCATTTCTTATGATTTTACACAAATTATTACTATTTTTAATAATTTTATCAAGGCCCGTACAGTCGATTTCCATCAATGGCCATCGAACTGCACTTACAGCGACCTTTTTCAAATTTGATTTGGACATAATTCCAAATCCAACCGTTAGATTTCAAATTTCTAATATTCATTAGAAAGCTCTTTTCGATACGAACCCAACGGTTCCGGTTTTAGGAGAATCCGACGGTCGGATCTCCCGTAATGTCCGTTTGAAATAAATGGTCGAAATTCGCGAACTGCCGCGGCGCGGCGCGTTCTATTCAGGCCATTATATTATATATATAATATATAATATATATTTCGTCGATTTCTATTTAAAACGAATTATATAAATAGTTTTAAAATTCGTTTCCAAAGCAATTTCAACTTCCATTTCAATTCAAATCAAAACTGAATTCTTCTTTATAACTTCGTTTTAAAATTCATTTCTATTCAATTCAATTTTCTATTCAATTTGAATTCATTTTCAATTCACTTTCAATTCAATTTGAATTCGTTTACAATTCAATTCATTTCGAAATCGTTTTCAATTCAATTCATTTCGAAATCGTTTTCGATTCAATTCATTTCGAAATCGTTTTCAATTCAATTCATTTCGAAATCGTTTTCAATTCAATTCATTTCGAAATCGTTTTCGATTCAATTCATTTCGAAATCGTTTTCAATTCAATTCATTTCGAAATCGTTTTCGATTCAATTCATTTCGAAATCGTTTTCGATTCAATTCATTTCGAAATCGTTTTCGATTCAATTCATTTCGAAATCGTTTTCAATTCAATTCATTTCGAAATCGTTTTCGATTCAATTCATTTCGAAATCATTTTCGATTCAATTCATTTCGAAATCGTTTTCGATTCAATTCATTTCGAAATCGTTTTCAATTCAATTCATTTCGAAATCGTTTTCGATTCAATTCATTTCGAAATCGTTTTCGATTCAATTCATTTCGAAATCGTTTTCGATTCAATTCATTTCGAAATCGTTTTCGATTCAATTCATTTCGAAATCGTTTTCGATTCAATTCATTTCGAAATCGTTTTCGATTCAATTCATTTCGAAATCGTTTTCGATTCAATTCATTTCGAAATATTCGATTTCAAAATTACTTTTTAATATTCATTTTAAAATGAATAAAATCGATATAAATATCGTTCACGTCAAAATGGCGTCAATCTAATCAACACGGCTTCATATATTGTTATTTTCAAATATTCCATTTCGAATATTTCTATTTCAAATATTTCTATTTTAAAACTGGAATGAGGCCCAATCAATTGCCATATAAAGTTAATTATATGGATTTTCATACAACACGTGTATAATAGCATTGAAAAATAATCAACCATCAACCAAAGTGCACTACACTGTATAAGCATCAAATATAGATATCTAACGCTTATAACAGCCTGTCAATCAATCGATCGACATATTTAATCAATCAGGATGAGTGAACTCCAAATTTCATCCCAACACCCGTGTGGGGTTTCAAACAATCAAACAAAGATTTTATTTGTGCAGTTGGGCGATGTGTGAAATTTATCGACCCAATCAATATCAGTCAAATCAGTGTATATACATACAAATCGGCCGATTTGTTTATAACTATTCATTTATTCACATTCACGTTAAAAATTATATTTTTAACAATAAAACATTTTATTTCAACCTATGAATTTCTATTCAATTCATTTATTCAATAAAATGATCTTTTTATTTTTCTAATTTATTTTAGAAAATTTCGGCAGCATAACGGCACGATACTAGAAACGGGACGAGGCCTAGCCTTATCCCCGGTCTAGTGAAGGCCCACGCCATTCACACATCAATCAAATTAATTCATTTCACCACACAATTCAATTTCAATCAATAATCTAACTAATTTGCAATCAAACAAACAAGTCCATGGTCTGTGGACGATTGTGTCGGGTGCTACTAAGCACCGTCTGCATCCTAGTATATATATATATAACTAGAAAAATTAAATTGAAAGGTGAGAAATTCTCACATATAGCTATCCTAGCTCCACGGCCCTTCACTGATAGAAATCTTCATTGCTATCGCATCTTCGTCATCTTCGTTGTCCGTAGCCACTACATATATAAAAATCACACATTTTTATCTTGCTACTTGAATAAAAATTGTATTTTTATCCTTTGTTTTCCTATATTAAAATCCGTTCTTTCTATATTTAAAAGTCCAATCTTTATATATGATAAAAATCACATTCCATTAATTGTCAAAACTATAATCTTTTACATCAAAGTTTTAATCTTTTCATTGTCAAAGTTATAATCCGACATATAAATCAAAATCATAATTTATTAACACCTTTATTTCTATTTAAAATATGAGTTTTTGAAATAATTTTCTTCCATATATAAAAAGCCGGTTTTTAAAACTAATTATTTTAAGTTAAAAATGGATAAAACTGAAAGCTTTAAATAAAACAAAATAAAATATAGTTAAAAACTTACAGGGTTTTTCTTCTAGAGGGAGGGGTTGTTCATTCGTGATTGGAGGGTCGGGACATGGTGGTTTGGCGGTGAAACAGGGTGGCGGTGGACGAGCAGGCGGATGCGGTGGTCGGAGGTTCGCCTGAGGGTGGATGTGGGTGCGGCGGCGGCTTAATTGGAAGAGGAGGGAGAATCACGATGGGGGGGGGGGGGGTCGGGTCTCAACAGAAGAGGAGCGAGAAGGGAGCGAGAGGGGTGGAGGTGGCGGGCGACGCGAGGTGGGGCCCTCCGGCGGAGGCGCGGTGGAGATAGGGGGGGCGACGGGGTCAACGGTGAAAAGGAGGATCGGTTTTTAATTTTCAATTTCTTTTTCTGATTGGAGAATAAAAAAGGGGGGGTACGGGGTTTTATAATATATATATTTATTTAATTAAATTATTTTATTTTATTCTCCAAAAAGGCAACTTAAAATTTCGGACTCGAAACGGGACCCACCGCCTGTCGTCCATAGCGTTTCACCCCCATTCCGAACACAATGGGATATACATCATAAGCTGATTCGACTGTTTCGATCAGTTCCCGTTAAATTTACATTTAAATCACTATATTGAATTTTAAACGTACATTTCATATTACCGGGGCCACATACGAACACGAAAAATCCCAGAAAAATATTTTCTAGCTTCGTATTGACGATACGGTCCTAACAAAACTAGTTTCGTCGAATTCTGAGACCGTTTGAAAAATGGCCAATTTCCAGTCGATTAAAATCAACTGAAACTGGTCAAACGCGTTTTCCTTTGCCACGCTCACATATTGATTTGAAAAATTATGAAATTTGAAACCTAGCAATAATTTGACACTGCGGATCCAACAAAAATGGTTTCGTCGAAATCCGAGGTCGTTTGCAAAATGTCCATTTTTAAGGGCCTGAATTCCATAGCGACTATTCAGAATTTTCAACTGGACATAACTTTTGATTCCCGCTACGAACTTTTGATTTTTCGGATTCGTTGGAAAGATATTTACAATTAGATCCTATCATTTTTGGTTTCACTAAAATCCGGATTGTTTTGCACCCGGTATGTTCAATTGAAGTTTGAAATCGAATTATCGAACTACCGCGCCATTTTCAATTCTATTTATAATTATATATAAATATTTATATTCTAACGACGACGCGTATAAATATATACGTTCAAATTATATTCAAAATAAATTTCTCGTCGATATTATTTAAAATAATCTATTTTAAATAATCAAAATTCGCTAAAATTGCCAAAATAAAATTTTCAAACTGGCTCGCATTTTACGGGTTGTTACAGGACAAGGCGATTTCAAGAGGAATTCAGACAATTACCCTTTGGGATTTTAGGATTTATTTTGGATTTTCTTTTGTGGATTTCTTTTTATTTTTGCTCTTGCCTGCTTTTGGGGTTTTACGGTCTTTATATATATTGTGTTTTGGTTGGTAAGGTTGGAGGCTGAGAATCGATGAAGCATGGCATTTGTTTTGACCAGAAAAAATTTGTAGGATATTTATTTTATTTTATTTAGTAAAGCTATGAACTTCAATTTACTCCACTCCGCATGCGTACGGGCAGCTACGGACAGAAATAAATATACCGTTGTAGTCAGCGAGGTGTTAGGATTCCAAAAATATAATAATATCGGTAGGTGGCCTTATATTTTGAAACTTCAAAAATGTTGATTTCCGGGTGCGAAATACTTCAAATAAAAAGTCGCTTATTAAATTAATTAAAAATCACAGTAAAATTCTAAAAATTAAATTATCACTACTTCCCAAAAGAACCTTGTCTAAATTCAATCCCGATCTTTAGTTATATTGAAATAGCCGTTATGGTCGATAAACGATTTTATAGCGACTATCATAAAATTTGAATTGGACATATCTCAAAATCTATACGATGAAATATCGATTTTTCTCTTCCACTAGAAAGATGTACTCCACCAGCTCCACACGTTTCTTGTTTCACAGAAATCCGGCTTAAAATGAATCCTGTACATTCAGTTGAAGTTCGAATCGCCAAATTTCAAACTACCGCGACGTTTCAGGTTCGTTTTAATTATAATTATAAATTATAAGTTCGAACGTTGTACTTTAAGTTATCGATATCGCCAAATCGATATATAAATAATTAAATAAATTAATTATTCGACAGCTAACAAAACGCGCCATTACAGACTTCCCCCCTTAAAATAATTTTGTCCTCGAAATTGCTAAGCTAGGAAAATGCTACCAACTTTACTAACTAGATTTAAAAATCCTTTTTTTTCGTTTACCTCTAAATTTCAGTTTCGACTGGACCCATTTAATTTTAATTAATTTATTAATTCATTTCCGACCAACTAAAATTTTCAAAAAATTCTGAAAATTTTCTAACACCTTAAATTTTCGAAAAATTTCGCTATAACCTCCTTTGTATGGCTCAATACGTCAAACCACAACTCGACTCCCTAGGCCTCCTCAATCCAAAATGAAATCAAAATAGCCAAGTGGCTTGCCAATTCGGCTCATAAAATCCAAACTCATATATGATATAAACTTGTACCTTTTTGTCGGGCTTTTAACTCTATCCCTTTCATCTGCTACCACTTCAACATATACCAATGTTATCCATTCCAATTGATCTCCAATCAGTACATATCCTCAAATCCAAATCGAATTTCATTCGAACTCTAATATCAAATTCCAAATTATTGACTTATCAATTTGCTTCCATTCTAGATTATCTCTAATCCCAATTCAATTTTATTTAACTCGGTTCAAGTTAAATTTCAATTTATTTTTACCATCTCATTTTATTTTATTTAACTTCATTAGTTAAATTTTAATTCCAGAACTTAAGTTCCTGGATTTCTTTCAAATCAATTTGAAATCATAATGCCAATTCAAAACCTTTGAATTTCTAATCAACTTGTTTTCTCAAAACAATTCAAAAACAAAATCTTTGGTAGTAATCCGTCACTTAGAACTCGAAAATGAACACTGATGATGTCTAGATTCATCACCAGAATCTATTTTCCAGCTATCAAAGTGGGTTCAATACTATATCATTTTCAATTTGAATTACATTTTCAAAATCTCCCAGGAACTTAAAATTTCCTTATTTTAATTCCAAATCTGATTTAAATTCATATTTAATTCAAACTATCTCATATATTACATTCATATGAATTCTGATTGGTCATTTATAACCATTTCACCCTTTTATAATCTTATTCGATTATAATAACAACCAACACAATCAATATACTATAATAATTTCAAGATATATATTTCTTCTATAAACAAATATATTTTGGGAAAAATTATTTCATTTACCCTCTTTCAAAACATACCATGACGGTTCATCGTATTCTAGTGTTTAGTAACCCTTATCGATACAGTGGATCAACTGATCGACCAGAATTCATAAGCCACTCAACCAATGAGTCTCCACAATATAAAACCATTTTATATTGAATAACAATTACGCGCTCATATATATACACTCAAACTCAATCTAGGATATTACTAATCCCATCTCTATCGAGTTATGCCACAGAGCCAAGGTAATCACTTAACTTAAGCTCTGATACCAACTGTAACGTCTGGAAATTTCCGACTCCTCGAGAGTCGGAAATTCCGAAAACGTTAGTGAAAGAATTTAGAAGGTGAGAAAGAAAAGATAGAACTAATAGAATAGAAGAAGAAGAAGAACATCAGAATCATCAGAGTAACACAAATCTCACAGCGGAACGAATAACATATAATATATAACATAACTTTGAAGTAAACAGTTATATATATACAATAGCACTTATCAGAGTACAACACTTACAACACAACGGAAATAACTATAGCTATAAAATCTTGCAGCCTCCTGCTCCAAGCTCTCCAAGTATATCTGTAAATCCCGACTACTTGACTGCCCGTACAAATTTAGACACCCAAGAGTTTAGGGAAAACAACAAAGTAAACTCCGGGTCAGTCATGGGACTGGTATGAGTAAAATAGTTTAAAACAGGTATAGGATATCTCATAAGACCACGCCGTGAATACGGAACGGGTTTTTCCCTTATGAGTATCTGAACAACTTGACAAGCAATATCATTGTGATATTATGATAATGTCTAAGTACAAATAGGTATCAATCTAGCAGAAACGCTTGCATCTCACGTTCTACATACATAGTATAAAATCATAAACCGCAGGGCGCTTATCGAAGAATGGATTCCAACAGACAAGGTATGGGAGCACCTTCTGAATAGTGTACTCTAGAGGTGTTACACTCAGGGTTCAACAAGAACGTCTTGCAACCCGGCCACACATGACCGCTCACTCATTTAGCTTGAGTGTCGCGAATATATTGCCACCACGGTTGTAGGCCATCCAACCGTCATCCGAAGATACAGAATCAAAAAGATGTATAAATATGAATATTCTCTAGATCGGTGACAATACGCCCTGCTTGGGGATGACCCAACTAGCCATGCTGCATAGCCTAACTTTTGTTACTTCCCGGTGTGAGGCTAGAAGCTACGTCTATCTTCAGAACATCTGATCACCATTCACTTTGAATGCCACATCGTCATACCCGCCAAATCACAAATTGACTTATCCAAAAATAACACGGGTATATAGCTAAGAGAAACGAATTCCTCCGCCACCAAACGTGAATACGTTTGAACAGATCAACTTACGTGATCCATTGGATATACTCTGTAAGACCTTCTTCCATATACGTTGTCCTGGGACTGGACAAACCGAAGGCACTATTCAGTATATCCATCTTAGTCACTGTTATCTAAGACTTATACAACAGCCCTTGCACTTTACTCCGTCTTCAATTTATCTTTGGCAGATATTGCTCGCAACGCTTATGCCAATACAGAGTGGTTCTTTGGATAATAATCCAACCGGTCTCTCCACATTAACAACGTTAAAATGGTAAAAACTTTGATAGTCTGTGATTCAACTATCAAATGAAAACATGTCGGTGTACAAACAACGATCTTATTTCCAAATGGAAATTCGATCGATCAATCATCATATGTTCATATTTCCTTATTTCATATATTTAGAGAATATATGTTATTAATCATTGGAAAACATTTCCATAGCTTATTTTCACATCACTATTATTTCGCAACTATCAGTCCCTAACTGTAACTAGTATGAGAACAATTCTCTAAGTATCAATCCGGAGGGTCGAAACCAACATCAGATCGTCACTTAGAAAACCGTTCAACTTACCCTCTCCAGTTAGTTTCTGAATTTGCTTAACTCTATTTCTTAAATTCTTATCATGAAAACATTTCATTTCCTATGTTTAGAAAACATATCTGACTATATTTGGAAAACGTTTCCAAAACTCATTTACAGATTTCCAACGAACGTTGTATAAAACGTCGTTACGCTTAATCCATTAATCGCTTATTACTTAACTATATTTCAAATCAACCTTTTCTATCGAACCGCAACTATTCCTTTGTCAATTCTGAAGTAAATCAAGTTGGGGTATAATTACCTCTCAGACCTTAATCGAACAACGTCCTTTACTGTGAAATAGATGAAGCTCGTCACCCACTTTTTCCAATCATCTGTTTACGCAAATTCTCGGATTCAGGTTACGAATCTACTTCTTATATGACAACGTTTGATTTTAACTATAACGTTATAATTCCTACTTCTACAATATCTAACCTGAATTATAACTTTATCTCCTAACTCGAATAATTAAACAGACACCTAATTTCTTAATCAATAACTAAACCTTGATTTAAACCCTGGAAAGTAAATAGTACTTTCCCGAATTCGCTATAATCGAATTCGACGTATAACTCTCTTTCGAGTAACCTCTATTTGATTAACTCTTCTTCGAATAACCTATATTCGATTATCTCTCTTCGAATAACTCATATTCGAAATCTCTCTCTTTCGAATAAACAATATTCGAGCTCTTTCTTTCGAGTATGCTATATTCGAAAATCTCCTTTCGATTTACTAATCGATAACTCCTTTCGATCAAACTAAAATCGATAACTCCTTTAACTCTATTCGAATAACTAATATTCGACTAACTCCTTTGGATCGACTCATTTGATTAACTCCTTCGAATAACTAATTCGAATAACTTACCTTCGAATAACCAATATTCGATTTACTCTAACTCGATTAACTTAATTCTAATCGATTTACTCCATTTCGATTCAACTTAATTCAAATCGATTAACTTAACTCAAATTGATTAACTCTTTTCGAATAACTAAATTCGATTTAACTCTTCTCGAATAACTACATTCGATTAACTCAAATTGAATAACTAATATTCAATTAACTCTTACGTGTTTTACTCTATTCGAATAACTAATTCGAATAACTCTAATGTGTTTAACTCTATTCAAATAACTAATTCGAATAACTCTAATGTGCTTAACTCTATTCAAATATCTAATTCGAATAACTCATTTTGAATAACTAAATTCGATTAACTCTTTTAACTTTACTCGAATAACAATATTCGATTAACACCTTCTTTCGAATAACTATATTCGATTAACTCTTCGACTAACTCCTTTGGATTAACTAACTTCGAATAACTCCTTTGGATTAACTCTTCGACTAACTCCTTCGGATTAACTCTTCGATTAACTCCTTCAGATTAACTAAATTTGAATAACTCCTTTGGATTAACTAACTTCGAATAACTCTTCGACTAACTCCTTCGGATTAACTAACTTCGAATAACTCCTTTGGATTAACTAACTTCGAATAACTCTTCGACTAACTCCTTCGGATTAACCGTTCGATTAACTCCTTCGGATTAACTAACTTCGAATAACTCCTTTGGATTAACTAACTTCGAATAACTCTCCGACTAACTCCTTCGGATTAACTAACTTCGAATAACTCCTTTGGATTAACTAACTTCGAATAACTCCTTTGGATTAACTAACTTCGAATAACTCTTCGACTAACTCCTTCGGATTAACCCTTCGATTAACTCCTTCGGATTAACTAACTTCCAATAACCAATATTCGATAACTACTCTTCGAATAAATAATATTCGATAACTCTTCTCAAATGAATCACATTTGATTTCTCCACTCGAATAAACTATATTTGATAACTCTTCTCTCGAATACACCATATTCGATAACTCTACTTCGGATAAGTGATATTCGACAACTCTACTCGATTAACTCTACTTGGATAACTCTAACTGGTCAACTCTAACTGGTCAACCCTAACTGAGTAACTCTAACTGATCAACTCTAACTGGTCAACTTTAACTGGTCAACTTTAACTGGTCAACTTTAACTGGTCAATTCTAACTGATCAACTCTAACTAGTCAATTTTAACTGGTCAACTTTAACTGGTCTACTCTAACTATTTATCTTTAACTGGTAAACTTTAACAGGTTAACTCAAATGGTTTAACCTAACTTGATTTACTTGTCTTGATTAACTGAACTAATCCACTTAGTATAACTTAGTTAATCCACTTAGTTTGACGCAACTAATTCACTTTGATTAACCACTTAGTTAACTTAACTAATTCACTTCGATTAACCACGTAGTTTAACTTAACTAATTCACATCGATTAACCACTTAGTTTAACTTAACAAATTCACTTCGATTAACTCGACCAATTCACTTGGTTAACTCGACCAATTCACTTGGTTAACTCCTATTTATTTAACAAATAAATATCTCCTTTAGTTTAATTCTATTTATTTAATCTCTAAATAAATATCCTTTATATTTCTTTTAACGAATATAATCCCTTTATATTTTGATTAACAAATATATCCCCTTATATTCGATTAACATATATATTCCCTTGTATTTGATTTACAAATATAATTCTTTTATATTTGTTTTTACCAACTATATTCCTTTATATTCAGAATCCTTTTTCTTATATATATATATATATATGTATATATATATAAAATCCTTTGATTTTATATAAATAAACTATTTTCAAAATATACTTTGAAAACCCCTCTCCTACATTCTGGTATTTCTCATGGTATTTAACACACCATATAACAATGATAAATATCGTCCCACCACGCATAATCACACAGATTATATACATCACATTATATATCACAATATAAAAATCACAGTAAAATAACTGTTGAGGAATCCTGTTGGATTCCTCCAACCTGTTTCCCTGCATCCACAGATGTTAAACAACACCAGTATAATATTCTGATAAACAGAATCAACATATAACTATTTGACGGTTTCTATATATATATACATACGTAAATATATATATAAAATCTCTACTAACTGACTAACAGTTCAAGCAAACAATCAACACATAGTCAAACAGACAATATTTTAACTGTTCTAAGAATACAACGGGAAAATAAAACTGTTTAGAGTTTGTGAGATTTACTCACATTGGCGCGTTAGCCGTTAAATAACGGTTTGCATTATTCGACTCAGTCGGACAATTTATTTCTCCATAAATTGTAACGAGCTCGGATTCACTTCCGGTCAGTCTCATTGTGTTGCTCCCGTCCATACGATCCTGACGTGACCAACGGTTTGTCATTCTGAGTTTCTATGCGTAAGATATTGCATTTAGAAGTTTATACACAAATTAGCATTAACTTGAATTAAATATAAATCCTTTATTTTTTTGGGCTTTAACCTTTAATAATCTGTCGGCCCACTCCAACTTAACCAGCCCGCTTATCCCATTTTCTCTTCTTCCTCCCAAAAGTCTACCGTGCTTCCAGCATTTCACAAACCACCCTAGCCGGTTCTTTATCCAACATTCCTCCTTCCACCACATACAAAAAAAATCGAATAAAAATCACAGATAATTATCTTTTCACAAATTCTATCCAACTGTACCACAAACAACCAGTTCGACGTCCTCATCGGGCTTCCGGCCTCCTTCGTCATGACCAACACCAGCTACACCAAATTCGCATCGCACCTCCTCAATACTCCACCAACCCGTGCTGCTTCACTTCCTCAACCCAAAAAAATTGCGTTCGATCTTCATACCAGAACCGCAGTTCTAGGTTCGATGGAAACCCCAAACTAGACATCGACGTCTCGAATCACAGATTAACCCCAAACTAACACAATCGAACCCATCTCCAACCCTAAACCCAAAAATGATCACAGCAATACGAATGGATGCTCTTATGCTCCACCAGCTCGAACCCTAGTTGCGGTTAACTTCCGAACTCGAGTTTCTGGCATCGAGTACAAAGAAACTAGTACTGGGGACAAGGCGATTTCAAGAGGAATTCAGACAATTACCCTTTGGGATTTTAGGATTTATTTTGGATTTTCTTTTGTGGATTTCTTTTTATTTTTTCTCTTGCCTGTGTTTGGGGATTTACGGTCTTTATATATATTGTGTTTTGGTTGGTAAGGTTGGAGGCTGAGAATCGATGAAGCATGGCATTTGTTTTGACCAGAATAAATTTGTAGGATATTTATTTTATTTTATTTAGTAAAGCTATGAACTTCGATTTACTCCACTCCGCATGTGTACGGGCAGCTACGGACAGAAATAAATATACCGTTGTAGTCAGCGAGGTGTTAGGATTCCAAAAATATAATAATATCGGTAGGTGGCCTTATATTTTGAAACTTCAAAAATGTTGATTTCAGGGTGCGAAATACTTCAAATAAAAAGTCGCTTATTAAATTAATTAAAAATCACAGTAAAATTCTAAAAATTAAATTATCACTACTTCCCAAAAGAACCTTGTCTAAATTCAATCCCGATCTTTAGTTATATTGGAAATAGCCGTTATGGTCAATAAACGATTTTATAGCGACTATCATAAAATTTGAATTGGACATATCTCAAAATCTATACGACAAAATATCGATTTTTCTCTTCCACTAGAAAGATGTACTCCACCAGCTCCACACGTTTCTTGTTTCACAGAAATCCGGCTTAAAATGAATCCTGTACATTCAGTTGAAGTTCGAATCGCCAAATTTCAAACTACCGCGACGTTTCAGGTTCTTTTTAATTATAATTATAAATTATAAGTTCGAACGTTGTACTTTAAGTTATCGATATCGCCAAATTGATATATAAATAATTAAATAAATTAATTATTCGACAGCTAACAAAACGCGCCATTACAGAAAATAAGGGAATGACCATGTACCATTGAATATGGCAGAGTAAATAAGGAAACAAGATGAACAACAATATCAATAAAGAGCCCCTAAACTACTATAAGATAATTACTAAACTACACCAACACTATAGAATAATTGCTATATTGCACCACCACTAGTCACCCTAAGGTTGATCCCGCCTACAGACTTAATAATGATATTGGTAGTTTCGTGCACCCCTAGCTGCCTTCATAGGTACCGCCTGCCCCTATCTCCACTAGGTGTACCCACTACCCCGAAGCGATCGGCTCCCTAACTCGTAGATACCCGTGCTGGCCTCATAGTGGGGTGTATCACTGCCCAAAGTGGCAACTCAATACAACCAACAATGCACGACTTATATCTACATGATGCAACAACGTCTTACCTACAATCCCGGGCCCACACATGCATATCAACCCGTTTGACTTGCATTGCCACCACTAACCTGTTTTGACCTCTTACAGTCAAGCCTAGTTTGTGTGTCCCGTCCTCGACTTGGGTCGAGCTCACAAAGATACGTATGGGTTATTGGTTGAAATGGGCCCCCATTATTTGACACAAGCTATCCACCTAAGCTTGGTCCCCTCTAGTACATCCCACTTAACACACTTCTTATTCATGTTTAAATTACATGTTCCAATTTTGGTTAAGTGTTTCTAATCGTATTTCCAATGCCACCTAAGGCACCCACTGGATTCCACATGCCACCTAAGGCACCCACTTAACCCCCTCATATCCCACTACATGTTTATCTGGTTAAGTGCATCTTAATTCATTAAGACCGTAACCTCATAAAGACCTGTCAAATTAGACTGGCATTTGTGGTAGCTGGATTTGCCGGGCGGGTCTGGGCAGTATTACACCACAAAAGGGCCTAACCTCGTGTCTTTACAATTGTTACGTATTTAATTTTTGTCTAAGACCTCTCACATTAAACTGGCATTTGTGGCAGCTGGATTTGCCGTGTGGGTCCGGGCAGTCTTACACCACAAAAGAGCCTAACCTCGTGTCTTAGACGATTAATTACTCCTAATTAATCATTCCCCAATTTGAATTACTTTCCCTATTCAAATTATCAATCAATTCCAAATTTAATTATGTCCATAATTGACTCAATTAAGTCCATCCATTTATGGTATGTAAAATCATACCAATTTTCATCACAATTTTATTTTATGCCTTTTAATGCATTTATGCCAATTAAATATTTTTAATATTATCCCCTTTACCCCATGTTGTACGTTCGTTCGTTTAACGTAAAATATACGTTAGACTCGAATAGTCTAACTCATGGAATAAAGAAAAAGCATCACAACATACACATAATGAAAAATTAGATCTAAACATAGGGGTGAACATGCATGTGTGAATGATGTTCCACATCTAAAACTTGCATAGGCCAAAGTTACAACTTGCATAAACAACATATGTCATGGATCCAAATCTAAAGGTGTGAACTTGTTGAGATAATGGTCACAAACTTTCATAAATCATGTATGTCATAGATCTACTTCTAAAGGTGTAAACTTGCATAGGCAATAACCCTAAACTTGCATAACATGATTCATATCCCAACCTCATATATTTATATAAACTTGCATATGTGATTTATGCATCATAACAATGGTGTAAACTTGCATCTAACATGTAAATTATCACGTAGAATTTATCATATAACTCACACATGTCATAGCCTAACTTTAGATCTAAAATTGATGTCATGAAACATGTAAGGTTATACTAACTTGCCTATGATTCTTGTCTAAATCAATATCTAAACTTGCATACATACTTGTGATCTATCATATGAATTAACATAACCAAACTAGCATATGAACAAGATGATTTGATTATACATAAGCCAAATCATAGAATTACAACATAGGTGATAGTATTACATCATAAATGATATAATCACAACATAACGTCATAGAGATTTCAACACAATTCTACAACATAATTACAACATGTGATTAATAATTCACATCACGTCCATACAATCTGCATCCTAACTTAATCCAACTAAATTGCTAATTATTTTATTAAAATTATCGAAATCACAACTCAAAGAAGAACTTGAGTTCTAAATTCTGATTTCTGAAGTTGAATTAGCTATCCTTTGAAGAAGATTCGTTGTTAGGGTTAAATAGAACTGATTTGATTTGTTGTTCTTCCTTTCTAATTGGTGGCGGCTACTCTAGGATTCAAGATGACAGCATGACAGCCATAGTTTTAGTTTTAATTCTGATTTAGGGTTTGAGTCTATGGCTCTTTTTATAGAGTTTTGAATTAATTTAAGCCGTCGGATGATCTTAGGGTTAATCAAAACCATTCAGTCGGGATAGGGTGACACCTCAGCCCTAATGACTCAGCAAGGATTCAGAAAGGACTCAGCAACACGGGTCAGACTGAGCCAGAAAGTTGTGCAGGCCTGCTGCCTCGGCTTGGGCGCACTTGGCAGGTGCACCAGTGCAAATTTGTACTGGCGCACTTCCAAGTGCGTCAGTGCAATTTTTTTTTCTTGTTTGGCCACAATCTTCGTTACTCTATAACTCCTTCATCCGGTACCCGTTTCCCGCAAACTCGGATTCTATCTCAACCAGAATTCCGAGACGAACACGATGGCGCAACCCCATTCCCTTAATTCTCACATCTGAGATTAATTATTCTTTAATTTAGTTAATTCGATTATTCAAAAATCCGGGGTGTTACAATAAGTTTGTAGAAGTCTTCGTGGCTGATATCTTGATTTTGTTTTCAAAGAACGAGGGAGAACATGCTTTGCATTTAAGAGAAGTCATGGATATACTTCGAGCACATCAACTTATGGTGAAGTTCTCCAAAATGTCATTTTTGGAGAGAAGAAGTAAGGTTTCTAGGACAGGTGGCGTCCAAATAAGGGATAGTAGTAGATCCCGCAAAAGTAGTCGCGGTGCAAGACTGAAAGGTCCCAAGGAATGCAACAAGAGTAAGAAGCTTTATTGGACTAGCGGATTAATATAGGAAGTTCATTAAGAAATTTGCGAAGGTATTCGCCCCACTTACTGGATTAATGAAGAATAATATAACTTTGCTCGGGATATTTATTGTGTTGTCACTTTCCAATGATCGAAGAGGGCTCTTACAATGGCCCCAGTTTTGATTATTACCCTACGGTAATAAAAGGTTTACGGTATACATGGATGAATGTGGCACGGGACTAGGTGCCATTTGGATGTGGAAAGGAAGGGTAAGGTCGTAGCGGGTGCCTTAAGAAGAAAAAGATTGACTTCAAGTCCCCTTTATGTGTAAAGGAAAAAGTTCAAAATACACATCAACCTTTGATTTTAAAACCTTCGGTTAAGATAGTAGTTGGCATCGCTAGGAGTAAGACCTACGCTTTTGGATCAAATAAGGACTTCACAAAGAAAAGACCCTCAAATAGTTGACGCAATAGATAAGTTTAGTAGAGAAGAGACCTCTAATCACCTTAATAACTACACTTGGAAACATGGTTAGATCTGATTATTTTCAAGAGATGGAACTTCCACATGGAATACCCTCTAGTGAATTTTGAAGACCCTTTGAGGAAATGTCAGCATGACACAGCAGAATTTGTAGTCTCGAGTATATTAGAAAGAGAAGAGGTAATGGGTTCCAACTCACATTTTGGAAACAGAAATAAAGAAGCTACGCAATCGTGAAGTTAAGACAGTCAGAGCACAATAGGGTGAAGCTCAAGAAGATGCGACTTAGAAGGCTGAAGACTAGATACGCGCATCATACGCTTTTTAGGGTATATCCTTGATCTCTCTTTTTCTATAAAGTTTATTTGCATGCTAGTCTTTATCTTTTAAGTATATCCTCTCGGTCCTATCCTCGATCCTTAGGTAGAAACCAATGGATGTAAACATGTATTTGAAACATGTTATGATTGATGGTTGCAAGTGGTTGCTCGTGGATGCATATACACACACTAGGTACTAGATCGGCTCAATCACTTTCATATTGCATATGCATATATGTATTTATATATGGATTGGAACTTGATGCGTTATCATGTGATATACACGTAAATATGTATATTTTATCCGCATATTTATCTTATTTTATCTTTTAAATAATTGATATTGTGCATTTATAGTTGTGTTTACAGATTATTTTTTATGAATGGATTAACGCACTTAATTGTTGAAAAGGTGGAAGAATTTGTACTAGAAGAGTGTTGAATTTTAGAGCTGGATTAAAGCTTGAAGACCTAAAGAAAAGTTGTTATTCAATCGCCTTCTGCTGCATATTTTAAAGATAAGATTCAATGCTTTTCCATAATGATCACTTTGAGTTATTATTCATTCTAAAGGCAATTAGAGTTGAAGCCCGCAACCTATTTTCCATGACATCTGCATGCATTCACATTGGTCTAGTTGCTAATTGGGCTAAGTTATTTGTCCCATATCTGCTTGTTAGGCTTCTCATTCATGCGCTGCATGCGTTCACATTGAGCTATTTGATTTATATGTTATTTTGGAAAAGGGGTTTTGTCCCATATTATGGAATTTGCTAAGTAGTCTTTGTCATAACAGCTGTAAATACGTTGTATCTCATTCATTGAAAGACACACTTAGTTTTATTCTGTAATTCTCTTCTTGGAATAAAACTCTTCTTCTCCCTTTCTCTCAGTTGTTATTTTATTTATGTTCATGTTATTTAGTTTATGTTTCTCTTCTTCTTTAGCTATGTCTAGCTAATCCCCTTTGATTAGGGGGTGATGACGCTAATAGTTATGATTCAACATGAATCACATAGCCAACAGATGAGGACTTTATACATGTAAATCTGGATCTAAATCAAGGGTTAGATCTGAAACTTCATATTCTGTGTCATTTAAGAGCTATGCTCCTTCATAGGGTATATTCATGTTCGATCTAACAATTATCAGATTTAGATCTAATTTTAGGGTTTTAGAAATTAATTAGTGAATCTGTCCTGATAGTCTATGGTTGTTTAAGACGTCAGCTCCTGCATAGGCTATGCTTGTCGTTATTTACTTATTTGTTTCTAAGAACCTAATTATTGTTGGTTCATGTGCGTGACAGAAACATGAATTAGATCTATATTTTTGTTGGCTATTGATGAGTGTGAATTGAATCTATGTCATTATCCCCTAATTGCTTTCTTTTATTATATAAATCTCTCTTTTTATTTAATTGTTGTTATTTTTGATGTTTTCAATCAATCAAAATCCTGGAATAACTTGATTGGATTTATTAATTAAAATATTTTTGGTCCCGGAGTTCGACACCCTCTACAACAATCCTTGTTGTTTAGGAAAGCCGAACGGATTTTACAGTTTTTTACAACTGTTTAATTTGTTCGCAAACAAATTTTGGCGCCGTTGCCGGGGATCAAAATTATTTTTATTTTTAAATCCTTCGGGTTATACTTTTTTTTAGTTTTCCTACTTATAAAAAAACACAAAAATATTTAATCTTGTTAGTTGATTTGTTATTTTTTTCTTTCTATTTTCTCATTTTTGTTTTCTTTTTATATATAGAAAAAAAAATCTAGATTAGCTTTGATTTGGTATTTCTAATTTATACCTTGATCTGCTAATTAAGAGAGAGGAAAAAAATGTAATTTTCGGTTTGATTTCTTTCCTTTCATTGCTTTTCTAATTTCTTGGTTATACCACAATCTCAACAAATAAGGAGGAAAAAAATATTCTTGCCAATTTTTATTCAATTTCTTTCCACTTGTTTTTCTCATTTTCTTTCCTTTTTCTTTCAAATTTCTTTCCAACTTTCCACACCTCTACTTTTACAGCAATATATACATATATATATATATATATACATATATATATATATATATATATATATATATCTTCTTTTCATTTTATTCATCTCTTATCATGCCTACAAGTTTCTCACCATCCACTTCTTATGCCCTCTCTCACCACTTCTCTGATTAGACTCCCCCCTTCAGCTTTTGCCTTAGCATCTCCATACAACAAATTCTGCAAATTTTCATTGACCAAATTTCCACCTAAAACCGCCAATACCTCCACTTTCCAATGCAAGACAATCAGATCAGGTAATCCACATCTACATCGTCCAAACCTTTCCTCATTCACCATACACCGCAAAACAGATCAATACATCACTGCCGCAATCAACATATTCACCCCCAAGCCAAAATTCAACTTTAACCTCATGGCAGAAAAAAACATTCACAAACCAATACCACCACTTCCATCGTCTACAAATACCCCCTGGTCCCACTTATACAATCCCCTTCACCTCTTCAAAACCACACAGCAATCTCCAATACCCTTCGACAGCATTTCAAAGCCACCAACCTGACCATTCACCAACCGCAAAGCCCATATTCCTTGCCAAAACAATTCACGCACAAACAGCAATCCTCCAAATTGCAGTCACCCACTTCTTCACCACAAAACCGGCACACTTACTTGCAAACAAGCCCTTGTAGTTCAACACTCTCAGACCTCTTCACGCAACCAAAAGCCATTCTTTGTCCAAATTTACGAAACCCTCCCCTCGCCAGAACCACCCAATCGGAAACCCCTTCACCTAAACCGCAAAAACCCAAAGATCATCACGAACCAATCGTCCATATCATCAGCCCTTGTAGCACCCCACATCCATTAATGTCACTCACAAAGGGAATGCATTAACTTCCATGGTGGTTATAAGTGAATATAGAACAAAAAAATTACAACAAGACAGATAATTAATAGTACTTGGAAATCTAAAACTTCATTTTATTGCAGCGGAAATTAAACATGTTTGTTACATCATAAAACCATAGATCATAACCAAGTACAATATCCATCTTCATAAAAACAAAATACATAATCCCATTACATAAATAGCCATTAAAAAGATAACAAGCTGGACTTTACTTCAACGGTCCAAGCTTTCCAAAGAGAGATGAAGCAATTCAATCAAACTCCACTAGAGCTGGGCCCAACCTGAGGACCTGGAGGGGGGAAAAGGATAGAAATAGAGGGGGTCAGACATAAAATTTGGCGAGTATGATAATTCTAACAATACTATTATCAAAATAACTAGACTAAGGCATAAGCTGGAAGACAAGTAAATGTCTACGAACTCTTAGGAAGATAAAGATAGCGTTTAAGATAACATTAAAGATAACGGTAAAGGCACACCTAATTACTAACGAATGATTACTACACTGCACCGCACATTACTACACTGCACCACACCAGCCACCCTATTGTTTGATCCCACTTGCTTCACACAGAAAATTTATAAATAGCCTTACGTACCCCTAGCTTACTACATAGGTGTCGTCTGTCCCTATCTCCACTAGGTGTACCCCACTACCCACTTTCGATCGGCTCCCTACTCGTAAATACCCGTGCTGGCCCCATAGTGGGGTGTATCACTCCCCTAAATTGGCAACCCGATACGACTTGAGAATGCACGGCTTATACCTACATGATGCAACAACGTCTTACCTACCAGCCCGGGTCCACACTTGCACACGAAACCCGTTGGACTTGCGTTGCCACCGCTCCCCGTTTTGGCCTCTTACAGTCGAACCCAGCATGCGTGTCCCGTCCTCGACTTGGGTCGAGCCCTCAAAGATACGTTTGGGATACTGGTCGAAATGGGCCCCCACAAGCTACCCACGTAAGCTTGTCACTAGTATATCCCACTTAACCCTCTTAGTCATGTTCATTTACATGTGTGTTTGGTTAAGTCTTACTAATCGTATTTCACATGCCACTAACGACACCCCCTAGATTCCTCATGCCACCCAAGGCACCTACTTAACCCCCATGTCCCACCTTACATGTTTATCTGGTTAAGTATTTCTTTATTCATTCAGGCCATAACCTCATAAAGACCTCTCACATTAGACTGGCGGGCGGGTCCGGGCAGTCTTACACCATAAAAGAGTCTAACCTCGTGTCTTTACAACTGTTATGCTTTAGTTTAGGCCTAGGACCTCTCACATTGGGCTGACATTTGTGACCATCGGATTTGCCGGGCGGGTCCGGGCAGGTTTACGTCACAAACGAGTCCAACCTCGTGTCCTAAGCATTGATTAACACTTAAAATCTTTTACCCCAGTTTTAATAATTCCCTATTCAAATTATTAATTAAGTCAACTTTTAATGATGTCCATAATTGACTCAATTATGGCCATCCACTTATGGCATGCAAAATCATATCAATTGCACCCCAACTTTTTAATATTAAATCCTTAATATTACCCCTACCCCACGTTTATACGTTCGCTTATTCAACGCATAATATAGGCTAGACTTGTATAGTCTAAAACCTAGCACAAAGATAAATTATCACAACATATAGACAATTAAAATAAATCTAATCATAATAGGGGTGAAACTTGCATAAACTACACATGTTAAGCATCAAAAGGCGTCAACTTGTTAAATGTCTCAATTTATATGATATGATCATAGCCCAAATCTATACATAAACTTGCATATGGGGTTTTTAGGCAACATAATGATGGTGTGAACTAGCATAGGATATCACATATGTCATAGCATAATTTTAGATGTAATAATAGATGTCTTGGTATATGTTCATAACTTTTCTAATCAATCTAACATGCATATGTGACTTGTCATATAGATCAACATAACCCAAACATGATGATTTAATTAATATGAACTAACTAGCATATATGGTAACATCATGGCCTTTTTAACATGTATGATTCATCACAACTTAGCATAGAAACTTTCAACATACATAACATCATCATAGCATGATTTACAACATATAAGATATCATCATCACATAACATTGGATTTACAATATACATGATAGCAAAAGGGGTTTACAACAACATATATGAATTCACATCATCTACTAATAATCCATTCATAACTCAACCTAATTAAAATGATAATAATCTTGTTAGGATCATCATACTCACAATTTAGAGAAGAAAAGAGAGAGTTTTGCTTTGCTTTAGGGTTGAGAGAATTAGAATTGAATTTGCTTTTCTTCTTTCTTAGTTGGCGGCGACTCCATTGATTTCCATGGTGATGGTATGACGGTAACTATTCTATTTTAATTAGTTTTACGGTTAGCATTAGGATGTATTTATAGGTGTAGGAAGTTATTTAGGACCATTAGATTAACCCTGAACCATGAGAACAAATCAAATGCAAAATCTGCATTTGAGCGAATCGGCCTACGGGTTGACAACCAAATACCCTGGATTAACCGCTAGTCGACCCAACAGGGCTCGGGTCGACCTCAAAAATGGGTCGGTTCGGTTATTCCTCCTCCCAATTCACTGTTTTGAACTTTTTCGCATATTTAATTATTTAATTTTTAATTTATATATATATATATTTCTCTGCGCAACCCATTTCACTTAATTCTTTTCTAAAAATTAAGTATACTTTAATTTGTGAATTTTATTGTTATAAAATTACGGGATGTTACATTCTTCCCTCCTTAAAGGATTTCGTCCCCGAAATCTCCAAGTCAAGAAGAATGTATATCCTACCATCTAATCATCCATCTACTCAACCATCAAACACCAGCATCCATTATCCTTAAAAGACTTCTAATGCTTTAATGTTTATATGCACAGTGTGTGTATATTTCCATATCTAATGCAAAATTAGGCAGTCTACTGATTCAGTCGACCTCCTTAGTGCAATTCATGATAGTGCCATGCATCCAATATGTATGCATAAGATTCCTAATGATACATATTAATTCTATATGTGTGCACAACCATCCACCCAAATGCAGCAACTATATGATAATACAACCATTACACATCCATTTTACTAAATACATCCATATATATGCAATATGCAATATGAAGTGACTGAGCCGATCTGGTGCCTAATAGTGTGTGTATATGCATCCACGAGCAACCACTAGCAAACACTTGCATCCACTTTGCATCCACCATACATAACATGTCTCAAACACATGTTTCAACCATAGGATTATCCTAACTAAGGTCAAAGATACTAGCGAGAGGATATACTAAAGATAAGATAAGTACAAGCTAAGCGATAAAGGAGAAATTAAAAGACATACCCTCAAAAAGAAAAGGGTATTGTGAACGCATCTTCTCTTCTGTCTCCCAAGTAGCGTTGCTCTCATCATCTCCCCATTGCACTTTGTCTAGTCTGACCTCTCGATTCCTCAACCTCTTGATCTCCGACCCAAGAATGCGCGTAGGAGCTCGTCGAATTGTCGCATCACGCTCTATCTCCACCTCTCTAAGAAAGCTCGGCTCTACCACTTCCGCGGTCTCGTGCAAACACTTCCTCAAATGTGACACATGGAATACGTCGTGTACACCACTAAGTCTCTCGGGCAACTCCACTCTATACGCCATCTGCCCAATTTTCTCCTTAATAGGAAACGACCCTACAAACCTTGGTGCTAATTTCCCAACGGACCCAAAGCGAAAAACGTTCCGTAATGGAGACACTTTGACAAAGACCATGTCCCCAACTTCAAACTCGAGATTTGTCCCCCTCTTATCCGCATAAGATTTCTGCCTATCCTGTGCTGCTTTCATCCTCCTTCGAATCAAGTCGATCTTCTACGAAGTCTCCCTAATCATATCGGGCCCAAGTAAGATCTTATCCGTAGATTCCCACCAACCTGTAGGTGAACGACAAGGTCGTCCATAAAGAGCTTTGAATGGTGCCATACCAATGCTGGACTGAAAGCTGTTATTATATGCGAACTCCACCAATGGAAGATGCTCTTCCCACGTACCCCCAAAGTCTAGGATATATAGCCTCAACAGATCCTCTAGAATGCGATTCACCCTCTCGGTCTGGCCGTCCGTCTAAGGACGATATGCGGTGCCCAAACATAACTGAGTCCCTACCACCTCTTGTAAGCTTCTCCAAAATTCGCTAGTGAAAATAGGATCGCGGTCGCTCACTATGCTAGAAGGAACACCGTGCAAATGAACTATTTCTCGAACGTATACGGAAGCTAACCATGGAGAAGTCCTCTTACTCTTTATGGGAATGAAATGGGCGCTTTTAGTAAGTCTATCTACTATAACCCAAATTCCAGTATTACCCTTCCTTGATCGCGGTAACCCATCCACAAAATCCATCGAGACACTTTCCCTCTTCCATAGTGGAACCTCCAATGGGTGAAGCAACCCACCGGGTTTCTTTTGCTCCGCTTTTACTTGTTGGCACTCCAAGCATCTAGCGACATACTCGGCCACATCTTTCTTCATGCCGGCCCAAAAGTTAACTCTCTTCATGTCTTTGTACATCTTGTCCCCGCCGGGATGAATGGTCATCTTCGAATGATGTGCTTCGTCAAGAATAGTCTTCCTTAGGTCATCATCTTTGTGTACACAAAGTCTACCGTCCCTACGTAACCAACCCTTATCGTCTAGGGTATACCTACGGAGATGGCTTGATGACTCCCCTCCTTTGAGTTTTTCTACTAACTCAACCAACTGCGGGTCGTCTCGCTGTGCCTCGCCAATCCGTCCCAAAAACGTAGGTCTGACCTCCAAGGATGCTAGCAAACCGTGTACGAAGTCAACGGAAGGTCTAAAGTCAAACATCTAAATGAATTCTAAACTTCGCCATTCAACAAACAAAGGACTTAAGGATGATCTTTTTCTACTTAAGGCGTCTGCCACCATATTACCCTTGCCAGGGGTATAGGCTATTTCGAAGTCGTAGGACGCTAAGAACTCCATCCACCTTTGTTGCCTTAAGTTCAAGTCCTTTTGAGAGAATAGGTATTTTAAAGACTTGTGGTCAGTGAATAATTCGAATTTCTCGCCAAGAAGATAATGACGCCAAGACTTAAGCGCGAAAACAATAGCGGCCAATTCTAGGTCATGTGTAGGATAATTTTTCTCATGCGCTCTCAACTGCCTTCCACCATAGGCTATTATCCTACCCTCTTGCATTAAGACCGCGCCTAGTCCTGTCCCACAAGCATCAGTATAAACGGTAAACGACTTACTCCCGTCTGGCAATACTAAGACTGGGGCTGAAGTCAAAGCTCTCTTCAAACGTTGGAACGCATCATCACAATCTACGTCCCATGTGAAAACTAAGTACTTCTTCGTCAAGCGTGTCAATGGAGCTGATATCTTTGCGAAGTCTTTGATAAACTTCCTATAGTAGCCAGCCAACCCCAAGAAACTTCTCACTTCGGTAGCATTTTTAGGGACCTTCCAATCTTGGACGGCCACCACCTTCGCGGGATCCACGGCTATCCCTTCTTTGGAAACCACGTGCCCCAAGAACCGTACTTCCTTCCTCCAGAAGTGACACTTAGAAAATTTAGCCTTAAGACTATGCGCTCGTAGGGTCTCCAACACTTCCCTAAGATATAGGGCATGCTCTTCTTCATCCTTAGAAAAGATCAAGATGTCATCTACAAAGACTACCACGAATTTGTTAAGGTACTCCCTAAACACCCTACTCATCAAATCAAAAAAATATGTTGGGGCATATGTCAAACCGAAGGGCATCACTAGCCATTCATAGAAACCGTTCGGAGTCCTAAAGGTAGTCTTGTCTATGCTATCCTCAGCCACTCTCAACTGATGGAACCCAGTGGCTAAGTCCAACTGCGAAAACACTGAGGCGCCAACTAACTGATCGAAGAGATCGTCAATCCTCGGCCGTGGGTTTCTGTTCTTCTTAGTAAGTTTATTAAGTTCTCTATAGTCCACACAAAGTCTAAGGGACCCATCCGCCTTCGTGGCAAATACTACTGGAGCACCCCACTCCGATATACTTCGTCTTATGAACCCCTTCTCAAGCAACTCCTTCACTTGCTTATCGAGTTCCCTCCTTTCACGTGGAGCTATGTGGCGTACTGGCAAAGATACTGGTTTCGCATTATCCACAAGATATATTCGAAAATCTATCTTCCGCTTCGGAGGCAAGCCCTTCACCTCCTCAAACACATCCGAATATTCTCGGACCACTCTAACAGATCATAGATTTTCCTCAGACGTGTCAAGCGATTCTAGATAACTTAGCATAACCGAATTTATGGGATTACAGAAGATTTCGAGAGTGTTGCCAAGGCGAGTCACGAGCCTAACTACTCTCCTTTCACAATCAAGAACGGCCCCATTTCTGGATAACCAATCCATTCCTAAAATTAGCCCATAGCCCGTGAAGCCCAACACATAAGCATCACATCTAAATTCAATGCTAAGTATGGAAATTTTCAAATCCAAACACATCATGGACAAATAAGCTGAGCCCCCTATTGGATTCGAAACAATTAAGGGATCCTCTACTAAACTGGTGTTTAAGTGCAGTGATTCAACTAATGATGCAGAGATAAACGAATGTGATGCGCCCGAATCGAATAAGGTACGGATAGGATGATCAAACAGAAAAACTAAGCTTTCAACATAAATGGTTCTACCTCGTTCTTGCAGCGGTGGGACCGCGAGAGCCTGAACTTGTCCCTTAGCCTGCCCTGGTGCCATAAGAGCATGCACCTGTCCTCCCGAGGTAGCTCATGCCCTCTGCCCCTTCTTTGGGCAGTCCTTCACTAAATGTCCCGCATCGCCACAATGAAAACAGCCTGTCTTCTTTTTCTTTCGACAATCCTTGCTGAGATGGCCTCGGGTTCCACAGTTAAAGCACTTCTTCTTTCCCTTGCCATTATTGTCTTTTCCACCCTTCTTGTTTTGCTGTTGTGGTTTCTTCTGATCCCCCTTCTTCTCGGGTGCCTTATCAGCTTTAGCGCTTTTCTCCTCATGCATGAGCACCATTTCTACTAACTTCTCAAAGGTGGCCCCCATCGGGATGGGGGTCATAGCCAACCCTTGCAATGGTTCATTCAAGCCATTCACGAACCTTAGAGCCTTCTTCTCCGGCGTGTTTATTAAGTCCAAGTCAAACCTTGCTAACTGATTAAATTTATTAACATATTCTTTCACTGATGAGTTTCCTTGCTTCAATGTCAAGAACCTTTCCATATATAGATTTTCTTCCGCCCTTGAGAGAAACTTCGCCTCGAACCTACGTCTGAAATCCGCCCAAGAGTTAATAGGACGCTCCCCATTAGTGACCTCCCACCAAAACGAGGCCTCTCCCATCATCAACCAAGCTGCTAAACGAACTCTCCTCCCTTCTTCTACTTCAAAGATTTCTAGCAATTCTTCCACCTCCTTAAGCCAATATCTAGCTTCCACAAACGTTTCTGACCCTTGAAATGGTTTTCCACCCATAGCCTTGAATTCCTTGCATGTCTTTGCAAAAGTATCTACGCGAGGAGGAGGAGGAGGAACGGGTGCAACTGGTGGTGGAGAAACATTGGCTGGACCTGCAGCGGCCCTAGCCTCCAATAGCCTCCTATACCATCCTGGTATCGTTACACCGTCGGGTAGATTAAGATCTTCAGCCATGCTGAAACGAAAAAGGAAAGATTCAAAATGGAGAATTTGAAAGATAAAGACATGTGGCTATTGGGGATTATGTTTTTCTTAAAAACTTTTCTCATTAAATTTCTCATTAAAACATGTTTCTGAAAACACTTCTTCCAAAAATAACTATTTTTCTAAAGTATTTTTATCTGTTCTGGTAACCTTAAGCACTGATACCACGTATAACACCCCACGTCCATTAATGTCACTCACAAAGGGAATGCATTAACTTCCATGGAGGTTATAAGTGAACATAGAACAGAAAAATTACAACAAGACAGATAATAAATAGTACTTGGAAATCTAAAACTTCATTTTATTGCAGCGGAAATTAAACATGTTTGTTACATCATAAAACCATAGATCATAACCAAGTACAATATCCATCTTCATAAAAACAAATACATAATCCCATTACATAAATAGCCATTAAAAAGATAACAAGTTGGACTTTACTTCAACGGTCCAAGCTTTCCAAAGAGAGATGAAGCAATTCAATCAAACTCCACTAGAGCTGGGCCCAACCTGAGGACCTGGAGGGGGAAAAAGGATAGAAATAGAGGGGGTCAGACATAAAGTCTGGCGAGTATGATAATTCTAACAATACTATTATCAAAATAACTAGAATAAGGCATAAGATGGAAGACAAGTAAATGTCTATGAACTCTTAGGAAGATAAAGATAGCGTTTAAGATAACATTAAAGATAATGTTAAAGGCACACCTAATTACTAAAGAATGATTACTACACTGCACTGCACATTACTACACTCCACCACACCAGTCACCCTATTGTTTGATCCCACATGCTTCACACTGAAACTTTATAAATAGCCTTACGTACCCCTAGCTTACTACATAGGTGTCGTCTGCCCCTATCTCCACTAGGTGTACCCCACTACCCACTTTCGATCGGCTCCCTACTCGTAGAAACCCGTGCTGGCCCCACAGTGGGGTGTATCACTCCCCTAAAGTGGCAACCCGATACGACTTGAGAATGCACGGCTTATACCTACACGATGCAACAACGTCTTACCTATCAGCCCGGGTCCACACACGCATACGAAACCCTTTGGACTTGCGTTGCCACCACTCCCCGTTTTGGCCTCTTACAGTCGAACCCAGCATGCGTGTCCCGTCCTCGACTTGGGTCGAGCCCACAAAGATATGTTTGGGATACTGGTCGAAATGGGCCCCCACAAGCTACCCACCTAAGCTTGTCACTAGTATATCCCACTTAACCCTCTTAGTCATGTTCATTTACATGTGTGTTTGGTTAAGTCTTACTAATCGTATTTCACATGCCACTAAGGGCACCCCCTAGATTCCTCATGCCACCCAAGGCACCTACTTAACCCCCATGTCCCACCTTACATGTTTATCTGGTTAAGTATTTCTTTATTCATTCAGGCCATAACCTCATAAAGACCTCTCACATTAGACTGGCATTTATGGCAGCTGGATTTGCCGGGCGGGTCCGGGCAGTCTTACACCATAAAAGAGTCTAACCTCGTGTCTTTACAACAGTTATGCTTTAGTTTAGGCCTAGGACCTCTCACATTGGGCTGACATTTGTGACCACTGGATTTGCCGGGCGGGTCCGGGCAGGTTTACGTCACAAACGAGTCCAACCTCGTGTCCTAAGCATTGATTAACACTTAAAATCTTTTACCCCAGTTTTAATAATTCCCTATTCAAATTATTAATTAAGTCAACTTTTAATGATGTCCATAATTGACTCAATTATGGCCATCCACTTATGGCATGCAAAATCATATCAATTGCACCCCAACTTTTTAATATTAAATCCTTAATATTACCCCTACCCCACGTATATACGTTCGCTTATTCAATGCATAATATTGGCTAGACTTGTATAGTCTAACACCTAGCACAAAGATAAATTATCACAACATATAGACAATTAAAATAAACCTAATCATAATAGGGGTGAAACTTGCATAAACTACACATGTTAAGGATCAAAAGGTGTCAACTTGTTAAATGTCTCAATTTATATGATATGATCATAGCCCAAATCTATACATAAACTTGCATATGGGGTTTTTAGGCAACATAATGATGGTGTGAACTAGCATAGGATATCACATATGTCATAGCATAATTCTAGATGTCATAATAGATGTATTAGTATATGTTCATAACTTTTCTAATCATTCTAACTTGCATATGTGACTTGTCATATAGATCAACATAACCCAAACATGATGATTTAATTAATATGAACTAACTAGCATACATGGTAACATCATGGCCTTTTTAACATGTATGATTCATCACAACTTAGCATAGAAACTTTCAACATACATAACATCATCATAGCATGATTTACAACATAAAAGATATCATCATCACATAACATTGGATTTACAGTATACATGATAGCAAAAGGGTTTACAACAACATATATGATAATTCACATCATCTACTCATAATCCATTCATAACTCAACCTAATTAAAATGATAATAATCTTGTTAAGATCATCATACTCACAATTTAGAGAAGAAAAGAGAGAGTTTTGCTTTGCTTTAAGGTAGGGAGAATTAGAATTGAATTTGCTTTTCTTCTTTCTTAGTTGGCGGCGGCTCCATTGATTTCCATGGCGATGGTATGACGGTAACTATTCTATTTTAATTAGGTTTAGGGTTAGCATTAGGATGTATTTATAGGTGTAGGAAGTTATTTAGGACCACTAGATTAACCCTGAACCATGAGAAAAAATCAAATGCAAAATCTGCATTTGAGCGAATCGGCCCACGGGCTGACTGCCAAACACCCTGGATTAACCGCTAGTCGACCCAGCAGGGCTCGGGTCGACCTCAAAAATGGGCCGGTTCGGTTATTCCCCCTCCCAATTCGCTGTTTTGAACTTTTTCGCATATTTATTTATTTAAATTTTAATATATATATATATATATATATATATTTCTCTGCGCAACCCATTTCACTTAATTCTTTTCTAAATATTAAGTATACTTTAATTTGTGAATTTTAATGTTATAAAATTACGGGGTGTTACAGCCCTCCTGAGCATCGGTCATCGCACCTTCAAAAAAAAACAAATTCACTAAATCGCAACCCCCTCCTGCGCAAACACACTCTAACCACATCATCCTGTCGAAATTCACCAACCGGTAATCAATCGCCAACTGAATTCAACCGCAGCCTCCAAATCCTCGGACCCGAATTCCCAAATCAAGATCTCCCAACCAAACACAAAATGCCTCTAGCAAAATCAGACTGAAGTTGAAGTGCATATTTGCGAAATCGAATTGAGTTTGGTTTGTAAATCAATCGAAGTCGAATTGAGTTTGTTGAAATTAATTTTGGTGTGGTTGCTAAAGTTTTTGAGTGCCACTGTAAACAAGGGATCTCGTGGGTGCTATATAGGCCGCCTTGATTGGGCTTGGCCTGCGTTGAAACGGGCTGAGTTAATTAGCTTTGTTTGTTTTAGTATTTGTTTCTTTTTTTCTTTGTCTTTGATCCCGTTTCTTTTTCTTCCATTATCTTTCTCTTAAAAAAAACCAAGTTCATTTCGTTTGCTTTTAGTTTTTTATTTCCTTTTGTTTTTCAATTATTTTGTTTTTAGTTTCATTTTGTTATTATTTTTACTCTTCTTTTGAAAAGAAAAAAAGGGAGAAATTTTTCGGAAACGGGTAAAATGGAAATTATAAAAAAGGTCTTAGCCCTGTTCAAAAAAAAAAAAAAAAAAAAAATTGAGCTCCTAGCCCGAACTCGTGCCGCTGCGCAATCAAGTAATTAATAGGAGGTGACAACAACAGAAAGCATCGGACAATTCGGGGTTCGAGCGGTTGCACACCAAGTGGGGTGTGAACATGCTAGCGCGACTCAATTGCACTGGACGGACTGCCGATCTAGGTGAGACTTTTTCTAAATTCTGCAGGGACTGCTGCTGCAAAGAAAAAAAATATAGACATTGCTTGTAAAAATCTTCTGTAGGGGCAGCGACTTGCTTGTAAAATCTTTTAATTTCTGGATTATTATTTCTGCATCTGTATTCATTCTGTTAAGGGCAATACCCCAATTCACATAAGGTGAGGGATTTCATCACCCTTTCCTTAGCCCACAAATTGCATTTCATCGTAGAATCTGACTAATAATAACGGTTATATGTTGGACTTAAGGGAGTCGCGGGCTCATCTAGGGCTTAATTGTATTTTGATAGTTGATTCATTTGGAACGAATTATTTCTTGGTGTCTAGACTACGGCAGAGAAATAGCTGTTTATAAATATTACGGTGATTCGTAAATATTATATCGGTTGTTACTCTGAATGTACTTAAACCTTCGGTTGCATTGCTAGGGTGATTCCTGATGCACCGATAACTCCTGTCCGTTAACTGGCTAAGAAATCTTTTGTTTTAAGTAATCAAATGTGTCACAATATAATTTTGGGTTAGGAGCTATTAAGGACAAAAAATTTCATTGTAGCCAATTTCTGTGTATTTGATAGTTTTGTGAATTGAAAACAAAAAATTCAAAACTCCTCAAAAACAAAAAAAAAATTGAAAAACAAATAAAAAATTTAACATTTTTTTTCTTATAAACCTCGCTAGTCTATAGGTAGTACTTTTCCCAAAAAACTCCCATTTTCAAAACTTATTTCCTTCTCACCTCTTTCCGAACTCCTCCATTGTCTAAATTTCCTTGACGAACTCTCTTTTTCTTCTTTCTAGTGCATGCAAACTTGGACCCGAGACCAAGAATCTCGTCGTTTTGTTAGAATCAGACCACTCCTAGATCCAGCTCATGTGACGAATTTTTACAACCCTGTGATGATGTGGCCTTCTCTGATTGGCTAATGACTGATTTCTGAGGTATTAGGGCAAATGTGTCGTGCTTCGGTTGGCTGGATAATACATCTCTTTGGTTTGATGGCTCTGATTTCTCCTAAACAAATTTAAAGGCTAAAATTAATCCTAGATTTCTATATAAACGCCCCAAACCTCAACCCTAGAACTCATTCTATAAATCCGTCATGTTGTTCGTCTATAAACTAGCCTAGCCTTCGTTCATCTACCCCAAACTAGAGAATCAAATTCAAACTAGGAATCAATTAGAAGAACTAGAGAATCAAACGTCTACATCAAAGGATAGCTTTTCAAATTCAGAAATCAGATCCCAGAAATCAAGGTCCGTCCTTTTTCTGTAAATACAGTTATTGTTTAGATGTGAACACCTAATAAGGAAACATGACTGTAATAACTGGATCTAGAACTATGCCTAACTCTATTCGTGCCTATCCTTTTGTCAATTCTGAATTGCTTATGCCTATTGGACTGTTGTGACTGACATAGTAAAACCTATCATGCCTATTGGACTGTTGTGACTGATATAGTAAAATCTATCATGCTTATGAGACTATTGGGACTGATACCATTGAACCTATCATGTTGTATTAAATTTGTGGTTCGTTTATGTATGTAAGTTACATGCTAAGTTATTTTCCTACATGCTTACATGTTTAGATCCAAGCTAGTACCCATGTTTAAGATCTATATAAGATCATGCTTATACAATTAGATCTATGCTAGTTCGCATGTTAATTGGATCTAATTTAAATTGAAGATCACGTTCATGTGCTTAATTAAGTTTATGTCGTTCTATCCCAAATTTATACTACGCATGTTGATCTATATTGTTTAGGCCTATTGTAATATTGAGTGTCCCTTTCTTTTCCCTATTGTTTATAAGTTAGGCTAATTTGCGAGCCTAACGTTCTATGTGAATTATGCGAACGAATAACGGGGGAGACGCTGGGGGAAAATATTAAACTACATGCTATTGGCATAGATTGGTTCATAATCATGTAAATAATTAGTAATATGAAATGGTAGAATTTGTATACCTAGGACTATGTACATAATTTAGAGGGTAAATGAGACATGACTTGATTAGACAACACTTGTGGATAATTTACATATAAACATGAATGACAAATATGTAAATTAATTAAAAGATGAATATGCCTAACCCGAGGTTAGATTGAGTAGCGGTGTAAGACTGTCCGGAACCGCCCGGCACATCCAACGACCGCAACAATATAGATCTAATGTGAGAGTTTAGCGCATTAAGCCCGAAAAACCCGAGGTTAGATTGAGTTGCGGTGTAAAACTGCCCAGAACCGCCCGACACATCCAGCGACCGCAACAATGCATATCAAATGTGAGAGGTTGGTGTTTTAATGAATGAATTAAAGCTAAGGAACAGACATGCTAAGAATGGTAGGTTAAGTTAATTAAGGCAACACTTAACCAATGTAACATGACAAGTGGTAGGGTTAAGTAACACAAGAGGGCAACACTTAACCAATGTACATGACAAGTGGTAGGGTTAAGTAACACAAGAGGGAAACACTTAACCAATGTAACATGACTAGTGGTAGGGTTAAGTTAACACTTAACCAATGAACGAGTAGGGTTAAGTTAATAGAAAACACTTATCCAATTACAACATGATGAATGAGAAGGATTAAGTTAATAAGAAACACTTAACCAACATGACATGACGTGTGGATGGGTTAAGTTAACTTGAATGGATAGATAACACTTAGCCAATTTAGGGGTATACGAATAGACCCAAGAAAACCCTAGTAACGGGGACTCATTTCAGCAGTAACCCACATAGCCAATTTGGGGGTATACGAATAGACCCTAGAAAACCCTAGTAATGGGACTCATTTCAGTAGTAACCCACATAGATGTATCACGATACCCTGAAACTAGGCAGGGTGGGGCATGATTACTGGGCTGATTATAAGCGGTCAAAATAGCGGCGGGAGGTGCAGCAGTGTAGTCCCGACGGAGTATGGACGTGCACGTGCTCCGGAGTGAAAAACTAGGCACTGGGCATTAGTTGTATACACTGTGCATCTTGAATCGTGTCAGGTCGCCATCATGGGAATTGATACACCCCATGATGGGGCCAGCACATGTATCTACATACAAGCGGGGCCGAATGACACAAGTAATGAATGCATACAAGCGAGGTCAAATGACACAAGTAATACATACATGCGAGTTAGGGAGTCAATCAATAGGGTAGTAAGGGCACATCTAACATCTTCATGGCAATTAGGCTGACTGAGGTAAGATCCTCATACTAGCTGTACACCTGAAGGCTACCACAATTGCGGGGTTGAGATCACCTTATTTTATAACATAGGATACTAGTTGGGACACTAGTAGGGGATACAGATCCTTTTTCACAGGATATTGGTTGGGACACTAGTAGGGAATACGAATCGTTCTATAAAAGACACTAGTTAGAATGCTAGTTGGGTGGTGCAGAGAAAAGAAATCAGAGAAAGAACCGAAGCACATTCAGTGTATCTTGCCTTGTCATATCAAATGGTGCGGTGAAATCTTGTAATAGTGCGGTAACGTAAGGTTGATTGAGTTGGGTAATTCCTTGTGGGTCAATCTGATGTTGATTTTGGTCTTCAGGGTTGATACTCAGGGAGTTACTCTCTTAACCAAGGTGTCTTAATAAAGAGTGCGGTGTATGAAATATCTTAATAATCAGGAGCGCAATCATCATATCTTGTTCATCTTGTGTACATTGTCATATCTAACGATCATCATTTGTTGTCTTGTTATGCTTATTACCATGGTTATGTCTGGTATTCAGTTTATTCATGTCATGATCCTTGTGCCTGTTTACATGCTAAATAATCACTGGACTTACCAGACTTATGTTTAACCCGTTTTCTTTCGCCTTCTTTCCTTCCTTTCCCCCCCAGGTTCACAGGGAGGAAATATTACCACTTAGCTGAGTTTTCTTTCCAAGCTCGAAGATAGACGATGTATTGCTTTGGACTCTCTTTTCCATTGCTATGGTTGGCTCATGCTTTATTGGGGAATATCATTATCATTTTGTGCTTCTTTATTTTGTTAAACAAGACAGATGCTTTGTAGTAATGGGTAAGGGTGTTTTGGTGTTGGAAAACAATCTTTGTACAAGCTGTTATTTTATCAATAAAGTAAAGTTTTGTTCATTTTCCGCTATTTAAATTTTGTCTGTTTTGTAATTTACTTGTTCTATACACTTATGACGCTCCACTGAAGTTAATGCATTCCCTTTGTGAGTGACCTTAACGGAGGTGTGGTGTTACATAGCGCGTCTTATTTGTGTTTAATGAGGGGTCCTAGTAGTCGGTCCACACACACACACACACACACACACACACACACACACACACATATATATATATATATATATATATATATATATAGGGAGGTTCCAAGGTACCCCTGTTATGTGGCACCCAATTTTCCTCTCATTATAATCAATTCATTTATATTTAAATAAGAATAAGTTAGTGGGTAGAGAGAGTTAGCAGGAAGTGAGAGAAACAAGAATGCGCGGCGAAAACCAAGAGGCTATTGGGGTGCTGCACTATTTGAGGTGCTCTTAATCCTATTATATATATATATATATATATATATATATATATATATTGAAACATATATATATATATATATATACGTTTGTATATATATCAGGAGCATTCTAGGACGCCCCCTATTTTGCAGCACCCCTACCCTACCATGAGCAACACCAGTCCAAATCCAACAAGAGTTTTTAGATGTTCCGTTCATACATATATTATCATCTATCCAAAATTTGAGCTAATTCCGTCATTCCTAGAATAATATATTTGATGTTTAAATTTAATGGTTCAAATAAATGTCTGAACGGTGAGTAATTGAGCTAAGATTTTGAAAATATTATGAATGTCGGGATAAGCTTAAATTTTGGATAGATAGTAATATATATGTGGATTGAACATCTACAAAATCTTGTTTAATTTGGAATGGTGTGGCTCACAATAGGGGTGTTAAAAGGGTGTTGCAAGAACGCTTCTCTCTCTCTCTCTCTCTCTCTATATATATATATATATATATATATATATATATATGTGTGTGTGTGTGTGTGTGTGTGTGTGTGTGTGTGTGTGCGTGCGTGTGTGTGCGTGTGTATGTGCGCGCGCGCGTAAAAGCCTATTTAGGCACAAAATTTTGATACAATTGGTGACACAATTGATTTGCACCGTTGGATCGCCTCTTGAGTTCCACTCCTTCATATAAGGACAAAAAGTTCCAATGGTCGAGTCTTTGTGTGCCTCTCTTTATGTCTAATTTTATGTCCAAATAGCCGGTTCTTATATATGTATGTATGTATATGTATGTATGTATATATATATGTGTGTGTGTGTGTGTGTGTGTGTGTGTATATATATATATATATATAAAGAGAGAGAGAGAGAAGATTAAAAAAAACTTCACAATCAGTGCAGTGCCCTCGTATAGCCTTCTTGATTTTCACTAGCTTATTTAATTATAAATGAGTGGCCTAAAATGGAGTGTAAAAGGCGTGCTTCCAAATAATGATGTATTGAAGCGTGCTTTCAAAAACCATCTCGGTATTCATTTTGTTGATTCTGACACTAAAGATTGATTCACAAAGTTGTGAATCATCAACTAGATTTAGTGATTGGAGTTGAAATTTTTGGGACTTAGGTGTTGTTACATGTATATGGGTTGTTTAATTACTGGTCTACTTTCTGATTTCTATGAAGCCATGTGTCCCATTTATGGTTTTCACAAGAAGTTGTAAATTGATCAGTTATAGATGATTTTTGATAGTTGAGTCTGGATGAAATGGGTTGAACTGCAGAGAGATTTGTTAATGGTAATGAATAGATGCTTCTGCTTCTTATTCTGAAGTAAAATGCTGTATTGAATTGAATCTGTATGGGAGATGATTGGGTGATGAGTGTGTTATACGTCAACGGGATGGCGGCCTCATCATGGGCCGTTATATGTTGGTTTAGGTTTATAGTTACTTGTATTTTCATGTTTTTCTTTTAATTTTTGCTTGTAATGGTTAGTGTGCTAACCTCTCTATTGTATGGTTTTTAGTAGTTAATAAAGTGAATTTTTCGATATATATATGTATATGGGATACACGTGAAAGGCTATTTAAGCACAAAATAATGACACAAATTTAGACACAAACAATCTATTTTCTTCTGAATTCCACCTTCCACAAAAGGACAAACAAATCATACGGTCCGAATTTTATGTTTCTGTGGTCCAAATTTTGTGTTTTTAATTTTGTGTCTAATTTTGTGTTACAACAGTGAGAGAGTCTTCTAGTTTTAAGTGTTGAATCATATAGTGTATGCTTATTTGTCTGAGATTCCTTTGGCATCGATTAATTATAAGATCTTGCCTCTGCTAAGATTATGATTCAATTTGAACACATGTGTTTTAGTAGGTTTAGTCATGTGTTGAAATGAATCAAAGCAGATAATCCAATTTCGCTTTTGAATCCACACGTTGTGCTGCTATGATTAACATGTAGAATATAAGTTCAGTATTTTACAGTAAACATGTATTGCACTAATGTAGATATAAGATACATAATTTTTTTGCTATCAATGCTTGTTTTCATTCCAGTAGAATTGCAAAAAATATAAACCAACCATCAAACGTAGGAACTCCAGAAGAAAGATTGCTACTGAAAACCCGATGCTTCAAGAAAATACTAAAAGGATGTTTGCATATATTTAATACTACTGAATATAGGAACATATGATTCAATCTTACAAAGTGAGAACATGATTTAGTGCTTGATCCAATCAACAAAGTAAGAATATTAGACATAAATGTACACTGCAGACAATCAGTCTCTCAATACAAATCAGTGCAAATAAATTTTTGAAGAAAATACCATTACCTCACAGCCAGTCATTGCTGCTAAGTCCCTACTGGCGTCAGATTTATCAGGTGAAGTTGGTCACGGTGGAGAAGATGAGCACATGAATTCATAACAAGCCACTTTCAGTTTTGAATTTACATTCGAAAGTGAGTCATGCACGTGCCCTGCTTCTCCATCTTGCTCAACATCTACCTCACTAGCCCATTGATGAAAAATAATGCTGAAGTATAATTATGAACTACTGTAGCTTGCCCTCTCTTCCTTGTGAATATATAGTGATAAGACATACATATACATACGTATATGCATACAATTTATCTTTCTACATTCGTAAATGTGCTTGTAAGAGTTTATTTTGTCTTCTTATACTTGGCTACGGGCTTTGCCTAGCTATCATGTCCTATCTGTGTTTTCTTTATTAACAAGTAAATAAGAATACATTCTATATTTTACCTGATAATATTCACAAGATCTTATACGTATTTCACATGAATAGTAAGACATATGGTAAACAAATTTTATAAGCAAGGACTAGTTCAAATTAATGGTGGCTTGGATGGTTGCTATACCAAACATAGCATATATTGTAGGGACAATTCCAGCAAATATTTGCTACGGACCTGTGTCATATAATACGGCACTGTGAATCTATATATTCAGTAATTAGTGTCCTTACATGCTCGTTGTATTCACCGACTATATTCTCGGTGGCCAATATATACATACTTTATATCTACATACAAACTATATATATACATATAGTATATATAGAACTATGTTGGCATGACCTGAAATGCATCTCAATGTAAGTAGGCCATGTGTCACGGACAATTACAGGCTAAATAGTAAGTAAAAGATTAGGGGTCCTGATATTCAGAATAGAGACGTTACATAGCATGACATAAATCTTCGTCTATTCGTAGCTGTTTGTTTAGATGTATGTGCATATTTTTGACAAGATGATAACCGTTCTTTTCGTTTTCACATCAAAATTACTTGGAATTAGGTATTGTGATTGTGATTGTGATTTTGATTTTGGCTATATATTCAATGCATCAACACAAATTTTAATAAGAAAATATATACTACTTATTATTTTTTGGAACTGTAATGATCTCAATTAGTTTTTCAGCAAATTCTTTATAAATATTCTAGGCACTCCGTTACAGGCTTATACCACTTAGAATTAAAAAAATTAATTGTTGCAGCAACCACAAAATTGTGCACTCCTGTAATGATATAAACATTTGTAGATGTTGATACTAGAACAGTATATGAACTTTATATATGCTTCCAAATATTTTCTCTAGAAACACGTTCAAATTAAATATCTTTCAATTCATGGCACAAAGCAGTTGTACAGTAGAAAGAAAAAAGTGATAAACCCTTGTCAATATTACTCATGACGTAAGCTCTAAAATTTTGAGAGTTTGTTTAGTGTCCTTGAACAAAGATTTGACAAGTGTTTAAGGACACTAAACAAACTCTCAAAATTTCTCAAGGATTCATTTATTATTGCAGCCAACACAATGCTAATGTGTAAGTGAACATTAATTTCAAACTAATGTAATTAACTGAACTATGTTCAAAGGATGCTAATTTGATAGCTGGAAGAATTGTTATAACTTTAATTAATATTCTCAATTATAATTTGTGCTAGCAGATCTAAAATAAGTGATTCAAGAGCAACAGTCTCATGAATAGTTGAACTCAAAGAAGTGCCTGAAAGATATCAGAAGCAAATAAGAATTGAACAGCGAATCAATTTGTATATAGTAACTGGGTAAGAAGAAATTTCTCAAGGATGCACTAGGACAAACTATATGAAATTAACTCTTATTGCCTTTTTCTTCTATCATTGAGCTGTAATGGGCATCTAATCTAGCTTTTACAAGTTATATAGGAAAGTCACTTTCAGACTCATATAAATTAATGATAGGAATCACAAAATACTGCTGACTTCATTTTTATCCTGCAACATGCACACATTTAAATCATTATAATCATCTTGGTGTTATAAAATAATAATAACCACAATTGATACTCGTTATTTCACAAAGATCCCTAGATCTTGAAGAGATTCAAGAATCACATGTGTATGACAAACATTCAACGAACGGATTATAGTATACAAGAAAAACTGCTAAAATAATAACTTACAGCCTTTTCAATTCTTAAGAAAAGAAAATGCTTAGTAGCACTAGATTGTTGCTTTATTTCTAAAGTTATAAAGTTTTGCTGTTAGATATGGAAGATGATTATTGTATTAAGTCATCAGACCATGATCCATACATGTTATGGTAACGATTATATTATTGGTTTTTAACTTTAGGCTTGTTGTGGGAAGCAATCATTCCACATGAAATAAAGGATAAAGCACTTTCAAAGTGTACTCCACATGAACATTTAGTTTTATATGTTTTTTTTTTTTTTTTAAGGGCAAATCTGTATAAATGTGGAATTTTAACATAAATTAAGGGACATAAAATCTCAATCATTGAGTTGTCCTTTGATTTTCACCCTTCATATAAAATCGTATTTCTTAATTTATGTCAAACTTTTGTATTTAAAAAATTAACCGTTTCGTTTGTTTCAATGGGAGTATCAAGAATATGTTTGTATTTTATCTGTGCATTAGTTGTCATACTTTTATACGCAAAGCATGCGATCACATCAAGCTATATGATCAATGTTGATTAATGAGCACAAACTTTGTCAACACAAATGCATATTCAATTGGCAAATGTGTGAAAGAATTGATCACATATCACAACTTTAAACCTGATGATAAAATTTCTTATCCCTGGATGCAACTCTTTTAAACTTTATGCATATTGACAAAATGCAGATGGGAAACAACAAGCACAAAATGGCATTCAAGACTTAACAATCCTGCTCCGATATAAATGGTTTGGATACAAAACACAGAGTGAAATTTGAAAAAACAGAAGTGGGGTTTCATAAATAGACTTTACACCATACATAACAAATAAATATACGTGGGCCTAGTGACATAAATTTGCAGTGTATTTTCTCATTTATAGGCACATGATTGCCATAGATTCTCAACGGTGTGTGATGTACAACTACTATTAGAGAGCTGTAGACATTGGGCATGTTAAGTCGTATTCGTACATTTTGGATGGGCCACAGAGACATATAGACATGAGTATGCGAGTTGTATGTAGGTGTATCATTGCAATGTATGAACTTCGACTACATCTTGGCCATAAAATTCAAGAAATTTGATAGTACGATTATTTTGGATCTATTAATTCACTGAATTTTGAACCATAGTCATTGCTTCTACCTTTTCACATAACTGCACATGCACAGCATTTTAACCACATCTGGGGAATACAGAGTGCAGTTTATTCTAAATTTGCGAAAACAAAAGAAACAAAATACATATGTTGTCTCTCGTCCAATCTCCGGATAGTGGTGGTTTAACGTTGGTTATTTATATACACAATTTTAAGAATTCACCTAAACAACACCAGGAAAAACCAACAATCCTTTCTCAAATCATAACAGCCAATGTTTTCTCAAACCTACCGTAACCTCCATCACTACTACTTCCATACCCTCCCTCCTCCAATCCCAACCTCCCCCACCCCCCACGAGTGGGCGATTGGCGGCCACCCCCTCTGGCCTTGCAAAACCAGTTGTAGAATATTAGAAAAGATCGTAGTATATATGGTATTGGTGGCACGTAACATTGGAGATTACTTTTGTTACAACATTTGCTTGCCAATATCATATTATATGCTAGATAGGTGACGATGTGAAATGTTCAATCGGGACGCTAACATAAAAGACTTCGATTAGTTAAAATGGTATGCTAACGGTAAATTTACCATTTTTAACGGTAAATTATCGTAATATTTCTTTAATACCAACGGTAACGGTAATTTTACCAGTTAATTCAAAACATAAGTATACTCATCAAATATGCTTTATTACTTGCATGTAGAACCAAATAAATGATTATATTTTGTTTAATATCAGATAAAATAATTTTGGGTCATTTATTTTCTTTCTCATTTATGTTTTCTATAAATTAGCACTACATATAGTATAATAAGGATATATTGTGTACAAAAAATATGCCAAGATATACACAACGATGGACAAACGGTAAATTACCATTACCAATGTAACAGTTACCAGATTATCGGTATACCAGTCTTCGATATATCGGTCGATTGGTAACTGTAGCGATAAGCAATTCTGGTTTACCAGTAAAAACGGTACGGCAACAATATTTGTTAAACGATAGTAGTAACCATTACCATAACAGCCCTAAGCATGACTCCAAAGTGGGTTGAGCATGAGATTCTCATCAAGGTGAAGATATAATGGTAAAGCAGTCTGATGTCACTGCTTATGAGAACTCGGGGTAGCAGCCTGACCAACTGCAAAAATAACTCAAGGTGTAACTCCAAGATGACTTGAGCAATGCTCGCCAAGTTGAAGATTGTTAGGTGTGGCTCACATTGGAATGGAGTGGGTGTGTGCATTGAATGGAGGAATAGTTCCACTTCGCAGAATATTAGAAAAGATCGTGGTATATGTATAGTATTAGTGGCACGTAACATTGGGGATTTTACACAATGTGGTTGTCAATACCAAATTATACGCTCGATGGGTGGCGACGGAGAATGTTCAATTGGGACGCCATCATAAAAGACTTCTACCGTTGAACCCGGCTAGACACGGTTAAGTGCGTAAGAGCAGCGGGTAATGTAGAGAATGATGAAAATTTAACATGTAATTGGTATTTATATTATTGGTTCAAAAGTGCAATTTACATTTTTCATTGCTTATATTCATATAGTACATAATCCATTAGAGAATTTTATCATTTATTCTGAAGAACGACTATATATTGTAAAATATAATTCTAAAGAAAGTTGTGATAATTTTAAATAGTGGTCTATATTTCCATGACAAAAAACTTATGAAGATGAAACGATGGACTTTAGGCATGCACTTAAACAAAAATTTATTATTATTGATTTATATTTGGATTTGGCAGCTTAACCATGCCCTGTCCTATTAATGGACCATAGAAATTATTGTAAAGTTGGGTACTTTATATATAAGTCTAATTAGTATATAACATGGAAACTTGGTTAAATCCCTTAAGGCGGGACTTGAACCCATGATATCTCGCACCATATCGAAGTATCTTAACCGCTTAGACAATGAAGCATGTCAGGACCGTGGAAATTATTAGTAGTATTGCCTTAATATAGGAACCCCAATAAAATTAAATAAAATAACTACAAGAATCATTAAAAAAAAATTATGCTCGAGTATTGATGGAAGTTTTAAACTCATTTCCTACCTAAAGAAAATCTCCACTCTTGATGAAAATGACCATACTTTTGTTTTGAAATAAAAAAGGGCTTAAGGCCTACAAAGAAAATAGCACATTGGGTTAAACCCAATAGAAATAAACATGTCAATATTCCCAGCAAACAAGACCCTAGATGTAAAAAGAGAGTCTAGTATGGTCCAAAAATAGGAAAGAAAATCTGGTTTAAGGAGGCTTTCAGATACTCTAAGTCGTCACCTTCTACTTCAAATCCATGAAAATGTTTTGATTATGAGCATTCTTTATATCTGTTAGACACCAATTGAAGTCTGCTCGAATTAAAGGAGGATCTACAACTTCCATGGCGAACATATGTGCATCTATTGGCTTCTTCTCGAGTCTTCCAAAATCACTTGAATCAACCAGTTTAGGAAAAATATCATTTGGATGACTATGTGGGAGGTAGAGTCGCCCAAATGATTAGCATGGACTTTTTGTTTACTGCTTTCCCAGTTCTCTCATATAAATAAGTAATAATACATGCTAATATGTTATTAAGCTTGTTTTCTAGAATACTTCTCCAAATCTTTGAATGCTGAGAATCGAATAATATGAGTTATCTATTTGAAATGGTAGTTTTCCTTTAGGAGCATTATTAGATGCACGGTAGTCGCTTCTGTTAATTTCAGATAAACTATGGTGAGCATAGTTATGAAGACCGAATTGTAAGTCAAACCTCGGTAGTGTAAGGTTCAAAGTTCTCGTGGTTCAACCGGTCAGACTATGAGAACCGTGTTGATAGTTTATTCCTATTTTTTATGATTTAAACAAAAAAATTATTTTAAATATAAATATAATTTGACTAAAAGTACCCGTGTCCAAACTGGTTGAGACGCTTTGCCGTAATGCAAGATGCATGGGCTTTACTTTCATCTTCAACCCACTTGTCATATAGTATGTTATATACTACCCAATTGAAATAATAATATAACAACTTATCATAGCAGAGTTGTAAATTTACTAATTTTTTATAATGAGAGAGGATTGGTTCAACAATAGTTTTTTCGGTGTAATAGTCAGAACACGCGGGTGTTTTCTCCAGACCTCTGGTAAAAGCATGAAATGTACACTAATAATGAATTATGTCATCCAAAATTTAATGATAATTGCTATGAAATTATTCTTTATTATGTCAAAAAATGGATAGTGAAACAATTATTTTTTCTCAAATTTGAAGAACCGTGAGGTTCAACGAGGCTGGTATATGGGTTATTAAAGGGTTTTGAGGTTAAATCGTAGTTCCTTGCACATACAAGGTTATTTCAATTTCAGAGCCGTGACATTCAAGGTCGAAGGTTAACCGCGGTCGAACCGAGGTTGAGTTGGGTCTTTAAAACACTAATTGTGAGGTACAAAGTTATTCTGATTATAATTGAAATAGTGAATTCATTCATTCACAGCTCGCTTTGGATGACGACTGTTAATGGGGTCTGGATTTTCTTTTTCTTCTTCTCTCTTACTTCGCTTCGTTTTCGTTCTCTTCCTCCCATTTCTCTTTCTCTTCTTTCCCCTAATCCAGCTTACGCCTGCATGGAAGTCCCCTAAAAACAGTTTTTCATTTCAAATCTGAGCCACCTCCAAAACTAGCGCTTCCTACAATCCGCACCTCAGCTACGAGCATCACCTTAAACTCAACCCAGAATTCCCTTTTGTTTCTATGCGTGGTGGCTCACTCAAGCAACCTCTAGCTTCAGTTTCCAACACTATAGTTGTTTATCGATTACTACTTCACTTTTTCCTATAATGTGCTCATTGAGGATTCCAAGCGATTTCAAGCCCTCGTTGCTTGGTGAATTTTTGGCCCACTTAGTCTGGCTGTTGCTAAAAACCGCGTTCTTGTCTCTAGATTGGTGGGAAAATTTTCGTGTTCTTGGCATCAACAGCCACTGAGTTTGATTGTGTTGGCTCTTCTTGTTTAGTGTGATATTTAATGTGCTTTAGTTTTCATCTTATTGGCCACGTTTTTTCTGCGTGAATTTTGGGATGAGGTTGTGTAGTTCTAGTGTGTTGTGGTGTAACAGCCTGCATTTTATGTATCGGAGGATCGTAAACTATTTTTATTTTATTCCCTGAGGGTTGGATCATTCTCATATTTTAATATATTGCTTATGAGGATGTGAGAAATGTTCATAATTTTTACCAATTTCGTTTGTGGCCATTTTTCCCATGTCAGATTTGTATAGGTATAATAGGTTGAATCAGGTTGTGAGACCTATGCCATTGGAAATGAAATGATTATTGTCTTTCTACATTAAAGATTTGGCTCAATGGTTTGAGAGAAATCACTGTCTTAAGGTTTAATAGTTGGTTGTTCAGGTTTGTGAAGCCTTAATGGGCTAGTTTGTAGAGGCCCATTAGTGGGCTGGTGGAAAGATATAAATAGGGGGTGGGAGGTATGGAAAATAGTTTACTTTCCCCTTTTTCTCATTTTATAGAGCCATAGGATCCTCCATTCCTCTATTTCTCCATCTTTCCACCATAAAAGCTTAGGAAATCGAAGATCTAAACCATATGAGACTAGATCTACATAGTTGCAAGGGAGAGATCTTAATTCATTGTTTTTGCTTTGATTTGGAGAATTGGTGAGTAATATGCATCTCTCACAATGGATACAATCAAGTGTATAAGTGTTTGATCTTGTTTTTCATCAAATTCAAGTGTTTTCTCATAGATCTACACCTTGGTAACTCCATTTTCATAGGAATCACCCCAGGATCTAATTTAGCAAGTTTAAACTGGTAATTTCTATGCTATTCAATATGTTTATGCAAGTTAGATCGGCAATTTAGATCATATGTTCATTTATCATGGTTTTGGTGAAATTGTGTAATTTTAGTGATAATCATCATATTCATGTTATTAGTGAATTCATAACATGTTTATGGTTGTATTTAGTAAATTGGATGAGTTGGTTTTGCAAAGTTCGTTGTTTGGCGAAGTTTTGGTCGAAATTGGAGTTGGATAGGGGCTGTACAGGTCCTGGTCGGTCGGCTTCATATTGGGTCGGTCGTACTTCCGATCGGTCGTGTAGTATAAGAGAAGTACAATAGAGAGTACAGGAATTAGGCCGATCTGTATCTGGGTCGGTCTAAACTGGAGCTGGTTGGTCGGGTTGGAATTAGTGCGAAGGGATCGAGTCTGGAATGGACTGGGTCGGTCGTGATTATTCTGGTCGGGTCGGTCTTATCTTGTCGGTCAGGTCGATCAGAGACTAGGTCGGTTATCATGGAGACGATTGGGTTGGTCACGAAGTGGGTCGCTCGTTTGTCGTTTGAGCATAGGTTGATCGGTTGCTTTTGTGTATGGGTTGACCGAAATCGGTGTGATGGCTCGGCCGGAACCATCTGCGATGGGTCGGTCATGTCTTCAAATGATGGTTCGGTCACACAGGATTATTTCTGGAAAAATTATATTTTTGAGTACAATACAGATTTGAACAAAAAGGGCTTTTAAAAAAATCAAGGGCAACCCCCTGAACCCTAGACGCAACGGAGTGACGTAATTTGGCTCAGTGATGTTGTGACTTCGAAGTAAGTTCAAGTGGGAATATTCGAAGTGTTGAATTTGTTTGTTGATCGGTGTAGAACAACGAATGAGATGATAACTCAAAGGTCATGAGTTGGTGGATTACGGTTGTTTTAGAAGGTTGCTTGAGCTATAGAGAGTCGTCGGGCTGGATAACATGAGATGCGAAGGCCGAGAAGTTATCATTGTCGTAAATTCTAGCAGGCTAAAAGCAGGGGTACAATGGGGGCAGCCAAAAGACCGGAAGGTTGTTGGTCGAGTACCTTGGGTATCGTTGAAAGGCCAAGTTGTCAAGGTTGGACAAACATACATATCGTTGAAAGGCGTATGGAGCTTATGCTAGAACTGGGGTTACCCTTAGCCCTTGACATATGGCAAGGTTGGTAGTCATACGATTAACAATGGTTTCGAAGCAGGATTGTCGGTGATAGCCAGAGTCTGACATGGTTGATTAGTTGCCTTGTTTGAACCATCTCATGTAGATTGTCCAACGTCGAAGGAGATGTTCTTTGGGTGCTCGTCTAATATTGGTTTAGGCCTCTGGGGCTTGCGATTGAGGGATGTTGACTTCGATTAGGATGGTTTACATAAGATATATAATTTGGATGTCATGAGTGTTTTTCCAAGATTGAATGGGAGTTCTGGTTTCCATGAACGTGTGGTTGAAATGTTGTTATAAAGGCTATCACTGTCCGATGTGGGGAATACGGGGCTGAGTTCTTCTCTGGTGTTATGGGTAGATTAGTATGTTTATCTATCCATTCTCATATACTTTATTATTGATATTTATTAGTTGTTTTATCGCTCACTAAGACTGTTGTCTGACTCAAGGTTTTATGTTTCCCTATTATTACATTGGGCTGTTCATCCGGTTGTGGATGGGCAGACTAGGTGACAGGTGATAGCTTAGTGAGGACGATGTTGTAGTTCAGAGGCGAGCAGGAGGCTGGCGTATTATCTTACCTACTATCTAGTATTTGTTTCCGCTGTTTGAGTTACTCTATGAGTGTTGTGGTGAGGCTTTATGTATAGACTTTGATATTTCCTTTCAGGATGTTGTGAAAGTTTTCAAAAGTTTGTTATATGATGCTCCACTATTTCTATCTGTTGTATATGTTCTATTATATTTTATCCTTGTGTTGTGAGTTTTACGACAGGTTCCGATGTTGTTATTTACCTATGATAATCGTCCACAGCTGTCTGGCACACCTTTCAGCGCATCATTTCTCTTGTTTCGTGCAGGGTTGTGGGCGGTCATCACATGTAGGGTTAGATTCTTGGTTTTAGGGTATCATATAGACATGAAATTGCTGTTGGAATGAATTGTGGTGTTGATTTGGTATTGTAATGGCCCGTAAATCTGTACTATTTGAGTTGACTACATATATCACATGTCCAACCCAAATATCACAGAAATACAAATCATCTTTTTAGAAGAAAAGGATAGAAGAAGAACAGAAATAACAACACAGAATCTCACATCGCAGCGGAACAAAATATAATGTATCATAACTTTTGAAATACAACAATTTTATTGTATAACATACAATTATCAGAGTACAACACTTACAACACAGCGGAAACAAAATACTATATACCTAACAATGAAGTATCCTACTCCAAGCTCCTTTAAATAGATTTGTAAAATCCTGAACTACTTGACTACCCGTACAAATTTGGGCACCCAAGAGTTTAGGTAAAACAAAATAAAATAAACTCTGGGTAAGTCACGAAACTATATGAGTAAACAATCTAAAACAGTTTGAGAAAATAGACGATATCTCATAAGACCACGTCGTATAACACGGAATGGGTTTTTCCCTTATGAGAATCCAAAACACTTGATTTAAATTTCAAAGTCCTTTTGAAAGAAATGATAATATTTATATCAAAACTCTTTTGATATTATAACAGTGTCTACATGAAATAGAAATCTAGTGGAACGTTTTCATCTCACGCTCCACATACATAATATACAATCAAAACCGCAGGCGCTTATTGGGTGATGAATTTCCATCTATGACAAGGTATGGAACCACCTTCCGATAGTTATTCTCTAGAAAGAATACACTGGGTTCAATAAGAACATCTCGTAAGCTGACCACAAATGACCGACCACTCATTTCGCTTGAGAATATCGAATGTATATCACCAACGGTTGGGATCAACAACCATTTTCCCGAATGGGACAACATCGTATAGAATAAAGAATGAAATGAATTTCTCTAGATAGGTGATAATGGACCCTAATTGGGAGCTACCCATTTAGTCATGCTGCCTGCCAAATTTTTGTCTTTTCCCGGCAGTTGAAGCCTGAGGCTACGATTGCTTACCATTCATTGATAGCACAATCACTTTGAATGCCACATTTTCAGATCCGTTAATCATTAATTAATTTGCACAAATATATTCTGGATATTATTCTAAGAGAATAAATTCTCCGCCACCATATATATTTATACAGATCAACATTTGCGATCATTGGAAATACTCTGTCAGACACTCATCCATACTCTTCGTTTTGGGACTGAACAAAACTGAAGGCACAATTTCCATTAATCCATCTTAGGCGATTTCTACCTAGGATTAACAGAAAAAGCCCTTGCACTTTACTCCGTCTTCGATTTTCTTCATATAATCTGATTCGCAATGCTACTGCCAATACGGAGTGGTACTCGGATAATAATCTAATTGTTCTCTCCATATTGACAACGATATTGGAAACGCTTCGATAGTCGGTTATTTAACTATCGAAGAAAAACAAAAAAACATTCATCCATAACATCAAACAATCACTGGGCTCCTTAATTAATATTTAATTAATTAAACCACTTCTCTATTTCCTTATCAGTATTCGTTAACACAATATTTTCGACAATCATCTTGGCCTCTTACACTATTTGGAAAACATTTCCATCTATCAACTTCTTTTATTTTCTACACTTAGAAAATATCTTCTATTTAATATTTGGAGAACATTCCACTTATCTCTTTCACGACCATTCGTTTTTAGACTTAGGAAATATTTATTGGTATATTCCCAAAATTTTCACTTATTAGTTTAAAACGAATGTTGTGTAAAACATTGTTACAATAACCCAAAATACTGCATTCAACTAAACTCTTTAAACATTTATCTTCGAGACTAAATCATCCTATTTATCGGTTAATATTGAAATCGATTAAGTTGTGGTATAATTATCTCTCAGACCTTGATAGGAAACATCCTTAACTTCAAAATAGACAAGTCCACTATTCCTAAATAACCAACATCATATAAAGCCAATTATTCATTTTTAAAACATATATACATTTCACTTTCTATTACCAGATTATCGATTTCCTTCTTGTTAATAATATTCTAATTTAAGTTTGTTTCCTTATTGAATTCTAATATATTGATATATTGATTTCCAGTTATCAAAAATATCTTAAAAATATTCAACTCCTTAAATTTCCGGAAAAATTCGCCAGCACCTCCTTTGTACCAGTCAATAGTTCAAACCTCAACTCGCCTCTCTAGGCCCTTTCCATTCAAAAAGAAAATTAAAAAGCCAAGCGGCTTGCCGATTCGGTGCATAAAATTCATATGGGATTTAAATGTGTACCTTTTTGTCGGGCACACGAGTTATAACCTTCATGCACTTCATTCCATACTTGTCTAACCCAGATACGTCCATTCCCAAATTATTCCAACTCTGTCCAATCGTTTTTAACTCAACTCACTAGTTAATCTTATTAGCTCTTTTGCTTATTTCCCTTTTTATTTGAACATATCATGTTCAAATATAATCTAATCTTGCTTATAAATTACTTAATTCCATTTTTAGTTTAAGTTTTATATTCGATTTCAAATATAAATTCACAACCCCCATTCACTTATCCAATCCCTAACTTTGATTCAAAACTCAATTAACTAATTATTCTTCGAATTAATTAATTATATTCCATAATTAAAAATATGATTTTTGTTTCAAAAATTAATCCATCTACACAACTTGAGTTCGTATTTATTCTACATCTCAAATTTGGATTTTTTAAATTAAAAATCCATATTTTATTAACTTAAAATACTTTGATTTTAATAAATAAACCATTATGGTTTTATAACGGTTATGGTGCTGCTTTTCTGGAAATTTGATTTTGACATAACTAAAAATCTATTAGACAAAATCCATATTTTTCTCTTCTATTAGAAAACTATTATTAAACCGGTCCTGACATGTATTGTTTCAAAGAATTCGGACTTAAATTAAGTTCTATATACTCAATTGAAGTTCGAAACGCCAAATTATGAACTACTGTGCTACGGCGAACTCGTTTTAGTTATATTTAATATATAAATGTTTTAAACTTCGTTTATATATAAATTCTAACTTCATTCTAATATATTTTAATTATATTAAACCAATTTCTTCCAATTCAACTTAATAATTCTGATTATCCCAGCTCGTCAATTATTTCGTACCTCTGTTATAAATTTATTTATAATTCAATCTTCTATATTAAATTCTAATTCATTTATAAATAAATTATTTATAAAATTCGATATAATCGAATTTCAAATTATAAGTCCTTTTGATTTATCTCATCTCAATTTATATTCTAAATTCTAGAAGTAACCCATCGTTCCGTTTTCGAAATGATTTCCAATTCATTGTTAAATTCATATTCGAATTTAAATTCCTAAATTATCAAATATAATTTATTTCACTAAATTTATAACACCGTTTATAAATTCAACATCTTTGTTTCATATATTAAAACAAGTTCCATTTCAAATCTACCAGAAACCCAATTCATTTTATATTTCGATTCCTGGAATTAAACTGTCGTTTCTTCTTCGAAATGATTTCAAATTATATTTTAAATTCATACTTGAATTTAAAATTACAGAATTTAAAATTACAGAATGTCTCTAGATAATTAATTCGCTATATTTATAAACATTATTTAAAAATTTACTTGTTTTATAAATTCCAACAAGTTCCATTTCAAAATCTATTTAAAACTAAAATCTTATTTTGGAATATTCTATTTATTATAACTAATCTATATAAATATAGAATCTATTTTCATTTTTAAATTTGAACTTCTATTTAATACAACCCTAATATCTTTTCTAAAAATATTTTATTTAAGCAAATTCGATCTAATCGAATTCAAATCATAAATCCATACGGATTTATTTTTAGTTCAATTTACATTTTGAACATCAGAATAAATTTCATCGTTGACTTCTTTAAACGATTCCCCATTTCTGTTTTTAAATTCACATTTGAATTTAATTATTCAAATTATCAAATGATAATTTTTTTCCCTTTATTTATAAACATTGTTTATAAATTCATTTCAATTCCATGATTATCCAATGAAAATCATTCCATTTTACTTTTAAATACTGTTTATAAATTTACCTCAATTTCTTGTATTATTTAATTTATAAACATTGTTTATAAATCATATACTTCAATTTCCTATATTATTTAATTTATAAACATTGTTTATAAATTCAATACTTGTTTTATAAATTCCAACACAATTTAACATTTCTATAGCCCATTAAAAATTCAAATTCTATTTTTAAAAATAAATTTTCCCGTTTATATACAAAAATCCCTTTTTACGATATTTTTGTAAATCAATATTCAGGCCTCAGTGATATTTGAACACCCAAACACTCAATTATCAATCACAGGTTTTCTAACACATCATATATGATAATATATATGAAACAAATAAATAATAATATTTTTGAGGAATCCAGTTGGATCCCTCCAACCTGTTTATCCTGCATTCATAGACGTTAGCCAACAGAAATAATACCCATTCTGCTTCGAGGCAGGATATCGCGGTATAGAAGGTCATCCACTATCATATTGTGAGGCGTACAGGGTCATCTGCTAATGATATTGCGGGCATACGATAATGGTACCGCGGGAACTATCCAATCACCAATATATATATATATATATATATATATATATATATAATAACCACAAACACCAATCCAAAACAACTAATATATATTTAATAATAGCCACTGTAATATTTTAATGCAACCAAACAACCATCAATTATTTTTAACGACTGAAAATAATTCTAGATAATAAATCGAGTGAGATTTACTCACCGGGATTATATTTGATTCGTTCTGATTTCAATTTTAATTCCAGCTTAAGTAGTCTACAGCTATGAACGCGACAGACTCCATTCAGTTAAATCTTGCATTTTTTTGTATGCCATTCATTACAAAATCATCGAACCGTATAAATATAATTAAAAAAATTATTACTTAGTTATAAATCATTACCTTAATTTATGTTTAAAACCCTTGGCTTAAACTTCCTTTTACTACTGATTTCAACCTTAGCATCAACTCAAAACCAACTCTCACCACTTCAGAAATCCACCTGTAGGAATCAACATTACGCTTCACTCACTGTTACATAAAAGTTGATCTCCATTTCTTCTTTTACTGTCTATAATTCTAACCCCTTGCAGCTTAATCAAACATTGAACACCAAGAACTCATTGTCACTTGCTCCATACCCGAACCAGCCAATTCCACCGCTCCTTTCCAAATCCAACGCTCAACAACTTGCATCAACATCGAAGCATCTCAAATCAGAGAATAAAACCCACCATTCCTTACCGTCGTACCCACCCAGTAATCCCTAAAATAGCGACATCTCCAATCATGGTTCAAACTCCAGAGAAAGTTCACGTTCTCTGATAATGATTCCGAATTCGCGAGCATCTTCCTCTTCGAACGCTGTTACCCCGTCGACCACCCAGCATCTGCTCGATCATCCTTCCAACCTATCGCATCCCCTGTAGTCCATCAACACTACAACTGAGACCACCGGAACATCCCTTACGCAGCGCTGGTGAAAATTCAATGAATCGTGACTCTCCTCTTATCGCGAGCGTCGCTTAACCAGTGTCGAGACTTAAGGATCTCGCGAGACTTGATTACCCCCTTTTTTTCCCGTGGATTCGATTTTGAAAGAAAACAGGAGTCTTGGATTTGAACAGAAAGAATGGCTTTGATTTTAATGTGATTTTTGGGAATATATTTAGAACAGAGAACGACCATTATTTTTGTTTCGATTTGGAAGCTCTTGATTAAATTTTGCTAAGGAAAAATAGAAGAGAGGGAGGGATTAAGTTGCGATATTTATAAAAATTAACACTTCGGGATTAAGCAATATACGAGTACGTTGTAGGTAGTGTAGGTTAAGGTACAAAATATTAAATGTGATTTGATATTTGATTTAAATCTAATTTGATTTTGATTCGACTTCAATCTTATCTGTTTAATCTTATAATAATATATTTCGTGGTTCCAAACTCCAATTGAGACGCAACAACTGACATTTCTATGGTTTAATCGCTATTCTGAACACACTGGAATAGGCTCTGAAGCTCAATTTGATCATATGGAGAAGAAATCAATTTAAATCGATATAAATTAAATTCAGAACAATTTATTCTTTGAAAATAAATTATTATTATTATCGTCTATATCTACATCCAATAGAATTCATATTGACCATCTGAACTATTCAGATTCAGCTTATAATTCGAATTCAATTATTTCAGATTCTCGATAATTATATATATTCGAAATAAATCATATTTCGATTATTAAATTGATAATTCAATATAAAAATTCATTTATATTATCAACTTAATATTTTAAAATAAATGTTAAATATTTAAAATTAATCGATAAAAATCCGGGTCGTTACAGGTATGCTATTTGGTTTTGGTGTAATTGTCTTCACTGTTCTAACGGCGATACAGGTGAAGCTTCCCGATTTTACATTGTCCCTTTAGATGGTGAATATATTTCCCTCCCTTACCTTGTTCATCTTTTTCGAACAGAATTCGGTGACTACATTGGCTGGGTGACTCAGCAGCTTTCATGATATATCTATTCGGAATAGTACATGCTTTGTCATATGTCTAGCGCTTCTAGAATGTCATTGGGAGCTATTGCACTTTTTTATGTCCTTACCGTTGGAATAGAATTGTTGTGATTCAAGAAAGTGGTTTTATTTTGTTGTTGTCAATTACACCACATGCTATGGTATTGTTTTGTGAGTACTTGTTGCAGTGGACTTGTATATCTTGTATTTACTTTACATGTACCCTAGTCATTGTGTGGAGTTTGATTTTACAGTCTAGAATATCTTCTAGTCCTGTGTTGTAACCTAGAAAGGATGACGATGGACGATCCACGTTAAAAATTAAAACTAGTGGGTTGACAATCCGTCAATCCCCTGTAAAAATCGTAAATATTATTTGTTATAATAATAAGTGTTTGCGGTCACTTTAAAAACCGGTTGGCTCTGCCAAAATAATAATAATAGTGAATTCATTCTTCACCTGATAGGCTGCAGACTTGAAATCAATGGAGCGCCACAACCAGGGAGGAAGTGTGAGGGAGAATCACCATTAGCCAAGTTACAATCATTAGATCTAGAAGCATTTTGAGAAAAGCCACATGAAATGTTATTAAATGCATTCCCGTTATGTAAGTATGCTTCTAGTGTTTCCTCGTAATTGTCTATTGTAACAACCCGGAATTTTAAGTATATTTTTATTTGATTATTTAATTTAAAATTTGATTTTTATTTCATTTTATTAGTTTAAAACTCAGTTTGTTGCATTTTATAACTATTTTGATTTTGAATTAAAAACTAAATTTATTTTGGGTTTTATATAACGAATGAATTTGATTTGATATGAGTATATTTTAATAATATTTTCAATTTCGATCTTATTTGGTATATAAATTAAATCGAGTTTATTTAGTTAAATTTGAATTTATTTAGGAAACTATAAACATAAAACTGATTTATAATGAAACATTTATCTTTAGTATTTTGTTATTTCCATTTAGAAGTGATTTAAATAATTTATATTGAAAACTTCAAATTTTAGTCATTTCGTTTGAATAAGTTTTTGACGATTATTTACGGTAGCGGCAACAGATATATCTCAAATAAAAATAAAAATAAAAATTCAAAAAAAATTATATTTGAGATGCGTCTAACCAGACATAGAGTAGAAATAAATTTCATCGGAAAATTTGAATGTTTGTCGGTCCCGCATTTTTCAGTGCAAAGCTGCATCTAACAGTTCAAATTTTAGCGACCGTAAATTCATTTCGAAACAAGTTCGGACAAGCATGAAAAATATTCTACTCATTGTCACGAATCCAACAATAAAATTCATTTCGAAAAATTTATAAAATTCGTTTCGCAAAATTTATAAAATTCGTTTCCCAAAATTTATACGTTTTGATCATTGTTTTCTCGTGCCTTTTTCTTTTAAAAGCGGTCCGTAATGCCTTTTTTGAACGGAGAGTCCTGACACTGCAAATTATATATCGTTGCGACCGTCTCATCGAGCAGATTACCAACATATATTCAGTTGTCAGTTTCGGTGTTCGGTTCGTGCTGAAATTATGAAAAAACTTGTATAGTTAATTTTTGAAGCAAAGTCATTTGAGTTCGATGTGTCCATTTTCGGATCCTGCATATTTTTCTAGTCAATTTGGATCTGCAAAACCTGTTCTTTTGTTTTACTAAATGAGCCATTTAATTTTTTGTTTTTCAAAGTGCCGGTAACTTCCATTTACATTCAAGAATGCATGCACGTTGTTCTTTTGATTTTTCATGCTTGAGTGTGCGACATGTACACATAATCATCTTCTTACCTTTACATTTCCAAACGTTGACACCTCTTTCTCTTCCCGTAAACATTCCAAAAGCCATGTTCATTTTCTTTATCTCCAAATCATTAATATCCACGCCATGCACCATTTTTGTTTTGTTTTATTTTGTTTTGTTTTCCAAGCAACGTTTCTTTTATTTCCTAAGCATTCAAAGGTCATGCGTTTCCAAGATTCCTTGGTTTCCAATGCACTATTTTGTAAAAGAAAATGAAAAGCAAATCACCCATACCTTTCCAAAACAATGCCCGTTCAAGTCAAAGCATGCGTAGCCTATTCAACACCCCTTCATTGTATATATATTTATCAAATGTCTGTTTCTTTTGTTCTTTCCCAAAAATGTAACGGTTTAGGTAAGGTTGTATTTGGTCAAACTGATATTATGGAGAGGGGTATCAAAGCATATTAATAATTTAGGATTTGGTCAAACCGATATTCTCGTTTCCTGTATACTTCTCCTTTTCACCATTTTTCTTCCTTTCATCCCATTTTATCTCATCACCAAACGGTTACAGTATGCCATGACTTGCCTGCAAGCTTTGCTCCAACCACGGTGACCTTTTCCCATCATTCCCTGCTCATCGTTCAGTCTCCACCCAGCTACCAAGCTCCTCCATCAGCCAACCTCCGCCCAACCTGGAAGCCGTACTCGAGCCCTTGGCCTCCCATCCACAATCGTGTATCTCCACTGCGTGTGTAGGTCTCCCTTTGGTGAGCATGATTTTATAAATATAAAATATACTGGGTGTATATATATTTTTGCTGAGTGATGAGGCAGTGCCGGTCCGAGGCCAATTGCTCTGTAACCCATCCCCATGTACCCCATGTGCCCTACAATCAAATCCCCTGATTTCCGCCTTTTTGCACTTGAATCCCTCCAACAATGCAGGGGTTTAAGTGCAAAAAGGCAGAAATCAGGGGATTTGATTGGAGGGCACATGGGGGTACGGGGGGATTGGGTACAGAGCAATTGGCCTCATGTCAGCCCTGCACACAGTGGGGCCCTAGGCAAAAAAAATTCATGTGGTCCAATTACACGTGAAAAACAAAAACAGAAGGCAGTAGAAAAAGATTTGCAAGCTATTCTCCTAATTAGCTTACAGAATTCGAACCTTGGACACATCATATAAGACTAACAAGTACTTCCACTCAACCAATACCACTTCTGAATTATAGAAAGAACATCCATTTAATTAAACAGTTCTTAAGTTTGAGGCCCCCAACCACCTTTCTCCTCCTCCGCCGCCGCCTGAGGCTATAGGCGGCCGCCTGGCCGGCCTATGCCCAGGGCCGGCTCTGTGACGAGGGATTGGTTAGTATTTTGGGTATAATATTTTATATGTATGTGATGCATGTGTATGTTCTGAGTGCGTTTATTTGTGTGAGTTTATTATATATTTTTATGTGTAATATTAGCTTGCATAGAGTGCGTGAATATGGGTTTTCAGGGAGTGCGTGTGTGATTGTGCGTGAGTTGTGGGTTCATGTTGTGCTTGTGTGTGTGAGTTTTTAATTTGGGTTTTGTTTTCTTTTGGTATAATATACATACACACACACACACACACACACACACACACATATATATATATATATATATATATATATATATATATATGTTGGTGTCAGTTGTTTTGAAATTTATCTTTTTTGAATATATATATATATATACATATATATGCGCGCGCGTGTATATATATTGATTGTTGTGTGGCGTGCGTTAAATTTTAAATTATATATATTTATACACCTGGTTTTAGTGTGCGTTAAATTTTAAATTATATATTTTTATATATATATATATATATATATATATGTGTGTGTGTGTGTGTATTATAACATTTATTATGTGTTTACATATATAGAAATATATATATAATATTTTATAGATAAATTTATTGTGTTCATTTGTTGTGAGCTTGGTGTTGAGTTGAAAACATTCCAAAACCAAATAACTGTACCGTCCCGAAATCCAATAGCCGTACGGATCCATCGAAAATTCCCTGACTTCCTCTCATAAAAAAATTATATATATATATATATATATATATATATATATATATATGTGTGTGTGTGTGTGCACATTGATTGGTTATCAAGTTCTTATCCATTCAGAGTTGTGCCTGGAAGTCGTCGTTAAAATTCGGTGTCAAATTCGATCATCGTCTCCTTTTCTATGCCACAAAATGTGAGTTTATCTCACACCTGACTTACATTTTTCATGGATGTTAGATCAATAATGAACTGTTATATGAAATGTATAGGACTGTTGTAGGAATTGTTTGATTTGTTATGTATGCACATTTCATATGTGACATGATATATGCATATGACACGTAGTTGCACTGATGATGTATATGCTGTGATAGATGCTATGTGACTGTTGTTTGTGATTGTTGATACTCTAGTTTAGGAAAAATCACTAAGGGTTAAAATGATACATACCCGAATGAACATTAGATAAGGAAAAATCGTTATGGGTTGAAATGATAGACCTGAACAGTTTTTATTGAATTTGGGATTGCGGATTTAAAGTGATAAATATCCGTATCACATGAATATAGGGTAGGAAAGTATATACGAACACCGTTGGTCATGATTCGACCAAAAATGATTTGGAACTTTGTTTTTGAATAATAAGTTAAGTTTTTTTTTATATATTTTAAATATTTTAAATTTTTAATATTAAATAATTCTTTAAAAAACTATTTCTATATTATTTTAATCTTATATATGTTTATAATTTATTTTTTACTAATTTGTTTTAGAATTTTATAAACTTATATATATATTTTCAAAGTTAAATTTTAATTTATAAATACAATTTCGATCAGTATGTTTTGAGTTATAAAAAACGATATGATTCTGAAACTGAAATATGATATGATTTGTTGAAATTGAAATATAAGTTTTGTTATGAAATATACCAACGGTGTAAGTGTGGAAATCTTGCCTATGTTATTTTGCTATTTACTTAGATGATTGACACTATTGCATCTAGTGTATTAGTTGGATGGATTCCTAAAAGATGGTTATCCCAAACATCTTTTTAAGTTGTTGATTACATTTCATCGAACATTTCATTTGAGTTGATTTACTTCCATGTGAATGTTAGTCCTGATCCAAATTATTTTGTTTTGCATTATGGTTCGGGTCAGATCGATTATCACAACTTTCGAGATCCACTCTTGGAGTTTGGAGCTTATATTGGATTTTTGTTCACCTTATCTACTTATTGATCAGTTGTTATTGTCATTTCTATTTCAGATTGATATCATTCATGTATTGTATTACACTTCTATTGAATTATTTATGTAAATTCTATTGTAAAATTTTATGTTTTTTCCGCTGCGACATATCATGTAACTCTGTATCTGTGTCTATTATTTATTCTATTTACCTCAGAAGCTTCTAACAATCTGTCGTTTTCGAGCAGTTCGAGAGGGTTTAATTACCGCTTGAAGAGGTCAAAAATGGCGGGTCGTTTCATCTATTTCTATAACACTCCGAATCCTTTAGCATCTATCAAAATAAGGTTATACCAAGAAATATAGAGCATTCTAGGTATAAGGAAGCAAATCACAGAAACTAAAATTTACAAGACAAGAATATACTAACAAACACAATGGAAAACATTTAAACTAACGTAACTTATCATTTCGAAACTCAACATTTATTTTAGTCATAAAGCATAAAGTAAAACCACCATATGTCTTATAAAAGGAAAACTTTGTCTCATAAATCAGAGTAAGGTAATAATAATCATCTCTCTCAATGTCAACATTCCAACCCAGGATAACATAAAATAATACAAAGCAGATAAAAATGTCATAATAGAACCGAAATCTCTGAAATTAATCTGAATACCAAGCTGTTAACAATGATCATCCTTGCAAGATAGGGGGAAAAGGAAGAAAGGGGGGTGCGCCAGATAATCAGGATGGTGATGAATTAATTATTAACATGATTGAGTAAGATAAAGAAAACAAACTTAATGATTTTTTTTGTGTAATAGGGTAAAGTATTCGTGCATATCTAAAAGGGATAAGTTTACATAAATTGATTGTTAAATTATTTGCAGTAATTCAGTTGCTAAATATAAGAAATATGATTTTGATGATTTCCTAATTATACCCGTCGATCGACATTTCTTACCCGTCTACCACCATGCATGGTAGAATGTCTCTGTGGAGCTGCCCATCATGAACCCGAACATTACCTGTCTATCCATAGTAAAGATCTGATGGAGTGCCCATTATGAAGTCTATCACTGTCCATCTATCCGCTAGTAAAAACATAATTTATTTCATGAACGTAGTAGTCCCTAATCCGTTTGTGCACACTTGGGGATCATCAAGTACCCTAGCAAACGCCTAACATTTTGACCATTATATACTGCGATTCAACATAAGCGTTTCAAACCTCAACCCTCATGTTAAGACCATCAGCTTTTAAACCTAAAGCGAATTCTGCTAGTACAGGTCTCTAGCAAACAAATATTCTAATTTGCGCTTCTTGCCCAGTCCCCCGAATCTAGGCCTTAATTATGTATTAAAATTTACTAATAACTTAGTCCAAGATCTAAGTTTGTTTTAATGAGCCTCTTTATTACCTTTTTAATTATAACCCCTGTGTTATAATTTTTGTTGTAAATATCCCAATTTTGCCTATTTCACTAATATAGTTCTTAATTATCATAATTATCGTCTCATTTACTGTAACTTTATAAATCATAACACTTGTCGTAATTTACTGTAAATTTCTACAAATTTGTCTAACTTAGTTTGATTCCTTCTTAATGCAGATCTACAATTATAATATGTTTTTGTAAATTTAGTCTTGTTTTATTTCATCCATGTTTGTGAAGTTTACACTTTTTGTTCTATTTTTCATGCATAGCAAGAGGATTAAATCTGCATTCTTTAACTAATATTTATAGATCTATGCATGTTTAAGAACAAATGAAATAGTTACAGAAAATGTAAGTAACTGATAGGAGTAAAATAATAGTTAAGGGAAAAGGACTAAAAATTTAACTTATAGAATTTAACAAAAAAGAAATTGTAAGAAAAAAATAGAGAAATACTTATAGAAAAACTACCAAAACTTGTATGAAAAGCTATTAAAACCTATAAGAAAAACTATAAAAGGAACTACAAGAACAATGACAACTATTACGATCCCTATTATCTTAAATTACTCAAAAATCTGAATAAATACAATACTCACCTGTACTCCTTAGTCTTGAGCGCATAGGGCCTTCCTAGATTCCTTCCCTTAGTTAATTATAAATATGATTGTTTTTAAATCTTCCCCAAGATGATATTTAAGTTTAGGTTTGTCTTTGTTAAGAGAGAACCCAAAAGAAGAAGATTTGTGTTGTGAATGAACAGTTAGGTCTAGGGTTCTATTTATAGTAGAACCAAGTGATCTCGGGTCGTTAGATTAGTTAATTTAATCTAATCTAGATATGTGACTCAACCAATTACAGCCTTCCGATTTTAGAAACAACGAACCGTATTTAGTTCAATTTGTTTCGTTTGGCTTATATCTAGACAAAATCTCATCTAAGGCAAAGTGTGTGTCGGCCGGGTCGACAAATAAGTCTACATATATATGGTCGGGTTGACCTTAGAACGTATATATATTTCTTTTCTTTTGTTTATTAGTTCTTGTATTATTTTTGAATATTGTTTCTTTAATAACCTTTCATACTAACTCGAGTTCTAATAAGTTATATATGTAAATTGTTCAGAAAATTACCACGAATTCAATGGTACAACCCCCATAATTAAATTCTGACAATTTCATAAATTTATTTATTTCTTAATTAATTTTTTAATTAACAATTATTACTTAAATTTTTAGGGTTGTTACATTAATTCTCTCCTCCTTAAAGGATTTCATTCTCGAAATATCTAAGGACAAAGAATGAAGTAAATACAACCAATGCCTACATCCATCTACTCAACCATCATCCACTTCATCCATTTTCCTTAAGATTTCTAGTGCATTTTATGTTATTATGTAATAGTGTAGTGTATATGTCCCTAACTAATGCAAAATATTAGGAGGTTTACAAATTAAATCGACCTCATTTTTATAGAAATATATTTGCGTCAGGAATCCAAATGTATGCAGAAAACCCTAATGATAGTTCTATATGTGTGCTACAATCATCATCCATATGCAATAACTATACGATAATTGAAACACCCCACCTCCGTTAAGGTCACTCACAAAGGGAATGCCTTAATTTTGGTGGAGGTTTATAAGTAAAAGCCACAGATAAACTCAAGACAGATATAAATACACACATTTTAAAACAGCGGAAACCAACAGACTTTTATTACATCAATACGTGTTCAAAACAAAACATTCCATAATTGTCTCAAAATACTTCCATCATTACAACATCATAACTGCCTTGATTATTAAAGAAGCATAAAACATAAATAAAGTGACAAAAATCCACATAGTGATATCCAAAGCCATAGTCCGAGCAAAAGAGGCCCAAATTATACATCTACGTTCTTGGAGCTTGAACAGAGCCTGACTGAGTTGAGTTGTTTCCTCCCTCTGGACCTGGGGGAGGGGGGGAGGGGGGACAACGAAAGAAAAGAAGACAAAAAGAAAATAGGGTTAGACGTAAAGCCTGAGTAAATCTAGCAACTCTTCAGTATGTGAATAAGAAAAGGGCATGATAGATATATACTGAAAATACGATAGTGTCACAAGCTAGGGGAGTGTCGAATGTACTATCGCACCCATACTATATCTTTGCATCTACTTGAGTTTACTCTAACTGGCACCCCATGGTGAGGGTGAAGTGATCCCCAACTTTATTTAAAGATCGGATCCTACCCGCGTTAACATGTGTCATACGGCCCCTAAGAATTGTAGATATCTATGCTGGTCCCACCATGGGGGTGTATCAAGACCCATGGTGGCGGCCCCGACACAAATTCTATAAGGCATGGGTTATACTACTGGTGTCCCCAGTGCCCTGGTTGTCTGCTCCGAAGTGTGTGTGCACGCCCGCACTCCGTTAGACCTGCACTGTGCACCCACCGCCGTCGTTTGACCGCTAACAATCAGCCCAGTAATCGTGCCCCACCCTGCCTAGTTTTAGGTTACCGTTGATACCTAAATTGGGTTACTGCTAAAACGGGTCCCTCGTTACCAGGATTTGCTAGTCAAACATGTTAAGTGGTTAAGTGTCTGTATTTACCTAACCCCACCCTTCAATTCTTGTTAACATGTTGAATTTGGTTAAGTGTTTATAGTTGATTTAACCCTACCACCTGTCCTTAGCCTCTTAGGAGCACCAGACCACTCACATTAAACATGTATTGCTACAGTTACTGGATATGCCGATCGGTTCTGGGAAGGTTTATACCGTAGCTATGTCTAACCTCGGGTCTTTATTGGGCTCAATGCTTAACCACCTACATTGGATAGGTATTGTTGTGACTACTGGACAGCCGGGCGGTTCCGGGCAGGTTTTTATCACAACTCAATCCAACCTCGGGTTAAGCATATCGTGTTTTCTAAATTTACATATTTTATTATTATATATGTAAATGTCATATCTTTTATTCTTGGGCATAACAATTTATACCGCTTAAATGTCATTGGCATGTGCCAAACATGCCAACATATACTTTCGTGTTTTACACCCAATGTTATTACCCCCGTTTATCCGTTCGCAACGTTATAACAAATGTTGGGCTCGACACAATTCATCCCAACTTTATAAGCGTAAGAAAAGGGGAAATTAAGAACATGTAATATTTTGCAACATATAAGGGTGTGTAGCGCATGAACTTGCAGTTTAGCGATACTAACATAAATGATGAGTCATGTGAACTTGCATTCAAATCAAAGTACAACTAAGTAGGTGACATATGAAATGGCATAGTTTACAACTTGTGTTTAAATAAGTTTAACTTGGCATAATGTCAAACACATAACTAGCATGATGTATATTCACCAAAAGGTCCAATTATAACATTTAATCACATAGCCTATTTCAACATGAACTTGCATAGTTTTTGAAACCCAAACGATACTTAACATAGATCCAATTACACTTGCAAATAAACATGAATTTGCATAGTTTATGAAACTCAAACGATACTTAACATAGATCAATTATACTTGCAAATAGACATGAAAATGATATCATAGGTTTTGGGTCATGTAGGCATAATAGGTTTCAAGTCTAAATCATGTTTACATAAACTCTAATTTAAACCAAGGGAATATACATAGTCCATGCCATCGACATATACATAAAGGGATCAGTTCTATTCTTTTGCCATAAACGTGCAAGTGTCATTGTTTTCATATACAATTGTTCAATAGGCTTGCATCAATCAATTTATGCCACAAACGTCAATACATAAGTCATGATAGAATCATCAAAATACATAGAATTTTATACAATACAATAACACGATTATATTTTCATTCACATCGAATCACATCGCAATTCTTATTCATATTCTAAAAGGTTACTATACTTACAACGAATGCAGAATCTTGAATTCTGGATTCTGAATTTTGAAATTGGAATGCGCTCCTTTGGGTAGACTAACGTTGCGTTGAAAACTTTTGATTTAAACTTTAAATCTTCTTCTTAGTTTGATTCGTCTCTAGGCTTTTCTCTTGACGGCTATGTTCGATTCCTCCCTAACTGCATGACGACTCCTTTCTCATAATTTTGTGTGAATTTTCAGTTGAGAGTTAGGGTGTATTTATAGATTTTTAAGTTGTTTTGAGCCGTTAGATGAAGATAGGAGGAATCTGGGCCATTTAAAATTTAGAGAGCCAATCAAGAGGTGACACGTCAGCCCTAGTGACACACAGGGCCTCAGAAATTCGAGCCAGAGCCAGACCTGGCCAGCCAGGTCGACCAGCCAGGTCGACACTATGGTCGACCTGGGGGGGACCAGGTCGACACTATGGTCGACGTCCGGTGACCAGGTCGACACCATGGTCGACCCTATGGTCGACCTGGTCTCTGGGCGGGAATTTTCCCGCCCAGCCTAGTTTGAACCTGAAATTCGAAATTTTGAAATTAAACTGAGCTTTTTGAATTTAAATTTGATTCTGAAACTTTCGAAGGCCATAACTCCTTCATACGGAGTCCGATTCGTGCAAACTCGGACTCTATCTCAAGCAGAATTCCGAGACGAACGTAATGGCGTAACCCGTTTCCCTTAATTCTTTCATTTAGAATTAATTATACGTTAATTTGTGAAGCTTAGCGTTATAGAATTCACGGGGTGTTACAATAATCGTCGATCTGTAACTACCATGGAAAATTAAAAAATTGCACATACATCCATATGCATATGCTTGGTGTCCTAGTTTGTCGATCTCTAATATTGCCCAATGTGTAAATCCGTCCATTTGCATCTAGTAGAAAATACCTACAACCACTTGCATATATCATACATAACATATTCTATTAACATGATTACAATCAATCTTATCATCCACAGGTTATATCCTAAGATCTACTCTTTCAAAGGGTATGAAAGATAGGAAACTATTAACTAGATTTTTGAAAAAATTGTTACACTTTGGACCAGAATATCCAGATAGATCTTGACTCGAGCGCAGACTCGTACGAAATTGGAACACGTGTTAGGATCGATGTTCGCGTGGGAATCAAAAAATGGCTCGGCTCTGTTCCATCACCTCCGAGCATCATCTGATCACTAAAAAATAGTCTTATCGGCTTGCCGAATCACTCCATTTTCATTTGATCAATCACATGCAGGTTCAGACAGATCACCTCAGAAATGCATTATGAGCATGTGCTAATCATCTGCAAATCAAGGGTCATATTAGTTCGTCACTTGCCCAATTATTTGGTAAGTATGGATTGGTAGTTCCAAAAAATGATGATCAACATAGTCCGATCGCTAAAAACAGATGGATCATTATATGGAAACAGTCTTAGAAACCTTGCCTGATCACATTGGAAACACAGATCGACACAACTCAGCAAAATAAGCGGATCACCCAAAAATTGGTGATCGGCAAGGCACGATTACTCTAAAATTCGTGATTGGATCACAAAAGGATTTGCCCAACAACTTTAGGGATCGGTATTTTTTGGATAAAAATCAAGGATCGGTATGATTCCCTAAATGTATTGGTATAAACTCAGAAGTGGCCGATTAATGCTAGCACCAAGACAGATCACTTGAAAAATAGTGATAAACTTGACCCGAGCACTCAAAAATTCATGATCGAGCAAGAGCTAAGATCCAAAATTTTGATATGCTAGATTTTGCATCTAAAGATTTGCACATGATAACAAGGCTGATCAAGCCAAAACGAACGATCAATACAAGGTGATCGGCACAAAATGTGTGATCTAGCTACGATATGAAATATTTTAAAGGAACGAGATCGAATGCTTTTTGATGATCAGGCAAGAATGAAGACATGTAGATTATCCTAATCCTTAGATCCCAAAAACTAACTGAGTTTGGGATATGACGAAACCCTAGATCCAAAGTTTTGATCGAGTGAGAAAGAGAATATGTGGATCTGAACAATTCTAAAGATCGGCATGTTGCTTTAGGGTATTTTCGATTGAACAAAGCATAAAGTGCTGGGATCCAAAATTCAACCAAGTCTTTGGAATATAGAAAAATGTCATAAAATGAAATATGAAGAATGGCTAAGTCTGGGAATTCCTACCAATCCCCAAGATCCCCATGCTTGGGATCAGATATGGAAATTTCCAAGACTCGATCAACTTGTGATCGATTTTTTCCTCCGATATTTTAGGAGAAACACATATTTTTTGCAGCCATGAAAATGTCATATCTAGGCTATTTTAAGAGATCTCTAGTCTCATCTTTGGAGCTCCATTATGCAAGGAATCTGCTGAGATCTAATTACAGCTATCTTTCTCCACTTTCTTTAGAACAAAATGCATTGTATTAATTAAAAGTATAATCAGTCGATTATGATAAGTGGACATAGGCACGATTTGCCAAGTCACTATAAAACTCATCTCTATGTACTTTTATGCACTTTGTACTACTTTGCGATTGCTTATGATTTTTTTACAACTTATTATTATGATTTATATCTAATTCACGTTTAAATTGGGTGTTGGCATGCTATTGAATAAAATCCAATGTCAACATTTTGCTATGTCAGGAAGGAGCGACTACTTTGCTTTCTACAATCAGGCGACGATGGTAAAGAATAAGAACATTGAAAAATGACAAAAGGCGCGATGATGGATGGAGAAAGTCGGGAGGCTTCTTCCATAGGAAATTTTTTCTTATACTTGACAAGACAAGACATGGACGAGGTGATCAACGCTTGAAAAACTCACCTCAGACATCTGGCAACTATACTTAAAAGGTAGGAGGATTTGATGACTAGAACCCTCAATTGGTTAAACGACTAGTTCAACCACTAACTCAACACAAACCATCAGGAAAGGACGTAACACTACTCTACTTCCAAGCTTGCTAGGGTAACTCCCTTGGAAATAATACAAACATATCGTTTAACCCTCCTTAGGATCAAAATCCACGACTTGGACGTGAATCTAATGCGTGCACAAGCTTGAATCTCGATCCTGATACTCAAAGCACTCTAACAGCAGATGTTAGGATCGGAGATTGGCAACAACTGCCTAACGGCAACAATTGCATCATGAAAATGATCCGGAGAATCTCGAAAGGTGGACTACCTAGCTTCTAGTTGGACTAGAACAAAAGTCCATTTTCTCAGGACATCTAGAATTCATGGAATCCACCGGCCTTCAAGCTACTGGTGCTAGAAGCTTGTGATGAGGAAGGATCCTACCACTCACCTAATGTGATACATCAGACACGTGGAAGTACTTAAAGCATTTGACAATGTTCTGGCAAATTGCTTCCCATCAATCTCTTTGCCTTGGCTATTATTTAGTTCAGGCCGCAAGTATCACTACAACAAAAACACCATATTACAAATTTAATTTTACAACGGTGGTAAACGAACCGTTGTAATAAATGGGTTTTTACAACGGTGGTAAAAGCACCGTTGTAATAAATGGTTTTTTACTACGGTGGTATAAACACCGTTGTAACTACAACAAAAACACCATATTACAACTTTAATTTTACAACGGTGGTTAAAGCACCGTTGTAATAAATGTTTTTTACAACTTTTTTCCAGAAAAGTTGTAATAAATTTATTTTTAACAACTGTGTTATTTTGACAGTTGTAATAAAAGCCTATCACAACTTTTATTTTTTTTACTGTTGTAATATGTGACTATATTTTAATATTAATTATTTTCATTAAATAATTTTAAATAATTAATATTTACAACTAATTAGTAATTACTAATTAATAACCTATATATTGATATTAAATATTTAGTTAAAAATACTTCAATAAATAAATAATTCATGCTAATAATTAGTAATTGTCAACCAATTAGTAATTATTAATTAATAATCAATAAATACATATTAAATATTTAATTAAAAATACATCAATAAATAAATAATTCCTACTAATAATTACTAATTAACAACCAATTAGTAATTATTTAATAATAATCAATATATAAATATTAAATATTTACTTAAAAATAAGTATTTATAATTACTTCATTATTAAGTACTAGTAATTAATTAGTAAGTAATAACTAATGAGCGGTTAATAATCAATTAATTAATAATCAATAAGTAAATAACAATTAATAAATATTTAATTTACAATTAATCATGACTATTAGTAGTAATTAATATTTAGTATATAATATTTTTTAATAAGTAATGGTTATTGAACGTTTTTCCAAAATCTTTTGTCAAATATGATCCCTACGAAGGGGGGTCCAGGGGGGTGGCAACCCCCCAAGGTGGGGGTGCGGGGGCAACGCCCCCGCTAACGGGGTTCGACCTGCCCGGTCAGGTCGCGGGGGTCTAGGGGGCAGCGCCCCCGGCGGGGTGCGGGGCAGCGCCCCCGGCGGCGTGCGGGGCAGCGCCCCCGGCGGGGTGCGGGGCAGCGCCCCCGGCGGGGTGCGGGGCAGCACCCCGTCCGAAACGGTACATTTTGTGTACTGTTGAATTTGAATCTTACTCAAAATTTGACAACAATTGTTAATTAAGTAACAATTGTAAGTTAAAAATCAGTAGTAAATAATAATAATAATTTATAATTAACTAAAATAATAATTGAAATTAATGATAAAAACATATATTAAATAAGTAATAGCTCGGCAATTGAACCTTAAAATCTAGTTAGTTCTTTTTTTGTCTTATGACAATTGAACCTTAAAATCGAAATGAATATTTAGATGACTTAACAAACGTGATCAAAATATGAAATAAAATAAAATTGATAACTAATTCAAAATATGAAATTATTTCTATTACTAATTAATAATTAAAAAATTAATAATTAGTAATCAATGAATAAGTATTAACTGTTTAACTGACGATTGATGGTTAACAAATAACCATTAATAACAGCTGTTAAATAAAATTAGTTAATAGAAAGTGCTTAGAAGCTTTCCTTAAATTCAAAAATATTTTTTTTTGCTAATAATTACAGCGTTTCTTAGATACAAATAATCAAAGCAGCTCACGTGTTCTTGTGCCTTAAAACGAAAATTTAGGCGGGCAAATCGAAAATTTAGGCGGGCCAACTCTCCAGGCCAACTCTCCAGTACCGCACCCTAACTCAAAATAAGGTTTCATCCATCTTTCTCCATCTTTCTTCGTTAATACCAATTAACGCGTTCTTTAATTCTACCATGGTGACTTGATTTTCGCCCCCTTCTTTCTCCGTCTCTACCAATTAACCAGTTCCTCATCCAACTTCCTTCTCCACTTTCGGTCCTTACCCAGGCACCCGCCTCTGTACCGTGTTCCGTGCCCTCCGATGTCAACTCCAGCCACCGCTGCAGCCAAAGCAGCGTATTTGCTGTCCCTCCTCCTTTTGGGAAGCCACCGTGTCACCTTCCCGAAGACCGCCTGAGCCCTACCTCGTCACCAAATCGCCTGCTACCCAAAAACCCTCACCGCGCCTGACTGTTTCCACCGCTACCTCTGTTAGCAACAGTCGTTGTGGGCCGACCAACATCCTAGCGCTGCTCTGTCCACCAGCCGAACCCTGAAAATGAAAATAAGAAGGTTTGAGTTTTTATTTTGTTAATTTCTGGATTTTTAGTAGGATTTGTTTCATTTTTATTTTTGGTTAGGCTTGCTAATCGGTTCTGACGATCTTCGCCATCTGGTTTTTTAAAAAATCTGGATTTAAAATCAAATTTAAGTTCGGCTATCTGGATCTTCGGCTATCTGGTCTATTTTGCAATTCGTTTGGGTAGAATTTACTTGTTTCTACTTATTTTCTCAATTCTATTTTATGCAACAACATATCAGGGAGAAATTTATGTTGAAATTAGGATTGATATTCAGATATTGTGGTATAATAAACAACCAGCATCGAGCTATGTAAAATTTGGAAAACATAAATTTCAACATAAATGCATCGGAAGAGCCAAAGTCTTAATTGAGAATGAATAAAGCAAGGAATTAAAGAAGTCATCGTATCAAATATAAGCTGAATGGCTATACGCTTTTTATTCTGACCATTATCTCCTTAATTCAGACTACTATATAAATAATATAATGGTCAGGTGATAACTCACCTTTATTATCTCATCAGATCATTCACAAAGACAAGTTAAACGATGGAGGATAATAACTCGGCATCAAAGTAGCAGAAAGCAACAATATTTCATACGTAATGGTAGAATCTCTAATCATCAACTCCTTATTTGTAGGAAACCTTTAAAAGGACCCATTTCTTAGGTAGCTATATTTCAACATAATAATATTTTTATGTTTGGTTACTTAACACACTGATCAATATTACTTGGTTTTAATTTGCAGTGTGAAAGCCATCATTTTGTGTGCTTTGATTGCGCCATGAAAAATGCTAATTGCGCTTGTCATACCCCTTTATTTAAGTGTTCATTGATGGACACCATTATTCAGTTCTCCGTCTTTCTGATGTGCAGGCTTGATATATGCATTCGGAAGAAGAACTTAAGAGAGAATATCCTTGGGGATGACAATATTGTTAGCAGACAAACTCCTGAAAACGAGGTGAGTTTCTTCATTTTCCATCAATTATCAGGCTACTGTAAATTTTATGCACTTTATTAACTTGGCTATATGTGCACATGTATAATTTTATTTGTCATTTCATTACTAATTGGATTTTCTGTTGGATGTAGTCTGAATTTTGGGAGGCTAGTAACCAGCCTCTGGATTCATTGCCTGAGGATTTATGTGATAGTGCAAATAAAAGGTGAAATCAAATGCACTTGGATATACTCATATTTTTTTCTGAAATCACACTTTAGTAGTAGTTTGCAAAATTTGTTGATATATGGTGCTCATCGTGTGGGTGAGTTCCCTGCTCTTCTGGATCTTGGGTGAGTTTGTGTTCTGTTTGTTGGTTGATGTGTGGTCTTTAACGAGTTGTTTCGACTTGAGTGCTTGTGTAGTATTGGTCTTTGCTGTGTCGTGCCCTATTTTGGGTTTGGTTGGAGTTTTATCCTTCAATTGTGGTAGGTTATGGCTGCATTTAGTGATGCATTTTCAATGTTTTTAATTTCTTCTTTCCAAATAGACATTTGAAGCATTTTGTCTATGGTAGAATAGGCTGCATTTATTGATGCATTTTTAATGCTGTTTTGAATTTAAAATCTATTTTAGATTACAAATAATTTTGAGTGGAATTTCGTGGTATAATGATATGTTCTCCCTCTTCTTACCTGAGGATTGCGATGTTAAGAAGCGAATTTATGAAGATCAACTGTCCTATATTAACATGTGTAAAATTCTGTGATAGGTAACTGGATTGGATGTTGGAGCATAAAGACTTGGTGTGTGTCAGTGTGTATGTATATTTATACGAAAGTGTGTATGTAACTGAGTGTATTGAGTGATCAATTTGTAGTGAGGAATGTATGTATTGTTATGACTGTATTATGTAAAAGTGAGTTGTACGATAGTGGATCAGAAAGTTGTACTAATTCAAATATTGAAATAAAATATTTAATTTATTATTTCAGTTAAGTGTAGTATCATTTTATTCAATATAAATATTTATTTTTATATGAAATGTAATGTATAACGAAACAAAAATCGTATTGTTATAATTAATTGTTGCAGGAATTACTACAACGGTGAAAAAAAGTTGTAATATGTACTACTACAACAGTGCAAAAATGTAGTAATATGTATTACTACAACGGTGGAAAAAAGTTGTAAAATATACATATTACAACGGTGTTGCAACAGTGTAAAAATGTTGTAAAAGATGTGAGTCTATTACAACTTCTTACTACACGACGGTTTGCCCACCGTTGTAAAATGTATATTACAACGGTGTTCCACCGTTGTAATAGGGTCATTTTGTTGTAGTGTATCAAAATCTATCAGGAGATGGAATAACCTGGTGGAGAGATTTATTAAATAATTCAGGGTCTATATCGCCAAACCTAAGAATTTGATGACACTCACTACAATTAGATAGAGGAAGGGAGAATCTTTGCACAAATTCTTGGAGAATTTCAATGTTATATTGTTTCTATGGATCGACCAGATCCATCGATCATATTGATGCCCGCAGCATCAGGCGTCTTGGATAACTCAGAGTTCAAGGTTTCCATATAAGAGACCCACTATAGGATCTAGGGGACTTCTACCTCGAAGAGGATAGATTCCCGACGGAGGAAGATAACAAGGCTGATCATGAATCAATATAAGTGAATTATGTCAACGACGTAAAACTATCCTATTTTGGGAAAAATAAAGGAAAGACGAAATATAAGGGCAATTCAGCAACCACAAACCAAATCAGAAAGGGACAGAGACACAACTCATATACACGGCTGAATGCTAGTCATCAGCAGATATTTCTAGATATCAAAGATTGCCTTCTGGAAAGAAGGCAAAGTTAGATGGGAGTCCACGAAAAGAGACTTTGCTTTTGAAAAATTCTATATGTTCCATGAAAGGGCTAGACATGAGACTGATGAATCTTAGCATTTATGAGATGTCATTGAAGAATAAGTGAGATATTGACAACTACAATAGTATGTCCAAAATAAAACAACTCCGGTGACTCAATAGGAACAACCATCGGCTGCCAAGGATGCAGCAAGCCAAGCATTCGTCGTGACTTGTCATTAGTTGATAAGTAAAAGTGGGATGATAATGTGGCTAAGTCTGCTACCCATATATTGGAACTGGAGAGTTACCAAAGCATGCTCTTGGATGACTGAACTACCAGACTTTGCTTTGTTTTAGTTCATTCATTGTTCGAGTTGTACTGAAAAGGCTTGGTCGTCTATTCACGTATGGGGAATTGAATAGATACCTAAGAAAGCTCAGGATGGTGGAAATCCTGTTAGATTTGCAACATAAAAAACATTTTTTCCATTCTAATAAAGTTGTTTGGCATGTATGGATTATGTTATAAGACTTGGAATTTGTCTTTTGCTACTTTAATAAGATCACTTGCCATATATGGATTATGCTTGCCATTTATGAAATGTGAAATTGGAAAAAATTTAATAAATCGTTCGGTGAGTATGGATTATGCTCATTAGACGTAGAATGAACCATTCAATGAGTATATATTATGCTTATTGCATGTCAAACAAACCATTTGATAGGTATGGATTATGCTCATCAGTTGATTTTTATTTTAATAATTCAGTGAGTACGGATCATGCTCATCAAGTATAAAACTCTTTAAGTATGACGTTATGTACGGATTATGCATGAAAAGAGATCGAAGAGACTAAGGGGGCATCGACTATGGATTATGCTTTACTATAGACTATCATGTATTGACTTTTCTTGGTAGAACGAGAATCAACAAATCGTTAAGTATAAATTATGCTTGATGGGAATTCAAGATATGGGCTGCTAAGTATGGATTATGCTACCAGTCCAAACAAAAGAGAACCATAAATATGGATTATGCCTAGTGGGGATCAACTAAATCGTGAACCATTGAGTATGGATTATGCTTAGTGGGGATCAATCCAAAACTAAAACATTAAGTAAGGATTATCCTTGAGGGCAGCCGGAGAGGTGCCAAATATCATATATGGATTATACATGAACAAAAACAAGAAGAGATTCGAATGGAATGAGTATGGGTTATGCCCTATCTACAACCTGAAGAGGCTCAAAACTCTAGCTATGGATTATAGTTAACAAGGACATGACTCAGACATTCAAGTATGGATTATACTGAGGACAAAATCAACCCGGTGCAGTCGCGAACTTTCAACATCAATCGGGACAAATTGCAGGAAAATGAACTTATCCATAATATAACTCCTACAAAAAGACATGTTTTGGGGGGATGTGTTAACCAACCATTTGACAGGGCTATTACTCTTTGGACTTTAATATTCATATTGTTCATAACTTGAGCATGAACTCATGTAAACTTGGACCAAGTGTCCGAATTGACGCTCGCAAGGGAATAGAAAACTACTCGGCTCTGATCGATCACCGCCAAGCATCATCTGATCACTTTGAAATAGCCTAATCGGCTCGTTGGATCACTGAATATATTTTTATCGATCATGCATAAGGTTGGATCGATCACCTTGGAAAAGCCTTACCTGCACATGTTGATCACCTAAAAATCAAAGATCGGATCGATTCGGCACTTGCCAATCATTTGGTATGTTTGGATTGATACTTCAAAAAAAGTTGATCGACATTGTCTAATCACTCAAAAAGATGGATCAATACATGAAATCATCTCAGAAATCTTTTCTGATTACGTTGGAGAAACTGATCGACCCAACTCAATAAGATAATCGGATCACCCAAAAATTGATGATCAAAACAACACGATCACTCCAAACTTCATGATCGAATCGCAAAGAGACTTTCCCAACCACTTCAAGGATTGGTATTTTTGCAAAAAAATTAGGGATCGGTATGGCTCTCAGGGTGGATCGATATAAACTCAGAAGTGATCGATCACTTCTAGCGCTAGGACTCTCATGAACGCAGCCCTAAGAGGGAAAGACGTACCATTCTAGGGAAAACCACAACCATGCCGACTAGAGAAGGACTTGACCGACTACATCCGCTTGCATGGCTCATTCGCGTAGGATGGGGTCACAGTGTATTCGGATGGCAGTATCTCCTATAATTAGCCTGATGGAAAACCAACCAAAAAGAATCATTGGCCCAGAAACGGGACGGCAGCTTACAAGCATAGGCCTTGCACATATCCTAGGGTTTATGCAAGCCCATCCCACCCTCACAAATGGGGAGGCGGATCAAATCCCAAGAAACCGAATGATGTCTCTTGATATCTTCTCTGCTTCCCCAAAATAAGGACGATGACAAAGACCAGTAAAATGGAAGAAGGACGCAGTGGGTGTCATGGCCGCAAAGACGTGAGACCCAAGAGAATCAAGAATAGACTTGATAAGAACTAACTTGCCATCCTGTGAAAGGAGAACATAATTCCACTTGGGAGATTTTCCCCTTGCTTTGTTGGTAAGGGGGTCAAAGAGGCGTTGAGCTTATGCCCATGATAAATTTTAATGCCTAGATTGGTTAGAGAAAGGAGGCAAGATTGAAGCCAAAGAAAGAAGAAATCCATAGTACCTTCTTTGGATCCATGAATTTGGAAGAGACAAAATGGCTCTTTGAAGCATTCACTAATTTCCCAGAGCACCATTCGTAGCGATGGAGAAAAAAAATAGAAGATGATGCATGAAATGAAGATGACCAGTGGTAAATATAACGATGTCGTTTCTAAACGAAAAGGATGAAATGATAGGGCATCCACTTGGAATACCAAAGCGCTTGATTTGCCCTACAATAGTGGGAATTTGGAGCCTACAAACTAACGTCTCTGCCGCAATAGAAAAAAGCGATAGGGAAAAAGGATTGCCTTGGTGCAATCCTCTTCCAAAGAAAAATAATCCTTTAGCCATTCATTAAGGAGGAAAAAGAACCAACAGTTGGAAACGAGAACCCATACAAATTCAATAAAAGGTCAGGGAAGACAAATGCATGAAACACTCGAATGACAGAAACTAAGACATGCGATCATAGGCCTTAACCATATCAAGCTTAATGACAACGTTCAAGCCGTGAATCTTTCTATCAATTTCGAAAATCAACTCTTGAGCGAGAAGGACATTGTCAGTGATAAGATTTTTTTGATAAAACCATCTTAAAAGGAACAGATGACGTAATAAAGAAGAGCTACATGCCTAACGGCTAGTAACTTTGAGATGACTTTGTTCAAAAAGTTATGGAGACTAATCAGACGAAAGTCAAAACAAAGATAGAGGTTCTTAGATTTTGGAATAAGCACAAATTTGGTAAAGGTCCAACTCTTAGGAAGCGAATCCCTAGAGAAGAAGAAATGAATCACGATAAAGAAATTAAGGTGAATAACCTCCCATGCGCACTAGTAGAAAGCTTCCTTTAACCTGTCGGGTCTGCTTGCACTATCCTTGCTTAATGAAAAAACTGATGAATGGATTTCCTCAATAGAAGGCAGGCAAAAAGGACTAGGGCCTTTATCAGGGTTGACAATGCGGGGGATATGCATAAGCACTTCAGGCTTAGGTAAATTGGACAAAGGACTTTGCATAAGAGACCAAAAATAATCTAGGACGGTCTCTTCCACATCCGTAGGAAAAGAGGTCAAAGATAGATTAGGATAACGAAATTGGCTAATTGATAGGATTTTATGTTTCTTCTTGATATAAGAGTTAAAAAAATTCGATTTGGTATTGTCATCAATGACCCACTTAATCTTGGCTTTCTGATAGAGAAAGTATGTCTTGACGCTTAACTCGTATTTGGAAACAGATTGGGAATGGACCCAATAATCGAGATAGATTGATCCACGTCGAAAGAAGCCTCGGCTAAAATAAGGGATTCTTCTACTAATTGGACAATGTCAAAAAATTTCTTAAAAACATGAGAGTTTCAGTGCTTGAGGCAAGCTTTGAGATGTTTTAACTTGAGGTTAAAAAACTATAATAACAATGCCTTTGATTGCAAGGACCCATGAGTTCTTAATCGTCGAAAGAGAGAGTAGTGAGAATCCACATCGTTTGGAAGTGGAATGATGTTGGATCAAAAAACAAAAATATGGAACACTTAGGGATTATAGGGTCATGATCCGAGTTGGTGCGATAGAGATGTTCGATGCTAAAGGAGAAAGTAAGAGAAAACCTTAGTGGATGATGAAAGAGTTGAAATCCTCAACTGCTAATAGATTGATAGAAGAGACGCCAAGTTTCTCAGATTGATAGGATATGACGTTAAAATCCTCTCTTATAACTAAGGAATCAAACCCATGCTCAGAAAGGGATAGGATATCCTACCACTACCCAAGGCGTTGGATACGGTCACACTCAGCGTTGACCACAGAGAAAAGGAAAGGAGTCAGAACTAACTGAATAGATCGCACAACTGAAAACAGTTGATTAGGGTTAAGGATGGGGTGTACAAAGACTTCCCTCTCGCAATACATCCAAATTTTATTGTAGGCATTGAAGATGCCTTTATCAAAATTTCGTTGAATGGCGTGCTCGGCTAGCACATCCGACCCCATGAATGGTTTTAGAATTGCGACTATCCGAATGGAGTATTTCATGATGATGCACTCGAGGCGCAAGGAAGATGCCTTATTCCCAATACCTTGAATATTCCAGAATAACAGTGAGCCATGGAGAAGAAAAATAGTAGATCTTGATAGGATAATCGGATCAGATATACGTCTAGTAGTCCTAAAGTTTTTTCTGTAGAAGCTAAAGATCTAGTATGAATGGCTCTAGGGGGGAGGGTAAGTAGGGGATCCTTCAGTTTCCAACTGCTCAAATAAAGAGACGTAGGACGAAGGCTAGGCGTAGTACAAAAGAGAGACTGACTAACGGGGTGGGACAATTCCCATGAGAAGTCGAAGAAGAATCAAAATGAGAAGTAAAAAGTTTGGCCAAAAGATATGTTTTTAAAGAGTTGCGATAGGCATCCATTAATAAGCCAAATCTTATCAGCGCTAAGCATAGGTATGGAACGGGGGACAAAAGAGAGATGGGGAAATGTCGAGACATGTGGAGAGGGCATCTCAAATGACTGTATGGTACTACACCATAACAGTCGTTTTGTGAGACTTATTTTTTTTCATTTGCTAACACTTATTTGCGTTGTAGACTAATGAAAATAACAAGCGTTGCTATGTAGAAATATTTCACAAAAAATATATATCCACAAATATTTTTTTTTTCCAGCACATGTTTCTGTTGGGGAATGTGTTTAAGTTGAATGTGGTTGAATATCCCTGGATAAAAGGTAAACTGGTAATGTTTAGCCCTAATTTTAACCCTCTAATGCTTATTCAAGCATTTTTCCTTTATTGGCCGCTAAAATAAGATATTCAAGCACCGAAATCGAAACTGCGATTCGGTTCGAAACCATAACCTTGTTTTGGTGAACTGAAATCGTCGCTTGGAAGCTGCCTTGTCTCGAATCGTAACCTTGCCTAGATTGAGTGCGATTTGATATGGTGAAGTTTCCGTTTGGAAGCTTGCCGATGTACAGAGATAAATCAATGAATCAATCTGGATTTCTGGCTTTTCTCACACCTAGATCTAATTGAAATCTCAACTCATTTGTTGCTTGAATCAACACTATATGTCAAATCACTGAATTGGGGCTACTTTGTCAGATCTGAGTTCTTGGTTTAACAGCAAAGCAAGTCTCACTCCTTTCCATTTATTAAACGCTTGTAGCTTTTGGGAGATGAAAGAAATTAATTTCAAGTATGTATGCTCTTTGTTTTTTTCCTATTTTATTTTTGTATAAATATACTGACCATGTTTGTTGAGAATAATATATCATCAAATCATTTGCATTTTCAAGTTATATAATAATTGTACTTCGTTCTTTTCATTAAAGCAGCTAAACTGAAAGCATCAATAGGTTAGGATCGGAGAACGAATTATTGGAAGTATATGCAAGTTTATAAGTCTAAATAATGAAGAAAGATACACAATTAGTTGAGTTAATCCACTTAGGCAATATTCCTTTCTACCTTTTATCTTACTCCGATAAGATTATTCATATAGTTTATTTCTAATTTACAAAGTTACATAATGTGCCTATATGGCCTTCATCGTTTAATCAGCCTACCTCTTTCAATTCTTAGTGTTAAGCATTTTGCTACATTACACAAAAAGTAATATCCATACTGATACTTAGGATGAAATAGATGTAGCACATTCAGTCACCAGTGAATTTAATGAGGGTATTTAAATAAACAAGTGAACAATAAGGGAACATAAGAATTTTCTATTCCCATGATACTCCACTTCATATTTTTACTTTATTTATAAAACTTGAGTATTAGCTGGATTTTTATCTAATGGTATGCAAGAACTTTATCTTCCCATGCATCATCACTGGTTCCAAGTTTAATGAATAGCCAAGATGTTAACCTTGTGAAGTATTTAATTTCTGGCATGATATATTTGGAATTACTTAAGCTTATTTTGATGAAAAGTTCCAAACTTAATTATATATTGGATATTTTATAAACTACCTAGTATATCTGCATCATTATTTCTTACTAGATTTTTTAATACAATATCCCTTTCGTGTTTCAATTAATGATTTATGTGCAGCATTTTTACTAAAAAATTGAAGAAATTAAGCCCTGTACAAATTGATATATGCCATGTTAAGGTACAAGCTTCTCTTTCTATACATGATACTTGATAGTCACTATGTTATTTATATTCACTAGTTTGATGTTTCTTTTTCTACTCGCTTGTATTAATCATGTTATACCATATTACTCTTAATCCTTTTAATACATTGAACTGTTGCGTTCCATCCTAAGTATGAGCTATTTCAGAACGTTTTCCAATATGTTATCTTATAAGTTGCAGCAGTAAATAGACACATTAAGTTATATTTGCATTAATGCTCAAGTCACTAAAGATTATTTATAAGACCAAGAGTTTTGAGAGATTTGGTTTTATGTTTTGATAAGGATCTAGTGTTAGTGCTCAAATAAAATTTTGAGAGATTTGGTTTATGCTTTGGTAAGGATCTAGTGTTAGTAGTCAAATAGAATTTTGATGTATGTTACCGTGAAATTGTATAAATTCATATGCAAACTGTCTCATTATATTTAGTACTCGAGGATAACTAATATTAAGTACTTGAGGAGAACAATGGTTAATGTGTTCAGTTTAAAAGGTTATAAATATTCAAATTGCGTACAATTTCTGTGTTGGTAGGTCAGTGCAGTGATAATGCACGTTCACATTTTTATATTATTTCATATGGACAACATACTTGTTGTGTTTGTTACATCATTCTTGCTATAAAATTACTTGTTGGAATATCTTTTAGGGACGATAGATCATTTGCTTGAGTTGGTACTAGAATAAAACTTAATTAATTACAATCCTTCTCCTCAACTTATTTTCCGATCATGATTTTATTTTACTTTTTTTTATGTTGGAGTATTGTCTTAATGCTCTAATTGGATAAATAAATTTACCAGTTACACGAATTTAACTATATAAATGCATTTAGGGATTCAACACAGTAGATGGAGCACTATGTGAAATCCTAGTACCTCATGTACATTCATCATTACCGAATTGTACTGATTTTTCAAACATAGACCATAGTAGGAGGAGTGATCAAGTCCAGGTATAAACAAATTTTTGGTTTCATTCCACGATTAACTTTGGTTAGCCTTTTCATGCTTTCAAGTATTTTCTGAATTTTGAACAATAACTTTGTTGTATGGTGCAACACCTGATTTGCTTCATGTCACTTCAATCACCGACATAACTAACGTCTATATGAAGTTAACTCTTTGGAATGGGTTACTAAATTTTAATTATATTTCTCTTTTATATTTCAGTTAACATAGTAATTTTTATATTTCAGTTTTATAAATTTCGAACTGAGTTAGACTCAGTACCTAACCGAGTTTATAAACTCAGTTTTATACTGAGTTTACAAACTCAGTTCGAAATTGAGTTTGTAAACAAAGTATGAAACTGAGTATATAAACTCAGTTTTCAAATTGAGTTTATAAACTCAGTTTTCGAATTGAGTTTATAAACTCAGTTCGAAACTGAGTTTATAAACTCAGTACCATACCGAGTTTACAAACTCATTATGCAACTGAGTTTCGTAACTCAGTCTAGAAATGAGTTTTTGAGTTTGTCCTAGTTTTAATCCATCGTATGTTATTTTATGGATACCATTATGTAGCATAAAATTTATGTTTGTGATCTTGGTATATTTGGAAATTTTGATGAGATAACTCTATGCTTTGATGTTAACACAGGATTCAAATTTTAAATGAGATTCGGCTTATATAGTTGTAAATTAATTTTTTTACATCTTGATACTATTGTTGTTTATTTATGTATTTATTGCAGATAACCACCTACTCAAGGCCCTCGACCGATTATCACGATTACTTTCTATGGTATTGTCGGTCAGCCTATTCAAATGTTTCAGACGATCCTCCTCAAATTGTTTGTTTACCCGAACCTCAAACTCCAACTCTGTTTAGCGTCTACGAGAGAATAGAGTCGAGCTTAGAAAGAGATTTGACATTATTAAGTGAAAATGATATGGCACCGCCTGCCAGGTCGAAAACACCAAGAAAATTGACACCCTTGACAGCGACAACACCAATAATATTGCCACCTCTGCCAACATTCTATGTTAGCAAAGTACAATCTCGAAGGTTGTTATGACGTTGTAACATTGAACCAATATTCAGAACATGCTATTTGAATAAAAATGATGGTCCTCGATATTTTGTTTGTGCAAACACTGGAACTCTTAAAGATTGTGGGTTTATCCATTGGATCGACGAACCACTATGTAAACGTGGTGTGGAATTTGCATTGGAGGTTCTTGAAGAAAACAAAAGGCTTTAAAAAGAGGATTAAAGCGCAAGACTTCATCGAGTTTATTAGACAAAAGGTATGTCGAAATTAAAAAGGTGTGACTCTGAGCTTATAACATTTATTATTATTTACTAATTATATATTTCAGTATAAGGTACCCGTTTCTCAGGCAATGTCCATGTGATTCTTTTTAGGTGAAGTAATGATATTATTAATAGGTGCATCATAGATTAGAAGTACATGATATATTAGGACTATTTGAAACTTAATTGATGTTATTTAATTAAGTGCATACATGAAGCTGTAGAAGAAGCGGAGAAAAAGAGAAAATTTGGTGGTACAAGCTATGCAAATTTTTGGATGTAAGGTTCGTTATATGGTTAGAGTTTTGCATTTGCTATTTGTAGACTTCAAATATGAAAAATGATTATATCGAAAGGTGCACTGAATTGGAATTTCCCCATTAGGTTGGGTTATCTTGGGCAAGCGATCATTTATCATAAAATGGATGTGCTTCAAGAGAATGATCGGAGTTCCTACGGAGTGGAACCATGCAATACCAGACACGAGATAGATCGCCTAAAGAACAAGGCTTTTTTCGAATAAGCCAATTGATTTCGAACCCTACAAATCCATTCTTTTTCCTACTTTGCTTTTTTGTTAATTCTATATTGTTATTACTATGGTAGTGGATATTGTTTCTTGATGTTTGTCTAATTATAATCTTCATATATATTAAATTTATTATCTTTACGCATTGAATTTTTTTGTTAGTTCATACTTTGTTGTTGTCACGATAAAGATATTTTTTCTTGTTGATTTTGTTACATGTTGCTATGTTGAGATAATATATTAGTCCAATGCATATTAAATCAAATTATGCTATCTCGTATGCAAATATAAGTGTTTCATGTTACCAACACCACAACAAATTTGCCCTTTCACAGCGTTTCACAAACGTTGTGAAAACTTTTAACAGCGTTTTGACGAACGATGTCTACCAACAAGTTGTAATAGGTCCTAGAAATATCACAATACATACCTAATGGCTGTAGAAAATTGACATACTACGGCGTTTCAAATAATATTGTTCTTATACTCGTACATCATTTTATTTAGTGTAGAAATGTTGTCATCTTCCACTTTCTACAGCGTTTTTTCACATATCATTTAGTTTCTACATGTTTACATGCTCTATATTCTATAGCGTTTTGCCATATATCACAGCATATCTGAAAGTTTACATGTCCTATATTCTGTAGCGTTTTGTTTGATGTTCAAATGTTTTTACAATGTTTTTGGTTTTTTGTAGAGTCTGTTAGGTACATTTATCACAGCATTTATCATTTTCTATAGCATTTTCACACAATGTATATATGTTCAAAATAATCACTAAATTCAAAAAATACAAAATATTTATAATCTTAAAACTCTATCACATAAGTTATAATAATTTCATAAGCCAAACAGACAATAGTTATACATAACATTTTGTAATCAATGTTGCGATCTAACCTATTTTTACAAAAGGTGCTTACTAAGAAAAAATAAAATATAAATCGTTGAAAATCCAAGCTCATGTGCTCCAAAGTTGAATTTCCTACATGGGAAAAAAATGAAATTAGAACCTTAAAATATTAATCATGTTTACAAACAAAAGAAAGAAAATGCGTCAAGCATCAAAACCTGATTAGGCGTAATTTGGCCCTCTATGAAGAATTTTGACAAACATTTCCATTTTCCCCTTGTAACCTCCTTCAAGCAAACGCATCAAGCATCAACACCTGATTTTGTTGGATTAAAGAGAAGGAGAATACTAATATTTTGTTTGGAGGAAGAATTCTTTTTAATTTCTTTGCATTTAACAACACAAAATGGTTGGCTTTATATAGTAGCCTTACATGTCAATTTATACTTAATAGACACCACATTTCACTAATAGACATAATACTTAATGGACATGACTCTTAAACGAACATACATGATTTTTGAAACAAAGGACAGGACTCTTTACAAGCGGACGCTAATTGGGTTTACTTTCCAACATCCCTTCTTAAACCCAATTTTTTAATCATTTTGAACTTTTTTTAAAATTTCAAAGCTTTTGAGAACAACTAGGCTTTGATTGATTTATATCTCATGCGTTTTGGTAATAATAGAGATATTATCCAGACTTTCTTAATTGTGTTCTCCTTCTGTGTCTTCACCTCATTCACATTACTTGGTTCAGACCTTTGCTTTTGCAAGATTTTAGCAATATTAGCCTAATGAACCAAAGCCCTCAATTCTGTATTCACGTGATTAATCCTTGCATCTCTGGTTGAACTCTTTAGCTGACTATCATCCAAACTCTCCTTCCGTGGGTCCACTAGTTCCACAATCACCAGCCCGCGTTCACATCCCCGAATAACCTCTTCAAACCCATGCCCCGCCATGTCAGCAACAGCGGCCTCATACAACAAATTTACATGAAAATGGGCAAGCTCAATTGAATTCGGTGAAAGTTCAACAACTTTCTTTGCAGAATCGACTGCCAACTTCAAATGCTTCAAGTTGGTGTTCTGATCATCCAAAATCGAAGCGATCTTGACAAAAATAGTACCATTAACTCTATAAAGCAAGGGAGAGGAATCCTGATACTTATTACAGGCTTTCTTCATCAATCTAAGGGCTTTGGTGTGGTTTCCACATCTCAGAGCAGTCGTAGCTTTCTCGCACTTGGATTTGACGGCGGTAGTGGTCACAGTCGTCTTCTTCTCTGCTTTGGTTAAACCCTGTGTCTCTTCAACTTCGATTTCTTCATGTTCTTCTTCTTTAGATTTGTTATTAAAATCTGCAGTAACTTCTTGATTTTCCTCATCATCGTATATAATTTCTTCATTCTTTATATTTTCATTTTCACTATCTTCATTCTCAATTTTTTCACTTCCAGTATCTTCATTTTCAACTCCTTTGTTTTCAGCTTCTTCCTCTTCTTCGACCACCTCTTCAATTTCTTCTTCTTTTATTTTTGTGGCATTCTTTTCATATACCTCTTTCAACAATTTCCACGAATCTTTTGTGGATTTTCCTCCAATGATATGGTTGAAAGCTTCTTCATCAATGTTCTCACACATAGCATCGCGAGCACAACGATCTTTCCATCTCAAACTTGTAAATGTATCACTCTCTTTTTCCGTCATGTTTTTAACATCTTTTAGCCATTCGTGCTCGGTTTCAACGATCTCACATAGCCCTTTGGATATATATATATATATATATATATATATATATATATATATATATATATATATATACACACACACACACACACACACACACACACATATATATATATATATATATATATATATATATATATAGACACACACATATATATATATATACACACACACACATATATATATATATATATATATATATATATATATATATATATATAACTCCACTTTTCGAAATTTTCTTTTGTTAGAAGAACGATGAGAAAAATAGAAATGCCATAGTTTCAATCTGGCGTTCTGATACCAATTTGTTGGATTGAAGAAGAGGAGAATAATAATATTTTGTTTGGAGGAAGAATTCTTTTTAATTTCCTTGCATTTAACAACACAAAATGGTAGGCTTTATATAGTAGCATTACATGTCAATTCATACTTAATAGACACTACATTTCACTAATAGACACAATACTTAAATGGACATGACTCTTAAACGAACATACATAACTCTTGAAACAACGGACACGACTCTTTACGAGCGGACGCTAAATGGGTTTACTTTCCAATAGATTTGCCAATAAGAGAAATCTGGAGTTTGAGGACTGACAAAACAAAAGATATCAAAATATTAGGTTCCAAATTTTGTACGAATACAATTGATGGAGAAATGCATTATTGAGAAATATAAAAAACACTGAGCTGAAAGATGAAAAAAAAAAAAACTTACAACAGCAAGTGATCAATAAGCAAATGCTTGAATAGAAAACAATCAAGAAACATACCTGGTCCAGAGTAAAACAAGAAATGTGAATTGAGAGAAGCAATTCTCCTTTATGACGTTGATAGTTCTAGTAAAATCTTCATTGGTTTCTCCTAAACAATCAAGAGTGCAAATAAGCATCACTTTATCTGAAGCTTGAGGTCCTTAGTGCTTTTTGTTGCCGAGCAACCAGTTTAACTGAAATAGACAGAACATCCTACTTTTCAAAATACATTAAAAACTACCATACCTACCCTTGTTATTTATTCCATTATCTAGCATTGACTCATCCCTACATTATATACTAGCTTTGTAGCGGGGGAAATCTGCATGCAGCACGATGTAAGAAACAAAATGAAAATTCAGTTCAAAATGTTCTTCGTGACCTGGAGTCAAATGTCTAACCCGTTTTACATTGTGAAGATTGACATGCAAGTGCTGACGATAATCTAATTTTCCTTAAGCTCATTACATGCCCAGGAATCAACTGCTTCAAACTTCAGTTCTTGAAACTCCAAACTGATTATAATATATTTATTTCCAGATTAATGCAAGTTGTACAAATCCTGCACCATACTCTAGGCTGGATATTTATCTCGTTATGACGTTGGATATAATAAATGATATAAGTGTCATTTTTGTATACTGAATCACATGGGATACAACAAATGATGAGTATCATTTCAGTTACTAAATAACATATAAAGTATTAAACACAAGAAGAAGATCCCAAGAAGTAGTAAAGCTTCTCATATATTGCGTTGGATTAGCCGGCAGTGTTTGGTTTAATTCTTTGTACTATTATAGAATCATGGAGATAATGTCAAAAAACACGTAGGAGTTAAGTTTAATTTGAGCACATTTGTCACGTCAATATGTGGCTCCCATTTCAACAATACTTAGAGCATTCTTAACAGTGTCGATTTCGATCGAAATGAGGAGAAAACACCGAATTCACGTTTCAGCAATAGCCAGAGCAGCGTGGGGAGCAAATTGAAATGGGAACTGGGAATTGAAAGTGACGATGTTATGTTGTGCGTTGAAAACCGTTTAACATTTAGAGCTTTGATTTTGCAAGAAATTTGTGAAAAATTGACGAATTTGAGGCTTAGGGTTCTGACGCCGCTGCCATGGACGAGGGTGGAAACGATGTCTGTTGATCAACGAAAGCAATCGGCTTTTTATTTTTTATTTTTTTTGCTAAATGGTTTTCTGAAAACCGTCAGAAAACAGTTTAGTGTTTAATTTAAAAATATATATATAATTGTCAGTGTCCCTCCATCTACTGCTGGAACGATGAGGGAATTCACGCTTCAAAATGTTTGAGCTGCTAGGAATGCTCTTAATACTAATAGCAACTATACTGTAGCTGTTCTAAATATGAGAACGTATACTTCAACATAATTAACATACATAGGTTATAGGTACATGTATAGTACTAAGTATTATGTGCAAGCAAATACTGAAAAGCTAGGCAGGCCAACAAAGGCAGAAAATACTATAAACAGATAAAGTAAAGCTCGCATAAAGCATTATATGAACGTTGTATATTGTTTTATCCCTCTATATTAATATTGAGTACCTATACAGCATATGAAAGCTATTAACAAGTGAACTGTCACTACAGTGGAAAAGAGAAGAAAAAGTAACCTCATTGTGGACATAGCTGTTTGGAACATAGACAGCCTTGGTTAGTTGTAGGGGCGTATAGAATACATGTGATAAGCTCTTCTTCTTCATCGGTCCGAGGCCAGTTGAAGCTGGTAGGTAATATTGACATTGATGAAATTCCAGGAATGCACTTTTATTTGGATGTAGTTTTCTTCATTTAAATAGGAGAAGGTTAAGGACTAAGGTAAGGATTGGGTGAATTAGGTCTAGATGATGGAATAGAACCATATAGTTTGCTACTAGATCCTGCATTTGGGTGTGTTTACCTTGCTAGATTTCCACTTGTTTGTAATATATTTGAAAATATTCAAAGTGTGTCAGCGACTCGGCTGTATCAAGGTATAAGCGAACTTACTTCTGTTTGAATGATTGGCAACAAATACAGCGAGGTAATATAAATTACTTAGACGTTGATAAATCATGAAGAACAATTATATTGTTATTACTTATTCAATCCTCAAAATTCAGCTTGTATATCCAAACAGTTCTGTTTTCCGTTTTTCATTCTAGAACTTAATCCAGAGAGATTAACATTTAAGCTAGCAGCCTCTGACATAAAACAAATACTTTTGGAAAGGCTCCTTTACAGCTCTGAGATTCTCTGTGAAATAATTTTAAGAGGAAATATAATCGAAGGTACATAACATTATCCTATTTCTGTAAAAGCTATGAAAACCAAGTGTTTTTAGCCTAAACCATTGGCAGTTGTCATCTATCAATAAGGCTGTTCAAGTAGGGATATTCATAAAGTCCAAAACTTGCATATTACAAACACTTACATCTATTTTTTATTTATACCAATCATTCTAAGGGCCACGACAACCACAAAGAGAGATAATTTTCAAAATTGTGGTTTCTTGTCCAAAATAAATTATTGCATTAAATTCAAGCACCAAGCAAACCAGATACATAGTTTTTTCAAATGTGGTGCTGTCATGCACTCCATTAAGGGACACTGCTCCATGGATCCTTGCGGCCCTACTGGTCAGGTCGACTGTCTTCAACGGAGGCATTTCCCCCACACCGCTACCTAACGGGATTTCCACCCATCGTACTCCATTTCATAATGACAATCATTTTGGAGAAATAAACTCTGCTATGAGAGGATCAAAAGTAACCACAATTAAAAAAGTTTTGTTTTCCCTATTTAGTCTAGGTATTACCAGAACATTACACATATGTATGTGTACTTTTTCATTAATGGAAAAAAATTCAAATCAGTATTGACGAGGATGTACTGCTCCTCCTTTTTTTCTTTTAACACGGACTTAAATTTATAATACCGAAATACTGTTAAACAGTCACTCAAACTACTTATATCAGACGTCTGAAATAAGACCTGGAAAACTATCTAAAGTGCATTCAAACGTCTGATATTACATTCCAGACATATGAATTTTACCTCGGTCTGAAAGATGAAGTCTGAAGAAATATTCAGACGTCTGAAGAAATATTCAGACGTCTGAAGAAATATTCAGACGTCTGAATAAAATTTCAGACGTCTGAATAAAATTTCAGATGTCTGATGTTGATCTCGGCTCAAAAAATATATATGTCAATGCGAATGATCTTGTGATCGTCTCCAAAGTCATGCCAGTAAATGCACAGGCCATCAAGAATATTCTGAACAAACTAAACTTGAAATCAATAAACGGTCTAGTCCCATCGCATTTCACACTGGGAATTCTGGTTATTTTTCTTTATTGATATTGCACTTTTTGCTTTTTCTTTGGATCATAGCTACAAAGCTAACATTTATAATTTGCTGCATAATCCGAGTTTTCACTTTATTTTCCTGCATTTATCTGTTTTTGTTTTTTTACTTAGTAAAAATATGTTAACTTTTGCTAAATTTATATTGGTGCTTCAAAGTAATTAGTTCATGAATAATTAGAACTAGCGTTTAATGTGTTTAGGGAAGGGTTGTTGTGCTTGTTCTATTCTATAGAAAATAAGATTTTTATCTATTTTTTAGGAATGTACCTAGAATTAAGGAAATAGTTTATTTATTTAAAGCTTATGAGATGTAATCAACTTGAAGACCTGAAGTAATAACAATATAGTCATTCAATTATTCTACGTTTGATCTCTCTACTCCTCTCTATATAAATTTCTAACATATATATCTAACAATGCTCCCTGGCCTAAGACTGCAAAGTTGAAACTGAGTTTTCATCATTAACAACACTGATATTTTGCTCATTTAGTTTTTATTTTCAACTTGCTTATTTATTAGTATCGATTAATGGATTACTACAAGTATTTATATGCACTACACAAGTCTGCTTTGCTTTCATGATAAGGAGTATTTATTAGTAACGATTATGTATTGCATTTGAACTATGCAGATGCACCACATAATGGTGTTGCTGCAATGCTGCAGACGCACCACTATGTAGCATAGTTCACCATTGTGGTGCATTCGCACCACTACTATGGTTCAAATGCACCATAGTGTTGAATTGCACCACATAGTGGTGCATATGCACCATTGCAATTGTGCAGCACCACCACTATGTGGTGCATCTGCACCATCTACACCACTGTCGTTGTGTGTGCATATGCACCACATAGTAGTGTTGCTGCATCATTATGTGGTGCCGTTGCACCACTGTGTGGTGCAGTTCACCACTGTGTGGTGCAGTTCACCACTTGATGCATTTGCATCGTTACAGTGGTGCACTAGTGCACGACTACTCTAGTGCAGTACAACATGTAATGTCCCGTATTTTTAGTATTTAATATTTAAATTATTTTATCATTTTAAATATTATTATTGGGAATATTAATGAATTTAATATTGAAATCGTTATCTGAAATGAAGTTTAAACGAAGTAATATATATATAATTCAAAACGAGCTCGAAATAGCGCGACAGTTCGTAATATTGAGTTTTCAACTTTATTTGAGTATATTTGATCCGATATAAGTCGGAATTCTGTGAAATAAGAAACGTTTGAATCTTGTTGATTATAATTTTCACATGAAAGAGAAAAATCCAGATTTTGCGTTACAAATTGTTAGTTACGTCCAATTCAAAATTTTAAATTGTCGCTCTGGAAATCATTATTAAGAATATAATGTTGATTAATAAATTTAAAAAGGTTTTTGAATAAATTGGGCACCGTTTTAACTGGAATTGATGATATTAAATTGTATAACTTATATTTAAGGTTGTATATATTATTTTATTTAGATATTTATGATAATAACAATTTATTGAATTATTTGGGAATTTTAATTATATTTTATCGAGAATATATAGGCCTCAGAAATAGTTTTCTTTCCTAACGACCTCCGTTTTCGACGAAAAGAATTTTATTGGAATGCGTACCGCTAAATATTACTAGTTCAGTTTGGAGTCAAACGGAGTTGTTTTATCGGTAGACGCAATATAAAGGGTGAACCGATGAATTAAAATAACGCCATTGTGCAAATGAAGTTTACGCTCAATGAAATTAATTTCATTTGATCATAATGTCCAAAATATAGCAGTGTATCGATTTTCGTTATTTTTTTGTTCGAGCGTGACCATACGAAATTAAATGTAGATTGCGAGACAAATGGTACAATAATTATTTTATCCAAAAGAACTTCACCACTAGTCAGTAGCGTGCATCCCAAATTCTTAATTACTAGCACCCCAAACCATTGAAATCTTGCATCCTAAATTCTGAACTACTTGCATTCCAAACAAAGTTTCTTACATCCCAAAATTTAAGCCTTGGCAGCCAAGCATTTTATTGAAATCCACTACATGCAACTACAACTATCCTAAAAAAAAGTACTGCAAACCTATTTGTTTCTCTGCAACCTATGCACGAATACTTGGCAACCACGGTCCTTCTCGCTCATAAAAACACTGCAGTTCTCATCCATTTTCTCTCGTTCCAGTTCCAGTGAGCTTTCTTCAAAAACAAAATATTTACTCCACTTACATCCTAACTTCTACCCGTCTGTTCTCGCATTAACAATCCTTCACGCAAGACCTCAAACAAGGAGCGTTTGAAGTGCTATAGTGTAGGCGGTGTCATGGAAGTATATAGGAGATGAAACAAATGGGAGCACAGAGGAACTCCTCTCAGCTCCGCAACCATTTCAAATCATTCCAAGGTGTCAACGTGAATGTTGACTGCGATGGTAGGTACTACGTTGTCAGAGTTCCAATGCCAGGTGGGTGATGCAGTACTTGTCAAAGTGGTACATGTTGATGGGTTCAAACAATATAAAGCAGTGGGGTTTGGCGAAGTAAGTGTTGCAGACGAACAGGAAGGATGGCGTGCATGCCAATGTGACGGACATGCTGGAGGTAACAGAGAAGAGAAAGGTTGCGGGATGGCATAAGATGAAGTGGCGTGAGTACTGATTTGAGATGGAGCTATTGGAGACCGTGGATCTTCATAAGCGTAAGGATTACTTAAAATCTCTGACTTGCAAGCAGAGATAAACTGTGATTCTGTCGTGGTTGGGATCTACGGATTGCAAGGACTTCTCGCTACTGATTCTCAGGGTGATTCCTAGAATGCGGTAGGAGGGTGCCTTCGGCTCATCCTATTCCTGGATGACGTGTATGGATGGATGTCTAACAGAGTATTTCCAGAAATGTTACGTACATTGATTTCTTCAACCGTACCAAGAGTGGAGGCGGAGGAGGGAACTTCTTTTAGCTAACACATAAAGTATTGTTGTGGACATCAATTAGTAATTTTTTGGATTTGACAATGTGGCATTCGAAGTGAATGTGATGTTGCCGATAAAGCATAGACTCAAACCTCATCAACCGGGAAATGACAAAAATCGGGAAGGCAGCATGGCTATGTGGGTCGCTCCCATTAGGGTGTATAATCACCTATTTGGAGAAAATACATTTCCTTCTTTAATCTATTTCGATGTTGTCCCTTTTCGGGAAACGGTGGTTTTGGCCCAACCGTTGGTGATATACGTTTGATACACTCAAGCGAAATGAGTGGTCGGTCATGTGTGGGCCGGGTTGCAAGGCGTTCTTGTTGAACCCAGTGTATTCGCCTCTAGAGATACACTATCGGCAGGTGGTTTCATACCTTGTCATAGTCGGAATTCAATCTCCAATAAGCGCCCGCGGTTTTGGATTGTATACTATGTATGTGGAGCGTGAGATGCAAGCGTTCCTCTAGATTGATATCTACTTGTATTTAGACAGTATTATAATATCAGAAAAGATATTGATTTCACAAATGTTTTGGGTTATCGTAAGGTAAAAACCGTCCGTATTTATGTGTGGATTTGGTTTTATGATTATCCTTTTATTTTGAAAAGATTTGGAACTTTAAAATCAAGTTGGTTGATTCCCCTTAAAACTTAGTGTGTTTTCTTACTCTGGTTCACCAGACTGGCCCGGTATTTTGTAAATGCTCGGGTTAGACTAGGGTGTACAGGTACAGATTATCGGTTGCTGTGAAGTCTAGAGACGAGATGGAGGTGTTCAGACGTATGATATTATATAGCTATTATTCCGCTGTGTGTTGTACATGAGGACAGATTATTATAACTATCCAGATGTGTGATGTACTCTGATGATGGTAAGTACTTTTAAAGCTCTCAATAAATATTTATTTCTGTATTATATTTTGTTCTGCTGCGATGTGAGACTCTGTGTTGTGTTGTTTCTTCGTTTTCTTCTATTTTAATATTTCTTTCTTTCTTATCTCACCCTCTAATATTCTTTCTAATAACGTTCATGGATATTCGTTACTCGAGTTTGGACACGGGATGTAATTGTGTCGAAAATTCGAGCATTGAATTTTCTGGTTCGTTATACAACATTTTTTAGGTGGGTGCTCAAAAAAAAAAAAATCAAAACTTTGAATTAAATACAATGATAATAGGTGATAGAATATAATGTTTTAATAGTGAGTTAACAGTATACAGTAATGTAGGATAGTGGATAAATTAGATACTAACATACTAGGTTGGGAAACTGAAATGTGGTTTAAGCATAAAGTTGTAGTACAATAGCATGGCATAAAGGATGGATATTAAACATCGAAATGCTAAACCTTGTACCTTATTTCCGTAGGTTATCTCCAACATTTGCAATTTGGTCAGTGCTTTGGCAGGCTAATACTAAAAATATACCTAAAACATAACGCAAGCGGTGAGGTTTAGTATGTTAAATTACTGTTGTTTAGTAAGGGTGTGCAAATAGAAATACATGAAGCAGATGCACATAATTTAATGGTAAATAGTCAAAACTAAATGATGACTGCAAATAGATGGTACATTATGATGATTGTTTCTCCTTCTGTAGTGCTCATATCTTTAGAAAAACAAAACAAACATTAAATAAGTAAATGACGTATTTGGAAGAATTTTATATTTTCAAACAAAAATTCTGGCTTACATCATACGCAGTCCTGGACGAAACCAATATCAGATGAGACGGGAAAAACCATGTAAATGAACCAATTTATTCATACAAATAAGCAATAGAAGTGAAACCATGATAGTAGTATGGTAAAATATAGTGGACGTATATGTGTTTGAGTAAAACAACATATTAAAATAATAAGCAACGTTCATATAGGTATGTTAAAACAAATCGACCTAATCTATTACATTACTTAATACTTAATATATGATATTTGCAAACTTACAATGTTTATTTTAGAAAAGTTTAGAAAGATATCAAATTCTCCATAGGAAGAGATAGAAGTTCATAAAACTGAGCACCATCATTGAAGCTTTATACTGTTTCTAGTTAGAAAGCATCAAGGGCTAAAGCTGCATGTAGCTATATTACCCAAAAGAAACTTGGATCTCAGACTTTTTAGCAAATAAGAAATAAAAAAAAAATCAACTATATATGATTATAATATGAAAGTAACCGCACTAATAAATCATACCACATCTATGCAGTTAAAGCGCTTAGCGGTTCTGTAGCGGCGGAGGTGCAAAAAGGTGTAGCTGGGAAATAGCGAGGATATAGCGGAGATGCAAAAATGTTCATTAGATGCAAAACCAAATATTTGAAAATTAATTAATTATCTTTCTACATTATATGTGTATAAGAAACTAATATTAATTAATTTTTTATGACAAAATCAAGGAATATCATAGTTATGCATGTTGAATTTGATGAGTTCAATTGATTGTTAGCATATGTGATGCACATATGCCTTAAATTTAACCCTTCACGCTAAATTTAGTGAATTTTTTTCAGAAAGACAACTAGTCAAATTAAGCTCTATATATTAATACTACTAAAGCGGACACTTAAAAATGTTGATTTAGCGGATGTAGCAGAAAATAGTGGAGCTAGAAGCGGATCTACTATTCATCAGCGCTAAACTGAAATAGCGTAGTGGTTGAAGAGCGCTATGGGCTATAGCAGGGATATTGCGGGGCTTTAACTACATAGTACCACATATCCTAGAGCGCCTGATTTTTGGCACAGTTAAGTTAAAGCATTTCCATCATCAAAATATGTACTCAATAAGCATCAATGTAATTAATATCAAGTCATCCCTTTTTTACCTTAATACCATTTAACATAAACAAGTGTGTACCCGTGCTTCGAACACGGGCATTGCAAAATAAATATTGTGCTAAAGTAATGTAAAAAAATACCAAAGTTAAACATATAGCATTAAGCAACCAACAATTATGCGTTAAAATCAGTGCACTTTCAGTTGGGATGATCGTCAAGTGCAAAAAGTGTCAAATAATGGAAAATTTATTGTATACCAAATTTTAAATTTTACCTAACAATCCAGTAAAATCAATCAAATTTTATATTAGGAAATTTCATGTAATGTAACATACATATTATGCACCATCTATTTCGGTATATAGTTTATGAATATAAATGGTTGGTGACTTGCTCAAATAGTTGACATAAATATCAACTTGGTTGATGGTGATTTTGGATATGTGGGAATACAAATTACAGTGGAAGAAGTGAATATGAATACGTCAAATGATTTCTAAATAGATATCAGTAGCAGACCATCCTCAAATATAGGATCATTTATTGTGAAAAATAGCAGGAAGGTCATTACAAACAACCGATAAACTTTTACTAATAGGAAAGAGGAGAGCATTATGGGTTTATCTTTGATTTATGGTTAATCGTATGTTAAATAGAAGAAAAAGATTCAGTATCGTGAAGTGATAACATTATAGCTGATACAAAAAAAATTATATAATAAGTGCAGCGCCGTATGGTTATGCAGCATATCCAATAAAACAACACATGTGCATATTACTCCATGCAAAAACATAAAACATATAAAAAAATCAGTATCGTTGAAGTAAGACAAAGTATTAGGAGTAATTTTTTCATCCACTTAAGCATTGTAAAAGTAACAATAAATTATATTATTTTGCAGATTAAACAACATAATAACACTTATAATATAAATAAAGAGAGAACATTGATATGTTCGTAGTAATTAGGATCTTATTTTTAAAATTATTTCCAAAACTGAAACTGCCCATATAAAGTTAGCATTTACATATTTGAAGCACACTTCTTGATCTCTCATGTTGGGTAAATAACACATCCTTAAAGCATCAATTTTTATTCATCTAAGTTACAAACGAAAAAAAATCCAAGCGTGTACATATTATATTTAGACGTTATGCTGCCACTGAGCAGTACAATTTTTATTCGTCCTCTTCTTTACATGGGACGCACTGAGGCAATTTGCAGCTTCGGTACAACGTAGCTACCTTCGAATTCATTTGTAACAACCCAATATACAAATATCTTTAATTTAAGGATCATCATGCTCCTTACTCTTAGTTATTGATCCCTTACGATACTTTGGATTAAGAAGCTTTCTGTTGAACAACATTAAAATAATAGTTTAGTCAAGTAGAATAACACAAAAAGACATATACTTAATGAAATGACATGCACATACGGTTATACCTTTCCTAGAAAGTCGGAACTTCTGCATATATTCATATAATAAAATTGGTATACTAAAGAAAACATCATAAAGTTAATTATGGAATGAATTGTTATATCCTAGGTAAGTTTTCATAAGAAGCACATTTTTGCACAGACACTTCAGTTGGTTAGTTTTTTTGTGTTGATTGTAACCCAATCTTTTACCTTCAATGTTGATTTTAACAAATAATTATATGTAAAAATACATACATAAACGATGACATCAAATAATAAATTCGATACATATTGAGAGTAGTAAGATTATTTCAAATATGAAATAAAAATCCGACAAAATGTTACCCATGCGGAAGATGCTCATGCAACCTTGCAGGAGATGCTTTGATTATCATGGTTTTTGCGGACCATTTTGAAAGGCAGAAGAAATTGCTGATAGCAATAACAAAATATTGGTTAAGAAGGTGATGTGGAGAAGAAATGATTTGTAGTATATATTTTAAGCTTAAATATATAAACCAAGGATTAGCAAATTCGAAGTAACTGAATGGCGATCGTGTTAATTCTAATAAATCGTACTCACGCCGAGTAATTGTTTATGCAGAAGTTATCTCATGTACCATCGTTAAATGACAATGCAATTATATATCAGAAACATAACTTCTATGCGCTACTTCAATAAATAGTATATCATACTGTAGGGGTAGAAAGTAAAGTAGTAAGGCTAAATAGTTCAAGTGAGCTATTGTTAAGAACTAACCATAACATAATATGTAGTTTAATACCAATAACACATTCGGGTTTCACTAATAATAGAAAACATACTAACCCATAACATTGACCTAAGGATGCAATAAGCTAAGAAGACAAATTTACTGCAATATCATGATATCCAATAGAATAACATCATTTGTTAAGATTAAAAAGAAAACTGGAACTATGTATGTAGAAATTATCAAACCAAATATTTTGTGCAACTGAATAAAGCATCCGGAATCCGCTTCCGATGTGGATGTGAAAAAATGTGTAAGTGTAGTTCCCTAATCAACATGTTTTTGTTCAAAAATAGTTGAGAAAACATGAATCATAATTGATTTTCCATTTAAAAGTAAGGATGAATCGACATCAGATTAACAAAACAGGAAGTAGAAAAATACGTAATAACCCAAATGTAAGGAAATTTACAACAGATGTCACATTTCACCTTTTTCGTGCATTCACTCATTGGGATTGGTTCAGCAGATCGAATTAAAGAAATAGAAAATTGATGTACTGGTCAAAAGATTAGAAATGAGAGTATGATGAGCAATCGGTTTTTGGAAGAGTAACTGGGATATAGGCTTGGGTGAACAAAGAGAAACAGTGATGCTTATGAGGGAAAAAAGTGGAAAAAAAGAGAAATGTGGGAACAATGGTAATTTTGATTTAGCTAAGTGGAACAATAATTCACATTGGAGATAGTGTGGAGAAAGAAAGGGAAATAGGAAAAAGCAACTTACTATTCAATTTCTCAATACATGCGTCTGTTGATTTCAAAAATAAAATAAAAAATGTCTTCTTCTTTGTTGGAAAGAAACTCAGTAATATCTTAAAGAACTGTGAAGTAAATATAATATAAATTGCTTTATACAACTCTCTCTTCATTCTAATCATTGGCAGTTTGATTAGCTTGCAGTCATTAGTTGAATTTTATTTATTATTTTTACTCAAGCATGTATTTGTTGTTCTCTGCTAATTCTTCAAAATCCTTATTCCTTACATAGGTAGAGTAAGTTATTGCTTTTAGCTCATTTTTTTGTTTCATCCAAATATTTCTTTTTACCCTCTTTCAGTTGGAACAATGGTAATTTTAAATGATGTTCTTCAATTTTACGGATGATTAGTACAACCCTGTTTTTAATAATTACTAAAAATTGTGTTGTAGATGCAAGATGGTAACAAAAATATCGTACTTCAATTGAGTACACCTAAACAATGTTTATGCACAACTGGATTTTAAGCCGAAATTTTTGTTTATCAACATAAAATCAAAATTTTTGAAACTATGATTAAACATTCTAATTAATTCATCGTTAAAATTCTACGCTAAACTCAAATTTCCAAATTATGCCTTGCCAAAAAAAAAATCCAAAGTAACACACTATTTTTTCAAGCCATACACATTATTTATCATTTGAAACTGAATGTGAGCATCCAGCAGAATAAAACATTTGGGACTAAAATTTTAATAATGATTTTTCTTTGTTTTTGCATTTATAAAGTACGGATGTCAAACAAAGATTGTAGTTAATGTGAATATGCTAGTACATAGACCATGATACGTATGCAGTTGTAATCTAATACTAAGAAAAATATAGTCAAATTAGAAACATGTATGATATTAAATTTGCAACCAAAATAGGACGTAAATTTGGACTATATGTGTAGAGCAATTACCTCTTCCTTTTAATCCCTTTTTATTATTGCAAATCCATTTTTCTAAACCATAATTTCAAACTACTATCAAGCATTATTCTGCAAAAACTACATTTATTATGTAGAAATATATCTGTTTATCTTTCAAAGAAAATTTGAAGCCCGGAACATACCAAAATTTGCAGACTCTTCCTTGTTCATCTTCTTTATCAATTGATCAAAGCGTTGCAAATGATCACGAAGACAGCATGGAAGAGAGTTGGTGAGGGTAGGAGGAAGATCATTGTTCTGAGTTCACTTGCATACTCAAGATGGCCCGCTATAAAGCAACTGCTATATTTCTTTCCCATCCGGTACTGTCAAATGTGTGATATAGTGAATAAATGTCCAGATACTATATGGAGTTGCATTGTGAAAAAAAATCTTAATCATAACAACAACCAATACACTATAAAGTACATTTGATAATTCAACCTATTTATATCATGGTCGAAACATGAAAGCATGATGTACCAATGTCTAATTTGTATAGGCTACAAATAAGCATCCTTTTAGCATACCTAAGTTGTTTGTTGTTTTAGATAAATTGTCATACAATATCCAAAGCTGGAAAGTTCAATTGAGACAGTGGAAAATTTAGTACTTCATAATTGTAGGTAATAAAAAATTACACATAATGCTACTAAGTAGAAAAACCATGTAATTCAACTTTTTCTTTCAGTGAAGGAAAATTAGTGAATATAACTATTATTTTGCATTACAAATTTTAAAGGTTCTCTTCATAGAAATCAAAGAAAACTATATTATACACGTATTGGATGTAAGATAGGATCTACGGCTTCTTCACTTATTTTGCATTTTTATTACCAATGGTTCAATATGAAATAAAATTTGCAAATATAGCTTATTTTTAACCAAAATCATATAGACAAAAATAAGGATTTTTGTTGAAATATTTATCATCGTCAAAAGTATGAATTAGTGTAGAGCCAACAAATACATATGTTTTTGGCTCCAATTAGAAATATCGTTTTGAAGGAGTTGCAAATTTCAAAGTGGTTCGAACTATCGTAGAGATAATCCAAATAGAAAATACATAACATCTAAAAGTAAGTTAATTCATTATGAATTTTTTTGATTCAAAGAGACAAAAAAGGGTATACATAAAAGATGGTTATGGATCTTTTTCATATAAATACCAATATAAATATATACATACATACATACATACATACATACATACATATATATATATATATAAATATATATATATATATGGCTATGTGTGTGATTAATGCAAAATAATCTAACATAATCACATCGAATTTCTTTTGGCTTCTCAATTAAGAATAATAAATTGATAGCATAACAATTACCATACTTATAACTATGTCATGATTCGTTTAAAGTGGCATACATATATATTGTATTTTAATTTGTAAATTATCATAAGTGATACATTATTCTAGTTACTATTATTCCTTCTAATAATATTAGTGTGAACCCCCGTGCTTCGCATAAAAATTGCGAGTATATATTTGCAATCATCATATGTTCTGAGTTTGTTTTATATTTGAGAAATTATTTTGATAAAGTTAGCTTGTGTTAATATCTAAAATAACACATAGTAGGCATATATCCCTCGTGGATAAGTAAAAATAAATTCAATATGATGATTGCAGTGAACATTAAGCAAGAGTGAAAATAAATTAAACAACTTCTAATTATTTGGGGGACATCATGGTTAGGAAAGGTGGCCAAGGCGCATGGCACAACGCAGTGTTAGTGCCTTTCTTTCTTGTGGCGCGGTGCACGTGAAAAGTCGTGCCAAATGGCACAAATGATGCATGGAGAAAGAACAAAATGAGACATAAAATGATGCATATTTTTATTGTATTATTGATTTTTGTTTGTAATTAACATTTTGTAATCCAAATTAAATAAAGATTGTTATTAATCATATTATGGAGCATTAATAAGAGGTTATAACATCTTTCATCATATCGATCCAATATTCTTGAGGGATATTGGTGATTGTAATAAATGAACAACGGAATGCATTTAATACTGAAGATGTGCTTGTATTTGATGATGATAATGAAGACTTGGCATTAATAAGAGGGTACAACATCTTTTACCCTAGCTGCACCCGTCATTCCTCCTCCTCTTCCTCCAAGAGTAGATAATTTGGCTAAGATCTGCAAAGCTTTCTATGCCATGGGAGGGAAGCCATTTCGTGGAACCAAACATTTGTAGAGGCAAGGAAATGGCTCAAGGAGACAGGGGACTTGTTTGGAATTTTCGAAGTAGAAGATCGAAGGAAGATTCAGTTAGTTGTCTAGCTACTGAAAGATGAAGCTTCACTCTGGTTGAAAGTTACCCAAGCAGGACGTTCAGTGGAGACATGGGATGATTTTAGAATGATGTTTGAAATGAAGTTTCTTTCTCAAGCTGAGAGAAGCATGCAAATGGAGAGGTTCTTGGCGCTCAAACAAGGAATCATGACTATTAAAGAATATGTGAACAAATTCAACTAGCTAGCAAGGTTTGGATTGGAACTGGTAGATACTCTGCATAAGAAAGCTTTGCGGTTTGCTAAAGGGCTGAATGAACCCCTTCATGGGTTAGTTATGTCCCATATTCTAATGGGAGCTACTTTTGAAAGGCTTGTTGATATGGCCTTGATGCATGAGGAAGAAAAAGGAGAAAAGAAGGAAGTTAAGGCTAAGGAAACAATGCAAAACAAGAAGGTACGACCCAAGAAAGGACAATAACAGCAACAAAAGAAGGGTGAAAAGAATGAGAAGGCTAAGGATAAGAGGAAGTGTCACAGTTCTGGGAGAGAGGGTCATTTGGTCAAGGACTGCAAAAGAAGGAAGAATGCTTGCTTTAACTGTGGAGAGGTCGGACACTTTGCTAGGGAGTGCCCAAAGAAACAAGGACAAGGTCAAAGGGAAGGAGCTTCTGGAGGGCAGGTGCATGCTCTCGCAACCAGTGCTCAAAATAGAGGTAGGAAAACTTCCGTGGAAGGTTTGATTTTTCTTTCCAATCATCCTATTAGAACTCTTTTTGATTCTAGCGCTTCGCATTCATTTATATCTAGCTCTGTGGTTGAATCTCTGCACTTAAATACTAGTATGGTAGTGGATCCTCTTATTGTCTCAAACCCCAGTGGTGGTTCGGCTCATTTATCCATGATTTGTTGGGGGTTAAGAATGTCTGTCTTAGGCGTCGAGTTTGAGTGCGACGCATATGTACTCAGTTTTGTGGGATATGAGTTGATTCTAGGAACGGATTGGCTAGCCATGTATGGTGCCATTCTGTATTGTGAGAACTGGATGGTTAGGCTTTTGACTCGTCATGGGAGGACCCTCGAGATTTCTTGTAACCTGCAAGGATCTGTTATGCTTAGATTCCTAGAGTCTCTCGATGCATCTATTGATGATCTACAATATGTTCCGGTAGTCCGGGATTATCCTGATGTTTTTGATGAGGTGCGGGCTTAGCTCCTAGGTGCGAGATCAATTTTTGTATATATTTGGTGGAAAATGCAATGCCAATTGCATTATCTGTGCACCATATGGCTCCAAGGGAAAAGAAGGAGCTTAGCAAACAAGTAGGGGAGCTACTTGAGAAAGGATTTATTAGGCGGAGCATATCTGAATGGGGTGCTCCAGTAGTATTCACGACTAAGGTGGATGGTTCGCTTTGCTTGTGTGTAAACTTCAGGGTGTTGAATAAACTCACTAAGAAGAATATACACCCACTCCCAAGGATAGATGAATTGTTTGACCAGCTTGTTGGTGAATCAGTATTCTCCAAGTTAGAATTGGCCACGGGGTTTCATCAATTGAGGGTGGCTGAGGACAGTATAGATAAGACCGCTTTTAGGACTCTAGATGGTTTCTTTGAATGGCTCGTTATGCCTTTTGAGTTGACAAGTACACCTGCCTATTTTCTTAATCTGATGAATAAGGTATTTCGCGAGTTTCTAAATAAATTTGTCCTGGTCTATGTTGATGATATCTTGATCTTCTCAAAGAACGAAGAAGAGCATGCCCAACATTTGAGGGAGGCTTTGAAAACTCTCCGTGCGCATCAGCTTATGGCAAAGATCTCAAAGTGCCATTTTTGGAGAAAAGAGATAAGATTCCTAGGGCATGTAGTTTCTAAAGAAGGGATAGCAGTAGATCCCGCAAAGGTAGTTGCAGTTCAAGATTGGCAGATTCCAAAGAATGCAACGAAGGTGAGAAGCTTTCTGGGGTTAGCAGGCTATTATCAAAAGTTCATTAAGGACTTCGCAAAGATATTAGCCCCACTCACCAAGCTGACGAAGAAGAACTTGGCGTTTTCATGGGATATAGATTGTGATGTTGCTTTCCAACAATTGAAGTGGACTCTGACAACAGCTCCAATCTTGACCTTGCCCGATGGAAACAGAGTATTTATAGTATACACTAATGCATGTGGTACAGGGCTTGGTGTGGTTCTGATGCAAGAGGGAAAGGTAATATGTTATGGGGGTAGACAACTAAGGGTTCATGAGAAGAACTACCCTACGCATGATTTAGAGCTAGTTTCCATAGTATTCACGCTTAAGACATGGCGTCATTACTTTCTTAGAGGGAAGTTCGAGTTGTACACCGATCATAAATCTCTCAAGTACTTATTTTCGCAGAAGAATCTTAATTTAAGGCAACAAAGGTGGATGGAGTTCCTAGCATCTTATGACTTCGAAATTGCTTATACCCCTGGCAATGGTAATGTGGTGGCAAACGCACTGAGCAGATAGAGGATGACCTTAAGTCCTATGTTTTGGAAAGGAAGCTTGGAGTTCATATCGACTTTTGATTTTAGACCCTCCACCGAGTTTTTTCCTAGTTTGTTTGCATCACTAGAGATACGACCTACTCTTATGAATCAGATAGGAGCTTCACAGCGAGATGATTCACAGATTGCAGACATCTTGGATAGGCTCCGTAAATGGGAGACTTCTAGTCATCTTAATTGATATTCCATAAACGAAAAAGGGTGGTTGCGATGAGATGGAAAGCATTGTATTCCCCAAACTGGAAGTTTGTTAAAGATAGTCCTAGAAAAAGCTCATCATTCTAAGATGACTATTCATCCAGGTAGCAATAAGATGTATAGATATATGAAGGGGGTTTTCTTTTGGGCTGGGATGAAGAAAGATATTGCAGAGTTTGTTTCTCATTGTTTGGTTTGTCAACAAGTCGAAGCTGAGCAAGAGAAGCCTGGTGGTTTACTTCATCCTTTGGAGGTTCCGCAGTGGAAGTTGGAGAGCGTCTCTTTGGATTTCATAGATGGTTTGCCTAGATCAAAGAAAGGCAATACCAGTATTTGGGTTATGGTGGATAGACTTACTAAGAGTGCCCATTTCATTCCAGTTAAGAGTAAGAGGGCAAAAACATGGTTGGCAGCAGTTTATGTTCGTGAGATAGTACGTCTTTATAGGGTACTTTCGAGCAACGTAAGTGACTATGACCTCATATTCACTAGTGAATTTTAGAGGAGATTGCAAGAAGCATTAGGTACACAGTTATGTTTGAGCACCGCTTATCACCCACAGACCGATGGACCGACGGAAAAGGTAAACAGAATTCTTGAGGATCTTTTGAAGCTGTGTATCTTAGACTTTGGAGGAACTTGGGAAGAGCATCTTACTTTAGTAGAGTTTGCCTACAACAATAGTTATCAAGCTAGCATTGGCATGGAACCCTTCGAAGCATTATACGGACAACCCTGTAGGTCACCAACAGCTTGGTGGGAATCTACAGAAAGGCTATTATTTAGACCACATATGGTTAGAGAAACGTCAGAGAAGATTGATCTTAGTAGACGACGAATGAAGACCGCTCAAGATAGGCATAAATCCTATGTAGATAGGAGAAGGACTGACATTGAATTTGAAGTTGGAGATATGATTTTTCATTAAAGTGTCACCTTTTGAGGAATGTGGTTTGCTTCAGATCTATAGGGAAATTGGCACCAAGATTTGGTGGGCTGTTTCCCATAATAGAAAGGAATGGCCATATGGCCTATAGAGTAAAGCTACCAGAGAGACTATCCTGAGTTCATAATGATTTCCACGCTTCATGCTTGCATGATACATCAGAAGTAGTTGAGCCGAGTATATTGGAGGAAGTAGAGGTGGAACGGGAGGCGACATTTAGACGAGTTCCTTTCTGTATTTTTGGATCAGAAGTTAAGAAGCTTCGCAATAAAAAGTCAAGTTGAAGAAGGTTCAGTGGGGAGATAACCCATAAGATGCGACTTAGGAGACCAAAGACAAGATTCGTGCTTCGTAACCTTTTCTTTTCGAGGGTATGTTCTTAACTCCTTTTCCATAGTTTTATCTATGCTTGTTTTTATCATTTAAGTATGTCATGTCAATCGAATCTTCGACCTTTAGGTAGGAATCCCATGGATGTAAACATGTGTTTGAAACATGTTATGTTTGATGGATGCATGTGGATACAAGTGTTTTCTAGTAGTTGCCTGTGGATGCATATACACAAACATTTGGCACTAGATCGGCTCAATCACTATCATACTGCATATGAATGTGTGTGCATTTTTCTTTTCCTTATGGATGAAATTGAATGTATCATCATATGAATGTTGCACTTGAACTGATGATTGTGCACACATATAGAATTCACATGTTATAATAGGATTGTTGCATACATGTTGGATTCATGGCACTATCATAGATTGCATTAAGGAGGTCGACTGAATCAGCAGACTGCCTGATTTTCGCATTAGTATTGGGACATATACACAGACCTTTTGCATATGTTCATATAAGCATTAGAAATCTTTTGAGGATAATGGATGCCGGTGATTGGTGGATGAGTAGATGGATGTGGATGGTAGGATGCAAATTCTTCTTAACTTGGAGATTTTGGGGATGAAATCCTTTGATTAGGGGAGAATGTAACACCCCGTAATTTTAACAACAGTAAAGAGGATATATTAAAGAATAATTAATTTAATATTCAGAATTAAGGGAAACGGACTGCACCATTTCCGTCTTGAAATTCTGGTCAAGATAGATATTTGGTTTGCGTAAAACGGACACCGTATGAAGAAGTTATGAAGATTTAAAGTTTGTATACGCTCAAGAGAATATATATATAGGGTCTAGGAATTCAAAATTTTAGTTCAAATTTCAAAATCACGCAGATTGGGGTGAGCAGAAAAAATCCTGCCCAGGGAAGTCAACCCCTTAAGGGGGGTTTCGACCCATGGGTCGACCCCTAGATCCCCCTAGGGAAGCCGTGACATTTAGGGTTTGGGGGTTGGCGGCTATAAATATGGCTCCATTTCTCTTGTTTTCTACACTGAAAATTAATGGAGGTCTAGATATTGTTGGTGCCCAGACTGAACCAAACCTTTTTCCTTCTTCTGCAATCAAGTTATTCATGTGCAGATCTGTGATTCAACCTCTGCTATTCTTCTTTTACCTTTCTATATCCAAACGCTATGAGTTTGAGTTACTTTTAGATTTAAATAAATTAAAAAGTAAAACATGATATGATTGTAATTTGGATCTATGCATGTAACTGCTTGAATCTTATCCGGTCTGTAATAACTTGTGAATCTATGATATTCTGACATAACTATGACTTGGATATTAACCTTTATCTTGTCAGATCTACCTTGACTATAGATCTAAATTCACTATTCAGATCACCTTGTACCTATCATGTTTGCGGTTAAATTGGATCTGTTACTAGTTGGACATCTAAATTATTATTTAGATCTTATCATGCCTATTATGACGTCCCTAAAAAAGCTTTATTATCTTATGCTCACCAGATCTGTTCTCATATGCCCATCTTATCAATATGCCACTATATGTTTATGTCAAATTTTGTTAGAATAATCATTTCTGTCATCTTTCGCATTTTATTTGATATACCTAGGCTACTTTCGAGCTTAAGCATGCCGTTGAAATACGCGAACGCGCTAAACAGGGAACGAGGGGAAAACAATGAAATTGGGCATAACTTGTAAATGGGGAGTTTGGCATGTCTTGAATAATGTCTATGTATGTGAATTTAGGGCATATAATTCATTATGAACATAATTAGGAAAAACAGCATGAAACCTATAATGACATAGGTAAGAATTGGTTAATAATGTTATGCCTAGGATTACAGTAACTAGAAACTGTAATTGCGCCTAGACACGAGGTTAGATTACACTTGTGGTTGAAGTCTGCCCGGAATCGCCCGATATATCCAACGTCCCCAAGTGGTGAATCTAATGTGAGGGATCTAGGCGCACAAATACGAGACGTGCTATGACACAGGGTTGAACCCAACTTGTGGAAGAAGTCCCTCTGGAGCCTCCCTACATAACCAGCATCCGCAAGTTGAAGGTTTAATGTGGGAGGTCTAGCACATTATAACCGTAAATGGACATGGTAATGAATTGGAATACTTAACCTAGTTGAATCCATAGGGATTGTATGAACATGAACTTGAATAAGGGTTAAGTAAATTTGTTTGAACAGTGGGTGGGTTAAGTAAATCTGAGGGGGTGGGTAATATTGATACATAGGCCCACAAACTTAACCTGATGGGTTATGTTATTAAAGACACCAATAGGTATACATAACCTGAGGAAATCCTAGTGGGGATACAGGACAAGGGGGAGAACTTGTATCATCTGATAGTGGTTGGGATCATCTCATTCTAAGTTATACTAGTATTAGCGCGCACATAATAAGAGCAATCGTTAGAGAAGCGTATACACTCTATCATGTTTACCTTGTCATACCTGCCTTTTGTGATGTTTTCTTTCTTATCCACTTTATATGCATGTCATGCTACTTTTACTTATTTACTTGCTAAAAGTAACTGGACTTGCAAGACTTTATGTTTGACCCTTTTTATTTCCTCTTCTTTCTTCCGTTCCCCCTAGGTTCTCAGGGTGGGAATACTCAGGCTTGACCAGGATTCTGTTATCATTTTGCTGGAGCTATTTAGATGTATTGCTCGAGCTCCTATCTTTGCTACTATGGCTATATTTCTTTATTTGGGGATTTGGCTTCTTTTATTTTGTACTCTGATGTTTAAAAGCACTTGTCTTATATCCCCACTAGGATTTCCTCACGTTATGTGTACCTATTGGTGTCTTTAATTACATTGCCCCCTCCCCCAGGTTAAGTTTGTGGCCTATATATAACTATTACCCACCCCCCTTGGATTTACTTAACCCAACCACTGTTCAAACAAATTTACTTAACCCTATTCAAGTTCATGTTCATACAATCCCTATGGATTCAACTAGGTTAAGTATTCCAATTCAGTACTATGTCCATTTATGGTTATAATGTGCCAGACCTCCCACATTAAACCTACAACTTGCGGTTTCTGTTTATGCCGGGCGGCTTCGGGTAGATTTCTTCCATAAGTTGGGTTTAACCTCGTGTCATAGCATGTCCCGTATTTGTGCACCTAGGCCCCTCACATTAGATTCACCACTTGTGGTCGCTAGATATGCCGAGCAGTTCCGGGCAGACTTCAACCAAAAGTGTAATCTAACCTCATCTTAGGCATTTCATTATTAACCAATTTTACCTATGTCATTATAGTTTTCATGCCACCTTTTTCCCCAATTATGTACAGTATGAATTAAATGCCCCAAAATTCATATTCATGCATTTTATTCGTGTTATGCCCCAAATTCCTAACTACAAGTTATGCCCAATTTCAATGTTTTCCCTCGTTTTCCCCGTTTAATGCATTTGCATATTTCAGCGGCATGCCTAGGCTCGAAAGTAGCCTGGCTATATAAAATAAAAGGGAAAGATAAAGGGAAGATAACATAGATGATTATAATAACAAGATTGACATAAATATATAGTGGCATAATGATAAAATTGGCATATAAGAACAGATCTGGTGAACCTAAGATAATATAACTGTGTCAACATAGTAGGGATGCCATAATAGGCATGGTAATATCTAGACTATAATTTAAATGTCCAACTAATAACTGATCCAATTTAATTACAAACATGATACATACAAGGTCATCTAAACAACAAATTAGATCTATAATAAAAGGTAGATCTGACATGATAAAGATTAAGATACAAGTCATAGTTATGTCAGAATGTCAAAGATTCACAAGTTATTACAGATCTGACATGATTCAATCATTTATAGGCATAGATCCAAATTACAGTAATATCATGATTTACTTTTTAATTATTTAAATCTAAAAGTAACTTAAAACTCACAACGTTTGGATCTAGAAAGGTAGAAGAAGAATAGATGAGGTTGAATCACAGATCTACACTTGAATAACTTGATTAACTTGATTGCAGAAGAAGAAAAAAGGTTTGGTTCAGTCCGGGCACCGACAGCATCTAGAACTCCATTAATTTTCAGTGTAGGAAACCAGAGAAATGGATCCATATTTATAGTTGCCAGCTCTCAAACCGTAACAGCCACGTCTTCCATAGGGGGGTCGACACCCCCCTTGAGGGGTCGACCCAAGGGTCGACACCCCTTAAAGGGGTCGACTCCCCTGGGCGGGATTTTTCCCACTCACCCAGATTTTCGTGAATTTGAAACTTGAACTGAAATTTTGAATTCCTAGACCCTATATATATATATATCCTTGCACGTATACAAACTTAACACCTTTATAACTTCTTCACACGGTGTTCGTTTTACACAAATAAAATGTCTATCTTGACCAAAATTTCGAGATGGACACAATGGCACAGTCCATTTCCCTTAATTCTGAATATTAAATTAATTATTCTTTATTTTATCCTTTTTAGCATTGTTAAAATTACGGAGTGTTACATTCTCCCCTACTCAAAGGATTTCGTCCCCGAAATCTCCAAGTTAAGAAGAATGTATATCCTACCATCCACATCCATCTTCTCATCCACCAATAACTGACATCCATTGTCCTCAAAAGATTTCTAATGTTTATATGAACATATGCAAAGGTGTGTGTATATGTCCCAATTCTAATGTGAGGATCAGGCGGTCTACTGATTCATTCGACCTCCTTAATGCAATGTATGTTAGTGTCATGAATCCAACATGTATGCAACAATCTTATTATAACATGTAAATTCTATATGGGTGCACAATCATCCATCCAAATGCAACATCCATATGATGATACATTACATTTCATCCATAAATAAAAAGAAAAATGCACACACATGCATATACAGTATGAGAGCGACTGAGTCGATCTAGTGCCTAATGTGTGCATATGCATCCATGAGCAAACACTTGCATCCATAAAACATAACATGTCTCAAACACATCTTTAAATCCATGGGATTCCTACCTAAAGGTCCAAGATTTGATCGATAGGACATATTTAATGATAGAAACAAGCATAAATAAAAGCTTTGGAAATGGAGTTAAGGACATACCCTTGAAAAGAAAAGGGTACGAAGCATGAATCTTGCCTTCGGTCTCCCAAGTCGCATCCTCTAGGTTATCTCCCTACTGAATCTTCTTCAACTTGACTTCTCTATTGCGCAGCCTCTTAACTTATGATCCAAGAATACGGGAAGGAACTCGTCTGATTGTCGACTCCCGTTCCACCTCTACTTCCTCTAATATAGTCGGCGGAACTACTTCTGCTGTATCATGCAAGCATTTCTACAAATGAAAAACGTGGAAAACATCATGAACACCGGATAGTCTCCCTAGTAGCTTTACTCTATAGGCCATTTGGCCAATCCTTTCCGTTATGGGAAATGGCCCTACAAATCTTGGTGCTAATTTCCCTACAGATCCGAAGCAAACCACATTCCTCAAAGGTGACACTTTAATAAAAACCATATCTCCTACTTCAAATTTAATGTCAGTCCTTCTCTTGTCAATGTAGGATTTCTGCCTGTCTTCAGCGATCTTTATTCGTCACCGGATAAGATCAATCTTCTCGGACGTTTCCCTAACCATATCTGATCCAAGTAATAGCCTTTCTGTAGATTCCCACCAACTAGTTAGTGACCTACAAGGTCGTCCATATAATTCTTCGAAGGCTGCCATGCCAATGCTAGCTTGATAATTGTTGTTGTAGGCGAACTCTACTAAAGGAAGATGCTCTTCCCAAGTCCCTCCGAAGTCTAGGATACACTACCTCAAAAAATCCTCTAGAACTCTGTTCACCCTCTCCGTCTGTCCTCGGTCTGAGGATGATAAGTGGTGCTCAAACATAACTGTGTACCTAACATTTCTTGTAAGCTCCTCCAAAATTCTCTGGTGAAGATGGGGTCACGATCACTTACGATACTGGAAGGTACTCCGTGAAGATGGACTATCTCTCGAACATAAATTGCTGTCAACCACGCTGTCGTCCTCTTACTCTTAATTGGAATGAAATGGGTGCTCTTAGTAAGTCTATCCACCATGACCTAAATACTGGTATTCCCTTTCTTTTATCTAGGAAAACCATCTATGAAATCCCTAGAGACGCTCTTCCACTTCCACGGTGGGACCTCCAAAGGATGAAGTAAACCATCGGGCATCTTTTGCTCAGCTTTGACTTGCTGACAAACCAAGCATTGAGAAAGAAATTCTTCCACATCTTTCTTCATTCCAGCCCAAAAGAAAACCCTCTTCATATCCTTACACATTTTATCACCGTCTGGATGAATAGTCATCTTAGAATGGTGGGCTTCTTCTAGGACTATCTTTAACAAACTTCCAGTTTGAGGAACACAAAGCCTTCCATCTCGTCGCAACCACCCATTATCGTCTATGTAATATCTATTGAGGTGACTAGAAGTCTCCCCTTTACTGATCCTATTCAAGATGTCTGAAATCTGTGGATCATCTCGCTACGAAGCTCCTATCTGATCCATAAGAGTAGGTCATATCTCTAGCGATGCAAACAAACCAGGCAAAAATTTGGTGGAAGGTCGAAAGTCAAAGGTCGATATGAACTCCAAGCTTTTCCTTTCCACAAACAGAGGACTTATTGCCATCTTTTGCCTACTCAGTGCGTCTACCACCACATTACCCTTGCCAGGGGTATAAGCAATCTCAGAATCATAGGAAGCTAGGAACTCCATCCACCTTTGTTGCCTTAAATTAAGATCCTTCTACGAGAACAAGTACTTGAAAGATTTATGATTGGTGTACAACTTGAACTTCTCTCCAAGCAAATAATGACGACATGTCTTAAGAGCGAACACTATGGCAGCTAGCTCTAAGTCGTGGGTAGGGTAGTTCTTCTCATGAACCCTTAGCTGTCTACCTCCATAACATACTACCCTCCCCTCTTGCATCAGAACCGCACCAAGCCCTGTACCACATGCATCGATGTATACTGTAAATACTTTGTTCCCATCGGGCAAGGTCAAGACTAGGGCTATTGTCAGAGCCTTCTTCAATCGCTGGAAAGCAACACCACAATATATATCCCATGAAAACACCAAGTTCTTCTTTGTCAGCCTGGTGAGTGGGGCTGATATCTTTGCGAAGTCCTTAATGAACTTTCGATAATAACATACCAACCCCAGAAAGATTCTCACCTCCGTTGCATTCTTTGAAATCTGCCAATCCTGAACTGCAACCACCTTTGTGGGATCTACTGCTATCCATTCTTTAGAAACCACATGCCTTAGGAATCTTACCTCTTATCTCCAAAAATGGCACTTGGAGAACTTTGCCTTAAGTTGATGTGCATGGAGAGTTTTCAAAACCCCCTTCAAATGTTGGGCATTCTCTTCTTCGTTATTTGAGAAGATCAAGATATCATCAATAAAGACCACGAAAAATTTATTTAGAAACTCCCGAAACACCCTACTCATTAGATCAAAAAAATAGGCGGCATTCGTCAACCCAAAAGGCAGAATTAGCCATTCAAAGAAACCATCTGGAGTCCTAAAAGCGGTCTTACTATACTATCCTCAACCACCCTCAACTGATGAAACCCCGCGGCCAAGTCTAACTGAGAGAATATTGATGCCCTGACAAGCTGGTCAAACAAGTCATCTATCCTTGGGAGTGGGTGCATGTTCTTCTTAGTGAGTTTATTCAACTCACTATAGTCTGCACACAAATGAAGTGAACCATCCACCTTAGACGCGAATACTACTGGAGCTCCCCATTTAGATATGCTTCGCCTAATAAATCCTTTCTAAAGTAGCTCCCCTACTTATTTGCTAAGCTCACTCCTTTCCCTTGGAGCCATATGGCGTACATGTAATGCAACTGGTTTTGCATTGTCCACCAAATATATACTATAATCGATCTCGCGCCTCGGAGGTAAGCCCGTACCTCATCAAAAACATTAAGATAATCCCAGACTACCGGAACATATTATATATCACCGATAAATGCATCAAGAGATTCCAGGAATCTAAGCATAGCATATCCTTGCGGGTCACAAGAAATCTCGAGGGTCCTCCCTTGACAAGTCAGAAGCCTAACCACCCACTTCTCACAACCCAGAATGGCACCATACATTGCTAGCCAATCCATCCCTAGAATCAACACGTAGCCCACAAAACTGAGTATATATGTGTCGCACTTAAACTCGATGCCTAAGACAGATATTCTCAAACCCCCGACAAATCATGGATAAATGAGCCGAACCACCAATGGGGTTTGAGACAATAAGGGGATCCACTACCATACTAGTATTTAAGTGTAGAGATTCAACCACAGAACTAGATAAACATGAATGTAAAGCGCCAGAATAAAAAAGAGTTCTAATAGGATGATTGGAAAGAGAAATCAGACCTTCCACGAAAATTTTCCTACCTCTATTTGGAGCACTGGTTGCGAAAGCATGCACCTGCCCTCCAGAAGCTCCTGCCCTTTGACCTTGTCCCTGTTTCTTCAGGCACTCCCTAACAAAGTGTCCGACCTCTCCACAATTAAAGCAAGCATTCTTCCTTCTTTTGCATTCCTTGACCAAGTGACCCTCTTTTCCACAACTGTGAAACTTCCTCTTATCCATAGCCTTGTAATTATTTCTGCCCTTCTTTTGTTGCTGTTGTTGTCCTTTCTTGGGTCATACCTTCTTTTTTTGCGTTGTTTCCTCAGCCTTAACTTCCTTCTTTTCTCCTTTGTCTTCCTCATGCATCATGGCCATATCAACAAGCCTTTCAAAAGTAGCTCCCATTAGAATATGGGACATAGCTAACCCATAAAGGGGTTCATTCAGCCGTTTTTCTAAACCGCAAAGCTTTCTTATGTGGAGTATCTACTAGTTCCAACCCAAACCTTTCTAGCTGGTTGAATTTGTTCATATATTCTTTAATAGTCATGTTTCCTTGTTTGAGCGCCAAGAACCTCTCCATTTGCATGCTTTTCTCAGCTTGAGAAAGAAACTTCATTTCAAACCTCATTTTAAAATCATCTCATGTTTCCACCAGGCGTCCAGCTTGGGTAACTTCCCACTAGAATGAAGCTCCATCTTTCAAAAGCCAAACTGTTAACTGAATTTTCCTTCAGTCTTCTACTTCGAAAATTCCAAACAAGTCCTCGGTCTCCTTGAGCTAATTCTTTTCCTCTACGAATGTTTCGGTTCCACAGAATGGCTTCCCTCCAATGGTACAAAAATCTTTGCAGATCTTAGCGAAATTATCTACTCTTGGAGGAGGAGGAGGAGGAGGAATGACGGGTGCAACTGGGGGAGGAACGCTAGCTTGACCACCGACAGGCGCCGTGGCCTTTTAAATACCTACGGAACCAGCCTGGTATCATAACGCCATTCGGAATATTAGGTTCCCCAGACATGCTGAAAAGAAAAGTAAAGAGATTCAAACAAAGGACCGAAAGATACTACATATGGCTTTGGGGAATATGCTTTTCAACATAGACTTTTCTTTTGCAAAATGCTTTCTTTTAAAATCTTTTTGAAAATAATTTTCAAAATCTTTTATCTTATCTAGTAACCTCCAGCTCTAATACTAAGTGTGACACCCCACGTTCGTTAATGTCATTCATTAAGAGAATGCATTAAGTTTCGTAAAGCATTAAAGGTAAACAAAAACATTACAAGTCAGATATAAAAATAACAGTGGAAAAAAAACTAGCTTTATTAATCGTAAAGCATCGTGGTTCAAAACATCATATGTCTGCATTACATAAAAACCAGTACATCATAAAAACTTTTGTCTTGATTTTAAACATCAGAGTACAAAATAAAAGAAGCCAAATCCCCAAATGAAGAAACATATCCACAATATCAAAGATAGGAGCTTGAGCAATACATTTAAACAGCTCCAGCAAAATGATAACAGAATCCTTGTCAAGCCTGAGTATTCCTACCCTGATAACCTAGGGGGAATAGAAGAAAGAAGGGGAAACAAAAAGGCCCAGACATAAAGTCTGGCGAGTCCAGTTACTTTTAGCAAGTAAATAAGTAAAAGTAGCATGACATGCATATAAAGTAGATAAGAAAGATAACATCACAAAAGGCAGGTATGACAAGCTAAACATGATAGAGTGTATACGCTTCTCTAATGATTACTCTTATTCTCTGCACTAAAACTAGTATAACTTAGAATGAGATGATCCCAACCACTATCAGATGGTAGACTTAGGCGTACTACACCCCCATACAATCCACAGGCAAATTAACCTAACAGGCTCCTAAACTTTTTACCAGAGTTTAGATGTACCCTAACTACTACCCTAATCGATCGTCTTCCTACTCCGTAGATACCCAATGCTGGCCCCATAGTAGGAGGTATCACTTCCTAAAGTGGAAACCCTTCTTTGATGTGCACAACCATATCTACTGGTGTCACGGTCGTCTTATCCCCTTCTGCTTAGACACATACGCATATGCTCCGGTCGGTTTGTGCTGCCTATACCGTCCTCCACATTTGGATCCCTTACAATCAGCCTAGTAAATGTGTCCCGACTCCGACCTAGGGCAGAGTACTCGTCCGATACCATTATATGAGTTACTGACTGAAACAGGTCCCACACAAGATGGTACAAGCTCTCCCCCTTCTTTTGTATCTCCTCTAGGATTTCCTCAGCTTATGTATGCCTATTGGTGTCTACATACCCCCCCCCCTCCAGGTTAAGTTTGTGGGCCTATATATAAATATTGCCCACCCCCTCAGATTTACTTAACCCACCCACTGTTCAAACAAATTTACTTAACCCCTATTCAAGTTCACGTTCATACAATCCCTATAGATTCAACTATGTTAAGTATTCTAGTTCATTACCATGTCCATTTATGGTTATAAGGTGCCAGACCTCCCACATTAAACCTACAACTTGCGGATGCCGGTTATGCCTAGCGGCTCCAGGCAGACTTCTTCCATAAGTTGGGTTTAACCTATTATCATAGCACGTCTCGTATTTGTGCACCCAGACCCCTCATATTAGATTCCTCACTTGTGGTCGCTGGATATGTCGAGCGGTTCCGGGCAGACTTCCACCACAAGTGTAATCTAACCTAGTGTCTAAGCTCAATTACAGCTTTTGTTACTGTAATCCTAGGAATTTCATTATTAACCAATTTTACCTATGTCATTATAGTTTTCATGCTCCTTTTTTCCCAAGTATGTTCGTAATGAATTATATGCCCCAATTCATATTCATACATTTTATTTAGGTTATTCCCCAAATTCCCAATTACAAGTTATTCCCAATTTCAATGTTTTCCCCTCGTTTTCCCCGTTTAACGATTTGCATATTTCAGCGGCATAACTAGGATCGAAAGTAGACCGGCTGTGTAAAATAAAAGGGAAAGTTAAAGGGAAGATGACAGAGATGATTATACTAACAAGATTGACATAAACATATAGTGGCATAATGATAAAGTGGGCATATAAGAACAGATATGGTGAACCTAAGATAATAGAACTGTGTCAACATAGAAGGGATGTAATAATAGGCATGGTAATATCTAAATGATAATTTAGATGTCCAAATAATAATTGATCTAATTTAACCACAAACATGATAGGTACAAGGTGATCTATACCACAAATTAGATCTATTATCAAAGGTAGATTTGACGTGATAAAGGTTAAGAACCAAGTCATAGTTATGTCAGAATGTCATGGATTCACAAGTTATTACAGATATGACATGATTCAAACATTTACAGGCATAGATCCAAATTACAGTCATATCGTAATTTACTTTTTAATTTTTTAAATCTAAAAGTAACTTAAAACTCATAACGTTTGGATTTAGAAAGGTAAAAGAAGAATTGAAGAGGTTGAATCACAGATCTACACTTGAATAATTTGATTAACTTGATTGCAAAAGAAGGAAAAAGGTTTGGTTCAGTCTGGGCGCCGACAGCATCTAGACCTCCATTAATTTTCAGTATAGAAATCAGAAGAAATGGAGTCATATTTATAGCTGCCAGCCCCCAAACCCCAACTTCCACTTCTGCCCTAGGGCGGTCGACCCATGGGAAGACACCCCCCTTGAGGGGTCGACACTCCCTAAATGGGTCGAATCCCCTAGGAGGGATTTTTCCCGCTCAACCAGATTTTCGTGATTTTGAATTCCTGGACCATATATATACATACATACGTACGTTCGCACTCTCTTGTGTGTATACAAACTTCGAACCTTTTATAACTTCTTCATACGTTGTCCGTTTTACGCAAACCAAATTCTATCTTGACCAGAATTTCGAGATGGATGGAATGGTGCAGTCCGTTTTCCTTAATTCTAAATATTAAATTAATTATTATTTAATTTATCCTCTTTGGTGTTGTTAAAATTACGGGGTGTTACAAGGGAGCCAATCGCATGGGTAGTAATTAGTGCAACACCTAATCATGTTATGTATTTAGGGTAACATCTAATCATGTTATGTAATTAGGGTAACACCTAATCCTGTTATGTGATTAGTGCAACACCTAATCCTGTTGTAGTCCTATTTTTTTTTGTTAAGAATTAGGTTAACACCTAATCCTTTTATACTTGTATTGGTGCAGAGAAAAACTGTTTTAGGGATATAATTGAGAAGCTTTATTCGATCATTGTTTATCCTGTTGTTTGGTTTATCTTGTTTACCTGTTGCCTTACATGCTATTGTACTATCTCATCCAGTCTTATTTATCTATCTTAATACCATTATTTTATGCATATACTGAAAATCACTAGAACTCGCCAGGCTTTATGTCTGACCTTTTTTATTTCGCTTCTTTCTCTTCCTCCCCCCTTTAGTCGTCAGAGTGGTAGCGCTTCTGAGTGATTAGGACTTTCTCTTTCAGCTTGGATTTTTGATTTTCTCTGATGTACCGCTTTGATTTACTTTATATTTTATTATGGCTTGCTATGATGGATATGGTTTTACATTATTGCACTCTTTATTTTGCATTATGAGACATATGGGTTTATTGAGGTTCTTGGTTTTAGATGTAACTAGTTTGATGATGTAACTTGATTTGAGAGAATGTTTTATTTCCAATGATAAGGTTTAATCTTCCGCTGCTTATTTCTATCTATCTTGTGAAATTTTGTTAATGTTTGCCTATTGCGCTTCAAGAAACTTAATGCATTCTCTTATGAGTGACATTAACGGACGTGGGGTGTCACACCTATCCTAAGGAAATTTCATCCTCGAAATTCGTCAAAGGTTAATCTATGTAATTCTTAGCATAATTCACATTTATCATGTATACATCCAATTTTTCAACCATCAATGTCCTTGTGCAACATGCAATACATCATAAAATCTATGAAGGCAAGTGAATTTCTAAGTGGTATTTCCTATATGAATACTCTTTTCTTTTAAAAAATAAGCATGATGTAAACACCATAAATATACTTGCAATTCTACATAAATGCAATGTTTTAAAAATAAAGATATCTTTTCATCTAATTTACCCTACATCCTTACTGAATAATGGCGAAGTTCAACCAATTTTTGCATCCAAATCTACAAACAAGTTTAAATTTTCAAATTTCACAAAAATCTAAGTTTCTGAACTCGATTTTTTATATTAGAAAAAGGAAGAAAATAAAGAACTTTGTGTTTTCCACTTTAATTTTATGCATCCGTTTTCCAGTAATTGGAACTTTTCTCAATGCTTTACCAAAAATGCTGTTTTTTTTCAAACACCTTTTACATAAGAATTTTGTTCTTTTCAAGTCTTACGTTTCTTATAACTATAACTGCCATTTATGACCATATTTAGATTTGTAGTTTTCCATTTTGGTTTCCCTTTTTCTTTTGTCAATTTCCTATTGGTTACACTCATTCTTTTCTTTATTTTTGAGTGATCATTACAGAAACATAGAAAAAGAATAGTTCACTAATAAGCACTGATTTCTTTAATACCCAACACAACATTTATGCACAACTATCTATTAGTAAATGAAAAGAGAACACAAGTCATATTTTAGGTTACGCATATGAAATATTAGACTTGATTCTCTCTAGGAAACTGCCTCAAAGACAGTCTAGAAACCTCTCCGAAAGGCTTCTCTTACTTTAATCTCTTGGGCCTTAATCAATCAAAAGATAGTCTCTATGCATAATCGTGCCCTTCAAACCTAAAATCTAGTTGGGCACCTACCCCGGTCCTCGGTCTTGCCTATTTGCTACTATACATAATATCATGTTATTCTATTTTCATATGAAAAGTTTCTATTATCGTAGTAGATCTAAATCCAGTAGCCCCTACTTCACCATGAAATAATGTAATACATTTTTAACCTTTTTCTTAATTATAACTTATGTCATTGTTTATTTACAAGAAACGAAGACTTACTCCTTTTTATCACATTTCCATTCTATTACAAATATGTAGGTCTTAAGTCTTTTCTGTAAATTCAGTCCTATATCATTTTATTTTAGATTTTCATTGGACTCAATTAGCTAACCTTTTCTGATTAACCTGCATTCTTTATTTAGTCTATATTTATGTGAAACCTCTCTCTTCTTACCATTTTCACATAAATTATATGTGTATGAGATTCACATTAATTCTTCCCAAATTTGAACGGTAACTACTACGAAGACATCCTTCCTAAATTTTCGGGAGTCAAGGTTAGCTCCTCCGAAATCACGTGATTCACCAGCAGGAGGAGGTAGATCGACCCCATCTTTCTCGGAATTATCCTGACCCTTTCCGCTGCCATGGCCAAATTCAGCATTATCATCATCACTAAAGGCATTCCTTTCCTCCTCATCAACGGTAGCAATGTCTTCCTCCTCTTCATCAAAATCATAAGGCAAGTCCTCAATATATAAAAAGTTTTCAGGTTTGAGCTTATCTTTCTTTGGCACTTCAACTCTTTGTTTGGCCAAGGCAATCCTTTCCATGGCCCAATCCTGGATAGAAGGTTGGACGGAACTAAATTCCATTTCAGGAAAATTTTGAAAGTTATCAAAAAAGGCAAGAAATAAGGCTTCTTTGTAATATTCCATAGTCACCTTGGGTAGATGACCTATTAGGAACTCAGTGACCCTATTATTAGCCTCATAAATTATTCATGCCACGTTACAAAGCTTGTTGTCCCTCTTCTTCAGCTCATCAGCATGATCATCCACCAACTCACCTGTTGACTCTTGAGGATTGCGACTTGATCGGGTAAAAGATCTCTGTCGTGCCTTTCCTTTTCAACATCCTCTTCATCCCTCTCGAGAGAATCCATCAACCTCTCACACTATAACTTAGTTCCTATTCTTTAGATATAGCTTCAACTTTTTCTTTCAAAGCCATGTTTTCTTCCCTAAGATGGGTGACTTCAGTAGAAGATGAAAAAGGTGCTGCTCGGAACAAGAGCCAGCTTTTGTTACCTAAAAATAAAGTAAAATCAAATCAACTTTCATATGGAAGGATAGAAAAAAGTAGTACGAAGAAAGAAAGATCTATATCAAAAGTTGTTGATTGATAAGATGTTGGTAAACACCTTCCAAGTCTGAAGAAGTATAGGGTAATGAAATATTAATGACTTCGGGAGAAGAAAGAGCGAGCCTCACGAGTTCAACAAAATCCAAGGTTGGCAAGGAAATCCTTGGAGGACTGATATGTTGAGGATAAGGAGAGATTGAACTTTGTTCTCTTATATCTAGCGCAATAGGAGGATTCGGTGATGAAGCTCGGCCTACAAGCTTACTTTCAGAAACATCTTTAGGAGAAGAAGCGACGTCGAATACAGGATCGACAAGAGGAACTGTAAGACCTGGACTTCCCTGCTTAGCGGCCATGGCAATAACATCCTTAGAAGAAGATGCAAAGAGGTCGAGCTTTGGTCTTTTGGATAGAGGCCTAGTGGTAGCTTCAACAAACCTTTTTCTAGCCTCAGCATCAGACTAATTAATGCATCTATAGGGGATAGGTCTTCAGAAGTGGAGGTGTCTAATCAAATATGAAAGAAAGGATAAGGAATCTGAAGCTTACAAACATAAGTTGCACTGAAAAAGAGAAAATAAATTTACCAAATGTACCTAGAAATAAGAGAGATGATGCACTAAACAAATTGGTACCCAAGGTCAGATGTTTAGCGCTAGAAAAATGAATAGGTGGTTGCCCCGTGATCTTTTGTCCCTCGGGAAAAAGGCTATATTGGCAAGGCTTCTTTAAAGTTAATAAGGCCGATCGACATCACAACTGTTCAGACTTCTTGAAAATAACTTCGGCAACTTCGGCCTCCCCATTTGACAAAGTTATCTTCATAGAAACAGGATATGGGAAGAAACAAGTTAAGCAAAATCCGTAAAACGCGGCTATTTTATAAGAGCCAGGAAACTCACCGAAATCAACAAAGCTGCCGGAAATGCCAGAAGGACACCTGATAAAGAAAATTGATCTTCCCAAATTTGGACTTGTTAATACTATCACGGATCAACTTCTTTATCAGATGAGCACGTAAGATGGGCGAATCTGCTCCTTTAGAAAAACGCAACAAGTAGCGAATGAGGTTGGGACCGAGAGAAGCCTGGCCAGATTCAAGTGCCAAAGTTTCCAGATGTAAGAGTAAAGTATATGTAACACCCCACCTCCACCAGGGTCACTCACAAAGGAATGCACTAGCTTTGGAGGGGCATTATTGGTAAACATGCATAATGATATAGCAAGGCAGGACATGACATATATATATATATATGTAAATAAACAGAGTACGTAAATAAAACAGCGGAAGATTTTTAAACTATTTCAAAAACAAGTCTGGTACATCAAAATGTCAATTTCCCAAATAAACAAGTCTAGTACATGAAGTAACATCATCTGAAACTGAAAAAGGAAAACATAAAAGTAGCTATCCCCAAAGTGGAAGAAACCATAGCAAGCCCAAGTCCAAAGCATACATGAGCTATCCAAGAAAGCAGCTAAGATCCAAGCTAGGCTCCTGTATTCCCTCCCTGAGAACCTGGGGGGGGAGGGGGGGGGGGGGAAACGGAAGAAAAGAGGCGAAACAAAACGGGTCAGTCAAAAAGACTGAGTAAGCCCTGCTACGATCAGTCTATGAACTAATAAAGTTAACATCATGATGGAAACTGAGGTGATTATAGATAACAACATACTGGCATGAATAAATCAACTACAAGATAGATAGAGGTGTCATCGCATAAAGCAAGGTTAAGTTTTTCACCACGGTGTACTAGCAAACCAACATAACAGGTATTGATCCCTTAGCCCAAACTTTGGCCCAATAACATGAAGTGACCTTAGTATAAGGTCCAACCCAACGGTCTAGTTGAACGGCTCCCTATAAGCCTAACACGTCAAGTGTTGATGTCCATACGGCCCACCTATGGATGTAGTCTGACTGTGCTGGGTCCACCTTCGGGTGTATCAAGCCCTCGGGTGCAAACCCCGGACACTTAAGCAATAATGCACAGCCCAGATCTACTGGTACCCGTGCCTCGAGTTTGTCCAACATCGGACTACGTGCACGTCCGTAGCCCGCCGGACCCGCACCACGGTACCACTCAGCCGTCGCTTTGGTCGCTTACATCAGTCCAGTAATCGTGCCCCGCCCTAGCCTAGCCCCTAGGGTTGTGAATGATACCAAACTGGGATTACTGCTGGAACAGACCACGCTGCTAGGGTTTCCTAAGGAGGTTAAGTGTGATTTAACCCTTCACTAATCCTGGATTAAACTGGTTAAGTGTGGCTTAACCCCGTTCTAATCCCTTGAACTCCCAAATGGATTAAACTAGTTAAGTGTAACCAACGGTTCAGAACTTAACCACATTCTAATCCCTCGAATCCCCAAATTGGTTAAGTATTAGTGGACCCTGACTTAACCCTAATCCTGAGGCATTAATTAATTTAATGCACCTTAACCTCTCACATTAGACCTTGCTGTGGTTACTAGTTAGGCCGGGCGGGTCCGGGTAGCTTTACACCACAACTTGGTCTAACCTCGGGTCTTGGCACCCCATGACCAACTTCTCACATTGGGTCCTATTGTTTGTAGCCACTAGTTAAGCCGGTCGGTTCCGGGTAGAATTACGCTACAAACTCAACCCAACCTCGAGTTGGCCACACTTATGTTTTCTAAGTGTCATGTCCACTTTATTTCAAAACATAATCACAAGTCAAACAATTACTTGGGTAGACCTAACTTAATAGGTAAATTCCCAAGGGGTAGACCTAACTTAATAGGTAAATTCCCAATCTTATATTTTTATGTATTTTAAGTTTACCCCAAAACCCCCATCGTCATTCTATCGCTTACATATTCGTAGTAACGCATAAAGGATATGAAGAGGGAACTTGGCACAACATATATGATAAACTTGCACAACAATCATGCATAACATGTTAGACTTGCACAACTTAGCATAGTGATCTTGCGTATTACCATAAAACATGCACCACTTGTCAAAACATGCACAACTTGTCATCTTAAACTTGCATAAGTATGCATAACTTGTCAAACTTGCACAACTTGTCAAAACATGCACAACTTGTCATCTTAAACTTGCATAAGTATGCATAACTTGTCAAACATGCCCAACTTGTCTTTTTAAACTTGCATAAGTATGCATAACTTGTCAAACATGCACAACTTGTCAAAACATGCACAACTTGTCAAAACATGCACAACTTGTCCTTTTAAACTTGCATAAGTATGCATAACTTGTCAAACATGCAAATAATGGCTTAACAAACTTGCATAAACATGCATAACTTAATAAACATACAAATCATGGCTTAACATACTTGCACAAACATGCATAACTTATAAATCTTGCAAATCATGGCTTAGTATACATGCATAACTTAATAGATTTGCAAATCATGGCTTAGTACCCTTGCATAACATGCACAACACAATAAACATACATGAACCCCAACTTTCATCACACATTAACTTTATAGTTTCTAAAATGAGGGTAAGAGGGCTTACAATGCTTATGCGGACTCAAATGAGTATAACAAATGCAAGAAACCCCTTATGCAACTAATTAAGACCCCCAAATGCAAGCAAACTTGATCAAGACTCCTCCTTTATGATGCCAATTGAAAAACAAGCCTTTAATGCAAGCTAAGGAGGATCATACAAGCCTAAATATGCTTGTATGCATGGAAAATTACTTAGGAATTATTAATGAAGAGATTGGAGGCTAGGGTTTTAGGTGGAGGCCATGAGAGTTTAGATTTTGGCATAGTTTTGTTGCTAGGATGAATAATGAGGCTTTAGGGTAGGATTAGGGGTATATTTATAGAAGATTAGAGTGTTTTTAGCCCTAGGATTAACCCTAGGATAGTTTTGGCCCGTCAGATCTCGGAATCCTCTAGAACCAAGCCCCAAGACCCAGCCTAAATCAAAAATGGTGCACCAGGTTAGACTGCCTGGGCACCCCCTGTCGACAGGGCTGTCGACAGGGCAGTCGACATGCCTAGACCCCTGTCGACAGGCCTGTCGACATGGGGTCCTGGGCGGGATTTTTCCCGCCTTGGCCCAGCTGGCCCAAACCCTTGTTTCTAATTTCAAATTTAAATCTGTTTTTACTTAGAAATTTTCTGCAAACTTCAATGGGCCTTAACTGGGTCATACGGACTCCGATTTTCGAAAACTCGGACTCTATTTCGCGTATTTTTCCGAGACGAACGCAATGGCATAGCCCGTTTCCCTTGATTCCCATTTTATAATTTAATTCTGCCTCAATTTATGTTATAACAGATTATTAGAAATACGGGTTGTTACATTCTCCCCTCCTTAAAGGATTTCGTCCCCGAAATCTTCAAGTTAGGAAGAGCATATCCTACCATCCAATCATCCATCTACTCAAAGCATCATCCACGAGCAATCATTGTCCTTACAAGATTCTAAATGTGGTATGAACATATGCAAAAGTGTGTGTATATGTACTTATCTAATGCAAAGATCAGGCGGTTACTGATACAGTAAACCTCCTTAATGCACATGTATGTCTTATCTAATGCAAAGATCAGGCGGTTACTGATACAGTAAACCTCCTTAATGCATATGTATGTCAGTGAAATGAATCCATATGTATGCAAATTCCTAAATTCATAGTATCTATATGAGTGCACATAACATTCACCTATATGCAACATCCATGTGATAACACACAATTTCCATCCATGAATAAGCATAAACACTCATGCACATGCAATATGAGGAGTGTGTGAGCCGATCTAGTGCCTAATAGTGTATAATGCATCCACGAGCAACCACTTGCAAACACTTGCAGCCACTTGCAACCATCAAGCATAACATGTTTCAAACACATGTTTCAACCAAAAGGGTTTCTACCTAAGGTTCTCATGACAAGATAGACACGATAAACTAGATAAACTAGATAAACTAGACAAACTCCTTTTTGGATTACAAGAAACCCATTCAAACTTTAACCTATAGTACTAACCGATGAGTCTTAACCCCCTTATGGAGTTCACAACAGAAATAAGATCGAGAATGGGACCGAGAGGATATATACAAAAGATAACTTGCAAGCAAGCTTCACAGGAAAACGAGGATCAAGGATGCACTTCTTAAAATGATATGAATGCGCGTATCTACTCTTCTTAGTCACGTTTCCTTGAGCTTAACTCCACTGTGCTTTGACTGTCTTTTACTTCATGCTTTCTTGGCTTCCAACTCCTATTTCCCGAATTCGAGTTGGAATTTATTTCATTATTGCCTCTCGTCTTTCTTTCCCACTTATTCTTCTTTCTGTATACTTGGCTTAAACATAATTATAACCTCATGATTCGTGCAAGCTCTCCAAAATTCACCAGTGGATCCTGGATCTCGTCTTCTTACCATAAGATATTCCATGCAGCAGAACTTTTCTTGGAAATACCACTCCACGTTGCCAATTGTCCTTATAAACATGATTTCCTATAACTCAGGCTTAATCGACATGAACCATCCACCTATGAGTGATAGGCCATACCTAGATTCAGTTGCCTACCCACGGCTTCCTGTAGGCTCCTTCAAAGCTGGCCAACTTCTTGAGGGTAAACTGTTGCTAACCATGATGCAGTCCTCTCGCTCTTTACCGGACCGAAATGAGCACTCTTCGTGAGTCTACCTATTATGACCCACATACTCGTATTCCCTTTCTTTGATCTAGGTAGTCTATCCACATAATCTATCGAGATGTTTTCATACTTCCCTTGCGGAACCCCTAATGGAGGTAATGGCCCACTGGGCTTCTATGGCTTGGCCTCATCCTGGTGGCACAACATGTATCCTGAAACCAACTCGGCCACCTCCTCGAGTGATGCGCATCTTCAAGAACCTTCTTTACCAAGTCTTTCACTCGAGGAACACATAATCTCTCATCGCGCCTTAGTCATCCCTTGTCATCTATAATATATCTAGCGAGGTGACTTAACATCTCGCCTCGAATCAACTGGTCCATGTTCTTGACCAACTGCGGGTCTTCTTCCCGTGAAACTCCCTTCTTGATCCAGAAGAGTAAGTCTAAGCCCCCAGGAATGCCAACTAACTAGCCAAACGGAGGAAGCTTCTTACTTCAATTGCCCTTCTCAGAGCTTTCCGGTCTTAACCCGCAATTACTCTAACGGGATCCCCCGCTAAGCCTTCTTAGGAACTATGTGCCCAAGAAATCCAATTTCTTTCCTCCAAAGTGACATTTGGAGAACTTGACCTTCCACTGGTGGCTCTAAGCGTATCCATCTCCTCCTTGAGATGTATAGCATGTTCTTCCTCGTTCTTTTGAGGAGATCAAAATATCGTCCATGACGACCATGACAAACTTGTTCAAGGACTCCCTAAACACCCTACCCATCAAGTTTACGTAATACGCGGGTGCATTAGTCAAACCAAATAGTATGACTAGCCATTCTAAAAATCCATCTAGAGTCCTAAACGCAGTCTTGTCAATTCCATCCTCAGCCATCCTAAGCTGATGGAATCTGGTAGCTGGATCAAAAGAAAACAGATGCTCCTACAAGCTGATCAAACAAATCATCAACCCTTGATAGCGGTTGTCTATTCTCCTCACGATAATCAACACATAAGCGAAGCAAACTGTCCACATCAGTAACGAATACTACTGGAGCACCCTACTCGAAAATGCCTCGTCTCAGGAAGCAACTTCTTGACTTGCTTTCTTAACTCTCACCTCGTGAGATCATGTGCCTAGCCGGCCACGAAACTGGCTTGGTATTACCAACCAGATAATGCGGAAATCTATCCCACGTCTAAGGGTAACCCCTTCACTTTCCCCAAGATATCAGGATATTCTCGAACCACCCTCACAGATTGCAAACTATCGACAGACGAGTTGAGGGACTCATGATAACAATCATGACGGGACCCATAGGGTTGCTAGAAATTTCTAGGGTATTACCGAGGCGAGTCAGGAGCCTCACACCCCTATATACAAAAACCCAGAATGGCTCCCAAAACCGGACAACCATTCCATGCCCAAAACCAACCCATATCCCCCGAAACCGAGAATATAAACATCCCACGAGAATTCTATATTCAAGACAGAAATTTTCAAATCCACTCAGACCACAGACAGGCGGGTAGAACCCCCAATTGGATTTGAAACACAGACGGGATCCTCAACTACACTAGTACTTAGGTGCAAAACTTTCAACTGGATCAGATGAAATAAAACTATGCGATGTGCCAGAATCAAACAAAGTTTGAACAGGGAAAATCAGAAAATGTAAACAAGATTTCCACAGAAACACTACCTCTATCATAAGCTGGTGCTGAGGGGATGAACTCGCCCTCCAGATAGTCCGGCACACTGAGTCTGGCCTCGCCCTTGTTTCCTCGGGCAATCCTTGCTGAAATGTCCAAACTCACCACAAATGAAGCATCCTCCCCACTTTCTCTTTTCCTTCTTCCTACATTCCTTGGCTATATGTCCAACTTTACCACAGAAGTTGCACTTCCTATACCCTCTTGGCTTGTTCTTGCGGTTGTGGTTATTCTTGCCCCGTTTCCCGGAATTTACTCTCTTGTCTTGAGACTCATTCGCCTTGACCTCTATCTTGTCATTGTTATCTTCTTCTTGAAGTAGGGCCAAATTCACCAAATTCTCGAAAGTCGCCCCCAAGGGTATATGAGACAGGGCCAAATCACGTAATGGCTCGTTTAATCCTAGAGCAAAGTGTAGGGCCTTCTTCTGAGCTGTATTAACTAAGTCTAAATCGACACGAGCCAGTTGATTAAACTTATCTATGTATTCCCTAATAGTCATGTCCCCCTGATTCAGTGATAAGAATCTCAGTCCAAACCTTCCTCTAAAGTCATCCCAAGTCTCAATTGGCCTGGTCGCGGTGGTGACTACCCACCAACGTGCAGCTTCTTCCTTTAGTAACCATACTGCTAATAAAACCTTCCTGCGGTCACCTATATCAAAGGTGGCTAAAAGATCTTCGGTCTCTCTCAACCAATTCCCTGCTTCTACAAAAGTCTCTGTTCCATTAAAATTCTTGCCACCCATCTTCTTAAAGTTCTTGCAAGTTTCCGCAAAATCCGCTTGTGGAGGCTGAGGGGGAAGAGGAACATCAGCTACGGGAGGAGAAGGAGGAACAGCGGCCTTGACTGGGGAGACAACATTAGGGACACCTGGGACCGGTGTCGTGACTTCCAAGTATCGACGAAACCAATCGGGTATCGTTACTCCTTTGGGCAAGATGAGATTATCAGACATGCTGGAAATGAAAAGAAAAGAGTTCAAACGAGGAGTCAAAGGATAGTGCTAATGGCTTTTGGGGAATAGCCTTTTGAAAATAACTAGACTTTTCTTTGGAAAATACTTTATACTTGGTTTTGAAAGTAGTTTTTCAAAAGTTTTAAAACCTTTTTATCCCTTCCCGTAAACCATATGCTCTGATACCAAATGTAACACCCCACCTCCACCAGGGTCACTCACAAAGGAATGCACTAGCTTTGGAGGGGCATTATTGGTAAACATGCATAATGATATAGCAAGGCAGGACATGACACATATATATATATGTAAATAAACAGAGTACGTAAATAAAACAGCGGAAGATTTTTAAACTATTTCAAAAACAAGTCTGGTACATCAAAATGTCAATTTCCCAAATAAACAAGTCTAGTACATGAAGTAACATCATCTGAAACTGAAAAAGGAAAACATAAAAGTAGCTATCCCCAAAGTGGAAGAAACCATAGCAAGCCCAAGTCCAAAGCATACATGAGCTATCCAAGAAAGCAGCTAAGATCCAAGCTAGGCTCCTGTATTCCCTCCCTGAGAACCTTGGGGGGGGGGAACGGAAGAAAAGAGGCGAAACAAAACGGGTCAGTCAAAAAGACTGAGTAAGCCCTGCTACGATCAGTCTATGAACTAATAAAGTTAACATCATGATGGAAACTGAGGTGATTATAGATAACAACATACTGGCATGAATAAATCAACTACAAGATAGATAGAGGTGTCATCGCATAAAGCAAGGTTAAGTTTTTCACCACGGTGTACTAGCAAACCAACATAACAGGCATTGATCCCTTAGCCCAAACTTTGGCCCAATAACATGAAGTGACCTTAGTATAAGGTCCAACCCAACGGTCTAGTTGATCGGCTCCCTATAAGCCTAACACGTCAAGTGTTGATGTCCATACGGCCCACCTATGGATGTAGTCTGACTGTGCTGGGTCCACCTTCGGGTGTATCAAGCCCTCGGGTGCAAACCCCGGACACTTAAGCAATAATGCACAGCCCAGATCTACTGGTACCCGTGCCTCGAGTTTGTCCAACATCGGACTACGTGCACGTCCGTAGCCCGCCGGACCCGCACCACGGTACCACTCAGCCGTCGCTTTGGTCGCTTACATCAGTCCAGTAATCGTGCCCCGCCCTAGCCTAGCCCCTAGGGTTGTGAATGATACCAAACTGGGATTACTGCTGGAACAGACCACGCTGCTAGGGTTTCCTAAGGAGGTTAAGTGTGATTTAACCCTTCACTAATCCTGGATTAAACTGGTTAAGTGTGGCTTAACCCCGTTCTAATCCCTTGAACTCCCAAATGGATTAAACTAGTTAAGTGTAACCAACGGTTCAGAACTTAACCACATTCTAATCCCTCGAATCCCCAAATTGGTTAAGTATTAGTGGACCCTGACTTAACCCTAATCCTGAGGCATTAATTAATTTAATGCACCTTAACCTCTCACATTAGACCTTGCTGTGGTTACTAGTTAGGCCGGGCGGGTCCGGGTAGCTTTACACCACAACTTGGTCTAACCTCGGGTCTTGGCACCCCATGACCAACTTCTCACATTGGGTCCTATTGTTTGTAGCCACTAGTTAAGCCGGTCGGTTCCGGGTAGAATTACGCTACAAACTCAACCCAACCTCGAGTTGGCCACACTTATGTTTTCTAAGTGTCATGTCCACTTTATTTCAAAACATAATCACAAGTCAAACAATTACTTGGGTAGACCTAACTTAATAGGTAAATTCCCAAGGGGTAGACCTAACTTAATAGGTAAATTCCCAATCTTATATTTTTATGTATTTTAAGTTTACCCCAAAACCCCATCGTCATTCTATCGCTTACATATTCGTAGTAACGCATAAAGGATAGGAAGAGGGAACTTGGCACAACATATATGATAAACTTGCACAACAATCATGCATAACATGTTAGACTTGCACAACTTAGCATAGTGATCTTGCGTATTACCATAAAACATGCACCACTTGTCAAAACATGCACAACTTGTCATCTTAAACTTGCATAAGTATGCATAACTTGTCAAACTTGCACAACTTGTCAAAACATGCACAACTTGTCATCTTAAACTTGCATAAGTATGCATAACTTGTCAAACATGCCCAACTTGTCTTTTTAAACTTGCATAAGTATGCATAACTTGTCAAACATGCACAACTTGTCAAAACATGCACAACTTGTCCTTTTAAACTTGCATAAGTATGCATAACTTGTCAAACATGCAAATAATGGCTTAACAAACTTGCATAAACATGCATAACTTAATAAACATACAAATCATGGCTTAACATACTTGCACAAACATGCATAACTTATAAATCTTGCAAATCATGGCTTAGTATACATGCATAACTTAATAGATTTGCAAATCATGGCTTAGTACCCTTGCATAACATGCACAACACAATAAACATACATGAACCCCAACTTTCATCACACATTAACTTTATAGTTTCTAAAATGAGGGTAAGAGGGCTTACAATGCTTATGCGGACTCAAATGAGTATAACAAATGCAAGAAACCCCTTATGCAACTAATTAAGACCCCCAAATGCAAGCAAACTTGATCAAGACTCCTCCTTTATGATGCCAATTGAAAAACAAGCCTTTAATGCAAGCTAAGGAGGATCATACAAGCCTAAATATGCTTGTATGCATGGAAAATTACTTAGGAATTATTAATGAAGAGATTGGAGGCTAGGGTTTTAGGTGGAGGCCATGAGAGTTTAGATTTTGGCATAGTTTTGTTGCTAGGATGAATAATGAGGCTTTAGGGTAGGATTAGGGGTATATTTATAGAAGATTAGAGTGTTTTTAGCCCTAGGATTAACCCTAGGATAGTTTTGGCCCGTCAGATCTCGGAATCCTCTAGAACCAAGCCCCAAGACCCAGCCTAAATCAAAAATGGTGCACCAGGTTAGACTGCCTGGGCACCCCCTGTCGACAGGCCTGTCGACATGGGGTCCTGGGCGGGATTTTTCCCGCCTTGGCCCAGCTGGCCCAAACCCTTGTTTCTAATTTCAAATTTAAATCTGTTTTTACTTAGAAATTTTCTGCAAACTTCAATGGGCCTTAACTGGGTCATACGGACTCCGATTTTCGAAAACTCGGACTCTATTTCGCGTATTTTTCCGAGACGAACGCAATGGCATAGCCCGTTTCCCTTGATTCCCATTTTATAATTTAATTCTGCCTCAATTTATGTTATAACAGATTATTAGAAATACGGGTTGTTATAGTATAAGTATTCGACGTAAGCTGAATGGGAGCAATTCCTAGATCACGCAAAAGCCTGGATATAAATGTTGGGAAGGGGAAGAAGCCCCGTTCAAAATGTGAATAGCAGAATAAGAAAAATATCCCATTGGTGGATTTTTTAAATAGTGTTCTGAGCAGTATTAGGAATGGCGCTATGCCAAACATCCTAAAGCTTTCAAGGATGGTGTTTACTTCATCCCGAGAGGTAATGAGGGATGACTTCAAGGTAAATAGTTTCTTCTTTTGAAGGGTGCCAAAACCACTAAGATTTGGTGTAACACCCCGAATTTTAGTTAATGCTAAAATTCACTAATTACAGAATAAATAACCTCAGACGTGGGAATTGGGGGAAACGGGCTGCGTCATTGCGTTCGTCTCGGAAAAATACGCAAAATAGAGTCCGAGTTTTCGAAAATCGGAGTCCGTATGGCCCAGTTAAGGCCCAATGAAGTTTGCAGAAAAATTAAAGCTTAAAACAGATTTAATAATTTAAAACCAGATTTTAAAATAGAGCAAGCGGGGCCAGGCGGGAAGATTCCCGCCCTACCCATGTCGACAGGGCTGTCGACAGGGGTGTCGACTTGCCTGTCGACTTGCCTGTCGACAGGGGGGGCGACGCCCAGTAAAACTGGGTGCACCAGTTTAGGTTCTTGGGCTGGCTTGGAGGGCTGGTTCTGGAAGCTTCTTGGATCTGACGGGTCTAAACCAATCTAGGGTTAATCTAAGGGTCTAAAATGCAACCTAATCCTATAAATAAGACCCTAACCTTATCCTAATTCATTCATAATTAAATCTTGTAACTAAACTATGGCAAAATGAAACTTGATCATGGCCACCACAAATCAATGAAGAGGAAAGCAAGCTAATCAACCTCTCTAATCAACCTCTAATCCATTCTAAGCATCTTAATCTTCTTCATTTGGTGTGCAAATTGCTAGTTGTGAGTTTCTATCACTTTAACATCAATTGTTAAAGCAAAGTAGATTAGGTGTAATGAGACTTATGGTCTTGAATGCGGATTAGTGAGTTTGAATCATTTGTAATGATATATTACTCTATGTTTTTCTATGTTTATGCATATTGAATAAGTTGGTTTATGCATATTTAATAAGTTGGTTTATGCATATTTAATAAGTTGGTTTATGCATACTTGATAAGTGGATTTATGCATGATTAACAAGTGGGTTTATGCATGTTGAGTATGTAAGTATATGCAAGATATGCTATGCAAGTTACATGTATGTTAATATGCAAGATATGCTATGAAAGTTACATGTATGTTAATATGCAAGATATGCTATGCAAGTCACATGTATGTTAATATGCAAGATATGCTATGAAAGTTACATGTATGTTAATATGCAAGATATGCTATGCAAGTTACATGTTTGTTAATATGCAAGTTCATGATGACACATTATGCAAGTTTAAGAGTTAATATGCAAGTATGTGAATGCTTATGCAAGAATGTGAATGCTTATGCAAGAATGTGAATGCTTATGCAAGAATATGAATGCTTATGCAAGTTATGTGTATGCTTAAATGCATGTTTAACATATTATGCAAGTTGTGAGGATGCTTATATGCAATATGTTATGCAAGTCATGTGAATGCTTATATGCAAGATCAACATGTTATGCAAGATATGTGTATGATAATATGCAAGTTTGGGTTATATGTAGTTGGGTTAATATATGCTCATATATGCAAGTTGACATCCTCTTAACCCATGACAAAGTTGTATGCTAAACCCATGATATTTGTGATGATCTTCCCCTTATTTATGTCATGAAATGAGAACGATTTACGTGGGGAACGATGGGGTTGGTAAATATGTTAATAAAAATATGATTGGGTATGATTAAGCATACCATAAAAATAAATTACCATAAGTGGGAATTTACCTATTGAGTTAGGTCTACCCCATGGGAATTTACCTATTGAGTTAGGTCTACCCATGTTATGGAAAAATTTGATATTAATTAGGGATAATTAATATGGGGGTGATTAATTAGGTGTAATTAATCAACTAAGACACGAGGTTGGACCCTTTTATAGCGGAAGTCTGCCCGGAACCGACCGGCCATCCAGCGGCTACAAATGATTGGCCCAATGTGAGAGGTCTTAGTCATAAATTAAATACATGATTAAAGTAAAGACACGAGGTTAGACCCTTTTGATGACAGAAGTCTGCCCGGAACCAACCGGCATATCCAGCAGTCATAAAAGACGGTCTAATGTGAGAGGTCTTTATGAGGTCATGATCTTAATTAATGAATTAAGAAACACTTAACCATATTAGCATGTAGTGGGACATGAGGGGTTAAGTGGGTGCCTTGGGGTGGCATGATGAGACTAGTGGGTTGCCTTGGGTGGCAATAGAAAAATACGATTAGAATACTTAACCAAAGTGAAACATGTAATTAAACATGTTTAAAGGGTTAAGTAAGTGCCATGGGTGGCATGTGAAAATACGATTAGAATACTTAACCAAAGTGGAACATGTAATTAAAACATGGGTGAAGGGTTAAGTAAGTGCTTTGGGTGGCATGTGGAAATCTAATGGGTGCCCTAAGTGGCAATAGAAATATGATTGATGACTTAACCAAATCTTAACATGTAAGTGGGCATGACTATATAAGGGGTTAAGTGGGATGCACTAGATAAAAGTTGCAAGCTTAAGTAGTAGCTTGTGGGGGCCCATTTCAACCAATATCCCAAACGTATCTTTGTGGGCTCGACTCTAGTCGGGTGACGGGACACGCATATTGGGCTTGACTATAAGAGGCCAAACCGGGTTAGCGGTGGCAACGCGGGACCAACGGGTTTCATATGCGTGTGTGGACCCGGGCTGGTTGGTAAGTCGTTGTTGCATCGTGTAGATATAAAGCCGTGCACTGTTGATATTATCTGGTAGCCACTTTAGGGGAATGATACACCCCAATCGTGGGACCAGCACGGGTATCTACGGTAGGGAGCCGATCGCTGGGGAGTAGTGGGAACACCTCATAAAGATAGGGGCAGACAGCACCTATGTAGGGGTACAAGAAACTACTGGGTGAAATTACTAAGTACACCTAGTGGAGATAGGGGCAGACGGCACCTATGTAGTGGGCTAGGGGTACACGAGACTACTGGGGAAATTTTCTAAGTCCTTGGAAGGGATCAACCTTTAAGTAGGAATGACTGGTGTGGTGCAGTTAGTAATTATCCTTGGGTGGGTAGATGCGTCCTTACGGTTATCTTAGTTTATCCTAAGTCTACCAAGCTGCTTAGTGTAGCCATTCATCCCCAGATATTACCGTAGGTCAAGTTTATGTCTTCTCTGGTTACTTTAATGATTGTATTGTTAAAGTTATAGGGCTCACTCAGACTTATGTCTGACCCCGTTGTTTTTATCTTTTTTTCCCAACCCTCAGGTCCTACAGTGGATCCTAGCGGTAGTAGAGCTTGATCGGATTGCTGTTCCAGTCTTTAGGAGCTTGGGTAGATGTAAAGCTCCAGTTATCCAGTTATCTTTTCTTTTGTTCTGGCTATTGTATGAGAGAGTGGGATTATGTACTTCTTTATTTTGATGGATATCGTACTTGACTTTTATCGTGGTTTTATGATGTAACCAGACATGTTTATTTCCGCTGTTATGAGATGATGTTTTAAAATTTCAAGTACTATTTATATCTGTCTTGTTGTAATTTTTCTGTTCTATATTCACTAAAATACTCCACCGATGCTATGGCATTCCCTTAATGAGTGACCATAGCGGGAGTGGGGTGTTACACGTGGTATCAGAGCAAAGGTTACCGGAACAGATAAAATTTTTAGAAAACTATTTTTCTAAAAACATTTTTGGAAGAAATATTTTCAAAAACATGTCTTTAAAGAGAAAAGTTTTTGAAAGAAAAACATAATCCCCGATAGCCATATCCTTATCCTTCGAAATTCTCCGTTTTGAAACTTTTCTTTTTCGTCTCAGCATGGCTGAAGATCTTTATCTTCCGGACGGTGTAGAGGTACCAGTATGGTATAGGAGGTTGTTAGAGGCTAGGGCCGCCGCTGCAGGTCCAGCAAATGTTCCTCCTCCACCCGTTGCACTCGTGCCTCCTCGCACGGATACTTTTGCTATGACTTATGGGAAGTTTAAGGCTATGGGAGGAAAACCTTTTGTGGGAGCTAGGGATTGGCTTAATGAGACAGAAGAATTAATGGAAATCTTGGAAGTAGAAGAGGGAAAGAAAGTCAGGTTAGCCGCTTGGTTAATGGAAGGAGAGGCCTCGTTCTGGTGGGAGGTCACTAATGGAGAACGCCCTATTGACTCTTGGGTGGATTTCAGACAAAGGTTTGAGGCAAAGTTTCTCTCAAAAGCAGAAGAAAATATGCACGAGGAAAGGTTCTTGAACTTAAAGCAAGGGAACTTGTCAGTGGAAGAATATGTTAACAAGTTTAACCAGTTAGCGAAGTTCAGTATAGACTGGGTAAACACACCGGAAGAGAAAGCTTTGAGGTTCGTTAAAGGCTTGAACGAACCGATGCATGGATTTGCTATGTCTCACATCCCTATGGGGGCCACTTTCGAGAAGCCAGTGGACATGGCACTTATGCATGAGGAAGAGAAGGGTCCCAATGCTAGTAAAGCACCCGAGAAGGAAGGAGATCAGAAGAGACCTCTACAGCAACAGCAAAACAAGGGTGGGAAAGGCAACGGTGGCAAGGGAAAGAAGAGGTGCTTCAATTGTGGGACACTAGGCCACCTAAACAAAGATTGTCGCAAGAAGACTAAGACTGGCTGCTTCCACTGTGGCGAAGCAGGGCATCTGATGAAAGACTGTCCGAAGAAGGAGCAAAGGACGGGGTCTACCTCAGGAGGACAGGTGCAAGCTCATGTGGCACCAGGTCAGGCTAGGGGCAAGTACAGGCTCTCGCGATTCGAGAAAGAGGTAGAACTACTTCCATTGAAAGTCTAGTTTTTCTGATCGATCATCCTGTCCGTACTTTATTTGATTTTGACGCATTGAGTTCGTTTATCTCATCATTACTAGTAGAGTCACTGCACTGAGACACCAGTTGGTAGATGATCCCTTAGTTGTTTCAAACCCAATTGGGCTCCAGGATGTGTTTGGGTTTGAAAGTTGCTATACTTAGCGTTGAGTTTAGATGTGATGCTTTTTGGGCTTCACGGGCTATGGGTTAGTTTTGGGCATGGACTGGTTATCCAGTAATGGTGCCATTCTTATTGCGGAGGGAGAGTTGTTAGGCTTATGACCCGTTGGGGTGACACTCTCGAGATCCCTTGTAACCCCATGGAATCTGTTATGCTAAAATCGCTTGACACGTCGGTCGAGAGTTTGCAATTTATAGAGTGGTCCGGGAATACTCGGATGTGTTTGAGGAGGGGAAGGGCTTACCTCCGGAGCAGGAGGTTGACTTCCGAATATATCTGGTAGACAATGCCAAACCAGTGTCTTGGCCAGTGTGCCACGTGGCTCCTCGTGAGAGGAGGGAACTCCATAAGCAAGTAGGCAATTTGCTTGAGAGGGGGTTTAGAAGACGAAGTATATCGGAGTAGGGTGCTCCGGTAGTTTTTGCCACAAAGGCGGATGGGTCCCTCAGACTTTGTGTAGGCTAAAGAGAGCTAAATAAACTCACAAAGAAGAATAGACACCCATTGCCGAGGATAGATGATCTCTTTGATCAGTTAGTGGGCGCCTCAGTATTTTCGCAGTTGGACTTAACCACGAGGTTTCGTCAGTTGGGAATGACCGAGGATAGTATAGAGAAGACTACCTTTAGGACTCCGAATGGTTTTTTTTATGAGTGGCTGGAGATGCCATTTGGTTTGACAAACGCCCCCGCATATGATGAGAAGGGTGTTCAGGGAGTACCTAAATAAGTTCGTGATGGTCTTTGTAAATGATATCTTGGTCTTTTCTAGGAGCGGAATAAGTTTCCGTATGTGCTCAATAGGATGAGCAAAGCCAGTTATGGGATAAACAGAGGTTTTGGAGCGAGACTGGCGAGGACATCCAAAGTTGGTCAAAGGCTTAATTGTTTAGCCATTTTTACTAGTATCATCTCACGTAGGTCGCCTGAACTCGAAGGAGATATCCCTTGGGTGTTTGTCTGATATTGGTTTAGGCCTTTGGGGCTTGCATTTGGGGGATATCGAGCTCGACTAGGGTGGTCTGCGTGAGAGATGGATAGTTGTGACGATTTTGCATGGGAGAATATCCTGATTTTCTCTAGGAGTGCAGAAGAACCTGCCCTATATCTTAGGGAAGTATTGGGGACTCTCCAGACGCATAGTCTTAAAAGTGGATGGGATTCTTAGCATCCTATGAGTTCGAGATAGCGTACAACCACGGTAAGGGTAACATGGTAGCGGACGCCTTAAGTAGAAAGGGTTGTCCTCGAGTTTGTAGTTCGTTGAACGACGGGGCTTAGAGTTTATTTCTATGTTTGACTTTAGACCTTCCGTTGACTTTGTACCCGGTTTGCTAGCCTCCTTGGAGGTTAGGCCTACTCTTTTGGGGCGGATTGGAGAAGCACAGAGGGACGACCCACAGTTGGTTGAGTTGGTAGAGAAGCTCATAAGGGGGGAGTCGTCCAGCCATTTGAGTAGGTACACCCTAGACGATAGGGGGTGCTTGCGTAGAGACGGTAGACTTTGTGTACCGAAAGACGAGGGTTTGAGGAAGGTTATTCTGGATGATGCACACCGTTCTAGGATGACCATTCATCCCGGTGGGGACAAGATGTACCAAGACATGAAGAGGGTTTTCTTCTGGACCGGTATGAAGAAAGATGTGGCCGAGTATGTCGCTCGATGCTTGGTGTGCCAACAAGTGAAGGCGGAGCAAAAGAAACCAGGTGGGTTGTTTCACCCATTGGAAATTCCGCAATGGAAGTGGGATAGTGTCTCGAAGGATTACCGAAATCAAGGAAGGGTGATGCGGGGATTTGGGTTGTGGTAGATAGACTTACTAAGTGTGCCCATTTCATACCCGGGAAGAGCAAGAGCACTATTCCATGTCTAGCTTCAGTTTATATTCGAAAGATTATTAGATTGCATGGTGTACCCTCCAGTATGGTGAGCGATCGGGATCCTATCTTCACTAGAGAGTCTAGAGAGTTTCGGAAGAGTTTCCAAGAGGCGGTAGGGACTCAGTTGTAATTGAGTACCGCATATCATCCTCAGATAGACGGCCAGACCGAGAGGGTGAATCATATTTTAGAAGACCTTTTGAGGCTATGTATCTTGGATTTTGGAGGTACACGGGAGGAGCATCTTCCATTGGTGGAGTTACCCGACAGACTTAGTGGTGTACATGATGTATTCCATGGGAGGAAGTGCCTACATGAGACTGTAGAGGTGGTAGGGTCGAGTTTGCTTAGAGAAGTGGAAGTAGAGCGTGGTGCGACGATTCGGCGAGCTCCTACTTGCATCCTTGGGTCGGAGATTTGGAAGTTGAGAAACAGAGAGGTTCAACTAGTCAAAGTACAAAGGGGAGATGAAGAGAGTGACGCTACCTGGGAGACGGAAGCGAAGATGCGTTTGAGGTACCCTTTTTCTTTCGGAGGGTATGTCCTTTTGCTTCTCCTTCATCACATATCTTGTGCTTATCTTATCCTTAGTATGTCCTCTCGTTAGTACTTTTGACCTTTAGATAGGGTAAACCTATGGTTGAAACATGTGTTTGAGACATGTTATGATTGATGGATGCATGTGGATGCAAGTGTTTGCTAGTGGTTGCTCGTGGATGCATATATACACACTCTAGGCACTAGATCGGCTCAATCACTTCATATTGCATATTGCATAAAATTGTGTATAGGAAGCTATATTTATGGATGTTTAATGATTGTGTTATCATATGGATGATGCATTTTGGTGAATGTTTGTGCACTCATATAGATATTGTATGGGTCGATAGGGTTCTCTCGCATACATAATGGATGCATGGCACTATCATGGTTTGCATATGTTCATACCTTAGATAGGGAACATATACACACACTTTTTGCATATACGCATACATCATTAGAAATTGTTTTAAGGACAATGGATGCCCGTGTTTGATGGATTGAGTAGATGGTTGTTTGGATGGTAGGATATGCATTCTCCTTAGCTTAGAGATTTCGGGGACGAAATCCTTTAAGGAGGGGAGAATGTAACACCCCGAATTTTAGTTAATGCTAAAATTCACTAATTACAGAATAAATAACCTCAGACGTGGGAATTGGGGGAAATGGGCTGCGTCATTGCGTTCGTCTCAGAAAAATACGCAAAATAGAGTCCGAGTTTTCGAAAATCGGAGTCCGTATGGCCCAGTTAAGGCCCAATGAAGTTTGCAGAAAAATTAAAGCTTAAAACAGATTTAATAATTTAAAACCAGATTTTAAAATAGAGCAAGCGGGGCCAGGCGGGAAGATTCCCGCCCTACCCATGTCGACAGGGCTGTCGACAGGCCTGTCGACAGGGGTGTCGACTTGCCTGTCGACTTGCCTGTCGACAGGGGGGGCGACGCCCAGTAAAACTGGGTGCACCAGTTTAGGTTCTTGGGCTGGCTTGGAGGGCTGGTTCTGGAAGCTTCTTGGATCTGACGGGTCTAAACCAATCTAGGGTTAATCTAAGGGTCTAAAATGCAACCTAATCCTATAAATAAGACCGTAACCCTATCCTAATTCATTCATAATTAGATCTTGTAACTAAACTATGGCAAAATGAAACTTGATCATGGCCACCACAAATCAATGAAGAGGAAAGCAAGCTAATCAACCTCTCTAATCAACCTCTAATCCATTCTAAGCATCTTAATCTTCTTCATTTGGTGTGCAAATTGCTAGTTGTGAGTTTCTATCACTTTAACATCAATTGTTAAAGCAAGTAGATTAGGTGTAATGAGACTTATGGTCTTGAATGCGGATTAGTGAGTTTGAATCATTTGTAATGATATATTACTCTATGTTTTTCTATGTTTATGCATATTGAATAAGTTGGTTTATGCATATTTAATAAGCTGGTTTATGCATATTTAATAAGTTGGTTTATGCATACTTGATAAGTGGATTTATGCATGATTAACAAGTGGGTTTATGCATGTTGAGTATGTAAGTATATGCAAGATATGCTATGCAAGTTACATGTATGTTAATATGCAAGATATGCTATGAAAGTTACATGTATGTTAATATGCAAGATATGCTATGCAAGTCACATGTATGTTAATATGCAAGATATGCTATGAAAGTTACATGTATGTTAATATGCAAGATATGCTATGCAAGTTACATGTTTGTTAATATGCAAGTTCATGATGACACATTATGCAAGTTTAAGAGTTAATATGCAAGTATGTGAATGCTTATGCAAGAATGTGAATGCTTATGCAAGAATATGAATGCTTATGCAAGTTATGTGTATGCTTGAATGCATGTTTAACATATTATGCAAGTTGTGAGGATGCTTATATGCAATATGTTATGCAAGTCATGTGAATGCTTATATGCAAGATCAACATGTTATGCAAGATATGTGTATGATAATATGCAAGTTTGGGTTATATGTAGTTGGGTTAATATATGCTCATATATGCAAGTTGACATCCTCTTAACCCATGACAAAGTTGTATGCTAAACCCATGATATTTGTGATGATCTTCCCCTTATTTATGTCATGAAATGAGAACGATTTACGTGGGGAACGATGGGGTTGGTAAATATGTTAATAAAAATATGATTGGGTATGATTAAGCATACCATAAAAATAAATTACCATAAGTGGGAATTTACCTATTGAGTTAGGTCTACCCCATGGGAATTTACCTATTGAGTTAGGTCTACCCATGTTATGGAAAAATTTGATATTAATTAGGGATAATTAATATGGGGGTGATTAATTAGGTGTAATTAATCAACTAAGACACGAGGTTGGACCCTTTTGTAGCGGAAGTCTGCCCGGAACCGACCGGCCATCCAGCGGCTACAAATGATTGGCCCAATGTGAGAGGTCTTAGTCATAAATTAAATACATGATTAAAGTAAAGACACGAGGTTAGACCCTTTTGATGACAGAAGTCTGCCCGGAACCAACCGGCATATCCAGCAGTCATAAAAGACGGTCTAATGTGAGAGGTCTTTATGAGGTCATGATCTTAATTAATGAATTAAGAAACACTTAACCATATTAGCATGTAGTGGGACATGAGGGGTTAAGTGGGTGCCTTGGGGTGGCATGATGAGACTAGTGGGTTGCCTTGGGTGGCAATAGAAAAATACGATTAGAATACTTAACCAAAGTGAAACATGTAATTAAACATGTTTAAAGGGTTAAGTAAGTGCCATGGGTGGCATGTGAAAATACGATTAGAATACTTAACCAAAGTGGAACATGTAATTAAAACATGGGTGAAGGGTTAAGTAAGTGCTTTGGGTGGCATGTGGAAATCTAGTGGGTGCCCTAAGTGGCAATAGAAATATGATTGATGACTTAACCAAATCTTAACATGTAAGTGGGCATGACTATATAAGGGGTTAAGTGGGATGCACTAGATAAAAGTTGCAAGCTTAAGTAGTAGCTTGTGGGGGCCCATTTCAACCAATATCCCAAACGTATCTTTGTGGGCTCGACTCTAGTCGGGTGACGGGACACGCATATTGGGCTTGACTATAAGAGGCCAAACCGGGTTAGCGGTGGCAACGCGGGACCAACGGGTTTCATATGCGTGTGTGGACCCGGGCTGGTTGGTAAGTCGTTGTTGCATCGTGTAGATATAAAGCCGTGCACTGTTGATATTATCTGGTAGCCACTTTAGGGGAATGATACACCCCAATCGTGGGACCAGCACGGGTATCTACGGTAGGGAGCCGATCGCTGGGGAGTAGTGGGAACACCTCATAAAGATAGGGGCAGACAGCACCTATGTAGGGGTACAAGAAACTACTGGGTGAAATTACTAAGTACACCTAGTGGAGATAGGGGCAGACGGCACCTATGTAGTGGGCTAGGGGTACACGAGACTACTGGGGAAATTTTCTAAGTCCATGGAAGGGATCAACCTTTAAGTAGGAATGACTGGTGTGGTGCAGTTAGTAATTATCCTTGGGTGGGTAGATGCGTCCTTACGGTTATCTTAGTTTATCCTAAGTCTACCAAGCTGCTTAGTGTAGCCATTCATCCCCAGATATTACCGTAGGTCAAGTTTATGTCTTCTCTGGTTACTTTAATGATTGTATTGTTAAAGTTATAGGGCTCACTCAGACTTATGTCTGACCCCGTTGTTTTTATCTTTTTTTCCCAACCCTCAGGTCCTACAGTGGATCCTAGCGGTAGTAGAGCTTGATCGGATTGCTGTTCCAGTCTTTAGGAGCTTGGGTAGATGTAAAGCTCCAGTTATCCAGTTATCTTTTCTTTTGTTCTGGCTATTGTATGAGAGAGTGGGATTATGTACTTCTTTATTTTGATGGATATTGTACTTGACTTTTATCGTGGTTTTATGATGTAACCAGACATGTTTATTTCCGCTGTTATGAGATGATGTTTTAAAATTTCAAGTACTATTTATATCTGTCTTGTTGTAATTTTTCTGTCCATACTCCACCGATGCTATGGCATTACCTTAGTGAGTGACCATAGCGGGAGTGGGGTGTTACATTTGGCTTACCAGAGCTCTTTAGACATCATGTTGCCCAGTGATGTCATTCCATAACATGTACATTAGTACCATATTCTTTTACGTAAATATGCACATCGCATCCCTAAGCTTATTAACATTAGAAACTTGAACTGTATGACATCGAAGTAATCATAGAAGCCAATCTTAACAAAGTTCATACATATAATCAAAAGTTATGTACACTTAGGAATAGTTAAGTCTTTGGTGATGACCAAACTAACTACACCGAAACCAAAGTCAAAGAGCGAAAGGTAGGTGTTCGATGAATCAGAATACCAATAGTACTTGGTGTCGTTTTAAATGTAACCAAATGATTAAGTGTCATCACCGAAGGCCAAGCTGGTCCCAAGATCTGATAGAAGTGAAATTAAGATAAAGATGCTTTAATATTGAACTCTCGATTTTTCCAACAATAAAACCGAAAGGGAAATAGAGCTTTCGACAACACTTTCGTACTAAACCGATACCCACTAAGTCGAAAGCCAAGTAAATACAAATACTAGTTTTGGCAAAATCAGAACTAAAATAAGTTGACAACAATGGGTGTTGAATTCACTTGTACCAGAAGCATAACATCCTCATTTGTAACAGAAATTTACCTTTTGTATGTCAATTTTGCATTTTAAACCCAAAAAATGTAAAAATTCAGAATCGAAGTTGTTCGTTACTGATCATCATCTAATTTGTCATCACCGTTTAACTCATACTCAATATATAAAACCCTAATCGATTTTCTATTCAGATTGAGAGCATGATTTCAATTTCTACTTTTGATCCGAATAAAGATACTCACAGAGAATCAAAATTGAAACTCTAAAAGAAAAACTGGCAGAAATCTTGGGGAACAGTGATCTTGTTTGAGCAACATGATTTGTAGGTAAAAGGAAAAAGGGGGAAGAAGAAAGAGTATTTATGCCACCGTACTTCTTAAGTCATAGCCACATAAACAGGATCCAGTCAACAAGCCGGATTGAAAGATACCAAGAGGCGGGAGATCAAATTACAGCACAATAGTCGAAATTTGACTTGAAAAGTCAAACTTATCCCTTTACGGGGGGTGGGAGGTGGGGGGGGGGAGGCAGGAAGAAATGTTACTAACAAATTAAACATCTGATGTCTATTGTCGCTGAAGGGGTATCGAACCGCAAAAAACACGAAAGAATGGTTCAAAAGCATGGAGTCAACTTCCGGTTTAAGCCGGAAGCATAAAAGAAGTGATTTGGGTAGTACACTACTGACACCAATATAAGGTAGAAAAGCTCGGTACTGATATAAAAGAAGATAGTGATAAAGCGATACCGACACTGATGACGATCAACATGATTCTGTTCCGAAAGTATAGCGCAAGGAGTTGGTGACAAATAAATAAAAGCAAGAACCAGAAGCCAATGACCTAAGATACGAAACAAAGAAAGGACTCTATGTTATTCGAAGCATAAGCAGGGTGAGACGAAGGGCTATCGACACTAATTAATTTAGGGTTGATACAAAGGGAAATAAAGACATCAAAGTCAAATATAACACTCCGAAAGCTAACTATCGGTGCCAAGACTTGCCGAATACCAAGACGCAACGTCTAAAGACATTCGTAGAGGTACCTAAAGTATGCTTCCGCAAGACCGAGACAAATTTCCAGGACTCATCGAAAGTAAACCAAAGCTTATAAAAAGAAGAGTTATCCACACTAATTTGCTTATTGTCGATACCGAAAGGGGTGGCGGTTCCAAGGTCTTGAAAAAGTGTAATACGAAAGCAAACACTATGAAGACTTAGAGGTGGAACCTAAGCCTATAGCCAAAAGCTATTCCCCAAAGCTATCCATACCAACTGGCTTGGTATCGATATAGAAGGTAGAAGTGGCATCAAAGAATAAGCTACTAAAGTCGAAACCAAAGATCCGAAAGCCAGGGGGAACTCAATGATATTGCCCAATAAGGAAGAATGGTAGCCAAAACCACTTTTACTAGAGCCGAGAGGTATATAGCGGCTGAAAACCATTGTCGCATGCGAAAGAGGGATCTGCTGATCCAATAGCAAAACGGGGCCTGATTTGTCTATAAATAAGACCCCAGGGTGACATTTAAGGGGACTTTTCTGGTTCCCCAATCTTGTACTTATTTCTTACAGAGTAAACCCTAATTTCTAAATCAATTTGGTGATTTCCTTTATAAACCCTTATGTACTCAAATCAATGAGCAATAAAGAGTGAATCAACATTTAACATATTTTCTATGATTTGCCTTATTATTTCTTTCGTATATTTTATTATGCCTTCTCTGCAACAAGTGCCTCATACGAATGACTTGGTCTTTCTCTAAGATTAGCAATGTACCCTTCTACAAGTCGTTTAGCTTCCTAAGTTGTATTGCGCTTAGGGAACCCTTATCTAGGACTGTCAATAGGTCGTGTCGGATCGGGTTTGGGTCAGGTCAAGTCAGATTCGGGTTGATTTATTAATGGGTCAGGTTAACCCGTTTATTAAACGGTTCATTTTTTTCCCAACTCTAACCCGACCCATTTATAAATGGGTTGACCCGACCCAACCTGTTTAACCCGTTTAAATTATCCCTTACTTCCCTTAGGTCCAAATCCTTAGACCTATCTGCGGTGTTGATGAAAAATATCGTTAACAATTATATATTGAAATGTTGCTTATTTACTTAATTTAAGATCTAAATTTAATATGGTAAGCCTCCTAATTTCCTTTTAAATATAACCCCCGTATTATAGTTTTAGTTGCAGATATATCAAATTTGCCTATTTCGGTATATCTTCTTTTCATTATGATTTCTTAACCTATCACTATAGTTCTTACTAATCATAATAATCTGCTCATTTTATTTTACTTTTTAAATTACAATCCTTGTCATAGTTTACTATAAATTTTCCTAATTCAGTCTAATTCCTTCTTAAAACATATCTACAGTGTATATACATATTTCTATAAATTTAGTTTTCTTCCATTTATTCAGTGTTTGTGAAGTTTACGCTTTTTAATCTATTTTTCACACATAAAAAGAGGATTAAATTTGCATCCTTTAACAAATATTCACATATTTAGGCATGTTTAAGAACAAACGTAAATAATTGCAAAAAGTATAAATAATTGATAGGAGTAAAATAACTATTAAGGGAAAAAGACTGAAAATCTAACTTATGGAACTAAAAGGAATCTAAAAGAAAAAGCAGAGGAATACTTATAGATAATAAATTACAGAATAATTACTAAAACCTATAAAGTAAACTATAAAAGGAAATACAAGAAACACTATAACTATTAAGAACTTTATTTCTTTAATTTACTCAAAAATTTGAATACTTACAACATTCACATGTAGTCCTTAACTCTTGCGCATGCGAAGCCTTCCTAGATCTCGTCCCTAGGTTTGATAGAATTTCTAATTTAAGTTTTAAACCTACCTCCAAGAATTTTTTATGTTATAGGTCCATCCCGGTTAAGAGATAACACAAAGGGAGAACATTTGTGTTGTGAATGAATAAATAGGCCTAGAGTATTATTTATAGTGGAGTTATGGGATCTCAGGCTGACATATTATTTAATTTAATCTGGTCTAGAATATGTCACTCAGTCAATTATACTCTTTGGAAACGACAAACCAGAATTAGTTAAAAAGATTTAAAATTTCATTTGACTCATACTTGGATGAAATCACAGTTAAGGAAGAATACAGGTCAACCTGGGCCGCCCAAGAGTCAACTTATGGGTCGATCTAAGCACATATATTTTTTGTTTTGTTTTGTTTGTTAATTGTCGCATTATTTCTGAATCGTTTTTCTTTGATGTTTTTTATTTTAACTTTGATTTTGACAAGCTATATTTATAAATTGCTCAGAAAATTATCACAGACTCAATGGTGCAATCTCTTAGATAAATTTTGAAAATTTTACAAACTAATTTGTTTCTTAATTAATTCTTTAATTAATTATTGTTACTTATACTTTAGAGTTGTTATACTATCTCGGATCGATTCAATGCGAAGATTCACAAGCTTTTTCTCAGCTTTAAGGTTACGAGTTTGACATTTTGAATCAATGATCGTCCAAATTTGACGATTGCTTGATTCTTTTTAAATGCAGTCTAGGATTTATCTTTTCCAAATATGATGTATTATTATTGTGAGCATAATGTATGCTTTCTTGTAAATCTTTTTCTACTCCTTTAATTTATTTTTAAGGTTAATATTTTCCTATAAGAATTTGATTGAATCTCTATTGTTATGCAATGAAGATAATAAGTTAAGACTTGATTTTCTCTTTCTTATGACCCAAATATGTCTTGGATATACGTAGTCAAAATACATATGAGTAATTGATTCTGCTTCAGTTTCGCATAGAAGACATGACGATTCTTATATTTTTCCCTTTTTTCATGTCTGTCTTTTGTGGGAAACCTGTTTAGCAAAGCAAAATGGACGCAAAGTGCCAATTTTTGTTCAGTTACTCTTGTTTTAAACAATTTTGTGCCAGTTCACTTTAACTTCCTCTCCTTGTAAATATTTCAAATATTTTTTGAAGAGAAAGAATTTTTGATGGAAGTTTCCAAATCCAAGTGTCTTTACTTAAACTAGAACCAATGACAACTTTAGTAATTGATCTATTTAAGCAACTACATGTAGATTAGGTATTCTGTTGTGATTTTCTATAATATTACTAACTTTTGAACTAGCACGTACAAACTGCAGTAAATTTGACCTGCCCATTAGATTAATTAATGAATTACCATTAATCCATGGACCAAACAACAGGCTAGTTGAATTTCCATCTTTGGCCCTCCATCCAATTAATTTTATGCCCATGTTTATACATTTAATGCTATTTTTCCAAGTATTGGAGTATTAATGACTTTCAATTGGCATAGTCTAAAGCACTTGTTTTTAAAATATCTGTCCTCCAACCATTTTGACCAAAGAAAATTGCCTTCAGAAAAATCTGAAACTATTTTTAATTCCAACCAACACTTAGCCCATTGAGATTTCTTAAATCTAATTCACTATATTCTTTTGCTTTGAAAATAGTATCCCAAGAAACTTTGTGGTATTTTCCCTTCCAAATAAAATTCAAATACATTATTTCAATTTTTTGAATTAATTTGCTTGGGATGCTAAGGACCTGTAACCAGCACAAGATGATAGCAGTAATGATCGTGTGTGGAAGTTCCAGTCTCTCAGTAGTGATAGAAGTTTTGATGACGAACCTTTAATTTGTTTTGTAACATGTCAAAAGTCTAGCATAGTCACTATCATTGATTTGATTCGTGCTTAGAGGAAGTCCTAAATATTTTATAGCCAACTGTCCTTTTTGAAACTTGAGAATTTTCAACATTTTTAGCTTAATGGAGCAAAATTTATTGAAATACCTTTTGCTTTTCCTCTCATTAACTTCTAGTCAAACAAAATTTTTGAGTTTTTTAAATATTAAAGCAATAGTTATAGCATTTTTAACATCTGCATAGACAAACATTAAGAGATCATCAGCATGAAATAGATGGGTAATACATGGCTGGACTCTATTAGTTGCTTTAATATTCTCCTTTATTAGTTCCAAATCCAGTTGTATGGAAAGGTATTTCATAGAAAAAGTTAATAAACAGGGAGACAAGGGATCCGTATCTAATTCCTCTATTACTTTTTATGAAATAGCTGGTTCATCTAGTAATAAGAACAAAATGAAAAGTGTGCATGTGTACTTGCCAAGTATAATACACTCACAAGGATCGTGTAATATGGTGTTATACACACAAGTATGAAATAATAGCTAATCACAGATATAAAATAGTAAATGCAGTAAAAATAGAAAAATCATACCAGGGATTTTTAAACTGATTCGGAGCACCGTCCTATGTCCAGTCCCAGACTTCGATCTGGATTTTCACTAACAATCGCCTCACTTCACCCGGAGGAACAGATATACAACACCCGAGCAGCCGAACGGGATTTCATGCCTATAACATGAGGACTTCAACACTTGGCTCTTACAACACCGAGGACTTAAACACTTGCCTGATCACACACAGGACTTCAACTAATACAATGTTTTTGACTTCTGCTTTGTGTTCTTGATTCAACATGGATAGTCAATAGTTTGAGTACAATCTTCATATAATATGATCCTTGAGTATATACTTTGAATGCGCATATTTAAGGAAGTAGAATGCTTATTGAATCAAATGATATTAAATTGATTCAAGAATTCAACAAGTATTTAAATTCGGAGAGCTTTTGTTTTGCAAAGAGTATGAAAATGCAATTCAGAAATTAGAGAGAATATAGAATGATTCGGTAATTGTAAAACAAGTTTGAAGTTGTTTATATAATAGTAGAAAGGTAGTAATTCTTCATGAAGAGTTTCTATAGAAAGTTATGTCAATTTCCTTTGGTTATTTAATAGAAATCTCTTCACAAATAGAAGCAACCTTTAGAAAAAGCTTGCTATTTCAAAATGGTTGACTAGTTGAAAATCACCGGTTGATTGGTTGAATTTAATTAAAATTAAAACTTCCAGAGAAATAGCCATTATGTGCAAAAACACACTGACCGGTCGATCGCCCATTTTTGACCAGTTGACCGGTTTATGGTTGTGGACCGGAGGACCTTCTTCCATAGTCTAGATCGCTCTGCACTCTTTCTCGGTCGGAGCCTTGACATTTAAGCTTTTTCTGTGACTTTTCAATTTCTTAAATATACAGATTTCAGCAATGAATATATGATATAACTTTATAAATTGTTTTGTGCATTCATGTTATACTTTGAGGATAGACTTTAACATATTTCTAACATGACTCAAAGTGTGTGTATATATATATATATATATATATATATATATATATATATATATATATAACCCCATCTCTATGAAATGATCTTTATTGCAACTTTGTATGTTGCCATCGATCAAAATCTTGTTCTCAACATTCTCCCCCTTTTTGATTGATGACAATACCTTGGATTTTCTCCCTTTGAATATAAAGCTCCCCCTGAATTTCTGCAACATTCTTTAGCTCACAATATAAATAATCTTACCTTTTGGTTCCTGTGTTAACAAATGTTAGTACACATATACTATTACAATGTTAAGCACATAATTTTAAATGATAGTATATGTGACATGAAACATGAGAGAAAATATTTCTCCCCATTTGTCATCGATTAAAAAGAATAAATACCATAATAAATACGAGAACACTACAATAAAAAATACTTTTCACAAAAGGCGATATTTGTTGTAGTAGACATATTGCAATAGGTCTGCGCCTGTTGATATTGCCGAAGTTGCAAAAAGTCCGCAACATTTTCTGCCTGTTGCAATAAGATGTTGCGGTATACTTTTTTGCAACAAGTTTTGTTGTTGTAACAAATCATTTTGCAATAGTATACGCCTGTTGCAAAAGATCCATAAATCTGTAAAAAATAATAATATTACAGCTTATAGATATTACATATTAAATATATTCATTTTAGTAATAGTGTATATCCCAAAATAAAATAAACAAATAAATTTTTATTTTAACAAAGTTTTAATAGTACAAACAATTACAAAAAAAAATCTACAATTTTCATACACCACTCATGTATAACAATTTCTTCTCTCATAACACATTTTTTTCGAATAGAATATTTTCTAATAATTACTTATGATAGAACAAATTTGCAGTTCATGCTCTAAATTTGTTGTCGCTCATGAACGGGCACATGCTTGTCATAGCTGCCATTTTTGTCTGCTTGCCAAACACGAATGATATGCATTTATGTAGGCATATAAAATTATTCAAGTTAAATTGAAACCTCATACAAATCTAATTTCATAAGATATACTAAATACTGAATGCTGAATTATTACTATAAATGGTTCGCCTAACACATCCACTGACCAAATTACATATCTCTGAATTTTAAAATAGTAAAGACAGAGTCATGAGTTCATTTGCCAAGTTGTGTTCATCCATTGCCGGTGTATCATGGAGGCTGAAGTTGTATTCATTTGCAAGTGTAGGAGACATATGAAGAAACAAATGTGGAAAAATATCACCATGATAAATACCATTCTGGCAAAACTTGCTCCAGAATTGGTGCAGTACCTCCCTCAGCGATACAGTAGCCTCGTTCTCCTGATTTCATAAAATTAAAGATAGAAAATGCCATTTATACTGATTTAAACACGGATAATTTGAATAAGTGATTGATCTAAATCAAAAGTTGGTTATCAGCCATCTGAATTTCCAAAGAAATTATAGTAATTCAAATTTTATCTGGATAGACCTTTGATATATTTTACTAAATAAGATGATATTATGTTTATTTTAACTTCATTTTGCAAGGTGGATACTGAACTTATTTCTACATACTACATGACCAGTGCCACAATTTCTCAACATTTCAGTTTTTTATAATTTACACAATCATCATTGTATGAAAATTCAACACCACAATAATAGATTATGTTGCAATGCATCAAGTACTAAAAAATGATAGAAGACTTACTTTAAAATTAAATCCTAGAATCTTGGATCTTCAGTGTGCTGATCAATCTAAGTCCAAATCTCATTTGCGTTTCCCTCTAATGAAACAGAGAGAGTGAATAATGATTGGAGCTCAAGGTGATACCGAAGCCAGAATCTGGAACTAAAGGTGAAGGTGATGTAATTTTCCATTTGATGGTGACATTGATTTCCTCTAATCGGATATGAGGCATCCTTTCAAAATGAGGCTTTACATAATTCCAAACTAGAAGAGATGGCCCTTTGCAAACCGGTGACGATTACCCTTTCAAACAAGAGACAATGCCTCTGTCAATACCAACCAGAGATATCATAGAAGTTGCCGATACAAATTCAAGTAGCGATAGAATCTAGGGCTGATGTGGAAGTAAAAAAACCAATCCATCGTTGCTTCGACCCATCATTGCTTCGGATGGTAGATGAGACATGAGATTGCTTTGCTTCAAACGAGAGGAAGAAGAATCAAATTGAAAGCGAGATTAATTTGATACGGAATAGCAAGAGGCGTATTGTGAAATGAGAGGAAAGAAAACGTACGAGCACGAGAGATGATTTGGGAAGGGTTACGAAATTTTCTGAGGAGGGTTACGAAATTTTGGGCGAGTTACGAAATTTTGGGGCAAAAGTGGCGGTTTCTCGAACTATCAGCACAAAGCTACGATAATAGTATGATTTGTAGATTAATAATAATTAATTATAAAAATAATTATTTGTATAAATTATTTTTATATATTACTAGTTATACATTATAAAATATTGAGTATATATTATTGTTTATTTATTTATATTTATGCATTATTATTATTAATTATTACTTATAATTTATTTAACATTAATTATTTCGTAATTTATTATTTTTTAAATGTTAATTATTATTACTTGTTAATTATTAATTAAATTAATTATTATTATTTAATTATTGTTTATAAATATCACTTTATAATTCTTAAATTTTATTATTAATTAATAATTATTATATATTAATCTTAATTATTATATAATTACTAGTAGTTAATCATTTAATAGTAGCTATTTAAAATTAATTATTAAAAGTTAATCATTAAAGGATGATACTTAATTTTAATAGTACGTTTTTTTGCTAATGGCTTTACCAGTTGTAAATAAATACAGTTATTGCGAGCGGCAAAAACTATTGCTAAAGATATTTATTCGCAACTGGCTTGGAAGGACAGTTACAAATAATACTTTTTTGCAACTGCTATAGAAGCACAGTTGCCAAAAGTATGTTTTTGCAACAAGAAGGGAAGCGCAGTTGCTAAAAATATGCTTTTCGCAACAGAAAGAAAAGGTCTGTTGCTAAATATCGTCTATTGCAACTACTATAATAGGCCTGTTGCTAAATATCATTTACTGCAACTGTCATATGTCGCCTGTTGGAAATAGCTAGTTGCAATAGGGTATTTTTCTTGTAGTGTAATCAAGAGTAGCAGAGAATACAAATAATTATAGCACCTTTAGGAGATATTGAATCATGTGATTTTTTTTCTTTTTGATGAGCTGAGTTTTCAAAGATATTTAGAAATATCGAAGACCTCCTCTTTGTTGTGGTGTACCTGCAAAAAATCTGACATATATAGTTTTGGTACCCACTTGCTTTGTTTGGGTCCATGGGTTAGATGGAAGGTAACCATACCCAAGAGGGTTTAAATGAACCTTTAAAGATAAAATTTTCATTATTAACTACTGAATCAAAATAATCATTGATATATTTTTCTCTGTTTTTCAAACTTACAGGAACCCAAATGATTAAGTAATCTCTAGTAATATTCCTATTCATACTTCTATATTTATTATAAATACCGCTAGTAATAGAAGTTTTCGAATTTCTATAATAATTGGGTCTTGGATGTACATTAGTACTAGCAGTGATATTCTTATCGTACATAAAAGCATATCTAGTAATATTTCTATGATTGGTTTCTTGTTTCTTATATCCCAAACCTTGTTTATTTGAAGCAGGTTGTGAACTTTCAATGATTTTTGTCAAATTTTCTCGACCTTTGTTGAAGTTTGAAAATTTTGAGCAATATCATCTAACTTAGTTTGTAAACTAGCTTTTTCTAGGTCCAGAATTTGACTTTTGCCTTAAGCTCATGATTTTCAATAGTAAGAGCATCATTTTTCCCTTCTTGAGTTCCAATTTATTGACTCAAAAGAGATAATTGAGAATCAATATTAGATGATGATTCTTGAAGTTTTTCAAGTTTTTCTTCTAATATTTTCTTTTCATCTTTTAACATATCTCGTTCAAACTCTGCTCTACTTAAATCTACTTTTTCTTCTTTCCATTGTCGTTTCATATTTTTAAATTTAACTATCAATTTGGCATTAATATCAAGAACTTCTTCAAATGTAGGAATTTGTACCTCATCTTCTGTTTCCATGAAACAAACATTTGCTTGTTCATTTTCTGAATCACTTTCACTTTCTGATGAAGATGAGTCTGAATCATCCCATGTGACTGAAAAGCTTGTTTCTTTGATTTATCCTTCTTGTATTTGAACTTGGCATTTTCTGACTTCTTCTTTTGCTCCGGACAATCTTTGTGCATGTGCCCCTTTTTATGGCAATTGAAACATTCTATAACCGATGATGATGGTTTATTTGAACAAGATTTCCTTTTGTAATATCGACTAGCTTTTCATTGTTTCAGGAATTTTTGGAAACCATTTGCCATAAAAGCTAAGTCTTCATCTTCAGATTCTGATTCATCTTTTCTGACGTGAAACGCAACATTTTTCTTTTCTTCTTTCTGTTCTTTTCTAGCCTGCAAATTAGCTTTATAGGACATTAGATTTCCTATCAATTCATCTGGTTTCATGACAGAAAGGTCATTAGCTTCTTCAATCACTAATACTTTTCCTTCCCATTTTCTAATCAGGGAATGTAGGACTGTCGAGACAACATCAAAATCTGAATACTTTTGTCCTAAGCCAATAAGTGCATGATGAATAGTTTGAAACCGTGAATACATATCATTGATTGTTTCATTCGGTTTCATTTTGAAAATTTGAAACTGACTTTTCAGCATGGCTATTTTGTCTTGTTTAACCTTGTTAGTACCTTCATGTGTGGTTTTTTAGCGTTTGCCAAATTTGATATGCAGTGGTATAGATACTAATACTATTATATTCATTTTGGTCTAATGCACAAAACAACATATTTATTGCTTTTGCATTTACGGTTGCTGCCGTTTTCTAAGCCTGTGTCCATTCTGAATATTCAGTTGTTGGATTCACTATTTCTTTTTATGGCATTCCAGGCATCATAGCTATTTGACTGCATGTAAAATGACATACGTGTTGCCCAATAGCTATAATTAAGGCCATTGAAGAATGGAGGTCTTTGTGTTGATTGACCATCCGTGTAAGGGGTGTTTTAAGCGCTAGAACTTGGGTTATTTGCCATATTACAAGAATATATCAAATAACTCTGTTACAGTAATAAGATGACCGTGCTCTGATACCAGATGAAAAGTGCACGTGTGTACTTGTTGTAACAACCCGGAAAATCTGAACCAATTTAAAAAAATTAATTTGGCTATTTTGGTGGATTTTTAATATTTAAAATAAATTATTTTAAATAATAACGACCAAAAATCTATTTGGATCAAAATTATAGTGAATATATTTATTTTAATTTTAAAACAAGGCCTGAAATGGTGCGATAGTTTGAAAATTTGAATTCGAACTTTGATTGACTGTACCGGGTGCAAAATAAAATGGATTCTAGTAAAACCAATAATATTTAAATCTGTTTATGAATATCTTTCTAGCAAATCTGAAAAATCGAGATTTCATAGTGGGAATCAAAAGTTATGGCCAAATTAACTTTCAAAAAGGTTGTTATAAAGTTAACATAGCCCGTGAAAATAGCCATTTTGCAAATGACCTCCGTTTTCGACAAGACCACTTTTTTTGGATCTGGGATGTCGAATTATTGCTAGATTCCAAATTCCATAATTTTTGGAGTTAATATGTGGGCGTGGCAAAGGAAAATGTGTTTGTTTAATTTCAGTCAATTTGGATCGACCAGAAAATGACCATTTTTCAAACGATCTCCAAATTCGACAAAATCAGTTTTGTTTGGACCGTATCATCAAAACATAGGTAGATTTATTTTTCTGGAATTTTTGGGATCAGTATGTGGCCCCAACAAATTGAAACGTATGTTCAAATCAAAAATTGAATGTTTTATATTTTAATTTGAAGAATAACTGACTTAAACAGTTGAATAGGCCTACGAAACATATCCCGTTGTATTTGGAATGGGGATATTTAGCTAGGGATGACAGTCGTTGGGTTTGAATCGGAGTTCGTTTGTAAAAGGGGGTATTTTTGGAAATAAATATTTAAATATAATATTGGCCAATCATATTTCAGCCCCATTTTCTCTCTCCACGATTATTTCCCCAGGCGACGGCGGAAGTGGTTTAGGACATCCCAGCTTGATTTCTCCTTCCACACACATAATCGGACCTCCCTCCAGTTGAGAATTTTGTAGAGGACATCCCCAGCTTCAAATCCATATAAAGATTGGATTTTTTTATTGTGTTTTGAGGCCGGATCGACCTCCTAAAATGGACGACTTCAAACCCGCTGTGCTCCCTCCTCCGGCGATTGATCTGGGCAACTCCACTAGGTTCCGACACGCGACTCCTACGACGTAGCAAAGATCCAATTTCCTCTCGTGCTTCCATTTATGCGAAAATTCAGACCCTAGTTTTGAATTAAACCAGAGAGGTATCAGCCTTGTTTATTTTAAACTGTTTCAACACCTTAAAACCATCGCGAATTATGATTAAATTCTAAAAATCACATCTTTTTGCTATGTTGTTGAAATCCAGTGAAACAAGAGACACCAGGATCGTGTGGACGTCTTCTACATTCTAGTAGAGACCGACTATTTTTCTGAGCTTCCTACGATATTTGGAGGAGTGGAACCCAATGTGAGATTTCTGAATTATAAACGATATGGAATGACGATGTATAAATTATACGGTCGATGTATGATTTATATGAGCGTTGTACACCTCATGTATCAGCGTGGTATAAGTTGTATGTGCGATGTATAAGTTATATATGCATTGTAAAAATCATATATGTGTTGAATGGAAATGAAATGAACTGAAATGAAATCGAAATATATTTATATGTGTGTGTGTGTGTGTGTATATATACACACTCCCCTTGTCTACAGACCATGGACAATATATATTGGTTGTGATTGTTTGGATTTGGTTGATGTGAAATTTGGTTGATAAACACGAATGGTTGAAATGATTGATTGTGGTTAAAATCCCAATAGGATTAGTATATGGGAAAATTCGTCTGCGTACGAACTAGATATTGAAATCCCCATTGTCAAAAGCTGCGAAGCTTTAAGGTAAAGCGAGGAGCCGTACTAGGGACGGTGCCGGTTTTAGCTACCCTGCCGTTATGCTGCCGAAATTTTCTAAAAAATTCCTATGTTTGATTTATATTCATGTATTGAAATATATTCATATGTTGGGGAAAATATTCTTTTTTGAAATAAAATGGTTAAAACGATAAAAATAACATTTTCATCAAATGTATAAAGTAAAATAGTTTGAATGATAAAAATAACATTTTTATTGAGTGTATACAGTAAAATGGTTTCAACGATAAAAATAACATTTTCATTGAATGTATAAATGAAAATAGTTTGAACGATAAAAATAACATTTTTATCGAATGTATAAAGTAAAATGGCTTGAACAATAAAAATAACATTTTTATTGAATGTATGAAATAGATTGTTTGAACAATAAAAATCACATTTTTATATTATATACGAAGTGTTAAATATAATCATGTTGGAAATAAATTGTTTTGACGATAAAAATTACATTTTTTACTATATATAGAAAATGTTAACAATAGTCATATGTTGAAATGAATATTTGTTGGCTAAAAATATTATTTTATCAAATGTATGAAATGAATATGGCTTGAAAATCGAAGAACAGATTATATATATATATATATATATATATGTATGTATATATATAATTAAAATAAATCGAATAACGAAGCTGCAGTTCATGTTTTGAAACTGTAACTTCAAATGATTGTTCCGGGAGATCCGACCATCGAATTTTCCCGAAACGGAAACCGTTGGGTTCGCTTTGGAAATATCTTTCCAACGATACCAACTTTGCAAAGATCCAACGGTTGGATTGTCAGGAATGTTTAATTCAAATCTAAATGAAAACAGCGCCAGAATGGATTATATATATACCCAAATATAATTAAAATAAATCGAATAACGACGCTGCAGTTCATATTTTGAAATCGTAACTTTAAACGATTGTACCGGGAGATCCAACTGTCGGATTTTCCCAAAACTGGAACCGTTGGTCCGTTTTGAAAAGATCTTTCCAATGACCTAAAATTCGTAAAGATTCAATGATTAGTTTTTCAGATATGTGTAAATCAAAATTGGAGAAAAATAGCGCCGTGGCGGCGTTATGGCCTGAAGCGTCATTTGAATAAATTGGCTGCATTTAAATAAATAAAAATAGAGATAAATCGTGATAAAATATTATAAACGATATGGAATGGAAATAAACCAAATTTACTCGATTTATAGAATATTTGATGGTTGAATGTACTTGACGTGAAATTACATTAGTAAACTGAATTATGGACGTCAGATAATTTAACCATTGAAATGAATTGATTTGAATTCTAAATATACGTGAATTATTTGAAAAGGCCGAGTTAATTCTTATTTAAAATAATTGGTCGTCGGTTAGAAGTCGAAGATATGAAGATGGTGCAAGACCGAGGATCTTCACATCGAATGGATGACTACTGATGCCTTTGATGGGAGTTGCTGCCCTGAAGGGGTATAACGACTTGTATTTTTGGTTGTATATTTTACTATTTGAATATCGATTTGGAACTTCTAAATGAATTTACAATATATAATTTTTATAATTTATATATAGTTATAAATGGATTTTTATAAAAATGGAATGTCATTTAAAAACCAAAACTTTAACTGTTGAGTTTAATTCTATACCGTTGAAATTTAAGTAGTTTGTTTTAAAAAAATATACAATGGTATTAATTTATTTCAATGATTTTAGCTGTTGAATTTAATTCATATTCAATCGTGATTATATGAGGGTTAAAATAATAAACCAACCCTAAGATTTTAAACAACATACACAGTTATATTTTAATACAAATCCCTGTGTGTACATGCACATACGTATACATCCGCACTTCACTTAGTTCGACAACATATGAAATTGAATACATTTACATCGTACTAGTACAATAAATAAATGTTACATGAATATGAAAAAAATGGAACGAACAGAAAGAGTAAGGCAGAGACTTGATCAAGGAAGGAAAAAAAACATCATACACATATAATCTTGCCTTTATACAAATGCAAGACAGAATGTACAAGGAGAAATTTTATAAAAAAAAGTTCAATGTCATTCCTTGTTACTTTCAAGAAAAGAAGAAAATATGAATCAAAGAAAATAAAATAATATACACATTCAAAATATGTTCATTCACATAATCTCATTTAAATCTTTGGACGACACATGAACAACTAAATGAATTCATATATACACAGTCAATAAACAACTATATATATTCATTTACATAATCAGTGCACCACTAAACAACTAGTTATATTCAAAATATATAAGATTTGTTTGTAAAAATGCAAGACAAAGCAAATTAGGAGATTCATTTTTAAAGCCCTGTATCATTCGGGCAACAGCGGCCCGAAATGACTCCACATGCATTTACCTGAAACAAGGGATAAAAATTTCATGAAACAACTAAAAGAAGATATATATAAAAAGGGGGGCACCGCTATAAAACAGTACAAAAATAGAAAAGAAAAGAGTGATGAACAGCTCAAACCAGTACAATACATAGTTGTATTTAAAACCAGAGGTATATATTCATACATAAGATCATAGGTGTTGACAATAAACAGCTACAATGCATAGCTAAAACATATAAATCCATTTCAGATCATTTGCATTGGAAATAAATAGCTAAGGAGATAGGGTAGGAGTAGCTATGGAAAATAGGGCATGAACAGCAAAAGGAAACTGAAATGTGTACATATTCTTGGCATCAAATCTATAGACAATGAACAAATATATATATATATATATATATATATATATATATATATATATATATATATATCATATAAACAAATCTACACGGCAAGGATGTATTTAAAAACATGTGCAGATCTGAACACAAAATTTGATGAAGATTTAAAATATCTGCATTTGAAATGAAGAAGTCATAGCCTAAATCCTACCAAATCTATACCCTTTTTCAATCACTGTTTTTCCAAACATAGCAACTGTATTACAAATACATTATTCATCAGGTCTCTAACCTATCACACAGCCATCACATGTCCGATCACCTGTACACTGATCTGAAAAGAAAAACCCAATGGCCTAAGCATAGCCAAATCTACCTAGGGAAAACGATGATAGACATTGATCATATCCAAACTAAACTGACACTACAAATAGGGTGTTGCGCATGAGTATTTCATCAAAGTCTAGAACCATACAGCGAACAAGAAAATGGTTCGAACTACTTAAAGAAAAATCAAAACAAAAATTGAGTAAAAACACTTATCTGCGTTCGAGAGATGATGCTGATGAACCTTCGGCTGTACTTGCTCGAACCGAGGCTTAGGGTTTGGGAGAGCTTCAATTGGAAGCCTCAAGTAGCGTGTAGTGGCTTTCGAAGTCGTGGGGGAGTCGTTGATGGGCTGTATTGCTTCTGAAAAGGCACGGCGGGTGAATAACGAAGTGGTGGTGATGAGAGGTTGTTGAGTGGTGGATTTAGGGTTCGGTAGATCAGGGGAACGGAGGGATTGGAGAAGGAGGGTCGTCGCGGTGGGGTTCGGTGGCACTAGGAGGAGACAGCGGCGGCTTAAAGCGAGGAAGTGCTCGTTGTTTTGCCATGGATTTGGAGGAAATGATTTGGTGGAGGCGGTGTGTTTGTGAGGCTGGGATCCGATGATAGGTTTTTGACATTGATAAGTGGGCTGGGAAGAGAGGCGGGCCGAACAACAATGGGTAAAGGCCCACTTTAATTAAATTAAATTTAAGTTTTAAAGTGTAATTACTTTATAAATTTGTTATTTACAATATCTCGTACGTGCGTTAATGGATTTTAACACAATCAGGATCGTTGGAACCATAGAGACAGGAGCTTCGAGATGGAGCATGATTAGGCAGGACTGGAAGGACGGAATTTTTTTAATTAAATAATACGTTGTTTAATTTAATTAAAAACCAGCGCTTATTGACCAAACCAATCAAAGTGAGTTAACCTCACTCAGTTCTTCCCGTTTATATTTCATATAAATTGGGTTTTACTTCTGTGGGCTCTGATTGCTAGTAGTTGACCATTTGTTAGTTATATATATATATATGTATATATATTTGATTTAATCAATGGAATTAAATGGACATTTAATTCCAGTAAAACACCAAACCTTTTTCTAATCCAATAAAGGTAATTCCCCTTAATTGGTCACGTTTATAAAATAAGCGTGATTTAAATTGTTTGTGTGATCTGTTTGCTGATTGATGGTTATTATTATCAGACAAAGGGAATAGTTTTAATTGGACAATTGATTTGATTGATAACCGTTGAATTAAAGTTCAACATTTGATTCGTTTTAACCAGTAGGAATATTGGTTGAATAATTTGGCATCACATTGTCTGTAAACCAGTTATTATACAAATATGGATTTTCATCATCAAGTGGGTTGACCTTTATGAAGATATAAATTTATTTTAGCTTTTAGATATATTATTTTGAATAGATCAATTTTAAAAGAGATAAGTATTATTATTATTATTCAAAGGTTCATAAGTCATTATTAAATTATTTTAATAAAGTAAAATTCTTATGTTAAGAGAAATTATAAGCAGATGAGCAGGAAATAACCTAACGATTAAGAATTCGATTAATTATTCTTAGAAACAATTATATGAAGTTATTTGAATTAATTATTTTATTAAGGAGGAAATAACTGGAATTAAATTAAATTTTGAATGAGAGATTATGAACGAGTTTTATCCTTAACTCGAGTTTATAATGAAGTTGAAAAGGGATTTAAGCGAACTTATAAGCTTAAATAGAAGGGTTACTTAACGATTGGATTAAGTAAAGGAAATGAAGGTATAAAAGAGTTAAAATTAAACCCAAGATGTAAAAACAAGGTTTATAAAGCAAACGAGAAGTAAAGAAGTGATTTGGAATTGGAAATGCTTAAGTATGGAATTAAGTAAATAATTGGACAATGAGATTCCCAGGAAGGAGAGGGAATGTGGAAAAGGGATTTGAAAAGAATTAGGTAATAGGGTTGTGATAATAGCCCAGCTAGGGAACAAAGTATTTAAATAATTGGAAGTTAATAAGAGTGATGTTTGATAAGGAATTAAGAAATCGATGAATTAAGCAATATCAAATATACTTTAAAAAAAGGACTTCCAAAAGATAAATTAGAGTTTGAAAGCTATATTTTGAAGTAAATAGTTTAATGGAATGAGAATAAATATCGGTTTTTGAATTACAGTTCGTATTTATCTTAAGGTAAGAATGTGGTTGATCAAGGTCTGAGAGGTAACTAAAATACCCCAACTAGAACGACTTCGGGATTTTCTGGATATGGTATTAGCAGATAATGGTAGAATGTAAGAGTAATTTATTATTTTCATAAAAGAAATAATGATGCAACGTTAGTTGAATGATGTGAGAATATGTTAGGAGATTTCCAAAGTAATGGAAATAATGAGTGAATGTTTTTTCAAATATTGGGATATTTAAGTTAATCGTTCTTTAATTATTTTAGTTAAAGAAGCCAAGTGATGCTAATTGTCGAACCAATAAATCTGTTTTTCTTTTATGATTGAATGACAGTTTTATTTGATAGTTAAATAACCTTCTATCAAATCTGGCCTATACGCCTTTTGGTACGGGAAGACTGGGATCGAAGTTATATTCGAAAAACATTCCGACCGACAAATATGAAAATATAGAAGACATCAAATGACGATCGAGATGGAGCATTGAAGACCATAGATCTTCATAAAACGAAAGAACCACTTAAAATCTCTGATTCGCCCAGGAGATATACTGGGAATCTGTCGTGGTTGAAGTCTATGGATTGCAAGGATTTCTCGCTACTGACCCATGGGGTGATTCCTATATGAGATGCAGTAGGAGAGTGCCTTCGGTCTATCCAGTTCCTGGATGACTTGTGTGGACGGATGTCTGACAGAGTACTTCCAAAGGATCGCGTACGCTGATTCCTTCAAACGTGCCATAGTTGGTTAGCTCTCAACTAGAGTATTTTTTTATGGACGCCAATTAGTGATATCTAGTGGATTTGACGATGTGTCATTCAAAGTGAATGGCGATCAGATGTTTCAAAGAAAATTCTGGCCTCAAGCCTCACAACCGGTGAATGACAAAAATCGGGCAGGCAACATGGCTATGTGGGTCGCTCCCATTAGGGTGTATAATCACCTATCTAGAGAAAATCTTATTTGCTTCTTTAATCTATTTCGATGCTGTCCCTTTTCTGGAAGACGGTGGGTAGCTCCCAACCGTTGGTTATATACATTCGATACACTCAAGCGAAATGAGTGGTCGGTCATGTGTGGGCCGGGTTGCAAGACGTTCTTGTTGAACCCAGTGTATTCGTCTCTAGAGATACACGATCGGCAGGTGGTCCCATACCTTGTCATGGTTGGAATCCAATCTCCAATAAGTGCCTGCAGTTTTGTTTGTATACTATATATGTAGAGCGTGAGATGCAAGCGTTCTACTAGATTCTATTTATTTGTATTTAGACATTATTATAATATCAGACAAGATATTGATTTCAAAACTGTTTTGGGTTATCGTAAGGTAAAAACCATCCATATTTATGTGTGGATTTGGTCTTACGATTACCCTTTTCTTTCGAAAGGATGTTAACTTTAAAATCAGGTTGTGTGATACCCTTAATACTGTGCGAGTTTTTCTCACTCTAGTTCACCAGACTGACCCAGTGTTTTGTAAATGCTCGGGTTAGCCTGGGATGTACAGGTTCAGGTTATTGAATGCTGTGAAGTTCAAATACGAGCTGAAGGTGTTCAAATCTGGTATCTTGCCTCTGTGTGTTGTATACGAGGACAGGTTATTATAACTGTCTCGCTGTGTGATGTACTATGATGTTGTAAGTTTTATTTAAAGCTCTTAATAAAGTTATTTCTGTATTATATTTTGTTCCGCTGCGATGTGAGACTCTGTGTTGTGTTCTTTCTCCTTCTTCTTCTATTCTAATATTTATTCTTTCTTATCTCACCCTCTAATTTCATTCTAACAACGTCCAGTGTTTTCAGTGTTTGGAAGGTCGGCATGAGTTACAGTAAAGGTATTTGTGCGATTTTCAGGGCCGAAAATCCTTGGGATGCTACAGCGGTATCAAAGCTATTGGTTGAGTAGTAACCTTGGCTCTGTGGCGTAACTCAATAGAGATGGGGCTAGAAATACCCTAGATTGAGTTTGAGTGTGTGTGTGTGTATATATATATATATGAGAGCGTATTTGTAAATTCTATATAAAAATGTTTTATATTGTGTTATTTGATCAGTTCGATTTTGAACTAGCAACTGACACAACAATGTTTTTTTTTAAAAAAATGGTCAGATGAATTAATTTTGGCTATAGTATACTTTTGTATATAAAAAGAATAATTTTATGATTTATTTTTAGTTGATTGATTTATTTGAACCAAAGTTGAATTAAGCTATGAAATTGAATTTCCCATATACGAAATTAGAAAGAGAAAATGTATATTGTTGAAATAGAAATCAAAATTGTTTTTGAAATGGCAATGTGTAAATAGGAAAAGTAAATAGTTATCCAATATGAGTTTGAAACTTAACATGGCTAAGAATTGGGTATTGTAATTAAGATTTGGAATTGGAAAATAAAAGTTGTTTGATCTGATTGATTGGATTGTGCATTGTTGTTTGTTGGTTGTAAGATGGATTAAATAATTTCGTCAAATGATTTAATAAATAAGAGCTTAAAAAAATTGAAGCGAAGATAATAATCCTCTATAATAATTTTGAATAAAATCATATTTCAAATAAAACTGGGAGGATTTAACCTGTAATGGTTATTGTATATCAGGCTAAGTACGGGTTGAAAATGAAAGGAGCTGCTAGTTGCTTTAGAATTTGAGTTTGGTGGCCTGACAAAAAGGTAAACCTTGATATCGTTGGTTAATAATTGACTTTATACCCCGGAACCGGATAACCATTTGGTTTTTGTTCTCTTTTGAGATGTGTGAGGCCCGGAGTGGCAGATGTAGTTGATCTGGTCGAGCAATGCTGTAGAGATACTGACGAATTTTTCGCAAACTGAGAATTTAGATAATAATTCCATGATAATTTCATAATAATTATTTTGAGAATAATTTGGATAAGGACATTCCTCTTACTTAGCAATTTCAAGGACGAAATTATCTTAAGGGGGAAGGAATGTAAAGACCCGTATTTTTGTTGTATATTTTACTATTTGAATATCGATTTGGAATTTCTAAATGAATTTACAATATATAATTCATATAATTTATATATAGTTATAATTGGATTTTTATAAAAATGGAATGTCATTTAAAAACCAAAACTTTAACTGTTGAGTTTAATTCTATACCGTTGAAATTTAAGTAGTTTGTTTTAAAAAAATATACAACGGTATTAATTTATTTCATTGATTTTAGCCGTTGAATTTAATTCATATTCTATCGAGATTATATGAGGGTTAAAATAATAAACCAACCCTAAGATTTTAAACAACATACACAGTTATATTTTAATACAAATCCCTGTGTGTACATGCACATACGTATACATCCGCACTTCACTTAGTTCGACAACATATGAAATTGAATACATTTACATCATACTAGTACAACAAATAAATGTTACATGAATATAAAAAAAAATGGAACGAACAGAAAGAGTGAGACTGAGCTTAATCAAGGAAGAAAAAAAACATCATACACATATAATCTTGCCTTTATACAAATGCAAGACAGAATGTACAAGGAGAAATTTTATAAAAAAAAATCAATGTCATTCCTTGTTACTTCCAAGAAAATAAGAATAAAAGAAAAAAAAGAATATACACATTCAAAATATGTTCATTCACATAATCTCATTTAAATCTTTGGACGGCATATGAATAGCTAAATGAGTTCATATGTACACAGTCAATAAACAACTATATATATTCATTTACATAATCAATGCACCACTAAACAACTAGATATATTCAAAATATATAAGATTTGTTTTTACAAATGCAAGACAAAGCAGAATAGGTGATTCATTTTTAAATCCCTGTATCATTCGAGCGACAGCGACCCGAAATGACTCCACATGCATTTACCTGAAATAAGGGATAATAATATGAAACAACTAAAAGAAGATATATATAAAAAAGGGGGCACAACTATAAAACAGTACAAAAACAGAAACGAAAAGAGTGATGAACAACTCAAACCAATACAATACATAGCTGTATTTAAAACCAGAGGTATATATTCATACATCAGATCATAGGTGTTGTCAATAAACAGCTATAGTTATAACTAACAGCTAAGGGAAGGGACAATGCATAGCTAAAACATATAAATCCATTTCAGATCATTTGCATTGTAAATAAATAGCTAAGGAGATAGGGTAGGAGTAGCTGTGGAAAATAGGGCATGAACAGCAAAAGGAAACCGAAATGTGTACATATTATTGGCATCAAATCTATAGACAATGAAGTTATATATATAGATATATCATATAAACAAATCTACACGGCAAGGATGTATTTAAAAACAAGTGCAGTTCTGAACGCAAAATTTGATGAAGATTTAAAATATCTGCATTTGAAATGAACAAGTCATAGCCTAAATCCTACCAAATCTATACCCTTTTTCAATCACTGTTTTTCCAAACATAGCAACTGTATTACAAATACATTATTCATCAGGTCTCTAACCTATCACACAGCCATCACATGTCCGATCACCTGTACACTGATCTGAAAAGAAAAACCCAATGGCCTAAGCATAGCCAAATCTACCTAGGGAAAACGATGATAGACATTGATCATGTCCAAACCAAACTGACACAATAAATAGGGGTGTTGCGCATGAGTATTTCATCAAAGTCTAGAACCATACAACGAACAAGAAAATGGTTCGAACTACTTAAAGAAAAATCAAAACAAAAATTGAGTAAAAACACTTATCTGCGTTCGAGAGATGATGCTGATGAACTTTCGGCTTTACTTGCTCGAACCGAGGCTTAGGGTTCGGGAGAGCTTTGAATGGAAGCCTCAAGTGGCTTGTAGTGGCTTTCGAAGTCGTGAGGGAGTCGTTGATGGGATGTATTGCTTCTGAAAAGGCACGGCGGGGGAATAACGAAGTGGTGGTGACGAGGGGTTCTTGAGGGGTGGACTTAGGGTTCGGTAGATCAGGAGAACGGAGGGATCGGAGAAGGAGGGTCGTCGCGGTGGGGTTCGGTGGCACTAGGAGGAGACAACGACGGCTTAAAGGGAGGAAGCGCTCGTTGTTCTGCCATGGATTTGGAGGAAATGATTTGGTGAGGCGGTGTGTTTGTGAGGCTGGGATCCGATGATAGGGTTTTGACGTTGATAAGTGGGCTAGGAAGAGAGGCGGGCCGAACAACAATGGGTAAATGCCCACTTTAATTAAATTAAATTTAAGTTTTAAAGTTTAAGTACTTTATAAATTTGTTTTTACAATATCTCGTTTGTGCGTTAACGGATTTTAACACAATCAGGCTCGTTGGAACCGTAGAGACAGGAGCTTCGAGATGGAGCATGATCAGGCAGGACTGGAAGGACGGAATTTTTTTAATTAAATTAAATGTTGTTTAATTTAATTAAAAACCAGCGCTTATTGACCAAACCAATCAAAGTGAGTTAACCTCACTCAGTTCTTCCCGTTTATATTTCATATAAATTGGGTTTTACTTCTGTGGCCTTCGATTGCTTTTAGTTGACCATTTGCTAGTTATATATATATATATTTTTATTTAATCAATGGAATTAAACGGACATTTAATTCCAGTAAAACACCAAACCTTTTTCTAATCCAATAAAGGTAATTCCCCTTAATTGGTCACGTTTATAAAATAAGCGTGATTTAAATTGTTTGTGTGATCTATTTGCTGATTGATGGTTGTTATTATCAGATAAAGGGAATAGTTTTGATTGGACAGTTGATTTGATCGATAACCGTTGAATTAAAACTCAACATTAGATTCGTTTTAACCAGTAGGAATATTGGTTGAATAATTTGGCATCACATTGTCTGTAAACCAGTCATTATACAAATATGGATTTTTATCATCAAGTGGGTTGACCTTTATGAAGATATAAATTTATTTTAGCTTTTAGATATATTATTTTGAATAGAGCAATTATAATAGAGATAAATATTATTATTATTATTATTCAAAGGTTCATAAGTCATTATTAAATCATTTTAATAAAGTAAAATTATTATGTTAAGAGAAATTATAAGCAGATGAGCAGGAAATAACCTAACGATTAAGAATTCGATTAATTGTTGTTAGAAACAATTATATGAAGTTATTTGAATTAATTATATTATTTAGGAGGAATTAACTGGAATCAATTTAAATTTTGAAAGAGAGATTATGAACGAGTTTTATACTTAACTCAAGTTTATAATGAAGTTAAAAAGGAATTTAAGCCAACTTATAAGCTTAAATAGAAGGGTTACTTAACGACTGGATTAAGTAAAGGAAATGAAGGTATAAAAGAGTTAAAATTAAACCCGAGATGTAAAAACAAGGTTTATAAAGCAAACGAGAAGTAAAGAAGTGATTTGGAATTGGAAATACTTAAGTATGGAAATAAGTAAATAATTGGACAATGAGATTCCCAGGAAGGAGAGGGAATGTGGAAAAGGGATTTGAAAACAATTAGGTAATAGGGTTGTGATAATAGCCCAGCTAGGGAACAAAGTATTTAAATAATTGGAAGTTAATAAGAGTGATGTTTGATAAGGAATTAAGAAATCGATGAATTAAGCAATATCAAATATACTTTAAAAAAGGACTTCCAAAAGATAAATTAGAGTTTGAAAGCTATATTTTGAAGTAAATAGTTTAATGGAATGAGAATAAATATCGGTTTTTGAATTACAGTTCGTATTTATCTTAAGGTAAGAACGTGGTTGATCAAGGTCTGAGACGTAACTAAAATACCCCAACTTGAACGACTTCAGGATTTTCTGGAGATGATATTAGCTGATAATGGTAGAATGTAAGAGTAATTTATTATTTTCATAAAAGAAATAATGATGCAACGTTAGTAGAATGATGTGAGAATATGTCAGGAGATTTCCAAAGTAACGGAAATAATGAGTGAATGTTTTTCCAAATATTGGGATATTTAAGTTAATCATTCTTTAATTATTTTAGTTAAAGAAGCTAAGTGATGCTAAATGCTGAACCAATAAATCTGTTTTTCTCTTATTATTGAATGACTGTTTTATTTGATAGTTAAATAACCGACTATCAAATCTAGCCTATACGCTTGTTGGTACGGGAAGACCGGGATTGAAGTTATATTCGAAAACCATTCCGACCAAAAAATACGAAAATATAAAAGACATCAGATGACGATCGAGATGGAGCATTGAAGACCATAGATCTTCAAAAAATGGAAGAACCACTTAAAATCTCTGATTTGACCCGGAGATATACTAGGGTTCTGTCGTGGTTGAAGTCTGTGGATTGCAAGGATTATTCGCTATTGACCCATGGGGTGATTCCTATATGAGATGCAGGAGGAGAGTGCCTTCGGTTCATCCTGTTCCTGGATGACTTGTATGGACAGATGTCTGACAAAGTACTTCCAAAGGATCACGTACGTTGATTTCTTAAAACGTGCCATAGTTGGTTAGCTCCCAACTAGAGTATTTTTTGTGGACGTCAATTAGTGATATCCAGTGGATTTGACGATGTGGCATTCAAAGTGAATGGCAATCAGATGTTTCGAAGAAAATTCTGGCCTCAAGCCTCACAACCGGCAAATGAAAAAAATCGGGCAGGCAGCATGGCTATGTGGGTCGCTCCCATTAGGGTGTATAATCACCTATCTAGAGAAAATCTTATTTGCTTCTTTAATCTATTTCGATGCTGTCCCTTTTCGGGAAGACGGTGGGTAGCTCCCAACCATTGGTGATATACATTCGATACACTCAAGCGAAATGAGTGGTCAGTCATGTGTGGGCCGAGTTGCAAGACGTTCTTGTTAAACCCAGTGTATTCATCTCTAGAGATACACAATCGGCAGGTGGTCCTATACCTAATCATGGTTGGAATCCAATCTCCAATAAGCGCCCGCAGTTTTGTTTGTATGCTATATATAGAGAGCGTGAGATGCAAGAGTTCTACTAGATTCTATTTATTTGTATTTAGACATTATTACAATATCAGACAAGATACTGATTTCAAAATAGTTTTGGGTTATCGTAAGGTAAAAACCATCCATATTTATGTGTGGATTTGGTCTTACGATTATCCTTTTCTTTCGAAAGGATTTTAACTTTAAAATCAGGTTGTGTGATACCCTTAATACTGTGCGAGTTTTTCTCACTCTAGTTCACCAGACTGACCCAGTGTTTTGTAAATTCTCGGGTTAGCCTGGGATGTACAGGTTCAGGTTATCGAATGCTGTGAAGTTCAAAAACGAGCTGAAGGTGTTCAATCTAGTAACTTGTCGCTGTGTGTTGTATATAAGGACAGGTTATTATAACTGTCCCGCTATGTGATGTACTCTGATGTTGTAAGTTTTATTTAAAGCTCTCAATAAAGTTATTTCTGTATAAAATTTTGTTCCGTTGCGATGTGAGACTCTATGTTGTGTTCTTTCTCCTTCTTCTTCTATTCTAATATTTCTTTCTTTCTTATCTCACCCTCTAATTTCTTTCTAATAACGTCCAGTGTTTTTGGTGTTTGGAAGGTCGGCATGAGCTACGGTAAAGGTATTTTTGTCGATTTTCAGGGATGAAAATCCTTGGGTCGTTACAAGGGGTTGCAGTTGTAGTCGTCCGGACTTACTTGCTCATCGTTAGGATGTGCGAGGGCCTCTCTCCTGTATTGGACATACGGGAGAGGAATAAGGTGCCTCCGATTTCGTTCAGACCAAGAACGGACTTGTAAGTGGATGTGTGTCTGACGTTGTAGATTGACAACGTGGCATACGGAGTTGCTGTGATCAAGGCTTTTGTTGAAAAGAAGGGCATTGTGGTTGTTGATCAAAGCAGGGCTTTAAATAGCTAGCTTTGTGTTTAGCGTTGATTCGCGGGCCTCACACCCTGGTATGGACCGGAAATGGGAGAGGACTACAAGGAGAGCATTCGTTTCCTTCTAGCTAGGATTGGTGCTTTGGGTTTTACACGCCCGGGCATTTTACTTATGTGGATGATGGATAGCGAGGCGCCTCGGTTATATCGGTCGCTACAAGGCCGATGGTTTGGTCGTTATATGACTAGTTTACGCCCCATAGGGCGGGGAAGCGCATCATTCAGGCATTTTAATCCACTTCGTGTGGACCGGCCCAGAAGATCCAAGGCTTGTCTGCGCGCTTGCTTGTGACATGGGCTAGATTGTCTTGAAGCGGTAAGGACGATCCCTTGCCTTGGTTCATAACGGAAATCCAATTTCCAAATACGACATCGTGTGGTTTTGATTGTATACCTATATATGGCGACATGATATATGATACCCATGCCGTCTATGATTGATACTTATGATTGAAATTGTTTTTGAAACGTATAAACACTATTAATAATATCAAATGCTTTTGTTTTATTTGTATCAAGCATATTTTGGCCGTTATAAGGTTAAACTCTATCCTCCGGTTTGCATTATGTGATGGGAACTGAGTCTTATAAGGGCTTTATTTTTATAAAAAGCATTGCGATGTTTAAATGATTTACTAGTTTTAAAGCACTAGCAATCCAATAGTGTAAACCCGTTCCGCGTTAGCGGCGTGGTCCTGTGATTAGCCTTGTTGTAAAATAAGTTAAGTGGTAGATTTCTCATACCAGTCCCATGTCTGACTCGTAGTTTGTTTCACTTGCAAACTCGGGCGCCCTACTTTCTACACGGGCAGCCTTGTACTCAGGTTTTAGCAGACTCTTTCAGGGTAGCTATGGAGTTGAAGATGGATTATATCATTTCATTCTTTTTATGTTGTTCAGCCCCTGTTGTACATATTATGTTTTGATTCCGCTGTAGACATTTTATGTAAAGCTGAACTGTATTTTGTACTAAGTATGATCCTATATACTGTGTAACTCTGATGATTATGTTTATCCAGTGCATCCTATTGTAAATTATCTGGTGTATTTATATATTTCTGTTCTACTGTTATTTGTTTATATGTTATATTCCAAAGATTACTCTTGTCACCGTGGAACGGGGTTTGGGGTCGTCACAGTGTGGTATCAAAGCATTTATGCCGTCTATGATTGATACTTATGATTGGAATTTTTTTGTAACATATAAACACTAATAATAATATCAAATGCTTTTGTTTTATTCGTATCAAGCATATTTTGGCCATTATAAGGTAAAACTCTATCCTTCTGTTTGTGTTGCATTGTGTGATGGGAACTGAGCCTTATAATGGCTTCATTATTATAAAAAGCATTGCGATGTTTTAATCATTCACTTGTTTTAGCATTGGCAATCCAATGGAGTAATCCCGTTCCGTGCTAGTGGCGTGGTCCTGTGATTGGCCTTATTATTAAAATAAGTTAAGTAGATTTTTCATACCAGTCCCATGACTGACTCGCAGTTTGTTTCACTTGCCAACTCTGGTGCCCTATTTTCTACATGGGCAGCCTTATATTCAGGTTTTAGCAGACTCTTTCTGGATAGCTATAGAGCTGATGATGGATTCTATCATTTCTTTCTTTTAATGTTGTTCAGCTCCTGTCGTACACGTTATGTTTTGATTCCGCTGTAGACATTTTATGTAAAGCTGAACTGTATTTTGTACTAAGTATGATCCTATATACTGTGTAACTCTGATGATTATGTTTATCTAGTGCATCCTATTGTAAATTATCTGGTGTATTTATATATTTTTGTTCTACTGTTATTTGTTTATGTGTTATATTTCAAAGATTACCCTTACCACTATGGAACGGGGTTTGGGGGTTGTCACAACGTTTCGTAGGCCCATTTTACAAACGGCCTCCAAATTTGACGAAATAGTTTTTTTGGGACCGTATGCCCAAACATAGCTAGATTTCTTTTTCTGGAATTTTTGGGATCAGTATGTGGCCATGAAAAATTGAAATGTATGTTCAAATCCATAATTAAATGTGTTATATTTTAATTTGAAGAATAACTGGCTGAAACAGTCGAATGTGCCTACGAAACATATCCCATTGTGTTCGGAATGAGGGTATTTAACTAGGGGCGACAGTCGTTGGGTTTGAATTGGAGTTAGTATGGTCTGGAGGGTATTTTCAGATTTTAAAGAAATTAAAAATTAAAATATAATTAAAGGGCCAATAAGAAAAAGGTGTTGACTTCCTTCAGTCTTCTCCAGCCCCGAAAACTGCGACTTTGAACGGTGCAAATTCTTGAAACCTTCTCTCCACGATTTCTCCTAATCCGCTCATCAAAATCACCTGCTCCTTTGGAGAATTTCGTAGAGAACTTTGAGATCTTCAAATTCATACCTATTTTGTGGATTATCGTTGTGTATTCGCGGAGATCTGGAGCACGAAAGTCGAGCCGTTTCGCATCAAATTCCACCTCCGATCTGCACTCGAGTTCGACGTGGGTGACATCCTCTAGCACGCCTTCTGAAGCTCTTCTGTGTGGTATACTCTTATCGGCCTCAAGCTCAGCGGATTTGAAGTTAAATCCAAACCCTACCTTTGAACATTCGCGGTGAGTTACGGTAGTGAGTAATTTAAATGGTTTATAACATTTATAAGTGTTGCTATTTTAGATTATCGAATAAAAATCATATCTTTTTAATACGGTAACGAAATTTGATGAAACAGGAGACATCAGACTCGTGTGGACGTCTTCTACATTCTAGAAGAGATCGAATATTTTTCTGAGCCTTCTACAATTTTTGGAGGAGTGGAACCCAAAGTGAGATTTTTGAATTATAAACGATATGGAATGACGATGTATAAATTATACAATCGATGTATGAGTTATATAGGCGTTGTACACTTCATGTATAAGCGTTGTATAAGTTGTGTATAAGTTATATATGCGTTGTAAAAATCATAAATGCGTTGAATGGAAATGAAATGAACTGAAATGAAATCGAAATATATTTATATACGTATATATATACTCCCCTCGTCCACAGACCATGGACGATATTATTGGTTGTGATTGTTTGGATTTGATGGTTGATAAATAAGAATGGTTGAAATGACTGATTGTGGTTAAAATCCCAATAGGATTAGTATATGGGAAAATTCATCTACGTACGAACTAGATATTGAAATACCCATTGTCTAAAGCTGCGAGGCTTTAAGGTAGAGCGAGGAGCCGTACTCGGGATGGTGCCGGTTTTAACTACCCTGCCGTTATGCTGCCGAAATTTTCTGAAATATTCCTATGATTGATTTATATTCATGTATTGAAATATATTCATGTGTTGGAAAACATTCATTTTTGAAATAAAATGGTTTGAACGATAAAAATAACATTTTTGTCGAATGTATGAAATAAAAATGTTTTGAATGATAAAAATAATATTTTTATAGAATGTATGATATAAAATAGTTTGAGAAATAAAATAACATTTTTCTTGTATGTACGAAGTATATAAAATAATCGTGTTTGAAATAAATTGTTTTGACAATAAAAATCACATTTTTACAATATATATGAATCGCTAAAAATATTCATTTTTGAAATAAATTAGTTTAACAATAAAAATCACATTTTTATCATCTATATGAAGTATATTAAATAATTGTGTTTGAAATAAATTGTTTTGACAATAAAATTCACATTTTTACTATATATATGAATTATTAAAAATAGTCATGTGCTGAAATAAATATATGTTGGATAAAATATCATTTTTGTCACTTATATGAGTTGAAATGGTTTTTTGAAATCGAAGAATGAATTATATATATATATAATTAAAATAAATCGAATAACGAAGCTGCAGTTCGTATTTTGAAACCGTGATTTCAAATGATTGTGCCGGGAGATCCGACCGTCGGATTTTCCCGAAATTGAAACCATTGGGTTCGCTTTGGAAATATCTTTCCAACGATACCAAATTTGCAAAGATCCAACGGTTGGATTGTCTGGAATGTTTAATTCAAATCTAAATGAAAATATTGCCAGAATGGAATATATATATATATATATATATATATAATAAATCGAATAACGACGCTGCAATTCGTATTTTGAAATCGTAACTTTAAACGATTGTCCGGGAGATCCGACCGTCGGATTTTCCCAAAACTGGAACCGTTGGGTCCGCTTTGAAAAGATCTTTCCAATGATATCAAATTTGTAAAGATCCAACGGTTAGATTTTCGTATATGTGTAAATCAAATTTGAAGAAAAACAGCGCCATGGCCGCGTTGTGGCCTGAAGCGTCGTTTGAATAAATTGGCTATATTTAAATAAATAAAAATAGCAATAAACAGTGATAAAATGTTATAAGCGATATGGAATGGAAATAAACCGAATTTACCCGGTTTATTGGATATTTGATAGTTGAATGTGTTTGACGTGAAAACTACATTAATGAACTGAATTATGGATGTCAGATAATTTAACCATTGAAATGAATTGATTTGAAATTCTAAATATACATGAATTATTTGAAAATGCTGAGTTAATTATCATTTCAAATAATTGATCGACGGTTAGAAGTCGAAGATATGAAGACGGTGCAAGACCGAAGATCTTCACATCGAATGGATGGCTACTTATGTCTTTGATGGGGGTTGCTGCCCCAAAGGCGTTACAATGGTGGTCGTCCGGGCGTACTAGTTGATCGTTCGGATGTGCGAGGGCCTCTCTCTTGTATTGGACATACGAGAGAGGAATAAGTTACCTCCGGTTTCGTTCAGACCTAGAACGGACATGTAATGGATGTGTGTCTGACGTTGTAGATTGACAACGTGGCATGCAGAGATGCTGTGATCAAAGCTTTTGTTGAAAAGCAGAGCTTTGTGGTTGATGATCAAAGCAGGGCTTTAAATAGCTAGCTTTGTGTTTAACGTTGATTCGCGAGCCTCACACCTCGGTATGGACCAGAAACGGGAGAGGACTGCAGGGAGAGCATGCGTTTCCTTCTAGCTAGGAGTGGTGTTTTGGGTTTTTCACGCCTAGACATTTTACTTATGCGGATGATGGATAGCGAGGCGCCTCGGTTAGTTCGGTCTCTTTGGAGCCGATGACCTGGTCGGGGTATGACCAGTTTGATGCCCCATAGGGTGGGGAAACGCATTGTTCAGGCATTTAGTCCACTCCGTGTGGACCGACCCTGAAGATCTAAGGGTCGAAGCGTTCTGATCCTGAGGGGAGGACTAGAGCGTCTCAAAGCCGTAAGGACGATCCATTGCCTTGGTTCATGACAGAAATCTAATTTCCAAATATGACATCGTGTGGTTTTGAATGTATACCTATATATGGCAACATGATATATGGTACCCATGTCGTCTATGATTGATACTTATGATTGAAATTGTTTTTGAAACATATAAACACTAATAATAATATCAAATGCTTTTTTTTATTCGTATCACGCATATTTTGGCCATTATAAGGTAAAACTCTATCCTCCGATTTGTTTTGCATTGTGTGATCGGAATTGAGTCTTATAATGGCTTCATTTTTATAAAAAGCATTACGATGTTTAAATGATTTACTTGTTTTATAACAGTGGCAATCCAATGGAGTAAACCCGTTCCGCGTTAGCGGCGTGGTCCTCTGATTGGCCTTATTGTAAAATAAGTTAAGTAGTAGATTTCTCATACCAGTCCCATGACTGACTCGTAGTTTGTTTCACTTGCAAAGTCGGGTGCCCTATTTTCTACATGGGCAACCTTGTATTCATATTTTAGCTGGCTCTTTCTGGATAGCTATGGAGCTAAAGATGGATTCTATCATTTCTTTTTTTTATGTTGTTCAGCTCCTGTTGTACATATTATGTTTTGATTCAGCTGTATACATTTTATGTAAAGCTGAACTGTATTTTGTCCTAAGTATGATCATGTATGCTGTGTAACTCTGATGATTATGTTTATCCAGTGTATTCTGTTGTACATTATCTGGTGTATTTATTTATTTATTTATTTCTGTTCTGCTGTTATCTATTTATGTGTTATATTCCAAAGATTATCCTTGCCACCATGGAACGGGGTTTGGGGTTGTCACAATGCCATGTATAATACACTCACAAGGATCACGTAATACGATGTATAACACACAAGTATGAAATAATAGCTAATCACAGATATAAAATAGTAAATGCCGTAAAATAGAAAAATCACACCTGAGATTTTTATATCGGTTCGGAGCACCGTCCTACGTCCAGTCCCATACTTCGATCTGGATTTTCACTAACAATCACCACACTTCACCCGAAGGAACAGGTATACAACACCCAAGCAGCTGAACGAGATTTCATGCTTCTAACATGAGGACTTCAACACTTGCCTCTTACAACACTGAGGACTTCAACACTTGCCTGATCACACACAGGACTTCAACTAATACAATGGTTTTGACTTCTTCTTTTTGTTCTTGATTCAACATAGAATGCATAGATTTGAATGCATAGATTTAAGGAAGTAGAATGCTTGTTGAATCAAATGATATTAAATTGATTCAAGGATTCAACAATTATTTAAATTTGGAGAGCTTTTGTTTTGCAAAAAGTATGAAAATGCAATTTAGAAATTAGAGAGAATATAGAATAATTCGGTAATTATAAAACAAGTTTGAAGTTGTTTATATAATAGTAGAAAGGTAGTAAGTCTTCATGAAGAGTTTCTATAAAAAGTTATGTCCATTTCCTTTGGTTATTGAATAGAAATCTCTTCACAAATAGATGCAACCTTTCAGAAAAAGGTTGCTGTTTCAAAACGGTCGACTGGTTGAAAATCATCGGTTGATTGGTTGAATTTAATTAAAATTAAAACTTCCTGAAAAATAGCCGTTATGTGCAAAAACACACTGACCAGTCAACCGCCCACTTTGGACCAGTCGACCGGTTTACGGCTGTGGACCGGAGAACCTTGTTCCACAATCTAGATCGCTCTGCGCTCTTCCCGGGTCAGAGCCTGGACCATTTGGGCTTTTTCTGTGACTTTTCAATTTCTCAAATATATAGATTTCAGCAACGAAGATATGATATAACTTTATAAATTGTTCTGTGCATTCATATAATATTTGGAGGATAGACTTTAACATATTTCTAACATGACTCAAAGTGTGTGTGTGTGTGTGTGTGTGTGTGTATATATATATATATATATATATATATATATATATATATATATATATATATATATATAACCTTATCTCTATGAAATGATCTTCATTGCAACTTTATATGTTGGCATCGATCAAAATCTTGTCCTCGACACAAAATATGTAACGTTGTCAATGCATTCCTTAATAAGGCTTAATTGTTTTTGTTAAAAACTAATTGACTTAGCATATGTACAATGAAATGTCTATTGATTTTGTCAAAAATCTTTATGCAAGTGATCAAATTTTAGACACATTTTATTTTTAACACCTTTATTAAAATTTCTAAGAATTTCAAATGCCAACAAAGATTTTTCGTATATTAGCTTACCAGGAATAAAAGCACTTCGATTTTCAGCTATAACGTATTTCAGGAAGATTTTGATGTAGGGAATAATAGCAATGTTTTTATTAATAAAGCTGTAATAAGTGATAGGCCTATAGTGTTCAAGATTTTTAGGTGAAATAATTTTGGGGACAAGAGTAATTAAAGTATGAATGAACTACTTTAGAATTTTTCCAGTACTAAAAAATTCATGGACAACATTAGATATATCAGATTTTAATTCATTCCAATGTGTCATGTAAAATTTTGCTCCAAATCCATTAGGCCCAGGGGTTTTATCATCTTTATCATTTAATATATTATTCTTTATTTAATCTATTTGGAGAGGATCCATTAAAATGTCTTGACTATTATGACAAAGAATGAATTTTGCATAAATAACAATTTTTTTTTTTAAAATAGAATCAAAGTTGTACATAGGATTAAAATAATTGATAGCTTTAGACTTTAGTTTAATAAATTCATTAATTATTGTGCCATTGTTGTCAATAAGATTTCCTATGCCACTAATGTGTCTTCTATTAGATATTTCGGCGTAGAAAAATTTGTTAGCATCATCTCCATTGGTTAACCGGTCTACTTTGGCTTTTTGCTTTAAGTTAATGGATTGAACATAAAGAGCATCTCAAAGCCTACTACAACAATGATACATTTTCACAACATCTAAATACAATTATAATAGATTTATTATAATGAGAATTCATTATTCGTTATATGCTAGTTGTAATAAAGTCAATTTTTTTAATAACTATTCTACCAATTGTAAAAAGCCTTTTTCAACTACAAATGGCATTTGTAAAAAACTTTTTTACAACTGTTTTGTCTGTTGTGACAATATAATTGTTTTTTGCTATTTGTTAAAAAAAATAAAAATGTTAAAAAATAAAAAATAAGTAAATCCCTTTTGAAACTGAAATAAACAACATATAAGCATAAACAATGCACTAAAATCAAACACTATATTGTTCTCTGCATAACTAAACAATCAGTAAACCAATTTTTTAACATTAGCATTTTTTAGCATTATTACAATCTTAACTGGTACAAAGAAAATTAATCCAACCACAAAATGTTCTACAAGTCCAAATGTAGCAAAATATATTATGATAAAGCTTTTGATCTCAACCCTTGCATCGACCTTAGGATGATGAACCACAATATGGTTACAAGCATCAAGACCCAAGAAACCATTCAGTAATTCACTGTGTAGTGCCAAAATGTTTCATTTATGCAACCTCTAATATAATTCTGGTTAGCTTTTACTGCACTATTATTTTTCATTTATGTGACCAGTACAACATTGGTGACTAGATCATTGACTGCTTTCATCAAAATCATTTCCATTCAACCTAATCACTATATCTTACTTTATCCATACGTTACTATACTCTAGAATCAATAATATATTTGTGCAACAAATTTTGTACTCAGACAATTTTATAATTATAATTCATGTCTTAAATTACATTGTTACATAGAGTTATCATAAAATTGGAATTCTTACATACCAGTACCAAATCGGTTTTAAATATGTTCCATTATTGTTGCAAAATTTGATATGGTGTACATTGCACCACCAATCTTGTAATCAGTTACAGTTTCTTTCCTGTATAGTGTTCGAAATTAGCTAATTTATTTATTCAATCGACAAATAGGTGCCGAAAACATCATAATGTTAATGTTCTTGACCAATAATGTGTATTTGAGTTTGTTCACACTTTTTTGATGTGTGAACATAAACACTTTCCTTCTATTGGAGGAATTTGGTGGATCCCATATGGATTCTCTGAATTCCCTCAGTAGGAGCCGAGTGTTATGCTTACAGTACATAAAAAGTGTAAACAAATTTACTTTCCGATAACACAACCAATGGAGACATCAAAATACGTGTTGCACTTCCAGCCAACCACTTCACAAAACTTGAATGTATTATCAAATAAAAGTAAAATGATAGGTTGATTTTTAGTATTATATATAGCACCCACATGTGCATATTATATTTAAGTGTCTTTTAAAGCCAGTGTATGAGTTTAAGGCATTAACAGTAGAAGGACATGAAACTGCATAAAGTCTATAAGTATTTAAATTCAAATTTTCAATCTATAGAAATTGTGCTTTGCTCTTCATTCTAACCTCTGAGTAATACTAAAGATGGGATAAGGAAATGGAATCATGACATAAATGATATTTGCAACTGATGTGGTACATGTTTTGAAAGAAAACAACATCTCCTTTTGCAGTAGCACATATACCTCTTAATTTTATGATAGACTTAAATATATCCTTCGCTAGTCTAGTCAGCTCTGGTTTTAAAGACCTAAGAGACAAGACACTTTAGTGCAGACCATAAAAAATAAAAGATATTTTAAACCTTAGACATATTTAAAATGGATTTTTTTTCGTTTTGGCCACCTTTAGAAAACTAATCACTGAATTAGCCCAATTTTAAAAATTATTATATGCGGTTATAGCCTGGTTTTGGTCTTGGAGGCAAAAATAGTTTTTTTTACTAGGGTCATTCGAGATGGCGCAATACAACTTTGCGTTACTTGAAATAATGCTCGGCTGCGCTATCTGAAACAGCGCACAATTTTTTATTATGTGCGCCATCTCAAATGGAGCACCTTGCGTCATCTCAAATGGAGCAAGTAAAAATAACTGTTTTTGTCACCGAGGCCAAAATTAGGTTATGACCGCAATAAGCTTTAAAATTAGGCTAATTCAGTAATTAGTTTTCCGAAGGTGGCCAAATCAAAAAAAAAATCCATTTAAAATAGATAACTGCAAAAGTACGAATAAAGGAGAAGATAAATTTAAGTGATTCATGAAAAGATGAAAACGAAGTAAGTAAAAGAACAAATGATTGTCCAGTTGTCATGATCTGGCATTAGCAAAAATAGTTGTGAACATTATAAAGTACTATGTCAAGCACCTTAAACAAGTTAAATTACCAGGAAAATCTAACCAAACTGAAACTTTGAGGATGATTGGAAATAAAGTTGAAGCAAATTGAAGCTTGGTTCTAACTTGGAGAGGCAGGAATCCAAGAATTTCAGTACGCATATGTGTGCATGTGCACACATGCACAGTTGTTTTGGTGAATTAGGCATTTTTAGTCCCATATATTGCTTGAGATATGTAATATTTAGAACTAAAGGTAAATCTGCAGTCATGTAACAAATACCACTAGATATCTATCAATAATTGTTATATAATTTCATAATGTAATGGCATGTGTTAAGTGATCATAAAATTTCACCATATTTTCTCTTTCTCCCTTTTATCATGCATGGTCATCCACCGCTTTCTTCAATTTTACACCTCTTTCTACTAAAGCCTCATTTTTGAATAACTCGCACCCTGAAACCTATACTATATCTCCATATTAACCATCATCATGCACAACTTCCTTCCTTCAAACACATATTAGTCTAGAATTCATAGCTTTACCAATGGTAGGCATAATTTCGTCTTGGAAGTTGTAGTAATTAATTTTGTTTGGCAAATTATTGGAGTGAAAGATATATCTAATGGGCTGAAAATGCTTATATAAGGAGGACTCTATTATTTAAAGATCATCATTATCTAATCAATATGTTAATTCATACAGTAAAAATGTCAAAGAAAAGGGGAAAAAAAAAAAATTATTTAGCTTCACATGTGCGAATTGAATTCATGAGTGTTGGAAGTCCTATGGGTTTCAACCTTGCAGCTCCAACAAATTTTATAGTTAGTGCCTTTAACGAAGTTGATACTCCGAACACCTTGATTTCTAATGTATTAGTTTGTTGGATATCCGATGTAACTATATGATGGATGAATGCCAGATGAATGTTGGCTACACCAGATTCGATAGGCATGCTAGATCGAATACTAGATGAACTTCAACGAACTTGCAGCTCCACCAGATTCAATATTTTGGATGAGTGTTGGATGTCTAATATATTTGTATAGGAAGAACTACAGTGAACGACAAGATAATGATGTTTTGGTGATTTGCTAAGCTGCTGTCCATGACCCTGCGTACCCACATTAAAGTCGGGTTGGAGCACGAAGACATGTCACATGCCGTGTCCAATTGGTTGCCATCGATCTAAAGTAGACAGCACTGCCGAATCTGAAACTATCACGACTGATTTGTAACAACATTGCTGATTTAGGATTCCCTATTTTTTGGAATTTGTGTTGTTAAAGAAAGTGCCCTAGTTTTTGAGTTATTTAGGGTGTGTTTGGTTAAAAATGAGTTTTGAGTTTTTAGTTTTTAAAATCAATTACAAAACTTTAACAGTGTAGAAGGAGGAATGGTAAAATGAAAGCAAGATGGAGGGGACCGCGGAGGGGATGTAGCAATCATGAAATGAGGATTTGGTCTCCATATTTCTCTCATTTCTCAAAACATGAAAAATGGATAAAAGTTGTTTTTTATTTTGTGTGTTAATTTTGTTTTCTAAAATTGTTGTTTTCCATGATTTACATACGTTGTGTACATTTTTGCATGGACGAAAACTCAAAACTTAAAATGGTAAACCAAACACTATCTTAAGTTTTGAATTTGGAAGGGGAAAGCTATATCAGTTTACCCATTTTAGAACTAATTTTTTTGCAATCCCGCTTAAATTTGACAAATTTTCATTTTTTACGAGTTGCAGTTAAGTATTTATATGGCGTAGCTGAATGTTTATCAAGTTTTTTTAAGATAAGACTTAATAATTAGAATTATTAACTAAAAATTATATTAACTATAATATGAATTTAATTAATATTTTTAAATATTAAATATTACTACAAAATTATTAAATATAAACATTAAAATATTTAAAATTAGTTATTACTTCGTAACTATTAATCATTACTATTTAATTCTTACTTATAATTGAATATTGATTACTGCAACTTTGATTATTATGTATATATTTCTGATTATTAAATATTTAATTACGGCTATTAATGAATAAGAATTACTATATTACTAATTACTAATTACTAATTGATTAATATTAGGCATTAATTATTATTTATTTAATAGAATTTATCAATAATTTCTAGCAATTATTGATTTGTAAGCTTACATTTAAATATATATTTTTGGCAAAGCTGACCATTTTGTATAGTGTTCTGTAACACTTTTTATTATAACCAATAATAATTACAAATATTAATTTCAAAAAAATAACAATAAATACAAATATTACAGGAGATAGGCAGATTATCTAACTACTACAATCGGTTTTTAGAGTGGACCGTCCACCATGACAGTTTTTAGCAGGGACTGACCACTTTACTACTACCACATTGGTTGTACTAGTGCATAACAGGTTCCCAATAAAGAACCATAAGAAAACTAGAATTTTAACAATTTCCAATGCAATTACAAGAATCTCCACCAAAGGAGAATAGCACTAAAAATCTTACATATACACTCACCAGAAAAAAGACAGAATTAAAATCGCTCTATGGAAACAAACCCAAATTGTAAATTTCATAGTCCCAACATGGCAAGCAGCTTTATAAAGCATTTGACATACTGAAATTACATTCCAGTGGCCTGAGCAAAGCAGCCAAAATCAACACTTGAGGGAAAACCACCATTACATGAGGGAAACAATCCAAGGTTACAAACATCCAGTTAGCAAAGCATACTGACATGAGGAATCATTACCATGAACACCGAAGTGAAAATTCCAATCAGACGCTAGCCTAAAACATGACTTGGGTGGACGATGACAAAAAAGTAAAACAAGAACAACTTGGCCTAAAAATTTCCAATCACACAGGATCCCAAAAAAATCACAAGATGTATATGCTCGAAAAAGCAAACCAAGATCAACCTGACCTACAGGTCAACGTGATGAGTAGGAAAACAAGAGGAGCACAAAAATGAACCGTAATGCCAGAGTAGCGAGGCTGTCATCATGGCATCAAGAACTGAACGAACCCGCTCAAGCACAGCAAAACCACACCGAACCTAAGGAAAAAAAACACATCTAAGAGGAAAAACACCATACCACCCGCAAACCAAAGGGTTCAAACCACATTGGAACCATCAAAGTGAATCAATTACTACACCACAAACCGACGATCCTCATTGTTGTAACCAGTCCCTTGTTGAGGAACGATCGAACATGTAGTAAAAAGAGGAGTTTATATGGGTGTTTATCCCTTAAGAATCGTACATACATTGGATGATTAAATCTGTGTTAAAACCATGAGACAAGCACTTGTATCAGTCAAGCGTCATAAAGCTCGTACGCTTATGTCTGGATCATACATATACGGGTCAATCGTACGTATACAGACCAAGCCAGAGGTAGAGGTTGGACGCACACAATAAGGGTCGAGCACGACATAAGGGATCAGTCGTTCATGGTAGAGGTCAGTCGAACATAATTTGTACGCTTTTGAAGAGTTCGCTCGCACAAAGTCCTACCACGCGGTCGTTCGCACAAGCCTCATGTCGATTCATACAAGTGCAATGTCCAAATTTTAGGATCGGTCGCTCAGGTCGTCCCAGTCGCTCGCTCGCTCCTTTAACAAATACCATTGCTTCGATGAGATGCCACCCACCGATCGATCAGATAAAGGCCTATGCTAATTTGTGGGTTGTCTCTCCTACACCTGCCCTGCAGCTCTGATCGGTCGCTCATACACTCACCACACATTCGCCCGTTCAACCTTCCCGCGCATATGCAGGTCACTCGCACGAGACAAGTGGATACAGATGTCAACAGCTGGCTATAACTAGGCGGTGGCATTTTCGTAATTAAAGGGACGAGCGACCCAGAACCTGCATATATTTCAACTCATTTCTTCATGAAGACTCACCTATAAATAGGTCACGGCTTCCACCACAAAAGGGATCGATTTCCACCACCCCGATGGGCTGCCAAATTGCTTCCTCTCTCATTTCAAGTGATCCTAACATCATCTAACACTTCCAAGAAAAGATCTATAGCTTGATCCATCATGGCTTCCGTTGAGATCAACCAAGTGTCTTAGAGATTGAAGATCCCCCTTCATCCTCCTTGCATTTGAAGATTTCTCACCATTCCTCCACCGATCTCACCATTTCTCCGCTAGTCCAATCATTTCTCCGCTGGTCCAATCATTTCTCCACCAATTTGCATAGATCTAAGTGACATTTACTTGTAATAAGAGAAAATGAATGTACAAAGAGAGATTCTATGTCTTGTAACCATTGATGTTGTAATAAAATCCTTGCTAAAGTGGATGTAGATTCTCTTGTCTTTTACTTTGCTTTTTAGTGACCATGGCCCTATTACCTTAAATCTAACTGTTTGGTGAAGTGCTTCCGAAGCACCCTTGGTGTTTGAGCCAATTTTGACTCAAACATTTGGCGCCCACCATGGGGCCGCATTTGCATCTCCTTCCTTCACACTTCTCTCAAGCTCAAGAGCTTTGCCTTAAAGTTCTAAGCCTGCTTCTATTGTAGATCCACTAGATCTAAGATCCAGGCGGACCATCAAATCTCTTCCAGACTTTAAACCTTGCTCGAAGTCATGGGTAGACCAAAGGAGACTACTAGTAAGATCTTGAAGAGACCATGACCTCACCAACAATGCTAACAACATTACACCACCCACTAACCACTTCGAAGTTGATGAATATTCTAGTGCTGGAGCGGCTGTAACAAGGAGAGAGTTGGATGAAGTTGTTGCAGGTCTAGTGAGTCAAATAGATATTGCAAGTAACGCTATGCTGAAAAAATTTGAATCTATGATCGCTATTCAAGCCGCTACTGCGAAAGTTACCTTAAATGCTACCATCTTCACCCTGCTCGAACTACTTATACGGACAATGCGGGTTCCTCCTCTTCAAGTCCTAATCGAGAAAACTTTGTCAAGGAAGTTGCAGATCCTGATAATTCTAAACATAGAGAAGCAAAACCACTTACGCGTAACCATTCCGACAAAGCAACTTCTCGACTGATGCTTGGTTCCACCAAAGGGGCACTTCCCCAAGAGGGAGGTCCAGAGCCCCAGATTCTGAGCCGTGACCGTTTACTTAGGCAAACATCCAGTCAGGATGATGGTATCTACCTCGCGGACCAGTACAATGAGGAGGAGCGCATATCAGACATGGTATACAAAATCATGGAGGATAGCTCGAAGAAAGAGAATGACGAAAAAGAGTGGGGATTTTCTCCTACTAAGACCCCACTCACTGAAAGGATCAAGATGGCTACATATCCATAAAAGTTTAAACCTCCAATTGTGCAAGCTTATGATGGGACAATTGATCCCAACGTGTTCTTATGCAAATACGCTCAGCATATGGACGGGGCACATGCCACAGACGAGCTCAAGTGCCTATACTTCTCAACTTACCTAGAAGGGGTGGCCTAACTCTGGCTCACAAAGCTGCCACCAAAGTTTGTGGACGATTTTGCGACCCTAGCCAAGATGTTAAGGAAACAGTTCAGGCTCCAAGCAACCAAGGTTCGGGATGTTATGGAACTAAATGAGCTAGAGCAGAGGCCAGAGGAATCCATCAAAGCTTTTCTCCTCGTTTCAATGCGATGGTGGCCGAAGTTGAAATTATGAGCCCTGCTTGGTTCTGATGGCTTTGAAAGGGGTCATATGCAAGAAAACCAAGTTTGGATGATGGATTAAAAAGAAGAAACCAAGTACACTTGAGAAACTGCCAGACAAAGCTGAGGAATATATGAGTATCGATGAGGAACCAACCTATGCCTTGGATGTCCTAGAAAGCAATGAACAGCCTCAAAAGAAGGTAATGCGCAAAGCAGCCAAAAGAATCTTGGTGGGCGGAAGAGGGGCAATAAGGGAAAGGATAACTGAACAAATAAGAAACTCCGCTTTTTTAAGAATTCTAAGTTCACTCCTCTCATTGACACCGTAGGGATTATCTTCATGGCGACTAAAGATACTGAGAAATATCCAACACCAAAGCAAATAAAGTTCAACGATGCTGCAATAAAGCCACGCAAGTTTTGTCAATTCCACAACCAGCCGGGCCACAATACCAACGAGTGTAGGCATCTAAAATCACTCATTGAGGAATTGATCAGGAAAAATAGGCTGCAACAGTATGTAAAGAATCCACAAGCCATGAATCCTTCTGCAACTCCCCAAGGGACGGGGCATCAAATGATTAGTTTGGTCCAAGTAATGGAGTTACTGCTCAAACCAATCCAAGGTTGATCGTCAACTGATAACCGTTGATGGTGCTCCAATTCAGTGGCTCAGAATAAGCGATCAACATTGCCGCTGATCTACTTCATACTCTATTTCCTGCTTTAGTTCATGCTTTACTTTCTGTTGTATTCAAAGCTTCTAGTAAACATTCTGTAATAATCTGCAAGTGATGCACTGAACACAAGCTCTACGGTTTTAGAGCATATCTGTCTGAATGAATTTCCAGCTTGTAAAATTTTATGTCAAATCAAAACTTGATTAAAAATAGTGTCATATTGCAGGTCATCTATCGAACTCTTGTTCCTTTAGAATCTAACGAAACAAAGCAACCCTAACAGCATTAATTCAGTCGCTAAAATCTATAAATGACAAGATGAACAAATGCAAAAACAGGAAAGCATCGCCTTGGGAAGAGAATGAGAGAAGATGCAAAGATTCAAATAACGAACAAGCACCACGATAAACGAACATCGGTGTTGAAACTTTCATGAAAGGGGCACCCCCTCCCTAAGTGAGGGCTTCAAAGCTTTAGTTCCTAATCTGAGATAGCCCGTCAAATCAAGCGGCTAACAAAGGAATTGGAGCCAACCCAATCTGGCCAACAAGAAAAAGATTGCAAGTTCCAACATAGAGCCACCTTCTTAAATGAAAGGTCCAGGATGCCATTTCTATAAGTCGAGGCAATACTTGATAAAAGAACTAGTGTCTGCCATGTGGGATGAAGCAACACGTCGGAAAGACCGTCAAAACCTAGGCTGGAAGTACCAGTCCTAGGCCGGAAGGACCGGCAACCCAAGTTGGAAGGACCAACACTATGTCGGAAGGACCGACAAAACCTAATGTTGGAGGTACCAGCATCAGGCCGGAAGGATCAGCAAACATGCTGGAAGGACCAACACCATGTCGGAAGGACCGACAAAACCTGAAGTTGGAAGTACCAGCATCAGGCCGGAAGGACCGACAAACATGCTGGAAGGACCAACATTGTGTCGGAAGGATCGACAAAACCTGATGTTGAAATTACCAGCATCAGGCCGAAAGGACCGTAAAACATGCTGGAAGGACCAACACAAACCAAAGACCTCTCAGGAGGCACCCAATTGATCATCAGTATCAGGAAGTACCTGATCCGGTTACGACAAACATTGTGGTTTTAACCAAAGATCTCTCCGGGGGCACCCAAGTGATCGTATCAGGAAGTACCTGATCCGGTTACGACAAACATTGGGGTTTTAACCGGAGACCTCCTCGAGGAAAACCCAACTGATTGCCTAGGCCATTAATACATGGTCCGATTGGAACAAACCATGGGCCTATAATGACCTCTTCGGAGGCATTAAACCCAAGACCTCTTCAAGGGAATATGTTCAAATTTATTTTCCAAAGGGCTTGGACTGCCAGGTTAGCGAGAAACATGATTGAAATTAAATCCTCTCAAGCAGGCGCACAAAAACAAAGATTCCACTCCATTAAAAGATAAAGATTTGATCGACTAGGCTGGAAATCCTTGAATCATGAGCAAACCAGGAAATTTCGAATGCGAGTGAAAATCACATGACCGGGGAATTCCGAATATAGTCGATCACAAATGTCATGCCTAACCTTTAAAAGTCTGTGATGAATTTTGATATAGGCGCATCACCACCGCATTAAATAAATTCAACAATGCTCACTTAAACATTTCGTAAGTTCGACACAACTTTTACATTAAAGGCTTGGCATCTATAAGGATTATTTGAAAAGCAAAATGGAACCCCTCGAAATGGCTGAGGCAAACTCGAGAAATTCGATGCAGTGATAAACACAGGAAGTGGTTACTCACAGAAAAGATGTCTCGAATACTACCCTAGTCAAAATCAAGATAATTCAGTATAACTAGTCAAGTAAATCCATTAATAATGATCTGTGACTATAACTGAAAAGTCATTATTTACTAAAAACGTACCACGAGGTCATTATAACACCAGATATTGCAAAAACAATTGACTTATGATATAAAGAATTTGTGTTGTAAGCATGAAAAGAAAATAGGTGTGGAACGCAAAACAAGAAAGTGCGACAAAGCTAAAGTAAAAGGCTGCAGTACAACAAGCTTAACACAGTTTCATCGCAGCAACACAGAACCAGATCACAGAATCACAAGTTAAGAGTATCAGACAGGAATGTGCGTAAAGTAACAAGCATAAAGCGAGGGCTGGCACTCGCATATACAATCGGTCTGAGTACAGTAATCAGAAACTAAAGCATCAAAGTCACAAATATTCCTTCTTTTTCTTCCCACTACTAGAACTCAAAGACTGTTTGATGGAGGGAGGGGGAGATGTATCAACTGCTTGGTTTCCATCTTGCACCTCTTTACCTACATAAGTACTCTCGGGGGACGATAGATTAATAATTTCCGACTTATTCATAGCGGGGTTTCTCCTGCATTTCAAAGTAGACACAACCTTAATATTCCAAACCTTGTCCTCATCATTACTAAAATCATAGTCAACATCTTCCATATCAGATGCAGTAACTAATGATGCATTACCTGGAGGAGGAGTAATATGCGGGCCAGTGCTAGGTGACACTAAGATCGAGTCGGTAGTGGTAGCTTGAACAGTGGTGACACCAATAGGAAGAAGAGGTGACGAAGGCAAACCTATTACAAGTGAATAATGAGCATGGAATTCGACAAACCCAGGTGAAGAAATAAGATAATCCAAATCTAGTATGGTTTGAAAAATATCAGTTTTACCTGGGGTGTGCGGGTTTATGAGCTCAATTTCATAATCTTTAACATTCAAAGGGGAGTCATCACTTTTCCTATTCCCTGCACATTGCTTAACAATAGGCTCCTCAACAGCAGGAACTTCAGTAACATTCTCGTCGGTATGGATAGCCGGAGGGCCCGTAGGAGGAGTTTGTGAACTAGAAGCTTCAGAATTGGCAGGGCGGGTTGGAGCATGAATAGAGGTAGCACTCGGGGTTTTCTCCCTAAGGGGTTGAACTCCCTCATCCATTAATATTTTCCTGCCCTTAGCCAAAGCATCACGGTCCCCTTCTTCAAGGAGACTCTCCTGAAGAACATTGTCTTCTACGCCATTAGAGTATATAAGCAATCATTCCCAGATAAGAGCCAAACTTCATGGAAAATCGTCATTCAAATAGCTTAAACTTCTGCGGTTCATGACGCGGTAGATATAAAATTGGAACAAAGTATCATCGGTCTTGGCCTGTTCAAGAGCACTAGTTAGCTTAGCATTATCTCCTTCCAGAGCTTTGAGAGCCTTGTTCTGAGAAGTAATCTTGTCGTCAAGAACTGCCTTTTCTTGTTGATAAATAGTTGAAGCTCGCTTTTGCAAAGAAATTGAGATTCAGCAAGTTCTTGAGCAGATTGAGCTTCCTGGACTTGTTTTCTTATATCTTCAAGCTCTTTTTTAAGTTTCTCATTCTCAGCTTCCAAGCTATTTACCCTGGTACTTCCACCTTTTAGAGATGCAATTTCGGACTCTTGGGATCCGATCAAGTAGACTAGTCCATCTTCATCATTCCCCAAAGTTTCAACATGATCAAGGTGTTGGGCGTTCAACCTTTGAAACTCGTAGCCAAATTTGGCCCACTTTTCTAATTGTTGGTCAGTATTGCTTATCGCCGTGTTTAACTGTGTTTCAGGTTGACTCTTAGCAGTATCGAACTGGGTAATCATACAGCTCTTTATAGTACTCAGCCCCTCGATAGCATCCCGCCTGTCATTCGGATGTAAATCCAAATCAAAGTACATTCCTCTTAAGTCCTAAACTCCAAAACAATCCCTAAGATTCAAATTTCTAGGCAGAATTTTATAAGGAGGCCTATCAACAATCATCTAGATCTGAGTAGAAGTTGGAACAATGGATTGTTCAAGAGGAATGGGAACGTCAGGATCAAGAAACTCAGATGATTTATGGCATTTCTGATTCTCACTCTCACCTCATTCATCTCTGCTTCTCTTCTTCTATCCTTTCTTCTGGTGCTTGCCATTATCACCTTTCTCTGGTATCTCTACATGATCGTTCTTTCCCCTCCTTCGAGGGCTAGTCAATGAAGGCTCAGAAGTGTGTTGAGGCTGAGAACCCGAAGATGATTGAGAACGCTTCAAGTGATGAGAAAGGTGAGATTGTAAAAGGCTTTGTGGGTTAGTAGAACCAATTTATCGAGAGAAACTATCCGATAATGAGTGCTTCATTCTTGTATCTAAAAAAAAAAGAGGAAAGGGCAAAAGTTTATGTGCTTAAGATAGAAAATATTGAGGCGAAACAAGAGGAACTTATGCAGAGTATTGGAAACGTAAGGTGCAAATAAAAGTGAAAAGAATTTTCTCGTGAATGTTTAATAATGAACCAATCTCAAGAGGCTTGTCTAAAAAGAGTCCTATATCAACAACCCTTTTCCCAGGAAGTTGGGCAAGTTCCCAAGCTATTTCTGAATTAGACTTTTTAGAGGGAATTATAAGGTCAGAGGTCATAATGTCACCCTGACTAAGATCTTTAGTGGTGTCTAAATCACCTAAGCCTCCGAAAATTCCTGTAGAACCCTCTTCTTGTATGACTAGCACAATGGGATTCTCAACAACTTTCTTAGAAATTGTTTCACCCCTTACATCAGTTCTAACTCCCTCAACTTCCTTACCTTCACGGTGAGAGGTATCTCCTTTAGTAATTAAGGGAAATGGAGATTTCGACAAAGTTTGGCTACTACCTCCAAGATCTGAACATTTCCTCAAGGGACCTTTTTAGCAGAAGATTTTCTAGTAGCACTTTTCTTATAAGCTGGAATTTTCTCGATAAACCGTGAAGGGTGAAGTAATTGATACTGACGGAGGGTCCTTTTTGTAAGTAATAACTGTCTGCTTCTCTCGGTCTTATCAACGACTGTCAAAGAGTTAAGAAGGGCGTGGTCAAGAACAATGCCTTCATCAGAAGGAATTACTGTAAAGAAGGGAAGGGGTTAAGAATCAATGTTTAAAAAGAAATTAGAGAGCTTCAAACGAGGATAAGTACCTCCTTCCATCCCTTGAGCATAAATGTTACTAGGGAATTGAACATAAAGTATCGATCTGGGAACCCCGTAACACTGCCCATTAAGCCGATAATAATTCTGCAATACTTGCCTTCCATAAAAATAAAAGATAGACGATCTGTCTTCCTTCTTTTAAAGGCATATAAAGAACAGAATCTTGAAATATAGGCGCTCGTTGTTTGATTCTTATGAAAAGTACGTAAAGTCCCATTATAATATGATATCCATTAGGATGCCATTGGTATGGGGTAATAGCCAAATGTCGCAAAATGGATTCTAAATAGGAGTTAAAGGAGGGACTGCTCCACTTAAAAGCATATGGTGATTAACTGTAACATACCCTGGGGGTGGATGGTCAGGCAAATCATCCTTTCCCGGAAACTTAGTTTAGTCTTCTGAAAATCCAAACCGAAAGGGAGTGTTGATTTACAACTGTCGGAAGGCACTCTATCAAGAGCCCGAGGTTGGGGAAAATCCTGACAAATGTTCGCCCCGAGGACAACAGTTAAGGTAGTCCCAGTTACCTGAACAGAACTTCGAGCTTCGCAAGACATAGTTGCTCCTTCGGGATTCTGACGAGATTGGTTTCTAGTTTACATTTCTACGTAAATAGATACGTTTAAAAAGCAAACCGCAGGTACACACTTCCTAGTTTAAAAAATAAAAAAAACATAGAAGGCTAGGGATTTACGATCAACATGTACTGATTAAACTAGTTCCAAGTCTCAATGACTCTAGAATGGTGATATTTGTGCATAGAATGTTTAATTAGATTACAAATGGTTAAATAAGAGCAATCCTGTACAAATATGCCATTCAAGCTAAGTTGTAAGTTACCCTGTATATTTATTTTAGACTAATGTACTATTGGTGTGAGCGGCCAATGGTAAAATCATAAGCTCAAAAATGTGTGCAAGTGTATGTCATTACAGAATAACACTACAAGGAAATATCAACAAACAATGGAGGTCTTAATGCAAGAAAGCCTCCAAGAAATGTACCAATCAAACTAGGTCGAGCACGAATAAACCAGACCTAGTTGGTCGCGCACGAACCATACCTAGTTATACATGAAGGGCACTGGCCTAGACGTGCATACTCAATCAAGACCTAGTCGCGCGTGGTCAATTTAGGTCGGTCGTGCATGCACAACTGAAGGCGATCGCTCAAATCTTGATCATGTGTGTATAGTCAAGTCCTAGTCATGCACATTCAACTCAAAAAAGTCGGTCGCTAATGCTCGACCAGGCCAGGCTCGTTCGTGACCGAACCCATATAGGAATCAGGCAGGAACGACGCATGTCAAGTCGAGTATGAATGACCATAGTGGACGAACAAAGATATCAAGGGACTACATGACCGCAAATTTCCAGATGAAGTGGGAAATGAAAACAAGTGCCATAAGCAAACATTCAAGCGCTGATCAACACATGCAAAGTTCTAAGCTACTCATAACAGTAAAAAGGCAGTTGCGCCAAATTCAAATAAAGCATGGATTGCCGGACTATCAAAACATCATTTCGACAAATGACTCACGTACATTTGGTTCAAAACAAGAATTCAGAGGACCTTACATAATCCGATATCTTCAATCACTCACAAAATCAAGTTACAAAGCAATCAAATCTAGATTTACAAGAAAATCAGCAAAATGTGTAGGACTTCATGTTTCAAACATTTCGCCGAACATGTTGTGTGCATAAGATTCAAATTGAAATGAAAAGGGGGTATAGGGTAATTGGACTTGATCGAACAGCTACATACTTAAACCCATACCAAATTCCTATCAATACAATCCCAAGCAATTCGATTCCAAATTCAAGCTAAACTCAAAAAAATTTAGTTCCACATTCCAAACAATTTCAAAGCCAACCGATTAGCTCAAAACGAAGATAAGAAAGGAGAAATCACCTATGATAATCAGAATGCTTCAGATTCAATTGATGTTACTCTAGTTCGATTCGGAAATCAATCAAGCTTTTCTGGAGAAAATCAAACACAATGACAGATTGGGAATCAATCGGTGCTGCGCGGAATTTGTTTCCTTCAATAAAAGTTGGAACACGAGAATGAAATAAGAAGTAGGAAAAGCGAGGAGACAATATATGGAGAAGACTAAAAGGCTCGTCCAGACCAAAGTGACATGTCAATAGACTAGCCCGCTCGAGCCCAAGAAGATTACACAGCCCATGATTAAACATGCTGGCCCAACCCGGCAAGCTCGCTTAATCCCAAATAACCTGCTCGACCGTACTGTATGTTGATCCAATCTTTTAGACTCGAACAATCAAGCTACAAACGAACGACCTTAAGCTCAGCTAGTTATGTCTGCGTGCGAGCAGCCTTGAGCTCATTCTATCTTGTATGTATGCGAGCTACTTGCAAACACGATCGTCTCGTGGGAAACTAGAATTAATCCATCAAGTGGTGCTACGTTTAATTATTTTGAAGCATGTAATTCTTTATAAATTAAAAATTACAAACTTCAAGGGGAAAATGTTTATCCCTTAAGAATCGTACATACATTGGATGATTAAATATGTGTTAAAACCATGAGACAAGCACTTGTATCAGTCAATCATCATAAAGCTTGCATGCTCATGTCCAGATCGTACATATACGAGTCGATCATATGTATATAGACCAAGCTAGAGGTAGAGGTTGGACGCACACAACAAGGGTCGATCACAGCATAAGGGATCAGTCGTTCATGGCAAAGGTCGGTAGAACATAACTTGCACGCTTTTGCAGAGTTTGCTCGCACAAAGTCCTACCACGCGGTTGTTCGCACAAGCCTCATGCTGATTCATACAAGTGCAGTGTCCAAATTCTGGGATCGGTCTCTCAGGTCGTCTTAGTCGCTCGCTCGCTCCTTGAACAAATATCACTGCTTCAATGAGATACCACCTACCGGTCGATCAGATAAAGGCCTATGTTAATTCCTGGTTGGTCGCTCCTACACCTGCCCTGCAGCTCTGATTGGTCACTCATACACTCGCCACCCGTTCGCCCGTTCAACTTGCCCGCGCATATGAAGGTCGCTCACACGAGACAACTGGATACAGTTGTCAACAGTTGGCTACAACAATGCGGTGGCATTTTCGTAATTAAAGGGATGAGCGACACGTAACCTGCATATATGAATTTCAACTCATTTCTTCATGAAGGCTCACCTATAAATAGGCCATAGCTTCCAACACAAAAAGGATCGATTTCCACCACCCTGAAGGGCTACCAAATTGCTTCCTCTCCCATTTCAAGTGATCCTAACATCATCTAACTCTTCTAAGCAAAGATCTAGAGCTTGACCCATCATGTCTTCCATAAGTATCTTAGAGATTGAAGATCCTCCTTCATCCTCCTTGCATTTGAAGATTTCTCACCATTCCTCCACCAATATCACCATTTCTCTGCTGGTCCAATCATTTCTCCACTAATTTGCATAGATCTAAGTGATATCTACTTGTAATAAGAGAAGATGAATGTACAAAGAGAGATTCTATGTCTTGTAACCATTAATGTCATAATAAAATCTTTGCCAAAGTGGACGTAGATCTACCTAAGATCGAACCACTATAAATTCTCTTGTCTTTTACTTTGCTTTTTAGTGATCGTGGCCCAATTACCTTAAATCTAACCATTTGGTGAAGTGCTTTCGAAGCACCCCTGGTGTTTGAGCCAATTTTGACTCAAACAATGGGCTTACATTAGATTTAAAGCTTGAAGGATCATCAAAACCAAAGTTGAATGGGGGTTGAGGAATTACAAGGTCAAATCTGTGGTAGGAGACGCTGTGGGCCGAGTGGTACGCAAATACACAAAACATAGGCATGGGGTAAAGAAGTTTAAAGGTTAGAAAAAGATGAAGCGTAGAGAGATGAAAGGGAGTGAAGATAAGTAGTGCGAAGAGGTGGTCGAAGAGAAAACCATAGACGACATTTCTGTGTTTTTAAAGCATGATTTTCAATACTTTTTTAACTTCTGCTATTAAAGATTTTACTTGTAAATATTGATTGCTGGTTATTCTCAAACATTAATATTATTAATTATTAAGTATAAAATAGTGATTATTGTTAATATTTAAAAAAATGTATTTATTAAATAAAGGATTGCCAAAAATTAAATATTAGACATTACTTCTTAATAATTAGTATTGATTATTAATTATTTAAAGTAAATTCATATTGACTGTTGTTAATACAGAAATCGTCTTCTTGCTACGCCACGTTTTTAATACCTCACAGCGAGACCGTTATTGGCTGAACGATGTATGGTTGTGCTGCTGGCAGTGCTGATGAGTTTATGCTGATTTCCGTGACTATTCACACTTGTGGTTTGCGTCGTCTCCGGTTTGATTGTTGTGAAGTTCAAAGATTATTTTTGGATCTTCCTTTATTTTGGTTGTGGGGTACTTCAGAGAGTTTGGTCGTGCTGACTATTGTTGGTTCATCGCCGCCTTCACCTGCCATCCAGTGATGGATTTGCCACGGAGATTTGCAGGTGCCTTGTGGGCGTGTTCCTTTATTTCAGCACCTTTCTCTCCTTTGGAATGCTTTATGATATCGAGACATGCAATGCTGCAATTGCGGTAGTGACGCTGGCTTGGTCTGAGTGGTGTTATGCCGCCATGTAGGTGTCCTAACTGGCCCTGATTAGTTTGGATACCATTTTTTTCCTGCTCTTACCTTGGCTAGTGCTGCTCGAAGAATATGGATCATGTGAGTTTTGGGGTATTGTGGTATTGTACTCTTTAGAATGACGTCATGTGCTAGGCATCTAATGCGAAGGTCATAATTTTTGGGTTGCCTAACTGATGTGTTCATGACATCTTGCTTAGGTGATAGGTTAGTGCTTCGTGTGCTGCTACCTTGTCACCCCAAGTCACACCGATGATGTACGTCGGTCCTTTTGGCTCCCGTGTGATGTTCCTGGCACACTGTTCTACCTGCTATTGCCTTACTTCTTCCGGCTGTAGGTATTAGTTTAGGTAGTGGTATATTCTGGCTTTGTAATTTCAACATTATAACTAGAATAGGTTGTACTATGTATGGTCTATATTATTATTTTGTTATAATCTTTCTGTGTGGAGAATTTCATAATATTCTAGTAGTTGAAACCAGCTCCTGTTATATTAGCTAGCTTAGGTAGCAATGGGTGATCCATTATAAAAATGTAATGACCCAAGGATTTTCGACTCTGAAAATCAACACAAAACACCATGTTGACTATTCAAGCATCGGAAATACCAGATCATTAATAGAAAGAAGTTAGAGGGTGATAAATAGAAAGAAAGAAGGTTAGAATAGAAGAAGAAGAACACAACCGAACAGAATTAGAGTAAATACGAATCTCATATCGGAACAAATAAAAATATTATATAACATAACTTTGAAATACAAACTTGTAGTGGTATATACATACTGTTATGAGCATACAACACAACACATCACAGTGGAAATAAACTCTATGTATAAAATGTTGAAGCCTCCTGCCCAAACTCCTCCAAGTATATCTAAAATATCCCAACTACTTGACTGCTTGTACAAATTTGGGCACCCAAGTGTTTAGAATAAAACAAATCAAAATAAACTTTGGTTCAGTCATGGGACTGGTGTAAGTAAACTCCAACCATTTTAGTTTAACTTTTCATAATCCTTTTCGAAAGAAAGGAAAATCGTAAGACCTATACACACATAAACACGAATGGTTTTTACCTTACTATCACCCAAAACATTCCTTTAAAACAATATTATTTTGATATTATAATAGTGTCTAATACAAGTAAATAACAATCTAGCGGAATGCTTGCATCTCATGTTCCACAAACATAATATACAATCAAAGCCGCGGTCTCTTATTGGGTAATGAATTTCCAACTATGACAAGGTATGGAACCACCTTCCGATCAGTGTACTCTAGATAGGATACACTAGAGTTCAACAAGAACATATTGCAACTCAGCTATACATGACCAACCGTTCATTTCGCTTGAATGTTCCAAATATATTGTCACCTTATGGTTGGTATACCAACATAACCGTTCCCGGGAGATACAGAAGCAAAAGAAGTACAAAATGAATATTCTCCAGATGGTGACAATACACCCTAATTGGGTGCGACCCACTTAGCCATGCTGCCAGTCCGGATTTTGTAATTTTCTAGTTGGTGAGGCTTGAGGTCATAACATACCATTATACAGATCACATCTTTATTTACTTTGAATTCCACATTGTCGCACCCGCCAAATCATAAATTGATTTCTCAAAGAATACCATGGGTATAAAGCTAAGAGAAACGAATTCCTCCACCATCAAACGTAAATACGTTTGAAAAGATGAACTTATGCAATCTATTAGCTATACTCTGTCACGCATTCGTCCATTCAAGTTGTATTGGGTTTGGACAAACCTAAGGCATTATTCTGTAAATCCATCTTAGGTAATTTGTACCTAGGATTTTCCAGAATAGACCTTGCATAAACTCCACCTTCAGTTATCTTCATCATATTTGATTCGCAACGCTAATGCCCATACGGAGTGGTTTTCAGATAATAAACCTGATCCTGGTCTCTCCGTATTAATAATGAAAAATGGTTAAAAACTTCGATAGTCGATTATTTGACCATCAAAGGAAAACATACATACAAACAATGGTCGTTTTCCAAATGGAAATCTTACCGATCAATCACCAATCAACACCGAGCTCTTTTAAATATATTTATCAATAATCATTTCATTTCCCAATTTCCCTTAAATATAATTACCCAAATATTTTTCCCACTCGCTTAGCCTTTCACGATTTCTTGGAAAACGTCTGCATGTATTCACAACTCCTTATTTCCTGTATTTCGAAAATATACGTTGTTAACATTGGAAAAAAATTCCTGTATCTTATTCATTTATCACTATTCTTTTACATCCATCAGTCCCTAACCGGAACTAGTAAGAGACCAACTCCCTAAGTATCAACCTCGAAGGCCAAAACCAAAATCAGATCGATGCTCAGAAAGCTATTCAAACTGACTAATTTCCAGTCAGTTTCTAATTTTATTAATCCCATTTCTTAATTTCTTATCAAAATCGTTACTTATGCCACTCACAAATTTGGTTTACGAATCCACTTCTTTTATGGAAATTATTGATTATAACGATAGCATTATAATCCATGTTTCCAAAATATTCAACTTTTGAAATATAACTTTTATTCGTTACTTTGAATAAATAATAAATAAATAAATAAATAAATCTTAATTTAGAAACCGAAAGTAAATAGTACATTTTTGAATTCGATATAATCGAATTTCAGCTTATAACTCTCTTTCGAATAATCTCTATTCGATTTAACGTTCCGAACATCGGAATAAATTCACCTTCAGGTCAACTAAATTTCTATATTCACTTTTGAATTTATCACTTCAAACATGTACAAATTTCCTTTTATAACCAATTAAATCTGTGAAACGTTTGTTTTAAATCATTATTTTCTTTAAAATGTGGATACTATCCCTTTACTAAAATATAGACTCGTTATATCAATCAAATCTTGATTTATATTTATAAACACCATTACAGGTAAAAATTTATTTGTCGAGTTATTTTAGAACTTCATTATCTGATCTCTTTTGCAAATCAACCTTGTCGTTTATTTTTTTAAATCAGCTTATATTTCAAATTCGATTGTAAAATATCGATTTCAAACCGAATATTAGTTGTCTCGTCAAATTCCAAATTATATAATATATAATTTCCAAAATAGGTTATTTTTAAAACACTCAACACTATCGAATTCTAATTGTAAATCCTTATGGATTTACTCAATTCATATTCACATTTCAAACCTCGGAATAAATTCAATAATTTCCCTTTCCATTACTCATTTTTGAATTGGCATTCATGGATTACTTAATAATAATTATTTTATCCCATTTAAAAGTATCATTAATAAATCAAACTACTTGTTTTACCATAATTAAAACAAGTTATTGCTTTCGAATCCAAATTGAAATTCAATTTCTAATTAAAAATAGATTTTCCCTTTTTAAAAATCCAATTTCTTTTCGAATATATTTTACGGTATTTAAATATACTTGTTATTTCAGGGTCAAATGTTATTCTGACATCCCAAACACACAATAATCAATCACATATTATTTGTCATATCATATAACGTAATATATGAAAAAAAACAATACAATTGTTGAGGAATCCAGTTGGATCCCTCCAATCTATTTCCTTGCACCCACAGATGTTAATCAACAATAATTTCATATCAATATAAATAATGAATCCATATTCAACTAACGACTTGTATATATAACTATATGTATTATTTCAACCACTTCATCCAAATAACCATCACACAATATTTAATCATAATTTATTGACGTTTATAAAATTATAAAACTGGACAAAGTTAGTGAGTTTACTCACCTTGGTCTTTAACCGTTAAATAACGATTAACATCGATTGATTCAATCAAGCGTTTTATTTTGCCTAAAATCCAAACAAGCTCCAAATCACTCCAAATTAGAACCATCATGTAGCCTGCGATCCTACGATTCCAACGAATCTTATTTTTGTCAAATTTCGAACACGTATGAGCAATATATTGCATTTACAAGTTTATGCTATTTAGTTAACTCAATTTAAATTATTAATTTATCTATTTGTGCTTACCAATTATTTTGAATGTCCCATGCCCTTTTACCCCGACACGTTCCTGATGCTTTCTTCCCCAATCAAAATCACATGCACGCAATAGAAGAATGAACCCAACATGTCCTTCTTCCCATCCCTCTAACAACACACATACTCAAATAAAATCACAAACTCTCACCCCTTATCGAGCTCGACACAGCCAACGCTCCTTCTTCCGTCTTACTAAATGCATACTCCAGCTTCGCTATGCGGTTTTGTAATAGCTGGCCAGCATGCGATATGTCGAGCTCCCCCATCCGATCCTCTTCAAAATCTCCCCTATCTGGTCACGCGATATGTTGAGCTCGACCAGCTCCTGCTCCATCATGTTTCAGGCCAACACACATGGCACTGAGATTCTGTGCGTCACCCTTTTCTATGTGCCTTCCGTGACATCCACGCCTCACACTTTATCCACGCACCCTCATTCCATGTCCATACCACATTTGCTTTTTCATGCATCCGCCGAGAAGATGCCATAAGTACACCCGCCTGCCTATATTCTTTCCATGATGCCTGCGCACTCCCTCTTTCTGCGCAAGTGTTTGCTGCTTGCCCTCCCCCCTTCATGCATGATCATGCCAATCCCCGTATAAATATATATGTATTGTCCATTTTTATGAGGTGTGTTTAATTTGTTTTGATTTTTCATTGCTATTGAAGGCTGCGGTCTCAATTCTGCAAAGAGAAAAGGAAATGGTCTGATTGCATGCGTATTTATAAGGTAGAGGAAGACTTAATTATTAAGGTACAGGCAATAGAGTAGCATGATATTAAACAACATAGGTGTGCATGTATTTCTTCTTCCTTGGTTATGAAGTTCTGTGCACTGTGAAAATTCAAGCAGTGGTAGGTGACTATATCTACGTTGGAAAAGATGGGGGTACGAATCTTGGGAGCTAAGGAAATGATATATATATATATTACTTGTACGTCGTTGTTTACAATTTCATACGTTTATTGGCTGCTATCGATGAAAATAAAAATACAGTTGAGACGAGCAAGGTGCCACGATCCCAAAAATATAATAAAATAGAAAAGATAGCTTATTTTGTTAAACCCCAAAAATGCTAATTTAAGGTGTGAAATACGTTAAGTAAAAGGTTGTTTTTTTCCAAATTAAAAATTATAGTAAAATTCTATAAATTAAATTAACAGTACATCTCAAAAATCTTGTCCAAATTTGAAACCAATATTTAATTATATTAAATAATTCGTTATGGCTTATAAAGGATTCTATAGCGATTTTCTGAAAATTTGATTTGGACTTAACTCCCAATCAATAAGACAAAATCTAAAATTTTCACTTCCATTAGAAAAAAATAGCTCAACAAAATCGAACGTTTCTTGTTTCGAAGAAATCCGACTTATAACGAATCATATATAATCGTTTAAAGTTCAAAACTCAATATTACGAACTACCACGACGTTACGAGCTCGTTTTAAATTATATTATAATTAATATGTTCAATCGTTGTTTAAAATTAGATATTCGTTTTTATAATTCAGTTTCAAACTGAATTAAATCTTTTAAATTATCCAATTTACACAATATTGCCTAATTCAGCTATTTCCAACTTTTCAAAAATTAAAATTATTATTCCATAATTTATATTAATTAAATATTCAAATATTTGAGTTCAAACCATTTACATTACCAAACCAATATAATAAAATAATTAAATAAATTAATTATTAAATCGCTAAAAATCTGGGATGTTATATTCCTTTCCCCTTAAAAAAATTTCATCCTCGAAATTGCTAAGGTAGAAAAAATGTTATAGACCATATTAACTAGGTTAAAATCTTTTATTTACATCCAGTTTCAATCTTAACTGAACTAATTAATTTTAATCAAAATATTAGTTTATTCTTACTAACAAATATTTTTAAAAATTCTGAAAATTTTCAAACAACTTAAATTTTCGAAAAATTTCGCCAGTGTCTCCTTTGTAGTCTCGATCGATACAACTCGCCTCTCTAGGCCTTCTCCAACCTAAAAGAAAAACAAAAAGCCAAGCGGCTTGCCAAATAGGCTTATAAATCTCATACTCATACAATGTAAACTTGTACCCTTGTTGTTGGGCATTCAACTCTATTTCTTCCTGCCACTACCAACTCAGCATATACAAATGTATTCCCAATTGATCTCCAACCAATTCGTCCTTAAATCCAATCATTCGTCTTATACCCAAGCTGAATTTCCATTTCAAACTTCGGTTCCATTCTTACTCAATAATTCCATAACCAAGTTCAGTTCCAACCCAAATTCTTATTTCACAAATTCCATTACATCACCAAGTTAAATTCTATTCCAATATATTTTCCACTTAACTGGCTTCAATTCAATTCCAATTTTATTTAATGTAGTTTAATTTAAATTCAAATTAGTTTATTCACTTTTACAATTTCAATCTATTTAACTTCATAAATTCAATTTAAATTTCAGAATTCAAGTTCCTGGGTTTTATTTCAAAATCAGTTTTAAATCATATAATATTTACATACAATAATAGCAATTCAAAACATATGAATTTCTGAACAACTTATTTCCCCAAAAAAATTCAAAAACTAAATCTTTTGTAGTAATCCGTCAATTAGAAACTCGAAAATGAACTCAGATGATGTTCGGATCATCATTAGAATTATTTTCCAGCGACCGAAGTGAGTTTAATACTATATTATTCTCAAAACTCATTCTCAAACACTACCATTTTGAAATTATTTCAAAATATCTTTCAAAATGTTTGGAAAAAATTTCCAAATTCCCCTAGGATTTTAAAGTTTCCATACACTCAATACAAAGCTTCATTTACAAATATCTTTCCCAGTTTCTGGGATTTTTATTCCAAATCCAATTTAAATTCAAATTTAATTCATCTGATTTCGTATATTATACTTATAAGAATTTTGGTTGGTTATTTATAACCATCTCAATCATAATCTTATTTGATTACAATACCAACTAACACATTCGATATATATAATAATTCCCAGATATATGCCTTTTTTATACCAAAATATATTTTGGGTAAAACTATTTCTTTTACCCTCTTTCAAAAACGTACCATGTCGGTTCGTTGTATTCAAGTGTTTAGAAACCCCTATCGACATTGTGGTGCCCCTTCGTCGACCAGAATTCATAAGCCACTCAATCAATAGTTCTCCACAATATAAAACCATTTTATATAAATCTACACATATACTCTCTCGTGTGTGTGTGTATATATATATATATATATATATCCACAATATATATATACCCAACTCAATCTAAGGCATTACTAACCCCATCTCTATTTAGTTATGCCACAGAGCCAAGTTAATCACTTAAACTTCAGCTCTGAAACCACTGTATGGACCCCAAGGATTTTTGACTCTAAAAATCAATACAAAACACCATGTTGACTATTCAAGCATTGGAAATACCAGATCATTAATAAAAAGAAGTTAGAGGATGAGAAATAGAAAGAAAAAGGTTAGAATAGAAGAAGAAGAAGAAGACAACCGAACATAATTAGAGTAAACACGAATCTCACAGCGGAACGAATAAAAATATTATATAACATAACTTTGAAATACAAACTTGTAATAGTATATACATATTATTATCAGAATACAATACAACACATTACAACGGAAATAACTCTATGTATAAAATGTTGAAGCCTCCTGCTACAAGCTCTTCCAAGTATAACTGAAATATCCCGACTACTTGACTACTCATACAAATTTGGGCACCTAAGATTTTAGGGTAGAACAAAACAAAATAAAGTCTGGTTCAGCCATGGGACTGGTATGAGTAAACTCCAACCATTTCAGTTTAACTTTTCAAATTCCTTTTCAAAGAAAGGAAAATCGTAAGACCGATCCACACATAAACACGAATGGTTTTTACCTTATGATTACCCAAAACATTCTTTTAAACAATATTACTTTGATATTATAATAGTGTCTAATGCAAGTAAATAGCAATCTAGCAGAACACTTGCATCTCACATTCCACATACATAATATACAATCAAAACTGCAGGCTCTTATTGGGTAATGAATTTCCAACTATGACAAGGTATGGAACCACCTTCCGATCAATGTACTCTAGATAGGATACACTAGAGTTCAACAAGAACATCTTGCAAATCAGTGCTACACATGACCGGCCATTCATTTTTCTTGAATGTTCTGAATATATTGTCACCTTACGGTTGATATATCAACTTAACCGTTCCCGTGAGATACAGATGCGAAAGAAGTACAAAAATGAATATTCTTTAGATGGTGACAATATACCCTAATTGGGTGCGAACCACTTAGCCATGCTACCTGTTCGATTTTTGTCATTTCCCGGTTGGTGAGGCTTGAGGTCATAATATACCATTATACATGTCACATCTTTATTTACTTTGAATGCCACATTGTCACACCCTCCAAATCACAAATTGATTTCTCCAAGAATACCATGAATATAAAGAAAAGAGAAACGAATTCCTCCGCCACCAAACGTAAATATGTTTGAAGAGATTAACTTACACAATCTATAAGATATACTCTGTCAGGCATTCGTTCATTCAAGTTGTCCTAGGTCTGGACAAACAGAAGGCACTATTCTGTAAATCCATCTTAGGTAATTTCTACCCAGGATTTGCCAGAACAACCCTTGCATAAACTCCGTCTTCAATTATCTTCATCATACTTGATTCGCAACGCTAATACCCTTGCAGAGTGATTTTTAGATAATAAACCTGATCCCGATCTCTCCGTATTAACAACGAAAAATGGTCAAAACCTTGATAGTCAGTTATTTAACTATCAAAGGAAAACATACATACAAACAATGGTCGTATTTCCAAATGGAAATCTTACCTATCAGTCACCAATCAACACTGAGCCCTTTTAAATATATATATATATATATATCAATAATCATTTCATTTCCTAATTTCCCTTAAATATCTTTACCCAAATATTTTTCCCACTCGCTCAGCCTTTCACGATTTCTTGGAAAACATCTCCATATATTCACAACTCCTTATTTCCTGTATTTCGAAAATATACCTTATTAACATTGGAAAAACATTTCCATATCTTATTCACGCATCACTATTCTTTTACATCCATCAGTCCCTAACCGTAACTAGTAAGAGAACAACTCCCTAAGTATCAACCCCGAAGGCCTAAACCAACATCAAAACGATACTCAAAAAGCTATTCAAATTAAGTAATTTCTAGTCAGTTTCTAATTTCCTTAATCCCATTTCTTAATTTCTTATCAAAATCATTACTTATGCCACTCTCGAATTTGGTTTACGAATCCACCTCTTTTACGGAAAATATTGATATAATGATAGCATAATAATCCATGTTTCCAAAATATTCAACTTTTAAAATATAACTTTGATTAGTTATTTTGAATTAATAAATAATAATTAATTAAATCTTAATTTAAAAACAGATAGTAAATAGTACCTTTCTGAATCTGGTATAATCGAATATCATCTTATAACTCTCTTTCGAATAATCTCTATTCGATTGAATGTTCCAAAAGTCGGAATAATTTCACCTTCGGGTCAACTAAATTTATGTATTCACTTTGAATTTATCACTTCAAACATGTACCAATTTCCTTTTATAACCAATTAAATCTGCGAAACGTCTGCTTTTAAATCATTATTCACTTTAAAATGTGAGTACTATTCCTTTACAAAAATCTGGACTTGTTATATCAATCAAATCTTGATTTATATTTTTAAATACCATTACAGGTAAAAATCTATTTTCAGAGTTATTTTAGAACTTATTATCATATCTTTTTTGCAAATCTACCTTATAGTCTATTTTATTTAAATCAGTTTATAGTTCAAATTCGACTTTAAATTCGATTATAAAATATTTGTTTCAAACCGAATATCAATTATCTCGTCAAACTCCGAATTATATAACATATAATTTCCAAAACTAGGTTATTCTAAATTATTTGACATCGTCGAATCCTAATTATAAATCCTTATGGATTTATTTAATTTATATTCGCATTTCAAACCTCAGAATAAATTCAATGATTTCCCTTTCCGTTACTCATTTTTGAGTTGACATTCACGGATTACTTAATAATAATTATTTATCCCATTTAAAAATATTGTTAATAAATCAAACTACTTTTTTTATTATAATTAAACAAGTTATTACTTTCCAATCCAAATTGTAATAATTTCTAATTAAAAATAGATTTAACCTTTTTAAAAATCCAATTTCTTTTCGAATATATTTTACGGTATTTAAATATACTAGTTATTTCAGGGTCTAATGTTATTCAGACATCCCAAACACACAATAATCAATCACATATTATTTATCACATTATATAACGCAATATATGAAAAAAATACAATTGTTGAGCAGTCCAATTGGATCCCTCCATCCTGTTTCCCTGCACCCACAGATGTTAATCAACATTAATTTCGTATCAATATGAAATAAATAGTAAAATAGAATCCATATTCAACTAACGAGTTGTATGTATAACTGTATGTATTATTTCAACCACTTCATCCAAACAACCATCACACAATATTCAATCATTATTTGTCAACATTTATAAAATTATAAAACTGGATAGAGTTAGTGAGTTTACTCACCTTGTTCGTTAATCGTTAAATAACGATTAACACCGATTGATTCAATCGAGTGTTTTATTTTGCCTAAAATCGAAATGAGCTCCAAATCACTCCAGACTAGAACCATCGTGTAGCCTGCGACTCTACGATTCCAACGAATCCTATTTTGTTTAATTTGGATCACGTACGAGCAATATATTTCATTTACAAGTTTATGTTATTTAATTAACTAAATTTAAATTATTAATGTATCTATTTGGGTTTACCAATTATTTTGAACGGCCTGGCCTTTTACCCTGACCTGTTCTGGATGCTTTATTCGCCAATCATAATCAAACGCACGCATACTCAAAGAAAATCACCAACTCTCACCCCTTATCAAACTCGACACAACCAACGCTCCTTCTTCCATCTTACAAAATGCCTACCCCAGTTTTACTATGCAGTTTTGAAATGGCAGACCAGCACGCGATTTGTCAAGCTCCCCCTGTCGATCCTCTTCAAAATCTCCCATATCTGGTCATGCGATATGTCGAGCTCAACTAGCTCATGCTCCATCGCGTTTCAGGCCAGCACGCATGTCACTGAGATTCTGTGTGTCCCCCTTTTCTCTGTGCCTTCCGTGACATCCACGCCTCGCACTTAACCCACGCACCCTCATTCCATGTCCACACTACATTTTCTTTTTCATTCATCCGCCGAGAAGATGCCATATGTATACCTATCTACCTATATTCTTCCCATGATGCCTGCGCACTCCCTCTTTTTGTGCATGTGCATACTGCTCGCCCTCCCCCTGCACGCCTAATCATGTCACTTCCCATATATATATATATATATATATATACACACACGTACTGTCCATTTTTCTGAGGTGTAATTTTTTTTTTGATGTTTCATTGCCATTGAAGGCTGCGGTCTCAACTCTGCAAAAGAAATGGTACGGTTGCGTGCGTATTTATAAGGTAGAAGAAGACTTAATTGTTAAGGTATAGGCGATAGAGTAGCATACTATTAAACAACATAGGTGCGCAGATATTTCTTCTTCCTTGGTTATGAATTTCTGTGCGATGTGGAAATTCAGGCAATGGTAGGTGACTATATCTACGGTGGAAGAGATGGGGTTACGAATATTGGGAGCTAATGAAACGATTTATACTTGTATTAATTGTATGCCGTTGTATAAAAATTTCATAAGTTTATGGACTTCTATCGACAAAAATAAAAATACGGTTGAGACGAGCAAGGTGCCACGATCCAAAAAGTATAATAAAATAGACAAGATAGCTTATTTTGTAAAACCCCAAAAATGCTGATTTAGGGTTCAAAATACGTAAAATAAAAGGTTACTTATTTTCTAAATAAAAAATTTATAGTAAAATGCTATAAATTAAATTAAGTATACGTCTCAAAAATCTTGCCCAAATTCGAAACCCGTATTTAATTATATTAAATAATTCGTTATGGCTTATAAACGATTCTATAGCGATTTTCTGAAAATTTGATTTGGACTTAACTTATAAAACGAAATCTAAATTTTTCACTTCCATTAAAAAAATAGATCTACAGATTCAAACTTTCTTATTTCGAAGAAATCCGACTTATAACAAATCATGTACAGTCGTTTAAGGTTCAAAACTCAATATTACAAACAACCGCGACGTTACGAGCTCATTTAAATTATATTATAATTAATATGTTCAATCGTTGTTTTAAATAATATATTCTTTGTTATAATTCAATTCTAAACTGAATTAAATCTTCTAAATTATCCAATTTACACAATATTGCCTAATTCAGCTATTTTCGACTATTTCGGGAATTAAAATTATTAATTATTCCATAATTTATGTTAATTAAATATTCAAATATTTGAATTCAAACCATTTACATTATCAAACCAATATAATAAAATAATTAAATTAATTAATTATTAAATCACTAAAAATTTGGGACGTTACAAAAAATTACTATGGCGGACTGACCACCATAAAAATCGATGTATAATAGATTGGTAATCTGCCAATCTCCTGAAATATTGTAACTATTATTTGTTATAAAAATAAGTGTTTGCGGTCACTTTAAAACCGATCGGCTTTGCCGAAAAAAGTAAATCCATATTGATTAATTGTTAACTATTTAATAATTTCTATTTAACAATTATTTTATATTTATTTGTAATTATATTAGTTATTAAACAATAATTATTGATATCAATTATTAACAGTATTTTTTATTGATAATTTAATTACAAATTATTAAGTATTATTAATTAATTTTAATTATCAGACAAATAAAATGAAAAGTTTTAATAGTCGTATATTATAATTGGCAAAAAGAAGAGTAGTTAAATACAACATGAAACATCTTTTATAGCTGTTAAAAAGAATTGAAATAGACATTTATTAATACAACTATTTCTCTAAGGTCTAAACCTAAGTGTTACATATACTACAGTTATTTATAGTATTAACTTCCAATGATAGAAAACATATTGTTAGTTAATCATAACATCAGATAACGCAGGAATATGATTTTTTTGAAATAACATTCATCATTAAACATCCATTAGATTCTCATGCGAATCCAGGTACGTATCAAAATATATTTATTACAAAATACTATCCTCAAGAGGAACATGTGAAGATGCCTCCATAGTTAATCAAAGTTCAAAACATAGGCAATAGACAACTTTGCCTTTCATATATCAAAAAGACATAAAAACACATAGCGGAAAGAGCTCCCAAATAGTTATAGCCTTATATTCTCCTTTGAAAGATTTTTATGAAGAAGGTACCCTGAAAGACCTTAATAGTCAACCTACACAAATGAGTACCCGAGAGTTTAAGGGGAAAAGCGAAAAAAATATGGGTCAGTCAAAAAGACTAGTGTGATTAAAAAATCTTATACCTAGCAAAATGGAATTTAGTTGTACCACACTCCAAAGGCTTTGAGGCGATAGCCTCGTATCTTATTAAAAGTAAGATTTAAGAGTACACCTTTCGATAAAGTCAAAGGGAAAGGAAGCGACAACCTTACTTCACAATAATTTAGTTTGGAAAATAACCCTCTTTAATAGTATCAAGAGGTAATAGGATGAAAGCATGTTATACTTCATATTGTATAGTTTTCAAAACAAATTCCTTTGATACAATCAAAGATTACAAAGGTGATAATTTTTAAAGTATCCCAAGTGTTCCACCAAAAGGTGCGAAGGCAATAGCTCTAATGCTTTTCGAAACAATATTTTCTAAGTAAAATAAACCTTTTTATTGAGTCGAAGGATTCTAAGGCATTAAACTTTAGTTTCTATTATTCAAGATGTTCTTTTATGGAAACCCCCGCATTGACCCTCCCAAAGAAGTTGAGCTAATAACTCATGTAGAGTGGCTAACTTTCGAAATAGAATTTACATAAGTATAAAAACCAAGTCTAAAGCAAAAAGATGAAAGCAGAAGCCTGAAATACTTCTGATACCATACCTATGACATTTCAAGCATTCAGCGCTATAGAAAAGTGACTTCTGAGAGCATCGGAAGTGTACTTCTAAAAATTAAATTGCACTGACAGTAAATACGAGTAAAATAGGTTTATTTCTTTATAAAGCATTAATTATACCAATCCACTATATTTTTAGAAATATGATTGGTCTATTAAAATTATGTTGGTTGAGATACAGTCTTTTCAGTACTTTGAACTTTTCAAATTGTAAAATATTTGTACATACGCATTAGCCCCACAATTAATGCATAAGCCTTCCTAAGCAAAATGAATCTTAGGAAATTCATAATAATTAGAAAATTTATGGGAAACTTCTGAAAATTTCACAAAAAGGGGAGTATATCTTATGTTATTTTGTATAAAAATTTCAAGTCCAAAATAATTAACTAATTCCTTTAATCATTTGATCATGTAATTAACAAATGATCTTCCTAATGAAATTCATAAAATGCACCTAAGTGCTTAGGAAATTGGGAAACTCAAAATCCACTTCTAAAAACATATACACATCATATCAAAATTTCATGGTATTTTTAGATATCTGAATATAGTTTTTGATCTAAAACACATTCATTTTCATGCAAATGACCCATATAATCCAAAAGTAGACATATGTATTGCTAAACAATCAAGTAGCATCATTATGAATAGGAAAAAAATCATGAAAAAGCATAGATAATTCGGATATGAACAATACCCGAATCGACCATAGGTAGAGAGTATTATTCACCTTAACTGGATAGAAGACTTGAGATTTGTAGATGTTAATTCCCTAAGCTTTAATCTTCTAGCTTCATTAGTTTTCTCCTACTTCCCTAAGCTCTCAATGGACGGCTTCCTTATATTATCTATTATGTTCTTAGAAATGAAAACATGTTATAAAATATGGAAGATTATGTATTTATATGAAGCCACAAGTTCCCTTCTTTTCCCCTTTCATAATCCTCCTTCCTTATGTGTATTTTAAGTTAATTAGTTCTTAAGACCAACCTATTAGTTAGTTTATTGAGCATAAATCTCATCTCCTCATCCACTATGTTATTCCTATTTAATTCATCTAACTAAATTCTTGAATAATGCTTACTAAAAATTAAGGATGTTATATCTACCCTCCTTTAAAAAAATTCCCTCAGAAATCTTTGAAGGACTAGAACAAGCATAGAAATAATAGCAATCAAGTAATAAATTCTATCTATGCAAGCATAATCCACTAGTAACATTTCTTTAAGGCAATGTAGAACGTACCATAAGCAGATCAGGAAAAGAATGCCTGATCATGTCTTCAATTTCCCAAGTACAGTCTCTATCATTAGCACTCCATTGGACCTTCACTAGTTTTACTATCAGAATTCTCAACCTCTTTTCATATCTTGCTATAACATAAACTGGTTATTTTACAATCTTCAAACCCACTAGCTCTTCCAACGCCTTCAGCTCTATGGTAGAAATTGGATACATGAAATACGTTACAGGAACATACAAAACTATTTGGCAGCTCAACTAAATAAGAAAGCTTCACAATTATTTCCAAATAAAAATTTGTCCAATGATCTATGGCATAAGATTTCTTGACTTCTTGAAGTGAACTACACCTTTCTTTGACGACACTTTGATGAAGACTCATTCTCCAATGGAGAATTCAAAATCTTAGGCATTTCATCAACGTTAGTTTTCTGTCTTGACCGAGCAACCTTCATTCAACTTCAAATAATCTCAATCTTTTCTACCTCTTATTTTTCTAAGTTTGAAACTAAAACCAATATATCTCCGGTTTCTAGCCAACACAATGTTGACTTACATGGCCTTCCGTATAATTCTTTGAACGGCTCATTCCTGTACTAGCCTAATAGCCATTATTATAGGAATACATGACTAGATAAAAATGACCTTTCCATAAGACACTAAAATCCAAAAATGCATGCTCTCAATAAACCCTCGAGTACCTTATTCACTATTTCATTTCCAACCATTTATGAGTGATATGAAGTACTCATATTGAACTTCGTTCCAATGCATTCTGCAGACTCTTCCAAAACTTGCCAGTAAAAATGGGTCTCTATAGCTAACAACACTACTAGGAAGTCCACAAAGTCTTACTATATTTTTGGAAATAATTTAGGTAATATAGATGTTATTCTAATTGTACTGGAAGGAATAAAATTGGCACTTTTGGTTAGCCATCCATAACAACCATATGCTTTTGTTTCCCTTCCTCGACCTTAGAAACAAATCAAATAATTTCCATGGATATCTAATCTCATTTCCAAATTGGAATGTCTAATGGTTGTGGCGAACAACTTGGCTTTTGATGTTCGGCTCTCACTTGTAAGCAATTCATGCACTGCTTTACCCATTAGCCAAAATCCCACTTATGTCTCCGTAGAAAAAGTTTCTCTTCAAATCTTTGTACATTTTGGTATCGCCATGGTGTATCAGGTACTTAAAGCAATGACACTCTGTAAGAACTTCCTTCCTAAGGTCACCAACATTTGGGTCACACAACTTTTCTTTCTTTCTTAACAATTTGTTTCAGTCAAGAGCGAAATCCATTAAATCCCTAGCTTCTATACTGACTCAAAGCCCTCGGATCCATTCAGCCAATGAAGGATCCTCTTCTAGCTCAGACATGATTCTCTCTATCTAAACCATTCAATCTTCTAAACACGACATCATAGTTGTCCTTCTACTTGAATTTTTCCCCGAACTAATCGTTACATCACATGTAGTTAGGGTTTCCAAATAATTCGATTCGACCAACATAGCTAACACCACCCATTGATATTTTTTGCTAAAGGCATCGACAACCTTATTCCCTTTCCCGACTGTATACTCAATGTTTAATTCATAAGTTTCCAAGAACTCCAGCCATCTCTATTGCCTCACGTTCAACTCCTTTTGAGTGAACAGATATATTTGTGAATATCTCAAATCTTTCTTCCAATAGGTAGTGTCGTCAAATATTAAGTGAAAAGACGACGGTAGCTAACTGTAGATCATGAGTTGGATATCTTACCTCATGCAGTCTTAGTTATTTGGAATCATATGCAATGACTCTTCCCTTCTGCATAAGAATAACTCCCAATCCTATTTGGCAATCATCAGTATAAATTACTAAATCTTGATTTCCACTTGGCATTACTAACATAGGAGCATTGTTCAATAAGCGTTTCAAATTCTGGAATTCTTTCTTACACTTATCAGAACTAAAAAACTTAGCATCCTTTCTGGTTAGCTTAATAAGTGGTTATTCTATCTATAAGAAATCCTTGATGAATCTATGAAAGTATCTGGCTAATTCAAGAAAGCTTATGATCTCAGTAACAATCTTTGGGCTCTTCCAACTATTAATGGCATCAACCTTCATCAGATCTATAGACAGCCATTCTCCTGAAATAACATGACTCGGAAACTTCACTTCTTCCTCCTAAAAGTGACATTTGAAAATTTTAGCCTTTAATTGATCTTTTCGCAAGGTGTTAAGTACAATCTGAAGGTGTATTTCATGCTTCTCCATATCCCTAAAATAAACCAATATATCATTTATTAAAACTAGGACGAACTTATCCACGTGCTTTTGAAATACTCACTTCATCATATCCACAAAGAAAGCTACAACATTCATCAATCCAAATGGCATGACTATCCATTTGTACGATTCATACCTTATATGAAATGTCGTCAACAGAGTAATCTCCTCAGCTACCCTTAATTGGTGTAAATTAGTAGCCAAGTCCAATTGAGAGAATACCATAGCTCCACTTAGTTATTTGAACATATCATCAATCTTTGGCAAAGGATATTTATTTTTCACCATCTTCACATTGAGCCTTCAGTAGTTGATACACATTCTCAATGATCTATCAGGCTTCTTTAGAACATTGCAGCAGGACCCTCATGGTGAACTTTTTAGATGGAAGAAGCTAATTTTTAGATGGAAGAAGCTTTTTCCTTCCAAATCCACTAGTTTCACCTTCAGTTCCTTAATTTCCGTAGGTGTTATTCGACTAGGTTGTTTATTCACTAACTCTGCTCCCGATAATTGATTCTTAACTCGATAGCTCTTTTCAGATGTAGTCTGTCACTGATTTGAATACATCAACGAACTCCTTAATGATAAGAACTTGACTTACTTCTTCTTCCAACTCTAATGCACCCAACAAAGCAAACATTTATGACCTTACGATTTCAACGAAATATACGATTCGACTATTACAACTTGGGTATCTTAATGATACCTCCCTATTTTAACAAAATATTTTAGCATCATAATGATTTAACCAATTCATACCCAATACGATTCCAAAACCTTCGAAATTAAACACACATAAACTACAAACAAATGTGCAACCTAGTAATCGAAACTCTATCGCATCTCATTCCATGAGTCATACAGACTTCTATAGGATTAGCTACTCTAAAGGAAGTGATAAGATATGATGGTTCTAAGGATAGTTCATCTACCATTCAATTAGAGATAAATGAATGTGATGCATCAGTGTCAAACAAAACTCTTACATGAATGCTATGAATCAAAAGCATACATTTCAACATAGTTATTCCTTCTTTCGTAGCAGTGTGTTTGGAAGATGAGGGTTTCAAAGCAAGAACTTTACCATTCGCTGCCTCTAGACACTTATTCTTGCAGGGTCCAAGCGGGTTACAAATGTATCATCTAACATTCGACTTCGCAACAGTGATCCTTGCCTCTCCAAACTTGCACTTTATCAAAAACTTTCTTCTTACATTTGTAGCAAGCAACCTTGGCTTTGTTCTTCTTGAACTTCTCTACTTTATGAGCTTTCTTACCCGTGAAGAACTTTCTTTTCTTTCCTTAGTACTTATGGTTTCCATTGGGTCTCTTACATTCCGTGACTAACTCTTCATTGCGAATGACCATCTATAAGACAAACATCGTTGGGGCCTTGTAAATGAGGCATAGTCGCCCTTGCGATATCCGATAAAAAACCCATTAATGAACTTTTCATTCCTTTTTATAACCATATCAATTATCTTATGGGCATAACAAGATAATTAATTAAACTTAATTGTGTGCTCTACCATTGACAACTCCTACTGCTTTGGCTTAGAAAATTTCCTCATTAATAAAGAATGGAAAGCTTCTAATAAGGACCCGATCCTAAGCATTTTTTGTAAATCTTCCCATGTGATCTTCTCCTCTGGTGTTCTGGCCATGATTCCATTCCACCTGTGCAAAGCATTACCCTGTATTTGTCTTGACTTCAACCTTTTATTTTGTTCACCGATAAAACCTAAGTCTTTAAAGATTTTCTCGTAATGCAAAAACTTAGTATCAACAACAGTAGCCTCTTCTATTTCGAGAAAAGGTTTTCCTCTTAGACTTGTGTAATCCAACATCGTGTAGTTGTTTCTGATTAGCACCACGAGATTAACCCCTTCGAAATCAACAACAACTCTAGCCTGCATCATCTGAAGAAAGAATTGATACAAATTCCCTTATCCACGGTTGGGATTTTAGCACCTTGATTCTCATTAGCCCTTCGACCGTGATCTTCCCGAGCATCAGTTCAAGTATTTTCGTTAGCCTTAGTGTTTTCTTTGCCAAGTTTTAGCCTCACACTTCTTCTCTCCATAACTTACTTCTGTATTTGTAGATGAACCTTTGTAAGATACCGAATGGTGACCCTGAGACTGTGGGGGTATATCATACTAATATAATAAAAATACAAGTAAGGTATATTACCATTATCTCAGTCCAGACACTTTACTCTGATCTTTGGAAAAATAATAATTAAGAAGATGTTTTTATGTTTGTATAAGCCTGTGCTCTGATAATAAATTGTAACTACCCATCTTTTGAGGCCCAAAGCTACGCGCTATAGATGATTTAGTCTTCTACGGTATTAGCTTCCAGTGATAGAAAACATGTTGATAAAACAACTTTGCCTAAGATAAACTAAAAAGATATAATAACACATATCGGAAGAAGCTTCTAAATAGCTATAGCCTCATGATCGCTTCTAAAAGCTTATTTTGAAGAAAGTAACCAGAATGACCTGAACCGTCAGTCTACTCAAATCAAAACTCGAGAGTTTAAAGGGAAGAAGAAAAAATCGATGGGTAAATAAAAAGATTAGTGTAAATAATAAATTTTCTACCCAACATAATGGATATCTAGTGAGACCATGCCATAAAGCAGATCAGATTTCCCTCTCACTAGTATCGAGCTATAATAACATAACCAATCCATGATCCTACATTTCAATGGTCAGTACAATAACAATGGAAATTCTAATAACAATAGTAATGTGAAATATGTGAATACCTGAATTCTCCCTCCTAGTATATTGACTAGTTTTCTTAACGGCTTTGATTTAATTTTTTGTATCAATGAGTTATTTACCCATCGTCCAATTATCTATTTCAGTGTAATATTTCAATGTAGGAGTGGATTATCTATTGCATACCTCATAGTTTTACCCTTTGGATAACTAAGAATCACTTATTCAAGCCAATAATTATCCATCATGGTAGGATAATGTACATGACTATTACATACCCTTGATTTTGTCCTTTAGATAACCAATAACCACTTTCATTTACATAATTTCCTTTATAAGTTCAACTTAAATTGGTGTCTCCTTAATCTATAACTCCTATTGGATCCTCCCAAAGTTTTCACACAAACTCAACGCCATATCAATGGTTATCCACCAAATAACATAAGCATTCTGGTGGTTTTGTACCAAATATGTTACCTAATTCAATCGGTCTGACACCCTTGTCGTCCCCAATCACCCTCAACTCCCTTCGGGGCATCGATGTCAATATGTGTGCTCTCGCGATAGGCAAAACACCATCAACTTCACAAACAAGCAAGCATTTAAGTCCTGTAGACAAATAGGATGGAAACAAGAAATAGATGCGGTGGCCTCCAGTAGATTTATAAAACGATTTAATATAAGGTTCTTCTTTTCGAAACAATTAACACCAACAAACCATGGAGGAAAAGCCTCAAAACACTATATTTGTAAAAGTTTCAGGTCGACTGTAACTGAAGCCCAAGCAAGTTGGAAAGCAAGTTTATAATGGTCTGTCATCATAGGTAATGACTTCAGGGATTTTGGAAGCATAAGATTCAAGTTATAAACATTGTTTAGAAAAAGACCCAATAAGTATGACAATGATAGAGGGTAAACCTCAGAGGGTTTAAGAAAACTGTTAGTTCATGAGTTTTTGATTCAAGACAAGAAAAGACAGAAGATCGAGAAAAGTTATATGCAAGCTTGCTAATGTATGATTATTTATTTTCTATTGTCTTAGATGTGTTATATACTGTTAAAATCTATCCTCGGATATAACAACACACACTAACACAATAAAATTTATATCAAAAATTGGCAAAAGCGCCAAAACTGGGTAGAAATACACAGACCAGTCGACTGGTCAGTTCTCTACCAATCGACTGGTAGGTGGCTTTCACGCACAGTCTTGTGCATTTGTGCATATATACATATACATATATATATATATATTGAAAATTGGTACCTTTTATTACCATCCATATACTTCCATTGTATGCCTCATCAAAACCTTGCAACCCCCCTACCGGGTACTTAACAAGGAAAAATAGAGCACATATATTTTCCATATATTGAACCGTTATTATACAATACAATAATACAACCAATAAAGCAACTGAAATGAAGAAATAAAAACAGAAAGGTCATATCAGATTTTCTCTCTTCTAGTACCATGGGTGAGAAATTCTTAAACTCAGGCTAGCTTTTCCTTTATGCATTTCTTTTGAAGGTGAGATAAATTTGACTTTAATATAACTTACCCTTAAGGAAACTGGGACAATGTAATTTTTATAAAGGGATTCCATAACAACCCTGGTTTTGTGATTACCTATAATAACAAGAATAATAAATTATAATGAGAATTATAATTTATTAATCAAGGGAAAAATATTACTTGGTACAAATAATATAAATAATATCTAAGTTAAATCTAAGATATGGATTTGGGAAAATATATTCAAACTGCGAGGAAATTGAAGAAAATGAGCTTAAACTATGAGTTTGGGTTGATTGAGTTGAATAAAATATTGGGAATGAATTGAGTTTTAAATACAATATTTGGGGATGAATAAGTTTGAAATCGAGAAGAAAAATACAAGGTTTTAGTAAAAACTTTATAATGCGTAAATCTTGATAAAATAAAAATTTATAAAAAATCTTACGTATACCATTGCATTAAATTGCATAGAGCTGTTATGGTAATGGTTATCGTTACCTTCTAGAAAATACCGTTACCGTAAGAAGCAACTGAGTAATGGCGAACTCTATCTTTTCTCAATGTTCAAAATCTCAATATAATATCGCCTCTTCCTTCGATTCAGATCATAGACCTTCCATTCCTCCAGATCGGTGCCCAAATCAAGAACATGCAGATGTCCGGAGTATCTTAAACCAAGGTAATTCGATTTCTCCAGTTCTTAAATCTAAATTGGAATTTCCTGACTTAGTTTCGACCGATAAATCTATAATTGATAAAGTTGATCATAAGAAATCGAAAGCATGGATCGATGTGATCACAGAAGATAGATCTCATATTAATTCCATCAAGCTTCAGTATTACGAACCAGTTATCAGGGATAATCTTAAATTAGCAATTAGTAATGAAGAATTGACTAAAAAAGCTAGAGATAGGTGGCAAAATTCCATAGTTTTTTTTTATGTTTTTGGCAGCGAACCTTATTACAAATTTTTGAAGGGCTATACTGACAAAAACTGGAAACTTAAAGGCAAATATGAATTGTTTAGTAGAGAAAATGAATTTTTTATTCTAAAACGCGAGAATTCTGAGGATTGCGATTGAGTTTTAAGAGAAGGACCTTACTACTACAACAAGAAACTAATATATATGAAAAAATGGTATCCGAATATTAAAATGTCTAGGGAGTTTCTGCATACATTACCCATCTGGATTACATTGCCAAATCCTGAATTAGATTTTTGGTCTATAGAAGCTATAAGTAGAATTGCTTCTATTTTGGGACATCCTTTAAAATTGGATACTATCACAAAAGATTTTACTACAATATTTTATGCTAGAGTCTTGATGGAAGTGAATTATGACTTTGATTTTCCAGAAAAGATTCATATTCAATGTTTTAGTGGAGAGATAGTATGGTAGAAAGTGTTATATGAATGGATTCCTCCTTTGTGTTCCAATTGTAAGATATTGGACATTCAACTAGTGCATGCAAAGCTTTTATAGTATGGGTACCTAAGGAGTCTCCAAATTTGGAAAATGATATGGAGATAGATGATAATTTAAAGAAACATAATCTGAATGTTAAAGAACCAGTAGATAGAAACAAAGATATCAGGTATGATTCTTGTGTAGTGAATTTGTCTGGAAGCAATGGAGAACTGAGTTTGGATAATAATCTTAGAAAATCTTCTGTCTGTAATGTATCTAAAGCAGATACTTGCATGCAAGGAATTAGTGATAATGTTAAAGAAATCTCTACGGAAACTAGAAATCTGGAAGTTTGTAATAATATTGAAACTATTGACAAGCATGAGGATCATAGTAAAGTTGTTGATAAGGATGTAGGGACTGCTAAGATGAATGAAGACATTAGTTTTGAGGCTGTTAAAAATATTAATATGTCTGATGACAATCTTTCACAACAAGAGGTTGACAGTATTGGTCATCAGGATATAAGGATGGAAGACTCCGATAGTTCAACTAGCAGTATTAGAAAGAGAAGACAGAGAAGTAAATCATCTAAAGTTAAGGTTGACAAATTGATTATAGATAATGAACCATTGGTAGATATCAATCCAGAATGGACCAAGCTTGTCTCTCAATATAAAACAAGATTGAAGTCCAAAAAGATTAGAGAGGAGAGTATATCTCCGAGTGGAGTTTTAAACGGTGGCATCTAAATAGAGTTGACGTCTTTGTGTTTTTTTTTTTTTTGGTTAGTAATGTGATGATTTTGCATGGTCTTGACATTTTCTTTGGAGCTGTACTTCTATTCTGTCTGATCATGTTTGCGCCTTGGGCTGGCTTCGTTTGTTGCTGTTTTGCTTTCCAGTTTGGTGTGTTCGTTGTTGATCTTTGCTGGAGTACTTTTGGATGTGGCTTTAGAGATATTGTTTCTATCTTGGAGCAGGGTGTTTGTTGCTTGTTTAGTCTGTCTGTTGGGTTTGGCTAATTGTACTTCATGTTGGTGTTTTTTTAGTCTTGTATTTTGTTTTGAGCCGAGCTGGATTTAGTTGCATGTTTCTTTAGTGTTTGTTATGCTTGTAGCTCATTTTGTATCCAGGTCGTCCCTTATTTCTTGCACTATTTTATTATGTCATTATAAGTACCCTAGTCTTCAAAAAAAAATACCGTTACCGTACCGTTTTTACTGGTAAGCCAGAATTGCTTATCATTACCGTTACCGATCGACTGGTATACCAAAGACTGGTACCGATTATCTGGTAATTGTTACACTCGTAATGATAAATTACCGTTTGTCCGTCAAAGTGTATACCTTGACATATTGTTTGTACACAATACATCTTTATTATACTATATGTAGTGCTAGTTCATAATAAACATGAATGAGAAAGAAAATAAGTGACGCGGAATTATTTTACCTGATTTTGAACAAAATATAATCATTTATTTGGTTCTACATGCAAGTAACAAAGCATATCTGATGAGTATACTCGTGTTTTGAATTAACTGGTAAAATTTCCGTTACCGTTGGTATTGAAGAAATGTTACCGATAGTTTACCATTAAAAATGGTAAATTTACCGTTAGCATACTGTTTTAAATGGTATACCAATTTCAATCAAAAATGGTTACCAATTGACTGGTAATGTTATGGTAATGGTAAATTTACCATTACCGTAACAGCCATAAAATTGCAATATAAATGAGCAAGGGAATTTTTGAACAGCCGAAAAAGTATAGATGTTAAACATGTAGATATTGCTTGGAAAATATTTATTATGTGTTAAAATAATTTTTATATATTTGTAAACTTAATTATGTCAGGAAAATATAGTTTAAATAAATTTAACATTTAAAACTATAAATTTTGGTCAAAAGAAGTGTAAAATGTGTGTTTTATAAAATATGTAAATTTTGAAATAAACAAGACAAAATTAGTACTTAACGTTGTAATAAATATATAATACATGTTCGTGTATTTTTAATAAAATGGTATAGTGCTAGATTACAAGTTGAAAGCTTAAAACATTAAAACTAGTGAAGAAAAGGCCTAAAATGATGTAAATAGGATCTTTTTGCTTAACATAAGCCTAAACAAATTACAAATCACCCTAACTAGGCCTAACTAATCTCATTAACTTCATGGATTAGGAAGAGAGTAGTATTCTGGAAATAATTCTCAAGTATGTACTCTTCTTTGTAACACATTTCTTCTTCCTTCAAAAAACATACACCAATGAAAAATAAAACCCTTCTTGCAAAATTCAATACCTAACTCCAAAATCCAATCAAAAGCTGAAATTTGGTTGTTTAACAGTAAATACAAGTGTTGAAGCCTCAATCTAGGCCTTCGAGCTTTAGTTTTATGTCAAATTTCTTTCTCTAAAGTGCTAAATTCTTGCTACAAATCCAAAGTGAAATTTCTATCCCGATTTCTAACTTGATGCAAGTGCAGCAAGTAGAAATCTACGTGAATTCTGCAAAAATTTCGTTTTTTTACAGTAAGTGTTTTTTAAATTCTCTAAGATATTGTAAACAAGCTCTGAGTCCATGTGTGAGGCTGCATACCTTTTTCATTTCTTATCGAAATTCTCTGAAACTTTTTCTAATTCAAAGATTTGTTTGTGCATATAAATTTTTAGACCATTATGGAGTCATTTGATCATTGAAAACTAAATTGAAAATTGTAATCAAAGCAGGAATTCTCCCTGGTAAAATTCTGATGCCCAGGTCGAAGTGGAGAAGAGAAGAGGTCGACCCTAGGATCAGCTTGGAGCAGAAAAGAGTCGACCTGGTCTTAATAAATTGTGGATATACTATTTCTTTTGTTCAAGTAGCATTTTTAGATGAATATGAGTTTGGGAGATTGATTTTTGAGTTCTAATTGTTCTCGACGATTGTTTCTAAGTGGTTGAAGTTTATGAATTTAGATTGGCTTGATTGAATTTTGAGTTCTAGTAGCATTTTTTAGATGAATATGAGTTTGGGAGATTGACTTTTGATTTCTAATTGTTCCCGATGATTGTTTCTAAGCAGTTGAAGTTTATGAATTTAGATTGTCTTGATTGAATTTTTAATAAATCTACATCTAAGATCAATCCGAACCCGAATTACTATGTTTTCGAGCGTATATTTGCTTGCTAGTTTTATGAGTTACTCATGAGATTTCTGACAATGTGCACATTTTGTTTCAATAAGGAATTTATATATATATATATAGCTTTAAGCCGAATGATTTTCAATGTTTTGTTTATTTAGACTGAAACTGTCACAAAGCTATACTTTATACAATATTTTTCGATATATACAATTTTTTAAAGAAACAAATCAAATGATTTCAGAATCAATTTACAAACTTGTTTTCTCAAATCCATGTATTTTCAATTTATAAAACCATGCGTTTTTGCATCTTCGAGAAGACGAGATTTTGATTAAACTATAAAGTAAACCTCATGGTTAGGATACAATGGTATATCATATCGGTTAATACTAATCTCATCTAATTGAAGCCATTGTTTTCTAATATGGAATTTGATGTCGATTAATAATTCAATAAGTGAGAATGTGCGGTATAGGGTGCACTGTTTCCACTTCTCAGGTAACCGTCGAAGAGTTAGGGACACATTCAGGTGATATTTTTAGCACATAATGAAACTGTTTTGAAAGATGTCAGCAATATTGTCATGTCCAACAAAACTGCTTAGAGGAGGTGTCAACGGCCTTATAAGTCCATAAAAATAGCTTAAAAAGGTGTCATCCACCATGTAAGGCTATACAACTTGGGGAGGTGTGAGTATCCTTGCATGTAACGTCCTGCATTTTTAATCATAAAAAGATTATCATAATTACAAAAACCAAAGTGCAAAACAAACGAGCAATAAATAAAAGGTTGTCATTATGCCAACATAACGTTGGAATGGTATAAATAGAATTAAATAAAAAAGAAACATTACAGAAGAATGAATGGAAGTTAATTATTAACACTTTATAAATTAATAAATAAAATGTATCATTAAAGTTTAAAAATGGAAAACTAATTAATAGTAACATGCGTGTAAGCATGTGTAAAAATATATTTACTTCATATAAATATATAAACGTATAAGTTTCAAAAACAACGTGCTTTTAACTTGGAGGTTAATGCGCGGTCATTAATGACATCAAAAGAGAAAAAATGGAAATGACGTCCAAATTGGAAGTAGATAATTAATTCTGGAATGTTGACACGCATGTGAATGCACATGTATACAAATATATGTACATATAGGCATAAATATCAAAGGTGACACATGTTTGAATTTGAAAATAAACATGCATCACAAATAGAATTAAATAATGGGAATTTAGTGATGTTAAGTAACATTCTAATTTAATATGAATATGTGATCAATAATTCTAGAAATGGTAGACGTCTGAAATTAGAATTAAATGCGTATTGAAAACTAACGGAAATTAATGTGCAAGTAATAAAATAAGAAATAAATATAACATCAAAAGATAACGATTGAAATTTTATGTAAGTAAATTTCAAAGTATATGCTCATATTAATTACGTGTTTAAATTTGAACGCATGCCAAAACAGAAAAATAAAATTATAAAAATAGAAACAAAAAATGGATCTAAAAAATAAATATGTAATCGATCAAAAGAAGCAAAAAATAAACCACAAATCGAACGAAGATCTCGATGTATATTAAATCGCTATGGGTTGACCCAGAATAAACTAGGTCGATCCATGGATCGACCCATATGAGGTTTGGGTAGATTCATGTTTCGACCCATGCATGGCCATGGGTTGACCCATGTCGGTCAAAAACATTTGTCTAATGTGGTTTTCGCTCTCAGGTTTGATTTTAATGGTGCAATTTATTTAGGTTTAAATCTGACAGATGTGGTTTATCTAGACATTTATAAATGAACCTATAGGACCTTGCTCTCGAACTCATATTTTCTTAGAAGGTGCGGGATCCCTGCCTTTCCCTTTCTCCTTCAAACTCTTCAGAAATGAAATATAATAGATTTACGGTATCTGATTCGAGAATTGGAGGAAAATATAGCAAATTCAAGGTGTTGATGCCTAGATCTTTTGTCCAAATAAATTCAAAATCCAAACAGAAGTAAGCGCTATCCAAAACAGGTCCAGGCCTTAAAGCATGTTACAAGTGAGTGGATTTAAATTATATTTTTTATTTAATGGTATATGATATTGTTTGATTCCTGTAAATTTATAATATGTTCTATCCATCCTTTTTCCCCTTTTCTACGTTGGATTTTATTGTTTTATGTTGAATTTTGGTTATCGCAAAATATGTGTAAATATGTAATGTTGGCATATGTACCCAATTGAATCGTGCGTCTAAATTATGTGACTTGCTACAAACCTTCTTGTTTGCACAAAAAAGGGAATACAGATTGAATTTAGAAAGAGAAAAACAGAAATTAACATATATCTATAAAACGGAAGGTTAGGAATAAACTATACTGATTAGTTAAGAAAAAAGGAATATATTTGTATAGTTAGTCAGCGGAAAAAATAGGAAACATAATTGCAAGCATGAAAAGAAGCAAATACAAGGATTAGTGCATAACAGGTATTTTGTTGTATTGCACACTAATTCGATTACCAAAAACTTATGGAAAAAGGAACATCTTGCAATTATGGGTTTCTTTTACAGTGATTACCTAAACTATGGAAATAAATTTTTATACAGTTCTGGTAACTAATCAATTAGGAATAGGTCTGACTTCCTAAAGAATCAAATACAAAAATAAAACAAAAAAGGGTAACATAACTGAAAGATGTTATGTAAAGAAAATAAGTGAGAAATCAAGTTAAACACTTGATAAATTAGAATTGAATGTAATTTATTATAATAATTGTATAGAGACAAAGATGAATCATAATAGACAATTTGTGTTACCATAATGATGGTTATAGTTAATGTGAAATAAAGTGTATTATAAATAATCTTAAAGGTACAAATTAAGTTGAATAAGTTTAGCTCAATGACTATGGTGCAAGTTGTGATAGAAAAATGAACTATACTCTATATTTTTATAAATATGATAATTGAGAAATCATAGTAAACAAACATGGTTTATTTGCAAATATGAACATGACAGGGAATGACGAAAATGACAGTTAGACTTTAATATGACCATATTGACTTAAAAGGTGTTATGTTATGATCTTAAAATCATATGATGGCCTTATGATTAGGCATTAAGCTTTAATATGAACATGCTGACTTAAAAGTGATTTAGTTACTAGCCTAAAATTCTATGGTTATTAAATGGTTCTATGGTATAATAAAGCTAGTTAAAAAATAATGAATATTCAGATTAAATGGATTAAAAAATATTGTAAATCAATGAAAAGAAAAGTAAGTAAAACGCATAATGGTAAGGATTAATCATTTCCAAGGGATGAAGAGCCCAATGGTACATATCATCATAGGTGTCCGAAGACACGGTGGGAGCACGTCCAACTTATTATTCGACGAAACTGGAAGGAAGTACGGGACTTCGATAGGACATGAGGATACTTTGAGATAGCCTAACGAACCTATACCTAAAGAAGCTGGTCTGTGAAGTTTCACCCATAGAGTATGCCTTGGTTACATTTTATGTAATGACATGCCCTTCCGTTCACTCGAACTCGGTATTTAAACCAGCTCGGAGCGTTCAAAATGACCGGTAGTTATTTAGCTTAACGAGTTTAAATAGAAAATACACAGAGAATCACATAACAGAAGACGACAATATATCTTACAAATGAAATTTTTATACATAAAATCAGAGTGTACAAAATATTTGTGCAACGGAAAAAATAACCATATACATGAAATTAAAATAAAGTTTACAGTTTGGTCGGGCTTGCGCGCACATATGCATCTTCACATCCCTCTCCAGTTTTGTATGCTGAAAATCTAAATCTGCAACACTCGTTTCTGACCCGAGAGTTCCATGCAAAAACATAAAACACTCATGTAATGGCCCGTAAATCCGTACTGTAACGACCCAACTTTCGAACACATCGGAAGTCATTCCATTAATAAGAATAAGAATAGATAGAAGATAAAATCACAGAAACATCAGAATCACACAGCGGATTTTTTTTTCAAAAAGATAATACTTCATAATATTACACAGCAGTACATATTACATCAGAGCATCATAGGTCTAGTAATACAGCCATTCACAGTACATCTATAATTATACATATCATTGACGACCCATTTGCAGACTTATAATTATACAGTAGACAAGATAGGTAGACTAGCATACAGATAATCTTCATCCAGCTTCACAAGTTTTACCAAATCCTGATTCACTTGTCTATTCATAACAAGTGTTATGAATACCCAAGATTTTAAGGGAAAACACAGAAAAATAAACTCCGGGTCAGTCAGGGGACTGGTATGAATAAACAGTTTAAAAACAACTTAAAAAAATAAAAATATCTCATAAGACCACGCCGTGAATACGGAAAGGGTTTTTACCTTATGAGATCAAAAACACTTTGTATACTTTAAATCAGATATTATCATAGTATTTATTTGATTTTCATAAATAATTTAGAATCTAGAAGAATGCTTGCATCTCACATTCTCCTACATAGTATACAAATAAAAACTGCTTGGCACTTATGTAGATTAAATTTCCAACTCTGACAAGGTATGGGACCACCTTCCGATGATGTATATCTAGAGGCAAATACACCCGGGTTCAACAAGAACGTCTTGCAACCCGGCCCACACATGACCGACTACTCATTTCTCTTGAGTGTATCGAATGTATATCACAAATGGTTGTGTACGGCAACCATTCCCGAATGAGCAGAATCGATAGATTAAGAAACAAAAGGAATTTCCCTAGATAGGTGATGCTACACCCTAATGGGAGCGACCTACATAGCCATGCTGCCTGCCCAATTTTTGTCATTTCCTGGGTATGAGGCTTGAGGCTAGACTTACCTTTTCATCATCATTGTTTAATTTCTTTGAATGCCACATCGTCAAATCCATTGGAAATCACTAATTGATTTCCACAAAAATACTCTGGTTGTCTGGCTAAAGAAGTTTCCTTTCTGTGCCAGCAACCGGTACGTTTGAAGAAGACAACGTACGTGATCCTTTTGGAAATACTCTGTCAGACATTCGTCATTACAAGTTTTCCTGGGACTGGACAAACCGAAGGCACTATTCAAAAATAGTCCTTTTATATCACCGTCTTCAATTTAAAAATCTCTGACGCGCCGCATATAATCAAATCAGGTGGAATGTAAATTCCGGTCTCTTTGAAATGATTAACGAATATTTTTCTTTTTAAATTACTAATCTAACATGATTAAAATCAAATTCACATACATAATTACAGTCAAACTCAACAGTATATAATCATCTGGTTTATATCTGGTATTTTGATAATCATTTCAAAACGGACAATTTTGGTTTGTGCGTCGCACACGGTTTTTCTTTCCGTTTTGTTAGTTACCTTTGAAATGAATACTTACTTTATTTCTTTAGAAAAATATTTCTCATTATTATTCCTTAATCTGATCACTCATAAATGATTTAAATTATGATCAAATCGTTTATTTTACAACTTTTACACTTGGTATTTTTCTCGTCAAATTTTCCCTTTTTATCGTTCATTCTTGATTTACTTATCCTTCTTTTTATACATATAAAGTTCCTCCTTTTTATTCATCAGTCTAAACCTGATTAAAAACATTATTTACAGTTCTTGTTTTATAAAGTACAGAACTGTCCATGATCAATTTCTTATATTAGATATTTTAGATTTCAGATTAAAACTGACAAATTCTAGCGTATGTGTTACATACGGTTTTTCTACGTTGTTGCTTAAAATATAAATATTTTATTAACAAGTAAATTCAAATTTTAAATTATAAACTATAAACTAAATTTATAATTTAATAAAATTATAGCTTATGTGTTAACTGTTCGATTACTATCATACCATGTTCGACCTTCTACACTTGATCGACTTCTTTTGACTTTACAGTTGGAATATTTCCTTAGAAAATCATCTCTAATTATATTTATAAATTAAATTTATAATTTAATTTAAAATTTCAGTTTTTGTATTTGAATTTCAGTCTTTGACAAAAAAAAACTGCATTTTGTATCCTGATTCACTTCTTTCTTCATTTACTGGCAAATAAAAATGCTATTTTTATTTTTTTACTTATTTATAAAATTCTTCTTTATTTTTATTTACCGATGATTCGATTTAATAAAAATTTCCTTTTTCCCCAGATTACAATATTTAAAATAATTTACATAACGACTATCATTTTTATAAAAATGTTAACAAAAATATAAATATAAATTTTCCTTAATTTATATATTTATTTATTGTCTATTTATTTAATTATTTTCTATTTTTACATTAAACTATTTTTAATTTAAAACTTGTTCAAAATTTCTCCTTTGAAAATGGTTTACCCAAGTACCAAGTACCCATTTCAAAACCTATGGTGTGCTCATAGTAAAACTGCCCGGGATCATGCGTTCAGCCCAAAGTACCAGGTGGTACTACCCCTTGGCAAAATACCACGCCCAGACACCGTGCTCCAGCAACCTTTTTCCTTGCCGCAACAATGGTTTTCATCTCAGCCAAAGTACCATGTGGAACTACCAAGTTGCCAAGTACCAAGCCCTTAGTCATCGTGTTCCCACTACCAGATCGCCACAAAACAACAGCCGATCCTTTGCCAACCCTCTCTGTTAAAACCCGATCCAAGAAAAGTCACCACGGCTTCCACCTCCGGCCACCTGAGCCTACCCCACTCCGGCCATCGACTGACGACGACCCATGGCAGAGATTCCCCCTGGTGCGTACGTCCCACTAGCCTCCACGTCGGAGCAGTTCCACGATGAATTCGAGCAACCAAAACCCAACTAAAAACCCTACTATCGATTCAAGCACTATTTTTAGATGTTAGAAAAAATCTTTGACATTTTTCCTACCATCTGGAGATCAGTACGCACCCCCGTACTCGATTCTAGGAATTTTCATCACATGGATTCCCCGCAAAAGCCATGATCATCATTTTTGGAAAATACAAATATTTCTTGTGATCCTTTTCACTAAAAATCTTGATTTGAGTTTTAAAAATCATCATTTTGTTACCTCATCATGTTTATATACTCAAAACAAGTTTTAATTAGTTTTGAAAATCCACTTTGAAAATGAAGAACAGAGAGCCTTTTGTTGTTTCCTTTTTACAATGACAGTAAAGTTTTGGCCAAAAGAGTTTCTCTTATGAATACTTGAACGACTATGTTAAGTATTTAAGACAAGTATGACACCATGATTCTAATCCCTTAACCCAGATACACGGATCTAGGTAGAGTTGTAGAGTTTTCACACAACATATAGGACCTAGCAAGCAAAACAGGAAATGCATCCTTTACAACATATGGGGTTTTTATCAAACAATGAAGGATTCTACATCATCTTAAGCAAGCACTTCACACATGACTTATTACTTGAACAAGACATCACAAAATCCAAGTTTTGAATCATAGTTCACACAGTAAAATTGCAGGAATTTAAACAGAAATTTAGATCAGGTTTACTCACTCTCGAAGTTTGAAACCCTTGGCTTTTCCTTCTTTACTGGTCTACTTTGAATGCTCTTGTGTTGTGTAGAAAATGTGTATGCTGGTGGTCTTTATATAATGGTAGAAAATGATAAAATAATGGTGCATAAAAACATTTTCAGATTTTGCTGTCAACAAATGAAAGACAACTCGGAAAATCCTTTTCTTCCTCTCTCCAAATCAAAATACTATCACCAAATGCACATGACTTATCTCAGCCCACCTCACCATGAAAATCCTCTTGCACATGTTCTTCTTTTCCCCCATTGGTTTCTATGTAATGTCACAAATAAATGTTTATGCACCATATATGTTTTTCACAATCTTTTTCTTGGTTTACTCAAATTTTAGTATCATTTTAGTATCATATAGGTTTAGTTTTCCCTTGGGTTTTCAAACCATGACAACACGATTTAAAACAAAACGTATAAAATTAATACTTGCCTTCCAAGGCAATGCAAAATCTGAAAATTTTGTACAACAAAAATCAATGTCATGTGATGAAAATACATAGAGAAATCCTTAGAAAATCCAGGGTTTTGAAATTAACTAGTGTAGGCAAGATTCATGCTATCTATGCATGATTTTGTAGATCTTGTATGCATATGTTCTTTTGACAAATTTGCCAAGGTTTTGAAAGATGAGAAAGGGATTTTATTTTCATAAAATCAAATGAAAGGAAATAAAGAGATTGCAAAACTGAAAATACCCTTATCTAAATTGATCTTACCATGTGCACCATATTTTCCTTGAGATCTTATTTGCTATCACATCTATGGTGTAGATGGTTAATGAGTGAGATCATGAATTTGAAAGAATATTTGACAATACTTGCTCTTGTTTTAATGCATATAAAAATTCAAATATTTCTTGCATTTTGTTTTGAGAATAAAGAGGGTGTTTAATTATGTATTTAGGCAAGAGGCTTTAAGGTTTAAAAGCAAAGAGTTTGCCAAACTAAGGTTTTAAAGCCTTCTGAAAAATGAACAAGTGTTTGTAAAGAAAATGGCATTTAAAATTGCTATGCATAAGTGTTATTTAACATACATTTAAAAATATAAATTTAAACAACAATATTAAAATATGCTATCATATACATACATAATAAAAATGCAATTTACCCTTTGACATGTTTTAAACATTTTTTAAATTGTATTTGTGAATACATACTCACGATCATTTAATATGTGTTTACGATCGATGTAAAAACCCCCGGTCATTACACGTACTATCTGAGTTGACTACATACATCACACGTCCAACCCAAAAATATCACAGAAATACATCATTTTTTTTTAGAAGAAAAGGGTAGAAGAAGAATAGAAACACAACACAGAATCTCACATCGCAGCTAAACAAAATATAATATATCATAAATTTTGAAATACAAACTTTTAACTGTATAACATACAATTTTCAAAGTACAACACTTACAACACAGCGGAATAAAAATACTATATATCTAACACTGAAGCCTCCTGCTTCAAGCTCCTTTAGATAAATCTATAAAATCCTGAACTACTTGATTGCCCGTACAAATTTGGGCACCCAAGAGTTTAGGTAAAAAAAAAAAACTCTGGGTCAGTCATGAGACTGGTATGAGTAAACAATTTAAAACAGTTTGAGAAAATAAGCGATGTTCTATAAGACCACGCCATATAACACGGAATGGGTTTTTCCCTTATGAAAATCCAAAACAATTGATTTAACTTTCAAAATCCTTTTGAAAGAAACTATAATCTTTATATCAAAACTCTTTTGATATTATAATAGTGTCTAAATAAAATAAATAACAATCTAGTGGAACGTTTGCATCGCACATTCCACATATAAAATATACAATCAAAACCGCGAGCAATTATTGGGTAATGATCTTCCAACTATGACAAGGTATGTAACCAACTTCTGATAGTGTATCTCTAGAGGAGAATACACTGGGTTCAACAAGAACATCTTATAATCCAGCCACACATGACCGACCACTCATTTCGCTTGAGTGTATCGAATGCACCAACGGTTGGGATCAGCAACCGTTTCCCGAATGGGATAGCATCGAATAGAATAAGGAATTAAATGAATTTCTCTAGGTAGGTGATAATACACCTTAATGGGAGCTACCCACATAGCCATGTTGCCTGCCAGATTTTTGTCATTTCCCGGTTGTTGAGGCCTGAGGCTGCTATTGCTTACCATTCATTGATAGCACAATCACTTTGAACGCTACATTGTCAGATCCGTTAATCGTTAATTGATTGCACGAATATCTTCTGGATATTATGCTAAGAGAATAAATACTCCGCCACTATATATATTTGTACAGAACAGCATATGCGATCGTTAGAAATACTCTGTCAGACATTCGTCCATATACGTTCGTTCTGGGATTGAATGAAACCGAAGGCACAATTTCCATTGATAGAAAGAGCCCTTGCACTCTACTCCGTCTTCGATTATCTTCATATAATCTTATACGCAATGCTACAGCCAATATGAAGAGGTTCTCGGATAATAATCCAACCGGTCTCTCCATACTGACAACGATATTAGCAAACACTTCGATAGTCGGTTATTTAACTATCGAAGAGAAACAAACATCCATTGAAAACATCAAACAATCACTGGGCTCCTTAATTAATATTTCATTACTTAAATAACTTTTCCATTTCCGTATCAATATTTGTTAACCAAATATTTTCAATAATCATCTTGGCCCCTTACGTTATTTGGAAAACATTTCATATATCGCCTTCTTTTGTTTTCCATACTTAGAAAATATATTCTATTTATAATTAGAAAACATTCCAATTACTTATCTCTTCCACGACAATTCATTTAGTTCCATACTCGATAAATTTTTATTATTATATTTCCAAATTTCCACTTATTGGGGTTAAAATGAATGTTGTGTAAAACATCGTTACAACAAACCAAAACACTGCATTCAACTAACTCTTATTCAAACGCTGGTCTTCAAGACTGAGTCTTACTATTATTGGTAAAATGAAATTAATCATGTTGGGGAGTAACTACCTCTCAGACCTTGACTGAAACCATCCTTAACTTCAAAACAGACAAGACCACTTACCTCGAATAATCAACATCATATTAAACCAATTATTCATATATTTTAAATGTGTATACGTTTCTCTTTCTATTTTTATCAGATTAAATTTATTGATTTCCTTTTTATTTATAACATTCTATTTTTAATTTCGTTTTATTATCAAATTCTATATATATCGATATATCAATTCCTAATTATCAAATCTACTTAAAGTATTCGAACTCCTTAAATTTCTGAAAAATTTCGCCATAACCTCCTTTGCACGAGTCACTCGGTACAACTACAAAACGCCTCTCTGGGGCCTTTCCATTCAAAAAGAAAATCAAAAAGCCAAGCGGCTTGTCATTTCAGTGCATAAAATCTCATATTAAATTAAATATGTACCTTTTGGTCGGGCATTTCAATTTATATCTCTTCATATACTTCATTCCAAACCTTCTTAACACATATCCAAATATTCCCATTTGGTTTCAACTCAATCCATTCGTCTTAATCCAATTCGCTAATTTATTTTCTAATTAGATATATTGCCTATTTCACTTCTTTGTTTGAACATAACAAGTTCAAATATAATATCAACTTGCTTATAAACAAATTGAATTCCGTTTTCGATTCAAGTTCCCTTTTCGATTTCGAATATAATTTCTCAAATCACCTTTACTTGTTCAAAGTCGAATTTCATATTAAATATCGATTAACAAAATATTATTCAAATTAATTAATTCTTTTCAATAACTAAAAATCTGATTTTTGTCTCAAAAATCATTTCACTTACTTCACTGGAGTTCACATTTATGTTATATCTCCAATCTGGATTTTTCTAATGGGAATTCAGATTTTATTTAATTAAAATCCTTTTGATTATTTAAATGAACCGTTATGGTTTTATAATGGTTCTGGCACCGTTTTTCTTAAAATTGGATTTTGAAATAACTCAAAATCTATAAGACGAAATCCAAATTTATCTCTTCCATTAGAAAACTGTTATCAAATCGGTCTTGATGATTCTTGCTTCAAAGAATTTCAACTTAAATTGAGTTCTATATACTCAATTGAAGTTCAAAATGTCAATTCAAGAACTGTTGTGCTGCGACGAGTTCGTTTTAATTATATTTAATGTATAAACATTTTATAATTCGTTTATATATAAATTCTAACTTCATTCTAATATATTTTAATATATATTAAACCAATTTTCCAAATTCAACTTAATAATTCTGATTATCCCAGATCGCCAATTATTTCGTATCTCAATTATAAATTATTTATAATTCAATCTTCTATATTAAATTATAATTCCTTTATAATAAATTATTTATAAAATTCAATATAATCGAATTTCAAATTATAAATCCTTCTGATTTATCTTATCTCGGTTTATATTCCGAATTCCAGAAATAAACCCGTCGTTCCTTTTTCGAAACGATTTCCAATTCATTGTTAAATTCATATTCGAATTTAAATTCCTAAATTATCAAATGATAATTTATTTCAGTAAATTTATAACGCCATTTATAAATTCAACTTCCTTATTTCATATATTAAAACAAGTTCCATTTCAAATTTACCTGAAACCCAATTCATTTTGTATTCCGAATCCTGGAATAAAACTGTCATTCCTTTTTCGAAACGATTTCAAATTATATTTTAAATTCATACTTGAATTTAAAATTAAAGAATATCTCCAGATAATTAATTCACGATATTTATAAACATTATTTATAAATTTACTTGTTTTATAAATTCCAACAAGTTCCATTTCGAAATCTATTTAAAACCAAAATCTTGTTTTGGAATATTCTATTTATTTTTACTTATCCATTTATAACATAGAATCTATTTTCATATTTAAATTTAACTTCTATTTCGTACAATTTTAATATATTTTTCTAAGCATATTTTATTTAAATAAATTTGAACTAATCGAATTCAAATCATAAAACCTTACGGATTTATTGTAGTTCAATTTATATTTTGAACATCATTATAAATTTCATCGTTTACTTCTTCAAAATTGTAACACCCCGTATGTTGAATAACTATCTATAATATAAAACAGGGCAGAATTAAATTTAAGAATCTGAATCAGGGGAAACGGGCTATGCCATTGCGTTCGTCTCGGAAAAATACGCGAAATTGAGTCCGAAATTTCGAGAATCGGAGTCCGTATGTTCGAGATATGGGCTTTAGAAGTTTCACGAAAAATCAGAAAATGAAACAGATTTCAAAAATGCAGATTATGAGCCAGGCGGGAAAATTCCCGCCAGACCCAGGGGGTCAACCTGGGGGTCGACCTCCCCCCCCCCCCCCCAGGTCGACTGGGGAGTCGACCCTAGGGTCGACCTGGGGGTCGACCTCCCTGGTCGAGCCCAGGTCACCTGGGTGCACCAGCTTGTCTTTTGGGCTATGTTTTAGTGGCTAGGACGTGATCTGACGGCTCTAATCTAATTTAGGGTTAATCTAATGGCCTAAAACACCTAACTACTCTATAAATATACCCTAAGACTACCCTAATTCATACTAAAAATGGATACAATGCCGTCATGCCGTCAAAATGTAACTTGAAGGAGCCTTCATCAATTTGTAGAAGAAGATAGCATCTCAAATCAATCTCTAATCAACACTAGCAACTTAATCTTCTTCTTAGGAGTGCTAATCAACAAGTTGTGAGTTTTCTATAGCCTTAATGACCAATTATTGAAATGATTATGATAGGATATAATGAGGTTATGGCTATGAATGTGGATCAATGCAAGTTATATGATATGTATTAATGATGTTATGCATGATATGCAAGTTATATGCTATGTATTAATGATGTTATGCATGTTATGCAAGTTATATGCTATGTGTTAATGACGTTATGCAAGTTATATGCTATGTGTTTGTGATGTTATGCAAGTTATGCAAGCCATATGCTACATGATCATGATGTTATGCAAGTTATGCAAGTGTTCATGATGCTAGTTGCTATGATAAACATTGATCCACTATGACACCATGATTCATGCAAGTTTGGTGTATGATTATATGCAAGTTTATATATGATATGTTATGCAAGTTTGGTGTATGATTATATGTAAGTCCATATATGACATGTTATGCAAGTTTGGTGTTTGATGATATGCAAGTAACATGTGCAAGTTTACACCTTAGAATGATATGCATACATATGCAAGTTAACCCCTTTGTATGTCATATATACATATGTAAGTTTACCCCTTTGTATGACATAAATAACTTATGCAAGTTAACCTCCTTATGACATATGTGATTCATGCAAGTTTGGGTTGATTATTTAGGCTAGTTGGGTTGATGCTATATGCATGTTGACACCTTTAAACCCATGTTGATGCTAATGCTATGCAAGTTGAACCCATTATATTTATGATGAATCTTCCCTTTCATGTCATGTTAGCGAATTACGTGGGGAACGATGGGGTAAATATACATGTTAATGAAATGGTGTGATGTTGGTATGATTATGCATACCATAAAGTGATGGACATAATTGAGTCAATTATGTACATCGTTAAATTGGAATTAATTAGGGAAAATTAATTCGGGGGTGATTAATTAGGTGTAATTAATCGACTAAGACACGAGGTTGGACCCTTTTGTAGCTTAAGACTGCCCGGAACCGACCGGCAAATTCAGCGGCTACAAATGATTGGCCCAATGTGAGAGGTCTTAGGAACAAACTATATGCGTGACAAGTGTAAAAGACACGAGGTTAGACTCGGTTATGGCGTAAGGCTGCCCGGACCCAACCGGCAAATCCAGCTACCATAAAAGATAGTCTAATGTGAGAGGTCTTTACAACGGTTACGTTCTTAATCAATTAAGAAACACTTAACCAGATAAGCATGTAGTGGGCATGAGGGGTTAAGTGGGTGCCTTGGGTGGCATGTGGAGATTAAGTAAGTGCCTTGGGTGGCATGAGAAAATCTAGTGGTTGCCTTGGGTGGCAATAGAAAATACGATTAGAATACTTAACCAAAGTGGAACATGTAATTAAACATGATTAAAAGGTTAAGTGGGTGCCTTGGGTGGCATGAGGAAAACTAGTGGTTGCCTTGGGTGGCAATAGAAGATGAGATTAAAATACTTAACCAAAGTGGGATATGTAATTAAACATGATTAAAGGGTTAAGTGGGTGCCTTGGGTGGCATGTGGAAAAATCTAGTGGGTTGCCTTGGGTGGCAATAGAGAATACGACTAAAATATTTAACCAAAGTGGAACATGTAACTAAACATGATTAAAGGGTTAAGTGGGTGCCTTGGGTGGCATGTAGAAATCTAGTGGGTACCTTGAGTGGCAATTGAAATATGATTAGATGACTTAACCAAACCTTAACATGTAAGTGGGCATGATTATGAAAAAGGGGTTAAGTGGGATGCACTAGATAAAATGACAAGCTTAAGTAGTAGCTTGTGGGGGCCCATTTCATTGGGAAGCACTAGATAAAATGACAAGCTTAAGTAGTAGCTTATGGGGGCCCATTTCATTGGGATGCACTAGATAAAATGACAAGCTTAAGTAGTAGCTTGTGGGGGCCCATTTCAACCAGTAACCCATATGTATCTTATTGGGCTCGACCCAAGTCGAGGACGGGACACGTGTACTGGGCTAGACTATAAGAGGCCAAAATGGGGTAGCGGTGGCAACGCGAGTCCAACGGGTTTCATATGCGTGTGTGGACCCGGGCTGGTAGGTAAGACGTTGTTGCATCGTGTAGGTATAAGCTGTGCACCATTATCGGGTTGCCACTTTGGGGAGTGATACACCCCACTGTGGGGCCAGCACGGGTATCTACGGTAGGGAGCCGATCGCTTGGGGAGTAGCAGGTACACCTAGTGGAGATAGGGGCAGACGACACCTACGTAGTCAGCTAGGGGTACAAGAGTCTACTATTAAAATTACTAAGTTGTGGGTACACCTAGTGGAGATAGGGGCAGACAGCACCTATGTAGTCAGCTAGGGGTACGCGAAACTACTATTAAAAATTACTAAGTACACTTAGTGGGATCATCCTTTAAGTAGGAATTACCCTTAGGTGGGTGGATTTGGTGTGGTGCAGTGTAGGAATTACCCTTGGGTGGGTAAATCTGGGGTGGTGCAGTGTAGTATTTATCCTTAGGTGGATAGGCGCGTCTTTACCGTTATCTTAGTTTATCCTAAGTCTAGTTGGCTACTTAGTGTAGTCATTTATCCCCAATCGTACTGTACCAGGTTTATATCATACCCTAATTACTTTAATGATTGTATTATTAAGGTTATAGGGCTCACTCAGACTTATGTCTGACCCCGTTGTTTTTATCTTTTTCCCCAACCCTCAGGTTCTCAGAGTGGGCCTAGCACTAGTGGGCTTTGATCGGATTGCTTTATCTATCTTTTGGAGCTTGGACTCTTGAAGAAAAGCTCGGTTATCTTTTCTATTATGGCTATTATATGTAGTGGGATTATGTACTTATGTTTTAACGAGATGGATATTTTGTACTTGACTCTTGTTGGTTTTTGAGATGTAACCAAACATGTTTACCTTCTGCTGCAATGAAATAATGTTTTAAATTTCAAGTATTACTTATATCTGTCTTGTTGTAATTTTTCAGTTCTATATTCACTTAAATACTCCACCGAAGCTAAGGCATTCCCTTTGTGAGTGACCTTAGCGGGTATGGGGTGTTACAAAAATGATTCCGCATTTATATTTTAAAATTCACATTTGAATTTGAATATTCAAATTATCAAATGATAATTTTCCACTTCATTCATAAACATTGTTTATAAATTCATTTTTGTTCCTAGATTATCCAATGAAAATCATTCCATTTTATTTATAAACACCATTTATAAATTTACTTCAATTTCTTGTATTATTTAACTTATAAACATCGTTTTTAAATTTATCACTTCAATTTCCTATATTATTTAATTTATAAACATCGTTTACAAATTAATCACTTTAATTTCCTGTATATTTAAATTTATAAACATCATTTATAAATTCAATACTTGTTTCATTTCTACAGCTCATTAAAAATTCAAAATCTATTTTTAAAAATAGATTTCCCCTTTTAAATCTCAAATTTCCTTTTCACGATATTTTTATATATCAACATTTTAGGCCCAGTGATATTTAAACAATCAAATCACCCAATTATAAATCAACACATCATATATATGAAACCAAACAATAATTAATTTTGAGGAATCCAGTTGGATCCCTCCAACCTGTTTTCCTGCATCCACAAACGTTAGCCAACATAAATAATACCCATTATAACGACCCAAACTTCCCCGTAAAGGAAAGCCCGGATTGAGATGAAAATAAGCCACATCGGAACGCAAACAGAAGAACATTTCATTGTTAATTACAACCATTCCATCAGATACAAGAATATACAGAGTATGAATGAATGAAATACATTCGATAAATATCAGAGATTACAATAAATTACATAGCAGCGGAAAATAATACAAAACACAACTAGAAGTAATACACGGATACAGAGCTTTCCAAGCATCGTTCCAGCTGTAAATCAGGATCCTGTGAATATAAATCTGCAAAACCAAAACTACTAGCTGCCCGTGTGGAAAATAGGGGCACCCAGAGTTTAGGTTAAAACAATAAACTCCAGGTCAGTCATGGGACTGGTGTGAGAACTAAACAGTTATTTAAAACTTTACTTTAAAAGAGAGTAATTCAAGGGACCACGCCGTATAACACAGAACGGGTTTTCTCCCAAGAACACGAGTGCATATAACAAAACAACGCAATGCTTTTTCGAAAAATGAAGCTATTATAAGACCTAGGTCCCATCACACAATGCAACGCAAGCCGGAGGATAGGGTTTTCCCTTATAATAGCCAAACATGCTTGGTACATTCAAAACAAATCATTTGATACTATTATAAGTGTATAGTGTCGAAACAATTCAAATCATAAATATCAATCATAGGCGGCATGGGTACCATTTATCATGTCGCCATACTAGTTCTACAAATAAAACCACAATATCACGTATTGGAAATTGGATTTCCATCATGAGTCGAGGCAAGGGGCAAGCTCCTCTCCGATTCGAGACACTCTAGCAAATGCCTCAAGACCCCACTATGATCCTTTGGAACCTCCAAGGCCGGTCCTACCTTACTTTTGAGGATTAATTATTCCTAAACACAGGTTTCCCGGCCCTATAGGACCTATAATCGAGGCGCCTCGCATCCAACAACCACACAGGTGAAAAGTATATAAATGTCAGCCAGTTTAAGCACTGACACCACCCAAAGCTAGAAAGAAACGTCGTGCACTCCTTGGGTCCTTTTCCCGTTTTTGACTCATACCGAGGTGTGAGGCTCGCGAATTCACGCTATACACAAAACTACGCCACACAGGCCGTGCGTTGATCATCAACCAGAAGACTTTGCTTTTCAACAGAAGTCTTGATCAATTGCCACTTACGCGTGCCACACTGGCAATTCACTCCATGTGACTGATGTCCATCGATATACAACCTCTGAGCACGTACGTCTCAGAGAAGGGCGTTAAGCAAGAGAATAAATCCTCCGCCGCCAAACAGATGTATATTTAATAGAGATCAATCAACACAGAATAAAATCCAATGTCAGACACACAGTCCATTTACAAGTTCGTTCTGGGTCTGAACGAAACCGGAGGCACTTTCCTCGCATATCCATCGATCTCCAAGTACGTCTGGACGATCACTAACTGATTCCCTCATTATGGGTGTACAGCCCAATCAAGATCATCAGTAATCACCCAAACGATGTGAAGACTTCCGGTTTTCCACCACCGTCTTCATCTTCGACATATCGTCGAATCGGTTATTCAGAATGGGTATAAACCCGGCCTTTCTGAATAACCCGCGTATATAATAAACATGTGTTACACAAACACAACATATGCCTCATTCCATTTCAGAATATTCTTTTATTCAAATTTTCACACTCTTAGGGAAAGATTCCCATTAATTTTATCAAAGATAAATTCTTCTAAATTTATTCTTTAATCTTCCTTTGGATATCATTTCAAACTAGTCGGGATCAGCGAACCACACCGAAGTAATTATTTATTTTATTTCCCAATCCCAACCTATTCATCCCATGGAGAAAACTGGTAATACTCCATATCTAACACCACGGTGTTATCGGTAAAATTAATTACCATTTCACGTTCAAATCTAATTAAAGATTTAACCACTTTGGAGCAAAACTGGTGGTACTCCATTCTCGATCATCTTTCAGATTTGATAATGTTAGCCTACTTTGTGAACTAGGCAACACAAAGTCAAGAAACCAACCCTTGAAGAGTATTTTAAGTTATAAGACTCCGGTTCGGATCGGAAGAAAACACCACACTTCAGAGTGGTAGCAGCATATCGGTTCGAATCGGAAGAAAACACCACACTTCAGAGTGGTAGCAGCATATCGGTTCGGATCGGATAGAATTCTCTGTTCGGATCGGATATCTCCTACTGGATAAATTGGCGAAGCATATCTGATCGGATCGGAAGGTCAATAAATCTCAAGTAAATCGGAAAGCCATCTGCTTGCCATGAAGCTGGAGCGGAGCGGAGTATGATTAGAGAAGGAGAGACGTCCAAGCTACTCCGGTTCGGATCGGGTATTCCGATCCGAGCCCCCAACCTGCTCGTCTCCGACCCGCACCCATGATCCAGGAAAATCTCCTATAAAGTCGCCTGGAGAACCGGACCGGATGTGACTAATTCCTACCCCTAATGTCCATCTCATTGATGCGTTGTCAGCTTGATAGCCCATCCGAACCCGAAGAGAGTGCGATGGATGACACGTGTTCCGACCCGGATTGCATCTCAGGCAAATTCACACCTATAAATACCCCATCTAGAGACAAAGAGAAGGATCTTTTTCAGCACTTTCGAGAATCCAAGTACCTCCATCGTCCGAATTCCTTTACTCCCGGAAAATCCAAACCATCTCTCATTTCCTGTTTTTATCATTTTGAGTGAATAAAAGTGAGTTGTGAGCGAATCTTACACGGCATTTGTAACTGAATTACTGAATATAGTGAAAACTAAGTGGACGTAGGCATTTCTTCGCCGAACCACTATAAACCTTGTGTGTCCCTTTTTATTTCTGTCTTACTTTATCTTGTTTCTAATCAAGTTGGGTGTTAGAACCATATTTGGGTCTAACATTTTGGTGCTTTCACTGAGAATCCTCATCTAAATTCTTTATTTTCCGGGATCTCTTTCTACTTTTTGGACCGTTGAGTTCAAAGAAGTGAATCCTTAAGCTTCTCCACTTTCTTACATTCGTTGAAGTAATTGTCAAAGACTCATGGCCAGAGGAAAAGGCAAGGAAGTCCAGTCTGTTCAAGGAAATGGAGCTGGTGAAGATCAGCAACATGCTGTTGTAACAAGGTCTAGAGGGCAGAGTTCAGCAGCAGGGAGAATTAATGCAGGAAATCCGAACCGACAGCAAGGGGAAAGTTCCGATCCGATCCGGGTTGGAGACTCTGAAGCAGTGCACTCCCCCAGTCTGAACCGACCCGACTTGCTCGCTGCACACCGATCCGACCAGGCACCCCAGCTCCGATCCGACCCGACTTCCTACCTCCGATCCGACCCGATGCTTGGTGAAGCTGGAACATCTACTCGAGTCCCCGCGAATGCTCCAATTCCAGCTGCCAGGGTTGGAGACCAGGCCAATCCATCTGCTCCCATCACTCAAGGAGATTTCTCGCGCTTGCTTGATATGCTTGAGAGCACGAGGGAAGCTATGAGAGTTCATGAGCGCACCAATCTCATGATGCAGGAAAATATGAGGCTCATGAGTCGAGAAATCAATGAGCTCCGTCGGCAAAGAACTCCGTCACCAGTTCGTCATACACCAGTAGATCAATCTTCATCTTCTGAGGAAGAGAGGCCCCGTGAACGAAGGCCACTCGAACGACCTCAGAACGTGGAGCAGCTAACGTTTGGATCTTTGGGATCTCGCGAGGATATCGCACGAGCATTAGGAAACGATAGCCCCTCTCGGGGGCAAAGACTCCAGTCACCTCTTCCCGAGATCGACCGGGAACGCAGGGAAAGGAATCGAGCGGAGGCAGCTCGAAGAAGAAGGGCGTCTCCTGAGCAAGAGCCCCGAAGGAACTCGGACACTAGGGCCAGGGAACCTGAGCAGCCCCTAACTAGTGCCGATGTACAGGCAATGGTTCGCCGAATTATGTCCGAGAGCCGGAATTATACAAATGAAGACTATGGCATCGAACGAAGCCATACCCCGTTCACTGACGATATTCTAGACTTCCAGTTTCCCCGACGCTTTAACTTGCCACAGATGGACAAGTATAATGGAAGGACTGATCCAGGACAGCACTTGATGCGGTATTCGTGGCTTATGAATGCCGCTGCTGCCCCCGATGAAGTAAAGTGCAAAGCGTTCCCAATCTACCTAGAAGATGTGGCTTTATTTTGGTTTACCCGACTTCCTCCTCGTTCAATTTCTAATTACAAAGAACTAAGCGAGCGTTTCATGAACCAGTTTCGACTACATGCCCGCAAGTCCAAGAGTGTTATTGAATTGTCGAGGATCAAACAGGCACCCGGAGAGTCTTTAAGGGCATATTTAGATCGTTTTAACCAAGCTGTAACCGAGGTCAGTGACCCGCATGAGCCCACTATTCTGATGGCATTGAAGGAAGGAGTCGATCCTGAATCTGAGTTTGGAGACTACCTTTCTGGGAAGACACCCCCCACAAGGGCGATATTCTACGAAAAAGCCGATATTTATCTAAGACGAGAGGAGGCCCGTGCAAACCGGAAGAGAAAGTCTGAGACAACTTCAAAGGAGAATGTGCAGAGTAATATTGCAGTGAAGCAGTCTGGGGAAAGTTCTGGCAAGGTTGAAGTAAATGTAGGAAACAAGGGTGGAAACAGCAATACTGGAAGCGGGGGAAACAACAACAACCGTAATTCGAACGGTAACAGGAGAAACAGAAATAGGGGAAGCGACCCAAACAAAAGGCCCCGATTCCAAAACTACGAGAACTACACACCATTGAATGACACATTGGAAAATATTTACCTGGACACGTATAATGTGTTGCAGTACAAAAGACCGCCACCTCGTGATTCGACCGAGAAAGAAATGGCGACAGGGAAATTTTGCTTGTTTCACGGAACACATGGACATTCGACCAATGAGTGTCGACATTTGAGGGATGTAATTGAAAAGCTGCTGCGTGAAGGAAAGTTGGATGAGTACAAGGTTGCCCCGAGGGACAGGGGGCAAGGAGAGCAGGCTCCAAAGCAAATCCTACCTGCTCCTAAGCCTACCGCGCAGCAGAAAGGTAAAGGGATCGTCATCAACTCCATAGTAGGCGGACCTCACCCGGCAATCCGAAGCTTTAGGTCAATGGACCAATATGTGAATGCGGCCAAGCATCTAGATGTGAATGAAGGTGACGATTTGGAAGATGTTACCCCCATCAAACAACAAAAAACCATGTTCGATGACGTGGTGTTTCGCAGCCGAGACAACACGGGAATACAATCTCCCACCAATGATCCGTTGGTTATTACTACCACTATTGGGCCGGCTTTGGTCCATAAGGTATTAGTAGACAACGGAAGTTCCATTAATATTTTGTTCAAGAAGTCATTTGATCAGATGAAGCTTGAGCCCGAAGATCTGAAACCTTGTGAAGGATGGATTAGAGGTTTCAACGGAGCGACGACAGCTCCTATGGGATACATAGAGTTGCCTGTGACCCTAGGGCAAGGAGAACGTGGAAGAGTGCGAATGCTTCAGTTTGTAGTACTGGACGTAGATTCGCCATATAACGCATTTTTAGGGAGGCCTGCCCTCGCTGAGTTTAGAATTTGTATCGCCCCTTGGTGCTTGTTACTAAAGTTCCCAACCGAAGACGGGACTGGAGTAATAAGGAGTTAATGCTGAGAGTAAGGATGCCTCATCTCCCTCAAAGGGGGACTCGGCATAGCAATTAGAGAGGTTGAACCCAAGGGAGTTGCGAAAAGGAACGCCTGAAGACCTGGATCCTAGAAAAGACGAGGAACCAGAGGCTAGAAATGCAACTCCTAATGAAGCAACAGTGGAAATTCCTGTTGATAAAGCTGATCCGACAAAAGTTTTGAAGATCGGTTCCCAATTGGATCCACGTCGTGCTAAAGACCTGACGAACTTCTTGAAGGCGAACTTAGATGTGTTCGCCTGGACCCATGCTGACATGTGTGGGATATCGCCTTCCGTTATCAGTCACAAATTGAATGTAAATCCGAAGCATCCACCTGTAAAGCAAAAGAGACGCATGCTGGGCCCAGAGAGGTCGGCTGCCCTCAAAGAGGAAGTAGAGAAATTGAAGCAAAATGGATTTATTCGAGATTCGACCTATCCCGACTGGATATCGAATCCCGTCCTGGTAAAGAAGCCAAACGGAAAGTGGCGAACTTGTATTGACTTTTCAGATTTAAATAAGGCTTGCCCAAAAGATAGTTTCCCACTTCCCAGGATTGACCAGCTTGTAGACTCGACAGCAGGTCATGAACTTCTCTCTTTCATGGATGCATATTCTGGATACAATCAAATTCCTATGCATGTACCAGACCAAGAGCATACAAGTTTCATTACGAATTTGGGATTATATTGTTATGTTGTAATGCCGTTCGGATTAAAAAACGCTGGAGCTACTTATCAGCGGTTGGTAAATAGAATGTTTTATGATCAAATAGGAAAAACTATGGAAGTTTATGTGGATGATATGCTTGTTAAATCAAAGCAGTCCTCCAGTCATACGCAAGACTTAGCAGAAATGTTTGGTATCTTGCGAAAATACCGTATGAAATTGAATCCTTTAAAATGTCCATTTGGAGTGGCGTCGGGAAAGTTCCTTGGCTTCATTGTGAGTTCCCGAGGAATTGAGATCAACCCTAGCCAGATAGCGGCGATTAGAAATATCAGGGAACCAAGGAGAATTAAAGACGTCCAAAGTCTGGCAGGGAAGGTAGCGGCGCTAAGTAGATTCATCTCCAAAGCCACCGATAAATGTGTTCCATTTTTTGATTTGATAAAAAGGGGAAAGAAGAACTTCCAGTGGACTCCCGATTGTGTCGAGGCTTTTCAAAATCTGTTAGAACTGTTGGAAAAACCGCCAATCTTATCAAAGCCCGTAGACCACGAAGAACTATTTGTTTATCTAGCAGTCTCGGCTCACGCTGTCAGCACAGTTCTGGTTCGAGAAGAAGACAAAGTACAAAGGCCAGTATACTATGTGAGTAAGAAATTAGCAGCGGCGGAGCGCAACTACCCAAAGATCGAGAAGCTTGCTTACAGCCTCCTGATTGCATCCCGAAAGCTTCGTCACTACTTCCAAGCCCATCCAATAACCATATACACCGATCAGCCGTTAAGACAAGTGTTGCAGAGACCCGAAGCGTCGGGAAGGTTGATTAAATGGAACATAGAACTAAGCCAGTTTGATTTGAATTTTCAACCACGAAAGTCAATCAGGGGGCAAGCTCTAGCAGACTTTATTGCGGAGTTCACCATTCCAGAGGAAGAAATAATCAATGACCGAGTGGTTAAATCCGAGGATAAGCTAAAGATTAATCCGTGGGAATTATATACAGATGGAGCTAAAAATGACCGAAGATCCGGAGCTGGAATTGTCTTAGTCACTCCGGAGGGATGGTCGTTATATTACGCCCTGCGATTAGAATTTTCGGCAACAAACAACGACTCTGAGTATGAAGCCCTGATTGCCGGGCTGAAACTCGCTAAAGACCTCGGAGTAAAAGTGATGGATATATTTTGTGACTCTAAGATTGTTGTTTGTCAAGTGCGAGAGGAGTTCGCGGCTCGAGGACCTCGACTTGTCGCTTACCTTAAGAAAGTGAAAGAGCTATTAAGTAGCTTAGAGCGGTACAGCATAACACATATTCCCAGAGAAGAAAACCAGAAAGCGGATAGACTAGCAAAATTAGCTAGTTCTGACAATCCAGAAGGGACTGAGGTAATTCCAATTGAAACGTTGGAGTCGCCAAGCTTTGAGTCAATGGAAATGGAATTCGTTCTTGAAGCGGAACCAGAGAAGGAATCATGGATGACTCCAATCAAGAATTTTCTTAAGAATGGGACACTCCCATTAAAGAAGAGTGAAAAGAGAGCTGTAGTGCGCAGAGCTACCAGATATGTTATACAAGACGATATTCTCTATAGACAAGGATTTTCTATGCCCCTGTTACGATGTATCGCACACGACGACATCAAACGTGTACTGAGAGAAGTGCACGAAGGTGAGTGTGGAGATCATACAGGAGGTCAAACTTTAGCGAAGAAAATATTGCGATACGGATACTTCTGGCCTACGATCAACAAAGATGCAGCTGATTATTCACGACGCTGCGATAAGTGCCAGAGATTCGCCAAAATCCCCAGGGCACCGTCAACCCAGCTTAAATCGATGGTGAGTCCTTGGCCATTTGCCACATGGGGAATCGATATCATTGGAGTTTTACCGATCGCTAAAGGAGGGGCTAAGTATGCCATAGTAGCCGTGGATTATTTTACAAAGTGGGTGGAAGCTGAACCCTTGACTAAGATCACCACAAGAAAGGTGATAAGTTTTGTGGTCAGAAATATTATATGCCGATTCGGGATCCCAAGGACGATTATTACCGATAACGGGACCCAATTTGATAGCACTGAATTCAGAAACTTTTGCCAGAAATATAAGATAGACAAACGATATACTGCAGTTGCCTATCCACAATCTAATGGGCAAGTAGAGGCAATAAACAAGGTAATAAAATCCATCCTCAAAAAGCGATTAGAGCATGCAAAGGCAAAATGGGTTGATGAATTGCCCCTGGCTTTGTGGGCATATCGAACAACGTTTAAAACGGCTACCGGTCATACCCCTTTCTCCCTCTCCTTTGGCTCAGAAGCAGTAATTCCAGTTGAACTGGAAGTTCCTTCCCACAGGGTGACATATTATGACCCGATGACGAATCGGGCACTTTTACTTGAGTCTCTTGATGAAGTCGAAGAGAAAAGAGACGAAGCAGACTTGCGTGCAGCAAGACATCCGCATCAGATGGCACGCTTTTATGACAAAAAAGTTCGCCTCAGAACTTTTGAACCCGGAGATTTGGTGCTCAAGAGAGTTTTTCCATCCCTTCCTCACCTCGGCCCAAAATGGGAGGGACCCTTTGTCATCCAACGGAAACTTGATAAAGGAACATTCAAGTTAACGACCGTAGATGGCGAAGAAGTCCCTCGAGCATGGAATGCCCAACACTTAATGCGATATTTGGATTAGAAATGCTATACTTTTTGCTGTTCTTCCTGTAAACTCTGTAATAAGGCATAACTTGCCTTTGGAAAATATGACGATATGAATAAAGGACTATAAAGTGGACGTAGGCTATGACTTAGCTGAACCACTATAAAATATTGTGTGTTATTTACTTTTATGCATTTCCATTCGTTAGTTATTCTGTTGTGATTATAAAATACAGGACAACTTAGAGCCTAAAAAGGTTGAAACAGTTTGGGCATAAAAAGAAGCACAATGATTATTTGTGCAATAAGACATAAAAGAATGAGAAAACGACATTCTTAACTCTAACTCTCCAGAGAAAGAGAGAGAGTATAAAAGCGTCTCAGACTGAGCGCTGAAAAAGAAATTCTATTCTGAACTCTAACTCTCCAGAGAAAGAGAGAGAGTATAAAAGCGTCTCCGACTGAGCGCTGAGAAAGAGGTTCAACTCCGAACTCTAACTTTCCAGAGAGAAAGAGAGTATAAAGCCGTCTCCGACCGAGCGCCGAGAAAGAAATCTTTTCCCGTTGAACGACCGGGGGATAAACAAATAACTGAACTCGAACTCTAACTCTCAAGAGAGTGAGAAAGAGTATAAAAGAAACGCCAGGAAAAACAACAGATATTGATGATACAGGAAATGCTATCCCGTTAGAGAATCGGGAACATCCAGATTGCATAGTTAGGCACTGAATAACTTACGGAGATTGACTGGGGACACATACCCATACACATATCTCCCCTCTTCACAACTTTGTTTCATAACTATAGATATGCATTTTTACATAAGTGCAGAGCTGCTAACAGATAAACATTGCAAAAAGTGAATTATTTTTATTTACAAATGAATAAATTTGTACAGGGAAATGACTAAAAAAGAAAGTGCGGGAGCTGCTGTTGTGACAGCACTTATTGATTTACAAAGATGCTAAAAGGACACAGGAGAACCCACTATTTGGGTTTGGGATGAGCCTTCGATTTCTTGGCAGCTTTTTCTGCATCCTTTGCTTCCCTCTCTGCTTCAGTCAAAATTCGCTTTGATTTCTTTTTCCCTGAAGGTGTAGCACTGGAGCCGGCAGACTTCTTCCCGGAAGGCTGGGCACTGGAATCAAAAGAAGATTTTTTAGCAAGTTCTTCGGTGATAGATCTAGTTGAGAGCTTAACCACTAACCTTGAACCTGCATCCACAACTGCAAGGGGCTTGAGGACCTCAGGGTCTAATTCTTCAGCCTTTAATTGCAAGCGCTTGTCTTGATCAGCCTTCATGGCAGCCAAGGTAATGTCCTCAGCGCTTTTCGACTCCCCGGTTATTGTAACTTCTGGTTCCTCATCATGCCCCTCGTCTCCTCCGTCGTCTTTTAAAGCTGCAATCATTTCTTCGTCATGGGGAGTAGTCACCTTAGTTGATTCACTTCTTTCCCCCAATTCTGTGGAAGCAGCCTTGTCTTCTCCTTCTTTGACCCTATCAGCGGGCTTTGTCCCAGTGGTAGCTCCTTGAACTACATCTGTCTTCGCGGAGGATTCAACGCCTACAAAATGAGAAACATCGGTTATCAACTCAGGCGAGAGCAAAGGATTTCTCATTGAACGTTCAATCATGTAGCCAAAGGTAGTAGTAGCCTTGACAAGTTGAGGAGAAAAGACAGGGATACCTTCTGAAGACTTCTCAGCGGGGGTGACTACTACCTCTGGAGTTATTTCAGGAATGGGAGATAGTAAAGTTGATCGGGGAATTCCCGGGTTTTCGGGATCATACCCTTCCACTTCAGGAGTTACAGGAGCAGAAGAAGAGGAGCCAGCTTCAGGAATGGTTTTCTGTTTAGACTTCCGCCTCTCTTCTTCCATGGCCTCAGCAATTAGACGGCGACCTTCAGCTAGGCGCTCCGGTTCGTCGTCTCTCAAGTACTTCTCCATCAACTTATCTTCATCGAGGGAATCGACCTTAAGCTCTTCTTTTTCCCACTCAACGATTTGATTCCACACATGAACCAAAGTGGATGGATAGTCCTCGATCCAGGAAATGTTTCGACGACGAATAATGTGCGCGAAGAATTCGATCATTAGCTCCCGGAAGCCCTGAATATCGGCCTCCGCCTCTGATAGCTGTTTGCGGGTTTCCTCCGCAGATTTAATAGCGCATTCAACGTTGCCCTCAGCCAGAGCAGCCCTGTTTTCCGCCTCTAACAATTTTGAAGCCAAATCAGCGTTTTTCTTTTCTAACTCAGCACTCCTTTTCGCTAACTCGGCATTCTTCTGCTCAAGCTCAGCATAAGCGAGACGTGTCTTAGCAGCCTCTGACTTGGCTTCGTCAGCTTGCTTCTTCAACTCGGAACGTTCCTGAGTGTGGGATTCTAGCAAATCATGATAGCGCTTTTGCATGTCCTCAAACTGTTGTTTGAAGTTAGAAGCGTTCTTCTGAGCGATAGCTAGTTGAGCTTGAGTATCTTCTAAATTTTTTCCTAAGGTTTTCAGGGCCTTAGCATCTTCCTCTGCAGTTTTGTGCATTGAGTCGGCATTTGTCATTAGCGTGCGGATGATTCTAGAAAGAGTGCGGGAATACTTGAACATCTCGGTATATTGTTTTTCCACCAAATCAATCTTTGCTCTGGCCTCCTCTGCCCAATTAGAAGAAATAGGTTCAAGGGAAGGTAGAAAGGTCAGAGTCTCGAAGTAGTGCTCGGGAAATTGCTCCTTTAAATATGCCAGCCTTACTGCGGTTCCCGCATCTGGTGGAGGAGGGGCGAGGATGGTTAGTTCAGTGTCCCTTCCTGAAGAAGATTCTGTAGAACCCTTGTCTGTCCGAGGTCGCTTAGTGGCAGGGACTTTTTGCTTACTTCTAGACCCAGTTTCCTTTGGAGGTGTCTTCTCTCTACCCCGCTTTTCATAGGAGGAAGTGGAATCCCTAGATTGTGGTCTATCCTCCTCTCTACGACCTTGATAGCTTTTGTATTTTTCCTGTTCCGGTCGAACTGGTGAGCGGGAGCGTGAGGATCGAGATCGATAAGGATCATAGGGTCTCCTTTCCTCCCTGCCGCGGTCATCCCGGCGGTTATATTCGGCATCCTGGGGAGGATTAGACATGCTGCGGCGAAGCTTTCTTATGTCATAAGAGGATCGAGACATTGTGCCTGCACGATAAGTTAAACGAAGTTTAGAATCGACGGATCCATGGAAAAAGAAGTGCAATGAATGCTAGTGCTACGGTGCAAAGTGCATCCTATGTGGTGTATGTGTCCCCCCAACCAACCCGAGTCTGAAGCTAGACTGGTGCGGGCAGGCTCTTTGGCCTTAGCAGGAGTAGTCTCTTCAGAAGAAGTGAAGACTAGAGGGTCCTTTCTGAAATCTTCCGAAGTGTATATAGTCTCGGGTAAAGGGAGATCCCCCAAACCCTGAAATATGTGCTCGTCGGCGCTAGGAACATCCCCTTCGGAAGCGTGAAGTGGCGACCCTTGGAGAGATTTTGATTTGTCTACCGAGGTAGTTTCCTCGGGGGCAACATACCCTTCACGATGTTTTTTGGCCAGATTAGCCAGCTCATCGTCTTGAGTGGAAGAGGGAGAGGGTGAAGTTTGAAGAGAAGCTGCAGGAATTCCCGAGCCTTCTCCTATTTCTGGAACTGTTTCCACTGGAGGAATATATGCATAAGGGACTGTCCCATGACCGATGCTACGGTAGACGGATAGCAGCCCGTGAAAATGAAGGTACTCATCTTTAAGAACCTCGTCAATAGTAAGGAATTTTTGGTCGCCATTGAGGAGACGGTGCATTCGATCAAAGAACACTTGGTCTGATACCTGTTTGGGATTATCGACTGCAAATAAAAAGGAAAAACAGGTCAGGGTGATGATTCAAGTGTATAGAGTCCAGGGTCAGAAAATCAGTGCTTTACTTGATTTTGTCCATCTTCTGGCGCATCCAGACTGTTGCTTTATATAGAACCACTCCAGTCTGGAATCTCCAGCCTTGCTGCTAAACGGTGTAGAGATTATCTTCCTCTTTGGGACCGACTCAAAGTAACAGAAAGAAGGGGTTTCCCTAGTCCGATGTTTGAAATTATAGAAGAAATGAACATCGTCAAACGTAAGCTCCACGCCTAGAATTTCACGATATGCTATGAATAAGGTATGCAGATAGGCATATGAATTGGGATGCAGCTGCATGGGGGCAATCCGCATTTGTCTTAAGAAGTCGACGATGAAAGGCGAGAAAGGAGGAATGGCGCCAACCATGCACATCAGACGAGTGACCGTCATATATCCTTCTGGAGGGTTATGTGGACGGTCAGAACGTGAGGGCACTAGAGTGTCTCTCTTCATTATTCCGTACTTCAAGCAAATTCTCACGAGTCGGTCATTGTCAATTGTTGATTCTACGGAATCTGGAGGTGATTCCAATATAATGGCTGAGTCAAATTCATCGGGTGCTCGGTTGTCACCAATCCCTCCTTCCTCCTCAAAGCCTAGGGAAACTTCATTTTCTGAAGACATTTCATCGCTTTCCCGATGACCGACTCCGTAATCCGGACCCTCGCTGTCCCATTCTGGGTCAGATGAAGAAGATATATCCTCGAGAGTGGTTTTGTTGGAAGTTTCTGGAGCTTCTTTCCTCTCAGCTAAACGAGAAGAGCGTCTGGGCCTCATTGTCATGGAACTATTGAAGAAGCAATAGCACGGATTAGAGTGAATTATCCCGTGTCCCCCTTTTTGTGTATGTGTGTGAACTAAAGTGTATGCAACAAATGTGGGAAATACAAAATAGAAGTACAGCAATGCAAGACGAAGTTTTAAAGAGAAAATAATAGTCAGATTTGTCCTTGATTCTCGTTTATGTTCGCAAGGCACTATCCTAACTGTTCGCGAAGCATATTCATCTAGAGTAAGCGTTAGTTGAATTAATTGGGTAGTCTTTATATGCCAAATTTGATATGTTCGGATCGGTTCGGATATGTATGTGATGGCTGGCTCAATACAAACACAGATAGTAATCGGTTCGGATGCGTCATTAGAGTAGGGCCAGTTCGAGACAAGGGAAGCAATGGGTTCGGAGGCAGGACTGATCTGATCGGATCGGATGGCCCGATCCGAACCGAACTAGCACCACTCAACCGATCCATTTACTTCGACCTTCACTTCCCCGACCCGAACCGACGTTTTCTGTCCTCCCTGTCTTTCTAAAGTGTGAAACCCGGACCGATCTCTTATCCTACTCCTTCCTTTCCGCTCCTTCGTCTTCTATCCGAGCCGACTCCAGTTGGTCACCACGCTCCTTGTCTTCTTCCTCTTCTCCCCCTTTCCCACGAACGAGTCCGTTTCATCGCCAAAGCTATTGTTAAGGGCAGAAATTTGCCCTCTCCAGCCTCGCGACGCCTCGAAGTGACGGCGCATCCACCAGTGACGACGTAGAATTCAAGCGAAGCTCTGTGTCTAAACCGTTCCAATCGACCGTAAAGTGAAATCAAGAACGTTTATTACGATGTTATTCGAGATTAAAAAGCTACCTATGTGCTTGATTTGAGGAATCTACAAGAAAGGAGTTCGGAGTTTTAGAGTTTTTAAGGTTTTCGATGCTTGGGTCCGAGCGGCAATAGAAACGAAGAAGAAAGAAATGAAGACGGCGATGGGTTTATATAAAGAATGGAGTTGACTCCTCGTCTCCCTATTTTGTCTCGCCCGATCGGACCGGAGTGGAAGCCCAGTAGCACAACTCTCTCTGAAGGCCCAATGTTTAAGAAATAAATCCACGAATACGCTTCGGATCGGAATCCGAACCGAGTGGAAACTTCACACGTTGATTTAGCATCCGACTCGAATTGAAGAGAAGGAGAGTAAAGGAGGAGTATACCTGCAAGAAGCATTACATGGCGAGATAAGTTCCCAAATCTGCTCAAAAATGAGGAAGATGTGTTCGGGTCGGACGCCGAACCGAACAGAAGTCCGTGCATTACTCTTGACAATTCTGGTTAAACGACATCAAAGCACGCTTTGTACAACGAAAGCATCCTTTGAGGGGGCAAAATGTTAGCCTACTTTGTGAACTAGGCAACACAAAGTCAAGAAACCAACCCTTGAAGAGTATTTTAAGTTATAAGACTCCGGTTCGGATCGGAAGAAAACACCACACTTCAGAGTGGTAGCAGCATATCGGTTCGGATCGGAAGAAAACACCACACTTCAGAGTGGTAGCAGCATATCGGTTCGGATCGGATAGAATTCTCTGTTCGGATCGGATATCTCCTACTGGATAAATTGGCGAAGCATATCTGATCGGATCGGAAGGTCAATAAATCTCAAGTAAATCGGAAAGCCATCTGCTTGCCATGAAGCTGGAGCGGAGCGGAGTATGATTAGAGAAGGAGAGACGTCCAAGCTACTCCGGTTCGGATCGGGTATTCCGATCCGAGCCCCCAACCTGCTCGTCTCCGACCCGCACCCATGATCCAGGAAAATCTCCTATAAAGTCGCCTGGAGAACCGGACCGGATGTGACTAATTCCTACCCCTAATGTCCATCTCATTGATGCGTTGTTAGCTTGATAGCCCATCCGAACCCGAAGAGAGTGCGATGGATGACACGTGTTCCGACCCGGATTGCATCTCAGGCAAATTCACACCTATAAATACCCCATCTAGAGACAAAGAGAAGGATCTTTTTTAGCACTTTCGAGAATCCAAGTACCTCCATCGTCCGAATTCCTTTACTCCCGGAAAATCCAAACCATCTCTCATTTCCTGTTTTTATCATTTTGAGTGAATAAAAGTGAGTTGTGAGCGAATCTTACACGGCATTTGTAACTGAATTACTGAATATAGTGAAAACTAAGTGGACGTAGGCATTTCTTCGCCGAACCACTATAAACCTTGTGTGTCCCTTTTTATTTCTGTCTTACTTTATCTTGTTTCTAATCAAGTTGGGTGTTAGAACCATATTTGGGTCTAACAGATAATTTAAATTATCAATTCACATTTCAATCTAATAAAGATTCATTAAAACTCCACTTAGTTTTAATCTTTTCAAAAATCAATATCATGTCTTTAACTGGGTTAAAGACCAATGTCATCTAAAACATGGTTCACGATAAACCCAAAATCACATTCTAATTCAATTCCAATTAAACATTATTTAATTGGTACACTTCATTAAATCTAAATAGAAGGATTTAATCTTTTTCTCTATTGGGTTTAAGAACAGTGTTAATGAAGACACCATTCATGACAAACCCAAATCACATTTGAAATTAAATACAAGACTCTGAATAGAAAATATATCGGCTTATATTCAATGTCGAACTCTGAAACCAACAAATATCGTATTGGAAATAACGATATAAAATATATCTTTCAAATCCCCATAACAATATATGTATAGTCACGAAATCCAACATCGAAATATTTCGAAGATAATTTCGATTCAACTCCAGTCCAATTCACGTATTGGAAATTCTGATTATTTTTAAAACCACTTTCAAATTCAATTTATTTATTTCAAAAATAAATTGATTTTAATTCTAGTTCAAAACTAGTTCATTTCGATAAAAAACTATTTTTATCTTTTCAAATATGGAGTTTTCCATCCCAATTTTTCCCAAATCATTTCTTATGATTTTACACAAATTATTGATATTTTTAGTAATTTTTATCAAAGTCCGTACAGTCAATTTCCATCAGCGGCCATCGAACTGCACTTACAACGACCTTTTCCAAATTTGATTTGGACATAATTCCAAATCCAACCGTTAGATTTCAAATTTCTAATATTCTTTTGAAAGCACTTTTCGATATGAACCCAACGGTTCCGGTTTTAGGAGAATCCGACGGTCGGATCTCCCGTAATATCCATTCGAAGTCAATGGTCGAAATTCACGAACTGCCGCAGCGCGGCGCGTTCTATTCAGGCCATTATATATATAGTATATATATATTATATATATTTCATCGATTTCAATTTTAAAACGTATTTTATAAATCGTTTTAAATTCGTTTTCGAAACGATTTCAACTTCATATTCAATTTCGAATCGAAATTGAATATTCCACATCATCGATATACAAATGATAATATTTTCAAAACGTTATATTTTGAAATCACTTCTTTTCCTATAATCATTTTAAAAATGAATATAATCGATCTGAATATCGCTCACGTCAAAATGGCGCGTCTCTAATCAACACAGCTTTATAAATTTCAATAAATTCGTTATTCTATTCAACAAATGAATATTTATTGTATTCAACACATGAATATTCTCAACACATGAGCACCGCCGAAGGTCGGAACCAATATCAGATCAATACCCTGGAAACCACTCATCTTATCTATTTTCCAGTTAGTTTCTAACTTTAAATATGATAAAGATGTAAATTTTTTTGTTAAAATATTATACTCAACACATGAATACTCTCAACACATGATTATTTATTCTATTCAACACATGAATATATACTTCATTCTATTCTTTATTTTCCCAATTGGAATGAGGCCCAATCAATTACCATATAATGTTAATTATATGGATTCCATACAACACATGTATATAATCACAACGATAAATAATCAATCATCATCCAAAGTGCACCACACAACTGCATAAGCATTAAATATAAATAATTAACGCTTATAACAGCCTGTCAGTCAATCGATCGATATATAACTAATCAATCGGGATCAGTGTACGCCAAATATCATCCCAACACCCGTGTAGGGTTTCAAATCAACACACACATATTTTTATTCACACCCACACGTTAAAAATAATATTTTTAATGATCAAATATTTTTAACTATATAAATATTTTATTTCATTTCACATCACACGATCAATTTTCACCACAGCAAACAATCAAACATACAAGCCATCCATGGTCTGTGGATGACGGGTGTCGGGTGCTACTAAGCACCGTCTACATCCTATTATATATTTTAACTAGAAAAACAAGATTTAAAGTGAGAAGTTCTCACAAATAGCTAATCCAAACGCCATGACTCTTCTGATGTAGAAATCTTCGTCGTGCTCGCCCTTTGTCAATTTCATTGTCCGTAGCCACTACATATATAAAAATCACATTTTTATATTGTTGTTATGTGGATAAAAATTCTATTTTTACACCGCTACTATATAGATTAAAAAATTCTATTTTTACAACAGTGTTCATATAATAAAGATTATATTTTTATCACGCTATTCTCTATATAAAGATTTCGCCTTTTCAAATATAAAGATTTCGCCTTTTCATATATAAAGATTTCGCCTTTTCATATATAAAGATTTCTCCTTTTCATATATAAAGATTTCGCCTTTTCAAATATAAAGATTTCGCCTTTTCAAATATAAAGATTTCGCCTTTTCATTTCATCACTATAAAAATCACATTTTTTATTTCAACATATATATAATAAAAATCATATCTTTATTATCTACATTATATAAAAATCATATTTTTAATCTTTCTATAATATAAAAATCATATTTTTAATATCTACATCATATAAAATTTATATTTTTATATCGCTTTCTTCTTGATAAAAATCCGAACTTTTTATAACTAAAAATTCTAGCTTTTCTAAAACAAAGATCCTAGCTAAAAATATAATCTTTATACGATAAAAACATAATCTTTATATGGTTAAAAATATTAACTTTATACGATTAAAGCAAAAACTGATTAAAAATCTAATCTTTAGCAAATTAAAAATCTTAACTCTCCTAGATTAAAGATTTAACGTTTTACATCATAAAAATTATATTTTTATTCCTTCTACAAACCATATGTTTTCTTTGCTAGCATCATATTTTTAAACCGCAAAAATCAAATCTTTACTTCTTTAAAAATTTCACTTTTACTTCTAAAAAAAACAAAGCTCTTTATCTATAAAAATAAAAGCTTTTTAATCTATAAAATCCTAAACCTTTCTATTTTTAAAACTGAAATTAAAATAAAACATTATTTAAAATACTCACCGTGTTCAAAAATCGGAGCTTGGTTGTAAAACAGGGTTCACGTCGGCTTGGAAGGGGGTGGAGGAGCCCACATTGGCCGGAGGCGGCGACTGGAGGGTCTTGGCGAGGTGCTGGTGGTCGGATTCAGATCGGGTTTTGGGTTTCTGGGGGGGCACAGCCAAACTAGGGGAGGAGAGAGAGGAGAAGGGGTCGGATGGCAGATCTAGGGTTTGGGGGCTCGTCGAGATGAGGCTTCGCGGTGAAGTGGGGCGTCGGGGTCATCGTCGAAGGGTGAGGCAGCGGGGAGGGGGAGGCGCGAGGTGCGATTGGCCATCAAGGGTGCGCCGGCGTGCTTCCCCGGGGGGGGGGGGGGGCTGAATCGCAATGTCGAGTTTTTTTTTATTTGATGCGTTGACCTTCTGAAGAAAGGGGAAGGAGATAAAGGTTATATATTATATATTAATTATTTTCAATTTAATTTCCAAAAAGCAACTTTTGTTTTCGACCTTGAAACGACACCCACCGCTTGTCGTCCATAGCTAATTACCCTCATTCCGAACACAATGGGATATATATCGTAAGCTGATTCGATCGTTTCGATCAGTTTTCGTCAAAATCAACATATAACTCTATATATTAAATTAGAACGCGCATTTCAATTTACTGGGGTCACGTTCTAACTCGAAAAATCTAGAAAAATATTTTCTAGCTTCGTATTGACGATACGGTCCTAACAAAACTAGTTTCGTAGAATTCTGAGATCGTTTCAAAAATGACCATTTTCCAGTCGATTAAAATGAACTAAAACTGGTCAAACGCGTTTTTCTTTGCCATGCTCACATATTGATTCGAAAAATTATGAAAATTGGAATCTAGCAATAACTTGACATCACGGATCCAACAAAAGTGGTTTCGTCGAAATCCGAGATTGTTTGCAAAATGGCTATTTTCAAAGGCCGAAATTCCATAGCGACTATTCTGAAATTTCAACTGGACATATCTTTTGATTCCCGCTATGAAATCTTGATTTTTCGGATTCGTTGGAAAGATATTCACAGTTAGATTCTAATATTTTTGGTTTCACTAAAATCCGATTTATTTTGCACCCGGTACATTCAATTGAAGTTTGAAATCGAATTATCGAACTACCGCGCCATTTTCAATTCCTTTTATAATTATAAATAAAATTTATATTCTAACGACGACGTATATAAATATATACGTTCCAATTCTATTCAAAATAAATTTCTCGTCTTTATTATTGACAATAATTCATTTTAAATATTCAAAATCCGCTAAAATTGCCAAAATAAAAATTTTAAATTGGCTCGCATTTCCGGGTTGTTACACCCATCCTGCTTCGAGGAAGGATATCGCGGTATAGAAGGTCATCCGTTATCATAGCGTGGGGCGTATAGGGTCATCCGCTAATGATACTGCGGACATCCGCTAATGGTACTGCGGGAACTATCCAATCACCAATATATATATATATATATATATATATATATATATATATAATAACCACAAACACCAATCCTAAATAACTAATATATATTTTATAGCCAGAATAATATTTCTGTGCATGCAAACAACCAACAAACAATTACTTTTAACTAATAAAAATAATTCTAAATAAAATTTGAGTGAGATTTACTCACATTATTTTATTTGATCCATTCTTATTCCAATTTTAATTCTGATTATGTAATTCCTCAGCTACGAACTATTCGACTGACTTTGTTCGATAAAATCTCGTATACCTTACTAAGAAGAAGCCATCACGTAATCCTTTGTTTACTTCTTCTGCAAATTTACCAAAACAACCAATATCCTAACCCATAATGCAAGTTAACCCTACCTTCATCAACACCGAAAATCACGACAGGATTCTGATCACAATTATGCAGTGCTCCTTCTACTTCTTTCACATGAATTAATCAATGCATAATTCTCCCTTTTTTCCTTTTTCTTTTCTCTTTCCGTAGTGACTACCTCAAATTATCAGACCCCAGATCAACCTAATTTGCTTAATCAGTAAATCAAACATCTTGCCATCCATTTTTGCACCCCCCAAATCGTTAATCAGAAACTCAAATTACCTAGTTCAAACTCTAGTAGTTGATCGCGACTTTGCTTAGCGTTGTACAGGTGGCGATAGTAATTCGAACGAAATCCATTCAAAGTTTGTGACCATTTGTTACTCGAACCCTAGCATCGCGATGTTAGCTTCTAGAAATCAAAATCGTGCCTCGCGATATCCCCGTTGATGAATTTTGGCATTGCGATAGAACTAGGATCATGATTCTTTTTTTTTTCTAATGCTTGATACAGATTTGATTTCAAAAGAAATGCCCCCTTTTTTTTCTGTGGTTCGAATCAATTTTAAAGTAGGACACAAGTTGTTTTAAAGGAAGTGGTAGGCGTCGAGTCGCCTGATTTTAAATGAATGACGAAAGGGGAATGCTTTGGATTTTTAAAGAATTGAATAAAAAGGAAAATTCGGTTTTGCAGAGGAAGGAATCGGGTAGCGGCCTTAATATAGGGTATTAGCTTCCTATGGAAGATTTATGGTAGTGTGTTCAACAGGGTAATGGAATTTTATTATATTTTATATTCGCGAAACTTAGGTCTGAAGCTTCACACTAAAACTACCACAGATGAGCTCTGATTGCAATGGAAATTGATACCTTGTTCTAACTCAATATTTCAGACACGATGGAGTTGGTTTCGTTGAAATTCGAGGTTGTTTGGAAATTAGTTCTTTTCACATATCAAATTAAATCAAAATATAATTTAAATTTAAAACAATCTAATTCACCGACAATAAATTATTATTGTTATAGTTTGCAGTCAAATACAATTGATATTGATCACCTGAACCATTTCAATTCAGTTTTAACTTCCAATTTAATTATTAATCATTTTCGTATTACGATAATTATATATATATTCGAAATTAAATCGTATTTCGATTATAAAATCGATAACTCAATATAAAAATTCATTTATATTATCAATTCAATATTTAAAACAATATTAAATATTTAAAATATATCGACAAAAAATCCGGATCGTTACATTATTCCCCCTTAAAAGAATTTCATCCCCAAAATTGCTATGATAGGAAAAATGCTACAAATACTTTCCAAAATCTACTTATGTGAAATTCAACATTTCATATTCCTACAATTTTAGTTCTACCAGAACTTTGGTTTTCATTCATTTAATCTGAATGATTTACAATCAATATGTTCACATTCAATTCATGTCCTATTCATATGCACTCCAATTGATTCAAATTGATTCTAATCAATTTATTCACCTTGATAAATTTAACTTGCTTAAGTTAAATTTAAATTCAATAATTCAAATTCCCAGTTTTGTTTCAATCATATTGGAATCCCATAAATATATAGATATATTCACCACCATCTCAAATTCAAAATATTTGAATTTTCAAACCAACTTGTTTTATTTCAAACAAATTTCATTCAAAAACTTTTCTAAGGTAGCAATTTATCACTTAGAAACTCGAAAAATGAACAGTGATGCTGCTGCAGTCATTATCAGAATTATTTTCCAGCCACTGAAGTGAGTTTAGTGCTTATCACTTCCAAAATCCATCTAAAATGATTTTTATTCACAAATCCCTTTCAAAACAAAGCTATATTATTTTAATATACTTCAGAAAATATTTTCTAACTTCCCAAGATTTTAAATTCCAAATTCTGGCTTGAATTCAGTTTTAATTCATCTCATTTGTATATATTTCATTCATATACAATTTTATTTGGTTATGTATAACCATTCCAATTTTATAATATTATCTTATTATAATATTAACAACCAACTCATCCATATATGATAATAATTCTAGAAAATTATTGATTTTCTATCAAAATAGAATTTTGAATAAAATTATTTCATTTACCCACTAAAAAACAATATCATGTTCAATCTTCTGTTCAAGTATTTACGAATGCTTATCGACGTCGTGGCGCCCCACGAGTCGACCAAAATTCATAAACCATAAACAGACTAGCCAACTCAATATAGAATAATTTTTATATCAATTAACAAATATGGACTCTCGTATATATACACTCAACTCATTCTAGGGTACTACTGACCCTATGTCTAATGAGCACAACCCCATTAAAGCCTAGGTATTCGCTCAGCCTAAGCTTTGATACCAACTGTAATGGCCCGTAAATCCGTACTATCTGAGTTGACTACATACATCACACGTCCAACCAAAAATATCACAAAAATACGAATCACTTTTTTAGAAGAAAAAGGTAGAAGAAGAACAGAAACAATAACACAGAATCTCACATCACAGCTGAACAAAATATAATATATCATAACTTTTGAAATACAAAATTTTAACTGCATAGCATACAATTTTCAGAGTACAACACTTACAACACAACGGAATAAAAATACTATATATATAACACTGAAGCCTCCTGCTCCAAGCACCTTTAGATAAATCTATAAAATCCTGAACTACTTGACTACCCATACAAATTTGGGCACCCAAGAGTTTAGGAAAAACAAAACAAAATAAACTCTGGGTCAGTCATGGGACTGGTATGAGTAAACAATTTAAAACAGTTTGAGAAAATAAACGATATTTCATAAGACCACGCCGTATAACATGAAATGGGGTTTTCCCTTATAAAAATCCAAAACACTTGATTTAACTTTCAAAATCCTTTTGAAAGAAACAATAATCTTTATATCAAAACTCTTTTGATATTATAATAATGTCCAAATAAAATAAATAACAATCTAGTGGAACGTTTGCATCTCACGTTCCACATATAAAATATTTAATCAAAACCGCGAGCACTTACTGGGTAATGAACTTCCAACTATGATAAAGTATGGAACCACCTCCCGATAGTGTATCTCTAGTGGAGAACACACTGGGTTCAACAAGAACATCTTGTAACCCAGCCACGCATGACCGACCACTCATTTCGCTTGAGTGTATCGAATGTATATCACCAACGGTTGAGATTAGCAACCGTTTCCCGAATGGGACAGCCTCAAATAGAGTAAGGAATTAAATGAATTTCTCTAGATAGGTGATAATACACCCTAATGGGAGCAACCCACATAGCCATGTTGCCTGCCCGATTTTTGTCATTTCCCCGTTGTTGAGGCCTGAGGCTGCGATTGCTTACCATTCATTGATAGCACAATCATTTTGAACGCCACATTGTCAAATCAGTTAATCACTAATTGATTTGCACGAATATATTCTGGATATTATGCTAAGAGAATAAATACTTTGCCACCATATATATTTGTACAGAACAACATATGAGATCATTGGAAATACTCTGTCAGACATTCGTCCATACACATTCGTTCTGGGATTGAACGAAACCGAAGGCACAATTTCCATTGATAGAAAAAGCCCTTGCACTCTACTCCGTTTTCGAGTATCTTCATACAATCTGATTCGCAATGCTACTGCCAATACGGAGTGGTTCCCCGAAAATAATCCAACCTGTCTCTCCATGTTGACAATGATATTGGCAAACACTTCGATAGTCGGTTATTTAACTATCGAAGAAAAACAAACATCCATTCAAAACATCAAACAACTATTCGGCCCCTTAATTAATATTTCATTAATTAAGTTACTTTTCCATTTCTGTATCAATATTTGTTAACCAAATATTTTCAATAATCATCTTGGCCTCTTACGCTATTTGGAAAACATTTGCATATATCGCCATCTTTTGTTTTCCATACTTAGAAAATATATTCTATTTATAATTAGAAAACATTCCAATTACTTATCTCTTCCACGACCATTCATTTAGTTCTATACTCAGGAAATCTTTATTATTATATTACCAAATTTCCACTTACTTGGGTTAAAACGAATGTTGTGTAAAACATCGTTACAACAATCCAAAACACTGCATTCAACTAACTCTTATTCAAACACTGATCTTCGAGACTGAGTGACCGAGTCTTACTATTTATTGGTAAAATGAAATTAATCAAGTTGGGGTATAACTACCTCAAAGACCTTGTCTGAAAACATCCTTAACTTCAAAATAGACAAGAACGCTTACCTCGAATAATCAACATCATATTAAACCAATTATTCATATCTTTTAACCGTGTATACGTTTCTCTTTCTATTTTTATCAGATTAAATTTATTGATTTCCTTTTTGTTTGTAACATTCTATTTTTGATTTTGTTTCATTATCGAATTCTATATAAACCGGTATATTGATTCCTAATTATCAAATCTTCTTAAAATATTCTAACTCCTTAAATTTTCGGAAAATTTCTCCATAACCTCCTTTGTACGGGTCACTTGGTACAACTATAAAACTCTCTGGGCCCTTTCCATTCAAAAAGAAAATCAAAAAGCCAAGCGGCTTGCCGATTCGATGCATAAAATATCATATTAAATTAAATATATACCTTTTGGTCAAGCATTTTGTAACGACCCGGAAAATCTGAACCAATTTAAAAAATTTAAATTGGCAATTTTAGTGGATTTTAAATATTTAAAATAAATATTTTAAATAATATCGATGAAAAATAAGTTTGAATCGACATTTGAAAACGAATATAATTAATTCTAATTATAAACAAGGCCTGAAATGGCGCGGTAGTTTCAAAATTTGAATTCAAACTTTAACTGACTGTACCGGGTGCAAAACAAAACGGATTTGAGTGAAACGAAAAATATTTAAATATGTTAGTGAATATCTTTCTAACGAATCTGGAAAATCAAAGTTTCGTAGCGGGAGTCAAAAGTTATGGCCAAATGAATTTTCAGAAAGGTCGCTACAGAATTTATATAGCCCGTGAAAATAGACATTTTGCAAACGAGCTCGGAATTCAACGAAACCACTTTCGTTGGATCCGAGATGTGAAGTTATTTCTAGGTTTCAAATTTCATAATTTTTGAAGCTAGTATGTGAGCGTGGCAAAAGAAAATGTGTTTGGTCGATTTCTATTAAATTGGATCGACCATAAATGGGCCATTTTTCAAACGGTCTCAGAATTCGACGAAACTAGTTTTGTTGGGACCGTATCATCAAAACATATCTAGATTTATTTTTCTGGAATTTTTCGAATCAGTTTGTGACCCTGGCAAATTGAAATGTACGTTCAAATTAAATACTGAATGTTTTATATTTTAATTTGAAGAAAAACTGACTGAAACAGTCGAATGGGCGTATGGAACATATCCCATTATGTTCGAAATGGGGGTAAAACGCTAGGGATGACAGTCACTGGGTTTGGATTGGGGTTCGTGTGTGAAAGAGGGTATTTTTGAAAGAAAAAATATAAATAAACAAAAAATCCCTATTGGCTATCACTTTTCTCTCTCCCTGACTATTCTTCAGGCGCGAGACGAAAAGCGACCTCCACCTTCTCTCCTCATTTTCTGCAAATCCGCTCATCGAAATTCGATGGTCCAGTGGAGGTTTTTGTAGCCCTTGTCAAGAGCTTCGAATCCATGCCCATTGCTCCACCCATCGTTGCGCCATCAGGGAGATCGACCTCTTCAAAGTCAAGCACTTCAGGGCGCCGCCGACGCTAGCACAGGGCACCAATCTAGGTGCAACCACCAGCGACGTGAAGCCCACTCCTAGCTCTACGCTGTGGCGCTGGCCGATCGTTCTGAAGTAGCACGGATTTCGAGAAAAGTGCAAACCTAGTTTTGAACGAACGTGAGAGGTATACAGCTATTTTTATTTTTACTATATTATAGCACTTTAAAGCGCTACGGTTTTTGATTTCACTGTAAAAATCATATCTCTTTCGTTTGTTGACGAAATTCAGTGAAACGAGAGATAGTGGACTCGTGTGGACGTCTTCTACATTCTAGAAGAGACCGCATATTTTTCTGAGCCTTCTGCTATTTTTGGTGGAGTGGAAGCCAATGTGAAATTTCTAAATTATAAACGATATGGAAAACGACGATGTATAAATTATATAGTCGATGTATGAGTTATATAAGCGTTGTATAAGTTGTACGTTCGATATATAAGTTATATATGCATTGTAAAAATTATATATGTGTTGAAATAGAAGTGAAATGCTAATATAAAAAATATATATATATATGTATATACGCCCCTCGTCCACAAACCATGGACAATATTTATTGATTGTGACTGGTTGATTACGAATGGTTGATTAGAATTGTTTGTGGTTGAAATTGATTGATCGTGGTTGGAAAATACCCGTTTGTGGTTGAGAAATATTTGGTTGAAAACACATAGGATTAGTTTGTGGAAATGAAAAATATATACATGCCGCCTGCATGCGAACTAGATGCATGAAATCCCCATTGTCAAAAGCTGCGAGGCTTTAAGGTAGAGCGAGGAGCCGTACTAGGGACGACCCCGGTTTTAACTACCCTGCCGTTATGCTGCCTAAATTTTGAATAATATTCATGTGTTAGAATTATTTTCATGTGTTGAAACTATATTCGTGTGTTGAATAGAAATTCATCTATTGAACGACATTCATGTTTTGAAATAAATTGTTTTACAATATAAAAATCACCTTTTTATCTATATATATAAACTATAGAAAACCTTCATGTGTTGAATAGAAATTCATTCGTTGAATAGAAATTCATGTGTTGAATGGTATTCGTGTTTTAAATATAAAAAACACCTTTTTATCTATATATATAAACTATAGAAAACCTTCATGTGTTGAATAGAAATTCTTTCGTTGAATAGAAATTCATGTGTTGAATGGTATTCGTGTTTTAAATATAAAAATCACCTTTTTATCTATATATATAAACTATAGAAAACCTTCAAATAGAAATTCTTTCGTTGAATAGAAATTCATGTGTTGAATGGTATTCGTGTTTTAAATATAAAAATCACATTTTTATCTATATATATAAACTATAGAAAACCTTCATGTGTTGAATAGAAATTCACGTTGAATAGAAATTCATGTGTTGAATGGTATTCGTGTTTTAAATATAAAAATCACCTTTTTATCTATATATATAAACTATAGAAAACCTTCATGTGTTGAATAGAAATTCATTCGTTGAATGGAAATTCATGTGTTGAATGGTATTCGTGTTTTGAAATAAATTGTTTTATAATAAAAATCATATTTTTATCATCTATATGAACTATATAAAATAGCCGTGTTTTGAAAGAAATTGTTTTATAATAAAAATCCTATTTTTACCATCTGTATGAACTATATACAATAGTCGTGTTTTGAAATAAATTGTTTAACAATAAAAATCATATTTTTATTATATACATGAACTGTTAAAATAGTGAAGTGTTGAAATGGAAGTTAGTTTGATAAAAATATCATTTTTATCAAAGGTATGAAAAGGAATTAGTTTTGAAATCGAAGAATAGATTATATATATATAATTAAAATAAAAATTTAATTAATATTATATGAGCGTTAAAAATAGCCATTTTTGCAAACGATCTTAGTTTCCGATGAAATTAGATTCATTGGAACCATATTGTTACATTATTATAACAAAGTAAAATTTCGTGGCAAACCAATGCCGTATGTGACTTCGGTGGTCAAAAACATCTCTGTTTCTATTTAATTGTTTAGATTATTTATATAGGGGTAACTTTAATGGAATAATCGACTAGCCAAACGAACTCCAAATTTAACGAAACAAATTTCATTGGATCCGTTAGGAAAAGGTCTAGTTAAATGTCAAGGCTTGAAGTTGATTGAATTTATTTTGTAATTATAGGAATTTTAAATGCTTGTTTTTTCACCAATAATTAGAAAGTAGTTTTCACAAATAACATCGGAATTGGACGAAACATATCCCATCATGTCCGGAATATTTTTATATGCTAGAATTAGCATTTTGGTCAAAGAAAAAGGTCATATATGATTGGTTTTGATTGTTACTTCGCATCGAAGTTTCAAAATATAATAAAATATTACTCCATCCTTAGTATAAATACAAACTAGGGTCAATGCCCTAATTTCTCTTTTTCGTGGTCATCAGGCATTCTTGTCGCCATTAATGGAATGATGGGCTGAGAAGCCCCAGACTAATTTCTTCTTTTCCCTCAAATCCGTTGTTATAATTCAAAACTTTTCAACACCAATTTTGTTCCTCTCAATGAGTACTATGTCATCAACTGTGATGATCATCTACCGTGACCCATGGTGATCGGATTTTGGACTGAAACGGCGGCGATTCAGAGTGCTTTTAAGGGCAGAGTAAGTGTTGGAATTGCATGACATGGGTTCTTTGGGCGGCGGCGGAAGGGTATATACCTTGGTGGTTTTGGATCGACGTCAAAGCAAGCTAAGTGGGTTGCGGCAGATCGTGGTTCGAAGGCAGAGGCGTGGGTTTGTTTGAACGGTAGCAGGTAGTTAAGAACGAAAGGTCTGTAACTGTTTTCACTAAAACATAAAGGGTTACTTTAATTATTCTTTAATTGAGGAATGGTTAATCAATTAAATCTATACAGGGAGGCAGCGTGCTGGTTCGGATCATGTGCAAAGATCTGAGATGAAGTGATGAACCCGTGAAGTAACAAACGAAATAGAAAATTAGCCTTATTAAAGATAATTGAGTAATTATTTTTTATTAAATTATAATTTATGGATTGTTACAATTAATCCAAGTATATATTAAAATGTTTTTAACTCGTGTAGAATTAATATGGAACAGTGTGAATATTGGAACATAACGGGTGTGTTGAGATGAAGAGAAGCCCGGTTTATTGGACTGAAAATCATTTTTTGCAAAAGTAATTAATTTAATATTCTAATTGGTTTAATATTTATAACTAAGAGTATAATTAAGGTATTATTAGTTTCAATTAAATCAAGTTACTAAAATATTAATAACTTTTATGCTATGATCAGAATGGGAAAATGAATTGCGTTGAAACCGTGGTTTCAAACACTGCATTATGGAACAGAACTGGACGGGATTGGAATCAACTAGATTATTTTAATTGAAACGAGCTGTTTTAACAGCGAATCGGATTAAGGTGAGTTAAACTCACTCAGTTTTTCCCACTTATATTTTATATAAGTTGGGTTATTATAATTGTATGCTATGGTGGCTAACGATTGATTGATTATTTGTTTGTTAAATATATATTTATATATTGATTGAATCAATAAAATTAAACGTTGTTTAATTTTAGTGCAACACCAAATAATTATTTTAACGATTGGACCCAATTAAGGTTGCTTACTTTATTGGTCACATTTATAAAATAAACATGTTTGATTTAATGAATTATTTGAACGGTCATGGTTTTGTTAAATGAATTGGTTAATATTAAATTGTTGTATTGACTATTATGAAACCATTATTGATTTAAATTGAATGATTATATTTAAGATAACCGATTTGTGTGCAGGGATGAACAGGTTGGAGGAATCCAATTGGATTCCTCAAATATATTAATGTTATTCATTTCAAACCATTATATGAACTGTTTAAACCCATCTGTTTGGATGATTGATTGGTTGTTGATCATTGATTGAAATTCAATGTTTGTTTTATTTTAACCAATGGGTAATATTGATTGAGTAATTGGCAGGATATGGCCTCTAAATCAATCGGTTTCAAATATTAAGTTACCGTCAGGTAAATCGACCTAAATGAAGTTATTTCATTTATTTTATGACTGGAAATATTTTTAACTCTATTATTTTAAAATGGAAGTTTATTAAAAGAAAATAAATATTTATTATTTATTAGTTAAAGTTATAAATCATTATTAAATGATTTTATAAAGTAAATTCTGATGCTAATCAGATTCATAAGCAAGAGAGTAGAAAATTAACCTAACGTTTAAGAGTTGGATAATTGTTTTTATATAAAACAATTGAATGGAATTATTTAAATTAATTATTAATAATTAATTTAAAGGAAGGAGTAATTAGAATCAGTTGACGAAATAACTATGTTTTAGGTTGACTAAATCAACCGTTTGTAACTGAGAATAATTATTAAATTATTAGTTTTGAATTAAACTAAAGAATGATTTAAGAATATTTGTTTTAATTTTAATAAGTCATTAAAAAGGAATTTACTATATAATTTAGTTAATTAAGAAGTTAACTACAGTTATTGTAGTTAACGATTGTAGTAAAATATTATTTTAATAATAATATAAGAGATTATTTTTTAATTAAAGTTCATTTAAAATGTAACTGAAGTTGAAATGAAATCTAATTGAATTATGAAAGGAGTTTACGAATGGTTCTATATTAAAACTGAGTTTTTATTACAAAGTATAAAAGGAATTTTAAGCGAATACGATAGCTAAAAATAATGTTAATTGAATTCCTGAAATAAGTAAAAGAAAATTGAGAATAAAAGGTTAATATTAAACCATAATTATATAAACGATGTTTATACAAAGAGATGAGTGTTAAAGCATCAATTTTAAATTCACGTTACTTAATAATGGAATAAGTATAATTGGGAAATTTAAATAAGATTTTCAAAGCGGGAAACGGTCGAATGGATTAGAAAAAGAGAGTGTTAAAAGTGAATTAGGAAAGAAGTGAGCAATAGGGTTTTGGAACAAAAATCTGAGTTATTAAACGAATGTTTAAAGAAGTAGAAGGGAAAGTGATATTTTAGTAATTTATTTATTAATCAATGAACTAAGAAATAATAGTTATATTCGAGAAGGAGATTTACAAGAGTCATAATGTTTTATAAAACCGTATTTTAAATAAAATAGTTAAATGAGATTTGTTTTTAAATGAAATATGGGTTTTAATTACAATTTATATTATCTTAAGATAAGAACATTGTTGATCAAGGTCTGAGAGGTAAATAAATACCCCAACTTGAACAACTTCAGAATTATCTGAAGATGATATTAGTTTGTAATGAAAAAGAGATTACGAATAATTTATTATTTCCATATGTGAAATATTAATGCAATGATAATCGCAAGATTTGAGAATATATATATATAATGATATTTCCAAAAGTAAAAGGAAATAAAAATGTTAAGTTTTTGGAATGAGTTTATTCTGAAAGAATAGAAATTAGATACTATTTTTCAAGTAACAAAGTTTTACGTGAAATTTGTTTAAAACCAAACACGGTATTCATCTAAATTTTTTTGAATTTGGAAGTAAATACTATGTTAAAATATTAAGAAATTAGAAGTTTAATTTATATTATTTAATTAATTAAATTAAAGAGGCCAAGTAATGCTGAGTACTGAATCAGTGAACTCATTTTATTCTCATGATTATTTATTTGATAGTTAAATAGCCGACTATCAAATCTGGCCAATATGATTGTTGGTACGGAAAAACCGGGATCGAAATTATATTCGAAAACCATTCCGAACCAGCAAATACATAGAAGATGATTATTGAAGGCCGTAGATCTTCATAAACGAAAGAACTACTTAAAATCTCTGTGTTGCAACCTGAGATAACTGTGGTTCTTTCGTAGTTGAAATCTTCTGATTGCAAGGACTACTCACTATTGATCTATAGGGTGATATCTAGGATGTGGTAGGAGGGTGCCTTCAATTCATCCTATTCCTAGATGTTTTTTGTGGATAGATGTCTGACATAGTATTTCCAAAAGGATCGTGTACATTGATTTCTTCAAACGTACCAAGTTGGTGGCGTAGAAGGTAAATTTATTTTTCTTAACAACTATAGTATTTTTGTGGACCTACTAAACTCGTAAACTTCTTCAAATGTACCAAGTTGTACGCTGAGTTTAGTAGGTCTATTATCTGTGTTTGTGCAAGAGATGAATTTGGAAGATGAATACCATCAAAAAAGTTTTTTGCAATAGCACTCTTCACCATTTGATTGAACACATCTGCGATTAACACAAAAATAAGAGGAGATATTGGATCTCCCTGCCGAAGCCCTCTATTGGATTTAATTAAACCACCAATGTTTCCATTAATGGAAATGGATCATTAACTTGTCTTTAAAATATAATCAATCCAATTACACCATCGCTGAGAGAATCCCGTGTCTAAACAGCTGTAAAATAAATTCCCAGTTGACAGAATCGAAAGCTTTAGAAAAATCTAATTTGAGAAGAACACCTGGTGTAGAAGAATGATGACAATAGGAAATTACCTCTTGAGTAGCTGCAATACAATCGAGAATGCAATGTCCGTGAATGAAAGTTGATTGCTCAAAGCCAATAAGAGGAGAAATCATGGATTGAAGACGATTATCTAGTTATGATTTTGAAAGTGGTATTGAGCAAGCTAATGGAACGAAAAGAAGAGAGAGAATTTGCTATAGAAAATTTGGGAAGGAGGAAAATATTTGCATAATTTAGTCGTGAGATAAGGCCAGGGTTATCGTAAAATTCTTTACACATGTCCACGATGTCATGTTTCACGATGGCCCAAAAAAATTTAAAGAATGAAGGCCCAAAACCATCTGGGCCTGGTACTTTGTCATCATGCATTTCGTTCAAAGCAGCCCAAATCTCATTTTCTAAAAAAGGATGGTCAATGGAAATAGAGGCAGGATTAGGATATAACAAATTCCAATCAATAACTGGAATGGTAGTGGGTGAACAACCGTGGATTGAACGATAAAAATTAGAAAAAAAATGAAGAATGTCATCATGATTTGTATACAATAGGCCTTCATGGGAGATTTCTGGGATAAAAGTTTCTCTTTTTCTTCCATTTGCAATTCGATGAAAGTAAGCTGTGTTTTTGTCCCTCTCATCAATCCATTTAGATTTGGCTCTTTGTTTCCAGCCTATTTATTCTTGTTTGAATAACCTATCTAATTAAGATTCAAGATTTTTTAAGGTGTTACTCTACTCATCATTCAAGGGACAAGATTCCTCTATTATGTTAAGATTCAAGATAACATCCTGTATATCAGAAATGCGGGAGCGAATTGATCCCCAAACATATTTAGCCCAAGGTTTAATCAATTTTCTTAAAGATCTCAATTTCAGAATGATTTTGTGGGTAGTTGATTGAGATTGAACAGGTTGCTCCTAAACTGTTTTGATAAATTCCTCGAAGGATGGTTCTAGCAACCACAATCATTCAAATGTAAAAGGTTTTTTTTAAAGTTAGAAATGGAACCAGAATCAAGAATAATTAGACAATGATCAGATCTAATTGAGGCAAGACCAGAAACATGAGATAAAGGGTGAAGCTCTTCCCAGGTTGAATTGAATAGAAAACGGTTAAGCTTAGCTAAAGAAGGATCAGATTTGTGGCTTGACCAAGTGAATGAACGATTGCAAATAGGAGGGTCAATGAGGCAGCAATCAAAGATTAAGGAATTAAAAGCATAAATGTCTGTCGATAAAGTGCTAGATTTTCTCTCATAAGCATTTCTTATGGTATTGAAATCACCCCCAATTACCCATGGTCCAAGAAAACTTTTAGCCAAATGTTTACAATGATCCCAAAGGTTTATTCTACCATGAGCATCTTGAGGACCATAAATATTTGAAAAGAAGTAGATTGTCTTTGTGTCAATATGATTAAGAGCAATATGCAAAGAAAATTGGTTAGAAAAGGTTTGGTGCAATGACCACACAGATTCATTCCAAGCAGTGAAAAGGCCACCTCTAATTTCTATAGCATTAATATAAGCCCAACCAGTCAAAGAGGATCCACCAATCAGTCTAAAGTGGTAATTTGATGGATCAAAAAGTTTTGTTTCTTTAAGAAAAAAGACATCTGAATTAAGTGGGGAAAAAACGAGATTAATAGCATGACATTTTGAATGGTCTCCCAAACCCCGTACATTCCATGTGACTACTTTCATTGATGACTATTAATACGCTCTTGTTCTAAGGCTTGAATGGCTTTATAATGTGAATCACGTAAACTCACACCCATGCAACTTGAGATCCTTTTATTCAAACGTTTATTAGCAGAATAAAAAATAACAAGGGTCAAAAAACTACCAGTGACTTCAGGATTGTTGCTCTTACCACTTTGACGAACAAAGATAGGAGAGAGATATTGAGGCCAGTCTTGATCATCTGTCCATGGCTGGTGAGGAGGGGATTGCGGAGGAGGAATTGAAGCAATATCAAATGGAGTAGTCTGAATAGGGATCATAGAGAGATCAAGAGGAAGAGAAACAATTTGATTGAAAGATGGATTTAGGTCCACATGCATTTCCTGATTAACTTCATCTTGGTCTGGATGCTCCATCTCATGATTGTCTATGATTGGAGGATTAAAGTTCATATTCACTAAAGGGTAAATGGATGGTAGTGGGGGTAACATCGCTGCTTCTTCAATCATAGCATCAAATCTATCTTCTGAGCTAAAATCTTGTAAATTATGAAGACATGGCACCACTTGTTCCTCTTTATTGCCAACGAAGAAAATTTCTGGTCCTGTTCCTGGATGTTCATGTTTGCTTCTCTGCAGTTTTTTAATATGAATTTTGTTGTTGAAATGCACATCATGTACACTTTTCGAGCATATTCCTTCATAAAACTGTAATTTAACTAGAAATTCTCTATGATCAAAGTGACACCAATCACAAACATCGACTACAAGAACCGTACCCATCAGTTTCAAAATTTATTTTGCTGCTTCACCATTGTTTTTCAGAAATTCCAGAAATCCTTCCAACTTTGCCTATGATTCAATTTCTAATGCAGGTTGTAGCTCTCTCTCATTCTCATCCGAAGCTTCTAAGCAAATGACTGCTCCTCATTTGGTCAATATTTTCGGTATTAAAGCATGATCTCTCTTACTATAAGTAGGGCAGTATACTAAAAGGAGTTGTTGGCGATGATCGACATCAGCCAACAATCGTGCCCGAGATTCACTTCCAAGGCTTGATGTAGGGTTTCAACGCTCCACTTTCCATTAAGAGATTTTGCAATGATACATTTTGAAGAATCAACCATAGTGAAATGTTTTGGAGACTGGAAATCTGGAGACTGAAGCGGGGAGTGATGATAATTAGATTTAGCAGAATGCTTAATATTTGAGTTTGCTAGGTAATTATCTCGACGGGGTCTAAACGAAGCTATGTCTGATGTGAAGTTTGTGTAGAGTAATTGTAATTTTTGGGGACCCAATGCACTTGATGATAATTACTCTCACTGACAGCTTTGTGTGTGGAAGCTAAAGCGCTCACATAGCTATTGGTTTTTCTCAAACAACGTGACACCGAATGGCCATATGAACCACATTTAAAACAAATTTTTAGTTCCCTACACTCATTTTCCACATGTCCTTTGCATGCACACTGTAAACATCTTTTCTATTTTTTCAAATATGAAACGATTTGGAAGATGGAGATGAAAGGTGGCAACGATGATCTAAACTTCATTTTGGGGGGTGGGTTTGGCGGCGAAGAGGGGGGAGAAGCCACTGTTGGATCTAGATTAATCCTAGAGGGGGGTGAATAGGGTTTATCACAGTTTTTAACTGAATTGAAAAACTGACAGGATATTAAAATAATAAATAGATCACAGAATGCAGTAGAAATAAAAGTGCAGAAAATAAATCACACACAGATATACCCAGCTTCGGCAACACCCTGCCTACTGCTGCATTCCTAAGGTTTCTACTAGGTGTTATAAACAGATCCCGCATGCAAGACCATGTACACTCGCAGCGCCTTCTCCTGCCCTAACCCTACGCTCAAAATCCTAGACTGACCTAAATCCCCTAAGCCAGATTTTCCTGAATTACAACCCCTTAATTCGTAACCCCTAGTTTTATAGACTAGAAAACTGATTTGTCGGTTTACAAAAGAAAAGGAAAAATACAACAAATAAAAACAAATGAAAAAAGAAAACCCTAGTACAAAAGAGGAGTTTAAAAGAAATGGGTCATCCCTTTTTCAAATTGAAAGGTTGGCCGGCCTCTTGCATTTGTGTTGCACCCGTATCTCTCTTTGACCCGATCTCTTACTTTGTTCCTCTGGGAAACAAATATGGCGGCAGCGATTAGGGTTCTCCAAAACTTCCCCCAAATCGAATCAAGGTATTTGAAATTGTTGAGATGATTCTCTGATGATCGGATGAACCGATGCTTGGCTTTGATACTTCGATTTGGGATTGTTGCGATCGAAACACTCATAGAAAATTTGTGAGTTCTCTGTATTATTTTTCTTCAAGCTGCTCTTGAATTGTTTTTGGTTTTTCGATGCTCTGCCTATGATGAAATGGTGTTGTTTATAGGGTATAGAAACCCTACGGTTACTCTCTGATTTAAATTAAATGTTTTGATCTGAATTTGCGTGTTGCTTTCCCCTTTTGATTCTCGGCTATAAAAAATTTATTGCGTGTATTTCCAGTTTTGAATTCCTGGACGTGAATCTGTTGCCAAAAATGTTGAGTAAAATCTGGAAAAAAGAACAATAAATTTCCCTTTCGAATTTGAAACCACTCTGCATTGATTAGATATGGTAATTCAGGAATAAATATTTGTTGTCCCCTTTTAAAAGATTCCACATACGATTTCTGCTTTGCCTTGTCACCATGCTATATATGATTTCTGGAATCATTTATGTTCTTTCTAAATACTAAAATTCCTTGAATTAATTTAGTCGACTTGGATTGAACAGTTGCCCAAAACAAATCACTGAGTTTCTGGAAATGATCCTCTGATTTGTTTGATTAAAACAGTTGCCAAAAAAGCTTGTCAAAAGTTGGAAATAATTTTTCCCCTTTTGTGAACTGATTTCTTGTCTTTAAAAAAAACAGTGAATTGATTTCAAAAAAAATGGGCAACACAAATTGATTTATTCATGCATGAATTTTGACTCATGAAAGTTGGACTTTGTTGATTCATTGTTGCTCCATTGATTCCACACATCTGCCAATTGCATATGCATTGTACTCGGCCTTTATGCTTCCATGTTAATGACCATATACCTGAAATGTTTATTTGATGCTCCACCATTATGCTTTGTCCCCTGGTCTGGAGTTTGACTTCCTTGCATCATTTCTGATCCATGTTGACCTGTGTATGACCACTTGATTTTTTTTGCTCCCATATGCTTGTGTTTATGCATGCAGCTAAACTTGTGGTCTGTCTTGTTGAATTGCACCATTAAACATTCATGTTTGTTGTTTTATTTATACACCATGCTGAGTGTACACACATGTATGAAAGTTGCTTGTCATGTTCTTCCTTGCTTGTATGGCTACACCATGTAGTATGCCAATGTTCATATGCTTGACTACTTGCTGTGTAAAGCATGCTTTGCTATTCAATCACCATTGTTGTTTATACCATCACCTGAGTTGCACTGTCCATTTACCTTTGCATTTCAACACTGTTGCATATCACTTAGTTGGCACACCTCTTGCTCTGTCTCGAATACATGTTTTGACATGTTGTTGATCACTTTGTTATGTGTAATGTATATAGACACATGCTGCTCCATATATGCATTCCAGCTCGAGCATGTACAGCCATATTGTTTGGCAGACCTGGGCTTGTTCATTCATGCTTGCTGAAATGAACATGTTGTACTTGCCACCACCTCTTGCAGAAACATGTTAACTTCACTTGAACTTATGCTTTGTATACTCATGCTGCCATGTTCAAACTTGTTCATGCTAAAGTATTTTGCTCCATGCTCTCGTAAACTGTTTGGGCTATTTTGATTAGTGTCATGCACTTGTGGTTCCATTCACCATTAACTTGAATGATTGCTTCGTGCTCGACCACGCCATGTTTACTTGTGACACTGGATTGACACTTGGGCTATTTGAAAACTTGTTTGACATTTGCGCTGTGTCGAGCTTGGTCCATGTGACTGCTCCACAGGTGTATACACTGATTGGCGAGGCAGTGCACGTGTATTTATACACGTGTGTATTTGCAGCCATCAGAAAATTTCCTGTCCCTGTACATATACAAATTGTCTGCCTAGACACAGATGAATCAAATCAAGTCATGAAAAATGATGAGAAACACACCAGAAAACTGAGGCAAATAAATTTTAAAAAAAAAATTTAGTAGAGTATAAAATTATTTCTGTTCCATGTACTGTGTGTGTTTCTGTGTATGACAGGTATGCAAACTGGACTGACTGTATGAAGACTGGACTGACTTGTAAGCTGTGAAGACAGAGGACAAGTATATTGCAGTGTCAGTGTGTATAACAGTGAACAAATGTATATATGAAAATGTACTGAGTGATTTTATATATATATATGAGATGTATAGCCAGAGTGTTGTATTGATGAGCTGTGTAACAGAAGAAATTGTATATGAAAGAATTTTATTTCTGTTGAGAAAATAGTGGAGTTGTAATTTTGTACTGTTTGATATTGAAATAAAATATTATATTTAAATAAAATACTGTGTGAATATTTGAATTTCTATACAGTCATATTCTATTTAAATATAAATATTATATTCCAGTCTGTGATAAATATGCGAAATAGTACAGCAACAAACACATTTAAAATAATATATATTTGGTTGTTATCATCAAACAAAAATCATATTATTGTGTATACAACACCATTATATACAACAATTTCCCCCTTTTGATGATGACAAACAAATATTAAGATTTTGAATACAATAAATGTGTTTGACAGAGAAGAACATAGCTCCCCTTTTTGAAAGCTCCCCCTACAACAGAAACTCCCCCTATAACTGTGAATGAGTGAAAAAGATATGAAAATAGAATAAATTTTCAAAATTAAAAATATTTATAAAATATTCACTGATAAATCAAAATCTCAATCCATTCTCCCCCTTTTGTTATCATCAAAAGGATTCAGAAGTTAAAATATAGATGAAAATTGACTAAAAAATACACTTTCAGCTTAAGAGGGAGAACAGTTATAAATCTCAATCAGTCAAACAAAAATCATATTAAACTAAGAACTGGTGGCATATTTCATATTGTAGAGAATGATGAATTTACGATGAATTTTATATGAATGGAGAGAGTTAAAAAAATGAGTTCCAATTATTTTCCAAAAGAACTTTATAAAAATGAGGTTCAAAAACAGTGATGGATTTGGACTATAATTAATAATTCAATTTAAGCGACACAATCGAATAATCTCAAATTCCAATACCTATCAATCAACAAATCATAATGTGTCATAAGATTTCAACACATTTCACAAATAGAAAAATGGATCGATAGGCTGATTTTTACACACCAAGGAGAATTTCATATAAATTTTTATTTATTCAAATTATTTTCTTTTCTTTTTCTCTTGATTTAAGAGCACACTGACCATGCATAACCAGATCTTGGATATTTTTTTAAATGTGATCAGTTGCAGCTTACATATAAGTAATCTCATAACCATGCATAACCAAAGCTTGGATTTTTAAATGAGGTTAGAGAAACACCTATGATGATTATTTTATTATTTTCAATTTCAAAAAATGAAAAACTCCTCAGTATATAAATCAATACGGATGATAGAAATGTGATAGGTACAGAAATGGTTTGTGAAATAAATTTCTAAATTAATTATATTATGAAATATGCTCGACTGTACCAGAATCATTGAAACTCTTCAGTTGTCACTAATTCTGAAAGGTAAAATAGTCCCATTTCTATCACAAATATTTCCACTGTTTTAAAAGGATTTTAAAAACATATTAACTCTCCATATTAATATAAAATTATTATGGATGGCAGAATGATGATAGATAAAGGAGATGGCCGTGAAATAATTGCCAATTCAAAGATATTATAATAAATGCTCAACCATCATGAAAATCTAAACAAAATCTCCTCTTGTTGTGAAATATATTGTAGTCACAATTCATCACAATTTCAAAATCTGATAATGATTTTGATGAATTATAAATACAGTTCAATTTGGATATTGATTTCAATTTCTGAATGAATATTCAAAAAATAATTTTAAAATCGAAAATCAATTACAAGAGGAATATGCAGAAGATAAGAGGAATTAAAAAATATACAAAAATTCAGCACAACTGATACCAGTTGGTGTTTCTATCAAAGAAGATTGTAACAAGATACTGGAGACAAACCAAGATATCACTAATAGCAGAAATTTAAAACCCAAGCAGACAAGATAACAAATTAGGCCCAATAATTTCATCTATCAGAGCAGCAGTCACAAAACAGGCAGTTATTTGAAAATAAAAACATTTTTCAAAGGCAGTATCAGAGCAGCACAAATAATAATATCACAGCAGACTTGTCAAAGGATGTTTTTGGAGGTCACAAAACATGATTCATGACTCAAGATTAAAAATACAGTTTATTTTAAATCATTTGAGGAATATGATAAAAACTCTAGATTCAATGAATCGATCACACCAAATTATTAGTTTCACATTCAAGATACGTGTGTGATTCAATAAATCAATAATTTCAAATGGTTTTAAACAAACAAATATTCCAATCAAATCATCATGAAATAACTGTGATTTTCAAAGACAATTTTTCAAAAGAAATTTTCATGATATTTCTGACATGTAAAAGAAAAAAAGTTCAGATCATTTACATCAACATTAAAATATATTCATGATCCAGAAAATTAAAAATAATTTATTTGAAATCACTTGAATTAATGTCAAGTTTGAGATATAATGAGTTATTCATACAAGATTGATAGGTCCAGAATTAAGAGGTGTGTGATATTCATAATATCAAGATTTTCAGATGATTTCAAACAAACAAATTTCAACCATAATGATCATGAATACAGATGAATTTCAGAATGTATCATTGATTCAAGACAATTCAAAATATCCAAGCCAATCTGAAAAATAATGAAATTATCACAACTGATAAATAATAGAGTGCTGTAATGAGTATACTATTTCAAGGTTTTCTAAAATGAATTAGAAGAAACTCAAACAGCATTGGTGTGTGAGATTTCATTAGGTATTCAGATCTTCAAAAATTTAGAATCCAGAACAACAGTGTTCAAGATATGACAAGAATACATCAACACTGTTACGAATTCAGACAACAGAAAACAAACTTCAAACCAATTGCAGATATTTACAAAAATAAATTCAAGATCTGGAAATGATTAAAAACATCAGAGTTCTATTCAACTAAAGCGAATTTCCAGAAAATCATGAGTACTGCAATTCAAGAAGCACAAAAAAAAATATGGCAGTGACAAATCAAATTAGGATAGACAGAAGAAAGAGATAGAAGGGAGAAGAAGAAGAAATAAACAAAAAAAATCAAAACAGAAAATATTTACAGAGGTGAATTTAGAGATCATACCAGAATCCAGTGTAAATCAGAATCTCTAACTCAACAAATCTTGGCCAGGGAACTGTAAAGAATATAGAACAACTTGAATTCAAACTCTTTTCAGCACAGCAGTTCCTCAGCCTTCTTTGGTACCTAACAGTTGAGAGCATCGAGTGGTCTAACAAAATTAGTAAAACCACTCACAGTTATGTTAACATCTTTTGGTACCCAAATCTGTGTGTGTAACAACCCATTCGAATCTATCTTTGTGCCTTTAGGAACCCAAACTTGTTTAGTTTTTCCAAAAATCATTTTATTTCTTTTTGGGGTCCACAACTGTTCAACTGGATTGTTATCAAACCAATTCTTGTCTCGTTTGTGATTTAAAAACCTTTTGGAATTTTCAAAATTCAAATTTTCAGAATGATCCTTTTTGAAGCAGTTTGAAGGATTTTTAAAATCACAAGAGTTCAAATTTTCAAAAACACTTCTTTTCCCAAAACCAAGACCATTTTTATTTTCTGAAGAAAATTGGTTTTTCAACAACATATTCAAAGATTTTTCACCGTTTGAAAATTTAGCCAATGTTGTTTTAAGTTGTTGAGTTTTAACTTCAAGATCACCATTTTCTTTCAAAAGAACTGAACAACGGTTTTCAGTGATCTTACTCTTTTCAAAATCAGTTTTCAAAACCAAATTTTCATCACTAAGCAATTTAATTTTGGTTTGGGACTCAGCAATTTCAAATTCAAAACGTTTTCTGCTCTCAGATTCAAATTTCTTGAGTTTTTCAATCTCACTTTCTAGCTCATTTAGAATAGACTCAGTTTTCAACAAGCTTTGTTTTTCAGCAAAAATATATTTGGAATTTTCGGTCGTCTTAAAATTTTCAAATTCTTTTTGCAAACAATTGTTTGTGCTTTCAAGCTCTATCTTGTTCTCTTTTAAAATCAGGGTTTGATTTTCAAGTTTGTGAATAATTTTATTTTGATGAACAAGATCATTTTCCAAATTTAAACAATTTTTGCAGTTAGAGTTTGAAGACTTCTTAATGTTTTTGAGTTTTGATTCCAAAACATTATTTTTGCAGGTCAACTCAAGCTTCTCGGATTTCAGAAGTTTATTTTTAGATTATAGCTTCTCAACAGATTTAGTTAAACCATTTAAACGATGAAGCAAAGAAATATTTCCTGTTGAGTCCCCATCTGAAAGTCCATCAGTACAACTTGTTAAGCACAAAACTGAAGCTTCGTCTTTTTGGGGTTTTGAGCTGTTGTCAGATTTTCCATACAGCGTATTTAGAGTTTTCCAGATTTCCTGAGCAGTCAAACAATGAGAGATAAGGCTATATTGTACATCTCCAATATAAGAATATAAAATATCAGTAGCTCGTAAATTAAATTCAATATCAGTCCTATTTACAATGTCGTACCCATTTAAAATACTATTCCAACATTTAATATCAACAGATTTTAAATAAGATTTCATTTTTGATTTCCAATTTAAAGAATCTGTACCATTAAAAATAGATGGAATATGACTGGACTGGCTCTCTTAAGACTAACAACTAGGCTTCACCATTTTTCTAGAGTTAAAAAAAATACCTGCTCTGATACCAATTGTTGGATCTAGATTAACCCTAGAGGGGGGTGAATAGGGTTTATCACAGTTTTTAACTGAATTGAAAAACTGACAGGATATTAAAATAATAAACAGATCACAGAATGCAGTAGAAATAAAAGTGCAGAAAATAAATCACACACAGATATACCCAGCTTCGGCAACACCCTGCCTACTGCTGCATTCCTAAGGTTTCTACTAGGTGTTATAAACAGATCCCGCATACAAGACCATGTACACTCGTAGCGCCTTCTCCTGTCCTAACCCTACGCTCAAAACCCTAGACTGACCTATATCCCCTAAGGTAGATTTTCCCGAATTACAACCCCTTAATTTGTAACCCCTAGTTTTACAAACTAGAAAACTAATTTGTCGGTTTACAAAAGAAAAAGAAAAATACAACAAATAAAAACAAATGACAAAAGAAAGTACAAAAGAGGAGTTTAAAAGAAATGGGTCGTCCCTTTTTCAAATTGAAAGGTTGGTCGGCCTCTTGCATTTGTGTTGCACCCGTATCTCTCTTTGACCCGATCTCTTACTTTGTTCCTCTGGGAAACAAATATGGCGGCAGCGATTAGGGTTCTCCAAAACTTCCCCCATTGAATCAAGATATTTGAAATTGTTGAGATGATTCTCTGATGATCGGATGAACCGATGCTTGGCTTTGATACTTTGATTTGGGATTGTTGCGATCGAAACACTCGTGGAAAATTTGTGAGTTCTCTGTATTATTTTTCTTCGAGCTGCTCTTGAATTGTTTTTGGTTTTTCGATGCTCTGCCTATGATGAAATGGTGTTGTTTATAGGGTACAGAAACCCTACAATTACTCTCTGATTTCAATTAAATGTTTTGATCTGAATTTGCGTGTTGCTTTACCCTTTTGATTCTCGGCTATAAAAAATTGCTTGCGTGTATTTCCAGTTTTGAATTCCTGGACATGAATCTGTTGCCAAAAATGTTGAGTAAAATCTGGAAAAAAAACAATAAATTTCCCTTTCAAAATTGAAACCACTCTGCATTGATTAGATATGGTAATTCAGGAATAAATATTTGTTGTCCCCTTTTAAAAGATTCCAAATATGATTTCTGCTTTGCCTTGTCACCATGCTACATATGATTTCTGGAATCATTTATGTTCTTCCTAAATACTGAAATTCCTTGAATTAATTGAGTCGACTTGGATTGAACAGTTTCCCAAAACAAATCACTGAGTTTCTGGAAATGATCCTCTGATGTTTTTTTGATTAAAACAGTTGCCAAAAAAGCTTGTCAAAAGTTGGAAAGAATTTTTCCCCTTTTGTGAACTGATTTCTTGTCTTTAAAAAAAAAAGTGAATTGATTTCAAAAAAAATGGGCAACACAAATTGATTTATTCATGCATGAACTTTGACTCATGCAAGTTGGACTTTGCTGATTAATTGTTGCTCCATTGATTCCACACATCTGCCAATTGCATATGCATTGTACTCGGCCTTTATGCTTCCATGTTAATGACCATATACCTGAAATGTTTATTTGATGCTCCACCATTATGCTTTGTCCCCTGGTCTGGAGTTTGACTTCCTTGCATCATTTCTGATCCATGTTGACCTGTGCATGACCACTTGATTTGTTTTGCTCCCATATGCTTGTGTTTATGCATGCAGCTAAACTTGTGGTCTGTCTTGTTGAATTGCACCATTAAACATTCATGTTTGTTGTTTTATTTATACACCATGCTGAGTGTACACACATGTATAAAACTTGCTTGTCATGTTCTTCCTTGCTTGTATGGCTGCACCATGTAGTATGCCAATGTTCATATGTTTGACTACTTGCTGTGTAAAGCATGCTTTGCTATTCAATCACCATTGTTGTTTATACCATCACCTGAGTTGCACTGTCCATTTACCTTTGCATTTCAACACTGTTGCATATCACTTAGTTGGCACACCTCTTGCTCTGCCTCGAATACATGTTTTGACATGTTGTTGATCACTTTGTTATGTGTAATGTATATAGACACATGCTGCTCCATATATGCATTCCAGCTCGAGCATGTACAACCATATTGTTTAGCAGACCTGGGCTTGTCCATTCATGCTTGCTGAAATGAACATGTTGTACTTGCCACCACCTCTTGCTGAAACATGTTAACTTCACTTGAACTTATGCTTTGTATACCCATGCTGCCATGTTCAAACTTGTTCATGTTGAAGTATTTTTCTCCATGCTCTCGTAAACTGTTTGGGCTATTTTGATCAGTGCCGTGCACTTGTGGTTCCATTCACCATTAACTTGAATGATTGCTTCGTGCTCGACCACGCCATGTTTACTTGTGACACTGGCTTGACACTTGGGCTATTTAAAAACTTGTTTGACATTTGCGCTATGTCGAGCTTGGTCCATGTGACTGCTCCACAGCTGTATACACTGATTGGCGAGGCAGTGAACACGTGTATTTATACACGTGTATATTTGCAGCCATCAGAAAATTTCCTGTCCCTGTACATATACAAACTGTCTGCCTTGACACAGATGAATCAGATCAAGTCATGAAAAATGATGAGAAGCACACCGGAAAACTGAGGCAAATTATTTTAAAAAAAATATTTGGTAGAGTATAAAATTATTTCTGTACCATGTACTGTGTGTGTGTTTCTGTATATGACAAGTATGCAGACTGGACTGACTGTATGAAGACTGGACTGACTTGTAAGTTGTGAAGACAGAAGATAAAAGACAAAGGACAAGTATATTGCAGTGTCAGTGTGTATAATAGTGAACAAATGTATATATGAAAATGTACTGAGTGATTTTGTATATATATATGAGATGTATAGCCAGAGTGTTGTATTGATGAGCTGTGTAACAAAAGAAATTGTATATGAAAGAATTTTATTTCTGTTGAGCAAATAGTGGAGTTGTAATTTTGTACTGTTTGAAATTGAAATAAAATATTATATTTAAATAAAATACTGTGTGAATATTTGAATTTCTTTACAGTCGTATTCTATTTAAATATAAATATTATATTCCAGTCTATGATAAATATGTGAAATAGTACAGCAACAAACACATTTAAAATAATATATATTTGGTTGTTATCATCAAACAAAAATCATATAATTGTGTATACAACACCGTTATATACAATAGCAACTACCTGAGTATAAAACTTGAATGTTGGATCAGAAGGATGATCTGAAAGAATAGAAAAAGCGATTAGATTGGGATAAAAAATTGAACGAGAGTGATGAGGATGAGAAGAGTTAGTAATTGATACAGTTACTGGTTGAACTGGTGACGTAGCTAATCGAGGGGGATTATGAACAGTATGTATAAAGGCACAACGAGGAGCAAAATGGATAGATATGGCACGATAAGACGATGAGGAGGCACGATTAGAAAAAGGAAGAGAATGGGGGGACGATCAGGACCAGAGTGAGGGACAGTAGTTCCGACTGCACTACGAAATGGAGGTGATGAAGATGACGGAGATGAACGAGGGAGGAGAAAAGGACTGTAACACCCCACCTCCGCTAGGGTCACTCACAAAGGGAATGCACTAGTTTTGGAGGAGCGTTATCGAGGTTAACAAACACAGAAATATTACAAGACAGAACATAAATAAAACAGCGGAAGATTCAAGAGCTAAATTTCATTACTTTCAAAAAGAGTCAAAACCTTTTACAACAAATAGCCAAGGTCTTTATTTTCCCTTACAACAAATTCTGTCTTGCATAAATAAAGAAGCATAATCTTAAAACAACAAAAGTAGCTTAATTCCCCAAAGGTAGCAGAAATGCAGCCATAGCATAGCTCAAGATCAAACCATACATGAGCTGAACCGAAAGAAAGCGAAATCCAAGCTAAGTGCTAGAGTTTCCTCCCTGAGAACCTGGGGGGGAAACGGAAGAAAAGGAGGCAAAAGAAGACGGGTCAGTCATAAAGACTGGTAAGTCCTAGTGAATTTCAGCATAAAAACAGGTAAAGGTAACATGACATGTATAAACTGAAAGTAAACATAAGGATGATGACAAGATGGGCAAGATAGACTAAGATAACATGATAAATCAAGTATAAATCAAGTATAGCATCACATATTCAAGGTTCGCTGCACCGACCGTACTAGTATCCCAACCCATATCAAATATTAACCACGAAATGATCCCTTGGCCCAACATCATGAAATGACCCATTACTAGGTCCAACGGAACAATCCACTAATCGATCGGCTCCCTACAAGTTCTAGCTCATTGTGTGTCTGTGTCATACGGCCCTATCACGAATGTAGTCACCTGTGCTAGGTCCACCATAGGGTGTATCAAGCCCTAGGGTGTCAACCACAAACACGGATCAAGCAAGCACAGATAAACCTACTGATGCCCAATGCCTACTTTTTCAACTCCGGACCACGTGCACGACCATAGCTTGCCTGAACCTACACAGGCGCACCAACACAGCCATCGTTCTGGTCGCTTACAATCAGCCCAGTAATCGTGGCCCACCGTGCCTAGTTCCAAGGTAGCATGATACATCTAGTGGGTTACTGCTGAAATGGACCGCGTAACTAGGGTTTTCGTCCAATATTTTAAGTGTTGTCATTTAAATTCATGACTTAACCCTTATCTGTCTAGCATGTCAAGTTGGTTAAGTGTTGTCATTCAAGTTCGTGACTTAACCCGCCTACGAATCATGTATCAAGTTGGTTAAGTGTTGTCTTTCATGTTCATGACTTAACCCTATCATGTGGCATAAATTCATCAATGCACCCCAACCTCTCACATCAGCCCTGTTGTTGTGGTCACTGGATATGCCGGGCGGTTCCGGGCAGAATTACACCACAACTCGGTCTGACCTTGGGTTTTCAAGTGCGATATGACCAACTACCCACATTGGATCCTATTGTTTGCAGTAACTGGATTTGTCGGGCGGTTCTGGGCAGAATTACACTGCAAACTCAACCCAACCTCGAGTTAGCCATTTTCAAGTTCATTCTAGTGTCACGTCCATGTTCAAGATTCATGTCAAGTTCGTGTCAAGTTTCATGGCGAGTTTCATGCCAAGTTTCCTATAATTATCAATTTTCCCAACGTTACCCCATCTAAATATTAGGCTAACAATCTTAGCCTAATTTTACGTCCGCATGATTTTTGACATATAATATTAGGCTAAAAACTTAGCCCAATTTAACGTACACAAAATTTGCATAAAGAAATTCATTAGCATAAACATGACATAGGTGTAAACTTGGCATTCTCGGCATAGTCAATATGAACACCATAGGTGTGTACTTGCAAAATAATCAACAAGAATATGATAGGTGTGATCTTGCAACGTAGACTAAATCAACATACATATATGTGAATTTGCAACATAGACTAAATCAACTTACATATATGTGAACTTGCAAATCAATCACGAGCATATGAATAAGTGTGATCTTGAAATATGACATAGGTTTAACATATACACATAAACATGTGGTCACATATGTGATATGATTTTACAACCTAAAACTTGCATAACATGGTAAACTACACAACTTGTCATAACAGGTTATACTCCAATATACATACGAATAGACTTATTCATTAGTTCCCAATTCAACATGATAATAGAATATCATTCAATAACATAATAAACATTATTCTATTATCAATTTATGTAACACCCCACGTCCGTTAAGGTCAATCACAAAGGGAATGCATTAACTTTGATGGAGCATTTTAGTAAACAGAACAGAATATTACAAGACAGATATAAAGATAATACTTGAAAAACTTTATAACTTTATTGCAGCGGACAGAAATCAGTTTGGTTACAACTTTACCAAAAACCCAAGTTCATTTATATCAGCCTTGTTCAAAAGCCATCAGAGTAAAAAACTTTAAAAAATCATAATCCCCATTGAAGATGCCATAAAAAGACAAGCCATACTTTAAGCACTTCAAGCACTCCAAGCAGGAAGAAAGATCCAGATCAAGCTAGAGTATTCCCTCCTTGAAAACCTGGGGGGACGGAAGAAAAGAGGCGAAACAACAAGGGTCAGACATAAAGTCTGGCAAGTCCAGTGACTTTCAGTTATGAACAGATAATAATGTCATGGCATGCAAATAGAACTGGATGAGAGATAACAGGAAACAGGAATAACAGATGTACTTAGGTTAAACAGAAGAAACAGGATGATATTACTTTTCACTTCTCTGCACTAATACTAGTATAACAGGATTAAGTGTTACCCTAATGTCTAAACAGAAATAGAAACAGAATAATGGGCCTTTACCACCCTAACAGAAGGTACAGAAACATAATGCTAATAATGGGCCTTTACCACCCGAACAGAAAGTACAGAAACAGAATGCTAGTAATGGCCCTTTACCACCCGAACAGAGACAGAAATGGAAACAGAATAATCCCTACGGAAACAGAATGTTAGAATTAGGTGTACACTAGTAAATGGGCCTTTACCACTCCAACAGACGGTACCACGCAGAAACAGACAGGTGTTACCACCCAACAGAAACAGACGGTACCCAACAGAACAGACAGAACTAAGTGTACCCTAAATCCTACCCCACGCGATCGGCTCCCTAATACATAAATACCCTGTGCCAGCCCAACAAAAGGGTGTATCATTCCCTAAAGTGGCAACCTTTGAATGACACAGACCTATTTCTAGATGTCACGGCGTCTTACATCCTCAGAGGCAGACTGGGATCCATGCACGCACATGACCCGGTTGGAACGCACCATCAACACCCCTCGCCATTATCAGAATGAACCGCTTATAATTAGTTCAGTAAGCGTGCCCGGACCCTACCTACTGTTGGGTCAAAGTTTTGATACCAGAAAGGGTTACTGACTAATATGGGTCCCAAACAACAGATGACACAAGTAATTTCCCTCCTAACCTTGTGTCCCCAGACTAACAGATTTCAGATTAACTTGTTTACAAGTTCAGACATACAGAGTTCAAGTCAACTAGTTCACAAATCAGAAAATCAAGTTAACAAGTTTTCAGACTAACGGATCAGATGTACAGATTTAACAGACATACAGATTGTCTAACTTTGTATTGGGCCTACAGATTCACGACACGGGTGTGTTAAATTCATCAGTCCAGTTGGTTTAACCCTATCCACCCAACAAATTTTAGACATCATATTTATCTCAGATTTGCATTAATTAAATATTAATGCACAGACCTCTCACATTAGGTCGGTAGCTTGTGGCCGCTGGATATGTCGGGCGGTTCCGGGCAGACTTCTGCCACAAGCCAGACCTAACCTCATGTCTAAGCATATTTTAGTTATGCCTACGACCTCTCACATTAGACTGACAGTTTGTGGTCGCTGGTTAAGCCGGTTGGTTCCGGGCAGGCTTCTACCGCAAACGGAGTCTAACCTCGTTTCATAGCCACTTTATTCCATTACAGAAAATATCAGACTAATTATGTCCATTTAGCAGATTTAACTTCTTTACAAGTTACGGCAGATTATCCAAAGTTCTATTAACATGTTTTGCTCAATTTTAGATCGAGCCTCCAAATTACAATTATTCAGCTTTCAACAAATTAAGCAATTCAACAGATTTAACAGATAACAGATCTAGCAGATTAGGAAATATAACAGATCTAGCAGATTATGCAATATAACAGATCTAGCAGATTAGGCAATATAACAGATCTAGCAGATTAGGCAATATAACAGATTTTAAACATTCCTTAAAGTTTCATTGACATATCTTGCCAATTATAAATTATGTCTAAATTCACATGCCTAAATCATGGTCATGATTCATAATATAACATATGCCCAAATTTTAGCATGGTACAAAATATTCCCCAAAAACCCCAATCATGGTTAACATATAAGTTATGCCAAATATAGCCATTGATTTCAATGCATGTCACATATCCAAAAATCCCCATTTAGGTGTATTCACACTTAATAGTCATCAAATCTTAATATAGATTTTTACACCTAAGTCATGTGCAAATTAATTCTCCTACTTCCAAATGACAGACTATCAGATTTATTATGCCCAGGTCTAGATCTTAAATTTTCAACATATGTTCTTTATGTTCTAAATCACAATAATCCTCTTCTTCCAAGTCATAAATCGTCTTATGCAATATGCCTCAAATTTATGTCCAGAATTACAACATGCGTTGTATCCTCAAATTAGTTACAAATCAATTATGCCCAAATATGCCTCATTCAATATTCTTCCCAAATTTAGCGTTTATGCGTTCATCTCTTATGAGATCTGGCTCAGGCTCGTGGTAGCCTGGCTATCAAACAAAAAGAAAGAAGGCAGGAAGAAATACATAACAAACAGAATAATAAAATAGAGGAACAGATCTGATAAATAGAAAAAGGGCATAATCTCAGATTCAGTTTTATAATTATGTCATGATCATGATTAAAATTCATATCGGAAAATAACTGCACTTGCCTTTCGTGGCTAAAGAAAAGGATTATAAATCCAATTTGATGCAGAAACGCTGATTAATCTTCTTCGATTGTTGTTGCAGCTCTAAACTTTAATTTGAATTGTGAATGAACACTTGAGCTTAGATTTAGAGGCGGCGGCTAGGGTTTAAGAGAGTGTTTGGTAGCATAATGGTGTCATAGACAAAATATTTTATGAATTAGGGTTAGGTTAATCACATATTTATAGGTGTAGAGAGTGTTTCAGAACCATTAGATCACCCTAGAAGCCATCAGGTCCGTCCAGCACATCAAAAATCGTCATTAGAACTCTCTAGAACCCTGTGCAGGTTTCTGGAACGACATGGGCGCACTTCCCAAGTGCGCCAGTGTATTTTTGTGTTGGCGCACTTCACAAGTGCGCCAGTGCATTTCTGGCCTGCTTTCGGTTTTTCTGCCCAACTTCGTTCGTCCATATCTCCTTCATACGGTATCCGTTTTATGCAAACTCGGACTCTATCTCAAGCAGAATTCCGAGACGAACGCAATGGCGCAACCCGTTTCCTCTAATTCTTCTGTTATAATTTAATTATTCTCAGATTTGTTATTCTTATGTTCACAGAAAATACGGGGTGTTACATTCTCCCCTCCTTAAAGGATTTCGTCCCCGAAATCTTCAAGTTAAGAAGAATGTGTCCTACCATCCAATCACCCATCTACTCAACCATCGTCCACAAGCATCCATTGTCCTTAGAAACTTCTAATGTTGTATGAACATATGCAAAAGTGTGTGTATATGTTTCTTATCTAATGCAAAGATCAGGTGGTCTACTGATTCACTTGACCTCCTTAATGCGAATTATGTCAGTGCCATGAGTCCAACAAGTACGCAATTTTCCTATTTGATACATATCATTTCTATATGAGTGCACAACCATTCATTCATATGCAACATCCATGTGCTGAGTCAACCATTTTGCATTCATAAGGATTAAAAAAATGCACACACATCTGTATGCAGTACGGGAGTGTTTTTGACCCGATCTCGTGCCTAGTGTGTGTGTGTGTATGCATCCACGAGCAGCCACTAGCAACCACTTGCATCCACTTGCAACCATCATACATAACATGTCTCAAACACATGTTTACACCCAATTGTTTCTACCTAAAGGTCGAAGACTCGATCGATAGGATACAGCCGAGTGATAGAAGTAAGTACAACTAAAACAAAAGCTCTGTTCCCATTAGACATCGGTTAAGAGAATAGTTCCCCAAGTCTCAACCCCGAAGACCGAAATCAACATCAGATTGACACTCAGAGAATTACTCCCATTAAACAATGTCCAAGCTGGAAATCTACTCCACGCTTCGAGTAAAAACCTCTATCCTTTACAGGAATATTCGGATACTTACATATTACTGGTACAGATCAGATTATCAAATGATTTTTAGAAAACTAAGCATTGACAAAACCCAGATTATATGCGTCATAGTCAACTTAACGCCCAACACAGATACCCTCAAACCCCAACTTGTCACCAATAGATGAGTCGTAACCCTTATGGGTTTTGAAACTACAGCGAAATCAGAAACAAGACTAGTATTAAAGTGCAGAGACTTAACTACAGAATCAAAATGCTAGAATCAGAAAGAGTTCTTCTTACTAATCAGATAAGGAAGTTAAACCATTTCAAAAAAAATCCTACCTCAAAGGTACCAACAATTCCTCCCCTTCCTTCTAGTTTTGATAACCGTCTCAGTCCCATGAAGCGATTTTCCGCCCACCGTACGGAAGTTCTTACGTATCTTAGAAAAAAGCATCTATACACGGAAGAAGAGAAAAAAGGGAAAGAGGAAGGGATTCGAAACAAAGAATCGAAAGAAAGATATCTTCCTTTTGGGGATTATGTTTTTCAAAATAAACTTTACTTTTGAAAATACTTCCTTTTAAAACCTTTTTGAAAATAGTTTTCAAAAACTTCTATCTAATCTGGTAACCTTCAGCTCTGATACCAAGTGTAACACCCCACGTCCGTTAAGGTCACTCACAAAGGGAATGCATTAACTTTGATGGAGCATTTTAGTAAACAGAACAGAATATTACAAGACAGATATAAAGATAATACTTGAAAAACTTTATTGCAGCGGACAGAAATCAGTTTGGTTACAACTTTACCAAAAACTCAAGTTCATATATATCAGCCTTGTTCAAAAGCCATCAGAGTACAAAACTTTAAAAAATCATAATCCCCGCTGAAGATGCCAGAAAAAGACAAGCCATACTTTAAACACTTCAAGCACTCCAAGCAGGAAGAATGATCCGGATCAAGCTAGAGTATTCCCTCCTTGAAAACCTGGGGGGGAACGGAAGAAAAGAGGCGAAACAACAAGGGTCAGACATAAAGTCTGGCAAGTCCAGTGACTTTCAATTATGAGCAGATAATAATGTCATGGCATGCAAATAGAACTGGATGAGAGATAACAGGAAACAGGAATAACATATATACTTAGGTTAAACAGAAGAAACAGGATGATATTACTTTTCACTTCTCTGCACTAATACTAGTATAACAGGATTAAGTGTTACCCTAATGTCTAAACAAAAACAGAAACAGAATAATGGGCCTTTACCACCCTAACAGAAGGTACAGAAACATAATGCTAATAATAGGCCTTTACCACCCGAACAGAAAGTACAGAAACAGAATGCTAGTAATGGGCCTTTACCATCCGAACAGAGACAGAAACGAAAACAGAATAATCCCTATGGAAACAGAATGTTAGAATTAGGTGTACACTAGTAAATGGGCCTTTACCACCCCAACAGACGGTACCACGCAGAAACAGACAGGTGTTACCACCCAACAGAAACAGACGGTACCCCACAGAACAGACAGAACTAAGTGTACCCCAAATCCTACCCCACGCGATCGGCTCCCTAATACATAAATACCCTGTGCCAGCCCCACAAAAGGGTGTATCATTCCCTAAAGTGGCAACCTTTGAATGACACAGACCTATTTATAGATGTCACGGTGTCTTACATCCTCAGAGGCAGACCGAGATCCATGCATGCACATGACCCGGTTGGAACGCACCATCAACACCCCTCGCCATTATCAGAATGAACCGCTTATAATTAGTTCAGTAAGCATGCCCGGACCCTACCTACTGTTGGGTCAAAGTTTTGATACTAGAAAGGGTTACTGACTAATATGGGTCCAAACAACAGATGACACAAGTAATTTCCCTCCTAACCTTGTGTCCCCAGACTAACAGATTTCAGATTAACTTGTTTACAAGTTCAGACATACAGAGTTCAAGTCAACTAGTTCACAGATCAGAAAATCAAGTTAACAAGTTTTCAGACTAACAGATCAGATGTACAGATTTAACAGACTTACAGATTGTCTAACTTTGTATTGGGCCTACAGATTCATGAAACGGGTGTGTTAAATTCATCAGTCCAGTTGGTTTAGCCCTATCCACCCAACACGTTTTAGACATCATATTTATATCAGATTTGCATTAATTAAATATTAATGCATAGACCTCTCACATTAGGTCGGTAGCTCGTGGCCGCTGGATATGCCGGGCGGTTCCGGGCAGACTTCTGCCACAAGCCAGACCTAACCTCGTGTCTAAGCATATTTTAGTTATGCCTACGACCTCTCACATTAGACTGACAGTTGGCGGTCGTTGGTTAAGCCGGTTGGTTCCGGGCAGGCTTCTACCGCAAACGGAGTCTAACCTCGTGTCATAGCCACTTTATTCCATTACAGAAAATATCAGACTAATTATGTCCATTTAGCAGATTTAACTTCTTTACAAGTTACGATAGATTATCCAAAGTTCTATTAACATGTTTTGCTCAATTTGAGATCGAGCCTCCAAATTACAATTATTCAGCTTTCAACAGATTAAGCAATTCAACAGATTTAGCAGATAACAGATCTAGCAGATTAGGCAATATAACAGATCTAGCAGATTAGGCAATATAACAAATCTAGCAGATTAGGCAATATAACAGATCTAGCAGATTAGGCAATATAACATATTTTAAACATTCCTTAAAGTTTCATTGACATATCTTGCCAATTATAAATTATGTCTAAATTCACATGCCTAAATCATGGTCATGATTCATAATATAACATATGCCCAAATTTTAGCATGGTACAAAATATTCCCTAAAAACCCCAATCATGGTTCACATATAAGTTATGCCAAATATAGCCATTGATTTCAATGCATGTCACGTAACCAAAAATCCCCATTTAGGTGTATTCACACTTAATAGTCATCAAATCTTAATCTAGATTTTTACACCTAAGTCATGTGCAAATTAATTCTCCTACTTCCAAATGACAGACTATCAGATTTAATATGCCCAGGTCTAGATCTTAAATTTTCAACATATGTTATTTATGTTCTAAATCACAATAATCCTCTTCTTCCAAGTCATAAATCGTCTTATGCAATATGCCTTAAGTTTATGTCCAGAATTACAACATGCGTTGTATCCTCAAATTAGTTACAAATCAATTATGCCCAAATATGCCTCATTCAATATTCTTCCCAAATTTAGCGTTTATGCGTTCATCTCTTATGAGATCTGGCTCAGGCTCGTGGTAGCCTGGCTATCAAACAAAAAGAAAGAAAGGAGGAAGAAATACATAACAAGCAGAATAATAAAACAGAGGAACAGATCTGATAAATAGAAAAAGGGCATAATCTCAGATTCAGTTTTATAATTATGTCAAGATCATGATTAAAATTCATATCGGAAAATAACTGCACTTGCCTTTCGTGGCTAAAGAAAAGGATTATAAATCGAATTTGATGCAGAAACGCTGATTAAGGTTAGAGAAGAATGGTGTAAAGAAGAAGAAGCCATGATCTTCAAGAGTTTGTGCAGCATAAGTTTAGAGAAGAATGGTGTAAAGAGAATGAGGCTAGGGGGCTATTTATATAGGATTAGGCAGACGGATCTGGAGAGAAAACGAGTCTAAATACATCAGAATGCATTAGTTTCAGAAAGTGGGTTCGGGAGGCAGGTCGACCCCTAGGTCGACACTATGGTCGACCTGGTCCCTGGGAGGTCGACACTATGGTCGACCCCCAGGTCGACCTGGTCCTGGGTGGGAAATTTCCCACCCAGCCTGTTCTGGAGTTTGAATTCGAAATTCGAATTCGAATTTCGAGCTGTTTTTTATTCTAAAAATTTCTGATACTTCGGAGGGTCATATCTCCCTCATATGGACTCCGATTTTCGAAAACTCGGACTCGTTTCGAAGCAGAATTTCGAGACAAACGCAATAACGCAACCCGTTTCCCTTGATTCTTGTTTTAAAAATTAATTCTGCCTTGATTTATGGTTTTAACATGTTATTAAAATTCGGGTTGTTACATTCTTCCCTCCTTAAAGGATTTCGTCCCTGAAATCTTCAAGTTAAGAAGAATGCATCCTATCATCCAATCAACCATCTACTCAACCATCATCCACAAGCAACCATCGTCCTTAAAAGATTTCTAATGCTATATGAACATATGCAGAAAGTGTGTCTATATGTTCCTTATCTAATGCAAACGGTCAGGCCTGATTGATCTTCTTAATGCAAAATATGGTTAGTGCCATGAATCCAACATGTATGCAAATAGTCCTAGTCACATAAACGCTATATGTGTGCACAAACATCCATCCATATGCAACATTCACATGATAACACATTCAATTTCATTCATAAACAAGTGTAAACACTCATGCATATGCAATATGAAAATGTGTCTGAGCCGATCTAGTGCTTAATGTGTGTTATGCAACCACGAGCAACCACTTGCGACCACTTGCAACCATTTGCAAACATCAACCATAACATGTTTCAATCACATGTTTACATCAAAAAGGGTTATACCTAAGGTTTCAAGATAGGATTGAGAAGATAAGCAAGATAAAACAAAGCATCTAGGAGAAGAAGTTAAAGATGTACCCCAGAAGGTCCTACCTGCGGGCCTTGCCCTTGCTTCTTAGGGAAGTTCTTGCTGATATGTCCAGTATCACCACACTGAAAGCATGCTCCCATCTTCATCTTCTTCTTTCTACAATCCTGGACTATATGCCCCTCAATACCGCAGAAGTGGCATTTTCTTTTCTCACGTGTCTTGTTATCCTTATTGTTCTTGTTGTTCTTGCCTCCTTTCTCAGAGTCTACCTTCTTGTTTTGTGACTCATTCGCCTTGACCTCCTTCTTGCAATTCTTGTCTTCTTCATTTAAGAGCGCCATGTCAACTAGCTTTTCGTAAGTAGCCCCCATAGGTACGTGGGTCATGGCCATGCTGTGAAGTGGCTCATTCAATCCTTTGACAAAACGGAGAGCCTTCTTATGAGGGGTATTTACTAAGTCTAGTCCAAACCGAGCCAGCTGGTTGAATTGATTGACGTATTCCTTGACCGTCATACTTCCTTGCTTAAGAGATAAGAACTTTTCCAGTTGTAGACTTCGTTCAGCTTGCGAGAGGACTTTCATCTCGAACCTTGTTCTGAAATCCATCCATGTTTCAACCGGCCTCTCAGTGTTAGTGACTTCCCACCAATAGGAAGCTTCGTCCTTGAGCAACCATACCGCCAACTGTACCTTATGCCTATCGTCCACCTCGAAGATAACGAACAGATCCTCAGTTTCTTTGAGCCAGTTCCTCGCTTCTACGAATGATTCAGCTCCCTTGAAATCCTTTCCACCCATGGCCCAAAAATCTTTACAGATCTTTGAGAAAGCAATTGCACGAGGAGGGGCGGAGGAGGAGGAATCGCTGCATCTGGAGGAGGAATATCTGTTGGGCCTGCGTCGTTGGCCCTAGCCTCTAAGTACCACCTGAACCAGCCAAGTATTGGCACGCCCTCAGGAAAGTTAAGATTCCCAGACATGCTGAAATGAAAAAGAAGAGATTCAAGACGAGGAAACAAAGGATAGTGCTGATGGCTTTTGGGGAATAGCCTCTAAATAAAACAAGACTTTTCTTGAAAAATACTTCTTTGTAAACGGTTTTGAAAATAGTTTTAGAAGGTTTTAAAAAACTTTTGCCCAGTCTGGTAACCTTCTGCTCTGATACCAAATGTAACACCCCACCTCCGCTAGGGTCACTCACAAAGGGAATGCACTAGTTTTGGAGGAGCGTTATCGAGGTAAACAAACACATAAATATTACAAGACAGAACATAAATAAAACAGCGGAAGATTCAAGAGCTAAATTTCATTACTTTCAAAAAGAGTCAAAACCTTTTACAACAAATAGCCAAGGTCTTTATTTTCCCTTACAACAAATTCTGTCTTGCATAAATAAAGAAGCATAATCTTAAAACAACAAAAGTAGCTTAATTCCCCAAAGGTAGCAGAAATGAAGCCATAGCATAGCTCAAGATCAAACCATACATGAGCTGAACCGAAAGCAAGCGAAATCCAAGCTAAGTGCTAGAGTTTCCTCCCTGAGAACCTGGGGGGAACGAAAGAAAAAGAGGCAAAAGAAAACGGGTCAGTCATAAAGACTGGTAAGTCCTAGTGACTTTCAGCATAAAAACAGGTAAAGGTAACATGAGATGTATAAACTGAAAGTAAACATAAGGATGATGACAAGATGGGCAAGATAGACTAAGATAACATGATAAATCAAGTATAAATCAAGTATAAATCAAGTATAGCACTACATATTCAAGGTTCGTTGCACCGACCGTACTAGTATCCCAACCCATGTCAAATATTAACCATGAAATGATCCCTTGGCCCAACATCATGAAATAACCAATTACTAGGCCCAACGGAACGATCCACTAATCGATCGGCTCCCTACAAGTTCTAGCTCGTTGTGTGTCTGTGTCATATGGCCCTATCACTATTGTAGTCACCTATGCTAGGTCCACCATAGGGTGTATCAAGCCCTAGGATGTCAACCACCGACACAAATCAAGCATGCACAGATAAACCTACTGATGCCCAATGCCTGCTTTTTCAACTCTGGACCATGTGCAAGACCATAGCCCGCCTGAACCTACACTGGAGCACCAACACAGCCGTCGTTCTGGTCGCTTACAATCAGCCCAGTAATCGTGCCCCACCCTGCCTAGTTCCAGGGTACCCTGATACATCTAGTGGGTTACTACTGAAATGGACCGCGTAACTAGGGTTTTCTTCCAATAGGTTAAGTGTTGTCATTTAAATTCGTGACTTAGCCCTTATCAGTCTAGCATGTCAAGTTGGTTAAGTGTTGTCATTCAAGTTCGTGACTTAACCCTTATCAGTCTTGCATGTCAAGTTGGTTAAGTGTTGTCATTCAAGTTCGTGACTTAACCCGCCTACGAATCATGTATCAAGTTGGTTAAGTGTTGTCTTTCATGTTCATGACTTAACCCAATCATGTTGCATTAATTCATCAATGCACCCCAACCTCTCACATCAGACCTGTTATTGTGGTCACTGGATATGTCGGGCGGTTCCGGGCAGAATTACACCACAACTCAGTCTGACCTTGGGTTTTCAAGTGTGATATGACCAACTACCCATATTGGATCCTATTATTTGCAGTAACTGGATTTTCCGGGCGGTTCTGGGCAGAATTACACTGCAAACTCAACCCAACCTTGAGTTGGCCATTTTCAAGTTCATTCTAGTGTCATGTCCACGTTCAAGATTCATGTCAAGTTCGTGTCAAGTTTCATGGCGAGTTTCATGCCAAGTTTCCTATAATTATCAATTTTCCCTACGTTACCCCGTCTAAATATTAGGCTAACAATCTTTGCCTAATTTTTTGTCCGCATGATTTTTGACATATAATATTAGGCTAAAAACTTAGCCTAATTTAACGTACACAAAATTTGCATAAAGAAATTCATTAATATAAACATGACAAAGGTGTAAACTTGGCATTCTCGGCATAGTCAATATGAACACCATAGGTGTGTACTTGCAAAACAATCAACATGAATATCATAGGTATGATCTTGCAACGTAGACTAAATCATAATACATATATGTGAATTTGCAATATAGACTGAATCAACTTACATATATGTGAACTTGCAAATCAATCACGAGCATATGAATGAGTGTGATCTTGAAATATGACATAGGTTTAACATATACACATAAACATGTGGTCACATATGTGATATGATTTTACAACCTAAAACTTGCATAACATGATAAACTACACAACTTGTCATAACAGGTTATACTCCAATATACATATGAATAGACTTATTCATTAGTTCCCAATTCAACATGATAATAGAATATCATTCAATAACATAATAAACATTGTTCTATTATCAATTTATATCCAAGGCATAACATAACTGAATAAATTGAGTAAAACATCACAGCATATAGATCTGATAACATTATAAACATGAAAAGGTTTGAATAATAATCTAGGTTCAAGAACATGGATAGATCTAACTTAAATAGAAAAATTGTAATAACCCGGAAATCTGAGCCAATTTAAAAATTTTATTTTGGCAATTTTAATGAATTTTGAATATTTAAAATGAATTATTTTAAAAAAATATCGTCGAGAAATTTATTTTGAATAGAATTCGAATGTATATATAGCTCGTCGTTAGAATATAAATATTTATTTATATATATAAGGAATTGAAAATGGCGCGGTAGTTCGGTAATTCGATTTCAAAATTCAAATGAATGTACAGGATTCAAAATAAACCGGAATTTAGTGAAACTAAAAATAATAGGATCTATTTGATAATATCTTTTCAGCAAATCCGAAAAATCAAAATTTCATAGCGGGAATTAAAAGATACGTCCAGTTGAAAATTCAGAATAGTCGCAATGGAATTCTACCCCTTAAAAATGGAAATTTTGCGAACGATCTCGGATTTCGACGAAACCACTTTTGTTGGATCCGTGATGTCAAGTTATTGATAGATTCCAATTTTCATAATTTTTCGAATCAATATGTCAGCGTAGCAAAGGAAAACGCATTTGACCAGTTTCAGTTGATTTTAATCGACTGGAAAATAGTCATTTTTCAAACGATCTCAGAATTTGACGAAACTAGTTTTGTTAGGACCGTATCGTAAATACGAAGCTAGAAAATATTTTTCTAGAATTTATAGAGTTATTGTGTGGCCCCGGTAATTTGAAATGTACGCTCAAATTGAATATATAATGATTTATATTTTAAATTGAATGGAAACCTATTGAAACGGTCGAATTGGCTTACCAGACTTATCCCATTGTGTTCGAAATGTGAGTAATACGCTAGGGACGACAGTCGTTGGGTCTCGTTTGGAGGTTGAATGAAAAGTCAACTTAAAAGGAGAAATAAATTAAATTAAATAATTAAACTATATATTAATAAACTCTCTCTCTGCTCTCATAACTGTCGATTTAAAAAAAAAGGACCGACTCCCCGTCGCCAGTGGCGATCCGCGCCCCCCTCCAGCGACGCCGTTGGGCTGCCGGCGCCTCCACCAAACCCTCCTCCGGCGATCTCCTCTTCCCTCCGCCCCTTTTCTTCTTTAAATCCAACCCCCCTCCCCCCCGACCAAAATCAATCGACGCCTCGCCCAACACCAACCCCACCGCCACCGTCCAACCTGCCCCTTCTCTCTCCTCCTACCCTCACTCTCTCCCCCTTTCTGATTGCAACCGCCGAGTCAAAATCCCCCACCCAAACCCATTAAAACCCGCGCGAGCCCAGTGCGCCACCACCCCCTGCCTGACCGACGCTTGACCATCTGAGCGCCCCACTCCACCCTTACGCTGAGCCCCTCCCCCTCCCATAATTTCATATGTAAGTTCTTTTCCTATTTTATTTTTTTTATTTTTTTTTTATTTTAGCTTTCTCTGATTTGGTATAAAAATATAAAGTAGGTATTTTAGGAATGTATAGCAAGATTTTTAACAAAGGAAAGACGAGATTTTTAACAAAGGAAAGACGAGATTTTTAACAAAGGAAAGACGGGATTTTTAATATATGAAAGATTCGTTTTTTAAAAATATAAAAGATTTGATTTCTAAAGTTAAAGATCGGATTATTAATAGCATAAAGCTATGATTTTTATCGTTGAAAGAAAACATTGTTGGCAAGTTGAAAATATTTTTAAAGGTATAAAAATATGATTTTTACACTTGTAGCAAATTAAAAATATGATTTTTATATTATAAAAAGAATAAAAATATGATTTTTATATTATAGAAAGAATAAAAAATATGATTTTTATATTGGTAGAGTGTTAAAAATATGATTTTTAATGTATAGAACATCATATTAAAAAAATGTGATTTTAATATGAACAGCGTGGAGAAGACTACGTTGGAAGTACGGGCAAATCCAGACTGTTCTGAAATTCAGAAATATAACTGGAGGAGTGGAACCCTCGGTGAGAACTTCTCACTTTAAATCTTCTTTTCTAGTTATAAAAATATATAATAGGATGCAGACGGTGCTTAGCAGTACCCGACACCAGTCATCCACAGACCATGGATGGCTTGTATGCTTGTTTGTTTGATTTTGATGTGTAGTTGATTGTGTGATGTGATGTGAAATGAAATAAAATATTTATATAGTTAAAAATATTTTATAGTTGAAAATAGAATTTTTAACGTGTATTTAAAATGAAATAAATATAAACAAATCAGACGATTTGTTTATATACACACATTTGACTGATATTGAGTAGGACGATAAATTTCACACATCGACCAACTGCACAAATAAAATCTGTGTTTGATTGTTTGAAAACCCCACACGGGTATTGGGATGATATATGACATACACTAGTCCCAATAATTAGTTGTATGTCGATCGATTGATGGACAGACTGTTATGAGCATTAAATATTTATATTTGATGCTTATACAGTGTAGAATGCACTTTGGATGATGGTTGATTATTCATCGTTGTTATTGTATACATGTGTTGTAGAAAATCCATATAATTAACATTATATGGTAATTGATTGGGCCTCATTCCAGTTTTGAATAGAAATATTTGAATAGAAATATTTGAAATAGAAATATTTGAATAGAAATATTTGAAATAGAAATATGTGAAATAGAAATATTTGAATAGAAATATTTGAAATAGAAATATTTGAATAGAAATATTTGAATAGAAATATTTGAAATAGAAATATTTGAATAGAAATATTTGAAATAGAAATATTTGAAATAGAATATTTGAAAATAGAAATATATGAAGCTGTGTTGATTAGATTGACGCCATTTTGACGCGAACGATATTTATATCGATTTTATTCATTTTTCAATGAATATCGAAAGTGATTTCAAAATCTGATAAATTGAATAGAACTGAATTCGAATTGAAATTGAATAGAAATGAATTTGAATTGAAATTAAATAGAAATGAATTCGAATTGAAATTGAATAAAAATGAATTCGAATTAAATTGAAATGAATTGAAATTCGAATTAAATTGAAATTGAATTGAAATCGTTTTGTAATGAAATTAAAACGAATTTATATTGGAATATTCAATTTTGATTAGAAATTGAATATGAAGTTGAAATTGTTTCGAAAAAGAATTTAAAACGATTTATAAAATAAGTTTTGAAAGGAAATCGATGAAGTATACATTATATATATTATATATATATAATATAATGGCCTGAATAGGACGCGCCACGCCGCGGCAGTTTCGCGAATTTCGACCATTGACTTCGAACGGATATTACGGGAGATCCGACCATCGGATTCTCCTAAAACAGGAACCGTTGGGTTCATATCGAAAAGAGCTTTCTAACGAATATTGAAAATTTGAAATCTAACTGTTGGATTTGGAATTATGTCCAAATCAAATTTGAAAAAGGTCGCTGTAAGTGCAGTTCGATGGCCGTTGATGGAAATCGACTGTACGGTCCTTGATAAAATTATTAAAAATTGTAATAATTTGTGTAAAATCATAAGAAATGATTTGTGAAGAATTGGGATGAAAAATCCCATATTTGAAAATATAAAAATAGATTTTTATCGAAATGAACTAGTTTTGAACTAGAATAATAATTTATTTATTTTTAAAATAAATAAATTGGATTTGAAATGGTTTTGAAAATAACCATAATTTCCAATAATTGAATCGGAATGGACTTGAATCGAAATTGTCTTTGGAATATTTCGATGTTAGATTTCGTGATTATACAGATGTTGTTACGGAAATTTGAAAGATATATATATATATATATCGTTATTTCCAATACGATATTTGTTGGTCGTAGAATTTGATATTGAATATAAGCCGATATATTTTCTATTCAGAGCCTTGTATTAAATATCAAATGTGATTTGGGTTTGTCTTGAATGGTTCTTCATTAACACTGTTCTTAAGCCCAGTTGAGAAAAGATTAAATATTTTTATTTAGATTTAATGAAGTGTACCAATTAAATAACATTTAATTGGAATTGAATTGGTATTGATTTTTGGGTTTATCGTGAACAGTGTTTTAAATAACACTTGTTCTTTAGCCCGATAATTAATGTAATATGATTTTAGGGTTTATCGTGAACCGTGTTTTAAATGACACCGATTCTTTAACCTAGTTAAAGATTAAAACAAAGTGGAGTTTTAATGAATCTTTAATTAGATTGAAAAGGTCGGGAATGGAGTATCACCAGTTTTGCTCCAGGTGATAGTTAAATCTTTAATTAGATTTGAACGTGAAATGGTAATTGAATTTACCGATAACACTGTGGTGTTAGATATGAAGTATGAAGAGTTTTACATCATGGGATGAATAGGTTGGGATTGGGAAATAAAATAAATGATTACTTCGGTGCGGTTCGCTAATCTCAACTAGTTTGAATTGATATTCAAAAGAAGATTAAAGAATAAATTTAAAGAATTTATCTTTGATAAAATTAATGGGAACCTTTCCCAAAATATAAGAATATTTAATAAAAGAATATTCTGAATTGGAATGAAGCGTATGTTGTGTTTGTGTAACACTTGTTTATTATATACGCTAGTTATTCAGAAAGACCGGGTTTATCCCATTCTGAATAACTGATTCGACGTGGTGTCGAATATGAAGACGGTGGTCGAAGACAGGAGGTCTTCACGTCATTTGGGTGATTACTGATGATCTTGATTGGGCCGTACACCCAAGAGGAGGGAATCAGTTAGTGGTCGTCCAGACGTACCTGGAGATCGATGGATATGCGGGGTACTAGGTGCCTCCGGCTTCGTTCAGACCCAGAACGAACTTGTAAATGGACTGTGTGTCTGACATTGGATTTTATTCTGTGTGATTGATTTCTATTAAATATATATCTGTTTGGCGGCGGAGAATTTATTCTCCTGCTTAACGCCCTTCTCTGAGACGTACGAGATCAGGGGTTATATATCGATGGATATCAAATGCATGAAGTGAATTGCCTGTGTGGCATTCCTAAGTGGCAATATGATCAAGGCTTCTGTTGAAAAGCAAAGTCTTGTGGTTGATGATCAAAGCACGGCCCTTGTGGCATAGCTTTGTGTAGCGTGAATTCGCGAGCCTCACACCCCGGTTGTGAACCAGAAACGGGAGAGGACATCAGGGAGGGCATGCGTTTCCTTCTAGCTAGAAGTGGCGTCAGTGGTTTTACACGCCCTGACGAGTTTGACTTATGAGGTTGTTGCTGTTGCGAGGCGCCTCGATTATATCGGTCGATCCGGGACCGATGGAGTCATTCGTTGGCTCATTGACACCCCATAGGGTGGGGAAACGCAGTGTTCAGGCATTTTAATCCACATCGGTGGACCGGCCCTGACGATCCAAGGGCCCACCTGTGTTTGGGTCCTGAGACACGGGCTAGAGCGTCTCGAATCGGTAGAGGACTATCTTTTGCCTCGGTTCACAGATGGAAATCCAACTTCCAATACGTGACTTTGCGGTTTTATTTGTAGAGCCTAGTAGGGCGACATAGTGGGATGGGGCGCTTATACCGTCTATGATTGATACTTATGATTTGAAGTTGTTTTATACATTATACACTTATAGTATCAAATGATGTGTTTTAAACGTATCAAGCATTCTTGGCTATTATAAGGTAAAAACCCTATCCTCCGGCTTGTGTTGCATTGTGTGATGGGACCTGGGTCTTATAATAGCTTCATTTTTCTTTATTTAGCATTGCGCTATTGTTTTATGCACTGGTGTTCTTGGGAGGAAACCCGTTCCGTGTTATACGGCGTGGTCCCGTGATTTACCGAACTTTAAAGTAAAGATTAATAACTGTTTTTAGTTCTCACGCCAGTCCCATGACTGACCTGGAGTTTATTGCTTTAACCTAAACTCTGGGTGCCCTTATTTTGACATGGGCAGTTAGTAGTTTTGGTTTTGCAGATTTATATTCACAGCATCCTGGTTTACAGCTGGAATGATATCCGGAAAGCTTTGTATCCGTATATCTCTTCTAGTTGTGTATTGTATTATTTTCCGCTGCTATGTAATGTAATTTAAATCTCTGATATTTTCTGTTGTATAATATTTGTTTATACTCTGTATATTCTTGTAATCTGATGGAATTGTTGTAATATACAATGAAATGTTCTTCTGTCTGTGTTCTAATTTGTCATGTTCTCAAAACAATCAGGCGTTTCGAACGGTCTTGATCGGTTTTGCGATTGATTCGGATCGAGCGAAATTCCAGGTCGTCACAAAAATCCCCAAAATCAAGATCCAAGGACAAATAAAGAAAATAGGTCTGAATAGAAAATCAAGCTTAGATCCAATTTCATAGTCATAATCCTAGGCAGTAACCTCATGGTCATGAATCATAGGTGATTAGCCACAATTGTCCTTGTCATAGTCACAAGCAATAGTCTTATGTCCACAATCACAGGCATAGGCATAGTCTTATGTTCATAGTCATAGGCATAGGCATAGTCTTATGTTCACAGTCATAGGCATAGGCATAGTCTTATGTTCACAGTCATAGGCATATATGCATAGGTATAGCCTTATGCTCACCGTCATAGTCTTAGGCCATTAACAATAGTTTCAATGTCATAGGCATGATAATGTTATGGACATGAAAGAGTCTGATTTACAACATGAATAGGTTCAAACTGATTTCATAGCAATATTCCCAAAAGTCAAGATCCAAGATGAACAAAAATAGATATGAATCATACATAGATCCAATTCCAATTTATAACATGTCCACAATAAGTTTATAGTTTTTATCTAAAAGTAACTTGAACTTACAGATCGTGGTCTAAGAAATTTAGATGCAGAAGTCAAGTCTAGAAATTTGTCGTTGAATCGTTGAATCTTGTTTTGATTATAGAAGCAAACCCCCAATATGAAATTCCTAGACGTAGTCTTCAAGAAATAGTCTTCGTATTTTAATTTAATTTATTTTAGAGGAAGAAGAAGAAGCCATGATCATCAAGAGTTTGTGCAGCATAAGGTTAGAGAAGAATGGTGTAAAGAGAATGAGGCTAGCGGGCTGTTTATATAGGATTAGGCAGACGGATCTGGACAGAAAACGAGTCTAAATACATCAGAATGCATCAGGTTCAGAAAGTGGGTTCGGGAGGCAGGTCGACCCCTAGGTCGACACTATGGCCGACCTGGTCCTTGGGAGGTCGACATTATGGTCGACCTGGTCCTGGGCGGGAAATTTCCCGCCCAGCCTGTTCTGGAGTTTGAATTCGAAATTCGAATTCGAATTTCGAGCTGTTTTTGATTCTAAAAAGTTCTGAAACTTCGGAGGGTCATATCTCCCTCATACGGACTCCGATTTTTGAAAACTCGGACTCATTTCCAAGTAGAATTTCGAGATGAACGCAATGGCGCAACCCGTTTCCCTTGATTCTTGTTTTAAAAATTAATTCTGCCTTGATTTATGGTTTTAACATGTTATTAAAATTTGGGTTGTTACAAGGTCTCTATCTTGATGGGTATTTCGAAAGGAAGGGAGGGGAAGAAGACAATGCGGATGCCATTAACGAAGATTGCAAGCTTTGTTATATTTGATCCTATATTTAGTTATAAGAATTAATCACAATATCTTTCTTATCTACCATATCACATCCATTGATAAGAATATCCCAACATCTAATACTAGCAAATTTTAAATAGAATTCCATTTTTGATTTCCAATTAAAAATATATTCCATCAAAATGGTTTAGGTATTACTAGATCGACACTCGTTAGACTGACAACCAAAAGACTCACCGTTTGAGTAATTCATGACTACAGAGTTAAAAATACCTGCTCTGATACCACTTGTAGGACCTAAATTAACCCTAGAGGGGGGTGAATAAGGTTTATTGCAGTTTTGAGGAATATAAAAAATATCATAGCTCAGATCATGGTAGAATAAATAAATGCAAAACATAAACGACACAGAATTTACCCAACTTCGACAAACCCCTACCTGCTACTGCATTCCCAAGGTTCTGCTAGAATTAAAATAATCCCTATGCTCACAATTCCCTGTAAAACCGCGACACCCGCTCCGAACTATTCTAATCCTACGCTCAAAACCCTGCACTGATCTCGACCCTTGAAATCAGATTTTCCCTAACTATAAATCATATAGATACACTCCCAAGTTTATAAAACTAGAAACATTTGATGAAAAGCAAAACAACTTAAAAATAAAAACACTATAACAAAACCCTAAACACTAGATAAAAATCAGCCTCCTTTTTTATTTATCACTTGTAAAAAAATGTCGGCTCCTCTTTGAAACTTCAATGGCACCCGAATTAGGGTTTTGCTTCCCTAAATCAAATAGTGACTTCTGTTTGAAATTAATCTCCAATGGCTTTGATTTCTTGATGCTCCTCTATTATCTGATGTAGGCTTAGCGATCGAAGATGAATCACTTATACACCAATCTCATTTGAGATTAGACTATGTTAAAATATATTGGATGTAAAATATTTGCATAATTTAAATCCAACCATTCAAAATAAATAAACGCAAAATACGTTTTGAATGGAAATCGATGAAATATATTATATATATATTTAAATTGTTTGAATAGAATGCGCTGGCAACGACCGTTTGCGAATTTCAACCATTGGCTTCAAATGGACGTAACGGGAGATCCGACCATCGGATTCTCCTAAAACTAGAATCTTGGGTTTATATCGAAAAGATCTATCCATTGAATATAAGATATTTAAATTTTAATGGTTGGATTTTAATTTATGCCCAAATCAATTTCAGAAAAGGTCGCTATGGATGCAGTTCGTTGGCCGATATTGGAAACCAACTGTAAGGGCCTTAATAAAATTATTAAAAATATGGAAAAATTATATAAAATCATAATTGCTGAATTGGAAAGGTTTTGGATGAAAAATTCCAAGCATGAAAAGATAAAAATATATTTTTATCTAAATAAACTAGTTGGTAACTATAATACTAATCCAAGTATTTTTAGAAATAATAAATTGGATTGAAAATGGGTTTTGAAATAACCAGAGTTTTCCAACATACGAATTGCGAATGGATTTGAATGGAAATAATCTTCGGAATATTTCGATATTGGATTTCGTGATTATACGGATATTATTGAGGAATTTGGATGATATAATTATCGTTATTCCCAATACGATATCCGTTAACATAAGTCGATATAATTTCTATTCAGAGCCTTGTGTTTAATATCAAATTGGATTTTGGGTTTGTCGTGAATGGTGTCTTCATTAACACTGTTCTTAAACCCAGTTGAGAAAAGAATAATTCTTTTAATTAAGATTTAGAGAAGTTTACCAATTAATTAATTTAATTGGAATTGGAATGAAAGTTGAATTTAGGTTTATCGTGAACAATGTTTTAAATAACATTTCTTCTTTAACCCAATTAACAGTGAAGTTAGGTTTGGAATTTATAAATCTTTTTATTAAGATGTAGTGAAAATTTTCCAAAGTAAAGTTTTCCAATTTAATAAAAGAATTTGGAATTGAATGGAATTCGATCTATTAATAATCGAGATGAGATTCTGTGAAGGAAGACCATTACTATTTATGGAATTTAAAAGGCCTTGCCGTTATTCCATCTATAGTATAATCCGGTTTGGAAATTTATATCGATTATAAATTGTTCAGATTTCCGTGAAGATTCCATTTTAATGGAAGAAGATTTTGGGTTTACCGTGAATAATGTTTTAAAAAACATTTGTTCTAAAATTCTACTGTGTATCAATTTGTAATACGTGAATAACAAAATACGGATTAAGGCCCTTAGATCTATTTCCTTCATCGAAAACGGGATGGAAATGTCTAAACCCCTTTTCTTGTTATGTTCGTTAGGTTCAAGTCTGATGAGAATAATATTCTATGACGAATAACTCATTTATATTTAAACCGATCCATTTATTATCTATTATTTGATTTGCTAAGCCTTTGTATTGGAATGAATCAATAGTCAAATGGTTTGGCACTCCTTTCGGAGGAGATGAAGCAATATAATTTTGAATCAGAGCTTTCAATCTTTGTTTATCCTTCGTAGTAATAATATCTCGGGGTTTGCAACGATAACTTGGCATATCCACTATATGACCATTAACTAAAATATGTCTATGGTTGTAAAGACATGATTTATTTCCTAAAATTTGGATAATCATTAAGTAATGATTTTTGAGACTAAAACCAATTGGAATTTTAATAAACCTTTAATTAGATTGGAATGCGAATGAGATAATTAAATTTACCGAATTCAAGAAATGTTCGAGAATGGAGTACCGCCATTTTTACTCCATGCGATAGTTAAATTTTTAATTAGATTTGAAACATAAAAAGGTAATTAATTTTACTGATAACACAGTGGGTGTTCAATATGGAGTACTACCAGTTTTGCTCCATGGGGTGAATAGGTTTGGATTGGGATAAATAAATAAATGGTTACTTCGGTAAGGCTCGAAAATCCGACTTGTTTTATAAACCTTAATTTGGTTTAGAATTGTTAAAGGATAAAATAAAATCTTTTGTAATTGATATCTAAAGGAAGATTAAAGAATAAGTTTAAAAGAAATTATCTTTGATAAAATTAATGGGAACCTTTCCCTTAACATGTGAATATTTGAATAAAAGAATATTCTGAATTCGAATAAGGCATATGATGTGTTTTTATATCACTTGACTATTGATTATAAAATACGCGAGTTATTCGGAAAGATTGAGTTTATCCCATTTTGAATAACGAATACAATGACTAAAAGTTGACGATGAAGATAATGGTTGAGGACTGGAGATCTTCACATTGTTTGGATGATTACTGATGTCTTGACTGGGTTGTGCACCCAAGACAAGGTAATAAGTGGTGATCGTCCTGACATACTTGGATAACGACCGGACATGCGAGGGTCTATCTCTTGCATTGGACATATGGGACGAGGAATAAGGTGCCTCCAGTTTCGTTTGGACCCAGAATGGACTTGCAATTGGACGGTATGGCTGACATTGTATTCCTTTATACTGTATTCGTTGATCTCTGCTATATATATATATATATATATATATATATCTGTTTGGTGGTGGAGAATTTATTCTCTTGCTTAACACCCTTCTCTGAGACGTTTGAGCTTAGAGGTTATATATTTGTGGAAATCAGTGGTACGGTATGGATTGACAATGTGGCATGCTAAGATGCAAATGATCAAGGCTTTTGTTGAAAAGCAGAGTCTTGTGGTTGATGATCAAAGCACGGCTTTAATTAGCATAGCTTTGCGTATATAGTTAATTCGCGAGTCTCACACCCGATATGACTCAAAAACGGGATAGTGACTGCAGGGAGTGCACGACGTTTCTTTCTAGCTAGAAGTGGTGTAATGGTATGGAGTCCAAACATTATTACTTATGCGAATGATGGAATGAGGCACCTCGGATATTGAGTCTCTAATGGCTCAGAGATAGGTCCGAAAGGACCGGGAAACGTGTGTTCAGGAATAACCAATCCACTAAAGTAAGTGTAGACCGGCCCGGAAGATCCAAGGGCTCGCCAGCGTCCGAGTCCTGAGACATGTGCTAGAGTGTCTCGAATCAGTGAAGAGAGATCCCTTGCCTCGACTCATAGATGGAATCCAATTTTCAATACGACACTTTTCGGTTTTGGTTGTAAACCTATGTATGGCGACATAATATATGGTACCTATGCCATCTATGATTGATACATTCATATTTGAAGTGGTTTGACACTATACACTTATAGTAATATCAAAATGATTTGTTTTAGAGCGTATCAAGCATGTTTGGCTATTATAAGGTAAAACTCTATCCTTCGGCTTGCGTTGCATTGTGTGATGGGACCTGAGTCTTATAATAGCTTCATTTTTGCAAAAAGCATTGCGTTGTTTATTATATTGTTTTATTTCAAGTTTTGGTATTCATTGGAGAAAACCCGTTCCATGACATACGGCGTAGTCCCGTGAATTACCTTATTTTTAATTAAAGTTAATAACTGCTTTAGTTTCTTACACCAGTCCCATGACTGACTCGGAGTTTATTGTTTCTACCTAAACTCTAAGTGCCTATATTTTCCACACGGGCAGCTAGTAGTTTAGTTTTGCAGATATTTATTTTCATAGGATCCTGGTTTACAGCTGGAGCTATATTCAAAAAGCTTTGTATCCGTGTATTTCTTTCAGTTGTGTTAGTTATGTATTTCCGCTACGCATTGTATTTTTACATCTTAAATTTCCGCTGCTATGTATTTTAAACCTCTGATATTTGTATTTCCGTTGTGTATATTATTTATTTGTACTCTGATGTAATTGTTGTAATAGCAATGAAATGTTATATTGTTTGTGTCCTGATATATCGTGTTCTCAAAACAATCCGCGTTTTCTCGTCTCTACGGAGGCTGGGCGAATTTGGGGTGTTACAAATACGCTCTCATATATATACACTCAAACTCAATCTAGGGTATTGATGACCCTATCTCTATCGAGTTATACCAAAGAGCCAAGGTTATTACTAAACCAATAGCTCTGATACCACTTTAACGACCCGAAAGAATTCAACGCCCGAATTCTGACAATAATACATAAATCCCGTATTACTTGCCAAAAACTCAAGAATCAAAAACACAGATAGTAAATAGAAAGAAATTAGAGGATGGGGTAAGAAAGAAGGAAATATTAGAATAGAAGAAAACGAATCCACACAACACAGAGTCTCACATCGCAGCGAAACAAAATATAATATATAAATAAATCTTTATTGAGAGCTTGAAATAAAACTTGCAATCATCAAAGTACATCAACACATCTAGACAGTTACAATAATCGGTCCTCATATACAATCATACAGCGGAATAAATACTAGATATCATATGTGTTAACACTTCAAACTCATCTCTGGATTTTGCAGCATCTGATAAACTGGGCCTATACAACTCGGTTTAACCCGAGCATTACAAACACCGGGTCAGTCTGGTGAACTAGAGTGAGAAAACATACTAAGTTTAAAAACATCATCTAGCTTGATTTTAGAGTCAAAATCTTTTCGAAAGAAAAGGATAATTGTAAGACCAAATCCACACATAAATACGGATGGTTTTTACCTTACGATAACCCAAAACATTTTGAAATCGCTATCTTTTCTGATATTATAATAGTATCTAAATACAAAGAAATATCAATATAGTAGAACGCTTGCATCTCACGCTCTACATATATAGTATACAATCAAAACCGCGGCCGCTTGTTGGAGAATGGATTTCCTGGCAAGGTGTGGGACCACCTTCCCGACAATGTACGGGGCCACCTTCCCGACAATGTACCTCCGGAGATGAATACATGGAGTTCAACAAGAACATCTTGCAATCCAGGCTAAACATGACCGGCCCCACACTTTCTCTTGAGAGTACCGAATATATCATTACCACGGTTGGAGGCCAGCCAACCAAACCGATAGCATACATACAAAAATTAAAAAGGGACAACTGAAGACATTTGATTTCTCCAGATTAGGTAATGATATACCCTTTTGATGGGTGGGACCCACATAGCCATGCGACCTACCCGATTTTTGCCATTTCCCGGTTGATGAGGCTAGAGGTTAAGCTTATCATTCAGAACAACATATCTCTATCCACTTTGATTGCCACATCGTCAGATCTGCTAGAAATCACTAATTGACGTCCACAAAAATACTATAGTTGTAAAGCTAAATAAGTTTACCTTCTATGTCACCAACTTGGTACGTTTGAAGAAATCAACGTACACGATCCTTTTGGAAATGCTATGTTAGACATCCATCCATACAAGTCATCTAGGAACAGGATGAACTGAAGGCACCCTCTTACCACATCCTAGGTATCACCCTATAGATCAGTAGTGAGTAGTCCTTGCAATCCGAAGATTTCAACCATAACAGAACCACAGTTATCTCAGGTTGCAACACAGAGATTTTAAGTAGTTCTTCCATTTATGAAGATCTACGGCCTTCAATGCTCTGTCTTCAATAATCATCTTCTATGTATTTGCTGGTTCAGAATAGTTTTCAAATATAAATTCGATCCCGGTTTTTCCGTACCAACAATCGTACTGGCCAGATTTGATAGTCAGTTATTTAACTATCAAATAAATAATCATGAGAATAAAATGAGGTCACTGATTCAGTACTCAGCATTACTTGGTCTCTTTAATTTAATTAATTAAATAATGTAAATTAAACTTCTAAATTTCTCAATATTTTAACATAGTATTTACTTCTTATTCGACATAAGATTTATTTTCAAAACTATTTCACTACATTATAATTTAATCATATGTGTATATATGTAACGATCCGCATTCTACGCATCATAGGATCGTAGAATATTTATTTCATCGTCATAGAGGGTCGTATGGTCGTGTAACTTTGGGGGACGACTATTAGGGTCATTTCCCATGTTCATGATTTTTTCCGATTTTTAAATGACCGTTTTGCCCCTAGATGATCTTGTTTTGGCCAGAACTTTTGATTGGAAAGGAGTTTTGACCTGAAACCACTTCCATTGGCTCCAGATGATGGTTTACCTTTCCGTAGAGTGGTCATATGTGAAAAACAGACTTAGCGTTTGGGAGATATGGCTGAAACAAGGTTTGTAAGGCGAAAAACTGCTTAACCGGGCCTAATTTGGGTGATTAGTGAGTGGGCCCATAACCCATTTCGGGATTAGGGTTATGGGAAGGCTGATAGGGTTAGGAAATTCAGTTTCTATCATTTTCCAGCCGCCACTTTTTGTTCCTTTAAGTTTAGCCATGGCCTCCACTTTCTAAAACACCTCAAATCACCTCCTAACTAATCGCTAATTAAGCCAAATTTACATCAAATTAAGGAAGATCTTCGCAGGAATAGAGGTAGAACTGCTGTATAGCCTTGGGGACAGCGCTAAACAGAGAATCATTTCAGATTTGGTAATTTGTTTGTGGCTAAGGTGAGTGATTTGCATAGTTCCTCACTAATTATGGTTAATTAAGGGTAATTAGTGGTAATTAGTGAAATTATACATGTTAAAATATATGGAAAAATATTGATAAATTTCGGAATAATATTTTAGACCTCTGTTAGAAATTTGGTTTGATTTGGTTAAGTTTTACTAATCATGTCATTAGTTTTGCTTAAACATGCTTAAGGGAAAATATGGGATTTTGGCTATGTTTGATCCGTTTTAACCTATCAAATTGTTGATTTGGTGTTAGTGGTCAATTCTATATGTTGCTATGACTGTATGGTATGCTTTGTGATTGCTTAGAAAAGTTAGATTGGTCGAAAACGCCGTCAAATGGTGTAAAACAGTCGCTGGAAAGAAGTGCAGGAAATTACCCGAACCGGATCGGATTGGAGGAGGAAGCACGATCTGAACCGCTCACACCTGAAGTTCCATGATCTGACCTGAGCATGGTGGCACGACCTAAAGAGAGCATCCGATCCGACCCGCTCACTTGGGGAGCCATCTGACCCGATCCGAAGCTCCATCACGAACCGCTCGCCTGAAGACACGATTTGATGCTTTGGAGATGGCCACGAACCGATCCGAAGTAGAAGTCACGATCTGACCCGTATGGGTATTCCGATCCGAACCGAAGTGCTTAGATTTGAGGCGTGAACCACGATCCGAACTAGAAGTACGAGTTGGAGTGAAGAACAGGAACCGAACCGATCCGGGGATGAAGACCAAAACCCGAGATGCAAAGGTAGTCCAAATGGGAAGTTTGTACTCAGGATCCAGTTGGGAACCAATGAGTTAACTTCATGATTGGACTTTGCTGCGGGACGTGTGCTAAGGGGTTGTCGATGTCTGTGAATTTGGATCACTATGTATGGGAGGTACGTGGACGGATTCAGGGCCACAGTGGCCTAGGTACGACTAGTGGACTATAGACCAATGAAGTGGGGTCATTTGAAAAGGTTTGGTCATGATCCCATAGGATAAGCTTGGTGGTAGCAGTATTTGTACAAGTCGAACTCCGTCATTACCTCGATGGGTCTAGTGATCAAAGTGGTGGATATCATATGCTTTTCGCACTGAGTGAGAGATGTGAGGATGGTTGCTATGTTTGATTTGTTCGCCATCACTATGACATGCACACCCCCACCCCCATATTCTTTACACCATGTGTTAGTGGCACCTTAGATTATTGTACAGTATGTACTGCTAACTCTTTGGTTGCAGGTCCAGGTTCAGGTATGGTTTAGTATACCTGTTATTGTTCTGTTTTGCTGCTTATTGCTCATACCAGACTTTTGTCTGACCCAGAGTTTTATGTCTCTTCTTATTACTCTGGGTGCTCTCACGAGTAGACTAGAGACAGGTTAGCTGGTGAAGCACGAGTAGCTGTACCGAAGGCGAGCAGGAGGCTTCCACGTATGATATATATAGATTTTCTCCTTGTGTTGCTACTGGTCACTACTTTGGGCATTAGTAGTGTACCTTTCCTTTCTTTTGCTTTAGAGACAGTTTTAAAGTTGTAATAATGATGATGTGGAACATAAGCTGTATTTGGATTTTCCGTTGCTATGATGTTTAGTTTCAGCTTATGCACTATCTCACCTGTTTTATGTCAAGTATGTTATTATTATATTTTATTCCATGCGCTGTGAGATATTCTACAGGTTCTCTGATAGTTCACTAGTAAGTCCTCTTCTTTTTCCTTTCTTTGGCGACCGTCCCGTGCCGGTTGTACACCGGTACAACGCAATTTCATTGGAAATATCGGCTGGTGCGGGGCGGGCTGTCACACTTGGTATCAGAGCTCTAGGTTGCGTAGTTAACCTAGGGAAAGACACCAGGGAGAGATAGTACACGTATATGAGAGCACGTATTTGTAATTATTTTGGTTTTCAAAAGCTATATATATACTATTAGTATAGCTAAGGATGAAGTCGCACTGCACTGACACCACAAAGAGGATGGTTAATCGTTTCTCTTTACAGATTGAACGATGAGCCGATATACTAGGGGTGCTCGTAGAGGAGCCAACAATGGGAATGCTCCTGACATGAGAGCTATGTTTACTGACCTCATGAGGGAGATGCTTAGAGATGTTCAGAGGGCAGCTCCTAATGCTAGTAATGGTGGTGGTCCAGCGGTGCAGGCGCTTAGGGCCGATTTCGCCAAGCTGAACAAGGATTATACTAGTCTTGGTGGGAAACCGTTCCACGGAACGGAGTCGGCTACGGATGTTCAGGATTGGTTGGATAGCTGCGAGCGTATCTTCGAAGACTTGGGTATCGAGGATGCGATGAAGAGAAGGCTAGTATCCCGTCAGCTGCAAGGACGGGCAATGAATTGGTGGAATGCTATAAAGGCAGCTACTCCCGAAGATCAGATTACTTGGGATCAGTTTAAGGTTCGCTTTAGCGATAAGTTCATTCCAGCTGCTCAGAAATCAGTGCTGTTTAAGAAATTCTTGGAACTCAAGCAGAATGGCAGAGCTGTCTCGGAGTATATTGCCGAATTCGACACTTTGTCGAAATATGGGTTATCCCTAATAGATACTGCCGAGAAGAAGAACGAGAAGTTCATAACTGGATTTGATGGATACTTGGGGGAGAGGCTTATCAACCACATCGATGAGACGTTTGAATCGATTGTGGGGAAAGCTTTAAGATTGGAAAGTCTTTACCCTAAGTCGAAGACTGAGGTCGCATCTGCAGAGGAGCCAAAATCGCAAGCAAGCAGTGGAGGCAAGAGTGGTTCTCAGAATAAGAGGAAGCAGAACCAGAATAAGGATGGCCAGAAGAAGAAAAAAGATGTTGAGTGCTTTAGCTGTGGCAAGAAGGGCCACTATGCTAGTAATTGTCGAGAAAAGCCAGCAGACAGGAAGTGCTTCAACTGTGGCCAAGTGGGACATCACAATAACAAGTGTCCGCAACCCACTAAAGAAAAGCAGGCGGTGAAAGCATATTCCCTTAATGTTATTCCTTCTTCGTCGAATGCCCCAACTGCGGCGGAGAAGGGAAAGAATGTCATTATTCAAGGTATGCTTTCTATTTATGATGTTCCTGTTAGAGTTTTGTTTGATATCGGAGCTTCCAGTTCTTTCATATCTAGTGACCTGGTAGATAGGTTGGGATTGGAACCCGAGATAGTCGATAGACCTTTAGTAGTAACGAACCCGATTGGTGGTTCGACTAGCCTTAGCATGATTTGCCATAATGTGGTCTTATCGATTCATGGATGCATGTTTGTTTGTGATTGCTTTGTTTTGGGCTTTATGGGTTTGGCATTATTTTGGGAGTCGATTGGCTCCAAAGATACGGGGTGGTGGTAGGCTATGAGGGCTTTTTGGTGATAGCTAGAGCGAATGATGGGCAAAGGGTAGTGTTTGGTGGTCTACCTAGTGATGGGGTAATGGCTAGTTTTCTAAATTCCCTCGACATCCCGCATGATGAGTTGTCACGTTTGCTCGTGGTTGGCCAGTATCCGGACATCTTCGAGGATGTGACCGGGCTTCCACCACACCGAGAGATTGAGTTCCGTATTGATTTAGTGAAAGATGCCAGACCTATAGTGATGCCACTTCGTCGTATGGCGCCAAGGGAGCAGCGAGAGCTCGGGGTGCAAGTAAGCGATCTTTTGAAGAATGGATTTATCAGAAGAAGTGTTTTTGAGTGGGGAGCACCAGTTGTGTTTACTACCAAGGTTAATGGTTCCCTTCGATTGTGTGTAGACTACCGCGAGTTGAAAAAGGTGATGAGGAAGAATAAGTATCCTCTACCGCGGATAGATGATTTGTTTGATCAATTGAGTGGCGCTAGAGTGTTTTCCCAGTTGGATCTCGCGACAGGTTTTCATCAGCTTAGAGTGGAAGCTGAGAGTATAGCTAAAACGGCATTTCGGACGCCGTCTGGATTTTATGAGTGGTTGGTCATGCCATTCGGGTTGACCAGTGCACCAGCATATTTTGTGGATCTTATGAATAGAGTATTCAGAGATCAGTTGAATAAGTTTGTTCTGGTGTTCATGGACGATATCCTTGTTTATTCGAGGATAGAGGAAGAACACAAGGAACACTTGAGGATAGTGATGGAGGTGTTAAGAAAACACCAACTGAAAGCAAAGTTTTCTAAGTGTCACTTCTAGAGTAGGGAAGTGAGATTCTTGGGCCATGTTGGTTCAGAGAATGGTATTGTCGTGGATCCTGCGAAGGTGGCTACGGTACAAGATTGGTCTACGCTCAAGAATGCAACAGACATAAGAAGTTTCCTGGGATTAGCTGGATATTATCGTAAGTTTATCCAAGACTTCTCCAAGATAGCAGCACCGTTGACTCAGTTGACCAAGAAGAATCAAGCCTTCGTCTGGGACGAAAAGTGTGAGAATGCATTCAAGAGTCTAAAGGACAGGTTGACATGTGCACCAGTGTTAGTCATTCCTAAGGGGAATAAAGATATGACGGTGTACATGGATGCATGTGGTACTGGACTAGGTGTTGTATTGATGCAAGGAGGTAGGGTTGTAGCTTATGCAAGTCGGCAACTGAAACCGCATGAGAAAAGATACCCTACCCATGATTTGGAATTGGCAGCGATCGTGTTTGCATTGAAGATGTGGAGACATTATCTCTTGGGAGAAAGATTCGAGCTGTTTACTGATCATAAGTCAATAAAGTATCTTTTCCCTCAAAAGGATCTAAATCTCCAACAACAAAGACGGTAAGAATTCTTAGCTTCCTACGATTTCTATATCGCATACACACCAGGAAAGGGCAATGCGGTAGCTGATGCATTGAGTAGAAGACATGCAAGTTTAGGGGCTACGTTTCTAGAATGGAAGCAACTGGAGTACATCGTGGGGTATGATTTCAGACCAAAGTGCGAATTGGATCTAGAAATGTTAGCAAGTTTGACGATCAGACCCACTTTGATTGAGCGGATTGGTTCTGCTCAGAGGAACGATCCTAACCAATTGGAAATCATCTCAAAGTTAGAGATGGGAATCAACGGAGAGATGAACAAGTATGGGCTTGATCGAGATGGATGGCTTAGAAAGAATGGAAGACCTGTTGTGCCCAATGTCAATAGATTGAGAGATGAAGTGCTTAGAGAATGTCATCACTCAAAACTGACTATACATCCCGGTGGTGACAAGATGTACTGAGACATGAAGCAGACCTACTACAAGGAAGGGATGAAAAGAGACGTTGGGAAGTTTATATCCAAATGCATGAATTGCCAGCTGGTTAAAGCTGAGCAAAAGAAACCTAGTGGTTTGTTACAACCATTAGAAATTCCAGAATGGAAATGGGAACAAGTCTCGATGGATTTCATTGTCGGGTTACCAAGGACTAGATCGGGCCATGATAGCATTTGGGTGATTGTGGACCGATTGACTAAGAGTGCAAGGTTTATACCCATCAGGTCAAACAGGACGGCAGCTAAGTTAGCTGAACTATATGTAAAGTGGGTAGTGAGATTTCGTGGAAAACCCAAAGGCATTGTGAGTGACCGAGATCTGTTGTTCACCAGTGGATTTTGAAAGAGCTTACAAGAGGCGTTAGGATCAGAATTACATCTCAGTACCGCATATCATCCTCAAACCGACGGTCAGACAGAGAGGGTGAATCGTATATTAGAAGATCTCTTGAGAGCTTGTGTATTGGATTTTGGTGGATCATGGGATGACCATCTGCATCTAGTAGAGTTTGCCTATAATAACAGTTATCAATCCAGTATTGGTATGGCTTCATTTGAAGCTTTGTACGGAAGACCATGCAACTCACCGTCATGTTGGTTAGAGACCGGTGAGAAATATGTGCTTGGACCAGAAGTAATAAGAGAAACATCAGACAAGATGAAGGTTGTCCAACAGCGAATGAAGGCTGCCCAAGATAGGCAGAAGAGTTATGCTGATAAGAGGAGAAGAGAATTAAAGTTCTCCATTGGCGACTTGGTGTTTGTCAAGATTTCTCCATTGAAGAGCGTGATACGATTTGGCAGGAGAGGCAAGTTAGCACCAAGATTTGTTGGTCCATTCCCCATTCTTGAGCAAATTGGGAATTTGGCATATAAAGTTGAATTACCAGAGAAGATGACAGGAGTTCACAACGTGTTTCATGTTTCCCAGTTAAGGAAGTTCATACACGACCCCGATGTGGCTATTTCACCTGATCAATTGGATGATATCGAGGTTGAACCTGAGGCGATTGGGAACCGCAGGCCTATGCGTATTGTTAGGAACGATACGAAGCAGCTTCGAAGGAAGGCGGTGAAACTAGTCAAAGTTCAGTGGGGTAATGATGAGGAAGATTGTACTTGGGAAACAGAGGAGAACATAAGGAAGAAGTATCCAGAACTCTTTGCCTGGTAAGATTTTATTAGCGATTTAGTTTTCCACATGCCAGGTTAGGCTTGTTTTGCATGTTTGATTGTTGTGGATGATTGATAAGGCATGCGGGATTCATTGTTTGTTCGTTTGTTTATTTCTTGGTTAAGGAATTTCGGGGGCGAAATTTCTTAAGGGGGGGAGAGTGTAACGACCCGCATTTTATGCATCATAGGATCGTAGAATATTTATTTCATCGTCATAGAGGGTCGTATGGTCGTGTAACTTTGGTTGACGACTATTAGGGTCATTTCCCATGTACATGATTTTTTCCGATTTTTAAATGACCGTTTTGCCCTTAGATGATCTTGTTTTGGCCATAACTTTTGATTGGAAAGGAGTTTTGACCTGAAACCACTTCCATTGGCTCCGGATGATGGTTTACCTTTCCGTAGAGTGGTCATATGTGAAAAACAGACTTAGCGTTTGGGAGATATGGCTGAAACAAGGTTTGAAAGGCGAAAAACTACTTAACCGGGCCTAATTTGGGTGATTAGTGAGTGGGTCCATAACCCATTGCGGAATTAGGGTTATGGGAAGGCTGATAGGGTTAGGAAATTCAGTTTCTATCATTTTCCAGCCGCCACTTTTTGTTCCTTTAAGTTTAGCCATGGCCTCCACTTTCTAAAACACCTCAAATCACCTCCTAATTAATCGCTAATTAAGCCAAATTTACATCAAATTAAGGAAGATCTTCGCAGGAATTGAGGTAGAACTGCTGTATAGCCTTGGGGACAGCGCTAAATAGAGAATCATTTCAGATTTGGTAATTTGTTTGTGGCTAAGGTGAGTGATTTGCATAGTTCCTCACTAATTATGGTTAATTAAGGGTAATTAGTGATAATTAGTGAAATTATACATGTTAAAAAATATGGAAAAATATTGATAAATTTCGGAATAATATTTTAGACCTCTGTTAGAAATTTGGTTTGATTTGGTTAAGTTTTACTAATCATGTCATTAGTTTTGCTTAAACATGCTTAAGGGAAAATATGGGATTTTGGCTATGTTTGATCCGTTTTAACCTATCAAATTGTTGATTTGGTGTTAGTGGTCAATTATATATGTTGCTATGACTGTATGGTATGCTTTGTGATTGCTTAGAAAAGTTAGATTGGTCGAAAACGTCGTCGAATGGCGTAAAACAGTCGCTGGAAAGAAGTGCAGGAAATTAACCAGATCGGATCGGAGGAGGAAGCACGATCTGAACCGCTCACATCTGAAGTCCCACGATCTGACCTGAGCATGGTGGCACGACCTGAAGAGAGCATCCGATCCGACCCGCTCACTTGGAGAGCCATCCGACCCGATCCGAAGCTCCATCACGAACCGCTCGCCTGAAGACACGATCTGATGCTTTGGAGATGGCCACGAACCAATCCGAAGTAGGAGTCATGATCCGACCCATATGGGTATTCCGATCCAAACTGAAGTGCTTGGATTTGAGGCGTGAACCATGATCCGAACTAGAAGTACGAGTTTGAGTGAAGAACAGGAACCGAACCGATCCGGGGATGAAGACCAAAACCCGAGATGTAAAGGTAGTCCAAATGGGAAGTTTGTACTCAGGATCCAGTTGGGAACCAATGAGTTAACTTCATGATTGGACTTTGCTGCGGGATGTGTGCTAAGGGGTTGTCGATGTCTATGACTTTGGATCACTATGTATGGGAGGTACGTGGATGGATTCAGGGCCATAGTGGCCTAGGTACGACTAGTGGGCTATAGACCAATGAAGTGGGGTCATTTGAAAAGGTTTGGTCATGATCCCATAGGATAAGCTTGGTGGTAGCAGTAGTTGTACAAGTCGAACTCCGTCATTACCTCGATGGGTCTAGTGATCAAAGTGGTGGATATCGTATGCTTTTCGCACTGAGTGAGAGATGTGAGTATGGTTGCTATGTTTGATTTGTTTGCCATCACTATGACATGCACACCCCCACCCCCGTATTCTTTACACTATGTGTTAGTGGCACCTTAGAGTATTGTACAGTATGTAGTTCTAACTCTTTGGTTGCGGGTCCAGGTTCGGGTATGGTTTAGTATACCTATTATTGTTCTGTTTTGCTGCTTATCACTCATACCATTGTCTGACCCAGAGTTTTATGTCTCTTCTTATTACTCTGGGTGCTCTCACGAGCAGACTAGAGACATGTTAGCTGGTGAAGCACGAGTAGCTGTACCGAAGGCGAGCAGGAGGCTTCCACGTATTATATATATATATATATATATATATATTCTCCCTGTGTCGCTACTGGTCACTACTTTGGGCATTAGTAGTGTACCTTTCCTTTCTTTTGCTTTAGAGACAGTTTTAAAGTTGTAATAATGATGATGTGGAACATAAGCTGTATTTGGATTTTCCGCTGCTATGATGTTTAGTTTCAGCTTATGCACTGTCTCACCTGTTTTATGTCAAGTATGTTATTATTATATTTTATTCCATGCGCTATGAGACATTCTACAGGTTCTTTGATAGTTCACCAGTTAGTCCTCTTCTTTTTCCTTTCTTTGGCGACCGTCCCGTGCCGGTTGGACACTGGTACAACGCACTTTCATTGGAAATGTCTGGTTGTGCGGGGCGGGCCGTCACAATATATATATATATATATATGTATGTATATGTATATGTATATTCCCAACCTTGGTTTTAAACATATTTCGTGTAAAACTTTATTACTTGAAAAACAGTATCTAATTTCTATTCTTTCATAATAAACTCATTCCAAAAACTTAACCATTTTATATCCTTTTACTTTTGGAAATATCATTATATTTATATATATATATATATATATATATATATATTCTCAGATCTTCTTATTTCCGTTACTTTGGAAATCCCATTATAAATATTCTCAAATCTTGCGATTATCATTGCATTATTATTTCACATATGGAAATAATAAATTATTCGTAACCTCTTTCTCATTACAAACTAATATCATCCTCAGATAATTCTGAAGTTGTTCAAGTTGGGTTATTTATTTACCTCCCAGACCTTGATCAACAACGTTCTTATCTTAAGATAGATATGAATTGTAATTAAAACCCATATTTCATTTTATAAACAAATCTCATTTAACTATTTTATTTAAAATACGGTTTTATAAAACATTCTGACTCTTGTATATCTCCTTCTCGAATATAACTATTATTTCTTAATTCATTGATTAAGAAATGAATTACTAAAATATCACTTTCCCTTCTACTTCTTTAAACATTTCGTTTAATAACTCAGATTTTTGTTCCAAAACCATATTACTCACTTCTTTACAAAATTCACTTTTAATACTCTCTTTTTCTAATCCATTCGACCATTTCTAGCTTTGAAAATCTTATTTCAATTTCCCAATTATACTTAATTCCATTATTAAGTAACATTAATTTAAAATTAACGCTTTAACACTTATTTCTTTGTATAAACATCATTTATATAATTCTTGTAACGACCCGTATTTTTACGGATAATAATTAATTAATTTAATTATTTAAATAGTGATATAGAGATTTAAATAGTTGTTTAATTAAATTATATTGAATATTTAATTAATATAATTTATAGAATAATATATTTAATTCCGAAGTAGTCGGAAATGGTGAATTGACAATATTGTGTGCATTGGACAATTTAAAATATATATTTCAGTTTAGAGTTGAATTATAATGACGAATTTATTTATATAACGATGTTGAACGTATAATTTATATTATAATTATAATCGAGCTCAAAATGGTGCGGTAGTTCGCAATTTGGCAATTCAAACTTTAATTAAATATACAGAATCCGTTTTAAGTCGGATTTCTATGAAACAAGAAACGTTTGGAGCTAGTGAACTATATTTTTCTAATGGAAGAGAAAAATCCGGATTTCATTATGCGGATTTTGATTTATGTCCAAATCAAATTCCAAATACTTGCTATGGAATTCCTTTATAATTTATAACGATTTATAAAAGGATTTCTATTTTTAATTGAATATCAGCTAACTCTGATTTTGAAATATCGAGTTATAAATCCATATATAATTATTTTGGAGCTGTATGATATTCTATTGTGAATATATATGATAATATTTATTTATAAATATTTAATTTAATTATTTTTTAATATACTTATATTTAAATGGGTTTACTTAGTCCTTTAAAAATAGCCTGTTTTGCAAACAACCTCCGTTTTCGACGAAACTAATTTTGTTGGATCCGGAATATTAAATTATTATTAGATTTCAATTTTCGTGATTTTTGGAGTCAGTACGTGTCCGAGCGGGATTTTAATGTGAAAAACAGTTGATATTTTGATGGTTAAAAATACTCTGTTTGAGCAAACGGACTCGGAATTCGACGGAACAAGTTGGGTCCGTAATGTCAAACTATAGCTGCATGCCCATTTTCATGATTTTTGGGTATTATATGTGGTCGTACGAATTTTTAAAGGACAAATACATGTAACAATTGCTTAAAATTGGATATAATGATAAATATAAAAATATTTAAATTTCCTATAAATACACTAACATTTCTAAACCCTAACTATTATTTTTCTATGGTCAAAACTCTTTCACGCCGCATCTTTTTGTTTCACAACAGATGTTCATGGCTTTGGAAATTCATGTAAAATCAAAAGAAATCGATAAATCCGAAGACTAGTATATTTGGATTCCTTACATGATCTCCTTCAACCCCACATCAGTTATTTACAGTTCGAAACTTCTTTTATACACTGTGGTTTATACAGCGATGGCTAGGGTTCAGTAAATCGTTGGATTAAAGCAATAATTTGCGAAATGAGCATCGTATTTGGGTTCCTGACGTGAAACCGCACGTGTGTGACAAATATAGGGGCATTTGACCATATTAAGTGACGCAAGTTTTTCATTGGGAGCAGCGTACGGTGGTTTTAGACATGATTCATGGGAAGATGGCGAGTACGAGTTGATGGCAGCAAGGTGACGGAGATTTGCAAGAGAAATTTAATGGTATGATTTGTTTGTGAAACCGTGGAGTGTAGGGGGAACGAAGTGGAGTTAAAGATGCGGAAATGGCCATCGAAGAGTTTCTGGAATGACAATTCTTTTCAGGGAAGAAAGGAAATAAGAGGGGCGGGTCCGATTGTTTTAGCGGGCCGGTGTTTGAAAAGGTAAATCCCCATTGAATTAAAACCATATATATTAGTTTAATGTAAATCTAAAGAATTTATTAACTTTAATTTATCGTATCTTATTCATATGTTAATGGAATTCAGCGAAACTGGATCCGTTAGGGTCGTATGGATGGTGGCTACGCAATGTAACTGACTGAGAGTGAATTGGAGCTCATTACAACGTATAGTGAAATAAATTGTCTGATCTGAATCAACGGCAATTATCGTTATTTAACGATGATCGTCCAATGTGAGTAAATCTCACTAACCCTGTACAGTTTATATTTTAATAAATATAATATAGTATTGATAAATGATGATTGATTGTTGTGTGTTGATTATTTGGTTGAATTGCTGATGTATTGGTTGAAATTGTAGAAAATGATATATATATAAATCGTTAATCAAATATTGATTCTGTTCATCAGAATATTTCATATTGAAATGAAATAGATGTTATTTATATTGTTTAAAATCTATGGATGCAGGGAAACAGGTTGGAGGGATCCAACTGGATTCCTCAATATTTATAATACTGTTTGTTTTCATATATTATGGTATATGATGTGATATATAATCTGTGATTGATTATGATGGCATTGGTCATGTTATTTGGTATTTTAAATACCATATGAAATACTGGAATGTAAAAAGAAAATTTTCAAAGTGAATAATGAAAATTTAATATTTATATATTAAATAAATAGAATTTTATAAAAGGAATATTTATTTAGAAACTAAATAGTAATTCAATTGGGAATTTGGATGATACAGGAATTAGAGTTAATCGATTATAGTTAAATCGAATTAGAGTTAATCGATTAGAGTTAAATCGAATTCGAGTTATTCAAATAGAGTTAATCGATTAGAGTTAAATCAATTAGAGTTAATCGATTAGAGTTAAATCGAATTAGAGTTATTCAAATAGAGTTAATTGATTAGAGTTAAATCGAATTAGAGTTATTCAAATGGAGTTAATCGAATAAGAGTTAATCGAGTTAGAGTTAGTCGAATATTAGCTAATCAAATAGGGTTAGTCGAGTATTGGTTAATCGAAGAAAGGAGTTAATCGAATATAGTTATTCGAAGAAAGATTTTCGAATAGATTTTATTCGAAAGGAGTTAATCGAATATAGTTTATTCAAAAGGAGTTAATCGAATATAGTTTATTTGAAAAGGAGTTATCGAATAAGGATTATTCGAAAGAGAGTTATACGTTGAAATTCGATTATATCGATTTCGAGAAAGTACTATTTACTTTCTGATTTTTAATCAAGATTTATTTATTTAGTTATAAATTGTCTATTTAGTTATTTAGTTAAATTAAGGAATAAAAGTTATATTTTGAAGTTAGATATTTCAGAAATAGGGATTATAACGCTATAGTTATGATCAATGTTTTCAATAAAGAAGTGGATTTGTAAATAGAATCCGAGAGTTACGAAGGAAGTTTGTAAAGATATAAAAGGTGAATTTGTCTATTTCAAGGTTAATAATGTTGTTCTGTTAAGGTTTGAGAGGTAGTTATTCCCCAACTTGATTGACTCCATTTTAACTAAGGAATGGTTAAGGTTGATAGTGAAGGTTGGCTAAGTGGATTTAGTTAATGAGTGTAATGGGCTGAGTTGGCATAGCGATGTTTATTTAAACATCTGTTTAAATCCAATGAAGGAGTTTAGGAAATGTTTTCCAAATAGATATCAGAATTGTTTTCTAATATAAAAAGATAGAAATGGGATTAAATATGGAAATGTTTTCCAATGATTAATAATGTATATTTTCTAAATTTAGAAAATAAGAATTTACGAATATATGGAAACGGAAATAGGGAAATGGATAATTGAATGACAAATTAAATTAAAGGGGATCAGTGTTGATTGATGATCTGCTCGGTAAGATTTCCATTTGGAAATACGGTCGTTGTTTGTACACATATTTTCCTTTGATAGTTAAATAACCGACTATCAAAGTTTTTGACCATTTCCGTTGTCAATACGGAGAGACCGGGATCAGATTCATTATCTGAAAACCATTCTGTATGGGCATTAGCATTGCGAATCAAATATGATGAAGATAATTGAAGACGGAGTTATGCAAGGGCTGTTGTGTTAATCCTAGGTAGAAATTACCTAAGATGGATTTACATAATAGTGCCTTCGGGTTGTCCAGTCCCAGGACAACTTGAATGGACGAATGTCTGATAGAGTATATCCGGTAGATCGCGTAAGTTGATCGTTTCAAACGTATTTACATTGGTGGCGGAGGAATTCCTTTCTCTTAGCTTATACCCATGGTATTTTTAGAGAAATCGATTTATGATTTGATGGGTATGACGATGTGGCATTCAAAGTAATTAAAAGAGTGATCTGTTAAAAGACACGTTATGACCTCAACCTTCATCAACTGGGAAATGACAGAAATTGGGCAGGCAGCATGGCTAAGTGGGCCGCACCCAATTAGGGTATATTGTCACCATCTAGAGAATATTCATATTTGTTACTTCTTTCGCTTCTGTATCTCCCGGGAACGGTTATGTTGGTATACCAACCATAAGGTGATAATATATTCGGAACATTCAAGCGAAATGAATGGTCGGTCATGTGTGGTCGAGTTGCAAGATGTTCTTGTTGAACTCCAGTGTATCGCTTCTAGAGTACACTGATCGTAAAGTGGTTCCATACCTTGTCATAGTTGGAAATCCATTACCCAATAAGCGCCCGTAGTGTTTGATTGTATATAATATATGTGGAACGTGAGATGAAAGCGTTTCCACTAGATTGCTATTTATTTGATTTAGACATTATTATAATACCAAAAGATTATTGATTTTAAAGAAATGTTTTGGGTTATCGTAAGGTAAAAACCATCCGTGTTTATGTGTGGATCGGTCTTACGATTATCATTTCTTTAGAAAGGATTTTGAAAAGTTAAACCAAAATGATTAGAGTTTACTCACACCAGTCACATGACTGACCTAGAATTTATTTTGTTTTGTTTTCCCTAAACTCTTGGGTGCCCAATTTTGTACGGGCAGTCAAGTAGTCGGGATTTTACAGATACTTGAAAAGCTAGAGCAGGAGGCTTCAGGATTATATAGCTATTGTTATTTCCGCTGTGTTGTAAGTGTTATACTCTAATAATGGTATTGTGTACAGATACTGTTTTATTTCAAAGTTATGTTATGAAATATATTTATTCGTTCCGCTGTGAGATTCGTGTTTGCTCTGATGTTGTGATGTTCTTCTTCTTCTGTTCTAATTTTCTATCTTATCTATTCTCTCCCTCTATTTTCTTTCATTAACTATCTGGTATTTTCGATGCTTGGATAGTCGACAATGAGTTTATGTCAATTACCAAGGTCGCAAATTCCCCAGGTCGTTACAATTCTGGTTTAATATAAACCTTTTATTCTCAATTTCCTTTTACTTACTTCAAGTATTCAATAAACATTAATTTTAGTTATAGGATTCGCTTAAAATTCCTTTTATACTTTGTTATAAAAACTCGGTTTTAATATAAACCCGTTCGTAAACTCCTTTCACAATTCAATTAGATTTCATTTCAACTTCGATTACTTTTTAAATGAACTTTAATTAAAAAGTAATCTCTTATATAATTATTAAAATAATATTTTACTACAATCGTTAACTACAGTAACAGTAGTTAACTTCTTAATTAACTAAATTATATAGTAAATTGCTTTTTAAAATCTTATTAAAATTAAAACAAATATTCGTTAAATCATTCTTTAGTTAAATTCAAAACAAATAATTTAATAATTATCTTTGTTACAAATGGTTAATTTAGTCAACCCAAAACATAGTTATTTCGTCAACCGATTCCTATTACACCTTCCTTTAAATTAATTAATAATAATTAATTTAAATAATTCCATTTAATTGTTTTACATAAAAACAATTATCTGACTCTGCTCTCTTGCTTATGAATCTGATTAGCATCAGAATTTACTTTACTAAATCATCTAATATTGATTTATAACTTTAGCTAATAAATATTTATTTTCTTTTAATAAACTTCCATTTTAAAATAATAGATTTAAAAATCTATTTCAGTTATAGAATAAATGAAATAACTTCATTTATGTCGATTTACCTGACGGTAAAATTATATTTCAAACTGATTGATTTAAGGCCATATTCTGCCAATTACTCAACCAATATTACCCATTGGTTAAAATAAAACAAACATTGAATTTCAGTCAATGATCAACAACCAATCAATCGTCCAAACAAATGGGTTTAAATAGTTTCATATAATGATATGAAATGAATAACATTAATATATTTGAGGAATCCAGTTGGATTCCTCCAACCTGTTCTTCCCTACACACAAATCGGTTATCTCAAATATGATCATTCAATTCAAATCATAATGGTTTCATAATAGTCAATACAACAATTCAATATCAACCAATTCATTTAACACAACTATAACCATTCAAATAATTTATTAAATTAAACACGTTTATTTTATAAATATGACCAATAAGGTAAGTTACCTTAATTATGTCCAATCGTTAAAATAACAATTTGGTGTTTCACTGAAATTATTTCATTGATTCAATCAATATATAAATATATATTTAACAAACAAACAAATTGTAATGACATGCATTTTGCCCGACCTTAATCGATCGCTAGATTGATTAAAGTAGTTCAAAACCCGCATACGTTAACTTTGGGAATACAATACATTAAAACAATAACAGTAGACTTTTATAAATATTACAATAATGTTACATCAGAGTACAGAATATCAGAGTACATCGATACATAAAATACAGCGGAAGACTTATTACAATAAATTAATACAATACACAACGGAAGACTTTCTATGCTTTGGACACAGCTTTAGGCTTCGATCCAGAATCCTGCTCAAGAGATAAATATCTGCAGAAAGCTACTCGACTGCCCGTGTGGAAAATATGGGCACCCGAGTTTGCCAGTGAAACAAACTACAGGTCAGTCATAGGACTGGTATGAGAAATCTTTTCTACATTATCTAACAGTATGGCAAATCATAGGACCACGCCGCTAACGCGGAACGGGTTTACTCCATTGGATTGCCAGTGCATAATTAAATAAATTTTATACAAAATAACGCAATGCTTTTTAGAAAAATGAAATCATTATAAGACTCAAGTCCCATCACACAATGCAATGCAAAACGGAGGATAGAGTTTTACCTTATAATGATCAAACATGACTTGATACGTATAAAATAATATTTTAATATTATTATTAGTGTCTAATCAGTATTAAAATACTACAAAGTAAATGTATCAATCCTAGACGGCATATGTACCATATACTATGTCGCCGTATATAGGCTTACAATCAAAACCGTAATGTCATATTAGAGATTTGGTTTCCATCATGAGTCGAGGCTAGGGATCGTCCTCCCCGATTCGAGACACTCTAGCAAATGCCTCAAGATTCGGACTCTGGATAACCCTTGGATGCGGTAGGGACAGTCCACGCCTAACGTTAGTGGATTGGCAATTCCTGAACACACGTTTCCCGGTCCCTTTGGACCTCAAATATGGCCACTAACAACTATAAAACCGAGGTACCTCATAATCCATCATCCACATAAGTAAAAATGTCAGGGCTGGTAGGTCGCTGACACAACTCTAGCTAGAAAGAAACGTGTGCACTCTCTACGGTCCATATCCCGTTTTTGACTCATACCGGGATGTGAGGCTCGCGAAGTCACGCTATACTCAAAGCTACGCCTAAACAGGCTATGCTTTGATCATCAACCACAAGGCTCTACTTTTCAACAAAAGCCTTGATCATGCATCTTAGCATGCCACATTGTCAATCCATACCATACCATTGATTCCTACCAATACATAACCTCTAAGACCGTACGTCTCAGAGAAGGGTGTTAAACACCAAACATATATATATATATATTTAGCAGAGATCAATGAATACAGCATAAAGGAATACAACATAAGATATACCGTCCATTTACAAGTCCGTTCTGGATCAGAACGAAACCGAAGGAACCTTGTTCCTCGCATATCCGAATAATCAACAAATACGTCTGGACAACTACCACTGCAGTCCCTTCAAGGTAGCTACTCCAATCACGGGCGTTAGTAGTCCTCATCCACTCGATGTGAAGATCGTCGGTCTTCAATCACCGTCTTTAAATCTTCGACTTAAATCATCGTAGTAATTATTTGAAATGAGTTGAACTCGGTCTTTTCAAATAATCCTCGAATACTTATCATTTTAATCATTTCGTATCGTTCAGATCTATTTATAACGATCTATCGCTATTTTTATTTATTTAAAATAGCTTAATCATAATTAAACGACGCTTCGGGTCAATGGCGCGCCCTGGCGCTATTTTTATCCAAATTTGATTTGCAATTATCTCGAAATCTAACCGTTGGATTTTAACAAAATTTATATCGCTGGAAAGATCTTTCCAAAGCGGTCCTAACGGTTCCAATTTTGGGAAAATCTGACGGTCGGATCTTTCGGGATACCCGTTTAAAGTTACGATTTCAAAACGCGAACTACCGCGCGTGTTTCGTTTAAATTTAATTTAGTTTATATTATTATAAATATAACTCGTTTGGCGAATCTGCTAACGAGTTTAACTTTACATACAAAATAATATTTAACTTCGCATAAAATTTCTAATGTATGTATATACCACAAAATGATTCTTTCACCTTTGTTGACAATTCTAGTATATTTTTGGTGAATCCTTTTTAATAAAATCATGTTTAGATCCAAAAACATGAACATTTCTATAATTCTTTACCTAGCATCAAAAGTGTTGCTTTTTAATGTAAACGCATTTTATTCCTATTCTTTTATATGAAATGTCAATAAAAGTGCAACTTTTATTTCTACTCTTTTTATCGTCTCCAAAGTGACGATAAAAATATAATCTTTATTTCTACTCTTTTTATTGCATCTAAAATGACGATAAAATTATAATCTTTATTTCTACTCTTTTTATCGCATCTAAAATGAAGATAAAAATATAATCTTTATTTCTACCCTTTTTATCACATCTAAAATGATGATAAAAATATAATCTTTATTTCTACTCTTTTTATCGCATCTAAAATGATGATAAAAATATAATCTTTATTTCTACTCTTTTTATCACATCTAAAATGACGATAAAAATATAATATTTATTTCTGCTCTTTTTATTACTTCTAAAATGTAAATACAAATGTACTATTTATTCATGTTTTTATTTACATCTAAAATGTAAATAAAAAATGTCTTTTAAATCTAGTCTTTTTATTTACATCTAAAATGTAAATAAAGGTGTAACTTCAAATTTATTCTTTTTTTTACATCTAAAATGTAAATAAAAATGCCACTTAAGTCTATTCTTTTCATTTACATCTAAAATGTAAATAAAGATGTCATTTTTAATTTTATATGAAAATGTAATCATATTTCTAAGGTGATCATAATTCCAATGCAACATTTTTAACTAAAATGTCAATTTTAATCTAATGCATATCTCTAACCAAAGATGGTATTTTATTTTGACATAACATGGTCGAATAAAAATGTTATTCTAATAAAACATTCCTACTTAAAATGAGAATTTTATTCTCATTCTAACTTCTTATTCCTAACAAAAATGATATTTTTAATCCTAAGAAACATTTCCTAATAAAATGTTCTTTTAATCATATTAAACATTCCTTAAGAAAAATGTCCTTTTAATCCAATTAAGTTTTTCATTTAAAATGTATATTTTAATGAATTCATGTTTTGTTAAAAACAGGAACATTTTGTTTATTTTTACCAATTCGACAGGATGATAGAAATTGATAATTCATTTTGTTGACAATTTTAACTCAACAAAATGTCAAAAATGTGTATCTCATCTTTGTTGAAAATTCTAGTTCAACAAAGGACTAAAAAGTGATTTTTCATTTTTTGAAAATTATATTTCATCAAAATGATTAAAATGATAATTCTATGCTGTAATCAATTCTTATTTTAACCAATATAAATAAAGTGATAATTCATATTGTTAACAATTCAATTTTTAGAAAATGAATACAACTGATTCATTCATTTTTGTTGACAGTTCCAGTTTCAACAAAAATTACAATTTCTATTTTGACAATTTGTATTTTGACAATTCTAATTCAATAAAATGACACATTTATTTCAATAGCAAATAAAAGAATGATTTATTTGTATACAAATTTCTATTTAACAAAAATGATATTTTAGTTAAATCTATTTTATTTCAACAAAAATGGTTCTCATTACAATAAAAATGCAATCCTTATTGTCTACTCTTTTCTATGATTCATATTGCAATAAAAATGTAATTTTTATTGTCTACTCTTTTCTATGACTCATATTACAATAAAAATGTAATTCTTTTCTATGTTTTATTTGCATATAAAAAGGCAAATATAAATGTACTTCTTCTTCTTATGTTTTTATTTGCATATAAAGATGCAAATAAAATAAACTTCCTTTCTTATTCATGGCTTTTATTTACATGTAAATGTAAATACGATAAACTTTCTTTTATCCATGAGTTTTTATAATTATATTTTCATTTATGCCTAACATGAAGATAAAAATGTCCTTTAATAAACATATTTTGATCTACAGCTAACATGTAAGCAAAAATGTCCTTTTATAATCAATTTCCTATAATCATATTTTTATCTACAACTAAGTTGTAAATAAAAATATATGTTCTTTTTATAATCATGTATCTAATTTCATATTTTTATTTACAACTAAATTGTAAATAAAAAGAAATGTCCTTTTTATTGTTAATATAACTGATCAAAATGATAATCTTGTTTTGTCGACAATTCTATTTCGACAGAACACTAAAATTGTATTTGTATGTTAACATTGCTTATCTAACGAAATATAATATTTCTATGTTAACATTACTGATCTAACAAAATATGAGCATCACAAATCAATCACAACACAGACAAACTTCAATCTACAAATCACAGATCTGATTTCATTACATAAATATATCGATTTCAAATGGCAAGAAAATAATTAAATTTTAATTAATTATTAAAAGAGAAATCTCACATTGGTTTGTCTGAATTTTCAAAGTGATCAGTTTCAGATCTGGTATGTCCCATCGTGTTTCAGTTTGCATGAGATATGGAGTTTTTTTAACATTTTACAATTAAATAATATAATTAACATTTGATTATCCCTTAATTAACTTAATTAAGTTCCAAACCTTCTTCCTCCTTTCGGACTTTATGTCGTTCCTCAAACATACATCGCTCGTCAGTTTCTGTTCACTGCCGCAACCACCCTACCGCTCTGGACGCCGATCCTACATCTCGACCCTGAAGTCGTCGCCGCCCTCTTCCTCCACCCTCAACCGGGAGCAACTCGCACCCCCCACCGCCGCTTGAAACGCGTTCGAACGGAGCACCGTGGAGCACCAAATTCTCTCAACTCGCGACTTTAAAAATGATCATATCCATACGGAATGAAAGCTCTTGCTTTGCTCTTCGATTCCGTGTTTAGGGTCCTTGAAATTACTTGTCGGATTTAGAGATTTTATCGAATTAAAAAGGGAATTTTTCGGCCATTGTTTAAGGTAGGTGGCGGCTTATGTTTATAGAATTAGGGTTAGTTTTGTTTAGTCTATATTTATAATATTATAATATATAATTTCGTAATTACTAGTTTAAGCCCGCTAGTCTATTCTAGCTCCAATTCCAGCCCAACAAAAGATGTCCTTAGGCAAATACCCACGTTTCGGACGTGATGGGCTAGGTCCCGTCAGCCCGTTAGGTCATCTCCGGCTTGTTTTCTTTAATTTAATATATAAATCATTTATTTAATTAATTCAGTCTTACATTTAAATTCACCGAGGCCACATACGGACCCTAAAAATTCCAAAAAAAAAAATATTTCTAGCTTTCTTTGACGATACGGTCCTAACAAAACTAATTTCATCGAATTCCAAGACCGTTTGAAAATTGGTCATTTTCTGGTCGATCCGATTTGACTGAATCTGACAAAACACATTTTCCCTTGCTACGCTCACATATTAATTCGAAAAATTATGAAAATTGAAACCTAGCAATACTTTGACATTCCGGTTCCAACAAAAGTGGTTTCGTCGAAAACAGAAGTCATTTGCAAAATGGCTATTTTTAAGGGCTATATATTATATTAAAATATATATAAATTCTACAGCGAATTTTCTAAATTTTAAACTGGACATAACTTTCTATTTATAAAGTGAAATTTCAGTTTCTTACGTTCGTTAGAAAGATATGATTAAACAGATTTAAATATATGTTTTGTTTCATTAAATTCTGATTTACAATGAATTCTGTATATTAAATTGAAATTAGAAATCGAATTATCGAATTGTCGCGCCATTTCAAACTCCTTTTATAATTAAATTAAATTTATTCATTTTAACTTCGATTATAATAAATTTTTTGTCATTGTTATTTAAAATAAATCATTTTAAATATTCCAAATTCATTAAAATTTCTAGAATAACAATTTTAAATTGGCCCCAAAATTCCGGGTTGTTACAATCTCCCCCACTTAAAATCTTTTCGTCCTCGAAAAGGAACGAAGCTAAAAGTTATCTAGTTAACCAAATAAACTTTCATTCTATTATTGGTTTCAATAATTTTATTAGTTGATTAACTCTCTTTTTTTAATATATATAACCTTTAAATATTCCAAAATCATATTTTCTACGGACGGATTATATATATAATCACAAATACGTTAATTATAAACTTATCACTCTGAATTCATTCTAGGGCATTTCTAACCCCATTTCTAATGAGTTTCCTCATTCTAAGATACTGCTGATCCTATCTCTAATGAGTATTCTCATTGGATATTACTAATCCAATCTCTGATGAGTCATTTGTTCAGTTCTAACGAGTTGTACCCCAAAGATTTGAGCTAACCAGACCTCTGATACCAGCTGTAATGACACACATTTTGCCCGACCTTAATCGACCGCTAGATCGATTAAAATCGTTCAAAACTCACATACGTTAACTTTGGGAATACAATACATTAAAATAATAACAGCGGACTTTTATAAACATTACAATAATGCTACATCAGAGTACAGAATATCAGAGTACATCGATACATAAAATACACCGGAAGACCTATTACAATAAATTAATACAATACACAGCGGAAGACTTTCTATGCTTTGGTCATAGCTTTAGGCTTCGATCCAGAATCCTGCTCAAGAGATAAATATCTGCAGAAAGCTACTCGACTGTCCGTGTGGAAAATATGGACACCCGAGTTTGCCAAAGAAACAAACTACAGGTCAGTCATGGGACTGGTATGAGAAATCTTTTCTACATTATCTAACAGTATGGAAAATCACAGGACCACGCGGCTAACGTTGAACGGGTTTACTCCATTGGATTGCCAGTGCATAATTAAATAAATTTTATATAAAATAACGCAATGCTTTTTAGAAAAATGAAATCATTATAAGACTCAAGTCCCATCACACAATGCAACGCAAACCGGAGGATAGAGTATTACCTTATAATGATCAAACAAGACTTGATACGTATAAAATAATATTTTAATATTATTATTAGTGTCTAATTAGTATTAAAGTACTACAAAGTAAATGTATCAATCCTAGACGGCATAGATACCATATACTATGTCGCCGTATATAGGCTTATAATCAAATCTGTAATGTCGTATTGGAGATTTGGTTTCCATCATGAGTCGAGGCTAGGGATCGTCCTCCCCGATTCGAGACACTCTAGCAAATGCCTCAGGATTCGGACTCTGGCGAACCCTTGGATGCGGTAGTGCCGATCCACACCTAACGTAAGTGGATTGGCAATTCTTGAACACACGTTTCTCGGTCCCTTTGGACCTCAAATATGGCTACTAACAACCTATAAAACTGAGGTACCTCAGAATCCATCATCCACGTAAGTAAAAATATCAGGACTGGTAGGTCGTTGACACCACTCTAGCTAGAAAGAAACGTCTGTACTCCCTACGGTCCATATCCCGTTTTTGACTCATACCGGGGTGTGAGGCTCGCGAAGTCACGCTATACTCAAAGCTATGCCTAAACAGGCTATGCTTTGATCATCAACCACAAGGCTCTGCTTTTCAACAAAAGCCTTGATCATGCATCTTAGCATGCCACATTGTCAATCCATACCATACCATTGATTCCTACCAAGACATATCCTCTAAGCTCGTACGTCTCAGAGAACGGTGTTAAACACCAAACAGATATATTTTTAGCAGAGATCAACGAATACAGCATAAAGGAATACAACATCAGGCATATCGTCCATTTACAAGTTTGTTCTGGGTCTGAACGAAACCGAAGAAACCTTATTCCTCGCATATCCGAACAATCAACAAATTCGTCTGGACAACTACCACTGCATTCCCTTCAAGGTAGCTACTCCAATCACGGGCGTTAGTAGTCCTCATCCATTCGATGTGAAGATCGTCGATCTTCAATTACCGTCTTCAAATCTTCGACTTAAAACATCGTAGTAATTATTTGAAATGACTTGAACTCGGTCTTTTCAAATAATCCTCGAATACTTATCATTCTAATCATTTCATATCGTTCAAATCTAATTATGACGATCTATCGCTATTTTTATTTATTTAAAATAGCTCAATCATAATTAAACGACGCTTCGGGTCAATGGCGCGCCCTGGCGCTGTTTTTATCCAAATTTGATTTGCAATAATCTCAAAATCTAGCCGTTGGATTTTAACAAAATTTATATCACTAGAAAGATCTTCCCAAAGCGGTCCTAACGGTTCCAGTTTTGGGAAAATCTGACGGTTGGATCTTTCGGTATAACCGTTTAAAGTTACGATTTCAAAACGCAAACTACCACACGTGTTTCGTTTAAATTTAATTTAATTTATATTATTATAAATATAAATCATTTGCTGAATCTGCTAACGCGTTTAACGTTACATAAAAAATAATATTTAACTTCGCATAATAATTGTAATGTATGTATATACCACAAAATGATTCTTTCACCCTTGTTGACAGTTCTAGTTTATTTTTGGTGAATCCTTTTTAATAAAATCATGTTTAAATCCTAAAACATGAACATTTCTATAATTCTTTACCTAGCATTAAAAGTGTAGCTTTTTAATGTACGCATTTTATTCCTATTCTTTTATATGAAATGTCAATAAAAGTGCAACTTTTATTTCTACTCTTTCTATCGTCTATAAAGTGATGATAAAAATATAATCTTTATTTATACTCTTTTTATCGCATCTAAAATGACGATAAAAATCTAATCTTTGTTTCTACTGTTTTTATCGCATCTAAAATGACGATAAAAATATAATCTTTATTTCTACTCTTTTTATCGCATCTAAAATGACGATAAAAAATATAATCTTTATTTCTACTCTTTTTATTACTTCTAAAATGTAAATACAAATGTACTGTTTATTCTATTTTTTATTTACATCTAAAATGTAAATAAAAAAATGTCTTTTAAATCTAGTCTTTTTATTTATATCTAAAATGTAAATAAAGGTGTAACTTCAAATTTATTCTTTTTATTTACATCTAAAATGTAAATAAAAATGCCACTTAAGTCTATTCTTTTCATTTACATCTAAAATGTAAATAAAGATGTCATTTTTAGTTTTATATGAAAATGTAATCATATTTCTAAGGTGATCATAATTCCAATGCAACATTTTTAACTAAAATGTCAATTTTAATCTAATGCATATTTCTAACCAAAGATGGTATTTTATTTTGACATAACATGGTCTAATCAAAATGTTATTCTAATAAAACATTCCAACTTAAAATGACAATTTTTTCTCATGCTACATTTTATAACAAAAAAGTTATTTTATTCTCATACAACATCTTATAACAAAAATGTACTTTGTTTACAATGTAATATTTTATAACAAAATTGTGTTTTATTTTCATTGCAACATTTTTAATTAAAATGTCATTCTCATTCTAACTTCTTATTCCTAACAAAAATGATATTTTTAATCCTAAGAAACATTTCCTAATAAACTGTTCTTTTAATCATATTAAACATTCCTTAACAAAATTGTCATTTTAATCCTATTAAGTATTTCATTCAAAATGTATATTTTAATGAATTCATGTTTGGTTAAAAACAGGAACATTTTCATTATTTTTACCAATTCAACAAGATGATAGAAATTGATATTTCATTTTGTTGACAATTTTAACTCAACAAATTGTCAAAAATGCGTATCTCATCTTTGTTAAAAATTCTAGTTCAACAAAGGACTAAAAAGTGATTTTTCATTTTTTGAAAATTCTATTTCAACAAAATGATTAAAATGATAATTCTATATTGTTATCAATTCTTATTTTAACCAATATAAATAAGGTGATAATTCATATTGTTAACAATTCAATTTTTAGAAAATGAATACAACTGATTCATTCATTTTTGTTGACAATTCCAGTTTCAACAAAAATGACAATTTCTATTTTGACAATTCTAATTCAATAAAATGACACATTTATTTCAATAGCAAATAAAAGAATGATTTATTTGTATATAAATTTCTGTTTAACAAAAATGATATTTTTGTTAAATCTATTTTATTTCAACAAAAATGATTCTCATTACAATAAAAATGCAATCCTTATTGTCTACTCTTTTCTATTATTCATATTACAATAAAAATGTAATTTTTATTTCCTACTCTTTTCTATGATTCATATTGCAATAAAAATGTAATTCTTTTCTATGTTTTATTTGCATAAAAAAAGGCAAATAAAAAATGTACTTTATTTCTTATGTTTTTATTTGCATATAAAGATGCAAATAAAATAAACTTCCTTTCTTATTCATGACTTTTATCTACATGTAAATGTAAACAAGGTAAACTTTCTTTTACCCATGACTTTTTATAATCATATTTTCATTTATGCCTAACATGAAGATAGAAATGTCCTTTAATAATCATATTTTGATTTACACCTAACATGTAAGCAAAAATGTCCTTTTATAATCAATTTCCTATAATCATATTTTTATCTACAACAAAATTGTAAATAAAAAGATATGTTCTTTTTATAATCATGTTTCTAATTTTATATTTTTGTTTACAACTAAATTGTAAATAAAAAGAAATGTCCTTTTTATTGTTAATATAACTGATCAAAATGATAATCTTGTTTTATCGACAATTCTATTTCGACAAAACATTAAAACTATATTTGTATGTTAACATTGCTGATCTAACGAAATATAATATTTCTATGTTAACATTACTGATCTAACAAAATACGAGCATTGCAAATCAATCACAACAACAAATAAACTTCAATCTACGAATCACAGATCTGATTTCATAACATACATATATCGAGAATAAATGGCAAGAAAATAATTTAATTAATTATTAAATGAGAAATCGCACATTGGTTTGTTTGAATTTTCAAAGTGATCAGTTTTAGATTTGGTTTGTCCCATCGTGTAGTACTTTTCGACACGATTCCAACGGTGCTTGGTTTGTTCAATTCTGTTTCAGTTTGCCGAGATATGGAGTTTTTTTAACATTTTACAATTAAATAATATAATTAACATTTGATTATCCCTTAATTAACTTAATTATGTTCCAAACCTTCTTCCTCCTTTCAGACTTTATGTCGTTCCTCAAACATCCATCGCTCGTCAGTTTTAGTTCACTACCGCAGCTACTCTACCGCTCCGGACGCCGATCCTACATCTCGACCCTGAAGTCGTCGCCGCCCTCTTCCTCCACCCTCAACCGGGAGCAACTCGCACCTCCCACCACCGCTGGAAACATGTTCAAACGGAGCACCGTGGAGCACCAAATTCTCTCAACTCGCGACTTTAAAAATGATCATATCCGTACGGAATGAAAGCTCTTGCTTTGTTCTTTGATTCTGTGTTTAGGGTCCTTGAAATTACTTGTTGGATTTAGAGATTTTACCGAATTAAAAAGGGAGGTTTTCAGCCATTGTTTAAGGTAGGCGGCGGCTGATGTTTGTAGAATTAGGGTTAGTTTTGTTTAGTCTATATTTATAATATTATAATATATAATTTCTTAATTACTAGTTTAAGTCCGTTAGTCTATTCTAGCTCCAATTCTAGCCCAACAATAGATGTCCTAGGCAAATACCCACGTTCCGGACGCGATGGGCTAGGTCCCGACAGCCCGTTAGGTCATCTCCAGCTTGTTTTATTTAATTTAATATATAAATCATTTATTTAATTAATTCAGTCTTAAATTTAAATTCACCGGGGCCACATACGGACCCTAAAAATTCCAAAAAAAATATTTCTGGCTTTGTTTTGAAGATACGGTCCTAACAAAACTAATATCATCGAATTCCAAGACCGTTTGAAAATTGGCCATTTTCTGGTCAATCTGATTTGACTGAACTTGACAAAACACATTTTCCCTTGCCACGCTCACATATTAATTCGAAAAATTATGAAAATTGAAACCTAGCAATAATTTGGCATTTCGGTTCCAACAAAAGTGGTTTCGTCGAAAACAGAAGTCGTTTGCAAAATGGCTATTTTTAAGGGCTATATATTATATTAAAATATATATAAATTCTACAGCGACTTTTCTAAATTTTAAACTGGACATAACTTTCTATTTATAAAGTGAAATTTCAGTTTCTTACATTCGTTAGAAATATATGATTAAACAGATTTAAATATTTTTTGTTTCGTTAAATTCTGATTTAAAATGAATTCTGTATATTAAATTGAAATTAGAAATAAAATTATCGAACTGCCGCGCCATTTCAAACTCCTTTTATAATTAAATTAAATTAAATTTATTCGTTTTAACTTTGATTAAAATAAATTTTTCGTCGTTATTATTTAAAATAAATCATTTTAAATATTCCAAATTCATTAAAATTTCTAGAATAAAAATTTTAAATTAGCCCCAAAATTCCGGGTTGTTACGCAAATAGTCAATCATTAGCAACCATAGCACACAATTATAATAACCCAACTTATATAAAATATGAATGGGAAAAACTGAGTGAGTTTAACTCACCTTGATCCAATTCGCTATTAAAACGACTCATTTCAGTAACATGATTTAATTGAAACTAATAATCCCTTAATTATATTCTTTGTTATAAATATTAAACCAATTAGAATATCAAATTAATTTCTTTTGCAAAAAATTATTTTCAGTCCGATAAACCAGCTTCTCTTTATCTCAACACACCCGTTATGTTCCAATATTCACGTTGTTCCATATTAATTCTGCACGAGTTAAAAACGTTTTAATATATTGTAACGGCCCGCCCCGCACCAGCCGGCATTTCCTCCGAAAGTGCGTTGTACACATGCCCGATTAACACAGAACGGTCGCCAAAGAAAGGAAAGAAGAGAGTGAACTAATCGAAAACCTGTAGAATGTCTCACAGCGCATGGAACAAAATATAATAATAACATAATCTTGACATAAAATAGGCGAGACAGTGCATAAGCTAAAAACTAAACCAACATAGCAGCGGAAATCCAAATACAGCTTATGATCCAACATTATTATTACAACTTTAAACTGTCTCTAAAGCAAAAGAAAGCTAAAGTAGAAGATGCACTACTAATGCCCAAGCGGTGATCTTCAACAACACAGGGAGAATATCTATATGTATCATACGTGGAAGCCTCTTGCTCATCTCCGGATCAGTTACTCGTGCATACCATCTAACCTGTCTCTAGTCTGCTCGTGTGAGTACCCAGAGTAATAAGAAGAGACATAAAACTCTGGGTCAGACAAAAGTCTGGTATGAGTGATAAGCAGCAAAACAGAACAATAACAGGTATACTAAACCATACCTGAACCTGTACCTGCAACCAAAGAGTTAGCACTACATACCGTACAATACTCTAAGGTGCCACAAAACAAATGGTGCAAAGATACGGGGGTGGGGTGTGTATATCATAGCGAAGGCAAACAAGTCAAGCATAGCAACCATCTTTACATCTCTCACTCAGTGCGTAAAGCATACGATATCCATTTCCCTGGCCACCAAATCTTTGGGGTCCTGACGGCAACTCCGTACAACTATTGCTACGGCGCACTTTGCTCTTTTGGGGCTATGACGGCAACTCCGTACAAGTATTACACTGTCCCCACTGCACTGGTCCATAGTCAATAACCCAAATGGGCCAACCAGCCTAGCTCTGGTTCGTCTACATGCCCCCTTTTCTTCAGCGGTGAACCAAAGTTATGGATATCAATAACCCCTTTGCACACGTCCCGCAGCAAAGCCTAACTCATGAAGTCGACTCATTGGTTCCCAACTGGATCTTAAGTACAAACTTCCCGTTTTGACTACCTTTGCGTCTCGGGTTCTGGTCTTCTCCTTCTTCTCCGGATCGGTCTTCATTTCTTCACTTCTCTTTGCTTCAGGTCGTGGTCATCAGCTCCTCGGTTCGGATCGGGATACCCCATACGGGTCGGGTCGTGCCCCTCCAGCATTTTGGGTCGGGGTCCACATCTCCAAGCGGTTCGGATCGTGGAGAGCTCCGAATCGTGTTCCCCCATCGGATCGGGTCGGAGCTTCTGAATCGGATTGTGCAAGCAGCTCACGTGGAAGGCGGTTCGGGTCGGAGAACTCCCAACGGATCGGGTCGTCGGTGAACTCCCAGTGGATCGGGTCGGTGAAAGGTTCCTGGATCAACAGCTGGTCGAGGCACTTCGGATCGGATCATGCAACCATACCAGTTCGGGTCATACTCCCTCCATCGGGTCGGGTCGGGCTCCTTCCATCCGATCTGGTTCTGTGCAGTTTCCTGCACTTTGTCCAGCAAGCTGTTTACGCCATTCGACGGCGTTTTCGACCAATCTAACACTTCTAGACAATCACAAATCATACCATATAGTCATAGCAACATGTATAATCATCCACAAACAGCAAAACAACAATCATAGCATGTAAAATGGATCAAACATACCCAAAACCCCATATTTTCCCTTAAGCATGTTTAGGCAAAACTAATGATATGATTAGTAAAACTTAATCAAATCAAACCAAATTTTTAACAGAGGTCTAAAACATTATTTTCGAATTTATAAATATTTTTCCCGAATTTTATCATGTTTAAATTCGCTAATTAACACTAGTTACCCTTAATTAACCATAATTATGAGGAACTATGCAAATCACTCACCTTGGCCACAAATAAAATACCAAATCTGAAATAATTCTCTATTTGGCGTTGTTTCCAATGCAACACAGCAGCTCTATCTCAATCACTATGCTAATCCACCTCAATTTGATGTTGCTAAGCCTAATCTTCAATTAGAAAGTGGTTTAGAGGTGTTTTGAAGAGATTTAGAGAGAGGAGGCCATAGCTAGGTTAAGAGGAATGAATAGTGACGGATGGAAAATGAGAAAAAAATATTCTCCAAACCCTAACAGCCCTTTTAAACTCCTAATCCCGAAATTCTCCTTTGGGCCTAGTTGTTAATCACCCGGTTAAGCCCAATTAAGCTGTTTTTCACCATCTGAAACTTGTTTCAGCCATATCTCCCAAACGGTGAGTCCGTTTGGCTAATGTGACCACTCTACGGAATTGTAAACCATCATCCGGAGCCAATGGAAGTGGGTTCAGGTCAAAATTCCTTTCCAATCAAAAGTTATGGCTAAAACAAGATCAGCTAGGGGCAAAATAGTCATTTAAAAATCATGAACATGGGAAATGACCCCAATAGTCGTCTCCCGAAGTTACATGACCATACGACTTCGTATGTGAAATAAATAAATATTCTACGATCCTTCGATGCGTAGAATGCGGGTCGTTACACTCCCCCCCCCCCCCCCTTAAGAAATTTCGTCCCCGAAATTCCTTAACTCAAAACATACAAAGAATCCCGCATGCCTACCAGCCATACACAACAATCAAACATGCAAAAAAAAAAAAAACCTATCCTAGCATGCGGAAAGACTAAATCGAAACTGAAATCTTACCAGGCGAAGAGTTTTGGATACGTCTTCCTAATGCTCTCCTCTGTCTCCCAAGTACGGTCATCCTCATTCTTGCCCCACTTGACTTTGACTAGATTCACCGCTTTCCTTCGAAGTTGCTTCGCATCGTTCCCAACAATACGCATAGGCTTGCGATTCCCAACCGCCTCGGGTTCAACTTCGATATCATCAACTGATCAGGTGAAATAGTCACATCTGGGTCGTGCACGAACTTCTTTAACTGGGAAACATGAAATACGTTGTGAACTCCTGCCATCTTCTCTGGTAATTCAACTTTATATGCCAAATTCCCAATTTGCTCAAGAACTGGGAATGGACCAACAAATCTTGGTGCTAACTTGTCTCTCCTGCCAAATCGTATCACGCTCTTCAATGGAGAAATCTTGACAAACACCAAGTCGCCAATGGAGAACTTTAATTCTCTTCTCCTCTTATCAGCATAACTCTTCTGCCTATCTTGGGCAGCCTTCATTCGCTGTTGGATAACCTTGATCTTGTCTGATGTTTCTCTTATTACTTCTGGTCCAAGCACATATTTCTCACTGGTCTCTAACCAACAGGACGGTGAGTTGCACGGTCTTCCGTACAAAGCTTCAAATGGAGCCATACCAATACTGGATTGATAACTATTATTATATGCAAACTCTACTAGGTGTAACACCCCGCAAATTCTATAACTGTGAAATTCACAAATTAAAGTATAATTAATCTGAAATCAAAGAACTAAGGGAAACGGGATACGCCATTGCGTTCGTCTCGGAAAAATACACGAAATAGAGTCCGAGTTTTCGAAAAACGGAGTACGTATGAAGAAGATATGGCCTTCGGAAGTTTCTGAATTAAATTTAAAATTCAAACAGAATAAAACAGCTCAGAAAAACAAGTTTAAATTCCAAAATCGGGCCCAATGGGCCAGGGCGGAAAAACACCCGCCTAACGCACCCAGGTCGACTGGGCTGTCGACCTGGTCTAGCCAGGTCGACAGGGCTGTCGACAGGCATGTCGACCTGGTCCAGAGCCAGGTCGAACCCAGCCCAACCTGGCTGGCCCATTCTATGTTGGTCGATTTTCTGTAGTCTGCTTTGTCATTAGGGCTAGGTGGCAGGCTCTAATTGGTCTCTCTTTAGAATGAATGGCTACGATCAATCCAAGCAACATCAATGGTCCTAATCAGTTAATAACCCCTATAAAAATGACCCTAGACTCAACCCTAATCTATTCATTCAAAAATAAGAACAAAGCCGCCATGTTGCTGAGGAACGACTAAGAGTAGCCACCAATTGGAGAGAGGATTAGGAGGCAAATTCTAAAGCATAAAGCAACCTAAACAAATCAAATCAACGAGGAATCGCATCTCCAAATCCCTAAATTGGAGAATTCGCCACACCATTGTAAGTAGAGTATTATTTTGGTATGAACAAATAATTGTGTTGGTTTGTATACTTGATTGTGGCGATGAAGTAATTCATATTTGCGCGTTACTATGATTCTTATCGATTTGGAATATTGTATACGTTTGGATATTCGCAAAGTATGTTATTTATTATAAAAACTACATGCGGTAGTTTTATGCAAGTATACATTTGGAATATTCGCAAATTATGTAATCCATGTTGAAGCCACATGTATGTAGTTGATTAATTGAAAATCATGCAAGTTTGGGGTTTTGCTACTATGCCATCATAATGTATATTTTTGTACAAACATCATTTTTGTGAAGTAATTGGAGTAAGTTTGGGTTATCATAGTCCATATGAAATTATGTTGAAAAATTTGGCATCATGATCTATGTATTAAGCCATGCTTTGTACTAGAAAAACCTATTTGCAAACTTATGAATATGACTAGGCTATGATTGATATTTTGCCTAATTGAAATCCATGATTATATTGTTAACAAGAATTATATGATGACATATGTGGTACATAGCTAGGTTAGATTCAAAAATCCCTTTTGCAAGTTTGCATGACTAAAGTAAAAATCATGATTTCATGTTAGAAATATTTATGCCATATGAATAGATTTAAAATCATGATTAAGTTGAACTATACTTTTGTGTTAGCAACAAAAGTAAACACCTTTGTAAACATGTAGTAATCTTATGAACATGATTTGCTTATGTTTGACATTATGCCTAAATAAAAATATAGGTTTATGTTGTAGTTAAGACTATGTGTCAATAATGATATCCAAGTTAGATTCTTATCTCAACTACAAGTTTACATGCTTTGATTCATGTCACTTATGCTTTATGACCAAAGTATACATTAATACTATGCAAGTACACCAGTTTCTATTTTGTAGTTCCAACGTCATGTGCAAGTTCATGCGCTCACATTCCCTCTTAAGTATGTAATCACGCTTTAAGCCTCCCCTTTTCCTCATGGCTAAGTTGGGCTTAAAAAGGATAAGCCCAACATATATATAATAAACGGACGTGTTAAACGGGGGAAAATAACGTTGGGTTAAATTTATTAATGAATGAAAATATAAAGTAGGAGGGCCCAAGTTCAAGTATGGGTTGGGCCCATGATTGGTGTAACCTTTACACCATTAACTTAATAATGGGCCGCAAATATTTACATATAAGAAAATAAAGAAGAAAGACAAAATATGTAAATGTAGAACATACGATGTGTTTAACCCGAGGTTGGATTGAGTTGTGATGTAAACCTGCCCGGAACCGCCCGGCTGTCCAGTAGTCACAACAATACCTATCCAATGTGGGAGGTTAAACATGGAGCCCAATAAGGACCCGAGGTTAGACTGAGTTGTGGCGTAAGACTGCCCGGAACCAACCGGCAACAGGCAGCCACAACAATACCTGTCTAATGTGAGAGGTCAGGGCCTTAATAAGACAATTAAGGCTGAGTCAGGATTGTTAGGATTAAGTGAACTAAAGACTTAATCAAAATGGAACATGCTAAACTAAACGGACTGGTGGGGGTTAGGTTAGAAAACACTTAACCAACTTAGCATGTTGGCTAGAGATAGAAAACCTAGTAACGGGGGACCCTTTTCAGCAGTAACCCTAGAAGGTGTATCAGGATACCCTGAAACTAGGCAGGGTGGGGCACGATTACTGGGCTGATTGTAAGAGGTCAAATCGATGGCGGTGGTGTAGCAGTGTAGGTTCTAACGGGGTGCGGGCGTGCACACACTCCGGCGCAGAAAAATAAGGCACTGGACACCAGTAGCATACCTGTGCATTCTAGGATTGTGTCGGGCCGCCACCATGGGACCTGATACACCCCATGGTGGGACCAGCATAGGTAACTACAACATCGGGGGCCGTAAGACACATGTAACTATGCGAGTAGGAGCCGATCATCATAGAACGGATCACATCACCCTGATTATGGGGTGCCAGTTGGAAACTAGTTTATATGGGTTCAGAGATTAACATGGGGTACGATAGTATATTCGACCCTAGACAACTTAACCAAGTTTATGGTGCTTTCCCACTTCTTGTTTATACTTATCATACCCAGTTCTTTATTCATAGACAGAATAGTACTAGACTTACTCAGGCTTTATGTCTGACTCTACTTTTCTTTCGTCTTCTTTTCTTCCGTTTCCCCCCCAGGTCCACAGGGAGGGAACGCTGCAGCTTGACCAGTCTTAACATCCAGCTTGAAGAAGAGAAATGTATTGCTTGGACCTTTTCGTTTTGAACTATGGCTTTGGACAACCACTATGGGGCCTTTGCAGTTTATCTATGTTTTATTTATGCTTCTTTAAATAATGTAATCAAGACAGATTATGAAAGTGTTATGTTATGTTTTTGGAAAGGATGTAAGACAATCATGGTAATGTTGTTGTAACACGTATTTGCTTTTATGAAATAAAAGTTGTTGTTTTTTTTCCGCTGTTTACAAATATGTGTTCTTATATCTGTCTTGTATATCTGTGACTTATACTTATAAACCTCCACCAAAATTAGGGCATTCCCTTTGAGAGTGACCCTAACGGAGGTGGGGTGTTTCACTTGGTATCAGAGCATAGGTTTACCAGATAAGATAAAAAGTTTTGAAAATTTATTTTCAAAAAAAGAAATTTAAAGAAGCATTTTTAGAAGAAAAATATTATTTTATTTTGAAAAGGCAAAGTCCACTCCCCAAAGCCATAGGTACTATCTCTTATCCTTCGTTTTGAATCTATCCTTTTTGTTTCAGCATGTCCCAAGAATTTAACTTGCCGGAAGGGGTGCCAATACCTGGTTGGTTTAGACGGTTCTTAGAAGCAAGGGCCACTCAGCCAGGTCCTACTGTTCCTCCTCCCCCAGCTGAAGGAAATCATCCAGCTGCAGCAGCACCTTTTCCTCCACCTCCTCCACGGGGAAACACATTTGCTAAGATATGTAAAGATTTTAAAGCTATGGGAGGAAAGGATTTCCATGGAACTGAGTCCTTCGTGGCAGCTAGGAATTGGCTGAAAGAAACTGAGGACCTATTCATCATCTTTGAGGTAGAGGATAGACAAAAAGTACAATTGGCAGTGTGGCTATTGAAGGGCGAGGCTTCCTACTGGTGGGAAGTCACTAATGCTGAAAGACCAGTAGAGACATGGGAAGACTTTAGGGCACAGGTTCATGTGCTGGAAGCGCCACCTCTGCAACAGCGAGGTATAAATACTTCAGTAGAAAGCGTAGTTTATCTTTATGATCACCCCGTTCGCACTTTATTTGATTCTGGCGCATCACACTCCTTTATCTCGTCTGCTTTAGTAAAATCTCTGCACCTAAAAACTAGTATGGTAGAGGACCCCTTAATTGTTTCAAACCCAATTGGGGGCCCAGCTCATTTGTCTATGATCTGTTTGGGATTGAAAATTTCTATTCTAAGCGTAGAATTTCAATGTAGTGCCTTTGTTTTGGGCTTTTCGGGGTATGGTTTGATTTTGGGTATGGATTGGCTATCCAGTAATGGGGCCATCCTTGATTGTGAGAAAAGGGTTGTTAGGCTCCTAACCCAGCTCGGTAATACTTTGGAAATTTCTTGTAATCCCTCGTATGCGGTTATGCTTAGTTATCTTGAATCGCTAGACGCCTCTGTTGAAAATTTGCAATCAGTTAGAGTGGTCCGGGAATATCCGGATGTCTTCGAAGAGGTGAAGGGCTTGCCTCCGAAGCGGGAAATAGACTTCCGCATATATCTTGTAGATAATGCAAAGCCCGTTGCGTTGCCCGTTAGGCACATGGCTCCACGAGAAAGGAAAGAGCTCAGTAAACAGATTAAAGAGCTTCTAAAAAAGGGGTTCATTAGGAGGAGCATTTCAGAATGGGGCGCTCCAGTGGTGTTCGCTACAAAGGCGGATGGTTCACTCCGTCTATGTGTTGACTATAGGGAGCTCAACAAGCTAACGAAAAAGAATAGGCACCCTCTCCCTAGAATTGACGATTTGTTTGACCAGCTTGTAGGAGCGTCTGTTTTCTCCCAACTCGATTTAGCAACCGGTTTTCATCAGCTAAGGGTGGCTGAAGATAGCATCGATAAAACGGCGTTCAGAACCCCAGACGGCTTCTTTGAATGGCTTGTCATGCCTTTCGGCTTGACAAATGCACCTACTTACTTTGTGGACCTGATGAGTAGGGTATTTAGAGATTTCCTCAAAAATTCGTAGTGGTATTCGTAGATGATATCCTTATCTTCTCAAAGAGTGAAGAGGAACATGGTCAACACTTAAGAGCAATCATGGAAACTTTGCGAGTCCATCAACTAAGAGCCAAATTCTCCAAATGCCACTTTTGGAGAGAAGAGGTGAGGTTCCTTGGGCACATAGTATCCAAACAAGGGTTAGCAGTGGACCCTGCTAAGGTAGTGGCGGTACAGGATTGAAAGACACCAAGGAATGCAACTGAGGTCCGAAGCTTTCTAGGACTAGCAGGTTTCTATCGAAAATTTATAAGGGATTTTGCGAAAATCTCAGCTCCGCTCACGAAATTGACTAAGAAGAATCTAGTGTTCAATTGGGATTTGGATTGCGAGTTTGCTTTCCAACGACTGAAAAGGGCTCTTACAACAGCCCCAGTTTTGACGCTGCCAGATGGGAGCAAGATGTTCACTGTTTATACGGATGCATGTGGGACAGGGCTAGGTGCCGTCTTAATGCAAGAAGGAAGGGTAGTAGCTTATGGCGGGAGGCAGTTGAAAGTGCACGAAAAGAACTACCCAACCCACGATCTTGAGTTAGCCGCCATCGTCTTTGCACTCAAGTCTTGGCGACACTATCTCCTAGGTGAGAAGTTCGAACTTTACACTGACCATAAATCGTTGAAATATCTTTTCTCGCAGAAGGATCTTAACTTGAGGCAACAAAGATGGATGGAGTTTCTTGCCTCGTACGATTTCGAAATCTCCTACACTCCGGGCAAAGGCAACGTAGTGGCAGACGCGTTGAGCCGAAAGAAATTGACCCTAAGCCCGTTGTTTGTTGAAAGACAAAGCCTAGAGTTTATAGCCAGCTTCGACTTTAGGCCTTCCTCCGATTTCGTACCAGGCTTGCTAGCATCTCTCGAAGTGCGCCCAACTTTAGTGGATTCAGTAGGGACAGCACAACGCGAAGACCCTCAGCTTGTGGAAGTAATTGATAGGCTAATTAGGGGTGAGACTTCAAGTCACCTCAACAGATACTCCATCGACGATAAGGGTTTGCTAAGGCGAGACGGAAGACTATGCGTCCCACAGACAAAAGATTTAATAAAGAAGGTTCTCGAGGAAGCACATCACTCCAAGATGACGATACACCCAGGCGGAGATAAAATGTACAAAGATATAAAAAGGACTTTCTTCTGGAACGGCATGAAAAAGGACGTGGCAGAATTCGTTTCTAAGTGCATGGTGTGCCAACAGGTTAAGGCGGAACAGAAAAAGCCTGGCGGACTGCTACATCCTCTGGAGGTCCCGCAGTGGAAGTAGGATAGCATCTCAATGGACTTCATCGATGGGCTGCCTAGGTCTAGGAGAGGCAACACTAGCATTTGGGTAATAGTGGATAGGCTTACTAAAAGCGCCCACTTTTTACCTGTCAAAAGTAAAAGAACTGCCTCATTCCTAGCATCACTTTACCTCAAGGAAATCGTTCGACTCCATGGAATACCATCTAGCATTGTTAGTGACCGAGACCCCATCTTCACCAGTGAGTTTTGGCGGAGTCTGCAAGAAGCAGTAGGAACGCAGTTATGCTTGAGCACAGCCTATCATCCCCAAACCGACGGCCAAACAGAGAGAGTGAACAGAGTTTTGGAAGACCTCTTAAGGCTATGCGTCCTTGACTTCGGAGGGACATGGGAAGACCACCTTCCTTTGGTGGAATTTTCCTACAACAACAGCTATCAAGCAACCATCGGAATGGCGCCCTTCGAAGCTTTATATGGAAGACCGTGCCGATCGCCCACTTGTTGGTGGGAGTCTACGGACAAGCTCATACTTGGACCAGATATGATCAGAGAGACTTCAGAGAAAGTAGACTTAATACGAAGAAGGATGAAGACGGCCCAAGACAGACAAAAGTCCTATGCCGACAAGAGAAGGACCGACCTTGAATTTGAGGTTGGAGACAGAGTTTTTCTCAAGGTATCACCACTAAGAAACGTTGTTCGTTTTGGAACCACAGGAAAACTGGCACCAAGGTTCGTAGGGCCATTCCCTATCATCGAGAAAATTGGGAAAATGGCCTATAAATTAGAGCTACCCGAGAAGTTGGCTGGAGTGCACAACGTTTTTCACGTTTCACATCTCCGAAAATGTCTACATGAGTCTGCTGAGGTGGTAGAGCCAAATATCCTCGAAGAGGCCGAAGTGGAACGCGAAGCAACCATAAGAAAAGTTCCAACCCGCATATTAGGAACGGAAGTGAAGAAGCTACGCAACCGCGAAGTCAAGCTCGTCAAAGTTCAGTGGAGCGACGCCGAGGGAGACGCGACTTGGGAAACGGAAGCTAGAATACGCACTGCCTACCCTTTTCTGTTCGAGGGTACATCCTTGATCTTTCCTTTTCCTTAAGTTGCGCTTTTATCTATCTTATCTTTTAGGTAGAAACCCTTTGGATGGAAACATGTAATTGAAACATGTTATGGATGATGGTTGCAAGTGGTTGCAAGTGATTGCTAGTGGTTGCTCGTGGTTGCATATACACACACAATCTAGGTTTTAGATCGGCTCAGTCACTTCATATTGCATATGCATATATGTTTGCATTTGTATATGGTTGAATTCTAATGGGTTGTCATATGGATATTGCATTTGTATTGAATGATTGTGCACTAATGTAGAATCGTGAATAGGAAAATTTGCATACATAATGGATTCATGGCACTTACATAATTCGCATTAAGGAGGTCAACTGAATCAGTAGACCACCTGATTTTGCATTAGATAAGTACATGTACACACACACTTCGCATATGATCATGAAGCATTAGAAGTCTTTTAAGGACAATGGATGCTCGTGTTTGATGGATGAGTAGGTGGATGATTTGATGTTAGGATATACATTCCTCCTAACTTGAAGATTTCAGGGACGAAATCCTTTTAAGTGGGGGAGAATGTAACACCCCGCAAATTCTATAACTGTGAAATTCACAAATTAAAGTATAATTAATCTGAAATCAAAGAACTAAGGGAAACGGGATACGCCATTGCGTTCGTCTCGGAAAAATACACGAAATAGAGTCCGAGTTTTCGAAAAACGGAGTCCGTATGAAGAAGATATAGCCTTCGGAAGTTTCTGAATTAAATTTAAAATTCAAACAGAATAAAACAGCTCAGAAAAACAAGTTTAAATTCCAAAATCGGGCCCAATGGGCCAGGGCGGAAAAACACCCGCCTAACGCACCCAGGTCGACTGGGCTGTCGACCTGGTCTAGCCAGGTCGACAGGGCTGTCGACAGGGCTGTCGACAGGCATGTCGACCTGGTCCAGAGCCAGGTCGAACCCAGCCCAACCTGGCTGGCCTATTCTATGTTGGTCGATTTTCTGTAGTCTGCTTTGTCATTAGGGCTAGGTGGCAGGCTCTAATTGGTCTCTCTTTAGAATGAATGGCTACGATCAATCCAAGCAACATCAATGGTCCAAATCAGTTAATAACCCCTATAAAAATGACCCTAGACTCAACCCTAATCTATTCATTCAAAAATAAGAACAAAGCCGCCATGTTGCTGAGGAACGACTAAGAGTAGCCACCAATTGAAGAGAGGATTAGGAGGCAAATTCTAAAGCATAAAGCAACCTAAACAAATCAAATCAACGAGGAATCGCATCTCCAAATCCCTAAATTGGAGAATTCGCCACACCATTGTAAGTAGAGTATTATTTTGGTATGAACAAATAATTGTGTTGGTTTGTATACTTGATTGTGGCGATGAAGTAATTCATATTTGCGCGTTACTATGATTCTTATCGATTTGGAATATTGTATACGTTTGGATATTCGCAAAGCATGTTATTTATTATAAAAACTACATGCGGTAGTTTTATGCAAGTATACGTTTGGAATATTCGCAAATTATATAATCCATGTTGAAGCCACATGTATGTAGTTGATTAATTGAAAATCATGCAAGTTTGGGGTTTTGCTACTATGCCATCATAATGTATATTTTTGTACAAACATCATTTTTGTGAAGTAATTGGAGTAAGTTTGGGTTATCATAGTCCATATGAAATTATGTTGAAAAATTTGGCATCATGATCTTTGTATTAAGCCATGCTTTGTACTAGAAAAACCTATTTGCAAACTTATGAATATGACTAGGCTATGATTGATATTTTGCCTAATTGAAATCCATGATTATATTGTTAACAAGAATTATATGATGACATACGTGGTACATAGCTAGGTTAGATTCAAAAATCCCTTTTGCAAGTTTGCATGACTAAAGTAAAAATCATGATTTCATGTTAGAAATATTTATGCCATATGAATAGATTTAAAATCATGATTAAGTTGAACTATACTTTTGTGTTAGCAACAAAAGTAAACACCTTTGTAAACATGTAGTAATCTTATGAACATGATTTGCTTATGTTTGACATTATGCCTAAATAAAAATATAGGTTTATGTTGTAGTTAAGACTATGTGTCAATAATGATATCCAATTTAGATTCTTATCTCAACTACAAGTTTACATGCTTTGATTCATGTCACTTATGCTTTATGACCAAAGTATACATTAATACTATGCAAGTACACCAGTTTCTATTTTGTAGTTCCAACGTCATGTGCAAGTTCATGCGCTCACATTCCCTCTTAAGTATGTAATCACGCTTTAAGCCTCCCCTTTTCCTCATGGCTAAGTTGGGCTTAAAAAGGCTAAGCCCAACATATATATAATAAACGGACGTGTTAAACGGGGGAAAATAACGTTGGGTTAAATTTATTAATGAATGAAAATATAAAGTAGGAGGGCCCAAGTTCAAGTATGGGTTGGGCCCATGATTGGTGTAACCTTTACACCATTAACTTAATAATGGGCCGCAAATATTTACATATAAGAAAATAAAGAAGAAAGACAAAATATGTAAATGTAGAACATACGATGTGTTTAACCCGAGGTTGGATTGAGTTGTGATGTAAACCTGCCCGGAACCGCCCGGCTGTCCAGTAGTCACAACAATACCTATCCAATGTGGGAGGTTAAACATGGAGTCCAATAAGGACCCGAGGTTAGACTGAGTTGTGGCGTAAGACTGCCCGGAACCAACCGGCAACAGGCAGCCACAACAATACCTGTCTAATGTGAGAGGTCAGGGCCTTAATAAGACAATTAAGGCTGAGTCAGGATTGTTAGGATTAAGTGAACTAAAGACTTAATCAAAATGGAACATGCTAAACTAAACGGACTGGTGGGGGTTAGGTTAGAAAACACTTAACCAACTTAGCATGTTGGCTAGAGATAGAAAACCTAGTAACGGGGGACCCTTTTCAGCAGTAACCCTAGAAGGTGTATCAGGATACCCTGAAACTAGGCAGGGTGGGGCACGATTACTGGGCTGATTGTAAGAGGTCAAATCGACGGCGGTGGTGTAGCAGTGTAGGTTCTAACGGGGTGCGGGCGTGCACACACTCCGGCGCAGAAAAATAAGGCACTGGACACCAGTAGCATACCTGTGCATTCTAGGATTGTGTCGGGCCGCCACCATGGGACCTGATACACCCCATGGTGGGACCAGCATAGGTAACTACAACATCGGGGGCCGTAAGACACATGTAACTATGCGAGTAGGAGCCGATCATCATAGAACGGATCACATCACCCTGATTATGGGGTGCCAGTTGGAAACTAGTTTATATGGGTTCAGAGATTAACATGGGGTACGATAGTATATTCGACCCTAGACAACTTAACCAAGTTTATGGTGCTTTCCCACTTCTTGTTTATACTTATCATACCCAGTTCTTTATTCATAGACAGAATAGTACTAGACTTACTCAGGCTTTATGTCTGACTCTACTTTTCTTTCGTCTTCTTTTGTTCCGTTCCCCCCCCCCCCCCCCCCGCAGGTCCACAGGGAGGGAACACTGCAGCTTGACCAGTCTTAACATCCAGCTTGAAGAAGAGAAATGTATTGCTTGGACCTTTTCGTTTTGAACTATGGCTTTGGACAACCACTATGGGGCCTTTGCAGTTTATCTATGTTTTATTTATGCTTCTTTAAATAATGTAATCAAGACAGATTATGAAAGTGTTATGTTATGTTTTTGGAAAGGATGTAAGACAATCATGGTAATGTTGTTGTAACACGTATTTGCTTTTATGAAATAAAAGTTGTTGTTTTTTTTCCGCTGTTTACAAATATGTGTTCTTATATCTGTCTTGTATATCTGTGACTTATACTTATAAACCTCCACCAAAATTAGGGCATTCCCTTTGAGAGTGACCCTAACGGAGGTGGGGTGTTTCACTAGGTGTAGATGGTCATCCCATGATCCACCAAAGTCTAATATGCAAGCTCTCAAAAGATCCTCTAATACTCGATTCACCCTCTCTGTTTGTCCGTCGGTTTGAGGATGATACGCGGTACTGAGATGTAATTCTGATCCTAACGCCTCTTGTAAGCTCTTCCAAAATCCACTAGTGAACAACGGATCTCGGTCACTCACAATGCCTTTGGGTATTCCATGAAATATCGCTACCCACTTTATATACAGTTCCACTAAATTAGCTGTCGTCCTGTTTGACTTGACGGGTATAAACCTTGCACTCTTAGTCAATCGGTCCACGATCACCCAAATGTTATCATGGCCCGATCTAATCCTTGGTAACCCATCAGTGAAATCCATTGACACTTGTTCCCATTTCCATTCTGGAATTTCTAATGGTTGTAACAAACCACTAGGCTTCTTTTGCTCAGCTTTAACTAACTAGCAATTCATGCATTTGGATATAAACGTCCCAACGTCTCTTTTCATCCCTTCCCAGTAGTAGGTCTGTTTCATGTCTCGGTACATCTTGTTATTACTGGGATGTATAGTCAGTTTTGAGTGATGACATTCTCCAAGCACTTCATCTCTCAATCCATTGACATTGGGCACAACAAGTCTTCCATTCTTTCTAAGCCATCCATCTCGATCAAGCCCATACTTGTTCATCTCTCCGTTGATTCCCATCTCTAGCTTTGAGATGATTTCCAATAGGTTAGGATCGTTCCTCTGACTAGAACCAATCCGCTCAATCAAAGTGGGTCTGATCGTCAAACTTGCTAACATTTCTGGATCCAATTCGCACTTTGGTCTAAAATCATACCCAGCGATGTATTCAAGTTGCTTACATTCAAGAAACATAGCCCCTAAACTGGCATGTCTTCTACTCAAGGCGTCAGCAACCGCATTGCCCTTTCCTGGTGTGTATGCGATATCGAAATCGTAGGAAGCCAAGAATTCTAACCATCTTTGTTGTCGGAGATTTAGATCTTTTTGAGAGAAAAGATACTTTAGCGATTTATGATCAGTAAACAACTCGAATCTTTCTCCCAAGAGATAATGTCTCCACATCTTCAATGCGAACACGATCGCTGCTAATTCCAAGTCATGGGTATGTTATCTTTTCTCGTACGGTTTCAGTTGCCTACTGGCATAAGCTACAACCCTACCTCCTTGCATCAATACAGCACCTAGTCCGGTACCACAAGCATCTGTACATACCATCATCTCTTCATTCCCCTTAGGAATGACTAACACTGGTGCACATGTCAACTTTTCCTTTAGAATCTTGAATGCATTTTCACACTTTTCGTCCCAGACAAAAGCTTGATTCTTCTTAGTCAACTGAGTTAACGGTGCTGCTATCTTGGAGAAGTCTTGGATAAACTTACGATAATATCCAGCTAACCCCAAGAAACTTCTTATATCTGTTGCATTCTTGGGCGTAGACCAATCTTGTACCGTAGCCACCTTCGCAGGATCCACGACAATACCATTCTCTGAAACAACATGGCCCAAGAATCTCACTTCCCTCCTCCAGAAGTGACACTTAGAGAACTTTGCTTTTAACTGGTGTTTTATCAACACCTCCATCACTATTCTTAAATGTTCCTTGTGTTCTTCCTTTATCCTCGAGTAGACCAAAATATCATCCACGAACACAAGGACAAACTTATTCAACTGATCTCTGAATACCCTATTCATAAGGTGTACAAAATATGTTGGGGCATTGGTCAGCTCGAATGGAATGACCAACCACTCATAAAATCCAGATGGCGTCCGAAATGTCGTTTTAGCTATACTCTCAGCTTCCACTCTAAGCTGATGAAAACCTGTCGTGAGATCCAATTGAGAGAATACTCTCGTGCCGCTCAACTGATCAAACAAATCATCTATCCGCGGTAGAGGATACTTGTTCTTCCTCATCACTTTATTCAACTCGCGGTAGTCTATACACAATCGAAGGGAACCATCCGCCTTAGTAGCAAACACAACTGGTGCTCCCCATTCAGAAACACTCCTTATGATAAATCCCTTCTTCAAAAGATCGCTGACTTGCACCCCGAGCTCCCGCTGCTCCCTTGGTGCCATACGACGAAGTGGCATCACTATAGGTCTGGCATCTTTCACTAAATCAATACGGAACTCAATCTCTCGGTTTGGTGGAAGCCCGGTCACTTCTTCGAAGACGTCCGGATACTGGCCAACCATGGGCAAACCTGACAACTCACTATGCGGGATGTCGAGGGAATTTAGAAAAATAGCCATTATCCCAACACTGGGTAGACCACCAAACACTACCCTCCGCCCATCGTCCACTCTAGCTGTCACCAAAAAGCCCTCACAGTCTACCACCATCCCGTAGCTTTGGAGCCAATTGACTCCCAAAATAATGTCAAACCCAGTAAAGCCCAAAACAAAGCAATCACAAACAAACATGCATCCATGACTCGATAAGACCCCATTACGACAAATCATGCTAAGGTTAGTCGAACCACCAATCGGGTTCGTCTCTACTAAAGGTCTATCGATAATCTCGGGCTCTAATCCCAACTTATCTACCAGGTCACTAGATATGAAAGAACTGGAAGCTCCGGTATCAAACAAAACTCTAACAGGAACATCATAAATAGAAAGCATACCTTGAATGACGACATTCTTTCCCTTCTCCGCCGCAGTTGGGGCATTCGACGAAGAAGGAATAGCATTAAGGGCATATGCTTTCACCATCTGCTTTTCTTTAGGGGATTGCAGACACTTGTCCTTGTGATGTCCCACTTGGCCACAGTTGAAGCACTTCCTATCCGCTGGCTTGGCCCGACAATTACTAGCATAATGGCCCTTCTTACCACAGCTGAAGCGCTCAACATCCTTCTTATTCTTTTTCTTCTGGTCATCCTTGGTCTGATTCTGCTTTCTCTTATTCTGAGAACCATTCTTGCCTCCACCACTTGCTTGCGGCTTTGGCTCCTCTACAGATGCAACCTCGGTCTTCAACTTAGGGTAAAGACTCTCTGACCTCAATGCTTTCCCCACAATCGATTCAAACGTCTCATCGATGTGGTTAATAAGCCTTTCCCCCAAGTACTGATCCAAGCCAGTTATGAACTTCTCATTTTTCTTCTTGGCAGTATCTATTAGGGATAACCCATATTTCGACAAAGTGTCGAATTCAGCAATATACTATGAGACAGCTTTGCCATTCTGCTTGAGTTCCAAGAATTTCTTAAACAGCACAGACTTCTGAGCAGCTGGAATGAACTTATCGCTAAAGCGAACCTTAAACTGATCCCAAGTAATCTGATCCTCGGGAGTAGCTGCCTTTATAGCATTCCACCAATTCATTGCCCATCCATGCAGCTGACGGGATGCTAACCTTCTCTTCATCGCATCCTCGATACCCAAATCTTCGAAGATACGCTCGCAGCTATCCAACCAATCCTGAACATCCGTAGCCGACTCCGTTCTGTGGAACGGCTTCCCACCAAGACTAGTATAATCCTAGTTCAGCTTGTTGAAGTCGGTCCTAGGTGCCTGCACTATTGGAACACCACCATTAGCAGCATTGGGAGATGCCCTCTGCACATCCCTAAGCATCTCTCTCATGAGGTCAGTAAACATTGTCCTCATGTCAGCAGCATTCCCATTATTGGCTCCTCTACCAGCACCTCTTGCGTATCAGCTCATCGTTCAATCTGTAAAGAGAAAACAATTAACCATCCTCTTTGTGGTGTTAGTGCAGTGCGACTTCATCCTTAGCTATACTAATAGTATATATATAGCTTTTGAAAACCAAAATAATAACAAATATGCGCCCTCATATACGTATACTATCTCTCCCTGATGACTTCCCTAGGTTAACTACGCAACCTAGACCTTTGATACCAAGTGTAACGGCCCGCCCCGCACCAGCCGGCATTTCCTCCGAAAGTGCGCTGTACACATGCCCGATTAGCACGGAACGGTCGCCAAAGAAAGGAAAGAAGAGAGTGAACTAATCGAAAACTTGTAGAATGTCTCACAGCGCATGGAACAAAATATAATAATAACATAATCTTTACATAAAACAGGCGAGACAGTGCATAAGCTGAAAACTAAACCAACATAGCAGCGGAAATCCAAATACAGCTTATGATCCAACATCATTATTACAACTTTAAACTGTCTCTAAAGCAAAAGAAAGCTAAAGTAGAAGATGCACTACTAATGCCCAAGCAGTGATCTTCAACAACACATGGAGAATATCTATATGTATCATACGTGGAAGCCCCATGCTCGTCTCCGGATCAGTTACTCGTGCATACCAACTAACATGTCTCTAGTATGCTCGTGTGAGCACCCAGAGTAATAAGAAGAGGCATAAAACTCTGGGTCAGATAAAAGTCTGGTATGAGTGATAAGCAGCAAAACAGAACAATAACAAGTATACTAAACCATACCTGAACCTGTGCCTGCAACCAAAGAGTTAGCACTACATACCGTACAATACTCTAAGGTGCCACAAAACAAATGGTGTAAAGATACGGGGGAGGGGTGTGTATGTCATAGTGAAGGAAAACAAGTCAAGCATAGCAACCATCCTCACATCTCTCACTCAGTGCATAAAGCATACGATATCCATTTCCCTGGCCACCAAATCTTTGGGGTCTTGACGGTAACTCCATACAACTATTGCTACGACCCACTTTGCTCTTTTGGGGCTATGACGGCAACTCCGTACAAGTATTACACTGTCCCCACTGCACTGGTCCATAGTCAATAACCCAAATGGGCCAACCATCCTAGCTCTGGTTCGTCTACATGCCCCGTTTTCTTCAGCGGTGAACCAAAGTTATGGATATCGATAACCCCTTTGCACACGTCCCGCAGCAAAGCCCAACTCTTGAATTCGACTCGTTGGTTCCCAACTGAATCTTAAGTACAAACTTCCCGTTTGGACTACCTTTGCATCTCGGGTTCTGGTCTTCTCCTTCTTCTCCGGATCGGTCTTCATTTCTTCACTTCTCTTTGCTTCAAGTCATGGTCATCTGCTCCTCGGTTCGGATCGGGATACCCCATACGGGTCGGGCCGTGCCCCTCCAGTAGTTCGGGTCGGGGTCCACATCTCCAAGCGGTTCGGATCGTGGAGAGCTCCAGATCGTGTTCCCCCATCGGATCGGGTCGGAGCTTCTGAATCGGATGGTGCAAGCAGCTCACGTGGAAGGCAGTTCGGGTCGGAGAACTCCCAGCGGATCGGGTCGTCGGTGAACTCCCAGTGGATCGGGTAGGTGAAAAGTTCCTGGATCACCAGCTGGTTGATGCACTTTGGATCGGATCATGCAACCATACCAGTTCGGGTCGTACTCCCTCCATAGGGTCGGGTCAGGCTCCTTCCATCCGATCCGGTTCTGTGCAGTTTCCTGCACTTTGTCCAGCAAGCTGTTTACGCCATTCGACGGCGTTTTCGACCAATCTAACACTTCTAGACAATCAAAAATCATACCATACAGTCATAGCAACATGTATAATCATCCACAAACAGCAAAACAACAATCATAGCATGTAAAATGGATCAACATACCCAAAACCCCATATTTTCTCTTAAGCATGTTTAGGCAAAACTAATGGTATAATTAGTAAAACTTAACCAGATCAAATAAAATTTCTAACAGAGGTCTAAAACATTATTTTTGAATTTATAAATATTTTTCCAGAATTTTATCATGTTTAAATTCGCTAATTAACACTATTTACCCTTAATTAACCATAATTAGTGAGGAACTATGCAAATCACTCACCTTGGCCACAAATAAAATACCAAATCTGAAATAATTCTCTGTTTGGCGCTGTTCCCAATGCAACACAACAGCTCTATCTCAATCTCTATGCTAATCTGCCTCAATTTGATGTTGTTATGCCTAATCTTCAATTAGAAAGTGGTTTAGAGGTATTTTGAAGAGATTTAGAGAGTGGAGGTCATGGCTAGGTTAAGAGGAATGAATAGTGATGGCTGGAAAATGAGAAAAAGGTATTCTCCAAATCCTAACAGCCCTTTTAAAATCCTAATCCCGAAATTCTGCTTTGGGCCTAGCTGTTAATCACCCGGTTAAGCCCAATTAAGCTGTTTTTCACCATCTGAAACTTGTTTTAGCCATATCTCCCAAATGGTGAGTCCGTTTGGCTAATGTGACCACTCTACGGAATTATAAACCATCATCCGGAACCAATGGAAGTGGTTTCAGGTCAAAATTCCTTTCCAATCAAAAGTTATGGCTAAACCAAGATCATCTAGGGAAAAAATAGTCATTTAAAAATCGGCAAAAATCATGAACATGGGAAATGACCCCAATAGTCGTCTCCCGAAGTTACATGACCATATGACTTCGTATGTGAAAATAATAAATATTCTACGATCCTTCGATGCGTAGAATGCAGGTCGTTACATATATACTTGGATTAATTATAACAATCCATAAATTATAATTTAATAAAAATTAATTACTCAATTATATTTAATAAGGCCGATTTTCTATTTCTTCTGTTACTTCACCGGATCATCACTTCATCTCAGATCTTTGCATATGATCCGAACCAGCACGCTGCCTCCTTGTATAGATTTAATTGATTAACCATTCCTCAATTAAAGAATAACTAAAGTAATCAATTATGTTTTAGTGAAAACAGTTACAGACCCTTCGTTCTCAACTACCTGCTACCGTTCAAATAAACTCACGCCTCTACCTTCGAACCACGGTCTACCACAACCCACTTAACTTGCTCCGACGTCGATCCAAGACCACCAGGGTATTTACCCTTCCGCCGCCGCACAAAGAGCCCCGTATCACGCAATTTGAACACTTGCTCCGCCCTCAAAAGCACTCCGAATCGTCGTCATTTTAGTCCAAACTCTTATTAGCATGGGTCATGGTAGATGATCACCACCATTAATGACATAGTACTTATTGAGAGGAACCAAATTGGTGTTGAAAAAGTTTTGAATTAAAGCAATGAATTTGAGGGAAAAGAAGAATTTAGTCTAAAGCTTCTCAGTCCTTCATTCCATTAGTGGTGGCAAGAATGCATGATGACCACGAAAGAGAGAAATTAGGGCATTGACCCTTGTTTGTATTTCTACTAAGGATGGAAAAATATTATATTATATTTTGAATCGATGCGAAGTAATAACCAATACCAATCATATATTATATGACTTTTTTTCTTCGACAAAAATGCTAATCCTAGTATAGAAAAATTGTAACAACCCGGAAAATCAGGACCAATTTAATATTTTTATTTTAGCTAATTTAATGGGTTTAGGATATTTAAAATAATTTATTTTAAATAATGACGATGAAAAAATTATTTAAATCGAAGTTAGAATGATATTTTTTAATTTAATTATAAAAGGAGTTTAAAATGGTGCGGTAGTTTGAAAATTCGATTTCAAATGAATGTACAGGATTCAAAATAAATCAGGTTTTGGTGAAACCAGAAATATTTAAATCTGTTTAATTATATCTTTCTAACGGATCTGAAAATTGAAATTTCATAGCGGGAATAAAAAGTTATGGCCAGTTAAATATTCAGAATAGTCGTTATGGAATTTAATATAATATATTGCCTTTAAAATTAGCCATTTTGCAAACGACCTCCGTTTTCGACGAGACAACTTTTGTTGGATCCGGAATATCAAATTATTGCTAGATTCCAATTTTCATAATTTTTGGAATCAATATGTGAGCGCAGTAAATGTGAAAGTGTTTGGTAATTTAAATTTGAATTGGATCGACCAGAAATTGACCATTTTTCAAACGGTCTCCAAATTCGACGAGATTAATTTTGTGAGGATCGTATCGTCAAAACATAGCTAGAAATAATTTTTCTGTAATTTTTGGAGTCAGTATGTGGCCCCAGTAATTTAAAATGTACATTCAAATTTAATATATATTGATTTATAATTTAATTTTAAGAAAAACTGATCGAAACAATCGAATTGGGTTACGAAAAATATTCCATTGTGTTCGGAATAGGGGTAATTAGCTAGGGGCAACACTCGTTGGGTTTGATTTGGAGTTCAGAATCATATCGAGTTAATTCATGAATTAAATATTAATTTATATTAATATACATATATATAATAATGTTTTAAAACTAAAACCCTAATCCATTTCTAAGGGGTTGCCGTCCTCAACGAAATCAATGGCAGTCAACCTCCCTCGTTCTCCCTCCTTTATCTCCTTATCCACGAATCCATTTCTGAAACTTCCAAAGACTAAATCGAAGAGCTCCTCATGCTCTTTCCAACCAACGGTCAAGATCGAAAATGGTATGGTGGATAGCTGGAATTTCGAGCTCAATAGCCACGGTTTGGGCTGAAATTCGTGGCCTAAATGACCATCGAGTTCTCCTCAATGGTCAGAGAAGAAAGGCTACGCGAGGGCGCACCTCGCCGTGGTGTCAGATCCGATTCTGGTGCAAGAAAGATCGACGGCGGTGTGAAATTTGAAATCGAAGAAGTGTGGTTTGACCTGGAGTTAATGATAAAGAAGAAAGGGCAGCGTCTGTAAAACGTTATTAAAGTTGATTTTATATTTAATTATATAATTTAAGTAATTAAGTTGAATAAAATCAAATTTCTTTATTTTCAGTCTTTATATATAACCAAATTGTTTTAAATTCAGCACTAAAATATGGATAGCATTGAACATAAAAATGTAATTAAATTTATAAGGATTGCATTGTTTTGGAAAAAATAAAAATAGCATCGATTTGAAAATAAAAATAACATCGATTTGAAAATAAATATAACATTGGTTTGTAAATAAAATTAACATTGATTTGTAAATAAAATTGACATTGATTTGTAAATAGAAATTTGGCATTGTCTTAAAATAGATTACTGGCATTGCCTTAAAATAGAAAATTTGCATTGTTTTAAAATAGAAAATTTGCATTGTTTTAAAATAGAAAATTTGCACTGTTTTAAAATAGAAATCAAAATATACATTGTTTTAGAAATTAAAATATACACTGTTTACAAAATATAAAGACCATTGTTTTGAAAATAAATATAAAGACCATTTTTTTTGAAAATATAATGTAGCATTGTTTTAAATGCAAATAAAATTGTGAAATAACAATGTATCATTTTTATATATGAAACATTGAAATAAAAATGTGTCATTTTTGTATATGAAACATTGAAATAAAAAATGTGTTATTTTTATATATGATATATAAAAAGCATTTTAATAAAAATATGATTTTTACATCCATACAGGAAACTTGTGTGAAGGACAAAAAAAGCAAAAAGTTTGCCCAAAAGGACAAGAGCCAAAAAATTTGCTCAAAAGGCCAACTTTTAGTGTAAAGTGGAAAAACAAGGGCCCTCTGAATTCCACCATTTGCACTAGAAAATGTCCTTTTGGGCAAAAATTATGGCCCTTGTCCTTTTGAGCAAACTTTTTGCTCTTTTTGTCCTTGTGGCAAAAATCCCCTTTTACATATATATAATAGCATTATAAAACTATGATTTTTAATGTATATAGCATTATAAAAATGTTATTTTTATTTATAAAGATCGTGTTTAAAATGTGATTTTAAACATAAACTGCACGACCCAGATTGCGATGGAACCGACTGGAAGCAAAACGGAATCCAAACCCTCGTCTGATAAAGACTGACGGAGTGAAAACCAAAGGTGAGAACTCCTCACTAAATATTCTGCATAGTTATTTATTTATTTTCATAACTGAAAAATATATAGAATTGCCAGTGAAGATTTATATCAGTTTTAATCATTATAAACTGTATACAGTGCTTGTTGGATCACTTCCCTCGTCCACAAACCATGGACGATTTAAATTGACTGTATTGTGTGTTGTTTGTATTATTGAAATGTTTAACACATTAAAAATGTTAATATTAATGCGATAGTGAAATTAAATTATAAATATTCATTTATACTTTGAATAGTGAAAATTGGTAAAATTTATTAACTAATGATTTATCTAAATAAACTGTTGTTATTTGAAAACCCCACACGGGTATTGGGATGATATTTGACATACACTAGTCCCAATATTTAGTTGTATGTCAATCGATGGATTGAAAGGCTGTGATGAGCGTTATTTATTTATTTTAATGCTCACACAGTTATAAATTTCACCTTAGATGTGGATGGACCGTTTAATGATTATTTATCATTATTGTTGAATACATGCAGTGGGTGAAATCCATATAACTAAAATTATATGGTAATTGATTGAGTCGCATTCCGATTCAAAAATAAATAATGTTGAATAAAATATCATTTTCGAATAAAAGATCATTTTAGAATAAAATATATTTTTAGAATATGGGATCACTTTAGAATAACATTTTTTAAAATAAAAGAACATTTTAATGTAAAAGGGACATTTTAATGTAAAAGAATATTTTAATGTAAAAGGACATTTTAATGAAAAGAATATTTTAATGTAAAAGGACATTTCATTGAAAAGAATATTTTAAAGTAAAAGAATATTTTAATGAAAAGAATATTTTAATGAAAAGAATATTTTGATGAAAAGAACATTTTATTAAACAGAACATTTTAGTGTAAAGATTAATTTAAAATAAAGAATCTTTAAAAATAAAGAATATTTTAAAATAAAAATCACATTTTCATTGTATGTATAAAGAATAAAAGAAGCATATGTTAAATTATGTTTTTGTTAGAGAAAAATGTTATTTTTAACATGTTAATGGAGTGAATAAAATATTCATGTATTGAATAGAATTTTTGAACGATAAAGAAATTACATTTGTTTTATTGTATATATATGAATCTACAAAAATGTACATGTAATGAAAAATATATTTGTTCATTTAAAATATTCTTTTTAATGTGGAAAGGAATCAATACATGTAATGAAATATATATTTGTTCATTAAAAATATTCTTTTTAATGTGAATATGAAGCATGTAAAATGCACATATAATGTAATATATTTTTGTTCATTAAAAATATTCTTTTTACATGTAACGAAATAAATGGTTTTGGAATCACCGAATGAATTATATATATATATATATATATTAAAATAATGTTCAATGAAGAATAAGATTATGATTTTGATGTTCAATTTTGAATGAACGCAAAAATATAAAAATATGAAACCGAGTTAAGTAGCAAACGCCATTTTTAACCCTAACGGGCTTATCGATCGATTTTATTCATTTTATAATGAATATCGAAAGGAAGTGATTTCAAAATATAATATTTTCAGAATAATATCATTTTAAAATGATAAAGATATAGAATATTCAACTTTTATTTAAAATTGAAAATGATGTTGGAATCATTTTGAAATGAAATTATAGATATTTTATGAATACGATTTAAATGGAAATCGCGATATATATAAATATATAATATATTATATATATTTAAATGGCCTGAATAGAACACATCGCGCAGCGACCGTTCGCGAATTTCGACCATTAACTTCAATTGGGCGTACCGGGAGATCCGACCATCGGATTCTCCTAAAACCGGAACCGTTGGATTTGTATCGAAAAGAGATTTCTAATGAATGTAAGAGATTTGAAATCTAACTGTTATATTTGGAGATATGTTCAAAACAATTTCAAAAAAAGTCGCTGTGGATGCAGTTCGGTGGCCGTTATTGGAAACCGACTGTACGGGCGATAATAAAATTATTAAAAATATGGAAAAATTATGTAAAATCATAATAAATGATTTGGAAAGATTTTTGATGAAAAATTGCAGTTTTGAAAAGATAAAAATATATTTTTATCGAAATGAACTATTTAATGAAGTAGTCATTAACTAGAACAATAATTTAATTATTTTTAGAAATAAATTGGATTTGAAAATGGTTTTAAAATAACCAGAATTTTCCAATATATATTTATATATATTGGAATGAATTTGAATGGAAATTATCTTCGGAATATTTCGATATTGGATTCCGTTATTATACGAATATTGTGGGGAATTTGGAAGATATATATATATATATATCGTTATTCCCAATACAATATTTGCTGGTTTCAGAATTTGATATTGAATATAAGCCGATATAATTTCTATTCAGAACCTTATATTTAATGTCAAATTGGATTTTGGGTTTGTCGTGAATAGTGTCTTTAATAACACTGTTCTTGAACCCGGTTTTGAAAAGAATAAATCTTTTAATTAAGATTTAGGAAATTTTACCAATTAATTAATATTTGATTGGGATTGAACTGAAATGTTAATTGGGTTTATTGTGAACAGTGTTTTAAACGACATTTGTTCTTTAACCCAATTAACAGTGAAGATATAATTTGGAATTTATAAATCTTTTATTAAGATTTAAATGGAAATTTTCCAAAGTAAAGTTTTCCAATTTAACATATTAAATTGGAATTGAACGGAATTCGATTTGGTAATAATCGAGATGAGCTCCTTTGAATGAAGACTGTTACTGTATATGGAACTTAAAAGGCCTTGTCGTTATTCCATTTATATTATTAGTCTGATACAAAAATTTATATCGATTATACATTGATCTGATTTCTGTGAAGATTCCATATTTAATGGAAGATGATTTAGGTTTGTCGTGAACTGTGTTTTTAATAACGTTGGTTCTTTAACCCAGTTAAAGATAATATTAATTTCTTAAATTTGAATAATCATTCAGTAATGATTTTTGGAGATTGAAACCAAATTGTTGTTTTAATGTATCTTGTTAATTTCAGGAAGATTAAAGAATAAATTTAAAGAATTTATCTTTGATAAAATTAATGGGGACCTTTCCCAAATAATGTGAATCTTTTATTAAAAGAATATTCTGAATCGGAATGAGGGGTATGATGTGATTTTATAGAACTTGATTATAAAATACGCGAATTATTCGGAAAGACCGGGTTTAACCCATTCTGAATAATTACTACGACGACCAAGAGTCAAAGATGAAAACAGTGGTTGAAGACCGTAGTTTTTCACATCGTTTGGATGATTACTAATGTCTTGATTGGGTCGTACACCCAAGACAAGGTAATAAGTGGTGATCGTCCAAACGTACTTAGAGATCAACGGATATGCGAGGACCTATCTCCTGTATTGGACATATGGGACGAGGAATAAGGTGCCTCTGGTTTCGTTCAGACCCAGAACGGACTTGTAAATGGATGGTATGTCTGATGTTGTATTCCTTTATGTTGTATTCGTTGATCTCCGCTAAATATATATCTGTTTGGTGGTGGAGAATTTATTCCCTTGTTTAACACCCTTCTCTAAGACGTACAAGCTCAGAGGTTGTATATTGGCAGAAATCAATGGTATGGTATGGACTGACAATGTGGCATGCTAAGATGCAACTGATCAAGGCTTTTGTTGAAAAGCAGAGCCTTGTGGTTGATGATCAAAGCACAACTTTAATTAGCATAGCTTTGTGTAACGTTATTTCGCGAGCCTCACGCCCCAGTATGAACCAAAAACGGGATAGTGATTGCATGGAAATGGACATATGTTAGTTCTAGCTACAAGTAACGTCATGGTATAGAGCCCAGACTGTTTACTTATGTGGAAGTCCCTTATTATTTGTTGGAAAGCGAGGTGCCTCGGATATGATTTGAGTCCCTAGTGGCTCTATAGTGGTCGACATTACTGACCCATTTTTAGAGGTTCGATAGATCTGGCTAACATATAGTTTATGATATAACTAATCATCGACGGATGACCGGCCATGTAGATCCAAAGGCTCGCCAGAGTCCGAGTCCTGAGGCACTTGCTAGTGTGTCTCAAAATCAGTGAGGGTAATCCCTTGCCTCGGTTCATAGATGGAAACCCAATTTCCAATACGCGATATTCGGCTTTAGTTGTAAATATATATATATATATATATATATATATATATATATATATATATATATATATATATGGCGACGTAATATAATGGTACCTAAGCTGCCTATGATTGATACATTTATAATCGAAGTTGATTTCTTCACTTATAGTAATAATAAAAGATGAAATTTCATGTATCAAGAATATTTGGCTATTATAAGGAAAAACTCTATTCTCCGACAGCGTTCATTGTGTGATGGGACCTGAGTCTTATAATAGCTTAATTTTTCCAAAAAAACATTGCGTTGTTTTATTTTAACTAAGTTTCATGTGGAATAAACCCTCCCATGATTTACTTAACTTTAAAGTCAAGTTCAATAACTGTTTTGAGTTCTCACACCAGTCCCATGACTAATCTGGAGTTTATTGTTTTAACCTAAACTCTGGGTGCCCATATTTTCCACACGGGCAGCTAGTAGTTTTGGTTTTGCAGATATTATATTCACAGGATCCTGGTTTATAGCTGAAGCGATATTCGGAAAGCTCTGTATCCGTTTATTTATTTCAGTTGTGTTTTGTATTATTTTCTGCTGCTATTTGAATGTAATTTAAATCTTTGATATTATTGTATTTCCAATGTGTAATAATTATTCATACTCTTGAGTATTCTTGTACTCTGATGAAAATTGTTGTAATAGAAATGAAAATGTTTCTTCTGTTTGTGTTCTGATTTGTCATGTTCTCAACTCAATCTGGACTTTCCTTTACGGGGAAGTTTGGGTCGTTTCATTTGGTATCAGAGCTTTGGTTTACAGAGCTCGAGAACAAGACACATTTGAACCGAATGAAAGAATTCATCAGAGATTGGATTAGTAATATCCAATAAGAATGACTCGTTAGAGATAGGATCAGCAGTATCCTAGAACGAGTGTGAAGAGTGTTATTTTCAAAATCAAATCTAGTTTTAAAACTTTAAATCAATATTCGTATTTGAATATTATATTTTAAATTGAGTTTGGACAATCTAGTATAGGGAGATTTCAAGTATATGCCTGACGAGATGTATATTCGAAGCCTCAGATACTGGATAGATATAGAATCACGCTCTAGTCGCCCGGAGATGTTTCTGATGATGGTTCGAAACATCATCAGTGCTTGTGTTCAAGTTACGAAAGTGGGATATCTATATATTTCCAATTGGCTGGTGTGAGAACCAAAATATTGCTAGGATATATTGTTGTGATTTGCACTAAAAATATGATTTTTGACTATATATAAAAGTTACATATATTTAAAAGGTCAATCACCTAATTGATTGCTGGTTGTGATGTTTGATAATTAGTTTAACTAATTAAAATATTGGAATGATAATTAATAAAAACAATATATAAAAGAATGATAAATTTAGCTAAATCGAATTTAATATTGAACTGAATTGAAATTGATTAGAATTGAAAGTAGAATTGATTAGTAAAACAACATTCAGCTCTGTTCCTTTTCGAGGACAAAAAGATTTTAAGTGAGAGAGATTGTAACAACCCAGAAAATCAGAACCAATTTAAAATTTTTATTTTAGCTAATTTAATGGATCTAGGATATTTAAAATAATTTATTTTAAATAACAACGACGAAAAATTTATTTAAATTTAAATTTGAAAGAAAAATTTTAATTTTATTATAAAAGGAGTTTAAAATGGTGCGGTAGTTTGAAAATTTGATTTCAAATTTCAAATGAATGTACAGGATTCAAAATAAATTGGATTTTGGTGAAACCAGAAATATTTAAATATGTTTAATTATATCTTTCTAACTAATCTGAAAAATTGAAATTTCATAGCGGGAATAAAAAGTTATGGCCAGTTAAATATTCAGAATAGTCTCTATGGAATTTAATATAATATATAGCCTTAAAAAATAGCCATTTTGCAAACGACCTCCGTTTTCGACGAGACCACTTTTGTTGGATCCGGAATGTCAAATTATTTCTAAATTCCAGTTTTCATAATTTTTGGAATCAATATGTGAGCGCAGTAAATGTAAAAGTGTTTGGTAATTTAAATTTGAATTGAATCGACCAGAAATTGGCCATTTTTCAAACGATCTCCAAATTCGACAAAATTAATTTTGTTAGGACCGTATCGTCAAAACATCACTAGAAATATATTTTTTCTGTAATTTTTTGAGTCCGTATGTGGCCCCAGTAATTTAAAATGTACGTTCAAATTCAATATATATTGATTTATAATTTATAATTTAATTTTAAGAAAACTGATCGAAACAGTCGAATTGGGTTACGAAACATATTGCATTGTGTTCGGAATGGGGGTAATTAGCTAGGGGCGACAGTCGTTGGGTTTGATTTGGAGTTCGGAATCATATCGAGTTAATTCATGAATTAAATATTAGTTTATATTAATGGGATAGGATCACAGAGCCCCCCTGAATTTCAGCCCCCCATTTGCACCTGAACCACAACCACTCATTTATATTAAAGAATGTGAGTGGGAATGGAGAGAATGAGTGGAAGGAGAGAGAATGTGAAATACTTGGTTGTGGTTGAGGGGCTTTTGGAGTGTTGCACTGTTTGGGGTGCTCTCGAGCCTGCCCCTATATTAATATACATATATATAATAACGTTTTAAAACTAAAACCCTAATCCATTTCTAAGGGGTCGTCGTCCTCAACAAAATCAATGGTAGTCGACCTCTCTCGTTCTCCCTCCTTTATCTCCTTATCCACGAATCCATTTATGAAACTTCCAAAGACTAAATCGAAGAGCTCCTCATGCTCTTTCCAACCAACGGTCAAGATCGAAAATGGTATGGTGGATAGTTGGAATTTTGAGCTTAATAGCCACTGGTTTGGGTTGAATACGTGGCCTAAATGACCACTGAATTCTCCTAAATGGTCGGAGAAGAAAGGCTACGCGAGGGCGCACCTCGCCATGGTGTCAGATCCGATTCCGATGCAAGGAAGATCAACGGCGAGGTGAAATTTGAAACCGACGAAGTGCGGTTTGACCTGGAGTTAATGATAAAGAAGAAAGGGCAGGGTCTGTAAAACGTTATTAAAGGTTGATTTTATATTTAATTATATAATTTAAGTAATTAGGGTGAATAAAATCAAATTGCTTTATTTTCAGTCTTTATATATAATCAAATTGTTTTAAATTCAGCACTAAAATATGGATAGCCTTGAACACAAAAATGTAAATAAATTTACAAGAATTGCATTGTTTTTGAAAAAATAAAAATAGAATTGATTTGAAAATAAAAATAACATCGATTTGAAAATAAATACAGCACTGATTTGTAAATAAAATTAACATTGATTTGTAAATAAAATTGACATTGATTTGTAAATAGAAAATTGGCATTGTCTTAAAATAGAAAATTGGCATTGTCTTAAAATAGAAAATTTGAATTGTTTAAAAATTATAAGTTTGCATTATGTTAAAAGAGAAAATTTGTATTGTTTTAAAATAGAAATCAAAATATACATTGTTTTAGAAATTAAAATATACATTATTTTCAAAATATAAAGACAATTGTTTTGAAAATAAATATAAAGACCATTGTTTTTGAAAATATAATATAGCATTGTTTTAAATGCAAATAAAATTGTGAAATAACGATGCGTCATTTTTATATATGAAACACTGAAATAAAAATGTGTCATTTTTATATATGAAACATTGAAATAAAAATGTGTCATTTTTATATATGAAACTTTAATTAAAAAAATGTATTATTTTTATATATGATACATAGAAATAAAAATGTGTTAATTTATATATAAAAAGCATTTTAATAAAAATATGACTAGCATTATAAAAATATAATTTTTTTATATATATAGCGTTATTAAAATGTTATTTTTATTTATAAAGATCGTGTTTGAAATGTGATTTTTAACATAAACTGCGTGACACGATTGCGATGGAACCGACTGGAAGCAAAACGGAATCCAAACCCTCGTCCAATAAAGACTGACGGAGTGGAAATCAAAGGTGAGAACTCCTCACAAAAAATTCTACATAGTTATTTATTTATTTTCATAACTGAAAAATATATAGAATTGCCAGTGTAGATTTATATCAGTTTTAATCATTATAAACTGTATACAGTGCTCGTTAGATCACTTCCCTGGTCCACAAACCATGGACGATTTAAATTGACTGTATTGTGTGTTGTTGAAATTTTTAACATATTAAAAATGTTAATATTGATGTGATAGTGAAATTAAATTATAAATATTCATTTATAATTTGAATAGTGAAAATTGGTTAAATTTATTAACCAATGATTTATTTAAATAAACTGTTGTTGTTTGTAAACCCCACACGGGTATTGGGATGATATATGACATACACTAGTCCCAATATTTAGTTGTATGTCAATCGATGGATTGACAGGTGGTGATGAGCGTTATTTATTTATTTTAATGCTCACACAGTTATAAATTTCTCCTTGGATGTGGATGGACTGTTTAATGATTATTTATCATTATGGTTTGAATACATGTAGTGTGTGAAATCCATATAACTAAAATTATATGGTAATTGATTGAGTCGCATTCCCATTCAGAAATAAATAATGTTTTATAATAAACAATGTTCTATAAATAATGTTGAATAAAATATCATTTTAGAACAAAAGATCAATAAACAATATTCTATAAATAATGTTGAATAAAATATCATTTTAGAACAAAAGATCATTTTAGAATAAAATATAATTTTAGAATAAAGGATCACTTTAGAATAAAATAACATTTTTTAAAATAAAAGAACATTTTAACGTAAAAGGGACATTTTAATGTAAAAGAATATTTTATAATGTAAAAGGACAATTTAATGAAAAGAATATTTTAATGTAAAAGGACATTTTAACGAAAAGAACATTTTAAAGTAAAAGAATATTTTAATGAAAAGAATATTTTGAGGAAAAGAACATTTTCGTGTAAAGATTAATTTAAAATAAAGAATCTTTAAAAATATAGAATATTTTTAAAATAAAATGTGTTAACAATAAAAATCACATTTTTATTGTATGTATAAAGAATAAAAGAAGCATATGTTAAAATACATTTTTATTAGAGAAATATATTATTTTTAACATGTTAATGAAGTGAATAAAATATTCATGTATTGAATAGAATTTTTGAACAATAAAAAAATTACATTTTTTTTATTGTATATATATGAATCTATAAAAATGTACATGTAATGAAAAATATATTTGTTCATTTAAAATATTATTTTTAATGTGAATAGGAATCTATAAAAATGTACATGTAATGAAATATATATTTGCTCATTTAAAATATTCTTTTTAATGTGAATATGAAGTGTGTAAAATGCACATATAATGAAATATATTTTTGTTCATTAATATTCTTTTTACATGTAACGAAATAAATGGTTTTGGAATCGCCGAACGAAATATATATATATATATATAAATTAAAATAATGTTCAATGAAGAACAAGATTATGATTTTGCTGTTCAATTTTGAATGGACGCAAAAATATAAAAATATGAAGCCGAGTTAAGTAGCAAACGCCATTTTTAACCCTACCGGGTTTATCGATCGATTTTATTCATTTTATAATGAATATCAGAAGGAAGTAATTTCAAAATATAATATTTTCAAAATATTATTATTTTAATATGATAAAAATATAGAATATTCAATTTTTATTTAAAATTGAAAATGAAGTTGGAATCATTTTGAAATGAAATAATAAATATTTTATAAATATGATTTAAATGGATATCGACGATATATATAATATATATTATATATATTTAAATTGCCTGAATAGAACATGCCGCAGCGACCGTTCGCGAATTTCGACCATTAACTTCAAATGGGAGTTATTGGAAACCGACTGTATGGGCGGTAATAAAATTATTAAAAATAAGAAAAAATTATGTAAAATCATAATAAATGATTTGGAAAGATTTTTGATGAAAAATTCCAGTTTTGAAAAGATAAAATATATTTTTATCGAAATGAACTATTTAATGAAGTAGTCATTAACTAGAATAATAATTTAATTATTTTTGGAAATAAATAAATTGGATTTGAAAATTGTTTTAAAATAACCAGAATTTTCCAATATATATTTATATGTATTGGAATGGATTTGAATGGAAATTATTTTTTGGAATATTTCGATATTGGATTCCCTGATTATTCGAATATTATGGGGAATTTGGAATATATATATATATATATATATATATATATATATCGTTATTCCCAATACAATATTTGTTGGTTTCGGAATTTGATATTGAATATAAGTCGATATAATTTCTATTCAAAACCTTATATTTAATGTCAAATTGGATTTTGGGTTTGTCGTGAATAGTGTCTTTATAACACTATTCTTAAACCCAGTTTTGAAACGAATAAACCTTTTAATTAAGATTTAGGAAATTTTACCAATTAATTAATATTTGATTGGGATTGAACTGAAATGTTAATTGGGTTTATTGTGAACGGTGTTTTAAACGACATTTGTTCTTTAACCCAATTAACAGTGAAGATATAATTTGGAATTTATAAATCTTTTATTAAGATTTAAATGGAAATTTTCCAAAGTAAAGTTTTCCAATTTAATATATTAAATTGGAATTGAACGGAATTCGATTTGGTAATAATCGAGATGAGCTCCTTTGAATGAAGACTGATACTGTATATGGAATTTAAAAGGCCTTGTCGTTATTCCATTTATATTATTAGTCTGATACAAAAATTTATATCGATTATACATTGATCTGATTTCTGTGAAGATTCCATATTTAATGAAAGATGATTTGGGTTTGTCATGAACTGTGTTTTTAATGACATTGGTTCTTTAACCCAGTTAAAGATAATATTAATTTCTTAAATTTGAATAATCATTAAGTAATGATTTTTGGAGATTAAAACCAAATTGGTGTTTTAACGTATCTTGTTAGTTTCAAGAAGGTTAAAGAATAAATTAAAAAGAATTTATCTTTGATAAAATTAATGGGGACCTTTCCCAAATAATGTGAATCTTTTATTAAAAGAATATTCTGAATCGGAATGAGGCGTATGATGTGATTTTATAGCATTGATTATAAAATACGCGAATTATTCGGAAAGACCGGGTTTAACCCATTCTAAATAATTACTACGACGACCAAGAGTCGAAGATGAAGACGGTGGTTGAAGACCAGAGTTCTTCACATCGTTTGGATGATTACTGATGTCTTGATTGGGCCATACACCTAAGACAAGGTAATAAATGATGATCTTCCAAACGTACTTGGAGATCGATGGAGATGCGAGGACCTCTCTCCTGTATTAGACATATGGGATGAGGAATAAGGTGCCTCCGGTTTCGTTCCGACCCAGAACGGACTTGTAAATGGATGGTATGTCTGACGTTGTATTCTTTATGTTGTATTCGTTGATCTCTGATAAATATATATCTGTTTGGTGGCGGAGAATTTATTCTCTTGCTTAACATCCTTCTCTGAGACGTACGAGCTCAGAGGTTATATATTGGCAGAAATCAATGGTATGGTATATACTGACAATGTGGCATGCTAAGATGCAAATGATCAAGGCTTTTGTTGAAAAGTAGAGCCTTGTGGTTGATGATCAAAGCACAACTTTAATTAGCATTGCTTTGTGTAACGTTACTTCTCTTAGCTCTATAGTCTTTACTAGTTGAGGGAGGGGCTGAGGTGAGGCCATAGCTACCATGAAAAATAGACCCGAGGAATATCTGTATTTGAAGGCACTTAAAGGCGACGTGTACAGATATGGAAAAGCTCCCGACCGAGTTCCTTGTTTCTTGTTTAGCCCTCCCACGGAACTCGGGGCGAGCCTCACACCCTGGTATGATTCAAAAACGGTATAGTGACTGGATGGAAATGGACATATGTTAGTTCTAGCTACAAGTAACGTCATTATATGGAGCCCAGACTATTTACTTATGTGGAAGTCCCTTATTATTTGTTGGAAAGAGAGGTGCCTCGGATACGATTTGAGTCCCTAGTGGCTCTATAGTGGCCGACATTACTGACCCATTTTTAGAGGTTCGATAGAACTGGCTAACATATAGTTTACGGTATAACTAATCATCGACGGATGACCGGCCATGCAGATCCAAGGGCTCGCCAGTGCTCGAGTCCTGAGGCACTTGCTAGTGTGTCTCAAAATATCGGTTCATAGATGGAAACCCAATTTCCAATATGCGATATTCGATTTTAGTTGTGTATATATATATATATATATATATATATATATATATATATGGCAACGTAATATAATGGTACCTACGTCACATATGATTGATACATTTATATTCGAAGTTGATTTCTTCACTTATACTAATAATAAAAGATGAAATTTCGCGTATCAAGCATATTTGGATATTATAAGGGAAAACTCTATCCTCCGACTGTGTTCATTGTGTGATGGGACCTGAGTCTTATAATAGCTTCATTTTTCCAAAAAAGCATTGCGTTTTTTTATTTTAACTAAGGTTCATGTGTAATAAACCCTCCCGTGATTTACTTAACTTTAAAATCATGTTCATTTGAGTTCTAACACTAGTCCCATGACTGACTTGGAGTTTATTGTTTTAACCTAAACTCTGGGTGCCCATATTTTCCACATGGGCAGCTAGTAGTTTTGGTTTTGCAGATATTATATTCACAGGATCCTGGTTTACAGCTGAAGCGATATTCGGAAAGCTCTGTATCCGTGTATTTCTTTCAGTTGTGTTTCATATTATTTTTTGCTGCTATTTGAATGTAATTTAAATCTTTGATATTATTGTATTTCCAATGTGTAATAATTATTCATACTCTGGAATATTCTTGTGCTCTAATGAAAATTGTTGTAATAGCAATGAAAATTTTTCTTCTTTTTGTGTTCTGATTTGTTGTATTCTCAACTCAATCCGGACTTTCCTTTACGGGGAAGTTTGGGTCGTTTCAAAAATATTCCGGACACGATGGGATAGGTTTCGTCCAATTTCGAGGCCGTTTGTGAAAAGTCTTTCTAATTATCGATGAAAAACCAAGCACTTAAAATTCCAATAATTACAAAATAAATTCAATCAACTTGATGCCTTGACGTTTAACAAGACCTTTTCCTAATGAATCCAATGAAAAAAAATTCGTTAAATTTGAAGTTCGTTTGGCTAGTCGTTTATTCTATTAAAGTTACCCCTGTCTAAATAATCTAAACAATTAAGTAGAAACAGAGACATTTTTGGCCACCGAAGTCAATACGACATTGGTTTGCCATGAAATTTGATTTTCTTATAATAATTTAACGATACGGTTCCAATGAAATTAATTTCATCGAAAACTAAGACCGTTTGCAAAATGGCTATTTTTAACGCTCATATAATATTAATAAAATATTAATTAATTTCCAAATAAATCAAATAAAATAATAATAAATTATTTTTATCATAATTATTCAAATAGAATATGTATTCAACTTCAAATATAAATTATACAACTCAACATTGTCAATTTCGAGTTAACCGTTATTCAAATTATTTTAAAAACCCTTTTTTATTTATTAATAAACATTATAATTTAATAACGATTTCTACAGCAATCAGAGAAAATTGCTACACTTCATAATTTAGATGACATGCCGCCCTTCTCTATTTTGAGGGATCCCTCATATTGAGGATTCCGGGGACTGACATGGCAAATGAGCTGAGAGGTGCTTGCGATTACTTCTTCCTTCTTGAGGAACAGTCTAATAGCGAAGCCGGGGAATGCTCTTGGTCCGCTTTCCTGATCTACTTTGTTGAAGGTCTCTCGAGCCTGGAGTTTGTTGTTATCGCCCGAGCAATAGAAGCTAAAGAAGGCCTTGTCAAAAAAAATCAAATTACACTATCTCTATAATAGGTAAATGCTTATTTTTCTCCTGAAGTTGTCAGAATTATTCGTAATAAAATATTAGCGGATGATGTATGCATAAAAATATTTTCCCAAAGAAGTAATCCTAGAATCCCGTTTGTTTTCTGGATTTGGATAAGTGCCGATGCCAGCCAATCTCCCTGGCTCCCACTAAGATCCACCCATGATTCATCGAACCATTCCTTCACGTGTCGTAGCTTAGGATTCGAGCTATTGCTATTGTTTAGGGGCGGAGTCTATCCTGCCCAGCCAACAAGTTGATAACCTTCCCAAAGACACTCCACTAAACTCAACCTAAGGCAGCCTTTCTATTCAAAGCGAGACCACCTAATTCAAGAAAGGCCAAGAGCAGTTGATGAAAGATAGGTTTGAGTGCTCGTTCTTCTCGAAGCTTGCGACAAGATTCCTGTGTCTACTAGAGAGTAGAAGTCTTGGTTAGGGATTATGCGCTACCCTAGTATTAGTGAGGTAGGAAGCCAACTTCTAGTAGTAAGCATGTATGAAGATCCACGCATGTGTCCTGGATGAGAAGAACAAGGGTGCAACTAATTCCCAAGTCGGAGTGACTCGGAATTTGAACTTCAGACTAACATAGATAACATTTGTAATTAATCTCCATACTTCTCTCAGGCTCTTATTGGAATTGGGACCCCAAGGAAACTTGGGCATTTATTACTTGGACCATATTCGCAATTTATTCACATACTAGAACAAATCGAAGTTTACACGGTACAAATTTGGGGAAAAATACAGTTGTCAGGAGGGTATAACTTCTGATGGCTTAGACATTAGGCATGAGAATCGGCCAATGCATTCACTCACATCCGTTGATTGCAGTGCACGCCGCCTCCCAAATGAAAAAAGAAAAGAAAAGTAAACTAGTACTGGGGCTAAGAAGTAAGCCCCACAACCCAAAGCGGCAAAGAACAAATAGAATTTGCTACAAAAGCCAACTAATGGGGGTATCCATTTCGAGTACTGCCACAGTACTCACTTATTCTTTTCTTGTAGGGGAGTTGAAAGGAACAAGGGGGGTTCTCGCCCTCTTCCAAGCGAGCAAAATTGGATGATGAAACAACATCTTCATCTCATCCAGTTGCTCCAAAGAGTGTCCCTGAGACGGAGACTTCTGAGGCTTCATCCGCCCAATTCCAGATGGCCGCTAAAAAACACAAGCCAGAAAACACAATATGTGCTCCGGCCATGCCTTCATAGCTCCAAATACCCGAATTCGTTATAGTTCCTCCTGAAATACTACGAGAAGGATGTAGCATTACCTGATAGAAGCGAGATCCTGTGACGGCCCGCCCCGCACCAACCGGCATTTCCTCCAAAGGTGCGCTGTACACATGCTCTGCTAGCACGGGGCGGTCGCCAAAGAAAGGAAAGAAGAGAATGAATTAACAAAGAGCATGTAGAATGTCTCACAGCGCATAGAACAAAATATAATAACAACATACTTGACATAAAACAGGTGAGACAGTGCATAAGCTGAAAACTAGAACTAAACATCATAGCAGCGGAAATCCAAAATACAGCTTATTACAACTTTTAAAATACTGTCTCTAAAGCAAAAGCAAGATAAAGAAGGTACACTACTAATGCCCAAGTAGTGACCACCAACGACACAGGGAGAATATCTATATATCATACGTGGAAGCCTCATGCTCGCCTCCGAATCAGCTACTCGCGCATCACCAGCTAACCTGTCTCTAGTCTGCTCGTGCGAGCACCCAGAGTAATAAGAAGAGACATAAAACTTTGGGTCAGACAAAAAAGTCTGGTATGAGCGATAATCATCTAAACAGAACAATAACAGGTAGACTAAACCATACCTGAACCTGGACCTGCAACCAAAGAGTTAGCACTACATACTGTACAGCACTCTAAGGTGACATTTCAAATGGTGTAAATATAACGGGGGTGGGGATGTGCATGTCCTAGTGATGGCAAACAATCAAGCATAGCAACCATCCTCACACCTCTCACTCAGTGCGTAAAGCATACAATATTCACCACTTCGATCACCTTAATACTTTGCTATGATCACCTTGCCCCATGAAGTCATAAATGGCTTCACTGCACTGATACATAGCCATTAATCCTTCGTTATGTCCACTTTTCCCCATGGAGTTATTCACCCCATCTGCGCTGGCTCATAGCCTTACTAGCTCTTTACTATGTCCACTTTCCCCATGGAGTTGTTCACCCCATCTGCGCTGGCTCATAGTCCTACTAATCCTTTACTATGTCCACTTTGCCCTTCAAGTCATGACGACTCTACTGCACTGGCTCATAGTCTTACTACGATCACTTTGCCCCTCGAGTCATAGTGACTCTATTGCACTGATAACGTAGTCCTTATCATTCATGGTGAATCGAAGTTATAAACGTCGGTAACTCCTGAGCACACGTCCCGCAGCAAAGCCCAACCATGAAGTGAACTCATTGATCCTCAAATGGACCCTGAGCTCTAACTTCCCTTTGGACTACCTTTGCATCTCTGGTTATTGGTCATCACCGGATCGGTTCGGATCCTCTCTTAAGCATCGGTTCCGTTTGGCCTTCATCTCTCCATCATCAACACGGTTCGGCTCATGGCGTCCACCTGGTGGCGGTTCGGATCGTCAATACCCCCAGCGGGTCGGGTCGGGGTCTCCAAGCTCAATCGCCACGGATCGGTTCGGAGGTGGCTAAACGGATCGGGTCGGGGTGGCACATCGGATCGGTTCGGAGCGCGGGCTTCACCCTTTTTTCCCCAACGTTGGATCGGTCTCCATCTCCACGCGGATCGGGTCGGGGAGCTACTGGCGGTTCGGGTTAGAGAGGCTAATCACGATCGGGTCGTTAAGTCCGATCCGGTCCGGTTCCTGCAACATTCCTGCAACTTCCAGCAACTTGTTTGTATTCTACTAGACGGCGTTTTTGACCAATCTAACACTTCTAATCAATCACAAAGCATACCACAAAGTCATAGAAACAAGTAGAAGTGACCTCAAACACCAAAACATCAATATGATAGGTTAAAATGGATAAAACATAGCCAAAACCCCATATTTTCTCTTAAGCATGTTTAGGTGAAACTAATGATAGGATTAGCAAAACTTAACCAAATTAACCCAAATTCATATCAGCGGTCTAAAACATCATTTAAGAATTTATAAACATTTTTCCAGAATTTATTAATGTATAAATTCGCTAATCTTCACTAATTACCCCTAATTAACCATAATTAGTGAGGAACTATGCAAATCACTCACCTTAGCCACAAATAAAACCTCAAACTGAAATGAATCTCTGATTTGGTGCGAATCCCAATGCTAAACAGCAGCTCTAAATTTGATTTGGTGAAGATTCGCCTTGATTTGATGTTGCTAAGCTCAATCTTCAAGTAGAAATTGATTTGGAGGTGATTTAGAGGTTGGAGGCCATTTTTTTAGGGTTTCTAAGAGGTAAGTGGAGGCTAGAAGACTGAAATGAAATGAAACCCTAACTCATTTCAGCCTCCCCATAACCCTAATCCCGAAATGGGTTATGAGCCTATTCACTAATCACCCTATTTGGCCCGGTTAAGCAGTTTTTCACCTTCCAAACCTTATTTCAGCCATATCTCCCAAACGGTAAGTCCGTTTTTCACATCTGACCACTCTACGGAAAGGTAAACCCTCAAACGAATCTAATGGAAGTGGTTTCAGGTCAAAATTCCTTTCCAATCAAAAGTTATGGCCGAAACAAGATCAGCTAGGGGCAAAACGGTCATTTAAAAATCGGCAAAAATCATGAACATGGGAAATGACTCTAATGGCTATTTCCCAAAGTTACATGACCATACAACTTCATATGGGAAAGAAATAAATATTCTACGATCCTCCGATGCGTAGAATGCGGGTTGTTACATTCTCCCCCCCCCCCCCCCTCCCCCATAAGAAATTTCGCCCCCGAAATTCCCTAACCAAAACAAACAAAGGGTCTCGCATGCCTATCAGTCATAATACAACAATCAAACATGCCAAATAAGCAAAACAAGTCTATCCTAGCATGCGGAATAACTAAATCGTAAAGTAAATCTTACCAAGCAAAGAGTTCTGGATATGTCTTCCTAATGCTCTCCTCTGTCTCCCAAGTATAGTCGTTCTCGCCCCACTGAACCTTGACTAGCTTCACCGCCTTCCTTCGAAGTTGCTTCGTATCGTGCTCAACAATACGAATCGGCTTGCGGTTCCCAACCGCCTCGGGTTCCACTTCGAAGTCCTCTAACTGATCAGGTGAAATAGTCATATCTGGGTCGTGTACGAACTTCCTTAGTTGGGAAACATGAAATACGTTGTGAACTCCCGCCATCTTTTCTGGTAAGTCAACTCTATACGCCAAATTCCCAACATGTTCGAGAACTGGGAATGGGCCAACAAATCTTGGTGTCAACTTGCCTCACCTGCCAAATCGTATTACGCTCTTCAACGGATAAATCTTGACAAACACCAAGTCACCAACAGAGAATTTTAAGTCTCTTCTCCACTTATCAACATAACTCTTCTGTCTATCTTGGGCAGCCTTCATTCGTTGTTGAATGGTCTTAATCTTATCTGAAGTTTCCCTCACCACATCTGGTCCAAGCATAAACTTCTCACCGGTCTCTATCCAACATGATGGTGAGTTGCACGGTCTTCCGTACAAAGCTTCAAATGGAGGCATACTGATACTGGATTGGTAGCTATTATTATATGCAAACTCTACTAGATGCAAATGGTCATCCCATGATCCACCAAAATCCAATATACAAGCTCTCAAGAGATCTTCCAATATACGATTCACCCTCTCCGTCTGACCGTCGGTCTAAGGATGATATGCGGTACTGAGATGTAATTCTGACCCCAGAGCCTCTTGTAAGCTCTTCCGAAACCCACTAGTAAACAATGGGTCTCGATCACTCACAATGCTTTTAGGTACTCCATGAAATCTCACTACCCACTTCATATACAATTCTGCTAACTTAGCTGCCGTTCTGGTCGATTTGACTGGTATAAATCTTGCACTCTTGGTCAATCGATCCACAATTACCCAAATGCTATCATGTCCCGATCTAGTCCTTGGCAACCCATCGATGAAATCCATCGAGACTTGCTCCCATTTCCATTCGGGAATTTCTAATGGTTGTAACAAACCACTAGGCTTCTTTTGCTCGGCTTTAACTAGCTGGCAATTCATGCATTTGGATATAAACTTCCCAACGTCTCTTTTCATCCCTTCCCAGTAGTAAGTCTGTCTCATGTCTCGATACATCTTATCACCACCGGGGTGTATAGTCAGTTTTGAGTGATGACATTCTCTAAGCACTTCATCTCTCAAACCATTCACGTTGGGTACAACTAGTCTTCCATTCTTTCTAAGCCATCCATCTCGATCAAGCCCATACAAATTCATCTCCTCGCCGTCGATATTCATTTCTAACTTGGAGATGATTTCCAACAGATTAGGATCATCCCTCTGTCTGGAACCAATCCGCTCTATCAAAGTGGGTCTGATCGCCAAACTAGCTAGCATTTCTGGATCCAATTCGCACTTTGGTCTGAAATCAAACCCTGCGGTATACTCCAGTTGCTTCCATTCAAGAAACATGGCCCCTAAACTGGCATGTCTCCTACTCAAGGCATCAGCTACCGCATTGTCTTTCCCAGGTGTGTATGCGATATCAAAATCATACGAAGCCAAGAACTCTAACCATCTCTGCTGGCGGAGATTCAGATCCTTCTGGGAGAAGAGATACTTTAACGATTTATGATCAGTAAACAACTCAAATCTTTCTCCCAAGAGATAATGTCTCCACATCTTCAGCGCAAACACGATCGCTGCTAGTTCCAAATCATGGGTAGGGTACCTTTTCTCATGTGGCCTTAGTTGCCGACTAGCATAAGCTACAACCTTACCTCCTTGCATCAATGCAGCACCTAGTCTGGTACCACAAGCATCCGTGTATACCGTCATCTCTTCATTCCCTTTAGGAATGACTAGCACTGGTGCACGCGTCAACTTTTCTTTTAGACTCTTGAATGCATTCTCACACACTCCGTCCTAGACTGTAACACCCCACACCCGCTATGGTCACTCACAAAGGGAATGCCATAGCATCGGTGGAGTATTTTAGTGAATATAGAACAGAAAAATTACACCAAGACAGATATAAATAGCACTTGAAATTTTAAAACATCATCTCTCGTAACAGCGGAAATAAACATGTCTGGTTACATCATAAAGCCATGATAAAAGTCAAGTACAATATCCATCAATATAAAGAAGTACATAATCCCACTCTCAATACAATAGCCAGAACGAAAGAAAAGATAACTGGATAACTGGAGCTTTACATCTACCCAAGCTCCCAAAGGCTGGAACAGCAATCCGATCAAGCTCTACTACTGCTAGGATCCACCGTAGGACCTGAGGGTTGGGAAAAAGATAAAAACAACGGGGTCAGACATAAGTCTGAGTGAGCCCTATAACCTTAACAATACAATTATTAAAGTAATTAGGGTATGACATGAACTCGGTACGGTACCTTTGGGGATAATAACTACACTAAGTAGCCAACAACATAGGATGAACTAAGATAACCGTCAGGACGCATCTACCCACCCAAGGATAATTACTAACTGCACCACACCAGTCATTCCTACTTAAAGGTTGATCCCTTCCAAGGACTTAGAAAATTTCCCCAATAACTTCATGTACTCCTAGCTCACTACATAGGTGCCGTCTGCCCCTATCTCCACTAGGTGTACTCAGTAATTCTTACCCAGTAGTTTCGTGTACCCCTACATAGGTGCCGTCTGCCCCTATCTTTACTAGGTGTACCCACTACTCCCCATCGATCGGCTCCCTACCGTAGATACCCGTGCTGGTCCCACAGTGGGGTGTATCACTCCCCTAAAGTGGCTACCCAATACTGACGGTGCACGGCTTTATATCTACACGATGCAACAACGGCTTATCTACCAGCCCGGGCCCACACACGCATATGAAACCCGTTGGACTTGCGTTGCCACCGCTAACCCGTTTTGGCCTCTTATAATCAAGCCCAATATGCGTGTCCCGTCACTCGACATGGGTCGAGCCCACAAAGATACGTTTGGGATATTGGTTGAAATGGGCCCCCACAAGCTACCCACTTAAGCTTGTCATATATCTAGTGTATCCCACTTAACCCTTTAATCATGTTTAGTTACATGTTTCCACTTGGTTAAGTATTCTAATCGTATTTTCTATTGCCACCCAAGGCAACCCACTAGATTCCACATGCCACCCAAGGCAACCACAAAATTTCCTCATGCCCCCCAAGGCACCCACTTAACCCCTCATGTCCCACTACATGCTATTATGGTTAAGTGTTTCTTAATTAATTAAGACCGTGATCTCCCGTAAAGACCTCCCACATTAGACTGGCTGTTATGACCGCCTGGTTAAGCCGGTAGAATCCGGGCAGTCTTACGTCATAACAGAGTCTAACCTCGTGTCTTTACCTTAATCACGTATTTAATTTATGGCTAAGACCTCTCACATTGGGCTGACATTTGTAGCAACTGGTTAAGCCGGTCGGGTCCGGGCAGTTTTACACTACAAATGAGTCCAACCTCGTGTCTTAGTCGATTAATTACACCTAATTAATCACCCCCCCATATTAATTATCCCTAATTAATATCAAGTTTACCATAACATGGGTAGACCTAACTCAATAGGTAAATTCCCATGGGGTAGACCTAACTCAATAGGTAAATTCCCACTTATGGTAATTTATTTTTACGGTATGCTTAATCATACCCAACCATTCATTTATTAACATATTTACCCACCCCATCGTTCCCCACGTCAATCGTTCTCATTTCATAACATAATAAAAGGGGAAGATCCATCACACATATCATGGGTTTAGCATATAACTTTGTCATGGGTTAAGAGGATGTCAACTTGCATATATGAACACATATTAACCCAACTTGCTCTTAAGCATCTACATAACTTGCATAATTATTCACATGACCTCATAAGCATGCATAACATGGTAATCTTGCATTTGAGCATACACCTAACTTGCATCTTTATTCACATAACTTCATATGCATGCATAACATGTTAATCTTGCATTTAAGCATACACATAACTTGCATCATCATTCATATAACTTCATATGCATGCATAACATGTTAATCTTGCATTTAAACATACACATAACTTGCATCATCATTCACATAACTTCATATGCATGCATAACATGTTAATCTTGCATTTAAACATACACATAACTTGCATCATCATTCACATAACTTCATATGCATGCATAACATGTTAATCTTGCATTTAAACATACACATAACTTCATAAGCATGCTTAACACGTTGCATAATAGATCAATGTCCAACTTAGTGTTTTGCGTCATAATCATCATGAAACATAGCACCAAACTTGCATAAAGATATAACATTAAACTTGCATAAAAATGTCATGAACACATACACTAAACTTGCATGACATAGAGCATATAACTTGCAAAACACATGACATATACAATATTAAGCTTGCATAAACACATTGATCCACAAACATAACCATACATCATCATATCCTATCTTAATCAATTTAACAATTGATTATTAAGGGGATAGAAGCTCACCAAAACAAAATTAGCAAACTAATGAAGAAGATTAAGAGGCTAGAAGTTGATTTGGAATGCTATCCCTTCACTAATTTTGATGGAGGCTCTCTCAAGTTTCAATTTGCCATAGTTTAGTTACTAGATTTAATTATGAATGAATTAGGGTAGGGTTAGGGTCTTATTTATAGGATTAGGTGAGTGTTTTAGGCCCTTAGATTAACCCTAGATTAGATTAGGACCCTTAGATTTAGGAAATCTCTAGAACCAGCCCTCCTAGCCAGCCTCAAACCCAGCCTGGTGCAACCTGGTGCACCCAGGTTCACTGGGCGCCTGGACCCTGTCGACAGGCAAGTCGACAGGCATGTCGACACCCCTGTCGACAGGCCTGTCGACAGCCCTGTCGACATGGGCTGGACGGGAAACTTCCCGCCTGACCCCGCCTGGCCCATTCCAAATCTGCATATTTTAAATTTGTAAATCTGTTTTAGTTTTGAATTTTTTGCAAACTTCATCGGGCCATAACTGGGCCATACGGACTCCGATTTTCGAAAACTCGGACTCTATTTCGCGTATTTTTCCGAGACGAATGTAATGACGCCGCCCGTTTCCCCTAATTCCCACATCTGGGATTATTTATTCTGTAATTAGTGAATTTTAGTATTAACTAAAATTCGGGGTGTTACATTCTCCCCTCCTTAAAGGATTTCGTCCCCGAAATCTCTAAGCTAAGGAGAATGCCTATCCTACCATCCAAACAACCATCTACTCAAATCATCAACCACGGGCATCCATTGTCCTTAAACAGTTTCTAATGATGTATGAGCATATGCAAACAGTGTGTGTATATGTTCCCTATCTAATGTATGAACATATGCAAACCATGATAGTGCCATGCATCCATTATGTATGCGAGAAAACCCTATCGACACATACAATATCTACATGAGTGCACAATCATTCACCAAAATGCATCATCCATGTGATAACACAACCATTATACATCCATAAATATATTTTCCTACACACAATTTTATGCAATATGCAATATGAAGTGACTGAGCCGATCTAGTGCCTAGAGTGTGTGTATATGCATCCACGAGCAACCACTAGCAAACACTTGCATCCACTTGCATCCATCAACCATAACATGTCTCAAACACATGTTTCAACCATAGGTTTACCCTATCTAAAGGTCAAAGGTACTAACGAGAGGACATACCAAAGATAAGATAAGTACTAGACAAACGATAAAGGAGAAAGTAAAGACATACCCTCAAAAAGAAATGGGTACAATGAACGCATCTTCGCTTCCGTCTCCCAAGTTGCGTTGCTCTCATCTTCTCCCCATTGCACCTTGACTAGTTGAACCTCTCTGTTTCTTAACTTCCTAGTCTCTGACCCAAGGATGCGAGTAGGAGCTCGTCTAATAGTCGCATCACGCTCTATCTCCATATCTCTAAGCAAGCTCGGCTCTACCACCTCTGCAGTCTCATGTAAGCATTTCCTCAGATGTGATACATGGAATACATCATGAACACCGCTAAGTCTGTCGGGCAACTCCACCCTATATGCCATCCGTCCAATCCTTTCCTTGATAGGAAACGGCCCAACAAACCTTGGTGCTAACTTCCCAACGGATCCGAAGCGAACAACATTTCTCAACGGAGATACCTTAACAAAAACCATATCCCCAACCTCAAACTCAAGATCCGTCCTTCTCTTGTCCGCATAAGATTTTTGCCTATCCTGCGCTGCTTTCATCCTTCTTCGAATCAAGTCAATCTTCTCTGAAGTCTCCCTAACCATATCAGGCCCAAGCAAGATCTTATCCGTAGATTCCCACCAACATGTTGGTGACCGACAAGGCCTTCCATAGAGAGCTTCGAAAGGAGCCATACCAATACTGGACTGAAAGCTGTTATTATATGCGAACTCCACCAATGGAAGATGCTCTTCCCATGTACCTCCAAAATCTAAGATACAAAGTCTCAAAAGGTCTTCTAGAACACGATTCACCCTCTCAGTCTGGCCGTCTGTCTGAGGATGATATGCGGTGCTCAGACACAATTGAGTCCCCACTGCTTCTTGCAAACTTCTCCAGAACTCGCTAGTGAAGATAGGATCTCGATCACTCACTATGCTAGAGGGTACCCCATGCAATCGAACTATCTCTCGAAGATATACTGAAGCTAGCCATGGAGCAGTCCTCTTGCTCTTCACAGGTATGAAATGGGCGCTCTTAGTAAGTCTATCTACCACCACCCAAATTCCTGTATTACCCTTCCTCGACCTGGGTAACCCGTCAATAAAATCCATCGAGACGCTATCCCACTTCCACTGCGGAACCTCCAATGGGTGAAGCAACCCACCTGGTTTCCTTTGCTCCGCCTTCACTTGCTGGCACACCAAACATTGAGCGACATACTCGGCCACATCTTTCTTCATACCGGCCCAGAAGAAAACCCTCTTCATATCTTGGTACTTCTTATCCCCACCGGGATGAATGGTCATCCTAGAACGGTGTGCGTCATCAAGAATAGCCTTCCTCAACCCTTCATCTAGCGGTACACAAAGTCTACCGTCTCTACGCAAGCACCCCCTGCCGTCTAGGGTGTACCTACTCAAATGGCTGGACGACTCCCCCCTTATGAGCTTCTCTATCAACTCAACCAACTGTGGGTCGTGCCTCTGGGCTTCCCCAATCCGCCCCAGAAGAGTAGGTCTAACTTCCAAGGAAGCTAGCAAACCGGGTACATAATCAATGGAAGGTCTGAAATCAAACATCGAGATAAATTCCAAGCTTCGTCGTTCCACGAACAATGGACTCAAAGACAACCTCTTCCTGCTCAAGGCGTCCGCCACCACGTTACCCTTGCCAGGGGTATACGCTATCTCGAAGTCATAAGATGCTAGGAACTCCATCCACCTTTGCTGTCTTAAGTTTAGATCCTTCTGAGAGAACAAGTACTTCAAAGATTTATGGTCAGTGAACAGCTCGAATCTCTCACCAAGAAGATAATGGCGCCAAATCTTAAGCGCAAAAACAATAGCGGCTAGCTCTAGATCATGGGTAGGGTAATTTTTCTCATGTGCCCTCAACTGCCTTCCACCATAGGCTATTACCCTTCCCTCTTGCATTAAGACTGCGCCAAGTCCTGTCCCACAGGCATCGGTATAGACAACAAATGGCTTGCTCCCATCCGGCAACACTAAAACTGGAGCAGTGGTTAAAGCTCTCTTTAACCGTCGGAACGCATCATCACAATCTACGTCCCATGTGAAAACAAGATTCTTCTTTGTTAAGCGGGTTAATGGGGCTGATATCTTCGCGAAGTCTTTGATAAACTTCCTATAATAACCCGCCAACCCCAAGAAACTTCTTACTTCGGTAGCATTCTTCGGAACCTTCCAATCCTGAATTGATACTACCTTCGCGGGATCCACAGCTATCCCTTCCTTGGAGACCACATGCCCCAAGAACCGCACTTCCCTCCTCCAGAAGTGACATTTAGAGAATTTAGCCTTAAGGCTATGTGCTCGAAGAGTCTTCAATACTTCCCCAAGATGTAGGGCATGCTCTTCTTCACTCTTAGAAAATACTAAGATATCATCCACAAAGACCACCACGAATTTATTAAGGAACTCCCTGAACACCCTACTCATCAAATCAACGAAATATGCAGGGGCGTTTGTCAACCCAAATGGCATCACCAACCACTCATAGAAACCATCCGGAGTCCTAAAGGCAGTCTTGTCTATGCTATCCTCAGCCACCCTCAACTGATGAAACCCCGTGGCCAAGTCCAACTGAGAAAATACTGAAGCGCCAACCAACTGATCGAAAAGATCATCAATCCTCGGCAATGGGTGTCTATTCTTCTTTGTGAGCTTGTTGAGTTCTCTATAGTCTACACAAAGTCTGAGGGACCCATCCGCCTTCGTAGCAAATACTACTGGAGCACCCCACTCCGATATGCTCCGTCTTATGAACCCCTTCTCAAGCAACTCCCCTACTTGCTTATGGAGTTCCCTCCTCTCACGAGGAGCCATGTGGCGCACTGGTAAAGATACCGGTTTAGCATTATCCACCAAATATATTCGGAAGTCAATCTCCCTCTTCGGAGGTAAGCCCCTCACCTCCTCAAACACATCCGGATATTCCCGGACCACTCTAACAGATTGCAAACTCTCGACCGAAGCGTCAAGCGATTCAAGATAACTTAGCATAACAGAGTCCCTGGGGTTACAAGAAATCTCGAGAGTGTTACCCAAGCGGGTCATGAGCCTAACAACTCTCCTTTCGCAATCAAGAACGGCACCATTACTGGATAACCAGTCCATGCCCAAAATCAACCCATAGCCCGTGAAGCCCAACACAAAAGCATCACATCTAAACTCAATGCTAAGTATAGAAATCTTCAAACCCAAACATATCATGGACAAATAAGTGGAGCCCCCAATTGGGTTTGAAACAACCAAGGGATCGTCTACCAGACTGGTGTCTAGGTGCAGTGACTCAACTAATGATGATGAAATAAACGAATGCGATGCGCCTGAATCAAACAATGTACGGACAGGATGGTCAAATAGAAAAACCAGACTTTCAACGGAAATAGTTCTACCTCTCTCCTGAATTGGTGGAACCGCGAGAGCCTGTACTTGCCCCCTAGCCTGACCCGGTGCCATAAGAGCTTGCACCTGTCCTCCTGAGGTAGATCCCGTCCTTTGCCCCTTCTTAGGGCAATCCTTCACTAAGTGCCCTGCTTCGCCACAATGGAAGCAACCGGTCTTCTTCTTCTTGCGACAATCCTTGCTTAGGTGGCCAGGTGTCCCACAATTGAAACACTTCTTCTTCTTGCCCTTGCCACCGTTGCCTTTCCCACCTTTGCTTTGCTGTTGTTGAGGTCTCTTTTGATCTCCCTTCTTCTCGGGTGCCTTATTAGCATTAGGACCCTTCTCTTCCTCAAACATGAGTGCCATGTCAACTAGCTTCTCAAAGGTGGCCCCCATAGGGATGTGAGTCATAGCCAACCCATGCATCGGTTCATTTAAGCCTTTCACGAACCTCAAAGCCTTCTTCTCCGGTGTATTCACCATATCTAGGCCAAACCTTGCCAGCTGATTAAACTTGTTAACATATTCCTTCACCGAAAGATTTCCTTGCTTTAGAGTCAAGAATCTCTCCATATACAAGTTCTCTTCCGCCCTTGAGAGAAACTTTGCCACAAATCTTTGCTTAAAATCCGCCCAAGAGTCAACGGGGCGTTCTCCATTAGTAACCTCCCACCAGAATGAGGCCTCTCCCTTCATCAACCAAGCAGCCAACTTGACTTTCTTCCCTTCTTCCATCTCAAAGATATCTATCAACTCTTCCACCTCCTTAAGCCAATCTCTAGCCTCCACAAAGGTTTCAGATCCTTGAAAAGGTTTCCCTCCCATAGCTTTAAATTCCTTGCAAGTCTTAGCAAAAGTATCCGTGCGAGGAGGAGGGGGAGGAGGAAGATCGGGTGCTACGGTTGGTGGAGGAATATTCGCTGGACCCGCAGTGGTGGCCCTAGCCTCCATCAATCTCCTATACCATACTGGTACCGTCACACCCTCCGGAAAGTTAAGATCCTCAACCATGCTGAAACGAAAAAGGAAAGATTCAAAACGGAGAATTCGAAGGACATAGATATGGCTATTGGGGATTATGCTTTTCTTTCAAAAACTTTTCTCTTAAAAGACATGTTTTTGAAAATATCTTTTCCAAAAATGTTTTAGAAAAATAGTTCTCTAAAAATTTTATTTGTTCCGGTAACCTTTGCTCTGATACCACGTGTAACACCCCACACCCGCTATGGTCACTCACAAAGGGAATGCCATAGCATCGGTGGAGTATTTTAGTGAATATAGAACAGAAAAATTACACCAAGACAGATATAAATAGCACTTGAAATTTTAAAACATCATCTCTCGTAACAGCGGAAATAAACATGTCTGGTTACATCATAAAGCCATGATAAAAGTCAAGTACAATATCCATCAATATAAAGAAGTACATAATCCCACTCTCAATACAATAGCCAGAACGAAAGAAAAGATAACTGGATAACTGGAGCTTTACATCTACCCAAGCTCCCAAAGGCTGGAACAGCAATCCGATCAAGCTCTACTACTGCTAGGATCCACCGTAGGACCTGAGGGTTGGGAAAAAGATAAAAACAACGGGGTCAGACATAAGTCTGAGTGAGCCCTATAACCTTAACAATACAATTATTAAAGTAATTAGGGTATGACATGAACTCGGTACGGTACCTTTGGGGATAATAACTACACTAAGTAGCCAACAACATAGGATGAACTAAGATAACCGTCAGGACGCATCTACCCACCCAAGGATAATTACTAACTGCACCACACCAGTCATTCCTACTTAAAGGTTGATCCCTTCCAAGGACTTAGAAAATTTCCCCAATAACTTCATGTACTCCTAGCTCACTACATAGGTGCCGTCTGCCCCTATCTCCACTAGGTGTACTCAGTAATTCTTACCCAGTAGTTTCGTGTACCCCTACATAGGTGCCGTCTGCCCCTATCTTTACTAGGTGTACCCACTACTCCCCATCGATCGGCTCCCTACCGTAGATACCCGTGCTGGTCCCACAGTGGGGTGTATCACTCCCCTAAAGTGGCTACCCAATACTGACGGTGCACGGCTTTATATCTACACGATGCAACAACGGCTTATCTACCAGCCCGGGCCCACACACGCATATGAAACCCGTTGGACTTGCGTTGCCACCGCTAACCCGTTTTGGCCTCTTATAATCAAGCCCAATATGCGTGTCCCGTCACTCGACATGGGTCGAGCCCACAAAGATACGTTTGGGATATTGGTTGAAATGGGCCCCCACAAGCTACCCACTTAAGCTTGTCATATATCTAGTGTATCCCACTTAACCCTTTAATCATGTTTAGTTACATGTTTCCACTTGGTTAAGTATTCTAATCGTATTTTCTATTGCCACCCAAGGCAACCCACTAGATTCCACATGCCACCCAAGGCAACCACAAAATTTCCTCATGCCCCCCAAGGCACCCACTTAACCCCTCATGTCCCACTACATGCTATTATGGTTAAGTGTTTCTTAATTAATTAAGACCGTGATCTCCCGTAAAGACCTCCTACATTAGACTGGCTGTTATGACCGCCTGGTTAAGCCGGTAGAATCCGGGCAGTCTTACGTCATAACAGAGTCTAACCTCGTGTCTTTACCTTAATCACGTATTTAATTTATGGCTAAGACCTCTCACATTGGGCTGACATTTGTAGCAACTGGTTAAGCCGGTCGGGTCCGGGCAGTTTTACACTACAAATGAGTCCAACCTCGTGTCTTAGTCGATTAATTACACCTAATTAATCACCCCCCCATATTAATTATCCCTAATTAATATCAAGTTTACCATAACATGGGTAGACCTAACTCAATAGGTAAATTCCCATGGGGTAGACCTAACTCAATAGGTAAATTCCCACTTATGGTAATTTATTTTTACGGTATGCTTAATCATACCCAACCATTCATTTATTAACATATTTACCCACCCCATCGTTCCCCACGTCAATCGTTCTCATTTCATAACATAATAAAAGGGGAAGATCCATCACACATATCATGGGTTTAGCATATAACTTTGTCATGGGTTAAGAGGATGTCAACTTGCATATATGAACACATATTAACCCAACTTGCTCTTAAGCATCTACATAACTTGCATAATTATTCACATGACCTCATAAGCATGCATAACATGGTAATCTTGCATTTGAGCATACACCTAACTTGCATCTTTATTCACATAACTTCATATGCATGCATAACATGTTAATCTTGCATTTAAGCATACACATAACTTGCATCATCATTCATATAACTTCATATGCATGCATAACATGTTAATCTTGCATTTAAACATACACATAACTTGCATCATCATTCACATAACTTCATATGCATGCATAACATGTTAATCTTGCATTTAAACATACACATAACTTGCATCATCATTCACATAACTTCATATGCATGCATAACATGTTAATCTTGCATTTAAACATACACATAACTTCATAAGCATGCTTAACACGTTGCATAATAGATCAATGTCCAACTTAGTGTTTTGCATCATAATCATCATGAAACATAGCACCAAACTTGCATAAAGATATAACATTAAACTTGCATAAAAATGTCATGAACACATACACTAAACTTGCATGACATAGAGCATATAACTTGCAAAACACATGACATATACAATATTAAGCTTGCATAAACACATTGATCCACAAACATAACCATACATCATCATATCCTATCTTAATCAATTTAACAATTGATTATTAAGGGGATAGAAGCTCACCAAAACAAAATTAGCAAACTAATGAAGAAGATTAAGAGGCTAGAAGTTGATTTGGAATGCTATCCCTTCACTAATTTTGATGGAGGCTCTCTCAAGTTTCAATTTGCCATAGTTTAGTTACTAGATTTAATTATGAATGAATTAGGGTAGGGTTAGGGTCTTATTTATAGGATTAGGTGAGTGTTTTAGGCCCTTAGATTAACCCTAGATTAGATTAGGACCCTTAGATTTAGGAAATCTCTAGAACTAGCCCTCCTAGCCAGCCTCAAACCCAGCCTGGTGCAACCTGGTGCACCCAGGTTCACTGGGCGCCTGGACCCTGTCGACAGGCAAGTCGACAGGCATGTCGACACCCCTGTCGACAGGCCTGTCGACAGCCCTGTCGACATGGGCTGGGCGGGAAACTTCCCGCCTGACCCCGCCTGGCCCATTCCAAATCTGCATATTTTAAATTTTTAAATCTGTTTTAGTTTTGAATTTTTTGCAAACTTCATCGGGCCATAACTGGGCCATACGGACTCCGATTTTCGAAAACTCGGACTCTATTTCGCGTATTTTTCCGAGACGAATGTAATGACGCAGCCCGTTTCCCCTAATTCCCACATCTGGGATTATTTATTCTGTAATTAGTGAATTTTAGTATTAACTAAAATTCGGGGTGTTACATAGACGAAGGCCTGATTCTTCTTAGTCAACTGAGTCAACGGTGCTGCTATCTTGGAGAAGTCCTGGATAAACTTACGATAATACCCAGCTAACCCCAAGAAACTTCTTACATCTTTTGCATTCTTGGGCGTAGGCCAATCCTGTACCGTAGCCACCTTCGCAGGGTCCACGGCAATACCATTCTCTGTAACAAAATGGCCCAAGAATCTCACTTCCCTCCTCCAGAAGTGACATTTAGAGAATTTCGCTTTCAATTGGTGTTTCCTTAACACCTCCATCACTACCCTCAAATGTCCCTTGTGTTCCTCCTCTGTCCTCGAGTAAACAAGGATATCGTCTACGAACACAAGAACAAACTTATTCAACTGATCTCTGAATACCCGATTCATAAGATCCACGAAATATGCTGGTGCATTAGTCAACCCGAGTGGCATAACCAACCACTCATAGAATCCAGACGGCGTCCTAAATGCCGTTTTCGAAACACTCTCATCTGCTACTCGGAGCTGATGAAATCCTGTTGCGAGGTCCAACTGGGAGAACACTCTTGCTCCTTCCAGTTGATCAAACAAATCATCTATCCACGGTAGAGGATACTTATTCTTCCTCGTCACCTTATTCAACTCGCGATAGTCCACACACAAACAAAGGGAACCATCTGCCTTAGTGGCAAACACAACTAGTGCTCCCCACTCGGAGACACTTCTTCTAATAAACCCCTTCTTCAAAAGATTGCTGACTTCCACCCCGAGCTCTCGCTGCTCCCTTGGTGCCATACGACGAAGTGGCATCACTATAGGTCTGGCATCTTTCACTAAATCAATACGGAACTCAATCTCTCGGTGTGTTGGAAACCCGGTCACCTCCTCGAAGACGTCCGGATACTGGCCAACCACGGGCACATCTGACAACTTATCATGCGGGATATCGAGGGAAATTATAAAACTAGCCATTACCCCATCACTAGGCAGACTACCAAACACTACCCTCCGCCCATCATCCGCTCTAACTGTCACTAAAAAGCCCTCACAGTCTACCACCACCCCGTATCTTTGGAGCCAATCGACTCCCAATATAATGCCATACCCAGTACAGCCCAAAACAAAGCAATTACAAACAAACATACATCCCTGACTCGATAAGACCAAATTTCGGCAAATCATACTAAGGTTAGTCAAACCACCAATCGGGTTCGTCACAACCAACGGTCTATCGACTATCTCGGGTTCCAGTCCCAACCTATCCACCAGGTCACTAGATATGAAGGAACGGGAAGCCCCGATATCAAACAATACTCGAATAGGTACATCATAAATAGAAAGCGTACCTTGAATGACGACATTCTTTCCTTTCTCCGCCGCAGTTGGGGCATTCGACGAAGAAGGAACAGCATCGATAGCATATGCTTTCACAATCTGCTTCTCCTTAAGAGGTTGTGGACACCTATCCTTATGATGTCCCACTTGGCCATAGTTGTAGCACTTCCTTTCTGCTGGCTTGGCCCGACATTCTTTAGCATAATGGCCCTTCTTACCACAGCTAAAACACTCAACATCTTTCTTGTTCTTTTTCTGGCCATCCTTAGATTGGTTCTGCTTCCTCTTGTTCTGAGAGTTATTCTTGCCTCCACCGCCCACTTGCGGTTTTGGCCCTTCTGCAGATGCAGCCTCAGTCTTTGGTTTAGGGTAAAGACTCTCTGATCTCAAAGCTTTCCCCACAATCATTTCAAAAGTCTCATCGATGTGGTTGATAAGCCTTTCCCCCAAGTATCCATCCAACCCAGTAATGAACTTCTCATTCTTCTTCTCAGGAGTATCGACAAGAGATAGTCCATACTTCGACAAAGTGTCGAACTCAGCAATATAGTCAGAGACTGCCCTACCATTCTGCTTGAGTTCCAAGAATCTCTTAAACAACACTGACTTCTGGGCAGCTGGAATGAACTTCTCACTAAAGCGAGCCTTGAACTGATCCCAAGTAACCTGATCTTCTGGAGTAGCTGTTCTAATGGCATTCTACCAATTAATCGCTCGCCCTTGCAGCTGACGAGACGCTAGCCTTCTCTTCATCGCATCATCAATACCCAAGTCGTCGAAGATACGATCACAGCTATCCAACCAATCCTGAACATCTGTGGCCGACTCCGTTCCGTGGAACGGCTTCCCACCAAGGTTAGTGTAATCCTTGCACAACTTGGTGAAATCGACCCTAGGCGCCTGCACTAATGGACCACCACCATTTCCGGGAATGAGAACTGCTCCCTGAACATCCCTAAGCATCTCCCTCATGAAGTTAGTGAACATTGTCCTCATGTCAGGAGCATTCCCATGGTTGGTTCCTCTACCAGCACCCCTGGTGTCTCTACTCATCGTTCAATCTGTAAAGAGAAACGATTAACGACCCCATAGTGGTGCTAGTGCAGTATGACTTCATTCTTATACTACTAATAGTATATATATATATAGCTTTTGAAAACCAAAGTAATCACAAATACGCGCTCTCATATACGTACTATCTCTCCCTAGTGTCTTTCCCTAGGTTAACTACGCAACCTAGAGCTCTGATACCAAATGTGACGGCCCGCCCCGCACCAACCGGCATTTCCTCCAAAGGTGCGTTGTACACATGCCCAGCTAGCACGGGACGGTCGCCAAAGAAAGGAAAGAAGAGAATGAATTAACAAAGAACTTGTAGAATGTCTCACAGTGCATAAAACAAAATATAATAACAACATACTTGACATAAAACAGGTGAGACAGTGCATAAGCTGAAAACTAGAACTAAGCATCATAGCAGCGGAAATCCAAAATACAGCTTATTACAACTTTTAAAATACTGTCTATAAAGCAAAAGCAAGATAAAGAAGGTACACTACTAATGCCCAAGTAGTGACCATCAACGACACAGGGAGAATATCTATATATCATACGTGGAAGCCTCCTGCTCGCCTCCGAATCAGCTACTCACGCATCACCAGCTAACCTGTCTCTAGTCTACTCGTGTGAGCACCCAGAGTAATAAGAAGAGACATAAAACTCTGGGTCAGACAAAAAGTCTGGTATGAGCGATAAGCATCTAAACAGAACAATAACAGGTAGACTAAACCATACCTGAACCTGGACCTGCAACCAAAGAGTTAGCACTACATACTGTACAACACTCTAAGGTGACATTTCAAATGGTGTAAATATAACGGGGGTGGGGATGTGCATGTCCTAGTGATGGAAAACAATCAAGCATAGCAACCATCCTCACATCTCTCACTCAGTGCGTAAAGCATACGATATTCACCACTTCGATCACCTCAATACTTTGCTATGATCACCTTGCCCCATGAAGTCATAAATGGCTTCACTGCACTGATACATAGCCATTAATCCTTCGCTATGTCCACTTTGCCCCATGGAGTTATTCACCCCATCTGCGCTGGCTCATAGCCTTACTAGCTCTTTACTATGTCCACTTGTCCCATGGAGTTATTCACCCCATCTGCGCTGGCTCATAGTCCTACTAATCCTTTACTTTGTCCACTTTGCCCCTCAAGTCATGACGACTCTACTGCACTGGCTCATAGTCTTACTACGATCACTTTGCCCCTCGAGTCATAGTGACTCTACTGCACTGATAACGTAGTCCTTATCATTCAAGGTGAATCGAAGTAATGAACGTCGATAACTCCTTAGCACACGTCCCGCAGCAAAGCCCAACCATAAAGTGAACTCATTGATCCTCAAATGGACCCTGGGCTCTAACTTCCCTTTGGACTACCTTTGCATCTCGGGTTATTGGTCATCACCGGATCGGTTCTGATCCTCTCTTAAGCATCGGTTCGGTTCGGCCTTTAGCTCTCCATCATCAACACGGTTCGGCTCGTGGCGTCCACCTGGTGGCGGTTCGGATCGTCAATACCCCCAGCGGGTCGGGTCGGGGTCTCCAAGCTCAATCGCCACGGATCGGTTCGGAGGCGGCTAAACGGATCGGGTCGGGGTGGCACATCGGATCGGTTTGGAGAGCGGGCTACACCCTTTTTCCTCCAACGTTGGATCGGACTCCATCTCCACGCGGATCGGGTCGGGGAGCTACTGGCGGTTCGGGTTAGAGAGGCTAATCACGATCGGGTCATTAAGTCCGATCCGGTCCGGTTCCTGCAACATTCCTGCAACTTCCAGCAACTTGTTTATACGCCACTCGACGTCGTTTTCGACCAATCTAACACTTCTAATCAATCACAAAGCATACCACAAAGTCATAGCAACAAGTAGAAGTGACCTCAAACACCAAAACATCAATATGATAGGTTGAAACGGATCAAACATAGCCAAAACTCCATATTTTCCCTTAAGCATGTTTAGGTGAAACTAATGATAGGATTAGCAAAACTTAACCAAATTAACCCAAATTCATATCAGCGGTCTAAAACATCATTTAAGAATTTATAAACATTTTTCCAGAATTTATTAATGTATAAATTCGCTAATCTTCACTAATTACCCCTAATTAACCATAATTAGTGAGGAACTATGCAAATCACTCACCTTAGCCACAAATAAAACCTCAAACTGAAATGAATCTCTGATTTGGTGCGAATCCCAATGCTAAACAGCAGCTCTAATGTTGATTTGGTGAAGATTTGCCTTGATTTGATGTTGCTAAGCCCAATCTTCAAGTAGAAATTGATTTGGAGGTGATTTAGAGGTTGGAGGCCCTTTTTTTAGGGTTTCTAAGAGGTAAGTGGAGGCTAGAAAACTGAAATGAAATGAAACCCTAACTCATTTCAGCCTCCCCATAACCCTAATCCCGAAATGGGTTATGGGCCTATTCACTAATCACCCTATTTGGCCCGGTTAAGCAGTTTTTCACCTTCCAAACCTTATTTCAGCCATATCTCCCAAACGGTAAGTCCGTTTTTCACATGTGACCACTCTACGGAAAGGTAAACCATCAAACGAATCTAATAGAAGTGATTTCAGGTCAAAATTCCTTTCCAATCAAAAGTTAAGGCCGAAAAAAGATCAGCTAGGGGCAAAACGGTCATTTAAAAATCGGCAAAAATCATGAACATGGGAAATGACTCTAATGGCTGTTTCCCAAAGTTACATGACCATACAACTTCATATGGGAAAGAAATAAATATTCTACGATCCTCTGATGCTTAGAATGCGGGTTGTTACAGATCCCAAATGGGGTGATTGACCTAATACAGCCATCGCAAGCACCTCGTGTTTTCCCATGGTTCCTATGCCGCCGCGTTTCCCGGTCCTTGTAACAACCCGTATTTTAATAACATGTTAAAGCCATAAATCAAGGCAGAATTAATTTTTAAAATAAGAATCAAGGGAAACGGGTTGCGCCATTGCGTTCGTCTCAAAATTCTTCTTGAAAACGAGTCTGAGTTTTCAAAAATCGGAGTCCGTATGAGGGAGATATAACCCTCTGAAGTTTCAGAAATTTTCAGAATCGAAAACAGCTCAAAAATTCGAATTCAAATTCGAATTCAAAACCCAGAACAGGCTGGGCAGGAAATTTCCCGCCCAGGGCCAGGTCGACCATAGTGTCGACCTCCCAGGGACTAGGTCGACCTGCCTTCCAAACCCACTTTCTGAACCTGATGCATTCTGATGTATTTAGACTCGTTTTCTGTCCAGATTCATCTTCCTAGTCCTATATAAGCAGCCTCCTAGCCTCATTCTGTTTACACCATTCTTCTCTAACCTTATGTTGCATAAATTCTTGATGGACACGGCTTCTTCTTCCTCCTCTAAATTAAGATAAATTAAATTAAAACGCGAAGATTATTTCTTGAAGACTACGGCTAGGAATTTCATATTGGGGATTTGCTTCTACAATCAAAGCAAGATTCAACGATTCAACAATTCAACGACAAATTTCTAGACTTGACTTCTGCATCTAAATTTCTTAGACCACGATCTGTAAGTTTAAGTTACTTTTAGACAAAAACAATAAATTTAATATGGACATGTTATAAATTGGAATTGGATCTATGTATGATTCATATCTATTTTGTTCATCTTGGATCTTGACTTTTGGGAATGTTGCTATGAAATTAGTTTGGACCTATTCATGTTGTAAATCAGACTCTCTCATGTCCATAACATTATTATGCCTATGACGTTGAAACTATTGTTAATGGCCTAAGACTATGACGGTGAACATAAGACTATACCTATGCATATGCCTATGACTGTGAACATAAGAGTATGCCTATGCCTATGACTGTGAACATAAGACTATTGCCTATGACTATGACAAGGACAATTGTGGCTAATCACCTATGATTCATGACCATGAGGTTATTGCCTAGGATTATGACTATGAAATTGGATCTAAGCTTGATTTTCTATTCAGACCTATTTTCTTTATTTGTCCTTGGATCTTGATTTTGGGGATTTTTCTATTAAAGTTAGACCTATCCATGTTCTTGAACCTAGATTATTATTCAAACCTTTTCATGTTCATAATGTTATCAGATCTGTATGCCTGCGATGTTCTACTCAATTTATTCAGCTATGTTATGCCTTGGAAATAAATTGATAATAGAACAATGTTTATTATGTTATATGTGAAATTGAATGATATTCTATTTTATTATCATGTTGAATTGGGAATTAATGAATAAGTCTATTCATATGTATATTGGAGTATAACCTGTTATGACAAGTTGTGTAGTTTATCATGTTATGCAAGTTTTAGGTGGTAAGATCATATCACATATATGAACAAATGTTAGATCTACATGTTTATGTGTATATGTTAAACCTATGTCATATTTCAAGTTCACACTTATTCATATGTTCATGATTGATTTGCAAGTTCACATATATGTAAGTAGATTTAGTCTATGTTGCAAATTCACATATATGTATGTTGACTTAGTCTATGTTGCAAATTCATATCCAGTGACCACAACAACAGGTCTGATGTGAGAGGTTGGGGTGCATTAATAAATTAATGCCACATGATAGGGTTAAGTCATGAACATGAAAGACAACACTTAACCAACTTGATACAGGATTCGTAGGGCTAAGTCATGAACTTGAATGACAAGACTTAGTCAAATTTGACATGACACGTAGGCGGGTTAAGTCACGAACTTGAATGACAACGCTTAACCAACTTGACATTCTAGACTGATAAGGTTTAAGTCACGAATTTAAATAACAACACTTAACCTATTGGACGGAAACCCTAGTTACGCGGTCCATTTCAATAGTAACCCACTAGATGTATCACGGTACCCTGGAACTAGGCAGGGTGGGGCACGATTACTGGACTGATTGTAAGCGACCAGAACGACAGCTGTGTTGGTGCGCCAGTGTAGGTTCAGGCGGGCTATGGTCGTGCACGTGGTCCGGAGTTGAAAAAGCAGGCAATGGGCATCAGTAGGTTTATCTGTGCATGCTTGGTTCGTGTCGGTGGTTGGCACCATAGGGTTTGATACACCCTATGGTGGACCTAGCACAGGTGACTATATTCGTGATAGGGTCGTACGACACAGACACACAACGAGTTAGAACTTGTAGGGAGCCGATCGATTAGTGGATCGTTCCATTGAACCTAGTAATGGGTCATTTCATGATATTGGGCCAAGGGATCATTTCATGATTAATATAAGACATGGGTTTGGGATTCTAGTACAGTTGATGCAGCGAACCTTGAATATGTGATGCCATACTTGATTTCACTTGAATTATCATGCTATCTTAGTCTATCTTGCCAATCTTGACAGCATCCTCATGTTTACTTTCAGTTTATACATGTCATGTTACCTTTACCTGTTTTTATGCTGAAAGTCACTAGGACTTACCAGTCTTTATGACTGACCCGTTTTCTTTCGCCTCCTTTTCTTCCGTTTTTATCGCCCCTCAGGTTCTCAGGGAGGAAACTCTAGCACTTAGCTTGGATTTTGCTTGCTTTTGGTTCAGCTCATGTATGGTTTGATCTTGAGCTATGCTATGGCTGCATTTCTGCTACCTTTGGGGAATTAAGCTACTTTTATTGTTTTAAGATTATGCTTCTTTATTTATGCAAGACAGAATTTGTTGTAATGAAAAATAATGACTTTGGCTATTTGGTACTTTGGATGTAAAAGGCTTTGACTATTTTGAAAGTAATGAAATTTATCTTTTGATTCTTCCGCTGTTTTATTTATGTTCTGTCTTGTAATATTTCTGTGTTTGTTTACCTCAATAACGCTCCTCCAAAACTAGTGCATTCCCTTTGTGAGTGACCCTAGCAGAGGTGGGGTCTCACAGTCCTTTTTCTTTTAGTGCTTCAAAACTAAAGCGATAGCTTGACGCCTTTTCAGTGGATAAGATGGCTGCGCTCCAGCTCATTCAAGAATGGTACGTAAGATGCTTGCCTACTTTGGTCTACAGACCGAAGGTGCGTAGCAGTAGCCCCAGGTGAAGACTCCAGGTTTGTTAGAACTATGAAACTCTCCGACCCCCGACTTTGGAGTATCCTACTTTAACGTGATTCACAGGGTTCAACAAGCAATCGATATTTCACAGAAAGGTTGGCTTCTGGAAATCTTTTCAGTTCTTCTGCTAAGTGGGCTCTTGGTTGGCAGGTACCGTCTGTGATCTTCATTCCGAGGAACGGATTTTCAGAGAGTATTATCCACGAACCTACTCTATCAGATTGTATGGATTCAATTGAGTTGGATACTAATCCTAATAGCATTTCTTTAAATAATTCTTCTGTTCTGATTGGTTCTAGTAACGCTAATGAAGACGTAATTCTTGATATTTCAGTAGGTACTGATGAGATTTTCCATGCTATCAAGATCAGGAGAGAGGCTTTGCGCAAGAGAGAATATATTATCACTCTTAAGTCAGAACTAGAGGCAATGAATATTGGAAGGAGTAATGCGCTTTTACTGCACTTCGCTCCAGGCATGGTTTGGAATTGGACGAGAAAGATAATAAGGATCCCCGGCCCCAATATATTAATTACAGAGAACTCACTATCAATCCTGCCGAGTCTGACTCATAGTGATCCTTTATTAAAGAATGACTCGGGTTATCAAATGATTGAACAACCGGGAGCCGTCCGCTTTTATGAGTTTCCATTGATCTCACCAACGAAGCGAAGTTGCGGAAGCATGAAATGAAATTTACGAATGAACATTGCTATCTGATTTCCAACCAGAGCCTATTACTCACTACGTCAAAGAATTTCCATTAATGAAACCATGGAAATCCGTTGGAAAGAAAAAATGCGCATGTCCGATGAAACGATTGTTGCTATCTGCTCCAATAACGAATGATGGGACTGATCCATTCTATCATCGCTAGTTCGTTGACCCTTTCGTTCTAACCCTGGTAAGTGAGAGAATGATGTATTTTAAAATTTACATTAGCCATAACTTACAATCAATAACACGTAATCTGAATTTTTCTCTTTCATATGAAAATTATAATCAATAAGATTCCAATGTTTCTTGTTTCATAGAAATCCAACTTAAAACGGATTCTTTATATTCAGTTGAAGTTCAAAACTCCATATTACGAGCTGTCATGCCATTTCGAACTCGATTTAAAGTTTTATAAATATATAACGTTCAAACTTTGTTTTAATAACGAATTCAGTATTAAAATCCATTAATATTCCAAATATAATATTTAAAATAATAAATTAAATTAAATATTTGACTACCAAAAATATGGAACATTACAAATAGTAATATGCGTCTTTGTTTTTCCCCCTTTCATATTCCTTCTTTTATTAAACATTCCAATTTATCGATTTAGTTTGTTCACTAAGGAGCAACCTTAATATTAATCGAGTATCATCTCAAACCCACTGCATATTCTATCTAATACATCCACTTAAATTTTCATGAATAATACTATGTTAAAATTAGGGGAATTACATTTTTTGTCTTTTTTCATTTATGTTCCATGCTTGGAAAACTAGCGATTGGTGCTTTCGTGCATATTAGGGTGTTGGTGCCAATTTTTACACCAATAATTTTTGTGCTTTTATCGAAACTCTAGCACCTCTGGATTGGAGAAGCTTTTACAGTATTAGCAATGGTAAAGACGGGGAGAACAATTACTCAAGGAGAAATGGCTAGATAAGATGGAAGTCAGGAGGCTTCCTCTGAAGGAAACCCATCTTTCTACATCATAAGGGATGAAATGGGTGAAACGATGGAAAACATGCATGAGAGGATGCTTAAAAGACCGAAAGAGATGATGGCTAGTTACTTCCAAGTATTTGGATGGCCCCGAGACATGTTAAAGACCAAAATCGAAGTTTTGGTCTTCAAAAATCTAGAGAAAACAGGGATGACTTAATGGATGAACAACCTGATATAACCCCTGATCAAAGGAACTAATCGGAGCTCAAGCTTCCAGTATTGGAGGCATAAAATGGAAGGATAAATCCAATGTTTAGGCTAGCCCGATCCAAATGTGATTCGTGGCCTAGGTCATGACGAATTAGGAAATGATGGTGTTCGCATGGCAAGGACATATGTTGTTGATTGGACACTACTTTTGGATAATAATGATAGGTTCGCGGACATTCATAAACGGATTGTTAGATAGGAATGCAAAGAACTCAATAGAGATTAAGCTTATTGTGTACAATAGAATGACGGACCCAACCATTCACCTATTAGATACACGAGACAAATGTAAGTACTTAGGGCATCTGAGCAAGTCACGACAAAATATTTCCCTTTGTTCTTATTGGGTATATTGGCTTTATGGTTTAGGCAGTTGGATAATTGGGAAATTCATAATTGGATGGAGTAAGTTTTAGATTCATGATGCAATTTCGAGTCCACATCACACGAACCATGAATGTTATGACACTCAAAATATTTAAGTAGACAATAGACGAGACACCACGGGATTTCATAACTAGGCTTAATGTAGTTGTAGCATCGATGGATCAACTATATCATCAATGGTTATTATGGCCACGGTTTTTGGAATAGTAGATAACTCATATTTTGAGGTTTCTTTAGAGTGGGATCCCCAGGGGGTCTAGAGGAACTCTGTCACGAGGTAGATAAGTTCTCGCAGTAAGAAGATGCAAGGACAAATATAGAAGTTTTGAAAGTGAATCCAGCGAAACATGGAGGACCGTGTGCTTTAGGATTTGGAAAGATAAAGTAAAACATGGGGGGATAATAATGGATGTAACATATTGAATAGGCGGAGGAGAGTCTCTTCGTACATGGATTTGAAAACATCTTTCGAGTAAATTTATCTGGAAATGAGGGAACGACTTCCATTTTGGAGGTCAACTAAAAGGGAACAATTTGCGAGTGTAGGCATCCTAGGGTTGCAATGGTGAAATGAACTAAGAATGCGAAATTGTGCATTATGTTAGGAATCTAGATGTAGTGATGGTTTGGCAGCAGCCATCAACTGCCTATGATCGAGGTGGGCGAAGCTCGTGGAGAGGACTTCTCTTCAACTAACGACTTGGATTTCATAATCAAACGGCTAAATCAATTATAATGTATAGGATCAAGACTTGGTCCTAAGGCATGCTCTAAGACGATGGCAGACTTTAACTTCAGTTTTTAATGTAAATTGAATTTATAATAAAATAGATAACCACTTACACATGTAAAAGATCAGGACTTAACCCAGGGGTACGCTTTGAGATGATGATGAACGATTTGTATCATTTTTGGATGTAACAAAGAACTTTCTTTTAGAACTTTAACAAAATACTTAGCAAATATGGGCTATGATTCTTGAGAATCGAAAATTGCACTTTTACTTTAATAATTCATAAGTCATCGAGTATGTACTATACTTGGCAAGAGGAAGGCCATGCCATCATGAATTAGCAGGATCGCCTAGTCAAGCCATCAAGTATAGTCAGTGCTTGATAAGGATCGGGCTGCTTCGTCAAGACTTTAGCAAGGCCATTTAATTAGTCATTAACAGTGGATTATGCTTGGCAAGGGTAGAGTCACTTCGTGACAACTTGGCGAGGTCGGTCGCCCAATTAGAGTTCAGAGGGGCTACAGTCGTTAAATGTAAACTACGCCTATTAAGATTTTAAAGTATCTAAGGTTGTTAGTTATGGACTATGCTTAACAAGGTTCCAGAGTGACCAAGGATTTGCCCGAAAAGGACATGGACTTAGAAATCTGCTTGGACAACTACTTAACTTGGTTTTTTTTATGTATTTAATCATTGGTCCGAAGATATCATCAACTTGCATTTAAATGTTGGCTTTGGATTTGTATTAGCTATAGAATACATAAACGATCTGATGAGATCATGATTTTGATTTTGACAATGGATTCGGCTTTAACTTCGGATATTCACTTTTGGACTCGGTAAAAGGTCTAGTGTTATCATAGATTCGATTTTGGATTTGGTTACTAGCTCAGAATAGCCATATGATTTATGTGACGACCCAAACTTCCTAGTAAAGGAAAGCCCGGATTGCTTTGAGAACAACACACACCAGGACACAAACAGAAGAACATTTTATTGCTATTACAACAAATACATCAGAGTACAAGAATATTCCAGAGTATGAATGAATAATATACATTGGAAATACAATATCAGAGTTTAAATTACATTTAAATAGCAGCGGAAAAATAATACAAAATACAACCAAAAGAAATACATGGATACAGAGCTTTCCAAATATCGCTTCAGCTGTAAACCAGGATCCTGTGAATATAATATCTGCAAAACCAAAACTACTAGCAGCCCATGTGGAAAATATGGGCACCTAGAGTTTAGGTTAAAACAATAAACTCCAGGTCAGTCATGGGACTGGTATGAGAGATCTTTCTGTACTAACTAACAATATGGCGAATCACAGGACCACGCCGCTAACGCGGAACAGATTAACTCCATTGGATTGCCAGTGCATAATTAAACAAACTTGATATAAAATAACGCAATGACTTTTGAAAAATGAAATCATTATAAGACTCAAGTCCCATCACACAATGCAACGCGAACCGGAGGATGGAGTTTTACCTTATAATGATCAAATATGCTTAATACGTAAAAATAATATTTCAATATTGTTATTAGTGTCTAAGCAGTTTAAAATACTTCAAAGTAAATGTATCAATCCTAGACGGCATAGCTACCATATACTATGTCGCCATATATAAGTTTACAATCAGACCGTAATGTCGTATTATAAATTGGTTTTCCATCATGAAATCGAGGCTAGGGATCGTCCTCTCCGATTCGAGACACTCTAGCAAATGCCTCTGGATCACACCTATGGGCAACCCTTGGATGCGGTAGGGCCTGTCTACACATATGTTAGTGGATTAATTATGCCTGAACACACGTTTCCCGGTCCCTTTGGACCTCAATATGGCCACTAACAACCTATAAAACCGAGGTACCTCATAATCCATCATCCACATAAGTAAAAATGTCAGGGCTGGCGGGTCGCTGACATCACTCTAGCTAGAAAGAAACGTGTGCACTCCCTACGGTCCATATCTTGTTTTTGACTCATACCGGGGTGCTTTGATCATCAACCACAAGGCCCTGCTTTTCAACAAAAGCCTTGATCATTTGCATCTTAGCATGCCACATTGTCAGTCCATACCATTGATTTCTGCCAATATATAACCTCTAAGCTCACGTCTCAGAGAAGGGTGTTAAGCAAGAGAATAAATTCTCCGACACCAAACAGGTACATATTTAGCAGAGATCAACGAATACAATATAAAGGAATACAATGTCAGACACATAATCCATTTACCAGTCCGTTCTGGGTCTGAACGAAACCATATCCAGTAGATCTCCAAATACGTCTGAATGATCACCAATTTTTCCCTCATCTTGGGTGTACGGTCCAATCATGATATCAATAATCTTCCATTCGATATGGAAATTTCCCGGTCTTCAATAACCGTCTTCATCCTCGATCTTCAATCGTCATATGAATTATTCAGAATAGGTTAAACCCGGTCTTTCTGAACAATTTGCGCAATTTAAAATCATGTGCTTTAAAAACACAACCAACGCATCATTCCAATCAAGAATATTCTTTGATTTTAAATTAAACCAAATTAAAGTTTATTCAAGTAGTCAGGATTAATCCCTTACCGAAGTAATCATTTATTAATACCCCATTCCCAACCTATACAACCCATGGAGTAAAACTGGTGGTACCCCATATTTAACACCCAGTGTGTTACAGTAAACTTAATTACTGTTTTATCACCCAAATCTAATTAAAGATTTAACTATCGCTTGGAGTAAAACTGGTGGTACTCAATTATCGTTCGTTTCTTGAATTAAGTAAATTTAATTACTTTTATCCTCATTCAATCCAATTACAGACTTATTAAAACTATATTTAGTTTTAATCTTCAAGAATCATTATTTAATGATTATTTAACTTTCAAGAAATAATATTGCCTTTAACTGGGTTAAAAAACAAATGTCGCTTAAAACATCATTCACAATAAACCCAAAATCATATTCCAATTTAATATACTAAAATGAAAACTTCTCTTTAGAATATTTCTTCAAATCTTAATTAAAAGATTTATGAATTACCAATCTAAATTTCACTATCGATAGGGTTTTAAGAACTAATGTCATTTAAAAACATTGTTCACAATCAACCCAAAAGTCAGTTTCATTTAATTTTCAATTATGTTTAATAATAGGAAATCTTATTTAAATCTTAATTAATAGATTTATTATTTCTCAAATGGGTTTAAGAACGGTGTTACTTAAGACACTATCCACGACAAACCCAAATTCTAATCAAATATTAAATATTGTGCTTTGAATAGAAATTATATCGATTTATGTCCAATATCAAATTCTGAAAACTTACATATATCAAATCGGGAATAACGATATTAATATCTTCCAAATTCCCGCAATAATATCTGTATAATCACAGAATCCAATACTGAAATAATCCGAAGATTATTTCCATTCAAATCCATTCCAATATATGTATTGGAAAATCTTGGTTTTATTAAAACCATTTAAATCCTTTTATTTATTTTAATTAATTAATTAAAATAAATAAATCACTAATTCTGATAAAGATATCTTTTATCTTTATAAACTTGGAATTTTCATCCAAAACCCCTTTAAAACATTTATTATGATTTTACATAATTTCTCCCTATTTTTAATAATTTTATTTTCACTCATACAGTCGGTTTCCAATAACGGCCACTGAACTGCACTTACAGCGACCTTTTCTGAAATTGATTTGGATATATCTCTAAATCTAACCATTAGATTTCAAATCTCTTATATCCATTGGAAAGCTCTTTTCGATACGAAGCCAACGGTTCCGGTTTTAGGAGAATCCGACGGTTGGATCTCCCATTACGTCAATTTAAAGTTAATGATCTCCCATTACAGGGTATTCGGCAGGGCGATCCGGTGTCTTCTTACATCTTTATCCTGGTTATGGAACTGTTGACGTCTATGTTCAAGGACAAATTTGAACATGGCGTGATCAAATATCATCCGAAATGTAAGAATAATGCTATATCAACCCTCCTCTTTGTTGATGATATTATGGTATTTACAAAGTCGGAGGAGACGTCTTTGATCAACATTCTTGGAACACTGGATGATTTTCGCTTGATGACAGGTCTCAAGCTCAATTCATCAAAGTCGCAGGTCATGTTCGCTGCGGTATCGAATGCCAATACTGCTAGATTGTGTTCCCTCTTACGAATGCAAATTCTTGAAAAAGGAACCTCTTATTTGGGGTTGCCGTTGTGTACGTCTAGAATTACCAAGGCGAACTGTTTGCCACTTTATAATAAAATAATTCAATCTCTTTCGAATTGGGCTAACAGATTTCTTACACAAGCTGGTCGACTCATTCTTGTCAAAAGTATTGGTTTTTCTATGTCCGTTTACTGGGCAAGGGCTTTCTTACTTCCTAAAAAGCTGATTAGTATGATTACTTCGGCATTGCTGAGATTCTTATGGACTGGTAGTGTTTATGGGAGGACACCGATTCCATGTGCCTTCAGCAAAATGCAGTTGCCAAAGAACAAAGGGGGTTTAGGATTGCTATCACTAAAGGATTGGAATATTGCAGCAATGAGTATCCATTTTAACAACTTTATCATGCGCAACGACAGCTTATGGGTTAGCTGGAGTTGGAGATACAATGTGAAGAACAAAAAATTTTGGAGCATGGAGATCCCCGCGGCTTGTAGTTGGGCTTGGAGAACCATATTATCTTTGCGTCAGAAGTTCTTACCTTTAATTCAATATTGCATTACTGCTCATCGCACGGTTGATTTCTGGGATGAACCTTGGATTTCCATAGGAGTTATTCTTTCACGTATGTTGGGCTACAATTGCATGATACAGTCAGGCATTAATAGGAAAGCTAAAGTGACTAGTTTCCTTGCTGATGGCAAAGTTGTTTTACCCTATTTCGCCAATCATCAGGCGCGTTCTTCTTGCTCTCTTCTGATCCAGAACGTGGACTATTCTAGTGACCCTAAAATTTGCTGGAATGGGTCTAGGCATGCGGTGAGGAAAACTTATGCGTTGCTTACTAGCTATGACAATTTAGATGAATGGCCTTGGGCAAAGTTGGTGTGGAGCAATGCAGCAATACCCAAAGAAAATTTTATGATGTGGAAAGTCATCAATTCAGCACTACTAACGAAACAGAAGCTTAACAAGATGGGTTTGCCTGTTGTTAGTACTTGCGTGCTCTGCAATGTTGATGAGGAAACGGTTGATCACATTTTCTTTGAATGTCCTTTCTCTTTTCAAATATGGAGAAATCTACTGGTTTTGTTTGATATTAATACTCACCCTGAACTACACAAGCACAATGGCATTGTATTCTCATGTCAACAAGATGGAGAAATGAACGTCACATCCTATTCATTCTATGCATTAAAAAGATGGTTAGAATGATATGGGAAGAGCGCAACTTCAGAGTTTTCAAACAGCAAAGGGTGGACGCGGATGCGCAGTGGGTCAAAATCAAACTACTTATCAGGAGGGAATTATTTTCCTCTATTTATCGTCTTGAGTCTTCTTTCGCTGCTGTTTGGCGCCACCGGTTTTTGTAATTTTGTCTTTCCTTGTGTGTGTTTGTTTGTATCTCCTGTGTGTTGCTCAGTGCTGCCGCACTGTGTTTCTTCTGTATGTTTTTATTTTTGAATAAACGTGGTAGGGGTCCACTTCAACCCCGCTTGCCTTTCAAAAAAAAAAGTTAATGGTCGAAATTCGCGAACGGTCGCTGTGCGGCATGTTCTATTCAGACCATTATATAATATATATATATATATATATATATATATAAAAATATACATTATATATATTTCATCGATTTCTTTTCTAAACATATTCTAAAATGTTTATAAATTCGTTTATAAAATGATTCCAACTTTTATTTCAGTTTTAAATCCAAATTGAATATTCTATCTATTATCATATTAAAACAATATTATTTCCAAAATATTAATTTTGAAATTAGCTCTTATAATATTCATTATAAAATGGATAAAATAAATCGATAAACATGTTCAGGTTAAAATGGCGTTGCTATTTAAAACAGATTAAACAGCCCAATTCATTATCTTATTCATTTTATACTGGGTCAGACCTCCCACATTAAACCTGCGACTTGTGGATGCTGGATATGCCGGTTGGTTACGGGCAGACTTATCCCACAAGTTGGGCTTAACCTCGTGTCATGGCCCGTTTCGTATTTGCGCACTTGGACCCCTCACATTAGGCCCAACATTCATGGCTGCTGGATATGCCGGTTGGGTCTGGGCAGACCTATACCACAAATGTAACCTAACCTCGTGTCCAAGTACAATTACAATGAATAATTAAAATTAATTTACTGAAAATATTATTTTAAAATATTCTTTTAAAATAAAGATATGATCTTTACATTAAATTGTTACTAATTTTATAAAACCCTTTGTTTACGAATATCCTAACTGACATTTCATTTTTTAATGAAAAATTGAACTTTCTATATTATTATATTATAATAATAATCTTTTCAAAATGTTCAAATTTTGAAATCAAACCTTCTTATCTTAACATACTGACCGTAAAGATGTAATCTTTTTAATTGAATCCTTTTTATTATAACTTTTAAACAATAAAGATATAATCTTTCTAATTCATACGTCAATTAATTTCATTAACTGAATATTAAATTAAAATATTCCTTTTATTCAAAATTGGAATGAGACCCAATACATTACCATATAATTTTAATTATATGGATTTTAAACATTGCATTAATTCCATAATAATGATAAAACATTCAATAACAGCCAAAGTGCATTTTAAACTAATCACAAGGGCGATGTGTAGTCAGAATATCACCCCAAGACCCATGTAGGGTTTCAACCAACAAAAATTCAAATAATATACTATTAATCGTGCTTTTGGACGATGTGTGAAAATTTACCGTCCAATCAACATAAACAAGTCAGGCAACTTGTAAATGGTCGTGAAAACATGTTTAAAATATCATAAATGTCATAACAACATGTTACATATTTCAAATTTCAAACAATTCACAACAGTCATCCAAATCAACATTTATCCAACAAATAATAATTCCAACACAGATAATTAATTAATATTTAATAATAAAAATAATTATTCAGAAATTTGAGTGAGATAAAAGTTCTCACCTTTGTCGGGCTTTAAATGATGGTTCGGGCCCAATTTTGGCCCAAAATCCAACATGCTCTAAAATTGACAAATTTGGTGTCTACGCGAAGCTTATGACTCAACGATCATGGCAAATCCTGTTTCGCGCGGTTTCGAGTTCGTTACATAAAGATATGAATTTTCGAAGTTTGTAACAATTTAATAATTAATTTAAAATATGGAAATTACCGAAATTTTCAACTTGCTCAGAATTGGACAAAATTACTGCTCGCTCGAAGCCCTCGACATAACGAACTCAGCGGATTCAGTTCCATGCAATTTCGATGACGTGACAAAGAGTTATGCACTTGCGAGGTTAACAAATCGATTTAAATAATATTTGAATTTGTAAAAATTACCCAAAATTTCAACTTCCTCCAAATTGGACAAAATTGGCGTCCACTCGAAGGTCTCGTCGCCACGATCGCGGCGGATCCAGTTTTGCGTGATTCTGAGTTCGTGGTAGAAAGATATTAATATACGAACATGGAATATTATTTATATAATAAAATCACTATTCACCTTCTTCTCCAAACGACACCCTCAACTTAAAATGCTCGCCACGGCAAAATCATAAGTCGGAATTGCACGAAACTAGCGCCATTCTCTATGGCTTCTCCCCCTCTTTCCACGCCGGGTGGTCCCCCCTCCAACTCGCCACGTGGGGCCCATGATCTGTAGATGAACGGAAAAGTGCAGTTTCCATTCATCTTAGTGTTGCGGCCGCCTCATTGCTCCAAATGCCACCATTTTTTGTCAGTAGCTAGATCTCGACCTCCCGAACAACTTTCGTTCAGGTCAGTTCGCCTGAAAATGCACGGATCGACGGAAAAAAAAAAATATTTTTGTTTTAAGTTTCGAAATTGTTGTTTCGTTGTTTTCGTCATTTTCTCGCCAAACCATACACTTTCAGACCAAACTTCCTTGGACAAAGTTGTGCATCTATCTCCCCTCTACAACTTCCCCAACTGGGCCATCGCCCAATTCTTCACGGATTGGTCAGAAAACCCAAATTTCCAACAGCAGTTTTCTGCCGTTGAACTCAGATCCCGGGGAATCCGTGCGACGTTAGGCCATGGATTTTTCATGGGAGGTAGAGACGATAGAGATGCACAGAACCCAGAAAGGGTTTGGTCTGATTTTGTTTCATTTGAGAGATATAAATTTTTGAAGAATCATGGTCTTATTTGCAAAGAAATTTTTAGTGGTAGTGAGACGTCAGGAGAGAAATGAAGAAGGAGACTAGAATTGGTTTTAGAGAAATGGTTAGGGTGGGATTATGTGATATTAAATAGAGGTTGTTAATTTTTAAATTAAGTCCATGTGTAATACAACCCATTTAATTAATAACCCATATGTTCTATTATTTTAAGTCCTTTCCAGTGTTTTAAAATTTGTACGAATACATATGTTATTAAATTTTTCTAAAAACAGGAACATAACTATTTCTCGACGATACGAATCCAAAGAAACTAGTTTCGTTGAATTCTGAGTCCGTATGAATTATCAATGAATTTTTAAAGTCTAAAAATTGACTGTTTTCAATGAAAATTAATAACGCCTACATACTGACTCCAAAAATTACAGAAAAATTATTTCTAGCTTTGTTTTGACGATACGGTCCCAACAAAACTAATTTCGTCGAATTTGAAGACCGTTTGAAAATTGACTATTTTTGCGTATATATATTATATTAAAAATACATATATAAATAAATAAATTCCGAATATCGAAATATATCAGTGTTTATACTTTTTCAATGCAGAAACATCATTTTGAACTCAATGGAAGTAGTTTCGAGTCCCATTTCATTCGTATGTAAAAAGTAGCGTTTGGGCCATATATATTATATATAAACTTTCCCGTATTTTTCTGATATCTTGATTTGGACATAACTTTTGATTCCCGCTATGAAATTTAAATTTTTCGGATTCGTTGGAAAGATATTTTTAAATAGATTCTAATATTTTTGGTTTCGCTAAAATCCGATTTATTTCGCATCCTGTACAGTCAGTCAGAGTTAAAATTCAAATTTTCAAACTGCCGCGCTATTTCTAACTCCTTTTATAATTTAAATAAAATTTATTCGTTTTAACTTCGATTAAAATAAATTTGTAGTTGTTATTATATAAAATAAATTATTTTAAATATTAAAAACCCATTAAAATAATTAAAATAAAAATTTTAAATTCAGCCTAAAATTCCGGGTCGTTACAATCTCCCTCACTTAAAATCTTTTCGTCCTCGAAAAGGAACAGAGCAGAAAGTCGTTTAATTAACCAACTCAACTTTCAATTCTAATCGATTTCCAATTCAGTTCAATATTAAATTTGATTTAGCTAAATTTATCATTTTATTATATATTGTTTTTGTTAATTATCCTTCCAATATTTTAATTAGTTAAACTAATTATCAAACATCACAACCAACAATCAATTAGGTGATTAACTTTTCAAAAATATATAATTTCTATATATAATCAAAAATCATGTTTTTAGTGCAAATCACAACAATAGACCCTATCTAGGTTTGGTTCTCACACCAGTCAATGGAAATATATAGATATACCACTTTCGAAACTCGAACATAAATACTGATGATAATCGATCAATCACCAGAATTATCCCTGGGCGACTAGAGTATGATTCTATATCTATCCAGTATATTAAAACTTCGAATATCCGTTAATTACTCGTATATTCAAAATCTTTATATACTCGATTGTCCAAATCGATAAAATATAATATCCAAATACGAATAATAAGGTTTAAATTTTCAAAACAAGATTTTTTTTATAAATGGTACTCTTCGGACTCATTCTAGGATACTATTGATCCATCTCTAATGAGTCATTCTTATTGGATATTATTAATCTAATCTCTGATGAATTCTTTTGTTCGGTTCTAATGTGTCTTGTTCTCGAGGTCTGTAAACCAAAGCTCTGATACCAAATGTGACGACCCAAACTTCCCAGTAAAGGAAATCCCGGATTGCTTTGAGAACAACACACATCAGGACACAAACAGAAGAACATTTTATTGTTATTACAACAATTACATCAGAGTACAAGAATATTCCAAAGTATGAATGAATAATATACATTGGAAATACAATATCAGAGTTTAAATACATTTAAATAGCAACGGAAAAATAATACAAAATACAACCGAAAAGAATACACGGATACAGAGCTTTCTGAATATCGCTTCAGTTGTAAACCAGGATCCTGTGAATATAATATCTGCAAAACCAAAACTACTAGCTGCCCGTGTGGAAAATATGGGCACACAGATTTTAGATTAAAACAATAAACTCCCGGTCAGTCATGGGACTGGAATGAAAGATCTTTCTATACTAACTAACAATATAGCGAATCACAGGACCACGCCGCTAACGCGGAACGGATTTACTCCATTGGATTGCCAGTGCATAATTAAACAAATTTGATATAAAATAACGCAATGACTTTTGAAAAATGAAATCATTATAAGACTCAAGTCCCATCACACAATGCAACGCGAACCAGAGGATAGAGTTTTACCTTATAATGATCAAATATGCTTAATACGTAAAAATAATATTTTAATATTGTTATTAGAGTCTAAGCAGATTAAAATACTTCAAAGTAAATGTATCAATCCTAGACGGCATAGCTACTATATACTATGTCGCCATATATAAGTTTACAATCAAGACTGTAATGTCGTATTGGAAATTGGTTTTCCATCATGAAATCGATGCTGGGGATCGTCCTCTCCGATTCGAGACACTCTAGCAAATGCCTCAGGATCACACCTATGGGAAACCCTTGGATGCGGTAGGGCCGGTCCACACATATGTTAGTGGATTAATTATGCCTGAACACACGTTTCCCGGTACCTTTGGACCTCAATATGGCCACTAACAACCTATAAAACCGAGGTACCTCATAATCCATCATCCACATAAGTAAAAATGTCAGGGCTGGTGGGTCGCTGACATCACTCTAGCTAGAAAGAAACGTGTGCACTCCCAACAGTCCATATCCCGTTTTTGACTCATATCGGGGTGTGAGGCTCGCGAAGTCACGCTATATTCAAAGCTACGCCTAAACATGCTATGTTTTGATCATCAACCACATGGCCCTGCTTTTCAACAAAAGCCTTGATCATTTGCATCTTAGCATGCCACATTGTCAGTCCATACCATACCATTGATTTCTGCCAATATATAACCTCTAAGCTCGTACGTCTCAGAGAAGGGTGTTAAGCAAGAGAATAAATTCTTCGACACCAAACAGATACATATTTAGGAGAGATCAATGAATACAATATAAAGGAATACAATGTTAGACACGCAATCCATTTACCAGTCCGTTCTGGGTCTGAACGAAACCATATCCGGTAGATCTCCAAATACGTCTGAATGATCACCAATTTTCCCCTCATCTTGGGTGTACGGTCCAATCAAGATATCAATAATCATCCATTCGATACGGAAATTTCCCGGTATTAAATAACCGTCTTCATCATTGATCTTCAATCGTCGTATGAATTATTCAGAATGGGTTAAAGCCAGTTTTTCTGAATAATTTGCGCAATTTAAAATTATGTGCTTTAAAACACAACCAACACCTCATTCCAATCAAGAATATTCTTTGATTTTAAATTAAACCAAATTAAGTTTTATTCAACTAGTCGGGATTAACACCTTACCAAAGTAATCATTTATTAATACCCCATTCCCAACCTATACAACCCATGGAGTAAAACTGGTGGTACCCCATATTTAACACCCAATGTGTTACGGTAAACTTAATTATCATTTTATCGTCCAAATCTAATTAAAGATTTAACTATCGTTTGGAGTAAAACTGGTGGTACTCCATTATCCTTCGTTTCTTGAATTAAGTAAATTTAATTACTTTTATCCTCATTAAATCCAATTAAAGACTTATTAAAACTATAATTAGTTTTAATCTTCAAGAATCATTATTTAACGATTATTTAACTTTCAAGAAATAACCTTGCCTTTAACTGGGTTAAAGAACAAATGTCGCTTAAAACATCGTTCACAATAAACCCAAAATAATATTCCACTTTAATATACTAAATTGAAAACTTCTCTTTAGAATATTTCATCAAATCTTAATTAAAAGATTTATGAATTACCAATCTAAATTTCACTGTCAATCGGGTTTTAAGAACTAATGTCATTTAAAAACATTGTTCACAATCAACCCAAAAGTCAGTTTCACTTAATTTTCAATTATGTTTAATAATTGGAAATCTTATTTAAATCTTAATTAAAAGATTTATTATTTCTCAAATGGGTTTAAGAACGGTGTTACTTAAGACACTATCCACGACAAACCCAAATTCTAATCAAATATTAAATATTGTGCTTTGAATAGAAATTATATCGATTTATGTCCAATATCAAATTCTGAAAACTTACGTATATCAAATCGGGAATAACGATATTAATATCTTCCAAATTCCCGCAATAATATCTGTATAATCACAGAATCCAATACTGAAATAATCCGAAGATTATTTCCATTCAAATCCGTTCCAATATATGTATTGGAAAATCTTGGTTTTATTACAACCATTTAAATCCTTTTATTTATTTTAATTAATTTATTAAAATAAATAAATCACTAATTCTGATAAAGATATCTTTTATCTTTATAAACTTGGAATTTTCATCCAAACCCCCTTTAAAACATTTATTATGATTTTACATAATTTCTCCCAATTTTTAATAATTTTATTTTTACTCATACAGTCGGTTTCCAATAACGGCCACCGAACTGCACTTACAGCGACCTTTTCTGAAATTGATTTGGATATATCTCTAAATCTAACAGTTAGATTTCAAATCTCTTATATCCATTGGAAAGCACTTTCCGATACGAAGCCAATGGTTCCGGTTTTAGGAGAATCCGATGGTCGGATCTCCCATTACGTCAATTTAAAGTTAATGGTCGAAATTCGCGAACGGTCGATGCGCAGTGCGTTCTACTCAGGCCATTATATATATAATATATATATATATTATATATATATATATATATATATATATATTTCAACGATTTCTTTTCTAGACATATTCTAAAATGTTTATAAATTCGTTTATAAAATGATTCCAACTTTTATTTCAATTTTAAATCCAAATTGAATATTCTTTCATAACCCGTAACTTCCCCGTGAAGGTAAGAGCGGATACTTTGAGAACAACACACAAAAGAACGCAAACAGAAGAACATTTCATTGCTTATTACAACAATTTCATCGGATTACAAGAATATACAGAGTATGAATAAATATTACACAGAAAATATCAGAGATTTAAATTACATTTAAATACATCGCAGCGGAAAATAATACAAAACACAACTAGAAGTAATACACGGGTACAGAGCTTTCCGAGTATCGTTCCAGCTGTAAGTCAGGATCCTGTGAATATAAATCTGCAAAACCAAAACTACTAGCTGCTGGTGTCAAAAATAAGGGCACCCAGAGTTTAGGTTAAAACAATAAACTCCAGGTCAGTCATGTGACTGGTGTGAGAACTAAAACAGTTATTAATCTTTATTTTAAAGTTAGGTAAACTAAGGGACCACGCCGTACAACACGGAACGGGTTTCCTCCCAAGAATACCAGTGCATAAAACAAACAGCGCAATGCTAAATAAAGAAAAATGAAGCTATTATAAGACCCAGATCCCATCACACAATGCAATGCAACGCAAGCCGGAGGATAGGGTTTTTTACCTTATAATAGCCAAGAATGCTTGATACATTTAAAACAAATCATTTGATACTATTATAAGTGCATAGTGTATAAAACAACTTCAAATCATAAGTATCAATCATAGACGGCATAAGCGCCCCATCCCACTATGTCGCCATATATAGGATTACAACTAAAATCGCAAAGTCACGTATCGGAAGTTGGATTTCCATTTGTGAACCGAGGCAAAAGATAGTCCTCTACCGATTCGAGACAATCTAGCCTACCATGTCTCAGGATCAGAGCTCGAGTGACCCTTGGATCGTCAGGGTCGGTCCACCGATGTGGATTAAAATGTCTGAACACTACGTTTCCCCGCCATTTGGGGCACAAATGAGCCAACAAATGACTCCATCGGCTCCACATAGTCACCGATATATCTGAGGCGCCTCGCAACAGCAACAACCACATAAGTCAAACTCGTCAGGGCGTGCAAAACCACTGACGCCACTTCTAGATAGAAAGAAACGCATGTCCTCCCTGAGGTCACTCTCCCGTTTCTGGTTCACAACTGGGGTGTGAGGCTCGCGAATCAACGCTACACAAAGTTATGCCACATAGGCGGTGCTTTGATCATCAACCACAAGACTCTGCTTTTCAACAGAAGCCTTGATCTATTTGCATCTCAGCATGCCACACAGGCAATTCACGCTATGCAACCGATATCAATCACACATAATGAAATCTGATGTCAGACACACATCCATTTACAAGTCCGTTCTGGGTCTGAACGAAACCGGAGGCACCTTGTACCTCGCATATCCATCGATCTCCAAGTACGTCTGGACGTTCACCAACTGATTCCCTCCTCTTGGGTGTACAACCCAATCAAGATCATCAGTAATCACCCAAATGACGTGAAGGCCTCCGGTCTTCAACCACCGTCTTCCTCTTCGACACCACGTCGAATCAGTTATTCAGAATGGGATAAACCCGGCCTTTCCGAATAACTCACATATTTTATAAATAAGTGTTACACCAACACAACATACGCCTCATTCCAATTCATCAGTCACTAACCGTAAATTAGCAGGAGAATAATTCCCCAAATATTAACCCCGAAGGCCGAAACCAACATCAGATCAATACCCAGGAAACCATTCAACTTAACTGATTCCCAGTTAGGTTCTAAATTTCACATTCTTAGGGAAAGGTTCCCATTAATTTTATCAAAGATAAATTCTTTTAAATTTATTCCTTAATCTTCCTTTTGAATATCAATTCAAACTAGTCGGGATTAGCGAACCACACCGAAGTAATCATTTATTCTATTTCCCAATCCCAACCTATTCATCCCATGAAGTAAAACTGGTAATACTTCATATTTAACACCACGGTGTTATCGGTAAATTCAATTACCATTTCACGTTCAAATTTAATTAAAGATTTAACTATCGCTTGGAGCAGAACTGGTGATACTCCATTCTCGATCTTTTCAATCTAATTAAAGATTCATTAAAACTCCACTTAGTTTTAACCTTTAACTGGGTTAAAGAACCGATGTCATTTAAAACACGGTTCACGATAAACCCCAAAATCACATCACATTTCAATCAGTCCCTAACCGTAAATTAGTAAGAGGACAGTTCCCTAAACATTAACCCCGAAGGCCGAAACCAACATCAGATCAATATCCAAGAAACCATCCAACTTAACTGATCCCCAGTTAGTTCTTAATTTTCTTAACTCCATTTGGGTTTAAGAACAACATTATTAAAGATACCGTTCACGACAACCCAAAATCCCATTTGATATTAAATACAAGGCTCTGAATAGAAAATATATCGGCTTATATTCAAAATCAAATTCTGAAACCAACAAATATCGTATTGGAAATAACGATATAAATATATCTTTCAAATTTCCATAACAACATCTGTATAATCATGAAATCCAACATCGAACTATTCCGAAGATGATTTCGATTCAAATCCATTCTAATTCAATTATTGGAAATTATGGTTATTTTCAAAACCATTTCAAATCAAATTTATTTATTTTAAAAAAAATAGAATTATAATTCTAGTTTAAAACTAGTTCATTTCGATAAAAATCTATTTTTATCTTTTCAAATATGGAGTTTTTCATACCAATTCTTCCCAAATCATTTCTTATGATTTTACACAAATTATTACTATTTTTAATATTTTTATCAAGGCCCGTACAGTCGATTTCCATCAACGGCCATCGAACTGCACTTACAGCGACCTTTTCCAAATTTGATTTGGACATAATTCCAAATCCAACCATTAGACTTCTAATTTCTTATATTCGTTAGAAAGCTCTTTTCGATACGAACCCAACGGTTCCGGTTTTAGGAGAATCCGACGGTCGGATCTCCCGTAATATCCATTCGAAGTCAATGGTCGAAATTCGCGAACTGCTGCAGCGCGGCGCGTTCTATTCAGGCCATTATATATAATATATACTTCGTCGATTTCCTTTTAAAACGTATTTTATAAATCGTTTTAAATTCGTTTTCAAAACGATTTCAACTTCATATTCAATTTCAAATCAAAATTGCACATCATCGATATACAAATGATAATATTTTCAAAACGTTATATTTTGAAATCATTTTCTTTTCTATGTTCATTATAAAAATGAATAAAATCGATATAAATATCGTTCACGTCTAAATGGCGTCAATCTAATCAACAGGACTCTTATTCGACACATGAAATTATTTTATTTCAACACATGAATTTATTTTCAATTCAACACATGAATTTATTTTCAATTCAACCCATGAATTTATTTTCAATTCAACACATGAATTTATTTTCAATTCAACACATGAATTTATTTTCAATTCAACACATGAATTTATTTTCTATTCAACACATGAATTTATTTTCAATTCAACACATGAATTTATTTTCAATTCAACACATTAATTTATTTTCTATTCAACACATGAATTTATTTTCAATTCAACACATGAATTTATTTTCTATTCAACACATGAATTTATTTTCAATTCAACACATGAATTTATTTTCAGTTCAACACAAGAATTTATTTTCTATTCAACACATGAATTTATTTTCAATTCAACACAATGGGATATGTATCGTAAGCTGATTCGATCGTTTCGATCAGTTTTGCAATTTAATTATATATATATATATATATATATATATATAATCGATCCCGGCGCTGTTTTTCTTCAGATTTGAATTAAACATTCCAGACAATCCAACCGTTGGATCTTCACACAGTTGGTGTCGTTGGAAAGATATTTCCAAAGCGAACCCAACGGTTTCGGTTTCGGGAAAATCCGAAGGTCAGATCTCCCGCACTAATCGTTTGAAATCTCGGTTTCAAAACACGAACTACAGCTTCGTATTTTGAAATCGAAACTTCAAACGAGTGTACCGGGAGATCCGACCGTCGGATTTCCCCAAAACTGAAACCGTTGGATTCGTTTTGAAAAGATCTTTCTAATGATATAAAATTTGTGAAGATCCAACAGTTAGATTTTCAGGTATGTGTAAATCAAATCTGAAGAAAAACAGCGTCACGACCGCGTTATGGCCTGAAGCGTAGTTTGAATAAATTGGCTATTTTTAAATAAATAAAAATAGCGATAAATCGTTATAAAATATTATAAACGATATGGAATGAAAATAAACCGAATTTACCCGGTTTATTAGATATTTGATGGTTGAAGGTGTTTGGCATGAAAATTTTACTAAAGAATTTATCTTTGATAAAAATAATGGGAACCTTTCCCTAAGAATGTAAAATTTAGAAACTAACTGAAGGTTAGCTAAGTCGAATGGTTTCCTGGGTTTTGATCTGATGTTGGTTTCGGCCTTCGGGGTTAATACTTGGGAAATCGTTCTCTTACTAATTTACGGTTAGTGACTGATGAATTGGAATGAGGCGTATGTTGTGTTTGTGTAGCACTTGTTTATTATATACGCGAGTTGCTCAGAAAGACCGGGTTTATCCCATTCTGAATAACTGAATCGACGATAAGAAGTCGATGATGAAGACGGTGGTTGAAGACCAGAGATCTTCACCTCGGTTGGATGGTAACTGATGTCTTGATTGGGAGGCATCCCGAAATATAGATAATAAGTGGTGATCGTCCAGACGTACGTGGAGATCAATGGATATGCAAGGTATGTGGTGCCTCCGGTTTCGTTCAGACCCAGAACGGACTTGTAAATGGATTAGCTATTGAGTAAAGAATTTATTTGCGTGCCCGACAAATAGGTAAACCTTAATGAGTTGGATGCGCAATTTTATTATTATATCAACTCCTGTGAATGCCATTGGATGCGGAGTGCTGGTTGTTCTGTGTGTAATAATAAACGTCGCCATAGGATAGTAACAATTAATTTTGAACTACACTACATAACATACTTCTTGAAGATAGGCATACTTCGTCATATACCACATAAGCATTTGGAGCTTGTGTGACGAGGTTGAAGATTTACCATATGAGCGAGAGGCTTGTATGGCAATGACTATATTTTACAGGTTGAACTGAGTCTTATAATGGCTTCATTTTTATAAAAAGCATTGCGATGTTTAAAAGATTGACTTGTTTTAAAGCACTGGCAATCCAATGGAGTAAACCCGTTCCGTGAAAGTGGCGTGGTCCTGTGATTAGCCATATTATAAAATGTGTTAAGTAAATTTCTCATACCAGTCCCATGACTGACTCGTAGTTTGTTTCACTTGCAAACTCGGGTGCCCCTCTTTCTACACAGGCAGCCTTGTATTCAGGTTTTAGCAGGCTCTTTCTGGATAGCTGGAGCTGAAGATGGATTCTATCATTTACGTGTTTTTATGTTGTTCAGCTCCTATTGTACATATTATGTTTGTTTTCCACTGTAGACATTTATGTATAGCTGAACTGTATTTGTACTAAGTACGATCCTGTATACTGTGTAACTCTGATGATTAAGTTTATCCAATGTATTCTATTGTACATTATCTGGTGTATTTATTTATTTTTGTTCTGCTATTATCTGTTTATGTGTTATATTCCAAAGATTACCCTTGCCACTGAAACACCCCACCTCCATTAAGGTCACTCACAAAGGGAATGCCTTAACTTTGGTGGAGGTTTATAAATAAAAGCCATAGATAAACTCAAGACAGATATAAGTACACATATTTTAAACAGCGGAAACCAAACAAACTTTTATTTTATCAATACGTGTATCAAACAAAAGATTTCCATAATTGTCTCAAAATACTTTCAACATTACCTCATAACTGCCTTGATTATTAAAGAAGCATGAAAACATAAATAAAGTGACAAAAATCCCCATAGTGATATCCAAAGCCATTATCTGAGCAAGAAAGATCCAAATCATATATCTACGTTCTTGGTGCTTGTAAAGAGTCTGACTGAGTTGAGCTGTTTCCTCCCTGTGGACCTGGGGGGGAACGAAAGAAAAGAAGACGAAAAGAAAATAGGGTCAGACATAAAGCCTGAGTAAATCTAGTAACTCTTCAATATGTGAATAAGAAAAGGGTATGATGGATGTAAACTAAAAATAGGAAAGTGTCACAAGCTAAGGAAGTGTCGAATGTACTATCGCACCCATACTATATCTCTGCACCTACTTGAGTTTATTCTAACTGGCACCCCGTGGTGAGGGTGAAGTGATCCCCATTTTCTAAAGATCGGCTCCTACTCGCGTTAACATGCGTCATACGGCCCCCAAGAATTGTAGATACCTATGCTGGTCCCACCATGGGGTGTATCAAGACCCATGGTGGCGGCCCCGACACAAAACTAGAAGGCATAGGTTATACTACTAGTGTACCCAGTGCCCTGGTTGTCTGCTCCGGAGTGTGTGCACGCCCGCACCCCGTTAGACCTACACTGTGCACCCACTGCCGTCGTTTGACCGCTTACAATCAGCCCAGTAATCGTGCCCCACCCTGCCTAATTTCAGGGTACCGTTGATACCTAACTTTGGGTTATTGCTGAAACGGGTCCCTCGTTACCAGGATTTTCTAGTCAAACATGTTAAGTGGTTAAGTTTCTGTATTTACATAACCCCACCCATCAATTCTTGTTAACATGTTGAATTTGGTTAAGTGTTATAATTGACTTAACCCTACCATCTATCCTTAGCCTCTTAGGAGCACCAGACCACTCACATTAGACAGGTATTGTTGCGGTTACTGGATGTGCCGGTCGGTTCCGGGCAGGTTTACACCATAGCTCAGTCTAACCTCGGGTCCTTATTGGGCTCAATGCTTAACCACCCACATTGGATAGGTATTGTTGTGACTACTAGACAGCCGGGCGGGTCCGGGCAGGTTTACATCACAACTCAATCCAACCTCGGGTTAAGCATATCGTGTTTTCTAAATTTACATATTTTATTACTTCTCAACTATATTTAAATGTCATATCTTTTTATATTTGGGTATTTCAATTCATACCGCTTATGTGTCATAATCATTGGCATGTGCCAAACATGCCAACATATATTTTCATGTTTTACACCCAACGTTATTACCCCCGTTTGTTCGCAACGTTATAACATGTGTTGGGCTTGTCACAATTCAGCCCAATTTTATAAACGTGAGGAAAAAGGGGAAATCAAGAACATGTAATACATAAAGGTGTGTGGCGCATGAACTTGCAATTTGGCGATTCAACTAACATATAACATGGGTCATGTGAACTTGCATTCAAATCAAATGACTAAGTTACTAAATAGGTGACATATGAAATGGCATAGTTTAGGATAATACAAACTTGTGTTTAAACATGTTTAACTTGGCATAATATCGACCATAAAACTAGCATGATATATATTCATCAAAAATGTACAATTTTTACATCTAATCATATAGCCTATTTCAACATGAACTTGCATAGTTTATGAAACCCAAACGATGTTTGACATAGAACCAATTATATTTTGCAAATAAACATGAACTTGCATAGTTTATGAAACATAGATCCAATTATACTTGCAAACATAGATCTAATTATACTTGCCAATAAACATAAGAATGATATCATAGGTTTTGGGTCATGTAGGCATAAAAGGTCTATAACATGTTTACATAAATTCTAATTTAGACTAAGGGAATATACATAGTCCATGCCATCGACATATACAAAAAGGGATCAATTCCTAGTTTTTGCCACAAACTTGCAAGTGCCATTGTTTTTATATACAATTGTTCAATAGGCTTGCATCAATCAATTTATGCCACAAACATCAATACACAAGTCATGATAGAACCATTACAATACACAAAATTTATATGATATAACAACACGATTCTATTTTCATTTACATCGAATCACATCACAGTTTTTATTCATATTCTGAAAGGTCACTATACTTACAACGAATGCAGAATCTTGAATTCTGGATTCTGAATTCTGAAACTGAGATGCGCTCCTTTGGGTAGACTAACGTTGCGTTGATTGATGTGATTAAACTTTAATCCTCTTCTTAATTTGATTCGTCTCTTAGGCTTTAGTGTTGGCTTGTCTCTAGGCTTTCTAATTGACGACCATTCCTAATCCCTTTCCAACAGCATGACGGCTTTTGTATTCTATTATTTGTGTGAATTTAGGGTTAGACTTGAGTTTTATTTATAGAATTTTAAATTGTTTTGAGCCGTCAGATGAAGATAGGAGGAATCTAGACCATACAAAGTTCAAAGAGCCAATCAAAAGGTGACACGTAAGCCCTAGTGACTCAGCCAAGCATCAGAATTCGACCAGACCCTGACCAGGCCAGCCAGGACCTGACCAGTAGGTCATTCTGACCTGGGCGCACTTGGCAGGTGCGCCAGGCTAAAAATGTACTGGCGCACTTCCCAAGTGCGCCAGTTCAACTTTGTTCTGGCGCACTTCCCAAGTGCGCCAGTGCATTCTGACCCGTTTTCTAGTTTTTCTGCCCAACTTCGTTCGTCCATATCTTCTTCGTACGATATCCGTTTTACGCAAACTTGGACTCTATCTCAAGCAGAATTTCGAGATGAACGCAATGGCGTAACCCATTTCCCTTGATTTCATCATTTATAATTAATTATACTTTAATTTGTGAAGCTTAATGTTATAGAATTCACGGGGTGTTACAGCCACCGTTAGTACACAATATTATTTCCAAAATATTAATTTTGAAATTTGCTCTTTTAATATTCATTATAAAATGGATAAAATAAATCGATAAACTTGTTCGGGTTAAAATGGTGTTGCTATTTAAAACAGATTAAATAGCCCAATTCATTATCTTATTCATTTTATACTGGGTCAGACCTCCCACATTAAACCTGCGACTTGTGGATGCTGGATATGCCGGTTGGTTCCGGGTAGACTTATCCCACAAGTTGGGCTTAACCTCGTGTCATCGCCCGTTTCGTATTTGTGCACTTAGACCCCTCACAATAGGCCCAACATTCGTGGCTGCTGGATATGCCAGTTGGGTCCGGGCAGACTTATACCACAAATGTAACCTAACCTCGTGTCCAAGTACAATTATAATTAATAATTATAATTAATTTACTGAAAATATTATTTTAAAATATTCTTTTAAAATAAAGATATGATCTTTACATTAAATTATTACTAATTTTATAAAACCCTTTGTTTCCGAATATCCTAACTGACATTTCAATTTTTAATGAAAAATTAAACTTTCTATATTATTATTTTATAATATTAATCTTTACAAAATGTTCAAATTTTGAAATCAAACCTTCTTATCTTAACATACTAACCGTAAAGATGTAATCTTTTGAATTGAATCCTTTTTATTATAACTTTTAAACAATAAAGATATAATCTTTCTAATTCATACGTCAATTAATTTCATTAACTGAATATTAAATTAAAATATTCCTTTTATTCAAAACTGGAATGAGACCCAATACATTATCATATAATTTTAATTATATGGATTTCAAACATTACATTAATTCCATAATAATGATAAAACATTCAATAACAGCCAAAGTGCGTTTTAAACTAATCACAAGGGCGATGTGTAGTCAGAATATCAACCCAAGACCCGTGTGGCGTTTCAACCAACACAAATTCAAATAATATATTATTAATTGTGCTTTTGAACGATGTGTGAAAATGTACCGTCCAATACACATAAACAAGTCAGGCAACTTGTAAATGGCAGCGTAAACATGTTTTAAATATCATAAATGTCATAACAACATGTTACATATTTCAAATTTCAAACAATTCACAACAGTCATCCAAATCAACATTTATCCAACAAACAATAATTCCAACACAGATAATTAATTAATATTTAATAATAAAAATAATTATTCAGAAATTTGAGTGAGATAAAAGTTCTCACCTTTGTCGGGCTTTAATTGACGGTTTGGGCCCAATTTTGGCCCAAAATCCAACATGCTCTAAAATTGACGAATTTGATGTCTATGCGAAGCTTATGACTCAACGATCATGGCATATCCTGTTTCGCGCGGTTTCGAGTTCGTTACAAAAAGATATGAATTTTCGAAGTTTGTAACAATTTAATAATTAATTTAAAATATGGAAATTACCGAAATTTTCAACTTGCTCAGAATTGGACAAAATTACTGCTCGCTTGAAGCCCTCGACGTAATGAACTCAGCGGATTCAGTTCCATGCATTTTCGAAGACGTGATAAAGAGTTATGCACTTGCGAAGTTAACAAATCGATTTAAATAATATTTGAATTTGTAAAAATTACCCAAAATTTTAACTTCCTCCAAATTGGACGAAATTGGTGTCCACTCGAAGGTCTCATCGCCACGATCGCGGCAGATCCAGTTTTGCATGATTCTGAGTTCGTGGCAGAAAGATATTAATATACGAACATGAAATATTATTTATATAATAAAATCACTATTCACCTTCTTCTCCAAACGACACCCTCAACTTAAAATTCTCGCCACGGCCAAACCGTAAGTCGGAATTGCGCGAAATCAGCGCCATTCTCTCCGGCTTCTCCCCCTCTTTCCATGCCGGGTGGTCCCCCTCCAACTCGCCACGTGGGGCCCACGATCTGTAGATGAACGGAAAAGTGCAGTTTCCGTTCATCTTAGTGCTGCGGCCGCCTCGGTGCTCCAAATGCCACCAATTTTTGTCAGTAACTAGATCTCGACCTCCCGAACAACTTTCGTTCAGGTCACTTTGCCTGAAAATGCACAGATCGACGGGAAAAAAATCGTTTTTGTTTTCAGTTTCGAAATTGTTGTTTTGCTGTTTTCGTCATTTTCTCGCCAAACCGTACACTTTCAGACCAAACTTCCTTGGACAAAGTTGTACATCTATCTCCCTCTACAACTTCCCTAACTTGGGCCATCACCTAATTCTTCACGGATTGGCCAAAAAACCCAAATTTCCAACAGTAGTTTTCTGCCGTTGAACACAGATCCCGGTGAATCCGTGCGACGTTAGGCCATGGATTTTTCATGGGAGGTAGAGACGATAGAGATGCACAAAACCCAAAAAGGGTTTGGTCTGATTTTGTTTCGTTTGAGAGATATAAATTTTTGAAGAATCAAGGTCTTATTTGCAAAGAAAATTTTAGTGGAGAAGTGAGCCGCCATGAGAGAAATGAAGAAGGAGACTAGAATTAGGTTTAGAGAAATGGTTAGGGTGGGATTATGAGATATTATATAGAGGTTGTTAATTTTTAAATTAAGTCCATGTGTAATACAACCCATTTAATTAATAACCCATATGTTCTATTATTTTAAGTCCTTTCCAGTGTTTTAAAATCTGTACGAATACATACATTATTAAATTTTGCTGAAAACTGGAACATAACCTTTTCTCGACGATACGAATCCAAAGAAACTGGTTTCGTTGAATTCTGAGTCCGTATGAATTATCAATGAATTTTTAAAGTCTAAAAATTGACCGTTTTCAATGAAAAATTAATAACGCCCACATACTGACTCCAAAAATTTCAGAAAAATTATTTCTAGCTTTGTTTTGACGATACTTTCCCAACAAAACTAATTTCATCGAATTTGAAGACCGTTTGAAAAATGGCTATTTTTAAGGCGTATATATATATATATTATATTAAAAATACATATATAAATAAATAAATTTCGAATATCAAAATATATCAGTGTTTACACTTTTTCAATGCGAAAACCTCATTTTGAACTCAGTGGATGTGGTTTCGAGTCCCAATTCATTCGTATGTAAAAAGCAGCGTTTGGGCCATATATATTATATATAAACTTTCCCGTATTTTTCTGATATCTTGATTTGGACATAACTTTTGATTCCCGATATGAAATTTCAATTTTTCGGATTCGTTGGAAATATATTTTTAAATAGATTCTAATATTTTTGATTTTGCTAAAATCCGATTTATTTCGCATCTTGTATAGTCAGTCAAAGTTAAAATTCAAATTTTCAAACTGCCGCGCTATTTCTAACTCCTTTTATAATTTTAATAAAATTTATTCGTTTTAACTTCGATTAAAATAAATTTGTAGTTTTTATTATATAAAATAAATTATTTTAAATATTAAAAACCCATTAAAATAATTAAAATAAAAATTTTAAATTCGGCCCAAAATTCCGGGCGTTACAATTTACAAACAGACTGGGAAGAATGTAGTTTTTGGATTAGATTTATCTTGGCAATGATTTGGATTTTGGATTGGCTAGCTCGGATGCTCGTGAATTATGGATTTCGAGCTTATGACAATACAAAACACAACCTCCACAACTAGGTACGTTTTGTAGTGCTAATGTTAACCCGCCTTTTTACAAAGCTATTACACATTAGATTCAAATACTTGGACTTCTACATTATTGAGGCATACAGCCTGAAGAGATGAGTGGATAACTCAGTACTAGAGCACAGATAAGTATGTAGAATTATGATAAGCGGAATCACTCGGAAGACATTCTAGAATTGGATATGTAAGGATTTGGACTCAGACAATGTTTGGATCTTTGATGATCCAGATTTCAGATCAATGAAGATCCAAAAGATAGGTTTTAGACCTTCAAAGACCCATAGTTCGCATCTTCAAAGATTGCACAAGTTTCACATCTTTGAAGATTTGAAGGAAAGGTTCAAATCAGTAAAGTTCAAGAGGACAGAGTTTGGATCAACCAAGATTTGGAAGATAAGGTTCAGATTAGCAAAGGTTCAGAGCCATGAGTGTATATTTCAACTTCAATAAACAAACGCAGAATAATTTGGAAACAGAGAGGTGAAATCGAGAATGGACTTCAGAGACGTGGAACTTGGATGAAGCAGGGATTGCATCCCAGATCGCTCGACCCAATTTGACAAAAAACTGAATCTTTGCTGACCCATATTGGGATCAATACTGATCTGATTGTCAACTTCTAAGCGATCCAAGCCCTAATTCTTATACTTGGTCACCTCATTCTACCCGACTTTCAAAGAAAATTTTCAGGCTAAGCCGGATTGATCTGCAGTTATAAATATACCACTTATATCTCATTAGATAGGATCATTTTTTGAAAACTACGGGAAGTTGTCACAACCTGGATTTTTGGCGATAATTAATTTACTCATTTAATTAGATTCCAAAAATGAATATTTTTGTAAACAATGGAATTCGACTATGAAATTGGATCATTACGTTCGTAACGGAATTCTGGTCAATTTTCATGGTTGGAACTTCGCGAACGGAGCCCGTTTGAAAAAGTTACGAATGAAATATGAAAATAGACGGAAAATGAGTCAAGCTGAATATTATATAAATAGTAATTAACATTTCCCCGCCACCTTGTTGTCAGATCGACCTCAATCACTGCATCGACCGCTTGGTCGATACAGGCAGTGGCGGCTAGAGTTATGTATATTATAAAAGTTATAATAAATTCTGGAATTAAATCTAACGGTTTAGGGTCTTTTTTACGCCTACAAATAAAGGGCTAGACCCCCACTCTTTTGTTCATATTTTCTGGACGAACCAGTGAAGCTCTGTCATTACCAATCTTCCAATATCTTCTAAAACCTAAAGTATAAACATTTACAAATCTAATCAATAAGAATTGGAGAGATTGAATTTATATTTATGAATAAGGGTTGGTTCTTCGATTAGGTAATTCTTTTGTTTAAATTTCCTTCTTTTCCAATTCTTCTTTCAGATCTACAAATCTAAATCAATGTTTGCAAATTCCCTTTGTAAATAAACTATAGATCTGTAGGATTTGGAAATTATAAGCCTAAAAGTTGTGTTCATATTTGGATAGCTTTCGGGTGAGTGAGAAATACATTCATTGTTTATAATAACTTATATAATTTGTTTGTGTTGAATTTGAATTACATGCCTAAAAGTTTATCAGGTTTGTTTGCTTTTGTTAAATCTATAATAACATATATGTAAATTAGGTATGGATTCATAGGCTTTTATGTTTAATATTATCATATTGCCTACAATGATTCTTAGATTGTTTTTGGTTATGGTAAACACCTCGGATCTAGAAACTAGTCCCAAGTTATTGTTAGATATGAAGTATTTTATTCCAAATTCATAGGATTTAAATGTTGATTTGTAGGTTGTACAGTTTTGGTTAGAATAATTGTCCTTTTGTGTTTGTACTTGGTTATTGTAAATATGCCTTTTTTTATTCTTTTTTTAAAAAAAAAGCTTTATTTTAAACCAGCAAAAAATATAAACAAACCAAATAGGAAAGGATGTGTAAATTCACTATGTTTGTACGTAGTTTACATCAGCTACTCCAAAAATAAATATTTTCTTTCTTGTGATTTGAAATATGCCGATATTCCTCTTTTAAATATTTTAGGCAAAACTTACAATAATTACAGTTGTTAATCTTTTTATAAGATTTTGAATCATAAAACAAAATTAAACACAAAAAGGGTTGTTTTGGTCATTAGTTTAGACCGGAACATAAATTATAAATAATAATAAACTAAAATTAGTAACTACGTTAATTTCGCACTTTAAATATATATATATACACCTTATACATCCAAATCAATGTAAATAACGCTATTATATTATATTAATAAATGTTTGTTGTTATGTACTTGAATTCCAATATTTTCCGTTTTATGGGAATGTGTACGGAAATACAGTCCATCTTAAATGGAAATAAATGTGATGACCGTTATAGCAATAAATGTGGAATTGATTTGATATAAATAAAAAGTCAATGAACAAGGTATTAAATATTGTAACCACGTACGTTTTGGGGAAATGAATTGTATAGGAAATAAATGCCTAAATGGTTACAATTTAAATTATGATTAGGAATAAGGATTGTAACTCCAACAAAGGAAATAAATAATTAATAAACTTATATATATTAAAATAAGAGTTAATATAGAAATGTTTGGGAGTTACAATAATTAGATTGAATTTAAATGGTACTGATATAAATGGATTTAACAGGTTAATTGATGCCCTAGGAAATATGACCGTTAGGGTCATTAATGGTAGATAATGATATGTATAAATAATAAATGGAATTAAAGGGGGTTAATGGAACATATTCTCGTAGCAAATTCTAAGTCCAATAAGAAAATAAATAATCAAACATCTTAGGCTAGGAAGCTATAGATTTTTCTTATTTTATTATAGTTCATCTAGAATTAATTAAATTAGAAATAAGGATAGGATTTAATAGGTTAATGATGTGAGGTCGGTCGCTTTATTCGAAAGAAGTCTGCACTTTTCAACGGTCGTATATATGTACAACTGATGTGAGATATCATTAATCATAGGAACCCGATACAATAGTTAATTGTGTAGCGAGAAATATTTCCTAAAATAAGGTTTACTTCAAGTGTTGAGGTATTAAGTTGTTGTATGGCCCACCTCTCATCCAAAAAAAATCAAAAAGGAAATAATTTATAAGTGTGGCCTACTTTTGGATTTGAGGTATTAAGTAGTGGGGATCCGCCTATTGGGTATAATCATTGGGTCCGCCCTTAAAAGGTATTAAATGATCAAATAGCGCACCTCTCCATAAATATGAAGTATTCAAGGCTAATTGGGTACAAGATTGGTAATCTCCACGATAGTCCGCTTCCTTTGGATATTAAGTGACTGGAGTTAGAGCCCATCATGGGAAAAGGTATTAAATGACCGCCATGGAGGTACTATAGGTTTTCCTATCATGCGAGAAGTATTAAGTGACCAGGAGATTATCCAATAAGATTTGTTGGATAGTAACACGTGGGTCCGCCGAGGGAAGGTTATAAATAATGGTTAGTTGTCTACCTATCATGTAAGTAATAAGTGATTACTTACTATCCTTGTCTTACGCGGGGCTTGGATATATGCATGAATGACGTAAGTGTTAAATTAGTAGGACTCAGTAGCTCGTGTTCTCTAATTTAGATTAATGTAGGGTATCCTCCTTGGGTCTTAAGTGAACGGAAGGATTCACCCTTATCTTATATTGATAGTGAGGTTTTAAGTGGTTATATCGAAATAACTTACCTCCTTATAGCATTTTGAGTAGTTGGAAAGCCCACCTCTTAGTTTTTGGTAGTTGGTTGAATTGTGGTTTACAGGCTTCATACATATGCGTAAAAGTTATATCTCAGTAATGCGATATTGTTATCTTTAGGAAGCGTTGCCTTGGGTTAGTCGTTCTACCTAAACCTCTACAAGGTTAAGTTAGAATTACTAGCCTTATTAGACATATGGTTTTGGGTGAAACCAAAAGGGATACATTTGTGTGTTGTAGACAATGTTGTACATTTTCTACTCATTGAGACTTGTTGTTCTGACCCCCTCTTTATACCAACTCTCAGGTTTACCTTGAGGAAGACAGGTCTTAGTAAGTGTTCAAGTTTTGTTTTTGGTTCTTGTTCTCTCATGCTCGGTATTAATATGACGATTTCCTTTTAAGGTAGTTGCCTACGTCGATACTTGTTATCCTATCTTGTTTCCGTTGTGAGTTAGTTTTATTGTACTCTGATTATGCTCATGCTCATTATTTGTAGGTATCAAATTTATACTCTCCATGCTTGGATGTGTTTGAGTTTCAATTTTTGTCGAAATTCAGGCTTAGAAAAGTGTGGGATGTTACAGAGGCTCTGCCATTCTCAAAACTCAAATCTTCTTCTAGCACCTTCCATTCTTCAATCGAAATACTATATTTGTAATCCTTAGTACAATAAAAGGATTACTTCACAATGGACGTAAGCAGATTGTCGAACCACTATAAATCCGGTGTTCTTTTTTCTGTATTCTTATATCTATATTCTGCATTTGTGATTCAAATCTTAGTGCTTGTTCATGTATGTTTTCTATGCTTAGAACAAATAGTGGTTGTTGCTTTCACAGATACTGGGGTGTTAATGCCATTTTTAACGTCATTGTATAAATATAATAAAAGTTTGGTTAAACCAATAACAAATTTTTTTACGGGCCGATTACAAGCCAATTAGTTTCAAAATCAAACTAAACTATCCAAAATTATCTGGTTTAACCAAATAATAGGCATATGTAGTACGAGAGTGCAAGGACTAGGCCACTTTGTCAAAGAACAACATGATCGACCTATTCGCCGCTAAGCATGGATTATGCTTAGTAAGGGTCCGGAAAGAATATAGATTAGCTCCAAGAGGCTGTGAACCTTCTTATAAACCTAGAGAGACCGTGAACTCGACTAACAGTCCCTATAGAACTTTAATTTGGATAACGATCCAAAGAGGTCGAGGATTTTGCAATTGACTTGGAGAGGTCATAGATTTGGATATTGGTTCTAGCTAAAGATCCAAAGAGATCGAGGATTTGCCAATCGATCTAAATAGATCATGATTTTGTATATTGGCTTTAAGCAACTAGAAAAGTGGATTACGATTTGAACAGATTATGATTCCACCATCGACTCGGAACAGTCATAGAATTCAATTATGATTCAAGGAGATCAAGAATTGGAATCGTAGATCAGATTTATACAAAGCACACCATACATAGGCAAAACATGCTTTGGAGGTAAGTATTAACCCACATTTTTGCAAGACAGTTACACATTAGTTTTGGCTAAATGAACTTCCCAGTAATCAAGGCAAAAAGCTCGAAGAGATGACAGAATGACTCGAAAATCAAATATGGATAATAATGATAATATGACGTTGTGATTAAGTAGATTAACTCAAATGACATCCTAGAATTGCCTAAATATGGATTGACACTTCCCCTAGACGGTAGATCGATACATATCCCTTCCCATGTTCAGGAGATCATATCGGATCGTCATGGCAATGGACAACTTAACTTACAGTTCGGCTCAACATAAATCATTCAATGCTCACAATTTCACCTAGGCAGTTATGGAAAACAATACAAGAGATCCGAAGCAGAAAGCAGAAAGCAAGGGGGAATTAAACCAGGCATCGGTACTAACTGAAACACCCCACCTCCATTAGGGTCACTCTCAAAAGGAATGCCCTAATTTTGGTGGAGGTTTATAAGTATAAGTCACAGATATACAAGACAGATATAAGAACACATATTTTTGAACAGCGGAAAACAACAACTTTTATTTCATTAAAATATGTGTTACACAAACCATGCCATAATTGTCTTACAATATTTCCAAAATCATAACTGTCTTGATTACATTATTTAAAGAAGCATAAAGAAAACATAAATAAACTGCAAAAGTCCCATAGTTGCTGTCCAAAGCCATAGTCCAAAACGAAAAGATCCAAGCAATACATTCTTTCTCTTCAAGCTGGATAAGAAGGCTGGTCAAGCTGCGGTATTCCCTCCCTGTGGACCTGGGGGGGGGGGAACGGAAGAAAAGAAGACGAAAGAAAAGTAGAGTCAGACATAAAGCCTGAGTAAGTCTAGGACTATTCAGTCTATGAATAAAGAACTGGGTATAATAAGTATAAACTAGAAATGGAAAAGCACCATAAACTTGGTTAAGTTGTCTAGGGTCGAATATACTATCATACCCCATATTAATCTCTGTACCCCATATAAACTAGTTCCCAACAGGCACCCCATAATCAGGGTGAAGTGATCCATTTTATGATGATCGGCTCCTACTCGCATAGTTACTTGTGTCTTACGGCCCCCGATGTTGTAGTTACCTGTGCTGGTCCCACCATGGGGTGTATCAAGTCCCATGGTGGCGGCCCGACACAATCCTAGAATGCACAGGTATGCTACTGGTGCCCAGTGCCTTATTTTTCTGCGCCGGAGTGTGTGCACGCCCGCACCCCGTTAGAACCTACACTGCTGCACCACCGCCGTCGATTTGACCTCTTACAATCAGCCCAGTAATCGTGCCCCACCCTGCCTAGTTTCAGGGTATCATGATACCTTGTAGGGTTACTGCGAAAAGGGTCCTCCGCTACTAGGTTTTCTATTTCTAGCCAACATGCTAAGTTGGTTATGTGTTTTATAAATCTAACCCCCCAATCAGTCCGTTTAGTTTAGCATGTTCCATTTTGATTAAGTATTAATATAATTTACTTAATCCTATCAATCCTGACTCAACCTTAATTGTCTTATTAAAGCCTTGACCTCTCACATTAGACAGGTATTGTTGTGGCTGCCTGTTGCCGGTTGGGTCCGGGCAGTCTTACGCCACAACTCAGTCTAACCTCGGGTCCTTATTGGGCTCCATGTTTAACCACCCACATTGGATAGGTATTGTTGTGACTACTGGACAGCCGGGCGGTTCCGGGCAGGTTTACATCACAACTCAATCCAACCTCGGGTTAAACACATCGTATTTTCTACATTTACATATTTTGTCTTTCTTCTTTTTATATGTAAATATTTGCGGCCCATTATTCAAAATCAATTTAAGCTAATGGTGTAAAGGTTTACACCAATCATGGGCCCAACCCATTCTTGAATTTGGGCCCATCTACTTTTATATTTTCATTTATTAATTAATTTGGCCCAACGCTATTTCCCCCGTTTAATACGTTCGTTTATTATAATGTATGTTGGGCTTAGCCTTTTAAGCCCAACTTAGCCACGTGAAAAAGGGGAGGCTTAAAACATGATTATATACACAAAAAAAAAGGGGAATGTGAACGCATGAACTTGCAACATAACGTTGGAACTACAAAATAGAAACTGGTGTACTTGCATTGTGGTAACATATACTTTGGTCATAAAGCATAAGTGACATGAATCAAACCATGTAAACTTGTAGTTAAGAATCTAACTAAATTAGATATCATTATTGACACATAGTCTTAACTACAACATAAACCTATATTTTTATTTAGGCATAATGTCAAACATAAGCAAATCATGTTTATAAAATTACTACATGTTAACAAAAAGGTGCTTACTTTTGTCACTAATACAAAAGTATGGTTCAACTAAAATTATCCCAACTTAATTCTTATATGAATCATGGTTTTCATTTTATTCATAGAATTATAGCATAAACATATCTAAACTTACATCATGGTTTTTATTTTATCTATGTAAACTTGCAAGAGGAATGTAATTCTAATGTAATTCTAATGTAACTTATGATAACAACATGAGCCTAAAAACATGTTTTTCAATTGGGCATAATAACGAACATAGTTTAGTCATGTTCATAAAATTAATACAAATTTACAAAGATGTGTGCTTTTGTCACTATCACAAAAATATGATTTTATACTTGAACTATGATGCCAATTCCAACATAACTTCATATGAATCATAATACTTAGGTGAATCAAATTACACTAAAGATGACCATAGAATTTTACATCATGTTGTCATAACAATAGATCATAGACTTGCATCAATTCCAATTAAAATATCATAACATATAGTTGTTAACATGAATCATATACTTGCATGAATCTGAAATAAATTATTACAACATATAGTTGTTAACATGAATCATATACTTGCATGAATCTTAAATAAATTATTACAACATATAGTTGTTACTTTCAATATGAATCATATGCTTGCAATTATCAAATGGGTGTTGTAAATAACTACCACAAACATGTAGTTTTCAATATGAATCATATGTTTGCATGAGTCCCAATCAAAATTCCACACATGTGGTTGTCAACATAAACCATATACTTGTATGAATCAAACCATAGCATTGCCAAATCGTTAGAATCAAAATAACATACAAATATAAGTCATTATCGCCACAATTCCATTTCGTTTCCAACGCAAATCGCGTGTTTGCAAATATCCAATCGTATACCATAATATTCCCAAATCGTTTTGCATCAAAGCAACATACAAATATAGATTATTATCGCCACAATTCCATTTCTTACATTACACAAATCAACACAATTATTTAATTCATATCGGAATAGCACTCTACTTACAGTGTATGGCGAATCTTTAATTCAGAAATCTGAGATGCTATCCTTTGTTGTAGGCGTTGATTTGATTTAGTTGTTGTTGCTTTAAGCTTTGATCTTCTTTTAATTTGATTCGTCTCTTAGGCTTGTTGGCTTGTCTCTAGGCTTTCTAATTGACGGCCATTCTTAGTTTTTCTCCAGCAGCATGACGGCTATTGTATTCTATTATTTGTGTGAGTTTAGGTTAGGTTTGAGTTGTATATATAGAATTTTAGGATTAATTTAGGCCGTTTGATTAATCCTAGAAATGACCACAACCATTCAGTCAGGATAGAGTTATCCTATTGACTCAGCCATGAGTCAGAAATGACTCAGCATTGACTCAGCGATGAGTCAGAAATGACTCAGCGTATTAAATGTTCACCAATTCAAACGTAAATACGTATTTAATAGATACATTTTCCCCTTTACCGTATTAATTACCCATATATAAATATTTATTTATATATGAATAAATATTTTCTTACCTTTAATTTGTCATAATTAAAAATTGGAGAAGGCCAAAAAAAAAAAAAACATCCTTGACAACCAAAAATGCGCAACGTACGCTACATGATGCGTACACGTCATATATATATATATATATATATATATATATATAGTCGTATATGTATATATATATTATATATATATATTCATTTTTTTCTCTATCTTCCCAATTACCCATTTTCACACTAAACCACGTTTTGAACTGCGTTCACACTAGGCTATTTTAAGCCATTGCCCTAAAACAAAAATAGGGCGCTGGCAGGGATCGAACTCTGTACCTCTTGTATGCAAGTCATGTGTTCCAACCAAATGAGCTACTAAGTCTTTTGCTTACAAACCCTAGAACAATGCTAAACATTATTCGTTTCCCATTCTTTTTTTTTCATGTTTTGCTGCGATATTTAAATTAAAGATATCTTCTTCACACGTTATCCGTTTTGCGTAAACTCGGACTCTATTTCGCGTATTTTTCCGAGACGAACCCAATGGCGTATCCCGTTTCCCTTAATTCATTGATTTGAAATTAATTATACTTTAATTTGTGAATTTCACTGTTATAGAATACACGGGGTGTTACATTCTCCCCCACTTAAAAGGATTTCGTCCCCGAAATCTTCAAGTTAGGAGGAATGTATATATATCCTAACATCCAAACATCCATCTACTCATCCATCAAACACGAGTATCCATTGTCCTTAAAAGACTTCTAATGCTTCATGATCATATGCAAAGTGTGTGTGTACATGTACTTATCTAATGCAAAATCAGGCGGTCTACTGATTCAGTTGACCTCCTTAATGCGAATTATGTAGGTGCCATGAATCCATTATGTATGCAAATTTTCCTATTCATGATTCTACATGAGTGCACAATCATTCATACAAATGCAACATCCATATGACAACACATTAAAGTTCAACCATATACGAATGCAAACATATATGCATATGCAATATGAAGTGACTGAGCCGATCTAAAACCTAGATTGTGCGTGTATATGCAACCACGAGCAACCACTTGCAACCATCATCCATAACATGTTTCAACTACATGTTTACATCCAAAAAGATTCTACCTATGGTTCTCAAGATAGGATCGAGGAGAGAAATAGGATAAAACAAAGCATCTAGAATAAGTTAACGATGTACCGCCAGAAGGTCCGGTCTGCTTCTCAGGGCAGTCTTTGCTGATGTGTCCAGTCTTCCCACAATGAAAACATTCACCTTGCTTTCTCTTCCTCTTTCTACAATCCTTGGCTATGCGCCCTTCCGCACCAAAGTAATTGCATTTCCTTTTATCTTTTAAAAATGCTTCTTTAAATTTCCTTTTTGAAAATAAATTTTCAAAACTTTTTATCTTATCTGGTAAACCTATGCTCTGATACCAAGTGAAACACCCCACCTCCATTAGGGTCACTCTCAAAGGGAATGCCCTAATTTTGGTGGAGGTTTATAAGTATAAGTCACAGATATACAAGACAGATATAAGAACACATATTTTTGAACAGCGGAAAACAACAACTTTTATTTCATTAAAATATGTGTTACACAAACCATGCCATAATTGTCTTACAATATTTCCAAAATCATAACTGTCTTGATTACATTATTTAAAGAAGCATAAAGAAAACATAAATAAACTGCAAAAGTCCCATAGTTGCTGTCCAAAGCCATAGTCCAAAACGAAAAGATCCAAGCAATACATTCTTTCTCTTCAAGCTGGATAAGAAGGCTGGTCAAGCTGCGGTATTCCCTCCCTGTGGACCTGGGGGGGGGGGGAAACGGAAGAAAAGAAGACGAAAGAAAAGTAGAGTCAGACATAAAGCCTGAGTAAGTCTAGGACTATTCAGTCTATGAATAAAGAACTGGGTATGATAAGTATAAACTAGAAATGGGAAAGCACCATATACTTGGTTAAGTTGTCTAGGGTCGAATATACTATCATACCCCATATTAATCTCTGTACCCCATATAAACTAGTTCCCAACAGGTACCCCATAATCAGGGTGAAGTGATCCATTTTATGATGATCGGCTCCTACTCGCATAGTTACTTGTGTCTTACGGCCCCCGATATTGTAGTTACCTGTGCTGGTCCCACCATGGGGTGTATCAAGTCCCATGGTGGCGGCCCGACACAATCCTAGAATGCACAGGTATGCTACTGGTGCCCAGTGCCTTATTTTTCTGCGCCGGAGTGTATGCACGCCCGCACCCCGTTAGAACCTACACTGCTGCACCACCGCCGTCGATTTGACCTCTTACAATCAGCCCAGTAATCGTGCCCCACCCTGCCTAGTTTCAGGGTATCATGATACCTTGTAGGGTTACTGCGAAAAGGGTCCTCCGCTACTGGGTTTTCTATTTCTAGCCAACATGCTAAGTTGGTTAAGTGTTTTATAAACCTAACCCCCCAATCAGTCCGTTTAGTTTAGCATGTTCCATTTTGATTAAGTATTAATATAATTTACTTAATCCTATCAATCCTGACTCAGCCTTAATTGTCTTATTAAAGCCTTGACCTCTCACATTAGACAGGTATTGTTGTGGCTGCCTGTTGCCGGTTGGGTCCGGGCAGTCTTACGCCACAACTCAGTCTAACCTCGGGTCCTTATTGGGCTCCATGTTTAACCACCCACATTGGATAGGTATTGTTGTGACTACTGGACAGCCGGGCGGTTCCGGGCAGGTTTACATCACAACTCAATCCAACCTCGGGTTAAACACATCGTATTTTCTACATTTACATATTTTGTCTTTCTTCTTTTTATATGTAAATATTTGCGGCCCATTATTCAAAATCAATTTAAGCTAATGGTGTAAAGGTTTACACCAATCATGGGCCCAACCCATTCTTGAATTTGGGCCCATCTAATTTTATATTTTCATTTATTAATTAATTTGGCCCAACGCTATTTCCCCCGTTTAATACGTTCGTTTATTATAATGTATGTTGGGCTTAGCCTTTTAAGCCCAACTTAGCCACGTGAAAAAGGGGAGGCTTAAAACATGATTATATACACAAAAAAAAAGGGGAATGTGAACGCATGAACTTGCAACATAACGTTGGAACTACAAAATAGAAACTGGTGTACTTGCATTGTGGTAACATATACTTTGGTCATAAAGCATAAGTGACATGAATCAAACCATGTAAACTTGTAGTTAAGAATCTAACTAAATTAGATATCATTATTGACACATAGTCTTAACTACAACATAAACCTATATTTTTACTTAGGCATAATGTCAAACATAAGCAAATCATGTTTATAAAATTACTACATGTTAACAAAAAGGTGCTTACTTTTGTCACTAATACAAAAGTATGGTTCAACTAAAATTATCCCAACATAATTCTTATATGAATCATGGTTTTCATTCTATTCATAGAATTATAGCATAAACATATCTAAACTTACATCATGGTTTTTATTTTATCTATGTAAACTTGCAAGAGGAATGTAATTCTAATGTAATTCTAATGTAACTTATGATAACAACATGAGCCTAAAAACATGTTTTTCAATTGGGCATAATAACGAACATAGTTTAGTCATGTTCATAAATTAATACAAATTTACAAAGATGCGTGCTTTTGTCACTATCACAAAAATATGATTTTTATACTTGAACTATGATGCCAATTCCAACATAACTTCATATGAATCATAATACTTAGGTGAATCAAATTACACTAAAGATGACCATAGAATTTTACATCATGTTGTCATAACAATAGATCATAGACTTGCATGAATTCCAATTAAAATATCATAACATATAGTTGTTAACATGAATCATATACTTGCATGAATCTTAAATAAATTATTACAACATATAGTTGTTAACATGAATCATATACTTGCATGAATCTTAAATAAATTATTACAACATATAGTTGTTACTTTCGACATGAATCATATGCTTGCAATTATCAAATGGGTGTTGTAAATAACTACCACAAACATGTAGTTTTCAATATGAATCATATGTTTGCATGAGTCCCAATCAAAATTCCACACATGTGGTTGTCAACATAAACCATATACTTGTATGAATCAAACCATAGCATTGCCAAATCATTAGAATCAAAATAACATACAAATATAAGTCATTATCGCCACAATTCCATTTCGTTTCCAACGCAAATCGCGTGTTTGCAAATATCCAATCGTATACCATAATATTCCCAAATCGTTTTGCATCAAAGCAACATACAAATATAGATTATTATCGCCACAATTCCATTTCTTACATTACACAAATCAACACAATTATTTAATTCATATCGGAATAGCACTCTACTTACAGTGTATGGCGAATCTTTAATTCAGAAATCTGAGATGCTATCCTTTGTTGTAGGCGTTGATTTGATTTAGTTGTTGTTGCTTTAAGCTTTGATCTTCTTTTAATTTGATTTGTCTCTTAGGCTTGTTGGCTTGTCTCTAGGCTTTCTAATTGACGGCCATTCTTAGTTTCTCTCCAGCAGCATGACGGCTATTGTATTCTATTATTTGTGTGAGTTTAGGTTAGGTTTGAGTTGTATATATAGAATTTTAGGATTAATTTAGGCCGTTTGATTAATCCTAGAAATGACCACAACCGTTCAGTCAGGATAGAGTTATCCTATTGACTCAGCCATGAGTCAGAAATGACTCAGCATTGACTCAGCGATGAGTCAGAAATGACTCAGCGTATTAAATGTTCACCAATTCAAACGTAAATACGTATTTAATAGATACATTTTCCCCTTTACCGTATTAATTACCCATATATAAATATTTATTTACATATGAATAAATATTTTCTTACCTTTAATTTGTCATAATTAAAAATTGGAGAAGGCCAAAAAAAAAAAACCATCCTTGACAACCAAAAATGCGCAACGTACGCTACATGATGCGTACACGTCATATATATATATATATATATATATATATATATATATATGCGTATATGTATATATATATTATATATATATTCATTTTTTTCTCTATCTTCCCAATTACCCATTTTCACACTAAACCACTTTCTGGCGGGGATCGAACTCTGTACCTCTTGTATGCAAGTCATGTGTTCCAACCAAATGAGCTACTAAGTCTTTTGCTTACAAACCCTAGAACAATGCTAAACATTATTCGTTTCCCATTCTTTTTTTTCTTCATGTTTTGCTGCGATATTTAAATTAAAGATATCTTCTTCACACGTTATCCGTTTTGTGTAAACTCGGACTCTATTTCGCGTATTTTTCCGTGACGAACCCAATGGCGTATCCCGTTTCCCTTAATTCATTGATTTGAAATTAATTATACTTTAATTTGTGAATTTCACCGTTATAGAATACACGGGGTGTTACACTAACCCATACTGATTGCACCATGGGATTGATGTCGAACCCTATATCTTCGAGATACGGCTTCACGACTTCTGGCGGGAATTTGACTTAATCCATAGGTTCTATCGAAGAAAATTTAGATCGATCTATGCACATCTTTAGCTATGAATGCTAGATCATTGCCTTAGGAAAATGATTTTCTTTTTGCCTCTCTATCTACTGACATTTTTATTCGTCATTGTAAATAAATGATGAAACTTCTGACGTGGGCGTAAACAGAGTAAACCGAATCATTATAAAATCTTCATGTCTACTTTTCTCAATGTTTTCATTCTACTTTTTTTTGTTTACTACTATATTCTGTTGCGAGATTGGTGTCATTTCTAGGCATCAACATTTTGGCATCAAAGCTTGGATTGTTGAATTTTTGTGCTTTCATATAGATTTGGGTGCTGATACCATTTTTGACATCATCGGAATGTAAAGTAAAACAAATGGATGTATAATTTCTTTTGTTAAAATTGGGTGTATGAAATGCAAATTAGACTGTGTAAATAGAACTAACGGTCTAAAATTGGTTGAGAACCAATCCGAATAAAGGCAAAGAGAAAACATGCGAAGGCCCAGTTGGCCCTTTGTAATTTGGGTTTCAGACCAGATAATCTTCCACCCGACCCGATCTACGTGATTAGGGTTCTGGCTTTTTGGCCTTTATATATCTAGTTGTGCGGCGACCACTACAGTTCTCCAGCCATCTGCTACGCCTCTTACCCTCCAAGTGGTTCTTCTATCCGCGTACTTTTTGTTTGGTACTATCACTATATGCTCTGTTCATCATCTGCGGATGGTTAGTTTTATTGATAAATGCTATACGCTGGCTGGAATATTGCATTTTTATTTGATTAATCGATGATTACTGCATTTGTTGTAGTTTCACTTTGATTATCTGAAGGCTATTAGTTTACACGTATGCTGAAACGGCAGTCTAAATTAACTTGTAAATCGTGTTTACTTCTTATTTGAGTGAGGTATTGTTAGTCGTTTATCCAATGAAGGATGGTAAGTCTCTCTTATGTTGAACTGTTCTACCTTATTTGTAACAAATTTGCAGGATACCAGGACAGTGAAATACGTATTCATGGAACTTTTTATCTAGACTAGGATTTCTCTCCAGACAAACATTGTAACATCCCCACCATAATAACCTATGCAAAATAATCTGGAAAAAAACCAGTTCACCGGAATCTGGTTATCAGAGTAGCAGCGAGGTAACCGGACATCGGTGAACTGTTTTTTTTTTTTTTCAGATTATTTTGCATAGGTTATTATGGTGGGGATGTTACATTGAACTGGTTTTTTTCCAGATTATTTTGCATAGGTTATTATGGTGGGGATGTTACAAACATGATTTGCATTTTATTGTCAAACTTACAATTAGGGGTGAGCATTATTTGGTTAAACCAACCGAACCAATTTAGTTTGGTCGGTTTGGTTTGGTTTTGAAATTATATTGGTTTGTAATCGGTTCGGAAAAATATTTAGTTCGGTTATCGGTTTAACCAAATTAACCGAACTTTTATTATATTTTCAAAGTTATCGATATTATAGGAAATATTTTAGGTTAATTTAGTTATCTAAGCACATTTTAATTATCACATATGTATCATAATTACTTTTGGGAAGCATAAGAATCATTAATAATATTATTTTAATCATATATTTATAATTTATTTTAAACTATAGTTAATATTATGAACATTAAATATAAAATATTTTTAGTTCGGTTAAATCGGATAACCAACCGAACCAACCAATCTTAATTTGGTCGGTTTGGTTTGGTTTTTATTTTTATCGGTTTTAGTTTGGTTTGACAATTTTTATAATCGGATAAACCAAACCAACGAAACACTCACCCCTACTTACAATCTTCCTTTTGAATCTCCAAAAATAAATCTTTGTAGCTTAACTGCATTACCAGTATATGAAGCTTCATGCTATACTTCAGCTATATCTAACATTGATTAGTTAGTTACGTTTTATCCAGATTTTTTTTTTCTGTGTGAAAGATTTGGAACCTATCAAAAAATAAAGCAGTGGTCAAGTAATAATCCAGGACCTTCCTTCCATTAAAAATTGGTTTCTGATATAATCTTTTGTAGAGTAAAAAAAATGTACGATATGATTTTGGATTTTATGTATTTCCTTTTCTTTTCCTACGGATTTAGTTACAGTATGCTTTGTTACACTGTTTGTATGATGATATAATAGTGCCTGACTATTTACAATTTGGAACTGGACTTGATTTTTGCTCATGAGGTTGTGGTATTTGCAACTCTCATCTTGTTATCTTGCCCTGTTTGCGAAACTGCACTCTTCATATTGCAAACTAGTATTCAATATCTAGAGCGTTTTAACATTTTAAAGTTGCATATATTAGATGTTAAATGTTTTATAAGATGTTGTTTTATGTCCTAGATTCATTCTTATTTATGGTTTTTTGTTTTTAAAATGATGAATAAGTTTTCCTGTTGCAAATTCCTTCACTTCGGGTTTTTAACATCTATAACAAAGTTTTATTATTGCTGGCACACACTATGTACTTAGGCATGTCTATTCATCAACCATATTTTGTCTAAACCAAACGAGTATGTTTTTTATATCTAGAACTTGCCCTCCTCAACCTGTGCTCTCTTCAACCTTTCATTTTTCTTTCAAAAATATTTTGGACTGGCATTAATGTGATTTCAAGTGGAGTTTCCTTTGTTAATTGCAGAATATACTCATGTTCCGATTGTGTCATGGTCATGATATAAATTACTGGGCACGGCTGCTTAAATTTCAATATGCACAATTTTCCTTTTTATGCTAGTTAAATATTTGCTTGCGACTGACTGGTGAAGATGAAAAAAGGCGAAACTTACGGCCACCCTGATATTATATATATTGCAGTTGGTGGTAGAATGGTGCAACATGCTTACTGAACCAGTTGGTCAAGCCAAAAAAAATTCATGTTATTTGAGATAAACTTGTGATTATTGAAATGTTGTGAAGTAAAAAAAAAGGATTTAGAAAAGGTTTTGAGTGTATAAACACCCTTTCTAAACTCTGTTCTATACTAAAACAATCTTTCTAAATTTCTCTTATCCGTTCCAGGATAATGGCTTGTAGTTCAAAACAATTGTCTTGAATTTTATTTTTTTCGTTTTAGACTGACGTCTCCTTGACAAAGGGAAAGACATGTACAATTTTTATATTACTTTCTTCAAAGTTCTTTTATTTTCAATGTACATATAGTGTTTTCCTGGTAAGGATGAAAAAAAGGCCGAACATATGGCTACCCTGAAATTTTATCTTTATAAAATTTCAGTTGGTGGTAAAATGATGCAACCTGCTTGCAAAGGTTATACTGAACCAGTAAGGTGATCTGAATTAGAGTGTTTAGTTTATATTTTTCTTTGTTTTGTTATGATAACGACACTTTGTTTAATTATTGAAGTGATTTGTTTTTTTTTAATTCAGTTTCCGATTTTTATCCAGTCATTTTTATGCGTTATGTACCTTGGTTGAAAGATTATTCAATTTTCAATCTAAATTATTTATGAGCACTATTTTCAGTACAAACACTATGACAGACTCCAACCATACGTTTTCATCTTGAGAGAGCACTTTTGCCAAACTAAACTAGACCAAAATTTTTATAAACTACACTTATATTCAAAATTGAATTTTCAAATATAACAGCCTTAACAAATTTGTGGTTGACGGGTGGTGTGCAATTATGGTTGATAGTTTTTTGATCTCTGCTTGTGCGTGTAAAATTCATAGATTACCTATTACTGTTTATAGATTCTTCTACCTAACTGGCAAATGGATCGATAAATTAAACTGCCTTTCCGGTTAACTTGTTGGCTAACTCTTTTCCTGCATGCTTTTAGATAACAAATTTTGGGAAATTGCATTTACTCACTAGTTTATTGTTGTATGCATTTGGTTCAATAAGCATACGAGTGATTGACTTTGTGCTTCTTATGGCGTTTCTCTGAATCTCCAGTGGGTAATGTTGCACTTAATCCTTTATGTCAGAATGAAGTTTCAACATATATTTCTTTTTGGGGCTTGCATTCTTGTGAAGAGGCATTAATATGCACAATGGTGATGGTCTGACCGTTTGGTTGCATAGTATCAAAGGGAAAAAAAACTTGTTATTTTTTTTTTACAACTTTGCTACAATACCCGAACTACTTTTGGGATTCTACATCCTAATTTAAAACTTGAATTCAAGCAATTCATGAGTTGTTTCTGCATTTTTATCTCACATTCGTGTGTTTTGCCCTATTTTCATTCGGGTAAAATAGTTTTTTTTTTTTAATAAAGTAAGTTGATGGAAATATGACTATCGTTTGTAAAAAGAGTGAAAGCAGTCAGGGAAGTGTAAATCCAGTCACATTGAGTTGTATATGTAAACCAATTTGGGGTTAAGGGTCTGCCATCTGTCTGTTTATGTTCTTGGTATGCTTTTTCTTATAACATAAACACACTAGGGTTTTAAGAGAAAAGGAACATATGCAAAAATGTGTTGCTTAGGGATTATAAAGAAACCATAAATTTCGAGAAAATGCATGTAAAGAATAAGGTTAATGTTTAGTGGTTCGGAAATCCTGACAAAAAAATGTGCGGGAACAACATCAACCGCCCTTGAATTCAAAGCTATCCAATCCAACGCTTCAGTTACTGGATTTAGGAAATGCCTTCAGTTACTAATTTCAATTTTGCCAATTTAGGAAATAATTAGGTAGATGTAAAGAAAATGCCTTTCAGTTACTGGATTTGGTAACTTGGGCACAAGAACGAAGAATGGAATAATTGCAGGAGGATTGACATCGTTCGTGTTTGGTGTGTATTACTACACAATGAGAGCAGTTGGGGGCAATGATGAGTTGCAGGTTGCTATTGACAAATTAGAAAGCTGCGAAGGGTAGCAATACCCAGCCTGAAACTGCTCCCTCATCTCCATCATAATTCGCGAGTATGTATACTGCCATGCAATATTTATGTGTGAAGTCCGAAGTTTGAAGATCATTGTCTTGTAATAAACGTAACTTAGAAGCGTCAATGTGTTACCTTACATATCATGAACTTGATATAGACGCCAATTTAAGACATTTCGCTCTTCTCCTGCAAAGTTAAGAACCATCAATACCTGTGCTTCTTAAATACATCTAAGCTAAATAGGCATTTCACCTTCAAACAATTGTTTCCCACTGTCATGTCACTTGGACCTGTAAGGTGTTTTACTGGCACGAACCCAACACAAAGCATTTTTAGTTTTCAATTGGTTTTTATTTGATAATGATAAATACAAGTATTTAGATTCAATTTGACATATATTTATGTTTTGCAGATATGTCTACAAGTGGTGAATTATTCGGAACTACGTGATTGAGCGAATGCATGTAAAGGAAATGGGAAGTAGATTATGTAAGCTGTTCAGACTAAGAAGGCTATTTTAGCCACTTAATTAGTCCAACTAAGTTGTGAAACTCAACCTGATTTATAAGCGACAAATGGACGATCCTATAAATTGAACTTCTAATATCTACTTACAAGGAGTTTCCAAATAAAGCCCACACACCTAAAAATTTGACTAAATATAAAGAGTTTTCAAACATGCTCTAAGTAGAAAAGTTGCAAATGAAAAACCAATATGCTTTCATTGATGATGAAACCTATTTAATAGAATTTCTCACATTCCATTCTAATCATTACCTAATGGAGTTCTGTCGATTCAGATCCAACTTCTGGATTGGTCTATATAAACGCTAAAAAAATTAGCAATAAAAAAACGTGAAAAGAACGAGAATGATACAAACAAACAAGATTAAAATAATTGATGGTGGACAAATCATTTTTTTTTTTTTTTTTTTATTTTATAATTTTGCGAATTCCCACCAAACAGGGCAAAAAAACATGAAAAACATTGAAATAGAAAACTAGATGCAATTACCATTCAAAAAAAAAAAACATGTGCCACATATTGTTGCGCTTCTACATAGGGAAAAAAAGGCACACAAATCCAAAATAGAATTACAACAAAATCTCCAAAGTATACCAAAACGTTGAAAATTTTGAATGAATGAAAGGTAAATGAAAACCAAAAGTTTGAAACTTGCTTTAGCTTTCGGATGCAAAACTCTAATTAACAAATTTCTAGAAAAAAAATGTCAAACATGTACGTAAAAGATAATAACTACCGGTAAATACATAATTTTAAATATGCATTCAAAATGAAAGAATACAACCATTATATCATGTTTTTTTTAGCTGCAAGGTAGTGGCAGCTCACTAGAGTGCCACACCATATATAAATATTGCATAAAAGAGTTACAAAAGCATCCAGATGGTCACAAAATTACAGCCAGAACTACTTACAAAGGAGCCAAAACAATAAAACCGTCATAAACGCTCATGCAGGAGCTATCAAAACAACAAAAGATACAACACATACGACTTACATAAGAACAGTAAACCAAGCAAAAAGTGAACATCCAACATTTCCTTCCAAGTAGCCAGGAGCCAATCACCAAGCTCTATTATCTGCAATATAATCAACAAAATTCCAGCTATCAATACTCGTCCATTTGTAGTAAAACTTTAACACTTGAAACAAAATAGCATTCAAAGATTTAGCGGTGTTCTTAAAGCATATATTATTGCGTTTGTACCAAAGCACCGAGCAAAATGAAAAATAAGCAAAGCAAGCTGTTTTAATGGAACATATTCCCTAAACTTAATTTGATCATGCAGAGAAACTTTCCACACAAGGTCAATGTTTGCATTAACTAAACATCTGATCCATATGTAGAATGTCATATCACAGTCATGAAATAGGTGAGTACTATCTTCCACGTCAGCTGCACAAAACACGTAAGCAGCATCAAATATGAATATTCTTCTTTCTCAACAAACTCTTTGTTTTCAATTTTCCATGCATAATGGTCCAGATGTGCATTCGAACCATCATTGGAAATGAGAAACTCCGCATGCATGAAAAGCACGTAAATTTTCTTCGTGAAAATTTGATTAATGCATAGCACTGCTTCACAAAAAAGTTAGCTTTGTTTCTCCAAAAACATTCATCATCACTATTGATAAGAACAACATTCTCCAATAATTTGAAAAGCTTCATTAGTTGAATTAAAGCTCTCCCTTCAATAATCCGACTGAAAGTCAATTTCCACTTAAAACAAGATGCAGAAAAATCATACATATCTGAGACAGTAGCCAGTTTGTCAGAAGATATCTCATATAAGCAATCAAACTCTGAAATCAAGGCAATCGGAAGTAGCCATTTATCCAGCCAAAAATAACACCATCTTTCATTATTTACTTTCATATTAAAGTGCACTCTGAAGAGATGAGAACAACTTAGAATACCTTTCCAGAAAACAGAGGGGTGATCAACACTGCTATATGATGAAAAATCACCATTATAGAAAGTATTGATACTCATTCATACCAAAACATATCTGTATGCGAAGATATACTCCAAAGCCATCTACAGAACAATGCAGAATTCATCTCCGTCAAGATTAAAACTCCTAAACCACCTTGTTCTCTAGTTTTACAAACTTGCTTCCAAGAAATTAAGCAAACAGCCGCACTTGCTTCACTTTTACCAGTTCAAAGAAAATTTCTCCTCACCGCATTAATCTTTTTATAACCCATTCTGGGAACGTGTAAAATGAAAGCCAATACAAAGGAATTGCTGAAAGGACAGAGTTTACCAGTACCAATATGCCATCTTTGGATAATGAGCTCCCTTTCCATCTGGATAATCCAGTATCCACTTTGTTAATGAGTGAATACCAGTCATCCTTCAGTAGCTTACCTGATCTAATGCAAAGCCCAAGGCAGTTTAAAGGAAATGACCCCGCTTTGAAATTCAACATATCAGCAATGTTATCTTCAACCCCTTCAACATCCCCTACTACCAAAACTAAGCTTATATGGAAATTGATCTGCAAGCCAAAAATACTCTCAAAAGCATATAAAATAAATTTGAGAGCCGCAATATACTTACATTCAGGCTTGCTGAAAACAATCGTATCATCAACATAGTGCAAAGATGTAATACCCCCCATGACAAACTCATCACCAAAACTCTTCAAAAATAAAGTTTCAATCCATTTTCTACTTAAGCCTCTGCATTTAGCAGATCAAGAATAAAGTTCCAATCCACTGTGTCAAAAGTCTTTGCAAAGTCCAACTTCAATAAAGCACATGGTACCGAGTTATAAGAATAGAAAGAAACAATCTCCTGTACAATGGCTAGACCTTCAAGAATATGGCTACCCTCAACGAAGGCTGTTGGAGAATTATCAATGAGCTTTCCCATGACCAGCTTTATCCTATTAGCAAGTACTTTAGTGATTAACTTGTAAGTACTATTTAATAAACTAATTGGTCAAAAGTCTGATGGAGGTAAGCAACCTTCTTTCTTTGTAATGAGAACAACATTCGCGTAGCTTATCTTATCAAAATTAAGAGATCCCCTCTCTAATTTGTTGAACATTTTAATAACGTCAACTTTGATCCAATTCCAATACTTTTTAAAGAAAAAATTCGAAAAACCATTTGGATTCGGAGCCTTATCATTAGGCAATTCAGTTAAAGCAGCTAAGATTTCTTCTTCAGAAAAGCTTGAATGTAAACAAGACAGATCCATTTTTAGAGGGTAAAACACATTCCAATCAACCACCATTCTAACACTGCAGCATGAACCAAACAGCTTCTCATAGAAATCCATGAATACCTTGTTCAAGTCTTCTTGCTTAGATATTTCCACACCATCTTGCTCAATACTTCATATCATGTTTGATCGTCTCCTACCATTAGCTATTCTATGAAAATAACTAGTGTTTTTGTCTCCTTTAATCCACTGATCTCTGGATCTCCGTTTCCAGTACACTTCATCTTGATCAATCACCATCAACAATTCTTTCTCTTTGTCTTTCAATAAGCACGTCTCAGCATCAGATAATGATCTCTGCTCAGCCAGGATGTTTAAGTCCAGAATTTTATTTTCCAAATTTTCCTTCTTCCTTTTAACAAAGCCAAAAACTTCCTTATTTCACTTCTTCAAAAAATTCCTCAGTAACTTCAGCTTCCTCCTAATCGAACCAGCTGCATCTCTCAAGTCCGAAAACTCTGACTGTAACACCCCACGTCCATTAATGTCACTCACAAAGGGAATGCATTAACTTCTATGGAGCGTTTTAGGTGAGTATAGAACAGAAACTTAACAACAAGACAGATATAAACAGTACTTAAAACTTTAGAATTTTATTCATTGCAGCGGTAAACACATATGTTTGATTACATCATCAAAAACCAGAGTCAAAGTACATAATATCCATCTTGACTAAATCAGAGTACATAAATTGAAAGACATAAACCTAGTACAAAATAGCCATAAATAAGATAGGCTGAACTTTTAGTTCAGCGATCCAAGCAACTTCTAAAAGCAGAGATACAGCTGTCCAAAATCAAACTCCACTGGTGCTAGTACAAACCTGAGCACCTTGGGGGGGGGGGGGGAGGAAGAAAAGAGGTGGAAACAAAGGGGTTAGAAATAAAGTCTGGCGAGTGCGATAACTTTAACAATATAATTACCAAAATAACTAGGCTAAGGCATAAGTTGGAAAATAAGGAAATGACTGTGAACAATTGGGTATGGCAGAGTAAACAAGAAAATAAGATGAACAAAGATAACGTTAAAGGCGCACCTAAACCACTATAAGATAATTACTATACTGCACCACCACTAGTCACCCTAAAGGTTGATCCCGTCTACAGAACTTAATAATGATAATGGTAGTTTCGTGCACCCCTAGTTGCCTTCAAAGGTGCCGTCTGCCCCTATCTCCACTAGGTGTACCCACTACCCCCATGCGATCGGCTCCCTAACTCGTAGATACCCGTGCTGGCCCCACAGTGGGGTGTATCACTCCCCAAAGTGGCAACCGAATACCACCAATAGTGCACGGCTTATACCTACACGATGCAACGTCTTACCGACCAGCCCGGACCCACACACGCATATGAACCCGTTGGACTTGCGTTGCCACCGCTAACCCGTTTTAGCCTATTACAGTCAGGCCCAGTATGCGTGTCCCGTCCTCGACTTGGGTCGAGCCCACAAAGATACGTATGAGTTACTGGTTGAAACGAGCCCCCATTACTTGACACAAGCTATCCACCTAAGCTTGGTCCCCTCTAGTACATCCCACTTAACCCTCTTCTTATTCATGTTCACTTACATGTTTCAATTTTGGTTAAGTGTTTCTAATCGTATTTCAAATGTCACCCAAGGCACCCACTAGATTCCACATGCCACCCAAGGCACCCACTTAACCCCCTCATGTCCCACTACATGTTTATCTGGTTAAGTGTTTCTTAATTCATTAAGACCGTAACCTTATAAAGACCTCTCACATTAGACTGGCATTTGTGGCGGCTGGATTTGCCGGGCGGGTCCGGGCAGTCTTACACCACAAACGAGCCTAACCTCGTGTCTTTACAACTGTTACGCATTTAATTTATGCCTAAAACCTCCCACATTAGACTGGCATTTGTGGCAGCTGGATTTGCCGAGCGGGTCCGGGCAGTCTTACACCACAAAAGAGCCTAACCTCGTGTCTTAGACGATTAATTACACAAAATTAATTATTCCCTAATTTGAATTAATTTCCCTATTCAAATTATCAATCAATTCCAAATTTAACTATGGCCATAATTGACTCAATTATGTCTATCTATTTTTGGTATGCAAAATCATACCAATTTTCATCACAAATTTATTCTATGCCTTTTAAGGCATTTATGCCAATTCTCAATATTAAATCTTTTAATATTATCCCATTACCCCACGTTGTACGTTCGTTCGTTTAACGTAAAATATACGTTAGACTCGAATAGTCTAACTCATAGAATAAAGAGAAAACATCACAACATACATAGAAATAAAACTAGATCTAAACATAAGGGGTGAACTTGCATGTGTGAATGAGGTTCTACATCTAAAACTTGCATAGGCCAAAGTCACAACTTGCATAAAACTACATATGTCATAGATCTAAATCTAAAGGTGTGAACTTGTTTAGGTAATAGTCACAAACTTGCATAAACCATATATGTAATGGATCTAACCATAAGGGGTAAACTTGCATAGGCATGGTTCATACTCCAAAACAACATATATGTATAAACTTGCATATGTGATTTATGCAACATAAACGATGGTTTAAATTTACGTCTAAACATGTAAACTAGCATGTAGAATTTCATAGCCTAACTTTAGATCCAATTTACATAAAATAGATGTCATGAAACATGTAATGTTGTACATGATTTTCACTAACTTGCATATGATTCATATCTAAATCAACACCTAAACTTGCACACATACATATGATTTATCATATGAATCAACATAACCAAAGTAGCATATGAACATCATTATGAATTGATTATACATAAGCCAATCATAGAATTACAACATGGATGATAACATCACAACTTTACAACATAGATGATAACATCATAGAATTTACAACATAAATGATAACATCACAATTTTACAACATAGATAATAACATGCGGTCAATAATTCACAACATAGCCATATAATCCGCATCATAACTCAATCCAATTAAATTGCTAATTATTTTATTAAAGAAATCGAACTCATAACTCAAAGAAGGTCTTGAGTTCTGAATTCTGAGTTCTGAATTTGAATTAGCTTTCCTTTGAAGTAGATTCGTTGTTAGAGTTGAATAGAATTGATTTTGATTAGCTTTCTTCCTCTCTAATTGGTGGCGGCTATTCTAGGTTGCAAGGTGATGGCATGGAGGCCATGAATCTAATTTTAATTTGATTTTAGGGTTTGAGTCTACATGTCTCTTTATAGAGTTTAGAATTAGTTTAGGCCGTCCGATCAACCCAGAATTAATCCCAGCCAATCAGAGCAGATCAGAAACCCTAATGAGTCAGCATACAGTCATTAACAGGTCACCAAACAAATCTTCCCGGGGGGGAGGGAAGGTCGACCCTATGGTCGACCTGGTCCTGGGGGGAAATTTCCCGCCTAGCCCATCTGACTCTGAAATTTGAATTTTTGAAATCTGTTTTGAATTTTTTGAAACTTCCGATGGCCATAACTTCTTCATACGAAGTCCAATTCATGCAAACTCGGACTCTATCTCAACCAGAATTCCGAGACGAACACAATGGCGCAACCCGTTTCCCTTAATTCTCACATTTGAGATTAGTTATTCTTTAATTTGTGAACATTAATATTAAAATTTACGGGGTGTTACACTGACCATTTATTCATCAGCATGTCATCAAAACCATCCTCCAAACACCACATTTTTTCGAATCTAAAGATAGATTTCTTAGTCAAGCCATCTCCAGAGTAAAAAATAATCGGACAATGGTCAGAAATTACAAATGCAAACCGCTTCTGAGAAGAAAGAGGATGCAGATCTTCAAACTCTGGATTAATAAAAATCTATCCAGCTTCACCAAAGTTGGATCATCTCTGCCACTACTCCATGTGTAATTACAATTGCACAAAGGTATATCAATCAAGTTACATCTTCTAACAAAATCTCCAAAATCATCCATGTCTTCCCTATAACTCTCAACTTTTTTATTTCTTTCAAATGGAAATCTCGTGACATTAAAGTCTCGACCAATCAACCATGGACCTTGAATAGAATTTTTAAACCGTGAACATTCATTCCAAAGCATTTTCCTCTCCTCTTTTGCCTGTGGTCCATATACATTAGTGAAAAAAATATAATACACCCGAAATCTTCAAGCACAAGACCACATGCAAACAATGAACATCCTTAAATTCCTGTCTCAATTCCCATTTACCACAATTCCAACCAATCATAAGTTCACCTGAACTGCTAATAGCTTTCAGATAACTCCAACCATCTAACATTGATCTTCTTAAAGACATGAAACAGAAATTATCAGCACATGCAATCTTAGATTCTTGTATAAAAACAATATCAGGGTTCAAAGAAAATATAAAATTCTTAACCCTAAGGCATTTTTTGGGTTTGCCTAAACCACGTACATTACATAAAACGATAATCAACTATTCGAATTAACTCTCTCTAATTCTTTCTTCTTAAAATCAACAATGTTTGCATCAATGTTACTCAAAGTAAAACCAGATTTAACAACTAATGCATATAGTTGCTCATGCGATAAACTGTTTAAAAAGGAAGGGATGAAAACACTATCTTCCAGTGGATGCCCCAAGTTCCGACTCCTCCTTGCACTTCTCTTACCAAAGTAACACCAGATGATTCAGCAACCTCCTTGCCTTTCCTTGAAGTTCCACAAGAGCTTTCCACTACATCAGAAATGTCATCCATCTGTTCACAGTTCAATCCATCACTCTTTAACACATCCTCAGCATTTTCCACAACTTGTACAACTTCCTCCCTCACATGCAAGCCCTCCATGGCCAATTGTCCACCTTCTCCATCAAGAGCTGTTGACGATTCGCCCATCTCCATAGGAATGTGAACATCCTGATAATGCAAATCAATCCTAGTCTTCCATGTCTTCGAAATACCATCAGAATCCTTCCTGAACATCACCTTCTTGAATTCAACGGGATCAGACAACTCATTCGGATCACCAAAGAAACTACTGATTTCAACTTCGTGATACAAATCCTTGAAAAGATACTTAACAGAGATGGCAAGTAAATCGAAGTGGGAACTTCAACCTTCACCCTAAGAAAAGAGAACCACAACACCCCAAATTTCATTTTGAAGCTTTTCACCTCCCCAACCTTCATCAAAATCAGACTAACCATCCAGCGATTATGAAAGATAATCGACAAGTTCTTCAATGTGATTCAGATCTTTGTCATCTCCTTTGGTTTAGTTAAGTTAAAACGAAGGCTTCAGAGTCTCATACACAGCGAACCCCTCTCATTTTTCCAACAAGTATTCACCATACAAGAAATTCCTCGGGAAGTTTACCATAAAATCATTATTAAATCTCTGAACATTCCAAACTCAACGATGAAGATAATCAAACTCCTTTCTTAAGTAATGCTCCACGTGGTTAATCGAATACTCCCCCTTCACAATAGAAATGACAACCCGATAATTGAGTTGCTCCAAATCATTTTCTCCAGCAAATTGAGAAAGATGTATTTCATTTTCGATCACCGTTTTCTTCTTCCTTGAAAACCGTGAATACGCTGCGAATTATTTTGCGGTCTCCTTTGTGAATTTTCTTGCGCAAAACACCAGAAACCCTTATGACTAGTTTTCTTGCACTTAAAACAAATAATTGGATTTCTACACTCCTTAATCCAGTGACTTGGATCGCCACATCGAAAGCATTTTTTATTAGACTTGACATTTTGCAGGCGAAAAGAATACGAATTAGTTGTTTTTCTTGAATCTTGCAATTTTGGCTTCTCGATAATTGGAGCTGGATTCTTTAATAATGCTTCTTTGTATGTCACCTAAGAATTGTTTGCTTCAGAGTTCGAAATAGAGGAATTTTCTTTAAAAAAAAATTGATGGTTGACGCCATGAATTCGCGGACGCCATAAAAGAAGGAGGACGCCATGAATATGTGTCCATTGTATCATGTTTAACATAGAAAATATTTGCCCTAGGGAAGGAAATAAAAATATTAATTCAGATCTTTGATCAAATTAGTATATTCAATGCTATCAAAAAAGGGAAATTACAGGAAGATAACGCAATATTTTTCACATCACTGATCAAAAATGGAACTATGGAATGTAAACAGACGCAAAAAGCTTACTAACATGTAGCTTGTTATCAAGGCAGTATGCAACAACATAAACATGAGTTAATAGTTTATGAAATACAACATATGAATTCAGACATTAGGATCTCAGCTATCATTACAGTCTTCAATGCCATCAAAACAAATGCAAAAAGATGATGCAGTATTATTTCACATCATCAATAAAAATAATTAAAACTGATAATGAGATTAGTTTAAAACAACGCAAAAAGCGTAGAAATATGTAGCTTTCTAAGTAGAGTTGAAATACCAAAGGCCATGATGTTTCGTAATGTCATGCAGAATAGGGAAATCATACAATGTATATTTTGACAAATTCCATACACATCACTCTTCAAAAATTAAACTATTAAATCGAGCAATATATAATAGATGTAGTAAATTTACAAAAATTAGACTATTTAATCTTTTCAATGGCACAGATTTGAACATAAAATCATGCACCAATCAAAAGATGTAGTCAGAACAAGATGCTTAAGGATAAAACGATCATAAAATGATCCGGTCAAAATCATAAATGTGTAAAATATCCTAACTAACAATATATCAAAGTATGAGAATGATATGATCTCCTATGAATAAAATAGATTTATTTTACAATACTCCGATATGTAAAATACTGATCATTGCAGTATAAGTTTGTTACATGAAACCATCTGTAATATATGTATTGAAAATGATTTGAATTGTCATTCTATCGAATGCTTATATCTTTAAAAACACTTGCTTCCCATGGAACAAATTGTTGCTTAGAAGAAACAACCACATTAGTTGGCTTGCTGACGTACTATCGCGCAAGTATGGCAGGACCTTGTGATATACTCATGCACAGAGTCCATTTTCCTTCACATTTCTGGACTTTCTTTTTGAAAATGTGTTCAAGTTACAAACACGAACACCGGAGTTTGACATTCATTAATGAACAGGCTGAACAAAAATACTCAAAATTTAACCAACGATAATAATATGATCATGATGAACAATATGTTAATCAGTCAACCATACAACAAAAAGTTATAAGGAAACATATAAATCATGTAACATATGAAGGAACTTAACACTGCGAATGAGCGAAAACCCCACTCTTTATTACCCGAATTAATGTTGCATGTGATTTACAAACTTTGTTAGGGATAATGAACATGGTTCATTCAGATACTTTAGATGTTAGTCTCACCGACCGAGTAGCAGTATTGGCTTTAAATCTGGGAACTGTTATAAAATTTCCACTGTCCGACATACAGAAGTGGTTGTAATTGTTTTTTGTCACCAAATCTACCAAACAAGAAAAATGATCAATGTTGAGGTTCAACGACAAGATCTGCGTACAAGTGAAAACAAATCTTAGATTATTTTTAAGTTTAAAGATGCCCTATTTTATGGTAGATTCTACATTATTTTTTCTAATATCGAACATTCATAAAAAATATTCATAATAGAGCAAGTAAATTATCATATCAAGTCCTATTAGAACTTGAAGCTAGTCAAATTTGCTTCATTGCAAATGAATCGAACTATAGACAAAAATTGGACTATTTTAGTAAATACAACTTAATCAAACCGACCATTAAAGAGGTTTCCCTATTGTAAGAGAGATTAAACCAATTTGCCTAAAACCAATTATTTTCGGCTAGATAATCTAAATGCGAAAAATTTCGATCATCATCACTATCGATTGTTCCTCTTGCTAAAAAAGGAAAATTTTATTCGTATCCACAAATTTTGTTAGTTTATCCATATTTAGCTTTGATAAGTTAATCTACTACTTTATTTGTAAGTTAACCTCATGTGGTGTATTAACTAATAAATAACAAGTAGACAATTCATTGACAGACTCAAACTATTCTAGTATCATTAACATAAAAAGAATAATGCTTCTTGCATAGACTCAACAAGGACAAAATTATACTAGTACTGAAGACGTAGCTCAACGAGAAGTTCCAATCGTTACAGAACATGTTGATAATTCTCTTAAAGATGACATAGAAGCAAGTAGTTAATTCTTCCTCCCGTGAATATATAATAGATAAAATGTCATACAATGAACATACAATAGATACAGTAAACAAAAGCTTTGTACTTAAAGGATACAACGTCTGTAACAAATACTTGTGAGATGCATAACAATGATCGAGAACCTCGTATTGCTAATGATAATATACTTAATACCAACATGTAATTATCTATAAGTGCGACAAACAAAGAAAGCCTATAGTGACATCAACCCAAATACTACAGTCAATTATTAATTCTCTGCACCAAAATAGAGAAGAAGTAGCCAACGTTACCAATGCAGTCGTAAATTGCACACACTGCATCACACAAATTGGAGAAACTGCTTGACTTGAACTCACAGTTCTGACCATGGACAAAATATGCATTAAAGCGGAATCATATCTAGATTATGGTTCAATGCATAAACATATAATGAAAGAAACTCGTTTTCCTATGCGTTCTCTAGAAAGCATTGTTGTTTCAACTGTCAAAACTACAAACACTGCTAGCTTTTCTACGTTTTGGTGTTGAATAAAAGATGGCATGCGAAGCATGCGGCTAAGCATAGACCTTCTGTGCTATTCTATCTGTTGTGGTTCTTAAAATTAAGAAAAAGATAAGTTTGACTGGTCAGTGAGGGAAATGGCAGAAGGCATAGTCACAGAAGGTTGTTTTTGGTTTTGAATGTCTGAGTCTGTAGTGGCATCTTATTCTGAAGTTAAAGAAGGATAACATCACAATCAAAACACTTCAGACACATATCACCCCTTTATAGGTTAATTCAAATCCTCATGCTCATGCTAATATAGATGGCAACAAATCCATTCATATATAATTCAAATGTAGTAATTGGATGGAAAGTGGATGAAACCTGATGAAGGATGAGTAGCAGGTTTCACAAATCATGAAATATAGAAATAATGAAAAATTGCAGATAAATTTCAACCAGCCAGCTACCATATTATATAGTATACTGATTTAGCAACGGTATTTTGGTAGAAGAAAATATGGCATAAGTCTAAGATTTTAAGAAGAAAGCAAGAATCATGATGGGGGTGAAATGATCGTTTTTAAACTAATATAAAAGGTCAAAGATGCTTCTCTTGTTGGTGGATTAGGAGACTGAAAGTGTGGATTTACATAAACTTATCCGGAAAAAATCACGATTTTATATTTCCTTCTCGTCCAATTTCATCTCTTGCGTAGAATATTTCAACTACTTTTCTTCATCCTCAAATTTATATACTTCTTTTTTTCTACTTCTTACAATCTCATTTTCCAGCCTTAAATGACTTAGGCTTCGTGTAACATCCCGAGATTTTGCGATAATTTAATATAATCAATTTAATATAATTTTGTACAATGTTGGGTTAAGTATTAAAATTTAATGATTTGTATCGTGAATTGTTAAGATATGAACTTAATTTGACTTGTTAAACAATGATATGCAATAGCTATATATGATAATGTCTGGTGTTGATAATTTATTTATATAGAAATTTGAAATTTATATTGAATTAACAACACAAAATGGATTAACTAATTTTAAGATTTATTTTATATTGATAATTCTAATTTATGAATATGAATGATATAAAAGTTTGATTATGTAATGAATTTCTACTAGTTATAAAATGAAACAATTTGCATTGATTTGTAAATACTGAAATTTGAATTCAGAATAAAGGATTTTTGATTTACAAGTTTATATGAATTTTATTTTGATCTGAATAGAATTTATAAACCTTTGAATTTAAATTAAAGGTTAATAAACGAAAAAAGAATATTTTAATATGTTAATGAACTGGTTTTTGAACGGTAACTTTTGAATATGATTGAATTAGAACTCGAGACATGTTTCGATTGATTCAAAAGTATCGAAATCATTATTTTCAATATATAGATTGTCTGGTTTTCGATCGGAATTATGAATGCGTAAAATATGACCGTTTTGACGATAAACGGTCTATTTTGGGCCAACTGGGTATATGCATCTAAACTCATTCAATGAACACTATAAATTATCATTACCAACCCCTAACACAGCCTCTAATTCAATCTATTAACTCAAATCCCGAAATCAAAACCCTAACTGAAAATTTATGGCGACTACAGATCTGAAACAACGTCAAAAATTCAAATATCTCAAACCATATTGAATTATATGTTTTTGGAAAGGTCTCGATGATACGAACTGACGGGAAGTGTCCGTTTTGCGAAACAACACCCGAATCAATGAGAAATTGTAGTCAAAGCATGAAAAGCATGGAATTAGGGTTCTTAATTAGGGATTCTGATTTCGGGCATCAATTGCGGAAACGGTGATGTGGGTTTGGTAGAGATCGTTAAGTGGAGTCTAGGGGTGGTAGCCACATCAACTGAAGGTGCCTAGGTTGATGGGAATGGTCGAATTAGGGTTTCAAAACCCTTAACTTACCGGTAGCGGCGCGGGACCCACGGTTGACCAGAGTGGACCAGGTTTTTGGTGGAGGTGCATCTTGGCATGGGCGTTTGGATGATGGTGGCCTTGGGTCATATGATGTCGGAGACTGGAGCTTGGGGCGGTCAAAGATAGGGTTGTAAGCACGTTATTTTTGGGTTCGTTTCTCTAATGTAGCTCATGAAGGGGCAGAAGAATATGAGCAAGACACGTGGCGAGTGACATTTTGTTCCCATTTCTTTTATTTAATCTATTTAAATTTCACTCGCATTAATATGAATAATTTTTACATACGAATTCATATTGATGAGCGGTTTGTTCCGTTTAGATCGTATCGAAATTCCGGACAATATGGAGTTATCGCGGACTGATTCTGAGACTGTCAAATTTTGGGTATATTTTGGATTTCAAACGCATTCAAAACCAAAGGTGAGTGATTAAAGCCACTCACACCTAACTAAAATATTTGATCGTTAGTTAAATTGTGTTATGATATGATTGTTTTGTTTGCTGTTTGATTGTTTAAACTGCTTATTTATGTTAATCGGCATGGACAGTATAATTTAATTTAATTGTTGTTATAAATTGTATAGTTAGAATTTAATTTCTAGTTTAAAAACCTCATGCCTGATGACTAGTAAATAGTTATCACATTGAACTGTTTAGATGAAGTGATTTTGAGGGATGTCGTGGATTTATATATTTAATGTATTTATATGTAATTCATCTTGTTATCGACATTGTTTATATATGCTTAATTATTTTTGTTGATTAATCCCAAATTTTACCCTAGATGTTACGGCATCAAATAAACTTGGGATTAATCATTAAAATGAATTGATAACATAGGTTGAAATGATAAATACCTATGACCCTGATTTGGATTGAAATGATATATATCCTTTCCCAAAATACTAAAATTAAATTTTAAGTATTACTTGGCCATAGGATAGAAAATTATATACGGACACCGGTTGGTTAAATAAAAATTATTTTTAACCTTGAATTTTGAAATTTTGTTTTAAAGACAAATAAATGATATTATTAATCTATTTTCTTTAAATTTGAACTTTAAGCCTTGAAATTAAAATTTTCAATTTTAAGGAATTCGTAAATGTGAATAATTGAAGTTAAACTGAATTGAATATGAACTAAATTTATCAAAATTGAATTGTTTACCCTTCTTTGGTATTACTTTAAATTAACCTGATTTTAGTAATAATTGAACTGTGAACTCGAGATTTTTATAAATGAATGATGCAAAGTGAGAATTATAATTGAAATTTAATTATTAAATCGAATTGTTTGAAATCGAACCATCGAATCAAATTGAATATGATGTGAAGTCAAATCCTTTTAAATTAAGACCTCAAAATTTAGTCGAATTGATTTGAAAATGAAATATGACTTCCTGTTTGGTTAAATTTTGAAGATATGATTTTAATTCCAACTATATTATTTTTAAACCATTTTATTTTTATAATAATAATATTTTTTATAAACTATTAACCTAATAACTATTTTATTTTATTATTTATTTTAAATTAACTATTTTAATATTTATTTATTTTATAAATTATTTTAATATTTTACCTATAGATTTTACTAAATCTGAAATTCTATTTTAAATACAAATTATTTATTTTCAAACTATTTCAATTATATATCAAAACTATTTTAAATATATTTTAACTAATTTAATATTCAAATTATTTTAAAGTTGGAATTGTTTCAAGATTTTAAATTGCTATAAATGTAGATTTTATTATGAATAATACTCTATCTTGAATATTGAAATGACTTATAAGAAAAATCTGATATTTTAATTCGAAGTATGAACCCCTTTGAAATGTTAAAGAACTGACCGGTGTGAAAAATGTAAACGATTGGTTGTTAAAGAGACCGGGATCGGATATTGTCATACTCTCTGCCAATATCGAAAACCACTTTAACAACTGTGTACGCGGTGGAGTTCCAAAATGAAGTAGGTTGATTTGGAGGCGATTACTGGATTTGAAGAAAGAGAATGATGATAGATGTCCTTGACCTTCGGGTCATAATTAAAATGACTAAAACAGGGCTATACTGTGACCAAGTGGGGTTTGCTACCTCCATTGGCAACTCTTCTTCCTTCATTACTATAGTCCCTTGGTTTGATTGATTTGATTTGATGCTCATCCGTGATTTGGGAGTGTTGTTCGAGGTGGGCGGTAGTCGCGGCTACATGTTACCACCATTTCGAGCGTGCAACTAGTATATTCAAACTTTGGGCATTCCCCGTGTGTCTTGTCATATTATCCTGATCGAGCCCCCTACAATTTTGATTTAACGTTGTCGTATCAAGGTGCATCCCTATCCGCCGACGTACTGGTGTGTTATATGCAAACTGTACAACAACGGTATAAACGGTGTAAGGATAATAATGGTAATCCCGCTTACATTATTTTAATATTTTATATTTAACCATGGACACTATTATAATAGCGTACTATATTATATGTATCTAGTTTAACAGATCCTTAGGAGATCTAAATTCCTGTAACATCTCTTAAGTTATTGCACTCATATTATCGCATGAATTTGATTTAACTAATATGAGAATATTTTAGTTCTGATCCGAGTTTTTTTGTCTTTTCATTTGTGCTCGAGTCAACCTGAGTTTCAGTTATCGAAGACACTGTTTTGAAGATGAAGATGGAGTTTGCTAGAAATATTATATTTATTACCGCTGCAAATATTGGTATGTTTATTATAGTTAACTCTGATAATGGTTGTAAAATAAAATCAAATGTATGTTTTAACAGCTTCATGAACTGTTATTCAATAATTATATTTTGTCCTTTCGCTATGAGTTTCTGTATTTGTTTTTTTTCTTCTCTTCTTTTTCTTATATAAATCCCTATAACTATCCGTATTTTTGATTTGTTTAAGTTGACAATTGAGGATCATTGTCAATTTAATCGGTCAAACATCTTGGATGTTACACTTCATTTGTTAGAAATGGCTGAATGCTTATTGCTGAATGCTGAATATTAGTGTTGAATGTTGAATGCTAAATAGTTGAAATATTGTTTATTTTCTTGCTGATTAAAAATATGTTTTATTCTAATACAATTTTCATTGACCATATTGCCCTTCAACGTACATTCTGTTTACGAAGCTGATATACATTTACTACATGTAGATCAAGTTAAAATATTTTGGATTGTCTATAAGTTAACGATTTACAACCAACATTCATTTTAGATTGTCACTGATTTATGGTTTTCTTTTAATATTACAATTCTAATAGGATGTCAAATCTGTCATATTACAGTGTCATGAAACATTTAACGGTGAAAACTAGAATGTAATAGTAAGGCAAGCTAAAACTGATGTAACATGCTGAGAAGGAAAAAAAGGAGGAAATAATGAAAGAAAGACCAAACTGTTCGGTATGAATTCTGTAACACCCCGTAATTTTATAACATTAAGTTTTGCAAGTTAAAGTATAATTAAATTTTAAAGTAAGAATCAAGGGAAACGGGTTGTGCCATTGCGTTCGTCTCGAAATTCTGCTTGGAAACAAGTCCGAGTTTTCGAGAAACGGAGTCCGTATGAAGGAGATATGATCCTCCGAAGTTTCAGGAATTTTTAGAACAGAAAAACAGCTCGAAATTCGAATTCAAAACCCAGAACAGGCTGGGCGGGAAATTTCCCGCCCAAGACCAGGTCGACCTGGGGGTCGACCATAGTGTCGACCTCCCAGGGACCAGGTCGACCATAGTGTCGACCTGGGGGTCGAACTGTTGCTGAAGCCCAGTTTTGAGTCTGGGTTCATTCTGATGTATCTGGTCTCGTTTTCTGTCAAGATTCGTCCGCCTAATCCTATATAAACAGCCTCCTAGCCTCATTCTCTTTACACCAATCTTCTCTAACCTTATGCTGCACAAATTCTTGATGGACATGGCTTCTTTTGAAATAAATAAATTAAAATAAAACACGAAGAATATTCTTAAAGACTACGGCTAGGAATTGTATATTGGAGATTCAAATCAAGATTAAAGCTTTAAGAAAAGAATCAAATGCTAATTCAATGGCTTCGGGCAACGTCACGCAAATCCTAGCAAAATCATCACAACGCTATTTGATTATCCTTTCTCCGATCAATGTAAGTCAGTTACTTTTTAGATTTGAACGTCTAGATCTATTTGTGGCATGTAATTAAACGGATATAAGAATATGCCTGATCCTCTCATTTGAATCTGTGCTTGCATATGCCTTTGGATCTAATTAAGAACTATTGTGATTGATTACCGATGAGGCTGTGCCTATGCCTATGACGTTGAAACTATTGTTAATGGCCTAAGACTATGACTGTGAACATAAGACTATGCCTATGACCATGAACATAAGACTATGCCTATGACTATGAACATAAGACTATGCCTATGCCTATGGCTATGAACATAAGACTACTGCCTATGACCATGATTCATGACTATGAGATTATTGCCTACGACTATGAACATAAGACTATTGTCTATGACTATGACTTGGAAACTATTGCGGTTAATTGCCTAGGACTATTTGGTTAATTATCCATGACTATTGTGTTTAATCGCCCATGATTCATAACTGTGAGACTACTACCTATAACCATGACTATGACTATTGTGGTTAAATGCCTAGGATTGTTGTGGTTAGTTGCTTATGCCCATAACACTATAGTTACAAATCATGTTGTACACCGAACTGGCATTATGTTGGACCAAATCACCTATGCCTATTCCCTAAATTATGTTGATCTTATATTTATGATGTAGCTTGTCTAGTTTATTCTTATTCACTGTTATGTACATCAAACCTATTGGAACCATTATCTTTGTATTTGGTTCGCTTTATCATGCCTATTCTCTTATGTCAATTCTCGTGCTTATCCCCTGTTCCTTTTATTAGTTTCATTTCATGAGTATTTAGAAAACTTGTGAAATCATGGTATACGTACGTTATGAATGCGGGGTTATTTGGGTATAACATGAAATCTATATTATTTGGCATAATTTAGAGCATGTATTATAACATGACTATTAGATGCAAATTGGGGTAAGTTGACATGAATTATAGAAGATGTAATTTGATATATCGAATCTAGTATTGGCAAGTAAACTAAGCTTTAGGCGTAAATTGTAAACTAGAGTATCAAATCTAGTTTTGGCATGAACTGTAAATGGGAATACTAGATCTAAATTGGCATAAAACTGCAAATTGGGTTAAATGATCAAGATTTGGGCCTAGAATATAGGTATGTTAGTGGGCATGACAAATGAATATGATATAGGCCAAATTTGTTTAAAAGAGTCGTTAGCAATTTACATATAGACAAAAAGGATAAATACGTAAATCTAGGGAAAGACGAATATGCCTAACCCGAGGTTAGATTGAGTTACGGTATAAGACTGCCCGGAACTGCCCAGCAAATCCAGCAACCGTAACAATACCTATCTAATGTGGGTGGTTAGAGCATTGAGCCCAAAAGGACCCGAGCTTAGACTGAGTTGCGGTGTAAATCTGCCCGAAACCGATCGGAACATCCAGTCTCCGCACCGATATCTGTCTAATATGAGTGGTTGGTGCTTTAAAGAATAATTTAAAGCTAAGAAACGGTTAAGCTAGAATGGGAGGGTTAAATCCATAGGAATACTTAACCAACTTAACATGTTAACAAGACTTGTAGGGGTTAAATAACCGTTATAACATGTTGACTAGACAAGTGGGTGAGGTTAAGAAAAGGTTTAACTGTTATAACATGTTAACTAGACTAGAAGGTGGGGTTAAGTAAAATGCACTTAGCCAATTTTAACATGTTAACTAGAAGGTGGAGTTAAGTAAACTTAGAACACTTAGCCATCATAGTGTGACAAACAAACAAGGTTAAGTTAAAACATGAAGGGACAATACTTAACCATTAGAACATGTAAATCAAACAGATGTTAGGGTTAAGTTAACTAAGGGAACACTTAACCAATACAAGATGAAGGGGTAGGGTTAAGTAATAAGAAATACTTAACCAATATAACTTGATTTGTGGTAGGGTTAAGTCAACATGAACTACTGATAACACTTAACCAGTTTAACATGACAAATGAATGGGTCAAGTTAACTTGAATTGACTAATGACACTTAACCAATCCAACTTGACAAGAAAGAGAACTAAGTAGTAAACCTTAGTTAAGAGGACTAAGTTGTAAACCTTAGTTAAGAAAACGACGGTTAAGGGAACTAAGTAGTAAACCTTAGTTAAGGGAACTAAGTAGTAAACCTTAGTAGAATACGAGAAGGAGCGAACGTCCATCTGATCTTAAAGAAGGCTCTAACAAACTAAGTTACGAAGCACGCGGCTTCGAGGGGAAGTGAGGGTACTCTTGGTATCCCTATGTGAGGCTGCAGATGATCCTCCTGGACTCACAAAGGTTAAGGTCTGCGTTAGAAGAACCAAGAGTATGCCTTGGTTGCAATATAAGGAAACCTAAAGACTAGGATGGACCAGCGTGATTCGACGAGACCAGTAGCCCTGTGATAGCAACTCGTCGTCTACCTACCATCTTGAGTCAATCGAGATACGTTAAGCGGAAAGGCGGAGAACTCCAAAAGACCATATACTTGCTATCTAGTTATGGGTGCGGATGGCCATAGGTTAGTGGGGCATAGAGGGCCTGCGTATAGTTCTCATTTTTCAAGGTGTGCCTTTCATTAGTTGAGGGAGAGGTCAGGTGGGACCATAGCCACTGGAGAAACAGACCTTAACATATGCATCGACAGATATCTGAAAGCTCTCGACCGAGTTCCGTGTTTCTTGATTTGCCCTGCCACGATACTCGGGTCGCACATATAGAGGACATGTGCATCTAGACAGCGATAACGATCCACGACACATACGTGGGAAAGTCTAGGAACATATACCACTCTAGGTAGTGTGTCCTAGATTAGGGACGTCGTTCGATAGGTAGCATAATCCCTGGTTAGACCTAGGTCGCGTAAACCCTAAAATCCGAGAAACGTTCAATAGGTAGCATAAACCCCAGTAGCCCTGGGTAGCGTAAACCCTGGTTGGATCTAGAATGCGCTTGATAGAAAACCCTAGATTAGATCTAGGTAATAAATAATAGATGCACACCTGAAACAACCACAATTGCGGGAATTGGGACCACATATCTATTCTTATCAGTTTATACAGGTTACTAGTTAGGTGGTGCAGGAATATAGAAACTAGAATAACAAGGTAGTGGCGAAGCAGAGAAAGTATAGTAGTGCATCCAGTTTATCTTACCTTATCATATCTTGTGCTAACCTTATGACACCCGTCATCATGGGGTAGTCTTGTATTCAGTTAATTCATGCCATGTTGCTTTTTACCTGTTCACATGCTGAAAGTTACTGAACTTACCAGACTTTATGTCTGACTCTGTTTTCTTTCGCTTTCTTGTCTTCCGTCCGCTCCCCCCCCCAGGTTCGCAGGGAGGGAATATTAATACTTAGCCCAGTTTTCTTCCCAAGTTGAAGATTAGTCGAAGTTTTGCTTGGATTCTCTTTTCCATTGCTATGGCTGGCTCATGCTACATTGGGGAATATAAATGTTTTTTTATGCTTCTTTATTTTGTAAGACAGATATTCTGGTATTGGAAAATAATTGTTGTACAGATCAATAAAGTAAAGTTCCATTTTCTGCTGTTTTAATTTTGTCTGTCTTATAATTTATCTGTATCTTTTACCTATAACTATCCACCGAAGTTAAGGCATTCCCTTTGTGAGTGACCTTAACAGATGTGGGGTGTTACAAATTCATTACCTAAATAATGCTGAAATTTGTTAAGCATCAGAGGGTGATGAAGTTGTTTTGTTTAATAAGACTATTGAACTTTGCAGCATATAAAAAGAACTGGGGTCGTCCTTGTAAATATCACAATCGGTTGACAAGCTCAAAAAGCTAGTTTTTCTAGCTGAATGATTTTTCGCTGAATTGAATCAGTTTGGTTAAATGGGCAGTTCTATCAAACATGCTTAAAACTGCTGAACAAATAAGTGCTTCCATTTATTACATGAAAAAGCTCTTTTTGGAAAAAACAAATAGTGCCTTACTCTCAAATAAAGTAATTAACATCGTTGAAGTAACACCTCTCCTTCGTTGCCCACACTTCGTCACAACGTCCTACCTCCTAAGTTCCTACCTGCAACTTACCCAACGAGACTCGTTTCAGTAGTGTTATCTCAATTCAGCAATCAAAAGAGACAAAAGAAAGCAGAATATGAAGCAGCAACATGCCTGAATTGAAGTGGGATTTAGAGCTAAGTTTATTTTTTTTCTCTTCCATTTTTCGTTTTGCCTGCTTCTAATATCTGAGTTTTTCCAACTGTTATGAACCCTAAGATTCATTGAGGAATCCTTCGCAAGTCAACATGTTATGTTATTCGTAGATTGCGGTAAGGAAAAACATATCAGACTATATATCTCAGTCCAAGAATTCCGAAAAGTCTACGGAAGCACTAGAACATGTAAATAGTTATTTTTCTTTTATCAAACAAATTCAAATGAAATTTGGATATCCCATCATTTGGGACAATTATCTAAACAAAATACAAATTCAGGGTCTGTTAATAACTACTTATGAGCATTATAATGATGTTGCTCAGATACCACATTTACAACCTTCTGCTTTGAAAGTCATATATTATAAGTAGAGCAACGAATGAACATGTACATGTTTGGGCATAATGTTAGATTGATTATGACAACTAGAACTTAAAATGGCTGAAAGTACCATTATTGAAACACTTGGTGAATAACATGCACTAACAAAATTATTAAAATACAAGAACACAGATATATCAATGATCTAATGTGTTAAAATGATAGGTGCTTAGACACAATAAAGGAGGCAATGGAAAGTGTATTCCATGAAGTGGTTTATTGTTCCTACATCTTGGTCTTATATGTTAGAGATGGCATTACTTTGGTATGCCTTTTTAAGTTTCTCTACGGTCATATAATTTGCTTGTGAATCCTAGAAATAGTACATCAATGGTCAATGGTTAAATTGTGTTTTATTGTTAAGATGCATTGCTTTAGTAACTAATTAGGGTTATTACCTTAAAGTTAGGAAGTTTTATAGGTGAAGTTTTTTTATTGAACTTGGGGTTAAAACCTAGTATATATCAAACGAATTACAAAGGTTTGTCACTTTAGGTTTTCAAAATCAAATTGTATGGAGTTAAAAAAATGTAAAAATGTTTTCTTGAATATCTGTAATGTTATTCACTTTTTTTCCACATGTATCCTTATATCACTTCAACTTTAATTTTTGTTTTCAACATATTATCATTTTTTATCTAACTAAAATTTATGGGAAATCACATTAGAAAATGTTGGAGAATGGAATTTTTATGACAGCAACCCGTTTATAAATCAACCCGAACTCAATTTAACCAGACACGAACCCGACCCGACACGACCCATTGACAACCCTAGATTCAGGAATATAAATTCCAAACACATATCTAGGATTTCAAAGTAAGATTCAATTAGAGGATTACCAAAAATGAAATTTAAGGTAAATAATTTATGTGACGCTTGTTAGTTAGGAAAATTGAAAAGAAGTTCATTTAAATCAAAAGAGGAAATTACAACCTCAAAACCATTAGAGTTAATTCCTATGGATCTATTTGGTCCTTCTCAAACTCAATCAATAAATCATAATAGATATGTTTATGTAATAATTGATAATTTTTCCAGAACTTTGTTTCTTAAAAATAAAAGTAATGCTTTTGATTGTTTAAAACCTTTGCTAAAAGAATTCAATATTTATTATCTTTAAAAATCAAAACAATACATAGTGACCACGATGGAGAGTTCGAAAATGAAAATTTTGAAAAAATTTGTATAAAAAGGGGATAATCCATAATTTTTCCTTCCCCAGAACACCTCAACAAAATGGAGTAGTTGAACGTAAAAATAGATCAATTCAAGAATGTGCTGGAACCATGTTATCAAATAGTAATTTACTAAGGAATTTTTGGGCCGAGGCAGTTGCAATAGCTTGTTATATTTTAAATAGAATTTTAATAAGACCCTTAAACTCATAAAACACCATATGAACTTTTATATAATAAGCAAAGTGTCATATTTTAAAACATTTGGAAATAAATGTTTTATTCTTAATACTAAAGAAAATTGAGACAAATTCGACTCGAAATCCGATAAAAGAATATTTATTGGATACTTAGAGAGAAGTAAGGCATATAGAGTTTTTAATTTAAGAACTAATACAATAAAAGAAACATAAAATGTATCTTTTGATGAAAATTATAAGAATATAACATAAAATAATGAAGACAAATTCGAAAATGAGATTGATGAAGTAAATAATGAAATTCATCAACCAAATAAAAGAAATAGACTTCTAAGAGACCACCCCGTAGAAAATATCTTAGGAGATATTGAATCTGTTGTTAGGACTTGAAACAAATTAAATGATATGATCAATTCAGCATTTATTTCAACTATTGAATATAAGAATCCAAAGGAAGCATCATCCGATGATTCATGGATCCTTGCTATGCAAGAGGAATTGAATCAATTTACCCAAAATGATGTATGGGAACTTATTCTTAGACCAGAGGATAAAACAGTAATTGGAACTAAATGTGATTATAAAAGTAAAATGAATGAACACGGTGAGGTCGTAAGAAATAAAGCACGGTTACTTGCACAAGGTTATAGTCAAGAAGAGGGAATAGATTATGATGAAACCTTTGCCCTCGTAGCAAGATTAGAAACAATTAGAACCCTACTAGCTTTCGCTAACCATAATAATTTCAAATTATTTCAAATGGTTGTTAAAAGTGCCTTTTTAAATGGATATGTTAAAGAAAATGTATATCTAGAGTAACCACCCCTTTTTGAAAACGAAAAATATCCAGATCATGTATATAAATTAAAGAAAGCGTTATATGGATTAAAACAAGATCCTAGAGCTTGGTACGATAGATTAAGAAATTATTTATTACAATCTAACTTCAAGATTGGTGAAATAGATAATGCAATTTTTATTAAAAGAAATAATCACGATGTTCAATTAGTTTTAATATACGTTGATGATATAATCTTCGGATCAACAAATAATAAAATGAATAAATAATTTTCAGATATTATGACATGAGAATTTGAGATGACTCATATGGGAGAACTTACATTTTTCCTTGGATTACAAATAAAACAACTAGATAACTGAATATTTATTAATCAAGAAAAATATTCCAGAGATTTAATTAATAAATATAATTTAACAACAACTGATGGGAGACCAACACCGATGGCAACTAACATAACCCTAAGTAAGGATGATACGTCAAAAGACGCTGATAAAAAATTATATAGAGGTATGGTAGGATCATTATTATATATAATCGCTAGTAGACCAGATATAATGCACAGTGTATGTCTCTATGCAAGATATCAATCGCAACATAAGGAAACACATTTAAAAGCCGTAAAACATATTCTAACATATGTAAAACATACATTAGATTTTTGATTATTTTATCCTAAGGATGATTCATTTGATATTATCTCTTATTATAACGCTGATTATGCGAGATGTAAATCTGATCGTAAAAGCACTATTGGAACATGTCATTTTTTAGGATATTCACTAGTTTCCTGGTTTAGTAAAAAGCAAAATACAGTATCTTTGTCGACAACTGAAGCAGAATATATATCTACTGCTTTGGCTTGTTCATAAGTAATATATATGCAAAAAACTTGAAATGATTTTGGATTAGAAATAAATAAATCACCAATATACTGCGATAATACAAGCATTATAAATATATCTAAAAATCCAACTCATCATTCAAGAACTAAACATATAGATATAAGACGTCATTTTCTAAGAGTAACGTAAATAAAGAGAAAATTTCGCTTGAATTCATACAAACTAAAAAACAAATAGCAGATATACTAACAAAATCTTTAAATGAAACAACGTTCACTAAATTTAGAAGAGAATTAGGCATTTTTTCTTTAAGTGAAATAGAATAATTAAATATACAAGTATAATATAAAATATAACAAAAATCAGAAAAATAGAAATAAAAAGACACATATGTCGACATGTGCAAAGTGGTATGTCGACATATAACTGCCATATTTTCAAAAATTAATTCCCACCAAAAGTTAGTTACATCATCTATTTAAATATCTTATTTCGAATTTTCTTCTTCGTCTTCTCATTTCATTTCTGAAAAATTCTAAACCAATCCACTAATTATAACAATCAAATCAATCCCAATTTGTTCGCCGGACCATCTGTAGGTCCGTTTCAACGAACTACGCTCGCTCGTGTGATGAAATTAGAGGAGAAATTAGAGAACACACTACAAATGCTCGCTGAAATCCAAGTTTTACAAATAAGGATGAATCAAGAGCATGTGAAACAAAGAAAAATCATGCGAATTCTATAAGAACTTGTTATGGATAACAACATTAATCTGATTATCATCGAAGATGATAATCAAATAGAGGAAGAGGAAGAAGAGGAAGAAAAGGTTGAAGTGGAGAAAGAAGAAGCACAAACTGAAGACATGGAGGAAGACGACCAAGTCATATGCGTAGGCGAAGTATGCTTCGATAGAGAAGGGAATGTAGTTGAGCAAAGTGGGGAATTCTGTCTCCATTACCCACATTGCCTAATTCACAAATCCCCAGTCGTTAAGAATCATTAAACATTTATATTTCTCGTAAACATAATGTGATATGTATAATCCATGTATTCATAGATGTTTTAATTTGTATTTTGTGTGTAATGTTTGGTTTGTAAAACATTGTTTGAATTATATAATACAATGTTTATGTTCAATACTTTCCTATTTAATAGTATAAATTTAGGATTATATAATAAGTAATTAGGATTAGTATTATAGCATAGATTTAGGGGGAGTTAAATAGAGTAAGTCATTTAGATATATTTATATAGATTTAGCAGGAGTTTAATTTAGTTTAGCATAATATAGTATAGTATAGGATCATATAGAATTAGAACTATCATCTTAGAATAGATATAAATTTAGGGAGAGTATAATTTGAGTCACTTTTTGTTGATGACAAAGGGGGAGAAATGATAAAATAAGGATTAGTTAGACTTAGTTTAAAGGGGAGTTTGTACGATTTATATAGGAATCATAATGAAAAGGGGAGTATTTGAAGCATCAGATCAACAGGTATTAACAAGTACAAATATTTTATAAATTAAGGTTGTCATCATCAAAAAGGGAGAGATTGTAGGAGAATGGAGTTTTGATGACAACAATATTATTTCAATTATCATTATTAATTGATTACAAAATATATACTAACATCTTTATCTAGAATATATATACATATACGCAAAATTTGTATACATATTTTAAATACTGAAGACTGTACATTTTTAAAGTTTTAAGAGATTCAGGATTCAAAGGAGATTCTAAATACCAAGATTTCAAGAGCTCAAGAAAATATAGTGATTGAGTCTAGTTTATATGTAAGACTCTAAATAGCACTTCATTTTTAAATTCTGTTTTCAAATTGCAAATTTTGATTTCAAGTTATTTCAAACTACTTTTCTAAATGATTTCAAATATATAAATTTTAAACTTTATAAATTTTTATAATATATATATATATATAATACATGTTTTATAGTCTTATATCATACAAATTTATAATATATCACTATGTTTTTATACTTTTGAAAATCCATTTTGAAAGACTAGTTTTGATTCAAGAATTTCCAGAAAATATATATTGGTTTTAACACTTGAAATTTGATTTTAATAATAAAAATACGATGCATATGTTGACATACCTAATGAGCATGTCGACGTATAACTGTCATAAATTCTATTTTCAAGGGAAGTGTCATTTCACTATTTGAAACGTTGCAACTTTGGGACACTATAAATAGGGATCAATTTCGAATTTTTAGCTTCTTCTTCTTCTTCACACCTTTACTTACCACCATTAATATACATAAAATTCTTGATTTGTACACTTATACTCTACCGATTTCAAAAAAATTTATAACATTCTTTATCTCTTCTCCAAATCTATCAACTACTATTTGTTTGAAGTGTTATTGAAGAGTTCTAGGGCTGTTGTAATTGTTTGGGAATTGTTTGGGAAATGGTGTGTTCCTTGTAGCGCTGAAATTAAGGAAAGGGAGCGGTGTTAACCTAGTAGCCGTGAAATCAAAGGTAGTGGAATCGGTGTTAACCTTGTAGTTGTGAAACTAAGGGCGTTGTACTTGGATATTGATAATAATAAAACTCTACGCAATCCAATGTTGCGTGGGACTGAACGTAGGAGTAATCCGAACCAGTATAAAATCCGGTGTGTTCTTTCCTTTTTCTACATTTTATATTTACTTATTTCTATGTTTGTGATTATCTCTATGTTTGTGATCATTTCTGGTGTGATAATCATTGTGTGATTCATATAGTAATTCAAGTTAGTTTAAGATTTCTATAAATTCCTCATAAACACTATTCAACCCCCCTCTAGTGTTAATTCTGCCTTAAGATCTGCATTCTTAACAGAAAAAATGTCCTAAAATGATTGTTCCTCACCATTATGTGGATGTATGTCGAGTACACAAGTTATTCAAACTATTGAGAAAATAATTCGAAGTTACAGGAAACATAAAACCAAATGTATATGCATAGGATAATTCTTGCCACAACTATGATTGCATGGTACAAAAGGGTGGGAGAAAATTGGGAAAAACAGATTTAAATAAAAGCCATGTTTGAGTGATCTGTATTTAAACTTTTTTGGAGCTTACCATAAATGAATCTGTGTTAAGGAAATAAGGGATATGCAGTAGTTTAGATTTGTTGGCATGGGCTGTTACTTGGATTGGCTATAATAATGGAATATGTTTTTATTTATGTTTATCATGATAATGTAATAATAAACATTAAGAATATTAACCCTCTTTGTTAGTGGAAGCTAGGACAAACTTTAGTGGGTTGCAGAATCATGTACAAAACCGTTATAACAACAACTTAAAGAAGAGAACAAAGTAGATTTTTATATGTCTAATTCCACTTTAAATCCTGTTGGATTATTTAAAAATCTGTGTATGTATATATATGAGTACACGCATATGTTAACGAAGACAAGATTAATGCCAGCTAGCAGTAAAAAATATTGTTGCTAGCTCATCTTCAAATCATCACAGCTATTCAATACATGTTTGTGAAAATATAAAAATAAAACAATGAAAAAAAAAATGCTACATAATGAGAAAATTAGTAGAAGTTAACTATTCCAACGTAATCATGTGATAAACTTTAAGTTTTGTTTATGTTATAAAGGAAGATGGACCTCATGCTTATTGTTGACGGAAAAAATGTCGTAAACACCAAAGATTCTTATTACTACGAATAATTATTTTGGTCGCAAGACTATGTAAAAGAAAGCGGTAAATGACACAAGTATTTATAGTGGTTCGGCCGCGGATTAGGCCTACATCCACTTTGGAAGGATGTTGAATTTTTATTAATCACTCAAGAATTACTAGGTGGAGCCATGCCCATTACATTCACTTTCATAATTAAAATATGCTAGGTATTTGGGAAAAAGAATATTTAATTCTCCTTCTTCCTCAAATAGGAGATGCCATTGATGAGACTCATGAAGCTCTAGGAAGGTCTCAAGTGAAGAAAATCCAACCCTTTTGAAGTGTTAGGCCATGGGCTATTTATAGGAGTGGGAGTAGGTAGGATTAGGTAGAAATAGGAGCCACATGCAGGAAATTCGAGCCCGCCACTCGCGCGCCTTGAAATTTCGAACTCGGTGGGTTCGAAATTTAGTAACCAGGCGCGGGCGCGAAATCTCGCTCCGCTGGGTTCGAAATCTCGAACCCAGCTGTGGGCGCGAGATTTCGCGCCCGCTAGGCTCAGGATCTCGAGCCCTGCTATGGGTGCGAGATTTCGCACCCACTGGGCTCAAGACCTCGCACCCACTGGGTTCGAAATTTCGAACCCTGGGTTCGGAATTTCAAACCTAGGCATGGGTGCAAGATTTCGCACCCGGCTAGGTGCGAATTCCGCATCATGCCTGGGTAAGGTCCTTCCGAGGGGTGCAAGGGTCCCGGGACCGAGTGGTCGAGGCTCGTAACTCCTTCAGAGTCCGAGGCCTTGGTTTGCGGACGTCTTCTGCATGCTGTGAGGCCACAAGCAGTTTAATCCCTTCTTGATCTTGTTTCCTTAACTCCTGTGTTTTCCTTTTCGGCCTCAGCTTCACAAGGTACGTTGAGTTGGGCATATCTGATGCTCTCCTGAGAAACGGACCAAAAAGTTGGTTAACATTTGCCCCCCAAAGTACGTCTTGTCTTTGACATGATGTGCTTTTTGTAGGTTAAGGGAGTGGCATGGCTATTAATTTTTCCTGTAATTCAAAAGGTAAATAGGTGTTAGCTGTAGGGCTCATTCCCTCCGGCGGTGCAGATGAGTCGTCGTTTGGAGGATGTGCCATGCTCAAATCGTTGTGTGTTCGTAGTGCATAGCTTCCGTGATGCGCGGGAGTCGGCATACGCGTGTGCAGATTATGTACGCGAGGCAACGTGTCGCAGCGTCCCGATCCTGGGGGTGCTACCATCGTCATTCACTCACCTTTTTTTGGGAGTCGGAGATTTTCGAGCCCAGGTGGTATCGAAATTTCGAGCCCAAGGGGATTGAAATTTCGAACCCAGGGGCTCGGAAATTCGATCCTAGGGTTTCGAAATTTCATGCCCATGGGGGTCGAAATTTCGAACCCAGGGATTCGGAAGTTCGATCCCCTAGGGGTTCGAAATTTCGAACCCAGCGGGTTCAAAATTTTCGAACCCGTGCTGGAATACGGAAAGACGCGTTTTTCCTTTATAAATAGGCCCCCCTTCACTTTTTCCCTTCTAATTTTTCTATCTCTGGCCGCCATTGCTAAAAGCTTTGAACCCGATAATTTCGAGCCCACTAATTTTGAAACGAGCTAGGTGAGGCCTCCAAATAAGGAGTTGAGAAGGGGAGGAGGACGAAGAGCCACGACGGAGACCTCGAAATCTTGCGGGTTCGAATTTTCGAACCCAGCCGGGCTCGAATTTTTGAACCCTCGTGGGTTCGAGTTTTTGAACCGCACCGGGTTCAGATTTTCGAATTCACCGGGTCCTAAGTCTCAAGCCCTTATGGGTTCGAATTTTCGAACCAGGGGGGTTCATAGCATCGAACCCTCCTGGGTTCGGATTTTCGAACCTGTGGGTTCGAATTCTTGGGTCCCTGTCTGGTTTCGAAATTTCGAACCCAGAGGGGCTCGAGTTTTCGAACCCAGGCTGGTTCGGAACCTCGAACCCTTCTGGGTTCGAAATTTCGAGCCTGAAGCAATTTCGAGCCCAATAGGGTTCGGAACATGGCTGTTGCCGGGCTTCCAATTTGTCACGCCAATGGACTTTAACTTCCGAATATTCGCCTCTGAATTTGCATGCTTAGCGTCAATGCATATGTTGTTAACTGCACGAGCGGGGTTTAGGACTGTTCACATAGGGTAGAGCATACAACCGGACTGGGACTTGGACTGTTACGAATTGTTCTGAACTTTCTTTATGTAGCTCATCCTTGCATTTCATTACATGAACATGTTAGTTGTCACCAACACGAGGGGTACAGGTCACTATACTGCCCGTCCTAACACTAATGCATTAAAGTATAACTAAAGATGCAAACCAGATCAAGGACCGGAAAGACTATGGAATCTGAGGCTTGCCAACCCACCTTAAACACATCCAACCCTACCTCTGGAGGTAGCTCGTTTGGCAGCGAGCTTGAGACCACCGAAGGATCGACTCCTTCTCATTCGACTTCGACCAGCTCGCCTGAAGCGTCTGAGCACGGGGAGCAACCTGAGCGACAATATTCTCCGGTCGTAACTGAAGAGGCCGAGAATGTAGATATCATGGGCGAGGATGAGCCCGTACCTCCGGTAGCTCCGGACATGTTGCCTGATGCGGTGATTTTGGAGAATACTATCGATTCAGTACCCTCGTGTCTGGATGCTACTGCGGTCAGGAAGATGGTAGTGCGATTTAACATACCGGTGGACGATGCCCATGCCCCCAGGATGGATGGCAAAGCCCATGTGCTGCCCGAACGCCTTACTGCCTGGAACCGTCAAGCTTGCCTCGCCGGGTGTGTGCCCCCAGCTAATTACTTCATCCGGGATATGTTATTCTATTTTTGCCTCGCGCCATCGCAGCTACACCCCAATGCTTATGCTTCCCTTCTGGGTACTTATGTCCTCTTCCACGAGTTTCTGTATAGGGAACCTACTGGGGAAGACATTCGATATTTATTCCACCTAAGGGAAACGAGCACGAACTCCCCCTCTCAATGGTTTCTGCAAGCGACAGCTGCCACAAAATTCTTTGTCTGGACATGGCCTAGGCTGTCAGTGTTTAAGCGCGAGTGGTTCTTTGTTAGTTGTCCTCATGGATTTGCCATAAGGTGGATCGAGAGAAGTAAGTGTTTCTTTAACTCCGTTCCTTGCCGTAACTTTAGGACTCCTTCCAATAATCATGGATTTAAATGGGATATGACAGGAAATCCGAATGCGTCGATTGGAGATGAATACCGGCAACGCCTCATTGCTTTGCGGGCGATACCGGAAAATCTTTGCGACACTAGTACCGTGACAAGTCAGGATCGCCTCCGCCGCTTTGGGTTGCTACCGGACAACCGGGTTGTGATCAGGCCCGCGGTTGCTATTAGTGTGCCAAAGGAGGGAGGTGCGGCAGAATCTTCCCCTATTGGGCGGAAGAGGAAAATGCCCCCAGCGGGAGGAGAATTGCAAAGGACTGCTTTGCCTCAAGGAGATGTGCGCGGAGGCGAGGTTCATGGTCAAGTGGTGGTTGCCGGAGATGAGGGATTGCCGAGCACTCATGGTCCGCCTCCAACAGGGGAGGGGGAAGGAGTGTTGGTTAGACCGCAGTCTCCTGCGACTCACTCAGGGGCCACTGCCTCGCTTGAACCCATGGGCCAGTTTGATGGTTTAAAGGGAGTTGCTTTAGTAATGACTCCATGGCCGCATACGACGAGCCTGGAGGAACTTTCCTGTGCTGCTGAGGGGTTAACTTCCCCGATTGGACCACAATCTGGTCTGTTGAGAGAACACTTAGGGCATACATCCATAACACTGCATAGATGTTTGCCCACGTGAGTTACTTGACTAACTTCGGCTTGTCCTATTCGCAGGTGATATGGCCGGTGGACGTGGCAGACGAAGTTACGGGCGTGGGGATCGCCAGCCTCCCCAGAGTTCTTCTTTCGAGAGGTTCCAGAGATCCGCCAGCTTGTATGGCGCTCCACATCCATCAGGACAAGGCAGCGGTCGTCGAGACCGGGATCGATCTAGGCGACCTCCGACACCTCCTTCTATTCGCGTGTCCGTGGGAGATACTCGGCTTAACATAGGCGGCTCTCGGTCTTTTCCTTCGATAACTTCCTCGTCGATCGTCCCTCCAGCTCCCGTTCGTCCTGCTGGGGAAAAGGTAGCATCTCTTGGTTAGCCGAGGCCAGAGAGAGAAACCGAGATAGAGGTGCCAGATTTGACAGGACACCATTTTCAAGGGTTATCCATAGAGGAGTGAAGGGTGTTCCTGAAGCATCATTTTCCCCGGCACTACTTTTACGAGTTGAAGTTTGTCCCCGACATCCATCCGGCTCTTGACAGATAGTCAGGGGAGTTGTGAGAGCACGTGAAAGCTTCATATCATCAAACCAATGAGTTCAGCAAGTACTTATTCGGGCTTTATCGCACCCGCTGGGCTCGAGATCCCGATCCCAGCTGGCGCGAAATCTCGCGCCCACAGCTGGGTTCGAGATTCCGAACCCAACGGAGCGAGATTTCGCGCCCGCACCTGGGTTTGAAATTTCGAACCCATGCCCGGGTTCGAAATTTCGAGGCGCGCGGGTGGCGGGCTTGAATTTTCTGCATGTGGTCCCTATTTCTACCTAATCCTACCTACTCCTACCTACTCCCACTCCTATAAATAGCCCATGGCCTCACACTTCAAAGGGGTTGGATTTTCTTCACTTGAGACCTTCCTAGAGCTTCATGAGCCTCATCAATGGCATCTCCTATTTGAGGAAGAAGGAGAATTAAATATTCTTTTTCCTAAATACCTAGCATATTTCACTTATGAAAGTGAATGTAATGAGCATAGCTCCACCTTGTAATTCTTGAGTGATTAATAAAAGTTCAACATCCTTCCAAAGTGGACGTAGGCCTAATCCGTGGCCGAACCACTATAAATACTTGTGTTATTTACCACTTTATTTTACCTAATCTTGCGACCAAATTAACTATCCCTAGTAATAGGAATCTTTGGTATTTACGACATTTTTTGCCGTCAACACTTATATTAGTACAAAGGGTAGTTTTCAACTGTGTAATATAATATTTGTTAGGTTCCTAGATTTTTTTAAGTTCATTATGATCCGTGTTTTATCTCTTTAAGGCATTTACTATCCCACTTCACTTTAGGATTACCATAGCTAACGAATATGAATTCGTATTAACATCTATGAATCAGGGATTAGATGGATTGTTTATATGACATTCATACATGCGGCATATTTATTTACTTCTCTATTAAATCGTCCTAGATTATTATGTTATTATAGATCTTAGTTATTCACGGATTACTACACTTACGATCTATCCAGGCCCAACCCAGAGGCAAGGCTGCCAAGACATTTGTTTAGGGCATCCCAGCTGGAAGCGACGGAGAGATAGCAGGAAGGGCAACAAGTTATAAAGAAACAGTATTTGAAAAGGTAGCTGGCTAACTTGTGCAAATAGGAGGTAATGTGATGGTATGATGTAGTGTTCTGAAGTGTCCCTCCATGTCCCACCTAATCAGAGCCCCCTGATTTCCACCTTTTGCACTTAAACACCTGAATTGTTGGAGGACTTAAATGCAAAATAGCGGAAATCAGGGATCTGATTGAAGGGACACGGGGGGACAGTGGGAATGGGGACAGAAGAATTGGTCTCGGCGGACACTGGATCTATCCCTTCTACCAAACAAATACATGAATTACACATAAATTTGAACATGTTCGGATAGGTAAGAAAAGTGTTGTAAATATATAAGCATTGACTAATTAGGTCTGATTTATATTTACTACTTCTTTTTTCCTTTTTTTAATAGAGACCAGCTGCCTGACATTTGATGAATTTAAGCCTCACAACTTACCCTTTGATCCAACTTAAGGGGATGAATTGTTCTATACCCAAATTGGGTGTTCCTATGTGCCAAAACAATCTTAGCCACTGACTTGCACAAAATCTAATGGTTTTGAGTGGATTGTAGGACCCGTTTATTAGATTATTAATAATATGTGTGGTTGATGTGTAGTTGTGATTTGTTGGCCACACGGGAACACCCAAGTTGGGTACAGAAGAATTGATCCCCAACTTAAGGTACTTGTATTGTTCGTCCGTGCACTATAAGTTGGAAAAAAAAGAAAATAATAATAATAGAAATGATACTGGTGGTATTTTTACTAGTGTATATTTCATATTTATTTTTCTTTTTTCACGTTAAGCATGCAGATGGACTTACGTTGGACGGCTTGCGTTGGACGCTGGTATTGCTGAAACTAGGATCATTTATTTGTAAGCTTATTTATTATTTTTAGTGATAAAAACTTGGTGGTAATAGTTAGAATCTGTCTTTCTACCTAGAACTATATAGAATTTCCTGAAACTAAGTCATGAGAACCGTATCATTTTCGGTAGCTAGCACATCAATTTCACATTACTTTTATTTCTTCATCTAATAGACTAAAACACGCATAATGCAAGATCTAAAGTTAGTAATGGAAGATTGCTAAGAAAAAATTGAATTTATTGGAAGATATTAAGCGCTTAATTCGAGTTCAATTGCTTAATCCACTACTAAAAGATACAAAAAGGATGCAAGCTTGCTTAGATGACACTATGAACAGAAAGGTAAATTAAGTAAAAGGTAGCACATTAAATTATGCTATCATGTAATCATTTAAGAACGCTATGTACAATGCTTATGCCTGTCTCAAAGTATATAAAGCATATAAATTCTTAGGATGATTGAACTAAAACAATAGGCAGGCCGGTTTCATCTATTGCAATCCATAATTTGCATTTGGATATGTGGACCTTCCTGGGTATGAGATGCAAGAGCTTTCTTTAATACAATTTTCTCTAGTTTCAATACTTATGTTACAGAAATTCCAAGACCCTGCCAAGTCATAGAAACGAAGCAGGTGAGGCACCAGACATAGAAGAATACTGGAATTTTTAAATTTTTAGGTATCTTTGGGCAATAATCCCACCACTTCATGCTTGACCCTCTTGACGCCGAATGATGGGGGCGAGTGTTAAATATAAAGTTGGTTATTGTGCTCGGCATACGGGTTTTGCTGTTATGATTCATGGTTTTTATGGAGGAGCTAAGTGTTTGTATTTTGATCTTTTCTGCTCCTAAGATTTGGTGCCATAATCTATTAGAGATTTTTTGGTTTGGCACTTTTGTTGGTAAGTGATGTATATGATCTTGTATGCCCGTTTTTGGTGTTATATGCGTATTTTAGGTGTATGCCTATTTTAGAGTCATATTTGGTTTGGTATCTTGTTGGCTGATGTTACATGCACTTGATTTTGTTAGATGATTGATAGTTTTGGGACTACATAGTTACGGCCAGTTGTCATATGTATATGTCCTTCATGGTATTTGCATGAGATTGTTTGTGAGTTGTGCACCCTATGCAATGTTGTGTGAATTGAAGTGGTGGGACTTGTACACACATGTTGTGCATTGCCAGTAGAAGATGTAATAAGCTTTTGTATCATGTAATTATGATACTTAATGTTTTGAATTGAAAAAATTTAAGTGGGAAAAAAATTAAAACAACAGAAGTATATTATTTAGGAATACATAAATAAGTAGCAATTTTTTCCTTGTATATGTTACCCATTAAAGGTATATATATTTACGGTTACACTCATAGAAGTTTAAACATGACATGAAAGTTATTATACCAATATATATATAGATTTAGAACTAAATACATATATTATACAAACCTAAATTATAAAGTGAATATGCAAGTTCCCACCTATTATATCCTCATGCCTTGTTGGCTTAAATCTGACCTATGATTCCTACAAAATACACTCAAAATTGATTTAGTTTGAAAATAAATGTGTAGTAGAAGGGCCTTTTATTTTTGACTCTACATGAAGCCTCATGTTCAGATGAGGATTTTATGGTATAAAAATCATGTATATATTCCAAATTCAAAATTATACATTTCGGTTTGTTTCCAAAGTTATTAATTCTAACAATCCTTCATGTGAAATAAATATACTTAAGATTTGATACATTTCAAAATTGTATACATGTAGTTTCATCAAACAAAATTTACTTGGAAACTAGATATGAATAATATATCTTCTATTCATAACTCAAAAACATGTTTAACAAAAACTTAGTGATGTACAAAATTCGGTATCCCACGAAAGCACCTCTATGAGAGTCCAACGACGGAAGCTATATTCAAACTTGATTTATTCCTTTGGTATACCAAGGAATTCTGTGGTCTGGCTCAGTTTGGGTTGTTAACTATAAATATGGCTAATATATATGAAGAATTGATGAATCTCTGCTTTCATTATTATTAATCATGAAACCATATATTTATAGTACAAGCACATCAAATATTCTATATCCCGTCCAAATCCATAAAACAGGAAATAGATATCCTATACTTGAAATCACATCCAAATCTAGAAAATAGGAAACAAGTATCCTATCCCTGAAATCACGTCTAAATCTAGAAAACAGGAAGCAAATAGATAATTATGTAAAAAGATATTTCCTAACAATTGTTTTTCTAAAATATCCTTTACCAAAAATATATATCAATATCCCCTCCCAAGTTGGAGCATGGGATTCAAAAATGCCCAACTTGGAAAGAAGAATATCAAACTGGGTTTTCCTTAGAGCTTTTGTGAAATATCCACTAGTTAAAACGATGTGGAGACATGCGATGGTGAAATCAAACCCTCATTTATTGCATCTTGAAAAAAATGATAATCAACTTCAATATGTTTTGTTCGCTCGCGAAAAATTGGATTTTTTGCAATATGCAAAGCAGACTCACTATCACAATATAATTTAATTGCCTTAGTGTTGATACCGAAAATTGGTATAACAACCAAAATGGGATTTCTAAACACGTTACCTAATCGGAGGCGAGATGCTTAGAAAGCACGTCACCTTTTCAGAGGCGGGGCGTTAGAAAACCATTAGAGTTGTGTGAGGCCATATCTAACATTCAAAAGCATCAAAATACCAAAATAAAGAAAGAAGACAAGAATTTTATAGTGGTTCGACTCTTATTCGAGCCTACGTCCACTTTGAAGATTGGATTTCATTAGTAGCCACAAAATTACAATATTTGCTCCATTATGCATTCATACAAGCTTCTTTGACATGCATTTGTGCTTACAACCAATTGAAAGAACGGATAAAAGCTTGAAGTATTTTATGCTAATCCCTCCATGAAAGCCATAGATGAAAGCTCCTTAGATGATCAAGAAGAGATGAAGAAGTGCATAGAATGCTTATGCTCGTTCCTCCATGAAAGCTATGCTCCACATGCTCCAAAGCTCCATAGATTTGATAGAGAAGAGATGTAGAAATGCTTGGAGAAATCCCGAAAGCAATTGGACAACACCTCCTCGTTCTTCCAGAAAAGTCCCCCCGAAATGATGGAGGTAGGGTCCTATTTATAGGCGGAGAAATGGCTGAAATCTTGTATTCAGGGGCCTGGTCGGTATTTTCGGTATTTACAGAAATGCCACTGCCAGTTGTCACCAGTTGTCTCCAGCTGTCACGCCATCACAGGTCGTTTCTAGTGCTTTGGCTGACCAGGAAGCTAGAATGCGGAGCGGACTGACCAGGAGGCTAGAATGCGGAGCGGACCGACCAGGAGGCTAGAATGTGGAGCGGACCGACCAGGAGGCTAGAATGTGGAGCGGACCAGAAAGCCTTGAAGCTTGTTGGCACGATCAAGAGCTAGTAAACGACTGGATACCTTGTATATTTGGAGCGACCAGAGATCTTCTGCACTTTGGTGCGACCAGGAACTCTTCAGTATCTTGGATCGACCAAATCTCTTTAGTAGTCTGGAGCGACCAGGAGCCTTTGGCTTCTGGAGCGACCAGCGCTAGAGAGACCAACTTTCTTTATATATTCTGATGCGACCGAGAATCTTCTGTACTTTTGGGATGATCAAGAGCTTTGGTATGTTTAGAGCGACCAACTATCTTGAATATTTGGAGCGATTAGTAATCATTGGCCTCCGGAATGACCAGAAGCTTTTAGTTCTTTGGCATGATCGAAACAACTTCGTGTTAGAAGCGACCTGAAAGCGACCAGCTTTGGGACGACCAGGACTCTTGTGCTACGACCGCCCCCCTTTTATCAATGATAGAACCGACCCCTTCTTCAAAATGCTTAAACCGACCCATATTCATTTGGATCGATCAGATGGATAACATTTTGCCCCTCGAAGTTTCATAGTTTTTATAAAAACTGTGGGCTTCGAAACATTAGTGGATCGATCTGCTTTAAGTAAGGGTCGGTCTTGGTCGCAGTTCTCATGGGTCGGTTCTGAAATTAGCTTGAGGGGTCGGTTTTAAATATGGCAAGTAGAGGTCGGTCTTTTCTCCAGTTTTGGAGCGCACGAAAAAGCCAAATTCTGGAAGGCGAGGAGACAATTCCTAAAAATCCGGAGAGACCAAATTAAACTTATATAATTAACTTGACCCGTCATTTCCTTCTTCACTTCTTCTCGGTAAAGGTCTTCATTAATGGTAGCTTCCCCTTATTTAAAAAACAAATTGCTCGATCTTTAGCTTACTTCCTTCCCGATTCAAGCTGCTGCTTTACCAACCTGAACTATTCTTCCAAATCTCAGGTACATTGTATGCATTTTAACACTGAGTTTGGAGCAATCTCTATGCAGCGATCGCGACTTGTTTGTGCAAACGCTTGACTGACTGATGCGTATGAAATCGTTTTGTGATGCATGTTTTGATTTTCCTCCTAGAATCATCTCTTTGTTAATTTGAGAATGATCGACGCCGTCCTTTGAATTTGGATGGATTTTTCGGGGTTAAACCATATCTGGATTAGTTTTGATGTATGATTGCAACTTGATTGTAAAATCCTTGAATTCGACACTCTTTGCATATTGGAATGCTTAACAGTAAGGTAGAAGCCAATCTTTGCAGTTCTTTCTTATTATGATGATAATCACAATGTAAATGCTTGAATGGCTCGCGCATACTTGATTTCTTTTTTAATCCATCATTCTGCGATATAATGCCTTTGTGTCATATCTAGCTTCTAAGATACAACCTACCTGGTTGATCTTGTGCCGTGTCAATCTTGGATGATTTTTCATGGCCCTATTGGTCAATTTCCGGTTCAGCCAACCATTTTGTGCGGACCAATCAGCTTTATTACCGACCCAAGTTATGACCAATTTAACAACGACCAAGTCTTGTATGACTTAGAATCATCCAGAGCTGAATTGGTTCTTTGGTCGATCAGGAATTGATCGTTACTAGACCGACTAGGATTGGGGTTAGCTTTGGACGATCGGAATTTCGCTAATTTTGAGCAACCAGGGCCTGACCAACTTTGAGTGACCAGATGCTTTATCCGTTTTAAGCGATCAGGGCCTGACCAGTCTTGGACCGATCAAATCTCTAGCCTGCCATGACCGACCCTGCCTGCACTTTGTTTCCTCAATGTAATTGTTTGATGTTCATTTATTAACTTTAAATATACGAACAATGTTTTCTTTTTTACACATGATGGATTTAACACCTAACAAGATGAAAAGACGTTTTGATCTGGACGAAGATAATACTGGCCAGCCCTCAGTGACTTCTCCTGTGCTCGTCGGCCCCACCTATTCAGAAATTCAATCAATTATAAACAGGCCTTCTTATGCACTGAGGACTTGCAATTCCAAGCTGGCTAAACGGCTCCCTGATTGGGATTTATATGGGGTTTCTTCCAACTATGAGATATCTCATAGTGATCGGCAGATGACATCCTGTGATATTATGGTGGCAAAAACCAGGCTGATGAGGCACATGGACGACGCCTTGTGCCAGTTTGGGAAGCAAATGGATTTGCTCAAAGACCATACTGCGAGGAAAATTCATGATTGGCATGGTTTGGCTGAAGATCTTCAAAGACTTCATCGGGAAAGCCTTGATCGTATTGTTGCTCTGGAGGCTGATAAGGTCAAGCTGATCCGTGCTTTGAGGAACCGAGATGTTCTTGTTGCTGCCCTTCCAATGGGGAACATTGAATTGGTGGGACCTTCAAAAAGGGGATCGGTTGGTGAAGCTTCCACATCTGGGTCTGCCTCGGCGAAAAGGAAGGTAGGACGGCCCAGGAAGAACCCAAAGGCATAGCTTGTTCCCTCTTGACGACTTTTGGCTTGGTGGATTTTATGTCTAGACCGGTTGTATTAAGCGAGTCCCGGTCCTCGCATTTAACTTCCATGTTTATCTTGTGTTGGTACACTACGATCTCTATGACTGTGATGTAAGTTGACTTTCTGTGTTTGAATGTGATATGGCAATGCTTTGTGCTCTTGTATTTTGAACCTTGTCGTTACACTTTCTGCATATTCTGGTTTGTACACCATGCTTGCACATCACATTTTACCCGTTTTGCTTGTTCATGGATTTTTCTCATACATATTGTTGTGATGATCTTTTGGTATGTGAGAAATCAAGGAGCTGCTTTTGCTATATGCCCTCACACCAATGGGATATTTCAACTTTAACACATTGAAAATGGATTTGAGATTTGGATGTTTTTAAGCTGTGATCAGAATTTAGAAAGCGTATGTCATTGCATTGTGACATTTGGAGCTTTTTCATTCTTCATACGACCTTCGCGTGTGTTACCCATAATCTCCTATCCTTTGTATCTGAATGTATTAGATATCTGAGAGGTGAGGAAGTGCTTCTTGAAGGTGTCTTAAGTTGAAGACTCAGTAATATCGTAGTCAAGTATTATCTGACTCTGATTTATTGACTGAGCACTCCTGGAGAAGACTCATTTTATTATTCGACTGAAAATCCTCGGAGAGGGTTTGGGTTAAGAAACTCGGTTATAACGCGATCAGATTTTGTCTAACTTTGGGTTATTTGACCGAGCACCCCTGGAGAAGACTCAGTTTATTATTCGACTGAGAATCCTCAGAGAGGGTTTGGGTTAAGAAACTCGGTTATAACGCGATCAGATTTTGTCTGACTTTGGGTTATTTGACCGAGCACCCCTGGAGAAGACTCAGTTTATTATTCGACTGAGAATCCTCGGAGAGGGTTTGGGTTAAGTGAGACGACCTGAAATCCCGTTCAGACGGAAACAAGGGTTATCTTTGGAATATAACACAAAAACATATAATAGCAGAACAGAATTAAATAAATACACCAGATAATGAACAATAGAATATACTGGATAAAAGTAATCATCAGAGTTACACAGTATACAGGATCTTACTTAGTACAAATACAGTTCAGCTATACATAAATGTCTACAGCGGAAATAAACAAAATATGTACAATAGGAGCTGAACATCATAAAAAGAAATAAATGATAGAATCCATCTTCAGCTCCAGCTATCCATAAAAAGAACCAGCTAAACCTGAATACAAGGCTGCCCGTGTAGAAAAAGGGGCACCCGAGTTTGAAAGTGAAACAAACTACGAGTCAGTCATGGGACTGGTATGAGAAATCTACTCCACACATATATAATATGGCTAATCTCAGGACCACGCCACTTTCGTGGAACGGGTTTACTCCATTGGATTGCCAGTGCTTTAAAACAAATCTTTCTTTTAAACATCGATATGCTTTTTATAAAAATGAACCCGTTATAAGACTCAGTTCCCATCACACAATGCAACGCAAACCGGAGGATAGAGTTTTTACCTTATAACGGCCAAAATATGCTTGATACGAATAAAAACAAAGGCATTTGATATTATTGCTAGTGTTTATATGTTTTGAAAACAATCTCAAATCATAACTATCAATCATAGACGACATGAGCGTCCCATGCCACTATGTCGCCAAATGTATATATACAATCGAAACCGCATCGTCACGTATTTGGGAATTGGATTTCCGTCATGAACCAAGGCAAAAGATAGTCCTTACCGAATTCGTGACTCTCTAGCCCGAGCCACAGGACCCAGACTCAGGTGGGCCTTTGGAGCGACAGGGCCGGTCCACCGATGTGGATTAAAATGCCTGAACAATACGTTTCCCCGCCCTTTGGGGCGTAAATGAGCCAACGAATGACTCCATCGGACCCGGATCGTCCGATCAAACCGAGGCGCCTCGCAACAGCAACAACCACATAGGTGAAAAGTATATAAATGTCAGGGCTGGTAGGTCACTGACACCACCCTAGCTAGAAAGAAACGCATGCCCTCCCTGAGGTCCTTCTCCCATTTCTGGTTCATACCGGGGTGTGAGGCTCGCGATTTTACGTTATACACAAAGCTACGCCACACGGCGGTGCTCTGATCATCACCACAAGACTTTGCTTTTCAACAGAAGCCCTGATCACTACATCTTAGCATGCCACACAGGAAATTCATGCCATGCGACTGATGTCCATTGGTATACAACCTCTGAGCTCGTGCGTCTCAGAGAAGGGCGTTAAGCAAAAGAATAAATTCTCCGCCGCCAAACAGATGTATATTTAATAGAGATCAATCGACACAGAATAAAATCCAATGTCAGACACACAGTCCATTTACAAGTCCGTTCTGGGTCAGAACGAAACCAGAGGCACTAAATACCTCGCAAACCCTTCGATCACCACATACGTCTGGACGATCACCACTCATTATCCATATTTCGGGATGCCTCCCAATCAGGACCTCGGTTACCATCCAAACGAGGTGAAGATCTCCGGTCTTCGACCATCGTCTTCATCTTCGACTTTCAATCGTCGGTCAATTATTTGAAATGAGAATTAACTCGGCCTTTTCAAATAATTCACGTATATTTAGAATTTCAAATCAATTTATTTCAATGGTTAATTATTTGATAACATCAATTTTGTTCTTTAATGTGATTTTCACACCAAACACATTCAACCATCAAAAGCCACATAAATCGAGCAAATTCAGTTTATTTCCATTCCATATCGCTTATGATATTTTATAACTATTTATCGCTATTTTTATTTATTTTAAAATAGCTAATTTATTCAAAACGACGCTTCGGGCCATAAAGCGGCCGTGGCGCTGTTTTTCTTTAGATTTGATTTACACATATCTGAAAATCTAAGCGTTGGATCTTCACAAAATTTACATCATTAGAAAGGTCTTTTCAAAACGAATCCAACGGTTCCAGTTTCGGGAAAATCCAACGGTCGGATCTCCCGGTACAATCGTTTGAAATTTCGATTTCAAAATACGAACTGCAGCGTCGTTATTCGATTAAATATATAATTATATTTATATATATAAATATAATCGCTTCTGGCGCTGTTTTTCTTCAGATTTGAATTAAACATTCCAGACAATCCAACCGTTGGATTTTTACAAGGTTGGTGCCGTTGGAAAGATTATTCCAAGGCGAACCCAACGGTTGAGGTTTCGGGAAAATCCAATGGTCGGATTTCCCGTACTAGTTGTTTGAAATCACGATTTCAAAATGCGAACTGCACGGCCACGTTTCGTTTTAATTTTATTTATATTTATATAAATATAGTTTCTTCAAAAATTCCTATATCTTTTTCATTTCAAATATTTCACTAACGCCTTAAAATTTTGGAAAATTTCGCCATAACCTCCCCTGCACCGGGAGCATCGGGAAATCGCAAATAGCTTTCCCGGTCCTTCTAATCTCGAAAAGAAAAAGAAAAAGCCAAGCGGCTAGCCAACAGGCTCATAAAATCATCACCCAAACAAAACAGTAAATGTGTACCTATTTGTCGGGCACAAAATTTTATTCCTCTTCTCTAGCCCCTTTGCTATAACCTGTTCAATGAATATGTATGTACATATATACACAGTTCTTATCATTTATCCTTTTCTATTCGACTTCATATTTGATTTCTATTTGGTTTAAAAACACCATTCATTTTAATGTTACATAAATAGGTGCAAATCATTTCATTAGCTAATTAATGAATATTTCAACTCATATATGTTTATTTTGAACAAGTGGCTATTTTTAACACTTCACATTTCAACGATTTATGCATACAATAAAAATGTGATTTTTATTGTAAAACAATTCATTTCAAAACACTATTTTTCTATATAGTTCATGTAGGTGACAAAAATAGGATTTTATATATAGATAAAAGGTGATTTTTATTATCAAACAATTTATTTCAAAATATGAATACCATTCAACACATGAATTTCTAATCAACGAATGAATATCAATTCAACACATGTAGGTTTTCTATAGTTTCTATATATAGATAAAAATGTGATTTTTATTATCGAACAATTTATTTCAAAATATGAATACCATTCTACACATGAATTTCTAATCAACGAATGAATATCAATTCAACACATGAATGTTTTCTATAGTTTCTATATATAGATAAAAATGTGATTTTTATTATCAAACAATTTATTTCAAAATATGAATACCATTCAACACATGAATTTCTAATCAACGAATGAATATCAATTCAACACATGAATGTTTTCTATAGTTTCTATATATAGATAAAAATGTGATTTTTATTATCAAACAATTTATTTCAAAATACGAATACCATTCAACACATGAATTTCTAATCAACGAATGAATATCAATTCAACGAATGAATATCAATTCAACGAATGAATATCAATTCAACACATGAATGTTTTCTATAGTTTCTATATATAGATAAAAATGTGATTTTTATTATCTAACAATTTATTTCAAAATATGAATACCATTCAACACATGAATTTCTAATCAACGAATGGATATCAATTCAACACATGAATGTTTTCTATACAAGGAATAAATATAGTTTAAGCATATGAAAATAATTCAAACACACGAATATTATTCAAAATTTCGGCAGCATAACGGCAGCGTAGTTAAAACCGGGACCGTCCCTAGTACGGCTCCTCGCTCTACCTTAAAACCTCGCGGTTTTTGACAAGGGGGATCATGCATCTAGTTCGCACGCAGGCGGCATGTATATATTTATTTCATTTCCACAAACTAATCCTATGTGGTTTCAACCAAATATTTCTTAACCACAAACGGGTATTTTTCAACCACAATCAACCATTATCAATCACAAACAATCCTAAACAACCATTCGCTATCAATCAATTTTCACAACAATTTCAACCAATAAATATCGTCCACGGTTTGTGGACGAGGGGCGTATATATATATATATATATTATATAGCAATTCACTTTTATTTCAACACATATATATATATAGAAAAAGAAATTGAAGAGTGAGAAATTCTCACCAATAGCTATCCAATACTACGACTCTTCCTTTAGAAATCTTCGCCAATCTCGCCTTTTTGTCGCTTTCGCCCGCATTCTCTACATATGTAAAAACGAATTTTTACTATGTTATTCAATATATAAAAATCGAATTTTGACTTCGCTATTCAATATATAAAAATCGAATTTCGACTTCGCTATTTAATATATAAAAATCGAATTTCAAAAATATAGATTCCTCCTTTTCAAAAATAAAGATTATATTTTTAATATTCCTATGATGTAAAAATTATATTTTTATTACTTTTAAAAATATAAAAATCATATCTTACTTCTTCTACTTAATAAAAATTCCGTCTTTTCTATTTTAAAAATATGATCTTTTCTATTCTAAAAAATCTGATCTTTTTCTTTTTAAAGTTCTAATCTTTTTCTATTTAAAGTTCAAATCTTTTTCTATTTTAAATCTTAAAATAAAATCAGTTTTTAAACCTTTTAAAAATCAGTTTTATATCCTTTTAAAAATCAGTTTTAAATTCTTTTAAAAAATCAGTTTTAAATTCTTTTAAAAATCAGTTTTAAATTCTTTTAAAAATCAGTTTTAAATTCTTTTAAGAATCAGTATTTTCAGAATTAAAAATAAAAATAAAATAAAATAAAAACAACTTACATTGATCTGCGAAGAAGGGGGGGCGATGTCAGGGTCGGCGGTGGGTCTCGTCAGGGCGGAGCTGGCTTCGAGGGGGGCGGCGGATGCGTCGCGATGCTTCGGGGGGGGGGGGGGATGCATCGCGAGGGGGGGGGTTCGGGTGCGTCGCGAGGTGGAGAGGAGCGGGATCGGCAGCGTGGTGGGGGTTCGGCGGTCGTGGGTCGTCAGGGCGGAGCTTCGGTGGAGGCGGCGGCTGCTGCTGCTCCGTTCTTCTTCTTTTCTTTTCTTTTTCTGTTTAATGAAATCGGGGCGGGGGGGCCAGAAAGAGAAGAGGGAGGGAGATATTTTTTTTTTATTAATTAATTTAATTATATAAAGTTGACTTTTACCCACGACCTCTAAACGAGACCCACCGCCTGTCGTCCATAGCGTTTTACCCCCATTCCGAACACAATGGGATATGTATCGCAAGCTGATTTGATCGTTACAATCAGTTTCCGTTGAATTTACATTTAAATCACTATATTGAATTCTAAACATACATTTCAAATTACCGGGGTCACATACTAACTCTAAAAATTCCAGAAAAATATTTTCTAGCTTCGTATTGACGATACGGTCCTAACAAAACTAGTTTCGTCGAAATCCGAGGTCGTTTGCAAAATGTCCATTTTTAAGGGCCTGAATTCCATAGCGACTATTCAGAATTTTCAACTGGACATATCTTTTGATTCCCGTTATCAAATTTCGATTCGTCAGATTCGTTGGAAAGATATCATCAATTAGATCCTAATGTTTTTGGTTTCACTAAAATCCAGATTATTTTGCACCCGGTATATTCAATTGAAGTTTGAAATCGAATTATCGAACTACCGCGCCATTTTCAATTCTATATATAATTATAATTAATTATATTCGTTTTCAAATGTCGATTCAAACTCAGTTTTCATCGCCATTATTTAAAATATTTATTTTAAATATTTAAAATCCATTATTTTAGCCAATTTAAAATTTTTAAATTGGTTCAGATTTTCTGGGTCGTTACAATCTCCCCCACTTAAAACTTTTCGTCCCCGAAAAGGAATAAAGTCGAAAGTGGTTTGATAAATCTACGATCACACAACACAACAACTAATCCAATTGCTTTTAACCTTCAAAAATATACTAATCAAATCCTATACCCTTTAAAGATCATCCAGACTATATAATTAAAAGTGTACATTTATGAAAAGAAAATAACAATAGAGTAGAGAATTGAATGGTAGTGCAAAGTAGGGTAAATGTACCTTGCACCAGAGTCAATCAGAGATATCTACTCGGCATCTAGGATAAGCTTTCTGAATGCTCTCCTCAGTTTCCCAAGTACAATCTCGTGGATCTCCACTCCATTGCACTTTGACTAAGTGAACCATCTTATTCCTCAGCTCTTTGGTTTCTTTGCCGATGATCTTCAGCGGCTCCCTTCTCACAGCTAGTTCTGGAGTAATTTCAATATCATGTTGAGCTGCTTCTTCCACGATCAAGTCTGGATCATGAACGTGTTTTCGAAGTTGAGATATATGAAATACATCATGAATTCCAGGCAGCCAATTAGGCAGTTTGACCCTATAAGCGAGAGTTCCAATCCGTTCCAAAATAGGAAACGGACCAATGAATTTGGGTGCCAACTTTCCAGTTTTACCGAACCGGATAACTCCTCTCATCGGCGATACTTTCAAATATACATAGTCGCCAACTTCAAAGGATATATCTCTTCTTCTTCTATCGGCATAGCTCTTATGTCGGCTTTGAGCGGCGAGTAATCGCTTCTTAATAAAATCGACTTTGTCGGCAGCTTCTCGAATCATATACGGACCCAACACAAGTCTATTTCCAGGCTCGACCCAACAAGCAGGAGATCGACACGATCTACCGTATAATGCTTCGAATGGCGACATTGTCAGACTCGCCTGGTAGCTGTTGTTATAAGAGAATTCAGCCAAATGCAGATGGTCTTCCCATGATCCACCGAAATCTAGAACACAAGCCCGCAATAGATCTTCAAAAATGCGATTCACCCTCTCAGTCTGACCGTCTGTCTGAGGATGATAAGTGGTGCTTAGGTTTAACTTCGTTCCTAGCTCGACTTGAAATGCTTCCCAGAATTTGCTAGTGAAGATTGTATCTCTATCACTTACTATACTGAGCGGCACTCCATGCAGTCTAACTATTTCCCTGAAGTATATCTATGCCAGACTCTGAGCGGTTCTATTTGATCTGACAGGTATGAAATGGGCGGTCTTCGTGAAACGATCTACGATCACCCAAATACTATCATTCCCTTTTCTGGTTCTGGGCAAACCATCAATGAAATCCATAGAAATATGTTCCCACTTCCAGCCAGGAACTTCTAGCGGTTGTAATAATCCAGCCAATTTCTGTTGGTCGCTTTTGACTAGTTGGCAAGTAGGGCATCGACTAACATATATCGAGATGTCTCTTTTTAACGACTTCCACCAGAATGTGCGTTTGATATCGTTATACATTTTATTCACACCTGGGTGGATACTGAGCTTAGATTTGTGACATTCATCCAGTACATCCCTTCTGAGTTCAGGAATATCTGGAACGCAAATTCGCCCTTCTAACCTCAGAATCCCTTCGCTGTCTAGCTGGAAATCCGAAGCATTACCTTCACGAATTCGCTGACTCATTCCTTTGATAAATTGGTCGTCTTCTTGGAGAGCCGATATCTTAACAATCAACGAAGTCGCAATGATGAAACTGGCGATCATTTCATTCTTTCGGCTTAACGCATCGGCCACAACATTGGCTTTCCCTGGAGTGTATAGAATTTCAAAATCATATGCTGCAAGAAACTCCAGCCAACGTTGCTGCCTCAAATTCAGGTCTTTCTGAGTGAACAGATACTTTAATGACTGATGATCTGTAAATAGTTCAAATCTCTCACCCAGAAGATAGTGTCTCCAGATTTTCAAAGAGAATACTATAGCCAATAACTCAAGATCATGAGTTACGTAGTTCTTCTCGTGTGGCTTCAGTTGACGGCTAGCATAAGCAATCACTTGGCCTCTTTGCATTAACACTGCGCCAAGGCCTTCTCTAGAAGCATCAGTCCAGACTTTCAAATCCTGGTTGCCATCGATGATGGTTAACACTGGAATAGTTGTTAATCTCAACTTTAGCTCTTCGAAAGCCTCCTCACTTTCTGGAGTCCATTTGAATTTAGAGTGCTTCTTTGTAAGCTTCGTTAAGTGACCTGATATCTTCGAAAAGTCTTTAACGAACTTCCGATAATAGCTAGCCAATCCGAGAAAACTGCGGACTTCAGTGGGGGTACTGGGTTGTTTCCAATTCTGAATGGCTGTGATTTTACTTGGATCCACAGCGATTCCTTCTTTCGATACAACATGGCCCAGAAATTTCACTTCATCTTGCCAGAATATACACTTAGAAAACTTGGCTTTCAACACATTCCTTCTCAGAATCTCTAGAACCTATTCCAGATGCTTTTCATGCTCGGCCTTTGATTTAGAGAAGATTAGAATATCGTCAATGAAAACCAGAACAAATTTATTCAATACTCCTCTGAATACTCTGTTCATTAGATCGACGAAGTAAGCAGGGGCGTTACATAAGCCGAACGGCATTACTAACCACTCGTAGAATAAGTCGGGGCCTCTGAACGCTGTCATTGGAACACACTCTTCGGCAATTCGAAGTTGATGGAAGCCCGTAGCTAGGTCCATTCGTGAAAATACTTGTGCTCCATTTAATCGATCCAACAAATCATCAATCCGCGGCTGGATACTTGTTCTTTATTGTCTGTTTGTTCAGATCACGATAATCCACGCATAGCCGTAGAGTACCATCAGATTTTGGGACAAATACCACTGCTGCACCCCAATCAGAGAAACTAGGCCTGATCAGACCTTTCCATACCAGCTGTCGTGTTTGATTGTCTAATTCCTCCTTCTCTTTCAAGGACATTCTTCGAATAGCGTGAACTACCGGCCTTGCATTCGGAATTAAGGCAATTTTGAAATCTATTTCTCTCTATGGAGGTAAGCGAACAACTTCCTCGAATACATCCGCATAGTTCTTGACGACAGGAATGTCTTTGATGAGGTCAGGAATATTCTCTGTGATTTCAGGGACATTTTCTATTTGGGCTGGAGAAACATTCAAAGCAGCCCAGAAGTCTTTTCTATTAGCAGTTGGGCCTTCACATGGTATGGTTATATAATTCCCCAATTGGGCCTTTGCTTTAACCACTCTCTCAGCGCATCTAACCTCCGCTTCATATTTGGTTAGCCAATCCAATCCCAGAATAAGATCGAATTCATTAAAATTCATGACGATAGAGATTATAGGGAATTTATAGCAAGAAAAAGAGACAGGTACTGCACAGATCCAACTGAGATTGATGGAACCCCCAACTGGATTTTGGACAGTCATGGGCTCTTTGAGCTTTTTCAAATTCAAATCCAACTTCTTGACTGCACTCTTTGCAATAAAGCTTCGTGACGCGCCTGTGTCAAACAGTACTTTAACTGGAATGTTTTTGACACTGAGCGTGCCTTCTAAAACATCAGATCTTTACTGAACAGACGAGGATGCAGGTACTTCTACCACTTCATTTACCTGCGCTGGTTTAGATTTCTGAGATAGCGGGCAGTTTTTCGCAATATGCCCCGCCTGATGACACTTATGGCATCCTCTTTTCTCTTGTAACCTCTTACCGGATTTAGACCCATCCTTTACTTGTTTCCTTAGAGATCTGCAACTTATCGAGAGATGTCCTTGCCTATTGCAGTTATTGCATACGGCGGTCGTTACGGGTTCTTTCCCAGATTCAGCCCTTTTTCTCTTGGCACCGGGCTTCTTACGGATCTCAGACGTCGTACTAGCTTCAGGAATATCAATTTCTGACTCTGCTATAACACTAGAACTGACTTCTTCTTCGTCGCATAACATTCCTTTCTTATGGAGATCTTCATACTGATAAGCCATATAAATCATTTCTGAAAAAGGAAGCTTCACATGCCCCAATACTTTATTCTGGTATTTCCTTTGAAGGCCGTGAATAAATCTCATATTTTTCCTCTTCGGATTTTGAATTAGATGAGGAGCAAAGTGAGAAAGTTCATTGAATTTCTTATGATATTCGGGAATGGTCATGTCTCCTTGTATCAGATAAGAAAATTCATCACATAATCGCTCAGTTGCTTCGGGAGGAGTAAATGTTTCTAAGAAAATTACTTTGAATCTGTCCCAGGTGATATCACCTTCTGGATTCTCCTTAATAACTGAATCCCACCAGAACAAAGCTTCTTCTCCGAGCGCCCAGGAGGCCAGTAATCTTTTATGGTCATCCCTAAGCTTTAATGCTTCGAAGATTTTCTCAGCCGAACGAATCCAAGCTTGTGTTTTCATAATTGCTTCTTCACCCGAAAAGGGTTTTCCACCCAGATTTCTATACTTCATGAATAGAGCTTCTATATCCGGGTCAGTATTACTTCTTCTGTTTCAAGCACTCATTTTCTAGTTCTTCTGCAAATAGCAGATCAAGTGTCAGGTCAACAGGAAAGATATTTCAAAATATAGAGACAAATACTTGAATGTAAATGTGTCTATCCAGGTGTAATTTCATTCTGCTTTACTCATACTAGGATATTACTGATCCTATCTGTATAGAGTTACCCATCCTAGAACACTACTGGTTCTATTTCTGACGAGTTCGTTCAAATGTTATATTCCAGAACTAAGCTTAACCAAAGCTCTGATACCACGTTGAGACGACCCGAAATCCCGTTCAGACGGAAACAAGGGTTATCTTTGGAATATAACACAAAAACATATAATAGCAGAACAGAATTAAATAAATACACCAGATAATGAACAATAGAATATACTGGATAAAAGTAATCATCAGAGTTACACAGTATACAGGATCTTACTTAGTACAAATACAGTTCATCTATACATAAATGTCTACAGCGGAAATAAACAAAATATGTACAATAGGAGCTGAATAGCATAAAAAGAAATAAATGATAGAATCCATCTTCAGCTCCAGCTATCCAGAAAAAGAACCAGCTAAACCTGAACACAAGGCTGCCCGTGTAGAAAAAGGGGCACCCGAGTTTGAAAGTGAAACAAACTACGAGTCAGTCATGGGACTGGTATGAGAAATCTACTCCACACATATATAATATGGCTAATCTCAGGACCACGCCACTTTCATGGAACGGGTTTACTCCATTGGATTGCCAGTGCTTTAAAACAAATCTTTCTTTTAAACATCGATATGCTTTTTATAAAAATGAACCCGTTATAAGACTCAGTTCCCATCACACAATGCAACGCAAACCGGAGGATAGAGTTTTTACCTTATAACGGCCAAAATATGCTTGATACGAATAAAAACAAAGGCATTTGATATTATTGCTAGTGTTTATATGTTTTGAAAACAATCTCAAATCATAACTATCAATCATAGACGACATGAGCGTCCCATGCCACTATGTCGCCAAATGTATATATACAATCGAAACCGCATCGTCACGTATTTGGGAATTCGATTTCCGTCATGAACCAAGGCAAAAGATAGTCCTTACCGAATTCGTGACTCTCTAGCCCGAGCCACAGGACCCAGACACAGGTGGGCCCTTGGAGCGACAGGGCCAGTCCACCGATGTGGATTAAAATGCCTGAACAATACGTTTCCCGCCCTTTGGGGCGTAAACGAGCCAACGAATGACTCCATCGGACCCGGATCGTCCGATCAAACCGAGGCGCCTCGCAACAGCAACAACCACATAGGTGAAAAGTATATAAATGTCAGGGCTGGTAGGTCACTGACACCACCCTAGCTAGAAAGAAACGCATGCCCTCCCTGAGGTCCTTCTCCCGTTTCTGGTTCATACCGGGGTGTGAGGCTCGCGATTTTACGTTATACACAAAGCTACGCCACACGGCGGTGCTTTGATCATCGCCACAAGACTTTGCTTTTCAACAGAAGCCCTGATCACTGCATCTTAGCATGCCACACAGGCAATTCATGCCATGCGACTGATGTCCATCGGTATACAACCTCTGACCTCGTGCGTCTCAGAGAAGGGCGTTAAGCAAAAGAATAAATTCTCCGCCGCCAAACAGATGTATATTTAATAGAGATCAATCGACACAGAATAAAATCCAATGTCAGACACACAGTCCATTTACAAGTCCGTTCTGGGTCTGAACGAAACCGGAGGCACTAAATACCTCGCAAACCCTTCGATCACCACATACGTCTGGACGATCACCACTCATTATCCATATTTCGGGATGCCTCCCAATCAGGACCTCGGTTACCATCCAAACGAGGTGAAGATCTCCGGTCTTCGACCATCGTCTTCATCTTCGACTTTCAATCGTCGGTCAATTATTTGAAATGAGAATTAACTCGACCTTTTCAAATAATTCACGTATATTTAGAATTTCAAATCAATTTATTTCAGTGGTTAATTATTTGATAACATCAATTTTGTTCTTTAATGTGATTTTCACACCAAACACATTCAACCATCAAAAGCCACATAAATCGAGCAAATTCAGTTTATTTCCATTCCATATCGCTTATGATATTTTATAACTATTTATCGCTATTTTTATTTATTTTAAAATAGCTAATTTATTCAAAACGACGCTTCGGGCCATAAAGCGGCCGTGGCGCTGTTTTTCTTCAGATTTGATTTACACATATCTGAAAATCTAACCGTTGGATCTTCACAAAATTTACATTATTAGAAAGGTCTTTTCAAAACGAATCCAACGGTTCCAGTTTCGGGAAAATCCAACGGTCGGATCTCCCGGTACAATCGTTTGAAATTTCGATTTCAAAATACGAACTGCAGCGTCGTTATTCGATTAAATATATAATTATATTTATATATATATATATAAATATAATCGCTTCTGGCGCTGTTTTTCTTCAGATTTGAATTAAACATTCCAGACAATCCAACCGTTGGATTTTTACAAGGTTGGTGCCGTTGGAAAGATTATTCCAAGGCGAACCCGACGGTTGAGGTTTCGGGAAAATCCAATGGTCGGATTTCCCGTACTAGTTGTTTGAAATCACGGTTTCAAAATGCGAACTGCACGGCCACATTTCGTTTTAATTTTATTTATATTTATATATTTATATAAATATAGTTTCTTCAAAAATTCCTATATCTTTTTCATTTCAAATATTTCACTAACGCCTTAAAATTTTGGAAAATTTCGCCATAACCTCCCCTGCACCGGGAGCATCGGGAAATCGCAAATAGCTTTCCCGGTCCTTCTAATCTCAAAAAGAAAAAGAAAAAGCCAACAGGCTCATAAAATCATCACCCAAACAAAACAGTAAATGTGTACCTATTTGTCGGGCACAAAATTTTATTCCTCTTCTCTAGCCCCTTTGCTATAACCTGTTCAATGAATATGTATGTACATATATACACAGTTCTTATCATTTATCCTTTTCTATTCGACTTCATATTCGATTTCTATTTGGTTTAAAAACACCATTCATTCTAATGTTACATAAATAGGTGCAAATCATTTCATTAGCTAATTAATGAATATTTCAACTCATATATGTTTATTTTGAACAAGTGGCTATTTTTAACACTTCACATTTCAACGATTTATGCATACAATAAAAATGTGATTTTTATTGTAAAACAATTCATTTCAAAACACTATTTTTCTATATAGTTCATATAGGTGACAAAAATAGGATTTTATATATAGATAAAAGGTGATTTTTATTATCAAACAATTTATTTCAAAATATGAATACCATTCAACACATGAATTTCTAATCAACGAATGAATATCAATTCAACACATGTAGGTTTTCTATAGTTTCTATATATAGATAAAAATGTGATTTTTATTATCAAACAATTTATTTCAAAATATGAATACCATTCAACACATGAATTTCTAATCAACGAATGAATATCAATTCAACACATGAATGTTTTCTATAGTTTCTATATATAGATAAAAATGTGATTTTTATTATCAAGCAATTTATTTCAAAATATGAATACCATTCAACACATGAATTTCTAATCAATGAATGAATATCAATTCAACACATGAATGTTTTCTATACTTTCTATATATAGATAAAAATGTGATTTTTATTATCAAACAATTTATTTCAAAATATGAATACCATTCAACACATGAATTTCTAATCAACGAATGAATATCAATTCAACACATGAATGTTTTCTATAGTTTCTATATATAGATAAAAATGTGATTTTTATTATCAAACAATTTATTTCAAAATATGAATACCATTCAACACATGAATTTCTAATCAACGAATGGATATCAATTCAACACATGAATGTTTTCTATACAAGGAATAAATATAGTTTAAGCATATGAAAATAATTCAAACACACGAATATTATTCAAAATTTCGGCAGCATAACGGCAGGGTAGTTAAAACCGGGACCGTCCCTAGTACGGCTCCTCGCTCTACCTTAAAACCTCGCGGTTTTTGACAAGGGGGATCATGCATCTAGTTCGCACGCAGGCGGCATGAACATATTTATTTCATTTCCACAAACTAATCCTATGTGGTTTCAACCAAATATTTCTTAACCACAAACGGGTATTTTTCAACCACAATCAACCAATATCAATCACAAACAATCCCAAACAACCATTCGCTATCAATCAATTTTCACAACAATTTCAACCAATAAATATCGTCCATGGTTTGTGGACGAGGGGCGTATATATATATATATATATTATATATAGCAATTCACTTTTATTTCAACACATATATATATAGAAAAAGAAATTGAAGAGTGAGAAATTCTCACCAATAGCTATCCAATACTATGACTCTACCTTTAGAAATCTTCGCCAATCTCGCCTTTTTGTCGCTTTCGCCCGCATTCTCTACATATGTAAAAACGAATTTTTACTATGTTATTCAATATATAAAAATCGAATTTTGACTTCGCTATTCAATATATAAAAATCGAATTTCGACTTCGCTATTTAATATATAAAAATCGAATTTCAAAAATATAGATTCCGCCTTTTCAAAAATAAAGATTATATTTTTAATATTCCTATGATGTAAAAATTATATTTTTATTACTTTTAAAAATATAAAAATCATATCTTACTTCTTCTACTTAATAAAAATTCCGTCTTTTCTATTTTAAAAATATGATCTTTTCTATTCTAAAAAATCTGATCTTTTTCTTTTTAAAGTTCTAATCTTTTTCTATTTAAAGTTCAAATCTTTTTCTATTTTAAATCTTAAAATAAAATCAGTTTTTAAACCTTTTAAAAATCAGTTTTATATCCTTTTAAAAATCAGTTTTAAATTCTTTTAAAAAATCAGTTTTAAATTCTTTTAAAAATCAGTTTTAAATTCTTTTAAAAATCAGTTTTAAATTCTTTTAAGAATCAGTATTTTCAGAATTAAAAATAAAATAAAATAAAATAAAAACAACTAACATTGATCTGCGAAGAAGGGGGGGCGATGTCAGGGTCGGCGGTGGGTCTCGTCAGGGCGGAGCTGGCTTCGAGGGGGGCGGCGGATGCGTCGCGATGCTTCGGGGGGGGGGGGGGGGGGAGGATGCGTCGCGAGGGGGGGTTCGGGTGCGTCGCGAGGTGGAGAGGAGCGGGATCGGCAGCATGGTGGGGGTTCGGCGGTCGTGGGTCGTCAGGGCGGAGCTTCGGTGGAGGCGGCGGCTGCTGCTGCTCCGTTGTTCTTCTTTTTTTTTCTGTTTAATGAAATCGGGGGGGGGGGGGGGGGGTGAGAAAGAGAAGAGGGAGGGAGATATTTTTTTTTATTTTATTTAATTAATTTAATTATATAAAGTTGACTTTTACCCACGACCTCTAAACGAGGCCCACCGCCTGTCGTCCATAGCGTTTTACCCCCATTCCGAACACAATGGGATATGTATCGCAAGCTGATTTGATCGTTACAATCAGTTTCCGTTGAATTTACATTTAAATCACTATATTGAATTCTAAACGTACATTTCAAATTACCGGGGTCACATACTAACTCTAAAAATTCCAGAAAAATATTTTCTAGCTTCCTATTGACGGTACGGTCCTAACAAAACTAGTTTCGTCGAAATCCGAGGTCGTTTGCAAAATGTCCATTTTTAAGGGCCTGAATTCCATAGCGACTATTCAAAATTTTCAACTGGACATATCTTTTGATTCCCGTTATCAAATTTCGATTCGTCAGATTCGTTGGAAAGATATCATCAATTAGATCCTAATGTTTTTGGTTTCACTAAAATCCGAATTATTTTGCACCCGGTATATTCAATTGAAGTTTGAAATCGAATTATCGAACTACCGCGCCAATTTCAATTCTATATATAATTATAATTAATTATATTCGTTTTCAAATGTCGACTCAAACTCAGTTTTCATCGCCATTATTTAAAATATTTAGTTTAAATATTTAAAATCCATTATTTTAGCCAATTTAAAAATTTTAAATTGGTTCAGATTTTCTGGGTCGTTACAATAAGAAACTCGGTTATAACGCGATCAGATTTTGTCTGACTTTGGGTTATTTGACCGAGCACCCCTGGAGAAGACTCAGTTTATTATTCGACTGAGAATCCTCGGAGAGGTTTTGGGTTAAGAAACTCGGTTATAACGCGATCAGATTTTGTCTGACTTTGGGTTATTTGACCGAGCACCCCTGGAGAAGACTCAGTTTATTATTCGACTGAGAATCCTCGGAGAGGGTTTGGGTTAAGAAACTCGGTTATAACACGATCAGATTTTGTTTGACTTTGGGTTATTTGACCGAGCACCCCTGGAGAAGACTCAGTTTATTATTCGACTGAGAATCCTCGGAGAGGGTTTGGGTTAAGAAACTCGGTTATAACGCGATCAGATTTTGTCTGACTTTGGGTTATTTGACCGAGCACCCCTGGAGAAGACTCAGTTTATTATTCGACTGAGAATCCTCGGAGGGGGTTTGGGTTAAGAAAGTCGGTTATAACGCGATCAGATTTTGTCTGACTTTGGGTTATTTGACCAAGCACCCCTGGAGAAGACTCAGTTTATTATTCGACTGAGAATCCTCGGAGAGGGTTTGGGTTAAGAAACTCGGTTATAACGCGATCAGATTTTGTCTGACTTTGGGTTATTTGACCGAGCACCCCTGGAGAAGACTCAGTTTATTATTCGACTGAGAATCCTCGGAGAAGGTTTGGGTTAAGAAACTCGGTTATAACGCAATCAGATTTTGTCTGACTTTGGGTTATTTGACCGAGCACCCCTGGAGAAGACTCAGTTTATTATTCGACTGAGAATCCTCGGAGAGGGTTTGGGCTAAGATTGCGCCTGCTTTTGGACCATATTTCTTCAGTAAAGCTATGGCGAGTTTTATGCCGGAAAACAGGATGACGGAGGTATTGTGTCCTGTAACCATAGCTGTGCATCTTTTGGATATATGATCAAAGGCATGCGAATATGAAGCTTTGACAGAGTCAGAAGTGCTGCTGGATTTATATTCATGTAATTTCATACAAAGTATTTGCTATATTCATAAAAAAATACAAAAGTACATGAGTTAGAAAATCATTTGAAATAGCGACGAAGGTGATTACTGTTTTAGGCCCTTGGGAATTCTACTCCATGTGTAGCTTCGAGTTTAAAGGTACTGTCCAGAAGCTTTTGATTGACAATAGACGGTCCTTCCCAATCGGGGCCAAAGACTTCTGTATGTCGTTATATGCTCTTGCGCGGGGGAGGTCTTTAATTGCTATAGAGGAGTTTCATGGATGCAGAGAGGAATCTCCGTATCCTTCTGATTTCGTATTTCCGGGCTTCAGTCAGTTCTGCCATATAGCATTCTCTTGATTCCTGAGGATCCCCTTTGATAACTCCCACCCCATTTGCGGTCGGGAACTTCATCATCAAGCACCAAGGAGCAAGAGCGATCCTGAAGTTGGCAAGTGCCGGCCTTCCCAAGAATGCATTATACCCTGAAGGTGAGTCTATTATAACGAAAGATTGTATCATGGAGACTTGCCTCTTTCCCTCTCCTAGCTCTAGAAGGAGATCAATCACGCCGATTGGCTGAGTTGGCATACCAACGAACCCGTGTATTTTGTCTTTGCTAGCTCGCACATTATCCATGGATAGACCCATTTTAGAGAAAGTACTGTAAAATAGAACGTTCACGGATGCTCCGCTATCAATTAAGACCTTCTTTACTATTGCTGGACCCAAGCCAATAGTGATTACCATCGGGTCAACAGTTGGAACCAACATTCCATTGGAATCCCGATTCCGGAAGATAACATCTTCACAGGATGTTTTAGGCATTTTTCGACGAAGAGAATTATCGCAAACCTCAAAACCGTCTCCTTTTAGAATGCTTCTTGGTTCACTAGTATACCTGATCGTATCCTTCCAAGCGTCCCCTGCAGGATGAGGACCACCACTAATCGTATTGATTATTGGTTGGGAGTCACTTGCAGGTGTTCTTCCACCTTGAGTCGGACGAATCTGCTGCCCCTGAGTAGGCTCGACATCCGATGAACGCTTTACATACTTCTGGAGACGATTTTGCCTTATCAATTCTTCAATCAAGTTTTTTAGGTGTCGACATTCATTAGTGTCGTGTCCCGGTCGATTGTGAAATCGACAGAACCTCCCTGAGTTTGCAGCTTCTTCGGACACCTTTACTGGCTTCGGGCTCGGATAGCCCTCTGCATCTTTTGTTGCCATATATATGTGCTCGATTGTATCATTCAACGGAGTAAAATCCGTTGGCTTGAAGAAACGCCGTTTCTTGGAATCCTTATTATTTCTAGCATCATTACTGCTTCCTCTCTTTTGACCTTCCCCAAAATTTTCTTGACTATTCTTTTGGGGAGCTTCCTTCCTTTCCGGGACCACCTTAGCTTTGACATTGCCAACGAAATAGATAGGATCGTCTTCAAGACACATGTATTCCTCGGCTTTGTCATAAAATTTTTCTAGCGTCTCAGGTTTCTTTCTTTTTAGCCACCTTCCGAATTCAGACAGCTTATCAATGCCCCGCTTTAAGGCCATTAGAATTAGCCTTGGCTCTTGGGTCCTTACTTTTGCAGCAGCAGCATTAAAACGATTCAAGAAAGACCTTATCGTTTCACCAGGAGCTTGTTCTAGTTCGTTGAGGGACATGATATCTCTGACCTTTGTTGTTTGGAGGCGGAACTGGTCTCGGAAGCATCTTGCCAATGTGGCAAAGTCATCAATAGATCGGGGAGGCAACCTTGTGAACCATAATGACGCAACCCTTTCCAAATACACCGGGAAGTACAAGCACTTAAGTTCGTCAGTTGCTTGTGCCCCATCCATGTGCTGATCATATTGAAACAAGAACACGTTGGGGTCGCCTGTCCCGTTATAAGCTTGGATTGAAGGAGGTTTGAATTTGTGTGGGAAAGTTGTCTTTTTAATCCTTTCAGTGAGGGGGGTTTTGGACGGTGCGAATTCCCATTCAGCCTCACTATCGTTTCGAGATTGGCTTTCCTTCATAAGCTGTTGGACCATTTTCTTGAGGCGTTCCTTCTCAGGGAGGCTATCTGCGGGGCGGACACCTTTGTCTTGACCGGAGGCTTGCCTGAGCAAACCATCGCGGTTGAGACTTAGGGGCCCTGGTCTTTCTTGGTTGGAAAGTGCCCCTTTGGCAGAATTGGCCGCTTGATGAGAAGTGATCCCTGCAGTGCGGTTCCGATCAGAATGCTTCGAAACCTCATGCTTTCCCTTATCTGGATCGGAGATTTCTTGAAAAGATTTTTCCCGATTTGGACTTGAAGAAGAAGAACCAGCATCCTCTGCACGAATGGGCTTAGAAGCCACCTTTGCCGTAGCGGCCTGAAGAGCAAAGAGAGAATCAAGTTTTGTCAACATGGCTTTGTTAGCTATCTCCAGCTGTTGCGTCAATCCAGCGACAGCCTGATCAAGCTCGCCTCTTGTGACATTCACACCACCATTAGATGTCTCTCCCACTTCAAATCGGTTAGCCACGGGGGTTTCATCCCGATTTTCTCCGTTAGAGATTCTAATTCTAGCTTCCTTATTTGCTTTTGGCGGCATTATTTCAGAAAGCAATTTGAACTTTGCAGAAAATCCGTCAGAAGGTCCAAATCGCAAACTGGAGCGAGCTATTTTAAGGCTTAGCTTCAAGATCTCAAGATCTTCGCAGTATACTTGATGCCAGAAAGTAGATCTGGCCCCACGGTGGGCGCCTAATTGTTGATATCGAAAATTGGTATAACAACCAAAATGGGATTTCTAAACACGTTACCTAATCGGAGGCGAGATGCTTAGAAAGCACGTCACCTTTTCAGAGGCGGGGCGTTAGAAAACCATTAGAGTTGTGTGAAGCCATATCTAACATTCAAAAGCATCAAAATACCAAAATAAAGAAAGAAGACAAGAATTTTATAGTGGTTCGACTCTTATTCGAGCCTACGTCCACTTTGAAGATTGGATTTCATTAGTAGCCACAAGATTACAGTATTTGCTCCATTATGCATTCATACAAGCTTCTTTGACATGCATTTGTGCTTACAACCAATTGAAAGAACGGATAAAAGCTTGAAGTATTTTATGTTAATCCCTCCATGAAAGCCATAGATGAAAGCTCCTTAGATGATCAAGAAGAGATGAAGAAGTGCATAGAATGCTTATGCTCGTTCCTCCATGAAAGCTATGCTCCACATGCTCCAAAGCTCCATAGATTTGATAGAGAAGAGATGTAGAAATGCTTGGAGAAATCCCGAAAGCAATTGGACAGCACCTCCTCGTTCTTCCAGAAAAGTCCCCCCGAAATGATGGAGGTAGGGTCCTATTTATAGGCGGAGAAATGGCTGAAATCTTGTATTCAGGGGCCTGGTCGGTATTTTCGGTATTTACATAAATGCCACTGCCAGTTGTCACTAGTTGTCTCCAGCTGTCACGCCATCACAGGTCGTTTCTAGTGCTTTGGCTGACCAGGAAGCTAGAATGCGGAGCGGACTGACCAGGAGGCTAGAATGCGGAGCGGACCGACCAGGAGGCTAAAATGTGGAGCGGACCGACCAGGAGGCTAGAATGTGGAGCGGACCAGAAAGCCTTGAAGCTTGTTGGCGCGATCAAGAGCTAGTAAACGACCGGATACCTTGTATATTTGGAGCGACCAGAGATCTTCTGCACTCTGGTGCGACCAGGAACTCTTCAGTATCTTGGATCGACCAAATCTCTTTAGTAGTCTGGAGCGACCAGGAGCCTTTGGCTTCTGGAGCGACCAGCGCTAGAGAGACCAACTTTCTTTATATATTCTGATACGACCGAGAATCTTCTGTACTTTTGGGATGATCAAGAGCTTTGGTATGTTTAGAGCGACCAACTATCTTGAATATTTGGAGCGATCGGTAATCATTGGCCTCCGGAACGACCAAAAGCTTTTAGTTCTTTGGCACGATCGAAACAACTTCGTGTTCGAAGCGACCTGAAAGCGACCAGCTTTGGGACGACCAGGACTCTTGTGCTACGACCGCCCCCCTTTTATCAATGACAGAACCGACCCCTTCTTCAAAATGCTTAAAACCGACCCATATTCATTTGGATTGATCAGATGGATAACACTTAGGATGATGAACACCCAAACTCAACAATAGACCTTTTAGCCACTTTAATTCACAATATAATTTAATTGGATTTTTTACTTAATGTGCTTATGTTTGATAGATACATATGATATATATATGTGTTATACATACATACATATACATACATACATACATATATATATGTATATATATATATATATGTATATATATATATATATATATGTGTGTGTGTGTATATATGATACACGTTGAAGATAAGTTGCACTTTCATGTTTCAGTCAACATAAAATAAAATAAGCAATAATTTGCACTTTTATCTAAACTACATCATTTATGGTTTGGTAAAGTATTCAAACAATAAACCAAAAGTAAAATGACATAGTAGCATTTTATGTAGTTATAATATGGGTAGATATACATCATAGCTATTATGTTCATTAACATTATTTAACAAGGCATTTACTATGTCATTTATATATAATTTTATGTGGCATTAATTTCTGACATTTTATGTCATATATATATATATGTATGTATATATATATATATATATATATATATATATATATATATATATAACCACATACCTAAAGAAAAAAATTAAAGTAGCTATGATTTAAAAAATTTATGTCATAGTAATAGTTTTATTTTATTTTTAAAATTACTTTTACCTCTTACATGGATCTAAAGCATTATTTGAGTGTTTTATGGTACTTGAGGTACATTGTACGAATAGTAAGAAATAAGTTCAAATATATTTTTGGTGTCTCTTTACAACTGTAAATTATCCTATACTCATAGTGAATTGTTTGATATAACATGTCACCAAAGTGACCTCTCTTATTTTAGTAGTTCATGAAATTGTTTAATATTTATGTGCAGTTATTCATGCGAATATTAGTTGTCCCAAAGGAAGTCTAATGTTTGGTCGAATCACTTACATATGTGTGATAATAAATACATGACAATAATAAGGTTTTACGAATGAATAATTGATCAACCCAAAGGAAGATTATTATTTGACTTGAATTTATTTTCGGTGTTAAATTATTACAACAGAAGTACCACTCACAATTGACATTACCATCCAAAGACTTGATATCAATGTGTACTAGGTATCTTGATAAGAGAATAACCAATTTTTTGAATTTACAATGGCTGCTATTTGGCTATAAGCATATAAGATCAAACTTAATTTTTGTTCATTTTTTAACTAATTTGACTAAAGTATCTGCCAATTTTAAGCTCATACTCATCTTCTATGAGACTGTTTATAAGGAATAGTAAGATAACACATTGTCTGCTCTCGACTTCATAAATTTAGCTCTTGTAATTAAGTGAGTCTTGTTCAGCCGTATTACACTTGAATGTTCTTTTGATATTATGAAGAATATTAAAAGGTGAGTATAACTCAAACAACAAAAGTAAAAGGGTTACATGATAAAGTACTTTAAAAGTTTTTCAAGAATGTGCTATATATAAGGATAACTAATTTTGATGGGTTATTTATTGAGAATGAAACAATAAGGTGAAACAAGCACAATTTATGGCACTTGATTCCATAAAATCAAAGTAAAACAAACACAAACGAGTATTATATAGAAAAATCTTGTTTTAAAAGTTAAAAGCACTCATGTTATTATTAATTTTTGGTAAAATCATTATTTTAAGAATATTATTATTGAAAAATTAATTTAAGAATAAAATGATCTATTATCGAGTATTTTATTTTATTATCACATCGAAAACTTGTATTTGTAATGAATAAAATCATTACAAAAAAATCATATTAAATATAGCTGTGAGCGACATTTTGTAATGAAACCATGCACTATTAATAACATCATTTTCCAATGTGTATTCTCCAATACAAAGTCTCCCCTTTCTTGGTAAGCAGACGTTGCCACTATAAATATCATGATCATACCCGTTGCACAGTTTGTCTTTGTCCACGAATATATTATAAATTTCTGCTTTAGCAATGAATATGTTTGTTGCAGTTACTAAACCATTTATACAACTGAATTTTTACTAGCATTCATATCAAAAATCTCAAAATTTCAATAACAATAAACAATTACACATCCAAACATACAACTTAAATTGCACAAATATTTGACAACAAATTAAAGGATAATTCGAAATTTCACTTGTTCATCGTGCATAAAGTGTATGAGATCAAAATACAACTTCTAACAAGACTTCAAAATAAATTCTAGATCCTACGAATAACGAACACAAGAATCAGGCCAAATAACAAAACCTCCTCCAATTATACCAGACCTGCATCGATCTAAATTCTTCCGTTAGTCTATCTTGATTTTTTCATCTTCTATCTTCATCTTCCTTGAAATTTGCTATTACTTTTTTATGTTTGTGTAAGCTTCACTTGTTTCATAGTCGATGTAGAACTAATTGCACGACAATAGAAATTTCTTTTCTCATTTCCAAACACTTCAGCAAGAGAATCATTCTCAAAATCTTCTAAACCTCTACTTTCATTGATGTCACCGAGACTAGATTTTTCCTTTTGTCTTCCCTTCGCTACTTCAACTAATGCCATCGAGACTAGATTTTTACTTTTGTCTTCCCTCTGCTGCTTCAACTAATGTCTGCAACTCTGCATAATACCCAAATTTTTAGTTCAATGATGGCATAGTTTAATATAAGTATTGCAGTGACACAGAAAACCACTGTGAACCACAAGTACCAATCCAAACAATAACTACACAATCATTGAGATTCGTTTTATACATATAACTATGAAATGTTTTCAAATATACCCTTTTCCAAATATGGATTACTACACCATACGTATAAACTAGGTTGTTTTTGTGCTAGGAAAACCTGTTTTATAATAAATCATTCGGTATTTTGGAAACAAGGGATTTGATTTGTCTGAAACATCTCAACAACTATAATGCTATGAAAGCTCAAAAACTAGCGACCACCAACACAAGTAATATGCCATGCTCATTAACATTACGAAAACTTGCACAATTGAATGAAACGTAGTACGAGACAAGAATTCTAACATACACAGCCTTATCCTTGTATTTCCAAAACAAAACACTTTAAAACCAAACAATTTTTTCAAATGACAACCTAAGAGAGCAGACTGCCACAACTAAAACAAAAAAGCATCCAAGTTTCAAACTATTACATAAGAGTAGCACACCGAAATTCCATAAAGCTAATAACCAAAGTCACCGATGCTGAGCTACGAGCTAGGAATCTCAACACATAAACAACTGCATACAAAATGCACACAGTTACCTGACTTAGAAAAAAACCATGATTCTATAAGCCAAATCCAAAGTAGCACCAAAGGGAATAGTTATCAGGAAGAAAATTACCAAAATTTCGAAACACTATCCCACCAGACTCGATAAGCTCATGGGAAAAATTGACAGTGGAATTCTTGGTTGGTTCTTAGACTCAATATTTTCATAATCCAAGATTAGTTTGGTAGCTGACTTCAGATAAGGGAAGGGTGATTCCTATAAAGATTAATTTAGAAGGTTTAAGGTTTAACAATATAGTCGTAGGAGCAAAAGGCACATTGGAAGAGTCAAAGCTCATATTACTACTTAGTTGCTGTATATAGAAATACCTCATTCTGCGGAGACTAGGTAAATTTAGAGATGGCTATTGAATCAATGCATGCATAAGGTGACATATTTGAATTCCATGCTATGGACTATGGAGAGCATTCCATTGACCTATTCGTACGCCCAGATATATGCATGAACTCTGGATAGGATTAAAAATATTCATTGACTAAAACAAAGTCTAGATAGCCAGAACAAAATAGAGGTAGTGCATATTTTTCTTACCGTAGAAAAATGATAAATTTCAAATCAGTTTTCTCAGAATACATATAGCAATACTCTACCTAGTCACTTGGATATTTAGATCTAACAGCCATTTATTCATAATCTGAATATTTTATCACAATTTTTGAGCTTCTGCATCATAATCTGACTGTACCAATTTCATGGGGTCATCTTCGATGCTTATTCAATTATTTCCAACTATATTGTTTCTAAAAGCAAAGTGCACTTTCTTCTCTCAAATTGTTTTCCATGCATACAATAAAGTTTAAAAAAGGATACATATAAAGTTAATTTTCTATGGATGGGATAAAACTGCAATATAATCCGATGATTTAATTACTAGTTAATTATGCAAAACTGCATTATAACTAAGAATAAATATTTAGATATATTAGGAATAAACAGTAATGTACCATTAGCCCTTTCCATAAGCTATCTTTGAAAACATCATCTACATCATTCCATCCTTTCTATCCAATTGGAATAAGGGAACAAACCAAAACACCATGGTCCATTTTTTTGCATCAGTGCCTTCTTCACCTTCTAAATCCTCAATTTTTTAGTACTTTTTATTTGCGGGCTAGGAATAACATCAATTTCCTCTGTGTCATTTGTATGTAGTGACCTGACATACATTCTACAATGCAAATAATTCAAAGACAACGAATGCATATTAAAGCATAAAAGAAAATTTGAAGGTCAAAAGGTAAACAATAGTAAAATAGCAAAATCTTGATCCATGTTTATTTATTGTTCATACCAGATTCATATTTGTAAAAGATATCAATTCTACACAAATAGATTAAATCATACCAATACATGCTTTATAATCCATCGTTTGAAAGTGCTCAAGTAGATGTGATAAGTATTCACATACGGGTACATTTTTATAACATTCCCTTTGATGAACCTACAAAAAAAATTGAACCAACTCGAATAAACAAAACGCTTTATTGAATTAACGTCGAACAGAACCATTCTAAATGCTTTTGGACACCCCTGATATGTACTATATATAGAATTTTTGGTCACCATACATCCTACCATTCAACACATGCTGATTGTGACAAACATGAGAGTATACAAGTCAAGGCAACAAGAAAAATGAAACAATCAAGTAACTTAATTTAAAAAATAAAGTGGGTGAAAAGGAGAAATGGAGAAGAGGAGAACAAGGAAAATTTTTGGGTGGGAATGAGGTAAATAATTATGATGAAGTTGCCTATGACAAGGATACTGTACTTTCAGCAGCCATGTAAGAAAAAACAGATAACAACCAAAGTCAGGCATGCAAACTCCACTCTTCAGCTGTTATTCTTAATTTATACATGTGGCAGCACCCCTGTACCATCACCGCTTATCTAATCAGCTTCTGACACATCGCTCATTTCCCATGCAAACCATACAATTAACTGATATCCATTCCACTTCAAATATTTCCAGTGACCAATACATTGATAGTAAATTTTCCTTACTAAACACCACTGCTTTAGAAACGCAAGATACTGCCAATGCAACTGACCAAAATGCAATACTTAACAGCTTGCTAGAACCAATACAAATCTGCAATGCAAGCGAATCTACCATTCAAGGCAATCCTACTGTAATGAATCACTTAAGCTGTTGCATTTTTAATAGGGAAACTAAACCACATAGATTATTTAGAATCTAACTTTCTGAATCAAGCCTTAATCCTACCTTTGAATCAAGGCTTCATAACAAATTCAAACCCCAATTAATCCACACATGACTCTGACATATCCCGATTTGAATCTTTTGCACATGAATCCTCCCACTAGGATTAAATCCATAACGACGGGGCAAATTATAGGTATGCACTGCCTGTAACCATTAGACCATTTAACTGAAAAAACTGTAATTAACAGTGCAAGATAGTTGCTACTTAGAGCACAACCAACAATGGCTTGTTCAGTTACTAAACAAGCTACGGAGCAACCAGGTGTGGCTTGTTCAGTCACCCGTGGCTCGTTCGTGGCTAGTTTTGAGCTCGTTCGTGGCTAGTTTTGAGCTCGTTCGTGGCTGGTTGACTGAACAAGGGTTGGTGCTTATAACGGCAAAGTGTTTGCCGTTATAAGCTTATAACGGCAAACACTTTGCCGTTATATTACCTAGCCGTTGCACTCCAACGGCTAGTGCACTTCCTCCCTATATACCAACCTACCTCCTTCTTCTTCCACACAACCACTCCACCTTCTCAACTTCAACTTCTTCAACAACAAAATGTCTTCTTCTGCACCCAAGCGAAGCGGGAAAAAACCCGCAAACAAGACAGTCATGTCCAAACCGCACTCGTCATCGTATGCCATGCAACGGTCAATCCAACAACAGCAATCGTTGCAGTCATCTCACGAATATGGCTACTCGCCGTATTCAAATTATCCATACCGACCACCGTACCAACCGCTCGCTCCTCCTAATTTTTCTCCCATCCATTCTACCGCCCAACCACGGTTTTACCAACGACCGAGCGTGGTAGGCGTGTACGACTATATTCGTCGTATATGTCAATGATGATGCAGACCGATCAAAGTCAACAACCTCACCTAACTCCGCAACAAACCGAGGTTCGTGACCGTGAAGCTATGCAAAATCTGCAAAGACAGTTTTCGTACGGGTATGTCTCTCCTACTACCGAAGAAAATGTTGAAACTTCAACGGAGGAGGCAGAGGAAGATGCAAATGAGGATGTGAATGTTACAAATTCTGAAGAATTTAATGAAGAATACGTTGCACCTAGCAGTCCCGAATATAACCAAAAGAAGACGAAGTGGAAGTCATTAAACGGCATTTTTAGTAAACGACACCAAACCGAAGTTGAATCGGAGCCGGATCCCGGAATAGAAGATATTGAGGATGATCATGCTAAAGGGGAAGGAATAGCAGTGGATGGAAGGAAAAAACAATGTAAGTTTACTTCCGAGCAGTACGTTTCACTTGCTAAATCGTGGATACGCATTTCACATTGTTGGGAATAATATGAAAGGTCAGAAATTTTGGGTAAGAGTAGCAGAGTTTTACAATTCGTTGGAAGCGAGAAATAGAACATGGGCATCACTTAGAGGCGGTTATAGAGTTATGAATGCCGCATGTCAGAACTATCTGGCAATACTGACAGGCTTGCAGAATAGACAGCAAAGCGGTGCTGCACCTTATGACGTTGTAAGTACCGTAGATTACTTTGAAAAATAACTTACTATACTATGATTGATTAGTTAGAAATGTCATACGCTCATACAATTTCCACTTTGTGTTACAGATTGAAGAGTCATGAAAGGCCTACCAACAAAAGTATGGTCATCCATTTAAATTTCAAGACTGTTTCGAGTTTCTATCTAGTTTGCCGAAGTGGAAGAACCCAAGCAAAACTTCATGTTTGAGCAGCAGAACAAAGCTAGAAGGATGAACTACTCTAATTCTAGTCCAGGAAGTGACCCGAGTTCGCAAGAAAGAAACCCTTTATTTGGAACTAGTGACGGACGACCTGTTGGTAAAGCCAAGTCAATTCAGCTGGAGCAACGCGGTGCTGAGTTTTCTAGATTTATGGAAACAATAGAGAATTCATCTAAGGCGACAAAAGAGCATAGAGCTCGATTTTTGGTGCAAAGAAACCGCAGCGACGAAGAGTTCCAAAAGGAAGTTAGGGATGATCGAGAGCTCCGCAGACATGTACATACGGAGAAACAAGCCATGATACGAGAAAAGCAGGAGGAGAAGAAAGCCATGCTACTAGAAAAGCGGGAGGAGAAGAAAGCAATGGTACGAGAGAAGCAGGAGGAGAAGAAAGCAATGGTACGAGAGAAGCTGGAGGAGATGAAAGCTATGATGCGAGAGAAGAATTATATTAAAATGATTACATGTGATTTTAGCAAGCTTTCCCCGCTACAGCAAGAACTAGTAACCGAGCAGATTGGAGAGTACAGAAAAAACAGCGGAAGCGGAAGCGGTAGTGGCTCGTATATGGACTAGCTATGTATGTTGGGTTAAGTTGTAATATGATTGTGAACTGTTTGTAGTATTTATGTACTGGTCGGTGTTTATGTACTAGCTATATATGTTGGGTTGAGTTGTAATATGATTGTGACCTGTTTGTAGTATTTATGTAGTAGTTGTTGTTTATGTACTAGCTGTATATGTTGGGTTGAGTTGTAATATGATTGTGACCTGTTTTTAGTATTTATGTACCAGTTGTTGAAATAATGATACAATCTACAATATGATTGGAAACCAGATTTATTGACCCAACTGCACATTGATAGATAGTACTCTGATACATAGTACACGACTACACAATGATACATTGTTCTAGTACCAACTACTGATTCGGACTATTCCTTTCTTTATGCGCCCACAAATGTTCCACCAACTGGTCACACAATTGGAAGTGTGCAGCTTGATCTTCAATGTGTTGAACCATATCAACATATTCTTCCATTGAATTTACATCTTTATGGGGTTTTGCATTTGACCCCGTAAACATGTCAGGATAATTAGACTTCTGATTCTTATATCCGCCTCTTTCAGACTCCACAATCATGTTATGTATTATTATACAAGCATACATGATTTCTGAAAGCACTCTTGCATCATGAAAATGAGTAGGATTTCGTAAATTATGAAATCGGGCTTGTAAAACACCAAACGTACGTTCGATGTCCTTTCTATAGCTAGCTACTTTTTCAGTGAAATACCTTTCTTTATCATTTGATGTACTCTGTATCCTTGCATCAAAGTTCTCCACTTTGGGTATATTCCATCCACTAGGTAGTACCCAGTTTTGTGTTCGATATTACCAACTTTATATGAAACATCTGTTGACAGTCCGTTAGCAAGTTCTGTGAAAAGATATGATTGTTTTAAAACATTTATATCATTCAATGAACCTGGGACGCCAAAAAAAGCATGCCAAACCCATAAATCGTCTGTTGATACTGCTTCAAGGATCATTGACGTCACTTTTTTTTATGTCCGATGAACATTCCTTTCCATCCCGTTGGGCAGTTTTTCCAATGCCAATGCATGCAATCTAAACTTCCAATCATACCTGGAAATCCTCTTGCTTCTCCCCTACGTAGTATCCTTCTTATATCGTTTGGTTCAGGCGTCCGTAGATACTCCTGCCCGAACTGTTCAACAACTGTTTTACAGAATTCTTTCAGACACTCTATTGCTGTTGATGCTGCGATTCTGAAATATTCATCCATTTGGTCGCCAGATGTTCCATAGCTTAACATCCTCAACGCCGATGAAATTTTTATGTGGGGCGAGTAGCCGATTTCTTGTGCTCCGTTCAGTCTATAAGTGAAATATGGGTTTGACTAATGAAGTTTAAGATAAATTTTTGAGAAAATTGCCGGACTCATACGATAACGACGGCGGAACAAAGTTATATCGTAAGTTGGATTGTCGATGAAGTAATCCCTCATTAGTCTTTTATATCCATCCTTGTAGTCTCTCTTATACCGCCGGTCAATCCGGCCAAGCATACTATCTCGACGGTTGTTCATTGAGCCTTCAGCAAAATAATTTGAACACCCAACCATTGCGTGCTGTTCCAGCTCCTCCTCCATCTCTTCCTCCATTTCTAGTTCGGAATCGTCAGTTTGATTATTGACTTCGTAGTAATGGTGGTATAGATTTGGACCCATTGCTTGCTTTTTTATAAATTTAGTTTCGTTGTTCTCCCTGAGTGTAGACGTAGGACAGATATATATAATCAAGGATGGTTAGCATAATATCTCTGTCATTGAGTAGTCAAATCGGGCAGTTGTTGTGATGTGAAAGGTTGGCAATAATGGTTGGCAATACATGTAGGCAAGAATGGTTAGCAATAATGGTGTGGATAATATCTCTGTCATTGAGTAGTCAAATGGGGCAGTTGTTGTGATGCGAAATGTTGGCAATAATGGTTAGCAATACATGTAGGCAAGAATGGTTTGGCAATAATGGTTCCGACATAATGGTTGGGATAATAATGGTTCTGTCATTGAATAGTCAATTCGGACAGTTGTTGTGATGTGAAAGTAATAGAAAATATAATGGAAAATTTCCTTTGTATTTATGTAATAAATGATTTTGTAAATTTTCAGAAATTTACGTTTGAAACGATATCCAAATATATAGAAATTCCTTTATATTCAATTAAATAAACGTTATCGTTTATTAACGAAATTCCATAGCGACTATTTTAAATTTTAAATTGAACATAACTAACAATCTATGTCACGAAATCTCAAATTTTTTCCCCCAACGAGTAATTTTAATCTAATCGACCCGAACGATTCTTGTTTCACAGAATTCTGACCTATATCGGATCCGGTATATTCAGTTAAAGTTCGTATTGAAAATTACGAACTACCGCCGCGTTTCGGGCTCGTTTTTAATTTTATTATAAACTATATATATATATATATATATATAAACTTCATTTTATATAATAAACTCGATATAAAATCAATTATTTCTCCAATATAATATTAACGACAAAGATTTGTCACAGTAGAGTAGGATAAGGAGATAAAACAATAAGCACAAAGATAAAATAGTTTATAAAGACACAACAACTGACGATAGTACATGCGAACTAGCTCAATCAAACCATGGAGTAGGAATTAGCAACTTCATTACAATGCATGTTACGTTTAGTCTCTTGCGCTCTGCCTCAAGCTGGGCCTCTAAATGCGCCTGCTGCTGTCGTGCCTCCTCTGCAACACGACGTAGCTCACCATCATAGTAATCTAGGCTACGCCTATGCTCTAGATAGCCCGTATGCCTAATCCCCATCTGCATATCATACAGATCATGATATGATATCTGTGTAGGATCCGGGTAATTGTGATGGGCCGGAGGATGAAACACGTCAACGTAACGATCTGGTCCAATGGTGGGCACTGCCATGGTCCATCCAAAATGACTGGCGGCCGCCACATGATCAGCTGCACGAAAACTATGGCTGGGCTGGGTAATATCCTCGACAACAGGTGGACGTATGCCGTGTCGTATAGCAGATGGCCCAACTAAATCAATCGATGCTGCATGTGTAATCATGTCGGAGGACCCAGTGAAAAATCTACGCCAAAAGGTAAGGTAACACTCCCCAATAATAACAAAGCTCTCGGCCGTCCACCAGCCTGCTGCTCTGGCTATTTCTAGCTGCTCCGTCGGGTAAATCATACACCGATAAGTATGTGGGTGTGGATCATCCGGAATAACATCGAAGTCATACAACTGTCTCCAGCACCTCTCACCAAGATACCAATAAGCACCAACCGCCACGGGATAAGATATAAGTGGAAATCTCCGTCCGGCAAGCATCCTAGCAATCTGTATGATCTCAAGATCGATGGATGTACTCTGCTCAAATGGATGCCATATAATATGATCCCTATACATCCTCAGCTCGATCTGGTTGTGGGCAACTGGATACACATGGCGTGACTCATTATCCCTGGACCCCCGGTTGTCCGTAGTCCAAAAGGATATACAGGGGAAAAAGGTCGATGGATCTGCACAACGGGTGACAAAATGAAAGTTCCTAGAGTACTCAAAGTACCAATACTGTAACAACTCCCAGAATCCAAATAAAGAAACCTGAGAATCAGAGTTTGGTGCACTGCATGTCGAGACATCTGTATAGGTATGCAAGGATAGGTGTGCCCCAATCATATAAAATCGCCCCATCGGCATTTAACTCAGCCGCGACCTCAAGAAACCCCACAGGCAAACTACTGCTCGAAGAACTAAAGAAAAGGTTACCCATAAGGTATAACACAAATAATCAAGCAAGCTCCAAGTCGTCATCAACGGAGTACTGACCGAGTATGCTGTCCATGGCCGCACGGATGGTGCTCACTCTAATAGCGCCGTCTGCCTGATACGACGCAGCAGAAACATCAAAATGAGGCAGTAGATCATGAACAAGTGCACGATCACGCCATCGACCATCGTCATAAGGCAGTGGGGGATAAGCACCTACTCCAATGCTAATACTAGTAAGCATGGAGAAATCAAGCGGTGTAAGTCCTAACTCACCACAAGGAAAGTGAAATGTGTGGGTGTTTTTGTACCACCGTAGAGCAATGGCCGCACACAATTGGACATCGGCATTTAAAACATGGTTTATTCCTAAAATTGTAAAGCGCACAATAAGATAAAATATGACTAATAAATTATCCACTTGTTTCATTAAAAGGTCTTTAATATTACCTAGAAAAAATTGAAATCCAAGAGCATGTAACAATCCTAAGACCCCCTCCTTACCCGCCAAGTGTGCATGATAGTATCTAAGTGTGGTCGCTAACGAACCACGTGAACGTATATTCCGCGACTGTCAACGGTTCAACAAAATGTTATACTATCTACCCAATATTTAATACTCAAAGAATACTATTTAAATAATACTATAAATACTTACAGCCAAAATCGACTGCGTGCTAACGTGTACTTCGTCTTCTGGAAGAATGCGAAAGTTGGATAGCATATGAAGCTTCGCGACGCTGAGGTTCATATCCAGAAAACCATCGAGATCGGCCTGTCTAGCGGAAACCGATCCCACACCCCTATGCGCCCTTCCTGCTCATCCGCCTCTACGCCCACCACGTCCACGATGGCCGCCTTCCTCGTGCGCCCCTACATCTTCGTTCTCCATGTTTTCGGCGGCTGCAAGCAAGTCTTCTGTTCCGAGCACTGGTTGTTCGCCACTACCCCCTGCACCACTCCCGCCTGCGCCACTTCCCCCGGTGCCACCGTCACCGTGCATGAAGTTTTTGGCAATTTTTTTAGTAATCTGGCCATATTTTCGAACGAATATCTCAAATACGGTAGTTAATTTGGTTAAAAGCTGACGGATTGGTGAATTGGTGGAAAAAAATTGGTGAAAAATGAGGGTTTTCGGGTTGAAAATATGGGTAGAGGATGAAGAGGAGGGGTGGCGGCTGAGGGTTTATGTGGTTTGGGTTATAACGACAAAAACTTTGCCGTTATAACGTTATAACGACAAAGTGTTTGCCGTTATAATATTACAACGGCAAAGAGTTTGCCGTTGTAACCTTATAACGGCTAACTCTTTGCCGTTGTTAGCCCCCCCAGCTAACCCGTGGCTGGTTCCTTCTTCTGGTTGCTCCGCTCGTTGGACCAATTTCTAAACAAGAGAGAGAATAACTGAACAAAACAAATGGTTGGTTATGGTCTTACAGAAAAATCCATTCTTCCTCTTCTGTAATTACAGGATATTGTACCACTTGTAATCCATAATTTTGACAGTGCAACTATCCTGTAATCCATAATTCTGTCTTTTTAGTTGATATTATTTCCCTCTTGCACTATCCTGTTTATGACTAAATTTTCTTATAGTGCATATTTTCGACAGTATAATGCACAGAAAAATATGCACTATGATTACAGGATAGTGCAGTATAAAATTATAGGGAAATAATATATTTCGGTGCACAGAAATATTACAGTGCATAATTTGATAAAACGCCCATACTAATACGAAAGTGCACAGTAGAATATTAAATAATTCTGCCAAAATTATGCACCACCTGCAATTGAAAGTGCATATTTTTCTTATAGTTTCGTAGCCCGAGTTTGTTCTTCCAGTTAAATAATATCAAAATTATGGATAGTGCAAGAGGGAAGAATTGACGGTGGATTTTGCTATAGTTGCTGGTTCAAAAAACAGTAAAACACTTCACATTATTCCTCTTCGGTTAACAGAGGAAAGAAGGAAAAAACAGAACAAAGAACTTGTAAGACATAATATTAAAATCTAGTGAAGAGAACAAAGGACAAGAAAAATTAAAAGATGCAATATTAAAAATCCGAAGTGGAAGAATAGCTCAGAATAATAGATGAAAAAGTGCAAAATGGAACTTCTCCACGACTTCAATTCCTTCACCACCCTTAACTGTATTCTGCCTCAACCACCCTTGACTGTATTGTCACGTCCATCCCAAACCACAACCTAACAAACTTAAATTCACAAAGCATAACCTGGAACAAACCTTTGCGTGCAACTCCTCTTCAATCACCACTTCCTATAGGCTCTGACCACTTCAACCAAATACTCAGTCTCATCTCACAAACTCCACATTCAAAATTCAGCATCCTCCACCACAAGCAATCAAAGCATTTGCAACTAAAACGCCAAATCATAACCTTGAAACCCACCCATCATCTCCTTCTAAACATACATCACATCAACATCCACTTTCATCACCTTCATTCACCACTTCACTTTACAAACAATCCTTAACCTCAAGCAACAACATCAACCTTCACGTCACTCTAGCATAAACATAATCTCCTGTTTAAATCTTTTTCCCATGCATAAATTTCAGGCTTAGTTTCAGGAACTTTCCCTTTCAACACCAAGTTTCTAAAAACGAGATACTTCATGGACGTTAGACAGAAACATAAACATAAACATAATCTCCTGCTTAAATCCATTTTCCAAGCAGCCTAACTCACTCTAGCATTCAAGTGCTACAACCAACTAAACAAATGACTATGAGATGAGAAACTTAACTACAGTTCCTCATGCATTGTATGTGCACATGCAACATGCCAACTGACAAATGCTATTGAATTCTATAGTTATCAATAAGAGCAATTCAGGACATAATCTTCACTATGCTGGTATGCCACTATAATAAATGACTAATATGTATGAACCTACTATTCAAATAAGTCCTAGATTAACCGTATAATGGACTTATATGCAAAAATCCAATGTTCTGTTTGGATGGACATAGCGAAAGAGAGAAAATATTGTTTAGAAACCAAGAAATCTCAGTACAATAGACCAAATCATCTATTACTAATTAAATTTCAGCTACTTGCAATTCATAATATAACACGGACTAATCATCACTGTACATGTTGAAATTGATGATTCAAATATTTGTATAGAAGGAAAGATTGATTGTCAATCATGTAATTGGCTCCTATATGGAATAACTTGGGTGCCAAATTTACTTGGAGGTCAAGAAAACTTTGATGCCAAGTTTACTAGGAAGTCAAGAAAACTTGAGTGCCAAGTTTACTTGGAGGTCAAGAAATCCCTCTATATAAATAGAGGTCATGTTATTGTATGAAGAAAGCAATCAATCATTAATCTTCTCTCTACTGTAATCTTCCTCCTCTCTTATGTACTCATTTCTTCATTGAGAAATAAAAGTTATTGGGTCTCCGTGGACGTAGGATATTCATATCCGAACCACATTAAATCTTCTGTGTCCTTTTTTGTTCTTTGTTTTTCTATGAGATTTCATAATTGTTTTGTTATACTCCATTAGTATCTAAACAAACAATTCTAGATCCTCATCAAAATTCCACATAAATCACTACAGTTTGGTATCGAGCTGGTGTTATTGTTTCTATTTGTATATTAATGGTTACTTCTAGTAAGTCTGTTGGAAGATCTGGCATCAATTATGGATTAACACGTTTTGACGGAAAAGGAGATTTTGGCACTTGGAAGATAAAGATGGAGGCCGTATTGAAAAAGGAGAAGACTTTTAAAGTTGTTTATGCGCCTGAGAAATTGAAAGATGTTGATGCAACTGAATTGGAGGAAATGGAAGACGAAGATCTCACAACAATTCAGTTGAGTCTTTCAGATGAAGTCCTTAGAGAATTTTCTCAGAAGAAGATGGCGAAGGAACTTTGGGATGCATTATCAGATGCATATCAAGACAAGTCTCTCACAAATCGGATTATTCTACAACAACAACTTTATTCGTTCAAGATGAAGCATGGAGCCGATCTTATGGAGCATGTAGATGCCTTGACCACTTTAGTTATGAACCTGAAGGCAGCAGATGTTGATATTACTGATGAGGCTCAAGCTGTGATCCTTCTATGTTCCTTGCCTAAAGAATATACTGCTTTTATCAATTCCATGATTTATGGCCGTAGTAAAATTAGCCTTTCTGATGTAAACGCTGGCCTTCATACTGAAGTTTTAAGAGGTAGACTGGCGAGCACTAGCATTGATAGTGATACTGAAGGCTTATCTGTTCAGAGAGGTAGAAGTCAAAGCAAGTCAAAGAAAGGTGAAGAACGGAATTCTTCGAGGTCCCAGCCTTGGGGGCCTAAGAAATTGACTTGCAATTATTGTAAGAAGCCCGGGCACTTTGTTGCACAATGTCCCAAGCTTGAAGGAAGAAGAAAAGACTCAAAGCAAGCTTCAGCCTCTACAGCGGAGAAATTAGATACAGAGAGTGACACTGATGTGTTTACAGCTTCTAGCTCTTCTAGGAAGAGCACCCTATGGTTGATTGATTCTGGCGCATTCTATCATATGACACCTGATAGGAACTCTTTTTCCACTTACCGTGAGATTGATGGAGGAGAAATTATGATGGGCAATGATGCTTCTTGCCATATGGTTGGTATTGGTAGTGTAACGATCAGGATGTTTGACGATGTTATTCGAACCATTACTGATTTTAGGCATGTACCTGATTTAAGGAGGACCTTGATTTCTGTTGGGGCGTTAAGTAGACTTGGACTAAAGATTGTAGTTGAAGAAGAGAAGATGAAAATAACTAAGGGTTCCATGATCGTTATGAAAGGAGTGAGGGCAGGAAATCTCTATTTACTAAAGGGCACTACTGTAGTTGGTGAATCAGCTTCAGTTACTTCAGCTGATTCAGATTCTTCTAGATTATGGCACTTGCGGATGGGCCACATTGGCGAGCGCAGCATGGATGAGCTAAGAAAGCGAGGTTTGATTGACGGAGTTCGGCATTCAAAGCTTGGTTTTTGTGAAGAGTGTGTTCTTGGTAAGCAGACGAAGATTTCTTTTGGTGTTGGTGAGCATAAGGCAAAAGCTATTTTGGATTATGTTCACACGGATGTTTGAGGACCTTCCCCTTGCCATCCTTGGGTGGATCCAGGTATTTCGTTTCATTTATAGACGATTTCTCTCGTAAAATTTGGGTATATTTTTTAAACTACAAAAGTGAAACCCTTACTAGATTTCGTAAATGGAAATCCATGGTGGAGAAGCAGTCAGGGAAGAAGTTGAAAGTTCTCCGTTCAGATAATGGCGGTGAATTCGTATCACAGGAATTCATCGATTATTGTGAGTCTGAAGGCATTAAGAGGCATTACACCACACCAGGCGACACCCAGTGCAATGGAGTTGCAGAAAGGATGAATCGGACATTGTTGGAGAGAACTAGGTGCCTCAGATTGACTGCTAAGTAAAAGAAGGTATTTTGGGCTGAAGCTTTATCTATGGAGGCTTTCCTCATCAACCGCACACCTTCTACTACCATAGATATGAAGATCCCTGAATAAGTTTGGAAAGGAGAGCCTGTTAGCTATTCATTCCTCAAGGTGTTTAGTTGTCCAGCTTATGTGCATGAGAGTCGAGGAAAGCTCGAACCTTGAGCTCGCAAGTATATCTTTCTAGATTATAGAAGAGGAGTAAAAGGATATAGGTTGTAGTGTCCTATTAGCAAGAAAATTATTATAAGCAGGCATGTAACTTTTGATGAGAAGGCTATGTTGAAGGTAGACCCTTCCTCATCGGATGATGATGAGAGGACATGTGAAGAATACCAAACACAAAGCAAATCATCTGTTGATTCTTTCCATAGACGTTCAAATGGCGTTTCCGATGACGCCGTGGTTGATGAGGATAGTATGGATACTAGCACAGAAGATCAAACTCAAGGTGGAGCTCATACAGAGACCAGGCCTGTTAGAGAAAGAAGAAAGCCCAGATGGCTTGATGAGTTTGTTGGTTTGAGCAACAAAGACATTGACTTTGATGATATGACAACATATGTATTAAATGTTGTCCATGATGAGCCTAGAGATTATAGAGACGCTAGTGTATCAGTTGACAGTTCCAGTTGGTTAGTAGCAATGGAAGAGGAGATCGAATCTTTACGGAAAAATCACACTTGGGATTTGTTGCCACTTCCTATCGACAAGAGAGCTATTGGATGTAAGTGGATCTATAAAGTGAAAGGCAGCGACAATAAACAGTTCAGATATAAAGCAAGACTAGTAGCAAAGGGGTATGTTCAGAAGAAAGGGGTAGTATCATGACATCTTTGCTCCAGTTGTATTCTCTTGGCATTTGTTGCTCATTACGACATGGAGCTAGAGCAACTAGATGTCAAAACTGCTTTCTTGCATGGTGATTTGGATGAAGAGATTTATTTGCAGCAGCCGGAAGGGTTCATTGATAGTAGCAGGCCAGACTATGTTTGTAAACTTAACAAATCTCTTTATGGACTGAAGCAGTCTCCTAGACTATGGTACAAGAGATTTGATAAGTTTATTCTTTCACAGGGATACTCCAGAAGCTTCAAAGACCAGTGTGTTTATTTTAGGAGATGTAGTGATGACATGGTTTATTTGTTGATATATGTTGATTGCATCTCAGAGTATGGTAAAAATTAAGGAGTTGAAAGCGGAGCTCAGTAGAGAGTTTGATATGAAGGATTTGGGAAAGGCACAAAGAATATTGGGTATGGAGATAAGTAGGGATAGGAAGCGGAGAGAGTTAAGGCTCACTCAGGCGCAGTACATTGAGAAAGTCCTCGCTTGATTTGGGATGGAGAAAGCCAAACCGGTAGGCACTCCTTTAGGCCCTCATTTTAAGTTGTCGAAAGACCATTCTCCTACATCGGAAGCAGATAAAAGGTATATGGCTAATACCTTATTCTAGTGCTGTTGGTAGTCTCATGTATGCGATGGTGTGTAAGAGACCAGATTTGGCCCATGCAGTTGGTGTTGTCAGTCGATATATGTCTAACCCAGGCAAAGAACATTGGCAAACAGTGAAGTGGATTCTAAGATATCATCGAGGCACTTCTTTGGTGGGTTTGCTATACGGTGGAGTAGATGGTGACATCTTTATTAGAGGATATTGTGATTCTGACTATGCTGGGGATAGAGATGCTAGGAACTCAGTGTCGGGCTATGTTTTTACACTTGGCATAGGCTCGATTTCATGGAGATCGAAGCTGCAATCTATCGTAGCTTTGTCGACTACCGAAGCAGAGTGGATATCGATTGTGGAAACAACAAAGGAAGGATTGTACTTACTTCAGTTGTTGGTTGATATTTCAATGCCGCAGCGGACAGTGGAGCAATTTTCAGACAGTCAGAGTGCGATTCATCTTGTTGAGAATCAAGCTTATAGTTTACGGATAAAGCACATTGATGTTAGAGGTTTCTTTTTTATGCTTGAGGAAGAACGGAGCAAGATCAAATTATTGAAGGTGGGTACTTCGAACAATCCTTCAGATATGATGACCAAGTCACTTCCAAAGGACAAGTTTGGGCATTGCTCAAACTTGATCAGTTTTCTTCCTGTTACTTGAGCGCCATGGGGCGCTGGGCCCAACAACTTCTATGTTGATTGTTGAAGATGAGATGATGAAGAAAGACTGTCATATTTGAATCAAGGTAGAGTCTTGAAATTGACGATTCAAATATTTGTAGAGAAGGAAATATTGTTTGTCAATCATGTAATTGGCTCCTATATGGAATAACTTGGGTGCCAAATTTATTTGGAGGTCAAGAAAACTTGGGTGCCAAGTTTACTTGGAAGTCAAGAAAACTTGGGTGCCAAGTTTAGTTGGAGGTCAAGAAATCCCTCTATATAAATAGAGGTCATGTTATTGTATGAAGAAAGCAATCCCCCATTAATCTTCTCTCTATTGTAATCTTCCTCCTCTCTTATGTACTCATTTCTTTATTGAGAAATAAAAGTTGTTGGGTCTCCGCAGACGTAGGATATTCATATCTGAACCACGTTAAATCTTCTGTGTCCTTTTTTGTTCTTTGTTTTTTGTGAGATTTCATAATTGTTTTGTTATACTCCATTAGTATCTAAATAAACAATACTAGATCCTCATCAAAATTCCTCATAAATCACTACAGTACAAACATCATTAAACCATTATGTACACTTCGTAAAAGAAAATTATAATACTAGATCAGCTAAACCAAACATACAATAATGGAAGAAATATGTCGACCAAATAGCAAATAGTATAATGCCAAAAGAATTTACAGTGAATGATAATTTACAATAGTTAGAGATCAAAACTGAGTCCAAATTCTACAGAATGTTGTAAGGCGACAGTCTCTGTGGAAATTTGCAAATTAAAACTAAATCGGTCATCTGATTAATAAGAAAACTGTGGTAGTTCAACATACATATGAAACATTAAATACAACTCTTCATATAAGTGCAGCATATTTGAATCTCATCAATAAGTGCTACGTTTGTGGATTAAATCAATGTAATAAGAGATGCATCAATCTCTCAACCAAAACTAAAGGTCAGGTAAAGATTGAAGCATATTTTGTTTTTTATTATCTCCCTTTTCATTTCAACTGTTGATATGACTGGATTGTTTAGCCTTTCTTACTTGTATCTTTCGGACATAAAAAATCATGATCGGTTAATAGGATCAAGTTACTTAACAAATTTGATTCAGATTTGAAAATTCAGGCGTACGATTTTAGCTCTAAAAATCGAACTTATTCACTTGGGAAAAAAATGACTTTCAATCTCAGATTCAATTGATACCAAGTCGAATACAAATTACCCTATAATTAGACAATGCTCAAGTTGCACATGACAACTTTGATTCAAAGGAAGCTTCAGATTCAGTTCAGAGGATAAATAAATAGGGTTGCAAATTGGTTGGACCAAACACGGACCGAAGGACGTACAAATTTCTCTGTCCTAGCCTGTGCCCTAAATGAAATCGATCGGACAAGCACATGTGTTTTTCGAACACAACACGAACGGATCAGGTCGGACATGGCTATTTATATCAAATTTTGTATTTTTTTTAAATATTCTCTCAACTATATACCGAATAACGAGGAATTTATACCAATTCGACCGAACACGGACCGAACCGAATGTGATTTTTTCTCATAAAATTTTTGTTGTTCTAACTCGTGTAATAAATGAATTTCGGACGGACTTAGATGGATATATTTCGGTCACGGACACGAACAGATATCGAACATTCATACAAAATTTATAATCCTACAAATAGGGTTCAACTTAAAATTCGACAACGAGAACTTTGAGGTTGGATTCAAAGGGTCATCTGAAATAAAGGATAAAGGTAAATTTACAAACTTGTCCTCAATAGTTTATCTAATTTACACGCATGTTAAACTGGGTATCAAGCACAATCGTGGTATTGCTTTAATTATGAACGTAATTGTGATAAGTTCTCAAAATATTAATGATAATTTCTAAGAAAATTACGTTATAAAACTGATAATTAGGCATAGTGGTAGGTAGAAGAAATATAAGGCAATGATAAGGTTGGAAGTACTCATTAAACATACATTTTTTAAAAAAATGTATAAATAAAGATAATGAAGTCGCTAAGGATCTAAAAGAAAAGAAATAACATATAGATATATTTATGGTTGTTATACTTTAATGAAATATGCAAACATATAAAGTAAAATATATTAAATATTTTTAAATAATTATCGAGGTTTCAATTAAATTGTTTTGATGTTTTTTATGTTGTCATTTAAACATAGGTTTTTTATTTCTAATATGAACACATTTGGTTATTATTGTTCATTAAGAAATAAATATGTTGATTTATGAATAAATTCAAACATTCATGTAATTAAAGCTCCTAATGTCTAATATATAAGTTATTTATACTTATGCTAAATAGCTTTTGTAATGATATCTTAAATTTTGTTTTGATGACCAATATAGTTATATATTTTCTCTTATTAAGGAATCCTGAATTGAGATATCGTAAAGATAGAAAAAAAATTTGTTGATATTCTAAGCGACTTTAAAGGTATAATCTCATGAACCCCCACTAAAGTAAAGTTTAAAGATAGATAATACAATAGCTTTTTTTCGATGACTTTGAATTTGGAGGAAGAAATAAAGTATGGTCATTGTTATTCAAGTAAATCATCATCTTTTATTTAACTATAGTTACTTCTTCGGACAATGTATATGATTTGTTTCATTTCACTAACAAGAAATGAATTAAAAACATAATTAAACAATGTTAAATAGATTTCTTAATGAAGTATGGAACGTTGTTTTTTTAAGAGAACCATTTTTTTATTCAACTATAGATACTTCTTCTAATAATGTATAGGGTTTGTACACTTTCATTAACAAGAAGTAAATTAGGAAGCATAATAAGAAAATGCGGAAGAACTTTTTCTTCAAGTTAAGGTTTATTATTTCAAGAAAACAGACTTAACAACCTCAAACTGCAAGATCGCTAAGAAAATCCACTTGAAAGGGAAGAAATGCTATACTAGGTGATTATGTAGTATTTCTTCATAAATGTAAACAATAGATTGGTAAAGATGGTTCTATGGACCTAAATCAATCCATGTAAGATACTAGTTTAAAATGTGGATTTAAGATATGTAACATCCCGCATTTTTGATAATAAAAGCGAATATAATAATTACAGAAATAATTATATAATGGAAAATAAACATTTTACGATTGTTAGAATTTAGCTATGAAATGCATACCATTGCGTACGTAGTAATTTTCTGATTAATTTACATATATAATAAGTTCTGAACGGAGTTCACACAGGAAAGTTATTAAGGTTCAAAGTTTAGTGTAAATGCGCGTGAATATATTTATTTTGAAAATACTTGCATATATTTATTACATAAACAATATGATTTTAAATTTGAAAAACCAAAGTGTAGAATAAAAGAGAACTAAATAAAACGTTGTCGTTATGCAAATATAACATTGCAAAGGTATAAGTAGAACTAAATAAAATGAAATAGAAGAATGAATGAAAGTTAATTAATAACATGTTATAAATTAATAAATAGAATGTAACGTTAAAATTTAAAACGCAAGACTAATTAATAGTAATACACATGTAAGCATATATAAATATATACTTAGTTTATATAAATGAATGCATAAATTTCAAAAGCAACGACATTAGAATTTGAAAAATAATGTGCGTCATTAATGATACTAATAGGAACATAAATGAGAATAGCATGCTAATTACGTGTTTGATTTTAAAATTTGAGCTCAGGTAAAAACGGGAAAAGAATATAATAAAATTGGATATTAAAGAGTAACGGTCCAAGAAATGAGTACATTCAAAATAAAAACGGGAAAGAAATAATCACACACTATCAAAACAAGAAAGAAATTGGCCCAACGTGTAAATACGTATTTGAGTCGACCCAAACTTGAGGTAGATTGACCTATGTATGGCTTGGGTCGACCCATATGTCGACCTAAGCATGGGTTTGGTCGATCCATGCTATTTAATGTCATTTTTTTCTTCTGACACTTGCGGGCTCGGGCTTGTTTTGATGGTGAGATTTATTTTAGTTTAAATTCGATGGAGGCGGTTTATTTGGACATCTATAAATAAAGCTATAGGGCCTAGCCGTCAAACTCATTTTTCCAGAGAGGGCGCTGGAGCACTATCATTTGCTTTCTCCTCCAAACTCTTCAGAAATAGGAAATATTAGATTTAAGTTATCTGATTTAAGGTTTGGAGGCGGATGTTATGAATTTAAGGTTTAGTTTCTCGTTCTACGTCCATATGAGGTAAGTTCTTCTGATCTGAATATAAATAATTTCTTTTATTCTTCTTGGGTTCAGATTTGTAAATCTGTGAAAAATATAGTTTGTAGATTCATATTGGAAAGACAATGGATAATAAATCTAAATTCAAATTAGATATAGAACTTGAAGCGATCCCAGGCAAGTGGATTCAAGTTATTCTTTTTGATAGGGTATATATTATCATTTGATTCATGTTAAATTAATTAGATATTCTCTCAATCAACTATTCCCCTTTCTGCGTCGGACTTTGCATTTTTATGTTGAATTTTAATTATGCGCAAAATATGCATAAATCTGTAATATCACTACAAGAGACATGGTAGTTCCAACGACCAGGGGCCGTTGGCGGCTGTTGGAAGCCGTTGGTATACACATCAACGGTTTCCAACGAATTCTAATGCCTCCAACGACAATTTTCCAACGGCTTCCAACTTTATGACTAGTTCACGTGAATTCCGTGTTGGACCAGTAAGCTGTTGGAAACTGTTGATGGCCAATGAAATATGCCATTGGAAACCGTTGATATACAATGAAATATATGAACCCATAAGTCATTGGTAAACATTGGATGCCGTTGGAAATCTAGGTATTTTTTTTATAGATTTTAGATTATGTTTACTCCAAAATTGGAATCAACACCAAAGGTACTAAAAAGTACTTCTCAAAAATGCTAAACAGAAAAAGTGGAGCCATAAAATAATAGAAAAGTAAGTAAAGGACATGAAATTTTTATAGTGGTTCAATCAAACTTGATCTACATCCACTTTATAATCCATTCTCATTACTTTCAAAATGGTTACAATGCATATAATCATTTCAATTACATCCATCTTTTCAACATCTCAAATTATCCAACTAGATCTCAAAGGATTAATAGAAGAAATGGAGGAGAAGCCTTGGAAACTGGAGATAAGTTGGTACTTGGGCCAGAGATGATTAGAGAGACCTCAGATTGTATGGTGATCGTTCGACAATGAATAAAAGCGGCCCAAGATCGTCAGAAGAGTTATGTGGATAAACGTTGGAAAGACCTGGAATTCGACGTAGGCGATATGATTTTCATGAGGATTTCGCCGTTGAAACATATGGTTCGATTTGGAAATAAAGGAAAGTTGGCTCCTAGGTTCGTTGGACCATTTCCGATTGTCGAGCGAATCGGAAAACTCGCGTATAGATTGATTTTATGCGAGAGTTGCAGAGTGCGCACAATGTTTTTGTGAGTCATTTTTGTGAATACATTTGCATGGTCCGGACGTGGAAGTACCTCTGGAGTAGTACGTCGACCTTATAATTGAGTTCGTAGTTATGAAATCTCGTAAGCCGCTTCGTGTTATGGCGAATGACACGAAACGTCTTAGGGAAAAGACGTTTAATTTAGTTAAGGTACAATGGAGTGGGGATGGCGACGATGTTACGTGGGTGACGGGGGAGAGTATAAAGACGACTCATCCAAAACTCTTCATCTGTATGACCCATTGATATCGCGCCATCATTATTACTTGTTGATTTTGTTTTTATCTTGTTGTTGTTTGATAGAATTCTGCGTGCTAGGATAAGGCTATGGATGCATGACTTGATGGTTGCTAGTTTAGGTGATAGAATTGACTTCGCATGGATGATAGGCATGCAGAATTGTTGTGATTGCTTGTGTTTGCTTGGAATTTTGGGGGCAAAATTCTTAAAGGGGGGAGAATGTAACAACCCGCATTTTACGTATTGGAAAATCGTAAAATATTTTTATTTTATTCCCCGAGTGCTGGATCATTCTCATCTTTTAATATGTTGCTTATGGGTATGTGAGACATGTCCATAATTTTTACCAATTTTGTTTGTGACCATTTTGCCCCTATCTGCCTTGAATAGGGCATAACTTTTGATTCAGGTCGAATCAGAGGGTGAGACCTGTGCCATTCTAAAGGAATTGATGATTGCCTTTCTGTAGAGTGGTTACATTAAAGATTTGGCTCAGCGGTTTGGGAGAAATCACTGTTTTAAGGTTTTTCCGTTGGCTGTCTAGGTTTGGTAAACCAAAATGGGCTGAATTGGAAAGGCCCATTAGGGGGTTGGTGGAAATTATAAATAGGGGGTAAGGGATATGAGAAAGGGTTTGAATTTTCCATTCTCTCATTGGAAGGTCTTGAGTTCCTCCTTCCTCTAACACCTTTCTACCATTACAAATCGTAATCCAAGGAGGGAAATTGAAGATCTACACCATTAGAGGCTAGATCTACGTCAATTGAAGCAAGGATTCATCGGATCAAGGTGTTTGGTGTGAAATGCTTGCTGTCCGGAATCTTATTTCATCAATTTTGACTTGTTTTGTAGAATCGGTGAGTGATATGCTTCTCTCACATGGATTCAATAAAGCATATGAGTGTTTGTTCATGTTTTTCATCAAGTGCAAGTGTTTTTCTCATAGATCAATGCATTGTTAAGTCCATTTTTATATGAATCACCCTATGATCTAAGTTTGCATGTTTTAGCCGGTAGTTCTTATGCCATTTTACATGTTTATGCAAGTTAGATTCGCAATTTAGGTCATATGTTCATTTATAATGATTTTTGGTGAATTTGCATAATTTGATGATAATTGTCATTTTGATGTTGTTATGGATTTGTTGAGTTGATTATGACTGATTTGGATGACTTAGATCAGTTGTTTGAATCGTTGTTGTCATTTGGCGAAGATTTGGTCAAGTTTGGAGCTAATTTGGTCAGATTTAGCTTTGGGTCGTTTTTCTTAGCTTTGGGTCATTTTTCCAAGCTTTCGGTCGTTTTTCTTAGTTTTGGGTCGTTTTTGGAGCTAATTTGGTCAGCTCAAGCTTTGGGTCGTTTTTCCAAGCTTTGAGTCGTTTTTCCAAGCTAATTTGGTCAGCTTTAGCTTTGGGTCGTTTTTCTTAGCTTTGGGTCATTTTTCCAAGCTTTGGATCGTTTTTCCAAGCTTTGAGTCGTTTTTCCTTAGATCTGGGTCGTTTTCCTTAGTTCTAGGTCGTTTTTCCTTAGCTCTATGTCGATTTTAGACCTAAGGAGTTAGATCTAATGTCTTGGCTCGTTTTTAGATCTAAGGAGTTAGGTCTAAGGTCTTGGGTCATTTTTAGATCTAAGGAATTAGATCTAAAGCTTTGAGTCGTTGTAACGCTTTGGGTTGATACAAAGTTTGGGTCGTTATGAGGCTTAGGTCGTGAACAACCTAAGGGGGGGATGACCTAAGTATGTTAATGTTGTATGGCACGATGATGGGGGGACTTCGAAGTATATTCAAGTTGGAAGGTTCGAAGTGTTGAAAAGTGTTCGTTAATCGGTGTAGAACAATGAAAGGTATAACAACTCAAGGGTGTTGAGATGATAACTTCAATGAGAGTTCGGATGAGGATGTTCGAAGTGATGTGATTTGTTCATTGTTCGTCGTTTGCAACGAATGTGAGAATGACTCAAGGTTGTATTGAGTTCATGTGAAAGGATGACTCAAGGATGTATTGAGCTCGTGTGAAGTAATGGTTGCTCTAAAGTGTTCTGAGCCTATGGATAGTCGCAAGTGGAGATGACTAGAGATGTGAAGGTCGAGGAATTATCGTTGTCATAGGTTCTAGCTGGCTCAAAGCAGGGGTATAATATGGGCACCTAGAAGACAGGATGTAGGTCGAGTACCATGGGTATCGTTAAAAGGCCTAGGTACGTATCGTGGAAAGGCGCATGGTTTTTTTTGCTAGAACAGGGGTTACCATTAGCCCCTGACGGATGGCAGTATGTGACAGTCATACGATTACGATGGTTTCAAAGCAGGATTGGCGGTGATAGCCAGAGTTAGTCATGAATGATTGGTTGTTTTGTTTGTACCATCTCACGTGGATTATCCAAAGTCGAGGGAGATGTACCTTGAGTGCTTGACTGATATTGGTTTAGGCCTCTGGGGAGAGTGCTTGTGTAACAACCCGCATTCTACGCATCGGAGGATCGTAGAATATTTATTTCCTTCCCATATGAAGTCGTATGGTCATGTAACTTTGGGAAACAACCATTAGAGTCATTTCCTATGTTCATGATTTTTGTCGATTTTTAAATGACCGTTTTGTCCCTAGCTTATCTTGTTTCGGCCATAACTTTTGATTGAAAAGGAATTTTGACCTGAAACCACTTCCATTAGATTCGTTTGATGGTTTACCTTTCCGTAGAGTGGTCACATGTGAGAAACGGACTTACCGTTTGGGAGATATAGCTGAAATAAGGTTTGGAAGGTGAAAAACTGCTTAACCGGGCCAAATAGGGTGATTAGTGAATGAGCCCATAACCCATTTCGGGAGTAGGGTTATGGGGAGGCTGAAAAGAGTTAGAGTTTCATTCCATTTCAGTTTTCTAGCCTCCACTTACCCCTTAGAAACCATAAAAATGACCTCTAACATCTAAATTACCTCCAAATCACCTTCTAATCAAGGATTAAGCTTAGCAACATCAAATCAAGGGAGATCTTCACCAAATCCAGATTTGAGCTGCTGTTTAGCATTGATATTCACGCCCAAACAGAGAATCATTTCAGTTGAGGTTTTATTTGTGGCTAAGGTGAGTGATTTGCATAGTTCCTCACTAATTATGGCTAATTAAGGGTAATTAATGTTAATTAGCGAATTTAAACATGATAAAATTCTGGAAAAATATTTATAAAATTCGAAATGATGTTTTAGACCTCTGATATGAATTTGGGTTAATTTGGTTAAGTTTTGCTAAACATATCATTAGTTTCACCTAAACATGTTTAAGGGAAAATATGGGGTTTTGGCTATGTTTGATCCATTTTAACCTATCATATTGTTGTTTTGGTGTTTGTGGTTGATTATACATGTTGCTATGACTGTATGGTATGCTTTGTGATTGATTAGAATAGTTGGAATGGTCAAAAATGCCGTCGAGTGGCGTAAACTGCTTGCTGGAAAAAGTGCAGGAAGACATCCGAACCAGATCGGATCTGCAATGAAGACCCAGACCGAACCGATGTTGAATCCTTCCCCACGATCCGCCAACAGCTCCGACCTGATCCGCCCTTGAAGGGTAGGCAAGATCCGTTGTACTTGACCTGGAGAAGTGCTTTCCGACCCGAACGCTCGGAGGACCCCGACCCGAACCGGTGATGGCGACTGGACTTGGAGACCCGACCCGACCCGATGATAGTGATGATGATCCGAACCGTGGCGTGCTGGAGAACCCGATCCGATCCAGTGGAGGATGTTGAAGGCCGATCCGAACCGCTATGGCATGAAGGCGACAATCCGATCCGATCCGGTGATGACCAATAACCCGAAATGCAAAGGTATTCCAAATGGAAGTTAGAGCTCAGGATCCAGTTGGGAACCAATGAGTTCACTTCATGGTTGGGCTTTGCTGCGGGACGTGTGCTAAGGAGTTGTCGACGTTCATAACTTCGATTCACCACTGAAAATGAATGATGGACTACTTATCAGTGCAGTAGAGTCACTATGACTCGAGGGGCAAGGTGATGGTAGCAAGACTACGTTATCAGTGCAGTAGAGTCATTATGACTCGAGGGGCAAAGTGATCGTAGTAAGACTATGAGCCAGCGCAGATGGGGTGAATAACTCCATGGGGCAAGTGGACATAGTAAATGATTGGTAAGGCTATGAGCCAGCGCAGATGGGGTGAATAACTCCATGGGGCAAGTGGACATAGCGAAGAATTAGTGGCTATGTATCAGTGCAGTGAAGCCATTTATGACTTCATGTGGCAAGGTGATCATAGCAAAGTATTGAGGTGATCGAAGTGGTGAATATCGTGTACTTTACGCACTGAGTGAGAGATGTGAGGATGGTTGCTATGCTTGATTTGTTTTCCATCATTATGATATGTACACCCCCACCCCCGTTACCTTTACACCATTTGAAATGGCACCTTAGAGTGTTGTACAGTATGTAGTGCTAACTCTTTGGTTGCAGGTCCAGGTTCATGTATGGTTTAGTATACATGTTATTGTTCTGTTTAGATGGTTATCGCTCATACCAGACTTTTTGTCTGACCCAGAGTTTTATGTCTCTTCTTATTACTCTGGGTGCTCACACGAGCAGACTAGAGACAGGTTAGCTGGTGATGCGCGAGTAGCTGATTCAGAGGCGAGCAAGAGGCTTCCACGTATGATATATAGATATTCTCCCTGTGTCGTTGGTGGTCGCTACTTGGGCATTAGTAGTGTACCTCCTTTATCTTGCTTTTGCTTTTTGAGACAGTTTGAAAAGTTGTAATAATGTTGGCTTTGGATCATAAGCTGTATTTGGATTTTCCGCTGCTATGTTAGTTTATTTTCAGCTTATGCACTGTCTCAACTGTTTTATGTCAAGTATGTTGTTATTATATTTTATCCTATGCACCGTGAGACATTATACAGGTTCCTTGTTAGTTCATTTCCTCCTTTCCTTTCCTTCTGACGACCGTTCCGTGCTAACCGGACATGTGTACAGCGCACTTTTGGAGTAAATGTCGGTTGGTGCGGGGCGGGCTGTCACATTTGGTATTAGAGCTCTAGGTTGCGTAGTTAACCTCGGGAAAGACACTAGGGAGAGATAGTACGTATATGAGTGCGCGTATTTGTGATTACTTTGGTTTTCAAAAGTTATATATATGTATATACTATTAGTAGTATAAAGATGAAGTTGCACTGCACCAGCACCACTATGAGGTCGTTAATCGTTTTCTCTTTACAGATTGAACGATGAGTCGAGACACGAGGGGTGCTGGTAGAGGAACCAATCATGGGAATGCTCCTGACATGAGGACAATGTTCACTAACTTCATGAGAGAAATGCTTAGGGATGGTCAGGGAGCAGTTCCCAATCCCGGAAATGGTGGTGGTCCAGTAGTGCAGGCGCCTAGGGTCGATTTCGCCAAGTTGTGCAAGGATTTCACTAACCTTGGTGGGAAACCGTTCCACGGAACGGAGTCGGCCATAGATGTTCAGGATTGGTTGGATAGCTATGATCGTATCTTCGATGACTTGGGTATTGAGGATGCGATGAAGAGAAGGCTAGCGTCTCGTCAGCTGCAAGGGCGAGCGATGAATTGGTGGAATGCCATTAGAACAGCTACTCCAGAAGATCAGGTTACTTGGGATCAGTTCAAGGCTCGCTTTAGCGAGAAGTTCATTCCAGCTGCCCAGAAGTCAGTGTTGTTTAAGAGATTCTTGGAACTCAAGAAGAATGGTAGGGCAGTCTCTGACTATATTGCCGAGTTCGACACTTTGTCAAAGTATGGACTATCCCTTATCGATACTCCTAAGAAGAAGAATGAGAAGTTCATTACTGGGTTGGATGGATACTTGGGGGAAAGGCTTATCAACCACATCGATGAGACTTTTGAATCGATTGTGGGGAAAGCTTTGAGATCAGAGAGTCTTTACCCTAAGCCAAAGACTGAGACTGCATCTGCAGAAGGGCTGAAGCCGCAAGCAGGCGGTGGAGGCAAGAATAACTCTCAGAATAAGAGGAAACATAACCAATCTAAGGATGGCCAGAAAAAGAGCAAGAAAGATGTTGAGTGCTTCAGCTGTGGTAAGAAGGGCCATTATGCTAAAGAATGTCGGGCCAAGCCAGCGGATAGGAAGTGCTACAATTGTGGCCAAGTGGGACATCATAAGGATAAGTGTCCGGAACCTCTTAAGGAGAAGCAGATTGTGAAAGCATATGCTATCGATGTTGTTCCTTCTTCGTCGAATGCCCCAACTGCGGTGGAGAAAGGAAATAATGTCGTCATTTAAGGTATGCTTTCTATTTATGATGTACCAATTCGAGTTTTGTTTGATACTGGGGCTTCCCGTTCCTTCATATCTAATGACCTGGTGGATAGGTTGGGACTGGAACCCGAGATAGTCGATAGACCGTTGGTTGTGACGAACCTGATTGGTGGTTCGACTAACCTTAGTATGATTTGCCGAAATTTGGTCTTATCGAGTCATGGATGTATGTTTGTTTGTGATTGCTTTGTTTTGGGCTTTACTGGGTATGGCATTATATTGGGGATCGATTGGCTCCAAAGATACGGGATGGTGGTAGAATGTGAGGGCTTTTTGGTGACAGTTAGGGCGGATGATGGGCGGAGGGTAGTGTTTGGTAGTCTACCGAGTGATGGGGTAATGGCTAGTTTTATAAATTCCCTCGACATCCCACATGATGAGTTGTCAGATGTGCCCGTGGTTGGCCAGTATCCGGACGTCTTCGAGGAGGTGACCGGGCTTCCACCACGCCGAGAGATTGAGTTCCGTATTGATTTAGTGAAAGATGCCAGATCTATAGTGATGCCACTTCGTCGTATGGCACCAAGGGAGCAGCGAGAGCTCGGGGTGCAAGTCAGCAATCTTTTGAAGAAGGGATTTATTAGAAGAAGTGTCTCCGAGTGGGGAGCACCAGTTGTGTTTGCCACTAAGGCAGATGGTTCCCTTCGTTTGTGTGTGGACTATCGCGAGTTGAATAAGGTAACGAGGAAGAATAAGTATCCTCTACCGCGGATAGATGATTTGTTTGATCAACTGGAAGGAGCAAGAGTGTTTTCCCAGTTGGACCTCGTGACAGGATTTCATCAGCTCCGAGTAGCAGATGAGAGTGTTTCAAAAATGGCATTTAGGACGCCGTCTGGATTCTATGAGTGGTTGGTTATGCCATTTGGGTTGACCAATGCACCAGCATATTTCATGGATCTTATGAATCGGGTATTCAGAGATCAGTTGAATAAGTTTGTTCTTGTGTTCGTAGACGATATCCTGGTTTACTCGAGGACAGAGGAGGAACCCAAGGGACACTTGAGGATAGTAATGGAGGTGTTGAGGAAACACCAATTAAAAGCGAAATTCTCTAAGTGTCACTTCTGGAGGAGGGAAGTGAGATTCTTGGGCCATGTTGTTTCAGAGAATGGTATTGCCGTGGATCCTGCGAAGGTGGCTACGGTACAGGATTGGCCTACGCCCAAGAATGCAACAGATGTAAGAAGTTTCTTGGGGTTAGCTGGATATTATCGTAAGTTTATCCAGGACTTCTCCAAGATAGCGGCACCGTTGACTCAGTTGACTAAGAAGAATCAGGCCTTCGTCTGGGATGGAGTGTGTGAGAATGTATTCAAGAGTCTAAAAGAAAAGTTGACGCGTGCGCCAGTGCTAGTCATTCCTAAAGGGAATGAAGAAATGACGGTATACACGGATGCTTGTGGTACCGGACTAGGTGCTGTATTGATGCAAGGAGGTAGGGTTGTAGCTTATGCTAGTCGGCAACTAAAGCCGCATGAGAAAAGGTACCCTACCCATGATTTGGAACTAGCAGCGATCGTGTTTGCGCTGAAGATGTGGAGACATTATCTCTTGGGAGAAAGATTTGAGTTGTTTACCGATCATAAATCGTTAAAGTATCTCTTCTCCCAGAAGGATCTGAATCTCCGCCAGCAGAGACGGTTAGAGTTCTTGGCTTCGTATGATTTTGATATCGCATACACACCTGGGAAAGGTAATGCGGTAGCCGATGCCTTGAGTAGGAGACATGCCAGTTTAGGGGCTATGTTTCTTGAATGGAAGCAACTGGAGTATATCGCAGGGTTTGATTTCAGACCAAAGTGCGAATTGGATCCAGAAATGCTAGCTAGTTTGGCGATCAGACCCACTTTGATAGAGCGGATTGGTTCCAGCCAGAGGGACGATCCTAATCTATTGGAAATCATCTCCAAGTTAGAAATGAATATTGACGGTGAGGAGATGAATTTGTATGGGCTTGATCGAGAAGGATGGCTTAGAAAGAATGGAAGACTAGTTGTACCCAACGTGAATGGTTTGAGAGATGAAGTGCTTAGGGAATGTCATCACTCAAAACTGACTATACACCCCGGTGGTGATAAGATGTATCGAGACATGAAACAGACTTACTACTGGGAAGGGATGAAAAGAGACGTTGGGTAGTTTATATCCAAATGCATGAATTGCCAGCTAGTTAAAGCTGAGCAAAAGAAGCCTAGTGGTTTGTTGCAACCATTAGAAATTCCCGAATGGAAATGGGAGCAAGTCTCGATGGATTTCATCGATGGTTTACCGAGGACTAGATCGGGATATGATAGCATTTGGGGAATTGTGGATCGATTGACGAAGAGTGCAAGATTTATACCAGTCAAATCGACCAGAACGGCAGCTAAGTTAGCAGAAATGTATATGAAGTGGGTAGTGAGATTTCATGGAGTACCTAAAAGCATTGTGAGTGACCGAGACCCGTTGTTTACTAGTGGGTTTTGGAAGAGCTTACAAGAGGCTCTAGGGTTAGAATTACATCTCAGTACTGCATATCATCCTCAGACCGACGGTCAGACGGAGAGGGTGAATCGTATATTGGAAGATCTCTTGAGAGCTTGTATATTTGATTTTGGTGGATCATGGGATGACCATTTGCATCTAGTACAGTTTGCATATAATAATAGTTACCAATCCAGTATCGGTATGGCTCCATATGAAGCTTTGTACGGAAGACCGTGCAACTCACCATCATGTTGGATAGAGACCGGTGAGAAGTTTGTGCTTGGACCAGATATGGTAAGAGAAACCTCGGACAAGTTTAAGATCATTCAGCAACGAATGAAGGCTGCCCAGGATAGGCAGAAGAGTTATGCTGATAAGAGGAGAAGAGACTTAAAATTCTCCGTTGGTGACTTGGTGTTTGTCAAGATTTCTCCGTTGAAGAGCATGATACGATTTGGCAGGAGAGGTAAGTTGGCACCAAGATTTGTTGGCCCATTCCCAGTTCTTGAACTAGTTGGGAATTTGGCATATAGAGTTGACTTACCAGAAAAGATGGCGGGAGTTCACAACGTATTTCATGTTTCCCAACTAAGGAAGTTCGTACACGACCCAGATATGACTATTTCACCTGATCAATTAGAGGACTTCGAAGTGGAACCCGAGGCGGTTGGGAACCGCCAGCCGATTCGTATTGTCGAGCACGATACGAAGCAACTTCGAAGGAAGGCGGTGAAGCTAGTCAAGGTTCAGTGGGGCGAGAACGAGAATGACTGTACTTGGGAGACAGAGGAGAGCATTAAGAAGACGTATCCAGAACTCTTTGCCGGGTAAGATTTACTTTGTAATTTAGTTATTCCGCATGTTAGGATAGACTTGTTTTGCATGTATGATTGTTGTTTTATGACTGATAGGCATGCGGGACCTTTTGTGTGTTATGATTAGGGAATTTCGAGGGCGAAATTTCTTAAGGGGGGGGGGGGGGGGAATGTAACAACCCGCATTCTACGCATTGGAGGATCATAGAATATTTATTTCGTTCTCATATGAAGTCTTATGGTCATGTAACTTTGGGAAACAACCATTAGAGTCATTTCCTATGTTCAAGATTTTTGTCGATTTTTAAATGACCGTTTTGTCCCTAGCTGGTTTTGTTTCGGCCATAACTTTTGATTGGAAAGGAATTTTGACCTGAAACCACTTCCATTAGATTCATTTGATGGTTTACCTTTCCGTAGAGTGGTCACATGTGAGAAACGGACTTACCGTTTGGGAGATATGGATGAAATAAGGTTTGAATGGTGAAAAACTGCTTAACCAGGCCAAATATGGTGATTAGTGAATGGGCCCATAACCCATTTCGGGATTAGGGTTATGGGGAGGCTGAAAAGAGTTAGAGTTTCATTCCATTTTAGTTTTCTAGCCTCCACTTACCCCTTAGAAACCCTAAAAATGGCCTCCAACCTCTAAATTACCTCCAAATCACCTTCTAATCAAGGATTAAGCTTAGCAACATCAAATCAAGGGAGATCTTCACCAAATCCAGATTTGAGCTGCTCTTTAGCATTGATATTCACGCCCAAACAGAGAATCATTTCAGTTGAGGTTTTATTTGTGGTTAAGGTGAGTGATTTGCATAGTTCCTCACTAATTATGACTAATTAAGGGTAATTAATGTTAATTAGCGAATTTAAACATGATAAAATTCTGGAAAAATACTTATAAAATTCGAAATGATATTTTAGACCACTGATATGAATTTGGGTTAATTTGGTTAAGTTTTGCTAATCATATCATTAGTTTCACCTAAACATGTTTAAGGGAAAATATGGGGTTTTGGCTATGTTTGATCCATTTTAACCTATCATATTGTTGTTTTGGTGTTTGTGGTTGATTATACATGTTGCTATGACTGTATGGTATGCTTTGTGATTGATTAGAATAGTTGGAATGGTCAAAAACGCCGTCGAGTGGCGTAAACTGCTTGCTGGAAAAAGTGCAGGAAGACATCCGAACCGGATCGGATCGGCAATGTAGACCCGGACCGAACCGATGTTGAATCCTTCCCCACGATCCGCCAACAGCTCCGACCCGATACGCCCTTGAAGGGTGAGCACGATCCGTTGTACTTGACCTGGAGAAGTGCTTTCCGACCCGAACCGCTCGGAGGACCCCGACCTGAACCGGTGATGGCGACTGGACTTGGAGACCTGACCCGATGATAGTGATGACGATCCGAACCGTGGCGTGCTGGAGAACCCGATCCGATCCAGTGGAAGATGTTGAAGGCCGATCCGAACCGCTATGGCATGAAGGCGACAATCCGAACCGATCCGGTGATGACCAATAACCCGAGATGCAAAGGTAGTCCAAATGGAAGTTAGAGCTCAAGATCCAGTTGGGAACCAATGAGTTCACTTCATGGTTGGTCTTTGCTGCGGGACGTGTGCTAAGGAGTTGTCGACGTTCATAACTTCGATTCACCACTGAAAATGAATGATGGGCTACTTATCAGTGCAGTAGAGTCACTATGACTCGAGGGGCAAGGTGATGGTAGCAAGACTACGTTATCAGTGCAGTAGAGTCATTATGACTCGAGGGGCAAAGTGATCGTAGTAAGACTATGAGCCAGCGCAGATGGGGTGAATAACTCCATGGGGCAAGTGGACATAGTAAATGATTGGTAAGGCTATGAGCCAGCGCAGATGGGGTGAATAACTCCATGGGGCAAGTGGACATAGCGAAGAATTAGTGGCTATGTATCAGTGCAGTGAAGCCATTTATGACTTCATGTGGCAAGGTGATCATAGCAAAGTATTGAGGTGATCGAAGTGGTGAATATCGTGTACTTTACGCACTGAGTGAGAGATGTGAGGATGGTTGCTATGCTTGATTTGTTTTCCATCATTATGATATGTACACCCCCACCCCCGTTACCTTTACACCATTTGAAATGGCACCTTAGAGTGTTGTACAGTATGTAGTGCTAACTCTTTGGTTGCAGGTCCAGGTTCATGTATGGTTTAGTATACCTGTTATTGTTCTGTTTAGATGGTTATCGCTCATACCAGACGTTTTGTCTGACCCAGAGTTTTATGTCTCTTCTTATTACTCTGGGTGCTCACACGAGCAGACTAGAGACATGTTAGCTGGTGATGTGTGAGTAGCTGATTCGGAGGCGAGCAGGAGGCTTCCACGTATGATATATAGATATTCTCCCTGTGTCGTTGGTGGTCGCTACTTTGGCATTAGTAGTGTACCTCCTTTATCTTGCTTTTGCTTTTTGAGACAGTTTGAAAAGTTGTAATAATGTTGGCTTTGGATCATAAGCTGTATTTGGATTTTCCGCTGCTATGTTAGTTTATTTTCAGCTTATGCACTGTCTCAACTGTTTTATGTCAAGTATGTTGTTATTATATTTTATCCTATGCACCGTGAGACATTATACAGGTTCCTTGTTAGTTCATTTCCTCCTTTCCTTTCCTTCTGACGACCGTTCCGTGCTAACCGGACATGTGTACAGCGCACTTTTGGAGTAAATGTCGGTTAGTGCGGGGCGGGCTGTCACAGCTTGAGGGATGTTAAATTCGATTAGGATTGTCTATGTGAGATCTATGTAATCTGGATGCTATGAATGTTATCAATGGTTGTTCTGATTCCCCTGGATGAATTGTTATTCCTTTGGTTGAATGGATTGCAAAGGCTATCACTGTCCGATGTGAGGGAAGATGGGAGTTGAGTTCTTCTCTGGTGTTTGGTAGATTGGCTTGCTAATCTACCTATCCTCATATACTTTATTGATAAAGTTGGTTAGTTGTTTTATCGCTCACTAAGACTGTTGTCTGACTCAAGGTTTTATGTATCCTCTTATTACCTTGGGTTGTTTATCCGGTTGTGGATGGGCAGACTACGTAGCAGGTTACAGGTAATTAGTGAGGACGATGCTGCTGTGCGGAGGCGAGCAGGAGGCTGGCATACCGGTTTTGTTACTATCTAGTATTTCTATTTCCGCTGTTGAGTGCTCTGTGAGTGTTGTAGTGAGGACTTGTGTACAAACTTTGGTATCAGTGGATAATCTTTCAAGATTTTGAAAATCTTTTCAAAAGTTTGCTATATTGTGCTTCATTACTATTACCTGTTGTATATGTTCTATTATATTTTATCCTTGCGTTGTGAGTTCTACGATAGGTTCCGCTTGTGTTTACCTACTCTGATGATCGTCCATAGCTGCCTGGCACACCCTTCAACGCATTATTCCTCTTGTTTAGTTCGGGGGTTATGGGCGGTCGTCACACCAGCACTGGGTCAATTTCCATCTGATCAATGCTTGGAGATGTTAACGCTTCAATCGGGACCATTTCTATCTCTTTAGGGTTATCGGAGCTTGCTAGCTTAGCTAAACTATCAACCTTTTGATTTTCTCCCAGTGGAATTTGGGATATGCTATTACGTTCTATGCTGTCCAACAACTCCTCTACTTTTTCCAAGTAAGCAACAAGTCGAGGTACTTTCGCTTGAAACTCCTTTCAAACCCGACAAACAACAATTTGAGAATCACAAAAGATATCCAGTGCCGCTACTCTTAGATCCTTAGCGAGCTTCAGCCCGGGAATCAGGGCTTCATACTCTGAATCGTTGTTAGTAGCGGAAAATTACAATCTGAGAGCATAGTAAATCGGTCGGTTTTTAGGAGTTATTAATACAACTATGGCGCCGGACCGTCGGTCATTTCAAGCACCATCATCGGGGATTGTGAATTCAGCGATGAAGTTGGCTAATGCCTTCCCCCTTGTTGATTTTCTGGGTTGGAAGTTTAGATCTAACCGGCTTAGCACAATATTCCACATAAGTAATCGTCCAGATGCTTCAGATCATTGTAAGACCCGTCAGAGCGGTTGATTGGTATATACAATGATTGGATGGGCTTGAAAATAATGGCGAAGTTTTCTGGAAGCAATCAGTAGGCTATAAGTAAGTTTTTCTATCTTTAAATAGTTGCGTTCTGCTGCCACCAACTTCTTGCTCACATAATATACCGGCTTTGAAGTTTACCTTCTTCACGTACCAAGGTTGAACTAATGGCATGAGATGACAGTGTCAAATATACGAATAAATCTTCATGGTCCACCGGCTTGGACAATATTAGAGGTTTCTTCAAAAGATCTAACAGTTTTGGAAGGCTTCTTTGTAATCTGGGTTCCTCTCGAAATTGCGCTTCCCACGTTTTATCAAATCGAAGAAAGGAATACATTTGTCTGTGGCCATAGAAATAAACCTACTTAATGCTGCGACTGTAAGGACCCGAACCTCCCCAGTCTCCGAAGAGAAGGGAAAGAACAGATTGCTTTGAGAACACGACAAATCAGAACACAAACAGAAGAACATTTCATTGCTTATTACAACAATTTCATCAGAATACAAGAATATACAGAGTATGAATAAATATTACACATTTACTAAATATCAGAGATCTACAAGTTACAATGCAGCGGAAAATAATACAAAACACAACTGAAAAGAATATACGAATACAGAGCTTTCCGAATATCATTCCAGCTGTAAACCAGGATCCTGTGAATATAATTCTGCAAAACCAAAACTACAATCTGCCCGTGTGGAAATAGGGGCACCCAGAGTTTAGGTTAAAACAATAAACTCCAGGTCAGTCATGTGACTGATGTGAGAACTAAAACAGTTATTAATCTTTATTTTAAAGTTCGGTAAATCAAGGGACCGCGCCGTATTACACGGAATGGGTTTCCCCCCAAGAATACCAATGCATAAAACAATAGCGTAATGCTAAATAAAGAACAATGAAGCTATTATAAGACTCAGGTCTTGTCACACAATGCAATGCAAGCCAGAGGATAGAGTTTTTACCTTATAATAGCCAAGAATGCTTGGTACGTAAAATTTCATGTTTTATTATTACTATAAGTGTACAGTGTCAAAACAATTTCAATCATAAGTATCAATCATAGACGGCATAATTGCCCCATACCACTATGTCACCACATATAGGTTTACAATCAAAACCGCAAAATGTCGTATTGGAAGTTGGATTTCCATTTGTGAACCAAGGCAAGGAATTGTCCTTACCGCTTCGAGACTGTCTAGCCTGAGCCTCACGCAAGCGCACAGGCAAGCCTTGGATCGTCAGGGCCGGTCCACACAGAGTAGATTAAAATGCCTGAACAATGCTTTTCCCTGCCCTATGGGGCATACACTGGTCATATTCCGACCAAACTATCGGCCCCGGAACGACCGATATAACCGGGGCGCCTCGCTATCCATCATCCACATAAGTAAAATGTCAGGCTAGTAAAATGCTGACACCACTCCTAACTAGAAAGAAATGCATGCCCTTCCTGATGTCCTCTCCTGTTTCTGGTTCACACCGGGGTGTGAGGCTCGCGAATTAACGCTACACAAAGCTACTCTATATTAAAGCCGTGCTTTGATCATCAACCACAAGACCCTGCTTTTCAACAGAAGCCTTGATCATTTGCATCTCAGTATGCCACACAGGCAATTCACGCTATGCAACCAATGTCTATCAATCACACAGAATAAAATCCGATGTCAGACACACATCCATTTACAAGTTCATTCTGGGTCTGAATGAAACCGGAGGCACCTTATTCCTCCCCCATATGTCCAATACAGGGGAGAGGCCCTCGCATATCCGTCGATCTCCAAGTACGTCTGGACAATCACCACTTATTACCTCGTCTTGGGTGTACAGCCCAATCAAGACATTAGTAATCATCCAAACGATGTGAAGACCTCTGGTCTTCAACCACCATCTTCATCCTCGACACATCATCGAATCAGTTATTCAGAATGGGATAAACCTGATCTTTCTGAATAACTCGCATATATAATAAACAAGTGCTATAAAAACACAACATACGCCTCATTCCAATCCAGAATATTCCTTTATTCAAATATTCTTATACTTTGGGAAAGGTTCCCATTAATTTCATCAAAGATAAATTCTTTAAATTTATTCTTTAATCTTCCTTTGGATATCATTCCGATCTAAATAAAGATTCATTAAAACTCCACTTGGTTTTAATCCTCCCAAAAATCAATATTAACAATTGTTTAACTTGGGAAATCATATCTTGTCTTTAACTGGGTTAAAGAACCAATGTCATTTAAAACACGGTTCAAGATAAACCCAAAAATCACATTTCGTTCCATCAGCCTTTAACTGTAAATTAGCAAGTGAACAATTCCCTAAGTATTAACCCCGAACAACGAAACCAACATCAGATCAGTACCCAGGAAACCATTCAACTTAACTAATCTCCAGTTAGTTTCTAATTTCTTAACTCCATTGGGTCTAAGAACAGTATTATTAAAGATACCATTCACGACAACCCAAAATCTTATTCCAGTTTTTAGCTGGGTTAAAGAACCAATGTCCTTTAAAACATGGTTCAAGATAAACCCAAAATCACATTCCATTCCATCAACCTTTAACCGTAAATTAGCAAGTGAACAATTCCCTAAGTATTAACCTCGAAGGCCGAAACTAACATCAAATCAATACCCAAGAAACCATTCAACTTAACTATTCTCCAGTTAGTTCTTGATTTTCTTAACTCCATTGGGTCTAAGAACAGTATTATTAAAGATACCATTCACGACGACCCAAAATCACATTCCATTAACAATGGAATCTTCATGGAAAACAAATCGATATATATAATCGATATAAACTTCCATATCCAACTGATAATATCAATGGAATAACGACAAGGCCTTTTAAATTCCATATATATTAACCGCCTTCCTCTACAGAAGCTTACTTCGATTATTACCAAATCGAATTCCATTCAATTCCAATTTAATATGTTAAATTGGAAAACTTTACTTCGGAAAATCTCCTTTGAATCTTAACAAAAGATTTATAAATTCCAAATCCCATTTCACTGAAAATCAGATGAAAGAACGAATGTCGTTAAAAACACAGTTCACAATAAACTTAATTCACATTCCATTTTTAGTTCCAATTAAATGTTAATTAATTGGTAATTCTTCCCCAAATATTAATTAAAAGATTTATTCTTTTCACACTGGGTTTAAGAACAGTGTCATTTAAAACACAGTTCACGACAAACCCAAAATCCCATCAGTCTCTAACCGTAAATTAATAAGAGAACAATTCACTAAATATTAACCCCGAAGGCCGAAACCAACATCAGATCAATAACTAGGAAACCATTCAACTTAACTAATCTCCAGTTAGTTCCTAATTTTCTTAACTCCATTCGGTCCAAGAACAGTATTATTAAAGATACCATTCACTACGAACCCAAAATCCAATTGGATGTTAAATACAAGGCTCTGAATAGAAAATATATCGGCTTATATTCAATATCAAATTCTGAAACCAACAAATATCGTATTGGAATAACTATATATATATATCTTCCAAATTCCTCCACAATATCCATATAAAAATGAATCCAATATCGAAATATTCCGAAGATAATTTCGATTCCAATCCATTCCGATTCATATATTGGAAATCCTGGTTATTTTTAAAACCATTTCAAACCCAATTTATTTATTTAAAAATATATGGATTATAATTCTAGTTAATAACTAGTTTATTTCAATAAAAATCCATTTTTATCTTTTCAAATATGAAGTTTTTCATCCCAATTCTTTCCAAATCATTTATTATGATTTTACATAAATTATTGATATTTTTAACAATTTTATCAAGCCCCGTACAGTCGATTTCCATAAACGGTCATCGAACTGCACTTACATCGACCTTTTCCAAATTTGATTTGGACATAATTCCAAATATACCCGTTAGATTTTAAATCTCTAATATTGTTAGAAAGCTCTTTCCGATATAAACCCAACGGTTCCGGCTTTAGGAGAATCCGACGGTCGGATCTCTCGTAATGTCCGTTCGAAGTCAATGGTCAAAATTCGCGAACTGCCGCGGCGCGGCGCGTTCCATTCAGGCCATTATATGTAATATATATTATATATATTTCTTCGATTTCCATTTAAAATGTATTTTATAAATCGTTTTAAATCCGTTTACTAAACGATTTCAACTTCCTATTCAATTTCAAATCAAAATTGAATATTCCGTATCATCGATATATAAATGATAATATTTTCAAAACATTAGATTTTGAAATCAATTCCTTTTCAATATTCATTTTAAAAATGAATAAAATCGATATAAATATCGTTCGCGTCAAAATGGCGTATATCTAATCAACACGGCTATATATATTTAAATATATTCGTGTCCATCCCAAATCGGACATCAAAATAATATTTTGATTCTTTTCTGAATATTATTTGAAAATGTTCGTTATTTTAAAAAAATCGTTATTTTAAAATATTCATTCTTTCTGAACTGGAATCAAACACAGTCAATTACCATATAATGTGATTATATGGATTTCATACATACATGTATACAACAACAATCAAACATAATCAACCATCATCCAGAGTGCGTTCTACACTGCATAAGCATCGAATATAAATATTTAACCCTTACAACAGCTTGTCAATCAATCGATCGACATAAAGCTAATTATTGGGATTAGTGTATGTCCAATATAATCCCAATACTCGTGTGGTGTTTCAAGCAACAAACACAGATTTATTTGTGCAGTTGGGCGATGTGTAAAATTTATCGTCCCAATCAATATTAGTCAAATCAGTGTACATAAACAAATCGTCTGATTTGTAAATGAATATTTATTTTATTCATATACCCGTTAAAAATCATATTTTTAACGATAAAATATTTATTTCGTTCATTTACACAACAAAAATGATATCTTTATTGTTCTAACATATTTTAGAAAATTTTGGCGGCATAACGGCGCGATACTAGAAACGGGATAAGGCCTAACTTTGTCCCCAGCCTAATAATGGCCTGCGCCATACACATACCAATCTAATCAATTTCATTTCATTTCCCAAACCAAATTCAACCAAACAATCCAATCAACCAAACTAAACAATCACACAAATCGTCCATGGTCTGTGGACGACGGGGAACAATTCATATATGCAGTTATAAAATAAATAACTGTATAGAAAAAATTATAGTGAGGAGTTCTCACCTTTGGGATTCTACTCCGTCATTCTTTATTGGATGATGGTTTGGATTTACCCGACATCCAACTCAATCCTTTCACGCTGTTCACAGCAAAAATCACATATTCATTATGATGATTATATTAAAAACCACATTTCTATATCGCTACCTCGTAATAAAAATTATATTTTTACAATGCTATTGTACATATAAAAATCAAAATTTTCTCGCTACTTCATATATATATAAATCGAATTTTTCTCGCTACTTCATATTTTTATTCTTTGTTTTGATATATAAAAATCGTATTTTTTATGTTTCTAAAAATCAAATCTTTATAAATTAAAAACCAAAACTTTCATGAATTAAAAATCTTAACTTTATATTGTTATATATAGTAAACATTTCAGATTTTATGCATTGTTTTATATTTGAAATGAAAATAAAATTCGATGTTGTTTACAGAAAATTAGAAAGGAAAATAAAAATAAAATCACATTCTAAAAATCGAATTAATTACCTTTTTAATTTCTTAATCATCTTCACTGCCAAAACCCGCTGAAACCCACTACATCGGAGCTCGCGCGGTGGACTGGCGTTGAGGGGCCAACGGAGGTGGCGACTGCGGTGCTCGGCTCGGGTGGCGATGCCTAGGTTTGGTCTGGAGTGAAGCGGGGTGCGAACGCAAGAAGGGGGGTTTTCATGTTGACTGCTGCTCGACTTGGAGAAGGGAGGGAGGCGCTGGAGGTGGGGGTCACGGGAGGGGGTGCGCCGTTGACTGGAGGGGGCGGCGGAGCTCCGGTGGAGGCGTGGAGGCGACGGAATCGACGGATCCCCCTTCGGCGCGGCTTTTTTCAAATCAATTTTGAAATGAACGTGGGGGGCTGCATTGACCAGTTATGGAGAGAAAGGGGAAAAGGAAGGTTTATAATAATATATATAATAATATAAATAATTCGTGAAAAGGTGCTATCTTCGTCTAACCCCAAATTAAACCTAACGACTGTCGTCCCAAGCATAATACCCCCATTTCGAATACCATGGGATATGTTTTGTAAGCCATCTCGGCTGTTGCGATCGGTTTTCATTCAAATTACAATATTATTTAATATTACCGTCAATATTGAATTTGACGTACATTTTAATTTACCGAGGCCACATACGGACTCTAAAAATTTCCAAAAAATAATTTCTAGCTTTGTATTGACGATACGGTTCTAACAAAACTAATTTTGTCAAATTTGGAGACCGTTTGAAAAATGGCCATTTTCTGGTCGATCCAAATTGACTGAAACTGTTAAAACACGTTCTCTTTCGCCACGCTCACATATTAATCCCAAAAATTATGAATTTTAGAATCTAGTAATAACTTGACATCCCAGATCCAACAAAAGTGGATTTGTCGAAAACGGAGGTCGTTTGCAAAATTTCCATTTTTAAGGGCTAAAATTCCATAACGACTATTCTGAATTTTCAATTGGGCATAACTTTTTATCCACGTTATGAAATTTCAATTTTTCGGATTCATTGGAACGATATTTTCAATTAGATTCTAATGTTTTTGGTTTCGCTAAAATCCGATTTATTTTGAGTCCTGTACATTCATTTGAAATTTAAAATCGAATTTTCAAACTACCGCGCCATTTTCAATTCCTTTTATAATTAAAAATAAATATTTATATTCTAACGATGATTCAAATAAATATATACATTCTAATTCTATTCAAAATAAATTTCTCATCGTTATTATTTAAAATAAATCATTTTAAATATTCAAAATTCATTAAAATTGGAAAAATAAAATTTTTAAATTAGCTCAGGTTTTCCGGGTTGTTACAATCTCCCCCACTTAAAATATTTTCGTCCTCGAAAAGAAACAGAGCTGAAAGTTGTTTTACAAACCAACTCAAATTTCATTATTTTCATTATGGCTTAAGTTCTTCAACTTTTCAGTTTATAAGAACTTTTCAAATTTTTTAAAAATTTGGCTAACACCTTAATTTTTCAAAAAATTTCGCCATAACCTCCCTTGTACGGGAGCACTGGGAAAATCCTGAAATCGCCATATAGGCCTCTCCAATCCAAAAAGAAAAAGAAACAGCCAAGCGACTAGCCAATCGACTCATAAAATCATCAAAAACCCCAAGAAATACAATAAACATGTACCTATTTGTCGGGAAAACAATTTCATTCCTCTTCTCTAGCCTCCTTGCTATGTCCTGTTCAATATATATGCATGTACATATATGCAAATTTCAAGAAATTTTCAATTCAGTTCAACATTCGACACAATTTGGTTATTTTTACCGTTCATTCACATAATGGTTTTATTACATATCAAATAATCATACAACACAACCATCAATCAATTAGTGAATTAACGTTTCAAATTCATAATTTTGATACATATACAGAAAATCATGTTTTTGATGCCAATTCACAACAAGTAACCCAATCTAGTTTTGGTTCTCACACCAGTCAATTGGAATCATATAGATATCCCACTTTCGAAACTCGAGCATAAATACTGGTAATGTGATCACAATTACCAATATCATCCCCGGGCGACTAGAGTGTGATTCTATATCTATCCAGTATATTAAAACTTCGTATACCCGTGGATCAGACGTATATGCAAAATCTATATACTTGATTGTCCAAATTAATATAAAAAATAATATTCAAATACAGTAATAAAGTTTAAATTTTCAAAACAAAAATTGTTTTCATCTTTACTTGAAAACAACACTCTTCACACTCGTTCTAGGGTACTACTGATCCCATCTCTAATGAGTCATTCTCATTGGATATTAATAATCCAATCTCTGATGAATTCTTTCATTCGGTTCTAATGTGTCTTGTTCTCCGAGCTCTGTAAAGCAAAGTTGTGATACAACTGTAAGGACTCGAACCTCCCCGGTCTCCGAAGAGAAGGGAAAGAACGGATTGCTTTGAGAACACGACAAATCAGAACACAAACAGAAGAACATTTCATTGCTTATTACAACAATTTCATCAGAATACAAAAATATACAGAGTACGAATAAATATTACACATTTACTAAATATCAGATTTTTACAAGTTACAATGCAGCGGAAAATAATACAAAACACAACTGAAAAGAATATATGGATACAGAGCTTTCCGAATATCATTCCAGCTGTAAACCAGGATCCTGTGAATATAATTATGCAAAACCAAAACTACAAGCTGCCCGTGTGGAAATAGGGCCACCCAGAGTTTAGGTTAAAACAATAAACTCCGGTTCAGTCACGTGACTGGTGTGAGAACTAAAACAGTTATTAATCTTTATTTTAAAGTTCGGTAAATCAAGGGACCACGCCGTACAACACGGAACGGGTTTCCTCCCAAGAATACCAGTGCATAAAACAACATCGCAATGCTAAATAAAGAACAACAAAGCTATTGTAAGACTCAGGTCCCATCACATAATGCAACGCAAGCCGGAGGATAGAGTTTTTACCTTATAATAGCCAAAAATGCTTGGTACGTAAAATTTCATGTTTTATTATTACTATAAGTGTATAGTGTCAAAAAAATTTCAATCATAAGTATCAATCATTGATGGCATAAGTGCCCCATACCACAATGTCGCCATATATAGGTTTATATCAAAACCGCAAAATGTCGTATTGGAAGTTGGATTTCCAACTGTGAACCAAGGCAAGGGATCGTCCATACCGCTTCGAGACTGTCTAGCCCGAGCCTTAGGAAAGCGCGCAGACAAGCTTTGGATCGTCAGGGCCGGCCTACACGGAGTGGATTAAAATGTCTGAACAATGCGTTTCCTCGCCCTTTGGGGCGTAAACTGGTCATATCCCGACCAAACTATCGGCCCCGGAACGACCGATATAACCGAGGCGCCTCGCTATCCATCATCCACATAAGTAAAATGCCAGGGCTAGTAAAACGCCGACACCACTCCTAGCTAGAAAGAAACGCATGCCCTCCCTGATGTCCTCTCCCATTTCTGGTTCACACCGGGGTGTAAGGCTCACGAATTAACGCTACACAAAGCTACGCTATACAAAGCCGTGCTTTGATCATCAACCACAAGACCCTGCTTTTCAAAAGAAGCCTTGATCATTTGCATCTCAGCATGCCACACAGGAAATTCACGCTATGCAACCAATGTCAATCAATCACACAGAATGAAATCCGATGTCCGATACACATCAATTTACAAGTTCGTTCTGGGTCTGAATGAAACCGGAGGCACCTTATTCCTCCCCCATATGTCCAATACAGGGGAGAGGCTCTCGCATATCCGTCGATCTCCAAGTACGTCTGGACGATCACCACTTATTACCTTGTCTTGGGTGTACAGCCCAATCAAGACATTAGTAATCATCCAAACGATGTGAAGACCTCGGGTCTTCAACCACCGTCTTCATCCTCGACACATCGTCGAATCAGTTATTTAGAATGGGATAAACCCGGTCTTTCTGAATAACTCGCGTATATAACAAACAAGCGCTATAAAAACACAACATATGCCTCATTCCAATCCAGAATATTCCTTTATTCAAATATTCTTATACTTTTGGAAAGGTTCCCATTAATTTCATCAAACATAAATTCTTTAAATTTATTCTTTAATCTTCCTTTGGATATCATTTCAATCTAATTAAAGATTCACTCAAACTCCACTTGGTTTTAATCTTCCCAAAAATCAATATTAACGATTGTTTAACTTGGGAAATCATATCCTGTCTTTAACTCGGTTAAAGAACCAATGTCATTTAAAACACGGTTCACGATAAACCCAAAAATCACTTTCCATTCCATCAGCCTTTAACCGTAAATTAGCAAGTGAACAATTCCCTAAGTATTAACCCTGAAGGCCGAAACCAACATCGGATCAATACCCAGGAAACCATTCAACTTAACTAATCTCCAATTAGTTTCTCATTTTCTTAACTCCATTGGGTCTAAGAATAGTATTATTAAAGATACCATTCACGACAACCAAAAATCTTATTCCTGTCTTTAATTGGGTTAAAGAACCAATGTCTTTTAAAATACGGTTCACGATAAACCCAAAATCACATTCAATTCCATCAGCCTTTGATCGTAAATTAGAAAGTCAACAATTCCCTAAGTACTAACCCCGAAGGCCGAAACCAACATCAGATCAATACCCTAGAAACCATTCAACTTAACTAATCTCCAGTTAGTTCCTGATTTTCTTAGCTCCATTGGGTCTAGGAAAAGTATTTTTAAAGATACCATTCACGATAACCCAAAATCACATTCCGTTAACAATGGAATCTTCATGGAAAACAAATCGATATATATAATCGATATAAACTTCCATATCCAACCGATAATATCAATGGAATAATGACAAGGCCTTTTAAATTCCATATATATTAACCGTCTTCCTCTACAGAAGCTGTAACAACCCGGAAAATCTGAGCCAATTTAAAAAAATTATTTTGGCGATTTTAATGAATTTTGAATGTTTAAAATGATTTATTTTAAATAATAACGACGGAAAATTTATTTTCGACGAAGTTAAAACAAATAAATTTTATTTTAATTATATAACGAGCCTGAAATGGCGCGGTAGTTCGAAAATTCGATTTCAAAGTTCAAATGAATGTACAAGATTCAAAATAAATCGGATTTTAGCGAAACCAAAAATATTAGAATCTAATTGAGAATATCTTTCCAACGAATCCGAAAAATTGAAATTTCATAGCGGGGATAAAAAGTTATATCCAATTGAAAATTCAGAACAGTCGCTATGGAATTCTGGCCCTTAGAAATGGAAATTTTGCAAACGACCTCGGTTTTTGACGAAACCACTTATGTTGGATCCGGGACGTCAAGTTATTGCTAGGTTCCAAAATTCATAATTTTCTGAATTAATATGTGAGCGTAGCAAAGGAAAACGCGTTTGACCAGTTTTAGTTGATTTTAATCGACTGGAAAATGGCCATTTTTCAAATAGTCTCAGAATTCGACGAAATTAGTGTTGTTAGGACCGTATCGTCAATACGAAGCTAGAAAATATTTTTCGGGAATTTTTAGAGTTCGTATGTGGCCCCAGTAAATTGAAATGTGCGTTCAAATTGAATATATATTGATTTAAATGTTAATTTAACGAAAACTGATCGTAATAAGCGAATTGGGTTACGGGACATATCCCATTATGTTCGGAATGGGGGTAATTACCTAGGGACGACAGTCGTTGGGTTCGATTTGAAGTCCGAACAAAAAAGTCACTTTATGGGAATTAATTAATATAATTATATATTTATATATATTCCCTCTCGCTTACTTTCCCTTCTCAGTCAAACCCCGTTCAAAAATCGATTTAGAAAAAAAACACAAAACCTAACCCCCCAATCCCCGTCGACGCCAGTTTCACTATCGCCCCCCCTAGCGGCGGCGGCGCCGTCTCCATCTTCCCTTCCGACGCCTCAGGCCCCCTTCCTCCTCTCTCCTCTGATTTAAACCCCCACCCGACGCCGCTGAAAACTCGTTGCCCTTCCAAACCACCGGAGCCGCCGTCGCAGCAGACCCCCCCTCCTCTGACGATCTCGAGCGCCCAGACCCTCCTGCCACCCACCTGCGACACCCCAACAGACCCGCGCCCTCCTACCTCTTCGTACCGATTAACAGTGAGCTCCCTTGTCTTTCCTCTTTTTTCTTTTTTCTTATTTAGCAAAGAATTGTAAAACTAAAAATATATGAACTTTAAAACTAGTAAAGGTATGAATTTTAGAATTGAAAAAGCTTTGATTTTTAGTAGTGAAAAGGCGGGATTTTTAAAGTAGAAAAGATATGATTTTCATATTTTTAGAATATTATAAATACAATTTTTATTTATGTAGAGTAATAAAAATATGATTTTTATTAATGTAGAGTATTAAAAATATAATTTATATATATAGTGAGGTAAAAATATAATTTTTATGTATGTAGAGAAGTAAAAATATAATTTTTATTATGCTACTAGCAAGATAAAAATATAATTTTATCATGGAAGTAGCGGTGTAAAGAAGTGATTTTTACATATGTAGTAGAGATATAAAAATACGATCTTTATATATAAAAATGTGATTTTATATAGAGAATGGTGAGAGAAAAATATGATTTTTATATACGAAGCAACGATATAAAAATATAATCTTTATATAGGAAGTAGCGTGGTTAAAAATATAATTTTTAACACAAACGGTGTTGAACAGATCTCGTTGGAAACACGACGAAGATTTTCTACATATGAAGAGTCGCGGCATTTGGTTTAGCTCTTGGTGAGAACTTCTCACTTTATTTTATTTTTTATTTAAAAATATATACTAGGATGTAGACGGTGCTTAGCAGCACCCGACACCCGCCGTCCACAGACCATGGACGACTTGTTTGATTGGTTGTGTAGTTGATAGGATTATTGGTTTTAATTTTGTTGTTTGGGTGAAATGGAATTGATTAGATTGGTGTGTGTATGGCGCATGCCATTATTAGACTGGGGATAAGGTTAGACCTTATCCCGTTTCTATTAACGTGCCGTTATGCCGTCGAAATTTTCTAAAATAAGTTAGAAAAATAAAAATATCGTTTTATTGAATAAATGAACTGAATAGAATATTCATAGGTTGAATAAAATATTTTGGTCATTAAAAATATAATTTTTAACGTGTATGTAAATAAAATAAATATTCAGTGTTTGTGGATTGAAACCCCACACGGGTGTTGGGATGATATTTGATGTACACTAATCCCGATTGTTTAGTTGAATGTCAATCGATAGGTTGACAGACAATTATGTAGTGCACTTTGGATGATGGTTGATTATTTATCATTGCTATTATATACATGTGTTGTATGGAATCCATATAATTAACATTATATGGTAATTAATTGGGCCTCATTCCAATTTGGAAAATAAAGAATATTATAAAAAGAAGATTCATGTGTTGAACAATATTATATTCATGTGTTGAATAAACAAAATAGTCATGTGTTGACAATACTCATGTGTTGAATAAAATATTTATACAATAAAATTCACATTTTTATTGTAAGTAAGAATTAATAAATATTCATGTGTTGAATAAAATATATATTCATGTATTGGAGAAAATATTCATTTATTGAATAGAATAACGAAGTTATTGAAATATATAAAGCCGTGTTGATCAGATATGCGCCATTTTGACGCGAACGATATTTATATCGATTATATTCGTTTTTATAATGAATATAGAAAAGGAAGTGATTTAAAAATCTAATATTTTGAAAATATTATCATTTATATATTAATGATATGAAATATTCAATTTTGATTTAAAATTGAATATGAAGTTGAAATTGTTTTGAAAACGAATTTAAACGATTTACAAAATACGTTTAGAATTGAAATCGACGAAATATATATAATATATATATTATATATATTAAAAGGCCTGAATAGAATGCGCCGCGCCGCGGCAGTTCGCGAATTTCAACCATTGACTTCGAATTGACGTTACGGGAGATCCGACCGTCGGATTCTCCTGAAACCGGAACCTGGGTTCGTATCGGAAAGATCTTTCCAAAGAATATTATAAACTTGAAATCTAACGGTTGGATTTGGAATTATGTCCAAATCAAATTTGGAAAAGGTCGCTGTAAGTGCAGTTCGGTGGCCGTTATTGAAAACCGACTGTACGGGTCTTGATAAAATTATTAAAAATATTAATAATTTGTGTAAAATCATAATAGATGATTTATAAAGAATTGGGTTAAAAATACCATATTTACAAAGGATAAAAATATATTTTTATCGAAATTAACTTGTTTTGAACTTGAATTATAATCCAATATTTTTGAATAAATAAATTGAATTTGAAGCGGTTTTAAAAATAATCAGAATTTCCAATATACGAATTGGAATGGATTTGAATCGAAATTATCTTCGGAATATTTCGATGTTGGATTTCGTGATTATACAGATATGGTTGTGGAAATTTGAAAGATATATTTATATCGTTATTTCCTATACAGTATTTGTTGGTTTCAGAATTTGATATTGAATATAAGCCGATATATTTTCTATTCAGAGCCTTGTATTTAATATCAAATGGGATTTTGGGTTCGTCGTGAATGGTGTCTTAAACAACACTGTTCTTGAACCCAGTTTAGAAAAGAATAAATCTTTTAATTAAGATTTAGTGAAATTGTCCAGTTAATTAGTATTTAATTGGAATTGAATTTAAATTGGTTTTTGGGGTTTATTGTGAGAGGTATTTTGAATAACTCCTGTTCTTTAACCCGATTAACAATGGAAAGTGATTTTGGGTTTATCGTGAACCGTGTTTAAAATGACATTGGTTCTTTAACCTAGTTAAAGATAAGATTAACTTCTTAGCTTTGAATAACCATTGATAGTGATTTTTGAGAAGATTAAAACTAAGTGGAGTTTTAATGAATTTTTAATTAGATTGAAATGATCAAGAATGGAGTACCACCAGTTTTTCTCCAAAGCGATAGTTAAATCTTTAATTAGATTTGAACGTGAAACGGTAATTAATATTTACCGATAATAACGTGGTGTTAGATATGGAGTATTGCCGTTTTTGCTCCATGGGATGAATAGGTTGGGATTGGAAAATAAAATAAATAATTACTTCGGTGTGGTTCGCTAATCCCGACTAGTTTGGAAAACATTAATATGGTTTGAAATAATATCCAAAGGAAGATTAAAGAATAAATCTAGAAGAATTTATCTTTGATAAAATTAATGGGAACCTTTCCCGAAGAATGTGAAAATTTTAATAAAAGAATATTCTGAATTGAAATGAGGCATATGTTGTGTTTGTGTAACACTTGTTTATTATATACGCGGGTTATTCGGAAAGACCGGGTTTATACCCATTCTGAATAACCGATTCGACGATAAGTAGAGGATGAAGACGGTGGTCGAAGACCGGAGGTCTTCACATCGTTTGGATGATTACAGATGATCTTGATTGGGTTGTACACCCAAGAGGAGGGAATCAATTGGTGATCGTGCAGACGTACTTGGAGATCGATGGATATGCGAGGAATAAGGTTCCTCCGGTTTCGTTCAGACCCAGAACGAACTTGTAAATGGACGGTGTGTCTGACATTAGATTTTATTCTGTGTGATTGATTTCTATTAAATATATATCTGTTTGGCGGCGGAGAATTTATTCTCTTGCTTAATGCCCTTCTCTGAGACGTACGAGCTCAGAGGTTATATATTGATGGATATCATTCGCATGGCATGAATTGCCCGTGTGGCATGCCTTAGTGGCAAATGATCAAGGCTTCTGTTGAAAAGCAAAGTCTTGTGGTTGATGATCAAAGCACAGCATGTGTGGCATAGCTTTGTGTATGGCGTTAATTCACGAACCTCACACCTCGATATGAGTCAAAAACGGGATAAGGACCCAAGGAGTGCACGAGGTTTCTTTCTAGCTATGGGTGATGTCAGTGACCTACCAGCCCTGACATTTATATACTTTTTACCTGTGTGGTTGTTGGATGCGAGGCGCCTCGGATATAGGTCCTATAGGACCGGGAAACGTGTGTTCAGGAATAATTAATCCTCAAAAGTAGGAGAGGACCGGCCTTGGAGGATCCAAGGATCGTTGTGTGTGGTCCAAAGACATTTGCTAGAGTGTCTCGAACGGAGAGGAGCTTGCCCCTTGCCTCGACTCATGACGGAAATCCAATTTCCAATACGTGACATTCAGTTTTATTTGTAGAACCTAGTATGGCGACATCGTAGCATGGGATACTATGCCGTCTATGATTGATACATTTATATTCGAAATTTTTTTGACACTATACACTTATAGTAATAATAAAAGATGAAATTTCACGTACCAAACATTCTTGGCAATTATAAGGTAAAAACCCTATCCTCCGGCTTGCGTTGCATTGTGTGATGGAACCTGGGTCTTATAATAGCTTCATTTTTCTTTATTTAGCATTGCACTGTTGTTTTATGCACTGGTATTCTTGAGAGGAAACTTGTTCCGTGTTATACGGCGTGGTGCCTTGATTTACCTAACTTTAAAAATAAAGATTAATAACTGTTTTAGTTCTCACACCAGTGACATGACTGACCTAGAGTTTATTGTTTTAACCTAAACTCTGGGTGCCCTTATTTTCCGTACGGGCAGCTAGTAGTTGGGTTTTGCAGTTTTATATTCACAGGACCCTGGTTTACAGCTAGAACGATACTCGGAAAGCTCTGTATCCGTGTATTTCTTTCAGTTGTGTGTTGTATTATTTTTCCGCTGCTATGTATTTAAATGTAATTTAAATCTCTGATATTTCAAATGTGTAATATTTACTCATACTCTATATATTCTTATATTCTGATGGAATTATTGTAATAAGAAATGAAATGTTCTTCTATTTGTGTTCTGATTTGTCTTGTCCTCAGAGAAATTCGTTCTTTCCTTCACGGGGAAGTTCGGGTCACCACAGTTGGTATCAGAGCTTTGGTTTACAGAGCTCGATAACAAGACACATTAGAACCAAATGAAGGAATTCATCAGATATTGGATTTTTTTAATATCCAATTAGAATGACTCATTAGAGATAGGATCAGTAGTATCCTAGAACGAGTGTGAAGAGTATATTTTTCAAATAAAAATGAAAACAAATTTTGTTTTGGAAATTAAATTCAAGTATACGTATTTGAATATTTTATTTTATATTGAATTTGGACAATTAAGTATATAAAGATTTTGCATATACGCGTCATGAACGTATATTCGAAGTTTTAATATACTGGATAAATATAGAATCACATTCTAGACACCCGGGGATGATTCTGATGAAGTGGCCACATCATCAGTATTTATGTTCGAGTTTCGAAGGTGTGATATCTATATATTTCCATTAGACTGGTGTGAGAACCAAAACTAGATAGGGCTTATTGTTGTGATTTGGCATCAAAAACATGATTTTCTCTATGTATATCAAAATTATGAATTTGAAACGTTAATTCACTAATTAATTGATGGTTGTGTTGTATGATTATTTGTTAACTAATAAATCCATTATGTGAAAGAACGGTACATATAACCATATTGAATCGAATATTGGAAAATTGGCTGCATTTGCATATATGTACATGTATATCTATTGAACAGGTCATAGCAAGGAGGCTAGAGAAGAGGAATAAAATTGTTTGCCCGACAAATAGGTACATATTTACAAATTTATTGGGTTTGGATGATTTTATGAGCCGATTGGCTTTTTCTTTTTCTTTTGGATTGCTGAGGGCCATGGGAGGCTATTTGAAATATCCCGAAGCTCCCGGTGCAGGGGAGGTTATGGCGAATTTTTTTGAAAATTTAGGGTGTTAGCCAAATTTTTGAAGAATTTGAAAAGTTCTTAGAAACTAAAAAGTTGAAGAACTTAAGCCGTGATAAAAATAATGGAAGTTGAGTTGGTTAGTTAAACAACTTTCAGCTTCGTTCCTTTTCGAGGACGAAAAGTTTTAAGTGGGAGAGATTGTAACAACCCGGAAAATCTGAGCCAATTGAAAAAAAATTATTTTGGCGATTTTAATGAATTTTGAATGTTTAAAATGATTTATTTTAAATAATAACGATGGAAAATTTATTTTCAACGAAGTTAAAACGAATAAATTTTATTTTAATTATATAACGAGCCTGAAATGGCGCGGTACTTTGAAAATTCAATTTCAAAGTTCAAATGAATGTACAGGATTCAAAATAAACCGAATTTTAGCAAAACAAAAAATATTAGAATCTAATTGAGAATATCTTTCCAACGAATCCGAAAAATTGAAATTTCATAGCGGGGATAAAAAGTTATATCCAGTTGAAAATTCAGAATAGTCGCTATGGAATTCTGGCCCTTAGAAATGGAAATTTTGCAAACGACCTCGGTTTTCAACGAAACCACTTTTGTTGGATCCGGGACGTCAATTTATTTCTAGGTTCCAAAATTCATAATTTTCTGAATTAATATTTGAGCGTGGCAAAGGAAAACGCGTTTGACCAGTTTTAGATGATTTTAATCGACTGAAAAATGGCCATTTTTCAAGCGGACTCAGAATTCGACGAAATTAGTTTTGTTAGGACCGTATCGTCAATACGAAGCTAGAAAATATTTTTCGGGAATTTTTAGAGTTCGTATGTGGCCCCAGTAAATTGAAATGTGCGTTCAAATTGAATATATATTGATTTAAATGTTAATTTAACGAAAACTGATCGTAACAAGCGAATTAGGTTATGTGACATATCCCATTGTGTTCGGAATGAGGGTAATTAGCTAGGGACGATAGTCGTTGAGTTCGATTTGAAGTCCGAACAGAAAAGTCACTTTATGGGAATTAATTAATATAATTATATATATATATATATATTCCCTCTCTCTTACTTTCCCTTCTCAGTCAAACCCCGTTCAAAAATCGATTTAGAAAAAAAACACAAAACCTAACCCCCCCAAGCCCCGTCGATGCCAGTTTCACTATCCCCCCACCCCGCGCGCGCGCGCGGCGGCGATCCCGTCTCCATCTCCCCCTCCGACGCCTCAGGCCCCCTTCCTCCTCTCTCTCCTCTGATTTAAACCCGCACTCGACGCTGCTAAAACCTCGTTGCCCTTCCAAACCACCGGAGCCGCCATCGCGGCAGACCCCCCATCCTCCGACGATCTCGAGCGCCCAGACCCCCCTGTCACCCACCTGCGACGCCCTAGCAGGCCCACGCCCTCCTCCCACTTTGTACCGATTAACAGTGAGCTCTCTTGTCTTTCCTCTTTTTTTCTTTTTTCTTATTTAGCAAAGCATTGTAAAACTGAAAATATATGAACTTTAAAACTAGTAAAGGTCTGAATTTTAGAATTGAAAAAACTTTGATTTTTAGTAGTGAAAAGGCGGGATTTTTAAAGTAGAAAAGATATGATTTTTATATTTTTAGAATATTATAAATACAATTTTTATTTATGTAGAGTAATAAAAATATGATTTTTATTAATGTAGAGTATTAAAAATATAATTTTTATATATATAGTGAGGTAAAAATATAATTTTTATGCATGTAGAGAAGTAAAAATATAATTTTTATTATGCTACTAGCAAGATAAAAATATAATTTTTATCATGGAAGTAGCGGTGTAAAGGAGTGATTTTTACATATGTAGTAGAGATATAAAAATACGATCTTTATATATAAAAATGTGATTTTTATATAGAGAATGGCGAGAGAAAAATATGATTTTTTATACGAAGCAACGATATAAAAATATTATCTTTATATAGGAAGTAGCGTGGTTAAAAATATAATTTTTAACACAAACGGTGTTGAACAGATCTCGTTGGAAACACGGCGAAGATTTTCTACATACGAAGAGTCGCGGCATTTGGTTTAGCTCTTGGTGAGAACTTCTCACTTTATTTTATTTTCTATTTAAAAATATATACTAGGATGTAGACGGTGCTTAGCAGCACCCGACACCCGTCGTCCACAGACCATGGACGACTTGTTTGATTGGTTGTGTAGTTGATAGGATTATTGGTTTTAATTTTGTTGTTTGGGTGAAATGGAATTGATTAGATTGGTGTGTGTATGGCGCAGGCCATTATTAGACTGGAGATAAGGCTAGGCCTTATCCCGTTTCTAGTAACGTGCCGTTATGCCGCCGAAATTTTCTTAAATAATTTAGAAAAATTAAAATATCATTTTATTGAATAAATGAACTGAATAGAATATTCATAGGCTGAATAAAATATTTTGTTCGTTAAAAATATAATTTTTAACATGTATGTAAATAAAATAAATATTCAGTGTTTGTGGATTGAAAGCCCACACGGGTGTTCGGATGATATTTGACGTACACTAATCCCGATTGTTTAGTTGTATGTCAATCAATAGGTTGACAGACAATTGTGTAGTGAACTTTGGATGATGGTTGATTATTTATCATTGCTATTATATACATGTGTTGTATGGAATCCATATAATTAACATTATATGGTAATTGATTGGGCCTCATTCCAATTTGGAAAATAAAGAATATTATAAAAAGAAGATTCATGTGTTGAACAAAATTATATTCATGTGTTGAATAAACAAAATAGTCATTTGTTGACAACACTCATGTGTTGAGAATATTCATGTGTTGAATAAAATATTTATACAATAAAATTCACAATTTTATTGTAAGTAAGAATTAATAAATATTCATGTGTTGAATAAAATATATATTCATGTGTTGGAGAAAATATTCATTTGTTGAATAGAATAACGAAGTTATTGAAATATATAAAGCCGTGTCGATTAGATATGCGCCATTTTGACGCGAACGATATTTATATCGATTATATTCGTTTTTATAATGAATATAGAAATGGAAGTGATTTCAAAATCTAATATTTTGAAAATATTATCATGTATATATTAATGATATGGAATATTCAATTTTGATTTAAAATTGAATATGAAGTTGAAATTGTTTTGAAAACGAATTTTAACGATTTACAAAATAAGTTTAGAATTGAAATCGATGAAATATATATAATATATATATTATATACATTAAATGACCTGAATAGAATGCGCCGTGCTGCGGCAGTTCGCGAATTTCGACCATTGACTTCGAATTGACGTTACGGGAGATCCGACCGTCGGATTCTCCTGAAACCGGAACCTGGGTTCGTATCGAAAATATCTTTCCAAAGAATATTATAAATTTGAAATCTAACGGTTGGATTTGGAATTATGTCCAAATCAAATTTGGAAAAGGTCGTTGTAAGTGCAGTTCGGTGGCCGTTATTGAAAACCGACTGTACGGGCCTTGATAAAATAATTAAAAATATTAATAATTTGTGTAAAATCATAATAGATGATTTAGAAAGAATTGGGGTGGAAAATCCCATATTTAAAAAGGATAAAAATATATTTTTATCGAAATGAACTAGAATTATAATCCAATATTTTTGAATAAATAAATTGAATTTGAAGCGGTTTTAAAAATAATCAGAATTTCCAATATACGAATTGGAATGAATTTGAATCGAAATTATCTTCGGAATATTTCGATGTTGGATTTCGTGATTATACAGATATGGTTGTGGAAATTTGAAAGATATATTTATATCGTTATTTCCAATACGGTATTTGTAGGTTTCAGAATTTGATATTGAATATAAGCCGATATATTTTCTATTCAGAGCCTTGTATTTAATATCAAATGGGATTTTGGGTTCGTCGTGAATGGTGTCTTAAACAACACTGTTCTTGAACCCAGTTTAGAAAAGAATAAATCTTTTAATTAATATTTAGTGAAATTGTCCAGTTAATTAGTATTTAATAGGAATTGAATTTAAATTGATTTTTGGGGTTTATCATGAGCGGTATTTTGAATAACACTTGTTCTTTAACCCGATTAACAATGGAAAGTGATTTGGGGTTTATCATGAACCGTGTTTTAAATGACATTGGTTCTTTAACCCAGTTAAAGATAAGATTAACTTCTTAGCTTTGAATAACCATTGATATTTATTTTTGAGAAGATTAAAACTAAGTGGAGTTTTAATGAATCTTTAATTAGATCGAAATGATCGAGAATGGAGTACCACCAGTTTTGCTTTAAAGCGATAGTTAAATCTTCAATTATATTTGAACGTGAAATGGTAATTAATATTTACCGATAACACCGTGGTGTTAGATATGGAGTATTGCCATTTTTGCTCCATGGGATAAATAGGTTGGGATTGGAAAATAAAATAAATAATTACTTCGGTGTGGTTCGCTAATCCCGACTAGTTTGGAAAACCTTAACATGGTTTGAAATGATATCCAAAGGAAGATTAAAGAATAAATTTAGAAGAATTTATCTTTGATAAAATTAATGGGAACCTTTCCCTAAGAATGTGAAATTTTGAATAAAAGAATATTCTGAATTGGAATGAGGCATATGTTGTGTTTGTGTAACACTTGTTTATTATATACGCGGGTTATTTGGAAAGGCCGGGTTTATACCCATTCTGAATAACTGATTCTTCGATAAGTCGAGGATGAAGACGGTGGTCGAAGACCGGAGGTCTTCACATCGTTTGGATGATTACTGATGATCTTGATTGGGCTGTACACCCAAGAGGAGGGAATCAGTTTGTGATTATCCAGAAGTACTTGGAGATCGATGGATATGCGAGGAATAAGGTTCCTCCAGTTTCGTTCAGACCTAGAATGTAACATCCCATAGTTTTTACCAAGTTGATTAGGATTTTTAATATATGAATTTGGATTTTTATTATATAATGTTGGATTTTCTGAATATATATTTGTTTTTATAAGGTTTGAATATATGAATTTTTAATTTTGAATAAAGTATCTTGTTTTATTTTATAAATTATGATTTTGTATAAGGAAAATTTATTTTAAAAGTTTTTATTTAATTTATAAGATTTCGTGTTTAATTAATAATATTTTAAAATTTTGATAATATTGATTTGTAAATGATTTTTGTAAAGGATAATTTATTTTATGATTTTTACAAGAATGATTATTATATTTTATTTTGGTAAATTATAATTGCATTTATAAAATTTTATAAGGATTGATATGCATTTATTCTAAACCATTTGTTAGTATAAACTTTGGTAAATTATATGATAAGTAATATAGATAAATATTTCAACTATTTAAAGATTATTTTAAAGATTCTTTAATGATTTTTAGTTTGAAATAAGATTTTTACAAGAATGATTATTTTATTACTTAAATAAATTATAATGGTGGTTATAAAATCTATAAATTTGTAGGATTGATAATTATTTATTTTTAACCATTTATGAATTTTGGTAAAGTATATATATATATTTGATGAATAATTAATATGTTTGGAATATTAATAAGTGATAAGCATTTTGATAAACTTTAAATAATATTAATAAGTTATATATTTATATATCATAAGTGGTAAGATGGTTACATTTAAGTATGTGAAAATTAGTGTCACATCCTTAAAATAAAACTTAATTAGGCTCACATCCTCCTGTTTCAAAACATATAAATTACATCCCTATTTTTAAACAGCGGATAATATTTTTACAAAACTGCCCCTTTTCTTAATTCACGCCGTAATTACCTAGGTCGGATCTCATTACGTAATTAACCTTTTTTCTTTCAAGAAACCTATATTCCGTTCTCAATGGCGGCGCCGTCATGAATTTTCACTTTTGGGTGCGTTAATTATATCGAACGTAGATTTATTCGATGGATTGACGCCTTCCGTTTAGTCAGATCTAGGGTTGATCATTGGCAGAGAGAAGCAGCGATTGAAATTTGCAGGGATTAAGATAATTACGGCTGGTTCAATGATGAGTCGCAATGGAAGTTTTGGGAAGCTGGTGGTTGCAATTTTTCTGGTTATCGTGTATGGAGATTGCTGCAGAAAGTCGCAATTTTTGAGCAGTAGTCGATGATGTAATAGTGAGGAGATGTGAATGCAAGATTTGTGAAGGTGGAGAATTCTTTGATCATGGAATTAATGCAATTTTTGTATAATTTTTTTTTGTTTTTTTGGATCATATAGTCGTATGTGTCATTTTTTCATTTTTTTGATCTTATGTTCTTAATACGTGTTTCAGAATATGCAAATATTGTTAATATGAGCATATATGTATACAACTTTTGTTAGAACTCGTGCATATATGTTTGGTTATATCCAGGAAAGTTGCGTATATGTATGCATATATGCTAGATATATGCATACAAATATGCATATTTTTTAAATATTTGTTTTTAGCATTTATGTTAAAAAGTTGCATTCAAATATGCATATACTCTTGATATATGCATATCTATATGCAACTTTATATCAAACATGCAGAAAATACCAGAATATAAAATATATGTATATTTGTATGCATATATCTAGAAAACTTGCATATAAATATGCAGATATTATTGTTATTTTTCTAAATTGTACGTCTATATGTTTGTAGTAATTTTTTCTAATGTGGTTTCTACAAATTGTTAATTTCTCTGATGTTTACTTATTTTTTCATCTTTTTTGATCTTATGTTCTTAATACGTGTTTCAGAATATGCAAATATTGTTAATATGAGCATATATGTATGCAACTTTTGTTTGAACTCGTGCATATATATTCGGTTATATCCAGGAAAGTTGCATATATGTATGCATAATCTCTAGATATATGCATACAAATATGAATATATTTTAAATATTTCATAATATTTGCAAATAAATATGCAATTATTAAGAATAACTGTATACAAGTAAGCAAAATTTCATAATATCAATTAAAATCAGAAGAAATTAATTCAGTACATAAAACTCCCCAGAAATTCAGTCTAGAAACTACATAAATATCTTTGCACAAATTCAAAACCGTGAAATTCAGTTCATTTTTATTTGCGTTCGACTGTGCAAATAATGCGAAAACATGCACACATATGTGCAACAAATCTGCAGGCAAAACATTTGCTTAATTTCTTTTATGCAAATATTGCATATATGTATGCAACTATTGGCAAAATTTGCATATATATATATATATATATATATATATATATATATGCAACTTTTTTTTTCAATTTCCGTGGACTGCTGCGATTATTTTAAGATTTTAGAATTATTTTTTTATTGGCTGCCACTTTTATTTTTGGTTCAAAACTGAAGGAGGCGAAAGAAATAATGCAACAGGCGAAAGCAATAAAGTAGGATGCAGATCCTACTTAATAGGACTGCTTAATTGATTGAGTCGTTGTTGGACATTTTTTTCGTTCGTAAGGTTATTTCCGGTATTTTTTGAGTGGAAATTCAAAAATAGGGATGTATTTCACGTTCTTTTTATCAGCGGTTTTTTTTCTATTTTGAAAGTTAATAGGGACCTGTAAAAAACGCACCCTTTAAGTATAACTAAATTTGGTTACATCTATAAGTGTTGCAACTCATGTTGCTAATTTAAATAAATTAAATAAGGTTTTAAGATAATTATGAGAGTGATGTGTCCATGTAGTTGTCTTCATGCATGTTGCTAGCACCATGATATAATCCATGTGTCCCTCTTATGTGTTTGAATGCATGTTATTAGCTTCTTGAAATGTACCAAGTGTCCCTTGATTAAATGACCAAAATACTTTTGAATCATCCCTATATAAAGAGGACCATAGCTCCATTTTCCCCTCACACTTGAGCCCTTATTCTCTTCAGATGAATTCCTCACGTCATTCTCTTTAGTTCTTTGTTTTAAACTTTCAGTACATGAAAAAACACATTTTCCTCCATTCAAAAATCCTCATCTCTCAATCCGTTCAATTTAGCTGAGATAATATATGCGGAAGATGTTTGGATCATCGTTAGTGATTTTTAGAAATTTACGGATTGGAATTTCGTTAATAAACAAGAGAGAAATCATAGATTTATAGAAAATGTAAAGAATGGGTTCAAAACTTTCGAAAAATAAAATCTCTCAATCCGCTTTGAATTGATCGATGCCGTCAGCACCATTGCGATCAGCGAGGAATATAGTATTTTTGATGCGAGTTTGGTGCGATTCTATGTTGATGATTTTGTTGTTCGGAATCTAGGTATGAAGATCGTCGGTGATTGAAGCGACGATGGGTGAAACGGTGAATGGCTTTGTGATGAGGATGGAGAGAGCTTTGATATGGTATAGTTTAATGAAGATCGGTGATTAAAAGTGTCGATACTTATATATGAGCTTGCACGTTTTTTTCCTGTAGCCAACATGGACGGTTCGCATTTTGATGGAGGGGACCGTGGAAGTGGTGGTGTGGTGCAATTGAAAGAGGAGACGAAGAGAAAGTTGCGGGTGGTCTCGGATTGAAGAACGATGGGAGTTTTGGTGTGTGCACATGCACGAGATGCACGCGTGGAGTTGGGTTCCTGTACATAGAAATGGGAGGAGGAAGAAGAAGAAAGGAAGGGCGTGGGCCGGTTCATAAAGGAAAGAGTTTGGGCTTTGGGCCAAAAGTTGGGTATGTTTTATTTATATTTAAGTTTAAATTTGTTTAAACTTTAAAACACCAATATCTCACTCGTTTTAAACCAGATTGACTCGCCGTCAGAAGCGTTAGAATCGTGACTGAAAATATAATGCAGTGATATATAAATTTGATAATTTTTGTTAAGTATAAATTTATAAAAAAATAAAATAAAAATCATTGTGTATAAATATAACGAAGAACGTTATTAATCTAATTTCAATATAAAAATCAGCAGAAATTTACCAGCGGCTGATAAGAATGGACTAAGAGCAGTACGAGTAGAGGTGGTAGTGTTCGTTGGCCTGTTCGTCTTGGTAATGAAGATGTTGGAGCTTTTATGGTGAGAACTTCTAATTTAAATTATTTGTTTAAATTAGTTAATTATAATTAGCTGAGATAATTATAATTTGTTGATGATGATTGTGTGATGGATGTTATTACGTGAATGGATGCGCATGTAGTTAGATAAAACACTGAACACTGAAAGCGTTATCGACAGTAACGCTTGTGCACAACTGAACTGTTTGTTGTTGATGATAACGATAATTCATTATCATCTGATGTATATGGTTGATTTATTCTGTTGTATGATGCACACACAATACCATGGTTATGGGATTATACAGGTGATCGATTTAGAATCTCCTTCCTATATACGATTTTATTTAATTATTAAATAATATTTAAAAATTTTGTTTTTGATTTTAATATCAACTTTTAAATATTGAATTAGGATTTGGAAAACGATTTGTATTACGTATTGATTTTTATATCTATTTGAAATTTGGTTTTGGTAAAAAAAAATTCAATTTAAATTCAAATAAGATTTTGAAATTTGAATATGGTTTTTTTATATTATAATAATGATATACTATACACCAGAACGTTCTAGGATGACAGAGAGGATAGTGTCTAGGCTTGGGTTTGGAAATTCAGTTTCCTGCTCTCCCTGGCTATCCCTAACTGGTCCGACAACGGGATGGTAAATTCGAAATCGAATTTGAAATAAAATTTGAAACTGTTTTCCAAATGATTTGGAAATATATAAATTAGATTGAAAAAGGCGTGGAAATTCATAATCATTATATGGTTGAATAGAACGCACTATGATGCGACAATTCGTAAATATCGATTTCAACTTTGAATGGCTATGACTTGATTATTTTATTTTGACTTGACTTGAAATAAGACGCGTTGGATTTCAAGTAATAGTATTTGAATAGAAAGAACAATTTCGATTTTCGACATATGAATTCCAAGTTATATTCAAAAAAAATTTGAAATACGTGTAGTTGCCAATCATAACAGGAATCAAATAAAACAAGGTTATTAAGTTGGAGAAATTTATGGTAACTCCTAATATGGTAATTAGAATTGGAATACTTTCATTTCGAATAATTTTAAATCTATTTGATTTAAAGGGCTATTTTATAGCAGTACTTTGGTAACATTTCCAAATGTTATTATTGGTTTGAAATTTAAAGTAGGTACTATTATTTGATTATAGGAATGATTTATAAAATAGTTCGAAGATTTTTAAAGTATCGAGAATACTTATATGGGATTGAAATAGGTTTTGCCAATTTTTAATTTGGATATGGTTGGAGATAAATCTTCGGATGCTTGATATTAACTCGGTGGATGAAAATTCATATTATCTGAGGAATTTTGAAAGGTAATTTACTGTTATTCCACTTATAATATGAATTGGATATGGAGATTTATATTAAAGATAAGTTGATATTATTTCTATCCAGATCAAATATCAAAGAGTTGAATAAATCTTTTAATTAAGATATGGGTTTCTCCACCTGATTGAAATAAGTTAGATAGAAATAATCTTCGATATTTGGTATAAAATTTCATGGTGTAAATGAATACTATCTAGGGAATTTGGAAGATATTATTATATCGTTATTCCACTTATAGTATTCGTTGATTATGAGAATTTATATCGAATATGAGTGGATAAAAATTTCTGTGTAATTTATGAATCAATATCGATTGATTTGGGTTTTGTCGTGAATCGTATCTTTAATAATATCATTCTTGAAACCCGATGAGATTGAATGGTGAAAATTCATTTCGTAATTGGGGATTTAATTAAATATTTGATTTGAGGGTATTAAAGATAAGAAATTAAAGCGAAGTTATAATCTTTGATTTCAAAGAAGAGTTTAAGATGGTAACTAGATATATGTATTTTAAAGTAATTCAAATCTTGAGTCATAAATGAATTGATAACTATGTAGAAGGAGATTTGAATTGAAAAGCCTGTGTAAACCATAGCTACTGTTTTAAAGTACGCTTGTTACTTGGAAAGACCGGGATCGAATATATGTTCGAAACCCAATCCAAGTAATAATACGACGTTATGAAGCAATTCAAGACTTGAACGACGAATGAAGACCGGGAATATTTAAATTTGTTAAGATCGATTGTTGATTAATGTCTCGGTTAGGTAGGCCACCGATACAAGGTATGAGTTAAATGATACCTGAACATATTTAAGTATTTTCGGGTTGTTGTTCCGTTCAGACCCATAACGGATTCTTATGGATGGTGTGTCTAACGTTGAAATTGACCGCATAGCATTGATTTCCGTTAATGTATATTGGATTTGTGGCAATATATTATCCTCGTCTCTAAGTCATATGAACTTAGAGGGTATGCATTGGTTGAAATCAGTGATATATCGTGAATTGTTAATGTGGCATACCTGAGTTATGAAACGAGCTAATGATGATCAAAGAATGGCTTATCAAAGCATCGCTTTGTGTATGACGTGACATCGACAAACCTCACACCCCGGATTGATGAGAAACTGGCGGTTAGGTTTCATACTTATATATGAATTGATGATGAAGCTATGCAGCAGTGGGAAACCACTTATGAACCTGGGGAAGTTGGGTATGTTCGGGGGGTCGTGTCTGATCGAAAACCGTTGATCTGCCCTGACGATGTGTAGTCGGTGTCCGCATGATGGATGAAAAAGCCGTTGAGACACTTCATTTTGTATCCCTGATTGATCTTTCGTGCCAGGAATCATCAAATTGGAAATCCAATCTCCAATACGAGCCATACAGTTTTGGTTTGTATATATATGGCGAGATAATATTAATGGTATTATGTCGTCTAGGATTAATACATTTATTTGTGAAATTTGTTTTCCACACTATATGATAATATTAGAAGAGGATTTTCATGTGTGAAAGCACGTTTGGTTATCATAAGATAAAACTCGCCCATCTGGTGTGCGCTTGCATTGTGTGATGTGGGACGAGCTTATGATAGCTTCATTTTCAAAAGTCATAGCGAATTTCTATGCACGGGAATTCATATGGAGTTAACCCGTTCCGCGTTAGCGGCGTGGTCCATTGAATTACCCAACTTTAAAATGAATCCTAAATAACAACAGTTTTTGAGTTCTCACACCAGTCCCACGACTGACCTGGAGTTTATTGTTCCTTTCTAAACTCTGGGTGCCCATTAATTTCCACACGGGCAGCTAGTGTTTAGTTTTGCAGTTATAGATCGTTGGAGCAAGATTCGAAGCACTTTTAGAGTTGGAATCCACGATAAGAGTTGAAGCTTCCGCTGTGTTTTGTTCTTCCGCTGAGAGTATAGCCATATGTTTCCTTCCGCTGTGAAATAGATGTACTCTGATATATCTCTGATAACTCTGATGTAATATTTTGTAATGAAATAAAAAGTCCTGTTATTTTGTGCAATATATGTATGTACCCATAACAATTCATCTTTGTGAACGGTTTAAGTCGGTTTAATTACCGGCGAAAATCGGGCAAAAAGATGGGTCGTTACACAGAACGAACTTGTAAATGGACGGTGTGTCTGATATTGGATTTTATTCTGTGTGATTGATTTCTATTAAATATATATCTGTTTGGCGGCGGAGAATTTATTCTCTTGCTTAACGCCCTTCTCTGAGACGTACGAGCTCAGAGGTTATATATTGATGGATATCAATCGCATGGCATGAATTGCCCGTGTGGCATGCCTAAGTGGCAAATGATCAAGGCTTCTGTTGAAAAGCAAAATCTTGTGGTTGATGATCAAAGCACGGCCTGTGTGGCATAGCTTTGTGTATGGCGTTAATTTGCGAGCCTCACACCTCGGTATGAGTCAAAAACGGGATAAGGACCCAAGGAGTGCACGACGTTTCTTTCTAGCTATGGGTGATGTCAGTGACCTACCAGCCCTGATATTTATATATCTTTTAACCTGTGTGGTTGTTGGATGCGAGGCGCCTCGGATATAGGTCCTATAGGACCAGGAAACGTGTGTTCAGGAATAATTAATCCTCAAAAGTAGGAGAGGACCGGCCTTGGAGGATCCAAGGATCGCTGTGTGTGGTCCTGAGACATTTTCTAGGGTGTCTCGAACGAAGAGGAGCTTGCCCCTTGCCTCGACTCATGACGGAAATCCAATTTCCAATACGTGACATTCAGTTTTATTTGTAGAGCCTAGTATGGCGACATCGTAGCATGGGATATTATGCCGTCTATGATTGATACATTTATATTCGAAATTGTTTTGACACTATACACTTATAGTAATAATAAAAGTTGAAATTTCACGTACCAAGCATTCTTGGCTATGATAAGGTAAAAACCCTATCCTCCGGCTTGCGTTGCATTGTGTGATGGGACCTAGGTCTTATAATAGCTTCATTTTTCTTTATTTAACATTGCGCTGTTGTTTATGCAATGGTATTCTTGGGAGGAAACCCGTTCCGTGTTATGCGGCGTGGTCCCTTGATTTACCTAACTTTAAAAATAAAGATTAATAACTGTTTTAGTTCTCACACCAGTCACATGACTGACCTGGAGTTTATTGTTTTAACTTAAACTCTGGGTGCCCTTATTTTTCGCACGGGCAGCTAGTAGTTGGGTTTTGCATATTTATATTCACAGGATCCTGGTTTACAGTTGGAACGGTACTCGGAAAGCTCTGTATCCGTGTATTTCTTTCAGTTGTGTGTTGTATTATTTTTCCGCTGCTATGTATTTAAATGTAATTTAAATCTCTGATATTTATCAAATGTGTAATATTTACTCATACTCTGTATATTCTTATATTCTGATGGAATTGTTGTAATAAGAAATGAAATGGTTCTTCTATTTGTGTTCTGATTTGTCTTGTCCTCAAAGCAATTCGTTCTTTCCTTCACGGGGAAGTTCGGGTCGCCCCAGAAGCTTACTTCGATTATTACCAAATCGAATTCTATTCAATTCCAATTTAATATGTTAAATTGAAAAACTTTACTTTGGAAAATCTCCTTTAAATCTTAATAAAAGATTTATAAATTCCAAATCCCATGTCACTGTAAATCGGGTTAAAGAACGAATGTCGTTAAAAACACAGTTCACAATAAACCCAATTCACATTCCATTTTCAGTTCCAATTAAATGTTAATTAATTGGTAATTCTTCTCCAAATCTTAATTAAAAGATTTATTCTTTTCACACTGGGTTTAAGAACAGTGTCATTTAAAACACAGTTCACGACCAACCCAAAATCCCATCAGTCTCTAACCGTAAATTAGTAGTATTAACCCCGAAGGTCGAAACCAACATCAGATCAATACCTAGGAAATGATTCAACTTAACTAATCACCAGTTAGTTCCTAATTTTCTTAACTCCATTTGGTTTAAGAATAGTATTATTAAAGATACCATTCACTACGAACCCAAAATCCAATTTGATGTTAAATACAAGGCTCTGAATAGAAAATATATCGGCTTATATTCAATATCAAATTCTGAAACCAACAAATATCGTATTGGAATAACGATATATATATCTTCAAAATTCGTCCACAATATCCATACAATCATGAAATCCAAAATCGAAATATTCCAAAGATAATTTCGATTCCAATCCAGTCCAATTCATATATTGGAAATCCTAGTTATTTTTAAAACCATTTCAAACCCAATTTATTTATTTAAGAATATATGGATTATAATTCTAGTTAATAACTAGTTCATTTCGATAAAAATCTATTTTTATCTTTTCGAATATGGAGTTTTTCATCCCAATTCTTTCCAAATCATTTATTATGACTTTACATAAAATATTGATATTTTTAACAATTTTATCAAGGCCCGTACAGTCGATTTCCATAAACGGTCATCGAACTACACTTACAACGACCTTTTCCAAATTTGATTTGGACATAATTCCAAATCCAACCATTAGATTTCAAATCTCTAATATTCATTAGAAATCTCTTTTCGATACAAACCTAACGGTTCCGGTTTTAGGAGAATCCGACGGTCGGATCTCCCGTAATGTCCGTTCGATGTCAATGGTCGAAATTCGCGAACTGCCGCGGCGCTGCGCATTCTATTAAGGCCATTATATATGTATAATATATATATTATATATATTTCGTCGATTTCCATTTAAAACATATTTTATAAATCTTTTTAAATTCGTTTTCAAAATGATTTCAACTTCCTATTCAATTTCAAATCAAAATTGAATATTCCATATCATCGATATATAAATGATTATATTTTCAAAACATTAGATTTTGAAATCAATTCCTTTTCAATATTCATTATAAAAATGAATAAAATCGATATAAATATCGTTCACGTCAAAATGACGCATATCTAATCAACAAGGCTATATATATTTAAATATAACCGTGTCCATCCCAAATCGGACATCAAAATCATATTTTGATTCTTTTCTGAATATTATTTGAAAATATTCGTTATTTTAAAATAATCGTTATTTTAAAATATTCATTCTTTCTGAACTGGAATTAGATACAGTCAATTACCATATAATGTGATTATATGGATTTCATACACACATGTGTACAACAACAATCAAACACCGTCAACCATCATGCAGAGTGCATTCTACACTGCACAAACATCAAATATAAATATTTAACGCTTACAACAGCTTGTCAATCAATCGATCGACATACAGCTAATAATTGGGATTAGTGTATGTCCAATATCATCCCAATACCCGTGTGGGGTTTCAAGCAACAAACACAGATTTATTTGTGCAGTTGGGCGATGTGTAAAATTATCGTCCCAATAAATATCAGTCAAATCAGTGTACATAAACAAATCGTCTGATTTGTAAATGAATATTTATTTTGTTCATATACCCGTTAAAAATCATATTTTTAACGATAAAATATTTATTCGGTTCATTTACACAACAAAAAATGATATCTTTATTGTTCTAACATATTTTAGAAAATTTTGGAGGCATAATGGCGCAATACTACAAACGGGATAAGGCCTAGCCTTGTCCCCAGTATAATAATGGCCTGCGTCATACACATACCAATCTAATCAATTCCGTTTCATTTCTCAAAACAAATTCAACCAAACAATCCAATCAACCAAACTAAACAATCACACAAGTCGTCCGTGGTCTGTGGACGACGGAGAACAGTTCATATATGCAGTTCTAGAATAAATAACTGTATAGAAAAAATTATAGTGAGGAGTTCTCAAATTATAGTGAGGAGTTCTCACATTTGGGATTCCACTCCGTTATTCTTTATTGGACGGTGGTTTGGATTTACCCGACATCCAACTCAATCCTTTCACGCTGTTCACAACAAAAATCACATTTTCATTATGATGATTATATTAAAAACCACATTTCTATATCGCTACCTCATTATAAAAATTATATTTTTATAACGCTATTGTACATATAAAAATCAAATTTTTCTCGCTACTTCATATATATGAAAATCAAATTTTTCTCGCTACTTCATATTTTTATTCTTTGTTTTGATATATAAAAATCATATTTTTTTTATACTTCTAAAAATCAAATCTTTATACTGTTAAAAATCAAATCTTTATGAAGTAAAAATCATAACTTTCATGAATTAAAAATCTTAACTTTATGTTGTTATACATAGTAAAAATTTCAGATTTTATGCATTGTTTTATATTTGAAATGAAAATAAAATTCGATGTTGTTTACAGAAAAGTAGAAAGGAAAAGAAAAATAAAATCACATTCTAAAAATCGAATTAATTACCTTTTTAATTTCTTAATCATCTTCACTGCCAAAACCCGCTGAAACCCACTTCATTGGAGCTCGCGCGGTGGACTAGCGTTAAGGGGCCAGCGGAGGTGGCGACTGCGGTGCTCGGCTCGGGTGGCGATGCCTGGGTTTGGTCTGGAGTGAAGCGGGGTGAGATCGCGAGAAGGGGGGTTTCGCGTTGACTACTGCTCGACTTGGAGAAGGGAGGGAGGCGCTAGAGGTGGGGGTCACGGGAGGGGGTGCGCCGTTGACTGGAGGGGGCGGCGGAGCTCCGATGGAGGTGTGGAGGCGACGGAATCGGCGAATCCCCCTTCGACGTGGGTTATTTATTTATTTTCCAAATCGATTTTGAAATGAACGTGGGGGGCTGCGTTGACCAGTTATGGAGAGAAAGGGGAAAAGGAAGGTTTATAATAATATATATAATATAATAATATAAATAATTCGTGAAAAGGTGGTATCTTCGTCTAACCCCAAATTAAACCTAACGACTGTCGTCCCTAGCATAATACCCCCATTCCGAATACCATGGGATATGTTTCGTAAGCCATCTCGACTGTTGCGATCAGTTTTCATTCAAATTACAATATAATCTAATATTACAATCAATGTTGAATTCAATGTACATTTTAAATTTACAGAGGCCACATACGGACTCTAAAAATTCCCAAAAAATATTTTCTAGCTTCGTATTGACGATAAAGTTCTAACAAATGAATTTCGTCAAATTTGGAGACCGTTTGAAAAATGGCCATTTTCTGGTCGATCCAAGTTGACTAAAACTGTTAAAACACGGTTTTTTTCGCCACGCTCACATATTAATCCCAAAAATTATGAATTTTGGAATCTAGAAATAACTTGACATCTTGGATCCAACAAAAGTGGTTTCGTCGAAAACGGAGGTCGTTTGCAAAATTTCCATTTTTAAGGGCTAAAATTTCATAGCGACTATTTTGAATTTTCAATTGGGCATAACTTTTTATCCCCGCTATGAAATTTAAATTTTTTGGATTCATTGGAAAGATATTTTCAATTAGATTCTAATGTTTTTGGTTTCGCTAAAATCCGGTTTATTTTGAATCCTGTACACTCATTTGAAATTTGAAATTGAATTTTCAAACTACCGTGCCATTTTCAATTCCTTTTATAATTAAAAATAAATATTTATATTCTAACAACGATTCAAATAAATATACACATTCTAATTCTATTCAAAATATATTTCTTTCGTTATTATCTAAAATAAATCATTTTAAATATTCAAAATTCGTTAAAATTGGCAAAATAAAATTTTTGAATTGGCTCAGATTTTCCGGGTTGTTACAGCGACCTTCCCTTGTAAACTCTGTACGTCTTTGATCTTTTGTGGTTCTTTCGTATTTCTGATTGTTGCAATCTGATCAGGATTAATCTCGATTCCACAAGAGCTGACTATGAAACCGAGGAATTTTCCTGATGCTACCCCAAACGAGCACTTCAGCGGATTTAACTTCATTCCGTATCGCTAGAGAATTTCAAACATCTCTGCCATGTCCGTTGTGTGGTCGAATGATTGCTTGGATTTCACAAGCATATCATCCTCATAAACTTCCATTGTCTTCCCAATTTGGTTGTAAAACATCTGATTCACTAAGCGCTAATAGATGGCTCTGGTATTCTTTAATCCGAAAGGCATCATCACATAGCAGTACAACCCCAAGTCCATAATAAAACTGGTATGTTCCCGATTCGGCACGTGCATGGAAATCTACTTGTACCTTGAATATGCATTCATAAAAGAGATAAGTTCGTGTCCCGCTGTCGAATCGACCAATTGGTCAATTCTGGGGAGAGGAAAGCTATCCTTCGGGCAGGCTTTGTTTAGATCAGAAAATCAATATATGTTCGCCACTTCCTATTGGATTTCTTGACTAGGACGGGGTTTGAAATCCAATACGGATACGTCGAATCTCTGATGAACCCATTATCTCTTAACTTCTTCACTTCCTCTTTCAAGGCGGCCGACCTCTCCGGGCCTAGCATACGTCTTTTTTTGTTTCACAAGAGGATGCTCTGGGTTTATGCTCAGTGAATGACTCATAATTGTTGGAGAGATTCCGCACATGTCAGCATGGGTTTAAGCGAAAACATCCAGGTTCGCATTCAAAAATTCCGTTAATTCTCTCGTCCAAAGGGGGTCCAAGTTAGCTCTGAGTTTCAAGACCTTTGTCGGGTGGTCATTATCGATTGGAATATCCATAGTTGCTTCATTAGGCGTCGCCTTCCTGCATCCTGGTTCCTCTTCCTATCCAGGATCAATGTCTTGGGCAGGTCGTCTGGTGATTCCTTCAGTGATATTCTCTTTACTTGCAATGCCAATCCCTCCTCAGTAGGGGGGGAAGTATTCTTAGGCTCTACGTACTTTCCATTGCGTAGTATTTTCAACACTGCCATATAATAGGCTCTTCCAGTAACCTGGTCACCATGAACCATTCCCATTCCGGCTTCGGTTGGGAATTTCATCAGTAGACACCAGGGTTCGATGTAGGCCCTAAACTCTACAATGGACGGTCGACCTAAAAAGGCATTATAGGAGGAATCGATATCCATAATCACAAACAAGAGGATCCTTACTCTTTAGCGATCTCCTTCCCCTAACTCTATGGATAATTCCACCATATCGATTGGAGTTGCTGACGATCCATTAAAGCCATGTATCCAACCTCCACACGACCTTAAATCCATCATTTCTAGCTTCATTTGATCAAAAGCTTTTTTAAATAGCATGTTGATGGAACTCCCGCAGTCCACTAGGACTTTCCGTACTAATGTTCGTCCGATAATGGTAGTTATCACCAATGGATCGACGCTAGGTGCTTCAACTCCTATACTCTCTCTGTCTTAGAAGGTAACATCATCTATTGCTGTCTTATGTTGTTTCATGGGAGCAGTGTCCTCAAGACTGCTGCACTCCCCATGGTCTTGTTGTTGAATCCAACCGGATGTGGTCCTCCGATGATGGTATTAATGACTATACCTTTTCCCTTTTGCTGGGCAGTGGGCCTAGGAGTAGGTTGATTCTGGTTTGGTGCTTGTCCCCCTTGCCCCCTGTCCTTTGGGCGATTTTGTATTTATCCAATTTTCCTGCATGAAGTAACATCTCTACAACATCTCTTAGGTGGCGACATTCGTTTATAGAGTGGCCATAAGTTTCATGAAACAATCAAAACTTCCTAGTTTCATGCTCTTTTTCGGTCGAATCACTGGGTGGAGGTTTCTTATACTGGACAACGTTATAAGTGTCCAAATAGATATTCTCCAAAGTGTCGCTCAGTGGAGTGTAATTTTCAAAAGTATGAAATCGAGGTCTCTTTTTGGAATTGTTTCTCCGATTCCTATTTCTTTTGCCACCGTTCCTGCTTTGGCGGTCGTTCCCACCACTCTTATTACCGACATTTACTTCGACTTTTCCGGCGCTATCACCAGATTACTTACTGGCGACGTTGCTCAGAATATCCTTTCTTGGGACCTCGTCAGACTTTCTTTTTCGGTTGGTATATATTTCCTCCCGACGCAAACGAATATTGGCTTTCTCATAAAACAGTTCCCTAATTAATGGTGGCTTTCTAGCCAAATTCCTGAACTCGGTGTCTTTATCAACTACATCAATTAGTGCCATCAAAATGGTCTGCTCGTGTGGATCACTTCATTCAGTAACCTCCAGGTTCAAGCGATCCAAATATGACTTTAAAGTTTTGCCAGGAGCTTGCTTGATCCTGGATAGTTCAATGACACTCTTAGATTTCCGTGTGTGGAGTCGGAATTGGTTCATAAAGCTCTCACCTAGTTCTTTGAAACTAGAAATTGATCGAGGAGGGAGTCGGGTGAACTACATCAATGCGACGTCTTCAAGAAATATGGGAAAAGCCTTGCATTTTACGGCACTGGGAGCTGCTGCGGCTTTCATGTACCATGAATACCTCATCAAATAATGCCTTGGGTCGGTTCTTCCTCCATTCCGATCCATCGTGGGCAGATTGAATCGACTGGGAAACTGAAAATACAGAATATCGTTAGTGAAAGGGGTATAGATACGCTCAATGCCCCGGTCTTCGTTGGTGTAACCCCTACTGTCAGCCATAATCTGGCGTACCATTACTTCCACCTCAGCATTGGTTAGAGTTGCCCGGGATCTACACTTCTGGTTCTTCTAATATATCCACTTCCAACATCAGGTCGCGTTCCCTGACTCCTTGCAGGAGCGGGGCTCTATCGCCTCCCAAGGTCCCAGTCATTCACAGGACGAGTAGGCTGAAGGAGTTGTCGCTGAGTAGGATTAGGAACGTTGGGATCTGTGGAAAGGACACGAGATCCCTGTATTGGCAGCAACATTGGTTCTCTCAAACTTGGGTTATCAGCTCCCAAGACACAAGCTGCATCTTTGCGAGATCCCAATGATCCAAATCTCCTTTTCTCAACGTTCTCGAGTCTTTCGTATGACCTTCGGTCGGTTCTTCCTCCATACCGATCCATCGTGGGCAGATTAAATCGACTGGGAAATTGAAAATACAGAATATCGTTAGTGAAAGGGGCATGGATACGCTCAATGCCCCAGTCTTCGTTGGTGTAACCCCTACTGTCAGCCATAATCTGGTGTACCATTGCTTCCACCTCAGCATTGGTTAGAGTTGGCTCAGGGTCTACACTTCTGGTTCTTCTAATATATCCCGTTCCAACATCATGTCGCGTTCCCTGACTCCTTGCAGGAGCAGGGCTCTATCGCCTCCTAAGGTCCCGGTCATTCACAAGACGAGTAGGATGAAGGAGTTGTCACTGAGTAGGATTAGTAACGTTGGGATCTCTGGGAAGGACATGAGATCCCTGCATTGGCAACAACATTGGTTCTCTCAGACTTGGGTTATCAGGTCCCAAGACACGAGCTGCATCTTCGCGAGATCCCAATGATCCAAATGTCATTTTATCATTGTTCTCGAGTCTTTCGTATGGCCTTCTCTGACGTGGGTGCCTTTCCTCCGAAGAAGATGAGTAGTTTGTAGCTAGACGATGGGTCGTGGAAGGTGTCATCTGTCTACGAAGCTCGTCTATCTGTCTACTCATTACATTCATATTTTCTCGCATATCGGCACTATCACCTCTTTGGGCCTCTAAAGCGTCATTAGTTCTATCCAACAGCAAGCGTGAGAAATCCATGTGTGAGACGGCCGCAGAAGCAGTAGGTTGATTACTAGTTGTCGCGGCTGGCATTGGAGCATTTGCATCGGCGCGAGTAGAAGTACCAGCCTCAACTATAGCCGGTTCGAATCGGATTGAAGTAATGTCGTCGGGTCGGGTCAGAGGAGTATCATTGGGTTCATTCGGGTTGTCGGTTCGTGTCGGTCTAGCACCATCAGGTTGGGTCGGGTTCTCCCCTTTGGTTCGGTTCGGTTCTGATTCAATCCCACAACACCTGGTAATAACAATCGCCTGCTGATCTTCACTTACCTCATTCTCCCGAGAAGTTTGAGGTTCCTTTTCTTTTCTTGGAGCCATGAAATCTGAATCTTTTGAGATTAACAAAAACTTCAAAAATAGTGAAAAAGCGAACTAATTTCTTCGGACTTGAGAATCCAAAAAGTAGAACGATAATCCGGAATGCCGAGAATTCAAATTTCTCAGTGAAAGCACCAAAATATTTGACCAAAAAGTGGTTCTAACACCTAACTGACTGATAGTTCTAGAGAATATCAACTCAAAATAAATAAAAGAACAATCAAAACACAAGATTTAGAGTGGTTCGGTATTAATGAGCCTACATCCACTTTATACTTCTTTGATTGATGGAATGATTACAAATACAATAACAATATCTACTCAATCTCACTAGTACAATCAGTAATCACTCCAATTTCATAGAATTTCGTTCAAGAATTTCGGGAACATTCTGAAATAAATAAAGAGATACATTTAGTGATGAAGTTTTGGTAGATAGAGAGCCAAATGGTCCTTCAAAATGGTGTATTCTGATGTATTTATAGGCTCGGAATGCAGACGGGTCGGATGCCATGTAGGACCTATCCCACAAATCTCGGAAATGGATGCATTATGATGAAGACATCGCATAGAAGTCGTGGGTAAGTGAGTTGTAACCGTTCCGCGTTTGTAGCTACGTGGTGTGTAATAACTTTATTTCAGCAGGCTTGGGACCGGATCGGATCTCATACGATCCGACCATTTTCGGTGATGGTGAAGGATCATTTTGCTTCATGCTTTCAAGGGGTCCGGTATCAATCTACCGACCCGATCCACTTCTGTCTGCTGGAGTTAAATTATTTTGTACGTGTTGGATGGGAACAGGTCGAATATGAACCATCCATCTGATCCGTCTTCTTCTAGCATTAGTCAATACTTGATTTTTCTTTGGTTTGAGATCCTGCCCACAACCTAACCCAATTCCGTGATCCGCTAATGACCGTCTTGACTTTTAGGTGGTCTGGCTACAAAGTAGGCCAACAATTACCCTTTCTTTTTCAATCAAATATATGGTGTGGATCAGACGTTAAAACTAGCAGATCATATTGTTGTAACACTGAAAGCAACAGACTAAAATCATATATAATTTTTTACTGTATACTAATAGCATTTCCATAATAATTTTGAAACAGTCAAGATGATTTGACATATCATGAACAAAACAACTGTTTGCTCATCATCTTATGCAGAATCCAGATGGTTTAAGATATGATAATACTTTAAATGCCAAAATATAATACTGCAAGAGGCGGTCTTTTTCTAGCTCGTGAGACAACTTACGTAATGAGTGGACATATGGTTATGGTGCTGGATATATATTCAATCCTAGATTACATTTTTCGCTTGTTGTTTCTTTAGGTATTTTGTTATTGTCAGGCTAAACACCAGGTTTATGTTTAATGACAATTGGCCCTAGGCTATACATCAAAGCTAAGCCAATCTACCATCCCTCTATACCACATAAACTCGACTTAAAACTTGCGTCGTTAAACCTGACGTAGGATAGAATTTGTTTTCTATACTTACTAAGGTGTAGTATTTTGTTTAACTCAGCCCAAATTGCGACATTTAAAAAGATTGATTGAAAGCGTTTTGAGCATCACATTTGAATAACAAACTTGATAACTTTTTTGAAAAAATAAACAGAAATCTAGAAACACAGTATATGTAAGAGAGTAAGATTAGTTCAGGTAAAGTAGTAATTATGTTAATATTCCGGGATATAATACGGTGGTAATTTATTTTGTGTCCAAACCATTTTTTCTAATTCATAATAAAATACCGTGGTAATTTATTGTTTTTTCCTAACTATTTTTTCTAAGAGTAGTTCTAGGAGGCTTACAAATCATCAACCCATTAGGTATTTTTTTTTTTCCCTAACTATACGCACGTATATACAAGTACAACATATATGCACACCCCAGCTTACAAATCATCAACCCATTATCCTCTACTTACCACCAGAACAAGCCCTTTAACAGTATAAAAATTAAGTTAAAATAAGAGACCGACCCCTACAGGTCAGCTAAAAACCAAATTATTAGTAAACATCTTTGCCATGTCTCACCATGCTTTAATGCCAATAATTAGTTGCATAATCAATAGGTTGCGATACCGTAGAGAGCTTAGTACATGAGTTCTTTGTAACTGCCCCAACAAAACACACTTATGGATCACACTTCAATTATTCTGTACACAGTGCACGTAGTGCACATTCCATTCATGGGAAAACTAAAGAAACCCAAATTTATATAGTAAACATCATATGCCATTCTGCATAAAAACCCATACAAACATTGCATATACAACCTTTAAATTCATGGTTTGCAGTTTGCAGTCTTCAGTCGAAAATCATGATGTCTTGCCAAATAGATATTATTTATATTACAGTAAGCACACAGTTAACTAAATGGGTGAATGTATTCAGTTAATCTATCACTGTTTACAACCAATTAGATTCTTGATTTCAATTGCATGAGAAAAAATTGTTACATTTTAAGATGAAATTACCTCAAAGTTTGGTTGCCCCACACTACGGTAATCAAATGCCTTGTCCTCGTGCCAGCTTCCCCTACTTCAAATTTTAGCACACAACTTTTATCAACGGTTAAGATAAAAAAAGGCAATCAAACTTGCAACAGAGATTGATTTTTCCATAATTAAGTATAATACTGTAAAGCATTACAATATTCATATTACTATATGTTGCCATGGTTCAAAAGGTGAAACGTGCATGTAATTGACCATTACTCTAAATGTATAAATTGAATTGGAATTCATTTGAAGCATAACAAGCTTTTTTCCCTATCAATAAAGGTAACAGGGACCTTGAAGCAAAGCATTAGGTACCCACAAAATCATAAAGTAGTAGAGGAATCACTTTTTATGTACAAATTTCTAATTATAATGAAGTTTATTAATATAAAACAATAAATAACAGCATTACCAGTTACGAAGTAGTAGAGGAATCCCTTTTTCCACAGCGAAATATGCCAGTTTTCAACGTAGCGTCAAACATCATGTGCTGCTTACCGAGGCTCGACTGTTAGATAGAAAGCTTCAATATGCCACTTAAATAAGTTTACATCCAATACGCTAGGTTTTGGTGCATCATACACACAAGTTTTTCTCTATGGCAGTGTTTTAAAGACCCAACCCAACCTCGATCCTACCACGGTTAACCTTGAACCCTAAACCATTACGGTTCTCGAAATGAAATAACCTTGCGTGTTCGGGAACCCACGGTTTAACCCTATAACCATAAAAAAACCGTTTCAACCCAGCCTTTTAACTGTGGTTCCGAAATGAATTACACAGACTCATAGAGAATTTTCATTCTCACTTTCCAAGCAGAGTTGTTTGAGATTTCCATGCATGTATTTGGCGAAAAAAAGTGAGAGCGTGTATTTTTGTTTGTTCTTAACCATTTGAGTTTCCATAGCATTCATATATTTGAAGAAATAAGGTGTTCTTGACCATTTTCCTGTGATTTGCTTGTTCTTAACCATTTGAATTTCCATTGCAGTTAGGTCCCTACTCAAATGGTTGATTTAGTATATTATATATTATAAAATTTTGGTTATTATATACTATTTTTGGCAAAATGATTTATTTAATTAATAAAAAAGAAAATGCACGGTTTTGACGGTTCAAACGGTTCGACCCTCGAAACCTTGAACCATGACTAATCACGGTTTGACGTATGGTTCGGTGTCCAAAACTATGCTCTATGCAACACCCCGAAATTTTAACAACACTAAAAGAGGATAAATTAAATAATAACCAATTTAATATTTAGAATTAAGGAATACGGACTGTGCCATTGCGTCCGTCTCAAAATTCTGGTTAAGATAAACATTTGGTTTGCGCAAAACGGACACCATATAAAGAAGTTATGAGGGTTTTTAGTTTGTATACGCGCAGAAGAAATATGTATATACATATGTGTCAACACTTATCCAGAAAGGATCCAAAAATCGAAAATTCGTATGGCGACAAATTTTCCGCTCAAGAGGTTCGACCCTCCTAGAGGGGTGTCGACACCGGGGTTGACCACCCTTAAGGGGTTTCGACACCAGGGTCGACACCCCTAGAGCTGACGTGGCAGTCGGTTTCAAAGGTGCTGCAGCTATAAATATGTGTCCATCCCTCATGTTTTCTTCATTGAGAATTCATGGGGACCAAACTCTGTCGGTGTCTGAAATGAATTGGATCCATTAATCTCTTACAACTATCAACCAAAGCAAATCAGTTAGAGATTCAAGATCCATTCTTCCTCTATTTTCTAATCCAAACTCTATGAGTTCCTAGTTGCTTTTAGATTTAAATATATAAAAGTAAACGTGATATTACAATAGTTTGGATTTAAACATATGTCTTGTCCTCGTGCCAGCTTCCCCTACTTCAAATTTTAGCATACACCTTTTATCAACGGTTAAGATTAAAAAAAGGCACTTAAACTTGTGCAACGGAGATGGACTTTTCCATAATTAAGTATTATAATGTAAAGCAATACAATATTCATATTATTATATGTTGCCATGGTTCAAAAGGTGAAACATGCATGTAATTGACCATTACTCTAAATGGATAAATTGAACTAGAATTCATTTAAAGCATAACAAGCTTTCTTTCCTAATCAATAAAGGTAATAGGGACCTTGAAGCAAAGCATTAGGTACCCACAAAGTCATAATGTAGTAGAGGAATCACTTTTTATGTCCAAAATTCTAACTATAATTAAGTTTATTAATATAAAACAATAATCAAACAATAAAAAACAAGAATACCAGTTACAAAGTAGTAGAGGAATCACTTTTTCCACCGTGAAATGTGCTAATTTTCAACGTAGCGTCAAACCATCATGTGCTGCTTACCGAGGCTCCGACTGTTAGATAGCAAGCTTTAATATGCCACTTAAATGAGTTTACATCCAATACGCTAGGTTTTGGTACATCATATACCACTACAACAAAAAACACTTTTCGCAACAGACAATATCTGTTGTAGTAGACCAATTGCAACAGACCCATGCCTGGTTGTATAGCCGAAGTTGCAAAAAGTTCGCAACATTTTCTGCCTGTTGCAATAATATGTTGCGGTATACTTTTTTGCAATAGTTATTTTCTGCTGCAGTAGACTTTTTTGCAACATGCTTTTGTTGTTGCAACATATCATTTTGCAACAGTATATGCCTGTTGCAATAGATAATCTACGAAAAAAAATTACAGCTTATAAATACTACACATTAAATGTATTCGTTTTAGAAATAGTGTATGTCACAAAATGAAATAAACAAATAAAAAATTTATTTCAACAAAGTTTTAATAGTACAAACAATTACAACAATTTTTTTTTTACAATTTTCATCACCATGTATAACGATCATCATTTTTCTACAGAAGAATGCTGCTACTAACCGAAACAATTTTCATTTTCATAAAGAATGCACACTTCATAGAAGCACCAACAAACCTCCAAGCAATGCTTCAGAATATGAGCGCGCCTTGATTAAACAGATGTAGTGTTATGATTATTTTCTTTATCCGCAATGCTTCAGAATATGTTTGCATCTTTTTTTCTTTATCCGCAAAATCCCATACCCAAGAAGCTTTTTTCTACCTAAATCAAATAAATAATGAAAACATTATAAATAAGCAAGCAATAATTTCACAATATATTTAAGTAGTGTTTTAATTCTTTACCTTCTGTAGCAACAATTGATCCAGATGATTTAGTTTGATTTGTAGGTAATGGTGCATGTTCATCCATGCCCTCAATGTTATCACCTAGACTTGACTGTGCCGATGTCATATCTTAAAGTATAACTTGATAAGATATCAAGAAAGAAAGGATTTCTGCAAAAAAAAAAAATAACATTGAGAAATGTAATCGAGTTAGAGTTTCATCATATATGCAATTCAGCATCGAATATAAAACCAGCAATGAAACTTAAAAATACTACGCAAAAACAAAAACAAAAAGCAAACCACCATTTAGGTGCACAGAACACACACATGCGTAGTAAATGTATGTTTTGAGTCATAAGTTCACAATCTAAGTGATGACCATTGATGCAAATAACCGTTGACGCAGGTAGTTTATGTAATTATCTAAAAGCCATATAAAAAAAATTATAACAGTAGAGTTGTTGAAATTTCCATGCATGAATGATTCAGCATTCATGACAACCATTTGGCTTACAGCTACTGTAACTTGATATAACAGTAAAAAACCAATGATGCTGAACTATATCAATCCACAAAATCACACTACTATATTCATTATACACAAAATGGTTAGGAGTAATCATTACTACACTTGAATGATACCAAATCACTCATATGTAACTTACTATACTTCATATAGTTACGGTTCAGACAGACCACTGGCTTCACCACATTAGAATGACATAACAGACTTGAGTATGCACTTCTAAAAAAGTGAAAATTTTGAAGTCTTCCAAAAGAGTGTACGTTGAGTCATGTATGTTAATTATAAATTTACATGTTCATCGCCCGAAATCCATTTTCGTTAAGGAACAAAGTCATAAATGAAAACAAGCTGCTTAAATGACATGTACGGATAAACTTCGAAACTTGAATATAATTTATGAAGTTAGGCTAAACATGTGTGTGCAGACAATTAGCCTTATATTTACAAAGTAATAGTAAGTCAAGGCTATTAAAACCTGTTGTGCCGGCGTTCTGAAAATAATGCAACAAGCTGAAGCAAGAATGCTTTGCAATAAAAACATTGTACAGACACTAGGAGGTCATAAAACCAAGGCATAAATAGGCAAAATGCAAAACTCATATACATTTTTTGAGTCCTTGGTACATTTTCTGAGACATACAGTTGAGGATAACATGATTTCCGGTCCTTGTTAGTAAGGAGGTAGCGTTGAGTTTTTGATAGACGAGACCATGAGTTTTCAGAGGATGAACTTGACAAACCTGGAACAAAGTTCTACTTGGATAAAAATAATCTAAGGAATTTTTTAAAATTCAATTCAAGAACAAAGCCAGTTTAGTCTTTGCTTGTTCATGTTTTTCATGAAAAATATAAATAAATAAACACGCCAACATAAATGCTTCCCATGAATGCAAGCTCACATTTTAACAGAGTAAAGAACTAAGCAGCCGAAAGTTTTTCACTTTTTTGATCAGTAACAAAAGTTAAGGCGTAATATGATTTTTCCTATCTAAGAAATAGTACAAAGCTTGACAATCCTAATAACCCAGTTTAAACACATAATACCAAATTACTATGAATTTAAACTTTAAGTTATAAGCTACCATTAAAAACAAAGGGAAAAAAGGAAGAATGAAAAGAAAACAAAAAGGATAAACTCAAGAACAAAATCAGAAAGGAACAAAATCAGGAAGGATTAACATACCAGATAAGTACCCATCAGCACTCTTCCAGCTTTTTCCGATACCCGACTAACTAAATCAGAAAGGAACAAAACTGGCTAATGTCCTCTCCAGCTCTGTTCTATTCAAACCGTCCAACTGTTCCCCTCTCTCTCACCACCATCTCGTTCCTCCTCCGGACGCCCCTCCTGATTCCGTTCCCTGTCCATCGCCTCTTGTTCCCCCACCCAATCCCAAATCTCGTGCTTCGCTCGTCAGAACCCTATTTCAGATCCTAACACGCAACCACTTCTTGCGCCTCTCCCCTTCTTCGCTTTTCCTTCTGTCGAGTTGCGAATGTTTATCTATTTTTATTATGGATTATTTTAGTTGAGCAAGATAATCGAGGACTTTGAACTAGATCTAGAATGAACGAGAGATGGGAAAAGCAGGTAAATGGGAAAAAGAAGTGAAGCGGGAGTGAAATATTAGCTGCGAAGCGGTCCTCAAATTTTCGAGAGCCCGCCCTTTTATTTTTGGAGCCAGCCTAAGTTATTTAGCAGAAATGGAATTTAGATTTAGTTAGCCCTTACCATCATAAATAGTTTAAAATTGTTTGTTTTTGAATTTTTGCAGATGAAAAAAACGTGACTTGAATTTTGTAACGTGGACTATTGGCTGTTGCTGAGCATCTGAAAGTAATGTTTGTTATAAATTAATGTTTGCAAATGTTATGTATGAAAAGTTATTAAACAGCAAAATAACTAGTAAATTAATAATTGAACTATGATAAATATTAATTACTAATATATTAAATTATTTAAATATTAATTATTAATGTGTTAAATTAAATGCATATTATTTATTACACATTAATTTTAATATTTGTTAATTGTTGATTATTATTTTTATTTGTTAATTATTAATTATTATTATTTAATTATCAAATATAAATATCACTTTATAATACTTAAATTTTATTATTAATTTTTAAATTGAGTACTATATATATACAATAGTTGTTTAACAATAAATACTAATTGTAATTACTAAATAATATAATTTTTAATGATATAATATTAATTATATTTTCCAATTATTAATTGTATATATATGTGTGTGTATGTGTGTGTGTATATATATGTATGTATGTATGTATGTTAACCAATTTAAAAAAAATGTATGTATATATACTATTATGCTTATACTTCTTATATTATAACCGAATATTACTTGGGGAAAAATAATTTTTAAAGTACATTTTTTGCAAGTGGCTTTACCTATTGCAAAAAAATTACAGTTATTGCAACTGGTGAAAACAGTTGCTAAATATATAATTTTTGCAACTGGTTTGAAAGTGTAGTTGCAATTAATATGTCTATTGCAATAGAAATGAAAGAGCAGTTACTAAAAGTACGTTATCGCAACAGGCATGAAACCGCTGTTGCGAAAAATACGCTTTTTGCAACAGGAAGGAAAAGCCTGCTGTTAAATCTTATCTATTGCAACAGCTACGAAAGGTCTGTTGCTAAATATCATTTACTGCAACTGACATTTGAGGCCTGTTGCAAATAGCCAGTTGCAATAGGGTATTTTTCCTGTAGTGCACACAGTTGTTTCTCTATGTTAACCCTGTCTCTCTTGTTAACTCCCCTCTTCAAGAAGATGCTCATGTGGCCTCAACATAACTCATGCCAATGACATGTGTGGTTATTCCAGATCGCTCTTCGTTTCCCTCCTCTCTCGTGGTACAACAGAACAACTGCAACAAGCATCTTACACGATGTTCTGGTACTGCGTCATACATCTTATACGCACCTAACAGTTGCCGAATCTGCCACCAACATGCTTTCTAGCCAACTATCTCATCGTTACAGCATAAGTAGCTTTTGACATTTGTTTCATTAACATTTGTAAGGGCATGTGCAGATATAACCACCACCTAGGCTACCCATGATACTTATTTTTATTTTGCATATTTATTTTATAGTATATTTATAAAAAGTCAAGTCTATGTATTACATTGCCTAAATTTTCAAAGTTTCACCCAGTTTATATATACCCCCAAAGGTGTTACCACATGGATCTGACCTAATAGACTATGGAGGCAAACACGAATATGTGGAGGAATAGAGGCGGTTCTTTTTTTCCGTCCTAATGGACAATAGAGGCAGTTGCAATGGCCTGTTAATTTAATTAACACAAGCTGAAATATCATTTTCCTCTAAATGAGTACTATCAAGGGCAAATAATTGGTGCCCCTAATAACTTGAAAATTGGTAGCATTCCGATGAATCGTGTCATCGGATCGTTGGCAGTATTGATCCAATCCTTAGGAACCAAAGGAACCGCCTCCGATAAATCATGTTGTTGGATAGAAAGTCAACCTCGAGAAACCAACGAAACTGCACTCTTGCAAGACAACCCCTCAATTAATTCGGAGCCAATAAAGTTGTGTACCTAGAAGCTTAAGCAATCGGGTTTTAGATGCCTAAGAGTAAACTTTAAATTTAAAGTTGTGTACCTAGAAGCTCAAGCAATTAGGTTTCAAAATGTGTGTTGTTATTGACACTCCAACTATTCTTAAGGGTTGGTCATTTATTAAAAGCGCTCCACTCTTTGAAAATTTATTAAGAGGCTACACAAACGTATTATTTCATACTACTCAATATTCCTAGATTCCTCCTTCAAATTAGATTAAAAAAAACTTATTCGACAAGGGAAACCGTATTAAAATAAGCAGTTCATCACCACTGCACCGAATGCAGCGCGTAATCAATTATGTATATATTCGACGGTGATATGTCGAAAATTAATAATCATTTCAGTGCATTTCCTTCGTAATTATAAAATTCGGCATATTTATGTCGACAAAAAAAAATAGTACGATCATATTCCTCTGAAAACGTTTATCTTTTAGGGTTTAAAAAAACTGATATATGCGAATTGAAAAAAAAATTACTATGGCCCTTGCAATATTTGTTAAGGTAAAATTACTTTTATTTGTTAAGGGCCTAAATGGGTAATAATGTAAAATTAACTTTATTTGTTAAGGGGCTACTTTCCTCATTGGTACTTCCCTTAAAAAAAATAAAAAATTGGCCTCCTCTTAACAATATTTGAAGTATCAATAACAATGCTCTTCAAAATTTCAAGATAGCTAAGAGTAAATTATAAATTCTCAATAAAGATTAACTTAGAGGTACTAGCTACTAGTATAACCACACAACGGTGGGAAAACCAACCGTTAAATCATATAATATATATAACTGTTAATGAAATAGCAAACACTATATTATAAAAAGAATATTAGATATAGGCAATTCAGTGGCCTTGGAAGCATTCACCCTTCACATTGCCAATTGGTTTTGTGATAATATGGGGTTCTCTAACAAAGTTTGTAGCAGCCATCAGCTAGCAGTGTGAGGAAATCGACAGGAACTGAACATGGAACGGAAAACAGGTAAAAACATATATTACCAACAAAAAATGCATATGAAAATCTCATATTTATGTTGACAAACTAATTTTTTCATATTCATTTGGATTATAGTAGCACAACAGATAACACAATCCAATGTGTACTAAAATTAAGAAATTATTTCATATGTTAAATTTAATTCCATGAACAACAATGGCTGACCAACTTCTAGCAGTGTTATTGTAGATCGAATGAGAGTTGAGGTGACAGCACACGTCTCATATGCATCATCTGCTCAGTCAACTTGTACATTTGTTGCCTCTCTCGGCTCTTTTATAATAGTAGCCGTAGTTGGCCTTTTAACTAGAGTCAACGGTTGTGCATGTCATGCCAACGTCTACCATTTTCATAACCAAAACTAAGGCATCATCATAGTTCTTCTACAGATTTTGATCCGCAGGCCAACTTCTAGAAAACAAATTTTCTTCCACATACTCACATACATGTTGTGGTTTTGGAGCAGAAACAATAGCAGATTGACAAAGCTCAAGAAGAATTGCTCCAAAGCTATATACATCACTTTTGTTCATAAGCAGGGATGCATCATGACATCTGCTTGTTAATAAATTATCCTGAATTAATATACATAAAAACATAATTGAAATCAATTTTCATGCTTTAAATTCACAGGGTGACACTGTCTTAAATACTGCTAGAAATCCTTTAACTATTTCATGATAGAAAGACATATACTCGTAATTTACTTATGTATGTCGCAACTCAGTTTCTTCAAAAGCTCTACGTAAACTGAGTTGTCTTAACTCAGTTTTATACTGAGCTGCTAGCAAATCAGTTAATACTGAGTTGCTGCAGGAAATTTGCTTGTCGAGTTGTGCATATATTAATAAAAATTTATCGAATACCCAAAAATCTTTAGCGGTCAAGTCGACCCGCTTCAAAACAACAATTGCCGGATCTTCTGCCCTTGTTATCTCATTATTATTTTTGATAAGAATCTTCCTAAATATATTGAATGATGTCACCACCCTATTTTGTTTCCTTACCCAGTAATACAAGTTGCATTATGTTATTCACTATATAACCATAACAAAGAAATGATCAAAATTTTGGCTAAAATGTTATATATATATATATATATATATATATATATATATATATATATGTATGTTTGTATATTTCTGAATCAATAAGCTCAACTGGGCAAACAATCTAAAAAAGATTGTGCATTTCCTTGATCAAGGCAGTGTAATAACACTACCTTTTAGGGTAGTACGTACACTGCCTCAAACAAGGAAGTGTTGTGCACTGCCTATTTTTTAATATGAAGTTTCTTTAAGTTAATGACAATCTGAAATATGTGCATGGTCTGTTCATATCAGAAAAATTTCAAAGAATTGTACATAAACAATATAGATTTTGTATATTAACAGTATGCGGTACATCATAGAGAAATAAATCAATATTATAAATAAGAAATTACTTAATTTTGAACTAACGGAAAATGCATGTATATCTATGGGATACAAAATGCAAAAAAAGAATAGAGAAAAAGAAAAGAAAAATGAATTGATCTTGTTATGCATAATTAAAGACATATTATTAATGTGTAAAACGAATAATCCTGCCAATATATGTAACAAATAGAAACTAGCGAACCCATATACATTATTCTTCACATCTATGAGAAATTAAAATGATTTTTAGCTTACATATTGGGAAGAAAAATAAATCATATTAGAGTCTACATCTTGATGAACATTCTAATTAAAGGAAAATATTGTTAGTTCTTTTAGAATACTATCGACATTCTAATTAAATGAAATATATGTCAATTTTTTAACAATAAAAAAAATACTAGAATGAGAACTAAAATATAAATCATCGGTATTTTACCAAAAGCAGCCTAATATAATGTTTAGTTTTATGCAATATATTTTAATCGATTATATAATAAGTTTTTAAATGACAGTTCTTAATTAAATTTGAAAAATAAGCGCTCTTAAATAATCTTAGGTTGTTGATTCTAGGCACTACCTTGGACAAGGCTGTGTTAAAGCACTTTCTTGTAAAGGAAGTGTTGTAGCATTGCGTTTTCACGGCTTGCAAGCATGGCAGCATTTTGGTATCATGGTATGTAGGATAAACTTGCTTGTAACAAATAAAACTTCAAGCAGAAGCAAGCAGAAGCAAGCAAAAAGTAATCTGAACAAATTGAAAGAGAAAAAATATAAAGCCAAACAAGAAAGAAAAATATACAGTATATTTAAATATTATCTAAATTATCGTCTTCTCCTTGGTTTCATATATAAAATTGAACTATCAGTATGCAAAACTATTAACCTCATCCGTGTTTCACAAACCTTAAAAACCGCATCATCTAGTTCCACCCACTCCTCAACCCGACTACAATTCACAACAATCAACAAACATCGCAACTTCCTTTCCATTTCTAGAAACTCTTTTACCCAAAATGAAACCAAAGCCTGACCCCATAACCTTGTAACCAGCATAACCGCGTTCCTCCGCCTCCACCTCTAAAATCAACTATAATTGCGTAAAAAAACAAATCATTTCAAAACTACCAGCATTAATAAAATACCTTTCCTCTCGATGATCTGGAAGAACCAAACGTTGACTTCACAGTGAAAAGCTTCAGAGATTACTAAAAACACAGACAGAGTTTGCAAAAATCAGTCAATAAAATCAGTGAAGGAAAATAGAAATTTGTAAATTATCATTTAAGTGAACAAACAAAAAATCAAACAAGATAAAACCAAAAATTGCTACATACCGAGGTACATGATATAGGCAAATTGATGATAATACTAATTCAGACTTTAGGGTAATTGAAGAGTTCAAAAAGGTCATGAATATAAAAAATATTGAATATGTTCCTCATTTAAACATCATACTAATTCTATCAATATTATGCACAACAACTAAGATATCTGGTGAACCGTGGACCTGTATCCTTTTAGCCTTAATAAAATTAGCAGTTTGAATTCAGACTCTACACATGCTTTTTCAGGAACCGGAACCCAGTCGAGATGAGAGTCAAACACTTTCCATCTATATGCTGCTTTAATCTATTAGGTCGCTACAAATTGGTTAATTGTAGAGGTGCAAACACAGGAATCCATATCTCGTGGGATGCATCTCTGCTAACTTATAATATAAGCATTTTAAATATGTATCAAATTCATAATCAAATTGCAACACAGGAAGTTTATAAAAATTAATACAAGCTTCATTATCAAGAAGTGCAGAATTATCAAAAGTAATTAAGGATAACAGTTTAAAATTACTAGAATTAATGAAGAAATTACCTCTCGAAAGAGAAGAGATCAGATTTTCCTTATGTTGATATTTAAAAAAACCCACAAATTCGCAAAATTAACACCCACAAATATACAACTAAAATTACCTTTTCAAAATTAACACCCAAAAACCCGTAGTTGAAGCTCAAACCCACGTCAATGAAAGCATCGTAAACCTGAATCATACTTCAAACTTTGAAATTTGACTATTGATTTCTGATTTGATTTTTGTGGATCCGAAATTAGTTTTTGTGCTGTCGGATTTTGATTTTGGATTTTGGATTTGGGAGGTTGAGTTCCACTACAACAAAACTGAGGTTAGATAGCAAAATGGAATAGCATTTCCGTGTCTTCCTATGTTAAACACTCTTTAAAGTTGGGTCTCCAACGTTATTCAACGGTACAAATTCTCTTCTACTCTTGTTCAATGCTATTCAAAGAGGAAGGGAAAAAAAGGCGGAAAGAAAATTATTTTCGCGGGAACTAAATCCTCTTCGTGAAAACCTTTTTGCCCTTTGATACAGTAAGCCACGAATCCCCAAACTAAAATCCCTTTTCATTCCATCGCCTCCAGAAGCTATCGATCCCTAATCTCAACGTAAATCACAAAATCCCTAAACCGCAAAATCAAAAATCGTTGAATCTCCCTTATCATGAAAAGTGTATACCGCATCTCTCTATTTTGAACGGGAATGAGAGGTACCTAAATCTCTTTTATACTTTTTTTTTATTGTTTTGCTTATGATTTTTAATTTGGTTTGTTTTGCTTATGATTTTTAATTTGTTTATTATCTGACCAAAATTGGCATGAATTTAACGTTTTTCAAAAAAATTTATACGAATTAACTTATCAGTTTAACTAATACGAGAATTTCATCCAATCTGAAATAATGCAGTTCAACTTACTTTTAAATGTATAGTTAGCTCAGCTTATAGTTTCAGTGTAATTCAGTAATTATCTTTCGATACAACTCTGATTTTGATTCTGTAAATTTTACAGGGAAGTAGAAGACATTTCGGGCTGACACAGAAGATACCAGATCTAGAATTTGCTTCATGAAATTTAAGCTTCCATCACTCAGCAACAATCTCTCACTCAGGTAAGGACTACAAAATAATCTATGTTTCAAGCTTGTCAAGTATGGAAAAATTAGTTGATATATGTTACTTATACAGATTTGGTAGTATTTACTAAATTACATTTAGCTTGTCTTTAGAGTGAATTGTTGTATTCCCTTGCAGTATCCATTTTCGTCAATATTTTGTTAGGAGCCTTCGAAATAGTATATTAGACATCACAAAAATACATTTCTTATTATATAATATATGTCATGAAGCTTAAAAAATAAGAAAAGAGGAAATCTATTGACCAAATGCACCCAAATAGAGACCAAAAAGTTACATATGCAATACAATTAGTATGGGCACAATCTGCATATGTACATGGTATAAAAATGTATTCTTCATTGCATCGGAGATGATTCCATTAGCTAAAGCAGGTTGTAAAACCATATGTTTAGGAAAAAGGCTTCTTCCTTTTTTATTTGGCAATAAAATGAAAGGCAAAACCGAGAAATGCATGCACTATTTGATGCATATTACGGAAACAACAATGGAGCCAAAAAAATAGACAACTATATTAATTCCAATTTTAAATTAATCTACCAAAACCCACAGAAATGGAACCGTTTTAACAAAAAGTGATCGAATATCAAAACTAACTTAGAATAAAAGGCTAGGCCTTATAGAATGTAAAATAATTTCCAGCAAATACAATTCAGTATAATCTGACTAAGTACGATATATAACTATCATCCTACGTCATCTGGTAAATACAATGCAAGTTGAAATTGATGAAATAAAAAAAATACATGTTTGTAACATATAAATTATGGAAACATATTCATGTTTGTAACATACATAAGCAATCTTGTACTTCCTAGTATTATTTAACCTATATATAAAAATCACTAAAATTTTAAAGTGATAAACGTGAAATCATGTCAGGATTTAAGTTTGTGGTAATACGTTTTGTTTTTAAGCTAAGTACTCAGTTTTTCTTTCTCAAATACAAGATTTTCCAAGTGCTACATGGTCATAATGTATTGTTAAGTTTCAAATATACAGCTGTTTACAGAGACAGCTCTGTATGTTTATTGATTTACGAAAAAGGTTACAAAAAAAACCCAGTCATCTAGATGATTCTAGATCCACACAGTTTTATATACAACGGGTTTGTATGGAAAGTTATATTGCTAATATCAACATGATCTTAGGCTTCATTATGGTAAAGCGCAATCCTTAAAAATATTTTAATGAGTCCTAGGCATCATTATGCTAATATCAGGAATAAATGCGTCTTTATCCTTAAAAATATATTTTAATGAGTCCTAGGCATCATTATGCTAATATCAGGAATAAATGCGTCTTTATCCTTAAAAATATATTTTAATGAGTTATTCACAAAGCGCAATCGAATCCAAGAAGTGTATAAAGCTCAGCCTCAAAGATCAGGTATATGTTGCTGCTAAATTTAAATATATAGATGGCTTTGAGGGTAAATAATTGAGTTCGGATTTCACGTACATGTTCAACTTTAGAAATGAATTAAATAACAGAATTCAAGCTTTTTGGTTGAATGTTTGGGCATTAATCCAAATTAAATCTTTTGCAAATCTTCTCTCTCACATGTCGATTTTGTAACGTACAATTGTCTGTTTTTTCAGTTGCCACATTAGCTTGTTATGCTTCGACTCCAACTTGTTGCTTACCTAAATGTGAAATAGTTAGATCTCCAAACGTCTGTTGCACAATACTAGAGTTCACTGTATTCTTATTCGTCTGTGTACGTCTGATGAATGTTGTCTCTTTTACCAACTTTTTTGAGTAGTTGCATTGTAGTTCCTACTGTTATGTCGAAAAACTTTATAATTTGTTATTAGGTTTTTAATCCATGTTTATATCATGAGCTTCGTTAGGCTTTGTCTTATAGATTCGAAATATGCGATTCTTATTAGGTTTTTTTTATCCTAGTGATGATATTTTATTTTATTTTTGTCATCAATAAATAGATTCGAAAACTTTATAATTTGTTATTGGGTTTTTTATCCTAGTGGTGATATTTTATTTTTGTTATCAATAAATAGTACTTCTCATAGAAAGTTGAATTCACTGTCGTTTTCTGTTTGGACCCTTGCATTTTTTTTAATGAATGCTTGTATCTTTTGATCCATAAGACGTTCTATCTATATGTATTTTTGGCTAGTTATTTACTGTCAATTGAATCAAGAGCTAAAAACGAAATGTACAGAGTAAAACTCACCGCTGAAAACGAAATGTTCCCAACATTCCAAATTCAAGAGCTGAATATCCAACGGTTGGATATGCTTTAAGCATAACCAAACTTGGTGTTGGTCATTATATTCCAATAATAAAAACCGCACATGCACTACCGCTAGTGCTTCACATGAACTGCAAATCCCCATTGAGCAAAATATATCTGATTTGATTTAGTTGTTATTTTTTTTATGTTTTGTTTGTGTTTTCCCGATTTGAGCTAATTAGTGAGGCAGGGAGGAGTATATATAGACTCTTTTTTATGAAGACGGGCTGTAGTGTGAATATAGGCTGGATGTGGACACCAATTAAAAGGGTAGTTTCGTCATTTCGTATCGTTTGAGATGAATGGATTATGAACATGTGCAATATAGGGAGGTGCGGACCGGAGGTAGACTGTTTGAGATTGACGGAAATGCCCTTGGGTTGTATGGAGAGGGGGAGGAGATTGGTGTGACAATTCAGAAATTGAGTGACAATTCGGAAATTGAGTGACAAAAGATGCGAATTTTTTTGTTTCTTTGCAATTATGTGAAAATAAGATATACAGTGATGGTTTGATGCTTCAGAAAACTTTCATTAAAGTGAATGCTGAAAAGAAATTTGATTCCAGTTATTGAAAAAGTATTAAAATACATTTGCATTTTTCAGTTTTCATAGGGATTTACCAAAAAATGGTACGTTATATAGTAAAAAGCCATTAATGAGATGAAATCATAGTTTTCCTATACGATCCGCAGTCAGGATTAAAGCTTTGTTGGTTCAACTATTGATTCTTTTATTTTTCAAAATTTATACATTTAGTCTAGTATGTGCTTCTAGTATATGCAAAGCTATTGAAATAAAAATGCTAAATAAGAAAAACTTACACGATATTCACGGTCTGCACAAAAGTTGTGTATCATTGTGGCGCAAAACTGCAAACACAATTGTAGATACGTACACAGTAGCAGTTTACAATGAAGAATGATATTTAGTAGCATGAATTGTATACACATCATACCATGCATCTTGACGTCTATACAATAGAGGGATGCATGCATTTTTTTACATGTACATTGCTTGCCTGATTGGGTGGCACTTGAATATCTTGGGTAGGCTTTAAAATAAGGAGAAAATTTTCAAGGCCTATGCACATGATTATAAGTGCCAAATTAATGAGCATTGAAATAAAGATACGAATCCATGATTTTGAGGGCCTAAGCGCATGAAATTTTGACCATTTTCCATTCCCTATTGATAGTATATTTTGGAATACAAAATAAGATTCGCATCTCAAAATTTAAGCAGGAAGCTACTAGACATTGTTGGATCATTGGAATATCTGTCAATTTGCCATGGACTTCTTCAGCATGTTTACCCAGAAAAATAACAAGACTAATGTTTAGTCTAAAATTTTAGTGGGTGGTAGCCTAGTCCTTTAGTCTGTACTAAAGTACTGTGATCTTTAGCTATATATCTTACGTATTATATTGACTAAGTATATTGGATAATTATCCTGAAAATATTTTGTCATGTGCAATTCCAAACGTATCTCGGATTGAGAATTTATTATCAGTTTGATAGTGGTAATTATATGCCAATAACTTGAATTTATTTTTTCTTTATCTATTTTTGATTGTGGTCATTATATGCCAATAATATATAGCTAACTAAAAATGTGGGGAATGTAGCGAAAACTTGGTACTAGTCAATAAAAAGAAGTTTTGTTATATATATCAATACCGATCATAAATGAAATTACTCTTCACCTAAGACAATCTATTTGAGTGTTGCGAAAATTACCTGGGACCGAGTCCAATATCATCCCAGTTCAATGTCAGTAAGGAATGACAAGAGTAACCGCCTCACATAATTCTTCAATGTTTCTTTCACTATAAAATCATTTTATCATATTTATAATGAGAAATTTATAATGAAAATACTGTTAAGGGTAGTAGTTGAGTTATTTAGATGTGACAATAGATATGCAGTTCCAAATCCCAACAGCATTAATTAATACGCTGTCCGTGTTCGTTTTTCAAAGCTTTTACATCCACAAATGCAAATCGGCAAATGAACACGTCAAAATGCAGTAGGTTTATTTTCTGTGTTAGATGTGTGTGAAAAAACTGAAATGAAATCCTTGAATTATGTGAGTCATCATCACGAGTATCTCATGATATCTTTTTTGCCTAAGCCTGTCTACTATATCATGATCTTGGTTTCATAATCTGGGGTAGCTCAATTTGCAAATCGTTATTCGCCCTACACACCCCTTATATTTTAGAAAAATTCCACATGTCCAGTCTATTAGAGTGTCGTGAAGCAGTAATAACAAAGCGCGGATAAAATCATTTTATCAAATTTATAATGAGAAATTCAAATTCAAGATAATATAAACATTGGTTAATTCTAGTTAAACATGTGAAGTTGCCGACTTTTATTCATCTATTCATTACATGAAATGTTTCATTAAAAAATTGAATGCTAAACTTTTTGAATTTTGTCTATATAATTTTTTTACATGTTAGAATTGAATGGTTTCTTTGCTCAGACCTAATAATTAATTGTTTCTTTGGATTATAGATTTTTGTTTGCTTATATATAGAAATGATGGATAAAGATTGGGTACGTCTGAACAAGTAATTATTACAATACTCAAGTATAATATTGAATTTAAAACATATTTTAATATATATGGTTTTTTTTTTCATTTTGTTCGTAGAACCACTAAAGAGTACTTTTCCTACAGCTGTTAAATATGTGAAATTAGTATTAATTAGTATGTGAAATTAAACAACCAAAACCATTAAGATCTAAATATGTGGAAAAAAAATCACATTTAATGAATATACTTGTCAACAGTGATTGTAATTCCTACTACATTCCTACTATATGCTTTGTTTTTGTACTTTATTGCTCCATCAAAACTACTTGATAGAGTGAATCGACTTGGTAAGTTTTTCAAAATTATACCATACCGACTAGAGCATGGAATTTTGCTTGAAATCCACATGCTTCTGTTTTCCATTTTTATCATGAGGTTCTGGATTTCCATCCTTAAAATGCATTTAACATTTTTTTGTTAATCGACTTATCTACGTAAAAAGCATAATCATTTAAATCGTAGTCAACAATTAGTGCTTCTTGCTATGAGTTGCACAATTAAAAGGTAATAACACATTTCTTATTTGTCTTTACAAAAGGTTGTTTATTTTGTTGAGTAGAGTGTATTCCTTGGTTTTTCGTTTATCCGTATTAGTGTTACACAGTTGCAGTTCCTTAAAAGCTTCTACCAAGCTGTGGTAAGCAGTAATAATTGTTGCTTGAGTACATCATTGACAGTTTTTTTTTATAAATCTTGTCGTAGGATTTCCTGGTGTAATTCATAGAATTTTGAATAAAATCCATCTGGACCTAGGCTTTTTGCATCATCAATAGAAATTAAAGCTTTTTGATTTCACCCGTTATAACTGGCAGAGCAAGGTACTCTTCTCCCTCACTATTAATCCCCATTTGAACTGCTATATGTAGACTATTTACTATTTGCTGTTATAACTTGGTTTGTTCATGTAATAGAAACTTTATTATATTTTTGGACAACCCAACAGAATATTTGATTTAACTCTGTACATGTGATCAATATTTATTTCACCCTGTTTTCACTGCTGATTCTATTTTTTCTTTTGATTGTTGCTTGAGTACATCATTGACTATTAATCCCCATTCGAAAGCTCTTTTTTTTACTTCATTTTGTTTAGACTCAACTCTGATAAATTAAATTGTTCATTAAGTTGAGCTAATATATCAATATATATCATGAAAATTGTGATCTTCATTAAGAGTCATTTGGATGTTAACAAAGAAATTTTCTGTGTTTATAAAAAATAATCAGTGTATTATTTCATTTGTATAAAGAGCCTTTGATTGAGTAAAACCAAAATGATATATATATCTATCCACACAGTAGACCCAGATATGATCGTCATCTGTAATATAAGACACAACTTTAAGTTTTTAACCTAAATTGTATTGTAAATATTTTCGTATTGTTTTTGTTGTTTGCTTCACCTTTTTATTCTGTCTGAGGATGTTATTCTGGTAATACAGGAAATGGCAAAGAAAAGGAAGATTACTCGCAAACAAAAGCAAGCCGAGAGCCCTCATGAAGAATTTGAAGCAAATAACGAAACCAATGAGCAACCTGAAGCAAACGTAGAAATCAATGTGCAAGATGAAGCAAATATACAAATCAATGAGCATCATGAAGCAAATTTAGAAACCACCGAGAAAGGAACTAAAGCATGTAGAGGAAATGCGATGCAGACTGAATTTAATATTGAAATCAATGAGTTTGAAACAGAAAATAATTTGGTGGAAAAGGAGACTGGTATACAATTACATGAAAATCTGGTCGAAAAGAAAAAAACAAGAGGTCAGACTAGAATGAAAAGACTTCCATCGGATCGTGTATCTCGGGTTAATGTTGAATTCAACGAGAATGCCATACCAACAGGAGATGGTTCTGTAAAATTATCTTCTTACTTAGGACCGCTCGTACGGGAGCATGTTCCAGTCACAATTGATGATTGGCGGTTAATTGATGATGATTTAAAGTTTGGGTTGTAGAGTTCTATTCAGGTATTGTTTTCATATAATTATTACGAACGGAATTTCTTGCTTTCTTTGTTCATTTTGGTTAGTTTTTTAATAGGCTAAAATGGGTTCTTTTTTAATTGATGATTTTTTTTTGGTATGTGCTCGACCTTATGACATTCATACATATACATTACGAACATCATGAGTTGCTGATGTACATTTTTCATATTTTTGGTATTTATTTCAATATATGAAAAGAACAAAACCAATAGGCTAAGGAAACATCAAGTCCGAAACCATTATATTTTGCATTTTAAATTTTTTTCCTTTTGCGTATTTAGTGTGTTTGCATGTTTAGCTATGTGCGATATTATTGCTTGAAACTGTGAGTATTATTTTACACATGCTACACCTCAATTATTAATACGATGTAGGGTTTATGCTGAGATATTATTTAATACCAAGTCAATTAAAATTATTTTCTTTTTTCCAAACTATGAACAATGACTATGATGTTAAATATAACACACTTTAGCTTCAATGATCATTAGAACCCTACAATTAAAATACATAACCCTGCAATTCATTGTTAAATGTCCACGCGTTTGTGATGATCCATCTTTAAATTATCTCAATGCTCAGCAGATATGCCAAGAAACTGAATTCAGTAAAAAAAAAGCACACTATATATTAATATATTCATTTTGGTACTCAATTAAAATTCTGTTAGCATCATTTTCATATACTATAGGTGTATGCCAGTAAACTGTATACTATTTTAAAATTGAAATACTATTTTGTTTATAGGTAAGAAACTAATGAAGAATACCACAAATCTTTATTAATAGTTTTATACTTGAATTGGGATGCATATGCACAAGAACATTTTTTTTATGCATCTTCCCAGGTCTTTCTCACATGTTAGTTAATATATGCATCTTTATATGTATTTGAAATAATTGAATGTAGTTTTTTTTTTAAATGTACAGCAAGTATTTGTTTTCTTTAGTGTTGGTCTTATTGAAAGTTATATTTTGCAGGCAAGATTTAAACTAGATGAGGAGTGGCAAAAAGTGCTTATTTTCCAACAAATGGGATGCATCTGGAGGGCTTCAAAAAGCAGATTAGTTAGGCAAATATTGAAAGCAAAGAACACAGAGATTGGTTGCAGGAGTTGTGGCTTCAACTGATCCAAATGAAATGGTCCATTTTGTTCAACTTGGAAGAGATGTCGTTAAAGTTTGAGTAGTGAACGCTACGGTTCCAGATGCGGTTCTTTGGAGACCAACTTTTGATCTTGTCTGCATTGAAGATACCGTAGGTTCTACGATAGCATGGCCAGCCGCAAAAGTTGTAACAGAATCTAGTTCTAGTAAGCAAACATTATTTCTTTTATAGATACAAAATTTTAAGATATATACACATTTGACGTTCTACCACTTTTATATAGGTAACCAGTGTTAAAATTTGTTAGCTGTTCAGAAGGGAAGCAACTACTTTCGCCCTAACTGTAAGTTTAAAATTCCTGCATTTATTTTGGTACATTGAGATATGCATTAGAGTTCTGAGTGTGCCTGGAATCTTTGTCTTGAAAATTAAGTTGTAGTGCATTTTATTTCCTTCAAATGAACTATGTTTTCTTGTGGGTAGCCTTTTGATCCTAATGCATATCTCCAACTGGGAAAACGTAAAATTCTCCTTTTTTGTGGGCTGTTTTCTATATGGACCTGAATTGCCACTTCATGTAATATGATTTTTCAAAATAGTTTATTTTGACAACTTTTAGGTGTTGTAATTTGGGCAAAGGCAAAGTGGTCTAAAGCTAAAACAAATAAGATTTGATTATTTTCACTTTAAACATGTAGATTTCTGTTTGTTATATGATAGACATGCAGTCAATAAAATATTGTAAATTGACTTTCCTTTTTGATTTTTGATGATTATTTTGATCACTGACTGATTAGTTTATAATTAATATCATTAGACAATCAAATAACACAAGCTTACAACTCTACTGGCTATATACATTCACACATGCACATAATACATATATATGAAACGTATTGCATGCTAGCAAATTGAAATATTGGTTTGAGGTGGCCGCAATCCACTACTGTAATGCACTACTGTGTTTACTTTCAGTGCACCAATTGTTTGAGTTGATTCTGAAGCAACGGATTATTAATTATTATTTTCAGAGGATCCATTTTCCATGAGCAGGAAGAGGACCAGCTTATACCAAGGTATGTGATTCCTTCCTTCCACTTTCTATAAAGCTTCTACAAGTCTCCTACTGGTTTCCGTATTAGTTGCTATGTAAGTTCTATAATCAATTTAATTGGGTAAAGTGGATTTTGATTATCAAACACATGACTAACAAGGAAATTCAGAAAGGCATTTTGCATAATGACATGGAAGCTCTGCAGTGAAAGTCATTTTAAATCCTTATATATATATATTGGCAAGACACTTTGCTATCAACCAATTGAGTACATGAAGTGTGAACTATTAACATTCACATAGGTCCCATTATATTGTTCTTCCCGAGCATGTTATCATCGTACATGGGTATATATTTTTGCAAGTACAAGCAACAAATTTTAATCTCCTGTTTTGTTACCATGGAGAATTTAGTCTAGTTAACTAGGATCGTCTTAGCAATTCACGTAATTGACACCAATAAAGAAAAATAATAACGGATATGAATCCATAAGGTATGTCACTACCGGGAAAAACAAAATAGACCGATGGTCTTACAGGGCATGCAACGATCGTACTTACTGACATTTCATATTCTGGTGGGACCTGCCACTTAGGACTAGCAGTTTGTACTGTGAACATTGATGTTAGTTGGGCAACCGTATTGGTGTTCTAAATTAATCCGTGAATCATGAATTTTACTGCTTTGTTATAAAACTAATTGTATCTATCCTTCTTTTCTTTTTGTTTAGTTTAAACTTCAAAGGTTCTTTTACTTTTATGTGTTTAGGTTAGATGTACTTATGTAAATATGACTTGACAACCAATTCAGAATTTGAAGAAGGAACCAAATGTAACATAATCATTTCGTTTAATGATATATTACAAAAACTGCAATCTTGATTGCACTGCTTACGAGCAAAACAAAAATCAAGCAAGTTTTATCTTTGTTGTTCAAACATTTCTTTTATTGAATTTTAACATGATGATATCTTAAAATTCTACCAAATGTACCAATTACTTTGAAACATGGAATTTTCTCATTCATAATCCAAATAAGTTTTTGAATGTTGTTTTCTAATTATTAATTGAATTTGGTGATGAAATTTAATTATTTTTTTATCTAAGTTTGGACAATTCAATTTGAGTGATTATTTTATCAACTGCTATATTATTGATGTTGAACTGAGATAGTATTGTTTTGCAAATGATGTTGTGCTATTAGAATATATGACATTGTAATATGGTATGTGTATGCCAGTGTTAAATAGTTAGCTAGTCACTGTGTCTTTGTTGTATTATTGTATCAGTACCATTCGAAGGTTTGTTCTTACGCTTACGATTTTATTAAGTATTTGATAACCACAAATTTTGAGAGATTCAAATATATGAATTCACCTAGCTATGTCTGTAGCTATGCCTGTAGCTTGTTTAGTCGACAGCCGAATCCCATGACCATGAATGCCAAATATATGAATTCTCTGTTGTTGTTCATGCAAAATCTAATACCAGAAGACTGCATTTGTTTCAGCATTATTGTGCTTAGCAGCTGCCTATCAATCCACTTTTCTTTGTCCATATTAATATTTATTTCCCATTGTTAGCAAATCACATCAACAGCAGGCTCAAAGCTGAGACCTGGCAAACCCAAACTAACTCTTGAATAACAACTTAGCTGGTCTCCAAGTGTCACCCTCGTTAATCACAAACTCATAATGTATATTTCTGTAGTCATTCCTGATTTTATAGGACTCTTTTATTTTCTATTGTCATAAGCTACCTGAGATGCCGTGTTCTCCGGTGCAGCCTTTATATGTTCTTCCTAGTATTGAGTTTGTGCATGTATATAGTCACAAGTGGAATGCATAGTTTTTGAAATATCCACCTTCCTATTTACTTGCCGAGTCTTCCTCGTATTGAGTCTTTACTTGATTTTTCCTGCATACCTACTAGTAATTCACATGGATCCAATTTCTGTACCAGTTCATGTTGAGTTGAACTGACAGCTTTTGAATTTACATTATTGTGCTGAGTTAAGTGGAATATTAAGCTAACATTGCTTATTTTTGTTGGAATTGTATATGTGATATGTATATATGCAAGTTTAAATATTTTAAGCTAATATTGCTTACTTTTGTTGTTACAGGACCAAATTGCCTATGTTTTGGACAAAATATCAAAAGCAAAGCAAGAGTAAACCAAGCATTCGACTACTTCGTAAGTAATTTGTTAATGCAAATATGTATGACGTATTATGGACATGGAAGAGTTGATCAAACAATATGTATGAGTTCTTAAGTTTGGATATATGAAAAGTAATTTGAATGATATGTATGAAATAACTAGTTTGAATATATGAATGTTGTTTGAATGATATGTATGAAATATTATGTTGATTTACATGTTTGTGAAAATGTGTTATGTTTGTATACATTTGAGAAATAGATAATGATATATATGAACGTTGTTTGGATAATATGTACATACTTAAAAGTAATGGAAGAGCAGGAACAGTGGTATACAAAGGGGAAATGCTATACAAAATTGTAAAAGATATTATAGCTTTTAAAAAACGCTGTCAAAATATGGGGAAAACGCTATTATAAAACGTAACATAGGCTATTATAAAACATAACAAACGCTATGTACTTGTACGTATGAACGCTATACAATCAAAGCAATAAACGCTATGGGAACAAAAAGAAACGCTGCAGTAGAATTTTAATAAACGCTATCACAGGTGGCAGTTGGCTAAGAATTCATATAGCGTTTCCGTTTAATAGCAAACAAGAAACGCTATTGATTTTCCTTTTTAACAGCGTTTTGCTATGTGCTATTTTAAGTTGATGGTCTAAGATAGCATGTCGTCACATGGCGTTCTCTGAAACGCTATATTTTCCTGTAATAGCATTTTTGAAACGCTATAAAATCCCTTTTTTGTTGTAGTGTTTTGATTTCAAAAAATGAATGGCAGAGAACGACATAATGATTTGAGAAATACGGAAGAAAGATAGATCGGATATTTAATTCGTCTAAAACCCGGCGATTTGAGAGGAGAAATATGGGAGAGAAACATTCGCTTAGAAGGAACGATTTGGGAGGAGGAACAAAGGATAAAAAAAACGCGTGAAAGAAGGAGGAACGATTTGAGAGGAGAGAGCGGAGTATATTGGCATTGCTATATTTATGTTCCGTGTAAAATTGGGATGGACAAATTTATTTTGGCTCTCTTACAGTAGAGAAACCTCCCTAATGGTCGGTTGATTAATATATGCTAGATTCAACAAGGTTTTTAAAATTGACCAGTATTACAATTAAATAACCAACTAGTACTGATTTTCATGGTTGCAGGGCCAATATAAATAGCCTAAATTATTTAAAAAGGTAAAGGACCACACAATTGTAAACTATTTCAATAAGGCAAAAGATTGTTACAAACAAAATTCAACACAGAAAGGAAAACTTGAGGCACTACATTAATTGGTTTTCCGGATAACTTGTGAAGTTGGCAGATTGTTGACATCATATGAAAATCAATGGAGCAAACACCATATTATAAAATTTTATTGTCAAATTAGTCACCTGATATGACTCTAGCTTTGAAAACACGCCCTTTTTTCCTTCTCAAAATTGCTAGGAAAACCGAACAAGCATGTAAGCTTGTGTACAAGGTGGTTTGACACTTAAGTTGTTGTATATTGTTATTGAACTTAAACTCTTTTGTAATTTCATATAATCCCATCTCTTTCATTAACTAAGCATTCTTCGATGTAAACATAGTACTGTGAATACGTGGACAATAAGGGAATCAATTTTAAGTTCAATCTTAGTGGCCATGTTTTTTTCCTTTTCTTTTAATTGTTGTTTGTAAATGGTTGTTAATATATGCTAAGAGATCAGACTCAAAATATACTACAATGGTCAAATACATATAAATGTTTTCACAATTAACTGACTTCGTTTGTTCAAATCCAAATCGTGCAACGCTAGTATAGAACAAAAGATTAATCAAAATACCCAAATTAAACAGTTAAAATACCTAATAAAATAATCATGAGATAAAATCTCACCTTAAAAAGCAAGAGAGGACGAGGAAGATTTCGACAATTGGTAGATTTGGATGGTTGGATGATTTAGACGGCACAATTTGGCTGTAGTACAAATTGAATACAGAATTGAAACTTGGAAATTGGATTGAATGCAGAAATTACTCCCAATTTTTGTAGAGGTCGACTGTTGGTGGGCCGACGATAGGTGGTTGTGGTTTTTTTATTTTGAATGAAGATTTTTTTTTCGTTACCAAATTTCATTGAACTCGCACCAAGTGTTTTCTTCTTCCCTCTATGATACCAATTTTATGCTCTTTTTTTCCTTTCCCCTAGATTATTATTACATCTGTTTATAATAGATGCAATTTTTTTATTATACAGTCTATTTGCGTCTAATTATAAAATGAACAAACGCAAATAAATATACTTAATTTTCCTTCCCACCTTACCGCGTCTATTTATAGACAACAACTTATGCAAAGGTTGCAAGAATATTTACTTTCATTTATGTATGTCTATTGTTTATTAGGAATAGATGCAAATTCTATTATTTGCGTTTAATGTTTACAAAACAAATGCAAATGAGGAGACGCAAAAGACAAGTTTTGTACTAGTGAATTTTATATATTAGTATCTAAAATTTTGGTATTTTAGATTATTGGATTGGGCCTTAGAGTCTTGTAAATTGAGCAATAAAAAGGAAAATGAATTTGGAATTTATATATATACATTTTGTGAAAAAACAATGTTAGGAAGATATTCTACTTCAAACTTATCTTTGAAGATATTAGTATGAAAGAAATATATAAAGGTTTTTTAATAAAGAACGGATTGTGATACACTTTAACTTAATGGAACAAGAAGAATTATAAGATAAGATTTTATGAATCAATAAGATTGTAAGTAAACGTGTTTTGTTAAAGTATCAAGGAAAGGTGCAGCGAAAGAGATGTACAAAATATAGGTGAAACACCATATTTTGTTATACCTATTTCAACAAAGAAATGAAAAATATTAAAACAAAGAAGTTTTCTCGTTACTTTAGACAAAACAAAAAAGTCTTCTTTAGAAAATATTTATAGAAACTTGATCTTATTAATTCCTCTTGAAAAGGAAATGTGTATTAAAATAAATCAGAGCTTCAACTAAGTTAAAGTGCATAATCCTTTTTTCACTTTTAGGAAATTTTTGAGAAGATAAAATTTAATAAGTTTAAAGATGATTTATTAAGAATAGTTTTAGTAATGCATGAATAGTCGGTAAAGGTATAGGAATTATTTTGGTATGTGAGTATTGTTTTAATGGAGAGAAGTTTAAGAAAATATTAAACTTGTATGGTTTATGTGAAAAAGATAAAGAGAAAATGGATTGGAAAGAGCAAGTTTAGGGTTTTTATAAGTGAAATTATGTCATAATTTGCAATTAATGGAAACCCATTTTCAACACTTCTTGAGGAAGAAGAAAGTTCAGCATGTATGTTGTCTCACTTTACGGTGAAATGAGAACTAGAGGTATGCGGCATGAGTTCGTAGATATTGATAGATGGAACAGAGGAACGCTATGGTTGTCTATATTTAGTGATGAGGACCCTCTTATGTCAGATGGACAATGTCTTAAGTCTCATAGTCCTTGTGGATAGCCACAATTAGCCATTATATCTTTTACCTAGTAGCGATTGCATTAGAGCATGTTTTTTTAGTATAGATTTTCACTCCTATATAGTATTCTATTTTGTTATTGAAAAATAGAATAGTTTAGCGTGATATTCTCTTTCTAGGTGTTTGTTATGATCAATAGAGAAGAATTAAAACATAAGATATTGTAAGTAAAATAACAGTAGAAGCAAAAGATGAGTAACTACAAGAAGAACAAACAAAATTTACGGAAAGCAGCGAATGTGATAACTGCAATAAATGAGAATAGCAAGAGAAAATAAATTCTTACAAAATAAGTTGGAATTGAAAAAGAAATTCATCGTACGTAAGTTGGGCTTGGAAAAGAAAATAGAAATTTCTATAGAATAGAAATGAAAGGTTCCAGATACGTGGAAAAAGATGTGTATAAATAAAGTGTAAAATACAAAATTTTCCATTTTCTCCATTTTTCCATCATAAGAATTCGAATTCAAAAAATTAGATTTGTCTAAAATTCAAAATTTTAAAGTTCGTTGGTAGGATTTGGATGTAAAAATTGGATGAACTATGCCCTTGTTCAACAAGCGTGAGGGAGAAATTAGATGAAAAGTTATTTTTCTTCTTAAATTCATTGCATTTATGCAGAAACTGCTAGTATATTTAGGTTGTGTGCATTATGTTTTCAAAATATTTTTGAAAGAAAAATGCGTTCATACAGTAGGTACCGCTCTGGGATGTTGTATATAACGTTGTTGTATACACAATTATATGATTTTTGTTTGATGATAACAACCAAATGTTTATTATTTTAAATGTGTTTGTTACTATACTGTTTTCATATATACATCATAGACATGAATATAATATTTATATTCAAATAAAATACGACTATACGGAAATTCAAATATTCACACAGTATTTTAATTGAATAGAATATTATATTTCAACATTTAAATTGTACATATTTACAACTCCACTATTTGTACACATACACAGATATTACTTCACATGGTATTGTTCTGGTAAATAAACTGAATACGATAGACAAATTTGTTTGAACACAATAATATATTATTTTAAACAAATTTTTTTTATTACAAATATCATTACAATTCTCTCTACAACACTCATACAGTCACTCTGTATATACGTTTTCATATAAACATACATTTTCACAATAACTCATATACACACTGAAACTCTGTTCTTGTCTTCTGTCTTCTGTCTTCACAGCATCTTCACTATCAGTCTAGTCATCACCTGCTTACCTGTCATATGAAACACACACACAGTACACTGCAATAGAAAAAAAATTGAATACATGTGAAAACAAAATTAATTTTTAATTTTTTTTATTTGCCTCAGATTTCTGGTGTGTTTCTCATCATTTTTCATTACTTGATCTGATCTGTATCTAGTCAGTTTGTGTGTATATATATATATAGTACAGGGATAGGAAATTTTATCTGATGGCTGCATATACATATGTGTATAAATATACGCATGTGCACTGCCTTGCCAATCAGAGTGCAACTGAGGAGTAGCCACGTTGACCATCTCGACTCAGTGCACAACCAACAGAGGAACAACGCAAGCCAAAGTGGTTGAGCACAATACAAAGTGCAACACAGTTCAAAGTGGTCGAGCAAATAATATGAGCCAAGCAATTTAAACATGAAGCATAGGTGAAGCAGCAACAAATGTGGTCTGCAAAGAGAGGACAGAAGCATACATGAACAAGTGAAGCATAAATGGTGCAAGTGTACAATGGTACAACAAATTTACAAGTACAGTTTCATGTTCAAGTGTCTATTCAACAACAATGCAACCAAGCTCAAGTAAATGCAGCAAGTATCATAAGCATCGTCAATGAACAATTTTTCAAAACAGTGCACTGGTGTACATGGGTTAAGCATTACAAGCAATATGGTTTGAGCAGAAATAAGCATGGATGTGAATCAGCACAACATTTTAAACATGAATGGTACATGATGGATCAGCAACAATGACCAGTTTCAACTCATATGAAAGCATACAAAGGATGCACAGTCATGAGAAAAAACTTAAGTGACATGTTCAAAGGAAAACAAGAAACAAGTATCAGCAGCATTGACACAAGGCATTCATTTCAGACTCAAATACATAAGCAACAGCATGGACATCATAGTTTCCAAGATTGCATGGGAATAACATGTAGGCACAGCACAATACAAAATGATCAAGAGGTGCCTTTCAAACATGTAAACAAGATAGCAGTCAAGAATGGTTGAACATGAAGTACCCAGATCGACAAGTCAACACAAGTTACATAGTGGGGAAGCAAGGAGCATAATAATGCAACTGGTTGATGTGTAAACAAGTCATGGAAGAATAAACAAGTGCAAGTAAAAGTGCATTCATATGTGCATGATGGTCAGTAAAGGAGAATAAGCTTGTAAAGCTCAGCTAAGTGATGATATAACTCATATGTGCAGTATAAAGACATGTCAAGCAACAGCTAATAGTGGACACAACATATGGGGATGTTCAACTAATTTAGTTTCATGCACGTGTAAAACAAAACAGTCTCATTATGGTTACGGTCAACATACAAATCAGCAATGATTCACAACAGTGAAGCTAACACGATAGATTCATGAAGCACAAGATAAGTGGTTGGAAAAAGGGTTTTTAATGTCAAAAGGGAAAGCAACAAGTTTCATCAATTCAATCAAGAAATTCAAAAGAGGAAACTTTCGAAAATCAGATCAAATCCTTTTTGGCGAAATCAGAGGTAATAGGATTTATAGATCCTATATGAACAGCACTTAATCACTAGCGAATAGATCGAGAATCCAAGCAATAAAAAATCAAAATCCAAAAATAACGATTCGAAGAATTTAGGATAAAATTACTCACAAATTTTTTTGGGTTTCGACTGCCAGAGAAAAATCCCAAACCGATTGATCAAACCCATCAAAGCACTGAAAGCATCCTTCGATTCAAGGCATCATTGAAGCAATTTCATCATCGAATCAACCTGGATTTGGGAAGTTTTGATAAAACCCTTGAGCCGCCATTTTTATTCCACGAAGAAAGTAATCGGGATAAATGAAAAGAGGGTGCAACACAATCAAAATGAGCCGGCCTTCCCTATGCTTGGTCAAGCAAATATTAAAGGGGATGGTCCTATAGTCTTTATCTCCTAGATTTTTTAGTTTTATTTCGTATTTTTTTAATTCGAGTGGTAAAATGTTTCAATTAGTTTCTAGAGTTCTGTAAAAATCTAGGGACTCAGTTAGGAGTTAACTGACAATTTACTAGTATCTGTAAAACTATGGGAAAATCTGGTCTAGTGGATATAGACCAGTCTAGGGTTTTGAGCGTAGGGCTAGTCAGGAGCAGGAAGTGCGAGTTTACAGCGTCTGCAAGCGAGATCTGTTATTAACACCTAGTAGAAACCTTACGAATGCAACATTACGCAGGTTTTTGCCGAAGCTGGGTATCTCTGTGTGTTATTTCCTTTCTGCTTTTTATTTCTGCTACATTCTGTGATCTGTTTATTATTTTATATCCTGTTAAATTTTTAATTCAGCACAAAACTGTGACAAACCCTATTCACCCCCCTCTAGGGTTAATCTAGATCCAACAAGTGGTATTAGAGCAGGTTATTTTATTAAATCTAGACTAATGGGTCATCCTAGTTGTCACCCTAGTGAGAGTCAGTCCAGTAAAATTCCAACAATTTTCATTTAAATAGAATTTTTTAATTGGAAAATAAAAATGAAAATCTATGTAAAATCTATTCATATTAAATATTGGAATATTGTTATTAATGGAGGAGATTTGTTAGATAAAAGGAATAAAGTTATCAATACTCATGCTATGGACCTTATTTATTCTTGCCTTAGTATTGATCAATTTAAACTTATCTCCCATTGTTTAACTGCGCAAGAAATTTGGAATACTCTCAGTAAGAAGTATGAACAAATCGACAACAGCTGTTCAAAACACGAGAAAGTCAACGCAGATTCAGAGTTCTGCTTAACAGGATTTACAAATGAAAATTCAGATGGATCAGTAGACGGAGATTCAACAGACGATGAGACATGAAATTTCTCATACGAAGATTTAGTTTATATGTGTGCTGATCTAGCTAAGTCTGTTGATAAACTCCAATGTAAAAACAAATTTCTGAAATCTAAAAATCTTGAGTTGACCAGCAAAATTAATGATTTGGAATCACAACTTGAATATTTTAAAAACTCTTCAAATTCGGACTGCAAAAATTATTTGAAATTAGAAACCAGTCTTGTTCATCTCAATTAAAATATTCAAAAGTTTGAAAATGAAATTTTGATCTTAAAAGAGAACAAGATTGAGTTATCAAGCTCGAACAATTTTATGCAAAAGGAATTTGAAATTTTTAACACTACTATAAATTCCAAACTTGAAATTGCTGAAAATGAAAATTTAGTGAAAAGTGACTTGATATTGAAAGAACCTGAAAATGAGATTGAAAAATCCAAGAATTTTAAGTCTGAAAAATAAAAATGATTTGAAATCCCGAAATCTCAAGCCAGAATTAAATTTCTTAAAGATGAAAATTTGATTTTGAAAACTGATTTTGAAAAGAATAAGATCACTAAAAACCGTTGTTCAGATTTAATGAAAGAGAATGGTGATCTTAAATTTAAAATTCAACAACTTGAAGCAACTTTGGTTAAATTTTCTAACGGTGAAAATCTCTGAATATGTTGTTGAAAAAATATTTTTCATCTGGAAATAAAAGTGGACATGGCTTTGGAAAAAATAATGTTTTTCAAAATCGAAACTCAAATGATTTTAAAAATCCTTCGGAAAGAATCGATATGAAAATTCAAACACTGAGAATCGTAAAGGATTTTTGAATCATATTTGTGCTGTGAATTTGTTTTATCATAATCCATTTGAACAATTTTGGATCTCAAAAAGAAATAAAACAAACTTCATAAACTCAAACGGATCTGGGTTCCAAAAGGTACAAACATAAATTCGAATTAATTGTTATACAAACAGGTTTAGGTAGTTAAAGTTGTAAACACATTTCAGAGTGGTTTTACAAATTTTGTTAGACCACTCGATCCTTTAAACTGTTAGGTACCAGAGGAGGCCGGGGAACTACTTTGCAAAAGAGAAACTGAATTCAAACTGCTTCATATCATCAGATTTTTCACAGTTCCTTAGTCAAGTTTTGATGGTTTAGAGATTCTGGTATAAATTGATTTCAGGTATGATCTCCAAACTCATCTTTGTATATTCTCTCTGTTTTTATTTTCTGTGTTTATTCCTTCCTCTACCCCTACCTTTTTTCTTCAGTTTTTTTTCACTGCTATATTTTTTTTCTTTATGGGCTTCATTAACTTCCAATAGCATAAGTCATGTTTTTCTGGAAATTTGCTTCTCTTGAATAAAACTCTAATGTTTAATAATTTCCAGATCTTGAATTCAAATTTGTAAATATTTCTGCAATTATTTTGAAGCTTATTTTCTGATTTCTGAATTTCTAACAGTGCTGAAGCATTCATATCATATCTTGAACACTGTTAGTTTAAATTCTAAATTTTTTGAAGATCTGAATATTTAATGAAATTTCACATATATTTGCTATTTTTATTTTTCACTAATTCTTTTTAGAAAAGCTTGAAATAATATAATCATTACAGCACACCAATATTTATCTGTGGTGATAATTTCATTATTTTTTCAGATTGGCTTGAAAATTTTGAATGTCTTGAATCAGTGATACATCTTGAAATTCATCTTTATTCATGATTATAATGGTTGAATTTTGTTTGTTTGAAATCATATAAAATTCTTGATATTTTGAATATCACACAGCTCTTACATTTAAAATTAACAATCTTGTGTGACTGATTCATTATATCTCAAAACTTGCCATTGTTTCAAGTGATTTCAAATAAATTATTTTAATTTTCTGGATCATGAATACCTCTCAAAACTTGATGTAAATGATATGAAACTACTTTGGTGCTTGTGAAAAATTCTTTGAAAAAACCTGGTCCTTGAAATTTATTGTTATTTCATGATTATATGATTTAAATATTCGTTTGTTCAAAATCAATTGAAATTATTGATTTCTTGAAACTCACACACATCTCAAATCTGAAATTTATAATTTGGTGTGACTGATTCATCTAATCCTGGTATTTTCATATTTCCAAAAATGATTTCAAATAAACGGTAATTTTTAATCTTGGATCCTGAATCCACTTATGTGACCATCAGCTTGACAATTCTGCTTTGAAACTAATTTGTGTGTAGCGACCCATCGGTTTTAAGCCTTGAAAATCGACATAAAACACCTTTACCGTATCTCATGCCGATCCTCCAAGCACTGAAAACACTGGATTGTCATGAGAAAGAATTTAGAGGGTGAGAAAAGAAAGAAAGAAATATTAGAATAGAAGAAAGAAGAAGAACACATCAGAATCTCACAGCGGAACGAATAAAATATAATATCAAATCTCTTTATAGAAAAGAACTGTATATACATACCAATCATCAGAGTACAACATATATCAGTCACAGCGGAAAACTATCTGTATATAACTAGCGGTGAGGCTGCCTGCTTCTAGCTCCTGAAACTCCAAGCGAAACCTAACCTGGAACATACTCGGTCTGACCCGAGCACATTTGAAGCAAAGCAAAATACACCGAGTCAGTCTGGAATACTATCAGTGATAAATACACAGAAACACACACTGGTTTAACTTTGGAAAATCCTTTATGAAATCAAAGGATAATAGTAAGACCAGCCCACACATAAACACGGACGATTTTTACCTTACTATAACCCAAACCAATTTTGAAATCATAACTTATTCTGATATTATCATAGTGTCTAAATACAAGTAATTTAGAATCTAGCGGAGCGCTTTCATCTCACGCTCCACATATATAGTATACAAACCAAAATCGCGGGCGCTTATTGGATATTGGATTCCAACTTGACAAGGTATGGGACCACCTTCCGACTGTGTATCTCTAGAGGCGAATACACTGGGTTCAACAAGAACGTCTTGCAACCTGGCCCTCACATGACCGACCACTCATTTTGCTTGAGTGTATCGAATGTATATCACCGACGGTTGGGATCAGCAACCGCCTCCCGAAAAGGGACAACATCAAATATAGATTAAAGAAGCAAATGGATTTTCTCTAGATAGGTGATCATACATCCTAATGGGAGCGACCCACATAGCCATGCTGCCTGCCCGATTTTTGTCATTTCCCGGTTGATGAGGCTTGAGGCCAGAACTTAACTTTAAGACATCTGGTCATCATTCACTTCGAATGCCACATCGTCAGATCCGCCAGATCACACTGATTGATGTCAACAAGGATACTCTAGTTTATTTGGCTAGAGAATAACCATTACTCCACCATCAACTATGGTACGTTTGGAGAAATCAACGCATGTAATTCCTTTGGAAATACTTTGTCAGACATCCGTCCATTCAAGTCATCCAAGAACAGGATGAACCAAAGGCACCCTCCTACTGCATCTCTTATAGGAATCACCCCATGGATCAGTAGCGAGTAGTCCTTGTAAACCGCAACATCTCAACCACGACCGAATCACGTCAGAATATCTCTGTGTTGCAACCCAGAGAATATTCATCAAGTAATCCTTCCGCTTATAAAGATCCACGGCCTTCACTTGCTCCGTCTTCAATCGACGTGTTCACGTATTTGTTGGTAGGAATGGTTTTCGAATATAAATTTGATCCCGGTCTTTCCGTACCAACAATCGTATTGGACAGATTTGATAGTCGGTGATTTAACTATCAAAATATATAGTGTTTCAAACATGACACCCCAATGAGTTTACTGGTTCAATATTCAGCATTACTTGGCCCTTTTAAAATATAAAATAAACTAATTCAATTTTGCTTAATTAATACTTCTAACCCTTTTAATATTTTAAAATACGATAATTGAATTCTTATTTAATATACTAATGATATAAACCAAATTTCCTCTGATTAACTCTGACTGATTTACTTTGATCGATTAACTCTAACTTGAAAAACTCGACTTATTTAACTCAACTGGACTAACTTGACTTGATTACTCCTATCGACTAACTAATATTCGACTTGCTCCATTCGCTTGACTCTAGATCGCAGCGATCACAATGGTTCCGCCTGATTCCCTTAGGAAACATCCGACTACCGTAGGCTATCTGCAGCCCTGCGAATTACGCTAGTAGCCGTACGCAGTGGCAACTCTTCCTAAATAACTATGTTTGACTAACTCTATTTCAAACACTATATTTGATCAACTCTAATTGAATAACACATGTTCAATAAAATTTGAAATCAATATTCTTAAAATTAATATCGCAGTATTATTTAATTTCCCAAGACCCTGCATTAGAGTTCGATATTCCTCGTATAAGGTAAACCAAATCTCAACACTTTCCACTTATTCCAAACTAATATCATTCCTCGATAATAGTGAAGCCAACCAAGTTGGGGTATTTTAGTTACCTCTCAGACCTTGATCGACCCGTTCTTACCTTAGAATAATATTAGTTTAACCACTAACATCAAAATCTCATTTCCCCTTCGATTTCAAATCTAGTTTTAAAACCATCCCTTATATTGAAATCCTCGTTTAATCCTCTCTTTACATAACTTGTTTGGTTAAGTAAATATCCATAAAACACCACCTTTATTTACTGATTCCATTTACCATCCTCATCTGAAACTTGGATTATAAACCTCTTTATAAACTTTCCCCACTTCCTTGGTCGAACCATAATGCCACTTAAGTCATTTCATAATTGAATTCCTATTTAAAAGTCATTTCTCTAATTGTCAAAAGTAATAATAATAGCTTCAACATTAACTATATAAAAATAGTTAACTTTGCTATTTATCAAAAATATGATAATTATCACTTTTAAAAGTTGATTAAACAATACTTTACTTTATTAACCCTAACCAATTTAATAATTATTTTGAGGTTTAGTTAATCGAAGATCAACGAAAAAAATAACACTAAACAATTCAAGAATTTCCTTGATTATGGTCAATCAAAGATTAACTAATTATTAACACCTCTCGCCAACTTTGACGAATATTCAGAACCCAATTAATTCCATTCCATTCAAGTTGGTCTCATTTTCAATTTAAGCTAAACACGGTTGATTTGGTCAACCGTACACCTCGGTTAACCATTAACTAAATTCCATTTGTCATTTCCCTTTTAAATTAATTAAATAACTCAATTAATTTAAAATCACTATTTACTTGTTATATAAACAATTATTCTATTTTACCAACACGTAGCTAATTTCTTTGCCCTTCTAGCTTTTAAATCCTGTATAAACCACTTATATAATTTCTTATATAAACTTGATTTAAAACATATATTTGTAAATTTCAAAATCTAAATATTTACAAAAAATAATTGAAGAACTTTAATTCAGTTATAAAAGAATTTATAATTTCAACTGCGTCAATTCACCGAATGATCAACTGACGTCAGAAACAACACATTTTAGGCCATTTGACAATAAAATTTCAACTGCGGTCCCAATAAAATTTATTTCGTCGAAAACTGAAGTCGTTTGAATAAAGGCCCTTTTATAACTGCCCAATTCAAATAAAATAAACCAATTTTAAAATACCTTAATATAATATTATTAAAATATTGAAATCAGCCATACACGACCAAAATATCGTATACTACCATAATAAAATATCCTAGATTGAATTCCAAGCCAAATCGATATTTAAAATATTTAAAAACCCTCATTTCTATATAAACACAACGCTATATATATAAAGGAAATTCCATAGCGTTTTTTTACAAAATTTGATTTTGCCATAAAATAAAATCTACACGATGAAAACTGGATTTTTCTCTGCCATTAGAAAGATATCGTCAAACAAGTCCCAACGTTTCTTGTTTCAAGGAAATCCGACTTATTTTGAACCTGGTACAAGCAATTGAAGTTCAAAACGCCAAATCGCGAACTACCATGCCGCTGCAGCTCGTTAGTTAATTAAATTATAAACCATATCGCTCGACTGTCGTTTTCAAATCGAAATCGTCCCTATATTTTCAATATAACCAATATTTGACCACTTTAAACTGCCCGATCACAATATATGGCAAATTCTATATTTTCCCAAATATTCTGGAAATTAAAATATTATTTTATTATTTATTTAAATAATATATTCCAAATAAAATCGTTAAATTCGATCAGTTAAATTTAGACCAATATTTTAAATAATTAAAATGATTAAAATAATCTAAATAAATTTGCAGAAAAATACGGGTCATTACATTCCTTCCCCCTTAATATAATTTCGTCCTCGAAATTGCTAAGGTAGAAAGAACGTTAAATCCCTTTATCTTTTCAAAAATAATTAATTTTAAAATTCGAATTTATTTCCAAACTGACCCAATTGGTTTTAAAACCAATTTATTTCGAATAAAATAATTTCCCAAAAAATTTCTAACACCATAAATTTTGGAAAAATTTCGGCAGAGTCTCCCCTGTACGGAGGACATCTGCAATATCGCAGGATCAAGAAATAAATATACATCGACCATCATGGTCGGAAAATCCAAAATTCAAACTCAAAACCCAAATAAAAACCAAAATTTCATAATTTCGTAGGCGTGCCTTTTGGCGAGCGTTATTATGCGATAAGCAATAATTTATATTCAAGCTTGCTTAATTATTGTGCAGCTTTATTCAAACTGGATTCAATTAACTCCAGAATTTCTCTTTCGAATGGATTTTAAAACTGAATCAGCACTTCTGCACCTGTTTCTCAACTCAAATGGATTTCATTAGTCATCAACAAATGTTAATCAGGTTCAAAACATCCATATCATACATATCATGCATATTACACACAATTCAATCCATATGAGATTATAATTATATATAATCACTTCATTTATTCCTTATAGTTATCCATTCAGGTTTATTAATCTGGATCATATTTATTCGAATTATTTATTTCAATTTGATTTTAACCAAGTCGATTCATTTCCAAGTTTATATGCATGAGATCGAGCACACCATCCCAACATATCACACACATCAACATTAACAAATCCAAATAATTTGCCCAAACTATAATAATCATTACTTTTATTATATTATAAAATAACTTGGGCAAAAATAATTTCAAAAATAATTTTATAATCAAATTTACAAATACGAGCTCTCGTATATATACACAAACTCAATCTAGGGTATTACTAACCTCATCTCTATTGAGTCACGCCACAGAGCCAAGGTTATCACTAGACCAATAGCTCTGATAGCACTATAGCGACCCAGCGGTTTTCAGCCTTGAAAAATCGACATAAAACACCTTTACCGTATCTCATGCCGATCCTCCAAGCACTGAACACTCTGGATTGTCATGAGAAAGAATTTAGAGGGTGAGAAAAGAAAGAAATATTAAAATAGAAGAAAGAAGAAGAACACATCAGAATCTCACAACGGAACGAATAAAATATAATATCAAATCTCTTTATACAAAAGAACTGTATATACATACCAATTATCAGAGTACAACATATATCAGTCACAACGGAAAAATATATGTATATAACTAGCGGTGAGGCTGCCTGCTTCTAGCTCCTGAAACTCCAAGCGAAACCTAACCTGGAACATACTCGGTCTGACCCGAGCACATTTGAGGCAAAGCAAAATACACCGGGTCAGTCTGGAATACTATCAGTGATAAATTCACAGAAACACACACTGGTTTAACTTTGGAAAATCCTTTATGAAATCAAAGGATAATAGTAAGACCAGCCCACACATAAACATGGACGGTTTTTACCTTACTATAACCCAAACCATTTTTGAAATCGTAACTTAATCTGATATTATCATAGTGTCTAAATACAAGTAATTTAGAATCTAGCGGAACGCTTGCATCTCACGCTCCACATATATAGTATACAAACCAAAATCGCGGGCGCTTACTGGATATTGGATTCCAACTTGACAAGGTATGGGACCACCTTCCGACTGTGTATCTCTAGAGGCGAATACACTGGGTTCAACAAGAACGTCTTGCAACCTGGCCCTCACATGACCGACCACTCATTTTGCTTGAGTGTATCGAATGTATATCACCAACAGTTGGGATCAGCAACCACCTCCCGAAAAAGGACAGCATCGAATATAGATTAAAGAAGCAAATGGATTGTCTCTAGATAGGTGATCATACATCCTAATGGGAGCGACCCACATAGCCATGCTGCCTGCCCGATTTTTGTCATTTCCCGGTTGATGAGGCTTGAGGCAAGAACATAACTTTAAGACATCTGGTCATCATTCACTTTGAATGCCACATCGTCAGATCCGCCAGATCACTGATTGACGTCCACAAGGATACTCTAGTTTATTTGGCTAGAGAATAACCATTTCTCCACCATCAACTATGGTACGTTTGGAGAAATCAACGCATGTAATTCCTTTGGAAATACTCTGTTAGACATCCGTCCATTCAAGTCATCCAGGAACATGATGAACCGAAGGCACCCTCCTACTGCATCTCATATACGAATCACCTCATGGATCAGTAGCGAGTTGTCCTTGCAAACCGCAAAATCTCAACCACGACCGAATCACGTCAGAATATCTCTGTGTTGCAACCCAGAGAATATTCATCAAGTAATCCTTCCTCTTATAAAGATCCACGGCCTTCACTTGCTCCATCTTCAATCGACTTCTTCACATATTTGTTGGTAGGAATGGTTTTCGAATATAAATTCGATCCCGGTCTTTCCGTACCAACAATCGTATTGGACAGATTTGATAGTCGGTGATTTAACTATCAAAATATATAGTGTTTCAAACATGACACCCTAATGAGTTTACTGGTTCAATATTCAGCATTACTTGGCCCTTTTAAAATTTAAAACAAACTAATTCAATTCTTCTTAATTAAGACTTCTAACCCTTTTAATATTTTAAAATACGATAATTGAATTCTTATTTAATATACTAATGGTATAAACCAAATTTCCTCTGATTAACTCTGACTGATTTACTTTGATCGATTAACTCTAACTTGACTAACTCGACTTATTTAACTCAACTGGACTAACTTGACTTGATTACTCCTATCGACTAACTAATATTCGACTTACTCCATTCGCTTGACTCTAGATCGCAGCGATCACAATGGTTACGCCTGATCCCTCAGGAAAACATCCGACCGCCGTAGGCTATCTGCAGCCCTGCGAATTATGCTAGCAGTCGTACGCAATGACAACTCTTCCTAAATAACTATGTTTAAATAACTCTATTTCAAATACTATATTTGATCAACTCTAACTGAATAACACATGTTCAATAAAATTTGAAATCAATATTCTTATTTCTTTTGAAACTAATATCGTAGTATTATTTAATTTCCCAAGATCCTGCATTAGAGTTCGATATTCCTCGTATAAGGTAAACCAAATCTCAACACTTTCCACTTATTCCAAACTAATATCATTCCTCGATAATAGTGAAGCCAACCAAGTTGGGGTATTTTAGTTACCTCTCAGACCTTGATCGACCCATTCTTACCTTAGAATAATATTAGTTTAACCACTAACATCAAAATCTCATTTCCCCTTCGATTTCAAATCTGGTTTTAAAACCATCCCTTATATTGAAATCCTCGTTTAATTCTCTCTTTACATAACTTGTTTGGTTAAGTAAATATCCATAAAACACCACCTTTACTTACCAATTCCATTTACCATCCTCATCTGAAACTTGGATTATAAACCTCTTTATAAACTTTCCCCACTTCCTTGGTCGAACCATAATGCCACTTAAGTCATTTCTTAATTGAATTCCTAATTAAAAGTCATTTCTCTAATTGTCAAAAATAATAATAATAACTTCAACATTAACTATATAAGAATAGTTAACTTTGCTATTTATCAAAAATATGATAATTATCACTTTTAAAAGTTGATTAAACAATACTTTACTTTATTAAACCTAACCAATTTAATAATTATTTTGAGGTTTAGTTAATCGAAGATTAACTAAAAAAATAACACTAAACAATTCAAGAATTTCCTTGATTATGGTCAATCAAAGATTAACTAATTATTAACACCTCTCGCCAACATTGACGAATATTCAGAACCCAATTAATTCCATTCCATTCAAGTTGGTCTCATTTTCAATTTAAGCTAAACACGGTTGATTTGGTCAACCGTACACCTCGGTTAACCATTAACTGAATGTCATTTGTCATTTCCCTTTTAAATTAATTAAATAACTCAATTAATTTAAAATCAATATTTATTTGTTATAAAAACAATTATTCTATTTTACCAACCCGTAGGTAATTTCTTTGCCCTTCTAGCTTTTAAATCCTGTATGAACCACTTATATAATTTCTTATATAAACTTGATTTAAAACATATATTTGTAAATTTCAAAATCTAAATATTTACACAAAATAATTGAAGAACTTTAATTCAGTTATAAAAGAATTTATAATTTCAACTGCGTCAATTCACCAAATGATCAACTGACGTCAGAAACAACACATTTTAGGCCATTCACTGCCAATTACCCAATCAACACTGTCGGTTGATTTTAAACACAACACAGGTGAATATTTATTCAACCATTATGTTCAAACAGGTTTAACTATTATATGGTGATCGATCAGTTCAAATATCAACCATATAAAACAAACAAACAACATATATAATATTTGAGGAATCTGGGCGGATCCCTCCAACCTGTTCTTCCGTACATCACAGCTCGTTATACATTTCATAACAATATATGAAATAAATTTCAATAATCTATAATTTAAAACGATGAGATTTCAATAACAGCAACCAATCAAACAAAAACAACCAATAGCAGCCAATCAACCAATTTATATTTTTAACGGTAAATTATATTTTAATATAAATTTACCACATCACAGAATTCCAAAAGGTGTGAGAATTAACTCACCAGAGTATTCTGTCGACGGTTGACGCGTTTGTTCCTTTTAATTTTGAACGGACGTTCAAAATTTGCTGAAATTTCAACTGCGTCAGATCGGTGCCTAGTCAGTGCCATTACCTAGGCCTCGCCCCTGCGATCCCAACGGATCCAGTTTCATCAGATTTCGTTTTCGTTTGAAAGAGATACGCTCGTTTAAAGATTAATAATATTATACGATTATTAACCAAATTAATAATTAATTATTTAAAAACAAAATTACTCTTTTACCTTAATTCCTGGCCACGTCATCCTCGGTCAGAACAAACATGGTTTCACCTTTTCTGGCTCCTCAACCCCGATGGTATTCTCTTCTTCCTGTTACTAGTTATCACCGAGCATCACCAATTGCCATCGACCACCGCTGCCGCTAGGAATCGCCGGAACCCCCACCAGTCATTCCACCAGAACCGCCGCTCCGTCAGGGTCCCTCGCCACCAACACCGTCCCACCACATTGCCTCGTCTGCCGGAATTAGCCATTTCCCCCAAAACCGTTCATCTCCCAAATTCACCACCGTCGCTCCACCTGACAACGCCTGACCACCACCAGTTGACGCCCCTTCCACCACTGCTCCATCGAACCCCAGCCTCGACCCCCCATACGCCGCCAGTTCGTCGGAAAACCCACTTAACCGCCGCCAGCTTTTCAAAAACACCCAAAAATGACCACCCACGTTCATCTCCTAATTTCTCCGACCACCGGCCACCATAAGACCTGAGACCGGTGCCAAATCGAAGTTGAAACTCTCCTCTACGAAACCCCCAAGGTCCCGACCTCCCAAATCAACCCAATCCTTGTAATTTGGGGCAAAAACGAAAACTGTTCTTCGCTGTTCATGGCGAATTCCGGCCACCACAGTCGCCTGATCAACCCCATTTTTCTCAGTAGGTAGATAACATCCCGATCTAACACTTTCGCTTTGGAACCCCCCTCGAATTCGTTACGGATTGGAAGAAATAAATTAAAACGCAATCGGAGGCTTTATTACAAATTTACAAGACAAGAATGAACTTTGGCTGGAATTTCTGGTTTGGGTGGGGGTATATATAGTGGGTTTATATTATTTTAAGCCGACGTGACGAGCGATGTTGACTAACGATTTTTATTTCGTACCTATCGCTATTTTAAACATCGTTTATTCGCTGCTGCGCTCACATACGAACCCCGTTCGAGACGCGACTGGACGGCATAGTATATTTCGACGATACGGTTCTAATGAAACTTGTTTCGTCGAATTCCGAGTTCGTTTTCTCAAATGGCACTCGTTCACGTTCAAATGGTCGTTTTTATTTGCATTTTATTTTACCACGCTCACAAATTAACCCCAATTGACGCGCCACTTGAAACCTAGCAATAATTTACTGTTGCGGTCCCAATATAATATTATTAAAATATTGAAATCGGCCATACACGACCAAAATATCGTATACTACCATAATAAAATATCCCGGGTTGAATTCCAAGCCAAATCAATATTTAAAATATTAAAAAACCCTCATTTCAATATAAACACAGCGCTATATATATAAAGGAAATTCCATAGCGTTTTTTTCAAAATTTTATTTGGCCATAAAATAAAATCTACGCGATGAAAACTGGATTTTTCTCTGCCATTAGAAAGATATCGTCAAACCGGTCCCGACGTTTCTTATTTCGAGGAAATCCGACTTATTTTGAACCCGGTACGACCAATTGAAGTTCAAAATGCCAAATCACAAACTGTCGCGCCGCTGCAGCTCGTTATTTAATTAAATTATAAACCATATCGCTCGACCGTCGTTTTCGAATCGAAATCGTCCCTATATTTTCAATATAACCAATATTTGACCACTTTAAACTGCCCGGTCATAATATATGGCAAATTCTATACTTTCCCAGATATTCTAGAAATTAAAATATTATTTTATTATTTATTTAAATAATATATTCCAAATAAAATCGTTAAAATCGATCATTTAAATTCAAACCAATATTTTAGATAATTAAAATGATCAAAATAATCCAAATAAATTAGCAGAAAAATACGGGTCGTCACATTGTGCTGCTCTGATACTGATCTTATATAACTGTTGTTTTGATCCGTCTGTTGCTTTGATAAATGTGTCAAATTTGTTGATTTTGTCTGTTTGTGATTTGTGGTTAAAATTCTTTTGTCTGAGATATCCTTGCTCATCTCCCATGTCGTGTTAAAATCCTCATTGATTGAGACATCAAGTGTTATCAGTTGTTTAGAAGTGCTGAATTTTCTTTTGCTAAATATATAAATTTTTAATCCCTCTTGTCTTGTATAGATCAGCATATACCTCTTGTAATTGATTTTCAATTTTAAAATTATTTACTAATTATTCATTCAGAAATTGAAATCAATATCCAAGTTGAACTGTATTTATAATTCATCAAAATAATTATCAGATTTTGAAACTGTGATGGGTTATGACTACAATATATCTCACAATAAGGGGAGTTTTTTATTTAGATTTACATGATGGTTGAACAGTTATTATAATATCTTTGAATTGGCGATTATTTCACAACTGTCTTCTATATTTACCATTATTCTGCCATCCTTCATTTTTTTATATTAATGTGGAGAGTTTAATATTTTTTAAAAAGTCATCTTGAATAAACAGTGAAAATATTTGTGATGGAATTTTGGTTATATTATTATTCAGAATTAGTGATAATTGAAAATTTTCAATGATCTCGGTACAGTTAATCATATTTCATAATATGATTAATTTAGAAATTTATTTCACAAACCATTTCTGTACCTATCACATTTCTGTCATACATATTGGTTTTACATATTGAGGAGTTTTTCTATTTAAACTGAAAAAGATAAATGTAAGTATAATTAATACATAAGTGTTTCTCTAACCTCATTTAAAAATCCAAGCTCTGGTCATGCATGGTTATGAGATAACTTATGATTTAAGCTGCAACTGACCTCATTTAAAAAACCAAGCTCTGGTTATGTGTGGTCAGTGTGCTCTTAAATAAAAAGAAAAAGAAAAAGGAATAAAATGCTAAATAAACTTTTATATGAAATTCTCCTTGGTGTTTAAAAACCAGCCTATCAATTCATCTTTCTAATTTGGGAAACGTGCTATTTTATGTTGTATTATGATTTGTTGATTGATAGCTATTGGGATTTGAGATTATATGATTGCATCTCTTAAATCGAATTATTAACTATAGTCCAAATCCATCACTGTTTTTGTGCTCAATTTTATAAAATTCTTTTGAAAATAATTGGAAATATATGTTTTTAGAACTCTCTCCATTATATATATATATATATATATATATATATATATATATATATATATATATATATATTTCATCATAAATCCATCATTCTCTAAAATGTGAAATACGCCACTAATTCTTAGAATATTTTGATTTTTGTTTGACTGATTGAGATTTATGATGACCGTTTTTCCTCTTATGCTGAAATTACATTTTTAGTCATTTTTTCATCTATATTTTAAATTTTGTATCCGTTTGATGATAACAAAAGGGGGAGAATGGGTTGAGATTTTGATTTATGAGTGAATATTTTATAAATATTTTCATTTTGAAAATTCATTCGATTTACATTCTTTCACTCATGCACAGTTATAGGGGGAGTTTCTGTTGTAGGGGGAGCATTCAAATAGGGGGAGTTCTGTTCTTCACAGTTAAACACATTTACTGTTTTCAAAATCTTCATATTTGTTTGTCATCATCAAAAGGCGGAGATTGTTGTATATAACGTTGTTGTATATACAATTATATGATTTTTGTTTGATGATAACAACCAAATGTTTATTACTTTAAATGTGTTCGTTACTGTACAGTTTTCAAATATACATCACATACATGAATATAATATTTATATTCAAATAAAATACGACTATACAGAAATTCAAATATTCACAGAGTATTTTAATTGAATAGAATATTATATTTCAGCATTTAAATAGTACAGATTTACAACTCCACTATTTGTACACATACACAGATATTACTTCACATGGTATTGTTCTGGTAAATAAACTGAATATGTTAGACAAATTTGTTTGAACACAATAAAATAATATTTTATTTCAAACAAAATTTGTTTATTACAAATATCAGTACAATTCTCTCTACAACACTCATACAGTCACTCTGTATATACATTTTCATATAAATATACATTTTCACATTAACTCATATACACACTGACACTCTGTTCTTGTCTTCTATCTTCTGTCTTTATAGCATCTTCACTATCAGTCCAGTCATCACCTGCTTTCCTGTCACATGAAGCACACACATAGTACACTGCAATAGAAATAAAACTGAATACATGTGAATATAAATTTTATTTTTAATTTTTTTTATTTGCCTCGGATTTCTGATGTATTTCTCATCATTTTTCATGACTTGATCTGATCTGTGTCTAGTCAGTTTGTGTGTGTGTATATATATATATATATAGTACAGGGACAAGAAATTTTATCTGATGGCTTCATATACACGCGTGTATAAATATACACGTGTGCATTGCCTCGCTAATCAGTGTGCAACTGAGGAGTAGCCACGTGGACCATCTCGACTTAGTACACAATCGAAAGAGGAACAATGCAAGCCAAAGTGGTTGAGCACAATACAAAGTGCAACACAGTTCAAAGTAATCGAGCAAATAATATGAGCCAAGCAGTTTAAACATGAAGCATAGATGAAGCAGCAACAAATGTGGTATGCCAAGATATGACAGAAGCATACATGAACAAGTGAAGCATAAATGATGTAAGTGTACAATGGTACAACAAATTTACAAGTGCAGTTTCATGTTCAAGTGTCTATTCAATAACAATGCAGTCAAGATCAAGTAAATGCACCAAGTATCATAAGCATCATCAATGAATAGTTTGTCAAAACAGTGCACTGCTGTACATGGGTTAAGCATCACAAGCAATATGGTTTGAGCAGAAATAAGCATGGATGTGAATCAGCACAACAGTTTAAACATGAATGGTACATAATGGATCAGTAACAATGATCAGTTTCAACTCATATGAAAGCATGCAAAGGATGCACAGTCATGAGCCAAAACTTAAGTGACATGTTCAAAGCAAAACAAGAAACAAGTATCAACAGCATGGACACAAGGCATTCGTTTCAGACTCAAATACATAAGCAACAGCATGGTCATCATAGTTGCGAAGATTGCATGGGAATAGCATGCAGGCACAACACAATACAAAGTAATCAAGAGGTGCCTTCAAACATGTAAACAAGATAGCAGTCAAGAATGGTCGAACATGAAGTACCCAGATCGACAAGTCAACTCAAGTTACACGGTGGGGAATGAAGGAGCATAATAATGCAACTGGTTGATGAGTAAATAAGTCATGGAAGAATGAACAAGTGCAAGTAAAAGTGCATTCATAAGTGCAAGATGGTCAGTGAGCACATAAAGGAGAACAAGCTTGTAAAGCTCAACAAAGTGATGATATAACTCATATGTACAGTATAAAGACATGTCAAGCAATAGCTAACAGTGGACACAACATATGGGGATGTTCAACTAATTCAGTTTCATGCACGTGTAAAACAAAACAGTCTCATTATGGTTATGGTCAACATACAAATCAGCAATGATTCACAATAGTGAAGCTAACACGGCAGATTCATGAAGCACAAGATAAGTGGTTGGAAAAAGGTATACATGAGCAGGACAGTGCACAACAATACAACAAATTAGTTTCTTGTTTTTGGAAAAACAGTTAATGTATTTCCATAAATAAGAAAACTTTTTTTTGGCAAGTTCTTAAAAGGTGGTACTTAATTAACATTTCGAAATTCAATCATGCATGGACCACAAGAGCAATCAGAATTTTTTCCAGGAAATCGGGTTTTAAATAGGCAAGTATCTTTTGCCATATTCAATGAAATTCAAGGCAATTTGTCAATGTCAGAAATCACACAAGGAACTATTGGAAACAAATTTTTAGTTTCCTGTTTTATTTTTGCAAATTCATTCAAGGCTTTTTTTCGATTTGTTCAAGGGACATCTAAATCATGCAAGGGCTTTTAATGTCAAAAGGGAAAGCAACAAGTTTCATCAATTCAATCAAGAAATTCAAAGGAGGAAACTTTTGATAATCAGATCAAATCATTTTTGGCGAAATCAGAGGTAATAGGATTTATAAATCCTATATGAACACCACTTCATCACTGGCAAATAGATCGAGAATCCAAGCAATAAAAAATCAAAATCCAAAAAGAACCATTCGATGAATTCAGGATAAAATTACTCACAATTTTTTTAGGGTTTTGACTGCTAGAGAAACATCCCAAACCGATTGACCAAAGTCATCAAAGCACTGAAAGCATCCTTCGATTCAAGGCATCATTGAAGCAATTTCATCGTCGAATCAATCTGGATTTGGGAGTTTTAAGAAAACCATAGAGCCGCCATTTTTATTCCACGAAGAAAGTAATCGGGACAAATGAAAAGAGGGTGAAAAGAGGGTGCAACACAATCAAAATGAGCCAGCCTTCCCTATGCTTGGTCAAGAAAATATTAAAGGGGATGATCCTATAGCCTTTATCTTTTAGGGTTTTTTAGTTTTATTTTGTATTGTTTTAATTTGAGTTGTAAAACGTTTCAATCAGTTTCTAGAGTTCTGTAAAAATCTAGGGATTCAGTTAGGAGTTAACTGACAGTTTACTAGTATCTGTAAAACTAGGGGAAAATTTGGTCTAGTGGATATAAACCAGTCTAGGGTTTTGAGCGTAGGGTTAGTACAGGAGCAGGAAGTGCGAGTTTACAGTGTCTGTAAGCGGGATCTGTTATTAACACCTAGTAGAAACCTTAAGAATGCAGCAGTAGGCATGGTTTTGCCGAAGCTGGGTATCTCTGTGTGTTATTTCTTTTCTGCTTTTTTATTTCTGCTGCATTCTATGATCTGTTTATTATTTTATATCCCGTTAGATTTTTAATTCAACGCAAAACTGTGATAAACCCTATTCTCCCCCTTCTAGGGTTAATCTAGATCCAACACGGGATTCATCACATTCAAGAATTTCAATGATGTGTTTCATTTTGCATAAGTACTCAGATGGTTGTAAAATCGGATGTACACACGATGATTATAAATGTGAGAAATTACATAATTTTACCCTCACCAAATTTCGAAGATAAAATTTCCTAAAGGATAAGAGAATGTAATACCCTCATTTTAATAATAAAAGTGATTATAATTATTACATAAATGATTGTAATGAAAAACATACATTTTGGGATTGTTTGACCATTTTGGCTAAGAAACATATACCATTACATTCGTAGCAATTTTCAGATTAATTCACGTATAATACATTTCGAATGGAGTTCGTATGGAAAAATTATTAATGTTCAATGTTTTGTGTAAATGCACGTGAATATATTTATTTTCAAAATATATGCGTATATTAATTTCAAAAATAGTATGCGTTTGAATTTGAAAACTCGAAGTACAGAATAAATGAGAACTAAATAAAAATTTGTCATTATGCAAACATAACGTTGCATATGTACAAATAGAATTAAATAAAAAAGGACAAAATTTTAAAATAGACTACTTCTTAAAAGTAATGGTACAAATAGGCTAGGTTTAAAACTAATTGCAAATGTAGGCTACTTTTGGTTAGTTCAACAATGAGTTGGCCGCTTTTAAAAAAAAATGGTGCAAATGCGCCACTTGTAAATTAAACTAGCAAATTTCGCAAATGCGCCATTTCAAAATCCCAGGTACAAAACCTGGACAACAAACTGCAATATAAGTACACACATAAATTCATAAATCCGAATGCAACACAGATAAGAATAAAAATATTTTTCTACATAAAAACAAACAAATAAAACTTCCATTAAATAAATTAAAGCATAACATGATTAAAATTCTATTACTTTCGCATAAAAGTAGAAGTTGTAGTTTGATTACAAGAGCACACTAATATTAAACTAAAATTGGAATGATCAGAATTGGGTTGGATCATCTTGAGTAGGTGGAGAGAAAATCCAGCAGGTTGCGATTGTCGTGTATTATGCCTTCTTTTAGTTCTTCGCTTAGAATGTCTTGGGCGTGCTCATCGATTTCTAAAAAGGAGTTCATCAATAAGTTTCTTGAAATCAAGACACCGTGGTTGGACTTCTTGCTCTGGTACTCTACCATATCTAATGTCCTCTAATCCTCTTCCTGCCGTCTCTAGTACATCGACCTACAAATTGCAGTACTAAATCAAAATTAGAAATATAATTCAAATGAACAAACAATTTAAGCCAAAAAAACTAAAAAAATCATGCTAATGTGGAGATTAACCACATCTCGCTCAAGCGGTGCACAAGTCGTGTATGCTCGTTCATGAGAACTCCGACCTGCAACAATGAATCTTCGAGTAATCGACCAATATCAAGTCATGTAACTTGAAATAGGAAGGATACGAAGTTTTTGGTTTACGATACAGTTATATCTGTCATTCCACTGAATGATAGCAAACTCCAAATCTGGTTTTGGTTCGTATGGATGAGGTATGTCTTGATAAAGACCAAATTATAGCATCAGTCGATCAGGATTATACATCTCTGCATCATGCATATGATAGGTGTCTTACAAAGCCAACTATGCATTTCACTTAAAGATATCTATGGAAGATCGACTAGCATATCCTATATGTACGGATTTCATATAACAGCTTTGCTTGTTTACATATTGAGCTGGTCACGATAAGAAGTGGACACCTATTTTGGAGACTTAGTCCAACTCCTTTAACCAAACCACCTATATAAATAGTTGTATAATTAGATTTTTACTTGTACAAAAAATACAAATATGTAAATGTAGTTTGAAATTAACTACCTTGCACTATAAGCCAATGTCCTGTCGATCTGCATGGATAATGTCACATTTAGACGACCAACGGGAAGATGTGTGCATGACCAAGGCTGTAAAATCATTCAAAAAATTTATTACATAATAATTGCATATTATATGAGTGTATAACAATTATACCTATTCATAATATACCTTTAAATGCAATAGATAAGCAGCTATGGATTTGGATTTTATGAGTGAAACATTTGTTAATTCATTATATAATCTTGCCAATATAGCACCAAGAATATCGTGTACATTCATCCAAATTTTGCAAAAAACAATTACAAAAAAAGGTTTAGTCGTCCTTTGGAAAGACCGGGAAATAAACGATAAGATATTAAATGTAGAATGACAACACTCGCATTATATTCAACTTCTACATCTAAAGCATTCGATAATGGCTCATGTGTGAACCTATCCCGAAGCCAAGTCAACTTAACTGTTGCACCTCTTATCTCACTTCGAGATCCAACCACACATAAACACTCTAGGCAAATATCTTCATAATTTCTTAGCTGTCTAATAGTAACAGGATTTCCTTCATCTGGAACACCTAGATGACAACTTACATATGCTAATGTGATAGTAATTTCGCTAGTAGGAAAATTGGAAGGTTGGAGTCTCTGGTCTCCATCTATCTACCACTAACTAGCACATGATCTATTTTGAAAAAGCCTAATTTAGATATTTCCCTAAATCCTGCTCTTTGTAATGCAAGTTGAACTTGTGGAGTATTAGACATGATAAATATTAATTTGTTTGAATGATCATTTGACACCCCATTTCCATTAATGTCACTCATTAAGAGAATGCATTATGTTCCGTGAAGCGTTATAGGTAAACAGAAATAGAAACATTACAACACGGATATAAAATAACATCGAAATTTAAAACTTTTATTAAGCAGAAAACATCGTGGTTCAAAACATAGTTACATCATAAGTCTGAAATGCATAAAATCCAGTACATCAATTTTAAACTTCTATCTTTTACTAAAATCATCAGAATACAATAATAAAAAAACATAATCCGCAAAACATAGCCATAGTTGAGAGATATGAAATCAAGCAGTACATCTTAAGCAGCTCCAAGCAGGATGAAAGCAGAATCCTGATCAAGCTTGAGTATTCCCACCCTGAGAACCTAGGGGGGGCGGGGGGAACGGAAGAGAAAGAAGAGAAAACAAAATGGGCCAGACATAAGTCCAATTACTTTTAGCATATAAATAAGTAAAAGTATCATAACAGACATATAAACTGGAGAGAAAGATAACAGCACAATAAGGCAGGTATGACAAGGTAACAGATTAAACATGACAGAATATATTGCGCTTCTCTAGTACTTTCTCTTTCTGTGCACCAATACTAGTATAACAGACATGTAACAGGATTGTGTACTCCTTAATTACATAACAGAAATAGGATGATCCCTACAGAAATATAATAGTAGTTTTTGGTGTACTATAGTAGCGGGTTTTACCCCCAAATAGAATTAACTGGTACCTAAACAGAAATAACGGGTGTTAACCCAAATAGAAATACAGGTACCCCACAGAAACAGACAGGACTAGATGTACCCTAATTACTACCCCACCTCCATCGATCGGTTCCCTATCCTGTAAATACCCTGTGTCGGCCCCATAGTATGGTGTATTACTTCCAAAAGTGGCAACCTACAGAAGGACACGGACCTATTTACTGGCGCTACAACGACTTATTTTCCCAAAGCAAGCCGTACTCATGCACGCACATGAGTTCGTTGGAATGCGCTAGTACACACCTCCTCCTAGATCAACCTCTTATAATCAGCTCGGTATGCGTGCCCGGACCCCTACCTAGTGCAGGGTCCCCCTTTAATACCCGGATGGGTTACTGACTAATATGGGTCCTGCACAACAGATGACACAAGCCAACCCTTACAGATCTTGTGTCCCCAATTAACTAGGATTTTGACATGTTATGCCTAATAGATTTAACAAATTTACGGGTTAAACCTTACAAGTTAACGGGTCTATGTAACACCAACAGATTTAGCAGGTTAAGTTTTCTAGATTAACAGGTTCGTACAACCCCCACAGATTTAGCAGGTTTATTAACCCCACCGATTTAAACATGCTTACTTAACCCTGTAGATTTAACAGGCTCATACAATCCTTACGAATTTAAACATTTTAAGTATTACAAATTCATTACCATACATTCATTTATGGTTATAATGCGCTAGACCTCCCACATTAAGTCTACCACTTGTGGATGCTAGATATGCCGGTTGGGTCCTAGCAGACTTCTTCTACAAGTCGGACTTAACCTCGTGTCTTAGCATCGTCATGTGTTTATGCACTTAGATCCCTCACATTTGATTTACCACTTGTGGTCGCTGGATATGTCGGGCGGGTCCAGGCAGACTTCTACCATAAATGTAATCTAACCTCGTGTCTAAGCGTGGTTACAATTTCTAATTAATGTAATTTTAGGCATTTCATTCTTTAACAATTATTCCTATTTCATTATAGGTTTTCATGCCCCTTTTTCCAAGTCATATTCATCATGTACCATATGCCCCAAATTATGATCTAAATCACAATTTGGTTTATGTCTCAAATCCATGTTCATGTTTTCAATTCAAGTTATGCCCCAAATTTCCCAATACAAGTTGTGCCCCAATTTTAACGGATTAAACAGGCTTCATGGATTCTTTACAGTTCCATTAACATGTTTCGCTTAATCTTAAATTAAGCCTACAGATTTATATGCCCTAAACCACAAGTCATAATTTACCGTATAAATCATGCCCTAATTTTTAGTCCAATTTCACAATATAGTTTGTGCCCCCAGATTCCAATCATGATTTCAAAGTATAGGTTATGCCCCTCAATTACCATTTCCAACCATTCCCAATTTAACCCAATTTCGTTCGTATACATATTTCAGCGATATCGGCCTAGGCTCGAAGGTAGCCTAGCTATAAAAATAAAAGGGAATGAGACAGAGAAGAACAGAATAGGCATAAAACCAAAATTAACAGAAATAGGCAAATGATAGAAGAAATAGACATATAAGAATGGATTTGATGAACAGGAATAGTCATATAAGAATGGGTCTGATGAACATGTAATGATAGGACTGATTAGGCATAGTGTCATAATCATAAACAGGCATGATGAGATCTAATCAGTGAATTAGATATACAAACAATGGCAGATCTGACATGATAAATAGGCATAGGCTTAGATCCAATTCCTAGTCATGTCAAAATAACTTAGATACACAGGTCATGGCAGATCTGATATGATTCAATTAGTCACGGGCTTAGATCCACTTCATAGACATGTCAAAATAACTTAGATACACAGGTTATGGCAGATCTGATATGATTCAATTAATCATATGCTGATCCAATTAATAGTCTTGTCAAAAATAAGTTTTAAGTATTTATATCTAAAAATAACGTAGACTCACCATAACTGGATTCAAGAAATAGAAGAGGGATTATAGATATTGAATCACAGATCTCTAAACTTGAGTGACTTGATTGCTGAAGAAGAATAAGAATAAGCTATTTTAGTTTATGTAGAGGCAGCATCTAGTCCTCCATTGTTTTTGAGTGAAGAAAACAATGGGTAAAGGGTCTTATTTATAGTCTAGAATCGACGAATCTAGTCAAGAAAGGAGTCTACGTTCAGAAAATGGAATTCTGCCTCGGATCTTCAGGGGATCGGCCCTCCCTTGGTGTGTCAACCCAAGGTCGACACCACCCTTATGGGGTCGACCCATGGGTCGACACCCCCTTTATGGGGTCGACACCCATGGGGGGAAATTTCCCTCTCCCCGTTTTCTGCTCGAATTTGAACTGTTTTGAATTTCTGGACTTATTTTATTCATATATATTCTTCTTATGCGTATACAAACTTCAAACCTTAATAACTCCTTCATATGATGTCCATTTAACGCAAACTAGGTGTCTATTTTGACCAGATTTCCAAGATGAACGTAATGGTGCAGTCTGTTTCACTTAAATCTAGATATTTAATTAAGTATTCTTTAATTTATCATCTTTAGGTATGTTAAAAATTACGGGGTGTAACAGATCATGACACTCAACTAGCTCATCACTTTGCACATTCAAAAACGAACAAAAGCAATTAATCTAAAAGATACAAAAAATCTTGTGCCTTCAAGTGAAAAAGAGACGTCAAGTTCTGTTTTTTATTTCGTTCATAAATGACGATTAATTAAAAAAGGTCCATTTGAGAATCATTGATATAATTATAGCTAAAATGTAGTAATAAGCATATATAAGTCTTAGGTTGTAAAAAAATTCCTATTGAAGAAACGCTGTGAAGATTAGAAGTGTATGTATATAGTATTTTATTCTAATAAACAAATATTAGAAACACAGATATCCTTTTCTAATAAAAACATGTGTTATATATAATGTTTGATTATTCACATCATATTCGATTACAAATGCACAAATAAATTGAACGATGTAAGAGTTTTTTTCCAAGAGGTACTTTATGTAGCCTGCTTTTTGGTGAACTATGCCAATGTTCTTGCTTTTTTAATTAGACTAAGAACTTTCTAATTTCATGATAGATTTTACTTTAGTGAACTATGCCAATGTTCATATTTTTTAATGAGACTAAGAAATTCTAAAGCATCTTTCTATCTATGCGTCTTTATTGGATTGTTGTTAACTACTCATCTTCTAGAAATAAAAGCAAAGATGTTTGAAAATAAAATTACCTTCATCAAATCCCGATTATTACTTCTATGCTCACTTTGAAGATATAAAATACTTGTATTCTCCGGATCGGATGCTAACTCTATAAGGAATTTTTTTAAGGGAATTTTTGATGAAAATTTTAATGAATATTTAATGAAAGACTTGACCTTTAATTTGATAAGATGATGACGATTCTTCCATTTTTTTAGCAAATTGATGAAGAAATGATTGCAATTGATGTTGGATGGTGAATTCAGAAAATTTAGGGTTTGTAGCGATTTTGGCTTGGTTGTAGGAATGGAGAAAAGTGAGAAGAAAAAGTTAGCTACCTGTGTATTTACACAGCACGGTGCACATTTGGCAAATGCACCCTTACAAAATTTAAAGGGCGCATCTGCAGAATATGTTCCAAACAGAATAAGCTATTTTACTTTGGGAGGATTTGTCAAATGCGCCCTCATGAATATACATGGGAGCATATGCAATATGTGCCCCAAACTGAGAGCATTTCCACTGTCGTGTTAGCAATGCAAGGTCATGGTAGCACAACTCCAAACAAAATATCCAAATAAACCACATTTCAAATCAACATATACTGGCCACAACAATGTAAGATACTTATCATATAGTCAAAAAACATCGAAACAAATTATCAATACAAAATCCAAATGACACATTACATCGACACAAGAAGCTAAATATAAATCAAATACAAATTGTTTTGATGGACAAGTTGATCGTTCATGCCCTTTTTGGCAACATTTGCTACGAATAGTTTGTTTACTTCCTCCCATTTTATCCATCATGCCTTTGATTCTTGTCAAACATTGATGTCCCGTCTTTCTTTTTGTAGGCGGTGGTAATATGGTCGGAATGTGATATGAATCCTAATAACTACAATTTGGAATAGGGTGAAAACTTGGAGCGTGACTTGCTTTATATTTTTCGACTAAAAACAACATTGAACAGTAATCGTAATACGATCTATTCGCTTCTCCAATGGTTCGAGCACAAGTGGCTATCACATGAAAACTCTTAAAGTAAAGGAATGTTTCAAGTAGAACTGCATATATTATCTTGTTGTGCCACTATAATGCTCTTACAAATTAATCATTCACTTGCCATCCGGCTTGATTGAATCTAACAATTCCACAATATTTTGCTTGTTTTGCTCTTTTCGCTAAAAGGTTTTAAATTTTTGGACACATTTGCGTTTCAAATCCTTCTGCATCGAAACGAAACTTCATGAAATAGTCGTTTAAATGATAAAACATTCTTACTACTAATGACTTGATTGGCAAAGATCGAGCACCACTTAGAACTTCATTAAAAATTTTGGACATACTTGTTGTCATCAGCACAAATCTTTAACCACTATTCTTGCATAGAACTTAATTTTCCTCTGCACCTTGTAAACTCTTTTCAATCCAGACATGTGCATCTGGAGCAATAGTTTTCAAGTGTCCCATAAACTCTTTGTGCTGCAAATCATTTGTAGCATTAGCACTTGAATGAAACAAGTCTACCAATTTTTTTTTAAGTAAATCCAACAACTTATAAGTTAACTTCAAGATGTCTAGCACAAAAGCGGTGATGGTGTTTTTCTCGCCAATTATGTAATGCATTCGGAATACCTTTCATTCGATCGAATATGAAAGTCAAACACCTATTATGAACACTATGTACGTAGTGGTGCATGCATCTATAAAACCAATCCCATTTTGATTCAAAGTCTACAATTGCATATGTTAATCAAAATATACCATCATTTACATCTACTCCAGCCACGACTAGCAAGGTACCTTAATATTTTCCATATAGATGGGTGTCATCAATGCAAACCAATGGTCGACAATGTGCAGAACTTTCAATGGATGCGTTGAATGCCTAAAATGCACTGCTAAAAGAAATGTTTCATTGGTGATTCTTTCGATTTCAGCTTTATAAACTATCCTTGGGTTATGTTTTTAATAGTAGCTAAATAGTGTGCTAACTCAGCATATGATATTTCCCTATCTCTAAACAGTCTCTCAAGTGCTTAACGTAATGCATTATACGCCTTGAAGTAGTTGATTTTGATAAAAAAAAAGTTTCTGACATTAAAACTTGAATCACAAAAGGAGTGGTACTCAATTCCGATTCATAAAAGGAAGTACTTTATTAGCAATAAATCTACTTGTTTTAGGATTTGAATTAATAATCGGATTAACACAAGAATGATTCCATCATAATTTCTAATTTCCCACCAACCCGTCAATGATTTTTTAGGGACAATTGCATGTATTCTCCAATGGCAATTTTTATCAACATTACAAATCACGATGTAATCTATCATGCGTGATTTTATGGGTTTAAAAGAATCAGAGTTCTTGATGGACCACTCACTTAACTGTTGAATAAGTGTTTCCTTTGTTTGAAATTGCACTCCCACTTGAAACCCAAAATCAACACAATCTGCAGTAAATACGTCTCTAATAGGAGTAACATTTTCAATGAATGATGTCGTCATAATTTTCGTACTACATATATCATGTGTCAATGGCATCTCAAATTCCATATGTTCATCATTATCGTAATCATCTTTTTTTTTTCTTTTTTTTCTTTTTTTTTGAAAGGCAAGCAAGAAATTTTTTATTAATTAAACAAATACAATATATGCAATTCCTATATATGACTATACAACCACATATAACCAAAACACTCACAAACATACCCTAACGCAATATACGAATTATCACCTTAAAATCCAATACGAATCACCATAGAAAACAAAATCTTACACAAACAGTAGCAAATTCCATTGAGAAGGCACCAAGCAGCGATCATCCTCAAAGCAAAACTTGAAAGCACCAAACAGCAAGCATCCACATCCTCACAGTAAATTCCAGAAATAGCAAAACTCATATTTAGAAAAGTAATGAATAAAACCAACCAACACAACACCATTGAGAAGGCAACCAGCAAAAGTCAAATCGGGTTACTCCTACTATGCCTCCTATTGGATTTTATGTTGCTATTCGACGACAACACATCCTCTATACTATAATCAATTCCTTCATATAGATCGTCTTAAAATTTCCTTTTAACTTGTTGCTTTTAGATTTAGACGAAGGAATAGATCTAGTGGGCACAGCTGATGATAACAAGGAAGGTTTTATAACAGGAAAAGTAAGTCCTGAACCAGAAACAGGGGTATTACAAGCAGGGGGAAGGGTTAAATTTGATGAAGGAGCTAAATTGGAATAAGGAGATATAGTAAGACCCTTCAGCTTATGATTAAATGAAGATGGAGGGGCTACTGAACTGGTTGAAGAAGCACATGACGACTTCGAACCAATGGCAGCAGCAACATCTTCACTGAACAGTGAAATAATTCCAAAATCACCAACATGATCAAAATCATTAATGCAAGAATCACGAATATCCTTCACAAGACCCTTGTCTATTTACTTAGCATTATCTTTATCACTAATGCTAGAAGCAGAAGCCTTGCCTTTATCTAAATCTTTACACATATTACCTCCAGACTTATCAACGACATTAGAAGTTGAATCCTTATTAACATCATTCATAGCAGTAGATGAATTTTCCTTACTGACATTAGGCCCGACAGTTGGATCCTTATCTTTACACTTGTTGCCACCAAACTTTTCTATTGCGTTTGAATTTGGGACCTTATTAGCATTATCCACAGCATTAGTTGAATTCATCTTATTGACATTAAGCTTAACATTATTAGAAGTACCCTCAACATTCACCATTGATTCCTTCTGTTCTACATTTTTCCTTTGCCATCTCATCTGCTTCTTAGATATATATCTTGACCACCCCTTCTCACCCGTTTTAGTATAATCTCCACTCCTAAAATTCTTGTTCTTCTTAGTATTTTCTAAATTATTATTATCAGCATAGAAATCATCATATTGCAATCCATCAAAACCTTTTTCCTTTTCCCCTAGATCACAATCAGTTGTACGATGACCAAAGCATTTACAGTTAACACAAATTCTTGGCCTCCAAGCATACGAAAGCTTAACAATAGGCTTATCACTTAAGCAGTCTAATTGTAAAACATCTGGCAAATCTTCATCAGGAGTAATCTCCACAAGAGGTTTAGCATAACTGGTCCTCTACAACTTCTCAGTAGTGTAATCAAGACAAATTAGTCTACGAACATGGCATGCTAACCAATTTATTCCCACCAAGGTCCACAGTAATAAAGGAATATTTGAAAACTGGATCCAGATAGGGATTTTATTGATCTGCCTTTGAGAGCTACCAGTAGTAGGATCCCAATTAGTGATAATAAACATTCGGCCCCAAATGAAGATCGGATCAGATTGAAGAATCTTAACTCTATCTGATTCATTTGTGAATTGAATGTAAAAACTTAATCCATCAGATTTAACACTAAACTCACCAGATAGTTTCCAATGTGCTTTTAAAAAACTAGAAATAACAGAGAATGGAAGCGAACCATCAAGAAAATAACCTACCAGAATGTTACTTCAATACTTCAAACCCTCGTTCTTAACTAGATCAGGTAAATTACCATCCTTCTTGACATCAAAATGTATTATTGGCTTATAGTGACCGGCATTCCTTGGAAGGGAGCGAAAAAATGAAGAAAAACTCGCTTTACATTAGATTGATGATTCTCCAAAGATCCTGGATTCAAATTGGAAGCTAAACGAGTTGGAGCCGCACCAGATTTCGAAAAATCAGCACCAGATTGATTAGCCTTCGAGCGAGATCCATCAGAAGAGGCATGAGGAGGTGGATTAGAACGAGAGGATGAAAGAGGGGGGAAGGAGAAAGGATCGAAAGAAAAAGAGGAATCAGAGGATGGAATCGCCATATTTGATCGCCATCTTTTGATAATCAATATTATTTGATTGCCATATTTGATAATATTATCGTAATCATCTTCTTTCTCCAAAGACACTTCATTATTTTCATTTTCTTTCTCACGATCAATTTCAAACTCTAGAGAATTATTGTTAACTTCTGTATTATCCATTCATGAAATATCATCATCCATTGAAGAAATCTGCATGCTATCAGTGATCTATGGCCTCCATCATATTTGTTGAAAGAGATATGAAATCTCTAGCATTTGAAGGTATGGAGTGTAAAAATTGATCATTTGCCTGTCTAGAGCTTGAACCACCTAGATGCACCATAAAGCTGCGAAAAAAAGAGTATATCAGAACAATATGACTTTCAATCGCTCAAATGTAAATACTTTGACAAATTATTTTCTTTATATTCACACATATATGAAACATTAGACTTGGATTTCTCTGATAGGATAACTCGGAATAGTACCAAGAATTTGAGTAGAATGTTGATTCAAACTAGTAGCAAACGCCTCTACCAAATATCTCAATTCAATAACTTTCATATTAACGGAAAACACAGCATCGACATCTTCATCATCATTTACGTCGATAGCAGAAGATCAAGAATTTGTTACCTACTTGCTTAATAATTATACATCAGACTCTTGTGAATCAATTTTTGTAACCCTATACACTGTTTCTTTTAGCTCATGATAGGAGCAAAAAAAAATTAAACTTCAAACCCTTATGTTTACCACCAACATAAATCCGTGTATCATTTTCTTTCACATTCAATTTTCCATCAAAATAGCAAATAATTAGGATGAAATCCGACATAATTCTAAAAAGGAAATTATAGTTAACTTTAGAACAATGAATTGCTAAGCAAATACTAACGATGTAATAAAGCATGAAAATAAAAGAGTAGAGTTATGAGATATAGAATATGAAAATACCTAAAAATTGAGCAAGGGTTTGAGTTTAAATTCGAATTATACCTTCAAATTTATGTCAATTAGCTGACAGAAGTAATCCGACTAGTAATTCTTGTACAGTTTGAGATTTTAAGGAAATTTTTATGAATGTTGAGGTGAATGGAAGAAAGAAACTAAATTATACTTTCTACCTCGAAGGTGATATAAGAAAACAGACAGAGTACTTACAGGTTAATTTAGGCTTATTACTACCATATTTCAATACCGAAACCAAGTTAAGGTGAAGGGGTATTGGGATGAAGTTAACAACAGAAAGGAGGCCTAGGAAGCATTTGGTCGATACTAAAGCACTAAGAAGAACCAACACCGAAAGTAAGGAAGATAATATTCGGCCTACATGTTATTAGTACCAACACAGAAAGCAAAAAGCTTGGTATCGATACAATGAAATAACAATAGAGGCACAATGCCGATACCAACTTACAACAAGCTATTAGTTTGGTATTGTTTGTAATAACCCGGAAATCTGGGCCAGTTTAAAAATTATATTTTGGCAATTTTAGTGAATTTTGAACATTTAAAATGAATTATTTTAAATAATATCGACGAGAAATTTATTTTGATATAATTCGAACGTATATATTATATAGATCGTCGCTAGAATATAAATATTTATTTTAAATTATAAAAGGAATTGAAAATGGCGCGGTAGTTCGATAATTCGATTTCAAACTTCAATTGAACATACCAGATGCAAAATAAACTGCATTTTAGTGAAACCAAAAATAATAGAATCTAATTGAGAATATCTTTCCAACGAATCCGAAAAATCAAAGTTTCATAGCGGAGATCAAAAGATATGTCCAGTTGAAAATTCTGAATAGTCGTTATGGAATTCAGGCCCTAAAAAATGGAAATTTTGCAAACGACCTCGGATTTCGACGAAACCACTTATGTTGGATCCGCGATGTAAAGTTATCGCTAGATTTCAATTTTCATAATTTTTCGAATCAATATGTGAGCGTGGCAAAGGAAAACGCGTTTGACCAGTTTCAGTTGATTTTAATCGACTAGAAAATGGCCATTTTTCAAACGGTCTCAGAATTCAACGAAACTAGTTTCATTAGGACCGTATCGTCAATACGAAGCTAGAAAATATTTTTTTGGAATTTTTTGAGTTAGTACGTGACCCCGGCAAATTGAAATGCGCGTCTAATTCAATATATAGAGTTATATGTTGATTTCGACGGAAACAGATCGAAACGGTCGAATCAGCTTATGGTACATATCCCATTGTGTTCGGAATGGGGGTGAAACGCTATGGACGACAGGCGGTGGGCTTGATTTCGAGTTCGAAAAGAAAAGTTACTTTATAAGGATTTTAAAATAGAATTAAATAAATTAAAATATATAATTCTTCCTGATAACCCCCTCCCCTTTTCTCCTTTTCTTCGATCAGAATTGTTTCCCCAAATAAAAAATAAAAATAAAAAAAGAAAACCATCGCAGCCCCATGTCGCGCCTCCCCTCGGAGCGCCGCCCCACCAGAGATCGACCGCCGCCAGGAGGCGTGCGCCCCCTGCTTCCCCCTTCCTCCGCCTCCTCCTCCTTCTAATCGAGCGCAGCCTCGCCGACACCCTAGCCCTCGCCGATGAACACACTGCCGCCGCCCCTCTCCGACTTCTTCCCCTACCTCGCGAAACCCCCCTCCCATCTGACCTCCTCCGCCGCCTTAGGGGAGCCGCCCGACGCCGCCTGAAGCCACTCCCTCCTCCGAACAATGAAAACAGTAAGCTTCTCCTTTTACATTATTTTAATCTCAGATTTATTTTGTTTAAGGGGATTAGCTTTATATATATATAAATCAATTTTTATAAAAATTAGCATTAAATTAATTTTCAATTTTTATAAGGCAAAGTTATGAATTTTTATAATGCAAAGATTAGGATGTTTATTTATAGTAAAAATTCAATTTTTATTTATGAGGATAACATATAAAAATTTGATTTTTATTCTGATATATAACAACGATGCAAAGAGGTGATTTTTATATGTTATAACATAGAGAAAAATATGGTTTTCATCATATAAAAGAATATTTTCAGTTGTGTAACATTACAATATTTGCGGTTATGAAAAGATATGATTTTTCCTTATGAAAAGATATGATTTTTAAATAGATAAAGAAGCGATTTTTAAATAGATAAAGAAGCGATTTTTAAATAGATAAAAAAGCGATTTTTAAATAGATAAAGAAGCGATTTTTAAATAGATAAAGAAGCGATTTTTATAGGCATGAAGTCAAGATTTTTATTTGAGTAAAAATTCGATTTTTATATATTGAATAGCGAAGTAAAAATTCGTTTTTTATATATTGAATAGCGAAGTAAAAATTCGTTTTTTTTATATATTGAATAGCAAAGTAAAAATTCGTTTTTTATATATTGAATAGTGAAGTAAAAATTCAATTTTTATATATTGAATAGCGAAGTAAAAATTCGATTTTTATATATTGAATAGCAAAGTAAAAAATTCGTTTTTTTATATATTGAATAGCGAAGTAAAAATGTGATTTTTATATATGTAGAGAATACGGGCAGTGAAAAGTGACAAGAGGCAAAAACGGCAAAGATTTCTACATAAGAAGAGTCGTGGCGTTGGATTATCTATTCTGTGAGAACTTCTCACCTTTTAATTTTATTTTCTAGTTATATAAATATATACTAGGATGCAGACGGTGTTTAGTAGCACCCGTCGTCCACAGACCATGGACGGCTTGTATGCTTGGTTGTTTGATTTAGATGTGTAGTTGATTGTGTGTTGTGATGTGAAATGAAATAAAATATTTATATAGTTGAAAATATTTTATAGTTAAAAATAGAATTTTTAATGTGTATATGGAATGAAATAAAAATAAACAAATCGGACGATTTGTTTATATACACACATTTGACTGATATTGATTGGGACGATAAATTTTACACATCGCCCAACTGCACAAATAAAATCTGTGTTTGATTGTTTGAAACCCCACACGGGTATTGGGATGATATTTGACGTACACTAATCCCGATTGTTTAGTTTTATGTCGATCGATTGATTGACAGACTGTTATAAGCGTTGAATATTTATATTTGATGCTTATACAGTGTAGAATGCACTTTGGATGATGGTTGATTATTCATCGTTGTTATTGTATACATGTGTTGTAGAAAATCCATATAATTAACATTATATGATAATTGATTGGGCCTCATTCCAGTTTTGAAAAATAGAAATATTTGAAATAGAATATTTGGAAATAGAAATATATGAAGCCGTGTTGATTAGATTGACGCCATTTTGACGTGAACGATATTTATATCGATTTTATTCATTTTATAATGAATATCAAAAGTGATTTCAAAATCTGATATTTTGAAAAGAATTGAAATTCGAACTGAAACTGAATAGAAATGAATTCGAATTGAAATTGAATTGAAAACAAATTGAAATTGAATAGAAATGAATTCGAATTGAAATTGAATTGAATTGAAAACAAACTGAAATTGAATTAGAAATCAATTTGAATTGAATCGGTTTGAAATGAAATTAAAATGAATTTATGTTGAAAAAATTCGATTTTGATTTGAATTTGAAATAGAAGTTGAAATCGTTTTGAAAACGAATTTAAAACGATTTATAAAATACATTTTGAAAGGAAATCGACGAAGTATATATTATATATATAATATAATGGACTGAATAGAACGCGCCGCGCCGCGGTAGTTCATGAATTTCGACCATTGACTTCGAACGGATATTACGGGAGATCCGACCGTCGGATTCTCCTAAAACCAGAACCGTTGGGTTCGTATCGAAAAGATCTTTCTAACGAATAATAGAAATTAGAAATCTAACGGTTGGATTTGGAATTATAACCAAATCAAATTTGGAAAAGGTCGCTGTAGTGCAGTTCGATGGCCGTTGATGGAAATCGACTGTACGGGCCTTGATAAAATTAGTAAAAATAGTAATAATTCGTGTAAAATCATAAGAAATGATTTGTGAAGAATTGGGATGAAAACTCCATATTTGAAAAGAAAAAAATAGATTTTTATCGAAGTTAACTAGTTTTGAACTAGAATTAAAATTCTATTTATTTTTAAATAAATAAATTGAATTTGAAATGGTTTTGAAAATAACCAGGATTTCCAATAATTATATTGGAATGGATTTGAATCGAAATTGTCTTCGGAATATTTCGATGTTGGATTTCATGATGATACAGATATTGTTATGGGAATTTGAAAGATATATTAATATCGTTATTTCCAATACGATATTTGTTGGTCGTAGAATTTGATATTGAATATAAGCCGGTATATTTTCTATTCAGAGCCTTGTATTGAATATCAAATGTGATTTGGGTTTGTCGTGAATGGTGTCTTCATTAACACTGTTCTTGAACCCAGTTGAGAAAAGATTAAATCTTTTTATTTAGATTTAATGAAGTGTACCAATTAAATAATATTTAATTGGAATTGAATTGATATTGATTTTTGGGTTTATCGTGGACAGTGTTTTAAATAACACTCGTTCTTTAACCCGATAATTAATGGAATGTGATTTTGGGTTTATTGTGAACCATGTTTTAAATGACACTGATTCTTTAACCAGTTAAAGATTAAAACTAAGTGGAGTTTTAATGAATCTTTAAATAGATTGAAAAGATCGAGAATGGAGTATCACCAGTTTTACTCCAAGCGATAGTTAAATCTTTAATTAGATTTGAACGTGAAATGGTAATTGAATTTACCGATAACACCGTGTTGTTAGATATAAAGTATTACCAGTTTTACTTCATGGGATGAATAGGTTGGGATTGGGGAATAAAATAAATTATTACTCCGGTGTGGTCCGCTAATCCCGACTAGTTTGAATTGATATCAAAGAAGATTAAAGAATAAATTTAAAGAATTTATCTTTGATAAAATTAATGGGAACCTTTCCCAAAATATAAGAATATTTGAATAAAAGAATATTCTGAATTGGAATTAGACGTATGTTGTGTTTATGTAACACGTGTTTATTATATATATACGCGAGTTGTTCAGAAAGACCGGGTTTATCCCATTCTGAATAACTGATTCGACGTGGTGTCGAAGATGAAGACGGTGGTTGAAGGCCGGAGGTCTTCACGTTGTTTGGGTAATTACTGATGATCTTGATTGGGCTGTACACCCAAGAAGATGGAAACAGTTGGTGATCGTCCAGACGTACTTGGAGATCGATGGATATGCGGGGTACTAGGTGCCTCCGGTTTCGTTCAGACCCAGAACGAACTTGTAAATGGACTGTGTGTCTGACATTGGATTTTAGTCTATGTGATTAATTTCTATTAAATATATATCTGTTTGGCGGCGGAGAATTTATTCTCTTGCTTAACGCCCTTCTCTGAGACGTACGAGCTCAGGGGTTATATATCGATGGATATCAAACGCATGGAGTGAATTGCCTGTGTGGCATGCCTAAGTGGCAATATGATCAAGGCTTCTGTTGAAAAGCAGAGTCTTGCGGTGGATGATCGAAGCACAGCCTGTGTGACATAGCTTTATGTAGCGTTGATTCGCGAGCCTCACACCCCGGTTGTGAACCAAAAACGGGAGAGGACCTCAGGGAGGACATGCGTTTCTTTCTAGTTAGAAGTGGCGTCAGTGGTTTTACACGCCCTTATGAGTTTGACTTATGTGGTAGTTGCTGTTGCGAGGCGCCTCGGTTAGATCGGACGATCCGGGTCCGATGGAGTCATTCGTTGGCTCATTTACGCCCCCATAGGGCGGTGAGATGTATTGTTCAGGCATAATAATCCACATCGGTGGACCGGCCCTGTCGCTCCAAGGCTTGCCTGTGCGCTTGCCTGAGGCTCGGGATAGAGAGTCTTGAATCGGTAGAGGACGATCCCTGGCCTCGGTTCATAGATGGAAATCCAATTTCCAAATACGTGACTTTGCGGTTTTATTTGTAAACCTATATATGGCGACATAGTGGCATGGGACGCTCATGTCGCCTATGATTGATACTTATGATTTGAAGTTGTTTTATAGACTATGCACATATAATAGTATCAAATGATTTGTTTTAAACGTATCAAGCATTCTTGGCTATTATAAGGTAAAAACCCTATCCTCCGGCTTGCGTTGCATTGTGTGATGGGAACTGGGTCTTATAATAGCTTCATTGTTCTTTATTTAGCATTGCGCTGTTGTTTTATGCACTGGTATTCTTGGGAAGAAACCCGTTCCGTGTTATTCGGCGTGGTCCCTTGATTCACCTAACTTTAAAATAAAGATTAATAACTGTTTTAGTTCTCACACCAGTCCCATGACTGACCTGGAGTTTATTGTTTTAGCCTAAACTCTGGGTGCCCTTATTTTGACACGGGCAGCTAGTAGTTTTGGTTTTGCAGATTTATATTCACAGGATCCTGGTTTACAGCTGGAACAATATCCGGAAAGCTTTGTATCCGCATATCTCTTCTAGTTGTGTATTGTATTATTTTCCGCTACGATGTATTTAAATGTAATTTAAATCTCTATTATTTCTGTGTAATATTTATTCATTTATACTCTGTATATCCTTGTATTCTGATGGAATTGTTGTAATATACAACAAAATGTTCTCCCGTCTGCGTTCTATTTTGTCGTGTTCTCAAAACAATCAGGCGTTTTGAACGGTATGGGTCGGTTTAGCGACTGATTCGGATCGAGCGAGATGCGTTCTGTTGTGGCTTGTTCTCGAACTATCCGCGCTTTCCTCACCGGGGAAGTTACGGGTTTTTACATTCGGTATCAGAGCTTTGGTTTACAAAGCTCAGAGAACAAGACACATTAGAACCAAACGAAAGAATTCATCAGAAATTGGGTTAGTAATATCCAATGGGATTGACTCGCTAGAGATGGGATCAGTAGTATCTTAGAACGAGTGTGAAGAGCATATTTTTAAACTGAAAACTAATTTTGTTTTGAAATTTAAACCATTTCATACGTATTTGAATATTTATTCTATATTGATTTGGACAATTCGATATATAAAGATTTTGCATATGCGTCTTGCAAACGTGTATTCGAAGTTTTAATATACTGGTTGGTTATAGAATCATACTCAAGTGCCCGGGGATAATTCTGGTGACGGGGCACCATCGCTAGTATTTATTTTCGAGCGACGAAAGTGATATTTCTATATATTTCCAATTGACTGGTGTGAGAACCGAAATTAGATAGGGCCTATTGTTATGATTTGGCATCAAAAATCTGATTTTTTGACTATATATCAAAATTATGAATTTGAAACGTTAATCCACTAATTGATTGATGGTTGTGTTGTTCGTTTATTTGTTTGATAATTTTGAACCATTATGCCTAATTGTACCAAATAGTAAGTTGTATTGAAAATTTGTCGCATTTGCTTGCATATACATGTACTTACATTGAACAGGTCATAGCAAGGAGGCTAGAGCAGAGAATAAAATTTGTTTGCCCGACAAATAGGTACATGTTTATCATAATTTACTGTTTTGTTTGGGTGATGATGATTTTATGAGCCGATTGGCTAGCCGCTTGGCTTTTTCTTTTTCTTTTTGAGATCAGAAGGCCTGTATGGCAATTTCGGGATTTTCCCGTGCTCGCGGTGCAGAGGAGGTTATGGCGAAATTTTTCGAAAATTTAGGGTGTTAGCCAAATTTTTGAAAAATTTGAAAAGTTTTTAGAAACTGAAAAGTTGAAGAACTTATGCCGTAGTCAAAATAATGGAAGTTGAGTTGAATTGTTAAACAACTTTCGGCTTCGTTCCTTTTCGGGGACAAAAAGTTTTAAGTGGGGGAGATTGTAATAACCCGGAAATCTGGGCCAGTTTAAATTTTTTATTTTGGCAATTTTTGTGAATTTTGAACATTTAAAATGAATTATTTTAAATAATATCGACGAGAAATTTATTTTGAATATAATTCGAACGTATATATTATATAGATCGTCATTAGAATATAAATATTTATTTTAAATTATAAAAGGAATTGAAAATGGCGTGGTAGTTCGATAATTCGATTTCAAACTTCAATTGAACATACCGGATGCAAAATAAACCGGATTTTAGTGAAACCAAAAATAATAGAATCTAATTGAGAATATCTTTCCAACGAATCCGAAAAATCAAAGTTTCATAGCGGGGATCAAAAGATATGTCCAGTTGAAAATTCTGAATAGTCGCTATGGAATTCAGGCCCTTAAAAATGGAAATTTTGCAAACGACCTCGGATTTCGACGAAACCACTTCTGTTGGATCCGCGATGTAAAGTTATTGCTAGATTTCAATTTTTGTAATTTTTGGAATCAATATGTGAGCATGGCAAAGGAAAACGCGTTTGACCAGTTTCAGTAGATTTTAATCGACTGGAAAATGGTCATTTTTCAAACGGTCTCAGAATTCAACGAAACTAGTTTTGTTAGGACCGTATCGTCAATACGAAGCTAGAAAATATTTTTCTGGAATTTTTCGAGTTAGTACGTGACCCCGGCAAATTGAAATGCGCGTCTAAATTCAATATATAGAGATATATGTTGATTTCGACGGAAACAGATCGAAACGGTCGAATCAGCTTATGGTACATATGCCATTGTGTTCGGAATGGTGGTGAAACACTATGGACAACAGGCGGTGGGCTTGATTTCGAGTTCGAAAAGAAAAGTTACTTTATAAGGATTTTAAAATAAAATTAAATAAATTAAAATATATAATTCTTCCTGATAACCCCCTCCCCTTTTCTTCGATCAGAATTGTTTCCCCAAATAAAAAAAACCATCACAGCCCCACGTCGCACCTCCACTCGGAGCGCCACACCACCAGAGATCGACCGCCGCCAGGAGGCGTGCGCCCCCTGCTTCCCCCTTCCTCCGCCTCCTCCTCCTTCTAATCGAGCGCAGCCTCGCCGACGCCCTAGCCCTCGCCGATGAACACCCTGCCGCCACCCCTCTCCTTCTTCTTCCCCTACCTCGCGAAACCCCCCTCCCATCTGACATCCTCCGCCGCCTTAGGGGAGCCGCCTGAAGCCACTCCCTCCTCCGAACAATAAAAACAGTAAGCTTCTCCTTTTAAATTATTTTAAACTCAGTTTTATTTTATTTAAGGGGATTAGCTTTATATATATAAAAATCAGTTTTTATAAAAATTATCATTAAATTTATTTTCAATTTTGATAAGGCAAAGTTATGAATTTTTATAATGCAAAGATTAGGATGTTTATTTATAGTAAAAATTCGATTTTTATTTATGAGGATAACATAAAAAAATTTGATTTTTATTCTTATATATAACAACGATGCAAAGAGGTGATTTTTATATGTTATAACATAGAGAAAAATATGATTTTCATCATATAAAATAATATTTTCAGTTGTGCAACAATACAATATTTGCGGTTATGAAAAGATACGATTTTTCCTTATGAAAAGATATGATTTTTAAATAGATAAAGAAGCGATTTTTAAATAGATAAAGAAGCGATTTTTAAATAGATAAAGAAGCGATTTTTAAATAGATAAAGAAGCGATTTTTATAGGCATGAAGTCAAGATTTTTATTTGAGTGAAAATTCGATTTTTATATATTGAATAGCGAAGTAAAAATTCGTTTTTTTATATATTGAATAGCGAAGTAAAAATTCGTTTTTTTATATATTGAATAGCGAAGTAAAAATTCGTTTTTTTTATATGTTGAATAGCAAAGTAAAAATTCGTTTTTTATATATTGAATAGCGAAGTAAAAATTCGATTTTTATATATTGAATAGCGAAGTAAAAATTCGATTTTTATATATTGAATAGCAAAGTGAAAATTCGTTTTTTTATATATTGAATAGCGAAGTAAAAATGTGATTTTTATATATGTAGAGAATACGGGCAGTGAAAAGTGACAAGAGGCAAAAACGGCGAAGATTTCTACATAAGAAGAGTCGTGGCGTTGGATTATCTATTCTGTGATAACTTCTCACCTTTTAATTTTATTTTCTAGTTATATAAATATATACTAGGATGCAGACGGTGTTTAGTAGCACTCGTCGTCCACAGACCATGGACGGCTTGTATGCTTGGTTGTTTGATTTAGATGTGTAGTTGATTGTGTGTTGTGATGTGAAATGAAATAAAATATTTATATAGTTGAAAATATTTTATAGTTAAAAATAGAATTTTTAATGTGTATATGGAATGAAATAAAAATAAACAAATCGGACGATTTGTTTATATACACACATTTGACTGATATTGATTGGGACGATAAATTTTACACATCGCCCAACTGCACAAATAAAATCTGTGTTTGATTGTTTGAAACCCCACACGGGTATTGGGATGATATTTGACGTACACTAATCCCGATTGTTTAGTTATATGTCGATCGATTGATTGACAGACTGTTATAAGCGTTGAATATTTATATTTGATGCTTATACAGTGTAGAATGCACTTTGGATGATGGTTGATTATTCATCGTTGTTATTGTATACATGTGTTGTAGAAAATCCATATAATTAACATTATATGATAATTGATTGGGCCTCATTCCAGTTTTGAAAAATAGAAATATTTGAAATAGAATATTTGGAAATAGAAATATATGAAGCCGTGTTGATTAGATTGACGCCATTTTGACGTGAACGATGTTTATATCGATTTTATTCATTTTATAATGAATATCAAAAGTGATTTCAAAATCTGATATTTTGAAAAGAATTGAAATTCGAATTGAAACTGAATAGAAATGAATTCGAATTGAAATTGAATTGAAAACAAATTGAAATTGAATAGAAATGAATTCGAATTGAAATTGAATTGAATTGAAAACAAACTGAAATTGAATTAGAAATCAATTTGAATTGAATCGGTTTGAAATGAAATTAAAATGAATTTATGTTGAAAAAATTCGATTTTGATTTGAATTTGAAATAGAAGTTGAAATCGTTTTGAAAACGAATTTAAAACGATTTATAAAATACATTTTGGAAGGAAATCGACGAAGTATATATTATATATATAATATAATGGACTGAATAGAACGCGCCGCGCCGCGGCAGTTCATGAATTTCGACCATTGACTTCGAACGGATATTACGGGAGATCCGACCGTCGGATTCTCCTAAACCCAGAACCGTTGGGTTCGTATCGAAAAGATCTTTCTAACGAATAATAGAAATTAGAAATCTAACGATTGGATTTGGAATTATAACCAAATCAAATTTGGAAAAGGTCGCTGTAGTGCAGTTCGATGGCCGTTGATGGAAATCGACTGTACGGGCCTTGATAAAATTAGTAAAAATAGTAATAATTCGTGTAAAATCATAAGAAATGATTTGTGAAGAATTGGGATGAAAACTCCATATTTGAAAAGAAAAAAATAGATTTTTATCGAAGTTAACTAGTTTTGAACTAGAATTAAAATTCTATTTATTTTTAAATAAATAAATTGAATTTGAAATGGTTTTGAAAATAACCAGGATTTCCAATAATTATATTGGAATGGATTTGAATCGAAATTGTCTTCGGAATATTTCGATGTTGGATTTCATGATGATACAGATATTGTTATGGGAATTTGAAAGATATATTAATATCGTTATTTCCAATACGATATTTGTTGGTCGTAGAATTTGATATTGAATATAAGCCGCCATATTTTCTATTCAGAGCCTTGTATTGAATATCAAATGTGATTTGGGTTTGTCGTGAATGGTGTCTTCATTAACACTGTTCTTGAACCCAGTTGAGAAAAGATTAAATCTTTTTATTTAGATTTAATGAAGTGTACCAATTAAATAATATTTAATTGGAATTGAATTGATATTGATTTTTGGGTTTATCGTGGATAGTGTTTTAAATAACACTCGTTCTTTAACCCGATAATTAATGGAATGTGATTTTGGGTTTATCATGAACCGTGTTTTAAATGACATTGATTCTTTAACCCAGTTAAAGATTAAAACTAAGTGGAGATTTAATGAATCTTTAAATAGATTGAAAAGATCGAGAATGGAGTATCACCAGTTTTACTCCAAGCGATAGTTAAGTCTTTAATTAGATTTGAACGTGAAATGGTAATTGAATTTACCGATAACACCGTGGTGTTAGATATGAAGTATTACCAGTTTTACTTCATGGGAAGAATAGGTTGGGATTGGGGAATAAAATAAATGATTACTCCGGTGTGGTCCGCTAATCCCGACTAGTTTGAATTGATATTCAAAGAAGATTAAAGAATAAATTTAAAGAATTTATCTTTGATAAAATTAATGGGAACCTTTCCCAAAATATAAGAATATTTGAATAAAAGAATATTCTGAATTGGAATGAGGTGTATGTTGTGTTTGTGTAACACGTGTTTATTATATATATACGCGAGTTGTTCAGAAAGACCGGGTTTATCCTATTCTGAATAACTGATTCGACGTGGTGTCGAAGATGAAGACGGTGGTTAAAAGCCGGAGGTCTTCACATCGTTTGGGTAATTACTGATGATCTTGATTGGGCTGTACACCCAAGAAGATGGAAACAGTTGGTGATCGTCCAGACGTACTTGGAGATCGATGGATATGCGGGGTACTAGGTGCCTCCGGTTTCGTTCAGACCCAGAACGAACTTGAAAATGGACTGTGTGTCTGACATTGGATTTTAGTCTGTGTGATTGATTTCTATTAAATATATATCTGTTTGGCGACGGAGAATTTATTCTCTTGCTTAACGCCCTTCTCTGAGACGTACGAGCTCAGGGGTTATATATCGATGGATATCAAATGCATGGAGCGAATTGCCTGTGTGGCATGCCTAAGTGGCAATATGATCAAGGCTTCTGTTGAAAAGCAGAGTCTTATGGTGGATGATCAAAGCACAGCCTGTGTGACATAGCTTTGTGTAGCGTTAATTCGCGAGCCTCACACCCCGGTTGTGAACCAAAAACGGGAGAGGACCTCGGGGAGGACATGCGTTTCTTTCTAGTTAGAAGTGGCGTCAGTGGTTTTACACGCCCTGACGAGTTTGACTTATGTGGTAGTTGCTGTTGCGAGGCGCCTCGGTTAGATCGGACGATCCGGGTCCGATGGAGTCATTCGTTGGCTCATTTACGCCCCATAGGGCGAGGAGACGTATTGTTCAGGCATAATAATCCACATCGGTGGACCGACCCTGTCGCTCCAAGGCTTGCCTGCGCGCTTGCCTGAGGCTCGGGCTAGAGAGTCTCGAATCGGTAGAGGACGATCCCTGGCCTCGGTTCATAGATGGAAATCCAATTTCCAAATACGTGACTTTGCGGTTTTATTTGTAAACCTATATATGGTGACATAGTGGCATGGGACGCTCATGTCGCCTATGATTGATACTTATGATTTGAAGTTGTTTTATACACTATGCACTTAAAATAGTATCAAATGATTTGTTTTAAACGTATCATGCATTCTTGGCTATTATAAGGTAAAAACCCTATCCTCCGGCTTGCGTTGCATTATGTGATGGGAACTGGGTCTTATAATAGCTTCATTGTTCTTTATTTAGCATTGCGCTGTTGTTTTATGCACTGGTATTATTGGGAGGAAACCCGTTCCGTGTTATACGGCGTGGTCCCTTGATTCACCTAACTTTAAAATAAAGATTAATAACTGTTTTAGTTCTCACACCAGTCCCGTGACTGACCTGGAGTTTATTGTTTTAACCTAAACTCTGGGTGCCCTTATTTTGACACTGGCAGCTAGTAGTTTTGGTTTTGCAGATTTATATTCATAGGATCCTGGTTTACAGCTGGAACGATATCCGGAAAGTTTTGTATCCGCGTATCTCTTCTTGTTGTGTATTGTATTATTTTCCGCTGCGATGTATTTAAATGTAATTTAAATCTCTGTTATTTCTGTGTAATATTTATTCATTTATACTCTGTATATTCTTGTATTCTGATGGAATTGTTGTAATATACAACGAAATGTTCTCCCGTCTGCGTTCTATTTTGTCGTGTTCTCAAAACAATCAGGTGTTTCGAACGGTCTGGGTCGGTTTAGCGACTGATTCGGATCGAGCGAGATGCGTTCTGTTGTGGCTTGTTCTCGAACTATCCGCGCTTTCCTCATCGGGGAAGTTACGGGTTTTTACATTGTTACAGGACAAAGAAGACAAAGGCATGGAAACAACAAAGGGTGGAACCAAATATCCAAGGCCAGTATCATATAAAGCGATACCGAAGCCCAAAGTCATAAAAGAAAAAGCACGAGACCAACATGGGAGCAAACAAGGTGCTGTCGATACAAATAGGTATGGTATCGATACTGATACTAAAGGCAACATCAATGTTATATAGAGAGAAGCATGAAGACAATATCCAAAAGCTCTGAAGCAGGCCGACATTCGGAAACACAAAGCCAACAGTGACAATAAGAGAAGAAGGAAGATATCTACACAAATATACTTGGTGTCGATACTCGATATCACCATACTAAACCAACACCATGAGATCATTACCGAAGCCTAGCAAGCGGACACTAGGAACTACAAAAGCGGGCCGGTACTAGAAGAAGCGGTGCAGAACCGGGCTTTCTACCAGAATACTACCAAAGGGGGCCTTAATTGTCTATAAATAAGACTCTAGGGGCTACATTTGGGGGATTTCCCCTCATTCTAAAATCTTGTATTCATTTCCATGAGACAAAACCCTAATTTCTAAATCGATTTGAGGATTTCTTATGTAATCATCTATGTGCTTAATCAGGTGAGCAATAAAGAGAAACACTTACCAATTTCTACTTATTATTCTTGTCTTCAATCCAGTTTCTTGAATTTAAGCCTACAACTTGAAGATAATTCCCAATTTACCCCCAATGAGCTCCCAATTTACCCCCAAGGAGCCATCTAGCTTCGAAATGTGTTGAGTTTACAATGCCCTATCCTAAGATAATTGTTAATCCTTAAGTCTCTTAAGCGTAATAATCACCTCTTGGGGGGAGAGTAACTAATCTTCGGGTTTGGATCTTGATATCTAAAGAACGGCTAGTTAAATCACACAATTAAGAGCTAGATTACACCCAAGTTCCCTTAGGTCCACAACTATATCCCTATATTTTCGTTTTGATGAATAATATCATTAACATTTTAGTGCTAGAAGGAGGGCTTGAACCTCCCTTCCTTTAGATAACCTACCGCAGCCTAGTTATTCCAACCTGTTGGGTAGACACTGAAGAAATAGAGTATGGATAAAGGGTCTCAACAAGGGCTACATCAAATATTATTGATCTAAGAATTATTGAAGAACAAATGTTAAGAATGGAAGCTTTGTGAATCATAAGTAAGAAAAGGGAATTAGAACAGTACGATCCTGACCGTTGGAGCATTAACCCTTTCCATATAGGAGCAACCGTATCTTTGCTTTAAGTGGTTCTACAACAAAGGAATATAACCTATTCTCTCACATAAAAGAAGACATCCATGAACATGCTAAAGGAACTATATCCGAACAAAGAATAATGAAGGATTTTTATCGATTTACATCAAAATGGTCTAAGAAAATTGCATTTCTGTCTCAAGATACATTGAATAGACGATTTGAAGATACAGTTGAATCAACAAGGATGAGTAACAAAGGGCTAATTTCCAACGTCGAAAGGGAAACTTTGGATTAAGACTATCTTAATAATGTCATCTTATCACATGTATTAGAAATATCTACTTCTTAACCAAACACGAGTTTAACTTTTGACCATCAAAAAAGGAGAAATCCAAGTATGTAAGGAAATTAGGAGGGCCATACTGCCACTACCACATGATGAATGGAAATGAAACTAATCACTGACAGGTTCATAAAGGAATGATCATCAAGTTATTTAACCAAGGCCAATTGCAAAGATTTGTAAAAGATTAAACTGGTTCTAATAAAGGATTCCTAGAAGAAAGAATGTCCACGTGGACATGAGTATGAGAAACTCCTTAAAATTTGGAACTACCTGAAACAAGTGAAGCTAGCTATGATGGTAGAAAACCCTTGTCTGTGTCAAGATGGCCAGGGCAAGGCATCTCCTGGAGGGAAGCGATGTGTAAGCCTTTAGCCGCGTCCAATTCAGAAAGGGCTAGGATAAAGCATCAAAAGAGTAAGCCTCCGTCCTCGGGGAGGATCATCTAAAATCCTTACTTTCACCTGCGATGGCCTGGGTAAGGAACCCCTCGGTGGGAGGGGTAAGTGTAAGCCTTTATCCATGTCCAAAGCAGATATGGCCAGGGTAAAGCAACGAAAACCCTTATTCGCGCCTACGATGGCCAGGTTAAGCCACCCCTTGGAGGGGGTGATGTGTAAGCCTCTATCACCACCTACGATGATCTGGGTAGAGCATCAAAAGAGTAAGCCTTTATTAACGCCTACGATGGCCAGGGTAAAGCATTTAAGCCCTTATCATCGCCTATATAGTCAATGTAAGGCACCTCCTGTAGGGAGGTTGGGTAAGTCCTCGGTCCCTGCTTGAGAATAAGCTTGCCAAGCGCAGCAGATGCACAAAGCTCAAAGAGTGACTCATAAGGCTGAAACGACCAATCAAATCCCAATAGTGGCTCACAAATTAAATTAAGGTCTAGAGAGTCGCTCAAAAAGCAAGTACACCCTCTGCTTTGAAAAACAAACCCAAAATGGGTAATAAAATTATAAGTACCTGAATCTGGGTTTCAGTTCAGGACTTCTATTATTGCCAGATATGGATTTCTAATATTTTATTTACTACCCGAATTCAGGACTTCTATTATTGCCAAATATGGATTTTTGGTCTTCTATTAAATACCTGAAATTTTTTTTTGGTTCAGGACTTCTATTATTGTGAGATGTGGATTTCTGGTCTTCTATTATTAAATACTTGAGTTGGGATCTCGGTATTTCTACTATTTCCCAGAAGTGGATTTCTAGTCCTCTATTACAAATGCCTGAATATGGGCTGCATAACTTCTATCTATACGTCCACAAATGGATTTCTGTATTCCTATTCTAAATACCCTAATCTGGATCTCGAGACTGCAATTCTAATTTCTGAAAAGGATTTGTAAAACAATACTTGTATTGGTATCTCTGGTCTTCTACACTAAAACCTTCTGACGAAAGGTCATGGTTTCTCATGTCTCACACAGGGAATTCTCTAAGCCTTTATTATGCAAAAAATTGCTATTCATTATTTATACAAAAATATATAATGCGAGTGATCGTATTAATCTACCACAAGGTTCATCTATTGCTTGGTCACGACCCATATGGTGTCTCGTATAAATTGAACAAGTTATCATATGCATCTTACTCTAAGAAAAGGACTAATAGAAGGTTGTTGTCTACTGAATATTATGCAGAATAATGCAATGGAACTCCTGAGGAGGTTCTAAACAAAAACGAGGAATACACATCAGGTGATATTTACACAATTTACAAAGTTATTTTGCAGAGTTATATGTAAAATCATCTCATGAATTATCAAGTACAAGAGTTGGGTATTGACACCACAATAACATCAAGTACTAAACACCTCCCCATTTATATCATCCCGCAACTTTGCCTCGTAATAATTCTTAATCTAGACCTTGACTCATCCAATTCTTGAGAGGGATTTACCCAATAAGGAAATTTCTCAATAGCTGAGGTTTTTTGGTTTAGTCATGGCCTTAGTTGGGGTCAGGATTCTCTAAGAAAAATTTCCAAGCCTTACAACTTTCTTTGGCGTCATCTAACTCGATTTCTAGATCGTAATTCGTTGAAGCAGTTTACTCACCACTTCATCATAATTGACAGAAGGAGTGGCCCTTATCTGTCCCCTTAACTCAAGGATAGTTCTTTCTTTTTCTTTCAATCGACCTTACAAAACAACTACTTGCTCATTCAAATTCTTAATGGTCAACTTTTGAATATAGAATGCTTTTTCTCGGGTTGTACTGAATGCAACTTTGGGAGCATCCCCCCACTCTGCCACCATTAATGATTTTTCCCAAGATTAGGAAGATGAAATTTCGAATTGGTTCCTTATTTACAAACAAAGCAAAACATGGTTATTCACGAGTTCTACTCTAAAAGAATGATACTAATAAAATTATATTTTTCTATCACTAGCAAGGTTAACTACATAAACTCTTAGATTTTTTTTTTCAAACAAGCTTCAAACTATTTTGAGAATACACACACAGAAAATTAAAAAAGTTTGATCATGTTTGCCAAGACACCTACTGTTTATATTACATATCAATTCAACATGACGAGTTCTAGGTCTTTTTAAAATTATTTCCCAATCATCGCTCAGGAAGTCAAGAGGAAGTTGAGGGTACTTCATATAAATGCATCAAAGGTCCCCTAGAAAAGGCTCCCCTCCAAAAACTGATGTTGTTTGCATCGAGTACTTTCCCGTTAGTCTAAAAAATGAGTGTAAAACGTCTTTTCAAAATACATCTCCGGGGAGAATGAGATTCTTCCATAACTTGAAATATAATGATATATCATTAATGGGGGAAGTTATCATCAGAAGCATACATTCATAATTCTATAATTTTGCAAATATTCATCTTGTTCGTACAATATTGACTTTTTGAATAACTCATAAATGAATTTGCTCTTGTTGTACTTAAGCTTTTCGAGGGGGGAGGGAAGGTTAAGTCTTTCGGGATTGAATGAACCCCATGTAGGTTCCAACAAGCCCCAGGGTGGAGGTCAACCCCATGATCATTTAACCGTCGTCTGTGAAGACGACGAAATAAACCACCACTTCACTCCCCTAAAAATGAGAAATCTATTGTATATAAAGGTGTTGTATACACAATTATATGATTTTTGTTTGATGATAACAACCAAATATATATTTTTATAAATGTGTTTGTAACTGTACTGGTATACTACACAACAAACAGGAATATAATATTTCTATTTTAAAAAAATATAACTGTACAAAAATTTAAATATTCACAAGGTATTTTATTTGAATAAAATATTTTATTTCAATATTTAAACAGTACAGATTACAACTCCACTTTTGTATATATTCACTAATATACATTTCAATACATTCAATTTCAGTACAAAGTTCCTCTCTATAACGCTCACACTCAGTTATACACACATTCACTCATATACACATTTTCACAATGTTTTTGTAACAACCCGTATTTCGATAACATGTTAAGACGAGAATCAAGGAAGAATTTAATTTTAAATTCTGAATCAAGTAAAACGGGCTATGCCATTGCGTTCATCTCGGAAAAATATGCGAAATAGAGTTTGAGTTTTCGAGAATCGGAGTCCGTATGACCAACTTATGGTCCGACGAAGTTTTCAGAAGATTCAAGTTCAAAAACGAGTTCTAATTTCGAAAATTAGGGCTGGAAGGCTAGGCGGGAAAAATTCCCGCCAGGCACCCCAAGTCGACAGCCCTGTCGACTTGGGAGTCGACATGGCTTGACCCAAGTCGACAGCCCTGTCGACTTGGGGGTCGACTTATGGTGGCCGGGCAGTTTTGTCTGGTGCACCTATTTTCTGTCTTGGCTAGGTTTTTGGGCCTGGTTCGAAATCTGATGGTTCAGGTTGATCCTAGGGTTAATCCTAAGGTCCTAATCACTCCTAATCTCTATAAATAAGCCTCTAACCTACACCTAAACCCTCATTATTCATTCATGCAACTAAACTATGGCAAAAATTTTACTCTCATGGCCTCCACTCTCATTCTAAAATTCCTAAGTAAATTCCTATGAGAGATTCATGTTCATTCAAGTGTTTTCAAGCATGAATGGATGTTGTTAGCTTGCATTCAAGTCAAGTTGCAACATTTCCATTTCAAAGCAAGGGTTTTTATTGATTTGGAGCTTTCATATTGGGTTTATTTGATTGCATAAGAGCTTCGTCTCAATCTTTGTTTTGCATTTTGATTTGTGCCTTCATAGCAATGTAAGCCCTTTCCCTACTCTTAGATATTAACTATGAAGTTAAATGTTCATGTTGCAAGTTTGGGTTTGATCATTGAGTATGATACATGCTATCATGTCATGCAAGTTTATGAAGTCATTATCTTGATCTTGTGGGCTAAAAGCTACAACCTTTATGTTGAAATGTTGCATTATGCAACATGAGAACCCTCATAACCTTTATGTCAACTTGCATATGAAGTCATAACCCTTATATGATGATATATGCGAGTTACTAGTCATCATTCCATGTCTTTTGTCACTATGATTCGCTTATGTGCCAAGTTTGGGTTTATGCATGTTTTTGAGACTTAAGAATGTAACATGCAAGTTAATGAACACATTTGTGCCTCATTTGCCACCATGATTAACTTGTGGCTTAATATCCATTTTTGTCATGCCTTTGCCAAGTCTCTTCTTTTAATCCATTACGTTGTTGCGAACGTATATGCGAGTTTAAAAGCGTTGGGTTATGTTATGGGTAATTTCTAATGACATGATAATACAACTTGAAAACATGACTTGAAATATAACATGGAAGTTGACATGTGAGTATGTTTGAAAATATGAAATTGGGAATTTACCTATTAAGTTAGGTCTACCCATACTATGGAATTGGGAATTTACCTATTGAGTTAGGTCTACCCATATTCTTATGAACATGACACTAGACTAAACATGAAAGTGACCAACTCGAGGTTGGGTTGAGTTTGCAACGTAAAACTACCCGGAACCGACCGGCCTAACTAGTAGTTGCAAACAATAGGACCCAATGTGAGAAGTTGGTCATGTTGTGCTTGAACCCGAGGTTAGACCAAGTTGTGGTGTAAAGCTACCCGGAACCGACCGGCTTAACTAGTAACCACAACAAAGTCTAATGTGAGAGGTTGAGGTGCATTAAGTAATTAATGCCACATGATAGGGTTAAGTTAATTTGATTAATGACTCTTAACCAAATATGACATGGACAAATGGGTTAAGTAAATTGATTAGGCTAATGATACTTAACAAAACATGACACGGCTGGGTAGGTTAAGTAACTTGATTTGCCTAATGACACTTAACCATTTTTATATGATTAGTGGACGGGGTTAAGTTAACCAACACTTAATCAATCCAACACGATAACTTGGTAAGGTTAAGTAAGTTTTCTTAATGACGCTTAACCGAAAAATACAGTTAATGGATGGGGTTAAGTTAGCCTAGACTTAATTAATCCCACTTGGTAGTTTAATGGGGTTAAGTTAAACACTTAACTAATCTAACATGATGATTTGATGTGGTTAAGTGACCTATACTTAACCAATCTAACTCGTGAATTTATTGAGGTTAAGTTAACCTATACTTAACCAATCTAACGTGAAAACATGATAAGGCTAAGTCACGAATCGCTTAAATACGCTTGACCGATTTGACTCAGTAATTTGATAGGGTCAAGTTAATATATACTTAACCAACTTGAGCATGGTTTGTAGGGTTAAGTCTTGAACTTGGATACTTAGCCAATTTTGACATGATTTGTAGACGGGTTAAGTCATGAACTTAAGTGACACTTAATCCATTATGTAAACCCTAGTTCTGAGGATTAGGTGGATAACCGTAGTTAACAAGGATAACGGGAATAAGGCTAAGTGGTAAACCTTAGTTGAAGAATAACTAAGTAATGATTCTTAGTCAAGGAAATTTAGACCAGTTCATAGATAGATGAGTAACCTGATACGGTAGGTCATCGTTTAAGTATACGAGTAGGAGCAAGTATCTGATTTAGATAAAGGCTCCAGCGAACTGGGTAACGAAAGCAGCGGCTTCGGGGAACGTGAGGATATTCTTGGTATCCCTCTGTGAGCTTCCAGGTGATCATACTAGGCTCATGAGAGGTTAAGGTCTGCGTTAGAAGAACCAAGAGTATGCCTTGGTTGCTATACGAGCGACCTAAAGACGGGGATGGATAGGGGATAGTCGACGATACACGGTCGTACCTTAGATAGCATTTCGTCAGGCTACCTACCATCTTTGGTCAAGCGTGTACGTACGGAAAGGCAGAGAACACCCAAAAGACCATAATTGCTATCTAATTATGGTTGCGGTAAGGCTAGGATTGTGGGTTGGCCAGTAGTGTGTTCTCATACAGGATTTATCCTGTCTTGTCTTTCGCTAGTTGAGGGAGTGGTCTCGTGGGACCATAGCCACGTATAGAAAAAAACAGACCTTAGCATCTGCATCGGCAGATAAATCGGAAGCTCCCGACCGAGTCATGTATTTCCTGATCTGCCCTGTGACAGGACTCGGATGGCACGATGTGATACATGTGCATACAGTCATGGAAAAACGATTCACGATGAATGCGTGGGAAAAAGGGCGCGGTTGACGGTTAGCGTAATTCCTAGTGGCCCTGGGTGGTTGAACCAAAACCGAGATACGAAAAACGTGCAATAGGTAAGCATAATCCCTAGTAGTCCTAGGTAGCATAAGTCCTAGTTGTACAAACGATGATTCATGTTGAAAGACCCTAGTTAGATATAGGGTGACAGTCCAAAACGATCTTAAGGATCATGGAACTATGGTAAAGTAGTATAGAATCTCATGGGAAAGCCCGTATGATCTACGGCAAGGGACTGAACATTTACATGGAATAAAACATACGAGTTGAGTAACCTATATATGCGATATATTAGGTTGACATGGACCATTACACGACTTTTGAGTAAGGGTCATTCATGGTTAACACATGATACGGTGGGGATACTAGTACGGTAGGTGCAGAGCTAAAAGACAGGATAGATACCATGGGATGTTATACGTGATAGATATCTTGGGAATATTATACTTGATAGGAACCTGACGATGGGATACCTTGTTTTATCTTGACATCGTAATTTATCATGACACCTTAGTTTATCAGAGTTCAGTAGTTCATCCTGCTATTTTGGTTTAGCTTATCTATCTTGTCATCATGCTTATGTTCATCTCAGTTTCTCATGTCAGTTAACTTTACTAGTTTTTATGCTGATAGTAGATAGGGCTTACTCAGTCTTTTTGACTGACCCGTTTTGTTTCGCCTCTTTTCTTCTGTCCCCCCCCCAGGTTACAGGGAGGAAATACTGTTGTTTAGTTCGGACTTCTTCTGCTTGAAGGTCATCATGGATGGCTTGGAATTTTCTTGGCTATGGCTACTTTACTGTTTTTACTTGGGGAATAATTTATGAAAAAGTCTTTATGCTTCTTTACTATTGCAAGACAGGTTTTGATGTACTCTGATGTAAAAGGCTTTAGACCTTAATTTTTAATGTTTATGAAAGTTCGATTTTACTTCCGCTATTTTATATGTTCTGTCTTGTGATATTTCTGTGCATGTTTACCAATAATGCCCCTCTAAAGCTAGTGCATTCCTTTGCGAGTGACCCTAGCGGAGGCGGGGTGTTACAATAAGAGAAAGAAGAATCAGACTAAGGATGGTCAGAAGAAAAAGAATAAGCAAGATGTTGAGTGCTTCAGCTGTGGTAAGAAGGGCCATTATGCTAGTAATTGTCGGGCCAAGCCAGAGGATAGGAAGTGCTTCAACTGTGACCAAATGGGACATCACAAGGACAAGTGTCCGCAACACCCTAAAGAAAAGCAAATGGTGAAAGCATATGCCCTTAATGCTATTCCTTCTTCGTCGAATGCCCCAACCGCGGCGGAGAAGGGAAAGAATGTCGTCATTCAAGGTATGCTTTCTGTTTATGATGTTCCTGTTAGAGTTTTGTTTGATACCGGAGCTTCCAGTTCTTTCATATCTAGTGACCTAGTAGATAGGTTGGGATTGGAGCCCGGGATTGTCGATAGACCTTTAGTAGTGACGAACCCGATTGGTGGTTCGACTAACCTTAGCATGATTTGTCGTAATGTGGTCTTATCGAGTCATGGATGCATGTTTGGTTGTGATTGCTTTGTTTTGGGCTTTACTGGGTTTGGCATTATTTTAGGAGTCGATTGGCTCCAAAGATACGGGGTGGTGGTAGACTGTGAGGGCTTTTTGGTGACAGCTAGAGTGGATGATGGGAAGAGGGTTGTGTTTGGTGGTCTACCTAGTGATGGGGTAATGGCTAGTTTTCTAAATTCCCTCGACATCCCGCATAGTGAGTTGTCAGATTTGCCCGTGGTTGGCCAGTATCCGGATGTCTTCGTAGAAGTGACCGGGCTTCCACCACATCGAGAGATTGAGTTCCGTATTGATTTGGTGAAAGATGCCAGACCTATAGTGATGCCACTTCGTCGTATGGCACCAAGGGAGCAGCGAGAGCTCGGGGTGCAAGTCAACGATCTTTTGAAGAAGGTATTTATCGGAAGGAGTGTTTCTGAATAGGGAGCACCAGTTGTGTTTGCTACCAAGGCGGATGGTTCCCTTCGTTTGTGTGTAGACTACCGCGAGTTGAACAAAGTGATGAGGAAGAACAAGTATCCTCTACCGCGGATAGATGATTTGTTCGATCAGTTGAGTGGCACGAGAGTATTTTCTCAGTTGGATCTCGCGACAGGTTTTCATCAGCTTAGAGTGGAAGCTGAGAGTATAGCTAAAACGACATTTCGGACGCCGTCTGGATTTTATGAGTGGTTGGTCATGCCATTCGGGCTGACCAATGCCCCAGCATATTTTGTGGATCTTATGAATAGGGTATTCAGAGATCAGCTGAATAAGTTTGTCCTTGTGTTCGTGGATGATATTTTGGTCTACTCGAGGACAGAGGAAGAACACAAGGAACATTTAAGAATAGTGATGGAGGTGTTGAGAAAACACCAATTGAAAGCAAAGTTTTCTAAGTGTCACTTCTGGAGGAGGGAAGTGAGGTTCTTGGGCCATGTTGTTTCAGAGAATGGTATCGCCGTGGATCCTACGAAGGTGGCTACGATACAAGATTGGTCTACGCCCAAGAATGCAACGGACATAAGAAGTTTCTTGGGGTTAGCTGGATATTATCGTAAGTTTATCCAAGACTTCTCCAAGATAGCAGCACCGTTGACCCAGTTGACAAAGAAGAATCAAGCTTTTGTCTGGGACGAAAGGTGCGAGAATGCATTCAAGAGTTTAAAGGACAAGTTGACGTGTGCACCAGTGTTAGTCATTCCTAAGGGGAATAAAGAGATGACGGTATATACGGATGCCTGTGGTACTGGACTAAGTGTTGTATTGATGCAAGGTGGTAGGGTTGTAGCTTATGCAAGTCGGCAACTGAAATCACATGAGAGAAGATACCCTACCCATGATTTGGAATTGGCAGCGATCGTGTTCGCGTTGAAGATGTGGAGACACTATCTCTTGGGAGAAAGATTTGAGTTGTTTACAGATCATAAGTCGTTGAAGTATCTTTTCTCTCAGAAGGATCTAAATCTCTAGCAGCAAAGGTGGTTAGAATTCTTAGCTTCCTATGATTTCGACATCACATATACACCGGGAAAGGGCAATGCGGTGGCTGATGCATTAAGTAGGAGACATGCCAGTTTAGTGGCTATGTTTCTAGAATGGAAGCAACTGGAGTACATCGTTGGGTATGATTTTAGGCCAAAGTGCGAATTGGATCTAGAAATGTTAGCAAGTTTGACGATCAGACCCACTTTGATTGAGCGGATTGGTTCCAGCCAGAGGAATGATCCTAACCTATTGGAAATCATCTCAAAGTTAAAGATGGGAATCGACGGAGAGATGAACAAGTATCGGCTTGATCGAGATGGATGGCTTAGAAAGAATGGAAAGCTTGTTGTACCCAATGTCAATGGATTTAGAGACGAAGTGCTTAGAGAATGTCATCACTCAAAACTGACTATACATTCCGGTGGTAACAAGATGTATCGAGACATGAAGCGGACATACTACTGGGAAGGGATGAAAAGAGACGTGGGAAAGTTTATATCCAAATGCATGAACTGCCAGCTAGTTAAAGCTGAGCAAAAGAAGCCTAGTGGTTTGTTACAACCATTGGAAATTCCAGAATGGAAATGGGAACAAGTGTCAATGGATTTCATTGATGGGTTACCAAGGACTAGATCGGGCCATGATACCATTTGGGTGATTGTGGACCGATTGACCAAAAGTGCAAGGTTTATACCCGTCAAGTCAAACAGGACGGCAGCTAAGTTAGCGGAACTGTATATAAAGTGGGTAGTGAGGTTTCATGGAATACCCAAAGGCATTGTGAGTGACCGAGATCCGTTGTTCACTAGTGGATTTTGGAAGAGCTTACAAGAGGCATTAGGATCAGAATTACATCTCAGTACCGCATACCATCCTCAGACCGACGGACAAACAGAGAAGGTGAATCGAGTATTAGAGGATCTCTTGAGAGCCTATGTATTGGATTTTGGTGGATCATGGGATGACCATTTGCATCTAGTAGAGTTTGCATATAATAATAGCTATCAGTCCAGTATTGGTATGGCTCCGTTTGAAGCTTTGTACGGAAGACCGTGCAACTCACCGTCATGTTGGTTAGAAACTGGTGAGAAGTTTGTGCTTGGACCGGATGTGATAAGAGAAACATCAGACAAGATTAAGGTTATCCAACAGCGAATGAAGGCTGCCCAAGATAGGCAGAAGAGTTATGCCGATAAGAGGAGAAGAGATTTAAAGTTCTCCATTGGCGACTTGGTGTTTGTCAAGATTTCTCCGTTGAAGAGCGTGATACGATTTGGCAGGAGAGGCAAGTTAGCACCAAGATTCATTGGTCCATTCCCAGTTCTTGAGCAAATTGGGAATTTGGCATATAAAGTTGAATTACCAGAGAAGATGGCAGGAGTTCACAACGTATTTCATGTTTCCCAGTTAAGGAAATTCGTGCACGACCCAGATGTGACTATTTCACCTGATCAGTTGGATGATGTCGAAGTTGAACCCGAGGCGATTGGGAACCGCAAGCCTATGCGTATTGTTGGGAATGATACAAAGCAACTTAGAAGGAAAGTGGTGAATCTAGTCAAAGTTCAGTGGGGCGAGAATGAGAATGAATGTACCTGGGAGACAGAGGAGAGCATTAGGAAGACGTATCCAGAATTCTTCGCCTGGTAAGATTTTAACTTCGATTTAGTCTTTCCGCATGCTAGGATAGGCTTGTTTGCTTGTTTTGCATGTTTGATTGTTGAATGTGGCTGGTAGGCATGCGGGATCCTTTGTATGTTTTGGGTTAAGGAATTTCGGGGACGAAATTTCTTAAGGGTGGGAGACTGTAACGACCCACATTCTACACATCATAGGATCGTAGAATATTTATTTCTTTCACATACGAAGTCGTATGGTCATGTAACTTTGGGAGACGACTATTGGGGTCATTTCCCATGCTCATGATTTTTCCCGATTTTTAAATGACCATTTTACCCCTAGTTGGTACTGTTTTGGCCATAACTTTTGATTGGAAAGGAATTTTGACCTGAAACCACTTCCATTTGCTATGGATGAAGGTTTATAATTCCGTAGAGTGGTCACATTAGCCAAACGGACTCACCATTTGGGAGATATGGCTGAAACAAGTTTCAGATAGTGAAAAACAGCTTAATTGGGCTTAACCGGGTAATTAACAGCTAGGCCCAATGGGAAATTTCGGGATTAGGGTTATGAGGAGGCTGAAATCAGTTAGAGAACGATCTTATCTTCATTTTTCAGCCGCCACTTTCATTCTTGAACCCTAACAATGGCCGCCAACATCAAGAAACATCCCCAAATCACTTTCTAATCAAGGATTAAGCTTAGCAACATCAAATCAAGGAGAAATAGCACCAAATCAGTATTAGAGCTACTGTTAGACATCAGTATTCACCCAAATCAGCGAGGTTTCAGTTCTGAAAATTTTATTTGTGGCCAAGGTGAGTGATTTGCATAGTTTTGCACTAATTACGGTTAATTAAGGGTAATTAGTGAAGATTAGCGAATTTATACATTAATAAATTCTGGAAAAATATTTAGAAATTCTTAAATAATATTTTATGCCTCTGTTAGAAATTTGGTTTGATTTGGTTAAGTTTTGTTAACCCTATGATTAGTTTTTCTTAAACATGCTTAAGGGAAATATTGGATTTTGGGTATGTTTGATCCATTTTACATGCTATAGTTATTGTTTAATGTTTTTGGTTGATGTTACATGTTGCTATGACTGTATGACATGATTTGCGATTGTCTAGAAGTGTTAGATTGGTCGAAAACGCCGTCGAATGGCGTAAACAGTCGCTGGAATGAGTTGTAGGAATTTGGTCGATCCGGATCGGATCGGAGGGAGGAGCCCGAACCGAACCGACCAGGAGACCTCCCCACGAACCGATGTTCTGGAGTCAGGTAGCCTCACAAGCTGAACTGAAGGAGCATATCCGAACCGAACCGACCTAGTGCTATGGAGCTAGAATCCCGAGCCGACCCGATGGAGAAGCTTGAGAGACGCGACCCGATCCGATTGCTTGGGAAGAAGGACCGAACCAGAGGAGTTTTCCATGAAGCCAGGAGGTGTGGACTCCGATCCGAACCGCTGGAGGAAGATCACCCCGATCCGACCCGAAGCAGAGAGGAAGGTTGAGCTGGAGATTCCGAACCGATCTGATTGCTTAGGGAGGAGTATTCCGATCCGAACCGAGGAGCTGACGACCACGGCCTGAAGTAAAGTAAAGTGAAGAAATGAAGACCGGTCCGGAGAAGAAGGTGATGACCAGAACCCGAGATGCAAAGGAAGTCCAAATGAGGAGCTTTGACTCAGGATCCAGTTGGGAACCAATGAGTGAGATTCATGATTGGGCTTTGCTGCGGGACGTGTGCAAAGGGGTTGTCGATGTCTGTAGCTTTGAATCACTATGTGTAGGGAGTATGTGAACGGATTCGGGGCCACAGTGGCCTAGGTATGACTAAAGGGGCTATAGACCGATGAAGTGGGGTCATTTGTAAAGATTGGGTCATGACTCCATGTGGTAAGCTTGGTAGTAGCAGTAGTTGTACAAGTCGAACTCCGTCACCACTTCGATGGGTCTAGTGATTGACAGTGGTGGACATCGTATGCTTTACGCATTGAGTGAGAGATGTGAGGATGGTTGCTATGGTTGATATGTTTTCCATCATTATGACATGCATACCCCCACCCCTGTATTTTTTACACCATCTGTTTAGTGGCAACTTAGAGTATTGTACGGTATGTAGTGCTAGCTCTTTAGTTGCAGGTCCAGGTTCAGGTATGGTTTAGTATACCTGTTATTGTTCTGTTTAGCTGCTTATCGCTCATACCAGACTTTTTGTCTGACCCGGAGTTTTATGTCTCTTCTTATTACTCTGGGTGCTCTCACGAGCAGACTAGAGACAGGTTAGCTGGGTATGCACGAGTAGCTGATTCGGAGACGAGCAGGAGGCTTCCACGTATGATACATATAGTATTCTCCCTGTGTTGTTGAAGATCACTGCTTGGGCATTAGTAGTGCATCTTCTACTTTAGCTTTCTTTTGCTTTAGAGACAGTTTAAAGTTGTAATAATCATATTGAATCATAAGCTGTATTTGGATTTCAACTGCTCTGATGATGATGTTGATGTTGGTCTTAGTTATCAGCTTATGCACTGTCTCACCTGTTTTATGTCAAGTATGTTATTATTATATTTCGTTCCATGCGCTGTGAGACATTCTACAGGTTCCTTGTTAGTTAATTCTCTTCTTTCCTTTCTTTGGCGACCGTTCCGCATTAGTCGGGCATGTGTACAACACACTTTTGGAGTAAATGTCGGTTGGTGTGGGGCAGGCCGTCACATACTCCGTGGATGGACACTTGTGTCGCCGTAAATGACATTGGATGATTGGTTATGTTATGATATGGATGAGAATTAATTGATTGGCAAAAATGCCATGTTATTTGTAGTAGTGAAATTGGAGTAAAAATACATTTATAACTTGAACGGCTTTTTTATGTTCACCTATTTTGATAAAATCAATGAGATGAAATAAATGATTAATTAAATAATTTTTTGATGGTTGAAAACCCTACACGGGTCTTGGGATGATATTTGACTCATACATTCCCTTGTGTGAAAGAGCTGTTAATCGGTTGATTGACAGATTTGTATAAGCATCAATTATTTTATTGAAGCTTATATGAAAATAACATGCACATTGGATGTCATTTTGGATGTTGATAACTGTTTACAACTATTGTTGATGTATATGATAAACGTAATCCCTACAAATTTATTTATGTGGATATTTGTTGAAATTTAATTTCAATCCAGGATAAATATGAATATTGAGAATATTGAATTCCAAAATATGACAATTTGAAAATATTATCATTTTGAGATTATAATAAGATGTAATATTAAATTCTAACTTAGAATTTGAAGAGGAAGTGGAATCGTTGTCAAATAAATTTGTAAACATTTTATAAAATACGTTTTGACTAGAAACCGGCAATATATATTTCATATATATTTAAATGGCTTGAATAGAGCGTGCCGCAAAGCGACCGTTCACGAATTTCAACCATTAACCTTGAATGGACGTAACGGGAGATCCGACCGTCGGATTCTCCTAAAACCGGTACCGTTGGGTTCGTATCAAAAAGAGCTTTCAAATGAATATACGAGATTTAAATTTGAATTATTAGATTTTAAAATATGTTCAAATCAGTTTTGAAAAAAGGTCGTTATGGATGTAGTTCGGTGGCCGATATTGGAAACCGACTGTAAGGGGCTTAATAAAATTATCAAGAATATAAATAAATTATGTGAAATCATAATTAATGATTTGGAAAGATTTCAGATGAAATATTCCATATTTTAAAAGACAAATGATATTTTTATCCGAATGAACTAGCTAATAACTAGAATAATAATCCAATGATTTTTAGAAATTACAAATTGGGATTGCAAATGGTTTTTAACATAACCAGAAGTTTCCAACATATATATTGGAATGGATTTGAAATGGAAATTATCTTTGGATATTTTCTATATTGGGTTCCAGTATTACACGGATATCGTTGAGGAATTTGGAAGACATTGATATCGCTGTTCCAATATATTATTTGTTAGTTTCAGAATTTGGTATTGAGTGTAAATCGACATGATTTCCATTTATGATCTTATGTTTAATATCAAATTGGATTTTTGGTTTGTCGTGAATGTTAAGTTTAATAATATTGTTCTTAAAACCGGTTATGAAAGGAATAAATCTTTTAAATAAGATTTAATGAAGTTTCCAATTTATTCAATTAAATTGGAATTGAATGAAATTCGAGTTAAGCATAATCAAGATGAGCTTCTGTGAAGGAAGGCAATTACTATTTATGGAACTTAAAAGGCTTCGCCGCTATTCTACTTATAGTATTGGTCGGTATGGAAATTTAAATCAATTATAAATTATTCAGATTTCCGTGAAGATTCCATATTAGATGGAAGAAGATTTTGGGTTTATTGTAAATGTTGTTTTTACATGACATTTGTTCTTTAACCGAAGTAAAGACAAGATTAATTTCAAAGGGTCGAACAATCATTAGATAATGATTTTTGAAGATTTAAAACTAAGCTGGGGTTTTAATAAATCTTTAATTAGATTGAAAAGTGAACGAGATAATTAAATTTATCAAACAAGAGAAATGATCGAGATGGAGTATCATCAATTTTAATCCATGCGATAATTAAATCTTAAATTAGATTTGAAACGATAAATGGTAATTAAAATTATCTATAACACTACAGGTGTTAAATATGGAGTACTAACAGTTTTGCTCCATGGGATGAGTAGGTTGGGATTGGGAATATTAAAATAAATGACTACTTCGGTAAGGCTCGATAATCCCGCTAGTTCGATAAACCTTAATTTGGTTTAAGTTGTGAAAAGATAAAATGGAATATTTTGAAAATGATATCCAAAGGAAGATTAAACTATAAGTTTAAAAGAATTTATCTTTAGTAAAATGAATGGGAGCCTTTCCCCAAAGATGTGAATATTTGAATAAAAGAATATTCTGGATTGGAATTAGATGTGTTCTATCTTTGTGTATTTATCACACGATTATAAAAATACGTTAGTTATTCGGAAGATCGGGTTAAACCCTTTCTGAATAACTGTTACGAGGATTAAAAGTCGAAGATATTGAAGATGGTGCAAGACCGATAAACTTCACATCGAATGGATTGCTATTGATGCCTTTGATTGGAGTTGCTACCTTGAAGGGGTTATAGTGGTAGTTGTCCAGACGTACTTGTTGATTGTTCGAATATGAGACGGCCTCTCTTCTGCATTGGACATATGGGATGAGGAATAAGGTGCCTCCGGTTTCGTTCAGACCCAGAACGGACTTGTAAATGGATTATGTCTAACATTGTATTGTGTGCTATATTCATTCTCTGCTAAATATATATCTGTTTGGTGGCAGAGAATTTATTCTCTTGCTTAATACCCTTCTCTGAGACATACGAGCTTAGAGGTTATATATTGGTTGAAATTAATTGCAACAGTCTGCATTTTACGTATCGGAAGATCGTAAAATATTTTTATTTTATTCCTCGAGGGTTGGATCATTCTCATATTTTAATATGTTGCTTATGGGGATGTAAGACATGTCATAATTTTTACCGATTGTAATTGTGACCATTTTACCCTTATCAGTCTTGTATAGGGGATAACTTTTGACTCATGTCGAATTAGAGAGTGAGACCTGTGCCATTGGAAAGGAATTGATGGTTGCCTTTCCGTAGAGTGGTTACATTAAAGATTTGGCTCAGCGGTTAGGGAGAAATCGCTGTTTTAAGATTTTTTTTAGTTGGTTGTTCAGGTTTGGAGATCCACAATGGGCTGATTTGGGAAGGCCCATTGGTGGGCTATTGGAAGGGTATAAATAAGGGGTAAGGGATATAGGAAATGATTTTAGTTTTCCGTTCTCTCATTTGGTGCCTTGTGCTCCTCCTTCCTCTAACACCTTTCCACCATTAAAAATCATAATCCAAGGAGGGAAATCATAGATTTATACCATTGGAGGCTAGATCTACATCAATTGAGGCAAGGATTCATCGGATTAAGGTGTTTGGTGCGAAGTGCTTACTGTCCGGATTCATTTTCCTTTGATTTTTGCTTGTTTGGGAGAATCGGTGAGTGGTTTACATCTCTCACATGGATTCAACGAATTGTATGAGTAGTTGATCACGTTTTTCATTCAATTCAAGTGTTTTCTCATAGATCCATGCATTGGCAAGTCCATTTTCATATTAATCACCTTATGATCTGATTTAACAAGTTTAGATAGGTAATTTCTATGATATTTCATGCGAATATGCAAGTTAAATCCATGGTTTTGCTCATATGTTCATTTGTGGTGATTTTGGGAAATTTTAAATAATTATCGATAGAATTGGTCATATTGGTATTATCGTTGACTTCATATCATGCTTGTGGTCATATTGGATGAATCAGATGAGTTGGTTTCGTCGAACAAATCATTTTGGCGAAGTTTTGGTCGAAATTGTAGTTGCATTGGAGGATGCAGGTTTTGGGTCGAACATGGTGGGTCGTTCATGGTGGGTCGGTCGAACCATGGGGAGGTTTTCTTGGAGGAAAAGAAATGGGTTAGGTCGGACTTGATGTGGGTCGGTCGAGCTTTGCCAGGGTCGGTCGAGCTTTGTACCGGGTCAGTCGAGCGAGCGAGTGAGTACGAGGTTGGGCATTTCAGGGTCGAGCACTTCAAGGTCGGTCCTCCATGAAGCAACTGGGTCGGTCATGCAGAGTTGAGTGGGTCAGTCATGATGCCTGGAACAATGGAATAGTGGGTCGGTCGGTCTCCACATAGAAGGTGGATCGGTCATGCTCATAAGGGTCGAGCATGATCTGGTTGGTCGTGCATAACAGGGTCATTTCTGAAAATTTATTTTTCGGGTACGACTCAGATTTGAACAAAAAGGTCTGAAAATAATATTTTTCGGGGGCAACCCCCTGAACCCTAGCCACAGCGCAGTGATGTAATTGTCTCGGTGATGCTGTGACTTCGAAGTAAATCCAATTAGGAAGGTTCGAAGTGTTGAAAGGTGTTCGTTGATCGGTGTAGAACAGCGAATGAGATGACAACTCAAAGGTCGTCAGTTGGTGGATAATGGTTGCTCGAGAAGGTTGCTTGGGCTATGAAAGTCGTCAAGTTGGATGACTAAGAGATGAGAAGGCCGAGATATTATCGTTCTCGTAAGTTCTAGCAGGCTCAAAGCAGGGGTACGATAGGGGCCTAAAAGACCGGTTGTAGGTCGATTACCTTAGGTATCATTGAAAGGCCTAGTCGTCAAGGTTGGACATACATACGTATTATTGAAAGGCGTATGAAGTTTATGCTAGAAATGGGGTTACCATTAGCCCTTGACATATGGCAAGGTTGGCCGACATACGATTAACGATGGTTTCAAAGCAAGATTGGCGGTGATAGCCAGAGTCAGTCATGGATGATTGGTTGTTCTGTTTGTACCCTCTCATGTAGGTTGTCCAAAGTCGAAGGAGATGTTCCTTAGGTGTTTGTCTGAGATTGGTTTAGGCCTCTAGGGCTTGTACTTGAGGGATTTTGAATATAATTAGGATGGTTTACATGAGATATATATAATCTGGATGTTAAGAGTGCTTTACTATGATTGAATGAGTGTTCTGGTTTCAATGGATGAATGGTTGAATTGCTTAGTGTAAAGGCTATCACTGTCTGATGTGGGGAAGACGGGAGTTAAGTTCTTCTCTGGTGTTTGGTAGATTGGTTTGTTAATCTACCTGTTCTCATATACTTTATTGTTGAAGTTTGTTAGCTGTTTTATCGTTCACTAAGACTGTTGTCTGACTCAAGGTTTTATGTTTCCTCTTATTACCTTGGGTTGTTCATCCAGTTGTGGATGGGCAGACTAAGTAGCAGGTTACAGGTTATTAGTGAGGACGATGATGTTGTGCGGAGGCAAGCAGGAGGCTGGCGTACCAGATTTATTACTATCTAGTATTTCTATTTCCGTTGTTGAGTGCTCTATGAGGGTTGTAGTGAGGCCTTATGTACAAACTTTAGTATTCGTTGGATAACCTTTCAGGATGTTGTGAAAGTTTGAAAAGTTTGCTATATGATGCTTCATTACTATTACCTGTTTTATAAGTTCTATTATATTTTATCCTTGCGCTATGAGTTCTACGATAGGTTCCGCTTGTGTTTACCTACTCTGATGATCGTTCATAGCTGCCTGGCACACCTTTCAGCGCATTATTTCTCTTGTTTAGTGCAGGGGTTATGGGCGGTCATCACATCAATGGTATGGTATGGATTGACAATGTGGCATGTTGAGTTGCGTGGATCAAAGATTTTATTGAAAATCAGAGCTTTATGGATCATGATCGAAGCACGACTTTAAATAGCATAGCTTCGTGCTGTAGCATTAATTCGCGAATCTCACACCCCGGTGTGAACCAAAAAGGGGTGAAGGACAGCAGGGAGGACACGCGTTTCTTTCTAGTTAGGAGTGATGTCATGGTATGGAGCCTAAACATTTTACTTATGTGCATGATGGATAGCGAGGTACCTCGGATATGGACGACTAAAAGGCCCTTGATGGTCGACATACTGACCAAATTTTTGGTCCCATAGGACCTGGAAAAGCATTGTTTAGGAATTGCCAATCCACAAAAGTAAGAGTGGACCGGCCCAGCATGCTCCTAAGGGCTCACCTGTGTCTGGATCCTGAGCCATGGGCTACACAAGCTCGAATCGGATGAGGAAGATCCCTTGCCTCAGTTCATATACGTAATACAATTTCCAATACGCGACTTTCGATTTCAATTGTTAACCTATATGGCTATTATAGTAGGTTGTGGTACTATGTTGTCTATGATTGATACATTTATATTTGAAGTTGATTTCTTCACTATGCACTAATAATAATAAAAGATAAATTTCGCGTATCAATCATCTTTGGTCATTATAAGGTAAAACTCTATTCTCTAGTTTGTGTTGCATTGTGTGATGGGACCCGAGTCTTATGATGGCTTCATTTTTCCTTTTAGCATTGCGCTGTTTGTTTTATGGTATTCTTTGTAGAAAACCTATTTCATGTCATACGGCGTGATCCCTTGATTTACCTAACATTAAAATAAATTTAATACCTGTTTTAGTTCTCACACCAGTCCCATGACTGGCTTGGAGTTTATTGTTTCCACCTAAACTCTAGGTGCCCATATTTTCCAGGGCATCTTGTAGTTTTGGTTTTCGCAAATATTTATTTTCACAGGATCCTGGATTACGGCTAGAGCTATATTCGGAATGCTTTGTATCCATGTATTTCTTTCAGTTGTATTAGTTAATGTTTTCCGCTACACATTATATTCATGTATTATATTTTCCGTTGTTTTGTAATTTAAATCTCTTATATTAATTTTCCACTGTAGATTATTTATTTGAGCTCTGATATCTTGTATTCTGATGTAAATTGTTGTAATAGCAATGAAATGTTCTCATGTTTGTGTTGTGATGCATCATGTTCTCAAAGCAATTCGCGTTCTCGTTCGGTCTAGACCCAGCGGGAATTTTGGGTTGTTTCATACATTGTACTCTGGTTGTCACATTAGATGTTGCTTTGGATTCATTTTTTATTTTTAGCTCCATTAGAAGTGATTGTAGCCACATAATTTTAAGCACTGTTTACACTTCTACACTCAGCTTCACTGCTAGATTTACATATTATTGAGTGCTTTTTAGAACTCCAGAAATTAGATTGTCCTTAAAATAGATGCAATAGCTTGAAACTGATTTTTTGTCATCTATGTCTCCTGCCCAGTCGGCATCACAGTACCCTACCAAACTAAGATTTTTTTGCTTTTGTTGATATATAATCCAAAACCTGCTGTGTCTATTAAACATCTAAGAACCCTCTTGATAGCTTTCCAATGATTGTCCAAGAGATTCTGCATAAATTGAGACAATCTGTTAATGCTAAACTTATATCTGGTCCTGTAATAGTGACATATTGAAGAGCACCAATGATGCTCCTATATTGTTTAGCATTATTTATGGGTTCTCCCTGATTTTAGAGTAACTCTGGCTGCTCATCATTGGTATTGACTATGCATTAGCATTGATCATTTTTGCCCTCTCCAGTAATTCTGTAATGTACTTCTTTTGGCTTAGGACGATGTCTGTTGATGATATGATAACTTTTATAACCAAGAAATAATTTAGATCACCAAGATCTTTAAGGGAGAATTGTTAGTGTGGATACTTACTTAACTCACTAATTTGCTTTTCATCATTACCTGTAATGATCAAGTAATCAACATATATTAGTATATAAACTGGTGAGGTAGCAGTAATGTTAACAAACAATGAGTTATCAGATTTGGTAAACTGAAAGCCTCTGTTAACGAGTATTTTTTTAGTTTATCAAACCATACTTTAGGGGCTTGTTTATGCCCAAAAATTGCCTTTTTGAGTTTGCAAGTTGCCATTCAAGAAGGCATTGTTAGCATATAACTGCCTTATAATCAAGTTTTTATATACAACAATAGTAAGAACAAGTCTAATAGTAGTGGGTTTCACCACTAGAAAGAAATTTTAAGTGAAATCAAACTCATATTCCTGAGTATATAATTTTGCTTCTAGTCTTGCTTTGTACTTGTTTATACTCGCATTTGGATTATTTTTTAATCATATGTCCACTTGCAACTGATTATTTTTTATTCTCTAGTGGATAAACTAACTCCTATGTCTTATTCTTAACAAGAGCATTGAACTCTTCTTCCATTGTTGTCTTCCAGTTTGAGTTATTTACACCTTGGATTAAGATTTCAGTTTTGCTATCATTAGATATAGCAATATAAATTTTTTCCTTAAATATTTATTTTTTCTCCTGTAACCATGGATGTTCATTAGCAACCACTGGTGCTCTGCTTGATGGTGAGTTTTCTTCATTTCTTTGATCTGTGGTGTCTTTAGTTGGAGTATTTCTCTCTGCATTCTGATTTGACCTTCCTGGTGTTATGACCGGGGCCTGACTAGTGTTATTGATGCAGCAGTCAATATCTTGACCTGACCCCGGCGGTAATATGAGTTAAGATTATGATGGTTCACTAGTCCCTTCAGCTCCCATACTCTTTGTGATTTCAGAATACTGAAGTAAATCTGGTATTGATCTTTTTGGATTATAGACCATTTTTGTGTTCTTTATGCCTTGATCTTTGAAGGGAAATACATTCTCATTGAACACTGCATGCGTACAGATGATTATTTTACCAGTCTCATCTAAGCATTTATACCCTTTTTGGTTAATACCATACCCTATAAGTGCACAGGACTTAGACCTGAAGTTGAGTTTATTTTTGTCATAGGGTCTAAGATAGAGAAAACACAAACTCCCAAATGTTTTGAGCATTTTGTAATCTGGTTTGACTCCAAATAATTTTTCTATAGGGCACAAGCCATCTAATACTTTAGTATGTGATCTGTTAATTAAATATGATGCTATATTGAAAGCATCAGGCCAAAATTTTAAAGGCATTGATGCCTTGGCTAGCAGAGTTGAACCAAATTCAACTATATGTCTGTGTTTTCGTTCTTCTTGACCATTTTTCTTAGAAATGTTGGGGAAACTGATTTTATGTATTGTTCCATTTTTATGAAAATAATCATTAAAAGTTTTATACTCACTGCCACCAAAAGTTTGAAATATTTTGACTTGGCTATTGGTTTGTTTTTCTACCATGGCTATAAAATGCATAACAATATTACTAACATTAGATTTAAACTTCAGAAAATAGATCCAATTACGTCTAGAGTATGAGTTAATAAAAGATATATAATACTTATACCCATAATCAAAACTCATGGGTGCTGGACCCCAAAGATCTAATGCAACCATTTCCAATGGTTGTTTATAATCAGTTACCGAGTTAGCAAAAAGTAATTTATGGCTTTCTCCAAACTGGCAGTAAGTACATGCATATGGAGATGTACAATTATCATAGGGAATGTTATCATCCAAGAGTATCTTTCTAACAATTTTCTCATTAGGATAGCCTAACTTATTATGCTATATATCAAAAATATTTCTATATCTACTATCATTAGTTATTTCAGAAATATTACAGTTACAATCAGTTTTAGTAAATTTCTTGCAAATATCATAACAAAATTTATAGAGGCCTTTATCTGCTTCACCCTGTAATAGAATTTCTCCAGTTAGTATGTCTCTGATTAGGTAATATTTAGGATAAAACTCAAAATATACATTATTGTCATTAGTAGATACACAAATGAGACTCTTTCTTATTTTTGGTACTCTTAGCAAATTATTTAGATAAAATTGTGTTCTCCCATTAATATGTTCATTTTTAGTGTGTTATGTTTAAATAGTCACCGTTAACCATAAAAATAAGATGTTTTCCTTTGTATTCTCTGTTGCTAATATTCAAGCTCCTCAAGTTGCTTGTAATATGATTTGTTGCTCCACTGTCTGGGTACCATGCATCATCCAGTATGTGTTCTGGTCTAGTCACTTCACTTAATTAACAACTTTTAATAGCATCTTGTTGGTCTGAATCATCTTTAGTCTGTGTAAAGTTAGCACCACCATTGTTACTCCTTTAAATTCCTCAATTTTGACCAGACATTTATCCTTATGTAAATCTGAAGTAACATTTTGTTGTTGTATGACCAAGCTTTTCACAAATTTGGCATAACCACCTCTTTGACTGGTTTGACCATTTCCTAAGTTTTTGTTTTTGTTATTAGCTGCATAATTGATGGACATTTCTATATTGACTGCCTTTATGTGATCAATTCTTTCCTCATGAGCAAGAAGTGTTGAGTGCACAAATTGCATGTCAGGGGTATTTCTCTTGGATGACAGTATTGCAACAACAGCCTCATATTTGTGTCCTAGTCCATTTAAAATAGCTAACACCTATTTTTTCCTCCCTGACTTTGTATCCTGTAGAGTTAACAAACTTATGGAGTTTCTTTATTCGGGCCAGATAGTCTCTCATTGATTCCGCATCTTCTTTTCTGATATTCTAAATCTCTCTTCTGTAATGCATTGCCCTTGCTGATGATTGAGTGTCAAACACTCTTTCAATGGTTGACCATATTTTCTTTGTTGTGTTATAGTCAATAACTGAGGTAGTTGATTAGAACTGATAGATGAAAGTAACCAAAAACTTATCAACTTATCTTGTTTAAAATATTTAGTGCAATCATTATTGCTAACTGTCTTGTTTTCACTATCAGTGATGAACTTTATGGGAATTGGTAGAGTGCTAGAATATAGCCTTTAGGACCATAACCTTGAATAACAGACTGCAATTGTAGTTTCCAGAGAAGATAGTCGTCTTCCTCTAATTGTACAATAATGAACTGGCTCTGTGAACTATTGACTATTTTAATCAGGTTACGAGCCTCAACCGTGAGATCGGATGGAACAAACTGGGTTGGCTGAATAGGTGTAGATGATCCAACATTGACTGCTTCTTATTGGGTATCTCCAGTCATGGTGATGACAATCAGTTTCAAAACCAAGAAACAAGTGAATCAAAAGGAAATCGATTAAACCTTTGGGTATTCAATCAATTCTTTTGAAAAAAAAATGATGAAATGCAATGTTAGCAGCAACCGCTTTGATGAAGATGCTACTTCAGAGAAGTATGGATAGCTCTGACTTAAAAAAATAATTTCGTAAAAGAAAAATAAATAAATCTATGAATTGGTTTCTTGATTTCCACAAATAGTTTATCTTTGAAATAATGACGTAGTTGAGAACTAAATATGGTTCCTGTCGAGGCACTTATTTTCAATCTATAAATTGTTTCTCTCCCAAATGATGATGATATAACCAATGGGAGAAGTTATCTTATCAACATATGAAACACCCCACCTCCGTTAAGGTCACTCACAAAGGGAATGCCTTAACTTTAGTGGAGCATTATAGGTAAAAGACACAGATAATTTACAAGACAGACATATATAAGCAGCGGAAAAAAAACTAAATTTATTTCATATGTGGTTCATAACAAAACATTACAGGAAACTGTCTCAAAACAACTTCCAAATCATTACATCAAAATCTCTATCTTGATTATAACAAAAAGAAGCATAAAACACAAATAAAACTGCATAAATCCCCAAGTGGTAGTGTGTCCAAAGCCATAGCTAAAGATAAGAGGTTCCAAGCTATACATCACAGAGTCTTCAAGTTTGGAAAGACGAACGGTCCAAATTAAGCTGAGCTATTCCCTCCCTGGCAACCTGAGGGGGGGGAACGGAAGAAAAGAGAGCGAAAGAAAAATGGGTCAGACATAAGTTTGGTAATTCCAGTGATTATTCAGCATGTAAACTGGTAAGAGAACCATGACGTGAATAAATTGGACGCATGACAATAACAAAGAAATAAGGTAACACAGGATAAGGCAAGATAAACAAGGCAAGATAAACTAATCAAACTATCGCACTTATATCCATATTCTCTGCACCTACTAGATATTTCAACCCTCGTCATGAGTTCAAATCCAGTGATCCCTTTTTATCGATCGGCTCCTACTCGCACGCATTTACTACTTGTGTCATACGGCCACGCTCGATTGTAGATACATGTGTTGGTCCCACCATGTGGTGTATCAAATCCTATGGTGACAACCTGACATGATTCAAGATGCACAGTGTATAACTACTGATGCCCAGTGCCTGCTTTTTCCACTCTGGAGTACGTGCATGCTCGTACACCGTCGGAACCTACACTGACGCACCAATCGCCGTTGTTTTGACCGCTTATAATCAGCCCAGTAATCGTGCCCCACCCTGCCTAGTTCAGGGTACCATGATACATCTATGTGGGTTATTGCTGAAATGGGTCCCCGTTACAAGGGTTTCCTAATCAACATGTTAAATTGGTTAAGTGTACAAGTTAACCTAACCTCACCCATCAGTTTAGTTAACATGTTGTATTGGTTAAGTGTTGCCTTAATTAACTTAACCCTACCATTCCTGACTTAGCTTTAATTCATTCATTAAAGCACCAACCACTCACATTAGACAGGTACTGTTGCGGTCACTGGATGTGTCGGTCGAGTCCGGGCAGTTTTACAGCGCAACTCAGTCTAACCTAGGGTTCTTTTGGGCTCAATGCACTAACCTCTCACGTTAGATATATATTGTTACGGTTGCTGGATGTGCCGGGCGGTTCCGGGAAGTCTTACACCGTAACTCAATCTAACCTCGGGTTAGGCATATTCGTCTTTTCTAAATTTACATATTTACCTCTTTGTGTTTATATGTAACTTATTGTCATTCAAGTCAAGCCCCACTTTCCCTTTAAATCAAGTTCATAATTTTAGGTATAAAAATTTTACCACTTTATGCCATAAACCATTTACATGATTATGAGTCAAATATGCCAATTATATGTAATTTCATGTTTTTCCCCAACGTTACCCCCGTTAAACGTTCGCATAAATCACATAAAATGTTAGGCTCGCTACATAGCCTAACTCATACAAAAAAGGGGAAAAAGAGGAACATGTAATATTCCAACATCATAAAAATATGGATCTAACTACACATATGTCATATGAATTCGGCATAGAACAATATACATGAACTTGCAAATTTAGATCTACTCAACATGAATCGTAAAATAGGGGTTTTACATAGAACTACATAAACTTAAATTAGGCATGCGGTTGTGAACTTGCAAATTAGCATGTAGTCCTAGTCATATATGTGAACATGGTTGAACTTGCATAAACATAGCAAAATTTCCAATTTGACATACAACATATAGGTGTCATCACCAAATTTTACAACATGATATGCCATTGCCAAATTATACAATCATGATATGTCATCACCAAATTATACAACATGATATGCCATTGCCAAATTATACAATCATGATATGTCATCGCCAAATTATACAACATGATATGTCATCGCGCGCTAAATTATATAACATAATATGTCATCGCCAAATTGTACAACATATAAGTTCATTGCCAAGCATTTAACATTTATCATCAAATTACATACAACATGATCACAAACTTAACATGATAAGAGTCATAGTCTTAATCAAATTCAGTTTTAACAGAAAAGGATAGGCATAAATTTACATTAGGCGTCGTTCTACATCCAGTTATTTAGTCATGGTTCTAATATCGTTTAGGTCTAAATGATAACTGGACTTACAAAAAGGAGACTAGTCTTGTGTTCTGGGATCTGTATTCTGAAATTGAATAGCTCTCCTTTGTTGTAGACGTTGAATTCTCTTAGTTGAATTAGATTTGATTTGTAATTCCTAACTTGCTTCCTAGTTGAAGGAGAATGGCGGCTACTCTAGGTTGAGTACTGACAGCATGACAGCTCTAGGAATATTTTTGTGTGGATTAGGGTTTGGATTTAGGTTGTTATATAGAAGTTTGATTTGATAGGAGCCGTTAGATCATCCTTGGGCCAATCAAAGCCATTCAATCCTAAGAGAACCAACCAGAATTTGCCACACAAGCCCTTATGACTTAGAAATCGTCACACAAAGAAACACGTCGGGTTTCAGATCTAGCCCGAGGGGGAGTTCGACCCCCAGGTCGACCCCCTGGTTGACCTGATTTCTGGGCGGGAAATTTCCCGCCCAACCTGCTCCGGGGTTTTTGAATTTTGAAACTTGAATTTGAATTTCGGGCTGGTTTTATTATTTAAATTCTTGAATCTTCTGAAGGTCATAACTCCTTCATACGGAGTCCGATTTACGCAAACTCGTACTCTATCTCAAGCAGAATTCCGAGACGAACGCAATGGCGTAACCCATTTCCCATAATTCTCACATTTGTAATTTATTATTCTTTAATTCGTTACTTTAATGTCTATAGAAAATACGGGGTGTTACATTCTCCCCTCCTTAAAGGATTTCGTCCCTGAAATCTTCGAGTCAAGAAGAACGTATATCCTACCATCCAATCGTCCATCTACCAATCCATCAAACACAGGCGTCCATTGTACTTATAAAGACTTCTAATGCTTCATGATCATTCGCATAGTGTGTGTACATGTCCTTATCTAATGCAAAATCAGGTGGTCTACTGATTCAGTTGACCTCCTTAATGCAAGTCATGTCGGTGCCATGCGTCCATTATGTATGCAATCTTCCCTAATCATTTTTTCTACATGAGTGCACAATCATTCATACAAATGAAACATCCACATGATAACACATCAAGTTTCAATCATACATAAGTACATATATGCATATGCAATATGAAAGTGACTGAGCCGATCTAACACATAATGTGTGTGTATAGGCATCCACGAGCAACCACTAGCAATCACTTGCAACCACTTACAACCATCAATTATAACATGTTTCAAATACAAGTTTACATCCATTGGTTTCTACCTAAGGATCAAGAATAGCATTGAGGAAATACTCAACAAAAAGACAGATACGAGCATGAATAAACTTAAGGAAAAAGCGATCAAAGATGTACCCTCAAAAAGAAAAGGGTAGGCTGCGTGTGTCTTGGCCTCAGTCTCCTAAGTCGCATCTTCCTCAGCGTCACACCATTAAACTTTAACAAGTTTGGCTTCGCGGTTGCGTAGCTTTTTGACTTTTGTACCCAAGATACGAGTTGGAACTCTTCTCACAGTCGCCTCTTGTTCTACTTCTACTTCCTCTAACATGCTTGGTTCCACCACTTCCGCAGACTCATGTAAGCACTTTCGTAGGTGAGAAACATGAAAGACATTATGAACTCCAGCCAATCTTTCGGGCATCTCTACTCTATAAGCCATCTTTCCAATCCTTTCAATGATAGGAAACAGCCCTACAAATCTTGGTGCCAACTTTCCTGCGGATCCAAAGCGAACGATGTACCTCAAAGGAGATAGTTTAAGGAAAACCCTGTCTCCAACCTCAAACTCAAGGTCAGTCCTTCGTTTATCTGCGTAGGACTTCTTTCTATCTTGGGCAGTCTTCATTCTTCTTCGTATCAAGTCCACTTTCTCTAAAGTTTCTATAATCATATCTGATCCAAGTATGAGCTTGTCTGTAGACTCCCACCAACAAGTTGGTGATCGGCATGATCTTCTATATAAAGCTTCGAAGGGTGCCATGCCTATGGTGGCTTGGTAGCTATTGTTGTAGGCAAACTCCACCAAAGTAAGATGATCCTCCCATGTTCCTCCAAAGTCAAGAATGTATAATCCCAAGAGGTCTTCTAATACTCTGTTCACCCTCTCCGTCTGACCATCGGTTTGGGGGTGATAGGTCGTGCTTAAGCATAGCTGTGTGCCTACAGCCTCTTGCAAGCTCCTCCAAAACTCCCTCGTAAAGATAGGATCTCGGTCACTCACAATGCTGGAGGGTATCCCATAGAGTCGAACTATCTCTTTAAGATAAACAGACGCTAAAGATGAGGCAGTCCTTCTACTTTTAACGGGTATAAAGTGAGCGCTTTTTGTGAGCCTGTCCACTATTACCCAAATACTGGTATTGCCCCTTCTTGACCTAGGCAGCCCATTACTAAAGTCCATTGAAATGCTATCCCATTTCCACTGTGGGACCTCTAGAGGATGAAGCAAACCGCCAGGCTTCTTTTGCTCCGCCTTGACTTGCTGGCATATTAAGCATTTAGAGACGAATTTAGCTACATCCCTCTTCATGCCATTCCAAAAGAAAACCCTTTTTACGTCTTTATACATCTTGTCTCCACCTGGGTGAACTTGGAATGGTGTGCCTCTTTGAGAATTTTCTTCACCAAATCCCTTTCTTGTGCGACGCATAACCTTCCATCCCGCCTCAACCAACCTTTATCATCAATGGAGTATCTATTAAGGTGACTAGAAGTCTCACCCCTAATTAGCTTATCCATCACATCAACTAGCTGAGGGTCTTCATGTTGCGCGGTTCCTATTAAGTCCAAAAGATTAGGCCGCACTTCTAGCGATGCTAACAAACCAGTCACATGATCGATGGAGGGTCTAAAGTCAAAGTTGGCTATGTATTCCAAGCTCTGCCTTTCTACAAAGAGAGGGCTTAAGGTCAGCTTCTCTCTACTCAAGGCATCTGCTACTACATTGCCCTTGCCAGGGGTATAGGAAATCTCGAAATCGTAGGATGCCAAGAACTTCATCCACCTTTGTTGCCTGAAGTTAAGATCTTTCTGCGAGAAAAGGTACTTCAACGATTTATGGTCAGTATACAATTCAAACTTCTCACCTAGGAGATAATGGCGCCAAGACTTAAGCGCAAATATGATGGCAGCCAACTCTAGATCGTGGGTTGGGTAGTTTCTCTCATGTACTTTTAGCTGTCTGCCTCCATAAGCTACTACCTTCCCTTCTTGCATCAAGACAACACCTAGTCTCGTAGCACATGCATCCGTGTATACGGTAAACATCTTGCTCCCATCCGGCAATGTCAGAACTAGGTCTGTTGTTAGAGCCCTCTTCAATCATTGGAAAGCAGCATCGCAATCCAAATCCCAATTGAAAGTTAGGATCTTCTTCGTTAACCTTGTAAGTGGAGCTGAGATTTTCGCAAAGTCTTTGATGAACGTTCGGTAAAAGCCCGCTAGCCCGAGGAAGCTTCGGACTTCGGTCGCATTCCGTGGAACCTTCCAATCTTGCACCACAACTACTTTTGCGAGGTCCACAGCTAACCCTTCCTTGGACACCACATGTCCAAGAAACCTTACTTCCTCTCTCTAGAAGTGGCATTTGGAGAATTTGGCTTTCAACTGATGTGCTCGAAGAGTATCCATGACTTCTTTTAAATGCTGAGCATGCTATTCCTCACACTTTGAGAAAATCAAAATGTCATCTACGAAGACCACCGCAAACTTATTAAGGAACTCCCTGAACACCCTGCTCATCAAGTCAACGATATAAGCGGGTGCGTTTGTCAAGCTGAAAGGCATGACAAGCCACTCGAAGAAACCATCTGGGGTTCTGAACGCGGTCTTATCAATACTGTCTTCAGCCACTCTTAGCTGATGAAACCCGGTAGCTAGATCTAGTTGGGAGAAAACCGATGCACCTACAAGCTGATCGAACAAGTCATCTATTCTTGGAAGTGGGTGCCTATTCTTCTTGGTCAGCTTGTTTACCTCCCTATAATCAACGCATAGGCGAAGCGAACCATCTGCTTTGGTTGCGAAAACTATTGGAGCACCCCATTCAGAAATACTCCGCCTTATAAACCCCTTCTCAAGCAACTCTTTAACTTGCTTGCTGCGTTCTTTTCTCTCCCTTGAAGCCATGTGTCTAACGGGTAAAGCAACGGGTTTTGCATAATCAATGAGGTATATGTGGAAGTCTATCTCCTGCTTCGGAGGTAACCCCTTCACCTCTTCAAAGACATCCGAGTACTCACGGACTACTCTAACAGACTGTAAATTCTCGACAGACGCATCAAGAGATTCTAGATAGCTAAGCATAACAAAGTTCATGGGATTATAAGAAATTTCGAGAGTGTTACCGAGGCGAGTCATGAGTCTAACCACTCTCTTTTCACAATCGAGGATGGCACCATTGCTGGATAGCCAATCCATGCCTAGAATCAACCCATAGCCCGTGAAGCCCAAAACATGGGCATTACATGTAAACCCAACACTTAGTATAGAAATTTCCAAATCCAGACAAATCATTGACAAATAAGTCGAGCCCCCAATTGGATTTGAAACAACCAAGGGATCCTCTACTAAACTGGTGTCTAGGCGCAAAGATTCAACTAAAGCAGTAGATATAAAAGAGTGTGATGCGCCAGAATCAAAGAGTGTACGAACAGGATGATCAAAAAGATAAACTAAACTCTCAACATAAATATTTCTACCTCGTTCTTGCGGAGCTGCCATGAGAGCGTGAACCTGCCTTCCAGAAGTAGAACCAGCTCTCTGCCCTTGCCCTTGCTTTCATGGGTAGTCCTTAGCCATGTGTCCCGTCTCGCCGCAATGGAAACAACCACCCATCTTCCTCTTCTTCTTTCTGCATTCCTCAACCAGATGTCCAGGAATGCCACAAAAATTACACTTCCTCTTGTCACGGGGTTTGTTGTTCTTCCCGCCCTTCTTTGAATCTGTCTTCTTGCTCTGTGATCCCTCCACTTTCTTATCTTGAGGTACTTCCACCTTTGTCTCTTTCTTGTCACCCTTATCTTCTTCTTGTAACAGTGCCATGTCCACCAGTCTCTCATAAGTCGCACCCATAGGTATATGGGACATAGCTACGCTATGCAGTGGCTTATTTAATCCTTTAACAAAACGGAGAGCCTTCTTATGTGGAGCGTTCAATAACTCCAATCCGAACCTAGCCAGTTGGTTGAATTGGTTAACGTATTCCTTGACCGACATACTTCCCTGTTTGAGAGCTAAGAACTTCTCCATCTGTAGGCTTCATTCAGCTTGTGAGAGGAATTTCTTTTCAAACCTTATTCTGAAATCCATCCAAGTTTCAACTGGTCTTTCAGCATTAGTAACTTCCCACCAATAGGAGGCTTTGTCTTTAAGCAACCATACTGCCAACTGTATCTTTTGCCTATCGTCCACTTCGAAGATAACAAACAAATCCTCAGTTTCTTTGAGCCGGTTTCTTGCTTCCACGAAGGATTCATTTCCATTAAAGTTCTTTCCACCCATGGCTCGAAAGTCCCTACATATTTTTGAGAAAGCATTTGCACGCGGGGAGGAAGAACCGCTGCAGCTGGGGGAGGAGGAACGTCTGCTGGGCCTACGACATTAGCCCTAGCCTCTAGGTACCTTCTGAACCAGCCAGGTACCGATACGCCCTTTGGAAGGTTAAGATCCCCAGACATGCTGAAACAAAAAAGGAAAGCTTCAAAACAAAGGATAGAAAGATAGTGCATATGGCTTTGGGGAATTATGCCTTTTTAAAATAAAACACTTTTTCTAGAAAATTGCTTCTTTAAACTTCTTTTTGAAAAACAGTTTTCAAAATTTTTATCTGATATGGTAAACCTTTCACTACACCATAAATGCCTATTAAGCAGTGCTTTGAGCCGTATCAAAATCGATTTGGCAGTGTTTTGAGCCGTATCAAAAAATGGCGTCTTTGTTATTTGATGCGGCCTTAAGCCGTATCAAATGCATGAATTGATACGGCTCCAAGCCGTATCAAATTCATAGATTGATACGGTTTAAAGCCCTATCAAATGCATGAATAGATACGGCTCAAAGCCGTATCAATTCATGCATTTGATAGGGCTTTGAGCCGTATCAATCCCTTAGATTGATACGGCTCGTAACCGTATCTAATTTTTTTTTTTTAAAAAAACATTATCCTACAATTAATTACATTTAACAAAATATGAAAGAAAATTTAATGCATTAAAATTCTGTCATTCACTATTACATTGTGTATTACATTACATTTCATTCTAATATTACAAAATGAATTACTGGTACATGCATATATTTTCCATTCTAGAACTTGATCTTCCATTAATTTCTTCCCAATATTAACCATTTTAGCTTTACTGAATTGTGCACAAATCTACAACAGACAGAACATAATAAGGATCAAACATGAGCAATGAATACTGGAGCAAATACAAGTGGCATATACATGCAATAGTGCTCTTCACTGGTTTGACACACTAATATGAGTAATCAGCATAAAGTCATTGAACATATAAGGGAAGATTCTAGTTGGAAAATTTCTGATGATATTGTAGGAATTGAGGTTGAGAATACAGTTAATAGAAATAACCAAAATGAGAGAAATAGTGATGAGTTAGTCAGTCATGATGTCACTAATTCTAGGCAGCATGGTTTTGATAATCTAACTATGACCAATAAGAAAGTGTCCTTTGTTTCATGTAACAGTGGAAAATATGATAATAATACTTGCATGTATAACGAAATGTGCACCACCAGTAATGTACAAGGATGTGTAATGGACACAAACCTGTTAGACGAAGAATAGCATGCAACCTGTGAGTAAGAGTAAAACCAAAAAACAGAATGCTAATTTGCTCCTCTCATCTCCTTCTAATGATAGAAAAAAACAGAAAGGATTAAAAAAGGAGTAGATACTGATCAAGGCAAAGACAATGATGACATTTTATCTCTTGTTCACTAGTGTGAATATGTTACTTTATCATCGGTAAAGTTGAAACGTGTTAATAGGAAGATTTATTTTTGTTGGTTAACCTATTATTAACATGTTAGATTTTATCGATATGTAGAGTAGATATGATAGTGGATTCAACACCTTAGTTCTTTTAAAAAACGAAAATAAAATTATATGATGAATGACGATGATTCATATATAACAAAAAGATTATGACCGTTGTCTCAAATAAGTAAATTGCACATATCATGTCTAATACTACCATTTTTTGCTTGTAAGTTAAAATGAGAGAATTTTGATCCCTATTAAGTGCAACAAAAGCAACATCATTAAAGCTTCCATTTTCCATAAGTATAATATACAGGAGCAAGATTCAAGCTCCATGGTTTTGTACAATGTTTGATTGGCATGAAACATTTGACCAATGTGCATGTTATATTAAATTTTTGGCAAAGTTTCGTAGAAAGAATTTAACGCAGTCAAAGTACAACAAACAAACATTTGTTTAGTAACAACTTCATAAAAATTTACTGGCATGTGATTTATGTTCTGTAGATATGTTGTGAAATGAAATCACAGACTAAATAATAATAATACTTCAGTTCTTAGTAACAAGTGCATGTGGAATTTACCAATATAAATTTTACTAAGTGGAGATAACTGGTGATACCACCATTTTTTTAGTAATATCCTATTCAACACATCAAGATATGTCTGCACTTTGCACAAACACACACTTAAATATCATAGCAAGAGGGCATGTTATACTAAGTTAGCATTTTAGGCGGTGTATTTGCTGCGAGCTTATTAAAAAAATGCACCTGATGAATCCCCTGTTGAGCATCTTTAGGTTGATTAAATCTTACTATAGTCCTCGCTCTAGTCCTATCAGACATAGGTTCAGAAGATGGAACACCCGTGAGGAAATATTGTGTTCTCCAAAGTGTCTCATGAGCACTAGCTGCCAAATGAACCCCAAAACCAACAGCTTCAAGCGAGACACTCCTCAAAAAAGCTATGGCTCCTGTAAATATAATTACAACATAATTATTTGGATAAAATTTTCAGTAAATGTTCCAGTTGAAATGAACCAGATTATAAGTTATAAGACTGCTGAATTTGCTTATTAAACGTAATCCAAAAACACCTAACACGGCTAGTTTCTTTGTATTTGATTTGATTTACCTTTCATAGCCAGAAAATTCATATCTAGGGTACAAAAACTCATAAGGACTAACAATTAACAAAGCTTAAGCATACCTCTCTACAGTCCCTTAAGTAGCTTTTGATCTTTCTTGTAACGTTTGACTGGCAACGAAACCAATTTTGAAGTTCCAGAACTAACAGCCAACAATGATCTAATTGGAGCAAGACCCTTCAATAATTTATGAACCTGGATTATACAAATACATTATATTAGCATGAGACAGACATTATAATCAGCACAATGAATAGATGGGAAACCTGATTTTGAGATATATCTCCCAACCACTGTCCACCTATTGTTTCACACACGCTGGCCAGACCATAAACATCAACAACAGAACCTTTCTTCAGTTTTAATTCAATTCCCTGTGCAAACCAATGATGAATAACCAATGAATAACCATGCAAACCAATGGTGTAGGGTTACCAGCTTTCTCGATTTGATTAAAGTAAAATTCAGTTACTATATAATGTCATATCAAATGTATGCTCAAACCATATAAAATCATTGAAGAGAAATTGCCACAAAAGCAGCATCATTCAATTTTCATGGGAAAAGCCTCATATTGGCTGTACAAAACTGAATTTCAATGGAGCCTCAAAAGTCAATACAAACAATGCAAGCATTGGAGGTGTATATATGTCCACAGGAACCATGAAGGCCAATTTTTACTAGGCTACTTTGAAAGAATTGGATTTCCAATGTATTAATTTTTAGCAAATTCTATATATATAAGCAAATTCTATATATATACACACATATTAGTTAAGAAAAAGGATTTAAAGTTAATACATTGGCTACTGGCTACAATATATAAACCCTACATGACACATGTAGTCTTCAAATCCTACACCAAAAATCATACAATATAGGATTCACTTAAGCTATCTTCATCAAAAGGAACTGAAGATGATGCAACGAATTTGGTTAGGCCTATAAAAGGAGAAAAGAAAAACAATTTGTTAGCATTTAGAGCAGCAAAAAGGTATTTATATAAACTCGGTTCCGCAACTGTGTTCGCGAACTCGGTTCCGGACTGAGTTCGCGAACTCGGTTCCGGAATGAGTTCGGGAACTCGGTTCGAAACGAGTATGCTGCAAACACGGTTCGAAACCGAGTTGCTGCAACTCAATTTCGGAACGAGTTTGCTGCAAACTCAGTTTCAGAACGAGTTTGCTGCAAACTCAGTTTCAGAACAAGTTTGTGAACTCAGTTCCGGAACTGAGTTTGCGAACTCAGTTCCGGGACTGAGTTTGCGAACTCAGTTCCGGGACTGAGTTTACGAACTTAGTTCCGGGACTGACTTTGCGAACTCAGTCCCGGAACTAACTCGTTCTAGAAATAAAGTAGATTGAAGAAGAGGGCAGACACCATAATACTTCCAGATCCACTGTCTTTAAATATTAGATATTCGACAATCCAAATAATAAAAATGCTCCAAATGCCAGAAACTGTATACAGGAAAATTAAAAACATTAATAAAATAACAACATAAGAGTAGGGTTTAGTTTATGGTATTTCAATGATATATCATATATCCATAATCAGTATGACCTTTTGAAAGGCATGTAATGGAGAACAATTTTCAGTTTGAGTGATCATTCACATATTTTACCTGATCAATATAACTAATATGAATTATTTGATCATTGAAAAGTGCTCCACCACCAAAAAAGATTTGTAGCAGGTTACATAAAACAAGTTATTATCGGAAAGCAATCTATGACGAACTCTAGTGGTATACCATTTATATAACGAAGCACTAAATGTGCGAGTATTCCAGCATATAGGACCATGGACAAACTGGTAAATGCATGCTCGAATTTGTTATCAAAAAACCAAGATAGAACCGGTAGATGTGTGCTCACATCGACATACACTAATTCAAGTACTAATAAATCATAATTATACAATTAACTAATTCAGACTTAACCCCACTCAACATACACCGACATTATATATACATTCATATACGATGCAAGCTAGTTTAATTCAGACAAACCAGCAAGCTAGTTTAATACAAACTTAACCCCACTCAACTATTTTTTGCATCTGTTTTTAGTTCTTTTTTTGGTTTACTTTTATTTTTTTCTTCCTTCAGAAAAGATTTAAAAAATACTTATATTGAAAATTTCAATTTCTTCTCTATTTTTTTTATTTACTTCCTGTTATCAACCTTTATTCATACATTGCTTTCTGTTCTTGCATTTTTTATATGTTTATGCATTTTTTATCAACTCTATTTTTATGCCATTATGTAGTAATATTGGAACACCATATGGCATTATATCAGATGCTTTTACTTTTGCAGGAACTTTTGCAAAATTTGTTAAAAGCTTGTCTATGCTAAAATTGCATCTTGTCTAATTGGAGTTCCAGTACATCTAGCTATTTATGAAATTGCTTCTATTATCCAAAGTTCAACATCATGATTCATTGAATACACCTTCAACTGTTCTTATATTGCATATAGCATATTAAGTATAAACATTATGACTAACTAGAAACCTTTTTTTCCCTTTATGAAGAAGATAAAAAAGGATCTAACCTTGTTGGTGCTGCCTCGCAAAAATCAAGTAAACAATCAACAAATTATCGATATCTTCTGCAATCGGAAACATAAGCCCATGTATAAGTTCCCACCAGCGTGACTACTACTATTATAGTGCTGACATCTTCCATGCAACTGATGAGTTCTATAAACTGAAATCTTTATCATTGCCTGAATTCACTAAAGAACTTATTATTGAGTGTGATGCGAGTAGTTCGGGAATACTATAAAAGATAATTATTTGTACAAAACATTGTTCGCGTAAAGTACTATCAACTTTGTTACTATAAAATACTATAAAATGAAATGGGTGAACCATATGTTTGTATAAAATACTATAAAATAAACCGAAATAGTATAAACGGCAATATTTTATCGTTTGTGTTTCATGCTCTTCACATCGACTTCATCCGCCTGAATCACTGTCCTCAAACACATCTACTACTATCAGCAAATTCAAAATCATCCAAACATTCCCCGTCGATGGCATTTTTTGTTCTTAGATTAGAAGGAAATCCAATCATCGACATCAAAACAAACACAATAAGTCTTCCAATAGCAACCTGTAGCTTCTCCTCCACACATTGCTAATGCCCCATCCACTGGTAGCTTCAGCCAGTTAGCCCTCTAGTTGCAACAATCTACCTGCTTAGTCCTGTACGGCTGTACCCACTGATGTCCTCCATCCACTCACCTCCTTCAATCACCCAGACTGCACCTCCGAACCACAATCGTAATCACCAAACCCAAATCCTACACTTATGACCCATATACCCAAATCACTACTAACCTAAGATTGTCTTTAATAACTGGCTCGTAAAACTTAAGCTGGATTGAATTTAAATGAGAAATAAAGCTTTTGATTGCATGAAATTAAATGAATTGGTAAAAGCCTTATCTTTCGATACCAGATTTGGAAAATCAGACGTTGAATTAAGATCTGGGCTTGATGAATTACCTTGGTTTCGATATGTCCTTCCCTTAGCATTTAGCGATAAATTCAGATCTTGAGGAGCTGCCAAAAGATTTCCGTAATTTTGAGCTGAGAACCCTAATCGGCTTGTTGCTGAGATGACTGGTAATCAAGGGGAAAAGCCGATCTGAAATTCGAGTCTGATTTAATATTTGTCTTTGATTGAGATTTGGAAATCGAATTTACTAAGATTTGAAAATCGGATTTACTGAGATTTGGAAATCGGCTAAAAAATAAAAGAAGCGAGGAGGGGAGGGACGAAAAAAATTGGGAAGGAAAATTATAGTTGCGTTTGGATACGGCTAAAGACCCTATTATATGAACTGATCCAAACCTTGTGCCATCTACGGTTGGATCTTAAGGGATAGAGAAGGTGTGGATTGGTTGAGTGGTAGCAATCGAAATTTGGTACGGCTATGAGCCCTATCAAATTTGATACGGCTTAAAGCCGTATCAAATCTTAAAATCCTGGTGTGTCAATTTGGCTGTTTTGGTGTAGTGTTTGATCTGATACCAAGTGAAACACCCCACCTCCGTTAAGGTCACTCACAAAGGGAATGCCTTAACTTTGGTGGAGCATTATAGGTAAAAGACACAGATAATTTACAAGACAGACATATATAAGTAGCGGAAAAAAAACTAAATTTATTTCATACGTGGTTCATAACAAAACATTACAGCAAACTGTCTCAAAACAACTTCCAAATCATTACATCAAAATCTCTGTCTTGATTATAACATAAAGAAGCATAAAACACAAATAAAACTGCATAAATCCCCAAGTGGTAGAGTATCCAAAACCATAGCCAAAGATAAGAGGTTCCAAGCCATACATCACAGAGTCTTCAAGCTTGGAAAGACGAACGGTCCAAATTAAGCTGAGCTATTCCCTCCCTGGCTACCTGATGGGGGGGAACGGAAGAAAAGAGAGTGAAAGAAAAATGGGTTAGACATAAGTCTGGTAAGTCCAGTGATTATTCAGCATGTAAACTGGTAAGAGAACCATGACGTGAATAAACTGGACGCAGGACAATAACAAAGAAAAAAGGTAACATAGGATAAGGCAAGATAAACTAATCATACTATCACACTCATATCCATATTCTCTGCACCTACTAGATATTTCAACCCTCATCATGAGTTCAAACCCAGTGATCCCTTTTTATCGATCGGCTCCTACTCCCACGCATTTACTACTTGTGTCATACGGCCCCGCTCGATTGTAGATACCTGTGTTGGTCCCACCATGGGGTGTATCAAATCCTATGGCGGCAACCCGACACGATTCAAGATGCACAGTGTACAACTACTAATGCCCAGTGCCTTCTTTTTCCACTCCGGAGTACATGCATGCCCGTACTCCGTCGAAACCTACACTGACACACCAACCGCCGTTGTTTTGACCGCTTATAACCAGCCCAGTAATCGTGCCCTACCCTGCCTAGTTCAGGGTACCATGATACATCTATGTGTGTTACTGCTGAAATGGGTCCCCGTTACAAGGGTTTCCTAATCAACATGTTAAATTGGTTAAGTATCCAAGTTAACCTAACCCCACCCATCAGTTTAGTTAACATGTTGTAATGGTTAAGTGTTGACTAAATTAACTTAACCCTACCATTCCTGACTTAGCTTTAATTCATTCATTAAAGCACCAACCACTCACATTAGACAGGTACTGCTGCGGTCACTGGATGTGTCGGTCGGGTCCGGGCAGTTTTACACCGCAACTCAGCCTAACCTCGGGTTCTTTTGGGCTCAATGCACTAACCTCTCACATTAGATATATATTGTTACGGTTGCTGGATGTGCCGGGCGGTTCTGGGAAGACTTACACCGTAACTCAATTTAACCTCGGGTTAGGCATATTCGTCTTTTCTAAATTTACATATTTACCTCTTTGTGTTTATATGTAACTTATTGTCATTCAAGTCAAGCCCCACTTTCCCTTTAAATCAAGTTCATAATTTAAGGTATAAAAATTATACCACTTTATGCCATAAACCATTTACATGATTATGAGTCAAATATGCCAATTATATGTAATTTCATGTTTTTCCCCAACATTACCCCCGTTAAACATTCGCATAAATCACATAAAACATTAGGCTCGCTACACAGCCTAACTCATACACAAAAGGGGAAAAAGAGGAATGTAATATTCCAACATCATAAAAGTATGGATCTAATTACACATATGTCATATGAATTCGGCATAGAACAATATACATGAACTTGCAAATTTAGATCTACTCAACATGAATCGTAAAATAGGGGTTTTACATAGAACTACATAAACTTAAATTAGGCATGCGGTTGTGAACTTGCAAATTAGCATGTAGTCCTAGTCATATATGTGAACATGGTTGAACTTGCATAAACATAGCAAAATTTCCAATTTGACATACAACATATAGGTGTCATCACCAAATTTTACAACATGATATGCCATTGCCAAATTATACAATCATGATATGTCATCGCCAAATTATACAACATGATATCCCATTGCCAAATTATACAATCATGATATGTCATCGCCAAATTATACAACATGATATGTCATCGCTAAATTATATAACATAATACGTCAACGGCAAATTATACAACATATAGGTTCATTGCCAAGCATTTAACATTTATCATCAAATTACATACAACCTGATCACAAACTTAACATGATAAGTGTCATTGTCTTAATCAAATTCAGTTTTAACAGAAAAGGGTAGGCATAAATTTACATTAGGCGTCGTTCTACATCCAGTTATTTAGTCACGATTCTAATATCGTTTAGGTCTAAATGATAACCGGACTTACAAAAAGGAGACTAGTCTTGTGTTCTGGGATCTGTATTCTGAAATTGAATAGCTCTCCTTTGTTGTAGACATTGAATTCTCTTAGTTGAATTAGATTTGATTTGTAATTCCTAACTTGCTTCCTAGTTGAAGGAGAATGGCGGCTACTCTAGGTTGAGTACTGACATCATGACAGCTCTAGGAATATTTTTGTGTGGCTCAGGTTTTAGATTAAAGTTGCTTATACAGAAGTTTGATTTAATAGGAGCCATTAGATCATCCTAGGGCCAATCAAAGCCATTCAATCCTAAGAGAACCAACCAGAATTTGCCACACAAGCCCTTATGACTCAGAAATCATCACACAAAGAAACACGTCAGGTTTCAGATCTGGCCCGAGGGGGAGGTCGACCCCTAAGTCTACCCTCTGGTCGACCTATGTGACCCTGGTCGACCCCCAGGTCGACCCCCTGGTCGACTTGATTTCTGGGTGGGAAATTTCCTGCCCAGTCTGCTCCGGGGTTTTTGAATTTCGAAACTTGAATTTGAATTTCGGGCTGATTTTATTATTTAAATTATTGAATCTTTTGAAGGTCATAACTCCTTCATGCGGAGTCCGATTTACGCAAACTCGGACTCTATCTCAAGAAGAATTCCAAGACGAACGCAATGGCGTAACCCGTTTCCCTTAATTCTCAAATTTGTAATTAATTATTCTTTAATTCGTTACTTTAATGTCTATAGAAAATACGAGGTGTTACAACATACTTGTTTTCCTTGAGAATTTCCTTTGATTTGATTTTCTGAAACTGTTGGATAAATGACTGACTTCGACCAACAAATTTTAATGCGATATTTTCAATGATGGAAGGATCTACATTGTTGTGAAGCTATCACTCTCTGATACCATGAAAGAATTATTGTAAAACTGATTGTACATAATGTATTGAATTAATCGAAATTAGAATAGAATTGTTACAAACTGTACAAACAAATATATAGGTAGATATAATGCCTGATGGGCCAAGCCCACTATTCCAAATCTAAAATAAAATATAGCAAGGTCGAATAGGTCTTTAACCATACAGTCGAAATAAACCTAATCTCTAATAAATATACACATTGAAGAAAACATGCAAGAAGAGGAGTAAATAATTTTAATTTTAATTTAATTTAAGAATCAATGTACATTTTAAGCTATTAAATGATGTATCTTTCGTTTAAATATTGCTTGATCATGTTTTGAAATTAACAAATATAACGTATTTATATTAATATGTTTCAAAATTTTGTACTACAACAAAAAATCTAAAATAAGTCTGTTAATTTTATTCATAAACATGTATTTAGAATGCGAAAGTAATAAACTTTTAATACAAAAATAGGGGTAAAAAGGCTAGAAAACCATATTACACTTGTTTCTAGAGCTTTACATTATGTAGTTGTCAAGCTTGTTCCATGTTAAGTTTGAAACTGGGAATACTTTCCTTGATTAATGGTTGCGACACATACATATACATATATACAAGGAGAAGGTGAGTAACTCTATCACATCTTGAGCTACATTTATAAAATGTTCAATTGATTATATCTACAATGTTTGAACCCATTCAATATGTATAGAAACTACATTAGATATTTAAATTTAATAGTTAAATGAATGTTTAAAAGGTTAATGATTAAGTTACAATTTTGAAAAAAGCAACAGATAACAGAACGAGTACAAATTTTTTAGATTGATTCTCCGACTTGAACATCTACAAAAGTTTATAATATTTGAAATAATGTAACTAAAGATATTACAAGGGTGCTTCAGAAAAGGTGTCTTCAATTTTTTTTGGGCAGAGCCAACCAGTTTTTAAAGTGACCGTAAATACATATTATTATAACAAATTTAATTACAATAGTTACAGAAGATTATCCATTTACCAACCTACTACATAATCGATTTTTAAGGTGGACCGTACACCCTTGACGTTTTTATAACGGATCAACCATCGCTAATTAGCTAGCTAACAGAATAAAAGCTAGTCAAAGTGATTAGACTATAATTATATTCCCACGTGGGGATACGAGTAAAAATGTACATGAATATAGCCTATATACAATACAAAGAGTACATCAGCCAAACTATGTTCACTGCAACCCAAATGGCAATTAGTGACGCATATTATATATAGCAGATAGCAACCCAAATCACATAGCGGCAAACTGTGCGAAAGCAAATTTCATTTCGGCAGAGCGGCATAGAGCTAAGACAGAGGTCAAGCTACAACCAACAACTACCCACAAGAACACTTCCACTGTTTAAAAGAAGCAGACACAAAGGAGCTGCTCAAGACAATACCAACCCAAGTTCATCATCATCTCCAAGAAATATCCTAATAAGCCACTAACAATAAACTGGAAGCAACTCGACAGAAGTATCATCACAACTCCAAAACCCAAAAGGTCAACCAAATAACAACATTAAACCAAAAGCTCCAGCACAACAACACAGCTTACAATCTAATCTCCAATAAGATGACTCCCACCCAAAGATAGTGAAACGACCCAAACTTTTCCTTATATATATAATGGCCTAAATAGAACGCGTCGCGCAGCGACCATTCGCGAATTTCGACCATTAACTTCAAATGCACATAATGGGAGATCCGACCATCGGATTCTCCTAAAACTGGAACCGTTGAGTTCGCATCGAAAAGAGATTTCCATCAAATATAAGAGATTTGAAATCTAACAGATAAAATTGAGATATGTCCAAATCAATTTCAGAAAAGGTCGCTACGAATGTAGTTCGGTGGCCGTTATTGGAAACTGACTGTAAGGGCCTTAATAAAAATATTAAAAATATGGAAAAATTATGTAAAATCATAATAAATGATTTGGAAAGATTATGGATGAAAAATTCCAGATTTGAAAAGATAAAATATATTTTTATCGAAATGAACTAGTTAATAACTAAAATAATAATCCAACTATTTTTAGAAATAAATAAATTAGATTTGAAAATGGTTTTTAAATAACCAAAATTTTCCAACGAATAAATCGGAATGGATTTGGAATGGAAATATTCTTTGAAATATTTCCATATTGGATTTCGTGATTATACGGATATTGTTGAGGAATCTGGAAGATATATATATATATATATCGTTATTCCCAATATGATATTTGTTGGTTTCACAATTTGATATTGAATATAAGCTGATATAATTTCTATTCAGAGCCTTATATTTAAAATCAAATTGTATTTTGGAGTTTATCGTAAGCGATGTTTTAAATAACATTCGTTCTATAACCCAATTAACAGTGAAGTTATGATTTGGAATTTATAAATCTTTTAATTAAGATTAGTGGAATTTTCCAATGTAAAGTTTTCCAATTTAATCTATTAAATTGGAATTGAATGGAATTCGATTTGGTAATAATCGAGATGAGCTTCTATAAATGAAGACCGTTACTATATATGGAATTTAAAAGGCTTTGTCGTTATTCCATTTATAGTATTGATTTGATACGGAAATTTATATCGATTATATACTGTTATGATTTCCGTGAAGATTCCATTTTGATGGAGGATGATTTTGGGTTTTCTATGAATAGTGTTTTTATATGACATTTGTTCTTTAAACCAGTTAAAAGCAGGACTAATTTTCCTAAGATGAATAATCATTAAGTAACGATTTTTGAAGATTAAAACTAAGAAGAGTTTTAATAAATCTTTAATTAGATTTGATTGAATGAATGGTGATTAAATTTACCAAAACATGAGATGTGGTATAAACCAAATACATATGGTACCAGAGCCTCTGGGTTGTTGAGTTCATTTCACCCTCCGACGAACCCCACGCTACCCTCCTATCCTCTCACCTGAATTACGCAGGCTTCCCCATATAAAAAAAAGAGAAAAAGAATGCAGCAAACACCAGTGCCTTATCAACCCTAGTCGACACAACAGCCTGAGCCACTATCTGCGCCTTCATACTCTCGAGCGAAGGTGAGTTTCTATGATTTAAAAATGCTTCCGTGATTTTCTATGATGAGTTCAATCATGATTTTGTCCTTCTACTATGAATCTGGACTTGAAATTAACCTTGTATGAATCATAGAAAATTAATTTTGCCCTTGATTAAAATAGCATTGTAATAAAAATGAAATTTTTATATGAAATACCATAGAATAAAAATGTGATAAAAAAATATATAAATAGCGAAGTAAAAATATGATTTATATATATATATATATAGTTTTGAAATAAAAATATGATTTATATATATAGTTTTGAAATAAAAATATGATTTTTTTATATATATAGTTTTGAAATAAAAATATGATTTTATATATATATATAGTTTTGAAATAAAAATATTTTTTTATATATATAGTTTTGAAATAAAAATATGATTATATATATGTATCTAGTTTTGAAATAAAAATATGATTTATATATATATATACCATTGATATAAAAATGTGATTTTTAAATTATATAGCGTTGTTTTAAAAATGGGATTTTTAATATAGATAGCATTATATAAAAATGTGATTTTTAATATAAACTACGTGAAACAGATTGCGTTGGAATCACGGTGAAGAACACTACACGATGGAACTGACTGGAAGCAAAACGGAATTAAAACCATCGTCCGCTAAAGAACGGCGGAGTGGAAACCAAAGGTGAGAACACCTTCGCACTCAATTTATTTTACAGTCAAATATATTTTAGGTTATAGACGGGGCTTAGTATCCTCCGACACTATTTATTGTACAAACCATGGTTGTTGTTTGGATTGTATTGGGAAAATTGGCTGTATTGTGGTCTTGTGATTGATTGGATTTGTTGTGTATGGCGCGATCTAATATCAGGAGAGGGGAAATGCTAGACATTACTCCAGTTTTAATATCGCGTCGTTATAATGCCGAAATTTTATGAAATAAATATTGATTCATTAAAAATATAATTTTTAATGTGTGTATGAACTGTATAAAAATATTCATGTGTTGAATAAAAATGTTTGAACAATAAAAATACCATTTTTATTGAATGTATGGACTATTAAAAATATTCATGTGTTGAAATAAATATTTTATCGTTAGAAATATAATTTTTAACGTATATGTGAATGACATAAAATTCTCCTGAAATGAAAATGAATATTCGTTTACAAATCAAACGATTTGTTTATGTACACCCATTTAACTGATATTGATTGGGACGATAATTTTACACATCGCCCAACTGCACGAATAATATTCAGTATTTGTTGGTTGAAACCCCACACGGGTATTGGGATTATATTTGGCGTACACTAACCTCAATTGTTTAGTTGTATGTCAATCGATTGGTTGACAGACTGTTGTAAGCGTTAATTAATTATATTTAATGCTTATGCAGTCGTGTAGTGCACTCTGGCTGATGGTTGATTATTTATCATTGTTTTTGTATACATGTGTTGTATGAAATCGATATATATGACATTATATTGTTATTGGTTGGGTCTGATTCCAATTCAGGAATAATGAATATTTTAAAATAATATTCAGTAAAGGATTAAAGTGTGAATTTGATGTTCGATTTTGGATGGACACGAAAATATTGAAATATCTGAAGCCGTCAAGATTAGATATGCGCCATTTTAACGCGAACGATTTTTATATCGATTTTATTTATTTATATAATGAATATTGAAAAGGAAATGATTTCAAAATCTGATATTTTGAAAATATTATCATTTAAATATTATAATGATAAGGAGTATTCAATTTTGATTTAAAACGGATATAAAGCTTTTCGAATATAGCTCCAGCTGTAAACCAGGATCCTGTAAAATAGAAATCTGCAAAAACCTAACTACTAGCTGGCCGTGTGGAAAATAGGGGCACCTAGAGTTTAGGTTAAAAATATAAACTCCAGGTCAGTCATGGGACTGTTGTGGGAACTAAAACAGATATTTAAAACTTTACTTTAGAAATAAAGTAAATCAAGGGACCACGCCGTAACACGGAACGGGTTTTCTCCCAAGAATACCAGTGCATAAAACAAACAGTATAATGCTTTTCAAAAAATTAAGCTATTATAAGACTCATGTCCCATCACACAATGCAACGCAAGCTAGAGGATAGAGTTTTACCTTATAATAGCCAAATGTGCTTGGTACGTTTAAAACAAATCATTTTGGTATTACTATAAGTGTATAGTGTCAAAACAACTTCAAATACAAATGTATCAATCACAGACGGCATAGTATCCCATGCTACTATGTCGCCATACTAGGTTCTACAATTAAAACCGAAATCTCACGTATTGGAAATTGGATTCCATCTATGGGTCGAGGCCAGGGATGGCTCCTCACCAATTTGAGACACTCTAGCAAATGCCTTAGGATCCCCTGCAGCGAACCCTTGGATCTTCAGGGCCGGCCCACACTTACGTTAGTGGATTAGTATTCCTGAACACATGTTTCCCGGTCCTATTGGACTCATCCATCGGCTCCGTAGTGACTTATATATCCAAGGCGCCTCGCTATCCATCATGCACATAGGTAAAAATATAAATGTCTAGGCTCCATACCATGACACCAGCCATAGCTAGAAAGAAACGTCGTGCACTCCCTGCAGTCATGATCCCGTTTTTGACTCATACCGAGATGTGAGGCTCGCGAATTAATGCTATACACAAAGCTATGCTATTTAAAGTCGTGCTTTGATCATCAACCAAAAGACCCTGCTTTTCAACAAAAGCCTTGATCATTTGCATCTCAACATGCCACACTGACAATTCATGCCATGCGACTGCTGTCTATCGACTTATAACCTCTAAGCTCGTACATCTCAGAGAAGGGTGTTAAGCAAGAGAACAAATTCTCCGCCACCAAACAGATATATATTTCATAGAAATCAATCAACATAGAATAAAATCCAATGTCAGACGCACATCCATTTACTAGTTCGTTCTGGGTCTGAACGAAACCGGAGGCACCTTATTCCCCGTCCCATATGTCCTATACAGGAGAGAGGTCCTCGCATATCTGATCGATCTCCAAGTACGTCTAGACGATCACCACTTATTACCTTGTCTTGGGTATATAGCCCAATCAATACATCAGTAACCATTCAAACGATGTGAAGATTTCTGGTCTTCAACCACCGTCTTCTCGTCGACTTATCATCGAATCAATTATTCAGAATGGGTATAAACCCAGCCTTTCCAAATAATTCACGTATCTTATAATCAAGTGCTATAAAAACACAGCATACACCTCATTCCAATCTAGAATGTTCTTTTATTCAAATATTCATATCCTTTGGGAAAGGTTCCCATTAATTTTATCAAATATAAATTCTTTTAAATTTATATTTTAATCTTCCTTTGGATATCAATTCTAAACCAAATTAAGGTTTTTCAACCAGTCGGGATTATCAAGCCTTACCGAAGTAATCATTTATTCATTAATCCCAATCCCAACCTATTCATCCCATGGAGCAAAACTGGTAATACTCCATATCTAAAACCATGGTGTTATCGGTAAATTTAATTACCATTTCACGTTCAAATCTAATTAAAGTTTTAACTATCGCTTGAAGTAAAACTAGTGGTACTCCATTCTCGATCATTTCCCAAATTTGAAAATTTATATTATCACATTCACATTGTAATCATTAATAATGGTTGTTCGAAGATTAAGACTAAGTGGAGTTTTAATGAATCTTTAATTAGATTGAAATGTGAATGTGATAATTTAAATTATCAAATTTGGGAAATAATCAAGAATGGAGCATCACCAATTTTTACTCTAAGCAATAGTTAAACTTTTAATTAGATTTGAACGTGAAATGGTAATTAAATTTACCGATAACACTGTGATGTTAGATATGGAGTATTACAGGTTTTGCTCCATGGCATGAATAGGTTGGGATTGGGATTAATGAATAAATGATTACTTCGGTAATGCTTGATAATCCTGACTAGTTGATAAACCTTAATTTGGTTTAAAGTTGATATCCAAAGGAAGATTAAAGTATAAATTTAAAAGAATTTATATTTGGTAAAATTAATGGGAACCTTTCCCAAAAGATATGAATATTTGAATAAAAGAATATTCTAAATTGGAATGAGGCGTATGTTGTGTTTTTATAGCACTTAATTATAAAATACACGAGTTATTCGGAAAGACGGGTTTAACCCATTCTAAATAATGAATACGACGACTAAAAGTCGACGATGAAGACGGTGGTTAAAGACTGGAGATCTTCACATTGTTTGGATGATTACTGATGTCTTGATTGGGCTGTACCCCCAAGACAAGGTAATAAGTGGTGATCGTCCAGATGTACTTGGAGATCGACCGGATATGCGAGGGCCTCTCTTCCGTATTGAACATATGGAATGAGGAATAAGGTGCCTCCGGTTTCGTTCAAGCCCAGAACGAACTTGTAAATAGGCGTGTGTCTGACATTAGATTTTGTTCTATGTTGATTGGTTTCTATTAAATATATATCTGTTTGGTGGCGGAGTATTTATTCTCTTACTTAACACCCTTCTCTGAGACGTACGAGCTTAGAGGTTGTGTATCGATAGGCATCAGTTGCATGGCATGAATTGTCAGTGTGGCATGCTGAGATGCAAATGATCAAGGCTTTTGTTGAAAAGCAGAGTCTTGTGATTGATGTTTAAAGCACGGCTTTAAGTAACATAGCTTTGTGTATAGCGTTAATTCGCGAGCCTCTCACCTCAGTATGATTCAAAAACGGGATCGTGACTGCAGAGAGTGCACGACGTTTCTTTCTAGCTATGGGTGGTGTCATGGTATGGAGCCCAGACATTTATATTTTTACCAATATGGATGATGGATAGCAAGGCGCCTCGGATATATCGTTTACTACGGGGCCGATGGATAGGTCCGATAGGACTGGGAAACGTGTGTTCAGGAATACTAATCCACTAACGTAAGTGTGGACCGACCTTGAAGATCCAAGGGTTCACTGCGGGGGATCCTGAGGCATTTGCTTGAGTGTCTCGAATCAGTGAGGAGCCATACCTGGCCTCGACTCATAGATGGAATCCAATTTCCAATGTGTGACATTTCGGTTTTAATTGCAGAACTATTATGGCGACATATTAGCATGGGATACTATGTCGTCTATGATTAATACATATATATTTGAAGTGATTTTGACACTATACACTTATAGTAATATCAAAATGATTTTTTTTAAAACGTACCAGGCATGTTTGGATATTATAAGGTAAAACTCTATCCTCCGACTTGTGTTGCATTGTGTGTGTAACAACCCGTATTTTTGAATAACATGTTATAACATAAATGGAGGCAGAATTAAACTGTAAAATCTGAATCAAGGGAAACAGGCTATGCCATTGCGTTCGTCTTGGAAAAATACGCGAAATAGAGTCCGAGTTTTCGAAAATCGGAGTCCGTATGACCAAGATATGGCCTCGCGAAGTTTCACGAAAAAATCCCAAATTAAAGTATACTTAATTAAGTGAAATGGGTTGCGCAGAGAAATATATATATTGATATATATATATATATATATAATTGAAAATTAAATAAATAAATATGCAAAAATGTTCAAAACAGCGAATTGGGAGAGGGGAATAACCGAACCGGCTGATTTTTGAGGTCGACCCGAGCCCGTTGGGTCGACTAGGGGTTAATCCAGGGTGTTTGGCTGTCAACCCGTGGGCCGATTCGCTCAAATGCAGATTTTGCATTTGGATGGTTCTCATGGTTCATCTTTAATCTAAAGGCCCTAGATGGTTCCTACACTTGACTTCTTCCCCAAGACATGCTTTGATGGCTTGGATTGAATCTAGGTTTAATCCTATGGCCTAAAACACTTGCCTACTCTATAAATAAGACCCTAACCTACCTTAAATCATCATTATTCATTCATACAACTAAACTATGGCAAAATCAATCCTCTCATGGCCTCCACTCTCTTCATAAAATTCCTAAATCAAATTTCTAAGAGATTTCCATGCATACAAGTGTATTTAAGCTTGTATGATCCTCTTTAGCTTGCATTAAAGTCTTGTTTCTCTATTGGCATCATAAAGGAGGAGTCTTGATCAAGTTTGCTTGCATTTTGGGGTTTTAATTTGTTGCATAAGGGGTTTCTTACATTTGCTATACTCATTTGAGTCCACATAAGCATTGTAAGCCTATTTCTACTCTTGTATTTTAACTATGAAGTTAATATGTTATGTTGCAAGTTGAGTTTGGGGTTAATCATGATATGTGCTTTGATCTTATGATTTTATGCATAAGCTTACTCTATGCATGATAGTAAAGTCATTACCTTGGCTTTATGCATAGAAAGATGTGATCTTTGGTTGGAAATGTTGCATGATGCAACTTTGAAACTCTCATAAACCTTGTATTAACATGCATATAATGTTATATGCATGTTACTAGTCCTTATCTCATGCTATCTATGGCCATGTTCCGCCTATTTGCCAAGTTTGATGTTATGCATGCATATGAACCTTATGCAAGTTGAAACCATGTTATGCATGCATATGAACACTATGCAAGTTAAAATGATGTTATGCATGCATATGAACCTTATGCAAGTTGAAACCATGTTATGCATGCATATGAACACTATGCAAGTTAAAATGATGTTATGCATGCTTAGGAATATTTTGCAAGTTGATAACATGATATGCAAGTTTGTGATCACATCTTTGTCTCATATGCCACCATGTTTAACTTGTGGCTCCAACACCTTTATGTCATGATTTTGCCAAGTTCCCTCTTTCTATCCTTTATGCGCTATTGCGATATGTAAGCGAGGAGATTGCGTTTGGGGTTGGGTAAACTTAAAAGACATAAAAACGTAAGCTTGGGAATTTATCTATTAAGTTAGGTCTACCCATTGGGAATTTACCTATTAAGTTAGGTCTACCCAATTGCTTGAAAATTTGCAATGTGTTTTGGAAACATGATGGACATGACACTTAGAAAACATGAGGATGGCCAACTCGAGGTTGGGTTGAGCTTGTAGCATAAACCTACCCGGAACCGACCGGCTTAACTAGTGGCTACAAGCAATAGGACCCAATGTGAGTAGTTGGTCATGTTGCACGTGAAACCCGAGGTTAGACTAAGTTGTGGTGTAAACCTACCCGGACCCGCCCGGCCTAACTAGTAACCACAACAAGGTCTAATGTGAGAGGTTGGGTGCATTAAATTAATTAATGCCACATGGTAGGGTTAAGTCATGGACCGCTTGAATACTTAACCAATTAAACACGATGGGTTGATAGGGTTAAGTCATGAACCTTGGGTACACTTAACCAACTTGGTACTTGGATGAGTTGGGTTAACCACGTTTAACCCATTAAGGAAACCCTAGTTACATGGTCCTTTGCACCAGTAACCCTCTTAGTTGTATCATGATACCCTAGGGACTAGGCTAGGGTGGGGCACGATTACTGGGATGACATGTAAGCGACCAAGACGACGGCTGTGTAGGTGCGCCGGTGTAGGTTCAGGCGGGCCATGGTCGTGCACATGGTCCGGAATTGAAAAAGCAGGCACGGGCACCAGTAGGTTTAAACTGTGCGTGCTTGGTTTGTGTCAGTGGTTGACACCCTAGGACTTGATACACCCTAGGGTGGACCTAGCATAGTTTAGCTACACTTCGTAGTTGGGCCGTATGACACCGACACTTGACGAGTTAGGCTTTAGGAGAGCCGATCGACTAGACCGTGCTAGTTGGACCTTGGTTTAGGTCATTCATGATGTTGGGCCAAACTTGGGCCTGGGGATCACTTCTTGTTTACACTTGACATGACTTGTGATACTAGTACACTTGGTGCAAACCTCAATCTTGTATATGCGGTGCCACACTTGATCTATCTTGTTGACTTTTTCCATGCCAGTTATCATCCTATGACTCATCCTTGTTTACATATACAGTTAACTTTATTAGTTGTTGTACAATAGTAGGTAGGACTTACCAGTCTTTTGACTGACCCATTTTCTTTCGCCTCTTTCCTTTCGTTTCCCCCCCCCCCCCAGGTTTACAGGGCGGGAATACCAGTACTTAGCTTGGATCTTAGCTGCTTTTCCTGGATAGCTCATGTATGCTTTGGACTTGAGCTCGCTATGGTTTTCTACCTTGGGGATAGCTACTTTATGTTTTCCTTTCCAGTTTCCAGTTTTATGTTTCTAGACTTTGTTTATGGAAAATAATGATCAAGTACTGTGTTGTAACTTAACTTATGGTTTTGATATGCTAGTTTTTATCCGCTGCTATATTTACTCTGTTTTTTTTACTTATATGTTGTGTCTTGTGATATCTGCCTGCATGTTTACCTTGTTTAAACGCCCCTCCAAAGTCAGTGCCCTTGCAAGAGTGGCACTGGCGGAGGTGGGGTGTTACAGTGTGATGGGACCCGAGTCTTATAATAGCTTCATTTTTCGAAAAGCATTGCGCTATTTATAAACTGTTTTATGCATTGGTTTTCTAGGGAGAAAACCCGTTCCGTGTTATACGGCGTGGCCCCTTGATTTACTTTATTTTTAAAGTAAAGATTTAATGACTGTTTTAGTTCTCACACCAGTCCTATGACTGACTTGGAGTTTATTGGTTTAACCTAAACTCTGGGTGCCCATATTTTCCGCACGAGCAGTTAGTAGTTTTGGTTTTAGCAGATATTTCTTTTCCCAGGATCCTGGATTTACACCTGGAGCTATATTCGGAAAGCTTTGTGTCCGTGTATCTCTTTCAGTTGTGTTATGTATTATTTTTCCGCTGCTATATAATGTATTTTAATCTCTGATATTTTTCTGAGGTATATTATTTATTCATACTCTGTTATATTCATGTACTCTGATGTAAATTGTTGTAACAACAATGAAATGTTCTTCTGTTTTTGTTCTGATTTGTCGTGTTCTCAACTCAATCCGGGCTTTCCCGAAAGGGGAAGTTTGGGTTGTTTCAGATAGACAAATTACATACCTTATACGACACCAAAACAACCCAAACACAAAACAACCAAAAAGCGGGTACTTACACCCTTGACTCACCGAGCTAGAGAAATACACCTGCCAGCCCAAGCATACTTGGTTGAATAATGTAAGTTTAGCTCTAGAAGAGAAGGTTGGACATGTTGCAAAACAACACAAGGCACACAACATCATAACATTCATCAGGAACTCCGCCTGGCGACCAAATGACACTAACCAAATAAGTCAAAAACTTACAGACTACATCCACTTCCACAAACACAAACCACAACTCGAGTGCACCAACAAAACCCAAAACACCCAACTCGGTCAGAAAGAGGTCAGATAACGCCGAACAAAATTTCACTAAGCAATGAATAAGCACAAACTCGCTTAGATACCTGACGTTGCAGACTAAACATCTAGGTGGAAAAGGCTTTCTGGGGAGTCGCGATGCAGACTAGAATTGGCTATGTTGAGGGAGAGGCTACAAACTAGAAGTGACACCACATGAGGCAGTGAACTGGAAGTCAGAGTCAGTTAGGGAACTGGTGGGATGAAGGGTCGGAGGAACATGAAAAAAGAGGGATTTTGAAGTAAGAGGAGTTGGATCTGGAAAAAGGATGGGAATTAGACTCAGATCCAGACCTAAAATTGGTTCGAAGAGCAACTCCTACGCAAGAGAAAGCCGAGCAGGCATGGTGAGGAGAAGAGAGGTTGTGGATCGAGATTGAAAGGGAAAGATGTAGAAGTTGTAGAGGGAATGAATACGAAGACAAGGAAGAAGCATTTTTCTCAGTCGCCATTTACAAGAGTTTTCTTCTCACCTAATGTGTCATCAAATTTTTCTACACTACATAAATGCTAAACTCTATTATTTTAAAGGGTACTCTTAGGCTCAAAAGAAAATGTTAAACGATGGTTTGTTCAGTTCATGTTCTTCGCTCATTGTTAAAATGAAACGTGGTCGTTTAAACCTTTATGATCTAGTAAAACGATAAAAAATTATTTGAGTTGCATGTGCATTGAATAGCTAGATTACATGAGATACAAAAGAATATTATTAAAGAATATTATTACTGATGGAGACCATTATTTTTTATGTAGAAGTTGACAAATGATTGGAGGAGTAAAGTTGCAAAAGAATATTATAACTCAAACCAATGCAAAAACCTGCATCTAATCGATAAGCACTATGAACTGGTGACTTTAACTATATATTTAATGATTCGCCTTTTTGATGCTCAAATGTCGCAACTAATACGTCGGTGGTATTTGTGTGTTGAACATTGAAGTATCGAAAAACAATATTATTAGGAAAAAAAATGCAGAGCAAAACAAGAGTATACTATCAGAATCTCATTGAAAAATTATTATATAATATCCAAATATGGTACAATCTATCACTCTAACATACATAATATTTCAAAGTTATAATTTTAAATTCTATCATCAATCTAGATGATTATAACAAACTGTCATAAATGCTAACATATACAATAATGCAATGGAAATAAGAATACTACACTAGGAAAACATACAACTCATCTCATGTAGCTCTAATGAACATCCAATTAAAGCATGTCTTTCTTACAGTGCTTGAAAGAGAAAATGAGGAATTTAAGAAAAATGAGAAACAAGCATCAAACATAAATCTAAAACGAAAAACTCAAGAAATATGTGTGCAACATATAACAATATTTTTGAGACCGTCGTAACAATTATCCCCTCAAAAGCGCCACCCATCTAACAAGTACATATTATAATATAATAGATAATGTCTATATAGATAATATAAATTATTTCAAATAGCTAGGGTCTTACATTCATCACACTACAACATTATTGAAATACAATGAAAAACACTAAGGTACATTTGTATAATGGATTTTTCGTTGAGACATCTATAAAAAATTGGAGCAGATCCCCATATGCAAGGGTCAGAACCTACCTGCCTCTTATCGTACAGCTTTAAATAGCTATAAAGAAAACATAGTTTGTCCACATTTAGAGCATTATCCCAAATATCATATACTCTCGCATGCAACATCGATAAGCATATTCTAGATTTAGATTTGATATATCGTACCATGGATTAGCTAACCCTTAGGCTATGCTCATATTATAATTTTTGTCATTTTCGAAATTGAGGGTACGTTCAGCATCTTTTACATGAGTCTTCATCGCTCGAATAAAATATGAATTCCTATATAGATTTGAATAACTTGTACGTATCACGATTCTTTACATGGATTTGATTTGAGCATCTTGAATAGGTCTCAAATATTCATATATATATATATATATATATATATTCATAAGTCATCCAACAAATGTTAAGCTGACCATTGTATTAGACTTAAACTTAGAATAAATAGTTCAATTCTTAACATTCTATTTCACAACCACTTTTTTAGCAAGGCTAAGCCTGTTTTTATAGTAGCAGCAACCACTATCATTATAATAAATAAATGAATACATGAGAGTACTGGATTAGGCACTTTATCTAACTACTATAGGCTGGTTTGAAGTGCCAGAACACTATAATGGAAAAAATAAAAATAAGAGTGAAGCAGAGTGTTTCAACCACTAAATATGTCATAATCAGTCCCTATCAAAGGTGGAAAAACTAGAGTCATCAATTGATCTTATGACATTGACGTACTCAGAAAAAAGTACAACAAGGTTAAGAACAAAACATAGGTTGGACTACGAAATTCCTCAACTCGATCCCAAGTTGTGTCATTTAACAGAGCTCTAGTCATCTCACCTAGCTCACCTTCCTCAATGAGCACAAAACCATCACCCACAACCTGATATGCCAACTTTCTTAATTCATCATTAATATCAGTTACATATTTATAATACAGGAAAAAAAATACAGGAAAAAATTGTGAAGGACAACAAAACCAAAAAAATTGCCCAAAAGGACAAGGGGCAAAAAACTTGTCCAAAAGGACAAGTTTTAGTGCAAAGTGGAAAAACATGGGACCCCCCTGAAATTCACCATTTGCACTAAAACTTGTCCTTTTGGGCAAATTTTTTGGTGGTTGTCCTTTTGAACAAATAATTTGGTGAGTTTGTCCTTGTGGGAAAAATCCCCTTACATATCTTATGAAGGATCATATCTCATCCCAGAACTGTCACGGATCCATGAATGATCACCCAAGCTCCAGTAGATATCATCATAATTCGAAGACTTATTTGTAGCAACATGAACATCTTCATCATCACAATGGGCATCAATCTCCTGAGCAAGTTGATGGATAACCGTGTTTAGAATGACAACACACGGTCGAACTTTCTGGACACATTTCACATAAGGAGTACATGGCAGTGGATCACACTCAGAAGGGGAACTAGAGCAGAAGCAGAGGCTTTTGGTTTCTAAGTACACGTGGCGAATAAGTGACCAAAAAGTGGCATAAGGAGAAAGTGTCAGGCCTCCATCCATAGCACACTCTCACCTTAGCCACATAGTCATATGCAATTCTAACTTTAATAGACTCAGGAAGTGGCTTGTCAGGAGTTATTTCTATTGGGGCCTTGGCATATAATAGTTTATCTCTGGCTAATGTGCTATCATCAAAACACCTTAATTTTTCAATATAATTGGACAACCAGTTTAGATCTATCAGGGATTACAGTACTGAGGGGATGTGCAAGAGAAGCCTATAATGAAATGGAGAGGACATGATCTTTAGCTCTATCCACTGACGGAATCCATGGAGTAATAATACAAGGCTTCCTTCTAATAATGGTGGGCTCTACACAGAGGACACGAAGCCTATCTTTCAGTAGAGAATATTTCATGAAAAACATTGAAAGATCCATCTGTACTTGGAGGCCACCACTCAATTACCACACTTCACCCAATGCTCCTTAACGACCAAGTAGGGGGAGGAGTGTCAAGGAAAAACCAACCAGGTTATCTTTCCAGAATTTAGCCTCTACACTAATAATCTCTGAAGGTAGGGAACTAATATCTTCAGACTCACTGTGCACCAAATCACGGGGTTTGTATTTTCCCTTGTTACATAGAAACTTCTCAAAAATTATGTCCATTTGATTAGATTTGGATTCATAGTATTAGGCTTATTACGTAGCTTATAAGGGATAGTAGCTATCATAGCCACTCCAGGAACAACAGCAGGAAAGGTAGGAGTAGCTATATCTACTGTTTTTGGCACATTAGTAGTGGACACAACAAATAATTTTGTGGCATTTCATATACAGTTTGAGGGCATTTAGAAATAGGGGAGGATAACGCACATACTAGTTTTAAAATAGTTTGACGGCATACAATTTGAGCGACTATATCTACTTCGCAACCGCTTTCAAAACATAGAACTAGCCTATTAGTTTTGAAGCGATATTCAATAAACTTATACTTACTAGTCCTGTTGTTTTCAAAACTAGATTGATGAATTTTCAGTTAAGTCCAATAGTTGACTAATAGATTATCAAGTTTAAAATAGACGCATGCATATTAAAACCAAACCTTGTATAGTTATCATGTTTTCGATATTTTTAACTGGCGCTTGTACTGGTTGTGAGTGAACCAATTGAGTTAGAGCACTTGTTGCATGAAAGCATTTAGTTTCATTCTTGACTCACAAAAAAAAGCATACTATATCGGCTACTAGAACTAAGTGCCAAAAAAATGCTTTTCATAACAAGTAAACATACGAAGAACGATCAAGTAATACAAAGCCCAATCAAGACACGTAAGCCACTTCTAGTTCCTTTACATTTAATTAATACTTTCATTGATTAAAACCTCTTTTATTAGTAAACTACTTTTATTCAATAAAATTTCATTTATCAAATTCTACAATCAGTTTGTATTATTTTCAGTAATTCGACATAAATCTATGTTCTTATTCCAAATGGTGTAAGAATATTCATAAATCTTAATTAGGATTTCATATTTTCACGTGTATACTTATGTAGTTTAAAAACAATTGTTATTAAAACATTGTTATTGCAAACACAAAACATTTCACTTATGCGTACCTTCAAAATGTTCATTTCCAAGATACATTTACCTTCATAATTATAGTACAATAAAAAAGGGGTTAAAGACAAACGTTGTTAATGCACTATCACAACAAACCTAAACCATAACATACTTATCATTTTCTTAGAAACGTTCAAGCAAATATACAAGTATGGTTGCACTTATTAAATAAGGTAATAGATTGTAATTACTTTGCAAACCATTTATTTTAGCCGAAATGTTATAACCTTAAACTTCCTTTAATTCTTTTATATAACACTTAACATGTTTCTCCTAACTTATACATATATACATTAAAAATACTTATAATCAGGTTTTAAATATCTGTGTAATATATTAAATAAACTAACAAATTTACAATTTAATGAAAATTAATAAACATCATGGTTGATAACATCTTTATATTGAAAATTTATAAATAAGTATAAAAATATATTCAAAATTCAAAACAAAATTAAAATATTGCGAAATATGTTAGAAAACATTCCTAGAAAAATTAGTGAAAAATATCAAATTTAAATATCATTTAAAGGCACTTAGAACCTCAACCAACTCAATACAACATTTACAAATGCTATCGGAAGTCTTGTTAAAGAATCAACATAGAAACTGGCATGAATGTGAAGCTTGACATGAATGTTTTTTTTTTTTGGAATCTCTATATTATTCCAACTTTTATTGAAGTAGTCTTCTATGATGCGTTTTTCCTTTCGTTCTGTATCCTTGTATTATGACTCAATACATTCATCATCTACTTGGTCATGTGCACTTCCTTCATGCTTGATGACTTTCTCACCTTTGTCATTTTTATAGTAATAGCTCTTCGAAGCTAAGAAGATTCCAGTTAGGATTTTGTCCTCTAGTTTGAGTTTTCCTACGATAGTGGAAGAGATTTCCTCTTCTGGTAACCGTGGAGTTTGTATCTGTATAGTATCAATCATCTCTGGAGATGTATTTGTACATGTGAATATGAGCACAAGCAGTGATAGCAGCGGAGATTTGCACGGTCGATAAGCGGGGCCAATCTTCATCGGGAGCATTGGATGGATTGTCTATATAGTTGATGATATAGTATTTCTCAGAAAGAGGTCGTGCATAGTTGAAATTTCCATCACCTACCAGCTCGACATAGCGGGCTTTCTCACATGCCTCCGTAAGACCAGTTGGATAGATTAAATTATGAGTCTTTGGATCCCTATAGGGTAAGAAAGGCCTAGTTATATGACTAGGACAGTATACAAAAGCTTCAACAAATCCAAACAACTTGTCAATCTCTATTCCGGATAAATCACTATGCCATACAGGTATACCACCCGGCATAGGATAGGCTTTCATAATGTATGGATAGAGGGAGTTCACGTCATAATAGTCTAAATTCTCTCTATAAGGATTATAGACAATACAATATTTCCAACTTGTTTCAATCGCTTGAACCAATGATTCAGGACTTGAAATTTTTACAGTTAGTAGCACCCTTAGGGTACTTTCTATGTATGAAATGTAACTCTTAAGGACATCTTTTAACTTATTTGGAAAAATTCCCTGAAAACAATGTATAATTTCAAAATGTATTTATGACCATCTATTTACAACAATTGCAAAGAACAAGATGCATTCCCAAAAAAGGACGTCTTTCAAATTAATTACAATAATTCCTAAAAGTAGGACATTTCAAAGTGCTAAAATAGTGATCTTCTTCTCAGTATAACTTGTTGCAACGTTGTTCACAAGTAATGAATGATTTGGACTTCAACCTTTTTCCATAAATATGCACACTTACAGTGCATACAAAAAATGAAAAGAAGCCCAAGGATTTATCTCAAACTTGACTTTATAAATTCACCGAATGCATGGCATTTTTTCAAAGTGCATCCATACGATCTTTTCGCTTCTGAGTTTTTACAATTTTGATTCGCAATTTTTATAACTTTTCAAGCCATTTCTTTAAAGCACTATACACAAAAATATGTGTTGAGAATAATCAAAATAATTTATACCAAGCTTAGCTTAAAATTCATCCATTTACTAGATTTAGTGATAAGGGTTGTCAGAGTGGGACCTATATCGATTATCTCTATAAAATCCATTCACCATTTAAACATCATATCAATGACACGCCATATGTTTTAGAAGGGAACATGAGTGATGTTATACAATATAAATTGTCACTTTTTTCAAAAACAAAAGGATTCCACGGTTTTAACTTTTATTATTTAATACTTGCTTAACTTTTTATTTCAAGCACAAAACATATATGTAATGCTATGTGATTTTTGTGATAGTTAATATAAATTGAAATCGACAAATAAATAATAGAGATGAAAAATGTCATTTTCACAAATATCAAAGTTTGGCTATAAAACTTGCGCTATTGGATTTATTGAGATATTCTGCTCAGTTTGTATATACAATTCTTTTTAAGTAAAGTTTAAACAAAAAGTTATTAATGTTTAAATTTTAAGATTAAATATATATATAAGTAATTAATAAAATAACTGATAATTAATTAATGTTAATTGAAAAACTATTAAAGTTAATAAGGATTTGACAGTTAAGAAATGAAATTAAGGTATGAGATAATGGTTATTACTTAAAAGCAAAAATAAATTGACATAATTAAAGTTCACCGTTTTGCACTACTCAGGTCTACCATGAGAGTGCTTAAATCAACCGTAAGTGATCGACCAATGGCTATAGATAGTCCAGCTGGATTAGTGCAAAATGTGATAAGGATTTGACAGTTAATAAATGAAATTAAGGTATGAGATAATGGTTATTACTCAAAAGCAAAAATAAATTGACATAATTAAAGTTCACCGTTTTGTACTACTCAGGTCTACCATGAGAGTGCTTAAATCAACCGTAAGTGATCGACCAATGGCTATAGATAGTCCACCGTTTTGCACTACTCAGGTCTACCATGAGAGTGCTTAAATCAACCGTAAGTGATCGACCAATGGTTATAGATAGTCCAGCTGGATTAGTGCAAAATGTGGATATTAGGATGATCGTAACGACATGGATTTAACTTGATGGTTGTCATTGTTTTGAACCCTAATAAATATAGATTTAGTGCATCACTTCCAATTCATAATTTTCTACTTGGCATGAAAGCTTTATCATTTTCTCTTCCTATCTAAAACTCTTAATTCATATAAACAGTTCTAATTTGCATGTATACATCTTGGATAATTGCAGAATGTGATAGAAAATAGGAAATAAATTCAAACCAAGTTGCTACATCCAAAGTAGGCTGCAAATCCGGTTTTGAATTAATAAATTACTCTAAATCTCTTCTCTTTGATCCATATTTTAATAATCAATATATAAATGTTTTTCATGGATCTAAATATGGAGTCAAAGTAGATGATAAGAATTAGATATGTAGATTTGGAACAACTAAAGAGGTAAGTAAGAGTATTAGATGTATTTATATTATGCAAGATTATACCATTGCAAATCTATTCTTGTATGCTTGATAAACTAAATTAATTTGCAAGTAAATTTTTGTTATGTGAAATATTAAAAGTTATACATGCCTATATAATATGTAATTGGTAAACCAAATTCCAATTTGAAATTTTATATGAAATGATATTATATTTGGTTATTGATTAGATATTGGTATTTATACTAAAATTATAAATGTAATGAAATCTTAATATACTGCATAATGTTTAGAGATATGTAATTATTTGATGGTTATAAATTAAATTATTAGTAGAATTTATTTAGTTATTTGGGTTTATAGTGATATTTTAAGTCGTTGAAATTTATAATGTTACAAGTATATTTCTGTATGTTATCAAGCTAAAATAAATAAAATATGGCATTTGGAATAATGAGGAATACATATATACATACATATAGAAATAGATGATAAAAATATGGATAATTACCCCCACTACATTCCATTTCAAGAAATAAGAAGACAATTCGTTGTAATTATAAATATCGCATAAACATCTTACCTTTTAGATAAGATATGGAAGTTTACCAAGTTAATTTTTTTTTTGGATAAAAGTCCAGTTCCAATGTATTAAAACATAGTAAATACCAAACATTGAACATTAGGATATAAATGAAATAAAAGTATCAATAAAATCAATAGTAATGAAAAACAAAGTATGTAAATAGGCAAGATGAAATTTGAACAATATGGGTATAGAAATGGAAGATAGAATTGATAAGTAAGTCGGCATCGACATTAGTAACTGGATAAAAAGAAGTGGTACATGAACTTGAAGAGATAGCATAAATAAAACGATGATCCAAGGCCTCGAAGATTTGTAGAGAAGAATTAGATAAATAACATAAGAATGAGAGTATACATGTATAAGAGATATATACAAGTAGCCTCGAATGCATATTTACGATGGGTATGGGTTATTATAAATTAATATATCAAATATAAAGAAGGAAATGAAAAAAAGGTAATTAAAGTTGGTTGGAACATGAGGTTACTAGGGTTTCACAACAGTAGTCCATCCATTTCATGGAGCTACTGACAATTATGTAACGTCAAACTGACGTGAGACATGTCTAACAACACGATCTTTGGAGAGTATACGCTTGCATATAGATAAAGAATATCTACAAAGGATAGAGTAGTCTGCTCCAACTACGTTATTGAGGGGGGGCATTGCCTTGATTGCACTAGGCAATCTAATATGGATGGTAAGCGAGATAATTTCTAATGCGACAAAACTATGTACCAAAGGTAGATACAGGGTTGCATACAACTGGACATCATTAGTCTTAAGCCATCAATGAAAAGTACATGGTTGCACTTTAATGGTCTTCGCCGCCTACCAAGGTCGATTCAACTAGGTTATGCACTTCCATAGTTCTTTGCTAGTTTGTTTAATAGGGCAAGACCTATCAACCCATAATGAGATTCCTTCTAAATATGAATATGATGGTTAGTGAAGTCGAGTCCACATTAAGAAGTAGAAAATATAGGAAATCCCCAAAGAGAACATGATATAATAAGCCATCGGGGAAGGAATAAGAAAAAATGCATGAAAAGCCATCTGAAAGACCATGGAGAAATGTATAATCGAGAAATGTATAAAAGCATTTGGTAAGCGCAACATGACTTCCTCGAGTCATACGGTAACGAGATCATGACATGGTGAAGTGGTGGGTCTTAACAAGGTACTGAATGAGAGATTCTACAAATTCGCAACCCATAGTTTTCCTCAAGAGATTCTGAACTGGGCATCTGTTGAACAAACGCGTAGTTCTCGGGTGCTTATTGAAAAGGCGCCTGAGTTTTGAAAATCTTGGATGTCTATTCAGTAAAAACTGGAGCACCGAGCGTCTGTTCAGTAGAAGCATGGTTCCCCTACCTATACCACGCATGAAAATCTGTTTTTTTTACTCACTTTTCATCGTTACTCTAAATTTTTTACCTCTCCATTAATTGATAAAGAGCTTGGATGTCGCCATAAACTGTTAAACTTGGTAGAAATACAATTCGTTACACGACCAAAGATAATGCTAGACCATCTTATATTTCTTCCGATGATGGCATGATCGTAGATGACCTCCTGCTATTGCATGAGTTGTCCTTGACTATATTACATCGAGTTACTTTAAAATTAGCAACGTCACAGGTATAATTTTAATTCTGAACCATTAAACTGATAATTTTGTCATATATATTGTATGTTAGTAGTTTGATTAGTATACTATTAACATTAAATAATTACTTACTTGGGTTGATCACATAGCTATGCACGTAGTTGGCTTAAGTTTTACTGATTATTTTGCCACACTACTTGATCTATTTATGGTTAGACTGCGTGTATCATCTTTTAGTGAATTTCTACATTCGCACACATCGGTCATTGCATGATTGAGGCACTTAGTGAGAGATGGTAGTTTACCACTCACACGTTTCTTTTTCTTGATTTTGAATTAGGGTTGACACTTTTAGAATTTTATACGCTGATTGGTATAGAGGTTGGTCGATCAGATCGTATCCCAGTACCATATGATAGCTCATTTAAGGATGTTTAGTCATATTCAGCTCATTTACTAGCTTTAGCTGATGAGGAGGTTAAGGATGGATTTGTAACGCTGACATATTTACAGAAATATATAGTTTACCGTAAGGATGCAGAGGAGATGCATACTCTTATTATTTGTGCTTATATAATATATATGTTTGGTTCAATATTTTTTTTTGAAAAAAAGGGCATGATTAGACTTGGATATCTGACCGGATTAGTCCATGTTAATGGGCTTCACGTATTATTATCCTCGGTTATCTCCTTTTAGCATTAGATACATATGCATTATAAGAGTCTTGATAGATATATGGTTTTTGATACATCCTTACCTTCTCGTACTATGAACATACAGCATGCACCCACGACTCATCGCTGAAGCGAACACCACACCATATACAGGACCGACTCCAGGGCTGGACAGAGCAGGCAGCCGCATTGGGTAACCCTCTTGATAGGCAAACTATCGAGGAGTATGGTAGAGATGAATATCAAGTTATAAATATATAAGTTATTGATTTGGAATTTGAAATTAACTGTGCATTGGATGATTGATATTGCATGCAAATGGTTGTTCCATGGTTGTGGGTTCGATTCCTGTAACCGCTTATTTTTCCGCCCCACCCTTTCATTTATTTTGGCTTCCTTTGCACGTATATTACTTACTTATATCTATGGTTTTCCTATAATGCCCTCCCAATTTTTTTTTCCTTCCTTTCCATATAGCGGGGTTTTTCTTCCCATCTTTCTTTGCATGATTATATAGCTCATGCAAAATCATCCATATCTCTTTTTCTTAAGAAAGAAAAACATAATTTTTTTGACAATGCAAGATTTAATACTAAATTTTTCACATCTTGCTTAGCTCATCCCAATCAATGGAGCCAGCCCTAATCGTGTATTTACATACCTAGATTTCGTGTTAGGGGATAGTTATGCATGTGCGCCATGATGCATATCGGATGCAATATGAGTTGATGAAGTCTAGGAAGCAAACAAGTACGAGGCGACGTGGAAACATCATCACTCATCCATGTCATGATTATATTTAGTTTGTAGAACCCGATGAGGATCATCTACTCACACACCAGTTTTGATCTTTTGAGACATAAGGGTTTCTTTCAAGTTCCTACATGTCCATTCATGTGGTATTTAGGAGAGCGATATTGGCAGCAGTTGTATGGTATACTCTGCATTCCCTATGATCCACTTTTGTAAAAGGTTAAGTATGGATATATTCGAGTCATCTTGACTTATATTATTGGTATGGTGTCCAAGGAATGGGTTGATGGTGGACCTTTTACTATACCTAGAAATTTTGATTCATATTGAGATCGACTATCCCCATGGTCTTATGCTTTACCAAACTATATATGGAGTTTGAACTTCGATCATATTGGTTCATGTACTTCATCTGGTAGAGTTCCACTATCACCAGCCACCATTTATCCTACATCAACTTAGTGTACATAACGTCCTACATTCGACCCTCTATAGCATGCATTTAGATTTTATGGTTTACATGTTAAGGTACTTGAGTATCCACTGTAGTTTCCTACGGACAACGATGTTACGGTGTACCATATATTAGTTTGTATCATCCGCACTAGGTATGTAAAACTTTAAAATTTTGCATAATTTTCTATCATTTATGTATGTTGATATACATAAATTTATAACTTCTATTTTTACATCGTATTTTGCTCAGTATATGGACTATGATAAACAACGATTGTTGCATTTGAATGAATGACACTCGAGTATAATCACCTTATGTATCGGAGCTATTGATATTTTTTTGCAGTAGCAATAGACGTAGTATTTTGCTCAGTATATCAGTGGACGGTCCACTTTAAAAACCGAAATAGTTGATATGTACAAAGCATATCACCTGAACTCATTTGTATTTTTTATTTTGTAATAAATAAAAGAGTGTTACGGAACACTATAAAAACCGGTCAGCCTTGCCAAAAAAAAAAATAGACGTAGTATGAGGCCTAGTTGCACAAGTACCACAGAATCGGATTCATCGGCTTTAGCAGCAGTAGAAACCACCAGTGTCGCATGACTTTGATGGTGTTAATGATGACACTGACGACGATGATGGTCGTGATGAACGAAAGATCGATGATGGTTCCCCTCACGTAAGCTGATGCTATTTTATATTTTATAAATATTTTGTTGTTGTACATGCCTGTGTTCATGTAATGCTAGTAGATTTGTGTACGTATTTGTGTTTTAACATTGTATGTGTATGTATTTATGTATATATTCATGACGTGTTAGTACATTTGTGTACGTATTCAGTTATCAATTTTTATTATGTTAGCATAAAGTTACACATAAATGACTCATTTTCTTACTTGAGAAGAAAAAATCATGGAGAAACGAACACACTGCATTTGTTTAATTATCATCATTATTTGATAGATGTTTGCCAGTGGTTGTTGAAATCACACTTGATTCATATGATGTGGATTACCTATTTAAGTGATTACTTATTCTGAAGATTATAGTACAATCAATGGAAAATGAAAGGTTGACTCCAGTAGATTATTTGGTAGTAATTAATTAAAGCATATATATAAACTAGTAGTAGGCATACGGAAGAGGAGTTGGATCAAAATATTTGGGTTACTCTAGACGAAACATTTTGTTTTTATTTAGATTTTAGATTGATCTGAACAAATTCAGAAACGTAAAGTATTCATATCACATTCACAAGAGCTTGCCAAAGATACATAAGCATTATATATAGTGAAGGAGGAAAACATATTCCAGTTGACACTATCGACCCATGATTCACGAAATTTGTAAGAATATCAAGCTGACTTTTTTGGACATGCTGCGTACAACCTTTGGATTTGGTATGTTAGGCAATTTGGATAGTGTTTGTACCAGTTCTATAATATCTACGTATATAACTGCGGTATGCAGCATTTAGTGCTTGAGGAATTAATTGTTGTACCTAACTAATTATTTAACACTTTCCATCCTTTTGCTATATTAACTCGCAAGTTTGTATTAGTTCATCCATCTATTTCCATTTAATCTGATACCTTGGTTTTAAGAGACGTAGCAGGTTACGAATACATCTGTAATTAAACTGCAATTTTACAAGACAACAATAAATCATTATATAATCTGCACTGATATGTTACACATATTTCTTCTTACGGAGTAAGCGCCAAATTTCTTCGAGCTAAGATAGAATAAGCTAGATAGATGAGATTTCATATGAATAAAACCTTCCGATAATTGTGCGCGGGTGCGGCGCAGTGGAAAGAAGACCTAACTTCCTGGTAAAAAGTCGATGGTTCGATTCCTACCATGCGCTTCCTCATCCTACATAAATTTACCCGGGGGTATGGGGGCTTGGATCAGCGGACGGTTTTACTGTACCCTCCTCAGGAGTTTACCGGCCCCGCCGGGTTCTCCTGGGTTTTCAAAAAAAAAAAAAAAAAAAAAAAAAAAAAAAAAAAAAAACACTTCCGATAATTTCTACATTTTCACTGCAAGTTTTATTTAATTCCCAAGTCAACATTTTCTTATAGAGAGTGAGATTTCATGGACCATTGTCTACTTTTCAAATTTGCTATATTAACTCGCAATTTTGTACTAGTTCATGCATTTATTTCCGTTCAATCAAATAATTTGGCTTTAAGAGATATAGAGAGTTAGGAATACTAAAATTCCCATGTAGGAAAATTAATAGTTTTCGAGAGTTATGATATCATTCATAACATTCAGCTAAGTAAAAAATACAATCAAGATAATAAAAGGTAACATGGACCTAAAATAACTTTAACATAAAGTAGACAAATTTCGAAATGAACTATTATAAAGGCAGTAGTTTTCCTGCATAAAATAATTTGCTAGGTGCAAAGTATCACGGTCTTTTCTTCCAATTCCAAAGCATAATTAATAGCCCGTGAAGAGAAACGATAGTTTATTCATGGTCCAAATTCAAATTCATTTGGGTGTTGCAAGCAATGGCGGTTTCAACGACCAACATCATTTCCATATCGAACAACTAGAAGTGGTGCTTCAAAACCCATTTGCCTCGTTGACTTTAATAATATTTTAGGCTTGAGAAATTAATAGGTGTAACATTTGGGTACATTGGGAAGGTTGTTGTTGTTGCTGATGGTCCATTTGTAGTTGTTACATCCCTACTTCAAGCTCTCTTTGTCGCAAATCAAAGTAGTTTCACTCTTCCACTTCAATATACCATGAAGTAGGTTCTTTATTTGAAGACAGATTTGGATTTGATTGTCCATACCGATGATCGGTGAAGACAAATCCTACTCAAGTAAATAAAAGCAGCGAAAGTTTGTAATAGTGCAAGAAAGCTATAGGAAGGATGTTAAAAGAGCATTTGGTGTTCTTCGAGATTTTCCATTGTTAGCAATCCATGCAGAATCTGGGATTCAATTAAAATGACAAAAATAATATACATATGTGTTATTTTACATAATATGATTCAGAGGACGAAAGAGATATAAAAGAAGACAATGTTTACGAGGATATTCCAGCTGCTCCAGATGTACATCACAATGATATAATTGGTAGCGTAATTAAACTTGAGTTTCGTATTTCTAGCCAAATGTCATTAGTGTTTATAAATATGCCTCATAAAACGTTTTCTTATTAATATAGAGTACAGAAGGTCGTGTACTTAGAAACATCTATAAATGAACTATTACTTTAGAAAAAAAATAAAAGTGAGTAAAAATATATGTATCAGTTTTCTCTCTTATAAGCTCAGAACAAAAATTAATGGCCTCCATTAAATATAATGTTTTCCTATCAACAACGAACACTAAATGCAAACCAAACAAAAGACATGTATTTTTTTATTTATCCAATAAATTATATTATTAGTTTACAACTTAATGAACTATTTTATTTCACGTCTCTGTAACCAACAAAGTATGACAAACTATAGCATATGCAAATTGTTCAAAAACTAAAAACAAAAGTAAATAAATAATAAAACGACGAAGGAAAGGAGTTTATCTAGAGGTTAACAACCATGATAATCAAGCAAAATGTCTAAACTATTGAAATATCTCTTTATCATTCGTATTTTATTCCTAAATTCGAATATTACGAGTATGTAAGGGGAGCATATACAACTTTCCATCCAAAAAATAAATAGATAATCCTAAATTCATTATTACACGCTATACATATATACTGAGATATACAAATATATAACTAAAACTATTTTGCTAATCTTCATTTCAATAATTATGCTAACATACCTTAAAATGTCCCAAAGAATAATCATTATATTTTCCATTTAGACATTAGTGACCGAAGCAACAAAATTAGAGGTAATAACCACATCGAACGCGACAAGATTCTGATTATCAGAAGGAGGTTGGTCTTCAATGGAGGAATATATGTAATCACCGCGGGTATGAGCAATAACATGAAAAAATGAAATTCTTTTTCTTAGCCAAAGAATCAAGCTTCATATATAGATCTTAGTGGAAGTTAAGAGGGGTAGAAATTTGAAGGAATAAGACAACAGAGAGCTTGAAATGTTCTCAGTGAAAGGCCGGAATGTCAGCATCAAATGTTGGCACAACACCTAAGGTTTTGAAGAGAATTAAATTGAAAAAGTAAATTATAAAAAGTAATAGTAATAGAAATATGATAAATAAAGACGTAAGAATTTAGTTTAGGTTGCCACTTTGAATGTTATGATCACTTTATTAATGCTTTCAAGTTACAAAATCTCGGATGGGTATGACTCTTAAGCACACTGAATACAATAAACAATGAGCCAAAAGATCAATTTCTCTCCTAGGCAACCGTTATTTATAGATTAGGTGGCTAAAAATATCATGTAAAACTCATAAGGCCATTGGAGAGTCGGATTAGAGGGGACCAAGCTCATAACACTAGTAAGTTAGTGATTAGAACCGATTCCTATGATTGGGATTAGTATCGACCCCTCGTGTTGAGGGATACGAGAATGTGATCCTTCTAATGGCATCCTTGTATCATTCCTGGCTTTGTCTTTTGGTGGCTTGTCAAGTTGCCTGTCGTTGGAGAGATATGGAGGCGATGTTGGTTTAGCTTAAGCTTTCAATTAATTTGTCACGGAGTTGCACTGATCTCAAGCGTTTATTTAGGCTTATCCCTCGCTTACTGAGCTCTTAGGTGGTGTTCCGCAATGCTCGTACGACCGTCATCTCATTGTATTATCCGAACTTGATGCCTTGACTTTAGAACCATCGCTTTGGGAAATTTACCTCAACAATCGTCAAGTCGCACCAATCAAGATAGTTGGAAATGACTAGGTAAATAGGTCAGGTAATAAGATAAGATAACATGGGAATCACAAAATATTCGAGCAGACTTCATTCCTAGTTAGGTTGAGTTTAGCGAACATGGATTCATATTTAACTTCATTATTGGTTGTAAAGAATTTGAGTTTCAGGGCATAACAGATCGATTATACCTTAGGAGTTACTAATATGATTTCTGGTGCTAGAACATCAATCATTAGATAGACATTCGTATACATCTTCCATTGGAGGGTTGGTTGACTACTGCATTCTAAAGAATCATCTAGTATAATGACTTCAACAATGAAATCCATCAATGCTTGTCCATGGATAGACCTTCGAGGAAGATTGGCGATGTCGAATTAGCTCAGTTTGATGTTCCATTTGGGTAACCTTTCACATGCCTCAAACTATTATAGGACCCATCATTGTATCTAGTTGGCGTAGACTTTGGTTTGATGAGTCTGGAAATAGTGACAAAGCTTGTTGGATGAGATTAATAAGTAGCGGATTAGCTTATCAAGCTTTGGGTAATTCCGTTCGACTCCCGTTAATCTGTTGCTAATGTAATAAAAAGACTTTTTGATCCGATTATCCTTGCACACAAGTGTGAAGACAACAAAATGACTAGATACATGAATAATTTTTCATGGTCCATGGGCTTTGGTAGAATGATAGGTATCTCTAAGTGATTCAATAGGTTTTGTAATGCATTGACTTTGAATTTGGTTTTGGCCTTTTTGGGATTTAGGAAGGCATATATGTTATGTCATAATAGAAGCACAAAACAGGAAGTGAATGGTCGAGTCACGACCATTTTGGTATGGAGTGTTCGCCTTTATGCTCTGGGCATATGGTATCAGAAGAGTGGTTGAATCGATCTCGTCTTGATAACATTTCATAAGTATGATCATGGTCGATGGAGGTCCAATAGGTACTCGACTCAGGCCAAGTTTGTATTTTAATCCATATCTTTCCATGCGAAAATCAACAGTCAGTGGTCTAGTTAATGGTAAATAGTGTTGACGTCAGCTAGGCTTGCCTCCGCTAGGTCCAGTCTGTTTTTATATAATCAATGATAATTGAAATAAGGTTGTTGTCATCAAAACTCCATTCTCTAACAATCTCCCTCTTTTGATGATGATAACCTTAGTTTATAAAATATCATATCTGTATATACCTGTTTGATGATGATCCTCTTATACTCCCCCTGTCTATAAGAATTCTATAAATCTATGCCTATATTTTATAATTTCTCCCCCTTTGGCATTATCAAAAAGAAAGATTAAAGATGCTCCCTCTAAGTTAAACAACTGTAGAATCTAAGCAATATTCCTAAAAATACTCCCCCTAAATTTAATAATTATTTCTAATTACATTTCTCCCTCTTAATCTGATAATCATATATTTACGTTATAGAAGGTTAGAACAATATTGATCATAAATGACAATTTTATTAAAGAAACACGTGTACATATACATGGATTTATACATATACGACACACCATAAGAACGTAATAAAGAGAAATCTGGACAACCCTTAAACACTAAATTATTTGACAATGGGAGATTTGTGAATTGGACAATTTGGATAACGGAGACAGAATTCTCCATTCTTTTCAATCACATTCCCATTTTTGTCAAATAGAACTTCTCCTACACACTCAACGTTATCGTCTTCGTCTACAATCGTTGGCTGAGTCTCTTATTGTTCTTCCTCCTCCATTATTTCTTCCTCTTCCGGTTCTTCTTTTAGATCTTCTTCTGGTTCTTCCTCTTCTTCCATTGTTTGATTATCATCATTGATGATAATCGGATTAGTCTCGTTATCCATTATAAGCTTTAAGAGACTTCTCATCACTTTTCCTGGTTTGTTTTTCTCTTGGCTTAGTCTAATTTGAAGCACTTGCATCTCAGCCACCATTTGCAGTAAATACTCCATTTTCTCTTCAATTTTGATCGCTCTAGAGAGCGTAGATCGTTGAAATGGACCCTCGGATCATCCAACGTACGAATCAGAGTTGTTTTGAGTATTTGGATTAGTGGAAGCCACTGTAATTTTTAATTTAGAGTTTTTACAGAGAAGAAGTATGAGAATGAAGAAAAAAATTCGAATCAAAGGATTTATATAGTTGGAATAACTAACTTTTGGTGGGAATTAATTTTAAAAAAATTCAGTTATATGTCAACATATCAGCTATTTGTTTATCTGTTTCTATGAATTCAAGTGAAATCTTTTCTTTACTTGCATTATCTCTTAGAAAATGGTGTCGCATATCAATATGTTTAGTTCTCGAATGATGAGTAGGATTTTTAGAAATATTTATAGTACTTGTATTATTGCAGTATATAGGTGGTTTACTTATGTTTAACCAAAATCATTTAAAGTTTGTTGCATATAAATTATTTGTGAACACGCCAAAGCAGCAGATATATATTCTGCTTCAGTTGTTGACAAAGATACGGTATTTTGTTTCTTACTAAACCAAGATACAAGGGAATGTCCTAGAAAATGACATGTTCCACTAGTACTTTTTTGATCAGATTTACATCCTGTGTAATCAGCATCACGGTACGAAACTAGATCGAACGAACCATTTTTAGGATAAAATAATACGAAATCTAATGTATGCTTTACATATCTCAGAATACGTTTTACGGCTGTTAAATGAGTTTCCTTAGGTTGTGATTGATATCTTACATAGAGACATACACTATGCAGTATATCTGGTCTACTGGCAGTTATATATAATAATGATCCTATCATTCCTCTATATAGTTTTTGATCAACTTCTTTTGATGTATCATCTTTACTTAATGCAATATAGTTGCCATAGGTGTTGGTCTACCATTAGTTGTTGTTAAATTGTACTTAGTAATTAAATCTCTTGCATATTTTTCTTGATTAATAAATATTCCATTCTTTAGTTTTTTTTTAGGCAAAAATGTGTGATCTTCAGAAAAGAAGAGAGCACACACACACACACACACACACACACACACACACACACACACACACACACACATATATATATATATATATATAAACCTAGATACAGAGTCTGTCAATAGTACATAAAAAATAAGATATAACCTAACACGACTCTAGGAATGTATAGGATTATAGATAGATGAGCTCCGGATAAACCACCGCCCATCGACCCCAATATCGAATTCCGGCAAAGCCACCACCCGATACTGGAGTCTATCTACTCCAATACAATATCTCATACTCACTATGTAATAGAAAAAAAAATGAAAAACAACATCGAGCAAACTCTCAAACAATAAGTCTAGAAGACTACAAATACGATGTGAATCTTCCATCCAAACAGCTAAACTCTAAGCTCCACCAGATTATCCAACACTAGCATACCATGAATCCATCTATCCACTCAGCTCCACGACAATATCAACAACCTGAATCTGGATAATCTTAACAAACTATTAGTATTTCATCACACATATATAAACGGATATATGAACACTTATAGACATAATATATATGTTAGCAAAAAACATATATTTATATTTATACGAATATATTGTATATATATATATGTGTGTGAATGAAGATAAGAGAGACTAACAGGTAAAAATAAACATCGAAATCAATAACATATGCGTAATCTATTACAAAAAAAATTGTTGATCATAGAAAATAATTTCAAATTTGATCTAACCTTATTCAAAAACCTCATAAAACCCAATTCCTTAAATAGTTTATATTGTGAATTCGACATCCATCCCAGACAGAATATCACTATCTTAAGGATTAATTTATCCTAAGGCATTGAAACAGAATGAAAAAATCTTTGATTCCTTTCGAACCATATGAACCAACTTGTAATAGTAACAACAGAATCCAAAATATATTGCTGTCTTGAGTTGTAGACAAATTTATAAAAACCCCAATAATCAGCACAGCTACTAAAATTATTGGGCCATGCAAAAGTAAATAACCTTAATACCATATTAAAAACAAAATTTGTAAAAGTACAATTGAAAAATAAATGATCTACATCTTCATTCCTAAGATTACAAAAACCACACTTAAAATCTAAAATAATTTTCTTTTTCTTTAAAAGTTCAATAGTATTAAGCTTCCTATGAATAATTAACCATGTGAGGAACTTTGCTTTAGGAGGGGAATTAGCCTTCCAAATATACTTAATGGTATGATTAGAGACCCCTGAAAAATTAATAAATTTGTACATAGAATTTACAGTAAAAACTGAGCTTTTACCCATATCCCATCTAATAAGATCACTATTCTCATCACAGTGATATAAAGCTAACTTAGCTCTGAGTAAAGCTAATTGTCTTAACATTCCTTCTTCCAAAATATTATTAAAAGAAAAATCCCATGAGGGATCCAAATCACTTCTATAAACCTCTTTAATTAAAGCATTTTTGAAACTGCAATTATTATAAAGTTCACTAAATTCTATTTTTAGCGGTAACCGGGAAATCCATACATCATGCCAAAAGAAAGTAAGATTTCCGGAATGAGTAATCAACTTACACCCTAAATTGAAAAAATCAAAACACTTTAAGACGGATTTCCAAAAGTAAGATAATCTATTATACCAACTAACACTAGATCCCACAATGTATTCACCTCCTGAATAGTAAAATTTGGAAATAATAACCTTCCAAGTAGTCTTCACTTCAGGGCACCTATATCTCCATATCCATTTAGCTAGTAAAGAAGAGTTGAAATTATATAAGTTAATGATCCCTAGACCCCCATCTTTCTTAGCCTTACAACACACCTCCCATTTTACTAAACATTTAAAACCCCTACAAATAGTATCACCACTCCAAAGATAATTACGTCTTATTCTATCAATTTTCAGAATAACCCATTGAGGAAGTCTATGGATAGACATCCAGTAAGAAGGAATAGCAGACAAAACTGAATTAACAAGCACTAATCTACCTGCTCGAGACAAGAATCTATTATTCCAATTTGCTAATCTGTTATTTATCTTATCTATGATGACTAACCAATCATCTTTTTTGAGCTTCGAAGGCCTAATTTTAAAGCCTAAATAATCGAAAGGAAACTTCATGATAGAACAGTTTAATGTACTTGCAACCCTATGTTCCACATTGTCAAAATCATTAAGGACCATAATAGCACTTTTTTCAAAATTAATACTAAGACCAGATAACATCTCAAAACAGTAAAGTATAAACTTAAGGGTGATAATGTGCTTAGGTAAATGAGAGGAAAATAATAAGGTATCATCTGCAAATTGGAGCAGAGATAGTTCATTATTTAGTACCTCATTACCAACATTACCTAATAATCCTAATCCCCCAGCTCTCTTAATAATTCTAGAAAATACATCAGCAGCTAGGTTAAATAAGAGGGGTGATAAGGGGTCCCCCTGTCTAAGACCCCTCTTAGATTGTATCTTCTTACCCACAACCCCATTAACAACTATATTGGAACAGCCAGATCTAAGTAGAAGCATAATCCAATTAATCCATTTAATACTAAAACCCCTAGCGAGACATAATTCGCAAATAAAATCCCAATCAATAGAGTCAAAAGCTTTCTCAAAATCTAACTTCAAAATAACACATGTAAAGTTATTTTTGCAACATACATTTATATATTCCTGGACCGCTGCCACTCCATCCACGATGTTTCTACCCTTAATAAAAGCAGATTGTGAACAATCAACAAGATCATTCATCTTCTTATTTAGTCTATTCGCTAGAACTTTTGATATAATTTTAACTGAAACGTTGATCAAAGAAATAGGTCTAAAATCCTTTAGGTATTTAGCATCCTCTTTCTTACGAATAAGAATAACATTAGCAAAATTAAAGCTACCTAAACGCAAATTCCCACTATAAAAGTCATTAAATAAATTAATAAACTCAAATTTCAAGACCTCCCAAAACTGCTTATAAAATAAGACAGAAAACCCATCAGGCCCAGGAGCTTTGTCACTAGGCATATCACTAATTGCCTTCCAAATCTCCTGCTCAGAAAATGGCTTATCTAAATCAACCAATTCATCTTTAGCGCTATTAGGATAAATTTCCTTCCATTTAACGTTTATTCTTCTCTTAATCTTAGCACCAAAAATACGTTTATAATAATTAGTGAATGCTTCATTTAGATCTCTCTGAACTGTTAACTCCTCATCATTTAATAAAATAGAATGAATCATATTATCCCTTCTCCTCTTATTAGCCACACTATGAAATTTTTTTGTGTTATTATCTCCTTCCTTAATCCATTGGATACGAGATCTTTGCTTCCACATGGTTTCTTCCTTATATAAAATCAGTTTGAAATCATTCCTAAGGTTGCAAAGTCTCTCTCTTTCAACAGGATTAAGGGTCCTGGTCTCATTCAACTTATCTAAGTCTAACATCTCACATAAAATCTTATCTTTTTTAACCCTAACACTTCCAAAAATAAATTTGTTCCACCTCTTAAGAAAGAATCTTAGTTTACCAAGTTTAGAAACAAAAATCTTCGCTGAATTACCATTATACAAATTATTAAAATAGAATAAAGAATTCCACTTGACAGTTACAAGTTTAATAAAGCTAGTATCTAAAAGCCACATCTTTTCAAATTTAAAATTGCTGCTAATCAAAGTATTTAATTCACATGAAAGGATTAAAGGACAATGATCCGAATATAAGAAAGGTAAACCCTTAACTTTACATATAGGAAATCTATCATCAACCTCAGTGCTAATAAAAAATCTATCCAATAAAGCAAAAGACGGACTGTCTCTAACATTAGACCAAGTGAATAATCTATTACTAAGTGGAACTTCAATCAAATTGTTTTCTAAAATGAAATCGTTGAATTCCTCCATATCGGAGAAATCACCTTCACGAGGAGATCTCTCTCCTAAAAATCTAGTGACATTGAAATCCCCCCCCCCCCAACAATCCAAAGATTTAGGATAAGATTCCTAAAATCAGAACATTCATCCCACAAGATTCTCTTCTCAATCTTATTATGAGGACCATATACATTTGTAATACCCATGGTAGAATTATCCCTAAGGGAAACTAGAATGATATGTAATGAATGTAACTTAGTAAATTCCTGCACAAGTCTATATTGATTATCTTTCCAACCAATCATGAGTCCCCCCGCCGTACCAATTGCCGAAAGGCAAGCCCAATTACGAAAATGGGACCCACCTAGTCTAGCATAGAAACTAACATCAGGACTCTCAATTTTAGTCTCTTGAAGTAATACAATATCAATATGATAATCTACACAAAACGTCCTCACCTTAGCACATTTATCATGACATTTAGTCCCCTAATATTCCAACTAACTATCCTCATCTGGACAAAGAAGAAACTCTCTCTAATTCCCTACTCCTAATAAAGTGAGTATCTAACTCAATATCTGTAAAAATAAAGGCTGTATCATTAGCCAGCTGAAATAACTGACTAGTCGAAAGACTACCCAAAGCATAAGGGGAATAGTCACTACCGTAAACAGTAGACATACCTGTGCCCTGATCCGATGTACTACTACTAGCAATCGAACTCAGGGACCCACCTCGAAAAGAAGAGGAACTCGATCTGATCCTCGCACTTCGACGAATCAACCCAGAACTAGGAATTATTCTCCTACGTCTCCGTCTCCTAGACGATGAAGATAGTACATCTCCACTCTGAACAATAGCCCCACTAAGCTCCGTCAAACCTTCACTGCTCGAGAATCCGGATTCACCTCCAGAGGAAAACGCAGGACATGAAAGGTCATAATCCCTTCTAAATACACAGCAGCTCGGCCTTAAATATAGGCGAAGGAGCTTCACCTTCGACTCGCTTATCACCCCAGAACAAAGATCCATACTCAAAGAAAAAATAACCGCACACCCTGAACCATCCAAACTGAAAACATCACCCATCACAATAGAACCACTACTGATCAAAGAACTGGTAACAATACTTGTCATTTTTCTCAAGCCCTTTAACTCCCCCCTCCTATCCAACATGACCATATCACCATCGTCCACAACCTCACTGAGCTCGCTAACGGACAAATTCGCTACCAGCTCCACTTCTTCCAAATTCACGTGTGAAGGAACATATACCTCTTTGATCTTACAGGATTTCGACGCTTTCGCTTGAACTAGTCTGCCACATTTGAATCGACTCACTCTAATCCCCTTCCTGAACAAGCTGCTAGCCTTCGGAAAAACACTCATAGATGACACCCCTTCCTCTTCTGTTCATAAGCCTAACTCATCATCACTTTCCTCCAGCAAACTGAAACTGTTAGTTAGATCAACATCCTCAGCTACGCGCCAAACATCATTCACCGCCACACCCGATTTACAATCAACCTCATTACTATCCACAGTATAACCACACTTATCTACCTCTTCCAAACCTGTCATCACTTCGCTACATCTCCTTTCCTCTTCGCATTCGAGTACCTCACTACAAGTCATACAAAGCTGAACATCTGGGTCATACATTAATGGATCACTACATGACCAAGACCCACAGGATTCCACCGCATCCATCATCTCTCTTTCGAGAAACCAACCAGTATCTTCCACCAATCCCGACATAGTAAATCTATCCAATCTCGTCTGAAATATATTGCCCATGCGATCATTCCCAGTATTGACACTATATGACTTATACTAAAGGTCTACCTCACTATGATCACAATTTATAACCGTATTAATAATGTCAAAATGCTCTAGTATCCCATCGAACAATTTAAGTACTAAAGTCTTATGCCTTGCATGCGAATCAAAATACATTCTCCTCAGTTTTACGAAATTTAAACTAAAAGAATAGGCATGCTCTTCTATAGTCATCGGTTTAGGCAACGGAGGGAAAACATCAGCCTTAACATCAATCTTATTCCACAAAATTCCATCAACAAGCCCTTCTAGATTCCATCCCATCATCAACATCAAATACGCCCCAATGTTTATGTTAGCAGAAAAATCCATACTATATAAGTCCAGAAATTCGATCATTCTCAGACAAATCCTCGAACAGTTGAAGTGCAGAAGCTCCCAGACTGACTTCCCCTTAAAACATTCAGGGCAACTATTCTTTCGATGCCCTACTCCACCACATTTGTGACATCTCCATCCATTTCTACAGTCTTTCGCTAGGTGGGACGAATCACCACAACGAAAGCAATGGCGAGCACCAACGTTTTTCCAGAAATTAACGTTTTTTGACCCCATCGAATTCCATTCGTACATTTTAATCGAAGACTGCTTAACAACATTCGCAAAAGAGGTGTTAAAATTAGAAGAAGCCTTATAAGAAAATGACCCCTTACTTGCTGGAACTGGATTCGATTCCTCCTCATTTAAGAATTCGCCCTGCCTAAATGTCAGACATAACCTGCCTGCTTTCATTTTTATCTTATCAGTGAGTACCTTAGGGGCCGTATCCTTGTAGATTCCCTTGATTCCATGAAAAAATCCCCTAGATTTTCCCCCAAAAATAAGGACATCACCTGATTCAAGCACCACTTTCTTGACCAATCCCATGGCATTCTCTTCTTTATAGATGAACTCCGTCGAATCTCCTATGGAAATGGATACAACAGGAAGCCCAGCCTTAAGACTTTCATTACTTTCGTCCTTGTCTTGATGCAATCCCAGTTTCCCATCAAGATCATAAAAATTAACAATACAAACATCAGGGGATATATTAGGGAGATCACTTGCTACACCCCCATTCGCCTTGATTACTTTATGAGCAAACTCCATTGATTCGCTGACCAACTTTTTAAAATCTAATGGTATAGCTGGCGGAATAACTCCATCAATTTTCCTCCTGTCTTCATATTGTCTTGATAGCGGGTTCCAGAATTTGCCTAGACACATCATAAAGAAATTGAACATCGCTCCATTTTCGTAAGCTTGTCTATAGAAACCCCCCTCACCAATACCTAATTCTTGACATTTATTGACAATCTGAACCTGATCTTTAATACTAACGAAGTTCTTTAATAAGATCAATCCAGGACTTAGAATTTGATACTGTGCTTGTTTACCCCCTTGCCAAGAATTATCCAATTTAAGATCCCCACCAGATACAGTAAATCTTTCGTTGAAATCACGAAAAGAATCCCCCTTTGAGAGATCCGGACATGTGTCTCTGCGATGTCCCGATCCGCCACAATGAAAGCATCGAAATTGATTTCTGCAGTTCCTCACATAGTGATTATCCTCTCCACAATGATAGCAACCACCATAACCCAACTGCGAATTTGCATACACCAGTTTAGGACAATTCGCCTTATTCACCCTCGATTTACCCAGAGATAAAAGGGGAAATTGAGATTTTTGACGAGTAAAAATCAATGAGGAAGAAGAAAGAGTTTCAGCCGCCATACAGTTTTGAATCTTAATATTCCATTCTTTAGTTGTCGAATTTGTAAACCTAAAAAGAATGATAATTCTCCCATATGACTCATTTCGAATTCTTTGGCCATAATATCTGGAAAAAAATTGTTCATTTTTCATTTGTTGACCCAAAGATTATGTCATCAACATATATTTGTAATAATTGTATATCTTTGTTATTTTCTTAATTAACAACGTATTATCTAGTTTTCCTATTTCAAAGTTTGATTGTAATAAATAATTTCGTAGTCTATCATACCAAGCTCTAGGAGCCTGTTTTAATCCATATAAAGCTTTCTTTAGTTTATATACGTGATCTGGTAATTTTATATCTTCAAATAGGGGTGGTTGCTCTGCATATACATCTTCTTTGACAAATCCATTTAGAAATGCGCTTTTGACATCTATTTGATATAATTTAAAATTATTATAATTTGCAAAAGCTAGTAAAATTCTAATAGCTTCTAGTCTTGCTACGGGGGCAAAAGTTTCATCATAATCTATTCCTTCTTCTTGAGTATATCCGTATGCTACTAGTCATGCCTTATTTCTTACTATCTCACTGTTTTCATTCATTTTATTTTTATAGACCCATTTGGTTCCTATAATTGTTTTATCCTCTGGTCTAGGAACAAGTTCCCATACTTCATTCCTAGTAAATTGATTCAATTCTTCTTGCAAAGCAAGTATCCATGAATCATCGGAAGAGGCTTCCTTTGGATTTTTGGGTTCTATAGTTGATATAAATGAAGTATTACTCATATTATTTAATTGATTACGAGTTCTAACAATGAATTCAATATCCCCTATGATATTTTCTATGGGATGATCTCTAAGCAATCTAATTCTTTTATTTGGTTGGTTATCTTCATTATTTATTTCATTAATTTCATCCTCACAATCGTCTTTATCGTTTTGAGTTATACTTTTATAGTTTTCATCGAAAGATATGTTTAATGTTTCTTCTATAGTGTTGATTCAAGTATTAAAAACTCTATAAGCCTTGCGTCTTTCTGAATATGCAACAAAAATTCCTTTATCTGAATTTGAATCAAATTTGTCTAAATTATCCTTTGTATTAAGTATAAAACATTTACTTCCAAATATCTTAAAATATGATACTTTTGGTTTCTTGTTATATAAAAGTTCATAAGGAGTTTTATGAGTCAAAAGTCTAATTGAAATTCTATTAATAATATAACAGCTGTTGCTACTACCTCAGCCCAAAAATTCCTTAGTAAGTTACTATCGGATAACATAGTTCTTGCACATTCTTATATCGTTCTATTTTTACGTCCAACTACTCCTTTTTGTTGAGGAGTTCTTCGAATTGAAATTTTGTGGATTATTCCCTTTTTATTACAATATATTTCAAAATTTTCATTTTTGAATTCTCCACCATGGTCGCTACGTATTATTTTATTTTTTAGTGATAATAAATTTTGAATCTTTTTTAGAAAAAGTTTTGAATTGATCGAAAGCATCACTTTTATTTTTTAAGAAACAATGTCCAAGTGTATCTAGAAAAATTGTTAGCTATTACAAGTACATATCTGTTATGATTTATTGATTGAGTTTGAGATGGACCAAATAAATCCATGTGTATTAACTCTAATAGTTTTGAAGTAGTGATTTCTTCTTTAGATTTAAATGAACTGTTCTTTAATTTTCCGAATTGACAAGCATCGCATAAGTTATTAACTTTGAATTTTATTTTGGGTAATCCTCTAACCGAATCTAATTTAGAAATTCTAGAGATATGTTTGAAATTTGTATGACCGAATCTCTTATGCCAAATCCAGGGATCACTTGTATTGGCCATAAGACATAAACCATCGTTGGAAATTTTCATACATAATATATAAATATTTTTCTTTCTATATCCTTCGAATATAACTTTTGAATTCCTACCTTCTATAAAACATTTATTCTTTTTAAATTTTATTTTATATCCTTTATCGCAAAGTTGACTTATACTTAGTAAATTGTATTTTAAATTCCTAACTAATAAAACATGAGTCTACATTCAGTTTTATTGAAAAATCAAGTTACTATGATTTGATTTTTGAAATTTGAAATTTTTAAAATTTTGAAATCTTGGATATGTTACAAAACCATCATGATAGAATTGTAGTTAGTTATTTTCGAAAGTCTTTTGATTATTTAAAAAGTCATTTGAATATTTGGAAAGACATTTGAATTACTTGAAAAGTTATTTGATTATTTGAAAAGTTGTGTTGTTTTACAGAAAAAAATGTGTTATATGGCTAATGGATATTCAAACTCTGAAAAGATGGGTGATGTGGTTGTTGGTGATTCGAATTCCAAAATGGTGGCTATTGAAAATTCAAATTTCGAAATGGTGTCTATTGAAAATTCAAATTCTGAAAATAAATCAAAAAGAGGAGAAGAGTAACGACGGTTGGTGAAGAGACATCAAGAAGAAATGGATATATATAATATAAATCAGCAAAGAAATGGATACCAGATCAATTTACAACTTTGGATTTTTAACTAAAGCTTATCTTCATGTTGTACTTCTCTTCATTTGCTTCGTAATGTCGCTGGTTTCATGAGATTGGTCAAGAATTAACCAAATTATTATTCTCATTCTCACGGTCGATTTGATGGGTAGATCGTTAAATTTCGATCAAAATTGAGCGAGATATGGCAGTTTGAAGTTGGTGATTCAAAACTGAAAACTCTTATGGGATTTTATGCATACCTCTTACTATTTCGACTTGCTGCACCACAATACCATCCAAATTCATTCCTAAACTGTTACTAGATTGTAGTCCTCGAATTCCTCTTCGATTTGCCATTGATATCATCTAATTCCGTCAAGAAACGAAGAAGTTATGCCTCTTGAAAGTTTGATTAAAAATGAAAAACGAGAAGGAGAATAAGAGAAGTGATTATGAAGAGACATGACTTTTGGGCATTTATATAGTAATAGAAGTGTCCATTCATTCAAAATTCAAAACTCAAATTCAAAATTTGGCGCCAAGTTGGTTGAACTACTAAATCTTCAATATCTTTCTCATACGGCGTTCAAATTCAGCAAATGAATACGCTATCCTGATCACAAAAATGAGCCCGTCGCAATAAAGCAGATATCATCACCAAATTCTAGAAGACCAATTCAGAATTCAGAGAATATTGAAGAAATGGATCTAAAAACCGGGTACGCCTTAATTAATTTTTAAATTTTTGGTCGAATGGATGTTTTGCTTTACACTATTTTAAATTTGAAATTTAAACTTTAAAATTCAATTTTGAAATTCAAATTTGAAATTTGAAATTCAAAAATAATTATAATAAAATTAATATAATAATAAAACAAATTTTGGATGTTTGTTAGGATTAATATTATTTCAGGAAATAGTTAAACGTGAAATATAAATCAATAATTTAAAATCAAAGTCATAAAACCATATTCTCTTTGAAATAATACATATATGTCAACAAACATATATCTACATGTTAACATATCAGCCTATAGAATAAAATTCGAACTTTTTATCTCAAAGATTTATACTTTCAAACTTCCCTCCATCTTTTTTCAGTTAGAAAATGTCAGTTAAAATTCTAGTTATTAAATTTATCTGTATACTTATTTTATTATATCACATTTCAAAATATATATATTAAAATGTATAATTTAATAAAATTATATAAACATGTTATGCAGAGTTAATATAACTTTTTGATATTGTTATAAAATATAAATTTATTCATCTTTTATATAGTTTAAACATGCATAGTTTAACTTATATATTATTCTTATGATTTCATAACTATTTTGGATTACATTATCACAAATACTATTTGTAACTTAATACTTATTTTTGACTTCCTATTAAGATTTATAAAACTTGTATATTTTTAATATAAAGAAATATATATACATGATTTTTTTAAGTAGTTTAAATATAAGAAGTTTTATAGATTACTTTATAATGTTTCCTTCTAAAGTATAAATGGTTTTTAAAAAAATAAATATGTTTTGATTTCTAAAGTTTAAATTTAAAATTGATTTGTATCAAAATATTAATGTATATCTCATAAATTAAATTTTAAGTTCTTTTTAAATTAGTTTTATCTATACTTATGAATATATGTTTATATAGCTTACTTTATATTATACAAATTTTATATTCTCTTTAGAAAGATCTTCAATTTTTACAATATTTACCCTACTAGTATTATTTAACTCCATGATTTTCTGAATATTTTACTACTTATCACGAATATTTTTTAATTAAACTCTTATCTTTATTATCCTTTTAATAAATTTCATTAAAATAATTAACCTAAGTCTAGAAATTAACATTATCTTTGTTTGATTCAAATAATTTATAATAGTTAGATAGTACTTTTAATATATTTTACCTAAATAGATATTATCACCAAATCTTTCTACATACTATTATTGTACATCTTATTTCATATCATCATTATAAATTACAATTGCATTTCAAATCAAGATTATTCATACCATAAGTTGCATTTCATATTGTTTGGCATATGACATACATTTCATACTACATTATAATCAACATACTTCACACACTGCATTACATGTTAACTTAAACTCCACACATAACAAGTATATAGTATGAAAAGTTTTTATTAGAAATATAGGATTATTAATTAAATACATAACATATTTACTTTGTCTTGATTAATTTGATTGAATTGATTGACTTATTTGGTTTGTTTGTTTGACTTGAATAACTTGATTTACTTACTTGACAAGGTTAAATTTCATTAGTGGTCGATAGTTTTGTTAGAAATATACTTATGAATTTATAGTTGATAGGAGCTTTATAGGTTTTAGGATAGATAGAAGTTACAAGTAATGTTTAGTTTTATGTTTGCGTTGATGTTTTGTGACAACAAAACTTAAATTGATTCATTGATTAGATTGAATTACTTTACTTATATCATAATTTTAAGGATATCTTATCAGAGTTATTTCTAAGCCTAGATTAAGGTCTTATTATAGTTTTAAGGGAACTAGAGTATAGGTTAGGCCACTGGTTAGTGATGACCCCTAACAATTGGAGGTTTAGTTTTGTATTAGATTAAGGGGGAGTTTTATCGTTTCTAGGTTTAATTAAAGGTTCAAGAAGTGTTTATTAACACATATTATTTAATTTGATTGATTTGGTTGATTGCTTACATTGATTGCCTAAATTAATTGCTTAAATAGATTGCTTGAATTACTTGCTTGAATTGCTTGTTTGGATTGATTATTAGAATTGATTATAAACATTGATTAGATTTTCGTGTTTATTACTCTTCTATTAGACTAGTATAGTCATAATTTTATGGGGATTTATAACCTTTTAGGCTTAGAACCATAGAGTTAGAGGGAGATATAAGGGTATCATAGAAACAGGGATAGTTATATAGAAAATTATAATAGAATATGTATAGATAAATATAGGATTTAGGGGGAGTATTTTATGATTATAGATTTAGGACTAAGGGGGAGTTCTTTACTTTAGTATAGGAATTATTTGATAGTTATAGGATTTAGGGGGAGTACTTTTAGAATTTCTTTTTGATAATGCCAAAAGGGGAGAAATTATGAAATATAGGCATAGTTTTATAGAATTCTTTTAGAAAGGGGAAGTATAAGAGGATCATCATCAAACAGGTATATACAGGTATGATATTTTATAAACTAAGGTTATCATCATCAAAAAGGGGGAGATTGTTGGAAAATAGAGTTTTGATGACAATAACCTTATTTCAATTATCATTGATTATAAAATATATACTAGGGTTGTCAATTTCCTACACCACCCGTGACCCAACCCGAAATCCGCACGGAAATTAGCACGTTAACCCGACCCATTTAGTTAGCGGGTCATTTTCGGGTCAACTCGAATTTGACCTGTTTATAAACGGGTGGGTTCACGGTTGACCCGCTAACCCGATTTTGACCCGCCAAACCCAGTTATATGTTGCATCTCTTCCATACTGTTAGTCTTTTTTGTATACTGCTAGTGTTAATCTTTTATGTAATGAGTAATTAGTATACTCGTATATGTAAGCTGTTATATTTTACTAATTCATTTTTGTATGTTGTTAGTTATATTTTACTTATAACAACTGTATCTCTTCCACACTGGTAGTCTTTAATTTATGCAATATGGGAATATATATACTTATGTATAGAAAATGATTTTTGGATATGGTGATTTCATGCTTTATATATGTGTTGTCTATTGGTGACTTTGCAACTTGTTGCATGTTGGTGATTATATAACAGTGTGCATGTTGGTGATTTGGCTCGTTTGTTGTTTATATTGGTAGGCAATATCTATCAATGGGTCAAACGGGTGAACCCAACCCAACACGACCCATTTAGTTAAATGGGTTACGCGGATCGGGTCAGTTCAACCCATTAAATGGGTCGGGTTAGGGTTGGGAAAATATAACCCGTTTAATAAATGGGTTGACCCAACCCGTTTGTAAATCAACCCGAATCCGACTTGACCCGACATGACCCATTGACATCCCTAATATATACTAACACTTTTTGCATAGAATAAATATATATATGTGTGTGTGTGTGTGTTATATACAAGAAATATTACTGAAGACTGTACAGTTATAAAGATGATAGAGTTTCAAAGATCAGAGAAATTTCAAGACTCATGAGTAATCAAGATTTCAAGATTAATATATTTATAGAGTCTAGATTTTGTAAGACTCTAAATAACACGCTAGGTTCAAATTCTAATTTTCAAAATTCTAATTTTCAAATTTTGATTTTCAATTCAATCCTCAATCCTTTCCATTTTGCTTTTCTATTTATCCTCAATTCTCTCTATTTTGTTTTTCTATTTTGTTTCTATTTTTAATCTTCTTGGTTTTTCAAACTTAAATTTTTTATATACTTTATATAGTTTAATACCTTATAATTTTATAAATATATTTATATAGTTTGAAAGTATGTTTTCATATGATTTTCTATCATATAATATTAATTTACAACACTAGAATTTTACTCAAGAATTTCCAGAATTAGTTTTATATCAAAATACTTGAAAAAAGGTTTTGAAAATGAAAAATACACATGAGTGTGTCGACATAGCAAAAAGTGTATGTCGACATATAACTGTTATTTTTTCTAATTTTGAAGGGAAGTGTCTTTTCACTTTTTGAAACGCTTTAGAACCGTTGCAACCCTTCATACTCTTTTAGAGGTTAAAACTGAATTTTTTAACACATCTTCTTCTCTAACTTCACACTCTTTCATCCTACCATTATTCTTAATCATTTTTATGGTTTTTACACTTATACTCTACCGAATTCACTTTTGAATTGATCAAACTTCTTCTCTCTACACTCTCTACTCTCTACTCCCTGAATCAAGTACTATTGAAGAGTTATAGGGCTGTTTTGTAATTGCTTGGGTTGAATAAACCCTGTTTGTAAGAAAAAGAGTAATCAGTGTATCCTTGTAGTCGTGAAATCAAGAAATTGAGTCGGTGTGCCCTTGTTGAGTCGTGAAATTAACGGATAGGAGTCGGTGTCTCCTTGTTGAGCCGTGAAATCAAGGAGGTTGTATTTGGCTATTTGAAAATAGTAATAAAACTCTGTACAATCCAGCGTTGTGTTGGACTAGACGTAGGAGTGATCTGAACCAGTATAAAATCCGGTGTATTCTTTCCTTTTCCGCACTTTTATTTCTGTTTATTTTGCATCTGTGTCTATGTTTGTATTTGTGGTGTTTTATTCATCCTACAGTTCTATCTAGTTTCTAGTTTTGTTTAAAATTCTTACAAACACTATTCACCCCCCCTCTAGTGTTTGTTTTGTCTGAACGATCCATTCCGCGGTCCCTAACAAAATGCCCCCCAACCTACTATCCTAAGGGGTTTAAATAAACCGTTGAAGCTTTCCCTGTCGAATTGGCTTTTCTATGACATCACGAAGGTGATTATACTCGTTTTGTCTTGGTCGTAGACCTTATTGAAGATGCAAAACTTTTTGGTTAACTTTTGGTTCCCTATGGACTTCCTGGGGGATGATCTTTTGTAATGCTCCAAGTAGGGAGTGGCAAGGTAAATGTTCTTCATTGTATCATTGAAAGGAGTGTAGCTTCTATATGCCATAATCATATATCACTATTAAATATCATGTCTGTGAAAGTTATCCTCGTTTTGGTCACCTAAGGCATCTCCAGAGCTAGGTTCGGACTTCTCAATTTCAATGTATTTTGGAATTACATTGGAAGCTTTGCTCACTCCCGGACTCTTCTAATGATACTAGCCTACTCTTTGGGTAAGCATTGAACCGCCTTGCTATAGAAGTGGTGAGTGTGCTAGGATGTTTTATTGCTAGCCACTCTCCAAAGTTGATATTTTGGTTTCATCGAGGCCATTAAGATCTTGTCTTCCTTCGAATCATTAACCTCAATTACAATGATGTTGAATCTTTGTAGGAAGATTTTCAATGGTTCAACATGCCTTTGGAATAACTTGGATAGTGACATTGCGTCTTTAGGGCATGTTATCTACACTCGAAATTGGCATGAAAACCTTCTTGCCAATTGGTTAAATGAGGAGATGGACGATGATGGCAGTTGAGCAAAACAGTTAGTCGCCACTCCTTTGAAAAATATAAGGAATCATTTGCATTTTATAATGTCAGTCACTCTGACGAAGTTCACGTACCAATTGTTTCTCTAAAGGTACATTCGAGGATCAATTCTTCCAGCAAACACCATCATAATTGGCATCTTGAATCAATGAGGAAACACCTCGCATTGGTAGCTACTTTGAATGGGTTGTAGCTCAAGTGATATGCTAGTTGTTTCCATTTTGTTGTTAGTTTTCTTCGATTAATCGTCGAATCACACCTGTCAAGTCTGGAGAATTATTACTAGCCACTGTGTTTTGGTTCACATCAATAATTTTATCCCGGTTCGACTCAAATACTAGGAACATTCAGATCTACATGCTTTCCATATCTCAATTTGGCCAGCATCATTGAGTCTGGATCGATGCACTCATATGAATTGGATCGAAATGCCCCCTTGAATTTGAATTGAAACACCTTGCTAAAGCCGGTTCGGTTGATGTCCTATGATCTGGATCGGCCTGAGTCATGTAATCCATATCAACCTGGTTCGAGAGCCTCAGCTTGGCATCAGTCCATAATATATGCTCAATTGAAATTAGATCATTGACGAGATTCTGGATCGGTGTGCCTCCACCATCCCAAATTGGTACGATATGGGTGTTCATGCTAGCCAAGTTCTGGTCAATTTCTCATCACTACCATCTTTGTCTCTTTAATCCCCCAGGGTATCTATATCGGTTCTCTTTGTGTCCATTATTGCTAGATTCCTTTAGATCATTGGGATCTGAGTAGTATCAAAGATCTAGAGATAGAAATAAGGATCTTCCATCAATGGTCTTAGAGATCCACTAGTAAGTAAAAAGATCTCAAAGATTGTGATTCGTTTCTCAGTGAAAGCACTAAAATGTTTACATCAAAATTGATCCAACCACCCTAGAATCGTATGTAGATAGAAGAATATGAAGAAATCTAATACATATTTAGTAGAAACGGAGATATAATCACACAAATCAATGGAGAATCACACACAAACGATTTTGTAGTGGTCCGACAATTGAGCTTATGTCCACTTGAAGGATTTAATTGATTTTATTGATATTATAAAGTTATGAAATCTTGGATCAGAGTATGTACTCCTCCGTCCATCTGTTTCAGATTCCTGGGGGTTTCATATCGATCTGGCTTGCCTCTTCGAGTTATGATGCGGTGAAATTGAAGTTGAGTTGTAGTGTTATGGATCTTCGCATATCCATCTACCTTGCTTGATGTACCTCGGATCTTCACAGATATGAATCACCTTATTTATGTTTTTCGGAACTTCGCCAATTTGAGGTCCAATCTAGGTATACTTCTGATCTCCACCGATCTGAAGTTCAATCTTAACGGGCTTTGGGTCTTCATCGATCTGAAGTCCAATCTTGATGTACTTCGAATCTTCGACGATCCGAAGTCCAATCCTCTCCAACATTTTACCGACTCCAAAATCTCATTTGAGCATATCCGCTTGTCTATGACTCTATATCATCATCCGTGCTCATGCTTCAAGTCACCTGATCATCTCTCCTGGCTATTCGCCAGGAAGATCAAGCAATTCAAATATCCAAATCCAAATGTTAAGGCCTTGTCAAAATGCTAGTTAACATAACGTAATGCAAAATCCTTTTTTCTATTCAATTAATTAATCTACACAAATAAGTCTTTTAAAAATATTTTCTTGTTAATATTGAATGCGGAAAGTCAAGTACTTATAAATTTCTATAAATAAATTATCTTTCCAAAGAAGAAAAATGAGAATGAGTAAAAATACGTACATCAATTTTATTTTATTTTCCTCTTATATGCTCATTAAAAAAATTAACATCCTCAATTGAATAAAATGTTTTCTTATCAACCATGAATGCTAAAGGGTAAATAAACAAAGGACTTTAGTATTTTTTTTTAAGCAATAAAGCTACTCAAACTGAAATATAGCATGTCAAATAATGCGACTCAGACACAAAATGCGGAGGCCCCACCCATTTCATGAGGTAATTTTGCACATTTACTTGTTGAATTAAGGGTGCGTTCTTGGCGAACGGAAATGGGGTATTTGAGTGGGGTACTGTAGCGAACATAGAATGTGTTTTTTACTACAAACGAGGTATTTGAGCGTGATATTTTAAAATGAGATATAAATAGATAGAATTTGGCATGCTTTTCTTACAGATACAAATACAGCTACAAATACAAATAAAGTTACAACTGCATATACAAATACAAGTACAGTTACAAATACAAATAAAATTAGTGTAGCTCAACAGCAACCAACTCATCTCTAATGGTATCTCGAACTAATAACATTTCCTAGTACCCATTTCGATATACCCTTTCAGTGCCTCTATTCGTCATATTTCTTCATAGCGTAATATTCCTCCAAGTAATGACATTTCCTGGTACTCATTTCCTAGCAGATTTTGATGATAATCCTGAAAAAATCCCCATCAGCACTTGGAGGAATATTACCCTATGAGAAATACGATGAATAGAGGCAGTGAAAGGGTATATCGAAATGGGTATCAGGAAATGTCATTACTTCGAGATACCATTAGAGATGAGTTGGTTGCTGCTGGGCTACACTAATTTTATTTGTATTCGTAACTGTACTTGTATTTGTAACTGTATTTGTAGTTGTATTTGTAGCTGTATTTGTATTTGTATTTGTATTTGTATTTGTATTTGTAGCTGTATTTGTATCTGTAAGAAAAGCATGTCAAATCCTATCTATTTATATCTCATTTTTAAAATATCATGCTCAAATACCCCAGTCATTTACCCCGCTCAAATACCCCGTTCATAGCAAAAACGCATTCCCCGTTCGCTACAGTACCCCGCTCAAATACACCGTTTCCGTTCGCCAAGAACGCACCCTAAGGTTTTGGGGTTGTTTTGTAGGCAAAGAAGGCAAAGAAGGGAGAAATTGGAATTCAAGCCATTGGTGTCCGGCGCATTGGACGCCAACGGCTTGAATTCCAACGTCTCTCCAGCGCTCTTCTTGAGCAGGGAGATTATTGCTGGCGTCTGACGCGCCACGCAAAGCGTGGCACATTTCGGCTATGAACAGACCCGAAGGATTTAGTACTATTCGTGTTTTCTAACCTAAATTTTGTCGGTCCATATAGCAAAGTTCTTTTTTAGTTATCCAACAAATTGTTAGTTTAAGACTTAATGAACTATTTAGTTCACGTCTCTGTAATAGCAAAGTATAACGACCTGTAACATATGCAAATTGTTCAAAAATTAAAAACAAAACGAAAACTAAAAATATATCGAAGAAGGAAAGGAGCCCATCTACAGGTTACTAACAACAATGATGATCAAACAAATTAGTTAAACTGCTAAAGTATCTCTGTAGCATTCATATGTTGTTCCTACATCCTAATATTACTAGTAAGTAATGGGAGCATGTACAGCATGCCATCCCGAAAACAAATAAATAAATGATTCTGAATTCATTATTTTACGCTATGCATATTTACTGAAGTATACAAGTATATAATTAAAACTGTTTTTGGTTATCTTGATTTCAATAATTAACCTAACCCACTTTAAAAATCACTAGTCAAAGAATATATCATCTCTTTGAGTTTGTTGTTGTTGTTGCTGCTGCTGTTGATGATGATGATTTTGATTCTGATTCATCGTGAATCCATAGTTGTTAGAGCCTTGAAGCATTTCAGATGCATAAGGATTTTGATGATTTGCAACAGTCGAAGGCCTTGTGGAGATCATAAAATTAACGTTACTGTTGTTGTTGGTCTGGTCAGAAGTAAAGGAGGTTCTATTTGCAGTGTTCTGGGCGTTGTACCGACGAGCAGCAGGGAAGTCATGTATGTGCTTTCCTTCGTATGTTGTGATCACTGCTCCAGAATCGTGTGGTGCCCTTTCTATGTGTTTTCTCACTGGACACCCTGCTGTTGTGCATTTGAAATAGCTCCTGTTCCATTAATCATTGTAATTCTTAGTTTCATGTTACACTAAACCTTTTACTTCTTTATAACCACTTATGAAAACTGATAGGAGAAAGAAGTGTTTGAAAAGATATGAACAAAATACACTGTTTTCAATAGCCCAATGTAAAATGAAAAGAAAATCTGTTTTTAGATATGGTTTTGGAAGTGTTATAATTTAAGTAAAATGGGCAAGATTTTGGTTGTGTGTATTAGCCAATAAGTTACTATAGTAATGAGGCACCTTATTTTGTATAAATTGTCACAAAAAGATAGCCGAGTTAATTAGTTAAAACTTAAAACACTTACTGAAACAAAATGTGTGTAGTATGACATGATTAAAGATGCAAAATAAAAGAGGTGAGTGTTCTTGAAGAAACACTTAAGGGTATTCTGAAAGAAACCCATGACATGATTGTCAAAATAACCCCAAAAGTGGTTTAGGTACCTAAAGCATGATAAGTTTTGAGATCTCAATAAATTATGTATAGAACTGATAAGAAATAATCATCGATGATAAATTAATAAATAATAAAGCGCTTATATTTATAAATGGATTAAAAATCTCATATTAGAGAGAAACATGATTGACCATTATGAAATTTTCCTAAATAAGATATATGGACCTGTAGTCCATAAGATATGAACATGCAGCTCATATGATAAAAATAGAAATATATATAATGACTGATGCACCATAGAGTGTCAACAACATGTTAAGTGCCATGGACATTGTATTTTCAGAGATAATTGAATTGATTAAAGTGGTGAAAGTGTTTAAAACACTTATAACACCCTGAAGTGATGAAAATATACAAATTCCAGAAAAATTTAAATAACTTTGGTAATGATAAAGAGCAAGAAATGTAGATTACAATATTCTTTTAAGTATTTTTATGATGGAAATCTTGAAATAATTCATGCTGAGTAGATCACTTCCTTCTTTCAAAAATTGTTGCAATGAAACTCTTAATATCCATTGAAGTGGTAGTTACGATATGCAAAACTTATTATAATATATAAGTTCCTGAAAAACATAAATAGCATTTGTTATTATAAAGAATACCAAGAACATGCATGATAGATTACAACATTCTTCTAAGTATTGTTGTAATGAAAATCTTGATATATTTCAAGGTGAGTAGATTACTTCCTGTTTAGTAATGAAAGTTCTCTTATGCATCAAATATGTATTGCAATATGCAAGTCCGATTGAAATAGAAAATTGTAAGCACCTGAAGTGTATTCATAAATGAATATTAGTATCATACAAATCACAAAAGGAAGGCGTTTTAAATAAGAAAACATACCTGAAGCATGAAAATGCACATGAAATTTTATAAAAAAACTTCATTAAGAAGTATATGTAAGCAATTTGAGTTATTAAAAGAAGAATACAAATTCGGAGGAAATTATTAAATCAGGGGGAACATCCATAAGTATGATATAATGCACTCTTTTTCTTTAACTAAGTTTTTCCTCACTGGGTTTTCTTAGTAAGGTTTTAATGAGGTATGGGTCATGATCCAGAAGTATCAATCCAAAAGTAACATATAAAAATAAGTTATAATGTACTCTTTTTCCTTATTTTAGATTTTTCCCACTGGGTTTTTCTTATTAAGGTTTTAACGAGGCATTACATTAATTCAGAAGTATCATACTATTTTTGACGTAGTAAATATGACATTGTATATAGTACTCTTTTTCCTTCACTAATCCAAGCTTTCAAGCCTTTATATAAGGAGCTCATGTATTGTAGATAGTGTACTAATTGATGAATGATTAAAAAGTATTCTCTTTCTCTTCTTCTAATGACTTTCTTATTGTATATTATTTATAACAGGACTTAATTTTTTGTTTTAGTTATCCAACAAATTGTTAGTTTAAGTCTTAATGAATTATTTTAGCTCACGTCTCTGTAAGTAGCAAAGTATGACGACCTGTAGCATATGCAAATTGTTCAAAAATTAAAAACAAAACGAAAACTAAAAATATATGGAAGAAGGAAAGGAGCCCTTCTACAGGTTAATAACAACAATGATAATCAAACAAAATAGTTAAACTGCTAAAGTATCTCTGTATCATTCATATGTTATTCCTAAATCCTAATATTACAATTAAGTAATGGGAGCATGCACAGCATGCCATCCCAAAAACAAATAAATAAATGATCCTGAATTCATTATTTTACACTATACATATTTACTGAAGTATACTGTATACAAGTATATAATTAAAACTGTTTTGGTTTTCTTCAATTCAATAATTAGCCTAACGTCCCACTTTGAAAATCACTAGTCAAAGAATATATCATCTCTTTGAGTTTGTTGTTGCTGCTGCTGTTGATGATGATGATGATTTTGATTCTGATTCATCGTGAATCCATAGTTGTTAGAGCCTTGAAGCATTTCAGATGCATAAGGATTTTGATGATTTGCAACAGTCGAAGGCCTTGTGGAGATCGTAAAATTAACGTTACTGTTGTTGTTGGTCTGGTCAGAAGTAAAGGAGGTTCTATTTGCAGTGTTCTGGGCGTTGTACCGACGAGCAGCAGGGAAGTCATGTATGTGCTTTCCTTCGTATGTTGTGATCACTGCTCCAGAATCGTGTGGTGCCCTTTCTATGTGTTTTCTCACTGGGCACCCTGCTGTTGTGCATTTGAAATAGCTCCTGTTCCATTAACCATTGTAATTCTTAGTTTCATGTTAGACTAAACCTTTTACTTCTTTATAACCACTTATGAAAACTGATAGGAGAAAGAAGTGTTTGAAAAGATATGAACAAAATACACTGTTCGCAATAGCCCAATGTAAAATGAAAAGAAAATCTGTTTTTAGATATGGTTTTGGAAGTGTTATAATTCAAGTAAAATGGGCAAGATTTTGGTTGTGTGTATTACCCAGTAAGTTACTATAGTAATGAGGCACCTTATTTTGTATAAATTGTCACAAAATGATAGCCGAGTTAATTTGTTAAAACTTAAAACACTTACTGAAGCAAAATGTGTGTAGTATGTTTGTGTTTGTTCAGGACAGACACGCTCAAGGTTTACATATTGAATAATTGAATAATTTTTCTTGCTTAATCTCAGAACTATAATAACTATAAATGAAGAAGCTTGCAAGTTATTAGTGTAAGAGAATAAACTGTAAATTAGCCGGTACCTATGTAGCTGCGTAGTATTTAACTGCGGAACTTTGAATCAATAGAACAGTAAGCACAACCAGAAAGCATATAACCGAATATTTTGAAATCTATAAACTGAGAACTTGTTAATAATCAACAATGTAAAGAGATATAGGTTAACTACCTTGGATTAGGATTGCCCTTTACCACTTTTTGCCCATATTTTCTCCATCTATATCCATCATCAAGTATATCAATGTCACTTGTAGTCTGAATTACAACTCTTGGCTCTCTTACTGTTCTGCTACCAGAATGTGATGTTCCTTCACCATGTTCATTCTCTTTGCTGGTATTATAGTACCCAGTCAGGTTAGTCAATTTTAAATTTGTTACCACTCTAGCATAAATTTTAAAAAAAAATGGAAGATAAAATATTGTATCAGATATAAGTATAGTACCATCTTTTCTCATCATTATCTTCATGTTCTTCATTGTAATCGCCAAAAGAAGCCAAAGAATTATCAGTACTCAAAGCATTCTGCTCAACAGGCAATGCAACAAATTGTGAAGAATACGAGGAAGACGAAGAGTTCCTTCTAGTAGACTGAGGCTTCGGATGATGATGAGTTCCTTTATAGACAATTTCAGTGATCTGACCATCTAACGACCTCTCTATTATTTTCTTAGTAGTGCAGTTTAAGAATGTGCACTTGTAGTAACTTCGAGGATGCTCGGTCCCTTTCACTTGTTTCTGCCCATATTTTCTCCAATTATAGCCATCGTCTGATTTTCTACCTTCTCTGTGTATCGTGTTTTGTTGAAACGGAACTGTAGTCTGCAGTGGAACATTGTAATGATCAGGTTTAGTTTGTGATTCAGTATTGGAAGTGAACTGAGCATTCCATTGTCCTTCTTTCATTGAAGCATTATCCTACATATATACATATAAAAATTAGATTGACATATCATAGGAATGGTAGACGAAATCGCTGAAAATGTTAGAGAAGATTGTACATACAGAATAGACTGATGTTGTAGAAGGTTGAAAGTAAGGTGGGTGCATGTTGTTTGAAAACATTGCACTTGTTTGTGGTTGGAAGGAAAAGTCAGTGAAACTTCTTTCTTCTTTCTTGATTCCTTGTTGATAGGAATTGCTCATCCACTCCGGTGCTTGTGAAGACCTATTCTCAGTCGTCGGATATTGCAAAATCTATTTGTTTACAAAAAAAATTGTAAAGGAAGAACTATAATGAGCTAGCATGAAAGTGAAGTTTTGCATGAGTTCAATACAAATATAGTTATTTAACATCAAATTTGCTCACATTAGAAGTAGGATAAAACGATGGAGAATCCAAAAGCTCGCTGGGATTGAAACCATTGGGAACATTTGCGAAGAACGAAGAAGGAGAAACTGGAGGAGGTGAAAGGAGAAGCGGAGATGGAGCTGTTGAGGTAAAGTTAGAGTAACTCGCATCCATTTGATCCGAACCCATAAAACCAAGGGAGTTTACCGATGTTTCTAAGCTACCTGAGGAAGAAGTCATGGATGAAGAAGCAGAGAAGGAAGAAGAGGAAGAAGAATTGTATATGTTTGTAAGAAAGAAAAGAAGCAGAGCCGGTGGCCGTTATATACGTTTGCATGTAGGTTGGTCGTTTGATTTTGAATTTTAAACGGTTCCTGATATCAAATATTTTTTAAGGTGATGTGTACTAGACAGGTGCACATAAGGATTTTCTAAGAAGGAATCAATGTTGAAAGTTTGACTGGTCAAAGCTTGTGGGTTTGACCGGTCAACAGACGGCCTGGTGTATGTTTGGGGAGTAAAATTTGTAGATGACTGGGTCTTTAATCGGGTTTAGTGAAGTGTAGATGACTGGGTCTTTAATCGGGTTTAGTGAAGTTGATTGTGGAAAAAAATAGATTAGAGAAGCTAATCTTCATCTTTATATGATGAAAAGGTTTACGTGGTCAATTTTGACGGTTAAATACTAAGAAAAACCTATTATAAAAGATTAAGTTAACAACAGGCATAGCATACGTTAAATATGTTAAATAATAATATGCTTGTATGTGGTAAAAGTTATGTTTATATGTAGTAAAGGCTGACCGTGCACGATGTTTGGCATGAATATTTTTGTGTCAGCTTTGATCTGACATGGGTTTTGCCAAGTTTTTTTAAAAATAAAATAAAATTGGTGAACGAAGTTGGCCGGAGGTCCAGCCCACTAATCAGTGGTAAAAGAACAAACTGGCAAAAAAAGGGAAAAACAACACAAATACCAAAAAAAAATAAAAAATGACACTCAAGTATTATTAAGAAGAGTCGAATTTTTTTAAAAAAGAAAAGAATTTGTTAAGGTGGGTATCAATGCAGAGAGTCTTCCATCACTGAATTTGTCAATACACTCTCATTTCCTCTACTTCGGCAACCCGACAACGAATACAAATTTCAAAAACGATAAACAATGTTAAACCAAAATATATAATACGGAAGACCTTCGTCGTTCATGTCGTTATACAGTAATTCACCTATTTCAGCAATGACAAATCGAAGAAAAAAACAAAACGACCATCTTCCATCGAACAAAATTTGACAATGCGACGTCCCGCTCTCGAGACTATCATAACAGAAACCCTAACCTTCGTTGTTTCCTAGGCATTATACAATCGATTTCATGTATCTTATCTACAGTTTCTCCACTATCTTAGGATTTTAGGAGGAGCGTTTCACGTTCTTCGCTCATAGCATTATTGCTCCTCAAATGATTGCTTTTTTTTGTTTGTAAATAATTTAGGGATTTAGTTTTTATGCATTTGGAATTGCTTGGGATTTTGGAATGGTAACTGATGTTATTACCAAGGTAAAAAGGAAACATAAAAAATTAAGTACGTGTCTCCCCATAACATTCTTTTTATGATTGTAATGTTTTTAAAATTTGACAATCCCTTAACAATAGTTGCAGTGTTAATAACAATACCCATTCAAAAGCTAACAACATAAGACAAGCAAAGGAAACCCTAGCCGACATATCAATGAAGTGTACTGCTAAAGGCATCCCGATTTATGCTTGCTAACACCATGATGTGGTAGCCAAAAACACAAAACATGGTGCCTTAAGTATTACAACACCATATGGAACTAAAAGCACCCAGTTTTTTGCTTTTGGCTACCATTCTGTGGTATTAAGAAGCACAAACTTGGGTGCTTTTAGTAGTGCACTCAATGAAAACTAGGATTTCATAAGGCCAACAAAAATGGCGAAGCTCGAAATTTCTCTCGAGAAATCCAGGCATATTCGAGGGATGAACCTCCCATGGTGATTTCCACTTTGAATATATATTCGTCTCCTTCTTATAAGTATCATCGGTGGAGCAAATCTGTTGATGATTCTTCATTTTAGCCTCCGTCTCCAATTCTTGATGCCTTGGGCCATGAGTCGAGCTGCTCCCTCCTTTGCATCAGATAAATAAGTGACATATTTTGTTGTTAAGCTTGCTAATATAATGATTTACGCAGATTCTTTGATCTTTAATTGCTTTGAAAACCCAATCTTCATGAATCTTCTCAGAACTATCATTGGAAATATTGTTGGACCTGTTCACTTGCTTTCTACACTATGTTAGATAAATTTAAATCAGTTTTTTTTTTATTCTCTGCATTATTATTGACATTCAAATTAAAATTATCTTTTCTTCCCTTAATAGTGTCAGCGTTGATATGACAGTTATTAAGAGGACCTCTAGAAAAGGTGTTTGATGAGGAGATATGACTGTTTGCAACAACCATCATAGATTGGTCGAGTAAGGTTACTTTGATTGGTGAGGCTGCTCTTGCCTTTGGAAATATCAAGACGAGGATGTTACCTCCTTGTAAGTATGCTTCCATCGATTCTTCATAATTGTCAATTTCGCAAGTATTATGATATCTGGAGTTGTTTTTTTTTTTTTTTCCTCAAGACCAGCCGATTTTTATAGTGATCCTTAACCATTTTTATTATAAAAATGTAATAAAATTACAGTATAGTACTGGTCATTGTGATTTAACCAGTAACAAAATTTAACCACCCAAACCAAATCCAAACAGAAGCCAAATTCAACAAGACGAACTGATTGGGTACAGTCTGCCTAAACACCACAAAAAGCCCAACAGAGACCAACAGCCAACCGATACACCACAATATCTCCATTAGCCCACCAAGTAAGGGACAAGCACCTTAACACATTGCATACTTAGTAAATATAGGCATACCAGTTGCGGTCAATGAGTCGCGAAAATGGAAATGATGAAAAGAAGAAAAAGTAGCCAAACAGACTCCACGCTGGAACCGACTGACTTCAACTCCATAGTAAGTCGAAACTCCAAACGGGGCCATCGCGCTAAGACGAGGGGAAGGTTCAGATCATGGGAGGGAAAGTTAGATCTGAGGAGGGTCAAAAGGAAAACAAAGGGAGTTTGGAGAAAAAAGGGTTAGATCTGGAAAAATAAAAACACGGTTCATCGTTGAAATCACGCAGGCGTAAACAGGGAGAAACGAGAGTAGAGAGAGAGAGAAGTTTGAGGCGATGAGTATGTTGGGGTAGAGGTATGAGTGATTGAAATGGAGAAAGTAAGAAAAAAGGGAAACCCTTGACGCCATTAACAATCTCCACGAAGGAACCGAACCCAGTTTGGTTGGAAAAATGTACGATCCTCATTATCTGCAGTTATTTTGACCTTTTAGAAGTAAATATTGCACTCTGTTTCGATATTTCTCCAAAGATGGATACTGTACATCTTTTTTTCATTGCGCAATATGTTATTCCTTTCCTTCCAGATAGAGTATATGACAGTAGTCAGAAGAACACACGCTTTGTTGAAATCCTCTTTATTGCTTTTGTGATTTTGCATGATATAATGGGTGATTTCTCTGATATTTTTGGAAAAGAATCTTTTGGTCGAACTTGAGCTTATTTTTAGCAATAAATGAAATGTTCTTCCAAGTGTGAAAATGATGGTTTTGCATAGACAGAGTCAAAAAGTTTTTATCTTTAACTTATTTGTTAGGAATTTCTGTATGCTTTATGATTGACAATTCACCAAGTCTCATATTTGAATAAATGAACCATATTTATTTAATTGTGAAGAAATAAGAGAAAGTAAATGAGTTAGCAAAAGCCATGCCTGGATCCATATATGTTTACAGAGAGAAGGTTAACATGACTAAGATATGATTTTGATTTTCAAATCTGACACAAGCTTTAGATCTAAATTGATGGTTGTTGTTTTCATCAACTAATTAACTGAAAAGACAAATCCAAAAGATAAAAATTGGATATGATCTTCCAAACTGACATACACCTAGATTTAAAGTATTTCTAATAGAAGAGATTAGGAGAATAATTAGAGCTTATGTAATTTGGGGACCATAACCCACTATATATAATAGTGTGATGTTTTCAATTTGGCCCTTCAACAAATTTAAAATCACACTCATCTCTATGCACATCTTTAAGCCTTATTTATTTTGTTATTTATTTAATCACTTTAATTAGGCTTTACAGCATAATAGCATAACATATTTTATTTTACATGTGTGGTCCACATGTTGAAAGTTTCCAACAATCTCTCCCTAAACCACATATGTAATAACCTTAAAAAATGTGTTTAACTTTATGAGCTTCAAATTTTGTTATTTATAATATATGATGTATTTGAAACAATCTCATCCATTAACTGTGTTGACAAAGTATCAAAGCGACCTTCGTCGCATTTACCATAACTGAACCCATCATTGGTCACATATATCAAAACAATCAAATAACACAGAGCAACAGTGGATGCATAACATGAAAATTATATGAAATGTAATATATATATACATGTATATTTCTAACTGATGCTTCTTTAGTGAAATCAAAATGTTCAATATTTGAACAATGTAGAGTGCAAAGAAATTTTTATTACTTTAGTTCTGATCAGAAAAACAACTTGATATATATCTGTAATCGAAGCATAGAGCAACGAGTCATTCAACAATACTAGATACAAACTATCTCTGAACCAAAATATCCTTACATAAAAGTTACACCAATTGAGCTACATGCTCAAGAAAGACCATGGGTGGTAATCCTTCTGTAACGGATCTATCCAAATATGCTCTATGAATTACAATATATTTTGCATCTTTCTCTTATTGGAAAATAATATGTTTTTCACTATTACGCTATTACTTTAATGGTCTTTCAATTCTTTATCAATATATCATGATCTTGTGATAGAATTTTACAATTATTTTCTATTGTTAGATGTCTTATAATTAAACATAAGAAATATTTCCATAGTAGTGAAAGTTATAAGTGTTTGCACGATACTTTTGTTTATATAGTTCCACTCATAAAGTATATTATTTTTACTTAAGGTGGATCTTTTGCGGTATTTACATCCAAATATTTGGATTGTAATGCTTTATGATCTCCAACCGATCCGATCTTTTAACTATAAGCATATAACCATTTATTTTGTTCTTTAAAGATATCTTATAACCATTTTGGTTACTTACTAGTAATCCACTTACAATATTAATAGGATATCTATCAAATAATACATACAATAAACATATATTTATATACTTTAATATGCACTAGATTTCGTACTGCAAATGCATGAGGAATCTTTTGCATTTCTTTAGTTTCAAAGATGGCAACGTTTATTTGTTTTGGTAAAAGAGAATCAATTGAATCGCGGTTTACATACCAAACCTTTTAAGCACTTATCTCCCACTTCTTTTGTAATAATCCAAATATCACCCCCATGAACAATAGTGGAGTATTTGAATCTCAAATACAAAATACTAATTCATAAGTGGGTTTCTTAAGTAGTTTCATCAATGCCTCCATTGAGAAACATGACTTTGATCATCATCATATAATGCTCAAAAGTACATGATGCAATAAGCTCCAAAATGATTCTAAAGATTCGTTTAGTAATTCCAAAAAACGAAGCATTCTTTAAAGAAAACAAAATTTCCCTTTTCGCTTTGAATTAGCTATTCATAACCAAATCTTGTTACTTAAGTTAGAGTGAAAATTCGAACTTTATTATCCATATAGATTTACATTATATGTTCATACCTTGTAACAACCCAAATTTGAGTGGGCTCAAATTTTCGCAAAATGCTAAATTCCAAGTCCACTGAAACTTGAGTTGGTCTGCCTGGTATCATGTAGAAAGGCAAAAATAAATACATTATAGCTCATAATAAAATCTCACAGTGGAATGAATAAAGTATAATAGTAAGTAAAAACTTACCATAATAATGATACTATCTAGTAAGCGTCTCTAAGCTGTAAAATCTATACCACCTGTCTAAACCGCGGGTTTGTTATGAGGAAGGGTTCAGAACAAAAGTTCCGGTGAATGGACAAATTATACTTTCTATAAATAACACTACATATACCGTTCTATCACTGATTTACCTTTATTAACTTATTTAGGTTTATTACACATTACATCTTCAAATTTACGCATAAATTGTACACAACTACTCCCAAGTATATTAACCTAATAAATCATATATAGTAACACTACAACAAAAATACCTTATTACAACTGTATTTTTACAACTACCACAAAATAACAATTGTAATAAAGGTTTTTTACAACTTTTTTTTAGAACGTTATAATAAACTTACTTTCAACAACTCATTTGATTTGCCAGTTGTAATAGATGCATATTACAACCTTTCTTTTTGTTAGTTGTAATAGATGCATATTTTTTGGCAACTCTTTTTTATTTACAGTTGTAATAGGTCTTTATTACATTTTTTTTGTTAGTTATAATACAAGTCAACTTAATGACTCTTATTTCTAGCCGGTCGTAACAAATGGCTATTACATCCTTTCTTGTTTGCTTATTGTAATAATACATTAATAATTATAATATTTAATAATTAAATTATTAGTAATTAATTATTTATTTGTAACTAATAATTAATAATCTATTAATAATAAACTATTTAATATTCATAATTGACAATTAATAATTAATCAATCTCTATTATTTAATATTAGTAACTAACTAATAATCAATTTTTTATTGAATTAATAATCAATAAATTAGTACTAAATTTTTAACGCAAATGCTATGCACAGTCGCGCTTTGCGCGACTGTGCATGCACTCGTCGACCCCACTACAAAGAAGTAGTGGGGCCCATCTGATATAATTTTTTAAAAAAAAAATAATACATTAGGCCCCCTGAATTCCTCTCAAGGGGCCCGCGAGTGAGTCTGCAAAGTCGCCTGCGCGACTGTGCAAAGCACTCCTCAATTTCTAATTAACAATTGATGATTTATCAACAATTCAGTATTAAATACTATAATTAATAATTAATTATAAAATTTTATAGCAAATACTAAGTAGTTAAATGATAATTAAATAATAATAGTGAAAGTTAAATTTTGATATTTAAAAATGACAACAACAGTAAATCTAAACAAATAAATACAAAATTTAGAACCAATATAGCTCAATTTTAGTACCAGAAATATAACAAATAATAAACATGGTCATAAAAATAATTTTAAGTAGAAATACTGATGTCTATAACATATTAAAATATTTTACTTACATAAAACTGCAAATGACAACAAACTTATTTATTCAATTACACGGAAAATTAACTATAATTTTGATTATACTCAAAGGGATAATAAGTGGATCTAGACATGACCACATCCATATTTGTATTTGTTTAATTAATATCAGATAATTTTTCATTTTTGAACAATGAAAATGGATGAATTTTGAAATTTTTAAATACTTATTATAGAATATTACAGAGTATTTTTAAATCCAAAATTTCGCTTTGGCGCCAGAACAATTTTTTTGGCTCCAAACCAAAAATTTCACGAATAATTTGTTGTCTCCCTCTTCCTCTCTCTAGCTAACTTCTATCACTACCAATCTCCAAACGGTACTTCTTTCTCCACTAATCCCCAAACGATATTTCTTTAAATCTAGACCAAATAAGAAACCAAATCCCTAATAAAATCGCATCAGCATCGGGAAGTAGGAGCACGTGACGACGACGACGATTCAATAGCGACGAAGGCAACGATGACTCAGCAGTGACGATAGGGACTCAATTGTCAACGGGACTCTAGTTCTTAGGAACAACTCAGATTTTTTAGGCAGCAACTCCACTGTGAGGTGACTTTGCCAATTTTGCAATGCAGGGACTCGATTAGTGGCTTCAACATAGGCGCATCTTGGAAAAGCGAGACTCTTCATAAGGTCTCCCGGTAATTGTAGGCATATGTATTAATGAAAACATCATATGGAACTGATGTAATCGTCTTAAGTATACCAGGCAATATCTTGGGGCTTCAATGTCTCTGAACAGTTTTGTCTCAAAAATTGTTAGTTGTTTGATTTCTATAAGTAAACAAAGTTGATAAGTCTGCCATGTTAAAATATTTGTATTTATAATCAATCTGAAGATATCAAATGATAATATTTCCTTTTGTTTATGCTTTCCCTTCATTCTTAGGATCTCATTTCTGTGTGTAGTCATCTGAAATTCTTTGTCCTATTTATTGTCATTGTCATGTGTTTACAGTTGGCATTGCTGTAAAAGTAGTTAGTAAAGAAACTTTCATATCTGTAGGAAGTTGGTAGATGGTGTGATTCTTGTTTATCGTGATGCTATATGTTCATCCATAACGGTAAATGCTCCCTTTTTGATCTTATGCATGCATGTGCCAGTCAAATTGAGCTTGAATTCAACATACATTGATATGTTTGCATGGACGTTTTAGGTTTGAACAACGAATATTTATCAAAATTGTACGGTTATTGTGTCATTTGTGAAAAAATAGGATATGTATGAGGAAAAGAGAAGCAAACTTGAAGCAGCAGGTGCTTTAGCTATAGCTGGCGCGGAAGCTTACTGTAAATATTACAATATGAAAGGAGTTGTTGTAATAACCAGTGTGGGCTAATATGAATTTTGACAAGCTTCGGTGGTAACTGGGCTTGCAGATATTGGTAAAAAGAGAGAAGTTGTTCTCACAATTTTTCTACCTGAAATAAGTGGAAGTTTCAAACAATTCACCAAAATGGTTGGTAGCATTAATATTTCAGAGTTCAACTACATATATAACTCTCGTAGAACTGACGAACTTGTTGTTTACAGTGCTGGGGTTCGTACCGAAGGTGAACTTGCGGAAACGATAAGCCGCATGGAGCAATCAATTCTTTAAACAACGAATCTTACAATCAATGATTCGAAAAACGATCATCTGAGATATCTAGAAGGAGGTCGATTGAACGTTGAAAATGAACTGCTATGTCGACTCTTCTTCCCTGAAAGGCCAGGTGCTCTAATGAAATTTTTGGATGCGTTCAATCTGCGTTGGAACAACAGTTTATTCCACTTTCGTGCTCAGAGGCAGACAGGTGCAAATGTATTGGTTGGGAATTAGTACTGGGAAAAGACATTAAATAATTTGACAGAGAAGCCAAGACACTAAGTTATGAGTACACTTATGAGACGGAAAATGAAGCATACAAGGTTCTAATGAAGTGAAGAGGAAGTGCATGTCTTCTACAACCATTCATTTTATTATTGTCATTCTGTAATAAGGATGCAGGTTCATTGATAAACGTTTCCTTCAATTTATAAGCTAGAAGCTGTAACATGTAATGAATATAGTGGTTGGGCTTCGGATTGAGTTCCTTGTTTAGTTGTATTTAGCGATATAGATTAGTCTTGTATTGTTGTTCTAATCTCGTAATTACTGTGCTTTCATTCAATTGAGAAAATGTAAAAAATGGTCTGAAGAAGTATGACAATATTTGAATTCTTTTTATATACTTTTGGGAATTTAAAATGCAGTTGTTAATTATTGTTGTAATAAGTGTATTACAACTGTTAGAAATAGCTATTACAACTGTTATTCAATTGTTGTTATACTTGTTATATTACGATATGTTACACATCGACAACGGTTACAAAATGTAGTAAAATTATAACTATAACTATGTATAACCGTTGTAATAGAAAATATGACAACGGTTAGTTGCAATATTAATACACAGCTTTATAAGGCTTCAGTCTATTACAACTTCTTAATAGACGACGGTGTATTATATTTGTAAAAAGTCATTTACAATTATTTTACATCGTTGTAATATGGTGATTGTGTTGTAGTGTAACTATATGACCAACATATCAAGGTAACTCACATACTACCCTTCTCGAAAGGTCTCTATCGTTGTGCTATGAAAGCGTACTAAATTTCCATCGCTGCACTACGAAAGTGTACTAGGCCAGCTAAGAAAGCGTAATAAGCCTCTACCGCTACTCTGCGAAAGCGTATTAAGCCTTCATTGCTACGCTACGAAGGCATACCATTTATCATCTAAGTTCCACTTATGGAACTCAGTAGGTGGAATTCTATATCTGTAATGACCAACTTCGTTAGGCCTATAATACATATATCCATAGATTGGTCTTTCTCTTTTATCGGCGATTACGGCCCCACTTGGGCTTCTACTAATAAAAGACCATACCAAGAGCTAAGTGACCTTAACAAACAATCTAATCATCCAAATTGGCGGTGTCTCTCATCCAGTGTCTCAATAATGAAACATCATTGGCCTGTAGGTTTGCTCCAGTCTTTCCTATACTTGCTCTGACTAATGATGACAGGTTTTCAATGGCTTAGTATCCTTATTTTATCCTGACCATGAAGGCTACTCTTGGAGGTAAGGCAGTCGCCGAATCCTAAAAATCATCTCATTAAATCTTCGGCTGCACTCAACACGAATGCATCCAATGCATATTCTATGAATGGAACCGTACAGACCTTCCTCTGGGGGTACAACTTCGTTAGGCCTACTCTAGAAAGTCATCTTAGAGTATCTCACATCCTACAAAAGTCTCGCACTTCCTTCTAGTCCGGTCGAATAATAATTTGAACGTGCTTCCATCGTGTCCTTAGGCATCTATGGCGATTTGCTACCTTTTGGCTCTTCATCCCTTCGGACTATGCATATCGCTATTTTATTTGACCCTATGTCTAATTTATCATTATATGTTTTACTTACTTTTCTTTCTATTGATTTGTAGTATTATTTAATCCATTTAATCTGATACTCGTTATTTGTTAATCAACTCTATTAGTTACCATAAAACCATAGATTTGGTTAGTCACAAGGACCCCATAGAATATCCCCAAATCGCAATGCCACCATAGAATATATCCTAATCGCTAGGTCACCATAGAATTTCGCATGATCGCTAGGCCACCATAGAATTTCACTTAATTCAGACTTTTAGTTTTATTCATAATAAGTTCTTCTTATTTCATTTCACTTTTAATTGCAACTTTCAGGTTATTGTCTTACCTTTACCATAGAACAATAACCATAAAAGTATGTATACTAAAATTAATTTACACTTTTAATTATAACCTTCATATTGTAATCTCACTTACACAAATCAAAATTATCTATGGTGATTCATTCATGTGTCTACATAATTATCATAATATGATTACAAACATATTCAACTTGTTTTATTATGATCTATTTATATGTCCGTACAATTATCATAATAGGTTACATTCCTATCCACTTATCAAGTATTTAACTTGATTTGTCATTCTCTTTCTTTACATAATGATTTTTAGTTATATTTTCCCTTCTTTTTTCCGTTTTTGTAAATTTATCCTTTTAGAAAGTTAGGCATATTCCTATTTTATTGGTTATTGAAATCGCACAATAATATATTCTCATAATTTAAGGTAATTGCAACAATAAAAAGTCATAATTGCAAGATATTATTTCTAATCATTTTTAGGCTATTGGAAAGTGTGCAATATGGTTAAATCCCTATTTTGCACTAATCCATGCATTTATATCTTATTGTGTTTGCAATTATATTTTCCATTTTTCTTACAAACCAAACTGTGGAAATATTTTTTTTTCAACCAATATTTTTAACTTCATAATTTAACCGTTTTACATAAATTTCTACTCTCAATATATATATATATATATATATATATATATATATATATATTCTGAATTTGACATGACTGCAATAAATTTGGTCACAATTAGGCTTTTACCCCTTTTTTTTACAATTCCGATGAATTCTACATCAATTCCTTCTAAACATGAAGGAATTCTCATATTTACCATTCAACTATTAATTTATTTTACGTAATATTAATTATGTCATGTCAACCTGTGTCCCACTTATTTGACAATTCTTATTAAGTTTGTCTAATTCAGTCCAAATTCCTTTTACAATTTTGTTATTACATCCTCATTTTAGCCTAAAATTATCAAATCCGTTTTTTATTCATAATTCCAATTGAATTATATTTTCCAAAGCCCACAAAAAAAAGGATTATAATCAGGCGCATAAAATTAGGCATTTAATTAAGTCATACACATATACCAATATTACAGATTCATACATATTTTGCGTATAACCCGAATTTAACATAAAACTGTAAAGTCTGACGTAGAAAGGGGAAAAGCGGACTAAGGGAATATCTAACTAATTTAGCAAAAATCAAATGAAAATATATATCGCTATTAAAAAGAATAATTTAATCCACTTACTTGGGATTTTCGCTTTAAGTCTAGATATGATTTGGATTTAAATTTGTTATCTGTGGTCTTTCCTACATGTATCTACAGGCTACATTTTTTACGAATTTACAAATCTAAACCCAAAAGGAATGAAAGAAATTATTTAAATTCAAATCCCAAGAACTTACCTCGTATGGATGGAAAATTTGTGCGTCTAAATCTTAAATTAATAAAATTCGCCTCTAAATCTTGAATCAAATAACTTAAATATAATATTTTCTATTTCTGAAGAGTTTGAAGGAGAAAGAAAATGGCAGGGATCCAGCTCTCTCAGAAAATATAAGGTTGACGGCTAGGCCCTGAAGGTCCATTTATATAAGTTTAAAAAAACCTTCCGTCGAATTCAAACCAAAATAAATCTCACCATCAAAACAATCGCGAACCCGCGAGTGCCCAAAAAAGCGACGTTAAACAATATGGGTTGACCCAAACCAAGTGTGGGTTGACCCACCCCCGGGTTGGGTCAAACTAAACGTGTATTAACACTTTGGGCTAGTTTTTTTCTTATTTTTGAGTGATTTATTTTCTGTCTATATTTATTTTGAGCGTGTTCATTTTTTCGACTGTTAATCTTTAATTTCCAATTTTATTATATTCTTTTCTAGTTTGGACGTGCGCTCAAGTTTTAAATTCAAACGCGTAATTAATATGCATGTTAATTTTTTTCGTTTTTAGCACACATTTAATTTCAAATACAAGCTTTAACGCTATTCCCATTTATATTCCTATTAGTGTCATGAATGACCCACACTAACTTTCAAATTCAAATGCGCGTTGTTTTTGTAAATTATACATTCATATATTTATATGAGATGAATATAAATTTACAAACGTTTAGATGTGTGCTACCATTAATTAGTCTTCCATTTTTTAATTTTAACGTTACATTCGATTTATTAATTTAGAGTGCTACTATTCACACATCGGTTTAAACTTCCAGCCACCAAAACTAAAAGCACCCCAAATATTTTAATTTTCCTCTGATGGCCATCATATAAATTAATAACCTAAAAATGGAAAGGCCACCAGCACCTTCCTCTACACGAACGCTTCCGACTTTAGAGTTACAATAACGATATTCAACTTTTTTCCCATTGTTTTACACCATCAGATCTACTAAATCAACTTACTCTGTGAATCAAATACGTAAAGTCAAATAGTTCAAGAAAAAATTAACATAATCCATTTTCATAACCATATTAGCAATTTTAATTTTTATAAATGAGTACTTACTTCATCGGTTGTGAAATGATACGTCAAATCAACATTTATGTCTTTTGAGTCATTTGATCGAACATCTTATATCATACTATCACAACCATCATGTTTGTCGTCCAATTTATCATCATTCAAATACTCCATCTATCAAACGACAAAAAAAAATATGTATCTATATGTAAAAGAAGATACATAAGTTATAAGGATAAAAACTGTACAAGTCAAAACTTACATTGTCATTCTCTATTACAACGTCATCAAATTTAATGTCCTCCAAGTTTGAAATTTCCAATGGATTGGAAAAAATATCCTAAAACGCAATAGAAAACCCTAAACATTAAAAAAAAAGAAAAACCTAACATGTTCTATATCATAATAAAAAACAATAAAAATCGAGCAATCTAACATCTTTTTTATCTTCATCTTCCATCTCTATTAGACACAAAAGAATACTTGCTTTTGTTAAGGTTTAGGTTTGAAATTATACATAAGTATGTATTTTTTTAGGAGAAGTATGGTGGTGAATAAGTGAGTGAAGAAATAATATATGGTGGGCAGAAGAATATAAAAAATAATCATTTGTATTAAATTTATAAAGGTAGCCAGAAGTGTAAAACGGGGTGTGAATGGTAGCACTCTTAATTTATAACATGTTATTAATTAACTTCCTTTCATTTTTCTTTTACATTACATTTTATTCAAGAACAAAATTTTAGAATAGACTACTTTTTAAAAGTAATGGAATAAATAGGTCAGATTTAAAGTAATTGCAAAAGTAGACTAGTTTTGGCCAGCTCAGCGATGAGCTGGCCATTTTTTAAAAAAAAATAGGGGGTGCATCTACGAAATGCACCCCTTGTAAATTAAACTGGCGCATTTCGCGAATGCGTCAGTTTAAAAATTTTCACTATCCCTGTTAACGATATTTTTCATCAATACCAAAATATAGGAATATGTTTGTGGACCTAGGTGAACCAAGGTGTAATCTAGCTCTTAAAAGTGTGATTTAACTAGCTGTTCCTTAGATACCAAGATCCAAAACCAGGAGATTAGTTACTCTCCCCCAAGAGGTGAGTATCATGCTTACGAGACTTAAGGATTAACAGTTATCTCGGGATAGGGCATTGTAAGCTCAAACATTTCGAAGCTGGATGGATGGCTCATTAGTGGTAAATTTGTAATTATCTTCAAGTAGAAGGCTTGAATTCAAGAAATTTGATCAAAGACAATTATAATAGGTAGAAATTTCTAAGTATTTCTCTTTGTAGCTCACTAGATTGAGTACATGGATGATTACATAAGAAATCCCCAAATCGATCTAAAAATTAGGGTTTTCTCTTAGAAACGAATACAAGATTTTAGAATGAGGAGAAGTACTCCAAAATGTGACCACCAGGATCTTATTTATAGACAGTTTGGGCTCCCTTTGGTAGTAGTCCAGTAGAAATCCCGGTTCCGCATCGCTTCTTCTTGTTCCAACGCACCTTTGTGGTTCCCAGTGTCTGCCAACTCGACTTCGATAATGATCTCATGGTGTCGGTTTAGTATGTTGGTATCAACACGAAGTACATTTGTGTGGATAGTTTCCTTTTTTTCTTAGTGTCGCTGCTGGCTTTGTATTTCCGAGTGTTGGTTTGCTTCAGGGCTTGGATACTATCTTCATGTTTTTTCTATATAACTTTCATTCAGCCTTTAGTATTGGTATCGATACCAAACCTGTTGGTATCGATACCACCTTGTTTGCTCCCATGTTGGTCTCATGCTTTTTCTTTTATGACTTTGGGCTTCGGTATCGCTTTATATGATACTGGCCTTGGATATATGGTTCCACCTTTTGCTGTTTTCATGCCTTTGTCTTCTTTGTCCGATACTGATACCAAGCTAACAGCTCATTGTAAGTTGGTATCAGCATCGTTCCTTTGTTGTTATTTCCTTGTACTGGTACCAAGCTTTTTTGCTTCCTACGTTTGTACCGATAGCATGTGAGTTAAGTCTTATTCTCTATGCTTTCGGTATTGGTTCTTCTTGGTGCTTTAGTATCGATCAAAAGCTTCCTAGGCCTCTATTCTGTTGTTAACTATATCCTGATACCCCTTCACCTTAACTTGGTTTCGTTATCGAAATTTGGTAGTAACATTTGCCCCTAGTAAATGGTGTATTTCCCACTTTCCAAGTCAACTAGAATGTGGCCCGTGCTTTGCTCACGGGCCATCGATTGCAGTATAGTATAGATTGATATTTACCCAGCATAAATAATCTGTACATTGGTTTTTATAAGCCAGAGCGTACAAAAATGGAAGTTAAGTAGAACCAGTTTTGCACATTTGTACAGGAAAGAAAAATAAAACATAACACACCAGTTTTGTTTTACATATTATGCAGGATAGTAATACAAATTATTGTAATTAATTCAGTTCCCTAATGTGGTACACCATGTCTTGAAATAATTAGAATTAAGGCTTTATTTATGTCCAATTATTATTTCTAAATTGTATTCTACATATGTAAAAAGTTAGTTTAGAAGCAGCAGTATTTTTCATTCCATTCATTCAAAAAAAATCATAAACTCTATAAATGGACCAAAAATTTACCCAAGCAGCTCCTGCAATCTTCATGTGCACATTATGTCACCACTGCATATTTGGCCGTGGTTGAACAAAGCATTTGTGCCTGTTGGTAAGCTCATTGAGCAACAACTTGAAACTTCTCTGGATTAGCAACAGAAATGGGAAAGTCGTTAACAATCACAACCAACATCAAGTGTCAGTTTTCTCTTGTTGCTCACACCTCGAGTTTTACACCAAATGAACCTTAATTGTTAAAAATGGATTATATGAAAAATGATAGTTTTGTCCTAAAATAAATCACGTATCAAAATATTATCAAGGGTAGAATGCACTTTTTTACAGCAGTCACTAAGCAAGCAAAGTCTTTAGATACATAGTTATGCCACCATTATTATGCTATAAGTTGGCTTGCATCCTGCATTTGAGAATACAAACCAACATCATTTATATAATAGACTGTGCGTACACGGGACAGAAAATGCAGGTAAATGATGTGTCTTGACATTAAGTCAGATGGTATGTAAAGGCTTTGAGAAGTAAAATAAATGATGAAATACTATAGGAATTCCAATTTTATATGTTACGGGTAATTAACTTTCATAAAATAATCTTAAGTGGCCAGTAAATGGCACATCTAAATCAGAAGTATTGAAGTATCATAAAAGCGATTTTATGAGTTTTTTTTAATGAAATCAATGGTAGAACAAATATGTGATAGAAAGAATCATGGATGAAATAGTAAAGAATAAAGTGGAACCCAGTGCACGAGGCTCCAGTGCGATTATGCAGCCTTTCCGTTGCATTGCGAGGATGCTGATTTCATCCTCAAATCGGAGTCAAGGATCATTGAAGTAATGCGGGTTCAAACACTAATGTACAGCTTGTTAACTGATAATCTTCCTCTATTTTTCAAGAATAATTAGTCAATTTCAAAGTAAAGAAATTTTGCATTAAAAATACTAAGTTGATTTATAGTAATTACAAGTAAAGAATTTAGCTGGATTACTTAAATTTGTATTTTGGTACTATCACAAAAGAAACATATGATTTAAGATTCCTGCCAATTTAAAACGGAGCTGTAATAGTAAGAAAAGAAAAATGTGGCATGTTTGTTCTTTAAGTAATATTATACTATTTATAGCTCAAAACAGGCAGATGTAAGATATTATAAATAATTTAACTCCCCGTTATCGTATCTTTGCGGAATTACTAAGAGTAAGGTATGGAAAACCATACTTGCATATTCACTTAATTATTAGTTAGCATGAGAAGATAATTTGTTTGTTAGTTTTGTGTGCAGTAATTGAAAGATAGTAGGGAACAAAATTAATCGACAAAATCAGTTACAATCAGAAATGTTTTATAATATTGTATTAAATTATTTTGGTTGTAAACTTATATTTTAACTTGCTACAGTAGATAAACTTAGTATAAAATTAACGGTTATTGTCCTAATACCCCAGAAGTGAGATAAGGGAAAAACTTTAGAGTGGCAATTTTTTTTTTTAAAAAAAAACAGCTTGTAATTGAAACTGTGACACTTTGGTTTGTAAAGTATACATTATCTGTTTAAAAACATATTGCAAAATATACATATTGACAAGGAAATTATACCAGTGATCACCGATCAGAAGATTTCATTAGGTCACAATAAAAGACATAAATTTGAAAATCATTGGCAACAGACGAAAGACATTTTCGTGGGATAGTGAATGTAAAAATGAGAACCGAAGATTCAGTTAGGTTAATTTTCGTTTACTGTGGAAAAAAGAAATAGTAAGCAGTGATGTAACATTCCCGTTGGTGAACATTAGAGTTGTGGTGATACGAAATTCAATTTCAGAAGTAATTTGCTTCGGAAAGTGTCGTAGAGCAATCAGAATCGCTTAAAATCCATCACAGTAAGAGTTTAAAAAAGGATGTGGAACGAAAAGCATATGCCTGAACTAAATTCAGAACATAATAATGTAAACCTATGTTTACATATTGCTGTTGGAGATGAGTACTGTGAAAATATAGCATTCGACTTGGTTAGTGCGGAGATGAATTTGACGCAAAATAAATTCATAGGACGCAGAGGACATAAAATGGAGAAGGGGACAAATCTAAATTTGTAAGAGTCAGCAGGAAGAGAAATGATAACCTGGCATAATTTTGAAATGAAGGAAAGCTGGAAGTACACATAAGCATGGTTGAATTCCTGTTTTGTTGTTTAAGTGATAGATTACCAGTACATAGGAAAAAGAAAAGAAAAAACATTAGTTAGAGTGGGAATGTTAAATATAAAATGAAATTTTGCATTGAAGTTCATAACAGACTGAAGTTAATAACAGACTAAAATATTAAACACACTCATACAGCTTCCATACTATTCACACAATCATATCTCTACTCGTTTTCAAGGTTAAAAACTTAAAACTAATCTATAAGTCATTGTGGTGGATATATAATCAAACAGAACAAATGTTAAAAAAAAGTATCTAGATGCTAAGCTAGTATTACAACAAAATTTCAATTTTCTTTTGCAGGTAGAGTTGCTTGCACGGTGATATGTTGGTGATCATCAAAATCATGGTTTATACCTTGAATATAAACTTTTCGTATTCAAGCGAGCATCAGAAACAAATACTGCTACAAAAAAGCTTCGGTGGCATCATTACATAGATCAAAATGTATGATACCATGCACATCTTTGATCGTTCTGATAAAATGCGAAGTCAAGTCAAATGTGCAATTTCTACATTTCCTTCTGAATAAGGAATATCATTCCAACATTTTCTATTATTTTGTTTTTCCCTTGATATAATGTAATTAGACTTATAATTAAACATATAAAGAAGATAAAGGAAAAACAAATTAACACTGTCAAAATTGAGTTACATTTGCTTAGATAAATAATGAAAAAGATAATCACCTACCTTGCTCTGTTGTGATATTACTCATTTGAACTAATCACTATTCTCCATTTCATTTAATTTGATTATGTTTTCTCTCGCATTATAATGGGCACTTGAAACAATGAAAAAGTGAAAAAAAATATCAAGCTTAATACTTGTCATATTAATATTAATTGGAATAACATACATCGATAATGGAAAGTGATCCAATGTAACAATACGTAGTGTTAGTTCAAACAATATTAATTCAATTTTGCTGATAAAATGTTGTAGCTTCTCTTCTTAACTTTTGCTTTAATGGGAAGAATTAGATAAGGAGACTCGTAGACCAACATATTGCGTATTGGAAGAAGATACATGCTGCACTGTAAAGGACCGTACTGTTACCATGATGATTATTGTTGACATAACGCAGGGTAAAACCATTGTTTAAAAATCGAATAAACGTTGATTTTTTGATATAGTTCAATTTAAATGAATTAGCAGCAAAAGGTACGATGAAATGCCATTGCTGCTCATAAGCAAGTGTAACACCCCGTATTTTCTGTTAACGTTATAGTAACGAATCAAAAAATAATTAATTTCAAATGCGAGAATTAAGGGATACGGGTTACGCCATTGCGATCGTCTCGGAATTCTGCTTGAGATAGAGTCCGAGTTTGCGTAAAACGGACTTCGTGTGAAGAAGTTATGGCCTTCAGAAGTTTTAGAAATTCTATATAAACAACCCAATGCTCAAACCTAGAAATCACACAAAAATAATCCTGGAACTATCATGCCGTCAATAGAGAACTTGGAGTAGCCGTCACCAATTCAAAGACAAGATAAAAACCTAAATCAAAATCAACTAAAAAGTAATCAAATTCAACGATCTACATCAAAGGCGAGCTTACCAATTTCAGAATTCAGATTTCAGAAATCAAAAATTCCTTTTTAGTTTGTAAGTTGGCTATTATGCAGATTTAAACGTTCTTTCAAATGAATCATGACATGTTGTAATTCGAATATAGAATGATGCTTATGTATAAGATAAATAATGTTTGATTCTTAAATTACCATTGCGATTGATCATGTCTATATGTTTGTGATGATGAACATACCATATTGAATGTTATTGGAATCCATTATGATTTGGTAATGGATTTATTATGCCAACTATATGGTGAAACATGTCATGTTATAATTTGGTGGTTACTTGCAAGTTTATGATCTAAAGCACATGCTTATATGTTAGATCAACATTCATGTATATTTAAATCCATGTTAAGTTGAATCTATTTATGTTGCAAGATTTGATTTGTAGTTCTCTTATGTTTAACACACATAAGTATCATGCTAAGTTGTGATTCGAATATGTTTATAACAGTTCTCTTATGTTTAACACACACAAGTTAATATGCTAAGTTGTGGTTTAAATATATTTATAGTAGCTTTTTTATGTTTTGACATACATAAGTTAATATGCTAAGCTGTGGTTTAAAATTGTATGTTAAACCTCCATGCTAGACCTATATCAAGTTTACATGATAATTAGGTCCAACTTAGTCATGAGTTCACCTTTACATGATAAGTTTAATTTGTGTAGTTCTATGTAAATTCATATGCTATGATTCATGTTAATCGGATCTAAATTTGCAAGTTCAATTATCCTATGCCAAATCTATATTTTTATGTTGATAGAATATTTCATGTTCTTCGCTTTTCCCTTTTGTAGTTATAAGTTAGGCTAAAATATCGAGCCTAACATTCCTTGTAATTTTGCGAACGTACAAACGGGGGATATCGTTGGGGTAAATATGAAATTATATGTAATTGGCATGTTTGGCACATACCAATGATTAGTGGCATTTAAATGGTATAATTTTTATACACCAAAGATTATGAACATGATTTAGGGGAAAAGTGGGCCATGACAATAATTGATTTATAATTTACTTATAAGTATGAAGGATAAACATGAAAATTACATGGCATAGGTTTGTATATTTGATATACCATTTATTGTGAGCATAATCAAAAGGATAATTATGGCATGATTAAATTAAGATTAATTTACATAAAGAATCAGACATATATAGAATGTACGTGAATTTAGAAAAGACGAATATGCCTAACCCGAGGTTAGACTGAGTTGTGATGTAAAACTGCCCGAAACCAACTGGCATATCCAGTGACCACAACAAGACCTGTCTAATGTGAGTGGTTAGTGCATCAAGCCCAAAAAGGACCCGAGGTTAGACCGAGTTGTGGTGTAAAACTGCCCGGAACCAACCGACACATCCAGTGACCACAACAAGACCTGTCTAATGTGAGCGGTTGGTGCTTTAATGAATAAATGAAAGCTAAGTCAAGATTGGTAGGGTTAAGTCAATCAGGGAAACACTTAACCGATTCAACATGTTAACTAAACTGATGGGTGGGGTTAGGTAAACTTGAACACTTAACCGTAATAACATGTTAACTAGGCAAGTGGGTGAGGTTAAGTAAAATTAGAACACTTATCCGTTACAACATGTTAATTAGACAAGTGGGTGAGGTTAAGCAAATTTAGAACATTTAACCATTGTAACATGTTAATTAAGAAGATGATAGGGTTGAGTTAACTAAGGTAACACTTAACCAAAATATATAATGACATGTGGTGGGGTTAAGTAATACAAGAGGAAAACACTTAACCAATTATATAACATGATGTATGGGAAGGGTTAAGTTAACACGAGAAGGCAACACTTAACCAATTATATAACATGATGTATGGGAAGGGTTAAGTTAACACGAGAAGGCAACACTTAACCAATATTACATGATTTGAGGTAGGGTCAAGTCGACACCAGAAGGAAACACTTAACCAACCTGACGTGACGGGTGGATGGGTTAAGTTAACTTGAATTGATTAATGACACTTAACCAAGATTACCTGATGAATGAACAGGGTTAAGATAATAAGTCACACTTAACCAATCCAACATGATAAGTGAGAAAGGTTAAAGTAATAAGAACCACTTAACCAATATGACATGACGAGTAGGAGGGTTAAGTACATGTCGGGTTGGTGGGTAATATTAGTAAATATAGGCCCACAAAACTTAATCGTTAAATAAACATGCTTGAATCCGTGGGAAGGTTAAGTACACGTCGGGTTGGTAGGTAATATTAGTAAATATAGGCCCACAAAACATTACCATTAAATAAACATGCTTGAATCCGTGGGAAGGTTAAGTACACGTCGGGTTGGTGGGTAATATTAGTAAATATAGGCCCACAAAACTTAACCATTATATAAACATGCTTGGATCGATGGGAGGGTTAAGTACATATCGGGTTGGTGGGTAATATTAGTAAATATAGGCCCACAAACTTAACCAGTAGGAAACCCTAGTAACAGGAACCCATTTCAGCAGTAACCCACATAGATGTATCACGGTACCCTGAGCTAGGCAGGTTGGGGCACGATTACTGGGCTGATTATAAGCGGTCAAAACAACGGCAGGGGGTACGTCAGTGTAGGTTCCGACGGTTTACGGGCGTGCATGTACTCTGGAGTGGGAAAAAGCAGGCACTGGGTACCAGTAGTTTTACACTGTGCATTCTTGAATCGTGTCGGGGTCGCTATCATAAGGATTGATACACCTTATGGTGGGACCAACACAGGGTAGCTACACGCAAGAGAAGGTCAAATGACACAGACACATGGCAAGTCAACTCAGGTAGGGAGTCGATCGATAGGGTAGTAAGGGTACATCTAACATATTCATGGCAATTGGGCTGATTGAGTTGGAATCCTCAAATATAAATGTACACCTGAAGGCTATCACAATTGCGGGGATTGGGATCGTATTATACAGATTGCTAGTTAAGACACTAGTTAGGTGGTACAGAGACTATAGTAATGGGTGCGATCACATGTTCCTCTTATCTTATATTAGGGTAGTGTCCTATGTTCTGTTATTACTGTCATGATCCCTTTCCTTGTTTAAATACTAGTAATCACCGAACTTACCAGACTTATTGTCTGACTCGTTTTCTCTCGTCTTCTTTTCTTCCGTTTCCCCCCTCCAGGTAGCCAGGGAGGGAATAACTCAGGTTTGTTTGGACCGTTAATCTTTCCAAACTTGAAGACTCTTTTACATGTTGCCTTGGACTCTCTCTTCTACTGCTATGGCTGGCTCATGCTTTATTTGGGGAAACCATTTTATGCTTCTTTATTTTTGTTAAACAAGACATGATACTTTGGTATTGTAAAACAATCTTTGTACAAGCTGTTTATCAATGAAATAAAGTTTTATTTATTTTCCGCTGCTTTAATTGCCTGTCTTGTAATTTATCTGCATCTTTTACCTATAACTCTCCACCGAAGTTAAGGCATTCCCTCAGTGAGTGACCTTAACGGAGGAGAGGTGTTTCAACAGGCATTAAAACTATTTTTGTAGAAAGTTAAAAACAAAACACTCGACAAAATCTGATGACATAGCGACTGACAATCACTACATAAGGAGTGTACAACTAATCATACCTTAATAAGCCAGGTTATTCAAAATGCAAGATCCACCGGTATCAGAAAAATTGGGTGGGTTGAAAATATTGGAAGGCTAAATCCTGTCTGTTCTTAACTCGCAAATTATCAAACACTTTGAGTGCATGCATATTTCAAATTATTGATTCCCAAACTTTGTTTCAAATTAAGTAGTCATACCGGAAGATTACCATGCGGTGGTCCAAAAAGGAATAAAGAGTGAACCAAAAAACATGCTTTATTTCATCACGCCTTGGTTACTGGTTCAAATGAAAATTGAACTCGTGGGGATAATCAACAAAAGTGGACAACAGCGTGGATTTATATGTTGTATGTGCACAGATAAGGAGGCCAAAAAATTATGGAAAAACATCCAAAATGATGATTCAAAACCCGGGGATAATCAACACCCGGAATGATGATTCCGACGACATGCGCTGCGGGTGTCGTGACGATGTCGAAGTGGAAGCAAAGCATGAAAGCATACAGACAGTAAAAAGGTTGCGGTGGGATGAAATTGAACGAAAAGATGTGGAGAATCGATGGTAAAATTAAATGGAAAAGGAGGAAGTTGAGGAAAGGAAAATAAAAGTGGTTACAGGGCGGTTATATTATTACAGTTAGAACTAGGCCTGTAAACGGATGCAAACGGATGCGGATAGTGCTGTATCCGTATCCGAAAATAAAAATCCGTATCCGAATCCGTATCCGTATCCGGTGGATACCTACTAAATAATATCCGTATCCGTATCCGCGAATATTTTTGGATATCCGAAAATATCCGTATCCGGCTTAGCAAATACCGATATTTCCGGATATTCGAAAATATCCGAATCCGAACTTAAAAATATGTAAGTTACAATATGATGCATATTTCATTTGGTACTAAACAATAGCTGAAAATTTTGAAATAATACATAAATGATAAAACATACCGATTTAATAATAGCACATTCAATCACATAAAATTCAACACTAATTTAAATGTGTTTTGTTACTTACTTTTTTTCCATCTGTTTATAAAATAATAAATTACTATAACGTAAATATAAAAATACCAAACTATATATTTTCATAGCGGACGGATATTTATCGGATACGGATACTGCCATATCCGTATTCGTATCCGCTAAGCATTTCGGATATCGGATATCCGTATCCGCTTTTCGGATATCGGATATTTTTCGTATTTTCGGATGCGGATACGGACGGATTTCGGATATTTCGGATATCCATTGACAACCCTAGTTAGAACGGTAACAAATCCAAGAAAACTGAAACGCACAGATGAGCAAAAGCGATCAATTACAACGGTGACAAATCCAGGAGAACTGAATCGCACAAATGAGCAAAAGCGATGAATTAGAGAGAAAATAAGTAGGACACGTAAGCAGATATTGGTTCGTGCTTTCTTGTTTAAGTAATAGATAAATGTCTTCGACTTTTGCTTTGTACTGTCTTGGAAGTACATGATTTCCTGCCTCTTAATCTTCCAGCATTGATCTGGACCATTAGATCTGTAATCGCTTGTAAGATCATGATGAGATGCGCTTTTAGTACTAAGATTCTTCTCTTCCTTCATTATTTTCTTCTCCTACAAGCAATTAAACTCACACAAAATCATTGTTCTTTAAAATCTCATGAACTTCAAGAACCAGAGGTCTGATCTTTTCTGTGTAAGTTTTTATTTTATGCATTGATTTAAGTTCAAAAATCGTCAAATTTATCTCATCTTAAATCCCGATTACTGATTCAATCGGGATCGGTCAAGTTTGAATTTTCCAATTAGATGAAAATGAATGCAATGATACTAGCTTAAATCAGGATGTTAATGACGAATCATGAAGATCTTTCTATTATTTTTGATAATTTGAAATTATATGTCTTCTTGGGTTAAATTGCAAAATTAACCATTTGGGAATGAGCCATTGGGAAGGCGAGGAATGACAAAGAAGATTGCGAGAAGAATGATAATATACAAAAAAAGGCAATGGACGATTTATTGGTGACATAACATTAACAGTGGAATTTTCAATAATGCTAACATTGTTGGGTGTTTGATAAACCAAGCAGTAACAATAGTCAAAGTCAAGAGAGATGGAACAACATGGATTGTTTTATTTTTATTTTTGTACCTTTTTAGTGAAAGCAATACTTAAGGTTAATGCATGCTCTTATAAAAGGAAATATTCTATTTTTTTCTTTTGCGCATGTCACCTAAGAGTGTGTGTGTGTGTATTGAAAATTGGAATCTGTGTGCTGCTATGTGTTGCTTGTGCAGAGAGTTTGATATATCTTTTGTATTATAGCTATGGAGGATCTTTTCTACGTTGGAATCTTCAGACGGTCCCCTTAGGTGAAGGGAAGTGTCCTGGTCGAACAGGACCATACAGCAGAAGCTGGGGACTTTTCTGCCGTTTTGCAGGATATATGGACAGTCTTTGTGGGACAATAGAGGCGGAATTTTGGTATGGTAGGGGTGTATGGGTCATGGAAGATGTATACGTTAAGGTATGACATCCATTTTTTTTTTTTTTAAATCTTTGATGAAGTATATGTTGGGGTTTTGTGCGCGGCGGAAGTTTTGACAAAACACCCAAAAACAAAATGAATCTTTTTCACCCAATCACTTGAAGATGAATGTGATTGAATAACAAATAACAACACAAAAAAAATATCGGAAATATGAACACACGATATTCCACCCAACCACCCTCTTTATTGATTCACCAAAATATTGTTTACAACAGATCTCAACTATCGTTAAACAAACACAACTTGAATTAATAACCTTATTGAGAAATAGGTAGAGAATATCTAATGACTAAACAATTTGAGGAGAAAGATAATGAAGAACAATGGCAAATTTTTCCACCACCTAATGAAGATATCATGTAGGCCTTTTATAGAGTGAATTGCTTCATACCCAAGTTTTCTTGGCATCCAAGTAACTTGCCACCCAAAATATCCTCATATATCTCAAATATATCCTCATATATCTCAAATATATCTATTTGGATAAGCACCAAATAATCCTTGCCTTTATTTTCAAATATCCCACAAAAGTAGCAACAAATATCTCCATCAAAAATGGATCCACATAGAAAATTTGTTGTCTACAATTTTGTGATTTGCGTATCACAAATCTCAACACTCCACCTTGATACCAAATCACAACATCTCCTCCACTCAACACTAGCCAACTTAGCTCTCACTTTAAACCTTCTTTTCTCAATTAACATCATTACAAACCTCCACCATCGCCCACTAATGGTGCACCTCCCTCATCTATGCACCACACCAATAGCGATCTTCAAAAGCGTTTGTAATACCACAAAGACCTCCATCTTGTCTTTGTGGATTTCACAACTCGACATCCATCTTCCGCTTGACATGATCTCTTCATCTCCGGGATCCCTCGAGCATCATCAACATCTAGACCCTTGTCGATACCATGATCCTCCACCTTAGCACCATCAGCAGTGACCATATTAACCTCTCCACCTTGCTGTGGACTAGGTTCTTCAACCGTCAACCGCCTTCCACTGTTGATCACTGAACCGACCAAACTATATAGGTTTCCCTCCTCCAAAACTCCTCGCATCATCACACGACCACCCTTCTTCACTCTCAGAACTCCACATCGAGTCTCATAAGTGCAACCGCGGCGATCTAACTGACCGAGAGATATGAGGTTATGCGAACAAGTGGATATGTGCCTCACACCGGCAACTTCTCTCTCCACTCCATCATGCATCCGAAACCTAACAGCTCCAACTCCACAAATTGGTAGCTCTACTCCATTGGCCCTCTCTATCATGCCAACACTCTTCTCATACGAAGAAAAACTTCACATCTCGACATATGTGAAAACTGGCTCCTAAATCCATCTTCCAAGGCTCCACAACACTAAATAGGACATCACATGAAGAATTGACTTCGGTACCTTCAGCAAAGCCTGCCTGTGCCTCATCACTATTATTATCACCTTGCGTCTTCTTCTTCTTCATATCTCGTATATATGAATAGCAATCATTGCGCTTGTGGCCTTTCTTACCATAATAATGACAAAAGATAGCACCTTTCTTCTTCCTTGTATCTTTACCCGAGTCCCTTGCTACCATCGCCTCAGTTTGAACCGATTTCAACTCCGACCCTTTTCTCCTTAGCTCCTCATTCAAAAGACTGCTTCGAACCGTTTCCAAAGAGATAGTTCCATTAGCATTGGAATTACTCAATGAAACAACCAAAGTCTCCCAGCTTTCCGAAAGAGAACTCATCAACAAAAGAGCCTGCAACTCATCATCAAAATTGACCTTCATGTTTGCCAATTGATTGATGACATCTTGAAACTCGTTCAAATGCTCTGCAACAGACTTCTCCTCATCCAATCGAAGTTGCACCAACTTTCGAACCAGAAAAGCCTTGCTTGTAGCACTCTTTGACTCATACAGCGATACTAATTTGTCCCACAACGCCTTTGCGGATTCACAACTAGCCACATGGTGGAACACAGAATCATCCAAATATTGGCGAATCAACGCAATCGCCTTTTTGTCCATTTTCTTCCACTTTCCCTCATCCATATTCGAGGGCTTCTCCCCATTTCCATCAATGAGATCATGCAAATCATTGAGATATAGAACGTCCTCCATCTTCGGCTTCCATATACCCCAATTTCTCCCATTCAAAATAGCCATCTTCGACAACGTCATCATCTCCGACATCAAAAAATCAATTTTTTCAAACAAAAAATCAAAAAAAAAAAATTCAATCCAACAAACACTCCAAGCTATGCGGTGATCTGAACTCTGATACCAACTGTTGGGGTTTTGTGCGCAACGGAAGTTTTGACAAAACACTCAAAAACAAAATGAATCTTTTTCACCCAATCACTTGAAGATGAATGTGATTGAATAACAAACAACAACACAAAAAAAAATATCGAAAATATGAACACACGATATTCCACCCAACCACCCTCTTTATTGATTCACCAAAATATTGTTTACAACCGATCTCAACTATCGTTAAACAAACACAACTTGAATCAATAACCTTATTGAGAAATAGGTAGAGAATATCTAATGACTAAACAATTTGAGGAGAAAGATAATGAAGAACAATGGCAAATTTTTCCACCACCTAATGAAGATATCATGTAGGCCTTTTATAGAGTGAATTGCTTCATACCCAAGTTTTCTTGGCATTCAAGTAACTTGCCACCCAAAATATCCTCATATATCTCAAATATATCCTCATATATCTCAAATATATCTACTTGGATAAGCACCAAATAATCATTGCCTTCATTTTCAAATATCCCACAAAAGTAGCAACAAATATCTCTATCAAAAATGGATCCATATAGAAAATTTGTTGTCTACAATTTTGTGATTTGCGTATCACAAATCTCAACAGTATAGTGTTCTAATCGATGGAGTTTTCAAGAGAGAAGGCACTGTTGCTGCATCTCCTTCAGGTGTAAAAGAAGATGGATCTGTAGCAAATGAGAACCCACATGATGAATCTGGTGAGAAGGATAACATAAACAAGCGAAAAGAAACAAATGAAAGGGATGAAACCAGATTGGAAGATGATTAAAAGGAGGAAACAAGCAAACAAATGAAACTGACAAGAAAGAGAAAGCAAGAAAACAAGTAGAGCAAGTGAAGTGGATAATACAGATAATAAGCCTCATGTTTCTGAAATTATTCACGGGTTAGCAATAAGATCCAATTTTATAGAATAGTTGTTGTTTAGTTGGTCACGATCTTGTGTGTGCGTGTCTGTATGTGTTGGGGCACACTTTGAATTATTACATGTCTCTGTTCGGGCACACTATTATTACATGTTTGCGTACTGAATCAAGTTTCTGGTTTGAATAGAATATTGATTGAATTGCTATATAAAGTACATTAGTATGCTGAAACCCTCATTCAAGTAGAACCCGAAACATATCATGATTATTTTGATGTTGTGGTGCATAATTGAGTTGTTACAGAGGTTGCATGCATGTTTTCTACTCGCTTTACTCACCCAAATGAACTACCACTGACCATGATCGTCGAAGTGTCAACTTGGGAACTTTGTGGAGTTGAATTAGCTGTAGGAAGCATCACCATTGGTGGGCCAGTGGCTGAAAATCATGGAGCCGATTCAGCCCACCATGCTTAATGGAAAAAGTGCCACAATCGGATGAGAGGCCCCAAGCATGGATTCAAGGCAGGGAGAATATAAGGTAGCGGCAGAAGAGATAACGGAGGGTGGTTTAAAGTAGGTTGTGACATGTTGGGAACAATTTGAAGATAGATCATGTGTGGATGTGTCTGAAAGGGTAGTATAGCAGTGTCATGACCAAAAACTATAGATTAAAAAAGAAGTGAAAGTTTTTTACCAGACACAACTTCACAATCAGATAGGGATAAAATGCTGACTGTAGTGTCTTCTATTTGAGCTTCCAAATTGTCGCAAGAATTGTAGGTTTGAATTCGTGCATGAATAGAGGACCGTTCTTCATCCAACAAAAGCTCATCGAGTAAAAGACCGTCTGCATCCAGGTTGAAACCCTCATCCGCAACCACGGAGGAACCAACTGCGCATGATGAATACAAACCCGAAATGTTGACCTTTGCATGCTTACGCTGACAGCCACGACGACGTCTGGTAGAAGATGGAGGTACCAAACCGATGTTGGGAAGCAGGTCTGCCGCAGTAGGAGAGGCCGGTTTAAACCTATGCATGAGAAATGTCCAAACAATCTGCTGCAGTAATAAAAGTGGGACCACCAGGCGGCCCAAAAGAGGTGAGCATCGACGGGCATCCATGAGATACAACAAGAGGCACTTCAGCAGCAATAGATATTTATGTTCTTAATATATAGGTAAATGTGGACCATATACAGCAGTCCTCTACTCAGCAACTACAAGACACACTTCAGCAGCAATAGATGCAACAGGTTTAAAAACATAACGTATCCTATTTATTTAATTCTGGTTGATGGATCCTGAGTCTACATATCACCTATTTCTCTCCTATAATTTTCTGTAAGTTACGTCCTGGTCGTGTTTCTTATTCGCAAGCAGGCGCTATAGCCAGTCCATTTTGGTATTTAGCACTAATTAAGTTTCCATATTTAATTAAGTATTGTAAGATTTAACTAAGTTAACTAATTTTTACAAAAAATAACAAATATGTACTAATAATAATAATAATTATTATTATTAATATAATAGTTAAGCATTGTGAAATTAAATAAGCTAACTAATTTTTACAAAAATTAGCACGTTTATACTAATGATTATAGAAAAAAATAGTTAACTAAGCTTATAATAATAAATTATAAAATAGTGAAAATTAGGCTCACGTCCTTAAATCTAAACTTAATTAAGATCACATCCTTCCCTTTTAAAACATATAAATTTCATCCTTGTTTTTAAATTAGCCGAATATTTTTTTCAGAATTGCCCAAACTAAATATTACGGCCATAATTATCGCATCAGATCCGATATTTAATATTGCATCAGATCCGATATTTTGTATTATTCATTTAATTTATTCTTAAACGTAATTTTCTGTGTTAATGGCGGCGGCTTACTCTTTCTGAATTTCTGATCGGCAATTTTTTCACTTATTTATTTTGATTGAGCTTCTATTTTCAGAGATTGAATTTGATCGAGTTTTTATTGATTAAACGTATGTGTCTTCATCAAGGTAATTTTTACTTTTTTTTTACTTTGTATAATGATTTCACTTTTGCAGTCGAATTATGTTGATTCATTATTCTGAACTAGTTTAATTGTCTAGTTTAGTTGATGCATTGTTTAATTATTTTATAAAGTTTTTTTTAAGGGTTGTACAGCCGTATATATTAATTTGTCAACATATTTTTTCATCTATTCTATATAACTATATAAAAATATCTTAAATTGTGAATAATAGCATATACAAATGCAACTATCAGTAAAATACGTGTGTATGGAATTATTCAGAAAAGTACCGTATAAGTACGCTAATTTTCTGTATACATGCATACAAATATTTAAGTATTTTTAATTTCTTTTTGTTTGCTTTCCTGATGATAAATAGCGTACATCTATGAATATCTTCTTAATATAATTATATTACAAATGTTCAGGATATATGTTTTAATAAAACATGTGGAAATATTCTAAAATTTTGCATATAAGTTTGCAGATATTACTGTTATTTGCGCATTATGCAACTTGTTATAACTATTTGAATATGTTTTTGTAATTTTATTTGATTTATGTGGATTAGTCTGATTAAGTTTAGTTTTTTTTATTTTTCAAACAGTGGTCCTGCAAATAGTAGTGTATTGGCAGGGCCGGCCCTAGCCATAGGCGACCTAGGCGGTCGCCTAGGGCCCCGGATCCGGCAGGAGGAGGAGGGGGCCTCAAAGTTCTGGGTTTTCTAATTAAATAGGATACGGCTGGAGGAGAAGCGGTAGTGGTTTTGTGGTAGCATGTGCTCCTTTCTGGTGTGCAACTAGAGTTCAAATCCGACTATGCTCATTTTTGCTTTGCCGTTTGTTAATTTTCACTAGCAAGGGGGATGTGCTTTGTTTTGTTAATATTTTGCACTTTCTGCTTTGTTTTGTTTACATTTTGTTAGCCTAGTTAAGCTTACATATCTTCAAATGAAGAAAAAAAATCATGTTCATTGCATTTTTTGTTTTAGTTTCAAACTGTCCATTTCAGTTCTCTTTGCAATTTACATCTTTTCTTTTCCACTTTAGTATGGAAACTCTATCACATTTCATTCATTTGCAGTTCTGTGTATTTCTCTCTGTTGCATTCACTAGTTAAATTTACTTCTTGTTGTTGTGTATCTCTATTTACAAAAATAACACTCAATTCTTTTTGCTAATGGTTCACTATATATGATGTTTTTTATAAAAGAGAAACTTGCAGTCCAATTTTACATCACAGACACTTCTTTGCATTAAGAAAAACAAATTATTTTGCATTACATCTGTATTTTTGCACTGCATTTACATTTATCTGTTACTTATTTCATTTGCACATATTTCATTCTGCTATATTTCATCAACTTTCTCTGTTTGTTGTTTGCATGGTTATATTTTCTTTGTCATTCTCATTTTGCATTTGTGCATATCCACGCATTTTATTTTTGCGTCCATCTTTGAATTCCTACCCTCTGCAATGGGGGCCTCAAAAAAATTTCCGCCTAGGGCCCCCATTTGCCCAGGGCCGGCACTGTGTATTGGTGTTGTTGAAGTTTGGGAATGATAGTTGTTCTATTCGTCTTTTTGTTGAAGATGCAATTATAGCTCCTCCAAAATGTGACGAATGCCTGGTCATCCATCCTCGTCTAAAAGGTTGAAATCTCAAGGTGAATTTACAAAGACTACTAGATGTGGTTTGTGCAAGAAGTTGGGTCATAATAAAAGGACATGCTCTTCAGTACACAAGTAGCTGTTTTTTTGTTATTTTTTTTTATAAACTTGGTTACACAGTATAATGCAGAGAAATGTAACTTGCTGTTTCATATTTTTTTCATTAATTTAATGTCAAATCTTTGTTTTTAACAGTTATGTATGTCATAACTTTTGTTTAAGCAATTATTCTGTATAGTTCGATAGATGTATGCAATTTATTTTGCTTAGTTGCATAAATGTATGCAGTTTTACATAATATTTGTATCTACTTTGCTAGTATTTCGCATATATTATTAAATGTATTAAAAAATCCTCCAGCACTACATTCAAGGAAGAAATTCTTTTCGTAAATGAATACTGCATATATGTATTCTTCATTGTTTCATAGAAGTATGCAACTATCCTTATTATTTGCATGAAATTATACAAAAGTTAGCATTTATTTTATAATCTGTTGTAACTTTGACTAATTTATCGTTTATTATCTTCATTTTTTTAATTTAATCATCAAATTCTACGTTTATAATTTCTTAATTTGTTCCTGAAATATTATAAACTCTAGTTCGTATACTCAATATTCAATCAAAAAAAAAAAAAAAATCACAACATCTGGAGTAAAGGTGTTAATTTTTGCGTTTATAACAACAAATATATTTAAAAAATTCCATATAAATATGCAAAATATTATAACAAATTGCACACATGAAAGCATCAGTTCATAATTTCGTGCACAACTTTAAGAACCTAATCCAGTGCCCAAAATAACAAAGTAATTCAGTTTACACCCTACATAACCATGTCCACATAGTTAAAAAAAAAAAAAAAAAAAAAACAGTAGTCAACCTCCTCTTTCCTTGGAAATTTGGGTTTATCTTCGTTTTTCTTTTTCTTTTTTATATGCATAGATTCCGTCGGTTTATCCTTTGGGACTAAAGCTTTATCAAACTCATTTCCATCTACATCACCTTGTGCTACGTTTGGTCTCTGCAATAAAAAGCATAGAATATTTTAACATAACTATGATTAAATGCATGTAATTAAGAAACATTCAGAGGATATGCGAACAATTTTAAGAAACAGTAATTACTGCATGCATGGATTCATGCAACTAACATGTAAAAATTGCACATTAGCATGCAAAATGTCTTATTAACTGCACATAACCAAGAAACTATCTGTTGATTGTTGCTGACTTGCATCCAAAAACTCAAAATAAATAAATATAATCAAGCAACATTTATGTAACATCTGTATAACAGAATGAAACTTCTCCTACCAAATTCAATTGACAGCTGTAGTTCTCAGTTATTAATTTCAAATATTTGTACATAAGTTTGCAAATATTTTAAACACATGCAAAAACAAGTGCAAATAATCTTCATAGTTGCACACAACTAAGAAACAATTACAGGCAAATAGCGAACAAAGCATTCAATTTTAATAATAGCACACATTTGTGATACTAAATTTAAACATGTGTGCAAATATTACGAATATAAGCACACAACACTACAACCATTCATAATAACATCAAAGTATTGAGCAAAAAAACAAAAAATAACACACTAGAGTGCACGTATCATAAATAAATGCATAGTATTACACATGAATATTTCAATAGTTTCAGTATTGCATGCAACATTTCTAGTTAAATGCATATAGTTATGCAATAATCATGCTATAAAATCATACATTGATGAAACAGTTTTGGATAACTGCATACAAATATTCAGCAATAGGTTGTTATTTGCACAATTAGATGCAACAATTGTTATTCAATAAATACTATTATGCATCTACCTGTTTATAGTTGCAAACTTGTATGCAACATTTCAAAATAAATGAAATTAATAATGCACAATCAACATACAATTTTAATAAAATGCATATGGCAATTATGCGTAGGTTCGGAAATCTTACCTAATTTTACATGCACAAACATTTGCAACTATTCTTTATAGTTGCACAAAACTGTTCAACTATTACTCATATAAGCAAAGAAAGCATGTATTTTTCATAATACTACACATGTGTGCTATCATAAACAATAAATTTGCATAAATGTGCGTATATCAATTAAATATGCACACATCTGTACAAACATTCATAATAACATCAAAGATTTGTTCAAAAATGAAAAAAATGCACACTAAAGTGTATGTATTCTAAATAAATGCACACTAGTGCTCATCTATTATATTTTTTTTTTTCCAAAAAGTGTTTAAGCACTCTGAACACATGACTATATGTTTGCAAATATTTATAACAATATTTTTTGATCATGCAAGAACTCTTAATTTAATTTTGTAAATATTTTGAAATGAGCAAGCAACTACTGAGGATATATATACACAATTAACCAAGAATTATAAATTAATTTACCCAAAAAATAACCAACTCAGAAAATATATAGTTCAGTACGAAAAATTACTGAATAACCATTCAATCATATAACAATACCGTATATATGCATACTGATGTGCAAAAATTAAGTATTAAATTCATAATAACAACATACAATCCTTCTACAATTCTAATTAACATCATACAATCATCTAAATTTTCTTATTAACATCTTAAAATCATGCAAGCATTCATATAAACAGCCTGCACTTATTACAACGTTTGATTTAATCTTCTAACAATATATTACATCAAGATAGTAGCTAAAGTCGAAAAAGAAATAAAACTATTAGATTACTACCTTCATTCTCGCCATTTAGAGTAATTTGATGCCGATGACAACAACTATTTCGGAAAACAAGAGAACGATCCTAATTAGAATGATGAAAATTAGGTTTTTGAGTACAAAGATCGACTAATAGATTTAGGTTTCTGAGGATTCGTGGATTTAGGGTTTTGAGAGAACTAAACGATTTGACGGATTAAATGATAATGAAACGTTGCTGAGAGGTTTACGAAATACTAAAGGGTATAAGCGGAATTTTTTCTTCCGCAATTCAAAAATAGGGATGTTTTTTTTTTGTATTGTTTTTATCATCGGGTTTTTTTTTCTATTTAGAAACTTTATAGGGACCTATAAAAAATGCACCCTAAAATATTTAACAAAGTTAACTAAGTTTAATAAAAATTAAATTTTTTATAATAATAGTACAAATGATTAATTAAGTTTTTTTATAATAATAATAATAATAATAATAACCAAATCAATTGAGTTATATAAACGTTAACTAAATTTATAATAATTTAACTAAATTAACTATGTTTTTAAATAATAATCGTAATAAATTAAATATGTTTTACAAATAAGTTAATTAAGTATTATAAATATACAATAATAACAGTAATTGTAATAATTATTTAACTAAGTTAACTAAATTTTATAAATATAAGTTATGGTTCATGAAAGTTAAATAAGCTTATGAAATTTTAACTAAGTTTTGTTTTCCAAAAACAATGTGTTTATAATAATGATTATTAACTAAGCTTAGAATAAAAATAATAGGAAACCATAAATTATGAAATGTTAACCAAGTTAATTAAGTTTTATCAAAATTGACTAATTTATAATAATAATACTAATAATCTAAGTTCACAAGAAACATAATAATATTAAATTATAAAATATGAACAAGTTAGCTTAATAAAAATTAACTAAGTTTATAATAATGATAATTTAACCGAGCGAACTAAGTATTATAAATAATAATAAATAATTAATTAAATTTTATAAAAAAATAATTGAATATTATAAACGTATAATAGTAATAATAAATTAATAAATTTAATTAAATTTTATAAAATTAATTGAAATTTATAAAAATTAAACAAGCTTATAAAAATTAATTAAGTACTATAAATATTTAGCTAACGGACCACCAATATGATTATTAAACTGTCGATGGTAAATTAAATAAATTGTATGTTTTTATATTATATGTATGTTTTAGATGGATTTGAGTTGAGTGTGCACATTAGTATTGATATGAATGAATACTACTAAGTATTGTATACAGTAGATTTATTATTAAAAAAGAGGAAATATTTTTTTTATATAGTTGCTACCTATAAGGAATTTTTTAATTGTTTCAAAACTAAGCAGAGCTAATGCTAAGTTTTGAGTCAAACTGAGCTGATGCTTAGCTTTGTATCAAAATTGAGAGCTCTTGCTCGGTATTGTTTCGTAAATGAGCATTCACGACTTGTAGCAGTGATAAAAAAACGTGTTTTTTGGCATTCAAAACTCGGTTAATGCTATTGTAAATCTACATTGCAATTTTTTAGTAGTTGCAAATTAGATATGTTGTTTTAAATGTGTTTTTCATCACTGACTTTTTAGTTTCATTGTTATAGGTGGGCGGAAGTTTTTAAATGCAAAAAATGCACAAGATAATCATTTTGGAGGTTCGGCCTAGTTAGCATTTGAAAAGTTTTTATTTGCATGTTTTGTCATTAATATTTGATGCAAATTTTGTACATGTTGTGTCTTTATCTAATGTTGTATAAAGATGATTTCTAAATTTCATTGTTGTTTGTGAGTAAATTATGTTAATGGATATTGTGTTAAACTTACTTTATGGTTTTTAGATTGATTTGTATATGTTTTATATATTGATCAATTGAAATATAATTCGATGCAATTAGATTAATGGTATGTGGATTGCAGTGGCACTTAAACAACAACGTTTAAGACATGTTATCATTTTTTTGAAAAGATAAAGAATATAGATACAACCATGTTTAGGAACCGTTGATGGAAACAAATAATAACAGCATTTGTAGGAGCTGTTGAAAACTTGCGAAAAAATTATATACAACGTATAATAAATGCCGTCATAACTTAAAAAAATACTTTAAACACATTTTCACAGCAACTTATAAACGTTGTTTTAATTCTAAAACAATAAATTATAAACGATGTATAAGCGAAATTTATAGCAAAAAAACAACGCCGTATAAAAACTATTTTTGATCGCGTTTTTATTTTGCTGTTAGAAATTGTACATCAGTGACAGCATGTTGTTATACAGCGTTTATAACAATGTTGTTATAGCTTATTACGACGTTTATTACGGTGTTCTCTGAGCGCTGTGAAAATTTGTTTCTGATGTTGTGAGACTGAGGTACTCAAACAACATTCTCTTATCCGTACTCAAGATGAAGTGAATGTAATTCTCGATGGCTTCTTTGGTATGACTAGAATAGATGTTGTTCCCGCTTCTGAAAATGATATTATTCAAATCTGCCGGAAGGATTCTTTGCGTACTCGACAATCCACATTTGGCGTGGTGGCTTCTTTCCTTCCCTAGATTTCATTTTTAAGCTTCTGCAGCATCTTCATCTTGCTCCAGTTCAGTTGAATCCAAACACATATACTTATCTTCTATGTAACGAGCTTTTATCACTTGAGTCGGGACAATCTTCTCTCATTGCCCGTCTTCTTCATCATTTGCTACGACTGTCTATAACTAAAAGAGCGGATTCGCCTATTTTTCGCGTGAATCCTACAAAGAAACTGATCAACGACGGTATTAAGAAACTCAAAGACCAAGAAACTCAATTTTTCTATATCAGGTGCCCCCCAAGTATCATGAGAACTTTTTCCAATCCTAATGAGCTTTTATTTTTCTGGATTATTTGTGTCATCTCCATGCTTTATCTAATCTTTGTTTCTTTTCAGCCTCTACTCCCACGAGGAAAAGTTTGAATGATGAGGAAGCTAAAGTTGTTGATGAGATTTATAAGGCTTCCAAGACATCGGGAAGGCGATCCTATTTGCTGACTTTGACAATCTCTAGAAGCACGCCCTTCTGCCTCCAGGACAGAAGATTTTGGGGGCAATCATCCAACTATTTCCCTAGTGCCAAGCATTTGTCTTTGAGCTCTAGTGCATTCACACAACTGACCCTTATATTTCCAGGAACTCCAAGTAAGATTGTCTTACCAAAGTGACTTCAAAATCTTATTTCGCATTTAATCCATCTGACTATGTTTTTATGATGTTATTACTTTGATCGGCTAGCCAAAAGGGAAAATCTACTTTGGCTGCCCTAGCCCAATCTAAGGGCCCAGCTAAAAGAAGACTTATCATAAATACTAGTGAAACATCTTCAAAAAGGCAAAAGGATGAAACTTCTACTCCGTCCTTTATTTGCAAGGGTATTGTTGTTGTGCCCGCTGAGCAGCGTACTCCTGATCTTAATGCTCTCTTCATTGGTGTTACTCCTGTCGTCAATTCTTCCCAAATGACGACCACAGATAATGATCTTGTTAATCATATTTGGGTGCCTGATTCCCCAAAGAATTTGAATTTGGTGGAACATGAACTAAATGTGCATTCTTCTTCGAAACATGCCAGTCCCTTTGGGCCTTGTTCAAAGATTCAATATTTTAATGAAATTGTAAGACTTGCTCTTTCTTCCAAAGATAATACCAACACTATGTTGCCCTCTTCATCTTTAGACCTGATGAATTTGCGACAATCTCTCGTCAAGCAGCATCTTTTCATACAATCTTATTTCTCCCAGTTTCTTTTGTCTTCTATTCTTATATAAATGCCGATTTTGCTTTCTTATTTTCAGATAACCAAAAAATGGTTCTCCCTCTAAGAGGTAACTACTCCATATTCTTCTGAGATTGCAAAACTTAAAGAGGAGAAATCTTCCCTAGAGTCCAAAGTCAATTCTCTAAGTGCAGCGAAGGAGGAGCATGAGAAAGAATGAGTGGAGTTAAAGACATCACTTGAGAAGGCTGAGTCAGAGCTTGAGGAGGAGAGAAAGGCTAAAAACCTCATGTCTGATAAAGTTTTTCTCTTGAGTTGTCTAATCAAGAATTCAAAGACGAAAAGGAGAAAATGGCAGCTGACCATGCTGACAAGTTAAAAAAGAGAGAGAACCATCTTTTCAACGTCCAAGACGCACTCTCCAACGCTAAGCGAATTATTTTTGAAGCTAAAGATAGATTTTCTTAATTCTTGGAAACTTACTTTCTAGAGGCGATGTTGAACTCTTACGAAGACACTCTTTTCATGGCGTACTCTGATAACTTCCAAAAGTACCCTAAAGTTGAATTCCCTTCGATTAATCCTCCTATTGCGGGCATAGTTATGAACATAATTGAGCAAGTCAAGTAGGGATTCAAGTCCCTGAAAGATATGCGATGGAACTTGAGCAGTTTTAGTATATCTAAGATCTCTCTGATGATTTTGACCTGTATGATGGAGAGAAGGAAGATGATGCTACTGTTGTTGACAATGATGGTAGCGACGATCTTGGTTCCAAAGACAAAGACCATCATAATGAATTTAGTAGAGGGGATGACACCCCTCCTCCTTTTTCTAATGGCACTCGTGGCTCCGAGGATGCAAACCCTGATCCTTCGGATGCCCCTACTAACACTACAAGAAAAAGTAGAATAGACATCACAGTTTTAACATCGATCATAAATTCAACCAATGTCAAAAAGTTTTTTTAGCATCGAGAATTTTTAAAGTGACGTTGATTTCTCGGGCATCGATTTATTGAACGACTGATGTCTTAAATACACTTTTAAAAAATTGAACTTAGGCCATATCAAAAATCTTGTCTATTACATCACTTATTAAAATAGCTGTTGTCCATTACATCACTTGTTAAATGTATTATTGTTAATGATTAATAATTAGTAAATATAGTTTATATTTATTAATTATATTTTATAGTAAAATTATGTATTATTGCTGAGATGGATTGTACCCAAAAAACTGGACGGCTGACGTCCTGGACGGGGGATGACATGCCCAGTCAGGTCGTGGGGGTCCAGGGGGCAGCACCCTCGGCGGGGTGTGGGGGCAGCACCCCGTACATAAATAGTATATCTTGTTTCTTAGCAAAATACAAATTAGAAAAAATCTCCAATTAATTAATAAATTGAAATGTGCTTTAGCATCAGTTTCTATGCATCATTTACATCAGCTTCATGTGTGATGTTAAAGGTCTCGTAATTTGCTTTCCTTGTCAATCTGCACCACCCATAATTTCCTATATCTAGACGCTAATCACTTCTCCTAATCCGCAACCATCAAAACCCTTTCATCAGCCTCTTCCACGTCATCAGCAATTTCCCTCTTCATGTTTCAACACTCCCGCTTCACTTTTCACCCTTTGCGTTTTTATTTCTCAAATTTCTTTCCCATGCCGCGAAAATAAGTTTTCACTATTTCCTCACTTTCCTCTTCAAACAAAAATTAAATTTCTTTCTACTCACGACAACACAAATTCACTCTAAAAAGCCATCAATGACTGCATTGCATTCATTCACCCCCCATAGCAGCAACCTCATCTATTCTGCGTCGATCCTTGCAGCTAGCAGGACGTTAGATCCAGCATCAATTAGCAACGACGTTGACCTTATTGGTTCACTCTACCAGAAGATTCGTTCCATTATCAACGACCATATAGATTTTGTCTACTATCAACGACTTCATCAATTAAAATCATGGAGTTACCTGGTGATTTTGATTTTCGGGTTCTATGTTATTAGTATTTTGTAAATTGGCCATGAGTTTGATTCTCAAAATTATTCTTTGTATTTTTTGTTTTTATTTAATGTATCTCGGTTCTAAGGCGATGCCTTGTTAGTACATGTTTACATACTCATACAGGCTCGATTGATTACCTAGGCATTTGCATGTCCAAGTTATATGTATGTACTAATTAGGAAAAAAAGAGGTAATCATTAACTAGGGTAGTAGTCTGGTAATTAGTTATATGCATGTGCAAATTCAAGTTTTCCATGGCGTAGAGTCCCAAATGAGAATTACCCTAGCCATTAAATCAAGTTCATTGTTATATGCTACATCTCAACTATTATCAACACTGTTTTTAAATAGTAGAACATTGTCTTCATGGAGTTTCTGTTCTAGCAATCCTGTAAAGAAATTTTATAATTTGCAAGATGATGCGATACATCTGGCTTTCTCACGGGAGAGTCAAGCCCTTTCATTCTCACAAGGAACATGAAATGCATCCATGATATTACCCCCAGCAATGGAGCTGCATGGAGTAGTACTGCTGGACTTGCCTTTCTTAAATTTTTACCTCGAGTTCTAAGCCGAGAGGTATACTTTTCCTATTGTGGGTTGTTAACAACGTATACTAGATGAACTAAGCTCCTACCCTGCCCTTCACTTCTTTTTTGCAACATAGTCTTTTTTTAATCTTTGTTCTGCTCTCTGGTATTGCAAAGGAGCAATGAGGGTGAGCTGTTGGAGAAGTTCACGCCTTATTGTGTGACTAATTTTGGTTGTGCAGGGAGTTCCATACGTATTTCTGAAGCTTCATCAACCTGTTGCAAGGAGACATTAGCGAAGGCCAGTTTTTATTCCATGTTGTCTAGCACACTTTGGTCGTGCCATGTCCAGGTTGTTTATTATCATCGATCGGTGCATTTATCCCTTAGATACAGACTGCTATGAGGAGACACTAGTGGAGTAGTATTGATTTATTCCTCTTAAGTTTTTCAAACTAGGGAAAGATTTGTCTTCAGTGTTGCTTTGTTGTGTTTAGCTCCAATGTTGTGCTTATACGCTGACTGGTTGAGAGTGGGAGAGAGACTTCTGTGGGTGTTATTCTGTTCTGGTGTAAGTGCATTTACCCCTTCAATATAAGATTGTTTTATGTTTTTAGAGGAATGTAGGCAAGCTGTCTACACTACTAACACAAGCAGACAATTTTTATATCTGTACCCAATCACATCTAAACCCATAAGTGAATTACAAGTGAAATGAATTACATATTTACATGTACCGTGTAGTCTATGGTATTGCCTTTTTTGACATTATAAAAAACAACTCCTTGTAGTTTAGTGTAAAATCAAATCTAAATTTTTGGAACTACTAAATTTCATAAAGCATTTACTCATCTTCTCTCTTAGATATCTAGTACTGAGTAATCAAGTATGAATTGAATACTTCACCATCATTAGTATTAGATTTTTATATAGAAAATATTTCAATTCTTGCAAATATGACAACCTATCCACATTGGTATTATCAAAGTTTATAATATTTCTAATGTTCATTCTATCTGTTAATGCTTGCATCTTGTTCACATACAATTGGTAATTTGGGCATTTGCTATTTGTATATTTGTGTACACAAGACCATGTTGAGTCTGTCATGTTGAGTCTGGACTGTGTACTTCATCTTGTTGAGTTTGTTGTTCCACCATGATATTCACCAATCTTGTTTGTGCTCTCTCATATATGTTGTGTACTTGTGCTTTAACATTGAGCTTATTGAGCTGTTGTTTGTACTATGCATGTTCAAACTTGCTGCTGTAAGTTGCTTGTTTACTTTTGTTCACCACTTGTGTTTCACCTAGCACCATGTTCATGTTCACTGTTGAGCCCTGACTTGACTAAGCCATTATGTTTGCACCGATGCTATTATTTGCAGTGTTGAACTTAATGTGCTATGTTGATTCATGTTCATTTTGGACTGTTCATGTTACTTGAAAATCTGTAGTTGGTTTTGTTGTCGAGCTTGTGAGTCCATTTCCATTTCTATGATGTTTTGATCATGCCTCATGTTAGAAACTCGGTTGTCACTTGTCATGCATGCTGCCACATGTATTCTTGAATTACTGTTTAAATTTTATTATATTTTACAGTTTATTGCTCTAAAAATGTATGTGATAGGTACAGAAGAATGGACAGCTGGAGCATATGCTAGACAATGAAAATCAAGATCAAGTCTGCAAGAGTGATGAGTGTTGTAGCGAGGTGGCAATGTAAAAATGATTGTGTAATGTATTGAATTGTGTATGAGAAATGTGAATGTAAAATAGTTAGAGTCAGAAATTTGTGCTATTTCATATGTTGAAATAAAATATTTAATTAAGTTAAAATACTATTTGAATATTAAATTTTGTGCAATCGTATTTCATTTAATAAATATTTATTCCTGTATATGAGATGAGAAAACAACACAAACAAGCTATCAATGACATCAGTTTAAAGCCATCATAGACATCAATCAAAAGCTGATATGGTAAAATACTTATTACAACTTTTAATTAATTAATTTATGACGTCTTAAAGCTTCTTTGACATCGTCTTTTAACTGATGTAAAAAAGGGGTACTTTAGACATCACCGATAAAGACATCGCTCTAGAAAAATGAGGACATCGGTTTCTGGCTGATGTCTATGTGACTTTTCTTGTAATGTAATCAGGATCCAGTTGAAACTTTAACCAAGGATAGTAGTCCTTCCAACCAAGAGCATAAAGGAAAAGAATATCCTATTCAGCCTGAAGTCCCTACTTCTCAGCTATGGCTTTCACTTTTGAAGTGTTTTCTTCCTCCTTGGGTTAATGGTAACAAATTCCCTATAATTTGTAGATAAGTAAAAATACTTCCTCATTTTATAAGGCAAAGTTAGATGAGAAACAAAAGGAAATATTCCGGTCTCATATGGAGTAGGATAAGTTGTTGAAGGACTATATTGCTTTATCTCAAAAATATTACAATCTTGATAAAAGTGCCTTAAAACTGGTGCCTTATAAAGAAATCGAGGTCAGGCCAAGATTAAAGGCAGCATGACTTCGAGGAAAAAAAATTCTTAAAGAAAACGAAGAGTTGATGTCTTTATTTTGGATGTTGATAGAAGATTTGGATACTTTAGTAGATTTCTTGTACAAGGTCTATAATCAATTTGAAACTGTAGATTTTGTTGGATCTAGATTAACCCTGGAAGGGGGGGGGGTGAATAGGGTTTATTACAGTTTAAAAGTGTTATTAAAATTAATCGCAGCACGGATAATAGCAGAGTAAGTAAATGCAGAAAGTAAATAACACATAGAGATACCTAGCTTCGGCAAATCTTACCTACTGCTACATTCCTAAGGTTTCTACTAGGTGTTAATAACAGATCCTGCTTACAGACCCTGTAAACTTGCACTTCCTGCTCTTGTACTAACCCTACGCTCAAAACCCTAGACTGACCAATATCCCCTCGACCAGATTTTCCCGAATTACAAACCCGTAATCCGTAAACCCCAGATTTTACGGACTCTAGTAAACTGCCAGTTAACACTCTAACTGGTTTCCCCTAGATTTTACAGAACCCTAGAAACTGATTCAGAATGATTTACAACTCAAATTCAAAAGCAATACAAAATAAAAACAAATAAAACCCTATTTTAAATAGAAATTGTTTCTCCCTTTAAACAAATGGGCTAGCCCTTTTGAATTGTGCTGCACCCGATCTTCATTTATCCGATCACGCTCTCTTTAATTTCTCTGGAGAAAACAAATGGCGGCGACGATGAATGGAAATTAGGGTTTCATTACAAATCCCAAATTGAATCTCGATCGTTTGCTTCTGGAATTAAATCTCTGATGCTTCGAAACTGTGGATGACTATGTGTTCGATTTGGGATACGGTGATCGAAAAAATATGTGAGTAATATGAATTTGATTGCGTTCTTTGAAATGATGCTTTTACTTTTCGATTCACTAATTGCCAATGATGAAATGGTGTACATATATAGGATTATAACATCTTATAATCGCTCTCTGATTTCACTGTATTGGCTCGACTAATTTGCTGTTGCTTTCCCTTTTTGATTGACCTTGGGTTTCTCGACTTTGAATGAAATTTGGAAGAAATTCAATATGGTTTCTGGTCCCTGATTTTATGTCGACCATTTCTGGAAAGGCAATTGAAATGAAAATTGATTGTTTCCCAAAATGACTCATTTCTAAAATTCGAAAATAAGGCTGTATGAAGTCCATGTTATGAATTGTCCCGTGATTTTGCTTCACATATGAACCTGGATGGTTTCATTTATATTGTTGAAATGTAACTCTTCCCATATATGTTTTTCTGCAAATTAAACTCTTGCCAAAAAGAATTCTTGCATATTTTTGAAAGTTGCCAAATTTATGAATACTCATTTTTCTTTGATTGATTCAAAAAACTAGAAACAATTGATTTGCTCAAGGAAAGTGTTTCTCTGAATTGTTGAAATCGATTAAACCCTTGCCAAAAACTGGAATTGTGATTTCTCAAACAAACTTTGTTAAAACTGGAAGTATCAAAACCTGAAGCCAATTAATTTCAGGAAAATAACATCCTTGGTCCACATTGCTTGATTGCTGGAATTCAATAAAAATTATGAATTCATTTTATTTAAACAAATCCTGGCTTAAAAAATATCTGATGCGTGATTAGCTTCCAAGATTTCTTGAGCACAATAAATTTTCTCCAGTTAATCTGTGTGCTATACATTTTTTTTGGATAACCATTTGAACTTTGAATCCACATGTTATTGTTGCTCTTAAATGTTGTATGTGCTATGTGCTATGTGATGTTACTATCTTGTGATGCACAAGCTTGTGCACATTGTATTTGGTTTGCACATCTTGTAACCATACAAATTGGAAGCACCACCTTTGTACCATGTATATGCTGAAGTTGATCATCACCAATTCATGTTGACTACACTTAGTTGCTTTCACATTCATGCTAAAACTGATCACTATATTATCATTGCTGTGTACATTCATGAATGTTTGAGTCTGCTTGCATATATATGCTTTGTTCCCTTTCTTTGAACTATATTCATGCATCTGCCTGTTTGCTGCATTGATCATGTGTGACTCTTAGTTGAAAACAAATTTTCTACTGTAGCTTGAAAACTAGCTTGTTGTAGTTGAGCTGCATGGCTCGACCATGGTTGAACTGTCTTGTATACATGAATATAACAATACTCCACTTGCTTGTGCATTTGAGCTGCGCTGACCTTTTATGCACAGGAACTGTTGTGTGCACCAAAGCTTCACCCATGTTTACATGTATACTTCTCTTGCTGTTGTTGACCATTCATATATGTTAATTTTGAAGGCTGCATTCATGAATCTTTCTTCCTTGTGAAACCTGTATTTTTGCTGGTTCCAAACTCCATGAATCCATGACCTAAAGAGCTATTGACTTTGACTTGATCATTTAGTCTGTGCTGCCATGTTGATTACCCCATGTATTGTTGTGTTACCATTTTTACTTGCACTTGACCATATTCACATGTACATTTATATATGTGTATATATACACAACAGTGTGTGTATATATATATCATGCACGTGTAATTTACTTATCAGCAGACTGCTGCACTGTGTTGTGGCTGTTCAGAATCAGCTAGTTTTGACGTTGGTTCTGATCAGCAAACCAGTGTGGTATGTTGAGGCTGATCAGTGGGTACTAGATAGATATATACAAACCAGATCAAGTCATTTAAAATGATGAGAAAAAACACCAGTGAACTGAGGCAAATACAATTTTAAAATTTAAAATTTATATTTGCACGTATACAGTTTTATTTCTATTGCATTGTACTGTGTGTGTGTTTCATGTGACAGGTAAGCAGATGATGACTGGACTGACAATGAAGATGCTGTGAAGACAGAAGATTGAAGACAAAAACAATGTGAAAATGTGTATATGGGTGAATGTGTGTATAACTGAGTGTGAGTGTTGTAGAGAGGAACTTTGTACTGAAATTGAATGTATTGAAATGTATATTAGTGAATATATACAAAAGCGTAGTTGTAATCTGTACTGTTTAAGTATTGAAATAAAATATTCTACTCAAATAAAATACCGTATGAATATTTAAATTTCTGTATAGTTGTATTTTATTTAAATAGAAATATTATATTCCTGTTTGTTGTGCAGTATACCAGTACAGTTACAAACACATTTATAATAATATATATATTTGGTTGTTGTCATCAAACAAAAATCATATAATTGTGTATACAACGCCTTTATATACAACAATCTCCCCCATTTGATGATGGCAAATAAATATTTAAGATTTTGAAAATAATAAATGTGTTTGACAGTGAATATTGAACTCCCCTATTTATTAGCTCCCCCTACAATAGAAAACCCCCCCTATAACTGTGCATGAGTGAAATGAACTGTTAATAATGAATTTTCTAATGAATTTTCAAAATTAAAAATATTTATAAAATATTCAAACATAAATCAAAATGTCAACCCATTCTCCCCCTTTTGTTATCATCAAAAGGATTCAGAATTTAAAATATAGATGAAAAATGACTAAAAAAAATTAATTTCAGCTCAAGAGGAAGAATGGTCATCATAAATTTCAACCGGTCAAATAAAAATCATAATAAACTGAGAACTAGTGACATATTTCACATTGTAGAGAATGATGGATTTACGATGAAATTTATACAAATGAAGAGAGCTATAAAACAAATAATTCCAATTATTTTGCAATAAGATTTTCAAAAATATAGCACAAAAACAGTGATGGATTCAGACTATAGTTAATAATTCAATTTAAGTGACAAAATTGAATAATCTCAAATCCCAATACCCATCAATCAACAAATCATAATACGTCATAAGATTTCAACACATTTCACAAATTAGAAAATGGATTGATAGGCTGACTTTTACGCACCAATGAGAATTTCATATAAAAATTTATTTATTGCAAATTATTTTCTTTTCTTTTGCTTTCGATTTAAGAGCACACTGACCATGCATAACCAGAGCTTGGATTTTTAAATGAGGTCAGTTGCAACTTAAATTATAAGTTGTCTCATAACCATGCTGTTAGACCAAAAAATGGTTCTAACACCCAAATTATCGTATTTAGAGCGTAGGATATGAAGAAATAACTGAAAAAGTGAGAGAAAAGCAAGACAACAGGATTTTTATAGTGGTTCGGCGTTAACAAGCCTACATCCACTTCATAGTTTCTCATTTCATTCATGGATTACAATTATAAGGAATTCAATCACTCAATCGCTCAAATACAATGAATAATTCTCTCCGAATTCATTGATTTTCATTGGAGAAGAAGGTGGTAATTGGTGGGGGAATTCGGCCATGGCTACCATGAATGAATGAAATACCAAAAAGTCCCTTCAAATGGCCATGTTGTGGTGTATTTATAGCTGTAGATAAGCTCTGGGCGCTTCCGGTTCGGATGGGCCACGTGGCGTGACCGGAGGAGATCTCAGAAGTAGTGGAGAACGTGGAAAAGTGGTTACCAGGTCGTGCTTTGCCAAGTGGAGTTCGATCCGCAATTGTAGGAGTCTATTATGCCAAGAGAAGAGGTCAAACTCCGTGTGCAGAAACAGGTTCAGTCGGTTCGGATCGGATCCGAACCGAACCGGTTGTTCGAGCAGATTGCCAACGCGCACTTCTGTGCAGAATACTTCAGGAGGTTCGGGTAGAGGGTACTCCGATCCGATCCGGAGAGGGGGATCCGATCCGATCCGAAAGGAGGGATCCGATCCGATACGGAGAGGGGGATCCGATCCGATCCGAAAGTAGGGATCCGATCAGATCCGGAGAGGGGGATCCGATCCGATTACATTTGCATGTATAATTCAAATTTTCCATCTTTCTATCACTCCATCCAAGTGATCGCCAATCAATGTAAGTTCATACTCAAGTCCCTGGCTTTGGGTAGCCTGGTCACAAAGCAGGCTAACATTTTGCCCCCCAAAGTACATCTTATCGCAGATGAGATGTGCTTTGATTAAGTCGAGATAAATCTTTTTAGAACGCCATCCATCCTTGAGGAGACTTTATCGAATTGTTGCACTACTTCCATGGGTGCTAGCTAGTACAAATTCTATGGAAGGAGTAGTCGAAATGATCGGGTAACCGTTTTAAACATCGTCGAATCAAGATGTTGATTTCCTTCATGATAAGTCATGTGGTATGTTTGGCTCCCGTGTGAGATCGTACATGTACAAGTTGATGCCAAACGACGCCATCTTCCTAAACAATTCAAGTGCATTACTAAGCTAAGATTTCTTTAATGTATACAATAGCCGTCCAAGTCATAGTATGGTGTCAGAATCTTCGTATCTTGAGCTAGCATCTGGACCGTTCGGATAGAGTGCATCAGAGTCGGCATATGAATTTGTCATTTTTTGCTTGGATTCGGACTATCTCGATGTCAGGATATTAATCTAGGACTCCATGATTGCATCTAATCGTAATAATAGTGCATCCGGAAGCCATGATCACTTCAGATTGTTTTATAGTCCCGTGATCACATACGAGTCAGTACGAGATGTTGTTGAAAACGTGCAAGCCAATAGCTGGTAGGATTATCACCATTGTAAGGCAGCAGAGGAGTTCATCATAATCTCCATTTGATGCTGTTGCAGATCAAGTCTTTGAATTCTTGCTTGATCCGTAATTTCGCTCACTTGGATGGTCGGGATGAATCAAGTCATATTCTAAAGATATAATGTATATGTTCTGAATCATGCATTGAGTTAGGGTCATGTTTAAAGTCAATCTGCCAGTTGAAGTTGATGTTCCTAGCATTAGTGGAGGACAAGCGAAGTCAGTGCTTATGCCCCCAGCATTGTTGGGGGTTATGATAGGTCAATCGGACATCCATTCTTTTAGCCTTTATGCTTTTTTCTGCCGCATCGGGTTAGATATGTAGGTTCAACAATCTTAGTCACCCTGTGTCGTTATGTGCACATTCCCAAGTCATCAAGGATTGGAGTTGTATATGCGAATGGTCGAATCACATTCGCGTTGGGGTCAACCCATCTGTTTAGCCAGAAAGCAGTGATCGCCTTACTGAGTATATCAGCAAACTTAGATACTCTCCTCGCATCAGCTGCAGAGTTGAGTAAGCTCGTCAGTCGTGCAAGCGAGCGAACATCGTTAGTGAGTTATTCGAGTTCCTTCGTTCACGCTTTGGCATAATCTGAAATAGCCATCATAGTCTTGTTGAGTCTATCTCCCGTGCTTGGTTCCATTAAGCTTGACAATCAAGACCGCGGGCCCCAATTAATGACATTGGTCATTTCCAGAATTGTTAATTCCTGTTAGTATTTCCTGGGGCTTTTCTTTTTCCTTTATTATTTGAAGAGTCAGATGGTGCTCCATTCTGTCGTGAAGACATTGAGATCATCCATTTCAACATTAGCACACTCTTATTGCACGAATCTGTCTGTCTCAGGATAGTATTTTCCAACGTTTCTAGGAGAATCTCATGATAGAGAGATACCAAGGTTTGTTTCAGAGGTGAATTCGCCAAGTCCTCTTGGTGGGTCTCGATGTAAAGAGATTTTGAAGTTTGAGATATCCAGAATACCGGATACTACAGCAATCAACGCCATATATGGTCCAGGTCGATTTACCGATGCCACTGCGGCGTTGAATCTCTTAAGGAATGCATGCAGGGTCTTGCCTGATCTCCGTTGAAGCATCAATCAATGTTGCCAATTTGGCCCTCGTCTTTGAGAAGTTGTCGCTAATTACCTAACTTATGCCAGTGCCCCCGGTATGAAGTCTTAAATTGGGTGGAAGCCGGTTTCTGGCTTCTTGGTTATGCATATGTAATAGCAATCAATCAGGCTTTTTTTTTTCTGGATGGTGATCCACTACTTGGATGTATGCAGGTTGCTCTTGAGGAGCCATTCTTCTGCTTATAGTCTGGGTTATTGTGAAGCTCAGATAATGGTAAATGTGCCTAAGGCTGGCAGATAGTCAGATGATGATGTTCGAAGCTCTTATCCTGTACTCCCCATCCATGGGGATTTTACTAAACGGTGGTCATCAAATCCACGTATTCTCTGAATTCATACTCCCTCATCAAGCTGTGAGTTAGAGTTTGATAGAAAATGATTTATTCGTGTCCAGCTCATGTTAGTCCTTGGTCTCCCATCCAAGCTTTGAGGTTCGGAGTCGGATGGCAATAAAGTTAGACTATAGCTTTTTCGAATGCTCTCGTCTTCCCCCTACATGGGGAGCCTCATGTTGAGGTTGAGCTGGATTTTAAACATTCCTCCGAATTGGAGCAAAGGTTGGTCGGGCTCCGCGTAAATTTTTCGGCGACTCTTACATATCCATCGTTTTCATCCAAAATGTCACGGTCGGAAGTTGCATGTTACAAATACCTGGGAGGAGGTTGGTTGTATCTTTGTGTCATCAAAGACGACCATGCTAACTTGTCCTAGGGTCTTATATTATCTGGACCACGGGGCAGGGAGCGTATGAGCCAAGTTCATTGTCGTTTGAATTCCCATGGAGCTCGCTCTAGAGAATAAGTCGAAGCTACTAGGCCCTCCATCTATCCGAGTAGAGAAGTTATCCACCATTTTCTGTCGTTTCCGGAGAAGTTCATCTCGCTGATCCATGTGAGTTCACAAATCAGCAAGGGTACCATCCATTTCATATCTAGCTTGACATGCTGAGGGATCATCACAAGAAGAAATCTGCTACCTTCCTTCGATCCTAGCGCCTTCTGCACCAATATCCTCAGCACGGAAGAAATTTCTATCTTCCTTCTTCTTCTCTTTTGAGTCTGAGTGTCAGGCAATTCGCCTCCGCGCAAGTTAGGAGTCAAAGCAATGGCATCTCCCTTTACATGGGGTCTTTCAACCAGGAAGTCGGTCCGGACTAGCAAATGGACATTCACTCTGCATCCATTTCGTGGTCCTCAAGCAGCCTGTGAAGATCGAAGTATAAGTTAGTCACAGACATATAACAGTTATGAATATTTTCAGCAGTGCGGCCCCAGTCCGGGGGTAATGGAGAAAGGTCGACAGTTGTATCACATCCCTTTTAACTTTAGACATGGATGCATGGAAAAGAGACATTGCTTTACAAGCTTATGTGCTCGAGTTATTCCGTTTTCCATTCAACGTATTTGCGAGGTAACACTCGTCGTTGCACTTGGGCTATGGCCAGTCACACATGGGTGTGTATGTTGATTTGATATATCACTCTTAGGACCTCCTTTCAGTGATTGCATTAAGTCGCGTGACACATTATTAAACAGTTCACTCTCAAGGCCTCCTTTCGGTCGTCGCCTTGAGTCGCATGAAAAGTTTAGCATTAGGCATCAGCGTCAGCCTTCTGGACGTGGCCCTTTGTTTGTTTTCCACCAGCCTGTTGTGGTTGTTGCGAGTGCGGCGCTCACATTCTTGTCTTGTTATCTTGTACAAGCCTGCACTCAATAAACAAAGCAAATCCCTAAGCAATAGGTAATAAAGCACATCACAATCAAACAAGGGTTCCAATTCAAAAACCCCTGAAATCAAATAATATCTAGCTAATCATATAGAATTTATATAAAAATGGGGGTGATGTGTGTCATGAATAGAGGGCCTGGCCAGGGCCTGTTTGGGATTGATTAAGATCGATAGTGCATTGTCCCCCATGCCCGGACATGAAGGGTTCGGGCTCAGCTTTCACTCTTGCCCCCGATACTACAGCGGGGTAGGAGCCCTTTTATGGCATTTGTTCAACATGCCTTTATACTCTCCTGTCGTATGCCTAGGATAGAGTGGAATCAGGGCGGTCTTTTAATCGTGGTGCACCTTCACGCCTTGAGGACGTCATCTTCCCGTCCTTTATACTCTCTCTCGAGTCATGAGAGTTAGAGTTATGGACGTCGTCTTCCCGTCCTTTATACTCTCTCTCGAGTCATGAGAGTTAGAGTTGTGGGTTTAGTGGTCTTAAGTCATGGTGCACCATTCACACCAACCCAACAGATTTATACTCTCTCTCAAGTCGTGAGAGTTAGAGTTATGGACGTCGCGGTTCGTCCTTTATACTCTCCCAAAGTCAGTTTGGGTTAGAGTTGTGGATCGAGTGGTCTTAAATCTTGGCACGCCTGTCACACTCGTCCTAAGTTTATACTCATATCCAAGCTCTGAGGATTAGAGTTAGTCGGGCAAACAGTCGGGTCACATTTGCCTTGGCATCATCCCTTTGCTCCTACATCAAGGGCAAAGGTCGCCATCAGGGATGGTCGGTTCACGTCCCTATTGATTTTATACTCCTCCCATTGGAAACATGGGAAAGAGTTAAAGACGTTTTTTGGAGAGCGGTCGAGTCACACTCATCCTCGTCTTAACATTTCCCTTTTGCCCCCACATCGAAGGCAAAAGTTATGTCGTTCATGTGATCGTGCCCCTGTCATTTTTGCACTCTTCTCGTTGGATCAGGGGATGGAGTCATAGAACTGCTAAGTGGTTATGTCACACCCGAGTATATCTCTATGTCTTGCATGGCGAATCAATGGATAGATGATGAGGAGGCCTCATTAGTATGTCCATATATGGATAACACAGGTCGAACTCGTGTGCATTTACTCTCTTGCCCCCACGTCAAGGGCAAAAAGTCGATGAATGAATGGTCGAACTTCTTTTGCTTTAGAATGTTGTCGTTAGGCCAATAGTAAGCGGGTGAAGGGTCGAATCACGTTCGCCAAAGCTTTACATTCCTCCGACTAAACCATGGAAGGAGTAGTTGGCACCAAACTTCGGGTACCATGTAGACGGTCGAACTGCATCCATCCGGAATCGGATTCCGACGTTGAACGTCAATGCACAATTATCTTGAGGTCTTCCACGTGTGAGCCAATGAATGAATGGTCACCTCGGATCCATCCTAAGCTATACAACTTCTCTCAGGTGAAGGACGTGGCTCTGTAAACGAGCAGTTCAATCGGGCTCGTTACGACAATGCTCCATAATTCTTCCTGTGGGTGCTCAAAGTTTGATCGGTACCAGATTCGGGGTACCTACATCATCCACATATAAATTCATCTGAGTTAGTTACATCAATAACTCATAAAGCATGGAAATATAAGAGTCATGGTTAAAAAGTAATCCTGTTAAAGGAATGAATATCATTCTGTGCGAAGATGGCATTGCACGCTCTTTGCAGGTCCATTTTTCCTCACTACATCTCTTTCAGGGGATGGCTGTCAAAATCTTTAGCTGGCGATGAATGTCTTTTCAAACCGTTGTGGGGTGGCAGTCCCAAGAATGAACAGACCTTGAAAGAGGACTTGGAGTGACAAAGGCAATTAAGTAAATACTATAAGCGAATGACGAGGTCGCATCTTATTTGAATCGCCTTCTTGCCCCCAAGCTAAGGGCAAGGATTGAGTATGAGGGAGTCATGGCTGCTAGGGGGATAGTCATATCTCATCCATCCGCAGATATGCCTTTAGTCCCACATTGGGAATAAGATCTAATGCACAGATAATCAATCAGCATCAAGGTTTAAGTGCTCTAAACCTTTAACTTGCCACCTCTATCGAGTAACATCTCCTAATTAGCTAAATATCAGGCTCTTCCAGTAACATGGTCGCCACGGACCATTCCCATTCCATCTTTCATTAGGAATTTTAGCAATAGATACCAGGGTGTAATGTAAGCTCTAATCGCCGCTAGAGCTGGTCAGTTTAGAACTTAGTCAGATAAACTTGACTACAATAGCATGGCTTCCAAGGCTTGAAGTAATGTTCATGTTTTCTATCACAATTTATGTATGAAGTCGAGAGCTAACGGTCGATTCATATTTGTTTTGATCTCGAACTCTCATCTCTTGACAAAGGTCATATGGTGACTGGTGAGCAGTCAAGTTGCTATCATCCGAGCAAAGATTCATATGTCCAATCATGGCTTGCAGGGGTTCAGCTGTTACCTATCGCTGGGCACCAAAGTATGTTGACCTAAACCTTATTCGATGGAAATCAGTCTTCCTCAATGCGATTGACAACAAATAGCCATTGCAAAGGTTAGCTAAGTTCTTCGGGAGGTGAGACGCAGGACATTTTATTCATCACATCATACAATTGAAGTGTAGCTTTGGGATGTTGGGATCCTTAGCTGCTTTCTGGTATCCCACTATTGACAATCAAGGTCACTAAAATCATATGAATCATCTTTGAAGTAGTGTTCGAACTGTTCTATATAACTGTCATTCGATGCTCCGCCGATTGGGCAGGTTTAAGTCATATAAATGGGATGGTCACTACTCATTAGGGAACAACATCAGTTGCATTGCTGAAATCCACACTATCAGAGTTCAAGAAGATGAGGCAACCATTAGACAATCATTATCTCGTATACTGTCATTGATAGCAAGCTGAATCTGACTGACAGTTCCTCCCATTGAATGGCATCGGCAAATAGAGGCTATGGCTTCTGGAGGAATCCTAGTCGTTGCCATTTGGTTGTCATATTCTTTGACTATCCACCTTATCTTCATTAACAAACTTTGATGACTACTGTTGGTCAAAATATACGTCGAGCCGAAGGCGAGCCGTGCTCCGAGCCGAAGGCGAGGCCGTCAGCGGGTCCGGGCGCAGCGCCGGCGGGGGTCCGGGGCCCCGCAGTCCCGGCGGCGATCGACCTAACCGGTTAGGTCGAAAATGTGGGCACCGCACGATTTTTTCGATTTTGGACGATGGAGCCTTTTCTGAAATGGTCATAAAAATGTATTTTTTCCCAAAAACAGCTATTTCGGTTCGGATCGGATCATCCCTTCAAATTGCGGCTCGGGAGTGCCTTCACGTTGGGTCGGATCATAGATGCACCATCGGTAACATTCATTTCCTCGGTTCGGTTCGGGGTACCCACTTCGGTTCGGAGATGCATCATCAGGTCGGATCGGGGTATCAACAGCAGCTGGATTCGAGTCCTGCTAAACGGGTCGGGTCGGAGCATTGTCCCCGGGTCGGTTCGTTGTGCCACTCCGGGTTAGACGTCTTCTGGTCGGATTGGATTGGGTATTTCATTGGATCGGGTCGGGGTTACGTCATCAGCAAGCGGCCGATTCGGATCTTTTCCTGCGGTTCGGGTCGGATTGATTTTTCATTTTATTGGGGTCGGATCGGACCCCTGGTCATTGGATCCGAACCGATGCTGCTATTACTAGTACTGGCGTCTCAGTGTATAACTTCGTGGGGTCGGGTCGGACCCGACCCGAACTGAGTGGGGCTATCCGAACCGAAGACATGCGATTCTGCATTAACTCAATCCGATCTGCTGGTCACCCGCATCCGATCCAGAGACTTTTTCGAACTGGAAAGTCATTAAAAATGTAGAATTTGCCGGATTTCCTCATCGGACTTGGCAATCCAATAAGTAGATTGGAGAATCCTTAAGCGCTGAGAATCTTCGTTCTCAGTGAAAGCACCATAATGTTAGACCAAAAAATGGTTCTAACACCCAAATTATCGTATTTAGAGCGTAGGATATGAAGAAATAACTGAAAAAGTGAGAGAAAAGCAAGACAACAGGATTTTTATAGTGGTTCGGCGTTAACAAGCCTACATCCACTTCATAGTTTCTCATTTCATTCATGGATTACAATTATAAGGAATTCAATCACTCAATCGCTCAAATACAATGAATAATTCTCTCCGAATTCATTGATTTTCATTGGAGAAGAAGGTGGTAATTGGTGGGGGAATTCGGCCATGGCTACCATGAATGAATGAAATACCAAAAAGTCCCTTCAAATGGCCATGTTGTGGTGTATTTATAGCTGTAGATAAGCTCTGGGCGCTTCCGGTTCGGATGGGCCACGTGGCGTGACCGGAGGAGATCTCAGAAGTAGTGGAGAACGTGGAAAAGTGGTTACCAGGTCGTGCTTTGCCAAGTGGAGTTCGATCCGCAATTGTAGGAGTCTATTATGCCAAGAGAAGAGGTCAAACTCCGTGTGCAGAAACAGGTTCAGTCGGTTCGGATCGGATCCGAACCGAACCGGTTGTTCGAGCAGATTGCCAACGCGCACTTCTGTGCAGAATACTTCAGGAGGTTCGGGTAGAGGGTACTCCGATCCGATCCGGAGAGGGGGATCCGATCCGATCCGAAAGGAGGGATCCGATCCGATACGGAGAGGGGGATCCGATCCGATCCGAAAGTAGGGATCCGATCAGATCCGGAGAGGGGGATCCGATCCGATTACATTTGCATGTATAATTCAAATTTTCCATCTTTCTATCACTCCATCCAAGTGATCGCCAATCAATGTAAGTTCATACTCAAGTCCCTGGCTTTGGGTAGCCTGGTCACAAAGCAGGCTAACACATGCATTACCAGAGCTTGGATTTTTAAATGAGATTAAAGACACACTTATGTATCATATATTTTTATTATTTTCAGTTTCAAAATGAAAAACTCCTCAGTATACAAAACCAATGGATGATAGAAATTTGATAGGTACATAAATGGTTTGTGAAATAAATTTATAAATTAATTATATTATGGAATATGACCAACTGTACCGAGATCATTGAAAAAATTTCAATTGTCACTAATTCTAAAAAATAACATAGTCCCATTTCTATCACAAATATTTCCACTGTTTATTCAAAAAGATTTTAAAACATATTAACTCTCCACATTTATATAAAATTATCATGGAGGGCAGAATTATGATAGATAAAGGAGATGGTCATGAAATAATTGCTAATTCAAAGATATTATAATAAATGTTCAACCATCATGAAGAATAAAATCTCCTCTTGTTGTGAAATATACTGCAGTCACAATTCATGACAATTTCAAAATCTGTTAATAATTTTGATGAATTATAGGTACAGTTCAATTTGGATATAGATTTCAATTTCTGAATTAATAACCAATAAATAACTTTAAAATTGAAAATCAATTACAAAAGGGATATGAAAAACTATACAAGCCAAGAGAAATTAAAAAATATATATACACCAACAAACAAATTCAGCACTTCCAAACTGATACCACTTGATGTCTCACTTAATCAGGATTTTAACATGACACTGGAGACAAACAAGGATAATTCAGACAACATAATTTTAACCACAAAGCCCAAGTAGAAACGGTTAACAAATCAAGAAAATTAATTTCATCTATCAGAGCATGGTATATATTTGATACCAAAACAAGCAGTCACCAAAAAAAATATTTTCCAGAAAAATATCTAAGCAGCACAAAAATCATTTTCAAAGTAGACTTGTCAAGGATTTGTTTCAAGGATATTTTAGACTGTCAAAGAATGGTTCATGATCCAAGATTAAATATATGGTTTATTTTAAATCATTCGAAGGGATATGAAAAGATCGAGATTCAATGAATCAGTCACACCAGATTATAAATTTTAAATTCACGATGTGTGTGAGATTCAAGAAATCAATAATTTCAAAGGATTTTAAACAAACAAATATTAAAATCAAATCATCATGAAATAGCAGTGAGTGTTAATGACCATTTTTCAAAAGAATTTTTCACAAATTTTTCTGATAATCACAAGAGTAATTTCAGATCATTTACATCAGACTTAAGAGATATTCATGATCTGGAAAACTAAAAATAATTTATTTGAAATCACTTGAATCAATGTCAAGTTTGAGATATAATGAATCATTCACACAAGATTAATAATTCCAAATTTAAGTGGTGTGTGAGATTCAAAATATCAAGAATTTCTGATGATTTCAAACAAACAAATTTCAACCATAATGATCATGAATAAGGATGAATTTCAAGATGTATCACAGATTCAATACAATTCAAAATATCCTAGCCAATCTGAAAAACATTGAAATTATCACAACTGATAAATATTGGTGTGTTGTACTGAGTATATTATTTCAAGCTTTTCTAAAATGAATTAGCGAAAACTCAAAACAGCAATGGTGTGTGAAATTCCATTAAACTTTCAGATCTTCAAAAATTTAGAATTCAAATTAACAGTGTTTAGGATATGACAAGAATACATCAACACTGTTATGAATTCAGAAAACAGAAAACAAACTTCAAAACAATTGCAGATATTTACAAGTTTAAATTCAAGATCTGGAAAAGATTAAAATCATTAGAGTTTTATTCAAAAGAAGCAAATTTCCAAAAAAAATATGAATTCTGCAATTGGAAGTTAATGAATCCCAGAAGAAGTTACAATGATATGACAGTGACAAATCATATCAAAAAATAGAAGGGGTAGAAGGAGAAATACAAAAAGAAAAAATATTTACAAAGATGAGTTTAGAGATCATACCTGAAATCGATGTAAACCAGAATCTCTAACTCATTAGTCTTGGCTAAGGAACTTTGAATGATTGCAGAAGTATTGAACAACTTGAAACCAAATCTCTTTTTCCTAGCAGTTCCTTAGCCTCCTTCGGTACCTAACGGTTTAGAGAATCGAGTGGTCTAACAAAATTTGTAAAACCACTCACAGTTTCGTTCACAGCTTTAGGTACCCAAACTTGTTTATATAACAATCCATCATAATTTACCAAAGTACCTTTAGGGACCCAAATCTGTTTGAAATTAAATGAATTCATTGTATTTCTTTTTGGGGTCCAGGATGGTTTAAATGGATTGTTATCAAACAAATTCACATCACGTTTATGATTCAAAAATCCTTTGAAATTATTTGAATTCAAATTTTAAATGCAATTCTTTCCAAAGCACTTTGAATGTTTTTTCAAATCATTTGAATTTCGTTTTTCAAAAACATTATTTTTCTCAATGCCAATACCATATTTAATTCCAATAGAAACTCGGTTTTGTAACAACATATTCAACGATTTTTCCCCATTAGAGAATTTTTCCAAGGTTGATTCTAATCGTTGGATTTTGGATTTAAGATCACTATTATCTTTCATTAAATCTGAACAACGATTGTTAGTGATCTTTCTTTCATCATCATGTTGTTTCAAAACCAAAATTTCAGATTCAAGTAATTTGATTTTGGCTTTGGACTCCGAAATTTCAAATTCAAAATGTTTTTGTTTTTCAAATTCAAGTTTTTCAGAATTTTTGAAATTTTCAATTTCAATTTCAAGTTCTCTTAAAATCTCTTCAGTTTTCATCAAACTTTCCTTTTCAAAAAATTCATATTTGGAATTAACCTTATCCAACTCCTTTTGCAAAGCATTATTTTTATGAATTAGCTCATCTTCATGACTTTTCAAAATCAAAAATTCATTTTCAAGTTTTCTAAGATTTTCGTTAAAATGAGCTAAATAAAATTTCAAATTCATACAATCTTTACAATCGGAGTTTTCGGGTTTTAATTTCAAAACATTATTTTTGCATCGCAACTCAAAATTTTCAGATTTTAGAATTTTATTTTTCCGTTGGAGACGATTGATAGTTTTAGTTAAATCATTACAAAGAGAAACCAATTCTTCATATGAAAAATCTCCATCCTTTGAATCATCATTTATAGCTCCAATTAAGCACACATCTGAATCTAAGTTGGCAATTGAAGGTTTTGGGTTGTTGTTGTCATTTCCATACAACGTGTTGAGAGTTTTCCAGATATCCTGCGCAGTTAAACAATGAGAGATAAATTTTAATTGATCATTGCCAAGATAGGAATAAATAATATGCATAGCATGAGCATTGAAAACCTTATTCCTCATATCTAACATATCTCCTAAATTTTCAATAATATTCCAATATTCTAAATTAACAGATTTTAAATAGGATTCCATTTCTGATTTCCAAATTAAAAAAATCTGTACCACTAAAAATAACTGGAATACGACTGGACTGACTCTCAGAATTTTGACAACTATGAATCACCATGACTCTAGAGTTAATGAATACCAGGCTCTGATACCAATTGTTGGATCTAGATTAACCCTAGAGGGGGTGAATAGGGTTTATTACAGTTTAAAAGTGTTATTAAAATTAATCGCATCATAGATAATATCAGAGCAAGTAAGTGCAGAAAGTAAATAACACACAGAGATACTCAGCTTTGGAAAATCTTGCCTACTACTGCATTCCTAAGGTTTCGATTAGGTGCTAATAACAGATCCCGCTTACAGACCCTGTAAACTTGCACTCCCTGCTCCTGTATTAACCCTACGCTCAATACCTTAGACTGACCGATATCCCCTCGACCAGATTTTCCTGAATTACAAACCCGTAATCCGTAAACCCTAGATTTTACAGACTCTAGTAAACTGCCAGTTAACACCCTAACTGTTTTCATCTAGATTTTACAGAACTCTAGAAACTGATTCAGAATGATTTACAACTCAAATTCAAAAGCAATACAAAATAAAAACAAATAAAACCCTATTTTAAATAGAAATTGTTTCTCCCTTTGAACAAATGGGCCAGCCCTTTTGAATTGTGTTACACCCGATCTTCATTTCTCCGACACGCTCTCTTTTCTTTGGAGAAAATAAATGGTGGCAGCGATGAATGGAAATTAGGGTTTTATTACAAATCCCAAATTGAATCTCGATCGTTTTCTTCTATAATTAAATCTCTGATGCTTCGAAACTATGGATGACTATGTGGTTCTTCGATTTGGGATACGGTGATCGAAAAAATATGTGAGTAATATGAATTTGATTTCGTTCTTTGAAATGATGCATTTACTTTTCGATTCACTAATTGCCAATGATGAAATGGTGTACATATATAAGATTATAACATCCTATAATCGCTCTCTGATTTCATTGTATTGGCTCGACTGATTTGCTGTTGCTTTCCTTTTTTGATCGACCTTTGATTTCTCGACTTTGAATGAAATATGGAAGAAATTCAATATGGTTTCTGGTCCCTAATTTTATGTCGACCGATTCTGGAAATCAAATTGAAATGAAAATTGATTGTTTCCCAAAATGATTCATTTCTGAAATTCGAAAATAAGGTTGTATGAAGTCCATGTTATGAATTGTCCCGTGATTTTTCTTCCCCTATGAACCTGGATGGTTTCGTTTACATTGTTGAAATGTAACTCTTCCCATATATGATTTTCTGCAAATTAAACTCTTGCCAAAAAGAACTCTTGCATGTTTTTGAAAGTTGCCAAATTTATGAATACTCATTTTTCTCTGATTGATTCAAAAAACTAGAAACAATTGATTTTTTCAAGGAAAATGTTTCTTTGAATTGTTGAAATCGATTAAACCCTTGCCAAAAATTGGAATTGTGATTTCTCAAACAAACTTTGTCAAAACTGGAAGTACCAAAACTTAAAGCCAATTAATTTCAGGAAAATAACATCCTTGGTCCACATTGCATGATTGCTGGAATTCAATAAAAATTATGAATTCATTTGATTTAAACAAATCCTGGCTTAAAAAAAATATCTAATGCTTGATTAGCTTCCAAGATTTTTTGAGCACAATAAATTTTCTCCAGTTAATCTGTGTGCTATACATTTATTTCTAGACAACCATTTGAACTTTGAATCCACATGTTATTGTTGCTCTTAAATGTTGTATGTGCTATGTGATGTTACTATCTTGTGATGCACAAGCTTGTGCATATTGTATTTGGTTTGCACATCTTGTAACCATACAAATTGGAAGCACCACCTTTGTGCCATGTATATGCTGAAGTTGATCATCACCAATTCATGTTGACTACACTTAGCTACTTTCACATTCATGCTGAAACTAATCACTATATTATCATTGCTATGTACATTCATGAGTGTTTGAGTCTGCTTGCATGTATATGCTCTGTTCCTTTTCTTTGAACTGTATTCATGCATCTGCCTGTTTGCTGCATTGATCATGTGTGACTCTTAGCCGAAAACAAATTTTCTATTGTAGCCTGAGAACTGGCTTGTTGTAGTTGAGCTGCATGGCTCGACCATGGCTGAACTGTCTTGTATACATGAATATAACAATACTCCACTTGCATGTGCATTTGATTTGCATTGACCTTTTATGCACAGGAACTGTTGTGTGCACCAAAGCTTCACCCATGTTTACATGTATATTTCTCTTGCCGCTATTGACCATTCATATATGTTAATGTTGAAGGCTTCATCCATGAATCTTTCTTCCTTGTGAAACTTGTATTTTTGTTGGTTCCAAACTCCGTGAATCCATGAGCTAAAGAGCTGTTGACTTTAACTTGATCGTTTAGTCTGTGCTGCCATGTTGATTACCCCATGTATTGTTGTGTTACCATTTTGACCTGCACTCGACCATATTCACCTGTACATTTATATATGTGTATATATACACAACAGTGTGTGTATACATATATCGTGCACGTGTAATTTACTTATCAGCAGACTGCTGCACTGTGTTGTGGTTGTTTAGAATTAGCTAGTTTTGACGCTGGTTCTGATCAGCAAACCAGTGTGGTATGCTGAGGCTGATCAGTGGGTACTAGATGGATATATACAAATCAGATCAAGTCATTAAAAATGATGAGAAAACACACTAGAAAACTGAGGCAAATAAAATTTTAAAATTTTAAATTTATATTTGCGCGTATACAGTTTTATTACTATTGCAGTGTACTCTGTGTGTTTCATGTTACAGGTAAGTAGATGATGACTGGACTGACAATGAAGATGCTGTGAAGACGGAAGATTGAAGACAAAAACTGTAACACCCCGCCTCCGCTAGGGTCACTCGCAAAGGAATGCACTAGCTTTAGAGGGGCATTATTGGTAAACATGCACAGAAATATCACAAGACAGAACATATAAAATAGCGGAAGTAAAATCGAACTTTCATAAACATTAATAATTAAGGTCTAAAGCCTTTTACATCAGAGTACATCAAAACCTGTCTTGCAATAGTAAAGAAGCATAAAGACTTTTTCATAAATTATTCCCCAAGTAAAAACAGTAAAGTAGCCATAGCCAAGAAAAGTCCAAGCCATCCATGATGACCTTCAAGCAGAAGAAGTCTGAACTAAACAACAGTATTTCCTCCCTGTAACCTGGGGGGGGGGGAAACGGAAGAAAAGAGGCGAAACAAAACGGGTCAGTCAAAAAGACTGAGTAAGCCCTATCTACTATCAGCATAAAAACTAGTAAAGTTAACTGACATGAGAAACTAAGATGAACATAAGCATGATGACAAGATAGATAAGCTAAACCAAAATAGCAGGATGAACTACTGAACTCAGATAAACTAAGGTGTCATGATAAATTACGATGTCAAGATAAAACAAGGTATCCCATCGTCAGGTTCCTATCAAGTATAATATCCCCAAGATATCTATCACGTATAACATCCCATGGTATCTATCCTGTCTTTTAGCTCTGCACCTACCGTACTAGTATCCCAACCATATCATGTGTTATCCATGAATGACCCTTACTCAAAAGTCGTATAATGGTCCATGTCAACCTAATATGTCGCATATATAGGTTACTCAACTCGTATATTCCTTTCCATGTAAATGTCCAGTCCCTTGCCGTAGACCATACGGGCTTTCCCATAAGATTTTATATTACTTTAACATAGTTCCATGATCCTTAAGATCGGTTTGGACTGTTACCCTAAACCTAGCTAGGGTCTTCCAACATGAATTATCGTTTGTACAACTAGGACTTATGCTACCTAGGGCTACTAGGGATTATGCTTACCTATTGCACGTTTTCGTATCTCGGTTTTGGTTCAACCACCCAGGGCCACTAGGATTTACGCTAACCGTCAACCGCGCCCTTCTTCCCACGCATTCATCGTGAATCGTTTTTCCATGACTGTATGCACATGTATCACATCGTGCCATCCGAGTCCTGTCACAGGGCAGATCAGGAAATACAGGACTCGGTCGGGAGCTTCCGATTTATCTGCCGATGCAGATGCTAAGTTCTATTTTTTTCTATACGTGGCTATGGTCCCACGAGACCACTCCCTCAACTAGCGAAAGACAAGACAGGATAAATCCTGTATGAGAACACACTACTGGCCAACCCACAATCCTAGCCTTACCGCAACCATAATTAGATAGCAATTATGGTCTTTTGGGTGTTCTCTGCCTTTCCGTACGTACACGCTTGACCAAAGATGGTAGGTAGCCTGACGAAATGCTATCTAGGGTACGACCGTGTATCGTCGACTATCCCCTATCCATCCCCGTCTTTAGGTCGCTCGTATAGCAACCAAGGCATACTCTTGGTTCTTCTAACGCAGACCTTAACCTCTCATGAGCCTAGTATGATCACCTGGCAGCTCACAGAGGGATACCAAGAATATCCTCACGTTCCCCGAAGCCGCTGCTTCGTTACCCAGTTCGCTGGAGCCTTTATCTAAATCAGATACTTGCTCCTACTCGTATACTTAAACGATGACCTACCGTATCAGGTTACTCATCTATCTATGAACTGGTCTAAATTTCCTTGACTAAGAATCATTACTTAGTTATTCTTCAACTAAGGTTTACCACTTAGCCTTATTCCCGTTATCCTTGTTAACTACGGTTATCCACCTAATCCTCAGAACTAGGGTTTACATAATGGATTAAGTGTCACTTAAGTTCATGACTTAACCCGTCTACAAATCATGTCAAAATTGGCTAAGTTTCCAAGTTCAAGACTTAACCCTACAAACCATGCTCAAGTTGGTTAAGTATATATTAACTTGACCCTATCAAATTACTGAGTCAAATCGGTCAAGCGTATTTAAGCGATTCGTGACTTAGCCTTATCATGTTTTCACGTTAGATTGGTTAAGTATAGGTTAACTTAACCTCAATAAATTCACGAGTTAGATTGGTTAAATATAGGTCACTTAACCACATCAAATCATCATGTTAGCTTAGTTAAGTGTTTAACTTAACCCCATTAAACTACCAAGTGGGATTAATTAAGTCTAGGCTAACTTAACCCCATCCATTAACTGTATTTTTCGGTTAAGCGTCATTAAGAAAACTTACTTAACCTTACCAAGTTATCGTGTTGGATTGATTAAGTGTTGGTTAACTTAACCCCGTCCACTAATCATATAAAAATGGTTAAGTGTCATTAGGCAAATCAAGTTACTTAACCTACCCAACCGTGTCATGTTTTGTTAAGTATCATTAGCCTAATCAATTTACTTAACCCATTTGTCCATGTCATATTTGGTTAAGAGTCATTAATCAAATTAAATTAACCCTATCATGTGGCATTAATTACTTAATGCACCTCAACCTCTCACATTAGACTTTGTTGTGGTTACTAGTTAAGCCGGTCGGTTCCGGGTAGCTTTACACCACAACTTGGTCTAACCTCGGGTTCAAGCACAACATGACCAACTTCTCACATTGGGTCCTATTGTTTGCAACTACTAGTTAGGCCGGTCGGTTCCGGGTAGTTTTACGTTGCAAACTCAACCCAACCTCGTGTTGGTCACTTTCATGTTTAGTCTAGTGTCATGTTCATAAGAATATGGGTAGACCTAACTCAATAGGTAAATTCCCAATTCCATAGTATGGGTAGACCTAACTTAATAGGTAAATTCCCAATTTCATATTTTCAAACATACTCACATGTAAACTTCCATGTTATATTTCAAGTCACGTTTTCAAGTTGTATTATCATGTCATTAGAAATTACCCATAACATAACCCAACGCTTTTAAACTCGCATATACGTTCGCAACAACGTAATGGATTAAAAGAAGAGACTTGGCAAAAGCATGACAAAAATGGATATTAAGCCACAAGTTAATCATGGTGGCAAATGAGGCACAAATGTGTTCATTAACTTGCATGTTACATTCTTAAGTCTCAAAAACATGCATAAACCCAAACTTGGCACATAAGCGAATCATAGTGACAAAAGACATGGAATGATGACTAGTAACTCGCATATATCATCATATAAGGGTTATGACTTCATATGCAAGTTGACATAAAGGTTATGAGGGTTCTCATTGAAACACCCCACCTCCGTTAGGGTCACTCTCAAAGGGAATGCCCTAATTTTGGTGGAGGTTTATAAGTATAAGTCACAGATATACAAGACAGATATAAGAACACATATTTGTAAACAGCGGAAAAACAACAAACTTTTATTTCATGAAAGCAAATACGTGCTACAACATCATCACCATAATTGTCGTACATCTTTTCCATAAAAACATAACACTTTCATAATCTTTCTTGATTACATTATTAAAGAAGCATAAATAAAACATAGGTAAACTGCAAAAGCCCCATAGAGTTTGTCTAAAGCCATAGTTCAAGACGAAAAGGACCAAGCAATACATTTCTCTTCTTCAAGCTGGATGTTAAGGCTGGTCAAGCTGTTGTGTTCCCTCCCTGTGGACCTGGGGGGGGGGGGGGGGAAATGGAAGAAAAGAAGACGAAAGAAAAGTAGAGTCAGACATAAAGCCTGAGTAAGTCTAGTACTATTCTGTCTATGAATAAAGAAATGGGTATGATAAGTATAAAGAAGAAGTGGGACAACACTATAAACTTGGTTAAGTTGTCTAGGGATGAATATGCTATCGTACCCCATGTAATCTCCGAACCCATATAAACTAGTTTCCAACTGGCACCCCTTAATCAGGGTGATGTGATCCGTTCTATGATGATCGGCTCCTACTCGCATAGTTACATGTGTCTTACGGCCCCCGATGTTGTAGTTACCTATGCTGGTCCCACCATGGGGTGTATCAAGTCCCATGGCGGCGGCCCGACACAACCTTAGAATGCACAGGTATGCTACTGGTGCCCAGTGCTTTATTTTTCTGCGCCGGAGTGTGTGCACGCCTGCACCCCGTTAGAACCTACACTGCTACACCACCGCCGTCGATTTGACCTCTTACAATCAGCCCAGTAATCGTGCCCCACCCTTCCTAGTTTCAGGGTATCCTGATACACCTTCTAGGGTTACTGCTGAAAAGGGTCCCCCCCGTTGCTAGGTTTTCTATCTCTAGCCAACATGCTAAGTTGGTTAAGTGTTTTCTAACCTAACCCCCACCAGTCCGTTTAGTTTAGCATGTTCCATTTTGATTAAGTCTTTAGTTCACTTAATCCTAACAATCCTGACTCAGCCTTAATTGTCTTATTAAAGCCTTGACCTCTCACATTAGACAGGTATTGTTGTGGCTGCCTGTTGCCGGTTGGTTCCGGGCAGTCTTACGCCACAACTCAGTTTAACCTCGGGTCCTTATTGGGCTCCATGTTTAACCTCCCACATTGGATAGGTATTGTTGTGACTACTGGACAGCCGGGCGGTTCCGGGCAGGTTTACATCACAACTCAATCCAACCTCGGGTTAAACACATCGTATGTTCTACATTTACATATTTTGTCTTTCTTCTTTATTTTCTTATATGTAAATATTTGCGGCCCATTATTAAGTTAATGGTGTAAAGGTTACACCATCCATGGGCCGAACCCATACTTGAATTTGGGCCCTTCTATTTTATATTTTCATTCATTAGTAATTTTAACCCAACGTTATTTTCCCCCGTTTAACACGTCCGTTTATTATATATATATGTTGGGCTTAGCCCTTTAAAGCCCAACTTAGCCATGCGAAAAAGGGGAGGCTTAAAGCGTGATTACATACACGAAAAGGGGAATGTGTACGCATGAACTTGCAATATGACGTTGGAAATACAAAATAGAAACTGGTGTACTTGCATAGTAGTGACATATACTTTGGTCATAAAGCATAAGTGACATGAATCAAACCATGTAAACTTGTAGTTAAGTTAAGAATATCACTATCGACACATAGGCTTACCTACAACATAAACCTATATTTTTATTCAGGCATAATGTCAAACATAAGCAAACCATGTTCATAAGACTACTACATGTTTACAAAGGTGTCTACTTTTGTGACTAATACAAAAGTATAGTTAAATTTGTTCACATAACCATGGCATAAATATTTCTAACATGAAATCATGATTTTTTACTTTAGTCATGCAAACTTGCAAAAAGGGATTTTGAATCTAGCCTAGCTATGTATCACATATGACATCATATAATATAGACTTAACATGGATTTCAATTATGCCAAATATCAATCATAGCCTAGTCATATTCATAAGTTTGCAAATAAGTTTTCTAGTACAAAAGCATGTCTTAATACATGGTGCCAAAATTTCAACATGGTTTCATATGAATTATGATAACCCAAACGTATTCCAATTACTTCACAAAAACGATGTTTATATAAAAATACACATTATGATGGCATAGTAGCAAAACCCCAAACTTGCATGAATTTCAATTAATCAACTACATACATGTAGTTTCAACATGGATTACATCATTTGCGAATATTCCAAACGTATACTTGCATAAAACTACCGCATGTAGTTTTTCATAATTGAATAACATAATTCGAGAATATCCAAACGTATACAATATTCCAAATCGATAAGAACGCACAAATATGAATTACTTTTATTGCCACAAATCAAGTATACAAACCAACACAATTATTTGTTCATACCAAAATAATACTCTACTTACAATGGTGTGGCGAATTCTCAAATTTAGGGATTTGATTTGATTGAGTTGCTTTATGCCTTAGAATTTGTCTCCTAATCCTCTCTCTCCAATTGGTGGCTACCCCTAGTCGTTCCTCAGCAACATGGCGGCTTTGTTCTTATTTTTGAATGAATAGATTAGGGTTGAGTCTAGGGTCCTTTTTATAGGGGTAATGAACTGATTAGGGCCATTGATGTTGCTTGGATTGATCGTAGCCATTCATCCTAAGGAGAGACCAATTAGAGCCTGCCACCTAGCCCTAATGACAAAGCAGACCACAGAAAATCGACCAACATAGAATAGGCCAGCCAGGTTGGACTGGGTTCGACCTGGCTCTGGACCAGGTCGACATGCCTGTCGATAGCCCTGTCGACAGCCCTATCGACCTGGCTAGACCAGGTCGACAGCCCAGTCGACCTGGGTGCCTTAGGCGGGTGTTCTTCCGCCCTGGCCCATTGGGCCCCATTTTGGAATTTAAACTTGATTTTATTCTGTTTGAATTTTAAATTTAATTTAGAAACTTCCGAAGGCCATATCTTCTTCATACGGACTCCGTTTTTCGAAAACTCGGACTCTATTTCGCGTATTTTTCCGAGACGAACGCAATGGCGTATCCCGTTTCCCTTAGTTCTTTGATTTCAAATTAATTATACTTTAATTTGTGAATTTCATAGTTATAGAATTCGCGGGGTGTTACATTCTCCCCCACTTAAAAGGATTTCGTCCCCGAAATCTTCAAGTTAGGAGGAATGTATATCCTAACATCCAATCATCCATCTACTCATCCATCAAACACGAGCATCCATTGTCCTTAAAAGACTTCTAATGCTTCATGATCATATGCGAAGTGTGTGTGTACATGTACTTATCTAATGCAAAATCAGGCGGTCTACTGATTCAGTTGACCTCCTTAATGCGAATTATGTAAGTGCCATGAATCCATTATGTATGCAAATCTTCCTATTCTTGATTCTACATGAGTGCATAATCATTCAATACAAATGCAACATCCACATGACAACACATTAAAGTTCAACCATATACGAATGCAAACATATATGCATATGCAATATGAAGTGACTGAGCCGATCTAAAACCTAGATTGTGTGTGTATATGCAACCACGAGCAACCACTAGCAATCACTTGCAACCACTTGCAATCATCATCCATAACATGTTTCAATTACATGTTTTCATCCAAAGGGTTTTCTACCTAAAAGATAAGGTCGAGGAAATATACCTAAAAAGATAGATAAAAGCGCAACTTAAGGAAAATGAAAGATCAAGGATGTACCCTTGAACAGAAAAGGGTAGGCTGTACGGATTCTAGCTTCAGTTTCCCAAGTCGCGTCTTCCTCGGCGTCGCTCCACTGAACTTTGACGAGCTTGACTTCACGGTTGCGTAGCTTCTTCACTTCCGTTCCTAAGATGCGGGTTGGAACTTTTCTTATGGTTGCTTCGCGTTCCACTTCGGCCTCTTCGAGGATATTTGGCTCTACCACCTCAGCAGACTCATGTAGACATTTTCGGAGATGTGAAACGTGAAAAACGTTGTGGACTCCGGCCAACTTCTCGGGTAGCTCTAATCTATAGGCCATTTTCCCAATTTTCTCGATGATAGGGAATGGCCCTACGAACCTTGGCGCTAGCTTTCTTGTGGTTCCAAAACGGACAACGTTCCTTAGCGGTGATACTTTGAGAAAAACTCTGTCTCCAACCTCAAATTCAAGGTCGGTCCTCCTCTTGTCGGCATAGGACTTTTGTCTGTCTTGAGCAGTCTTCATCCTTCTTCGTATTAAGTCCACTTTCTCTAAAGTCTCTCGGATCATATCCGGTCCAAGTATGAGCTTATCTGTAGACTCCCACCAACAAGTGGGCGATCGGCACGGTCTTCCATATAAAGCTTCGAAGGGCGCCATTCCGATGGTTGCTTGATAGCTGTTGTTGTAGGCAAATTCCACCAAAGGAAGGTGGTCTTCCCATGTCCCTCCGAAGTCAAGGACGCATAGTCTTAAAAGGTCTTCCAAAACTCTGTTCACTCTCTCCGTTTGGCCGTCGGTTTGGGGATGATAGGCCGTGCTCAAGCATAACTGCGTTCCTACTGCTTCTTGCAGATTCCGCCAAAACTCACTGGTGAAGATGGGGTCTCGGTCACTAACAATGCTAGATGGTATTCCATGGAGTCGAACGATTTCCTTGAGGTAAAGTGATGCTAAAGATGAGGCAGTTCTTTTACTTTTTACAGGTAAAAAGTGGGCGCTTTTAGTAAGCCTATCCACTATTACCCAAATGCTAGTGTTGCCTCTCCTAGACCTAGGCAGCCCATCGATGAAGTCCATTGAGATGCTATCCCACTTCCACTGCGGGACCTCCAGAGGATGTAGCAGTCCGCCAGGCTTTTTCTGTTCCGCCTTAACCTGTTGGCACACCATACACTTAGAAACGAACTCTGCCACGTCCTTTTTCATGCCGTTCCAGAAGAAAGTCCTTTTTATGTCTTTGTACATTTTATCTCCGCCTGGATGTATCGTCATCTTGGAGTGATGTGCTTCCTCGAGAACCTTCTTTATTAAATCTTTTGTCTGTGGGACGCATAGTCTTCCGTCTCGCCTTAGCAAACCCTTATCGTCGATGGAGTATCTGTTGAGGTGACTTGAAGTCTCACCACTAATTAGCCTATCAATTATTTCCACAAGCTGAGGGTCTTCGCGTTGTGCTGCCCCTACCGAATCCACTAAAGTTGGGCGCACTTCGAGAGATGCTAGCAAGCCTGGTACGAAATCGGAGGAAGGCCTAAAGTCGAAGCTGGCTATAAACTCTAGGCTTTGTCTTTCAACAAACAACGGGCTTAGGGTCAATTTCTTTCGGCTCAACGCGTCTGCCACTACGTTGCCTTTGCCCGGAGTGTAGGAGATTTCGAAATCGTACGAGGCAAGAAACTCCATCCATCTTTGTTGCCTCAAATTAAGATCCTTCTGCGAGAAAAGATATTTCAACGATTTATGGTCAGTGTAAACTTCGAACTTCTCACCTAGGAGATAGTGTCGCCAAGACTTGAGTGCAAAGACGATGGCGGCTAACTCAAGATCGTGGGTTGGGTAGTTCTTTTCGTGCACTTTCAACTGCCTCCCGCCATAAGCTACTACCCTTCCTTCTTGCATTAAGACGGCGCCTAGCCCTGTCCCACATGCATCCGTATAAACAGTGAACATCTTGCTCCCATCTGGCAGCGTCAAAACTGGGGCTGTTGTGAGAGCCCTTTTTAGTCGTTGGAAAGCAAACTCGCAATCCAAGTCCCAATTGAACACTAGATTCTTCTTAGTCAATTTCGTGAGCGGAGCTGAGATTTTCGCAAAATCCCTTATAAATTTTCGATAGAAACCTGCTAGTCCTAGAAAGCTTCGGACCTCAGTTGCATTCCTTGGTGTCTTCCAATCCTGTACTGCCACTACCTTAGCAGGGTCCACTGCTAACCCTTGTTTGGATACTATGTGCCCAAGGAACCTCACCTCTTCTCTCCAAAAGTGGCATTTGGAGAATTTGGCTTTTAGTTGATGGACTCGCAAAGTTTCCATGATTGCCCTTAAGTGTTGAGCATGTTCCTCTTCACTCTTTGAGAAGATAAGGATATCATCTACGAAGACCACTACGAATTTGTTGAGGAAATCTCTAAATACCCTACTCATCAGGTCCACGAAGTAAGCAGGTGCATTTGTCAGGCCGAAAGGCATGACAAGCCATTCAAAGAAGCCGTCTGGGGTTCTGAACGCCGTTTTATCGATGCTATCTTCAGCCACCCTTAGCTGATGAAAACCGGTTGCTAAATCGAGTTGGGAGAAAACATACGCTCCTACAAGCTGGTCAAACAAATCGTCAATTCTAGGGAGAGGGTGCCTATTATTTTTCGTTAGCTTGTTGAGCTCCCTATAGTCAACACATAGACGGAGTGAACCATCCGCCTTTGTAGCGAACACCACCGGAGCGCCCCATTCTGAAATGCTCCTCCTAATGAACCCCTTTTCTAGAAGCTCTTTAATCTGTTTACTGAGCTCTTTCCTTTCCCGTGGAGCCATGTGTCGAACGGGCAATGCAACGGGCTTTGCATTATCTACAAGATATATGCGGAAGTCTATTTCCCGCTTCGGAGGCAAGCCCTTCACCTCTTCGAAGACATCCGGATATTCCCGGACCACTCTAACTGATTGCAAATTTTCAACAGAGGCATCTAGCGATTCAAGATAACTAAGCATAACCGCATATGAGGGATTACAAGAAATTTCCAAAGTATTATCGAGCTGGGTTAGGAGCCTAACAAACCTTTTCTCATAATCAAGGATGGCCCCATTACTGGATAGCCAATCCATACCCAAAATCAAACCATAACCCGAGAAGCCCAAAACAAAGGCACTACATAGAAATTCTACACTTAGAATAGAAATTTTCAATCCCACACAGATCATAGACAAATGAGCTGGGCCCCCAATTGGGTTTGAAACAATTAAGGGGTCCTCTACCATACTAGTTTTTAGGTGCAGAGATTCTACTAAAGCAGACGAGATAAAGGAGTGTGATGCGCCAGAATCAAATAAAGTGCGAACGGGGTGATCATAAAGATAAACTACGCTTTCTACAGAAGTATTTATACCTCGCTGTTGCAAAGGTGGTGCTTCCAGCACATGGACTTGTGCCCCTGGGGTGGATCCAGCCCTCTGCCCCTGTCCTCGTTTCTTTGGGCAATCCTTAGCCCTGTGGCCTGTCTCACCGCAAGAAAAGCACCCACCATTCTCCTTGGCCTTCTTTTTCCGGCAGTCCTTTACTAAGTGCCCCACTTTGCCACAGAAATTGCACTTCCTCTTCTCTTTGTTGCCTTTCCCGCCCTTCTTAAAGTCTGTCTTCTTGGGCTGCAAACCCTCTTTCTTCCCTTGAGAGCTTTCTGCCTTCGTCTCCTTCTTGCCCTTATCCTCTTCATTCAGCAATGCCATTTGCACCAATCTTTCATACGTGGCTCCCATGGGTATATGGGTCATGGCCAAACTGTGTAATGGCTCATTCAACCCTTTGACGAAACGGAGAGCCTTCTTGTGCGGGGTGTTGACTAGGTCAAGCCCAAACCTAGCCAGCTCATCGAACTGATTCACATACTCTCTGACTGTCTTGTCCCCTTGCTTAAGAAATAAGAATTTTTCCAACTGCAAACTTCTTTCCGCATCTGAGAGAAATTTAGTCTCAAACCTTGCCCTAAAGTCCTCCCATGTCTCCACTGGTCTTTCAGCATTAGTGACTTCCCACCAGTAGGAAGCCTCGCCCTTCAATAGCCACACTGCCAATTGTACTTTTTGTCTATCCTCTACCTCAAAGATGATAAATAGGTCCTCCGTTTCTTTCAGCCAATTTCTAGCTGCCACGAAGGACTCAGTTCCATGGAAATCCCTTCCTCCCATAGCTTTAAAATCTTTACATATCTTAGCAAAAGTGTTTCCCCGTGGAGGAGGTGGAGGAAAAGGTGCCGCTGCAGCTGGATGATTTCCTGCAGCTGGGGGAGGAGGAACGGTAGGACCTGGCTGAGTGGCCCTTGCTTCTAAGAACCGTTTAAACCAACCAGGTATTGGCACCCCTTCCGGCAAGTTAAGATCTTCGGACATGCTGAAACAAAAAGGATAGATTCAAAACGAAGGATAAGAGATAGTACCTATAGCTTTGGGGAGTGGACTTTGCCTTTTTAAAATAAAATAATATTTTTCTTTTAAAAATGCTTCTTTAAATTTCCTTTTTGAAAATAATTTTTCAAAACTTTTTATCTTATCTGGTAAACCTATGCTCTGATACCAAGTGAAACACCCCACCTCCGTTAGGGTCACTCTCAAAGGGAATGCCCTAATTTTGGTGGAGGTTTATAAGTATAAGTCACAGATATACAAGACAGATATAAGAACACATATTTGTAAACAGCGGAAAAACAACAAACTTTTATTTCATGAAAGCAAATACGTGCTACAACATCATCACCATAATTGTCGTACATCTTTTCCAAAAAAACATAACACTTTCATAATCTGTCTTGATTACATTATTAAAGAAGCATAAATAAAACATAGGTAAACTGTAAAAGCCCCATAGAGTTTGTCCAAAGCCATAGTTCAAGACGAAAAGGACCAAGCAATACATTTCTCTTCTTCAAGCTGGATGTTAAGGCTGGTCAAGCTGTTGTGTTCCCTCCCTGTGGACCTGGGGGGGGGGGGGAAACGGAAGAAAAGAAGACGAAAGAAAAGTAGAGTCAGACATAAAGCCTGAGTAAGTCTAGTACTATTCTGTCTATGAATAAAGAACTGGGTATGATAAGTATAAACAAGAAGTGGGACAGCACTATAAACTTGGTTAAGTTGTCTAGGGACGAATATGCTATCGTACCCCATGTAATCTCTGAACCCATATAAACTAGTTTCCAACTGGCACCCCTTAATCAGGGTGATGTGATCCGTTCTATGATGATCGGCTCCTACTCGCATAGTTACATGTGTCTTACGGCCCCCGATGTTGTAGTTACCTATGCTGGTCCCACCATGGGGTGTATCAAGTCCCATGGCGGCGGCCCGACACAACCTTAGAATGCACAGGTATGCTACTGGTGCCCAGTGCTTTATTTTTCTGCGCCGGAGTGTGTGCACGCCCGCACCCCGTTAGAACCTACACTGCTACACCACCGCCGTCGATTTGACCTCTTACAATCAGCCCAGTAATCGTGCCCCACCCTGCCTAGTTTCAGGGTATCCTGATACACCTTCTAGGGTTACTGCTGAAAAGGGTCCCCCCCGTTACTAGGTTTTCTATCTCTAGCCAACATGCTAAGTTGGTTAAGTGTTTTCTAACCTAACCCCCACCAGTCCGTTTAGTTTAGCATGTTCCATTTTGATTAAGTCTTTAGTTCACTTAATCCTAACAATCCTGACTCAGCCTTAATTGTCTTATTAAAGCCTTGACCTCTCACATTAGACAGGTATTGTTGTGGCTGCCTGTTACCGGTTGGTTCCGGGCAGTCTTACGCCACAACTCAGTCTAACCTCGGGTCCTTATTGGGCTCCATGTTTAACCTCCCACATTGGATAGGTATTGTTGTGACTACTGAACAGCCGGGCGGTTCCGGGCAGGTTTACATCACAACTCAATCCAACCTCGGGTTAAACACATCGTATGTTCTACATTTACATATTTTGTCTTTCTTCTTTATTTTCTTATATGTAAATATTTGCGGCCCATTATTAAGTTAATGGTGTAAAGGTTACACCATCCATGGGCCCAACCCATACTTGAATTTGGGCCCTTCTATTTTATATTTTCATTCATTAGTAATTTTAACCCAACGTTATTTTCCCCCGTTTAACACGTCCGTTTATTATATATATATGTTGGGCTTAGCCCTTTAAAGCCCAACTTAGCCATGCGAAAAAGGGGAGGCTTAAAGCGTGATTACATACACGAAAAGGGGAATGTGAACGCATGAACTTGCAATATGACGTTGGAAATACAAAATAGAAACTGGTGTACTTGCATAGTAGTGACATATACTTTGGTCATAAAGCATAAGTGACATGAATCAAACCATGTAAACTTGTAGTTAAGTTAAGAATATCACTATCGACACATAGGCTTACCTACAACATAAACCTATATTTTTATTCAGGCATAATGTCAAACATAAGCAAACCATGTTCATAAGACTACTACATGTTTACAAAGGTGTCTACTTTTGTGACTAATACAAAAGTATAGTTAAATTTGTTCACATAACCATGGCATAAATATTTCTAACATGAAATCATGATTTTTACTTTAGTCATGCAAACTTGCAAAAAGGGATTTTGAATCTAGCCTAGCTATGTATCACATATGACATCATATAATATAGACTTAACATGGATTTCAATTATGCCAAATATCAATCAGAGCCTAGTCATATTCATAAGTTTGCAAATAGGTTTTCTAGTACAAAAGCATGTCTTAATACATGGTGCCAAAATTTCAACATGGTTTCATATGAATTATGATAACCCAAACTTATTCCAATTACTTCACAAAAACGATGTTTATATAAAAATACACATTATGATGGCATAGTAGCAAAACCCCAAACTTGCATGAATTTCAATTAATCAACTACATACATGTAGTTTCAACATGGATTACATCATTTGCGAATATTCCAAACGTATACTTGCATAAAACTACCGCATGTAGTTTTTCATAATTGAATAACATAATTCGAGAATATCCAAACGTATACAATATTCCAAATCGATAAGAACGCACAAATATGAATTACTTTTATTGCCACAAATCAAGTATACAAACCAACACAATTATTTGTTCATACCAAAATAATACTCTACTTACAATGGTGTGGCGAATTCTCAAATTTAGGGATTTGATTTGATTGAGTTGCTTTATGCCTTAGAATTTGTCTCTTAATCCTCTCTCTCCAATTGGTGGCTACCCCTAGTCGTTCCTCAGCAACATGGCGGCTTTGTTCTTATTTTTGAATGAATAGATTAGGGTTGAGTCTAGGGTCCTTTTTATAGGGGTAATGAACTGATTAGGGCCATTGATGTTGCTTGGATTGATCGTAGCCATTCATCCTAAGGAGAGACCAATTAGAGCCTGCCACCTAGCCCTAATGACAAAGCAGACCACAGAAAATCGACCAACATAGAATAGGCCAGCCAGGTTGGACTGGGTTCGACCTGGCTCTGGACCAGGTCGACATGCCTGTCGACAACCCTGTCGACAGCCCTGTCGACCTGGCTAGACCAGGTCGACAGCCCAGTCGACCTGGGTGCCTTAGGCGGGTGTTCTTCCGCCCTGGCCCATTGGGCCCCATTTTGGAATTTAAACTTGATTTTATTCTGTTTGAATTTTAAATTTAATTTAGAAACTTCCGAAGGCCATATCTTCTTCATACGGACTCCGTTTTTCGAAAACTCGGACTCTATTTCGCGTATTTTTCCGAGACGAACGCAATGGCGTATCCCGTTTCCCTTAGTTCTTTGATTTCAAATTAATTATACTTTAATTTGTGAATTTCACAGTTATAGAATTCGCGGGGTGTTACACTCATGTTGCATAATGCAACATTTCAACATAAAGGTTGTAGCTTTTAGCCCACAAGATCAAGATAATGACTTCATAAACTTGCATGACATGATAGCATGTATCATACTCAATGATCAAACCCAAACTTGCAACATGAAAATTTAACTTCATAGTTAATATCTAAGAGTAGGGAAAGGGCTTACATTGCTATGAAGGCACAAATCAAAATGCAAAACAAAGATTGAGACGAAGCTCTTATGCAATCAAATAAACCCAATATGAAAGCTCCAAATCAATAAAAACCCTTGCTTTGAAATGGAAATGTTGCAACTTGACTTGAATGCAAGCTAACAACATCCATTCATGCTTGAAAACACTTGAATGAACATGAATCTCTCATAGGAATTTACTTAGGAATTTTAGAATGAGAGTGGAGGCCATGAGAGTAAATTTTTTGCCATAGTTTAGTTGCATGAATGAATAATGAGGGTTTAGGGGTAGGTTAGAGGCTTATTTATAGAGATTAGGAGTGATTAGGACCTTAGGATTAACCCTAGGATCAACCTGAACCATCAGATTTCGAACCAGGCCCAAAAACCTAGCCAAGACAGAAAATAGGTGCACCAGGCAAAACTGCCCGGCCACCATAAGTCGACCCCCAAGTCGACAGGGCTGTCGACTTGGGTCAAGCCATGTCGACTCCCAAGTCGACAGGGCTGTCGACTTGGGGTGCCTGGCGGGAATTTTTCCCGCCTAGCCTTCCAGCCCTAATTTTCGAAATTAGAACTCGTTTTTGAACTTGAATCTTCTGAAAACTTCGTCGGACCATAACTTGGTCATACGGACCCCGATTCTCGAAAACTCAGACTCTATTTCGCATATGTTTCCGAGACGAACGCAATGGCATAGCCCGTTTTACTTGATTCAGAATTTAAAATTAAATTCTGTCTTGATTCTCGTCTTAACATGTTATCGAAATACGGGTTGTTACACTTATTCTGGGTACCACCCTTGCCTCCACCACTTGCTTGTGGCTTTGGCTCCTCTGCATATGCAACCTCAGTTTTCGGCTTAGGGTAGAGACTTTCTGATCTCAATGCTTTCCCCACAATCGATTCAAACATCTCATCGATGTGGTTAATAAGCCTTTCCCCCAAGTACTGATCCAAACCAGTTATGAATTTATTCTCATTCTTCTTCTCGGCAGTATCAATAAGAGATAACCCATACTTCGACAAAGTGTCGAATTCAGCAATATACTTCGAGACAGCTCTACCATTCTGCTTGAGCTCCAAGAATTTCTTAAACAGCACCGACTTCTGAGCAGCTGGAATGAACTTCTCGCTAAAGCGAACCTTAAACTGCTCCCAAGTAATCTGATCCTCGGGAGTAGCTGCCTTTATAGCATTCCACCAATTCATTGCCCGCCCTTGCAGCTGACGGGACGCTAGCTTTCTCTTCATCGCATCCTCGGGACCTAAATCCTCGAAGATACGTTCCTAACTATCCAACCAATCCTGAACATCCTTAGCCGACTCCGTTCCGTGGAACGGCTTCCCACCAAGACTAGTATAATCCTTATTCAGCTTGGCGAAATCGGTCCTAGGCGCCTGCACTATTGGACCACCACCATTATCACCATTGGGAGCTGCCCTCTGCACATCCCTAAGCATCTCTCTCATGAGGTCAGTAAACATCGTCCTCATGTCAGCAGCATTCCCATTATTGGCTCCTCTACCGGCACCTCTGGCGTATCGGCTCATCGTTCAATCTGTAAAGAGAAACGATTAACCATTTCTATGGTGGTGCTAATGCAGTGCGACTTCATCCTTAGCTATACTAATAGTATATATATATATAGCTTTTGAAAACCAAAATAACCACAAATACGCTCTCTCATATACGTATACTATCTCTTCCTGATGACTTCCCTAGGTTAACTACGCAACCTAGAGCTTTGATACCAAGTGTGACGGCCCGCCCCGCACCAATCGACATTTACTCCAAAAGTGCGTTGTACACATGCCCGACTAGCGCGGAACGGTCGCCAAAGAAAGGAAAGAAGAGAATTAACTAACAAGGAACCTGTAGAATGTCTCACAGCGCATGGAACAAAATATAATAATAACATACTTGACATAAAACAGGTGAGACAGTGCATAAGCTGATAACTAAGACCAACATCAACATCATCATCAGAGCAGCGGAAATCCAAATACAGCTTATGATCCAATATGATTATTACAACTTTAAACTGTCTCTAAAGCAAAAGAAAGCTAAAGTAGAAGATGCACTACTAATGCCCAAGCAGTGATCTTCAACAACACAGGGAGAATACTATATGTATCATACATGGAAGCCTCCTGCGCGTCTCCGAATCAACTACTCGTGCATACCCAGTTAACCTGTCTCTAGTATGCTCGTGAGAGCACCCAGAGTAATAAGAAGAGACATAAAACTCTGGGTCAGACAAAAAGTCTGGTATGAGCGATAAGCAGCTAAATAGAACAATAACATGTATACTAAACCATACCTGAACCTGGACCTGCAACCAAAGAGTTAGCACTACATACCGTACAATACTCTAAGGTGCCACTAAACAGATGGTGTAAAGAATACGGGGGTGGGGGTATGCATGTCATAATGATGGAAAACATATCAACCATAGCAACCATCCTCACATCTCTCACTCAGTGCGTAAAGCATATGATGTCCACCACTGTCAATCACTAGATCCATCGAAGTAGTGACGGAGTTCGACTTGTACAACTACTGCTACTACCAAGCTTACCACGTGGAGTCATGACCAAATCTTTACAAATGACCCCACTTCATTGGTCTATAGCCCCTTTAGTCATACCTAGGCCACTGTGGCCCTGAATCCGTTCACATACTCCCTACACATAGTGATTCAAAGCTACAGACATCGACAACCCCTTTGCACATGTCCCGCAGCAAAGCCCAATCATGAAGCTCACTCATTGGTTCCCAACTGGATCCTGAGTCAAAGCTCCCCATTTGGACTTCCTTTGCATCTCGGGTTCTGGTCATCACCTTCTTCTCCGGACTGGTCTTCATTTCTTCACTTTACTTTACTTCAGGCCGTGGCCATCAGCTCCTCGGTTCGGATCGGAATACTCCTCCCTAAGCAATCAGATCGGTTCGGAATCTCCAGCTCAACCTTCCTCTCTGCTTCGGGTCGGATTGGGGTGATCTTCCTCCAGCGGTTCGGATTGGAGTCCACACCTCCTTGCTTCATGGAAAACCCCGCTGGTTCGGTCCTTCTTCCCATGCAATCGGATCGGGTCGGGTCTCTCAAGCTTCTCCATCGGGTCGGCTCGGCTCGGGATTCTAGCTCCATAGCACCAGGTCGGTTCGGTTCGGATATGCTCCTTTAGTTCAGCTCGTGAGGCTACCTGACTCTTGAACATCAGTTCGTGGGGAGGTCTCCTGGTCGGTTCGGTTCGGGCTCCTCCCTCCGATCCGATCCGGATCGGCCAAATTCCTACAACTCATTCCAGCGACTGTTTACGCCATTCGACGGCATTTTCGACCAATCTAACACTTCTAGACAATCGCAAATCATGTCATACAGTCATAGCAACATGTAACATCAACCACAAACATCAAAACAATAACTATAGCATGTAAAATGGATCAAACATACCCAAAATCCCATATTTTCCTTAAGCATGTTTAAGCAAAACTAATCATAGGGTTAACAAAACTTAACCAAATCAAACCAAATTTCTAACAGAGACATAAAATATTATTTAAGAATTTCTAAACATTTTTCCACAATTTATTAATGTATAAATTCACTAATCTTCACTAATTACCCTTAATTAACCGTAATTAGTGCAAAACTATGCAAATCACTCACCTTGGCCACAAATAAAATTTTCAGAACTGAAACCTCGCTGATTTGGGTGAATACTGATGTCTAACAGCAGCTCTAATACTGATTTGGTGCTATTTCTCCTTGATTTGATGTTGCTAAGCTTAATCCTTGATTAGAAAGTGATTTGGGGATGTTTCTAGATGTTGGCGGCCATTGTTAGGGTTCAAGAATGAAAGTGGCGGCTGAAAAATGAAGATAAGATCGTTCTCTAACTGATTTCAGCCTCCTCATAACCCTAATCCCGAAATTGCACATTGGGCCTAGCTGTTAATCACCCGGTTAATCCCAATTAAGCTGTTTTTCACTATCTGAAACTTGTTTCAGCCATATCTCACAAACGTTGAGTCCGTTTGGCTAATATGACCACTCTACGGAATTGTAAACCATCATCCGGAGCCAATGGAAGTGGTTTCAGGTCAAAATTCCTTTCCAGTCAAAAGTTATGGCCAAAACAGTACCAACTAGGGGTAAAATGGTCATTTAAAAATCGGGAAAAATCATGAACATGGGAAATGACCCCTATAGTCGTCTCCCAAAGTTACATGACCATACGACTTTGTATGTGAAAGAAATAAATATTCTACGATCTTATGATGCGTAGAATGCGGGTCGTTACAGAGTATGAAATGTGAGTGTCATATATTCATACAACGCTTCTGATGCAAATGATTTGTGAATAGTTCAAGTGTTGAACTCCAAGCGGGAGGGGGGGGGGGGGTTGGTTACATGCAATGGGTAATCTTACTACATGAAGGTTCTAAAGGTCGTTCTAATTGTAACATAATACAATTTCTAACTTGCAACTTATTAATTTTCACCGCATTACTTAGGAACTTAAAATGCATAACTAATTAACTATTATAATATACTATTTTAAGATAGAAGTTCTTACCCAAGCTAAACCAATCATCACAACACTTCTTAAGTAGAATTTCTCATCGCGCACTCGCCATTTGTCGCTCTCTGCTACTCGAATTCATCTTTCTGGCACTACAATTTTCATATGACCTCCAATCTTCACCAAACTTGGTTACCAATATGGAAACGCCACTCTGGACAACTTTTGCCTAGTGCACTTTCTTCAAAAAATGCACGGATTCGCCAAAAATCGCTGATTTTGGCTCTAGGTCTGCGATCTTCAATCACACTTTTCGAGCAGCACCGAACTCCAAAATTCGATTTTGATATGTCAATTTCGTAGAGAAAAACAAGATCTGCGACTTTCCTTCATGGGGCCTTAGCCAGAAATGCAACATAAGAAGTTGTTGCACGAAGAAGAGGAAGGGGTTATTTGCAAACCAAAATTTGGAGAAAGAGGGAATTTCGGCCATGGTGGGGCCCACGACCAGATGGAGGGGTCTGACGGCGGCACGGGGGTGGAAGGTGGCGGCAGGGGGTGGTGGCGGCGGTGGTGAGGCGGGAGTATATGGCTAGGGTGGTGGAGAGGTGATTTAGGGTTTTGAAAGAAAGATAGAGAGAGAGAGAGAGAGGAGGAGGAGAAGGAGGGGGTCGCAGCTGACGGTGGGTAGCGGTAGAGGGGCATGACAGCGGTGGCAAGGGTTGGGGGGGAGGTCACCATTTATTTTGAAAGAAGGAAGAGAGATGGAGGAAATAGTGAAGAGAGGAAGGAGAAAAAAGAACTTAAGTAAGAGATTTCGTCTCTCTTGCTCGCCAATCGCGTGACTGCAAACGATCTCCGTTTACCATGAAATTTTGGCATGAGATAATACACGTGATGGCGAGTCCAACAAAACAAGTTTCGCTGAATTCCGAATTCGTTTGACCTTCCGTTTAATTTCTCAAACAGGATCAAATAAGCTTCAAAAATGCGATTTTAGCGTACCTTTTCTTCTTGTACACCCAAACACTAACTCCATAAATTATGAAATTTTGGATTCTACCACTATTTAACGATACGAATCTTTGAAAAAAAGTGAAATTGAATTCTGAGATCATCTTAATAATGTTCCTTTGTAAATAGACTATCAGTTTTGCCCCAAACGGGTTTGCCTCTCACGGCCACATACAAACTCCGTTTCGCATGAAATTTGAAATCTAGCCATAACTTATTATTCTGAATCCAACAAAATTGGTCTCGTCGAATTCTGAGCTTGCTAGCAAATTTCACTTTTTAAGGGCTATGCGATGATTTTAAATTTCGAATTTTCAAAATTTTCAAATATAAGGCTTATAAATCAAATTAATAATTTTACTGAGTTTGTTTTAAGTCAAATAAAAAATAAAAACTAATTTTTAAAACTATTCTCAAATTTTATTTAGCAAAAATAACCAATTTATATTTCCATATTCCTTAAAATAGTTTAAATCAAAATTTTAAATTAGTTTTGAAAATACTGGTTGTTACAGTGTATATGTCAAGCAACCTAGTTCTTCATTCTCGAACAAAACACATAGAAATAGACTTGTATATTTTCCGAGAACAAGTTCTTAAAGGAAAGCAACAAGTTTGTCATGTAACAGCTTTATATTAAAAGGCACATATTTACTAAGACTCTACATTTAAAATTTTTAGAGACTCAGATTTTAGCTTAAAGTCAAGGAAAGCCATACTAAAGGTGAAATAAAGAAGAAAAGTTGAAGACATCTCCCTTTCTGCCTCGATCTGCTATTGATGAAGAAATTGAAGTATCAATTCTTTACTAAAGCCACAATCGATCAGATGTATTTTCTTCGCTCTTTATTTTCCATTCTATAGCCATACATGACGCTATATGGTTAAAGACCTATTTTTCCCTGTTATATATTGTTTTATGTTTGGACTAGTGGGCTTGGCCCATCAGGCAATATATCTGCCTATATATTTGTCTGTACAGTTTGTAATAATTCTATTCTAATTTCCATCAATTCAATACATTCTATACAATCAGTTTTACAATAATTCTTTCAATGTTTTAAATGATTTTTTTTTTCATAACCTCAAATTTTTAAAGAAAATTCATTTTGAACAACTCATTCATAAGACTACCCTTTAAGGGCTACGAATGCAAAGTTGCAATCAAATTACTTAGGACAGACATTCTCTTCTATGGGATTGATGGAATTATTTAAGTCAATAAATAGCAGAGGGCTTGTATAGCTGAATTACTAAAAATTTGAAAATACGATTAGTAAGATATGAATTAACTGTGGGATAACTAGATGATTATTATCTTGATATAACGTGCGCTACTTCTACATATATAACTTTAGTTTTGGTATCTTATAGACTGGGACTACGGTTTTGTGAATGTCTTTTAGATATTATACAAATTTAGGTTTAGAATAATGGATATACGCATGCACAACGTGCATATGTTCACTATGTCTTGGTGCGTGGTGGTGCATAATGTTGCTCTGAATATGGTGTTCAATTGTTTTGAGCATTAGCGCTAGTCTAAACATCGTCTTCATTATGTATAATCGAGCATGAGATTAAATAATCTTGCTGAGTTTTGACTGTCTGGATGGTGGATTAAAAGAATATATACGAGCATCTTGAAACTTTATATAAGTATGATGTTATGACATGTTTTTGCCTGCTGAAAAATTATGTGCTTGGTAAAGGTATGTTTCTACATTACACCAGTTGGACAAACCTATGTGCAAGAGACCTTGGGCTATAGCCCTAGTAATATTTGTAAACATGGGCAATCTATGATGACAACCTCATAAAGTAATCTTCATGCAGCTATACTCCCGGTATTCATTCTCCCTAGTAAAACTAGCGTTTATTTTCGGATTAGCTCCACTATCTATGAGTGTAAATGCAACCAATCGGACCAAACAAACGAATATCTAAGTGCTTTTATACAAGAGAATCAGACAAACACAAATCATGCATGTAGTAAACTCGAACATTTTTCGTACAAACCGGACAACAAAAAGATGATGTTCTAACAACAAAAAACATCGAACATTTTCTAACAAACAAATAACAAATGAATGGTTCATCACACTTATATTCCAGTGTTTCTAGGGTTGTTTATTCCTTTTACTATCATATTACATAATCATATATGTATCAAAAAGTATTACAGCAAATGTGTTGTAACAATCTTTCTCAACTTAATAATAAAAACATCAACGTTTTTCTTTACTCTTTATTGTTCTGTGCTGCTGTTATATTGTATCAGAGCATCCTTGCCTAACGACATCTTCTCCAATCAGTTTCATACCCATTGATCATTTGTGGGTTGTTAATTCTCCTTGCAGTTTATATTTCATCATTAAGGAGATAGCCTTCCTGATCAAGTGAGTCCTGATTCATCAAGATACCTGTTCTTTACCACTTACAGTGCCATCCACGATGCCTATCTCAGGAACCCGATTGCAACTAATACACAGACCATCAACATTAATCGTTTGATCTTTCCTTCCCTCATTCATGGCCAATGACAATGAATCAGTATCTCGTTCAACTCCTACTAGAGACAATGCATCTCAAACTACAGATAATGTTTAAAACGTTGTGTCATAATCAAGAAATTTTATCAACTAAAAAAGTCATGCAGTTTCTATACAATTAGACGAAGAAAATTATCTCTTATCGAAGTCCCAAATAACCACAACACTCATTGGATATGGCTTGGAAGAATACATTAGTGGTGCACTTACCATACCCGCAAGAATGACTACTGACTCGAATGGAAATCGAGTGGCCAACAAAGATTACACTACTAGAACTATGGTGCATTCGAACGCCTATGTTCCAACGACCATCAAAGGCTTTCCAATTGCTTTCAAGGGTCCATTGATTTCGAATCATGCTTTCCAAAGTCATTGAAAACTATTGGAATATAAGCCGTTTGCGGCCGTTGAATTATCCTATATACATTTTTTTAGAAATCCGTAAGCTACTCATTCATTCTTCCTCCATCCAAATCAATCACAACCCACCTCCCATTCCTCTTCTCCAAACCACTTCCAAATCATCTCTGATCGTTGCCACCAAGTTTCTCTTGCTCCCCCCACTCTCCAGCCTCCCAAAATCAGGTTTTTCAGTTAAACCCTGATTATTTGGTTTTGTACTTTAGGCCTAAATTTTTATTATACTTATTTCAAATTGCTATGAGTGTTTATTACATCACATTGCATGTTAATTACTGTTGCTATCCTCAAAATGTTCAAATTATTACCAATAGCTACGTTAATTATATATATCGTACATGTATAGGATGATTTTGTTTAGATTGATCGTAGGCGTATGATAAGTTTTGCAAATTGTTTAATTTATGCGAAGATGAGTTATGTACTATGTTAGAATTATATCGTACTTTTGGATAATTATGCGAAAACAAATTACATATTTATTTGAACACGTGAATTGATTTTGTGTTTAATAAGTTTTGAATGATTTCGGATGATTTTATTATGATTAATTGTAGTTAGAACTCCTTAAATAGTATAACTTAGTATATGAATAAATTATATATTTAATTTAGTATATGATGCAGTATATAAGAGAAAACGAGTTATTTATTATGCAAAATAGTAAAACTATATAATTTAGTACATATGTTCGTAACGGTAAAATATAAATAAATTATATATTTAAATTTAATATAAAAATATATTTAAACCATTAGATATTATTTGGTCCCATATGACAAGTGTTGCATATGATCGTTATGTGGATGTTCGTTTTTCTGCAAAATAGATATCTATATTCATCTGATACAACATTTATCGAATTTGTCCGTGTATTGGACAAGCTACAAACACTATAAAGTAATTATTTATAAATTATATCACTTTAAATGGTTCATGAAATTTCAATGACATTTCCTTTTCGTTCCTTGTGTACATGCATTTGTGTACTATACAAGGATCACAGTGGAAGTGCTGCCGAAATTTTAGGAAATCATTTAAAATGTTATGATTTACATAATGTAATTACTATTGTGTTTTCAATGGAAAGTAGGATGACCGACCATCAGAGAAGGCACATAAATATCAATAAACTAATAGTTGTTTTGTAACGACCCGTACTTTTACGGATAATAAATAATTTATTTAATCATTTAAATAAAGGTTTGGTAATTTAAAATGACCAGAATTAAATAATAAGGAATAATTAATTAATATAATAATTTGAATTCCATTGGCAAAGTCTAATCAGATCTTGAATGTCTCTAATCCTAATTTGAATTCCATCGATCCTTTGCAAGCTGTTCCCTCTGCCATTTTGCCTGGTCAACCTAACAACTTATCGCAAATCAATCACAGCCTTGTCAATCCCGCTCTTAATAATATTTCATCAAACACCTCATCTGCACCAAAGTCACATCCTATTAACTCTACAATGCAAAATTTTCTTAAGGTTAAATCTGATTTCGCTTTGTTATTCAAGGCGTTACCTCGTAATGCTGGCAGATACAAGCCCATGCACTTTGGTATACCAAGAGAAGCTTCCAAAAGGAAAATTCCAGAATTAGTCAAGCAGCAAGGTATGAATTTCTGGAGTGACTATGTTATGGGTTTTTTTCTGGATGGCACTCTATCATACATCACTGTTGTCAATTTTTTACGAAAGTATTGGAAACTGAGTGGTGAGGTAGGCATCAAGTCTGATGGGTTTAACTTTTTCTTCAAATTTTCGAATGAACATGACAAAGAGAAGGTACTTCATGCTAATCCAATCTTCATTAGAGGTCGTATGTTTATAATAACTCGATGGGATCCATCTATTGGTAGTTCAGTGTCACAAATCAGGAAAGTACCGATCTGGATTCAGTTGCATAGGATACCACTAATTCTCTGGACATTGTATGGTATCAACTGGCTTGTTTGTCATATTGGTAGGCTTATATGCTTTGATGAGAGTACAGAAAAGATGCAACGGTTAAGATACGCTAAAGCTTTAGTTGAAATAAGCCCAGATTACGAATTGCCTTACAGTATTGTGGTTGATGAACTCGGTGTTAATTGCCCATCAGTTAAAGTTTCTTATGACTGGACGCCATCGATTTGCACTATCTGCAAAGTTTTTGGTCACTGCACTGAGGAGTGTGAGCATAATACAAGGATACAAGAGGAGGAATACGTTCATGAATACGGACAGAGACAGGATCACTATGGTACTGGAGGAGTGAATGACAAACAACCTTTGAGAAATGACAATTTGCCAGGTTTTCAAAATGACTGGAGACAGGTTGTAAATAAAAAGAGACAAATGTGGGTCAGGAAGGTAAATTCTGAGCAAACAAAGAATGATGATACTGCAAAAGTGGACAATCCTGAAAACGTGAATTATATGAATGAAATTAGTAATGGTAAGGAGCAGCATAAGCAGCGGAATAATACACAGCGTGATGAGGTTGAATTCTTTAATGGAAAGGATCAAAACTTGCAAAATGATGCCCATAATGTGTTAATCATTGATAGTGAAGGAATGATTCATGAGCAGTGTGAGTCCAAACGTGAAAAACCAGGCACTGAAATTGGCAATTCAGTAACGAAGGCAGAAACTCAGTCCAATAAGGATAAAGGAAAACATGTTGCCACTGATGACGGAATTGTTAATGAGGAATTTCGGTTGCATAATAACTTTGCCATTCTTGAAAATCTATCATCTTTAGATGATGATATTGACCTATCATCTTTTGGTGCCACAACCTCGCATTCAAATCCCACTCACGTATCATCTCCATATCGTTCTACCTTCTTTCAAGTATCATCCAATTTGAAGTTCAGTCGCAAGATTAACTCACCTGCTTCCTCCCCTTATTCCCATTTATCATTACCCCCTACTGTTATCTTGCCACCTCCAATGTCAAACCAGCCAAACCAGCCTCTTCAGTCTGAAGGAAACATGTCCGGAGGAAGTAAAAAGAGTAAGAGAGGCAGGAAAAAGAAGTGTCCAAACGCAAATTCCTCTGAAATTGAAGATCTGAATAATGGAAAAGATTTTTCCATTACTGAAATTGTGCCACAGTCCTTGCAAAACAGTCCACCAAAACAACATACCAGGAAACATCCCACTCCTCTTGGAAATCCTATTGTTCTATGATGACAACTAATATTGTTTTTTGGAATGTTAGGGGCCTTCATCTTGCCTCTAAGAAAAGTGATGTTAAGGATTTTATCAAGCAAAATAATGTTCAGATTATCTGTTTATCCGAGACAAAATTGGACCTCAAACTTACTATTAATGCTGCTGCTTTTATGTGCCCTGGTTGGCAAATGGATCATAACCTCTCTGATGTGAATTATGGACGATTGTTAACACTCTGGAATCCTAACTTTTACCACTTGACTAGAATTTCTTCCACTGACCAACTTATTCACTACTATTATCTCCATCTACCATCGAATTCTTCCTTCTATCTAACTACTGTATATGCTCATAACTTGTTTGCTTTAAGACAAATATTTCTTGATAATTTATCTTCATTGAATTCTTCTTCTGATCCGTGGTTGATTGGAGGTGACTTTAATTGCATGTTTTCCTGTCAACAAAAATCCGGTGGTTCGCCTCTAAATGTCAAAGACATTGCTCCTCTCTGTCAGGCCTTAACTCTCTCTAGCCTTTCTCCTGTCAGTAGCTATGGCTTTGAATTCACCTGGTCTAATAGTAGTAAAACAGGGAACCCTACACGTTGCAAGCTTGATCATGTTTTTGTAAATCTGCATTTTTTTCATCTTTGGCCTAACTCATATTATCACTCCCTTCATTCATCCCTCTCTGATCACTGCCCATTGCTCTTTCATTGGGGATTGGATAAAGCCATTAGCTATGGTATTTCCTCTTTTAATTTTTTTAATTTTTGGACTATACATGTGGATTTTCCCCATATTTTATTGCAGGCATGGTCCCAGCACTTTGATGGAAACCCAATGCAAAAGCTTATATGAAAACTGCGATCTCTCAAATTTTCTCTTAAAGCATGGTCTGCATTTAAATTTGGTGCTGGTTCACGTCAATCAGCAAAAATTAGACATGATCTGGAGACTATTCAAGTGCAAATGCAGATTGATCCCCACAACTTGGAGCTAATTCATAATGAAAGTATTTTACAGTCGAGACCTAAGGAGGCTCTGGATTTTGAATTAAAAGCATCAAGACAAAGTTCACTACTTAAGAGAGAGAAAGAGGCGGATAGAAACACTAAATACTTTCATAACTCTTTAAAGATTAGCAAGGCTAATAATTCAATTCACATGGTCAAAGATCAAAATGGCGTGATACATTCTTTAGAGGAAAATATTAATAAAGCTTTTGTGAACTACTTCTCAACCATTCTTGCTTCTACACCTACAAGAGTGAATGTGCAACCTCTTTTCACACTCAAGCTACCTTTTCTTACTGATGATCAGTCTATTAACATCATTAGAGCTGTCACCAGTGGGGAAATTAAAGATGCAGTATTCAGTCTTGATCCTAACAGTTGTGGAGGACCTGATGGATTTAATGATACATTTGTTCAGCAATGTTGGGCTACTGTCGGCGATGATATCACACATACAGCAAAATTCTTCTTTCTTAACAACCATTTGCCTAAGAGTTTCTCATCTACTGCCATTGCTCTTGTTCCTAAATCAGATCATCCTGATTTTGTTTCGGACTACAGACCTATTTCTTGCTGTAACATATTTTACAAAATCATTTCTAAGATTTTGGCCATAATACAGCAATCCGTCCTTCCTTCAATAATCTCAGCAAATCAATAAGCTTATATTAAGGGTAGAAGCATAAGTGATAACATCTTGATTACCCAGGAACTCTTGCATGGCTACAACAGGAAGAACATTTCTCCGAGATGTATGCTAAAATTAGGCATTAGAAAGGCGTTTGATTCTATATCATGTAACTCAATTCTAGCAATTTTGTCTCGCATGAATTTTCCAGTTCCTTTCATTGCCTGGATTCATACTTGCATCTCATCACCATATTATTTCATTTCGAGGAATGGCAGGTTACATGGCTTTTTTAAAGGTACCAGAGGTGTGCGACAAGGTGACTCCATTTCTTCTTACCTATTCATTATCACTATGGAGCTTCTCAATTCTTTGATTCTTGATCAAATTCAGAAAGGTAATCTGCAGCTTCATCCAAAATGTAAGAATCCAGTTATATCCCACTTGCTATTTGCGGATGACCTGATTATATTTACTAAGCCGACAAGACAAAATATACAGTGCATCTTTAACATACTTGAGTCGTTTTTCAATATTACTGGGTTGCGGATAAATGTTAGCAAGTCTCAAATATTAATAGCTGGATTATCTTTGCATGAAAAGATGGATATTATTATCTGTTCTGGTCTTTCTGAACTACCATCTAATGCTTTCTATCTCGGCTTACCTTTAATCTGCTCTAGATTATCTAAGCATCATTGTTTACCACCTTATGAGAAGATCATTTCTAAGCTCCAACAATGGCCGAACTGTAAACTGTCTCAGGCTGGGAGATTGACAATTGTTCAATCCATTGCTACGGCAATGACTACTTATTGGATGAGACATTATGTCCTCCCTACGAAGTTAATTGATATGATAACTAGTGCTATGAATAAATTTCTTTGGCATGGAGATCCTTTTTCCAAAAAATTAATCCCATTTGCCTTTCATAAATTATATGGTTATAAAAAGTATGGAGGACTTGGTATAATCAATCTCTATCAATGGAACCAGGCAACAATTTCTTCTTACTTTGACAAATTATTCGCAACACATAGAGGTTTATGGGCTAACTGGGTACATGCAAACTTGATTGGAAATAAAAAATTTTGGTCAATGCCTATCCCTCAAAGCTGCAGCTGGAGTTGGAGATCTATCCTTAAGCTTAGAGGCACGTTCAAACAGTTCTTACAATGTAACTATAGATGTATACCACGCTTATCCTTTTGGCACAGTTCTTGGGCAAGTCCTGGTTTGATTCTCAGTGAAGTAGTTGATGTGAATGTCATATACAATTCAGGAATTCCACTTACAGCTGAAGTCAGTGATTATTTTCAGGATGGTTTATTGCAACTTCCTTATAGCAGTTCAACATCTTTGCATGAGCTTTGGAACCGTGTTATTGAGTGTTACAGTTTTCCCTCAGAAAACTCAATCCTTTGGATGGGGAAAGAGCATTCCATTCAATCGGTATATAAGCTTCTTACTCCACCCAGTCATGAGTTTCCTTGGTACAAGCGGATTTGGAATTGTGGCAGCTCGGCAAAGGATAATCTTTTATTGTGGAAGATAATGGCAAATGCAATTAATACAAAAGGCAAGCTTTTCTCTTATGGACTGCTTTCAGATGATAATTGTGTTCTTTGTAATAATGCTTCTGAAACAAATACACATTTGTTTTTTGAATGTGCATATGTGAACACGATTTGGAGGAGATTATTGGCTATTGGTGGATTTCATCGTCCTTCCTGTTCTAGCCGTGATGAGTGGTACAACATCTTTAAAGCAACCAGATGGAAAGATATGAAATCATGCACCCTACTCAAGCTGCTTAAAAAGTTTGTAGCTGGAGTTTGGAGAGAGAGGAATAATCGAGTTTTTGGCATTGGTTTTTTGACTTCAAATCAGCTCTGCACGTTGATTCATCATAGCATGTTAAAGATTATGGCTTTGTAAATGCTTATTTTCATCTGTTGCAAACTACGTTGAAATAGTTGCATGTAATTAATTTGGTGTAAATAATAAAAGTTTCTTTTTGCCTTTCAAAAAAACAATTAATATAATAATTAAATAATATATTTAAATTCCAGAATAGTTGGAAATAGTAGAATTCACAATACAATGTAAATTGGATCATATATAAGCTATAATCCAGTTTGGAATTGAATTAGAATAACGAATATATTATTTAAACGAAGTTTGGACGTATAATTATATTATAATTAAAATCGAGCTCGAAATGGCGCCGCAGTTCGCTATTTGGCGATTTGAACTTCAATTGAATATACAGAATCCGTTTTAAATTGGATTTCTATGAAACAAGAAATGTTCGGAGCTGGTGAAGTATATTTTTCTAGTGAAAAAGAAAAATCGGGATTTCATTGTGTAGATTTTGATTTATGTCCAAATCAAATTTTTGAAAAGTCACTATGGAATTCCTTTATAAATTATAGCGAGTTATTTATATTATAAAGGGATTTTGCAATATAAATCGAATATCGATGTAACACTGGATTTGGAATATTGAGTTACAAATCCAATTAGAGCTATACGATATTCTATTGTAAATATATACGATAATATTTATCTTTAAATATTAAATTTAATTATTTTTAAATATATTTATATATTTAAATGGGTTATTTAGAGCTTTAAAAATAGCCAGTTTTGCAAACGACCTCTGTTTTCGACGATACCAATTTTGTTGGATCTGTAATATTAAATTATTGTTAGATTTCAAGTTTCGTGATTTTTGAAGTTAGTGTGCGGCCGTATGGATTTTTAGTGTGAAAACCAGTCAGTATTTTGATGGTTAAAAATATGCTATGTGAGCAAACGGAGTCGGAATCCGATGAAAACAGTTTCGTTGGGACCGTAACGTCAAACTGTAGCTGTATGCCAATTTTATTGATTTTTGGGTATTTTATATGATCATAGTGATTTTTAAACGAAAAATGAAAGTAACGGTTTAATAAAATAAATAAAAAAGTCAAATAAAATAATAATAAAATTTTCCTATATATATCATTATCTTACCATAACCCTAAGTCATTTCCTCGAGTAGTCAATTTTTGGTGCCGCCAGTGATCTGTTCTTAAACTATAGATCGATCTCCTTCAAAAATCCAAACAAATTCAAGAAAAATCCTAAAATCCTAAAACATATATATCTATTATCCTCATAACTTGTGCTTCAATCTGATGTTAGTCTAAACAGCTCGACGCATTTTTTCCCTGTGGTTCGAAACAGGAGCAACGAACTAGGGTTCGGCCTGTAGAAGGATTGAGGAGACGCCGTGTAAATCGAATGTTGGATTTGGGTTTGGGGGATTAAACCATATATGTAGGAAATTTTTGGTGGATTTCGAGTATAAAAAGTGACAGGGTCTGTAGTTTGGAGGGCGGAAGTCACATGAAGCAGGCAATGTTCGATCAATGTGATAATGGCATAGGAGGGTAGAGGGTTTGAAGAGAGAAACATTGGTAAGTTTGGTTTGAATTTTTGGTGAAAGGAGAATGTGCGGTTTGGGGATTAAGATGCCATAATGGCCATAAGAGGAAGTCGCGATTTTTGTCTCCCAGAAGAAGAAGCACGGCATTTGTGGATTGGGTGGGTAATTGTTGAAATAGGCCTTGTTTAATAGTAAGCCCAAATCATTTAAAATCATAAGTTTTATTTTTATTTAATTAAAATATCAACTTAGAAAATTAAATATATTTGTCATACTTAATCAGAATTTCAAACGGTCGGATCCGTTGGGACCGTATGGACGGTGGATACACCGTGGAACTGACTGGGAGTGGATTGGAACTCGTTACAATTTATAGCAAAATAAATTGTCTGTCTGAATCAAGTGATGGTTATCGTTATTAACGATGAACGTCCAATGTGAGTAAAACTCTCCAACTCTGAACAGTTATATTTTTATAATGTATTCTTAGAACTGATAATTTTCGGTTGATTGTTGTGTGTTAACTGTTTGGTTGAATTGCTTATGCGTTGGTTGAAATTATAGAAAATGATATATATAAATCGTTAATCTAATATTGATTCTATTTAGCAGAATATTTCATAGTGAAATGAAATTGATGTTAATTTTTTTGTTTAACATTAGTGGATGCAGGGAAACAGGTCGTAGGAATCCGACTAGATTCCTCAACATTTATTTCACTGTTTTTCATATATTGTGTTATATGATGAGATATGAAATTTGTTGTTGATTTTATATGTTGGAATGATACCGATCATTGTTATATGGTACGTTAAATACCATAAGGAATACTGGAATGTTAAAAAGGAAAATTTCAATGTTATATTGAAAAAGAAATATTTATAAAATCAAAAGATTTTATAAAAAGAAAATAATTATATAGAAAACAAATATCGAAAAGGAATATTTATTTGTTAAACAAATAGATAGAATTGAAAGGAAATATTTGTAAAACATTTACAAATAGAATTGAAGGGAAATATTTGTAAAACATTTACAAATAGAATTGAAGGGAAATATTTGTAAAACATTTTCAAATAGATTAAAAAGGAATATTTATTTGTGAAATAAATAGAAAGATAAAAGGAATATTTATTTAGAAAATAAATAAGATATCGTAAAAGGAAATACTTGAGAAGTGAATAGAATAGTATAAAAGAGAATTTTATATTTGAAAGGTTTAGACCCGTGCTTCGCGCACGGGTATAACATGATATGGATTTAAAGCAAAGATTTTAAATAGAATCTATTCTAACCGATAGATTGAGAAGATAAATTTATAAATAATATTTTATAAATCAAATGAAATGTTTATCATAGGATAAATAGAATATATAAGTTGGGACTTATATAGAGAAGTAAGAATCGATTTCAACATCGATAATTGAAACTGAATATGGACGTAGAGTTAATCAAAGGAGTTAATCAAAATGTGCTAATCAAAATGTGCTAATCAAAATGTGCTAATCAAAATGAAAGAGAGATAATCGAATATTAGTTATTCGTAGAGTGATTGATTAGAGTTAATCAAATTAGATTAATCGATTAGAGTTAATCGAATTAGAATTAATCGATCAGAGTTAATCAAGTTAGAGTTAATTGGTAGGAGGTAATCGAATTTGAATTAATTGGTCAGAGTTAATCAAGTTAGAGTTAATTGATAGGAGTTAATCGTATTAGAGTTAATCGAATTAGAGTAATTGAATTATAGTTAATCATAATAGAGTTAATCGAATTATAGTTAATCGAATATTAGTTATTCGAGTAGAGTTAATTGTAAGGAATTATCGAATATAGTTTATTTGAAGAAAATAGTTATCAATTATAGTATTCAAAGAAAGATTTTTGAATATTAGTTATTCGAAAGGAGTAATCGAATATAGTTTATTCAAAAGAAGATTATCGAATAAAGTTTATTCGAAAGAGAGATTATCGAATATAGTTTATTCGAAAGAGAATTATCGAATGTTAGTCATTCGAAGAGAAATTATCGAATATAGTTTATTCGAAAGGAGTTATCGAATAGAAATTTTTCCAAAGAGAATTATACGTTGAATTCGATTATATCGAATTACAGAAATTACTATTAACTTTCTATTTTAATCAAGACTTATTTATTTATTAATAAATTTGTTATTTGTTTCTTTATCCAAATTAATAAATAAAAGTTATATCTGCAGTTAGGTATTTTAGAAGTAGGGATTATAATGTTATCGTTATAACCGATGTTTTTCATAAAAGAATTTGATTCATAAAATGAATCCGAGAGTTACGTAAGGAAGTTTGTTAAAGATTTAGAAGGTGAACCTTGTCTATCTCGAAGTTAGAAATGTTGTTCAGTTAAGGTCTGAGAGGTAATTATACCCCAACTTGATTGACTTCTTTTTTAACCAAGGGATGGGTAAGGTTCAATAGTGAAGGTTGGTTAAGTAAATTTAGTTAATGAGTGTAATGGTTTGGATTGGCTTAGTGATGTTTTATTTAAACATCTGTTTAAATCAAATAAAGGAGTTTTGGAAATGTTTTCCAAATAAAAGAATCAGGAATGTTTTCTAATATAGAAAACAAGAAATGGGAGTAAATATGGAGATGTTTTCAAATGATTAATAAAGTACATTTCCTAAATTTAAAAAATAAGAATTTACAAATATATAGGAATGGGAAATGAATAAATTAATGATAAATTAAATTAAAAGAGATAATTGTTGATTGATGATTGATCGATCGAATTTCTATCTAGAAATAAGATCGTTGGTTGTACACCTAATTTTCTTTGATAGTTAAATCACCGACTATCGAAGTTTTTGACCATTTTTCCGTCGTCAATACGGAGAGACCGGGATCAGATTCATTATCTGAAAACCACTCTATATGGACGTTAGCGTTGCGATCAAATATGATGAAGATAATTGAAGACAAAGTTATGCAGGGGCTATTCTGTTTACAGAACAGTGCCTTCAGTTTGTCCAGTCCCAGGACAACGTGAATGGACGAATGTCTGACAGAGTATATCTAACGGATCGCATAAGTTGATCTCTTTAAATGTACTTACGTTTGGTGGCGGAGTAATTCGTTTCTCCTAGCTTTACACCCATGGTATTTTTGGGGAAATCAATTTGTGATTTGGCGGGTATGACGATGGCATTCAAAGTAAATGGTAGTCAGGTGTTCCAAAAGATACGTTATGACCTCAAGCCCCATCAACCGGGAAATGACCGAAATCGGGCAGGCAACATGGCGAGGTCGGACACTCCCATTAGTGTGTATATCACCTATCTAGAGAAAATCCATTTCATTCTTTTATCTATTTTCGATGTTGTCCCTTTTCGAGAAACGGTGGGTAGCTCCCAACCGTTCGTGATATACATTCGATACACTCAAGCGAAATGAGTGGTGGGTCATGTGTGGGACGGGTTGCAAGACGTTCTTGTTAAACCCAGTGTATTCATCTCTAGAGATACACTATCGATAGGTGGTCCCATACCTTGTCATAGTCGGAATCCAATCTCCAATAAGTGCCCGCGGTTTTGTTTGTATACTATATATGTGGAACGTGAGATGCAAGCGTTCTGCTAGATTGTTAATTACTTGTGATTAGACACTATTATAATATCAGAAAGTATTGATTTTGAAAGTGTTTTGGGTTATCGTAAGGTAAAACCGTCCGTGTTTATGTGTGGATCGGTCTTACGATCACCTTTTCTTTGAAAAGGATTTTGAAAAATTAAACCAAATGATTTGAGTTTACTCACACCAGTCCCGTGACTGACCCAGAGTTTATTTTGTTTTGTTTTCCCTGAACTCTTGGGTGCCCAAATTTGTACGGGCAGTCTAGTAGTTCAGGTCTTTACAGATATACTTGGAGGAGCTTGAAGCAAGAGGATTCAGGATTGTATAGCTATTGTTATTTCCGCCGTGTGTAAGTGTTGTACTCTGATAATGTTATTCTATATATATACATACCGGTTTAATGCAAAGTTATGTTATATATTATATTTTATTTGTTCCGCTGTCAGATTCGTATTACTCTGATTCTGTTCTGTGGTGATTTTCTTCTTCTTCTATTCTAATTTTCTATCTTATCTATTCTCACCCTCTAACTTCTTTCTATTAATGACCAGGTATTTCCGATGTCTGAATAGTCGACATGGTAGTTTTGTGTTGATTTTCGGAGTTGAAAATCCTAGTTTGTTTCATTGGTATCAGAGCTGAAGGTTAAGTGATTACCTTGGCTCTGTGGCGTGACTTAGTAGCGATGGGGTTAGTAATACCCTAGATTGAGTTTGAGTGTGTATATATGAGTGAACGTATTTGTAGATTTTATAAAAATTGTTTATATTGTAAAGATTTATTGGTTGGGTAGTTTGTGAATTTTGGTCGATCAATTTGATCCACTTTATCGATAGGAATTTCCAAATGCTTGAATACGATAAACCGACATAGTATGTTTTGAAAATAAGGTAAATGAAATAATTTTACCCAAATTATATTTTGATATAAACGAATGATTAATATTGGAAATATTATAGTATGTTGGATGCGTTGGTTGTTGTTATAATCAAATGAGATCATAAAAGGTGAAATGGTTAAATATAACCAATTAGAATTCATATAAGTGTAATAAATGGAATCAGAAGAATTAGATCTGAATTTAAAATCAGAATTGGAATTAAAATTCCTAAAAGTTGAAAGAGTGTTTGTAAGTGGATTTCAATTAAGTAGATGAGAATTTTAAAATCCTGGGAAATTTTAAATTGTTTTCCAAACATTATAAAGATATTTTGAAATAATTTCAAAATGGTAATGATTAAGAAATGGTTTTGAAAAGTGATATAGTATTGAACTCACTTCGATGGCTGGGAAATAACTCTGATGATGCTGGCCACATCATCAGTGTTCATTTTCGAGTTGTAAGTGACAGATTACTACCAAATATTTTGTGTTGAATTGTTTTGAAAAAACAAGTTGTTTTGAATCCTGAAAAGGAATATTTGATTTTTGAAAGAGCTAAACTATTTAAAAACTCCCAGGAGGGATTGTTTGAACAAAAACAAATTTAAATAGAAACATGTGAATGCAAACTGGAATTGAATTAAAAACCAGTAAGGGGAAATTGAATTGAAATAGAATGATATCGAATATAGTTGGATTTGTGTGTTATGAATTTGTCTGAGTATATTGGACAGGTAAGTAAGAGTTGAAATTGGTAATGGAAATTGAGATTGAGATTTAGTTTGGAAATAGGATGATTGGATTTGAGAACAGATAATTGGAGATTGATTGGGATGACTTTGATATATACTGAATTGGCAGCAGAATGCAAGAATATAATGATACGCCCGACAAAAAGGAACAAGTTTAAATTTTCATATGAGATTTTTGCACCGAATCGGCAAGCCGCTTGGATTTTTAATTTTCTTTTTGAAAGGAAAGGGCCTAGAGAGGCGAGTTGGGGTTTGAACTATTGACCGGTACAAAGGAGGTGCTGGCGAAATTTTCCAGAAATTTAGAGTGTTAGAAAATTTTCAGAATTTTTGAAAATTTTCGTTAATCGAAATGAATTAATATTTTAATGGAAATAAATTAATTCAGTTGAAACTGAAACTAAAGAAGTAAAGAATAATTTTAAACCAGTTAATATGGTTGTTTTCTACCTTAGCAATTTCGAGGACGAAATTATTTTAAGGGGGAAAGAATGTATCGACCCGTACTTTTACGGATAATAAATAATTTATTTAATTATTTAAATAAAGGTTTGGTAATTTAAAATGACCATAATTAAATAATAAGGAATATTTAATTAATATAATAATTAAATAATATATTTAAATTCCAGAATAGTCGAAAATAGTAGAATTCACAATATGATGTGAACTGGATCATATATAAGCCATAATCCAGTTTGGAATTAAATTAGAATAACGAATATATTATTTAAACGAAGCTTGAACATATAATTATATTATAATTAAAATCGAGCTCGAAATGGCGCAACAGTTCGCTATTTGGCGATTTGAACTTCAATTAAATACACAGAATCCGTTTTAAATCGGATTTGTGTGAAATAAGAAACGTTCGGAGCTGGTGAAGTATATTTTTCTAGTAGAAGAGAAAAATTGGGATTTCATTGTGTAGATTTTGATTTATGTCCAAATCAAATTTTAGAAAAGTCGCTATGGAATTCCTTTATAAATTATAGCAATTTATTTATATTATAAAAGGATTTTTCAATATAAATCGAATATCAATGTAACACTGGATTTGGAATATCGAGTTACAAATCCAATTGGAGCTATACGATATTCTATTGTAAATATATACGATAATATTTATTTTTAAATATTAAATTTAATTATTTTTAAATATATTTATATATTTAAATGGGTTATTTAGAGCTTTAAAAATAGCCAGTTTTGCAAACGACCTCCGTTTTCGGCGAAACCAATTTTGTTGGATCCGTAATATTAAATTATTGTTAGATTTCAAGTTTCGTGATTTTTGAAGTTAGTGTGTGGCCGTACGGATTTTTAATATGAAAAACAATCAGTATTTTGACGGTTAAAAATACGTTGTGTAAGCAAACGGAGTCGGAATCCGACGAAACCTGTTTCATTGGGACCGTAATGTCAAACTGTAGCTGCATGCCAATTTTAGTGATTTTTGGGTATTGTATATATTCACAGTGATTTTTAAACGACAAATGAAAGTAACGGTTCATTAAAATAAATAAATAAGTAAAATAAAATAATAGTAAAATTTTCCTATATATATCTGTAATGACCCGTATTCTTAGGGGTAATAATTAATTTATTTAATTATTTAAAATAGTGATTTAGGGGATTTAATGGTCGTTAATTAAATTATATTAAATATTTAATTTAATTTAATAATTAAATAATATATTTAATTTCTGAAATAATCAGAAATAGTGAATTGACATTTTAATGTGAACTGGGCAATTTAAAATATTTAATTCAGCTTGGAATTGTATTTGAATCACGAATATATTATATAAACGACAGTTGAACGTACAATTTATATTATAATTATAATCGAGCTCGAAATGGCGCGGCAGTTCGCGATTTGGCGATTTGAACTTCAACTGAATGTACATGATTTGTTTTAAGTCAGATTTCTGTGAAACAAGAAACGTACGGAGCTGGTGAAGTATATTTTTCTAGTGGAAGAGAAAAATCGGGATTTCGTCGTGTAGATTTTGAGTTATGTCCAAATCAAATTTTAGAAAAGTCGTTATAGAATCATTTATCGACCGTAACGGTTTGTTCGATATAACTAGATATCGGATTCGAATTTGGACAAGGTTCTTTTGAGACATAGTGATAAATTAATTTTTAGAATTTTACTGTAATTTTTAATTAATTAAATATACAACTTTTTATTTGGAGTATTTTGCACCCTGTAATCAATATTTTGGGGTTTCACAATATGAGTCAACCTACCGGTATTTTTATATATTTGGGATCGTGGGACATCGCTCGTCTCATTGATATTTTTGTTTCTGTCGGCAGCAGTCCATGACGTAAAAGAATTATATAAATTAGTAAAGGGGATATTATCATATCCTTAAAAATATCCTAAGTGTTCTAGGCAAAAAACAGGCCATGTCCTTCTTCTTTTCAACCGGCCTTTCTCCTTTACTCTCAGCGACGTGGAGATCCATCTCCACCAATTCAAAGAGAAATATAATTTTTAAAAATCCTATATAATGTCTTTACAAACATAACCTAATACCATTCTTTCCACTCTCGAAATACGGCCGCCACAACTCCTTTAGATTCTCAGCTAAAATGCAGAATAGAAAACAATTTAAAAAGGGAAATCAATACAAAAGGGCAAGTGCAGACACGAGTTGTTATTTTCACGGTTTTGGGATCAGGGGGACAAGAGGTTGTACGGGAGGGTTTCAAGTCATCACAGGGGGACGCGGGGTCAGTGGTAAGAGGAAATAGGTGCTGTGTTGTGAGGCTTAGCAGTGGAGCGTTGTGTGTATAGCTGAAAAAGGGAGGATGGCTAGAGTGTAGAGAATCTGAACAGTGTTAGTTTGGCGTGAGGTGTGTAGTAGGAAGGGTGAACTCGGTTGGGTAAAACAGGACGTGAGGAGTTGAGAAAACAATGATGGGAGTACAGTGTTACGGTTGGGGTTGATGACCAGGGATCCGTTTTGTTGTGATTGGAGTGAAGAGGTCACGTAGGAGAGAGAGTGCCAGGGGTATAAAAGAGGAGCATGCGGATCTCATATTGGTAGTGATGATGTAGTTTAAACACAAGGAAATGAAATGGGAGCAGGTATATTTTGAAATGGGTTTTGTTTATTGATACTTGCGTTTTGGGATTTTTTTGAGAAGAACGGGGTGCCTCGATGGACTGTGGGGTTGGCGAATGACCTCGACGTCGTGTTCACCTAGTATGTAGGAGCTGCACGATGGTTTTATAAGGGAGGAAAGTGGCGCATGTTTCACAAAGTTAATATTGGTGTGATGTGAACGAAAGGGGCTGGTCTTGTTTAATGCATGGAAGGGGAGAGGATTTGCATGACTGTGAGGGTGCTGTAGCATGTACGGTGAGAATTTAAGGATGGTACATGTGAGTGAATAGTGGCGGTGATAGCCATGAAGAATTTATTGGAGGCGTTAGAGTTCAACAGGGTGGTGAGGAATGTAGAAGATTTCTCTAGAGATTGAAAACAGTGTTTGTGGTTTTAAAATCCATGGAGAAATGGATAGTTCAATATTGTTTTTCTATAAACCGCGTGTAACATGATATGTCACTTAGATGGACATGCGAGTTTCACAAGTAGTATACGGTTATGAAGATATTTTGGAGTGATGAATTCTGAGGGTTTTTGGGAATTTTATCGAGAAGAGAAAAGGAAGTGGTCAAAGCATGAACCTGGGAAATGGCGTGATAACTGTGAAGCCGGGTTTTGTTTTATCTGGAGGAGAAGCATCGATCACGCGGATTTGGGTTAGCAGGCCGGGTCATAAGGTTAAAGCCCAATAACGTCTATTAATTTAGTTTAAAGTTAATTTTAAATCAGTATATAAACTTGTGAATTATATAACTTGTACATACGTTATCCGAATTCTGAACAGTTAGATCCGTTTGGATCGTAGGGACGAGGGCTACACACTGGAACTGACGGGAAGTGAATCGAAGCTCGTTATAATTTATTGCAAAATAAATTGTCCATCTGAATCAAATCAAGCGATGGTTATCGTTATTAACGATGATCGTCCAATGTGAGTAAAACTCACCAACACTGAATAGTTATATTTTTATAATGCATTCTTATAACTGCTAATTGTCTGTTGATTGCTGTGTGTTAACTGTTTGGTTGAATTGTTTATGTATTGATTAAAAATATAGATAACGATATGTATAAATTGTTAAATCGAATATTGATTCTGTTTATCAGAATATTTTATATTCGTGTTGTTTAACATCAGTGATGCAGGGAAACAGGTTGGAGGGGTCCAACTTGACTCCTCAATATTTATAATACTGTTCTGTTCATTTATTGTAATATATGATGTGATATAAAATTTGTTGTGGATTTTGTGTGTTGAATGATATCGATCACGGTTAATTGGTATTTTAAATACCGTAAGAAATACTGGGATGTAGAAAAGGGGATTTTCAAAGTATATTTTGAAATAAATTATTATGTAAAATCATTGGATTTTATATATAAAAAGGAAAAGGATTTTATAAAAGGAGATAATTATAAAATCAAAGAGGTGAAAAGGAAAAAGATTTGTAAAACAAATGTAAAGGAAATTATTTGTAAAACAAAGATAAGGGAAAAGAATTGTAAAGCAAATGTGAAGAGAAATGTTTATTTGTTAAATAAATAAAATTTATAATGGAATATTTATTTAAGAAATAAATAGAATCGAAAAGGAAATATTTATTTGTTAAACAAATAAAATAGAAAGAGAAATATTTGTAAACCATTTACAAGTAGAATATAATAGAGGATTATTTATTTAGAAAATAAATAGAATAAAGGAATATTTTTTGGGGAAATAAATAAAGGAGTTATTCGAATCGAATTAATCGAAAGGAGTTAATTGAACATAGTTAATCAAAATGGAGTTAAACAAAAATTAGAAACTGACTAGAGATTAATAAGTTGAATGGTTTCCTAAGTATCGATCTGATGTTGGTTCCGGCCTTCGGGGTTTATACTTAGGAAGGTGTTCTCTTGTTAGTTTATAGTTAGAGTCTGATAGATGTGGAAGAATAGGGATATGTAATTAAGCCATGGAAATGTTTTCCAGTGTTAATAACGTATATTTTCTACACATAGAAAATGAGGAAATATATATATATATATATATATATATATGTTTGATGATTGGATCGATAATTCCATTTGGAAATAAGATCGTTGTGTGTACACAGACATGTTTTCATTAGATAGTTAAATCACCGACTATCAAAGTTTTGACCATTTTAACATTGTTAATATGGAGAGACCGGTTAGATTATTGTCCGAAGAACCACTCCGTATTGGCATAAGCGTTGCGAATCATATATGCCAAAGATAATTGAAGACGGTGTCAAGTGCAAGGGCTGTTGTACAAATCTTAGATAACAATTTCCTAAGATGGTTGTACTGAATAGTGTATTCGGTTTGTCCAGTCCCAGGACGACCTGTATGGAAGAATGTCTGACAGAGTATATTTAATAGATCGCGTAAGTTGATCTCTTCAAACGTACATACGTTTGGTGGTGGAGGAATTCGTTTCTCTTAGCTGTATACCCATTGTATGTTTAGGGAAATCAATTTGTGATTTGGTGGGTATGACGATGTGACATTCAAAGTGAATAAACGTGTGATCTGTCAGAGATAAGCGTAGCTTTAAGCCTCATAACCGGGAAATGACAAAAATCGGGCAGGCGGCATGGCTATGTAGGTCGCACCTATTAGGGTGTATAATCACCTGATCTAGAGTTTCATGTACTTCTAAAAATCTATTGTCGATGCTGTCCCATTCGGGAAACGGTTGCTGATCCCAACCGTTGGTGATATACATTCGATACACTCAAGAGAAATGAGTGGTCGGTCATGTATGGCTGGGCTGCAAGATGTTCTTGTTGAACCCAGTGTATTACTCTCTAGAGGTACACTAGCGAAAGGTGGTTCCATACCTTGTCATAGTTGGAAATCCATTACCCAATACGTGCTTGCGGTTTTGATTATATACTATATACGTAGAACGTAAGATGAAAGCGTTTCTGCTAGATGATTATTATATTGTGGTTGATAGACATTATTATAATATCAAAAGGTTTTTGATATAAAGATTTTTTGGATTCTCATAAGGGAAAAACCCGTTTCGTTATACGGCGTGGTCTTATGAGATATCGTTTACGTGCTCAAACTGTTTTTAACTATTTTACTCATACCAGTTCCATGACTGACCCGGAGTTTATTTTGTTTTGTTTCCCTAAACTCTTGGTTGCCCAATTTTGTACGGGCAGTCAAGTAGTCGGGATTTACAAATGTACTGGAAGAGCTGGAGCATGAGGCTTCAGGATTTTTATTCAGTTATTGTTATTCCGCTGCGTTGTAAGTGCTGTACTTGATAATGATATGTATATTCAAGTTCAATCTTTTATTTCAAAGATATATGTTATATGTTATTCGTTCCGCTGTGAGGTTCGTGTTACTCTAATATTGTGTTCTTCTTCTTCTTCTATTCTAAGTTTCTGTCTTATCTATTCTCACCCTCTAATTTCTTTTATTAACTACCGGTATTTTTCGATGTTTGGTTAGTCATCATTGAGTTTATGGCGATAACCAAAGTCGTCAAAAACCGGGTCGTTACGGTTGGTATCAGAGCTTAAGGTTAAGTTATTACCTTGGCTTTATGGCGTCACTCGGTAGAGGTAGGGTTAGTAATGCCCTAGATTGAGTTTGAGTGAATATATACGAGAGCGTATTTGTTATTTGGTATAAAGTTGTTTTATATTGTGGAGAATTATTGGTTGAGTTGTTTATGGATTCTGGTCGATGGTGGGGCACCACAATATCGATAGGGGTTTCTAAAACACTCGAATACGATAGGTCGACACAATATGTTTTGAAAAGAGGGTAAACAGAATAATTTTACCCAAATTATATTTTAATATAAAGGATTTATATTGGTTGTTGTTATAATCGAGTAAGGTTATAAAAAGTGAAATGGTTACGTATATAACCAAATAATATTCGTATAAGTGTTACGAAATGAATTAAATCTGAATTTGAATCAGAATTGAAGTTAAAACCCTGGAAATTTGGAATAGAGTTTGTAAATATACTTGGATTAAATATATGTAAATTTTAAGATCCTGGGAGATTTTAAATTGTATTCCGAGCATTTGTGAATCATATTTTGAACTGATTTCAAAATAAAAGTGTTCAAGAATGATTTTGAAAGTGATATAGTATTGAAATCACTTCGATAACTAGAAAATAATTCTGATAATGACTGCGGCATAATCAGTGTTCATTTTCGAGTTCTAAGTGACAGATTACTACCAAAGATTTTGTTTTTGAATTGTTTTGGCAAAACACTTGTTTTGAACCCTAAAAGGGAAAGTTTGACTTTTGACAAAAGCAAAGCTGTTTAAAACTCCCAGGAAGAGACTATTTGAATTAAAAACAAATTTGTGGAAATAAATTGGAATTGAATTGAAAACCAATTAAGTGGAAATTGAATTGGATTGGAATGATATCAAGTAAAATTGGATTGAGAGATGGGAATCGAGAATGAAACTCGAGTTTGAAATGATATTTGGCTTGGATATAAGCGAATGGTTGTAATGGAGATAAAAGTGATTGGAGTTTGAATTAAATGACAATGGTATATGTTCAGATGGAAAGGATATAATGATATGCCCGACAAAAAGGTACAAGTTTATATTTATATTTGATATGAGGTTTTTATGAGCCGAATTGGCAAGCCGCTTGGCTGTTTGATTTTCTTTGGGGTTGGTGAAGGCCTAGAGAGGCGAGTTGGAGTTTGAACTATTGACCAGTACAAAGGAGGTGCTGGCGAAATTTTTCGAAAAGTTAAGGCATTAGAAAATTTTCAGGATTTTTGAAATTTTTTGTTGATTGGAATAAATTAATATTTTAATTTGAATTTACGTGGTTCGGTTAAAACTGAAGTAAGAAGTGAAGAAATAAATTTAACCCAGTTGGTTGAGTTTGTTTTCTACCTTAGCAATTTCGAGGATGAAATTATTTTAAGTGGGGAAGAATGTAATGACCCGTATTTTTATGGGTAATAATTAATTTATTTAGTTAATTAAAATATTGATTTAGGGGATTTAATGGTCGTTAATTAAATTATATTAAATATTTAATTTAATAATTAAATAATATATTTAATTTTTAAAATAATCAGTAACATTTTAATGTGAACTGGGCGATTTAAAATATTTAATTCAGCTTGGAATTGTATTTGAATCACGAATATAATATATAAACGACAGTTGGACGTATAATTTATATTATAATTATAATCGAGCTCGAAATGGCGTGGCAGTTCGCGATTTGGCGATTTGAACTTCAACTGAATGTACATGATTCGTTTTAAGTCGGATTTCTGTGAAACAAGAAACGTACGGAGCTGGTGAAGTATATTTTTCTAGTGGATGAGAAAAATCGGGATTTCGTCGTGTAGATTTTGAGTTATGTCCAAATCAAATTTTAGAAAAGTCGCTATAGAATCATTTATCGACCGTAACGGTTTATTCGATATAACTAGATATCGGATTCGAATTTGGACAAGGTTCTTTTGAGATATAGTGATAAATTAATTTTTAGAATTTTACTGTAATTTTTAATTAATTAAATAAGCAACTTTTTATTTGGAGTATTTTGCACCCTGTAATCAATATTTTGGGGTTTCACAATAAGAGTCAACCTACCAGTATTTTTTATATATTTGGGATCGTGGGACATCGCTCGTTTCATTGATATTTTTGTTTCTGTTAGAAGCAGTCCATGACGTAACGGAATTATATAAATTAGTAAAAGGGGATATTATCATATCCTTAAAAATATCCTAAGTGTTCTAGGCCAAAAATAGGCCACGTCCTTCTTCTTTTCAACCGGCCTTTCTCCTTTACTCTCAGCGACGTGGAGATCCATCCTCCACCAATTCAAAGAGAAATATACTTTTTAAAAATCCTATATAATGTCTTTACAAACCTAACCTAATACCATTCTTTCCACTCTCGAAATATGGCCGCCACAACTCCTTTATCTTCTCAGCTAAAATGCAGAATATAAAACAATTCAAAAATGGAAATCAATACAACAGGGAAAGTGCGGACACGAGCTATTATTTTCAAGGTTTTGGGATCAGGAGGATAAGCAGTTGGACGGGAGGGTTCAAGTCATCACAGGGGGACACGGGTTCAGTGGTAAGAGGAAATAGGTGTTGTGTTGTGAGGCTTAGCAGTGGAGCGTTATGTGTATAGCTGAAAAAGGGAGGATGGCTAGAGTGTAGAGAATGTGAATAGTGTTAGTTTGGCGTGAAGTGTTTAATAGGAAGGGTGAACTCGGTTGGGTAAAACAGGACGTAAGGAGTTGAGAAAACAATGATGGAAGTATAGTTTTACGGTTGGGGTTGATGACCAGGGATCCGTTTTGTTGTGACTGGAGTGAAGAGGTCACGTAGGAGAGAGAGTGCCAGGGGTATAAAAGAGGAGCAAGCGGATCTCATATTGGTAGTGATGATGTAGTTTAAACACAAGGAAATGAAATGGGAGCAGGTATATTTTGAAATGGGTTTTGTTTACTGATACTTGCGTTTTGGGATTTTTTTTGAGAAGAACGGGGTGCCTCGATGGACTGTGGGGTTGGCGAATGACCTCGACGTCGTGTTCACCTGGGACGTAGGAGCTGCACGATGGTTTTATAAGGGAGGAAAGTGGCGCATGTTTCACAAAGTTAATATAGGTGTGATGTGAACGAAAGGGGCTGGTCTTGTTTAATGCATGGAAGGGGAGAGGATTTGCATGACTGTGAGGGGGCTGTAGCATGTACGGTGAGAAGTTAAGGATGGTACATGCAAGTGAATAGTGGCGGTGATAGCCATAAAGAATTTACTAGAGGTGTTAGAGTTCAACAAGCTGGTGAGGAATATAGAAGATTTCTCTAGAGATTGAAAACGGTGTTTGTGGTTTTAAAATCCATGGAGAAATGGATAGTCCGATATAGTTTTACTGTAAACCGCGTGTAACAGGATATGTCACTTAGATGGACATGCGAGTTTCACAAGTAGTATACGGTTATGAAGACATTTTGGAGTGATGAGTTCTGATGATTTTTGGGAATTTTATCGAGAAGAGGAAAGGAAGTGGTCAAAGCATGAACCTGGGAAATGGCGTGATAACTGTGAAGCCGGTTTTTTGTTTATCTGGAGGAGAAGCATCGATCACGCGGATTTGGGTTAGCAGGACGGATCATAAGGTTAAAGCCCAATAACGTCTATTAATTTAGTTTAAAGTTAATTTTAAATCAGTATATAAACTTGAAATTATATAACTTGTACATACATTATCAGAATTCCGAACGGTCAGATCCGTTGGGATCGTAGGGACGAGGGCTATACACTGGAACTGACGGGAAGTGAATCGAAGCTCGTTACAATTTATTGCAAAATAAATTGTCCGTCTAAATCAAATCAAGCGATGGTTATCGTTATCAACGATGATCGTCCAATGTGAGTAAAATTCACCAACTTTGAACAGTTATATTTTTATAACGCATTCTTAGGACTGATAATTGTCTGTTGATTGTTGTGTGTTAACTGTTTGGTTGAATTGTTTGTGTATTGATTGAAAATATAGATAACAATATATATAAATAGTTAAATCGAATATTGATTCTGTTTATCAGAATATTTTATAGTCATGTTGTTTAACATCTGTGATGCAGGGAAACAGGTTGGAGGGGTCCAACTTGACTCCTCAATATTTATAATATTGTTCTATTCATTAACTGTAATATATGATGTCATATAAAATCTGTTGTGGATTCTGTTTGTTGAATGATATCGATCACGGTTAATTGGTATTTTAAATACCGTAAGAAATACTGGGATGTAGAAAAAGGGATTTTCAAAGTATATTTTGAAATAAATTATTATATAAAATCAATGGATTTTATATATAAAAGAATAAGGATTTTATAAAAGGAGATAATTATAAAATCAAAGAGTTGAAAAGGAAAAAGATTTGTAAAACAAATATAAAGGAAATTATTTGTAAAACAAAGATAAGGGAAAAGATTTGTAAAGCAAATATGAAGTGAAATATTTATTTGTTAAATAAATAGAATTTATAATGGAATATTTATTTAAGAAATAAATAGAATCGAAAAGGAAATATTTATTTGTTAAACAAATAAAATAGAAAGAGAAATGTTTGTAAATAATTTACAAGCAGAATAGAATAAAGGATTATTTATTTAGAAAATAAATAGAATAAAGGAATATTTATTGGGGAAATAAATAAAGGAGTTAATCGAATCGAATTAATCGAAAGGAGTTAATCGAACATAGTTAATCAAAATGGAGTTAAACAAAAAAGAGAAACTGACTAGAGATTAATAAGTTGAATGGTTTCCTAAGTATCGATCTGATGTTGGTTTCGGCCTTCAGGGTTTATACTTAGGAAGTTGTTCTCTTGTTAGTTTATAGTTAGAGTCTGATAGATGTGGAATAATAGGGATATGTAATTAAGCCATGGAAATGTTTTCCAGTGTTAATAAAGTATATTTTCCTAACATAGAAAATGAAGAAATATATATATATATATATATATGTATGTATGTGTTTGATGATTGGATCGATAATTCCATTTGGAAATAAGATCGTTGTGTGTACACAGACATGTTTTTATTTGATAGTTAAATCACCGACTATCAAAGTTTTGACCATTTTAACGTTGTTAATATGGAGAGACCGGTTGGATTATTATCCGAAGAACCACTCCGTATTGGCATAAGCGTTGCGATTCATATATGCCAAAGATAATTGAAGACGGAGTCAAGTACAAGGGCTATTGTACAAATCTTAGATAACAATTGCCTAAGATGGTTGTACTGAATAGTGCCATTGATTTGTCCAGTCCCAGGACGACCTGTATGGAAGAATGTCTGACAGAGTATATTTAATAGATCGCGTAAGTTGATCTCTTCAAACGTACGTACATTTGGTGGCGGAGGAATTCGTTTCTCTTAGCTGTATACCCGTTGTTATTTTAGGGAAATCAATTTGTGATTTGGCGGGTATGACGATGTGACATTCAAAGTGAATAAACGTGTGATCTGTCAGAGATAAGCGTAGCTTCTAGCCTCACAACCGGAAAATGACAAAAATAGAGCAGGCAGCATGGCTATGTAGGTCGCACCTATTAGGGTGTATAATCACCTGATCTAGAGTTTCATTTACTTCTAAAAATCTATTGTCGATGTTGTCCCATTCGGGAAACGGTTGCTGATCCCAACCATTGGTGATATACATTCGATACACTCAAGCGAAATGAGTGGTCGGTCATGTGTGGCCGGGTTGCAAGATGTTCTTGTTGAACCCAGTGTATTCCTCTCTAGAGGTACACTAGCGAAAGGTGGTTCCATACCTTGTCACAGTTGGAAATCCATTGCCCAATACGTGCTTGCGGTTTTGATTGTAAACTATATGTGTAGAACGTGAGATGAAAACGTTTCTTCTAGATGATTATAATATTGTGGTTGATAGACATTATTATAATATCAAAAAGTTTTTGATATAAAAATGTTTTGGATTCTCATAAGGGAAAAACCCGTTTCATTATACGGCGTGGTCTTATGTGATATCGTTTACTTGCTCAAACTGTTTTTAACTGTTTTACTCATACCAGTCCCATGACTGACCCAGAGTTTATTTTGTTTTGTTTCCCTAAACTCTTGGGTGCCCAATTTTGTACAGGCAGTCAAGTAGTCGAGATTTACAGATATACTGGAAGAGCTGGAGCAGGAGGCTTCAGGATTTTTATATAGTTATTGTTATTCCGCTGTATTGTAAGTGTTGTACTTGATAATGATATGTATATTCAATTACAATCTTTTATTTCAAAGATATATGTTATATGTTATTCGTTCCGCTGTGAGGTTCGTGTTACTCTAATATTGTGTTCTTCTTCTTCTTCTATTCTAAGTTTCTATCTTATCTATTCTCACCCTCTAATTTCTTTCATTAACTACCGGTATTTTTCGATATTTGGTTAGTCATCATTGAGTTTATGGCGATAATCAAAGTCATCAAAAACCAGGTCGTTACAATATACTTATCTTACTATAACCCTAAGTTATTTCCTTGAGTAGTCAATTTTTGGTGCCGCCAGCGATCTATTCTTAAACTTTAGATCGATCTCCTTCAAAAATCCAAACAAATTCAAGAAAAATCCTAAAATCCTAAAACATATATATCTATTATCCTCATAACTTGTGCTTCAATCTGATGTTAGTTTTAAACAGCTCGACGCAATTTTTTTTTCTGTGGTTCGAAACAGGAGCAACGAACTAGGGTTCGGCTTGTAGAAGGATTGAGGCGACGCCGTGTAAATCGAATGTTGGATTTGGGTTTGGGGGATTAAACCATATATGTAAGAAATTTTTGGTGGATTTCGAGTATAAAAGGTGACATGGTCTGTATTCTGGAGGGCGGAAGTTGCACGAAGGAGGCAGTGTTCGATCAACGTGATAATGGCATAGGAGGGTAAAGGGTTTGAAGAGAGAAACGTTGGTAAGTTTGGTTTGAATTTTTGGTGAAAGGAGAATGTGCGGTTTGGGGATTAAGATGCCGTAATGGCCATAAGAGGAAGTCACGATTTTTGTCTCCTGGAAGAAGAAGCACGGCATTTGTGGATTGGGTGGGTAATTGTTGAAATGGGCCTTGTTTAATAGTAAGCCCAAATCATTTAAAATCATAAGTTTTATTTTTATTTAATTAAAATATCAACTTAGAAAATTAAATATATTTGTCATACTTAATCAGAATTTCGAATGGTCGGACCCGTTGGGACAGTATGGACGGTGGGTACACCTTGGAACTGATTGGGAGTGGATTGGAACTCGTTACAATTTATAGAAAAATAAATTGTCCGTCTGAATCAAGTGATGGTTATCGTTATTAACGATGATCGCCAATGTGAGTAAAACTCCCCAACTCTGAACAGTTATATTTTTATAACGTATTCTTAGAACTGATAATTTTCGATTGATTGTTGTGTGTTAACTGTTTGGTTGAATTGCTTATGCATTGGTTGAAATTATAGAAAACGATATGTATAAATTGTTAATCAAATATTGATTCTGTTTAGCAGAATATTTCATAGTGAAATGAAATTGATGTTAATTTTTTTGTTTAACATTTGTGGATGCAGGGAAACAAGTCGGAGGAATCCGACTGGATTCCTCAACATTTATTTTACTTTTTTTCATATATTGTGTTATATGATGTGATATGAAATCTGTTGTTGAATTTATATGTTGGAATGATACCGATCATTGTTATATGGTACGTTAAATACTATAAGGAATACTGGAATGTTAAAAAGGAAAATTTCAATGTTATATTGAAAAAGAAATATTTATAAAATCAAAAGATTTTATAAAAAGAAAATATTTATTTAGAAAATAAATAGATTAAAAAGGAATATTTATTTGTTAAACAAATGGATGGAATTGAAAGGAAATATTTGTAAAACATTTACAAATAGAATTGAACGGAAATATTTTTAAAACATTTACAAATAGAATTGAAGGGAAATATTTGTAAAACATTTACAAATAGATTGAAAAGGAATATTTATTTTTTAAATAAATAGAAAGATAAAAGGAATATTTATTTAGAAAATAAACAAGATATCATAAAAGGAAATACTTGAGAAGTGAATAGAATAGAGTAAAAGAGAATTTTATATTTGAAAGGTTTAGACCTGTGCTTCGCACACGGGTATAACATGAAATGGATTTAAAGCAAAGATTTTAAATAGAATCTATTCTAACCGATAGATTGAGAAGATAATTTTATTAATAATATTTTATAAACTAAATGAAATGTTTATCATTGGATAAATAGAATATATAAGTTGGGACTTATATAGAGAAGTAAGAATCGATTTCAACATCGATAATTGAAACTGAATATGGACGTAGAGTTAATTAAAGGAGTTAATCAAAATGTGTTAATCAAAATGTATTAATCAAAATGAAAGAGGGATAATCGAATATTAGTTATTCGAATAGAGTAATTGATTAGAGTTAATCAAATTAGGTTAATCGATTAGAGTTAATCGAATTAGAATTAATCGATCAAAGTTTATCAAGTTAGAGTTAATTGATAGGAGTTAATCGATTAGAGTTAATCGAATTAGAATTAATCGATCATAGTTAATCAAGTTAGAGTTAATCGAGTGGAGTTAATCGTATTAGAGTTAATCGATTAGAGTTAATCGAATTAGAGTAATTGCATTAGAGTTAATCGTAATAGAGTTAATCGAATTATAGTTAATCGAATATTAGTTATTCGCGTAGAGTTAATTGAAAGGAAATATCGAATATAGTTTATTCAAAGAAAAGAGTTATCAGTTATAGTATTCAAAGAAAGATTTTTGAATATTAGTTATTCGAAAGGAGTTATCGAATATTAGTTATTCGAAGTGAGTTATTGAATATTAGTTATTCGAAAGGAGTAATCGAATATAGTTTATTCGGAAGAAGATTATCGAATATAGTTTATTCGAAAGAGAGATTATCGAATATAGTTTATTCGAAAGAGAGATTATCGAACGTTAGTTATTCAAAGTGAAATTATCGAATATAGTATATTCGAAAGGAGTTATCGAATAAAGATTTTTCCAAAGAGAATTATACCTTGAATTCGATTATATCGAATTGGGGAAAGTACTATTCACTTTCCGTTTACTCAAGATTTATTTATTTATTAATAAATTTGTTATTTGTTTATTTATCCAAATTAACAAATAAAAGTTGTATCTGAAGTTAGGTATTTTAGAAGTAGGGATTATAACGTTATCGTTATAACCAATGTTTTTCATAAAAGAATTTGATTCATAAACTGAATCCGAGAGTTATGTAAGGAAGTTTGTTAATGATTTAGAAGGTGAACCTTGTCTATTTTGAAGTTAGAAACGTTGTTCAGTTAAGGTCTGAGAGGTAATTATACCCCAACTTGATTGACTTCGTTTTTAACTAAGGGATGGGTAAGGTTCGATAGTGAAGGTTGGTAAAGTAAATTTAGTTAGTGAGTGTAATGGTTTGGATTGGCTTAGTGATGTTTTATTTAAACATCTATTAAATCAAATAAAGGAGTTTTGGAAATGTTTTCCAAATAAAAGAATCAGGAATGTTTTCTAATATAGAAAACAAGAAATGGGAGTAAATATGGAGATGTTTTCAAATGATTAATAAAGTACATTTCCTAAATTTAGAAAATAAGAATTTACAAATATATAGAAATGGGAAATGAATAAATTAATGATAAATTAAATTAAAAGAGATAATTTTTGATTGATGATTGATCGATCGAATTTCTATCTAGAAATAAGATCGTTGGTTGTACACCTATTTTTCTTTGATAGTTAAATCACCGACTATCGAAGTTTTTGACCATTTTTCCATCATCAATACGGAGAGACCGGGATCAGATTCATTATCTGAAAACCACTCTGTATGGACGTTAGCGTTGCGATTGAATATGATGAAGATAATTGAAGACGGGGTAATGCAAGGGCTATCCTGTTTACAGAATAGTGCCTTCAGTTTGTCCAGTGCCAGGACAATGTGAATGGACGAATGTCTGACAGAGTATATCTTACGGATCGCATAAGTTGATCTCTTCAAACGTACTTACTTTTGGTGGAAGAGGAATTCGTTTCTCTTAGCTTTACACCCGTGGTATTTTTGGGGAAATCAATTTGTGATTTAGCGGGTATGACAATGTGGCATTCAAAGTAAATGGTGGTCAGGTGTTCCAAAAGATACGTAATGACCTCAAGCCTCATCAACTGAGAAATGACAGAAATCGGGCAGGCAGCATGGCTAGGTGGGTCGCTCCCATTAGGGTGTATATCACCTATCTAGAGAAAATCCATTTCATTCTTTTATCTATTTTCGATGCTGTCCCTTTTCGGGAAACGGTGGGTAGCTCCCAACCGTTGGTGATGTACATTCGATACACTCAAGCGAAATGAGTGGTCGGTCATGTGTGGGCCGGTTTGCAAGACGTTCTTGTTGAACCCAGTGTATTCGCCTCTAGAGATACACTATCGGCAGGTGGTCCCATACCTTGTCATAGTCGGAATCCAATCTTCAATAAGTGCTCGCGGTTTTGTTTGTATACTATATATGTGGAACGTGAGATGCAAGCGTTCTGCTAGATTGTTAATTACTTGTGATTAGACACTATTATAATATCAGTAGTATTGATTTTGAAAGTGTTTTGGGTTATCGTAAGGTAAAAACCGTCCGTGTTTATGTGTGGATCGGTCTTACGATTACCTTTTCTTTGAAAAGGATTTTGAAAAATTAATCCAATTGATTTGAGTTTACTCACACCAGTCCCGTGATTGACCCAGAGTTTATTTTGTTTTGTTCTCCCTAAACTCTTGGGTGCCCAAATTTGTACGGACAGTCAAGTAGTTCAGGTCTTTACAGATATACTTGGAGGAGCTTGAAGCAGGAGGCTTCAGGATTATATATCTATTGTTATTTCCGCTGTGTGTAAGTGTTGTACTCTGATAATGTTATTCTATATATATATATATTGTTTTATTCCAAAGTTATGTTATATTTTATTTTTTATTCCGCTGTGTGATTCGTATTACTCTGATTCTGTTTTGTGGTGATCTTCTTCTTCTTCTATTCTAATTTTCTATCTTATCTATTCTTACCCTCTATTTTCTTTCTATTAATGATCAGGTATTTCCGATGTCTGAATAGTCAACATGGTAGTTTTTTGTTGATTTTCGGAGTCGAAAATCCTAGTTCGTTACATGTTTATTAAAAATAAAGTTTGTAAAAAAAATATAAAATTTAGTATATGTTTATTAAAGCAATAATTAAAATGTAAACAAAACATACAACGAACTATTAATAATTTTTTTACTTTTTATCATAGGTTTTAAAGTAGGAAAAATTATCAATTATTTTGTAGGTTGGAGTTGTATGTATCAAAAAAGGGAAATTAGTGGCGCAATAAGTAAACATTTCCTTACCGGGGTACATGTGTTGATCGAACTTGCTTTAAGTAAAATTGGAAATGATGAAGAACTTCATTGTTCGTGTAGTAGGTGCAAATTATTGAACTATTTAATGCCAAATATGGTTAGGGTTCATTAGCGCCAATACAGTTTCATACTCAATTGTTTGGTGTGGGATCATCATAGAGAAATCGTAGTCCTTAATCAAGGGCAGTCCGTGGAGGTCATTGATGATGTAGTTAGTACGACGAATCTCATAGAACATATGTCGAAAATGAAGCACGATCAATGTTCCCTACTATTGAAATTAATGACGACAATGTTAATGTTGAAGAGGAACCAAATGTTGAAGCTAAACATTATATGATTTATTGGATCATGCTAAAAAGAACTTTAGAATGAATGTACAAGCGACACTCAATTATTGGTAACAGCAGAATACATTGCAATGAAATCAAAATGCAACCATATGGAAACAGAATTTATAGCTGTTATTCAAGTTGCTAAACATCATATGTCATCCGATAATTTAATATGTGAAAATTATTATGAAGTGAAAAAAATTATGTCATCTTTCAGTTTGCCATGTCAAAAAATAGACAAATGTTTAAATGATTGCATGTTGTATTGGAAAGAAGACATTAATATTAGAAATTATAAAATATGTAATCAAGAAAGATACAAACCAACGAATAAAAAGGAAAAGAAGTTCCGTACAAGCGTATGCATTATTTACCTATCACTCTCAGAGTTCAAAAGTTATATGCATCATCGGTAATAGCGCATCATATGAGATGACATAGTGTGAGAATGCCTCATAAAGGTACGTTAACACACCCATCCAATGAAGAAGCATAGAAATATTTCAATAAGAAATATCCTGATTTCAGATTTCGCTTCTTCGTTATGGACTATTAGTGATTTTCCTGCATATGTAATGTTTTTAGGTTGGAGTACGTTGGGTCGTTTTTTTCTTGTCCTTATTGCATGAAAGAAACATGAGCATTTTCCTTACCGCATGGGAAGAAAATTTCATGGTTTGACTATCATATATGTTTTCTTCATATTAATCATCCTTTTAGAAGAGGCCAAAAAACTACATGGCTAATAGACATGAGACTCTATGACCACCAATAGTTTGGTCAAGCGAGGATATATATAAACTTGTAAAAGATTATCCAAAGATACATGAAACCAGACAACAAACTCAAATTCAAGGTAAATCGACGGTTCATAATCGGTGCAAACAGAGTATATTCAAGGAATTGCCAGATTGGAAAAATTTCTTAATCCATCATAACATTGACGTGATGCATAACGAGAAAAACATATCTGATAATGTGTTTAATACAGTTTTTTTGATGCTAAGGGAAAGACTAAGGACGGTCTAAAATCTAGACGTGATATAGTGGAAATATACAATCGTCCTGAGCTTCATACGAAGCCCAATGATAGTAAAAATCCCAAAGCATGCTATGAACTAGACAACAACCAAGTTAAAGTACTATTAAAATGGGTGGAAGGATTATGTTTTCTTGATGGAATTTCCTCTAATCTTCATAGATGTGTAGACTATAAAAACATAAGACTGAGTGGAATGAAAAGCCATGATTGTCATGTAATGATGGAAAATTTATTACCCGTTGCTTTCAAAGAAATGTTTCCCATAAAAGTTTGGAAGGTAATAACAGAACTTAGTTTATTTTACAAGGAGCTTTGTTTAACTACGCCAAAAGTTGACCATCTACTTGAGCTTAAAGAATAAATCCCTGTAATGCTCTTCAAACCGGAGAAAATATTCCTCCAGGTTTCTTTAATGTAATGGAACATTTACCTGTTCATCTTCCATATGAAGCACGTCCTCGAGATTCTGTGCAATATGGATGCATGTATCCATTCGAAAGGTATGAACTATATTGAGTATGCAAATGTAAATTTAATTGTAAATAAAAGTTAATATTGAACCGATTATTTTTATTAGGTACTTGTAACATTTAAAGAACAAAGTGAGATAAAATGCTCAAGTTGAAGGTTCCATTTGTAAATAATATGTCAAAGAAGAAGCTTCGTTCTCTTTATCTCATTATTCCAATGGTCGTGTGAATTAATAATTTGAAAGTGTTATGCATAATGATGAGGCCGTTGAACATGATTCTTCTTCTAAAGTAGTATTATCTATTTTTAAACTACATGGCCGACATGCTGGAAAATGTGTGGAAGTATGGCTAGATAATAGTGATTGAAATCTATCACATGCATTTATTCTTCTTAATTGTCTTGAAGTTACACCATTTATTAGGTAATTATCATATAACAAGTTTTGTTAAATTTAATAATGCACGTGTAAATTAATAACAATGCAATATATTACGTTTGCAGTATTTATGAATAACAAAATCTAAGTAGCGATTTAAGATAATATTTCAGTAATTGGTTTTCGAACTATGTTTCTGATCCCATAAATCATGTACTCAATGAAGGATAGAAACATTTGGCGTTTGGACCGATTTTTTTTTTTTTAAATTATCCAATATTTTTCATGGATTGATATAAATTCAACACCAAAGAATACGACGCTGAATAATTAACAAGCAATACTTGTGTATTTGTTAAAGGCAGTGATGATCCAAATAATGATATAAATGGTTTTTATGACATGTTAACTCTCGATCAAAATATTTATAAAGACCCGCAGAGGATGTTTTTAAAAAGACCTAGTAGGATCAATAAATATGGAAGTATGTGTATTATACTAAATGCGGAAGTCATAATAGATGACTAACTTGTTATATGCAACTAAATATTTAATGAGATAAATATCGAGAAATGATGTCGAAGATAAGCAGTATAAAACTAGTAAATAAAGTAAAGACAACGGGAATTTTTATACTGGTTCGGAGCATTGTCCTATGTCCAGTCACTAAGATACCCTAGGCCTTCCACTATAAAACTCTCACTTCACTCGGAGGAACAGGTCTCTACTGCCATTACATGACTTCTTTCCACCAAGACACTACTAGCTAGGATTTTTTCGCCTAGACTCGCTTATAGGACTTAACCACCTGAATTGCCTTCAAGATTTTCTACTGCCTTTGCAGGACTTTGTTACAAAATTATTAATGTTTTGTTTGCGTTCTAGTGCAACACGGATTGGTCATAAATGAAGTACAATATCTTATAATCTCCTCCTCAAGTTTATAGATTAAGAAATGTGAGTAAATAAAGATAGAATAGGATTTTGATCTCTTTTGAATTCAAATGATATTCAAATAATAATCTCAGAATTCAATGAGATCTAGAAAGCAAGAATTAACAAATTAGAATGACAAGAACTTGAGTTCAATAGAATAGATAAGAATGAGATCAAGTAAAGTGTTTTGAGATGTTGTTCTTGCAAGTATCTATAGTGAATAAAGAGTTACAACTATTGGTGAAAATTCATGGATTGAATCAGAGAGTTACATCCTTTAGGATCAAAGAAAACTCTTTAGAAGAAGTCATGTATCTTCAAAATTTGACAACTAGAACTCAGTTCAGTCGACTGATTATTCGTAGTCAGTCAACTAAATCTAGAGGCAAATAAAAGTTTTGTATATGTTTAGATGTAGTTGGTTGAATAGGTATATTTAGTCGACTGAATCTGAAACTTGCACACAACTTTCATGGGCACATATTCAGTTGACTGAACTGGTTAAACTAGTCGACTAAAAAATGTATTTTCCAGATTCACTTGTATATACATAAAACTTCTGAGGAATTCAAAAATAAAAACTTTAAGGAGAGATCTTAACATTATAATTTAGACTTGACTCTATTTAATATAAATAACTAACATATTTCTGGAGCCATTTGTCGTGTTTTTGAGACATCATGTTGAGTTGTTTTTTCATCTTGTCATTGATCAAAATTTTATGATTCAAAATTCTCCCCTTTCTGAGTAATGCAACACTTGAATAGGATGTTAGCAAATGCCAATTATTCTCCCTCTGAGTTTATGCTTTCTCTCTTGAATGTTTTTTTATTATGTATACTTTTGTTAGTGTAACACCCCACCTCCGCTAGGGTAACTCTTGCAAGCACACTAGCTTTGGAGGGGCGTTAAACAAGGTAAACATGCTTGCAGATATCACAAGACAGAACATATAAGTAAAACAGAGTAGTAAAGCAGCGGATAAAACTAGCATTTCAAAACCATAGTTAAGTTACAACAAAGTCATTATTTTCCAACAAACAAAGTCTAGATAAAAGCATAAACTAAAAAACTGAAATACATAAAGTTCTATCCCCAAAGTGAAGTGATAAACCATAGCTAGCTCAATGTCCAAAACCGTACATGAGCAAATCCAGTAAGCAAGCTATAAAGATCCAAGCTAAGCTCCAATGTTCCCACCCTGAGGACCTGAGGGGGGGGGGGGGGGAAACAGAAGAAAAGAGGCGAAAGAAAACAGGTCAGTCAAAAAGACTGGTAAGCCCTAACTACTATCAGTTCATGAACTAGTAAAGTTAACTGGCATGAGAAGCTGAGATGAACATATGGATAACAACATACTGGCATGGTGATTAACAAACAAGATAGATAAAGGTGTCATCGCATAATCAAGGTTAAGTTTTGCACCACGGGTGTACTAGCATTCTAACATGTCAAGTAAAACAAGAAGTGATCCCTTGGCCCAAGCTTGGCCCAATATCATGAGGTGACCTAAATCAAGGTCCAACTACACGGCCTAGTTGATCGGCTCCCTATAAGCCAAACTCGTCAAGTGTCGGTGTCATACGGCCCAATCATGCAATGTAGTTAGACTGCGCTAGGTACACCCTAGGGTGTATCAAGTCCTAGGGTGTCAACCTCGGACACCAATCAAGTATGCACAGTCTAGATCTACTGGTACCTGTGCCTGATTCTCCAACTTCGGACTATGTGCACGACCGTAGTCCGCCTGGACCTACACCGGAGTACCTACTCAGCCGTCGTTTTGGTCGCTTACATGTCAGCCCAGTAATCGTGCCCCACCCTAGCCTAGTCCTAGGGTTTTATGATACTATCAAGAGGGTTACTGCTGAAAAGGACCACGCAACTAGGGTTTCTTAACGGGTTAAATGTGGTTAACCCGATCCAAACGTGGATTAAATTGGTAATGTGTACCCAAGGTTCATGACTTAACCCCGATTAACCCATCAAGCCCAAATTGGTTAAGTATTAAGTGGACCATGACTTAGCCCTAATCAGGAGGCATTCATTAACTTAATGTGCTTTAACCTCTCACATTAGACCCTGTTGTGGTTACTAGTTAAGCCGGGCGGGTCCGGGTAGCTTTACACCACAACTTGGTCTAACCTCGGGTTCGAGCCCAACATGACCAACTTCTCACATTGGGTCCTATTGTTTGTAGCCACTAGTTAAGCCGGGCGGGTCCGGGTAGATTTATGCTACAAACTCAACCCAACCTCGAGTTGGCCACACTCATATTTTCTAAGTGTCATGTCCATTATGTTTCCAAAACATAATTACATATCACGTCATGTTATAAAAACCATGTTCATGTCATAATGTTACCCAACCCCAACGTAATCCCATCGTTTACATAATCGCAACAACGCATAAAGGATAAAATAGGGAACTTGGCATAATCATGATAAAAAGGGGTTGAAGCCACAAGTTTAACATGGTGGCATATGAAATGTACATATGTTCATATACTTGCATATTGCATTATTAGGCTTCAAAAGCATGCATAAAACAAAACTTAGCATATAAGTCATACATGGTGATAAATGACATGTAGAAGTTGCTAGAAGTTCGCATTTAGCCTCACATGCAAGTTATCATAAGGGATATGATAACTTCCATGTTGCCAAAATACAACCTTTTAACATAAAGCTTGAAGCTTTAAGCTCACAAACTCAAGTTTAACTTGCATAACATTATAACATGATCAACCCAAACTTGCATAACATGATAACATGATCAACCCAAACTTGCATAACATGATAACATGATCAACCCAAACTTGCATAACATGGCAACATGTGTCATACATAACTTGCATAATGATCAACCAAACTTGCATATAATGATCAACCAAACTTGCATATCATAATGATCAACCAAACTTGCATATCATAATGATCAACCCCAAACTTGCATCATTCATTTAACTTTAGAGTTCAAAAAATGAAAGTAGAAAAGGGCTTACAATGCTATGAAGACACAAATGAATATTTATTAAAAGATTGAGACGAAGCCCTTATGCAATCACCAAAAATCCCAAATATGCAAGCTCTAAATGAAAAACCCTTGAGCCAAATCAATTAAAAACCCTTGCTTTGAAATAGAAATGTTGCAACTTGACTTGAATGCAAGCTAAGAACACTCATACAAGCTTGAATACACTTGTATGAACTCAAAATCTCTCATATAAATAACTTAGAAATTTTTAGCATGAGAGTGGAGGCCATGAGAGGAACAAATTTGACATAGTTTAGTTGTAGGATTGAATAATGGTGATTTAGGCTAGGCTTAGGGGTCTTTTTATAGAAGATTAGGATAGTATTAGCCATAGGATTAACCCTAGATTCAATCCAAGCCATCAAATCCCGTCACAAGCCTCCAAAACAGGTGCACCAGGCCGACCTGGCCGACCAGGGAGGTCGACTCCCAGGTCGACCCTAGGGTCGACTCCCCAGTCGACCTGGGGGGGGGGGGGAGGTCGACTCCCCTGTCGACCCCCAGGTCGACCCCGGGGGTCTGGAGGGAATTTTCCCGCCACTTCTGATTTTCTGAAATTTGAATCTGTTTTGAATTTGAATTTTTCGTGAAACTTCGCGGGGCCATATCTTGGTCATACGGACTCCGATTTTCGAAAACTCGGACTCTATTTCGCGTATTTTTCCGAGACGAACGCAATGGCACAGCCCGTTTCCCTTGATTCAGATTTTACAGTTTAATTCTGCCTTGATTTGTGTTATAACATGTTATTAAAAAATACAGGTTGTTACATTCTCCCCTCCTTAAAGGATTTCGTCCCCGAAATCTCCAAGTTAGGAAGAACGTATCCTACCATCCATCATCCATCTACTCGAAACATCATCCACGTGCAGTCATTGTCCTTAAAGGATTCTAAATGCTTTATGATCATATGCAAAGGTGTGTGTATATGTACTTATCTAATGCGAAAATCAGGAGGTTACTGATTCAGTAAACCCCCTTAATGCAAAACATGTTAGTGAAATGAGTCCATATGTATGCAAATTCCTAACATAATTTATAATCTCTACATGAGTGCACATAACATTCATCCATATGCAACATCCACGTGATAGCATAACAAGTTTCATCCATGAATAAGTATAAGCACTCGTGCATATGCAATATGAAAGTGTGTGAGCCGATCTTAGTGCCTAATGTGTATCATGCATCCACGAGTATCCACGTGCTAACACTTGCAACCACTTGCAACCATCAAGCATAACATGTTTCAAATACATGTTTCATCCAATGGGTTTCTACCTAAGGTCCTCATGACATGATTAACAAGATAAACATGGATAGCAAAAGAAAGATATGCTAATTAAGAAAGAGGTCGAGAATGTACCCTCAAAAAGGAATGGATAAAGCCCACGCATCTTCTCCTCGGTTTCCCAAGTTGCATCTTCATCGGCTTCACTCCACTGAACTTTCACTAACTTGACCTCTCGATTCCTTAGCTTCTTGATCTCTGTTCCCAAAATACGAATCGGAGCTTTTCTCAGGGTTGCCTCTTTCTCTACCTCAATGTCTTCGAGAATGCTTGGTTCAACCACCTCAGCGGACTCATGTAGGCACTTTCGGAGATGCGAGACATGAAAGACATTATGCACTCCGGCTAGCTTCTCGGGCAATCCCACCTTATAGGCCATCTTTCCAATTCTCTCTATGATAGGGAAGGGTCCTACGAACCTTGGTGCCAGCTTCCCAACTACTTCAAAACGTACCACATTACGCAAAGGAGAAACCTTCACGAAAACCATGTCTCCCACTTCGAATTCCAAATCTGCCCTTCGCTTGTCAGCATAGGATTTCTGTCTATCTTGGGCCGCTTTCATCCTTCTTCTCACCAATTCAACTTTCTCGGATGTCTCCCGTGTCATATCGGGCCCAAGTATAAGCCTATCTGTTGTCTCCCACCAACAAGATGGTGACCTACACGGCCTCCCATACAAAGCTTCAAATGGTGTCATCCCTATGCTGGCTTGATAGCTATTATTATAAGCAAACTCTACAAGAGGAAGGTGGTCTTCCCAAGTACCACCGAAGTCGAGAACACAAAGCCTCAAGAGGTCTTCTAGCACTCTATTCACCCTTTCGGTTTGGCCATCCGTCTGGGGGTGATAGGCTGTACTCAGATTCAATCGCGTACCCATTGCTTCTTGCAAACTATTCCAGAACTGGCTAGTGAAAATTGGGTCACGATCGCTAACTATGCTAGAAGGAACTCCATGCAACTGCACTATCTCTCGAAGATAAATAGATGCTAGCCATGATGCGGTCCTCTTGCTCTTTACTGGGATGAAGTGAGCACTCTTCGTAACTCTGTCAACTATGACCTATATGCTTGTGTTCCCTCTCCTTGACCTAGGCAATCCATCCACAAAATCCATAGAAATACTCTCCCACTTCCATTGCGGGACCTCCAATGGATGTAATAGCCCACCTGGTTTCTTTGACTCGGCTTTCACTTGTTGGCACACCATGCACCTTGAGACATACTCTGCCACGTCTTTCTTCATTCCATCCTAAAAGAAAATGCGCTTCATATCTCTATACATCTTATCCCCTCCCGGATGTATAGTCATCTTCGAGTGATGTGCTTCTTCAAGAACTTTATGCACCAAGTCTCCTACTTGCGGAACGCATAGCCTTCCATCACGCCTTAGCCAACCTTTATCATCAATGGTATATCTAGCAAGGTGACTAGACGTCTCACCCCGAATCAACTTATCCATGACCTCGACTATTTGTGGATCTTCCTTCTGTGAAGCCCCAACTTGATCAAGAAGTGTGGATCTAAGATCAAGGGATGCTAAAGAACCCGTCATCGACACAACAGTCGTCGTGAAATCAAAGGTCGCCAAGAATTCTAAGTTCTTCATCTCTATGAACAAGGGGCTCAAAGTCAACCTCCTTCTGCTTAGTGCATCTGCCACAACATTACCCTTGCCAGGGGTATAAGCTATCTCGAAGTCATAAGATGCCAAGAATTCCTTCCACCTTTGCTGCCTTAGATTCAGATCTTTTTGCGAGAAGAGGTACTTGAGTGACTTGTGATCAGTATACAACTCAAACCTTTCGCCTAGAAGATAGTGGCGCCAGGATTTGAGTGCAAAGACGATCGCCGCCAACTCTAAATCATGGGTGGGATAGTTCTTCTCATGAACTTTAAGTTGCCTACCCCCATAACATATCACACTTCCCTCTTGCATCAAAACAGCCCCTAACCCCGTGCCACATGCATCTGTGCACACGGTAAACATCTTACCACTATCGGGTAATGTCAAAACTGGTGCTGAGGTAAGGGCTCTCTTGAGTCTTTGAAAAGCAAGCTCACACTCCAAGTCCCATGCAAAGACTAAGTTCTTCTTCGTTAACTTAGTAAGAGGGGCCGAAATCTTAGCGAAGCCTCTGATGAACTTCCTATAGTAGCCCGTCAGACCGAGAATGCTTCTTACTTCGGTTGCATTCCTAGGAGTCTTCCAGTCTTGAACCACAACCACCTTCGCGGGATCCACCGCTATGCCTTGCTTAGAAACTATATGTCCAAGAAACCGAACCTCCCTTCTCCAAAAATGACATTTGGAGAACTTGGCTTTCAACTGATGCGCCCTAAGCGTATCCATCACTTCCTTGAGATGCCTAGCATGCTCTTCCTCATCCTTTGAGAAGATCAGAATATCATCCACAAAGACAACAACAAACTTGTTAAGGAACTCCCTGAACACCCTACTCATCAAGTCTACGAAGTAGGCGGGTGCATTAGTCAAACCGAATGGCATGACAAGCCTTTCAAAGAATCCATCTGCAGTCCTAAATGCAGTTTTATCAATGCTATCCTCAGCTACTCTAAGCTGATGGAATCCGGTGGCTAGATCGAGCTGAGAGAAAACAGAAGCACCTACAAGCTGGTCAAAGAGATCATCAATCCTCGGTAAAGGGTGCCTATTCTTCTTTGTCAGCTTGTTCAACTCTCGATAATCAACACATAGACGAAGCGAACCATCCGCCTTAGTAGCGAATACCACCGGAGCACCCCATTCAGAAATGCTTCGTCTAATAAAATTCTTCTCAAGCAACTCCTCGATTTGCTTACTGAGCTCCCTTCTCTCACGAGGGGCCATGTGCCTAACGGGCAATGATACTGGCTTGGCATTATCAACTAGATAAATGCGAAAATCTATCTCTCGCTTAGGGGGTAACCCCTTAACCTCCTCAAAGACATCAGGATAGTCTCGGACCACCCTTACAGATTGCAGATCATCGATGGACGAGTCGAGAGATTCAAGATAACATAACATGACGGGACCTCTAGGGTTACAAGAAATTTCTAGGGTATTACCGAGGCGAGTCATGAGCCTCACCACCCTATGCTCACAATCGAGGATGGCTCCATAACTGGACAACCAATCCATGCCCAAGATCAACCCATATCCCGTGAATCCGAGAACCTAAACATTACACATGAATTCTATGCTCAAGATAGAAATTTCCAAATCCATACAAATCACAGGTAGATGGGCGGAACCCCCAATTGGATTTGAAACACTAACGGGACCTCAGCTAGACTAGTACTTAGGTGCAAAACTTTCAACAAGATCAGAAATAAAACTATGCGATGCGCCACAATCAAATAAGGTACGAACAGGAAAATCAGAAATATAAACAAGGCTTTCTACAGAAATACTACCTCGATCAAAAGCTGGAAGAGTGAGGAGAGCCTGTAACTGCCCCCCAAAGGGTCCTACTTGCTGAGTTTGTCCTTGCCCTTGTCCTTGCTTCTTGGGGCAATCCTTGCTAAAATGTCTAGATTCTCCGCACTGAAAACACTTGCCTATCTTCCTCCTCTTCTTCCTGCAATCTTTGGCTATGTGCCTAACGATCTGACAGAACTTGCACTTCCTTGTTTCCCTGGTCTTGTTGTCATTGCGATTGTTGTTGCCCTTGACCACCTTCTTGCCACTCTTATCTTCCTCTTGAAGTAGGGCCGTATTCACCAAATTCTCGAAGGTCGCCCCCAGGGGTATATGAGACATGGCCAAACCGCGCAATGGCTCATTCAATCCTAGACCAAAGTGTAAGGCCTTCTTCCGAGCCGTGTTTACCAATTCTAGACCGAACTGAGCAAGTTGATTAAACTTGTCCACGTATTCCCTAACGGTCATGTCCCCTTGCTTTAGAGATAGGAACCTCTCCATCTGAAGGTTCTCTTCTGTCGATGATAGAAACTTTAGTCCAAACCTTCTCCTAAAGTCATCCCAAGTCTCAATTGGTCTAGTAGTGGTGGTGACTACCCACCAATAAGCAGCTTCCCCTTTCAATAGCCATACCACCAACAGAACTTTCCTACGATCTTCCACATCAAAGATAGCAAAGAGGTCTTCAGTTTCCTTCAACCAATTTCTTGCCTCCACCGAAGTCTCCGTTCCGACAAAATTCTTGCATCCCATCGCCTTAAAGCCTTTGCAAAGCTCCGCGAAATTCGCTTGTGTATGCTGAGGGGGAGGAGGAATATCCGCGAGGCCGACTTCATTCGCCCTTGCCTCCATTTACCTTCTAAACCAAATAGGTACTGGTACACCCTCCAGTATGGCAAAATTATCGGCCATACTGAAACGAAGGAAAAAGATGGATAGATTCAGAACGAAGAAACGAAGGATAGTGCTATGGCTTTTGGGGAATAGCCTTTTAAAATAACTAGACTTTTCTTGGAAAATACTTAATTGGTTTTGAAAATAGTTTTTCAAAAGGTAAGTTTTAAAAACACTTTTTCTCAAATCTTGTAAACCTTATGCTCTGATACCAAATGTAACACCCCACCTCCACTAGGGTAAATCTTGCAAGCACACTAGCTTTGGAGGGGCGTTAAACAAGATAAACATGCATGCATATATCACAAGACAGAACATATAAGTAAAACAGAGTAGTAAAGCAGCGGATAAAACTAGCATTTCAAAACCATAGTTAAGTTACAACAAAGTCATTATTTTCCAACAAACAAAGTCTAGATAAAAGCATAAACTGAAAAACTGAAATACATAAAGTACTATCCCCAAAGTGAAGTGATAAACCATAGCTAGCTCAATGTACAAAACCGTATACGAGCAATTCCAGTAAGCAAGCTATAAAGATCCAAGCTAAGCTCCAATGTTCCCACCCTGAGGACCTGAGGGGGGGGGGGGAACGGAAGAAAAGAGGCGAAAGAAAACAGGTCAGTCAAAAAGACTGGTAAGCCCTAACTACTATCAGTTCATGAACTAGTAAAGTTAACTTGCATGAGAAGCTGAGATGAACATAAGGATAACAACATACTGGCATAGTGATTTACTAACAAGATAGATAAAGGTGTCATCGCATAATCAAGGTTAAGTTTTGCACCACGGGTGTACTAGCATTCTAACATGTCAAGTAAAACAAGAAGTGATCCCTTGGCCCAAGCTTGGCCCAATATCATGAGGTGACCTAAATCAAGGTCCAACTACACGGCCTAGTTGATCGGCTCCCTACAAGCCTAACTCGTCAAGTGTCGGTGTCATACGGCCCAAACATGCAATGTAGTTAGACTGCGCTAGGTACACCCTTGGGTGTATCAAGTCCTAGGGTGTCAACCTCGGACACCAATCAAGTATGCACAGTCTAGATGTACTGGTACCCGTGCCTGATTCTCCAACTTCGGACTATGTGCACGACCATAGTCCGCCTGGACCTACACCGGCGTACCTACTCAGCCGTCGTTTTGGTCACTTACATTTCAGCCCAGTACTCGTGCCCCACCCTAGCCTAGTCCTATGGTCTTATGATACTATCAAGAGGGTTACTGCTGAAAAGGACCACGCAACTAGGGTTTCTTAACGGGTTAAATGTGGTTAACCCGATCCAAACGTGGATTAAATTGGTTAAGTGTACCCAAGGTTCATGACTTAACCCCGATTAACCCATCAAGCCCAAATTGGTTAAGTATTAAGTGGACCATGACTTAACCCTAATCAGGAGACATTCATTAACTTAATGTGCTTTAACCTCTCACATTAGACCCTGTTGTGGTTACTAGTTAAGCCGGGCGGGTCCGGGTAGCTTTACATCACAACTTGGTCTAACCTCGGGTTCGAGCCCAACATGACCAACTTCTCACATTGGGTCCTATTGTTTGTAGCCACTAGTTAAGCCGGGCGGGTCCGGGTAGATTTATGCTACAAACTCAACCCAACCTCGAGTTGGCCACACTCATATTTTCTAAGTGTCATGTCCATTATGTTTCCAAAACATAATTACATATCACGTCATGTTATAAAAACCATGTTCATGTCATAATGTTACCCAACCCCAACGTAATCCCATCGTTTACATAATCGCAACAACGCATAAAGGATAAAATAGGGAACTTGGCATAATCATGACAAAAAGGGGTTGAAGCCACAAGTTTAACATGGTGGCATATGAAATGTACATATGTTCATATACTTGCATATTGCATTATTAGGCTTCAAAAGCATGCATAAAACCAAACTTAGCATATAAGTCATACATGGTGATAAATGACATGTAGAAGTTGCTAGAAGTTCGCATTTAGCCTCACATGCAAGTTATCATAAGGGATATGATAACTTCCATGTTTCCAAAATGCAACCTTTTAACATAAAGCTTGAAGCTTTAAGCTCACAAACTCAAGTTTAACTTGCATAACATTATAACATGATCAACCCAAACTTGCATAACATGATAACATGATCAACCCAAACTTACATAACATGATAACATGATCAACCCAAACTTGCATAACATGGCAACATGTGTCATACATAACTTGCATAATGATCAACCAAACTTTCATATAATGATCAACCAAACTTGCATATCATAATGATCAACCAAACTTGCATATCATAATGATCAACCCCAAACTTGCATCATTCATTTAACTTTAGAGTTCAAAAAATGAAAGTAGAAAAGGGCTTACATTGCTATGAAGACACAAATGAATATTTATTAAAAGATTGAGACGAAGCCCTTATGCAATCACCAAAAATCCCAAATATGCAAGCTCCAAATGAAAAACCCTTGAGCCAAATCAATTAAAAACCCTTGCTTTGAAATAGAAATGTTGCAACTTGACTTGAATGCAAGCTAAGAACACTCATACAAGCTTGAATACACTTGTATGAACTCAAAATCTCTCATATAAATAACTTAGAAATTTTTAGCATGAGAGTGGAGGCCATGAGAGGAACAAATTTGACATAGTTTAGTTGTAGGATTGAATAATGGTGATTTAGGCTAGGCTTAGGGGTCTTTTTATAGAAGATTAGGATAGTATTAGCCATAGGATTAACCCTAGATTCAATCCAAGCCATCAAATCCTATCACAAGCCTCCAAAACAGGTCCAAACAGCCAAAACAGGTGCACCAGGCCGACCTGGCCGACCAGGGAGGTCGACTCCCAGGTCGACCCTAGGGTCGACTCCCCAATCGACCAGGGGGGGGAAGTCGACTCCCCAGTCGACCCCCGGGGTCTGGCGGGAATTTTCCCGCCACTTCTGATTTTCTGAAATTTGAATCTATTTTGAATTTGAATTTTTCGTGAAACTTCACTGGGCCATATCTTGGTCATACGGACTCAGATTTTCGAAAACTCGGACTCTATTTCGCGTATTTTTCTGAGACAAACGCAATGGCACAGCCCGTTTCCCTTGATTCAGATTTTACAGTTAAATTCTGCCTTGATTTGTGTTATAACATGTTATTCAAAAATACGGGTTGTTACAGTTAGCATACATACAAACATACGATTTATCCTCCTTTTTCGTCGATAAGAAGGAGATACTTATGATATATTCTTATCAAATATATTTAGATAGCATGTACACACCATTAATTCAAAGTATATGTTGAGTTGGGTATGTGTGAGCATATGTGATATAGTGTAGTGAACATGAATTATTTCTATAAATGCATTCATAGCATAGCATATCATGTTATCACACAATAAGTACGTACCCATAGTAGTTATAAAAGAATATTTACATACCCATTGTTTCAAGCCAAAATATCACTTAAAAGTGTTTTAGAATTAAAAAAACCAAAATAAGGATAAAATGAGGTCATTCCTTTGGATCTTCCCCTCTATCCTTTGCTGGTTTATCTCCTTCCTTATCTCTAGCTTCTTCATCCTTGTTCAAATCATCAGATCCCTAATATGTGTCATGAAATGAATCAAAATCTAGTATCGCAGTGGACATAGAGGAGGATGCAAGGCTTCGAGTGATATCTTTAAGCTTTGAAATTGTTTTGTCTTGTTTAACATTGGAGATGACCATTTTTGCTTCAACGATACACAACTGTTGATTAACCATTGTTGCTATGGTTTTTTGGTTCTTTGCTATAAAAATAATAATGTTTTTGATAGGGCCATCGGGATTTATTTCCTTTAGCTCAGAAACAGGTGGAAATTGGGTTTCCGGTCGAGCTTGTGGTCGATCTTGGGGTTGAGCTTGTTCACTGGAGGAGGGGGCTTGAGTGAATCAGGTTGGGTGAGTCGGATGAGCTATATAAAAAGAAGGAGTTTGAGGCACATTGTCTTCCTTACGCTTCTTACACTGCTCAAATGTTTGGATACGTTGAAACATAGACGGTTTAGTAGAAAGGCGCATCAAACTCAATGTCTTAGTACCCACGACTCCGACAGTAAGATTCTCGATTTCGGGAGGCGCGATGTGCAGATGAGTAAGGACACGAGTTATATAAGCTCCATAATACATAGTACGTAACCGAAATTGATTGAAATATTGTAGTACCTCCACTATGTATAATGCCCAATTAATTTGTTTGTTTCCTCAAATTGCATAAAACATTTGGAAATCGCGATGATAAACTTGATCATAACTCCCGGTATGAGTATTGATAGTATGATTTAAGGAATAGTGTATCACATGTGTTCGAAGATTGATAGCTTTGAGTTCAGTAAGATCATAAAAAAGTAACAGATGACTAATCTCATCGCGACTTAGCCTATCATATTCAACCTCAGACAATTCTAGTCCTTCAGACGAGGGTTGGAGAATATGACCAAGTACATATGGTGTGAGATATATATGTACTCCACAAACATTAATATGTAATGTGTTCTCATCTTGTGGTTCTTGATTATCAAGGTTCATGCTTGCAAAGAAAAGTTTAAGTAGCAAGAGATAGATATTAGCATTGTTAGAAGTAAATGAAAGCAGAGATTCAAGACCACTATTTTGAATCATAAGAAGTATTTCATATGATTCAAAGTCCGCAAATTTCATGAACGAACCTTTGAATATACGAGTATTTTTCATCCTTTTGAATAAATTCTTTTCTTTTTGACTTAGGAGCCAGAAATCAATTAGATATTTGGATGGACAAGTTGACGAGGAAGCCTCTCTTTGTCTCTTTGGTGCCATTGATTTAGATTTTGGTTCAAACTTGATTAGTTTGAAATGTGAGGGTTTTAAGAGAATTTGAAATTTTCTGGAGGAGTGAATAAAATGAGGGAGAAGAGGAAGAGGCAACATGTATATGCTAATTTTATAATAGATTCAGTCGATTGAGTTGGAAGATTCACTGTACTGAATTTTCCAGATTTCCAGCCCTAAAGCACGTTTGATAATTTAGTCGACTAAGTTGCAGGAAAAAATATTCTGAGAGTTTTGGCCTTGAATTCGGTCGCCTAGTTAAGGAAGTTTAGTCGACTGGTTTTAAGGATTTTCAAACCCTAGAGCAATGAGGTATTCAGTTGACCAATTATAGTATTTTTGTTGCCTGAATACTGCAAATGTGAATTTCCTTGAATGTTAATATCTTTAGATATATTTACAATATAAAATTGTTGATGAAATTATTAGTCATATCTTAATGACATATACTAATTAAAACAAATCTATTTCGACGACGATGTATTTGATTTGTTTGGAGTTTCATTCTTCTCCTTGTTAACTCCTTCATTTGCACCATAGTTTCTATCCCAAGTATTTAGCGAATATGGTGGTCGTTTTGGACTTTGATTCAATAGAATCTATGATGATGAAGGTTGTTTGACGCCTTTCTATTACTTAGAAAAGCGCAAATTTATTATAAATTACTACAAGCACATAGGTGTGTAAGTATGCAGGTCGAACACACGGAGAAAAATTAAAATTTATTATTTATGTAATTTCATGGGTGAGTTAGAAGAATTTGGAAGTTTTGATTGAAATAAAAATTGAAATTGCAATTTGGTTCAGAACAAATCTAATTGAACTGACGACCAAATCACAATTATCAATAAAAGCAAATTAAACTGCAATTGAATTCACTATAGATTCGAATCTAATCAAATCTATAATAAATTCAATAATTAACCGAGAAAATAGAACAGAATAATGAAATAAAAACTTCAGAAAATAAATAAACAAACATAAATAAAAATTAGGATTACCATTGAATCTAATCAGAAGGTCAATCACTAATGAGAAAAGAAAATGCAATGACAATTTGTGTTCTAACAAATCTAATTGACTAGACAACACAAATTGACATGAAAATAAAAAAAAATGCAGAAATAAAAGAAAATAAAGCTTTATTAATAGAGAAGATAAGTACAGAAAAAGGTACCAAAGTTTAATATGAATATGATGGGTATTTATAGGGGATATCGTCTCCTATCTATGTGAATATTGGGCCTAAGAAAAATACATGAAAATATTTTATTTCCAAGAATAATAGAATATTCCCTTCATGATGCTTGATTGAAGAGTGATAATCCAAATGGGGTATGCCATGAAAGCAATGGACTTTTATTGATAATCGAAGATTTCCTTTTTTTCTCCATGGCAGCTTAAATATAAATGATTTGATTTCTTTGAGAATAATATGCCCAACTCTTCAAATCTTTATTAATGCATATATTATATACATACATATGAATATATATATATATATATATATATATATATATATATATAATATACCACTACTCCGTATATTCTTCAAAGCAAAGGAGGCACTGTATATATATTCATGTTCCTTTCTTCAGCAAAAATATGGCTTGACAGGGATCGAACTTAGGTCAATCTATCCAAACATCCAGGCCTTTACCGTGAGCTACAACATCCTTTAGGATTGAGATAGTGTTGACATGGTAAAATAGCTTTTTCTTTGCAATTGGTCTTCAATTGAAATGAATGAGACATTTATTAGACAACCTGTGAAAACATACAGAAATACCCAAAGTAATATTTATTTATTTATAATAAAGATAAGATATGAGCATAAAAATAAATACTTTCACGTTGTAATCAAATACCCTTACACTTATCTTTTACTCGTCCTCAAGTGAAACAAAAAATGAAAAGCTAAACTAGATAGGTCACTCCTTCATAGGAAACACGATTGCATTGAGCATATGCAACAAGCCGTTAAACCTCTAGGTGTCCCTAATAGGACGAGTGGTGTCTCATGAGGGTTTTCAATGGATACTACCCACAAAATCCAATTGCAGTATGCTATGGTTATAGTGCAACTACATGAATGCAACAAACATATGCAAATGAAAACAAAATTGAAAACACGTCTTGTTTGAGAAAAGTTGCAGCATAGTAGTATAAAATTGGAAATCAATCTATAGAAATTTTTGTTTCCTCAACTCATCACAAATTTTCAACATAATTTAAGTTTCCAAACATTAAATTCAAGTTTGGCCAATTGGTTCAATAAGTGGTATCCTTATTTCCTTGTGTAGGACTAGTTAAATCTATAGGTCAAGAAATTCTTGGGCATCCATTGCTTCTTCTCTAGCCCTATAAAAATTAAAATTTATAACTAATTACACACACCTAACTTAAAAGACCAAGGTATACCAGATTGCCTTATTGGTATACGTGAGAGTTTGGGACAGAGCTTGGCAGATTGTGCGGACTGACGTTGACTATGTCAACAAGATGTCGGTAATCCTTAGGTGTTCAACTCATAAAATATGACCAAAGTATATCATCCGTGTACTGCCTCACGGGCTGACGTGAGAGTTAGGAAAGAACTTAGCATATTTGCACACTAACGCTAGATTTATTAGCAATGTTTGATACCCTTCGTTTACTATTATTATTGAACATAAGAATAAAAGAGATTTATGCAAATTTAGCTTAACACAACTTACTTTTAAAGATTCGAAAAGCCCACTCATTAAACAAAGACTACAATTTAGAATGGACTTCATGGCCGTCACCTAAGAATCTCCCTATGTACTGGTTACAATATTATCGCTTGTAATTCAACTTTTCATCACATTTCTTATTCGATCTTAGTTGAGAAAAAAATTACCATCAGTTGACCAAAAATTGTTAACTTACATCGTTGTATCAATCTAAAATGAGTTGTGTTAAAAAAATGGCATGTTACTACGGCCTAAAATGCATGATGGTCCTATCTGAATGATGAAATGAAAAGAAAAAAAAATCTGAAGAAAAATAAAAAGAATGCAATGTAGACCCCCTCCAAACAACACTTGATCTAAACTGTGTCCACACTGTAAACAACTAAACACGTTTCCTAATATAAAAGAGAGTACCCAAAGATGGATTAAATCCAAAATGATTTGTAGAATGAAATGCAGTTTAACAACTATATAAGTGTGCAAATCAAATACAAGTCCTTCACTCATTTAACAAAGACTACAATTTAGAATAAAATTCACGGCCACCATTTAAGAGTCTTCTATGTACCAATTACACTATTATTGCTCGTAATTCAACTTTTCATTATATTTCTTATTCGACTTTAGTTATGGGAAAAAAACTACTATCAACTGACCAAAAAAATTGTTTACTTGCTTCATTGTACCAATCTAAAATGAGCTGTATTTCCAAAAAAAAAATTGGTATGTTATTATGACCAAAAATTGCATGATGGTCCTATCTAAATGCATGAAAATGAAACAAAAAAGAAAAATTAAAGAAAAAGAATGCAATGCAGACCCCTACCCCCACACTACATCTAAACAGTGTCCACACTGTAAACACGTTTTCTAAATGTGAAAGATAGAACCCAAAGATGAATGAGATGCAAAATTATTAGTAAAATGAAATGAAGTTTAGCCACTATATGTGCATGCCAATTATATGAAAAATGAAATTTATGATGATGGTGAATGTTTTGGAAAAAGTGATGTTTCCTGTTCCCCCCGCACTTGCCTCCATCCAAAATGATGTGTAATGACTTCCTATCTAATTTTTGAAGTATAACAGGCATGTCGATGAATTCGGAAATCAAAATCTTTCCTATGAGAAGTTTATCGTGAGATGATTCATGACATGTAAAAGAAAATTACCATAATCCCATACACTTGAGCGTTTAACCATAATTTCTTTTATTGATATGGAATTAAGGTTATCTTTGAGGTTTACTCCCAATTCATTATTTAAAAATTTAAGCTCATCTGCAAATAGCTCTTCAAAAGACATAGAGGATACGTCTATTGAGATAGGAGAATTATAGTGGCTTTCATTCATTTCAAAGACAAAAATAAAATTGGCTTCCATCTTAAAAATAGTATAAAATACTTAGTTGTGCTATATGAGTTAACAATATCAATTAGAAGGGGGAAGTGGGTCTTTTGGATGTTCACGTATAGTATAAATACTAAGGGATACGACCAATATTTTATGGATAGTTTTCAACCTCTTTTGTTAATAGTTCAATAAATTGAACTACTATGTATCCACGATCCAATTATAATAGGCAGTCAAGTTCACAAAACATGCCTTTTCAATTATAACTATTTTTTTCCTATGTGCTTGTATTTTGGTTCTAATGCCAACATCTGATTGAATCTTAGAGTTGAAATCCGATGAGAGATGACATTAGTTATGGAAATTCATTCCTAACTAAACAATTCAGAAATTTCAGCCAACACAACAATCAAAGAATAACAATTACAGATTTTTTTTACAAGCAAGTCGCTGCCCTATAAAAAAAATTTACAAGCAATTTCTATATTTTTTTCTTTGTAGCAGATCACCTGTAGAGTTTACGAAGTTTTACAGTGGGTATGGTTGTCTATGCAGAGCAATTAAGTAGCTTGAATCCGTTATTTCATGTGGTCTTTGATTGATTGGCCCTATTTTTTTATTATAAGAGAAGAAAAATAAAACAAACAAAAATAAAAACAACTGGAAGAGATAAAAATCCTTTTTTACAAAAAATGGCCAAACTGGCGGGATAAAAAATCAAGAAAAACTCAAAACGCAACTACAGTTAAAACTCACTACTCACGCACTCAAATATAAAATTCACACGCAAAAAAATAAAGTGATCAATAAAAGAAATAAATAAACAGATAGCTTCCGAAAGAAACCCACGATATAAAAGAGACCCAAATATAAAAGTAAATCTTTCAGAGCATTCAAATAAAGGGCAACAAGGGTCCAAATGCACTGCTCAAAAAATGGAACACCCACGTTATAAACCCAGTCAAAACAAAAAGAGGAATCTCTTCGTCCAGGACTCACACAATCAATTTTTTTTCTTTCCTATACTTTGATTCTAGGTTTCTTTTTGAGTTTTCGAAGGGTTAGGGTTTGAATTTGGTGGTGATTTTAGTTTGGGATTCAATAAGGGTGTTTGATGCAGTTGTGAATTGGGTTTTGGTTCACGGTAGGATCTAGAGGTCATTCGAAGGGAGGGTTTTAGATAGGGAACTAGGTATTGAAATAAGGTTTGGAACTCGGGTTTATGAGTTGATGGTAATTGTGAATTCGATTGTGGATTGATGATGTTTATGAAGATACAACATTGAGGAGGGAGTTGGATTTAGTTGGTCGAGTGAAAGGGAGGAAGGCAGAGTGTCTTAGCTATTTGGGTATGGTGATTGATAATAATTGCATTGAAGAGGAGTGAAGGAAGTGTGATAGACAATGGTGATGCATAGAGGATATGCGAACTGGGAATTAGGGGGGTTTTGGATGGTGATTTGGGTCCGGCTGTTCGGTAGTGGATTGGAGATTGGGTTGTGAGGGATGTAGGATGGGAAGATGAGTGGAGTTCGATTTTTTTGAAACTTGAAGCGGTATTCGGCAGTTTGTTGAAGGTTGTGAACTAGTTGTGTTTCAAGTAGATGAACTGGTTGTGCGACAGTTTGTGGTATGAAGGGTTTACAAATCGACAACAGAGGGTATGGTAGGATGTTGTAGACAGTACAAAAGATGATTGTGGTTTCAGAAAGGTTTGGGTAGGGTTGATGATGGAGGATGGCCAAAGGTTGTGACCGGTGATGTTGTGTATGTCGTGAGGTTGCTTGGATGGAAATCGTTTGGTTTATGAGTCTTTGGATGGAAAAAGTGGTTGCAATCTTCAAGGCAGAGAAGAGGAAAAGAAAATAACAAAAGGATTTTTTTTATTATTGTTGTGAAAGTAGAAGAGGGAAAAATGTGAAAGAAAAAAAATTGAAAAGGGGAAATGAATAAATGGAAAAAGGAAAAGAAATTGAAACAAAAATTGGCAAGAATTTTTCTCTCTTGATTTAAAGGTTGTAGTATCAATACGTAGTACCAATCACCTAAACAAGAATTTTTTTTCTATATTTAAAAGGAAACAAAAGCAAGAAAAAATAAAAAAATAAAATAAAAACTAACATGAATCGGAAATTAAATAAATAATAAAATTTAATTGTTGATCCCCGGCAACAGCGCCAAATACTTGGAAAATTTATTATAAATTACTGCAAGCGCACAAGTGTGTACTATTTGGGTTGAACATAGGGAGGAAAATTAAAATTTATTAATTATATAACTTCGTGGGAGAATTAGATGAATTTGGAGGATTTGATTGAAATAAAAATCGAAATTGCAATTTGGTTTAGAACAAATCTAATTGAAACGACGACCAAATCACAATTATCAATAAAAGCAAATTAAACTGCAATTGAATTCACTACAAATTCAAATCTAATTGGATATATACTAAATTCAATGATTAACTAAGAAAATAAAATAGAATAATGAAATAAAAAATGTAGAAAGAAATAAAAAAACAGAAATAAAAATTAGGATTACCGTTGAATCTAATCATACGGTCAATCACTAATGAGAAAAGAAAATGCAATAGCAACCTGTGTTCTAGCAAATCTAATAGACTAGACAACACAAATTACCATGAAAATAAAAAAATGCAGAAAGAATTGAAAAGTAAGATTTATCAATGGAGAAGAGAAGTACAAAAAAAGGTACCAAAGTTTAATATGAATACAATGGGTATTTATAGAGGAGGTAGTCTCTCATCTATATGAATATTGGGCTTAAGAAAAATACATGAAAATATTTTATTTCCAAGAATAAAGGAATATTCCCTTCAAGATGCTTAATTGAAGATTGATAATCCAATTGTGGTATGCCATGAAAGCAATGGACTTTTATTGATAGTAAAAGATTTACTTTTTTCTCCATGCCGTTTTAAATATAAATGATTTGATTTGATTTCTTTAAGAAGGATATGCCGAACTCTTAAAATCTTTATTAGTGCATATATTATATACATACATATGAATATATGTATATATATATATATTTATATAAATAAAATATACCACTAGTCCATATATTCTTCAGGGAAAAGAAGTCGGTGTGTGTGTGTATGTATATATAACCATGTTCCTTTCTTCAGGAAAAATATGGCTTGATAGGGATCGAACTTAGGTCACTTTGTCCAATTTTCCAGGCCTTAACTGATGGGCTACAGCATCTTTTGGGATTGAGATAGTGTTGATATGGGAAAGCATCTTTTTCTTTGTAATTGGTCTTCAATTGAAATGAATGACACATTTATTGAATAGTCCGTGGAAACATATGAAAATACCCAAAGTAATATTTATTTATTTACAATAAAGACAAGATATGAGCATAGAAATAAATACTTTTATATGTTAATCGAAGGTCGAGGAGAGGGTTCGTGTAACACCCTATAATTTAATACACCATATATATATATACGAAGAAGTTAATAAAATGAATATTAACTGATAAAATATTCAGAACTGAGTAAAACAAACTTTATCGTTGCATTCAGTATGAAATTATGATTCAGATAAACTCATGGTTTTCATTGATTGGATACCAAATGCGACGACGACCCATAACACCTACACTAAACAAGAGGAATAATGCGCTGAAAGGTGTGCCAGACAGCTATGGACGATCATCAAAGTAGGTAACACAAACGGAACCTGTCGTAGAACTCACAATGCAAGGATAAAATATTATAGAACATATACAATAGACAGAAATAGTGGAGCATCATATAACAAACTTCTGAAACTTTCACAATATCCTGAAAGATCATCCATACATTATAGGAAATATTAAAGTTTTACATGAAGCCGCACTACAATCACTCATAGAGAAACACAACAGTGGAAACAAAAATACTAGATAGTAATAAAATTGGTACGTAAGCCTTTAGCTCGCTATCGATCAACATCGTCGTCTCACCAAGCTATCACCTGTCACCTGCTACTTAGTCTACCCAACCACAACCGGATGAACATCCAAAAGTAATAAGAGGGAAACATAAAACCTTGAGTCAGACAACGGTCTTAGTGAGCGATTAAACAACTATCTAACATCAACAATAAATTATATGAATAGGTAGATAAACAAACTAATCTACCAACAACAGAGAAGAACTCAACTCCGTCTTCCCCACAGCAGACAGTGATAGCCTTTACAACAAGCATTTCAACTATACCCTCATGGTAATCCAAAACAACCATTCACTTATGGCAACTAGAAATAGTTCATAATAATACTCATAACATCCAGATTATATATCTCATGTAAACCACCTTAATCGAATTCAATATCCCTCAAGCACAATCCCCAAAGGCCTAAACCAATATCAAACAAGCACCCAAGAAACATCTCTTTTGACATTAGACAATCTATGTGAGATGACACAAACAAACAACCAACATACATGACTGACTCTGACTATTACCGCAATCTTTCTTTGAAACCATCGTTAATCATATGACGACCAACCTTTCCATATATCAAGGGCTAATGGTAACCCCGGTTCTAGCAGAATCTCCATACGCCCTTCAACGATACGTACCTAGGCTTTCAACGATACCCAGGGTACACGACCTACAACCTTCCAGTCTTTTAGACGTCTCTATTGTACCCCTGTTTTGACCCTGCTAGGACCTACGACAATGATAATCTCTTAGCAATCAACATCTCTAGTCGCCCAACCTTGATGGCTATTACTGCTAAAGCGACCTTTTCGAGCAACCATTATCCACCAACTCACGACCTTTGAGTTGTATCCACAATCGTTGCTTTGCACCGATCCACGAACACACCTCAGCACTTCAAACATTCCTACTTGAACTCTCTTCGAAGTCACAATCATCATTTAAAAGCATGCTGACCCATCTGCTGAAGCAACTGGCGTTCCATCACCATAAAGTATCGACCTACCCATATAAGCATTGAGGCCGACCCTGACCCATCACCTTGAGCCCGACCCGACCCATCATCTTGAGCCCGACCCGACCCTTCATCCTGAGACCGACCCGACCCATCATCTTGAGAGCGACCCGACCCCTCATCTTGAGACCGACCTGACCCCTCATCTTGCGACCGACCCGACCCTTCATCTTGCGACCGACCCGACCCCTCATTTTGAGCTCGACTCGACCATCATTTTGAGACCGACCCACCCATAACGTCGTGTTCCTCAAAACCTGAAATCGACCGATCCATGACTACCCGACCGATCCATACAAATCCAGATCCGATCCATCACCATTTCAACCTGAAATTCGATCAAAACTTCACCAAACAACGAATTCGACGAAACCAACTCATCCAATATGACCACAAGCATGTTATGAAATTAATAACAGCATGAAAATGATGATCTCTTCAATAATTATGTAAACTTTACCAATATCATGATAAACGAACATATGAATAGAACAATGGATCTAACTTGCATAAACATATGAAATTACATAGAAATTACTGGTTTTAAGCTGCTAAATTAGATCCTATGGCGATTCATATGAAAATAGACTTACCATGATGTAGATCTAGGAGAAATTGATTATGATGAAAAACAAGATCAAATACTCATGTACTTGATTGAATCTGTGTGAGAGATGTATATCACTCACCAAATCTTTAAAACAACCCAAAACACTTAGATTTGGACCAGGACAGCAAAGAATTTTCTCTAAACTCTCTGATTCGATGAACTCTCTCTTGGAATGGCGTAGATCTAGCTTCAAACGATGTAGATCTTCGATTCTCTAAGCTTTAATGATGGAAAGGTGAAGAAGACGGAGGAATAGAGGATCACAAGCTCTTCCAAAATGAGAGAATATAGAATGTAAACTATTCTCCATGCCTCTTACCCCCTATTTATATCCTTCCACCAGCCCATAAATGGGCCTCTCCAAATCAGTTCATTATGGCATTAAAAACCAAAACAGCCAACTGTGAAACCTTAAAACAACGATTCCTCCCAAACTGCTGAGCTAAATCTTTAGTAAGATCACTCTACAGAATGGAAATCATCTCCTTTCCAATAAGACCGATCTCAGGACCTGATTCGATCCGAGTCAAAAGTTATTCCCTATACAAGGCTGAAAGGAGCAAAATGGTCACAAACAAAATTGGTAAAAATTATGGACATGTCTCACATCCCCATAAACAACATATCAAAACTTGAGAATGATCCAACCCTCAGGTAACAAAATAAAAATATTTTACGATACTCCTATACGTAGAATTCAGGCTGTTACATTCCCCCTCCCCATTTTAGGAATTTCGCCCCCGAAATCCCAACAAACATAAGCAACCAAAACAATTCTGCATGCCTATCATCCATGAGCAGCCAATTCTATCATACAAACTAGCAGCCATCAAGCCATGCATCCATAGCCTTATCCTAGCATGCGGAATTCTAATAACAACAACCATAGCACAAGTTACAATGATGTAGTGATGACACGATATTAATGGATCATACCGACGAAGAGTTTTGGATTGGTCGCCTTCATGCTCTCTTCCGTCTCCTATGTACAATCATCGCCATCCTCACTCCATTGTACCTTGACTAGCTTAATCGTCTTCCTCCTAAGTTGTTTCGTGTCATTCCCCACAACACGAAGCGGCTTACGAGATATCGCAACCACGGTCTCTACTTTTAGGTCTTCATACAGCTCTGGAGATACCACTACATTCGAATCATGCACGAACTTTCGTAGAAACGACATATGGAAAACATTATACACACTCGACATCTTCTCGGGTAACTCCAACTACAAGCGAGCTTTCCATTTCGCTCGACTAGAGGAAACGATATAATAAACCTAGGAGCTAACTTTCCTTTATTTCCGAATCAAACCACATGCTTCAATGGAGAAATCTTCACGAAAACCATATCGCCAACGTCGAATTTCAAATCTTTTCGATGCTTATCAGCATAATTCTTCTGACGATCCTGGGATGCCTTCATTTTTTGTTGAACGATCTCGAAACAATCCGATGTCTCCCTTATCATCTATAGCCCAAATATCAACTTATCTACAGTTTCTAACCAATATGTCGGAGAGATACACAGTCTACCATACAACGCCTCATATGGTGCCATCACAATGCTTGACTGTAGCTATTATTATACGCAAACTCAACTAGATGTAGATGGTCTTCCCACGATCCCCTAAAATCCAACACAAAAGCTCTTGGAAGATCTTCCAAAACTCAAACCCTCTTGGTTTGACCATTAGTCTAGGGATGATAAGCCGTACTCAAACACAACACGGTTCCCAAAGTCTCTTACAAAATCTTCTAAAATCCACTTGTGAATAATTGTTCTCGATCAGTCACTATTCTCTTCGGGATACCATGGAATCGAACTATCCATTTTATATAAAGCTCAGCCAACTTAGATGTCGTCCTAGTTTGTTTAACACGAATAAACCTTGCACTTTTGGTTCTAGGTAGTCCATCGATAAAATCCATCTATATCTTCTCCCACTTTCATGTAGGAACTTCCAATGGTTGAAGCAACCCACTCAGCTTCTTCTATTCAGCTTTCACCAACGGACAGTTCATGCACTTGGAAATGAACTTTCCAATGTCTCTTTTCATCCCTTCCCAGTAGTAGACTCTATTCATGTCCTGATACATCTTATTACCACTGGGATGAATTGTCAACTTCGAGTGATGACATTTCCTCATAACCTCATCTCTCAATCCGTCGATACCAGGAACAACCAGTTGCCATTGCTTTCAAAGACAACCATATTGATCAACCTCGAACTCTTTATTCTCTGGTTCAAGTTTCTGGATAAACTCGACAAGCTTTTCATCTTGCTTTTGGCTCTTGCAATTCTTTCGATGAGAGTAGGTCTTAACGATAATCTTGCCAACATTTCAGGTTCCAATTCACACCTTAGGCTTAAATCAAATCCTGCTAAGGACTCAAGGCTCTTCCAGTTTGAAAACATCGCTTCCAAACTTGCGTGTCTTCTACTCAATGCATCTGACACTGCGTTACCTTTTCCTGGAGTATAGGCTATACCAAAATCATACGATGCCAGAAACTCTAGCCATCTTTGCTGCCGAAGACTAAAACCTTTTGGGAGAAAAGATACTTCAATGACTTATGATCCGTGAACAACTCGAATCGAACTCCCAATAAGTAATGTCTCCACATCTTTAGAGAAAACATGACCGCTTCCCACTCCAAATCATGAGTTGGATAATTCCTTTCATGCGCCTTTAACTGTCGACTCGCATAGGTCATAACCTTATCCTTCTGCATCAGTACTGCTCTAAGCCCAGTACCACATGCACCAGTATACACAATCTTCTCTTCATTCCCACTTGGAATGTTCAACACAGGAGCATCGTCAGTCTCTCCTTCAGGATTCCAAAATCTTGCTCACACTTTGCATCCCATGTGAACACATGGTTCTTCTTCATCAATCTTGTCAACAGTGCAACTACCTTGGGGAAATCCTTGATATAACGTCGGTAATAACCAGCCAACCCAAGGAAACTTCTTACATCCGTCACATTCTTAGGTCTATCCCAATCCAGGATCGCTGCCACTTTAGCGGTGTCAACATCTATTCCACTTCTAGAAATAACATGGCCTAAGAACCTCACTTTGCTCTTCCATAAGTGACATTTTGAAAACTTAGCTCTTAGCTGATGTTTTTGTAAGATTTCCAAACCAACTCTCAAGTTAGTGGATTGTCTCCTAGACGAGGGATAGATTTCTGTACATACTTGGTGGAGAATGTGAAACCTGTCACTTTACCAGTGCGCCATATAGCTCCTTGGAGAGGAAGGAGCTCAGCAAGCAAGTAGGTGAGTTATTTGAGAAGGGATTCATTAGGCGGAGCATTTTTTAGCGGGGAGCTCCAGTCGTCTTTGCGACCTAGGAAGATGGATCTCTCCATCTAGTGTGAACTATTGGGAGTTGAATAAGCTCACCAAGAAAAATAGGCAGCCAGTCCTGAGGATTGATGACTTGTTTGACCAGTTAGTGGGTGCTTTGGTTTTCTCATGGTTGGATCTAGCCATGGGATTTCATTAGCTGAGGGTAGCAGATGACAATATAGACAAGACTGCTTTTAGGACTCCAGACGGATTCTTTGAGTGGATGGTCATACCTTTTGGGCTAATCAATGCACTTGCGTTTTATATAGATTTGATGAGTTTGGTGTTTAGGGAGTACGTGAACAAGTTTGTTGTAGTTTTAGTGGATGATATTCTGGTTCCCGAGGAGAGAGGAAGAGCATGTCATACACTTACGAGAAGTTCTCTGCACACTCAGATCGCATCAACTCAAGGCTAAGTTTTCAAAGTGTCATTTCTGGCGGAAGGAAGTAAGGTTCCTAGGGCATGTTTTCTCCAAGGATGGAATAGCGATGGACCCTGCTAAGGTTATCACATTTCAAGATTGGAAAACCCCTAAGAATACAATAGAGGTTAGGAGTTTCTTAGGGTTGATGGGTTACTGCAGAAAGTTCATTAAGGACTTTGCACGGATCTCAGCTCCGCTCACCTGTTTGACAAGGAAGAATTTGGTTTTCGCTTGGAGTATAGATTGCGAGTATGCATTGTAGAGGTTAAAGAGGGCTCTGACATCAGCCCATGTTCTGACTCTTCCTGATGGTAGCAAGGTGTTTACATTCTACACATATGCTTGTAGCATGGGTTTAGGTGATGCGCTGATGCAATAAGTTAGCGTGGTTTGTAGGCAGTTAAGGGTTCATGAGAAGAATTATCCTACCAACTTTTTTGAGTTAGCAGCTATAGTATTCACAATTAAGTCTTGGCGACACTACTTGCTTGGTGAGAGGTTCGATATTTACATGGATCACAAGTCTCTCAAGTATTTATTCTCCCATAAGGACCTCAATTTACGATAACAACGTTGGATGGAGTTCCTTGCGCCCTATGATTTTGAGATAGCATATACCCCAGGCAAGGGGAATGTGGTTGCGGACGTACTGAGTAGGCAGAGGATGATCTTGAGTCCTCTATTCATAGAGAGGCATAGCTTAGAGTTTATCTTGATATTCTATTTTTGGCCAACTACTGATTTTATGCCTATCTTATTGGCATCATTGAAGGTGTGACCTACTCTTATGGAGCGCATTGGATCCACATAGTTAGAGGATAGCAGTTAGTGGATATCTTCGATAGACCTAGTGAAGGAGAGACCTTTAGTCACCTAGCTATATATTCTATGGATGAGAAGGGGTGGCTACGTCGAGATGAAAGGCTGTATGTCCCCAGAGTTGGAGATTTATTGAGATCAGTTCTTGAGGAGGCTCATAACTCTCGGATGACTATCCATCTGGGTGATGACAAGATGTATTGAGTCATGAAGAGAGTTTTCCAATGGACTAGTGTGAAGAAGGACATGATAGAGTTCGTGGCCTGATGTTTTACTTGCCAGACAGTAAAGGCTGAACAGAGGAAACCTAGCGGATTGCTTCAACCTTTATATATTCCACTGTGGAAGTGGGAGAGCGTCTCTATGGATTTTATTGATGGACTGCCCAGATCGAGGAAGGACAACACCAGTATAAGGGTTATAGTTGACAAATTGGCCAAGAGCGCTCATTTTATCCCCGTCAAGATCAAGAGGACATCACCTTGGTTAACATCGGTATACCTTAGAGAGATCGTCTGACTTCATGGGGTATCTTCTAGTATTGTTAGTGGCGTGGCCCCATCTTCATGAGTGAGTTTCGGAGGAGCATGCAGGAGGCACTAGGTACACAGTAATAACTTAGTACAACCTATCACCCTTAGATCGATGGACACACTGAAAGGATCAATAGGGTTCTCGAGGTTTTACTGAGATTGTATATCATAGAATTTGGAGGGACTTGGGAGGAGCATCTCCCATTGGTTGAGTTTTCCCATAAGAATAGATATTAGTCGAGTATTAGTATGGCTACCTTCAAGGAACTTTATGGACGACCCTGCAGATTGATGTCGTATAGGTGGGAGTCTACGGACATACTTCTACTAGGGACTAAGATGGTTAGAGAAATTTCTAAAAAGATAGACCTTATTCGTAGATGGATGAAAGCAGCTTAGAACAAGTAGAAGTCATACATTTATTGGAGGAGGATTGACTTAGTGTTTGAGGTAGGAGATATGGTCTTTATCAAGGTATCACCTTTAAGGAATGTCATTCGTTTTGGCTCAGCAGGGAAGTTAGCACCAAGGTTTGTTGGGCTATTCCCCATAGTTAAGAGGATAGGTTAGATGGCCCGTAGAGTTAGACTACCGGAGAGATTGAAGGGAGTTCACAACGTCTTCCTTGTATCCCATTTAAGGAAATGTCTACATGATTCAACAGAGGTAGTTGAGCCAAGTACACTTAAGGATATTGAAGTTGAAAAGGAGGCATTAATTAGAAAAGTTGCTACATATATTCTTGGATCGGAAGTAAGAAGCTATGCAACAAGGAGATAAAGTTAGTGAAGGTGCAATAGGGAGAAGATCGTGATGATGTGACAGGGAACCCGAAGACAAGATTCACGCTTCTTACCCTTTCCTCTTTAAGAGTATGTTATTAATTCCTTTCTAAGCTTTTGAATTCGAGTTTGTTTTTCCTACCATTTGAATCTTTGATCCCTAGGTAAAAGCCTGCGGTTGAAAACATGTGATTGAGACATATTATGTTTGATGGTTGCGAGTGGATGCAAGTGTTTGCTAGTGGATGTTGTGGATGCATATACACACACATTGGGCACTAGATCGGCTCAAGCACTTACATATTGCATATGGATGTGTGCACATTTTTATTTTCAATGGATGGAAATGGTTGAATCATCACATGGATGTTGCATTCTGGAGAATGGTTGTTGCACGCATATAGGATTTATATCTACTATACGGATTCCTTTGCATACATATTAGATACATGGCACAAAAATATATTGCATTAAGGAGGTCAATTGAATTAGTAGTCCACCTGATTGTCGCATTTGTGTACGTACATATACACAACACTTTTTGCATATGCTCATATAAAGCAATAGAAATTTTAAGGACAATGGATGCCAATGGTTGATGGATGAGTAGATGGGTGTAGATAATTGTTGATAACATTAATAACATTCTTCTTAACTTGGAGATTTCAGGGACGAAATCCTTTTAGGAGGGGAGAATATAACACCCCATAATTTAGTACACCATAATTAAATGAAGAAAATAATAAATGAATATTAATTAATAAAATATTCAGAACTGAGTAAAACAGACTTTACCGCTACGTTCGTTATGAAGTTGTAATTCAGATAGACTCTTGTTTTTCATAAATCGGACTAAGTACGAAAAAGTTATGGATAAAGAAGTTTGAACTAAATTTAAAATAATTTAATAAATTAATTCAAACATAAGAAAAGGTAATAGATTGATCCGACCCTACATGGGTCGACCCCTGTGTCAACCTTAGGGTCGACACATGTGTTGACCAAGGTAATTGGTGGGTTGACCCACCTTCGACCAGGCTAGGGCCTGAACCTAGACAGATTTGTGTGTTTTATTCTTATGCTGACTCAACATGATGTATCTTTAATGGTTTGATTTTAAAACATAATATCCTATGGTTTATATTATTCTAACATATCTATAAATAGGTTAGCAACCTCGCCATTTTCTTACATATACATTTCTCCATCTTCTTCCTCCTCTAAGTTATGTTCTGAAATAAAATTAAGAAAATGTCAAGGTGCTGTGAAAACATAGATTGAAAAGGTTAATTCTTCTACAACAACGATTTCAAAGGCCTTTTTCAGGATCTAACACATATCACTTTGAGTTTTACATTATTTTTAGATTTGCAATTTAAAAAGGCTTTTTGACAATAAATATATTGGATCTGAGAATTATCAGTGTTTATAAGTTTATTCTTATATGTTATTGTTCTTTTATTAAGGCCAGTCACCTATTCAGTTTCCAGTTATTACCTTTTTACATGTACACCTATCTTCCTTATCCCCTTTCTATCTTAGTTCTATTTACAGTCTTATTATGCCTATTTATTCAGTTTATTCATTTCAGAGTTGGATCTATTTTCTACTTTTCCTTTTTATTTTGCACTGAGCCTAGACTATAGAGAGACTAGGTCATTTCCGTATGAATTGCGTAAAATTGAGATAAATTGGCATAATTTGTAATGATAATAAAAATGAGATTTAGGCATATTGGAATTTGACTCTATAATTGGGATAATTATAAAAGAAGAACATGCAAACATGTTAATCCGAATAGGTTGGAGAAAATTTTATATTAAGTAGAACATGTTATGGAAAATATGAGAATCAGATGTAAATTAAGCAAAACATGTATTTATATACATCTGAGCAGGTGCTTGTATGATTTGGGGGAAGGGTTGTTATATTTAATAAATGTCATTTACAACCACGAAATATAACATAGGGTTTTATGATGCATATTAATGAACTTAAACTTGCTAAATTAAACCTGTTTGATTAATAAGCTAAGAGGTTCCAAGTCTGTTGTTAATATATTTTGTGGGGGAACTCTTAAAATCCTATTTTACTTGGGGATCAAGCCTAGGGTTACTTGTGCCATTTTGCTATTTGCTTGGAATCCATATTAATCAGTACCCTCCTGCTATCAAACGAGTCTCGCACTAGGTAGGGACTAGGGCACTTTATACTGACGGATGATTATAAGAGGTTCAAATTTGGGGGGGTGGGTATACGAGTGTTCTGGAGGAGTCTTGAGCATGCATGAGTCTGATGGGGAAATCAAGACACTGTAACACCGACGGATAGGGCTATGTCTTTAAAGCTGATGGGTCCTGTACTAATATCCTTGGCTGCTATGACTGGCACAGTTATTCGCTTCTGTTAGGGGAGCCGATCATTGGTAGTAATTAGGATAAAACCTAATCTTGATATTAAGATAGTTGGTGCAGAAATTCTATTCTAGGATATGAATGAGAAGCTTATTCGATCTTACTGTAACGACCCGGGTTTCCACGATCCTGGTTATCGACATAAACTCAATGTCGACTATGCAAGCATCCAAAATACCAGATAGTTAATGAAAGAAGTTAGAGGGTGGTGATAGATAAGACAGAAAAATTAGAATGGAAGAAGAAGAAGAACATACAATATCAGAGTAAACACAAATCTCACAGCGAACAAATAAAATATAGTATACAACATCACTTGGAAATACAAATCTGTCATTTGAGTATAACACTTACATCACAGCGAAAATAAATAATAGCTATATAATCCTGAAGCCTCCTGCTCCAGCTCTCCAAGTATATTTGTAAAAACCTGACTACTTGACTTCCTGTACAAAATTGGGCACCTAAGAGTTTAGGGAAAACAAAACAAAATAAACTCCGGGTCAGTCATGGGACCGGCGTGAGTAAACAATTTAAAACAGTTTAAGAAAATAAAAGATATCTCATAAGACCATGTCGTATAACATGGAACGGGGTTTTCCCTTATGAGAATCCAAAGCATTTGATTTAACATCAAAAATTCTTCTGCAAGAGACAATGATCTTTTATATCAAACTTCCTTAATATTATGATAGTATCTATCATCCACAATATAATAATCATCAAGCAGAACGCTTTCATCTCACGTTCCACATACATAATATATAATCAAAAACCGCGGGCGCTTATTGGTTAATGAATTCCAACTATCAAGGTATGGGACCACCTTCTGATAGTGTATCTCTAGAGAGGAATGTACCGGGTTCAACAAGAACATCTTGTAACCCAGACTAAACATGACCAGTCACTCATTTCACTTGAGTGTACCAAATGTATTATCACCAACGGTTGGGATCAGCAACCATTTTTTGAAAGGGACAGCATCGAAATAGATTATACAAGTAAATGGAATTTCTCTAGATCAGGTGACAATACACCCTAATTGGCAGTTAACCACTTAGCCATACGAACTACCCGATTTTATACCATTTCCCGGTTGTGATGCTAGAGGACATAACGTATAGATCACACTTTTATTTACTTTGAATGTCACATCGTCATACCCACAAAATCACAAATTGATTTCACCAAAAATACCACGGGTACACGGGTAAGAGAAACGAATTCCTCCGCCACCAAACGTAAATACGTTTGAAGAGATCAACTTATGCGATCTATTAAATATACTATGTCAGACATTCTTCCATACAGTTTGTCCTAGGACTGGTCAAACCGAAGGCACTATTCTGTAAACCCATCTTAGGCAATTTCTACCTAGTATTTGCCAGAACAGCCCTTGAACAAACTCCGTCTTCAATGATCTTCATCATATTTGATTCGCAAGGCTAATGCCCATACAGAGTGGTTTTCAGATAATAAATCTGATCCCGGTCTCTCCGTATTAACGACGGAAAAATGGTCAAAAACTTTGATAGTCGGTGATTTAACTATCAAAGAAAACATGTGTACAAACAACGGTCATATTTCCAAATGGAAATTTTACCGATCAATCATCAATCAACATTTTCTCCTTTTAAATTAATTCATCGTTAATTTATTTATTTACCCTTTCCCGTTTCCATATATATTCAGAATTTCTTATTTTCTAGATCTAGAAAATATACCTTATTAACATTCGAAAATGTTTCCATTTCTTATTCACGCATCACTATCATTCCATGTCCATCAATCTCTAACCGTAAATTAGTAAGAGAACAATTCCCTAAGTATTAATCCCGAAGGCCGAAACTAACATCAGATCGATACCCAGAAAACCATTCAACTTAACTAATCTCTAGTCAGTTTCTAATTTCTTTAACTCTGTTTCTTATATTCTTATCAAATCACTGCTTATGCAACTCCCGGATTCAGTTTATAAATCCAGTTCTTTTAGAAAATGTTGGTTATAACGATAACGTTATAATCTCTACTTTTGAAATATCTAATCTCCAATTTATACTGTTATTTCTTAAATTGAATAATAATAATTTATTAAATAAATAAATGAATCTTGATTTAAAAATGGAAAGTAAATAGTGCTTTCCTACATTCGATATAATCAAATTTCAATGTATAATTCTCTTTCGAATAAACTGTATTCCATAACTCTCTTTCGAATAAACTATATTGGATAATCTCTCTTTTTCGAATAACTATATCCGATTAATTCTCCTTCGAATAACTATATCCGATTAACTCCTTTTTCAAATGATCTACATTTGATTTAATTCTCTTTCGAATACTTATATTTGATTAACTCCTTTTTCAAATGATCCACATTCGATTTAATTCTCTTTCGAATACTTATATTCGATTAACTCTCTTCGATATTCACTGCTGAATTTACAATCCAAATTACCCACTGATAATTATTTTTAATTTATTTATAAACATTGTTTAGAAATCACACTACTTTTTTTTATTATTAAACAAGTTATTTAATCCTAGCCATTTGAAATTTCATTTCTATTTGAATTTCTATTTCAAAAATCCGATCTTCTTTATAAATTTTTTTATTTTCAAAACATTTATTTTAATCCATTATTCATATTCAATATGAATAACATTTCTTTTACAATCTTCTTCTTTCCAAAAATACTTGCCTTAATCTATTATCCATATTCAATATGAATAATATATTATTTATATAAATAAAACAATTTGGTTTCATATTCAAAATATTAACCTATTTTAAATATTCTGTTTATACTTCTATTTATAAACAATTCATATAAAATCTTATTTTATATCCAACACTTTAATAATTCCATTAATAAGTCTTGTTAACACTACGTTCACATTCAGTTTCAAATATTGATGTTAAAATTGATTCTTACTTCTCTGTATAAGTTCTGACTTATATATTCCATTTATCCAATGATAAATATTTTACTTAATTTATAAAATATTATTTATAAATTAATCTGCTCCATTTATCTATTTACTTCTTTATATAAGTTCAGACTTATATATCTTTATTTATCTAATGATAAATATTTTCCTTAATTTAAAAACATTATTTAAAAATCATTCTTCTCAATTTATTTGTTAAAATATATTTTTATTTAATATCTATTTTAAATAAATCAATTCATATCTCTATTATAACTCGAAATCCCCTTTTTATAATTCTATTTTTTTTTCAAATATTTCCTTTTATAAAATCTGTTGATTTTATAAAATTCCTTTATCTCAATATTCACCTTGAAATCTCTCTTATAAAATCCCTTGATTTTATATAATAATTTATTTCAATATACGCATTGAAATTTCCCTTTTTATAAAATTTGTTGATTTTAATTAATATTCTTATTTTAATATACACATTGAAATTTTCCTTTTTACATCCCAGGGTTTCTTATGGTATTTAAAATATCAAATGACAATGATCAATATCATCCAAACACGCATAATCAATAACAGATTATATACTCAGTCATATATCATAATATATGAAAACAGTAAAATAATTTTTGAGGAATCAAGTTGGATCCCTCCAACCTGTTTCCCTGCATTCACAGATGTTAAACAACATAATATAACATCGATTTCATTTCAATTTGAAATATTCTGATAAATAGAATCAATATTTGATTAACGATTTATATATATATATATATATATATATATATATATATATATATATATCGTTATCTATAATTTTAACCAATAAATAAGCAATTCAACTAAACAAACATCACATAACAGTCAATCAGCATTTATCATTACTAGAAGAACATTAAAAAATATAAACTGATTAGAGTTAGTGAGTTTTACTCACATTGGACGGTTATCGTTAAATACCGATGACTATCGGTTGATTCAGACAGACAATTTATTTCGCTATAAATTGTAACGAGCTCCAATTCACACCCAGTCAGTTCCATTGTGTAGCTGCCGTCCATACGATCCCAACGGATGCTGTTTTGTCCAATTTGGATAATGTATGAGATAGTTATTAAAATTTCTAGTTCATACATTATTTAAACTAAACTTAAAACAAATTTTATTTTATTTGTTGGGCCTCACCACTTCCCTAAGGCCAAACGTGCACCTTTCCTACACCCAAATGAATAGTTCTCTTCCTTCCTTTCAATTTACAGAACCCGCTCCTCTTTAAAACACAACATTGCCAACTCTTCAAGCCTCCACTGCTCTTTCACTCATCAACGAAAACTCAAACAAAGTACATCGTCATGTTGCTCTTCAAAATCTCGTGCTCCCTATCCCCTGTATGTGAAACTCGAACCAACCTTCTCAAATGCGTCTACTAACCAAGCTTCATGCACACAGGAAGAACTAGCGAAACTTTTCACCACCAAATCATTCAAAACTTCGCTAACAAATGCTATTTCCCACCCCTAACACATTACTTAACTCCATTTCCTGAATCACGAATCTCATCTCCTACTAATCTTAGCCCTAGCTCACGCAATTGATTTTTGCAGCGAACAAAATTCTAGCAAACGCTTCTGAAACTTATATGGATGCATAGAGAAACACTCAAGGATCGATAATATAAACCTTTTGGGATTTGTTGATTTTTCTATGAATTTCTATGAATTTGTAAAGGCTCGATGTTTGTTTGAGGAGAGCAAATACTGGCGGCTTACATTTTCACTAGAAGAAAAAGGTAATTAGGTTTAGGAGGAATGAGGGTTATTTATTTGATAAATATAATATCTTTATATTCAATTTTATATTTATTTTTAATCAGTTGTTGTTTGTTTTTATCCTTTAAAAATTCGTATGACCACATAACATATCCAAATTCGATGAAAATGGACACACAACTACAGTTCGACAATACGGACCCAACGAAACTTGTTTCTTCGAATTCCGAGTCCGTTTGCTCACACTGCGTATTTTTAAAGTCAAATTATTGACTGTTTTTCACATTAAAATCCCGTACGGCCACATACTGACTCCAAAAATCACAAAAATTGAAATCTAACAATAATTTAATATTTCGGATCCAACAAAATTAATTTCGTCGAAAAAGGAGGCTGTTTGTAAAAGTGGTTATTTTTAAAGCTCTAAATAAACCCATTTAAATATTAATATATTTAAAAATAATTAAATTAAATATTAATAAATTAATATTATGGTATATATATTCCCCTAGAATATCATACAGCTCCAAAATAAATAAATCAGCATTTATAACTTGATATTTTAAAGTTTCCAGTTATATCGATATTCGATTTATATTAAAATCCCTTTTAAAATATAAATATATTATTATTAATTATAAAGGAATTCCATAGCGACTTTTCGAAAATTTGATTTGGACATAACTCACAATCTACACGACGAAATCTCGATTTTTCTTTTCCATTTGAAAAATATCGTTCAACAGATTCGAACATTTCTTTTTTCATAGAGATCCGGCTTAAAACGGATTATGTATATTCGTTTAAAGTTCGAATCGCCAAATTACGAACTGCCGCGCCATTTCGAGCTCGATTATAATTATAATATAAATTATACGTTCAACTTACATTTATAAATAAATTCGCTAATATAATTCAATTCTAAACTGAATTATATATTTTGAATTGTCCAATTCACATAATATTGTGAATTCTGTTATTTCCAATTATTTCGGAAATAAATATATTATTATATTATTTATATTAATTAAATATTCAAAGTTATTTAATTAAACAACCATTTAAATTACCAAACCATATTTTAAATAATTAACTAAATTAATTATTCCATCATAAAAATTTGGGACGTTACACTTACCTTATCTCATTAACTTCATATTTGCATATTTTACTGTATATTCATGTCCACTATTATTGTTTTGTCTTGATACTTCATTGTATTATGCTTATGCTAAAAATTACTATAACTCGCCAGACTTTTGTCTGACTTGTTTTATTATCCGATATATAACCGGTATGAAAATTTGACCATTTGTAAATGGGTCATGTCGTTGGATTGGAGTTTGAAACTTTTTTGATGTTGATGATGAAGGTGATGATTCTGTTATAGGCGGAGTAAAATCGATTGAGGATGGATGATCAATCGAAGTCATTTTCCTTTTTGATAGTACTTTATCCTTTTTTTTGAAAACTAGTAAATACAAAGTTCGTATTTTATAGTTGCTTATTTCTTAATTTCAGGAAACTATTATGTAGTTTAAGATTTTAAATGAAAGTCATTAATTAAGTATGAACATAGGTTTGTATTTAGATAAAATTGTTAATATGAATATTTACAATATATGATGAGTCTAGTTTTCTGGGTAAAAAAGAAACATCAAATAGTCAAATGATTGAGGTGTCTTGCTATTACTCAAGCCACCAGGGTTCAAGTCCCGGTTGATGCATAAAATTTCTTTTTGTATTTTTTTTTATAAATCTTTAAATGATACAGTTCCCACTTCTCGTCTCAGTTTTATAAACATAGTTTCGAGTACTGGTTAAGTATAGATATTTGCTATTTGATTTTGTAAAGAAACAAATTCTAAGTTTATTATTTCTTTTCAATGTTGTCATGTAGAAATTGATTATGTATGTCAATATGTTTAGTTCGAGAATGATTAGCTAGATTTTTAGATAAATTTAGTGCGCTAGTATCATCAAGATAGATTGTTGAATTTGATAAGTTTATATTAAAAAAATTAAGTGTTTATAGCATATACATTACTTGAGCACAATCCAAAGCTGCTAATATATATATTCAGTTTCACATCTAGTTAATGAAACACAATTTTGTTTCTTGCTAAACCAGGAGACTAGCGATTTTCCAATAAAATAACACATGCCACTTGTACTTTTTTGATCCGTCTGTGATCCTCCGAAATCAGCATCGCTATAAGATACTTATTCGAAAGAACAATCTTTCGGATAGTAAAGTCCAAAATCCTCGGTATTGCTTAGATAACGCAATATACGTTCTACTTCTTGTAAATATGATTCCTTTGGATTGGTTTGAAATCGGGCACATAAACTAACACCAATCATTATCTCAGGTCTGCTTGCTATTAATTATAATTATGATCCTATCACACTACGATATAATTTTTGATTAACACTTTTAAAATTTTCATCTCTACCAAGATGTGATGTTGTACTCGTGGGTGTTGGTTTAGCAGAAGTATTTTCCATTCGAAAACATTTAACTAAATTATTACAATATTTTTCTTGATTTATAAAGATATCATTAGATAATTATTTAATTTGTTGATCAAGAAAATAAGTTAATTCTCCATGTGTGACATTTCAATTTCCTTAGTCACAATTTCAAAAATTTCTTGACATAATTTTTCATTAGTAGAACCAAAAATAGTATCATCTACATATATCTAAATTATTAAAATATCCTTTTTTAACTTGTTTTATAAATAATGTCTGATCAACCTTTCCAATTTGTAATCGTGAACTTATTAAATAATTTTTAAGAGATTCATACCAAGCACGGCGTGACTGTTTCAAACTATATGAAGCCGTTTTCAATTAATACACATAATCAGGGTATTTTTCATGTGAAAAAAAGAGGTTGTTCAAGTAGACATTTTCTTTTATATAATGGTTTAGAAAACCACTTTTTACGTCCATTTGTACAACTTAAAATTATGAAAACAGACATAGGTTAGTAAGATACGAATTGCTTCTAATCTAGCGACTGAAGCAAAAGTTTCTTCGTAGTATATTCCTTCTTTTTGATTATATCCTTGCGCAATTAGTCTTGCTTTATTTCAATTTATATTTTCTAATTCATCAGCTTTATTTTTATAAACCCATTTTGTATCGATGATAGCTTGATAACTTGGTCTATGAACTAATTCCCAAACTTCATTGCGTTCAAACTGATTAATTTCTTCTTGGATACCAATAATCCAATTTTCCTTAGTAGATGCTTCTTTTGGATTTTTGAGTTCAATATTAGAAAAGAAAACTACATGACTTAATAAATTTAATTGATTTCTAATTCTAACATTTGAAGTTATATCTCCAATAATATTTTGAACTGGGTGATCTAGTAATAATTTTGGAGATGATCGTATTTCATTATTATTTTGAATAATATTTTCATTTTCTGTAATGTTTTCTTTTTCATTTTGAAAATTATTTTCATTAGTATTTTCATTTTTTATGTTAGAGGAAACGTTTTCATTATAGTTATTATGAATAACATTTTCATCTTCTCTATAATTATAAATAAAATATTCGTCTTCTCTAGAATTTTTAATTTTCATTAATATATGAATTTTGATTATTATTTTCATCAAATGATACAGTTTCCTCAATTTTACTTGTTCTTTTATTATAAATATGATAAGCTTTGCTTCGATCAGTATATTCCTTCATCAGGTTTTGAATCAAATTTTGCTGGCTTATCCTTGTTGTTTAAAACAAAACATCTTAAACCAAAAATTTAAAGTATTAAATATTTGGTTTTCTATCGTTAAATAGTTCACATGGTGTAATGGCTCCGGTTTCGCCTGGACCCAATCGATCACAAAATCGGCTAAGACCGTTCAAAACCCAAACACGTTAACTCTGGGAATACAACATCATCAGAACAACAACAGCAGACTTTTATAAAACATCATAATAATGTTACATCAGAGTACAGAATATCAGAGTACATCGAATAAAATTACAGCGGAAGATAAATCTCAATAAATTAAATACAATAAACAACGGAAAACTTCTATGCTCTGGACACAGCTTTAGGCTTCGATCCAGAATCCTACTCAAGAGATAGATATCTGCAAAAAGCTACTCGACTGTCCGTGTGGAAATGAGGGCACCCGAGTTTGCAAAGTGAAACAAACTACGAGTCAGTCATGGGACTGGTGTGAGAATTCTTAACTAATATAACTAATAGCAATAAGGCAAATCCAAGGACCACGCCGCTAACGCAGAACGGGTTTTACTCCATTGGATTGCCAGTGCATAATTAAAGGTAAATCGTTAAACAACGCAATGCTTTTTGGAAAAATGAAACCATTATAAGACTCAAGTCTCATCACACAATGCAACGCAAATTGGAGGATAGAGTTTTACCTTATAATGGTCAAAAATGCTTGATACGTTAAAAACGGATTTGATATTATTATTACTGTGTATATGTGTAAAAAAAACACTTCAATCATAATGTATCAATCATAGACGACATAGTACCCCATCCTACTATGTCGCCATACTAGTTCTACAATCAAAACCGCACGGTGTCATATTGGAAATTTGGTTTTCCATCATGAGTCAAGGCTAGGAACGATCTCCTTACCGATTCGAGACATTAGAGACACTCTAGCTAATGTCTCAGGATCCCCCGCAGTGAACCGTTGGAAAGCTGCAGGGCTGGTCCACACATACAGCTTTTTGGATTAGTTATTCCTGAACACACGTTTCCCGATCCTATAGGACCTAACATCTGAGGCGCCTCATTCCATCATCCACATAAGTAAAATGTCATCCAGTTTAAGCACTGTCACTACTTCTAGCTAGAAAGAAATGTGTTGCTCTCTCTGTGTTCCCTTGCTCTGTTTTAAACTCAACCGGGTTGTGAGGCTCGCGAAGTCACGCTATACACAAAGCTACGCCTAAACAGGCCGTGCTTTGATCATCAACCACAAGGCCTACTTTTCAGCAAAAGCCTTGATCATTGCATCTTGGTATGCCACACTGTCAATCCATATCATACTATTAATCCTTTGCCAAAATATATAAAAGGGTGTTAAGCAAGAGAATAAATTCTCCGCCACCAAGCATTCATACATTCGGCAGAAAATCAATAAGTACAATATATAAAGGAGTACACTGTCGGACATACCTTCCATTTTTGAGTCCGTTCTGGGTTTGAACGAAACCGAAGGCACCTTATTCCTCGCATATCCGAATAATCAACAAGTACGTCTGGACGGCCACCATTGTAGCCCCTTCAAGGTAGCTACTCCAATCATGGGCGTCAATGGTAACTCATCCATTCGACGTGAAGATCGTCGGTCTTGTACCATCTTCAACTCTTCGACTATTAGTCGCCGTATTCATTATTCAGAATGGGTTAAACCCGGTCTTTCTGAATAACTCACATGATTTAAAATTAGGTGCTATATATAAACCACATCAATGCCTCATTCCAATTCAGAATATCCTTTTAATAAAGTATTCACATTATTAGGGAAAGGTTCCCATAAATTTTATCAAAGATAAATCTTTCAACTTATTCTTTAATCTTCCTTTATTCACCTTCAATCTAATTAAAGATTTATTTAAAACTTTATTAAGTTTTAGTCTCCTAAAATCATTGTTAAATGACTAATCACTTTTCTGGAATTAATCTTATCTTTAATCCGGGTTTAAGAACTTATGTTAGTTAAAACATAGTTCATGAGAGACCCCATTTCATGTTTCATTAATTCCCAATTTAATATATAATATTAGGCATCTCTTCTTTTTTGAAAATTTCATTTAATCTTAATTAAATGATTAATTAATAACAAATCAAAATTTCACTATTGATTTGAGTTTCAAGAACTAATGCCCTTCAAAACATTGTTCACATACAACCCATAATCAATTTCCTTTTTATTTCAATTATAATTAATAATTGGGAATCCCATTTAAATCTTAATAAAAAGATTTTCCTTTAATCAAATGGATTTAAGAATAATGTTATTTAAGACACTATTCACGACAAACCCAAAATCTAACTTGATATTAAATATAAAACTTTGAATGGGAATTATATCGATTATATTCAATATCAAATTCTAAAACCAACGGATATCATATCAGAAATAACGATATTAAATATCTTCCAAATTCCCAAAATAATATCCGTATAATCACAGAATTAATATTGAAATAGTCCGTAGATAATTTCCATTTAAATCTAATTCAATATACTAATTGGGAATTCTTTAGTTGTATCAAAAACCATTTTAAATCCTTTTATTTATTTATAAAATAAATAAATCATTTATATTCCCGGGTCGTTACAGTTGGTATCAGAGCTGAAGGTTGAGTAGTAACCTTGGCTCTGTGGCGTGACTCAATAGAGATGGGGTTAGAAATGCCATAGGCTGAGTTTGAGTGTATATATATGAACGCGTATTTGTAGATTTGATATAATATTGTTTTATATTGTACTGGCTAGTTTATTGAGTGACTTATGAATTTTGCTCGATACAGGATGTACAACTATATCGATAGGTGTTTCTAAACTCTCGAACAAAGCAATTCGATACAGTATTGTTTTAAAATGGGTAGATGAAATAATTTTACCCAAAATTATTTTGATATAAAAAAGAATAATTTCTGGATTATTATATAAGAAGGTGTTGGTTGTTAATACAATCAAATGGAATTATGAAATATTGAATGGTTATATAATTTGTATACGGATAATGTATATAAATGAGATAAACCAAGATTAAATTCAAACCAGAATTGGAATTTAAATTCCGGGTGTTTAGAAAATATTTTCTAAAATATTATAAAGTAATATAACATTACTTTAAAGTATTTTATAAGAATGGTTTAAATGGATTTTTAAAGGAATTAAGCACTGAAATCACTTCAGTGGCGAGAAAATAATTATGATAATGGATCGCGACATTATCGGTATTCATTTTCAAGTTTCTGAGTGACGGATTGCTACCACAATAAATTATTGATGGAAAATTGGTTTGTAAAGAACAAGATGTTTGAGAAATTCAAATGTTTTGAATTGAGTTGATTATAAATATATGTATATAAATATATATGATTTCATACTAATTTGAAATAGAACCTGGGAATTTGAATTCTAAAATTAAAATTTAATTTGTATAAGTTGAATAAATTGAAATGGTGGAAGTAAATCAAATGGATTGAAATTTAACTTAGGTTAAATGGAAATTGAAACTCAAACTGAATAAGTGAATTGATTCTGAAATAAAGATCAAATGGAATTGATAGAATGGAAGTGAGCTAATCAGAAGTTGACTGGAGTTTCCAAAACTAGAAGTTGGATTGATTTGAAACCAACTGGAAATGTATATATGTATGCTAAACAGAATGGAAGCAAATGCAAGAGATAGAATTTATCCCCGATAAAAAGGTACATGTTTACGATATTACTTGGGTTTGATGATTTTATGAGCCTATAGGGCAAGCCGCTTGGCTTTTTGATTTTCTTTTGGATTGGAGATGGCCTAGAAAGGCGAGTTGTGGTTGTACCGATTGAGTCATGCAGAGGAGATACTGCCGAAATTTTTCAGAATTTAAAGTGTTAGAAAATTTTCAGAATTTTTGAAAAATTTCGTTAGTAAGAATAAATTAATATTTTAATTGAAATGAATTGGACCAGTTAAACTGAAGTTAAGAAGTGAACAAAGAGCAATTTTGGACCTAGTTAATAGGGTATGTAGCATCTTTTCTTACCTTAGCAATTTCGAGGACGAAATTATTTTAAGGGGGAAGGAATTTAACGACCCGGATTTTTAGTCATTAATTTTAAAACATTTAAACTTGTTTTAAATATTGAATCGGTAATACATATGATTTTTATAAGGAATTTATTTATTAAAAGGAAGTTTTAAACGTGTAATTTATAATATAATTAAAACGAGTTCAAAATGGCGCGGTAGTTTGAAAATTCGATTTCAAATTTCAAATGAATGTATAGGATTCAAAATAAATCGGATTTTAGCAAAACAAGAAATATTTGAATTTGTTTGACAATATCTTTCCAACGAATGTGAAAAATCCAGATTTCATAGCGGGAACAAAAAGTTATGTCCAAATCAAATTTTCAGAAAGTCGCTATAGAATCGTATATATGCCATAATAATTATTTAAATATATTTAAATAACGGTCTTGAATTTGGACAAGATTCTTTTGAACCATAGTGATAATTTAGTTTTTAGAATTTTACTGTAATTTTTAATTAATTAAATAAGCAACTTTTTATTTGTAGTATTTTACACCCTATATCAATATTTTGGGGTTTCATTATATAAGTTAAACTACCGATATTTTGTATATTTTGGGGATCGTGGTACCTCGCTGGACACGACCGTACTCTTATTTCTGTCCGTAGTAGTTCGGACATGAACGAAAACCTTATGTACCCAACAAAACAATCAACCTATACCTGAATATACATGAATATTTTACATTAATGGAAAAGAAGATACGTCGTTATGCCTTAGTATCAAGACTGTGAACAATATTTTTATAACAACCGCATGTTGAAAGGGAAAATTTTGATACTACCTGGCACGTTTCTTTTATTGAAAATCCCAGCTTATACTTAGCACAAGCAACTGACGTAAGATTTTTATATCCATCCAATAAAAATATTTCAGCTTGTCCACTTTTAATAACCACTGTTTTACTTTGTTCTGTCATGTCTCGAACCAGCTGTATAAAACCAGAAGTCGCTGCTCACTCATCTTCCCGTACCACATGCCTAAGCCGTCCTAGCATACCTATACGTACCAACACTTGTGTGCCAAGGAAATTATAAACCGTGCCTCCCAACAAAAATCGCAGCTCCGTGCCCATTAAGTTGCTTCGTTCCGTGTAAGTCACGGTTTACTCCTTTTAAATGCCGGACAATCCCCTTCCCAGTAGAAAACAAAAACGTAAAGAAAGCACCCCTCAAATTAAAATAAAAACAATGAAATCTAATATCGAATAAAATCAGTTTCGGATCTGATGGTTTTAGGAGCTTCAATCTCGTATACTATTTGTTGGGTGCCATTCGATTTCGCCGGAAACCATATTCGAGCAACAGCCTTAGGGCTCAGGATTTGGCAAAGAAGGAGAGTGATTTCGATTTGTGAAGCTCCATTTTGGTCTTAGAGTTGGATTTCAGTTGCGTTGGGAGTTTTTCTGAGGGTTTTCATGGATTTTTATGATTGTTTGAATTTCCTGTATGCTGGGTTTGGAGCTGAGGGTCGGATATCGAGGTGGAGCTGCGAGTGGAAGCCGAGGGTGATGGGATGAAGGGTCTCAGGAAGTGGAGTTGAACGGCGGAGTCGACTTGGCATTTTGTGCAGTGAAAGAGGAGTTCGAACCATGGGAAGTACGTCCATAAAGTGGTGAAACTCTGACAGTTTTCAGTGGCCTTTTTTTTTTGAATGACACTAGAAAGTAAGGAGTGGAATACTATAGCCAGTTATTGTTGGAAGGGATGTTGATTGGATTCGGTAAGGGAGGGCGTGGACTTGTGTTGGTTGATGGTGACAGATTTTGCGATTGCTAATAAAGGACCGGATACTTAAAGTATTGAATGAGCTGAAGTATGGTGCTATTGGGAATTAATGGCGTGAGTTCGGTTGTTGGAAGTGGGTAGGTTGATAAAAGGAAGGTGCTACAAGTTGTTTGAAAGGAAAATGATGTTGGTAACTAGAGAGAAGGCGTGGACTAGAGGGTAAGTGGATGGACATTGCGTTTGTATTTATCAGGAGGGATTTTGGAAGGTGCGCACAAAATGGTTTATAGGGGTACAGGTTCGTCCTTTTGAACTAGTGATAGTATGAAGATTAAGAAGGTATTAGTATAATTAGTTTATTATGGAAATTTACGGTGTAAGGGACGCAGGAAAATGGTTGAACATCGAAGGTGGTAGAGGCGTCTGAAAATGAGATAATGGTGAAGGAGCTGATGCGTGTGAATTCATTCAAAAAGGAAGAAGGTTTAACGTAATAAATGGGAAATTAACGTGATCAGATCCGTTGAAATTGTAACGATGGAATCTACATTATAGCACTGACTGGGGGAGGATTAAGCTATAGGAATTTCATGATAAAATAAAACGTCTATCTGGTTTTAAAACGGACCAAAAGCAGAACCATCAACTGCAAACGAGGTGAGTAAACTCACTAACTCTGCTTCATTTATATTTTTATATAAACGAGTATTAAATTTATTTATAGAAATTTTATACTATGCAATGGTTGCTTGGTTGAATAGCCGATAAAATTGGTTGATATGATTGCATCGTTGATCGATTATTAGATCTGATATTTCATATTGATGTGAAATAATAATTTGATGCTGATTAACATCCGTGGATGCAGGGAAACAGGTTGGAGGAATCCAACTGGATTCCTCAAAATTTATATTGTTGTGTTTGCATTGATTGTGACATATGTTATGATATATTAACCGTGATTGATCTTGTTGTGTTTAAAAATCACTGGCCCTAGAATCTGGATATTTAAATACCGTAAAATATTTTTGAGTAGAAAATGAAATTTGAGATTTAAAAAGGAAATATCTTTTTCAAAAAAATGAAATGAAATTTCGAATGGGGTTAAAAAGTAGAAACTTGTTCTATTAAAACAAGAAGTTGATTTTAAACGAGATATAAATTAAGTGGATTGTTAATCATTGGATAAATTAAAATATAAGTTCAAATATGAACGTATATTAGAAAGTGAATATCGGTTTTGAAACCAATATTTGGAAACGGATTTGAATTTAGCAAATTATAGAGGAAAGTTTAAAGAAAGATTTTAAAATGCTTAGAATATATGAATGAGATTAGTATGGAAAATTCTGAATAGAAGTTATAAGTAGAATGGGGTTAAGATATTACTTTTAAGTACGAAATCAAACTGATCTGATTATATGTATAAAAGAAATACATTTATGGTTAAAAAGAATAATAGTTTAAAGCAAGAAATTTGCAAATAAAATATATAAAGGGGATTTATAGGAATCAAATTGAGTTAATTTCGGAGGTTAAAAGAATGCATAGCTTGTAAATACATTTAAAGGAGAACTTGAATTGTTTAAACAGAGTTTATAAATGAACAACAGAAGCGTGTGCATCTCACACGGTACTTTATCCAAATAGCGATTATAGCGCTGTGGTTATAATATATGCTTTGTAAATCTAAACAGCGGTATTAGCGCTGTTGTTATAATATATGTGTTATAAATCTAAACAGCGATTTTAGCACTGTTGTTACATAAATGTTTTGTAAATCTAAACAACGATTATAATGCTACTGTTATCACAAATGTTTTTAACAGCGATTTTAATGTTGCTATTATAATAAAAGCTAAATAGCGATTGTAACGCTGTTATTGAAAGTAATGTTTTATAAATCAAATTTTTGGAAACAGTGATTATAATGCTACCGTTATAATCAAAGTTTTTCCGCAAAGGAAGTGGATTCTTAGATTGAATCCGAGAGTCGCGTAAGCAACGATTTGTTTAAAATTGTGAGCTTTGACTATTTCAAAGTTGAGAATGTGGTTCAATTAAGGTCTGAGAGGTAATTGTACCCCAACTTGATTGATTTCATGATCGATGGAGGAATGGTTAAGGTTCGATGGTGGAACTGGGTTAAGCAATATGGTTAGCTAATGAATGATTAGTGGGTTGAGTTATAATAATGATGTTTATAACATCGCGTTAATTTAAAAGAATTTGAAATGTTTTTCCCAATAAAATGAGAGATATTTTCTACGTATAGAAAATGAAATGAATTGGTCAATGAGGAATTAAGAAAGGGAATTCGGAAATATTCTCCGATATTAATAGTGTACATTTTCTGAATATAGAAAATAAGGATTCGTGAATATTTAGAAATGTTTTCTAACTGGAATAAGAGATATTTCTCAAATAAAGGAATTATAATATATTGATTTTTTTTCTCAAAGAATCGAGAGGGAAAATGGAGTTTCAAAAGAATACGAAAGATGGAAAATCGGAATTGTAAATGATAATATAATAAAGAATTGATTTAAAGGGGGCAAATGTTGATTGATGATTGATCGATCGAATTCCTACCCGGAAATAAGATCGTTGGTTGCACACTTATTTTTCTTTGATAGTTAAATCACCAACTATCGAAGTTTTGACCATTTTTCCGTCGTCAATACGGAGAGACCGGGATCAGATCCAGTATCTGAAAACCACTCTGTATGGACGTTAGCATTGCGATCGAATATGATGAAAAAAAAATGAAGACGGAGTTATGCAAGGGCTATCCTGTTTATAGAATAGTGCCTTCGGTTTGTCCAGACCCAGGACAACTTGTATGGACGAGTGTCTGACGGAGTATTTCCAAAGGAATTACATACGTTGATTCCTCCAAACATACGAAGTTGGTGGAATAGAAGGTAAACTTCTTTAGCCTAAAAATTTGAGTATTTTTATGGGAATCAATTAGTGATTTCCGATGGATCTGACGATGTGACATTCAAAGTGAATGGTGGCCAGATGTTTTGGAAGATAATTCAAACCTCAAGCCTCACAACCGAGAATTGACAAAAATCGGGCAGGCAGCATGGCTATGTGGGTCGTACCCATTAGGATGTATAATCACCTATCTAGAGAAATTCCAATTGCTTCTTTAATCTATCGATGTTGTCCCTTTCAGGAAACGGTTGTTGATCCCAACCGTTGGTGATCTACATTCGATACACTCAAGCGAAATGAGTGGTCGGTCATGTGAGGACCGGGTTGTAAGATGTTCTTGTTGAACCTAGTATATTCGCCTCTAGTGATACACTATCGGCAGGTGGTCCCATACCTTGTCATGTTGGAAATCCAATCCCCAATAAGTGCCCTGCAGTTTTTGATTTAATATTATATATGGAGTGTGAGATGCAAGCGTTCCGCTAGATTGTTATTTATTTGGTGTAGACATTATTATAATATCACCGAATTTTGATATCAAAATATTTTTGGTTATCGTAAGGTAAAAACCATCCGTGTTTATGTGTGGATCGGTCTTACGATTATCATTTCTTTCGAAAGGATTTTGAAAGTTAAACAAATGGTTGGAGTTTACTCACACCAGTCCCATGACTAACCTAGAGTTTATTTTGTTTTTTTCCCCTATACTCTTGGGTGCCCAAATTTGTACGGGCAGTCAAGTAGTCGGGATTTTTCAGATTCACTTGGAGGAGCTCAAGCAGGAGGCTTCATCAATTAGCTATAGGCTATCATAATTTCCGCTATGTATTGTGTTGTATCTGGAAACAGGTGTTTATAACTGTTCCAGAGATAGCTGTTGTGCTCTGATGATGGTATGTAAATAAAGTTACTGATTCGTATTTCAAAATTTATGTTATCTACTATATTTTATTAGTTCCGCTGTGAGTTTGTGATCTTCGTTTTCTTCTATTCTAATATTTCTTTCTTTCTAATCCTCGTCCTCAAACTTCTTTCTAATAATGACTCGTATTTCTATGCAATTTGGGTTGGACGTATGGTGTTATTAGTCAACTCAAAGTGTACGGAAATTCGGGTCGTTACAGTTGGTATTAGAGTTGGTTGCTTAATTGGTACAGATGATAGGGGGTTATCGCTTCGCGTTAGGTGGTGAACGGGAGACTCTTACCCCTACATCTCCCGACAATGTGGGTTGGTCGAGTCGCGAGGCTGGCCGTAAAAGCAGTTCTGAGGTACCAGTGTAAGCCACAGGGGGAGTTTAGCCCTCTTCCTTGGGGGATGAGGGATGGTTGAAAAGCCTACCAAATTCCCGGGTCGTTACATTCATGGAGTATTATTAGTGTATAGAACAAAATATAACAAGACAGATACATATATTGGTACTTGAAAAAATTAAAACAGCTTTTATTGCAGCGGAGAAATAGTTTGATTACAATAACTTCATAAACCAAGTACACTTAATATCCATCTTGACAAATTGTTTTCAGAGTACATAAAGTAAAAAGCATAACCCCAACATAAGTAGCCATAAAGAGATGAACTGAACTTTTCTTTCAGCAATCTAAGCACTTCCAAAAGAGAGAGAAAGAGATCCAAATCAAGCTCCACTAGTACTAGTCCCACCCTGAGAACCTGGGGGGAAAAGGAAGAAAAGAGGCGAAAACAAGGGGGTCAGACATAAAGTTTGGCTAGTACAATAACTTAAAAATATAATTATTAAAGTAATTAGGATAAGGCATAAACTGGTAAAACAAGGAATAATTGTGAAACAAGTGGGCAAGTCAATACAAACAAGAGGAATATTCTGGTGTTAATCTCGTTCCTAATCGCTATAGGATAATTACTATACTGCACCAATGCTAATTACACTGCACCATTACTAGTCCCATACTGGAAGTTGATCCCTCTTACTAATCATAATTATAATAATAGTAGTTTCGTGTACTCCTAGCTGCTATCTTAGGTGCCGCCTGCTCCTACCTCCACTAGTTGTACCCACTACCCTCCCCATTCTAGTTACAACATTTATTCATAATATGGTAGTTTCTTGTACTCCTAGCTGCTGTCATAGGTGCCACCTGCCCCTATCTCCGCTAGTCGTACCCACTACCTTCACCATTCGATCGGCTCCCTAACTCGTAGATACCCGTGTTGGTCCCACAGTGGGAAGTATCACTTCCCAAAGTGGCAACCCGATACCACTAAAGATGCACAGCTTATACCTACATGATGCAACAACGTCTTACCTACCAGCTCGGGCCCACGCACGCACATGACCCCATTGGACTTGCATTGCCACCGCTAACCCATTTTGACCTCTTACAATCAAACCCAGTAAGCGTGTCCCGTCCTCGATCTAGATCGAGCTCACTTAGATACTAAATGCGTTACTGGTTGAAAAGGGTCCCCACGCTTGACACAAGCTTTCCACCTATGCTTGGTCCCCACTAGGATTTCCCCCTTAACCCCCTCTTATTCATGTCTTCTTACATGTTTCAACTTGGTTAAGTGTTTATAATTATTTCCCACATGTCACCTATGTTACCCACTTATCAAATCAACATGTGTTATTGGTTAAGCTTGTCTTAACCTTAAATGCTTATCAGATCAATATATATATATATATATTTGGTTAAGCTGGTCTTAACCCTATCCACTTATATTATTGGTTAATTTGGTCTTAACCCTGTCCACTTATATTATTGATTAAGTTGGTCCTAACCCTATCCGCTTATCAAATCAATATATATTATTGGTTAAGTTTGTCTTAACCCTATCATATCAATACATATTATTGGTTAAGTTTGAATTAACCCTATCCATTTATTGGTTAAGCTGGTCTTAACCCTATCATGTTTTACTTAATTTATGATTAAGTACATCTAAGTTCACTGATACATTGGTTAAGAGAATAACTCCCTAAGTATCAACCCCGAAGACCAAAATCAACATCAGATTGGTACTCAGAGAATTATTCACTCAACCAAACTTCTGTTTGGCATTCTTATTCATCTTTGATAAGCATTAATTAATTATTAATGCACAGACCTCTTACATTAAGTCGATTGCTTGTGGCCGCTGGATATGCCGGGCGGTTCTGGGCAAACTTCTACCACAAGCCAGACTTAACCTCGTGTCTAAGCAACATTTAATTTATGCCTTTGACCTCTCACATTAGACAACCGTCTGTGTTTGGATTTGTCGGGCAGGTTCGAGCAGTCTTATACCACAAAGGAATCTAACCTCGTGTCTTAGGCCTTTACTACTCATTTAATTTTATGCCTTTGACATCTCACATTAAACTACCGTTTGTGGTTGCTGGATTTGCCGGGCGTGTCCGGGCAGTCTTACACCACAAATGAGTCTAACCTCGTGTCTTAGGCATTTATTATGCATTATTATTATTCAATCTCAGTTTGAATTAATATCCCTATTTCAAATTGCCAATAACTTCCAATTTTAATCCATGTCCATAATTGTCACCTAAATTATGTCCATACTTTTTAGGTATATAAATAATACCAATTAATGTCTCAATTTAATTATATGCCTTTAAAGCCATTTTATGCCAATTCACAATTTTGCAAAATTAATATTTTCCCATTGTCCCCACGCTATTCGTTCGTTTTAATACGATTATGTTAAATTTGAAAATAGTCTAACTTATAAAAAGTAAAGCAACATCACTACTTGCATAACACATAAAATAGATCATAACATAAGTTTGCATAGCCAAGAACTTGCATAGGCAATGGATATATATATATATATATATATATATATATAACATAAATTTGCATAAACTATCATGGATCTAAATATAAATCTAAACATGTAATCATGAACTTGCATATATGGATATGGTTTTCCTATAGCTTGCACATGAATTTCATACAAACTTACATTCAAACTAGCATATGATTCACATACAAAACTAGCATATGATTCACATACAAAACTAGCATAGGCAATAGGCATATAGAACATAAATTTGCATAACTATGTACTACCATGGATCTAAATATAGATCTAAACATAAAAATGTGAACTTGCATATGGATCTAAACATGTAAATTAATGTCACATGTTTTGCATATAAACTAGCATATGCATATACTTGATTCACATATGAACTTGTGTATAATCCACCTACAGATTTGCATAAGATTCATATTAATTTAACATCCCAAACTTACATAAGATTCGCATATGCTTTAACATCCTAAACTTTCATAAGATTCACATATGTTTTAACATCCCAAACTTTAATAAGATTCATAAACTAGCATATGATTTAACATCCCCAATCTTGCATAAGATTCATATACAACTAGCATATGATTCAACATCCCAAACTTGCATAGGATTCATATACAAATTAGCATATGTAGAAACAAACTTGCATAAGATTCACATATGTTTTAACATCCCAAACTTACATAAGATTCGTATATAATTTAACATCCCAAACTTACATAAGATTCGCATATGCTTTAACATCCTAAACTTGCATAAGATTCATATATGATTTAGATCTACAAATTAAGTTAACAAAACAATCATATATTCACAAACAAAATCAAGTAACGTCACATGATTCAACAGGCATGTTCTCATAATCCAATTACAACCCATCATAACTAATTTAATAATTATATTGCAAAAGAAATTATACTCACAAACAAAAGAACGGTCTTGTTTTTCTGGGATCTGTATTCTGAAACTGAATTGCTCGCCTTTGATGTAGACTAATTGTTATTCTAATTTAGATTAGATTTGATTTTGATTCTTGCTTCTATCTTGCTCATGAGTTGAAAGAGAACGACGGCTACTCTAGGTTCACCATTGACAGCATGATGGCTCTTGGTATGAATTAGTAGGATTTTAGGTTGAGGGTTAGGTTGCTTATATAGAATTTTAATTAATTAAGAGCCGTCATATTATCCTAGAAGAAATCAAGACCATCCAGACAAGATAGAATAACCACATCGGCCCTAATGACTCAGCAGTGAGTCAAAACATCGTCACATTTCAGATCTGCTCGGAGAGGGGGGTAAGTCGACCTGTATATAGGAAGGTCGACCCCCCGGTCGACCTGGCCTAGGGTAGGTCAACCCCCAGGTCGACCTGCCTTGGTATTTAATTTTCTGAATTGTTTTATATAAATTTCTGAAAGTTCTGAGGGCCATAACTTCTTCATACGGAGTCAATTCACGCCAACTCGGACTCTATTTCAAGCAGAATTCCGAGATGAACGCAATGGTGTAACCCGTTTCCCTTAGTTCTCACATTTAATATCAAGTATTCTTTAATTTGTTAATTTTAATATTTAAAATCATGGGGTGTTACATTTTCCCCTCCTTAAAGGGATTTTGCCTCTGAAATCTACAAGTTAAGGAGAATGTATATCCTAACATCCAATCATCCATCTACTCAACCATCAAACACAGGCATCCATTGTCCTTACAAGATTTCTAATGCCGTATGAACATATGCAAAAAAGTGTGTATATGTTCCTTATCTAATGCAAAATCAGGCGGTCTACTGATTCAGTTGACCTCCTTAATGCAAATCATGACAGTGCCAAGCGTCCATTATGTATGCGAAAGTATCCTAACGATACATATTATTTCTACATGTGTGCACAACCATTCATCAAAATGTAGCATTCATATGATAATACAACCATTATACATCCATTAAATATGCACACATATTTATATGCAATATGAAAGTGACTGAGCCGATCTAGTGCCTAATGTGTGTGTACATGCATCCATGAGCAACCACCAGAAACCACTTGCATTCATTTGCATCCACCAAACATAACATGTCTCAAACACATGTTTACAACCATAGGGTTTTTCCTAACTAGGGATTGAATATATAATCGCGAAGATAGGACAAGTATCGACAAAGCGGTAAAAAAAAGGGAAAGTTAAAAATCATACCCTTAAAAAGGAAAGGGTACAGCGTACGCATCTTGTCTTCTGTTTCCCAAGTCGCGTCTCCTTGATCATCTCCCCATTGCACTCTGACCAACTTGACCTCTTTATTGCGTAGCTTTTATACCTCCGACCCAAGGATGCATGTAGTAGCTCGTCTAATCGTGGTATCTCACTCTACTTCCACTTCTCTAAGCATGTTCGGCTCCACTACTTCTGCGGTATCTTGTAACACTTCTGCAAATGCGATACGTGAAACACGTCGTGAACACCACTAAGCTCGTTGCCTATTCTCATGTCCCTCCAAAATCTAGGATACATAACCTCAAAAGATCTTCAAGGATTCTATTCACCCCTTTCTGTCCATCCATCCGTCTATGGATGATAAGCAATGCTCGTACTTGCCGCCTTTTTCATATCACCTTTTCCTCTTGCATCGAAAACTGCTCCAAGCCCTGTCCCGAAAGCACCGGTATACACTATGAATGGCTTACTTCCATCTAGCAAAACTAAAACTGGAGCTGCCGTCAAAGTCCCCTTCAAATGCTGGAAAGCATCGTCATAGTCAACATCCCAAGCAAAAGTCAAGTTCTTCTTCGTTAATCGAGTAAGTGGGCTGATATCTTCGTGAAGTCCTTAATGAACTTTCTATAATAACCAGCTAGCCTTAAAAAGCTCCTTACTTCTATTGCGTTCTTAGGGATTTTACAATCTTGGATTGCCACCACCTTTACGGGATCCACAGCTATCCCTTCCTTAGAGACCACCTGTCCTAAGAACCTCACTTCTTTTCTCCAAAAATAGCACTTGGAGACTGTTAGCCTGCTTTGTGACCAGGCTACTCAAAGCAAAGATCATGTTGACATACCTCAGGGTAAATGCTGTCTCATATGGAATCTCTGGATAACATCGCTCTCCGGCATTGGAAGCATCATCAGAAGACACAAGGCAGTTTGGTCAAAATCACAACATCAGTATAAACTGGCCCGAAACCCCTATCAAATGACCTCATTTGGATCTATTCACCTCATATTCTTGTAGCCCTTTGAATTAGCTTCAGTTTGAGCTTTGGTTTGGCTCAATCGGACTTACGGTTTGAAAGTTACGCCCATTTCCATGAACGGGTGTAAGCTGGCATATGACCGCGATCCGATCCGCCCTTGCCTACGCGATCCGATCCGCCCTTGCCTACGCGATCCGACTTATGACCGCGATCCGACCTATGACTGCGATCCGACCCATGACCGCGATCCGTCCCATGACCGCGATCCGACCTATGACCGCGATCCGACCTTCGGACCTGTTCGAACGCAGCTTGTTTTGACCTATTCTCAAGGCTACTAGCTCTCCTATTTTTCTGGATCGCCTGCCACGTACCCCATCACGAACCAGTCCTCCCAGGAGCTTTCCTACAGCTATAAATACACCTTCAGAGGGCATTTTCAAGGGACTTTTTGGCATCTCCTCATCCATGGCTGTCATAGCCAACACTTCTCCATGAATAACCACCATCTTCCTCAATAAATTCAATGGATTCGGAGAAAATTATTCATTGAATTCAAGTGATTGAAAGACAATATTCATTGTAATTGTAAACCATGAGTGAAATGAGAATATATGAAGTGGACGTAGGCTCGTTAACGCCGAACCACTATAAAAATCTTGTTGTCTTGCTTTTTTCTCTATTTTTCGATTATTTCTTCATATCCTATGCCCAAAATACGACAATTTGGGTGTTAGAGCCATTTTTTGATCTATCATTTTGGTGCTTTCATTGAGAGCCGAATTCTCAACCTATCGGATTGTTATTCTACTATTTGGATTTGAAAGTTCGAAGAAAACAGTCCGCGTTTCTACCATTTTTGAATATTTCGTTGATTTCAGAAAATTAGAGCTTCATGCCTTCGAAAAAAAGCTAAGGGTTCACAAGCTTCACGACCAAATGAGGATAATAAAGAAAATGCACAAGAGAAGGTTAGAGCAGGTGGCCGGTTCGCGGTTTGCGGATCGCAGGGGGTATCACGAACTGGTTCGCGGTTCGCGGAACGACCTCCATGAACAGAGCCCAAAGAGCCATCACGATCCGATTCGCGATTCGCGGAACGACCTCCACGAACGGAGCCCAAAGAGCCATAACGATCCGATTCGCGTTTCACGGAACGACCTCCACGAACGGAGCCCAAAGAGCCATCACGATCCGATTCGTAGTTCGCGGAACGACCTCCACGACCCGGGCCCAAAGTGACCTTCACGACCCGACCTGGTGTAGGATCCGCGATCCGATCCGAAGACGTTGATTAATTGACGATCCGAGCCACGAACCAGACGACAGTAGTGAACCGCGACCCAGAAAAGTGGTGACGAACAAGGGTCGCGATCCGACCCAAAAAAGTGTATCGTGCGGTGCCCACATTTTCGACCTAACCGGCTAGGTCGATCGCCGCCGGGACTGCGGGGCCCCGGACCCCTGCCGGCGCTGCGCCCGGACCCGCTGACGGCCTCGCCTTCGGCTCGGAGCACGGCTCGCCTTCGGCTCGGAGTACATTCTGACCCACAATTATCACAAATGCTTATCGACCAAGATTCGGTAGGTATTCTGAGGATTCTTTCCAGAAGCCATGACCTCTATCTACCGATGTTATTGAATGTGAGGAGTTGTTGAAAAGATTCGACACGCTGGCTATGTCAGTATACAAAATAATGATGGTCTCATAACAGCCTCCTCTTCCAGAGCTCCAATGGTGTGCATATTTCCCAAATTCAACTGATGATGCTCCTGAGCGAATAGTGATCACCTAGTTTACGTGACTTAAACCTGTCCTACAGGCGAAATCCCAGATGACATTGACATAGAGCAATCCGGATACTATTCTGAGGATGACTCAAAAGATCCCAATGACCATGATTCTCAATAATGGAATACCTGACAGCAAGTAAGGACCCTAGCACTACAAAGTTACCCTTCGCTTGAATGGCGTGGTGAAAAACGTATGCCTTACGGTTCACCTATTTGCCGCCAACCGCATCGAGATAGATTGATTTCCACGTGTCCAAGGGTTAGATCGATGTACTTTGGTCCCCAGAGTTAGGAACCAATTGAACCTCCGCAGAATGTGATTGGATATATGGATCATTGCTGGGATGATAACAACTTGACTGCTCACTAGCCACCATATGACATTGGTCAAGAAATGAGAATTTGAGATCAACGCAAATATGAATCAACCATTAGCTCTCCACTTCATACAACAGTTGTGATAGGATATACGAACCTTACTTGAAGCCTCACAAGCTATGCTATCATGTTCAAGCTCATCTGATCAAGATTCAGACAGACCAGCTCCAACAGAATTCAGAGCCTACATTGCACCCTAGAGCTTATTGCTAAATATGCCAACCGAAGATGGAGCGGGAATGGTCTGTGGTGACCAAGTTATTGGAGAGCCGACTATTCAGCTGGATGGACCATGCTACGCAACAAAGATGGCGTGAAACCCAAAGATGCTTCCCCTCTAGATGAAATGGAGTGTGAAGGAGGTATCAATATTGCGAATAATGGGAGCATCACAAAAGGAATTGCCCAAAGATCTGTATGAAGATCTAAATCCCAACAAGGATCATCATTCGGGATGCAGAAGGGTGACATCTAATGATGCAACTACACGTGCTCCGATTGGTGACGTCGACTTGACTAAGGTCTTGAAATCGGATCTCATTTAGGCCTCTTCCGAACGAAGGAACCACCACTCGCAGCTTACCTAGAACCGAAAGAAGGGTTGTTGGACGAATTGGAACGTTACAACATATCTCATGTCCTGCGAGCAGAAGATCAGAAGGCGGATAATCCGGCCAAGTTAGAAGGGTCCGACAATATAGAAAAGATAGAGATGATCCTCATCAAGACACTATGAAATACAACCATTGATCAGATGGAAGTTGATCCAACGTTGGAGACCAAACCCGGAAGAGAGTCATGGTTAACTCCATGATAAACTTCCTACAGCACAGAATGCATCTGACAAGGTGAAGTGAAAGGCGTGCAATCGTTTTTTTATGCCTCGAGATATGACATGCAATTCGACATTGCCTATTTTTCTTGGAAGGTTGTCCCAAAACAAACACCAACGAGTGCAATTGCCAAATTCACCGCCCTGAATGATTCGACCAAATCACCAATCAGCCACCCATTAGATGGGAGATGTACATGAATGAAACTTCTGGCGAACGGCGTTCTGAAGTTAGAAAGTGAAGACTCATACTTCTACTCTTTTCATCGATTATCTGCCAAGTGACTCACTCCCCTAAGGCTGGGGGCAACTACAGATTTGAGCATAAATTGCTCGAGATTACATCATCTAATTCATAGCTGATACATCAAGAATTTGCCTGGCCAATTGACTTAGTCTTGCCTGAAAGTTAGCAAGTTGAAGATCTAGAACGCTTACGCATGAATGCTGGTTGATTGTCGGCGCACCAACCCTTGTCCCCGATATGGGATCGAGGGTATATCAGCAAATTTATATGATATGATTATCCCACCAGCAGTAATATCCTATTTCCTAGCATGGAAAGTGAAAAAATTTCTATAAGCATGAATCTATAGGTCTCATGCTAATTTACAACCTAACACTAATGCAAAGATGTGCTACCGTTAGCAATCCAGTCATGACTTCCTGACACTCTATCCATACCCTCAGCACGAGAGCAAAAAGACGATTTGAATGAGATGCGACCTCATCACTCGCTTATAGTACCTACCTAGCCGCCTTTGCCATCTCAAGACCCCGACCAAGGTCTATTCACTTTTTGGGACTGCCACCCCCATGATAATCTGAAAAGACACCCCTCATCAACTAGAGGACTTTGGCAGCCCTTTATTGGCAGAGATAGGGCGAAGCAAAATGGACCTGCAATGAATATGCAATGCCATTTTTCACTCAGAATGATACTCATTCCTTTAACCGGATTATTCTATAACCATGACTCTTATATTTTCATCCTTTATGAGTTATTGATGTAATTAACTCAAATGAAATAATATGTGGATGGTGTAGGTACCTTGGATCTGGTATCGATCAAACTTTTAACACCCGCATGCAGAATTATGGAGCACTGCCATAACGGGCCCGACTGAACTGCTCGCTAGCAAAGTCATGGCCCCCGTCTAAAGAAAGTCATATAGCTCAAGGTGGATTTGGAATGATCATCCAATCCTTGGCTTACACGTGGCAGACCGCAAGACAATTGTACATAAATCATTGAATCGCAAAGTCGTAGTCTAACTCCAGATGAACGTGGTGTGACCGCCTACATGGCTCGATCTTATGCTCGACGCCACCGGATTACATGAATTCAAATAAAGGAGGCAATACTGCCCCTTGATATGCTCACTTTTCAATCATGCAATTTACTTTCATATGCTTTCCGAGTTATTGACATGACTAACTCGTGTGATATGAATGACGTAGGTACCCGAAGTTTGGTGCCAACCAATCCTCCCAAAGACTGTTCGGAGGAACGCAGAGCCTTGGCAAACGTTTTCCAACTGTTTGTCTGTCTGACTTTAATCCTCAGAGCTTGGATTAAAATATAAACCTTAGATGAGTTTGAAGGGCGTGCCTGATTGAAGACCGCTCGATCCATGACTCTAACTCTCATGATTCGAGAGAGAGTATAAAGGACACGAAGATGATGTCCACAAGGTGCGAAGGTGCACCATGATGGGAACCGCCTCGACAACACTCTAACTCTCCAGAGCAGAGAGAGTATAAAATCGTCTCTGATTGAGCGCTGAGAAAGAGCTCCTTCCCCGCTGAAGGATCGGGGAGCGAATGAATTGCTGAGCTCGAACTCTAACTCTCCAGAGAGAGAGAGTATAAAAGCGTCTCTGATGGAGCGCTGAGAAAGAGCTCCTTCCCCGCTGAAGGATCGGGGAGAGAATGAATTGCTGAGCTCGAACTCTAACTCTCCAGAGAGAGAGAGAGTATAAAAGCGTCTCTGATTGAGCGCTGAGAAAGAGCTCCTTCCCCGCTGAAGGATCGGGGAGCGAATGAATTGCTGAGCTCGAACTCTAACTCTCCAGAGAGAGAGAGAGAGTATAAAAGCGTCTCTGATTGAGCGCTGAGAAAGAGCTCCTTCCCCGCTGAAGGATCGGGGAGCGAATGAATTGCTGAGCTCGAACTCTAACTCTCAAGAGAGAGAGTATAAAAGCGTCTCTGATTGAGCGCTGAGAAAGAACTCTTACCCCGCTGAAGGATCGGGGAGCGACAGAACAGCTGAGTTCGAACTCTAACCTTGGCGACTGCCAGGAGAGTATAAAAGCGTCTATGATTAAGCACTGAGAAAGGTGCTGGAGACTCAGCACCCCCCATAATTTCTGCTCCGCTGAAGGATCGTTGAGCATATCATGAAACAAGCTAGAACTCCTACCCCGCTAAAGGATTGGGGAGCAGATTGAAAGCTGAGTTCGAACTCCAGAGAAAGTATAAAGGCGCTAGAGACTTAGCGCCACAAGGGCTCCTACCCCGCCAGAGTGTCGGGGGACTGACTGAACTCCGAGCCCGGATCCTCCATGTCCGGACATGGGGGCAAAACAGTTAAGGTCCTAATCAATCCTCAACAAAGCCCTAGCCAGGCGCTAAGTTAATGATTGATTGGGAGCATACCTATACACACATACTACTTTAGTGCATTTTCATTTATAATTGCGTTGACTACTTATAACGCTTCATGACTTATTTGCCCATTCGCAGGTACAAGACAATGCGAAAGGAACAGAATTTTTATTACTAAACGCAGGTTTACAAAAGATAACTAGTCAAGAACGCGAGGGCCTCACTCGCAGTGATGGCAACGTGCTAATGGAAAACGAACAAAGGGTCGCGTCCAGAAGGATGATGCAGGCCCCTTGAAGACCAGAAAGCAGATGCAAAGAGAACGTCCATCTGCTGATCCCAACTTACTTCCAGAATGGGAAGCTCAGATAAGGATGGATATATCCCACGTAATAATTGAACATGATGCAACCATTTCATCCCCGACCTTTCCCTTGATGCAAAGAGCAAACGGGAGAACTCGAGGCGACTACAATCTGACCCTTTACCGCTTGATTTCTGTCCTCGGAGCTTGGATGGGAGACTAGGGCTTAGAATGGGCTGAATACCAACAAATCATTTTTGCACTCAACTCCGGCTCTTGATGCGAGAAGTGAACAAGAATCCAGAGAAGACGTGAATTCGAAGTGTACTGCTCAACAAAAACCCCTGTGGATAGGGGGCACATGAATCAAGAAGCCCGAGGCCGACCTTCACCTATTTCAGGAATGAACTGGAATGCCGAGCAACAATCATCAATTCGCTGGAAATGATAAAATTGAAGTTCAGGTAGTGACGAACTTGGCACAGTCAGATATCAACCATCAGCTTGGGTTGAACACAAACCAATCAGCAAGCGCGCAACATGCGGTTTCGATTCCCTACGTCATGGATGGAAACACGGGCAATGGAACAGCTACCTGCAACATCCTAGATGAGAATGCAAGAATTGTGACAAACTCAGATCATGCACGATCAGTTTTAACTCCAACTCGAATGAATACTCGAGCGACATTTCATACTTAGCTCTAAGAAAGAATGCAAAAATTCGAAAAACAGGAACCCGGTCAGGTCGAATGACTCGAACCATGACCCGGGGGCAATATCGACGTGGAAACAAGAAATCAGCAAAGACCCCCTTTGTAACCTCAGATTCGATGCTGGGGGCACCAGCCAGGATCTTGATAATGTGCATCAATTCTTTGATGGCAACCAGCTCGCTAGTCTGATTCGGCGCCTCTCGAGAGGCGGCACTTCTCGAGATGATATGGATAACAACAATTACAGCCCTCACACGTGGGACGTCAGGATCCCCTGTTATTCCCCCGGACTTTAAATTTTCTATCTAACGAGAGTTGTTTAGAAGCTTTGATGAATTCAACCCTGAGGTGGACATACTTCTATGATAAGAAGGTGTTAATGTCGAGATAGAAAATCTCAATGCTTTTATGATAAAGGATGGAGCATCATCCGACTCCCAAACTGATAAGGACAAAGGAAAAGCCCTGGAAACCAATGACAAGAATGTGCAATTCCAAAGTGAATCTATATCACTTATTGAGCCCATGATCTTATTTGTCAAGCACAATTGAACCGAGCATGAGAAAGAGACTCAATAAGACTGTGATAACCATTTCGGACTATGCTGAAGCATAAACGGTGGGGCCCAACTAACTTCATAACGACATTTATTCACTCGCATTCAACAACCTTACTTGACTCCGCAACTGATCTGATGAGAGTAACCGAAGTCGCAGATGCCCGATGAGGCAATCCTCACTATCTGACTAAAGAGAAGAGATGATATCAAAGCAAATGTGGTTCAACCATTCGCATATACAATTCCGATTTTTGATAAATTGAGAAACAGTACAGAATGATCTGGGTCGACTAAGATTGTTGAAACTGCAACTCTTACCAGATGCAATGACAGGAAGTATAAAATCTTCAAGATTAAATGCCTTATTGACTCAACTCAACCCCCATCGATACTGGGGGCATAACTACTGACCTCGCTTGTCCTCCGATGGCACTGAGAGCACAAGTGTCGGTTCATAGACTAACTTTGAAGACAATCCTGGCATGAAATGGGATTCAAAACATGTATGTCATGCCTCCGGAGTACAATCTTACTCATCTTTGTCGACCAAGCGAGCTAGCTTGTGGATCGAATGTGAACTTAAAGACTCAAACTACACCGAATGGAAGGTGTGACAAACCTATCTACTGCCTCGCGATGGTGACGATCCTATAGGCACTAGTCCACATAATTTTAACAACATCCCTTACTGACTACTTCATATGTGAATATTGGATTAAGAAATGATCCGTAACAATTGTGGATTCCCTCGACTACGATCCAGAGTGATCATGGCTTTTGAATTCTTTACTGTTACGATTCAATGCGATTTTAAGATCCTGGATTAATATCAAGGTATCAAGATAGTTCGAACTTGAGTACAAATGACAAATTCATATGTTGATTCTGATGTGCTTTATGCCAACAGTCCAGTTGTTAGCTTAAAGCCCAAAGGTTCTTACATCGCCCCATGATTTGGGTGGCTACTCCATTTGTTGACTCATATGTAAAAGAAAGTCCAACCCTACCACGCGCTTGGCTTGCATAGAGTGATGATGTTGTTTGGCGACGACCTATGCGTGTAGGATCACGCTCGGGAGCCGACAATTTAGCATGACTACTGACGGATGAATTAGATCTTTCGATTTGACAAGGTTTAAACAATTTCTTGATCGTCTCGAATACTCCTCTCATAGAACTTAGCCTGATTAGCTCCAATGGAAGCATTGCAACAATTGGATAAAGCCTTCTCAAGGAAGAATGATATTCCAGAAAGATTTAGCTCAACATATTCAAAGCACATCTCATCCTCGATAAGATGTACTTTGGGGGGAAAATGTTAGCCTGCTTTGTGACCAGGCTAACCAAAGCAAAGATCATGTTGACATACCTCAGGGTAAATGCTGTCTCATATGGAATCTCTGGATAACATCGCTCTCCGGCATTGGAAGCATCATCAGAAGACACAAGGCAGTTTGGTCAAAATCACAACATCAGTATAAACTGGCCCGAAACCCCTATCAAATGACCTCATTTGGATTTATTCACCTCATGTACTTGTAGCCCTTTGAATTAGCTTCAGTTTGAGCTTTGGTTTGGCTCAATCGGACTTACGGTTTGAAAGTTACGCCCATTTCCGTGAACGGGTGTAAGCTGGCATATGACCGCGATCCGATCCGCCCTTGCCTACGCGATCCGATCCGCCCTTGCCTACGCGATCCGACTTATGACCGCGATCCGACCTATGACCGCGATCCGACCCATGACCGTGATCCGTCCCATGACCGCGATCCGACCTATGACCGCGATCCGACCTTCGGACCTGTTCAAACGCAGCTTGTTTTGACCTATTCTCAAGGCTACTGGCTCTCCTATTTTTCTGGATCGCCTTCCACGTACCCCATCACGAACCAGTCCTCCCAGGAGCTTTCCTACAGCTATAAATACACCTTCAGTGGGCATTTTCAAGGGACTTTTTGGCATCTCCTCATCCATGGCTGCCATAGCCAACACTTCTCCATGAATAACCACCATCTTCCTCAATAAATTCAATGGATTCGGAGAGAATTATTCATTGAATTCAAGTGATTGAAAGACAATATTCATTGTAATTTTAAATCATGAGTGAAATGAGAATATATGAAGTGGACGTAGGCTCGTTAACGCCGAACCACTATAAAAATCTTGTTGTCTTGCTTTTTTCTCTATTTTTCGATTATTTCTTCATATCCTATGCTCAAAATACGACAATTTGGGTGTTAGAGCGATTTTTTGATCTAACAGAGACCTTAGCTTTGAGTTGATGCGCTCATAGGGTCTCTAAGACTTCCCTAAGATGTAGGGCATGCTCTTCCTTGCTTCTAGAGAAAACCAAGATATCGTCCACAAAGACTACCACAAACTTGTTTAGAACCTTCCTAAACATCCTACTCATTAAGTCAACGCAGTATGCGGGTGCATTCGTCAAACCAAATGGCATGACGAGCCGCTCAAAAAAACCGTCAGGAGTTCTAAATGTGGTCTTATCTATGCTGTCTTCAGCCACCCTTAGCTGATGAAATCCTGTAGCCAAATCCAGTTGCGAGAAAACTGAAGCACCGACCAACTGATCGAATAAATTGTCTATCCTCGGCAATGGGTGTCTATTCTTCTTGGTGAGCTTATTCAGTTCTCTATAGTCCACGCACAGTCTAAGTGAACCATCGGCCTTTGTAGAAAAAACAAATGGAGCATCCCATTCCGAAATATTTCCTCTTATGAACCCCTTTTCAAGCAACTACTTTACTTACTGAGTTCTCTTTTCTTTCTCGGAGCCATGTGGCGCACCGGTAATGCAACCGACTTTGCATTATTTACAAGGTATATACGAAAGTCTATCTCACGCCTCGGGGTAAATCTCGAACTTCATCGAAGATGTCACCATATTCACGAACCACACGAACAAATTCCAAATCACCGCTGGATGCGTCAAGAGATTCTAGGTAGCTAAGCATCACCGGACCTCTAGGGTCACAAGAAATATCAAGGGTCTTTCCACAACGAGTCATAAGTCTAACCACTCTCTTTTCACAATCGAGGATGGCACCATTACTGGATAACCAATCCATGCCTAGAATCAATCCATAGCCCGTGAAGACAAGAACGAAGGCATTGCATTCAAACTCAATGCTCAAGATAGATAATCTCAAATCCCGACAAATTATCGAAAGATGAGCCGAACCATCAATAGGATTTGAGACTACTATGGGATCCGTAACTAGACTAGTATTTAGGTGCAGTGTTTTCAATTGACAAAGCAGATACGGACGAGTGTGAAGCGCTAGAATTCAAACAAGTTTCGAACAGGATGATCACAAAAAAAAACCAAACTTCCAACCAAGATATTTCTACCTCTATCAGGTATGCTAGCCGTGAGGGAACGCGTCTGCCCTCCATAAGATCATGTACTTTTCCCTTACCTTTGCCTTTTGCTTCTTTGGACGATTCTAATAAGATGTCATGTATCTCCGTAATGATAACAACTATTCTTCTTCTTCTTTCTAACGTCTTTATTTAAGTAGTCATGTATTTCACAAGTGTGGCCCTTCCTTTTCTCTTGGCCCCTTGTTATCCTTACCGCCTTTCTTTGGATCTACTTTCTTATCGTGTGTACTATCCATGTCTCTCCTGCACATTCTTCATTCGTGACCTCCTACCAAAATGAGGTTTCGTCCTTCATTAACCAAGCAACTAATTGAACCTTCCTCCCGTCGCCTATCTTAAAGGTACCAACAAGTCCTCCGCTTCCTTCTAGCTTTGAAAAACGTCCTAGTCCCATGAAGCGGGTTTCCGCCCACCATACGGAAGTTCTTACATATCTTAGAAAAATCGTCTATACGTGGAGGAAGAAATTCAAAGAGGAAAGAGGAAGAGATTCAAAACGGAGAACTGAAGGAAAGATATATGGCTCTTGGGGGTTATGTTTTTAAAACAAACTTTTCTCCTGAAAATACTTTCCTTAAAACATATTTTTGAAAGTATTTCTTTATAAAAAAGCTTTTGAAAAATAATTTTTCAAAATCCCTTATTTGTTCTGTTAACCTTCAACTCTGATACCACGTGTAACACCCCACGTCCATTAATGTCACTCTCAAAGGGAATGCATTAACTTTCATGGAGTATTATTAGTGTATAGAACAGAATATACAAGACAGATACATATATTGGTACTTGAAAATTTTAAAACAACTTTTATTGCAGCGGAGAAATAGTTTGATTACAACAACTTCATAAACCAAGTACACTTAATATCCATCTTGACAAATTGTTTTCAAAGTACATAAAGTAAAAAGCACAACCCCAACATAAGTAGCCATAAAGAGATGAGCTGAACTTTACTTTCAGCAATCCAAGCACTTCCAAAAGAGAGAGAAAGAGATCCAAATCGAGCTCCACTAATACTAGTCCCACCCTGAGAACCTTGGGGGAGGGGAATGGAAGAAAAGAGGCGAAAACAAGGGGGTCAGACATAAAGTCTGGCGAGTACAATAACTTTAACAATATAATTATTAAAGTAATTAGGATAAGGCATAAACTGGTAAAACAAGGAATGACTGTGAAACAAGTGGGCAAGTCAAAACAAACAAGAGGAATATTCTGGCGTTAATCTCATTCCTAATCGCTATAGGATATTTACTATACTGCACCAATGCTAATTACACTGCACCATTACTAGTCCCATACTGGAAGTTGATCCCTCTTACTAATCATAATTATAATAATAGTAGTTTCGTGTACTCCTAGCTGCTATCGCAGGTGCCACCTGCTCCTACCTCCACTAGTTGTACCCACTACCCTCCCCAGTCTAGTTACAACATTTATTCATAATATGGTAGTTTTTTGTACTCCTAGCTGCTGTCATAGGTGCCGCCTTCCCCTATCTCCGCTAGTCGTACCCACTACCTTCCCCATTCGATTGGCTCCCTAAATTGTAGATACCCGTGCTGGTCCCACAGTGGGGTTTATCATTTCCCAAAGTGGCAACCCGATACCACTAAAGATGCACGGCTTATACCTACATGATGCAACAACATCTTACCAACCAGCCCAGGCCTACACACGCACATGACCGTGTTGGACTTGCTGTAACGACCCAGGGATTTTCGGCCCTGAAAATCGACCCAAATACCTTTACCGTAACTCATGTCGACCTTCCAAACACCGAAAACACTGGAACGCTATTGGAAAGATATTAGAGGGTGAGATAAGAAAGAAAGAAATATAAGAATAGAAGAAGAAGAACCAACACAGAGTCTCACATCGCAGCGGACCAAAATATAATACAGAAATAAATCTTTATTGAGAGCTTTTAAAAATACATACAATATCAGAGTACAGAACATAACTGGAAAGTTGTAATAACTTGTCCTCATATACATCACACAGAGGAAAAGGTAGCTATATAATATCATACGTCTGGACTCTTCCAACTCGTCTCTTCACCGCATTCGATAACCTGAACCTGTACACCCCGGGCTAACCCGAGCATTTACAAAACACCGGGTCAGTCTGGTGAACCAGAGTGAGATAAACTCGCACAGTATTTAGGTATCACACAACTTGATTTTAAAGTTAAAATCTTTTCAAAGAAAAGGATAATCGTAAGACCAAATCCACACATAAATACGGACAGTTTTTACCTTACGATGACCCAAAACATTTTTGAACTCAATATCTTATCTGACATTATAATAATGTCTAGATGCAAATAAATAGAATCTAGTGGAACGCTTATATCTCACGCTCCACATATATAGTATACAAACAAAACCGCGGGCGCTTATTGGAGATTGGATTCCGACCTTGACAAGGTATGGGACCACCTGCCGATCGTGTATCTCTAGAGACGAATACACTGGGTTCAACAAGAACGTCTTGCAACCCGGCCCTCACATGACCGACCACTCATTTCGCTTGAGTGTATCGAATGTATATCACCAACGGTTGGGCTCAAACCACCGTTTCCCGAAAAGGGACAGCATCGAAATAGATTAAAGAAGCAAAAGGGTTTTCTCTAGATAGGTGATTATACACCCTAATGGGAGCGACCCACATAGCCATGCTGCCTGCCCGATTTTTGTCATTTCTCGGTTGATGACGCTTGAGGCTGCGTTTTACTTTTATAATCAGCACATCACATCCACTTCGAATGTCACATCGTCAGATCCATCAACAGTCACTAATTGACGTCCACAACAATTCTTTACGTGTTAGCTAAAAGAAGTTTCCTTTTCCGCCTCCACTCTTGGTACGGTTGGAGAAATCAATGTACGTGATCTTTCTGGAAATACTCTGTCAGACATCCATCCATACACGTCATCCAGGAACAGGATGAACCGAAGGCATCTTCCTACTACATCCTAGGAATCACCCTAAGAATCAGTAGCGAGAAGTCCTTGCAATCCGTAAATTCCAACCACGAGAGAATCACAGTATATCTCTGCTTGCAATAAGAGATTTTAAGTAATCCTTCCGCTTATGAAGATCAACGGTCTTCAATAGCCCCGTCTTGAATCAGCATTTTTAACGTATTCGTATTTGCTGGACGGAATGGTTTTCGAATATATTCGATCCCGGTCTTTCCGTTCCAACAATCGTATGGGCCAATATTTGATAGTCGGTTATTTAACTATTAAATAAAACAACCATTCATCCATACAAGAAAATGGATTTACTAATTCAATACTCAGTATCATTTAGCCTCTTTAATGAACCGTCCGTTAATTATATTTTTTATATTTTCCAATATTTGAAACACAATATTCTTTATATTCATTTTATTCAACTTATAAACTTTCAAAACAGTTTATAATATCATTTGTGGAAATCACAGCTTATGTTTCCCTCTACCACTCTCGTTTATAAACTAATATCATTCTTGAATAATCCTGGAGTCGTTCAAGTTGGGGTATTTTATTTACCTCTCAGACCTTGACCAACAACAATCATATCTTCAGAATAAATAGAAGTTCATCATCCATACGTTCCCCTTTTAAAACTTATTCAAACCTCGACCACTTTTACTCCACAAATTGTTAAGTAAACTCTTATAAAACTCTTTCGATCTGTGTTAATAATCATTTACAATATCCTATACAATCTTCGATTCTATTATAATTAGAATCCTTATGAAAATCCCTTGATTACTTTGTATTATTATATTACAAATCATTTCAAACTACTCAATTCATTTGTTTTTAAAACCATATAAACAATGCTCTTATAAATCTTATTTAATATCTTATATTGTTATCCTTTCAAAACAATTCAACTTATATTTATCGCACTCCCTTTAAATCGTACTCGACCACTTATTCTTTGTTTAGAAAACATATAATAATCCTTTGTAAAATCCCATGTCCAAAAATGGTTCGTCTCATTTGTAACAAATGTTCCAAATCACATTCAGAAACCCTTACTTCGATTCCATTTTCAAAACTTTAAATTTCCATTAACAAAATCTTTTGTAAATTAAGTACGACAACTCACCATTCGTTTTCATTTTCACATTCTTAACTTTGTTTACAAATATCATTTGTAAGTCGTTATCGACAACTAATATTCGTTGTCGTTATCCAAAACTTTAACTCATTTAAAATCCTGCCTTCAGTTAACATTGCGAACTTCGGAATATCACATTCCGAACCTCGGAATAGAACTCACTTTGATTTATCATTCCGAACTTCGGAATGTCACATTCCGAACTTCGGAATGTCACATTCCGAATCTCGGAATAAAACTTGCTTTGATTAATCATTCCAAAGTTCGGAATACCACATTCCGTACCTTGAAATAAACTCACTTCCATTTATTTAGCTAAATCTCATTTATAAATTTCATTTATAAATCTATATTCATAATCTCAACTTCAATTTCATTTAAAATATGAAATCCCATTTCAAAATCACACTCATTTTCAAATCCGTCGATTTGTAAATCTTACTCACGAAATGTCATGTAATAACATTTCGTATATATATTTAAACAACATTTGTCAAAAAAGATCCTTTATTTCAAAAATATCAATCTTAAAACTCTTTTATAAATTCTCGTATAACCATGATTTGATCATTCCATTTTGATATTTTGAAATCTATTTAAACTTCTTTTACGACCGTTAAGGTCTTTATAAAACCATTCCAACGTTTAAATAGTCAATACGATAGATTTCGCGTTTAAACATTTGTTTTAATAATATCTACATTTCTATTAGTTATATTTATGCATATATACAAATTGTATATTTTACTTCGATTATTATCTTTACAAAATCGTATTCCAAAACCATATAAAAATATGATTCTATCATTGGAACCACTCGAATTCCATTTGATATTGATTTCGAAAAATCATTTCTTTTCATCAACGGTACTAAAGAGGCAAATGGCTACTATAGTACCAAACCGTGATGTAATGGAGGGGTTTTTCGACCCAGAAAATCAACATAAATACACTGTCAATTTTTCGAGCATCGAAAATACCGAGACATTAATAGAAGAATTTAGATGATGAGATAGAAAAGATAGAACTAATAGAATAGAAGAAGAAGAAGATCACAACTGAACAGAATCAGAGAAAACACGAATCTCACAGCAGAATAATAATCTTTATTATATAACAAGTTTGTAATACAAATCTGAGTTTGTGTATATACATACCATATCAGAGAATAATACATGGTATACATCACAGCGGAAATAATCTCTCAATAACTAATAGTAGAGCATCCTGCTTTTAGCTCCTCCAATTGAATCTGCAAAATCCTGAAACACTTGACTTCCCGTACAAATTTGGGCACCCAAGAGTTTAGGGAAAACACAAACAAATAAACTCTGGGTCAGTCATGGGACTGGTGTGAGTAAATTCCAACTATATCGTTTAACTTTGAAAATCCTTTTGCAACAAAAGGATAATAGTAAGACCAGCCCACACATAAACATGGACGGTTTTTACCTTACTAAAACCCAAATTACTTTGATATCAAAACCAGTGATATTATGATAGTGTCTAAGCAAATAAATATCCAAGTAGCGGAACGCTTGCATCTCACGTTCCACATATATAGTATAAAATCATAAACCGCAGGGCGCTTATCGGAGAATGGATTCCAACAGACAAGGTATGGGAGCACCTTCTGAATAGTGTACTCTAGAGGGGATACACTCAGGGTTCAACAAGAACGTCTTGCAACCCGGCCACACATGACCGCTCACTCATTTAGCTTGAGTGTCGCGAATATATTGCCACCACGGTTGTAGGACATCCAACCGCCATCCGAAGATACAGAATCGAAAAGAAGTATAAATATGAATTTTCTCTAGATCGGTGACAATACACCCTGCTTGGGGATGACCCAACTAGCCATGTTGCCTAGCCCAACTTCTGTCACTTCTTGGTTGTGAGGCTAGAGGCTACGTCTATCTTCAGAACATCTGATCACCATTCACTTTCAATGTCACATCGTCAAATCCGTAATCACACATTGATTACACAAATGCACACTGGGTGTAGAATAAAGAGAAGTTATCTTCTCCCCACCAACTTGGTATATTCGTAAAATCAACGGCATGACCGTTGGAAATACTCTGCCAAACACTCGTCCATACAAGTTGTCCTGGGACTGGACAAACAAAAACACACCATTCTATAACTGGACGATCCTTGCATTTAACTCCGCCTTCAATTATCTTCAGCATATCTAATTCGCAACGATTATGCCTATACAGAGTGGTTTTTGGGTAATAACCCAATCGGTCTCTCCGTATTGACAACGATGGTCAAAACACTTCGATAGTCGGTTATTTAACTATCGGAGTTGAAACAACATCCATTATAATGTATAACTAACATCACACAACCATGGACACTTTTATTTAACATTCGTTTTATTATTTGAGTTCCCATACCTTACCAGATATTCCTCAAATCCCATTTTAGCCTTTTTACACTTCTTGGAAAACATTTCCAGTTCTTCTTTTCTCACGTTCCAGAAAATATACGTTATCAACGTTCGATCCATTTTTCACAATCTTTATTTCTATACTTGGATAAACTACCCTAATTATATTAGAAAATATTTCCAATTTCATTTTAACCTTTTAATCGGTCCCACGTTTACTTTTAAAACATTATTCATTTTGAAATGTGAATACCATCCCTTATTATAGAAATCTGAACACCTTGATCATATAACTCTTTATTCACATAATAATCTCCCTTATCTCATTTACCGAAATCTCTTTCATACTTTTTAACTCCTATTCCACTTTATAAACTCTGTCTCTAAGTCAACTTCTTATCTAATCGATATCAAGTTTATAACTAAATACTAACTCCTATCCTATTAACATTTATTTGTTTAAACTAAATGTTAATTATTCTATCAGATTATAATCCCTAAAAATAGTTTACTTTTAATACATTCGACATCGTCGAATTCTAGTTACAAATCCTAACGGTTTAATTCTAATCACATTTCGAACATCGAAATGCTGTCATCAGTTTCTAATACGATTCCCCAATTCTTTTTCTAAACTCTTTCTTATATTTCTTTGAACAAACGCCGTTACTTATTACTCTAGAATAAGTGGATTTCAAACCAAACTGTTACATTTCCTAGGAAGTGCCGCTATATATAAAAGTCATGCTTAAGTCAAATCAACAGCAGTTAATTTGTCGCTATAGTTCTAAACTTGTCATACGCTGTAATATTCTCCTTATAACTATTTACAGTCACACTTACCTTATCAACAGCGTTATTTCATTGCTATAGTTCAACTTGTCATACGCTGTAATATTCTTTGTTATAACTAATCTTGACATAACAGTCACACTTATCTTATCAACAACGTTATTTTATCGCTATAATTCTAAGACTGGCAATACGTTGTCGTATTCCTTTTATACACATCTTCACATCTCTTTCCGTTACAACTGCTATCGTTCCTCGATAATAGTGAAGCCGTTCAAGTTGGGGTATTCTATTTACCTCTCAGACCTTGATCGACAATGTTCTTACCTTAAAACCGATACAAGTCTGTACTCTAATTCCTTATTACTTATAACACCTATCAGATCGTATTTTCATGTTTATTTTTAACTTTGTTTTGATAACACCATATCCTTACTTTGAAATCTCTGGTGTTTATGATTATTTATATTTTTAAACAATTACTCTTCGCTTTTCCATTCCACGGTTCTACTTATAACATCTTAACTAAAGAGTAATCAAATCTCATATACTTTGATTAATTTATTTCTAAACTGTTTCATTAGATTAATTTAAGACCAATTAATCTAATAATCATTTTCCCCAAATAACAGTTGATTAAATCAACTTCATTTCATCGGTAGATTCTTTAACTGATTTTAATTACATCTCAACATTAGATTAATATAATTAATCTAATAATATTTCTAAATTGTTTATCTTAAACATAGTTATCCAAATATTTAATTGTCGGATAATTTCTGCTTCATAAACTTATTTAAATATCACCAATCATTTTTATTTATTTTATAAAAACGAACTCTAAAATACCGGTTTATAATAGAACTTCTATTATAATTTTAAAACTTTACTTTAATTATAAAAATATAATTTTTATAATTATCTTTGTTGATTTGCCTGACGGCCAATCAAATCCTTAACAAAACGATGGTTTTACAGTCGACTGGTGTCACTTTCTAAATTGATATCATTTATTGATTTATCGAAACAGATGTTGAAATTCTGTTCAACATCAATATTCACATGGGGTTTTAAATATAATTCGGGTTCATACAAAACAAACAGTACATGTACTTATCAAGGAATCCGGTCGAATTCCTCCAACTGGTTTCCGCATCCACAGATGTTAGTCAACACAATTTACACTAACTCTATACTAGGGGGTATTCTAATCGATGGAATCAGTGTCCAACCGATGATGTGTACATATGTAACTGTATATAATATTCAACCAAATTAATTGTAATCTACCTAATCGACCATCACACAGCATTCAAACAACATTAAAATAAATTTAAAATATTTTAAAATAGATTAGAGTTAGTGATTTTACTCACCTTGGCGCGTTAACCGTTAAATAACGATTTGCATCGGTACACCGGATCAGACGTTATAATTTCCAACGAGCTCCCAGTGGTTACGAACCAGTTTCAATATCCTCGGTTGCCTTCATCCCTTCATTTCAAATCTTTGCGTGATCCATCCATCATCGCTACTTCACAAAACTCTCCGCTCAAAGCACCGTTTTCTTTCTCTTCGAATACATCTTCATTTTCGTTCACACACACTGACCATCGTTCATCTGTCTGAGATTACCACGGACTTCCTCGCCTCGTATGTTTAACACGTGCTAACCCTTTCTTTTAATCATTTAAGAAAGTGCTCTTGTCAGTGAGTGCATGTAAACACTAAACCGATCCGAATATTCTCCATGACCAACGCTCCACATCGCTCGAGCCTTCCATTCATCATCTTTTGTTTTAATGATCTACACCCCTTCTTAAACACCACGCCACCTTCAATTTTTCCAAACTATTCTGCCATTGTTGCAAATCATTCTCTCCTCCATATGCTACAGAACTTATACTGCATCTCCTTCCTCGGCCTCGGTCCTGACTAACATCCTCCCACCGATCTGTCCCCCCATCCTCACTCGTGTTTCACGTATGCACCACAGCATCAGTACCCAACACATCTCAGCGTTTTCAGTACTCCATCCTCCTATATTCACAAAACTGCTCCTACAACACCAACCAACGCCGTACAGTCACCGCTGCTAGCATCACCTGGCAAGGACGAACTCCACTTTACAGTCCACTACAAACCCATCACAGCAGCTAATTCTCATGTTAATACCTTTTACTCCTTCCTTTTGCTTGCTTACGTCACATCATGCAGATCACGTCCACTGCATTTTCAATTCCATGGCCTTCCTTCTGCCATGCAAAGGCTGCTCCAAACATTCCACACTCCAAACTATCATCACCACGTTATGCACCTTACTCCTACTGCCGGATGTGCCGTACTGAGCTGTCTGACACCTCCTTCTAACACTAGCGCAGGCCATCCATGCGTAGCACAGTAAATCTATGCGGCAAACAAAGCTCCAGCTATTTGGGTTATACGGTTTTCGAGCTTATCTTAGAAGGAAGAAAAGAAATGGCGAGAGAATTAGATTTTGTTTTGCCATTAAAAGGGCTTCAGTATTCCATGAAAAACCAAGGAGAATGCAAATGTTTTGGCACCGTATTTATAATATATGGAGTCTTCATTGTTAAGAAAAGGGTAGGCAATAGCTTCAGCTTCTAGCATGTGCAGTATCTTTCTTAAGTGCTAGGGTATCGTACTTAAATATTTAGATATGTGATGGGCATAAGTATGGGTAGCTTACGATGGTAAGGACCTTACCATACTATTGTCAATGTCAAAGGACATGAGCCTGTTTCTTCTCTGTGAAGACTTCGTATGTGCGTAGGGTTAGAGGTATGGGCAAGCTTTCCCTTCATAAGTTTTTAATGCCTTTGAAAACGTAGGTTCTTATATGCATCGTACGTTTGTTTCCTTAGTATTTAAGAAATAGGGTTGGTAGGCTTACTTAGTTTATTTTTACCACGAGCACATGGTGGTATGGGTTTATTCGCTTCAGTTGTAAGCAATAGGTTTTTAGGGAATACATAAATGTTAGGGTAGGCTTAACTCAATAGGTTAGAGTATGGTGCAGTATGGCTCGCATTACTCAATAAATATTTTTGTTTTAGTTATAAATTTTGTTCACGCACGGACAGAAGTAAGAGTGCAGTCGTGCTTAACGAGGTGTCACGATCCCAAAAATATAAAAATACCGGTAGATTGACTCGTATTTTGAAATCCCGAAATACCGATACAGGGTGCACAATACTCCAAATAAAAAGTTGCATACTTAATTAATTAAAAATTTACAGTAAAATTCTAAAAATTAAATTATCGATACGTCTCAAAAGAACCTTGTCCCGATTTGCAACCGATATCAAGTTATATCCAAATAACTGTTATGGTCGATATACGCTTCTACAACGACTTTTTGAATATTTGATTTGGACATATCTTGCAATCTACACAACAAAATCTTGGTTTTTCACTTCTGTTAGAAAGATACAGCTCAACAGATTCCAACGCTTCTTGTTTCGCAGAAATCCGATTTAAAACGAGTCTGGTACACACAGTTGAAGTTCAGAATGTTAAATTATGAACTACAGCGTCGTTATGAGCTCGATTATATTTAATATATTTTTATACGTTCAACTTCGTTTTAATTTTTATATATAAATCCATTTATATTAGTAATTCAATATTTAAACTGATTTAAATATTAAAATACGAACCGACAAAAATGCTGGACGTTACACGTGAAATATAAACTAAATTCACGTTCAGTAACAAACAGTATAATCATATTGATAAACAATATCAATATCAGTGAGGACAGTTATTCCTTGCAAAACAATGGGTTAACACAGTTCCATTCAATCAATTCATGCTGGCCAATAAATATGGGTTTTTCATCTAAACAGATGACATGAACAGTTTATTAACAATTGTCAATAATAACTGTAACAGTCAATAATGGGCTAACAACAGCAATTCAAGCATACAATCATTTATTTATAACATTTATATTGTTATAAACTTAACCACTGAGGTGAATTACCTCAATTGGATTCAATCGTTATAAATAACGATTTGTTTCAGTTAAATTAACGAACGTTCAATTTAACTGTTCAGTTCATGCATCAACAATGAACCAATAAACAAACAACCATAGCACACAATTTTAAAACCTGACTTATATAAAATATAAGAGGGAGAACAGAGTGAGTTTAACTCACCTTGCCGTCGTCAAAACGGTTTGTTTTCCAGGCTTCCAGCTGCGTTCAACTTCGTCTGTCCAATCCCATAATATTACATCCGTCGGTGCGGTTGGAACGTCCTTTGGTTTGTCCGATTCTGTGTAGGTATGGACAAGTAACATGTGTTAAAAATATACGATTTAATTTAAATATTTTATTTAAACTTTAATTTCTTAACATTATCACTCGTCTTGATCGTTATTGTAATATAACCTGCATATCATAACTTAATTTGTACTTATCCAAATTCATTTGCTAAATTGACCGTTCTTGCAATCTGGTTTCGGTAGCATGTGGTTCATTTCACTTATATCTAATGGTATTATAAACCAGTTCTAAACATTTGACATATTTTTAAATAAAATATATTAGGTCTAAATATGTACAATCGTTAATTAACATATCTAAATCAGACCCGCGGTGTAAATATATCTTGACTAAATGCTACTAATTATTTTCGTGTTTAAACTAGTTGGGTACGTTAGTTTATACAAACAAGGACCGGTCCGTAATCAGCTAGTTCATTAGCGATAGTAGTTAGCATTTATGGGTTCATTAGACACAACTTAAATTAGGCTAAAATGATAAATCGCTTACGTTTTATACTGTTTACCTCCTTCATCCACTGTTTCTGCTCCACGCACATCCATACATTCTTCTTTGTTTGCTTCCAACCGTTACCACTACTCACCAGCACAACACCCCTGACCGCGAATGCTCCACATCCCGTCCCCTTTGTATACAGGTCAATGCTCCCATTTGCTCCCATTTGTATACACGTTAATGCTCCCTTTTGCTCCCATTCTGTTCCTTCCGTTTCTCCTACCAGTTCGCACATTTTTTTTTCCTTTTTTTTCTTTTCGAAATAACTTCAAACCGAAGCCTGGAAGGCCATGCAAGCTCACGTCCAAGCCTTCTCTCTCAAGCCATACTTGCGTTTTGGTCTTTTTTTTCCTCTTCTACTTCACATTTCTCCCTTCCCATTAGCTGCCATCCCAAACTCCACTCCAAAATGCATCTCCGTGCATGCATGAAACCACCCCTGAACACCACTTCATCGACTTCCCTCCGCCTTCTGCTTCGAAACAATTTAGCTGATCCTTTTAACTCCAGCATGCCTCCTTAACTCAGCAGTACCGACATCCGCACCCTCCCGGTCTCCACCTCATACCGCCAGAAAGGAATACACTCCACTGCATCTCACCGTAGTTTACTGTACCAAACAAAATGGCGTTTGGACACCTGGAAACGCATTCGAAATGGAAGCTCGCAACATGGTGAAAAGCAGTAAATTCATTTTCGGATCTACAAGTTTTGATACGAGTTGTTTGGATTTTTTTCTTGTGAAGAAACAGTGCGTTTCTTCTTTGCTGAAGCGAGAATGGGACAGTGGTTATTTTCTTTTGAAAAGGAAGACCGGGTTTTGAGGGGAGAATGAAAACAACTGTGATTTACGCCAGCATTTATAGGAGAAATATCCGTGGTTCCCACGTTTTACTTTGTTTGGCGTGCACGGCACTAGTTTTCCTTGGGCATCACGGTTTCATTTAGGTAGGTACGGAAATGGTTGGTAGAGTAGCTGTGTGATGGAGATATCCATGTGCGGCTTTTAATGGTGAAAGGAATGTTGTGTCCTTTCCCTTTCAGTCAGCTATTTAGGGTACCAGTTTATTTCAAACAGTGTATGTGTATTCTTAGCTGGAAAAAAAACATAAGTAGTTGTGTTAGTGTAGGTGCGAATTTCAACAACAACGTGCCGCGCAAGGTGTTTGTAGTTTGGGAAGCAAGGTTCTTTTGTTTGGCTGACATAGTTTTCTATTGTTTGCATTTCTATTGTTTGGACCGCAACAAAGCAAAAGAATGTACGTAAGCCATAAGAGAAAGCAAAAAGGAAAGGTAGGATAGATTTAATAATATTTTATTATAATGAAACATGCATGGAGTTTTTCGTAAAATTAACATCTCAATTGACTCCTAATTCAAGAAGTGATACATAATTCTAGCATAAAAAAAAATATTCCGGATCCAATGGGACAGGTTTCGTCGAATTCCGACACCGTTTGCGAAAATTCTTTAGAAAATATCGATGAAAAACACCGAGCATTAATTCCTTAAAATTACAGAAAAAATCCTAAAAATATGAAGCCTTGACGTTTCACTAGACCTCTTCCTAAGGTTTCGTATGAAACTTGTTTCGTTGAATTTGAAGTTCGTTTGACCCATTAACCATTCAATAACAGTTACCCACACCACTATGTACGGTTATATTCATATATGTGCGTTGCAGACTGAAATAAAAATACAGTCGTGTTCAGTGAGGTGTCACGATCCCGAAAATGTAATAATATCAGTAGATTAACTCATATTGTGAAATCCCAAAATGGCTGATTGAGGGTGCAAAATACTCCGAATAAAAAGTTGTGTATTTAATTAATTAAAAATTTCCATAAAATTCTATAAATTAAATCATGACTATGTCTCAAAAGAACCTTGGCTAAATTCGAAACTGGTATCTAGTTATATAGAATAAACCGTTACAGTCGATAAACGATTACGCCGCTGTTTTTCTGCCAAATTGATTTGGGCATAACTTCCAATCTACACAACGAAATCCCGATTTTTCTTTTCCACTAGAAAATATACTTCACCAGCTCCGTACATTTCTTGTTTCACAGAAATCCGATTTAAAACGTACTCTATATATACAGTTGAAGTTCAAAATTCTATTTTACGAACTGCAGCGCTGTTCTGAGCTTGTTTTATTCTATATATGAATATATATCGTTCGACTTCGTTCGAATAGCGATTTAAAAATTAAAATTCATTTATGTTCCAAATAAAATATTTAAAACAAATTTTAAATATTCAGATTCAAATGGTCGAAAACCACGGGTTGTTACATTCTTCCCCCCTTAAAAAAAATTTCATCCTCGAAATTGCTAAGCTGGGAAAGGATGTTACAAACCCTTAAATTTCCAAATCTTATTTCAAAAATTCCATTAAATTCCCAAGTTAAATCCTATTCCAATACGATTTCTAGATAACTGGCTTCGATTCAATTCCAAATTTGATTTAACTTGGTTTAAATTAAGGTCTAATTTATTTATTCACCGGTTTAATATATATTTAACTCTATAAGTTAAATTCAAATTCCAAAACTTCAAATCCCTGGGTTTTTATTTCAAATCGATTGGAAATCATATATAATTACATATAATAGTAATTTCAAACATTTGAATTTTTAAACAACTCGTTTCCTCAAAACAATTTCAAAACAAAATCTTTGGTCGTAATCCGTCACTTAGAAACTCGAAAATGACACTGATGATGCGGCCGCCATCATCAGAATTATTTTTCAGCCATCGAAGTGAGTTTGATACAATATTACTTTTCAAAAACCCTTTTTAAAACACTTCCATTTTGAAATATTTCAAAATATAACTGCTTGGAAAACAATTTCAAATTCACCCAGGATCCTAAAATTCCCATATTTTTAATCCAAAATTCTTTTTCACACTTTTCTAAGTTTTCACAATTCCAATCTAAATTCTGGTTTAAATTCGGATTTAACTTATCTGACTTTATTTATTACATTTTCAATAATTCTGATTGGTTATTTAAAACCATCTTGATTATAATCTGAGTCGATTATATTAACAAATCAACACTACCAATATATATATTATAATCATTTTAATATATATACCTTGTTTATATCAAAATATATTTCGGGTAAAAATCTCCATTTACCCTCTTTCAGAAACATACTGTGTCGAATTATTCTATTCAAGAGTTTAGAAACACTTATCGACACAGTTTGCATTACTGTATCGACCAGAACTCATAAACTACTTGACAAACCAATCAACACAATATAAAACAGTTTTTATATCAATTTACAAATACGCGCTCATATATATACACTCAACCTCGATCTGGGGTATTACTAATCCTATCTCTATCGAGTTACACCACAGAGCCAAGGTTATTACTAAACCAATAGCTCTGATACCAACTGTAACGACCCAGGGATTTTCAGCCCTGAAAATCGACACAAATACCTTTACCGTAACTCATGTCGACCTTCCAAACACCGGAACGCTATTGGAAAGATATTAGAGGGTGAGATAAGAAAGAAAAAAAATATAAGAATAGAAGAAGAAGAACCAACACAGAGTCTCACATCGCAGCGGAACAAAATATAATACAGAAATAAATCTTTATTGAGAGCTTTTAAAAATACTTACAATATCAGAGTACAGCACATAACTGGACAGTTGTAATAACTTGTCCTCATATACATCACACAGAGGAAATGGTAGCTATATAATATCATACGTCTGGACTCTTCCAGCTCGTCTCTTCACCGCATTCGATAACCTGAACCTGTACATCCCGGGCTAACCCGAGCATTTACAAAACACCGGGTCAGTCTGGTGAACCAGAGTGAGATAAACTCGCACAGTATTTAGGTATCACAAAACTTGATTTTAAAGTTAAAATCTTTTCAAAGAAAAGGATAATCGTAAGACCAAATCCACACATAAATACGGACGGTTTTTACCTTACGATGACCCAAAACATTTTTGAAGTCAATATCTTATCTGACATTATAATAATGTCTAGATACAAATAAATAGAATCTAGTGGAACGGTTGCATCTCACGCTCCACACATATAGTATACAAACAAAACCGCGGGCGCTTATTGGAGATTGGATTCCGACCTTGACAAGGTATGGGACCACCTGCCGATCGTGTATCTCAAGAGACGAATACACTGGGTTCAACAAGAACGTCTTGCAACCCGGCCCTCACATGACCGACCACTCATTTCGGTTGAGTGTATCGAATGTATATCACCAACGGTTGGGCTCAAACCACCATTTCCCGAAAAGGGACAGCATCGAAATAGATTAAAGAAGCAAAAGGGTTTTCTCTAGATAGGTGATTATACACCCTAATGGGAGCGACCCACATAGCCATGCTGCCTGCCCGATTTTTGTTATTTCCCGGTTGATGAGGCTTGAGGCTGCGTTTTACTTTTATAATCAGCACATCACATCCACTTTGAATGTCACATCGTCAGATCCATCAACAGTCACTAATTGACGTCTACAACAATACTTTACGTGTTAGCTAAAAGAAGTTTCCTTCTCCGCCTCCACTCTTGGTACGGTTGGAGAAATCAATGTACGTGACCTTTCTGGAAATACTCTGTCAGACATCCATCCATACACGTCATCCAGGAACAGGATGAGCCGAAGGCATCTTCCTACTACATCCTAGGAATCACCCTGAGAATCAGTAGCGAGAAGTCCTTGCAATCTGTAAATTCCAACCACGACAGAATCACAGTATATCTCTGCTTGCAATCAGAGATTTTAAGTAATCCTTCCGCTTATGAAGATCAACGGTCTTCAATAGCTCCGTCTTGAATCAGCATTTTTAACATATTCGTATTTGCTGGACGAAATGGTTTTCGAATATATTCGATCCCGGTCTTTCCGTTCCAACAATCGTATGGGCCAATATTTGATAGTCGGTTATTTAACTATCAAATAAAACAACCATTCATCCATACAAGAAAATGGATTTACTGATTCAATACTCAGTATCATTTAGCCTCTTTAACGAATCGACCGTTAATTATATTTTTTATATTTTCCAATATTTGAAACACCACTTTTACTTCTTATTGTAAAATAAGAATATTCTTTATATTCATTTTATTCAACTTATAAACTTTCAAAATAGTTTATAATATCATTTGTGGAAATCATAGCTTATGTTTCCCTCAACCACTCTCGTTTATAAACTAATATCATTCTTGAATAATCCTAGAGTCGTTCAAGTTGGGGTATTTTATTTACCTCTCAGACCTTGACCAACAACAATCATATCTTCAGAATAAATAGAAGTTCATTATCCACACGTTCCCCTTTTAAAACTTATTCAAACCTCGACCACTTTTACTCCACAAATTGTTAAGTAAACTCTTATAAAACTCTTTCGATCTGTGTTAATAATCATTTACAATATCCTATACAATCTTCGATTCTATTATAATTAGAATCCTTATGAAAATCCCTTGATTACTTTATATTATTATATTACAAATCATTTCAAACTACTCAATTCATTTGTTTTTGAAACCATATAAACAATGCTCTTATAAATCTTATTTAATATCTTATATTGTTATCCTTTCAAAACAATTCTACTTATATTTATTGCACTCCCTTTAAATCGTACTCGACCACTTATTATTTGTTTAGAAAACATATAATAATCCTTTGTAAAATCCCATGTCCAAAAATGGTTCGTCTCATTTGTAACAAATGTTACAAATCACATTCATAAACCCTTACTTCGATTCCATTTTCAAAACTTTAAATTTCCATTAACAAAATCTTTTGTAAATTAAGTACGACAACTCACCATTCGTTTTCATTTTCACATTTTTAACTTTGTTTACAAATCTCATTTGTAAGTCATTATCGACAACTAATATTCGTTGTCGTTATCCAAAACTTTAACTCATTTAAAATCCTGCCTTCAGTTAACATTGCGAACTTCGGAATATCACATTTCGAACCTCGGAATAGAACTCACTTTGATTTATCATTCCGAACTTCGGAATGTCACATTCCGAATCTCAGAATAAAACTTGCTTTGATTAATCATTCCAAAGTTCGGAATACCACATTCCGTACCTTGAAATAAACTCACTTCCATTTATTTAGCTAAATCTCATTTATAAATTTCATTTATAAATTTATATTCATAATCTCAACTTCAATTTCATTTAAAATATGAAATCCCATTTCAAAATCACACTCATTTTCAAATCCGTCGATTTGTAAATCTTACTCACGAAATGTCATGTAATAACATTTCGTATATATATGTAAACAACATTTGTCCAAAAAGATCCTTTATTTCAAAAATATCAATCTTAAAACTCTTTTATAAATTCTCGTATAACCATGATTTGATCATTCCATTTTGATATTTTGAAATCTATTTAAACTTCTTTTACGACCGTTAAGGTCTTTATAAAACCATTCCAACGTTTAAATAGTCAATACGATAGATTTCGCGTTTAAACATTTGTTTTAATAATATCTACATTTCTATTAGTTATATTTATGCATATATACAAATTGTATATTTTACTTCGATTATTATCTTTACAAAATCGTATTCCAAAACCATATAAAAATATGATTCTATCATTGGAACCACTCGAATTCCATTTGATATTGATTTCGAAAAATCATTTCTTTTCATCAACGGTACTAAAGAGGCAAATGGCTACTATAGTACCAAACCGTGAAATATAAACTAAATTCACGTTCAGTAACAAACAGTATAATCATATTGATAAACGTTATCAATATCAGTGAGGACAGTTATTCCTTGCAAAACAATGGGTTAACACGGTTCCATTCAATCAATTCATGCTGGCCAATAAATATGGGTTTTTCATCTAAACAGATGACATGAACAGTTTAATAACAATTGTCAATAATAACTGTAACAGTTAATAATGGGCTAACAACAGCAATTCAAGCATACAATCATTTATTTATAACATTTATATTGTTATAAACGTAACCACTGAGGTGAATTACCTCAATTGGATTCAATCGTTATAAATAACGATTTGTTTCAGTTAAATTAACAAACGTTCGATTTTACTGTTCAGTTCATGCATCAACAATGAACCAATAAACAAACAACCATAGCACACAATTTTAAAACCTTCCTTATATAAAATATAAGAGGGAGAACTGAGTGAGTTTAACTCACCTTGCCGTCGTCAAAACGGTTTGTTTTCCAGGCTTCCAGTTGCGTTCAACTTCGTCTGTCCAATCCCATAATATTACATCCGTCGGTGCAGTCGGAACGTCCTTTGGTTTGTCCGATTCTGTGTAGGTATGGACAAGTTACATGTGTTAAAATATACGATTTAATTTAAATATTTTATTTAAACTTTAATTTCTTAACATTATCACTCGTCTTGATCGTTATTGTAATATAACCTGCATATCATAACTTAATTTGTACTTATCCAAATTCATTTGCTAAATTGACCGTTCTTGCAATCTGGTTTCGGTAGCATGTGGTTCGTTTCACTTATATCTAATGGTATTATAAACCAGTTCTAAACATTTGACATATTTTTAAATTAAATATATTAGGTCTAAATATGTACAATCGTTAATTAACATATCTAAATCAGACCCGCGGTGTAAATATATCTTGACTAAATGCTACTAATTATTTTCGTGTTTAAACTAGTTGGGTACGTTAGTTTATACAAACAAGGACCGGTCTGTAATCAGCTAGTTCATTAGCGATAGTAGTTAGCATTTATGGGTTCATTAGACACAACTTAAATTAGGCTAAAATGATAAATCGCTTACGTTTTATACTGTTTACCTCCTTTATCCTCTGTTTCTGCTACACGCACATCCATACATTCTGCTTTCTTTGCTTCCAACTGTTACCACTACTCACCAGCACAACACCCCTGACCGTGAATGCTCCACATCCCGTCCCCTTTGTATACACGTCAATGCTCCCATTTGCTCCCATTTGTATACACGTTAATGCTCCCTTTTTCTCCCATTCCGTTCCTTCCGTTTCTCCTACCAGTTCGCACATTTTTTTTCCTTTTTTTTCTTTTTGAAATAACTTCAAACCGAAGCCTGGAAGGCCATGCAAGCTCACGTCCAAGTCTTCTCTCTCAAGCGGTACTTGCGTTTTTGTCTTTTTTTTCCTCTTCTACTTCACATTTCTCCCTTCCCATTAGCTGCCATCCCAAACTCCACTCCAAAATGCATCTCCGCGCATGCATGAAACCACCCCTGAACCCCACTTCATCGACTTCCCTCCGCCTTCTGCTTCGAAACAATTTAGCTGATCCTTCTTAACTCCAGCATGCCCTCCTTAACTCAGCAGTACCGACATCCGCACCCTCCCTGTCTCTATCTCATACCGCCAGAAAAGAATACACTCCACTTCATCTCACCGTAGTTTACTGTACCAAACAAAATGGCGTTTGGACACCTAGAAACGCATTCGAAATGGAAGCTCGCAACATGGTGAAAAGCAGTAAATTCATTTTCGGATCTACAAGTTTTGATACGAGTTGTTTGGGTTTTTCTCTTATGAAGAAACAGTGCGTTTCTTCTTTGCTGAAGCGAGAATGGGACAGTGGGTATTTTCTTTTGAAAAGGAAGACCGGGTTTTGAGGGGAGAATGAAAACAACTGTGATTTACGCCAGCATTTATAGGAGAAATATCCGTGGTTCCCACGTTTTACTTCGTTTGGCGTGCACGGCACTAGTTTTCCTTGGGCATCACGGTTTCATTTAGGTAGGTACGGAAATGGTTGGTAGAGTAGCTGTGTGATGGAGATATCCATGTGCGGCTTTTAATGGTGAAAGGAATGTTGTGTCCTTTCCCTTTCAGTCAGCTATTTAGGGTACCAGTTTATTTCAAACAGTGTATGTGTATTCTTAGCTGGAAAAAAAACATAAGTAGTTGTGTTAGTGTAGGTGCGAATTTCAACAACAACGTGCCGCGCAAGGTGTTTGTAGTTTGGGAAGCAAGGTTCTTTTGTTTGGCTGACATAGTTTTCTATTGTTTGCATTTCTATTGTTTGGACCGCAACAAAGCAAAAGAATGTACGTAAGCCATAAGAGAAAGCAAAAAGGAAAGGTAGGATAGATATAATAATATTTTATTATATTGAAATGTGCATGGAGTTTTTCGTAAAATTAACATCTCAATTGACTCCTAATTCAAGAAGTGATACATAATTCTAGCATAAAAAAAATATTCCGGATCCAATGGGACAGGTTTCGTCGAATTCCGACACCGTTTGCGAAAATTCTTTAGAAAATATCGATGAAAAACACTGAGCATTAATTCCTTAAAATTACAGAAAAAATCCTAAAAATATGAAGCCTTGACGTTTCACTAGACCTCTTCTTAAGGTTTCGTATGAAACTTGTTTTGTTGAATTTGAAGTTCGTTTGACCCGTTAACCATTCAATAACAGTTACCCACACCACTATGTACGGTTATATTCATATATGAGCGTTGCAGACTGAAATAAAAATACAGTCATGTTCAGTGAGGTGTCACGATACCGAAAATGTAATAATATCGGTAGATTAACTCATATTGTGAAATCCCAAAATCGCTGATTGAGGGTGCAAAATACTCCGAATAAAAAGTTGTGTATTTAATTAATTAAAAATTTCCATAAAATTCTATAAATTAAATCATGACTATGTCTCAAAAGAACCTTGGCTAAATTCGAAACTGGTATCTAGTTATATGGAATAAACCGTTACGGTCGATAAACGATTACGCCACTGTTTTTCTGCCAAATTGATTTGGGCATAACTTCCAATCTACACGACGAAATCCCGATTTTTCTTTTCCACTAGAAAAATATACTTAACCAGCTCTGTACGTTTCTTTTTTCACAGAAATCCGATTTAAAACGTACTCTGTATATACAGTTGAAGTTCAAAATTCTATTTTACGAACCGCAGCGCTGTTCTGAGCTTCTTTTATTCTATATATGAATATATGTCGTTCGACTTCATTCAAATAGCGATTTAAAAATTAAAATTCATTTATGTTCCAAATAAAATATTTAAAACAAATTTTAAATATTCAGATTCAAATGGTCGAAAACCACGGGTTGTTACACTTGCGTTGCCACTGCTAACCCGTTTTGACCTCTTTCAATCTAACCCAGTAAGTGTGTCCCGTCCTCGATCTAGATCGAGCTCACTTAGATACTAAATGGGTTACTGGTAGAAAAGGGTCCCCATGCTTGACACAAGCTTTCCACCTATGCTTGGTCCCCACTAGGATTTCCCACTTAACCCCCTCTTATTTATGTCTTCTTACATGTTTCGACTTGGTTAAGTGTTTATAATTATTTCCCACATGTCACCCATGTTACCCACTTATCAAATTAACATGTGTTGTTGGTTAAGCTTGTCTTAACCTTATCTGCTTATCAAATCAATATATATATATATTTGGTTAAGCTGGTCTTAACCCTATCCACTTATATTATTGGTTAAGTTGGTCTTATGCCTGTCCACTTATATTATTGGTTAAGTTGGTCCTAACCCTATCCGCTTATCAAATCAATATATATTATTGGTTAAGTTTGTCTTAACCCTATCAGATCAATACATATTATTGGTTTAGTTTTTCTTAACCCTATCCACTTATTGGTTAAGCTGGTCTTAACCCTATCATGTTTTACTTAATTTATGATTAAGTACATCTAAGTTCACTGATACATTGGTTAAGAGAATAACTCCCTAAGTATCAACCCCGAAGACCGAAATCAACATCAAATTGGTACTCAGATAATTATTCACTCAACAAAACTTCTATTTGTCATTCATATTCGTCTTTGATCAGCATTAATTAATTATTAATGCACAGACCTCTCACATTAAGTCGATTTCTTGGGGCCGCTAGATATGTCGTGCGGTTCCGGGAAGACTTCTACCACAAGCAAGACTTAACCTCGTGTCTAAGCATCATTTAATTTATGCCTTTGACCTCTCACATTAGACTACCGTCTGTGGTTGCTGGATTTGTCGGGCGGGTTTGGGCAGTCTTATACCACAAACGAGTATAACCTCGTGTCTTAGGCCTTTATTACTCATTTAATTTATGCCTTTGACCTCTCAGATTACACTACCGTTTGTGGTTGCTGGATTTGTCGGGCGGGTCCGGGCAGTCTTACACCACAAACGAGTCTAACCTCATGTCTTAGGCATTTATTATGTATTATTATTATTCAATCCCAATTTGTACTAATATCCCTATTTCAAATTGCCAATAACTTCCAATTTTAATCCATGTCCATAATTGCCACCTAAATTATGTCCATGCTTTTTAGGTATATAAATTATACCAATTATTGTCTCAATTTAATTATATGCCTTTAAAGCCATTTTATGACAATTCACAATTTTGCAAAATTAATATTTTCCCATTGTCCTCACGCTATTCATTCGTTTTAATACGATATATGTTAGACTCGAAAATAGTCTAACTTATAAAATGAAAAGCAACATCACAACTTGCATAACACATAAAATAGATCATAACATAAGTTTGCATAGCCAAGAACTTGCATAGGCAATGGATATATATATATATATATATATATAAAACATAAATTTGCATAAACTATCATGGATCTAAATATAGATCTAAACATGTAATTGTGAACTTGCACATATGGATATGGTTTTCCTATAGCTTGCACATGAATTTCATACAAACTTACATTCAAACTTGCATATGATTCACATACAAAACTAGCAAATGATTCACATACAAAACTAGCATAGGCAACGGACATATAGAACATAAATTTGCATAACTATGTACTACCATGTATCTAAATTTAGATCTAAACATAAAAATGTGAACTTGCATATGGATCTAAACATGTAAATTAATGTCACATGTTTTTCATATAAACTAGCATATGTATATACTTGATTCACATATGAACTTGTGTATAATCCACCTACAGACTTGCATAAGATTCATATATAATTTAACATCCCAAACTTACATAAGATTCGCATATGCTTTAACATCCTAAACTTGCATAAGATTCACATACGTTTTAACATCCCAAACTTGCATATGATTCATAAACTAGCATATGATTTAACATCCCCAATCTTGCATAAGATTCATATACAACTAGCGTATGATTTAACATCCCAAACTTGCATAGGATTCATATACAAATTAGCATATGTAGAAACAAACTTGCATAAGATTCACATATGTTTTAACATCCCAAACTTACATAAGATTCGTATATAATTTAATATCCCAAACTTACATAAGATTCGCATATGCTTTAACATCCTAAACTTGCATAAGATTCATGTATGATTTAGATCTACAAACATAAGTTAACAAAACAATCATATATTCACAAACAAAATCAAGTAACATCACATGATTCAACGGACATGATCTCATAATCCAATTACAACCCATCATAACTAATTTAATAATTATATTGTGAAATAAATTATACTCACAAATAAAAGAATAGTCTTGTTTTTCTGGGATCTGTATTCTGAAACTGAATTGCTCGCCTTTGATGTAGACTAATTGTTATTCTAATTTAGATTTGATTTGATTTTGATTCTTGCTTCTATCTTGCTTTTGAGTTGAAAGAGAATGGCGGCTACTCTAGGTTTACCATTGACAGCATGATAGCTCTTGGTATGAATTAGTGTGATTTTAGGTTGAGGGTTAGGTTGCTTATATAGAATTTTAATTAATTAAGAGCCGTCAGATTAACCTAGAAGAAATCAAGACCATCCATACAAGATAGAATAACCACCTCAGCCCTAATGACTCAGTAGTGAGTCAAAACATCATCACATTTCAGATCTGCCCGGGGGGGGGGGGGGGGGGTAGGTCGACCACCAGGTCGACCTGTATATAGGGAGGTCGACCCAATGGTCGACCTGGCCTCGGGTAGGTCAACCACCAGGTCGATTTACCTTGGTATTTAATTTTCTGAATTGTTTTATATAAATTTCTGAAAGTTCTAAAGGCCATAACTTCTTCATATGGAGTCCAATTCACGTAAACTCGGACTCTATCTCAAGCAGAATTCCGAGACCAACGCAATGGAGTAAACCGTTTCCCTTAATTCTCACATTTAAAATTAAGTATTCTTTAATTTTTTAATTTTAATATTTAAAATCATAGGGTGTTACAGATGACCCTGCAGATCTTCCTTATGTCAGTAGGAGTCGACATATAGGCTACTTCTTGGACTATATATGATCAAAGAGACCTCCAAGAGATTGATTTGATTAGGAGGAGGACGAAGGTGTTAAAGGATCGACAAAAGTCGTATTCAAAGAGGAGGATTGATCTTGAGTTTTCTATTAGAGACTTAGTATTCGTTACGGTATTTCCGTCAAGGAACATTGTGAGATTTGGCTGCACAAGCAAGTTAGCACCATGGTTCATTGGACCATTTCTGATTACATAGAGTGTGGGGTAGATGACACATAGGATCCAACTACCTGAGAGGCTTTCCGGTGTTTGACATCGTTCATGTTTCGCACTTACAAAAGTGCTTATATGACTCAACAATAATAGTAGAGCCTTGTTTATTGGAGGACTTAGAGCTTGAGAGAGGGCATTTATTCGACGAGCACCTATGCGGATCCCAGACTTTAAGGAAAAAAAGCTAAGGAATAAGGAGGTGAATCTTGTAAAGATTCAATGGGGAAATTATGACAGAGAGGATACTTGGAAACCAGACGAGAATATGCATATTTCTTATCCTTTTCTTTTTGACTGTATGCTCCAATCTTCCCTTTTCCATTGTTAATTTTGAATAGGTTTTATCCTTTCTATCATTTGAATCTTAGGATTTTAGCCGTGGATGGGGTTGTGGTTTTAACTTGTCATGTTTGATGTTTACAAATGGATGCAAGTGAATGCAGTGGATGCGTATATATAGACACTAGGCACTAATGGTTGGCTAATAGGACACTTGCATATGCATATGGATGGTGCGCAATTTATATTATTTTATGAATGATATAAATGGGTGTGAGCATATGGTTGTTGCATATGAATGATGGTTACAACAAATATGTAAGACTATATATTATCATTAGGACTTTTTTCATACATTTGGATGCATGGCACACGCATAATTGCATAAAGAGGAGGTCAACTGAATCATAGACCACCTAACCTTTTTCATTTGTTAGAGACAAAAACATTGCATTATAGCATATCTACATGAAAAACATTAAAAATATAAGGATAATTGTTCTTAATTGATGATGCGTGAGTAGATGGTTTCAGATATTTGTGTGAAAACACTTATCCTATACTCCTACCCATGGAGGTTTCGAGGACAAAATACTTTAAGGAGGCGAGAATGCAACAACCCAAATTTCAATGAACAATAATTAATTAACAAATTAAATAATTAAATAGTAAGTTGAGAAATTATGGGAGTTTGGCAATAGGAATTGCGCCATTGTTTCCATTAGGATTTTCTGATTCAGATGCATATTTGGTTTATGAAAAACATATTTAAAATGAAGGAGAAGGGGAAAATCAAAATTCAAACCTAATTTTTTTTAAAAGTATTATGTGTTGCCCGGGACGACCCAACCCACGGCCAGGTCGACCCATGGGTTGATCCAAGCTATAAGTGGGTCGACCCATGTATCAACCCGGCTAGGTACTGGGTCGACCCAAGCGTGCCTGGCATGTTTACTTGCCAAGCATGATGCAGGAGATTAATTTGGGGATCTTAGGGCTGACGTGTTTTGATCTTATTGGCTGAGATGGTTGACTCAGATTGGTCCAAGGACGTGGTCGGTTCAGATTTGAAACCAAAATCTAACGGCTGAGGATCTTTTGCTCCACCTATAAATAAACTCCTATCCACTCCCTATTTTGTCTTAACACATATTTTCCCCACCTAGGCTAGTCTACTTTTGGAGACATACCACCCTAATTTTAAATTTTAGGCTTAATATAAATTTTATGGGTTGAGATTAAATATAAATATTTTCTATTTTAATTTCTTCTAGGGGAGGTTATGCCAGATCCAGAAGGGAAAGCTTGCTAGTGAGTTTTATGATTATTTGGATTTTTGATTGAATTTTAGGAAGGTAGGAATAATAATAGTTATAGCTAGTTTACAATTCTTCCACTTACAGTCTATTTATAGTTTATGTTAATTCCTGTTTTCTGTAATTTCTTTCTATATGTAGTTTTCTATAATTTTCTGTGTTTTTCTTAAAATTTCAGTTTAATTAATATTCAGATTACAGTAAATTATATTCTCAGTCTTATTTCCCCTATTCTTTGTCAGATTTTTACATTTTATTGTGATTATGCCCAAATATGCCTAAAAGGCATACGTATATGATTGATTTAGGCATATGTTGATATTTCTAATTACCTACGAGTGATTATTATCCTTTATTATGCGCATGTTTGAGAAATTTGACTAAATTAAGACAATTGAATAATTTGAGGCTGATTGCACAGACGTTGTACACTTTAAAGAGAACGTTGGATTGATAATATACTAACTTGATTAAGCTTGTAAAATGATTATGGTATAGGTTGTGACATTAAAATGAACTATAACCTATATTTGCATAAATATGATAATTGGGAAATCATAATAAACAAACATTGTTTATTTGCAAATATGAATATGACAGCGAATAATTGAAAGGAAAGTTAGACTTTAATATGAACATATTGACTTGAAAAGGTGTTTAGTTACGAGCCTAAAATTTTCTGGTGGCTTTGTGATTAGGCATGTAATGACCCGGGTTTTTGTCGACTTTGGTTATTGCCATAAACTCAATGATGACTAACCAAACATCGAAAAATACCGGTCATAAATGAAAGAAATTAGAGGGTGAGAATAGATAAGATAGAAACTTAGAATAGAAGAAGAAGAAGAACACAACATAAGAGTAACACGAACCTCACAGCGGAACGAATAACATATAATAGATAACATATCTTTGAAATAAACATCTGTACTTGAATATACAATAACATTATCAGAGTACAACACTTACAACACAGCGGAAATAAACTATAGCTACATAATCTTGAAGCCTCCTGCTCCAGCTCTTCAAGTATATCTGTAAATCCCGACTACTTGACTGCCCGTACAAAATTGGGCACCCAAGAGTTTAGGGAAAACAACAAAATAAACTCCGGGTCAGTCATGGGACTGGTATGAGTAAAACAGTTAAAAACAGTTTAAGCAGGTAAACGATATCTCATAAGACCACGCCGTATAATGGAACGGGTTTTTCCCTTATGAGAATCCAAATTATCTTTATATCAAAAACCTTTTGATATTATAATAATGTCTATCAACCATAATATAATAATCATCTAGCAGAAACGCTTTCATCTCACGTTCTACATATATAGTATACAATCAAAACCGCAAGCACGTATTGGGTAATGGATTTCCAACTAGTGTACCTCTAGAAAGGAATACACTGGGTTCAACAAGAACATCTTGTAACCCGGCCACACATGACCGACCACTCATTTCGCTTGAGTGTATCGAATGTATATCACCAACGGTTGGGATCATCAACCGTTTCCCGAATGGGACAGCATCAACAATAGATTTTTAGAAGTAAATGAAACACTAGATTAGGTGATTATACACCCTACTTCGGAGCGACCGACTTAGCCATGTTGCCTGCCCGGTTTCTGTTATTTACCGGTTGATGAAGCTTGAGGTTACGCTTTATCATCACACCAGATTCACTTCGAATGTCACATCGTCAAATCCATCAAATCACCAATTGACGTCTACAACCATACATTACGTGTCAGCTAAAAGAAGTTTCCTTCTCCGCTTCCACTCTTGGAACAGTTGAAGAAATCAATGTACGTGACCTTTCTGGAAATACTCTGTCAGACATTCATCCATACAAGTCATCCAGGAACAGGATGAACCGAAGGCACTATTCAGTACATCCATCTTAAGCACTGTTATCTAAGACTTATACAATAGCCCTTGCACTTTACTCCGTCTTCAATTATCTTTGGCATATATGATTTGCAACGCTTATGCCAATACAGAGTGGTTCTTTGGATAAAAATCCAACCGGTCTCTCCATATTAACAACGTTAAAATGTTCAAAACTTCGATAGTCTGTGATTTAACTATCAAATAAAAATACGTGTGCAAACAACGATATTATTTCCAGATGGAAATTATATCGATCAAACATCATTCATATATATCTCTTTATTTCATTAATTTACTTATCTCCTGTTTCCCTATATTCAACATTTCTTATTTTCTAAATTTAGAAAATATATGTTATAACCATTGGAAAACATTTCCATTTCTTGTTTTCTATATCAGAAAACATTTCTGGTTCTTAGCTGGAAAACATTTCCAAAACTCCTTCATTGGACTTAGACAGATGTTTAAACAAACCATCGCGATGCCAACTCAACCCATTACGCTTATTAACTAAATTCCTTTAACCCACCTTCACTATCGAACCTTAACCATTTCTAAGTTAAAAATACAGTCAATCAAGTTAGGGTATAGCTACCTCTCAGACCTTAACTGAACAACATTTCAAATCTCGAAATAGGGTAAGTTCATCTTTAACCCTTTAACACTTCCTTACGTAACTCTCGTTCGAATAAATCTCTATTCGATAACTCCTCCCTTCAAATAACTATGTTTGATAATCTCTCTTACGAATAACTAGATTCGAAAACCTTTCTTCGAATAAACTAAATTCGATTAACTCTATTTATTTAACCCTAATCGATTAACTCTTTTTACTTAACTCCTTACTTAACTCCTTTCGAATAACAAATTCGATAACATCTTTCGATTAAACTAAAATCGATAACTCCTTTCGAATAACTAATTCGATAACTCCTTTCGATTAAACTATAATCGATAACCTCTTTCAAATAACTAATTCGATAACTCCTTTGTGTTTAACTCCATTCGAATAACTAATTCGAATAACTCTTATTTATTTAACTCTAGTTCGGTTTAACTCTATTCAATAACTCTAGTTCGATTTAACTCTATCGATTAACTCTAACTGGTTAACTCTATCTAACCAACTCGACTCGACTAACCCCTTTCGAATAACATATTCGATTTACTAACTATCGAATACCATATTCGATTGACTAACTTTCGAATACCATATTCGATTAACTCCCTTCGAATAACTATATTCGATTTAACTCCTTTCGAATAACTAATTCGATTTAACTCCTTTCGAATACCATATTCGATTTACTAACTTTTTCGCTTTGTAAAGATTTTCTTTTTAACAACGTTTATTCATTTTTAAAGATTTACTCTTAGTAATGGTTCTTCACTTTAAAAATGATTTCCTTCTTATAACGTTTTCCCTTTTATAACGTCCTATTCCGTGATAAATAAATTTCCCTTTTTAACCCTATTTATTTTTCTAAATATTTCCTATCAATTCTATTTGTAAATGATTATACAAATATTTCCTTTTCTATTATTCTATTTGCAAATGGTTTGCAAATATTTCCTTTTCAAATCTATTCTTTGATTTTATAATTTCCCTTTTCTAAATATCTCCTATTTATAAATATTCCAATTTATAAATATTCCAATTTATAAATATTCCTTATTTATAAATATTCCATTTATAAATATTTTATTCTCAAATATCACTTTGAAAATATTCCCTTTTCAACATTTCGGTATGTTATGGTATTCAACATATCAAATCACGATGATCAGTATCGTCCAAACACATATAATCGACAACAGATTATATATCACATCATATATCACAATATATGAAAAACAATAAAATAACTGTTGAGGAATCTAGTTGGATTCCTCCAACCTGTCTCCCTGCATCCACATATGTTATACAATATAAAATCAACATCACTTTCAGTTCCATATGATATATTCTGTTAAATAGAATCAATATAGAAATTCAACTAACTGACTAGTAGTTCAATCAAACAGTCAACACACAGTCAATCAGCCAATATTTAATAGTTCCAAAAATACAACATGAAATTATAAACTGTTCAGAGTTAGTGAGATTTACTCACCTTACGCGTTAACCGTTATATAACGATTTGCGTTAGTTGATTCTGATCAGACAATTTATTTCGCCATAAATTGTAACGAGCTCCGATGGACTTCCAGTTAGTTCCATGACGTAGCTATCGTCCATACGATCCTAACGCAACTTACAGTTCTCGATTCTGATATCGTATGACCCAGATACAACAATTACAAGTTAGGGCATTATAATTTAAAATTAAACTAAATTTAAATATACTTAAAACACCTTGGGCCTTACCCATCCTTATCATCCCACTATCCCTCTTAAAGCCCACCCGTGTTCACTCCTATTTCTTCCCGAAACAACCTGTCGTGGCCTCCTCCTCAAACACAAGCCATGCCCGATCTTTCAACCTCAAACACCTTCTTCTCTTCTTTCTTTAAATTCACAAGAAAACTACCAAAATATTTCTCATCAAAATCTCTTTCGATTCATACACACATCAATGAACTCGCACCTCTCCTCCCGCTTGCGACCTGTACCTTTCCCATGCCTGAACGATGAACACTCCAACCCTTTTTTGCACGGAAATACACCAAAGACTCTCGAATCACTCTACTCGATGTCACAAACACCAAACAAACCTCGAATACCGATCTTGAAGTCTAAATCCCCGGGATTTGTAAACCCTAGTGCTCGCATCCAAAACCTGAGCATCATAAAACACCACCGAATCGAATGAAATGGGTATAGGGATGAAGCAAATCACTCAAGGGGTTGAAATATACTAGCTTAGATTTCATTAGATTTTATTTTGATTTGTTCATGATTTTTGAAGCTTGATTTCTATGTTTTGGTGAATACTGGCGGCGGCGGAATTATCTTTGAACAGAGAAGTTGTGAATTAGGTTTAGGAGGAGATTAGGTTATTATATAGGATATTTTAAATAATTTAATATTCGATTAAAATATTAAATTATAAGAAAACGCTATTTTTCTGTGTCCTCCAAAATTCCTGTGGTCACATACGATACCCAAAAATCACCAAACTGGACATACTGCTAGAGTTTGAGATTACGGTCCCAACGAAACTGGTTTCGTCGAATTCCGACTCCGTATGCTCACACAGCGTATTTTTAACTGTCAAAATATCGACTGTTTCTTACTCTAAAAATCCGTGCGGCCACACAGTGACTCTAAAAATACCAAACTTGGAATCTAACAACTATTTGACATTGCGGATCCAACAAAATTAGTTTCGTCGAATTCCGACTTCGTTTGCAAAACCGGCTATATTTTAAAGCTCTGAATGACCCTATTTAAATATATAAATATATTTAAATATAATTAAATTAAATATAAATAAATTTATATTATCGTATATATTCACAGTGGAACACCATACAGCTTTAGAATATTACTATATGAATTTCTAGCTCGATATCTCAAATCTGGGTCAACCCGATATTCGGTTTATATTGAAATTCCTTTTTAAAATATAAATAATTCCTTTATAAATTATAAAGGAATTCCACTGCGACTTTTCTAAAATTTGATTTGGACATAAATCAAATCTACACGACGAAATCCCGATTTTTCTCTTTCACTAGATAGATATATTCCACCAGCTCCACACGTTTCTTATTTTACAAAAATCCGGCTTAAAACGAATCCTGTACATTCAGTTGAAGTTCAAATCGCCAAATTACGAACTGCAGCGCCATTTCAAGCTCGATTTTAATTAAAATATAATTATACGTTCAAACTATCGTTCAAATAATATATTCGTTATTCTAATTCAATTCCAAGCTGAATTAAATATCACAGATGATCCAGTTCACACCATATCGCCATTCAGCCAATTCTGATTATTTCAGAATTAAATATATTATTTAGTTTATTATTTTAATTAAATATTCATCATTATTAAATCCCACGACCATTAAACTCTCTAAACCACCATTTCAATAATTAAATAAATTAATTATAATACCTCTGCCAATGCGGGTCATTACAATCTTCCCCACTTAAAATAATTTTGTCCTCGAAATTGCTAAGGTAGAGAACGACCCTATCGACTGGTTAGAACATATTTGTTCACTTTTTAACTCCAGTTTCAACTGAACCAATTTAATTTCAATTAAATTATTAATTAATTCTTATCAACGAAAATTTTCAAAAATCCTGAAAATTTTCTAACGCCTTAACTTTTTTCGAAAAATTTCGCCCGTACCTCCTTTGTACTGGTCAATGGGTCAAACTCCAACTCGCCTCTCTAGGCCATCTCCATCCCAAAAGAAAATCAAACAGCCAAGCGGCTTGCCAATTCAGCTCATCAAAATCTCATATCCAAAAGAAATATAAACTTGTACCTTTTTGTCGGCATATCATTATATCCTTTCCACCCGTTATCAATTCAGCGGATACAAGGGTCATCCCAATCAAATTCCAATCTGCTTTTATCCACAATACAACCATTTGCTTATATCCGAGCCAAATATCATTTCAACTCGAGTTTCTTCTCGATTCCCAACTCTTAACTTGATCATCACATTACACTTTAAATTTGAATCTCACAATCCAATTTGTCTTGATATCATTCTAATTCAATCTCAGTTACCACTTTACTGGCTTTACTTTAATTCAAATTTGCTTTCACAAATTTCTGTTAAATTTGTTTTTAATTCAAACAGTCTTTCCCTGGGAGTTTTTAAACAGTTTACTCATTTCAAAATCAAATTTTCCTTTTGAACATATCACTGAGCCCTTAATTAATATTCCATTAGTTAAATCGCTTCTCTATTTCTTTATCAATATTTGTTAACCAAGTATTTTCAAAAACCATATTGGCCTTTTATGTTATTTGGAAAACATTTCCGGATATCGCCTTCCTTTATTTTCTAAACTTTAGAAAATATATGCTATTTGTAATTGGAAAATATTCCAATTACTTATCTCTTTTCCGATCTCGTTTATTTCTATACTTAGGAAATATTCTTTATTATATTTCCAAGCTTACACTTATTTGGGTTAAAACGGATGTTGTGTAAAACATCGTTACGACAACCCAAATACAATATTCAACTAACTCTTATTCAACATTGATCTTCGAGCCTGAAATCTTACTATTTATTTGTTAATAATGATGTAATGACCCGTAACCTACGTATCGGGGGATCGTAGAATATTTATTTCTTTCCCATATGAAGTCGTATGGTCATGTAACTTTGGGAAACATCCATTAGAGTCATTTCCCATGTTCATGATTTTTTTCGATTTTTAAATGACCATTTTGCCCCTAGTTGGAACTGTTTTGGGCATAACTTTTGATTGGGAAGGAATTTTGATCTGAAACCACTTCCATTTGATTCGTTTGATGGTTTACCTTTCCGTAGAGTGGTCATAATAGCCAAACGGACTTACCGTTTGGGAGATATGACTGAAACAAGGTTTGGAGGGTGAAAAACTGCTTAACCGGGCCAAATCGGTTGATTAGTGTGTAGGCCCATAACCCATTTCGGGATTAGGGTTATGGGAGGGCTGAAATGAGATGGAGAATCATTCCATTTCAGTTTTCTAGCCTCCACTTATCACCAAGGAACCCTAAAAATGGCCTCTAACCTCTAAATCACCTCCAAATCATCTTTTGGTCAAGGATTAAGCTTAGCAACCCCTAATCAAGAAAGATCTTCACCAAAGCAACATAGGAGCTGCTGTTTGGCATTGAGATTCACATCAAATCAGAGAATTATTTCAGATCTTAGTTTATTTTGTGGCTAAGGTGAGTGATTTGCATAGTTTTACACTAAGTATGGCTAGTTAAGGGTAATTAGTGTTAATTAGCGAATTTAAGCATGATAAAATTTGGGAAAAATGTTCATAAATTCCTAAATGATGTTTTAGACCTCTGATATGAGTTTGGGTTAATTTGGTTAAGTTTTGCTAATCCTATCATTAGTTTCACCTAAACATGCTTAAGGGGAAATATGGGATTTTGGGTATGTTTGATCCATTTTAACCTATCATGTTGATGTTTTGATGCTTGTGGTTGATTATGCATGTTGCTATGACTATATGAAATGCTTTGTGACTGATTCCAATAGTTAGAATGGTCGAAAACGTCGTCGAATGGCGTAAACACTTACTGGAACAGTTGCAGAAAACAGTGCAGGGTTCGGATCGGATCGGATAAGAGGGCTCGGATCGGATATGTTGAACTGAGCAAAGGATCCGATCGGATCGGAACCCAACCCTTGGGAAAAGTGGCAAAAAGGAAGGCCACGCTAGCTGAACTGGGATCGGATCGGATAAAGAAAGACGGATCGGATCAAGGAGGACGGATCGGATCGAGAAGGACGGATCGGAGCGGAAGCACGAAGACGAATCAGAGCGGGAGCACGAAAGCGGATCGGATAGGGGCATATGAAGGGAGCATGAAGACGGATCGAAAGCATGAACCAAGAAGGGACACCCGACCCGACCCGACCCGAAGGGAAGCACCCGACCCGACCCGAAGAGAAGCATCTGACTCTAACCCAGAGGAATGCCCGACCCGAACCGCACCAGAAGGAGACCCGACCCGAACAGATGGAGGACATCCGACCCGAACCGATGGCTTAAGGTGGAACCCGACCCGACCCAGTATTGACCAATAACCCGAGATGTAAAGGTAGTCCAATATGGGAAGTTAGAGCTCAGGATCCAGTTGGGAACCAAGGAGTTCACTTCATGGTTGGACTTTGCTGCGGGACGTGTGCTAAGGAGTTGTCGACGTTCATAACTTCGATTCACCACTAAAAGGGATGATGGGCTACTTATCAGTGCAGTAGAGTCATTATGACCTGAGGGGCAAGGTGATGGTAGCAAGACTACGTTATCAGTGCAGTAGGGTCATTATGACCTGAGGGGCAAGGTGATGCGTAGTAAGACTATGAGCCAGCGCAGATGGGGTGAATAACTCCATGGGGCAAGTGGACATAGTAAGGATTGGTAAGGCTATGAGCCAGTGCAGTGGGGTTCTTGTGACTCCATGGGGGCAAAGTGGACATAGCAAAGGATTTGTGGCTACGTTATCAGTGCAGTGAAGCCATTTATGACTTCATTGGGCAAAGTGACCGTAGCAAGGTATGTTGGGTGATCGAAGTGGTGAATATCGTATGCTTTATGCACTGAGTGAGAGATGTGAGGATGGATGCTATGCTTGATTGTTTGCCATCATTATGACATGCACACCTCCCCCACCTCCGTATCTTTACACTGTTTGATATGGTACCTTAGAGTGTTGTACAGTATGTAGTGCTAACTCTTTGGTTGCAGGTCCAGGTTCAGGTATGTTTTTAGTCTACCTGTTATTGTTCACTTTAGATGCTTATCGCTCATACCAGGCTTTATGTCTGACCCAGAGTTTTATGTCTCCTCTTATTACTCCGGGTGCTCACACGAGCAGACTAGAGACAGGTTAGCTGGTGATGCGCGAGTAGCCGATTCGGAGGCGGGCAGGAGGCTTCCACGTATGATATATATATATATATATACACGCACATTCTCCCTGTGTCGTTGGTGGTCGCTACTTGGGCATTAGTAGTGTACCTCCTTTATCTTGTTTTTGCTTTGAGACGGTTTGAAAGTTGTAATAAGCTGTATTCTGAATTTCCGCTGCTATGATATTTGGTTCTGATTTTCATCTTATGCATTGTCTCTCCTGTTTTATGTCAAGTATGTTATTATTATATTTTGTTCTATGCGCTATGAGACATTCTACAGGTTCTTTGTATGTTCATTTCCTTCTTCCTCTTTCCTTCTGACGACCCATTCCGTGCTAACTGGACATGTGTACAACGCACTTTTGGAGTAAATGTCGGTTGGTGCGGGGCGGGCCATCACACTTGGTATCAGAGCTCTAGGTTGCGTAGTTAACCTAGGGAAAGACACTAGGGAGAGTTAATATGAATATGAGAGCACGTATTTGTGATTACTTTGGTTTTCAAAAGCTATGTATGTATATACTATTAGTAGTATAAAGATGAAGTCGCACTGCACTAGCACCACTATGGTGTCGTTAATCGTTTCCCTTTTTCAGATTGACGATGAGCCGAGACACGAGGGGTGCTGGTAGAGGGACCAACCAAGGGAATGTCGCTGACATGAGGGCAATGTTTTCTAACCTCATGAGAGACATGCTTAGAAAAGTGCAAGGGGCAATTCCCAATCCCGGAGTTGGTGTTGGCCCAGTAGTGCAGGCGCCTAGGGTCGATTTCGCCAAGTTGTGCAAAGATTACACTAATCTTGGTGGAAAGCCGTTCCACGGAACGGAGTCGACCACGGATGTTCAGGACAGGATGGATAGCTGTGACCGTATCATTGATGACTTGGGTCTTGAGGATGCGATGAAGAGAAGGCTAGCGTCTCGTCAGCTGCAAGGGCGAGCGATGAATTGGTGGAATGCCATTAGAACAGCTACTCCAGAGGACCAGGTTACTTGGGATCAGTTCAAGGCTCGCTTTAGCGAGAAGTTCATTCTCGCTGCCCAGAAGTCAGTGTTGTTTAAGAGGTTCTTGGAACTCAAGCAGAAAGGAAGGGCAGTTTCTGATTGTATTGCTGATTTCGACACTTTGTCGAAATATGGACTGTCTCTTATCGATACTCCTGAGAAGAAGAATGAGAAGTTCATTACTGGTTTGGATGGGTACTTGGGGGAGATGCTTATCAACCACATTGATGAGACTTTCGAATCGATTGTGGGAAAAGCTTTGAGATCAGAGAGCCTTTACCCTAAGTCAAAGACTGAGGCTGCATCTGCAGAAGGGCCAAAGCCGCAAGCAAGCGGTGGAGGCAAGAATAACTCTCAGAATAAGAGGAAGCAGGACCAATCTAAGGGTGGCCAGAAAAAGAGCAAGAAGGATGTTGAGTGCTTCAGCTGTGGTAAGAAGGGCCATTATGCTAAAGAATGTCGGGCCAAGCCAGTGGAAAGGAAGTGCTACAACTGTGGTCAAGTGGGACATCATAAGGATAAGTGTCTGCAACCTCTTAAGGAGAAGCAGATTGTGAAAGCATATGCTATTGATGTTGTTCCTTCTTCGTCGAATGCCCCAACTGCGGCGGAGAAAGGAAAGAATGTTGTTATTCAAGGTATGCTTTCTATTTATGATATACCAGTTCGAGTTTTGTTTGATACTGGGGCTTCCGGTTCCTTCATATCTAGTGACCTGGTAGATAGGTTGGGACTGGAACCCGAGATAGTCGATAGACCATTGATTGTGACGAACCCGATTGGTGGTTCGACTAGCCTTAGTATGATTTGCAGGAATTTGGTCTTATCGAGTCATGGATGTATGTTTGTTTGTGATTGCTTTGTTTTGGGCTTTACTGGGTATGGCATTACATTGGAAGTCGATTGGCTCCAAAGATACGGGGTGGTGGTAGACTGTGAGGGCTTTTTGGTGACGGTGAGGGCGGATGATGGGCGGAGGGTAATGTTTGGTAGTCTACCTAGTGATGGGGTTATGGCTAGTTTTGTAAATTCCCTCGACATCCCGCAGGATGAGTTGTCAAATGTGCCCGTGGTTGGCCAGTATCCGGACGTCTTCGAGGAGGTGACCGGGCTTCCACCACACCGAGAGATTGAGTTCCGTATTGATTTAGTGAAAGATGCCAGACCTATAGTGATGCCCCTTCGTTGTATGGAACCAAGGGAGCAGCGAGAGCTCGGGGTGCAAGTCAGCAATCTTTTGAAGAAGAGATTTATTAGAAGGAGTGTCTCTGAGTGGGGAGCACCAGTTGTGTTTGCCACTAAGGTAGATGGTTCCCTTCGTTTGTGTGTGGTCTATCGCGAGTTGAATAAGGTGACGAGGAAGAATAAGTATCCTCTACCGCGGATAGATGATTTGTTTGATCAGCTGGAAGGAGCTAGAGTGTTCTCCCAGTTGGACCTCGCGACAGGATTTCATCAGCTACGAGTAGCGGATGAGAGTGTTCCGAAAACGACATTTAGGACGCCATCTGCATTTTATGAGTGGTTGGTCATGCCATTTGGGTTGACCAATGCACCAGCCTATTTTGTGGATCTTATGAATCGAGTATTCAGAGATCAGTTGAATAAGTTTGTTCTTGTGTTCGTAGATGATATCCTTATTTACTCAAGGACAGAGGAGGAACACAAGGGACACTTGAGGATAGTGATGGAGGTGTTGAGGAAACACCAATTGAAAGCGAAATTCTCTAAGTATCATTTTTGGAGAAGGGAAGTGAGATTCTTGGGTCATGTTGTTTCAGAGAATGGTATTGCCGTGGACCCTGCGAAGGTGGCTACGGTACAGGATTGGCCTACGCCCAAGAATGCTACAGATGTAAGAAGTTTCTTGGGATTAGCTGGATATTATCATAAGTTTATCCAGGACTTCTCCAAGATAGCAGCACCGTTGACTCATTTGACTAAGAAGAATCAGTCCTTCGTCTGGGACGGAGTGTGTGAGGATGCCTTCAAGAGTCTAAAAGAGAGGTTGATGCGTGCGCCAGTGTTAGTCATTCCTAAAGGGAATGAAGAGATGACGGTATACACAGATGCTTGTGGTACCGGACTGGGTGCTGTATTGATGCAAGGAGGTAGGGTTGTAGCTTATGCTAGTCGACAGTTAAAGCCGCATGAGAAGAAGTATCCTACCCATGATTTGGAATTAGCAGCGATCGTGTTTGCGCTGAAGATGTGGATACACTATCTCTTGGGAGAAAGATTTGAGTTGTTTACCGATCATAAATCGTTAAAGTATCTCTTCTCCCAGAAAGATCTGAATCTCCGTCAGCAGAGATGGTTAGAGTTCTTGGCTTCGTATGATTTTGATATCGCATATACACCTGGGAAGGGTAATGCGGTAGCCGATGCCTTGAGTAGGAGACATGCCAGCTTAGGGGCAATGTTTCTTGAATGGAAGCAGCTGGAGTATATCGCGGGGTTTGATTTCAGGACAAAGTGCGAATTGGATCCAGTTATGCTAGCTAGTTTGGCGATCAGACCTACTTTGATAGAGCGGATTGGTTCCAACCAGGGGGACGATCCTAATCTATTGGAAATCATCTCCAAGTTAGAGATGGGTATCGATGAGGAGATGAATGTGTATGGCTTGATTGAGATGGATGGCTTCGGAAGAATGGAAGACTAGTTGTGCCCAACGTGAATGGTTTGAGAGATGAAGTGTTGAGAGAATGTCATCACTCAAAACTGACTATACACCCCGGTGGTAATAAGATGTATCGAGACATGAAGCAGACTTACTACTAGGAAGGGATGAAAAGAGACGTTGGGAAGTTTATATCCAAATGCATGAATTGCCAGCTAGTTAAAGCCGAGCAAAAGAAGCCTAGTGGGTTGTTGCAACCATTAGAAATTCCCGAGTGGAAATGGGAGCAAGTCTCGATGGATTTCATCGATGGTTTACCAAGGACTAGATCGGGATATGATAGCATTTGGGTAATTGTGGATCGATTGACTAAAAGTGCAAGATTTATACCAGTCAAATCGACCAGAACGGCAGCCAAGTTGGCAGAATTGTATATGAAGTGGGTAGTGAGATTTCATGGAGTACCCAAAAGCATTATGAGTGACCGAGACCCGTTGTTCACTAGTGGGTTTTGGGAGAGCTTACAAGAGGCTCTAGGGTCAGGATTACATCTCAGTACCGCACATCATCCTCAGACCGACGATCAGACGGAGAGGGTGAATCGTATATTGGAAGATCTCTTGAGAGCTTGTATATTGGATTTTGGTGGATCATGGGATGATAATTTGCATCTAGTAGAGTTTGCATATAATAATAGCTACCAATTCAGTATTGGTATGGCTCCATATGAAGCTTTGTACAGAAGACCGTGCAACTCACCATCATGTTGGATAGAGAATGGCGAGAAGTTTGTGCTTGGACCAGATGTGGTGAGAGAAACGTCGAATAAGATTAAGATCATTCAACAACGAATGAAAGCTGCTCAGGATAGACAGAAGAGTTATGCCGATAAGAGGAGAAGAGACTTGAAATTCTCCGTAGGTGACTTGGTGTTTGTCAAGATCTCTCCGTTGAAGAGCGTGATACGATTTGGCAGGAGAGGCAAGTTGGCACCAAGATTTGTTGGCCCATTCCCTGTTCTTGAACTAGTCGGGAATTTGGCATATAGAGTTGGCTTACCAGAGAAAATGGCAGGAGTTCACAATGTATTTCATGTTTCCCAACTAAGGAAGTTCGTTCACGACTCAGATGTGACTATTTCACCTGATCAGTTAGAGGACTTCGAAGTAGAACCCGAGGCGGTTGGGAACCGCAAGCCGATTCGTATTGTGGGGCATGATACGAAACAACTTCGAAGGAAGGCGGTGAAGCTAGTCAAGGTTCAATGGGGCGAGGACGAGAATGATTGTACTTGGGAGATAGAGGAGAGCATTAGGAAGGCATATCCAGAACTCTTTGCCTGGTAAGATTTACTTTGCAATTTAGTTTTTCCGCACGCTAGGGTAGACTTGTTTAGCTTGTTTTGCATGTTTGATTGTTGTTTTATGATTGATAGGCATGCGGGACCTTTGTGTGTGTTTGGATTAGGGAATTTCGGGGGCGAAATTTCTTAAGGGGGGGAGAGTGTAATGACCCGTATCCTACGTATCGGGGGATCGTAGAATATTTATTTCTTTCCCATGTGAAGTCGTATGGTCATGTAACTTTGGGAAACATCCATTAGAGTCATTTCCCACGTTCATGATTTTTGTCGATTTTTAAATGACCATTTTGCCCCTAGTTGGTACTGTTTTGGCCATAACTTTTGATTGGAAAGGAATTTTGATCTAAAACCACTTCCATTTGATTCGTTTGATGGTTTACCTTTCCGTGGAGTGGTCATAATAGCCAAACGGACTTACCCTTTGGGAGATATGGCTGAAACAAGTTTTGGAGGGTGAAAAACTGCTTAACCGGGCCAAATCGGGTGATTAGTGAGTAGGCCCATAACCCATTTCGGGATTATGGTTATGGGAGGGCTGAAATGAGATGGAGAATCATTCCATTTCAGTTTTCTAGCCTCCACTTATCACCAAGGAACCCTAAAAATGGCCTCTAACCTCTAAATCACCTCCAAATCATCTTTTGGTCAAGGATTAAGCTTAGCAACCCCTAATCAAGAAAGATCTTCACCAAAGCAACATAGGAGCTGCTGTTTGGCATTGAGATTCACATCAAATCAGAGAACTATTTCAGATCTTAGTTTATTTTGTGGCTAAGGTGAGTGATTTGCATAGTTTTACACTAAGTATGGCTAGTTAAGGGTAATTATTGTTAATTAGCGAATTTAAGCATGATAAAATTCGGGAAAAATGTTCATAAATTCCTAAATGATGTTTTAGACCTCTGATATGAGTTTGGGTTAATTTGGTTAAGTTTTGCTAATCCTATCATTAGTTTCACCTAAACATGCTTAAGGGGAAATATGGGATTTTGGGTATGTTTGATCCATTTTGACCTATCATGTTGATGTTTTGATGCTTGTGGTTGATTATGCATGTTGCTATGACTGTATGAAATGCTTTGTGATTGATTCCAATAGTTAGAATGGTCGAAAACGTCGTCGAATGGCGTAAACACTTGCTGGAACAGTTGCAGAAAACAGTGCAGGGTTCGGATCGGATCGGGTAAGGGGGCTCGGATCGGATATGTTGAACTGAGCAAAGGATCCGATCGGATCAGAACCCTACACTTGGGAAAAGTGGAAAAAAGGAAGGCCACGCTAGCTGAACTGGGATCGGATCGGATAAAGAAAGACGGATCGGATCGAGGAGGACGGATCGGATCGAGGAGGACGGATCGGAGCGGAAGCACGAAGACGAATCAGAGCGGGAGCACGAAAGTGGATCGGATAGGGGCATAAGAAGGGAGCATGAAGACGGATCGAAAGCACGAACCAAGAAGGGATACCCGACCAGACCCGAAGGGAAGCACCCGACCCGACCCGACCCGAAGAGAAGCATCCGACTCGAACCCAGAGGAATGCCCTACCCGAACTGCACCAGAAGGAGACCCGACCCAAACAGATGGAGGACATCCGACCCGAACCGATGGCTTAAGGAGGAACCCGACCCGACCCAGTATTGACCAATAACCCGAGATGCAAAGGTAGTCCAATATGGGAAGTTAGAGCTCAGGATCCAGTTGGGAACCAAGGAGTTCACTTCATGGTTGGACTTTGCTGCGGGACGTGTGCTAAGGAGTTGTCGACGTTCATAACTTCGATTCACCACTAAAAGGAATGATGGGCTACTTATCAGTGCAGTAGGGTCATTATGACCTGAGGGGCAAGGTGATGGTAGCAAGACTACGTTATCAGTGCAGTAGGGTCATTATGACCTGAGGGGCAAGGTGATGCGTAGTAAGACTATGAGCCAGCGCAGATGGGGTGAATAACTCCATGGGGCAAGTGGACATAGTAAGGATTGGTAAGGCTATGAGCCAGTGCAGTGGGGTTCTTGTGACTCCATGGGGCAAAGTGGACATAGCAAAGGATTTGTGGCTACGTTATCAGTGCAGTGAAGCCATTTATGACTTTATGGGGCAAAGTGATCATAGCAAGGTATGTTGGGTGATCGAAGTGGTGAATATCATATGCTTTATGCACTGAGTGAGAGATGTGAGGATGGATGCTATGCTTGATTGTTTGCCATCATTATGAGATGCACACCTCCCCCACCTCCGTATCTTTACACTGTTTGATATGGTACCTTAGAGTGTTGTACAGTATGTAGTGCTAACTCTTTGGTTGCAGGTCCAGGTTCAGGTATGTTTTTAGTCTACCTGTTATTGTTCACTTTAGATGCTTATCGCTCATACCAGGCTTTATGTCTGACCCAGAGTTTTATGTCTCCTCTTATTAATCTGGGTGCTCACACGAGCAGACTAGAGACAGGTTAGCTGGTGATGCGCGAGTAGTTGATTCGGAGGCGGGCAGGAGGCTTCCACATATGATATATATATATATACACACATTCTCCCTGTGTCGTTGGTGGTCGCTACTTGGGCATTAGTAGTGTACCTCCTTTATCTTGTTTTTGCTTTGAGACAGTTTGAAAGTTGTAATAAGCTGTATTCTGAATTTCCGCTGCTATGATATTTGGTTCTGATTTTCAGCTTATGCACTGTCTCTCCTGTTTTATGTCAAGTATGTTATTATTATATTTTTGTTCTATGCGCTGTGAGACATTCTACAGGTTCTTTGTATGTTCATTTCCTTCTTCCTCTTTCCTTCTGACGACCCGTTCCATGCTAACTGGACATGTGTACAGCGCACTTTTGGAGTAAATGTCGGTTGGTGCGGGGCGGGCCGTCACAAATGAAATCAATCAAGTTGGGGTATAACTACCTCTCAGACCTTGACTGAATAACATTTATAACGTCAAAACAGATATGACTGCTTACTCGGATAATCAATACCATACAACTACTTATTCACTTTTAAACACGTATACGCTTTCTCTTTCTATTCTTACTAGATTTTATTCTTAGTCTTCCTTTTCGATTTTACTATTCTATTTCTAAGTTCGTTTCCTTATCGACTTCTATATATATATATATATATATATATATATATATATATATATATATATGTGTATGCATATATCGATACGTTGATTTCTAACTATCAAATTATCTTAAAAATATTCTAACTCCTTAAATTCCTAGAAAACTTCGCCATAACCTCCTTTGTACCAGGAGCATTGGGATATTTCAAATAGCCTCCCATGACCCTCACCAATCCAAAAGAAAAAGAAAAAGCCAAGCGGCTAGCCGATACGGCACATAAAATCTCATATATGAATTAAATACATACCTTTCCGTTGAGCATTCTATTTATATACCTTCATACCTTATCCATACCTATCTCATGTATATTTATACTTGCCCAATCTATTTTAACTATACCTGAGTGTTTTAACTCGATTCGTTAATTAATTTGTTAATTAACTCTTTAGTCTATTTCACTTTTATATTTGAACATGACGTGTTCAAATATAATTTAACTTGCAAATTAACTAATTTGAATCCAAATTTCCAATTTAAGTTCTATATTCGATTTCGAATATTCATTTACAAATCCAGTTTACCTTTCAAAGTTCAACTTCAAATTCAAAACTCGATTAACTAATTCCTCTTCGACTTAGTTAATTCTATTCAATTTATATTCAAATTTTATATCACTTCTATTATTCAAATTTATATATCAAATTCTATTATTCAAATTCTATATATCAAATCCTATTCAAATTCTATATTATAAATCCCATTTGAATCTCTATATTCAAATTCTATATTTGAATTCCTTTTGAATTCTATATTCAAATTCCATTTCACTTTCTATATTCAAATCCTATATTTGAATTCCTTTTGAATTCTATATTCAAATTCTATATTTGAATTCCATTTGAATTTCTATATTCAAACCCCATTTGAATTTCTATATTCAAATTCTATATCACTTCCATTGAAATTCATATATTCAAACTCCCTTTGAATTTCTATATTCAATTTCTATTTCAAACTTTCTTTATTCATTCTTTATTATAAATCCCATTTTGAAATTCAACACAACTTGTCTTCCCCAAAACAAATTAAAAACAGTATCTATGGTAGTAATTCGTCACTTACAACTCGAAAATGAATACTGATGATGCAGCTGTCATCATCAGAATCTATTTTCCAGCGATCGAAGTGAGTTCAGTACTATAAAACCATTTCTAAACATTTCCACTTTGAAATTCATTTCAAAATATAATTCACACTACTTATAAAACAATTTAAAATCTCCCAGGATCTTAAATTTTCCTTATTTTTAATCCAAATCCATTTACAAACACTTATCCAATTTTCCAGAATTTTAATTCAATTTCTGATTTAAAATTTCAGATTCAACTCATCTGATTTTACGTATTTCACTTATATGAATTCTGATTGGTTATTTACATAACCATTTCATTTATAATCTTACTCGATTATAATAACAACCAATATATCCAATATATTATAATTCTGATATACATATCTTCTCGATATCAAGATATACCTTAGGTAAACTTATTTTAATTTACCCTCTTCTCAAAACATATCGTGTCGACCCATCGTATTCGAGTGTTTATGAAATCCTACCGATACAGTGGATCAAACTGATCGACCAGAACTCATAAACAACTCAACCAATAAATCTCCATAATATAAAACAATTTTTATATCAAATACAAATACGTTCACTCGTATATATACACTCAACTCAATCTAGGGTATTACTAACCCTATCTCTACTGAGTCACGCCACAGAGCCAAGGTAATTCACTTAACTTAAGCTCTGATACCAACTGTAATGACCTGGGTTTTTTTCGACTTTGGTTATCGCCATAAACTCAATGATGACTAACCAAACATCGAAAAATACCGGTCATAAATGAAAGAAATTAGAGGGTGAGAATAGATAAGATAGAAACTTGGAACAGAAGAAGAACACAACATCAGAGTAACACGAACCTCACAGCGGAACGAATAACATATAATAGATAACATATATTTGAAATAAACATCTGTACTTGAATATACAATAACATTATCAGAGTACAACCCTTACAACACAGCGGAAATAAAATATAGCTACATGATCCTGAAGCCTCCTGCTCCAGCTCTTCAAGTATATCTGTAAATCCTGACTACTTGACTGCCCGTACAAAATTGGGCACCCAAGAGTTTAGGGAAAACAACAAAATAAACTCCGGGTCAGTCATGGGACTGGTATGAGTAAAACAGTTTAAGCAGGTAAACGATATCTCATAAGACCACCCCGTATAACGGAACGGGTTTTTCCCTTACGAGAATCCAAATTATCTTTATATCAAAAACCTTTTGATATTATAATAATGTCTATCAACCATAATATAATAATCATCTAGCAGAAACGCTTTCATCTCACGTTCTACATATATAGTATACAATCAAAACTGCAAGCACGTATTGGGTAATGGATTTCCAACTATGACAAGGTATGTAACCACCTTTCGCTAGTGTACCTCTAAAAAGGAATACACTGGGTTCAACAAGAACATCTTGTAACCCGGCCACACATGACCGACCACTCATTTCGCTTGAGTGTATCGAATGTATATCACCAACGGTTGGGATCAGCAACCGTTTCCCGAATGGGACAGTATCAACAATAGACATTTAGAAGTAAATGAAACTCTAGATCAGGTGATTATACACCCTACTTCGAAGCGACCAACTTAGCCATGCTGCCTGCCCAATTTCTATCATTTACCGGTTGATGAGGCTTGAGGTTACGCTTTATCATCACACCAGATTCACTTTGAATGTCACATCGTCAAATCTATCAAATCACTGATTGACGTCTACAACCATACATTACGTGTCAGCTAAAAGAAGTTTCCTTCTCCGCTTCCACTCTTGGTACGGTTGAAGAAATCAATGTACGTGACCTTTCTGGAAATACTCTGTCAGACATTCATCCATACAAGTCATCCAGGAACAGGATGAACCGAAGGCACTATCAGTACATCCATCTTAGGGACTGTTATCTAAGACTTATACAATAGCCCTTGCACTTTACTCCGTCTTCAATTATCTTTGGCATATATGATTCGCAACGCTTATGCCAATACAGAGTGGTTCTTTGGATAAAAATCCAACCGCTCTCTCCATATTAACAACGTTAAAATGGTCAAAACTTCGATAGTCTGTGATTTAACTATCAAAGAAAAATAGGTGTGCAAACAACGATATTATTTCCATATGGAAATTATATCGATCAAACATCATTCATGTATATCTCTTTATTTCATTAATTTACTTATCTCCTGTTTCCCTATATTCAACATTTCTTATTTTCTAAATTTAGAAAATAAATGTTATTACCATTGGAAAACATTTCCATTTCTTGTTTTCTATATCAGAAAATATTTCTGGTTCTTAGTTGGAAAACATTTCAAAAACTCCTTCATTAGATAGACAGATGTTTAAACAAACCATCGCGATGCCAACTCAACCCATTACGCTTATTAACTAAATTCCTTTAACCCACCTTCAATATCGAACCTTAACCATTTCTAAATTAAAAACACAGTCAATCAAGTTGGGGTATAGCTACCTCTCAGACCTTAACTGAACAACATTTCAAATCTCGAAATAGGGTAAGTTCATCTATAACCCTTTAACACTTCCTTACGTAACTCTCGTTCGAATAAATCTCTATTCGATAACTCCTCCCTTCGAATAACTATATTTGATAATCTCCCTTACGAATAACTAGATTCGAAAACCTTTCTTCGAATAAACTAAATTCGATTAACTCTATTTATTTAACCCTAATCGATTAACTCTTTTTACTTAACTCCTTACTTAACTCCTTTCGAATAACTAATTCGATAACTTCTTTCGATTAAACTAAAATTGATAACTCCTTTCGAATAACTAATTCGATAACTCCTTTCGATTAAACTATAATCGATAACCCCTTTCGAATAACTAATTCGATAACTCCTTTGTGTTTAACTCCATTCGAATATCTAATTCGAATAACTCTTATTTATTTAACTCTAGTTCGGTTTAACTCTATTCAATAACTCTATTTCGATTTAACTCTATCGATTAACTCTAACTGGTTAACTCTATCTAACCAACTCGACTCGACTAACCCCTTTCGAATAACATATTCGATTTACTAACTTTCGAATACCATATTCGATTGACTAACTTTCGAATACCATATTCGATTAACTCCCTTCGAATAACTATATTCGCTTTAACTCCTTTTAAATAACTAATTCGATTTAACTCCTTTAGAATACCATATTCGATTTACTAACTTTTTCGCTTTATAAAGATTTCCTTTTTAACAACGTTTTTTCATTTTTAAAGATTTACTTTTAGTAATGGTTCTTCACTTTAAAAATGATTTCCTTTTTATAACGTTTTCCCTTTTATAACGTCCTATTCCATTATAAATAAATTTCCCTTTTTAACCCTATTTATTTTTCTAAATATTTCCTATCAATTTTATTTGTAAATGATTATACAGATATTTCCTTTTCTATTATTCTATTTGCAAATGGTTTGCAAATATTTCCTTTTCAAATCTATTCTTTGATTTTTATAATTTCCCTTTTCTAAATATCTCCTATTTATAAATATTCCAATTTATAAATATTCCTTTTTTATAAATATTCCATTTATAAATATTTTATTTTCAAATATCACTTTGAAAATATTCCCTTTTCAACATTTCGGTATGTTATGGTATTCAACATATCAAATCACGATGATCAGTATCATCCAAACACATATAATCGACATAATATTATATATCACATCATATATCACAATATATGAAAAACAATAAAATAACGTTTGAGGAATCCAGTTGGATTCCTCCAACCTGTCTCCCTGCATCCACAGATGTTATACAATATAAAATCAACATCACTTTCAGTTCCATATGATATATTCTGTTAAACAAAATCAATATAGAAATTCAACTAACTGACTAGCAGTTCAATCAAACAGTCAACACACAGTCATTCAGCCAATATTTAACAGTTCTAAAAATACAACATGAAATTATAAACTGTTCAGAGTTAGTGAGATTTACTCACCTTACGCGTTAACCGTTATATAACGATTTGCGTTAGTTGATTCTGATCAGACAATTTATTTCGCCATAAATTGTAACGAGCTCCGATGGACTTCCAGTCAGTTCTATGACGTAGCTATCGTCCATACGATCCTAACACAACTTACGGTTCTAGATTCTGATATCGTATGACCCAGATACAACAATTACAAGTTAGGGCATTATAATTTAAAATTAAACTAAATTTAAATATACTTAAAACACCTTGAGCCTTACCCATCCTTATCAGCCCACTATCCCTCTTAAAGCCCACCCATGTTCACTCCTATTTCTTCCCGAAACAACCTGCCGTGGCCTCCTCCTCAAACACAAGCCATGACCGATCTTTCAACCTCAAACACCTTCTTCTCTTCTTTCTTTAAATTCACAAGAAAATTACCAAAATATTTCTCATCAAAATCTCTTTCGATTCATACACACATCAATGAACTCGCAACTCTCCTCCCGCTTGCGACCTGTACCTTTCCCATGCCTGAACGATGAACCATACGACCCTTTTTTGCACGGAAATACATCAAAGACTCTCGAATCACTCTACTCGATGTCACAAACACCAAACAAACCTCAAATACCGATCTTGAAGTCTAAATCCCTGGGATTTGTAAACCCTAGTGCTCACGTCCAAAACCTAAGCATCGTAAAACACAACCGAATCGAATCAAATGGGTATAGGGATGAAGCAAATCACTCAAGGGGTTGAAATATACTAGCTTTGATTTCATTAGATTTTATTTTGATTTGTTCATGATTTTTGAAGCTTTATTTCTACGTTTTGGTGAGTACTGGTGGCGGCAGAATTATCTTTGAACAGAGAAGTTGTGAATTAGGTTTAGGGGGAGATTAATTTATTATATAGGATATTTTAAATAATTTAATATTCGATTAAAATATTAAATTATAAGCAAACGCTATTTTTCTGTGTCCTCTAAAATTCCTGTGGTCACATACGATATCCAAAAATCACCAAACTATACATACTGCTAGAGTTTGACATTACGGTCCCAATGAAACTGGTTTCGTCGAATTCCGACTCCGTATGCTCACACATCGTATTTTTAACTGTCAAAATATCGACTGTTTCTTACTCTAAAAATCCGTGCGGCCACACAGTGACTCTAAAAATACCAAACTTGGAATCTAACAACTATTTGACATTGCGGACCCAACAAAATTAGCTTCGTCGAATTCCGACTTCGTTTGCAAAACCGGCTATATTTTAAAGCTCTGAATGACCCTATTTAAATATATAAATATATTTAAATATAATTAAATTAAATATAAATAAATTATATTATCGTATATATTCACAGTGGAACACCATACAGCTCTAGAATATTGCTATATGAATTTCTAGCTCGATATCTCAAATCTGGGTCAACCCGATATTCGGTTTATATTGAAATTCCTTTTTAAAATATAAATAATTCCTTTATAAATTATAAAGGAATTCCACAGCGACTTTTCTAAAATTTGATTTGGACATAAGTCAAAATCTACACGACGAAATCCCGATTTTTCTCTTTCACTAGAAAGATATACTCCAACAGCTCCACACGTTTCTTGTTTTACAGAAATCCGGCTTAAAACGAATCCTGTACATTCAGTTGAAGTTCAAATCGCCAAATTACGAACTGCAGCGCCATTTCAAGCTCGATTTTAAGTAAAATATAATTATACGTTCAAACTATCGTTCAAATAATATATTCGTTATTCTAATTCAATTCCAAGCTTAATTAAATATCACAGATGATCCAGTTCACACCATATCGCCATTCAGCCAATTCTGATTATTTCAGAATTAAATATATTATTTAATTTATTGTTTTAATTAAATATTCATCATTATTAAATCCCACGACCATTAAATTCTCTAAACCACCATTTCAATAATTAAATAAATTAATTAATACCTCTGCCAATTCGGGTCATTACAAGGCATTAGACTTTAATATGAAAATATTGGTTTACAGCGGGTTAAAATATGAGCCTAAAATTATGTGGTTAACCTATGAAGGGCCAAATCAGTGGGGATTTGGACTGAGAATTATTTGTTGGAGATCTATACCATACAACAAATCCTTTTTATCACATATGGTCTCATATAGGAGGCGAGAGCCAACGCCATGCTGTGATGGTCCAATTTAAGATGGATGTGTGTTTTGGCAGGTCACTGTGCGTGCATTTAGCCAACGAGTGAAAATAAGACATTGTGACACCTATGGTAAACTATATGTCTTTTGCTGATGGGTCGGGCCTGATAAACCCGAGGCCCGTAGTAGGCATAGCTTATCACTCTATGGTTTAATAGTCGATCGATAGGTAGTATTAGGAAAATCATTCTAATTATATTATGTTCCAGAATTAGTAAAAATGCTAATAGTCAAAAGTTGAATGAGAGTAGTTATCCAAGATGTTTACTTTATGTGTACACTGACACTAGAACTATTGTTTTATATGATTCCCTTTTCCTTATCAATCGTGCTAGTAATCATAATAGCTCACTGGATTTTATGTTCGATCCATTTTCCTTCATTCTTTCCTTTTTCTTTTCCTTTGGCTCGCTGAGAGGAAGTGCATAGTTCGGATTATTCAACTGAAGGATTTTCTTTGTAATGGATGTATTTCTCTTTGTTATTTATTTTCAACGGTTTGGTTGTATCTATTGATTATTCGAGGGATGTTATTTATGTACTCTGATTCTATTTTATGACTGAGAATTTATCTTCATGAGACATGGTATTTTGTGACAATTAGTTTTTCTGAAATAAATGGTTTTGTCACTTATGCAAATTATTTTCTTCTTCTGTTATGTTTAAATTATTTGTACCTTCTGAATCTTAGTCTATGTGATGTGTTATGTCTTTATACCTATAATGCTTTATATTCTTAATGGGATCTTATTTTGGGTATTGTTAAGCGGTGTTGGGTGTTTCAATGTATATCCTTTTGCCAATACTAAGGTCAGAACCACTGAGAAGGTCTACAATGCCATAGGATATATACCTCCAATTCCTATTTACCATCAGTCAGCTGCTGACAATGAGTCATCACCAGCCCAACTCACAATACCAGACATTGGATCAGGTCAAAGTGAAATTTGACCTCAACACACTCTATCCAATGCCAGGTCAGGTCAGACTAGATATGACACATTCAATCAGGCTCAATCTAAAAATCAAGGGAATACACATACTCAACCATCATCCAATAATAGAAATGAATCAGAAAATCAACAACAAGGTAACGGTGCCAATGACTTTATCACAAATCAAAATCCAGTGAACACATACCATCACATGATCATAAAATCCAAGACAGGAATATTCAAGCCAAATGTTTAAAAAATAACACATGAATACATTGAACCTACTACATTCAGTGAAGCTAACAAATTTTGACACTGGAAAACTGCTATGAGTGAGGAATATGCAACATTATAGAGAAATAAAACATGGAGCTTAGTACCAAAACCAAGCAACAAAAACATTATTAGAAGCAGATGGATCTACAGAATAAAAAAGAATGCCAGCAAGGCTTGTAGCTAATGGGTACACTCAACGGTATGACTTTGATTTTAAAGAAACCTTCTCTCCTGTGTTTAAACCAAATACTATAAGAATAATTCTAAGTATAACACTTCACTACAAATGAGAAATAAGGTATTTAGAATTTAGCAATGCCTTTCTAAATGGAGAATTACATGAAGAATTATACATGGAGAAACCACAAGGGTATCAACAGAAAAACAGTAACACCGTTTGTAAACTTCACAAGGCAATATATGGTTCAAAACAGGCACAAGTGGTCTGGTAGGATAAGTGTAACACCCCGTATTTCTGTTAACACTAAAGTAACAAATTAAAGAATAACTAATCTTAGATGTGATAATTAAGGGAAACGAGTCACGCCATTGTGTATGTCTTGGAATTCTAGTTGAGATAGAGTCCGAGTTTGCAAGAATTGGACTTCGTATGAAGAAGTTATGGCCATCGGAAGTTTCAAAAAATTCAAAACAGATTTCAGAAAATTCAAATTTCAGAGTCAGACAGGCTAGGCGGGAGAATTCCCGCCAGTGCCAGGTCGACCTGGGGGTTGACCTGCCCCCCCCCCCTGGGCAGATTTGTTTAGTGACCCGTTTGTGACTAGATGCTGACTCATTAGGGTTTCTGATCTGCTCTGATTGGCGAGGACTAATTCTGGGTTGATCGGACGGCTTAAACTAATCCTAAATTCTATAAAAACACCTATAGACTCAAACCCTAAAATCAAAATAAAATTAGACTCATGGCCTCCATGCCATTACCTAGCAACTCAGCATAGCCACCACCAATTAGAGAGGAAGAAAGCAAATCTAATTCAATCCTTTTCAACTTTAACAACGAATCTTCTTCAAGGGAAAGCTAATACAACTTCAGAACTCAAAATTCAGAAGTCCAGACCTTCTTTGAGTTGTAAGTTCGATAATTTTAATAAAATAATTAGTAATTTAATTGGATTAAGTTATGATGTGGATTATATGGATTTGATGTGAATTATTGACCGCATATTATAATTTTGTTGTAAAATTGTGATGTTGTAAATTCTATGATGTTATGTTGTGATGTTATCATCTATGTTGTAAAATTATTATGCTATCATCTATGTTGTAATTCTAAGATTGGCTTATGTTTAATTAAATCATCATGGTGTTCATATGCTAGTATGGTTATGTTGATTCATATGATAAATCATATGTATGCAAGTTTAGATTTTGATTTAGACATGAATCATATGCAAGTTGGGTAAAATTATATGTGACCTTACATGTTCATGACATCTAGTTTATGTGAAAATTTGATCAAAGGTTAGGTTATGACATGTGTGAGTTATATCCTAAATTCTACATGCTAGTTTACATGTTTAGATGTAAGTTTAGACCATTGTTATGTTGCATAAATCACATATGCAAGTTTATATAAATATATGAGGTTGGAATATGAATCATGTTATGCAAGTTTGTGGTTATTACCTATGCAAGTTTACACCTTTAGATATAGATCTATGACATACATGATTTATGCAAGTTTGTGACTATTACCTAAACAAGTTAACACCTTTAAAATTGGATCTACGACATATGTAGTTTTATGCAAGTTATAACTTTGGCCTATGCAATTTTTAGATGTAGAACATCATTCACACATGCAAGTTCACCCCTTATGTTTAGATCTAGTTGTAATTATATGTATGTTGTGATGTTTTCTCTTTATTCCATGAGTTAGACTATTCTAGTCTAACGTATATTTTACGTTAAACGAACGAATGTACAACGTAGGATAAACGAGATAATATTAAAGGATTTAATTGGCATAAATGCCTTAAAAGGCATAAAATAAATTTGTGATGAAATTGGTATGATTTTACATACCATGAATAGATGGACATAATTGAGTCAATTATGGCCATTGTTAAATTTGGAATTAATTGATAATTTGAATAGGGAAAGTAATTCTAATTGGGGGATGATTAATTAGGAGTAATTAATCGTCTAAGACACGAGTTTAGGCTCTTTTGTGGTGTAAGACTGCCCGGACCCGCCCGGCAAATCCAGCTGCCACAAATGACAGTCTAATGTGAGAGGTCTTAGGCATAAATTAAATATGTAACAGTTGTAAAGACACGAGGTTAGGCTCTTTTGTGGTGTAAGACTGCCCAGACCCACCCGGCAAATCCAGCTGCCATAAATGCCAGTCTAATGTGAGAGGTCTTTATGAGGTTACGGTCTTAATGAATTAAGAAACACTTAACCAGATAAACATGTAGTGGGACATGAGGGGGTTAAGTGGGTGCCTTAGGTGGCATGTGGAATCTAGTGGGTGCCTTGGGTGGCATTTGAAATACGATTAGAAACACTTAACCAAATTTTGAAACATGTAAGTGAACATGAATAAGAAGAGGGTTAAGTGGGATGTACTAGAGGGGACCAAGCTTAGGTGGATAGCTTGTGTCAAGTAATGGGGGCCCGTTTCAACCAGTAACCTATACGTATCTTTGTGGGCTCGACCCAAGTCGAGGACGAGACACGCATACTGGGCTTGACTGTAAGAGGCCAAACCAGGTTAGCGGTGGCAACGCAAGTCCAACGGGTTCATATGCGTGTGTGGACCCGGGCTGGTAGGTAAGACGTTGTTGCATCATGTAGGTATAAGTCGTGCATTCTTTGTTGTATCGGGTTGCCACTTTGGGGAGTGATACACCCCACTGTGGGGGCAGCACGGGTATCTACGAGTTAGGGAGACGATCGCTTGGGGGTAGTGGGTACACCTAGTGGAGATAGGGGCAGGCGACACCTATGAAGGCAGCTACAGGTGGACGAAACTACCAATATCATTATTAAGTTTTGTAGGCGGGATCAACCTTAGGGTGACTAGTGGTGGTGCAGTACAGTATAATAGAGGTGGTGAAGTATATTAATTATCTTATAGTGGGTTAGGTGCGCTTTAACGTTATCTTAGTTCATCTTGTTTCCTTGTTTACTCTGTCATACTCAATTGTTCACAATCATTTCATTATTTTCCAACTTATGCCTTAACCTAGTTATTTTGGTAATTCTATTGTTAAAGTTATCGCACTCGCCAGACTTTATGTCTGACCCCCTTTGTTTCCTCTTCTTTTCTTCCTTACCCCCCCCCCCCAGGTGCGGAGGTTGGAACTAGCACCAGTGGAGCTTGATTTTGGACAGCTGTATTTCTTTCTTTTAGAAGATTGCTTGGATCGCTGAGTGTTCAGCCTCTCTTATTTATGGCTATTTTGTATTGGGGATTATGTCTTTCAATTTTTGTACTTTGATTTAGTCAAGATGGATATTATGTACTTGACTCTGGTTTTGATGATGTAATCAAACATATATATTTTCCGTTGCAATGAAATAAAGTTTTTAATTCTTCAAGTACTATTTATATCTATCTTGTTGTTTAGTTTCTGTTCTATACTCACTTAAAATGCTCCATAGAAGTTAATGCATTCCCTTTGTGAGTGACATTAATGGACGTGGGGTGTTACACGTGGTATCAAAGCTGAAGGTTACCAAAATAGATATGAATTTTGAAAAAGTGTTTTTGAAAAACAACTTTTATAGAGAAGTACCTTCAAAAGTATGTTTCAAGAAAAGTATTTTCAGGAGAAAAGCTTATTTTAGAAAGCATAACCCCAAGAGCCATGTATCTTTCCTTCGGTCCTTTTGTATTAAATCTTTCCTTTTTCGTTTCAGCATGTCTGGAATTCCCGAGATACCCGAGGGAATAACGATACCAGGATGGTTTAGGAGGTATTTGGAGACTAGGGCCACCACTGCAGGTCCAGTAAATGCTCCTCCTCCTCCGCGTGTCGATACTTTCGCAAAGATATGTAAGGACTTTAGGGCAATGGATGGAAAACCTTTTCATGGGACGGAGACATTTGTTGAAGCTCGTAATTGGCTGAAGGAGGTGGAAGAATTGTTTGGAATCTTTGAAGTGGATGATGGAAGAAAGGTCTAGTTAGTTATCTGGCTAATGAAGGATGAGGCCTCGTTTTGGTGGGAGGTCACTAATGGAGAACGTCCAGTTGATACTTGGCCAGATTTTAAGCGGAGGTTTGAGGCGAAATTTCTCTCATGGGCTGAAGAGAATCTATACATGGAAAGGTTTCTATCATTGAAGCAAGGGAATCTATCGGTGAAAGAATACGTCAACAAGTTCAATCAGTTGGCGAGATTTGGCTTGGACTTGGTGAATACACCAGAAAAGAAGGCACTAAGTTTTTGTTAAGGGTTTGAACGAGTCGCTTCATGGGTTAGCTATGACCCACATCCCTATGGGAGCTACCTTTGAGAGACTAGTTGACATGGCGCTTATGCATGAAGAGGAGAAGGGCGCCAATGCTAATAAGGCACCCGAGAAGAAAGAGGATCAAAAGAAGCCGCAACATCAACAACAGAACGAGAAAGGTGGTAAAGGCAACAACGCTAAGGGAAAGAAAAGATGCTTTAACTGTGGGACACCCGACCATCTAAGCAAAGACTGTAGGAAGAAAAAGAAGACTGGTTGTTTCCACTGGGACGAAGCGGGACATCTTATTAAGGACTGCCTAAATAAAGGGCAGAGGGAAGGGTCTACCTCGGGAGGACATGTGCAGGCTCTTATAGCACCAAGGCAGGCAAGGGGACAAGTTCAGGCTCTCGTGGTCCCACCGCTGCAAGAATGAGGTAGAGCAATTTCCGTTGAAAGTTTAGTTTTTCTGTTTGATCATCCTGTCCGTACTCTATTCGATTCTGGCGCATCACATTCGTTTATCTCTACATCATTAGTTGAAACATTGCACCTAGATACTAGTCTTGTTACTGATCCCTTAGTAGTCTCAAATCCTATTGGTGGTTCGGCTCATCTTTCTATGATTTGTCGGGATTTGAGAGTGTTTATCTTGGGCGTTGAGTTTGAATGCAACGCCTTTGTTCTTGGATTCATGGGCTACGACTTGATTCTAGGTATGGATTGGCTAACTAGATACGGGGCCATCCTAGATTGTGAAAGAAGGGTAGTTAGATTGTTGACTCGTTGTGGAAAGACCCTTGAGATTTCTTGTGACCCTAGAGGTCCAGTAATGCTTAGATACCTAGAATCCCTTGACGCATCTGATGATGACTTACATTCTGTTCCCATAGTCCGTGAATATGTCGATGTCTTCGATGAGGTGAGGGGTTTACCCCCAAAACGTGAGGTAGACTTTCGGATATATCTAGTAGATAATGCAAAGCCAGTTGCATTACCAGTGTGCCACATGGCTTTGAGAGAGAGAAGAGAACTCAGTAAGCAAGTGAAAGAATTACTTGAGAAGGGGTTCATCAGACATAGTATATCGGAGTGGGGTGCTCCAGTAGTATTTGCCACGAAGGCAGATGGGTTCCTTAGACTTTGTGTGGACTATAGAGAACTCAATAAGCTTACTAAGAAGAATATGCACCCACTGCCGAGGATTGACAATCTCTTCGATCAGTTAGTTGGCACCTCAGTGTTTTCGCAGTTGGACTTAGCCACGGGTTTCCATCAGTTGAGAGTGGCTGAGGACAGCATAGACAAGACTGCCTTTAGGACTCCAGACGGTTTCTTCGAGTGGCTTGTGATGCCCTTCGGTTTGACAAACGCCCCCGCATACTTTGTTGACTTGATGAGTAGGGTGTTTAGGGAGTACCTTAATAAATTCGTGGTAGTCTTTATGGATGACATCTTGATCTTTTCCAAGAGCGAGGAAGAGCATGCCCTACATCTTAGGGAAGTGTTGGAGGCACTTCGAGCGCATAGCCTTAAAGCTAAATTTTCCAAATGTCACTTTTGGAGGAAGGAAGTGCGATTCTTAGGGCACGTGGTTTCCAAAGAAGGGATAGCTGTGGATCCCGCGAAGGTAGTGGCCATCCAAGATTGGAAGGTCCCTAAAAATGCTACCGAGGTGAGGAGTTTCTTAGGGTTGGCTGGCTACTATAGGAAGTTTATCAAAGACTTTGCAAAAATATCAGCCCCATTAACACGTTTGACGAAGAAGAACCTAGTTTTCACATGGGACGTAGATTGTGATGATGCGTTCCAACGTTTAAAGAGAGCTTTGACCACAACCCCAGTCTTAGTGTTGCCAGATGGGAGTAAGCCATTTACCGTTTATACCGATGCTTGCGGGACAGGACTAGGCGCAGTCTTAATGCAAGAGGGAAGGGTAATAGCCTATGGTGGAAGGCAGTTGAGAGTGCATGAGAGAAATTACCCTACACATGACCTAGAGTTGGCGCTATTGTTTTCGCGCTTAAGTCTTGGCGTCATTATCTTCTTAGCGAGAAATTTGAATTGTTCACTGACCACAAATCACTAAAATACTTATTCTCTCAGAAGGACTTGAACTTAAGGCAACAAAGGTGGATGAAATTCTTAGCGTCCTACGACTTCGAAATAGCATATACCCCTGGCAAGGGTAACGTGGTGGCAGACGCCTTAAGTAGGAAAAGGTTGTCCTTGAGTCCGTTGTTTGTTGAGCGGCAAAGTTTAGAGTTCATCTCTACGTTTGACTTTAGACCTTCCGTTGACTTTGTACCCGGTTTACTAGCATCCTTAGAGGTCAGACCTACGCTTTTGGGACGGATTGGTGAGGCACAGCGAGATGACCCATAGTTGGTTGAGTTAGTAGAAAAGCTCAAAAGGGGGGAGTCATCGAGCAATCTCTGTAGGTATACCCTAGATGATAAGGGTTGGTTACGTAGGGACGGTAGACTTTGTGTACCACGGGACGAGAATTTGAGGAAGACCATTCTTGATGATGCCCATCGTTCGAAGATGACCATCCATCCCGGTGGGGACAAGATGTACATGGACATGAGACGAGTTTACTTTTGGGCTGGCATGAAGAAAGATGTGGCTGAATTTGTCGCTGGATGCTTGGTGTGCCAACAGGTAAAAGCAGAGCAAAAGAAGCCCGGTGGGTTGTTTCATCCATTGGAGGTCCCACTATGGAAGTGGGAAAGTGTCTCGATGGACTTTATTGATGGGTTACCGAGATCGAGGAAGGGTAATACGGGGATTTGGGTCGTGGTAGATAGACTTACTAAGAGCGCCCATTTCATTCCCGTGAAGAGTAAGAGGACTTCTCCATGGTTAGCCTCCATATACATTCGAGAGATAGTTCGTTTGCACGGTGTTCCTTCTAGCATAGTGAGCGACCGCGATCCTATCTTCACTAGCGAGTTTTGGAAGGGCTTGTAAGAGGCGGTAGGGACTCGGTTATTTTTTAGCACCGCATATCATCCTCAGACAGACGGCCAGACCGAGAGGGTGAATCGTATTCTAGAGGACCTATTGAGGTTGTGTGTCTTAGATTTCGGAGGTACATGGGAGGAACATCTTCCGTTGGTAGAGTTCGCATATAATATAGCTTTCAGTCTAGCATTGGCATGGCACCATTCGAGGCTCTTTATGGACGGTCGTTTCGTTCGCCTACATGTTGGTGGGAGTCTACAGATAAGATCTTGCTTGGGCCCGATATGATTAGGGAGACTTCGGAAAAGATCGATTTGATTCGAAGGAGGATGAAGATAGCGCAAGATAGGCAGAAATCCTATGCGGACAAGAGTAGGTCAGATCTTGAGTTTGATATTGGGGACATGGTCTTTATCAAGGTGTCTCCATAACGGAATGTTGTTCGCTTTGGGTCCGTTGGGAAGTTAGCACCAAGGTTCGTAGGGCCGTTTCCTATTAAGGAAAGGATTGGACAGATGGCGTATAGAGTGGAGTTGCCCGAGAGACTTAGTGGTGTACACAATGTATTCCATATATCACATTTGAGGAAGTGCTTGCATGAGACCGCGGAAGTGGTAGAGCCGAGCTTGCTTAGAGAGGTGGAGATAGAGCGCGATGCGACGATTCGATGAGCTCCTACATGCATTCTTGGGTCAGAGATTAAGAAGTTAAGGAATCGAGAGGTCAAGCTAGTCAAAGTGCAGTGGGGAGATGACGAGAGCAACGCTACTTGGGAGACGGAAGAGAAGATGCGTTCACTGTACCCTTTTCTTTTCGAGGGTATGTATTTTAATTTCTCCTTTATCGCTTAGCTTGTACTTATCTTATCTTTAGCATGTCCTCTCGCTAGCATCTTTGACCTTTAGATAGGGTAGTCCTATGGTTGAAACATGTGTTTGAGACATGTTATGTATGATGGATGCGTGTGGATTCAAGTATTTTCTAGTGGTTGCTCGTGGATGCATATACACACATTTTAGGCACTAGATCGGCTCAGTCACTTCATATTGCATATAAATGTGTGTGCATATTTAAGTTAGTGGATGTATAATGGTTGTGCCATCATATGGATGCTGCATTTTGGTGAATGGGTGTGCATACATGTAGAAATAATATGTATCGATAGGGTTCTTCGCATACATAATGGATGCATGGCACTATCACGGTTTGCATTAAGGAGGTCAACTGAATCAGTAGACCACCTGATTTTGCATTAGATAGAGAACATATACACACACTTTTTGCATATGTTCATACAACATTAGGAATTTTATAAGGACAATGGATGCCTGTATTTGATGGCTGAGTAGATGATTGTTTGGATGTTAGGATATGCATTCTCCTTAACTTGGAGATTTCGGGGGCGAAACCCTTTAAGGAGGGGAGAATGTAACACCCCGTATTTCTGTTAACACTAAAGTAACAAATTAAAGAATAACTAATCTCAGATGTGAGAATTAAGGGAAACGGGTTGCACCATTGTGTTCATCTCGGGATTCTGGTAGAGATAGAGTCCGAGTTTGCATGAATTGGACTTCGTATGAAGAAGTTATGGCCATCGGAAGTTTCAGAAAATTCAAAACAGATTTCAGAAAATTCAAATTTCAGAGTCAATCAGGCCATGCGCGAAAACTCCCGCCAGGGCCAGGTCGACCTAGGGGTCGATCTGCCCCCCCCCCCCCCCCCGGGCAGATTTGTTTAGTGACCTGTTTGTGACTAGATGCTGAGTCATTAGGGTTTCTGATCTGCTCTGATTGGCTGGGATTAATTCTGGGTTGATCGAACGGCTTAAACTAATCCTAAACTCTATAAAAACACCTATAGACTCAAACCCTAAAATCAAAATAAAATTAGATTCATGGCCTCCATGCCATCACCTAGCAACTCAGCATAACCGCCACCAATTAGAGAGGAAGAAAGCAAATCTAATTCAATCCTTTTCAACTTTAACAACGAATCTTCTTCAAGGGAAAGCTAATGCAACTTCAGAACTCAGAATTCAGAACTCAAGACCTTCTTTGAGTTGTGAGTTCGATAATTTTAATAAAATAATTAGTAATTTAATTGGATTAAGTTATTATGTTGATTATATGGAATTAATGTGAATTATTGACCGCATATTATAATTATGTTGTAAAATTGTGATGTTGTAAATTCTATGATGTTATGTTGTGATGTTATCATCTATGTTGTAAAGTTATGATGCTATCGTCTATGTTGTAATTCTAAGATTGGCTTATGTTTAATCAAATCATCATGTTGTTCATATGCTAGTTTGGTTATGTTGATTCATATGATAAATCATATGTATGCAAGTTTAGATTTTGATTTAGACATGAATCATATGCAAGTTGGGTAAAATTATATGTGACCTTACATGTTCATGACATCTAGTTTATGTGAAAATTTGATCAAAGGTTAGGCTATGACATGTGTGAGTTATATCCTAAATTCTACATGCTAGTTTACATGTTTAGATGTAAGTTTAGACCATTGTTATGTTGCATAAATCACATACGCAAGTTTATATAAATATATGAGGTTGGAATATGAATCATTTTATGCAATTTTGTGGTTATTACCTATGCAAGTTTACACCTTTAGATATAGATCTATGACATACATGATTTATGCAAGTTTGTGACTATTACCTAAACAAGTTCACACCATTAGAATTGGATCTATGACATATGTAGTTTTATGCAAGTTATAACTTTGGCCTATGCAAGTTTTAGATGTAGAACATCATTCACACATGCAAGTTCACCCCTTATGTTTTGATCTAGTTGTAATTATATGTATGTTGTGATGTTTTCTCTTTATTCCATGAGTTAGAGTATTCGAGTCTAAAGTATATTTTACGTTAAACGAACGAACGTACAACGTGGGGGTAAAGGGGATAATATTAAAGGATTTAATTGGCATAAATGCCTTAAAAGGCATAAAATAAATTTGTGATGAAATTGGTATGATTTTACATACCATGAATAGATGGATATAATTGAGTCAATTATGGCCATAGTTAAATTTGGAATCAGTTGATAATTTGAATACGGAAAGTAATTCAAATTGGGGGATGATTAATTAGGAGTAATTAATCGTCTAAGACACGAGGATAGGCTCTTTTGTGGTGTAAGACTGCCCGGACCTGCCCGGAAAATCCAGCTGCCACAAATGCCAGTCTAATGTGAGAGGTCTTAGACTTAAATTAAATACGTAACAGTTGTAAAGACACGAGGTTAGGCTCTTTTGTGGTGTAAGACTGCCCGGACCCGCCCGGCAAATCCAGCTGCCACAAATGCCAGTCTAATGTGAGAGGTCTTTATGAGGTTACGATCTTAACGAATTAAGAAACACTTAACCAGATAAATATGTAGTGGGACATGAAGGGGTTAAGTGGGTGCCTTAGGTGGCATGTGGAATCTAGTGGGTGCCTTGGGTGGCATTTGAAATACGATTAGAAACACTTAACCAAAATTTGAAACATGTAAGTGAACATGAATAAGAAGAAGGTTAAGTGGGATGTACTAGAGGGGACCAAGCTTAGGTGGATAGCTTGTGTCAAGTAATGGGGGCCTGTTTCAACCAGTAACCCATACGTATCTTTGTGGGCTCGACCCAAGTCGAGGACGGGACACGCATACTGGGCTTGACTGTAAGAGGCCAAACCGGGTTAACGGTGGCAACGCAAGTCCAACGGGTTCATATGCGTGTGTGGACCCGTGCTGGTAGGTAAGACGTTGTTGCATCGTGTAGGTATAAGCCGTGCATTCTTTATTGTATCGGGTTGCCACTTTGGGGAGTGATATACCCCACTGTGGGGCCAGCACGGGTATCTACGACTTAGGGAGACGATCGCTTGGGGGTAGTGGGTACACCTAGTGGAGATAGGGGCAGGCGGCACCTATAAAGGCAGCTAGGGGTGCACGAAACTACTAGTATCATTATTAAGTTCTTAAGGCGGGATCAACCTTAGAGTGACTAGTGGTGGTGCAGTACAGTATAATAGAGGTGGTGCAGTATAGTAATTATCTTATAGTGGGTTAGGTGCTCTTTAACATTATCTTAGTTCATCTTGTTTCCTTGTTTACTCTGTCATACTCAATTGTTCACAGTCATTTCCTTATTTTCCAACTTATGCCTTAGCCTATTTATTTTGGTAATTATAGTGTTAATGTTATCCCACTCCCCAGACTTTATGTCTGACCCCCTTTGTTTCCTCCTCTTTTCTTCCTCACCCCCTCCCCCCTAGGTGCTCAGGTTGGAACTAGCACCAGTGGAGCTTGATTTTGGACAACTGTATTTCTTTCTTTTAGAAGATTGCTTGGATCGCTGAAGTAATGTTCAGCCTCTCTTATTTATGGCTATTTTGTATTGAGGATTATGTCTTTCAATTTATGTACTTTGATTTAGTCAAGATGGATATTATGTACTTGACTCTGGTTTTGATGATGTAATCAAACATTTGTATTTTCCGCTGCAATGAAATAAAGTTTTTAATTCTTCAAGTACTATTTATATCTGTTTTGTTGTTAAGTTTCTGTTCTATACTCACTTAAAACGCTCCATAGAAGTTAATGCATTCCCTTTGTGAGTGACATTAATGGATGTGGGGTGTTACAATAAGTTGAAAACTGCACTAAACATCCTTAGATGTAAAGCTACTAAATTTGACAATTCACTCTATATGAAGATCAAAGGCAAGTATAGTACATATATCCTAGTATATGTTGATGATCTAATCATTACTAGAAATGATAATGGTGAAATCAATCAGATTATCAAATATTTTGATAAAGCTTTCTCTATCAAAGACTTAGGAGAGTGAAGTTTCTTTATGGGTATTGAAGTCATCAAAAAATCAGATTTAGAAATAATGCTATGTTAAAGAAAATAATTCTTCGAGATCTTAATGAAAGCTAAGATGATCATTGTAACAACCCGAAAAATCTGAGCCATTATAAATTTTGTAATTTGGCTATTTTAGAGGATATTAAATATTTAAAACAAATTATTTTAAATAATAACGACGAAAAGTATGGTTGAATCGATGTTTGAAAGTAAATATAATTATTTTTAATTATATGCAAGGCCTGAAATGGCGCGGCAGTTTCAAATTTGGAATTCAAACTTTGACTAATTGTACCGGGTGCAAAATAAAATGGATTTTGGTGAAACCAAAAGTATTTAAATCTTTTATGAATATATTTCTAACGAATCTGAAAAAATCAAAGTTTAGTAGCGAGAATCAAAAGTTATGGCCAAATGAATTTTTAGAAAGGTCGCTATAGAGAATATATAGCCCTTGAAAATAGACATTTTGCAAACAACCTCAGAATTCGACGAAACCACTTTTGTTGGATTCGGGATGTCAAATTATTGCTAGGTTTCAAATTCCATAATTTTTGAAGTTAATATGTGAGCGTGGCGAAGGAAAATGTGTTTGGTTGATTTCAGTTAAATTGGATCGACAAGAAAATGGCCATTTTTCAAACGGTCTCAGAATTCGACGAAACTAGTTTTGTTGGGACCATATTGTCAAAACATAGCTAGATTTATTTTTCTGGAGTTTTTGGGATCAGTATGTGGCCCCGGCAAATTGAAATGTACATTCAAATCAAATATTGAATGTTTTATATTTTAATTTGAAGAAAAACTGACTGAAACAGTCGAATGGTCCTAAGAAACATATCCCATTGCGTTTGGAATGAGGGTATTTAGCTAGGGACGACAGTCGTTGGGTTTGGATTGCAGTCTGTGTGTGGAAGGGAGGTATTTTTGAAATTATAAAACTACGGGCCAATCAAATAATTTCTTTCATAAAATAAAAATATAAAAATATCAAACCCCCCTCCCCCCTCCCCCCGTTAAATGTGATCGACGGCGGCCTCCCTTCAAACCTTCCCTCCTCCTTATCTCCCTCCATACGCATCAGAATCGCCAGCTCCAGTTGGGGTTTTTGTGGAGAATCCTCCAAGCTTCAAATCAATACCCGCCTCGTCCCCTATCATCGAGTATTCACCGAGATCTGGCCCTCCAAAGTTCGAATCTTTCAAGCGCCGTCGCCGCCAGTGTAGGCCATCGATCTGATCATCGTGGGTGGCGCAGGGGAGCTCCTCCGAGCCTATTCAATGCTGCACCGCCCGATCCTCACATCATTTCATGGGTTTGCAGAATAACCTAACCCTAGTTTCGAACTGTTTTGAAAAGGTACGGGTTTGAATATAATTAACTGTTTTATCACACTTCCAAGCGCTATGAAATATGATTTACTTCTAAAAATCATATCTTTTTGCTATGTGGTCGAAATCCAGTGAAACAAGAGATAGTGGACTCGTATGGATGTCTTTTACACTCTAAGAAGAGACCGAATATTTTTCTGAGCCTTCTACAACTTGTGGAGGAGTGGAATCCAAGGTGATATTTCTAATTTATAAACGATATGGAAAACAACGATGTATAAATTATATAGTCGATGTATGAGTTATATAAGCGATGTACACCACATGTATAAGCGTTGTATAAGTTGTATGTTCGATGTATAAGTTATATATGCGTTGTAAAAATAATATATGCGTTGAAATAAATTGAAATGATATTGAAATGAAATCGAAATATATTTATATACGTATATATATATATATACTACCCTCGTGCACAGACCATGGACGATATATATTGGTTGTGATATCGTTTGGATTATTGGTTGATGTGAAATTTGGTGAATATCTTGAATGGTTGATTTGAAACGATTGATTGTGGTTGAAATCCCAATAGGATTAGTATATGGGAAAATTTGTCTGCGTACGAACTAGATATTGAAAATCCCCATTGTCAAAAGCTGCGAGGCTTTAACGTAAAGCGAGGAGCCGTACTCGGGACGGTGCTGGTTTTAACTACCCTACCGTTATGCTGCCGAAATTTTCAATAATATTCATGAATTATTTTCATGTGTTGAAACTATATTCATGTGTTGAATAGAAATTCATGTGTTGAATAGAAATTCATGTGTTGAATAGAAATTCATGTGTTGAATGAATTTCATGTATTGAATAATTTCTTTGAAAAATAAAAATAACATTTTTATTATATATATAGACTATATAAAATATTAGTATTTTAAATAAATTGTTTTAACACAAAAAATAACATTTTTACCTTATGTATGAACTATATAAAATAATCTTTTTTTGAAATAAATTGTTTTAACAATAAAAATCACATTTTTATTATATATATATATATATATATATATATATAAAAACTATAGAAAACATTCATGTGTTGAATAAAGGACTAAAACGATAAAAATCATATTTTTATCGTATGTTTGAAGTCAAAAACATTCATGTGTTGAATATATAGATTAAATAATAAAATCTACATTTTTATTGTGAATATGAAGTGCTAAAAATATTCATGTGTTGAATAAATATTTTTGATGATAAAAATATCATTTTTATCATGTAAACGACTCGCTAAAAATACACAAGTGTTGAAATAAATATTTGTTTGATATGAATATTATTTTTAACATGTGTATGAACTAAATAATGTAGTCATGCGTAGAAAGATATTTTTGTTCGCTAAAAATATCATTTTTATATGAAATATGAAGTGTTAAAAATGGTGATGTGTTGAAATAAATATCTACTGGATATAAATATCATTTTTTATCAAATATATGAAGTGAATATGGTTTTGAAATCGAAGAATGAATTATATTTTTATATATATATATAATTAAAATAATCGAATAACGAAGCTGCAGTTTGTATTTTGAAACCGTGATTTCAAAAGATTGTTGCGGGAGATCCGACCATCGGATTTTCCCGAAACCGAAACCGTTGGGTTCGCTTTGGAAATATCTTTCCAACGACACCCACTTTATAATGATCCAACGGCTGGATTGTCTGGAATGTTTAATTCAAATCTGAAGAAAAACAACGCCAGAATCGATTATATATATATAATTAAATTAAATCAAATAACGACGCTGTAGTTCGTATTTTGAAATCGTAACTTCAAACGATTGTACCGGGAGATCCGATCGTCGGATTTTCCCAAAACTGGAACCGTTGGATTCGTTTCGAAAATATTTTTCTAATGATATAAAATTTGTGAAGATCCAACGGTTAGATTTTCAGATATGTATAAATCAAATCTGAAGAAAAACAGCGTCACGGCCGCGTTACGGCCTGAAGCGTCGTTTGAGTGAATTGGCTATTTTTAAATAAATAGAAATAGCGATAAATCGTGATAAAATATTACAAACGATATGGAATGGAAATAAACTGAATTTGCTCGTGTAACACCCCGCCTCCGCTAGGGTCACTCGCAAAGGAATGCGCTAGCTTTAGGGGGGCATTATTGGTAAACATGCACAGAAATATCACAAGACAGAACATATAAAATAGCAGAAGTAAAATCGAACTTTCATAAATTCAATAATTAATGTCTAAAGCCTTTTACATTAGAGTACATCAAAACCTGTCTTGCAATAGTAAAGAAGCATAAAGACTTTTTAATAAATTATTCCCAAAGTAAAAACAGTAAAGCAGCCATAGCCAAGAGAAGTCCAAGCCATCCATGATGACCTTCAAGCAGAAGAAGTCCGAACTAAACAGCATTGTTTCCTCCCTGAAACCTGGGGGGAAACGGAAGAAAAGAGGCGAAACAAAACGGGTCAGTCAAAAAGACTGAGTAAGTCCTATCTACTTCCAGTATAAAAACAGGTAAAGGTAACATGACATGCATAAACTGAAAGTAAACATAAGGATAACTACAAGATAGATAAACCAGGGTAGCCGGTTGAACTACTGTGGCAAGGTAAACTAAGGTATCATGATAAACTACGGTGTTATGATAAGTCAAGGTATCACATCGTCAGATTTCTATCGAGTACATTATCCCAAGGTATCTACCCCGTCTAACATCCCACGGTATCTATTATGTATATTCTTCCTAGTTCTAACATGTATATTTGCTCTGCAGCTCTCGTACTAGTATCCCTACCTGCGTCATGTGTTAACCATGAATGTCCCTTGCTCAAAGTCGTGTAATGGTCCATGTCAACCTAATATCGCATATATAGGTTACTCAAATCATATGTTTCTTTCCATGTATATAAGTTCAGTCCTTTGCCGTACCTCGTACGGGCTTCCTCATGTCGTATTATCCTTGAAATCGTTTGGACTGTCACCCTTGTTCTAGCTAGGCTCTTCTATATGAATCATCGTTTGGACTACTAGGACTTACGCCACCTAGCACCACTAGGGATAACACTTACCTATTGCACGCTTTCGTATTTCGGTTTGGGTTAAACCACCTAGGCCACTAGGGATTACGCTAACCCTCAACCGCGCCCTTTTTCCCACGCATTCATCGTGAATCGTTTTTCTATAACTGTATGCACATGTATCACATCGTGCCATCCGAGTCCTGTCACAGGGCAAAACAAGAAATACAGGACTCGGTCGGGAGCTTTAGATTTATCTGCCGATGCAGATACTAAGGTCTGCTTTTCTACACGTGGCTATGGTCCCACGAGACCCCTCCCTCAACTAGTGAAAGGCAACACAAGAGAAAATCTTGCATGAGAACTACACTCCGGCCAGCCCACATCCTACGGCCTACCTCACCCATAATTAGATAGCAATTATGGTCTGTTGGGTGTTCCCTGCCTTTCCGTACGTACACGCTTGACTCAAGATGGTAGATGATCGACGAACTTGCTATCTCGGGCACCTTATGTATTCGTCGACTCACTGCTATCCACCCCAGTCTTTAGGTCGCTCGCATAGCAACCAAGGCATATTCTTGGTTCTTCTACCGCAGACCTCAACCTCTCGTGAGCCTAGTATATTGACCTGGCAGCTCACAGAGGGATCCCAAGAATATCCTCACGTTCCCCGAAGCCGCTGCTTCGTTACCCAGTTCGTTGGAGCCTTTATCTCAATCAGATAGCCTGCTCCTACACGCATACTTAAACGTTGACCTAACGTATCGGGTTACTAATCTATCTAAGAAATGGTCCAAATTTCCTTGACTAAGAATTATTACTTAGTTTCCCTTAACTAAGGTTTACCACTTAGCCTTATTTCCATAATCCTTGTTAACTATGGTTATTTACCTAATCCTCCGAATTAGGGTTTATCTAATGGGTTAAGTGTCACTTAAGTTCATAACTTAGCCCGTCTACAAACCATGTCAAAATTGGCTAAGTATCCAAGTCCAAGACTTAACCCTACAAACCATGTGTCAAGTTGGCTAAGTATATTAAGCAATCCATAACTTAACCTCGTCTAATTATCATTTTAGATTGGTTAATTATATAAATTAACTTGACCTTGTCAAATTACCGAGTCAAATCGGTCAAGCGTATTCAAGTGATTCGTGACTTAGCCTTATCATGTTTTCACGTTATATTGGTTAAGTATGGGCTAACTTAACCTCCATAAATTCACAAGTTAGATTGGCTAAGTATAGGTCACTTAACCACATCCAATTAACGAGTTAGATTGGTTAAGTTTAGGTCACTTAACCACATCAAATTAACGAGTTAGATTGGTTAAGTTTTGGTCACTTAACCACATCAAATCATCATGTATAATTGGTTAAGTATAAGTTGCTTAACCCCATTAAATTATCACATTAAGTTGGTTAAGTATTGGTTACTTAACCTCATTGAATTACCAAGTTTAAATTGGTTAAGTGTTTAACTTAACCCTATCGAATTACCGTGTTTAGATTAGTTAAGTGTGGATTACTTAACCCCATCTAATTACCGTGGTTAGGTTAGTTAAGTATCAATTACCTAACCCCGTCTTATTACCGTGTTTAGGTTAGTTAAGTCTTAATTACTTAACCTCATCTAATTACCAAGTCGGATTGGTTAAGTGTAAATTACTTAACCTCATCCCCTAATCATCTTGCATGGTTAAGTGTCATTAAGAAATCAAGTCCGGTCCCACTTAACCTACCCATTCGTGTCATATCGGTTAAGTGTCATTAGTCAAATTTACTTAACCTTATCATGTGGCATTAATTTAATTAATGCACTCTTAACCTCTCACATTAGACCTTGTTGTGGTTACTAGTTAAGCCGGGCGGGTCCGGGTAGATTTACACCACAACTTAGTCTAACCTCGGGTCTTAAGCGCGACATGACCAACTTCTCACATTGGATCCTATTGTTTGTAGCTACTAGTTAAGCCGGGCGGGTCCGGGTAGATTTATGCTACGAACTCAACCCAACCTCGAGTTGGCCACTTTCATGTTTAGCCTAGTGTCATGTTCATGGTCAAGTTTTCAAGCAATTGGGTAGACCTAACTTAATAGGTAAATTCCCAATGGGTAGACCTAACTTAATAGGTAAATTCCCAAGCCCATGTTTTTATGCATATTTACATGTTAACTTCCATGTTTATATTTCAAGTCATATTTTCAAGTATACACGTCATATTCAAGTTAAGATTTCGTGACATGTTCATGTTTATCTAACTACCCCAAAGTCATGTTTTCCAACGCAAACAAAAGCGAGTCAACATAGTAAGGATACTACGTCACATATTGGCCTCAAAACATGCATGATGCCAAAAGGGATTGGCTTCCACATGCACAACCTTGGCCAAAAACATGCATAGTGTCATAAGGTGATTTTGCCATAAACATGCATAGTATCTCAAGGGGATTTGGCCACAAACATGCATAGCATAAAAGGGGATTACTTGCATAAGTGTTCATGTCATAAACCTATCATGAAGGGATGAACATGCCCATGTTACTCATGTGATAAAAAGGTAAACTTGCATATTATCATAAGGGATTTCGGGTTCATATACTTGCATAGCCTCAAAGTCACATTCATGCACATGTTTCATGAGTCAAAGTGGTTTCAAGTGTGCATGCTAACATACCACAAGCAAAGGTCCAATCTTGCATGGCAAACTAGGTCCAATGTAACATGAATAGCATGGTTTAGTCGTTACAACATAACCCAAAGTCATATGTTCATGCTAAAGGGGCAAACTAGGTTCCCATAGGCTAACATACTCATGTTACTTTGCATTTTATCCCATGTCACATCAAGATCATCGTTTAAATCTACAAGTAGCTAGAACTTACTTAGCGTGGCAAGAGGACTAGGAGCATGAATCGTTTTGACGAAGAAAGGTGGCTCCTTTGATGAAGATCCGTCATGAAACTCGCATAGCAACGTTGATTTGGCCTCTATTTGGTGTAGCAAGCTTGCACCTTTTGATTTGAACCCGATTTGAATGCATAGGCTCTAGGGATTGGAGATGGAGGCCATGATCAAAATTGATTTTGGCAGCACTTAGTTGCTAGGTTTGATTTTTAGGGATTTAGGTTAGGTTTAGGGTCTTTTTATAGAGATTAGGATAGTTTTAGGCCATAGGATTAGATCTAGGATAGATAAGGACCATCAGATCTCGGAAGCTTCCAGAACCAGCCCAAGAACAAGACCAGGTGAGACAAACAGGTGCACCAGGCAACTTGCCCCGGCCACCCCCTGTCGACAGGCAAGTCGACAGGGCTGTCGACTCGGTCTGGGCCCAAGTCGACAGGCCTGTCGACAGCCCTGTCGACGTGGCCTAGGCGGGAAACTTCCCGCCTAGCCCCATATATGATTTTCAAAGCTATTTCCGAAGTTCAAATTTCCAGAAATCTTCTTTGGGCCTTTAACGGGTCATACGGACTCCGATTCTCGAAAACTCGGACTCTATTTCGCGTATTTTTCCGAGACGAACGCAATGGCACAGACCGTTTCACTTGATTCAGAATTTATAATTTAATTCTGTCTTGATTCTTGATTTAACGTGTTGTAAAAATTCGGGTTGTTACATTCTCCCCTTCTTAAAGGATTTCGTCCCCGAAATCTCAAAGTTAGGAAGAACATATCCTACCATCCATCATCCATCTACTCAAACCATCATCCACAAGCAACCATTGTCCTTAGACGACTCCTAATACTTTATGAATGTATGCAAAATGTGTGTGTACATGTTCCTTAGCTAATGCTAATGATCAGGCCTGAAAAATCTTTTGAATGCAAAAATATGTTTAGAGCTATGAATCCATCATGTATGCAAATAGTCCTAGTCATATACACTATATGCGTGCACAAACATTCAACCATATGCAACATCCGCATGATAACACATTCAATTTCATCCATAAACAAGTATAAATACTCGTGCATATGCAATATGAAATGTGACCGAGTCGAGCTAATATCTAATGTAAATTCGCGCATCCACGAGCAACCACTTGCAACCATTTGCAACCATATCAACCATAACATGTTTTAAATACATGTTTACATCCATAGGGTTCTACCTAAGATTCCCTGAAACAGGGTCGAGAAGATAAACAAAACAAACTCCGTACGGGATTTGTAACAGAGACAGGACCGAGAGGATATCCATAAAAGGTAGCCTACAAGCAAGCTCAACAGAAAAACAGGGATCGAGGATATATTCCCAAAAGAGATATCATGCACGTATTTAGTCTTCAGTCTCCTGAGTCGCATTACCTTGAGCTTAGTTCCATCGTGCCTTGACCGCCCCTTTTTCTTCACGATTTCGCAGCTTCTTATTTCCTGTTTCCATAACATGAGTTGGAACTCATTTCCTCGTCGCCTCTCGTTCCACTTGCACTTATTCTCCTTCTAGAATACTTGGCGCAAACAGGACTGCGTACACATTATTCCATGCGAGCCCTCAAAATTCACTAGTGAATCCTGGACCTTGTACCATAAGGTATTCCACGTAGAAAAACTTTCTCTTGAAAGTAAACAAGTTACCGTGCGCACTTACTAGGGTAATTCCCATAACCCATACATAATCGAAGTAAACCATCCGTCTTATTAGCGAACACCATTCGATCGGGTTTCTAATTTCCAACAAAGGCATCTAGGGATTCTAAGTAACTAATCATGACAGAACCCAAAAGGTTACGCGATACTTCAAGGGTATTACCAAAGCAAGCCAAGAGTCTAACTACCCTCCTTCTAAAACCGAGAGTGGCACCCCTTACTGGATAACCACTTCATTCCTAGAATCCATCCACAACTTATAAACATAAGCATTATTTCCAAGCTCAACACTTGATATAGACATTCTCAAATCCAAACAAGCCATGAGTAAATGGACCGATCTTCCAATAGGACTTGAGACAAAAACGGGATCCTCTACTACGCTAGTACTATGGTGCAGAGACTCAACTATCGAAGCGGACTTAAAAGATGCGGTGATCAAAACAAAGTCCCGACAGGATGATAGAGAAGAAAAGCTAAACCTTTAACAAGATCGTTACCCTCCTTCTGAGGTACCCTAGAAATGAGAGCATACTATTGCCCTCCGAATGATCTTGTCCCTGTTCCATGATACTTAACTACCCGTCCCGTTTCACCATGCCAAAGGTACTCTCTCGTCATGGGTTTCATTGTTCAACTTTTTCCCTCCTTTTAGGACTCAGCCATACCAACATGTTGCTTATCCCTGAGCTCGTATCCTTTATCCTTGTTCTTACTATTCTTTCATGCATAACTCTGCAATGGTCTCTCGAGAACCACCTCCATCGTACGGGAAACACTTACGCAGCTAGAAAGACTAGTCGCAGTCAAAACCACTGTGACTACAGATGGAGGAAAGAAAGGAAAAGAGATTCAATCAAGGAAACAAGGATAATGCTAATGGCCTTTGGGGAATAGCCTTTTTCTTTTTAAAAGAAAATTTTCTTGAAAAATGCTTCTTTGTAAACGGTTTTTCAAATAATTTTCAGAAGGTCTTTAAAAACTTTTGCCCAGTCTAGTAACCTTCTGCTCTGATACCAAATGTAACACCCCGCCTCCGCTAGGGTCACTCGCAAAGGAATGCACTAGCTTTAGAGGGGCATTATTGGTAAACATGCACAGAAATATCACAAGACAGAACATATAAAATAGCGGAAGTAAAATCGAACTTTCATAAATTCAATAATTAAGGTATAAAGCCTTTTACATCAGAGTACATCAAAACCTGTCTTGCAATAGTAAAGAAGCATAAAGACTTTTTAATAAATTATTCCCCAAGTAAAAACAGTAAAGTAGCCATAGCCAAGAGAAGTCCAAGCCATCCATGATGACCTTCAAGCAGAAGAAGTCCGAACTAAACAGCATTGTTTCCTCCCTGAAACCTGGGGGGGAAACGGAAGAAAAGAGGCGAAACAAAACGGGTCAGTCAAAAAGACTGAGTAAGTCCTATCTACTTCCAGTATAAAAACAGGTAAAGGTAACATGACATGCATAAACTGAAAGTAAACATAAGGATAACTACAAGATAGATAAACCAGGGTAGCCGGTTGAACTACTGTGGCAAGGTAAACTAAGGTATCATGATAAACTACGGTGTTATGATAAGTCAAGGTATCACATCGTCAGATTTCTATCGAGTACATTATCCCAAGGTATCTACCCCGTCTAACATCCCACGGTATCTATTATGTATATTCTTCCTAGTTCTAACATGTATATTTGCTCTGCACCTCTCGTACTAGTATCCCTACCCGCGTCATGTGTTAACCATGAATGCCCTTGCTCAAAGTCGTGTAATGGTCCATGTCAACCTAATATCGCATATATAGGTTACTCAAATCATATGTTTCTTTCCATGTATATAAGTTCAGTCCTTTGCCGTACCTCGTACGGGCTTCCTCATGTCGTATTATCCTTGAAATCGTTTGGACTGTCACCCTTGTTCTAGCTAGGCTCTTCCATATGAATCATCGTTTGGACTACTAGGACTTACGCCACCTAGCACCACTAGGGATTACGCTTACCTATTGCACGCTTTCGTATTTCGGTTTGGGATAAACCACCTAGGCCACTAGGGATTACGTAACCCTCAACCGCGCCCTTTTTCCCACGCATTCATCGTGAATCGTTTTTTATAACTGTATGCACATGTATCACATCGTGCCATCCGAGTCCTGTCACAGGGCAAAACAAGAAATACAGGACTCGGTCGGGAGCTTTAGATTTATCAGCCGATGCAGATACTAAGGTCTGCTTTTCTACACGTGGCTATGGTCCCACGAGACCCCTCCCTCAACTAGTGAAAGGCAACACAAGAGAAAATCTTGCATGAGAACTACACTCCGGCCAGCCCACATCCTACGGCCTACCTCACCCATAATTAGATAGCAATTATGGTCTGTTGGGTGTTCCCTGCCTTTCCATACGTACACGCTTGACTCAAGATGGTAGATGATCGACGAACTTGCTATCTCGGGCACCTTATGTATTCGTCGACTCACTGCTATCCACCCCAGTCTTTAGGTCGCTCGCATAGCAACCAAGGCATATTCTTGGTTCTTCTACCGCAGACCTCAACATCTCGTGAGCCTAGTATATTGACCTGGCAGCTCACAGAGGGATCCCAAGAATATCCTCACGTTCCCCGAAGTCGCTGCTTCGTTACCCAGTTCGTTGGAGCCTTTATCTCAATCAGATAGCCTGCTCCTACACGCATACTTAAACGTTGACCTAACGTATCGGGTTACTAATCTATCTAAGAAATGGTCCAAATTTCCTTGACTAAGAATTATTACTTAGTTTCCCTTAACTAAGGTTTACCACTTAGCCTTATTTCCATAATCCTTGTTAACTATGGTTATTTACCTAATCCTCCGAATTAGGGTTTATCTAATGGGTTGAGTGTCACTTAAGTTCATAACTTAGCCCGTCTACAAACCATGTCAAAATTGGCTAAGTATCCAAGTCCAAGACTTAACCCTACAAACCATGTGTCAAGTTGGCTAAGTATATTAAGCAATCCATAACTTAACCTCGTCTAATTATCATTTTAGATTGGTTAATTATATAAATTAACTTGACCTTGTCAAATTACCGAGTCTAATCGGTCAAGCGTATTCAAGTGATTCGTGACTTAGCCTTATCATGTTTTCACGTTATATTGGTTAAGTATGGGTTAACTTAACCTCCATAAATTCACGAGTTAGATTGGCTAAGTATAGGTCACTTAACCACATCCAATTAACGAGTTAGATTGGTTAAGTTTAGGTCACTTAACCACATCAAATTAACGAGTTAGATTGGTTAAGTTTAGGTCACTTAACCACATCAAATCATCATGTATAATTGGTTAAGTATAAGTTGCTTAACCCCATTAAATTATCACATTAAGTTGGTTAAGTATTGGTTACTTAACCTCATTGAATTACCAATTTTAAATTGGTTAAGTGTTTAACTTAACCCCATCGAATTACCGTGTTTAGATTAGTTAAGTGTGGATTACTTAACCCCATCTAATTACCGTGGTTAGGTTAGTTAAGTATCAATTACCTAACCCCGTCTAATTACCGTGTTTAGGTTAGTTAAGTCTTAATTACTTAACCTCATCTAATTACCAAGTCGGATTGGTTAAGTGTAAATTACTTAACCTCATCCCCTAATCATCTTGCATGGTTAAGTGTCATTAAGAAATCAAGTCCGGTCCCACTTAACCTACCCATTCGTGTCATATCGGTTAAGTGTCATTAGTCAAATTTACTTAACCTTATCATGTGGCATTAATTTAATTAATGCACTCTTAACCTCTCACATTAGACCTTGTTGTGGTTACTAGTTAAGCCGGGCGGGTCCGGGTAGATTTACACCACAACTTAGTCTAACCTCGGGTCTTAAGCGCGACATGACCAACTTCTCACATTGGATCCTATTGTTTGTAGCTACTAGTTAAGCCGGGCGGGTCCGGGTAGATTTATGCTACGAACTCAACCCAACCTCGAGTTGGCCACTTTCATGTTTAGCCTAGTGTCATGTTCATGGTCAAGTTTTCAAGCAATTGGGTAGACCTAACTTAATAGGTAAATTCCCAATGGGTAGACCTAACTTAATAGGTAAATTCCCAAGCCCATGTTTTTATGCATATTTACATGTTAACTTCCATGTTTATATTTCAAGTCATATTTTCAAGTATACACATGTCATATTCAAGTTAAGATTTCGCGACATGTTCATGTTTATCTAACTACCCCAAAGTCATGTTTTCCAACGCAAACAAAAGCGAGTCAACATAGTAAGGATACTACGTCACATATTGGCCTCAAAACATGCATGATGCCAAAAAGGGATTGGCTTCCACATGCACCACCTTGGCCAAAAACATGCATAATGTCATAAGGTGATTTGGCCACAAACATGCATAGTATCTCAAGGGGATTTGGCCACAAACATGCATAGCATAAAAGGGGATTACTTGCATAAGTGTTCATGTCATAAACCTATCATGAAGGGATGAACATGCCCATGTTACTCATGTGATAAAAAGGTAAACTTGCATATTATCATAAGGGATTTCGGGTTCATATACTTGCATTGCCTCAAAGTCACATTCATGCACATGTTTCATGAGCCAAAGTGGTTTCAAGTGTGCATGCTAACATACCACAAGCAAAGGTCCAATCTTGCATGGCAAATGTAACACCCCGAATTTCGGTTAATGCTAAAATTCACTAATTACAGAATATATATTCTCAGATGTGAGAATTGGGGGAAACGGGCTGCGTCATTGCGTTCGTCTCGGAAAAATACGCGAAATAGAGTCCGAGTTTTCGAAAATCGGAGTCCGTATGGCCCAGTTATGGCCCGATGAAGTTGGCAGAAAATTCAAAACTAAAAACAGAATTAAGAATTTAAAATTCAGATTTTAAATTGGACAGGCGGGGCCAGGCGGGAAGATTCCCGCCCTACCCATGTCGACAGGGCTGTCGACAGGCCTGTCGACAGGGGTGTCGACTTGCCTGTCGACTTGCCTGTCGACAGGGGCCTGGCGTCCAGTGAACCTGGGTGCACCAGGTTGCACCAGGTTGGGTCTTAGGCTGGCTTAGAGGGCTGGTTCTGGAAGCTTCTTGGATCTGATGGTCCTAATCCTATCTAGGGTTAATCTAAGGGTCTAAAATGCAACCTAATCCTATAAATAACACCCTAACCCTACCCTAATTCATTCATAATTAAATCTTGTAACTAAACTATGGCAAAATGAAACTTGATCATGGCCTCCACAAATCAATGAAGAGGAAAGCAAGCTAATCAACCTCTCTAATCAACTTCTAATCCATTCTAAGCATCTTAATCTTCTTCATTTGGAGTGCAAATTGCTAGTGGTGAGTTTCTATCACTTTGATGATCAATTGTTAAGATAAGTAGATTAGGTGTAATGAGACTTATGGTCTTGAATGCGGATTTGTGAGTTTGAATCATTTGTAATGATATGCTAATCTATGTATAATATTAATCCTAAGTTGAATATGTAAGTTATGCAAGTTGAATATGTGAGTTTATGCATGTTGAATATGTAAGTTATGCAAGTTGAATATGTGAGTTTATGCATGTTGAATATGTAAGTTATGCAAGTTGAATATGAGAGTTTATGCAAGTTGGATATGTGGGTTTATGTATAATAAGTAATTGATATTATGCAAGTTTAGTATGTGATTCTATGCATGCTAAGTATGTGATAATATGCATGATTAATGAGTTATTTTATGCATATTTAACAAGTGGGCTTATGCATGTTAAACAAGTCCATATGCAAGTTACATGTATGATAATATATGCTATGCAAGTTACATGTTTGTTAAAATGCGAGTTACATGTATGTTAATATGCAAGATATGCTATGCAAGTTACATGTTTGTTAATATGCAAGTTACATGTATGTTAATATGCAAGATATGCTATGCAAGTTACATGTTTGTTAAAATGCGAGTTACATATATGCAAGATATGCTATGCAAGTTACATGTTTGTTAATATGCAAAATATGCTATGCAAGTTACATGTTTGTTAATATGCAAGTATGTGAATGCTTATGCAAGAATGCGAATGCTTATGCAAGTTATGTGTATGCTTAAATGCATGTTTAACATGTTATGCAAGTTGTGAGAATGCGTATATGCAAGTTCAACATGTTATGCAAGTTATGTGTGCTTATGCAAGTTCATATGCAATAGGTTGTGCAAGTCATGTGCGATAATATGCAAGTTTGGGTTAAATGTAGTTGGGTTAATATATGCTCATATATACAAGTTGACATCCTCTTAACCCATGACAAAGTTATATGCTAAGATTTGGGTAAAACCCATGATATTTGTGATGGATCTTCCCTTTTTATTTTGTCGTGAAATGAGAACGATTTGCGTGGGGAACGATGGGGTTAATAAATATGTTAATTAAAGTATGGTTGGGTATGATTAAGCATACCATAAAAATAAATTAACATAAGTGGGAATTTACCTATTGAGTTAGGTCTACCCCATGGGAATTTACCTATTGAGTTAGGTCTACCCATGTTATGCAAACTTGATATTAATTAGGGATAATTAATATGGGGGTGATTAATTAAGTGTAATTAATCGACTAAGACACGAGGTTGGACTCATTTGTAGTGTAAAACTGCCCGGACCCGACCGGCTTAACCAGTTGCTACAAATGTTAGCCCAATGTGAGAGGTCTTAGGCACAAACTAAATACGTGATTAATGTAAAGACACGAGGTTAGACTCGGTTATGACATAAGGCTGCCCGGACCCAACCGGCTTAACCAGCGGTCATAAAAGATAGTCTAATGTGAGAGGTCTTTATAAGGATCACGGTCTTAATTAATTATGAAACACTTAACCAAATTAGCATGTAGTAGGACATGAGGGTTAAGTGGGTACCTTGGGTGGCACGTAGTAACTAGTGTGGGTGCCTTGGGTGGCATGAGGAAACTAGTGGGTTGCCTTGGGTAGCAATAGAAAATACGATTAGAATACTTAACCAAAGTGGAACATGGAATTAAACATGATTAAAGGGTTAAGTAAGTGCCTCGGGTGGCATGTGGGAATTAAGTAAATGACTTGGGTGGCATGTGGAAATCTAGTGGGTGCCTTGAAAGGAAATTAAAATAGGATTAATGACTTAACCAAAGTAATTATAACATGTAAGTGGACATGGTTAAAGGGGTTAAGTGGGATACACTAGATAAGGTTACAAGCTTAGGTGGTAGCTTGTGGGGGCCCATTTCAACCAATATCCCAAACGTATCTTTGTGGGCTCGACACAAGTCGAGTGACGGGACACGCATATTGGGCTTGACTATAAGAGGCAAAAACGGGTTAGCGGTGGCAACGTAGGACCAACGGGTTCCATATGCGTGTGTGGACCCGGGCTGGTTAATAAATCGTTGTTGCATCGTGTAGATATAAAGCCGTGCACCATTGATACTATCAGGTTGCCACTTTGGGAAAACGATACACCCCATTGTGGGACCAGCACGGGTATCAACGTTAGGGAGCCGATCGCTTGGGAATAGTGGGTACACCTAGTAAAGATAGGGGCAGACGGCACCTATGTAGGAGTAAAAGAAACTACTGGGTAAAAATTACTAAGTACATTTAGTGGGGTCAACCTTTAAGAGGAACTAATATTGGGTAGGTAGAACTGGTGTGGTGCAGTGTAGGAATTACTTTTGGGTGGATAAGTCTGGGGCAGTGTAATCTAGTAATTATCCTTGGGTGGATAAATGCGTCTTTACGATGATCTTAGTTTATCCTAAGTTTACCAAGCTGCTTAGTGTAGCCATTCATCCCCAGTCGTTACCGTATATCAACTTATGTCTTCTCTGGTTATTTTAATGATTGTATTGTTAGGGTTATAGGACTCACTCAGACTTATGTCTGACCCCGTTGTTTTTATCTTTTTCCCCCAACCCCAGGTTATTAGAGTGGGCCTGGTGCTAGTGGGCTTTGATCTGATTGATGTATCTATCCTATGGAGCTTGGACCTCTGAAGTGAAGCCGAGCTTATCTTTCCTTCTATGGCTATTAGTTATGTAGTGGGATTATGTACTTCTATTTTATCAAGATGGATATTATGTACTTGACTCTGGTTTATGGTTTTGTGATGTAACCAAACATGTATTACTTTCCGTTGCAATGAAATGATGATTTAAATTTTCAAGTATTACTTATATATCTGTCTTGCTGTAATTTTACTGTTCTATATTCACTTAAAATACTTCACCGAAACTAAGGCATTCCCCTGGTATGAGTGACCTTAGCGGACGTGGGGTGTTACACGTGGTATCAGAGCTTGAGGTTACCAGAACAGATAAAATCTTTAGAAAAACTATTTTTCTAAGAAAATTTTTGAAGGAGTATTTTCAAAAACATGTCTTTTAAGAGAAAAGCATAATCCCCGATAGCCATATCTTTATCTTTCGAATTCTCCGTTTGAATCTCTTTCTCTCTCGGTTTGAGTTTCCCCTCCGTGTGTAGATGATCTTTCTAAGATAGATAAGGATGGAAAACCGCTTCAAGGGAATTAGACGTAAATCAGATTAGAAGTTGGTTCAAGAAGGAGGAGAACTTGTAAGTACTTATTGGATGGACGATGGGAGGAAGGCTCTAATAGTTGTTTGGTTAATGAAGGACGAAACCTCATTAATGGGAGGTTACGAGTGGAGAATGGGAAGGAGAAGGCTAGTAGTTATCCTTTTGGGAGGAATAGGACACCTTATTAGGATTGTCCAAAGAAGCAAGGGCAAGGTAGGGAATCTTAGTGAGGATAGTTGTATTTCCTCACGACTAGGGTGCCAGATGGGAATAAGACCGTCTAGGTTGGAATTTGGATTTCTTTATTATCCGATCCAAACTTTATTTGATTCTGATGTATCGAGTTCGTTTATCTCATCATTGTTAGTTGAGTCACTGCACTTAGACACCAGTTTAGTAGATGATCCCTTAGTTGTTTCAAACCCAATTGGGCTCCATGATGTGTTTGGGTTTATACTTAGTGTTGAGTTTGGATGTGACGCTTGTTGGGCTTCACAGGCTATGGGTTAGTTTTGGGGGCATGGACTGGTTATCCAGTAGGGGTGCCGTTCTTGATTTTGATGAGAGAGTTGTTAGGCTTATGACCCGCTTGGGTAACACTCTCGAGATCTCTTGTAATCCCATAGAATCTGTTATGCTAAGATATCTAGAATCGCTTGACACGTCGGTCGAGAGTTTGCGATCTGTTAGAAGTGGTCCGGGAAAACTCGGATGTGTTTGAGAAGGGGAAGGGCTTACCTCCGGAGCGGGAGATTGACTTCCAAATATATCTGGTAAACAATGCCAAACCAGTGACTTGGCCAGTGTTCCACAAGGCTCCTCGTGAGAGGAGGGAACTCCATAAGTAAGTAGGCGATTGTTTGAGAAGGGGTTCATAAGAAGAAGTATATCGGAGTAGGGCGCTCCAGTAGTTTTTGCCATGAAGGCGGATGGGTCCCTCAGACTTTGTGTAGGCTAAAGAGAACTAAATAAACTCACAAAGAAGAATAGACACCCATTGCTGAAGATTGATGATCTCTTTGATCAGTTAGTTGGCGCCTCAGTATTTTCGCAGTTGGACTAAGCCACATGGTTTCGTCAGTTGAGAGTGGCTGACGATAGTATAGAGAAGATTGCCTTTAGGACTCCGGATGGTTTTATGAGTGGCTGGTGATGCTATTTGGTTTGACGAACGCCCCCGCATACTTTGTTGATTGGAAGAGAAGGGTGTTCAGGGAGTACCTAAATAAGTTTGTGATGATCTTTGTGGATGACATCTTGGTCTTTTCTAGGAGCGAAATAAGTTTTCATATGTGCTCAATAGGTTGAGCAAAGCCAGTTATGGGATAAAACGGTGGTTTTGGAGCGAGACTGGCAAGGACATCCAAAGTTGGTCAAAGGCTTAATTGTTTAGCCATTATTATTATTATTTTTAGTATCATCTCACGTAGGTTGCCTGAACTCGAAGGAGATATCCCTTGGGTGTTTGTCTGATATTGGTTTCGGCCTTTGGGGCTTGCATTTGGGGGATGTCGAATTCGACTAGGGTGGTCTGCGTGAGAGATGGACAGTTGTGACGATTTTGGATAGGATTCTTAGCATCTTATGAGTTTGAGATAGCGTATACCTCTAACAAGGGAAACATGGTAGCAGACGCCTTAAGAAGAAAAAGGTTGTCCGTTGAATTATAGAGTTTAGAATTTATTTCTATGTTTGACTTTAGACCTTCTGTTGATTTTGTATCCGGTTTGCTAGCCTCCTTGGAGGATAGGCCTACTCTTTTGGGGCGTATTGGCGGAGCACAGCGAGACGACCCACAATTGGTTGAGTTAGTAAAGAAGCTCATAAGGAGGGGAGTCGTCCAACCATTTAAGTAGGTACACCCTAGATGGAAGGGGTGGTTGCGTAGAGACGGTAGACTTTGAGTACCGCAAGACGAGAGTTTGAGGAAGGCTATACTTGATGATATACATCGGTCGAGGATAACCATTCATCCCGGTAGGGACAAGATGTACCAAGACATAAAGCGAGTTTTCTTTTTGGCCAATCTGAAGAAAGACACGGCCAAGTATGTCGCTAGATGCTTGGTGTGCTAACAAGTGGAAGCGGAGCAGAAGAAACCCGGAGGGTTGCTTCACCCGTTAGAAGTTCCGTAATGGGGAGTGGGATAGTGTCTCATTGGATTACCGAAATCAAGGAAGGGTAATACGGGGATTGGGCTTATGGTAGATAGACTTACTAAGTGTGCCCATTTCATACCCGTGAAGAGCAAGAGGACTGTTACATGTCTTGCTTCAGTTTACCTTCGAAAGATTATTAGATTGCATGGTGTACCTTCCAGCATTGTGAGTGATCAAGATCCTATTTTCACTAGTGAGTTTTGGAAGATTTTGCAAGAGGCGGTAGGGACTCAGTTGTGTTTGAGCACCGCATATCATCCTCAGATGGACGGTTAGACCGAGAGGGTGAACCGTATCTTAGAATATCTTTTGAGGTTATGTATTTTGGATTTTGGAGGTACATGGGAAGAGCATCTCCCATTGGTGGAGTTCGCATATAATAGCAGCTTTCAGTCCAGGAGTGGTATGGCTCCTTTTGAAACTCTTTATGGAAGGCCTTGTTGATCACCTACATGTTAGTGGGAATCTACAGATAAGATCTTGGTTGGGCCGATGTGATTAAAGAGTCCTCAGAGAAGATTGACTTGATTCAAAGAAGGATGAAAGCAGCACAGGATAGGCAAAAATCTTATGCGGACAAGAGAAGGACGGATCTTGAGGTTGAAGTTGGGGACATGGTTTTATCAAGGTATCTCCGTTGCGGAATGTGGTTCACTTTGGATCTGTTAGGAAGTGAGTACCAAGGTTTGTAGGGCCATTTCCCATTAAGGAAAGAATTGGACAGATGGCATATAAAGTGGAGTTGCCTGACAAACTTAGTGGTGTACCGGGTGTACTTCATGTGTCCCATTTGAGGAAGTGCTTACATGAAACCGCTGAGGTGGTAGAGCCGAGTTTGCTTAAAGAAGCAGAGTTAGAGCGCGATGAGACGATTCGACGAGCTCCTACTCGCATCATTGGGTTAGAGACTAGGAAGTTGAGGAACAGAGAAGTTCAGCTAGTTAGAGTGCAATGGGGAGATGACGAAAGCAATGCTACTTGGGAGACGGAAGCGAAGATGCGTTCTTTGTATCCATTTCTTTTTGAGAGTATGTCTTTTAACTTCTCCTTTATCGCTTGCCTAGTACTTACCTTATCTTTAGTATGTCCTCTCGATTAGTGCTGTTTGACCTTTAGATAGGGAAAACCTATGGTTGAAACATGTGTTTGAGACATGTTATGGTTGATGGATGCAAGTGGATGCAAGTGTTTGCTAGTGGTTGCTCGTGGATGCATATATACACACTCTAGGCACTAGATCGGCTCAATCACTTCATATTGCATATTGCATAAAATTGTGTGTGGTTAGCTATATTTATGGATGTATAATGATTGTGTTATCATATGGATGATGCATTTTGGTGAATGATTGTGCACTCATATAGATACTGTATGTGTCGATAGGGTTATCTCGCATACATATTGGATGCATGGCACTATCATGGTTTGCATATGTTCGTACATTAGATAGGGAACATATACACACACTTTTCGCATATGCTCATACATCATTAGAAATTGTTTAAGGACAATGGATGCTCGTGTTTGATGGATTGAGTAGATGGTTGTTTGGATGGTAGGATATGCATTCTCCTTAGCTTAGAGATTTCGGGGATGAAATCCTTTAAGGAGGGGAGAATGTAACACCCCGAATTTCGGTTAATGCTAAAATTCACTAATTACAGAATATATAATCTCAGATGTGAGAATTGGGGGAAACGGGCTGCGTCATTGCGTTCGTCTCGGAAAAATACGCGAAATAGAGTCCGAGTTTTCGAAAATCGGAGTCTGTATGGCCCAGTTATGGCCCGATGAAGTTGGCAGAAAATTCAAAACTAAAAACAGTATTAAGAATTTAAAATTCAGATTTTAAATTGGACAGGCGGGGCCAGGCGGGAAGATTCCCGCCCTACCCATGTCGACAGGGCTGTCGACAGGGGTGTCGACTTGCCTGTCGACTTGCCTGTCGACAGGGGCCTGGCGTCCAGTGGACCTGGGTGCACCAGGTTGCACCAGGTTGGGTCTTAGGCTGGCTTAGAGGGCTGGTTCTGGAAGCTTCTTGGATCTGATGGTCCTAATCCTATCTAGGGTTAATCTAAGGGTCTAAAATGCAACCTAATCCTATAAATAACACCCTAACCCTACCCTAATTCATTCATAATTAAATCTTGTAACTAAACTATGGCAAAATGAAACTTGATCATGGCCTCCACAAATCAATGAAGAGGAAAGCAAGCTAATCAACCTCTCTAATCAACTTCTAATCCATTCTAAGCATCTTAATCTTCTTCATTTGGAGTGCAAATTGCTAGTGGTGAGTTTCTATCACTTTGATGATCAATTGTTAAGATAAGTAGATTAGGTGTAATGAGACTTATGGTCTTGAATGCGGATTTGTGAGTTTGAATCATTTGTAATGATATGCTAATCTATGTATAATATTAATCCTAAGTTGAATATGTAAGTTATGCAAGTTGAATATGTGAGTTTATGCATGTTGAATATGTAAGTTATGCAAGTTGAATATGTGAGTTTATGCATGTTGAATATGTAAGTTATGCAAGTTGAATATGAGAGTTTATGCAAGTTGGATATGTGGGTTTATGTATAATAAGTAATTGATATTATGCAAGTTTAGTATGTGATTCTATGCATGCTAAGTATGTGATAATATGCATGATTAATGAGTTATTTTATGCATATTTAACAAGTGGGCTTATGCATGTTAAACAAGTCCATATGCAAGTTACATGTATGATAATATATGCTATGCAAGTTACATGTTTGTTAAAATGCGAGTTACATGTATGTTAATATGCAAGATATGCTATGCAAGTTACATGTTTGTTAATATGCAAGTTACATGTATGTTAATATGCAAGATATGCTATGCAAGTTACATGTTTGTTAAAATGCGAGTTACATATATGCAAGATATGCTATGCAAGTTACATGTTTGTTAATATGCAAGATATGCTATGCAAGTTACATGTTTGTTAATATGCAAGTATGTGAATGCTTATGCAAGAATGCGAATGCTTATGCAAGTTATGTGTATGCTTAAATGCATGTTTAACATGTTATGCAAGTTGTGAGAATGCGTATATGCAAGTTCAACATGTTATGCAAGTTATGTGTGCTTATGCAAGTTCATATGCAATAGGTTGTGCAAGTCATGTGCGATAATATGCAAGTTTGGGTTAAATGTAGTTGGGTTAATATATGCTCATATATGCAAGTTGACATCCTCTTAACCCATGACAAAGTTATATGCTAAGATTTGGGTAAAACCCATGATATTTGTGATGGATCTTCCCTTTTTATTTTGTCGTGAAATGAGAACGATTTGCGTGGGGAACGATGGGGTTAATAAATATGTTAATTAAAGTATGGTTGGGTATGATTAAGCATACCATAAAAATAAATTAACATAAGTGGGAATTTACCTATTGAGTTAGGTCTACCCCATGGGAATTTACCTATTGAGTTAGGTCTACCCATGTTATGCAAACTTGATATTAATTAGGGATAATTAATATGGGGGTGATTAATTAGGTGTAATTAATCGACTAAGACACGAGGTTGGACTCATTTGTAGTGTAAAACTGCCCGGACCCGACCGGCTTAACCAGTTGCTACAAATGTTAGCCCAATGTGAGAGGTCTTAGGCACAAACTAAATACGTGATTAATGTAAAGACACGAGGTTAGACTCGGTTATGACATAAGGCTGCCCGGACCCAACCGGCTTAACCAGCGGTCATAAAAGATAGTCTAATGTGAGAGGTCTTTATAAGGATCACGGTCTTAATTAATTATGAAACACTTAACCAAATTAGCATGTAGTAGGACATGAGGGTTAAGTGGGTACCTTGGGTGGCACGTAGTAACTAGTGTGGGTGCCTTGGGTGGCATGAGGAAACTAGTGGGTTGCCTTGGGTAGCAATAGAAAATACGATTAGAATACTTAACCAAAGTGGAACATGGAATTAAACATGATTAAAGGGTTAAGTAAGTGCCTCGGGTGGCATGTGGGAATTAAGTAAATGACTTGGGTGGCATGTGGAAATCTAGTGGGTGCCTTGAAAGGAAATTAAAATAGGATTAATGACTTAACCAAAGTAATTATAACATGTAAGTGGACATGGTTAAAGGGGTTAAGTGGGATACACTAGATAAGGTTACAAGCTTAGGTGGTAGCTTGTGGGGGCCCATTTCAACCAATATCCCAAACGTATCTTTGTGGGCTCGACACAAGTCGAGTGACGGGACACGCATATTGGGCTTGACTATAAGAGGCAAAAACGGGTTAGCGGTGGCAACGTAGGACCAACGGGTTCCATATGCGTGTGTGGACCCGGGCTGGTTAATAAATCGTTGTTGCATCGTGTAGATATAAAGCCGTGCACCGTTGATACTATCAGGTTGCCACTTTGGGAAAACGATACACCCCATTGTGGGACCAGCACGGGTATCTACGTTAGGGAGCCGATCGCTTGGGAATAGTGGGTACACCTAGTAAAGATAGGGGCAGACGGCACCTATGTAGGAGTAAAAGAAACTACTGGGTAAAAATTACTAAGTACATTTAGTGGGGTCAACCTTTAAGTAGGAACTAATATTGGGTAGGTAGAACTGGTGTGGTGCAGTGTAGGAATTACTCTTGGGTGGATAAGTCTGGGGCAGTGTAATCTAGTAATTATCCTTGGGTGGATAAATGCGTCTTTACGATGATTTTAGTTTATCCTAAGTTTACCAAGCTGCTTAGTGTAGCCATTCATCCCCAGTCGTTACCGTATATCAACTTATGTCTTCTCTGGTTATTTTAATGATTGTATTGTTAGGGTTATAGGACTCACTCAGACTTATGTCTGACCCCGTTGTTTTTATCTTTTTCCCCCAACCCCAGGTTATTAGAGTGGGCCTAGTGCTAGTGGGCTTTGATCTGATTGATGTATCTATCCTATGGAGCTTGGACCTCTGAAGTGAAGCCGAGCTTATCTTTCCTTCTATGGCTATTAGTTATGTAGTGGGATTATGTACTTCTATTTTATCAAGATGGATATTATGTACTTGACTCTGGTTTATGGTTTTGTGATGTAACCAAACATGTATTACTTTCCGTTGCAATGAAATGATGATTTAAATTTTCAAGTATTACTTATATATCTGTCTTGCTGTAATTTTACTGTTCTATATTCACTTAAAATACTTCACCGAAACTAAGGCATTCCCCTGGTATGAGTGACCTTAGCGGACGTGGGGTGTTACAGCAAACTAGGTCCAATGTAACATGAATAGCATGGTTTAGTCGCTACGACATAACCCAAAGTCATATGTTCATGCTAAAGGGGCAAACTAGGTTCCCATAGGCTAACTTACTCATGTTACTTTGCATTTTATCCCATGTCACATCAAGATCATCGTTTAAATCTACAAGTAGCTAGAACTTACTTAGCGTGGCAAGAGGACTAGGAGCATGAATCGTTTTGACGAAGAAAGGTGGCTCCTTTGATGAAGATCCGTCATGAAACTCGCATAACAACGTTGATTTGGCCTCTATTTGGTGTAGCAAGCTTGCACCTTTTGATTTGAACCCGATTTGAATGCATAGGCTCTAGGGATTGGAGATGGAGGCCATGATCAAAATTGATTTTGGCAGCACTTAGTTGCTAGGTTTGATTTTTAGGGATTTAGGTTAGGTTTAGGGTCTTTTTATAGAGATTAGGATAGTTTTAGGCCATAGGATTAGATCTAGGATAGATTAGGACCATCAGATCTCGGAAGCTTCCAGAACCAGCCCAAGAACAAGACCAGGTGAGACAAACAGGTGCACCAGGCAACTTGCCCCGGCCACCCCCTGTCGACAGGAAAGTCGACAGGGCTGTCGACTTGGTCTGGGCCCAAGTCGACAGGCCTGTCGACAGCCCTGTCGACGTGGCCTAGGCGGGAAACTTCCTGCCTAGCCCCAGATCTGATTTTCAAAGCTATTTCCGAAGTTCAAATTTCCAGAAATCTTCTTTGGGCCTTTAACGGGTCATACGGACTCCGATTCTCGAAAACTCGGACTCTATTTCGCGTATTTTTCCGAGACGAACGCAATGGCACAGACCGTTTCACTTGATTCCGAATTTATAATTTAATTCTGTCTTGATTCTTGATTTAACGTGTTGTAAAAATTCGGGTTGTTACAGCTCGGTTTATTGGATATTTGATGGTTGAATGTGTTTGGCGTGAAAATTACATTAAAGAACAGAATTATTGATGTCGAATAATTTAACCATTGAAATGAATTGATTTGAAATTCTAAATATACGTGAATTATTTGAAAAGGCCGAGTTAATTCTCATTTCAAATAATTGATTGATGGTTAGAAGTCGAAGATATGAAGATGGTGCAAGACCGATGATCTTCACGTCGAATGGAGGGGTGCTACTGATGCTCATGATAGGAGTAGCTACCTTGAAGGGGCTGAAGTGGTAGCCGTCCGGACGTACTTGTTGATTGTACGGATATGCGAGGTACAAGGTGCCTCCGGATTCGTTCAGACCCAGAACAAACTTGTAAATGGACTGTGTGTCTAATATTGGATTTTGTTCTGTGCTGATTGATCTCTATTAAATATATATCTTCTTGGCGGCGGAGATTTTATTCTCTTGCTTAACGCCCTTCTCTGAGACGTACGAGCTCAGAGGTTATATATCGATAGAAATCAGTCGCATGGAGTGAATTGCCTGTGTGGCATGCCTAAGTGGCAGGTGATCAGGGCTTCTGTTGAAAAGCAAAGTTTTGTGGTTGATGATCAAAACACGGCCTGTGTGGCATAGCTTTGTGTTTAGCATTGTTTCACGAGCCTCACACACCGATATGAGCCAGAAACGGGAGAGGACCTCTGGGAGGACCTGCGTTTCTTTCTAGCTAGGAGTGGTGTTTTGGGTTTGACACGCCCGGGCATTTTACTTATGTGAATGATGGATAGCGAGGCGCCTCGGTTAGTTCGGTCTCTTCGGAACCAATGGTTTGGTCGGTGGATGACCAGTTTACGCCCCATAGGGTGGGGAAACGCATTGTTCAAGCATTTTAATCCACATCGAGTGGACCGGTCCTGACGATCCAGGGACCCACCTGAGTCTGGGCCCTGAGACATGGTAGGCTAGATTGTCTCGAAGCGGTAAGGACGATCCCTTGCCTTGGTTCATGACGGAAATCCAATTTCCAAATACGACATCGTGCGGTTTTGATTGTATACCTATATATGGCGACATAGTGGTATGGGGCATTAATGCCGTTTATGATTGATATTTATGATTGAAATTGTTTTTGAAACATATAAACACTAGTAATAATATCAAATGCTTTTGTTTTATTCGTATCAAGCATATTTTGGCCATTATAAGGTAGAACTCTATCCTCCGGTTTGAGTTGCATTTTGTGATGGGAACTGAGTCTTATAATGGCTTCATTTTTATAAAAAGCATTGCGATGTTTAAAAGATTCACTTGTATTGAAGCACTGGCAGAGTAAACCCGTTCCGCGAAAGTGGTGTGGTCCTGTAATTGGCCTTATTGTAAAATATGTTAAGTAGATTTCTCGTACCAGTTCCATGACTGACTCGTAATTTGTTTCACTTACAAACTCGGGTGCCCCTATTTCTACACGGGCAGCCTTGTATTCAGGTTTTAGCAGGCTCTTTCTGGATAGCTGGAGCTGAAGATGGATTCTATCATTTATCTCTTTTTATGCTGTTCAGCTCTTGTTGTACATATCATGTTTTGATTCCGCTGTAGACATTTATGTATAGCTAAACTTTATTTTGCACTAAGTATGATCCTGTATACTATGTAACTCTGATGATTATGTTTATCCAGTGTATTCTATTGTACATTATCTGGTGTATTTAATTATTTCTGTTTTGTTGTTATTCGTTTATGTGTTATATTCCAAAGATTACCCTTGCCACCGTTGTACGGGGTTTGGGGTCGTCACAACGTGGTATCAGAGCTTTGGTTAAGCTTAGTTCTGGAATATAACATATTAACGAACTCGTCAGAAATAGAACCAGTAGTGTTCTAAGACGGATCGCTCATTTCAGATAGGATTAGTAATATCCTAGTATGAGTATAGCAGAATGAAATACACCCCGGTAGACACATTTACATTAAAGTATATGTCTCTATGTTTAGAAATACCTTTTCTGTTGGCCTGACACTTTGTCTGTTATTTGCATACATAGAAAATGAGTGGCAGAAGCAGAAGAAATAATCCTATGGTCCAACAAACTAATGAGCCAGTTGTGCTCCCTCAGTCAGGATCGGATATAGAAGCTCTATTGAAAAGATATCGAAATCTGGGAGGAGTACCATTCTCGGGCAATGAATCTATTATTCAAACTCAAGCTTGGATGAGTTCTGCTGAAAGAATTTTTGAACGTTTCCAGCTGAGAGATGATCAGAAAAGATTAGTGGCATCTTGGGCACTCAAAGATGAAGCTTTAATCTGGTGGGAAACGGTTATTAAGGATAATCCAGAAGGTAATATTACCTGGGATAGATTTAAAGTGATTTTCATAGAAAGATTACCCTTGCCATCGTGGAACGGGGTTTGGGGTCGTCACAATCAAGCTAAACCCATACTAACTCCTAAGACGAGCAATTTACACTTGTCAAAATGTAAGGGTGAAACATTTTCTGATGTAAATGTTGAAGAATGGAATTTTGATGACAACAACCTTGTTTCAATCTTTATTGATTTAAAAGTATACTAACACCTTTATTTAGAATATATATATATATATATATATATGCGGGAAATAAATTTTGAAGACTGTATAGTTCAAGAGATTCAAGATTTCATAGGAGATTCAAGACTCATGAGTATCAAGATATCAAGAGCCAAGATTATCACAGTAATATAATCTAGTTATTATGTTAAAACTCTGATTAGAACTCTCAAATTTTGTTTTCAAATTATTCTTTTTAAATTGATTTCAAATTATTTCAAACTCATTTCAAAAAAAAATCATCCAAAGATTTTACTTATGATTTCAAATATATAAGTTTCTTATATAGTTTACATATATATATGTATATTATAAAGTTATATAAATGTTTATAATTGCATTAATTTTATATCATTTATTTATATAGTTTTTATATTATATATTTACATTGTATATTACCAAGTTTTAATACTTTAGAAAATATATTTTAGATAACTAGTTTTGATTCAAGAATCTCTAGAATACATATTGGTTTAAACACTTGAAAAATAATTTAAAAAATTCAAAATACAAGCATATGTCGACATACACCTTCATACATGTTGGCATATAACTGTCACAAATTTTAAATTCAAATAAATATGTCTTTTCATATTTAAAACGTTCCAGGAATGGTTGTGTCCCATGGAACACTATATAAAGGGTCTAATTTCGAATTTTTTCATAAGTTTTCATCTCCTTCTTCCCTCCTTCATATTCCACTATTATTATACTTTAAAATTCAAATTTCTACACTTATACTCTGCCGATTTCAATACAAATTATATCATTCGCTTTCTATTCTCAATCTCTATCAAATACTCTTTGTTTTGAAGTGCTATTCAAGAGTTCTAGGGCAATTGTGATCAATAAGGAAAGGGTGTGTTCCTTGTATCCCGTAAATCAAGGAAAGGAAGCGGTGTTAACCTTGTAGCCATGAAATCAAGGGTTTTGAATCAGTGTTAACCTTATAGCCATGAAATAAAAGTGGTTATAATTGGATACTGATATTAATAAAACTCTACACAATCCAACGTTGGTGTAGATGTAATCTGAACCAGTATAAAATCCAGTGTGTTCTTTCTTTTTATGCACTTTATTTATGTTTATATCTGCATCTGTGATTATTTTTGTTGTGATATTCATTTTACGATTCATATTGTTGTTTGAGTAATAGTTAATTGTTTAAGATTTCTATAAGTTCTGTCAAACACTATTCACCCCCTCCAGTGTTAGTTTTGCCTTAAGATTCGTGATTCTCATCCTTAACAATTGGTGTCAGAGCATAGGTTTTCAAAATTTCATCATATGAATTTTGGAAATATAAAATGGCAAATTTTGAAATGATTTATACTACTAGTTTAAATTCATGCATTGCATCAGTATTAAATGAGTCTACTTACATTCTGTTGAAAAATCAAGCGATCTACTGAATTGTTGTTCTAGCAAAGAAATGGTGTGTTACATGGCTGTTGAAAATTCAAATCTTGATGGTCAAATGGTGGAAATCAAAAAGGACAAATGGATATTGGATAGTGGTTGTTCAAGACATATGACGAGAAATCCAGAATTGTTGAACAATCTAGTACATGAAGATAGAGGAATGGTCAATTTCAACGATAATTATAAAGGATATGTTACTAGCATCGACAATGTCGGTAATTCTGAAACTCCTACTATTTTTGATGTTTTATTAATTAGGAATTTAAAATCAATTTTGAAAAAGATAAATGCTTTGTAGAAGATAAAAATTAGAAAATAATATTCTAAGGACATAGAAAGAAAAATATTTATAAACTAAGTATGAAAATTTCTAACAACAATTTGTCTTGTGGCAAATATAAGTGACCCTTGGATCTAGCATAAGAGATTCGGTCATATAAATTTCAAACATATTTCTAGGATTTTAAAATTAGATTCAATTAGAGGTTTACCTAAAATGAAGTTTAAAGTAAATAATTAATGTGACACTTGTCAATTAGGAAAATTGAAAAGTAGTTCATTTAAATCAAATGAAGAAATTACAACCTAAAAACCGTTAGAATTAATTCACATGGATCTATTCGGTCCATCCCAAAATCAATCAATCAATCATAATAGATATATTTATGTAATAATTAATGATTTCTCTAGAATCGCTTGGACACTATTTCTTAAAAATAAAATTGATGCTTTTAATCAATTAAAAACCTTTGCTAAAAGAATTCAAAATTTACTTTCTTTAAAAATTAAAACAATACGTAGTGACCATGATGGAGAGTTCGAAAAAGAAAATTATGAAAAAAATTGTAATAAAAAGGGGAAAACCCATAATTTTTCTTTCCCCGGAACCCCTCAACAAAATGGAGTGGTTGAAGGTAAAAATAGATCGATTCAAGAATGTGTTAGAACCATGTTATCAGATAGTAACTTTCTAAGAAATTTTTGGGCTGAGGCAGTTGCAACAGCTTATTATATATTAAATATAATTTTAATAAGACCCTTAACTCGTAAACCACTATAAGAACTTTTATATAATAAGAAACCAAAAGTATCATATTTTAAAATATTTGGAAGTAAATTTTTTATTCTTAACACCAAATAAAATTTAGACAAATTTAACTCTATATCTGATAAAGGAATAATTATTGGATATTCAGAGAGGAGTAAAGCATATAGAGTTTTTAATTTAAGAAATAGTTCTATAGAAGAAACTTTGAATATATCTTTTGATGAAAATTATAAAAGTACATCACAACATAACGAAGATGAAAGTGAAAATGAGATCGATGAAATAGGTAATGAAATTAATCAACCAAATAAAAGAGTTAGACTACTAAGAGATCATCCTGTACAAAATATCTTAGGAGATATTGAATCTGTTATTAGGACTAGAAACCAATTAAATACTATGAGTAATTCAGCGTTTATTTCAACTATTGAAACTAAGAATTCAAAGGAAGAATCATTCGATGATTCATGGATCCTTGTAATGCAAGAGGAATTGAATCAATTTACCTAGAATGATGTATGGGAACTTGTTCCTAGACCAAAGGATAAGACTGTAATTGGAACTGAATGGGTCTACAAAAATAAAATGAATGAACACAGTGAGGTCGTAAGAAATAAAGCATGATTAGTTGCAAAAGGATATTGTAACACCCCACACTTTTCTATGCCCAAATTTTGACAAAAATCAAAACTCAAACACATCCAAGCATGGAGCATGTAAATCTGGTGCCTGCAATAAATGAGCATAGGGATAATCAGAGTATGATAAGTTAACTCACAACGGAAACAAAATAAGATAAACGAGTATTAACTCAAGTAACTACCTTTTTCAATGTAAGTCACTTTGTTAATACCGAGCATGAGAGAGAACGAGAACCGAAAGCCAAACGTAAACACCTATGAGAACCCGACCTTCTATAGAAAACCTGGGTGATTGTAGTGAAGAGGGGGTCAAAACAACAAGATTCTGGTGAACATGAAATGTACAACACACACTATAATACACAGATGTATCCCACTTGGTTCAACCCAAGATGTACGCCTACAAAGGTTAGTGATTCTATCCAAACCTTGTAAATGTTTACGCACGACTCTACTGCTCTTTCCCGAAGTAGTATTAAAAGATTTAATACCGAGATAGAATGTTTACGCATATATTTAGGAAGCCTTTAAAACTATAATTGAATTGATTATTTGGCCGAGAAATGAAACCCCTAACTGTGGAGTTTTTATACATATATACCTTTCCATCCGCTTACCCTTTATTTTTTCCCCTCACTATCAACGATAGATAGGGCAGATTCTCCCGATCACTTAAGACCCTAGGCGGACTTATTTTTCACTTAATACCTCTCAATGACTTATTCCACATTCTTATAAACTAGAGGACACTAGCTACGGGCCCTAATAGTTAAGGCGTTTGTCATTCATGCATATACCCTTGCTCCGCATAAGATGAGAGATGGTATTTTGTCGCTCGTTATACCTTCTAGCTGGCCTTATTGTATAACCCCCTTAGTCGCTTACTATTTCCCATAGGGTAGGTAGCCATATCTGACGTTTTTAGTTTCCATGTTTAGGTAGAAAATGCGCACATATGCCATTTAGACCCCTATACTGAAAGACCTATCTCCAAGTAGACTGTTCAACCCCAACCACTTAAGACTCAGGAAGCAGACGATACGCGAAGGTTATTAGGTTCGTACCCCATTACCCCTTAGTACTTTCCCTATTGGGATAAAGTGGGCTACGTCATTACATCCTTTCTGTTTAGTTCCTGTCCACACGATTCATTATCGTTACATTTTCATATGGTTAAAATATTTTTGCATCATTAACCCACTAAGTCCACCTTTATTTTTAATTATAAGTTCTATATTCATTAATATAAATAAGGAAGGTCATATTCTCTTTACCCTAGGATTTTTTTTTGATTACCTCCTTAACTGGACTTGGTATTTAAACAACAATCAATATCCATTTATCCCCTTATGACATCCGTTTGTTTCTATTTCTATGCATATTGCCCTTTATGACCATAACAGTCATATTTTCCTAAGGCATTCATTTATCAGTTCCAAGATATCTGTTTGTGGTACCCCAACAGACAATTGATATTCTTATTTATTAATTTATTTATTGTTTGTTTTTTATATATATGTATGCACCAAGCCCGTTACATTAAGTTGACAAACCGTGGATGCTGGATTTGTCGGTCGGTTCCGGACAGACTTCTACCAAAAGTTGAACTTAACCTCGTGCCTTAGTACATTTATATTTACACATTAGACGCCTTACATAATACTGACTACCCGTGGATGCTGGATTTGTTGGTCGGTTCCAAGCAGACTTCTACCAAAAGTTGAGGTTAACCTTGTGCCTTAATGCAGTTACAATTCAAATTTCCTAATTGGGATTTATAACATTTATCCTAATTATTTTAGGAATTGTAACCATTTTCCTATTATTTTTAATTTCCCCAATCAATATTGGTTACAACTGTTATTTATTGATTTGCGGTACTATTTATAGCAATTAATTATATTGATTACTACCAATGGTTACCACAAATATATTAATTCAATATGGATTACATTTACATATTATTCCATAATTGAACCTTATCCAAACATTCAAACATTCAACATAAAGTATATTTTTATCGTTTTACGCTGCTTTGGGTGGACAATATGTATATATTTATATTTTATGTTTTCGTGCGGTCAACGTAGTTATTATTTTTATTATTATTATTATTATTGTTCTTTAAATTTAATGATTTGGTTAAGTCAATAACCAAATATTCCTTTTTGTATTCATTCTTACCAAAAGGTGTCAATCTTACAAAAAGACCGTTAGCTATGGTTATTGTAAATTATGTCTAATTAGTGGAATTGACATATTTTCAAATCACAAGAAATATATGTACATATATAATTTGGAATAGTTGACGTAAATTGCGCACAAATATGTATATTTATATCTATACGTACATTTGCACCACTTTTTTCTTTTCAATCTTTTATCATATCACTTGTGATTTCAAAATAATGCCTTCATATTCAAAAGGAAGGAAACGGCATATTTACAATAATTAAGCCAAAGCCCAACAATGTTGAATACGAACAAACTATTTCTTTTAATATTACAATCACATAATTTACCAATTGTATCTTTTTATTCAAATTCACATAATTTATTGTTCAATACTAGACTAGAGATCTGGAATGTAACTACATCTAATCGGTGTTTTCATGGGACTGATTTCCAGATCTATAGTGCTTTTCCACTACTGCAATATAATTTTACAACATAACTATTGGAATATGTGTAAACAAATTTAAGGATCCTACAATTAATATTACACATAACCACAATTTACAATTCACAAGTTTTGACAATTTTTATAGTTAGATCTGATATGTGCTAATTCAATTACAATCATATTGTAAGTAGATATGATGAAAATAGGCATATAAACTTGAGATCTAATACAAATGAGATAAATACATTATTATAAATGTAATATAAATTTCCCACTCACCTGCAAGCATCCAAATCTAAAGTTTGAACCTTTTTGGCCTACAATTTCCCAAATTCTTATAAATATACATTTTATGTTAAAAAGGGAAAATTCCAGATCTGTAGAGATGTAAGAAAATAGGAAGAGAGAGGAGAATCTATTATTGAGTGCTAATTTGCATTCTTTTCCATTGGATCTACTAATCCTCTCAATCCTATGTGATTTCGATTTGATTTGTTGTATCAGAATATATTTTTATTTAAGAAATTAGGTTTGGAGGAGGAAAATGGCAGAGCTTCGCTACTGCCCACAGATTTGTATGGAAAAGAATGAGTCCTTATTCCTTTATTTATAGGAGTGGATTTGACCTTGGACCGTTTGATTCATTTTAATTATTATTCGTCCATTCGTTAAAAATATATAAAACCTAGCCTTACAAAACTTAGCCGTCACTGGGCGTTTTGACGTCTAGTGGGTCGAATGTAGCAGTCGACCGCTAGGTCAATTGCCTAGGCATCAAAACGCCTAGTCAGTGTAGTTTAATAAGGTATGTTATACTATATTATTCTGATTTATTTGATTTTCGTCCGTTTTCGTATTTCATCTGTAACTTTTTCATACAGACTCCGTTCGTGAAATCCAAACATGAAAGTTGACTAAAATTCCATGATGAATGCATCAGTTAAAGTTTCATGGTCTGATTACATCATTTGTAGAAATTCCTATTCTTGAAATTCTAATAATAAATTTATGTTGCCGAAATTTTGGGTTGTTACATTCTTCCCTCCTTAAAAGGAATTTCGTCCCAAAATTCTGACACCTATAGTCCTATTCTACACAACTAATTTGTGTACATTCACTTTGCAACCATGTGTATATGTGCAAGGTGTACATAATTCAATTCTACTGTAAAATATGCATGCAAGTTGATTCTATATTGGATCCTCCTATATGTATGCATTAAATTTTTGAAATACTTTTAAATGCATGATGAAAAACATCCTAAATATACTGGCATTTCTATATGAATGCAAATTTTGAAAACTCTTTTTCATGCATTACCTTCACATAATTACGAATAAAAGTGTAAAGCAACCAATTTTTGCATCCAAACCATACCATTCAAAACGTCATGCTATCTAATTGTTTCTATTCAATTTCTCCTAAATTGGAAAAAGGAAATCGTGCGAAGAATTTTAACATTTTTCTCGCTTACAACTTTTCCATTTCCCGCCCAACAGTTGAATTTTCACCTCAGCTACCCAAAATACTTTGAAAATTTCCATCCATCTGTAGACTGTAATGGAGGCTTAAACAAGCTTTAAAACGTAAAATGAGTTAATTAATAACTCGAGCACATCGTTGACAAGGTATGAAAACAATGTTTCCAAGGCTAAAACAGCCTTTTCCTTGTTACCATTAACGTTTTTATCATGTCATCGGTCCTATTGCACTGCTAAAACGCGCACACAAAACATCCAAAAATCTTCCTTACACCGTTCATGTGACCAAAAATCGAAATTTTTCTTAAAAATAAATTTTCACTTGAAAACTTATTATGTTTATTTTGAAAATTTCGTTTCAAAACCATTTCACTTTCCAATAAAAATAAGAAAATGGTTAAAAAAATCAAATAGCATTTTCCAATAACTTCGAAAGTGTATTTTGCGGTAATTTAAACGATTCATGTCACATGTTGGCGAAAAAGGAAGTCAGTCGCCCAAAAATGCGAAAACTGAAATCATAGAAAAGACTAAAATAAATTTTAGTTTCAACAAGGGGCGGTTAGGACAAGTGCTAGCTCATAAACGATATTTCATTCAAATAAAGATGCGTGAATGACACAACAATTTTAAACATAGAAATCTCATTAGCCAAAGTCATGCGATTTTCATTACTAGCTGTTACAAACATTACAACAATAACAAAGAAAACGAAAATGCTAGAAAGGAAAATACACGATACAAGATACTATATGCGCAAAGCATATACTAACAACGACTACGACTACCCACTCTAGGCTGGTCTACCTTCATGGTTGGAGCATGATCCATTACCACGCCCGTGCCAAGAGCGTAGTATGGCAGATATGTAGTCAATCTCATGCGCCTTCGACGCTTCTCTTCGCAAACCTCTCAAAGCTTGGCATGCATGGCACGAATGACAGTGAGCTATGGACTCTCATGACCAGGCTGCTGAAATGGAGCCGGTGGTGCGGGGACAGGAGCGTCGGGCAGTTGAATGCCTATATTCCAGAGAGTGGCGCGACTGATGGCGGTCGACGCTTTCTTCACTGGTGTTTCTCCTGAAAGTCTCACCTGGAAGTGTCGGAAGACACGAGTGGGAAGGAAACTGTAAGGAAAGTGGCTTCGTAGGGGTGCCGACGAAGGGTTCATAAAGATGGATCATAAGCACGCGCGCCCAATTAACAGCTATACCGCCAACAATAACATAGGTGGCGCGGTGAACAGAATGATAAATCTATTCAAAGCTTCCCGTCTTCGGGATGATGTTATGCTATAGGATGCGCACAGCTACACGGATGATGGGTCGCAGATTGGCGGCGGCTCAGGCTCTGGGGGCTCCAAGGAAGATGTAACGACTCGGGGAATTTGCGATCTTTGGTAATCAACATAAACTCAGTGTCGACTATTCAAGCATCGGAAATACCAGATAGTTAATAGAAAGAAGTTAGAGGGTGAGGATAGATAAGATAGAAAATTAGAATAGAATAAGAAGAAAATAGCAACAATAGAATCAGAGTAACGCGAATCTCACCGCGGAATGAACAAATATATTATATAACATAACTTTGAAATAAAACAGTATTTGTATGCAATACCATTATTGGAGTACAACACTTACAACACAATGGAAATAACAATAGCTATATAACCTTGAAGCCTCCTGCTCCAACTCTCCAAGTATCTGTAAAACCCGACTACTTGAATGCCGGTATAAAATTGGGCACCCAAGTGTTTAAGGAAAACAAAACAAAATAAACTCTGGGTCAGTCATGTGACTGGTGGGAGTAAACTCCAAACACTTGGTTTAACTTTTCCAAATCCTTTTCAAAAGCAATGACAATCGTAAGACTGATCCACACGCAAATACGAATGGTTTTTACCTTATGATAACCCAAAATATTTCTTAAGATCAATATTTTCTGATATTATAATAATGTCTAAATAAAGTAGATAACAATCTAGTAGAACGCTTTCATCTCACGCTCTACATATATAATATACAATCAAAAGCCGCGGGCTCTTATTAGGTAATGGATTCCAACTATGATAAGGTATGGAACCACCTTCCGATTAGTGTACTCTAGAAGCAATACACTGGAGTTCAACAAGAGCATCTTGTAACTCGGCCATACATGACCGACCATTCATTTCGCTTGAATGTTCCAAATATATTGTCACCTTACGGTTGGTCTACCAACATAACCGTTGCCGGGAGATATAGAATCGAAAGAAGTAACAAATATGAATATTCTCTAGATGGTGACAATATACCCTTATTGGGTGCGACCCACTTAGGCATGTTGCCTACTCGATTTCTGTCATTTCCTAGTTGATCAGGCTTGAGGTCATAACGTATCTTTTAACAGATCACCCCTTTATTTACTTTGAATGTCACATCATCATACCCGTCAAATCACAAATTGATTTTCCCAAAAATACCACGGGTATAAGCTAAGAGAAATGAATTCCTCCGCCACAATGTAAATATGTTTGAAATGATCAACTTACGCGATCCACTAGATATACTCTGTCAGACACTCGTCCACTCAAGTTGTCCTGGGACTGGACAATCCAAAGGAATTATTCTGTAAATCCATCCTAGGAAATTTCTACCTAGGATCACCAGAATAAACCTTGCATAAATTCCGTCTTCAATCATCTTCGATATATTTGATTTAAAACGCTGATGCCATATAGAGTGGTTTCAAGATAATATATCTGATCCCGATCTCTCCGTACGGAAATGGCCAAAATCTTTGATATTCATTGATTTAACTATCAAAGGAAAATATGTGTACAAACAACGGTCGTATTCCCAAATGGAAATCTTACCGATCAATCATCATTTCACTTCCCAATTTCCCATTTATCATGTCCATATATTTAAAAATTCCTTATTTACTAAAATTAGAAAATATACGTTGTTAACTTTGGAAAACATTTCCATTTCTGATTCACTCATTCCCACCCTTATCTGTCTCTAACTGTAAACTAGTAAGAGAACAACTTCCCAAGTATAAACCCCGAAGGCCGAAACCAACATCAGATCGATACCCAGAAAGCCATTCAACTCAACTAATTTCCAGTCAGTTTCTAATTTCTGTAATTCCATTTAAATTCCTAATTAAAACCCTAAATTCCTTTATAATATTTTATTTGCAAAATATTTACTTTAATATAATTTTTCACATAAAATGTGAATAATATTACTTTATAAAATCAAAACAGTTTGATTTCATATTTAAAAACAATATCCCGAACCCAAATTTTATTTATGTTTTTATTTACAGAATTATTCATACAATTCTTATTTAATTTCCAACATTTATAATCTCATTGCAAATTTACTTTATAACAACTACGTTCACATTCCATTTCAAATATCTGTGTTAAAACCGATTTTACTTCTCTATAAAAAATTAAATTTATATATTCAATTTATCAAATGATAAATATTCCCTTAATTTATAAACATCGTTTATAAATTATTCTCCTTAATTTATCTGTTAAAACAGTTTTCTATTAAATATTTACTTTAAATCAATATCATGTTACACCCGTGTACGAAGCACGGGTCTAAACATTCCTAATGTAAAATTCTCTTTTTATAAAATTCTATTCATTTTCCAAATATTTCCTTTTATAATTCTATTTACTTTCCAAATAAATATTCCTTTTATAATCATATTTATTTTCCTAATAATTATTCCTTTTATAATTATATTTATTTTCCAAATAATTATTCCTTTTATAATTATATTTATTTTCCAAATAATTACTCCTTTTATAATTATATTTATTTCCTATAAATATTTCATATATAATATCATATTTATTTCCTACAAATATTTCATTTATAATATCATATTTATTTCCTATAAATATTTCATTTATAATGTCATATTTATTTCCTATAAATATTTCATTTATAATATCATATTTATTTCCTATAAATATTTCATTTTCAAAATACACTTCGAAAATTCCCTTCTTCCATTCCAGTATTTCTCATGGTATTTAAAATACAAATTAAACAGATCAGTGTCATCATAATCAATCACAGGTTTTATATCACATAATATGTCACAATATATGAAAACAAACAGTATTATAAATATTGAGGAATCCAGTTGGATCCCTCCAACCTGTTTCCCTACATCCACGGATGTTAAACAATATAAATAACATCGATTTCATTTCAATATGAAATATTCTAATAAACAGAATCAATATTTGATTAACGTTTTATATATATATATATATCGTTATCTATAATTTCAACCAATAAATCAGCAATTAAACCAAACAATTAACACACCGCAATCAATCATCATTTATCAATACTAGATTATACTTATGAAAATATAAATTGTACAGAGTTAGTGAGATTTACTCACATTGGTCGGTTTATCGTTAAATAACGGTAACCATCGTTGATTCAGTTCAGACAATTTATTTCGCTATAAATTGAAACGAGCCCCGATTCACTTCGAATCAGTTCCATTATGTAGCTCTCATCCATACGATCCTAATGGATCTTGATTCATCAAATTCTGATACATTATGTGAAAGTTATTAACATTACAAGATAATACACTATTTAAATTAAAACAAATTAAATTTAAATATTTATTTTGGGCCTCACCCTTATAAATTGGCCTATCTCTCATTCTAAAAAACCTGACCCACTAAATCATCCTTCTTCACCGTTAATACTTAGGCATCTGCTCCTTACGAACCTGTAACCCAACATTACGGCCTCTTCTTCCACTTCGTTCTCCTACAGCTTCTCACGAACTTCCACACCGAGGCCTCCATCCATCTTCTCTTCGAACACTGATCCATCCCGCTACCTGATCACCCATCTCGTACCCCCAGTATTAATCGTGTCATTTTCATCAACACTCACACACCTATAAACCGATCGAACAAGAATCCCACCGTTCTCCTCAAAAATGGGCACGTAGACTCCATTTCTAATCACGATTCCAAAAATAACATCCAAAACCCCAACGATCCTATATCGATCCAATACCAGGAGCCCTAGCTCACGCTGACGTACACAACGAATGGAAAGGATGATGTCGAGTTTTTCAATACACATATCAGAACGTAGAGAATTGCTCTATGAACTCAATCATATAAGTTTGCTTATTTACAGGATTTTATTTTGATTGTTTGGATTTTCCTAAAGAAGAAGTTCCTAATGTTTTTCCTGAAAATTGATGACAGCTGAATGAATAGATTTGGGTAAGGGTATTGTAAGGTATTTATAAAGTAGTTTAAATATTTATATTTGATTATTATATCCCGTTTTAATCAATCGCTATTTGTATTAGTCATCTAAAAATCCGTATGATCGCATACGATACCCAAAAATCATGAAAATGGGCAAGCTACTACAGTTCGACATTACGGACCCAACGAAACTAGTTTCATTGAATACAGAGTCCGTTTGCTCACATAACGTATTTTTAAAGTCAAATTATCAACTTTTTTCACATTAAAATCCCGTACGGCCACAAACTGACTCCAAAAATCACCAAAACTGAAATCTAACAATAATTTAATATTCCGGATCCAACATTGGAGGTCGTTTGTAAAACTAGCTAACTTTAAAGCTCTAAATAAATCCATTTAAATATTAATATATTTAAAAATAATTAAATAAAATAATAATAATTTAATATTATTGTATATATTCACATAGAATATCATGCGGCTCCAAAAAATATATATCGGGATTTATAATTCGATATTTCAAAGTTCCCAGTTATATCGGTATTCGATTTACGTTAAAAATCCATTTATAATATAAATAAATAATTATAAATTATAAAGGAATTCCATAGCAACTTTTCGAAAATTTGATTTGATCATAGATCAAAATCTACCTGAAGAAATCCCTATTTTTTCTTCCATTAAAAAAATATACTTCACCAGCTCCGAACGTTTCTTGTTTCACAGAAATCCGACTTAAAATGGATTCTGTATATTCCTTTAAAGTTCGAATCGCCAAATTACGAACTGCCGTGCCATTTCGAGCTCGATTATAATTATAATATAATTATACGTTCAATTGTTGTTTATATAATATATTCGTTAATATAATTCAACTCTATACTGAATTATATACATTATAAATGATCCAATTCACACAATATTGTGAATTCCACTATTTCCGACTATTTCGGAAATTAAATATATTATTCTATTATTTATATTAATTAAATATTCAAAATTATTTAATTTCGGTCATTTTAAATTACCAAACCTTTATTTAAATAATTAAATAAATTATTTATAATACTGTAAAAATACGAGTCATTGCATTCTTCCCCCCTTAAAATAATTTCGTCCTTGAAATTGCTAAGGTAGAAAACAAACCCTATTAACTGGGTTAAAATTTTATTTTTTTATCTATTATCTTCAGTTTCACAGTACCAATTAATTTCAATTAAAATATTAATTCATTTCGAATAACCAAAATTTTCAAAAATTCAAAAAAAATTCTAACACCTTAAATTTTCAGAAAATTTCGCCAGCACTTCCTTTGTACGGCTCAATCGATACAACTACAACTCGACTCTCTAGGCCTTCTCCAACCAAAAGAAAATCAAACAGCCAAGCAGGTTGCCAAACAGGCTCATAAATCACCAAACTCATATAAAAATAAACTTGTACCTTTTGTCGGGCATATCATTATATCCTTTCCATTTGTTATCAATTCTGCATATACAAATGTCTTCCCAATCGATTTATCCTCAACACAGCTATTTGCTTATATCCAAACCAAACCTTATTTCAAACTCGAGTTCCATTCTTGATTCCAAATCTTAATTTACCTTACCAATTCAATTTCAACTTCTTATCTCACAAATCCAATTTGTTTCGATATCATTCTAATCCAATTCAATTTCAATTACCACTTAACTGGATTTATTTAAAATCCCAATTTGCTTCACAAATTTCAATTTAAATTTGTTTTAAATTCAAACAATTTTTTGGGGAGTTTTAAAACAGCTTATCTTTCCAAAAATCATATATTCCTTTTTTTTCAGAATTCAAAACAACTTGTTTCCTCAAAACAATTCAAAACAGTATTTTTGGTAGTAACCCGTCACTTCCAACTTGAAAATGAACATTGATGATGTGGCTAGCATCATCAGGGTTATTTCCCAGCTGCTGAAGTGAGTTCAATAATATATCACCTTTCAAACTCATATTTAAACAATTTCATTTTGAAATCAACTCAAAATACCATTCACAATGCTTGTAAAACAATTTAAAATCTCCCTGGATTTTAAATCCACGTCCATTTACAACACTTTTCCTAGTTTCCAGAACTTTTAATTCCAAATTCTGATTTAGTTTCAGATTTAATCCATCGGATTCCATATACTACACTTATATGAATTCTGATTGGTTATTTACACAACCATTTAATTTATAATCTTTCTTGATTATAACAACAACCAATATATCCAATATATTATAATCATTTCAATATAAATCCTTTATATCAAAATATAATTTGGGTAAAATTATTTCGTTTACCCTCTTGTTCATCGTATTCAAGTGTTTAGAAACTCCTACCGATACAGTGGATCAAACAGATCGACTAGAACTCATAAACTACTTAACCAATAAATCTCCACAATATAAAATAATTTTTATAAAATCTACAAATATGTTCACTCACATATATACACTCAAACTCAATCTGGGGTATTGCAAACCCCGTCTCAACTGAGTCATGCCATAGAGCTAAGGTAATTCACTTAACCTTCAGCTTTAATACCACTGTAACGACCCGGGGAATTTGCGATCTTTGGTAATCGACATAAACTCAATGTCGACTATTCAAGCATTGGAAATACCAGATAGTTAATAGAAAGAAGTTAGAGGGTAAGGATAGATATGATAGAAAATTAGAATAGAAGAAGAAGAAAATAACAACAATAGACTCAGAGTAACATGAATCTCACCGCGGAATGAACAAACATATAATATAACATAACTTTGAAATAAAATAGTATTTGTATAAAATACCATTATTGGAGTACAACACAGCAGAAATAACAATAGCAATATAATCTTGAAGCCTCCTACTCCAGCTCTCCAAGTAACTGTAAAACCCCGACTACTTGATTGTCCGTACAAAATTGGGCACCCAAAAGTTTAGGGAAAACAAAACAAAATAAACTCTGGGTCAGCCATGTGACTGGTGTGAGTAAACTCCAAACACTTGGTTTAACTTTTCCAAATCCTTTTCAAAAGCAATGATAATTGTAAGACCGATCCACACATAAATACGGATGGTTTTCACCTTATGATAACCCAAAATATTTCTTAAGATCCATATTTTCTGATATTATAATAATGTCTAAATCAAGTAGATAACAATCTAGTAGAACGCTTTCATATCACGCTCTACATATATAATATACAATCAAAAACCGTGGGCTCTTATTGGGTTATGGATTCCAACTATGACAAGGTATAGACCACCTTCCGATCAGTGTACTCTAGAAGCGATACACTGGAGTTCAACAAGAACATCTTGTAACTCAGCCACACATGGCCGGCTATTCATTTCGCTTGAATGTTCCGAGTATATAGTCACCTTACGGTTGGTATACCAACATAACCGTTCCCGTGGGATACATAATTAAAAGAAGTAACAAATATGAATATTCTCTAGATGGTGACAATATACCCTAATTGGGTGCGACCCACTTAGCCATGTTGCCTGCCCGATTTCTGTCATTTTCTAGTTGATGAGGCTTGAGGTCATAACGTATCTTTTAACAGATCGCCCCTTTATTTACATTGAATGCCACGTCGTCATACCCATCAAATCACAAATTGATTTTCCCAAAAATACCATGGGTATAAGCTAAGAGAAACGAATTCCTCCGCCACCAACGTAAATATGTTTGAAACGATCTACTTATGCGATCCACCAGATATACTCTGTTAAACACTTGTCCACTCAAGTTGTCCTGGGACTGGACAATCCGAAGGAATTATTCTATAAATCCATCTTAGGAAATTTCTACCTAGGATCGCCAGAATAAACCTTGCATAAGCTCCATCTTCAATCGTCTTCGATATACTTGATTCGAAACGCTGATGCCATACGGAGTGGTTTTCAGATAATATATCTGATCCCGGTCTCTCCGTATTGACAATGGAATGGTCAAAATCTTTGATAGTCGGTGATTTAACTATCAAAGGAAAACATGTGTACAAACAACGGTTGTATTCCCAAATGGAAATCTTACCGATCAATCATCATTTCATTTCCCAATTTCCCATTTATCATTTCCATATATTCATAAATTCCATATTTTCTAAAATTAGAAAATATATGTTATTAACTTTGGAAAACGTTTCCATTTCTGATTCACGCATCAATATCTTCCCACCTCTATCAGTCTCTAACTGTAAACTAGAAGGAGAACAACTTTCCAAGTATAAACCCTGAAGGCCGAAACCAACATCAGATCAATACCCAGAAAGCCATTCAACTCAAGTAATTTCCAGTCAGTTTCTAATTTCAGTAATTCCATTTAAATTCCTAATTCAAACCCCAAATTCCTTTATAATATTTTATTTGCAAAGTATTTACTTTAATCTAATTTTTCACTTAGAATGTGAATAATATTAATTTATAAAATCAAAACAGTTTGATTTCGTATTTAAAAACAATATCTTGAACCCAAATTCTAGTTAAATTTTTGTTTGCAGAATTATTCATACAAATATTATTTCATTTCCAACATTTATAATCTCATTGCAAATTTCCTTTATAACAACTACGTTCACATTCCATTTCAAATATCGGTGTTAAAACCGATTTTACTTCTCTATAAAAATTTAAATTTATATATTCAATTTATCAAATGATAAATATTTCCTTAACTTATAAACATCGTTTATAAATTATTCTCCTCAATTTATTTGTTAAAACAGATTTCTATTAAATATTTACTTTAAATCAATATCATGTTACACCCGTGTGCAAAGCATGGGTCTAAACCTTCCTAATGTAAAATTCTCTTTTTATAAAATTTTATTCATTTTCCAATTATTTCCTTCTATAATTCTATTTACTTTCCAAATAAATATTCCTTTTATAATTATATTCATTTTCCAAATAATTATTCCTTTTGTAACTATATTTATTTTCCATACAATTATTCCTTTTATAACTATATTTATTTTCCAAACAATTATTCGTTTTTTAGTTATATTTATTTTCCAAATAATTATTCCTTTTATAATTATATTTATTTTCCAAATAATTATTCCTTTATAATAATATTTATTTCCTATAACTATTTCATGTATAATATCATATTTATTTCCTATAAATATTTCATTTATAACATCATATTTATTTCCTTTAAATATTTCATTTATAATATCATATTTATTTCCTATAAATATTTCATTTTCAAAATACACTTTGAAAATTCCCCTTTTACATTCCAGTATTTCTTATGGTACTTAAAATACCAATTAAACAGACTAGTGTCATCATAATCAATCACAGGTTTTATATCACATCATATATCACAATATATGAAAACAAACAGTATTATAAATATTGAGGAATCCAGTTGGATCCCTCCAAACTGTTTCCCTGCAACCACAGATGTTAAGCAATATAAATAACATCGATTTCATTTCAATGTGAAATATTCTGATAAACAGAATCAATATTTGATTAACGATTTATATAGATATCATTATCTATAATTGTAACCAATAAATCAGCAATTCAACCAAACAATCAACACACAACAATCAATCATCATTTATCAATACTAGATTATATTTATAAAAATATAAACTGTACAGAGTTAGTGAGATTTATTCACATTGGTCGGTTTATCGTTAAATAACGATAACCGTCATTGATTCAGTTCAGATAATTTATTCCTCTATAAATTGTAACAAGCTCTGATTCACTCTGAATCAGTTCCATTATGTAGCTCTCGTCCATACGATCCCAATGGATCTTGATTCATCAAATTATGATACCGTATGCGAAAGTTATTAACATTATAAGGTAATATACTATTTAAATTAAAACAAACTAAATTTAAATATTTAATTTGGGCCTCATCCTTACAAACTGGCCCATCTCTAATTCTAAAAAACCTGACCCGCCAAATCATCCTTCTTCACCGTTAATAATCAGGCATCTGCTCCTTACGAACCCGTAACCCACCATTACGGCCTCTTCTTCCACTTCGTTCTCCTACATCTTCTCACGAACTTCCACACTTAGGCCTCCATCCATCTTCTCTTCGAACACTGATCCATCCCACTACCTCATCCCCCATCTCGCACCCCCAGAATTACTCGTGTCATTTTCAGCAACACTCACGCACTTGTAAACCGATCGAACAAGAATCCCACCGTTCTCCTCAAAAATGGGCACGCAGACTCCATTTCTAATCACGATTCCAGAAATAACATCCAAAACCCCAACCGATCCTGTTTCGATCCAATACCAGGAGCCCAAGCTCACGCTGACGTACACAGCGATTGTGAAGGATGATGTCGAGTTCCTCAATACACATACCAGAACATAGAGAATTGCTCTATGAACTCAATCATATAAGTTTGATAATTTACAGGATTTTATTTTGATTGTTTGGATTTTCCTAAAGAAGAAGTTCCTAATGTTTTTCCTGAAAATTGATGCGGTGGAAAATTTGTTTACCGTTGAATGAATAGATTAGGGTTAGGGTATTGTAAGGTACTTATAGAGTAGTTTAAATATTTTTATATTCGACTATTATATCCCGTTTTAATCAATCGCTATTTGTATTAGTCATCTAAAAATCCGTATGATCACATACGATATTCAAAAATCATGAAAATGGGCAAGCAGCTACAGTTCGATATTACAGACCCAACGAAACTAGTTTCGTCGAATTCAGAGTCCGTTTGCTCACACAACGTATTTTTAAATTCAAATTATCAATTTTTTTTCACATTAAAATCCTGTACGGCAACATAATGACTCCAAAAATCACGAAAACTAAAATCTAACAATAATTTAATATTCCGGATCCAACAAAATTAGTTTCATCAAAAATGGAGGTCGTTTGCAAAACTGGCTATTTTTAAAGCTCTAAATAATCCATTTAAATATTAATATATTTAAAAATAATTAAATAAAATAATAATAATTTAATATTATCGTATATATTCACACAGAATATCATACGACTCCAAAATAAATATATCGGGATTTATAATTTGATATTTCAAAGTTCCCAGTTATATCGATATTCGATTTATATTAAAAATCCATTTATAATATAAATAAGTCGCTATAAATTATAAAGGAATTCTATAGCGACTTTTCAAAAAATTTATTTGATCATAAATCAAAATCTACATAACGAAATCCCAATTTTTCTCTTCCATTAAAAAAATATACTTCACCAGCTCCGAACGTTTCTTGTTTCATAGAAATCCGACTTAAAACAGATTTTGTATATTCGCTTAAAGTTCGAATCACCAAGTTACGAACTGTCACGCTATTTCGAGCTCGATTATAATTATAATATAATTATACGTTCAATTGTTTTTTATATAATATATTCGTTAATATAATTCAACTCTGTACTAAATTATATATATTATAAATGATCCAATTCACACAATATTGTGAATTCCACTATTTCTGACTATTTCGAAAATTAAATATATAGTTCTATTATTTATATTAATTAAATATTCAATATTATTTAATTCTGGTCATTTTAAATTACCAAACCATTATTTAAATAATTAAATAAATTATTAATAATACTATAAAATTTCGGGTCGTTACAGAAGATACGCTGAAGAATCTAAGGGTCCTCCATCTCTATATCATTAAGCACTACTACGACTATTGAGATTCCCAAAATCTGCGCTAAGTCATCGTCAGTATACTCGACGTGGGTGCCCATAACCTCAGATCTGATGATGCAAGACTCACCATCGATGTCGACATCTAACTAGGTATCAAACAACCGAACACAGCGCAGATACAGGTTACGCTGAAATGTGTCGAAGCGCAGGATTGGTGCTTGGCCTGCGGTGGCAAAAGGCTCCTCCAAACCAAATGCGGTAAAATTGGCGAATTTCACCGGTCGATCACAATGAAACTCATAACTGGCCATAGCCAAGTAGTGCTTGATCTTCGCCTCATCGCGGTCCAACCAAGTGGCTTCCCAAGGCGTGAGGCCAGGGTGTTGGTTTCGAGGTGCCATGGAGGAATCAACGAAACAGGCAAGAGAAACTACAGATCTGGAGTATAATTAGGTAGAGACCTGCACAAGGAGGATTTTGGTGGTAATTTGGGACGAAACAGAGCGGAGGTTGCTCAGATTGGAGTTTGGGAAGTAGGAGGGTTTGGGTTTTCGGTAGAATTTGGGGTTGGGGGAGAAAGAGTCGAATGAAATGATATATATATATGTGTGTGTATATATATGTGTGTGTATATATATGTGTATATATATATTGTAACACCCCGTGTATGCTATAACAGTGAGATTCACAAATTAAAGAATTAAGGGAAACGGGATACGCCATTGCGTTCGTCTCGGAATTCTGCTTGAGATGGAGTCCGAGTTTGCGTAAAACGGGTATCGTATGAAGAAGATATGGACGAACGAAATAAGGCGAAAAACCAAAAAACGGGTCAGAATGCACTGGCGCACTTGGGAAGTGCGCCAGAACAAAAATGAACTGGCGCACTTGGGAAGTGCGCCAGTACATTTTTAGCCTGGCGCACCTGCCAAGTGCGCCCAGGTCAGAATGACCTGCTGGTCAGGTCTTGGCTGGCCTGGTCTGTGTTTAGTCGATTTTCTGAGCCTTGACTTGTCACTAGGGCTAGGTGTCAGCTCCTGGTTGGTCTCCCCTTCAAACGAACGGCTATTATTGAACCAAGCTCCATTGACGGTCTAAATCAACTCACAAACTCCATAAAAAGGAGCTAAGACTAAGCCTAATTCACACAAACTAAAATGGAGATGAGACCGTCATGCTGCTGAGGAGAGACTAAGGATAGCCGTCAGAAATAGAGAGACAATTAGGAGATAATTCAAAGCTTAAAGCAACGTCAATCAAATCAAAACAACGCCTACAACAAAGGATAGCATCTCCAAATTCAGAATTCAGATTCCTGAATTGAAGATTCGTCATACGTTGTAAGTAGAGTGCTATTCCGATGTGAATAATTAATTGCGTTTGATTTGTGTAAGATGCGAAATGGAATTGTGGCGATAATAATATATATTTGTATGTTATTTTGATTCTAAACGATTTGGGAATATTATGGTATACGATTGGATATTTGCAAGTATGTGATTTGCGTTGGAAGTTAACAACGAAATGGAATTGTGGGGATAATAATCTATATTTGTATGTTATTTTGATTCTAAACGATTTGGCAATGCTATGGTGTACGATTGGATTCATACAAGTATATGATTTATGTTGACAACCACATGTTGTGGAATTTTAATTGGGATTCATGCAAGTATATGATTCATTATTATGCTAATATGATGTACATACTTTTATGATAACTTTTAGTGTGTAATTGAATCGACTAAGTACTATGATTTAAATGAATCTATGTTGAAATTGGCAAATCATACTTTTGTGTTAAAAAAAAAACAAAAGTAAGCACCTTTATGAACATGACCAAACTATGTTTGGTATTATGCCTAGTTGAATTATGTTTTAGGCCTAAGTTGTTATCAAAACCATATGGTGATATATGTGACACAATTAAGTTAGATTTACATCCCAATTGCAAGTTTACAATGATTCATGTATTATTTATGTCATGATTACATGAGTAGAATGATTCATGTTTAAGTATTATTTATGCCAAGATTACATGAGAAGAATGATTCATGTTTAAGTATTATTTATGCCATGATTATATGAATAGAACGATTCATGTTTAAGTATTGTTTATGCCATAATCATATGAATAGAATGATTAATGTTTAAGTATTGTTTATGCCATAATCATATGAATAGAATGATTCATGTTTAAGTATTGTCTATGCCATAATCATATGAATAGAATGATTCATGTTTAAGTATTGTTTATGCCATAGTCATATGAATAGAATGATTCATGTTTAAGTATTGTTTATGCCATAATCATATGAATAGAATGATTCATGTTTAAGTATTGTCTATGCCATGATCATATGAATAGAATGATTCATGTTTAATTATTGTTTATGCCATAATCATATGAATAGAATGATTCATGTTTAATTATTGTTTATGCCATGATTATATGAATAGAATGATTCATGTTTAAGTATTGTTATGCCATGATGTTACAATTGCAAGTTCACATGTGCCTACTTTTTGTTAATTGAATCGTTCGTTGCAAGTTCATGCGTTCACACTCCCCTTTTTATGTTACCTCATAAACACCATGTTATAAGCCTCCCCTTTTCATATGGCTAAATTGGGTTTAAATATTAAACCCAACACACCTTACATTGTAGCGAACGTGTAAGACGGGGGTAATGACGTTTGGGTTAAAATATAGAACATATGTGTTGGCATGTTTGACGCATGCCAACAACCTTGAAAAACAATTAAGTGGCATAAATAAATTTTAATCAATAAAGATGAATTTGAATAATGGGCCGCAAATATTTACATATAAAAAGAAAAGAGACAAAATATGTAAATGTAGAAAATACGATGTGTTTAACCCGAGGTTGGATTGAGTTGTGATGTAAACCTGCCCGGAACCGCCCGGCTGTCCAGTAGTCACAACAATACCTATCCAATGTGGGTGGTTGAACACGGAGCCCAATAAGGACCCGAGATTAGACTGAGTTGTGTGTGGCGTAAGACTGCCCGGACCCAACCGGCAATAGGCAGCCACAACAATACCTGTCTAATGTGAGAGGTTGAGGCTTTAATAAGACAATTAAGGCTGAGTCAGGATTGATAGGATTAAGTAAATTATATTAATACTTAATCAAAATGGAACATGCTAAACTATACAGACTGATTGGGGGTTAGGTTTATAAAACACTTAACCAACTTTGCATGTTGGCTAGAAATAGAAAACCTAGTAGCCGGGGACCCTTTTCAGCAATAACCCTACAAGGTGTATCAGGATACCCTGAACTAGGCAGGGTGGGGCACGAATACTGGGCTGACTGTAAGAGGTCAAATCGACGGCGGTGGTGCAGCAGTGTAGGTTCTAACGGGGTGCGGGCGTGCACACACTCCGGCGCAGAAAAATAAGGCACTGGGCACCAGTAGCATACCTTTGCATTCTAGAATTGTGTCGGGCTGCCACCATGGGACTTGATACACCCCATGGTGGGACCAGCATAGGTAACTACAATATCGGGGGCCGTAAGACACATGTAACTATGCGAGTAGGAGCCGATCATCAGAAATGGATCACTTCACCCTGATTATGGGGTGCCTGTTGGGAACTAGTTTATATGGGTACAGAGATTAATATGGGGTACGATAGTATATTCAACCCTAGACAACTTAACTTAGTTTATGGTGCTTTCCCATTTCTAGTTTATACTTATCATACCTAGTTCTTTATTCATAGACTGAATAGTCCTAGACTTACTCAGGCTTTATGTCTGACTCTACTTTTCTTTCGCCTTCTTTTCTTTCGTCCCCCCCCCCCCCCCCCAAGGTCTACAGGGAGGGAATACCGCAGCTTGACCAGATTTCACATCCAGCTTGAAGAGAAAAATGTATTGCTTGGATCTTTTCTGTTTTGGACTATGGCTTTGGACAGCAATTATGGGACTTTTGCAGTTTATTTATGTTTTCTTTATGCTTCTTTAATAATGTAATCAAGACAGTTATGAAGTTGTTATGTCTTTGGAAGAATTATAAGACAAGTATGGCATGTTTTTGTGAACACGTATTTTAATGAAATAAAAGATGTTGTTTTTCGCTGTTCAAAAATATGTGTTCTTATATCTGTCTTGTATATCTGTGACTTATACTTATAAACCTCCACCAAAATTAGGGCATTCCCTTTGAGAGTGACCCTAACGGAGGTGGGGTGTTTCACTTGGTATCAGAGCATAGGTTTACCAGATAAGATAAAAAGTTTTGAAAATTTATTTTCAAAAAGGAAATTTAAAGAAGCATTTTTAAAAGATAAAATATTATTTTATTTTAAAAAGGCAAAGTCCCCCAAAGCCATAGGTACTGTCTTCTATCCTTTGTTTTGAATCTATCCTTTCTGTTTCAGCATGTCTGGAGACCTTACTCCCCAGCTGCTGACGCTTTCTCTCCTCCTCCTCCACGTGAACCAGCAAGCGGAAGAGTCCCAGACCAGGAAGACGAATAATAGTCAAACAAGAAAGGATCGTAACAGTAAAAACAAGAAACGAGAAAAAAGGAAATGCAATTTTAGCGGTACGGAAGGGCACATAGCCAAGGATTGTAGAAAGAGGAAAAGAAAGCAAGGATAATGTTTTCATTGTGGGGAGACTGGACACATCAGCAAAGACTGCCCTGAGAAGACAGACTTTAAGAAGGGCGGGAAAGACAACAAGTCCCAAGAGAAGAGGAAGTGTAAATTCTGTGGCAAAGTGGGGCACTTAGTGAAAGATTGCCGGAAAAAGAAGGCCAAGATGAATGGCGGGTGATTTTCTTGCGGTGAGACAGGCCACATGGCTAACGACTGCCCAATGAAACGAGGACAGGGGCAGAGGGCTGGATCCACCTCGGGGGCGCAGGTTCATGTGCTAGAAGCGCCACCTCTACAACAGCGAGGTATAAATACTTCTGTAGAAAGTGTAGTTTATCTTTATGATCACCCCGTTCGCACTATATTTGATTTCGGTGCATCACACTCCTTTATCTCGTCTGCTTTAGTAGAATCTCTGCACCTAAAAACTAGTATGGTAGAGGACCCCTTAATTGTTTCAAACCCAATTAGGGGCCCAGCTCATTTGTCTATGATATGTGTGGGATTAAAAATTTCTATTCTAAGCGTAGAATTTAAATGTAGTGCCTTTGTTTTGGGCCATTGGTTGATTATAGCGATGGAGTGGTTGTCCAGTAAGGGTGACTATCTCGGTTTCGAAAAGAGGGTAGTTAGACTCTTGACTTGCCTCGGTAATACCCTCGAAGTCGCAGGTAACCTTTAGGGTTCTATCATGATTTGTTTCCTAGAATCTCTTGACACATTTATTGGTAATTTGTAATCCAATCGAGTAGTGTTCGCCACTTAGGCAGAAGGTTCATTTCGCTTATGCATGAGTTGTGGAGAATCACCATAGTAAGTACATTTGGCAACATGGTTGGCATTTATTTCCAAGGATAGTTCTTCTACGTGGAATACCTTATAGTAAGTGGACGAGATCTAAGATTCACTAGTGAATTTTGGAGAGCTTGCATGAAACCATGAGTACGCCGTTATGTTTGAGCCGAGTATACTAGAAGTAGAGTAAGTGAAAGAGGAACGAGAGGCAACAGTGAAATAGGTTCCAACTCATATTTTGGAAACAAGAATTAAGAAGCTACGAAATTGTGAAGTTAAAGATGGACAAAGCATAATGGAGTTAAGCTCAAGGAAATGCGACTTAGAAGATTGAAGACTAGATTCGTGCATCATATCTCTTCTTAAGAGTATATCCTTGATCCCTCTCTTCCTGTAGAGCTTACTTGCATGCTATCTTTTGTGTATATCCTCTCGGTCCCATTCTCAATCCAATCCAATTTCTGTTGCAAACCCCATAGGGAGTATGACTCATCTGTTAGTAACACATGTGGGGGCTTGAGGGTGTTCGTTGGTTTGACTAAACTTTTTGGGTTTTATAGGATACGGGTTGGTCTTAGGAAGGGACTCCCTTGTGACCTAAAAGGAGTCCATCATGCTTAGTTTCCTAGAATCATATATAGTGGTTGGGTTGAGTAATTCTTTGGGTGCCAGTCTGATGTTGATTTCGGTCTTCGGGGCTGATGCTTAGAGAGTTCTTCTCCTAATCAATATATATGTGGCATAGATTTCCAGTTTTGACATTGCCTAATGGGCACAAAGTTTTTACTTGCTTCTATCATTCGACTATACCTTTAGATAGGAACAATTGGGTGTAAACATGTGTTTGAGACATGTTATGATTGATGGTTGCAAGTGGTTGCAAGTGATTGCTAGTGGTTGCTCGTGGTTGCATATACACACACAATTTAGGTTTTAGATTGGCTCAGTCACTTCATATTGCATATATGTTTGCATTCGTATATGGTTGAAGTTTAATGCGTTGTCATATGGATGTTGCATTTGTATGAATGAATGTGCACTCATGTAGAATCATGAATAAGAGAATTTGTATACATAATGGATTCATGGCACTTACATAATTTGCATTAAGGAGGTCAACTGAATCAGTAGACCGCCTGATTTTGCAATAGATAAGTACATGTACACACACACTTCGCATATGATCATGAAGCATTAGAAGTCTTTTAAGGACAATGGATTCTCGTGTTTGATGGATGAGTAAATGGATGTTTGGATGTTAGGATATACATTCTTCCTAACTTGAAGATTTTGGGGACGAAATCCTTTTAAGTGGGGGAGAAGGTAACACCCCGTGTATGCTATAACAGTGAGACTCACAAATTAAAGAATTAAGGGAAATGGGATACGCCATTGCGTTCGTCTCGGAATTCTGCTTGAGATAGAGTCCGAGTTTGCGTAAAACGGGTATCGTATGAAGAAGATATGGACGAACGAAATTGGGCGAAAAACCAGAAAACGGGTCGGAATGCACTGGCGCACTTGGGAAGTGCGCCAGAACAAAAATGAACTGGCGCACTTAGGAAGTGCGCCAGTACATTTTAGCCTGGCGCACCTGCCAAGTGCGCCCAGGTCAGAATGACCTGCTGGTCAGGTCTTGGCTGGCCTGGTCTGTGTTTGGTCGATTTTCTGAGCCTTGCCTTGTCACTGGGGCTAGGTGTTAGCTCCTGGTTGGTCTCCCCTTCTAACGAACAGCTATTATTGAACCAAGCTCCATCGACGGTCTAAATCAACTCACAAACTCTATAAAAAGGACCTAAGACTAACCCTAATTCACACAAACTAAAATGGAGATGAGACCGTCATGCTGCTGAGGAGAGACTAAGGATAGCCGTCAGAAATAGAGAGACAATTAGGAGATAATTCAAAGCTTAAAGCAACGTCAATCAAATCAAAACAACGCCTACAACAAAGGATAGCATCTCCAAATTCAGAATTCAGATTCCTGAATTGAAGATTCGTCATACGTTGTAAGTAGAGTGCTATTCCGATGTGAATAATTAATTGCGTTTGATTTGTGTAAGATGTGAAATGGAATTGTGGCGATAATAATATATATTTGTATGTTATTTTGATTCTAAACGATTTGGGAATATTATGGTATACGATTGGATATTTGCAAGTATGTGATTTGCGTTGGAAGTTAACAACGAAATGGAATTGTGGCGATAATAATCTATATTTGTATGTTATTTTGATTCTAAACGATTTTGCAATGCTATGGTGTACGATTGGATTCATACAAGTATATGATTTATGTTGACAACCACATGTTGTGGAATTTTAATTGGGATTCATGCAAGTATATGATTCATTATTATGCTAATATGATGTACATACTTTTATGATAACTTTTAGTGTGTAATTGAATCGACTAAGTACTATGATTTATATGAATCTATGTTGAAATTGGCAAATCATACTTTTGTGTTAAAAAAAACAAAAGTAAGCACCTTTATGAACATGACCAAACTATGTTTGTTATTATGCCTAGTTGAATTATGTTTTAGGCCTAAGTTGTTATCAAAACCATATGGTGATATATGTGACACAATTAAGTTAGATTTACATCCCAATTGCAAGTTTACAATGATTCATGTATTATTTATGCCATGATTACATGAGTATAATGATTCATGTTTAAGTATTACTTATGCCATGATTACATGAGTAGAATGACTCATGTTTAAGTATTATTTATGCCATGATTATATGAATAGAACGATTCATGTTTAAGTATTGTTTATGCCATAATCATATGAATAGAATGATTCATGTTTAAGTATTGTTTATGCCATAATCATATGAATAGAATGATTCATGTTTAAGTATTGTCTATGCCATAATCATATGAATAGAATGATTCATGTTTAAGTATTGTTTATGCCATAGTCATATGAATAGAATGATTCATGTATAAGTATTGTTTATGCCATAATCATATGAATAGAATGATTCATGTTTAAGTATTGTCTATGCCATAATCATATGAATAGAATGATTCATGTTTAAGTATTGTTTATGCCATAATCATATGAATAGAATGATTCATGTTTAAGTATTGTTTATGCCATGAATATATGAATAGAATGATTCATGTTTATGTATTGTTATGCCATGATGTTACAATTGCAAGTTCACATGTGCCTACTTTATGTTAATTGAATCGTTCGTTGCAAGTTCATGCGTTCACACTCCCCTTTTTATGTTACCTCATAAACACCATGTTATAAGCCTCCCCTTTTCATATGGCTAAATTGGGTTTAAATATTAAACCCAACACACCTTACATTGTAGCGAACGTGTAAGACGGGGGTAATGACGTTTGGGTTAAAATATAGAACATATGTGTTGGCATGTTTGACGCATGCCAACAACCTTGAAAAACAATTAAGTGGCATAAATAAATTTTAATCAATAAAGATGAACTTGAATAATGGGCCGCAAATATTTACATATAAAAAGAAAAGAGACAAAATATGTAAATATAGAAAATACGATGTGTTTAACCCGAGGTTGGATTGAGTTGTGATGTAAACCTGCCCGGAACCGCCCGGTTGTCCAGTAGTCACAACAATACCTATCCAATGTGGGTGGTTAAACACGGAGCCCAATAAGGACCTGAGGTTAGACTGAGTTGTGTGTGGCGTAAGACTGCCCGGACCCAACCGGCAACAGGCAGCCACAACAATACCTGTCTAATGTGAGAGGTTGAGGCTTTAATAAGACAATTAAGGCTGAGTCAGGATTGATAGGATTAAGTAAATTATATTAATACTTAATCAAAATGGAACATGCTAAACTATACAGACTGATTGGGGGTTAGGTTTATAAAACACTTAACCAACTTAGCATGTTGGCTAGAAATAGAAAACCTAGTAGCGGGGGACCCTTTTCGGCAGTAACCCTACAAGGTGTATCAGGATACCCTAAACTAGGCAGGGTGGGGCACGATTACTGGACTGACTGTAAGAGGTCAAATCGACGGCGGTGGTGCAGCAGCGTAGGTTCTAATGGGGTGCGGGCGTGCACACACTCCGGCGCAGAAAAATAAGGCACTGGGCACCAGTAGCATACCTGTGCATTCTAGAATTATGTCGGGCAGCCACCATGGGACTTGATACACCCCATGGTGGGACCAGCATAGGTAACTACAACATCGGGGGCCGTAAGACACATGTAACTATGTGAGTAGGAGCCGATCATCAGAAATGGATCACTTAACCATGATTATGGGGTGCCTGTTGGGAACTAGTTTATATGGGTACAGAGATTAATATGGGGTACGATAGTATATTCAACCCTAGACAACTTAACTTAGTTTATGGTGCTTTCCCATTTCCAGTTTATACTTATCATACCCAGTTCTTTATTCATAGACTGAACAGTCCTAGACTTACTCAGGCTTTATGTCTGACTCTACTTTTCTTTCGCCTTCTTTTCTTTCATTTCCCCCCAGGTCCACAGGGAGGGAATACCGCAGCTTGACCAGATTTCACATCCAGCTTGAAGAGAAAGAATGTATTGCTTGGATCTTTTCCGTTTTGGACTATGGCTTTGGACAGCAATTATGGGACTTTTGCAGTTTATTTATGTTTTCTTTATGCTTCTTTAATAATGTAATCAAGACAGTTATGAAGTTGTTATGTCTTTGGAAGAATTGTAAGACAAGTATGGCATGTTTTTGTGAACACGTATTTTAATGAAATAAAAGATGTTGTTGTTTTTCGCTGTTCAAAAATATGTGTTCTTATATCTGTCTTGTATATCTGTGACTTATACTTATAAACCTCCACCAAAATTAGGGCATTCCCTTTGAGAGTGACCCTAATGGAGGTGGGGTGTTTTATATATATCCTTTCAACCGATTTGGGTCGGGTCCAGGCAACGTCAATAAGGGGGGAAGCGGTCGACCTGGCCATAGGAGGGTGGTATAAATTATATTACGTCGAAACAACTTCCATTCCCAACCGAATTCTCGCATTGACTTCCACCACTCGTCGAGTTAAGAAATTTAATTTTCCAATGCCTTTTTCCTTCCTCCAAAAATATTTGTGACCACCGAATCGAACTAACTTAAAACGAGAAATCAGCTAGAAATCTGAAATAAAACTTAAAACGGATTTTTCCTCTTACTAGCCTACACAAACTAAGCGATTAAATATCAAACCCCAAAAATAAGGATGAAGAATTTTTCTTACTTTTAGAAGAAAATTTTATAAGTTTTCCAAATACGGGATTTATTAAAATCTGACAATTTCGTATTTATAAATCCATTTTATTGTTACTACTATTTATATTCCAGTTTATATATTTCAAACTGGAAAACCTTTTCATGTTCAAAAATGTTGGAGCTTTAAAATCTTAAGGATTAATTGTAAGATAATTTCAATAAATTATCCAATATATAAAGGAAGAGGGATACTAAAAATCACAAGGAATAGATATTTATTATTCTTAAGTTTAGTGGCATTCTCCATCTCATTTTTAATTTTGCCTTTCCTACCAATTGAATTATATTTATTAGAATTTCACAATAGCCCTATAATTTTAAAACATGAATAGATCAAAATTCTAAAAACCATATCTTTTCAAAACTAGGCCTTTGTAAAACCATTCTCCGAAACTGTATTTCAAAACTTTCAAAGCCCATTTTTATTTTCTCCAAATAGTTTTAAAAATAAAATTTCCTCAAATACAAGGCCAAGAACTCAATTGAATATTTCAATAAAGATAGATTCAGAAATTCAACGAACTAACGAATGGATATACCTCGTAATTATATTTTCCGAAATAGATATGACATAATAAAGTGGACTTTTCCCGTTTTAGATCGGGTAATGGTCTTAACCGGAACTGCTAAACAAGGCCAAGACCAATATTAGTGACTAACTCGGTTGTAGCTAGAGTAATATATTATATATACTGTTCCAGTTTCCAAACTCGAACCCAAGGGAATCCAGCATATGTCGTCCTCATGCTCTTCACAATAAGATCGTCAATGTATTGTGGGGTAAGAAAGAATTGGCTAGAAACCAGAACTCAACATATTTTAACTCTTAGTCGCTTAAAGCCTATTTTTACTATAATTAGGCCCACAACTAAATCATCATCGAAATAAATTTAAGTCGAGTACGAAAGAAGAGAAAAATAGGAAAGAAAATCGAATTACATTCTCTCACGAGTCCTAATTTAACTAATTCCTCTGACCATTTAACCTAAGCTCTGATACCAAATGTAACACCCCACACTTTTCTGTGACCGAATTTCGACAAATATCGAAACTCAAACACATCCAAGCATGGAGCCTGTAAATCTGGTACCTTCAATAAATGAGCATGAGCATAATCAGAGTACAATAAGATAACTCATAGCGGAAACAAAATAGGATAAACTAGTATTAACTCAAGTAACTATCTTTTTCAAAGTAAGTCACTTAGCCAATACTAAGCATGAGGGAGAACGAGAACCAAAAGCCAAACTCAAACACCTATGAGAACCCGACCTTCTCTAGAAAACCAGGGTGGTTGTAATGAGGAGGGGGTCAGAACAACAAGATTCTGGTGAACATGAAATGTACAACACAACTATAATACACAGATGTATCTCGTTTGGTTCAACCCAAGATGTACGCCTACAAAGGTTAGAGATTCTATCCTAACCTTGTAAATGTTTACGCACGACTCTACTGCTCTTTCCCAAAGTAGTATTATTATATATAATGCCAAGATATAATGTTTACGCATATATTTAGGAAGCCCTTTAAAACTATAATTGAATTAATTATTGGACCGAGAAGTGAAACCCCTAATTGCGGAGTTTTTATACACATATATACCTTCCATCCGCTTACCCTTTATTGTTTTCCCGCTCACTATCAATGATAGATAGGGTGGATTCTCCCAATCATTTAAGACCCTAGGCGGACTTATTGGTCATTGGACCTATTGGTCACTTAATACCTTTCAATGACTTATTCTGCATTCTTATAAACTAGAGGACACTAGCTAAGGGCCGTACTAGTTAAGGCTTCTGTGACGACCCCAAAACCCCGTAGGACGGTGGCATGGGTAATCTTTGGAATATAACACATAAATAGATAATAGCAGAACAGAAATAAATAAATACACCAAATAATGCATAATAGAATACACTGGATAAACGTAATCATCAGAGTTACACAGTATACAGGATCATACTTAGTACAAATACAGTTCAGGTATACATATATGTCTACAGCGGAAAACAAACAAAATATGTACAATAGGAGCTGAACAGCATAAAAAGAGATAAATGATAGAATCCATCTTCAGCTCCAGCTATCCAGAAAGAGCCTGCTAAAACCTAAATACAAGGCTGCCCATGTAGAAAGAGGGGCACCCGAGTTTGCAAGTGAAACAAACTACGAGTCGGTCATGGGACTGGTATGAGAAATCTACTTACCACATTTATAATATGGTTAATCACAGGACCACGCCACTTTCGTGGAACGGGTTTACTCCATTGGATTGCCAGTGCTTTAAAACAAGTAATTCTTTTAAACATCACAATGCATTTTATAAAAATGAAGCCATTATAAGACTCAGTTCCCATCACACAATGCAGCGCAAACCGGAGGATAGAGTTTTACCTTATAACGGCCAAAATATGCTTGATACGAATAAAACAAAAGAATTTGATATTATTACTAGTGTTTATACATTTCATAAACAATTTCAAATCATAAGTATCAATCATAGACGGCATGGGTACCATATATCATGTCGCCATATATAGGTATACAATCAAAACCGCACAGTCACGTATTTGGAAATTGGACTTTCGTCATGAACCAAGGCAAAAGGTAGTCCTTACCGACTTCGAGACGCTCTAGCCCGTGTCTCGGGATCAAGAGCTCGAGTGACCCTAGGAGCGACAAGGTCAGTCCACCGATGTGGATTAAAATGCCTGAACACTGCGTTTCCCCGCCCTTTAGGGCGTCAATGAGCCAACGAATGACTCCATCGGATTCACAAAGTCACTGATATATCTGAGGCGCCTCGCAACAGCAACAACCACATAGGTGATAATAATATAAATGTCAGCCAGTTTAAGCACTGACACCACCTCTAGCTAGAAGGAAACGCATGCCCTCCCTGAGGTCCTCTCTCGTTTCTGGTTCATACCGGGGTGTGAGGCTCGCGAGTCAATGTTATACACAAAGCTATGCCACACAGTCCGTGCTTTGATCATCAACCACAAGACATTGCTTTTCAACAGAAGCCTTGATCATTTGCCACTTAGGCGTGCCACACAGGCAGCTCACTCCATGCGACTGATTTCTATCGATATATAACCTCTAAGCTCGTATGTCTCAGAGAAGGGAGTTAAGCAAGAGAATAAATTCTCCACCGCCAAACAGATATATATTTAATAGATATCAATCAGCACAGAACAAAATCCAATGTTAGACACACAGTCCATTTACAAGTTCGTTCTGGGTCTGAAACCGGAGGCACTATATACCTCGCATACCCATCGATCTCCACGTACGTCTGGACGATCACCACTCATTATCCATATTTCGGGATGCCTCCCAATCAGGACATCAGTTATCATCCAACCGAGGTAAAGATCTCCGGTCTTCAACCACCATCTTCATCATCGACTTCTTATCGTCGATTCAGTTATTCAGAATGGGATAAACCGGTCTTTCTGAGCAACTCGCGTATATAATAAACAAGTGCTACACAAACACAACATACGCCTCATTCCATTTCATTATTCACTAACCGTAAATTAGTAAGAGAACGATTTCCCAAGTATTAACCCCGAAGGACGAAACCAACATCAGATCAAAACCCAGGAAATCATCCGACTTAGCTAACCTTCCGTTAGTTTATAAATTTCACATTCAACCATCAAATATCCAATAAACCGGGTAAATTCGGTTTATTTCCATTCCATATTGTTTATAATATTTTATAACGATTTATCGCTATTTTTATTTATTTAAAAATAGCCAATTTATTCAAACGACGCTTCGGGCCAAAACGCGGTCGTGGCGCTGTTTTTCTTCAGATTTGATTTACACATATATGAAAATTTAACCGTTGGATCTTCACAAAATTTATATCATTAGAAAGATATTTTCAAAACAAATCCAACGGTTCTAGTTTTGGGAAAATCCGATGGTCGGATCTCCCGGTACACTCGTTTGAAGTTTCGATTTCAAAATACAAACTGCAGCATCGTTATTCGATTTATTTTAATTATATTTATATATATATATATATATAATCGATTCTGGCGCTGTTTTCTTCAGATTTGGATTAAACATTCCAGACAATCCAACCGTTGGATCTTCACAAAGTTGGTGTCGTTGGAAAGATATTTCCAAAGCGAACCCAACGGTTTCGGTTTCGGGAAAATCCGATGGTCGGATCTCCCGCACTAATCGTTTGAAATCACGGTTTCAAAACAAGAATTACAGCTTTGTTATTCGATTTATTTTAATTATATTTATATATATATATATATATAAATATAATCTATTCTTCGATTTCAAAACCATATTCTTTTCATACACTTGATAAAAATGATATTTTTATCCAACAGACATTTATTTCAACACTTCACTATTTTTAACAATTCATGTATATAATAAAAATGTGATTTTTATTGTAAAACAATTTATTTCAAAACACGACTATTTTATATAATTCATATAGATGATAAAAATATGATTTTTATTATAAAACAATTTATTTCAAAACACGACTATTTTATATAGTTCATATAGATGATAAAAATATGATTTTTATTATAAAACAATTTATTTCAAAACACGACTATTTTATATAGTTCATATAGATGATAAAAATATGATTTTTATTATAAAACAATTTATTTCAAAACATGAATGTCATTCAACACATGAATTTCTATTCAACACATGAATTTCTATTCAACACATGAATTTCTATTCAACACACGAATATAGTTTCAACACATGAAAATAATTCTAACACAGAAATATTTCAGAAAATTTCGACAGCATAACAGCAGGGTAATTAAAACCGGGGTCGTCCCTAGTACGGCTCCTCGCTCTACCTTAAAGCCTCGCAGCTTATGACAATGGGGATTTCATGCATCTAGCTCGCACGCAGGAGGCATGTTTATTTTTTTTCTTTTCCACAAACTAATCCTATGTGGTTTCAACCAAATAATTCTCAACCACAAACGGGTATTTTTCAACCACAATCAATCAATTTCAGCCACAAACAATTCTAATCAACCATTCGCTATCAACCAATTTTCACACCAATCACAATCAATAAATATCGTCCATGGTTTGTGGACGAGGGGCGTATATATATATATATATATATATATATATATATATATATATATATATATATATGTTTAAGTATGTTTCACTTCTATTTCAACACATCTATAATTTTTACAACGCAAATATAACTTATACATCGAACATACAACTTATACAACGCTTATACATGAGGTGTACAACACTTATATAACTCATACTTCAAATATATAATTTATACATCGTCATTTCCATATAGTTTATAATTCAGAAATCTCGCATTGGGTTCCACTCCACCAAAAAGAGCAGAAGGCTCAAAATATCCGGTCTCTTCTACAATGTAGAAGACGTCCACACGAGTCCACTGTCTCTTGTTTCACTGAATTTCGTCAAGAAACGAAAAAGATATGATTTTTACAGTAAAATAAAAAACTGTAGCACTTTAAAGTGCTATTAAATAGTTTAATATAATTTCAGTCGTACCTCTCTAAAAATCTTCAAAACTAGGTTTTCGATTTGCGACCAAACCGTGCAACGATTCATCGATCGGTCACTGCCACGTGGAAGAGCTTGGAAAGGGCTCTCCGACTCCGTGCACCACCTTCAGATCGACGGCCTCTGGCACAAGCGGCGGCGGCTGAAAGGCTCCGACTTTGGAGGCTTGGATCTCACGATTTACTCAATGAAAAATATCGAAACCTGGTATGGATTTAAAGCTCGAGCTGAGATCTACAATCTCTTCAACTGGGTTGATGGGTAATGGTGCGTGGATTGATCATAAAATGGCCGGGAAGTTTTGGGCTGTTATCGTCGTCGAACGGGGGAGGGAGAGAGAGAAAGCGGGGAGAGAGAATCTGATGTGGCCCAATGATATTTTTTTATATATATTTATAAATTTTAAAAATCCAAAAATACCCCTTCTCACATACTAACTCTAATCCAAACCCAACGACTATCGTCCCTAGCCAAATACCCCCATTCTGAACACAATGGGATATGTTTCGTAGGCCCATTCGACTGTTTCAATCAGTTTTCCTTCAAATTAAAATATAAAACATTCAATAATTATTTTAAACGTACATTTCAATTTGCCGGGGCCACATACTGATTCTAAAAATTCCCGAAAAATAAATCTAGCTATGTTTTGACGATACGGTCCCAACAAAACTAGTTTTGTTGAATTTTGAGATAGTTTGAAAAATGACCCTTTTCTGGTCGATCCAATTTAATAGAAATCGACCAAACACATTTTCTTTTACCATGCTCACATACTAGCTTAAAAAATTATAAAATTTGAAACCTAGCAATAATTTAACATCTCGGATCCAACAAAAGTGGTTTAATCGAATTCTGAGGTCGTTTGCAAAATGGCCATTTTCACGGGCTATATAAATTCTATGGCGACCTTTCTGAAAATTCATTTGGCCATAACTTTTGCTTCCCACTACGAAACTTCGATTTTTCAGATTTGTTAGAAAGATATTCACTAACAGATTTAAATACTTTTGGTTTCACTAAAATCCGTTTTGTTTTGCACCTGATACAGTCAGTCAAAGTTTGAATTCAAATTTTGAAACTACTGCGCCATTTGAGGCCTTGTTTATAATTAGAATTAATTACATTTATTTTAAAACGTCGATTCAAACTTACTTTTCGTCGTTATTATTTTAGATATTTAAAATCCACTAAAATAGCCAATTTAAAAAATTTCAAACTGGTTCAGATTTTCCGGGTTGTTACAATCTCCATCCGACTTAGCTAACCTTCCGTTAGTTTATAAATTTCACATTCAACCATCAAATATCTAATAAACTGGGTAAATTCGGTTTATTTCCATTCCATATTGTTTATAATATTTTATAATGATTTATCGCTATTTTTATTTATTTAAAAATAGCCAATTTATTCAAACGACGCTTCGGGCCATAACGCGGCCGTGGCGCTATTTTTCTTCAGATTTGATTTACACTTATCTGAAAATCTAACCATTGGATCTTCACAAAATTTATATCATTAGAAAGATCTTTTCAAAACGAATCCAACGGTTCCAGTTTTGGGAAAATCCGACGTTCGGATCTCCCGGTACACTCGTTTGAAGTTTCGATTTCAAAATACGAACTGCAGCGTCGTTATTCGATTTATTTTAATTATATTTATATATATAAATATAATCGATTCTAGCGCTGTTTTTCTTCATATTTTTATTAAACATTCCAGACAATCCAACCGTTGGATCTTCACAAAGTTGGTGTCGTTGGAAAGATATTTCCAACGCGAACCCAACGATTTCGGTTTCGGGAAAATCCGATGGTCGGATCTCCCGCACTAATCGTTTGAAATCACGGTTTCAAAACACGAACAGCAGCTTCGTTATTCGATTTATTTTAGTTATATTTATATATATAAATATAATCTATTCTTTGATTTCAAAACCATATTCATTTCATACACTTGATAAAAATGATATTTTTATCCAACAGACATTTATTTCAACATTTCACTATTTTTAACAATTCATGTATATAATAAAAGTGTGATTTTTATTGTAAAACAATTTATTTCAAAACACGACTATTTTATATAGTTCATATAGATGATAGAAATATGATTTTTATTATAAAACAATTTATTTCAAAACATGACTATTTTATATAGTTCATACAGATGATAAAAATATGATTTTTATTATAAAACAATTTATTTCAAAACACGACTATTTTATATAGTTCATATAGATGATAAAAATATGATTTTTATTAGAAAACAATTTATTTCAAAACATGAATGTCATTCAACACATGAATTTCTATTCAACACATGAATTTCTATCAACACATGAATTCTATTCAATACACGAATATAGTTTCAACACATGAAAGTAATTCTAACGCAGAAATATTTCAGAAAATTTCGGCAGCATAACGGTAGGGTAGTTAAAATCGGGGCCGTCCCTAGTATGGCTCCTCACTCTACCTTAAAGCCTCGCAGCCTTTGACAATGGGGATTTCATGCATCTAGTTCGCACGCAGGCGGCATGTTTATTTTTTTTCTTTTCCATAAACTAATCCTATGTGGTTTCAACCAAATAATTCTCAACCACAAACGGGTATTTTTCAACCACAATCAATCAATTTCAACCACAAACAATTCTAATCAACCATTCGCTATCAACCAATTTTCACACCAATCACAATCATTAAATATCGTCCATGGTTTGTGGACGAGGGGCGTATATATATATTAATTTTTTTATATAAGTATATTTCACTTCTATTTCAACACATATATAATTTTTACAAAGCATATAAAACTTATACATCGAATATACAACTTATACCACGCTTATACATGAGGTGTACAACGCTTATATAACTCATACATCGAATATATAATTTATACATCGTCATTTCCATATCGTTTATAATTTAGAAATCTCACATTGGGTTCCACTCCACCAAAAATAGCAGAAGGCTCAGAAAAATATCCGGCCTCTTCTATAATGTAGAGGACGTCCACACGAGTCCACTGTCTCTTGTTTCACTGAATTTCATCAAGAAACCAAAAAGATATGATTTTTATAGTGAAATCAAAAACCGTAGCACTTTAAAGTGCTATTAAATAGTTTAATATAATTTTAGCCGTACCTCTCTAAAAATCTTCAAAACTAGGTTTTCGATTTGCGACCTAACCGTGCAACAATTCGTCGATCGGTCACTGCCACGTGGAAGAGCTTGGAAAGGGCTCTCCGACGTCGTGCACCACCTTCAGATCAGCGGCCTCTGGCATGAGCGGCAGCGGCTGAAAGGCTCCGACTTTGGAGGCTTGGATCTCACGATTTACTCAATGAAAAAAATCGAAACCTGGTATGGATTTAAAGCTCGAGCTGAGATCTACAATCTCTTCAACTGGTTTGATGGGTAATGGTGCGTGGATTGATCAGAAAATGGCCGGGAAATTTTGAGCTGTTATCGTCGTCGGTCGGGGGAGGGAGAGAGAGAAAGCGGGGAGAGAGAATCTGATGTGGCCCAATGTTTTTTTTTCATATTTATAAATTTTAAAAATCCAAAAATACCCCTCCTCGCATACTAACTCCAATCCAAACCCAATGACTATCGTTCTTAGCCAAATACCCCCATTCCGAACACAATGGGATATGTTTCGTAGGCCCATTCGACTATTTCACTCAGTTTTCCTTCAAATTAAAATATAAAACATTCAATAATTATTTTGAACGTACATTTCAATTTGTCGGGGCCGCATACTGATTCTAAAAATTCCCGAAAAATAAATCTAGCTATGTTTTGACGATACGGTCCCAACAAAACTAGTTTTGTCGAATTCTGAGACCGTTTGAAAAATGGCCCTTTTTTGGTCGATCCAATTTAATAGAAATCTACCAAACACATTTTCCTTTACCACGCTCACATACTAGCTTCAAAAATTATGAAATTTGAAACCTAGTAATAATTTAACATCCTAGATCCAACAAAAGTGGTTTCGTCGAATTCTGAGCTCGTTTGCAAAATGACCATTTTCACGGGCTATATAAATTCTATAGCGACCTTTCTGAAAATTCATTTGGCCATAACTTTTGCTTCCCACTACGAAACTTCGATTTTTCAGATTCGTTAGAAAGATATTCACTAACAGATTTAAATATTTTTGGTTTCACTAAAATTCGTTTTGTTTTGCACCTAGTACAGTCAGTCAAAGTTTGAATTCAAATTTTGAAATTACCACGCCATTTTAGGCCTTGTTTATAATTAGAATTAATTATATTTATTTTCAAACGTCGATTCAACTTACTTTTCGTTGTTATTATTTAAAATATTTATTTTTGATATTTAAAATCCACTAAAATAGCCAATTTAAAAATTTTCAAACTGGTTCAGATTTTCCAGGTTGTTACAGCTTCCGTCATTTGTGGATATACCGTTGCCCCACATAAGGTGAGAGACGGTATTTTATCGCTCGTTATACCTTCTAGCAGACCTTATTGTATAACATGTTAGTCGCTTACTACTTCCATAGGGTAGGTACCCATATCTGACGTTTTTATTTCCAGGTTTGGGTAGACAATACGCACACATGCCATTTAAGACCCCTATACTGAAAGACCGATCCCCGGGTGGACTCTTCAACCCTAGCCACTTAAGACCCAGGAAGCGGACTATACGCAAAGGTTATTAGGTTCGTTCCCCATTAGCCCTTAGTACCTTTCCCTATTAGGATAAAGTGAGCTACGTCATTACGCCCTTTCTATTTAGTTCCTCTCTGCACGATTCATTATCGTCACAGGTTCTTATGTTAATAATATTTTTGCAACATTAACCCACTAAGTCCAACTCTATTTTTAATTATAAGTTCTATATTCAATAATATAAATAAGGAATGTTATATTCTCTTTACCAAGGATATTTTTTTATTACCACCTTAATTGGAATTAGTATTTAAACAACAATCAATATCCATTAGTCGTTTTATGACACCCATTTGTTTTTATTTCTATGCTTATTGCCTTTTATGGTCATAACAGTCATATTTTCCTAAGGCAACCATTTATCAGTCCCAAGTTATCTATTTGTTGTACCCCAATAGACAATTACTATTCTTATTTATTAATTTATTTATTGCTTGCAATATATATATACATATACATACATATATATATATATGCACCAGACCCCTCACATTAAGTTGACTACCTATGGATGCTGGATTTTCCGATCAGTTACGGGAAGACTTCTACCATAAGTTGAACTTAACCTCATGCCTTAATACATTTATATTTACGCATTAGACCCCTCACATTAAGCTAACCTGTGGATGTTGGATTTGTTGGTCGGTTCCGCGCAGGCTTCTACCATAATTTGAGCTTAACCTCATGTCGAAATGCGGTTATGATTCAAATTTCCTAATTGGGGATTACAACATTTATCCTAATTAATTTTGGAATTCTAACCATTTTCCTATTTTATTACTTTACCCTATCAACATTGGTTACAAATGTTATTTGTTGATTTGCGATCCTATTTATAGCAATTAATTCTATTGATTGCTACCAATGATTACCACAAATATACTAATTCAATAGGGATTGCATTTACATATAATTCCATAATTAAACCTTATCCAAACATTCAAATATTCAACACAATGTATATTTTTATTATTTTACGCTGCTTTAGACGGATAATATGTATATATATTTATATTTTATGTTTTCGTGCGCTCAACGTAGTTATTATTTTTATTATTATTATTTTTCTTTAAATTTAATGATTTGGTTAAGTCAATAACCAAACATTCCTTTTTGCATTCAGTCTTGCCAAAATGTGTCAATCTTACAAAAAGACCGTTAGCTATGGTTATTGTAAATTATGTTTAATTAGTGGAATTGACATATTTCCAAATCACAAGAAATACATGTAAATACATAGTTTGGAATATTTTATGCAAATTACGCACAGATATATATATATATATATATATATATATATATATATATATTTAAGCGTACATTTCATCACTTTTCCCTTTTCAATCTTTTTATCTTATCCCTTGTGATTTCAAAATAATGCATTTTTATTCAAAAGAAGGAAAATGACATATTTACAATAATTAAGCCAAAACCCAACAATATAAACAAGCATATTTCTTTTAATATTACAATTACACAATTTACCAATCGTATCTTTTTTATCCAAATTCATATAATTTATTATTCAACACTGAACTAGAGTTATGGAATGTAACTACATCTAATCGGCGTTTTCATGGGATTGATTTCAAGATCTATAGTGCTATTCTACTACTGCAGTATAATTTTACAACTTAACTGTAGGAATATGTGTAAACAAATTTAAGGATCTTACAAATAGTATTATACATAACCACAATTTACAATTCACAAGTTTTGGCAATGTTTATAGTCGAATCTGATAGGTGCTAATTCAATTACAATCATATTATAAACAGATCTGATGAAAATAGGAATATAAACTTGAGATCTAATGCAAACAAGATAGCTACGTTATCATAAATGTATATATAAATTTCCCACTCACCTGCAAGCGTCCAAATCCAAAGTTTGAAAAACTTTTTGGCATACAATTTCCCAAATTCTTATAAATCTATAATTTATCTGAAAAGGGGAAAACTTCAGATCTGTAGAGATGTAAGAAAATAGAAAGAGAGAGGAGAATCTATTGTTGAGCGCTAATTTGCATTTTTTTCCATTGGGTCTGCTAATTCTCTCAATCCTATGCGATTTGGATTTAATTTGTTGTATAAGAATTTTTTTGTTTAAGAAATTACATTTGGAGAAGGTGGAAAATGGCAGAGCCTAGCTGTTGCCCACAAATTTGTATGGAAAAGAATTAGGCTTTACCCTTGTAATGGCCCGAATTTCCTTACTATCTAAGTTAACCACACACATCACACATCCGACCCAAATTGCACAGAAATACAAATCATTATGAAATAAGAAAAAATATAGAAGAAGTACAGAAATAACAACACAGAATCTCACATCGTAGCGGAATAAAATATAATATATATACAACAGCTTTTGGAATAAAAAAAATTAACTGTATAAACATATCATTATCATAGTACAACCCTTACAACACAGCGGAAATAACAATAAGTAGATAACGCTGAAGCCTCCTACTCCAAGCTCCTCTAAGCATATCATTAAATACCTGAACTAGTTGACTTCCCGTACAAATTTCGGTACCCAAGAGTTTAGGGTAAAATAAAACAAAATAAACACTGGGTCATTCATGGGACTGGTGTGAGTAAACTCCAACCACTTGGTTTAACTTTTAAAAATCCTTTTCGAAAGAAAAGATAATCGTTAGACCGATCCACACATAAACACGGATGGTTTTTACCTTACGATAACCCAAAACATTTCTATAAAATCAATACTATTCTGATATTATAATAGTGTCTAAATCAAACAAATAACAATCTAGCGGAAATGCTTGCATCTCATGTTCCATATACATAATATACAATTAAAATCGTGGGCGCTTATTGGGTAATGAATTTCCAACTATGATAAGGTATGGAACCACCTTCCGATAGTGTACCTCTAGAGATGAATACACTGGTTCAACAAGAACATTTTGTAACCCGACCACACATGACCAACCACTCATTTCGCTTGAGTGTATCGAATGTATATTACCAATGGTTGGGATCAGCAACCGTTTCCGAAAGGGACATCATCAATAAATTAAAGAATAAAATGAAATTTCTCTAGATAGGTGATAATACACCCTAATTGGGAGCTACCCACTTAGCCATGTTGTTTGCCCAATTTTTGTCATATCCTGGTTATTGAAGCCTGAGGCTATGATTACTTACCTTTCATTGATAGCATAATCACTTTGAATGCCACATTGTCAGATCCGTTAATCACTAATTAATTTGCACAAAGATATTCTGGATATTATGCTAAGAGAATAAATTCTCTTCCACCAGATGTATATTTGTACAGACAAACATATATGATCATTGGAAATACTCTGTCAAACAATTGTCCATACACGTTCGTTCTGGGACTGAACGAAAATGAAGGCATAATTTTCATTAATCCATCTTAGGCAATTTCTACTTAGGATTAACAGAAAAGCCCTTGAACTTTACTCCGTCTTCAATTTGTCATTATATAATTTGATTCGTAACGCTATTGCCAATACGGAGTGGTTCTTGGATAATAATCGAACCGGTCTCTCCATGTTGACAACGATATTGGCCAATACTTCGATAGTCGGTTATTTAACTATCAAGAAAAACAAACATTCATCCAAAGCATCAAACAATCACTAGGCCCCTTAATTAATATTTCACTAATTAAACCACTTCTCCATTTCCTTGTCAATATTTGTTAATCCAATATTTTCAATGATCATCTTGGCCTCTTATGCTATTGGGAAAACATTTTCATATATCACCTTCTTTTATTTACTATATTTAGAAAATATCTTCTATTTACAATTGGAAAACATTCTAATTGTTTCTCTTTCCCGAAATCATTTATTTCTATACTTAGGAAATATTCGCTACACTTCCAAAATTCCACTTACTTGGGTTAAAACGAATGTTGTGTAAACTATCGTTACAACAACCCAAAATACTGCATTCAACTAAATCTTATTCAAATATTTACCTTCGAGACTGAATCCTGCTATTTATCGGCTAATTATGAAATCAATCAAGTTGGGGTATAACTACCTCTCAGACCTTGATTGAATAACATCTTTAATCTCAAAACAGACAAGACCACTTATCTCGAATAATCAACATCATATGAAACCAATTATCCCCTTATTAAATAACATGTAACATTCTCTTTTTATTCTTTCTAGATTTTAATTTATAGATTTCATTTTTGTTTATAATATTCTATTTTATGTTCGTTTCCTTATAAAATTCTAATATATAAATACATTGATTTCTAATTATCAAATTTTCTTAAAAAAAAATTATCTCCTTAAGTTTTTGGAAAAATTCTCCAGGATCCTCCTTTGTACCGGTTAATAGCTTAAACCTCAACTCGCCTCTCTAGTCCCTTTCCATTCAAAAAGAAAATCAAAAAGCCAAGCGGCTAGCCGATTCGGCACATAAAAACTCATATGGAATTTAAACGCGTACCTTCTTTGTCGAGCACTCGAATTAACATCTTCATTCTCTTCATTCCATACCTATTTAACACATATACATCCATTACAAATTTATTCCGACTTAATCCAATCATTTTTAACTCAATTCGCTAATTTATTCTTTAATTAACTCTTTTGCCTATTTCACTTTTTATTGAACATATCATGTTCATACACAATTTTAATTTTCTCATAAACTAATAAGATTCCATTTTCAACTCGAGTTTCATATTCGATTTCTAATATAAATTCACAAATCCAATTCACGTATCCAAAGCCCAATTTCGGTTCAAAATCCGGTTAACTAATTATTCTTCATATTAGTTAATCCTATTCAATAATTAAAAATATGATTTTTATTTCAAAAATCAGTTTACTTACTCCACTTGAGTTCGTATTTATTTTATAACTCAAATCTGGATTTTTCTAATGGAAATTCGGATTTTTATTTGTTTTAAATCCTATTATTTATTTAAATAAACTATTATGGTTTTTAAATGATTATGACGCTGTTTCTCTAGAAATTTGTTTTTGTCATAACTCAAAATCTATAAGATGAAATATAGATTTTTCTCTTCCATTAGAAAACTATTATCAAATCGGTCATGATGATTCTTGTTTCAAAGAATTCCGACTTAAATTGAGTTTTATATACTCAATTGAAGTTCGAAACGCCAAATTACGAACTACCGCAACGCGGCGAGTTTGTTTTAAATTATTTTTAAATATAAACATCTAAACTTCATTTATAAATAAATTTCAACTCCATTCTAATATATTTTAAAATATATTAAACAAATTTTCCCAATTCAACTTAATATTTCTGATTTTCCTTAATCGCCGATTATTTCATAATTCAGTTATAAATTTATTTATAATTCAACCTAATATACATAATTCTAATTCCCTTTTATAATTTTTTTTATAAAATTCGATATAATCGAATTTTAATTAAAAATCCTTCTGATTTATTTCTCTTCGGTTTTTATTCTAAATTTCAAAATAAAATTTTGTCGTTCCTTTTTCGAAACGATTTCCAATCCCTTTTGAAATTCGTGCTTGAATTTAAAATTCCTAATTTATCTAATGATAATTATCTCACTAAATTTATAAACATCATTATAATTTAACTTCCTTGTTTTATACATTAAAACAAGTTCCATATCAAATCTACTTGAAACTCAATTCCTATTCTGGAATATTTTATCGATTACAACTTATATATATATAAACAGTGGATATATTTTCACATTTAAATTTAAACTTCTATTTAATACAATCCTAATATCTTTTCTAAAAATATTTTATTTAAATAAATTCGATCTAATCGAATTAAAATCATAAATCTATACAGATTTATTTAATTCAATTTACATTATGAACATCATAATAAATTTCATTGTTTCTCACAATTGAATTTAGATTTCCTAAATTATCCAAATGGTAATTTTTTCCATTTCATTTATAAACACCGTTTATAAATTCACATCAATTCCCTACATTATTTAATTTATAAACATCGTTTATACATTCAATAATTGTATTTATTATTCAAAACAATTAATATTTCTTAGTCCATTCGAAATTCAAATTATATTTTAAGAAAAATAGTCTTTCCCATTTAAATCTCAAAATCCCTTTTCACGATTTTTTAATAAATCAACATTTTGGGCCCAGTGATATTTAAACATTCAAAAACATCCAATTATCAATCATAGGTTTTCTAACACATTGTATATGATAATATATATGATAGCAAACAAACATTAATATTTTTAGGAATCCAGTTGGATCCCTCCAACCTATTTTCCTCCATCCAAGATGTTAGCCAACATAAATAATATTCGTCCTGCTTCAAGGCAGGATATCGCAGTTTAGAAGGTCATCCACTATAATATATTGTGGGGGCGCAAAGGGTCATCCGCTAATGATACTGCGGGAATCCGCTAATGGTACTACGGGAAATATCGAACCACCAATATATATAATAGCCACAAACACCTAGCATAAATAACTAATATATTTATAATAGCCACGAAAATATTTAAACGCATCCAAACGACCAACAAACAACATTCAAAAAATATTTAAAATAAAAATTCATTTATAATAAAATTATAAATGAACCAAAGAGTGAGTTTACTTACTTTGTACATTTCGTTTGCCGAACATCCAATTTAATTCCATATGGTCGAGTACGAATTTATCAAGCACCTATGATAATTTATTGAATTTAATGGTTACATGATTATTAATTTAAACTAACTACTTAACATAAACAAATAAATTTTCTATATATTTCAAATTTTAAAAAGGTATACCTCACTATCTTGCCACTAACTCGATCAGCATTATAATTCCGTAGTGTAGCCCTTACGAATATGAATCCATAGCCATTGTTTTCATTTCAATCTGACACCGTATAAATAAACTATAAATTCTTTATGGTCATTAATAAATAAATTACAAACATTATTAAATAAATTACATAAATCAATGTTCTTACCCTATTTTGGATTTTGATTTGCAGGCCACGGTCTTTGAAATCTTGGATACCCTTAATCAATCCAAAATTGATTTTAATCCCTTTTAACCCATTTCTCTTCACATACCTGATTACCAGCAAAAGGATACGAGTCTCCCCGTTCTAGTTTTATTCAAATCACTCCCTTCAATTTTGATCCTACACGATGTTGCCTCCGATCACCAGAGGGTCGAACTCCAACCCCCACGGCTCTGCCTCACCCAGAGCTTTCACTCGCCATTAGCCCCACCTCAAATGAAACCGCCAACTGCCATTAATTACAAACGAACAATTTCCGTTCAACCAGTAACCACCGATGCCACCAACTTCCAGGTTCGACCAAGTCACCACCATTGAGTGTGTCATTTATTCAGCTACCCATTCAATTAACCTCGTCTCCCCCCTATCCACCGATTCCCAGAACTAGGGTTTGAATGAATTCCCTATATCGCGATAGCCACACTGTCAAGATCCCCTACATTCGTGCCGAACACTTCATCATTCAAGATTCCAATTCGAATTAGTTTCAAATTCTTTTTTTTTTCAATTGAACGGAGTGATTTGAGAAGGAATGAAAAGAGAATTCAATTTTCGGGTTCTTGGACAAAATTGAATGGGAAATAAAAATGATCAGAATGACAAGCTTTATAATAGTAGCCAGTGTGTCCAAGAAGCTAAAGGAGATAGTGTGTCATTGTGACGGCCGGGAATTTCGCTCGATCCGAATCAGTCGTTAAACCGATCTAGACCGTTCGAAACCCCTGATCGTTTGAGAACAGGACAAAACAGAACGCAGACGGAAGAACATTTCATTGATATTACAACAATTCCATCAGATACAAGAATATACAGAGTATTATTCGATAAATATCAGAGATTACAATAAATTACATAGCAGCGGAAAAATAATACAAAGCACAACTGAAGGTGATATACGGATACAGAGCTTTCCGGATATCATTCCAGCTGTAAACCAGGATCCTGTGAATATAAATCTGCAAAACCAAAACTACTAGCTGCCCGTGTCGAAAATAAGGGCACCCAGAGTTTAGGTTAAAACAATAAACTCCAGGTCAGTCATGTGACTGGTGTGAGAACTAAAACAGTTATTTAAAGCTTTACTTAAAAAGAGAGTAATTCAAGGGACCACGCCGTATACCATGGAACGGGTTTCCTCCCAAGAATACTAGTGCATAGAATAAACAGTGCAATGCTTTTTCGAAAAATGAAACTATTATAAGACCCAGGTCCCATCACATAATGCAATGCAAACCGGAGGATAGAGTTTTCCCTTATAATAGCCAAACATGTTTGGTACGTTTAAAACAAATCATTTGATACTATAATAAGTGTATAGTGTCAAAACAATTTTCAATCATAAATATCAATCCTAGGCAGCATGGGTACCATCTATCATGTCGCCATACTAGGCTCTACAAATAAAACCGAATTACACGTATTGGAAATTGGATTTCCGTCATGAGTCGATGCAAGGGGCAAGCTCCTCTCCGCTTCGAGACACTCTAGCAAATGCCTCAGGACTACACACTCTGGGTAACCCTGGATTCGGCTGGGCCGGTCCTCTCTGACGTTTGAGGATTGGCAATTCCAGAACACACGTTTCCCGGTCCTTACAGACCTAATATCGAGGCGCCTCATTCCAACAACCACAAAGGTGAAAAGTATATAAATGTCAGGGCTGGTAAGTCACTGACACCACCAAAGCTAGAAAGAAATGTTGTGTCCTCCCAGCAGTCCGTATCCCGTTTTTAACTCATTCTGAGGTGTGAGGCTCGCGAATTCACGTTATACACAAAGCTGCCATGTAGGCCATGCTTTGATCATCAACCACAAGACTTTGCTTTTCAACAGAAGCCTTGATCCATGCAACTCAGCGTGCCACACAGGCAATTCATGCCATGCGATTGATATCTATCGATATATAACCTCTGAGCTCGTACGTCTCAGAGAAGGGCGTTAAGCAAGAGAAAAAATTCTCCGCCGCCAAACAGATATATATTTAACAGAAATCAATCAACACATAATAAAATCCAATGTCAGAAACACAATCCATTTACAAGTTCGTTCTGGGTCTGAACGAAACCGGAGGCTCTTTCCTCGCATATCCATCGATCTCCAAGTACGTCTGGACGACCACCAACTGATTCCCTCATCTTGGGTGTACAGCCCAATCAAGATCATCAGTAATCACCCAAACGATGTGAAGATTTCCGATCTTCGACCACCGTCTTCATCTTCGACATATCGTCGAATCGGTTATTCGGAATGGGTGTAAACCCGGCCTTTCCGAACAACCCGCGTATATTAAAAACAAATGTTACACAAACACAACATACGCCTCACTCCAATCCATCAGTCACTAACCGTAAATCAATAAGAGAACAATTTCCCAAATATTAACCCCGAAGGCCGAAACCAACATCAGATCAATACCCAGGAAACCATTCTTCTTAACTAACCTTCAGCTAGTTTCTAAATTTCAATTCTTAGGGAAAGGTTCCCATTAATTTTATCCAAGATAAATTCTTTAAAATTTATCCTTTAATCTTCCTTTGGATGTCATTTCAAACCAAATTATGGTTTTTCAAACTAGTCGAGATTAGCGAACCACACCGAAGTAATTATTTATTTTATTTCCCAATCCCAACCTATTCATCCCATGAAGCAAAACTGGTAATACTCCATATCATGGTGTTATCAGTAAAATTAATTACCATCTCACGTTCAAATCTAATTAAGGATTTAACTATCGCTTTGGAGCAAAACTGGTAATACTCCATCCTCGCTCATTTTCCAAATTTGATAATTTAGATTATCAATTCAAATTTCAATCTAATTGCAGATTCATTAAAACTCCTTTTACTGGGTTAAAGAACTAATGTCATTTAAAACACAGTTCACGACAAACTCAAATCACATTCTATTTATTATCGGGTTACAGAACAAGTGTCATTTAAAACACCCTTCACGATAAACCCAGTAATCGATTCTATTTAAAACCCATTTCAAATCCAATTTAAAATAAATGGGTTGTTATTTTAGTTCTAAACTAGTTTATTTCGATAAAAATCTATTTTTATCTTTTCAAATATGTAGTTTTTCATCCAAATTTTTCCCAAATCATTTCTTATGATTTTACACAAATTATTACTATTTTTAATAATTTTATCAAGGCCCGTACAGTCGATTTCCATCAACGGCCATCGAACTGCACTTACAACGACCTTTTCTAAATTTGATTTGGACGTATCTCCAAATCCAACCGTTAGATTTCAAATTTCTAATATTCGTTAGAAAGCTCTTTTCGATACGAACCCAACGGTTCCGGTTTTAGGAGAATCCGACGGTCGGATCTCCCGTAATGTCCGTTCGAAATCAATGGTCGAAATTCGCGAACTACCGCAACGCGGCGCGTTCTATTCAGGCCATTATATATATAATATATATATTATATATATTTCGTCGATTTCTATTTAAAACGAATTTTATAAATAGTTTCGAATTCGTTTCAAAAACAATTTCAACCTTTATTTCAAATTCAAATCAAAATTGAATTTTCTATTATAAATCCTTTTTACTTTCATTTCTATTTGATTTCAATTCAAATCGATTTTAATTCGATTCGAATTCATTTTCTTTTCAATTCAATTCGATTCGAATTCATTTTCTAATCAAATCAAATTCGTTTTCTATTCAAATCAAATTCGTTTCGTTTTCTATTCAAATCAAATTCAATTCGTTTTCTACTCAAATCAAATTCAATTCGTTTTCTATTTAAATCAAATTCAATTCAAATTCGTTTTCTATTCGAATTGGTTTTCTATTCGATCCAATTCAAATTGGTTTTCTATTCGATTCAATTCAAATTGGTTTTCTATTCGATTCAATTCGAATTGGTTTTCTATTCGATTCAATTCGAATTGGTTTTCTATTCGATCCAATTCAAATTGGTTTTCTATTCGATTCAATTCAAATTCTAATTCGTTTTAATTCAATCCAATTTGAATTCACCTTCTATTTACTTCGATTCGAATTCATTTCAAATTGATTTCAATTCAATTTTAGTTCGTTTTAAATTTCATTCAAAATGATTTCAGTTCGTTTTTAATTCAATTTCAATTTAATTCAATTTGAATTCATTTCTATTCAGTTCAAAATCAAATTCGCTTTCTATTAAATTTGAATTCTAATTCACTTTCTATTCAATTCAAATTCAATTCGTTTTCTAATCAAATCAAATTCAATTCGTTTTCAATTCAATTCAAATTCAATTCGTTTTCTATTCAATTCAAATTCAAATTCGTTTTCTTTTTAATTCAATTCGAATTCGTTTTCTTTTCGATCCAATTCAAATTCGAATATAATCGATATAAATATCGTTCGCGTCAAAATAGCGCATCTCTAATCAACACGGCTTTATATATTTCAATAATTCCATTATTCTATTCAACAAATGAATATTTATCCTATTCAATACGTGAATCTAAATATTTCGTTCAACACATGACTAATCTCAACGGATGAGTACGGTCAACACATGAACCTTTATTTTATAATGATAAAGATGTAAATTTTATTGTTAAAATATTTCGTTCAACACATGACTAATCTCAACGGATGAGTACAGTCAACATAGGAACCTTTATTTTATAATATTCTTTATTTTCTAAATTGGAATGAGGCCCAATCAATTACCATATAAAGTTAATTATATGGATTCCATACAACACATGCATATAATAGCAACGATAAATAATCAACTATCATCCAAAGTGCACTACACTGTATAAGCATCAAATATAAGTATCTAACGCTTATGACAGCCTGTCAATCAATCGATCGACATACAACTAATTATTGGGATTAGTGTATGCCGTATATTATCCCAATACCCATGTGGGGTTTCAAATCAACAAAACACAGATTTTTATTTGTGCAGTTGGGCGATGTGTAAAATTTATCGACCCAATCAATGTCCTTCAAATAGGTGTACATAAACAAACTGTCCGGTTTGTAAATGAATATTTATTTATTCACATTCACGTTAAAAATTATGTTTTTAACGATAAAACATTTTATTTCAACACATGAATTTTTATTCAGTTCATTTATCAAATAAAATGATATTTTTATTTTTCTAACTTGTTTCAGAAAATTTCGGCGGCATAACGGCACGATACTAGAAACGGGACGAGGCCTAGCCTTATCCCCGGTCTAGTGAAGGCCCACGCCATTCACACATCAATAAAATCCATTCCATTTCACCAAACAATTCAATTTAGACCAAATAAACTAACCAACTACACAACCAAACAATTTAACAAACAAGCCATCCATGGTTTATGGATGACGGGTGTCGGGTGCTACTAAACACCGTCTGCATCCTAGTATATATATATAACTAGAAAAGAAATTGAAGAGTGAGAAGTTCTCACCAAAGCTATCCCAACTCCACGACACTTCAAAAGTAGAAATCTTCGTCGTTCTCGCCCTTCTTCACTTTCGTTGCCCGTATTCACTACATATGTAAAAATCACATTTTTACTTCGCTATTCAATATATAAAAATCGAATTTTTACTTCACTCTTCAATATATAAAAATCGAATTTTTACTTCGTTGTTCAATATATAAAAATCAAAATTTTACTTCGCTATTCAATATATAAAAATCCTATTTTTACTTCGCTATTCAATATATAAAAATCGAATTTTTACTTCGCTATTCAATATATAAAAATCCTATTTTTAATCTGTTATCTAATATATAAAAATCGAATTTCTTCTTCACTACTATATAGATAAAAATTTCACCTTTTCAATTTTCAAAAATCTAATCTTTTTGTTCTATAAAAATCCATAAAAATGTCGCCTTTCTTATGATAAAAATTATAAACATTAACCTCATATAATATACAAGGATCCGATTTCTCTTTAATCAATTAAAACTGGAAATAAAAATCAAAACTTTAAACTAAATAAAAATCAAAACTTTGGTAAATATAAATCAATTTTAAAATCTATGTTTTTTTTTCAGTTTTAAAATCAAATAAAAAGGATTATAAAACTCACCTCGGTCTGGATTTTCTGCGAGGGGGGGGGGGGGTTTGGACGCAAGCTGTTGGGGTTCGTCGAAGGCTGAGGAGGAGGATGGGGGGTGTCGGCGCGAGGCAGAAGAGGGGGGGTGTCGGCTGCAAGGAAGAAGGGAGGGAGAGGGAGGGAAGAGAGAGAGTGCTGGAGGTGGGCGATCGCCGGACTTAGGTGGGGGTCCTCGATGGAGGAGGGCGCCTCCTGGCGGCGTGACGGCGGACGCGAATGAAGGGGAGGGGCTGAGCGGGATTTGCAATTTTAATTTTAGGTTTAGAGAATAAGGGAAAAAAAGGGGGGCTGAGAGTTTTATAATATTTTATTTTATTATTATTTAAATTTTCCACTTAAGGTTGACTTTTCTTTCGAACTCAAAACGAGACTCAACGACTGTTGTCCCTAGCGTTTTACCCCCGTTCCGAACGCAATGGGATATGTATCGTACGCCAGTTCGACTGTTTGAATCAGTTTCCGTTGAATTTAAAGTATAATTCTTTATATATTCAATTTAAACTCGCATTTTAATTTACCGGGGCCACATACTAGCTCGAAAAATTCCCGAAAAATAATTTCTAGCTTCGTATTGATGATACGGTCCTAAGAAAACTAATTTCGTCGAATTCTGAGACCGTTGGAAAAATGGCCATTTTCCAGTCGATTAAAATCAACTAAAACTGGTCAAACGCGTTTTTCTTTGCCATGCTCACATATTAATTCGAAAAATTATGAAATTTGGAATCTAGCAATAATTTGACATCATGGATCCAACAAAAGTGGTTTCGTCGAAATCCGAGGTCGTTTGCAAAATTTCCATTTTTAAGGGCCTGAATTTCATAGCAACTATTCAGAATTTTCAACTGGACATATCTTTTGATTCCCGCTATGAAATTTTGATTTTTCGGATTCGTTGGAAAGATATTCTCAATTTGATCCTATTATTTTTGGTTTCACTAAAATCCGGATTGTTTTGCACCCGGTACATTCAATTGAAGTTTGAAATCGAATTATCGAACTACCGCGCCATTTTCAATTCCTTTTTTAATTTAAAATAAATATTTATATTCTAACGACGACGTATATAATATATACGTTCGAATTATATTCGAAATAAATTTTCTCGTCGATATTATTTAAAATAATTCATTTTAAATATTCAAAATTCGCTAAAATTGCCAAAATAAAAATTTTAAACTGGTTTAGAATTTCCGGGTCATTACAGTCTCCCCCACTTAAAACTTTTTGTCCCCGAAAAGGAACAAAGTCGAAAGTGGTTTGATTAATCAGCTCTACGTTCGATCTGGCTTCCATTCTCCAACTTTTCAGTTTCTGAGAATTTTCAAATTTTTCAAAAATTTGGCTAACACCCTAAATTTTCGAAAAATTTCGCCATAACCTCCCTTGCACCGGGAGCCACGGGAAAATCTCGAAATTGCCATATAGGCCTTCTGATCTCAAAAAGAAAAAGAAAAAGCCAAGCGGCTAGCCAATAGGTTCATAAAATCATCATCACCCAAACAAAACAGTAAATTATAGTAAACATGTACCTATTTGTCGGGCAAACAAATTTTATTCTCTGCTCTAGCCTCCTTGCCATGACCTGTTCAATAGATATACATGTATGTGCATGCAAATGCGACCAATTTTCAATACAATTCAATATTTGATTTAATTAGGCATAATGGTTCAAAATTATCAAACAAATAAACAACCAACACAAACATCAATCAATTAGTGAATTTAACGTTTAAAATTCATAATTTTGATATATATATATACAAAAAATCTTGTTTTTGATGCCAAATCACAACAAATAAATCTATCTATATAAGTTTTGGTTCTCACACCAGTCTAATGGAAATATATAGATATCATACCTTCGAAACATGAAAACAAATTCTGATGATGATATATCAATCATCAGAATCATCTCCGGGTGTGTAGAATGTGATTCTATATCTATCCGGTATATTAAAACTTCGAATATACGTTCATGACGCGTATATGCAAAATCTTTATATACTCGATTGTCCATATTCAAAATAAATAAATATTCAAATACGTATAAAATGATTTAAATTTTTAAAACAATATTGTTTTCATTTGAAATATATACTCTTCACACTCGTTCTAGGATACTACTGATCCTATCTCTAACGAGTAATTCTAATTGGATAATACTAATCCAATATCTGATGAATTCTTTCGTATGGTTCTAATGTGTCTTGTTCTCGAGCTCTGTAAACCAAAGCTCTGATACCAAATGTGACGGCCGGGAATTTCGCTCGATCCGAATCAGTCGTTGAACCGATCTAGACCGTTCGAAACCCCTGATCGTTTGAGAACAGGACAAAACAGAACGCAGACGGAAGAACATTTCATTGCTATTACAACAATTCCATCAGATACAAGAATATACAGAATATTATTCGATAAATATCTGAGATTACAATAAATTACATAGCAACGGAGAAATAATACAAAGCACAACTGAAGATGATATACGGATACAGAGCTTTCCGGATATCATTCCAGCTGTAAACCAGGATCCTGTGAATATAAATCTGAAAAACCAAAACTACTAGCTGTCCGTGTCGAAAATAAGGGCACCCAGAGTTTAGGTTAAAACAATAAACTCCAGGTCAGTCATGTGACTGGTGTGAGAACTAAAACAGTTATTTAAAGCTTTACTTTAAAAGAGAGTAATTCAAGGGACTACGCCGTATAACACGGAACGGGTTTCCTCCCAAGAATACTAGTGCATAGAATAAACAGCGCAATGCTTTTTCGAAAAATGAAACTATTATAAGACCCAGGTCCCATCACACAACGCAACGCAAGCCGGAGGATAGGGTTTTCCCTTATAATAGCCAAACATGTTTGGTACGTTTAAAACTAATCATTTGATACTATAATAAGTGTATAGTGTCAAAACAATTTTCAATCATAAATATCAATCCTAGGCGGCATGGGTACCATCTATCATGTCGCCATACTAGGCTCTACAAATAAAACCGAATTACATGTATTGGAAATTGGATTTCCGTCATGAGTCGAGGCAAGGGGCAAGCTCCTCTCCGCTTCGAGACACTCTAGCAAATGCCTCAGGACTACACACTCTGGGTAACCCTGGATATAGCTGGGCTGGTCCTCTCTTACGTTTGAGGATTGGCAATTCCTGAACACACGTTTCCCGGTCCTTACAGACCTAATATCGAGGCGCCTCATTCCAACAACCACAAAGGTGAAAAGTATACAAATGTCAGGGCTGGTAAGTCACCGACACCAACAAAGCTAGAAAGAAACGTCGTGTCCTCCCAGCGGTCCGTATCCCGTTTTTAACTCATTCTGAGATGTGAGGCTCGCAAATTCACGTTATACACAAAGATGCCACGTAGGCCCTGCTTTGATCATCAACCACAAGACTTTTCTTTTCAACAGAAGCCTTGATCCATGCAATTCAGCGTGCCACACAGGCAATTCATGCCATGCGATTGATATCTATCGATATATAACCTCTGAGCTCGTACGTCTCAGAGAAGGGCGTTAAGCAAGAGAATAAATTCTCCGCCGCCAAACAGATATATATTTAACAGAAATCAATCAACACAGAATAAAATCCAATGTCAGACACACAATCCATTTACAAGTTCGTTCTGGGTCTGAACGAAACCGGAGGCTCTTTCCTCGCATATCCATCAATCTCCAAGTACGTCTGGACGACCACCAACTAATTCCCTCATCTTGGGTGTACAGCCCAATCAAGATCATCAGTAATCACCCAAACGATGTGAAGACTTCCGGTCTTCGACCACCGTCTTCATCTTCGGCATATCGTCGAATCGGTTATTCGGAATGGGTGTAAACCCGGCCTTTCCGAACAACCCGCGTATATTAAAAACAAATGTTATACAAACACAACATACGCCTCATTCCAATTCATCAGTCACTAACCGTAAATCAATAAGAGAACAATTTCCCAAATATTAACCCCGAAGGCCGAAACCAACATCAGATCAATACCCAGGAAACCATTCTTCTTAACTAACCTTCAGCTAGTTTCTAAATTTCAATTCTTAGGGAAAGGTTCCCATTAATTTTATCCAAGATAAATTCTTTAAAATTTATCCTTTAATCTTCCTTTGGATGTCATTTCAAACCAAATTATGGTTTTTCAAACTAGTCGAGATTAGCGAACCACACCGAAGTAATTATTTATTTTATTTCCCAATCCCAATCTATTCATCCCATGAAGCAAAACTGGTAATACTCCATATCTAACACCACGGTGTTATCGGTAAAATTAATTACCATCTCACGTTCAAATCTAATTAAGGATTTAACTATCGCTTTGGAGCAAAACTGGTAATACTCCATCCTCGCTCATTTTCCAAATTTGATAATTTAGATAATCAATTCAAATTTCAATCTAATTGCAGATTCATTAAAACTCCTTTTACTGGGTTAAAGAACTAATGTCATTTAAAACACAGTTCACGACAAACTCAAATCACATTCTATTTATTATCGGGTTACAGAACAAGTGTCATTTAAAACACCCTTCACGATAAACCCACTAATAGACTCTATTTAAAACCCATTTCAAATCCAATTTATTTATTTAAAAATAAATGGGTTGTTATTTTAGTTCTAAACTAGTTTATTTCGATAAAAATCTATTTTTATCTTTTCAAATATGGAGTTTTTCATCCCAATTTTTCCCAAATCATTTCTTATGATTTTACACAAATTATTACTATTTTTTATAATTTTATCAAGGCCCGTACAGTCGATTTCCATCAACGGCCATCGAACTGCACTTACAGCGACCTTTTCTAAATTTGATTTGGATGTATCTCCAAATCCAACCGTCAGATTTCAAATTTCTAATATTCGTTAGAAAGATCTTTTCGATATGAACCCAACGGTTCCGGTTTTAGGAGAATCCGACGGTCGGATCTCCCGTAATGTCCGTTCGAAATCAATGGTCGAAATTCGCGAACTGCCGCGGCGCGTTCTATTCAGGCCATTATATATATATATATATATATATATATATATATATATATATTATATATATTTTGTCGATTTCTATTTAAAACGAATTTTATAAATAGTTTTGAATTCGTTTCAAAAACAATTTCAACCTTTATTTCAAATTCAAATCAAAATTGAATTTTCTATTATAAATCCTTTTTACTTTCATTTCTATTTGATTTCAATTCAAATCGATTTTAATTCGATTCGAATTCATTTTCTTTTCAATTCAATTCGATTCGAATTCGTTTTCTAATAAATCAAATTCATTTTCTATTCAAATCAAATTCGTTTCGTTTTCTACTCAAATCAAATTCAATTCGTTTTCTAATCAAATCAAATTCAATTCGTTTTCTATTTAAATCAAATTCAATTCAAATTCGTTTTCTATTCGATTCAATTCGAATTGGTTTTCTATTCGATCCAATTCAAATTGGTTTTCTATACGATTCAATTCAAATTGGTTTTCTATTCGATTCAATTCGAATTGGTTTTCTATTCGATTCAATTCGAATTGGTTTTCTATTCGATTCAATTCAAATTGGTTTTCCATTCGATTCGATTCAATTCAAATTCTAATTCGTTTTAATTCAATTCAATTTGAATTCACCTTCTATTTACTTCGATTCGAATTCATTTCAAATTGATTTCAATTCAATTTCAGTTCGTTTTAAATTTCATTCAAAATGATTTCAGTTCGTTTTTAATTCTATTTCAATTTAATTCAATTTGAATTCATTTCTATTCAGTTCGAATTCAAATTCGCTTTCTATTATATTTGAATTCTAATTCACTTTCTATTCAATTCAAATTCAATTCGTTTTCTAATCAAATCAAATTCAATTCGTTTTCTATTCAATTCAAATTCAATTCGTTTTCTATTCAATTCAAATTCAATTCGTTTTCTTTTCAATTCGAATTCGTTTTCTTTTCGATCCAATTCAAATTCGAATATAATAGATATAAATATCGTTCGCGTCAAAATAGCGCATCTCTAATCAACACGGCTTTATATATTTCAATAATTCCGTTATTCTATTCAACAAATGAATATTTATCCTATTCAATACGTGAATCTAAATATTTCGTTCAACACATGACTAATCTCAACAGATGAGTACGGTCAACACATGAACCTTTATTTTATATTGATAAAGATGTAAATTTTATTGTTAAAATATTTCGTTCAACACATGACTAATCTCAACGGATGAGTACAGTCAACACAGGAACCTTTATTTTATAATATTCTTTATTTTCTAAATTGGAATGAGGCCCAACCAATTATCATATAAAGTTAATTATATGGATTCCATACAACACATGCATATAATAGCAACGATAAATAATCAACCATCATCCAAAGTGCACTACACTGTATAAGCATCAAATATAGATATCTAACGCTTATGATAGCCTGTCAATCAATCGATCGACATACAACTAATTATTGGGATTAGTGTATGCCGTATATTATCCCAATACCCATGTGGGGTTTCAAATCAACAAAACACAGATTTTTAATTGTGCAGTTGGGCGATGTGTAAAATTTATCGACCCAATCAATGTCCTTCAAACAGGTGTACATAAACAAACTGTCCGGTTTGTAAATGAATATTTATTTATTCACATTCACGTTAAAAATTATATTTTTAATGATAAAACATTTTATTTCAACACATGAATTTTTGTTCAGTTCATTTATCAAATAAAATGATATTTTTATTTTTCTAACTTGTTTCAGAAAATTTCGGCGGCATAACGGCACGATACTAGAAACGGGACGAGGCCTAGCCTTATCCCCGGTCTAGTGAAGGCCCATGCCATTCACACATCAATCAAATCCATTCCATTTCACCAAACAATTCAATTCAGGCCAAATAAACTAACCAACTACACAACCAAACAATTTAACAAACAAGCCATCCATGGTTTGTGGATGACGGGTGTCGGGTGCTACTAAACACCGTCTGCATCCTAGTATATATATATAACTAGAAAAGAAATTGAAGAGTGAGAAGTTCTCACCAAAGCTATCCCAACTCCACGACACTTCAAAAGTAGAAATCTTCGTCGTTCTCGCCCTTCTTCACTTTTGTTGCCCGTATTCACTACATATGTAAAAATCACATTTTTACTTCGCTATTCAATATATAAAAATCGAATTTTTACTTCGCTCTTCAATATATAAAAATCGAATTTTTACTTCGCTGTTCAATATATAAAAGTCGAATTTTTACTTCGCTATTCAATATATAAAAATCCTATTTTTACTTCGCTATTCAATATATAAAAATCGAGTTTTTACTTCGCTATTCAATATATAAAAATCCTATTTTTAATCTGTTATCCAATATATAAAAATCGAATTTCTTCTTCACTACTATATAGAGAAAAATTTCTCCTTTTCAATTCTCCAAAATCTAATCTTTTTTTTCTATAAAAATCCCACCTTTATACCAGAAAAATGTCGCCTTTCTTATGATAGAAATTATAAACTTTAACCTCATATAATATACAAAGATCCGATTTCTATTTAATCAATTAAAACTGAAAATAAAAATAAAAACTTTAAACTAAATAAAAATCAAAACTTTGGTAAATAAAAATCAGTTTTAAAATCTCTGGTTTTTTTTTCAGTTTTAAAATCAAATAAAAAGGATTATAAAACTCACCTCGGTCTGGATTTTCTGCGAGGGGGGGGTTTGGACGCTTGCTGTTGGGGTTCGTCGAAGGCTGAGGAGGAGGATGGGGGGGTGTCGGCGCGAGGCAGAAGAGGGGGGGTGTCGGCTGCAAGGAAGAAGGGAGGGAGAGGGAGGGAAGAGAGAGTGCTGGAGGTGGGCGATCGCCGGACTTAGGTGGGGGTCCTCGATGGAGGCGGGCGCCTCCTGGCGGCGTGGCGGCGTGGCGGCGGACGCGAGTGAAGGGGAGGGGCTGAGCGGGATTTGCAATTTTAATTTTAGTTTTAGAGAATAAGGGGGAAAAACGGGGGGCTGAGAGTTTTATAATATTTTATTTTATTACTATTTAAATTTTCCACTTAAGGTTGACTTTTCTTTCGAACTCAAAACGAGACTCAACGACTGTCGTCCCTAGCGTTTTACCCCCATTCCGAACGCAATGGGATATGTATCGTAGGCCAGTTCGACTGTTTGAATCAGTTTCCGTTGAATTTAAAGTATAATTCTTTATATATTCAATTTAAACGCGCATTTTAATTTACCGGGGCCACATACTAGCTCGAAAAATTCCCGAAAAATAATTTCTAGCTTCGTATTGACGATACGGTCCTAACAAAACTAATTTCGTCGAATTCTGAGACCGTTGGAAAAATGGCCATTTTCCAGTCGATTAAAATCAACTTAAACTGGTCAAACGCGTTTTTCTTTTCCACGCTCACATATTGATTCGAAAAATTATGAAATTTGGAATCTAGCAATAATTTGACAACATGGATCCAACAAAAGTGGTTTCGTCGAAATCCGAGGTCGTTTGCAAAATTTCCATTTTTAAGGGCCTGAATTCCATAGCGACTATTCAGAATTTTCAACTGCACATATCTTTTGATTCCCGCTATGAAATTTCGATTTTTCGGATTCGTTGGAAAGATATTCTCAATTAGATCCTATTATTTTTGGTTTCACTAAAATCCGGATTGTTTTGCACCCGGTACATTCAATTGAAGTTTGAAATCGAATTATCGAACTACCACGCCATTTTCAATTCATTTTTTAATTTAAAATAAATATTTATATTCTAACGAAGACGTATATAATATATACGTTTGAATTATATTCAAAATAAATTTTCTCGTCGATATTATTTAAAATAATTCATTTTAAATATTCAAAATTCGCTAAAATTGCCAAAATAAAAATTTTAAACTAGTTCAGAATTTCCGGGTTATTACTGTCATGAAAGCTAACGTTTTATTATTTTATTAATTTACGTAAATTAAGTACGAAGTAACACACTAAAAATGCCATAAATGAGCTCTGATTTCGATGAAACTTCACACATTGCTACGGTTTCACATTTCGGACCAATAAAATTAGTTTAATCGAAAATCGAGGTCGTTTGAAAATTAATTATTCTTAAGTACCATATTAAATCTATATAATAAAATTTTAAGTTCAAAACAAACAATTTCTCAATAATAAATTATTATTATTATCGTTTATATATATACAAATAGAATTTATATTGATCACCTGAATTATTTCAATTCAGTTTTATATCAGAATCAATTATACTTCGCTTTTGTATTATGACAATTATATATATTCGAAATAAATCGTATCTCGATTATTGAATCAATAACTTAGTATGAAAAAATCATTTATATTATTAGCAAAACATTTAAAGCAACATTAAATATTTAAAATTAGTCAACCAAAAATACGGTCGTTACATTCTCCCCCCATAAAAGAATTTCATCCTCGAAATTACTAAGGTAAAAAAATGCTACAAACCCGTTAACTTATCCAAAACCCACTTATGTCAAAACTCAACTTTTCATATTTCAACAAATTTAGTTTTACCATTTGGTTTCCATTCACATTGCACACCATATATGCTTACATTCAATTAATTCAAATGATTTTCAATCAATATCTTCATTACAATTCATATTCCATTCAAATTGATCCTAAATCAATTTATTTACTTCAATCCATTTAACTTGGTTAAGTCAGATTTAAATTCCAGAATTCAAATTCTTGGATATTTATTTCAAATCCTTTTGAAATCACATAAATATATACACATATATTTATAACCATTTCAAATTCACAACATTTGAATTTTTAGATCAACTTGTTTTCTTTCAAATAATTTCCATCAAAAACTTTTCTAAGGTAGCAATCCATCACTTAGAAATTCAAAAATGAATATTGATGATGCTGCAATCATCATTAGAATTATTTTCCAACAATTGAAGTGAGCTCGGTGCTTTAACAATTTCAGAATTCATCTAAAATGAGTTTTATTTAAAAACTCTCCGAAAACAAAGCAATTTTTTGGGCAAAGCCGACGGGGTTGCGTGGACCTCTACCACTTTTACTGATATGCTAAGACGAATACAAGGCAACAAAGACAGAAAACAACAAAATAGAGAACAGAGCTCACAAGCATAACAACTTCTAACTACAGAAGACAAAACACATAATTACATAGTCAAAAAGCTAACTTCTTAGCTAAAAAATCCCCGGATCATAACTGAATTTGAGGAACTTCAGACCATCTCTAATATCATGTCATAGTTGTTTCTTCCAAAAAGAATAGTTCATTGTTTGAACATTGTCGAAAGTGCAGGAATTTCGTTTTTGCCAAATTCCATGCATAACCTTCTTGAGGATAAAATTTATGAGCCTGGTTCTCGGACTTTTAGTGCCAGACTTTCTTTTGAAGAAACTCCACTGCTCATCACTTGTTAGTGAGAAATTGCGGTGACCAATATGTTGCATTACTTCACTGCATAGACGATGTACTGCGCCACATTCAGAAAACAAGTGCTGGATATTCTTGCTAGCAGCTCCACATGTATTGCAAGTAGTCTGAACTTCCAACCCAAGAATCGCCAGTCTGTCTTTAGTAAGCAAAGCATGGTTGATCACTTTCCATAATAGTAAGTTTTCTTTGGCATTGTTGTCCCTCTTCCAAACCTTCTTATACCAACTGCCAACAGGGAGAGTAGTAACTTCTAATAATTTAAAATACATTGATTTAATGTTGAAGCTCTCACCTTTCCAATTCCATAAAGTAGCGTGTCGAGATGCCGGTTGACTGTTGTGTTCTTCAATCTTGTTCCAAAACATTTGAACAGTTTTAAACGATGTTTTGGGCAAGCAAATTTTATCCTGAACAAGCAATTCTCCCATTAAATTGCCACCGTGCACACCAGATCATTGCTTTTCAAGGTAAGTCATTTGTTCATTCATAATTAAACCATGATCAAACCAAGGATCTTCCCAAAACTTGATCCTATCATATGTAGCAAACCCAAATTTGAAGTGAGGTAAAATTTTATATTTTAAATTGTTGATGCATTTCAAGGTCCAGCTAAATCCTTGAAGCATTCTTAAAGACCAAAGGCTTTGTTCTTTAAGGACATGTTTCAGGGACCAGCGGGCCCAAAGACTAGAGTTGTTGCTAAGTATATCTTCAATGTGCCTAGCTATCGCAGTAGTGTTACATAGTTTGGTATTAATTAAGCCTAGCCCTCCTCTATCAATCGGATGAGTAATTTTAGAAAATGAAATTAGCGCAAGGTACTTAGCGTGAATATTACCTTTCCAAAGAAATTTCATGCAAGCAGTGTGAATCATATTGTGAAGCTTATTAGGAAGAATATAAGTGTATGACCAGTAAACTTGCATAGAGACTATAACGGATTTTATTAAAGTGAGCCTACCAGCTTGACTGAGAAAGCCAGTAGACTAGCAATTTAGTCTTCTAGTTATTCTATCGAACAAAGGAAGACACTAGTGAGCGGTTATTCTTGAAGTTGCCATAGGCAATCCAAGATACGATAAGTTTGTTTCACTACATGTTATACCTGTAAAACCCTGAATTTCAAAAATGTGCATCTGACTAACTCCAGCAATCATGATATTCGATTTCTCATAGTTAATTTTAAGACCAGTTAACAAGTAATTTTTTTGAAGAGTTTCCATTATACTGGTTATAGTTTTATCATTCGGCTTGCAAAAAACAATCAAGTCATCTGCAAACAAAAGGGATGTAAAGCTTGGATTTGAGCATTTCAGATGTAAGTCAAAAAGATCAGTAGTAACCAAATTATCTAACAATCTAGTTAACATTTCCATAACCGTAATAAATAAATAAGAGGGTATAGGACCACCTAGTCTATTACCTTTTTTGCTCCGAAAAAATCCGACTGGAGTTCCATTAACATTGACAGAGAAATGAGATGTGCTAATACAAGAGTAAACCCAAGCCGTAGAACAAGCAGGGAAATTCATGTAACTAAGGATTCTAATAATAGAGGACCACTGAATAGTATCAAAAGCTTTCCTAATGTCAGGCTTTATCATCGCTCTAGGAGAAATGTTTTGAGTGCTATAACCTTTGATTAATTCATGAGCTAACAGAACATTGTCAAGAATATTCCTATTAGGCAAAAAAGCGGACTGGTTCGCAGATATGATAAATGGGAGAACATGCTTAAGCCTAGTTGCAATAGTTTTGGAAATGAATTTATATATCGTATTACAGTAAGAAATATGTCTGAACGCATTCACATTATTAGCATGCTTCAATTTGGGAAGAGTGCTATGACTGTATTATTGAAAGAATGGAACATGTTAGCTCTTTTGAAAAACTGTTTTACAGCATTGCAAACACCATTGCTAACTACACTCCAACACTTAACATAGAAAACAACATTAAGCCCATCGGGACCTCCACACGAGTGTTTATTGAGAGAATACATAGCTTGTTTAATTTCAGCATCAGTAATAGTTGTACATAAAAAAAATTCATGTCAAAGTTAATTTTTGGTAGTAACATAGGATTAATCTCATCAATTTGAGGAACAAAATTATCCCTATTACCGAATAGATTAGAAAAATAATTAACAAATGCATTTTGAATAGTGTTATATACCTGCCCTTGCTGATCTGTAATAGAATGTATGGATTCTCTGACTTGTTTTGCTTTGAGAGCTGCATGGAAGTATGCAGAGTTCATGTCGCCATCTTCGAACCAATTGATTCTGCTTTTTTTTCTCATTATAGATTCCATGATAAGAGCTTCTTGGTACTGACAAGAAATGTCGTATTCTATTGGAGGTAGAGCTAAGTTGATAGGATCACGAAGCATACTGGATTAGATTTGCTAAAGCTACCTCTCAAGTGCATATGACTTCAGACTACCACTACCAAAATTCTTCGCAGACCATACTTTTAAATCATTCTTGATGGCTTTATGTTTTTTAAAAAGTTTGTATGTATGATTGCCATAGCAATTAAATTCCCAAGCCTTTCTAACAATGTCAAGAAAGTCACTTTGCTTAGTCCAAATGTCAAAGAATCTAAAAGACTGTTTTCTTTCATTAATATGTTCATTCAAGTTTAAAATTTGAGGTGAATGATCGGATAGGACAGGCATAGCAAGCTCATTAACTAAACTTGGCCAAGTATTAAGCTCAAGAGCATTACAAAAAGAATGGTTAATTTTAGAAAAGTTGCAAATTGACATTCCTATTATAGTTATTCCAAGCGAAATCCAGACAGTAGTATTAATTTTAATCAATTCAGAGTTCATAATGGCCATATTTATGTGACTGATTTCAGTTAGAGAAACAGAAGAACCACCTACCCAATCTTGAAGTTTAAGAGGAGAATTAAAATACCCACTGATCAACCAAGGAGCACGATTTTGTTTCAAAGAAGGCATTGCTTGAAAAAAAAATCTCTAGCAGCCATAGAATTATGCGCATACACAAAAGTAAAGAAATATGTTGTTGAGGAGGGAATATGCATAATATGGCAATGTAAATTGGCTAGACGATCCTATTTCTAGTAAATTGATGAATAGTCGGATCAAACATGACTAAAATTCTACTGTAATTAGCATCCTCTAAATTATGTATCATGTGCCAATTAGGATTCACGTATCTAGTGGCTTTGAATGAAAGATCTTCATTAAGTTTTGTCTCTAGCAAAGCTAAAGCCGATAGGTTGTATTTCATGATCATGGTCTTGCATCTGTTAATCTTGATCTGCTTGTGTGCTCCTCTAATATTCCTAGTGCATATATTATGTATCATAATTAAACTCTATATATTTTTAGAAACTCCTTGTCATAGATCTGGTCTTGACCTTGTTTGCATCAGCTGCACCGGCAGCTCCTGCCTATGGTGTATTACATTTAATTTCTTTTGTGTTCAGGGCTTCTTTGTTGCTTTTGTCCAATATAAACAGGTGTGACTCCGCAGCTTCTTTGTATCCAACAAGCGGTGGGATATTGTTGTAAGGGTTCACTATCTGCTTAACAGTGTTGCTGTTTACATTAGCATTTTCTTTATCATTAGATAAGTCTTTGCCTTGTAATTCATGACTGTCAGGTTCACTTGCATGGCTGCCACCCGTGGTACAAACATTGATGGTGGTCAGTTGAGGCATGAGAGAAAGTATGCCTGGCTCAAAATCCATATCGGTGAATATGTAAGGTTCATCATGGTTGTTTGCTACTATTGGAATCGATGGGACAGGTATGGTTACTCTGGTGCTTTCTTCGTTTATCATCTTTTCATAATTTCTTGGTGAGGCTTCACTCGCCAAATCTTTAGTCTCAGTTGATGTTGCTTGGTGACACAGATCCTTTGTAACCACACTGTCAAGAGCAGGAGCTACTTCTTCATTGGTATCTACATTGACAAAAGCAGGAGAAACATATTCGTTGACAGCACCAAAGGGGCTTGTTTTGTAGAGTAGAGGATCTTTAAGAATCACATTGGTTCGCTATGAAAGTGCATTGACTGCAAGTTGTTTTTCAGACGGTTGTGCCAAATTCTTGCACAAAGTGGACTACTGCTTGCCGTTCTTCATGTTCTCGTTGGCTACATTGATATCAGAATTGGTAGAACCTTCTTTGTCAGAGAGGGAACTAAAACTATTCTTGGATGAATTTCTCCTTCCTCCGGCATATAATATGCCAAGCTAAATTATTTCCTTTTATACATTGGTTTTTGAGGAGTGTAAGCTTTGGCAAAATTATTAGCTCTATGTGATTTGAATGTAACCTTGCTTTTATTCCTTTCTATCCTTTGCCATGGCGCTTCTTTCTTGACTGGAATTCTTTTCTCTTGATAACCACCCTTACCGCTAACTGGTTGAGGCACTAAAGTGTTAGCAATCTCATTTCCTTTGTTATTTCCATTGTTTTTTTGCTTGTTCAACTATCCTGTTAAGTTGACCTTTGTAGCTATTTCCTTGTGAATTTTCCTTTTGTTTGTTTACTTCACAGTCTTCATATTTGTGCCCGAAAACACAACAATGGGTGCATACAAGTGGTTTCCATAAATAATTTACTCTGAGTCTCTCTGTCCCCCATTAGGCAGAGTTGTTAATAAGTCGTCAACAAGGGCCTTATCTGGTTTAATTTCAATCAAGCATTTGGAATAGTGTAATCTTTCTAGTCTCTCTGTTGTTTCATCCAAACAAATCAGCTTGCCAAGCCTATAGGCTAACCAGTTTATACCATAGTATGACAAAGAAAATAGTGGAATATTGGTGAAATAAACCCAAACTGGTATTGATTTGATCATGCCACGCACGTTGCTAACACTGGGTTCGTACGGTTTTATGATAAATAGTTTACTCTGAATTAAGTGTGGCTCACCCATAAGTGCTTTATCTTTATCTTCTTCACATGAAAAGTGAAACATGAATAGGATTTGATTTTCAGATCCCCTTTGGGCCTCCATACCGATCTACATTTCTGATCCACTACTGTATACGACAGCGGCTTATCAAGGAAACCAACTAAAACGTCCTTCCATACCGATGTGCCTGCGTCAATAACAGCCATGATATGTTCTAAAGTTCCATCCACAAAGGTTGGTTGTATATCAACGGGTTTGTACTTCCCAGCGTTGCGAGGCAAACACTTTGAGAAAGAAGTCCAAACATGATGATTATTAACTTGGTGGTTAATCTGCGATGAGCTCGCAACACTACTCATAGGATTTCCGAGAGGTAAGCTCGTTAGATTGGAAGAACAAGAAGAAGAAGGTCGATTAAAAGAAGTGGGAATAGGAAGGGAAAAGATGAGGGGTTGAAAATGCTTAAGAGGGTCTAACGGAGGTTCAATTCGAGGTAGAGAGTTGTAATTCGTGGAAGGGTCTAGAGGAGCAGGAGGCGGAATGATCTGAAGCGGGATGGAGGTGGTAGGCGATGTCGGGTCAAGTGGTGCTGGAGGAGGCTCGATTAGATCCGGAGGAGCTGGAGGCGGTTCAGATTGAGATGGAGGAGGTTCGGTTAGGACTGAAGGAACTGGAGGAGGTTCAGATTGAGATGGAGAATCGGAGGATGGGATAATTGGCTGCCTTTAGGAGGAACACGAAAATTGGGGGAGAAGAGAGGGCTCTGCCATTAACACGACCGTTGTTTTGAAATTGTATGAAAGCTATATTATTTTAATATGCTTCAAAAAATAATTTCTAACTTCCAGGCTTTAAAATTCAAAATTCTGGTTTGAATCCAATTTTAATTCATCACATTTGTATATTTCATTCTTATACAAATTATAGTTGGTTATATATAACCATTCCGACTTTATAATCTCATTTGATTATAATAATAACAGTCAACACATCCATATATTATAATAATTTCAGAAAATTATTACCTCTATATCAAAATAGAATTTTGAGTAAAATTATTTGATTTACCTACTTTTAAACAATATTGCATCGAATTTCTCTGTTGAAGTGATTAGAAACTGCAATCGACTTCGTGGCGACCCTACGATTCGATCAGAATTCATAAGTCACTCAACAAACTGGTCAACACAATATAAAACAATTTTATATCAATTAACAAACATGCACTCTCGTATATTTCAATCAACTCATTCTAGGATAATACTGACCCTATCTCTAATGAGTAAACCCCACCAAAGCCTAGATGTTCGCTCAACCTGAACTCTGGTACCAATTGTAATGTCCCGAATTTCCATACTATCTGAGTTGACTACACATATCACACGTCCAACCCAAATTGCATAGAAATACGAATAATCATGAAATAAGAAGAAAAGATAAAAGAAGAACGAAATAACAACACAAAATCTCACGTCGTAGCGGAATAAAATATAATATATATAACAGCTTTTGGAATGCAAAATTTTAGTTGTATAAACGTATCATTATCATAGTACAACACTAACCACACAGCGGAAATAACAATAAGTAGATAACGTTGAAGCCTCCTGCTCCAAGCTCCTCCAAGTATATATGTAAATACCTGAACTACTTGGCAGCCCGTATAAATTTGGAAACCGAAGAGTTTAGGGTAAAACAAAACAAAATAAACTCTGGATCAATCATGGGACTGATGTGAGTAAACTCCAACCACTTGGTTTAACTTTTAGAAATCTTTTAAGAAAGAAATGATAATCATAAGACCGATTTACACATAAACACGGATGGTTTTTACCTTACGATAACCCAAAACATTTCTATAAATCAATACTATTTCGATATTATAATAGTGTCTAAATCAAATAAATAACAATCTAGCAGAAACGCTTGCATCTCACGTTCCTCATACATAATATACAATCAAAACCACGGGCGCTTATTGGGTAATGAATTTCGAACTACGACAAGGTATGGAACCACCTTCCGATAGTGTATGTCTAGAGAGGGATACATTGGGTTCAACAAGAACATCTTGTAACCCGACCACACGTGACCTACCACTCATTCCGCTTGAGTTCATCGAATGCATATCACCAACGGTTGGGATCAACAACCGTTTCCCGAAAGGGACAACATCAATAGATTAAAGAATGAAATGAAATTTCTCTAGATAGGTGATAATACACCCTAATTGGGAGCTACCCACTTAGCCATGCTAGCTGCCCAATTTTTTTCATTTCCTAGTTATTGAGACCTGATGCTATGATTACTTAGCTTTCATTGATAGCACAATCACTTTGAATGCCACATTGTCAGATTCGTTAATTACCAATTAATTTGCACAAAGATATTCAGGATATTATGCTAAGAGAATAAATTCTCTGCCACCAGATGTATATTTGTACACACCAATATATATGATCATTGGAAATACTCTGTCATACATTCCTCCATACATGTTCCTTCTGGGACTGAATGAAACCGAAGGCACAAGTTTCATTGATCCATCTTAGGAAATTTCTACCTAGGATTAACAGAAAAGCCCTTGCACTTTACTCCTCTTCGATTTGTCATTATATAATTCGATTCGTAACACTACTGCCAATACGGAGTGGTTCTCGGATAATAATCCAACCGGTCTCTCCATGTTGTTAACAATATTGGTCAATACTTCGATAGTCGGTTATTTAACTATTATAGAGAAACAAACATTCATCCAAAGCATCAAACAATCACTGGCCCCCTTAACTAATATTTCACTAATTAAATCACTTCTCCATTTCCTTATCAATATTTGTTAATCCAATATTTTCAATAAGCATCTTGGCCTCTTACGCTATTGGGAAAACATTTTCATATATCACCTTTTTTTATTTACTATATTTATAAAATATCTTCAATTTATAATTGGAATACATTCCAATTATTTCTCTTTCCCAAATTCATTTATTTCTATACTTAGGAAATATTTGTTATACTTCCAAAATTCCACTTACTTGGGTTAAAACGAATGTTGTGTAAAACATCATTACAACAATCCAAAATATTGCATTCAACTAAATCTTATTCAAATATTTATCTTCGAGACCGAATATTGCTATTTATCGGCTAATTATGAAATCAATCAAGTTGGGGTATAACTACCTCTTAGACCTTGATTGAATAACATATTTAATCCCAAAACATACAAGACCACTTATCTCGAATAATCAACATCATATAAAACCAATTATCCCCTTTTTAAATAACGTGTAACATTATCTTTCTATTCTTTCCAGATTTTAATTTATAGATTTCCTTATTGTTTATAATATTTTATTTTAAGTCTGTTTCCTTATCAAATTCTAATATATCGATATATTGATTTCTAATTATCAAATTTTCTTAAAAATATTCTAACTCCGTAAATTTCCGGAAAAATTCTCCAACACCTCCTTTGTACTGGTCAATAGCCCAAACCTTAACTCGCTTCTCTAGGCCCTTTCCATTCAAAAAGAAAATCAAAAAGCCAAGCGGCTAGCCGATTCAGCACATAAAAACTCATATGGAATTTAAACATGTATCTTCTTTGTCGATCACTCGAATTAACACCTTTATTCTCTTCATTCCATACCTATTTAACGTATATACGTCCATTCCAAATTTGTTCCAACTCAATCCAATCTTTTTTAACTCAACTCGCTAATTTATTCTTTAATTAGATCTTTTGCTAATTTCACTTTTTATTTAAATATATCACGTTCATATACAATTTTAATTTGCTTATTAACCAATCAAATTCCATTTTCAACTCGAGTTTCATATTCGATTTTGAATATAAATTCACTAATCCAATTCACGTATCCAAAGCCCAATTTCGATTTAAAATTCGATTAATGTTAACCCAAAAAAAAGGGGAAGAAAGCCATGTCATTTTAACTAAGTCGCTAGAGGCATGTCGCAAGGGAGAAAATTCACCCATATCACACCAGGTCGCTCACAATCATATCGCACTCGTCCTTGTCATGCCCTACTTATAGCATCAAAGCTAATTTGAGTCGTTTGCGACATGGCGTCATGACATGCTACAAGCCCAAGGCGCTAAGGAGTATAAAGACGTACGACATGGATCGTGCCGCTCTAACGAAATGACATAAGGTAAGGGTAGGTTTCATGTCGGTCAGCGACATGATGTTATACTACTATCGTCCATGTCATTCAACGACGTGATGTACAAGTAATACATGTCGGTCAGCGACATAACGTTATGATAGTGTTATCCATATCGTTCAGCGACATGGTATACAGGTAATCCATGTCGGTCTTAAACGATATCGAAAGAACCAGATCACATTCAGGAAACACTCCATGTCGTTTATCCCCCATGTCGTTCAGCAACATAAGGAGTAAGCTGCTTCTTAAGATCTCAACACAAATTATGTCGTGACCTACTCATGCCGTATCCAGTTATTATTGGGTTGTCGACAGCAGTCATCCGAATGATATGAACCTAGTCAAAGTAACCCATGTAGTATCGCAAGCTCAAGGCGCCAGGGGCTGACCCGCCAGACGACATGAGTCATATCATCGATGACATGAGTTATAGCGGAAATCCAAGTCATGTCGGTGGCGACATGAGTCATGGCGTTTTCTATGTAATTACAAAACTGCCACCTGGTCTGGAAATCTCCTATAAATACCCCCTCACTTCTTCATTTGAGGGGATCGAATCTTGAGACCACGAAGTGCTGCCGAAAATATTCCACAACAATTCTAACATCTATTCAACATCATGAATTGAAGATTAATCCATGGATCATGATCTCTATCAAACACATCAAAATGATTCAAGAGTTGAAGATTGATTGATCAAGCCTACGTAAAAGAGGGATTCCTTTCAATTCTACCACATCTACATCAAATCTCCGCTGAATAATTCTCTTCTCAATCATATTTAGTAGATTAAGTGTAATTCATGAGTAAGGGAGTGATAAAATTATTGTAAGAGAGAAGTTAATCTTGTAATCTTCATATTGATAATGGAATCTCTTATGAAAGTGGATGTAAACCCTTATTGGGTTGAACCACTATAAAACCTGGTGTCTTTTATTTGCATTTCAATCGTTGTAAGGCTCCACTTTTCATTTTTGTGAGACATTTCTTCACATTTTTGGTGTTTTGCCCAATTTTGGGGAAAACAATTGGCGCCCACCGTGGGGCTCGAATTGCCAATCAATTTCTCGCTCTTTCACAAGGTAGAAGGCCTTGCATTGGAATTTTGAATCCACTCTGATCATCTAAGTTGTCCAAGTTGCAATACTTATCTCAAAAGCCATGGGAAATCCAGGTAGACCATCGAAGAAAGTTACAAGTAAAGGCCTCGAAGATGTCGATAATGCCACTAACACAGAAGATACCCCGCCTACTAATCAGTTTGAAGTCTGTGAAAGTTCTAAAGCCGGAACTGCCGTAACAAGGAGGGACTTGGATGAAGTGGCAGCAGGACTAACAAGATGAATGGATATTGCGAATAAAGCCATGATGAAGAAGCTTGACACCAAGTTCGCCATGCAAGCCGCAACGGCCAAAGTTACCATGAGTGCAAGCAGTCTCAAAACTGCTAAAACCACTGGAACGAAAGACACTGGATCTTCTTCCTCGAGTCCAAATAAAGGAAATTCTGTCTAGGAGATTGCAAATCCTAGTCATAAGGGAATGAGGCCACCTATTCATAACCACTCTGGAAAAGCAACTCCTCAACAAGCATTTGGTTCCACCAAAGGAGCACTTCCCCATGCGGGAGGTCCAGGGCCTCGGAATCTGAACCGCGATCGTTTACGTAGGAAAACATCCGGTAAAGAGGAAGGTGTCCGCCCCGTGGACTAACTCAATGAGGAGGAGCGAATATTCAGAATGGTACGGAAGATCATGAATGAGAGCCAGAAAAAGGTGGATGATGAAAAGGAATGGGGATTTGCTCCTACAAAAACCCCACTTAGAGAAAGAATAAAAATGGCACCATATCCAAATAAATTCAAACCCCCAGTTGTACAAGCCTACAATGGAACTGGCGATCCAAACGTGTTCCTATTCAAATACGATCAGCACATGGATGGGGCACGTGCTACTGATGAGCTCAAGTGTTTGTACTTCCCTACCTACTTGGAAGGAGTAGCCTCACTCTGGTTCACAAAACTCCCGCCAAAATCCGTGGATGACTTTGCTACCTTGGCCAAGCTGTTTAGACAGCAATTCAGGCTTCAAGCAACCAAGGTGCATGATGTAATGGAATTGGATGAACTGGAACAAGGGGCGGGGGAGTCCATTAAGGCCTTCCTTTCTTGTTTTAACACAGCCGCGGCTGAAGTTGGAAACTACGAGCCACGTCTGGCTTTGATGGCTCTAAAGGGAGGCATAAGTAAAAAGACCAAACTCAGGCGGTGGATCAAGAAGAAGAAGCCTGCCACTCTTGAAGAGTTGTTTGACAAGGCAGAGGAGTATATAGGCATGGATGAGGATCCGGCCTATACAATGGAAGCTGCATAAAATAAGGAGCCATCAGAAAAGAGGGACGTAAACGTGCAAGGAGGACAGAAAAACACCAGAGGAAATCAGAAAAGGGAGAATGAAGGGAAAGATGGTAGAAACAACAAAAAGCTTCGTTTCTTCAAGAATTCCGAAATGACTCCTCTTAATGACACCATAGAGAACATTTATATGGTGACCAAAGACACTGAAGAGTACCCAGAGCCCGGGAAGTTAAGAGTCACTGATAACGCAATAAATTCTGGCAGGTTCTGCCAATTTCACAACTAGCCGGGGCATAGCACGAACGAATATATACATTTAAAAAGCTTAATCGAAGAACTGATAAGGAAAAACAGGCCTCAACAGTACACAAAGAACTCCCAGAATGCTCAGGGAACTCAAGACCAAGGAGCCTCTGTAGGACAGCCTAAACAGAATGAGAACGCTTCGATTGCTGCTATACTAAGGATGATCATAAACACCATTTCAGGAGGCCCCTACCCGGTTGGGAAAAGCTGGGGGGATATGGTGAAGTACGCTCATGAGGTGAAAGACTTTTCGAAAAAAGGTGAACTCATGAACATAGACGAAGTTCTATCGGCAAAAGTACCAAGAATCCTGCGAGATGACATCACATTTAAAGATGAAGATCCGACTGGGATCATAACACCTACAGAGGATCCAATGGTGATAACCGTTGGTCTGGGCCCGACCATATTAAGGAGGGTGTTAGTCGATAGCGGAGCCTCAGTTAATATCCTCTTCTTTAGCGCATTCCATAGGATGAAGCTTTCCATGGGCGATGTAAAAGCTTGTCAGAACAAGGTCCATGGATTCACTGGTCAAGTTGTTCAACCAATTGGGGTCATCAGTCTGCTGGTGGAGCTTGGGGAAGGAGTGCAGAAAGCCACACGGATACAGGACTTTATTATAATCGATGAACCCTCTGCTTACAATGCCTTACTAGGAAGACCTACTCTCGCAGCATTCAGAATAACTATGGCTCCGTGGCGCCTCACTATGAAATTTCCAACGGAGAATGGTGTTGGCACAATTATAGGAGATAAACAAGCAGCAAGGGAGTGTTATTTGGTTGAATTGGCAGAAGCAAGGAAGAAGGAATTGAAGAAGGATGTAGAGTCGTCGCTTTGCATCCAGAAACCCCTCTTATAGCAACTAAAGAAAATCCCATATACTGGTGAGCATAGTGGCGCTCGAAAAGCAATTGATCCAAGGAAAAACAGTATGGGGAAAAATAGAGCAGCGCTGGCTGAAGATACTATCCCCGTTCCAATATCCAAAGACCCTAACCAAGTCCTGAAGATAGGTTCTCAGCTAGGCATGAAGCTGCGGAAGTAATTAATCTTTTTTTTGAAGGAAAACCTAGATGTATTTTCCTGGGAACACTCAGATATGTGTGGGATCCCACCGAATGTAATTGTTCACAAGTTGAATATAAATCAAAAATTGACTCCTGTAAAGCAGAAAAGGCGAATGCAGGGACTTGAGAGATCTGAGGCTCTAAAAGAAGTAGATAGATTACTCCAAAATAATTTCATACGGGAAGCTACATATCCAGATTGGGTCTCTAACCCAGTTCTTGTTAAAAAGTCCAATGAGAAGTGGAGAGTGTGTATAGACTACTCAGACCTTAATAAAGCGTGCCCAAAAGATAGCTTTCCTTTGCCCCGGATTGACCAACTTGTAGATGCTACAGCGGGTCATGGGTTACTATCTTTTATGGATGCATATTTCGGATATAATCAAATTATGATGTATAAGCCGGAGAAGGAAAACACGAGCTTCATAACGGATAGAGGGCTATACTGCTATAGGGTCAGCCATTTGGACTGAAGAACGCGGGAGCAACCTACCAACGCCTCGTAAACTCCATGTTTAAATATCAAATAGGGAATACAATGGAGGTATATGTGGATGATATGCTAGTCAAGTCAAAGAAGGTCGAAAATCATCTCGAGGATTTGGCAGAAATGTTTCACATACTCAGGAAATACGGGATGAAACTAAACCCGTTAAAATGTTCGTTCGGAGTCTCTTCAGGGAAATTTCTCAGGTTTATCGTCAATGCTAGGGGCATCGAAGCAAACCCCTCTCAAATTGCGGCTTTAAGGGAAATGCAGGCTCCGAAAACCAAAAAGGAACTCCAAAGCTTAAATGGAAAGGTAGCAGCTTTAAACCGGTTCGTTTCCAAAGCAACAGATCGGTGTATCCCGCTTTTCGATGCCTTGAAAAAAGGAAAGAAGGACTTCCAGTGGACCTCAGAGTGCCAAGAGGCTTTCGAGGAATTGATAAAACATATGGAATCACTGCCAATGTTATCGAAACCTAAAGATGGGGAGGATCTATTTTTATACTTGGCAGTCTCATTACATGCTTTGAGTGCAGCGCTAATCCGAGAAGAAGCAGGGGTGCAATAGTCGGTGTATTACATCAGTAAAAGACTTGCCGGGGCCAAATTGAATTACCCTAAGCTAGAGAAGCTCGCATATTGCCTCCTCGTTGCCTCAAAAAATTTGAGACCATATTTCCAATCTCACCCTATCAAGGTTCTTACCGATCAACCATTAAGGCAAGTTCTCTTTCGCCCAGAAACTTCAAGAAGGTTACTAAAATGGAACATCGAGCTGAGTCAATATGACATCACTTACCATCCTCGAAGAGCGATTAATGGCCAAGCCCTAGCAGATTTTATTGCTGAGTTTACAGACAGAGGAGAAGAGATCGAGGAACCAGCGGAAATGGAGACCATTTGGAAACTATATTTTGATGGATCGAGAAATGAATATTGTTCAGGGGCTGGAATTGTCTTGGAAACCCCAGAGAGTCACTCTTTATGCTACGCATTAAGATTAGAATTCCCATCAACTAATAATGAGGCCGAATATGAAGCGTTAATAACAGGGCTAAAGTTGGCAAAAGAGCTAAACCTAAAAACTTTGCAAATTCTTAGCGACTCTCAGTTGGTGGTGGGTCAAGTGCGCGAATAGTTCCAAACCAAAACTGGGAATCTACCCTCTTATCTAATCAAAGCTATGGAAATTCTAAACAATCTTGATCACTATGTTATATCTCACATCCCAAGAGAACAGAACTCAAAAACGGATTCTCTTGCCAAGTATGCTAGTTCATTAGATGCTCAACTGCTGGGTTTAATCCTCATCGAAGTCCTTTCTACCCCTACTATTGAGGAAGCAAGTATTGACTGGATAATGGAAACCACTGAGGAACCTACATCATGGATGACTCCAATCAAAGAATATATCCTCAACGGGACACTTCCTAAAGAACGGAAAGACAAAAGGAAAATATTGCGCAAGGCCCCTCTGTACCTCATTCAAGATGGAAGGCTGTACCGACGAGGATTCTCCATGCCCTTGCTGCGATGTGTGGCTAAGAAGGAATCTAGAGCGATTTTGGCAGAGTTGCATGAGGGAGAATGCGGAGGACACACTGGCGGTCAAACATTAGCCAAGAAGATTCAGCGATATGGCTATTTCTGGCCTGATGTAAATCTAGATGCCATGACCTATGTAAAGAAGTGTGATAGATGCCAGAGATTCGCTAAAATTCCAAGAGCACCTCCCACGGAGCTAACTCAAATGGTTATCCCATGGCCATTTGCGGTCTGGGGCATAGATTTAATTGGGGTATTACCCACTGCAAAAGCAAATATGAGATACGCTATAGTAGTTGTTGACTACTTTACCAAATGGGCTGAAGCAGAACCTTTAGCTACAATCACATCAAAGAAAGTAATCAATTTTGTCTTAGAAAACATCATTTGCAGGTTTGGAGTACCGCAAAAGATCATTACCGATAATGGAACCCAATTCGAAAGCAATGAATTCCTAGACTTCTGCGCTAAATATAAGATCGAAAAGAGTTTTGCAGTTGTGGCCCATCCGCAAGCAAATGGGCAGGTGGAAGCCATCAACAAAATACTAAAGTCGACCATCAAGAAGTGTCTTGAAAAAGCCAAAGGAAACTGGGTTGATGAACTTCCCTTTGCGTTATGGTCATATCGGACAACGCATAAAACCGCTACGGGGCACACCCCATTCTCACTTGCATTCGGCTCAAAAGCTATGATCCCAGTGGAGCTAGAAGTGCCAACTCACCGCATAATCCACTTTAACCAGAAGGAGAATGAAAAGCTGCAATTGGAAGCGCTTGATTTACTCGAGGGAAATCGAAGAGAAACAGAGCTTAACATAGCGACCCATCAACGGAAAGTAGCCAGATATTTCAATACAAAAGTCAAGCCAAGAACTTTCCAAATCGGGCACCTCATCCTGAAAAGAGTTATGACAGGAACTGGGGTATTCGGACCCAATTGGGAGGGGTCGTACATGATTAACCAGAAGTTTGCAGATGGCACTTTTGAGCTAAAAACGACAGACGGAATCACACTCCCTCGGGCATGGAATAGCATCCACCTTCGCCGTTATTTTGTTTGAAGTTTCTTTCACATATTACTCATTATACATACATCATGAATTGTAAATATATCATACATTGTGAATATCATGCAAAGTATGTACAAATTAATGAAAGCGACTACTTTACCTATCTAAAATCGTACATCTGCAAGTTTTAATATCCAGCTGCTAACGTCGATTTTAATTACAGACTTTTTAAGTAGATAGAAGCACACTCAAAACCAAATATAGCTTAATGAATGCTACAACACATCTCCAACTGAAAGAGCTCAAACACCCGTTGCCTGATACACGAACACCCTTGCATTTCGTGTCATTAAGGGTATAAAATATGAAGCCATAAATAAGGGGCATCAAGAACTCTAAACCTAAACGATTTGACACCCAGACTACGGAACAAGTTTTGAATTTCACACTAGGGGCACATTCTTAACAGAGTTCGAAGTTCTAGATCTAAAGATTCACAATGAGAGGTCGACAAATAAACTAGGCTCAGCCCCTAGAAACAATGTGACAATTAACCCAAGACCTCCCCGAGGGGCGCCCGGTTCCTCGCCGACGCCATTAAGATATGGCTGGACAGCGATACAAACACCGGGCTCTTTAACCCAAGACCTCCCAGAGGGGCACCCGGTTCATCGCCGACGCCATTAAGATATGGCTGGACAGCGATACAAACACCGGGCTCTTTAACCCAAGACCTCCCTGAGGGGCACCCGGTTCATCGCCGACGCCATTAAGATATGGCTGGACAACGATACAAACACCGGGCTCTTTAACCCAAGACCTCCCTGAGGGGCACCCGGTTCATCGCCGACGCCATTAAGATATGGCTGGACAGCGATACAAACACCGGGCTCTTTAACCCAAGACCTCCCTGAGGGGCACTCGGTTCATCGCCGACGCCATTAAGATATGGCTAGACAACGATACAAACACAGGATTTTCAAAGACCTCTTTGGAGGCATCCGCTCAGATGCTGGATCTTCCAAATTCAGCTATTGATTCTTGGTCCTCCAAACCCAATTACTGACGGACCCAAAGACCTCTTAGGAGGCATCCGACAAGTTCAACAAGCATCTGAATTATTCAAACTCAATGAACGACGGATCAAAAATCCTTTCAAGGGCACCTGGTCATAAGCCGAATCTTCCGAATTCGATTAGTAATGGAACCAAAAAATTTCCCTCAAAGTTATCTGATTAAAAAAACCACAAGTAACTAACCCACTCAGTTACCAGGAATAACAGATTCCTTTATCTAACTGTAAATACCATGCCTAAATTTCTGAAGTATTGAGACCAGTTGTGGTATGGGGGCATTACCATCGCATTATTGAAATCTAATAATGCTCTCTTAAAAACACACCACAATCTGGTCACAATTCTATGAAAACTCGGCATTGGATCATTCCAACCAACAAAACTAGATTTCCTGAAATGACTAAGGTGAAATCAAAGATCCTAGCAAAATGGTTATTTATGCGAAAGGATTTTGGACATCATCTCAGTCAAGGTTGGGAAAATCATATCTTGTCGGTTGGGTTAACTCAGCCTATAATAACAAACAATTTGTGATGCAGAATCTATATTGCAAATGTAAAGCATGCATGAAATGCAGAATAGAGAAGTAGCAAGACTGAAAGCGAAATTTAAAGCATGAAAGTAGGACACAATTTCCTGACAACAAAGCAGAATTATACCATAAAGTCACAAGCTAAAATGCAAAATATCATATGATAGAGTGCATAAAGACGACAAGTACAAAAGTAATGAGCGGGGACCGGCGCCCGCATATACAACCGGCTTGAGTACAACATGCAAAAGGAAATAGTTAACAACTAAAATTAAGCTACTACTAAGCGCGGTCATTTCTTCCTATCACTTGATCTCAAAGCAGGCTTGTTAGCCAAAGGTGGAGGGGTCTCTTCTACGTTACTCTGATTCTCTTGGAAAGAAAAAGCGGTAGCCTCCATCTGATTCTTCCTCTTCTTCTTAGACAATAAAGATTTGGCAGACTTCTTTCCTTTCTCCTTGGTGGTAACCTGGGGACTCTCATCTGCATCAATAACTTCAAGATCGTCACTAAGGCTGTAGTCAGCGATGTCCAAATCTGAGAAGGCACCGATTTTTGCATCCTGTGACCCAAGAGCTGCAACAAGCAAGGGTACTAGGAGGAGGGGGAGTAAAGACAGAAGTAAGAGGAAAAGTTGTCAATGGTGAGTCAGCCTTAATAGCTCCTGTTGTCAATGCATTGCCTATGGCAGGACAAGACAGGGGTGAAATTAAATTCAAAGTATGGAAACATTGAGCATAATAAGCAAGGGACCCAAGTGAATCGAAAATGGACTCTAAGCACGACAGGGTGAAATTTAATTTCAATTTTACCTGTATCTAGAAGATTCTCTGAGAGATCCCTATGCTCGATTCTCCAGTGGTTGGGATTGTCCTCATCAGCCTCATCGTTTTCACCATGCTCATCAACAATATCCTCTGTGTTGATATTCCCCTCGATGGTGACATTTTTGCCTTTAGGAGCATCACCCGGGTTAGCTAATGTATGTGAGCCAGAAGCTTCAAAGGCCGAGGGATCAACAGGATGGTTGACATCTGGTTGAGTGTGAACTTTCTCACCAGAAGTACCAGTCCTTTCGTCCATTAGTTGTTACTTTCCTTCTGCCAAAGCCTCTTTGGACCTGTCGTCTAAAAGTTTATCAATGAGTTCGTCCTCGCTACAATCATCACCATTAATTTCAAGCACTCGCTCCCAAACAAGCGCCAAAGTACATGCAAAACTATCCCCTAGGTAATGCAAGCTCCCACGACTCATGACGTTGTAGACATAGAAGTGGAACATGTCATCATCAGCTTCGTCCATGGCTTGCTTGTGAGTTTCTTCTGCAGTTGTCTTGTCCTTCTCAAGGGATTCGACCTTGGCCATGAGTGTTTGGTTGTAAGCCTTCAGAGATTTTACCTCCTTACGGAGATTAGCGGCATCTTCCCAATATTGTTTGTAGAAATCCTTCTCCACGGCCAATTCAGCATCAACATCGCGCTTGGCAGCTATGGCATCTTTTTCTCTTCGTTTGGAAGCCTCAAGTTCTTCCCGGAGATTTTTAATCTCGTTGTCCAATGCCTCCAACTCTGCGACTCTTTTATTAAGAATTGTGATGGTAGTGTCACGATCATTCAAAACCTTCTCCCATTTGACTTTATCATCCTCAAGCTCGGCAATTTTCGTAAGATAAGAATTATGGCGCTTTTGGAGCTCATCACCAAGTTTTTCCCATCCACGCAACTTTTGGTAAAAGATATCTCTTACGATATTCTATTTTGTCTCAAGTTGACTCTTAGCAGTATTGAGCTGGGTGTGTGTTTGACTTATAACCGCATCCACCTCTTTAAGAAAATCATCGGCGTCGGTTATACTTACTCCACGATCAAAGTAAAGTCAAGACCTCTGAATAAGATATGCATACCTCCATCTGTCCATTGCCCTAGGAACGGCTCGAGGCATCTGACGAAGAATAATTGGCTTAAAAACCCTAAAACACTGTCCGGTAATTCGAGAACCAGCTTCCGGTTTCTGGCACCTTCAACATGCATAATAGAGGGGGTGTCCTTCCTACTCTTGAAAGAACATAGGTACCGAAGGTCCTAGAAAGTAGGCTCTTGCTTTGTCGTATCCATGAAAAGGACATAAAGGCCCAGTAGAACTATGTAACCATTAGGGTGGAGTTGGAAAGGAGCGATGCCTAGATGGTTTAAGATTCGCCCTAAAAAAGGAATAAACGGGGGAACAACACCAGTTGCTAGCATTTGTTTGCTTACAGCAACATATCCAACAGGGGGGTCATCAGCAAAAACGCCGTCCTTTGGTAATATTGCATCTGTAAGAGGAATTCCGTATTGACCATACAACAGTTCGTATTGCTCCTGAGTTAGGGTGGTAGACTGTCTCTCTTGATCCCTAGCTTTAATCGGGAGAAGGTCCGAAGGAAGGGGGCGAAAACTTGGCTAGAGGTAGTAGCTGTTTCAGTCTCGGAAACCTTGTTTATAGAGGGATCGATTTGTGTCGTGGAGGTCTCTTTACTTTGAGGAAGAGTTTGCTTTTCAGTAGTCACTCTACACAAATATACTCGAATACATCCCAATTTTCTAAAAGCAAAAGTTGAAGAATAAAAGTATGAAAACACATCAAAACTTCGAAATAAAGGAGACAAACATCGTGGCAAGGCGTTTGTTGGCAATAGAATTAAGTCGCTATGGCATGGTACCCATGTCGATTCACGACATGATACTCATGACGGTGCACGACTTGAGGTCCATGTCGGTCCACGACATGAGAGGCGTATCACTTCACGACATGAAACCTTAAGCTAAAGCCACCAGAGGATCAACTCGTCTAACCAGTCCCCAAACTCAAGTTGTTCATGCGACATGTCACCTCGACTGACTTAAATTACAACTACGGATTGATAACTCACATGGGCATAACGACATTGATTTTTCATCGTGACTTAATGGTGGGATTGTCGAATAAATACAATTTAAAAGCATGCCGTAAACTTACCATTAGAGCAACACGAAAGCATTATAATGTCAAAAACAGTTCAAGTCGTTAAGGCTCATACGATCATCATCGTGCAGAAAACGACCAAAACAGAGCATTATAAAATATTAAAGTTATGTCACTAAGGTATGGTCACTCGAATCGTATAAGTTGTATGAATAAGCCATGGCAACGGTGTAAGTATTCAAGACTAAGTGACAACCAAGTCGTTAGAAATATTTAAGTCAACTGAGCACGGTATGAAACTCATGTCGTAGAAACGACATACAACTCAAATCGCGTGAATTACACAAAAAATCAGAGCTCAAAGAAAAGCAAATAATTTCTAAGCTCTTATAGACATTATATCCATTTCGATTTGACTCGTTTTTGGTTCGCAAACATCCCAAAAATACAAGATGGTCGAAGTCGATTCACAAGTCTATCACCTTACTAAAAATAAGCAAAAATCCTTAAATCCTATATAAATCCTAGCATTTAGAAGAACAAAGAAGAACTCAGATCCAAAAATTACTTGCAATAAGCTCTGAAACAGTCATGGAAGGAAGAATTCTCTGAAATCAAGAGTATGGGTGTCGAGTTGGGTTGATGAAGCTTGTCGAAGTTGGTCGGAATCTGGTCACGATGGCTTTACTGAAGGCGTCAGTTTGGTTGGATAAACCGCTTAGAAAGAAGGCGAAGATATCTCTCTGGTCCAATCCGCCGTTAACGAGGAAGAAGCTTTAGATGTGATTGGGAATGAGAAAGCGAACGACTTGGGAGATAATATACAGGCATAAAGGCAAATGGGCCGGCCTAGATCGGCTTAAAGTCCAGAATGACACGAATTCCAGAGCGATGAAAAAGGGATAGAATGACTTGCGGCATGGTTATATGAACGGGTTAATCAATAAATTAATAAATGCGTGACAGAAGAGATCGGAAATGTTATAATTCGAAGCCCATGCCATTTTTCAATAACACGAGCTTCGAGGGGCAAATGTTAACCCATAAAAAAGGGGAAGAAAGCCATGTCATTTTATCTAAGTCGCTAGAGGCATGTCGCAAGGGAGAAAATTCACCCATATCGCACCAGGTCGCTCAAAATCATATCGCTTTCGTCCTTGTTGTGCCCTACTTATAGCATCAAAGCTAATTTGAGTCGTCTGTGACATGGCGTCATGACATGCTACAAGCCCAAGGCGCTAAGGAGTATAAAGTCGTACGACATGAATCGTGCCGCTCTAACGAAATGACATAAGGTAAGGCTAGGTTTCATGTCGGTCAGCGACATGATGTTATACTACTATCATCCATGTCGTTCAACGACGTGATGTACAAGTAATACATGTCGGTTAGCGACATGACGTTATGATAGTGTTATCCATATCGTTCAGTGACATGGTAAACAGGTAATCCATGTCGGTCTTAAACCGTATTGAGAGAACCAAATCACATTCAGGAAACACTCCATGTCGTTTATCCCCCATGTCGTTCAGCAACATAAGGAGTAAGCTGTTGCTTAAGATCTCAATACGAATTGTGTCATAACCTACTCATGCTGTATCCAGTTATTATTGGGTTATCGACAGCTGTCATCCGAACGATATGAACCTAGTCAAAGTAACCCATGTAGTGTTGCAAGCTCAAGGCGCCAGGGGCTGACCCGCCAGACGACATGAGTTATAGCGGAAATCCAAGTCATGTCGGTGGCGACATGAGTCATGGCGTTTTCTATGTAATTACAGAACTGCCACCTGGTCTGGAAATCTCCTATAAATACCCCCTCACTTCTTCATTTGAGGAGATCGAATCTTGAGACCACGAAGTGCTGCCGAAAATATTCCACAACAATTCTAACATATATTCAACATCATGAATTGAAGATTAATCCATGGATCATGATCTCTATCAAACACATCCAAATGATTCAAGAGTTGATGATTGATTGAGCAAGCCTACATGAAAGAGGGATTCCTTTCAATTCTACCACATCTACATCAAATCTCCGCTGAATAATTCTCTTCTCAATCAACTTTAGTAGATTAAGTGTAATTCATGAGTAAGGGAGTGATAAAATTGTTGTAAGAGAGAAGTTAATCTTGTAATCTTCATACTGATAATGGAATCTCCTATGAAAGTGGATGTAAACCCTTATTGGGTTGAGCCACTACAAAACCTGGTGTCTTTTATTTGCATTTCAATCATTGTAAGGCTCCACTTTTCATTTTTGTGAGACATTTCTTCACATTTTTGGTGTTTTGCCCAATTTTGGGGAAAAAAATTAACTAATTATTCTTTACATTAGTTAATCCTATTCAATATTTAAAAATCTGATTTTTTTGTTTCATAAATCAGTTTACTTGCTCCACTTGAGTTTGTATTTATTTTATAACTCAAATCTGGATTTTTCTAATGGAAATTTAGATTTTTATTTGCTTCAAATCCTTTTATTTATTTAAGTAAGCCGTTATGGTTTTTAAATGATTATGGCGCTATTTTTCTGGAAATTTGATTTTGACATAACTCAAAATCTATAAGACGAAATCTAGATTTTTCTCTTCCATTAGAAAACTATTATCAAATTGGTCCTGAGGATTCTTGTTTCAAAGAATTCAGACTTAAATTAAGTTCTACATACTTAATTGAAGTTTGAAATGCCAAATTACGAACTACCGCGCCATGACGAGTCCATTTTAAATTATATTAAATATAAATTTAAACTTCATTTATAAATAAATTTCAACTCCATTCTAATATATTTTAAAATATATTAAACTAATTTTCCCAATTCAACTTGATATTTCTGATTTTCCTTAATCGCCGATTATTTCATAATTCAGTTATAAGTTTATTTATAATTCAATTTTCTATACATAATTCCAATTCCCTTTTATAAAAAAATTTATAAAATTCAGCATAATCGAATCTAAATTAAAAATCCTTTTGATTTATTTCTCTTCGGTTATATTCCGAATTTCAGAAATAAAATTTTATCGTTCCCTTTTCAAAACGATTTCCCTTTTTAAATTCATGCTTAAATTTAAAATTCCAAATTTATTTAATTATAATTATCTCACTAAATTTATAAGCATTGTTTATAATTTAGCCTCCTTGTTTTATACATTAGAACAAGTTCCATTTCAAATCTACTTAAAACCCAATTCCTTTTCTGGAATATTATCGATTATAACTTATATATGTATATACTGTGAATCTATTTTCACATTTAAATTTAAACTTCTATTTAATAAAATCCTAATATCTTTTCTAAAAATATTTTATTTAAATAAATTCGACCAAATCGAATTCAAATCATAAATCTATACGGATTTATTTAACTCAATTTACATTCTGAACATCCGAATATATTTCATCGTTTCTTTTTGAAACTAATTTCAATTCCCTTTTTAAAATTCAAAATTATATTTAGATTTCCTAAATTATCCAAATGATAATTTTTTCCATTTCATTTGTAAACACCGTTTATAAATTCACTTCAATTCCCTACATTATTTAATTTATAAACATCGTTTATAAATTCAATACTTGTTTTTATTATTCAAAACGAGTTAATATTTCTTAATCCATTAGAAATTCAAATTCTATTTTTAGAAAGATAGATTTTCTCGTATAAGTCCCAAAATCCCTTTTCACGATATTTTAATAAATTAACATTTTGGGCCTAGTGATATATAAACATTCAAAAACACTTAATTATCAATCACAGGTTTTCTAACGCATCATATATGATATTATATATGAAAGCATACAAATAATAATATTTTTGAGGAATCCAGTTGGATCCCTCCAACCTCTTTTCTTGCATCCACAGATGTTAGCCAACATAAATAATACTCATCCTACTTCAATGCAGGATATCGCGGTATAGAAGGTCATCCACTATAATATATTATGGGGCGCATAGGGTCATCCGGTAATGATATTGTGGGCATCCGCTAATGGTACCACGGGAAATATCCAACCACTAAAATATCTTTCCAACGAATCCGAAAAATCGAAATTTCATAGCGGAAATCAAAAGTTATGGCCAATTCAATTTTTAGAAAGGTCGCTGGGTAATTTGCATAGGTCAAAAATGCTACTTTTTGCATATAAAGGAATTTCGACTCGAAACTACTTCCATTGAGTTTGAAATGACGTTTCTGCATTGAAAAACAGTAAACACTTATATATTTTGAGTTTTGGAAATTATTTGTTTAAAAATGTATTTTTAATATTAAATATACTGGCCTTAAAAATAGCCATTTTTCAAACAGTCTCAGAATTCGACGAAAATAATTTTGTTGGGTTCGTATCGTCAAAATAAAGCTAAAAATAATTTTTCGGTAATTTTTAGAATTAATATATAATTATAATTGATTTTTCTGTGTAAACGGGCAAATTTTTTACTTTAAAAATTCATTAAAAATTCATACGGACTCAGAATCGACCGAAATTAATTTTCATAGGTCCACAGCATCAAAAAAAATAGCTAAATATATTTTTCGAGAATTTTTGAAGTTAATTTGTGACCTCGGTGAATTTTCATGTACAATATACATTAAAATATTAATAAAATAATGTAATTATTCCAAAACTCATAACAGACCTCGGAATTGGACCCCGGGACATAGCTCATTGCGTTCAGAAGATGTCAAAACCTTAAGAACGACAGTAAGCAGGCCTGAATCGGAGTTCGGACCAAAACGGGATTTAACGGGCAAATTAAATAATTAGATAACCCTAATATAATATTATAAATACCCCGAAAACACTGTTCATCGTCTCCTAACCCGTCATTTGCTGAGCCCCCTAAACCATGAGTCTTCAAAACTTCAAACTTCGATTTCTCCTCCGTTTCTCAACGAAATTTAGCGTGTGAGTACTCATTTCGAAGCTCTTCGCGAGCTCTTCGATTCTAGATAAGGAGCATCCATCCCCGTGCCTCGACGAAGCCGCCATACCCCCGCAAACATCCTCCGTTCGCACCCCCCGGGCCCCACCGCCGCTGCCGCACCCTCCCCTCTTCTGGTCGATCGTAGCTCTCTCCAAGGCGGTCCACCTCCAACAAACGGTTCGTCGTTTCATCAACCGTAGCTCCCGCAATCTGAAAAAAAAGATTTGAACCTCTCTTGAAGGTAAAAGCTTCAGATTTAGTCATGCTTATAAGCATCGCAGAGTCAGTTGTTAAAGGCTGATTTCTAATTTTTCATATGAATTTGCATGTAAAATGTTTCAGATCCGCAACCGTCTTGAATTCGAACAACAAATCTAACCAAACTCGATTAATCTCAGAACCAACAGCGGTGAGAATTTATTTTTAATTAAATTTAATTTATTTAATTATCTATTAATTCTTTGTTATTAAAGAATATTGACTGATCTGCTATGTAGCAATATTGAAATACGAATCTAAGTTGTTTATGACTGTATGATGTTAGATCCGCGAATCTAAACGTTAGATCCGAAATTATTGGCTAATTAAAATAGATTATTTGTTAATATTATTGAATTATGCCTCGCCGATTTGTCATATGCCAAAATATACATCACCCTGTATGTTATTTTGATTTGAACCGTTAGATCTAGATCTCTTGGATTATATGAATGTTGTGGATTTGATGACATGAAATTTACAATTTATTTTGTAAATTAAAAATTAGAAATTGTTGTTGATATGAAATTTACAATTTATTTTGTAAATTAAAAATTAGAAATTGTCGTTGATATGAGATTTACAATTTATTTTGTAAACTAAAGTTAAAATTTGTCATTGTCATAAAATTTACATTTTAATATGTAGATTTATATTAGAATTTGGCGATGTCACAAAAATTAAACGACGTTTAAAAATCCAAGATTGGAAGACGGCGATTGAAGACCGTCAAATCTCCACATCGAATGGACGATGATGACTGTTGCATTAGAATGGCTCGCTACCATGATAAGGTAATAGTAGGAGTTGCCCAGACGTAGTGTTGATTTGTACGGGTTTGGCTTTCGCTCAGACCCAGAGCATAAGCTTATAAATGGATTGTGTGTCTGACATCGTACTTCATTATATATCATGTTATTAATCTTCTGTCAAATGTATGGATGTTTGGTAGCGGAGAATTTATTCTCTTGCTTAACACCCGTTCATATATTTCGGCAAAGGGTTGGTAGTACGGTATGGAGTGATGATGTGGCATGCTAAGATGCATATGATCAAGGCTTTGTTGAAAAGCAGGCCTTGTGGGACGATCAAAGCATAGTCTGTTTAGGCATAGCTTTGTGTATAGCGTGACTTCGCGAGCCTCACACACCGGCGGAGTCTAAAACGGGAGAAGGGAACGCAGGGAGAGCAGCACGTTTCTTTCTAGCTAGAGTGGTGTCAGTGACCTACCAGCCCTGACATTTTACTTATGTGGATGATGGAATGAGGCGCCTCGGATAGGTCCTATAGGACCGGGAAACGTGTGTTCAGGAATTGCCAATCCGCTAAGCTGTATTTGCGGACCGGCCCTGCAGCTATCCAAGGGTTCACTGCGGGGGATCCTGAGACATTAGCTAGAGTGTCTCGAATCGGTAAGGAGCTCCTCCCTAGCCTTGACTCATGATGGAAACTCAATTTCCAATACGCGCCATTCGGGTTTGATTGCATTACTAGTACGGAGGCATAGCATATGGTATTTATGCTTCCTAGGATTGATACATTATGATTGAAATTGTTTTTAAAACATATACACACTAATAATATTAAATTCGTTTTAACGTATCAAGCATGTTTAATCACCATAAGGTAAAACTCTATCCTCTGGTGTGCGTTGCATTGTGTGATGGGACCTGAGTCTTATGGTGATTTCATTTTTCTAAAAAGCATTGCGTTGTTTTACGATTTACTTTAAGTTATGCACGACAATCCATTAGAGCAAACCCGTTCCGCGTTAGCGGCGTGGTCTTTGGATTTGTCCTATTAATAGTGATTAATTAGTTAAGAATTCTCACACCAGTCCCACGACTGACCCGTTGTTTGTTTCACCTTTTTGCAAACTCGGGTGCCCTCTTCTCCACACGGGCAGTCGAGTAGTTTGTCTACAGGTTTATCTCTTTAGCAGGATCCTGGATTGAAGCTTAAAGCTGTGTCCAGAGCATAGTTGTCTTCCGCTGTATCTATTTTATTTCCGCTGCAATGTATTAAATTTATTGTAAAATTTTCTTCCGCTGTATTTTAATTTCGATGTACTCTGATATTCTGTACTCTGATGTAACATTTATTATTAATATTATAAAAGTTTGCTGTTGTTGTTTTGATGTATTGTATTCCCAAAGTTAATGTATGCGGATTTTGAACGGTCTTGGTCGATTTTGCGATCGATTAAGGTCGGGCGAAATGTGTGTCGTTACAGTTGGTATCAGAGCTTTGGTTAGCTCAAATCTTTGGGGTACAACTCATTAGAACTGAACAAAAGGCTCATCAGAGATTGGATTAGTAATATCCAATAAGAATACTCATTAGAGATAGGATCAGCAGTATCCTAGAATGAGAAAACTCATTAGAGATAGGGTTAGTAATGCCCTAGAATGAGTTGAGAGTAGCAAGCCTATAATATACGTATTTGTGATTAATTATAATCTATTTTGGAAAATACGATTTTGAATATATAAAAAGTTATATATTTGAAAGTTAATCAACTAATGAAATTATTTAAACCAATGGAGAAAATATATATATAAATTAGTTAGTTAATTAATCAACTTTTAGCTTCGTCCCTTTTCGAGGACGAAAAGTTTTTAAGTGGGGGAGACTGTAACAACCCTGAATTTTGGGGCCAATTTAAAAATATATTTTAAGTAATTTTAATGAGTTTTGATATTTAAAGTAATCTATTTTAAGTAATAATGATCACAAATTTGATTCAAATCGAAGTTAGAATGAATAATTTAATTTTAATTATAAAAAGAGTTAGAAATAGCGCGGTAGTTGGAAAAGTCAAACTTGAACTTTGACTGACCATACAGGATGCAAAATTTAACGGATTTTAGTGAAACCAAAAATATTAGAATCTATTTTAAAATATCTTTCCAACGAATCCGAAAAATCGATATTTCATAACGGAAATCAAAAGTTATGGCCAATTCAATTTTTAGAAAGGTCGCTGGGTAATTTGCATAGGTCAAAAATGCTACTTTTGCATATAAAGGAATTTCGACTCGAAACCACTTCCATTGAGTTCGAAATGACGTTTCTGCATTGAAAAACAGTAAACACGTATATATTTCGAGTTTTGGAAATTATTTGTGTATTTTTAATATTAAATATACTGGCCTTAAAAATAGCCATTTTTCAAACAGTCTCAGAATTCGACGAAAATAATTTTGGTGGGTTCGTATCGTCAAAGCAAAGCTAAAAATAATTTTTCGGTAATTTTTATAATTAATATATAATTATAATTGATTTTTCAGTGTAAACGGGCAAATTTTTGACTTTAAAAATTCATTAAAAATTCATACGGGCTCAGAATCGAACGAAATTAATTTTCATAGGTCCACATCATCAAAAAAATAGCTAAATATATTTTTTGAGAATTTTTGAAGTTAATTTGTGACCTCGGTGAATTTTCACGTACAATATACATTAAAATATTAATAAAATAATGTAATTATTCCAAAACTCATAACAGACCTCGGAATTGGACCCCGGGACATAGTTCATTGCGTTCAGAAGGTGTCAAAACCTTAAGAACGACATTAAGCAGGCCTGAATCGGAGTTCTGACCAAAACGGGCTTTAACGGGCTAATTAAATAATTAGATAACCCTAATATAATATTATAAATACCCCGAAAACACTGTTCATCGTCTCCTAACCCGTCATTTGCTGAGCCGCCTAAACCCATGAGTCTTCAAAACTTCAAACTTCGATTTCTCCTCCGTTTCTCAACGAAATTTAGCGTGTGGGTACTCATTTCGAAGTTTTTCGCGAGCTCTTCGATTCTAGATAAGGAGCATCCGTCCCCGTGCCTCGACGAAGCCGCCATACCCCCGCAAAAAGCTGTCGTTCGCACCCCCCTGGGCCCCACCGCCGCTGCCGCACCCTCCCCTCTTCTGGCCGATCGTAGCTCTCTCCAAGACGGTCCACCTCCAACAAACGGTTCGTCGTTTCATCAACCGTAGCTCCCGCAATCTGAAAACAAAGATTTGAACCTCTCTTGAAGGTAAAAGCTTCAGATTTAGTCACGCTTATAAGCATCGCAGAGTCAGTTATTAAAGGCTGATTTCTAATTTTTTATATGAATTTGCATGTAAAATGTTTCAGATCCGCAACCGTCTTGAATTCGAACACCAAATCTGACCAAACTCGATTCATCTCAGAACCAACAGCGGTGAGAATTTATTTTTAATTAAATTTAATTTATTTAATTATCTATTAATTCTTTGTTATTAAAGAATATTGATTGATCTGCTATGTAGCAATATTGAAATACGGATCTAAGTTGTTTATGACTGTATGATGTTAGATCCGCGAATCTAAACGTTAGATCTGAAATTATTGGCTAATTGAAATAGATTATTTGTTAATATTATTGAATTATGCCTCGCCGATTTGTCATATGCCAAAATATACATCACCCTGTATGTTATTTTGATTTGAACTGTTAGATCTAGATCTCTTGGATTATATGAATGTTGTGGATTTGATGACATGAAATTTACAATTTATTTTGTAAATTAGAAATTGTTGTTGATATGAAATTTACAATTTATTTTGTAAATTAAAAATTAGAAATTGTCGTTGATATGAGATTTACAATTTATTTTGTAAACTAAAGTTAAAATTTGTCAATGTCATAAAATTTACATTTTATTATGTAGATTTATATTAGAATTTGGCGATGTCACAAAAATTACATTTTATTACGTAAATTAAAGTTAGAATTTGGCGTTGATATAAAATTTACATTTTATTATGTAAATTAAAGTGAGAACTTGGCGATGTCGTAAAGTTTACATTTTATTTTGAAAATTTAAAGTTAGACTTTGCGATGACATTAAAATTACATTTTGTTCTGTAAATTTAAAACTAGAATTTGCAATGTCATGAAGATGTACATTTTATTATCTAAGTTAAAATTAGAATTTGTGATGACATGAAATTTACATGTTACTATGTAAATAAAGTACTTTCACCGTATGCATAAATTTACATTATTTTCAATGTAAATTAAATAGTAAATTTAACCGTAGGACGCTATTAACATTTTTAATGATAATATAACACTATGGGTTGTCATTAACATTTTCAATATTAATATTTAAAAGGAATTTAACCGTAGGAAGATTTACATTATTTTTAATGAAATAGAAAGAATGGATTTCACATTGTAATTAGAGAATGAAAATTTACATTCTCCCCAATATAAATATGTATGAATTTCACCATGTGTACATTTTACATTATTTTTAATGTGAATTATATAGTAATTACAACGTAGGATAATTTTTCACTATTTTATAATGAAAATAAAAAGACAACATTTTTATGTTGAAATTTAAAAAGATCATCTTTTTATGTTGTTAATAAAAAGACAACATTTTTATGTTGAAATTTAAAAAGATCATCTTTTTATGTTGTAAATAAAAAGACAACATTTTTATGTTGAAATTTAAAAAGATCATCTTTTTATGTTGTAAATAAAAAGGCAACATTTTTATGTTGAAATTAAAAGGGCAATCTTTTTACGTTGAAAATAAAAAGACAATATTTTTATTGTAAATAAAAAGATGAAAATTTGACGATGTAAATAAAAAGACAATCTTTTTGAAATTAAAATAAAAAGATGAGTTTTTACGGTGAATATAGAAGAAGTTGATATTTTTGCATCGTAAAGAAAAAATATATCATTTTTACGTGGTAAAATAGAAAAGATAATATTTTTACATTGAAAAATATAAAAGGGATATTTTTACATTATAAAGAGAAAAGTTGACATCTTTACATTGTAAAAACAAAAGTGAACATTTTTACATTGTAGGTTAAAGAATGAAACTTTAGGATGTAAAATAAATTGCATCGTCATTTGAAGTTAAAGAATGAATTTTTGGCATGTGAAATAAATAATATTTTTATATGTTATGTATGAATGAATTTACATTATATGAAATAAATAATATTTTTATATGTTTTTTATGAATGAATTTAGACCGCGTGAAATAAATTACATTTTTACATGTAATTTATGAATGAATTTTCATCGTATGAAATATATTACATATTATTATGTAAATTATGAATGAATTTACATAGCATGAATGAAATTATATTTTTATTTTGTAATTTATATATGAATTTACACCGCATGAATGAAATTATATTTTTATTTTGTAATTTATATATGAATTTACACCGCATGAACAAAAGTTACATTTTTATATGTAATTTATATATAAATTTGCACCGCATGTTGGAAATTACATTTTTCTATATAATTAAAATGTAAATTTACATTGCATGACGAAGATTACATTTTTGTAGGTAAATTATAAAGCGAATCAACGTTAAATGTTAAAAATTACATTTTTTTTTCTTTGTAATTAAAAGGGGAATTTCATCGTATGATAAAATTTACATTTTTTATATGTAAATTATATAGGAATATACACCGTGTTGTAAAAATTACATTTTTCTTCGTAATTAACATGTGAATGCCACTTTATGTTAAATTTTACATTTTTATATGTAAATCATAAAGTGAATTTATGTCATATATTAAAAATTACATTTTTCTTTGTAATTAATATGAGAATTCCATCATATGTTAAAATTTACATTTTTATATGAAAATCATATTTTTACAATGTGAATTAGAAGTAGTGTTTGCATTGTAATTAAAAAAAATCATATTTTTACAATGTAAATAGGGAGTAGAGTTTGCATTGTAAAGTAAACTTGCAATTTGATATGTAAATTTAAAATAGGAGTCACTGCAAATATAAGTTACATTTTTATAATGTAGCTAAGATGAGAATGTACATTGAAGTTGAAATCTATGTTTAAAGGTAGGATTTTGAATGTATCAAAATTTACATTTGTTTACATGTAAATAAAGAATATAGGAATTTGCATAGGAATTAAACTTACATTTTTATGTAAATAAAAAGGATGGAATTTACATTTTCAATGTAAGGAAAGAATGAATTTAGGATGCGGTAACATTATCTTCATTTTCAAATGAATTAAAATTTAGTAAGTATCGGTAATTGTGTAGAGCGTTGTTTTAATCAAACGACGTTATTACGATTCAATGATTATATATATGTATATATGTATATATATATATATATATATATATACATATAATTAAAATTAAACGAATAGGGCGTGGTAGTTCGCGTTTTGAAATCGTACTTTTAAACGACTATATAAGAAGATCTGACCGTCGGATTTTCTTGAAACTGAAACCGTTAGGACCGTCTTGGAAAAATCTTTCCAACGATATATATTACGTTAAAATCCAACGGTTAGATTCTGAGAAATGTTAAAATCAAAATTGGTTGAATGCAGCGCCATAGTCGCCCATGGACTTAAGGAGTCGTTATATAAAAATTTAATTATTTTAAATAATTAAAATAGGAATGAATCGTTAATAAAAACAATTATTAATGTGTCAGAAGGATTTTCAATATATATATATACGAGGATTATTTGGAAAGTCCAAGTTTATCTCATTCCAAATAATTAAACGACGTTTAAAAATCCAAGAATGGAAGACGGCGATTGAAGACCGTCAAATCTCCACATCGAATGGACGATGATGACTGTTGCATTAGAATGGCTCGCTACCATGATAAGGTAATAGTAGGAGTTGCCCAGACGTAGTGTTGATTTGTACGGGTTTGGCTTTCGCTCAGACCCAGAGCATAAGCTTATAAATGGATTGTGTGTCTGACATCGTACTTCATTATATATCATGTTATTAATCTTCTGTCAAATGTATGGATGTTTGGTAGCGGAGAATTTATTCTCTTGCTTAACACCCGTTCATATATTTCGGCAAAGGGTTGGTAGTACGGTATGGAGTGATGATGTGGCATGCTAAGATGCATATGATCAAGGCTTTGTTGAAAAGCAGGCCTTGTGGGACGATCAAAGCATAGTCTGTTTAGGCATAGCTTTGTGTATAGCGTGACTTCGTGAGCCTCACACACCGGCGGATTCTAAAACGGGAGAAGGGAACGCAGGGAGAGCAGCACGTTTCTTTCTAGCTAGAGTGGCGTCAGTGACCTACCAGCCCTAACATTTTACTTATGTGGATGATGGAATGAGGCGCCTCAGATAGGTCCTATAGGACCGGGAAACGTGTGTTCAGGAATTGCCAATCCGCTAAGCTGTATTTGCGGACCGGCCCTGCAGCTATCCAAGGGTTCACTGCGGGGGATCCTGAGACATTAGCTAGAGTGTCTCAAATCGGTAAGGAGCTCCTCCCTAGCCTTGACTCATGATGGAAACTCAATTTCCAATACGCGCCATTCGGTTTTGATTGCATTGCTAGTACGGAGGCATAGCATATGGTACCTATGCTTCCTAGGATTGATACATTATGATTGAAATTGTTTTTAAAACATATACACACTAATAATATTAAATTCGTTTTAACGTATCAAGCATGTTTAATCACCATAAGGTAAAACTCTATCCTCTGGTGTGCGTTGCATTGTGTGATGGGACCTGAGTCTTATGGTGATTTCATTTTTCTAAAAAGCATTGCGTTGTTTTACGATTTACTTTAAGTTATGCACGACAATCCATTAGAGCAAACCCGTTCCGCGTTAGCGGCGTGGTCTTTGGATTTGTCCTATTAATAGTGATTAATTAGTTAAGAATTCTCACACCAGTCCCACGACTGACCCGTTGTTTGTTTCACCTTTTTGCAAACTCGGGTGCCCTCTTCTCCACACGGGCAGTCGAGTAGTTTGTCTACAGGTTTATCTCTTTAGCAGGATCCTGGATTGAAGCTTAAAGCTGTGTCCAGAGCATAGTTGTCTTCCGCTGTATCTATTTTATTTCCGCTGCACTGTATTAAATTTATTGTAAAATTTTCTTCCGCTGTATTTTAATTTCGATGTACTCTGATATTCTGTACTCTGATGTAACATTTATTATTAATGTTATAAAAGTCTGTTGTTGTTGTTTTGATGTATTGTATTCCCAAAGTTAACGTATGCGGATTTTGAACGGTCTTGGTCGATTTTGCGATCGATTAAGGTCAGGCGAAATGCGTGTCGTTACAATATATATAATAGCCACAAACACCAAGCCTAAATAAATAGTATATTTATAATAGCCACGAAAATATTTAAATGCATCCAAACAACCAACAAACAGCATGCAAAAGTTATTTAAAATAAAAATTCGTTTATAATAAAATTATAAACGAACCAGAGAGTGAGTTTACTCACCTTGTATTTTTCGTTTGCCAAACATCCAATTTAATTCCATATGGTCGACTACGAATTTATCAAGCACCTACGATAATTTATTAAATTTAACGATTACGTGATTATTAATTTAAACTAACTACTTAACATTAATAAATAAATTTTCTATATATTTCAAATTTTAAAAAGGTATGCTTATTGCCATGCCACTAACTCGATTAGCATTATAATTCCGTAGCGTAGCCCTCACGAATACAAATCCATCGCCATTGTTTTCATTTCAAACTGACACCATATAAATAAACTACAAATTCTTTTTGGTCATTATTAAATAAATTATAAACATTATTAAATAATTTACATAAATCAATATTCTTACCCTCCTTTGGATTTTGATTTTCAATCCACGATCTTTGAAATCTTGGATACCCTTAATCAATTCAAAATTGATTTTAATCCCTTTTAACCCATTTCTCTCCACATACCCGATTACCAGCAAAAGGATACGAGTCTCCCCGTTCCATTTTTATTTGAATCACTCCCTTCAATTTTGATCCTCCATAATGTTACCTCCGATCACTAGATGGTCAGACTCCAACTCCCACGGCTCCGCCTCACCCAGAGCTTTCACTCGCCATTAGCGCCACCTCAAATAAAACCGCCAATTGCCAGTAATTAAAAATGAACGATTTCCGTTCTACCAATCACCACCGATGCCACCAACTTCCAGGTTCGACCAAACCACCACCAATGAGTGTGTCAGTGATCCAGCTACCCACGCCAGTAACCTCGTCACCCCCTTGTCCACCAATTCTCAAGAACTAGGGTTTGAATGAATTCCCTATATCGCGACAGTCACACTGTAAAGCTCCCCTACGTTCACGCCGAACACTAGCATCATTCGAGATTCCAATTCGAATTAGTTTCAAATTCTTTTTTTTTCAATTGAACGAGAGTGATTTGAGAAGGAATGAAAAGAGAATTCGATTTTCGGGTTCTTGGACAAAAATGAATGGGAAATAAAAATGATCAGAATGACTAAGCTTTATAATAGTAGCCAATGTGTCCAAGAAGATAAAGAAGATAGTGTGTCATGAAAGCTAATGATTTATTATTTTATTAATTTACGTAAACTAAGTATAAAGTAACACACTAAAACTGCCATAAATGAGCTCCGATTTTGGTGAAACTTGACACACAACTATGGTTTAACATCCCAGACCCAATAAATTAGTTTCGTCGAAAATCGAGGTTGTTTGAAAATTAATTATTCTTAAGTACCATATTAAATATGTATAATAAAATTTTAAATTCAAAACAAATAATTTCTCAACAATAAATTATTATTATTATTCATAGATATACAAATAGAATTTATATTGATCACCTGAATTATTTCAATTTAGTTTTATCTTAGAATCAATTATATTTCACTTTCATATGTCGATAATTATATATTTCAAAATAAATCATATTTCGATTATTAAATCGATAACTCAATATAAAAAAAATCATTTATATTATCAACACAACATTTAAAACAACATTAAATATTTAAAATTAATCGACGAAAAATCTAGTGTGTTACAACCCCTTTATTTATAGGAGTGGAATTGGCCTCGGATCATTAGATTCATTTTAATTATCATCCATCCATTCGTTAAAAATATATAATAACCTAACCTTATAAAACCTAGTCGTCACTGGGCGTTTTGACGCCTAGTGGGTCGACCATAGTCGACGACTATGGTCGACCGCTTGGGCGTCAAAACACCCAGTCATGCTAGTTTAATAAGAAATGTTATATTAAATTACTCTGTTTTATTTATTTTTCGTCCATTATCGTATTTCATCCGTAACTTTTTCATACGGACTCCGTTCGCGAAACTCCAAACATGAAAGTTAACCAGAATTCCGAGACGAACGCATCAGTTAAAGTTTCATGGTCAAATTCCATCGTTTGCAGAAAATACTATTTTTGGAATTCTAATAATAAACCTATATTGCCGAAATTCCGGGTCGCTACAGATATAGTTAAGAGGAAGGAATATATTATGATGAAACCTTTGCTCATGTGGCAAGACTAGAAGAAATTAGGATTTTACTAGCCTTCGCTAATCATAATAATTTAAAATTATTTCAAATGAATGTTAAAAGTGCTTTTTCAAATGGATATGTTAAAAAAGACATATATGTAGAGCAACCGCCTCTTTTTGAAGACAAAAAACTTCCAAACCACGTATATAAATTAAAGAAAGTATTATATGGATTAAAACAAGCTCCTTGAGCATGGTATGATAGATTAAGAATGTATTTATTGCAATCTAACATCAAAATTGGTAAAGTAGATAATACACTTTTCATTAAAAGAGATAAAGACAATATCCAATCAGTACAAATTTATGTTGATGATATAATTTTTGGATCAACGAATAATCAAATGAATACAGAATTCTCAAATAATATGACACAAGAATTCGAGATGAGTCATACGGGTGAACTTACATTTTTCTTAGGCTTACAAATAAGAAAAAGTAAAGAATGGAATATTTATTGTTTTAGAAAAATACGCTAGAGATTTAATGAATAAATACAATTTGACTACAACCAATGGAAGACCTACATCTATAGCAACTAATATAGCCCTAAGTAAAGATGATACATCAAAAGATGTTGACCAAAAATTATATAGAGGAATGATAAGATCGCTATTGTATGTAACCTCTAGTAGACCAGATATAATGCATAGTTTATGTCTCTGTGCAAGATATCAATCTCAATCGAAAGAAAATCACTTGAAAGTCGTAAAACGTATTCACGTTATGTAAAACATACATTAGATTTTGGATTATATTATCCTAAAAATAATTTGTTTAATTTAATATCCTATTGTGACGCTGACTACGCGGGATGTAAATCAGATCATAAAAGCACTAGTGAAATGTGTCATTTATTAGGACATTCTCTAGTCTCTTGGATTTGTAAAAAGCAAAATATGGTATCCTTGTCAACAACTGAATCAACAACTGAAGCATAATATATATATATGCAACTTTGGCTTGTTCAAAAGTAATATATATGCAACAAACTCTAAAAGATTTTGGATTAAATATAAATAAATCACCAATATACTGTGATAATACAAGCGTTATGAATATCTAAAAATCCAACACATCATTCGAGAACTAAACATATTGATATAAGAAATCATCTCCTTAGACATAACGTAAGTAAAGAGAAAATTTCACTAGATTTCATAGAAACAGAAAAACAAATAACGATGTATTAACTAAACCTTTAAATGAAGCAACATTTACTAAATTTAGAAGAGAATTAGGCTTTTGTTCTTTAAGTGGAATGGAGTATTTAAACATATAAATATAATAAAAAAATAGAAAAATAAAAATAAAAATGTATGTTTGTCGACATACAAGTTTATACATGTCGACATATAACTGCTAGTTTTTAAAATTAATTCCCACCAAAAAGTGGTTACAACCTATATTTAAACTCATTATTTTGAAATTCTTTCTTCTTCTCATCATTTCTTCTCTAAATAAACTTTAAAATAAGATAAACAATGAACTCCTCTAGTAATTCAAACCAAAACAACCCTATTTCGTACTCTAGACCCTCCGAAGGTCCTTTCCAACGTATTACGCTTGCGAGAGTCATGAAATTGGAAGAATCTATGAAGTATACGCTGCAAATGTTGACTGAAATTCAACTACTTCAAATAAGAATGAATAAAGAACAAGAGAAGCGATGGAAGATAATAAGGAATATACAACAGTTTGTAATGGATAATCAAACCAATCTGATTATCATCGAGGATGATAATCAAGAAACACGCATGCAGGAAGAAGAAGAAGAAGAAGAGGAAATGGAAGAAGAAGAGGAAGAAGAGACGCCAAACGAAAACATGGAAAAAGACGAACAAGTAATTTGTGTAGGCGAAGTGTGTTTTGACAAAGAAGGGAATGTGATAGTGCAAAGTGGGGAATTCTGCCTTCATTATCATCATTGCCCAATTCATAAATTTCTGATTGTTAAGAAACACTAAACGTTTAGGGATTTCGTAAATTTGTTCGTGATGTACTATTATGATTGTTTGAATTGTTTGCTTTGATTGTATTACTTGTAAATATTGTTTGATTACTTAATTAATATAATGTTTGTATTGATTTAGATTACTTAGTAGGGTTACACTAATATAGTCATTAAATTAGAAAGCGTTCTAAGTTTATAGATTTAGAAATAAAATTTTAGAAGGGGTTATACTTTGGATTAGTCACTAGGATCATTATTGGTTTAAATTTAGGGGGAGTATAGTTAGATATACTTTTTGTTGATGACAAAGGGGAGAAATTATAAAATAGGTATAGATAGAATATGTATAGTTTAAGGGGAGTTATAAAGGATTCATGGTGAAATGGGGACTAATCGAAGAAGCAGAGCGATAGATAATATCAGGTTTGATTAAATTTTATAAACCAAGGCTGTCATAATAAAAAAAAGAAGGAGATTGGTGGAGACTGTAATTTTGATGACAGCAACCTTGTTTCAATCATTATTGATTATAAAATATATACTAACACCTTTATCCAGAATTATATATATATGCAGGATTTATATGCAGGAAATAAATATTGAAGACTGTATAGTTAAAGAGATTCAAGATTTCAAAGGAGATTCAAGACTCATCAGTATCAAGATATCAAGATTTCAAGATTATCAGAGTAATAGAGTCTAGTTAGTATGTTAAAACTCTGGTTAGCACTCTCAAATTTTGTTTTCAAATTAGTCTTTTTAAATTGATTTCAAATAATTTCAAACTCATTTCAAAAAAAAATCATCCAAAGATTTTACTTATGATTTCAAATATATAAGCTTCTTATATAGTTTATATGTATTATAAAGTTATATATATGTTTATAATCATATTATATAGTTTTATGTCATTTATTTACATAGTTTTTATATTATATGTTTACATTATATATTACCATGTTCTTGTACTTTAGAAAACATATTTTAAATAACTAGTTTTGATTCAAGAATTTCTAGAATACATATTGGTTTAAACACTTGAAAAATAATTTAAAAAATTCAAAAAACAAGCATATGTCGACATACACCTTTATACATGTCGACATATAACTATCACAAATTTTAAATTCAAATAGATGTGTCTTTTCAAATTTAAAACGCTCCGGGAATGTTTATGTCCCATGGAACACTATATAAAGGGTCAAATTTCGAATTTTTTCATAAGTTTTCATCTCCTTCTTCCCTACATCATATTCCACCATTATTATACTTTAAAATTCAAATTTATACACTTATACCCTGCCGATTTAAATACAAATTATATCATTCTCTTTCTATTCTCAATCTCTATCAAATACTTTTTGTTTGGAAGTGCTATTCAAGAGTTGTAGGGCAATTGTGATCGATAAGGAAAGTGTGTATTCCTTGAAACCCGTAAATCAAGGAAAGGGGCAGTGTTAACCTTATAGCCGTGAAATCAAGTATGTTGAATCGGTGTTAACCTTATAGCCGTGAAAACAAGGGGGTTGTAATTGGATACTGATATTAATAAAACTCTGCGCAATCCAGCGTTGTGTGAGACTGGACGTAGGTGTAATCTGAACCAGTATAAAATCTAGTTTGTTCTTTCTTTTTCTGCATTTTAATTTATGTTTATATCTGCATTTGTGATTATTTCTGTTGTGATATTCATTCTGCTATTCATATTGTTGTTCGAGTAATAGCTAATTGTTTAAGATTTATATAAGTTCTTTCAAATACTATTCACCCCCCCCCCCCTCTAGTGTTATTTTTTCCTTAAGATATGTGGTTCTCATCGCTAACAGTAAAGATGTACAGTGGGTGCCCTACAGTATGCTCTGATTACTAGACCATATGTATCATTTAGCGTGAACAAAGTATCTCAATTCATGCATAATCCAAGTGAAGAACAATGGAAAGAAGGAAAACATATTCTACGATACTTGAATGGAATCCTAATTCAAGGAATACTGCTACAGAAAAGTAAAAATATTAAGATTCGAGGTTACGCTGACTAGGACTCTGATCATGACAATCGAAGATCCACATCAGGTTATATCATACCTTGATAAAAATCTTATTTTTTGATGCTCAAAGAAGCATCCTACTATTTCTCGATCAAGCACGGAAGCTGAATGCTGAAGTATCGCCAGTGCAATGGCAGAAATCGCTTAGATATAAACATTGCTCGGAGAAATCTTGCAATGACCTGCCTTTTCGACCGCTCCAAATCTGTAATTAAACCAATTCGGAACGTTCAAAATGACAGATCGTTATTATCTTACAGGGTTTAAATAGAAAAGACACATAGAATCACAAAGTACAATATTTGCGGAGGAATAAATTTTATACAAATTTCAGAGTTTTACAAAACATTCTGCACAGCGAAATAATAAAATACATTCATAAGTTTTAAAATAAAATTTACATTTCAGTTAAGCCTTGCGCGCGCATATACGTCTTCACATTCCTCTCCAGTTTCACGAGTTGAATATCATTAAATCTGGAACACTGGGGCCTGACCCGAGTGTTCCATGCAAAAACACAAAACGCCCAAGTCAGGATTAAAATAATTTCAAGTAAGTTACTTCGAATAAACACATGAATGTAATTGTTAACCTCGAAAAGAAAAAATTTCTAATAACTCAAGCATAGTAACCATGGTCTACCGAAATATGGACTAATAAGGTCGAAATATTTTGCTGCAGCAATAATAGGATGGGACAGTAAGAGTAACTTATGCCATGGTCCATAAGTGACTAATTCCAAGTGCAGCGATATATATATATATATATATATATATATATATATATATATATATATAAGACTAGAGGTAAGACGGAAAACACGCATATTTAACCATAAGCAAATAGCATATTATACTACTGTGTAAGATATGAAATAGAAAGTCCCACAAGATAAGGCAGCAAAGTTCTAGACACAATAGAGTATTGGTGTACGAATTTACCCATACGTTTCATTCATGCATGTGCACACTCTAAGGTCGAGGTATGCTTAGTATACGGTGTAAACATATGTTAAAATTCAAGTATGGAAATCATAACCAACAAAAACACTGTTATGGCTAAAATGTTGATCCAAAGTTCTAATATGTATACACATGCTGATCAGAATTTTTATTTACAAAATTAATTGAAACGACCCACAAATCTGTACTATCTGAGTCGACTAATAATACCACACGTCCAACTCAAATTGAACAGAAATACGAATCATTATTAGAAAGAAGTTAGACGATGAGAAATAGAAAGAAAGAAATATCAGAATAGAAGAAAACGAAGATCACAAACTCACTACGGAACGAATAAAATATATTATATAACATAACTTTTGAAAATACAAATCAGTAACTGGACCTACACACCATTATCAGAGCACAACAGTTATTCCTGGAACAGTTATAAACACCTGTTTCCAGATACAAACATGGTTTACAGCGGAATATATGATAGTCTATAGCTGACTGGTGAAGCCTCCTGCTTCCATCTCTTTCAAATGAATCTGTAAAATCCCGACTATTGGACTGCCCGTACAAATTTGGGCACCCAAGAGTTTAGGGAAAACAAAAAAATAAACTCTGGGTCAGTCATGGGACTGGTGTGAGTAAACTCCAATCATTTTGTTTAACTTTCAAAATCCTTTCAAAAGAAAAGATAATAGTAAGACCAACCCACACATAAACATGGACGGTTTTTACCTTACTATAACCCAAAACACTTTGATACGAAATCCAGTGATATTATAATAGTGTCTACATCAAATAAATAACCAAATAGCAGAACGCTTGCATCTCACGCTCCACATACATAGTATAAAATCAAAAACCGCATGGCGCTTTTTGGAGATTGGATTTCCAACTATGACAAGGTATGGAACCACCTTCCGATAGTGTATCTCTAGAGAGAAATACACTGAGTTCAACAAGAACATCTTGCAACCCGGCCCACACATGACCGACCACTCATTTCACTTGAGTGTATCGAATGTATATCACCAACGGTTAGGATCAGCAACCGTCTCCCGAATGGGACAGCATCGAATAGAATAAGGAATTAAATGAACCTCTAGATAGGTGATCATACATCCTAATGGGAGCGACCCACATAGCCATGCTGCCTGCCCGATTTTTGTCATTTCCCGGTTGTTGAGGCCTGAGGCTACGATTACTTTCTATTCATTGATAGCACAATCACTTTGAATGCCCCATTGTCTGATCCGTTAATCACTAATTGATTTGCACAAATACTCTGGATGTTATGCTAAGGGAATAAATCCGTTGCAACCATATATATTCATACAGACCAACCCATTAGATCATTGGAAATACTTTATCAGACATTCGTCCATTTACGTTCGTTCTGGGATTGAACGAAACCGAAGGCACAATTTCTATTAATAGAAAAAGTCCTTGCACTTCACTCCATCTTCGATTATCTTCATATAATCTGATTCGCAACGCTACTGCCAATACAGAGTGGTTAACGGATAATAATCCAACCGGTCTCTCCATATTAACAACGATATTGGCCAACACCTCGATAGTCGGTTATTTAACTATCGAAGAAAAATAAACAAACATCCTTTCAAAACAATCAAACATTCACTGGGCCCCTTGATTACTATTCAAAGATTAAATCACTCTTCCATTTCCTTATCAATATTTGTTAAACAAATATTTTCAATTATCATCACGGTCTCTTACATTCTTTGGAAAAACATTTCTATATCTCGCCTTCTATTATTTTCTACACTTAGAAAATATATTCTATTCGCATTTGAAAGCATTTCAATCACTTATTTCTTCCCCGACTACTTTAATTATACTCAGGGAATATTTACTGTAATTCCATCACTTGGATTAAAACGACTGCTGTGTAAAACAACGTTACAACAACCCAAAATATTTTATTCAACTAATTCTTTTTCAAACACTTCTCTTCGAGACTGGATCCTGCTATTTATCAATTAAAAATGAAATCAATCAAGTTGGGGTAAAATTACCTCTCAGACCTTGACTGAAAACATCCTCAACTTCAAAACGGCAAAAACCACTTATCTCTAATAAACACACTATAAAACCCAATTATTTATTTTTAAAACATGTATATATGTTTCTCTTACTATTACCAGCCTATCAGTTTCCTTTTTGTTTAAATTATTCTATTTTAAATCCGTTTCCTTATCGAATTTAATATATATTGAAATATTGATTTCTAACTATCAAAATTTCTTAAAAATATTCTAACTCCTTAAATTCCCGGAAAATTTCGCCATAACCTCCTTTGTACCGGGAGCTTCGGGATATTTCAAATAGCCTCCCATGGCCCTCACCAATCCAAAAGAAAAATCCAAGCGGCTTGCCGATACGGCGCATAAAATCTCATATATTAATTTAAACATGTACCTTTTTGTCGGGCACATAAATTAAAATCTTCATATACTTCATTCCATACCTGTCTAACATATGTTCACCTGGTTTCAATCCAATTCAACTCAATCCAATCGTGTGAATTCAGTTTCGCTCATTTATTCTTTAATTAGCTACTTTGCCTATTTCACTTCATTGTTTGAAAATAACATGTTCAAACAAAATATTTAACTTGCTCATAACCAATTTGAAATTTCAATTTCAATTCTAGTTTCCTGTTTGATTTCGAATATAAATTTTCAAATCGAATTTACTTATTCGAAGCTCAATATCTATTCAAAATCTCATTAACTAATTTCTATTCAAATTAGTTAATTCTATTCAATAAATCAAAAATCTGATTTCTGTTTCAATAACCAATCAATTATTCCACTGGAGTTCAGATATATTTCACCTCTCAAATCTGGGATTTTCTAAATAAAAAGGCGGATTTTATTTGCTAAAAATCCTTTTATAGAATTAAATAAACCGTTATGGTTTTTAAATGGTTATGGCTCTGTTTTTCTGAAAATTTGATTTTGACATAACTCAAAATCTATTCGACGAAATCCAGATTTTTCTCCTCCATTAGAAAACTATTATCAGAATTCTGACTTCAATTGAATTCTGTATACTCAATTGAAGTTCGAAACGCCAATTTACGAACTGCAGCGCTGCGGCAAGTTCGTTTTAATTATATATATATATATATATAACTTTTAAACTTCGTTTAATTAATTCAACTCCATTTTAACTCTATTTGAGTTTTCTTGATTCAAACACCATTCTCACTTTTATTTGAATCCCATATTCAAATTTCACTTCTATTTGAATCCTGTATTCAAATTCCATATTTTAAATTCCATTTGAATTATATATTTAAATCCCATCTTTTAAAATTACATTTGAATTCTATATTCAAATTCTATAATTTAAATTCCATTTGAATTCCTTTTGAATTCTACATTCAAATTCCCTATTTAATTTGAATTCAAATTCCACATTTATTCTATTTGAATTTCAAATATTCAAACTTCGATTCAATTCTATTTGAAATTTCAAATATTCAACTCCTTTTTAATTTTACTTATTCAAATTCTATTTACATTCCTATATTCAAATTCTATATTTAAATTTCCTTTAAATTTTCTATATTCAACCTCTATTTAAATTCCTATATTCAAATTCTAAATTTGAAATTTATATTTTAATTTTCTATATCCAAACTCCATTCAACTTCTATAAACAAATTCCATTTAAATTTCTATATTCAAATTCTAAATTTGAATTCCCTTTGTTTAAATTCCATTTCACTTCTATTTTTAAATTCTATATTTAAACTTCATTTTTCTTCTGTTTTCAAATTCTATATTTTAAATTTCATTTGAACTTTCTTTATTCAAATCCATTTGAATTCAAATTCTATTTGAACTCCTTTGAATTCAAATTCTATATTTAAATCCCTTTGAATTCAAATATTCAATTTATCTCTTGACAATTTATTCATTATATTTATAAATACTATTTTATAAATTTCCTTGTTTTATTTAAACAAGCCTACTTCGAAATCTATTTAAAACCAAAATCTTATTTTGAAAATTCTCTTTGCATTTTCTATATTCAAATTCCATTGAATTTCTCGTATTCAAAATTCTATTTGAATTTCTCATATTCAAATTCTATTTGAAATAAAATAGAATTTCCTTTTGAATCTACGAAATTCCTTTTCATGATATTTTTAAATATCAATATTTGGGCCCAGTGATATTTAAACACCAAACAACCAATTATTTATTTTCTGACTCATCATATATGACAGTATATATGCAAACAAATAAACAAACAGATAATATATTTTTGAGGAATCCAGTTGGATTCCTCCAACCTGTTTTCCTGCATCCACAGACGTTAGTCAACATAGTAATACCCATCCTGCTTCATGGCAGGATATCGCGGTATAAAAGGGGATCCACTTATATACGTGGGCGTAGGGTCATCCGCTAATGATACTGCGGGCATCCGCTAATGATACTGCGGGAATAATCCAATCACCAAACCAATATATATGTAATAGTTAACCCTAAATAACTATTATTTTTAAATCAACCAGAAAGCATTTCAAACAAGCATCAAACAATTATTTTTAACGAATAAAAATAATTCTAAATAAAAGGTGAGTGAGATTTACTCGCCGTGATTTTTAATTTGTACTTGTCTCAATTTCAATTCCCTTCCATTAATTTCTGGGTCTTCGAACTCCACACGAGTAATTTTTATTTGATTTATCCTCGCCTAAGACAAATTCGAATTTTATAATCAGGCAAATGAATTTTCTTAACAAGGTTAAATGACCAGAATATACAAAAATTGATTTTTCTCTTTTTCCTACTTCCTGTTTTTGAATAGCTACAAATTTTAATATATATATATATATATTTCAGTCATTTTAATTTAAAATTTGTAAAATGATTCACTAACTAAATTCCCTTAAATAAATTTCCTTAAATGAATTAAAAATAAACTACTCAAATTAAATTAAAACTCACCATCGTTGTCCTGTTTCACTATTGCAGTGTTCATCAGGAAACAACCTCTTCCCTCACTGGCCTCGGAGACCTCCCAGGTCAACGTTGATGACCCAAACATGCCACGGAAGCCCCAAAACTCCACTGTCGAACAACAACTCCCCCAAAATGATGAACGCACAGATCCTCAGCCTGTCCCTTTCCGTGTTCTTTGCAACTTTGGCCTCGCAGCAGTTCACTGGTACCAAAAACAGTCTTCGACATTGAATTTTATCGCCCCCATCGCACTGGCCAAAAAAAAACCCTCCGACATCCTCCAATCCCTCGTTCATCCTCAACCATCGCACTCCTCTATCGAACTCCACAATCACTATCAGAGTGTCCAAACTCCAACCGCACCCAATACCGAGGTCGATTTCCATTGTATCGCCATTCTTTGGACTCACGGTGCTTCCCTTTCCATCCAAAAATCGCAATGCTATTGGCCTACACGCTCACCCACTCCGCTCACAAATTCTTGCCTAGATCGGAATCGATTTCGATTTTTCTAACTCCTTTTTTTTCATCTGAGGACTTCGAAATGGCAAGGATACGAAAGGGAGAAGGGATTAAACCATCGATTTTGAAACCAACTTGTGACGGCCGGAAATTTCACTCGATCCGAATCAGTCGTTAAACCGATCTAGACCGTTCGAAACCCCTGATCGTTTGAGAACAGGACAAATCAGAACGCAGGCCGAAGAACATTTCCTTATTATTACAACAATTCCATCAGATACAAGAATATACAGAGTATAAATGAATAAATTACATTTGATAAATATCAGAAATTACAATAAATTACATAGCAGCGGAAAATAATACAAAGCACAACTGAAGGTGATATACGGATACAGAGCTTTCTAGATATCATTCCAGCTGTAAACCCGGATCCTGTGAATATAAATCTGCAAAACCAAAACTACTAGCTGCCCGTGTCGAAAATAGGGGCACCCAGAGTTTAGGTTAAAACAATAAACTCCAGGTTAGTCATGTGACTGGTGTGAGAACTAAAACAGTTATTTAAAATTTGACTTTAAAAGAGAGTAATTCAAGGGACCACGCCGTATAACACGGAGCGGGTTTCCTCCCAAGAATACCAGTGCATAGAAAAGACAACGCAATGCTTTTTCGAAAAATGAAGCTATTATAAGACCCAGGTCCCATCACACAATGCAACGCAAGCCGGAGGATAGGGTTTTCCCTTATAATAGCCAAACATGCTTGGTACGTTTATAACAAATCATTTGATACTATTATAAGTGTATAGTGTCAAAACATTTTCAATCATAAATATTAATCATAGACGGCATGGGTACCATTTATCATGTCGCCATACTAGTTCTACAATTAAAACCGAAACACACGTATTGGAAATTGGATTTCCGTCATGAGTCGAGGCAAGGGGCAAGCTCCTCTCCGCTTCGAGACACTCTAGCAAATGCCTCAGGACTACACACTCTGGGTAACCCTGGGATCCTCCAAGACCGGTCCTCTCTTACGTTTGAGGATTAGTTATTCCTGAACACACGTTTCCCGGCCCTATAGGACATATAATCGAGGTGCCTCGCATCCAAACCACAAAGGTGAAAAGTATATAAATGTCAGGGCTGGTAGGTCACTGACACCACCCATAGCTAGAAAGAAACGTCGTGCACTCCTTGGGTCCTCATCCCATTTTTGACTCATACCGAGGTGTGAGGCTCGCGAATCCACGCTATACACAAAGCTGCCACGTAGGCCGTGCTTTGATCATCAACCACGAGACTTTTCTTTTCAACAGAAGCCTTGATCCATGCAACTCAGCGTGCCACACAGGCAATTCATGCCATGCGATTGATATCTATCGATATATAACCTCTAAGCTCGTACGTCTCAGAGAAGGGCATTAAGCAAGAGAATAAATTCTCCGCCGCCAAACAGATATATATTTAATAGAAATCAATCAACACAGAATAAAATCCAATGTCAGACACACAATCCATTTACAAGTTCGTTCTGGGTTTGAACGAAACCGGAGGCACTTTCCTCGCTTATCCATCGATCTCTAAGTACGTCTGGACGACCACCAACTGATTCCCTCATCTTGGGTGTACAGCCCAATCAAGATCATCAGTAATCACCCAAACGATGTGAAGACTTCCGGTCTTCAACCACCGTCTTCATCTTCGACTTATCGTCGAATCGGCTATTCAGAATGGGTATAAACCCGGACTTTCCGAACAACCCGCGTATATTAAAAACAGATGTTACACAAACACAACATACGCCTCATTCCAATTCAGTAGCTACTAACCGTAAAATAACAAGAGAACAATTTCCCAAATATTAACCCCGAAGGCCGAAACCAACATCAGATCAATACCAGGAAACCATTCTTCTTAGCTAACCTACAGCTAGTTTCTAAATTTCATATTCTTAGGGAAAGGTTCCCATTAATTTTATCAAAGATAAATCCTTTGAATTTATTCTTTAACCTTCCTTTGGATGTCATTTCAAACCAAATTGTGGTTTTCCAAACTAGTCGGGATTAACGAACCACACCGAAGTAATTATTTATTTTATTTCCCAATCCCAATCTATTCATCCCATGAAGAAAAACTGGTAATACTCCATATCTAACACCACGGTGTTATCGGTAAAATTAATTACCATTTCACGTTCAAATCTAATTAAAGATTTAACTATCGCTTTGGAGCAAAACTGGTGATACTCCATTCTCGCTTACTTTCCAAATTTGATAATTTAAATTATCAATTCACATTTCAATCTAATTGCAGATTTCATTAAAAACTCCTTTTACTGGATTAAAGAACTAGTGTTATTTAAAACACAGTTCACGATAAACCCAAATCACATTCTATTTATTATCGGGTTAAAGAACAAGTGTTATTTAAAACACCCTTCACGATAAACCCACTAATCAATTCTATTTAAAACCCATTTCAAATCCAATTTATTTATTTAAAAATAAATGGATTTTAATTTTAGTTCAAAACTAGTTCATTTCGATAAAAATCTATTTTTATCTTTTCAAATATGGAGTTTTTCATCCCAATTTTCCCCAAATCATTTCTTATGATTTAACACAAATTATTACTATTTATAATAATTTTATCAAGGCCCGTACAGTCGATTTCCATCAACGGCCATCGAACTGCACTTACAACGACCTTTTCCAAATTTGATTTGGACGTATCTCCAAATCCAACCGTTAGATTTCAAATTTCTAAAATTCGTTAGAAAGCTCTTTTCGATACGAACCCAACGGTTCCGGTTTTAGGAGAATCTAACGGTCGGATCTCCCGTAATGTCCGTTCGAAGTCAACGGTCGAAATTTACGAACTGCCGCGGCGCGGCGCGTTCTATTCAGGCCATTATATTATATATATATAATATATATTTCGTCGATTTCTATTTAAAACGAATTTTATAAGTAGTTTTAAATTCGTTCAAAAACATTTCAACTTCCATTTCAAATTCAAATCAAATTTCAATTCATTCTATATTCAATTCAATTCGAATTTGGTTTATATTCAATTCAATTCGAATTTGGTTTATATTTAATTCAATTCAAATTCGGTTTATATTCAATTCAATTCGAATTCGCTTTCTATTCAATTCGAATTCGAATTCGTTTTCTATTCAATTCAATTCGAATTCGTTTTCTATTCAATTCAATTCAAATTCGTTATCTATTCGATTCAATTCAAATTGGTTTTCTATTCGATTCAATTCAAATTGGTTTTCTATTTGATTCAATTCAAATTGGTTTTCTATTAGATTCAATTCAAATTGGTTTTCTATTCGATTCAATTCAATTTGGTTTTCTATTCGATTCAATTCAAATTGGTTTTCTATTCGATTCAATTCAAATTGGTTTTCTATTGATTTAATTCAAATTGGTTTTCTATTCGATTCAATTCAAATTGGTTTTCTATTCGATTCAATTCAAATATAAAAACGAATATAATCAATATAAATATCGTTTGCGTCAAAATAGCGCATCTCTAATCAATACGGCTTTAAATATTTCAATAATTCCATTATTCTATTCAACAAATGAATCTATATTTTTGTCAACACATGACTAATCTCAACGAATGAGTACTATCCATGTGTGACTATTTTTGTTATTTAATATATTTTATAAAAATTATGGTATCTATCATTTGATTTCAAATCAGATTCCAACCGTAAATTAGTAAGAGAACGATTCCCTAAATATTAACCCCAAAGGCCGAAACCAGCATCAGATCAATATCCAGGAGACCACTCATCTCATCTATTTTCCAGTTAATTTCTAATTTCATATATGATAAAGATGGAAATTTTATTGTTAAAATATTTCGTTCAACACATGACTAATCTCAACGGATGAGTACTGTCAACACATGAACCTTTATTTTATAATATTCTTTATTTTCTAAATTGGAATGAGGCCCAATCAATTACCATATAAAGTTAATTATATGGATTCCATACAGCACATGTATATAATAGCAACGATAAATAATCAACCATCATCCAAAGTGCACCACACAACTGTATAAGCATCAAATATAAATAATCAACGCTTACACAGCCTGTCGACCAATCGATCGACATACAATTAAATAATTGGGATTAGTGTACTCAAATATCATCCCAACACCCATGTGGGGTTTCAAATCAATAAACACATATTTTTATTTGTGCAGTTGGGCGATGTGTAAAATTTATCGACCCAATCAATATCAGTCAAATCAGTGTATATAAACAAATCGGCCGATTTGTTTATAAATATTTATTTATTCACATTCCCGTTAAAAATTATATTTTTAACGATAATTAATTTATTTCAACCATCTACATTTTTATTATCGATTTCACATCAACATCACAAACAATTTTCACAACACTTCAATCAAACAAACAAGCCATCCATGGTCTGTGGATGACGAGTGTCGGGTGCTGCTAAGCACCATCTGCATCCTAGTATATATATATAACTAGAAAAAGAAATTTAGAGTGAGAAGTTCTCACCAATTAGCTAATCCAATACCACGACTCTTCTTATGTAGAAAATCTTGTCGTTCTCACCTTTTGTCACTTTCGTTGCTCGTAGCCACTACATGTATAAAAATCACATTTTTACATTCTTGCCATGTATATAAAAATCATATTTTTACTTCGCTATTCAATATATAAAAATCGAATTTTTTCTTCGCTATTCAATATATAAAAATCGAATTTTTACTTCGCTATTCAATATATAAAAATCGAATTTTTTCTTCGCTATTCAATATATAAATATCGAATTTTTACTTCGCTATTCAATATACAAAAATCGAATTTTTACTTCGCTATTAAATATATAAAAATCGAATATTTAACCTTTTCTTCATATAAAAATTATATTTTTAATACTCTATACTACGTAAAAATCATATCATTATATCGCTCCTCATACATAAAAAAATCATAGCTTCGCCAAATAAAAATCGAATTTTTGTCCTCTATATATAAAAAAAACCATTTCTTTATATTTTATACATAAATAAAGATCCTTCTTTATATGAAAATATTATAACTTTATATAAATTAAAATCCTTAGCATTATATAAATTAAAAATCTTATCTTTTAGAAATAAAAGAAAATCTAATCTTTTATAAATAAAAATCATTTTCTTTCAAAGAAAATTCAGTTTCAAAATAAACTATAATCAGTTTTTAATCTAAACAAAAATCATCTCTTCGAACGTAGAGTTGATTGATCAAACCACTTTTGACTTTGTTCCTTTTCGGGGATGAAAAGTTTTAAGTGGGGGAGATTGTAACAACCCGAAAATCTGGGCCAGTTTAAAATTTTTATTTTGGCAATTTTAGCGAATTTTGAACATTTAAAATGGATTATTTTAAATAATATCGACGGGGAATTTATTTTGAATAGAATTCGAACGTATATATTATATACGTTGTCGTTAGAATATAAATAATTATATATAATTATAAATGGAATTGAAAATGGCGCGGTAGTTCGATAATTCGATTTCAAATTTCAATTGAACGTACCGGGTGCAAAACAATCCGGATTTTAGTGAAACCAAAAATAATAGGATCTATTTGTGAATATCTTTCCAACGAATCCGAAAAATCGAAATTTCATAGCGGGAATCAAAAGATATGTCCAGTTGAAAATTCTGAATAGTCGCTATGGAATTCAGGCCCTTAAAAATGGGAATTTTGCAAACGACCTCGGATTTCGACAAAACCACTTTTGTTGGGTCCGTGATGTCAAATTATTTCTAGATTCCAAATTTCATAATTTTTCGAATCAATATGTGAGCGTGGAAAAGGAAAATGCGTTTGACCAGTTTCAGTTGAATTTAATCGACTGGAAAATGGCCATTTTTCAAATGGTCTTAGAATTCAACGAAATTAGTTTTGTTAGGACTATATTGTCAATACGAAGCTAGAAATAATTTTCCGAGAATTTATAAAGTTAGTATGTGGCCCCGGTAAATTGAAATGTGCGTTCAAATTCAATATACATTGATTTATATTTTAATTTGAACGGAAACTGATCGTAACAGCCGAACTGGCTTACGATACATATCCCATTGTGTTCGTAATGGGGGTAATTAGCTAGGGGCGACAGTCGTTGGGCTTGATTTGGCGTCCGAACGAAAAAGTTACTTTATTCAAATTAATTAATATAATTATATATTTAAATATATATTCCCTCATCGTTCTCTCCCATGCCTTAGTCAACCCTTATCCCCATTCACCGTTCAAATTAAAAATCGATCGAGTTCCTCTCCATCCCGCCGGCCTCCATCCACCCCACCGCCGACGGTCGTGCCATCCCACCCCCAAGCCGTCGGATCTCAACTCGAGACCCCCCCCCCCTCCACCAAAGCACCGGAAACCGCGAGCCCCAAAAGCTGCGTCGCCCCCTTCCTCCATCACTCCATCGCTTCCCCTGCCCGTCCAAGACCACCGCGTGCCAGTGAACCCCTCCCCCCTTATGCAGCCCTCCTCTGAAAAGAAATCGTTCACATCACGGTGAGTTTTTTTAATTTTATAAATTATTGTTTTAAAATCAGTCTTTTTCTATGAAGCTTTATAAAAAAAGTGATTTCGGTTTTATTAATGAAGTGATTTTTTATGTCATGAGAAACCATGATTTTTATTAGTTGAGTAGTGATATAAAAATATAATTTTTATCATAGTAAGAAGTTAAAAATATAATTTTTATCATAGTAAGAAGTTAAAAATATGATTTTTTATATACTAGATAATATAAAAATATGATTTTTATATACTAGATAATATAAAAATGTGATTTTTATATATGTAGTGAATACGGGCGACGAAAGTGACAAAAGGCGAGCGGTGAAGATTTCTACTAATGAAGTGTCGTGGAGTTGGGATAGCTATTAGTGAGAATTTCTCACTCTTCAATCTCCTTTTTTCTAGTTATATATATACTAGGATGCAGACGGTGCTTAGCAACACCCGTCATCCACAGACCATGGATGGCTTGTATGCTTGTTTGATGTGTTGTGAAATTTGTTTGTGTTATTGATGTGAAATCGATAATATAAATTAATTATCGTTAAAAATATAATTTTTAACGTGAATGTGAATAAATAAATATTTATAAACAAATCGGCCGATTTGTTTATATACACTGATTTGACTGATATTGATTGGGACGATAAATTTTACACATCGCCCAACTGCAAAAATAAAAATCTGTGTTTGTTAATTTGAAACCCCACACGGGTATTGGGATAAAATACGGCATACACTAATCCAAATAATTAGTTGTATGTCGATCGATTGATTGACAGGCTGTTATAAGCATTAGATATCAATATTTGATGCTTATACAGTGTAGTGCACTTTGGATGATGGTTGATTATTTATCGTTGTTATTATATACATGTGTTGTATGGAATCCATATAATTAACTTTATATGGTAATTGATCGGGCCTCATTCCAATTGGAAAAATAAAGAATATTATAAAATAAAGGTTCATGTGTTGACAGTACTCATCCGTTGAGATTAGTCATGTGTTGAACGAAATATTTTAACAATAAAATTTACATCTTTATCATATATGAAATTACAAATCAACTGGAAAATAGATGGGATGAGTGGCCTCCTGGATATTGATCTGATGTTGGTTTCGGCCTTCGGGGTTAATATTCAGGGAATCGTTCTCTTACTAATTTACGGTTGGAGTCTGATTTGAAATCAAACGACAGATACCATAATTTTTATAAAATATATTAAATAACAAAAATAGTCACACATGGACAGTACTCATTCGTTGAGATTAGTCATGTGTTGAAAAAAATATAGATTCATTTGTTGAATAGAATAATGGAATTATTGAAATATATAAAGCCGTATTGATTAGAGATGCCCTATTTTGACGCGAACGATATTTATATCGATTATATTCGTTTTTATATTTGAATTGAATCGAATAGAAAACCAATTTGAATTGAATCGAATAGAAAACCAATTTGAATTGAATCGAATATAAACCAAATTCGAATTGAATTGAATATAAACCAAATTCGAATTGAATTGAATATAAACCAAATTCGAATTGAATTGAATATAGAATGAATTGAAATTTGATTTGAATTTGAAATGGAAGTTGAAATGTTTTTGAACGAATTTAAAACTACTTATAAAATTCGTTTTAAATAGAAATCGACAAAATATATATTATATATATAATATAATGGCCTGAATAGAACGCGCCGCGCCGCGGTAGTTCGTAAATTTCGACCATTGATTTCAAACAGACATTACGGGAGATCCGACCGTCGGATTCTCCTAAAACCAGAACCGTTGGGTTCGTATCGAAAAGAGCTTTCTAACGTATATTCGAAATTTGAAATCTAACGGTTGGATTTGGAGATACGTCCAAATCAAATTTGGAAAAGGTCGCTGTAAGTGCAGTTCGAAGGCCGTTGATGGAAATCGACTGTACGGGCCTTGATAAAATTATTAAAAATAGTAATAATTTGTGTTAAATCATAAGAAATGATTTGGGAAAAATTAGGATGAAAAACTCCATATTTGAAAAGATAAAAATAGATTTTTATCGAAATGAACTAGTTTTGAACTAAAATTAAAATCCATTTATTTTTAAATAAATAAATTGGATTTGAAATGGGTTTTAAATAGAATTGATTAGTGGGTTTATCGTGAAGGGTGTTTTAAATAACACTTGCTCTTTAACCCGATAATAAATAGAATGTGATTTGGGTTTATCGTGAACTGTGTTTTAAATAACACTAGTTCTTTAACCCAGTAAAAGGAGTTTTTAATGAAATCTGCAATTAGATTGAAACGTGAATTGATAATTTAAATTATCAAATTTGGAAATTAAGCGAGAATGGAGTATCACCAGTTTTGCTCCAAAGCGATAGTTAAATCTTTAATTAGATTTGAACGTGAAATGGTAATTAATTTTACCGATAACACCGTGGTGTTAGATATGGAGTATTACCAGTTTTGCTTCATGGGATGAATAGGTTGGGATTGGGAAATAAAATAAATAATTACTTCGGTGTGGTTCGTTAATCCCGACTAGTTTGGAAAACCACAATTTGGTTTGAAATGACATCGAAAGGAAGATTAAAGAATAAATTCAAAGGATTTATCTTGGATAAAATTAATGGGAACCTTTCCCTAAGAATATGAAATTTAGAAACTAGCTGTAGGTTAGCTATGAAGAATGGTTTCCTGGTATTGATCTGATGTTGGTTTCGGCCTTCGGGGTTAATATTTGGGAAATTGTTCTCTTGTTGATTTACGGTTAGTAGCTACTGAATTGGAATGAGGCGTATGTTGTGTTTGTGTAACATTTTTTTTAATATACGCGGGTTGTTCGGAAAGTCCAGGTTTATACCCATTCTGAATAACCGATTCGACGATAAGTCGAAGATGAAGACGGTGGTTGAAGACCGGAAGTCTTCACATCGTTTGGGTGATTACTGATGATCTTGATTGGGCTGTACACCCAAGATGAGGGAATCGGTTGGTGGTCGTCCAGACGTACTTGGAGATCGATGGATATGCGAGGAAAGTGCCTCCGGTTTCGTTTAGACCCAGAACGAACTTGTAAATGGATTGTGTGTCTGACATTGGATTTTATTCTGTGTTGATTGATTTCTGTTAAATATATATCTGCTTGGTGGCGGAGAATTTATTCTCTTGCTTAACGCCCTTCTCTGAGACGTACGAGCTTAGAGGTTATATATCGATAGACATCAATCGCATGGCATGAATTGCCTGTGTGGCACGCTGAGTTGCATGGATCAAGGCTTCTGTTGAAAAGAAAAGTCTTGTGGTTAATGATCAAAGCACGGCCTACGTGGCAGCTTTGTGTATAGCGTGGATTCGCGAGCCTCACACCTCGGTATGAGTCAAAAACGGGATGAGGACCCAAGGAGTGCACGACGTTTCTTTCTAGCTATGGGTGGTGTCAGTGACCTACCAGCCCTGACATTTATATACTTTTCATCTTTGTGGTTTGGATGCGAGGCGCCTCGATTATAGGTCCTATAGGGACGAGAAACGTGTGTTCAGGAATAGCTAATCCTCAAACGTAAGAGAGGACCGGTCTTGGAGGATCCCAGGGTTACCCAGAGTGTGTAGTCCTGAGGCATTTGCTAGAGTGTCTCGAAGCGGAGAGGAGCTTGCCCCTTGCCTCGACTTATGACGGAAATCCAATTTCCAATACGTGTGTTTCGGTTTTAATTGTAGAACTAGTATGGCGACATGATAAATGGTACCCATGCCGTCTAAGATTAATATTTATGATTGAAAATGTTTTGACACTATACACTTATAATAGTATCAAATGATTTGTTTTAAACGTATCAAGCATGTTTGGCTATTATAAGGGAAAACCCTATCCTCCGGCTTGCGTTGCATTGTGTGATGGGACCTGGGTCTTATAATAGCTTCATTTTTCGGAAAAGCATTGCGTTGTCTTTTCTATGCACTAGTATTCTTGGGAGGAAACCCGTTCGGTGTTATACGGCGTGGTCCCTTGAATTAATCTCTTTTAAAGTCAAATTTTAAATAACTGTTTTAGTTCTCACACCAGTCACATGACTGACCTGGAGTTTATTGTTTTAACCTAAACTCTGGGTGCCCTTATTTTCCACACGGGCAGCTAGTAGTTTTGGTTTTGCAGATTTATATTCACAGGATCCTGATTTACAGCTGGAACGATGCTCGGAAAGCTCTGTATCCGTGTATTACTTTCAGTTGTGTTTTATATTATTTTTCCGCTGCTATTTAATTTATTGTAATCTCTGATATTTATTGAATGTAATTTACTCAATTATACTCTGTATATTCTTGTATCTGATGGAATTGTTGTAATAGCAATGAAATGTTCTTCCGTCTGCGTTCTGATTTGTCTTATCCTCACAGTAATTTGTTCTTTCTCATCTCTTCGGAGACCGTGGAAGTTCGGGTCTTTGGGTGCCCTTATTTTGGACACGGGCAGCTAGTAGTTTTGGTTTTGCAGATTTATATTCACAGGATCCTGATTTACAGCTGGAACGATGCTCGGAAAGCTCTGTATCCGTGTATTACTTTCAGTTGTGTTTTATATTATTTTCTGCTTCTATGTAATTTATTGTAATCTCTGATATTCATCGAATGTAATTTATTCATTTATATTATGTATATTCTTGTATCTGATGGAATTGTTGTAATAGCAATGAAATGTTCTTCCGTCTGCGTTCATTTGTGTGTTGTTCTCAAAGTATCCGCTCTTTCCTTCACGGGGAAGTAACGGGTCCTTTCATTTGGTCTCAAAAAATTTAAACTGACTCAGAATTTCCGGGTTATTACACAACTGATTTCACCTTCTGTTTGTTTTAAGAATGATTTATTAAGGAGGATTCATGAATTCTCTGATTTTGCTGAACGAAATGGCATAGGAGGTCGCAATTTATAGTGTGGAGAGGGGACAGGATTTTAATGTTTGGTCGGTTAAGTACAGAGCAATATCTCTTAAGGAATTTAAAATGATTTTGATTTCGATTTTAAATATAATTAAATTAAATTTGATTTGAATTAAAGAGATTTTTCTTCTTTTTAAACAGACGTCGATTTGATTTCGATCCTATCCAAAATTAAATATCTCGGGGTTCACAATTAAAAATCATGAACCGCTATTTTAACGTAACCACTGCCGTCTAAATGTTATAACGAAATTCTGAACTGAACAGTAAATATTCAAAAATTAAATTTCGACGTATATACCATATTAAATCGATATAATATACTTTAAATTCAAAAACAAATAAATTCTCTGATAATAAAATATTATTATCGTCGTCTATATTCAAATAGAATATATAGTGATTATCTGAATTGTTTTGATTTTAATTCTAACTTCGAATTGAATTATTTCAATTCTCGTATTTCGATAATTATATATTCGAAATAAATCGTATATCGATTATAAATCGATAATTCAATATAAAAATTCCTTTATATTATTAATTCAATATTTAAATCCATACTAAATATTTAAAATAAACTGTTCGAAAAATCCAGGTCATTACATTCTTCCCCCCTTAAAATATTTTTGTCCTCGAAATTGCTAAGGTAACAAAACTACTATAAACCCATTAACTTTTCAAAGCTTCTTTATGTTGAAACTCACCTCTTCATATTTCAACAAATTAGCTCCAACCAAAACTTTTGGTTTTCACACATTTAATCTAAATGATTTACATCCAATTCAAATTCTATTCAATCTTATTCAATTTGAATTTCATTAATTTATTTACCTCGATCCATTTAACTTGCTTAAGTTAAATTTAAACTTCAGAATTCAAATTCCTGGGTTTTCCTTTCGAGTCCTTCTGAAATCACATAAATATATACATATATATTTATTTCCATTTCAAATTCAAAACATTTGAATTTTCCAACTAAACTTGTTTTCTTTCAAACAAATTCCCATCAAAAATTTTCTAAGGTAGCAATCCATCACTTAGAAACTCGAAAATGAACACTGATAATGCTGTAGTCATTATCAGAATTATTTTCCAGCGACTGAAGTGAGTTCAATGCTTTATCACTTTCGAAATCCATTCAAAATGATTTTTATTCAAAAATCCTTCTAACACAAAGCTATATTATCTAAATATACTTTGAAAATATTTTCAAATTTCCCAGGTTTTGAATTCTGTATTCTGTTTTGAATTAAATTTTAATTCATCTCATTTGTATATCTTATTCATATACAAGTTCTATTTGGTTCTATATAACCATTTCATTTCTTATAATCTCATCTGATTATAATACTAACAACCAACTCATCCATATATTATAATAATTTCAAAAATTATTCTTTCTATATCAAAATAGAATTTTGGGTAAAATAATTTCATTTACCCACTAAAAACATTATCGTGTTCAATCTTCTATTCAAGCGTTTAGAAATTCCTATCGACTTTGTGGCGTCCCACTATTCGATCAGAATCCATAAACAGCTCAACAGACTAGCCAACACAATATAAAATAGTTTTTATATCAATTTACAAATACGCGCTCTCGTATATACACTCAACTCATTCTAGGGTACTACTGACCCTATCTCTAATGAGCACACTCCACCAAAGCCTAGCTATTCGCTCAACCTAAGCTCTGATACCAACTGAAACGACCCGCAAATCTGTACTATATGAGTCGACTAATAATACCACACGTCCAACTCAAATTGCACAGAAATACGAATCATTATTAGAAAGAAGTTAGAGGTTGAGAAATAGAAAGAAAGAAATATCAAAATAGAAGAAAACGAAGATCACAAACTCACTGCGGAACGAATAAAATATATTATATAACATAACTTTTGAAAATACAAATCAGTAACTGGACCTACATACCATTATTAGAGCACAACAGTTATTCCTGGAACAGTTATAAACACCTGTTTCCAGATACAAACATGGTCCACAGCGGAATATATGATAGTCTATAGTTAACTGGTGAAGCCTCCTGCTTTCAGCTCTTTCAAATGAATCTGTAAAATCCCGACTATTGGACTGCCCGTACAAATTTGGGCACCCAAGAGTTTAGGGAAAACAAACAAAATAAACTCTGGGTTAGTCATGGGACTGGTGTGAGTAAACTCCAATCATTTTGTTTAACTTTCAAAATCCTTTCGAAAGAAAAGATAATAGTAAGACCAACCCACACATAAACATGGGCGGTTTTTACCTTACTATAACCCAAAACACTTTGATACGAAATCCAGTGATATTATAATAGTGTCTACATCAAATAAATAACCAAATAGCAGAACGCTTGCATCTCACGCTCCACATACATAGTATAAAATCAAAAACCACATGGCGCTTATTGAAGATTGGATTTCCAACTATGACAAGGTATGGAACCACCTTCCGATAGTGTATCTCTAGAGAGGAATGCACTGGGTTCAACAAAAACATCTTGCAACCCGGCCCACACATGACCGACCACTCATTTCACTTGAGTGTATCGAATGTATATCACCAACGGTTTGGATCAGCAACCGTCTCCCGAATGGGACAACATCGAATAGAATAAGGAATTAAATGAACCTCTAGACAGGTGATCATACATCCTAATGGGAGCGACCCACATAGCCATGATGCCTACCCGATTTTTGTCATTTCCCGGTTGTTGAGGCCTGAGGCTACGATTACTTTCTATTCATTGATAGCACAATCACTTTGAATGCCACATTGTCAGATCCGTTAAGCACTAATTGATTTGCACAAATACTCTGGATGTTATGCTAAGGGAATAAATCCGTTGCAACCATATATATTCATACAGACCAACCCATTAGATCATTGGAAATACTTTGTCAGACATTCGTCCATTTACGTTCGTTCTAGGATTGAACGAAACCGAAGGCACAATTTCTATTAATAGAAAAAGTCCTTGCACTTCACTTCATCTTCGATTATCTTCATATAATCTGATTCGCAACGCTACTGCCAATACAAAGTGATTCACGGATAATAATCCAACCGGCCTCTCCATATTTACAACGATATTGGCCAACACCTCGATAGTCGGTTATTTAGCTATCGAAGAAAAATAAACAAACATCCATTCAAAACAATCAAACATTCACTGGGCCCCTTGATTACTATTCAAAGATTAAATCACTCTTCCATTTCCTTATCAATATTTGTTAAACAAATATTTTCAATTATCATCACGGTCTCTTACATTCTTTGGAAAAACATTTCTATATCTCGCCTTCTATTATTTTCTACACTTAGAAAATATATTCTATTCGCATTTGAAAGCATTTCAATCACTTATTTCTTCCCCGACTACTTTAATTATACTCAGGGAATATTTACTATAATTCCATCACTTGGATTAAAATGACTGCTGTGTAAAACATCGTTACAACAACCCAAAATATTTTATTCAACTAATTCTTTTTCAAACACTTCTCTTCGAGACTGGATCCTGCTATTTATCAATTAAAAATGAAATCAATCAAGTTGGGGTAAAATTACCTCTCAGACCTTGAATGAAAACATCCTCAACTTCAAAACGGTAAAAACCACTTATCTCTAATAAACACACTATAAAACCCAATTATTTATTTTTAAAACATGTATATATGTTTCTCTTACTATTACCAGCCTATCAGTTTCCTTTTTGTTTAAAATATTCTATTTTAAATCCGTTTCCTTATCGAATTTAATATATACTGAAATATTGATTTCTAACTATCAAAATTTCTTAAAAATATTCTAACTCCTTAAATTCCCGGAAAATTTCGCCATAACCTCCTTTGTACCGGGAGCTTCGGGATATTTCAAATAGCCTCCCATGGCCCTCACCAATCCAAAAGAAAAAGAAAAAGCCAAGCGGCTTGCCGATACGGCGCATAAAATCTCATATATGAATTTAAACATGTACCTTTTTGTTGGGCACATAAATTAAAATCTTCATATACTTCATTCCATACCTGTCTAACATATGTTCACCTAGTTTCAATCCAATTCAACTCAATCCAATCGTTTGAATTCAGTTTCGCTCATTTATTCTTTAATTATCTACTTTGCCTATTTCACTTCATTGTTTGAAAATAACGTGTTCAAACAAAATATTTAACTTGCTCATAACCAATTTGAAATTTCAATTTCAATTCTAGTTTCCTGTTTGATTTCGAATATAAATTTTCAAATCGAATTTACTTATTCGAAGCCCAATATCTATTCAAAATCTCATTAAATAATTTCTATTCAAATTAGTTAATTCTATTCAATAAATCAAAAATCTGATTTCTGTTTCAAAAACCAATCCATTATTCCACTGGAGTTCAGATATATTTCACCTCTCAAATATGGGATTTTCTAAATAAAAAGGCGGATTTTATTTGCTAAAAATCCTTTTATAGAATTAAATAAACCGCTATGGTTTTTAAATGGTTATGGCGCTGTTTTTCTGAAAATTTGATTTTGACATAACTCAAAATCTATTCGACGAAATCCGGATTTTTCTCCTCCATTAGAAAACTATTATCAAATCGGTCCTGACGCTTCTTGTTTCAAAGAATTCCGACTTCAATTGAATTCTGTATACTCAATTGAAGCTCGAAACGCCAATTTACGAACTGCAGCGCTGCGGCGAGTTCGTTTTAATTATATATATAACTTTTAAACTTCGTTTAAATAATTCAACTCCATTTTAACTCTATTTGAATTTTCTTGATTCAAACACCATTGTAACGACCAGCATTCTGCGCATCATAGCATCGTAGAATATTTATTTCTTTCACATACGAAGTCGTATGGTCATTTAACTTTGGGAGACGATTATTGGAGTCATTTCCCATGTTCATGATTTTTGCCGATTTTTAAATGACCATTTTGCCCCTAGCTAATCTTGTTTTGGCCATAACTTTTGACTGGTAAGGAGTTTTGACCTGAAACCACTTCCATTGGCTCCAGATGACGGTTTACAATTCCGTAGAGTGGTCACATTAGCCAAATGGACTCACCGTTTGGGAGATATGGCTGAAACAATTTTCAAATGGTGAAAAACAGCTTAACCGGACCTAATTTGGGTGATTAGTGAGTGGGCCCATAACCCATTTCGGGATTAGGGTTATGGGGAGGCTGATAGGGTTAGGGAATTTAGTTTCTATCATTTTCTAGCTGCCACTCTTTGTTCCTTCAAGTTTAGCCATGGCCTCCACTTTCTAAAACACCACAAATCACCTTCTAATCGCTAATTAAGCCAAATCAACATCAAATTAAGGGGGAATAGCACCAAAGCAAGGTTAGAGCTGCTGTGTTACATTGGGAACAGCGCCAAACAGAGAATCATTTCAGTTTTAAGGTTTTATTTGTGGCTAAGGTGAGTGATTTGCATAGTTTTGCACTAATTACGGTTAATTAAGGGTAATTAGTGAAGATTAGCGAATTTAAACATGATAAAATTCTGGAAAAATATTTATAAAATTCAAAATAATGTTTTAGACCTCTGTTAGAAATTTGGTTTGATTTGGTTAAGTTTTACTAATCATATCATTAGTTTTGCCTAAACATGCTTAAGGGGAAAACATAGGTTTTTGGGTATGTTTGATCCTTATAAACATGTCATATTGTTGTTTTAGTGTTTGTGGATGATTATACATGTTGCTATGACTGTATGGTATGTTTTATGATTGCATATAAGAGTTAGAATGGTTGAAAACGTCGTCGTTTGGTGAAAATAGCTTGCTGGAAAAACTTGCAGCAAACCGGATAGGAGCATTCAGATAGGAGCATTCGGATAGGAGCAACCGGATAGGAGCATTCGGATAGGAGCATTCGGATAGGAGCATCCGAATAGGAGCATTCGGATAGGAGCATTCGGATAGGAGCAACCAGATAGGAGCATTCGGATAGGAGCAACCGGATAGGAGCAACAGGATAAGGGCATCCGATCCGAACCGGATAGGGGCGCCCGATCCGAACCGGATAGGGGCGCCCGATCCGAACCGGATAGGGGCACCCGATCCGAACCGAATAGGGGCATCGAGCACCCGAACTGAACTAGAAAGGAGCATTCGAACCGAACCAAGCAGGAGGGGGCGAACCGAACCGAACCGGAGGATCGAACACCAAGTAGACCTAAACCCGAGATGCAAAGGAAGTCCAAATGAGGAGTTGTACCTCAGGATCCAGATGGGAACCAAGGAGGGAACTTCATGAGTTGGGCTTTGCTACGGGACGTGTGCTAAGGGGTTATCGATGTCTGTAACTTTAGATCACTATGTGTAGGGGGTACGTGAACGATTCAGGGCCATAGTGGCCTAGGTACGACTAAAGAGCTATAGACCAATGAAGTGGGGTCATTTGTAAAGATTTGGTCATGACTCCATGGGATAAGCTTGGTAGTAGCAGTAGTTGTACAAGTTGAACTCCGCCACTACTTCGATGGGTCTAGTGATTGATAGTGGTGGACATCGTATGCTTTACGCACTGAGTGAGAGATGTGAGAATGGTTGCTATGTTTGATTGTTTGCCTTCATTATGACGTACACACCCCCACCCCCGTATTCTTTACACCATATGATAGTGGCACCTTAGAGTATTGTACGGTATGTAGTGCTAACTCTTTGGTTGCAGATCCAAATGGCACCATATCCAAATAAATTCAAACCCCCAGTTGTACAAGCCTACAATGGAACTGGCGATCCAAACGTGTTCCTATTCAAATACGATCAGCACATGGATGGGGCACGTGCTACTGATGAGCTCAAGTGTTTGTACTTCCCTACCTACTTGGAAGGAGTAGCCTCACTCTGGTTCACAAAACTCCCGCCGAAATCCGTGGATGACTTCGCTACCTTGGCCAAGCTGTTTAGACAGCAATTCAGGCTTCAAGCAACCAAGGTGCATGATGTAATGGAATTGGATGAACTGGAACAAGGGGCGGGGGAGTCCATTAAGGCCTTCCTTTCTTGTTTTAACACAGCCGCGGCTGAAGTTGGAAACTACGAGCCACGTTTGGCTTTGATGGCTCTAAAGGGAGGCATAAGTAAAAAGACCAAACTCAGGCGGTGGATCAAGAAGAAGAAGCCTGCCACTCTTGAAGAGTTGTTTGACAAGGCAGAGGAGTATATAGGCATGGATGAGGATCCGGCCTATACAATGGAAGCTGCATAAAATAAGGAGCCATAAGAAAAGAGGGACGTAAACGTGCAAGGAGGACAGAAAAACACCGGAGGAAATCAGAAAAGGGAGAATGAAGGGAAAGATGGTCGAAACAACAAAAAGCTTCGTTTCTTCAAGAATTCCGAAATGACTCCTCTTAATGACACCATAGAGAACATTTATATGGCGACCAAAGACACTGAAGAGTACCCAGAGCCCGGGAAGTTAAGAGTCACTGATAACGCAATAAATTCTGGCAGGTTCTGCCAATTTCACAACTAGCCGGGGCATAGCACGAACGAATATATACATTTAAAAAGCTTAATCGAAGAACTGATAAGGAAAAACAGGCCTCAACAGTACACAAAGAACTCCCAGAGTGCTCAGGGAACTCAAGACCAAGGAGCCTCTGTAGGACAGCCTAAACAGAATGAGAACGCTTCGATTGCTGCTATACTAAGGATGATCATAAACACCATTTCAGGAGGCCCCTACCCGGTTGGGAAAAGCTGGGGGGATATGGTGAAGTACGCTCACGAGGTGAAAGACTTTTCGAAAAAAGGTGAACTCATGACCATAAACGAAGTTCTATCGGCAAAAGTACCAAGAATCCTGCGAGATGACATCACATTTAAAGATGAAGATCCGACTGGGATCATTACACCTACAGAGGATCCAATGGTGATAACCGTTGGTCTGGGCCCGGCCATATTAAGAAGGGTGTTAGTCGATAGCAGAGCCTCAGTTAATATCCTCTTCTTTAGCGCATTTCATAGGATGAAGCTTTCCATGGGCGATGTAAAAGCTTGTCAGAACAAGGTCCATGGATTCACTGGTCAAGTTGTTCAACCAATTGGGGTCATCAGTCTGCTGGTGGAGCTTGGGGAAGGAGTGCAGAAAGCCACATGGATACAGGACTTTGTTATAATCGATGAACCCTCTGCTTACAATGCCTTACTAGGAAGACCTACTCTCGCAGCATTCAGAATAACTATGGCTCCGTGGCGCCTCACTATGAAATTTCCAACGGAGAATGGTGTTGGCACAATTATAGGAGATAAACAAGCAGCAAGGGAGTGTTATTTGGTTGAATTGGCAGAAGCAAGGAAGAAGGAATTGAAGAAGGATGTAGAGCCGTCGCTTTGCATCCAGAAACCCCTCTTATAGCAACTAAAGCAAATCCCATATACTGGTGAGCATAGTGGCGCTCGAAAAGCAATTGATCCAAGGAAAAACAGTATGGGGAAAAATAGAGCAGCGCTGGCTGAAGATACTATCCCCGTTCCAATATCCAAAGACCCTAACCAAGTCCTGAAGATAGGTTCTCAGCTAGGCATGAAGCTGCGGAAGTAATTAATTTTTTTTTTGAAGGAAAACCTAGATGTATTTTCCTGGGAACACTCAGATATGTGTGGGATCCCACCGAATGTAATTGTTCACAAGTTGAATATAAATCAAAAATTGACTCCTGTAAAGCAGAAAAGGCGAATGCAGGGACTTGAGAGATCTGAGGCTCTAAAAGAAGTAGATAGATTACTCCAAAATAATTTCATACGGGAAGCTACATATCCAGATTGGGTCTCTAACCCAGTTCTTGTTAAAAAGTCCAATGAGAAGTGGAGAGTGTGTATAGACTACTCAGACCTTAATAAAGCGTGCCCAAAAGATAGCTTTCCTTTGCCCCGGATTGACCAACTTGTAGATGCTACAGCGGGTCATGGGTTACTATCTTTTATGGATGCATATTTCGGATATAATCAAATTATGATGTATAAGCCGGAGAAGGAAAACACGAGCTTCATAACGGATAGAGGGCTATACTGCTATAGGGTCAGCCATTTGGACTGAAGAACGCGGGAGCAACCTACCAACGCCTCGTAAACTCCATGTTTAAATATCAAATAGGGAATACAATGGAGGTATATATGGATGATATGCTAGTCAAGTCAAAGAAGGTCGAAAATCATCTCGAGGATTTGGCAGAAATGTTTCACATACTCAGGAAATACGGGAAGAAACTAAACCCGTTAAAATGTTCGTTCGGAGTCTCTTCAGGGAAATTTCTCAGGTTTATCGTCAATGCTAGGGGCATCGAAGCAAACCCCTCTCAAATTGCGGCTTTAAGGGAAATGCAGGCTCCGAAAACCAAAAAGGAACTCCAAAGCTTAAATGGAAAGGTAGCAGCTTTAAACCGGTTCGTTTCCAAAGCAACAGATCGGTGTATCCCGCTTTTCGATGCCTTGAAAAAAGGAAAGAAGGACTTCCAGTGGACCTCGGAGTGCCAAGAGGCTTTCGAGGAATTGATAAAACATATGGAATCACTGCCAATGTTATCGAAACCTAAAGATGGGGAGGATCTATTTTTATACTTGGCAGTCTCATTACATGCTTTGAGTGCAGCGCTAATCCGAGAAGAAGCAGGGGTGCAATAGTCGGTGTATTACATCAGTAAAAGACTTGCCGGGGCCAAATTGAATTACCCTAAGCTAGAGAAGCTCGCATATTGCCTCCTCGTTGCCTCAAAAAATTTGAGACCATATTTCCAATCTCACCCTATCAAGGTTCTTACCGATCAACCATTAAGGCAAGTTCTCTTTCGCCCAGAAACTTCAAGAAGGTTACTAAAATGGAACATCGAGCTGAGTCAATATGACATCACTTACCATCCTCGAAGAGCGATTAATGGCCAAGCACTAGCAGATTTTATTGCTGAGTTTACAGATAGAGGAGAAGAGATCGAGGAACCAGTGGAAACGGAGACCATTTGGAAACTATATTTTGATGGATCGAGAAATGAATATTGTTCAGGGGCTGGAATTGTCTTGGAAACCCCAGAGGGTCACTCTTTATGCTACGCATTAAGATTAGAATTCCCATCAACTAATAATGAGGCCGAATATGAAACGTTAATAACAGGGCTAAAGTTGGCAAAAGAGCTAAACCTAAAAACTTTGCAAATTCTTAGCGACTCTCAGTTGGTGGTGGGTCAAGTGCGCGAATAGTTCCAAACCAAAACTGGGAATCTACCCTCTTATCTAATCAAAGCTATGGAAATTCTAAACAATCTTGATCACTATGTTATATCTCACATCCCAAGAGAACAGAACTCAAAAACGGATTCTCTTGCCAAGTATGCTAGTTCATTAGATGCTCAACTGCTGGGTTTAATCCTCATCGAAGTCCTTTCTACCCCTACTATTGAGGAAGCAAGTATTGACTGGATAATGGAAACCACTGAGGAACCTACATCATGGATGACTCCAATCAAAGAATATATCCTCAACGGGACACTTCCTAAAGAACGGAAAGACAAAAGGAAAATATTGCGCAAGGCCCCTCTGTACCTCATTCAAGATGGAAGGCTGTACCGACGAGGATTCTCCATGCCCTTGCTGCGATGTGTGGCTAAGAAGGAATCTAGAGCGATTTTGGCAGAGTTGCATGAGGGAGAATGCGGAGGACACACTGGCGGTCAAACGTTAGCCAAGAAGATTCAGCGATATGGCTATTTCTGGCCTGATGTAAATCTAGATGCCATGACCTATGTAAAGAAGTGTGATAGATGCCAGAGATTCGCTAAAATTCCAAGAGCACCTCCCACGGAGCTAACTCAAATGGTTATCCCATGGCCATTTGCGGTCTGGGGCATAGATTTAATTGGGGTATTACCCACTGCAAAAGCAAATATGAGATACGCTATAGTAGTTGTTGACTACTTTACCAAATGGGCTGAAGCAGAACCTTTAGCTACAATCACATCAAAGAAAGTAATCAATTTTGTCTTAAAAAACATCATTTGCAGGTTTGGAGTACCGCAAAAGATCATTATCGATAATGGAACCCAATTCGAAAGCAATGAATTCCTAGACTTCTGCGCTAAATATAAGATCGAAAAGAGTTTTGCAGTTGTGGCCCATCCGCAAGCAAATGGGCAGGTGGAAGCCATCAACAAAATACTAAAGTCGACCATCAAGAAGTGTCTTGAAAAAGCCAAAGGCAACTGGGTTGATGAACTTCCCTTTGCGTTATGGTCATGTCGGACAACGCATAAAACCGCTACGGGGCACACCCCATTCTCACTTGCATTCGGCTCAAAAGCTATGATCCCAGTGGAGCTAGAAGTGCCAACTCACCGCATAATCCACTTTAACCAGAAGGAGAATGAAAAGCTGCAATTGGAAGCGCTTGATTTACTCGAGGGAAATCGAAGAGAAATAGAGCTTAACATAGCGACCCATCAACGGAAAGTAGCCAGATATTTCAATACAAAAGTCAAGCCAAGAACTTTCCAAATCGGGGACCTCATCCTGAAAAGAGTTATGACAGGAACTGGGGTATTCGGACCCAATTGGGAGGGGTCGTACATGATTAACCAGAAGTTTGCAGATGGCACTTTTGAGATAAAAACGACAGACGGAATCACACTCCCTCGGGCATGGAATAGCATCCACCTTCGCCGTTATTTTGTTTGAAGTTTCTTTCACATATTACTCATTATACATACATCATGAATTGTAAATATATCATACATTGTGAATATCATGCAAAGTATGTACAAATTAATGAAAGCGACTACTTTACCTGTCTAAAATCGTATATCTGCAAGTTTTAATATCCAGCTGCTAACGTCGATTTTAATTACAGACTTTTTAAGTAGATAGAAGCACACTCAGAACCAAATAGAGCTTAATGAATGCTACAACACATCTCCAACTGAAAGAGCTCAAACACCCGTTGCCTGATACACGAACACCCTTGCATTTCGTGTCATTAAGGGTATAAAATATGAAGCCATAAATAAGGGGCATCAAGAACTCTAAACCTAAACGATGTGACACCCAGACTACGGAACAAGTTTTGAATTTCACACTAGGGGCACATTCTTAACAGAGTTCGAAGTTCTAGATCTAAAGATTCACAATGAGAGGTCGACAAATAAACTAGGGTCAGCCCCTAGAAACAATGTGACAATTAACCCAAGACCTCCCCGAGGGGCGCCCGGTTCCTCGCCGACGCCATTAAGATATGGCTGGACAGCGATACAAACACCGGGCTCTTTAACCCAAGACCTCCCAGAGGGGCACCCGGTTCATCGCCGACGCCATTAAGATATGGCTGGACAGCGATACAAACACCGGGCTCTTTAACCCAAGACCTCCCTGAGGGGCACCCGGTTCATCGCCGACGCCATTAAGATATGGCTGGACAGCGATACAAACACCGGGCTCTTTAACCCAAGACCTCCCTGAGGGGCACCCGGTTCATCGCCAACGCCATTAAGATATGGCTGGACAGCGATACAAACACCGGGCTCTTCAACCCAAGACCTCCCTGAGGGGCACTCGGTTCATCGCCGACGCCATTAAGATATGGCTAGACAATGATACAAACACAGGATTTTCAAAGACCTCTTTGGAGGCATCCGCTCAGATGCTGGATCTTCCAAATTCAGCTATTGATTCTGGGTCCTCCAAACCCAATTACTGACGGACCCAAAGACCTCTTAGGAGGCATCCGACAAGTTCAACAAGCATCTGAATTATTCAAACTCAATGAACGACGGATCAAAAATCCTTTCAAGGGCACCCGGTCATAAGCCGAATCTTCCGAATTCGATTAGTAATGGAACCAAAAAATTTCCCTCAAAGTTATCTGATTAAAAAAACCACAAGTAACTAACCCACTCAGTTACCAGGAATAACAGATTCCTTTATCTAACTGTAAATACCATGCCTAAATTTCTGAAGTATTGAGACCAGTTGTGGTATGGGGGCATTACCATCGCATTATTGAAATCTAATAATGCTCTCTTAAAAACACACCACAATCTGGTCACAATTCTATGAAAACTCGGCATTGGATCATTCCAACCAACAAAACTAGATTTCCTGAAATGACTAAGGTGAAATCAAAGAACCTAGCAAAATGGTTATTTATGCGAAAGGATTTTGGACATCATCTCAGTCAAGGTTGGGAAAATCTTATCTTGTCGGTTGGGTTAACTCAGCCTATAATAACAAACAATTTGTGATGCAGAATCTATATTGCAAATGTAAAGCATGCATGAAATGCAGAATAGAGAAGTAGCAAGACTGAAAGCGAAATTTAAAGCATGAAAGTAGGACACAATTTCCTGACAACAAAGCAGAATTATACCATAAAGTCACAAGCTAAAATGCAAAATATCAGATGATAGAGTGCATAAAGACGACAAGTACAAAAGTAATGAGCGGGGACCGGCGCCCGCATATACAACCGGCTTGAGTACAACATGCAAAAGGAAATAGTTAACAACTAAAATTAAGCTACTACTAAGCGCGGTCATTTCTTCCTATCACTTGATCTCAAAGCAGGCTTGTTAGCCAAAGGTGGAGGGGTCTCTTCTACGTTACTCTGATTCTCTTGGAAAGAAAAAGCGGTAGCCTCCATCTGATTCTTCCTCTTCTTCTTAGACAATAAAGATTTGGCAGACTTCTTTCCTTTCTCCTTGGTGGTAACCTGGGGACTCTCATCTGCATCAATAACTTCAAGATCGTCACTAAGGCTGTAGTCAGCGATGTCCAAATCTGAGAAGGCACCGATTTTTGCATCCTGTGACCCAAGAGCTGCAACAAGCAAGGGTACTAGGAGGAGGGGGAGTAATGACAGAAGTAAGAGGAAAAGTTGTCAATGGTGAGTCAGCCTTAATAGCTCCTGTTGTCAATGCATTGCCTATGGCAGGACAAGACAGGGGTGAAATTAAATTCAAAGTATGGAAACATTGAGCATAATAAGCAAGGGACCCAAGTGAATCGAAAATGGACTTTAAGGCCGACAGGGTGAAATTTAATTTCAATTTTACCTGTATCTAGAAGATTCTCTGAGAGATCCCTATGCTCGATTCTCCAGTGGTTGGGATTGTCCTCATCAGCCTCATCGTTTTCACCATGCTCATCAACAATATCCTCTGTGTTGATATTCCCCTCGATGGTGACATTTTTGCCTTTAGGAGCATCACCCGGGTTAGCTAATGTATGTGAGCCAGAAGCTTCAAAGGCCGAGGGATCAACAGGATGGTTGACATTTGGTTGAGTGTGAACTTTCTCACCAGAAGTACCAGTCCTTTCGTCCATTAGTTGTTACTTTCCTTCTGCCAAAGCCTCTTTGGACCTGTCGTCTAAAAGTTTGTCAATGAGTTCGTCCTCGCTACAATCATCACCATTAATTTCAAGCACTCGCTCCCAAACAAGCGCCAAAGTACATGCAAAACTATCCCCTAGGTAATGCAAGCTCCCACGACTCATGACGTTGTAGACATAGAAGCGGAACATGTCATCATCAGCTTCGTCCATGGCTTGCTTGTGAGTTTCTTCTGCAGTTGTCTTGTCCTTCTCAAGGGATTCGACCTTGGCCATGAGTGTCTGGTTGTAAGCCTTCAGAGATTTTACCTCCTTACGGAGATTAGCGGCATCTTCCCGATATTGTTTGGAGAAATCCTTCTCCACGGCCAATTCAGCATCAACATCGCGCTTGGCAGCTATGGCATCTTTTTCTCTTCGTTTGGAAGCCTCAACTTCTTCCCGGAGATTTTTAATCTCGTTGTCCGATGCCTCCAACTCTGCGACTCTTTTATTAAGAATTGTGATGGTAGTGTCACGATCATTCAAAACCTTCTCCCATTTGACTTTATCATCCTCAAGCTCGGCAATTTTCGTAAGATGAGAATTATGGCGCTTTTGGAGCTCATCACCAAGTTTTTCCCATCCACGCAACTTTTGGTAAAAGATATCTCTTACGATATTCTATTTTGTCTCAAGTTGACTCTTAGCAGTATTGAGCTGGGTGTGTGTTTGACTTATAACCGCATCCACCTCTTTAAGAAAATCATCGGCGTCGGTTATACTTACTCCACGATCAAAGTAAAGTCAAGACCTCTGAATAAGATATGCATACCTCCATCTGTCCATTGCCCTAGGAACGGCTCGAGGCATCTGACGAAGAATAATTGGCTTAAAAACCCTAAAACACTGTCCGGTAATTCGAGAACCAGCTTCCGGTTTCTGGCACCTTCAACATGCATAATAGAGGGGGTGTCCTTCCTACTCTTGAAAGAACATAGGTACCGAAGGTCCTAGAAAGTAGGCTCTTGCTTTGTCGTATCCATGAAAAGGACATAAAGGCCCAGTAGAACTATGCAACCATTAGGGTGGAGTTGGAAAGGAGCGATGCCTAGATGGTTTAAGATTCGCCCTAAAAAAGGAATAAACGGGGGAACAACACCAGTTGCTAGCATTTGTTTGCTTACAGCAACATATCCAACAGGGGGGTCATCAGCAAAAACGCCGTCCTTTGGTAATATTGCATCTGTAAGAGGAATTCCGTATTGACCATACAACAGTTCGTATTGCTCCTGAGTTAGGGTGGTAGACTGTCTCTCTTGATCCCTAGCTTTAATCGGGAGAAGGTCCGAAGGAAGGGGGCGAAAACTTGGCTAGAGGTAGTAGCTGTTTCAGTCTCGGAAACCTTGTTTATAGAGGGATCGGTTTGTGTCGTGGAGGTCTCTTTACTTTGAGGAAGAGTTTGCTTTTCAGTAGTCACTCTACACAAATATACTCGAATACATCCCAATTTTCTAAAAGCAAAAGTTGAAGAATAAAAGTATGAAAACACATAAAAACTTCGAAATAAAGGAGACAAACATCGTGGCAAGGCGTTTGTTGGCAATAGAATTAAGTCGCTATGGCATGGTACCCATGTCGATTCACGACATGATACTCATGACGGTGCACGACTTGAGGTCCATGTCGGTCCACGACATGAGAGGCGTATCACTTCACGACATGAAACCTTAAGCTAAAGCCACCAGAGGATCAACTCGTCTAACCAGTCCCCAAACTCAAGTTGTTCATGCGACATGTCACCTCGACTGACTTAAATTACAACTACGGATTGATAACTCACATGGGCATAACGACATTGATTTTTCATCATGACTTAATGGTGGGATTGTCGAATAAATACAATTTAAAAGCATGCCGTAAACTTACCATTGGAGCAACACGAAAGCATTATAATGTCAAAAACAGTTCAAGTCGTTAAGGCTCATACGATCATCATCGTGCAGAAAACGACCAAAACAGAGCATTATAAAATATTAAAGTTATGTCACTAAGGTATGGTCACTCGAATCGTATAAGTTGTATGAATAAGCCATGACAACAGTGTAAGTATTCAAGACTAAGTGACAACCAAGTCGTTAGAAATATTTAAGTCAACTGAGCACGGTATGAAACTCATGTCGTAGAAACGACATACAACTCAAATCGCGTGAATTACACAAAAAATCAGAGCTCAAAGAAAAGCAAATAATTTCTAAGCTCTTATAGACATTATGTCCAATTCGATTTGACTCGTTTTTGGTTCGCAAACATCCCAAAAATACAAGATGGTCGAAGTCGATCCACAAGTCTATCACCTTACTAAAAATAAGCAAAAATCCTTAAATCCTATATAAATCCTAGCATTTAGAAGAACAAAGAAGAACTCAGATCCAAAAATTACTTGCAATAAGCTCTGAAACAGTCATGGAAGGAAGAATTCTCTGAAATCAAGAGTATGGGTGTCGAGTTGTGTTGATGAAGCTTGTCGAAGTTGGTCGGAATCTGGTCACGATGGCTTTACTGAAGGCGTCAGTTTGGTTGGATAAACCGCTTAGAAAGAAGGCGAAGATATCTCTCTGGTCCAATCCGCCGTTAACGAGGAAGAAGCTTTAGATGTGATTGGGAATGAGAAAGCGAACGACTTGGGAGATAATATACAGGCATAAAGGCAAATGGGCCGGCCTAGATCGGCTTAAAGTCCAGAATGACACGAATTCCAGAGCGATGAAAAAGGGATAGAACGACTTGCGGCATGGTTATATGAACGGGTTAATCAATAAATTAATAAATGCGTGACAGAAGAGATCGGAAATGTTATAATTCGAAGCCCATGCCATTTTTCAATAACACGAGCTTCGAGGGGCAAATGTTAACCCATAAAAAAGGGGAAGAAAGCCATGTCATTTTAACTAAGTCGCTAGAGGCATGTCGCAAGGGAGAAAATTCACCCATATCGCACCAGGTCGCTCACAATCATATCGCTTTCGTCCTTGTCGTGCCCTACTTATAGCATCAAAGCTAATTTGAGTCGTCTGTGACATGGCGTCATGACATGCTACAAGCCCAAGGCGCTAAGGAGTATAAAGTCGTACGACATGAATCGTGCCGCTCTAACGAAATGACATAAGGTAAGGCTAGGTTTCATGTCGGTCAGTGACATGATGTTATACTACTATCATCCATGTCGTTCAACGACGTGATGTACAAGTAATACATGTCGGTTAGCGACATGACGTTATGATAGTGTTATCCATATCGTTCAGTGACATGGTAAACAGGTAATCCATGTCGGTCTTAAACCGTATTGAGAGAACCAAATCACATTCAGGAAACACTCCATGTCGTTTATCCCCCATGTCGTTCAGCAACATAAGGAGTAAGCTGTTGCTTAAGATCTCAATACGAATTGTGTCGTAACCTACTCATGTTGTATCCAGTTATTATTGGGTTATCGACAGCTGTCATCCGAACGATATGAACCTAGTCAAAGTAACCCATGTTGTGTTGCAAGCTCAAGGCGCCAGGGGCTGACCCGCCAGACGACATGAGTTATAGCGGAAATCCAAGTCATGTCGGTGGCGACATGAGTCATGGCGTTTTCTATGTAATTACAGAACTGCCACCTGGTCTGGAAATCTCCTATAAATACCCCCTCACTTCTTCATTTGAGGAGATCGAATCTTGAGACCACGAAGTGCTGCCGAAAATATTCCACAACAATTATAACATATATTCAACATCATGAATTGAAGATTAATCCATGGATCATGATCTCTATCAAACACATCCAAATGATTCAAGAGTTGATGATTGATTGAGCAAGCCTACATGAAAGAGGGATTCCTTTCAATTCTACCACATCTACATCAAATCTCCGCTGAATAATTCTCTTCTCAATCAACTTTAGTAGATTAAGTGTAATTCATGAGTAAGGGAGTGATAAAATTGTTGTAAGAGAGAAGTTAATCTTGTAATCTTCATACTGATAATGGAATCTCCTATGAAAGTGGATGTAAACCCTTATTGGGTTGAACCACTACAAAACCTGGTGTCTTTTATTTGCATTTCAATCATTGTAAGGCTCCACTTTTCATTTTTGTGAGACATTTCTTCACATTTTTGGTGTTTTGCCCAATTTTGGGGAAAAAAATTAACTAATTATTCTTTACATTAGTTAATCCTATTCAATATTTAAAAATCTGATTTTTTTGTTTCATAAATCAGTTTACTTGCTCCACTTGAGTTTGTATTTATTTTATAACTCAAATCTGGATTTTTCTAATGGAAATTTAGATTTTTATTTGCTTCAAATCCTTTTATTTATTTAAGTAAGCCGTTATGGTTTTTAAATGATTATGGAGCTATTTTTCTGGAAATTTGATTTTGACATAACTCAAAATCTATAAGACGAAATCTAGATTTTTCTCTTCCATTAGAAAACTATTATCAAATTGGTCCTGAGGATTCTTGTTTCAAAGAATTCAGACTTAAATTAAGTTCTACATACTTAATTGAAGTTTGAAATGCCAAATTACGAACTACCGCGCCATGACGAGTCCATTTTAAATTATATTAAATATAAATTTAAACTTCATTTATAAATAAATTTCAACTCCATTCTAATATATTTTAAAATATATTAAACTAATTTTCCCAATTCAACTTGATATTTCTGATTTTCCTTAATCGTCGATTATTTCATAATTCAGTTATAAGTTTATTTATAATTCAATTTTCTATACATAATTCCAATTCCCTTTTATAAAAAAATTTATAAAATTCAGCATAATCGAATCTAAATTAAAAATCCTTTTGATTTATTTCTCTTCGGTTATATTCCGAATTTCAGAAATAAAATTTTATCGTTCCCTTTTCAAAACGATTTCCCTTTTTAAATTCATGCTTAAATTTAAAATTTAAAATTTATTTAATTATAATTATCTCACTAAATTTATAAGCATCGTTTATAATTTAGCCTCCTTGTTTTATACATTAGAACAAGTTCCATTTCAAATCTACTTAAAACCCAATTCCTTTTCTGGAATATTATCGATTATAACTTATATATGTATATACTGTGAATCTATTTTCACATTTAAATTTAAACTTCTATTTAATAAAATCCTAATATCTTTTCTAAAAATATTTTATTTAAATAAATTCGACCAAATCGAATTCAAATCATAAATCTATACGGATTTATTTAACTCAATTTACATTCTGAACATCCGAATATATTTCATCGTTTCTTTTTGAAACTAATTTCAATTCCCTTTTTAAAATTCAAAATTATATTTAGATTTCCTAAATTATCCAAATGATAATTTTTTCCATTTCATTTATAAACACCATTTATAAATTCACTTCAATTCCCTACATTATTTAATTTATAAACATCGTTTATAAATTCAATACTTGTTTTTATTATTCAAAACGAGTTAATATTTCTTAATCCATTAGAAATTCAAATTCTATTTTTAGAAAGATAGATTTTCTCGTATAAGTCCCAAAATCCCTTTTCACGATATTTTAATAAATTAACATTTTGGGCCTAGTGATATATAAACATTCAAAAACACTTAATTATCAATCACAGGTTTTCTAACGCATCATATATGATATTATATATGAAAGCATACAAATAATAATATTTTTGAGGAATCCAGTTGGATCCCTCCAACCTCTTTTCTTGCATCCACACATGTTAGCCAACATAAATAATACTCATCTTACTTCAATGCAGGATATCGCGGTATAGGTGGTCATCCACTATAATATATTATGGGGCGCATAGGGTCATCCGGTAATGATATTGTGGGCATCTGCTAATGGTACCACGGGAAATATCCAACCACTAAAATATCTTTCCAACGAATCCGAAAAATCGAAATTTCATAGCGGAAATCAAAAGTTATGGCCAATTCAATTTTTAGAAAGGTCGCTGGGTAATTTGCATAGGTCAAAAATGCTACTTTTTGCATATAAAGGAATTTCGACTCGAAACTACTTCCATTGAGTTTGAAATGACGTTTCTGCATTGAAAAACAGTAAACACTTATATATTTCGAGTTTTGGAAATTATTTGTTTAAAAATGTATTTTTAATATTAAATATACTGGCCTTAAAAATAGCCATTTTTCAAACAGTCTCAGAATTCGACGAAAATAATTTTGTTGGGTTCGTATCGTCAAAATAAAGCTAAAATAATTTTTCGGTAATTTTTAGAATTAATATATAATTATAATTGATTTTTCAGTGTAAATGGGCAAATTTTTTACTTTAAAAATTCATTAAAAATTCATACGGACTCAGAATCGACCGAAATTAATTTTCATAGGTCCACAGCATCAAAAAAATAGCTAAATATATTTTTCGAGAATTTTTGAAGTTAATTTGTGACCTCGGTGAATTTTCACGTACAATATACATTAAAATATTAATAAAATAATGTAATTATTCCAAAACTCATAACAGACCTCGGAATTGGACCCCGGGACATAGCTCATTGCGTTCAGAAGATGTCAAAACCTTAAGAACGACTGTAAGCAGGCCTGAATCGGAGTTCGGACCAAAACGGGATTTAACGGGCTAATTAAATAATTAGATAACCCTAATATAATATTATAAATACCCCGAAAACACTGTTCATCGTCTCCTAACCCGTCATTTGCTGAGCCGCCTAAACCCATGAGTCTTCAAAACTTCAAACTTCGATTTCTCCTCCGTTTCTCAACGAAATTTAGCGTGTGAGTACTCATTTCGAAGCTCTTCGCGAGCTCTTCGATTCTAGGTAAGGAGCATCCATCCCCGTGCCTCGACGAAGCCGCCATACCCCCGCAAACATCCTCCATTCGCACCCCCCGGGCCCCACCGCCGCCGCCGCACCCTCCCCTCTTCTGGTCGATCGTAGCTCTCTCCAAGGCGGTCCACCTCCAACAAACGGTTCGTCGTTTCATCAACCGTAGCTCCCGCAATCTGAAAACAAAGAATTGAACCTCTCTTGAAGGTAAAAGCTTCAGATTTAGTCATGCTTATAAGCATCGCAGAGTCAGTTGTTAAAGGCTGATTTCTAATTTTTCATATGAATTTGCATGTAAAATGTTTCAGATCCGCAACCGTCTTGAATTCGAACACCAAATCTGACCAAACTCGATTCATCTCAGAACCAACAGCGGTGAGAATTTATTTTTAATTTAATTTAATTTATTTAATTATCTATTAATTCTTTGTTATTAAAGAATATTGACTGATCTGCTATGTAGCAATATTGAAATACGATTCTAAGTTGTTTATGACTGTATGATGTTAGATCGGCGAATCTAAACGTTAGATCTGAAATTATTGGCTAATTAAAATAGATTATTTGTTAATATTATTGAATTATGCCTCGCCGATTTGTCATATGCCAAAATATACATCACCCTGTATGTTATTTTGATTTGAACTGTTAGATCTAGATCTCTTGGATTATATGAATGTTGTGGATTTGATGACATGAAATTTACAATTTATTTTGTAAATTAAAAATTAGAAATTGTTGTTGATATGAAATTTACAATTTATTTTGTAAATTAAAAATTAGAAATTGTCGTTGATATGAGATTTACAATTTATTTTGTAAACTAAAGTTAAAATTTGTCATTGTCATAAAATTTACATTTTATTATGTAGATTTATATTAGAATTTGGCGATGTCACAAAAATTAAACGACGTTTAAAAATCCAAGATTGGAAGACGGCGATTGAAGACCGTCAAATCTCCACATCGAATGGACGATGATGACTGTTGCATTAGAATGGCTCGCTACCATGATAAGGTAATAGTAGGAGTTGCCCAGACGTAGTGTTGATTTGTACGGGTTTGGCTTTCGCTCAGACCCAGAGCATAAGCTTATAAATGGATTGTGTGTCTGACATCGTACTTCATTATATATCATGTTATTAATCTTCTGTCAAATGTATGGATGTTTGGTGGCGGAGAATTTATTCTCTTGCTTAACACCCGTTCATATATTTCGGCAAAGGGTTGGCAGTACGGTATGGAGTGATGATGTGGCATGCTAAGATGCATATGATCAAGGCTTTGTTGAAAAGCAGGCCTTGTGGGACGATCAAAGCATAGTCTGTTTAGGCATAGCTTTGTGTATAGCGTGACTTCGCGAGCCTCACACACCGGCGGAGTCTAAAACGGGAGAAGGGAACGCAGGGAGAGCAGCACGTTTCTTTCTAGCTAGAGTGGTGTCAGTGACCTACCAGCCCTGACATTTTACTTATGTGGATGATGGAATGAGGCGCCTCGGATAGGTCCTATAGAATCGGGAAACGTGTGTTCAGGAATTGCCAATCCGCTAAGCTGTATTTGCGGACCGACCCTGCAGCTATCCAAGGGTTCACTGCGGGGGATCCTGAGACATTAGCTAGAGTGTCTCGAATCGGTAAGGAGCTCCTCCCTAGCCTTGACTCATGATGGAAACTCAATTTCCAATACGCGCCATTCGGTTTTGATTGCATTACTAGTACGGAGGCATAGCATATGGTATTTATGCTTCCTAGGATTGATACATTATGATTGAAATTGTTTTTAAAACATATACACACTAATAATATTAAATTCGTTTTAACGTATCAAGCATGTTTAATCACCATAAGGTAAAACTCTATCCTCTGGTGTGCGTTGCATTGTGTGATGGGACCTGAGTCTTATGGTGATTTCATTTTTTAAAAAAGCATTGCGTTGTTTTACGATTTACTTTAAGTTATGCACGACAATCCATTAGAGCAAACCCGTTCCGCGTTAGCGGCGTGGTCTTTGGATTTGTCCTATTAATAGTGATTAATTAGTTAAGAATTCTCACACCAGTCCCACGACTGACCCGTTGTTTGTTTCACCTTTTTGCAAACTCGGGTGCCCTCTTCTCCACACGGGCAGTCGAGTAGTTTGTCTACAGGTTTATCTCTTTAGCAGGATCTTGGATTGAAGCTTAAAGCTGTGTCCAGAGCATAGTTGTCTTCCGCTGTATCTATTTTATTTCCGCTGCACTGTATTAAATTTATTGTAAAATTTTCTTCCGTTGTATTTTAATTTCGATGTACTCTGATATTCTGTACTCTGATGTAACATTTATTATTAATATTATAAAAGTTTGCTGTTGTTGTTTTGATGTATTGTATTCCTAAAGTTAACGTATGCGGATTTTGAACGGTCTTGGTCGATTTTGCAATCGATTAAGGTCGGGCGAAATGTGTGTCGTTACAGTTGGTATCAGAGCTTTGGTTAGCTCAAATCTTTGGGGTACAACTCATTAGAACTGAACAAAAGGCTCATCAGAGATTGGATTAGTAATATCCAATAAGAATACTCATTAGAGATAGGATCAGCAGTATCCTAGAATGAGAAAACTCATTAGAGATAGGGTTAGTAATGCCCTAGAATGAGTTGAGAGTAGCAAGCCTATAATATACGTATTTGTGATTAATTATAATCTATTTTGGAAAATACGATTTTGAATATATAAAAAGTTATATATTTGAAAGTTAATCAACTAATGAAATTATTTAAACCAATGGAGAAAATATATATATATTAGTTAGTTAATTAATCAACTTTTAGCTTCGTCCCTTTTCGAGAACGAAAAGTTTTTAAGTGGGGGAGACTGTAACAACCCTGAATTTTGGGGCCAATTTAAAAATATATTTTAAGTAATTTTAATGAGTTTTGATATTTAAAGTAATCTATTTTAAGTAATAATGATCACAAATTTGATTCAAATCGAAGTTAGAATGAATAATTTAATTTTAATTATAAAAAGAGTTAGAAATAGCGCGGTAGTTGGAAAAGTCAAACTTGAACTTTGACTGACCATACAGGATGCAAAATTTAACGGATTTTAGTGAAACCAAAAATATTAGAATCTATTTTAAAATATCTTTCCAACGAATCCGAAAAATCGATATTTCATAACGGAAATCAAAAGTTATGGCCAATTCAAATTTTAGAAAGGTCGCTGGGTAATTTGCATAGGTCAAAAATGCTACTTTTGCATATAAAGGAATTTCGACTCGAAACCACTTCCATTGAGTTTGAAATGACGTTTCTGCATTGAAAAACAATAAACACTTATATATTTCGAGTTTCGGAAATTATTTGTGTATTTTTAATATTAAATATACTGGCCTTAAAAATAGCCATTTTTCAAACAGTCTCAGAATTCGACGAAAATAATTTTGGTGGGTTCGTATCGTCAAAACAAAGCTAAAAATAATTTTTCGGTAATTTTTATAATTAATATATAATTATAATTGATTTTTCAGTGTAAACGGGCAAATTTTTGACTTTAAAAATTCATTAAAAATTCATACGGGCTCAGAATCGAACGAAATTAATTTTCATAGGTCCACATCATCAAAAAAAATAGCTAAATATATTTTTTGAGAATTTTTGAAGTTAATTTGTGACCTCGGTGAATTTTCACGTACAATATACATTAAAATATTAATAAAATAATGTAATTATTCCAAAACTCATAACAGACCTCGGAATTGGACCCCGGGACATAGCTCATTGCGTTCAGAAGGTGTCAAAACCTTAAGAACGACAGTAAGCAGGCCTGAATCGGAGTTCTGACCAAAACGGGCTTTAACGGGCTAATTAAATAATTAGATAACCCTAATATAATATTATAAATACCCCGAAAACACTGTTCATCGTCTCCTAACCCGTCATTTGCTGAGCCGCCTAAACCCATGAGTCTTCAAAACTTCAAACTTCGATTTCTCCTCCGTTTCTCAACGAAATTTAGCGTGTGAGTACTCATTTCGAAGCTCTTCGCTTCTAGATAAGGAGCATCCGTCCCCGTGCCTCGACGAAGCCGCCATACCCCCGCAAACAGCCGCCGTTCGCACCCCCCTGGGCCCCACCACCGCTGCCGCACCCTCCCCTCTTCTGGCCGATCGTAGCTCTCTCCAAGACGGTCCACCTCCAACAAACGGTTCGTCGTTTCATCAACCGTAGCTCCCGCAATCTGAAAACAAAGATTTGAACCTCTCTTGAAGGTAAAAGCTTCAGATTTAGTCACGCTTATAAGCATCGCAGAGTCAGTTGTTAAAGGCTGATTTCTAATTTTTCATATGAATTTGCATGTAAAATGTTTCAGATCCGCAACCGTCTTGAATTCGAACACCAAATCTGACCAAACTCGATTCATCTCAGAACCAACAGCGGTGAGAATTTATTTTTAATAAATTTAATTTATTTAATTATCTATTAATTCTTTGTTATTAAAGAATATTGACTGATTTGCTATGTAGCAATATTGAAATACGGATCTAAGTTGTTTATGACTGTATGATGTTAGATCCGCGAATCTAAACGTTAGATCTGAAATTATTGGCTAATTGAAATAGATTATTTGTTAATATTATTGAATTATGCCTCGCCGATTTGTCATATGCCAAAATATACATCACCCTGTATGTTATTTTGATTTGAACTGTTAGATCTAGATCTCTTGGATTATATGAATGTTGTGGATTTGATGACATGAAATTTACAATTTATTTTGTAAATTAGAAATTGTTGTTGATATGAAATTTACAATTTATTTTGTAAATTAAAAATTAGAAATTGTCGTTGATATGAGATTTACAATTTATTTTGTAAACTAAAGTTAAAATTTGTCATTGTCATAAAATTTACATTTTATTATGTAGATTTATATTAGAATTTGGCGATGTCACAAAAATTACATTTTATTACGTAAATTAAAGTTAGAATTTGGCGTTGATATAAAATTTACATTTTATTATGTAAATTAAAGTGAGAACTTGGCGATGTCGTAAAGTTTACATTTTATTTTAAAAATTTAAAGTTAGACTTTGCGATGACATTAAAATTACATTTTGTTCTGTAAATTTAAAACTAGAATTTGCAATGTCATGAAGATGTACATTTTATTATCTAAGTTAAAATTAGAATTTGTGATGACATGAAATTTACATGTTACTATGTAAATAAAGTACTTTCACCGTATGCATAAATTTACATTATTTTCAATGTAAATTAAATAGTAAATTTAACCGTAGGACGCTATTAACATTTTTAATGATAATATAACACTATGGGTTGTCATTAACATTTTCAATATTAATATTTAAAAGGAATTTAACCGTAGGAAGATTTACATTATTTTTAATGAAATAGAAAGAATGGATTTCACATTGTAATTAGAGAATTTAAAATTTACATTCTCCCCAATATAAATATGTATGAATTTCACCATGTGTACATTTTACATTATTTTTAATGTGAATTATATAGTAATTACAACGTAGGATAATTTTTCACTATTTTATAATGAAAATAAAAAGACAACATTTTTATGTTGAAATTTAAAAAGATCATCTTTTTATGTTGTTAATAAAAAGACAACATTTTTATGTTGAAATTTAAAAAGATCATCTTTTTATGTTGTAAATAAAAAGACAACATTTTTATGTTGAAATTTTAAAAGATCATCTTTTTATGTTGTAAATAAAAAGGCAACATTTTTATGTTGAAATTAAAAGGGCAATCTTTTTACGTTGAAAATAAAAAGACAATATTTTTATTGTAAATAAAAAGATGAAAATTTGACGATGTAAATAAAAAGACAATCTTTTTGAAATTAAAATAAAAAGATGAGTTTTTACGGTGAATATAGAAGAAGTTGATATTTTTGCATCGTAAAGAAAAAATATATCATTTTTACGTGGTAAAATAGAAAAGATAATATTTTTACATTGAAAAATATAAAAGGGATATTTTTACATTATAAAGAGAAAAAGTTGACATCTTTACATTGTAAAAACAAAAGTGAACAATTTTACATTGTAGGTAAAAGAATGAAACTTTATGATGTAAAATAAATTGCATCGTCATTTGAAGTTAAAGAATGAATTTTTGGCATGTGAAATAAATAATATTTTTATATGTTATGAATGAATGAATTTACATTATATGAAATAAATAATATTTTTATATGTTTTTTATGAATGAATTTAGACCGCGTGAAATAAATTACATTTTTACATGTAATTTATGAATGAGTTTTCATCGTATGAAATATATTACATATTATTATGTAAATTATGAATGAATTTACATAGCATGAATGAAATTATATTTTTATTTTGTAATTTATATATGAATTTACACCGCATGAATGAAATTATATTTTTATTTTGTAATTTATATATGAATTTACACCGCATGAACAAAAGTTACATTTTTATATGTAATTTATATATAAATTTGCACCACATGTTGGAAATTACATTTTTCTATATAATTAAAATGTAAATTTACATTGCATGGCGAAGATTACATTTTTGTAGGTAAATTATAAAGTGAATCAACGTTAAATGTTAAAAATTACATTTTTTTTTCTTTGTAATTAAAAGGGGAATTTCATCGTATGATAAAATTTACATTTTTTATATGTAAATTATATGGGAATATACACCATGTTGTAAAAATTACATTTTTCTTCGTAATTAACATGTGAATGCCACTTTATGTTAAATTTTACATTTTTATATGTAAATCATAAAGTGAATTTATGTCGTATATTAAAAATACCATTTTTCTTTGTAATTAATATGAGAATTCCATCATATGTTAAAATTTACATTTTTATATGAAAATCATATTTTTACAATGTGAATTAGAAGTAGTGTTTGCATTGTAATTAAAAAAAATCATATTTTTACAATGTAAATAGGGAGTAGAGTTTGCATTGTAAAGTAAACTTGCAATTTGATATGTAAATTTAAAATAGGAGTCACTGCAAATATAAGTTACATTTTTATAATGTAGCTAAGATGAGAATGTACATTGAAGTTGAAATCTATGTTTAAAGGTAGGATTTTGAATGTATCAAAATTTACATTTGTTTACATGTAAATAAAGAATATAGGAATTTGCATAGGAATTAAACTTACATTTTTATGTAAATAAAAAGGATGGAATTTACATTTTCAATGTATGGAAAGAATGAATTTAGGATGCGGTAACATTATCTTCATTTTCAAATGAATTAAAATTTAGTAAGTATCGGTAATTGTGTAGAGCGTTGTTTTAATCAAACGACGTTATTACGATTCAATGATTATATATATGTATATATGTATATATATATATATAATTAAAATTAAACGAATAGGGCGTGGTAGTTCGCGTTTTGAAATCGTACTTTTAAACGACTATATAAGAAGATCTGACCGTCGGATTTTCTTGAAACTGAAACCGTTAGGACCGTCTTGGAAAAATCTTTCCAATGATATATATTACGTTAAAATCCAACGGTTAGATTCTGAGAAATGTTAAAATCAAAATTGGTTGAATGCAGCGCCATAGTCGCCCATGGACTTAAGGAGTCGTTATATAAAAATTTAATTATTTTAAATAATTAAATAGGAATGAATCGTTAATAAAAACAATAATTAATGTGTCAGAAGGATTTTCAATATATATATATATATATATATATATATACGAGGATTATTTGGAAAGTCCAAGTTTATCTCATTCCAAATAATTAAACGACGTTTAAAAATCCAAGATTGGAAGACGGCGATTGAAGACCGTCAAATCTCCACATCGAATGGACGATGATGACTGTTGCATTAGAATGGCTCGCTACCATGATAAGGTAATAGTAGGAGTTTCCCAGACGTAGTGTTGATTTGTACGGGTTTGGCTTTCGCTCAGACCCAGAGCATAAGCTTATAAATGGATTGTGTGTCTGACATCGTACTTCATTATATATCATGTTATTAATCTTCTGTCAAATGTATGGATGTTTGGTAGCGGAGAATTTATTCTCTTGCTTAACACCCGTTCATATATTTCGGCAAAGGGTTGGTAGTACGGTATGGAGTGATGATGTGGCATGCTAAGATGCATATGATCAAGGCTTTGTTGAAAAGCAGGCCTTGTGGGACGATCAAAGCATAGTCTGTTTAGGCATAGCTTTGTGTATAGCGTGACTTCGTGAGCCTCACACACCGGCGGAGTCTAAAACGGGAGAAGGGAACGCAGGGAGAGCAGCACGTTTCTTTCTAGCTAGAGTGGTGTCAGTGACCTACCAGCCCTAACATTTTACTTATGTGGATGATGGAATGAGGCGCCTCGGATAGGTCCTATAGGACCGGGAAACGTGTGTTCAGGAATTGCCAATCCGCTAAGCTGTATTTGCGGACCGGCCCTGCAGCTATCCAAGGGTTCACTGCGGGGGATCCTGAGACATTAGCTAGAGTGTCTCGAATCGGTAAGGAGCTCCTCCCTAGCCTTGACTCATGATGGAAACTCAATTTCCAATACGCGCCATTCGGTTTTGATTGCATTACTAGTACGGAGGCATAGCATATGGTACCTATGCTTCCTAGGATTGATACATTATGATTGAAATTGTTTTTAAAACATATACACACTAATAATATTAAATTCGTTTTAACGTATCAAGCATGTTTAATCACCATAAGGTAAAACTCTATCCTCTGGTGTGCGTTGCATTGTGTGATGGGACCTGAGTCTTATGGTGATTTCATTTTTCTAAAAAGCATTGCGTTGTTTTACGATTTACTTTAAGTTATGCACGACAATCCATTAGAGCAAACCCGTTCCGCGTTAGCGGCGTGGTCTTTGGATTTGTCCTATTAATAGTGATTAATTAGTTAAGAATTCTCACACCAGTCCCACGACTGACCCGTTGTTTGTTTCACCTTTTTGCAAACTCGGGTGCCCTCTTCTCCACACGGGCAGTCGAGTAGTTTGTCTATAGGTTTATCTCTTTAGCAGGATCCTGGATTGAAGCTTAAAGCTGTGTCCAGAGCATAGTTGTCTTCCGCTGTATCTATTTTATTTTCGCTGCACTGTATTAAAATTATTGTAAAATTTTCTTCCGCTGTATTTTAATTTCGATGTACTCTGATATTCTGTACTCTGATGTAACATTTATTATTAATGTTATAAAAGTCTGTTGTTGTTGTTTTGATGTATTGTATTCCCAAAGTTAACGTATGCGGATTTTGAACGGTCTTGGTCGATTTTGCGATCGATTAAGGTCAGGCGAAATGCGTGTCGTTACAATATATATAATAGCCACAAACACCAAGCCTAAATAAATAGTATATTTATAATAGCCACGAAAATATTTAAATGAATCCAAACAACCAACAAACAGCATGCAAAAGTTATTTAAAATAAAAATTCGTTTATAATAAAATTATAAACGAACCAGAGAGTGAGTTTACTCACCTTGTATTTTTCGTTTGCCAAACATCCAATTTAATTCCATATGGTCGACTACGAATTTATCAAGCACCTACGATAATTTATTAAATTTAACGATTACGTGATTATTAATTTAAACTAACTACTTAACATTAATAAATAAATTTTCTATATATTTCAAATTTTAAAAAGGTATGCTCATTGCCATGCCACTAACTCGATTAGCATTATAATTCCGTAGCGTAGCCCTCACGAATACAAATCCATCGCCATTGTTTTCATTTCAAACTGACACCATATAAATAAACTACAAATTCTTTTTGGTCATTATTAAATAAATTATAAACATTATTAAATAATTTACATAAATCAATATTCTTACCCTCCTTTGGATTTTGATTTTCAATCCACGATCTTTGAAATCTTGGATACCCTTAATCAATTCAAAATTGATTTTAATCCCTTTTAACCCATTTCTCTCCACATACCCGATTACCAGCAAAAGGATACGAGTCTCCCCGTTCCATTTTTATTTGAATCACTCCCTTCAATTTTGATCCTCCATAATGTTACCTCCGATCACTAGATTGTCAGACTCCAACTCCCACGGCTCCGCCTCACCCAGAGCTTTCACTCGCCATTAGCGCCACCTCAAATAAAACTGCCAATTGCCAGTAATTAAAAATGAACGATTTCCGTTCTACCAATCACCACCGATGCCACCAACTTCCAGGTTCGACCAAACCACCACCAATGAGTGTGTCAGTGATCCAGCTACCCACGCCAGTAACCTCGTCACCCCCTTGTCCACCAATTCTCAAGAACTAGGGTTTGAATGAATTCCCTATATCGCGACAGTCACACTGTAAAGCTCACCTACGTTCGCGCCGAACACTAGCATCATTCGAGATTCCAATTCGAATTAGTTTCAAATTCTTTTTTTTCAATTGAACGATAGTGATTTGAGAAGGAATGAAAAGAGAATTCGATTTTCGGGTTCTTGGACAAAAATGAATGGGAAATAAAAATGATCAGAATGACTAAGCTTTATAATAGTAGCCAATGTGTCCAAGAAGATAAAGAAGATAGTGTGTCATGAAAGCTAATGATTTATTATTTTATTAATTTACGTAAACTAAGTATGAAGTAACACACTAAAACTGCCATAAATGAGCTCCGATTTTGGTGAAACTTGACACACAACTATGGTTTAACATCCCAGACCCAATAAATTAGTTTCGTCGAAAATCGAGGTTGTTTGAAAATTAATTATTCTTAAGTACCATATTAAATATGTATAATAAAATTTTAAATTCAAAACAAATAATTTCTCAACAATAAATTATTATTATCATTCATAGATATACAAATAGAATTTATATTGATCACCTGAATTATTTCAATTTAGTTTTATCTTAGAATCAATTATATTTCACTTTCGTATGTCGATAATTATATATTTCAAAATAAATCATATTTCGATTATTAAATCGATAACTCAGTATAAAAAAAATCATTTATATTATCAACACAACATTTAAAACAACATTAAATATTTAAAATTAATCGACGAAAAATCTAGTGTGTTACAACCCCTTTATTTATAGGAGTGGAATTGGCCTCGGATCATTAGATTCATTTTAATTATCATCCGTCCATTCGTTAAAAATATATAATAACCTAACCTTATAAAACCTAGTCGTCACTGGGCGTTTTGACGCCTAGTGGGTCGACCATAGTCGACGACTATGGTCGACCGCTTGGGCGTCAAAACACCCAGTCATGCTAGTTTAATAAGAAATGTTATATTAAATTACTCTGTTTTATTTATTTTTCGTCCATTATCGTATTTCATCCGTAACTTTTTCATACGGACTCCGTTCGCGAAACTCCAAACATGAAAGTTAACCAGAATTCCGAGACGAACGCATCAGTTAAAGTTTCATGGTCAAATTCCATCGTTTGCAGAAAATACTATTTTTGGAATTCTAATAATAAACCTATATTGCCGAAATTTCGGGTCGCTACAGATATAGTTAAGAGGAAGGAATATATTATGATGAAACCTTTGCTCATGTGGCAAGACTAGAAGAAATTAGGATTTTACTAGCCTTCGCTAATCATAATAATTAAAAATTATTTCAAATGAATGTTAAAAGTGCTTTTTCAAATGGATATGTTAAAGAAGACATATATGTAGAGCAACCGCCTCTTTTTGAAGACAAAAAACTTCCAAACCACGTATATAAATTAAAGAAAGTATTATATGGATTAAAACAAGCTCCTTGAGCATGGTATGATAGATTAAGAATGTATTTATTGCAATCTAACATCAAAATTGGTAAAGTAGATAATACACTTTTCATTAAAAGAGATAAAGACAATATCCAATCAGTACAAATTTATGTTGATGATATAATTTTTGGATCAACGAGTAATCAAATGAATAAAGAATTCTCAAATAATATGACACAAGAATTCGAGATGAGTCATACGGGTGAACTTACATTTTTCTTAGGCTTACAAATAAGAAAAAGTAAAGAATGGAATATTTATTGTTTTAGAAAAATACGCTAGAGATTTAATGAATAAATACAATTTGACTACAACCAATGGAAGACCTACATCTATGGCAACTAATATAGCCCTAAGTAAAGATGATACATCAAAAGATGTTGACCAAAAATTATATAAAGGAATGATAAGATCGCTATTGTATGTAACCTCTAGTAGACCAGATATAATGCATAGTTTATGTCTCTGTGCAAGATATTAATCTCAATCGAAAGAAAATCACTTGAAAGTCGTAAAACGTATTCACGTTATGTAAAACATACATTAGATTTTGGATTATATTATCCTAAAAATAATTTGTTTAATTTAATACCCTATTGTGACACTGACTACCGGGATGTAAATCAGATCATAAAAGCACTAGTGAAACGTGTCATTTATTAGGACATTCTCTTGTCACTTGGATTTGTAAAAAGCAAAATATGGTATCCTTGTCAACAACTGAATCAACAACTGAAGCATAATATATATCTGCAACTTTGGCTTGTTCAAAAGTAATATATATGCAATAAACTCTAAAAGATTTTGGATTAAATATAAATAAATCACCAATATACTGTGATAATACAAGCGTTATGAATATCTAAAAATCCAACACATCATTCGAGAACTAAACATATTGATATAAGAAATCATCTCCTTAGACATAACGTAAGTAAAGAGAAAATTTCACTAGATTTCATAGAAAAAGAAAAACAAATAACGATGTATTAACTAAACCTTTAAATGAAGCAACATTTACTAAATTTAGAAGAGAATTAGGCTTTTGTTCTTTAAGTGGAATGGAGTATTTAAACATATAAATATAATTAAAAAATAGAAAAATAAAAATAAAAATGTATGTATGTCGACATACAAGTTTATACATGTCGACATATAACTGCTAGTTTTTAAAATTAATTCCCACCAAAAAGTGGTTACAACCTATATTTAAACTCATTATTTTGAAATTCTTTCTTCTTCTCATCATTTCTTCTCTAAATAAACTTTAAAATAAGATAAACAATGAACTCCTCTAGTAATTCAAACCAAAACAACCTTATTTCGTACTCTAGACCCTCCGAAGGTCCTTTCCAACGTACTATGCTTGCGAGAGTCATGAAATTGGAAGAATCTATGAAGTATACGCTGCAAATGTTGACTGAAATTCAATTACTTCAAATAAGAATGAATAAAGAACAAGAGAAGCGATGGAAGATAATAAGGAATATACAACAGTTTGTAATGGATAATCAAACCAATCTGATTATCATCGAGGATGATAATCAAGAAACACGCATGTAGGAAGAAGAAGAAGAAGAAGAGGAAATGGAAGAAGAAGAGGAAGAAGAGACGCCAAACGAAAACATGGAAAAAGACGAACAAGTAATTTGTGTAGGCGAAGTGTGTTTTGACAAAGAAGGGAATGTGATAGTGCAAAGTGGGGAATTCTGCCTTCATTATCATCATTGCCCAATTCATAAATTTCTGATTGTTAAGAAACACTAAACGTTTAGGGATTTCGTAAATTCGTTCGTGATGTACTATTATGATTGTTTGAATTGTTTGCTTTGATTGTATTACTTGTAAATATTGTTTGATTACTTAATTAATATAATGTTTGTATTGATTTAGATTACTTAGTAGGGTTACACTAATATAGTCATTAAATTAGAAAGCGTTCTAAGTTTATAGATTTAGAAATAAAATTTTAGAAGGGGTTATACTTTGGATTAGTCACTAGGATCATTATTGGTTTAAATTTAGGGGGAGTATAGTTAGATATACTTTTTGTTGATGACAAAGGGGAGAAATTATAAAACAGGTATAGATAGAATATGTATAGTTTAAGGGGAGTTATAAAGGATTCATGGTGAAATGGGGACTAATCGAAGAAGCAGAGCGATAGATAATATCAGGTTTGATTAAATTTTATAAACCAAGGCTGTCATAATAAAAAAAGGGGGAGATTGGTGGAGACTGTAATTTTGATGACAGCAACCTTGTTTCAATCATTATTGATTATAAAATATATACTAACACCTTTATCCAGAATTATATATATATATGCAGGATTTATATGCAGGAAATAAATATTGAAGACTGTATAGTTAAAGAGATTCAAGATTTCAAAGGAGATTCAAGACTCATCAGTATCAAGATATCAAGATTTCAAGATTATCAGAGTAATAGAGTCTAGTTAGTATGTTAAAACTCTGGTTAGCACTCTCAAATTTTGTTTTCAAATTAGTCTTTTTAAATTGATTTCAAATAATTTCAAACTCATTTCAAAAAAAAATCATCCAAAGATTTTACTTATGATTTCAAATATATAAGCTTCTTATATAGTTTATATGTATTATAAAGTTATATATATGTTTATAATCATATTATATAGTTTTATGTCATTTATTTACATAGTTTTTATATTATATGTTTACATTATATATTACCATGTTCTTGTACTTTAGAAAACATATTTTAAATAACTAGTTTTGATTCAAGAATTTCTAGAATACATATTGGTTTAAACACTTGAAAAATAATTTAAAAAATTCAAAAAACAAGCATATGTCGACATACACCTTTATACATGTCGACATATAACTGTCACAAATTTTAAATTCAAATAGACGTGTCTTTTCAAATTTAAAACGCTCCGGGAATGTTTATGTCCCATGGAACACTATATAAAGGGTCAAATTTCGAATTTTTTCATAAGTTTTCATCTCCTTCTTCCCTACATCAGATTCCACCATTATTATACTTTAAAATTCAAATTTATACACTTATACCCTGCCGATTTAAATACAAATTATATCATTCTCTTTCTATTTTCAATCTCTATCAAATACTCTTTGTTTGGAAGTGCTATTCAAGAGTTGTAGGGCAATTGTGATCGATAAGGAAAGTGTGTATTCCTTGTAACCCGTAAATCAAGGAAAGGGGCAGTGTTAACCTTATAGCCGTGAAATCAAGTATGTTGAATCGGTGTTAACCTTATAGCCGTGAAAACAAGGGGGTTGTAATTGGATACTGATATTAATAAAACTCTGCGCAATCCAGCGTTGTGTGAGACTGGACGTAGGTGTAATCTGAACCAGTATAAAATCTAGTTTGTTCTTTCTTTTTCTGCATTTTAATTTATGTTTATATCTGCATTTGTGATTATTTCTGTTGTGATATTCATTCTGCTATTCATATTGTTGTTCGAGTAATAGCTAATTGTTTAAGATTTATATAAGTTCTTTCAAATACTATTCACCCCCCCTCTAGTGTTATTTTTTCCTTAAGATATGTGGTTCTCATCGCTAACAGTAAAGATGTACAGTGGGTGCCCTACAGTATGCTCTGATTACTAGACCATATGTATCATTTAGCGTGAACAAAGTATCTCAATTCATGCATAATCCAAGTGAAGAACAATGGAAAGAAGGAAAACATATTCTACGATACTTGAATGGAATCCTAATTCAAGGAATACTGCTACAGAAAAGTAAAAATATTAAGATTCGAGGTTACGCTGACTAGGACTCTGATCATGACAATCGAAGATCCACATCAGGTTATATCATACCTTGATAAAAATCTTATTTTTTGATGCTCAAAGAAGCATCCTACTATTTCTCGATCAAGCACGGAAGCTGAATGCTGAAGTATCGCCAGTGCAATGGCAGAAATCGCTTAGATATAAACATTGCTCGGAGAAATCTTACAATGACCTGCCTTTTCGACCGCTCCAAATCTGTAATTAAACCAATTCGGAACGTTCAAAATGACAGATCGTTATTATCTTACAGGGTTTAAATAGAAAAGACACATAGAATCACAAAGTACAATACTTGCGGAGGAATAAATTTTATACAAATTTCAGAGTTTTACAAAACATTCTGCACAGCGAAATAATAAAATACATTCATAAGTTTTAAAATAAAATTTACATTTCAGTTAAGCCTTGCGCGCGCATATACGTCTTCACATTCCTCTCCAGTTTCACGAGTTGAATATCATTAAATCTGGAACACTGGGGCCTGACCCGAGTGTTCCATGCAAAAACACAAAACGCCCAAGTCAGGATTAAAATAATTTCAAGTAAGTTACTTCGAATAAACACATGAATGTAATTGTTAACCTCGAAAAGAAAAAAATTCTAATAACTCAAGCATAGTAACCATGGTCTACCGAAATATGGACTAATAAGGTCGAAATATTTTGCTGTAGCAATAATAGGATGGGACAGTAAGAGTAACTTATGCCATGGTCCATAAGTGACTAATTCCAAGTGCAGCGATATATATATATATATATATATATATATATATATATATATATATATATATATATATAAGACTAGAGGCAAGACGGAAAACACGCAGATTTAACCATAAGCAAATAGCATATTATACTACTGTGTAAGATATGAAATAGAAAGTCCCACAAGATAAGGCAGCAAAGTTCTAGACACAATAGAGTATTGGTGTACGAATTTACCCATACGTTTCATTCATGCATGTGCACACTCTAAGGTCGAGGTATGCTTAGTATACGGTGTAAACATATATTAAAATTCAAGTATGGAAATCATAACCAACAAAAACACTGTTATGGATAAAATGTTGATCCAAAGTTCTAATATGTATACACATGCTGATCAGAATTTTTATTTACAAAATTAATTGAAACGACCCGCAAATCTGTACTATCTGAGTCGACTAATAATACCACACGTCCAACTCAAATTGAACAGAAATACGAATCATTATTAGAAAGAAGTTAGACGATGAAAAATAGAAAGAAATAAATATCAGAATAGAAGAAAACGAAGATCACAAACTCACTACGGAACGAATAAAATATATTATATAACATAACTTTTGAAAATACAAATCAGTAACTGGACCTACACACCATTATCAGAGCACAACAGTTATTCCTGGAACAGTTATAAACACATGTTTCCAGATACAAAAATGGTTCACAGCGGAATATATGATAGTCTATAGCTAACTGGTGAAGCCTCCTGCTTCCATCTCTTTCAAATGAATCTGTAAAATCCCGACTATTGGACTGCCCGTACAAATTTGGGCACCCAAGAGTTTAGGGAAAACAACAAAATAAACTCTGGGTCAGTCATGGGACTGGTGTGAGTAAACTCCAATCATTTTGTTTAACTTTCAAAATCCTTTCGAAAGAAAAGATAATAGTAAGACCAGCCCACACATAAACATGGACGGTTTTTACCTTACTATAACCCAAAACACTTTGATACGAAATCCAGTGATATTATAATAGTGTCTACATCAAATAAATAACCAAATAGCAGAACGCTTGCATCTCACGCTCCACATACATAGTATAAAATCAAAAACCGCATGGCGCTTTTTGGAGATTGGATTTCCAACTATGACAAGGTATGGAACCACCTTCCGATAGTGTATCTCTAGAGAGAAATACACTGAGTTCAACAAGAACATCTTGCAACCCGGCCCACACATGACCGACCACTCATTTCACTTGAGTGTATCGAATGTATATCACCAACGGTTAGGATCAGCAACCGTCTCCCGAATGGGATAGCATCGAATAGAATAAGGAATTAAATGAACCTCTAGATAGGTGATCATACATCCTAATGGGAGCGACCCACATAGCCATGCTGCCTGCCCGATTTTTTTCATTTCCCGGTTGTTGAGGCCTGAGGCTACGATTACTTTCTATTCATTGATAGCACAATCACTTTGAATGCCCCATTGTCAGATCCGTTAATCACTAATTGATTTGCACAAATACTCTGGATGTTATGCTAAGGGAATAAATCCGTTGCAACCATATATATTCATACAGACCAACCCATTAGATCATTGGAAATACTTTGTCAGACATTCGTCCATTTACGTTCGTTCTGCGATTGAACGAAACCGAAGGCACAATTTCTATTAATAGAAAAAGTCCTTGCACTTCACTCCATCTTCGATTATCTTCATATAATCTGATTCGCAACGCTACTGCCAATACAGAGTGGTTAACGGATAATAATCCAACCGGTCTCTCCATATTAACAACGATATTGGCCAACACCTCGATAGTCGGTTATTTAACTATCAAAGAAAAATAAACAAACATCCTTTCAAAACAATCAAACATTCACTGGGCCCCTTGATTACTATTCAAAGATTAAATCACTCTTCCATTTCCTTATCAATATTTGTTAAACAAATATTTTCAATTATCATCACGGTCTCTTACATTCTTTGGAAAAACATTTCTATATCTCGCCTTCTATTATTTTCTACACTTAGAAAATATATTCTATTCACATTTGAAAGCATTTCAATCACTTATTTCTTCCCCGACTACTTTAATTATACTCAGGGAATATTTACTGTAATTCCATCACTTGGATTAAAACGACTGCTGTGTAAAACAACGTTACAACAACCCAAAATATTTTATTCAACTAATTCTTTTTCAAACACTTCTCTTCGAGACTGGATCCTGCTATTTATCAATTAAAAATGAAATCAATCAAGTTGGGGTAAAATTACCTCTCAGACCTTGACTGAAAACATCCTCAACTTCAAAACGGCAAAAACCACTTATCTCTAATAAACACGCTATAAAATCCAATTATTTATTTTTAAAACATGTATATATGTTTCTCTTACTATTACCAGCCTATCAGTTTCCTTTTTGTTTAAAATATTCTATTTTAAATCCGTTTCCTTATCGAATTTAATATATATTGAAATATTGATTTCTAACTATCAAAATTTCTTAAAAATATTCTAACTCCTTAAATTCCCGGAAAATTTCGCCATAACCTCCTTTGTACCGGGAGCTTCGGGATATTTCAAATAGCCTCCCATGGCCCTCACCAATCCAAAAGAAAAAGAAAAATCAAAGCGGCTTGCCGATATGGCGCATAAAATCTCATATATGAATTTAAACATGTACCTTTTTGTCGAGCACATAAATTAAAATCTTCATATACTTCATTCCATACCTGTCTAACATATGTTCACCTGGTTTCAATCCAATTCAACTCAATCCAATCGTTTGAATTCAGTTTCGCTCATTTATTCTTTAATTAGCTACTTTGCCTATTTCACTTCATTGTTTGAAAATAACATGTTCAAACAAAATATTTAACTTGCTCATAACCAATTTGAAATTTCAATTTCAATTCTAGTTTCCTGTTTGATTTCAAATATAAATTTTCAAATCGAATTTACTTATTCGAAGCTCAATATCTATTCAAAATCTCATTAACTAATTTCTATTCAAATTATTTAATTCTATTCAATAAATCAAAAATCTGATTTCTGTTTCAAAAACCAATCCATTATTCCACTGGAGTTCAGATATATTTCACCTCTCAAATCTGGGATTTTCTAAATAAAAAGGCGGATTTTATTTGCTAAAAATCCTTTTATAGAATTAAATAAACCGTTATGGTTTTTAAATGGTTATGGCTCTGTTTTTCTGAAAATTTTATTTTGACATAACTCAAAATCTATTCGACGAAATCCAGATTTTTCTCCTCCATTAGAAAACTATTATCAGAATTCTGACTTCAATTGAATTCTGTATACTCAATTGAAGTTCGAAACGCCAATTTACGAACTGCAGCGCTGCGGCGAGTTCGTTTTAATTATATATATATATATATAACTTTTAAACTTCGTTTAATTAATTCAACTCCATTTTAACTCTATTTGAGTTTTTTTGATTCAAACACCATTCTCACTATTATTTGAATCCCATATTCAAATTTCACTTCTATTTGAATCCTGTATTCAAATTCCATATTTTAAATTCCATTTGAATTATATATTTAAATCCCATCTTTTAAAATTACATTTGAATTCTATATTCAAATTCTATAATTTAAATTCCATTTGAATTCCTTTTGAATTCTACATTCAAATTCCCTATTTAATTTGAATTCAAATTCCACATTTATTCTATTTGAATTTCAAATATTCAAACTTCGATTCAATTCTATTTGAAATTTCAAATATTCAACTCCTTTTTAATTTTACTTATTCAAATTCTATTTACATTCCTATATTCAAATTCTATATTTGAATTTCCTTTAAATTTTCGATATTCAACCTCTATTTAAATTCCTATATTCAAATTCTAAATTTGAAATTTATATTTTAATTTTCTATATCCAAACTCCATTCAACTTCTATAAACAAATTCCATTTAAATTTCTATATTCAAATTCCCTTTGTTTAAATTCCATTTCACTTCTATTTTTAAATTCTATATTTAAACTTCATTTTTCTTCTGTTTTCAAATTCTATATTTTAAATTTCATTTGAACTTTCTTTATTCAAATCCATTTGAATTCCTTTGAATTCAAATTCTATTTGAACTCCTTTGAATTCAAATTCTATATTTAAATCCCTTTGAATTCAAATATTCAATTTATCTCTTGACATATTATTCATTATATTTATAAATACTATTTTATAAATTTCCTTGTTTTATTTAAACAAGCCTACTTCGAAATCTATTTAAAACCAAAGTCTTATTTTGAAAATTCTCTTTGCATTTTCTATATTAAAATTCCATTGAATTTCTCGTATTCAAAATTCTATTTGAATTTCTCATATTCAAATTCTATTTGAAATAAAATAGAATTTCCTTTTGAATCTACGAAATTCCTTTTCATGATATTTTTAAATATCAATATTTGGGCCCAGTGATATTTAAACACCAAACAACCAATTATTTATTTTCTGACTCATCATATATGACAATATATATGCAAACAAATAAACAAACAGATAATATATTTTTGAGGAATCCAGTTGGATTCCTCCAACCTGTTTTCCTGCATCCACAGACGTTAGTCAACATAGTAATACCCATCCTGCTTCATGGCAGGATATCGCGGTATAAAAGGGGACCCACTTATATACGTGGGCGTAGGGTCATCCGCTAATGATACTGCGGGCATCCGCTAATGATACTGCGGGAATAATCCAATCACCAAACCAATATATATGTAATAGTTAACCCTAAATAACTATTATTTTTAAATCAACCAGAAAGCATTTCAAACAAGCATCAAACAATTATTTTTAACGAATAAAAATAATTCTAAATAAAAGGTGAGTGAGATTTACTCACCGTGATTTTTAATTTGTACTTGTCTCAATTTCAATTCCCTTCCATTAATTTCTGGGTCTTCGAACTCCACACGAGTAATTTTTATTTGATTTATCCTCGCCTAAGACAAATTCGAATTTTATAATCAAGCAAATGAATTTTCTTAACAAGGTTAAATGACCAGAATATACAAAAATTGATTTTTCTCTTTTTCCTACTTCCTGTTTTTGAATAGCTACAAATTTTAATATATATATATATATTTCAGTCATTTTAATTTAAAATTTGTAAAATGATTCACTAACTAAATTCCCTTAAATAAATTTCCTTAAATGAATTAAAAATAAACTACTCAAATTAAATTAAAAATCACCATCGTTGTCCTGTTTCACTATTGCAGTGTTCATCAGGAAACAACCTCTTCCCTCACTGGCCTCGGAGACCTCCCAGGTCAACGTTGATGACCCAAACATGCCACGGAAGCCCCAAAACTCCACTGTCGAACAACAACTCCCCCAAAATGATGAACGCACAGATCCTCAGCCTGTCCCTTTCCGTGTTCTTTGCAACTTTGGCCTCGCAGCAGTTCACTGGTACCAAAAACAGTCTTCGACATTGAATTTTATCGCCCCCATCGCACTGGCCAAAAAAAAAACCCTCCGACATCCTCCAATCCCTCGTTCATCCTCAACCATCGCACTCCTCTATCGAACTCCACAATCACTATCAGAGTTTCCAAACTCCAACCGCACCCAATACCGAGGTCGATTTCCATTGTATCGCCATTCTTTGGACTCACGGTGCTTCCTTTCCATCCAAAAATCGCAATGCTATTGGCCTACACGCTCACCCACTCTGCTCACAAATTCTTGCCTAGATCGGAATCGATTTCGATTTTTCTAACTCCTTTTTTTTCATCTGAGGACTTCGAAATGGCAAGGATACGAAAGGGAGAAGGGATTAAACCATCGATTTTGAAACCAACTTGTGACGGCCGGAAATTTCGCTCGATCCGAATCAGTCGTTAAACCGATCTAGACCGTTCGAAACCCCTGATCGTTTGAGAACAGGACAAATCAGAACGCAGGCCGAAGAACATTTCCTTATTATTACAACAATTCCATCAGATACAAGAATATACAGAGTATAAATGAATAAATTACATTTGATAAATAGCAGAAATTACAATAAATTACATAGCAGCGGAAAATAATACAAAGCACAACTGAAGGTGATAAAGGGATACAGAGCTTTCTAGATATCATTCCAGCTGTAAACCCGGATCCTGTGAATATAAATCTGCAAAACCAAAACTACTAGCTGCCCGTGTCGAAAATAGGGGCACCCAGAGTTTAGGTTAAAACAATAAACTCCAGGTTAGTCATGTGACTGGTGTGAGAACTAAAACAGTTATTTAAAATTTGACTTTAAAAGAGAGTAATTCAAGGGACCACGCCGTATAACACGGAGCGGGTTTCCTCCCAAGAATACCAGTGCATAGAAAAGACAACGCAATGCTTTTTCGAAAAATGAAGCTATTATAAGACCCAGGTCCCATCACACAATGCAACGCAAGCCGGAGGATAGGGTTTTCCCTTATAATAGCCAAACATGCTTGGTACGTTTAAAACAAATCATTTGATACTATTATAAGTGTATAGTGTCAAAACATTTTCAATCATAAATATTAATCATAGACGGCATGGGTACCATTTATCATGTTGCCATACTAGTTCTACAATTAAAACCGAAACACACGTATTGGAAATTGGATTTCCGTCATGAGTCGAGGCAAGGGGCAAGCTCCTCTCCGCTTCGAGACACTCTAGCAAATGCCTCAGGACTACACACTCTGGGTAACCCTAGGATCCTCCAAGACCGGTCCTCTCTTACGTTTGAGGATTAGTTATTCCTGAACACACGTTTCCTGGCCCTATAGGACCTATAATCGAGGCGCCTCGCATCCAAACCACAAAGGTGAAAAGTATATAAATGTCAGGGCTGGTAGGTCACTGACACCACCCATAGCTAGAAAGAAACGTCGTGCACTCCTTGGGTCCTCATCCCATTTTTGACTCATACCGAGGTGTGAGGCTCGCGAACCCACGCTATACACAAAGCTGCCACGTAGGTCGTGCTTTGATCATCAACCACGAGACTTTTCTTTTCAACAGAAGCCTTGATCCATGCAACTCAGCGTGCCACACAGGCAATTCATGCCATGCGATTGATATCTATCGATATATAACCTCTAAGCTCGTACGTCTCAGAGAAGGGCATTAAGCAAGAGAATAAATTCTCCGCCGCCAAACAGATATATATTTAACAGAAATCAATCAACACAGAATAAAATCCAATGTCAGACACACAATCCATTTACAAGTTCGTTCTGGGTTTGAACGAAACCGGAGGCACTTTCCTCGCTTATCCATCGATCTCCAAGTACGTCTGGACGACCACCAACTGATTCCCTCATCTTGGGTGTACAGCCCAATCAAGATCATCAGTAATCACCCAAACGATGTGAAGACTTCCGGTCTTCAACCACCGTCTTCATCTTCGACTTATCGTCGAATCGGTTATTCAGAATGGGTATAAACCCGGACTTTCCGAACAACCCGCGTATATTAAAAACAGATGTTACACAAACACAACATACGCCTCATTCCAATTCAGTAGCTACTAACCGTAAAATAACAAGAGAACAATTTCCCAAATATTAACCCCAAAGGCCGAAACCAACATCAGATCAATACCAGGAAACCATTCTTCTTAGCTAACCTACAACTAGTTTCTAAATTTCATATTCTTAGGGAAAGGTTCCCATTAATTTTATCAAAGATAAATCCTTTGAATTTATTCTTTAACCTTCCTTTGGATGTCATTTCAAACCAAATTGTGGTTTTCCAAACTAGTCGGGATTAACGAACCACACCGAAGTAATTATTTATTTTATTTCCCAATCCCAACCTATTCATCCCATGAAGCAAAACTGGTAATACTCCATATCTAACACCACGGTGTTATCGGTAAAATTAATTACCATTTCACGTTCAAATCTAATTAAAGACTTAACTATCGCTTTGGAGCAAAACTGCTGATACTCCATTCTCGCTTACTTTCCAAATTTGATAATTTAAATTATCAATTCACATTTCAATCTAATTGCAGATTTCATTAAAAACTCCTTTTACTGGGTTAAAGAACTAGTGTTATTTAAAACACAGTTCATGATAAACCCAAATCACATTCTATTTATTATCGGGTTAAAGAACAAGTGTTATTTAAAACACCCTTCACGATAAACCCACTAATCAATTCTATTTAAAACCCATTTCAAATCCAATTTATTTATTTAAAAATAAATGGATTTTAATTTTAGTTCAAAACTAGTTCATTTCGATAAAAATCTATTTTTATCTTTTCAAATATGGAGTTTTTCATCCCAATTTTCCCCAAATCATTTCTTATGATTTAACACAAATTATTACTATTTATAATAATTTTATCAAGGCCCGTACAGTCGATTTCCATCAACGGCAATCGAACTGCACTTACAACGACCTTTTCCAAATTTGATTTGGACGTATCTCCAAATCCAACCGTTAGATTTCAAATTTCTAATATTCGTTAGAAAGCTCTTTTCGATACGAACCCAACGGTTCCGGTTTTAGGAGAATCTAACGGTCGGATCTCCCGTAATGTCCTTTCGAAGTCAACGGTCGAAATTTACGAACTGCCGCGGCGTGGCGCGTTCTATTCAGGCCATTATATTATATATATATATAATATATATTTCGTCGATTTCTATTTAAAACGAATTTTATAAGTAGTTTTAAATTCGTTCAAAAACATTTCAACTTCCATTTCAAATTCAAATCAAATTTCAATTCATTCTATATTCAATTCAATTCGAATTTGGTTTATATTCAATTCAATTCGAATTTGGTTTATATTTAATTCAATTCAAATTCGGTTTATATTCAATTCAATTCGAATTCGCTTTCTATTCAATTCGAATTCGAATTCGTTTTCTATTCAATTCAATTCGAATTCGTTTTCTATTCAATTCAATTCAAATTCGTTATCTATTCGATTCAATTCAAATTGGTTTTCTATTCGATTCAATTCAAATTGGTTTTCTATTCGATTCAATTCAAATTGGTTTTCTATTCGATTCAATTCAAATTGGTTTTCTATTCGATTCAATTCAAATTGGTTTTCTATTCGATTCAATTCAAATTGGTTTTCTATTCGATTCAATTCAAATTGGTTTTCTATTCGATTCAATTCAAATTGGTTTTCTATTCGATTCAATTCAAATTGGTTTTCTATTCGATTCAATTCAAATATAAAAACGAATATAATCAATATAAATATCGTTTGCTTCAAAATAGCGCATCTCTAATCAATACGGCTTTATATATTTCAATAATTCCATTATTCTATTCAACAAATGAATCTATATTTTTGTCAACACATGACTAATCTCAACGAATGAGTACTATCCATGTGTGACTATTTTTGTTATTTAATATATTTTATAAAAATTATGGTATCTATCATTTGATTTCAAATCAGATTCCAACCGTAAATTAGTAAGAGAACGATTCCCTAAATATTAACCCCAAAGGCCGAAACCAGCATCAGATCAATATCCAGGAGACCACTCATCTCATCTATTTTCCAGTTAATTTCTAATTTCATATATGATAAAGATGGAAATTTTATTGTTAAAATATTTCGTTCAACACATGACTAATCTCAACGGATGAGTACTGTCAACACATGAACCTTTATTTTATAATATTCTTTATTTTCTAAATTGGAATGAGGCCCAATCAATTACCATATAAAGTTAATTATATGGATTCCATACAGCACATGTATATAATAGCAACGATAAATAATCAACCATCATCCAAAGTGCACCACACAACTGTATAAGCATCAAATATAAATAATCAACGCTTACACAGCCTGTCGACCAATCGATTGACATACAATTAAATAATTGGGATTAGTGTACTCAAATATCATCCCAACACCCGTGTGGGGTTTCAAATCAACAAACACATATTTTTATTTGTGCAGTTGGGCGATGTGTAAAATTTATCGACCCAATCAATATCAGTCAAATCAGTGTATATAAACAAATCGGCCGATTTGTTTATAAATATTTATTTATTCACATTCCCGTTAAAAATTATATTTTTAACGATAATTAATTTATTTCAACCATCTACATTTTTATTATCGATTTCACATCAACATCATAAACAATTTTCACAACACTTCAATCAAACAAACAAGCCATCCATGGTCTGTGGATGACGAGTGTCGGGTGCTGCTAAGCACCATCTGCATCCTAGTATATATATATAACTAGAAAAAGAAATTTAGAGTGAGAAGTTCTCACCAATTAGCTAATCCAATACCACGACTCTTCTTATGTAGAAAATCTTGTCGTTCTCACCTTTTGTCACTTTCGTTGCTCGTAGCCACTACATGTATAAAAATCACATTTTTACATTCTTGCCATGTATATAAAAATCATATTTTTACTTCGCTATTCAATATATAAAAATCGAATTTTTTCTTCGCTATTCAATATATAAAAATCGAATTTTTACTTCGCTATTCAATATATAAAAATCGAATTTTTTCTTCGCTATTCAATATATAAATATCGAATTTTTACTTCGCTATTCAATATACAAAAATCGAATTTTTACTTCGCTATTAAATATATAAAAATCGAATATTTAACCTTTTCTTCATATAAAAATTATATTTTTAATACTCTATACTACGTAAAAATCATATTATTATATCGCTCCTCATACATAAAAAAATCATAGCTTCGCCAAATAAAAATCGAATTTTTGTCCTCTATATATAAAAAAAACCATTTCTTTATATTTTATACATAAATAAAGATCCTTCTTTATATGAAAATATTATAACTTTATATAAATTAAAATCCTTAGCATTATATAAATTAAAAATCTTATCTTTTAGAAATAAAAGAAAATCTAATCTTTTTATAAATAAAAATCATTTTCTTTCAAAGAAAATTCAGTTTCAAAATAAACTAAAATCAGTTTTTAATCTAAACAAAAATCATCTCTTCGAACGTAGAGTTGATTGATCAAACCACTTTTGACTTTGTTCCTTTTCGGGGATGAAAAGTTTTAAGTGGGGGAGATTGTAACAACCCGAAAATCTGGGCCAGTTTAAAATTTTTATTTTGGCAATTTTAGCGAATTTTGAACATTTAAAATGGATTATTTTAAATAATATCGACGGGGAATTTATTTTGAATAGAATTCGAACGTATATATTATATACGTTGTCGTTAGAATATAAATAATTATATATAATTATAAATGGAATTGAAAATGGCGCGGTAGTTCGATAATTCGATTTCAAATTTCAATTGAACGTACCGGGTGCAAAACAATCCGGATTTTAGTGAAACCAAAAATAATAGGATCTATTTGTGAATATCTTTCCAACGAATCCGAAAAATCGAAATTTCATAGCGGGAATCAAAAGATATGTCCATTTGAAAATTCTGAATAGTCGCTATGGAATTCAGGCCCTTAAAAATGGGAATTTTGCAAACGACCTCGGATTTCGACAAAACCACTTTTGTTGGGTCCGTGATGTCAAATTATTTCTAGATTCCAAATTTCATAATTTTTCGAATCAATATGTGAGCGTGGCAAAGGAAAACGCGTTTGACCAGTTTCAGTTGAATTTAATCAACTGGAAAATGGCCATTTTTCAAACGGTCTTAGAATTCAACGAAATTAGTTTTGTTAGGACTATATTGTCAATACGAAGCTAGAAATAATTTTCCAAGAATTTATAAAGTTAGTATGTGGCCCCGGTAAATTGAAATGTGCGTTCAAATTCAATATACATTGATTTATATTTTAATTTGAACGGAAACTGATCGTAACAGCCGAACTGGCTTACGATACATATCCCATTGTGTTCGTAATGGGGGTAATTAGCTAGGGGCGACAGTCGTTGGGCTTGATTTGGCGTCCGAACGAAAAAGTTACTTTATTCAAATTAATTAATATAACTATATATTTAAATATATATTCCCTCACCGTTCTCTCCCATGCCTCAGTCAACCCTTATCCCCATTCACCGTTCAAATTAAAAATCGATCGAGTTCCTCTCCATCCCGCCGGCCTCCATCCACCCCACCGCCGACGGTCGTGCCATCCCACCCCCAAGCCGTCGGATCTCAACTCGAGACCCCCCCCCCCCCCCCCCCCCCACCAAAGCACCGGAAACCGCGAGCCCCAAAAGCTGCGTCGCCCCCTTCCTCCATCACTCCATCGCTTCCCCTGCCCGTCCAAGACCACCGCGTGTAGTGAACCCCTCCCCCCTTATGCAGCCCTCCTCTGAAAAGAAATCGTTCACATCACGGTGAGTTTTTTTAATTTTATAAATTATTGTTTTAAAATCAGTCTTTTTCTATGAAGCTTTATAAAAAAAAGAGATTTCGGTTTTATTAATGAAGTGATTTTTTATGTCATGAGAAACCATGATTTTTATTAGTTGAGTAGTGATATAAAAATATAATTTTTATCATAGTAAGAAGTTAAAAATATAATTTTTATCATAGTAAGAAGTTAAAAATATGATTTTTTATATACTAGATAATATAAAAATATGATTTTTATATACTAGATAATATAAAAATGTGATTTTTATATATGTAGTGAATACGGGCGACGAAAGTGACAAAAGGCGAGCGGTGAAGATTTCTACTAATGAAGTGTCGTGGAGTTGGGATAGCTATTGGTGAGAATTTCTCACTCTTCAATCTCCTTTTTTCTAGTTATATATATATACTAGGATGCAGACGGTGCTTAGCAACACCCGTCATCCACAGACCATGGATGGCTTGTATGCTTGTTTGATGTGTTGTGAAATTTGTTTGTGTTATTGATGTGAAATCGATAATATAAATTAATTATCGTTAAAAATATAATTTTTAACGTGAATGTGAATAAATAAATATTTATAAACAAATCGGTCGATTTGTTTATATACACTGATTTGACTGATATTGATTGGGACGATAAATTTTACACATCGCCCAACTGCAAAAATGAAAATCTGTGTTTGTTGGTTTGAAACCCCACACGGGTATTGGGATAAAATACGGCATACACTAATCCAAATAATTAGTTGTATGTCGATCGATTGATTGACAGGCTGTTATATGCATTAGATATCAATATTTGATGCTTATACAGTGTAGTGCACTTTGGATGATGGTTGATTATTTATCGTTGTTATTATATACATGTGTTGTATGGAATCCATATAATTAACTTTATATGGTAATTGATTGGGCCTCATTCCAATTGGAAAAATAAAGAATATTATAAAATAAAGGTTAATGTGTTGAAAGTACTCATCCGTTGAGATTAGTCATGTGTTGAACGAAATATTTTAACAATAAAATTTACATCTTTATCATATATGAAATTACAAATCAACTGGAAAATAGATGAGATGAGTGGCCTCCTGGATATTGATCTGATGTTGGTTTCGGCCTTCGGAGTTAATATTCAGGGAATCGTTCTCTTACTAATTTACGGTTGGAGTCTGATTTGAAATCAAACGACAGATACCATAATTTTTATAAAATATATTAAATAACAAAAATAGTCACACATGGACAGTACTCATTCGTTGAGATTAGTCATGTGTTGACAAAAATATAGATTCATTTGTTGAATAGAATAATGGAATTATTGAAATATATAAAGCCGTATTGATTAGAGATGCCCTATTTTGACGCGAACGATATTTATATCGATTATATTCGTTTTTATATTTGAATTGAATCGAATAGAAAACCAATTTGAATTGAATCGAATAGAAAACCAATTTGAATTGAATCGAATATAAACCAAATTCGAATTGAATTGAATATAAACCAAATTCGAATTGAATTGAATATAAACCAAATTCGAATTGAATTGAATATAGAATGAATTGAAATTTGATTTGAATTTGAAATGGAAGTTGAAATGTTTTTGAACGAATTTAAAACTACTTATAAAATTCGTTTTGAATAAAAATCGATAAAATATATATTATATATATAATATAATGGCCTGAATAGAACGCGCCGCGCCGCGGTAGTTCGTAAATTTCGACCATTGATTTCAAACAGACATTACGGGAGATCCGACCGTCGGATTCTCCTAAAACCAGAACCGTTGGGTTCGTATCGAAAAGAGCTTTCTAACGTATATTAGAAATTTGAAATCTAACGGTTGGATTTGGAGATACGTCCAAATCAAATTTGGAAAAGGTCGCTGTAAGTGCAGTTCGAAGGCCGTTGATGGAAATCGACTGTACGGGCCTTGATAAAATTATTAAAAATAGTAATAATTTGTGTTAAATCATTAGAAATGATTTCGGAAAAATTAGGATGAAAAACTCCATATTTGAAAAGATAAAAATAGATTTTTATCGAAATGAACTAGTTTTGAACTAAAATAAAAATCCATTTATTTTTAAATAAATAATTTGGATTTGAAATGGGTTTTAAATAGAATTGATTAGTGGGTTTATCGTGAAGGGTGTTTTAAATAACACTTGTTCTTTAACCCGATAATAAATAGAATGTGATTTGGGTTTATCGTGAACTGTGTTTTAAATAACACTAGTTCTTTAACCCAGTAAAAGGAGTTTTTAATGAAATCTGCAATTAGATTGATACGTGAATTGATAATTTAAATTATCAAATTTGGAAATTAAGCGAGAATGGAGTATCACCAGTTTTGCTCCAAAGCGATAGTTAAATCTTTAATTAGATTTGAACGTGAAATGGTAATTAATTTTACCGATAACACCGTGGTGTTAGATATGGAGTATTACCAGTTTTGCTTCATGGGATGAATAGGTTGGGATTGGGAAATAAAAGAAATAATTACTTCGGTGTTGTTCGTTAATCCCGACTAGTTTGGAAAACCACAATTTGGTTTGAAATGACATCCAAAGGAAGATTAAAGAATAAATTCAAAGGATTTATCTTGGATAAAATTAATGGGAACCTTTCCCTAAGAATATGAAATTTAGAAACTAGCTGTAGGTTAGCTAAGAAGAATGGTTTCCTGGTATTGATCTGATGTTGGTTTCGGCCTTCGGGGTTAATATTTGGGAAATTGTTCTCTTGTTGATTTACGGTTAGTAGCTACTGAATTGGAATGAGGCGTATGTTGTGTTTGTGTAACATTTTTTTTTAATATACGCGGGTTGTTCGGAAAGTCCGGGTTTATACCCATTCTGAATAACCGATTCGACGATAAGTCGAAGATGAAGACGGTGGTTGAAGACCGGAAGTCTTCACATCGTTTGGGTGATTACTGATGATCTTGATTGGGCTGTACACCCAAGATGAGGGAATCGGTTGGTGGTCGTCCAGACGTACTTGGAGATCGATGGATATGCGGGGAAAGTGCCTCCGGTTTCGTTTAGACCCAGAACGAACTTGTAAATGGATTGTGTGTCTGACATTGGATTTTATTCTGTGTTGATTGATTTCTGTTAAATATATATCTGTTTGGCGGCGGAGAATTTATTCTCTTGCTTAACGCCCTTCTCTGAGACGTACGAGCTTAGAGGTTATATATCGATAGACATCAATCGCATGGCATGAATTGCCTGTGTGGCACGTTGAGTTGCATGGATCAAGGCTTCTGTTGAAAAGAAAAGTCTTGTGGTTGATGATCAAAGCACGGCCTACGTGGCAGCTTTGTGTATAGCGTGGATTCGCGAGCCTCACACCTCGGTATGAGTCAAAAACGGGATGAGGACCCAAGGAGTGCACGACATTTCTTTCTAGCTATGGGTGGTGTCAGTGACCTACCAGCCCTGACATTTATATACTTTTCACCTTTGTGGTTTGGATGCGAGGCACCTCGATTATAGGTCCTATAGGGCCGAGAAACGTGTGTTCAGGAATAGCTAATCCTCAAACGTAAGAGAGGACCGGTCTTGGAGGATCCCAGGGTTACCCAGAGTGTGTAGTCCTGAGGCATTTGCTAGAGTGTCTCGAAGCGGAGAGGAGCTTGCCCCTTGCCTCGACTTATGACGGAAATCCAATTTCCAATACGTGTGTTTCGTTTTTAATTGTAGAACTAGTATGGCGACATGATATATGGTACCCATGCCGTCTAAGATTAATATTTATGATTGAAAATGTTTTTACACTATACACTTATAATAGTATCAAATGATTTGTTTTAAACGTATCAAGCATGTTTGGCTATTATAAGGGAAAACCCTATCCTCCGGCTTGCGTTGCATTGTGTGATGGGACCTAGGTCTTATAATAGCTTCATTTTTCGAAAAAGCATTGCGTTGTCTTTTCTACGCACTGGAATTCTTGGGAGGAAACCCGTTCCGTGTTATACGGCGTGGTCCCTTGAATTACTCTCTTTTAAAGTCAAATTTTAAATAACTGTTTTAGTTCTCACACCAGTCACATGACTGACCTGGAGTTTATTGTTTTAACCAAAACTATGGGTGCCCTTATTTTCGACACGGGCAGCTAGTAGTTTTGGTTTTGCAGATTTATATTCACAGGATCCTGATTTACAGCTGGAACGATGCTCGGAAAGCTCTGTATCCGTGTATTACTTTCAGTTGTGTTTTATATTATTTTTCCGCTGCTATTTAATTTATTGTAATCTCTGATATTTATCGAATGTAATTTACTCAATTATACTCTGTATATTCTTGTATCTGATGGAATTGTTGTAATAGCAATGAAATGTTCTTCCGTCTGCGTTCTGATTTGTCTTATCCTCACAGTAATTTGTTCTTTCTCATCTCTTCGGAGACCGTGGAAGTTCGGGTCTTTGGGTGCCCTTATTTTGGACACGGGCAGCTAGTAGTTTTGGTTTTGCAGATTTATATTCACAGGATCCTGATTTACAGCTGGAACGATGCTCAGAAAGCTCTGTATCCTTGTATTACTTTCAGTTGTGTTTTATATTATTTTCTGCTTCTATGTAATTTATTGTAATCTCTGATATTCATCGAATGTAATTTATTCATTTATATTATGTATATTCTTGTATCTGATGGAATTGTTGTAATAGCAATGAAATGTTCTTCCGTCTGCGTTCATTCGTGTGTTGTTCTCAAAGTATCCGCTCTTTCCTTCACGGGGAAGTAACGGGTCCTTTCATTTGGTCTCAAAAAATTTAAACTGACTCAGAATTTCCGGGTTATTACACAACTGATTTCGCCTTCTGTTTGTTTTAAGAATGATTTATTAAGGAGGATTCATGAATTCTCTGATTTTGCTGAACGAAATGGCATAGGAGGTCGCAATTTATAGTGTGGAGAGGGGACAGGATTTTAATGTTTGGTCGGTTAAGTACAGAGCAATATCTCTTAAGGAATTTAAAATGATTTTGATTTCGATTTTAAATATAATTTAATTAAATTTGATTTGAATTAAAGAGATTTTTCTTCTTTTTAAACAGACGTCGATTTGATTTCGATCCTATCCAAAATTAAATATCTCGGGGTTCACAATTAAAAATCATGAACCGCTATTTTAACGTAACCACTGCCGTCTAAATGTTATAACGAAATTCTGAACTGAACAGTAAATATTCAAAAATTAAATTTCGACGTATATACCATATTAAATCGATATAATATACTTTAAATTCAAAAACAAATAAATTCTCTGATAATAAAATATTATTATCGTCGTCTATATTCAAATAGAATATATAGTGATTATCTGAATTGTTTTGATTTTAATTCTAACTTCGAATTGAATTATTTCAATTCTCGTATTTCGATAATTATATATTCGAAATAAATCGTATATCGATTATAAATCGATAATTCAATATAAAAATTCCTTTATATTATTAATTCAATATTTAAATCCATACTAAATATTTAAAATAAACTGTTCGAAAAATCCGGGTCGTTACATTCTTCCCCCCTTAAAATAATTTTGTCCTCGAAATTGCTAAGGTAACAAAACTACTATAAACCCATTAACTTTTCAAAGCTTCTTTATGTTGAAACTCACCTCTTCATATTTCAACAAATTAGGTCCAACCAAAACTTTGTGTTTTCACACATTTAATCTAAATGATTTACATCCAATTCAAATTCTATTCAATCTTATTCAATTTGAATTTCATTAATTTATTTACCTCGATCCATTTAACTTGCTTAAGTTAAATTTAAACTTCAGAATTCAAATTCCTGGGTTTTCCTTTCGAGTCCTTCTGAAATCACATAAATATATACATATATATTTATTTCCATTTCAAATTCAAAACATTTGAATTTTCCAACTAAACTTGTTTTCTTTCAAACAAATTCCCATCAAAAAATTTCTAAGGTAGCAATCCATCACTTAGAAACTCGAAAATGAACACTGATAATGCTGTAGTCATTATCAGAATTATTTTCCAGCGACTGAAGTGAGTTCAATGCTTTATCACTTTCGAAATCCATTCAAAATGATTTTTATTCAAAAATCCTTCTAACACAAAGCTATATTATCTAAATATACTTTGAAAATATTTTCAAATTTCCTAGGTTTTGAATTCTGTATTCTGTTTTGAATTAAATTTTAATTCATCTCATTTGTATATCTTATTCATATACAAGTTCTATTTGGTTCTATATAACCATTTCATTTCTTATAATCTCATCTGATTATAATACTAACAACCAACTCATCCATATATTATAATAATTTCAAAAATTATTCTTTCTATATCAAAATAGAATTTTGGGTAAAATAATTTCATTTACCCACTAAAAACATTATCGTGTTCAATCTTCTATTCAAGCGTTTAGAAATTCCTATCGACTTTGTGGCGTCCCACTATTCGATCAGAATCCATAAACAGCTCAACAGACTAGCCAACACAATATAAAACAGTTTTTATATCAATTTACAAATATGCGCTCTCGTATATACACTCAACTCATTCTAGGGTACTACTGACCCTATCTCTAATGAGCACACTCCACCAAAGCCTAGCTATTCGCTCAACCTAAGCTCTGATACCAACTGAAACGACCCGCAAATCTGTACTATCTGAGTCGACTAATAATACCACACGTCCAACTCAAATTGCACAGAAATACGAATCATTATTAGAAAGAAGTTAGAGGATGAGAAATAGAAAGAAAGAAATATCAGAATAGAAGAAAACGAAGATCACAAACTCACTGCGGAACGAATAAAATATATTATATAACATAACTTTTGAAAATACAAATCAGTAACTGGACCTACATACCATTATTAGAGCACAACAGTTATTCCTGGAACAGTTATAAACACCTGTTTCCATATACAAACATGGTCCACAGCGGGATATATGATAGTCTATAGCTAACTGGTGAAGCCTCCTGCTTTCAGCTTTTTCAAATGAATCTGTAAAATCCCGACTATTGGACTACCCGTACAAATTTGGGCACCCAAGAGTTTAGGGAAAACAAACAAAATAAACTCTGGGTTAGTCATGGGACTGGTGTGAGTAAACTCCAATCATTTTGTTTAACTTTCAAAATCCTTTCGAAAGAAAAGATAATAGTAAGACCAGCCCACACATAAACATGGGCGGTTTTTACCTTACTATAACCCAAAACACTTTGATACGAAATCCAGTGATATTATAATAGTGTCTACATCAAATAAATAACCAAATAGCAGAACGCTTGTATCTCACGCTCCACATACATAGTATAAAATCAAAAACCGCATGGCGCTTATTGAAGATTGGATTTCCAACTATGACAAGGTATGGAACCACCTTCCGATAGTGTATCTCTAGAGAGGAATACACTGGGTTCAACAAAAACATCTTGCAACCCGGCCCACACATGACCGACCACTCATTTCACTTGAGTGTATCGAATGTATATCACCAACGGTTTGGATCAGCAACCGTCTCCCGAATGGGACAACATCGAATAGAATAAGGAATTAAATGAACCTCTAGACAGGTGATCATACATCCTAATGGGAGCGACCCACATAGCCATGATGCCTACCCGATTTTTGTCATTTCCCGGTTGTTGAGGCCTGAGGCTACGATTACTTTCTATTCATTGATAGCACAATCACTTTGAATGCCACATTGTCAGATCCGTTAATCACTAATTGATTTGCACAAATACTCTGGATGTTATGCTAAGGGAATAAATCCGTTGCAACGATATATATTCATACAGACCAACCCATTAGATCATTGGAAATACTTTGTCAGACATTCGTCCATTTACGTTCGTTCTAGGATTGAACGAAACCGAAGGCACAATTTCTATTAATAGAAAAAGTCCTTGCACTTCACTTCATCTTCGATTATCTTCATATAATCTGATTCGCAACGCTACTGCCAATACAAAGTGATTCACGGATAATAATCCAACCGGCCTCTCCATATTTACAACGATATTGGCCAACACCTCGATAGTCGGTTATTTAGCTATCGAAGAAAAATAAACAAACATCCATTCAAAACAATCAGACATTCACTAGGCCCCTTGATTACTATTCAAAGATTAAATCACTCTTCCATTTCCTTATCAATATTTGTTAAACAAATATTTTCAATTATCATCACGGTCTCTTACATTCTTTGGAAAAACATTTCTATATCTCGCCTTCTATTATTTTCTACACTTAGAAAATATATTCTATTCGCGTTTGAAAGCATTTCAATCACTTATTTCTTCCCCGACTACTTTAATTATACTCAGGGAATATTTACTGTAATTCCATCACTTAGATTAAAATGACTGCTGTGTAAAACATCGTTACAACAACCCAAAATATTTTATTCAACTAATTCTTTTTCAAACACTTCTCTTCGAGACTGGATCCTGCTATTTATCAATTAAAAATGAAATCAATCAAGTTGGGGTAAAATTACCTCTCAGACCTTGACTGAAAACATCCTCAACTTCAAAATGGTAAAAACCACTTATCTCTAATAAACACACTATAAAACCCAATTATTTATTTTTAAAACATGTATATATGTTTCTCTTACTATTACCAGCCTATCAGTTTCCTTTTTGTTTAAAATATTCTATTTTAAATCCGTTTCCTTATCGAATTTAATATATATTGAAATATTGATTTCTAACTATCAAAATTTCTTAAAAATATTCTAACTCCTTAAATTCCCGGAAAATTTCGCCATAACCTCCTTTGTACCGGGAGCTTCGGGATATTTCAAATAGCCTACCATGGCCCTCACCAATCCAAAAGAAAAAGAAAAAGCCAAGCGGCTTGCCGATACGGCGCATAAAATCTCATATATGAATTTAAACATGTACCTTTTTGTTGGGCACATAAATTAAAATCTTCATATACTTCATTCCATACCTGTCTAACATATGTTCACCTAGTTTCAATCCAATTCAACTCAATCCAATCGTTTGAATTCAGTTTCGCTCATTTATTCTTTAATTATCTACTTTGCCTATTTCACTTCATTGTTTGAAAATAACATGTTCAAACAAAATATTTAACTTGCTCATAACCAATTTGAAATTTCAATTTCAATTCTAGTTTCCTGTTTGATTTCGAATATAAATTTTCAAATCGAATTTACTTATTCGAAGCCCAATATCTATTCAAAATCTCATTAACTAATTTCTATTCAAATTAGTTAATTCTATTCAATAAATCAAAAATCTGATTTCTGTTTCAAAAACCAATCCATTATTCCACTGGAGTTCAGATATATTTCACCTCTCAAATATGGGATTTTCTAAATAAAAAGGCGGATTTTATTTGCTAAAAATCCTTTTATAGAATTAAATAAACCGCTATGGTTTTTAAATGGTTATGGCGCTGTTTTTCTGAAAATTTGATTTTGACATAACTCAAAATCTATTCGACGAAATCCGGATTTTTCTCCTCCATTAGAAAACTATTATCAAATCGGTACTGACGCTTCTTGTTTCAAAGAATTCCGACTTCAATTGAATTCTGTATACTCAATTGAAGTTCGAAACGCCAATTTACGAACTGCAGCGCTGCGGCGAGTTCGTTTTAATTATATATATAACTTTTAAACTTCGTTTAAATTATTCAACTCCATTTTAACTCTATTTGAATTTTCTTGATTCAAACACCATTGTAACGACCAGCATTCTACGCATCATAGCATCGTAGAATATTTATTTCTTTCACATATGAAGTCGTATGGTCATGTAACTTTGGGAGACGATTATTGGAGTCATTTCCCATGTTCATGATTTTTGCCGATTTTTAAATGACCATTTTGCCCCTAGCTAATCTTGTTTTGGCCATAACTTTTGACTAGTAAGGAGTTTTGACCAGAAACCACTTCCATTGGCTCCAGATGACGGTTTACAATTCCGTAGAGTGGTCACATTAGCCAAATGGACTCATCGTTTGGGAGATATGGCTGGAACAAGTTTCAAATGGTGAAAAACAGCTTAACCGGACCTAATTTGGGTGATTAGTGAGTGGGCCCATAACCCATTTTGGGATTAGGGTTATGGGGAGGCTGATAGGGTTAGGGAATTTAGTTTCTATCATTTTCTAGCTGCCACTCTTTGTTCCTTCAAGTTTAGCCATGGCCTCCACTTTCTAAAACACCACAAATCACCTTCTAATCGCTAATTAAGCCAAATCAACATCAAATTAAGGGGGAATAGCACCAAAGCAAGGTTAGATCTGCTGTGTTACATTGGGAACAGCGCCAAACAGAGAATCATTTCAGTTTTAAGGTTTTATTTGTGGCTAAGGTGAGTGATTTGCATAGTTTTGCACTAATTACGGTTAATTAAGGGTAATTAGTGAAGATTAGCGAATTTAAACATGATAAAATTCTGGAAAAATATTTATAAAATTCGAAATAATGTTTTAGACCTCTGTTAGAAATTTGGTTTGATTTGGTTAAGTTTTACTAATCATATCATTAGTTTTGCCTAAACATGCTTAAGGGGAAAACATAGGTTTTTGGGTATGTTTGATCCTTATAAACATGTCATATTGTTGTTTTAGTGTTTGTGGATGATTATACATGTTGCTATGACTGTATGGTATGTTTTATGATTGCATATAAGAGTTAGAATGGTTGAAAACGTCGTCGTTTGGTGAAAATAGCTTGCTGGAAAAACTTGCAGCAAACCGGATAGGAGCATTCAGATAGGAGCATTCGGATAGGAGCAACCGGATAGGAGCATTCGGATAGGAGCATTCGGATAGGAGCATCCGAGTAGGAGCATTCGGATAGGAGCATTCGGATAGGAGCAACCGGATAGGAGCATTCGGATAGGAGCAACCGGATAGGAGCAACAGGATAAGGGCATCCGAACCGGATAGGGGCACCCGATCCGAACCGGATAGGGGCACCCGATCCGAACCGGATAGGGGCACCCGATCCGAACCGAATAGGGGCATCGAGCACCCGAACTGAACTAGAAAGGAGCATTCGAACCGAACCATGCAGGAGGGGGCGAACCGAACCGAACCGGAGGATCGAACACCAAGTAGACCTAAACCCGAGATGCAAAGGAAGTCCAAATGAGGAGTTGTACCTCAGGATCCAGATGGGAACCAAGGAGGGAACTTCATGAGTTGGGCTTTGCTATGGGACGTGTGCTAAGGGGTTATCGATGTCTGTAACTTTAGATCACTATGTGTAGGGGGTACGTGAACGATTCAGGGCCATAGTGGCCTAGGTACGACTAAAGAGCTATAGACCAATGAAGTGGGGTCATTTGTAAAGATTTGGTCATGACTCCATGGGATAAGCTTGGTAGTAGCAGTAGTTGTACAAGTTGAACTCTGTCACTACTTCGATGGGTCTAGTGATTGATAGTGGTGGACATCGTATGCTTTACGCACTGAGTGAGAGATGTAGGAATGGTTGCTATGTTTGATTGTTTGCCTTCATTATGACGTACACACCCCCACCCCCGTATTCTTTACACCATATGATAGTGGCACCTTAGAGTATTGTACGGTATGTAGTGCTAACTCTTTGGTTGCAGGTCCAGGTTCAGGTATGGTTTAGTATACTTGTTATTGTTCTGTTTATCTGCTTATCGCTCATACCATACTTTTCGTCTGACCCAGAGTTTTATGTCTCTTCTTATTACTCTGGGTGTTCTCACGAGCAGACTAGAGACAGGTTAGCTGGGTATGCACGAGTAGCTGATCCGGAGACGAGCAGGAGGCTTCCACGTATGATACATATAGATATTCTCCCTGTGTTGTTGAAGATCACTGCTTGGGCATTAGTAGTGCATCTTCTACTTTAACTTTATTTTGCTTTAGAGACAGTTTAAAGTTGTAACAATGATGTTGGATCATAATCTGTATTTGGATTTCCGCTGCTATGTTGGTTTAGTTTTCAGCTTATGCACTGTCTCGCCTGTTTTATGTCAAGATTATGTTATTATTATATTTTGTTCCATGCGCTGTGAGACATTCTACAGGTTCCTTGTTAGTTCATTCTCTTCTTTCCTTTCTTTGGCGACCGTTTCGTGCTAGTCGGGCATGTGTACAGCGCACCTTCGGAGGAAATGCAGACTGGTGCGGGACGGGCCGTCACACTTGGTATCAGAGCTCTAGGTTGTGTAGTTTGTTGTATATAACAGTGTTGTATACACAATTATATGATTTTTGTTTGATGATAACAACCAAATATATATTATTATATGTGTGTTTGTAATTGTACTGTTTCTTATACTACACAACATACATAAATATAATATTTCTATTTAAATAAAATACAACTGTACAAAAATTTAAATATTCACAGTATTTTATTTGAATATAATATTTTATTTCAAAATCAAACAGTACACATTTTATACTCCATTATTTGTACATCACTGTATTACATTTCATTTCATATACAGGTTCATATACATTGTATACACAGCTCCTCACCACAGTTCACTCAACACTCATATATATTTCACTGTTGTAATTTTTTTCATTTATACATTCATTGTTACAAACACTTCTTAAAGTGACACTGTCTTCTGTCTTCAATCTCCTATCTTCACAGTTTTCCAGTCAGTCCAGTCTTCATACCTGTCACATGAAACAGAAACACACAGTACACTGCAACAAGAGTAAAACTGAATACATGTGAATATAATTTTTTTAAAAAAATATATTTATTTGCCTCAGATTTCTGGTGTGTTTCTCATCATTTTTCATGACTTGATCTGATTAATCTATGTCTAGACAGACAGTTTGTATATGTACAGGGACAGGAAATTTTCTGAATGGCTGCATATACACACGTGTATATATATACACGTGTGCACTGCCACACTAATCAGTGAGCAACAGAGGAGTAGCCACAACGGACCGTCTCGACTCAGTGCATAACATAGCCATTTCGAATATTGAAAAACAAGTGTCCAAAGCAAAGTGTCGTGCACATGGCCGAGTCAAAGTCAAACAGCAAACAAGGTTGTTTCAAAGAATGGAATGGCAAAGCATGGTGCAGCGAGGAATAAGCAGGGAGCAATCATAGCAGCAGCAATAACATTGAAGAAATGGATCAAAACAAATTACAACATCATACAATAATGCACAAGCACAAAACAGCATGTAACCAAGTGTAAAGCAAATTCATGGACTACTCAAACCTGATGGTGCATGAATCAGCATAGCATGGATGAACAGCATGATGAAAAAGAAAAGCTCAAGTGAATTACATGATGAATATACATGTGTATGTGCACAAATATCAGATTACACAATGAAATGGTGAAATGGTGCATGGAGCAGGTCATGCAACATGGAGCATGCAATAACCCATAATAAACATTGTTAGACCAAAAAGTGGTTCTAACAACCAAATTGACTAAAATCGGAATAAAATAAGATCAAAAGTAAAATGGAGACACAGAATTTATAGTGGTTCGGCGTTGAAAAGCCTACGTCCACTTTGTAATCACTATTCTCGATGATAAAGTTGCAGTTACAATGAGATATTCACTCAATTTCACTCACAACTCACACACATTCACTCAATTGTCTCAAAACAAATGTTAAAAGACGATTTGGATTATCTGGGAGTGCTAGAATTCGGTTTATGAAAGTATTTGAACTCTCAAATTGCCAAAAAGAAGATCCCTTTAATTGTCTCTAGGCGAGGTATTTATAGGTGAAAATTTGCTCAGAATCCGATCCGGGTCGGAGCCACGTGTCTTCCATCCCATCGTCCTCGGGTTTGGATGGACTCCAGTGCTGACAGCGCATCAGAGTAGAGATTATCGTGGGTAGGAACTGGTCATAACCACTCCGAATATTCAGGCGATCGTGGGGGGAAGTGACATGGAATATGGGTTCGGTTCGGAGGAGCGTGCAGAGGGGGTTCGGATCGGGGCATCCGATCCGACCCGTACTAAGCTGAAACTAAGTCCTTATCCATTTCGCTCTACTCCGTTCCGAACTGGTAGTGGCTCTTCGATCCGACTGTTAGTAGCTCTTCGGTCTGAATAGCAGCAGCTCTCCGATCCGAATAGCAGCAGCTCTCCGATCCGAACAGCAGCAGCTCTCCGATCCGATCCACTATGATGCTTTCTAAGTTCTTCAACGCTTTACATCTCGACTTTGTGTTGCCTAGTTCACAAAGTGGGCTAACATTTTGCCCCCTCAAAGGATGCTTCTGTTGGAAACGGAGCATGCTTTGATTGTCGTTGCACAGTGCCTTCCTGGCAATCTTCCTTTTGATTTTCCTTGTGCTTTCATCTTTCTCTTCGAATTTTTGCTTAATTCAAATGCCAAGTTGAGATACGACATGCTGTTCGGTTCGGGTTCCAACTCGAACGGATCTTCTTCTTTTTCTATTTCACATTGGACTAGTGGCCCAAGCTGTGCTATTGGGCTTTCAAGCCGGTCCGAGCGGGGATACGAATAGTCACCATGTTTTTATATAAATCCAGCCTTCATCTTCCTCTCACTTTCTTTTTCTTTCATCGTTTTATAAGTTCTGTTCCGAAACTCTAGGTCTCAGAAGAGGAAAGCTTTTACAATTCTCGTGCAAATCTCCAAATTAACCACTTTGGTAGGTTTAAATCCTTGATCAATTTCATGATAATTGGTTTTAATTGAAATTTATGGTCAATTCCACTGATTTGGACGTGGTTTCCATGCTACAGCATCCTCTTCCTTCGTTATCGTCGTTGGTGGCTCCGTTGCCACTTCGAGGCGTTGGAAGAGGGAGTCGTAGCGTTTTTGATCATAACTGGGGTTTCAAAGACGAGATTGGGTTTAAAATTAGAGAGGAGGAAGAAGAAGGAGATTACAGGGGGTTGGTTCGGGCGATGGAGCATGGAAAATGGAGGAAAGGAAAAGAAAGAGAAATTCAGAAGGTCGGATCAGGTCAGGGTGAACAGTTGAAGAGGTAAATAGAGCTCACTTGACCGGATCGGATCGGTCTATAAAATAAAGGAGGAGAGAGGCATGGCTACCTAATCCGATCCGAACTGTTCGGGGAATCTACTTCCGAACCGATCCGATTTTGATTCCTGGGCTTTAATGTTTATGCGAGTCCAAGGCACGGCAACGCCTCCGATCCGATCCCAATGAATGCACCCGAACCGAACCGAAGAGCAGTCCAACTTAATGCATAAAAACTTGTTTAACTGACCTAATCAACTCTTGGCATAATCGTCAACTTAATGAACAGTTAGGATAGTGCCCTGTGTACATAAATGGACATCAAGAACTGCCTTGACCCTTATTACTTTGTCAAGATTTTGCGTCGCACTTTCAAACGTTAACTTTACACTTTCTGCATGCACTGCTCACACTTTAGTTTGTACACCTGCACGGGGGGATACGGGCTAATTTACTCTAACTTGTGCTATTGCTTCTTCAATAGTTTTGTGACCATGACATCCAGACGCTCCTCTAGACTAGCAGAGAAGAAGGAGGTCCCAGAGACATCCAACAAAATTACCCTTGAAGACATATCTTCTTCTTCGGATCCAGAGTGGGATGATGAGGGCTCAGACTACAGGGTTGAAACTCGCGAAAGCGACAATGTGTCTTCTGAGGGTGGAGTTTCTCTGGGTTGTGAAGAGGAAGGGGGGGATTGGTGATAACCGAGCTCCTGATGAATTTGAGTCTGCCGTCATATTGGAATCACCTCAAGATTCCGTTGAATCGACGATCGACAATGACAGACTTGTCTGAATACGACTAAAGTACGGGATACTCAAAGGGGATACCTTGTTGCCATCAAAATCTGATCGTCCCCACAACCCTCCGGAGGGGTATATGGCAATCACTCGGTTGATGTGCATGGTCGGGGCTATTCCTCCATTTTCTCCTTACGTCGTCGATTTTCTAAGACAAATGCGGATTGCCCCCATGCAGCTGCATCCCAATTCATATGCTTACTTGTACACCCTATATGTAGCATATCGTGAGATCTTAGGCATAGAGCTCACTTTCGACGACATTCACTTCTTCTATAACTTCAAGCACCGGACTCGAGAAACCCCTTCTTTCTGTTACTTCGAGTCTGTCCCTAAGAGGAAGATAATTCCAGCACCATTCAGTAGTAAAGCTGGGGACTCCAGGATGGAATGGTTTTATGTAAAGCAACAACCAGGGTGTGCTAGGAGGTGGACGAAATCAAGTAAAGCACTGGTTTTCTAAATCCCAACTCTGTACATATAAACCACTGCATTAATTCGCTTTTCTTTTTGTTTGCAGGTTATAACCCAAAACAAGTATCAGACCAAGTATTCTTTGATCGGATGCACCAGCTCCTTAATGGTGATCAGAAGTTTTTAACTATTGATGAAGTCCTTAAGGAAGAATATCTTCGTCTTCGTGGGTTGCTATCCATTACCTGTAGCATTGGTCATGGGATGGCTCCATATGTATATATTCCCCCAGTTTACGTAATCCCTGAAACGGGCGAAGGTTCGAGAGCTCCTATAGTGCCTCTTCAGGCTTCACCCTCTCCTTCTTCTACCCAAGATGATGAATTGGCTAACATGGCCGAAAAGCATCGCGAAGGGTATACTGTTCCCGAAGATGCCATTTCTCCGGAAAGGTCAACGTCTTCCAAAGAGTCACCGATCGATGCTTCTGAGGGAGATGTCCCTAGCACTGATGACCCACTATTTCAGGGTTTGGGGGATCTCCCCTTACCTGAAACTATTTACACTTCAGAGGATTTTAGGAAGAATCCTTTAGTTTTCACTTCTTCCGAAGAGACCACTCCTGCTAAGGCCAAAGAGCCCGCTCGTACTAGTCTAGCTTCGGACTCGGGTTGGTCGGGGGGAAAACACCACTTAGGACACACTTTACACAATAACATCACAACTCACTGCATCTTTCTCTTTGTGAAAATATTGATTTTGAATTTCATTCGTCTTGTTGTGCAGGCACGATGTCCCGACCTTACTATGATATTAGGAAACTCCGCCACAGCATGTCTAATCCGCCCTATGATACTGAGTATGATCGCCGCGACAATCGCAGTAGGGAGGAGAGAAGGCCCTATGAACCTTATTGATCGCGAACCTCACGTTCTCGCTCTCCTGTCTGGACAGACCCAGAGCGATATAAAGGTTACCAAGGTTGTCGGGAAGAGGATAGGCCGCTATCAAAAGACTCAACCTCTTCTCAAGAAAAGCGCAATAGGGAGAGGAGTCCGCCAAAAGATACTGAATCACGAAGCAAGCGTAAGGTCCCTGCTAAACGGCCTAGAATGGATAAAGAGGCTATGGAGCCCTCCACGCACAGGGATACTGAGTTGACAATCCCCGCCCCTCCACCGCTACATGCTGAAACTGCAGTTAAGCGGGCGTATCTGGAGGAGCAATTTCCTGATCATTACTTCGAAAACTTGACTTTTTTACCTGCTCTTGAGCCTATTTCTTCAAGGTGGGCAGATGAGGCCAAAGCAAAGATAGATGCGGTCGAGAAACAGTATTCAGAAATGTTCAAGTATTCGCGCAGCCTTTCCAGAATCATCCGCACTTTAATCACGAATGCTGACTCAATGCAAAAAACTGCAGAAGATGATGCAAAGGCTTAAAAAATCTAGGAAAAGACTTGGAGGATACTCAGGCCCAGCTTGATGTTGCTCAACGGGATGCTACTAGCTTCAAACAACAATTTGAAGATCTGCAAGAATGCTACCAAGATTTGCTTGAGTCCCATACCCAAGAGCGTTCTGAATTAAAATAGCAAGCCGAAGATGCCAAGTCAGATGCCACCAAAACGCGACTTGCTTACGCTGACCTTGAGCGGAAGAATGCCGAGTTAGTAAGGAGGAATGCCGAATTGGAAAAGAAAAACGTTGACTTGGCTTCTAAGTTAGCGGAGGCGGAGAACAGGGCTGCCCTAGCGGAGGGTAACGTCGAATGTGCTATCAAGTCCGCTGAGGAGGCCCGCAAACAACTGTCAGAGGCTTAGGGAGAGGTTCAGGGTTTCGGCGAATTAATGATTGAATTCTTTGCGCATATCATCCGCCGCCGGAACATTTCTTGGATTGAAGATTATCCATCTACTCTAGTCCAAGTATGGAGTCAGATCGTTGAGTGGGAGAAAGAGGAGATCAAGGTTGATTCCATTGATGAGGACAAGCTGATGGAGAAATATTTACGAGATGATGAGCCAGAACGCCTAGTTGAAGGGCGCCGCCTCATTGCTGCTGTTATGGACGAAGAGAGGCGGAGGGCTGAGCAAAAGAACATTCCCGAGGCTGGTTCTTCCTCTACTACCTCTGCAACTTCTGAAGTAGAGGGATATGATCCTGAAAACCCGGGGATCCCTCGGACAACTCTTTTATCCCCTATTCCCGAAGCGGCATCGGAGACAGCAGTTACTCCAGCCGAGAAGTCTTCGGAAGGTATCTCTACATTTTCACCTCAATTTGTTAAAGCTATCTCTACCTTTCGTCACGTGATTGAGCAATTGATGAAGAACCCATTATTTTCTCCTGAGTTGATAACGGTTGCTTCTCACTCTGTAGGTATTGAACCGTCCGAAAAGACAGGTGTGTCCCAGGGAACCGCCTCTGGAGCAGAGCCTACGGAGAAGGCTAAAGGGGGAAAAGACCCCCATAGATTCGGGGGTAGGAATTGAACCGTCCAAGGATGACACTCCTCATGATGACGAAATGATAGACGCCTTAAAGGATGATGGCGGCAACGGGGGACATGAGGAAGACCCTGAGGTGTCTATAGTCGGGGAGTCGAAAAGCGCCGATGATGTTACCTTAGCTGCACTGAAAGCTGACCAAGATAAACGCTTGCAACTAAAAGCTGAAGACTTAGAGCCTGAAAGCCTTAAGCCCCTCGCAGTAGTGGATGCGGGATCAAGGTTAGTTGTTAAGCTTTCGACTAGATCCATTACAGAGGAACTTGCTAAAAAGTCTCCTCTTGATTCCAGCGCTCCGCCTTCCGGGAAGAAGTCAACCGATTCCAACACTTCAGCTTCAGGGAAGAAAAAGTCAAAGCACATCTAGACGGAGGCCGAGAAAGAGGCGAGGGATGCGGAGAAGGCTGCTAAGAAGTCGAAGCCCTCTTCGAAGTCCAAATGATGGAGTGTCTTGCGTTATTTTAGCATTTGATTGACCAATAATTATTGTTGCAAGGGTGGCCCTTGCACCTTCTTTTTGCCTGTTTTCCTGTACAAATTCATTCATTTGCAAATAAAAAATAATTCATTTTCTGCAATGTCTGTTAGTTATTAGTTTTGGTGCTTTCACTGAGAATCATCTGAATTCTCTGTTTTTCGTGATTATCGTTCTACTTTTTGGACCGTTGAGTTCAAAGAAGTTAATCCTCAAGTTTCGACGTTCTTGAATATTTGTTGATTGATTGTTGAAGAACTATGGCCAAAGGAAAAGGCAAGGAAGTTCAAACCAGTCGAGGGAACGGAGTTGGTGAAGATCAGCAAAATGCGGATGTGATAAGGTCTCGTGGGCAGAGCTCGGTAGTGGATCGGACCGATACAGGAAATCCGAACCGCACTCAAGGGGAGAGCTCCGATTCGATCCGAGTAGGAGAATCTAAAGCAGTGCACTCCCCCAACCTGAACCGACCCGAACAAATCGCACTACACCGATCCGACTTGGCTTCCCAGCTCCGACCCGAACAAGCCTCTCAGCTCCGACCCGACCTAATTGCCCAGCTCCGATCCGATCCGTCGCTTGGTGATGTTGGAACCTCTACTCGAGCCCCTCCAAATGCTACGACTCCAGCCACTAGGGTCAATGATCAGGTCAATCCATCTGCGCCTATTACTCAAGGAGATTTCTCGTGCCTACTTGACATGCTTGAGAGTACTAGGGAGGCTATAAAAATCCACGAGCGCACCAATCTCATGATGCAAGAAAACATTAGACTCATGAGCAGAGAAATTAGCGAACTCCGTAGACAGAGAACCCCATCCCCGGTTCGTCACACGCCAATGGATCAGTCTTCTTCTTCCGAGGAAGAACGACCCCGTGAAAGGAGGCCGCTCGAACGACCTCAGAATTTGGAGCAGCTGACGTTCGGATCCTTGGGGTCCCGCGAGGACGCTGCACGAGTACTAGGACCCAATGATCCAAGCTTGAGAGAGCCTATGTTGTTACCGATGCAGGGATCCCATGTATTACCTAGAGACCCTAACCTTACCAATCCCACTCAGGGACAGATGCTCCAGCCTCTTCCTCCCGAGATCGACCGGGAGCGTAGGGAACGAAGCAGAGAAGAAGCGGCTCGAAGAAGGAGGACGTCCCCTGATCAGGAGCCCAGGGGAAACCCGAACATCAGAAGGAGGGCGTCTCCTGATCAAGAGCCCAGAGGGAATCCGGATACCAGAGCTAGGGAGCCTGAACGGCCCCTGACCAATGCTGACGTATGGGCTATGGTACGCCAGATCATGTCTGAAAGCCGGAACTACACCAATGAGGATTACGACATTGAGCGAAGCCATACTCCTTTCACTGACGACATCCTCAACGCTCAGTTTCCCCGACGTTTTAACCTGCCGCAGATGGACAAGTACAATGGGAGAACCGATCCGGGACAGCACTTGATGCGATACGCATGGCTCATGAATGCTGCTGCTGCCCCTGACGCAGTGAAGTGTAAAGCCTTCCCGACTGGTTTGAACTTGCTTGCCTTTTCCTTTGGCCATAGTTCTTCAACAATCAATCAACAAATATTCAAGAACGTCGAAACTTGAGGATTAAATTCTTTGAACTCAACGGTCCAAAAAGTAGAACGATAATCCCGAAAAACAGAGAATTCAGATGATTCTCAGTGAAAGCACCAAAACTAATAACTAACAGACATTGCAGAAAATGAATTATTTTTTATTTGCAAATGAATGAATTTGTACAGGAAAACAGGCAAAAAGAAGGTACAAGGGCCACCCTTGCAGCAACAATTATTGGTCAATCAAATGCTAAACTAACGTAAGACACTCCATCATTTGGACTTCGAAGAGGGCTTGGACTTCTTAGCAGCCTTCTCCGCATCCCTTGCCTCTTTCTCGGCCTCTGTCAAGATGCGCTTTAACTTTTTCTTCCCTGAAGCTGAAGTGCTGGAATCGGTTGACTTCTTCCCGGAAGGCGGAGCGCTGGTATCAAGAGAAGACTTTTTAGCAAGTTCCTCTGTAATGGATCTAGTTGAAAGCTTAACAACTAACCTTGATCCCGCATCCACTACTGCGAGGGGCTTAAGTCTTTCAGGGTCTAAGTCTTCAGCTTTTAGCTGCAAGCGTTTATCTTGGTCAGCTTTCAGTGCAGCTAAGGTAACATCATCGGCGCTCTTCGACTCCCCGACTATAGACACCTCAGGGTCTTCCTCATGTCCCCCGTTGTCGCCATCATCCTTTAAGGCGTCTATCATTTCGTCATCATGAGGAGTGTCAGCCTTGGATGGTTCAATTCCTACCCCCGAATCTATGGGGGTCTTTTCCCCCTTTAGCCTTCTCCGTAGACTCTGCTCCAGAGGCGGTTCCCTGGGACACACCTGTCTTTTCGGACGGTTCAATACCTACAGAGTGAGAAGCAACCGTTATCAACTCAGGAGAAAATAATGGGTTCTTCATCGATTGCTCAATCACGTGACGAAAGGTAGAGATAGCTTTAACAAATTGAGGTGAAAATGTAGAGATACCTTCCGAAGACTTCTCGGCTGGAGTAACTGCTGTCTCCGATGCCGCTTCGGGTATAGGGGATAAAAGAGTTGTCTGAGGGATCCCCGGGTTTTCAGGATCATATCCCTCTACTTTAGAAGTTACAGAGGCAGTAGAGGAAGAACCAGCCTCGGGAATGTTCTTTTGCTCAGCCCTCCGCCTCTCTTCGTCCATAACAGCAGCAATGAGGAGACGCCCTTCAGCTAGGCGTTCTGCCTCATCATCTCGTAAATATTTCTCCATCAGCTTGTCCTCATCAATGGAATCAACCTTGAGCTCCTCTTTCTCCCACTCAACGATCTGACTCCATACTTGGACTAGAGTAGATGGATAATCTTCAATCCAAGAAATGTGCCGGAGGCGGATGATATGCGCAAAGAATTCAATCATTAATTCGCCGAAACCCTGAACCTCTCCCTCAGCCTCTGACAGTAGTTTGCGGGCCTCCTCAGCGGACTTGATAGCACATTCGACGTTACCCTCCGCTAGGGCAGCCTTGTTCTCCGCCTCCGCTAACTTAGAAGCCAAGTCAACGTTTTTCTTTTCCAATTCAGCATTCCTCCTTGCTAACTCGGCATTCTTCCGCTCAAGGTCAGCGTAAGCAAGTCGCGTTTTGGCGGCATCTGACTTGGCATCTTCGGCTTGCTTTTTTAATTCAGAACGCTCTTGGGTATGGGACTCAAGCAAATCATGGTAGCATTTTTGTAGATCTTCAAATTGTTATTTGAAGCTAGTAGCATCCCATTGAGCAACAGCAAGCTGGGCCTGAGTATCCTCCAAGTCTTTTCCTAGATTTTTTAAGGCCTTTGCATCATCTTCTGCAGTTTTTTGCATTGAGTCAGCATTCGTGATTAAAGTGCGGATGATTTTGGAAAGGCTGCACGAATACTTGAACATTTCTGAATACTGTTTCTCGACTGCATCTATCTTTGCTTTGGCCTCATCTGCCCACCTTGAAGAAATAGGCTCAAGAGCAAGTAAAAAAGTCAAGTTTTCGAAGTAATGATCAGGAAATTTCTCCTCCAGATACGCCCGCTTAACTGCAGTTTCAGCATCTAGCGGTGGAGGGGCGAGGATTGTCAACCCAGTATCCCTGTGCGTGGAGGGCTCAATAGCCTCATTATCCGTTCTAGGCCGTTTAGCAGGGTCCTTACGCTTGCTTCGTGATTCAGTATCTTTTGGCGGACTCCTCTCCCTATTGCGCTTTTCTTCAGAAGAGGTTGAGTCTTTTGATTGCGGCCTGTCCTCTTCCTGACGACCTTGGTAACCTTTATATCGCTCTGGGTCTGTCCGGACAGGAGAGCGAGAACGTGAGGTTCGCGAGCGATAAGGTTCATAGGGCCTTCTCTCCTCCCTACTGCGATCGTCGCGGCGATCATACTCAGTATCATAGGGCGGATTAGACATGCTGTGGCGGAGTTTCCTGATATCATAGTAATATCGGGACATCGTGCCTGCACAACAAGACGAATGAAATTCAAAATCAATATTTTCACAAAGAGAAAGATGCAGTGAGTTGTGATGTTATTGTGTAAAGTGTGTCCTAAGTGGTGTTTTCCCCCCGACCAACCCGAGTCCGAAGCTAGACTAGTACGAGCGGGCTCTTTGGCCTTAGCAGGAGTGGTCTCTTCGGAAGAAGTGAAAACTAAAGGATTCTTCCTAAAATCCTCTGAAGTGTAAATAGTTTCAGGTAAGGGGAGATCCCCCAAACCCTGAAATAGTGGGTCATCAGTGCTAGGGACATCTCCCTCAGAAGCATCGATCGGTGACTCTTTGGAAGACGTTGACCTTTCCGGAGAAATGGCATCTTCGGGAACAGTATACCCTTTGTGATGCTTTTCGGCCATGTTAGCCAATTCATCATCTTGGGTAGAAGAAGGAGAGGGTGAAGCCTGAAGAGGCACTGTAGGAGCTCCCGAACCTTCGCCCGTTTCAGGGATTACGTCCACTGGGGGAATATATACATATGGAGCCGTCGCATGACCAATGCTACGGGTAATGGATAGCAACCCACGAAGATGAAGATATTCGTCCTTAAGGACTTCATCAATAGTTAAAAACTTCTGATCACCATTAAGGAGCTGGTGCATCCGATCAAAGAATACTTGGTCTGATATTTGTTTTGGGTTATCAACTGCAAACAAAAAGAAAAGCGAATTAATGCGGTGGTTTGTATGTACAGAGTTGGGATTTAGAAAACCAGTGCTTTACTTGATTTCGTCCACCTCCTAGCACACCCTGGTTGTTGCTTTACATAAAACCATTCCAGCCTGGAGTCCCCATCTTTACTACTGAATGGTGCTGGAATTATCTTCCTCTTAGGGACAGACTCGAAGTAACAGAAAGAAGGGGTTTCTCGAGTCCGGTGCTTGAAATTATAGAAGAAGTGAACGTCGTCAAAAGTGAGCTCTATGCCTAAGATCTCACGATACGCTACATATAGGGTGTACAAGTAAGCATAGGAATTGGGATGCTGCTGCATGGGGGCAATCCGCATTTGTCTTAGAAAATCGACGACGAAAGGAGAAAATGGAGGAATAGCCCCGACCATGCACATCAACCGAGTGATTGCCATAAACCCCTCCGGAGGGTTGTGGGGACGATCAGATTTGATGGCAACAAGGTATCTCCTTTGAGTATCCCGTACTTTAGTTATATTCGGACAAGTCTGTCATTGTCGATCGTCGATTCAACGGAATCTTGAGGTGATTCCAATATGACGGCAGACTCAAATTCATCAGGAGCTCGGTTATCACCAATCCCCCCTTCCTCTTCACAACCCAGAGAAACTCCATCCTCAGAAGACACATTGTCGCTTTCGCGAGTTTCAACCCTGTAGTCTGAGCCCTCATCATCCCACTCTGGATCCGAAGAAGAAGATATGTCTTCAAGGGTAATTTTGTTGGATGTCTCTGGGACCTCCTTCTTCTCTGCTAGTATAGAGGAGCGCCTGGATGTCATGGTCACAAAACTATTAAATAAGCAATAGCACAAGTTAGAGTAAATTAGCCTGTATCCCCCCGTGCAGGTGTAAAAACTAAAGTGTGAGCAGTGCATGCAGAAAGTGTAAAGTTAACGTTTGAAAGTGCGACGCAAAATCTTGACAAAGTAATAAGGGTCAAGGCAGTTCTTGATGTCCATTTATGTACGCAAGGCACTATCCTAACTGTTCATTAAGTTGACGATTATGCCAAGAGTTGATTAGGTCAGTTAAACAATTTTTTATGCATTAAGTTGGACTGCTCTTCGGTTCGGTTCGGGTGCATTCATTGGGATCGGATCGGAGGCGTAGCCCAGCCTTGGACTCGGATAAACATTGAAGCCCAGGAATCAAAATCGGATCAGTTCGGAAGAAGATTCCCCGAACAGTTCGGATCGGATTAGGTAGCCATGCCTCTATCCTCATTTATTTTACAGACCGATCCGATCCGGTCAGGTGAGCTCTATTTCCCTCTTCAACTTTTCGCCCTGACCCGATCCGACCTTCTGAATTTCTCTTTCTTTTCCTTTCCTCCATTTTCCATGCTCCATCGCCCGAACCAACCCCTGTAATCTCCTTCTTCTTCCTCCTCTCTAATTTTAAACCCAATCTCGTCTCTGAAACTCCAGTTATGATCGAAAACGCTATGACTCCCTCTTCCAACGCCTCGAAGTGGCAACGGAGCCACCAACGACGATAACGAAGAAAGAGGATGCTGTAGCATGGAAACCACGTCCAAATCGGTGGAATTGACCATAAATTTCAATTAAAACCAATTATCATGAAATTGATCAAGGATTTAAACCTACCAAAGTGGTTAATTTGGAGATTTGCACGAGAATTGTAAAAGCTTTCCTCTTCTGAGACCTAGAGTTTCGGAACAGAACTTATAAAACGATGAAAGAAAAAGAAAGTGAGAGGAAGATGAAGGCTGGATTTATATAAAAACATGGTGACTATTCGTATCCCCGCTCGGACCGGCTTGAAAGCCCAATAGCACAGCTTGGGCCACTAGTCCAATGTGAAATAGAAAAAGAAGAAGATCCGTTCGAGTTGGAACCCGAACCGAACAGCATGTCGTATCTCAACTTGGCATTTGAATTAAGCAAAAATTCGAAGAGAAAGATGAAAGCAAAAGGAAAATCAAAAGGAAGATTGCCAGGAAGGCACTGTGCAACGACAATCAAAGCATGCTCCGTTTCCAACAGAAGCATCCTTTGAGGGGGCAAAATGTTAGCCCACTTTGTGAACTAGGCAACACAAAGTCGAGATGTAAAGCGTTGAAGAACTTAGAAAGCATCATAGCGGATCGGATCGGAGAGCTGCTGCTGTTCGGATCGGATCGGAGAGCTGCTGCTGTTCGGATCGGAGAGCTGCTGCTATTCAGACCGGCGAGCTACTAACAGTCGGATCGAAGAGCCACTACCAGTTCGGAACGGAGCAGAGCGAAATGGATAAGGACTTAGTTTCAGCTTATTTCGGGTCGGATCGGATGCCCCGATCCGAACCCCCTCTGCACGCTCCTCCGAACCGAACCCATATTCCACGTCACTTCCCCACACGATCGCCTGAATATTCGAAGCGGTTATGACCAGTTCCTACCCACGATAATCTCTACTCTGATGCGCTGTCAAAACTGGAGTCCATCCGAACCCGAGGACGATGGGATGGAAGACACGTGGCTCCGAGCTGGATCGGATTCTGAGCAAATTTTCACCTATAAATACCTCGCCTAGAGACAATTAAAGGGATCTTCTTTTTGGCACTTTGAGAGTTCAAATACTTCCATAAACCGAATTCCAGCACTCCTAGATAATCCAAACCATCTTTCAACATTTGTTTTGAGACAATTGAGTGAATGTGTGTGAGTTGTGAGTGAAATTGAGTGAATATCTCATTGTAACTGCAACTATATCATCGAGAATAGTGATTACAAAGTGGACGTAGGCTTTTCAACGCCGAACCACTATAAATTCTGTGTCTCCATTTTACTTTTGATCTTATTTTATTCCGATTTTAGTCAATTTGGGTGTTAGAACCACTTTTTGGTCTAACAAACATCATGACATGTTTTAAGAAGGGAAAGACAGTGAAAATTACACAAGACAGTGGCAAAGCAAAAACTGAAATATGTTATGGAGCATTTCAGGAAACAACAAACAATGGCTCAAGCTATTTCAGAACAAAGCAATAAATTTCATTCGAGCATGTCACAAAAAGAAAATCAGCAAGGAGATTTTGTGTTGAAAATTCACAAAAGATTTTGGGAAAGTATTCAAAATAATCAATGAAGAAACAGTTTAATTTGTTTCCAGAAATGCAAGAATGATGCAAACAGTTTAAGGCAACTTCCAGAAATTATGCAAAATATAATCAGTGGTGTGTTGGCAAGTTTGGCATACTCAAACATGTTTCCAGATTTGGCCAACATTATCTTCGAAAACCATTTTTTGTGAAGGGTTTAAATCATTTTAGGAAAGTCAATTCAACATTTTTCTCTCAGATTTCAGTATATAAATTTTTGGAAATGAATCAGAGAATATATTTTTTTGGAGAATAGCACAAGGGTTCTGTTTTTTTCACATGATTTATGGGATCATTCAATCAAGCATGAATTTATACAGGGGGGCCACAAACATTACAGGAAAGAACATTTTTTTTATGTTTCCAGTAATCAAAAATTAGAACACTAAAGGCATGTTTTCAGGAAAGTAATACACAATGTTTTTGGCAAGGATTTAATCGAGTTCAACAATGCATTGAAACATTTTTGGGCAAATAATTTGTTTCCAGTTTTTTTTAATCAATCAGAGAATTATGCAGAACAGATGTCACGAAGGAAAGCAAGTAGATTTGTTTCCAGAATTGAGCAAAAACAATATGATATCATTCAAGACAGTTTTATATCAAGGGATTCAATCTTCTATCAAAGATTTCAAAAGAGGGAAACCGCAATCAATCAGCCAAATAAAAAGAGGAAACCATTTCAAGTCAGATTGAATCAAGTCTATTTCAACGCCGAGGTGATTAAATCAATAAAAAAAAGAAAAAAATTTCAAATACACAGTGGAACTAAAACAGGCCAGTGAATATATCACGCATGGAATCAATCAAGCAAATGGGGCAAGCCGATTTGAATTTGCAAAACCCTTTCAAAGTCGAAAACCAAACAGAGGAAATTTACACATCAATCAGCCCAACAATTACGCAATCAGATCAAGCCACTAATGCGAAATCAGAGAGTTATTTTAGGGTTTTATTTTACCCTATATTACACGCATATCATCACAGGCAAACACAGAGATTGGAAACACACAAAAATCAATTCAACCATTTTCAAAGCAAGAGAATTCAGAGAAACTCACTTAGTAATCCTTTGCTTTTCGATCGAGAGAAAATCCCTCCAAATCAGAAAGCAACAATCGAAGCATCAAGCCACACAGCATCGAGCTTTAAAGATTAATCCATACATCAAGCAGTTGAATTGATTTGGAGTCGGAGAGAAACCCTAGAAAGATTTCAGAGCCGCCGCCATTTTTGTATTCCCTCAAAAGGAAAGTGAACGGAATCAAATGAACAAAAGGGTGGAACCAATTCAAATGAGGTTGGCCAAGTTTCTAAGTGTTATAAAGGGGATGACCCTTTTATTTTAAATTCCTAGGGTTTAGTTTGTTTTCCTTTTTTTGTGTTATTTTAATTTGTTGTAAAACCTGTCTAAACAGTTTTCTGGAGTCTGTAAAATACTAGAATTCAGTTAAGGGTTAACTGATAGTCTACTAGAGTCTATAATTTCTAGGATTACGGATTACGAGGTTGTAATTCGGGAAATCTGATTGAGGGGATATCGGTCAGTCTAGGGTTTTGAGCGTAGGGTTAGAATAGGAGCAAGGTTTGCGAGTGTACATGGTCTTGTATGCGGGAACTGTTCTATCACCTAGTAGAAACCTTAGAAATGCAGCAGTAGGCAGGGTTTTGCCGAAGCTGGGTATATCTGTGTGTGATTTATTTTCTGCATTTATGTTTCTGCTATATTCTGTGATCTGTTTATTATTAGATATCTCGTTAGAATTTAAATTCAGTTAAAAACTGTGATAAACCCTATTCACCCCCCACCCCCTCTAGGGTTAATCTAGATCCAACATTTGGTATCAGAGCTGGTTTAAGGTAACAGCATGATAGGGGGTTCTCGTTGTATGATTATGTGGAGATTTATTGACTCTTGCCCCTACATGCTTGTGGGTGGTTGTCCGTGTCGAGAGGCAGGACGTGAAACCAGTGTCTGAGGTATCTTTGGTGGCCACCGGGGTGATTTAAAATTCCTCGTAAATAGAGACACCATTTGGTATCAGAGCTTGGTTTTTGATTAACTCTAGAATCATGTTTTCCCCTTGTTGTCAGTCTTCTGAGAGTCAGTCCAGTTCATCTCCAACTATTTTCAATGGAACAGATTTTTCAAACTGGAAATCCAAAATAGAATTTTATTTAAAATCTGTTAATATTAAATGTTGGGATACTGTTATCAATGGAAGTGATATGTCTGATAATAGAAACATTGTTTTCGATTCTCGTGCTATGAATATCATATTTGATTATCTCAGTACAGAACAGTTTATTCACGTATCTCATTGTTTGACTGCGCAGGATGTCTGGAGAACTCTCAACAAGCTCTATGGAAAAACTGTCGACTGCTTAAAACCCCAGAATGTCAACTCAAATTCAGATCTGTGCTTAAAAGGAGAAACAGATGAATCAAACGATGGAGAATAACCATATGCTGAAACTGAAAATCTCACATACGAAGATTTGGTTTATATGTGCACTGATTTAACTAAATTTGTTGATAAACTCCAATCTAAAAACAAATCTGTGAAATCTATGAATTCTGAGTTAACTGGAAAAATTGATGATTTGGAATCACAACTTAAATCGCTTAAAAACACTTCAAAGTCTGATTGTAGAAATTGTCTAAAATTGGAAACCAGTCTTGTTCATCTCAATAAAAATATTCAAAAGTTTGAAAAAGAAATTCTTATCTTAAAAGAAAACAAGATTGATTTATCAAGTTTGAATAATTTTTTACAAAAGGAATTTGAAATTTTTAAGACCGATATAAATTCCAAATTTGAAATTGCTGAAAAAGAAAATTTGTTGAAATCCGATTTGATTTTGAAAGAACTGGAAAATGAGATTGAAAAATCCAAGAAATTTGAGTTTGAAAAACAAAAACGATTTGAATCTGAAATCATGGAATCCCAAGCCAGAATTAAAACTCTTAAAGACGAAAATTTGTTTTTAAAATCAGACTTTGATAGATGTAAGATCACTAAAAATCATTGTTCAGATTTAATGAAAGAGAACCGTGATCTTAAAACTAAAATTCAACAACTTGAGTCAACTTTGACTAAATTTTCAACAGGTGAAAAATCTTTGAATATGTTGTTGAAAAATCAACTTTCTCCTCGAAATAAAATTGGCCTTGGTTTTGGAAAAACAAATGGCCTTGAAAATTTGAATTCGTATGATTTTAAAAATCCTTTAAATTGCTTCAAAAAGGATCTTTCTAAAAATTTGAGCTTTGGAAATTCCAAAAGGTTTTTAAATCACAAACGAGACAAGAATTGGTTTGATAACAACCCAGTTGAATAGATGTAGACCCCAAAAGGAAATAAAATCATTTTTGGAAAGACTAAACAAGTTTGGCTTCCTAAAGGCACAAAGATAGATTCGAATGGGATGTTATACAAACAGATTTGGGTACCAAAAGATGTTAACATAACTGTGAGTGGTTTCACTAATTTTGTTAAACCACTCGATCCCCTCAACTGTTAGGTACCAAAGGATGGCTGAGGAACTACTGTGCTGAAAAGAGTTTGAATTCAAGTTGTTATATATTTCTGTATTCTTTACAGTTCCCTGGCCAAGGTTTGTTGAGTTAGAGATTCTGATTTACACTGGATTCTGGTACGATCTCTAAACTCACCTATGTAAATATTTTCTGTTTTGATTTTTTTTTTCTTTTGTTTATTTCTTCTTCTTCTCCCTTCTATCTCTTTCTTCTGTCTATTCTAATTTGATTTGTCAATGCCATATTCTTCTTATTCTAGGCTGTCTTAAACTTCCAATTGTAGTATTCATATTATCTGGAAATTCACTTCATGTGTATAAAACTCTAATATTTTTAATGTTTTCCAGATCTTGAATTTATTTCTGTAAATATCTGCAATAGTTTTTGAAGTTTATTTTTATTGAATTTTTAATAGTGTTGAAGCATTAATATCATATCTTGAACACTGTTATTTTGAATTCTAAATTTTTGAAGATCTGAATAATTAATGAAATTTCACACTTATGTTGTTATGAGTTTCTTCCAATTCATTTTGGAAACGCTTAAAAAACTATACTCATTACAGCACACTGTTATTTATCAGTTGTGACAATTCCGGTAATTTTCAGATTGGCTTGAATATTTTTTTTAAATGTCTTGTCTCAGTGATACATCTTAATAATACATTTTTATTCATGATTAGTACAGTTGAAATTTGTTTGTTTGAAATCATCTGAAATTCCTAATATTTTGAATCTCACACACCACCTAAATTTGAAACTATCAACCTTGTGTGGCTGATTCATTATATCCCAGAACTTGACATTGATTCAAGTGATTTCAAATAAATTACTTTAATTTTCTAGTTCATGAATACCTCTCAAATTTGATGTAAATGATCTGAATTTAATCTCACACTTGTCAGAAATACTAGTGAAAATTTGTTTTGTAAAATTGGTCTTAAAATTCTCTGTTATTCCATGATTATCTGGTTTGAATATCTGTTTGTTTAAAATCATTTGAAATTATTGATTTACTGAATCACACACATATCTCGAATAAATTTTTTACAATCTAGTGTGATCAATTCATTAAATCCTGATATTTTCACATTTCTTCAACTGATTTAAAATAAACTGAATTATATAATCTTGGATCATGGAATATATTTTAGTGACCATCAGAAACATCTTCTGATGATATTGTTTTCTGTACTGCTCTGATACTGTCTTTGAAACATGTTTTCAACTAACTGCCTGTTTTGTGACTGCTGCTCTGATAGATGAAATTATTGGGCCTAATTTGTTATCTTGTCTGCTTGGGCCTTGTGATCGTTTTTCAATTTGTCCATGAAATTCTTGTTATCTCCAGTGTGATTATAATCCTCATTAATAGGGACACCAAGTGGTATCAGAAGCGCTGAATTTTTATGTATATATATATATATATATATATTTCTTATCTCTCTTGCTTTGTATAGCTTTTCATATTCCTCTTGTAATTGATTTTCAATTTTAAACTTATTTATTGATTATTCATTCAGAAATTGAAATCTTTATCCAAATTGATCTGTACATATAATTCATCAAAATTATTAATAGATTTTGAAATTGTGATGAATCGTGACTGCAATATATTTCACAACAGGAGGAGATTATATCTAGATTTTCATGATGGTTGAATATTTATTATAATATCTTTGAACTGGCAATTATTTCACGATCATCTTCTTTATCTATCACCCGTCTGCCATCCATCATGTTTTTATATTAATGTGGAGAGTATATATTTTTAAAAAAATCATCTTGTTTTAAAACAGTGAAAATTATTTGTGACTGAAATGGGACTATATCATTATTCTGAATTAGTGATAATTGAAAATTTTCAATAATCCTGGTACAGTCGAGCTTATTTCATAATATAATTAACTTAGAAATTTATTTCACAGTCCATTTCTGTACCTACCACATTTCTATCATCCATTTTGGTTTCATATACCGAGGAGTTTTTCCTTTTTAAAGCTAAAAATGATAAAAATATAATTAATATATAAGAGTGTCTCTAACCTCATTTAAAAATCCAAGCTCTAGTTATGCATGGTTATGAGACGTCTTATAATTTAAGCTGCGACTGATCTTATTTAAAAATCCGAGCTCTGGTTATGCGTGGTCAGTGTGCTCTTAAAAAAAAGGAAATAATGTGCTATAAATTGAAATTAAACTGAAATCCTCCTCCGTGTATAAAAACCATCCTATCAATCCATCTGTCTAATCTGTGAAATGTGTTGATATTTTATGACATATTATGATTTGTTGATTGATAGTTATTGGGATTTGAGATTATACGATTTTGTCACTTAAATTGAATTATTAATTAATAGTCCAAACCCATCGCTGTTCTTTGAACTTTTTTTTTATAATTTTTTTTTAAATAGTTGAAATTCATGTTTTTATAACTCTCCTCATTTATATATTTTATCGTAAATCCGTCATTCTCTACAATGTGAAATATGCCACTAGTTCTAAGTTTATTATGATTTTTGTTTGACTGATTGAGATTTATGATGACCGTTCTTCCTCTTATGCTGAAATTATATTTTTAGTCTTTTTTTCATCTGTATTTTAAACTCTGTATCCTTTTGATGATAACAAAAGGGGGAGAATGGGTTGAGATTTTGATTTTTGAGTGAATATTTGATAAATTCTTTTAATTTTGAAAATTTATTAATTTTCAATTCTCTCACTCATGCACAATTGTAGGGGGATCATTCAAATAGGGGGAGTAATATATATTTCATTTTTTTCAAACACATTTAAGCTCAAAATCTTATATTTGTTTGTCATCATCAAAAGGGGGAGATTGTTGTATATAACAGTGTTGTATACACAATTATATGATTTTTGTTTGATGATAACAACCAAATATATATTATTATATATGTGTGTTTGTAATTGTACTGTTTCTTATACTACACAACATACATAAATATAATATTTCTATTTAAATAAAATACAACTGTACAAAAATTTAAATATTCACAGTATTTTATTTGAATAGAACATTTTATTTCAATATCAAACAGTACACATTTTATACTCCATTATTTGTACATCACTGTATTACATTTCATTTCATATACAGGTTCATATACATTGTATACATAGCTCCTCACCACAGTTCACTCAACACTCATATATATTTCACTGTTGTAATTTTTTTCATTTATACATTCATTGTTACAAACACTTCTTAAAGTGACACCGTCTTCTGTCATCAATCTCCTGTCTTCACAGTTTTCCAATCAGTCCAGTCTTCATACCTGTCACATGAAACAGAAACACACAGTACACTGCAACAAGAGTAAAATTGAATACATGTGAATATAATTTTTTTTTTAAAATATATTTATTTGCCTCAGATTTCTGGTGTGTTTCTCATCATTTTTCATGACTTGATCTGATTAATCTGTGTCTAGACAGACAGTTTGTATATGTACATGGACAGGAAATTTTCTGAATGGCTGCATATACACACGTGTATATATATACACGTGTGCACTACCACACCAATCAGTGTGCAACTGAGGAGTAGCCACAACGGACCGTCTCGACTCAATGCATAACATAGCCATTTCGAATATTGAAAAACAAGTGTCCAAAGCAAAGTGTCGTGCACATGGCCAAGTCAAAGTCAAACAGCAAACAAGGCAGTTTCAAAGAATGGAATGGCAAAGCATGGTGCAGCGAGGAATAAGCAGGGAGCAATCATAGCAGCATCAATAACATTGAAGAAATGGATCAAAACAAATTACAACATCATACAATAATGCACAAGCACAAAACAGCATGTACACAAGTGTACAATAAATTCATGGACTACTCAAACCTGATGGTGCATGAATCAGCACAGCATGGATGAACAACATGATGAAAAAGCAAAGCTCAAGTGAATTACATGATGAATATACATGTGTATGTGCACAAATATCAGATTACACAGTGAAATGGTGAAATGGTGCATGGAGCAGGTCATGCAACATGGATCATGCAATAACCCATAATAAACATCATGACATGTTTTAAGAAGGGAAAGACAGTGAAAATTACACAAGACAGTGGCAAAGCAAAAACTGAAATATGTTATGGAGCATTTCAGGAAACAACAAACAATGGCACAAGCTATTTCAAAACAAAGCAATAAATTTCATTCGAGCATGTCACAAAAAGAAAATCAGCAAGGAGATTTTGTGTTGAAAATTCACAAAAGATTTTGGGAAAGTATTCAAAATAATCAATGAAGAAACAGTTTAATTTGTTTCCAGAAATGCAAGAATGATGCAAACAGTTTAAGGCAACTTCCAGAAATTATGCAAAATATAATCAGTGGTGTGTTGGCAAGTTTGGCATACTCAAACATGTTTCCAGATTTGGCCAACATTATCTTCGAAAACCATTTTTTTTGTGAAGGGTTTAAATCATTTCAGGAAAGTCAATTCAACATTTTTCTCTCAGATTTCAGTATATAAATTTTTGGAAATGAATCAGAGATTTTTTTTTGGAGAATAGCACAAGGGTTCTGTTTTTTTCACATGATTTATGGGATCATTCAATCAAGCATGAATTTATATAAGGGGGCCACAAACATTACAGGAAAGAACATTTGTTTTTATGTATCCAGTAATCAAAAATTAGAACACTAAAGGCATGTTTTCAAGAAAGTAATACACAATGTTTTTGGCAAGGATTTAATCGAGTTCAACAATGCATTGAAACATTTTTGGGCAAATAATTTGTTTCCAGTTTTTTTTTTTAATCAATCAGAGAATTATGCAGAACAGATGTCACGTAAGGAAAGCAAGTAGATTTGTTTCCAGAATTGAGCAAAAACAATTTGATATCATTCAAGACAGTTTTATATCAAGGGATTCAATCTTCTATCAAAGATTTCAAAAGAGGGAAACCGCAATCAATCAGCCAAATCAAAAGAGGAAACCATTTCAAGTCAGATTGAATCAAGTCTATTTCAACGCCGAGGTGATTAAATCAATAAAAAAAAGAGAGAAAATTTTCAAATACACAGTGGAACTAAAACAGGCCAGTGAATATATCACGCATGGAATCAATCAAGCAAATGGGGCAAGCCGATTTGAATTTGCAAAACCCTTTCAAAGTCGAAAACCAAACAGAGGAAATTTACACATCAATCAGCCCAACAATTTCGCAATCAGATCAAGCCACTAATGCTAAATCAGAGAGTTATTTTAGGGTTTTATTTTACCCTATATTACACGCATATCATCACAGGCAAACACAGAGATTGGAAACACACAAAAATCAATTCAACCATTTTCAAAGCAAGAGAATTCAGAGAAACTCACTTAGTAATCCTTTGCTTTTCGATCGAGAGAAAATCCCTCCAAATCAGAAAGCAACAATCGAAGCATCAAGCCACACAGCATCGAGCTTTAAAGATTAATCCATACATCAAGCAATTGAATTGATTTGGAGTCGGAGAGAAACCCTAGAAAGATTTCAGAGCCGCCGTCATTTTTGTATTCCCTCAAAAGGAAAGTGAACGGAATCAAATGAACAAAAGGGTGGAACCAATTCAAATGAGGTTGGCCAAGTTTCTAAGTGTTATAAAGGGAATGACCCTTTTATTTTAAATTCCTAGGGTTTAGTTTGTTTTCCTTTTTTTCTGTTATTTTAATTTGTTGTAAAACCTGTCTGAACAGTTTTCTGGAGTCTGTAAAATACTAGAATTCAGTTAAGGGTTAACTTATAGTCTACTAGAGTCTATAATTTCTAGGATTACGGATTACGAGGTTGTAATTCGAGAAATCTGATCGAGGGGATATCGGTCAGTCTAGGGTTTTGAGCGTAGGGTTAGAATAGGAGCAAGGTTTGCGAGTGTACATGGTCTTGTATGCGGGAACTGTTCTATCACCTAGTAGAAACCTTAGAAATGCAGCAATAGGCAGGGTTTTGCCGAAGCTGGGTATATCCGTGTGTGATTTATTTTCTGCATTTATGTTTCTGCTATATTCTGTGATCTGTTTATTATTAGATATCTCGTTAGAATTTTAATTCAGTTAAAAACTGTGATAAACCCTATTCACCCCCCACCCCCTCTAGGGTTAATCTAGATCCAACATAGTTAACCTAGGGAAAGACACCAGGGAGAGATAATACGTATATAAGAGCGTGTATTTGTGATTATTTTTGTTTTCAAAAGCTATATATATATTATTGGTATAGCCAAGGATGAAGTCGCATTGCACTAGCACCACTATGGAGATGGCTAATCGTTTCTCTTTACAGATTGAACGATGAGCCGATATACGAGGGGTACTGGTAGTGGAGCCAATAATGGGAATGCTGCTGACATGAGGACGATGTTTACTGACCTCATGAGAGAGATGCTTAGAGATGTTCAGAGGGCAGCTCCCAATGCTGGTAATGGTGGTGGTCCAGTAGTGCAGGCGCCTAGGGACGATTTTGCCAAGCTGTATAAGGATTATACTAGTCTTGGAAGGAAGCCGTTCCACGGAACGGAGTCGGCCACAGATGTTCAGGATTGGCTGGATAGCTATGAGCGTATCTTCGAAGACTTGGGTATCGAGGATGCGATGAAGTGAAGGATAGCATCCCGTCAGCTGCAAGGACGGGCAATGAATTGTTGGAATGCTATAAAGGCAGCTACTCCAGAGGATAAGATTACTTGGGATCAGTTTAAGGTTCTCTTTAGCGATAAGTTCATTCCAACTGCTCAGAAGTCAGTGTTGTTTAAGAAATTTTTGGAACTCAAGCAGAATGGCAGAGCTGTCTCGGAGTATATTGCCGAATTCTACACTTTGTCGAAATATGGGTTATCCCTAATAGATACTGCCGAGAAGAAGAACGAGAAGTTCATAACTGGTTTGGATGGATACTTGGGGGAAAGGCTTATTAACCACATCGATGAGACGTTTGAGTCGATTATGGGGAAAGCATTGAGGTCAGAGAGTCTTTACCCTAAGTCGAAGACTGAGGTTGCATCTGCAGAGGAGCCAAAGCCGCAAGCAAGCGGTGGAGGCAAGAATGGTTCTCAGAATAAGAGAAAGCAGAATCAGACTAAGGATGGCCAGAAGAAAAAGGATAAGAAGGATGTTGAGTGCTTCAGTTGTGGGAAGAAGGGACATTATGCTAGTAATTGTCGGGCCAAGCCAGCGGAAAGGAAGTGCTTCAACTGTGGCCAAGTGGGACATCACAAGGACAAGTGTCCGCAACCCCCTAAAGAAAAACAGATGGTGAAAGCATATGCCCTTAACGCTATTCCTTCTTCGTCGAATGCCCCAACTGCGGCGGAGAAAGGAAAGAATGTCATTATCCAAGGTATGCTTCCTGTTTATGATGTTCCTGTTAGAGTTTTGTTTGATACCGGAGCTTCCAGTTCTTTCATATCTAGTGACCTGGTAGATAGGTTGGGATTGGAGCCTAAGATTGTCGATAGACCTTTAGTAGTGACGAACCCGATTGGTGGTTCGACTAACCTTAACATGATTTGTCGTAATGTGGTCTTATCGAGTCATGGATGCATGTTTGTTTGTGATTGCTTTGTTTTGGGCTTTACTGGGTTTGGCATTATTTTGGGAGTCGATTGGCTCCAAAGATACGGGGTGGTGGTAGACTGTGAGGGCTTTTTGGTGACAGCTAGAGCGGATGATGGGCAGAGGGTAGTGTTTGGTGGTCTACCTAGTGATGGGGTAATGGCTAGTTTTCTAAATTCCCTCGACATCCCGCAAGGTGAGTTGTCAGGTTTTCCCGTGGTTGGCCAGTATCCGGACGTCTTCGAGGAAGTGACCGGACTTCCACTACATCGAGAGATTGAGTTCCGTATTGATTTGGTGAAAGATGCCAGACCTATAGTGATGCCACTTCGTCGTATGGCACCAAGGGAGCAGCGAGAGCTCGGGGTGCAAGTCAGTGATCTTTTGAAGAAGGGATTTATCAGAAGGAGTGTTTCTGAATAGGGAGCACCTGTTGTGTTTGCTACCAAGACGGATGGTTCCCTTCGATTGTGTGTAGACTACCGCGAACTGAATAAAGTGACAAGGAAGAATAAGTATCCTCTACCGCGGATAGATGATTTGTTTGATCAGTTGAGTGGCGCGAGAGTATTCTCCCAGTTGGATCACACAACAGGTTTTCATCAGCTTAGAGTGGAAGCTGAAAGTATAGCTAAAACGGCGAACGCCGTGTGGATTTCATGAGTGGTTGGTCATGCCATTTGGGTTGACCAATGCGCCAGCATATTTTGTGGATCTTATGAATAGGGTATTCAGAGATCAGTTGAATAAGTTTGTTCTTGTGTTTGTGGACGACATACTTGTTTATTCGAGGACAGAGGAAGAACACAAGGAACACTTGAGGATAGTGATGGAGGTGTTGAAAAAACACCAATTGAAAGCAAGGTTTTCTAAGTGTCACTTCTGGAGGAGGGAAGTGAGGTTCTTGGGCCATGTCGTTTCAAAGAATGGTATTGCCGTTGATCCTACGAAGGTGGCTACAGTACAGGATTGGTCTATGCCCAAGAATGCAATGGACATAAGAAGTTTCTTGGGATTAGCTGGATATTATCGTAAGTTTATCTGAGGTTTCTCCAAGATAGCAGCACCGTTGACTTAGTTGACCAAGAAGAATCAAGCTTTCGTCTGGGACGAAAAGTGCGAGAATGCATTCAAGAGTCTAAAGGACAAGTTGACATGTGCACCAGTGTTAGTCATTCCTAAGGGGAATGTAGAGATGATGGTATACACGGACGCATGTGGTACCAGACTAGGTGTTGTACTGATGCAAGGTGGTAGGGTTGTAGCTTATGCAAGTCAGCAATTGAAGCTGCACGAGAGAAGATACCCTGCCCATGACTTAGAAATGGCTGCGATCGTGTTCGCATTGAAGATGTGGAGACATTACCTCTTGGGAGAAAGGTTTGAGTTGTTTACCGATCATAAGTCACTAAAGTATTTTTTTCTCTCAGAAGGATCTAAATCTCCGACAACAAAGGTGGTTAGAATTCTTCGCTTCCTATGATTTCGACATCACATATACACCAGGAAAGGGCAATGCGGTAGCTGATGCATTGAGTAGAAGACATGCCAGTTTAGGGGCTATGTTTCTAGAATGGAAGCAACTGGAGTACATCGCTGGGTATGATTTCAGACCAAAGTGCGAATTGGATCCAGAAGTGTTAGCAAGTTTGACGATCAGACCCACTTTGATTGAGCGGATTGGTTCCAATCAGAGGAACGATCCTAATCTTTTAGAAATCATCTCCAAGTTAGAGATGGGAAGCGATGAGGAGATGAACAAGTACGAGCTTGATCGAGATGGATGGCTTCGAAAGAATGGAAAGCTAGTTGTACCCAATGTCAATGGATTGAGAGATGAAGTGCTTAGAGAATGTCATCACTCAAAACTAACTATACATCCCGGCGGTAATAAGATGTACCGAGACATGAAGCAGACCTACTACTGGGAAGGGATGAAAAGAGACGTTGGGAATTTCATATCCAAATGCATGAATTTCCAGCTAGTTAAAGCTGAGCAAAAGAAGCCTAGTGGTTTGTTACAACCATTAGAAATTCCAGAATGGAAATGGGAACAAGTCTCAATGTATTTCATTGATGGGTTACCAAGGACCAGTTCGGGCCATGATAGCATTTGGGTGATTGTGGACCGATTAACCAAGAGTGCAAGATTTATACCCGTCAAGTCGAATAGAACGGTAGCTAAGTTAGCTGAACTATATGTGAAGTGGGTAGTGAGATTTCATGGAATACCCAAAGGCATTGTGAGTGACCGAGATCCGTTGTTCACTAGTGGATTTTGGAAGAGCTTACAAGAGGCGTTAGGATCAGAATTACATCTCAGTATCGCGTATCATCCTCAAACTGACGGTCAAACAGAGAGGGTGAATCGTGTATTAGAAGATCTCTAAAGAGCTTGTGTATTGGATTTTGGTGGATCATGGGATGACCATCTACATCTAGTGGAGTTCGCATATAATAATAGTTATCAGTCCAGTATTGGTATGGCTCCATTTGAAGCTTTGTACGGAAGACCGTGCAACTCACCATCATGTTGGTTGGAAACTGGTGAGAAGTTTGTGCTTGGACCAGATGTGATAAGAGAAACTTCAGACAAGATCAAAATCATTCGACAACGAATGAAGGCTGTCCAAGATAGGCAGAAAAGTTATGCTGATAAGAGGAGAAAAGAATTAAAGTTCTCCATTGGCGACTTAGTGTTTGTCAAGATTTCTCCGTTAAAGAGCGTAATACGATTTGGTAGGAGAGGCAAGTTAGCACCAAGATTCGTTGGTCCATTCCCAGTTCTCGAGCAAATTGGGAATTTGGCATATAAAGTTGAATTACCAGACAAGATGGCAGGAGTTCACAACGTATTTCATGTTTCCCAGTTAAGGAAATTCATGCACGACCCAGATGTGACTATTTCACCTGATCAGTTGGATGATGTCGAAGTTGAACCCGAGGCGATTGGGAACCGCAAGCCTATGCGTATTGTTGGGAACGATACGAAGCAACTTCGAATGAAAGCGGTGAATCTAGTCAAAGTTCAGTGGGGCGAGAATGAGAATGACTGTACTTGGGAGACAGAGGAGAGCATTAGGAAGACGTATCCAGAACTCTTTGCCTGGTAAGATTTCAGTTTCGATTTAGTTTTCCGCATGCTAGGATAGACTTGTTTTGCATGTTTGATTGTTGCATATGACTGGTAGGCATGCGGGATCCATTGTATGTTTTGGGTTAAGGAATTTCGGGGATGAAATTTCTTAAGGGGGGGGGGGAGAGTGTAACGACCTGCATTCTACGCATCATAGGATCGTAGAATATTTGTTTCTTTCACATACGAAGTCGTTTGGTCATGTAACTTTGGGATACGATTATTGGAGTCATTTCCCATGTTCGTGATTTTTGCCGATTTTTAAATGACCATTTTGCCCCTAGCTAATCTTGTTTTGGCCATAACTTTTGACTGGAAAGGAGTTTTGACTTGAAACCACTTCCATTGGCTCCGTATGATGGTTTACAATTCCGTAGAGTGGTCACATTAGCCAAACGGACTCACCGTTTGGGAGATATGGCTGAAACAAGTTTCAAATGGTGAAAAACAGCTTAACCGGACCTAATTTGGGTGATTAGTGAGTGGGCCCATAACCCATTTCGGGATTAGGGTTATGGGGAGGCTGATAGGGTTAGGGAATTCAGTTTCTATCATTTTCTAGCCGCCACTCTTTGTTCCTTCAAGTTTAGCCATGGCCTTCACTTTCTAAAACACCCCAAATCACCTTCTAATCGCTAATTAAGCCAAATCAACATCAAATTAAGGGGGAATAGAACCAAATCAAGGTTAGAGCTGCTGTGTTACATTGGGAACAGCGCCAAACAGAGAATCATTTCAGTTTTAAGGTTTTATTTGTGGCTAAGGTGAGTGATTTGCATAGTTTTGCACTAATTACGGTTAATTAAGGGTAATTAGTGAAGATTAGCGAATTTAAACATGATAAAATTCTGGAAAAATATTTATAAAATTCGAAATAATGTTTTAGACCTCTGTTAGAAATTTGGTTTGATTTGATTAAGTTTTACTAATCATATCATTAGTTTTGCCTAAACATGCTTAAGGGGAAAACATGGGTTTTTGGGCATGTTTGATCCTTATAAACATGTCATATTGTTGTTTTAGTGTTTGTGGATGATTATACATGTTGCTATGACTGTATGGTATGTTCTATGATTGCGTAGAAGAGTTAGAATGGTTGAAAACGCCGTCGTTTGGCGAAAATAGCTTGCTGGAAAAATTTGCAGCAAACCGGATAGGAGCATTCATATAGGAGCATTCGGATAGGAGCATTCGGATAGGAGCAACCGGAAAGGAGCATTCAGATAGGGGCATTCAGATAGGAGCATCCGGATAGGAGCATTCGGATAGGAGCAACCGGATAGGAGCATTCGGATAGGAGCAACCGGATAGGGGCATCCGATCCGAACCGGATAGGGGCACCCGATCCGAACCGGATAGGGGCATCCGATCCGAACCGGATAGGGGCACCCGATCCGAACCGGATAGGGGCACCCGATCCGAACCGAATAGGGGCATCCGAGCACCCGAACTGAACTAGAAAGGAGCATTCGAACTGAACCAAGCAGGAGGGGGCGAACCGAACCGAACTGGAGGATCGAACACCAAGTAGACCTAAACCCGAGATGCTAAGGAAGTCCAAATGAGGAGTTGTACCTCAGGATCCAGATGGGAACCAAAGAGGGAACTTCATGAGTTGGGCTTTGCTGCGGGACGTGTGCTAAAGGGTTATCGATGTCTGTAACTTTAGATCACTATGTGTAGGGGGTACGTGAACGGATTCAGGGCCATAGTGGCCTAGGTACGACTAAAGAGTTATAGACCAATGAAGTGGGGCCATTTGTAAAGATTTGGTCATGACTCCATGGGATAAGCTTGGTAGTAGCAGTAGTTGTACAAGTTGAACTCCGTCACTACTTCGATGGGTCTAGTGATTGACAGTGGTAGACATCGTATGCTTTACGCACTAAGTGAGAGAAGTGAGAATGGTTGCTATGTTTGATTGTTTGCCTTCATTATGACGTACACACCCCCACCCCCGTATTCTTTACACCATATGATAGTGGCACCTTAAAGTATTGTACGGTATGTAGTGCTAATTCTTTGGTTGCAGGTTCAGGTATGGTTTAGTATACCTGTTATTGTTCTGTTTAGCTGCTTATCGCTCATACCAGACTTTTCGTCTGACCCAGAGTTTTATGTCTCTTCTTATTACTCTGGGTGCTCTCACGAGCAGACTAGAGACAGGTTAGCTGGGTATGCACAAGTAGCTGATCCGGAGACGAGCAGGAGGCTTCCACATATGATACATATAGATATTCTCCCTGTGTTGTTGAAGATCACTGCTTGGGCATTAGTAGTGCATCTTCTACATTAACTTTCTTTTGCTTTAGGGACAGTTTAAAGTTGTAACAATGATGTTGGATCATAAGCTGTATTTGGATTTCCGCTGCTATGTTGGTTTAGTTTTCAGCTTATGCACTGTCTCTCCTGTTTTATGTCAAGATTATGTTATTATTATATTTTGTTCCATGCGCTATGAGACATTCTACAGGTTCCTTGTTAGTTCATTCTCTTCTTTCCTTTCTTTGGCGACCGTTCCGTGCTAGTCGGGCATGTGTACCGCGCACCTTCGGAGGAAATGCAGACTGGTGCGGGGCGAGTCGTCACAACCATTCTCACTTTTATTTGAATCCCATATTCAAATTTTACTTCTATTTGAATCCTATATTCAAATTCCAAAATTCCATTTGAATTATATATTTAAATCCCATCGTTTAAAATTCCATTTGAATGCTATATTCAAATTCTATAATTTAAATTCCATTTGAATTCCTTTTGAATTCTACATTCAAATTCCCTATTTAATTTGAATTCAAATTCCACATTTATTCTATTTGAATTTTAAATATTCAAACTTCGATTCAATTCTATTTGAAATTTCAAATATTCAACTCCTTTTTTATTTTACTTATTCAAATTCTATTTACATTCCTATATTCAAATTCTATATTTAAATTTTCTATATTCAACCTCTATTTAAATTCCTATATTCAAATTCTAAATTTGAAATTTATATTTTAATTTTCTATATCCAAACTCCATTCAATTTTTATAAACAAATTCCATTTAAATTTCTATATTCAAATTCTAAATTTGAATTCCCTTTGTTTAAATTCCATTTCACTTCTATTTTTAAATTCTATATTTAAACTTCATTTTTCTTCTGTTTTCAAATTCTATATTTTAAATTTCATTTGAACTTTCTTTATTCAAATCCATTTGAATTCCTTTGAATTCAAATTCTATTTGAATTCCTTTGAATTCAAATTCTATATTTAAATCCCTTTGAATTCAAATATTCAATTTATCTCTTGACAATTTATTCATTATATTTATAAATACTATTTTATAAATTTCCTTGTTTTATTTAAACAAGCCTACTTCGAAATCTATTTAAAACCAAAATCTTATTTTGAAAATTCTCTTTGCATTTTCTATATTCAAATTCCATTGAATTTCTCGTTTTCAAAATTCTATTTGAATTTCTCATATTCAAATTCTATTTGAAATAAAATAGAATTTCCTTTTGAATCTACGAAATTCCTTTTCATGATATTTTTAAATATCAATATTTGGGCCCAGTGATATTTAAACACCAAACAACCAATTATTTATTTTCTGACTCATCATATATGACAGTATATATGCAAACAAATAAACAAACAGATAATATATTTTTGAGGAATCCAGTTGGATTCCTCCAACCCGTTTTCCTGCATCCACAGACGTTAGTCAACATAGTAATACCCATCCTGCTTCGTGGCAGGATATCGCGGTATAAAAGGGGATCCATTTATATACGTGGGCGTAGGGTCATCCGCTAATGATACTGCGGGCATCCGCTAATGATACTGTGGGAATAATCCAATCACCAAACCAATATATATGTAATAGTTAACCCTAAATAACTAATATTTTTAAATCAACCAGAAAGCAATTCAAACAAGCATCAAACAATTATTTTTAACGAATAAAAATAATTCTAAATAAAAGATGAGTGATATTTACTCACCGTGATTTTTAATTTGTACTTGTCTCAATTTCAATTCCTTTCCACTGATTTACGGGTCTTCGAACTCCACACGAGTAATTTTTATTTGATTTATCCTCGCCTAAGAAAAATTCGAATTTTATAATCAAGCAAATGAATTTTCTTAACAAGGTTAAATGACCAGAATATACAAAAATTGATTTTTCTCTTTTTCCTACTTCCTGTTTTTGAATAGCTACAAATTTTAATATATATATTTTTCAGTCATTTTAATTTAAAATTTGTAAAATGATTCACTAACTAAATTCCCTTAAATAAATTTCCTTAAATGAATTAAAAATAAACTACTAAAATTAAATTAAAACTCACCATCGTTGTCCTGTGTCACTATTGTAGTGTTCATCAGGAAACAACCTCTTCCCTCACTGGCCTCGGAGACCTCCTAGGTCAACGTTGATGACCCAAACATTCCACGGAAGCCCCAAAACTCCACTGTCGAACAGCAACTCCCCCAAAATGATGAACGCACAGATCCTCAGCCTGTCCCTTTCCGTGTTCTTTGCAACTTTGGCCTCGCAGCAGTTCACTGCTACCAAAAACAGTCTTCGACATTGAATTTTATCGCCCCCATCGCACTGGCCAAAAAAAAAAAACCTCCGACATCCTCCAATCCCTCGTTCATCCTCAACCATCGCACTCCTCTATCGAACTCCACAATCACTATCAGAGTGTCCAAACTCCAACCGCACCCAATACCGAGGTCGACTTCCATTGTATCGCCATTCTTTGGACTCACGGTGCTTCCCTTTCCATCCAAAAATTGCGATGCTATTGGCCTACGCGCGCACCCACTCTGCTCACAAATTCTTGCCCAGATCGGAATCGATTTCAATTTTTCTAACTCCTTTTTTTTCATCTGAGGACTTCGAAATGGCAAGGATACGAAAGGGAGAAGGGATTAAACCATCGATTTTGAAACCAACTGATTTCGCCTTCTGTTTGTTTTAAGAATGATTTATTAAGGAGGATTCATGAATTCTCTGATTTTGCTGAACGAAATAGCATAGGAGGTCGTGATTTATAGGGTGGAGAGGGGACAGGATTTTAATGTTTGGTCGGTTAAGTACAGAGCAATATCTCTTAAGGAATTTAAAAAGATTTTGATTTTGATTTTAAATATAATTTAATTAAATTTGATTTGACATAAAGAGATTTTTCTTCTTTTTAAACAGATGTCGATTTGATTTCGATCCTATCCAAAATTAAATATCTCGGGGTTCACAATTAAAAATCATGAACCGCTATTTTAACGTAACCACTGCCGTCTAAATGTTATAACGAAATTCTGAACTGAACAGTAAATATTCAAAAATTAAATTTCGACGTATATACCATATTAAATCGATATAATATACTTTAAATTCAAAAACAAATAAATTCTCTGATAATAAAATATAATTATCGTCGTCTATATTCAAATAGAATATATAGTGATTATCTGAATTGTTTTGATTTAATTCTAACTTCGAATTGAATTATTTCAGTTCTCGTATTTCGATAATTATATATTCGAAATAAATCGTATATCGATTATAAATCGGTAATTCAATATAAAAATCCCTTTATATTATTAATTCAATATTTAAATCCATACTAAATATTTAAAATAAACTGTTCGAAAAATCCGGGTCGTTACATTAATTGTACCAAACTGAGTGATGGGGTGAAAGAAATGCACTTCTAATATACCACAAACCTTTATATTACATTGCGTACTTGGAAGGTGATATTCACTTGTTAATTACTAGCAAAAGGAATTGATTGGCATAGGATTTTATTATTTAAAACCACGTATTAAAATGAATACGAAAGCTTGATTGCCAAGTAACAATGTCACCACAAATACGGAAGTCCAAACATAAGTCATATAAATAATGAAGAGTTCCTACCTATGAAGAAAAACGTAAGTGAAGAAAATTAACCAAGACTATCGGACAAAGTACCACCTAAAGTCCGCAAGTAATGGCCATAGACAAACATTTATCTTTTGTAAAAAAAAAAAGTACAATACAAATGCACAGATATGAATATAATCATATATGCATGTAGCATTTAGCATGGAAACTCAACAATCAGTGACTGAAATAACCAAGGCAACCAATAAGATGACAGCAACCAAAAAGACTAAACAAATTATGCTTGGTGAAACCTAAGTAGCGAACTTGTTAAAAATGGGTTTAATCGTTAGAAAACTTACAATTAATCGCGGTAGCAGGCGAATCAACAGAGGAACCAGCACGCGGAGGAAGAAGCAGGAGCTCGAGGTCAAGTTGTTCCGACCGGTGCATAGACCAAGGCGGCGAGACTGATTGGGTGGTAGGGGACGGGCTTTCGATGGTTGCCGTCGGCACGAGGAGGTGATGGAAAAAAGGCAGTGGTGATTGCTTAGACAGTGCGTTAGTTTTTTTTCAAAGAAGTTTCAGATCTAAATTTAAAAGAAGAAAGAGGAGGCAGCTCAGATCTAAATGTAGAAGAAGAAAGGGAAGGCAGTTCTTTTATGTGTACAATTGTGTGTGTATATATACATACCAAGTCGGCTACACAGGATAAGAAACCGGTTACAAAATACAAATTGGTATGAATGTATTAGCAAAATGTGGGTGGATGTAATCCTTGACCCTTAAATATAGAAAATAAGACGTTACCATTTTTTGTTTGTTCTACCAATTCTACACTAACGCATGGTTTTTAATTTTTTATTTTTTACTTTTTTAAACAAGTCACACGCACAAGGAACCAAAAGAGACAACTAAATGTGCATGGAAAAGCAAAGTAAATATGTACCCAGTGGCATGCATAGCATGTTTTCTTCCTTCCTTACTTTTCTCTTTTTTACATTTAACCGTTCGAGTGTACCAGGTGAAGGTTACAGATTTGCTTTACATACCCAAAACGGCTAAAAAAATGACAAACCCAAATAGGGACACATCGGATTCAAATGGCTCTGTTTTCAAAATGAACTGCGCAAGCTGTTTCAGAATTCTGTGGCGTACAGAGCACCGAAAATGACAAATAAATATACTATGGTGATCAGTGCGATGAGATGGACACAACGGTACACAATTTGCAGTGTCATGACGCTCTTATCAAAAACGCGTTACAGACCCCCTTTTCTACAAAATCATATATACGGACATGCATACGGTGGTCCGTATGTCCGAATTTTACGAAACGAAAAATGACGTTCTCTTCATAATATAGTCTAATATTTTTAGTTCAAGTTCGCTTAAGTTCCGACAATGTTACGTTCGTAGCAATTATTAATTGCTTAATTAAATTAACGCGAACGGTACAAACTTACGTATTTTTCTACGAAATTAATTCATATGCTACATTTAATTAGACGCATCACAAATATAAATTTTTGAATTTTTATTTTTATTTTACATTGTTATTTTTATTTGAGCTATATCGGTTGCCGCTACCGCAAATAATCATCAAAAATCGATCCAAACAAAGCGACTAGACTTTGCATTTTCAATATAAATTATTTAAATCGCTTCTAAATGAAAATAAAATTTTCAAATATCAATATTTCATTATAAATCAATTTCACGATTTAAACCAATGCATTCAACGTTATGTTTATCGTTAATGCATATTTTAAAACCATTTTAAATCAATAATTTAAATTAAGTTCAATAACTTATATGGTCAAAATTAACGGGATGTTACAATCTCCTCCACTCATAACTTTTCGTCCTCGAAAAGGAGAGTTTGGAAAAAAAATCTTATACATATAACAAATATTCTTACTTATACAAAGTTTGGAACAAAATAAATTGTAAGATTTTAAATTCAAAAATTCATCCTTACATTATTAATTAGATTCATTTGTTCTAAATCTATTTATTAAATTCACAATCTTTATTTCAAACACTTTTATTAAAGTTCGAGTTTTCTTATGATCACGACTTAAATTATTTATAACAAAACTTAAATTTTGAAAATATGATTCTCGTGTTTGAAGTAACTTTGAAATCAGAAATATGTATTTTGTTAATAATCCAAAGTTGTTGTATTTCTCAAGACATTTAAAACTTTTCTTTCTTATTTTATTATGTTCAAGTTATATGAGTTTAATTGCAGGTTTTGATTTGTTATTTAATGTTTGAAAATACTTGATAACTCGAAGTTTAACAAGCTTACTGTCGTTCTTATAAACGTTAGGCATACGCTGGCCAGGCGCATGACTAAGATCTATAAGTACTAATATACTTGTTCCAACTCTGAGAGAAAATACTTAAAACATTTAAAATAGATATAAAAAATACGTTCACCAATGGATCGCGGTTACTCGGCAGTTACGCTACTATCCCAGTAGAATCGCTTGTAATCATAGGTTTCACACCACTCGAATTTCGTCATGGTTGTTGCCATATATCGAAGTTACACGACAGTTACGATCACTATCTCAGTGGAACCGCTCATAACTATAGGCTTCGGCCCCCTTGAATTTCGCTATGGCCTCTAAATTGCAGTTACACAGCAGTTACGACCACTAGCTCAGTGGAACCGCTCAAAACTGTATGGTTTGCCAACTCGATTTACGCTAGAACAGATAAATAATAATAATCAATGTGATCCCACTGAGTGGGATTCCAATATTAACAGATACTCAAATCAACAAAGCACCAACGTAGCTACGTTTTTCAATTTTCAATTTTCAACGGAAGGCACTTCCCATATCTTCATTTGGGAAACATACATACTAAATATATATAGTACTTAATTTCATGTTTCACATATATCGCACTTACATAAGTATCAATTTACATAAGATTTTCTTTTCAAATCACGTCTTTCCAACATATCATTCTCATATAAATTCTATTATATAAGACTATTATTTCAATCAATTATCTTCCAAATTTGTGGTTTTCAAATTAATCTCATGCTTATATAAGTCACATTAGTTTCAAACATTTCAAATCACAATATTCAGAAGTCGATAAATCTTCAAAATTTTCATTTCAATATCAATTTAGTTTTGTTTTCACAATTGATTTGAATATTCAATATCATTTCAAATCTAGTTCATATTGACAATTAATTCATTATTAAAACCCCACCTTCGATTTGAGTTACATATCACAAATATCATTATTCAGTTGAATATTTACATTCAATCATTTCAGACTAAATTGCTCGGATCGAAATTACATATTTCTATTTCAAATTAATTAAGTACAAAATAGTTTAAGTAAAATAATAAGCATGAAATAAAATAGGTTTGATTAAAATAAACAAGTTTTTGATAAAATAAGTTTGTATAAAATTATATAGGTTTTATAAAATAGGTTTGAATAAATTAAATGTATTTTAATACAAAATAGTTCGCAAAATCTTTCAGAATTAAAATAGATTTGATACAGAATAATTAAATAAGATAGATAAATTTAATACTATAGTTAAAATAAAACAATGGTAAAACATATAATAAATAATACTAATTTCAAGAATTATTCAAGTCCGATCCAGTTTTCTGAACCTTTCAAATTTTAGCTAACACCAATTTCGATATCAAAGTCAAACTTAAATTTAACTTAACATTCAATTGAAAACTTTCGGTTTGAACCAAGTGTTCAATTTAGATCACAACTCAAATTTTCTCATCCAATTTCTCATTTTCAATTTTCATTTGAAGTTTGAATTTTTCATTCATTCCATATTATTGGTTTTTAACCAACTTCCGAATTTCTAAATATCAAGTTCATCACTTAAATCAATTCTTCACTAGTTAAATTTTATCTTTTTAATCTATTAAACCATTAAACTTAGAATCCTAAAGTTAATCAATTTAAATTTTAAATTCAAACATCAGTCAAACTTTTCATATATCTTCAATTATCAACATACTAACTAATAAATCAAAGACATTCATCGAATTAGTTAAGTTAAATTAGTACCTTCAATTTAAATATTTTAACACATTAATCGAAGTTTGCAATTTAATATCAAAACCCTTTGATTTTAAAAGTCAAGCTAAAATAAATTTCACAATTATTATTTTTGTTAAAATATTCCTTAAACAAAATTGTATTCAAGATATTTCAAGTTTTCAAACTTACAAAATATCCCCTTTTCCCATTTCAATATTTAATTAGCTATTTAGATTATACTCAAATTAAAATTTTGTTCACAAAGGATTGGATCATTCAAATAGTCGAAAAATATATTTTTCAATCCAATAATTGGAAATCACGAGTTCAGTCGTTTCTTATCAAAACAACTCAAGACGTACAATTTCACTATCATAATACATAGGATTATCATTCAATCAAACTCGAGAATCAATTCCGGATTTTCTTTCAATCATTCAAAATATACATATATCCGTATATCAAATCTTGCTTCGCAAATCAAACTTCGTTGGATAAACAAGTAGCAAAGCTACCAAAGTGGTCTCCCCTAATTTGAGACTCGAGAATAAATTTCAATGAAGTGAAATTATCATTGAAATTATTTTCTTGTGACAAAAGTGGGTTCTCCATTCATATATTTTCCTTTTTTAAAAATTTCATAAAATCACTTCAAACTTTTTATTCGAAAATACTTGTATATACTACTAGTACTTTTTCCAAAACCTTAGAAATCAATTTCAAAGTATCTCGGAACCAAATTCTCAAGTTTTAGTCAAACGATCTCCTTAGTTATAATTAAATCATTTTATTCCACAACTTATCTTTATTTGCGATATACACTTTTCATTTCATCTCAATGGTTTAACATTCTTCAATTTATTCATCAATTCAGTATACATTAGTAGTTACACTTCCAAATTTCAACAACCATTTGTTCTTACTACGTGTATTTCCCAAATATTTGATTCAAATTCAATAAGTGAATAACTAATTTTATTAATTCCCTTACTTTATACTCGTAGTCTCGACAAACCGTGACAACCTGAAGATGGATCCCAAATGGGATCAAGATTCAAATCTAAGGAGATCTTAATAAAGAAAGCTATCGAAGAGAATGGGTTCGAAGAGTAGAGATTTATAAAAGAATTTAAATTTCAAAATACTTTACGTTTCAAAATAATTTATATTTTCAAAATGCTTTATTTTTTAAAATACGCTCTCTAAAGTAATTCTGGTGATAATTCCACTCATTCTGGGGTATTGCTACCCTATCTCTAATGAGTTTTTAAACCCGATAAGCTAAGCTTTGTATAAACCAAAGCTCTGATACCAACTGTAACGACCTGTCTTTTCAACCGCTCCAAGCCGGTAACTAAACCAACTCAAAACGTTCAAAATGACGACTTGTTATTAGCTTACAGGGTTTAAATAGAAAATACAGAAAGAATCACAGAGTACAATATTTGCAGAGAAACGAATTTTATACAAATATCAAAATTTTACAAAACATTCTGCACAACGGAATAATAAAGTACATTCATAAGTTTTAAAATAAAATTTACATTTCAGTCGAGCCTTGCGCGCACATATGCGTCTTCATGTTCCTCTCCAGTTTTGCGAGCTGAATATCTTTAAATCTGGAACATTGGGATCCGACCCGAGCGTTCCATGCAAAAACACAAAACATCCGAGTCAGGATTAAACTTATTTCAAGTAAGTTACTTCAAACAAACACACAAATATAATTGTTAATCCCGAAAAAATATATTCTAATAACTCAAGCATAGTAACCATGGACTGCCGAAATAGGGACTAATAAGGTCGAAGTATTTTGCTGCAACAATAACAGGATGGGATAGCAAGAGTAACTTATGCCATGGTCCATAAGTGACCAATTCCAAGTGTAGCGATATATATCATAAGACTAGAGACAAGACGACAAACACGCAAATTTGACCATAAGCAAATAACATATTATACTATTGTGTAGGATATGAAATAGAAAGTCCCACAAGGTAAGGCATCCAAGTTCTACACACAATAGAGTATTGGTGTACGAATTTACCCATACGTTTCATTCATGCATGTGCACACTCTAAGGTCGAGGCATGCTTAATATACGGTGTAAACATATATAAAAATTCAAGTATGGAAATCTTAACCTACAAAACATTGTTATGGCCAAAATGTGGATCCAAAGTTCTAATTTGTATACATATGCTGATCAGAATTTTTATTTACAAAATTAACTGTCCCAAACTGAGTAATGGGGTGAAAGAAATGCACTTCTAACATACCACAAAGCTTTATATTACATTACATACTTTGATGATGATATTCACTTGTTAATTAACAGCAAAAGGAACTGATTGGCATAGGATTTTACTATTTAAAACCGCGTATTAAAACGAATATGAAAGATAGATTGCCAAGTAACAATGTTATAAACAGGGAAGTCCAAACATAAGTCATACAAATAATGAAGAGTTCCTACCTATGAAGAAAAACGTAAGTCAGGAAAATTAACCTAGACTATCAGACAAAGTACCGCCTAAAGTCCGCAAGTAACGGCCACAGACAAACATTACCTTTTGTAAACCAAAAAAAAGTACAATACAAATGCACAGATATGAATATAATCATATATGCATGTAGCATTTATCATGGAAACTCAAAAATTAATGACTGAAATAACCAAGGCAACCAACAAGACTCAACGAATTATACACGGTGAAACCGAAGTAGCGAAATTGTAAAAGGGTTTAATCGTAAGAAAACTTACAACTAATCGTGGTAGCGGGCGAATCAAAAGAGGAACCAGCACGCAGAGGAAGAAGCAGGAGCTCGAGGTCAAGTTGTTCCGGCTGGTGCGCAGACCGAGGTGCCGAGATTGATTGGGTGGCAGGGGACGCGCGCTTTCGATGGTTGCCGTCGGCACGAGGAGGTGATGGCAAAAAGGCAGTGGCGATTGCTTGGAGTGTCCGTTAGTTTTTTTTTCCTTTTTCAAAGTTTCAGATCTAAATTTAGAAGAAGAAAGAGGAGGCAGCTTCGGATCTAAATGTAGAAGAAGAAAGAGGAGGCAGTTCTTTTATGTGTACGGTTGTGTGTATATATATACACCAAGTCGGCTACATAGGATAAGAAACCGGTTACAAAATACGAATTGGTATAAATGTATTAGTAAAATGTGGGTGGACGTAATCCTTGACCCTTAAATATAGAAAATAAGACGTTACCATTTTTTGTTTGTTCTACCGATCCAACACTAACGCATGGTTTTTAATGTTTTATTTTTTATTTTTTTAAACAAGTTACACGCACAAGGAACCAAAATAGACAACTAAATGTGCATGGAAAAGCAAACTAAATACGTACACAGTGGCATGCATAACATGTTTTCTTCCTTCCTTACATTTCTTTTTTTTTTTACATTTAACGTAGGTGAAGGTTATAGATTTGGTTTACAGACCCAAAATGGCTAAAAAAAATGACAAACCCAAATAGGGACACATCGGATTCAAAGGCTCTGTTTCCAAAATGAACTGCACAAGCTATTTCAGAATTCTGTGGCGTACGGTGCACCGAAAATGATAAATAAATAAACTATGGTGATCAACGTGATGAGATGGACGCATCGGTACACAGTTTGCAGTGTCATAACGCTCTTATCAAAAACGCGTTACGGATCCCCTTTTCTACAAAATCATATATACGAACATGCATACGATGGTCCGTCTGTCCGAATTTCACGAAACAAAAAATGACGTTCTTTTCAAAATATAGTCTAGTATTTTTAGTTCAAGTTCCGACAACATTTCGTTCGTATCAATTACTAATTGCTTAATTAAATTAACGTAAACAGTACAAACTTATGTATTTTTCTACGATATTAATTCCTATGCTATATTTAATTAGACGCATCACAAATATAAATTTTTGAATTTTTATTTTTATTTGAGCTATATCGGTTACCGCTACCGCAAGTAATAATAAAAAATCGATCCAAACAAAGCGACTAAACTTTGACGTTTTCAATATAAATTATTTAAATCGCTTCTAAATGAAAATGAAATTTTCAAATATCAATATTTATTATAAATCGATTTCACGATTTAAAGCAATACATTCAAAGTTATGTTTATCGTTAATACATATTTTAAAACCATTTTAAATCAATAATTTAAGTTCAATAACTTATATGATCAAAATTAACAGGATGTTACAAATCAGAATTAATCCGACCAAAAAACCGATTATATGATGCGACAACCTCAGTACTGTGTCTATGCTGCAATCCAGTCCTCCACTCTCGTACGAAGCATATAGAGTTGGATCTATACTTTGTAAGAGAGAAAGTAATTGATGGAAAGCTCGAGATCAATCATCTCCTCGCTACCTTTCAAAAGGAAGATTTTTTAACGAAACTTCTCTCAAGATGAAATTTTGAAAGATTCAAGATAGATCTTAGAATTTCTGATATTAAAGAGAATTTGGAGAAAGTAGGAGAAGCCATGAAAGAGGATAGAGAAAACCTAGTTACATTTGACGGGGGAAATAGCAAATGAACGGTTCACCGCACTTATATTCTAGGGATTCAAGGGTTGTTTTGTCCTTTTACATTTCAACTATCATATTACAATATTATATATATGAATATATATACGTGTGTATATATATATATATATATATATATATATATATATATATATATATAAGTTGTACAACAAACGTAGTGAAGCAACTTTATCAACTTAATAATAATAACATCAATATTTTCCTTTGCTTTGTGTAGCTGTTGTGTTGCTGTTTTACAAACGTACTTTCATACTTTTTTTGCTCTAATTCGAGTCTTAAATGAGAACAGTACGGATATGGACCAGACGTCTTTCACCCTCAGACCAAGTCGGACATTGGAGAATTATACAAAATTTAAAGCCCTACTATTAATAGTTTATATCAATGTGTCTGAAGTAAATCTTTTCGCATGTTTACATTTACATGGAATCATTTACAAATTATATCACTTAATTATTAAAGGGTAAGTCTGTTTAAACACAAAATTTGACACAAACTAAGGACAAAAAATCTTAATCATTAGATTGTCTTCTGATTTCCATTACTCACGTAAATATAAATTAATCTAATGACTGAGATTTTATGTTCTTTAATTTGTGTCATGTTTTTATGTTTAAATAGCCGCTCCCATTATTAAATAACTGCAGCTGCATCAAGAATCAGCAAATGTAGTGCTAATATTAATGTTTGCAGTTTTACATTCAACGTATTTTTGCAGTTACAATCTTAACCTAGGACGGTCTAAAATCCAGTTTGTCCCTAGTTCAAATCCAGGTTTTGTCTGTTGTTGAAAGCCATGATTTTATCAACGGGCGCATATGCGAATATGTTTACAAGGCTGGAATAGTTCTATCGTAAAACACTACTTATGGTTTTATAAGTGCCCTCATGTTAACTGTTAAGATTGGTGCCATGGGCTAAGCAGCAATAGAGGACTTTGGAAAATTTCCATAATGGGACTACTTCTGACTTGTTCTGGCCATTAAAATTATGATTTTCTACCTGCAATGTACATTGGGTATGAAAGTTCTATATAAATAAAGCCGTTTCTTCTTCCATTAGTTTTTGAAGGAAAAGGAAAGATATGTGACTAGTGCTATATAAAAAACTAGTTTAAAAAGGTTAAAATTGGGCATTGTTATTGATACTCCAAATATTGTTAGGGGAAGACCAATTTTTTATTTTTTTTTTAAATTTTTACGGGGAGTACCAAGGAGGAAAGTGACCCCTTAACAAATAAATGTACTTTTACATTATTATCCATTTAGGCTTAATTTGGGTTTTTGTGATTTAGGAGACTTATGATTTTACGATTGGCTATTTCTATTTATACACCAAAAATTGCTAAACATATACAAAAAATTATAATAAACTAATATACACCATATATTACTTTACATACACCGTTTCTTTTACTAAAATATCCATGTTCTCATCTTCTTTTTCTTTCCTTTTTCAAACTTAAAACACAATTACCAAAAATTAGAAACTCTTTGCATCAAATTGAGTAAAAATTTACAAAATGAAATATATTTCTTGTACTAATATTGCAACTTTTATTAACTTTATGGAAAAAATTCTATTTCAACAAAATTACTGTAATTTTACAAAATAAATCAACACTTCTAAATTAAACCATTATTTATGAATGTTTTCTTAAATGAAATTTTAGATTTCATGATTAAATAATTTATTAACATATCTAGTTTGTATCAAATTTCAATACATTTAAGAATAATTTGACTTTTTATATGCAGAATTATTAAAAAGCAACTATGGAAAAAGGGTAATTTAGTACTAAAATTTTATAGAAAAAATAATGGTGTAATTTAGTAATAAAATTTTATAGAAAAAATAATGGTTTATGTTAAGGATTTTTCGGTGTATAAATAGAATTTGTCTTTATGGTGAGTAATTTTTAGAAGTAAGGGTGAAAATGTAAAAAGTAAAAAAATAGTCATCTACGTTGATCCCTCTCTTGACAATTTAAAAAAAGTGGAGTGTCCTTAAAATTTGGCCTCCCCTTAACAGAAACTGAAGTGTCAATAACAATGCCCTTAAAATTTATGACCATTAAGGTACTTGTTGAAAGGACGTTCATTAAACGGACGTTCAGTTGTAAATGCGTCTTTAAGCGACACTCATACAGCTACAATTATTGTGGTCGTTAGGTCATAGATAATGTTACAGTGTAGTCAAATGTTGGAAATTTTATTTTGGATAAAACTACCGGTCTTATTAGGCCGTACGCATGTCGAACTTATATTTGTATTGACAACCCAACAATAGCATATCGTTCGATCACAACGTTAAGAAATATGAAACGTTACTGATTTGAATCAGTGTTCATGTAGATTTGAGCATACCCAACAATAGCATTGTAATTTTTTCTTGCATAACAAATGCAGCTAAATCTACAAATGCAACAATAAGAACATGATTTTGAAATTCTCAGGATTTTATGTCCTTCATATTCCAAATATATTATGAAGTTTAATCAGCAATCAAGATAAAATCACTTATTTCTGGCATCTCCACCCCAAGACAGCAAATGCACATACGATCCATCTCTAGTTTTTCATCCTCCGGCGTTTTCTATTCAGTTCTAAAATAGAAGAGCTATGATTTTTATAAGATTTATATGGAAATCCAATCAATTAGTCTCACAAAAACTAGAAATCAGGTAACTAACAACTAACTGGCGATAGTAATTAGTTGATTTTCTGATACAATGCCTACACTGTATGCGGTAAAAGGTATTCGCATGCACGTAAATACCTCCAAAACTATATGAATTCTTATGCACATGCTCATATCACAGCGACCGAACAAAAGCACCTTCCTCCGACTGATTCACATTGAGTATCGATCCACCCAGATCCCTCTCTATAGCATTCGACCTATATGTAAATGCAAATATGTGTAAATACATGAACTAACTAGCTACATACCCTATTTACACAAAGGTGTATATAAAAACATACCGAATTCACAATTACATTGTCATCCATGACACCACCCAATGCAATAATGGAATTTCCAACAACTGCAGCAGCAGCAAATCCTCTTTGGGTATTTAATGGTTCGCCCATTATCCAAGTGTTTAATCGTGGGTCAAATATTTCTAGGCTGGAAACCATTTTTTCACCATCATATCCTCCCAGGCAGTACCTAATGATAGGTTCAAATATCAAAAAAAAACATATAAATTAACATACCACATTTTGATTTCTAAAACGTAGTTGAACTTCAAATTATATTTCTGAAGTATGTAAATTGATAGTCTAGTTTTGCATATGCTGTTTCAGTTTGAGAGCGAGTGTAAATCGGCGTAGATTAGATACAGATAAACGAGAGCTTACAATTTTCCGTTGAGATTTACAACTGAGTGACACTCCCTCTTAATATTCATGCTTGGAACTTCAGCCCAAAATCCTTCACGAGGATCAAGTCGCTCGACCGAGCTGAAACAAAACGAGCACTTTCTACTAAATTTGCACACACAACTTTCGGATATGTATATAGCTAAAAACATAGTTGAAATCACATGTAAAAAAGTACACATGAAAGAACTCTGAAAATGTCACAATAAAAAACATAAATATAGTAAAATAGTATAAAGGTAAGAAAAGTAATAAACGACCAGTAGGCAAATCAGTCTCTAGAAATTCGGCTATATAAAATGAAAATTAAAAAAGTATAAAGTGTTTGTTAGATGAATGATGCGTCTATTTATTGCTGAGAACATGGATGATTGCCTACATATCACATAAATGTTAATTTAATAGCACCATGTCTACCAATCTCTCTGTCCCTACAATAAATAGAGATGGCGGAGGGACAATAAGATCCGATCAAAAGTGAACGACCTTGCTTTAGTTAGATATTCAGGTGTTTATGGTTGATTTTATCTGATCCAGCTACATACGTTTCAAATCTGGACCAAACCAAGAAGAAGATTTGACTTTGATCCGATGATAACACTAAAATCATTTCAACAGCCAAGATTCAACAGATGTTCTACATTTCCTGAAAATTTATTCTCAATTTTCAGGATTAAAATTATACCCGATGGTTATTGGATACATTGTTGTGCATTTTTCATTTAATAGATTAAACTTTAATATAACATTTCATGTAAACTACTACACGTTTCATAAATTGATAAAATCATAAAACCTATTATTTCTATGTTCATCTTTGGTTATTTAAATTTTTTTAATTATGGGATTATGGTATTCAACCGTTATGTTTTATTATAAGATTAATATGGCTAGGGTATACAGTTACCATGATGACTTTTTCTTTGAAGTCTAAATTTGTAAGCAATTAGGGCTATAAATATTATTAGAAAACTGTTCATTAGTATTTGGTTAAATCAACACTCAAATATGTCATATAGAGGCACGCTGCATAACACCTCTGTTTGAAAGCACCCATTTTGCTACCTCATTTGTAGCCATCTGTTTATATAAAAGTAATATGTGTGTGTGAGAGAGTTTGTGGATGGAGAGAAATATGAGACTACGTAGTTGAAATCAGGAGACATTTAAATGTGTTGCATACTTTAAGGTGCAACGATATATATATATATATATATATATATATATATATATATATATATATATATATATATATATATATATATATAGAGAGAGAGAGAGAGAGAGAGAGACACACACACACACATACATACATATATATATATATATATATATATATATATATCACCTCATTTGCACCTCAATTATAGTCACTCGTTTATATTTAAATAATGCGTGAGTGGGAAAGAAAGTTGTTTGGAGGCGAGAGAAAGGGGATTGGATATTGCACTATCTGGAGTGCTCTTGATCCCATCTCCTATATATATATATATATATGTGTGTGTGTGTGTGTGTGTGTGTGTGTGCGTGTGTGTGTGTGTGTGTGTGTATGCGTGTGTGTGGGCACGCATATATGTAAAGAGAGAGAGTGTGAAGAGGAGCCAATTAGAAGCTGAAAATTTTCGATATCGGAACGCAAGTTGAACCTTAATCGCTCATGTTTCAATGTTTCGAAGGTCGAATCATGATAATCACGCGGTTTTGTTTAAAAAAAAAAAAATTATTATATGGCAAAAAACCGTACATAATACACTAAGTCATGTAAATTTGTATGACACCAAATCGTCTAATATATATTTTATTAAATCATTAATTGCCACATTTAAATCTTCAATATACACGGGTAGGAGCGTATTGTTAATTAAAAAAGTCACAAAAGAGTAGCAACTATAACATGATCTTTCTTGTGATGAAGAGAACCAAAAAATAATACTAGTGACAATAACCATAACAATATAAACTGTAACATTTACAATTACAAATTAGATAATACAATTGTGAGGATAAGTAACATGAGAACTTAGTGAGTGTTATTTAGTCTTTGAAACCCAATTTTTGAGGGTTGAGTTAAAAAGTTTTTTTTTTTCAAAGTTACAGGGTCGAACCATGGGTTCATGCACACACAATGTTATTTTATTTTGAGGACCGTAACGCTTCAGGATTCAAATTTAATCGCGGTCGGACCGAGGTTGAGTTGGGTCTTTAAAACACTGGCTGAAAGTTATGATTATCTGTTACAGCTACCCAGATTGCAACATTCTTTTTTCCAAAAGATAAAACAATCAAGTACTAACAACTGCAACCATTCAATCTTATACACATTTGAGAATCATCCCATTAAAACAAACCACATAGCTTATCGAACTTGCTATTAGATACGCTCTCACTGGCGTTGACATATTCGTGCTTTCAATTAGATCTTACAAGACAGATCAGATCATTCAGATCGCATTGGATCTTTCATGGTATCCAGGGTTACACATATTCAGTGGTTGATGTTGGATAATTAAAACAAAAACCGAAGTCTTTTAGTTGTTTGTTCTTTAGTATTCCTTATTAATAAGAAAACGTTTTATTCGATGGAGGCTGTTAATTTTGATTTACGAGCTTTTGAGAGAGAAAAGTTATATACGTTTGTTTTTACTCTCTTCTGAAAAGGTAATTTGCTTACATAAGTCTTTTCATCATTTGACTTCCTACATTTTATATTAATGGGAAAACGTTTCTATGAGGGTTTATTTACAGAGATTGATCATTGACCGAACAAAAAGTAAAATTTGGCTTTTATTTTCATCTTCTCTTATGTCTCTTTCAGTAGAAATATATATGTATATATGTCTGTATACAACAAATTATCTTCTCTTTTCTCTCTTCAATTTTCTCTAAAATTAAAACTCTCTTAAACATACCTAAATCATGCACAGTGTCTTCTATAATATAAATCTCCAACCCTTCATCCTTGAGTACACAAGTTTAAAAGACGGTTTTGTTAATCCTGGGGAGCGACTGCAATTATTGATTGCACCATAATCGTGCTGAATTTCGCTTTAAAGAAGTGACCTCATCCACTACACAACTTCCCCACTCTCTCTTATTTTTGTTCATACCCATCAATATTCTAACAATTTGAAAGTGAAATCTTATCTAGGTTTGGAATAAAGATTTGACTATTATGATGACCGATGCAAGTGGAGAAAAAAAAAATAAGAATAGAACAAAGTTGAATTGAATCCAAGATTTTCATATTTCAACAACTAATATAATGAGTTAACGCTAAGGTATGTTTCAAAATTCCATTCAATTTTATTCCAATCATTCCAGAGTTTGGTAATAACCTCATTATATTGAAAATTTTGTGAATGTAGAATGATTTTAAAACTAAATTTCATTCAAGATACATGTTAAAGCATAATGGAGTAAAATGAATATATTATGTTGAGGACAAATTTTCCAATGGGGCTAGTTTTCAAAACAATTTCGCTTTAAGGCTGATCTGCAAACTTATTACTAAACAGGGCTGGTTTTGGCCCAGTCAGCAGTCACGTTACCGATTTTGTAACCGCCAGAATTAGGCGCAACTCATAATTGTGCCTTCTTCTTTTTTTACATTTTTTATTGGGTGCAACTTTGAGTTGCTCCCATATACCTGGCAATGTTTACAAGGCAGCAAGCCTTGTTTTTTTTTTCTCTCTATTATATGGGCGCAACTCAAAGTTGCGTCCATATAACTTGCAAAAATTAAAAGATTGCTAGTCTGTGTTTTTTTCTTTATTATTATATGGGAGCAACTTTGAGTTGCGCTTTTTTTTTTAATTTGGGGCACAACTATGAGTTGCGTCCAGACGAGGCAGTTACACTTTTGCTGACTGTGCACAAACCAGCCATGTTTGGTAATAAGTTTGAAAATCAGTCCTAAATGCTAAATTGTTTCGAAAACAAGCTCCGAAAGAAAATTTGTCCTTATGTTGACAATATCCCTTTGTTGAAATATAAATTCGTGATAAAATATAATTGTTATGTGTAATATCTCCTTTCGTTTCTACAGTATTAACTAAATTAAAAAAGTTTTTAATTACATAGTTTGAATAGAGAAGAACATAGAATTATATGTCCATAAATTTTGTATTCGTATTAATTGTTGAAACGAGCAAATGCCTTTTGAAAAAAGCATATTACTTTTGAAAAAACATATAGATTACAAATATTTATTACCGTATTGGTATGCTAAGAAGTTTAACGGTCAGCAGTTAGTGTCATGCATGTGAATACTTTCACTTAGATTAAGGAGTGTTATTTACTTCCAAACTTTTGGTAATTTGAATAAATGGTTACTCGTTGATTATATATATGTAGTATAACTAAACACTGAAAATAAAGAAGCTTTTGTAATGTATAACACTCCTTTTTTTACCTTATATAAGAAGAGGAAAACACAAAACCTCCGTTTCCCTTTTTGAATTTTGTTGTCAAATCATTATATTATATGACTTTAAGATTTCAATATTTAAGGCTACACAAATTTCATCGTTTCATTTTTGTGTGGATTAAGACAACATTTAAATGTTTGTAAATATAGGCATTATCAAATTAACAATTGACATTCTTTTGCTTGAGCATTTATTATTTTCTCTCATAATAATGTTTAAGTTTCAAATTAAAAGATTTGCAAAAATTTCCATATACGGTGTTTTAAATACGAAAAAAAAAAATACTAATTTGCTTTAAATGCTTCCTTTAAGAAATTTAGAGCATTAAATCACAAATTTAATTTACGGAAGCAAAATATGATTCTTTAATGATTTATTAATATTTGGATGGAGAAAAATTCATGTTGGCTATAAAAAGGTTCATCAGAAAAAACGTTATCTTCTTAATGGTACGAGTATATTTTGATTACATTTCAGTAGCAAACTTATTCTTGTTCATTGCACGTTCGTATTTAACGTCACAATTCAAATTGAAATATATCTCAAGGGATTTGAGACATTGTCGCTTTGTAGAGATCATGGTTTGAAAACTCAGACGGCACCCCGAAATTTCAGTGGTACCGTACCGGTGCCGCAACCAACCGAAACGAGATCGTTAGAAAATCTCGTTTCGGTTAGGGTTTTCAAGAAAAAGCGTCATCGGCTTAACTGCGCTTCGTCAAACCGACCGCAACTTGTTGAAATCGACCTGGACTTGGATTCACTTGTTGAAATCGACCTGGATTTGCCTTCAACTCTTCAAATCGACCTCGATTTGCCTTCCCCTCTTCGAATTGACCTCGACTTCCATCGTTTGTGGTTTCTCGTTGTCTTCAGAATGAGTGTCGACATCGATTTGAGATCGTCGATTTGTTTTTTGGTTTGCCACGGTGTAATTTAACTTCGGATGATGATGTATTATCGTGCTGGGCTGGTATGGTGTTGGGTTGAAGTTAAGCTCAAGTTTAATTTGTGTACTTTTTGTTGGACATGGGCTGTTTTAGGCTGAAATTAAATATGTACAACATTGGATCGATTCAACAGTAGATTACACCATTATATTTTTGTAGACTATGTTTCTATGTTAATTTGCATCATTTATCATTAATTTTTTTATAAAAAATATAAAAGTTTGACTTTTGAACCGAAACCGAAACAAAAACCGAAACTGCCGAAACTACCGAAATCGTCCGAAACTAGCAAATTTTTAAATAACCGAAACCGAGTTTTCACACCTTGGTAGAGATAATAAATAGGGAATGTCTATTTAAAGTAAATACAAAGGTTTGACACAAATTTAATGACACAAAATCTCAACCATTAGATTGCCCCTTGATTTTCACTTGTCATATAAGGACAAATTGATCCAACGATTGAGATTTTATGTCTCTTAATTTGTGTCAAATCTTTATATCTAAATAGCCACTCCCTAATAAATATATTGAAAATGAAAAAAATAAAGAAATGTGTTATGTAATACTTCGTAGTGACGATCCAATGTATGCAAGACTTATATTGTAGCAAATTGTGAAATAAGACATCCTTGAAATTAATGAAATGACAGACACTGAAAGCATAGTCATACTTATGAAAGATACTTGTAAATCAAACGATTTGCTGAGTATCACATGAAGTATTCTGAAATCAGATATTGATATCTATAGACAAAGTATCTTCATATGACACTGAATAGGTAAAATGGTAATTTTGACTAATGTGTGAGCCTAAGGAAAACTGCATGTTTTGACAATATTTATTTGACTCGCTAATATAAATTGTCGAATGTTGTGATTGTAAAATGTGGATAATATCTAATTTGAACTACATGCATGAATAGTAGTTTAACTATAAGTATTAAGAAATGGGAACATCTGAGTTAAACACATGAATAAAAAGGAAGCTTTATGTGTATTACATTAATATGATTTTTCTCACTACATGAACATAATTATAAGACCCAATATTTGGAAAAACATAATGAGGGCGGCTATTTGAACACAAAATTAAACACAAACTTAAAGACACGGAGTTTAGGCTGTTGGATCTTTTTGTTCTTACATGGAGATGTGGAATTCATGAGGCGATCCAATAATAGAAGGCAAATTCTATTCATACACCGAAAATTACCTTGTGTACACCACAATTTTGCTAAAAATATATATTACTAAATTATCCTTCTTATTTATTGCATTTTTACTTTTTTAATTATAACCCATCAAACGAAAACATTGTAACTAATGCTATTTGATTAAATATATGTAAAAAAAAATTGAAGAACATAATGTATTTTTAAACATGAAACCTAAAATTTGAATTACGAGAACTTTTACAAGTAAGCATTTGAATTTAGAGTCATTTAATTTAAGAGCAGGGTCTCTTTTGCTGAAATTATGAATTTTTTGTAACATAATAAATTGGTTATCGTACATTCAAAAAATTAAAATCCATTTTACTAAATTTAAACTTTATTAGTGCTATAAATTTCCTATTTTCTATAAATAACTTTAAAGTTTTAGAGAGGGAAAACGAAGAAAAAAAGGCTAGTATTGTAAAAAAAGTCGGTGTATATAAAGTAATTTTTGGTGTATGGTGGTTTATTTTATTTTATGGTGTATGTTTAGATATTGTTCGTGTATGAATAGAATTAGCCATAATAGAAATCTATCATGTCATCGATTATGTTTAAATTTTGTTTCTAAATAGACTTTCCCAAGCATAATATATAAGGTGCATACTTTATGATTTTGTATATACATGGCAGAAGAAAGATATGAGTTGAATTCTATGTTGCATTTATACAAGTTGATATTATTTGATCATTATCTTTATACATATTTGGTCGATACATGTCTACATGTATCAAAATGCATAATATGTTATATTATGTTGAACACAATTGACAATATAAAATTGAATATACCAATCTTTGCAAATTAGATTTTATGTGGAGGAACTAATATGTTGAATTATTTCTGACTAACATGGTTCTTCATGAGAAACTAGAAATAGTTATTCTTGGATTACAAAAATGTGTTATCTCTCTGTGATTCTTGCATATATAAAAAGATGTAAGAATGTAATAAAATTGAAGGAGGCATCATGTTTCTTTTGAATCATTAAGTATACCATTACTTATGATGTGAGAAATTGCATTTTTGCTTTTATTGACGAACATTAGTATTTCTATAAGAATGTAGAATAGAACGAGAATACACATCTATTTTAGACTTAAAACAATCAAGAAATTGGTGAAAGTGCAAAATCATCAAAATGAATATAGATAAAGAAAATTTGATCATTTTACAAGTTGCTCTTTTGAATCCTCAAGAAGAATCAACATCAAGCACAGAGTATATAAAAATATAAAGAATGCTCATTTGTGGTCCAAAAGTGCAATACATCTGCAATTTTTCTTTTTCTTTTTGTGTTTATAAGTTTAATTGTTCTTATATACCCTATTTGGTGATGCTTTGGAAAATACTTGATCGGATTTGCTATTTGACATGATTTTGAAGTTTCTTTACTTTTATTTAACTCATAATCAATTTTTGGTGATGCTTTTACGACTCGTTTGACAGATTCTGTTATTTTCTTTTGTATACCTCATACCCATGTTTTTGAGACACACTTAAACACGGATTTATCTTGAGTCATTTTACTCTTTATATATAGTTCATAACCAGTTTTGGTGGTGCTATTGAAACGCACTTAATGGATTATATTATTTGTTTGTGTGTATATAGTCCATAACCAGTTTTGGTGATGTTTTTTAGACGCACTGATGGGTATACTGATTTGTCTTAATTTGAGTCTTTCTGCTCTTTCAGATATTTCATAACCAGTTTTGATGGTACTTTTGAGACGCACTTGATAGATTATATTACTTTTTTGTGAATATATACTCCATGACCTGTTCTGTTTTGATAGTGCTTTTGACACACTTGATGGGTATAATGATTTATCTTACTTAAAGGTCATATACTTTTCATATCCATAACAAGAATTAATGGATCTTTTGACAAACATTTGATAGATATGGTTGATTTATTTAAGGCAATGTTTTGTTACTTGCAAATGATTCATAAATAGTATTGACGGTGATTCTGGATGAAATATGCTATTGTTTGTGTGGTTGAGCATTTTGCTCTTAATGAGTCCATAGCCATTAGTGGAGTGCTCGAGTAGAACACTTGATGGACTCACCTACTTCGAAGTGAATGTGGACCGCCTTCTATGAGAGACCTAAACTCTCTAGAGCACTCATGAGTTTGCAAGGTAGACGGATTACCATTAATATCGCATATTTATCGTGGATTTAGTAGAATTTGAAAGCGTAGCACGAGTGGTGAGATCTTAACTCAATTTTTTGCATTCAAAAAGGAAATCAATACTTAAATTATAGTTTGAACTCAGCCCTTTAGGTATCAACTCAATCGAAAGACATTGGTACTTACGTAAGAAATTTTCTTTTTGTCCAGGTTATTTTCCTCTACCTTCTATGATTTTTGTTTTTAATTAGTTGGGGATTGTTGGATAATTAAAGCAAAAATTAAAGTCTTTTGTTTGTTTGTACTTTAGTATTCCTCATCAATAAGAAAACGTTTTACTTATTGGAGATTATTAATTTTGATTTATGAGCTTATAATATAGAAAAGTTATGTATATTTATTTCTGCTCCCACTCAATTCTATCCTCTGAAAAGGAATTTGTTTACATAAGACTTTTTATCACTTGACCTCCTATATACTATATTAATGAGAAAATATTTTAAAGGATGTTTATTTATTGATATATGATTGGTGGGACAAAAGGTAAAATAAGGCGTTTGTTTTCATCCTCTCTTATTTCTCTCTCCAGTGGAAAGAATAGTATATACAGAGAATTATCTTCTCCATTCTTTTCCTCTCTTCAATCTTCTCCAAAATTAGAACTCTCGCTCTTTCAACATACTTAAATCCAGCGCAATGCCTTATATAAATCTTTAATTCTTCAAACTTAAGTGCACAAGTTTGAATGATGGTTGTGATAACCATTGGGAGCGGACGACGATTACCCATTGCACCGTAGTCGTGCAAAATTTTGCTTTAAAGGCAATGACCTCATCTACGACACAACCTCACTCCATTTTTCTTGTTTCTACCTATCAATTTCCTAACAGTTTAGATAGTCCTGGTAATATTTGTCAGGCTTAAGGATTTGTGAACAGTATTTTTTTATTAACAAGAAATTAGCAAAGGATATAGTGGAATTTTAACTTAATATAATAGATTAATGAAATTGAATTCAATATACACATGCGCACAGGTATAGTTCAGATCTAACGATCTTGAAAATGGAATATACAAAAAACGGCTAACCTCAAGTGCTCATTTCCATCATATCCACCAACAGCATAAATAGCACCATCTGCTGCAGCTGCAGCAGGACAAAATCGCTGAAATAAAAAGAGATCAAAAGTGTGTTACTAGTCAAATTGTGCTTGAATTAAACCATCAGCTTTTATCTATCATATTTTAGTTTCTTACAATAAAATTAGAAGTACATGGCAAGATCCATTCTGATGTTTCTCAGTTTGGCATGAGAGCAAAAAAATAAATAACATAGGAGTAATGATGTTTTATGACAGAATTATAAGAACATATTGTGTTAAATGAAAAGATAACCTGCCTTATATTTTTAATTGGAAAACTAAGAATCCATAAACATGATAATGAAATAAATAACCGCTTGATAATAAGTCATGAACATTACTGTTGTAAGTAGGTTCCAGCTTTTTGACCACCTTCCATATCTAGGATCAAACATATCAACATCTGAAAAACATTCTAAACCATCTCCTCCTCCAATGACATATATTTTTTCATTTAAAGCCACCCCACCAAGACTTCCTTTAGCACGTAACATTGGAGGGCAAAGGATCCAGTTATTTAATATTGGATTGTAGCATTCAGCTAGACCAAAGTTCAAAAGACAAATTCAGATGTTGCATATATTCAAATATAAAACAGCTGATTAGCATCAAGCAATATATTCAAATTGCCAACGGTAAAATAAAAGTTTTAAACAAGCTTACTATATTTGTACCTGAATCGAACCACGAGTTACCATCTCCTCCACCAAAAACATAAATAACCCCATCTAACGCAGCAGTAGCTGCATATGAACGAGTGCAGCTCATAGGTTGAAGGGGCTTTGTGACATCATTGAATGGATGAAAGCATTCCAATGATGATAACCATGAATTGCCATCAAAACCTCCAATCAAGTAAATTGCATCTTCTGGGCTAAGATAATGTCGAAGTGTTTGTTCATGAGGCCCATTGGCTTGTTTAAGAGCTATAGATTCTAGTTCTTTTACACGGCCTCTAAGAAAGTGAATTTCTTTTTCTGCATCTCTGTATGCATCTTTAACTTTGACCTGAAATACAAACAAGAAATAATACCATGACCATACTCCGAACCTTAAGGATACATCTTATGTTAGTGATTAATAAATTAAATAACAAATATTGCATATGTACACCAATCATCTACTAGTTCTGCCCAGTCTGATAAAGTATCTTCGTGGTCCTTTTTTCAACATTACATAACTTTCTTTTTTGTAGATAATACAGATTCATTTTCCATGGATATGTTATTAAAATTAGCACACACTTGAATTCAATATCATTGACAAGGTTAAGAACCTGTTGCATCTCCAAATTTGAAGTTCTTTCACTCAAATATTCAATAACTCGCAGCTGCTGCATATGAAAAATTATCAGTCTTTTACATGTTCGGAAGATTTTATGCAAAGAATCGCAACTGAAGCAAAAGGCCAGGGAAATTTATAACCTCAGCATTTTTGCGCACAAGATCTGAAATGGTGAAATTTTCTTCATTCAGCCTTTCATCTGCAAACTTGTTCAAAAACTTTTCAGTATGGGTATTTTTATTAGTAATGGCATAATTTTGACCAGGCTCGGTAAAAATTCCTTCGCTATGTGCACATTCCCTATTTTTCCCATGATGATCAAGTTCACAGAAATCTTCTTCACTATCTGCATATCCACTAACTTTTTCATGCTGAACAAGTTCGGTGTAATTTCCTTTCACATATGCATGTTTACCACTTTTCTCACGGTGCTCAAGTGCAGAGAAATTTTCTTCTCTACATGCATATTCACTAGTTTTTTCATGATGATCAAGTTCAGTGAAATTGTGTTTCACATGTGCACATTCTCTAGTTTTCTCATGATGATACAGTTCAGCAAAATTTTCTTTGCTATGTGCGTACTCACTAGCTTTTTTGTGATGCTTCGAAGGTTCAGTAAAATTTTCTCTAGAGGAAGATGCTTTTGCCTGTTCCCGTTCAGCGATTATTTTTTGAATCAGAACTGTAACTCTATCTACTTCAGCCTGTACTCTCTCATTGCCAGATTCCTTACTGTCGGGAACAGATCCCAAGCTATCCACTATGTTATTATTCACGGGTTTTAACCCCTCTGGATGAATGTCAATTGATTCATTCCTCTTAAGGAAAGAAAGCGAATGTTTCAGTCCATTACCATTTACCGGTTTTTCCCATTCCGAAACAGTGTCTTTAGAACCCATATTTTCAACATTGGATGGTAGTTCATTGGATGGAGAATTTCCAGCATTGCTATCCTTCCAATAATTCCACCCTGTAGTTAGCACTGAAACTGGTTTTCTAGACGGAAATGATGGGAAAGGGTCTTTTTGAATTGGTTGGTTTGTAGTAGAAGAGCAGGGTTTAAACAACGACATTAAAGCTCTAGTTTGAGCATGATCGAGCTCAAAATAAAAATGATGTGCAGTATAATAGTTATCTGAAATTACTTTTCGAAACTGGTTTTCATCCAATGGTACGCATTGCCTTTTTATGCGTACATACACCTGGAGGAATCGAAATGATATTCAGAAATATGAACACATAATCTTCTCGCAGAAAAGGCCGATTTGGCTAAATTTACATAAAACAGTTTAAATTCCAAATTTGCATTGCAATTTTGGAATCAATAATGTGAAGATTATCCGGCAATTTTCTGACTGACATGAAAAGAAAAAAGTCCGGTACCATATAAGTCATCATACAGCTTAAAGTATGATGCCATAATACCTGTGCTGGAAAAGGAGTTTTCTCCAACCCACCAGCTGTCCAAGCATAAATATCAAATGACATTTGTCCACTGCTTGCGGCCTCATATATACCATACATTTTTCTGTCGCTATAATTGAAGAGAAATAATGGTAAGCCTTCACCTATATTTCTCACATAAGAGTAATGTCCACGCGGCAGGCCTGACAAAAACATATTAGCTAATTAGATAAATGAATATTAAGTGCTAGTTTACATGAAAATGAACTTTGCTTAGCAATCTTCTCCTTCTTCCTTTTTTTTTTGGTGGTTATTACTTGTATGCTGTTTCTTTCATATGTAAACGAAGCAACTAATCTCCATAAACCATGTTATTTGGTACTCTACTTTCCCACCATTCTATTGTCTGTTTTTTAAAATTCCTCATAAACCTAATACATGAATATGCATGGGTAATGGTTAAATTAACCAAAGCTTAAAAGCCACGGCAGAAACAAATTTCAAGACATTTACTGAAGCAGTGGAAGATCAATTCAATTTTGTGTGAATTAACTTCTTCTTATCATGTTGAATTCACTAAATCAAGATTTAAGTGGTAACTAATAACTATTAACATCAAATTTCATCTGCATAAAGAAGATAACATGACGGACCAAACAACTGCTTTGAGAGGCATTCTTTCATGGTGCTGTGCTTGCATCCAAAGATAACTCCACCCAAATCCTTTTTGTACAAATTTCTGGCATCAACACACCCATCCCCAACTAAAGGTAGAAATGAACTGTAAGATGTATGTGTTTCTCCTGCCTCCATTTTCTTTTTACCTCCTACAGGATAAAGGAAATAAGTTAATATTTCATACTAACTCATATGCAACTGAATTGCAAAGAAAGATTTAGCTTAAAATGGAAACTAATCGCTTTTGTGACACTATGATCAAAATAAATTAAAAGCTCAAAAATAAACCATCTGTCTCTAACATACATTAGGTCACTCCCAAGCTATGTTTATAGCATGGTAAAGGTTGGAAGCTCAGCATCTTCAATCCTTTAAGTTGGGGCTTTAGTTAACGAATGAAATCTACAGTGTTGGTTATAGTTTTAAATAAAACAACTATTAAATATACTAAAATGTCCTTTTACATCTCAGAAGAACATCGAAGTTGACTGCTGAGTATATATATACATCACATAGTTTCATAGGGCCACCCATGCCATGCATCAATTTTGACATATTTAAACTGTAATGCTAAGAGCACGGCGGTTTGCACTAGGGCAACCAAGGTACAAATCGGTCCGCGGTTGTCTGGCGACCGGCCATAGACCGATTTGCGCAGCAGTGTCCTCTAGTGCAATCCGCGATCCCCTTAGCAACATACTATTTACATAGCCACAAGAAAAAACACTTAAATCTACTGGACGTAATCATATCAAATATTATTTTACAAAATTTCTATATGCTGACAACTCATGTGCACAAATGCTTCAACCAAAAGTAAAAAATAAATATTCATATACAGCACCTACTATGAAACAGTCTAGTACCACTTAATCTCTAAACCACTTACCAAATTCCATCTAAACCCTAATAATTATCAGGCCATCCAACAATGCTGCAAAACTTAATAACACTAATACTCCGATTTGCATACATACTGTAATTATCTGTGAAAACACGTGCATGCATCAAAATGAAAAGCGTCGCATACCCGTTTCAATAAGTATAACACACCGTTTAGAATTGAAAAACCAAAAAAATACGGTATACCGTAATCGAACGTTTAAATAAGTAAAAATTATGGAAATGATGACATGAATCGTACCTATTGTTGCTGTAAATCAAAGCCAATCCCAATAATAGAGATAAATGGAAAAATGAGAAGGAAATATTTAAAGATATGCCATTCCAATTTCCTTTTTTGACACACCAATAATGCTGCTAAGCAAGTTTTTGCTAACAGTTACACCTACATTCATGGAATTTCTTGCAGAATCGAGATAATTATGGTTACCGCCGGTGTGAGACGGTCCGGTCTGAAGTTTTTTTTATCAACTGGCTACAGAAAGGGTCTGGTCTGGCTACGCACCGCTGTTTACTCTTCACCCCCCTAATTCTAATTTTACCCTTTAAATATTAATTAGATATATAAATGCATATTATTTCTTGATGTCATTACAATTCAAATAACCTAGTAATCAAAGCATGGCGTCAGAGATTTTATGTAAACAAAACCTAAGTCCCTTAAAATAGTTCAAACATCTCACAATCAACGATAGAAAAATAAAAACAACGGTAGAATTAAGCGTAGAAATTTGTAAATTCAAGTCTTTTCCGAAACTATACTTTGCATAAAGCTAGTACAACGAAAATACATTGGTATTTACATAATAACGCTTTCAGCCGACAATATTACGTAACAACGTATCAATTTTTTTTTTCTGATTTATTTTTTAGGATGGGCAGTAAAAATGAAATGCAGATTGAAAGAAGAAAAAAAAGTTTGATTAAGTGAAAGGACACATTTGGAAATAAATGAGGTGGAAAGAGAAAAATGTGGGTGTGTAGTTTTTTCCAAGTAGGTGGGGTGTGAAGAGTATTTGTAGGAGTGGCAACAGCCGGACCCCTACAGAAAAGGTCACTTTGTTTATCCAAAAAACATAATCCAAAAAGAAATTTTACCTTATTATCCAAAAAAGGTGATCCAAAAAGAAAACAATATGATATTGAGACAGGAGAGTGAGTGTTATGTTGAAGTTGATTAGAGTGATGAGATGGTAAGATCTAATTTCAGTTTATTAAATCGTATGCACATGTTGTTAGGGTCAAAATCTAATTTCAGTTTATTAAATCGTATACATATGATAAGAACTATTCCCTGACGTTAGTTGTAGTTAAACGATCTAGGGTTTTTGATTTAGGGGGTGATGATTTTACGGTGCGTAAGTTTTTAAAAGTGAAGGTAAAAGTGTAAGAAATTAAAAAAAAAATAGCTACCTACATTAACCCCTCCACAACAATTTAAAAAAAGTGGAGTGTCTTTAAAATTTGGTCCCCCGTTAGAGTGTTAATAACAAAACCCTTTGGATTTAAATAAGGGGATCGTCTGAGTACAATTTTAAGACTATTAGGGTGTGTTTGGCGTAAGTGGAAGCGGAGAATTTGAGTGGAGAGTTTGAACGGAGAATCTTAGCGGAGAATTGTAGTTAGCGGAGAATGTGTTTGACGCGTTAAGCGGACTATTTGAGCGGAGAATTTAAGCGGACCATTTTATTTATATGTTGTAGTTTAATTAATTTATGATTAATTAGTTTATTATTTGTTTTTAATAAATAATACGTAATAATAATTCATACAAATAAACACATAAATAAATAAATTGAAAAATTATAAGTTATTCCAATTCGGTTCAAACCAACTCCATTACGTAGAGCACTTCGATACGATCCCAACGCAAAAAACCGCGTTTAAAACGAATATCATATGCACAAGTTATTAATTTTTAAAGTTTATAAAAACATAAAACAATTAATTAAATTAAATAAGTAATCTAAATGGACCAATCCTGGCCATTGAAATCTGACGCGTCGGACGCGTCGGATGCGTCGGACCTCAACTGACCAAATTTGGTCCGTTGAGAAAACGGGCCTTTCTGACCGGTGCAAAACGGACGCGTCCATTGCTTTTTCCATCCGCTTTGGCTGCCGAATTGCCCCTTGCTCTTTAATTTTAATTGTTAATAGGATGGAGAATCTGGGTTTTTAAAAGAGTCATAGACTAAACTACTTCTGGCTATCACATGTTTTGGTAAATCTTAAACGTCTAAATTCTTTGCAGTTCGATCAAAAGAAAACTGCGTTTCTAAAAATAAAAAGAAATCACGTATCGATTCCTACTCCGTCCACCATGGTTCAAACATAGACGACGAAGAGAAAGCAATCTGATCTCAATGTAATGAAGCAAATGTTGGAAAGGTTAATTCAACCGGTTTTTTTTTCGTTGTTAAAATCAAAGATTTTGGTGAAGAAGAGAAATACGGTGGATGGTTACCGTAATTAATGATGAGAAAACATTGAGTATTTATCGAGAATATCATAATTTTTTCAATTACAGAAACTAAAAGAAAAAAATCCGACAAAGAAAAATATGTGAAGGGTTTTCGGTTACTTACCTGATCCGATGTCTTTTGATGATCCATATATATTTCCTGTGTCTCCATCACATGAACTATTTTCATTTTTTATTTCATATTCAGCATTAAATTATACTCATTAGTTCGAGTTTAGGTTTTAAGGTTTACATTAAGGAGAATTATAAGGTTAATATTGAATTTTTTTAATTATATATTTAAATAGATGCTAATTTTCCCCAATAACAATTCTACAATAAACTAAAAATGTAACCCCCTTAATCAAAAACTGATACACATTTTGATCTTTTGTTTTGGTTATAATTTGATTTTTCACCTTCTTACTGCAATTATCGCTAGATTATTATATTGGTTATATCTAGTTTTTTCAGCAATTACCATGTATCTCTCCAAATAAAATTTCTCGAATTTCAAAAACAAAAAAGCTTCAGGGTTTCAACCCATTCCACTTCGATAACTAAAAACACACACCGTTGTTCGATTTTCTGCCCTAAAGCCTATGCCGCCTCCGCGCCTCCTCTACCGTGTCGGCTTTGCGACTGCTGCCGTGTCTGGCATCAAGCAATGATGATGGCTAGTATTATAGCTCGGGCTAGGACACTACTGATGAAGGTGAAGTTTCTGATGATGATGTTGTGCGGCTTCGTCGGAAGAGGTGTGAATGGGAAATGTGATCAAGTGAATACGGAGAAGCATCGGAGTTGGAAGAATTCTCATGGTTAGATCTACCTACTGATGTGGTACAATTGATTATCAAAGCTGCGATACGAGGACGAGAAGAAGTTGGGATGCGTTTGCAAGGCATGGAGGGATATAGTTGAAATGTCATTGCCCATCAATCCTGTAGGCAAAAGCCCCTTGTTACTCCATGTAAAAAGTAGAGGAGGAGGAGGTGAGGGGGGCATTTTGCACTACCACAACCCGTTGTTGGACAAAACATTACAACTCGTATCCCCTTTGAAGTTGAGAGGGTGGGAAATCATTAGTGCAAAAGATGGAACTCTACTGATCTACAATCAGGATAACAAGCAGATGAACATGGTTGACCCTTTAAGTGGGTACTTGGTTACGTTTCCGAAAATAACCAGGACCATCTCCTTCAATGGCGCTGCTATAGGATTGTACGACAATTGCTATGTAATATTTCTAATCGACACGTCCCATGAGAACCAACCCACCGTGCACTTCTACGAAAAGCCGAATTAGAATGCGGAGTTGGTGTTTGACATCGGTGATGAGTCATTTCACTTGTCATCGAACCCAGTGTGTTGCGATGGCCGATTCTATTGCTTGGGTAGCAAAGGCAACAAGTTAGGGGTCTTTAGTTTATTAGAACAAACTTAGGTACTTTACTCTGTTGAATTAGACAAATATGATGATATCCATTGCTGTTGTTACTACCTTGTTAATTGGATTAACACGGTGATGGCCGTTCGGGTTGGAAACGATGGGAGCGGGATTCATTTTTTTTTTCTTGATCGAAAGATGATGTTCTGGATAAAGACTGAGGATTTGTGTGGCCGAAGTTTGTTTCTCGGACCTACCCTGTCTGCCGTGTCCCTGCCAACCGCTAAAAAGCTTCAGAACAGGGTATTTCTACCCCACTCTCATCAAGATGAACCCAAGCCAGTGATTGTGGCCAATTCTAGTCTATTTGCCTGGTCAAGTTGATTTCAGGTCAAAGATAATGTCTTGTATTTCAAGCAAGGAAAAAGACCACGCTGCAACAACTCTATGTTGCTGTAATAACAGTGGGGAAAATTTACAGTATTTAGGTTCAACCCAAAATGAGAAGTACTGTACTATTTGGTATCAGCCATTCTATGAAAGGTTAACTGATGAATGAAAGAGGACATGCAAGTGTGATGGTTTTTCCAGTTATGAGGAAGATGTTTCCTTTCTTTGTTTGATTAGTTCATGTAGCCTTATTCATCCTTTGGATATTTAAACCAATAAGCTATGGTCTATGATGCAGACTATATGCATGTTTAGTTAGGGCATCCCCAACCGTGGGTCGGCTGCTTGGCAACCGACCCCAACGGTTGGGTCAACAGCCCCTTTAGTGTTGTCGTGGCAACATTAAAGGGTGTTGGAGCAACCGTTTGGTTGCTCCAACAACCAAGCCCTAATCGGTTTAGTTAAAACTGGCTAAGGCATAGCCGGCTTTAACCAAACCGACTATAATTTTTTGTATTTTTTATTTTACTTCTATTGAGCCCCAGCCTAGAGTTGGGGCCCGAAAAAAAATTAGACATTTCTTAGCCGACTTTTAGAAAACCGGCTAAGAAATGTAATTATTTTTTTATAAATTTTTTTTATCTTCGTTAGGGTGAGTGGGGGGTTAACCGGGCATGATTTGACCCCCAATAACTCACCCCATTGGGGATGCTCTTAGTATATTGCAGGCATGCACTGCATAGTTTTTACCTCTATATATTTGATAAGGGAATATGAATATGAGTCACTAGGAATGTCGTAACGTCTATAGATTTTAATACGATTCACTGCAAGTCTCCTGGATATTGGTAGCACTTTTACTAGCTAGTGTTTATGTTTTGTTCAATCTTAAAAATAAAATAAAAAAGCTTGTTCAACCGCTAATAAGGAAATCAATTAGTATGGCATATGGAATAGACATTGGATAAACTTTGCCCATTGAATTCCTATTATGTATTTCTTGATTCGGTGTGTTCTACCATAAAATTTGCGGTCTTTCTAGAACAGTCCTTGCAAAAATTAGGTCTTAAATTATGAGTAGGATAGAGAAATAATGCAGATTGTATTGGGGATAGAGAGTGAAGCTAATTAACGATAGTTAAAACCTTCCAAATTTGGTCGGTTTTAGTAATTTGTATTGATGTGCAATTTTTGCCTTTTAAGTGGTTTGCTAAGATTAATCGTCTTTGGTGATGATGCTGAACTTATCTTATTATTTTTCCTCTTTTTTCTTATGTCTTATTCTCTGATAACCATTTTGCATCGATCCACTATTTTTACAACGCATTATTTGGTTATGCAAATGCGCTGCTAATAGCATCTGATATCTTGCTTTTGGCTATTATTATAATTTTTAGATATTAGTATCTTATGCACTTCTGGAAATCATATTTTATTCTTTGATTCAATTGTACACATTGTATCTCTATCTCTTGCGAACATCAAATCATATGGACTTAACAAAGATTTCAAATTCTAATTCCTTAAAAGATAAACATTTAACTATCACGTTTGTCAACTATTATGGTAAATTGAGACTCACGGCTATGACACACCGTGCATTAACAAAAAAACAGGGTTTGATGACCACGATTGTCAACCACTATGGTAAATTAGAATTCACAGTTGCAGATAACCATGATAAAGTACAAAATCGAAAAAAAACACTAGAGTTTTGGACAAATGATGGTGAAGATGTCGGTTGGCTGATAATTGTGCAAGACCATCTAGGGGTCAACAAGACTTTTAGGGTTATGAACAAATCAATACATGAAATAAACACTTACTCAACTGACAAGGTTGAAGTGATGAGGTGAAATTATGACTTGCTGGCCTTGATGATCGATCAGTCTTCCCCATCGTTATGGCACTGGTTCGTAGCTTGTAGGAAGGAAAATATGTTTTGTTTAATATTAGTATGTCTAATCATAGAAATAAATAATAAATGGTGTTAGGAAATGGGGAATTGAATTTTGCAAGGGCGGCCTTCGGTTTTGGTGGGCAAAAGAAAAAATTCTGTGTGCCAGTGGTAACACATTTCTTTAAAAGTAAAGTGGATCCCATTGATACTTCATGAACCAATAAGCCGCTAGTTTTCATTGCGATTGCACTTTTGCACAAGCGGTTTTAGTAATTTTCTTCATAATTGTTCGTTTAAAGTTTGATGGGTTCCATGACACTTTCAGATATTTTTTACTTCAACAAATAAAGTTTATATAATTTTCTACTTTAGTATAAGTGTAGGTTAAATTTGAGTAAATAAATATGGAAACAAGTAGAGGACTACGATTAACAAAAAAAGGTCTTAAGGATACCTAGATGCCTTGATATTTTGTTCAATTTTATGTTAATTTAGTTCCTTACAAATAATATAAGAATTATCCTACATAGGTGGGAATTAATCACCCTAACTCAAAGCTAGTCCACCATAAGTAACCGTATTCTGCACAAGTAAAGATATAAAATAAAATCATATCTTAAGGGATACTGTTTGTATGAAAACCAAAATTCCACATTTTATCCATGAATAATAATATGCAGTAAGAAAATTTGCAATAAATAATGTACGTCATAGAAGCAAGTTTAATTAGATAACCATTTTTTACTTTTAGAATAGTGAACCATGGTTGTAGTTTGCCACTATTGTTTGTTTAAAGCTCAAACAAATTTTCTGGTGCATAATAAAAGACACCATTAACGTACATTGTTTTCAAAAAAATTATGATTTCCATACTTCCTGTTTTATTTTCTTCGTTTCCTTTCTGATGAACTTGTAGGAATATTTTTGATATTTTCATGCACAAATATTTCATGTGCTAAGATCTTTACCTAGAAATTTTTTTATCATCCCAAGAAAGACATGGATTACACTATGAATAATAGATGTGTGTTTTTATTAAGAATAATTTTATTTGAAAACAACTACTATCATGGTGATGGCTCCCTAGGCATATATTAAAAGTTGGTATTAAAAAATATAAATGATTATGTTTATGTTTTCAATTACATAATCTATTTTATTTATAAAGAAGTTCAAATATTTTTACTTAATAATCACGAAACCAAATATGAACAAACTAAATTTGGTTATCTTCATTAGTTGATGAATGAGAACAATCAATTTATGCATGAAAATTCCTTACATTTCCTTTTAGCAAGAAGTGACCTAATAAATATATCATTCTCATCACTCTTATGCAGCTAAAACCCTACTAAAGCTCCGCTATATCTTATAGCGCTACCGCTACTCAATTTTAGAAACTATAATCTTACTTCAATTTCTATTTAGTAATTTACGCAAGTTTCCTTAATTAATTTATAAACTTCCAGTCTTTATTGTTTCCTTTTCTTTTGCATTAGTTAAGTGCATTTTTTGAAATTGATTATCTTTAATATTTTTTCATAATATAGTGATCCTAACATAAAACGCATAAAAATTAATATTTTTGTAAAAATCATACACGCTTTCTACTAATAAAAATAACTAATGCTTACAAACCAACTTACAGGAACAAATGTTGGAAAATGCGCTTCAACATCAACTGATCAAGATGTTGCGATCTTATCACTTCTTATATATAGACCTTTCTAACATATCAACCTTCTACAACCAACATTTCTTTACCCTCCTTTCTTATTTTTAACGAACAAGATACATTCATTTCTTCCATCACCATGCCCAATTAGGAAACAAACTATGCATCCCACATTATAGTGAATATGAAATACAATCTATGCATATTTTAAAATAATTTATTGACTAATTGACCCGAAGGAATAACTTTTCCACTCTTTATCTTGCCTACCTTGACCTTGAGTCTACCAATGTCTGTTTGCCATCTCTTTTACTTTTGTTAGCATCCCATTTTAACCTAAATTTTTTGATGGTATTCTCAAGTCTTGGTATTTATTACTTTTATTTTTGACGCTTCATATGAGCATATCTTAGATTTCGTAGATGTGTACTTAAATATCATTATCATTTATTTATGAGTTCTTCATATTGCTTGCACAAATATCTAACAAGCTATTGCAGTGTTCTTGCCATTACTACTTACACTTTACAAGGATTCCTTATCATAAATCCATGAGTAATCATTGTTATCTTCTTTATAACCTTAGTTTTCACCTTAAATTAACTAAGACTTTCATTCTTATCTAATCCATATTTTAAAAAAATTGTTTTTTTTTTAACTTTTTTCCAATATAAAAAACTCTATAAAAAAAATTAAATCAACATCAACCATTAGATTTAACCCTATCAAATCTAAGCCGCACAGGGCCCTAAATTTACTTTGCATTTTTTTCTTTTATTCCGTGCATTGATTTCTTTCCTTTAACGTATTTTAACTAATAAGTTTCCAACTCTTTCTTATTCGTGCACATTTATTTGTTTGATACCATATGTTAATTATTTAATTAAATTATTTTCCTTTAATTTATTCCTCAACTAATTGTATACATTACGAAGTTGTTTTCTTCGTTATGCAATCTCATTTATTTGTTTCTAATTATACAAATATTATTTAGTTTGAAATTTGAAGGTTAACTAGTTGTTCCTTAATTTATTGATGCATTCTTAAATTTCCCTCTTTGTGCTATTTGTGTGTATACATCTTTTTATTTAATCAGGAAGGTTCACTTTTCTATTTAATTATTTTTATTAAATATTTTCCTTTTTATAAATCATCTTGGATCGTAAATCGAAATATTTAGTAGCAATTAATTAATATTAATTAATTAAGTTACCAATTTTACATATATAACTTAGCAAGGCCGACCAGTTTTTAGAGTGCTCCGTTACACTTTTATTATAGTGTGGTGCTAAGGGCACCCAATATGTTCTTCCTAATACCACGACTAAAAAATACCACAAGAATTAGTATTACACTCTTCTTAATACCACACACTTAAAAAATAGGGGCTACCACACTGTTTTACGTTAATTCTATTTCACTCCATATTCGCCCGTCCTCATTTCTAAAACCAATCAATGAGTTAAACCCTAGATTTATAACCAATCAACGAATTCGACGTCACAATGCCGAGGAATATACAAAAGCCATGAATAAGGTTTGAATTAAGCAAACTAGAATAGAAACTGAGAGATTATGGTCCAGATCACCAAACAATTGGGAGATTACCGTACGAATTTGAATTTTCCTACGAGAGATGCGAATAAGACAGCGATTACGAGAGATTAGGGTTTTTAGATTAGCTTAATACATGATTAGTTCGGCAAATAATGATTGAGTGAGAGATAAGAATGGAGAGGTAATGTGGTATTAGGAAGCATACAAAATTTAATGAGTTTCATTTTTTATTGCGGTATTAGGAAGAACATATTGGGGTGCCCTTAGCACCACACTTACTATATTAAAATAATAAAACAGGTCCAGCTGATACACAATATATGTATCAACCACAAGAGACACGCTCCGCGCAGAGCTTGGACCAAGGTCCAACAAATCACATATGACAAATTACACTTCTACATGACAAAAAACCACTGCATTTACTTAGCATTACATAACATCTAAAAAATTACATAGAGAATTCCTTAAGCCTAAAGTTGGCTCAACTTATCAAATCACCCAATTACTCATTATTGAGATGAAGACCACGAAGCCGACTACTAGTGAGAGAATTGCTAAGTTCTTTGGGTACAGGCGATCCTACTCGGCCAACAACAGTTATGGGAGGAGGAGGCTTGTAAGCCACAAGGGAAGGATGTGTGCGTACGGCTTTTCTTACTTGGGCTTGCCTCTTTTTTCCCTGAGGATGACGTGGATGCTTCATGTTAGCAGGAGCTAACAGTTGCATTTCCTTTACTGGCAGTCTTCACATTAGGAAGTTTGAGAAATGGATTAGCATTGTTTAGAAAACCAGGCTTGAAATTTAAGTTACTTGTTTGAGTGGATGGGTTCATACGAGGAGGAGAAACGACATAAGGCACATTCTTTACAATCCCACCTAAGGACATGGCAGTCTCGAACTCCCTAACATCGTTTAAAAGGATCTGCATAACATCATCTTTATGCATGCCTTTCTCACCATCTGTGTTGCAAGACTCAGAGTTTCTGCTTGTGCCATTTTCACTCAACCTATAGTCCTGTTTGTCATTTCCTTTAGAAACCATAATTTGTTTACCCTTAACTTTGTTACCATGGAAATCCTTGCTATTCACATAAGTGTTAACACTGGCCTTGGGGATAGCCTGCATTAGATCAGAACCAACAGAGCAAAGATTGTCAGGAACAACCAATTTTTGAACATCAGGTATCTCAACTTCCTCAAGCTCCTGAGAGTCAGGCTGTTTTTCACTATCATCACATAAATCACTAACTTCATCAAAACTAATACCAATCACTACGTCATAATTACCAAGAGCCTCCAAACCACTTACATTTTTCAGCTTTTCAGAATTCACATCACCATCTATCTTTCCCCATTTAATAGGGTTTCTAACCGGATTTATTTTGACCTTTTTGCTACTCCAAGATGGCATCTTTCTGGATTGTTTCCTTAGTGGAGCAGAAAAAATATCAACATTGATAACAATCTTCTGATTTAAAGCTTCACCACTATCCTTTTTAACTCGAGTGATTTTCTCTGTTAAAATTTCCTTACCATCCCTCCTTGTTGCTTTCTCTACTGAAATTTCGTATCTAGATCTACAAGGGAACTTTTCTTGTTTATGTCCATAGACCTTGCAACTAGAGCAAAGGTTAGGTTTACATAGATAAGTAACTTCCACCTCATGCTCAGTGCCATCACCTAAAAGCACCAGGAAGGTTTCAGGCAAGTCACAATTGGGGGTTACCTTCCTCATGCATTTCGCATACCTAAGCCTTTCAAAACTCTATGTGGAGTGATCCATACACAAAATCTTTCCTACCCGAGAGGCAAGCCAACAAATACCAATCCTAGACCAAGTAACCATTGGTAAATTCAATATTTTAATCTACATAGGGACTTGTCTAATGCCTTTATTCGAGTTAGCCATTGACGCATCCCATTTCTTAACAATAAATACCATATTTCTAATAATTATAGGGTCATCCTCAAGAATTATTTTCCTATCTTCACTATCGGCTAGAAGAAAGAAAAACATGTTACCATTCGATTTTACTTTGATAGGACTATGAGGTTTCCAGTGCCTTTTGTGGTGCGAAGGATAACGTGGCATCAAAGAAGAAGTCAATTAAGTAGTCTTGCCACACTTCAACGCTACCCTGAACGATATCTTCTATTGGAACAAGCCTTGTACCAAAGTACTTTAGCATAATCGGAGGAGGCGTGAACACTCCGACATTCCGTGGTTTATTGCAAATAACCATGACCACTTTACGGAAGGTAAAGGAGCACTACTACAGAAATTGTTTGTTGCTTCGCCTTATTTGCTTCTGATGTGCTTGCAACAGAAGCAAATAATATTATTTGCTTCTATTCCATTATTACAACGGAAGCAATTAGTCAGAGAAAACAGAAAAAAAAAATCTACAAATACAAATTTGCTTCCATTGTTGTGTAGAAACAGAAGAAATAACGTGGACACATGCCGATTCCATGACCATTGGACGCAAATGTATTTCAGAAATTGGCTTGCATAAACCCAATTATACCCACCCAAAACAAACTATAATCGTCTTTCCTTAATTTCACAGAAACGAAAGTGAGGAAAAAACCCCGATTTTGTTTCTCAACGTCGATTTCCTTTTGTCCGCCTATTCAACACGACATCCACTCACGCAAAGTTTCTTTCCTCATCGCTAATTTGGATCTGCTCGCTAGTTTGGATTGCTTATGCTTCAGGTAACTATTTACTAATTCTCTTGTTTGTTATTTCCTAAATTAATGTAATCTGTTTTGAGTTTAACGAAGATTTTAAAGTGATGGATGATTTATTTGTTAAGTTATATGTTATTAAATTTATGTGATTGGTAGCGGAAGTACCTTAATTAGTGTTTCTCGATTCAGTAGAATTGATGATGAATACTGTGGTTGTGCTTTGTTAGTAATTTAAACATTTTCCTAGATTACTTCTCAAATATGTTTTCTTTTCTTGTTATTTTTTTTATTCGTGTTAAAAATAGTCTGGATTACATAATTAATCTGTTTTTTAATTGGTTTTTACAAAATTAAGCCATATTCTTGAATGAAACATTTCGTTCATAGTTATGGGTGAGGGGTGTCCATATTCGATTGATTTTAGAATTCTTTATATTGTTGTTTTTCCTCTTTTGTCGAAGTTCAATGCATATTCGATTGATTTCAATTTTCAGTTAGCTTCATTGTACAAATCCAAAAACATAGAGCTATCGAGATTCAACAACATCAGAGTTTGCTAGCTGTTTAGCTGAGAGACCGTTCAAGCCACTACTATCATATATTCTAGTTGCTAAAAGTAGGCTAAAAGTAGGCTAAAATAAATAAAGCCAATGAGATGCCTTCACCAGCACTTTACCAAGCTACACTATAGATATTTGTCATATACTCTAGTTGCTTTTGTTGTTTCATGGTTCGTATAGGTCCATGTAATAATGTTAAATTTCCTATATGAAATGTTGGTCAATAACATAAACTGTTGTTTTTTTGGTGAGATTTATGCATAGTCATATATTGGAAAACACTGTTTATGTTAGTCATAACCAAACTTCTCTATCATTTGTATTTCTAGCTGCAATATTATTTTTGTTGTAGTTGGTTTCTCTCAAACATGATGACTCATAACCCTTCTAAGTTTTCAAATTTATAGTTGTGTTGCAATAAATTATGTTTAGCACTACAATATCTGGATTATAGTAGGTCACATATCTTCTTTTTAACATCCTATTCATGTCTTTGTTCTTGCACTTGCAAGTACTTTGTACTGTTAATATTGATTTACCTTTTGTTAAGGATTTAAATATTTTAGAATAATATTTTTTCCATAGATAATATATGCTATTATCAAACATTCTCCAAATTTTTATAACATTTTGACATGTGTTTGTCAAATTATGGAACAATGCGTAGAAACAGGCCCGGCCCAAGGGCAAGACGGGCGAGACATTTGTCTAGGGCACCGTCGCCGGAGGTGTTGGAGGGGGCACCAGCATGTAGCCAATGCTTTAGAAAAAAATGGTACTTTTTAAACTGTCAAGGCAACAAAGTAAGCAATGATTGTGTAGTTCAATGGTATGATCTTCAGTTATCTTGTTGGCAACCTGGGTTCAATTCCTGACGGCCACCTTTTCTAGTTTTTACTTTTGGTTCCATTTTTTACCACTGACTACTCCTACAAAGTTGTCTAGGGCACCAAATACTTACGGGCCGCCACTGCGTAGAAATTAAAATTTGTTAGCAATTAGTTGCCTTGTCCTTGCATTTTTTATACGAATTTCTTGGATAATATGTGTGCTAAATAGCATTGGCGTAAGGGAGATTTATTTGTAGACTCACCCAAGCAGATATAGCTATGTTTTGAACAGAAAAAACCTTCCTTTGATTTGTTTTATTCTTCTCTTTTTCTTCTTTCAAGAATCACATGAATAGTGAACTTCGACTGTAATTAAGTTAGATGTCCATATTAAAACAGTTTTATGTTTGGTTTGTACTTTCTTAATTGCTTTATTCATTTTTAAATAGTATATAAAAGTCTGATCTATGCTAAATAGTAAAGTATTTTACTTTGCAGGTACTTGCCTTATTGCAAATAATTGATATGTAAAAGTCCCCCAGCTTCACTCTGGTCTTTTTTAATTTACACTGTTTTTATCTTATTGACTACTAAGGTCACATAACTGAAAACGAGCACCTCTTGACTTTTTATTTTATGGTTTACGAGTGAGTATACCTTGCCGGTGGATGTTCCCATGAGTATACTCTTCTACGTTTTCAAATGTATTAAAATAAAATAGAATATGACATTTATTATATGTAAAATAGGATATATCTTACTTCAATTTGTTATTAAATTACACTCAACCAAATGGACATAAGCCTGATAGAGATTAATATTTATCTAAACTAAAGCACGAAGTACTCAAGCTTTTGCTACTTAAAGTAATTTCTGCTACTCAAAGTAATTCGTTGAGCTAATTGATCCTTTTTGGCAAACACAATATAAGAATAAGAACTAACCCTTTTTACATCATTTCATGCATGTTATGCATTAAAAGCTGTTTGGTTCTTCATATATTTCATGTGGAAAACACTAGCAGAAGCTCATGCTTTAGTAGCTTTTAGGATATCGTGAAAATTTGGTTGAAAGGCAAAATAATGGTTTGAAATGAGGAGTTTTATATTCAAAGTGAATTTCGCAGTAGTTGACATACAGCTGGAAGGAGAAGTACTTCATGTCTTACGTAAAAGGTTTGGCATATACAGTTATGCACATTTTATAACTACAATTTTGTTTGGATATTATACATGTTTACTGCTAATTTTCTGACTTACGTAGTCTGCAATAATTTGTCTCATGCATAAAACCAGTAATTCGTTTCATTATTGTTTTTTATAAATAGACAATTTTCATTTTTTCAAGTTTTCAAATTCTATTAATCACTTTCATCTATCGATTGCCAGTTATTTTTTGCTTCCTTCAAATTTTCAAATGCCAAAGGTATATTTGTATACCTTCTCCATTAAACTACAATTTGTATTTCCCATGATATTACTCCAACATGAAATTATCAAAATGCTATTTGAAAGCTCTATTAGTGGACATCAGTCCAGTAGCAGAGAGTATATGATACTGCCAAAATGTGACATCACTTATATATAGTTTTTGTTTGAGTTAGATATTTACGTGGAACAGTGCAACACTACAACAAAAAATACTTTTCGCAACAGGCCATATCTGTTGCAGTAGACCTATTGCAACAGGCCAGCGCCCGTCTATATAGCCCAAGTTGCAAAAGGTCGGTCCCTTTTCGCAACAGTTTTTGCCCGTTGCAATAAGATGTTGTAGTATACTTTTTTGCAACGGGATTTTGTTGTTGCAATAGATCCTCTTGCAACGGTATATGCCCGTTGCAATAGATTCATAAATCGTAAAAAAAATATTACAGCTTATATATATTACATATTAAATGTATTCATTTTAGTAATAGTGTATATCGCGAAATGAAAAAACAAATTAAATTTTTATTTTAACAAAGTTTTAATAGTACAAACAGTTACAACAAAAATTTCTATAATTTTCATACATCATTCATGTACAATAATTTCTTATCTCACACAACACATTTTTTTCGAATAGAGTATTTTCTAATCATATTTCTACTCTATCATACATCACTATAACAAGAGAATAAATATACCAGTTGCAAGTTTATTCTTTGCACAGTCCAAAGAATAAACCAATAGAAGACCATATAGGTCGGATGCACATGCTGATACCAAATTATTCATGTACCTCTTCCAATAACCATCCTCTTCATTTCCAAAATCGAACATCTTTCTGAAGAAAACCTGAAAAATAGATTTTTGTACCTAATTTATGATCTCAAATGCTTAAAACTTTGGTGCTTGAAATACGTTATTTGAACATGTACAATGTTATAATAGTATCTTGAGATAACGATAGACAAGTAGAAAAGAAAAAATAAAAATAAACCAACATCTAAGAGCAGTTAAGAAATTTAACAAACCTGAGAAGGAAAGAGACGGAGAAGACTAGCACTGTTTCCTCTACACAATGAAAAGAATCCTTCATTTTTAACTGTTTGACCAAAACAATCATGGATTCCTTTGTAAGGTTCCAAAAGGCTACCAGATTTGATCAACTTTTCATCATTTTGCATCAGGATCTTCACTCTTTTTAGCAGAGCTGCTGCCGTAATTGAAAGAGCTAAGCAAGCTCCTATGGCTAAAATACTCTTCGGATATACAGCCGGTTAGGTTGCATGAACAAGCGCATTTTTCTGCTCTCTTACTACTGCATCTGCCGCACATAACACTGCCAAAATGAAGTACATTAAGTCAGTCAATCGATAAGGTAAATTGACAGGCATGAAGTTGTGATTGTTTACTTGAAAAATTGGTGGTTTCAAAGGGCGATCACAGATATGGCAATTGAAGAATTTAGAGTCTATCCTCACAATCAATTTGTTGCCTTCTTCTACCTTTGTTTCTTTTTCTTCTTCCATGATTTAACTTGTTAATTTCTTTGATGATGGAATCAGGTAGCTGATTATTATTTCCTGCATGCCCATGTTATATATCCGTGTTAGTTCATTTGAGGGTATTGAAAAAGTTAATACCATTGAACTTCTGATTTGATGGACAACTCTTTGAATTACATGTTGTTTCTTTCATTCCCAATTCAAATTTCGGTTCTCCCGATGAATATAATTAAACCCTTACGTGCTAACGCCTTTGGTTATGTCCACTCCAACTATTTTGGGTTTTATGCAAAGCAGCTTTTCTCAGTTACCAATTTTTTGAGTCCACTGGCGATCCAGTTTATATGATGAAGAAGCCTTGTCTAAGCATAAATTTGAAAATAGAAAATTTGTATTAAACATTTTTTCAAACAGTTTAAAATATGAAACTGTTTTCTGTATGAAACTTTTAATTACTATCTATATTACATGTCACATGAAATTTATAATTGCAATATACGTCATTCCAGCGAACTCTACATCAAATAAAAACCTAGAACTGACAACACCTTCTGTGCTCGGTACACATGTATTTAATCCAACAATAACTTGATCATGATACAACAGTTTACAAATGAACTTCGCTGAGGATGTACCTGAAAATTTTCAACTGCGGTCATCATGTTCTTTTAGAAGAGATAAAAAACTGCACTGGAAAGCCATGCCTCTCTGCACCTCAAGAACTGTCAATGGAACATTGGATTCATATGACACCAATATTTCAGTAACACTTAATGCAATTGCTTGTATAAAAAATGAAATAAAAATCATCAATACAACTACTGTGCGCTTACAAATAAACAATGCTCCAACATCTAGACATTGATAAAAGTCAATTAATAACATACAAAACCAAAAAGAGTTGCATGATGATTCTAGGATAATCTATGTAAGTACTAAGAACAATAAGGAAATATACCTGTAAACGCATTTCAGGTTCACTGAACACTCCTATACGCCGCAAGTAAAAATTCTGACTTCCTAGCTACACAAGAGCAAGAAAATGACAATCCAAAAGGTAACTACCTGCTTGAAACTTGACTATTTAAATGGGAAAATTTAGAACTATATTAGCACTTCAATATTGTACTTATCTTCTACCGATCTAAGCTCCAGTAAGTGTGAAAATTTAGAACTACATTAGCACCTCAATACTCCAATAACAGTTGTAATAAGATGTTTTTATTGTAATGGGACACACATAAAATCAAACATAAAGTAAAAAATTTAGGAGCTGGAACTTAAAATGCCAACAAAATCTATGTAGGAAAAAAATGTGCATCTTGTGATGAACAATATGTCATAAACAAATGAGAGTATCGATGCCATTATCAGAGCCGACTCTAGTATTTTGGATACCCTAGGCCATATACAAATTTGTTGCCTCTAAACACAATTAAAAAAAACCCAGTGGTAAATGCAATAATACATTAGCTCCAATATAACACTAATACCTTGCAGCCTTGCCTCTGAAATGCTAATGATACATTGAATTGATATGGTAGCTCCAATATGCTAAATGATAATAATAATTAAAAAAATCAAAAAGAAATCTACAAGTTTGTAAATGCAGTGATACATTGAATTGATACCTTAAATGCAGTTTTTCCATTAGCCCCGTCAAGTTTATGTATTTGCTTTGAAGCCTTAAGTCTACAATGGAAGTTAGCAATATAATATTAGATGTAAAACGATCAAAAAGTAAAATAATAGTAAACATCGACATTACCTTTCATTACACTACTGCTGCAGAAAACAATAAGAAATAGACCCGACATTGGTGGCCTTGTTCTTGACAGTGGTTGTAGGCATAGAAATGCGACCTTGTATGTATTTAGCACTTCGCTTTCGTTATGCCATCCTCCTATAGTTTTGGATCCACCAAATCTATCACACTATACTTCTCATAAAGCCTCCAGGCCTGCATGACAAATACTTATTTCAGTCATGTTATATTAACTGTAACAGAGTAGGAATTCAGAACGTTTTGTGCAAATTAGTCACATTAAACATTGTTTAAATTGTATACGCCCCCGAAACAGATTCCTTATTAAGCGTAAGCAAAAACATACATGTTCTGGAAGATACTGCATTTCAACCGGCAACGAAAGATCTGTGTTCTTCCTAGAGCTTATGATCTCAAGCAAAAGAAAACAAAAACTGTATATGCCTGCTTTTTTTGAAAGTTCACCTCTGATTGCATACTCTGGCTGGAAAGCAGTAAATGTAGATAAAAGTTGCCCCAGAAAGCAAGCTAGAGGAAACTGGAAAACTGAAGCTGTCATCACTTGGCGAAAAAAACAAGGCTGCAAAGCAGTAAATCGTAGATTAAAAAATTGCACCGGAAAGCAAGTTAGAGGAAACTGGGAAAATGAAGCTGCCATCAGTTAAACTCCACACCAACCAGTTGGAAGTAGCGCACACAACCAACTGAGCTGCAGTGTCATTTCGAAAGTTTTGCTAATTACTGATATTTATACAAAGCTTCTATTCATATTTACTCAATCAGGATCGGATCATCTGTCTTTTAGTAACATATGGAAGCAGGCGAACCAAGCTCTTAGATAATTAGCAGATATACATAGATGGAATCAAGCAACCATGTTTACTACAAATAAGCAGGTTGACCATATGGTAATAAATGATATATTTCATCAAGACTTGCTACCAGAAACTGGAGAGGCTAAAAATCAAACCGAACCCATTACAATTAATAATACTCGATTGTATGATTCTTGGCAGATTAAGGGCAAAACTGATTTTAATTTTTCTGCAGTAAGGAGGGACTCAATTCATTTTAAACACGCAAAGAATGACTAGTATCAATTGATATGGTATAATCAAAATGTCAATGGGGGCATATAGAGCTGTGAATCAAAGATTATCTACAATGGATAAATTGTCAAGTTAAGGAGTCCAACTAGACTGCCTATGTCTGCTGTATAAGACATCAACAAAATCTAACCATAACCTTTTTTTAGTTGCTCCTACAGTAGATATTTACTTTCTTACTTGCACCTTAAATTAAGAATCAAAGGCTCTACGGCTTCCTCTTTGCTTCAGTTGTTCGTACAAGCTTTCAGATCGAAGTTAACCATGAGAACTATGGCTTGAATTGCTTTCGTAATGGTGATTTATCATATATGAAGGGAACGAAACAGGAAAATATTTGAGAAGAGGGAAAGTTCGAGCTTTACAAAATTTTGAAAAAGAGATTATAGCGATTCTTATCGATACTTTTAGCGTTACAAAATATTTGAGAAGAGGTAATTCGATGTGTGGTTATCCTATAATTGTGGCTGGGGTGGAATTTTGATTACAAATTAACCGACTTTAAACCAAAGAAGTTGCTGTCGCTCAAAATCCTAGAAAAACTGAAAATAAATTCGGAATATACGACGGTAAAACCAAATCGCTGGAATCCGTAAATCAATTTTTGCCTCAACGAAATACGTGAATCTCTTTAGCTAATTACCAATAATTTTGCACAATAATTTCAAATATACACTCATGCCAAACGTTAATTTTGCAGTCTTAAATCGCCAAAAAATATCATTTCCATGAATTTACCTGAAGCTTCTATCCATGTTTCTAATTGCTCCAATTTGATGCTCCGATTTTACACCAGGATTCTACAGCATTGTCGTTGCTAGACGTATTGGCTGGGTTGGGATAATAGAGAATGATGAATATTGGCTTCCGGATTTAGAAGCGAACAATTTCGTTTGCTGAAAATAAAGTTCGGTGGTGATTGAAATTTTAAGAGCGGGCTTTAAAATTTAAGATTTCAGCGCTATGAATCCTTCAAGAAATCACCGGATGTGGACATTGATAGCAGTTGAGAACAAATTTGGGATTTTAGGGTTTAAAGAAGAAATGGGAACGGGAAAAGTCTAGAAAAGAGGCGGCAAAGAAGAATGATAGCGGCAAAATTTAGAAAGGTGGAGCCAGACTGATGGAGCCAAAATTGTAACGTTGGAGCCAAATTTTGAAGAACTGAGCCAGATTTTGAAGGGTGGATGCTTGTATATTCAGTTAAAACCAAAATAAAATCAATATATCAACGATGATGTCATGGAAATATTATTTGGACGAATATTAAAACATAGTATTTAGATTTTATTATTTTGAAATTATTTCAAGGTTTTCAAATTAAATCTTATGAAATATTAAACATTTAATAAAAATTTAATTTTTACTTTTCATTTCTAAGTTCTATCAAAATTACTTTTCAAACTTTAATTATATATTGAATGACATATATAAATTTATTTTGTAAAGTTTAAAAATTTTATATTTTTTGGGAATATTAGCTGTTAAATATAACTAGTATTTATAATTATTAAATATTAATAATAAATGCCACTTTATAACTATTAAAAATTAATTATTATTCATTAATTGTTAAAAGTAAATATTGATTATTACTTGTTTACTATTTAATAATGATTACTAACTTGTATTGCTAAATAAGGTATTTTTAAAATTTAATCAATTATCGTTTATTTATTAATTATAAATTATTTATTTAATATTTTAACATATTCATAATTTAAATTAATTACTAGTTATTATCCATTAGTTTTTTATTATTAAATTATTATTATTTAATAATTATTTATTTATTTTATTAATTTTTAAATGTTAATTATAATTGTTTGTTAATCAGTAATTATTATTATTTGATTATCAGTAATAAATATCACTTTATAATACATAAAATTTATTATTAAATATTGATCTTAATCATTATATAATTACTAGTAGTTAATCATTTAATAGTAACTATTTAAAATTAATTAGTAGAAGCTAATCATTTAAAGCTTATATTAATTTTTAATAGTATGTTTTTCGCAACTGGTTTTACCAGTTGTAAAAAACACAGTTATTGCAGGTGGGGAAAACAGTTGTTAAAGATATTTATTCGCAACTGGCTTGGAAGCGCAGTTGCAAATAATATGTTTGTTGCAACTGTTATACAAGTGCAGTTGCTAAAAGTATGTTTCTGCAACAGAAAAAAGAAGGACTGTTGTTAAATCCCATCTATTGCAACTGCTATAGTAGGTCTGTTGCTAAATATTATTTACTGCAACTGGCATTTGTCGCCTGTTGCAAATAGTTAGTTGCAATAGGGTATTTTTCTTGTAGTGCAACAATCGATGCGGACGGGGGGGGGGGGGGGCAAAGCATGTAGCCGGCGAACTTAGTTGAACTAGTATTTATGTTGTATGCTGTCAAAATTTACCTTTTATATTGATCTATTGGTTGACTAGCCTCACACCATTTCGTTCTTAAGTTTGTGAACATGCGTCCTAGAATTTGATCCAATATCATTTACGTTGGTCAACAATATAGAGATGCAAAAGGCGAATTATATGTATAACATTAAATTTAATTTGAACACACTAATAAATGTGAAGAGTAAATTAAACGTGTTAGAGAAAGAAATAAATGTAATTTATAATATTTAATTTGATTTTAATGGAACTGAATATCTTAAATGCCGGAAGAATACATTCGAACTGTCATATTTGGATATAAAAATTCCTATTATAACTATACATGATTTTTCTACCTATAGAATAAATGATGATGTTACTGTTTTTTTACATATAGTATTACAAACTTTAAGATTAATGTTAATGAGTTGCAAAATCAACCTTGCAACAAGTGTATATTTTGAGCTTTGGTAAAAGAGTATAGGAAATTTTATGTTCGATTAATATTTTTTTGTTTGTTTTAGTTTCAACATATTTAAATTATGTTATAAGCAATGCGAAATTATTAATTAAGTTTCATCATTAAATTGGATTTATTGGTAGTTTTATCTAGTTTTTCTTGATACAATCTCTCTTATCCAATAGGTAACACTGTTATTTTGAATGACGTTGGCAAAAGGTTTCAAGAATGTCATATTATCTTATGTTAGACAGTCTTGTATGGGGTAATTATAATTCTGACTTTTATAGGTTTGCATCTCATACAATAGATAATAGTAGCAAAAAGGCATTTCTTATGACATAAAGTGACTGACTTCACCGTCACATGTATTAAGTTTTCTTTCTCTCTACCACTAATCAAAAGTGTCTGTTTTCCACTTTATCATTAATAGTCTTTAAATATGTATAATCCTAAGAAAAATTCTTAATTTTATTTTTCAATGCTCACTACATAGTTTGAGTTTTTCTTTGGAATATTCCTTTAAAATATTGGTCCATGTTTGACTAGCTAAACCTATCTATATTTAATTATTATGAGTTAAAGACATTAAAGGAGCTACTTCAGCTGTTGATAAATTGTGCCTATATTGTCTTAGATCACTCAAATTGCAGGATACTTTCTTTCCTTGATTATTCATATGTTCCATATTTCTCATTCTAAGTCTTGAACAAGTCACCCGTAATTTAGCGGATCATAGTATGTCTAATTATGTAATAAATGGTATTGAAAAATATGTGCATATTTTTGACCTAGATATCTAATCTTTCCTCACATAAGAGCCACTCAGGAGAGTAAGGGTACATTCTTGGGTCTCTTCTTCTAGCTTTATTGAATCATTCTTTTTTCCTTTGTGTTATAAATATGGGAATTGTATTATCTATGCATTTCTATCTATGCACTTATTGTAATGTGCTATGATAATCTGACTATTTTGCGTGATTGCATTTCCAATATAACATAAGTAGTTATACAAACACAATTAAACAGTTGATTAATTGCTCTGTATTTGTATCATGTTTCACGTAGCCAGCTAATTCTAATAAACATGTTTGCACAGGTTTAAGTTTTGTGCTAATCACAATGGCTGGTTTACTGACTAACGTATAATATTTTATCAAATGTATAAATTTATGGACTAGCACTTGCAAAAAATGAGGTTGGCAACTCTTTTCCTTTAAAACCCTGAAATGTGCTTAGATATTATATGTTCTGTCATTTTATATTGGGAGTGCGCTGTTTAATTTGCTATAATTTATATGTGCTGTCACTTTATATTAGGAGAACTTAGCTTTTTGTTGTAATTATATAGGCCTGACTATATATTTCAGAATTTTAACACTGTCAATAAAATAAAATTTTAAAAAGTGACACTTAAAAACCTGAAATGAGCTGCATAGAGGCTGTTTGGTGATAAAACATTGAAATTATATACTAGTTTATTTTATATTATGTATTTTGTGTTTTGAATTTGCACGCAAACTCGCTGCAAACTCAGATTGCAAGCTGAGTTTGCATTGCAAACTTGCAACAGTTGAGTTTGCAGTGCAAACTCGGTTACAAACTAAAACTAAGTTTGCAGCTAAGTTTGCAACTCAAAACTGAGTTGCAAACTCCGTTTGCAACAATGAGTTCACATTGGTGATGTTGCTTTTTTTAAATGTCCATATGAAGATTAAAATTTACCAAACTGTCAATTGCTTACTCCCGTTAGCTATCGAGAAAATCATCTGCTATTAGAAACATCATTGCTAGATACCCACTAAAACGTTCATTTTGCTTTGATATCCAGGTACTTCACTATATCATATTGTAACCAACAATCAGAGAGCAACATGTTTGAACAAACTCATGAGAAACTACATTCACTGAGGTTTGATTTGTTTCTAAAAGTTTGCTTTTTAGTAAGAGCAGCATGTTGTAAATACCGCGCTCCATCTTAAAACTGTGATTTTGTAATTAATAAGTTGTAGTTCTTAGTTTGTACTTGGTATTTTCTTGTGTTAAGACCAGATTATTAGCAGTATTATTGAATGATTTTGTTTTCTGTTATGTTGTTGCTTTTAAATATATAGATTGTAACACTATCAATGAAATTATTACATTCAATTGTCCAATTTATATTGTTATATAGTATGATTTTATAATTGCAAGAGATAATTATTTGTGACATATATCATTTCTTGTTTGAGAATTATAGTGATCTGTAGGGTGTTTTTTTGTCAAATATGGTGTTTTTGCTTCTGATGTAAGCTGGGAATAGAAGCAAAAAAAGACATTTGTGTTGCTTCAGTTGTGTACCAGAAGCAACAGATTAGGATCTATTTGCGTCTTCTTCATTTGCTTTAGTTGTTGAACAGAAACAACTTGGGGTAAGAAAACGAAGCAAAAAAGAGTTTGCGTCTTCTGCATTTGCTTTGGTTGTAGAACCGAAGCAACAGGGGGTAAACACCAGAAGCAACAAACCAGTTTTGTAGTAGTGGAGGTCTGCTGGAGGAGGAGGTAGCAGTGATGCGATGGAAAGAGGGTCTGGTGTAGGCGAAATAGGGTCAGGAAGAGGGTTCTACGTGAGGAGGGCTCGAGGTGGAGGACACTGTTTCGAGTAGCTCGAGGGTTGAGGCAGTGAGATTGCCATTTTTTATTTTGCACGTATACTTGTTTGGTCGCCATTTTTTATTTTACATGTATATTTTACACGTATAATTTTTTGGTTGCATTAATATGTTACTGATTATACTAATATTCTCTAATTTGAATTCAAACTTTCATAATTTTTTAAAAATCTGTTTTGACATTCTCTTCATTATTGTCATCCATCTCCAAAAATTTGTTACCATTTAATTACGTATTCAAACTTGAATTTCAAATGAATATGTATGCATGTGTATATATATATATATATATATGTAAATATTTTAATTTATTTATTCTCTATTATTATCCGTTCTTCAGATAAACTTCTTTATTATCAAATTCTACTAACTAGCCGGTTATCCTCTGGTTTGAAATTTGAACGCTAATATTTAATTAAATTCCTCTGATAATTAATTACATATGCTACAATTTTATTTCCTCTATTAGTTTTTACATACGTTATAAATTAATTACTTCCATTAATTAATTACATGCGTTACATTCTAATTATTTTCGTTAATTGATTGTATAAGTTATATTCAAATTTGAATGTAAAAACTTATCAACAACCAATTTTAACTAGTTGAATATTCAAATTTGCACACAATCATTTTTGACGTTAAAAGTTCGAACTGTCATAACTTCTCCATTTGAACAAGCATAACTTCTTTGTTTGAACTCCAATTTGAAAAATTCATCATGAAATCACCACAAACGGAATGATATAAGTTTTGTGGCCAAATCCATATTTGCAAGTTACTCATTTTTACCGTTTTCTAATTTAATTATAATACCATATTGCTTAATTATTATAAAAACGTGGGTTGTTACATTCTTCACTTTAGGAATTTCATCAGTGAAATCCGTTAAAGGTTCAATCATGTAAACCTTTGCATATCCATTGTACATCCAGTTTCGCAACCATTTGTGCAGTTGTTCATAGTATATCATAATACATATGATATGCATAAACAATAATTTCTAATCGGTACCTATTATATATGTATATATATATATATTATTCTTTTAAAGAAAATTCAAAAATATGATGCTAACACCCTACACGGTAATTCTACATGAACAAAATTTTTTGAAAATCAAAAAAGTATTTACCCAACCTTTTCCATGCTTCTACTGAATAGCAGTACAGTTCAACCAATTTTTTATGCGAAAACCATAGCACACCATTGCTAACATCTTAGTTTATACAAAAAAACTAATTTTTCAAACTTAATTTCTTACGCTAGAAAATGACCTTGATGGAAAACTCCTTATTTCTATCATATTCTTACATGCTTTTTTTTTCCTCTACATTGGAACCTCTCTTATGCCCTATTTCAATTTCCATCTTTTTTATGTACAGTTTGTATAAGTTAAGTTTTCATTTTTAAAGTTCAAAAACCTTTTCTTTTCAAAGATTAACTTTAAAAAAAAAAACACTCGTCGACAAGGCGTCCTAAAGGGTTTTTCATTCATAAATTTTCCTTCTTGTCAATCTTATTGTATCATTTACATTACATATACCAAGTTGACACTAATCCACTTACTGACAATTTCCAAATGCTACTATATGGTATTTCAAAATGTTTAAAAACTCAGAACTTCTAGTGTTTTTTTTTTAAATCCTTTCAAAGTGGACGCATATACATTTTATTTTCAAAATATATGCATATTTATCTTTTAACACAATTATTCACATTTATAACATTTAGATTGAATCTTTATTCGTTATCTCGGCCCTTACTTAATAATGTTGCAAAATTTTAAGTTTCTCAAAAACGTGTTGTTTCTTATTTATCTACAATCAATCATGTTGAATTAAATTAAATTTTTTATCAACTGAAAATTACTTTTCCAAAAATCTTTACATTTTCGTGATTTACAATTTGATTTTTCTTTCATCTTAATAGTCATTTTAATGAGTTCCCATTAATTTATCATTAATCTCTCAGTTTAAATTTTTTCTTTATTGGCTAAGTGACCCCAATGTAAAAAAAACATTTACTATTTTCCTAAAACATAGTTGTCCACTAAGAAAACACATAAAAAGAAACATCTCTATCAAAAACGCAGATTATAATGACAATCAATATATGTAATCTGCAATATTGAACAAAAACACAACACTATTAGCTATTTCCTCTGAACTTCCTAATTGGTCATCCTTCTGAAATCATCATATTTCAAATGGTAAGTAATCCGAAAAGACAACTTTTCTAGATTTCTTTTTTCTCAACTCAAATGTATCATTTTATACTTTATGTGTGCCGACTATTTTTACTATCTTGTCTTAGTCCCCACTCTTTTGAAACATTTTTAAACCTTGATAATTCTCTTATTTATAAGTGTCCTACAAGCACATTCCAAAACCTATAAATGTTTACTTTAATATCCACTTTTTTCTTTTTTTGAAAATGGGTAAACCGCCTCGTTAAAAACCCGTGCTAGAAATCAGCGTGAAGTCTAGACAGGAAAAAAGTGTGCGGTGTTTTATTGACATCTCATCAATAAAGGTACAAAGAAATGTACATAGTGGCAAACATAACATCATAACACTTCTGTGTTGCCGAACCCACAAAAATAAACGAAGTAAAAACTTTGACATGGTCCAACAGATAAAACAAACGCCTTTGACCCAAACACGTGTAAAAATCAGAACTTGCAAGAAGATAAAGCATCTCGCCAAACAGCGAAACCTATCTGGCACCATCCGCATCCCCAAAACAAAGAGGGCGAAGCATTCTTTCTTCTCGAAAACTATCCTTCATCTAAACAATCAATACCCCATCTGTTGCCTTCAATAATAGTCTTCTACTTCGTGGATTTCTTCAGCAGATATTTGACGTCAAGCTCCAATAAATCCCACCGTCTAAACTTGTTCAACGCTTGGTTACTGTGGATTCGAGTATTTCGCTCCCTCCATATGTGGAAGATTGTGACAACGAGGCAACAACATGCCGCGTCATAACCGAAGTTGTGTGTAGCGAAGGAGCCCTTCAGATCCAACAATTCATGCTCAAGCGTCATGGGACTATCTAGTTGAGGAGGAAAACCGCACTTTATTCTACATCTCGTCCACAGGTATGCTGAGTATGCGCATTGAAAAAAGATGTGATCTTCATTCTCAGAGTCCTCATTGCATAAGACACATGTCGGAGTAACCTCATACCCCCAATTTAGCATTTTGTCTTTTGTACTTAAACGATTTAGAAACGCTTTGTAGGCGCAGATTGACATTTTCGGACAATTTATGTCATTCCAAATTACTTTGCACCAATCTAGATCAGGGTGATGCGTTCTCGATGTGTCCCACGCCGATTGAAAAGTGAAACCATTAGGCAAATCATTCCAGCTCCAAAAATCTTCGTCCATGTTATTGTGAATGTTGATGTCCTTGATTTGGTTTGTGAGGAGTCTTGTAGCTGGTAGGAGATTAGGATTAAAGACCCCCTCCTGTATAATTATGTCTATGCGATGATTGTCTCACCCAAAAAGGGTTAAGCTATCCCATCCAAGAAGATGGACCATAGTGCTATTATTCAACCAAGGATCAAACTATAACATAGTATTATGCCCATTTACAATACTCCGTTTGATACAATTGAGACCCAATTGTTTGTGTCTAAAAATTGTTTTCCAAGTACATGAACTGTTATTGTCAATCTTCATCACCCAAAAAAAATCGCCGAGGCAGTATCTGTTAACCATCCAAGTTTTCCGTAAGCTATTCCCATTAACAAAGTGCCACAGAAGCTTCAAGGCTGCTGCAGATTTGATATCCTTAAAATTTCGTAAACCCACACCCCCTTCATCTTTAGGGGTACAAAGTGTTTCCCAGGCAATTTTGTGTTTCTTCTCGGACCAAATAAAATTTGCACACAGTTTATTAATTTTACTTATAGTAGCTTCTAGTATTTGATATGTGAGCATCCAGAAAAGCACCATTGGTGTGATGACTGTTCTAACTAGTTCAATCTTAGCAGCCATAGATAAAAGTCGATTGTCTCAACTGTCCATTCTCTTTCTGATTTTGTCAATAATCTCACCACAGTTAGAGAAGTGTAAGTAATTATGCGATAAAGGTACGCCCAAATACTTGACTGGCAAACTGCCCTCTTTCATACTAAGTTCATGTAAGATTTGAGTTTTAAAGTTCACCCCCCTACTGAAAAAAACTTTAGACTTCAGCCCATTCACCTTAAAACCAGCATATTCAGATATTTTTTCTAAAATCAATTTAATTTTCTCCACCCCTTTAATCGTAGCCTTACAAAAAATCATCAAATCATCTGCGTATATGAGGTGTGTAATTTTTGGTTGCACTTTGTATATGGGCTGAATATAATTGGCTTCCTCAACTTTGAGCATTAATATTGAAAAATACTCCATAGCATTAATATCCACTTTATAGTTCATACATATATCAAAACAACATACCTAAGATTTTTCTAGTATCCCTCACATTCAAATGAGATTTCTTATTATTATTTCCAAAAGTTTATCTCTTCCATGGCCGTATTCCTTTTTCACTCGTCCAACCTAGACACTAATTTCCATCTACTCCATATTTTTAAAAAAATGGTTTATATTTTATCTATTCTTTCAAAAATTAAAGCTTCAAAAATTTTGAAATATAATATCCCATAACTTTATCCTTAAAGTGCTAATTAGAAGAAAGAAATTAAATTCAAAAACATTTGTGTTCCAAACATTTCAAACTCGTACTTAAAATTTGGGATATTTAAAACAGCACTTAATTACATTTTTCCTTTTGTAAAAGTTATTTATTTTAGGGAATTGTTAAAGGGACTCGAATACTGGTTAAGGGGGGAAGGGTTTAATTTTAAGGGGACTCCTCCTCATTTTTAATTCGTTAAGGGGAGGATTGTATGTAAAAAGCAGAAAACGAAAATAAACTAAAATACCATTGCCCATGTGACGATCTCAAAACCCTGTATCACGTAATTAAGGATAATCACTGGAATATAACACATTAATCATCATTAGCATAAAACAGATAATAGCATAAATAGAAAATAGAATAATTTACATCAATATGATAGCGGAATCATAATATGTAATAACATCAGAGCAGCACAGTGTAGGATACAACTTAGTGCATAAAAGTAAATGATCAGTCTACATCAAGATCACTGGGACATATACATCATAGATACATAATAGAAGTAAATCTGTCTACATCGCGATAACCGGAATCATATACATAAAGTACTAATGGCGGAATATCAAATAGCCAAAATACTGGAAGTCAAGTCCTCGCCATACGAGCCAAAAGGTGCACTCCATGCTGCAGTGCAAAAGCCAAAATATAACCTGTCACTAGGCTGCCCGTGTGAAAATAAGGGCACCCGAGTTTGCAACGTGAAACAAACTACGAGTCAATCATGGGACTGGTATGAGAAATCCACTTAACTGTTTAAACAACAATAACAAGGCAAATCATAGGACCACGCCACTTTCGCGGAACGGGTTTACTCCAGTAATTGCCAGTGCATTAAATAAGGTAAATTATTTAAACAACGCAATGCTTTTTATAAAAATGCAGCCATCATAAGACTCAAGTCCCATCATACAATGCAACGCAAACCGGAGGATAGAGTTTTACCTTATAATGGCCAAACTATGCTTAATACGTGTAAAGCAAAATCATTTGATATTATTACTTGTGCATATATGTTTCAAAAGCAAATTCAATCATAAATATCAATCCTAGACGGCATAGGTGTCGCATACCACTATGTCGCCATATATAAGTTACAATCAAATCCATGATTTCGTAATGGAAATTTGGATTCCGTCATGAGTCGAGGCAAGGGATATACTCCTCATTGCCTCGAGACACTCAAGCAAATGCCTCAGGACTACGCACTCTGGGTAGCCCTTTGAATCGGCTGGGCCGGTACTCTCTTACGTTTAAGGATTAGTTATTCCTAAACACACGTTTCCTGGTCCTATCAGACCTATCCATCGGCTTCGTAGAGACCGATATAATCAAGGTGCCTCACATTCCAATATCCACAAAGGTATAATAATCAACGATGTCAGAGCTAGTAAAACGCTGACACCACCCATAGCTAGAAAGAAACGTCGTGTTCTCCCAATGGTCCTTATCCCGTTTTTGACTCATACCGGGGTGTGAGGCTCGCGAATTAATGCCATACACCAAGCTACGCTGTATTAAAGCCGTGCTTTGATCATCAACCACAAGACTCTGCTTTTCAACAAAAGCCTTGATCATTTGCACTTTTGCATGTCACGCTGTCAATCCACACCGTACCATTGATTTCTACCGATATACAACCTCTGAGCTCGTACGTCTCAGAGAAGGGCGTAAAGCAAGAGAATAAATTTTCCACTGCCAAACAGATGTATATTTAGTAGAGATCAACGAATATAGCATAGAATACACGTCAGACACACATCCATTTACAAGTCCGTTCTGGGTCTAAACAAAACCGGAGGCACCTTATTCCTCGTCCGATATGTCCAATATAGGAGAGAGGCCCTCGCACATCCGAACGATCGACAAGTACGTCCAGACCACTACCCCTGTAACCTCGTCAAGGGAGTTATCCATCTCAAAGGCATCAGTAGTAATCTACACGATGTGAAGATCACCGGTCTTGCACCGTCTTCATATCTTCAACATTTATTCGTTGATTAATTATTTGAAATGAGGATGAACTCGGCCTTTTCAAATAATTCACGTATATTAGAATTCAAAACAATTCTGTCCATGGTTAAATTATTCGACATCCACATTTTAGTTCTTTATATAATTTTAATGTCAAACACATTCAACCATCTAATATCAAGCAAACCAAGTAGAATCGTATTTTCCATTCCATATCGCCTATAATATTTTATAACGATATATCGCTATTTTTGTTTATTTAAAAATAGCGCCATTAAATTAAACAACGTTTCAGGCCATAACGTGGCCCTAGCGCTATTTTTCTCAAATTTTGATTTACACATTTCTCAAATTTTGATTTATATATATATATATATATATATATAATTCATTCGACGATTTCCATATCGTTTTTCACTTCAAATATTTCACTTACGCCTTTAAATTTCAGAAAATTTCGCCATAACCTCCTTTGTACGGGGAGGGGTTTGGAAATTTATTAGGCCGTATCAGGCACCCAATAAATCCTAAAAAGCATGCACATATTTATAGTGATATATTCCGGTGTCCACAGGGGAGTGTGTATAGATCATAACTCCAGAGAATAAATTCTCGTCACCCTATAAATGGTTTTTGTGCCATAATGACTAGAGAGACGTGTTTATTGTCATCTCCAGACCCGTGTGGGACTTTTCTTAATCTGGCAATTTACCGTTATATTTTAGATAGTCCATATGTAACAACCCGTAAAATGCGAGCCAGTTTGAAATTTTTATTTTGGCAATTTTAGCGAATTTTGATTATTTAAAATGAATTATTTTAAATAATATCGACGAGAAATTTATTTTGAATAGAATTCGACGTATATATTATATACGCCGTCGTTAGAATATAAATATTTATATATAATTATAAATAGAATTGAAAATGGCGCGGTAGTTCGATAATTCGATTTCAAACTTCAATTGAATGTACCGGGTGCAAAACAATTCGGATTTTAGTGAAACCAAAAACATTGGGATCTAATTGTGAATATCTTTCCAACGAATCCGAAAAATCAAGATTTCATATCGGGAATCAAAAGATATGTCCAGTTGAAAATTCTGAATAGTCGCTATGGAATTCAGGCCCTTAAAAATGGAAATTTTGCGGATGACCTCGGATTTCGACGAAACCAGTTTTGTTGGGTCCGTGATGTCAAGTTATTGCTAGATTCCAAATTTCATAATTTTTCGAATCAATATGTGAGCGTAGCAAAGGAAAACGCGTTTGACCAGTTTCAGTTGAATTTAATCGACTGGAAATTGGCCATTTTTCATCCGGTCTCAGAATTCGACGAAACTAGCTTTGTTAGGACCGTATCGTCAATACGAAGCTAGAAAATATTTTTCTGGAATTTTTCTAGTTAGTATGCGACCCCGGTAATTTGAAATGTACGTTTAAAATTCAATATAGCGATTTAAATGTAAATTTAACGGAAGCTGAGCAGAACGATCAAATCAGCTTGCGATACATATCCCATTGTGTTCAGAATGGGGGTGAAACGCTATGGGCGACAGGCGGTGGGCCTCGTTTCGAGTTCGGTAGTAAAAGTCAACTTTTAACAAATTAAAATAATAATAATAATAATAATATTCTCTCTCCCTCCCCTTATTTCCCTCTGCCCCCCCCCCCCCACGTTCAAAATCATTCCAGCAGGAAAAAAAAAACTCTCGAAGTCGACGGAAACCACCGCGCCTCGTCGGCGACGCCCTCCTCCACCGCACCTCCAGCCAGCGTCGATCCCTCCCTCCCCGTCCTCCTCGCAACGGCGCCCCTTTCCCCCATTTGAAACCCCACCCAGGTTGATCCGCCGCCAGCGCCGAGTCCACCGCCCTCCTTCGCCTTCCTTTCTCCCATTCCTCCCTCTTCTCCTCCACAGCTCGCACCCCCCTTTTTTCCTTCCTCGTTCAATTCCAGCGAGACCCCAAAACCCGCGCTCAACCACCCCTGCTTCTAGCTCCTCCTCGATCCGCACTGCCCCTTCCCTCCACTGCCAATCGCCGGGAAACTGCCACAACCCAGCGGGAAAACCATGTAAGTTTGTTTTAATTTATTTTAATAGTGAGTTTAAGGTAATTATAAAGCATTATATGAAAAGAGTTGATTTTTATACATGAAAAGAGCTGATTTTTGCATTAGAGAAGTTCATATTTTTATCATAGAAAAGTTCATATTTTTATCATATAAAGGTACAGATTTTTTTTATATTGAATAACGAAATAAAAATATGATTTTTATATGTTGAACTTCGAAATAAAAATATGATTTTTATATGTTGAACTTCGAAATAAAAATATGATTTTTATATATTGAACTTCGAAATAAAAATATGATTTTTATATATTGAACTTCGAAATAAAAATTCGATTTTTATATATTGAATAGCGAAGTAAAAATTCGATTTTTACATATGTAGTGGCTACGGGCGACGAAGCTGACGAAGACTCGAAAAAGAGGAAGACTTCTATCAAGAAAGAGTCGAGATGATTGGATAGCTATCTGTGAGAACTTCTCACCTTTCAGTTTAATTTTCTAGTTATATTTATATACTAGGATGCATACGGTGCTTAGTAGCACCCGACACCCGTCATCCACAGACCATGGATGGCTTGTTTGTTAGTTTGTTTGGTTGCATGGATTAGTTAGATGACGTGATTTGAAATTGAATTGTTTAGTGAAATGAATAATTTTGATTGATGTGTGAATGGCGTGGGCCTTCACTACACCGGGGATAAGGCTAGGCCTTGTCCCGTTTCTAGTATCGTGCCGTTATGCCGCCGAAATTTTCTAAAATATGTTAGAAAAATAAAAATATCATTTTATTGAATAAATGAATTGAATAGAAATTCATAGGTTGAAATAAAATGTTTTATCGTTAAAAATATAATTTTTAACGTGAATATGAAAATAGTGAAGTGAATAAATAAATATTCATTTACAAACCAGATGGTTTGTTTATGTACACTTATTTGAATGACATTGATTGGGACGATAAATTTTACACATCGCCCAACTGCACAACTAAAATCTGTGTTTGATTGTTTGAAACCCCGCACGGGTGTTGGGATGAAATATGAATTTCACTCATCCTGATTGATTAAATATGTCGATCGATTGATTGACAGGCTGTTATAAGCGTTGAATATCTATATTTGATGCTTATACAGTGTAGTGCACTTTGGTTGATGGTTGATTATTTTCAATGTTATTATATACATGTGTTGTATGAAAATCCATATAATTAATTTTATATGGTAATTGATTGGGCCTCATTCCAATCGTGAAAATAAAGAATATTTTGATAATAACAAATATTTTGATAATAGGAAATATTTGAAATAGAATATTTGAAAATAGAAATTTATGAAGCCGTGTTGATTAGATTGACGCCATTTTGACGTAAACGATATTTATATCGATTTTATTCATTTTAAAATGAATATTGAAAAGTAATCTCGAAATCGAATATTTCGAAATGAATTGAATTGAAAACGATTTCGAAATGAATTGAATTGAAAACGATTTCGAAATGAATTGAATTGAAAACGATTTCGAAATGAATTGAATTGAAAACGATTTCGAAATGAATTGAATTGAAAACGATTTCGAAATGAATTGAATTGAAAACGATTTCGAAATGAATTGAATTGAAAACGATTTCGAAATGAATTGAATTGAAAACGATTTCGAAATGAATTGAATTGAAAACGATTTCGAAATGAATTGAATTGAAAACGATTTCGAAATGAATTGAATTGAAAACGATTTCGAAATGAATTGAATTGAAAACGATTTCGAAATGAATTGAATTGAAAACGATTTCGAAATGAATTGAATTGAATATGAATTCAAATTGAATTGAAATTTGAATTGAATAGAAATGAATTTTAAAACGAATTTATAAAGAAGAATTCAATTTTGCTTTGAATTGAAATGGAAGTTGAAATAGATTTTGAAACGAATTTTAAAACTATTTATATAATTCGTTTTAAATAGAAATCGACGAAATATATATTATATATATAATATAATGTCCTGAATAGAACGCGCCGCGCCGCGGTAGTTCGTGAATTTCGACCATTGATTTCAAACGGACATTACGGGAGATCCGACCGTCGGATTCTCCTAAAACCGGAACCGTTGGGTTCGTATCGAAAAGAGCTTTCTAACGAATATTAGAAATTCAAAATCTAACGGTTGGATTTGGAGATACGTCCAAATCAAATTCGAAAAAGGTCGCTGTAAGTGCAGTTCGATGGCCGTTGATGGAAATCGACTGTACGGGCCTTGATAAAATTATTAAAAATAGTAATAATTTGTGTAAAATCATAAGAAATGATTTGGGAAAATTTGGGATGAAAAACTCCATATTTGAAAAGATAAAAATAGATTTTTATCGAAATGAACTAGTTTTGAACTAGAATTATAATTCTATTTATTTTTAAATAAATAAATTGAATTTGAAAAGGGTTTTGAAAATAACCAAAATTTCCAATGATTGCATTGGAGTGGATTTGAATCGAAATTGTCTTCGGAATATTTCGATGTTGGAATTCGTGATTATACAGATGTTGTTATGGAAATTTGAAAGATATATATTTATATCGTTATTTCCAATACGACATTTGTTAGTCGTAGAATTTGATATTGAATATAAGCCGATATATTTTCTATTCAGAGCCTTGTATTGAATATCAAATGTGATTTGGGTTTGTCGTGAATGGTGTCTTCACTAACACTGTTCTTGAACCCAGTTGTGAAAAGATTAAATCTTTTTATTTAGATTTAATGAAGTGTACCAATTGAATAATATTTAATTGGAATTGAATTGGTATTGATTTTTGGGTTTATCGTGAACAGTGTTTTTAAATAACACTTGTTCTTTAACCCGATAATTAATGGAATGTGATTTTGGGTTTATCGTGAACCGTGTTTTAAATGACACTGATTCTTTAACCTAGTTAAAGATTAAAACTAAGTGGAGTTTTAATGAATCTTTAATTAGATTGAAAAGATCGAGGATGGAGTATCACCAGTTTTACTCCAGGCGATAGTTAAATCTTTAATTAGATTTGAACGTGAAATGGTAATTGAATTTACCGATAACACCGTGGTGTTAGATATGAAGTATAACCAGTTTTACTTCATGGGATGAATAGGTTGGGATTGGGAAATAAAATAAATGATTACTTCGGTGTGGTTCGCTAATCCCGACTAGTTTGAATTGATATTCAAAGGAGATTAAAGAATAAATTTAAAGAATTTATCTTGGATAAAATTAATGGGAACTTTTCCCAAAGTATAGGAATATTTGAATAAAAGAATATTCTGAATTGGAATGAGGCGTATGTTGTGTTTGTGTAACACTTTTATAATATATACGCGAGTTATTCAGAAAGACCGGGTTTATCCCATTCTGAATAACTGATTCGACGTGGTGTCGAAGATGAAGACGATGGTCGAAGACCGGAAGTCTTCACGTCGTTTGGGTGATTACTGATGATCTTGATTGGGCTGTACACCCAAGAAGATGGAAACAGTTAGTGATCGTCCAGACGTACTTGGAGATCGATGGATATGCGGGGTACTAGGTACCTCCGGTTTCGTTCAGACCCAGAACGGACTTGTAAATGGACTGTGTGTCAGACATTGGATTTTAGTCTGTGTGATTGATTTCTATTAAATATATATCTGTTTGGCGGCGGAGAATTTATTCTCTTGCTTAACGCCCTTCTCTGAGACATACGAGCTCAGGGGTTATATACTGATGGATATCAAACACATAGAGTGAATTGCCTGTGTGGCATGCCTAAGTGGCAATATATCGAGGCTTCTGTTGAAAAGCAAAGTCTTGTGGTGATGATCAAAGCACAGCCTGTGTGGCACAGCTTTGTGTAACGTGAATTCGCGAGTTTCACACCCTCGGTGGACCGGCCCTGACGATCCAAAGGCTTGACTGAGTACTTGCCTGAGACACGGGCTAGAGCGTCTCGAATCGGTTGAGGACTATCTTTTGCCTCGGTTCATAGATGGAAATCCAATTTCCAAATACGTGACATTTGCGGTTTTATTTGTAAACCTATATATGGCGACATAGTGGCATGGGACGTTCATGTCGCCTATGATTGATACTTATGATTTGAAGTTGTTTTATACACTATACACTTATTATAGTATCAAATGATCTATTTTAAACGTATCAAGCATTCTTTGGCTGTTATAAGGGAAAACCCTATCCCCCGGCTTGCGTTGCATTGTGTGATAGGACCTGGGTCTTATAACAGCTTCATTTTTCTTTAATTAGCATCGCGCTGTTGGTTTTATGCACCGGTATTCTTGGGAGGAAACCCGTTCCGTGTTATACGGCGTGGTCCCTTGATTTACCTAGCTTTTAAAATAAAGATTAACTGTTTTAGTTCTCACACCAGTCCCATGACTGACCTGGAGTTTATTGTTTTAACCTAAACTCTGGGTGCCCCTATTTTCGACACGGGCAGCTAGTAGTTTTGGTTTTGCAGATTTATATTCACAGGATCCTGGTTTACAGCTGGAACGATATCCGGAAAGCTTTGTATCCGTATATCTCCTTCAGTTGTGCATTGTATTATTTTCCGCTGCTATGTATTTAAATGTAATTTAAATCTCTGATATTTCTGTGTAATATTGTTTCATACTCTGTATATTCTTATAATCTGATGCATTGTTGTAATATACAATGAAATGTTCTTCTGTATGCGTTCTGCTGTGGTTTGTTCTCGAACTATCCGACGCTTTCCTTTACGGGGAAGTTGCGGGTCTTTACACCATATCAATCTTCAATTCAACCTGAAATATAGTCATCGCCATACAAGCTTCTCGCTTGTATGGTATATCTTCAACCTCGTCACATAAGCTCCAAATGCTTATGTGGTATATGATAGGATATGTTGTCTTCAAGAAGTATGCCATGTAGTGTAGTTCAAAATTAATTGTTACTATCATATGGCGACGTTTATTATTTCACATAGAACAATAAGCACTCCGCATCCAATGGAATTCACAGGAGTTTATATAATAATAAAATTGCGTAGCCAACTCATTAAGGCTTACCTATTTGTCGGGCATGCATATATATTCTTTACTCAACAGCTAATTCATATTACTGTTCAACATATGTATATATATGCAGAACTAAGCTAAAAATAATATTTCTAGCGAACAAATGTTTGTTTCAACATGCAGTTATTTTTAACACTTCATACATAGGATAATAATGATATTTTTAGCGAACAAAAATATGTTTCAACACATGTATATTTTTAGCGAGTCGTATACATGATAGAAATGATATTTTTATCATTCAAAATATTTATTCAACACATGAATGTCTTTAGCACTTCATATTCACAATAAAAATGTTAATTTTATTGTTCAATCCTTTTATTCAACACATGAATCCTTTTCAACACATGAATATTTTAAATAATTCTTACATATAATAAAAATGATATTTTTATTGTTAAAACAATTTATTATAGCATTAATATTTTATATACTTCATACATAAGATAAAAATGTTATTTTTGGTGTTAAAACAATTTATTTATTTAAAGCACTAATATTTTATATAGTCCATATATATGATAAAAATGTGATTTTTACCTTTCAAAGAATTTATTCAACACACGAATGTCATTCAACGCATGAATATCTCAACATATGAATATTTCATTCATGCATACTTCATACGCATAATAAAAATGTGATTTTTATTATCTAAACACTTTATTCGTCACATGAATATAATTCAATACATGAAAATAATTCAAATACATAGATATTACTGAAAATTTCAGCAACATAACGGTAGGGGGTTAAAAACCGGCACCGTCCCGAGTACGGCTCCTCGCACTACCTTAGGCCTCGCGACGTTCCATAAGGGGCTTATCTAAATGATCTAAGATCAATTTCATACCATATGAATTTTCCACAATAATTCCTATTGTTTCAACTACAAACAATTTCTTTCAACCACAAACAATTATTTCCAACCATTCGCATTTCAACTAATTTTCAACCATTCGCGTTGTCAATCAATTTCACATCAATCACAATCAATTCACATCGTCCATGGTCTGTGGACGAGGGGAGTATATGTATATATATATATATATATATATATATATATATCATTTCCATTTCAACACATATATGATTTTTACAACGCATGTATAATTTATACATCACTCATATAACTTATACAACGCTCATACATGAGGTGTATAACGCATATATAATTTATATTTCGCTCATATAATTTATACAACGTAGTTCCATTCCATATTTGAATTTAGAAGTCTCACATTGATTTTAATCCTTCTGAAATTTGTAGCGAGCTCGGAATACGTTCTAGCTTCTTCTAGAATGTAGATGATGTCGCTGCGAGTCCGACGTTTCCTGTTTCATCGAATTTCATCAACATAGCAAAAAGATATGATTTTTATTTGAAAATCACGATTTGCAACACTTAGAAGTGTTATTTTCTATTCAAAAAAACAAAGGCCGATAACTTTCACGATGGTTCAAAACTAGGTCTAGGGTTTTCTCGAAATCCATGCAACATTAGGCCGATCAGGTGGTTCCACGCTCTAGAGCTAGGAGAGACGCTCAGGCGGAGGTGGGTCTGGTGCAGTTCGACGTCGGGGTTGAGGGGCGGCGGCTCTCCAAAGTCGCGATCTTCGAGGTGCTCGTTCTCGAAGCTGGGGCGACGAGGTGGGGTGAAATCGGTACTGATTTGAAGCTTGAGGGGAGTTCTTCAAAAAGTTCCAAAGGGGCAGTGGGTTTTGGCGAATGAATCGCCTGAAATCGGCCAGGAACGATGGAACAAGAAGCGCCGTCGAGAGCAGGTTACCGGGGGGGGGGGTCTGATTTGTTTTTTAATAAAATAAATAATGAATGGAAATTCATTATTGGCTGATATATATCTTAGTTTGAAAATTAAGGTTTTCATAAACGAACTCCAATTCTGTAACACCCCACTTCCGTTAAGGTCACTCGCAAAGGGAATGCCTTAACTTCGGTGGAACGTTACAAGTAAACAGAACAGAAATTTACAAGATAGATATGTAAAGTAGTACTTGAAAATTTTATAATTTTACTACAGCAGAAACAGAAATAAGTTTGGTTACATCACAATACCAAAACCCAAGTACACAAATATCAGTCTTATACAAAATCCTTCAGAATGCATAATTTTAAAGCCATAATCCCTGACAGAGAATGCCATAAATAGGTAGAATCAAAGACAAGCAATATTTCAAGCACTTCTAGCACTTCAAGCAGACGGAACCTGAATAAAGCTCCTATGTTTCCACCCTGAGAACCTGGGGGGGGGGGGGGGGACGGATGAAAGGAGGCGAAACAAACTAGGTCAGATATAAGTCTGGTGAGTCCATGGACTTTCAACATATAAAAAAATAACAGTATCATGACATGTAAATAAAACTGGATGAGAGATAACCATAACAGGAGAAGCTGGTTAACAGAAGAGACATAATGATATAGGCTAAACTAAGCTTCTTACTTGGTTTTCACTTCTCTGCACTAATGCTAGTATAACAGAATTAGGTGTTGTCCTAATATCTAAACAGAAAACAGAACGATCTCTTTAGAAACATGATGCTAGAAATGGGCCTTTACAACCCTAACAGAGACAGATGTATAGAAACAGAATGCTTGTAATGGGCCTTTACAGCCCGAACAGAGATAGACGGTTACAGAAACAGAATGCTAGTAATGGGCCTTTACCACCGTAACAGAGACAGACGATTACAGAAACAGAATGCTAGTAACGGGCCTTTACCACCCGAACAGAGACAGACGGTATTGAAACAGAAGCAGATACGGAATCAGAGACGGAAACAGAATATTCCCTACGGAAACAAAATGTTAGAATTAGGTGTACACTAGTAATGGGCCTTTACCACCCCAACAGACGGTACCACACAGAAACAGACAGGTGTTACCACCCCAACAGAAACAAACAGAACTAAGTGTACCCTAAATTCTACCACAAGCGATCGGCTCCCTAATACATAAATACCATGTGCCGGTCCCACATAAGGGTGTATCACTCACTAAAGTGGCAACCTATAGACACAGACCTATTTACAGATGTCACGGTGTCTTACATCCTCAGAGCAGACCGGATCCATGCACGCACATGACCCGGTTGGAATGCACCATCAGCACCCCTCGCCATTATCAGAATGAAACTCTTACAATTAGTTCAGTAAGCGTGCCCTGGACCCCTTCCTAGTGTTGGGTCATAGCTTTGATACCAGAAAGGGTTACTGACTAATATGGGTCCCAAACAACAGATGACGCAAGTAATTACCCCTCCTAACCTTGTGTCCCCAGACTAACAGATTTCAGATTAACTTGCTTATAAATTTCAGATGTACAAAGTTTAGATTTACTAGTTCTCAGATCAGACATACAGGTTAACAATTTTTCAGACTAACAGATCAGATATACAGATTAACAAGTTTTTAGACTTAACGGATCAGATTACCAATTAATAGACTTACAGATTGTTTCACCTAACCTTGTATTGGGCCTACAGACTTTCAAACAGGTTTATTAGATTCATCAGTCCAGTTGATTTAACCTTATCTACCCAATACGTTGTTAGGCATCATATTTATCTTAGATTTGCATTTATTAAATATTAATGCACAGACCTCTTACATTAGGTCGGTAGCATGTGGCCGCTGGATGTGTCGGGCGGTTCCGAGCAGACTTCTGCCACAAGCCCGACCTAACCTCGTGTCTAAGCATCTTTATACCTACGACCTCTCACATTAGACTGACATTTTGCGGTTGCTGGTTAAGCCGGTTGGGTCCGGGCAGGCTTCTACCGCAAACAGAGTCTAACCTCGTGTATCAGCATTCTTATTTTAGCTAAAGTATTCATTCACAAATTATGCCAATATTAGACTAATTATGCCAATTCCACAAATTAACTTCTTTACAAGTTACAGCAGATTATCCAAAGTTCTATCAACATGTTTTGCTCAATTTTAGATCAAGCCTACAGATTTTCATACCCCAAATTACCGTATTCAGTTTTAACGGATTTAACATATTAGACAATTTAACAGATTTAATCATCCCTTAAAATTCCATTGACATACCTCGCTTAATTAAAAATTAAGCCTAACTTTACATGCTTAAATTATGGTCATAATTCATAATATAACATATGCCCAAATTTCTAGTTAAATTTACATAGTACGGAATATTCTTCAAAAATCCCAAATCATGATATACAATATGAATTATGCCAAATTATAACCTTTGATTTCAGCGTATGTCAAATATCCAAAATTCCCATTTAGGCGTATTCACAATAAATAGTTATCCTATTTTAATATAGATCTTTTACGCCTAAATCATATGTTCTTTTTTTTCCAAGTCATAGATCGTCATATAAAATATGCCCCCAAATCTAGATCTTAAATTACAACATGTATTATGTCCTCAAAATCAGATCTTGAATTATAACATGCATTATGTTCCCAAATTACAAGTCATATGTTGTCATACAATAATTCTTCTTCTTCCAAATCATAAACCGTCATATATAGTATGCCTAGATCTAGATCTTAAATTACAACATATGCCCTTTTCTTAAACTAGTCACAAATCAGTCATGTCCAATTATGCATAATTCATTATTTTCCCCAAATTTAGCGTTCGTGCGTCAATCTCTTAAGAGATTTGACTCAGGCTCGTGGTAGCCTGGCTATAGAACAGAAGGAAGGAAGAGATACAGAATAGTTACAGTAATAAGATAGATCTACACCGAAAAACAGATCTGATAAATAGGAATAAGATAGATCTACATAGAAAAACATATCTGATGCATAATGTCGAATTCATATTTATAATCATGTCAAGATCATAATTAAATTTCATATTTGAAAATAACTGTACTCACAATTCGTGGTTTAAGAAAGAGAAGAACAATTTTGGGATCTGATTTTCTGGAGTTGATTTAGCTTTCCGTTGATGTAGGCGTTGATTTGTTATCTTTTAATCCTATTCAGATTGGAAGAAGAAGAAGCACTAGTTCTGGCTTAGGTTTCAATAGAGTAGCGATACCATTGATTTATTTTAATATGAATTAGAGCAGAGTATAGGCGTAATGAAATTGTGTGGAGAGAAAGTGAGGTTTGGGGGTGTTTAAATAGCTTAGAAGCAACGAATCTGGTCAGAACGAGCATCTAAATGCAGAAAAATGGATCTGTCCTCGGATCTGGAAAAGGGGGGAGGTCGACCCCCAAGTCTACCCCATGGTCGACCTGTTCTACCCAGGTCGACCCCCAAGTCGACCCCTTGGTCGACCTGGGTCCTGGGAGGGAATTTTCCCGCCCATCCCGGGTGTGTATTTTGAATTCGAATTTTGAATTTCGACTGAGCTGTTTAAATTTTCTGAAAACTTCTAAAGGCCATAACTTCTTCATACGGAGTCCGATTTACGCAAACTCGGACTCTATCTCAAGTAGAATTCCGAGACGAACGCAATGTCGTAATGCGTTTTCCTTAATTCTTCTTTTAAAAATTAAGTATACCTTGTTTTATTACTTTTTGTTCACAGAAAATACGGGGTGTTACAAATTCAAACCCAACGACTATCGCTCGTAGCTAAATACCCCTATTCCGAAGCACAATGGAATATGTTTCGTAAGACCATTCAATTATTAAGTAAGTTATTCTTCAAATTAAAGTATAAAACATTCAATTTTAGATTTGAACGTACATTTTAATTTGCCGAGGCCACATACTGATTCTAAAAATTCCCAAAAAATTAATCTAGCTATGTTGGGACGATATGGTCCCAATAAAACTAATTTCGTCGAATTCCGATATCGTTTGAAAAATGGCCATTTTCTGGTCGATCCAATTTGACCGAAATCAACCAAACACATTTTCCTTTGCCACGCTCACACATTAATTCCAAAAATTATGGAATTTGAAATCTAGCAATAAATTGACATCCCACATCCAACGAAAGTGGTTTCGTCGAAAACGGAGGTCGTTTGCAAAATGTCTATTTTCAAGGGCTATATTTATTCTATAACGACCATTCTAAATATTCTACTGGCCATAACTTTTGATTCCCGCTATGAAATTTCGATTTTTCAGATTCATTAGAAAGATATTCTCAGATAGATTTAAATATTTTTGGTTTCGCTAAAATCGTTTTATTTTGCATCCTGTACGTTCACTCAAAGTTCAAATTCAATTTTTTAAGCTGCCGCGCTATTTCTAACTCATTATTTAATTGAAATAAATTATTTCAATTACTACAAATTCATTAAAATAACCAAATTAAAAATTTTAAATCGGCTCGGATTTTCCGGGTTGTTACAATCTCCCCCACTTAAAATTTTTCGTCCCCGAAAAGGAACCACCAATAAAGTAGGAAACAAAACGGAAATGCAAACTATTGTAAATGTACCTTGCACCGGAGTTAGTCAGAGATGTCCACTCCGCAATTGGGATAAGCTTGCTTAATGCTTTCTTCTGTCTCCCAAGTACAGTCTCTAGGATCTCCACTCCACTGCACTTTAACTAAATGGACCTTCTTGTTCCTTAGCTCTTTAGTTTCTTTGCCAATAATCTTTACCAGCTCTCTTCTAACTGCTAATTCTGGAGTAATTTCCAAGCCCTGTTGCGCTGCTTCTTCTACAACAAGATCTGGATCATGTACATGCTTTCGAAGTTGAGATACGTGAAACACATCATGTACTCCAGGCAACCAATCAGGTAATTGAACCTTATAAGCAAGAGTATAGGAAAGAGACCAATAAATCGGGTGCCAACTTCCCAATTTTACCGAATCGGACTACTCCTCTCATCGGAGAAACTCGCAAATAAACTTAATCACCAACAGCAAATGCTAAATCTCTTCTTCTAGAATCAACATAACTTTTCTATCAGCTTTGAGCTGTTTGTAATCATTTCTTGATGAAATCGACTTTGTCTGAAGCTTCGCGAATCATATCGGGTCCCAACACAAGTCGGTTTCCAGGTTCTACTCAACATGCAGGAGATCTGCACGGTCTACCGTATAATGCTTCAAATGGCGACATTTTCAAGCTTGCTTGATAGTTGTTGTTATATGAGAACTCAACCAAATGCAGGTGGTCTTCCCATAACCTTCCAAAATCAATAATACAAGCCCGTAGTAAATCTTCTAGAATTCGGTTCACCCTCTCAGTTTGGCCATCTGTTTGAGGGTGATATGCGGTGCTCAGGCTCAGCTTTGTCCCCAGTTCTACTTGAAATACCTCCCAGAATTTTCTAGTAAATATTGGATCTCTATCACTGACTATGCACCTATGCTGATCGGCACTCCATGTAGCTTAACAATTTCTCTAAAATAAATTTGTGCTAGACTTTGAGCAGTTCTATTGGATCTAACAAGTATGAAATGGGCGGTCTTCGTGAAATGATCTACGATCACCCAAATACTTTCATTTCCTTTCCTGGTTCGGGGTAAACAATATATGAAATCCAAGGAAATTTTCTCCCACTTCCAATTTGGAATTTCCAATGGTTGCAATAATCCGGCTAGTTTCTGTTGGTCGCTTTTGACTAGTTAGCAAGTAGAGCACCTGCTAACATATAAAGAAATGTCTCTCTTCATCGCCTTCCAGCAGAATGTGCATTTGAGATCATTGTACATCTTACTTACCCCGGGATGAATGCAAAGCTTGCACTTATGACATTCATCAAGCACTTCTCTTTTGAGCTCTGGGATGTTGGGAACATAGATTCTTCCTTTTAATCTCAGAACTCCTTCACTATCTACTTGGAAACTGGAGACTTCACCCTTTTGAATTCTTTTGATCATCTGCTTAACAAAATTATCATCTTTCTGAAGAACGACGATCTTGCCTATTAATGAAGGTGTAACAATAAGATTGGCGATGATTGCGGTTTTTCTTTTAAGCGCATTCGCTACCACATTAGCTTTTCCCGGCGGATACAGAATATCTAGGTCATACGCTGCAAGAAATTCTAGCCAACGTTATTGTCTCATGTTCAAGTCTTTCTAGGTGTACAGATATTTCAATGATTGATGGTCTGTATATAATTTGAATTTCTCATCCAATAAATAATATCCCCAAATTTTCAAAGAAAATACGATGGCTAGCAACTCAAGATCATGAGTTGCATAATTCTTCTCATGCGACTTGAACTGGCGGCTAGCATAAGCGACTACTTAGCCTCTTTGCATTAATACTGCACCAAGACCTCTAATAGAAGCATCTGTCCAAACCGTCAAGTCCTGATTGCCATCGATAATTGTTAATACTGGAGCGATTGTCAATTTTAATTTCAGTTCCTGGAAAGCTTCCTCACATTCGGGAGTCCACTTTAATCTTTCGTGCTTCTTTGTAAGCTTGGTTAATGAACCAGATATCTTCAAAAAATCCTTAACGAATTTCCGATAATAACTAGCTAATCCCAGAAAACTTCGGACTTCTATGGGTGTAGTAGGCTGCTTCCAATCTTGAATTGCTGTAATTTTGCTTGGATCTACAGAAATTCCTTTCTTTGACACTACGTGGCCAAGGAACTTCACTTCATCTTGCCAGAAGATATTTTTAGAGAATCTAGCTTTGAAGACATTCTTTCTCAGGATCCCCAACACTTGTTCTAAATGTTTTTCATGCTCGCTTTCAGACTTGGAGTAGATTAAAATATCATCGATGAATACCAGAACAAATTTATTCAATACTTCTCTGAACACTCTATTCATTAAATCGACGAAGTATGCTGGAGCGTTACACAAGCCGAACGACATTACTAACCACTCATAAAATAAGTCTGGACCTCTGAAAGCTATCAAAGGAACACATTCTTCGGCAATTCTTAGTTGATGAAAACCTGTAGCTAGGTCCATTCTGGAAAATACTCGCGCTCCATTCAATTGATCCAACAAATCATCGATGCGGGGTAATGGATATTTGTTATTGAGCATCTGCTTGTTGAGGTCTCGGTAATCAACACACGATCGGAGAGTATTGTCTGACTCAAGAACAAACACTATGGCTGCACCCCAATTAGAAAAGCTAGGTCTGATCAAACCCTTCCATAGCAGTTGACGAGTTTGATCACCTAATTCTTCTTTTTCTTTTAGAGTCATTCTTCGAATTGGATGTACTACGGGTCTGGCATTTGGAATTAGATCGATCCCGAATTCAATTTCTCTTTGCGGAGGTAAGTTATCGATTTCTTCGAACACATCCGCATAATGCTTAACGACAAGAATATTTTCTAAAAAAGTGGGAATAACTTCTAGTGTAGACCAAAACTCTTTTCTATCTGAGTCTGAGCCGCAGCAAGGTATAGTAATATGCCCAAGCTTTGTTTTAATCTTTACTTCTCTTTCGGCACATCTTACTTCGGCCTTGTATTTGGTTAACCAGTCCAGTCCAAGTATAATATCGAATTCAGAAAAATTTAGGACAACCTATTTGAAAGGGAATCAGTATCGAGAAAAAGAGATGGGCACTTTACAATATGAACTGAGAACAGTAGAACCTCCTATCGGATTGTGAACTCTTATCGATTCTTTAAGGTTCTTTAGATTTAACTTTAACTTTTTAACAGTGTTACTTGCAATAAAACTTTGTGATGCACCAGTGTCAAATAGTACGGAAACAGGAATATTTTTAATAGTAAGGGTACCTCCCAAAACATCGGGTTTACCTGTCCCATCTGTAATAGCTGGCAGATTCGCCCCATCGTATACAAGCGCTACCTGTGAATTCTTCAGCAAAGGACAGTTCCTTATGATGTGCCCCGTCTGGTGGCAGTTGAAACACTCAACTGGGTTGCGGGTGTTCTGACTCGAGTTGGGTTGGTTGGTCTTCTGCCGCTTTAGAACGGTGCATACATTGGAGTAATGGCCAGCTTGACCACAGTTGTAGCAACTCCCCTTGGGTGGCCTTCTTGTCTGTGGCTTGGCATTTGTTGTTGTGTTGCTGGATTTGGATTGCCTTTCTGAAGTCTTGCGCTTGTTTCCTGCTTGATTCTTTGCGCGGTCTACTTGCATGTTCCTCAAATCCAAGCTCTCATAGTTACATACCATATCCACCATGTCGGCGAATGTAAGCATAACGTGGCTCATGACCTTATTCAGGTACTTGCGCTGAAGTCCATGTATGAACCTCTTATTCTTCGTCTTAACGGTCAGAATGAGCTCTGGAGCATAGCGGGATAACTGAGTAAACCTGTTGAGATATTCTTGCACAGTGTTATCTCCTTGTTGGAAATTGGCAAACTCATCATGCAAGCTCTCCATCTCTTGCTCTGGAACGAACTTCTCTTTGAACAGTGTTTTAAATTCATTCCATGTCATCACTACCTCTTCCTCATTTAAGGTGATGGCGTCCCACCAGAGTTGGGCCTCATCCTGTAATAGCCAAGTGCCCATAAAGCTTTTCCTATGATCCTCAAGACCAATGCCCCTGAAGATCTTCTCACATGTGTTCAACCAACCCAAAGCTTCAATTGCAGTACCGGTGCCCGAGAATGGCTTGCCTCCAAGATTCTTATATGTCTTTCCCACTCGGTCTAAATCAAACAGTCGTAGGGGTTGTGGTGGCTGAACCAAAGGCTCTGGGACAATGAGGATATTCCCTCGCCCTACACCGCGGCCTCCTCGGCTTGCTCTACCTCTAGCTGCAGCTGCTCGGGTAGCCATCAAAGTCAGTTCTGCATAAGCAAGAAAGGAGTCAAGCTCACAGAAATGATAATTTTTAAAGATATGGTAAAAGCAAAAGAATATATGAAAAGATAACGATGTACTGATCAAGTTATTTTGCTATTCTGCTTAGCTCAGTCTAGGACTTTACAAATCCTATCTCTAATGATCTACTCGTCTTAGAACACTACTGATTCTATCTTGACGAGGTGTTTAATGTGTTAAATTCCAGAACTAAGATTAATCAAAGCTCTGATACCACCTGTGACAATCTCAAAACCCCGTATCACGGAATTAAGGATAATCATTGGAATATAACGCATTAATCATCATCAGCAGAGAACAGATAATAGCATTAACAGAAAATAGAATAATTTACATCAATATGACAGCGGAATCATAATATGTAATAACATCAGAGCAGCATAGTGTAGGATACAACTTAGTGCATAAAAGTAAATGATCAGTCTACATCAAGATCACTGGGACATATACATCATAGATACATAATAGAAGTAAATATGACTACATCGCGATAAGCAGAATCATATACATAAAGTAGTAATGGCGGAATATCAAATAGCCAAAATACTGAGAAGTCAAGTCCTCGCCATACGAGCCAAAAGGTGCACTCCATGCTGCAGTGCAACCTGTCACTAGGCTGCCCGTGTGAAAATAAGGGCACCCGAGTTTGCAAAGTGAAACAAACTACGAGTCAGTCATGGGACTGGTATGAGAAATCCACTTAACTGTTTAAACAACAATAACAAGGCAAATCATAGGACCACGCCACCTTCGCGGAACGGGTTTACTCCAGTGATTGCCAGTGCATTAAATAAGGTAAATTATTTAAACAACGCAATGCTTTTTATAAAAATGCAGCCATTATAAGACTCATGTCCCATCATACAATACAACGCAAACCGGAGGATAGAGTTTTACCTTATAGTGGCCAAACTATGCTTAATACATGTAAAGAAAAATAATTTGATATTATTACTAGTGCATATATGTTTCAAAAGCAAATTCAATCATAAATATCAATCCTAGACGGCATAAGTGCCCCATACCACTATGTCGCCATATATAAGTTACAATTAAATTCGTGATTTCGTATTGGAAATTTGGATTCCGTCATGAGTCGAGGCAAGGGGATATACTCCTCACCGCTTCGAGACACTCTAGCAAAAGCCTCAGGACTACGCACTCTGGGTAGCCCTTGGAATCTGCTGGGCTGGTCCTCTCTTACGTTTGAGGATTAGTTATTCCTGAACACACGTTTCCTGGTCCTATCCGACCTGTCCATCGGCTCCGTAGAGACCGATATAATCGAGGTGCCTCACATTCCAACATCCACAAAGGTATAATAATCAATGATGTCAGGGCCAGTAAAACGCTGACACCACCCATTGCTAGAAAGAAATGTCGTGTTCTCCCAATGGTCCTTATCCCGTTTTTGACTCATACCGGGGTGTGAGGCTCGCGAATTAACGCTATACACGAAGCTACGCTATATTAAAGTCGTGCTTTGATCATCAACCACAAGACTCTACTTTTCAACAAAAGCCTTGATCATTTGTACCTTTGCATGCCACGCTGTCAATCCACACCGTACCATTGATTTCTACCGATACACAACCTCTGAGCTCGTACGTCTCAGAGAAGGGCATTAAGCAAGAGAATAAATTCTCCGCTTCCAAACAGATGTATATTTAGAAGAGATCAACGAATACAAAACATAATACACATCAGACACACAATCATTTACAAGTCCGTTCTGGGTCTGAATGAAACCAGAGGTACCATAGTCCTCGTCTCGTATGTCCAATAAAGGAGAGAGGCCCTTGCACATCCGGATGATCGACAAGTACGTCCAGACCACTACCACTGTAAACTCGTCAAGGGAGCTACCCATCTCAAAGGCATCAGTAGTAATCTACACGATGTGAAGATCGCCGGTCTTGCACCGTCTTCATATCTTCGACATTTATTCGTCGATCAATTATTTGAAATGAGGATGAACTCGGCCTTTTCAAATAATTCACGTATATTAGAATTCAAATCAATTATGTCCATGGTTAAATTATTCGACATCCACATTTCAATTCTTTATATAATTTTAATGTCAAACACATTCAACCATCAAATATCAAGCAAACCAAGTAGAATCGGTTTATTTCCATTCCATATCGCCTATAATATTTTATAAAGATATATCGCTATTTTTATTTATTTAAAAATAGCGCCATTTATTTAAACGACGTTTCAGGCCATCACGTGGCCCTGACGCTGTTTTTCTCTAATTTTGATTTACACATTTTTTAAAATTTAACCGTTGGATCTTAATGAAGTTAAGTCCGTTGGAAAAATTTCTTCAAAGCGAACCCAACGATTTCGGTTTCGGGAGAATCCGAAGGTCAGATCTCTCAGTATAATCGTTTAAAGTTACGATTTGAAAATACGAACTGCAGCGTCGTTATTCGTTTTATTTAATTTATATATATATATATATATATATATAAATATAGTTCATTCTGGCGCTGTTTTTATTCAGATTTGAATTAAACATTATACACAATCCAACCGTTGATTTTAACAAACTTTATATCATTGGAAAGATTTTTCCAAAGCGAACCCAACGGTTCCGGCTTCGGGGAAATCTGATGGTCGGATTTCTCTATATAATCGTTTAAAATTATGATTCCAAAACACGAACTGCAGCTGCGCGATTCGTTTATTTAATTTACACTTATATATATATTATTCATTCGACGATTTCCATATCGTTTTTCACTTCAAATATTTCACTAACGCCTTTAAATTTCAGAAAATTTCGCTATAACCTCCTTTGTACGGGGAGGGGTCTGGAAATTTATTGGGCCGTATCAGGCACCCAATAAATCCTAAAAAGCATGCACATATTTATAGTGATATATTCCTGTGTCCACAGGGGAGTGTGTATAGATCATAACTCCAGAGAATAAATTCTCGTCACCCTATAAATGGTTTTTTGCCTTAATGACTAGAGAGACGTGTTTATTGTCATCTCCAGACCCGTGTTTTTTTTTATTAATATGGCAATTTACCGTTATATTTTAAATAGTCCATATCAGTCTTAAGTTCAACCTGAAATACAGTCATCGCCATACAAGCCTCTCGCTTGTATGGTATATCTTCAACCTCGTCACATAAGCTCCAAATGCTTATGTGGTATATGATAGGGTATGCTATCTTCAAGAAGTATGCCATGTAGTGTAGTTCAAAATTGATTGTTACTATCCTATAGCAACGTTTATTATTTCACACAGAACAACAAGCACTCTCCATCCAATGACATTCACAGGAGTTTATATAATAATAAAACTGCGTAGCCAACTCATTAAGGCTTACCTATTTGTCGGGCGCGCAAATATATTATTTACTCAACAGCTAATCCATATTCCTGTTCAACATATGTACATATATGCAGAACTAAGCTAAAAATAGTATTTCTAGCGAACAAATGTTTATTTCAACATGCGGTTATTTTTAACACTTCATACATAGGATAAAAATGATATTTTTGGCGAACAAAAATATGTTTCAACACATGTACATTTTTAGCAAGTCGTATACATGATAAAAATAATATTTTTATCATTCAAAATATTTATTCAACACATGAATGTCTTTAGCACTTCATATTCACAATAAAAATGTTAATTTTATTGTTCAATCCTTTTATTCAACACATGAATCCTTTTCAACACATGAATATTTTAAATAGTTCTTACATATAATAAAAATGATATTTTTATTGTTAAAACAATTTATTTAAAACATTAATATTTTATATACTTCATACATAAGATAAAAATGTTATTTTTGGTGTTAAAACAATTTATTTAAAGCACTAATATTTTATATAGTCCATATATATGATAAAAATGTGATTTTTACCTTTCCAAGAATTTATTCAACACACGAATATCATTCAACGCATGAATATCTCAACATATGAATATTTCATACATGCATACTTCATATACTTCATACGCATAATAAAAATGTGATTTTTATTATCTAAACACTTTATTCGTCACATGAATATAATTCAATACATGAAAATAATTCAAACACATAGATATTATTGAAAATTTCGGCAGCATACGGTAGGGGTTAAAAACCGGCACCGTCCCGAGTACGGCTCCTCGCACTACCTTAGGCATCGCGGCGTTCCATAAGGGGCTTATCAAAATGATCTAAGATCAATTTCATATAATATGAATTTTCCATAATAATTCACATTGTTTCAACCACAAACAATTTCTTTCAACCACAAACAATTATTTCCAACCATTCGCATTTCAACTAATTTTCAACCATTCGCATTATCAATCAATTTCACGTCAATCACAATCAATTCATATCGTCCATGGTCTGTGGACGAGGGGAGTGTGTGTATATATATATATATATATATGTGTGTGTATATAAATATATTTCATTTCCATTTCAACACATATATGATTTTTACAACGCATGTATAATTTATACATCGCTCATATAACTTATACAACGCTCATACATGAGGTGTACAACGCATATATAATTTATATTTCGCTCATATAATTTATACAACGCATTTCCATTCCATATTTGAATTTAGAAGTCTCATATTGTTTTTAATCCTTCTGAAATTTGTAGCGAGCTCGGAATACGTTCTAGCTTCTTCTAGAATGTAGATGATGTCGCTATGAGTCCGATGTTTCCTGTTTCATCGAATTTTGTCAACATAGCAAAAAGATATGATTTTTATTTGAAAATCACGATTTGCAACACTTAGAAGTGTTATTTTCTATTAAAAAAAAGCAAAGGCTGATACCTTTCACGATGGTTCAAAACTAGGTCTAGGGTTTTCTCGAAATTTGTGCAATGTTAGGCCGATCAGTTGGTGCCACGCTCTAGAGCTAGGAGAGGCGCTCAGGCAGAGGTGGGTCTGGTGCAGTTCGACGTCGGGGTTGAGGGGCGGCGACTATCCGAAGTCGCGATCTTCAAGGTGCTCGTTCTCGAAGCTGGGGCGACGCGCTGGGGTGAAATCGGTACTGATTTGAAGCCCGAGGAGCGTTCTTCAAAAAGTTCCAAAAGGGAAGTGGGTTTTGGTGAACGGAATGCCTGAAATCGGCCGGGAACGATGGAACAAGAAGCTTCGTCGACAGCAGGTTACGCGGGAGGGGGAGGGGGGGTGTTTCTGAATTTTTTTTATAAAATAAATAATGAATGGAAATTTATCATTGGCCGATATATATATTAGTTTGAAAATTAGGGTTTTCATAAACGAACTTCAATTCAAACCCAACGACTGACACTCCTAGCTAAATACCCCTATTTCGAACACAATGGAACATGTTTCGTAAGCCCATTCGACTGTTACAGTAAGTTATTCTTCAAATTAAAGTATAAAACATTCAATTTTAGATTTGAACGTACATTTTAATTTGCCGGGGCAACATACTGATTCTAAAAATTCCCAAAAAATTAATCTAGCTATGTTAGGACGATACGGTCCCAACAAAACTGATTTCGTCGAATTCCGAGATCGTTTGAAAAATGGCCATTTTCTGGTCGATCCAATTTGACTGAAATCAACCAAACACATTTTCATTTGCCATGCTCACACATTAATTCAAAAAATTATGGAATTTGAAACCTAGCAATAAATTGACATCCCAGATCCAACAAAAGTGGTTTCATCGAAAACGGAGGTCGTTTGCAAAATATCTATTTTCAAGGGCTATATTTATTCTATAACGACCATTTTGAATATTCAACTGGCCATAACTTTTGAATCCTGCTATGAAATTATGATTTTTCAGATTCGTTAGAAAGATGCTCTCAAACAAATTTAAATATTTTTGGTTTCGCTAAAATCCGTTTTATTTTGCATCCTGTACATTCAGTCAAAGTTCGAATTCAAAATTTTAAGCTGTCGCGCTATTTCTAACTCATTATTTAATTGAAATAAATTATTTCAATTACTACAAATTCATTAAAATAACCAAATTTTAAATTTTAAATTGGCTCGGATTTTCCGGGTTGTTACAGTCCTCCTTCCCTACCTATCTCGTGTATTGTTGTAACCTTGAACACAGAATCAAACATCAACAACGAGAATGCAACTTTGGTTTCTGTTTCGACCATCAAATTCCAATACGATATCAGGTTTAGTTTACTTACTTGATCCAATGCCTTTTGATCATCCACACAACTTTTCAGTGTCTCCATTACTTTAATTGTATTTTTTTTTAAATTTTTTGTCCACTATTAAATTGTAATCATTGATTAGGGTTTAGGTTTTATGGTTACATTAATGAGAGTTATAAGGTTAATATTGGAATTTTTATTAATATGTTTAAGAGGGGGCTAATTTATTTTAACCTCCCCTTAACAATTTTATAATAAATTGAAAATAGTCCTCCCCTTAACCAAAAGTCGAGTCCCTTTGACAATCCCCTTATTTTAAGCAAATCATTTTTTTTCAAAGCATCCTTTCATGATTTCAGGACTCTCCTCAAAATTTTGAAACTATAAAATCTGAAGTTGATAAGACTAACTATCCTCCTATTAATTCTTTTACCTTTCCTACTATTTCAACCATCCAATATTGGAAAAGTCTTAATTTATCATAAAAGGAAATTTTATAAAAGACACGCAACTAAATGTTGAATAAGGAAAACATCTATTTTCCCTTTGTTTATTCTTTTTAATTAAATCTCTCACATTGTCTCTACTGCTACCTACGAGCACTACTTCCAATTACTGCACTTCTTATTATATTTAAGGGTTATGTACTTTAATGCCTTGATCTACTTTTTCTCAAGAGAAATTGTTAGCATAAAAACTTTACATGATTCTTTTAAGGAAGGATTTATATTTTGTGTGAAATAACAAGGAATTTTCAATTTACTTCTTTATTGAACTAGACAATATGAAATACAGTGTTTTCTCATATTTTGTATATCTCTATACATTTCTTATTTCAACAAACACACCGACTTATAACTTGGTTGATTCATAGAAACTTATATGACTATTCCTTGCATTTAAATGAATTAAAGCATGTCAAATCTAAACGTACCTACAGAAAATTATTGTCATTCCTATTTATTAACCATTTAGTGCCAATGTTGAATTTTTGATTCAAATATTTTACGAATAGGATGTAATCAATTAATTGATTTGATTGATTGATCAATTAATTTATTTTATTGACTGATTGATTGGTGTGGTTGATTGATTTTATCATAGAAGAAAAGAAATGAATGATTATGTTTTAGAGATATTTTGAAGGGGCAATTTGAATATTTGCCTAGGTCTTCTATTCTCTTATATATGCAGCCTTCTTGGTTAGATCAGTACAACAACAAGGAACCAAATGAGACATAGGTTTGTCATTTTTTTTCATCGCTCTTCTTCTCCAACAATGTCTGTAGTCATCTAAATATCCTTTTTCTTTCTCAATAAGATTATTGATTCAATTGTATTTTGTTTATAACTTAGTTGATCCATTGAGTGTAAACAAAATTTGTTTTTGGTGAATCAATAAAGAGGGTGCTTGGGTTGAATATCTTATGTATTACTATTATTTTTGATTTATTGTGTTATTATTTCCAATCAAATTCATCTCCAAGTAATTAGGTGAAAAAGGTTTGCTTTGTTTTTAGGGTGTTTTGTTAAACTTCCGCTATGCAGAAAACCCCAACAGTTGGTGTTGAAGCTCAGTTCATCGCATAGCTTGGAGTGATTTTGAATTGAAGATTGTAGATGTCGGAGATGATGTTGCTTTCGTAGATGACCATTTTTTGTGGTAGATATTAGGGGATTTTGAAGGCCTATAATGGTGGATGCTTCATACCTGAATGGTCTGATTGATGGAGATGAGAAGAAACCCTCTCATATGGATGAGGGGAGATGAAAGAAGATGAAGTGGAAGGTGGATGAATGATGAGGAACCTAGTCCACAGCAAGGTGGAGAGGTTAATATGGTCACCACTGGTGGTCCTAAGGTGGAGGATCATGGTATCGACAGGGGTCTAGATGTTGATGATGCTCGAGGGATCCCAGAGATGAAGAGATCATGTCAAGCAGAAGACATGTGTTGATGTGGAAAAAAATCCATAAGTCAGAGATCTTATGATATTTCAAGAACTTTGAGACCATTGGTTTTTGAATGGTGCAGCTCAGGTGGTAGACGCATCTTTTGCAGGCGATGGGTTGTGTTTGTAATTAAGGTGTGGTCGTAGTCCTTTCAAATCGTCTGGGTGTGATTGTTTCCCTGAAATCAATTGAGTCCCTATACTCCAGAAATAGGTAGCGTGTATCTCGTTTCCTAGAAATCGAGGTTGGTTTTAATTAAGAGTAGGTGTCGTTGAAAGAGCTAGGTTGACTTGTTACAGGATTGCTGGAGATATGTGATATTTGAATCAAGGTGAAGTGTTGAATTTTTGGTTCAAAATTTTTATGAAGAGGATATAATCAATTAATTGATTTGATTTATCGATCAATTAATTGATTTGATAGAGTGATTGATTGGTGTGATTGATTAATTTTATCATAAAAGGAAAGAAATGAATGATTATATTCTGGAGATATTTTGAAGGGCAATTTGAATATTTGCCTAAGTCTTCTATTCTCCTATATATGCAGCCTTCTTAGTTAGATCAGTCAACAACAAGGAACCATGCGGGATATAGGTTTGCCATCGTTCTTCATCGTTGTTCTTCTCCAACAATAGTTGTAGTCATCTAGATATTTTTCCCCTTTCTCAATAAGATTATTGATTCGTTTGTATTTTGTTTATTTTTGGTTTTGTTCCATTGAGGGTAAACAATTTTTTTTTGGGTGAATCAATAAAGAGGGTGGTTGGGTGGAATACCTTGTGTATTGCTATTATATTAGATTTATTGTTTTGTTATTTTCAATCAAATTTATCTCTAAGTAATTGGGTGAAAAAGGTTCGCTTTGTTTTCAGGTGTTTTGTCAAACTTCTGCTGTGCACAAAACCCAAACAGCCAAAACTCCAATTCTTTCTCCAAATATATCGTCTTCATACTAAATTAATGCGGTCATTTGTGATTTAATTTCTCTATTATTAACCTTTTTATCTACTTTTCAAATATTGCAAATCCTTCTTTCATATAAATCCTTGTTCTTTCCAAAACACAAGTGCACATCCCACCACATTTGGGAAATTCCTATACTTCTCAAATTCCTACATCATGTGGATACTAATTTTTCAAATAATTAGATTTATTGTACACTAAAATTTGGGAATCCCACTATGGTAAATTAGAATTCACAATTGCAGATAACCAAGATAAAGTACAAAATCGAAAAAAAAAACACTAGAGTTTTGGACAAATGATTGTGAAGATGTCGGTTGGCTGATAATTGTGCAAGACCATCTAGGGGTCAACAGGACTTTTAGGGTTATGAACAAATCAATACATGAAATAAACACTTACTCAACTGACAAGGTTGAAGTGATGAGGTGAAATTATGACTTGCTGGCCTTGATGATCGATCAGTCTTCCCCATCGATATGGCACTGGTTCGTAGCTTGTAGGAAGGAAAATATGTTTTGTTTAATATTAGTATGTCTAATCATAGAAATAAATAATAAATGGTGTTAGGAAATGGGGAATTGAATTTTGCAAGGGCGGCCTTCGGTTTTGGTGGGCAAAAGAAAAAAATCTGTGTGCCAGTGGTAACACATTTCTTTAAAAGTAAAGTGGATCCCATTGATACTTCATGAACCAATAAGCGGCTAGTTTTCATTGCGATTGCACTTTTGCACAAGCGGTTTTAGTAATTTTCTTCATAATTGTTCGTTTAAAGTTTGATGGGTTCCATGACACTTTCAGATATTTTTTACTTCAACAAATGAAGTTTATATAATTTTCTACTTTAGTATAAGTGTAGGTTAAATTTGAGTAAATAAATATGGAAACAAGTAGAGGACTACGATTAACAAAAAAAGGTCTTAAGGATACCTAGATGCCTTGATATTTTGTTCAATTTTATGTTAATTTAGTTCCTTACAAATAATATAAGAATTATCCTACATAGGTGGGAATTAATCACCCTAACTCAAAGCTAGTTCACCATAAGTAACCGTATTCTGGACAAGTAAAGATATAAAATAAAATCATATCTTAAGGGATACTGTTTGTATGAAAACCAAAATTCCACATTTTATCCATGAATAATAATATGCAGTAAGAAAATTTCAATAAATAATGTACGTCATAGAAGCAAGTTTAACTAGATAACCATTTTTTACTTTTAGAATAGTGAACCATGGTTGTAGTTTGCCACTATTGTTTGTTTAAAGATCAAACAAATTTTCTGGTGCATAATAAAAGACACCATTAACGTGCATTGTTTTCAAAAAAATTATGATTTCCATACTTCCTGTTTTATTTTCTTCGTTTCCTTTCTGATGAACTTGTAGGAATATTTTTGATATTTTCATGCACAAATATTTCATGTGCTAAGATCTTTACCTAGAAATTTTTTTATCATCCCAAGAAAGACATGAATTACACTATGAATAATAGATGTGTGCTTTTAATAAGAATAATTTTATTTGAAAACAACTACTATCATGGTGATGGCTCCCTAGGCATATATTAAAAGTTGGTATTAAAAAATATAAATGATTATGTATATGTTTTCAATTACATAATCTATTTTATTTATAAAGAAGTTCAAATATTTTTACTTAAGAATCACGAAAGCAAATACGAACAAACTAAATTTGGTTATCTTCATTAGTTGATCAATGAGAACAATCAATTTATGCATGAAAAATCCTTACATTTCCTTTTAGCAAGAAGTGACCTAATAAATATATCATTCTCATCACTCTTATGCAGCTAAAACCCTACTAAAGCTCCACTATATCTTATAGCGCTACTGCTAAATTTTAGAAACTATAATCTTACTTCAATTTCTATTTGGTAATTTACGCAAGTTTCCTTAATTAATTTATAAACTTCCAGTCTTTATTGTTTCCTTTTCTTTTGCATTAGTTAAGTGCATTTTTTGAAATTGATTATCTTTATTATTATTTCATAATATAGTGATCCTAACATAAAACGCATAAAAATTAATATTTTTGTAAAAATCATACACGCTTTCTACTAATAAAAATAACTAATGCTTACAAACCAACTTACAGGAACAAATGTTGGAAAATGCGCTTCAACATCAACTGATCAAGATGTTGCGATCTTATCACTTCTTATATATAGACCTTTCTAACATATCAACCTTCTACAACCAACATTTCTTAACCCTCCTTTCTAATTTTTAACGAACAAGATACATTCATTTCTTCCATCACCATGCCCAATTATGAAACAAACTATGCATCCCACATTATAGTGAATATGAAATACAATCTATGCATATTTTAAAATAATTTATTGACTAATTGACCCGAAGGAATAAATTTTCCACTCTTTATCTTGCCTACCTTGACCTTGAGTCTACCAATGTCTGTTTGCCATCTCTTTTACTTTTGTTAGCATCCCATTTTAACCTAAATTTTTTGATGGTATTCTCAAGTCTTGGTATTTATTACTTTTATTTTTGACGCTTCATATGAGCATATCTTAGATTTCGTAGATGTGTACTTAAATATCATTATCATTTATTTATGAGTTCTTCATATTGCTTGCACAAATATCTAACAAGCTATTGCAGTGTTCTTGCCATTACTACTTACACTTTACAAGGATTCCTTATCATAAATCCATGAGTAATCATTGTTATCTTCTTTATAACCTTAGTTTTCACCTTAAATTAACTAAGACTTTCATTCTTATCTAATCCATATTTTAAAAAAATTGTTTTTTTTTTACTTTTTTCCGATATAAAAAACTCTATAAAAAAAATTAAATCAACATCAACCATTAGATTTAACCCTATCAAATCTAAGCCGCACAGGGCCCTAAATTTACTTTGCATTTTTTTCTTTTATTCCGTGCATTGATTTCTTTCCTTTAACGTATTTTAACTAATAAGTTTCCAACTCTTTCTTATTCGTGCACATTTATTTGTTTGATACCACATGTTAATTATTTAATTAATTTGTTTTCCTTTAATTTATTCCTCAACTAATTGTATACATTACGAAGTTGTTTTCTTCGTTATGCAATCTCATTTGTTTGTTTCTAATTATACAAATATTATTTAGTTTGAAATTTGAAGGTTAACTAGTTGTTCCGTAATTTATTGATGCATTCTTAAATTTCCCTCTTTGTGCTATTTGTGTGTATACATCTTTTTATTTAATCAGGAAGGTTCACTTTTCTCTCTTAATTATTTTTATTAAATATTTTCCTTTTTATAAATCACCTTGGATCGTAAATCGAAATATTTAGCAGTAATTAATTAATATTAATTAATTAAGTTACCAATTTTACATATATAACTTAGCAAGGCCGACCAGTTTTTAGAGTGCTCCGTTACACTTTTATTATAGTGTGGTGCTAAAGGCACCCAATATGTTCTTCCTAATACCACGACTAAAAAATACCACAAGAATTAGTATTACACTCTTCTTAATACCACACACTTAAAAAATAGGGGCTACCACATTGTTTTACGTTAATTCTATTTCGCTCCATATTCGCCCGTCCTCATTTCTAAAACCAATCAATGAGTTAAACCCGAGATTTATAACCAATCAATGAATTCGATGCCACAATGCCGAGGAATATACAAAAGCCATGAATAAGATTTGAATTAAGCAAACTAGAATAGAAACTGAGAGATTATGGTTCAGATCACCAAACAATTGGGAGATTACCGTACGAATTTGAATTTTCCTACGAGAGATGCGAATAAGACAGCGATTACGAGAGATTAGGGTTTTTAGATTAGCTTAATACATGATTAGTTCGGCAAATAATGATTGAGTGAGAGATAAGAATGGAGAGGTAATGTGGTATTAGGAAGCATACAAAATTTAATGAGTTTTATTTTTTATTGCGGTATTAGGAAGAACATATTGGGGTGCCCTTAGCACCACACTTATTATATTAAAATAATAAAACAGGTCCAGCTGATACACAATATATGTATCAACCACAAGAGACACGCTCCGCGCAGAGCTTGGACCAAGGTCCAACAAATCACATATGACAAATTACACTTCTACATGACAAAAAACCAATGCATTTACTTAGCATTACATAACATCTAAAAAATTACATAGAGAATTCCTTAAGCCTAAAGTTGGCTCAACTTATCAAATCACCCAATTACTCATTATTGAGATGAAGACCACGAAGCCGACTACTAGTGAGAGAATTGCTAAGTTCTTTGGGTACAGGCGATCCTACTCGGCCAACAACAGTTATGGGAGGAGGAGGCTTGTAAGCCACAGGGGAAGGATGTGTGCGTACGGCTTTTCTTACTTGGGCTTGCCTCTTTTTTCCCTGAGGATGACGTGGATGCTTCATGTTAGCAGGAGCTAACAGTTGCATTTCCTTTACTGGCAGTCTTCACATTAGGAAGTTTGAGAAATGGATTAGCATTGTTTAGAAAACCAGGCTTGAAATTTAAGTTACTTGTTTGAGTGGATGGGTTCATACGAGGAGGAGAAACGACATAAGGCACATTCTTTACAATCCCACCTAAGGACATGGCAGTCTCGAACTCCCTAACATCGTTTAAAAGGATCTGCATAACATCATCTTTATGCATGCCTTTCTCACCATCTGTGTTGCAAGACTCAGAGTTTCTGCTTGTGCCATTTTCACTCAACCTATAGTCCTGTTTGTCATTTCCTTTAGAAACCATAATTTGTTTACCCTTAACTTTGTTACCATGGAAATCCTTGCTATTCACATAAGTGTTAACACTGGCCTTGGGGATAGCCTGCATTAGATCAGAACCAACAGAGCAAAGATTGTCAGGAACAACCAATTTTTGAACATCAGGTATCTCAACTTCCTCAAGCTCCTGAGAGTCAGGCTGTTTTTCACTATCATCACATAAATCACTAACTTCATCAAAACTAATACCAATCACTACGTCATAATTACCAAGAGCCTCCAAACCACTTACATTTTTCAGCTTTTCAGAATTCACATCACCATCTATCTTTCCCCATTTAATAGGGTTTCTAACCGGATTTATTTTGACCTTTTTGCTACTCCAAGATGGCATCTTTCTGGATTGTTTCCTTAGTGGAGCAGAAAAAATATCAACATTGATAACAATCTTCTGATTTAAAGCTTCACCACTATCCTTTTTAACTCGAGTGATTTTCTCTGTTAAAATTTCCTTACCATCCCTCCTTGTTGCTTTCTCTACTGAAATTTCGTATCTAGATCTACAAGGGAACTTTTCTTGTTTATGTCCATAGACCTTGCAACTAGAGCAAAGGTTAGGTTTACATAGATAAGTAACTTCCACCTCATGCTCAGTGCCATCACCTAAAAGCACCAGGAAGGTTTCAGGCAAGTCACAATTGGGGGTTACCTTCCTCATGCATTTCGCATACCTAAGCCTTTCAAAACTCTATGTGGAGTGATCCATACACAAAATCTTTCCTACCCGAGAGGCAAGCCAACAAATACCAATCCTAGACCAAGTAACCATTGGTAAATTCAATATTTTAATCTACATAGGGACTTGTCTAATGCCTTTATTCGAGTTAGCCATTGACGCATCCCATTTCTTAACAATAAATACCATATTTCTAATAATTATAGGGTCATCCTCAAGAATTATTTTCCTATCTTCACTATCGGCTAGAAGAAAGAAAAACATGTTACCATTCGATTTTACTTTGATAGGACTATGAGGTTTCCAGTGCCTTTTGTGGTGCGAAGGATAACGTGGCATCAAAGAAGAAGTCAATTAAGTAGTCTTGCCACACTTCAACGCTACCCTGAACGATATCTTCTATTGGAACAAGCCTTGTACCAAAGTACTTTAGCATAATCGGAGGAGGCGTGAACACTCCGACATTCCGTGGTTTATTGCAAATAACCATGACCACTTTACGGAAGGTAAAGGAGCACTACTACAGAAATTGTTTGTTGCTTCGCCTTATTTGCTTCTGATGTGCTTGCAACAGAAGCAAATAATATTATTTGCTTCTATTCCATTATTACAACGGAAGCAATTAGTCAGAGAAAACAGAAAAAAAAATCTACAAATACAAATTTGCTTCCATTGTTGTGTAGAAACAGAAGAAATAACGTGGACACATGCCGATTCCATGACCATTGGACGCAAATGTATTTCAGAAATTGGCTTGCATAAACCCAATTATACCCACCCAAAACAAACTATAATCGTCTTTCCTTAATTTCACAGAAACGAAAGTGAGGAAAAAACCCCGATTTTGTTTCTCAACGTCGATTTCCTTTTGTCCGCCTATTCAACACGACATCCACTCACGCAAAGTTTCTTTCCTCATCGCTAATTTGGATCTGCTCGCTAGTTTGGATTGCTTATGCTTCAGGTAACTATTTACTAATTCTCTTGTTTGTTATTTCCTAAATTAATGTAATCTGTTTTGAGTTTAACGAAGATTTTAAAGTGATGGATGATTTATTTGTTAAGTTATATGTTATTAAATTTATGTGATTGGTAGCGGAAGTACCTTAATTAGTGTTTCTCGATTCAGTAGAATTGATGATGAATACTGTGGTTGTGCTTTGTTAGTAATTTAAACATTTTCCTAGATTACTTCTCAAATATGTTTTCTTTTCTTGTTATTTTTTTTATTCGTGTTAAAAATAGTCTGGATTACATAATTAATCTGTTTTTTAATTGGTTTTTACAAAATTAAGCCATATTCTTGAATGAAACATTTCGTTCATAGTTATGGGTGAGGGGTGTCCATATTCGATTGATTTTAGAATTCTTTATATTGTTGTTTTTCCTCTTTTGTCGAAGTTCAATGCATATTCGATTGATTTCAATTTTCAGTTAGCTTCATTGTACAAATCCAAAAACATAGAGCTATCGAGATTCAACAACATCAGAGTTTGCTAGCTGTTTAGCTGAGAGACCGTTCAAGCCACTACTATCATATATTCTAGTTGCTAAAAGTAGGCTAAAAGTAGGCTAAAATAAATAAAGCCAATGAGATGCCTTCACCAGCACTTTACCAAGCTACACTATAGATATTTGTCATATACTCTAGTTGCTTTTGTTGTTTCATGGTTCGTATAGGTCCATGTAATAATGTTAAATTTCCTATATGAAATGTTGGTCAATAACATAAACTGTTGTTTTTTTGGTGAGATTTATGCATAGTCATATATTGGAAAACACTGTTTATGTTAGTCATAACCAAACTTCTCTATCATTTGTATTTCTAGCTGCAATATTATTTTTGTTGTAGTTGGTTTCTCTCAAACATGATGACTCATAACCCTTCTAAGTTTTCAAATTTATAGTTGTGTTGCAATAAATTATGTTTAGCACTACAATATCTGGATTATAGTAGGTCACATATCTTCTTTTTAACATCCTATTCATGTCTTTGTTCTTGCACTTGCAAGTACTTTGTACTGTTAATATTGATTTACCTTTTGTTAAGGATTTAAATATTTTAGAATAATATTTTTTCCATAGATAATATATGCTATTATCAAACATTCTCCAAATTTTTATAACATTTTGACATGTGTTTGTCAAATTATGGAACAATGCGTAGAAACAGGCCCGACCCAAGGGCAAGACGGGCGAGACATTTGTCTAGGGCACCGTCGCCGGAGGTGTTGGAGGGGGCACCAGCATGTAGCCAATGCTTTAGAAAAAAATGGTACTTTTTAAACTGTCAAGGCAACAAAGTAAGCAATGATTGTGTAGTTCAATGGTATGATCTTCAGTTATCTTGTTGGCAACCTGGGTTCAATTCCTGACGGCCACCTTTTCTAGTTTTTACTTTTGGTTCCATTTTTTACCACTGACTACTCCTACAAAGTTGTCTAGGGCACCAAATACTTACGGGCCGCCACTGCGTAGAAATTAAAATTTGTTAGCAATTAGTTGCCTTGTCCTTGCATTTTTTATACGAATTTCTTGGATAATATGTGTGCTAAATAGCATTGGCGTAAGGGAGATTTATTTGTAGACTCACCCAAGCAGATATAGCTATGTTTTGAACAGAAAAAACCTTCCTTTGATTTGTTTTATTCTTCTCTTTTTCTTCTTTCAAGAATCACATGAATAGTGAACTTCGACTGTAATTAAGTTAGATGTCCATATTAAAACAGTTTTATGTTTGGTTTGTACTTTCTTAATTGCTTTATTCATTTTTAAATAGTATATAAAAGTCTGATCTATGCTAAATAGTAAAGTATTTTACTTTGCAGGTACTTGCCTTATTGCAAATAATTGATATGTAAAAGTCCCCCAGCTTCACTCTGGTCTTTTTTAATTTACACTGTTTTTATCTTATTGACTACTAAGGTCACATAACTGAAAACGAGCACCTCTTGACTTTTTATTTTATGGTTTACGAGTGAGTATACCTTGCCGGTGGATGTTCCCATGAGTATACTCTTCTACGTTTTCAAATGTATTAAAATAAAATAGAATATGACATTTATTATATGTAAAATAGGATATATCTTACTTCAATTTGTTATTAAATTACACTCAACCAAATGGACATAAGCCTGATAGAGATTAATATTTATCTAAACTAAAGCACGAAGTACTCAAGCTTTTGCTACTTAAAGTAATTTCTGCTACTCAAAGTAATTCGTTGAGCTAATTGATCCTTTTTGGCAAACACAATATAAGAATAAGAACTAACCCTTTTTACATCATTTCATGCATGTTATGCATTAAAAGCTGTTTGGTTCTTCATATATTTCATGTGGAAAACACTAGCAGAAGCTCATGCTTTAGTAGCTTTTAGGATATCGTGAAAATTTGGTTGAAAGGCAAAATAATGGTTTGAAATGAGGAGTTTTATATTCAAAGTGAATTTCGCAGTAGTTGACATACAGCTGGAAGGAGAAGTACTTCATGTCTTACGTAAAAGGTTTGGCATATACAGTTATGCACATTTTATAACTACAATTTTGTTTGGATATTATACATGTTTACTGCTAATTTTCTGACTTACGTAGTCTGCAATAATTTGTCTCATGCATAAAACCAGTAATTCGTTTCATTATTGTTTTTTATAAATAGACAATTTTCATTTTTTCAAGTTTTCAAATTCTATTAATCACTTTCATCTATCGATTGCCAGTTATTTTTTGCTTCCTTCAAATTTTCAAATGCCAAAGGTATATTTGTATACCTTCTCCATTAAACTACAATTTGTATTTCCCATGATATTACTCCAACATGAAATTATCAAAATGCTATTTGAAAGCTCTATTAGTGGACATCAGTCCAGTAGCAGAGAGTATATGATACTGCCAAAATGTGACATCACTTATATATAGTTTTTGTTTGAGTTAGATATTTACGTGGAACAGTGCAACACTACAACAAAAAATACTTTTCGCAACAGGCCATATCTGTTGCAGTAGACCTATTGCAACAGGCCAGCGCCCGTCTATATAGCCCAAGTTGCAAAAGGTCGGTCCCTTTTCGCAACAGTTTTTGCCCGTTGCAATAAGATGTTGTAGTATACTTTTTTGCAACGGGATTTTGTTGTTGCAATAGATCCTCTTGCAACGGTATATGCCCGTTGCAATAGATTCATAAATCGTAAAAAAAATATTACAGCTTATATATATTACATATTAAATGTATTCATTTTAGTAATAGTGTATATCGCGAAATGAAAAAACAAATTAAATTTTTATTTTAACAAAGTTTTAATAGTACAAACAGTTACAACAAAAATTTCTATAATTTTCATACATCATTCATGTACAATAATTTCTTATCTCACACAACACATTTTTTTCGAATAGAGTATTTTCTAATCATATTTCTACTCTATCATACATCACTATAACAAGAGAATAAATATACCAGTTGCAAGTTTATTCTTTGCACAGTCCAAAGAATAAACCAATAGAAGACCATATAGGTCGGATGCACATGCTGATACCAAATTATTCATGTACCTCTTCCAATAACCATCCTCTTCATTTCCAAAATCGAACATCTTTCTGAAGAAAACCTGAAAAATAGATTTTTGTACCTAATTTATGATCTCAAATGCTTAAAACTTTGGTGCTTGAAATACGTTATTTGAACATGTACAATGTTATAATAGTATCTTGAGATAACGATAGACAAGTAGAAAAGAAAAAATAAAAATAAACCAACATCTAAGAGCAGTTAAGAAATTTAACAAACCTGAGAAGGAAAGAGACGGAGAAGACTAGCACTGTTTCCTCTACACAATGAAAAGAATCCTTCATTTTTAACTGTTTGACCAAAACAATCATGGATTCCTTTGTAAGGTTCCAAAAGGCTACCAGATTTGATCAACTTTTCATCATTTTGCATCAGGATCTTCACTCTTTTTAGCAGAGCTGCTGCCGTAATTGAAAGAGCTAAGCAAGCTCCTATGGCTAAAATACTCTTCGGATATACAGCCGGTTAGGTTGCATGAACAAGCGCATTTTTCTGCTCTCTTACTACTGCATCTGCCGCACATAACACTGCCAAAATGAAGTACATTAAGTCAGTCAATCGATAAGGTAAATTGACAGGCATGAAGTTGTGATTGTTTACTTGAAAAATTGGTGGTTTCAAAGGGCGATCACAGATATGGCAATTGAAGAATTTAGAGTCTATCCTCACAATCAATTTGTTGCCTTCTTCTACCTTTGTTTCTTTTTCTTCTTCCATGATTTAACTTGTTAATTTCTTTGATGATGGAATCAGGTAGCTAATTATTATTTCCTGCATGCCCATGTTATATATCCGTGTTAGTTCATTTGAGGGTATTGAAAAAGTTAATACCATTGAACTTCTGATTTGATGGACAACTCTTTGAATTACATGTTGTTTCTTTCATTCCCAATTCAAATTTCGGTTCTCCCGATGAATATAATTAAACCCTTACGTGCTAACGCCTTTGGTTATGTCCACTCCAACTATTTTGGGTTTTATGCAAAGCAGCTTTTCTCAGTTACCAATTTTTTGAGTCCACTGGCGATCCAGTTTATATGATGAAGAAGCCTTGTCTAAGCATAAATTTGAAAATAGAAAATTTGTATTAAACATTTTTTCAAACAGTTTAAAATATGAAACTGTTTTCTGTATGAAACTTTTAATTACTATCTATATTACATGTCACATGAAATTTATAATTGCAATATACGTCATTCCAGCGAACTCTACATCAAATAAAAACCTAGAACTGACAACACCTTCTGTGCTCGGTACACATGTATTTAATCCAACAATAACTTGATCATGATACAACAGTTTACAAATGAACTTCGCTGAGGATGTACCTGAAAATTTTCAACTGCGGTCATCATGTTCTTTTAGAAGAGATAAAAAACTGCACTGGAAAGCCATGCCTCTCTGCACCTCAAGAACTGTCAATGGAACATTGGATTCATATGACACCAATATTTCAGTAACACTTAATGCAATTGCTTGTATAAAAAATGAAATAAAAATCATCAATACAACTACTGTGCGCTTACAAATAAACAATGCTCCAACATCTAGACATTGATAAAAGTCAATTAATAACATACAAAACCAAAAAGAGTTGCATGATGATTCTAGGATAATCTATGTAAGTACTAAGAACAATAAGGAAATATACCTGTAAACGCATTTCAGGTTCACTGAACACTCCTATACGCCGCAAGTAAAAATTCTGACTTCCTAGCTACACAAGAGCAAGAAAATGACAATCCAAAAGGTAACTACCTGCTTGAAACTTGACTATTTAAATGGGAAAATTTAGAACTATATTAGCACTTCAATATTGTACTTATCTTCTACCGATCTAAGCTCCAGTAAGTGTGAAAATTTAGAACTACATTAGCACCTCAATACTCCAATAACAGTTGTAATAAGATGTTTTTATTGTAATGGGACACACATAAAATCAAACATAAAGTAAAAAATTTAGGAGCTGGAACTTAAAATGCCAACAAAATCTATATAGGAAAAAAATGTGCATCTTGTGATGAACAATATGTCATAAACAAATGAGAGTATCGATGCCATTATCAGAGCCGACTCTAGTATTTTGGATACCCTAGGCCATATACAAATTTGTTGCCTCTAAACACAATTAAAAAAAACCCAGTGGTAAATGCAATAATACATTAGCTCCAATATAACACTAATACCTTGCAGCCTTGCCTCTGAAATGCTAATGATACATTGAATTGATATGGTAGCTCCAATATGCTAAATGATAATAATAATTAAAAAAATCAAAAAGAAATCTACAAGTTTGTAAATGCAGTGATACATTGAATTGATACCTTAAATGCAGTTTTTCCATTAGCCCCGTCAAGTTTATGTATTTGCTTTGAAGCCTTAAGTCTACAATGGAAGTTAGCAATATAATATTAGATGTAAAACGATCAAAAAGTAAAATAATAGTAAACATCGACATTACCTTTCATTACACTACTGCTGCAGAAAACAATAAGAAATAGACCCGACATTGGTGGCCTTGTTCTTGACAGTGGTTGTAGGCATAGAAATGCGACCTTGTATGTATTTAGCACTTCGCTTTCGTTATGCCATCCTCCTATAGTTTTGGATCCACCAAATCTATCACACTATACTTCTCATAAAGCCTCCAGGCCTGCATGACAAATACTTATTTCAGTCATGTTATATTAACTGTAACAGAGTAGGAATTCAGAACGTTTTGTGCAAATTAGTCACATTAAACATTGTTTAAATTGTATACGCCCCCGAAACAGATTCCTTATTAAGCGTAAGCAAAAACATACATGTTCTGGAAGATACTGCATTTCAACCGGCAACGAAAGATCTGTGTTCTTCCTAGAGCTTATGATCTCAAGCAAAAGAAAACAAAAACTGTATATGCCTGCTTTTTTTGAAAGTTCACCTCTGATTGCATACTCTGGCTGGAAAGCAGTAAATGTAGATAAAAGTTGCCCCAGAAAGCAAGCTAGAGGAAACTGGAAAACTGAAGCTGTCATCACTTGGCGAAAAAAACAAGGCTGCAAAGCAGTAAATCGTAGATTAAAAAATTGCACCGGAAAGCAAGTTAGAGGAAACTGGGAAAATGAAGCTGCCATCAGTTAAACTCCACACCAACCAGTTGGAAGTAGCGCACACAACCAACTGAGCTGCAGTGTCATTTCGAAAGTTTTGCTAATTACTGATATTTATACAAAGCTTCTATTCATATTTACTCAATCAGGATCGGATCATCTGTCTTTTAGTAACATATGGAAGCAGGCGAACCAAGCTCTTAGATAATTAGCAGATATACATAGATGGAATCAAGCAACCATGTTTACTACAAATAAGCAGGTTGACCATATGGTAATAAATGATATATTTCATCAAGACTTGCTACCAGAAACTGGAGAGGCTAAAAATCAAACCGAACCCATTACAATTAATAATACTCGATTGTATGATTCTTGGCAGATTAAGGGCAAAACTGATTTTAATTTTTCTGCAGTAAGGAGGGACTCAATTCATTTTAAACACGCAAAGAATGACTAGTATCAATTGATATGGTATAATCAAAATGTCAATGGGGGCATATAGAGCTGTGAATCAAAGATTATCTACAATGGATAAATTGTCAAGTTAAGGAGTCCAACTAGACTGCCTATGTCTGCTGTATAAGACATCAACAAAATCTAACCATAACCTTTTTTTAGTTGCTCCTACAGTAGATATTTACTTTCTTACTTGCACCTTAAATTAAGAATCAAAGGCTCTACGGCTTCCTCTTTGCTTCAGTTGTTCGTACAAGCTTTCAGATCGAAGTTAACCATGAGAACTATGGCTTGAATTGCTTTCGTAATGGTGATTTATCATATATGAAGGGAACGAAACAGGAAAATATTTGAGAAGAGGGAAAGTTCGAGCTTTACAAAATTTTGAAAAAGAGATTATAGCGATTCTTATCGATACTTTTAGCGTTACAAAATATTTGAGAAGAGGTAATTCGATGTGTGGTTATCCTATAATTGTGGCTGGGGTGGAATTTTGATTACAAATTAACCGACTTTAAACCAAAGAAGTTGCTGTCGCTCAAAATCCTAGAAAAACTGAAAATAAATTCGGAATATACGACGGTAAAACCAAATCGCTGGAATCCGTAAATCAATTTTTGCCTCAACGAAATACGTGAATCTCTTTAGCTAATTACCAATAATTTTGCACAATAATTTCAAATATACACTCATGCCAAACGTTAATTTTGCAGTCTTAAATCGCCAAAAAATATCATTTCCATGAATTTACCTGAAGCTTCTATCCATGTTTCTAATTGCTCCAATTTGATGCTCCGATTTTACACCAGGATTCTACAGCATTGTCGTTGCTAGACGTATTGGCTGGGTTGGGATAATAGAGAATGATGAATATTGGCTTCCGGATTTAGAAGCGAACAATTTCGTTTGCTGAAAATAAAGTTCGGTGGTGATTGAAATTTTAAGAGCGGGCTTTAAAATTTAAGATTTCAGCGCTATGAATCCTTCAAGAAATCACCGGATGTGGACATTGATAGCAGTTGAGAACAAATTTGGGATTTTAGGGTTTAAAGAAGAAATGGGAACGGGAAAAGTCTAGAAAAGAGGCGGCAAAGAAGAATGATAGCGGCAAAATTTAGAAAGGTGGAGCCAGACTGATGGAGCCAAAATTGTAACGTTGGAGCCAAATTTTGAAGAACTGAGCCAGATTTTGAAGGGTGGATGCTTGTATATTCAGTTAAAACCAAAATAAAATCAATATATCAACGATGATGTCATGGAAATATTATTTGGACGAATATTAAAACATAGTATTTAGATTTTATTATTTTGAAATTATTTCAAGGTTTTCAAATTAAATCTTATGAAATATTAAACATTTAATAAAAATTTAATTTTTACTTTTCATTTCTAAGTTCTATCAAAATTACTTTTCAAACTTTAATTATATATTGAATGACATATATAAATTTATTTTGTAAAGTTTAAAAATTTTATATTTTTTGGGAATATTAGCTGTTAAATATAACTAGTATTTATAATTATTAAATATTAATAATAAATGCCACTTTATAACTATTAAAAATTAATTATTATTCATTAATTGTTAAAAGTAAATATTGATTATTACTTGTTTACTATTTAATAATGATTACTAACTTGTATTGCTAAATAAGGTATTTTTAAAATTTAATCAATTATCGTTTATTTATTAATTATAAATTATTTATTTAATATTTTAACATATTCATAATTTAAATTAATTACTAGTTATTATCCATTAGTTTTTTATTATTAAATTATTATTATTTAATATTTATTTATTTATTTTATTAATTTTTAAATGTTAATTATAATTGTTTGTTAATCAGTAATTATTATTATTTGATTATCAGTAATAAATATCACTTTATAATACATAAAATTTATTATTAAATATTGATCTTAATCATTATATAATTACTAGTAGTTAATCATTTAATAGTAACTATTTAAAATTAATTAGTAGAAGCTAATCATTTAAAGCTTATATTAATTTTTAATAGTATGTTTTTCGCAACTGGTTTTACCAGTTGTAAAAAACACAGTTATTGCAGGTGGGGAAAACAGTTGTTAAAGATATTTATTCGCAACTGGCTTGGAAGCGCAGTTGCAAATAATATGTTTGTTGCAACTGTTATACAAGTGCAGTTGCTAAAAGTATGTTTCTGCAACAGAAAAAAGAAGGACTGTTGTTAAATCCCATCTATTGCAACTGCTATAGTAGGTCTGTTGCTAAATATTATTTACTGCAACTGGCATTTGTCGCCTGTTGCAAATAGTTAGTTGCAATAGGGTATTTTTCTTGTAGTGCAACAATCGATGCGGACGGGGGGGGGGGGGGGGGCAAAGCATGTAGCCGGCGAACTTAGTTGAACTAGTATTTATGTTGTATGCTGTCAAAATTTACCTTTTATATTGATCTATTGGTTGACTAGCCTCACACCATTTCGTTCTTAAGTTTGTGAACATGCGTCCTAGAATTTGATCCAATATCATTTACGTTGGTCAACAATATAGAGATGCAAAAGGCGAATTATATGTATAACATTAAATTTAATTTGAACACACTAATAAATGTGAAGAGTAAATTAAACGTGTTAGAGAAAGAAATAAATGTAATTTATAATATTTAATTTGATTTTAATGGAACTGAATATCTTAAATGCCGGAAGAATACATTCGAACTGTCATATTTGGATATAAAAATTCCTATTATAACTATACATGATTTTTCTACCTATAGAATAAATGATGATGTTACTGTTTTTTTACATATAGTATTACAAACTTTAAGATTAATGTTAATGAGTTGCAAAATCAACCTTGCAACAAGTGTATATTTTGAGCTTTGGTAAAAGAGTATAGGAAATTTTATGTTCGATTAATATTTTTTTGTTTGTTTTAGTTTCAACATATTTAAATTATGTTATAAGCAATGCGAAATTATTAATTAAGTTTCATCATTAAATTGGATTTATTGGTAGTTTTATCTAGTTTTTCTTGATACAATCTCTCTTATCCAATAGGTAACACTGTTATTTTGAATGACGTTGGCAAAAGGTTTCAAGAATGTCATATTATCTTATGTTAGACAGTCTTGTATGGGGTAATTATAATTCTGACTTTTATAGGTTTGCATCTCATACAATAGATAATAGTAGCAAAAAGGCATTTCTTATGACATAAAGTGACTGACTTCACCGTCACATGTATTAAGTTTTCTTTCTCTCTACCACTAATCAAAAGTGTCTGTTTTCCACTTTATCATTAATAGTCTTTAAATATGTATAATCCTAAGAAAAATTCTTAATTTTATTTTTCAATGCTCACTACATAGTTTGAGTTTTTCTTTGGAATATTCCTTTAAAATATTGGTCCATGTTTGACTAGCTAAACCCATCTATATTTAATTATTATGAGTTAAAGACATTAAAGGAGCTACTTCAGCTGTTGATAAATTGTGCCTATATTGTCTTAGATCACTCAAATTGCAGGATACTTTCTTTCCTTGATTATTCATATGTTCCATATTTCTCATTCTAAGTCTTGAACAAGTCACCCGTAATTTAGCGGATCATAGTATGTCTAATTATGTAATAAATGGTATTGAAAAATATGTGCATATTTTTGACCTAGATATCTAATCTTTCCTCACATAAGAGCCACTCAGGAGAGTAAGGGTACATTCTTGGGTCTCTTCTTCTAGCTTTATTGAATCATTCTTTTTTCCTTTGTGTTATAAATATGGGAATTGTATTATCTATGCATTTCTATCTATGCACTTATTGTAATGTGCTATGATAATCTGACTATTTTGCGTGATTGCATTTCCAATATAACATAAGTAGTTATACAAACACAATTAAACAGTTGATTAATTGCTCTGTATTTGTATCATGTTTCACGTAGCCAGCTAATTCTAATAAACATGTTTGCACAGGTTTAAGTTTTGTGCTAATCACAATGGCTGGTTTACTGACTAACGTATAATATTTTATCAAATGTATAAATTTATGGACTAGCACTTGCAAAAAATGAGGTTGGCAACTCTTTTCCTTTAAAACCCTGAAATGTGCTTAGATATTATATGTTCTGTCATTTTATATTGGGAGTGCGCTGTTTAATTTGCTATAATTTATATGTGCTGTCACTTTATATTAGGAGAACTTAGCTTTTTGTTGTAATTATATAGGCCTGACTATATATTTCAGAATTTTAACACTGTCAATAAAATAAAATTTTAAAAAGTGACACTTAAAAACCTGAAATGAGCTGCATAGAGGCTGTTTGGTGATAAAACATTGAAATTATATACTAGTTTATTTTATATTATGTATTTTGTGTTTTGAATTTGCATGCAAACTCGCTGCAAACTCAGATTGCAAGCTGAGTTTGCATTGCAAACTTGCAACAGTTGAGTTTGCAGTGCAAACTCGGTTACAAACTAAAACTAAGTTTGCAGCTAAGTTTGCAACTCAAAACTGAGTTGCAAACTCCGTTTGCAACAATGAGTTCACATTGGTGATGTTGCTTTTTTTAAATGTCCATATGAAGATTAAAATTTACCAAACTGTCAATTGCTTACTCCCGTTAGCTATCGAGAAAATCATCTGCTATTAGAAACATCATTGCTAGATACCCACTAAAACGTTCATTTTGCTTTGATATCCAGGTACTTCACTATATCATATTGTAACCAACAATCAGAGAGCAACATGTTTGAACAAACTCATGAGAAACTACATTCACTGAGGTTTGATTTGTTTCTAAAAGTTTGCTTTTTAGTAAGAGCAGCATGTTGTAAATACCGCGCTCCATCTTAAAACTGTGATTTTGTAATTAATAAGTTGTAGTTCTTAGTTTGTACTTGGTATTTTCTTGTGTTAAGACCAGATTATTAGCAGTATTATTGAATGATTTTGTTTTCTGTTATGTTGTTGCTTTTAAATATATAGATTGTAACACTATCAATGAAATTATTACATTCAATTGTCCAATTTATATTGTTATATAGTATGATTTTATAATTGCAAGAGATAATTATTTGTGACATATATCATTTCTTGTTTGAGAATTATAGTGATCTGTAGGGTGTTTTTTTGTCAAATATGGTGTTTTTGCTTCTGATGTAAGCTGGGAATAGAAGCAAAAAAAGACATTTGTGTTGCTTCAGTTGTGTACCAGAAGCAACAGATTAGGATCTATTTGCGTCTTCTTCATTTGCTTTAGTTGTTGAACAGAAACAACTTGGGGTAAGAAAACGAAGCAAAAAAGAGTTTGCGTCTTCTGCATTTGCTTTGGTTGTAGAACCGAAGCAACAGGGGGTAAACACCAGAAGCAACAAACCAGTTTTGTAGTAGTGGAGGTCTGCTGGAGGAGGAGGTAGCAGTGATGCGATGGAAAGAGGGTCTGGTGTAGGCGAAATAGGGTCAGGAAGAGGGTTCTACGTGAGGAGGGCTCGAGGTGGAGGACACTGTTTCGAGTAGCTCGAGGGTTGAGGCAGTGAGATTGCCATTTTTTATTTTGCACGTATACTTGTTTGGTCGCCATTTTTTATTTTACATGTATATTTTACACGTATAATTTTTTGGTTGCATTAATATGTTACTGATTATACTAATATTCTCTAATTTGAATTCAAACTTTCATAATTTTTTAAAAATCTGTTTTGACATTCTCTTCATTATTGTCATCCATCTCCAAAAATTTGTTACCATTTAATTACGTATTCAAACTTGAATTTCAAATGAATATGTATGCATGTGTATATATATATATATATATATATATATATATGTAAATATTTTAATTTATTTATTCTCTATTATTATCCGTTCTTCAGATAAACTTCTTTATTATCAAATTCTACTAACTAGCCGGTTATCCTCTAGTTTGAAATTTGAACGCTAATATTTAATTAAATTCCTCTGATAATTAATTACATATGCTACAATTTTATTTCCTCTATTAGTTTTTACATACGTTATAAATTAATTACTTCCATTAATTAATTACATGCGTTACATTCTAATTATTTTCGTTAATTGATTGTATAAGTTATATTCAAATTTGAATGTAAAAACTTATCAACAACCAATTTTAACTAGTTGAATATTCAAATTTGCACACAATCATTTTTGACGTTAAAAGTTCGAACTGTCATAACTTCTCCATTTGAACAAGCATAACTTCTTTGTTTGAACTCCAATTTGAAAAATTCATCATGAAATCACCACAAACGGAATGATATAAGTTTTGTGGCCAAATCCATATTTGCAAGTTACTCATTTTTACCGTTTTCTAATTTAATTATAATACCATATTGCTTAATTATTATAAAAACGTGGGTTGTTACATTCTTCACTTTAGGAATTTCATCAGTGAAATCCGTTAAAGGTTCAATCATGTAAACCTTTGCATATCCATTGTACATCCAGTTTCGCAACCATTTGTGCAGTTGTTCATAGTATATCATAATACATATGATATGCATAAACAATAATTTCTAATCGGTACCTATTATATATGTATATATATATATATTATTCTTTTAAAGAAAATTCAAAAATATGATGCTAACACCCTACACGGTAATTCTACATGAACAAAAATTTTTGAAAATCAAAAAAGTATTTACCCAACCTTTTCCATGCTTCTACTGAATAGCAGTACAGTTCAACCAATTTTTTATGCGAAAACCATAGCACACCATTGCTAACATCTTAGTTTATACAAAAAAACTAATTTTTCAAACTTAATTTCTTACGCTAGAAAATGACCTTGATGGAAAACTCCTTATTTCTATCATATTCTTACATGCTTTTTTTTTTTCCTCTACATTGGAACCTCTCTTATGCCCTATTTCAATTTCCATCTTTTTTATGTACAGTTTGTATAAGTTAAGTTTTCATTTTTAAAGTTCAAAAACCTTTTCTTTTCAAAGATTAACTTTAAAAAAAAAAACACTCGTCGACAAGGCGTCCTAAAGGGTTTTTCATTCATAAATTTTCCTTCTTGTCAATCTTATTGTATCATTTACATTACATATACCAAGTTGACACTAATCCACTTACTGACAATTTCCAAATGCTACTATATGGTATTTCAAAATGTTTAAAAACTCAGAACTTCTAGTGTTTTTTTTTTTAAATCCTTTCAAAGTGGACGCATATACATTTTATTTTCAAAATATATGCATATTTATCTTTTAACACAATTATTCACATTTATAACATTTAGATTGAATCTTTATTCGTTATCTCGGCCCTTACTTAATAATGTTGCAAAATTTTAAGTTTCTCAAAAACGTGTTGTTTCTTATTTATCTACAATCAATCATGTTGAATTAAATTAAATTTTTTATCAACTGAAAATTACTTTTCCAAAAATCTTTACATTTTCGTGATTTACAATTTGATTTTTCTTTCATCTTAATAGTCATTTTAATGAGTTCCCATTAATTTATCATTAATCTCTCAGTTTAAATTTTTTCTTTATTGGCTGAGTGACCCCAATGTAAAAAAAACATTTACTATTTTCCTAAAACATAGTTGTCCACTAAGAAAACACATAAAAAGAAACATCTCTATCAAAAACGCAGATTATAATGACAATCAATATATGTAATCTGCAATATTGAACAAAAACACAACAGTATTAGCTATTTCCTCTGAACTTCCTAATTGGTCATCCTTCTGAAATCATCATATTTCAAATGGCAAGTAATCCGAAAAGACAACTTTTCTAGATTTCTTTTTTCTCAACTCAAATGTATCATTTTATACTTTATGTGTGCCGACTATTTTTACTATCTTGTCTTAGTCCCCACTCTTTTGAAACATTTTTAAACCTTGATAATTCTCTTATTTATAAGTGTCCTACAAGCACATTCCAAAACCTATAAATGTTTACTTTAATATCCACTTTTTTCTTTTTTTGAAAATGGGTAAACCGCCTCGTTAAAAACCCGTGCTAGAAATCAGCGTGAAGTCTAGACAGGAAAAAAGTGTGCGGTGTTTTATTGACATCTCATCAATAAAGGTACAAAGAAATGTACATAGTGGCAAACATAACATCATAACACTTCTGTGTTGCCGAACCCACAAAAATAAACGAAGTAAAAACTTTGACATGGTCCAACAGATAAAACAAACGCCTTTGACCCAAACACGTGTAAAAATCAGAACTTGCAAGAAGATAAAGCATCTCGCCAAACAGCGAAACCTATCTGGCACCATCCGCATCCCCAAAACAAAGAGGGCGAAGCATTCTTTCTTCTCGAAAACTATCCTTCATCTAAACAATCAATACCCCATCTGTTGCCTTCAATAATAGTCTTCTACTTCGTGGATTTCTTCAGCAGATATTTGACGTCAAGCTCCAATAAATCCCACCGTCTAAACTTGTTCAACGCTTGGTTACTGTGGATTCGAGTATTTCGCTCCCTCCATATGTGGAAGATTGTGACAACGAGGCAACAACATGCCGCGTCATAACCGAAGTTGTGTGTAGCGAAGGAGCCCTTCAGATCCAACAATTCATGCTCAAGCGTCATGGGACTATCTAGTTGAGGAGGAAAACCGCACTTTATTCTACATCTCGTCCACAGGTATGCTGAGTATGCGCATTGAAAAAAGATGTGATCTTCATTCTCAGAGTCCTCATTGCATAAGACACATGTCGGAGTAACCTCATACCCCCAATTTAGCATTTTGTCTTTTGTACTTAAACGATTTAGAAACGCTTTGTAGGCGCAGATTGACATTTTCGGACAATTTATGTCATTCCAAATTACTTTGCACCAATCTAGATCAGGGTGATGCGTTCTCGATGTGTCCCACGCCGATTGAAAAGTGAAACCATTAGGCAAATCATTCCAGCTCCAAAAATCTTCGTCCATGTTATTGTGAATGTTGATGTCCTTGATTTGGTTTGTGAGGAGTCTTGTAGCTGGTAGGAGATTAGGATTAAAGACCCCCTCCTGTATAATTATGTCTATGCGATGATTGTCTCACCCAAAAAGGGTTAAGCTATCCCATCCAAGAAGATGGACCATAGTGCTATTATTCAACCAAGGATCAAACTATAACATAGTATTATGCCCATTTACAATACTCCGTTTGATACAATTGAGACCCAATTGTTTGTGTCTAAAAATTGTTTTCCAAGTACATGAACTGTTATTGTCAATCTTCATCACCCAAAAAAAATCGCCGAGGCAGTATCTGTTAACCATCCAAGTTTTCCGTAAGCTATTCCCATTAACAAAGTGCCACAGAAGCTTCAAGGCTGCTGCAGATTTGATATCCTTAAAATTTCGTAAACCCACACCCCCTTCATCTTTAGGGGTACAAAGTGTTTCCCAGGCAATTTTGTGTTTCTTCTCGGACCAAATAAAATTTGCACACAGTTTATTAATTTTACTTATAGTAGCTTCTAGTATTTGATATGTGAGCATCCAGAAAAGCACCATTGGTGTGATGACTGTTCTAACTAGTTCAATCTTAGCAGCCATAGATAAAAGTCGATTGTCTCAACTGTCCATTCTCTTTCTGATTTTGTCAATAATCTCACCACAGTTAGAGAAGTGTAAGTAATTATGCGATAAAGGTACGCCCAAATACTTGACTGGCAAACTGCCCTCTTTCATACTAAGTTCATGTAAGATTTGAGTTTTAAAGTTCACCCCCATACTGAAAAAAACTTTAGACTTCAGCCCATTCACCTTAAAACCAGCATATTCAGATATTTTTTCTAAAATCAATTTAATTTTCTCCACCCCTTTAATCGTAGCCTTACAAAAAATCATCAAATCATCTGCGTATATGAGGTGTGTAATTTTTGGTTGCACTTTGTATATGGGCTGAATATAATTGGCTTCCTCAACTTTGAGCATTAATATTGAAAAATACTCCATAGCATTAATATCCACTTTATAGTTCATACATATATCAAAACAACATACCTAATATTTTTCTAGTATCCCTCACATTCAAATGAGATTTCTTATTATTATTTCCAAAAGTTTATCTCTTCCATGGCCGTATTCCTTTTTCACTCGTCCAACCTAGACACTAATTTCCATCTACTCCATATTTTTAAAAAAATGGTTTATATTTTATCTATTCTTTCAAAAATTAAAGCTTCAAAAATTTTGAAATATAATATCCCATAACTTTATCCTTAAAGTGCTAATTAGAAGAAAGAAATTAAATTCAAAAACATTTGTGTTCCAAACATTTCAAACTCGTACTTAAAATTTGGGATATTTAAAACAGCACTTAATTACATTTTTCCTTTTGTAAAAGTTATTTATTTTAGGGAATTGTTAAAGGGACTCGAATACTGGTTAAGGGGGGAAGGGTTTAATTTTAAGGGGACTCCTCCTCATTTTTAATTCGTTAAGGGGAGGATTGTATGTAAAAAGCAGAAAACGAAAATAAACTAAAATACCATTGCCCATGTGACGATCTCAAAACCCTGTATCACGTAATTAAGGATAATCACTGGAATATAACACATTAATCATCATTAGCATAAAACAGATAATAGCATAAATAGAAAATAGAATAATTTACATCAATATGATAGCGGAATCATAATATGTAATAACATCAGAGCAGCACAGTGTAGGATACAACTTAGTGCATAAAAGTAAATGATCAGTCTACATCAAGATCACTGGGACATATACATCATAGATACATAATAGAAGTAAATCTGTCTACATCGCGATAACCGGAATCATATACATAAAGTACTAATGGCGGAATATCAAATAGCCAAAATACTGGAAGTCAAGTCCTCGCCATACGAGCCAAAAGGTGCACTCCATGCTGCAGTGCAAAAGCCAAAATATAACCTGTCACCTGTCACTAGGCTGCCCGTGTGAAAATAAGGGCACCCGAGTTTGCAACGTGAAACAAACTACGAGTCAATCATGGGACTGGTATGAGAAATCCACTTAACTGTTTAAACAACAATAACAAGGCAAATCATAGGACCACGCCACTTTCGCGGAACGGGTTTACTCCAGTAATTGCCAGTGCATTAAATAAGGTAAATTATTTAAACAACGCAATGCTTTTTATAAAAATGCAGCCATCATAAGACTCAAGTCCCATCATACAATGCAACGCAAACCGGAGGATAGAGTTTTACCTTATAATGGCCAAACTATGCTTAATACGTGTAAAGCAAAATCATTTGATATTATTACTTGTGCATATATGTTTCAAAAGCAAATTCAATCATAAATATCAATCCTAGACGGCATAGGTGTCGCATACCACTATGTCGCCATATATAAGTTACAATCAAATCCATGATTTCGTAATGGAAATTTGGATTCCGTCATGAGTCGAGGCAAGGGATATACTCCTCATTGCCTCGAGACACTCAAGCAAATGCCTCAGGACTACGCACTCTGGGTAGCCCTTTGAATCGGCTGGGCCGGTACTCTCTTACGTTTAAGGATTAGTTATTCCTAAACACACGTTTCCTGGTCCTATCAGACCTATCCATCGGCTTCGTAGAGACCGATATAATCAAGGTGCCTCACATTCCAATATCCACAAAGGTATAATAATCAACGATGTCAGAGCTAGTAAAACGCTGACACCACCCATAGCTAGAAAGAAACGTCGTGTTCTCCCAATGGTCCTTATCCCGTTTTTGACTCATACCGGGGTGTGAGGCTCGCGAATTAATGCCATACACCAAGCTACGCTGTATTAAAGCCGTGCTTTGATCATCAACCACAAGACTCTGCTTTTCAACAAAAGCCTTGATCATTTGCACTTTTGCATGTCACGCTGTCAATCCACACCGTACCATTGATTTCTACCGATATACAACCTCTGAGCTCGTACGTCTCAGAGAAGGGCGTAAAGCAAGAGAATAAATTTTCCACTGCCAAACAGATGTATATTTAGTAGAGATCAACGAATATAGCATAGAATACACGTCAGACACACATCCATTTACAAGTCCGTTCTGGGTCTAAACAAAACCGGAGGCACCTTATTCCTCGTCCGATATGTCCAATATAGGAGAGAGGCCCTCGCACATCCGAACGATCGACAAGTACGTCCAGACCACTACCCCTGTAACCTCGTCAAGGGAGTTATCCATCTCAAAGGCATCAGTAGTAATCTACACGATGTGAAGATCACCGGTCTTGCACCGTCTTCATATCTTCAACATTTATTCGTTGATTAATTATTTGAAATGAGGATGAACTCGGCCTTTTCAAATAATTCACGTATATTAGAATTCAAAACAATTCTGTCCATGGTTAAATTATTCGACATCCACATTTTAGTTCTTTATATAATTTTAATGTCAAACACATTCAACCATCTAATATCAAGCAAACCAAGTAGAATCGTATTTTCCATTCCATATCGCCTATAATATTTTATAACGATATATCGCTATTTTTGTTTATTTAAAAATAGCGCCATTAAATTAAACAACGTTTCAGGCCATAACGTGGCCCTAGCGCTATTTTTCTCAAATTTTGATTTACACATTTCTCAAATTTTGATTTATATATATATATATATATATATATATATATATATATAATTCATTCGACGATTTCCATATCGTTTTTCACTTCAAATATTTCACTTACGCCTTTAAATTTCAGAAAATTTCGCCATAACCTCCTTTGTACGGGGAGGGGTTTGGAAATTTATTAGGCCGTATCAGGCACCCAATAAATCCTAAAAAGCATGCACATATTTATAGTGATATATTCCGGTGTCCACAGGGGAGTGTGTATAGATCATAACTCCAGAGAATAAATTCTCGTCACCCTATAAATGGTTTTTGTGCCATAATGACTAGAGAGACGTGTTTATTGTCATCTCCAGACCCGTGTGGGACTTTTCTTAATCTGGCAATTTACCGTTATATTTTAGATAGTCCATATGTAACAACCCGTAAAATGCGAGCCAGTTTGAAATTTTTATTTTGGCAATTTTAGCGAATTTTGATTATTTAAAATGAATTATTTTAAATAATATCGACGAGAAATTTATTTTGAATAGAATTCGACGTATATATTATATACGCCGTCGTTAGAATATAAATATTTATATATAATTATAAATAGAATTGAAAATGGCGCGGTAGTTCGATAATTCGATTTCAAACTTCAATTGAATGTACCGGGTGCAAAACAATTCGGATTTTAGTGAAACCAAAAACATTGGGATCTAATTGTGAATATCTTTCCAACGAATCCGAAAAATCAAGATTTCATATCGGGAATCAAAAGATATGTCCAGTTGAAAATTCTGAATAGTCGCTATGGAATTCAGGCCCTTAAAAATGGAAATTTTGCGGATGACCTCGGATTTCGACGAAACCAGTTTTGTTGGGTCCGTGATGTCAAGTTATTGCTAGATTCCAAATTTCATAATTTTTCGAATCAATATGTGAGCGTAGCAAAGGAAAACGCGTTTGACCAGTTTCAGTTGAATTTAATCGACTGGAAATTGGCCATTTTTCATCCGGTCTCAGAATTCGACGAAACTAGCTTTGTTAGGACCGTATCGTCAATACGAAGCTAGAAAATATTTTTCTGGAATTTTTCTAGTTAGTATGCGACCCCGGTAATTTGAAATGTACGTTTAAAATTCAATATAGCGATTTAAATGTAAATTTAACGGAAGCTGAGCAGAACGATCAAATCAGCTTGCGATACATATCCCATTGTGTTCAGAATGGGGGTGAAACGCTATGGGCGACAGGCGGTGGGCCTCGTTTCGAGTTCGGTAGTAAAAGTCAACTTTTAACAAATTAAAATAATAATAATAATAATAATATTCTCTCTCCCTCCCCTTATTTCCCTCTGCCCCCCCCCCCCCCCCCCCCCCCACGTTCAAAATCATTCCAGCAGGAAAAAAAAAAAACTCTCGAAGTCGACGGAAACCACCGCGCCTCGTCGGCGACGCCCTCCTCCACCGCACCTCCAGCCAGCGTCGATCCCTCCCTCCCCGTCCTCCTCGCAACGGCGCCCCTTTCCCCCATTTGAAACCCCACCCAGGTTGATCCGCCGCCAGCGCCGAGTCCACCGCCCTCCTTCGCCTTCCTTTCTCCCATTCCTCCCTCTTCTCCTCCACAGCTCGCACCCCCCTTTTTTCCTTCCTCGTTCAATTCCAGCGAGACCCCAAAACCCGCGCTCAACCACCCCTGCTTCTAGCTCCTCCTCGATCCGCACTGCCCCTTCCCTCCACTGCCAATCGCCTGGAAACTGCCACAACCCAGCGGGAAAACCATGTAAGTTTGTTTTAATTTATTTTAATAGTGAGTTTAAGGTAATTATAAAGCATTATATGAAAAGAGTTGATTTTTATACATGAAAAGAGCTGATTTTTGCATTAGAGAAGTTCATATTTTTATCATAGAAAAGTTCATATTTTTATCATATAAAGGTACAGATTTTTTTTATATTGAATAACGAAATAAAAATATGATTTTTATATGTTGAACTTCGAAATAAAAATATGATTTTTATATGTTGAACTTCGAAATAAAAATATGATTTTTATATATTGAACTTCGAAATAAAAATATGATTTTTATATATTGAACTTCGAAATAAAAATTCGATTTTTATATATTGAATAGCGAAGTAAAAATTCGATTTTTACATATGTAGTGGCTACGGGCGACGAAGCTGACGAAGACTCGAAAAAGAGGAAGACTTCTATCAAGAAAGAGTCGAGATGATTGGATAGCTATCTGTGAGAACTTCTCACCTTTCAGTTTAATTTTCTAGTTATATTTATATACTAGGATGCATACGGTGCTTAGTAGCACCCGACACCCGTCATCCACAGACCATGGATGGCTTGTTTGTTAGTTTGTTTGGTTGCATGGATTAGTTAGATGACGTGATTTGAAATTGAATTGTTTAGTGAAATGAATAATTTTGATTGATGTGTGAATGGCGTGGGCCTTCACTACACCGGGAATAAGGCTAGGCCTTGTCCCGTTTCTAGTATCGTGCCGTTATGCCGCCGAAATTTTCTAAAATATGTTAGAAAAATAAAAATATCATTTTATTGAATAAATGAATTGAATAGAAATTCATAGGTTGAAATAAAATGTTTTATCGTTAAAAATATAATTTTTAACGTGAATATGAAAATAGTGAAGTGAATAAATAAATATTCATTTACAAACCAGATGGTTTGTTTATGTACACTTATTTGAATGACATTGATTGGGACGATAAATTTTACACATCGCCCAACTGCACAACTAAAATCTGTGTTTGATTGTTTGAAACCCCGCACGGGTGTTGGGATGAAATATGAATTTCACTCATCCTGATTGATTAAATATGTCGATCGATTGATTGACAGGCTGTTATAAGCGTTGAATATCTATATTTGATGCTTATACAGTGTAGTGCACTTTGGTTGATGGTTGATTATTTTCAATGTTATTATATACATGTGTTGTATGAAAATCCATATAATTAATTTTATATGGTAATTGATTGGGCCTCATTCCAATCGTGAAAATAAAGAATATTTTGATAATAACAAATATTTTGATAATAGGAAATATTTGAAATAGAATATTTGAAAATAGAAATTTATGAAGCCGTGTTGATTAGATTGACGCCATTTTGACGTAAACGATATTTATATCGATTTTATTCATTTTAAAATGAATATTGAAAAGTAATCTCGAAATCGAATATTTCGAAATGAATTGAATTGAAAACGATTTCGAAATGAATTGAATTGAAAACGATTTCGAAATGAATTGAATTGAAAACGATTTCGAAATGAATTGAATTGAAAACGATTTCGAAATGAATTGAATTGAAAACGATTTCGAAATGAATTGAATTGAAAACGATTTCGAAATGAATTGAATTGAAAACGATTTCGAAATGAATTGAATTGAAAACGATTTCGAAATGAATTGAATTGAAAACGATTTCGAAATGAATTGAATTGAAAACGATTTCGAAATGAATTGAATTGAAAACGATTTCGAAATGAATTGAATTGAATATGAATTCAAATTGAATTGAAATTTGAATTGAATAGAAATGAATTTTAAAACGAATTTATAAAGAAGAATTCAATTTTGCTTTGAATTGAAATGGAAGTTGAAATAGATTTTGAAACGAATTTTTAAACTATTTATATAATTCGTTTTAAATAGAAATCGACGAAATATATATTATATATATAATATAATGTCCTGAATAGAACGCGCCGCGCCGCGGTAGTTCGTGAATTTCGACCATTGATTTCAAACGGACATTACGGGAGATCCGACCGTCGGATTCTCCTAAAACCGGAACCGTTGGGTTCGTATCGAAAAGAGCTTTCTAACGAATATTAGAAATTCAAAATCTAACGGTTGGATTTGGAGATACGTCCAAATCAAATTCGAAAAAGGTCGTTGTAAGTGCAGTTCGATGGCCGTTGATGGAAATCGACTGTACGGGCCTTGATAAAATTATTAAAAATAGTAATAATTTGTGTAAAATCATAAGAAATGATTTGGGAAAATTTGGGATGAAAAACTCCATATTTGAAAAGATAAAAATAGATTTTTATCGAAATGAACTAGTTTTGAACTAGAATTATAATTCTATTTATTTTTAAATAAATAAATTGAATTTGAAAAGGGTTTTGAAAATAACCAAAATTTCCAATGATTGCATTGGAGTGGATTTGAATCGAAATTGTCTTCGGAATATTTCGATGTTGGAATTCGTGATTATACAGATGTTGTTATGGAAATTTGAAAGATATATATTTATATCGTTATTTCCAATACGACATTTGTTAGTCGTAGAATTTGATATTGAATATAAGCCGATATATTTTCTATTCAGAGCCTTGTATTGAATATCAAATGTGATTTGGGTTTGTCGTGAATGGTGTCTTCACTAACACTGTTCTTGAACCCAGTTGTGAAAAGATTAAATCTTTTTATTTAGATTTAATGAAGTGTACCAATTGAATAATATTTAATTGGAATTGAATTGGTATTGATTTTTGGGTTTATCGTGAACAGTGTTTTTAAATAACACTTGTTCTTTAACCCGATAATTAATGGAATGTGATTTTGGGTTTATCGTGAACCGTGTTTTAAATGACACTGATTCTTTAACCTAGTTAAAGATTAAAACTAAGTGGAGTTTTAATGAATCTTTAATTAGATTGAAAAGATCGAGGATGGAGTATCACCAGTTTTACTCCAGGCGATAGTTAAATCTTTAATTAGATTTGAACGTGAAATGGTAATTGAATTTACCGATAACACCGTGGTGTTAGATATGAAGTATAACCAGTTTTACTTCATGGGATGAATAGGTTGGGATTGGGAAATAAAATAAATGATTACTTCGGTGTGGTTCGCTAATCCCGACTAGTTTGAATTGATATTCAAAGGAGATTAAAGAATAAATTTAAAGAATTTATCTTGGATAAAATTAATGGGAACTTTTCCCAAAGTATAGGAATATTTGAATAAAAGAATATTCTGAATTGGAATGAGGCGTATGTTGTGTTTGTGTAACACTTTTATAATATATACGCGAGTTATTCAGAAAGACCGGGTTTATCCCATTCTGAATAACTGATTCGACGTGGTGTCGAAGATGAAGACGATGGTCGAAGACCGGAAGTCTTCACGTCGTTTGGGTGATTACTGATGATCTTGATTGGGCTGTACACCCAAGAAGATGGAAACAGTTAGTGATCGTCCAGACGTACTTGGAGATCGATGGATATGCGGGGTACTAGGTACCTCCGGTTTCGTTCAGACCCAGAACGGACTTGTAAATGGACTGTGTGTCAGACATTGGATTTTAGTCTGTGTGATTGATTTCTATTAAATATATATCTGTTTGGCGGCGGAGAATTTATTCTCTTGCTTAACGCCCTTCTCTGAGACATACGAGCTCAGGGGTTATATACTGATGGATATCAAACACATAGAGTGAATTGCCTGTGTGGCATGCCTAAGTGGCAATATATCGAGGCTTCTGTTGAAAAGCAAAGTCTTGTGGTGATGATCAAAGCACAGCCTGTGTGGCACAGCTTTGTGTAACGTGAATTCGCGAGTTTCACACCCTCGGTGGACCGGCCCTGACGATCCAAAGGCTTGACTGAGTACTTGCCTGAGACACGGGCTAGAGCGTCTCGAATCGGTTGAGGACTATCTTTTGCCTCGGTTCATAGATGGAAATCCAATTTCCAAATACGTGACATTTGCGGTTTTATTTGTAAACCTATATATGGCGACATAGTGGCATGGGACGTTCATGTCGCCTATGATTGATACTTATGATTTGAAGTTGTTTTATACACTATACACTTATTATAGTATCAAATGATCTATTTTAAACGTATCAAGCATTCTTTGGCTGTTATAAGGGAAAACCCTATCCCCCGGCTTGCGTTGCATTGTGTGATAGGACCTGGGTCTTATAACAGCTTCATTTTTCTTTAATTAGCATCGCGCTGTTGGTTTTATGCACCGGTATTCTTGGGAGGAAACCCGTTCCGTGTTATACGGCGTGGTCCCTTGATTTACCTAGCTTTTAAAATAAAGATTAACTGTTTTAGTTCTCACACCAGTCCCATGACTGACCTGGAGTTTATTGTTTTAACCTAAACTCTGGGTGCCCCTATTTTCGACACGGGCAGCTAGTAGTTTTGGTTTTGCAGATTTATATTCACAGGATCCTGGTTTACAGCTGGAACGATATCCGGAAAGCTTTGTATCCGTATATCTCCTTCAGTTGTGCATTGTATTATTTTCCGCTGCTATGTATTTAAATGTAATTTAAATCTCTGATATTTCTGTGTAATATTGTTTCATACTCTGTATATTCTTATAATCTGATGCATTGTTGTAATATACAATGAAATGTTCTTCTGTATGCGTTCTGCTGTGGTTTGTTCTCGAACTATCCGACGCTTTCCTTTACGGGGAAGTTGCGGGTCTTTACACCATATCAATCTTCAATTCAACCTGAAATATAGTCATCGCCATACAAGCTTCTCGCTTGTATGGTATATCTTCAACCTCGTCACATAAGCTCCAAATGCTTATGTGGTATATGATAGGATATGTTGTCTTCAAGAAGTATGCCATGTAGTGTAGTTCAAAATTAATTGTTACTATCATATGGCGACGTTTATTATTTCACATAGAACAATAAGCACTCCGCATCCAATGGAATTCACAGGAGTTTATATAATAATAAAATTGCGTAGCCAACTCATTAAGGCTTACCTATTTGTCGGGCATGCATATATATTCTTTACTCAACAGCTAATTCATATTACTGTTCAACATATGTATATATATGCAGAACTAAGCTAAAAATAATATTTCTAGCGAACAAATGTTTGTTTCAACATGCAGTTATTTTTAACACTTCATACATAGGATAATAATGATATTTTTAGCGAACAAAAATATGTTTCAACACATGTATATTTTTAGCGAGTCGTATACATGATAGAAATGATATTTTTATCATTCAAAATATTTATTCAACACATGAATGTCTTTAGCACTTCATATTCACAATAAAAATGTTAATTTTATTGTTCAATCCTTTTATTCAACACATGAATCCTTTTCAACACATGAATATTTTAAATAATTCTTACATATAATAAAAATGATATTTTTATTGTTAAAACAATTTATTATAGCATTAATATTTTATATACTTCATACATAAGATAAAAATGTTATTTTTGGTGTTAAAACAATTTATTTATTTAAAGCACTAATATTTTATATAGTCCATATATATGATAAAAATGTGATTTTTACCTTTCAAAGAATTTATTCAACACACGAATGTCATTCAACGCATGAATATCTCAACATATGAATATTTCATTCATGCATACTTCATACGCATAATAAAAATGTGATTTTTATTATCTAAACACTTTATTCGTCACATGAATATAATTCAATACATGAAAATAATTCAAATACATAGATATTACTGAAAATTTCAGCAACATAACGGTAGGGGGTTAAAAACCGGCACCGTCCCGAGTACGGCTCCTCGCACTACCTTAGGCCTCGCGACGTTCCATAAGGGGCTTATCTAAATGATCTAAGATCAATTTCATACCATATGAATTTTCCACAATAATTCCTATTGTTTCAACTACAAACAATTTCTTTCAACCACAAACAATTATTTCCAACCATTCGCATTTCAACTAATTTTCAACCATTCGCGTTGTCAATCAATTTCACATCAATCACAATCAATTCACATCGTCCATGGTCTGTGGACGAGGGGAGTATATGTATATATATATATATATATATCATTTCCATTTCAACACATATATGATTTTTACAACGCATGTATAATTTATACATCACTCATATAACTTATACAACGCTCATACATGAGGTGTATAACGCATATATAATTTATATTTCGCTCATATAATTTATACAACGTAGTTCCATTCCATATTTGAATTTAGAAGTCTCACATTGATTTTAATCCTTCTGAAATTTGTAGCGAGCTCGGAATACGTTCTAGCTTCTTCTAGAATGTAGATGATGTCGCTGCGAGTCCGACGTTTCCTGTTTCATCGAATTTCATCAACATAGCAAAAAGATATGATTTTTATTTGAAAATCACGATTTGCAACACTTAGAAGTGTTATTTTCTATTCAAAAAAACAAAGGCCGATAACTTTCACGATGGTTCAAAACTAGGTCTAGGGTTTTCTCGAAATCCATGCAACATTAGGCCGATCAGGTGGTTCCACGCTCTAGAGCTAGGAGAGACGCTCAGGCGGAGGTGGGTCTGGTGCAGTTCGACGTCGGGGTTGAGGGGCGGCGGCTCTCCAAAGTCGCGATCTTCGAGGTGCTCGTTCTCGAAGCTGGGGCGACGAGGTGGGGTGAAATCGGTACTGATTTGAAGCTTGAGGGGAGTTCTTCAAAAAGTTCCAAAGGGGCAGTGGGTTTTGGCGAATGAATCGCCTGAAATCGGCCAGGAACGATGGAACAAGAAGCGCCGTCGAGAGCAGGTTACCGGGGGGGGGTCTGATTTGTTTTTTAATAAAATAAATAATGAATGGAAATTCATTATTGGCTGATATATATCTTAGTTTGAAAATTAAGGTTTTCATAAACGAACTCCAATTCTGTAACACCCCACTTCCGTTAAGGTCACTCGCAAAGGGAATGCCTTAACTTCGGTGGAACGTTACAAGTAAACAGAACAGAAATTTACAAGATAGATATGTAAAGTAGTACTTGAAAATTTTATAATTTTACTACAGCAGAAACAGAAATAAGTTTGGTTACATCACAATACCAAAACCCAAGTACACAAATATCAGTCTTATACAAAATCCTTCAGAATGCATAATTTTAAAGCCATAATCCCTGACAGAGAATGCCATAAATAGGTAGAATCAAAGACAAGCAATATTTCAAGCACTTCTAGCACTTCAAGCAGACGGAACCTGAATAAAGCTCCTATGTTTCCACCCTGAGAACCTGGGGGGGGGGGGACGGATGAAAGGAGGCGAAACAAACTAGGTCAGATATAAGTCTGGTGAGTCCATGTACTTTCAACATATAAAAAAATAACAGTATCATGACATGTAAATAAAACTGGATGAGAGATAACCATAACAGGAGAAGCTGGTTAACAGAAGAGACATAATGATATAGGCTAAACTAAGCTTCTTACTTGGTTTTCACTTCTCTGCACTAATGCTAGTATAACAGAATTAGGTGTTGTCCTAATATCTAAACAGAAAACAGAACGATCTCTTTAGAAACATGATGCTAGAAATGGGCCTTTACAACCCTAACAGAGACAGATGTATAGAAACAGAATGCTTGTAATGGGCCTTTACAGCCCGAACAGAGATAGACGGTTACAGAAACAGAATGCTAGTAATGGGCCTTTACCACCGTAACAGAGACAGACGATTACAGAAACAGAATGCTAGTAACGGGCCTTTACCACCCGAACAGAGACAGACGGTATTGAAACAGAAGCAGATACGGAATCAGAGACGGAAACAGAATATTCCCTACGGAAACAAAATGTTAGAATTAGGTGTACACTAGTAATGGGCCTTTACCACCCCAACAGACGGTACCACACAGAAACAGACAGGTGTTACCACCCCAACAGAAACAAACAGAACTAAGTGTACCCTAAATTCTACCACAAGCGATCGGCTCCCTAATACATAAATACCATGTGCCGGTCCCACATAAGGGTGTATCACTCACTAAAGTGGCAACCTATAGACACAGACCTATTTACAGATGTCACGGTGTCTTACATCCTCAGAGCAGACCGGATCCATGCACGCACATGACCCGGTTGGAATGCACCATCAGCACCCCTCGCCATTATCAGAATGAAACTCTTACAATTAGTTCAGTAAGCGTGCCCTGGACCCCTTCCTAGTGTTGGGTCATAGCTTTGATACCAGAAAGGGTTACTGACTAATATGGGTCCCAAACAACAGATGACGCAAGTAATTACCCCTCCTAACCTTGTGTCCCCAGACTAACAGATTTCAGATTAACTTGCTTATAAATTTCAGATGTACAAAGTTTAGATTTACTAGTTCTCAGATCAGACATACAGGTTAACAATTTTTCAGACTAACAGATCAGATATACAGATTAACAAGTTTTTAGACTTAACGGATCAGATTACCAATTAATAGACTTACAGATTGTTTCACCTAACCTTGTATTGGGCCTACAGACTTTCAAACAGGTTTATTAGATTCATCAGTCCAGTTGATTTAACCTTATCTACCCAATACGTTGTTAGGCATCATATTTATCTTAGATTTGCATTTATTAAATATTAATGCACAGACCTCTTACATTAGGTCGGTAGCATGTGGCCGCTGGATGTGTCGGGCGGTTCCGAGCAGACTTCTGCCACAAGCCCGACCTAACCTCGTGTCTAAGCATCTTTATACCTACGACCTCTCACATTAGACTGACATTTTGCGGTTGCTGGTTAAGCCGGTTGGGTCCGGGCAGGCTTCTACCGCAAACAGAGTCTAACCTCGTGTATCAGCATTCTTATTTTAGCTAAAGTATTCATTCACAAATTATGCCAATATTAGACTAATTATGCCAATTCCACAAATTAACTTCTTTACAAGTTACAACAGATTATCCAAAGTTCTATCAACATGTTTTGCTCAATTTTAGATCAAGCCTACAGATTTTCATACCCCAAATTACCGTATTCAGTTTTAACGGATTTAACATATTAGACAATTTAACAGATTTAATCATCCCTTAAAATTCCATTGACATACCTCGCTTAATTAAAAATTAAGCCTAACTTTACATGCTTAAATTATGGTCATAATTCATAATATAACATATGCCCAAATTTCTAGTTAAATTTACATAGTACGGAATATTCTTCAAAAATCCCAAATCATGATATACAATATGAATTATGCCAAATTATAACCTTTGATTTCAGCGTATGTCAAATATCCAAAATTCCCATTTAGGCGTATTCACAATAAATAGTTATCCTATTTTAATATAGATCTTTTACGCCTAAATCATATGTTCTTTTTTTTCCAAGTCATAGATCGTCATATAAAATATGCCCCCAAATCTAGATCTTAAATTACAACATGTATTATGTCCTCAAAATCAGATCTTGAATTATAACATGCATTATGTTCCCAAATTACAAGTCATATGTTGTCATACAATAATTCTTCTTCTTCCAAATCATAAACCGTCATATATAGTATGCCTAGATCTAGATCTTAAATTACAACATATGCCCTTTTCTTAAACTAGTCACAAATCAGTCATGTCCAATTATGCATAATTCATTATTTTCCCCAAATTTAGCGTTCGTGCGTCAATCTCTTAAGAGATTTGACTCAGGCTCGTGGTAGCCTGGCTATAGAACAGAAGGAAGGAAGAGATACAGAATAGTTACAGTAATAAGATAGATCTACACCGAAAAACAGATCTGATAAATAGGAATAAGATAGATCTACATAGAAAAACATATCTGATGCATAATGTCGAATTCATATTTATAATCATGTCAAGATCATAATTAAATTTCATATTTGAAAATAACTGTACTCACAATTCGTGGTTTAAGAAAGAGAAGAACAATTTTGGGATCTGATTTTCTGGAGTTGATTTAGCTTTCCGTTGATGTAGGCGTTGATTTGTTATCTTTTAATCCTATTCAGATTGGAAGAAGAAGAAGCACTAGTTCTGGCTTAGGTTTCAATAGAGTAGCGATACCATTGATTTATTTTAATATGAATTAGAGCAGAGTATAGGCGTAATGAAATTGTGTGGAGAGAAAGTGAGGTTTGGGGGTGTTTAAATAGCTTAGAAGCAACGAATCTGGTCAGAACGAGCATCTAAATGCAGAAAAATGGATCTGTCCTCGGATCTGGAAAAGGGGGGAGGTCGACCCCCAAGTCTACCCCATGGTCGACCTGTTCTACCCAGGTCGACCCCCAAGTCGACCCCTTGGTCGACCTGGGTCCTGGGAGGGAATTTTCCCGCCCATCCCGGGTGTGTATTTTGAATTCGAATTTTGAATTTCGACTGAGCTGTTTAAATTTTCTGAAAACTTCTAAAGGCCATAACTTCTTCATACGGAGTCCGATTTACGCAAACTCGGACTCTATCTCAAGTAGAATTCCGAGACGAACGCAATGTCGTAATGCGTTTTCCTTAATTCTTCTTTTAAAAATTAAGTATACCTTGTTTTATTACTTTTTGTTCACAGAAAATACGGGGTGTTACAAATTCAAACCCAACGACTATCGCTCGTAGCTAAATACCCCTATTCCGAAGCACAATGGAATATGTTTCGTAAGACCATTCAATTATTAAGTAAGTTATTCTTCAAATTAAAGTATAAAACATTCAATTTTAGATTTGAACGTACATTTTAATTTGCCGAGGCCACATACTGATTCTAAAAATTCCCAAAAAATTAATCTAGCTATGTTGGGACGATATGGTCCCAATAAAACTAATTTCGTCGAATTCCGATATCGTTTGAAAAATGGCCATTTTCTGGTCGATCCAATTTGACCGAAATCAACCAAACACATTTTCCTTTGCCACGCTCACACATTAATTCCAAAAATTATGGAATTTGAAATCTAGCAATAAATTGACATCCCACATCCAACGAAAGTGGTTTCGTCGAAAACGGAGGTCGTTTGCAAAATGTCTATTTTCAAGGGCTATATTTATTCTATAACGACCATTCTAAATATTCTACTGGCCATAACTTTTGATTCCCGCTATGAAATTTCGATTTTTCAGATTCATTAGAAAGATATTCTCAGATAGATTTAAATATTTTTGGTTTCGCTAAAATCGTTTTATTTTGCATCCTGTACGTTCACTCAAAGTTCAAATTCAATTTTTTAAGCTGCCGCGCTATTTCTAACTCATTATTTAATTGAAATAAATTATTTCAATTACTACAAATTCATTAAAATAACCAAATTAAAAATTTTAAATCGGCTCGGATTTTCCGGGTTGTTACAATCTCCCCCACTTAAAATTTTTCGTCCCCGAAAAGGAACCACCAATAAAGTAGGAAACAAAACGGAAATGCAAACTATTGTAAATGTACCTTGCACCGGAGTTAGTCAGAGATGTCCACTCCGCAATTGGGATAAGCTTGCTTAATGCTTTCTTCTGTCTCCCAAGTACAGTCTCTAGGATCTCCACTCCACTGCACTTTAACTAAATGGACCTTCTTGTTCCTTAGCTCTTTAGTTTCTTTGCCAATAATCTTTACCAGCTCTCTTCTAACTGCTAATTCTGGAGTAATTTCCAAGCCCTGTTGCGCTGCTTCTTCTACAACAAGATCTGGATCATGTACATGCTTTCGAAGTTGAGATACGTGAAACACATCATGTACTCCAGGCAACCAATCAGGTAATTGAACCTTATAAGCAAGAGTATAGGAAAGAGACCAATAAATCGGGTGCCAACTTCCCAATTTTACCGAATCGGACTACTCCTCTCATCGGAGAAACTCGCAAATAAACTTAATCACCAACAGCAAATGCTAAATCTCTTCTTCTAGAATCAACATAACTTTTCTATCAGCTTTGAGCTGTTTGTAATCATTTCTTGATGAAATCGACTTTGTCTGAAGCTTCGCGAATCATATCGGGTCCCAACACAAGTCGGTTTCCAGGTTCTACTCAACATGCAGGAGATCTGCACGGTCTACCGTATAATGCTTCAAATGGCGACATTTTCAAGCTTGCTTGATAGTTGTTGTTATATGAGAACTCAACCAAATGCAGGTGGTCTTCCCATAACCTTCCAAAATCAATAATACAAGCCCGTAGTAAATCTTCTAGAATTCGGTTCACCCTCTCAGTTTGGCCATCTGTTTGAGGGTGATATGCGGTGCTCAGGCTCAGCTTTGTCCCCAGTTCTACTTGAAATACCTCCCAGAATTTTCTAGTAAATATTGGATCTCTATCACTGACTATGCACCTATGCTGATCGGCACTCCATGTAGCTTAACAATTTCTCTAAAATAAATTTGTGCTAGACTTTGAGCAGTTCTATTGGATCTAACAAGTATGAAATGGGCGGTCTTCGTGAAATGATCTACGATCACCCAAATACTTTCATTTCCTTTCCTGGTTCGGGGTAAACAATATATGAAATCCAAGGAAATTTTCTCCCACTTCCAATTTGGAATTTCCAATGGTTGCAATAATCCGGCTAGTTTCTGTTGGTCGCTTTTGACTAGTTAGCAAGTAGAGCACCTGCTAACATATAAAGAAATGTCTCTCTTCATCGCCTTCCAGCAGAATGTGCATTTGAGATCATTGTACATCTTACTTACCCCGGGATGAATGCAAAGCTTGCACTTATGACATTCATCAAGCACTTCTCTTTTGAGCTCTGGGATGTTGGGAACATAGATTCTTCCTTTTAATCTCAGAACTCCTTCACTATCTACTTGGAAACTGGAGACTTCACCCTTTTGAATTCTTTTGATCATCTGCTTAACAAAATTATCATCTTTCTGAAGAACGACGATCTTGCCTATTAATGAAGGTGTAACAATAAGATTGGCGATGATTGCGGTTTTTCTTTTAAGCGCATTCGCTACCACATTAGCTTTTCCCGGCGGATACAGAATATCTAGGTCATACGCTGCAAGAAATTCTAGCCAACGTTATTGTCTCATGTTCAAGTCTTTCTAGGTGTACAGATATTTCAATGATTGATGGTCTGTATATAATTTGAATTTCTCATCCAATAAATAATATCCCCAAATTTTCAAAGAAAATACGATGGCTAGCAACTCAAGATCATGAGTTGCATAATTCTTCTCATGCGACTTGAACTGGCGGCTAGCATAAGCGACTACTTAGCCTCTTTGCATTAATACTGCACCAAGACCTCTAATAGAAGCATCTGTCCAAACCGTCAAGTCCTGATTGCCATCGATAATTGTTAATACTGGAGCGATTGTCAATTTTAATTTCAGTTCCTGGAAAGCTTCCTCACATTCGGGAGTCCACTTTAATCTTTCGTGCTTCTTTGTAAGCTTGGTTAATGAACCAGATATCTTCAAAAAATCCTTAACGAATTTCCGATAATAACTAGCTAATCCCAGAAAACTTCGGACTTCTATGGGTGTAGTAGGCTGCTTCCAATCTTGAATTGCTGTAATTTTGCTTGGATCTACAGAAATTCCTTTCTTTGACACTACGTGGCCAAGGAACTTCACTTCATCTTGCCAGAAGATATTTTTAGAGAATCTAGCTTTGAAGACATTCTTTCTCAGGATCCCCAACACTTGTTCTAAATGTTTTTCATGCTCGCTTTCAGACTTGGAGTAGATTAAAATATCATCGATGAATACCAGAACAAATTTATTCAATACTTCTCTGAACACTCTATTCATTAAATCGACGAAGTATGCTGGAGCGTTACACAAGCCGAACGGCATTACTAACCACTCATAAAATAAGTCTGGACCTCTGAAAGCTATCAAAGGAACACATTCTTCGGCAATTCTTAGTTGATGAAAACCTGTAGCTAGGTCCATTCTGGAAAATACTCGCGCTCCATTCAATTGATCCAACAAATCATCGATGCGGGGTAATGGATATTTGTTATTGAGCATCTGCTTGTTGAGGTCTCGGTAATCAACACACGATCGGAGAGTATTGTCTGACTCAAGAACAAACACTATGGCTGCACCCCAATTAGAAAAGCTAGGTCTGATCAAACCCTTCCATAGCAGTTGACGAGTTTGATCACCTAATTCTTCTTTTTCTTTTAGAGTCATTCTTCGAATTGGATGTACTACGGGTCTGGCATTTGGAATTAGATCGATCCCGAATTCAATTTCTCTTTGCGGAGGTAAGTTATCGATTTCTTCGAACACATCCGCATAATGCTTAACGACAAGAATATTTTCTAAAAAAGTGGGAATAACTTCTAGTGTAGACCAAAACTCTTTTCTATCTGAGTCTGAGCCGCAGCAAGGTATAGTAATATGCCCAAGCTTTGTTTTAATCTTTACTTCTCTTTCGGCACATCTTACTTCGGCCTTGTATTTGGTTAACCAGTCCAGTCCAAGTATAATATCGAATTCAGAAAAATTTAGGACAACCTATTTGAAAGGGAATCAGTATCGAGAAAAAGAGATGGGCACTTTACAATATGAACTGAGAACAGTAGAACCTCCTATCGGATTGTGAACTCTTATCGATTCTTTAAGGTTCTTTAGATTTAACTTTAACTTTTTAACAGTGTTACTTGCAATAAAACTTTGTGATGCACCAGTGTCAAATAGTACGGAAACAGGAATATTTTTAATAGTAAGGGTACCTCCCAAAACATCGGGTTTACCTGTCCCATCTGTAATAGCTGGCAGATTCGCCCCGTCGTATACAAGCGCTACCTGTGAATTCTTCAGCAAAGGACAGTTCCTTATGATGTGCCCCGTCTGGTGGCAGTTGAAACACTCAACTGGGTTGCGGGTGTTCTGACTCGAGTTGGGTTGGTTGGTCTTCTGCCGCTTTAGAACGGTGCATACATTGGAGTAATGGCCAGCTTGACCACAGTTGTAGCAACTCCCCTTGGGTGGCCTTCTTGTCTGTGGCTTGGCATTTGTTGTTGTGTTGCTGGATTTGGACTGCCTTTCTGAAGTCTTGCGCTTGTTTCCTGCTTGATTCTTTGCGCGGTCTACTTGCATGTTCCTCAAATCCAAGCTCTCATAGTTACATACCATATCCACCATGTCGGCGAATGTAAGCATAACGTGGCTCATGACCTTATTCAGGTACTTGCGCTGAAGTCCATGTATGAACCTCTTATTCTTCGTCTTAACGGTCAGAATGAGCTCTGGAGCATAGCGGGATAACTGAGTAAACCTGTTGAGATATTCTTGCACAGTGTTATCTCCTTGTTGGAAATTGGCAAACTCATCATGCAAGCTCTCCATCTCTTGCTCTGGAACGAACTTCTCTTTGAACAGTGTTTTAAATTCATTCCATGTCATCACTACCTCTTCCTCATTTAAGGTGATGGCGTCCCACCAGAGTTGGGCCTCATCCTGTAATAGCCAAGTGCCCATAAAGCTTTTCCTATGATCCTCAAGACCAATGCCCCTGAAGATCTTCTCACATGTGTTCAACCAACCCAAAGCTTCAATTGCAGTACCGGTGCCCGAGAATGGCTTGCCTCCAAGATTCTTATATGTCTTTCCCACTCGGTCTAAATCAAACAGTCGTAGGGGTTGTGGTGGCTGAACCAAAGGCTCTGGGACAATGAGGATATTCCCTCGCCCTACACCGCGGCCTCCTCGGCTTGCTCTACCTCTAGCTGCAGCTGCTCGGGTAGCCATCAAAGTCAGTTCTGCATAAGCAAGAAAGGAGTCAAGCTCACAGAAATGATAATTTTTAAAGATATGGTAAAAGCAAAAGAATATATGAAAAGATAACGATGTACTGATCAAGTTATTTTGCTATTCTGCTTAGCTCAGTCTAGGACTTTACAAATCCTATCTCTAATGATCTACTCGTCTTAGAACACTACTGATTCTATCTTGACGAGGTGTTTAATGTGTTAAATTCCAGAACTAAGATTAATCAAAGCTCTGATACCACCTGTGACAATCTCAAAACCCCGTATCACGGAATTAAGGATAATCATTGGAATATAACGCATTAATCATCATCAGCAGAGAACAAATAATAGCATTAACAGAAAATAGAATAATTTACATCAATATGACAGCGGAATCATAATATGTAATAACATCAGAGCAGCATAGTGTAGGATACAACTTAGTGCATAAAAGTAAATGATCAGTCTACATCAAGATCACTGGGACATATACATCATAGATACATAATAGAAGTAAATATGACTACATCGCGATAAGCAGAATCATATACATAAAGTAGTAATGGCGGAATATCAAATAGCCAAAATACTGAGAAGTCAAGTCCTCGCCATACGAGCCAAAAGGTGCACTCCATGCTGCAGTGCAACCTGTCACTAGGCTGCCCGTGTGAAAATAAGGGCACCCGAGTTTGCAAAGTGAAACAAACTACGAGTCAGTCATGGGACTGGTATGAGAAATCCACTTAACTGTTTAAACAACAATAACAAGGCAAATCATAGGACCACGCCACCTTCGCGGAACGGGTTTACTCCAGTGATTGCCAGTGCATTAAATAAGGTAAATTATTTAAACAACGCAATGCTTTTTATAAAAATGCAGCCATTATAAGACTCATGTCCCATCATACAATACAACGCAAACCGGAGGATAGAGTTTTACCTTATAGTGGCCAAACTATGCTTAATACATGTAAAGAAAAATAATTTGATATTATTACTAGTGCATATATGTTTCAAAAGCAAATTCAATCATAAATATCAATCCTAGACGGCATAAGTGCCCCATACCACTATGTCGCCATATATAAGTTACAATTAAATTCGTGATTTCGTATTGGAAATTTGGATTCCGTCATGAGTCGAGGCAAGGGGATATACTCCTCACCGCTTCGAGACACTCTAGCAAAAGCCTCAGGACTACGCACTCTGGGTAGCCCTTGGAATCTGCTGGGCTGGTCCTCTCTTACGTTTGAGGATTAGTTATTCCTGAACACACGTTTCCTGGTCCTATCCGACCTGTCCATCGGCTCCGTAGAGACCGATATAATCGAGGTGCCTCACATTCCAACATCCACAAAGGTATAATAATCAATGATGTCAGGGCCAGTAAAACGCTGACACCACCCATTGCTAGAAAGAAATGTCGTGTTCTCCCAATGGTCCTTATCCCGTTTTTGACTCATACCGGGGTGTGAGGCTCGCGAATTAACGCTATACACGAAGCTACGCTATATTAAAGTCGTGCTTTGATCATCAACCACAAGACTCTACTTTTCAACAAAAGCCTTGATCATTTGTACCTTTGCATGCCACGCTGTCAATCCACACCGTACCATTGATTTCTACCAATACACAACCTCTGAGCTCGTACGTCTCAGAGAAGGGCATTAAGCAAGAGAATAAATTCTCCGCTTCCAAACAGATGTATATTTAGAAGAGATCAACGAATACAAAACATAATACACATCAGACACACAATCATTTACAAGTCCGTTCTGGGTCTGAATGAAACCAGAGGTACCTTAGTCCTCGTCTCGTATGTCCAATAAAGGAGAGAGGCCCTTGCACATCCGGATGATCGACAAGTACGTCCAGACCACTACCACTGTAAACTCGTCAAGGGAGCTACCCATCTCAAAGGCATCAGTAGTAATCTACACGATGTGAAGATCGCCGGTCTTGCACCGTCTTCATATCTTCGACATTTATTCGTCGATCAATTATTTGAAATGAGGATGAACTCGGCATTTTCAAATAATTCACGTATATTAGAATTCAAATCAATTATGTCCATGGTTAAATTATTCGACATCCACATTTCAATTCTTTATATAATTTTAATGTCAAACACATTCAACCATCAAATATCAAGCAAACCAAGTAGAATCGGTTTATTTCCATTCCATATCGCCTATAATATTTTATAAAGATATATCGCTATTTTTATTTATTTAAAAATAGCGCCATTTATTTAAACGACGTTTCAGGCCATCACGTGGCCCTGACGCTGTTTTTCTCTAATTTTGATTTACACATTTTTTAAAATTTAACCGTTGGATCTTAATGAAGTTAAGTCCGTTGGAAAAATTTCTTCAAAGCGAACCCAACGGTTTCGGTTTCGGGAGAATCCGAAGGTCAGATCTCTCAGTATAATCGTTTAAAGTTACGATTTGAAAATACGAACTGCAGCGTCGTTATTCGTTTTATTTAATTTATATATATATATATATATATATATATATATATAAATATAGTTCATTCTGGCGCTGTTTTTATTCAGATTTGAATTAAACATTATACACAATCCAACCGTTGATTTTAACAAACTTTATATCATTGGAAAGATTTTTCCAAAGCGAACCCAACGGTTCCGGCTTCGGGGAAATCTGATGGTCGGATTTCTCTATATAATCGTTTAAAATTATGATTCCAAAACACGAACTGCAGCTGCGCGATTCGTTTATTTAATTTACACTTATATATATATTATTCATTCGACGATTTCCATATCGTTTTTCACTTCAAATATTTCACTAACGCCTTTAAATTTCAGAAAATTTCGCTATAACCTCCTTTGTACGGGGAGGGGTCTGGAAATTTATTGGGCCGTATCAGGCACCCAATAAATCCTAAAAAGCATGCACATATTTATAGTGATATATTCCTGTGTCCACAGGGGAGTGTGTATAGATCATAACTCCAGAGAATAAATTCTCGTCACCCTATAAATGGTTTTTTGCCTTAATGACTAGAGAGACGTGTTTATTGTCATCTCCAGACCCGTGTTTTTTTTATTAATATGGCAATTTACCGTTATATTTTAAATAGTCCATATCAGTCTTAAGTTCAACCTGAAATACAGTCATCGCCATACAAGCCTCTCGCTTGTATGGTATATCTTCAACCTCGTCACATAAGCTCCAAATGCTTATGTGGTATATGATAGGGTATGCTATCTTCAAGAAGTATGCCATGTAGTGTAGTTCAAAATTGATTGTTACTATCCTATAGCAACGTTTATTATTTCACACAGAACAACAAGCACTCTCCATCCAATGACATTCACAGGAGTTTATATAATAATAAAACTGCGTAGCCAACTCATTAAGGCTTACCTATTTGTCGGGCGCGCAAATATATTATTTACTCAACAGCTAATCCATATTCCTGTTCAACATATGTACATATATGCAGAACTAAGCTAAAAATAGTATTTCTAGCGAACAAATGTTTATTTCAACATGCGGTTATTTTTAACACTTCATACATAGGATAAAAATGATATTTTTGGCGAACAAAAATATGTTTCAACACATGTACATTTTTAGCAAGTCGTATACATGATAAAAATAATATTTTTATCATTCAAAATATTTATTCAACACATGAATGTCTTTAGCACTTCATATTCACAATAAAAATGTTAATTTTATTGTTCAATCCTTTTATTCAACACATGAATCCTTTTCAACACATGAATATTTTAAATAGTTCTTACATATAATAAAAATGATATTTTTATTGTTAAAACAATTTATTTAAAACATTAATATTTTATATACTTCATACATAAGATAAAAATGTTATTTTTGGTGTTAAAACAATTTATTTAAAGCACTAATATTTTATATAGTCCATATATATGATAAAAATGTGATTTTTACCTTTCCAAGAATTTATTCAACACACGAATATCATTCAACGCATGAATATCTCAACATATGAATATTTCATACATGCATACTTCATATACTTCATACGCATAATAAAAATGTGATTTTTATTATCTAAACACTTTATTCGTCACATGAATATAATTCAATACATGAAAATAATTCAAACACATAGATATTATTGAAAATTTCGGCAGCATAACGGTAGGGGTTAAAAACCGGCACCGTCCCGAGTACGGCTCCTCGCACTACCTTAGGCATCGCGGCGTTCCATAAGGGGCTTATCAAAATGATCTAAGATCAATTTCATATAATATGAATTTTCCATAATAATTCACATTGTTTCAACCACAAACAATTTCTTTCAACCACAAACAATTATTTCCAACCATTCGCATTTCAACTAATTTTCAACCATTCGCATTATCAATCAATTTCACGTCAATCACAATCAATTCATATCGTCCATGGTCTGTGGACGAGGGGAGTGTGTGTGTATATATATATATATATATATATGTGTGTATATAAATATATTTCATTTCCATTTCAACACATATATGATTTTTACAACGCATGTATAATTTATACATCGCTCATATAACTTATACAACGCTCATACATGAGGTGTACAACGCATATATAATTTATATTTCGCTCATATAATTTATACAACGCATTTCCATTCCATATTTGAATTTAGAAGTCTCATATTGTTTTTAATCCTTCTGAAATTTGTAGCGAGCTCGGAATACGTTCTAGCTTCTTCTAGAATGTAGATGATGTCGCTATGAGTCCGATGTTTCCTGTTTCATCGAATTTTGTCAACATAGCAAAAAGATATGATTTTTATTTGAAAATCACGATTTGCAACACTTAGAAGTGTTATTTTCTATTAAAAAAAAGCAAAGGCTGATACCTTTCACGATGGTTCAAAACTAGGTCTAGGGTTTTCTCGAAATTTGTGCAATGTTAGGCCGATCAGTTGGTGCCACGCTCTAGAGCTAGGAGAGGCGCTCAGGCAGAGGTGGGTCTGGTGCAGTTCGACGTCGGGGTTGAGGGGCGGCGACTATCCGAAGTCGCGATCTTCAAGGTGCTCGTTCTCGAAGCTGGGGCGACGCGCTGGGGTGAAATCGGTACTGATTTGAAGCCCGAGGAGCGTTCTTCAAAAAGTTCCAAAAGGGAAGTGGGTTTTGGTGAACGGAATGCCTGAAATCGGCCGGGAACGATGGAACAAGAAGCTTCGTCGACAGCAGGTTACGCGGGAGGGGGAGGGGGGGTGTTTCTGAATTTTTTTTATAAAATAAATAATGAATGGAAATTTATCATTGGCCGATATATATATTAGTTTGAAAATTAGGGTTTTCATAAACGAACTTCAATTCAAACCCAACGACTGACACTCCTAGCTAAATACCCCTATTTCGAACACAATGGAACATGTTTCGTAAGCCCATTCGACTGTTACAGTAAGTTATTCTTCAAATTAAAGTATAAAACATTCAATTTTAGATTTGAACGTACATTTTAATTTGCCGGGGCAACATACTGATTCTAAAAATTCCCAAAAAATTAATCTAGCTATGTTAGGACGATACGGTCCCAACAAAACTGATTTCGTCGAATTCCGAGATCGTTTGAAAAATGGCCATTTTCTGGTCGATCCAATTTGACTGAAATCAACCAAACACATTTTCATTTGCCATGCTCACACATTAATTCAAAAAATTATGGAATTTGAAACCTAGCAATAAATTGACATCCCAGATCCAACAAAAGTGGTTTCATCGAAAACGGAGGTCGTTTGCAAAATATCTATTTTCAAGGGCTATATTTATTCTATAACGACCATTTTGAATATTCAACTGGCCATAACTTTTGAATCCTGCTATGAAATTATGATTTTTCAGATTCGTTAGAAAGATGCTCTCAAACAAATTTAAATATTTTTGGTTTCGCTAAAATCCGTTTTATTTTGCATCCTGTACATTCAGTCAAAGTTCGAATTCAAAATTTTAAGCTGTCGCGCTATTTCTAACTCATTATTTAATTGAAATAAATTATTTCAATTACTACAAATTCATTAAAATAACCAAATTTTAAATTTTAAATTGGCTCGGATTTTCCGGGTTGTTACAGTCCTCCTTCCCTACCTATCTCGTGTATTGTTGTAACCTTGAACACAGAATCAAACATCAACAACGAGAATGCAACTTTGGTTTCTGTTTCGACCATCAAATTCCAATACGATATCAGGTTTAGTTTACTTACTTGATCCAATGCCTTTTGATCATCCACACAACTTTTCAGTGTCTCCATTACTTTAATTGTATTTTTTTTTTAAATTTTTTGTCCACTATTAAATTGTAATCATTGATTAGGGTTTAGGTTTTATGGTTACATTAATGAGAGTTATAAGGTTAATATTGGAATTTTTATTAATATGTTTAAGAGGGGGCTAATTTATTTTAACCTCCCCTTAACAATTTTATAATAAATTGAAAATAGTCCTCCCCTTAACCAAAAGTCGAGTCCCTTTGACAATCCCCTTATTTTAAGCAAATCATTTTTTTTCAAAGCATCCTTTCATGATTTCAGGACTCTCCTCAAAATTTTGAAACTATAAAATCTGAAGTTGATAAGACTAACTATCCTCCTATTAATTCTTTTACCTTTCCTACTATTTCAACCATCCAATATTGGAAAAGTCTTAATTTATCATAAAAGGAAATTTTATAAAAGACACGCAACTAAATGTTGAATAAGGAAAACATCTATTTTCCCTTTGTTTATTCTTTTTAATTAAATCTCTCACATTGTCTCTACTGCTACCTACGAGCACTACTTCCAATTACTGCACTTCTTATTATATTTAAGGGTTATGTACTTTAATGCCTTGATCTACTTTTTCTCAAGAGAAATTGTTAGCATAAAAACTTTACATGATTCTTTTAAGGAAGGATTTATATTTTGTGTGAAATAACAAGGAATTTTCAATTTACTTCTTTATTGAACTAGACAATATGAAATACAGTGTTTTCTCATATTTTGTATATCTCTATACATTTCTTATTTCAACAAACACACCGACTTATAACTTGGTTGATTCATAGAAACTTATATGACTATTCCTTGCATTTAAATGAATTAAAGCATGTCAAATCTAAACGTACCTACAGAAAATTATTGTCATTCCTATTTATTAACCATTTAGTGCCAATGTTGAATTTTTGATTCAAATATTTTACGAATAGGATGTAATCAATTAATTGATTTGATTGATTGATCAATTAATTTATTTTATTGACTGATTGATTGGTGTGGTTGATTGATTTTATCATAGAAGAAAAGAAATGAATGATTATGTTTTAGAGATATTTTGAAGGGGCAATTTGAATATTTGCCTAGGTCTTCTATTCTCTTATATATGCAGCCTTCTTGGTTAGATCAGTACAACAACAAGGAACCAAATGAGACATAGGTTTGTCATTTTTTTTCATCGCTCTTCTTCTCCAACAATGTCTGTAGTCATCTAAATATCCTTTTTCTTTCTCAATAAGATTATTGATTCAATTGTATTTTGTTTATAACTTAGTTGATCCATTGAGTGTAAACAAAATTTGTTTTTGGTGAATCAATAAAGAGGGTGCTTGGGTTGAATATCTTATGTATTACTATTATTTTTGATTTATTGTGTTATTATTTCCAATCAAATTCATCTCCAAGTAATTAGGTGAAAAAGGTTTGCTTTGTTTTTAGGGTGTTTTGTTAAACTTCCGCTATGCAGAAAACCCCAACAGTTGGTGTTGAAGCTCAGTTCATCGCATAGCTTGGAGTGATTTTGAATTGAAGATTGTAGATGTCGGAGATGATGTTGCTTTCGTAGATGACCATTTTTTGTGGTAGATATTAGGGGATTTTGAAGGCCTATAATGGTGGATGCTTCATACCTGAATGGTCTGATTGATGGAGATGAGAAGAAACCCTCTCATATGGATGAGGGGAGATGAAAGAAGATGAAGTGGAAGGTGGATGAATGATGAGGAACCTAGTCCACAGCAAGGTGGAGAGGTTAATATGGTCACCACTGGTGGTCCTAAGGTGGAGGATCATGGTATCGACAGGGGTCTAGATGTTGATGATGCTCGAGGGATCCCAGAGATGAAGAGATCATGTCAAGCAGAAGACATGTGTTGATGTGGAAAAAAATCCATAAGTCAGAGATCTTATGATATTTCAAGAACTTTGAGACCATTGGTTTTTGAATGGTGCAGCTCAGGTGGTAGACGCATCTTTTGCAGGCGATGGGTTGTGTTTGTAATTAAGGTGTGGTCGTAGTCCTTTCAAATCGTCTGGGTGTGATTGTTTCCCTGAAATCAATTGAGTCCCTATACTCCAGAAATAGGTAGCGTGTATCTCGTTTCCTAGAAATCGAGGTTGGTTTTAATTAAGAGTAGGTGTCGTTGAAAGAGCTAGGTTGACTTGTTACAGGATTGCTGGAGATATGTGATATTTGAATCAAGGTGAAGTGTTGAATTTTTGGTTCAAAATTTTTATGAAGAGGATATAATCAATTAATTGATTTGATTTATCGATCAATTAATTGATTTGATAGAGTGATTGATTGGTGTGATTGATTAATTTTATCATAAAAGGAAAGAAATGAATGATTATATTCTGGAGATATTTTGAAGGGCAATTTGAATATTTGCCTAAGTCTTCTATTCTCCTATATATGCAGCCTTCTTGGTTAGATCAGTCAACAACAAGGAACCATGCGGGATATAGGTTTGCCATCGTTCTTCATCGTTGTTCTTCTCCAACAATAGTTGTAGTCATCTAGATATTTTTCCCCTTTCTCAATAAGATTATTGATTCGTTTGTATTTTGTTTATTTTTGGTTTTGTTCCATTGAGGGTAAACAATTTTTTTTTGGGTGAATCAATAAAGAGGGTGGTTGGGTGGAATACCTTGTGTATTGCTATTATATTAGATTTATTGTTTTGTTATTTTCAATCAAATTTATCTCTAAGTAATTGGGTGAAAAAGGTTCGCTTTGTTTTCAGGTGTTTTGTCAAACTTCTGCTGTGCACAAAACCCAAACAGCCAAAACTCCAATTCTTTCTCCAAATATATCGTCTTCATACTAAATTAATGCGGTCATTTGTGATTTAATTTCTCTATTATTAACCTTTTTATCTACTTTTCAAATATTGCAAATCCTTCTTTCATATAAATCCTTGTTCTTTCCAAAACACAAGTGCACATCCCACCACATTTGGGAAATTCCTATACTTCTCAAATTCCTACATCATGTGGATACTAATTTTTCAAATAATTAGATTTATTGTACACTAAAATTTGGGAATCCCACTATGGTAAATTAGAATTCACAATTGCAGATAACCAAGATAAAGTACAAAATCGAAAAAAAAACACTAGAGTTTTGGACAAATGATTGTGAAGATGTCGGTTGGCTGATAATTGTGCAAGACCATCTAGGGGTCAACAGGACTTTTAGGGTTATGAACAAATCAATACATGAAATAAACACTTACTCAACTGACAAGGTTGAAGTGATGAGGTGAAATTATGACTTGCTGGCCTTGATGATCGATCAGTCTTCCCCATCGATATGGCACTGGTTCGTAGCTTGTAGGAAGGAAAATATGTTTTGTTTAATATTAGTATGTCTAATCATAGAAATAAATAATAAATGGTGTTAGGAAATGGGGAATTGAATTTTGCAAGGGCGGCCTTCGGTTTTGGTGGGCAAAAGAAAAAAATCTGTGTGCCAGTGGTAACACATTTCTTTAAAAGTAAAGTGGATCCCATTGATACTTCATGAACCAATAAGCGGCTAGTTTTCATTGCGATTGCACTTTTGCACAAGCGGTTTTAGTAATTTTCTTCATAATTGTTCGTTTAAAGTTTGATGGGTTCCATGACACTTTCAGATATTTTTTACTTCAACAAATGAAGTTTATATAATTTTCTACTTTAGTATAAGTGTAGGTTAAATTTGAGTAAATAAATATGGAAACAAGTAGAGGACTACGATTAACAAAAAAAGGTCTTAAGGATACCTAGATGCCTTGATATTTTGTTCAATTTTATGTTAATTTAGTTCCTTACAAATAATATAAGAATTATCCTACATAGGTGGGAATTAATCACCCTAACTCAAAGCTAGTTCACCATAAGTAACCGTATTCTGGACAAGTAAAGATATAAAATAAAATCATATCTTAAGGGATACTGTTTGTATGAAAACCAAAATTCCACATTTTATCCATGAATAATAATATGCAGTAAGAAAATTTCAATAAATAATGTACGTCATAGAAGCAAGTTTAACTAGATAACCATTTTTTACTTTTAGAATAGTGAACCATGGTTGTAGTTTGCCACTATTGTTTGTTTAAAGATCAAACAAATTTTCTGGTGCATAATAAAAGACACCATTAACGTGCATTGTTTTCAAAAAAATTATGATTTCCATACTTCCTGTTTTATTTTCTTCGTTTCCTTTCTGATGAACTTGTAGGAATATTTTTGATATTTTCATGCACAAATATTTCATGTGCTAAGATCTTTACCTAGAAATTTTTTTATCATCCCAAGAAAGACATGAATTACACTATGAATAATAGATGTGTGCTTTTAATAAGAATAATTTTATTTGAAAACAACTACTATCATGGTGATGGCTCCCTAGGCATATATTAAAAGTTGGTATTAAAAAATATAAATGATTATGTATATGTTTTCAATTACATAATCTATTTTATTTATAAAGAAGTTCAAATATTTTTACTTAAGAATCACGAAAGCAAATACGAACAAACTAAATTTGGTTATCTTCATTAGTTGATCAATGAGAACAATCAATTTATGCATGAAAAATCCTTACATTTCCTTTTAGCAAGAAGTGACCTAATAAATATATCATTCTCATCACTCTTATGCAGCTAAAACCCTACTAAAGCTCCACTATATCTTATAGCGCTACTGCTAAATTTTAGAAACTATAATCTTACTTCAATTTCTATTTGGTAATTTACGCAAGTTTCCTTAATTAATTTATAAACTTCCAGTCTTTATTGTTTCCTTTTCTTTTGCATTAGTTAAGTGCATTTTTTGAAATTGATTATCTTTATTATTATTTCATAATATAGTGATCCTAACATAAAACGCATAAAAATTAATATTTTTGTAAAAATCATACACGCTTTCTACTAATAAAAATAACTAATGCTTACAAACCAACTTACAGGAACAAATGTTGGAAAATGCGCTTCAACATCAACTGATCAAGATGTTGCGATCTTATCACTTCTTATATATAGACCTTTCTAACATATCAACCTTCTACAACCAACATTTCTTAACCCTCCTTTCTAATTTTTAACGAACAAGATACATTCATTTCTTCCATCACCATGCCCAATTATGAAACAAACTATGCATCCCACATTATAGTGAATATGAAATACAATCTATGCATATTTTAAAATAATTTATTGACTAATTGACCCGAAGGAATAAATTTTCCACTCTTTATCTTGCCTACCTTGACCTTGAGTCTACCAATGTCTGTTTGCCATCTCTTTTACTTTTGTTAGCATCCCATTTTAACCTAAATTTTTTGATGGTATTCTCAAGTCTTGGTATTTATTACTTTTATTTTTGACGCTTCATATGAGCATATCTTAGATTTCGTAGATGTGTACTTAAATATCATTATCATTTATTTATGAGTTCTTCATATTGCTTGCACAAATATCTAACAAGCTATTGCAGTGTTCTTGCCATTACTACTTACACTTTACAAGGATTCCTTATCATAAATCCATGAGTAATCATTGTTATCTTCTTTATAACCTTAGTTTTCACCTTAAATTAACTAAGACTTTCATTCTTATCTAATCCATATTTTAAAAAAATTGTTTTTTTTTTACTTTTTTCCGATATAAAAAACTCTATAAAAAAAATTAAATCAACATCAACCATTAGATTTAACCCTATCAAATCTAAGCCGCACAGGGCCCTAAATTTACTTTGCATTTTTTTCTTTTATTCCGTGCATTGATTTCTTTCCTTTAACGTATTTTAACTAATAAGTTTCCAACTCTTTCTTATTCGTGCACATTTATTTGTTTGATACCACATGTTAATTATTTAATTAATTTGTTTTCCTTTAATTTATTCCTCAACTAATTGTATACATTACGAAGTTGTTTTCTTCGTTATGCAATCTCATTTGTTTGTTTCTAATTATACAAATATTATTTAGTTTGAAATTTGAAGGTTAACTAGTTGTTCCGTAATTTATTGATGCATTCTTAAATTTCCCTCTTTGTGCTATTTGTGTGTATACATCTTTTTATTTAATCAGGAAGGTTCACTTTTCTCTCTTAATTATTTTTATTAAATATTTTCCTTTTTATAAATCACCTTGGATCGTAAATCGAAATATTTAGCAGTAATTAATTAATATTAATTAATTAAGTTACCAATTTTACATATATAACTTAGCAAGGCCGACCAGTTTTTAGAGTGCTCCGTTACACTTTTATTATAGTGTGGTGCTAAAGGCACCCAATATGTTCTTCCTAATACCACGACTAAAAAATACCACAAGAATTAGTATTACACTCTTCTTAATACCACACACTTAAAAAATAGGGGCTACCACATTGTTTTACGTTAATTCTATTTCGCTCCATATTCGCCCGTCCTCATTTCTAAAACCAATCAATGAGTTAAACCCGAGATTTATAACCAATCAATGAATTCGATGCCACAATGCCGAGGAATATACAAAAGCCATGAATAAGATTTGAATTAAGCAAACTAGAATAGAAACTGAGAGATTATGGTTCAGATCACCAAACAATTGGGAGATTACCGTACGAATTTGAATTTTCCTACGAGAGATGCGAATAAGACAGCGATTACGAGAGATTAGGGTTTTTAGATTAGCTTAATACATGATTAGTTCGGCAAATAATGATTGAGTGAGAGATAAGAATGGAGAGGTAATGTGGTATTAGGAAGCATACAAAATTTAATGAGTTTTATTTTTTATTGCGGTATTAGGAAGAACATATTGGGGTGCCCTTAGCACCACACTTATTATATTAAAATAATAAAACAGGTCCAGCTGATACACAATATATGTATCAACCACAAGAGACACGCTCCGCGCAGAGCTTGGACCAAGGTCCAACAAATCACATATGACAAATTACACTTCTACATGACAAAAAACCAATGCATTTACTTAGCATTACATAACATCTAAAAAATTACATAGAGAATTCCTTAAGCCTAAAGTTGGCTCAACTTATCAAATCACCCAATTACTCATTATTGAGATGAAGACCACGAAGCCGACTACTAGTGAGAGAATTGCTAAGTTCTTTGGGTACAGGCGATCCTACTCGGCCAACAACAGTTATGGGAGGAGGAGGCTTGTAAGCCACAGGGGAAGGATGTGTGCGTACGGCTTTTCTTACTTGGGCTTGCCTCTTTTTTCCCTGAGGATGACGTGGATGCTTCATGTTAGCAGGAGCTAACAGTTGCATTTCCTTTACTGGCAGTCTTCACATTAGGAAGTTTGAGAAATGGATTAGCATTGTTTAGAAAACCAGGCTTGAAATTTAAGTTACTTGTTTGAGTGGATGGGTTCATACGAGGAGGAGAAACGACATAAGGCACATTCTTTACAATCCCACCTAAGGACATGGCAGTCTCGAACTCCCTAACATCGTTTAAAAGGATCTGCATAACATCATCTTTATGCATGCCTTTCTCACCATCTGTGTTGCAAGACTCAGAGTTTCTGCTTGTGCCATTTTCACTCAACCTATGGTCTTGTTTGTCATTTCCTTTAGAAACCATAATTTGTTTACCCTTAACTTTGTTACCATGGAAATCCTTGCTATTCACATAAGTGTTAACACTGGCCTTGGGGATAGCCTGCATTAGATCAGAACCAACAGAGCAAAGATTGTCAGGAACAACCAATTTTTGAACATCAGGTATATCACCTTCCTCAAGCTCCTGAGAGTCAGGCTGTTTTTCACTATCATCACATAAATTACTAACTTCATCAAAACTAATACCAATCACTACGTCATAATTACCAAGAGCCTCCAAACCACTTACATTTTTCAGCTTTTCAGAATTCACATCACCATCTATCTTTCCCCATTTAATAGGGTTTCTAATCGGATTTATTTTGACCTTTTTGCTACTCCAAGATGGCATCTTTCTGGATTGTTTCCTTAGTGGAGCAGAAAAAATATCAACATTGATAACAATCTTCTGATTTAAAGCTTCACCACTATCCTTTTTAACTCGAGTGATTTTCTCTATTAAAATTTCCTTACCATCCCTCCTTGTTGCTTTCTCTACTGAAATTTCGTATCTAGATCTACAAGGGAACTTTTCTTGTTTATGTCCATAGACCTTGCAACTAGAGCAAAGGTTAGGTTTACATAGATAAGTAACTTCCACCTCATGCTCAGTGCCATCACCTAAAAGCACCAGGAAGGTTTCAGGCAAGTCACAATTGGGGGTTACCTTCCTCATGCATTTCGCATACCTAAGCCTTTCAAAACTCTATGTGGAGTGATCCATACACAAAATCTTTCCTACCCAAGAGGCAAGCCAACAAATACCAATCCTAGACCAAGTAACCATTGGTAAATTCAATATTTTAATCTACATAGGGACTTGTCTAATGCCTTTATTCGAGTTAGCCATTGACGCATCCCATTTCTTAACAATAAATACCTTATTTCTAATAATTATAGGGTCATCCTCAAGAATTATTTTCCTATCTTCACTATCGGCTAGAAGAAAGAAAAACATGTTACCATTCAATTTTACTTTGATAGGACTATGAGGTTTCCAGTGCCTTTTGTGGTGCGAAGGATAACGGGGCATCAAAGAAGAAGTCAATTAAGTAGTCTTGCCACACTTCAACGCTACCCTGAACGATATCTTCTATTGGAACAAGCCTTGTACCAAAGTACTTTAGCATAATCGGAGGAGGCGTGAACACTCCGACATTCCGTGGTTTATTGCAAATAACCATGACCACTTTACGGAAGGTAAAGGAGCACTACTACAGAAATTGTTTGTTGCTTCGCCTTATTTGCTTCTGATGTGCTTGCAACAGAAGCAAATAATATTATTTGCTTCTATTCCATTATTACAACGGAAGCAATTAGTCAGAGAAAATAGAAAAAAAAAATCTACAAATACAAATTTGCTTCCATTGTTGTGTAGAAACAGAAGAAATAACGTGGACACATGCCGATTCCATGACCATTGGACGCAAATGTATTTCAGAAATTGGCTTGCATAAACCCAATTATACCCACCCAAAACAAACTATAATCGTCTTTCCTTAATTTCACAGAAACGAAAGTGAGGAAAAAACCCCGATTTTGTTTCTCAACGTCGATTTCCTTTTGTCCGCCTATTCAACACGACATCCACTCACGCAAAGTTTCTTTCCTCATCGCTAATTTGGATCTGCTCGCTAGTTTGGATTGCTTATGCTTCAGGTAACTATTTACTAATTCTCTTGTTTGTTATTTCCTAAATTAATGTAATCTGTTTTGAGTTTAACGAAGATTTTAAAGTGATGGATGATTTATTTGTTAAGTTATATGTTATTAAATTTATGTGATTGGTAGCGGAAGTACCTTAATTAGTGTTTCTCGATTCAGTAGAATTGATGATGAATACTGTGGTTGTGCTTTGTTAGTAATTTAAACATTTTCCTAGATTACTTCTCAAATATGTTTTCTTTTCTTGTTATTTTTTTTATTCGTGTTAAAAATAGTCTGGACTACATAATTAATCTGTTTTTTAATTGGTTTTTACAAAATTAAGCCATATTCTTGAATGAAACATTTCGTTCATAGTTATGGGTGAGGGGTGTCCATATTCGATTGATTTTAGAATTCTTTATATTGTTGTTTTTCCTCTTTTGTCGAAGTTCAATGCATATTCGATTGATTTCAATTTTCAGTTAGCTTCATTGTACAAATCCAAAAACATAGAGCTATCGAGATTCAACAACATCAGAGTTTGCTAGCTGTTTAGCTGAGAGACCGTTCAAGCCACTACTATCATATATTCTAGTTGCTAAAAGTAGGCTAAAAGTAGGCTAAAATAAATAAAGCCAATGAGATGCCTTCACCAGCACTTTACCAAGCTACACTATAGATATTTGTCATATACTCTAGTTGCTTTTGTTGTTTCATGGTTCGTATAGGTCCATGTAATAATGTTAAATTTCCTATATGAAATGTTGGTCAATAACATAAACTGTTGTTTTTTTGGTGAGATTTATGCATAGTCATATATTGGAAAACACTGTTTATGTTAGTCATAACCAAACTTCTCTATCATTTGTATTTCTAGCTGCAATATTATTTTTGTTGTAGTTGGTTTCTCTCAAACATGATGACTCATAACCCTTCTAAGTTTTCAAATTTATAGTTGTGTTGCAATAAATTATGTTTAGCACTACAATATCTGGATTATAGTAGGTCACATATCTTCTTTTTAACATCCTATTCATGTCTTTGTTCTTGCACTTGCAAGTACTTTGTACTGTTAATATTGATTTACCTTTTGTTAAGGATTTAAATATTTTAGAATAATATTTTTTCCATAGATAATATATGCTATTATCAAACATTCTCCAAATTTTTATAACATTTTGACATGTGTTTGTCAAATTATGGAACAATGCGTAGAAACAGGCCCGGCCCAAGGGCAAGACGGGCGAGACATTTGTCTAGGGCACCGTCGCCGGAGGTGTTGGAGGGGGCACCAGCATGTAGCCAATGCTTTAGAAAAAAATGGTACTTTTTAAACTGTCAAGGCAACAAAGTAAGCAATGATTGTGTAGTTCAATGGTATGATCTTCAGTTATCTTGTTGGCAACCTGGGTTCAATTCCTGACGGCCACCTTTTCTAGTTTTTACTTTTGGTTCCATTTTTTACCACTGACTACTCCTACAAAGTTGTCTAGGGCACCAAATACTTACGGGCCGCCACTGCGTAGAAATTAAAATTTGTTAGCAATTAGTTGCCTTGTCCTTGCATTTTTTATACGAATTTCTTGGATAATATGTGTGCTAAATAGCATTGGCGTAAGGGAGATTTATTTGTAGACTCACCCAAGCAGATATAGCTATGTTTTGAACAGAAAAAACCTTCCTTTGATTTGTTTTATTCTTCTCTTTTTCTTCTTTCAAGAATCACATGAATAGTGAACTTCGACTGTAATTAAGTTAGATGTCCATATTAAAACAGTTTTATGTTTGGTTTGTACTTTCTTAATTGCTTTATTCATTTTTAAATAGTATATAAAAGTCTGATCTATGCTAAATAGTAAAGTATTTTACTTTGCAGGTACTTGCCTTATTGCAAATAATTGATATGTAAAAGTCCCCCAGCTTCACTCTGGTCTTTTTTAATTTACACTGTTTTTATCTTATTGACTACTAAGGTCACATAACTGAAAACGAGCACCTCTTGACTTTTTATTTTATGGTTTACGAGTGAGTATACCTTGCCGGTGGATGTTCCCATGAGTATACTCTTCTACGTTTTCAAATGTATTAAAATAAAATAGAATATGACATTTATTATATGTAAAATAGGATATATCTTACTTCAATTTGTTATTAAATTACACTCAACCAAATGGACATAAGCCTGATAGAGATTAATATTTATCTAAACTAAAGCACGAAGTACTCAAGCTTTTGCTACTTAAAGTAATTTCTGCTACTCAAAGTAATTCGTTGAGCTAATTGATCCTTTTTGGCAAACACAATATAAGAATAAGAACTAACCCTTTTTACATCATTTCATGCATGTTATGCATTAAAAGCTGTTTGGTTCTTCATATATTTCATGTGGAAAACACTAGCAGAAGCTCATGCTTTAGTAGCTTTTAGGATATCGTGAAAATTTGGTTGAAAGGCAAAATAATGGTTTGAAATGAGGAGTTTTATATTCAAAGTGAATTTCGCAGTAGTTGACATACAGCTGGAAGGAGAAGTACTTCATGTCTTACGTAAAAGGTTTGGCATATACAGTTATGCACATTTTATAACTACAATTTTGTTTGGATATTATACATGTTTACTGCTAATTTTCTGACTTACGTAGTCTGCAATAATTTGTCTCATGCATAAAACCAGTAATTCGTTTCATTATTGTTTTTTATAAATAGACAATTTTCATTTTTTCAAGTTTTCAAATTCTATTAATCACTTTCATCTATCGATTGCCAGTTACTTTTTGCTTCCTTCAAATTTTCAAATGCCAAAGGTATATTTGTATACCTTCTCCATTAAACTACAATTTGTATTTCCCATGATATTACTCCAACATGAAATTATCAAAATGCTATTTGAAAGCTCTATTAGTGGACATCAGTCCAGTAGCAGAGAGTATATGATACTGCCAAAATGTGACATCACTTATATATAGTTTTTGTTTGAGTTAGATATTTACGTGGAACAGTGCAACACTACAACAAAAAATACTTTTCGCAACAGGCCATATCTGTTGCAGTAGACCTATTGCAACAGGCCAGTGCCCGTCTATATAGCCCAAGTTGCAAAAGGTCGGTCCCTTTTCGCAACAGTTTTTGCCCGTTGCAATAAGATGTTGTAGTATACTTTTTTGCAACGGGATTTTGTTGTTGCAATAGATCCTCTTGCAACGGTATAAGCCCGTTGCAATAGATTCATAAATCGTAAAAAAAATATTATAGCTTATATATATTACATATTAAATGTATTCATTTTAGTAATAGTGTATATCGCGAAATGAAAAAACAAATTAAATTTTTATTTTAACAAAGTTTTAATAGTACAAACAGTTACAACAAAAATTTCTATAATTTTCATACATCATTCATGTACAATAATTTCTTATCTCACACAACACATTTTTTTCGAATAGAGTATTTTCTAATCATATTTCTACTCTATCATACATCACTATAACAAGAGAATAAATATACCAGTTGCAAGTTTATTCTTTGCACAGTCCAAAGAATAAACCAATAGAAGACCATATAGGTCGGATGCACATGCTGATACCAAATTATTCATGTACCTCTTCCAATAACCATCCTCTTCATTTCCAAAATCGAACATCTTTCTGAAGAAAACCTGAAAAATAGATTTTTGTACCTAATTTATGATCTCAAATGCTTAAAACTTTGGTGCTTGAAATACGTTATTTGAACATGTACAATGTTATAATAGTATCTTGAGATAACGATAGACAAGTAGAAAAGAAAAAATAAAAATAAACCAACATCTAAGAGCAGTTAAGAAATTTAACAAACCTGAGAAGGAAAGAGACGGAGAAGACTAGCACTGTTTCCTCTACACAATGAAAAGAATCCTTCATTTTTAACTGTTTGACCAAAACAATCATGGGTTCCTTTGTAAGGTTCCAAAAGGCTACCAGATTTGATCAACTTTTCATCATTTTGCATCAGGATCTTCACTCTTTTTAGCAGAGCTGCTGCCGTAATTGAAAGAGCTAAGCAAGCTCCTATGGCTAAAATACTCTTCGGATATACAGCCGGTTAGGTTGCATGAACAAGCGCATTTTTCTGCTCTCTTACTACTGCATCTGCCGCACATAACACTGCCAAAATGAAGTACATTAAGTCAGTCAATCGATAAGGTAAATTGACAGGCATGAAGTTGTGATTGTTTACCTGAAAAACTGGTGGTTTCAAAGGGCGATCACAGATATGGCAATTGAAGAATTTAGAGTCTATCCTCACAATCAATTTGTTGCCTTCTTCTACCTTTGTTTCTTTTTCTTCTTCCATGATTTAACTTGTTAATTTCTTTGATGATGGAATCAGGTAGCTGATTATTATTTCCTGCATGCCCATGTTATATATCCGTGTTAGTTCATTTGAGGGTATTGAAAAAGTTAATACCATTGAACTTCTGATTTGATGGACAACTCTTTGAATTACATGTTGTTTCTTTCATTCCCAATTCAAATTTTGGTTCTCCCGATGAATATAATTAAACCCTTACGTGCTAACGCCTTTGGTTATGTCCACTCCAACTATTTTGGGTTTTATGCAAAGCAGCTTTTCTCAGTTACCAATTTTTTGAGTCCACTGGCGATCCAGTTTATATGATGAAGAAGCCTTGTCTAAGCATAAATTTGAAAATAGAAAATTTGTATTAAACATTTTTTCAAACAGTTTAAAATATGAAACTGTTTTCTGTATGAAACTTTTAATTACTATCTATATTACATGTCACATGAAATTTATAATTGCAATATACGTCATTCCAGCGAACTCTACATCAAATAAAAACCTAGAACTGACAACACCTTCTGTGCTCGGTACACATGTATTTAATCCAACAATAACTTGATCATGATACAACAGTTTACAAATGAACTTCGCTGAGGATGTACCTGAAAATTTTCAACTGCGGTCATCATGTTCTTTTAGAAGAGATAAAAAACTGCACTGGAAAGCCATGCCTCTCTGCACCTCAAGAACTGTCAATGGAACATTGGATTCATATGACACCAATATTTCAGTAACACTTAATGCAATTGCTTGTATAAAAAATGAAATAAAAATCATCAATACAACTACTGTGCGCTTACAAATAAACAATGCTCCAACATCTAGACATTGATAAAAGTCAATTAATAACATACAAAACCAAAAAGAGTTGCATGATGATTCTAGGATAATCTATGTAAGTACTAAGAACAATAAGGAAATATACCTGTAAACGCATTTCAGGTTCACTGAACACTCCTATACGCCGCAAGTAAAAATTCTGACTTCCTAGCTACACAAGAGCAAGAAAATGACAATCCAAAAGGTAACTACCTGCTTGAAACTTGACTATTTAAATGGGAAAATTTAGAACTATATTAGCACTTCAATATTGTACTTATCTTCTACCGATCTAAGCTCCAGTAAGTGTGAAAATTTAGAACTACATTAGCACCTCAATACTCCAATAACAGTTGTAATAAGATGTTTTTATTGTAATGGGACACACATAAAATCAAACATAAAGTAAAAAATTTAGGAGCTGGAACTTAAAATGCCAACAAAATCTATGTAGGAAAAAAATGTGCATCTTGTGATGAACAATATGTCATAAACAAATGAGAGTATCGATGCCATTATCAGAGCCGGCTCTAGTATTTTGGATACCCTAGGCCATATACAAATTTGTTGCCTCTAAACACAATTAAAAAAAACCCAGTGGTAAATGCAATAATACATTAGCTCCAATATAACACTAATACCTTGCAGCCTTGCCTCTGAAATGCTAATGATACATTGAATTGATATGGTAGCTCCAATATGCTAAATGATAATAATAATTAAAAAAATCAAAAAGAAATCTACAAGTTTGTAAATGCAGTGATACATTGAATTGATACCTTAAATGCAGTTTTTCCATTAGCCCCGTCAAGTTTATGTATTTGCTTTGAAGCCTTAAGTCTACAATGGGAGTTAGCAATATAATATTAGATGTAAAACGATCAAAAAGTAAAATAATAGTAAACATCGACATTACCTTTCATTACACTACTGCTGCAGAAAACAATAAGAAATAGACCCGACATTGGTGGCCTTGTTCTTGACAGTGGTTGTAGGCATAGAAATGCGACCTTGTATGTATTTAGCACTTTGCTTTCGTTATGCCATCCTCCTATAGTTTTGGATCCACCAAATCTATCACACTATACTTCTCATAAAGCCTCCAGGCCTGCATGACAAATACTTATTTCAGTCATGTTATATTAACTGTAACAGAGTAGGAATTCAGAACGTTTTGTGCAAATTAGTCACATTAAACATTGTTTAAATTGTATACGCCCCCGAAACATATTCCTTATTAAGCGTAAGCTAAAACATACATGTTCTGGAAGATACTGCATTTCAACCGGCAACGAAAGATCTGTGTTCTTCCTAGAGCTTATGATCTCAAGCAAAAGAAAACAAAAACTGTATATGCCTGCTTTTTTTGAAAGTTCACCTCTGATTGCATACTCTGGCTGGAAAGCAGTAAATGTAGATAAAAGTTGCCCCAGAAAGCAAGCTAGAGGAAACTGGAAAACTGAAGCTGTCATCACTTGGCGAAAAAAACAAGGCTGCAAAGCAGTAAATCGTAGATTAAAAAATTGCACCGGAAAGCAAGTTAGAGGAAACTGGGAAAATGAAGCTGCCATCAGTTAAACTCCACACCAACCAGTTGGAAGTAGCGCACACAACCAACTGAGCTGCAGTGTCATTTCGAAAGTTTTGCTAATTACTGATATTTATACAAAGCTTCTATTCATATTTACTCAATCAGGATCGGATCATCTGTCTTTTAGTAACATATGGAAGCAGGCGAACCAAGCTCTTAGATAATTAGCAGATATACATAGATGGAATCAAGCAACCATGTTTACTACAAATAAGCAGGTTGACCATATGGTAATAAATGATATATTTCATCAAGACTTGCTACCAGAAACTGGAGAGGCTAAAAATCAAACCGAACCCATTACAATTAATAATACTCGATTGTATGATTCTTGGCAGATTAAGGGCAAAACTGATTTTAATTTTGCTGCAGTAAGGAGGGACTCAATTCATTTTAAACACGCAAAGAATGACTAGTATCAATTGATATGGTATAATCAAAATGTCAATGGGGGCATATAGAGCTGTGAATCAAAGATTATCTACAATGGATAAATTGTCAAGTTAAGGAGTCCAACTAGACTGCCTATGTCTGCTGTATAAGACATCAACAAAATCTAACCATAACCTTTTTTTAGTTGCTCCTACAGTAGATATTTACTTTCTTACTTGCACCTTAAATTAAGAATCAAAGGCTCTACGACTTCCTCTTTGCTTCAGTTGTTCGTACAAGCTTTCAGATCGAAGTTAACCATGAGAACTATGGCTTGAATTGCTTTCGTAATGGTGATTTATCATATATGAAGGGAACGAAACAGGAAAATATTTGAGAAGAGGGAAAGTTCGAGCTTTACAAAATTTTGAAAAAGAGATTATAGCGATTCTTATCGATACTTTTAGCGTTACAAAATATTTGAGAAGAGGTAATTCGATGTGTGGTTATCCTATAATTGTGGCTGGGGTGGAATTTTGATTACAAATTAACCGACTTTAAACCAAAGAAGTTGCTGTCGCTCAAAATCCTAGAAAAACTGAAAATAAATTCGGAATATACGACAGTAAAACCAAATCGCTGGAATCCGTAAATCAATTTTTGCCTCAACGAAATACGTGAATCTCTTTAGCTAATTACCAATAATTTTGCACAATAATTTCAAATATACACTCATGCCAAACGTTAATTTTGCAGTCTTAAATCGCCAAAAAATATCATTTCCATGAATTTACCTGAAGCTTCTATCCATGTTTCTAATTGCTCCAATTTGATGCTCCGATTTTACACCAGGATTCTACAGCATTGTCGTTGCTAGACGTATTGGCTGGGTTGGGATAATAGAGAATGATGAATATTGGCTTCCGGATTTAGAAGCGAACAATTTCGTTTGCTGAAAATAAAGTTCGGTGGTGATTGAAATTTTAAGAGCGGGCTTTAAAATTTAAGATTTCAGCGCTATGAATCCTTCAAGAAATCACCGGATGTGGACATTGATAGCAGTTGAGAACAAATTTGGGATTTTAGGGTTTAAAGAAGAAATGGGAACGGGAAAAGTCTAGAAAAGAGGCGGCAAAGAAGAATGATAGCGGCAAAATTTAGAAAGGTGGAGCCAGACTGATGGAGCCAAAATTGTAACGTTGGAGCCAAATTTTGAAGAACTGAGCCAGATTTTGAAGGGTGGATGCTTGTATATTCAGTTAAAACCAAAATAAAATCAATATATCAACGATGATGTCATGGAAATATTATTTGGACGAATATTAAAACATAGTATTTAGATTTTATTATTTTGAAATTATTTCAAGGTTTTCAAATTAAATCTTATGAAATATTAAACATTTAATAAAAATTTAATTTTTACTTTTCATTTCTAAGTTCTATCAAAATTACTTTTCAAACTTTAATTATATACTGAATGACATATATAAATTTATTTTGTAAAGTTTAAAATTTTTATATTTTTTGGGAATATTAGCTGTTAAATATAACTAGTATTTATAATTATTAAATATTAATAATAAATGCCACTTTATAACTATTAAAAATTAATTATTATTCATTAATTGTTAAAAGTAAATATTGATTATTACTTGTTTACTATTTAATAATGATTACTAACTTGTATTGCTAAATAAGGTATTTTTAAAATTTAATCAATTATCGTTTATTTATTAATTATAAATTATTTATTTAATATTTTAACATATTCATAATTTAAATTAATTACTAGTTATTATCCATTAGTTTTTTATTATTAAATTATTATTATTTAATAATTATTTATTTATTTTATTAATTTTTAAATGTTAATTATAATTGTTTGTTAATCAGTAATTATTATTATTTGATTATCAGTAATAAATATCACTTTATAATACATAAAATTTATTATTAAATATTGATCTTAATCATTATATAATTACTAGTAGTTAATCATTTAATAGTAACTATTTAAAATTAATTAGTAGAAGCTAATCATTTAAAGCTTATATTAATTTTTAATAGTATGTTTTTCGCAACTAGTTTTACCAGTTGTAAAAAACACAGTTATTGCAGGTGGCGAAAACAGTTGTTAAAGATATTTATTCGCAACTGGCTTGGAAGCGCAGTTGCAAATAATATGTTTGTTGCAACTGTTATACAAGTGCAGTTGCTAAAAGTATGTTTTTGCAACAGAAAAAAGAAGGACTGTTGTTAAATCCCATCTATTGCAACTGCTATAGTAGGTCTGTTGCTAAATATTATTTACTGCAATTGGCATTTGTCGCCTGTTGCAAATAGTTAGTTGCAATAGGGTATTTTTCTTGTAGCGCAACAATCGATGCGGACGGGGGGGGGGGGGGGGGGCAAAGCATGTAGCCGGCGAACTTAGTTGAACTAGTATTTATGTTGTATGCTGTCAAAATTTACCTTTTATATTGATCTATTGGTTGACTAGCCTCACACCATTTCGTTCTTAAGTTTGTGAACATGCGTCCTAGAATTTGATCCAATATCATTTACGTTGGTCAACAATATAGAGATGCAAAAGGCGAATTATATGTATAACATTAAATTTAATTTGAACACACTAATAAATGTGAAGAGTAAATTAAACGTGTTAGAGAAAGAAATAAATGTAATTTATAATATTTAATTTGATTTTAATGGAACTGAATATCTTAAATGCTGGAAGAATACATTCGAACTGTCATATTTGGATATAAAAATTCCTATTATAACTATACATGATTTTTCTACCTATAGAATAAATGATGATGTTACTGTTTTTTTACATATAGTATTACAAACTTTAAGATTAATGTTAATGAGTTGCAAAATCAACCTTGCAACAAGTGTATATTTTGAGCTTTGGTAAAAGAGTATAGGAAATTTTATGTTCGATTAATGTTTTTTTGTTTGTTTTAGTTTCAACATATTTAAATTATGTTATAAGCAATGCGAAATTATTAATTAAGTTTCATCATTAAATTGGATTTATTGGTAGTTTTATCTAGTTTTTCTTGATACAATCTCTCTTATACAATAGGTAACACTGTTATTTTGAATGACGTTGGCAAAAGGTTTCAAGAATGTCATATTATCTTATGTTAGACAGTCTTGTATGGGGTAATTATAATTCTGACTTTTATAGGTTTGCATCTCATACAATAGATAATAGTAGCAAAAAGGCATTTCTTATGACATAAAGTGACTGACTTCACTGTCACATGTATTAAGTTTTCTTTCTCTCTACCACTAATCAAAAGTGTCTGTTTTCCACTTTATCATTAATTGTCTTTAAATATGTATAATCCTAAGAAAAATTCTTAATTTTATTTTTCAATGCTCACTACATAGTTTGAGTTTTTCTTTGGAATATTCCTTTAAAATATTGGTCCATGTTTGACTAGCTAAACCTATCTATATTTAATTATTATGAGTTAAAGACATTAAAGGAGCTACTTCAGCTGTTGATAAATTGTGCCTATATTGTCTTAGATCACTCAAATTGCAGGATACTTTCTTTCCTTGATTATTCATATGTTCCATATTTCTCATTCTAAGTCTTGAACAAGTCACCCGTAATTTAGCGGATCATAGTATGTCTAATTATGTAATAAATGGTATTGAAAAATATGTGCATATTTTTGACCTAGATATCTAATCTTTCCTCACATAAGAGCCACTCAGGAGAGTAAGGGTACATTCTTGGGTCTCTTCTTCTAGCTTTATTGAATCATTCTTTTTTCCTTTGTGTTATAAATATGGGAATTGTATTATCTATGCATTTCTATCTATGCACTTATTGTAATGTGCTATGATAATCTGACTATTTTGCGTGATTGCATTTCCAATATAACATAAGTAGTTATACAAACACAATTAAACAGTTGATTAATTGCTCTGTATTTGTATCATGTTTCACGTAGCCAGCTAATTCTAATAAACATGTTTGCACAGGTTTAAGTTTTGTGCTAATCACAATGGCTGGTTTACTGACTAACGTATAATATTTTATCAAATGTATAAATTTATGGACTAGCACTTGCAAAAAATGAGGTTGGCAACTCTTTTCCTTTAAAACCCTGAAATGTGCTTAGATATTATATGTTCTGTCATTTTATATTGGGAGTGCGCTGTTTAATTTGCTATAATTTATATGTGCTGTCACTTTATATTAGGAGAACTTAGCTTTTTGTTGTAATTATATAGGCCTGACTATATATTTCAGAATTTTAACACTGTCAATAAAATAAAATTTTAAAAAGTGACACTTAAAAACCTGAAATGAGCTGCATAGAGGCTGTTTGGTGATAAAACATTGAAATTATATACTAGTTTATTTTATATTATGTACTTTGTGTTTTGAATTTGCACGCAAACTCGCTGCAAACTCAGATTGCAAGCTGAGTTTGCATTGCAAACTTGCAACAGTTGAGTTTGCAGTGCAAACTCGGTTACAAACTAAAACTAAGTTTGCAGCTAAGTTTGCAACTCAAAACTGAGTTGCAAACTCCGTTTGCAACAATGAGTTCACATTGGTGATGTTGCTTTTTTTAAATGTCCATATGAAGATTAAAATTTACCAAACTGTCAATTGCTTACTCCCGTTAGCTATCGAGAAAATCATCTGCTATTAGAAACATCATTGCTAGATACCCAATAAAACGTTCATTTTGCTTTGATATCCAGGTACTGCACTATATCATATTGTAACCAACAATCAGAGAGCAACATGTTTGAACAAACTCATGAGAAACTACATTCACTGAGGTTTGATTTGTTTCTAAAAGTTTGCTTTTTAGTAAGAGCAGCATGTTGTAAATACCGCGCTCCATCTTAAAACTGTGATTTTGTAATTAATAAGTTGTAGTTCTTAGTTTGTACTTGGTATTTTCTTGTGTTAAGACCAGATTATTAGCAGTATTATTGAATGATTTTGTTTTCTGTTATGTTGTTGCTTTTAAATATATAGATTGTAACACTATCAATGAAATTATTACATTCAATTGTCCAATTTATATTGTTATATAGTATGATTTTATAATTGCAAGAGATAATTATTTGTGACATATATCATTTCTTGTTTGAGAATTATAGTGATCTGCAGGGTGTTTTTTTGTCAAATATGGTGTTTTTGCTTCTGATGTAAGCTGGGAATAGAAGCAAAAAAAGACATTTGTGTTGCTTCAGTTGTGTACCAGAAGCAACAGATTAGGATCTATTTGCGTCTTCTTCATTTGCTTTAGTTGTTGAACAGAAACAACTTGGGGTAAGAAAACGAAGCAAAAAAGAGTTTTTTGCTTCCGTTTTCCAGCCGAAGCAACACTTTTTGGTTTATTGCGTCTTCTGCATTTGCTTTGGTTGTAGAACCGAAGCAACAGGGGGTAAACACCAGAAGCAACAAACCAGTTTTGTAGTAGTGGAGGTCTGCTGGAGGAGGAGGTAGCAGTGATGCGAGGGAAAGAGGGTCTGGTGTAGGCGAAATAGGGTCAGGAAGAGGGTTCTACGTGAGGAGGGCTCGAGGTGGAGGACACTATTTCGAGTAGCTCGAGGGTTGAGGCAGTGAGATTGCCATTTTTTATTTTACACGTATACTTGTTTGGTCGCCATTTTTTATTTTACATGTATATTTTACACGTATAATTTTTTGGTTGCATTAATATGTTACTGATTATACTAATATTCTCTAATTTGAATTCAAACTTTCATAATTTTTTAAAAATCTGTTTTGACATTCTCTTCATTATTGTCATCCATCTCCAAAAATTTGTTACCATTTAATTACGTATTCAAACTTGAATTTCAAATGAATATGTATGCATGTGTATATATATATATATGTAAATATTTTAATTTATTTATTCTCTATTATTATCCGTTCTTCAGATAAACTTCTTTATTATCAAATTCTACTAACTAGCCGGTTATCCTCTAGTTTGAAATTTGAACGCTAATATTTAATTAAATTCCTCTGATAATTAATTACATATGCTACAATTTTATTTCCTCTATTAGTTTTTACATACGTTATAAATTAATTACTTCCATTAATTAATTACATGCGTTACATTCTAATTATTTTCGTTAATTGATTGTATAAGTTATATTCAAATTTGAATGTAAAAACTTATCAACAACCAATTTTAACTAGTTGAATATTCAAATTTGCACACAATCATTTTTGACGTTAAAAGTTCGAACTGTCATAACTTCTCCATTTGAACAAGCATAACTTCTTTGTTTGAACTCCAATTTGAAAAATTCATCATGAAATCACCACAAACGGAATGATATAAGTTTTGTGGCCAAATCCATATTTGCAAGTTACTCATTTTTACCGTTTTCTAATTTAATTATAATACCATATTGCTTAATTATTATAAAAATGTGGGTTGTTACATTCTTCACTTTAGGAATTTCATCAGTGAAATCCGTTAAAGGTTCAATCATGTAAACCTTTGCATATCCATTGTACATCCAGTTTCGCAACCATTTGTGCAGTTGTTCATAGTATATCATAATACATATGATATGCATAAACAATAATTTCTAATCGGTACCTATTATATATGTATATATATATATATTATTCTTTTAAAGAAAATTCAAAAATATGATGCTAACACCCTACACGGTAATTCTACATGAACAAAATTTTTTGAAAATCAAAAAAGTATTTACCCAACCTTTTCCATGCTTCTACTGAATAGCAGTACAGTTCAACCAATTTTTTATGCGAAAACCATAGCACACCATTGCTAACATCTTAGTTTATACAAAAAAACTAATTTTTCAAACTTAATTTCTTACGCTAGAAAATGACCTTGATGGAAAACTCCTTATTTCTATCATATTCTTACATGCTTTTTTTTTTCCTCTACATTGGAACCTCTCTTATGCCCTATTTCAATTTCCATCTTTTTTATGTACAGTTTGTATAAGTTAAGTTTTCATTTTTAAAGTTCAAAAACCTTTTCTTTTCAAAGATTAACTTTAAAAAAAAAACACTCGTCGACAAGGCATCCTAAAGGGTTTTTCATTCATAAATTTTCCTTCTTGTCAATCTTATTGTATCATTTACATTACATATACCAAGTTGACACTAATCCACTTACTGACAATTTCCAAATGCTACTATATGGTATTTCAAAATGTTTAAAAACTCAGAACTTCTAGTGTTTTTTTTTAAAATCCTTTCAAAGTGGACGCATATACATTTTATTTTCAAAATATATGCATATTTATCTTTTAACACAATTATTCACATTTATAACATTTAGATTGAATCTTTATTCGTTATCTCGGCCCTTACTTAATAATGTTGCAAAATTTTAAGTTTCTCAAAAACGTGTTGTTTCTTATTTATCTACAATCAATCATGTTGAATTAAATTAAATTTTTTATCAACTGAAAATTACTTTTCCAAAAATCTTTACATTTTCGTGATTTACAATTTGATTTTTCTTTCATCTTAATAGTCATTTTAATGAGTTCCCATTAATTTATCATTAATCTCTCAGTTTAAATTTTTTCTTTATTGGCTAAGTGACCCCAATGTAAAAAAAACATTTACTATTTTCCTAAAACATAGTTGTCCACTAAGAAAACACATAAAAAGAAACATCTCTATCAAAAACGCAGATTATAATGACAATCAATATATGTAATCTGCAATATTGAACAAAAACACAACACTATTAGCTATTTCCTCTGAACTTCCTAATTGGTCATCCTTCTGAAATCATCATATTTCAAATGGCAAGTAATCCGAAAAGACAACTTTTCTAGATTTCTTTTTTCTCAACTCAAATGTATCATTTTATACTTTATGTGTGCCGACTATTTTTACTATCTTGTCTTAGTCCCCACTCTTTTGAAACATTTTTAAACCTTGATAATTCTCTTATTTATAAGTGTCCTACAAGCACATTCCAAAACCTATAAATGTTTACTTTAATATCCACTTTTTTCTTTTTTTGAAAATGGGTAAACCGCCTCGTTAAAAACCCGTGCTAGAAATCAGCGTGAAGTCTAGACAGGAAAAAAGTGTGCGGTGTTTTATTGACATCTCATCAATAAAGGTACAAAGAAATGTACATAGTGGCAAACATAACATCATAACACTTCTGTGTTGCCGAACCCACAAAAATAAACGAAGTAAAAACTTTGACATGGTCCAACAGATAAAACAAACGCCTTTGACCCAAACACGTGTAAAAATCAGAACTTGCAAGAAGATAAAGCATCTCGCCAAACAGCGAAACCTATCTGGCACCATCCGCATCCCCAAAACAAAGAGGGCGAAGCATTCTTTCTTCTCAAAAACTATCCTTCATCTAAACAATCAATACCCCATCTGTTGCCTTCAATAATAGTCTTCTACTTCGTGGATTTCTTCAGCAGATATTTGACGTCAAGCTCCAATAAATCCCACCGTCTAAACTTGTTCAGCGCTTGGTTACTGTGGATTCGAGTATTTCGCTCCCTCCATATGTGGAAGATTGTGACAACGAGGCAACAACATGCCGCGTCATAACCGAAGTTGTGTGTAGCGAAGGAGCCCTTCAGATCCAACAATTCATGCTCAAGCGTCATGGGACTATCTAGTTGAGGAGGAAAACCGCACTTGATTCTACATCTCGTCCACAGGTATGCTGAGTATGCGCATTGAAAAAAGATGTGATCTTCATTCTCAGAGTCCTCATTGCATAAGACACATGTCGGAGTAACCTCATACCCCCAATTTAGCATTTTGTCTTTTGTACTTAAACGATTTAGAAACGCTTTGTAGGCGCAGATTGACATTTTCGGACAATTTATGTCATTCCAAATTACTTTGCACCAATCTAGATCAGGGTGATGCGTTCTCGATGTGTCCCACGCCGATTGAAAAGTGAAACCATTAGGCAAATCATTCCAGCTCCAAAAATCTTCGTCCATGTTATTGTGAATGTTGATGTCCTTGATTTGGTTTGTGAGGAGTCTTTTAGCTGGTAGGAGATTAGGATTAAAGACCCCCTCCTGTATAATTATGTCTATGCGATGATTGTCTCACCCAAAAAGGGTTAAGCTATCCCATCCAAGAAGATGGACCATAGTGCTATTATTCAACCAAGGATCAAACCATAACATAGTATTATGCCCATTTACAATACTCCGTTTGATACAATTGAGACCCAATTGTCTGTGTCTAAAAATTGTTTTCCAAGTACATGAACTGTTATTGTCAATCTTCATCACCCAAAAAAAATCGCCGAGGCAGTATCTATTAACCATCCAAGTTTTCCGTAAGCTATTCCCATTAACAAAGTGCCACAGAAGCTTCAAGGCTGCTGCAGATTTGATATCCTTAAAATTTCGTAAACCCACACCCCCTTCATCTTTAGGGGTACAAAGTGTTTCCCAGGCAATTTTGTGTTTCTTCTCGGACCAAATAAAATTTGCACACAGTTTATTAATTTTACTTATAGTAGCTTCTAGTATTTGATATGTGAGCATCCAGAAAAGCACCATTGGTGTGATGACTGTTCTAACTAGTTCAATCTTAGCAGCCATAGATAAAAGTCGATTGTCTCAACTGTCCATTCTCTTTCTGATTTTGTCAATAATCTCACCACAGTTAGAGAAGTGTAAGTAATTATGCGATAAAGGTACGCCCAAATACTTGACTGGCAAACTGCCCTCTTTCATACTAAGTTCATGTAAGATTTGAGTTTTAAAGTTCACCCCCCTACTGAAAAAAACTTTAGACTTCAGCCCATTCACCTTAAAACCAGCATATTCAGATATTTTTTCTAAAATCAATTTAATTTTCTCCACCCCTTTAATCGTAGCCTTACAAAAAATCATCAAATCATCTGCGTATATGAGGTGTGTAATTTTTGGTTGCACTTTGTATATGGGCTGAATATAATTGGCTTCCTCAACTTTGAGCATTAATATTGAAAAATACTCCATAGCATTAATATCCACTTTATAGTTCATACATATATCAAAACAACATACCTAAGATTTTTCTAGTATCCCTCACATTCAAATGAGATTTCTTATTATTATTTCCAAAAGTTTATCTCTTTCATGGCCGTATTCCTTTTTCACTCGTCCAACCTAGACACTAATTTCCATCTACTCCATATTTTTAAAAAAATGGTTTAGATTTTATCTATTCTTTCAAAAATTAAAGCTTCAAAAATTTTGAAATATAATATCCCATAACTTTATCCTTAAAGTGCTAATTAGAAGAAAGAAATTAAATTCAAAAACATTTGTGTTCCAAACATTTCAAACTCGTACTTAAAATTTGGGATATTTAAAACAGCTCTTAATTACATTTTTCCTTTTGTAAAAGTTATTTATTTTAGGGAATTGTTAAAGGGACTCGAATACTGGTTAAGGGGGGAAGGGTTTAATTTTAAGGGGACTCCTCCTCATTTTTAATTCGTTAAGGGGAGGATTGTATGTAAAAAGCAGAAAACGAAAATAAACTAAAATACCATTGCCCATGTGACGATCTCAAAACCCTGTATCACGCAATTAAGGATAATCACTGGAATATAACACATTAATCATCATTAGCATAAAACAGATAATAGCATAAATAGAAAATAGAATAATTTACATCAATATGATAGCGGAATCATAATATGTAATAACATCAGAGCAGCACAGTGTAGGATACAACTTAGTGCATAAAAGTAAATGATCAGTCTACATCAAGATCACTGGGACATATACATCATAGATACATAATAGAAGTAAATCTGTCTACATCGCGATAACCGGAATCATATACATAAAGTACTAATGGCGGAATATCAAATAGCCAAAATACTGGAAGTCAAGTCCTCGCCATACGAGCCAAAAGGTGCACTCCATGCTGCAGTGCAAAAGCCAAAATATAACCTGTCACCTGTCACTAGGCTGCCCGTGTGAAAATAAGGGCACCCGAGTTTGCAACGTGAAACAAACTACGAGTCAATCATGGGACTGGTATGAGAAATCCACTTAACTGTTTAAACAACAATAACAAGGCAAATCATAGGACCACGCCACTTTCGCGGAACGGGTTTACTCCAGTAATTGCCAGTGCATTAAATAAGGTAAATTATTTAAACAACGCAATGCTTTTTATAAAAATGCAGCCATCATAAGACTCAAGTCCCATCATACAATGCAACGCAAACCGGAGGATAGAGTTTTACCTTATAATGGCCAAACTATGCTTAATACGTGTAAAGCAAAATCATTTGATATTATTACTTGTGCATATATGTTTCAAAAGCAAATTCAATCATAAATATCAATCCTAGACGGCATAGGTGCCGCATACCACTATGTCGCCATATATAAGTTACAATCAAATCCATGATTTCGTAATGGAAATTTGGATTCCGTCATGAGTCGAGGCAAGGGATATACTCCTCATTGCCTCGAGACACTCAAGCAAATGCCTCAGGACTACGCACTCTGGGTAGCCCTTTGAATCGGCTGGGCCGGTACTCTCTTACGTTTAAGGATTAGTTATTCCTAAACACACGTTTCCTGGTCCTATCAGACCTATCCATCGGCTTCGTAGAGACCGATATAATCAAGGCGCCTCACATTCCAATATCCACAAAGGTATAATAATCAACGATGTCAGAGCTAGTAAAACGCTGACACCACCCATAGCTAGAAAGAAACGTCGTGTTCTCCCAATGGTCCTTATCCCGTTTTTGACTCATACCGGGGTGTGAGGCTCGCGAATTAATGCCATACACCAAGCTACGCTGTATTAAAGCCGTGCTTTGATCATCAACCACAAGACTCTGCTTTTCAACAAAAGCCTTGATCATTTGCACTTTTGCATGTCACGCTGTCAATCCACACCGTACCATTGATTTCTACCGATATACAACCTCTGAGCTCGTACGTCTCAGAGAAGGGCGTAAAGCAAGAGAATAAATTTTCCACTGCCAAACAGATGTATATTTAGTAGAGATCAACGAATATAGCATAGAATACACGTCAGACACACATCCATTTACAAGTCCGTTCTGGGTCTAAACAAAACCGGAGGCACCTTATTCCTCGTCCGATATGTCCAATATAGGAGAGAGGCCCTCGCACATCCGAACGATCGACAAGTACGTCCAGACCACTACCCCTGTAACCTCGTCAAGGGAGTTATCCATCTCAAAGGCATCAGTAGTAATCTACACGATGTGAAGATCACCGGTCTTGCACCGTCTTCATATCTTCAACATTTATTCGTTGATTAATTATTTGAAATGAGGATGAACTCGGCCTTTTCAAATAATTCACGTATATTAGAATTCAAAACAATTCTGTCCATGGTTAAATTATTCGACATCCACATTTTAGTTCTTTATATAATTTTAATGTCAAACACATTCAACCATCTAATATCAAGCAAACCAAGTAGAATCGTATTTTCCATTCCATATCGCCTATAATATTTTATAACGATATATCGCTATTTTTGTTTATTTAAAAATAGCGCCATTAAATTAAACAACGTTTCAGGCCATAACGTGGCCCTGGCGCTATTTTTCTCAAATTTTGATTTACACATTTCTCAAATTTTGATTTATATATATATATATATATATATAATTCATTCGACGATTTCCATATCATTTTTCACTTCAAATATTTCACTTACGCCTTTAAATTTCAGAAAATTTCGCCATAACCTCCTTTGTACGGGGAGGGGTTTGGAAATTTATTAGGCCGTATCAGGCACCCAATAAATCCTAAAAAGCATGCACATATTTATAGTGATATATTCCGGTGTCCACAGGGGAGTGTGTATAGATCATAACTCCAGAGAATAAATTCTCGTCACCCTATAAATGGTTTTTGTGCCATAATGACTAGAGAGACGTGTTTATTGTCATCTCCAGACCCGTGTGGGACTTTTCTTAATCTGGCAATTTACCGTTATATTTTAGATAGTCCATATGTAACAACCCGTAAAATGCGAGCCAGTTTGAAAATTTTATTTTGGCAATTTTAGCGAATTTTGATTATTTAAAATGAATTATTTTAAATAATATCGACGAGAAATTTATTTTGAATAGAATTCGACGTATATATTATATACGCCGTCGTTAGAATATAAATATTTATATATAATTATAAATAGAATTGAAAATGGCGCGGTAGTTCGATAATTCGATTTCAAACTTCAATTGAATGTACCGGGTGCAAAACAATTCGGATTTTAGTGAAACCAAAAACATTGGGATCTAATTGTGAATATCTTTCCAACGAATCCGAAAAATCAAGATTTCATATCGGGAATCAAAAGATATGTCCAGTTGAAAATTCTGAATAGTCGCTATGGAATTCAGGCCCTTAAAAATGGAAATTTTGCGGATGACCTCGGATTTCGACGAAACCAGTTTTGTTGGGTCCGTGATGTCAAGTTATTGCTAGATTCCAAATTTCATAATTTTTCGAATCAATATGTGAGCGTAGCAAAGGAAAACGCGTTTGACCAGTTTCAGTTGAATTTAATCGACTGGAAATTGGCCATTTTTCATCCGGTCTCAGAATTCGACGAAACTAGCTTTGTTAGGACCGTATCGTCAATACGAAGCTAGAAAATATTTTTCTGGAATTTTTCTAGTTAGTATGCGACCCCGGTAATTTGAAATGTACGTTTAAAATTCAATATAGCGATTTAAATGTAAATTTAACGGAAGCTGAGCAGAACGATCAAATCAGCTTGCGATACATATCCCATTGTGTTCAGAATGGGGGTGAAACGCTATGGGCGACAGGCGGTGGGCCTCGTTTCGAGTTCGGTAGTAAAAGTCAACTTTTAACAAATTAAAATAATAATAATAATAATAATAATAATAATATTCTCTCTCCCTCCCCTTATTTCCCTCTGGCCCCCCCCCCCCCCCCCACGTTCAAAATCATTCCAGCAGGAAAAAAAAAACTCTCGAAGTCGACGGAAACCACCGCGCCTCGTCGGCGACGCCCTCCTCCACCGCACCTCCAGCCAGCGTCGATCCCTCCCTCCCCGTCCTCCTCGCAACGGCGCCCCTTTCCCCCATTTGAAACCCCACCCAGGTTGATCCGCCACCAGCGCCGAGTCCACCGCCCTCCTTCGCCTTCCTTTCTCCCCTTCCTCCCTCTTCTCCTCCACAGCTCGCACCCCCCTTTTTTCCTTCCTCGTTCAATTCCAGCGAGACCCCAAAACCCGCGCTCAACCACCCCTGCTTCTAGCTCCTCCTCGATCCGCACTGCCCCTTCCCTCCACTGCCAATCGCCTGGAAACTGCCACAACCCAGCGGGAAAACCATGTAAGTTTATTTTAATTTATTTTAATAGTGAGTTTAAGGTAATTATAAAGCATTATATGAAAAGAGTTGATTTTTATACATGAAAAGAGCTGATTTTTGCATTAGAGAAGTTCATATTTTTATCATAGAAAAGTTCATATTTTTATCATATAAAGGTACAGATTTTTTTTTATATTGAATAACGAAATAAAAATATGATTTTTATATGTTGAACTTCGAAATAAAAATATGATTTTTATATGTTGAACTTCGAAATAAAAATATGATTTTTATATATTGAACTTCGAAATAAAAATATGATTTTTATATATTGAACTTCGAAATAAAAATTCGATTTTTATATATTGAATAGCGAAGTAAAAATTCGATTTTTACATATGTAGTGGCTACGGGCGACGAAGCTGACGAAGACTCGAAAAAGAGGAAGACTTCTATCAAGAAAGAGTCGAGATGATTGGATAGCTATCTGTGAGAACTTCTCACCTTTCAGTTTAATTTTCTAGTTATATTTATATACTAGGATGCATACGGTGCTTAGTAGCACCCGACACCCGTCATCCACAGACCATGGATGGCTTGTTTGTTAGTTTGTTTGGTTGCATGGATTAGTTAGATGACGTGATTTGAAATTGAATTGTTTGGTGAAATGAATAATTTTGATTGATGTGTGAATGGCGTGGGCCTTCACTAGACCGGGGATAAGGCTAGGCCTTGTCCCGTTTCTAGTATCGTGCCGTTATGCCGCCGAAATTTTCTAAAATATGTTAGAAAAATAAAAATATCATTTTATTGAATAAATGAATTGAATAGAAATTCATAGGTTGAAATAAAATGTTTTATCGTTAAAAATATAATTTTTTAACGTGAATATGAAAATAGTGAAGTGAATAAATAAATATTCATTTACAAACCAGATGGTTTGTTTATGTACACTTATTTGAATGACATTGATTGGGACGATAAATTTTACACATCGCCCAACTGCACAACTAAAATCTGTGTTTGATTGTTTGAAACCCCACACGGGTGTTGGGATGAAATATGAATTTCACTCATCCTGAGTGATTAAATATGTCGATCGATTGATTGACAGGCTGTTATAAGCGTTGAATATCTATATTTGATGCTTATACAGTGTAGTGCACTTTGGTTGATGGTTGATTATTTTCAATGTTATTATATACATGTGTTGTATGAAAATCCATATAATTAATTTTATATGGTAATTGATTGGGCCTCATTCCAATCGTGAAAATAAAGAATATTTTGATAATAACAAATATTTTGATAATAGGAAATATTTGAAATAGAATATTTGAAAATAGAAATTTATGAAGCCGTGTTGATTAGATTGACGCCATTTTGACGTAAACGATATTTATATCGATTTTATTCATTTTAAAATGAATATTGAAAAGTAATCTCGAAATCGAATATTTCGAAATGAATTGAATTGAAAACGATTTCGAAATGAATTGAATTGAAAACGTTTTCGAAATGAATTGAATTGAAAACGATTTCGAAATGAATTGAATTGAAAACGATTTCGAAATGAATTGAATTGAAAACGATTTCGAAATGAATTGAATTGAAAACGATTTCGAAATGAATTGAATTGAAAACGATTTCGAAATGAATTGAATTGAAAACGATTTCGAAATGAATTGAATTGAAAACGATTTCGAAATGAATTGAATTGAAAATGATTTCGAAATGAATTGAATTGAAAACGATTTCGAAATGAATTGAATTGAAAACGATTTCGAAATGAATTGAATTGAAAACGATTTCGAAATGAATTGAATTGAAAACGATTTCGAAATGAATTGAATTGAAAACGATTTCGAAATGAATTGAATTGAAAACGATTTCGAAATGAATTGAATTGAAAACGATTTCGAAATGAATTGAATTGAATATGAATTCAAATTGAATTGAAATTTGAATTGAATAGAAATGAATTTTAAAACGAATTTATAAAGAAGAATTCAATTTTGCTTTGAATTGAAATGGAAGTTGAAATAGATTTTGAAACGAATTTTAAAACTATTTATATAATTCGTTTTAAATAGAAATCGACGAAATATATATTATATATTATATATATATATATATATATATATAATATAATGGCCTGAATAGAACGCGCCGCGCCGCGGTAGTTCGTGAATTTCGACCATTGATTTCAAACGGACATTACGGGAGATCCGACCGTCGGATTCTCCTAAAACCGGAACCGTTGGGTTCGTATCGAAAAGAGCTTTCTAACGAATATTAGAATTCAAAATCTAACGGTTGGATTTGGAGATACGTCCAAATCAAATTCGAAAAAGGTCGCTGTAAGTGCAGTTCGATGGCCGTTGATGGAAATCGACTGTACGGGCCTTGATAAAATTATTAAAAATAGTAATAATTTGTGTAAAATCATAAGAAATGATTTGGGAAAATTTGGGATGAAAAACTCCATATTTGAAAAGATAAAAATAGATTTTTATCGAAATGAACTAGTTTTGAACTAGAATTATAATTCTATTTATTTTTAAATAAATAAATTGAATTTGAAAAGGGTTTTGAAAATAACCAAAATTTCCAATGATTGCATTGGAGTGGATTTGAATCGAAATTGTCTTCGGAATATTTCGATGTTGGAATTCGTGATTATACAGATGTTGTTATGGAAATTTGAAAGATATATATTTATATCGTTATTTCCAATACGACATTTGTTAGTCGTAGAATTTGATATTGAATATAAGCCGATATATTTTCTATTCAGAGCCTTGTATTGAATATCAAATGTGATTTGGGTTTGTCGTGAATGGTGTCTTCACTAACACTGTTCTTGAACCCAGTTGTGAAAAGATTAAATCTTTTTATTTAGATTTAATGAAGTGTACCAATTGAATAATATTTAATTGGAATTGAATTGGTATTGATTTTTGGGTTTATCGTGAACAGTGTTTTTAAATAACACTTGTTCTTTAACCCGATAATTAATGGAATGTGATTTTGGGTTTATCGTGAACCGTGTTTTAAATGACACTGATTCTTTAACCCAGTTAAAGATTAAAACTAAGTGGAGTTTTAATGAATCTTTAATTAGATTGAAAAGATCGAGGATGGAGTATCACCAGTTTTACTCCAGGCGATAGTTAAATCTTTAATTAGATTTGAACGTGAAATGGTAATTGAATTTACCGATAACACCGTGGTGTTAGATATGAAGTATAACCAGTTTTACTTCATGGGATGAATAGGTTGGGATTGGGAAATAAAATAAATGATTACTTCGGTGTGGTTCGCTAATCCCGACTAGTTTGAATTGATATTCAAAGGAGATTAAAGAATAAATTTAAAGAATTTATCTTGGATAAAATTAATGGGAACTTTTCCCAAAGTATAGGAATATTTGAATAAAAGAATATTCTGAATTGGAATGAGGCGTATGTTGTGTTTGTGTAACACTTTTATAATATATACGCGAGTTATTCAGAAAGACCGGGTTTATCCCATTCTGAATAACTGATTCGACGTGGTGTCGAAGATGAAGACGATGGTCGAAGACCGGAAGTCTTCACGTCGTTTGGGTGATTACTGATGATCTTGATTGGGCTGTACACCCAAGAAGATGGAAACAGTTAGTGATCGTCCAGACGTACTTGGAGATCGATGGATATGCGGGGTACTAGGTACCTCCGGTTTCGTTCAGACCCAGAACGGACTTGTAAATGGACTGTGTGTCAGACATTGGATTTTAGTATGTGTGATTGATTTCTATTAAATATATATCTGTTTGGCGGCGGAGAATTTATTCTCTTGCTTAACGCCCTTCTCTGAGACATACGAGCTCAGGGGTTATATACTGATGGATATCAAACACATAGAGTGAATTGCCTGTGTGGCAATAGATCGAGGCTTCTGTTGAAAAGCAAAGTCTTGTGGTGATGATCAAAGCACAGCCTGTGTGGCACAGCTTTGTGTAACGTGAATTCGCGAGTTTCACACCCGGTATGAACCAAAAACAGGAGACGGACCTCAGGGAGGGCATGCGTTTCCTTCTAGCTAAAAAGTGGCGTCAGTGGTTTTACACGCCCTGACGAGTTTGACTTATGTGGTTGTTGCTGTTGCGAGGCACCTCAGATATATCGGTCGTTCTCGAACCGATGGAGTCATTTGTTGGCTCATTGACACCCCATAGGGTGGGGAAACGTAGTGTTCAGGAATTTTAATCCACATCGGTGGACCGGCCCTGACGATCCAAAGGCTTGACTGAGTACTTGCCTGAGGCACGGGCTAGAGCGTCTCGAATCGGTTGAGGACTATCTTTTGCCTCGGTTCATAGATGGAAATCCAATTTCCAAATACGTGACATTTGCGGTTTTATTTGTAAACCTATATATGGCGACATAGTGGCATGGGACGTTCATGTCGCCTATGATTGATACTTATGATTTGAAGTTGTTTTATACACTGTACACTTATTATAGTATCAAATGATCTGTTTTAAACGTATCAAGCATTCTTTGGCTGTTATAAGGGAAAACCCTATCCCCCGGCTTGCGTTGCATTGTGTGATAGGACCTGGGTCTTATAACAGCTTCATTTTTCTTTAATTAGCATCGCGCTGTTGGTTTTATGCACCGGTATTCTTGGGAGGAAACCCGTTCCGTGTTATACGGCGTGGTCCCTTGATTTACCTAGCTTTTAAAATAAAGATTAACTGTTTTAGTTCTCACACCAGTCCCATGACTGACCTGGAGTTTATTGTTTTAACCTAAACTCTGGGTGCCCCTATTTTCGACACGGGCAGCTAGTAGTTTTGGTTTTGCAGATTTATATTCATAGGATCCTGGTTTACAGCTGGAACGATATCCGGAAAGCTTTGTATCCGTATATCTCCTTCAGTTGTGCATTGTATTATTTTCCGCTGCTATGTATTTAAATGTAATTTAAATCTCTGATATTTCTGTGTAATATTGTTTCATACTCTGTATATTCTTGTAATCTGATGCATTGTTGTAATATACAATGAAATGTTCTTCTGTATGCGTTCTGTTGTGGTTTGTTCTCGAACTATCCGACGCTTTCCTTTACGGGGAAGTTGCGGGTCTTTACACGTGGTATCAGAGCTTTGGTTTACAAAGCAGAGAACAAGGCGCATTAGAACCATACGAAAGAATTCATCAGATATTGGATTAGTAATATCCAATGGGAATGACTCGTTAGAGATGGGATCAGAAGTATCCTAGAACGAGTGTGAAGAGTATATTTTTAAAATGAAAACAATTTTTGTTTTGAAAATTTAAATCAATTATTCGTGTTTGATTATTTATTTAATTGATCTGGACAGTCCAGTATATAAAGAATCTGCATATACGCCTTGCAAACGTATATTCAGAGTTTTAATATATTGGATAGATATAGCATCACACTCTAGTCGCCCGAAGATGATATTGATGATGGTGCATCATCATCAGCATTTATATTCGAGTGTCGAAGGTGTGATATCTATATATTTCCTATTGACTGGTGTGAGAACCAAAATTAGATAGGGCTTATTGTTGTGATTTGGCATCAAAAATCTGATTTTTGACTAAGTATCAAAGTTATCAATTTGAAAAGTTAAATTCACTAATTGATTGATGTTTGTGTTGTTTGCCTATTTGTTTGCTAATTTTGAACCATTTAGCCTAATTGAATTATATTAAAAATTGGTCGCATTTGCTTGCATATACATATCTATCATTGAACAGGTCATAGCAAGGAGGCTAGAGCTGAGAATAAAATTTGTTTGCCCGACAAATAGGTACATGTTTACTACATAATTTACTGTTTTGTTTGGGTGATGATGATTTTATGAGCCTATTGGCTAGCCGCTTGGCTTTTTCTTTTTCTTTTTGAGATCTGAAGGACCGGGGAAGCTATTTGAAATTCCCCGATGCTCCCGGTGCAGGGGAGGTTATGGCGAAATTTTTCGAAAATTTAGGGAGTTAGCCAAATTTTTGAATTTTTGAAAATTCTCAGAAACTGAAGAGTTGGAGAATGGAAGTCAGATCGAGCGTAGAGTTGATTAATCAAACCACTTTCGACTTTGTTCCTTTTCGGGGACGAAAAGTTTTAAGTGGGGGAGATTGTAACAACCCGTAAAATGCGAGCCAGTTTGAAATTTTTATTTTGGCAATTTTAGCGAATTTTGATTATTTAAAATGAATTATTTTAAATAATATCGACGAGAAATTTATTTTGAATAGAATTCGACGTATATATTATATACGCCGTCGTTAGAATATAAATATTTATATATAATTATAAATAGAATTGAAAATGGCGCGGTAGTTCGATAATTCGATTTCAAACTTCAATTGAATGTACCGGGTGCAAAACAATTCGGATTTCAGTGAAACCAAAAACATTGGGATCTAATTGTGAATATCTTTCCAACGAATCCGAAAAATCAAGATTTCATATCGGGAATCAAAAGATATGTCCAGTTGAAAATTCTAAATAGTCGCTATGGAATTCAGGCCCTTAAAAATGGAAATTTTGCGGATGACCTCGGATTTCGACGAAACCAGTTTTGTTGGGTCCGTGATGTCAAGTTATTGCTAGATTCCAAATTTCATAATTTTTCGAATCAATATGTGAGCGTAGCAAAGGAAAACGCGTTTGACCAGTTTCAGTTGAATTTAATCGACTGGAAATTGGCCATTTTTCATCCGGTCTCAGAATTCGACGAAACTAGCTTTGTTAGGACCGTATCGTCAATACGAAGCTAGAAAATATTTTTCTGGAATTTTTCTAGTTAGTATGCGACCCCGGTAATTTGAAATGTACGTTTAAAATTCAATATAGCGATTTAAATGTAAATTTAACGGAAGCTGAGCAGAACGATCAAATCAGCTTGCGATACATATCCCATTGTGTTCAGAATGGGGGTGAAACGCTATGGGCGACAGGCGGTGGGCCTCGTTTCGAGTTCGGTAGTAAAAGTCAACTTTTAACAAATTAAAAAAAAAATATTCTCTCTCCCTCCCCTTATTTCCCTCTGCCCCCCCCCCCCCCCCCCCCCACGTTCAAAATCATTCCAGCAGGAAAAAAAAAACTCGCGAAGTCGACGGAAACCACCGCGCCTCGTCGGCGACGCCCTCCTCCACCGTACCTCCAGCCAGCGTCGATCCCTCCCTCCCCGTCCTCCTCGCAACGGCGCCCCTTTCCCCCATTTGAAACCCCACCCAGGTTGATCCGCCGCCAGCGCCGAGTCCACCGCCCTCCTTCGCCTTCCTTTCTCCCCTTCCTCCCTCTTCTCCTCCACAGCTCGCACCCCCCTTTTTTCCTTCCTCGTTCAATTCCAGCGAGACCCCAAAACCCGCGCTCAACCACCCCTGCTTCTAGCTCCTCCTCGATCCGCACTGCCCCTTCCCTCCACTGCCAATCGCCTGGAAACTGCCACAACCCAGCGGGAAAACCATGTAAGTTTATTTTAATTTATTTTAATAGTGAGTTTAAGGTAATTATAAAGCATTATATGAAAAGAGTTGATTTTTATACATGAAAAGAGCTGATTTTTGCATTAGAGAAGTTCATATTTTTATCATAGAAAAGTTCATATTTTTATCATATAAAGGTACAGATTTTTTTTTATATTGAATAGCGAAATAAAAATATGATTTTTATATGTTGAACTTCGAAATAAAAATATGACTTTTTTATATGTTGAACTTCGAAATAAAAATATGATTTTTATATATTGAACTTCAAAATAAAAATATGATTTTTATATATTGAACTTCGAAATAAAAATTCGATTTTTATATATTGAATAGCGAAGTAAAAATTCGATTTTTACATATGTAGTGGCTACGGGCGACGAAGCTGACGAAGACTCGAAAAAGAGGAAGACTTCTATCAAGAAAGAGTCGAGATGATTGGATAGCTATCTGTGAGAACTTCTCACCTTTCAGTTTAATTTTCTAGTTATATTTATATACTAGGATGCATACGGTGCTTAGTAGCACCCGACACCCGTCATCCACAGACCATGGATGGCTTGTTTGTTAGTTTGTTTGGTTGCATGGATTAGTTAGATGACGTGATTTGAAATTGAATTGTTTGGTGAAATGAATAATTTTGATTGATGTGTGAATGGCGTGGGCCTTCACTAGACCGGGGATAAGGCTAGGCCTTGTCCCGTTTCTAGTATCGTGCCGTTATGCCGCCGAAATTTTCTAAAATATGTTAGAAAAATAAAAATATCATTTTATTGAATAAATGAATTGAATAGAAATTCATAGGTTGAAATAAAATGTTTAATCGTTAAAAATATAATTTTTAACGTGAATATGAAAATAGTGAAGTGAATAAATAAATATTCATTTACAAACCAGATGGTTTGTTTATGTACACTTATTTGAATGACATTGATTGGGACGATAAATTTTACACATCGCCCAACTGCACAACTAAAATCTGTGTTTGATTGTTTGAAACCCCACACGGGTGTTGGGATGAAATATGAATTTCACTCATCCTGATTGATTAAATATGTCGATCGATTGATTGACAGGCTGTTATAAGCGTTGAATATCTATATTTGATGCTTATACAGTGTAGTGCACTTTGGTTGATGGTTGATTATTTTCAATGTTATTATATACATGTGTTGTATGAAAATCCATATAATTAATTTTATATGGTAATTGATTGGGCCTCATTCCAATCGTGAATATAAAGAATATTTTGATAATAACAAATATTTTGATAATAGGAAATATTTGAAATAGAATATTTGAAAATAGAAATTTATGAAGCCGTGTTGATTAGATTGACGCCATTTTGACGTAAACGATATTTATATCGATTTTATTCATTTTAAAATGAATATTGAAAAGTAATCTCGAAATCGAATATTTCGAAATGAATTGAATTGAAAACGATTTCGAAATGAATTGAATTGAAAACGATTTCGAAATGAATTGAATTGAAAACGATTTCGAAATGAATTGAATTGAAAACGATTTCGAAATGAATTGAATTGAAAACGATTTCGAAATGAATTGAATTGAAAACGATTTCGAAATGAATTGAATTGAAAACGATTTCGAAATGAATTGAATTGAAAACGATTTCGAAATGAATTGAATTGAAAACGATTTCGAAATGAATTGAATTGAAAACGATTTCGAAATGAATTGAATTGAATTGAAAACGATTTCGAAATGAATTGAATTGAAAACGATTTCGAAATGAATTGAATTGAATATGAATTCAAATTGAATTGAAATTTGAATTGAATAGAAATGAATTTTAAAACGAATTTATAAAGAAGAATTCAATTTTGCTTTGAATTGAAATGGAAGTTGAAATAGATTTTGAAACGAATTTTAAAACTATTTATATAATTCGTTTTAAATAGAAATCGACGAAATATATATTATATATATAATATAATGGCCTGAATAGAACGCGCCGCGCCGCGGTAGTTCGTGAATTTCGACCATTGATTTCAAACGGACATTACGGGAGATCCGACCGTCGGATTCTCCTAAAACCGGAACCGTTGGGTTCGTATCGAAAAGAGCTTTCTAACGAATATTAGAAATTCAAAATCTAACGGTTGGATTTGGAGATACGTCCAAATCAAATTCGAAAAAGGTCGCTGTAAGTGCAGTTCGATGGCCGTTGATGGAAATCGACTGTACGGGCCTTGATAAAATTATTAAAAATAGTAATAATTTGTGTAAAATCATAAGAAATGATTTGGGAAAATTTGGGATGAAAAACTCCATATTTGAAAAGATAAAAATAGATTTTTATCGAAATGAACTAGTTTTGAACTAGAATTATAATTCTATTTATTTTTAAATAAATAAATTGAATTTGAAAAGGGTTTTGAAAATAACCAAAATTTCCAATGATTGCATTGGAGTGGATTTGAATCGAAATTGTCTTCGGAATATTTCGATGTTGGAATTCGTGATTATACAGATGTTGTTATGGAAATTTGAAAGATATATATTTATATCGTTATTTCCAATACGACATTTGTTAGTCGTAGAATTTGATATTGAATATAAGCCGATATATTTTCTATTCAGAGCCTTGTATTGAATATCAAATGTGATTTGGGTTTGTCGTGAATGGTGTCTTCACTAACACTGTTCTTGAACCCAGTTGTGAAAAGATTAAATCTTTTTATTTAGATTTAATGAAGTGTACCAATTGAATAATATTTAATTGGAATTGAATTGGTATTGATTTTTGGGTTTATCGTGAACAGTGTTTTTAAATAACACTTGTTCTTTAACCCGATAATTAATGGAATGTGATTTTGGGTTTATCGTGAACCGTGTTTTAAATGACACTGATTCTTTAACCCAGTTAAAGATTAAAACTAAGTGGAGTTTTAATGAATCTTTAATTAGATTGAAAAGATCGAGGATGGAGTATCACCAGTTTTACTCCAGGCGATAGTTAAATCTTTAATTAGATTTGAACGTGAAATGGTAATTGAATTTACCGATAACACCGTGGTGTTAGATATGAAGTATAACCAGTTTTACTTCATGGGATGAATAGGTTGGGATTGGGAAATAAAATAAATGATTACTTCGGTGTGGTTTGCTAATCCCGACTAGTTTGAATTGATATTCAAAGGAGATTAAAGAATAAATTTAAAGAATTTATCTTGGATAAAATTAATGGGAACTTTTCCCAAAGTATAGGAATATTTGAATAAAAGAATATTCTGAATTGGAATGAGGCGTATGTTGTGTTTGTGTAACACTTTTATAATATATACGCGAGTTATTCAGAAAGACCGGGTTTATCCCATTCTGAATAACTGATTCGACGTGGTGTCGAAGATGAAGACGATGGTCGAAGACCGGAAGTCTTCACGTCGTTTGGGTGATTACTGATGATCTTGATTGGGCTGTACACCCAAGAAGATGGAAACAGTTAGTGATCGTCCAGACGTACTTGGAGATCGATGGATATGCGGGGTACTAGGTACCTCCGGTTTCGTTCAGACCCAGAACGGACTTGTAAATGGACTGTGTGTCAGACATTGGATTTTAGTCTGTGTGATTGATTTCTATTAAATATATATCTGTTTGGCGGCGGAGAATTTATTCTCTTGCTTAACGCCCTTCTCTGAGACATACGAGCTCAGGGGTTATATACTGATGGATATCAAACACATAGAGTGAATTGCCTGTGTGGCATGCCTAAGTGGCAATAGATCGAGGCTTCTGTTGAAAAGCAAAGTCTTGTGGTGATGATCAAAGCACAGCCTGTGTGGCACAGCTTTGTGTAACGTGAATTCGCGAGTTTCACACCCTCGGTGGACCGGCCCTGACGATCCAAAGGCTTGACTGAGTACTTGCCTGAGACACGGGCTAGAGCGTCTCGAATCGGTTGAGGACTATCTTTTGCCTCGGTTCATAGATGGAAATCCAATTTCCAAATACGTGACATTTGCGGTTTTATTTGTAAACCTATATATGGCGACATAGTGGCATGGGACGTTCATGTCGCCTATGATTGATACTTATGATTTGAAGTTGTTTTATACACTGTACACTTATTATAGTATCAAATGATCTGTTTTAAACGTATCAAGCATTCTTTGGCTGTTATAAGGGAAAACCCTATCCCCCGGCTTGCGTTGCATTGTGTGATAGGACCTGGGTCTTATAACAGCTTCATTTTTCTTTAATTAGCATCGCGCTGTTGGTTTTATGCACCGGTATTCTTGGGAGGAAACCCGTTCCGTGTTATACGGCGTGGTCCCTTGATTTACCTAGCTTTTAAAATAAAGATTAACTGTTTTAGTTCTCACACCAGTTCCATGACTGACCTGGAGTTTATTGTTTTAACCTAAACTCTGGGTGCCCCTATTTTCGACACGGGCAGCTAGTAGTTTTGGTTTTGCAGATTTATATTCACAGGATCCTGGTTTACAGCTGGAACGATATCCGGAAAGCTTTGTATCCGTATATCTCCTTCAGTTGTGCATTGAATTATTTTCCGCTGCTATGTATTTAAATGTAATTTAAATCTCTGATATTTCTGTGTAATATTGTTTCATACTCTGTATATTCTTGTAATCTGATGCATTGTTGTAATATACAATGAAATGTTCTTCTGTATGCGTTCTGCTGTGGTTTGTTCTCGAACTATCCGACGCTTTCCTTTACGGGGAAGTTGCGGGTCTTTACACCATATCAATCTTCAATTAAACCTGAAATATAGTCATCGCCATACAAGCTTCTCGCTTGCATGGTATATCTTCAACCTCGTCACATAAGCTCCAAATTCTTATGTGGTATATGATAGGATATGTTGTCTTCAAGAAGTATGCCATGTAGTGTAGTTCAAAATTAATTGTTACTATCATATGGCGACGTTTATTATTTCACATAGAACAATAAGCACTCCGCATCCAATGGAATTCACAGGAGTTTATATAATAATAAAATTGCGTAGCCAACTCATTAAGGCTTACCTATTTGTCGGGCATGCATATATATTCTTTACTCAACAGCTAATTCATATTACTGTTCAACATATGTATATATATGCAGAACTAAGCTAAAAATAATATTTCTAGCGAACAAATGTTTGTTTCAACATGCAGTTATTTTTAACACTTCATACATAGGATAAAAATGATATTTTAGCGAACAAAAATATGTTTCAACACATGTATATTTTTAGCGAGTCGTATACATGATAGAAATGATATTTTTATCATTCAAAATATTTATTCAACACATGAATGTCTTTAGCACTTCATATTCACAATAAAAATGTTAATTTTATTGTTCAATCCTTTTATTCAACACATGAATCCTTTTCAACACATGAATATTTTAAATAATTCTTACATATAATAAAAATGATATTTTTATTGTTAAAACAATTTATTATAGCATTAATATTTTATATACTTCATACATAAGATAAAAATGTTATTTTTGGTGTTAAAACAATTTATTTATTTAAAGCACTAATATTTTATATAGTCCATATATATGATAAAAATGTGATTTTTACCTTTCAAAGAATTTATTCAACACACGAATGTCATTCAACGCATGAATATCTCAACATATGAATATTTCATTCATGCATACTTCATACGCATAATAAAAATGTGATTTTTATTATCTAAACACTTTATTCGTCACATGAATATAATTCAATACATGAAAATAATTCAAACACATAGATATTACTGAAAATTTCAGCAACATAACGGTAGGGGGTTAAAAACCGGCACCGTCCCGAGTACGGCTCCTCGCACTACCTTAGGCCTCGCGACGTTCCATAAGGGGCTTATCTAAATGATCTAAGATCAATTTCATACCATATGAATTTTCCACAATAATTCCTATTGTTTCAACTACAAACAATTTCTTTCAACCACAAACAATTATTTCCAACCATTCGCATTTCAACTAATTTTCAACCATTCGCGTTGTCAATCAATTTCACATCAATCACAATCAATTCACATCGTCCATGGTCTGTGGACGAGGGGAGTATATGTATATATATATATATATATATATCATTTCCATTTCAACACATATATGATTTTTACAACGCATGTATAATTTATACATCACTCATATAACTTATACAACGCTCATACATGAGGTGTATAACGCATATATAATTTATATTTCGCTCATATAATTTATACAACGTAGTTCCATTCCATATTTGAATTTAGAAGTCTCACATTGATTTTAATCCTTCTGAAATTTGTAGCGAGCTCGGAATACGTTCTAGCTTCTTCTAGAATGTAGATGATGTCGCTGCGAGTCCGACGTTTCCTGTTTCATCGAATTTCATCAACATAGCAAAAAGATATGATTTTTATTTGAAAATCACGATTTGCAACACTTAGAAGTGTTATTTTCTATTCAAAAAAACAAAGGCCGATAACTTTCACGATGGTTCAAAACTAGGTCTAGGGTTTTCTCGAAATCCATGCAACATTAGGCCGATCAGGTGGTTCCACGCTCTAGAGCTAGGAGAGACGCTCAGGCGGAGGTGGGTCTGGTGCAGTTCGACGTCGGGGTTGAGGGGCGGCGGCTCTCCAAAGTCGCGATCTTCGAGGTGCTCGTTCTCGAAGCTGGGGCGACGAGGTGGGGTGAAATCGGTACTGATTTGAAGCTTGAGGGGAGTTCTTCAAAAAGTTCCAAAGGGGAAGTGGGTTTTGGCGAATGAATCGCCTGAAATCGGCCAGGAACGATGAAACAAGAAGCGCCATCGAGAGCAGGTTACCGGGGGGGGGGGTCTGATTTGTTTTTTAATAAAATAAATAATGAATGGAAATTCATTATTGGCTGATATATATCTTAGTTTGAAAATTAAGGTTTTCATAAACGAACTCCAATTCTGTAACACCCCACTTCCATTAAGGTCACTCGCAAAGGGAATGCCTTAACTTCGGTGGAACGTTACAAGTAAACAGAACAGAAATTTACAAGATAGATATGTAAAGTAGTACTTGAAAATTTTATAATTTTACTACAGCAGAAACAGAAATAAGTTTGGTTACATCACAATACCAAAACCCAAGTACACAAATATCAGTCTTATACAAAATCCTTCAGAATGCATAATTTTAAAGCCATAATCCCCGACAGAGAATGCCATAAATAGGTAGAATCAAAGACAAGCAATATTTCAAGCACTTCTAGCACTTCAAGCAGACGGAACCTGAATAAAGCTCCTATGTTTCCACCCTGAGAACCTGGGGGGGGGGGGACGGATGAAAAGAGGCGAAACAAACTAGGTCAGATATAAGTCTGGTGAGTCCATGGACTTTCAACATATAAAAAAATAACAGTATCATGACATGTAAATAAAACTGGATGAGAGATAACCATAACAGGAGTAGCTGGTTAACAGAAGAGACATAATGATATAGGCTAAACTAAGCTTCTTACTTGGTTTTCACTTCTCTGCACTAATGCTAGTATAACAGAATTAGGTGTTGTCCTAATATCTAAACAGAAAACAGATCGATCTCTTTAGAAACATGATGCTAGAAATGGGCCTTTACAACCCTAACAGAGACAGATGTATAGAAACATAATGCTTGTAATGGGCCTTTACAGCCCGAACAGAGATAGACGGTTACAGAAACAGAATGCTAGTAATGGGCCTTTACCACCGTAACAGAGACAGACGATTACAGAAACAGAATGCTAGTAACGGGCCTTTACCACCCGAACAGAGACAGACGGTATTGAAACAGAAGCAGATACGGAATCAGAGACGGAAACAAAATGTTAGAATTAGGTGTACACTAGTAATGGGCCTTTACCACCCCAACAGACGGTACCACACAGAAACAGACAGGTGTTACCACCCCAACAGAAACAAACAGAACTAAGTGTACCCTAAATTCTACCACAAGCGATCGGCTCCCTAATACATAAATACCATGTGCCGGTCCCACATAAGGGTGTATCACTCACTAAAGTGGCAACCTATAGACACAGACCTATTTACAGATGTCACGGTGTCTTACATCCTCAGAGCAGACCGGATCCATGCACGCACATGACCTGGTTGGAATGCACCATCAGCACCCCTCGCCATTATCAGAATGAACCTCTTACAATTAGTTCAGTAAGCGTGCCCTGGACCCCTTCCTAGTGTTGGGTCATAGCTTTGATACCAGAAAGGGTTACTGACTAATATGGGTCCCAAACAACAGATGACGCAAGTAATTACCCCTCCTAACCTTGTGTCCCCAGACTAACAGATTTCAGATTAACTTGCTTATAAATTTCAGATGTACAAAGTTTAGATTTACTAGTTCTCAGATCAGACATACAGGTTAACAATTTTTCAGACTAACAGATCAGATATACAGATTAACAAGTTTTTAGACTTAACGGATCAGATTACCAATTAATAGACTTACAGATTGTTTCACCTAACCTTGTATTGGGCCTACAGACTTTCAAACAGGTTTATTAGATTCATCAGTCCAGTTGATTTAACCTTATCTACCCAATACGTTGTTAGGCATCATATTTATCTTAGATTTGCATTTATTAAATATTAATGCACAGACCTCTTACATTAGGTCGGTAGCTTGTGGCCGCTGGATGTGTCGGGCGGTTCCGAGCAGACTTCTGCCACAAGCCCGACCTAACCTCGTGTCTAAGCATCTTTATACCTACGACCTCTCACATTAGACTGACATTTTGCGGTTGCTGGTTAAGCCGGTTGGGTCCGGGCAGGCTTCTACCGCAAACAGAGTCTAACCTCGTGTATCAGCATTCTTATTTTAGCTAAAGTATTCATTCACAAATTATGCCAATATTAGACTAATTATGCCAATTCCACAAATTAACTTCTTTACAAGTTACAGCAGATTATCCAAAGTTCTATCAACATGTTTTGCTCAATTTTAGATCAAGCCTACAGATTTTCGTACCCCAAATTACCGTATTCAGTTTTAACGGATTTAACATATTAGACAATTTAACAGATTTAATCATCCCTTAAAATTCCATTGACATACCTCGCTTAATTAAAAATTAAGCCTAACTTTACATGCTTAAATTATGGTCATAATTCATAATATAACATATGCCCAAATTTCTAGTTAAATTTACATAGTACGGAATATTCTTCAAAAATCCCAAATCATGATATACAATATGAATTATGCCAAATTATAACCTTTGATTTCAGCGTATGTCAAATATCCAAAATTCCCATTTAGGCGTATTCACAATAAATAGTTATCCTATTTTAATATAGATCTTTTACGCCTAAATCATATGTTCTTTTTTTTCCAAGTCATAGATCGTCATATAAAATATGCCCCCAAATCTAGATCTTAAATTACAACATGTATTATGTCCTCAAAATCAGATCTTGAATTATAACATGCATTATGTTCCCAAATTACAAGTCATATGTTGTCATACAATAATTCTTCTTCTTCCAAATCATAAACCGTCATATATAGTATGCCTAGATCTAGATCTTAAATTACAACATATGCCCTTTTCTTAAACTAGTCACAAATCAGTCATGTCCAATTATGCATAATTCATTATTTTCCCCAAATTTAGCGTTCGTGCGTCAATCTCTTAAGAGATTTGACTCAGGCTCGTGGTAGCCTGGCTATAGAACAGAAGGAAGGAAGAGATACAGAATAGTTACAGTAATAAGATAGATCTACACCGAAAAACAGATCTGATAAATAGGAATAAGATAGATCTACATAGAAAAACATATCTGATGCATAATGTCGAATTCATATTTATAATCATGTCAAGATCATAATTAAATTTCATATTTGAAAATAACTGTACTCACAATTCGTGGTTTAAGAAAGAGAAGAACAATTCTGGGATCTGATTTTCTGGAGTTGATTTAGCTTTCCGTTGATGTAGGCGTTGATTTGTTATCTTTTAATCCTATTCAGATTGGAAGAAGAAGAAGCACTAGTTCTGGCTTAGGTTTCAATAGAGTAGCGATACCATTGATTTATTTTAATATGAATTAGAGCAGAGTATAGGCGTAATGAAATTGTGTGGAGAGAAAGTGAGGTTTGGGGGTGTTTAAATAGCTTAGAAGCAACGAATCTGGTCAGAACGAGCATCTAAATGCAGAAAAATGGATCTGTCCTCGGATCTGGAAAAGGGGGGAGGTCGACCCCCAAGTCTACCCCATGGTCGACCTGTTCTACCCAGGTCGACCCCCAAGTCGACCCCTTGGTCGACCTGGGTCCTGGGAGGGAATTTTCCCGCCCATCCCGGGTGTGTATTTTGAATTCGAATTTTGAATTTCGACTGAGCTGTTTAAATTTTCTGAAAACTTCTAAAGGCCATAACTTCTTCATACGGAGTCCGATTTACGCAAACTCGGACTCTATCTCAAGTAGAATTCCGAGACGAACGCAATGGCGTAATGCGTTTTCCTTAATTCTTCTTTTAAAAATTAAGTATACCTTGTTTTATTACTTTTTGTTCACAGAAAATACGGGGTGTTACAAATTCAAACCCAACGACTATCGCTCGTAGCTAAATACCCCTATTCCGAAGCACAATGGAATATGTTTCGTAAGACCATTCAATTATTAAGTAAGTTATTCTTCAAATTAAAGTATAAAACATTCAATTTTAGATTTGAACGTACATTTTAATTTGTCGAGGCCACATACTGATTCTAAAAATTCCCAAAAAATTAATCTAGCTATGTTGGGACGATATGGTCCCAATATAACTAATTTCGTCGAATTCCGATATCGTTTGAAAAATGGCCATTTTCTGGTCGATCCAATTTGACCGAAATCAACCAAACACATTTTCCTTTGCCACGCTCACACATTAATTCCAAAAATTATGGAATTTGAAATCTAGCAATAAATTGACATCCCACATCCAACGAAAGTGGTTTCGTCGAAAACGGAGGTCGTTTGCAAAATGTCTATTTTCAAGGGCTATATTTATTCTATAACGACCATTCTAAATATTCTACTGGCCATAACTTTTGATTCCCGCTATGAAATTTCGATTTTTCAGATTCATTAGAAAGATATTCTCAGATAGATTTAAATATTTTTGGTTTCGCTAAAATCGTTTTATTTTGCATCCTGTACGTTCACTCAAAGTTCAAATTCAATTTTTTAAGCTGCCGCGCTATTTCTAACTCATTATTTAATTGAAATAAATTATTTCAATTACTACAAATTCATTAAAATAACCAAATTAAAAATTTTAAATTGGCTCGGATTTTCCGGGTTGTTACAATCTCCCCCACTTAAAATTTTTCGTCCCCGAAAAGGAACCACCAATAAAGTAGGAAACAAAACGGAAATGCAAACTATTGTAAATGTACCTTGCACCGGAGTTAGTCAGAGATGTCCACTCCGCAATTGGGATAAGCTTGCTTAATGCTTTCTTCTGTCTCCCAAGTACAGTCTCTAGGATCTCCACTCCACTGCACTTTAACTAAATGGACCTTCTTGTTCCTTAGCTCTTTAGTTTCTTTGCCAATAATCTTTACCAGCTCTCTTCTAACTGCTAATTCTGGGGTAATTTCCAAGCCCTGTTGCGCTGCTTCTTCTACAACAAGATCTGGATCATGTACATGCTTTCGAAGTTGAGATACGTGAAACACATCATGTACTCCAGGCAACCAATCAGGTAATTGAACCTTATAAGCAAGAGTATAGGAAAGAGACCAATAAATCGGGTGCCAACTTCCCAATTTTACCGAATCGGACTGCTCCTCTCATCGGAGAAACTCGCAAATAAACTTAATCACCAACAGCAAATGCTAAATCTCTTCTTCTAGAATCAACATAACTTTTCTATCAGCTTTGAGCTGTTTGTAATCATTTCTTGATGAAATCGACTTTGTCTGAAGCTTCGCGAATCATATCGGGTCCCAACACAAGTCGGTTTCCAGGTTCTACTCAACATGCAGGAGATCTGCACGGTCTACCGTATAATGCTTCAAATGGCGACATTTTCAAGCTTGCTTGATAGTTGTTGTTATATGAGAACTCAACCAAATGCAGGTGGTCTTCCCATAACCTTCCAAAATCAATAATACAAGCCCGTAGTAAATCTTCTAGAATTCGGTTCACCCTCTCAGTTTGGCCATCTGTTTGAGGGTGATATGCGGTGCTCAGGCTCAGCTTTGTCCCCAGTTCTACTTGAAATACCTCCCAGAATTTTCTAGTAAATATTGGATCTCTATCACTGACTATGCACCTATGCTGATCGGCACTCCATGTAGCTTAACAATTTCTCTAAAATAAATTTGTGCTAGACTTTGAGCAGTTCTATTGGATCTAACAGGTATGAAATGGGCGGTCTTCGTGAAATGATCTACGATCACCCAAATACTTTCATTTCCTTTCCTGGTTCGGGGTAAACAATATATGAAATCCAAGGAAATTTTCTCCTACTTCCAATTTGGAATTTCCAACGGTTGCAATAATCCGGCTAGTTTCTGTTGGTCGCTTTTGACTAGTTAGCAAGTAGAGCACCTGCTAACATATAAAGAAATGTCTCTCTTCATCGCCTTCCAGCAGAATGTGCATTTGAGATCATTGTACATCTTACTTACCCCGGGATGAATGCAAAGCTTGCACTTATGACATTCATCAAGCACTTCTCTTTTGAGCTCTGGGATGTTGGGAACATAGATTCTTCCTTTTAATCTCAGAACTCCTTCACTATCTACTTGGAAACTGGAGACTTCACCCTTTTGAATTCTTTTGATCATCTGCTTAACAAAATTATCATCTTTCTGAAGAACGACGATCTTGCCTATTAATGAAGGTGTAACAATAAGATTGGCGATGATTGCGGTTTTTCTTTTAAGCGCATTCGCTACCACATTAGCTTTTCCCGGCGGATACAGAATATCTAGGTCATACGCTGCAAGAAATTCTAGCCAACGTTATTGTCTCATGTTCAAGTCTTTCTAGGTGTACAGATATTTCAATGATTGATGGTCTGTATATAATTTGAATTTCTCATCCAATAAATAATATCCCCAAATTTTCAAAGAAAATACGATGGCTAGCAACTCAAGATCATGAGTTGCATAATTCTTCTCATGCGACTTGAACTGGCGGCTAGCATAAGCGACTACTTAGCCTCTTTGCATTAATACTGCACCAAGACCTCTAATAGAAGCATCTGTCCAAACCGTCAAGTCCTGATTGCCATCGATAATTGTTAATACTGGAGCGATTGTCAATTTTAATTTCAGTTCCTGGAAAGCTTCCTCACATTCGGGAGTCCACTTTAATCTTTCGTGCTTCTTTGTAAGCTTGGTTAATGAACCAGATATCTTCAAAAAATCCTTAACGAATTTCCGATAATAACTAGCTAATCCCAGAAAACTTCGGACTTCTATGGGTGTAGTAGGCTGCTTCCAATCTTGAATTGCTGTAATTTTGCTTGGATCTACAGAAATTCCTTTCTTTGACACTACGTGGCCAAGGAACTTCACTTCATCTTGCCAGAAGATATTTTTAGAGAATCTAGCTTTGAAGACATTCTTTCTCAGGATCCCCAACACTTGTTCTAAATGTTTTTCATGCTCGCTTTCAGACTTGGAGTAGATTAAAATATCATCGATGAATACCAGAACAAATTTATTCAATACTTCTCTGAACACTCTATTCATTAAATCGACGAAGTATGCTGGAGCGTTACACAAGCCGAACGGCATTACTAACCACTCATAAAATAAGTCTGGACCTCTGAAAGCTATCAAAGGAACACATTCTTCGGCAATTCTTAGTTGATGAAAACCTGTAGCTAGGTCCATTCTGGAAAATACTCGCGCTCCATTCAATTGATCCAACAAATCATCGATGCGGGGTAATGGATATTTGTTATTGAGCATCTGCTTGTTGAGGTCTCGGTAATCAACACACGATCGGAGAGTATTGTCTGACTCAAGAACAAACACTATGGCTGCACCCCAATTAGAAAAGCTAGGTCTGATCAAACCCTTCCATAGCAGTTGACGAGTTTGATCACCTAATTCTTCTTTTTCTTTTAGAGTCATTCTTCGAATTGGATGTACTACGGGTCTGGCATTTGGAATTAGATCGATCCCGAATTCAATTTCTCTTTGCGGAGGTAAGTTATCGATTTCTTCGAACACATCCGCATAATGCTTAACGACAAGAATATTTTCTAAAAAAGTGGGAATAACTTCTAGTGTAGACCAAAACTCTTTTCTATCTGAGTCTGAGCCGCAGCAAGGTATAGTAATATGCCCAAGCTTTGTTTTAATCTTTACTTCTCTTTCGGCACATCTTACTTCGGCCTTGTATTTGGTTAACCAGTCCAGTCCAAGTATAATATCGAATTCAGAAAAATTTAGGACAACCTATTTGAAAGGGAATCAGTATCGAGAAAAAGAGATGGGCACTTTACAATATGAACTGAGAACAGTAGAACCTCCTATCGGATTGTGAACTCTTATCGATTCTTTAAGGTTCTTTAGATTTAACTTTAACTTTTTAACAGTGTTACTTGCAATAAAACTTTGTGATGCACCAGTGTCAAATAGTACGGAAACAGGAATATTTTTAATAGTAAGGGTACCTCCCAAAACATCGGGTTTACCTGTCCCATCTGTAATAGCTGGCAGATTCGCCCCGTCGTATACAAGCGCTACTTGTGAATTCTTCAGCAAAGGACAGTTCCTTATGATGTGCCCCGTCTGGTGGCAGTTGAAACACTCAACTGGGTTGCGGGTGTTCTGACTCGAGTTGGGTTGGTTGGTCTTCTGCCGCTTTAGAACGGTGCATACATTGGAGTAATGGCCAGCTTGACCACAGTTGTAGCAACTCCCCTTGGGTGGCCTTCTTGTCTGTGGCTTGGCATTTGTTGTTGTGTTGCTGGATTCGGACTGCCTTTCTGAAGTCTTGCGCTTGTTTCCTGCTTGATTCTTTGCGCGGTCTACTTGCATGTTCCTCAAATCCAAGCTCTCATAGTTACATACCATATCCACCATGTCGGCGAATGTAAGCATAACGTGGCTCATGACCTTATTCAGGTACTTGCGCTGAAGTCCATGTATGAACCTCTTATTCTTCGTCTTAACGGTCAGAATGAGCTCTGGAGCATAGCGGGATAACTGAGTAAACCTGTTGAGATATTCTTGCACAGTGTTATCTCCTTGTTGGAAATTGGCAAACTCATCATGCAAGCTCTCCATCTCTTGCTCTGGAACGAACTTCTCTTTGAACAGTGTTTTAAATTCATTCCATGTCATCACTACCTCTTCCTCATTTAAGGTGATGGCGTCCCACCAGAGTTGGGCCTCATCCTGTAATAGCCAAGTGCCCATAAAGCTTTTCCTATGATCCTCAAGACCAATGCCCCTGAAGATCTTCTCACATGTGTTCAACCAACCCAAAGCTTCAATTGCAGTACCGGTGCCCGAGAATGGCTTGCCTCCAAGATTCTTATATGTCTTTCCCACTCGGTCTAAATCAAACAGTCGTAGGGGTTGTGGTGGCTGAACCAAAGGCTCTGGGACAATGAGGATATTCCCTCGCCCTACACCGCGGCCTCCTCGGCTTGCTCTACCTCTAGCTGCAGCTGCTCGGGTAGCCATCAAAGTCAGTTCTGCATAAGCAAGAAAGGAGTCAAGCTCACAGAAATGATAATTTTTAAAGATATGGTAAAAGCAAAAGAATATATGAAAAGATAACGATGTACTGATCAAGTTATTTTGCTATTCTGCTTAGCTCAGTCTAGGACTTTACAAATCCTATCTCTAATGATCTACTCGTCTTAGAACACTACTGATTCTATCTTGACGAGGTGTTTAATGTGTTAAATTCCAGAACTAAGATTAATCAAAGCTCTGATACCACCTGTGACAATCTCAAAACCCCGTATCACGGAATTAAGGATAATCATTGGAATATAACGCATTAATCATCATCAGCAGAGAACAGATAATAGCATTAACAGAAAATAGAATAATTTACATCAATATGACAACGGAATCATAATATGTAATAACATCAGAGCAGCATAGTGTAGGATACAACTTAGTGCATAAAAGTAAATGATCAGTCTACATCAAGATCACTGGGACATATACATCATAGATACATAATAGAAGTAAATATGACTACATCGCGATAAGCAGAATCATATACATAAAGTAGTAATGGCGGAATATCAAATAGCCAAAATACTGAGAAGTCAAGTCCTCGCCATACGAGCCAAAAGGTGCACTCCATGCTGCAGTGCAACCTGTCACTAGGCTGCCCGTGTGAAAATAAGGGCACCCGAGTTTGCAAAGTGAAACAAACTACGAGTCAGTCATGGGACTGGTATGAGAAATCCACTTAACTGTTTAAACAACAATAACAAGGCAAATCATAGGACCACGCCACCTTCGCGGAACGGGTTTACTCCAGTGATTGCCAGTGCATTAAATAAGGTAAATTATTTAAACAACGCAATGCTTTTTATAAAAATGCATCCATTATAAGACTCATGTCCCATCATACAATACAACGCAAACCGGAGGATAGAGTTTTACCTTATAGTGGCCAAACTATGCTTAATACATGTAAAGAAAAATAATTTGATATTATTACTAGTGCATATATGTTTCAAAAGCAAATTCAATCATAAATATCAATCCTAGACGGCATAAGTGCCCCATACCACTATGTCGCCATATATAAGTTACAATTAAATTCGTGATTTCGTATTGGAAATTTGGATTCCGTCATGAGTCGAGGCAAGGGGATATACTCCTCACCGCTTCGAGACACTCTAGCAAAAGCCTCAGGACTACGCACTCTGGGTAGCCCTTGGAATCTGCTGGGCTGGTCCTCTCTTACGTTTGAGGATTAGTTATTCCTGAACACACGTTTCCTGGTCCTATCCGACCTGTCCATCGGCTCCGTAGAGACCGATATAATCGAGGTGCCTCACATTCCAACATCCACAAAGGTATAATAATCAATGATGTCAGGGCCAGTAAAACGCTGACACCACCCATTGCTAGAAAGAAATGTCGTGTTCTCCCAATGGTCCTTATCCCGTTTTTGACTCATACCGGGGTGTGAGGCTCGCGAATTAACGCTATACACGAAGCTACGCTATATTAAAGTCGTGCTTTGATCATCAACCACAAGACTCTACTTTTCAACAAAAGCCTTGATCATTTGTACCTTTGCATGCCACGCTGTCAATCCACACCGTACCATTGATTTCTACCGATACACAACCTCTGAGCTCGTACGTCTCAGAGAAGGGCATTAAGCAAGAGAATAAATTCTCCGCTTCCAAACAGATGTATATTTAGAAGAGATCAACGAATACAAAACATAATACACATCAGACACACAATCATTTACAAGTCCGTTCTGGGTCTGAATGAAACCAGAGGTACCATAGTCCTCGTCTCGTATGTCCAATAAAGGAGAGAGGCCCTTGCACATCCGGATGATCGACAAGTACGTCCAGACCACTACCACTGTAAACTCGTCAAGGGAGCTACCCATCTCAAAGGCATCAGTAGTAATCTACACGATGTGAAGATCGCCGGTCTTGCACCGTCTTCATATCTTCGACATTTATTCGTCGATCAATTATTTGAAATGAGGATGAACTCGGCCTTTTCAAATAATTCACGTATATTAGAATTCAAATCAATTATGTCCATGGTTAAATTATTCGACATCCACATTTCAATTCTTTATATAATTTTAATGTCAAACACATTCAACCATCAAATATCAAGCAAACCAAGTAGAATCGGTTTATTTCCATTCCATATCGCCTATAATATTTTATAAAGATATATCGCTATTTTTATTTATTTAAAAATAGCGCCATTTATTTAAACGACGTTTCAGGCCATCACGTGGCCCTGACGCTGTTTTTCTCTAATTTTGATTTACACATTTTTTAAAATTTAACCGTTGGATCTTAATGAAGTTAAGTCCGTTGGAAAAATTTCTTCAAAGCGAACCCAACGATTTCGGTTTCGGGAGAATCCGAAGGTCAGATCTCTCAGTATAATCGTTTAAAGTTACGATTTGAAAATACGAACTGCAGCGTCGTTATTCGTTTTATTTAATTTATATATATATATATATATATATATATATATATATAAATATAGTTCATTCTGGCGCTGTTTTTATTCAGATTTGAATTAAACATTATACACAATCCAACCGTTGATTTTAACAAACTTTATATCATTGGAAAGATTTTTCCAAAGCGAACCCAACGGTTCCGGCTTCGGGGAAATCTGATGGTCGGATTTCTCTATATAATCGTTTAAAATTATGATTCCAAAACACGAACTGCAGCTGCGCGATTCGTTTATTTAATTTACACTTATATATATATTATTCATTCGACGATTTCCATATCGTTTTTCACTTCAAATATTTCACTAACGCCTTTAAATTTCAGAAAATTTCGCTATAACCTCCTTTGTACGGGGAGGGGTCTGGAAATTTATTGGGCCGTATCAGGCACCCAATAAATCCTAAAAAGCATGCACATATTTATAGTGATATATTCCTGTGTCCACAGGGGAGTGTGTATAGATCATAACTCCAGAGAATAAATTCTCGTCACCCTATAAATGGTTTTTTGCCTTAATGACTAGAGAGACGTGTTTATTGTCATCTCCAGACCCGTGTTTTTTTTTATTAATATGGCAATTTACCGTTATATTTTAAATAGTCCATATCAGTCTTAAGTTCAACCTGAAATACAGTCATCGCCATACAAGCCTCTCGCTTGTATGGTATATCTTCAACCTCGTCACATAAGCTCCAAATGCTTATGTGGTATATGATAGGGTATGCTATCTTCAAGAAGTATGCCATGTAGTGTAGTTCAAAATTGATTGTTACTATCCTATAGCAACGTTTATTATTTCACACAGAACAACAAGCACTCTCCATCCAATGACATTCACAGGAGTTTATATAATAATAAAACTGCGTAGCCAACTCATTAAGGCTTACCTATTTGTCGGGCGCGCAAATATATTATTTACTCAACAGCTAATCCATATTCCTGTTCAACATATGTACATATATGCAGAACTAAGCTAAAAATAGTATTTCTAGCGAACAAATGTTTATTTCAACATGCGGTTATTTTTAACACTTCATACATAGGATAAAAATGATATTTTTGGCGAACAAAAATATGTTTCAACACATGTACATTTTTAGCAAGTCGTATACATGATAAAAATAATATTTTTATCATTCAAAATATTTATTCAACACATGAATGTCTTTAGCACTTCATATTCACAATAAAAATGTTAATTTTATTGTTCAATCCTTTTATTCAACACATGAATCCTTTTCAACACATGAATATTTTAAATAGTTCTTACATATAATAAAAATGATATTTTTATTGTTAAAACAATTTATTTAAAACATTAATATTTTATATACTTCATACATAAGATAAAAATGTTATTTTTGGTGTTAAAACAATTTATTTAAAGCACTAATATTTTATATAGTCCATATATATGATAAAAATGTGATTTTTACCTTTCCAAGAATTTATTCAACACACGAATATCATTCAACGCATGAATATCTCAACATATGAATATTTCATACATGCATACTTCATATACTTCATACGCATAATAAAAATGTGATTTTTATTATCTAAACACTTTATTCGTCACATGAATATAATTCAATACATGAAAATAATTCAAACACATAGATATTATTGAAAATTTCGGCAGCATAACGGTAGGGGTTAAAAACCGGCACCGTCCCGAGTACGGCTCCTCGCACTACCTTAGGCATCGCGGCGTTCCATAAGGGGCTTATCAAAATGATCTAAGATCAATTTCATATAATATGAATTTTCCATAATAATTCACATTGTTTCAACCACAAACAATTTCTTTCAACCACAAACAATTATTTCCAACCATTCGCATTTCAACTAATTTTCAACCATTCGCATTATCAATCAATTTCACGTCAATCACAATCAATTCATATCGTCCATGGTCTGTGGACGAGGGGAGTGTGTGTGTATATATATATATATATGTGTGTATATAAATATATTTCATTTCCATTTCAACACATATATGATTTTTACAACGCATGTATAATTTATACATCGCTCATATAACTTATACAACGCTCATACATGAGGTGTACAACGCATATATAATTTATATTTCGCTCATATAATTTATACAACGCATTTCCATTCCATATTTGAATTTAGAAGTCTCATATTGTTTTTAATCCTTCTGAAATTTGTAGCGAGCTCGGAATACGTTCTAGCTTCTTCTAGAATGTAGATGATGTCGCTATGAGTCCGATGTTTCCTGTTTCATCGAATTTTGTCAACATAGCAAAAAGATATGATTTTTATTTGAAAATCACGATTTGCAACACTTAGAAGTGTTATTTTCTATTAAAAAAAAGCAAAGGCTGATACCTTTCACGATGGTTCAAAACTAGGTCTAGGGTTTTCTCGAAATTTGTGCAATGTTAGGCCGATCAGTTGGTGCCACGCTCTAGATCTAGGAGAGGCGCTCAGGCAGAGGTGGGTCTGGTGCAGTTCGACGTCGGGGTTGAGGGGCGGCGACTATCCGAAGTCGCGATCTTCAAGGTGCTCGTTCTCGAAGCTGGGGCGACGCGCTGGGGTGAAATCGGTACTGATTTGAAGCCCGAGGAGCGTTCTTCAAAAAGTTCCAAAAGGGAAGTGGGTTTTGGTGAACGGAATGCCTGAAATCGGCCGGGAACGATGGAACAAGAAGCTTCGTCGACAGCAGGTTACGCGGGAGGGGGAGGGGGGGTGTTTCTGAATTTTTTTTATAAAATAAATAATGAATGGAAATTTATCATTGGCCGATATATATATTAGTTTGAAAATTAGGGTTTTCATAAACGAACTTCAATTCAAACCCAACGACTGACACTCCTAGCTAAATACCCCTATTTCGAACACAATGGAACATGTTTCGTAAGCCCATTCGACTGTTACAGTAAGTTATTCTTCAAATTAAAGTATAAAACATTCAATTTTAGATTTGAACGTACATTTTAATTTGCCGGGGCAACATACTGATTCTAAAAATTCCCAAAAAATTAATCTAGCTATGTTAGGACGATACGGTCCCAACAAAACTGATTTCGTCGAATTCCGAGATCGTTTGAAAAATGGCCATTTTCTGGTCGATCCAATTTGACTGAAATCAACCAAACACATTTTCATTTGCCATGCTCACACATTAATTCAAAAAATTATGGAATTTGAAACCTAGCAATAAATTGACATCCCAGATCCAACAAAAGTGGTTTCATCGAAAACGGAGGTCGTTTGCAAAATATCTATTTTCAAGGGCTATATTTATTCTATAACGACCATTTTGAATATTCAACTGGCCATAACTTTTGAATCCTGCTATGAAATTATGATTTTTCAGATTCGTTAGAAAGATGCTCTCAAACAAATTTAAATATTTTTGGTTTCGCTAAAATCCGTTTTATTTTGCATCCTGTACATTCAGTCAAAGTTCGAATTCAAAATTTTAAGCTGTCGCGCTATTTCTAACTCATTATTTAATTGAAATAAATTATTTCAATTACTACAAATTCATTAAAATAACCAAATTTTAAATTTTAAATTGGCTCGGATTTTCCGGGTTGTTACAGTCCTCCTTCCCTACCTATCTCGTGTATTGTTGTAACCTTGAACACAGAATCAAACATCAACAACGAGAATGCAACTTTGGTTTCTGTTTCGACCATCAAATTCCAATACGATATCAGGTTTAGTTTACTTACTTGATCCAATGCCTTTTGATCATCCACACAACTTTTCAGTGTCTCCATTACTTTAATTGTATTTTTTTTTAAATTTTTTGTCCACTATTAAATTGTAATCATTGATTAGGGTTTAGGTTTTATGGTTACATTAATGAGAGTTATAAGGTTAATATTGGAATTTTTATTAATATGTTTAAGAGGGGGCTAATTTATTTTAACCTCCCCTTAACAATTTTATAATAAATTGAAAATAGTCCTCCCCTTAACCAAAAGTCGAGTCCCTTTGACAATCCCCTTATTTTAAGCAAATCATTTTTTTTCAAAGCATCCTTTCATGATTTCAGGACTCTCCTCAAAATTTTGAAACTATAAAATCTGAAGTTGATAAGACTAACTATCCTCCTATTAATTCTTTTACCTTTCCTACTATTTCAACCATCCAATATTGGAAAAGTCTTAATTTATCATAAAAGGAAATTTTATAAAAGACACGCAACTAAATGTTGAATAAGGAAAACATCTATTTTCCCTTTGTTTATTCTTTTTAATTAAATCTCTCACATTGTCTCTACTGCTACCTACGAGCACTACTTCCAATTACTGCACTTCTTATTATATTTAAGGGTTATGTACTTTAATGCCTTGATCTACTTTTTCTCAAGAGAAATTGTTAGCATAAAAACTTTACATGATTCTTTTAAGGAAGGATTTATATTTTGTGTGAAATAACAAGGAATTTTCAATTTACTTCTTTATTGAACTAGACAATATGAAATACAGTGTTTTCTCATATTTTGTATATCTCTATACATTTCTTATTTCAACAAACACACCGACTTATAACTTGGTTGATTCATAGAAACTTATATGACTATTCCTTGCATTTAAATGAATTAAAGCATGTCAAATCTAAACGTACCTACAGAAAATTATTGTCATTCCTATTTATTAACCATTTAGTGCCAATGTTGAATTTTTGATTCAAATATTTTACGAATAGGATGTAATCAATTAATTGATTTGATTGATTGATCAATTAATTTATTTTATTGACTGATTGATTGGTGTGGTTGATTGATTTTATCATAGAAGAAAAGAAATGAATGATTATGTTTTAGAGATATTTTGAAGGGGCAATTTGAATATTTGCCTAGGTCTTCTATTCTCTTATATATGCAGCCTTCTTGGTTAGATCAGTACAACAACAAGGAACCAAATGAGACATAGGTTTGTCATTTTTTTTCATCGCTCTTCTTCTCCAACAATGTCTGTAGTCATCTAAATATCCTTTTTCTTTCTCAATAAGATTATTGATTCAATTGTATTTTGTTTATAACTTAGTTGATCCATTGAGTGTAAACAAAATTTGTTTTTGGTGAATCAATAAAGAGGGTGCTTGGGTTGAATATCTTATGTATTACTATTATTTTTGATTTATTGTGTTATTATTTCCAATCAAATTCATCTCCAAGTAATTAGGTGAAAAAGGTTTGCTTTGTTTTTAGGGTGTTTTGTTAAACTTCCGCTATGCAGAAAACCCCAACAGTTGGTGTTGAAGCTCAGTTCATCGCATAGCTTGGAGTGATTTTGAATTGAAGATTGTAGATGTCGGAGATGATGTTGCTTTCGTAGATGACCATTTTTTGTGGTAGATATTAGGGGATTTTGAAGGCCTATAATGGTGGATGCTTCATACCTGAATGGTCTGATTGATGGAGATGAGAAGAAACCCTCTCATATGGATGAGGGGAGATGAAAGAAGATGAAGTGGAAGGTGGATGAATGATGAGGAACCTAGTCCACAGCAAGGTGGAGAGGTTAATATGGTCACCACTGGTGGTCCTAAGGTGGAGGATCATGGTATCGACAGGGGTCTAGATGTTGATGATGCTCGAGGGATCCCAGAGATGAAGAGATCATGTCAAGCAGAAGACATGTGTTGATGTGGAAAAAAATCCATAAGTCAGAGATCTTATGATATTTCAAGAACTTTGAGACCATTGGTTTTTGAATGGTGCAGCTCAGGTGGTAGACGCATCTTTTGCAGGCGATGGGTTGTGTTTGTAATTAAGGTGTGGTCGTAGTCCTTTCAAATCGTCTGGGTGTGATTGTTTCCCTGAAATCAATTGAGTCCCTATACTCCAGAAATAGGTAGCGTGTATCTCGTTTCCTAGAAATCGAGGTTGGTTTTAATTAAGAGTAGGTGTCGTTGAAAGAGCTAGGTTGACTTGTTACAGGATTGCTGGAGATATGTGATATTTGAATCAAGGTGAAGTGTTGAATTTTTGGTTCAAAATTTTTATGAAGAGGATATAATCAATTAATTGATTTGATTTATCGATCAATTAATTGATTTGATAGAGTGATTGATTGGTGTGATTGATTAATTTTATCATAAAAGGAAAGAAATGAATGATTATATTCTGGAGATATTTTGAAGGGCAATTTGAATATTTGCCTAAGTCTTCTATTCTCCTATATATGCAGCCTTCTTGGTTAGATCAGTCAACAACAAGGAACCATGCGGGATATAGGTTTGCCATCGTTCTTCATCGTTGTTCTTCTCCAACAATAGTTGTAGTCATCTAGATATTTTTCCCCTTTCTCAATAAGATTATTGATTCGTTTGTATTTTGTTTATTTTTGGTTTTGTTCCATTGAGGGTAAACAATTTTTTTTTGGGTGAATCAATAAAGAGGGTGGTTGGGTGGAATACCTTGTGTATTGCTATTATATTAGATTTATTGTTTTGTTATTTTCAATCAAATTTATCTCTAAGTAATTGGGTGAAAAAGGTTCGCTTTGTTTTCAGGTGTTTTGTCAAACTTCTGCTGTGCACAAAACCCAAACAGCCAAAACTCCAATTCTTTCTCCAAATATATCGTCTTCATACTAAATTAATGCGGTCATTTGTGATTTAATTTCTCTATTATTAACCTTTTTATCTACTTTTCAAATATTGCAAATCCTTCTTTCATATAAATCCTTGTTCTTTCCAAAACACAAGTGCACATCCCACCACATTTGGGAAATTCCTATACTTCTCAAATTCCTACATCATGTGGATACTAATTTTTCAAATAATTAGATTTATTGTACACTAAAATTTGGGAATCCCACTATGGTAAATTAGAATTCACAATTGCAGATAACCAAGATAAAGTACAAAATCGAAAAAAAAACACTAGAGTTTTGGACAAATGATTGTGAAGATGTCGGTTGGCTGATAATTGTGCAAGACCATCTAGGGGTCAACAGGACTTTTAGGGTTATGAACAAATCAATACATGAAATAAACACTTACTCAACTGACAAGGTTGAAGTGATGAGGTGAAATTATGACTTGCTGGCCTTGATGATCGATCAGTCTTCCCCATCGATATGGCACTGGTTCGTAGCTTGTAGGAAGGAAAATATGTTTTGTTTAATATTAGTATGTCTAATCATAGAAATAAATAATAAATGGTGTTAGGAAATGGGGAATTGAATTTTGCAAGGGCGGCCTTCGGTTTTGGTGGGCAAAAGAAAAAAATCTGTGTGCCAGTGGTAACACATTTCTTTAAAAGTAAAGTGGATCCCATTGATACTTCATGAACCAATAAGCGGCTAGTTTTCATTGCGATTGCACTTTTGCACAAGCGGTTTTAGTAATTTTCTTCATAATTGTTCGTTTAAAGTTTGATGGGTTCCATGACACTTTCAGATATTTTTTACTTCAACAAATGAAGTTTATATAATTTTCTACTTTAGTATAAGTGTAGGTTAAATTTGAGTAAATAAATATGGAAACAAGTAGAGGACTACGATTAACAAAAAAAGGTCTTAAGGATACCTAGATGCCTTGATATTTTGTTCAATTTTATGTTAATTTAGTTCCTTACAAATAATATAAGAATTATCCTACATAGGTGGGAATTAATCACCCTAACTCAAAGCTAGTTCACCATAAGTAACCGTATTCTGGACAAGTAAAGATATAAAATAAAATCATATCTTAAGGGATACTGTTTGTATGAAAACCAAAATTCCACATTTTATCCATGAATAATAATATGCAGTAAGAAAATTTCAATAAATAATGTACGTCATAGAAGCAAGTTTAACTAGATAACCATTTTTTACTTTTAGAATAGTGAACCATGGTTGTAGTTTGCCACTATTGTTTGTTTAAAGATCAAACAAATTTTCTGGTGCATAATAAAAGACACCATTAACGTGCATTGTTTTCAAAAAAATTATGATTTCCATACTTCCTGTTTTATTTTCTTCGTTTCCTTTCTGATGAACTTGTAGGAATATTTTTGATATTTTCATGCACAAATATTTCATGTGCTAAGATCTTTACCTAGAAATTTTTTTATCATCCCAAGAAAGACATGAATTACACTATGAATAATAGATGTGTGCTTTTAATAAGAATAATTTTATTTGAAAACAACTACTATCATGGTGATGGCTCCCTAGGCATATATTAAAAGTTGGTATTAAAAAATATAAATGATTATGTATATGTTTTCAATTACATAATCTATTTTATTTATAAAGAAGTTCAAATATTTTTACTTAAGAATCACGAAAGCAAATACGAACAAACTAAATTTGGTTATCTTCATTAGTTGATCAATGAGAACAATCAATTTATGCATGAAAAATCCTTACATTTCCTTTTAGCAAGAAGTGACCTAATAAATATATCATTCTCATCACTCTTATGCAGCTAAAACCCTACTAAAGCTCCACTATATCTTATAGCGCTACTGCTAAATTTTAGAAACTATAATCTTACTTCAATTTCTATTTGGTAATTTACGCAAGTTTCCTTAATTAATTTATAAACTTCCAGTCTTTATTGTTTCCTTTTCTTTTGCATTAGTTAAGTGCATTTTTTGAAATTGATTATCTTTATTATTATTTCATAATATAGTGATCCTAACATAAAACGCATAAAAATTAATATTTTTGTAAAAATCATACACGCTTTCTACTAATAAAAATAACTAATGCTTACAAACCAACTTACAGGAACAAATGTTGGAAAATGCGCTTCAACATCAACTGATCAAGATGTTGCGATCTTATCACTTCTTATATATAGACCTTTCTAACATATCAACCTTCTACAACCAACATTTCTTAACCCTCCTTTCTAATTTTTAACGAACAAGATACATTCATTTCTTCCATCACCATGCCCAATTATGAAACAAACTATGCATCCCACATTATAGTGAATATGAAATACAATCTATGCATATTTTAAAATAATTTATTGACTAATTGACCCGAAGGAATAAATTTTCCACTCTTTATCTTGCCTACCTTGACCTTGAGTCTACCAATGTCTGTTTGCCATCTCTTTTACTTTTGTTAGCATCCCATTTTAACCTAAATTTTTTGATGGTATTCTCAAGTCTTGGTATTTATTACTTTTATTTTTGACGCTTCATATGAGCATATCTTAGATTTCGTAGATGTGTACTTAAATATCATTATCATTTATTTATGAGTTCTTCATATTGCTTGCACAAATATCTAACAAGCTATTGCAGTGTTCTTGCCATTACTACTTACACTTTACAAGGATTCCTTATCATAAATCCATGAGTAATCATTGTTATCTTCTTTATAACCTTAGTTTTCACCTTAAATTAACTAAGACTTTCATTCTTATCTAATCCATATTTTAAAAAAATTGTTTTTTTTTTACTTTTTTCCGATATAAAAAACTCTATAAAAAAAATTAAATCAACATCAACCATTAGATTTAACCCTATCAAATCTAAGCCGCACAGGGCCCTAAATTTACTTTGCATTTTTTTCTTTTATTCCGTGCATTGATTTCTTTCCTTTAACGTATTTTAACTAATAAGTTTCCAACTCTTTCTTATTCGTGCACATTTATTTGTTTGATACCACATGTTAATTATTTAATTAATTTGTTTTCCTTTAATTTATTCCTCAACTAATTGTATACATTACGAAGTTGTTTTCTTCGTTATGCAATCTCATTTGTTTGTTTCTAATTATACAAATATTATTTAGTTTGAAATTTGAAGGTTAACTAGTTGTTCCGTAATTTATTGATGCATTCTTAAATTTCCCTCTTTGTGCTATTTGTGTGTATACATCTTTTTATTTAATCAGGAAGGTTCACTTTTCTCTCTTAATTATTTTTATTAAATATTTTCCTTTTTATAAATCACCTTGGATCGTAAATCGAAATATTTAGCAGTAATTAATTAATATTAATTAATTAAGTTACCAATTTTACATATATAACTTAGCAAGGCCGACCAGTTTTTAGAGTGCTCCGTTACACTTTTATTATAGTGTGGTGCTAAAGGCACCCAATATGTTCTTCCTAATACCACGACTAAAAAATACCACAAGAATTAGTATTACACTCTTCTTAATACCACACACTTAAAAAATAGGGGCTACCACATTGTTTTACGTTAATTCTATTTCGCTCCATATCCGCCCGTCCTCATTTCTAAAACCAATCAATGAGTTAAACCCGAGATTTATAACCAATCAACGAATTCGATGCCACAATGCCGAGGAATATACAAAAGCCATGAATAAGGTTTGAATTAAGCAAACTAGAATAGAAACTGAGAGATTATGGTTCAGATCACCAAACAATTGGGAGATTACCGTACGAATTTGAATTTTCCTACGAGAGATGCGAATAAGACAGCGATTACGAGAGATTAGGGTTTTTAGATTAGCTTAATACATGATTAGTTCGGCAAATAATGATTGAGTGAGAGATAAGAATGGAGAGGTAATGTGGTATTAGGAAGCATACAAAATTTAATGAGTTTTATTTTTTATTGCGGTATTAGGAAGAACATATTGGGGTGCCCTTAGCACCACACTTATTATATTAAAATAATAAAACAGGTCCAGCTGATACACAATATATGTATCAACCACAAGAGACACGCTCCGCGCAGAGCTTGGACCAAGGTCCAACAAATCACATATGACAAATTACACTTCTACATGACAAAAAACCAATGCATTTACTTAGCATTACATAACATCTAAAAAATTACATAGAGAATTCCTTAAGCCTAAAGTTGGCTCAACTTATCAAATCACCCAATTACTCATTATTGAGATGAAGACCACGAAGCCGACTACTAGTGAGAGAATTGCTAAGTTCTTTGGGTACAGGCGATCCTACTCGGCCAACAACAGTTATGGGAGGAGGAAGCTTGTAAGCCACAAGGGAAGGATGTGTGCGTACGGCTTTTCTTACTTGGGCTTGCCTCTTTTTTCCCTGAGGATGACGTGGATGCTTCATGTTAGCAGGAGCTAACAGTTGCATTTCCTTTACTGGAAGTCTTCACATTAGGAAGTTTGAGAAATGGATTAGCATTGTTTAGAAAACCAGGCTTGAAATTTAAGTTACTTGTTTGAGTGGATGGGTTCATACGAGGAGGAGAAACGACATAAGGCACATTCTTTACAATCCCACCTAAGGACATGGCAGTCTCGAACTCCCTAATATCGTTTAAAAGGATCTGCATAACATCATCTTTATGCATGCCTTTCTCACCATCTGTGTTGCAAGACTCAGAGTTTCTGCTTGTGCCATTTTCACTCAACCTATAGTCCTGTTTGTCATTTCCTTTAGAAACCATAATTTGTTTACCCTTAACTTTGTTACCATGGAAATCCTTGCTATTCACATAAGTGTTAACACTGGCCTTGGGGATAGCCTGCATTAGATCAGAACCAACAGAGCAAAGATTGTCAGGAACAACCAATTTTTGAACATCAGGTATCTCATCTTCCTCAAGCTCCTGAGAGTCAGGCTGTTTTTCACTATCATCACATAAATCACTAACTTCATCAAAACTAATACCAATCACTACGTCATAATTACCAAGAGCCTCCAAACCACTTACATTTTTCAGCTTTTCAGAATTCACATCACCATCTATCTTTCCCCATTTAATAGGGTTTCTAACCGGATTTATTTTGACCTTTTTGCTACTCCATGATGGCATCTTTCTGGATTGTTTCCTTAGTGGAGCAGAAAAAATATCAACATTGATAACAATCTTTTGATTTAAAGCTTCACCACTATCCTTTTTAACTCGAGTGATTTTCTCTATTAAAATTTCCTTACCATCCCTCCTTGTTACTTTCTCTACTGAAAGTTCGTATCTAGATCTACAAGGGAACTTGTCTTGTGTATGTCCATAGACCTTGCAACTAGAGCAAAGGTTAGGTTTACAGAGATAAGTAACTTCCACCTCATGCTCAGTGCCATCACCTAAAAGCACCAGGAAGGTTTCAGGCAAGTCACAATTGGGGGTTACCTTCCTCATGCATTTCGCATACCTAAGCCTTTCAAAACTCTATGTGGAGTGATCCATACACAAAATCTTTCCTACCCGAGAGGCAAGCCAACAAATACCAATCCTAGACCAAGTAACCATTGGTAAATTCAATATTTTAATCCACATAGGGACTTGTCTAATGCCTTTACTCGAGTTAGCCATTGACGCATCCCATTTCTTAACAATAAATACCTTATTTCTAATAATTATAGGGTCATCCTCAAGAATTATTTTCCTATCTTCACTATCGGCTAGAAGAAAGTAAAACATGTTACCATTCGATTTTACTTTGATAGGACTACGAGGTTTCCAGTGCCTTTTGTGGTGCGAAGGATAACGGGGCATCAAAGAAGAAGTCAATTAAGTAGTCTTGCCACACTTCAACGCTACCCTGAACGATATCGTCTATTGGAACAAGCCTTGTACCAAAGTACTTTAGCATAATCGGAGGAGGCGTGAACACTCCGACATTCCGTGGTTTATTGCAAATAACCATGACCACTTTACGGAAGGTAAAGGAGCACTACTACAGAAATTGTTTGTTGCTTCGCCTTATTTGCTTCTGATGTGCTTGCAACAGAAACAAATAATATTATTTGCTTCTGTTCCATTATTACAACGGAAGCAATTAGTCAGAGAAAACAGAAAAAAAAATCTACAAATACAAATTTGCTTCCATTGTTGTGTAGAAACAGAAGAAATAACGTGGACACATGCCGATTCTATGAACATTGGACGCAAATGTATTTCAGAAATTGGCTCGCATAAACCCAATTATACCCACCCAAAACAAACTATAATCGCCTTTCCTTAATTTCACAGAAACGAAAGTGAGGAAAAAACCCCAATTTTGTTTCTCAACGTTTCTCAACGTCGATTTCCTTCTGTCCGCCTATTCAACACGACATCCACTCACGCAAAGTTTCTTTCCTCATCGCTAATTTGGATCTGCTCGCTAGTTTGGATTGCTTCAGGTAACTATTTACTAATTCTCTTGTTTGTTATTTCCTAAATTAATGTAATCTGTTTTGAGTTTAACGAAGATTTTAAAGTGATGGATGATTTATTTGTTAAGTTATATGTTATTAAATTTATGTGATTGGTAGCGGAAGTACCTTAATTAGTGTTTCTCGATTCAGTAGAATTGATGATGAATACTGTGGTTGTGCTTTGTTAGTAATTTAAACATTTTCTTGGATTACTTCTCAAATATGTTTTCTTTTCTTGTTATTTTTTTTATTCGTGTTAAAAATAGTTTGGATTACATAATTAATCTGTTTTTTAATTGGTTTTTTACAAAATTAAGCCATATTCTTGAATGAAACATTTCGTTCATAGTTATGGGTGAGGGGTGTCCATATTCGATTGATTTTATAATTCTTTATATTATTGTTTTTCCTCTTTTGTCGAAGTTCAATGCATATTCGATTGATTTCAATTTTCAGTTAGCTTCATTGTACAAATCCAAAAACATAGAGCTATTAAGATTCAACAACATCAGAGTTTGCTAGCTGTTTAGCTGAGAGACCGTTCAAGCCACTACTATCATATATTCTAGTTGCTAAAAGTAGGCTAAAAGTAGGCTAAAATAAATAAAGCCAATGAGATGCCTTCACCAGCACTTTACCAAGCTACACTATAGATATTTGTCATATACTCTAGTTGCTTTTGTTGTTTCATGGTTCGTATAGGTCCATGTAATAATGTTAAATTTCCTATATGAAATTTTGGTCAATAACATAAACTGTTGTTTTTTTGGTGAGATTTATCCATAATCATATATTGGAAAACACTGTTTATGTTAGTCATAACCAAACTTCTCTATCATTTGTACTTCTAGCTGCGATATTATTTTTGTTGTAGTTGGTTTCTCTCAAACATGATGACTCATAACCCTTCTAAGTTTTCAAATTTATTGTTGTGTTGCAATAAATTATGTTTAGCACTACAATATCTGGATTATAGTAGGTCACATATCTTCTTTTTAACATCCTATTCATGTCTTTGTTCTTGCACTTGCAAGTACTTTGTACTGTTAATATTGATTTACCTTTTGTTAAGGATTTAAATAGTTTAGAATAATATTTTTTCCATAGATAATATATGCTATTATCAAACATTCTCCAAATTTTTATAACATTTTGACATGTGTTTGTCAAATTATGGAACAATGCATAGAAATTAAAATTTGTTAGCAATTAGTTGCCTTGTCCTTGCATTTTTTATACGAATTTCTTGGATAATATGTGTGCTAAATAGCATTGGCGTAAGGGAGATTTATTTGTAGACTCACCGAAGCAGATATAGCTATGTTTTGAACAGCAAAAACCTTCCTTTGATTTGTTTTATTCTTCTCTTTTTCTTCTTTCAGGAATCACATGAATAGTGAACTTCGACTGTAATTAAGTTAGATGTCCATATTAAAACAGTTTTATGTTTGGTTTGTACTTTCTTAATTGCTTTATTCATTTTTAAAAGTATATAAAAGTCTGATCTATGCTAAATAGTAAAGTATTTTACTTTGCAGGTACTTGCCTTATTGCAAATAATTGATATGTAAAAGTCCCCCAGCTTCACTCTGGTCTTTTTTAATTTACACTGTTTTTATCTTATTGATTACTAAGGTCACATAACTGAAAACGAGCACCTCTTGACTTTTTATTTTATGGTTTACGAGTGAGTATACCTTGCCGGTGGATGTTCCCATGAGTATACTCTTCTACGTTTTCAAATGTATTAAAATAAAATAGAATATGACATTTATTATATGTAAAATAAGATATATCTTACTTCAATTTGTTATTAAATTACACTCAACCAAATGGACATAAGCCTGATAGAGATTAATATTTATCTAAACTAAAGCACGAAGTACTCAAGCTTTTGCTACTTAAAGTAATTTCTGCTACTCAAAGTAATTCGTTGAGCTAATTGATCCTTTTTGGCAAACACAATATAAGAATAAGAACTAACCCTTTTTACATCATTTCATGTTATGCATTAAAAGCTGTTTGGTTCTTTACATATTTCATGTGGAAAACACTAGCAGAAGCTCATGCTTTAGTAGCTTTTAGGATATCATGAAAATTTGGTTGAAAGGCAAAATAATAGTTTGAAATGAGGAGTTTTATATTCAAAGTGAATTTCGCAGTAGTTGACATACAGCTGGAAGGAGAAGTACTTCATGTCTTACGTAAAAGGTTTGGCATATACAGTTATGCACATTTTATAACTACAATTTTGTTTGGATATTATACATGTTTACTGCTAATTTTCTGACTTATGTAGTCTGCAATAATTTGTCTCATGCATAAATCCAGTAATTCGTTTCATTATTGTTTTTTATAAATAGACAATTTTCAGTTTTTCAAGTTTTCAAATTTTATTAATCACTTTCAGCTATCTATTGCCAATTATTTTTTGCTTCCTTCAAATTTTCAAATGCCAAAGGTATATTTGTATACCTTCTCCATTAAACTACAATTTGTATTTCCCATGATATTACTCCAACATGAAATTATCAAAATGCTATTTGAAAGCTCTATTAGTGGACATCAGTCCAGTAGCAGAGAGTATATGATACTGCCAAAATGTGACATCACTTATATATAGTTTTTGTTTGAGTTAGATATTTACGTGGAACAGTGCAACAATCGATGCGGACGGGGGGAGCAAAGTATGTAGCCGGCGAACTTAGTTGAACTAGTATTTATGTTGTATGCTGTCAAAATTTACCTTTTATATTGATCTATTGGTTGACTAGCCTCACACCATTTCGTTCTTAAGTTTGTGAACATGCGTCCTAGAATTTGATCCAATATCATTTACGTTGGTCAACAATATAGAGATGCAAAAGGCGAATTATATGTATAACATTAAATTTAATTTGAACACACTAATAAATGTGAAGAGTAAATTAAACGTGTTAGAGAAAGAAATAAATGTAATTTATAATATTTAATTTGATTTTAATGGAACTGAATATCTTAAAAGCTGGAAGAATACATTCGAACTGTCATATTTGGATATAAAAATTCCTATTATAACTATACATGATTTTTCTACCTATAGAATAAATGATGATGTTACTGTTTTTTTTACATATAGTATTACAAACTTTAAGATTAATGTTAATGAGTTGCAAAATCAACCTTGCAACAAGTGTATATTTTGAGCTTTGGTAAAAGAGTATAGGAAATTTTATGTTCGATTAATGTTTTTTTGTTTGTTTTAGTTTCAACATATTTAAATTATGTTATAAGCAATGGGAAATTATTAATTAAGTTTCATCATTAAATTGGATTTATTGGTAGTTTTATCTAGTTTTTCTTGATACAATCTCTCTTATCCAATAGGTAACACTGTTATCTTGAATGACGTTGGCAAAAGGTTTCAAGAATGTCATATTATCTTATGTTAGACTGTCTTGTATGGGGTAATTATAATTCTGACTTTTATAGGTTTGCATGTCATACAATAGATAATAGTAGCAAAAAGGCATTTCTTATGACATAAAGTGACTGACTTCACTGTCACATGTATTAAGTTTTCTTTCTCTCTACCACTAATCAAAAGTGTCTGTTTTCCACTTTATCATCAATAGTCTTTAAATATGTATAATCCTAAGAAAAATTCTTAATTTTATTTTTCAATGCTCACTACATAGTTTGAGTTTTTCTTTGGAATATTCCTTTAAAATATTGGTCCATGTTTGACTAGCTAAACCTATCTATATTTAATTATTATGAGTTAAAGACATTAAAGGAGCTACTTCAGCTGTTGATAAATTGTGCCTATATTGTCTTAGATCACTCAAATTGCAGGATACTTTCTTTCCTTGATTATTCATATGTTCCATATTTCTCATTCTAAGTCTTGAACAAGTCACCCGTAATTTAGCGGATCATAGTATGTCTAATTATGTAATAAATGGTATTGAAAAATATGTGCATATTTTTGACCTAGATATCTAATCTATCCTCACATAAGAGCCACTCAGGAGAGTAAGGGTACATTCTTGGGTCTCTTCTTCTAGTTTTATTGAATCATTCTTTTTTCCTTTGTGTTATAAATATGGGAATTGTATTATCTATGCATTTCTATCTATGCACTTATTGTAATGTGCTATGATAATCTGACTATTTTGCGTGATTGCATTTCCAATATAACATAAGTAGTTATACAAACACAATTAAAATGTTGATTAATTGCTCTGTATTTGTACCATGTTTCACGTAGCCAGCTAATTCTAATAAACACGTTTGCACAGGTTTAAGTTTTGTGCTAATCACAGTGGCTGGTTTACTGACTAACGTATAATATTTTATCAAATGTATAAATTTATGGACTAGCACTTGCAAAAGATGAAGGATGGAAACTCTTTTCCTCCAAAACCCTGAAATGTGCTTAGATATTATATGTTCTGTCATTTTATATTGGGAGTGCGCTGTTTAATTTGCTATAATTTATATGTGCTGTCACTTTATATTGGGAGAACTTAGCTTTTTGTTGTAATTATATAGGCCTGACTATATATTTCAGAATTTTAACACTGTCAATAAAATAAAATTTTAAAAGTGACACTTAAAAACCTGAAATGAGCTGCATAGAGGCTGTTTGGTGATAAAACATTGAAATTATATACTAGTTTATTTTATATTATGTATTTTGTGTTTTGAATTTGCACGCAAACTCGCTGCAAACTCAGATTGCAAGCTGAGTTTGCACTGCAAACTTGCAACAGTTGAGTTTGCAGTGCAAACTCGGTTACAAACTGAAACTCAGTTTGCAGCTAAGTTTGCAACTCAAATCTGAGTTGCAAACTCCCTTTGCAACAATGAGTTCACATTGGTGATGTTGCTTTTTTTAAATGTCCATATGAAGATTAAAATTTACCAAACTGTCAATTGCTTACTCCCGTTAGCTATCGAGAAAATCATCTGCTATTAGAAACATCATTGCTAGATACCCACTAAAACGTTCATTTTGCTTTGATATCCAGGTACTGCACTATATCATATTGTAACCAACAATCAGAGAGCAACATGTTTGAACAAACTCATGAGAAACTACATTCACCGAGGTTTGATTTGTTTCTAAAGGTTTGCTTTTTAGTAAGAGCAGCATGTTGTAAATACAGCGCTCCATCTTAAAACTGTGATTTTGTAATTAATAAGTTGTGGTTCTTAGTTTGTACTTGGTATTTTCTTGTGTTAAGACCAGATTATTAGCAGTATTATTGAATCATTTTGTTTTCTGTTATGTTGTTGCTTTTAAATATATAGATTGTAACACTATCAATGAAATTATTACACTCAATTGTCCAATTTATATTGTTATATAGTATGATTTTATAATTGCAAGAGATAATTATTTGTGACATATATCATTTCTTGTTTGAGAATTATAGTGATCTGCAGGGTGTATTTTTTTGTCAAATATGGTGTTTTTGCTTCTGATGTAAGCTGGGAATAGAAGCAAAAAAAGACATTTGTGTTGCTTCAGTTGTGTACCAGAAGCAACAGATTATGATCTATTTGCGTCTTCTTCATTTACTTTAGTTGTTGAACAGAAGCAACATAGGGTAAGAAAACGAAGCAAAAAAAAGTTTTTTTCTTCCGTTTTCCAGCAGAAGCAACACTTTTTGGTTTATTGCGTCTTCTGCATTTGCTTTGATTGTAGAACCGAAGCAACAGGGGGTAAACACCAGAAGCAACAAACTAGTTTTGTAGTAGTGGAGGTCTGCTGGAGGAGGAGGTAGCAGTGATGCGAGGGAAGAGGGTTTGGTGTAGGCGAAATAGGGTCAGGAAGAGTGTTCAACGTGGGGAAGGCTCGAGGTGGAGGACACTGTTTCGAGTAGCTCGAGGGTTGAGGCAGTGAGGTTGCCATTTTTTATTTTACACGTATACTTGTTTGGTCGCCATTTTTTATTTTACATGTATATTTTACACGTATAATTTTTTGGTTGCATTAATATGTTACTGATTATACTAATATTCTCTAATTTGAATTCAAACTTTCATAATTTTTTAAAAATCTGTTTTTACATTCTCTTCATTATTGTCACCCATCTCCAAAAATTTGTTACCATTTAATTACGTATTCAAACTTGAATTTCAAACGAATATGTATGCATGTATATATATGTATATGAAACACCCCACCTCCGTTAGGGTCACTCTCAAAGGGAATGCCCTAATTTTGGTGGAGGTTTATAAGTACAAGTCACAGATATACAAGACAGATATAAGAACACATATTTATAAACAGCGGAAGAACAACAAACTTTTATTTCATAAAGTCAAATACGTGTTACAACAACATCCTTTCCAAAAACATAACATAACACTTTCATAATCTGTCTTGAGTACATGATTTAAAGAAGCATAAATAAAACATAGATAAACTGCAAAAGCCCCATAGTGGATTGTCCAAAGCCATAGTTCAAAACAGGAAAGTCCAAGCAATACATTTCTCTTCTTCAAGCTGGATGTTGAGGTTGGTCAAGCTGCTGCGTTCCCTCCCTGAGGACCTGGGGGGGGGGAACGGAAGAAAGAAGACGAAAGAAAAATAGAGTCAGACATAAAGCCTGAGTAAGTCTAGTACTACTTTGTCTATGAATAAAGAACTGGGTATGATAAGTAAAACAGGAAGTGGGCAAACACTATGAACTTGGTTAAGTTACCTAGGGTCGAATATACTATCGTACCCCATGTTAATCTCTGAACCCATATAAACTAGTTTCCAATTTGCACCCCATAATCAGGGTGATGTGATCCATTCAATGATGATCGGCTCCTACTCGCATAGTTACATGTGTCTTACGGCCCCCGATGTCGTAGTTACCTATGCTGGTCCCACCATGGGGTGTATCAAGTCCCATAGTGGCAACCCGACACAACCTTAGAGTGCACAGGTATGCTACTGGTGTCCAGTGCCTTATTTTTCTGCGCCGGAGTGTGTGCACGCCCACACTCCGTTAGAACCTACACTGCTACACCACCGCCGTCGCTTTGACCTCTTACAATCAGCCCAGTAATCGTGCCCCACCCTGCCTAGTTTCAGGGTATCCTGATACACCTTTTAGGGTTACTGCTGAAAAGGGTCTCCCGTTACTAGGTTTTCTATCTCTAGCCAACATGCTAAGTTGGTTAAGTGTTTCCTACCTAACCCCACCAGTCCGTTTAGTTTAGCATGTTCCATTTTGATTAAGTTTTTAGTCCACTTAATCCTAACAATCCTGACTCAGCCTTAATTGTCTTATTAAGGCCCTGACCTCTCACATTAGACAGGTATTGTTGTGGCTGCCTGTTGCCGGTTGGTTCCGGGCAGTCTTACGCCACAACTCAGTCTAACCTCGGGTCCCTGCTGGGCTCCATGTTTAACCTCCCACATTGGATAGGTATTGTTGTGACTACTGGACAGCCGGGCGGTTCCGGGCAGGTTTACATCACAACTCAATCCAACCTCGGGTTAAACACATCGTATGTTCTACATTTACATATCTTGTCATTCTTCTTTATTTATATGTAAATATTTGCGGCCCATTATTAAGTTAATGGTGTAAAGGTTACACCAATCACGGGCCCAACCCATACTTGAATTTGGGCCCTTCTATTTTATATTTTCATTCATTAATTTATTTTTAACCCAACGTTATTTTCCCCCGTTTTACACGTCCGTTTATATATATATTGGGCTTAGCCTTTTAAAGCCCAATTTAGCCATGCGAAAAGGGGAGGCTTATGGCGTATACACAAAGAGGGGAAGGTGAGCGCATGAACTTGCAATACGACGTTGGAAATACAAAATAGAAATTGGTGTACTTGCATAGTGGTGACATAGGTGACATGAATCAAAGCATGTGAACTTGCATAGGCTTAACTATAACATGAACCTATATTCTTATTTAGGCATAATGTCAAACATAAACATGTCATAAATATTCATAGCATAAGCATGGCATAATGTCAAACATAAGCATGGCATAAATACTTCTAGCATAAACATGGCATAATGTCAAACATAAGCATGGCATAAATACTTCTAGCATAAACATGGCATAAACATAAACAAGTCATGTTCATAAGGTTTCTACATGTTTACAAAGGGGATACTTTGTTACTAACACAAAAGCATAGTTCAACTTAATCATGGTTTAAGCCTAATCACATAACGATGGTATAAATATACTTATGTATAAATATTCCTAATCATGGTGTTTGCTTTAAACTTGCAAAAAGGGATTTTTGAGTCTAACCTAGCCATGTCTCACATATGTCATCATATAATTCTTTTAAACAAGATAGACTTAATTCATAGATTTCAATTATGCCAAATATCATTCATAGCCTAGCCATATTCATAAGCATGACTTAATACATGAATTATGGTGTCAAAATTCCGACATAGTTTCATATGAACTATAACAACCAAACTTGTCCCAATTGCTTGCAAAACGATTTATGCACAAAGTATACATCATGCAACATAATAACAAAGCCCCAAACTTGCATAAATTTCACTCAACTACATACATGTAGCTTCAACATAGATTACATAATTTGCGCAATATTCTAAACGTATATTTGCATAGAACTACCGCATGTAGTTCTTTATAATGAATAACATAATTTTGCACAAACATGAATTACTTCCATCGCCACAATTCAAGCATACACATCAACACAGTTGTTTATTATACGAAAGCAATACTCTACTTACAATGGTTGTGGCGAATTCCCTAATTAAGAGATATGATTCCTTTGTTGAATTGATTGGCTTTAGGTTGCTTGAATTGCTTTAGACTTTAGAACTTTCTTCCTAATCCTCTCTCTAGTTGGCGGCTACTCTTAGTCGTTCCTCAGCAACATGGCGGCTATGTTCTCAATTTGAATGAATAGATTAGGGTTTAGTCTAGGGTTGTTTATATAGAGGTTAGGAATTGATTAGGACCATTGATGTTGCTAGGTTAGATCGTAGCCATTCATTAGGAAGAGAGACCAATAAAAACCCGCCACCTAGCCCTAATGACAAAGCAGACCACAGAAATTCGACCACACACCGACCTGGCCAGCCAGGTTGACTGGGCTCGACCAGGTCGATACCCCTGTCGACAGGGCTGTCGACAGCCCTGTCGACATGGGTAGCCCAGGTCGACAGCCCAGTCGACCTGGGTGGCCCAGGCGGGTGTTCTTCCACCCTGGCCCAATGGGCCCCCCTTCGGAATATTTAATTATTTAATTCTGTTTGAATTTTAAATTTAATTCAAAAACTTCCGAAGGCCATATCTTCTTCATACGGACTCCGTTTTTCGAAAACTCGGACTCTATTTCGCGTATTTTTCCGAGACGAACGCAATGGCGTATCCCGTTTCCCTTAGTTCTTTGATTTGAATTTGATTATACTTTAATTCATGAATTTCACAGTTATAGAATTTTCGGGGTGTTACATTCTCCCCCACTTAAAAGGATTTCGTCCCCGAAATCTTCAAGTTAGGAGGAATGTATATCCTAACATCCAATCATCCATCTACTCATCCATCAAACACGAGCATCCATTGTCCTTAAAAGACTTCTAATGCTTCATGATCATATGCGAGGTGTGTGTGTACATGAACTTATCTAATGCAAAATCAGGCGGTCTACTGATTCAGTTGACCTCCTTAATGCGAATTATGTAAGTGCCATGAATCCATTATGTATGCAAATTTTCCTATTCTTGATTCTACATGAGTGCACAATCATTCAATACAAATGCAGCATCCACATGACAATACATTAAAGTTCACCCACATATGAAAGCAAACATATATGCATATGCAATATGAAGTGACTGAGCCGATCTAAAACCTAGATTGTGTGTGTATATGCAACCACGAGCAACCACTAGCAATCACTTGCAACCACTTGCAATCATCATCCATAACATGTTTCGACTACATGTTTCCATCCAAAAAGATTCTACCTAAAAGATACGGTCGAGGAAATATACCTAAAAAGATAGATAAAAGCGCAACTTAAGGAAAAAGGAAAGATCAAGGATATACCCTCGAACAGAAAAGGGTAGGCAGTGCGGATTCTAGCTTCAGTTTCCCAAGTCGCGTCTCCCTCGGTGTCGCTCCACTGGACTTTGACGAGCTTGCCTTCACGGTTGCGTAGCCTCTTCACTTCCGTTCCTAAGATGCGGGTTGGAACTCTTCTTATGGTTGCCTCGCGTTCCACTTCGACCTCTTCGAGGATATTTGGCTCTACCACTTCGGCAGACTCATGCAGACATTTTCGGAGATGTGAAACGTGAAAGACGTTGTGGACTCCAGCCAACTTCTCGGGTAGCTCTAATCTATAGGCCATTTTCCCGATTTTCTCGATGATAGGGAATGGCCCTACGAACCTTGGTGCTAGTTTTCCTGTGGTTCCAAAACGAACAACGTTCCTTAGCGGTGATACCTTGAGAAAAACTCTGTCTCCAACTTCAAATTCAAGGTCGGTCCTTCTCTTGTCGGCGTAGGACTTTTGTCTGTCTTGGGCCGTCTTCATCCTTCTTCGTATTAAGTCTACTTTCTCTGTGGTCTCTCGGATCATGTCTGGTCCAAGTATAAGCTTATCCGTGGACTCCCACCAACAAGTGGGCGATCGGCATGGTCTTCCATATAAAGCTTCGAAGGGCGCCATTCCGATGGTTGCTTGATAGCTGTTGTTGTAGGCGAATTCTACTAAAGGAAGGTGGTCTTCCCATGTCCCTCCGAAGTCGAGGACGCATAGCCTTAAAAGGTCTTCCAAAACTCTGTTCACACTCTTTGTTTGGCCGTCGGTTTGGGGATGATAGGCTGTGCTCAAGCATAACTGCGTTCCTACTGCTTCTTGCAGACTCTGCCAAAATTCGCTGGTGAAGATGGGGTCTCGGTCACTAACAATGCTAGACGGTATTCCATGGAGTCGAACGATTTCCTTGAGGTACAGTGATGCTAGGGATGAGGCAGTTCTCTTACTTTTGACGGGTAAAAAGTGGGCGCTTTTAGTAAGCCTATCCACTATTACCCAAATGCTAGTGTTGCCTCTCCTAGACCTAGGCAGCCCATCGATGAAGTCCATTGAGATGCTATCCCACTTCCACTGCGGGATCTCCAGAGGATGTAGTAGTCCGCCAGGCTTTTTCTGTTCCGCTTTAACCTGTTGGCACACCATACACTTGGAAACGAATTCTGCCACGTCCTTTTTCATGCCGTTCCAGAAGAAAGTCCTTTTTATGTCTTTGTACATTTTATCCCCGCCTGGGTGTATCGTCATCTTGGAGTGATGTGCTTCCTCGAGAACCTTCTTTATTAAATCGTTTGTCTGTGGGACGCGTAGTCTTCCGTCTCGCCTTAGCAAACCCTTATCGTCGATGGAGTATCTGTTGAGGTGACTTGAAGTCTTACCCCTAATTAACCTATCAATTATTTCCACAAGCTGAGGGTCTTCGCGTTGTGCTGTCCCTACTGAATCCACTAAAGTTGGGCGCACTTCAAGAGATGCTAGCAAGCCCGGTACGAAATCGGAGGAGGGCCTAAAGTCGAAGCTGGCTATAAACTCTAGGCTTTGTCTTTCAACAAACAACGGGCTTAGGGTCAATTTCTTTCGGCTCAACGCGTCTGCCACTACGTTGCCTTTGCCCGGAGTGTAGGAGATTTCGAAATCGTACGAGGCAAGAAACTCCATCCATCTTTGTTGCCTCAAGTTAAGATCCTTCTGCGAGAAAAGATATTTCAACGATTTATGGTCAGTGTAAAGTTCGAACTTCTCACCTAGGAGATAGTGTCGCCAAGACTTGAGTGCAAAGACGATGGCGGCTAACTCAAGATCGTGGGTTGGGTAGTTCTTTTCGTGCACCTTCAACTGCCTCCCGCCATAAGCTACTACCCTTCCTTCTTGCATTAAGACGGCGCCTAGCCCTGTCCCACATGCATCCGTATAAACAGTGAACATCTTGCTCCCATCTGGCAGCGTCAAAACTGGGGCTGTTGTAAGAGCCCTTTTTAGTCGTTGGAAAGCAAATTCGCAATCCAAATCCCAATTAAACACTAGATTCTTCTTGGTCAATTTTGTGAGCGGAGCTGAGATTTTCGCAAAATCCCTTATAAATTTTCGATAGAAACCCGCTAGTCCTAGAAAGCTTCGGACCTCAGTCGCATTCCTTGGTGTCTTCCAATCCTGTACCGCCACTACCTTCGCAGGGTCCACCGCTAACCCTTGTTTGGATACTATGTGCCCAAGGAACCTCACCTCTTCTCTCCAAAAGTGGCATTTGGAGAATTTGGCTTTTAGTTGATGGACTCGCAAAGTTTCCATGATTGCCCTTAAGTGCTGAGCATGTTCCTCTTCACTCTTTGAGAAGATAAGGATATCATCTACGAAGACCACTACAAATTTGTTGAGGAAATCTTTAAATACCCTACTCATCAGGTCCACGAAGTACGCAGGTGCATTTGTCAAGCCGAAAGGCATGACAAGCCATTCAAAGAAGCCGTCTGGGGTTCTGAACGCCGTTTTATCGATGCTATCTTCAGCCACCCTTAGCTGATGAAAACCGGTTGCTAAATCGAGTTGGGAGAAAACAGACGCTCCTACAAGCTGGTCAAATAAATCGTCAATTCTAGGGAGAGGGTGCCTATTCTTTTTCGTTAGCTTGTTGAGCTCCCTATAGTCAACACATAGACGGAGTGAACCATCCGCCTTTGTAGCGAACACCACTGGAGCGCCCCATTCTGAAATGCTCCTCCTAATGAACCCCTTCTCTAGAAGCTCTTTAATCTGTTTACTGAGCTCTTTCCTTTCTCGTGGAGCCATATGTCTAACGGGCAACGCAACGGGCTTTGCATTATCTACAAGATATATGCGGAAGTCTATTTCCCGCTTCGGAGGCAAGCCCTTCACCTCTTCGAAGACATCCGGATATTCCCGGACCACTCTAACTGATTGCAAGTTTTCAACAGAGGCATCTAGCGATTCAAGATAACTAAGCATAACCGCATACGAGGGATTACAAGAAATTTCCAAAGTATTACCGAGCTGGGTTAGGAGCCTAACAACCCTTTTCTCACAATCAAGGATGGCCCCATTACTGGATAGCCAATCCATACCCAAAATCAAACCATACCCCGAAAAGCCCAAAACAAAGGCACTACATTGAAATTCAACACTTAGGATAGAAATTTTCAATCCCACACAGATCATAGACAAATGAGCTGGGCCCCCAATTGGGTTTGAAACAATTAAGGGGTCCTCTACCATACTAGTTTTTAGGTGCAGAGATTCTACTAAAGCAGACGAGATAAAGGAGTGTGATGCGCCGGAATCAAATAAAGTGCGAACGGGGTGATCATAAAGATAAACTACACTTTCTACAGAAGTGTTTGTACCTCGCTGTTGCAATGGTGGCGCTTCTAGCACATGAACCTGTGCCCCTGGGGTGGATCCAGCGCCCTGCCCCTGTCCTCGTTTCCTTGGGCAGTCCTTAGCCCTGTGGCCTGTCTGACCGCATGAAAAGCACCCACCATTCTCCTTGACCTTCTTTTTCCGGCAGTCCTTTACTAAGTGCCCCACTTTGCCACAGAAATTGCACTTCCTCTTCTCTTTGTTGCCTTTCCCGCCCTTCTTAAAGTCTGTCTTCTTGGGCTGCAAACCCTCTTTCTTCCCTTGAGAGCTTTCTGCCTTCGTCTCCTTCTTGCCCTTCTCCTCCTCATTCAGCAATACCATTTGCACCAATCTTTCATACGTGGCTCCCATGGGTATATGGGTCATGGCCAAACTGTGTAATGGCTCATTTAACCCTTTGACAAAACGGAGAGCCTTCTTGTGCGGGGTATTGACTAGGTCAAGTCCAAACCTAGCCAGCTCATCGAACTGATTCACATATTCTCTGACTGTCTTGTCCCCTTGTTTAAGAAATAGGAATTTTTCTAACTGCAAACTCCTTTCTGCATCTGAGAGAAATTTGGTCTCAAACCTTGCCCTAAAGTCCTCCCATGTCTCCACTGGTCTTTCAGCATTAGTGACTTCCCACCAGTAGGAAGCCTCACCCTTCAATAGCCACACTGCCAACTGTACTTTTTGTCTATCTTCTACGTCAAAGATGATGAATAGGTCTTCCGTTTCTTTCAGCCAATTTCTAGCTGCTACGAAGGACTCAGTTCCATGGAAATCCCTTCCTCCCATAGCTTTAAAATCTTTACATATCTTAGCAAAATTGTTTCCCCGAGGAGGAGGTGGAGGAAAAGGTGCCGCTGCAGCTGGATGATTTCCTTCCGCTGGGGGAGGAGGAATGGTAGGACCTGGCTGAGTGGCCCTTGCTTCTAAGAACCGTCTAAACCAACCAGGTATTGGTACCCCCTTCAGGCAAGTTAAGTTCTTGGGACATGCTGAAACAAAAAGGATAGATTCAAAACGAAGGATAAGAGATAGTACCTATGGCTTTGGGGAGTGGACTTTGCCTTTTCAAAATAAAATAATATTTTTCTTTTAAAAATGCTTCTTTAAATTTCCTTTTTGAAAATAATTTTCAAAACTTTTTATCTTATCTGGTAAACCTATGCTCTGATACCAAGTGAAACACCCCACCTCCGTTAGGGTCACTCTCAAAGGGAATGCCCTAATTTTGGTGGAGGTTTATAAGTACAAGTCACAGATATACAAGACAGATATAAGAACACATATTTATAAACAGCGGAAGAACAACAAACTTTTATTTCATAAAGTCAAATACGTGTTACAACAACATCCTTTCCAAAAACATAACATAACACTTTCATAATCTGTCTTGAGTACATGATTTAAAGAAGCATAAATAAAACATAGATAAACTGCAAAAGCCCCATAGTGGATTGTCCAAAGCCATAGTTCAAAACAGGAAAGTCCAAGCAATACATTTCTCTTCTTCAAGCTGGATGTTGAGGTTGGTCAAGCTGCTGCGTTCCCTCCCTGAGGACCTGGGGGGGGGGAACGGAAGAAAGAAGACGAAAGAAAAATAGAGTCAGACATAAAGCCTGAGTAAGTCTAGTACTACTTTGTCTATGAATAAAGAACTGGGTATGATAAGTAAAACAGGAAGTGGGCAAACACTATGAACTTGGTTAAGTTACCTAGGGTCGAATATACTATCGTACCCCATGTTAATCTCTGAACCCATATAAACTAGTTTCCAATTTGCACCCCATAATCAGGGTGATGTGATCCATTCAATGATGATCGGCTCCTACTCGCATAGTTACATGTGTCTTACGGCCCCCGATGTCGTAGTTACCTATGCTGGTCCCACCATGGGGTGTATCAAGTCCCATAGTGGCAACCCGACACAACCTTAGAGTGCACAGGTATGCTACTGGTGTCCAGTGCCTTATTTTTCTGCGCCGGAGTGTGTGCACGCCCACACTCCGTTAGAACCTACACTGCTACACCACCGCCGTTGCTTTGACCTCTTACAATCAGCCCAGTAATCGTGCCCCACCCTGCCTAGTTTCAGGGTATCCTGATACACCTTTTAGGGTTACTGCTGAAAAGGGTCCCCCGTTACTAGGTTTTCTATCTCTAGCCAACATGCTAAGTGGGTTAAGTGTTTCCTACCTAACCCCACCAGTCCGTTTAGTTTAGCATGTTCCATTTTGATTAAGTTTTTAGTCCACTTAATCCTAACAATCCTGACTCAGCCTTAATTGTCTTATTAAGGCCCTGACCTCTCACATTAGACAGGTATTGTTGTGGCTGCCGGTTGGTTCCGGGCAGTCTTACGCCACAACTCAGTCTAACCTCGGGTCCCTGCTGGGCTCCATGTTTAACCTCCCACATTGGATAGGTATTGTTGTGACTACTGGACAGCCGGGCGGTTCCGGGCAGGTTTACATCACAACTCAATCCAACCTCGGGTTAAACACATCGTATGTTCTACATTTACATATCTTGTCATTCTTCTTTATTTATATGTAAATATTTGCGGCCCATTATTAAGTTAATGGTGTAAAGGTTACACCAATCACGGGCCCAACCCATACTTGAATTTGGGCCCTTCTATTTTATATTTTCATTCATTAATTTATTTTTAACCCAACGTTATTTTCCCCCGTTTTACACGTCCGTTTATATATATATTGGGCTTAGCCTTTTAAAGCCCAATTTAGCCATGCGAAAAGGGGAGGCTTATGGCGTATACACAAAGAGGGGAAGGTGAGCGCATGAACTTGCAATACGACGTTGGAAATACAAAATAGAAATTGGTGTACTTGCATAGTGGTGACATAGGTGACATGAATCAAAGCATGTGAACTTGCATAGGTTTAACTATAACATGAACCTATATTCTTATTTAGGCATAATGTCAAACATAAACATGTCATAAATATTCCTAGCATAAGCATGGCATAATGTCAAACATAAGCATGGCATAAATACTTCTAGCATAAACATGGCATAATGTCAAACATAAGCATGGCATAAATACTTCTAGCATAAACATGGCATAAACATAAACAAGTCATGTTCATAAGGTTTCTACATGTTTACAAAGGGGATACTTTGTTACTAACACAAAAGCATAGTTCAACTTAATCATGGTTTAAGCCTAATCACATAACGATGGTATAAATATACTTATGTATAAATATTCCTAATCATGGTGTTTGCTTTAAACTTGCAAAAAGGGATTTTTGAGTCTAACCTAGCCATGTCTCACATATGTCATCATATAATTCTTTTAAACAAGATAGACTTAATTCATAGATTTCAATTATGCCAAATATCATTCATAGCCTAGCCATATTCATAAGCATGACTTAATACATGAATTATGGTGTCAAAATTCCGACATAGTTTCATATGAACTATAACAACCAAACTTGTCTCAATTGCTTGCAAAACGATTTATGCACAAAGTATACATCATGACGACATAATAACAAAGCCCCAAACTTGCATAAATTTCACTCAACTACATACATGTAGCTTCAACATAGATTACATAATTTGCGCAATATTCTAAATGTATATTTGCATAGAACTACCGCATGTAGTTCTTTATAATGAATAACATAATTTTGCACAAACATGAATTACTTCCATCACCACAATTCAAGCATACACATCAACACAGTTGTTTATTATACCAAAGCAATACTCTACTTACAATGGTTGCGGCGAATTCCCTAATTAAGAGATATGATTCCTTTGTTGAATTGATTGACTTTAGGTTGCTTGAATTGCTTTAGGCTTTAGAACTTTCTTCCTAATCCTCTCTCTAGTTGGCGGCTACTCTTAGTCGTTCCTCAGCAACATGGCGGCTATGTTCTCAATTTGAATGAATAGATTAGGGTTTAGTCTAGGGTTGTTTATATAGAGGTTAGGAATTGATTAGGACCATTGATGTTGCTAGGTTAGATCGTAGCCATTCATTAGGAAGAGAGACCAATAAAAACCCGCCACCTGGCCCTAATGACAAAGCAGACCACAGAAATTCGACCACACACCGACCTGGCCAGCCAGGTTGACTGGGCTCGACCAGGTCGATACCCCTGTCGACAGGGCTGTCGACAGCCCTGTCGACATGGGTAGCCCAGGTCGACAGCCCAGTCGACCTGGCTGGCCCAGGCGGGTGTTCTTCCACCCTGGCCCAATGGGCCCCCCTTCGAAATATTTAATTATTTAATTCTGTTTGAATTTTAAATTTAATTCAAAAACTTCCGAAGGCCATATCTTCTTCATACGGACTCCGTTTTTCGAAAACTCGGACTCTATTTCGCGTATTTTTCCGAGACGAACGCAATGGCGTATCCCGTTTCCCTTAGTTCTTTGATTTGAATTTGATTATACTTTAATTCATGAATTTCACAGTTATAGAATTTTCGGGGTGTTACAGTATATATATATATATGTGTGTGTGTGTGTGTGTGTGTGTGTGTGTGTGTGTGTGTGTGTGTCTATGTGTGTGTGTGTAAATATTTTAATTTATTTATTCTCTATTATTATCCGTTCTTCAGATAAACTTCTTTATTATCAAATTCTACTAACTAGCCGGTTATCCTCTAGTTTGAAATTTGAACGCTAATATTTAATTAAATTCCTCTGATAATTAATTACATATGCTACAATTTTATTTCCTCTATTAGTTTTTACATAAGTTATAAATTAATTACTTCCATTAATTAATTACATGCGTTACATTCTAATTATTTTCGTTAATTGATTGTATAAGTTATATTCAAATTTGAATGTAAAAACTTATCAACAACCAATTTTAACTAGTTGAATATTCAAATTTACACATAATCATTTTTGACTTAAAAGTTCGAACTGTCATAACTTCTCCGTTTGAACAAGCATAGCTTCTTTGTTTGAACTCCAATTTGAAAAATTCATCAGGAAATCACCACGAACGGAATGATATAAGTTTTGTGGCCAAATCCATATTTGCAAGTTACCCATTTTTACCGTTTTCTAATTTAATTATAATACCATATTGCTTAATTATTATAAAAACGTGGGTTGTTACATTCTTCACTTTAGGAATTTCATCAGTGAAATCCGTTAAAGGTTCAATCATGTAAACCTTTGCATATCCATTGTACATCCAGTTTCGCAACCATTTGTGCAGTTGTTCATAGTAAATCATAATACATATGATATGCATAAACAATAATTTCTAATCGGTACCTATTATATATGTATATATATATGATTCTTTTAAAGAAAATTCAAAAATATGATGCTAATACCCTACACGGTAATTCTATATAAACCAAAAATTTTGAAAATCAAAACGTATTTACCCAACCTTTTCCATGCTTCTACTGAATAGCAGTACGGTTCAACCAATTTTTTATGCGAAAACCATAGCACACCATTGCTAACATCTTAGTTTATACAAAAAAACTAATTTTTCAAACTTAATTTCTTACGCTAGAAAATGGCCTTGATGGAAAACTCCTTATTTCTATCATATTCTTACATGCTTTTTTCTCCCTCTACATTGGAACCTCTCTTATGCCCTATTTCAGTTTCCATCTTTTTTATGTACAGTTTGTATAAGTTAAGTTTTCATTTTTAAAGTTCAAAAACCTTTTCTTTTCAAAGATAAACTTTTAAAAAAAAAATCACTCGTCGACAAGGAGTCCTAAAGGGTTTTTCATTCATAAATTTTCCTTCTTGTCAATCTTATTGTATCATTTACATTACATATACCAAGTTGACACTAATCCACTTACTGACAATTTCCAAATGCTACTATATGGTATTTCAAAATCTTTAAAAACTCAGAACTTCTAGTGTTTTTTTAAATTCCTTTCAAAGTGGACGCATATACATTTTATTTTCAAAATATATGCATATTTATCTTTTAACACAATTATTCACATTTATAACATTTAGATTGAATCTTTATTCGTTATCTCGGCCCTTACTTAATAATGTTGCAAAATTTTAAGTTTCTCAAAAACGTGTTGTTTCTTATTTATCTACAATCAATCATGTTGAATTAAATTTAATTTTTTATCAACTGAAAATTACTTTTCCAAAAATCTTTACATTTTCGTGATTTACAATTTGATTTTTCTTTCATCTTAATAGTTATTTTGATGAGTTCCCATTAATTTATCATTAATCTTTCAGTTTAAATTTTTTTCTCTATTGGCTAGGTGACCCCCAATATAAAATAAAAAACATTTACTATTTTCCTAAAACATAGCTGTCCACTAAGAAAACACATAAAAAGAAACATCTCTATCAAAAACGCAAATTATAATGACAATTAATATATGTAATCTGCAATATTGAACAAAAACACAACACTATTAGCTATTGCCTCTGAACTTCCTAATTGGTCATCCTTCTGAAATCATCATATTTCAAATGGGAAGTAATCCGAAAAGGCAACTTTTCTAGATTTCTTTTTTCTCAACTCAAGTGTATCATTTTATACTTTATGTGTGCCGACTATTTTTACTATCTTGTCTTAGTCCCCACTCTTTTGAAACATTTTTAAACCTTGATAATTCTCTTATTTATAAGTGTCCTACAAGCACATTCCAAAACCTATAAATGTTTACTTTAATATCCACTTTTTTCTTTTTTTGAAAATGGGTAAACCGCCTCGTTAAAAACCTGTGCTAGAAATCAGCGTGAAGTCTAGACAGGAAAGAAGAGTGCGGTGTTTTATTGACATCTCATCAATAAAGGTACAAAGAAATGTACATAGTGGCAAACATAACATCATAACACTTCTGTGTTGCCGAACCCACAAAAATAAACAAAGTAAAAACTTTGACATGGTCCAACAGATAAAACAAACGCCTTTGACCCAAACACGTGTAAAAATCAGAACTTGCAAGAAGATAAAGCATCTCGCCAAACAGCGAAACCTATCTGGCACCATCCGCATCCCCAAAACAAAGAGGGCGAAGCATTCTTTCTTCTCAAAAACTATCGTTCATCTAAACAATCAATACCCCATCTGTTGCCTTCAATAAGTCTTCTTCTTGGATTTCTTCAGCAGATATTTGACGTCAAGCTCCAATAAATCCCACCGTCTAAACTTGTTCAGCGCTTGGTTACTGTGGATTCGAGTATTTCGCTCCCTCCATATGTGGAAGATTGTGACAACGAGGCAACAGCATGTCGCGTCATAACCGAAGTTGTGTGTAGCAAAGGAGCCCTTCAGATCCAACAATTCATGCTCAAGCGTCATATGACTATCTAGGTGAGGAGGAAAACCGCACTTAATTCTACATCTCGTCCACAGGTATGCTGAGTATGCGCATTGAAAAAAGATGTGATAATCATTCTCAGAGTCCTCATTGCATAAGACACATGTAGGAGTAACCTCATACCCCCAATTTAGCATTTTGTCTTTTGTACTTAAACGATTTAGAAATGCTTTGTAGGCGCAGATTGACATTTTCTAACAATTTATGCCATTCCAAATTACTTTGCACCAATCTAGATCAGGGTGATGCATTCTCGATGCGTCCCACGCCGATTGAAAAGTGAAACCATTAGGCAAATCATTCTAGCTCCAAAAATCTTCGTCCATGTTATTGTGAATGTTGATGTCCTTGATTTGGTTTGTGAGGAGTCTTGTAGCTGGTAGGAGATTAGGATTAAAGACCCCCTCCTGTATAATTTTGTCTATGCGATGATTGTCTCACCCAAAAAGGCTTAAGCTATCCCATCCAAGAAGATTGACCATAGTGCTATTATTCAACCAAGGATCAAACCATAACATAGTATTATGCCCATTTACAATACTCCGTTTGATACAATTGAGACCCAATTGTCTGTGTCTAAAAATTATTTTCCAAGTACATGAACTGTTATTGTCAATCTTCATCACCCAAAAAAAATCGTCGGGGCAGTATCTATTAACCATCCAAGTTTTCCATAAGCTATTCCCATTAACAAAGTGCCACAGAAGCTTCAAGGCTGCTGCAGATTTGATATCCTTAAAATTTCGTAAACCCACACCCCCTTCATCTTTAGGGGTACAAAGCGTTTCCCAGGCAATTTTGTGTTTCTTCCCGGCCCAAATAAAATTTGCACACAGTTTATTAATTTTACTTATAGCAGCTTCTGGTATTTGATATGTGAGCATCCAGAAAAGCACCATAGGTGTGATGATTGTTCTAACTAGTTCAATCTTACCAGCCATAGATAAAAGTCGATTGTCCCAACTGTCCATTCTCTTTCTGATTTTGTCAATAAGCTCACCACAGTCAGAGAAGTGTAAGTAATTATGCGATAAAGGTACGCCCAAATACTTGACTGGCAAACTGCCCTCTTTCATACTAAGTTCATGTAAGATTTGAGTTTTAAAGTTCAACCCCCTGCTGAAAAAAACTTTAGACATCAGCCCATTCACCTTAAAACCAGGATATTCAGATAATTTTTCTAAAATTAATTTAATTTTCTCCACCCCTTTAATCATAGCCTTATAAAAAATCATCAAATCATCTGCGTATATGAGGTGTGTAATTTTTGGTTCCACTTTGTATATGGGCTGAATATAATTGGCTTCCTCAACTTTGAGAATTAATATTGAAAAATACTCCATAGCATTAATATCCACTTTATAGTTCATACATATATCAAAACAACATACCTAAGATTTTTCTAGTATCCCTCACATTCTAATGAGATTTCTTATTATTATTTCCAAAAGTTTATCTCTTCCACGGCCGTATTCCTTTTTCACTCGTCCAACCTAGACACTAATTTCCATCTACTCCACATTTTAAAAAAATGGTTTAGATTTTATCTATTCTTTAAAAAATTAAAGCTCCAAAAATTTTGAAATACAATATCCTAGAACTTTTATCCTTAAAGTGCTAATTAGAAGAAAGAAATTAAATTCAAAAACAATTTGTGTTCCAAACATTTCAAACTCATATTTAAAATTTGGGATATTTAAAACAGCTCTTAATTACATTTTTCTTTTTGTAAAAGTTATTTATTTTAGGGGATTGTTAAAGGGACTCGAATACTGGTTATGGGGGGAAGGGTTTAATTTTAAGGGGACTCCTCATTTTTAATTCGTTAAGGGGAGGATTGTATGTAAAAAATTGAAAACAAAATTAAACTAAAATACCATTGCCCATGTGACGATCTCAAAACCCCGTATCACGCAATTAAGGATAATCATTGGAATATAACACATTAATCATCATTAGCAGAGAACAGATAATAGCATAAACAGAAAATAGAATAATTTACATCAATATGACAGCGGAATCATAATACGTAATAACATCAGAGCAGCACAGTGTAGGATACAACATAGTGCATAAAAGTAAATGATCAGTCTACATCAAGATCACTGAGACATATACATCATAGATACATAATAGAAGTAAATCTGTCTACATCGCGATAAGCGGAATCATATACATAAAGTACTAATGGCGGAATATCAAATAGCCAAAATACTGGAAGTCAAGTCCTCGCCATATGAGCCAAAAGGTGCACTCCATGCTGTAGTGCAAAAGCCAAAATATAACCTGTCACCTGTCACTAGGTTGCCCGTGTGAAAATAAGGGCACCCGAGTTTGCAAAGTGAAACAAACTACGAGTCAATCATGGGACTGGTATGAGAAATCCACTTAACTGTTTAAACAGCAATAACAAGGTAAATCATAGGACCACGCCACTTTCGCGGAACGGGTTTACTCCAGTGACTGCCAGTACATTAAATAAGGTAAATTATTTAAACAACGCAATGCTTTTTATAAAAATGCAGCCATCATAAGACTCAAGTCCCATCATACAATGCAACGCAAACCAGAGGATAGAGTTTTACCTTATAATGGCCAAACTATGCTTAATACGTGTAAAGCAAAATCATTTGATATTATTACTAGTGCATATATGTTTCAAAAGCAAATTCAATCATAAATGTCAATCCTAGACGGCATAAGTGCCCCATACCACTATGTCGCCATATATAAGTTACAATCAAATCCGTGATTTCGTATTGGAAATTTGGATTCCGTCATGAGTCGAGGCAAGGGATATACTCCTCACTGCCTAGAGACACTCAAGCAAATGCCTCAGGACTATGCACTCTGGGTAGCCCTTGGAATCGGCTGGGACGGTACTCTCTTACGTTTGAGGATTAGTTATTCCTGAACACACGTTTCCTGGTCCTATCGGACCTATCCATCGGCTTCGTAGAGACCGATATAATCGAGGCGCCTCACATTCCAACATCCACAAAGGTATAATAATCAATGATGTCAGGGTTAGTAAAACGCTGACACCACCCATCGCTAGAAAGAAACGTCGTGTTCTCCCAACGGTCCTTATCCCATTTTTGACTCATACCGGGGTGTGAGGCTCGCGAATTAACGCCATACACAAAGCTACGCTATATTAAAGCCGTGCTTTGATCATCAACCACAAGACTCTGCTTTTCAACAAAAGCCTTGATCATTTGCACCTTTGCATGCCACGCTGTCAATCCACACCGTACCATTGATTTCTACCGATATACAACCTCTGAGCTCGTACGTCTCAGAGAAGGGAGTTAAGCAAGAAAATAAATTCTCCATTTCCAAACAGATGTATATTTAGTAGAGATCAACGAATATAGCACAGAATACACATCAGACACACATCCATTTACAAGTCCGTTCTGGGTCTAAACGAAACCGGAGGCACCTTATTCCTCGTCCAATATGTCCAATACAGGAGAGAGGCCCTCGCACATCCGAACGATCGACAAGTACGTCCAGACCACTACCACAGTAACCTCGTCAAGGGAGCCATCCATCTCAAAGGCATCAGTAGTAATCTACACGATGTAAAGATCACTGGTCTTGCACCGTCTTCATATCTTCAACATTTATTCATCGATCAATTATTTGAAATGAGGATGAACTCGGTCTTTTGAAATAATTCACTTATATTAGAATTCAAATCAATTATGTCCATGGTTAAATTATTCGACATCCACATTTTAGTTCTTTATGTAATTTTAATGTCAAACACATTCAACCATCTAATATCAAGCAAACCAAGTAGAATCGGTTTATTTCCATTCCATATCGCCTATAATATTTTATAACGATATATCGCTATTTTTGTTTATTCAAAAATAGCGCCATTAAATTAAATGACGTTTCAGGCCATAACATGGCCCTGGCGCTATTTTTCTCAAATATTGATTTACACATTTCTCAAAATCTAACCGTCGGATCTTAAAGAAGTTAAGTCCGTTGGAAAGATCTCTTCAAAGCGAACCCAACGGTTCCAGTTTCAGGAGAATCCGACAGTCAGATCTCTCGATATAATCGTTTAAAGTTACGATTTCAAAATACAAACTGCAGTGTCATTATTCGTTTTATTTAATATATATATATATATATATATATAATTCATTCTGGCGCTGTTTTTATTCAGATTTGAATTAAACAATTCACACAATCCAACCATTGGATTTTAACAAACTTTATATCGTTGGAAAGATTTTTCCAAAGCGAATTCAACGGTTCCAGTTTTGGGGAAATCTGATGGTCTGATTTCTCTATATAATCGTTTAAAATTACGATTCCAAAACACGAACTGCATCTACACGATTCGTTTATTTAATTTATATTTATATATATAAATATAATTCATTCGACGATTTCCATATCGTTTTTCACTTCAAATATTTCACTAACGCCTTTAAATTTCAGAAAATTTCGCCATAACCACCTTTGTACGGGGAGGGGTTTGGAAATTTATTGGGCCGTATCAGGCATCCAATAAATCCTAAAAAGCATGCACATATTTATAGTGATATATTCCGGTGTCCACAGGGGAGTGTGTATAGATCATAACTCCAGAGAATAAATTCTCGTCACCCTATAAATGGTTTTTATGCCTTAATGACTAGAGAGACGTGTTTATTGTCATCTCCAGACCCGTGTGGGTTTTTTTTCTTAATCTGGCAATTTACCGTTATATTTTAGATAGTCCATATCAGTCTTCAGTTCAACCTGAAATATAGTCATCGCCATACAAGCCTCTCGCTTGTATGGTATATCTTCAACCTCGTCACATAAGCTCCAAATGCTTATGTGGTATATGATAGGATATGTTGTCTTCAAGAAGTATGCCATGTAGTGTAGTTCAAAATTAATTGTTACTATCATATGGCGACGTTTATTATTTCACACAGAACAATAAGCACTCCGCATCCAATGGCATTCACAGGAGTTTATATAATAATAAAATTGCGTAGCCAAATCATTAAGGCTTACCTATTTGTCGGGCACGCACATATATTCTTTACTCTATAGCTAATTCATATTCCTGTTCAACATATGTATATATATGCAGAACTAAGCTAAAAATAATATTTCTAGCGAAAAAATGTTTGTTTCAACATGCAGTCATTTTTAACACTTCATACATAGGATAAAAATGATATTTTTGGCGAACAAAAATATGTTTCAACACATGTATATTTTTAGCGAGTCGTATACATGATAAAAATGATATTTTTATCATTCAAAATATTTATTCAACACATGAATGTCTTTAGCACTTCATATTCACAATAAAAATGTTAATTTTATTGTTCAATCCTTTTATTCAACACATGAATCCTTTTCAACACATGAATATTTTAAATAGTTCTTACATATAATAAAAATGGTATTTTTATTGTTAAAACAATTTATTTAAAGCATTAATATTTTATATACTTCATACATAAGATAAAAATGTTATTTTTGGTGTTAAAACAACTTATTTAAAGCACTAATATTTTATATAGTCCATTTATATGATAAAAATGTGATTTTTACCTTTCAAAGAATTTATTCAACACACGAATGTCATTCAACGCATGAATATCTAAAATATGAATACTTCATACATGCATACTTCATATACTTCATACGCATAATAAAAATGTGATTTTTATTATCTAAACGCTTTATTCTTCACATGAATATAATTCAATACATGAAAAGTATTCAAACACATAGATATTACTGAAAATTTCAGCAGCATAACGGTATGGGGTTAAAACCGTCACCATCCCGAGTACGGCTCCTCGCACTACCTTAGGCCTCGCGGCGTTCCATAAGGGGCTTATCTAAATGATCTAAGATCAATTTCATACCATATGAATTTTCCACAATAATTCCTATTGTTTCAACCACAAACAATTTCTTTCAACCATAAACAATTATTTCCAACCATTCGCATTTCAACTAATTTTCAACCATTCGCATTATCAATCAATTTCATGTCAATCACAATCAATTCATATCATCCATGGTCTGTGGACAAGGGGAGTATATATTTATATATCATTTCCATTTCAACACATATATGATTTTTACAACGCATGTATAATTTATACATCACTCATATAACTTATACAACGCTCATACATGAGGTGTATAACGCATATATAATTTATATTTCGCTCATATAATTTATACAACACAGTTCCATTCCATATTTGAATTTAGAAGTCTCACATTGATTTTAATCCATCTGAAATTTGTAGCGAGCTCGGAATACGTTCTAGCTTCTTCTAGAATGTAGATGATGTCGCTACGAGTCCGATGTTTCCTGTTTCATCGTATTTCGTCAACATAGCAAAAAGATATGATTTTTATTTGAAAATCACGATTTGCAACACTTAGAAGTGTTATTTTCTATTCAAAAAAACAAAGGCCGATAACTTTCACGATGGTTCAAAACTAGTTCTAGGGTTTTCTCGAAATCCGTGCAACGTTAGGCCGATCAGGTGGTGCCACGCTCTAGAGCTAGGAGAGACGCTCAGGCGGAGGTGGGTCTGGTGCAGTTCGACATCGGGGTTGAGGGGCGGCGGCTCTCCGAAGTCGCGATCTTCGAGGTGCTCGTTCTCGAAGCTGGGGCGACGAGGTGGGGTGAAATCGGTACTGATTTAAAGCTTGAGGGGAGTTCTTCAAAAAGTTCCAAAGGGGCAGTGGGTTTTGGCGAACGAATCGCCTGAAATCGGCCGGGAACGATGGAACAAGAAGTGCCGTCGAGAGCAGGTTAAAGGGGGGGAGGGGGTTCTGATTTTTTTTATAAAATAAATAATGAATGGAAATTTATTATTGGCCGATATTTGAAAATTAAGGTTTTCATAAACGAACTCCAATTCTGTAACACCCCACTTCCGTTAAGGTCACTCGCAAAGGGAATGCCTTAACTTCGGTGTAACGTTATAAGTAAACGGAGCAGAAATTTACAAGATAGATATGTAAAGTAGTACTTGAAAAATTTATAACTTTATTACAGCAGAAACAAAAATAAGTTTGGTTACATCACAATACCAAAACCCAAGTACACAAATATCAGTCTTATACAAAATCATTCAGAATGCATAATTTTAAAGCCATAATCCCCAACAGAGAATGCCATAAATAGGTGGAATCAAAGCCAAGCAATATTTCAAGCACTTCTAGCACTTCAAGCAGATGGAACCTGAATAAAGCTCCTATGTTTCCACCCTAAGGACCTGGTGGGGGGAGGGGGGACGAAAGAAAAGAGGCGAAACAAACTAGGTCAGACATAAGTCTGGTGAGTCCAATGACTTTCAGCATATAAACAGATAACAGTATCATGACATGTAAATAAAACTGGATGACAGATAACCATAATAGGAGTAGTAGGTTAACAGAAGAGACAGAATGATATAGGCTAAACTAAGCTTCTTACTTGGTTTTCACTTCTCTGCACTAATACTAGTATAACAGAATTAGGTGTTGTCCTAATATCTAAACAGAAAACAGAACGATCTCTTTAGAAATATGATGCTCGAAATGGGCCTTTACCACCCTAACAGAGACAAATGTACAGAAACAGAATGCTAGTAATGGGCCTTTACAGCCCGAACAGAGACAGACGGTTACAAAAATAGAATGCTAGTAATGGGCCTTTACCACCGGAACAGAGACAGACGGTTACAGAAACAGAATGCTAGTAATGGGCCTTTACCACCCGAACAGAGACAGACGGTATAGAAACAGAATCAGAGACGGAAACAGAATATTCCCTACAGAAACAGAATGTTAGAATTAGGTGTACACTAGTAATGGGCCTTTACCACCCCAACAGACGGTACCACATAGAAACAGACAGGTGTTACCACCCCAACAGAAACAGACGGTACCCCCAACAGAAACAAACAGAACTAAGTGTACCCTAAATTCTACCCCAAGCGATCGGCTCCCTAATACATAAATACCATGTGTCGGCCCCACATAAGGGTGTATCACTCCCTAAAGTGGCAACCTATAGACACAGACCTATTTACAGATGTCACGGTGTCTTACATCCTCAGAGCAGACCGGATCCATGCACGCACATAACCCGGTTGGAATGCACCATCAGCACCCCTCGCCATTATCAGAATGAACCTCTTTCAATTAGTTCAGTAAGCGTGCCCTGGACCCCTTCCTAGTGTTGGGTCATAGCTTTGATACCAGAAAGGGTTACTGACTAATATGGGTCCCAAACAACAGATGACGCAAGTAATTACCCCTCCTAACCTTGTGTCCCCAGATTAACAGATTTCAGATTAACTTTCTTATAAATTTCAGATGTACAAAGTCTAGATTTATAGTTCTCAGATCAGACATACAGGTTAACAATTTTTCAGACTAACAGATCAGATATACAGATTAACAAGTTTTTAGACTTAACGGATCGGATTACAGATTAAGAGACTTACAGATTGTTTCACCTAACCTTGTATTGGGCCTACAGACTTTCAAACGGGTTTATTAGATTCATCAGTCCAGTTGATTTAACCTTATCTACCCAATACGTTTTTAGGCATCATATTTATCTTAGATTTGCATTTATTAAATATTAATGCACAAACCTCTCACATTAGGTCGGTAGCTTGTGGCCGCTGGATGTGCCGGGCGGTTCCGGGCAGACTTCTGCCACAAGCCCGACCTAACCTCGTGTCTAAGCATCTTTATGCCTACGACCTCTCATATTAGACTGACATTTTGCGGTTGCTGGTTAAGCCGGTTGGGTCTGGGCAGGCTTCTACCGCAAATAGAGTCTAACCTCGTGTATCAGCATTCTTATTTTAGCTAAAGTATTCATTCACAGATTATGCTAATATTAGACTAATTATTCCAATTCCACAAATTAACTTCTTTACAAGTTACAGCAGATTATCCAAAGTTCTATCAACATGTTTTGCTCAATTTTAGATCAAGCCTACAGATTTTCATACCTCAAATTACCGTATTCGGTTTCAACAGATTTAGCATATTAGACAATTTAACAGATTTAATCATCCCTTAAAATTCCATTGACATACCTCACTTAATCAAAAATTAAGCCTAATTTTACATGCTTAAATTATGGTCATAATTCACAATATAACATATGCCCAAATTTCTTGTTAAATTTACATAGTACAGAATATTCTCCAAAAACCCCAAATCATGATATACAATATGAATTATGCCAAATTCATTTCCATTTCAACACATATATGATTTTTACAACACATGTATAATTTACACATCGCTCATATAACTTATACAACGCTCATACATGAGGTGTACAACGCATATATAATTTATATTTCGCTCATATAATTTATACAACGCATTTTCATTCCATATTTGAATTTAGAAGTCTCATATTGTTTTTAATCCTTCTGAAATTTGTAGGGAGCTCGGAATACGTTCTAGCTTCTTCTAGAATCTAGATGATGTCGCTACGAGTCCGATGTTTCTTGTTTCATTGAATTTCATCAACATAGGAAAAGGATATGATTTTTATTTGAAAATCACGATTTGCAACACTTAGAAGTGTTATTTTCTATTCAAAAAAAAAGGCTGATACCTTTCACGATGGTTCAAAACTAGGTCTAGGGTTTTCTCGAAATTTGTGCAACGTTAGGCCGATCAAGTGGTGCCACGCTCTAGAGCTAGGAGAGGCGCTCAGGCAGAGGTGGGTCTGGTGCAGTTCGACGTCAGGGTTGAGGGGCGGCGGCTCTCCGAAGTCGCAATCTTCGAGGTGCTCGTTCTCGAAGCTGGGGTGACGAGTTGGGGTGAAATCGGTACTGATTTGAAGCTCGAGGGGAGTTCTTCAAAAAGTTACAAAATGGCAGTGGGTTTTGGCGAACGGAACGCCTAAAATCGGCTGGGAACGATGGAACAAGAAGCGTCATCGAGAGCAGGTTACGCGGGAGGGGGGAGGGGGTGTTTCTGATTTTTTATTTATAAAATGAATAATGAATGGAAATTTATCATTGGCCAATATATATATTAGTTTGAAAATTAGGGTTTTCATAAACGAACTCCAATTCAAACCCAACGACTGACACCCCCAGCTAAATACCCCTTTTTCGAATACAATGGAACATGTTTCGTAAGCCCATTCGACTGTTACAATAAGTTATTCTTCAAATTAAAGCATAAAACATTCAATTTTAGATTTGAACGTACATTTTAATTTGCTGGGGCCACATACTGATTTTAAAAATTCCCAAAAAATTAATTTAGCTATGTTGGGACGATACGGTCCCAACAAAACTGATTTCGTCGAATTCCGAGATCGTTTGAAAAATGGCCATTTTCTGGTCGATCTAATTTGACTGAAATCAACCAAAAACAGTTTCCTTTGCCATGCTCACACATTAATTCCAAAAATTATGGAATTTGAAACCTAGCAATAAATTGACATCCCAGATCCAACAAAAGTGGTTTCGTCGAAAACGGAGGTCGTTTGCAAAATGTCTATTTTCAAGGGCTATATTTATTCTATAACGACCATTCTAAATATTCAACTGGCCATAACTTTTGATTCCCGCTATGAAATTTTGAATTTTCAGATTCGTTAGAAAGATACTCTCAAACAGATTTAAATATTTTTGGTTTCGCTAAAATCCGTTTTAGTTTGCATCCTATATGTTCAGTCAAAGTTCGAATTCAAAATTTTAAGCTGCCATGCTATTTCTAACTCGTTATTTAATTGAAATAAATTATTTAAATTACTACATATTCATTAAAATAACCAAATTAAATTTTTTAAATTGGATCGGATTTTCCGGGTTGTTACAGCCCTCCTTCCTTACCTATGTCATGTATTGTTGTAACCCTGAACACAAAATCAAACATCAACAAAGAGAATGCAACATTGGTTTCTGTTTCGACCATCAAATTCCAATACGATATTAGGTTTAGTTTACTTACCTGATCCAATGCCTTTTGATCATCCATACAACTTTTCAGTGTCTCCATTACTTTATTTGTATATTTTTTTAAATTTTTTGTCCACTATTAAATTGTAATCATTAATTAGGGTTTAGGTTTTATGGTTACATTAATGAGAGTTATAAGGTTAATATTGGAACTTTTATTAATATGTTTAAGAGGGGGCTAATTTATTTTAACCTCCCCTTAACAATTTTATAAAAATTGAAAATAGTCCTCCCTTTAACCAAAAGTCGAGTCCCTTTGACAATCCCCTTATTTTAAGCAAATCATTTTTTTTCAAAGCATCCTTTCAGGATTTCAGGACTCTCCTCAAAATTTTGAAACTGTAAAATCTGGAGTTGATAAGACTAACTATCCTCCTATCAATTCTTTTACCTTTCCTACTATTTCAACCATCCAATATTGGAAAAGTCTTAATTTATAATAAAAGGAAATTTTATAAAAGACATGCAACTAAATGCCGAATAAGGAAAACATCTATTTCCCTTAGTTTATTCTTTTTAATTAAATCTCTCATATTGTCTCTACTGCTACCTACGAGCACTACTTCCAATTACTGCACTTCTTATTATATTTAAGGGTCATGTACTTTAATGCCTTGATCTACTTTTTCTCAAGAGAAATTGTTAGCATAAAAACTTTACATGATTCTTTTAAGGAAGGATTTATATTTTGTGTGAAATAACAAGGAATTTTCATTTTACTTCTTTATTGAACTAGATAATATGAAATACAGTGTTTTCTCATATTTTGTATATCCCTATACATTTCTTATTTCAACAAACACACCGACTTATAACTTGGTTGATTCATAGAAACTTATATGACTATTCCTTGCATTTAAATGAATTAAAGCATGTCAAATCTAAACGTACTTATAGAAAATTATTGTCATTCCAATTTATTAACCATTTAGTGCCAATGTTGAATTTTTGATTCAAATATTTTATGAAGAGGTCAATTAATTGATTTGATTGATTGATCAATTAATTTATTTTATTGATTGATTGATTGATGTGGTTGATTGATTTTATCATAGAAGAAAAGAAATGAATGATTATGTTTTAGAGATATTTTGAAGGGGCAATTTGAATATTTGCCTAGGTCTTCTATTCTCTTATATATGAAGCCTTCTTGGTTAGATCAGTACAACAACAAGGAACCATATGAGACATAGGTTTGTCATCGTTTTTCATCGCTCTTCTTCTCCAGCAATGTCTGTAGTCATCTAAATATCCTTTTTCTTTCTCAATAAGATTATTGATTCAATTGTATTTTGTTTATTTTTTGTTTTGATCCATTGAGTGTAAACAAAATTTGTTTTTGGTGAATCAATAAAGAGGGTGCTTGGGTCGAATATCTTATGTATTGCTATTATTTTTGATTTATTGTGTTATTATTTCCAATCAAATTCATCTCCAAGTAATTAGGTGAAAAAGGTTTGCTTTTTTTAGGGTGTTTTGTTAAACTTCCGCTATGCAGGAAACCCCAATAGTTGGTGTTGAAGCTCAGTTCATCGCATAGCTTGGAGTGATTTTGAATTGAAGATTGTAGATGTCGGAGATGATGTTGCTTTCGTAGATGACCATTTTTTGTGGTAGATATTAGGGGATTTTGAAGGCCTATAATGGTGGGTGCTTCATACCTGAATGGTCTGATTGATGGAGATGAGAAGAAACCCTCTCATATGGACGAGGGGAGATGAAAGAAGATGAAGTGGAAGGTGGATGAATGATGAAGAACCTAGTCCGCAGCAAGGTGGAGAGGTTGATATGGTCACTACTGATGGTCCTAAGGTGGAGGATCATGGTATTGAGAGGGGTCTAGATGTTGATGATGCTCGAGGGATCCCAGAGATGAAGAGATCATGTCAAGCAGAAGACATGTGTTGATGTGGAAAAATCCATAAGTCAGAGATCTTATGATATTTCAAGCACTTTGAGACCATTGGTTTTTGAATGGTGCAGCTCAGGTGGTAGACGCATCTTTTGCAGGCGATGGGTTGTGTTTATAATTAAGGTGTGGTCGTAGTCCTTTCAAATCGTCTGGGTGTGAATGTTTCCCTGAAATCAATTGAGCCCCTATACTCCAGAAATAGGTAGAGTGTATCTCGTTTCCTAGAAATCGAGGTTGGTTTTAATTGAGAGTAGGTGTCGTTGAAAGAACTAGGTTGACTTGTTACAGGATTGCTGAAGATATGTAATATTTGAATCAAGGTGAAGTGTTGAATTTTTGATTCAAAAATTTTATGAAGAGAATATAATCAATTAATTGATTTGATTTATCGACCAATTAATTGATTTGATAGACTGATTGATTGGTGTGATTGATTAATTTTATCATAAAAGGAAAGAAATGAATGATTATATTCTGGAGATATTTTGAAGGGCAATTTGAATATTTGCCTAAGTCTTCTATTCTCCTATATATGCAGTCTTCTTGGTTAGATCAGTCAACAACAAGGAACCATGCGGGATATAGGTTTGTCATCGTTCTTCATCGCTGTTCTTCTCCAATAATAGTTTTAGTCATCTAGATATTCTTCCCCTTTCTCAATAAGGTTATTGATTCTTTTATATTTTGTTTAATTTTGGTTTTGTTCCATTGAGGGCAAACAAATTTTTTTTGGGTGAATCAATAAAGAGGGTGGTTGGGTGGAATACCTTGTGTATTGCTATTATATTCGATTTATTGTGTTTTTATTTTCAATCAAATTTATCTCTAAGTAATTGGGTGAAAAAGGTTCGCTTTGTTTTTTTGGGTGTTTTGTCAAACTTCCGCTGCGCACAAAACCCAAATAGCCAAAACTCCAATTCTTTCACCAAATATATCGTCCTCTTACTAAATTAATGCGGTAATTTGTGATTTAATTTCTCTATTATTAACCTTTTTATCTACTTTTCAAATATTGCAAATCCTTCTTTCATATTAAATCCTTGTTCTTTCCAAAACACAAGTGCGCATCCCACCACATTTGGGAAATTCCTATACTTCTCAAATTCCTACATCATGTGGATACCGATCTTTCGAATAATTAGATTTATTGTACACTAAAAGTTGGGAATCCCACGATGACCTAACCTATGATGTTAATGCCATTCTATAACCTCGCTATATCACGTAGCGGATTACCACCGCTGCGCTTTTCCTAAATAGCCTCTTATATAATATCTCCACTTTAAGTCCCGCTATGTTCCACTATTCCCGATATATCCAGTTATTTCCGCTATATTACCTTATTCCCGCTATATCTTTGATAAAAGAAACCAACTGAAAAATAACATCTACCGATTCCCGATATATCTAATTATACACCTTATACATAATATTATCATATACTGATTGCTATCATTCATGTTATGTAAAGTTTTATTTAAATCGCTCGTGGACCGGGCTAGATGCACTAGGGAGGGTTTTACGACTCCGGTCGGTTTCCCTCCTGAAAAATTCAAAAGAAAAAAAGTTTTATTTAAATCGCTTAGACTCCACCATTGCACACGGACCACACCCATCTACTTTTTAGTAGGTTTAATCTACTATATAAATGTATATGCGTACATACATATATGCACACACATACATACATATATCCCTTAATCCACATTAGACCTAAATTCTATAGCCTTTTATCTTTCAAGTCTCCACGTTGGGATCTACCATTTCGCCATGTCACGATATCGCCATCATATGATACTAGTAAGAGTAAGTTATACTTTCTTCATAGGTGCGCACATATCCGCCCTATGACAAATACTTTGAATTCTACTAATGGGAACTCCATTGCCTATGCTGCATGGAAACTCAATAAGTGATTTTCTATTTGGTTTGTCATTTTATCCACGAATGGCTCCATTAAAACATCCCCTTCTACTTTGGAAGATATGTCTTAATATGGTTACTAGAATTCTCGATAACCAAACAATCTGATAAAAACAATTTAGCATTGCATGTGTCACTCTGAGCGTCCCGATAACGAAAGATTCTTCGGCCCAGTAGGCGTAATGTATGTCCTTTCTCGCTTAACCGTTTGGACCGATGATGACCTAATAACCATGTAATGGTATCATTATTGGTACATGAGCACGACCCCATGTGTTGCATAATTACCTTGACGTTGAACAAACATTGTTAGGATGGGCCTACCATTGTGGTCTCTTATTTCTTACTCGAAGTTGTTTATGAACCCTTCAGGATGGGCTATCCAATATTGTTTTTAGCTACTTATTTTCTACTCATACAACATTTATTATACCATCTTTATGACGAGCTTCACAATTCTCCCATATTATGTTTAACGATGAGCACCCTTTTTTCGTACGTTAGATACTTACCCAAATCCATTTTTAAATGCATATATGAAGCTACATATACAATTACTTCTACCATTATACAATAATATAACGTTAAAAGTTTTCCAAATCTTCGAATTCAATCTATATATGTTCCTATTATATGTATTCTCTTGTTTGTAGTTTCCTATTTGGATTTACAAACAATTTTTGTACAGATCTATAAGATTGGATTAAGAAGAGAAGAGTGGATTTAAACTAACAAATTAAAACCATATATAGGGATTTACTTTTTCGATGTAGCTTTCTAGTTTGAACCAACTTCTAGTTTTTAAAATTTTTCTACTCTACTCTATTCTAATTTGAATATGTATATTATAAATCTAAAAGTCCGTGCTTAGAAGTTTTGGAGGAGAAAAAGGAAATGTCAGAGCTTCCAAGCTCATTAGAAAAACAGCGAGTTATAAAGTGAAGCCCTACCTATTTGTTTATAGAGCTTCAAATCAGCGCTAGTCGTTAGATTAAACCTATCAGATCTGAGCTATACGGGACCATTTGCTTACTACACATTTTTTATTTTATTTTGTATGTTGATTTCTTTATTTTTTTCTTTGTTTTGTAATGTACGTTATTTGTTTAATTAATTTTGTTTCATCTAAGTTTCCTTCGCTATACAATCTCATTTATTTATTGTAGACTATATGATTCAGTTTGGATTTAGAATCCTAATTAATTATACCTTATTGATTGATTATATTCTTAAATTTCCTACTTGTGCCATTTGTCAGTATAAATTACATATATTTTAATTGATTAGAGAGATTTACTTTTCTCTTTTAATTATTCATATCAAATGTTTCCCGTTTTATAAATCACCTTAGATCTTTAGTGTAAATGGAAATATTTAATTGTGGTTAGTCGATCTTAATTAATTAAGTTAAGAAATTTGCATATATAATTGTTTCCAATGTTATAAAATTACATTAATATGTTACTAATTACATTAGTATTCTTCAATTTGAATTCAAACATTCATAAGAGTTTTTTTTTTACCCATTTTAACTATCTCTTTGTTTTTTTTCATCCATCACACACCACCATAAATTTGTTACCATTTAATTGCATTTTCATATTTTGAATTTCAAAAGTATATGTATGCATATACACGCGTAAATTATTTAATTTAATTTACTTCCAATTCTTATCCATTCTTGTGATAAGCTTCTCATATTATCAAATTTTATCGATTGGTTGCTGACTTTGCAGTTATCCTCTAGTTTGAATTTTGAAAGTTAACATTTAATTAAATTCTCGTGATAACCCCAGAGAAGTGACGCAGTAGGTGCCAAAAAGTGTTGCTATAGGCAAAAAATGATCTGTGGCAACATTTTCTCGGGGTTGCCTTTTGCCACGTTGCCTCAGAGTTAAAGGCAACACCTTTGCGACCCTATGGTAACATCAGTACAGGTGTTGCCATAGGCACCGCTATATTAAAAAATACCCTTTCACAACTTCCAGAAACAGTTGTAATATGTCTATTACAACTGCCATGCACCACTAGTTATATCTACAATCGTAATAAAGTCGACCTTTTTTACAACTGTTTCTAGCAGTTGTTAAATTTTGTTTTACAACTATTAAATGTAATACCTCAACTGCTATTAATCAAAATTTTCATAATATTATAATAAATATAATTAAAACACAGTATTCAAACATAGTATTTTATTCAATAAATATTTTATTTCAACATTTCAAATAGTACTAATTTTTTGACTTCACTATTGTACATTCACTCGTATATTACACAAACAAATATTTCTAGTATTATATTTACAAGTATGATACCTCAAGCCTGCACAGAGAAGATAAGTAGCACTTGCAAACATGGCAGGCAAATAAGTTTCAACGTGTCTAGTTAATCCACCTTGCATCTCTGGACAGGACGGGAAGAATCTCAAATAGAATGAGCAGTTTAAACCTTTGTGCTTTTTTGAACCTTTGTCCACTTTCCAGGGTACTGATACACACAGATACTGATACCATTTAAACACATAAAGGAAATTCCGTAATAAACACCTCTTTATAAGTTGTAGAGAAAAACATATGTGCCTGATATGAAGAAAATAAAAATGGCGACTTCGTTTCTTCCCAATTCCATTTCTCCATATTCACGAACTAAGAAAATCTCTAACCTAGCTTCTGATTTTAGATATGCAATTCCACCTGATATTAATTCATCCAAGCAACATGCAGATTGTTTACTATCTTCTTCGGAAAAGAAGCTTCCAGCGCCAGATCTGGATTCAATTCAGAATTTTCTGGATCTATTTTCGAAGATTAAGACTAGCAGTTCTAAGGTAAATTTCATGCAATCTAGATCTTGGCTTGAAGCGGTTAAAGATAATAATTTGCACCATAATGCTGTTCAACTTACATTCTATGAGCCAGTGGTTAAAGAGAATCTTAAAATTTCGTTTATCAGTGAAGATTTAGTTAGGACTGCTAGGGAAAAAAGGTCGAATGCTATTGTATTTTATGTTTATGGAAGAAAACCCTATTATAATTACTTGAAAAAGTATATTGATAGGAACTGGGGTTTGAAGGGCAACTATAAACTGTATACCAGAGACAATGTTTTTTTATTATCAAGTGTGAACTAATTGAGGATTGTGATCATATTCTCGCTTCTGGTCCGTACTTTTATGATAAAAGATTGATTTTCATGAAGAAATATGAACCTGGAAACAAGCTAAATAGAGAATTTCTGAATACAATTCCAATATGGATTAAACTCCCTAATCTAGATTTAGATTTCTGGTCGACTGAAGCAATCAGTAGGATTACTTCAACTCTAGGTCATCCCCTAAGACTAGACAGTGTGACTGAGGACCAAACTCGAATTTCCTATGCAAGAGTTTTAGTTGAAGTTGATATAGAGTTTAAATTTCCCGAAACAGTTCCTATCCAATATTTTAATGGGGAATTAGTTTGGCAAAGAATTCAATATGAATGGACTCCTCTTGCATGTTCTGACTGTAGAGTGTTTGGACATTCTAGTGCATCATGCAGACCAAATAAAATATGGGTTCCAAAAGATAATTTAAAATATGATGTGAGGATGGATATTGATGAGGTGAATGATAGTCAAGTTAAACATATTTGTGTTGACAAAGGGGATCAAAACAGCAATCAAATGGATAATAATGATGCTGATGATATAGGATATCAAAGAGATCAGTTAGAAAATAATGATTTTTCTAATGATTTTATTCTAGAAGATCATGCTAAAGGCAGCAAGGTATTTCATATAAATGGATTATCTGAAGAACATAGACTTGAAAACATGTCTGCGGATACAAAAGTTTGTAAACAGCGAATGTTTAAAACAATCAAAGATGGAATTCCTGAAATTAGTATGGAAGCAGAAGGTTTATTTGAAAGGGATGACTTTAATGAAATGTTTATTAGGGATAATGCAGACAGTAAAGATTCCATAATAGACGAATCAGACTGCTCCTCTTGCAGTTTTAAGAAGAAAAGAAGAATTAGAGCTAAAACAGGTAAAATAAAAGGGAATAGCAATATTATGTTTGAGGAGCCATTAGCGGAAACAAACCCTGAATGGGTGAAATTAGTCTCTCAAAAGCAAACTAGGTCAAAGTCAAAGAAAATTAAGGAGGAAGGGTATTCTCCAAGTGCAATAATCATTGGAGGAGTCTCAAAAACTTGAGTAAGTGTTTTAATTCCTGGTTGAAGAAGGGTTTGTTCTATTTCTTGGGCTTGATGGAATTCCGGTTTTGGCAGTAAGTTGTGGCATTTAGTGTTGTTCCTTGTGTTCTTTATTTATTGCCATGCAGCATGGATGGTATGGTTGTTTTTCTTGTTGGCATCAGGAGTTATGTTATGTTTGGTTGTTGCTCTTTTTCTGGAGCAGTGGCATTTGGAGTTCATCCTTTGGTTTATCGAGTGTTATGTATTTAGATATATGTTGGGTGATCTGTCAGTTTGTTCATATTGTGTCTTTGTTGACAGTTTGTATTTTGTTGGGACTAGCTGGTTTGTTTAGTCTTTTGTATAGTATTTGTTCTATTAGTTGTTATCATTTTGTAGTTGGCTTATCCCCTCTTTTGTACTCTGTTTAATGTAATATAAGTACCCTTTATTTTTAACAAAAAAAAAGAACTTAAACACATAAGTGAATGGCTACATAGGGACAAGATATACCACGACTAAGCAAATTCCAGGGTACAAGCCTGCGCATGTAATAGCTCGGATAAGGTTCACATCATGACTCCATTTGTTACATGTGCTAAAATCGACATCGACCAAACCAGTGTCCTTGAGTAGAAAAATAAACTGCTTTCTAAGAGAGTCAATGGCTTTATGTTTGCACTGAAAGAAAGTTTTTCCAGTAGTACCCGTATCCAGAACGTTCTCTTTCAGCTTCTTTCCAACCTTCGTACGCCTGACGCAGCGCAAGATGGTCACTATAGTCTTTACATGAAAATCGAGACTTTGTAGAATCAGCTAGCTGCATCAAGTTTTAAAACAACATTGGAATGAGTTATGAGAAATAATTTCTTTATTGTAGCAGCAATGAATATGCTAACCCAGGTATAATCACAAGGCCAAATAAATAACTACCAGACCTTTGCAAAAGGAGCATGTACCTTTTTTAAACTTGACAATAACTATAAATCACATAATTATACACACGTTCCTTTGGCATCTTTTGAATTTGTCATTACTACAATGTTTAGTAAACATAATATATGAAATGATTACATGATTGGTAACAACACAAACTCTTACAGTGAGCTTTATTATCAACAAAATATGTTGAAGGTTTTTTTCCACTTTCAAAAAGAAAATAAAAAAATCAAGTGGTCTCTGGTACATAATTTTGTCCAAATAATTCTGTACTGATCGATGTACCACAATAAAGCTTAAACAATACAAAGTATACAAAGTATATGACATGATAAAGATGGAAAGAAGAAAATAATGCTTGATTGCTTACTTTGATAGCTTGTTGCATGAAGAGCATCGCTATCAACAAACCAAAAAAATCACCAGCAATGCGAGTAAATCTATTAATAATCGAACATGCACCGAGAATAGCCAGCATGAATAGCAAGAAAGGCGTCCACACACATACCCTATTGGTTAATTAAAAAAATCAACTTTATTTATTTAATTTTATTCCTTTTTTTTCAACTCGATATGTTAATGGTAAATAAGCACATTCTAAAACTTAATTAACCTACGATCCTGTCCATGCCAAGAATAGTTTCGGCCCTAAATCAGATCTATCTTTTGCAAAATTAAACATGAAGGTGTACATGAGCACAATGGGTTTTGCCATGCCAAGAATCAAAAGAGGTTGTACTCCAATTATAGAATGTATAATCCCACATATCGCGGTTGATGCTAAAGTTTGAACAGCAGTTACAAGTCCATCTGCATGAATCATGTGTCCCTTACAAAAGTTAGTGAAATGAATAAAAACTCAATGAAAAAATAAATAAATCCAATAAGGAATAAATAACATTTACATGATTCAACAACTATCAGACCACCTACAAAAATGATACAACGAATATACTCTCTGAAAACGGCTAAAATCAACCAAGTTAGAACCAGTAAACTACAAACAAAGGACTGTGAGCATGGTTGATAAAGGCTAAATCTTTATGTATAGAAACTAAAATGTCAATTATCTATTTTGGAGATTTACATCTTTTGTTTGAAAAGATTCAGTGAATATTAAGGACCCACAAAAGAGAGTTTTTCCTAAACACAAAAGTTAAAACAAGACAAATGCCTATACCAAATTTTGAAGAAAGGTTATACTTGATTTGAGTATAACTTAGTTATGAACTCAAGAGAGAAGATGAAGAAAAACCTCCATTAAATCCAAGTTAGCAAAACAAAGCAGCTGTAACCAATCTTTTCAAATTGAAGAAATAGAATCAAATTTACCTAAAAGAAACCGAAGGCCAGATCCGATTTTTTGAATCGATTTGAAGATCGAACTCGCGGTTCCTCTCCAAAGCTAAATCCGTAGCAAAGGAAACGATTTTGAAGTTGATTGAAGTTGATCTGGGATTTAAGATAGTTTTTGGCTTGAAACCTAGTGGCTTGAAGTCGCGATTTGTTGAAGAGGGCGAAACCTAGTTTTTGATCGGCATGTTTTTTCTCAAGGGAAAAAGAAAGAGAAGAAAATAGCGTGAGTTAGGTTACAGCGAGAAAATGAAAATTTGGGGGCAAAGGATCGTGAAACAGGTTACAGCGGGAAAATGAGAATTTGGGGGCAAAGAAGCTGAGAGGACAAGGAATATCAGATTGTGGATTGATAACGTAGACCGTTGGATTGTTATCACACGGATTGGTAACTTTATTAATTTTTTTAATATGAATAAATCTATAACTACTGCAACACAATTTGATATCTATGCTAACACATTGAAGAGTGTGTTGCAATAGACAAAAAACAACATAGCAATGACAACATTGTAGCTAGCAACATCATGTGTTTTCGTTGCGGTAGGCCATCTATTGCGTAGTGTAATTTCATACATTATAAATCTATTTCCACAATTGGTTTGTTGCATACATTGTAAGTTAATTATTTCCATTAACTAATTGCCCACATTACACACTAATTACTTTCATTAATTGATTGTATACATTACTTGCAAATTTGGATGTAAATACTTATTAAAATTAATCAATCTTAATTAATTGGATTTTCAAATTTACACACATAATCATTTCTGATGCTAAAACTTCAAATGGTCATAATGTGTCCATTTGAACTCCAAATTAAAAAAATTATATGTGAACATTATCAAAAAACTGCCAGGAACCCAATGAAAATGCCCATTTTTACCGTTTTCTAATTTTATTATTTAAGTCTATTTTAATTAATTATTATAAAAACAAGGGCTATTACACTATTACTGGTAAATTTTCCTCCACTTAATTCCTTTTTATTGCCATTACTTTTTTCTCAATTTACTATCTTCTTAGTTAAGTTTGCGTTGTGCACACATGTTGATTTGTTCTAGGATTTTGAATCTTCTTTCTTATACTCTTTACCCTATTTCAAACATGTACCACTTCATATTATCCACTTTGGAAACGTTTTATAGCTTAATAAAAATTTCATTACATAGAAGCACATGAGCTATATTACTCTATTTCTTTTTAATAATTCCTTACAAATCCACCTTTACTGAAATTTTGAACTTTTACAAATTTCAATTCTACTAGAACTTTATATTTACACTTCTCTTCATAAGGAAACCAACGATCTAGAACTAGCAAGGTATATATGCTTTATAAATGTTCAGTAATTGGCTTTGATTAATCCCTTTTACAAAAGAATTCCAATTTAAAAAGTAGTTATATCTAAATATACATTTTAAACTCCAATTTTCGCTTTCTTTTTTAAACATATTAATTGTAGTTTTTTTCAACTTTTTAACTGTTTTATTTTGGGTCGTACTCTTGCTTCTATTTGTTCTTTCTTTACAACTTCTGCTATTCGACCTATTGACTTATCTTATTTTCAAGAACAAAAATTTGATCATTCACTTAGAGTGACTACTTTATACTTACTACTTCACACCATCACTTGGAAAACTAACTATTTTAGCATATCTACGAATGAATTTTTACTTTTCCCTTATGTTGACCTATTGTACATCATCAATCATATGGGGATCCACAACCGTCGGGCTATCTAGGCTAGACTAGGAAGTTATGTACCATCCAGCTACAGAGGACTTTCATATGCAATTATTCTATAGTTGGGCTTTTTAAAATTTATAATGTATTATATTTATACTTTTATAGGCAAAATAGAATATGTTTACTCGACGTTTCTTGATTTTTCAGGATCGACTGACATAAGTTTTGACATCAAATGTAACAATCCACACCCCTAATCTTCTCTAAATCTATAATCAAAGTACATAAAAGTTTGGATTGTTGGTTTAGTGTTCTATAAATAAAACAAAAGAATGCATATTAGAGCATTGATGGTATAACTCATTACGAAATAGCAAATTATAATAAGTCATATAGCTACTTACTAATATTTGACAATTCCCTATGTCTAATGTGATTTTCATCACCGAACAAGTATAACACTAGTACTTGTCCTTCATGCGATCAAGAGTGTTTTAATGAGGAGGAGGTCATAATAATATTCTGCCGATTGGTAAATTATACACTTATACATAACTGTAGTTTATGCCAATTTCCTTTTATCCGTTGTTCTATCCTTTATTGTAACAACCCGGAAAATCAGAACCAATTTAAAATTTTTATTTTGGAAATTTTAATGAATTTTGAATATTTAAAATGAATTATTTTAAATAATAACGACAAGAAATTTATTTTGAATAGAATTAGGATGTATATATTTATTTGAATCGAAGTTGGAATATAAATATTGATTTTAATTTTAAAAGGAGTTAGAAATAGCGCGACAGTTTGAAAATTCAACTTTGAATTTTGACCGAATGTACAGGATTCAAAATAAACCAAATTTTAGTGAAACCAAAAATATTTAAATCTGTTTAAAAGTATCTTTCTAACGAATCTGAAAAATCGAAATTTTATAGCGGGAATCAAAAGTTATGGCCAGTTGAATATTCAGAATGGTTGCTATGACATAAATATAGCCCGTAAAAATAGGCATTTTGCAAACGACCTCCGTTTTCGACGAAACACTTTTGTTGGATCTGGAATGTCAATTTATTGCTAGATTTCAATTTCCATAATTTTTGGAATTAATATGCGGGCATGGCAAAGGAAAACGCGTTTGGTAATTTCAGTTTGAATTGGATCGATCAGGAAAAGTCCATTTTTCAAACGGTCTCCAAATTCAACGAAATTAATTTTGTTGGGACCGTATCGTCCCAACATAGCTAGATTTATTTTTCTGAAATTTTTAGAATCAGTATGTGGCCCCGACAAATTAAAATGTACGTTCAAATCCAATATTGAATGTTTTATATTTTAATTTGAAGAATAACTGACTGTAACAGTCGAATGGGCTTACAATACACATTCCATTGTGTCCGAAATAGGGATATTTAGCTAGGGGCGACAGTCGTTGGGTTTTATTTGGAGTTCGGATAGGAAAACACTATTTTTTGGAATTTATATAAATATCGGTGAATCAGGAAATTCCATTCATTAAATAAAAAAATAAAAAAAACTGCGTTTTCTCTCGCCCCGACCACGATCGAAGGCGGAAAACCATTCCATCCTTCTCGACCAGATTCCGGCCAAACCAAGCCGAATTAGTGTTTGCGAACAAATTATGCAGTTGTAAACAACTGTAAAATCCGTTCGGCTTTCCTAAACAACAAGGATTGTTGTAGAGGGTGTCGAACTCTGAGACCAAATTATTTTATTAATAAATCCAATCAAGTTATCCCTAACTTTTGATTGGTGGAAAACAAAGAAAATAGCAGAAATTAAATAAAAGGGAGTTTTAACAATAAGTGAAAGCAATTAGGGGATAATGACATAGATCAGATTCATAATCATCAATAGCCAAAAGATTAACCATATCTAATACATGTTTCTGTCACAAACATGAATCAACGATTATAGGTTTTTAGAAACAAATATGTAAATAACGACAAGCATAGCCTATGCAGGAGCTCAGCTCTACAACCATAGGCTATCAGGACAGATTCACTATTTTATTTCTAAAACCCTAAATATTAAATCTAAATCTGATAAGTGTTAGACCGATCTCGAATATACCCTGTGAAGGAGCATAGCTCTTAAACGACACAGGATATTAAGGTTCAGATCTAACCGTTGGTTCAGCTCTAGATCTATATACATGAATTCCTCATCCTTTGGCTATGTGATTCATATTGAATCATACTATCAGCGTCATCACCCCCTAATCAAAGGGGATTAGCTAGACATAGCTAAAGAAGAAGAAAAACAGAAATTAAATAACACAAACATAAAGAAAACTAAAACTAAATAGAAAAGAGGAAGAAGAATGATTTTATTCCAAGAAGAGAATTACAGAATAAAACCCAATGTGTTTTTTACAAGACTAAGATACAATGTATTTATAGCTGAGATGACAAAGGCTAGCTAACTAATTACATAATGTGGGACTAAAGAAATAACCCAAATAACATATAAGCCAGTGTGAACGCAGCTTTAGAGTGAGTGGTCTAGCAAATAGGCTAGTGTGAACGCAACATGAGTAAGAGGCCTTCCAAGTGAGCTAATGTGAATGCGGTTTGAGTCTTTATTGAGCCAAATCTTCTTAACTGAAATATAATTGCAGCCGTTCTTCAAGCTTTAGACTCTTCAAGCTTTAGCAATTTTAAACTTCACTCTTTTTCAGCAAATTCTTCATGCTTTATTCCTTAAATGCTCTAAACCATGATTCTTGTCAAAAATCTGAAAACACAGCTATAAATACACAATATCAATTATTTAAAAGGGAAAATAAGATAAATAAGCGGATAAAATATACACATTTACGTGTATATCAAATACCCCCACACTTATCTTTTTATTCGTCCTCGAATAAACTAAACTAAGATATGTCACACTTTCGTAGGAAACACGATTGCATTTAGCGTATGCAACAAGCCGTTAAACCTCTGGGTGTCCCCAGTAGGACGAGTGTTGTCTCGTGAGGGTTTTCAGCGGATACTACCCACAAAATCCAAAGCGTCTTATGTACACGGATTAATCAAACAATATATTTAAGGTCTTTCACATTCCAAGGATTTCACCTAACTTCAATAATAACGGTTTAGCCCCAAATTGTCCATTCCATAATTAGTGCAAAAATGAACAAAAATTTTCAAGCTGAATCGTAATTCCTTGATAACACTGTAATTGTCTTGAAGGTTAAGAGCGCGGTGTCAACCAAAGTTCTACACATCGACAATGTGCACCCAATCATTTATTCAACCTTTTTTTTTTGAATAATTTTGCACTAGTGTAACTGTAATGTATTGGATATGAGTTATGCATAGATGAAGGAAAATTTTGTAAGTTCTAAAAATATTCTAGATAAGAGGGCAAGTGTATTAGTTGAATTTCAAGCTACAAAAGATAAAGTAATACTAAGGCACATATGGACATTTTGTTTCCTTTCATCTCCTCAAGAACAATCCTCGCTTCTAAGTACGGTATGATGGATGTGGATGGAATGGAAATGGATGCTTCATAGTCACGAACGATGAAGACTATTTTATTCAGAGAGACTCTCTCTTTATTTCATTTTTTTTTCCTTTTTTTTCTATTCTTTCTTTTTCTTCTTTTTTTTTCTTTTTTTTTTCTTTTGCATGATGAATGGAGATGGAATGATGACGTACATGATTTCATTTGATTCCTCCTCTACCACCAACACTTCATGAAAGGAAAGTTTTGTGCCCTAGTTACTCTACTTCTATAACCTTAATTCAACACACAAGTCTGGATTGATGTTATACAAAAAGCTGAAAGGAATGATAAACAAAGTTTCGTAAGATAGATAACCCATATAAAATAAGATGTGGTATATGGTTATCCTACCTTAAAACAAGTACGGAGTGGGTGGTGTAATATTGGTATAAAAAGTGACGTTTTTGACCTTTAAACAAAAGTTCTTGAGTATACCAATATAAGATAAACTTGTCGACACATGGATGCAAATCGACTAAAAACTTGGGTTTGAATAATGTGGGGTATCGAAGAAGAACGCTACAATGAGTCATTTCTCCTTAATTGGGCCAAGTGGATTTAGAACTTACGTGTATATCAATTATTTAAAAGGGAAAATAAGATAAATAAGCGGATAAAATATACACATTTACGTGTATATCAATTAGCCTTTGCCCCAGTTGGGAATTTTGTAGATCTCCCTTTCCTCTTCAAATCCATATAGATTTCTCCCCCTATCGCTAAGAGATTCGCGAGAACCAAGCCCACAAAGTCGACGACTTGAACCCCCCGCCAAGATTAACTCCGGCCGTCGATCCAGGCCCCACCACCATCAACCTGCGCGCGACTCGGAGCCCTCTTTCGTGGCAAAGTCTGATCGTCGAATTGCTGCTCGGATTTCACGAAAAATCGAAACCTAGTTTCGAAAGCAAGCTGAAGGTATACGGCTATTCTAATTTAAACTGTTTATAACGCTTTAAAGCGCTACGAATTGTGATTTAATTATAAAAATCATATCTTTTTGCTATGTTATCGAAATCCAGTGAAACAAGAGACATTGGAGTTGTGGCGACGTCTTCTACATTTTAGAAGAGATCGGAGAATTTTTGGAGCTTCCTACAATTTTAGAAGGAGTGGAACGCAGTGGGAGTTTTCTAAATTCAAAACTGGAATGGAATAGCGATGTATAATTTATATAAGTGAAGTATAAATTATGTACGCGTTGTATACCTCATATATGGGCGTTGTATAAATTATATAAGCGATGTATAAATTGTACATGCGTTGTATATACCATATATAGTGATATGGAATTGAAATGGAAATTTATACGTTTTTATATATATATATATATATATATATACACACACACACTCCCCTCGTCCACAAACCATGGACAATATATATTAGTGGTGATTGTTTGGATTGTGGTTTGGAATAGATTGATTGTGGTTGCAACAACATTGGTTGTGTTTGTGATATATTCACGTTGTTGTGAAAAGAAATTGGGGCGGGAAAAGAAAGTGGGTAGATGGGTAGAAAAATTGTATAGGAAAAATGAATTACCCCTTGTAAACGCCGCGAGGCCTAAGGTAGTGCGAGGAGCCGTACATCGGGACGAAGCCGGTTCTAATTACCCTACCGTTATGCTGCCGAAATTTTCTGAAATATTCATGTCTTTGAATTTTATTCATGTATTGAAATATATTCATGTGTTGATAATTTATTCATGATTGAAATAAATTTCTTAGATAATAAAAATCACATTTTTACAATGCATATGAAGTTTATAAAATATTCATGATGGAAATAAATTGTTTAAGCAATAAAAATCACATTTTTATTGTATGGTTAAAGCATTAAAAATATTCATAAGTTGAATAAAATATTGGAACGATAAAAATCACATTTTTATCATGTATATGAAATATATAAAATATTCATACGTTGAGAAAAATATTGGAACGATAAAAATCACATTTTTATCATCTAAAGTGAAGTTAGAAAAACATTCATGTATTGAATAAATTCTTTGAAACGATAAAAACATTATTTTTATCGTATATGTGAAGTTATAAAAATATTCATGTGTTGAATAAATTGTTTGAACAATAAAATCAACATTTTATTGTATAGATAAGTCGCTAAAAATATTCATGTGTTGAAATAAATATTTGTTGGTTAAAAATTATATTTTTAACACGTATATGAATTGAAAATGGTTTAGAAATCGATGAACGAATTATATTTATATATATATAAATTAAATTAAATCGAATAACGATGCTGCAGTTCGTGTTTTGAAATCGTAATTTTAAACAATTATTACGGAAGATTCGACCGTCGGATCTTCCTGAAATTGGAACCGTTGGGTTCGCTTTAAAAAAATCTTTCCAAAGATATAAAATTCGTTAAGATCCAACGGTTAGATTGTGTGAAATGTTTAATTCAAATCTAATAAAAACAACGCCGGAATGAATTATATATATATATATATATATATATATATATATATATATATGTATGTATGTATGTAAATTAAAATAAAACGAATAACGATGCTGCAGTTCGAGTTTTGAAATCGTAACTTTAAACGATTATACCGGGAGATCCAACCATCGGATTTTCCCGAAACTAGAACCGTTGGGTTCGCTTTGAAAAGATCTTTCCAATGATATAAAATTCGTTAAGATCCAACGGTTAGATTGTGTGAAATGTTTAATTCAAATCTGAATAAAAACAGCGCCAGAATGAATTATATTTATATATATATAAATTAAAATAAAATGAATAACGAAGCTGCAGTTCGAGTTTTGGAATCGTAACTTTAAACGGTTATACCGGGAAATCCGACCATTGGATTTTCCCGAAACTAGAACCGTTGGGTCCGCTTTGAAAAGATCTTTCCAACGATATAGAATTTGTGAAGATCCAATGGTTAGATTTTCAAATATGTGTAAATCAAATCTGAAGAAAAACTGCGCCATGGCCGCGTTATGGCCTAAAGCATCGTTTAAATAAATGGGTTGTTTTTAAATAAATAAAAATAGCGGTAAATCATTTAAAAATATTATAAACGATATGAAATGGAAATAAACCAAATTTACTTGGTTTATTGGATATTTGATGGTTGAATGTGTTTGGCATGAAAATTGTATTAATGAACTGAATTATGGATGTCAAATAATTTAACCATTGAAAGAATTTATTTAAATTTTGTGTATACGTGAATTATTCGAAAAGGCCGAGTTAATTCTCATTTCAAATAATTGCTCGACGATGAGAAGACGAAGATATGAAGACGGTGCAAGACCGATGATCTTCTCATCGAATGGATGGCTACTGATGCCTTTGATGGGAGTTGCTGCCCTGAAAGGGTTACAGTGGTGGTTGTCCGGACATACTTGTTGATCGTTCGGATATGCGAGGGCTTCTCTCCTGTATTGGACATATGGGACGAGGAATAAGGTACCTTCGGTTTCGTTCAGACCTAGAACGGACTTGTAAATAGATGTGTGTGACGTTGTAGGTTGACAACGTGGCATGCAGAGATGCTATGATCAAGGCTTTTGTTGAAAAGCAGGGTCATGTGGTTGATGATCAAAGCACGGCTTTAATATAGCTAGCTTTGTGTATAGCATTAATTCGCGAGCCTCACACCCCAGTATGAACTAGAAATGGGAGAGGACCTCAGGGGGGGCATGCGTTTCTTTCTAACTAGAAGTGGTGTTAGGGTTTTGCACTCCCTAATGTTTTACTTATGTGGATGATGGAAAGCGAGGCGCCTCGGTTATATCGGTCTCTATGGTGCCAATGGATGGTTTGGTAGATATACCGGCCAATTTGATGCCCCATAGGGCGGGGAAACGCAGTGTTCAGGCTTTTTAATCCACTCCGTATGGACCGGCCCTAACGATCCAAGGGTCGATGCGTTCTAATCCTGAGATACGGGCTAGAGCATCCCAAGGCGGTAAGGACGATCCCTTGCCATAGTTCATGATGGAAATCCAACTTCCAAATACGACATTGTGCGGTTTTGATTGTAAACCTATACATGGCGACATAGTGGAATAAGGCACTTATGCCGTCTATGATTGATACTTATGATTGAAATTGTTTTTGAAGCATATAAACAATAGTAATAATATCAAATGCTTTTGTTTTATACGTATCAAGCATATTTTGGCCATTATAAGGTAAAACTCTATCCGTCGGTTTGCGTTGCATTGTGTGATGAGACCTGAGTCTTATAATGGCTTCATTTTTGTAAAAAAGCATTGCCATGTTTAAATGATTTACTTTTTTTAAGCACTGGCATTCATGGGGGTAAACCCGTTCCGCGTTAGCGGCGTGGTACTGTGATTGGCCTTATTATAAAATAAGATAAGTAGATTTCTCATACCACTCCCATGATTGACTCGTAGTTTGTTTCTCTTTGCAAACTCTGGTGCCCCTATTTCTACATGGGCAACCTTGTATTCAGGTTTTAGCAGGTTCTTTCTGGATAGCTATGGGGCTGAAGACGGATCTTGTCATATCTATTTTGTTGTTCAGCCTTTATTATGTATATTATGTTTGATTCCGCTGCAGATATTTTATATAAAGCTGAAACTGTATTTTGTACTAAGTATGATCCTGTTATACTGTGTAACTCTGATGATTATATTTGTTCCAGTGTAATTTATTGTACATTATTTGGTGTAATGATATATTTCTGTTCTGCTGTTATTGTTTATGTGTTATATTCCAAAGATTATCCTTGCAACCGTGGAACAAGGGTTTTGGGTTATCACATCTGGTATCAGAGCTTTGGTTAATCTTAGTTCCAGAATATAACATGTTAACTAACTCGTCAGAAATAGAATCAGAAGTATTCTATGATGAATTACTCATTAAAGAAAGGGTCAATAATATCCTTGAATGAGTAAAGTAGTATAAAATACACCCCAATAGACACATATACATTCAAATATATGTCTTTATGCTGTACAATGTCTTTTCTGTTGGCCTGACACTTTGTCTGCTATTTGCAGACATAGAAAAATGAGTGGCAGAAGTAGAAGAAGTAATTCTATGGTTCGACAATCTAATGAGCCAGTTGTGCTCCCACAGCCAGGATCATATATAGATGCTCTATTAAAGGAGTATCAAAATCTGGGTGGAGTACCATTCTTGGGAAATAAATCCATTATTCAAATTCAAGCTTGGATGCGTTCTGCTGAGAGAATTTTCGTAGGTTTCAAGCTGAGTGATGACCAGAAAAGACTGGCATCTTGGGCACTCAAAGACGAAGCTTTCATCTGGTGGGAAACTGTTATTAAGAATAATCCAGAAGGTAATATTACCTGGGATAAATTTAAATAAATTTTGAATGAAAGATTTATTCCTACAGAAGCAACTGATCGGCTATACGATGAGTTCTACTATCTGATACAAGGAGATATGACCATTCCGAAATATCATAAGAAATTCAATGAACTTTCTCGTTTTTCCCCGCATCTAATTCAAAATCCTAAGAGGAAGAATATGAGGTTTATTAACGGGCTCCAAAGAAAGTACCAAAGTAGTGTAACTGCACATGTGAAGCTTCCTTTTTCTGAAATGATATACATGGCTTACTTGTATGAAGATCTTGATAAGCAAGGTCTTTTGGATGACGAAGAGAAAGGCAATGCTAGCAACAAAAGGAAGTTTGGAACTGGTAGCCCAGAGACAAGTACGCAGCCTGAGGCAAGTACGAAGTCTGAGGTCAGTAAGAAGCCTAAAGTCAATCGGAAAAAGGCCAAATCAAAGAAAGAACCAATAGTGATTGCCACCTGCTCTAACTGCAATCAGAAAGGGAATTTGGCAATAAATGGCGGACCCTTAAATAAATGAAAAAAGAATGAGTTTAAATCCAAGAACAAGTTTCAAGAGAATAGAAAATTCAATCAATGCCATCAGACTGGCCATCTTGCAAAGGATTGCCAGCTATTAAAGAAATCTGAAAAAGTACATGTAAATGAAGTGGCAGAAACTTCAGCAACCTCAGCTAGACAGGGAAGGCTAGATGTTTTAGAAGGCACGCTTATTGTCAAAGATATTCCAGTTAAAGTACTGTTTGATACAGGCGCGTCATGAAGCTTTACTGCAAGTAATGTGGTTAAGAAATTGGATTTGAAATTGAAAAAGCTCAAAGAACCCATCATTTTCCATAATCCGGTTAGGGGTTCCCTCAATCTTAGTTGGATTTGTGGGGTGCCTATCTTTTTTCCCGTTATCGGTTCCTTACCATCTCGATCATCATGAATTTTACCGAATTCGATCTTATTTTTGGATTGGATTGGTTAACCAAATATGAAGCCGAGGTTAAATGCGCCGACAGAGTCGTTAAGGCGAAGATTAAATCAGGGGACTATATAACCATACCATGCGAAGGTCCGAATCGGATAGAAAAGACTTTTGGTCAGCTCTTGATGTTTCTCCTACTCAAATAGAAAATATTCCTGTCGTTACAGAGAGTATTCCTGTCATCAAGAATTATGCCGATGTTTTTGAAGAAGTTGTTAGCTTACCTACGCGTAGAGAAATTGATTTCAAAATCGCTTTAATTCCGAATGCAAGGCCAGTAGTGCACGCTATTCGAAGAATGACCTTGAAGTAAAAAGAAGAATTAGACAATCAAACTCGACAGCTTTTATGGAAGGGTCTGATCATACCTAGTTTCTCTGATTGGGGAGCAGCAGTGGTGTTTGTCCCAAAGTCAGACGGTACTCTCAGACTATGTTTGGATTATCCACTACAACAAAAACACCATATTACAACTTTAATTTTACAACGGTGGTAAAAGCACCGTTGTAATAAATGGTTTTTTACAACGGTGGTAAAAGCACCGTTGTAATAAATGGTTTTATACAACAGTGGTAAAAGCACCGTTGTAATAAATGGTTTTTTACAACTGTCAGTTCCCTAAAGTTGTAATAAACGTATTTTTAACAACTTTTTATTTTGTTAGTTGTAATAGATGCCCATTACAAACTTCATGTTTATAATATCTATATTTAATAAATAATTATATTAATATTTAATAATAATTAATAATTAATAATAAACTTAGGAATCAATAATATTTATTTACTATTATTAAATAATTACTATTTAATAACTAGTCATTTATTTTTAATAGTTAATGTTAATTGCTTATTAATTAATAATTAGTAACATATACATTATAAGCTTTTAATAATTACTACTCGATTATAACTAAGTAGAAATAAGTAAAAGTTAAATAATAACTAATTAGTAACTAATAATCAATTGTGAATCAATTAAAATAAATAGTTAGTAATTAATAATCAATTGATTTTTGATAATAAATAAATAAATTTTGAAAACTTAATATTTAATTAGTAATATATAATTTATAAATAATTCACAATTAAACACTAATAATTAACATTGGTTATTTAATAAATAATACTTTATAACTTGTAGTTATAAAATGATAAACTACACCATTAGTCATTTATAATTTACTATAACAAATGATTATTCATAAATTATTCAAAATTTAAGAAATAGGAAATTTTAAAAATATTAAAGGATTCAAAAATTCAAAAACTACAAATATTACCTTAAATGTTTATTTTAGTTAGTTGCAAAATGAGTATTTCGTTATACTGATACTTATACAGGTTATTATATATAATTAATTATAATCAATGATTATTATTAAATAAATTATAATTTTATATTTTATATTTAAATCAATGATTGTATTTTATATTTAATGAATTTTTATATCTACTTATTTATATTTAGTAAATAATAGTTGACAAAGACCTAGTAATTAATATTTATTAATCAATAATTACTATTAAATGATCAATAATTATGAAAACATTGTTAACAAATAAGAGTATGATAATAGTGGTATTTGTAACGACCCGCAAATCCGAGCCCATTGAGTTGACCAAATACAATACAAGTCCGACCCAAATGGCACGGAAATACGAATCATTTATAGAAAGAAGTTAGAGGATGAGATAGAAAAGATAGAACTAATAGAATAGGAGAAGAAGAAGAACACAGCTGAACATAATCAGAGTAAACACGAATCTCACAGCGGAACGAATAAAATATATTATATAGCATAACTTTGAAATACAAAACTATATTGTATATACATACCATTATCAGAGTACAATACATCATATCACAGCGGACATAGTCTCTAAATACTAACGGTGAAGCCTTCTGCTTTTAGCTCCTTCAAGCGTATCTGTAAAAGCCTGAAACACTTGACTGCCCGTACAAATTTGGGCACCCAAGAGTTTAGGAAAAACAAAACAAAATAAACTCTGGGTCATTCATGGGACTGGTGTGAGTAAATTCCAATCATACGGTTTAACTTTGAAAATCCTTTTTGAAACAAAAAGGATAATAGTAAGACCAGCCCACACATAAACATGGACGGCTTTTACCTTACTATAACCCAAAATATTTCGAATATCAAAATCCAGTGATATTATAATAATGTCTAATCAAATAAATAACCAATTAGTAGAACGCTTGCATCTCACGCTCTACATACATAGTATAAAATCAAAACCCGTAGGGCGCTTATTGGAGATTGGATTCCAACTATGACAAGGTATGGGACCACCTTCCGATGATGTATCTCTAGAGGCGAATACACTGGGTTCAACAAGAACATCTTGCAACCCGGCCCACACATGACCGACCACTCATTTCGCTTGAGTGTATCGAATGTATATCACCAACGGTTGGACTCAAACCACCGTTCCCGAATGGGCAGAATCGATAGATTAAGAAACAAAAGGAATTTCTCTAGATAGGTGATTATACACCCTAATGGGAGCGACCCACATAGCCATGCTGCCTGCCCGATTTTTGTCATTTCCCGGTTGTGAGGCTAGAGGCTACGTCTACCTTTCAGAACATCTGGCCACCATACACTTTGAATGCCACATCGTCAACCCGTCAAATCACTAGTTGATCTTCCCAAAATATTACGGGTATAAAAGCCAAGAGAAACGAATTTCTCCGCCACCAGACGTAATATCTTGAAAAGATCGTCTTATGTGACCGTTGGGAATACTCTGTCAGACATTCGTCCATACAAGTTGTCCTGGGACTGGACAAACATAAAACACCATTCTGAAACAGGACGACTCCTGCATTTCACTCCGTCTTCAATTTTCTTCAGCATAATCAAATTCGCAGCGCTTATGCCTATACGGAGTGGTTCTCGGATAAAATATCCAACCGGTCTCTCCGTATTGACAACGATGGTCAAAACACTTCGATAGTTGGTTGTTTAACTATCGAAGTAAAAACAACATCCATTCAATGTACAACCAATATCACACAAATCACAGGCACTTTATTTTAACATTCGTTCTTATATTTCTTTGGACAAATGTCATTACTTATTACTTTTGAATAAGTGAATTTCAAACCAAGCTGTTTCCCTTCCCTAGGAAGTGCTACTGTATATAAACATCACGCTTAAGTTTGGTTAACAACGTTTCATTTACCGTTACAGTTTAAACTTGCTATACGCTGCTATATCCCTTTATAACTAATCTTGACATAACAGTCACGCTTAAGCCTAGTCAACAGCGTTACTTTATCGCTATAGTTCTAAGACTGGCAATATGCTGCTATATTCCACTTTATAATTAATCTCAACACCTCTTTCTGTTTCAAATTCTTGACATCTCTTTATGTTACAAAAATCTTGACATCTCTAATCGTTACAAAAATCTTGACATCTCTAATCGTTACAAAAATCTTGACATCTCTAATCGTTACAAAAATCTTGACATATTATAAATATGATTTTTTGACACCATATCCTTATTTGAAAACTCGGTTATTTAAAATTATTTACATTGGTCATTATCTCTTCACTCCATCTTCCTTACACATTTCTCTTTAAACTTCTCTTATCAAAAATCGATCACGTTCTTTGTCTTTTTGGCAATTTACTTCTTATTCGAATTATTAATCCCAATTCAATAAACCATCTCAATACAAACTCAATACTAGTTTATAATAGAATTTCTATTATAATTTAAACTTTGCTTTAATTATAAAGATATAATTTTTATAATTAATTTTGTTGATTTGTCAGACGGTCAACCAACTTCTTAACAAAATGGGTTTATGGTTGACTGTCGCTGATATCATTTATTTAGCAAATCAACATAACGTTGAATTTCCATTCAACACGGTTCAAACAGTGCACAAACAATACATCTAAATATTTAGGAATCCGGTTGAGTTCCTCCAACCGATTTCCGCATCCATAGGTGTTATTCAAATCAGTATCCAACCAATGATGTGTGCATATGCAATGATATATATTTATTTCAACCAATTTAACTGTAATTTATCTAATCAATCATCACACAGCATTCAACCATTATTCAAAATATAATTAAAATATTTTAAATAAAAAGAGAGTTAGTGAATTTACTCACCTTGGCGCGTTAATCGTTAGATAACGATTTGCGTCAGTTCGGATCCGCGCCCCTTAGAAGTCCCTCCTCCGAAACTAAGAAGAACAGCCCGTCCGCTCCATGCACACACGTTTTCTGTTTCTTTTCGTTTTTCTCTTTAAATATTGGGTCGTGCTTTTATATTTCACTGTATTCTTCACGTCAACCTATTCAAAACATTTACCACCTAACTAAACATGTTCCGAGCTCCCCTTTCATACTAATTCTTTGTAAGAAGCGGCAACCATGTTGATCCTTTTCTAAACGATATATTTTCCCAGCAACTTCATCAACGGTGGTGTATCTCATTTGAACTGACCTCGAATCATATAATGAATTCATCATGCCACAAGAAGAGATCATAAATTTACTTCAAAAATAACTCTTCGGTACATGTGGTGCAATTGGTTAGTGTAAAAGGATGAGCTAAACCTTTGTGGCCTTGGTAAACTTGGTCGACTCAATCTTGACCCCGTCTGTTGAGGATATGGCCGCATCATAGCATTGTTCATCTAAGATGGGTACTGGTAATAGCAATGTTGCATACAACTTCCAACTGGAGGACTGATGTATGGATTCAAGCCTTTTAGCAACTGATATTCCCGCTCCCTTTGTATTCTAATGTACTCCTCCTCAATTTGCATCTTCTTGCATGAATTTAAAACTAAACACCAACAACTCCACCGTGCTACAGCATTCTTCCCAAGCCACGGATCCCACTGTATATTTCCCCCTTTTATAACTCCACCATTTCACTGTGCTACAGTGATCTTCCTCCTGCATTCACACCTTGACCTGCTCGGTACTTTTACCATTTCCGAACACTTTTGAAGCATCATTCACCCACGTTGCTCCATCTTTCTCCATCACCGTGACTGCTACTTGCCACATCATTCCCAACTACATCTGTACACACAATGCCCTTCAACACTCCTCCCCTTGCTTCATGTAAAAGCCCATCACCGAACCCTCACCTTCCACAATGCACTCACAAGCCTCCTCCTCCTTCGTGGTACAGCTCCTCTAAACCATCTACAGTAGACTGCGAACTCCTCCAAAACTTGACCATCTTGCTTGCGTCGACTTCAGGTTTGCAACACCACCCGAAATGACCTAGTACATGTATTGTTACAAATAAGCTAGAAGTTCCGAAGGTTGAAATTTCCAAGGATCTGGAAATTTTCGCCAAAGACCAAGAGCCTCTCGTAGCACGGTCCTGCATCTTTCCTTGCGTTTTGACGCATGAATATATATGCTAGGGAATCTGAACAACAGTATATTTTTAGTTGTTTTGATTTTGAAGAATCGAAACTGTTTTTAATGTATTTAGAGCCAACATTTTTCTGGCTTAAAGCTTGCTATTCGAAGAAATGAAGTTGCGTTAAATAACCAAGGATTTACTTGGTATCCAAGTATTAGGTATGTAGGAGTACTTGCTATTTCCATAGCCTGCATGAATTGGATAATCGGTGAGAAAGATTTTCACGTGCTCTGGTTCCTTGGGGTAAGGTATTGTATTGACATGAAATGTCTGTAATGTCTTGTGTATTGAAGGTTGAAAAGAAAGAACTTAGCAGCAGTAAAATATAGGGTAGAGTCGATAGGTTTGCATATTGCGTCTTCATAGCATGGGTTTTCATTGTCTGTTTTGATCTGATAGGTCGGCCTAGTTCACAAAGTGCCGTACAATATACATAAAGGGATTGTTTTGATTCCCGAAAATGTAAGGAAGATAGGAAAATTCAAATAATACGTTGGCCTCATGTGTGTACATCATTGAATTTAATATAATGTAGGGTGTGCTTAAGTAGGCTGGTAGGTGTAGATTTTGTTTAATAATTATTTTTATATGAATTTAACTTTACTTTGTAAGAAAGTGTATCCCGTCACGTAAAATTTCATTCATGACCGAGCTGTTAGGGACAGAAATAAGATTACGGTTGTGTCCAGCGAGGTGTCACGATCCCAAAAATATAATAATATCGGTAGGTTAACTCATATTGTGAAACCCCAAAATATTGATATAGGGTGCAAAATACTCCGAATAAAAAGTTGCGTATTTAATTCATTAAAAATTACAGTAAAATTCTAAAAATTAAATTATCACTGCGCCCCAAAAGAACCTTGTCTAAATTCGAAACCGATAAGAAGTTATTTCAAATAACCCGTTATGGTCGATATACGATTTCATAGCGATTTTCTGAATATTTGATTTTGACATATCTTGCAATCTATACGATGAAATCTCAATATTTCACTTCTGTCAGAAAGATACAGTTCAACAGATTCCAACCTTTCTTGTTTCGAAGAAATCCGACTAATAACGCGTCCTGCATACTCAGTTGAAGTTTAGAACGTTAAATTACGAACTGCAACGTCGTTATGAACTCGATTATATTTAATATATATTTTTATACGTTTAACTTCGTTTTAATTAATATTTAAATCTACTTATATTAAGAATTCAATATTTAAACTGATTTAAATATTCAAATATAAACCGATAAAAATGCGGGACATTACATTCCTTCCCCCTTAAAATAATTTCGTCCTCGAAATTGCTAAGATGTGGAAAATGCTACAATTCTTTGTTGAAAACAGGTTAAAAATCTTTTTGGTTGGCATCCAATTCTAACTCCTTCATTTGATATTCCATCAACATATATCATGCATTTCCAACTAATCTCCAGTCAGTTTATCCTTAACCAATAATTCTCTTACATCCAAGCCAACTTCATTTCAAACTCCAATTTCAATTTCAAATTTCCAATTCTCACTCAATAACCAAATTCCACCTCCAATTTCGGTTTTATTCCAAATCTTAATTCACAACTCAACTACTTTGTCAAGTCAAATCCTTATTCCAGTACGATTTCCACTTGCTTGGCTTCAATTTAACTCCACTTTTATTTGACTTATTTAAATTCTCTGTTTATTTACTTCATAAGTAAATTTTAAATTTCAGAATTCAAGTTCCTAGGGTTTTCATTTCAAATCAGTTTGAAATCATATATTATTCAAAACATTTGAATTTCTAACAACTGGTTTTCTCATAAATATTCAAAACAAAATCTTTGGTAGTAATCCGTCACTTAGTAACTCGAAAACGAACACTGATAATGCGGCCGTCATCATCAGAATTTATTTCCCAGTGATCAAAGTGAGTTCAATACTATATCACCTTCAAAACTCATATTCAAATACTTTTATTTGAAATTACTTCAAAAATATCTTTTCGAAACTTGGATAATATTTCAAAATTTCCCCAGGATCTTAAAATTCCATATATTTAACTCAAATTTCATTTACAAACATTTTCATGTTTCAGAATTTTTTTATTCCAATTCTGGTTTAAATTTCAGATTCAGTTCATCTGATTTTACATATTATATGTATAAAATATTTCGATTGGTTATTTATATAACCAATTCAATTATAAATCTTATTCGATCATAAGTTCACCCAACACATTCAATATATATTAGATAATTCCAATATATATGTTTTCTTTATATCAAAATATATTTCGAGTAAAATTATTTCATTTACTCTCTTTCAAAACAATACTATGTCGAAATTCTCTATCCAAGCGTTTATAAATCCCTATCGACCTCGTCAGCTAAACGCGTCGATCTGGAATTCATATACCACTCATCAGATCAATCAACACAATATAAAACAGTTTTATATAAATTTACAAATACGCGCTCATATATATATACTCAAACTCAATCTAAAGTATTACTAACTCCATCTCTATTGAGTCACGCCACAGAGCCAAGGTAATCACTTAACCTTCAGCTCTGATACCACTGTAACGACCCGCAAATCCGAGCCCATTGAGTTGACCAAATACAATACAAGTCCGACCCAAATGGCACGGAAATACGAATCATTTATAGAAAGAAGTTAGAGGATGAGATAGAAAAGATAGAACTAATAGAATAGGAGAAGAAGAAGAACACAGCTGAACATAATCAGAGTAAACACGAATCTCACAGCGGAACGAATAAAATATATTATATAGCATAACTTTGAAATACAAAACTATATTGTATATACATACCATTATCAGAGTACAATACATCATATCACAGCGGACATAGTCTCTAAATACTAACAGTGAAGCCTTCTGCTTTTAGCTCCTTCAAGCGTATCTGTAAAAGCCTGAAACACTTGACTGCCCGTACAAATTTGGGCACCCAAGAGTTTAGGAAAAACAAAACAAAATAAACTCTGGGTCAGTCATGGGACTGGTGTGAGTAAATTCGAATCATACGGTTTAACTTTGAAAATCCTTTTTGAAACAAAAAGGATAATAGTAAGACCAGCCCACACATAAACATGGACGGCTTTTACCTTACTATAACCCAAAATATTTCGAATATCAAAATCCAGTGATATTATAATAATGTCTAATCAAATAAATAACCAATTAGTAGAACGCTTGCATCTCACGCTCTACATACATAGTATAAAATCAAAACCCGTAGGGCGCTTATTGGAGATTGGATTCCAACTATGACAAGGTATGGGACCACCTTCCGATGATGTATCTCTAGAGGCGAATACACTGGGTTCAACAAGAACATCTTGCAACCCGGCCCACACATGACCGACCACTCATTTCGCTTGAGTGTATCGAATGTATATCACCAACGGTTGGACTCAAACCACCATTCCCGAATGGGCAGAATCGATAGATTAAGAAACAAAAGGAATTTCTCTAGATAGGTGATTATACACCCTAATGGGAGCGACCCACATAGCCATGCTGCCTGCCCGATTTTTGTCATTTCCCGGTTGTGAGGCTAGAGGCTACGTCTACCTTTCAGAACATCTGGCCACCATACACTTTGAATGCCACATCGTCAACCCGTCAAATCACTAGTTGATCTTCCCAAAATATTACGGGTATAAAAGCCAAGAGAAACGAATTTCTCCGCCACCAGACGTAATATCTTGAAAAGATCGTCTTATGTGACCGTTGGGAATACTCTGTCAGACATTCGTCCATACAAGTTGTCCTGGGACTGGACAAACATAAAACACCATTCTGAAACAGGACGACTCCTGCATTTCACTCCGTCTTCAATTTTCTTCAGCATAATCAAATTCGCAGCGCTTATGCCTATACGGAGTGGTTCTCGGATAAAATATCCAACCGGTCTCTCCGTATTGACAACGATGGTCAAAACACTTCGATAGTTGGTTGTTTAACTATCGAAGTAAAAACAACATCCATTCAATGTACAACCAATATCACACAAATCACAGGCACTTTATTTTAACATTCGTTCTTATATTTCTTTGGACAAATGTCATTACTTATTACTTTTGAATAAGTGAATTTCAAACCAAGCTGTTTCCCTTCCCTAGGAAGTGCTACTGTATATAAACATCACGCTTAAGTTTGGTTAACAACGTTTCATTTACCGTTACAGTTTAAACTTGCTATACGCTGCTATATCCCTTTATAACTAATCTTGACATAACAGTCACGCTTAAGCCTAGTCAACAGCGTTACTTTATCGCTATAGTTCTAAGACTGGCAATATGCTGCTATATTCCACTTTATAATTAATCTCAACACCTCTTTCTGTTTCAAATTCTTGACATCTCTTTATGTTACAAAAATCTTGACATCTCTAATCGTTACAAAAATCTTGACATCTCTAATCGTTACAAAAATCTTGACATCTCTAATCGTTACAAAAATCTTGACATATTATAAATATGATTTTTTGACACCATATCCTTATTTGAAAACTCGGTTATTTAAAATTATTTACATTGGTCATTATCTCTTCACTCCATCTTCCTTACACATTTCTCTTTAAACTTCTCTTATCAAAAATCGATCACGTTCTTTGTCTTTTTGGCAATTTACTTCTTATTCGAATTATTAATCCCAATTCAATAAACCATCTCAATACAAACTCAATACTAGTTTATAATAGAATTTCTATTATAATTTAAACTTTGCTTTAATTATAAAGATATAATTTTTATAATTAATTTTGTTGATTTGTCAGACGGTCAACCAACTTCTTAACAAAATGGGTTTATGGTTGACTGTCGCTGATATCATTTATTTAGCAAATCAACATAACGTTGAATTTCCATTCAACACGGTTCAAACAGTGCACAAACAATACATCTAAATATTTAGGAATCCGGTTGAGTTCCTCCAACCGATTTCCGCATCCATAGGTGTTATTCAAATCAGTATCCAACCAATGATGTGTGCATATGCAATGATATATATTTATTTCAACCAATTTAACTGTAATTTATCTAATCAATCATCACACAGCATTCAACCATTATTCAAAATATAATTAAAATATTTTAAATAAAAAGAGAGTTAGTGAATTTACTCACCTTGGCGCGTTAATCGTTAGATAACGATTTGCGTCAGTTCGGATCCGCGCCCCTTAGAAGTCCCTCCTCCGAAACTAAGAAGAACAGCCCGTCCGCTCCATGCACACACGTTTTCTGTTTCTTTTCGTTTTTCTCTTTAAATATTGGGTCGTGCTTTTATATTTCACTGTATTCTTCACGTCAACCTATTCAAAACATTTACCACCTAACTAAACATGTTCCGAGCTCCCCTTTCATACTAATTCTTTGTAAGAAGCGGCAACCATGTTGATCCTTTTCTAAACGATATATTTTCCCAGCAACTTCATCAACGGTGGTGTATCTCATTTGAACTGACCTCGAATCATATAATGAATTCATCATGCCACAAGAAGAGATCATAAATTTACTTCAAAAATAACTCTTCGGTACATGTGGTGCAATTGGTTAGTGTAAAAGGATGAGCTAAACCTTTGTGGCCTTGGTAAACTTGGTCGACTCAATCTTGACCCCGTCTGTTGAGGATATGGCCGCATCATAGCATTGTTCATCTAAGATGGGTACTGGTAATAGCAATGTTGCATACAACTTCCAACTGGAGGACTGATGTATGGATTCAAGCCTTTTAGCAACTGATATTCCCGCTCCCTTTGTATTCTAATGTACTCCTCCTCAATTTGCATCTTCTTGCATGAATTTAAAACTAAACACCAACAACTCCACCGTGCTACAGCATTCTTCCCAAGCCACGGATCCCACTGTATATTTCCCCCTTTTATAACTCCACCATTTCACTGTGCTACAGTGATCTTCCTCCTGCATTCACACCTTGACCTGCTCGGTACTTTTACCATTTCCGAACACTTTTGAAGCATCATTCACCCACGTTGCTCCATCTTTCTCCATCACCGTGACTGCTACTTGCCACATCATTCCCAACTACATCTGTACACACAATGCCCTTCAACACTCCTCCCCTTGCTTCATGTAAAAGCCCATCACCGAACCCTCACCTTCCACAATGCACTCACAAGCCTCCTCCTCCTTCGTGGTACAGCTCCTCTAAACCATCTACAGTAGACTGCGAACTCCTCCAAAACTTGACCATCTTGCTTGCGTCGACTTCAGGTTTGCAACACCACCCGAAATGACCTAGTACATGTATTGTTACAAATAAGCTAGAAGTTCCGAAGGTTGAAATTTCCAAGGATCTGGAAATTTTCGCCAAAGACCAAGAGCCTCTCGTAGCACGGTCCTGCATCTTTCCTTGCGTTTTGACGCATGAATATATATGCTAGGGAATCTGAACAACAGTATATTTTTAGTTGTTTTGATTTTGAAGAATCGAAACTGTTTTTAATGTATTTAGAGCCAACATTTTTCTGGCTTAAAGCTTGCTATTCGAAGAAATGAAGTTGCGTTAAATAACCAAGGATTTACTTGGTATCCAAGTATTAGGTATGTAGGAGTACTTGCTATTTCCATAGCCTGCATGAATTGGATAATCGGTGAGAAAGATTTTCACGTGCTCTGGTTCCTTGGGGTAAGGTATTGTATTGACATGAAATGTCTGTAATGTCTTGTGTATTGAAGGTTGAAAAGAAAGAACTTAGCAGCAGTAAAATATAGGGTAGAGTCGATAGGTTTGCATATTGCGTCTTCATAGCATGGGTTTTCATTGTCTGTTTTGATCTGATAGGTCGGCCTAGTTCACAAAGTGCCGTACAATATACATAAAGGGATTGTTTTGATTCCCGAAAATGTAAGGAAGATAGGAAAATTCAAATAATACGTTGGCCTCATGTGTGTACATCATTGAATTTAATATAATGTAGGGTGTGCTTAAGTAGGCTGGTAGGTGTAGATTTTGTTTAATAATTATTTTTATATGAATTTAACTTTACTTTGTAAGAAAGTGTATCCCGTCACGTAAAATTTCATTCATGCCCGAGCTGTTAGGGACAGAAATAAGATTACGGTTGTGTCCAGCGAGGTGTCACGATCCCAAAAATATAATAATATCGGTAGGTTAACTCATATTGTGAAACCCCAAAATATTGATATAGGGTGCAAAATACTCCGAATAAAAAGTTGCGTATTTAATTCATTAAAAATTACAGTAAAATTCTAAAAATTAAATTATCACTGCGCCCCAAAAGAACCTTGTCTAAATTCGAAACCGATAAGAAGTTATTTCAAATAACCCGTTATGGTCGATATACGATTTCATAGCGATTTTCTGAATATTTGATTTTGACATATCTTGCAATCTATACGATGAAATCTCAATATTTCACTTCTGTCAGAAAGATACAGTTCAACAGATTCCAACCTTTCTTGTTTCGAAGAAATCCGACTAATAACGCGTCCTGCATACTCAGTTGAAGTTTAGAACGTTAAATTACGAACTGCAACGTCGTTATGAACTCGATTATATTTAATATATATTTTTATACGTTTAACTTCGTTTTAATTAATATTTAAATCTACTTATATTAAGAATTCAATATTTAAACTGATTTAAATATTCAAATATAAACCGATAAAAATGCGGGACATTACAGTATTCATATTTAAAAAACATCCATTTGAATTTCTGATGCATAAATAATTAATTACAAAGCTTATATTAATAATATGGTATGTGGTTTTCTTAAACACCAAACTTTGGAGTCTTGGACTACCGTACCCGATCAGCCCATTTGGCAGAATCGACAAACCAAGTCCAAAACCCTAGTCTTCTCGTTTTCATTTACAGTTCACCCCTAATTGCTACAGCCGCCTTCATTTCCATAATAATTTATTTCCAAAATCCTAGCTTCTCTTTCTCCATCGCCACGCTCTCTACATCTTCACCACCACGCTCATCTACATTCTCCAACGTGGTGCTCGCCTGTCTCGACATCGCTTGTTTCGATGTCTCCATTACCGCATCGTCCAGTATCGCCGTTACCGCTTCGCCCTGAAATCCAATCGCTACATCGCTACCTAATCCAAGTACCTATCTCCTTCCTCCTGTCAGCTATCGCCTGCAACCTACCACTTACCATCTGCTCACTCGAGAAGGCCGTTTGGTATGTTTTAATCATTTTTTTTTGTTACATTTTTCTGCAGCTGTTTGAATCTACGTTTGTTCCAAGATTGATTATCTATTGATAATTCTATGAAAAACGTTACTGGTGGATCGTTACAAAAATTTAGGCTGCACTTTCTATTGCAGAAACCGATTGTTATTTTGAATGCAATTCAACTGTTCGATATTATTTCCCATCGAAATTATCAATTGTCTATAACCCATGAACGTCTGCCAAAATGATTAATGTGGATATGACTATTTTTTCTTCGTGATTTAGGACATTTGTTTGTACTGTCGGGGAGCATCCAATTAGATGCATATAATATATATTATCGATAGATTTGGGAAGTGTTGTTTTAACATAGGCCTGTTAGAAACTTTTTTTGAGTAAACATTCGATGAGTATTTACTTTGTTCCTCAGTAATTTTGGTAAGCAACAAAAACATGTCTCTTTTATTCTTCAATTTTGGTAAGCAACAAATATCAAGAGCAGCAAATATATGTCTCTTTTATTTTTCAATTTTTTTTTCCGATTGTTTGTGACCTTGTTCTTTTAGGTAATAAATAAATGATGCCTTACTTCTCAGTTTGTATACGTTTACTCTGTCATAACATTCTTGTATGCTGTTGCATTCATAATGCACAATAAGCATCTAACCTATGTTTGCATAAATATTTAAGAATTCTTTCTCCCAAACACTGTCCAACTGATGTTTAAATTACATGAAAGTAGGATGGAGTCAAATTATTTCTCAGTTCTCTCATATTACTTAAACTACACGTTGGTAATTTTACTCATCTTTGATGATTTATTTTGAATTTTACTGTCAACTAAATGTACAAACTAATATCTATGTATAGACAAGATACCTGTGCATGTATGCATATTTTTAACAGAGCACGTTTTAAACTAATGATCTGCAATTTAATGGTGATTGGCATGCATAGAATCCCATGTGAGTAGAGTCATGTAAATCCTATATGGATGAAAGTGAAGCTTGAATATAAATTAGCCCACCTCGTTAGTTTTATTGAGTTCATCACCTCTAAACATTGAACCACCAACTATGCAGATCCTTTTCTAATTTTATTGGAGAAACTTCTGTGGCATGATGTTGATTTTTTTTGAACAATGACTTTTTGTTTAGCATTTTTGTTGGATATGTTTTATTTTATTCTTTTTGCTTAGCTTGAAACATCCCATGCTACCATATAGCTTACTCACTCTTGCTGTTTTGTGTGATACTCTCCAAACCTGTTCTTTCAAATTTATGTGTAAATTTTATATTTGTAATGATAGTACTATAGTTGTGGATGCGTTGCTGGAGCGACGGAGAGACGTCGGTGCTATCGACGCGTTGGGGGATCGACATATGGAGCTCAATCGTGGCAATATTCCTCAGAAGCAGTGGCAGGAGGTCTCCTTTTCGGTATAACATTCTATTGGCTATATACCCATTGCATTACTGAAACATACATTTGAATTTCTTATTATACTCTGATTATAGTGTTAGGTTATCTCAAATGGATGATTGATTGGGGATGCTGAAGCATAAAGACTCGGTGTGTATGTATATTTGTACGAAAGTGTGTATGTAACTGAGTGTATTGAGTGATCAGTTTGTAGTGAGGAATGTATGTATTGTTATGACTGTATTATGTAAAAGTGAGTTGTACGATAGTGGATCAGAAAGTTGTACTAATTCAAATATTGAAATAAAATATTTAATTGGTTATTTCAGATCAGTGTAGTATCATTTTATTCAATATAAATATTTATTTTTATATGAAATGTAATATATAACGAAACAAAAATCATATTGTTATAATTAATTGTTGCAGGAATTACTACAACGGTGAAAAAAAGTTGTAATATGTACTACTACAACAGTGCAAAAATGTTGTAATATGTATTACTACAACGGTGGAAAAAAGTTGTAAAATATACATATTACAACGGTGTTGCAACAGTGTAAAAACGTTGTAAAAGATATGAGTCTATTACAACTTCTTAATACACGACGGTTTGTCCACCGTTGTAAAATGTATATTACAACGGTGTTCCACCGTTGTAATAGGGTCATTTTGTTGTAGTGATCGTGACTTGAACAAGAAGACATTAAAGAACAAAAATCCATTGCCGCGAATTGATGATTTGTTGGATCGATTGAATGACGCGCAAGTATTTTCACGAATGGACCTAGCTACAGGTTTCCATCAACTTCGTATTGTCGAGGAATGTGTTCCTCTGACAGCATTTAGAGGTCCTGATTTATTCTATGAGTGGTTAGTAATGTCGTTCGGCTTATGTAACGCTCCAGCGTATTTTGTCGATCTAATGAATAGAGTATTCAGAGAGGTCTTGAATAAATTCGTACTGGTCTTCATTGATGACATATTGATCTTCTCTAAGTCAGAGAGCGAACATGCAAAACATTTGGAACAAGTATTGGAAATTCTCAGAAAGAATGTCTTAAAGGCCAAATTTTCCAAATGTATATTCTGGAAAGAAGAAGTCAAGTTCCTTGGTCATGTCGTGTCAAAGGAAGGATTTCTGTGGATCCCAGTAAAATTACTGCTATTTAGGATTGGAAACATCCTACTACTCCCATAGAAGCCCGAAGTTTTCTAGGATTAGCTAGTTATTATCGGAATTTCGTTAAAGATTTTTTGAAGCTATATGGTCCAATGACGCAGCTTACTAAGAAACATTCAAGGTTTAAGTGGACCCCAGAATGTGAGGCATCTTTCCAAGAGCTGAAATTAAGATTGACAACTGCTCCAGTATTAACGATTATCGATGGCAATCAGGATTTGATGGTCTGGACGGATGCTTCTTTTGGAGGTCTTGGTGCGGTATTAATGCAAAGAGGCCAAGTAGTCGCTTATACTAGCCGTCAGTTGAAGCCACATGAAAAGAGATATGTTGTTCATGATCTTGAGTTATTAGCCGTCGTGTTTACTCTGAAAATCTAGAGACATTATCTATTGGGTGAGAAGTTCGAACTGTATACCGATCATCAATCATTGAAGTATTTATTCGCCCAGAAAGATCTAAATCTGAGGTAGCAGCGTTGGCTATAATTTCTCGCGGCATATGATCTTGATATTTTGTATACTTCGGGGAAAGCCAATGTTATGGCTGATGCGCTCAGCAGAAAGGATGTGATTATTGCTAATCTTGTAATTACGCCTTCGTTGATTGGTAAAATATACGTTCTTCAGAAAGACTATAATTTTGTTAAAGAGTTAATCAAAATAATTCAAAAGGGTGAAGTCTCCAGTTTCAAGTGGATAACATGGGAGTTCTGGGATTGAGAGGAAGAATTTGTGTTCCCGACATCCCCGAGCTCAAAAGAGAAGTGTTAGACGAATGTCACAAGTCCAAGCTGAGTATCAATCCAGGTGTGAGCAAAATGTATAATGATCTCAAGCGAACATTCTGGTGGAAGGCGATGAAAAGGGACATTTCAATATATGTTAACAAGTGTTCTACTTGTCGACAAGTCAAAAGCGATCAACAGAAACTCGCCGGATTGTTGAAACCGTTGGAAATTCCAAATTGGAAGTGGGAACAAATTTCTATGGATTTCATAGATGGCTTGCCCAGAACCAAGAGAGGGAATGACAGTATATGGGTAATCGTAGATCGTTTCACGAAGACTGCCCATTTTATACATGTCGGATCAAATAGAACCTCTCAGAGTCTAGCACAGATTTATTTCAAAGAAATTGTTAAACTGCATGGAGTCCCCATCAGCATAGTCAGTGATAGAGACCCAATTTTTGCTAGTAAATTCTGGGAAGCATTCCAAGAAAAATTGGGAACAAAACGAACTTGAGCACCGCATATCATCCTCAAACAGATGGTCAAACTAAGAGGGTGAACCGCATATTATAAGATTTATTGCGGGCTTGTATTATTGATTTTGGCGGATAATGGGAAGACCACTTGCATTTAGCTGAGTTCTCATACAACAACAGTTACCAAGCGAGCTTGCAAATGTCACCATTCGAAGCATTTTATGGTAGACCGTGCAGATCTCCCACATGTTAGGTAGAACCTGGTAATCGACTAGTACTGGGTCTCGATATGATTCGCGAAGCTTAAGACAAAGTCGGTTTCATTATGAAACGATTGCAAACAGCTCAAAGCCGACAGAAGAGCTATTCAGATTCGAGAAGAAGAGATTTGGCTTTTTCTGTGGGTGACTATGTGTATCTAAGGGTTTCTCCGATGAGAGGAGTAGTCCGATTTGGCAAAATAGGGAAGTTGGGGCCTAGATTTATTGGTCCATTTCCTATACTTGAAAGGATTGGAACTCTTGCTTATAGGGTTCAATTACCTGACTGGTTGCCTGGTGTACATGATGTATTTCATGTATCTCAACTTCGAAAGCATGTACATGATCCAGACTTGGTCGTGGAAGAAGCTGCGCAACAAGATTTAAAAATTACTCCAGAATTGGCAGTGAGGAGAGAGCCGATAAATATTATTGGCAAAGAAACTAAAGACCTGAGGAAAAAGAAGGTTCACTTAATCAAAGTGCAGTGGAGTGGTGATTGTAACACCCCACCTCCGCCAGGGTGGCTCTTGCAAGCACTCTGACTTTGGAGGGGTGTTTGAATCAGGTAAACATGCATAATGATATATCAAGGCAGAACAAGAACATATGTATATATGTAAACAGAGTAAATAACATAGAAAAAACAGCGGAAGATTTCAAACCATTTCAAAACAAGTCTGGTACAACATAATGTCAATTTTCCAAATAAACAAGTCTAGATAAAAACAACATCACTGAAAAACTGAAATACATAAGTACTATTCCCAAAATAAGTGATAACCATAGCTAGCTTCATGTCAAGACCGTACATGAGCTAAAATCCCACAAGCAAGCGATCAGAAATCCAAGCTAAGCTCCAATATTCCCACCCTGAGAACCTGGGGGGGGGGGGGGGGAGGGAAGAAAAGAGGCGAAAGGAAAACAGGTCAGTCAAAAAGACTGAGTAAGCCCTACTACAATCAATGTAAACTGATAAAGTTAACTGGCATGAGAAGCAGGGATGAACATAAGGATAACAACATACTAGCATGATGATTAACTAACAAGGTAGATAAAGGTGTCATCGCATAATCAGGTTTAAGGTTTTTGCACCACAGGTGTACTAGCAAACTAACATGACTTGAATAAACAAGTATTGATCCCTTGGCCCAAGCTTTGGCCCAATAACATGAAGTGACCCTAATACGCGGTCCAACCAAACGGTCTAGTCGATCGGCTCCCTATAAGCCTAACTCGTCACGTGTTGGTGTCAATGCGGCCCAAACATAATTGTAGTCAGACTGTGCAGGGTCTCCTGTCGGGTGTATCAAGCCCTAGGGTGTCAACCCCTGGACACCATAAACATAAGTGCACAGTCTCGATCTACTGGTACCCGTGCATGTTTTCCCCGGCTTCGGACTATATGCACGACCATAGTCCGCCCGGAACTACACCGGCGTACCAATCTGCCGTCGTTTTTGGTCTCTTACCTCAAGTCCAGTAATCGTGCCCCCTCCCTAGCCTAGTCCCTAGGGTCTTAATGATACAAACTTGGGATTACTGCTGGAGTGGACCCTCATTGCTAGGATTTTTCTAGTGGGTTAAGTACGGTTTAACCCTCTTGCTAATCATGGATTAACTTAGTTAAGTGTAACGATGAGTTTACGACTTAACCCTGATTAATCTACCAAGCCCAAATTGGTTAAGTATTAAGTGGACCATGACTTAACCCTAATCATGAGGCATTAATTAATTAACGTGCCTTAACCTCTCACATTAGACCTTGTTGTGGTTACTAGTTAAGCCGGGCGGGTCCGGGTAGCTTTACACCACAACTTGGTCTAACCTCGGCTTCAAGGTACAACATGACCAACTTCTCACATTGGGTCCTATTGTTTGTAGCAACTAGTTAAGCCGGTCGGTTCCGGGTAGGTTTACGCTACAAACTCAACCCAACCTCGAGTTGGTCACACTTATCTTTTCTAAGTGTCATGTCCATCATGTTTCCAAAACATGTTACAAGTTTTCAAGAATTTGGGTAGACCTAACTTAATAAGTAAATTCCCAATGGGTAGACCTAACTTAATAGGTAAATTCCCAATCTTATGTTTTTATGTCTTTTAAATTTACCCAACCCCAAACGCAATCCCATCGCTTACATATCGCAATAGCGCATAAAGGATAGAAAGAGGGAACTTGGCGTATTCATGACATAAAGGTGTTGAAGCCACAAGTTTAACATGGTGGCATATGAAATGTACATATGTTCATATACTTGCATATTACATTTTTAGGCCTCGAAAACATGCATAAAACCAAACATAGCATATTGGTGATACATGGTGATAAATGACATGTAGAAATGGCCATAAGTTCGCATTTAGCCTCACATGCAAGTTATCATAAGAGATATGATAACTTACATGTTGCCAAAATGCAACCTTTAGCATAAAGCTTGAAGCTTTATGTTCATATACTCAAGATAAGCTTGCATAACATGATAACATGAGTAAAATGATTCACCCAAACTTGCATAACATACATGGCAAACTTGCATATCATAACATAGCAAACTTGCATAACATAACATGGCAAACTTGCATATAAACTTGCATATCATAACATGATAAACTTGCATATCATAACATGTCAAACTTGCATAACATAACATGATTAACTTGCATATCATAACATGGCATACTTGCATAACATAACATGATAAACTTGCATATCATAACATATCAAACTTGCATAACATGACATGGTAAACTTGCATATCATGGCAAACTTGCATATCATAATGATCAACCAAACTTGCATCATTCATTTAACTTTAGAGTTTAAATATGAAAGTAGAAAAGGGCTTACAATGCTTATGAAGGCACAAAAAATATGGCAAAGCCCTTATGCAATCAATTAGACCCAAAATGCAAGCTTTAATAGAAATACCCTTGAGCCAAAATGATCAAAACCCTTTCTTTATGATGCAAATATGGAAACTTGACTTGAATGCAAGCTAATGAAACTCATACAAGCTTGAAAACACTTGTATGCATGGAAAATCTCTCATAGAAATTTATTTAGAATTTTATGAAGAGAGTGGAGGCCATGAGAGGATTGATTTTTCCATAGTTTAGTTACTTGAATGAATAATGATGATTTAGGGTTAGGTTAGGGGCTTATTTATAGAGATTAGGATTAGTTCTAGCCTTAGGATTAAACCCTAGTTCCAATCTCAGCCCTCAAAACCGAATCTGGCCCCCAAACTCAACACAACCCCAAAATGGTGCACCAGGCAAAACTGCCCGGCTGAGCCAAGTCGACAGCCAAGTCGACAGGGCTGTTTACTTGGGTCAACCAAGTCGACTCCCAAGTCGACAGGGCTGTCGACTTGGGTGCTCTGGCGGGAATTTTCCCGCTTGCCCAATCTGACCTAATTTCCAAATTCAAACTTGAATTTGAAATCTGTTTTTACTTTGAAATTTTCTGAAAACTTCGTTGGGCCTTAATCGGGTCATACGGACTCCGATTTTCGAAAACTCGGACTCTATTTCGCGTATTTTTCCGAGATGAACGCAATGGCATAGCCCGTTTCCCTTGATTCAGATTTATAAATTAAATTCTGCCTCGATTTATGTTATAACAGGTTATTGAAAATACGGGTTGTTACATTCTCCCCTCCTTAAAGGATTTCGTCCCCGAAATCTTCAAGTTAGGAAGAACGTATCCTACCATCCAACATCCATCTACTCAAAACATCATCCACGAGCAATCATTGTCCTTACAAGATTCTAAATGTTGTATGAACATATGCAAAGGTGTGTGTATATGTACTTATCTAATGCAAATATCATCAATGCAAATTATGTTAGTGAAATGAATCCATTTGTATGCAATTCCTAACATAATGTATAACATCTATATGTGTGCACATAACATACATACATATGCAACATCCATGTGATAACACAAAAATTTTCATCCATGAATAAGCATAAACACTCATGCATATGCAATATGAGGAGTGTGTGAGCCGATCTAGTGCCTAATGTGTATAATGCATCCACGAGTAACCACTTGCAACCACTTGCAACCACCAAGCATAACATGTTTCAAACACATGTTTCATCCAAAGGGTTTCTACCTAAGGTTCTCATGACTAGATTAACATGATAAACTAGATAATCAAGACAAACATGGATAGCAAAAGATATGCTACAAAGAGATCGGGAAGATAAGCAGGATATACTCCTTTCAGATTACAAGAAATCCCTTCCTAACCCAACCCATATTCTATAAAAGCCCAAAAGGTTTAGTCAACCTAACGGACCCCTTCAAACCCTGACATGTATTACTAGCCAATAAGTCATACCTCCCGACAGAAATAGGAACGAGAATGGGGCCGAGAGGATATACGTAAAAAGATAACATGCGAGTAAGTTCCATAGGAAAATAAGGATCAAGGATATGCTCTTAAAAAGAGATATGATGCGCGTATCTAGCCTTCAGTCTTCTAAGTCACGTTTCCTTGAGCTTAACTCCACTGTGCTTTGACCGTCTTTTACCTCATGATTTCTTAGCTTCTTAACTATTATTTCCAAATATGAGTTGGAACCCATTTCATTGTCGCCTCTCGTCTTCCTCTTTCACTTACTCTTCTATCATTCTTGGCTTAAACATAACTATGACCTCATGGTTTCATGCAAGCTCTCCAAAATTCATCAGTGAATCCTGGATCTCGTTTACTTACTATAAAGTATTCCACGCAGCAGAACTTTTCTTGAAAATACCAATCCACGTTGCCAATTGCTCTTACTAACGTGATTTTCTATAACTCATGCTTGAAAGAAATGAACCATCCGCCTGCGAATGATAGGCCGTACTTAGATTCAGTTGCTTGCCCATGACTTCCCATAGATTATTCCAAGACTGGCTGAGTCGTGGTTACTAACTATCCTTTTAGGGAACCCCGTGCAACCGCTTTATTTCTTGAAAGTAAACTGTCGCTAGTTATGATGCAGTCCTTTCGCTCTTTACCGGAGTGAAATGAGCACTCTTCGTGAGTCTACCTACTATGACCCACATGCTCTTATTCTCTTTCCTTGACCTAGGCAGTCCATTCACGAAATCCTTCGTGACGCTTTACTACTTCCATTGAGGGGACCTCCAATGGATGTAATAGCCCACCGGGCTTCTATGACTCGGCCTTTAACCTGTTGGCACAACATGCACCTTGGGACAAATTCGGCCACCTCCTCGAGTGATGTGCCTCTTCAAGAGTCTTCTTTCTCTCATCGCGTCTTAGCCATCCCTTGTCATCTATAGCGAGGTGACTTATCATCTCGCCTCGAGTCAACTTGTCCATGATCTCGACTAACTGCGGGTCTTCTTTCTGCGAAGTCCCTACTTCATCCAGAAGGGTAGGTCTAAGCTCAAGGGACGCTAACTAACTAATTAAACTGAGAGAACTTCTTACTTCAATTGTCCTCGTCGGAGCTTTTCGGTTTTGAACTGCGACCACTTTAGCGGGATCCACCGCTAAGCCTTGCTTAGAAACTATGTGCCCAAGAAATCTAACTCCTTTTTCTCCAAAATGACATTTGGAGGACTTGGCTTTCAACTGATGCGCTCTAAGCGTATCCATCACCTCCTTGAGATGTCTAGCGTGTTCTTCCTCGTTCTTTAAGAAAGTCAGGATATCTTCTACAAAGATTACCACAAACTTGTTCAGGAACTCCCTAGACACCCTACTCATCAAGTCCACGAAGTAGGCGGGTGCATTAGTCAAACCGAATGGCATGACCAGCCATTCTAAGAATCCATCTGGAGTTCTGAACGCAGTCTTGTCTATACTATCCTCAGCTACTCTGAGCTGATGGAATCCAATAGCAAGATCAAGAGAAAACAGATGTTCCTACAAGCTGATCAAACAAATCATCGATCCTTGGCAATGGTTGCCTATTCTCTTTGTTTAACTCACGATAATCAACACAAAGTCGAAGAGAACCATCTGCCTTGGTAGTAAATACTACAAGCGCTCCCCATTCAGATATATTTCATCTAATGAAGTTCTTCTCAAGCAACTCCTTGACTTGCTTTCTTAGCTCTCATCTTGCGGGACCATGTGCCTAACCGGCCACGTAACTATCTTGGCATTATCAACCAGATAAATGCGGAAATCTATCTCTCGTTTAGGGGTAACCCCCTTCACTTCACCCAAGATATCAGGATATTCTCGGACCACCCTCACCGATTGCAAACTATCGATAGACGAGTTGAGGGACTCAAGATAACCCAACATGACGGGACCCATAGGGTTACAAGAAATTTTTAAGGTATTACCGAGGCGAGTCATGAGCCTCACAACCTTATGCTCAAAAATCAAGAATGGCTCCAAAACTGGACAACCCATCCATGCCCAAAATCAACCCATACCCCATGAAACCGAGAATATAAGCATCACACGAGAATTCTATACTCAAGATAGAGATTTTCAAATCCACGTAGATAATAGACAAATGGGCGTAAACCCCAATTGGATTTGAAACACACACGGGATCATTAACTAGACTAGTACTTAGGTGCAAACTTTCAACTAAACCAGATGAGATAAACTATGCGATGCACCAGAATCAAACAAAGTACGAACAGGAAGATCAGAAATGTAAACAGGGCTTTTAACAGAAACACTACCTCGATCATGAGCTGAAAGAACGATGTTGAGGGGATGAACTCGCCTTCCAGACGGTCTTGCACACTGAGTCTGACCTTGCCCTTGCTTCTTCGGGCAATCTTTGTTGAAATGTCCAAACTTACCACAATGAAAGCATTCACCACTCTTCCTTTTTCCTCTTCTTACAATCCTTAATAAGATGCCCAACTGAACCGCAATAATGACACTTCCTCTTGTCGTTATTGCCCTTGTTGTTTTTTCCCTTGTTGCCTTGACTCTTGTTCTTGTTCTGATTGCCTTGACTGCTCTGACCACTTGGATTACCCTGATTTCCTTTCCACTGGGAATCAGTCTTCTTGGCTTGAGTATCATTCATCTTGATCTCTTTCTTGTCACTCCTATTCTCTTTATTGAGTAGGGCCATATTCACCAAGCTCTCGAAAGTTGCCCCCAAGGGTATATGAGGTATGGCCAAACTGTGCAATGGCTCGTTTAGTCCTAGAGCAAAGTGCATGGCCTTCTTCTGAGCTGTGCTAACCAAGTCTAAACCGAACCGAGCAAGTTGATTAAACTTATCCACGTATTCCCTAATGGTCATGTCCCCTTGCTTTAGTGATAGGAACCTTTCCATCTGAAGGTTCTCCTCTGCTGACGATAAAAACCCCTGTCCAAACCTTCTTTTGAACTCATCCCAAGTCTCAATTGGTCTAGTAGTGGTGGTGACTATCCACCAATAAGCAGCTTCCCCTTTCAATAACCATACCGCCAACAGAACTTTCCTACGATCATCTATATCAAAGAAGGCAAAAAGATCTTCGGTTTCTTTCAACCAATTCCTTGTCTCTACATAAGTCTCGGTTCCAATGAAATTCTTGCCACCCATCGCCTTAAAGTCTTTGCAAATCTTTGCGAAGTTGGCTTGAGGATGCTGAGGGGGAGGAGGAAGAGGAACCTCAGCGACAGGAGGAGAAACATTAACCACCGGAGGAGGAGGAGGAACATCTGCGGGGCCGGCTTCGGTCGCCCTAGCCTCCAAAAGTCTCCTATACCAAACAGGTACGTGTACTCCCTCCGGAATGACAAAGTTATTGGCCATACTGAAACGAAGAAAAAGATAGATTCAGAATGGAGAAAAACGAAGGAATTTTTGCTAATGGCTTTTTGGGGAATAGCCTTTAAAATAAACTAGACTTTTCCTTGGAAATTACTTTATACTTGGTTTTGAAAATAGTTTTCCAAAAGTTTTTAAAAACCATTTTTTTTTGGTTCCTTCTCGTAAACCATATGCTCTGATACCAATGTAACACCCCACCTCCGCCAGGGTGGCTCTTGCAAGCACTCTGACTTTGGAGGGGCGTTTGAATCAGGTAAACATGCATAATGATATATCAAGGCAGAACAAGAACATATGTATATATGTAAACAGAGTAAATAACATAGATAAAACAGCGGAAGATTTCAAACCATTTCAAAACAAGTCTGGTACAACATAATGTCAATTTTCCAAATAAACAAGTCTAGATAAAAACAACATCACTGAAAAACTGAAATACATAAGTACTATCCCCAAAATAAGTGATAACCATAGCTAGCTTCATGTCAAGACCGTACATGAGCTAAAATCCCACAAGCAAGCGATCAGAAATCCAAGCTAAGCTCCAATATTCCCACCCTGAGAACCTGGGGGGGGGGGGGAACGGAAGAAAAGAGGCGAAAGGAAAACAGGTCAGTCAAAAAGACTGAGTAAGCCCTACTACAATCAATGTAAACTGATAAAGTTAACTAGCATGAGAAGCAGGGATGAACATAAGGATAACAACATACTAGCATGATGATTAACTAACAAGGTAGATAAAGGTGTCATCGCATAATCAGGTTTAAGGTTTTTGCACCACAGGTGTACTAGCAAACTAACATGACTTGAATAAACAAGTATTGATCCCTTGGCCCAAGCTTTGGCCCAATAACATGAAGTGACCCTAATACGCGGTCCAACCAAACGGTCTAGTCGATCGGCTCCCTATAAGCCTAACTCGTCACGTGTTGGTGTCAATGCGGCCCAAACATAATTGTAGTCAGACTGTGCAGGGTCTCCCATCGGGTGTATCAAGCCCTAGGGTGTCAACCCCTGGACACCATAAACATAAGTGCACAGTCTCGATCTACTGGTACCCGTGCATGTTTTCCCCGGCTTCGGACTATATGCACGACCATAGTCCGCCCGGAACTACACCGGCGTACCAATCTGCCGTCGTTTTTGGTCTTTTACCTCAAGTCCAGTAATCGTGCCCCCTCCCTAGCCTAGTCCCTAGGGTCTTAATGATACAAACTTGGGATTACTGCTGGAGTGGACCCCCATTGCTAGGATTTTTGTAGTGGGTTAAGTACGGTTTAACCCTCTTGCTAATCATGGATTAACTTGGTTAAGTGTAACGATGAGTTCACGACTTAACCCTGATTAACCTACCAAGCCCAAATTGGTTAAGTATTAAGTGGACCATGACTTAACCCTAATCATGAGGCATTAATTAATTAACGTGCCTTGACCTCTCACATTAGACCTTGTTGTGGTTACTAGTTAAGCCGGGCGGGTCCGGGTAGCTTTACACCACAACTTGGTCTAACCTCGGCTTCAAGGTACAACATGACCAACTTCTCACATTGGGTCCTATTGTTTGTAGCAACTAGTTAAGCCGGTCGGTTCCGGGTAGGTTTACGCTACAAACTCAACCCAACCTCGAGTTGGTCACACTTATCTTTTCTAAGTGTCATGTCCATCATGTTTCCAAAACATGTTACAAGTTTTCAAGAAATTGGGTAGACCTAACTTAATAGGTAAATTCCCAATGGGTAGACCTAACTTAATAGGTAAATTCCCAATCTCATGTTTTTATGTCTTTTAAATTTACCCAACCCCAAACGCAATCCCATCGCTTACATATCGCAATAGCGCATAAAGGATAGAAAGAGGGAACTTGGCGTAATCATGACATAAAGGTGTTGAAGCCACAAGTTTAACATGGTGGCATATGAAATGTACATATGTTCATATACTTGCATATTACATTTTTAGGCCTCAAAAACATGCATAAAACCAAACTTAGCATATTGGTGATACATGGTGATAAATGACATGTAGAAATGGCCATAAGTTCGCATTTAGCCTCACATGCAAGTTATCATAAGAGATATGATAACTTACATGTTGCCAAAATGCAACCTTTAGCATAAAGCTTGAAGCTTTATGTTCATATACTCAAGATAAGCTTGCATAACATGATAACATGAGTAAAATGATTCACCCAAACTTGCATAACATACATGGCAAACTTGCATATCATAACATAGCAAACTTGCATAACATAACATGGCAAACTTGCATATAAACTTGCATATCATAACATGATAAACTTGCATATCATAACATGGCAAACTTGCATAACATAACATGATTAACTTGCATATCATAACATGGCATACTTGCATAACATAACATGATAAACTTGCATATCATAACATATCAAACTTGCATAACATGACATGGTAAACTTGCATATCATGGCAAACTTGCATATCATAATGATCAACCAAACTTGCATCATTCATTTAACTTTAGAGTTTAAATATGAAAGTAGAAAAGGGCTTACAATGCTTATGAAGGCACAAAAAATATGACAAAGCCCTTATGCAATCAATTAGACCCAAAATGCAAGCTTTAATAGAAAAACCCTTGAGCCAAAATGATCAAAACCCTTTCTTTATGATGCAAATATGGAAACTTGACTTGAATGCAAGCTAATGACACTCATACAAGCTTGAAAACACTTGTATGCATGGAAAATCTCTCATAGAAATTTATTTAGAATTTTATGAAGAGAGTGGAGGCCATGAGAGGATTGATTTTGCCATAGTTTAGTTACTTGAATGAATAATGATGATTTAGGGTTAGGTTAGGGGCTTATTTATAGAGATTAGGATTAGTTCTAGCCTTAGGATTAAACCCTAGTTCCAATCTCAGGCCTCAAAACCGAATCTGGCCCCCAAACTCAACACAACCCCAAAATGGTGCACCAGGTAAAACTGCCCGGCTGAGCCAAGTCGATAGGGCTGTCGACTTGGGTCAACCAAGTCGACTCCCAAGTCGACAGGGCTGTCGACTTGGGTGCTCTGGCGGGAATTTTCCCGCCTGGCCCAATCTGACCTAATTTCCAAATTCAAACTTGAATTTGAAATCTGTTTTTACTTTGAAATTTTCTGAAAACTTCGTTGGGCCTTAATCGGGTCATACGGACTCCGATTTTCGAAAACTCGGACTCTATTTCGCGTATTTTTCCGAGACGAACGCAATGGCATAGCCCGTTTCCCTTGATTCAGATTTATAAATTAAATTCTGCCTCGATTTATGTTATAACAGGTTATTGAAAATACGGGTTGTTACAGTGATCCTAGAGACTGTACTTGGGAAACTGAAGAGAGCATTAATCAAGCTTATCCCAATTGCAGAGTGGACATCTCTGATTAACTCTGGTGCAAGGTACATTTACCATATTTTGCATTTCCATATTGTTTCCTACTTTACTATTGTTTTCTACTTTGTTGTTGTTTCCTTTTCATGGATGTAATTTTTTTAATTATATAGTCTGATCTTAGCAAATATGATTTTAAAAGAGTATATAAATTAGTTATTAAATTTTTGAAAAGTTAATCAACAAATTGATTGCTGTTTGCGTTGTGTCATTATGAATTTGACTAATCAAAATATTGGAATGATAATTAATCTAATCAATAAGAGAATGAAGGGTAAATTTATGCAAATTGAATCAAATATTGAACTGATTTGAAAATTGATTGAAATGCATGCATGTACATTATATATGTTTGAACAAGTAAATGGATTTGCTGTTGAGTAAAGAATTTATTTGCGTGCCCGACAAATAGATAAACCTTAATGACTTGGATGCACAATTTTATTTATTATACAAACTACTGTGAATGCCATTGGATGTGGAGTGCTGGTTGTTCTGTGTGAGTTTATAAACGTCGCCATAGGATAGTAATAATTAATTTTGAACTACAATACATGGCATACTGCATGAAGATAACATACTCTATCATATACCACATAAGCTCTTGGAGCTTGTGTGATGAGGTTGAAGATTTACCATACAAGCGAGAGGCTTGTATTGCGATGACTATATTTCAGGTTGAACCGAATATTGATATGGACTATATAAAATGTAATGGTAAATTGCCAGATTAATAAAAAAAAACATGGGTCTGGGGTTGGCAATAATCACGTCTCTCTAGTCATTAAGGCACAAAAACTATTTATAGGGTGACGACAATTTATTCTCTGGAGTTATGATCTATACACACTCCCCTGTGGACACAAAGTTATATCACTAAAAATATGTGTATGCTTTTTAGGATTTATTGGGTGCCTAATACGGCCCAATAAATTTCCAAACCCCTCCCCGTACAAAGGATGTTATGGCGAAATTTTTCGAAAATTTAGGGTGTTAACCAAATTTTTGAAGAATTTGAAAAGTTTTTAGAAACTAAAAAGTTAAAGAACTTAAGCTATAATTAAAATAATGAAAGTTGAGTTGGTTAGTTAAACAACTTTCAGCTCTGTTCCTTTTCGAGGACGAAAAGATTTTAAGTGGGGGAGATTGTAACAACCCGGAAAATCAAAACCAATTTAAATTTTTTATTTTGGCAATTTTAATGAATTTTGAATATTTGAAATGAATTATTTTAAATAATAACTAAAAGAAATTTATTTTGAATAGAATTAGGACGTATATATGTATTTGAATCAAAGTTGGAATATAAATATTCATTTAAATTTTAAAAGGAGTTAGAAATAGCGCGGCAATTTAAAAATTCAACTTTGAACTTTGACTGAATGTACAAGATTCAAAATAAACCAGATTTTAATGAAACAAAAAATATTTAAATCTATTTAAAAGTATCTTTCTAGGAATCTGAAAAATCGAAGTTTCATAGCGGGAATCAAAAGTTATGGCCCAGTTGAATATTCTGAATGGTCGATATGGCATAAATATAGCCCGTAAAAATAGACATTTTGCAAATGACCTCCATTTTCAACGAAACCACTTTTTTGGATCCGTAATGTCAATTTATTGCTAGATTCCAATTTCCATAATTTTTGGAATTAATATGTGAGCGTGGCAAAGGAAAATGCGTTTGGTAATTTCAGTTTGAATTGGATCAACCAGAAAAAGTCCATTTTTAAAACGGTCTCCAAATTCAACGAAATTAATTTTGTTGGGATCGTATCGTCCCAACGTAGCTAGATTTATTTTTCTGGAATTTTTAGAATCAGTATGTGGCCCTTACAAATTAAAATGTACGTTCAAATCCAATATTGAATGTTTTATATTTTAATTTGAGGAGTAACTTACTATAACAGTCGAATGGCTTACGATACATATTCCATTGTGCCCGGAATAGAGGTATTTTGCTAGAGGCGATAGTCGTTGGGTTTGATTTGGAGTTCGAAAGGGAAAACACTATTTTTTGGAATTTATATAAATATCGGCGAATCAGGAAATTCCATTAATTAAATAAAAAAACAAAAAAAAAAACCGCGTTTTTCTCTCCCCGACCACGATCGAAGGCGGAAAACCATTCCATCCTTCCCGACCAGATTCCAGCCAAACCAAGCCGAATTAGCCTTCGCCCCAGTTGGGAATTTTGTAGATCTCCCTCTCCTCTTCAAATCCATATAGATTTCTCCCCTATCGTTCAGAGATTCGCGAGAACCAAACCCACAAAGTCGACGACTTGAACCCGCCGCCGAGATCAACTCCGGCCATCGATCCAGGCCCCACCACCATCAACCTGTGCGCGACTCGGAGCCCTCCATCATGGCGAAGTTTGATCGTCGAATCGCTGCTCAGATTTCACAAAAAATCGAAACCTAGTTTCGAACGCAAGCTGAAGGTATACGACTATTCTAATTTAAACTGTTTATAACGCTTTAAAGCGCTATGAATTGTGATTTCACTATAAAAATCATATCTTTTTGCTATGTTGTCGAAATCCAGTGAAACAAGAAACATTGGACTTGTGGCGACGTCTTCTACATTTTAGAAGAGACCGATGAATTTTTGGAGCTTCCTACAATTTTAGAAGGAGTGGAACCCAATGTGAGATTTCTAAATTCAAAACTGGAATGGAAAAGCGATGTATAATTTATATAAGCGAAGTATAAATAATATACGCGTTGTATACCTCATATATGGGCGTTGTATAAATTATATAAGCGATGTATAAATTGTACATGCGTTGTATATACCATATATAGCGATATGGAATTGAAATGGAAATATATACGTTTATATATATATATATATATATATATATATATATATATATATATATATATATATATATATATATATAAACTCCCCTCGTCCACAAACCATGGACGATATATATTGGTTGTGATTGTTTGGATTGTGGTTTGGAATTTATTGATTGTAGTTGCAACAACATTGGTTGTGTTTGTGGTATATTCACGTTGTTGTGAAAAGAAATTGGGGCGGGAAAAGAAAGTGGGTAGATGGGTAGAAAAATTGTATAGGAAAAAAGAATTACCCCTTGTAAACACCGCGAGGCCTAAGGTAGTGCGAGGAGCCATACATCGGGACGGTGCCGGTTTTAATTACCCTACCGTTATGCTGCCGAAATTTTCTGAAATATTCATGTGTTTGAGTTTTATTCATGTATTGAAATATATTCATGTGTTGATAATTTATTAATGATTGAAATAAATTGCCTAGATAATAAAAATCACATTTTTACTATGCGTATAAAGTTTATAAAATATTCATGATGGAAATAAATTGTTTAAACAATAAAAATCACATTTTTATTGTATGGTTAAATCATTAAAAATATTAATAAGTTGAATAAAATATTGGAACGATAATAATCACATTTTTATCATGTATATGAAGTATATAAAATATTCATATATTGAGAAAAATATTGGAACGATAAAAATCACATTTTTATCATCTAAAGTGAAGTTAGAAAAACATTCACGTGTTGAATAAATTCTTTGAAATGATAAAAATATTATTTTTATCGTATATGTGAAGTTATAAAAATATTCATGTGTTGAATAAATTGTTTGAACAATAAATTTAACATTTTATTGTATAGATAAGTCGCTAAAAATATTCATGTGTTGAAATAAATATTTGTTGGTTAAAAGTAATATTTTTAACACATATATAAATTGAAAATGGTTTAGAAATAGATGAACGAATTATATATATATAAATTAAATTAAATCGAATAACGACGCTGCAGTTCGCGTTTTGAAATCGTAATTTTAAACGATTATTACCGGAGATCCGACCGTCGGATTTTCCCGAAACCGGAACCGTTGGGTTCGCTTTGAAAAGATCTTTCCAACGATATAAAATTCGTTAAGATCCAACGATTAGATTGTGTTAAATGTTTAATTCAAATCTGAATAAAAACAGCGCCAGAATGAATTATATATATATAAATATAAATTAAAGTAAAACGAATAACGACGCTGCAGTTCGAGTTTTGAAGTCGTAACTTTAAACGATTATACCGGGAGATCCGACCATCGAATTTTCCCGAAACTAGAACCATTGGGTTAGCTTTGAAAAGATCTTTCCAACGATATAAAATTCGTTAAGATCCAACGGTTAGATTGTGTGAAATGTTTAATTCAAATCTAAATAAAAACAATGCCAGAATGAATTATATATACATATATATATATATATATATATATATATATAAATTAAAATAAAATGAATAACGATGCTGCATTTCAAGTTTTGAAATTGTAACTTTAAACGATTATACCGGGAAATCCGACCATCGGATTTTCCCAAAACTGGAAACGTTGGGTTCGCTTTGAAAAGATCTTTCCAACGATATAAAATTTGTAAAGATCCAACGTTTAGGTTTTTAAATATGTGTAAATCAAATCTTAAGAAAAACAACGCCATGACCGCGTTATGGCCTGAAGCGTCGTTTAAATAAATGGGCTATTTTTAAATAAATAAAAATAGTGGTAAATCATTTAAAAATATTATAAATGATATGAAATGGAAATAAACCGAATTTACTTGGTTTATTGGATATTTGATGGTTGAATGTTTTTGGCATGAAAATTGTATTAATGAACTGAATTATGGATATCAAATAATTTAACCATAGAAAGAATTTATTTAAATTCTATGTATACATGAATTATTTGAAAAGGCCGAGTTAATTCTCATTTCAAATAATTGATCAACGGTGAGAAGTCGAAAATATGAAGACGGTGCAAGACTGATGACCTTCACATCGAATGGATGGCTATTGATGCCTTTGATGGGAGTTGCTACCCTGAAAGGGTTACAGTGGTGGTTATCCGGACGTACTTGTTGATCATTCGGATGTGCGAGGGCCCCTCTCCTGTATTGGACATATAGGACGAGGAATAAGGTCCCTCCGATTTCGTTCAGACCCAGAAGGGACTTGTAAATAGATGTATGACTGACGTTGTAGGTTGACAATGTGGCATGCAGATATGCTGTGATCAAGGCTTTTGTTAAAAAGCAGAGTCTTGTGATTGATGATCAAAGCATGACTTTAATATAGCTAGCTTTGTGTATAGCGTTAATTCGCGAGCCTCACACCCCGGTATGAACCAGAAACGGGAGAGGACCTCAGGGAGGGCACGTGTTTCCTTCTAGCTAGGAGTGGTGTCAGGGTTTTGCACACCCTGATGTTTTACTTATATGGATGATGGAAAGCGAGGCTCCTTGGTTATATCGGTCACTACAGTGCCGATGGATGGTCTGGTAGATATACCGGCCAGTTTGACGCCCCATAGGGCGGGGAAACGCAGTGTTCAGGCATTTTAATCCACTCTGTGTGAACCGACCTTGACGATCCAAGGGTCGATGCGATCTGATCTTGAGACACGGGTTAGAGCGTCTCGAAGCGGTAAAGATGATCCCATGCCTTGGTTCATGGTGGAAATCCAACTTCCAAATACCACAGTGTGCGGTTTTGATTGTAAACATATACATGGCAACATAGTGGTATGGGGCACTTATGCCGTCTATGATTGATACTTATGATTGAAATTGTTTTTGAAACATATAAACACTAGTAATAATATCTAATGCTTTTTTTATACGTATCAAGCATATTTTGGCCATTATAAGGTAAAACTCTATCCTCCGGTTTGCGTTGCATTGTGTGATAGGACCTGAGTCTTATAATGGCTTCATTTTTGTAAAAAAGCATTGCGATGTTTAAATGATTTACTTGTTTTAAGCACTGGCATTCATAGGGGTAAACCCGTTCCGCTTTAGCGGCGTGGTCCTGTGATTGGCCTTATTATAAAATAAGATAAGTAGATTTCTCATACCAGTCCCGTGACTGACCCGTAGTTTGTTTCACTTTGCAAACTCGGGTGCCCCTATTTCTACATGGGCAGCCTTGTATTCAGGTTTTAACATGCTCTTTCTGGATAACTATGGAGCTGAAGACAGACCTTGTCATATCTATTTTGTTATTCATCCTTTATTATGTATATTATGATTGATTCCGCTGTAGACATTTTGTATAAAGGTGAAACTGTATTTTGTACTAAGAATGATCCTGTTATACTGTGTAACTCTGATGATTATATTTGTTCCGGTGTAATTTATTGTACATTATTTGGTGTAATGATATATTTCTGTTCTGTTGTTATTGTTTATGTGTTATATTCCAAAGATTATCCTTGCCACCGTGGAACGGGGGTTTTGGGTTATCACATCTATTATATACCATCGTCTCAAATCCATGTCCATGTATGATTTGTTCCCATCTACCTCTACATAATCAAAGCTACATATGTATATACAAATATAAGCATCATAGTCTTCCATAGGATCTAGATGCCATCCTTGCTAGTACCTCTCACTGACACTCTTTCATGATCCATCATCCTCATAGTTCATGACCTTGTTACCATATAACTTGAAGGACTCCTACAGTGCTAAATCCCAACTTTTCAAGATACTATGTCATATTCTATCTCGCTTAGGGGATTTACTAATTTACTTTCTTACTGTTATGGAATCGGCTCCATGGGCTAGCCAAACCATTTTTAAAAGAACTTCGTTTGGGTTAAGTAGCCTTACTATAACAGACAAACAAGAAAACAATTGTGGTGATGCATAACTCAACTATATCCACCTCGGTAGATGGCAAGATAAATTAGGTATAATGCGGTCTTTCTTGTTGACCGCTAAGGACCGATGACGTATTGTCCAATGATAATCTATGATGACCTTAGAATTATGAACAAAATAATTTTATCTGGAATGTATGAAATGCTTAATAACTAAGCAATGGTGCTTAGGAGTTGTGCATGGTACAAAGGTGCACACTGTGCATGTCTAAATTGAAGCATTTCCTAAAAGATAAAAATATACGTATGAGTAGTTAGGTGCTCAGATTCTTTACATAATAAATAAAGTTATGCAATAAAAATAATAGGTAAATATGTTAGGACCTTTGGATATATACATTCTTATATCTGCGGTCTAAAAAGAATTTAAAATACAAGTGTATTCAAGCTTAGTAAAATGCCGAGGATAAATGATAGAAATTGAGTTGGGCTGCATATGCTAGGCTGTATATAAATTTAAAAACATATAAACCGATTTCTTTAGTACGTAGATAAAAAAAAGAATGTAAATAGTATAACTAGGTAAGATAAAAATGACAACTTATAAAAGCATTTTTGTTTATAAAGAAGGCCAACATGGGTTGGTGGGGAATGTTTCCTCTTCAAGCAATTAAAACGAAAAATGGTTAATTTAAATTGATGTTTGATAAATGTCTAAGAAATACATTATGATATGGTAAATATGACTTTATATAACCATTTAAACCCTAATTGAGTAACTAAATGAATAATTTAAGGCTATCCTGTCTACTATTTCTCTTAGCAAAAATAAATTAAAAAGAAAAGGATATAGCAACAACATTTAGGAGAACAAGAGGCCGAGCCAGGATCAGAAAATAAGGGTTAAAAATGAAGTTTTATAGTGAGTATGTACTATTTTATATAAGACACTAAGTCCTAAATCAGGCAACCATTTTGAATGTAAATTTATATTTCTCTGCATATTTGTGAGTAAAATATGAATATAAAAACTCATGTTCTTATGTTCATAATTTTATATTTTATGGGTGATAATGATTTCCATGAATTAAAAGTACTGATTATACCTGCAAATAAATAATCACCGATGTAAGAAAAATCCATTATTGTGAGGTAGATTTTAATAAAGGAAATAGGCAACAGATTTTAATAAAGGAAATAGGCAACATGCACAAGTAGGTTACAAGCTTAAGCTAATGTCTATTTCCTTATAATAGAGTGAAGGGGATGCAATGTGTAAGTAATTACCCTCTTTCACAATGTAATTTTCTAGGTTAAACAGTTTCTTTATGAAAAGTTCAGGCAGGAAAATCAGGGCCTCAGAGGTTCCCTAGTACCTCTGATCATATGCTCATAAGGTAAACAAATTTACAGAAATGGATAAAGGATTTTTCTGATAAATATAAATTGGATTTAAATGCAGTAAAAATGTTCTGAAACATGTTGATTGAGTTTTTATTATGAGATGGATATGAATGTATACCTAAACATGTTAGTTTGAATGCATGATTACCTATTGTTGTTACACAACACCTATGCATATTGGGTTATTTTAGTGTGTACCAAGTTTAATATGCAAAAATGAATGTTTAATTCACCCAGGGGAACATGGGTAGGTAAATATGAGTAGATGTTTAGGACATGTGCTAAAAATGAATAAGCATTGAAGAACAAACACATAGCTAAGCTAAGGGGTCACTGGATGGTGCATATCACTATGTCTTGCATTGATCTATTTGACTTCAAGTAGGAAGTCAGGTATGCACATGGCATGTTAATTCCCTGTAGGCATTTATGTGCTGGGTTAATTGAGCGAATGTCCCAGGCAATATGCGCATGATTGTTCAATGTAAAGGATTTAGACCCAAAAATGAATATAGTGATTCAGGAATAGATGAGGAGGCTAGCTTGAAAGGATAAGAACCTTAGGGTAAACAATGGGAAAAGGGATGGCATGAGATGAATTGTACTGATTGAATTGCTTGTTGTTTATGAATGTAGATATGTGGAAATGCCAGTTGTTATGTATGAATATTTATTTGGAAAAAATGGTTTGTAGGGCATACACCATTAATCTACATCACATGAGTAACTTACCCAAGTACATAGATAAGCATGACACATGATTAAATATAATTTGCATCTTGTATTTGTATAAAATAATGTATGCTTACACCAAACGTATAGTCTGACCCTGTTTGTTAAATGACATCAATGGGGTGTCTCATTCTCAATGAGGCAGTCTTAGATACTTTTGCAGAAAATGATGAGGCTAAGTAGAATGACTTTGAAGAGTTTGCTTGGTAAAAGAAGTTAAAAATGCTTAGATGAATAATTAATTAAGTTGTTAAGCTGCTAGGACATCATTTAGTTTATCTATTTTTTAAGGCGTTTGCTTGTTCAAGTTATGGTGTAAAACTTATTTTATTTGCTGAATGTTTAGTACTAGATGTAATGCCACTGAATCATATGTTATTTCTAATATGATGGGGGTAATGCAAGCACTTTTGTTGAAATGAGAACTTATTTTAAAAATTATGTGCGGTTCTCCTACTTTAATGCCAGTAGTTTGCATACTAAAACAATATTAGTATATATATAAGTATATATTAAAAAGCTTCATGAGAGATATAAATGTAACTTATGTTTATATTCATATAAGTTTATTTATATGAAAGGCTAAAGCATGGCAGAAAATATACTCATATTTCCATGCGAATAATTCTAATGTGACATCATATTAATGTGAATAAAATCTATAATATATGCACAAGGTACAAGCCATGTTTTGTGTACGAAAAATAATAGGAAAATGTTATAGTTTGGTTAGACTTCTGTAGAGAATTACTTGATTAAAATATCATTAATCATAAATGTAACTCTGAATTACATAATGCTTAAATAGTGTAAAATATGCTTAAGAGCTGAATTGATCTAGTGTTAGAAAAATTGGGTGATATTGTACGTATCCCTTGAGTTGGCATGTTTAATTTGGAAGCATGGGATTGGCCCGAGTCCCTGATATGCAAAGTAAATGTGCACATGCATAAGAACTACATGTGCATGATCAATTCATTGAAGAAGCCAAGGATCAAAAACCATTTCTCATTTGAACATATCAATTGCAAATGACCAAGAAATCCAGGAAAAACCCAATTTTTGTAAGATTTAACACGCCGATTTTTTCCTAAAATAAACCCAGGATAATTCAGTCATTTTGAAGTAGTTAATAAGAGGGTTAAACTAGTGGTGGAATTGTGCAATATCCCTAACACTTTTGCAGCAATGTTTCAATGTAAGTAAAGTGTCATAAGTAAATTAACAATGAAAATTCCCTAATGTTTGTAGCATATAAAAAGTTCATTTTTTCTGATATTCCTAAGTATTATGCAAACTAGGAAAATGATTATTTATACTCTATTTGGTTGTGTGTATTTGGTTAAATTTTCCAATTAATTTACTTTTTCTTTAATTATTTAAACTCTGTTTTTCAAAGCAAGAGAAACTTATGTATAAACTCTTACATAAGTTAAATGTAAAATATATTATACTGGTATATTTGTACTAGTGTTATATGATTCTGTAAATGTATTGAACTAAGGGGATGAACCTTGAGAAGATGACCCAGGTAGGAAAAAAAAACTTTTTATCACTAAATAAACCAAGGAAAATGAGTATAATATCAAAGGGTTATCTTAGTTGGTATCAGAATTGTGTTAATAAAATACATAAATACAAGTGATTAAATTATGATATTGGTTAGTAGGATAATTTTTATAAATGAGGAATGTTTGGCTGAATGTATTTATTTGACTTGAGTAGCATAGAAAAATCCAAGTAATTGATGTAACTTAATGACAACTATCCTTAGAAAATTATGGCAGGAAGAGGACATCATCAAAGGGTAGGAGGATCAAATGAACCTCAAATGATGAATGTGCAAGATTTTGTGAGAGCACTTAGAGATGGGGTAGGCCATAGCAAGATAACCCACATGAGGAATTGTTAAGATGCTGAAAACGTACATTAATCTTGAAGGCAAGAGTTTTGAAGGTGCTAAGGGTTTTATGGAGGTTCGAACATGGTTGAGGACTCATGGATATAATCTTTACTGGTATGCAAGTAGAAGACCCCAAGAAAAGGATGATTGCATCAAGCTAATTAAACGGTGCTTCTCTTTATCGGTGGGAGGTCATCACATTATGGAGACCAAAGAATGAGATTACATGGGATCAGTTTAAAGTAATGTTGAAGGCAAGGTATATTCCTGCATCTGCAAAAGCATCACTGTTGGACGAGTTCATAAGATTGAGGCAAAGGGATTTGTGTGCCACCGAATACACTTAGAAATTTGAGAACTTATCCAAGTATGGACCCATGCCGATTGCTGATGAGACATCCAAGAATGTATGGTACATACAAGGATTGAATACTAGCCTGAGTAGGGCAGTACTACCCCATATAGAAAGGGATTTTGACCAAGTATTGGATCTAACCTTAAGCTTTGAGTAGCATGATAATGCAAGGGAAAAATTTAAAAACTTGAGGAATAATAACAACAAGAAAGGCTAGAAAAGATTCCATCCTTATGATAAAAAGAAAGGTGATGCTGGAGCCAAGTAGAATGTTGAAGCCTCTGTCACTTTAGAAACCATGAGAAAGATAGTGTTCTTTAATTACGAAAAAAGGGTGTTAATGATGATTCTCGTACACCCGAACTAGAATAAACAATGAATATGCTTAAAAGTTTGATGCAAAAGTAATCCAAAGGTTATTGAAATGCAACCTTGAATCAATGTCCTTTAACTGATTTCACCATTTTCTAGGCGCCAAGACATTTAGTCAGAAGATTAGTTACCCTTCCCTCAATGGGTGAGTATCACGCTTGTGAGACTGTGAAGTCGATGACAACCTTGAAGAAAGGTTTTTACTAGTTAAATGAAACTGAGACCTTATGCGATAAATACCTTAGATCCTAGATAAAATAATATATATTGTGTTGAGAAGAAACAGGCTAATGCCTCGCAACACTCGGATTTGTTTCCATGCTATTGCGCTTATTAACTTATGTGATACTTCCGCATCCAACTAGCCCGGTAAGCCTTGGTTGCGTCAGTTATATAGCTAAAAGCTCAAAGCAATATCTTTTCTGAGGTTGGGTTGCATTAGACTTATTATGGAAAATCTAAGTCACGTATGAAAGTTCGAAGAGGGAAAAGCCTTGGTTTTACTCAAGACTTTCCTTCCCACGAAAGAACTGTGATCAACTCTTTCATAAGAAAGATTAATGTTAACTCCCTGTCTTATCATTATAGACACAATATGATTATCAAATCGAGAAATGCTTAAGTCCCGAAATTCTTCTCTTTATTAATTACGGATATATTACAGGAGTTGAAGAAATCCCCAATTCGATTTGGAAATTAGAGTTTGCTTCTGAGAAAAAGAGTGCATGATTGAGGAAATGGAATTCGACCCCCAAAATGAGACCCCTGGGTTCATATTTATAGACAAATCGTGGCCCCTTTTGCTATTGGGCCAGCAGAAGCCCCTGTGGCTACTTTTCCCTTTGGTTCTGGAAGTTTTATATTTCAGCCACTTTTTAGGCTTTACTTGTGGCTTTTTAAGTTGCCGGTTCTGGCTCTCAAAAGGATGGCCCCGGTCTTTGGATCTTTACTTTAGAGTTTCTTCACCTTCTTTGTATCAATACTAAGCCTGTCGGTATGGATAGATTTAGGAAGACTTTAGGCTTTCGGATAAAGGCTTTCGGGTATAAGCTTCCGTATGCAGGCTTCAGGATAAAGGCTTCCGGACTTGCTATTAACACTTTGTGGAGCTTGCCTTCATGATTCAAGTGGAAGATTACGAATCCGTCACCCCTGTCGATATCGACACTAAGTAGATTAGTGTGGATAACTTGTCTCTCTTCGAGGTTCTGGCTTGCCTGTCAGTAGATTCCTGAAGTGCATCTCGGCTTTCTGGAGGGTTGTTTCTGGTGCTTTATTTTAGTAGAGTAACCTTTCGGTGATCAATTGATTAGGGTCTCGGTAGCCGGCTCCCAGATGATTCTCCTATGCTCTTAACTCCATATTTTTGGTGCTCGCATTCCTTTATGTATCGGTATTAAGCAAGTTAATACCGATAGCCCTTTCGTCCTTCTGAGTCTTGTCCTATACGGTCTTGGGTCTTGGTTTTCATTGGCCTCCAGTTTTGGATGACCATTTGTTACTTAACCTTCGTACCAAAACTGCCCTGCCGTGGTTTTTCTTTGTACTTGATTTAGGGTTCCTCCTTTGCAGAGGGTGTCGGTTGCCGGTCCTCCCGGATATTTCTTTTAGGCTCTCGTTCTTACCTTGTGCTTATCTTTTGCTAACAAATTACTCTTTTTTCTATGACAATCAGATACCCCTTCACCGTTAGCTGTCTCGGTGCTAATTTTGTTAGTAACATTTTCCCCTCCCCTTAGTGAGGGGATGTTTTTGACTTTTCAATTAAAACTTCCTTTATGGATTTCCTCGCATTTTTTCTGCATGAACTTCAACATCTGATATTACACATTAGTTTTTATAGTTATTTACATATGTACTGAATAAGATGTTGCTTAGGATTGATTGTTAACATTACATTAGACTCATGTCTTTTGTTTAATATTTATTTATGCTTCATAAAATAAAAGGGAGAGTTTAGGGAACCTCCTGATTGCCAACTGTGAATGGATATTATCATTAATATCAGATTTCATAATGAAGTGTTCGCAGTATAAGGTTATAACTTCACCTTTCATAAAGGAAGGAAAGTCTGGGTCCGACTGTTACTTAGGCATTAAAGATTGAAGATTAGAAACCCTTTCCTGCTATTTTTCGCTAATCCTCGTTTGAGCATTAAATATTGAAGACCATAAACCCTCTTCTGGTATTAATAGAAGTCCCAAACCAACCCTTATTGGGGTACTTAAAGATTGAAGACCAGAAATCCACTTCTGGTATTAATAGAAGTCCCAAACCAACCCTTATTCGGGTATTAAAGATTGAAGACCAGAAATCAATTTCTGGTATTAATAGAAGTCCCGAACTAACCCTTATTCGGGTATTAAAAAATTGAAGACCATAAATCCACTTATGGTATTATAGTTTTGTTACCCCTTTCGGGTTTGATTTGTGAAGCAAAGGTTGTACGTGCTTCTCGAGCCACTCTCTGGGCTTTTATTGTCAAAGCAGAGGATGTACATGCTTTGTTGGCCACTCTCTGGGCCTGTGCATCCGGTGCGCTTGGCTAGCTTATCCACAAGCAGGTCCCAAGGACTTACCCGACCTCCCTCCAGGGGGCGCCTTACCTTGACCATTGTAGGCAATGATAAGGTCTTAGATGCTTAAACCGGGCCATCGTAGACGTATAATTAAGGCTTACTCTTTTGATGCTCTACCATGGCCACCGTAGGCGGTGATAGAGGCTTACACTCCACCCCTTCCAAGGGGTGCCCTATCCTGACCATCGTAGGCGATGGTAGGGTTTGCATTCCCTTCTGCAGGTAACACGGAACATAAGCAGAGATAGGACGTGCTTAGTTCATAGCATAGGCAGGGTGTACTCTTCTGCGAGCAGAGGCAGGGCATGCTAATTAGATGCTCCATCACGGCCATTTCTAGCGTGGATCGGAGACTTACACTTTCAATGCTTTAACCTGGCCCTTTCTGTTTTGGGCGCGGAGAAAGGCTTACACACCATGTGACACCCCATGCCCATTAATGTCACTCTTTAACAGAATGCATTAAGTTTCGTGAAGCGTTATAGGCAAACAGAAACATCACAAGACAAATATGAAATAACAGCGGAATCAAAAACTTTGTTAAATAGGAAACAACGTGCTACAAAACCCAGTTACATCATAAGTCTGAAATACCGGAAACCCATTACATCAATATAAAGCTTCTTTCTTGTACTAAAATCATCAAAGTACAGTAATACATAAAAAACATAATCCCCAAAATGTAGCCATATCAGAGAAGACAAGAAATCAAGTGGTACATCAAAGCAGCTCCAAGCAGAATGAAAGAGTGGATCCAAATCAAGCCTGAGTATTCCCACCCTGAGAACCGCGGGGGCGGGGGGAGGGGGGAAGAGAGAGAAGAGGAAACAAAATGTGTTAAACATAAGATATGGCGAGTCCGGTTGCTTTTAGCATATAAATTAGTAAAAGCATCATGACAGGCATATAAACTGGATGAGAGAGATAACAATATCATAAGGTAGGTATAACAAGGTAACCAGGATAAACAGAATAGAATATATTGCGTTTCTCAAGAACGTTTCTCAGCACCAATACTAGTATAATAAAAACAAGATGATCCCAACAAGTACAAGATGGTAGACTTAGGTGTACTCCTAGTGAGAGGTTTTACCCCATACAATAACAGGTAGCCCAACAGAACTGACGGGTGTTACCCCCAATGATAATAACGGGCTTCTAAACAAGCAAGACTAGATGTACCCTCATTACTACCCCTAATCGATTGGCTCCCTCACTCGTAGATACCCTGTCATAATCCCACAGTAGGATGTATCACTTCCTAAATTGGCAACCCCGTTGTTTACAAGATGCACAACCATATCTACAGGTGTCACGATGTCTTATCATCCTCCCTAGAATCCGGACCCATGCACGCACATGACCCTGTCGGAATGCACTGCCCGCACCCTCTCTTAGATGGACCTCTTATTACCAACTCAGTAATCGTGCCCTGACCCCGACCTAGTTTGGGGTTCGCCGTTTGATACCAAGATAAGTTACTGATTTATACGGGTCCCACACACCAGATTATACAAGCTTATCCCTAGGATTGTACCCCCCATTACTAGGATTTCAACAGGTTATGCCTAAAAGATTGCATAACCCCTACAGGTTAAGTTTGTCGGGTTTATATGTATAACCCTCCCCCACATATTTAACAAGTTTAACTTAACACCCCATTAATTCAAGCAAGTTTACTTTTCCCCTACTTAATTTGATAGGTTCATGTAACCCTCACATATTCAAACAGGTTAAGTATTATGGGTTTATTACCATTCATTCATTTATGGTTATTAATGTGCTAGACCTCTCACATTAAGTCTACCACTTGTGGATGCTGGATATGCCGATTGGGTCCGGGAAGACTTCTACCACAAGTAAGACTCAACCTCGTGTTTTAGCACCGTTACGTGTACATTTATTCCCTCGACCCCTCACATTAGATTAACCACTTATGGACGTTGGATTTGTCGAGCGGTTTTGGGCAGGCTTCTACGACAAATGTAATCTAACCTCGTGTCTACGTGCAGTTACAGTTTCTAATTACTGTAAATCTAGGCATGTTCATTATTAACCAATTTTCCATGTTTATTATGCCCCAAATCCCCGTTTGATTCACGATACAAGTTATGCCCTAAATTAAAGTTTAGATTATTCCCAAATCTCGATCTTGTTTTAATATAAGTTATGCCCTAATTTATCTTTCCCAATCATTCCTAATTTCGTGCGCTCGCGTATTTCAGCGATAGACCTAGGCTCGAAGGTAACCTGGCTATAAAAATAAAAAAAGGAAAAGAGGTAGAGAAGAGAACATGAATAAGCATAGTAAAAAAAACTAGCATATGATGATAGAATTGATCATACTAACAGAATAGGCATATGGTGACATGATTAGGTAAACTAATATAATAGGGATATAATGAACATGCATATGAGAACTAAGCAGTAAAATAGGTATTCAAGTAACGGCAGATCTGTTGTGATTCAGGTTATTAACAAGCATAGACTTGGATCCAAACTTATAAACATGTCAAGATTACTTTTTAAATGTTTATATCTAAAAATAACATGAACTCACTATGACTGGATCTAAAGAACAAAGATTGTTTATAGGTGTTGTAGCACAGATCCTTGAATACGTATAACTTATTGTTGAAGAAGAATAGGCTAGTTCAAAGTTGGGGAAGCACCTCATTGTCTCCATTGTTTTTGGTGAATAAAAACAATGAGAATGAGTTCCTATATATAGCCTAAGGTCAATGGATCATGCTAATAAATGTGTCCAGGTTCAAGGCAGGAATCTACCCAAATCTCCGTGGGGTCGATCCCGGAGTCGACATAAGGGTCGACACCCCCATGGAGGGGTCGACCCATGGGTCGACTCCCATGGGGAATGGGGTCGACCCCTAACGGGATGATTTCCCGCCTTCCCTTCCATGTTGTTTTTGAATTTTTATGAATATTTTTATTCATTTGCATATATATAATTCTCTTGTTCATATACAAACTTTTAGGCTTAATAATTTCTTCATACGATATCCGTTTTACGCAAACTCGGGGTCTATCTTAAGCAGATTTTCAAGACAAACGCAATGGTGCCATCCATTTTACTTGATTCCCAATATTTAATCAAGTATTCTTTCATTTATCATTATTGTGTTTTTTGAAATTATGGGGTGTTACATTCTCCCCTACTTAAAATTTTTCATCCCCAAAATCCCGAAGTTAAGAAGAATGTATATCCTAACATCCATCATCCATATACTCATCCACCAATCACATGCATCCATTGTGCTTAGAAGATTTATAATGCTTATATGAACATATGCAAAGGTGTGTGTATATGTCCCTATACTAGTGCGAAAGATCAAGTGGTCTACTGATTCAGTTGACCTCCTTAATGCAATGTATGTTAGTGCCACGAGTCCAATATGTATGCAAATAACCCTACTGTAGCATGTACATTCTATATGTGTGCACAATCATTCATCCAAATGCAACATCCACATGATGATACACCCATTTTCATCCATTAAAAGAAGAAATATATGCACATACATCCATATACAGTATGAGAGTGATTGAGACGATCTAGTGGCTAATGTGTGTGTATATGCGTCCATAAGCAACCTCTAGCAAACACTTGCATCCAATTGCATCCATTAAACATAACATGCTTTAAACACATGTTTACATCCATGGGTTCCCTACCTAAAGGTCGACGATTCGATCGATAGGATATACTTAAACGATAGAAATAAGTACGAATAAAATCTTTGGAAAAAGAAGTTAAGAACATATCCTTGAAAAGTAAAGGGTACGAAGCGCGATTCTTGTCTTCAGTCTCCCAAGTTGCATTCTCGGAGTCTTCTCCTCATTGAACTTTCATCGACTTGACCTCTCGGTTGCGTAGCTTCTTAACCTTTGATCCAAGAATATGGGTAGGAACTCGTCTAACTGTCACTTCCTATTCCACCTCTACTTCTTCAAGTATACCCAGCTCAACTACTTCTGCGGTATCATGCAAGCACTTCCGTAAATGAGAAATGTGGAAAATATCATGAACACCGACCAATCTCTCTGGTAGATTTACTCTATAGGCCATATGGCCAATCCTTTCCGTTATGGGAAACGACCCTACAAATCTTGGTGCCAATTTCCCTACAGATCCAAAGCGAACCACATTCCTCAAGGGTGATACCTTAATGAAAACCACGTCTCCAACCTCAAACTCAATAATGGTCCTTCTCTTATCTGCATAGGACTTCTTCCTGTCCTGAGCTATCTTTATACGCCTTCTAATAAGATCAATCTTTTCTAAAGTTTCTCTAATCATCTTAGGTCTAGGTAGAAGCCTTTCTGTATACTCCCACCAACAAGTCGTTGATCTACAGGGTCATCCGTACTATGCTTCGAATGGTGCCATGCCAATACTAGCCTGATAACTGTTGTTGTCGGCGACCTCAACCAAAAGAAAATGCTCTTTCTAAGTCCCTCCGAAGTCTAGGATACACAGTCTTAAAACATCCTCAAGAACTCTATTCACAGTTTCAGTCTGTCCATCGGTCTGAGAGTGATAAGAGGTGCTCAAACATAACTATGTACTAATGCCTCTTGCAAGATCCTCCAAAACTCACTAGTGAATATGGGGTCACGATCACTCACAATATTGGAAGGTACTCAATGTAGACGGACTATCTCACGAAGATAAACTGCTTCCAACCACGCTGTTGTCCTCTTACTCTTAACAGGAGTGAAATGAGCGCTCTTAGTAAGCCTTTCTACTATAACCCAAATATTGGTGTTCCCTTTCCTTAATCTAGGCAAACCGCCAATGAAATCCATCGAGACACTCTCCCACTTCCACTGTGGGACCTCCAAAGGATGAAGTAAACCACTGGGCTTCTTTTGCTCAGCTATGACTTGTTGGCAAATCAAACATCGAGAAACAAACTCTGCTATATCCCTCTTCATATCCCTATACATCTTATCACCACCAGGATGAATAGTAATCCTATAATGATGGGCTTCCTCAAGGACTGTCTTCAACAGACCCCTAATTCGGGGAACACAAAGCCTTCCATCTCATCGCAACCACCCTTTATCATCCGTGGAATATCTATTGAGGAGACTGGAAGTCTCGCCTTTACTGAGCTTATCCAAGATATCTGCTATCTGTGGGTCCTCCCGCTGCAAAGTTCCTATCTGATCCAAAAGAGTAGGTCGCACCTCTAATGATGCCAATAAACCAGGTGTAAACTCGGTAGAGGGCCTAAAATCGAAAGTTGATATATACTCTAAGCTTTGCCTCTCTACAAATAGAGGACTCAAGGTCATCCTCTGCCTACTCAGTGCATCCGCAACCACATTATCCTTGCCAGGGGTATAAGGAATCTCAAAATCATAAGATGCTAGGAACTCCATCCATCTTTGTTGCCTCAAATTGAGATCCTTCTACGAAACAAATACTTGAGAGATTTATGATCGGTATACAACTCGAACTTCTCTCCAAGTAGATAATGGCGCCAAGTCTTAAGCGCGAATACTATGGCAGCTAACTCTAAGTCATGGGTAGGGTAGTTCTTCTCATGAACTCTTAACTGTCTTCCTCCATAACATACTATCCTCCCCTCTTGCATCAGAACCGCGACAAGCCCTATACCACATGCATCAGTGTATACTTTGAACATTTTGTTCCCATCAATCAATGTCAAGACTGGGGCCGTTGTCAGAGACCTTTTCAATCGCCGAAAAGCATCTTCACAGCCTACATCCAAAGAAAATGTCAGATTCTTCTTCGTCGGACTGGTGAGTGGGGATGATATCTTTGCAAAGTCCTTAATGAACTTCCTATAATAGCCCGCTAAACCATGAAAACTCCTCACCTCCATTGCATTCTTGGGGATCTGCCAATCTTGAACTGCAACTACCTTTGCGGGATCTACTGCTATCCCTTCCTTAAAGACCACATGCCCTAGAAATCTCACCTCTTTTCTCCAAAAATGACATTTGGAGAATTTGGCCTTAAGCTGATGTGCTCAGAGGGTTTTCAAAACCTCCCTTATTGTCGGGTATGCTCTTCCTCGCTCTTCGAGAAAATTAGGATGTCATCAACAAAGACCACAACGAACTTATTTAGAAACTCCCAAAACACCCTACTAATCAGATCCACAAAATAGGCAGATGCATTCATTAAACCAAAAGGCATGACGAGCCACTCGAAGAAACCATTTGGAGTTTTAAAGGTCGTCTTATCTATACTGTCCTCAGCACCCTCAACTGATGAAATAACGTGGCCAAGATCTAACTAGCAGAAAACAGATGCACCAACAAGCTGGTCAAACAAATCATCTATCCTCGAAAGTGGGTGCATATTTTTCTTAGTGAGTTTATTTAACTCCCTGTAATCCAAACATAAGCGAAGTGAACCATCCGCCTTAGTGGCGAATACTACTGGAGCACCCCATTTAGATATGCTTCGCCTAATAAACTCTTTCTCAACTAGCTCCCGTACTTGCTTGCTGAGCTCCCTCCTTTCTCTTGGAGCCATATGGCGCACAGGCAATGCAACTGGCTTTGCATTGTTCACTAAGTATATACAAAAATCAATATCGCACCTCGGAGGTAAGCCTCGAAGCTCCTCAAAAACATCAGGATACTCACGGACTACTGATATAGATCATAAATCATCGATAGATGCATCAAGCGACTCTAGGAAACTAAGCATGATAGACCCCTTAGGGCCACAAGAAATCTCGTGGGTCCTCCCATGGCAAGTCAAAAGTCTAACGACGCTCGTCTCACAATCCAGAATGGCACCATACATGGCAAGCCAATCCATCCCTAGAATCAAATCATAGCCCATGAAACCAAGTACATATGCGTCGCACTCAAACTTGATGCCCAACACAGATATTATCAAACCCCGACAAATCATAGGCAGATGAGTTGTACCCCCAATGGGGTTTGAGACAACAACGGGATCCAAAACCATACTAGTTTTTAGGGCCAGAGACTCAACCATAGAATCAGATATAAAAGAATGCGAAGCGCCAAAATCAAAAAGAGTTCTAATAGGATGATTGGAAAGAGAAATCAAACCTTCAATAGAAACTTTCCTACCTCTATCTAGTACATCGGCCACGAGAGCATACACTTGCCCCCCAGAAGATCATGACCTTTTGCCCCTGTCCTTTCTTCTTTGGGAAATCCTTAAGAAGATGTCCGACATCTCCACAATAGAAACAATCGTTCTTCCTTTTCTTGCAATCTTTAATCAAATGAACCAAGCGCCCACAATTATGACATTTTCTCTTATCTTGAGATTTATCGTTCTTTCCACCCTTCTATTGCTGTTGTTCTTTCATGGGCCACACTTTCTTATTTTGTGTTTCATCAACCTTAGCCTCTTTCTTTTCACCTTTATCTTCTTTGTGCATCAATGCAATATCAACGAATTTCTCAAAAGTTGCTCTCATCGGAATATGAGACATAGTTAACCCATGAAGGGGTTCATTCAATCCTCTAGCAAACCTCAAAGATTTCTTGGACGAGGTATTAACCAGCTCCAAAAAAAACCTCGCCAGTTGATTGAATTAATTAACATACTCCTTGACAGACATGAATCCTTGCTTAAGTGCCAAAAACCTTTCCATCTGCATACTTTGCTCGGCTTGAGAAAGAAACTTCATTTCAAAACTCTGTCGAAAATCATCCCAAGTCTCTACTGGATGCTTTGCGTGTGTCACTTCCCACTAGAATGAAGCCTCATCTTTTAGCTGCCAAATGGCCAACTGAATCTTCCTATGGTCATCAAACTTGAAAATCCCAAACAAATCCTCCGTTTCTTTGAGCCAATTCCTTGCTTCTACAAAAGTCTCAGTTCCCCGGAACGACTTTTCTCCCATAGCACAAAAATCCTTACATATCTTAGAAAAACTATCAACACGCGGAGGAGGAGGAACAATGGCTGCAGCTGGGGGAGGGGCGTCTTTTTGGCCCTCGGCAGGTGTTGTAGTCTCCAAATACCTATGGAACCAAGCTAGTATCTGAACGCCCTCAGGATTATTAGGTTCCTCAGACATGTTGAAAAAAATAAAAGGAAAGGGATTCAAACAGAGAATCGAAAGGTATTTCATACGGCTTTAGGGAATATGTTTTTCAAAATAGGGTTTGCTTTTGAAAATGCTTTCTTTTTAAAACATTTTCGAAAACATTTTTCAAAATCTTTTATACGATATGGTAACCTTCATCTCTGGTACCAAATGTGACACCCTACGTTCGTCAATGTCACTCTTTAACAGAATGCATTATGTTTCATGAAGCGTTATAGATAGACAGAAACATCACAAGACATATATAAAATAACAGCGGAATCAAAAACTTTATTAAATAGGAAACAACGTTGTCCAAAACCCAGTTACATCATAAGTCTGAAATTACTGAAAACCCATTACATCAACATAAAGCTTCTGTCTTGTACTAAAATCATCAGAGTACAATAATAAATAAAAAAGCATAATCCCCAAAATGTAGCCATATCAGAGAAGACAAGAAATCAAGCAGTACATCAAAGCAACTCCAAGCAGAATGAAAGAGAGGATCCAAATCAAGCCTGAGTATTCCCACCCTGAGAACCGGGGAAGGGGAAAACGGAAGAGAGAGAAGAGGAAACCAAATGGGTCAGACATAAAGTCTGGCGAGTCCAGTTACTTTTAGCATATAAATAAGTAAAAGCATCATGACATTCATATAAACTGGATGAGAGAGATAACAATATCAGAAGGCAGGTATAAAAAGGTAATCAGGATAAACAGAATAGAATATATTGCACTTCTCAAGTACGTTTCTCTGCACCAATACTAGTATAACAGAAACAAGATGATCCCAACAAGTACAAGATGGTAGACTTAGGTGTACTTCTAGTGAGAGGTTTTACTCCATGAAATAACAGTTAGCCCAACAGAATTGACGAGTGTTACCCCTAACGATAATAACGGGCTCCTAAATATGCAAGACTAGATGTACCCTCATTACTACCCCTAATTGATCGGCTCCCTAACTCGAAGATACCCCGTGTTGGCCCCGCAATAGGATGTATCACTTCCTAAAGTGGCAACCCCATTTTTTACAAGATGCACAACCATATCTACAGGTGTCACGACGTTTTATCATCCTCCCTAGTATCCGGACCCATGCACGCACATGACCCCATCGGAATGCGCCGCCCACACCCTCCCTTAGATGGACCTCTTACAACCAACTCAGTAAGCGTGCCCTGACCCCGATCTAGTTCGGGGATCTCTGTTTGATACCAAGATAGGTTACTGACTAATACGAGTCCCACACAATAGACGATACAAGCTTCCCACTAGGCTTGTACCCCTACAACTAGGATTTCAACAGGTTATGCCTAACAGTTTAACAAGATTTCATAACCCCCACAGGTTTAGTTTGTCGGGTTTATATGTATAACCCACCCCCACATATTTAACAATATTAACTTAAACCCCCCACTGATTCAAGCAAGTTTACTTAACCCCTACTTAATTTGACAGGTTCGTGTAACCCTCACAGATTCAAACAGGTTTAGTATTACAGGTTTATTACCATTCATTCATTTATGGTTATTAATGCACTAGACCTCTCACATTAAGTCTACCAGGCAGGATTCTACCACAAGTGTAATCTAACCTCGTGTCTACGTGCGGTTATAGTTTCTAATTACTGTAAATCTAGGCATGTTCATTATTAACCAATTTTCCATTTTTATTATGCCCTAAATCCTCTTCTGATTCACGATACAATTTATGTTCCAAATTAAAGTTTAGATCAAAGTATAGATTATGACCAAATTCCAAACATGTTTAATATAAGTTATACCCCAGTTTATCTTTCCCAACCATTCCCAATTTCGTGCGCTCATGTATTTCAATGATAGGCCTAGGCTCGAAGGTAGCCTGGCTATAAAAACCAAAAAAGGAAAAGAGTGAGAGAAGAGAACAAGAATAGGCATAGTAATAAAACTGGCATATGATGATAGAATTGATCATATTAATAGAATAAGCATATGGTGACATGATTAGGCAAACTAATAGAATAGGAATATCATGAACAGAAATATGAGAACTAAGCAGTAAATTAGGTATACAAGCAATGGCAGATCTGTTATGATTTAGGTTATTAACAAGCATAGATTTAATCCAAACTTATAAACATGTCAAAATCACTTTTTAAATGTTTATATCTAAAAATAACATGAACTCACTATTACTGGATCTAAAGAGTAGAGAATTGTTTGTAGATGTTGTAGCACAGATCCTTGTCTTCATTGTTTTTGGTGAATAAAAACAATGAGAATGAGGTCCTATATATAGCCTAAGGTCAAGAAATCATGCTTAGAAATGTGTTCAGGTTCAAGGCAAGAATCTGCCCAGATCTCCGTGGTGTCGACCCCGGGGTTGACATATGGGTCGATACCCCCATGGATGGGTCGACCCATGGGTCGATACCCATGGGGAACGGGACCGACTCCTAACGGGTCGATTTCCCGCCATCCCCGCCATGTTGTTTATGAATTTTTCTGAATATTTTTATTAATTTATATATATATATATAATTCTCTAGTGCTTATGCAAACTTCTAGGCTTAATAACTTCTTCATACGATATCTGTTTTACGCAAACTCGGAGTCTATCTTAAGCAGAATTATGAGACAAACACAATGGTGTAGTCTATTTTACTTAGTTCCCAATATTTAATTAAGTATTCTTTAGTTTGTCATTATTGTGTTCTTTGAAATTATGGGGTGATACACACCACCCCCCTCCGTGGGGTGCCTTGCCCTGACCATTCTTGGCGATGATAAGGGTTTCTGTTCATTTGTAGTTTGACCCCTCTTGGATTAATTCGAGCTTTGAGAGGGTTTCCATACCTTTAGTCGTGTGAATATTCTGGGAGAAGACCTTCCTTTACTCATTTACCATTGAGAATTATGGTCTTAAATGTTCCGAGTTCCATGTTCTTGGAAGGAGATCCCCATTTTTTTTGCATGGTCGATATGCCCCGGGTATGACTTCCTTATGGATGATTAAGGGTCCTTCCCAATTTGGGCAAAGTGGACCGTCCGATGGGTTCTTTGTGTTGGCTATTACCCTTCGTAAGACCAAATCTCTTTTTGTGAAGGTTCTAGTTTTCACTTTTTAGTTGTAGTACTTTGTGATTCTCCTTTGGTATTCGGCTGTTCTGATCGTGGCCTCATCTTTTAATCCTTGTATTAGGTCTAAGGATTCCTTTTTTAACTCTTGATTTGGATCAAATGCGTAGGCTATCCTTCTGTGTGAAGGGATTTCAACCTCAATCAGAAGCATGTATTCACATCCATATGTTAAAGAAAATGGAGTGCCCTTTCGTTGTTTTGGCAGAAGTTCTATATGCCTAATGCACCAAGGGTAATTCTTCAGCCTAATTTCCTTTCACTTAATTTAGTAATTTCTTGAGGATTGTCTTTATGATTTTGCATGTAGCTTCGACATCTCCATTTTCCCTTGGATGGGCTACTGAGGAATAGCTTTGATAATTCCATTCTTTTCACAAAATCGGGTGAATTCCTCACTCTCGAATTGTGTTCCATTATCTGGTATGATCTTGTAAGTAATCCTAAAGTGAGTAACAACATTCTTTATCACAAATCTCAATACCTTCTTAGATGTGATTGTCGGAAGGTGTTCTGCTTCCACCCATTTGGTAAAGTAAACAATGGCTACTATGGCATACTTAGTTCCACCTTTGGAGATTGGTAATGGTCCGATTAAATCTATCCCCCATACATCGAATGACCAAGGGCTTGAGATAGTGGTTAACTCACTAGGAGGAAGCCAAGGTATTTTGGAATAACTTTGACATTTCTCACACTTCTTGACATATTCAATTGCTTGATTAACCATTTGTGGCCAATAATAACCTTGTCACATGACCCTTTTGGCTAGCTTAATTCCATTGGAATGATCCCCGAACAAACCTTTATGTGCTTCCTTCAATAGGCTAGACCTGTTCTTGATGCTTACACATTTTAGATAGGGGAGTGAGTGCCCTTTCTTATAGAGAATCCCATTTGTAATCACAAGTGTAGGGTATTGATGTCTTATTTTCCTTACATTTTGCCTGCTAAGGGGTAGAGCTCCATTCAGAAGGTACTCTACGATACAAGCCATCCAGGTATTTTCGTAATGGTAATTTATTTCTATTGAAGAAGGTTCCTTGTCGTAAGCAACCTCCCTCTCCATTCCTTCTCCCTTTTTCGAAGCCTGGGATCTAATTAGGACCAATAACTCTTTGACTGTTTCAGGTTCTTTATGCTCAATGCATGATCTTTCTTGGTATAATACAGAGATACTCGAGTTTCAGGTGCTCCTCGAGAGCTGGCCAATTTTGCTAGTGAATCAGCTTTGGTATTCTCCCCTCTGGGTATTTGATGTATTGAGAAATCCTCAAATTGGGAAAGCATCTTTAATATCCTTTTTACATATAGAGCCAAGCGCGCATCCTTTGTTTGATAGGTTTGCTTTATGTAATTTACCATTAGTTGTGAATCACTAAAGATCTTTATTCGAGGTATCTTTAACTGTAGTGCTAGATTCAACCCTGCCATCATTGACTCATATTCGACCACATTGTTAGTAGCTGAGAACCCTAACTTTATTGCATAGTGCAAGCGTTGCCCATCAGGGGTATATGATGTAACCTGCCCTTGCTCCTTGTTCATTTGAAGCCCCATCTACAAATAGTTGCAATTTATCCTTTAAGTCGTTCTCTTTAGTTGACTGTTCAGTAATGAAGCTTGTGCACTCGTTCACAAACTCTTTAAGAGCTTGTCCTTTGATTGCCGTTCGAGGTTGAAATTCAATCTCATATTGGCTAAGTTCAGTCTTTCATTTTACTAACCTTCCTGAGGTTTCTGGGTTGTTGAAAATTTGCTTAAGCTGAAAGCTAGTCAAGACCTTAATAGGATGTTCTTGGAAGTAGCCTCTGAGCTTCCATGCTGTAAGTATTAGGTAATACGCTAATTTTTCCATAACGGGGTATTGGGTTTCTGCATCCTTTAACTTTTTGCTGACGTAGTAAACTGGATGTTGAGTTCCGTCACTCTCTGTTGTAAGGACTGAGCTTACCGCATACTCTGAAATGCCCATATAGAGATATAAATCTTCTCCCTTCTCGGGACTGAACAGAATCGGGGATTTTCCCATGCAGTCTTTCAATTCTTGAAAAGCCTTTTTACATTCTTTGTTCCATTCGAAGTTCTTCTTTTACTTTGTAACATCAAAGAAATGGACCCATTTGTTAGTAGCTTTGGAAATGAACTGACTGAGGGCTATTACTTTTCCATTTAAACTCATGACTTCTTTGCTTGTTTTAGGCTCTTCCATATCTTTTATGGCTTGAATTTGGTAAGGCTAGCTTCATTGCCATGTTCACTTACCATATATTCTAGGAACTTTCCGGATTGGACTGCAAAAGAACACTTTTGTGGGTTTAACTTCATTTGTTAACTTCTTAAGATGTTGAACATCTCTTGCAGGTCATTTAGGTGGCTTTTTGCTTTGATGGAGTTCACTAGCATATCATCTACATATACTTCCATGTTGCGCCCTATCTGCTCTTGGAACATTCTGTTAACTACCCTTTGGTATGTTGCACCCACATTTTTCAATCCGAAGGGCATTACTTTGTAAGAAAACATTCCACAACCAGTGATAAAACTTTTTTGCTCCTCGTCGGGTTTATACATTGGAATCTGGTTATGCCCTGAGTAAGCATCCATCTGGGACAGTATCTTGTGGCCACTTGTTGCATCAACCAACTGGTCTATCTGCGGGACGGGGTACAATCCTTTGGGCAAACCTTGTGTAAGTCTGTTTAATCGACGCATGTTCTCCATTTCCCGTTGGACTTCTTTACTAGCACAGGATTGGCTAGCCATTTGGGGTAAAAAACTTCTCAATGAACCCGTTACCTTTTGACTTCTTCCTTTAAAGCCTCTGATTGGTCTCTGTTGTATTGCCTCTTTTTTTGTTGGACTGGGATTACAGAAGGGTTCATGTTTAGGACATGGCTCATGATAGAAGGATTGATTCCGACCATGTTTGCATGGGTCCAAGCGAAAACATACTTGTTGAGCTGCAAGGACCGAACTAGGTCACTCCTCGAGGCTTATGTCAACCTTTTCCCTATGTTGATGACTTTGGCCGTATCCTCTGGATTGACATTTACTTCTTCCAAATCCTCTATTGGTCTTATCCTTTCAGTGTCTCCTCTGGAATCCAAGTCTGTGACAATTTCTTCTTCCTCTGCCAAATTTGTGTTATCGACTCTCTTCCTTTTTTGTCTCAAAGTAGCGTACCTACCATTTGTACGTTTGTCAGCTTTATTAATTTTTACTTTAGCTTCGAATGTTAGATGTAAGAACCCATCATTCGAAGGTTTAAAAATAGTAGAAAAATTAAAGTACAAAGAATACTCCTTTTTGTATTTGTCAACCGTTGCGAAGTACAATTCACAGAAACTAAACTGTTCTCCCCGGATGGTACCCCATCCCTGTTGAGTCAAGAATTTTAGCATAAGATACTTGGAAGAGAAAAAAGCATCCATTTCCTTTATAACAGGTCCACCAAAGAAGGCATTGTAGTAGGATGGTTGACCGATCACAACAAAGAGAGTTTCAAAGGTTCGGTGGAGCAGAGATAAGCCAACTTGGACTAGAAGATTGATCTGCCCTACAGGAGTCAATCCTTTGTTGTTGAAGCCAAAGATTGGCTCATTGCTTGGTAGGCTTATTCTCAGAGATTCCCATTTGATCAAAAGCAGGCTTGAGTATGACATTGACGACACTCCCAGTGTTAACAAGGATATTAGAAACAACAGAGAGTCCAATTTGAGCTGTTATCATAAGAGGGTCATTGTGTGGATGACGGACCCCTTTCTTCATTTCTTTCGGTGAAACCACCAGGTTATACATCTATAGAGTGTAACGGGCATTTTTCAATGAAGGTTCCTCTTAAATGGAGAATATCCCTTCGCAAGCCTCCTTTATGTATTGGTTCCTGACTACCAGGCAAAATCTAGTAGGATGTGGCCCCCATTGATTCGCTTTACCGGTGGGCCTAAGTCTAGATGACCTTCCTCCACAGTGTCTTCTATTACATTTGCTGAAACTTTCTATTTTCCATTCGTATGCAGGAAGATGTAGACTTGTTCAAAACAAATTATTTCAAATGTCCCTCTTGTATAAGCTTCTAAATAATCCCGTCCAAAACCTTGCACTCATCAGTCTTATCTCCATTTGTTTTGTGATACTCACAATACTTTCCATCAACATGGGGTTCAGGGCAATTCTTGGCTTTGAGCAAGACGAGGAAGTTGTTGACCCTTTCCTTTGCCACAAAATACACAAAAGAAATGGGCTTGCTCAAAGCGACTGCGTTGGAATTAGAATCCTCCCACCTCGGCCTTTTCTGATTTCCATCCAAGGAAAACATTTCACATTAAGGCTTTCTACCAAAGCTTGGCTTTCCTTCTTTCCCTCGAGGCCTAAACTTCTTCTTTGTGAAGTACAATCCATACATATGGATGAATTTTTCAGCTTGAAAGTGAAAGTCTTGTAAGTCTTGACAGCCATGGATGTACAGTTCCTTCCCGAAAGAGGTGTTCTCAATTAACACCGAATGCACGATGATTAGCTTATCATGGTCATTCATGTCCTTTGCCTTCAATGCTTCCACATTGAACCTTTTCAAGTAATCTCCTAAGGACTCCCCTTGTCTCTGTTTGATGTTAGCAATAACTGTGTAATCAAATGTTGGATCCTTGCAGATGCAAAACTATGCGGAAAATTCATAGGAAAATCACTTCCATGAATAGATGGTATTTTCTCTGTACTGATAGTACCACGTAGCTGCTGCTCCCTAGAGGATTACTTGAAAAAGTATGCATCTAATGGCTCCTGAAGCATTATAGAGATCCATTTGGCTGTCGAAAGCCATTATATGATCATCAGGGTCAGTGGTTCCGAGGTATTTTATAGTTGGAACCTATACTCTAGATGGTATTATGGTACTTACAATTTCTCAGTGAAAGGAGCTACCCTTTCGTTATCATTAACCCTGTCATCTTGGGTTCTTTTCCCTTTTCTTCCCAACAAATCTTTGATGGTCTTTCTAGCAATATCTTTGAGGTAAGACTCCGTATTATCATAATTTTCCCTTTTGGGATCGTAGCCTTTAAACGTAGAGCTTCCAGATTGTTCCTGTTCACATTGATTTCCTTGATGATCTATCCATATTAAATGAGTTCTTTTCTTTTTAAAGGAAGTTGCCTTAAGTTTCTTGTTTTCTTCAGACTACTGGATGGGATCCTTTCTCGAATTTGGATATTCATCCTCCTCACTCTGGCTAGACTTAGTGACCTTTGAAGACTTTTACGCTTGATTAGCATTTATTTGAGCTTGCATTTCTTGGACTTGCTTCTCCAAAGCCATAATTTTAGCGGTATTTTCTCCATGGCATTTGGGTTCAGTGGCTGCACAGGATTGGAGGTCGTCCTTTCCTCATTGCTGTTTAGATTGAGCGTTAGATACATGTTTCATTTAAGGGGCGCGTTAGGAGTTGGTTCCTTGTTTCAATCCTCCAATCATTTTGATTTCCCCTATCACAGAGCAATAAATTTACCAAATTAATTTTTAATAAGATTAATACGAAGCCAAAGGTTCAAGCCCTCCATCTAGCGCCAAAATGTTAATTATATTTCTCGTCAACACCCGAACTAGAATAAACAATTCATATGCTTAAAAGTTTGATGCAAGAGTAATCCAAAGGTTATTGAAATGCAACCCTGAATTAGTGTCCTTTAACTGATTTCACCATTTTCTAGGTGCCAAAATCTTTAGTCAGAAGATTAGTTACTCTTCCCTTAAAGGGTGAGTATCACGCTTGTGAGACTATGAAGTCGAGGACAACCTTAAAGAAAGGTTTTTACTGGTTAAACGAAACTAAGATCTTATGAAACAAATACCTTTAGATCCTGAATGAAATAATATGCATTATTTTGAGAAGAAACAAGCTAATGCCTTGCAACACTCAGATTTGTTTCCATACTATTGCGCTTATTAACTTATGTGATACTTCCGCATTGAACTGGCCTAGGTAGGCCTTGGTTGCGTCAGTTATCAAGACAAAAGCTCACATCAAGATCTTTTCCGATGTTGGGTTGCATTAGACTTATTATGAAGAGCTAAGTCACGTATGAAAGTTCGAAGAGGAAAAAGCCTTGGTTTTACTCAAGACTTTCCTTCCACGAAAGAACTGTGATCAACTCTTTCATAAGAAAGATTAGTGTTAACTCCTTGTCTTATAATTATAGACACAATCTGATTATCAAATCGAGAAATGATTAAGTATTGAACTTCTCCTCTTTATTAATCATGGATACATTACAAGAGTTGAAGAAATCCCTAATTCGATTTGGAAATTAGGGTTTTCTCCTAAAAAAAAGAGAGCGGGATTGAGATAATGGAAATTTGGCCCCCAAAATGAGACCCCTGGGGTATTATTTATAGACAAATCGGGGCCCCTTTTGTTGTTGGTCCAGCAAAAGCCCATGTGGCCTCTTTTCCCTTTAGTTTCAGAAGTTTTAGCTTTTGGCTACTACTTAGGCTTTTCTTGTGGCTTTTTATGGTGCCGTACTGGCTCTCGGAAGGATATGATCCTGGTCTTTGGAGCTTTACTTTGGACTTTCTTCCACCTTCTTTGTATCAATACCAAGCATGTCGGTATGGATAGCTTCAGGAAGACTTTAGGCTTTCGGATAAAGGCTTTTGGGTATAAGCTTCCGGATATAATCTTCCGGATGTAGGCTTCCGGATAAAGGCTTCTAGAATTGCTATTAACACTTTGCCGAGCTCGCCTTCATGATTCAAGTGGATGATTACGAATCCATCACCCCTGTCGATATCGACATTAAGCAGACTAGTGTGGACAGCTTGTCTCTCTTCGAGGTTCCAGCTTTCCTGTCGGTAGATTCCTGAAGTGCATCTCGGCTTTGCGGAGGGTTGCTTCCGGTGCTTTATTTTAGTAAAGTAACCTTTCGGTGATCATCTGATTGGGTTCTCGGTAGCTGGCTCCCGGATGATTCTCCTATGCTCTTAACTCCGTAATTTTGGTGTTCTCATTCCTTGATGTATTGGTATTAGGAAAATTAATAACGATAACCCTTTTGTCCATCAGAGTCTTGGCCTGAACGGCCTCTGGTCTTTTCCTTCACTGGCCTTCGGTTTTGGATGACCTTTTGTTACTTACCTTTCATACCGAAACTGCCCTGCCAGTGGTTTTTCTTTATACTGGATCCTCCTTTGCTGAGGGTGCCGGTTGCTGGACCTCCCGGGTATTTCTTTTAGGCTCTTGTTCTTACCTTGTGCTTAGATTTTTCTTACGGATTACTCTTTTTTGTCTATGACGATCTGATACCTCTTCACTGTTAGCCTGTCTCGGTGCTAATTATGGTAGTAACAAAGGGCATATTAAATAAAGGTGCCAATATGGAAAAGCTGCCACATTTAAGTGCTACAATTGTGGGAAGGAGGGTCATATCAAGAAGAACTGCCTTGATTTCAAATAGCAAGGTAAAGTTGGAGCTTTGGAAGGAAATGGAAAGTCTGTGGTGGGTTACAATGCTAAAGACCAAGGACAAGTGGAAGGTACATTTTTTTTATTAATTCATTATGTAGAGCCATAGTATATGACACATGGCCACACATTCACTTATATCTCATGACATAGTACATACATTAAAATTGAATTATAATTTGGTATATAGGCCTTTGCTTATTAAAAGTCCTATAGGTAGCTCATGTGTACTGGGTATAAAATGTGTGCAAATGGAATTGAATACAGGTGGATATATGTTTATTTCTGATTTATGTGTATTGAATCACCCAGGGATAAGCATCATATTAGGTATATATTGGTTAAAGGAATTTAAAGCTATTATCAATTTGGAAACTTCTATCATTTCTCTAGAAAATGTTGTAGGTAAAAGAATATTAATATTATGTGAGGCAACCAAGGGAAGGGATTCTGGATATTTAGGCAACTTAAACACTAGGGAAATAGGGCCAACATTGAAAGAGATACCTATTGTAAACCAATATAAAGATGTATTTGAAGAGGATGAGGGAGTACCTCATCATAGACCATTGTAGTTTCAAATTAAGCTTGTTCATGGAGCACGCCCTATAGTGAAAAGTCAATAAGAATGGGGCCAAAAGAGTTGTTTGAATTGAAAAAGCAAGTGATAGAATTAGAAGTAAAAGGGTTTATCAGGACATGCAGCTCATGTAAGGGGTCACCTGTTGTATTTGTTAAAAAGCAAGATGAGTCACTTAGAATGTGTACAGACTATAGAGAGCTCAATAAAGTCACCACCAAAAATAAGTACCCACTTCCAAAGATAGATGATCCTTTTGATCAATTAAATGGAGCAAAAGTTTTCTCCAGATTGGACTTAACCTCAGGCTTCCATCAAATGAAGGTGGAGGAGGAAAGTATTAAGTACACCGCCTTTAATGCAAGGTATGGCTTGTATGAGTTCCTTGTCATGCCATTTGGCTTGACAAATGTCCCTTTCTATTTTGTTGATTTAATGAATAAGACGTTCCAAGATTATCTAGAAAAGTTTGTTTTAATCTTTATAGATGACATATTGATCTATTCTATGGAAGTAAAGGATCATGAAAAACATTTTCATTTGGTGTTGAGTAGACCAAAGCAACATGACTTAAAAGCAACCTTTCGTAATGTACTTTTTGGAAAAATGAAATAAGCTTTCTAGGCCACATTGTATTGAAAAAGGTAATTTTGTAGATCCAAACAAAGTCATAGCTATTCAAGCTCGAAAGAGGCAAAAGACAGTAACTGAGGTAAGATCATTCATGGGTATTACAGGGTATTATGGGAGATTTATAAAAGATTTAGCAAAAATCTCCATACCCCTTACAAGATTGACAAGGAAGGATCATCCATTTGTTTGGACAGAGAAATGTGAAAGGGTTTTTGAACAATTGAAAGAGGCATTTGTAGAAGCTCCTAAACTATGGGTATCTAAAGGAAATGATTGGTTGATTGTATATACAGATGCAAGTGGCTCTAGACCAGGGGCTTTTTAATGCAACAAAACAAGGTTATAGCATATGGTCCAAGACAATTGAAACCAAGTAGGCAATACATGACCTGGAATTTTCCGCAGTAGTTTATCCCTATGGAGACAATATTTGTTGGGAGATAAATTTGAATTATACATAGATCATAAATCCCTACAATGTTTTTTTACCCAAAAAGATCTGAATATGAGGCAACATAGATGTGTTGAGTTCCTAGTAGCCTATGATTTAGCTATACTTTATATCCCAAGCAAAGCTAATAGAGTAGCTGAAGCATTGGGTAAACAACATGTTAGAGTGGCCAAGTTAGTGATAGAGGATGTAACAACCTGAATTTCGATAGACTCGATTTTTAAAAAATCCAAATCTACAGAAGCTCGAGTTGGTTTGCCTGGTATTCTACAGAAAGTCCAAGATAAATATAACAGAGTTCGTAGTAGAAATCTCACAGCAGAAGGGAATAAAATATAATATTAGGTAAATACTTACCAATATATGAAACTATCTAACAAATGTATCTAAGCTATAGAAACTCAACCACCTATCTAACCTGTGGTTTTGTTATGAGGAGGGGCAGAACAAAAGTTTCGATGAATGGACAAAGTATACTTTCTACAAATAACACTACATATTTTGTTCTATCGCTGATTCATATTCATTAGGTTATTCGGGTTTATTTCACAATATACTTTCGATTTTTCTGCAAAAATCATACTCATGTACTCCTAGTAGATTTACCTAATAAATCATATATATGTAGCTAAAGGCCCGGCATACCGAGATACTCCCTATAGCATCCTCCTCGAGTGATCCCCATCGTCGTACTATAAAAATGTACTGAACCTCCATCTCCACACTATGAAAGCGTACTAGATTATGCTACAAAGGAATACTACTCTCTAACGATACACCACAAAAGAATACTAAGCTACGCTGTAAAAGAGAATAAGCCTCTACCGCTGTTCCATAAGGGCGCCCTAATCCTTGAGTCCCCCAACAGAACTTAGTCGTGGGATTTCTACATATGTATAAAGGACAGTTTCATTAGGCCTACAATATAGATGTCCAAAGAATGGTCTGTCTTTCTCGGTGGCTCTCCAAGGCCCTACCCAGCCTACCCTTAGTAATGAAAGGCTATTCAAAAAGCTAAATGACAGACATAACACCCAATCTAAACAAGCATGTGGTCCATCATCCAATGACCCAATAGTAAAAGATCAATGGTCACTTAACTTAGCTCCAGTCTTTTCTGCACATGCTTCGACTAACGATGACAGATATCCGATGACGTAATATCATTTGTTGGGTCAGCCCCCTCGCGGGGCAACTGTCGAATCATCCTAAGATCATCACAGTCGGTCTTTAGGCCGTCCATAACTAAAGATGTAGTTAAGGCATACTCACTGGATGGAAGTATAAACCATGCTTCTATGGGTACAGCTCCGTTAGGCCTACCACAGAGGGCCATCACGGAGTATCCTCACGTCCCGTAGAAGTCCCGCACTTTCTTCTAGTCCCGTTGAATAAAAAGTTGGACGTGCTCCCCTCGTGCCCTCAAACACCCACGATGATCTTCCCTGTTGGGCTCTTCATCCCAAATATGTCCGGACTGGTCCAAGCGCACCTCACTATTACGTTATTAGACCCTATGTCAAATATTCAATTATGCATTTGTTTTACTTTTCTCATTGTTAATTAACATAAACATTTTACTTGTTTAGCCTGTATTCAAGTTATTTGTTTATAGCTTTTGTTGGCCGCTTATTTTCCCTAACATTCTTCGTTGAACGGACCACTGTTTATTATTATATTCATTTAACTTAAATTTTCAATTATAAGTTCATTAATAATAAGCCTACTCTTCTTTTTTCCATTTAATTATAAAATCATGTTATAATATTACCACAACCATAATTGTGGGTTTACTTATTAAACTTATTTCTCGAAGACTAAATTCATTTATAATAAGTCTCTTACTACCCATTTCATCTTTCAATTATAATTTGTATGTTGTAATCCCACTTTCCCTTACACCACACCAAATCAGCAAATTGGCACACCAGGATGCAGAGATTTGATGCAGCTTTAAGCCATATCAAATTTTCCTTTGCGATCTGCACCGCCCCCAACACGTAAAATCTAACCCTACATCTTGAATGCTACAGATCATTTCAATATGATACGGCTTTGAGCCATCTCAAATTGGCATCATATTTTCGCTCCTCCAGTTCCCCAGCTATTTTTCCTTTCTCACCCCAACTCCCCTCTTATTCCTCCTCACTACGATTCTTTTTCCCTATCCTTTAACCGACCACCAAAAAACCCAAATTAGTCTACTTTGTTGTTGCCGCTCCAATTTCTTTGCTCCAACTTTTATTCCCCATTCACATTGATGTGTACTACAACTTCGTTGCCGTCCTCCGTTTGCTAGGTTAACATCGATGTGGTTTTTGACGAAATCAGGTGTACCGTCCTAGTTGACCTAATTACCACCACCATCGAATCCCCCCATTTCGGTTATATTTCAAGCTTTCAAGGATGATTCCGATCTGGTAATACAAATATTAATTTCTCTGAATTACCTATATGATTTTATCCGTCCGGTTTCTGTTGTTAATTCCTTTGTATTATGTCTTTCTCCCTTATTTACTAAGCACTGTGGTATTTGTCATTGAAAATCCATTGTATTTAATTTAAACCTTCACATATAATTTGATTGCGAGGAGACAAGGGAGAAAAAAATTATGACTTTCTTTTTGGATATTTTTTGAAATGCTATGAACCTATTAATATATTTGTATGCATATTTGTTAACAAAAAAGGATATTGTTCAACATTTGGAAAACTAATTAGCCTATGTCTACACAAGGTAAATTTAAGAATTTACCCAAACTAACCGTGAATATTTTTTTTTACCCCTTATGAGTTAGTATGATAGCGAGGTAATGGAGTGTGCTAATTTATGATTGATTAACAAGTAACAAAGTGTACTAAAGCAACATCGTAACGAGTATGTGATTAAGGGGGTTGATCATATTACATGTGGAGGTGTAAAAAAAAACCGGGATGAGAATGAGAAATGAATTAGATTCATGTTTGCTACATACCGTAACCAGCTTGCTACTCGAAACTGTTACTTTGATTGCCCAAGGAAATTTCATTTAACTGTCTGCTTTACTTAAAGTATACTGGTGTTATAAGCACTTTAGTTAATAAATTATTCAGGTCAAAATTATGTTATCCGTGTTTATATTTGTTAAGCTAAAGTGGATAATGACGTTTTTTATATGCAAGCATACAGAAGTTTAATTGTTCTTCAATATTAACAGGGTTAAACATCATTATTGTTTTTAGGAATAAATTAATTTAATGGATTAGTTGTTGTTAAGTAGGACATATACGTTATAGCATCATGGCAAGCTTATATTTGTTGTTGGATTAACGAAATTCGAACAGATGGAAATCAGGAAGTCTACTACTTTATTGCTCAAATTGTTGCTATTATTATTATGTGTAACTAGTACATGTCTATTAAAATTGGATGTTGCAAGTAATGTGACTTACGATCACGAAGCATTGGTGATTGTTCGTAAGCGCAGACTTTTCGTTTCCAGTTCCATCCATTATTTAAGTAGCACGCCTGAGGTTTTGATAGTTTCTTTCTTTCATCATTATATGTTTATTATTTTGATATATCACATGATTATTAAGGCAATCAATCGTATTGTACTTAGGTATGGCCAGACTTGATACAAAAATCCAAGGAAGAAGGAATTGATGTCATTAAAACATATGCCTTTTGGAATATACACGAGCCATTTCGTAACCAGGTTAGAATAACATACAAATTTCATTTTTATGTATGCTATGTAAAACTCCAATGCACATGAATGGTAAGGGCTATTATTAATTGATCAAAATGTCATATGGATAGTAATATTTTGATGGGAGAAATGATTTGGTGAGATTCATAAAGACAGTAGCAGAGGGTGGGCTCTATGCCCATCTCCGAATCAGTCCTTATGTTTGTGCTAAGTGGAACTATGGGTATTTCCATTTACTTGCATTTCTCCTTTATTATCAGTTCTCGTTTTAAATTAATGCAAGTTTCATTTGCTAAATTTGTTTATGTAGTGAGTTCCCTCTCTGGATGCATTTCATTCTTAGAATCAAATTACGAACCAATAATTAGTCGTTCAAGTTTTTTTTTTCAAATCACTGCAATCAATACAATCAATTGCTTATGCTTTATTGTCCCAGTTGATCGGTTATAAAATAATGTAAGCTTTCCTTCTTTATTTTTTTAGACTGAGATGCAGAGATTCACGACAAAGATCGTGGAGATGATGAAAGAAGAGAACCACTTTGCATCACAAGGTGGACCAATCATCTTATCTCATGTACTTGCATTTACAAGCTAGCCTTTTGTTTCTTAAAGTGACTATAAGCATGTTAAGTTCATACATTAAATGCATATAGATAGATAATGAGTACGGGAATGTTGAATCTAGTTATGGGCCGACGGCTATACCGTATGTTGATTGGTCAGCATCAATGGCTATTTCTAAAGACACGAGCGTTCCATGGGTTATGTGTCAACAATCTGATACCCGAACCCTTTAGTAAGCTATTGAAGTTTATTCTCTTAACCCCTTTTGGTTGAAATGGTTAGGCCAAATTTGCGCGTCTATTCAAATTATAGACAACTTGACTTAATATACATGTGAGTTTGACCAATAGTACATTAGTACACAACCGGTGGCTGTGCTTCAAATGCTTCTAGCTGAATATGTTATCGAATTGTTACCTTTAATCTTAAAAAACAATATCCACATTAGATATGATTTTCATTATAGTCGATTTATTATTTACATTCAATAATTGTGCATCTGTCCTTTATTGTTAATTCTTATGTGATTACCATAATTTTGATCTACTTTTCTTTTTCTTGTTCTTTACTCGTGATTGTATAGATTTAATTATATTTATTCTCTCTAACTTTATCTTTCTATGTTAGATTTTAGTCATTTGATGGTACAGTTACTATTACGATGCTTCAACTAATGAATACGGTAAAACTCACATTCCTGCACATATGAAGATAACTGATCTGGTTGTGTTTACTTCGGGATAATCGTATTTATTTCCATAATTTCGTTAGGAATGATCAGGCAACCAATGTCGGGTCATTTGAAAGACTCGCATAAAATCTTAAAACTTTGTGAAGAAGCTTTGTTTGCAACTGATTCAGCATACACTTTCATTGGCCCAAATCTGGAGGTAATGTTACAATCTTCAAATATCATTAACCATCTATCTAAAGTCATGTCTAAAACTATGAAATGTATATTGTTGACGCTTTTCATTTTTGATCTTATACAGTCCCATATATATAAAACTGGAAGCGAATGTATAGCATTTCTAGCAAATAATGGAACTTTTGATGCAACAGTGACATTCAATAGAAAATCATATAAATTACCTGGATGGTCGGTCAGCATACTTCCCGATTGTCAAAATGTCGTCTTCAATACAACACAGGTATTTATTTGTATAATCTAAACTAACATATCTGTTTAACTTTGAAGTCAGGCTCGCTTTGGTTTGTCCTTTTTGTTTTATGTTTTATGAAATCTATGTTTGTATATTAATCTTCCGCTGTATAAAATGAAATTTTGTATTAACTCTGATATTTTGTGTAAATAAAATTTAGTTGTGAGATATTGTGGCCTGTTGTAGATTTATGTTTTGCGGCTACCAAGTTTTGTTCGTTCTTTCTTTATATGGTACCAAAGTAGTTCTCATGGGTTATAAAGCTAATTATATTTTTTACATTTTTTAAAATTAGCTACGGCTTAAGGATGTATCTAATGATCAATTAGCTACGGCTTAAGGCCATATCTAATGATGAATTAGATACGAATCATGGTTGTATAACAACATGATTTTTGTTTGATGATAACAAACATATATATATTATTATATAAATGTATTTGTAACTGTACTATTCTATACTGCATCACATACAGAATTATATATTTAAATTGAATAAAATACTATTGCATATACTTTATAATTCAAACAGTATTTTTATCCAAATAAGTATTTTATTTCAACATTCGAATAGTACAAACTTCTGACTCCACTATTGTACATTTTACTGTAATATTATTCATTCAATTCACATTTATATTCATATACATAGCTTCCTCACTGCAACACTCAAATTTCACTCTGATACATATACAGATAGATATAGTTTTATACACACACTCATTGACTCACACTAATTCTTCAGTCTGCTTCAGATTCGGTCTAGTCACCTGTATACCTATCACAGGATCACCCACAGTAAAATGGAATAAAAATAGATTAAGATTCTAGCAGATATAAATTTAATTTTAAAAAAAAATCCATAGAATTTTGGTGTGTTTCTCATCATATTTATTGACATGTTCTAATACATGTATACATTTATCTGTGTCTAGACTGCTTGTGATATTCACATTGATTCAATATAAATACCACAAGGTAGACTATATAACTTGTGCCTGCAGATCAGCCTCAAAACAGTTATAATGGACTACTGACCAAGACCTGCCTCAACTCACAATTGTGGTCTGCTGATCTTGATAAGCCACGACTCATCGTATAGTGGTCTGCTGATGTAAATAGAAAACTTGTATATGCACGATACGTGTATACACACATGTGTATGTATATACACATATATTTATAATGTGCAGGAGCAATATGGTCAAATAATAGTGAGTGCATAGTTCAAGCCAAATAGGTCGAGAGAAATGGCAAATGGCAAAAGCAACAAGCATACTCAACATAGTGAAGCACAAGGCACCCAAGACACACACATATATACACACATGCATGTAAATATATACATGAAACTCAGCATGACTGCATGTATATGGGTGCAACAAAGGCTACCCAAGCAATGATACAATGCAACAACTCATGAATACACAAGTACAAGTAAGGACACTACAATATACAGCAAACCAAAATAACCAAGCCAGCCATACAAGAATGGGAACATGAATCAGGAGCCAGGTCAGAGCTCAAGCAAATACAAAATGATGCAAGAAAAAACAGAGTACATGTGGAAACTGGCCATGCAGCAAGCGTGGGTATTACACTAAGCAACAACGGTCAGTAACACAAAAGTTCAGACTAACAAAAATAGTGGACAAAACAGTGAATGCGCATACAAGTGAACAGGTGCAGCCATGTATATGGCTCAAACACACAGCAACACAACAACTATGTTTCAAATGCATGGAACAAGCACAAGATTACTAATGCAACAATAAGCATGGTGCAACAACAAGATAGACTAGTGGGCGTGGCAAGTTGAAGGATCAATACATTCAGCATTAACACAAGGTTCGGGATCATGCAAATGAAAGGCGCAAAGGAATGGGGTAACATGTACACGAATGGGTCAACAAATGAGAAGCAGTTTTTTGTGTGAATAAGCACAAACACAGATGCATAGTGGTAGTTATAAACTGGGCAGCAAGGAAGTGTACAAGCACACAATGATAGTACAAGTGTACAACATGGATCAACATGCTAGAGTAAAGACTGTAGAAGCATGGAGCACGTGAAACAAAGCATGGCCAAGCAAATCATGCAATGGTGAAGCACAATTCAAAGCTATTTACAATTCTGGCATTTGCACAACAAAAGGTTCAAGGAGGCAAGTCAAATAGTTCGAAACATGGCACATTGGAGAGTGCACATAAAAAAGGCATAGCAATATATACAAATGGAACACGAGTGCAACATACATCAAGTACAAACCAGAGTTCAACATGTATATGGCATGCATAAGGCTATCTGGTGCACAGGAACAAATACAACAGAGCATAGCAGAGCATACAAGAATGGATGCACATTGCATAGTTCAAAGATGCGTGCAAGAACCAAGAAGGAGCAGTGGTGTATACACTAACATGATATACATATATACACACATAAATGTATGTGTGTGTATATATATATAGATGTATACTCATATATATATATATATATATATATATATTTGTGTATTCATCCATAATGCGCAAATGCAACGATCGAATAGTTCAAGAGAAAAAGGGGAATCTTTTATTTTTTTAATTCACTGAAATGGAAAGAATTTAAACTTGTATTGATGGCATTAATTTTTTTAGCAATTGGACAATACAATTTATCTCTCCAAAAATGTGTTGGAGAATGGAGTTTTGATGACAACAACCTTATTTCAATTATCATTAATTATAAAATATATACTAATACTTTTTGTATAGAATATATATACATATACATATATGTAAGAATTATATACAGGAAATATTACTGAAGACTGTATAGTTTTAAAGATGATAGAGATTCAAAGGAAATTTCAAGACTCATGAACACTCAAGATTTCAAGAATTCAAGAGTTCAAGATTAATATTGTTATAGAGTATAGATTGTGTAAGACACTAAATAGCACTCCAGGTTCAAATTCTAATTCTAATTTCCAAATTCAGATTTTTAATTCTACCCACAATCCTCTCTATTTTATTTTTTATATTTTCTATTTTTTCCTTTCTTATTCTTCTTTGGTTTTCAAACATAAATTTCATATATTTATATTCTTATACTTTATATTTATATAATTTAAATTCTTATGATTTTATAAATATGTTTATATAGTCTAATTTTATGTTTCATATGATTTTCTACTTTATAATATTAATTTACAATACTATATTTTGATTCAAGAATTTCCAAAATTATTTTTATATCAAAACACTTGAAAAATGTTTTAAATTTCAAAAATACATTAGGGTATGTCGACATACCAAAAACACCATGTCGACATATAACTGTCACTTTTTCAATTTTGAAAGGAAGTGTCTTTTCACTATTTGAAACATTTTAGAAATGTTACAACCTTTCATTCACTATAAAAAGGGGTTAAAACCAAACTTTTAAATATATCTTCTTCTCCACTTTCATCCTCTTTCATTATATAATCATTCTTAATCATTTTTATGATTTCAACACTTTTACTCTTCCGAATTCAATTCTGTTATGATCAAACTTCTTCTCTCTACACTCTCTTCTCATCTCTCTTTGAATCAAGTGCTATTAAAGAGTTATAGGGTTGTTTGTAAAAATTTGGGTTGTGTTAAGGAATCAGTGGTATCCCTTGTATTGGTGAAATCAAGGACGGGTAATTGCTGGTATCCCTTGTAGCCGTGAAATCAAGTAAGTAGGAACCAGTGGTATCCCTTGTAGCCGTGAAATCAAGGAGGTTGTAATTGGATTTTGATATAGTAATAAACTCTATGCAAATCAACGTTGCGTGGGACTGGACGTAGGAGCAATCCGAAGCAATATAAAATCCGGTGTGTTCTTTCCTTTTCTGCATCTTTATTTCTATGTATTTTGCATCTGTGTTTGAATCTGTGTTTTGTGATTGTGTTTGTGGTGTTTGATTCATCCCATAGTTCACATAAGTTTTAGATTTTGTTTAAATTCTCAAAACACTAATTCACCCCCTCTAGTGTTTGTTTTGCCTTAACGATCCATTCCGCATTCCCTAACAATTGGTATCAGAGCAAGGTCTTTCAAAAAGTTCATAATCTGATTTTTGAAAATGTTAAACGGCAAATTTTGGTTGCATTGAGTATTAGATGAGTCTACATTCAATTTTATTGAAAAATCAAGTTACTATGATTTGATTTTTGAAATTTGAAAATTTGAAATTTGAAATGTTTTAAATTTTGAAATTTTTGATGTATGGATGTGTTACAAAACTATCATGATATTATTGTTTACAATTGTTGTTAATTACTTGAAAAGTCACTTGTTTATATAAAGAGTCATTTGTTTTTTGAAAAGTCATTCGATTCCTTGAGAAGTTGTGTTGTTTTATAGGAAAAGATATGCTATATGACTTTTGAAAATTCAAAAGTTGAAAAGGTGGGTAAAGTGGTTGTTAGTGATTCAAATTCTAAAATGATGGCTATTGAAAATTCAAATTCTGGAAAGGTGGCTGTTGGAAATTCAAATTCCGAAATGGTGTGTTACATGGCTGTTGAGAATTCACATGGTTGAAATCAAAACGATGAGAAGAGTAATGACGGTTGGTGAAAAGACATCAAGAAGAAATGGATATATATATATAAAGTAAATCAGCAAAGAAATGGGCACCAGATCACTTTATAACTTTGGATTTTCATCTACAACTTATCTTTGTACTTCTCTTCATTTTCTTTGTAATGTAGCTGATTTTATGAGAATCTGTTATGAATTGACCAAGTAATGATCAAATGAAGTTTTGGTGAATAAAGAGAGAAGAAAACCAAAACTATCAATGGTTATCTTCAAATTGCATCCAAAGGTTAGTTTATCTTGTCAATTCCTTTTCCAGATGGTAGTTCTCGTTCTTGCGGTCGATTTGATCGGTAGATCGTCAAATTCCGATCAAAATTGAGTGAGATATGACTATTTGAAGTTGGCTATGCAAAACTGAAAAACTGTTATGGGATTTCATACATATCTCTTACTGTTTTGACTTGCTACATCCCAATACCACCCAAATTTGTAATGATCTTGAAAATTTAACATTTAAAAATGAATTAACAAGTTCAAAACTTAAAAATAATAATAAATTAATAATTTTAAGAAGGAAAATTAAGTTAATAGTTTTAATATAGAAAACAAAATTTTATATTAATTAAATTTATAAGAATCTAAGTTCAACATTTTCCATTAAATAAATTTTAGCGTTGTTCATTTGCAGTGCGCGTACACTAAAAGATAAGAATTTGTGCATAAAACCGTTTAACGTTCCTTACTGCTTTCACCACATTGTCCATTCCTGTCCATCTCAATAAAACAAAGATAATAATAAATAAAAAGAGAATAAATAAAAAGAAATAAATAAAAAGGAAAAAAATGAAAATAGAAAATTAAACTTTTTCCCTTCACCCTATGAACAAACAAGGGATGTAATGAACGGTAAACACAAATTTAAACCGTGTAATAATGATAGGAGATTTTCAGCCAACAATTAATCCTTATTTCTAGTAACAATGGTCTTTTCTCTCCATGAAGTTGTCATACACGTTGCTTTCCTCTTAGATCTGAAAAATTCTACTCTTCCTAAATTATGGAGACAACAAATCTTTCTTTGTCAGTAGCCAAATATTTGGAAATCACTGTTCAAAATTTCAAATATTCACCTATCAGTAGAAAATATATTGGTACTATTCATGAACAGAGAACCACTGCCACACTCAATAAAATAATTCGAATTGTACAGTTAAAAGCAGCCCTTTCTTCTCTCGCGTGAGCATCTTCGTCCTTTTGCTCATTTTCTGTATCTCCACTTTTAGTTCTTCTACGTGAAACCACTCTTCCATCTCAAACTCTCCTATATTTTTTTTACATATGTACTAACTACAGAGAACCGCGAATTCCAGGAAGCAAATTCGCTCCTAATTCCATCACGATAAGTCTCCTTCCTACCCCTTCCTCTCATCTCGGGAGCACCCATTTCCTCTTCCAATTCCTTTTGTCTTAGCTACACAATTCCACCTATCCCTTTCTAAAGCCAACCGCACTTCACCTATCTGTCCACCAAGCCTAACACTCATCCTCCCTTAAGCACCGCGCAAGCCCAGTCGCTGCTCCCAACTCCGGTGCCAAAACCCGTGACTTCGCTCATTCCTCCCAATAAAGCAGTAACCGCGAGCCGCCACCCAGTCATCACCCTAACCCCGACACTAGTCCCACTTTGCTCCGCTGGTCGCCGAAGTTCGCAGCCACCTCTGTTTCCATCCATTGAAGCACCGCTCCGGTCAGGCCACCAATGTTCTGTCTAAGCTTTAGCTCCCTTCCTGCAAGCCAAACTAGCATCATAAGTCTCGTTTCACTCATCCCTTCATTCACATGCGTGCGTATCATTTAACTAATGTATGTGTGGCATGTTAAGCTTTATCTTGCGGAAATTTTATACCTGCGTGTATATATCTGAATGTATGAATATATGGAGCTTTTAGCAAGTAGGAGCATGATTAACCATAATTATCACCACTGGTTTGTAACCATCTTAAGTAGCTTCCAAGGCTTGAAGCTCGATCTTTTCAAGTTGTATGCATGGAGCGTGGCGGTAATTAACACATGCAAAAGAAAATAGTGGTTTTACACACACTGTCAGTTGAGATATGCCTTTGTACATCACGACAATAGCGGAGTACATGTGCGGATCTCAACCAAAAGATTGTTGTGTTTCCTCTCAACTATTTGCTAATGCATGCAAAGTCACTCTTTTCTATTTTGAACAAAATTTGTGTGTAATTGAGTGATTTGACGTGTGGCTTGTAAATAAGAGGTCACTGGTTCGAACCCGGATGTAGAACCTTGATTTTGGTCACTTATTTTTGACTGAAATCGTTTTGGTGTAAAATTTGCACAAATAATTTAGCCCTCTTTTCTAAATAAAAATCGTACCTTTGTTCTATGTAGCGGAAATTCCACCTTGTAGCCGTTAGCGTCGTTCTACTCTAATCGTGTCTTCTTGTTTTGCCACGGAAGGTGAGTTTCTCTCACTCACAAAATAACTGATTATTAAGTGAATTAAAACATGAGATGTTGAATGAAATGTTAGGGTGCTCTAGTTTTGGTTGCTTTGTGATTGTGCACGTGCGACGCACATGGTTATTTTATATGACACAATATGTATGTATGTTTGACATGCTATGTTTATTTTCTCATCATGCAAGCTCCCCTCAGATTAGAAAACATTAAGGGTTGAAATGATACATACCCGGAATTCGAATATTTTAAAGAATAGGTTGAAATGATAAATATCCGTATCACTTGACCATAGGGTAGAAAATTATATACGCACACCGTGGTTAAAAAAAAATTATGTTAAATTGATTATATCGATTTTCTAAAAAGAAATGTTTTATGAAAATTTCCATATAGCGTAAAGAATTATTTAAAGAAACTTTAAATTTTATAAGAATTCCCATTTGCATATATAGTAGTTTTAAAATGAGTTTATAAGTTGAAAATTTCAAGTTGAATTTATTTTAAAATGAATTCCCATAACTTTGTGTTTCATATACTAAATTTTAATAACATGAAATTTAAAAGTTGATGGTTCAATGTAAATGGTTTAGACTTGTTAAATGCTTTAGAACTTATTTTAATATATATAACTTGTCAAATGATTTCTACCATTTTAATGTAAAAAGATTGTCAATATGTAAATTTGTGAAATTCAAGTTTAAAAAGGAATGTGCTTACATAAGTCATGGTGGGTTTGAGTTTTCGTTGACGAATTTGGAATTTAACAAATCATGCCTTGGCTAATAATTTAAGTTGGAACTGTTTGGGAATTATATTACAAAGGGAAGTCGATTTGATTATGAAATCTATTTAGGAAAAGAAACGACGAGACATGGATTTGGGGATTGGATTAGATTAATATTTTGAATAAAACAATAATTTCATAAAGCAAATTTTCGCATTACTTGGTTTTGTAAACATTCTTTTATAAAATAATTCTGTTCACTTTAACTATTTAAATTTTATAATAGATTTCAACTATATATATGTATATACATTATTTTTAATTTGCTACACACATTCTATTTTTCAAAACTTATCTTTTCTAAATATATTTTATAAATTTAAATAAATTCTAATGTCTAATCCAGTCTAGTGAATCCAAAGGGTGAAACAAAGAATTTCAAGTTATAACGACATTTCATGGAAGTTGGAATTTAAAATCCAATGGTGAATATTGGTTTTATAATCTTAGTTGAACCAATGATAAATGATTTGAGTAATTGATTTTGGGGCGATATTTGAAATAAATTGATTTGCGATACTTGAAAATGTGATTTCAAATCTAATAGCCACGATGTGAAATATGTAAACGTTTGGTTGTTAAAGAGATTGGAGTCGATAGATGTCATACTCGCTGCCAATACCGATACCACTTTAACAACTGTGTAAGCGGTGGAGTTCCAGAACAAAAGTAGGATGGTATGGAGGTGATTACTGGATTTGAAAAAAGAGAACGCTGATGGATTAGCCTTGACCTTCGGGTCATAATTAAAATGACTAAAACAGGAGCCATGCCCGGGTTAAGTGAGGTAGCACCTCTGGTCGAACATGCTTCTTCGATACCATCTCTATTACTATGTGATTGATTTGGGGTACCCCTTTTGATTTTGGGAGTGTTGTTTGAGGTGGGCAGTAGTTGCTACTATGCGTTACCATCGGCTCGGGAGCCGCAATCCGGTAGAATCCTACCGTGGGTATTCCTCGTTTTCCTTGTCATATTATCCTTATCGAGCCCCCTACGATTTTGATTTGTATCGTACCTATGGAGTGACCTCTGATACCATCCGTGTTAGGTTGGGTTTACGGTACTGTATAGACTACGTTATTATAAACGGTGTAAGGGTAAAAATGTAATCCCTCTTAAACTATTTTCATTATGTTTACTTTACTGAATAGACATTACAATAATAGCGTATTATTATATAGATATTAGTTTCACGGATCCTTAGAGGATGGGAATCCCAAACGTCCTTTAAGTTATTGTACATTTCAGTGAACACTTCATTTGAGTCAATTCACTTATATGAGACTGTTAGTCCTGACCCTTGTATATTGTTTCTTTGACTTTATGCTGGGGTCAGCTTGAGCACCATAGCCGTTCGTGACGTACTTGGGAGGTTGGTATCTCATTTGGATCCCTCATTTATTAGCTATCTAGTTATCTATATTTTTCGGTCTTATTATCAGTACTTATATGTACTCTATCTACTGTATGAGCTTATGACTCTTATGTACTATTATGTATCATGTATTATGTAAGAACCTATGTACTCTTATGTTTCCGCTGCGAGTTACTCTGCTTATGTTTCTATGATTCTGTGTTCTAATTTTCATTTACCTCATTAGTAAAAATAACAATTCACTGTTTTAAGCAATTCAAGTCTGACATGTGTGGTTTATTGTCGATTTGAATGGTTTGAAATAGTGGGTCATTACAAAATTCAACTCCAAACTTTTACTAGATTGTAGTCCTTGGATTTCTCTTCGATTTGCCGCTGATTTCATCCAATTCCATCCAGAAACGAAGAAGTTAGGCCTCCTAAAAGTTTGATTGAAAATGAAAAACGAGATGAAGAAGAGAAATAGTTATGAAGAGACATGACTTTTGGGCCTTTATATAATAGTTGAAGTGTACATTCATTCAAAATTCGAATTCAAATTTTGGCGCGAAGTTGGTTGAACTACTAAATCTTTAATATCTTCTCATACGGTGTTCAAATTCAGCAAATGAATATACTATCATGATCAGAGAAACAAGCCCACTGCAATAGAGCATTTCTCATCATCCAATTCCAGAAGATCAATTCAGAATTCAGAGAATCTCGAAGAAATGGATCTAAAAACCGGGTACGCCTTAATTATTTTTTTGGTTGAATGGATGTTTGATTTGCTTTTCTTTGTTTAGAATTTGAAATTTAAAACTTCAAAATTCAAACTTGAAATTTAAAATTCAAATTTGAAACTTTAATTTTGAAATTCAAAATACTAATAGAACAATAAATAATAAATACTGTAATAAAATAAATTTTTGATGTTTGTTAGGATTAATATTATTTTATGAAATAGTTAAACCTGAAATATAAATCGATAATATTAAACCAAGAAGCAAAAACAATATATCTTTTGATTTTCTACATGTATGTCGACATACAAAAATGATCATGTCGACATAATGAAATTTAAAATTTGAATTTCAAAAGTTTAAATTTTCATACTTTCCTTCATCTTTTAAATAAGAAAATACAAGTTCATATTCTAGTTATTAACTTTTTCTGTCTACTTATTTTCTTATATCTTGTTAATAAAATTATTAATATTATTGAATTAATTTAAAATTTTCAAACATTTGATTGTTATAAAATATAAGTTTATATATCTTTATTTAAGCATACATAGTTATCTTATATATTTTTCACATATAATAACAATTTTGGGTTACATTATAATAAATGCTATTTGTAACTTCATACTAATTTGATTTATATATTTAACTTAATATTTTGGTATAAAGATATATATATATATATATATATATATATATGATTTTTAAGTCTTAAAATAATTTTAAATATAAGAAATTATAGTTTTATAGTTTAATTTATATCCAGACTTCATATTTTGTTATGACTATTGATTTCTTTTTAAAGTTTTAACATATAAATGGTTCCTTAAAAATTAATATATTTTGATTTCTAAAAGTTTAAATTTACAATAGATTTGTATCAAAAGATTGATTTATATTTCATAAAATATATTTTTTAAATATAGTTTTAATATATACAATTATGAATATATGTTTATAGTCTACTTTATATAATTTTATATTCTATCTATAAAGATCTTCAATTCTTACTATATTTACCCTACTAATATGTTTTAACTCCATAATTATTTTGAATATTTTACTACTTATCATGAATTTTTTTTTGTTTTAAACTCTTATCTTTATTTTTATTTCAATCACTTTCATTAGTATAATTTACCTAAGTCTAGAAATTAACATTATTCTTGTTTGATTCAAATAATTTACTATATGCATAATAGTTAGATATTACTTTAAGTATCTTTTATAGAAATACATATCATCATCAAATGATTCTATATATAATTACCATTACATATATTATTTCATATCATACATAATTTCAATGCATCTCAAATTAAAATCATTTACATCACAAATTGCATTTTATTCAATATATCACTTCATATAGTTTTGCATATGTCATACTGCATTATTACCAACACACTGCATTACATATTAACCTTTAACTCCACATATAACAAGTATACTATATGTGGAATTATTTTCTTAGAAATACATAGGATTATTAAACATATAACATATTTACTTTGTCTTGATTAACTTGATTGACTTGTTTGACTTAGGTGGATTGATTGACTTGTTTGGTTTATTTGATTTGTTTGACTTAAATAACTTGATTGACTTACTTGACATGGTTAAATTTCATTAGTGGTTGATGGGTTTGTTATAGAAATACTTATTTTAAGGATATCTTAGTTAACTCTTAGTCTAGATTAAAGTCTAATAAGAGTTTTAAGGGAATTAGCGTTTAGGATAAGTTTAGTCTTGTATTAAGGGTATTAGATTAAGGGAGAGTTTTATAATTTCTAGGATAGTTGGAGGTTCAAGAAGTGTTTATTAATGTTTTTTTTGTTGATTGATTTGGTTGATTGCTTGAATTGCTTGCTTGAATTGATTGTGTGAATTGCTTGCTTGAATTGCTTGTTTGGATTGTTTGTTTGGATTGATTGTAAATATTGATTGGATTACTTTGTTTAGGGGGAGTTATAATCTTTTAGGCTTAGAATCATAGATTTAGAGGGAGATATAAGGATATTATAGAATTAAGGATAGTTATATTTAATCATTAGGAAATTTATATCATAAATTTAGGGGGAGTAGTTTTAGAATTTCTTTTTGATAATGCCAAAGGGGGAGAAATTATGAAATATAGGTTATAGTTTATAGGATCCATATAGATAGGGGGAGTATTAGAAGGATCATCATCAACAGGTATATACAGGTATGATATTTTTTCAAATATCATTGATTATAAAATATATACTAACACTTTTTGTATGAATATATATATATATATATATATATATATATGCATGAATTATATACAGGAAATATTACTGAAGACTGTACAGTTTTAAAGATGATAGAGATTCAAATATTAGAGTAATTTCAAGACTCATGAGTACTCAAGATTTCAAGAATTCAAGAGTTCAAGATTAATATAGTTATAGAGTCTAGATTGTGTAAGACTCTAAATAGCACTCTAGGTTTAAATTCTAATTCTAATTTCCAAATTCTGATTTTTAATTCTATCCTCAATCCTCTCTATTTTATTTTCTATATTTTCTATTTTTTCCTTTCTTATTCTTCTTTGTTTTTCAAACATAAATTTCATATATTTATATTCTTATACTTTATATTTTTATAGTTTAAATTCTTATGATTTTATAAATATGTTTATATTGATTTTCTACTTTATAATACTAATTTACAATACTACATTTTGATTCAAGAGTTTCCAAAATTATTTTTATATCAATACACTTGAAAAATGTTTTAAAATTCAAAAATACACTAGGGTATGTCGACATACCAAAAATACCATGTCGACATATAACTGTCACTTTTTTAATTTTGAAAGGAAGTGTCTTTTCACTATTTGAAACATTTCAGAAACATTACAACCTTTCATACACTATAAAAAGGGGTTAAAACCGAATTTTTAAATATATCTTCTTCTCCACTTTCATCCTCTTTCAATATATAATCATTCTTAATCATTTTTATGATTTCTACACTTATACTCTACCGAATTCAATTCTGTTTTGATCAAACTTCTTCTCTCTACACTCTCTTCTCATCTCTCTCTGAATCAAGTGCTATTGAAGAATTATAGGGCTATTTGTAGAAGTTTGGGTTGTGTTAAGGAATCGGTGGTATCCCTTATAGCCGTGAAATAAGGGACGAGTAATCGGTGGTATCCCTTTTAGCCGTGAAATCAAGGAGGTTGGAGTTGGTGGTATTCCTTGCAGTCGTGAAATCAAGGAGGTTGTAATTGGATTTTGATATAGTAATAAAACTCTACTCAATCCAGCGTTGCATGGAACTGGACGTAGGAGCAATCGGAACTAGTATAAAATCTGGTGTGTTCTTTCCTTTTCTGCTTCTTTATTTCTATTTATTTTGCATCTGTGTTTGAATCTGTGTATTGTAATTGTGTTTGTGGTGTTTGATTCATCCCATAGTTCACGTAAGTTTAAGCTTTTTGTTTAAATTCTCACAAACACTATTCACCCCCAGTGTTTGTTTTGCCTTAACGATCCGTTCCGCATTCTCTAACAAAATGCATAGTGGCAAAAACATGGGCAAATACATTCAAGAAAAATTGGAAAAAACATTGCATTGTTTCAGAAATCATCGAATTAATTCCTTCAAAAATATGAAAATAGCATGCTAGATATTCTGGAAAGTTTTCAAACCCGCAAATGTAATGTTTCCAATTTTAATGAATTCAACACAAGGAGAATATATTTTTGGCATGATTGAATTTATGGCTTCAAAAGTTTCCAGAGATAGATTGGGTATTCTTGGCAAGAAATCACGCAAGAATCAACACAATCAAAGCCAAGTCATCGCAATGGAAATCATGGTTTCTTAACCCTATAAATATACACGCAATTCATTATAGGCAGCATCGAAATGAAGCAACAAATTTGAGAGCAAAATAAATTAATATCATAATTACTCACAAGTTTCGATCGCAAGTCGTAGCTCAAATCATCGACAAGAAAGCAAGGCCATTTGAAGCATCTGAGAAAACTTTTCAGAGCAACCAGAGAAGTCTTGATTTGATTTGGGGACAAAATCCCTAATTTGTATCTGGGTTGGCCATTAAAGAAAATAGGAAGCTAGTCTGTTTTAGTGACAAAATGGACTGGCCTTGTTTTTATTAAAAGGGGTTTTTGGTTTTTTTTGTTTGTATTTCTTTTGTAAACGATGTAAATTTTCTAGTTTACTTTAAATTAGGGTTTATGAGTTATGGGTTTTAATTCGGGGAACACCTTATCTTAGGGATAAGGATAGTGCAGGGTTTTGAGCGCAGGATTAGAACAGTTAGGAGTGGGTGTCGTGTGTTTATACGAAATTTGTAAGTGTAGAGATTGTTTTAATTCTAGTAGAAACCTTGGTTGAATGCAGCAGTAGGCATGATTTTCCGTAGCTGGGTAAAATCTGTGTCATTTATATTCAGCATTTATTTTCTTTGCTGCAATCTATGCTGTAATAATTTTAATATCTCATAAAACTGCAATAAACACTATTCGCCCTTCTTCTATGGTTAATCTAGATCCTATAAGTGGTATTAGAGCCAGGTTTTTTTATTAACTCTAGAGTCATGGATTCCCATTTTTGTCAGTCTAGCGAGAGTCAGTCCAGTAATATTCCAACTATTTTCAATGGGACATATTTTTTAAATTGGGAATCTAAAATGGAATCCTATTTAAAATCTGTTAATATTAAATGTTGGGATATTCTTATAAATGGAGATGATATGGTAGATAAGAATGATATAGTTATAAATTCTCGTGCTATGCATATTTTGAATTCTTATATTAATGATGATCAATATTACCATATCTCACATTGTTTAACTGCACATGAAACTTGAAAAACTTTCGATGCTAAGTATGGAAGAAAAGACAGATACTCAAAACCCTTAATGGCCGTCTCAGATTCTATTTTGTGCTTAACAAGGTTTTTAGATGATGATTCCGATGAATCAGACGATGGAGACTCAACAGACGACGAGATAAGAGATTTTTCATATGAATATTTAATTCATTTTTGTAATAATGCTGTTGATAGTCTCAATTCTAAAAATAAAACTTTGAATTCTGAAAAACTTGAGTTGATCAGAAAAAATAATATTTAGGAATTAAAAATTGAAAATATCAAGGAATTTTCAAATTATGTTTCCGAGAATTGTTTCAATTTGAAAAATGATTTAGCTCATCTCAATGAAAATCTTCAAAATCTTGAAAAACAAATTATGAGTTCAAAAGAAAATGAGGATGAGTTAATCCGTACAAACAATACCTTGCAAAAAGAGTTGGAAAATTTTAAGATTTCCAAAAATCCCAAATATAGTTTAATTTTTTTGACAATCTTTGAATTTCTAATAGTGCTGTAATATCTTGTACATATCTTGAACACTGTTTATTGAAACTTAGAAATTCTGAAAAGCACACTTCCTGAAAACTACTTTTAATAAGTTGTGATAATTTCATCGGTTTCTGGATGGGCTTGACCATTTTGAGTTGAAAATCATTTAACATGGTTTATTGTGTTGCATTTTGAAATTCATTTTTAAATCATGATCATCTGGCTTGGATATTTGATTTTTTGAAATCATTTGAAATCGTTAATATCTTGAATCTCACACACTTGGAATTGAAATTGATAATCCTATGTGATCGATTTAATTTTGAGTCTTGAAATTTACACATCTTTTCAAATGATTTCAAATGAACTATTTTTTTTCTTGGATCATGAATTATCTCTTAGGCTTGATGTAAATATTCTGAAATTTCTATTATAAAACTTGTTCCGAAAATGAATGACTGCTACTCTGATAAATGGAATTGAAATAATATATTTGTTGGCTTAGGCTGGGTAATTTATTCTGAAAAATAGGTGTATAATTTCATTGACTTTTATGGATATTCCAGAGCTACACGTGGTATCTATCTTAGAAGTATTATTTATTTATTTGATATCTTTTTAAACTTGTATAGATTTTTTTTTCAGAATCCCTCTTGTATTTGATATTTTCAATTTTAAAATCATTTTTGGTTATTTATTCAAAAATTTAAATCACTGATCAAATTGAACTATATTAGGAACTCATCTACATTATTATTTGATTTTTGAAATTGTGATGAGTTGTGACTATAATATATCCCACAACAAGAGGAGATTTTATTTAAATTCTCATGATGTTTTTGAATAGATTTTATAATTTTTTTGAATTAGTTCTTATTTCACGAACATCTTATTTTCCTATCACCTTTCTGTCATCCATCATGGTATTATTTAATGTGGATAGTTTATTTTTTCATCATTAAAGAATATATAATTTTAAAATCTATGATGGAAATGTGACTATATTATTTTTTCAGAAAAAGAGAGAACTGGAAATTTTCAAAAATCCCGATACGGCTAAACGTATTTCATAATATAATTAATTTAGAAATTTATTTCACGACCGTCTCTATTTCTATCATTCATTTTGCTTTTATATAACGAGGAGATTTTTATATGATAAGCATTTCTCTATTCTCATTTAAAAGACCTAGATATAGTCATGCGTGTTTAGAGATTACTTATAATTTAAGTTGCAACAGACACCACTTAAAAGTCCTTATAGGATATGCGTGGTTAGTGTGCTCTTAAAATAAAAAGGAGAGGAAAAGAATAGAAAATGAATATATATATATATATATATGAAACTTTCCTTGCTATGTAAAAACCAACGTATCAATCCATTTTTTAAATTGTGAAATGTGTTAATATTTTGTGATATATTATAATTTTTTGATTAATAGTTTTTGGGATTTGCGATTATTTGATTTTTTTTTCACTTAATTTGAATTTATAACCATAGTCCAAATCCATCGCTATTTTGTGCTCATTTTTTAATTTTTTTTTAAAAATAATTGGAATTCATATGGTTTATGACTCTCTCCGTTTCATAAAATCCATCGTAAACCCATCGTTCTAAAATATGAAATTTGATTCTAATTTTAAGAATATTATGATTTTTTTTTGATTATATGTGGTTTATGGTATTCATTCTCTCTCTTGATTTTGAACTTATATTTCTAGTCTATATTCATCACTATTTCAATTTCTATATCCTTTTGATGATAACAAAATAGGGAAAATGGTTAAGATTTTGATTGATGAGTGAATATTTCATGAACATTTTGATATTTGAAATTCAATTCATTTATTCACTTCACTCATACGCACATATATAGGCGGAGTTCAGTTGTAGGGGAAGTATACAAATAGGGGAGTTCTCATGCTTCACAGTCAAACACATTTATTGTAATCAGAATCTTAGTGTATGTTTTCATCATCAAAATAGGGGACTGTTGAATATAACAAAATGATTTTTGTTTAATGATAACAAACATATATATTATTATATAAATGTGTTTGTAACCGTATTATTCTATACTACACCACATACAAAAAATATATTTAAATTGAATAAAATACTATTGCACATAATTTATAATTCAAACAGTATTATTATTCAAATAAGTATTTTATTTCAACATTTGAATAATACAAACTTCTGACTCCATTATTGTACATTTCACTATAATAATTCATTCAATTCACATTTATGTTCATATACATAGCTTCCTCAGTACCACACCCAAATTTCTCTCAGTTACATATACATACACATAGTTTTATATGCGCACTCACCAACTCACACTAAGTCTTCAGTCTACTTCAGATTCAGTCCAGTCAACACATGTCATAGGAAACACCCATAGTAAAATGGAACAAAAATAGATTTATATTCGAGCTAATATAAATTTATTTTAAATTTTATTTGCCTCAGAATTTTGGTGCTTTTCTCATTATATTTCTTGACTTGGTCTGATATGTATATTCATCTATATATGTCTAGACTGCTTGTGATATCCACAGTGATTCACTGTAAAATAAATACCACATGTTAGACTATATAACTTGTGCCTGCAGATCAGCCTCAATACAGTAGTGGTCTGCTGATCAAGACCAGCCTCAACTCACAATTGTGGTCTGCTTATCTTTACCAGCCACGACTTATCTTATGGTAGTCTACTGATGTAAATAAAAAACTTGCACATGCACGATACATGTATACACATACATGTGCATGTATATACACATATATTAATAATGTGCAGGAGCAATATGGTCAAACATCAATGAGTGAACAGTTCAAGCCAAATAGGTCGTGAGAAATGAAAAATGGAAATACTCAGCATAGTGAAGCACAAGGCACAAGAGACACATACACATACATGTATATATATGTGTGTATATACATATATACATGAAACTCAACATGACCGCACATGTATAGGTGCAGCAAATGAGACCCAAGCAATGATTCAATGCATTAACTCAGGAATACACAAGTGCAAGCAAGGACACACCAGTGTACAACAAACCAAAATGGCCAAGCCAGCCATACAAGAATGGGAACATGGATTAGGTTGCTAGGTTAGAGCTCAAGAAAATACAAAATGATGCAAGACAAAACATAGTACATTAGGAAACAGGTCATGCAGCAAGCATGGGTATTACACAAAGAAGCAATGGTCAGTAACTTAAAAGTTTAGACCAGCAAAAACAATGGACAAAACAGTGAATGTACATACAAGTGAACAGGCGCAGCCATGTACATGGCTCAAGCACACAACAACAAACAAGTATGTTTCAAATGCATGGGACAAGCACAAGATTACTAATGCAACAATAAGCATGGTGCAGCAACAAGATAGACCAGTGGGCATGGCATGTTAAAGGATCAATGCACTCAGCATCAAACACAAGGTTCAGGCTTTTGCAAATGAAAGGCACAAAGGGCGAGGTTAACATGTACACGAATGGGTCAACAAATGAGAAGCAGTTTCATGTGTGAAGAAGCATCAAAACACATGGGTAGCAATAGCTATAAACTGGGAAGCAAGGAAGTGTACAAGCACACAATGATAATAAGTGTACAAAATGAATCGGCATGCTAGAGTAAAGGCAGTAGAAGCAGGGATCAAATGAAACAAAGCATGCCCGTGCAAATCATGCAACAGTGAAGCACAGTTCAAAGTTGTTTACAAGTCTGGCATGTTTACAGCAAAAGGTTCAAGGTGGCAAGTTAAATAGTTCGAAAATGGCACGGTGGAAAGTGCAAATAAAAATGGCATAGTAGAATTTACAATTGGAACACGAGTGCAACACACATCAAGTACAAACCGTGGTTCAACATGTATATGGCATGCACAAGAATATCAGGTGCACATGAACAAATACAATAGAGCATAGCAGAGTACACAAGAATGGATGCACACTACATAGTTCAAAACTATGTGCAAGAACCATGAAGGAGTAGTGGGTGTATACACAAACATGAAATACATATATACTAACATAAATGTGTGTGTGTGTGTGTGTATATATATTTGTGTATGCAGCCATAATGTTCAAATGCAACAATCGAACAGTTCAGGAGAAAAAGGTGAATCTTTTCTTTTTAGTTCATTGAAATGGAAAGAATTTAAACTTGCATTGATGGCATAAACAAATCTGGCAATTGGGCAATACAATTTATCTCTCCAAAATGCACATGGCAAAAACATGGGCAAATACATTCAAGAAAAATTAGCAAGAACATTACATTTTTCAAAATTCATCGAATTAATTCCTTCAAAAATATGAAAATAACATGTTAGAATTTTTGGAAAGTTTTCAAACCCGCAAATGTAATGTTTCCAGCTTTAATGAATTCAATACAAGGAAAATATATTTTTGGCAATATTGAATTCACGGCTTCAAAAGTTTCCTGAGATAAATTGCGTATTCTTGGCAAGAAATCACGTAAAAATCAACACAATCAAAGCCAAGTCATCACAATGGAAATTAGAGGAAATCAGGGTTTCTTAACCCTATAATATACATGGAATTCATCATAGTAGCATAAAAAACAAGCAACAAATTTGAGAGCAAAAGAAATTAAAATCAGAGTTACTCACAAGTTTTGATTGCAATGTAACGACCCGGAAAATCTGAACCAATTTAAAAATTTTAAATTGGCTAAAATAGTGGATTTTAAATATTTAAAATAAATATTTTAAATAATAGCAATGAAAAGTGAGTTTGAATCAACATTTGAAAATGAATATTATTAATTATAATTATAAACAAGGCCAGAAATGGCGCTATAGTTTCAAAAATTGAATTCGAACTTTGTCGGACTGTACCGGGTGCAAAACAAAACAGATTTGAGTGAAACCAAAAATATTTAAATCTATTAGTGAATACCTTTCTAACGAATCTGAAAAATCAAAGTTTCATAGTGGAAAGCAAAAGTTATGGCCAAATGAATTTTCAGAAAGGTCGCTATGGAATTTATATAGCCCGTGAAATTGGCCATTTTGCAAACGACCTCGGAATTCGACGAAACCACTTCTGTTGGATCCGGGATGTGAAGTTATTGCTAGGTTTCAAATTTCATAATTTTGAAGCTAGTATGTGAGCGTGGAAAAAGAAAACGTGTTTTGGTCAATTATAGTTAAATTGGATCGACCAGAAATGGGCCTTTTTGCAAACTATCTCAGAATTCGACGAAACTAGTTTTGTTGGGACCGTATCGTCAAAACATAGCCAGATTTATTTTTCTAGAATTTTTCGAATCGGTTTGTGGCCCTGGCAAATTGAAATGCACATTCAAATCAAATATTGAATGTTTTATATTTTAATTTGAATGGAAACTGACTGAAACGGTCGAATGGGCCTACGAAACATATCCTATTGTGTTCGGAATAAGGGTAAAACTCTAGGGACGACAATCGTTGGGTTTAGATTGGAGGTCGTGTCAGAAAACCCCTTTAAAACCCACCGGCCAATCATAGTTTAAAAAAAAATCCCGTTTCTCTCTCCCCGATCGAAGGCGGAAGAGGCTTCAAACCTTCCAGCTCCGATTCCGACCAAACCAGGAGGAATTAGCTCGTGCCACAGTTGAACTTTTTGAAGATCTACCCGAGCTCTTCAAATCCATACCTGGTTTCGATTTTTTCATTGTGTATTTTGGGAGAACGGACGCCAGAAGACCTCGACTTTCAGCCGCCGCCCTGACTGATTCAGACCACCGAGCTCGCCGCCGTCAGAGGTGCAGGCGCGCCTCTCCTCCTCCTTCGACGCTGTGAAGACCGATCGACGAATAGCTACACGGATTTCGAGATAAATCCAAACCTAGTTTTGAACCTTTCAACCGAGGTACGGCTATATATATTTTCAACAGTTTTAACACCTTTAAATCGTTGCAAACTTTGAAAAATCATATCTTTTTCGTGTGTTGACGAAATTCAGTGAAACAAGAAACAGTGGACTCGTGTGGACGTCTTCTACCTTATAGAAGAGACCGCATATTTTTCTGAGCCTTCTGCTATTTTTGGTGGAGTGGAACCCAAAGTGAGATTTCTAATTTATAAACGATATGGAAAACGACGATGTATAAATTATATAGTCGATGTATGAGTTATATAAGCATCGTACACCTCTTTTATAAGCGTTGTATGAGTTGTACGTTCGATGTATAAGTTGTATATGCGTTGTAAAAATTATATATGTGCTGAAATAGAAGTGAATTGCTATATATATACGCCCCTCGTCCACAAACCATGGAAGATATTTATTAGTTGTGATTGGTGTGAAAATTGATTGATAGCGAATGGTTGATTGGAATTGTTTGTGGTTGATATTAATTGATTGTGGTTGAAAATACCCATTTGTGGTTAAGAAATATTTGGTTGAAACCACATAGGATTAGTTTGTGGAAATGAAATAAATATACATGCCGCCTGCGTGCGAACTAGATGTATGATCCCCATTGTCTAAAACCGCGAGGTTTTAAGGTAGAGCGAGGAGCCGTACTAGGGACGGTCCCGGTTTTAACTACCCTGCCATTATGCTGCCGAAATTTTGAATAATATTCATGTGTTTGAATTATTTTCATTTGATAAAACTATATTTATTCGTTGAATAGAAAAACTTCATGTGTTGAATCGTTATTCATTCGTTGAATTAAAATTCATGTGTTGAATGGTGTTCATGTTTTTAATATAAAAATCACATTTTTATCATCTACATGAACTATTTAAAATAATCTCCTTTTGAAAGAAATTGTTTTATAATAAAAATCCTATTTTTATTACCTACATGAACTATATAAAATAATAGTGTTTTGAAATGAATTGTTTTACAATAAATATCACATTTTTATTATATACATGAATTGTTAAATATAGTGAAGTGTTGAAATAGAAGACAGTTAGATAAAAATATCATTTTTATCAAATACATGAGAAATAGCTTTGAAATCGAAGAATCGATATATATATATATATATATATATATATATATATATATATATATATATATAGAATTGAAATATATCGAATAACGACGCTGCAGTTCGTATTTTGAAACCGTGATTTCAAACGATTATACCGGGAGATCCGACCATCGGATTTTCCTGAAATCGCAACCGTTGGGTTCGCTTTGGAAATATCTTTCCAACGACACCAACTTTGTAAAAGTCCAACGGTTGGATTGTCTGGAATGTTTAATTCAAAACTGAAGAAAAACAGCGCCAGAATCGATTATATATATATATATATAATTACATTTAATCGAATGACGACGCTCAGTTCATATTTTGAAATCAAAACTTCAAACGATTATACCGGGAGATCCGACCGTCGGATTTTGCCGAAACTGGAACCGTTGGATTCGTTATGAAAAGATATTTCTAATGATGTAAATTTTGTGAAGATCCAACGGTTAGATTTTCAGATATGTGTAAATAAAATCTGAAGAAAAACAGCGCCACGACCGCGTCATGGCCCGAAGCGTCGTTTTGAATAAATTGGCTATTTTAAAATAAATAAAAATAGCGATAAATCGTTATAAAATATTATAAATGATAGGGATGTGAAATTTAGAAATTAACTGATGGTTGGCTAAGTTGAATGGTTTCCTGGGTATTGATCTGATGTTGGTTTCGGCCTTCGGGGTTAATATTTGGGAAATCGTTCACTTACTGATTGACGGCTAGTGACTAATGAATGGAAATGATGCGTGTGTATGTCAGTGTTGCACTTGTTTATTATATACGTGAGTTGCTCAGAAAGACCGGGTTTATCCCATTCTGAATAACTGAATCGACGATAAGGAATCGAAGATGAAGACGGTGGTCGAAGACCGGAGATCTTCACCTCGTTTGGATGGTAACCGAGGTCCTGATTGGGAGGCATCCCGAAATATGGATAATGAGTGGTGATCGTCCAGACATACATGGTGGTAGATGGGTTTGCGAGGTTTATAGTGCCTCCGGTTTCGTTCAGACCCAGAACGGACTTGTAAATGGACTGTGTGTCTGACATTGGATTTTATTCTGTGTTGATTGATCTCTATTAAATATACATCTGTTTGGCGGTGGAGAATTTATTCTTTTGCTTAACGTCCTTCTCTGAAACGCACGAGCTCAGAGGTTGTATATCGATGGACATCAGTCGCATGGCAAGAATTGCTAGTGTGGCATGCCTAAGTGGCAAATGATCAGGGCTTCTGTTGAAAAGCAAAGTCTTGTGGTGATGATCAAAGCACCGCCTGTGTGGCGTAGCTTTGTGTATAACGTGAATTCGCGAGCCTCACTCCCCGGTATAAACCAGAAACGGGAGAAGGACCTCAGGGAGGGCATGCGTTTCTTTCTAGCTAGGAGTCATGTCGGTGTTTTTACACGGCCCGACATTTTACTTATGTGGATGATGGATAGCGAGGCGCCTCAGATATATCGGTTGATCCGGGACCGATGGAGCCATTCGTTGGCTCGTTTACGCCCCATAGGGCGGAGAAACGCAATGTTCAGGAATTTTAATCCACATCGGTGGACCGGCCTTGTCGCTCCAAGGGCCCACCTAAGTCTGGGCCCTGAGACATGGGTTAGATTGTCTCGAAGTCGGTAAGGACTATCTTTTGTCTTGGTTCATGACGGAAGTCCAATTTCCAAATACGTGACTGTGCGGTTTTGATTGTATACCTATATATGGCGACATAGTGGTATGGGGCATTAATGCTGTCTATGATTGATATTTATGATTTGAAATTGTTTTCAAACATATAAACACTAGTAATAATATCAAATGCCTTTGTTTTATTCGTATCAAGCATATTTTGGCCGTTATAAGGTAAAAACTCTATCCTCCGGTTTGCGTTGCATTGTGTGATGGGAACTGAGTCTTATAATGGCTTCATTTTTATAAAAAGCATTGCGTTGTTTAAAAGAAAGATTTGTTTTAAAGCACTGGCAATCCAATGGAGTAAACCCGTTCCACGAAAGTGGCGTGGTCCTGTGATTAGCCATATTATAAATGTGTTGAGTAGATTTCTCATACTAGTCCCATGACTGACTCGTAGTTTGTTTCACTTTCAAACTCGGGTGCCCCTTTTACTACACGGGTAGCCTTGTATTCAGGTTTAGCTGGATCTTCCTGGATAGCTGGAGCTGAAGATGGATTCTATTATTTGTCTCTTTTTATGCTATTCAGCTCCTATTGTACATATTGTGTTTGTTTCCGCTGTAGACATTTATGTATAGCTGAACTGTATTTGGACTAAGTATGATCCTGTATACTATGTAACTCTGATGATTACGTTTATCCAGTGTATTCTATTGTACATTATCTGGTGTATTTATTTAATTCTATTCTGCTATTATCCGTTTTTGTGTTATATTCCAAAGATAACCCTTGTCACCGTCAGTACGGGGTTTGGGGTCGTCACAACGTGGTATCAGAGCTTTGGTTAAGCTTAGTTCTGGGATATAGCACATTAACGAACTCGTCAGAAATAGAACTAGTAGCATTCTAGGACGGGTAACTCAATACAGATAGGATCAATGATATCCTAGTATGAGTAGCAGAATGAAATAACACCTAGATAGACACATTTACATTCAAATATTTGTCTCTATATTTTGAAATATCTTTTCTGTTGACCTGACACTTAATCTGCTATTTGCAGAAGAACTAGAAAATGAGTGCCAGAAACAGAAGAAGTAATACTAACCCGAATATTGAAGCTCTATTCATGAAATATAGAAATCCAGGTGGAAAACCCTTCTCGGGTGAAGAATCAATTATGAAAACACAAGCATGGATTCATTCGGCTGAGAAAATCTTTGAAGGATTAAAGCTGAGGGATGACCAGAAAAGATTACTGGCCTCCTGGGCACTCAAAGACGATGCTTTGTTCTGGTGGGATTCAGTTATTAAGGATAATCCAAAAGGTGATATCACCTGGGATAGATTCAAAGTGATTTTCCTGGAAAGATTTACTCCTCCTGAAGCGATTGAGCGACTATGTGATGAATAGAGTGTTCAGAGGGGTTTTGAATAAATTTGTCCTGGTTTTCATTGACGATATTCTAATCTTCTCTAAATCAAAGGCCGAGCATGAAAAGCATCTGGAACAGGTCCTAGAAATTCTGAGAAGGAACGTTCTAAAAGCCAAACTATCCAAATGCATATTCTGGCAGGATGAAGTGAAATTTCAAGGCCACGTCGTATCTAAAGAAGGAATTGCTGTGGATCCAAGTAAAATCACAACTATTTAGAATTGGAAGCAGCCCAGTACTCCTACAGAAGTCCGCAGTTTTCTCGGATTGGCAAGTTATTACCGGAAGTTCGTTAAAAATTTTTCAAAGATATCTGGTCACTTAACGAAGCTTACAAAGAAGCACTCTAAATTCAAATGGACTCCAGAAAGTGAAGAGGCTTTTGAGGAGCTAAAGTTAAGATTAACGACAGCTCCAGTGTTAACCATCATCGATGGCAATCAGGATTTAAAAGTCTGGACTGATGCTTCTAGAGAAGGCCTTGGTGCGGTGTTATGCAAAGGGGACAAGTGATTGCTTATGCCAGCCGTCAGCTGAAGCCGCATGAGAAAAACTACGTAACTCATGATCTGGAGTTATCGGCTATAGTATTCGCTTTGAAAATCTGGAGACACTATCTTCTAGGTGAGAGATTTGAACTGTTTTCAGATCACCAGTCGTTAAAGTATCTGTTCACCCAAAAAGACCTGAATCTGAGGCAGCAACGTTGGCTAGAGTTCCTTGCAGCATATGATTTTGAGATTATATACACTCCAGGGAAAGCCAATGTCGTGGCCGATGCGTTAAGCCGAAAGAATGAAATGATCGCCAGCTTTGTTATTACGACTTCCCTGATTGACAAAATATCTCTTCTTCAGAAGGATGATAACTTTATAAAGGATATGATCAAAAGGATTCAGAAAGGCAAACCCTCGTGTTTTCAAATAGATAACGATGGAATCCTGAGACCGAAAGGACGGATTTGTGTTCCTGGCATCCCCGAGCTAAAAAGGGAAGTGTTAGACGAGTGTCACAAGTCCAAGCTGAGTATCCATCCTGGTGTGGCCAAAATGTACAACGATCTCAAGCGAACATTCTGGTGGAAGGCTAGGAAAAGAGACGTTTCAATATATGTTAGCCGATGCCCTACTTGCCAGCTAGTCAAGAGCGACCAACAGAAACTGGCTGGATTGTTACAACCGCTAGACGTTCCTGGTTGGAAGTGGGAACATATTTCCATGGACTTCATTAATGGTTTGCCCAGAACCAGAAAAGGAAATGACAGTATTTGGGTGATCGTAGATTGGTTCACGAAGACCGCCCATTTCATACCTGTCAGATCAAACAGAACTGCTCAGAGTCTGGCGCAAATATATTTCAAGGAAATTGTTAGATTACATGGAGTGCCGCTCAGTATAGTCAGTGATAGAGATACAATCTTCACTAGCAAATTCTGGGAGGCATTTCAAGTAGAACCGGGAACGAAGCTAAACTTGAGCATCGCTTATCATCCTCAGACAGATGGTCAAACTGAGAGGGTAAATCGTATATTAGAAGACCTATTGTGAGCTTGTGTTCTAGATTTTGGTGGATCATGGGAAGACCATCTGCATTTGGCTGAATTCTCATATAACAACAGCTACCAGGCGAGCCTGTCAATGTCGCCATTCGAAGCGTTGTATGGTAGACCGTGCCGATCTCCTGCTTGTTGGGTCGAACCTGGTAATAGACTTGTGTTGGGGCCCGATATGATCCGAGAAGCTGCAGACAAAGTCGATTTTATTAAGAAACGATTACTGGCCGCTCAAAGCCAATAAAAGAGCTATGCCGATAGAAGAAGAAGAGATATATCGTTTGCAGTTGGCGACTACGTATATTTGAAAGTATCGCCGATGAGAGGGGTGATCCGGTTCGGTAAAATTGGAAAGTTGGCGCCCAAAGTCATTGGTCCATTTCCTATTCTGGAACGGATCGGAACTCTCACTTATAGGGTTAAACTGCCTGATTGGTTGCCTGGAGTTCATGATGTATTTCACATATCTCAACTTCGAAAGCACGTTCATGATCCAGACTTGATCGTGGAAGAAGAAGATCAACAGGATATTGAAATTACCCCAGAATTAGCAGTGAGGAGAGAGCCGCTAAAGATCATCGGTAAAGAAACCAAAGAGCTGAGGAACAAGAAGGTTCACTTAGTCAAAGTGCAATGGAGTGGAGATCCGCGAGATTGTACTTGGGAAACTGAGGAGACCATTCAGAAAGCCTATCCTAAGTGTCGAGTTGATATCTCTGATTGACTCCGGTGCAAGGTACATTTACCATACTTTGCATTTCCAATTAGTTCTCTACTCTGTTGTTATTTTCTTTCCATAGATGTGTACTTTTAATTCTATAGTCTGAATGATTTTTAAAAGAGTATAGAAATTGATAGTATATTTTTGAAAAGTTAAAAACAATTTGATTGTTGTTTGTGTTGTGTGATAGTAGATTTGATTAATTAAAATTATTAGAACGATAGTTAATTTAATCAATAATAGAATGAATGGTAGAATTTATTCGATTATATCACCCATTGAACCGATTAGAAAATAGATAGAAATATATACATGTGCATTATATGTGTTTGAACAGGTAAATGGATAGCTGTTGAGTAAAGATTTTAATTGCGTGCCCGACAAATAGGTAAACCTTAATGAGTTGGATGCGAAATATTATTATATCAACTCCTGTGAATGTCATTGGATGCAGAGTGCTGGTTATTCTGTGTGTAATAATGAACGTCGCCATAAGATAGTAACAATTAATTTTGAACTACACTGCATGGCATACTTCTGGAAGATAGGCATACTTCATCATATACCACATAAGCATTTGGAGCTTGCGTGACGAGGTGGAAGGTTTACCATACGAGCGAGAGGCTTGTATGGCGATGACTATATCTTACAGGTTGAACTGATGACTGATATGGACTATTTAAATTGTAACGATGAAATTGCCAGATTAATAAAAAAAACCACACGGGTCTGGAGTTGACAATAACAACGTCTCTCTAGTTATTAGATACGGCACATGGACTATTTATTTCCCACACGGGACGAGGTGACGAGGATTTATCCTCTGGAGCATTTAAAATACACAGTCCCTCAGGCTTTGACAGGGTGATGAGAATTTATTCTCTGGAGTTATTATCAATACACGCTCCCCTGTAAACACCAGAATATATCACTATAAATATGTGTATGCTTATTAGGATTTATTGGGTACCTAATACGGCCCAATAAATTTCCAAACCTCTCCCCGTACAAAGGAGGTTATGGCGAAATTTTTCGAAAATTCCGGGTGTTAGCCAAATTTTTGAAGAATTTGAAAATTCTCAAAAACTAAAAAGTTGGTGAATGAAAGCCAGATTGAACGTAGAGTTGATTAATCAAACCACATTCGACTTTGTTCCTTTTCGGGGACAAAAATTTTTAAGTGGGGGAGATTGTAACGACCCGGAAAATCTGAACCAATTTAAAATTCTTATATTGGCTAAAATAGTGGATTTTAAATATTTTAAATAAATATTTTAAATAATAGAAATGAAAAGTGAGTTTAAATCGATGTTTGAAAAGGAATATAATTAATTATAATTATAAACAAGGCAAGAAATGGCGCTGCAGTTTCAAAAATTGAATTCGATCTTTGTCGGACTGTACTGGGTGCAAAACAAAACGGATTTGAGTGAAATCAAAAATATTTAAATCTGTTAGTGAATACCTTTCTAACAAATCTGAAAAATCGAAGTTTCATAGCGAAAAGCAAAAGTTATGGCCAAATGAATTTTCAGAAAGGTCGCTATGGAATTTATATAGCTCGTGAAATTGGCCATTTTGCAAATGACCTCGGAATTCGACGAAACCACTTCTGTTTGATCCGGGGTGTGAAGTTATTGCTAGGTTTCAAATTTCATAATTTTTGAAGCTAGTATGTGAGCGTGGCAAAGGAAAACGTGTTTTTGGTCAATTACAGTTAAATTGGATCGACCAGAAATGGGCCTTTTTGCAAATGGTCTCAGAATTCGACGAAACTAGTTTTGTTGGGACCGTATCGTCAAAACATAGCCAGATTTATTTTTCTGGAATTTTTTGAATCAGTTTGTGGCCCTGGCAAATTGAAATGCACGTTCAAATCAAATATTGAATGTTTTATATTTTAATTTGAATGGAAATCGACTGAAACAGTCGAATGGGCCTACATAACATATCCCATTGTGTTCGAAATGGGGGTAAAACGCTAGGGACGACAATTGTTGGGTTTAGGTTGGAGGTCGTGTCAGAAAACCCCTTTAAAACCCACCGACCAATCATAATTTTTTTTTTTAAAAAAAAAAAGAAAAATCCCTTTTCTCTCTCCCCGATCGAAGGCGGAAGAGGCTTCAAACCTTCTAGCTCCGATTCCGACCAACCAGGAGGAATTAGCTCGTGCCACAGTTGAACTTTTTGAAGATCTTCCCGAGCTCTTCAAATCCATACCTGGTTTCGATTTTTTCATTGTGTATTTTGGGAGAACGGACGCAGGAAGATCTCGACTTTCAGCCCCCGCCCCGCCTGTTTCTGACCACCGAGCTCGCCGCCGTCATAGGTGTAGGCGCGCCTCTCCTCCCCCTTCGACGCTGCGAAGGCCGATCGACGAATAGCTACACGGATTTCAAGATAAATCCAAACCTAGTTTTGAACCTTTCAGTTGAGGTACGGCTATATATATTTTCAACAGTTTTAACACCTTTAAACCGTTGTAAACTTTGAGAAATCATATTTTTTTTCGTGTGTTGACGAAATTCAGTGAAACAAGAAATAATGGACTCATGTGGACGTCTTCTACCTTATAGAAGAGACCGCATATTTTTCTGAGCCTTCTGCTATTTTTGGTGGAGTGGAACCCAAAGTGAGATTTCTAATTTATAAATGATATGGAAAACGACGATGTATAAATTATATAGTCGATGTATGAGTTATGTAAGCGTTGTACACCTCTTGTATAAGCGTTGTATGAGTTGTACGTTCGATGTATAAGTTGTATATGCATTGTAAAAATTATATATGTGCTGAAATAGAAGTGAATTGTTATATATATATATATATATGTATATATATATGTGTGTATATATATATATTTTATATACACGCCCCTCGTCCACAAACCATGGACGATATTTATTGGTTGTGATTGGTGTGAAAATTGATTAATAGCGAATGGTTGATTGGAATTGTTTGTGGTTGATATTGATTGATTGTGGTTGAAAAATACCCATTTGTGGTTGAGAAATATTTGGTTGAAACCACATAGGATTAGTTTGTGAAAATGAAATAAATATACATGTCGCCTGCGTGCGAACTAGATGCATGATCCCCATTTTCAAAAACCGCGACGTTTTAAGGTAGAGCGAGGAGCCGTACTAGGGACGGTCCCGGTTTTAACTACCCTGCCGTTATGCTGCCGAAATTTTGAATAATATTTATGTGTTTGAATTATTTTCATTTGTTGAAACTATATTTATTCGTTGAATAGAAAACCTTCATGTGTTGAATCGTTATTCATTCGTTGAATTAAAATTCATGTGTTGAATGGTGTTCGTGTTTTAAATATAAAAATCACATTTTTATCATCTATATAAACTATATAAAATAATCTCCTTTTGAAAGAAATTGTTTTATAATAAAAATCCTATTTTTATTACCTATATGAACTATATAAAATAATAGTGTTTTGAAATGAATTGTTTTACAATAAAAATCACATTGTTATTATATACATGAATTGTTAAATATAGTGAAGTGTTGAAATAGAAGACAGTTAGATAAAAATATCATTTTTATCAAATATATGAGAAGAATATAGCTTTGAAATCGAAGAATCGATATATATATATATATATATATATATATATATATATAATTGAAATATATCGAATAACGACGCTGCAGTTCGTATTTTGAAACCGTGATTTCAAACGATTATACAGGGAGATCCGACCATCGAATTTTCCTGAAATCACAACCGCTGGGTTCGCTTTGGAAATATCTTTCCAACGGCACCAACTTTGTAAAAATCCAACGGTTGGATTGTTTGGAATGTTTAATTCAAATCTGAAGAAAAACAGTGCCAGAATCGATTATATATATATATATATAATTATATTTAATCGAATGACGACGCTGCAGTTCGTATTTCGAAATCGAAACTTCAAACGATTATACCGAGAGATCCGACCGTCAGATTTTCCCGAAACTGGAACCGTTGGATTCATTTTGAAAAGATCTTTCTAATGATGTAAATTTTTTAAAGATCCAACGGTTAGATTTTCAGATATGTGTAAATAAAATATGAAGAAAAACAGAGCCACGACCACGTTATGGCCCGAAGCGTCATTTTGAATAAATTGGCTATTTTAAAATAAATAAAAATAGCGATAAATCATTATAAAATATTATAAACGATAGGGATGTGAAATTTAGAAACTAACTGAAGGTTGGCTAAGTCGAATGGTTTCCTGGGTATTGATCTGATGTTGGTTTCGGCCTTCGGGGTTAATATTTGGGAAATCGTTCTCTTACTGATTGACGGCTAGTGACTAATGAATCGAAATGATGCGTGTGTATGTCAGTGTTGCACTTGTTTATTATATATGTGAGTTGCTCAGAAAGACCGGGTTTATCCCATTCTGAATAACTGAATCGACGATAAGGAATTGAAGATGAAGACGGTGGTCGAAGACCGGAGATCTTCACCTCGTTTGGATGGTAACCGAGGTCCTGATTGGGAGGCATCCCGAAATATGGATAATGAGTGGTGATCGTCCAGACGTACGTGGTGGTCGATGGGTTTGCGAGGTTTATAGTGCCTTCGGTTTCGTTCAGACACAGAACGGACTTGTAAATGGACTGTGTGTCTGACATTGGATTTTATTTTGTGTTGATTGATCTCTATCAAATATACATCTGTTTGGCGGCGGAAAATTTATTCTTTTGCTTAACGCCCTTCTCTGAAACGCACGAGCTCAGAGGTTGTATATCGATGGACATCAGTCGCATGGCATGAATTGCTAGTGTGGCATGCCTAAGTGGCAAATGATCAGGGCTTCTGTTGAAAAGCAAAGTCTTGTGGTGATGATCAAAGCACCGCCTGTGTGGCGTAGCTTTGTGTATAACGTGAATTCGCGAGCCTCACTCCCCGGTATGAACCAGAAACGGGAGAAGGACCTCAGGGAGGGCATGCGTTTCTTTCTAGCTAGGAGTTGTGTCATCGTTGTTACATGGCCCGACATTTTACTTATGTGGATAATGGATAGCGAGGCACCTCGGATATATCGGTCGGTCCGGGACCGATGGAGCCATTCGTTGGCTCCTTTACGCCCCATAGGGTGGAGAAACACATTGTTCAGGAATTTTAATCCACATCGGTGGACCGGCCCTGTCGCTCCAAGGGCCCACCTGAGTCTGGGCCCTGAGACGCGGGCTAGATTGTCTCGAAGTCGATAAGGACTATCTTTTGCCTTGGTTCATGACGGAAATCCAATTTCCAAATACGTGACTGTGCGGTTTTGATTGTATACCTATATATGGCGACATAGTGGTATGGGGCATTAATGCCATCTATGATTGATATTTATGATTTGAAATTGTTTTCAAACATATAAACACTAGTAATAATATCAAATGCCTTTGTTTTATTCGTATCAAGCATATTTTGGCCGTTATAAGGTAAAAACTCTATCCTCCGGTTTGCGTTGCATTGTGTGATGGGAACTGAGTCTTATAATGGCTTCCTTTTTATAAAAAGCATTGCGTTGTTTAAAAGAAAGATTTGTTTTAAAGCACTGGCAATCCAATGGAGTAAACCCGTTCCACGAAAGTGGCGTGGTCCTGTGATTAGCCATATTATAAATGTGTTGAGTAGATTTCTCATACCAGTCCCATGACTGACTCGTAGTTTGTTTCACTTTCAAACTCGGGTGCCCCTTTTACTACACGGGCAGCCTTGTATTCAGGTTTAGCTGGCTCTGTCTGGATAGCTGGAGCTGAAGATGGATTCTATTATTTGTCTCTTTTTATGCTGTTCAGCTCCTATTGTACATATTGTGTTTGTTTCCGCTGTAGACATTTATGTATAGCTGAACTGTATTTGTACTAAGTATGATCCTGTATACTGTGTAACTCTGATGATTACGTTTGTCCAGTGTATTCTATTGTACATTATCTGGTGTGTTTATTTAATTCTGTTCTGATATTATCCGTTTCTGTGTTATATTCCAAAGATAACCCTTGTCACCGTCAATACGGGGTTTGGGGTCGTCACACGCAAGCCGAAGCCCAATTATCAACAAGTAAGCAATGACATTCGAAGCATCAAAGAATTCTTTACAGAGCAACCAGAGAAGTCGCGATTTGATTTAGGGACAAAAACCCTAATTTCTATTTGGTTGGCCATTAAAGAAAAGAGAAAGCCAATCTGTTTAAGTGAGAAAAGGGACCGAGCTTGTTTTTTATTAAAAGGGATTTTTGGGTTTTTTGTTTTGTTTTTTGTATTTCTTTTGTAAACGATCCACAATTTTCTAGTTTACTTTAAACTGGGGATTACGAGTTATGAGTTTGCAGTTCAGGGAAAATCTGGAATTGGGGATAAAGTTTAGTGTAGGGTTTTGAGCGTAGGATTAGAATAGTTAGGAGCAAGTGTCGCGAGTTTACAGGGAATGTGTAATCGTAGAGATTGTTTTAATTCTAGTAAAAACCTTGGGGAATGCAACAGTAGGCAGGGTTTGCCGAAGCTGGGTAAAATCTGTGTCATTTATTTTTTACGTTTATTTTCTCTACTGCAATCTGTGCTGATAATTTTAATATCTCGCAAAACTGGAATAAACCCTATTCACTCTCCCCTCTAGAGTTAATCTAGATCCTACACCTATTATATTACTTTCTCGTCTTATATAATTTATTATAATATGTTATATTCCCCATTTATTACATACTTCACAAGTTTATTATTATTTAACATAATATTTACAGTTATGACATTAATCTACTTACCGTCTTCGTAAGCTTACCCATTTAGAGGAAAAAAATTCACACTCCTTATCTAGTTGATTGTTGGAAATATACCAAAATCTATTTCTATAATATAAATTAATCAATACACGTAATTGCAAGATATTACCCTTTACAAGATTATTTTTTAACTACTAGTTAGCGTGCAATACGACTAAATCCCTATTTCGCACTAACCCATATTATGTCCTCTCTTTTTTCTTGCACTTAGTTCTTCATATTTAACAGGAATTTAATTATGGAAGTATATCCCTTTTTCACAACCAAGCGATTCAATTCATTACTAATTTTCACTTTTTATAAGTTATATTATTATTTCCTGTCTCTTATCTATTTTCCAAATTATGTATTTATTCCATTTTAAATCTGGAAGGTGATTCCTTACAAATAGTATGAAAATTCTCGAATTTACCCTTTTTTACAAATTTACTGCACATAGCCTTAATTATGCCACGTTTATCTATGTCACATTTATTTATTAAGCCTTACCAAGTTTGCCTACTTCCAAATTTCCCTTTTATTACAGTTTTGGCATAATATATTTATTTAACCTCAAATCATCAAATTTCCCTCTTTTGTTCATAATTCCAATTAATTTGCACATAACCACGATTCGATTAATTTGTGCCTAACCACAATTCAATTATATTGCGCATAACCACAATTCAACTAATTTGCGCATAACCATAATTCAATTATTTTTCATCTAACTATAATTCAATTTAAATCTGTAAAATTCGATGTAGAAAGGAGGAAAAGAGAGTTGAGAGAATATTTTATTAACTTTATAGGAGTCGATCAATATCATATACCATTATATGAAAATATAATTTAAATATACTCACTTCAGATTTGCGCTGTAATATTTTGGATCTGTGTTATTTTTTTTAATTCGGATCTATAGATCTATCTAGACAGAGGATCTGGGCATCTATAGCTTAGAGCACAACCTTCGTCTCTAAATCTTGAATCGGAAATCCTAAACTTATATATATTTTTGATTTATAGGAGAAAAGAAATGGCAGAGCTCTGACGCCCTTTCAGAAAATATGAGTTAGAGGCTAGGCCATGTTGGTCTATTTATTGCTTAACATTATTATTTCCTTAATGTTTTAAATTTGTTTCTCTCCATTGGTTTACCCATCAGTTTCAAACTTAAAAGTGTATTCATTATGCATATAAATTTTCTTTCATTCTTAAAACGTATTGAATTTCAATTTTAAATGTTGTCTTTTTTGAAATTAATATGCATGCATATATTCTTGAAATATATCAATGCATATTTATACGTACTTACTTCATTTGTTTTGAATTAAAACATTATTTTAACTAATGTTGTTTAGATTCCCTTTTTATTGTGTGCTTTTATTCCATTTATGTCACGCATTGTTAATAAAAGAAATATTACAATTTGACATTAATTGCTTTCCATTTCTAACGTACACTTAATTTTAATTTTAAACGTGCGTCATTTCTTGATTATTTTTTTGAACAAACGGGTACTTATATTACAACATAGGAAGTACAAAAGGTTTTGAGCTGGGATAAATTACAACAACCAGAAAGAAAATGGATATTATACAAAGGAAATTAAACCAGCTCAAAAACCAAACAGAACATCCCCAAAAACAAAACAACAGACAACACATGATTAAACAAGACATAGCCACTACAACACAACACACAAGAAAAACTACACAATAGATCCAAATGCCCAGTAAGCCCAGCCCACATCATTCACCGAAGCTGCTAAAAGCCAACTGAGAATCCAAGTTGGCATGCACCTAACATAAACATGTAGCAAAGGATCATGCAACAAAAAGATATCCCAAAATTCCAACAACCAAAACAAATCACCATCAGAAATACCATCACCAGGAACTCCACATCTGAAGCAGTAACTCCATGGACGTTGCATGCATCAATCTAAAAAAATCAGCTTAAAGCAATAAACACAGGAAATCATTTTCCAAAACATTAATATAATAAACAAGCCCAATTACCCAAATAGCAGCAACAATCTCCATAATACCAGATTTTCCAGAGGAAGAAACATCAAGAGAAGAAGAGAACACCCAATTTCATCGCCAACACTAAGCTTCAGACTCAGAAAGCAGTCATGTAGAAACATAAATCTGGCTCTAGAAACAAAACCAACCACTCCAAAACTGCAAACAGATAAAGGCATTCATTTCTGGGTTATACCTCCCTTAGAAATTCCTCCTATATTTTCTCCTCCTTTTAATTTTCTTGTTTTTGATCTAGTCTGGATTTGCTGCATAAGTTTAATCCATTCTGGATTATCCTTAACCAATGGTTCTTCATTTACAAGTCTGTTACCCTTTTAATACTTATTGGATTAAAATTAGTTTTCCTCTTCTTGAAACTGCTAGTAGAACTGTAAGAGCAAAGAGAACTATCCGACTCGCTCATAAGAAAGTCTCTATTATCCACATCTTCTCCATTTAGAAAATCAGTCTTATTTCCAATGTTATTCATATTGAAATCCTTCACATTCTCTTCATCTTTACCTAAAGCCTTAGACTTACTGTGAACTTCTAAATCTTTTATACTAGCAAACTTATCCATATCAGAAGAATGACCAACATTGAAATCTACTTTTGATGAACTACAAACCTATAAATTATCTGTCAACACTTCTAAACATTTTGTATCACTCTGAGTAATTTCCTTTGACTTGGTATTATCTTCATTATTAACCAACACCTTACCACTATCTTCTTTATCACCCAAAGCATTGACTGCATTATCATCTTCATATATCCTCTTATCTTGAAATAACTTATGAACCTCATTATCTTCTGTATTCATCACTGCAGCATTGGTGTTATCATTTAACTTACCATTAACTTCCCTGTAATTCCCATAAGTCTCACCCATTCTTTCAACGTCAGTATCAACATCCATTCTAACCTCTGTATATAAACTATCCTTAGGTATCCAGACTTTATTTGATTCGCAAACCACATCAGAGTGCCCAAATACATTACAAATAGAACATACAAGCGGTTTCCATTCATAATGAACCTTTTTCCAAACTAAATCCCCATTATAATATTGTATTGGAACCATTTTAGGAAATTTAAAGTCAATATTAATCTCTACTAACACTCCAGCATACGAAATGTGTGACGACCCCAAACCCCGTACTGACAGTGGCAAGGGTAATCTTTGAAATATAACACATCAACCGATAATAACAGAACAAAATTAAATAAATACACCAGATAATGAACAAATATAACACTGGATAAACGTAACCATCAGAGTTACACAATATACAGGATCATACTTAGTACAAATACAGTTCAGCTATACATAAATGTCTACAGCGGAAAACAAAACATAATGTTCAATAGGAGCTGAACAACATAAAAAGAGATAAATGAGAATCCATCTTCAGCTCCAGCTATCCAGAAAGAGCCTGCTAATACCTGAATACAAGGCTGCCCATGTAGAAAAAGGGGCACCCAAGTTTGTAAGTGAAACAAACTACGAGTCAGTCATGGGATTGGTATGAGAAATCTACTCAACACATTTAAAATATGGCTAATCACAGGACCACGCCACTTTCGTGGAACGAGTTTACTCCATCGGACTGCCAGTGCTTTAAAACAAATAATTCTTTTAAACATCACACAATGCAACACAAACCGAAGGATAGAGTTTTACCTTATAATGGCCAAAATATGTTTGATACGAATAAAAAAAAGCATTTGATATTATTACTAGTGTTTATATGTTTCAAAAACAATTTCAATCATAACAATCAATCATAGACGGCATGGGTACCGTATATCATGTCGCCATATATATATATATATATATATATACATACATACAATCAAAACCGCACGGTGTCGTATTTGGAAATTGGATTTTCATCATGAACCAAGGCAAAAGATAGAGACGCTCTAGCCCGTGACTTAGGATCAGAACGCATCGACCCTCGGATCGTCAGGGCCGGTCCACCGATGTGGACTAAAATGCCTGAACACTGCGTTTCCTCGCCCAATGGGGCGTAAGTGAGCCAACGAATGACGCCATCGGTCCCCGGATCGACCGATTTAACCGAGGAGCCTCGGAACAGCAACAACCACATAGGTGAAAATAATATAAATGTCAGCCAGTTCAAGCATCGACACCACCTCTAGCTAGAAGGAAACGCATGCCCTCCTTGATGTCCTCTCCCGTTTCTGGTTCATACCGGGATGTGAGGTTCGCGAATTCACGTTATACACAAAGCTACGCCACACAGGTGGTACTCTGATCATCAACCACAAGACTTTGCTTTTCAACAAAAGCCCTGATCACTGCATCTTAGCATGCCACACAGGCAATTCACGCCACGTAACTGATGGCTATCAATCACACAGAATGAATTCCAATGTCAGACACACAGTCCATTTACAAGTCCGTTCTGGGTCTGAACGAAGCCGGAGGCACTATATACCTCGCATACCCATCGATCTCCACGTACGTCTGGACGATCACCACTCATTATCCATACTTCAGGAGGCCTCCCAATTAGGACATCAGTTACCATCCAAACGAGGTGAAGAACTCCGGTCTTCGACCACCGTCTTCATCTTCGATTTCTTATCGTCGATTTAGTTATTCAAAATGGGATAAACCCGGTCTTTCTGAGCAACTCGCATATATAATAAACCAGTGCTAAACAAACACAACATACGCATCATTTCAATTCATTGGTCATTAACCATAAATCCGCAATAGAACGATTTCCCAAATATTAACCCCGAAGGCCGAAACCAACATCAGATCAAAACCCAGGAAACCATTCGACTTAGCCAACCTTCAGTTAATTTCTAAATTTCACATTCCATACCGTTTATAATATTTTATAATGATTTATCGCTATTTTTATTTATTTTAAAATAGCCATTTTATTCAAGCGACGCTTCGGGCCATAACGCGGCCGTGGCGCTGTTTTTCTTCATATTTGATTTACACATATCTGAAAATCTAACCATTGGATCTTCATAAAATTTATATCATTAGAAAGATCTTTTCAAAACGAATCCAACGGTTCCAGTTTTGGGAAAATCCGACGGTCGGATCTCCCGGTACACTCGTTTGAAGTTTCGATTTCAAAATACGAACTACAGCGTCGTTATTCGATTTAATTTAATTATATATATATATAATCGATTCTGGCGCTGTCTTTCTTCAGATTTGAATTAAACATTCCGTACAATCCAACCGTTGGATTTTCAGAAAGTGGGTACCGTTGGGAAGATATTTCCAAAGCGAACCCAACGGTTTCAATTTCTGGAAAATCCGATGGTCGGATCTCCTGCACTAATCGTTTGAAATCACGGTTTCAAAACACGAAATGCAGCTTCGTTGTTCGATATATTTTAATTCTATTTATATATAAATATATCGATTCTTTGATTTCAAAGCTATATTCTTTTAATACTTTTTATAAAAATGATATTTTTATCCAACAAACATTAACTTCGACACTTCACTATTTTTCACAATTCATTTCAAGACAATTTCGGGACAAACATTAACTTCGACACTTCAACAAACATTAACTCATGTATATAGTAAAAATGTGATTTTTATGGTAAAACAATTCATTTCAAGACACGATTATTTTATATAGTTCATATAGGTAATGAAAATATGATTTTTATTACAAAACAATTTATTTTAAAACACGAATACCATTCAACACATGAATTTCTATTCAACGAATGAATTTCTATTCAACACATGAAGGTTTTCTATTCAACACACGAATATAGTTTCAACACATGAAAATAATTCTAACACATGAATATTATTCAAAATTTCGGCAGCATAACGGCAGGGTAGTTAAAACCGGGGCCGTCCCTAGTACGGCTCCTCGCTCTACCATAAAGCCTCGCAGCTTTTGACAATGGGGATTTCATGCATCTAGTTCGCACGCAGGCGGCATGTATATTTTTTTTCCATTTCCACAAACTAATCCTATGTGGTTTCAACCAAATAATTCTCAACCACAAACGGGTATTTTTCAACCACAACCAATCAATTTCAACCACAAACAATTCTAATCCACCATTCATAATCAACCAATTTTCACACCAATCACAACCATTAAATATCGTCCATGGTTTGTGGACGAGGGGCGTGTGTATATATATATATATTTTATATATAAGCATTTCACTTCTATTCAACACATATATAATTTTTACAATGCATATATAACTTATATATCGAACGTACAACTTATACAACGCTTATACAAGAGGTATACAACGCTTATATAACTCATACATCAACTATATAATTTATACATCGTCGTTTTCCATATCGTTTATAACTTAGAAATCTCACATTAGGTTCCACTCCACCAAAAATAGCAGAAGGCTCAGAAAAATATGCGGTCTCTTCTAGAATGTAGAAGACGTCCACACGAGTCCACTATCTCTTGATTCACTGAATTTCGTCAACAAATAAAAAAGATATGATTTTTACAGTGAAATCAAAAACGGTAGCGCTTTAAACTGCTATAATAGAGTTTAAAATTATATAGGCCATACCCTTTTCAAACCTGTTCAAAACTAGGTTTTAGATTTTCACGAGATCCGAGGCACGAGAGGACGATCGGGTTGCGCAGCGTCAAATGGGGAGGAGAGAGCTTCCCGGCGCTGGTGGTGGGGTCCAGTTCGACACTGGTAGGTGGTCGGGGCGGCGGTCTGAAGGTGGCGACTTTGGAGGAGGAGATCTCGCTGATGAGGCGATGAGGGGTGGTGCAACGGAGACTGATTTAAAGAGGAGGAGGGGGTTGTCGAAGTTGACCGGCGGCGGCGGCTGGAGGTGGCTTTAGCGGCGGGAATCAGAGGGGAGGGTTCAAACGGGTTTCCGCCTTCAGATCCGCATCGGGGAGACAGAAAATATGATGCGCTCTTTATTTTTTTTCTAATTTTCTTATTGGCTCGGAGAGTATTTATTTCAAAAAATAGGGTTTCTCGCTACGAACTCCAATCCAGACCCAACGACTGTCGTCCCTAGCATTTTACCCCCATTCCGAACATAATAGGATATGTTTCGTAGGCCCATTCGACTGTTTCAGTCAGTTTTCCTTCAATTTAAAATATATAACATTCAATATACGATTTGAACGTACATTTCAATTTTCCAGGGCCACAAACTGATTCAAAAAATTCCAGAAAAATAAATCTAGCTATGTTTTGACGATACGGTCCTAACAAAACTAGTTTTGTCGAATTCTGAGACTGTTTGAAAAATGGCCCTTTTCTGGTCGATCCAATTTAATAGAAATCGACAAAACACATTTTCCTTTGCCACGCTCACATACTAGCTTCAAAAATTATGAAATTTGAAACCTAGCAATAGTTTAACATCCCGGATCCAACAAAAGTGGTTTCGTCGAATTCCGAGATCGTTTGCAAAATGGCCATTTTCACGGGCTATATAAACTATATAGCGACCTTTCTGAAAATTCACTTGGCCATAACTTTTGTTTCCTGCTATGAAACTTCGATTTTTCAGATTCGTTAGAAAGATATCCACTAACAGATTTAAATATTTTGGGTTTCACTAAAATCCATTTTGTTTTGCACCCGGTACAGTCAGTCAAAGTTTGAAATGAAAATTTGAAACTGTCGTGCCATTTCAGGCCTTGTTTATAATTAGGAATAATTATATTCCTTTTCAAATGTCGATTCAAACTTACTTTTCATCATTATTATTTAAAATATTTATTTTAAATATTTAAAATCCACTAAAATAGCCAATTTAAAAATTTAAAATTGGTTCAGATTTTCCGGGTCGTTACAATCTCCCCAACTTAAAACTTTTCGTCCCCGAAAAGGAACAAAGTCGAAAGTGGTTTGATTAGTCATCTCTATGTTCAATCAGGCTTCCATTCTTCAACTTTTTAGTTTCTGAGAATTTTCAAATTCTTCAAAAATTTTGCTAACACCCGGAATTTTCGAAAATTTTCGCCATAACCTACTTTGTACGGGGAGGGGTTTGGAAATTTATTGGGTCGTATTAGGTACCCAATAAATCCTATAAAGCATACACATATTTATAGTGATATATTCTGGTGTTTACAGGGGAGCATGTATAGATAATAACTCCAGAGAATAAATTCTCGTCACCCTGTCAAAGCCTGAGGGAGTGTGTATTTTTAATTGCTCCAGAGAATAAATTCTCGTCACCTCGTCCCGTGTGGGAAATAAATAATCCATGTGCCATATCTAATGACTAGAGAGACGTGATTATTGTCAACTCCGGACCCGTATGGGGTTTTTATTATTTTGGCAATTTGCCGTTACATTTTATATGGTCCATATCAGTCATCAGTTCAACCTGTAATATATAGTCATCGCCATACAAGCCTCTCGCTTGTATGGTAAATCTTCCACCTCGTCACACAAGCTCCAAATGCTTATGTGGTATATGATGAAGTATGTCTATCTTCAAGAAGTATGCCATGTAGTGTTGTTTAATATTAACTGTTACTACCCTATGGCGACGTTTATTATTACACACAGAACAACCAGCACTCTGCATCCAATGGCATTCACAGGAGTTGATATAATAATATTTTGCATCCAACTCATTAAGATTTATCTATTTGTTGGGCACGCAAATAATTTCTTTACTCAACAGCTATCCATTTACCTGTTCAACCATATATAATGCACATGTATATATTTCTATCTATTTTTAAATCAGTTCAATGTGTGATTTAATCGAATAAATTCTACTATTATTCTCTTATTGATTAAATTAACTATCGTTTTAATAATTTAATTAATCAAATCTACTATCACACAATGCAAACAACAATCAAATTGTTTTTAACTTTTCAAAAATGTCCTAATCAATTGCAATACTCTTTTAAAATCATTCAGACTATAGAATTAGAAGTGCACATCAATGCAAAGAAAATAACGACAAAGTTGAGAACAACTGGAAATCTCAAAATATGGTAAATGTACCTTGCACCGGAGTCAATCAGAGATATCCACTCGGCACTTATGATAGGCTTTCTGAATGCTCTCCTCAGTTTCCAAAGTACAATCTCGCGGATCTCCACTCCATTGCACTTTGACTAAGTGAACCTTCTTGTTCCTCAGCTCTTTGGTTTCTTTGCCAATAATCCTGAGCGGCTCTCTTCTCACATCCAATTCTGGAGTAATTTCAATATCTTGCTGTGCGGCCTCTTCCACAACCAAGTCTGGATCATGGATGTGCTATCGAAGTTGAGATACGTGAAATACATCATGCACTCCAGGAAACCAATCAGGCAATTTGTAACGACCCGTGTTTTTCGACCATTTGAATATGAATATTTAAATTAGTTTTAAATATTATATTGGAGTATTAATGGAATTTAATATTGAATTCGTTATTTAAAAACGAAGTTGAACGTTATAATTTATATATAATATAAATTCGAGCTTGAAAATGGCGTGCAGTTCGTAAATTCGAGCTTTGAACTTCAACTGAGAATACAGGATTCGATATAAGTCGGATTTCTGTGAAACAAGACACGTTGGGACCGTATTGACAATAGTTTTCATATGAAAGAGAAAAATCCAGATTCCCTGTTATAGATTGCGAGTTATGGCCAAATCAAATTTTGAAATAGTCGCTATGGAAAATCGTTATTTAATTTATTGGCCTTTAAAATGGCCGTTTTGCAAACGGACTCAGATTTCGATAAAACCAGTTTCATTAGAACCGTATCGTTAAATTATTGTCAGAAAATCAAACTGCGTGGAAAACCGATGTCATATATGACCACGGTAGCCGTAAACGCCCATATAATTTCTATAGCGCGCATTCAAATAAATAAAAGGAGTATTTGAATGTAACTTGAGCAGACGATCGAATTAGGCCATGAAACCAGTTCCGTTGAGTTCGTATCGTCGATTAGAGTCAGGATAGGTATATAGTTTGTTATTTTTAGAGCTCGGGAAATTTGGTGTTAAAAGGGGTATTGCGGTTCGGGGTAAAAACAGCCTTCCGGGGCAACAGTCTCAGAATGCGACGAAATTAGTACCGTTGGGTTCGTATCGAAAAGTTATTTTCGATGTTCGCAGTTTCAAGTTGATTTGATTTATCTGGTGACCGTGAAAAAATTAAACGTGTGTTCATTTCTGGTTTCATAAAGGAAATTTTTTCATATGACCTCGGATTTCGACGAAACTTGTCCCATTGGGCCCGGAATATCTTTTTACACCAAGATTAGCTTTTTTGTCAGTAAACGAAAATCGTCTGTAGTGATTTTTAACACGGTTTCTCCACGACGAAGTTTCGTACCTTATAATATGAATAAAACTATCCATCCGTGATGTGCCACCCAAACATTTCTTTCCTTTGTCTACCATTACACAGACACCGTGCCGACCAAGGTATTGAGTTGCTCAGCCAAGTACAAGCTTTTATCAGCTACCCTGTATAGTCACTGTAACCCTATTCCCCTAAGACTTGGCACCCACGCTGTCTTCTTCATATAAAATGTCTCTCGCTCTTTTTTTTTCCTTTGTTTCTTTTTGCATTGCCTTCTGTAAATGGCAAAACCGATTGTTTCCCATCGAAAAAAAAAAAAAAAAGGAAAAGGGAACCGAAAGGAAAAGGGGCATGAAGTAGCGCCTGATGGGTGTAGCGGGTTGGTAGGGAGCGGTTATGGGTTTTGTAGAAGGGAGTATGCGAAAGGGGGAGGAGAAATCTGGGGTGGCGTTGGGTTCATGGTTAGATGAAGGGACCTTGTACGAAACACAGCAGGAGATTGGAAGGCACAAAGACGAACGAGAAATGAGGAGCGTGGGTTTGCTGATGTCGTTCGAAGCCGTGAGGGAAGGATTAAGGAAAAAGCAGCGGCCCAGTTTATAATAAAAGTAAATAGTTTAAGCTTAATAATTAACTGATTAAGTAACCATTATTTTAATGGTTTTAATCACATAATGATGGACTGTAAATGGTGCAGGTCATGGGGAAACGAAGTAGAAGATTGGAAAAGTGATGAAAGGTGGCTGTACGTGTTGGGAGGAGTTTTTGTTGAGCTGTTCATTTTGCTGAAGGAAGTCGGCATATTTACTAATTCATGATCTTATAATAAACTAATTAAATCCGTGTTGGCTTCTACAGATGAAACTGGAAGAAGGCAAGACGAATTATCGGATCCTAAAGCATGAACATACGAGAATTCAGCCGTAAATTTTTAGTCATGTAATTAGCATAATTTTTTTTAGTAATTAAGAGATAAATTAGAATAAATTAATTATATAACTTAAAATGATGATAACTTACTCATATCTGATCAGAACTGCACAAACCAGATGTCGTGGAACCACGTTGGAAAGCACTACATCATGGAACCAACCTGGACGCTTTTGGAATCGACTGAGATTTTCAGTTAAATTAAAACACTTGTTTAATTTAACTGAAACGAGCCGATTAAACAACGGTATCAACTCAAGGTGAGTTAAACTCACTCAGTTACCCTTTTTATATTTTATATAAATTGGGTGTTTTTATTTTGTGTGCCCTGTTTGCCAATGGTTGACTGCCTTGCTAGTTATCTATTTAACTGTTGATTTAAACGATGAAATTAAACTGTGTTTAATTTCAGTGAAATATCAAATCGTTATTTTAACGATTGGTTCCAATAAAGGTAACTCACCTTGGTTGGTCATGTTTATTTATAAACATGTTTAAAATGGTTGCATTGTTGAATTGCTTGTGGTTGATGTTGAATGGTTGCTATTTAGTGTTATCAGTTAAACAAAACTGAATGGTCTGATTTGAGATAACCATTTGAATACAGGGAAGAACAGGTTGGAGGGACCCAACCGGATCCCTCAAATATATTATTTACTTTCATATTACCATATATGAACTGTCCTGTTAGGGTTGATTGATTTGATGGTTGATTTTTGAATGTTCAACATCTGTTAGTTTAAACCAATGGGTGATATTGGTTGGGTATTTGGCAGAGTATGGCCTATAAAATCAATCAGGTTATAAATACCGATTCACCATCAGGTAAATCGATAAGGATGAAGTTATAAAATTTATTTTATTGGATTTTGAATACATCATTTGAATAAAAGTTATTTAAGGAAATTAATTAAATAAATATTTTTATTTGTTTAAGACTTTGATTTGTTATGAATTTATTTTGCAAAGCAAATGCTGATGTTAATCAGATTTACCAGTTGAAGAATAAGAAATGAATTAAATGGTTAAACCTTGAAATGTGTTTTGTAAAGAAAACAAATAATTAGAATTTATTTAAATTAATTATATTTTTGATTAATTTAAAGCGAGGATTGTTGAAATCGGTTAATGAGATAATCAAGTTTTGAGTTAATTAAATCGACCGTTTGGAATTAGAATTGTTTATCAAGTTAATGTGTTTTGACTAAAATAGTTAAATGACTATTGTTTGAATTTAAATAAGGATTTAAAAGGGATTTAATATTTAATTTAGTTAATAAAGGGATTAACTACTAAAGTAGTTCATGTTTGAAATAAGTTATTATTTTAATTAATGATAAAGTTAGGAATATATTTTTAAAATGGGAATTCATTTAAAAAGTTACCGAATGTGAGATGCAAGCCAATTGAATGGTGAAAGGAAATAAACATACTCAATTATATGAATTAAGTGAAAGGAGATTACGATAAAAGGGTTTATTACAAACCAGAGGTTTAAGTGAGATTTAAAGTGTAAGACGTTAATTTTACATTAACGTTATTTGGAAATGAAATCAAGTAACAAGCGAGTTTTGAAATGAGATTTCAAAAGTGGGAAAAGGTTATATATATATTTAAAAGGGGATTGGAAAATGTGAATTTGGGGTTAAATAAGGGGTCATAAGGTTGTATAACCAAACCAGAGTTAAATGGAATTTGTTTGGAGATTTGAATGGAATGTTGAGTTCCTGATTACAACTTATATTTATCTGAAGATTTGAACGTTGTTGATTAAGGTCTGAGAGGTAACTGAAATACCCCAACTTGAACAACATCGGGATTATCTGAAGATGGCATTAGTTGGTAATCGTAAGAGAGATTAGCGATAATCGATTAGTTCCATTTGTGAAATAATAAAGCAACATTGGTGGAATCTTGGAAATATATATGTATATATAACAAGAGACCCAAAGTAAAGTAAATCAGTATGCAAGAATATAGTTATTCGAGATAAAATTAGTAAAACATAGTTATTCGGCTAAGTTGCCATTACGTACGACTGCTAGCGTAATTCGCAGGGCTGCAGATAGCCTACGGCGGTCGGATGTTTCCTGAGGGATTCAGGCGTAACCATTGTGATCGCTGTGATCTAGAGTCAAGCGAATGGAGTTAAGACGAATGTTAGTTAATCGATTTGAGTTATTCAAATATCGTATTTTTGAATATTAAAAGAATTGGAAGTTAAATTTAACAATAGTAAATCAGTTTAATTAAAGGCCAAGTGATGCTGAATACTGAACCAGTGAACTCATTGGAGTGTCATGATTGAAACCCTGTTTATTTTGATAGTTAAAACACCGACTATCAAACCTGACCAATACGATTGTTGGTGTGGGAAGACCGGGATCGAATTTACATTCGAAAACCATTCCGACCAACAAATACGTGAAGATATTTGAAGACGGTCGAGATGGAGCATTGAAGACCGTGGATCTTCATAAGCGGAGGAACTGCTAAGAATCTCTGGTTTAGCGGCCCGAGATAAACTATGGTTCGGTCGTGGTTGGAATCCACGAGTGCAAGGACTTCTCGCTACTGATCCATGGGGTGATTCCTATATGGATGCGGTAGGAGAGTGCCTTCGGTTCATCCTGTTCCTGGATGACTTGTATGGACGAATGTCTGACAGAGTATCTTCGAAGGATCACGTACGTTGATTTCTTCAAACGTGCTATGGTTGTTGGCGGAGAATCGCCGTTCTCTAGCTTTCGGCTAGAGTATTTTTGTGGACGTCAATTAGTGATATCTGATGAATTTGACGATGTGGCATTCAAAGTGAATGGCGCCCAGATGTTCAAGATTTAATTATGACCTCAAGCCTCATCAACCGGGAAATGACAAAAATCGGGCAGGCAGCATGGCTATGTGGGTCGCTCCCATTAGGGTGTAGAATCACCTATCTAGAGGAAATCCTATTTGCTTCTTAAATCTATGTTTCGATGCTGTCCCTTGTCGGGAGACGGTTGCTGATCCCAACCGTCGGTGATATACATTCGATACACTCAAGCGAAATGAGTGGTCGGTCATGTGAGGGCCGGGTTGCAAGAAGTTCTTGTGGAACCCAGCGTATTCGTCTCTAGAGATACACTATCGGAAGGTGGACCCATACCTTGTCAAGTTGGAATCCAATATCCAATAAGCGCCTGCGGTTTTGATTGTATACTATATATGTGGAGCGTGAGATGCAAGCGTTCCACTAGATTGTTATTTACTTGTATTTAGACATTATTATAATATCAGACAAGATATTGGTTTCAAACTGTTTTTGGGTTATCGTAAGGTAAAAACCGTCCGTGTTTATGTGTGGATTTGGTCTTACGATTATCTTTTTCCTTTGAAAAGATTTTGAACTATAAAATCATGATTGGATGATTCACCCTTATTACTGTGCGAGTTTATCTCACTCTGGTTCACCAGACTGACCCGGTGTTTTGTAAATGCTCGGGTTAGACCGGGTTGTACAGGTTCAGGTTATCGACTGCTATGAAGAGACGGGCTGGAGTTGTTCAGACGTATGATATTACCACTATTCCGCTGTGTGTTATATGAGGACAGATTATTATCACTGTCCAGATGTGTACTCTGATATTGTAAGTATTTTAATAGCTTTCAATAAAGATTATTTCGGTATTATATTTTGTTCCGCTGCGATGTGAGACTCTGGGTTGTGTTGTTTCTTCTTCTTCTATTCTAATATTTCTTTCTTTCTTATCTCACCCTCTAACTTCTTTCTATTAATGATCTGGAATGTTCGATGTCTGAATGGTCAACACGGTAGTTTGATGTTGATTTTCGGAGTCGAAAATCTCGGTTCGTTACAGTGGTATCAGAGCTGAAGGTTAAGTGATTACCTTGGCTCTGTGGCGTGACTCAGTAGAGATAGGGTTAGCAATACCCTAGATTGAGTTTGAGTGTATATATATGAGCGCGTATTTGTAAATTGATATAAAAACTGTTTATATTGTGTTGGTTGGTTTGTCGAGTAGTTTATGAATTCTGGTCGATACAGTAATGCAAACTGTGTCGATAAGTGTTTCTAAACTCTTGAACAGAATAATTCGACACAGTATGTTTTTGAAAGAGGGTAAATGAAATAATTTTACCCAAATTATATTTTGATATAAAAGAATGATTAATATTTGGAGTATTATAGTATATTCGATGTGTTGGTTGATTATAATTGAAATAGTTATATAAATAATAACCAATTAGAATTCGTATAATATAAAAGCGGATTTATTAAATCTGAAATCTAAATTAGGATTGGAATTAAAATTCCTTAAAGTGGGAAAGATGATTGCAAATGAACTTGAATTGTATATATGAGGTTTTTAAAATCCTGGGAGATTTTAAATTTGTTACAAGCATTGAAAGGGATATTTTGAAATGGATTCCAAAATGAAAGTGTTTAGAACTGGTTTTGAAAGTGACATAGTATTGAACTCACTTCGATAGCTGGAAAATAGATTCCGATGATGTGCGCGCCATTATCGGTATTCATTTTCGAGTTCTAAGTGACGGATTACTACCAAAGGTCTTGTTTTGAATTGCTTTGAGAAAAACAAGTTGTTTTGAATCCTGAAAAGGAATATTTGATTTTTGAAAGAACTGAACTGTTTAAAAACTCCCAGGGAAAGTGTTTGAGCAAGAACAAGATTAAGTCGAATTTGTGAAAGCAGACATGTATTGAATTGAAACAAATTAATTAGAAATTGACTCGGGATATAATATATCAAGTAGAATCAGATTTAAATTGGGAGACAGGAATCTGAAATGATGTTGGATTGGTAATTTAAGAGTTGAAATTGATGATGGATGGAAATTGAGTCAAGAATGGAATTTGGCTTGGACGCGTGAAGGATTTGGTTCTGAGGATAAAGTTGGAATTTTGGGGATGCATTTGTATATGCTGACAGGGTGGCAGACGGGAAAGATATAGTGATATGCCCGACGAAAAGGTACATGTTTATTTTCATATGGGATTGGTGATTTATGAGCCTATTTGGCAAGCCGCTTGGCTGTTTATTTTCTTTTGGATTGGAGAAGGCCTAGAAAGGCGAGTTGTGGTTGTACCGATTGAGCCGTACAGAGGAGATGCTGGCGAAATTTTTCGGAAATTTAAAGTGTTAGAAAATTTTCAATATTTTTGAAAATGTTTATTTACAGTATTGAATTGATTTTGATTTTAAATTAGATTTGAAATTAATAAGTTTATAACGTTCTTTCTTACCTTAGCAATTTCGAGGACGAAATTATTTTAAGGGGGGAAGAATGTAACGACCCGTGTTTTTCGACCATTTGAATATGAATATTTAAATTAGTTTTAAATATTATATTGGAGTATTAATGGAATTTAATATTGAATTCGTTATTTAAAAACGAAGTTGAACGTTATAATTTATATATAATATAAATTCGAGCTTGAAAATGGCGTGCAGTTCGTAAATTCGAGCTTTGAACTTCAACTGAGAATACAGGATTCGATATAAGTCGGATTTCTGTGAAACAAGACACGTTGGGACCGTATTGACAATAGTTTTCATATGAAAGAGAAAAATCCAGATTCCCTGTTATAGATTGCGAGTTATGGCCAAATCAAATTTTGAAATAGTCGCTATGGAAAATCGTTATTTAATTTATAGGCCTTTAAAATGGCCGTTTTGCAAACGGACTCAGATTTCGATAAAACCAGTTTCATTAGAACCGTATCGTTAAATTATTGTCAGAAAATCAAACTGCGTGGAAAACCGATGTCATATATGACCACGGTAGCCGTAAACGCCCATATAATTTCTATAGCGCGCATTCAAATAAATAAAAGGAGTATTTGAATGTAACTTGAGCAGACGATCGAATTAGGCCATGAAACCAGTTCCGTTGAGTTCGTATCGTCGATTAGAGTCAGGATAGGTATATAGTTTGTTATTTTTAGAGCTCGGGAAATTTGGTGTTAAAAGGGGTATTGCGGTTCGGGGTAAAAACAGCCTTCCGGGGCAACAGTCTCAGAATGCGACGAAATTAGTACCGTTGGGTTCGTATCGAAAAGTTATTTTCGATGTTCGCAGTTTCAAGTTGATTTGATTTATCTGGTGACCGTGAAAAAATTAAACGTGTGTTCATTTCTGGTTTCATAAAGGAAATTTTTTCATATGACCTCGGATTTCGACGAAACTTGTCCCATTGGGCCCGGAATATCTTTTTACACCAAGATTAGCTTTTTTGTCAGTAAACGAAAATCGTCTGTAGTGATTTTTAACACGGTTTCTCCACGACGAAGTTTCGTACCTTATAATATGAATAAAACTATCCATCCGTGATGTGCCACCCAAACATTTCTTTCCTTTGTCTACCATTACACAGACACCGTGCCGACCAAGGTATTGAGTTGCTCAGCCAAGTACAAGCTTTTATCAGCTACCCTGTATAGTCACTGTAACCCTATTCCCCTAAGACTTGGCACCCACGCTGTCTTCTTCATATAAAATGTCTCTCGCTCTTTTTTTTCCCTTTGTTTCTTTTTGCATTGCCTTCTGTAAATGGCAAAACCGATTGTTTCCCATCGAAAAAAAAAAAAAAAAGGAAAAGGGAACCGAAAGGAAAAGGGGCATGAAGTAGCGCCTGATGGGTGTAGCGGGTTGGTAGGGAGCGGTTATGGGTTTTGTAGAAGGGAGTATGCGAAAGGGGGAGGAGAAATCTGGGGTGGCGTTGGGTTCATGGTTGGATGAAGGGACCTTGTACGAAACACAGCAGGAGATTGGAAGGCACAAAGACGAACGAGAAATGAGGAGCGTGGGTTTGCTGATGTCGTTCGAAGCCGTGAGGGAAGGATTAAGGAAAAAGCAGCGGCCCAGTTTATAATAAAAGTAAATAGTTTAAGCTTAATAATTAACTGATTAAGTAACCATTATTTTAATGGTTTTAATCACATAATGATGGACTGTAAATGGTGCAGGTCATGGGGAAACGAAGTAGAAGATTGGAAAAGTGATGAAAGGTGGCTGTACGTGTTGGGAGGAGTTTTTGTTGAGCTGTTCATTTTGCTGAAGGAAGTCGGCATATTTACTAATTCATGATCTTATAATAAACTAATTAAATCCGTGTTGGCTTCTACAGATGAAACTGGAAGAAGGCAAGACGAATTATCGGATCCTAAAGCATGAACATACGAGAATTCAGCCGTAAATTTTTAGTCATGTAATTAGCATAATTTTTTTTAGTAATTAAGAGATAAATTAGAATAAATTAATTATATAACTTAAAATGATGATAACTTACTCATATCTGATCAGAACTGCACAAACCAGATGTCGTGGAACCACGTTGGAAAGCACTACATCATGGAACCAACCTGGACGCTTTTGGAATCGACTGAGATTTTCAGTTAAATTAAAACACTTGTTTAATTTAACTGAAACGAGCCGATTAAACAACGGTATCAACTCAAGGTGAGTTAAACTCACTCAGTTACCCTTTTTATATTTTATATAAATTGGGTGTTTTTATTTTGTGTGCCCTGTTTGCCAATGGTTGACTGCCTTGCTAGTTATCTATTTAACTGTTGATTTAAACGATGAAATTAAACTGTGTTTAATTTCAGTGAAATATCAAATCGTTATTTTAACGATTGGTTCCAATAAAGGTAACTCACCTTGGTTGGTCATGTTTATTTATAAACATGTTTAAAATGGTTGCATTGTTGAATTGCTTGTGGTTGATGTTGAATGGTTGCTATTTAGTGTTATCAGTTAAACAAAACTGAATGGTCTGATTTGAGATAACCATTTGAATACAGGGAAGAACAGGTTGGAGGGACCCAACCGGATCCCTCAAATATATTATTTACTTTCATATTACCATATATGAACTGTCCTGTTAGGGTTGATTGATTTGATGGTTGATTTTTGAATGTTCAACATCTGTTAGTTTAAACCAATGGGTGATATTGGTTGGGTATTTGGCAGAGTATGGCCTATAAAATCAATCAGGTTATAAATACCGATTCACCATCAGGTAAATCGATAAGGATGAAGTTATAAAATTTATTTTATTGGATTTTGAATACATCATTTGAATAAAAGTTATTTAAGGAAATTAATTAAATAAATATTTTTATTTGTTTAAGACTTTGATTTGTTATGAATTTATTTTGCAAAGCAAATGCTGATGTTAATCAGATTTACCAGTTGAAGAATAAGAAATGAATTAAATGGTTAAACCTTGAAATGTGTTTTGTAAAGAAAACAAATAATTAGAATTTATTTAAATTAATTATATTTTTGATTAATTTAAAGCGAGGATTGTTGAAATCGGTTAATGAGATAATCAAGTTTTGAGTTAATTAAATCGACCGTTTGGAATTAGAATTGTTTATCAAGTTAATGTGTTTTGACTAAAATAGTTAAATGACTATTGTTTGAATTTAAATAAGGATTTAAAAGGGATTTAATATTTAATTTAGTTAATAAAGGGATTAACTACTAAAGTAGTTCATGTTTGAAATAAGTTATTATTTTAATTAATGATAAAGTTAGGAATATATTTTTAAAATGGGAATTCATTTAAAAAGTTACCGAATGTGAGATGCAAGCCAATTGAATGGTGAAAGGAAATAAACATACTCAATTATATGAATTAAGTGAAAGGAGATTACGATAAAAGGGTTTATTACAAACCAGAGGTTTAAGTGAGATTTAAAGTGTAAGACGTTAATTTTACATTAACGTTATTTGGAAATGAAATCAAGTAACAAGCGAGTTTTGAAATGAGATTTCAAAAGTGGGAAAAGGTTATATATATATTTAAAAGGGGATTGGAAAATGTGAATTTGGGGTTAAATAAGGGGTCATAAGGTTGTATAACCAAACCAGAGTTAAATGGAATTTGTTTGGAGATTTGAATGGAATGTTGAGTTCCTGATTACAACTTATATTTATCTGAAGATTTGAACGTTGTTGATTAAGGTCTGAGAGGTAACTGAAATACCCCAACTTGAACAACATCGGGATTATCTGAAGATGGCATTAGTTGGTAATCGTAAGAGAGATTAGCGATAATCGATTAGTTCCATTTGTGAAATAATAAAGCAACATTGGTGGAATCTTGGAAATATATATGTATATATAACAAGAGACCCAAAGTAAAGTAAATCAGTATGCAAGAATATAGTTATTCGAGATAAAATTAGTAAAACATAGTTATTCGGCTAAGTTGCCATTGCGTACGACTGCTAGCGTAATTCGCAGGGCTGCAGATAGCCTACGGCGGTCGGATGTTTCCTGAGGGATTCAGGCGTAACCATTGTGATCGCTGTGATCTAGAGTCAAGCGAATGGAGTTAAGACGAATGTTAGTTAATCGATTTGAGTTATTCAAATATCGTATTTTTGAATATTAAAAGAATTGGAAGTTAAATTTAACAATAGTAAATCAGTTTAATTAAAGGCCAAGTGATGCTGAATACTGAACCAGTGAACTCATTGGAGTGTCATGATTGAAACCCTGTTTATTTTGATAGTTAAAACACCGACTATCAAACCTGACCAATACGATTGTTGGTGTGGGAAGACCGGGATCGAATTTACATTCGAAAACCATTCCGACCAACAAATACGTGAAGATATTTGAAGACGGTCGAGATGGAGCATTGAAGACCGTGGATCTTCATAAGCGGAGGAACTGCTAAGAATCTCTGGTTTAGCGGCCCGAGATAAACTATGGTTCGGTCGTGGTTGGAATCCACGAGTGCAAGGACTTCTCGCTACTGATCCATGGGGTGATTCCTATATGGATGCGGTAGGAGAGTGCCTTCGGTTCATCCTGTTCCTGGATGACTTGTATGGACGAATGTCTGACAGAGTATCTTCGAAGGATCACGTACGTTGATTTCTTCAAACGTGCTATGGTTGTTGGCGGAGAATCGCCGTTCTCTAGCTTTCGGCTAGAGTATTTTTGTGGACGTCAATTAGTGATATCTGATGAATTTGACGATGTGGCATTCAAAGTGAATGGCGCCCAGATGTTCAAGATTTAATTATGACCTCAAGCCTCATCAACCGGGAAATGACAAAAATCGGGCAGGCAGCATGGCTATGTGGGTCGCTCCCATTAGGGTGTAGAATCACCTATCTAGAGGAAATCCTATTTGCTTCTTAAATCTATGTTTCGATGCTGTCCCTTGTCGGGAGACGGTTGCTGATCCCAACCGTCGGTGATATACATTCGATACACTCAAGCGAAATGAGTGGTCGGTCATGTGAGGGCCGGGTTGCAAGAAGTTCTTGTGGAACCCAGCGTATTCGTCTCTAGAGATACACTATCGGAAGGTGGACCCATACCTTGTCAAGTTGGAATCCAATATCCAATAAGCGCCTGCGGTTTTGATTGTATACTATATATGTGGAGCGTGAGATGCAAGCGTTCCACTAGATTGTTATTTACTTGTATTTAGACATTATTATAATATCAGACAAGATATTGGTTTCAAACTGTTTTTGGGTTATCGTAAGGTAAAAACCGTCCGTGTTTATGTGTGGATTTGGTCTTACGATTATCTTTTTCCTTTGAAAAGATTTTGAACTATAAAATCATGATTGGATGATTCACCCTTATTACTGTGCGAGTTTATCTCACTCTGGTTCACCAGACTGACCCGGTGTTTTGTAAATGCTCGGGTTAGACCGGGTTGTACAGGTTCAGGTTATCGACTGCTATGAAGAGACGGGCTGGAGTTGTTCAGACGTATGATATTACCACTATTCCGCTGTGTGTTATATGAGGACAGATTATTATCACTGTCCAGATGTGTACTCTGATATTGTAAGTATTTTAATAGCTTTCAATAAAGATTATTTCGGTATTATATTTTGTTCCGCTGCGATGTGAGACTCTGGGTTGTGTTGTTTCTTCTTCTTCTATTCTAATATTTCTTTCTTTCTTATCTCACCCTCTAACTTCTTTCTATTAATGATCTGGAATGTTCGATGTCTGAATGGTCAACACGGTAGTTTGATGTTGATTTTCGGAGTCGAAAATCTCGGTTCGTTACACAATTGAACCCTATAAGCGAGAGTTCCAATCCGTTCAAGAATAGGAAACGGACCAATGAATTTGGGTGCCAATTTTCCTGTTTTACCGTACCGGATAACTCCTCTCATCGGCGATACTTTCAAATATACATAGTCGCCAACTGCAAATGATATATCTCTACTTCTCTTATCGGCATAGCTCTTCTGTCGTCTTTGAGCGGCGAGTAATCATTTCTTAATGAAATTGACTTTGTCGACAGCCTCGTGGATCATATCATGTCCTAATACAAGTCTATTACCGGGTTTGACCCAACAAGCAGGAGATCGGCATGGTCTACCATACAATGCTTCAAATGGCGACATTGTTAGGCTCGCTTGGTAGCTGTTATTATAGGAGAACTCAGCCAAATGCAAATGGTCTTCCCATGATCCACCAAAGTCAAGAACACATGCCCGCAATATATCTTCTAGAATACGATTCACCCTCTCAGTTTGACCATCTGTCTGAGGATGATAAGCGGTGCTCAAGTTCAGCTTCGTTCCCAGCTCTACTTTAAATGCCTCCCAGAATTTGCTAGTGAATATTGGATCTCTATCACTAACTATACTGATCGGCACTCCGTGTAGTCTAACAATTTCCTTGAAATATATCTGCGCCAGACTCTGAGCAGTTCTGTTTGATCTGACAGGTATGAAGTGGGCGGTCTTCATGAAGCGATCGACGATCACCCAAATATTATCATTTCCTTTTCTGGTCCCGGGCAAACCATCTATGAAGTCCATGGAAATATGTTCCCACTTCCAACCTGGAATGTCCAGCGGTTGCAACAATCCAGGCAGCTTCTGTTGGTCGCTTTTGACTAGCTGGCAAGTAGGGCATCGGCTAACATATAAAGAAATGTCCCTCTTCAGCGACTTCCACCAGAAAGTGCGTTTGATGTCATTATACATTTTTCTTACTCCCGGATGGATACTAAGTTTTGAATTGTGGCATTCATCCAGCACTTCCTTTCGGAGCTCAGAAATGTTAAGAACACAGATTCAACCTTTTAGCCTTAAAATCCCATCATTATCAATTTGAAAACTCGAGAGCTCGCCTTTCTGCATCATCTCTCTGATCTTCTGAATGAAGTGATCATCCTTCTGAAGAGCAGATATTTTATCTATCAATGAAGTCGTGATAATAAAACTGACGATCATTACATTCTTTCGGCTTAACGCATCGGCCACGACATTGGCTTTCCCTGGAGTGTATAGAATCTCAAAATCGTATGCTGCAAGGAACTCTAGCCAACGTTGCTGCCTCAGATTCTAGTCTTTCTGGGTGAACAGATACTTTAACGATTGGTGATCTGTAAAAAGTTTGAATTTCTCACCCAGAAGATAGTGTCTCCAAATTTTCAAAGAAAATACTATAGCCAACAACTAAAGATCATGAGTGACGTAGTTCTTTTCATATGGCTTCAGCTGGCGGCTAGCTTAAGCAACAACTTGACCTCTTTGCATTAACACTGCGCCAAGGCCTTCTCTAGCGGCATCCGTCCAGACTATCAAATCCTGATTGCCGTCGATAATCATTAACACTAGAGCCGTTGTTAATCTTAACTTTAGCTCCTCAAAATCCTCCTCACATTCTGGAGTCCATTTGAATTTTGAGTGCTTCTTTGTAAGCTTTGTTAAGTGACCAGATATCTTTGAAAAGTCTTTAATGAACTTCCGGTAATAACTTGCCAATCCAAGAAAACTTCGAACTTTGGTGGAAGTACTAGGCTGTTTCCAGTTTTGAATAGCTGTGATTTTACTTGGATCAACAACAATTCCTTCTTTCGATACGACGTGGCCAAGAAACTTCACTTCATCTTGCCAGAATATACATTTGGACAGTTTAGCTTTCAATACATTCTTTCTCAGAATTTCTAGAACTTGCTCCAAATGTTTTTCATGTTCGGCCTTTGATTTAGAGAAGATTAGAATATTGTCAATAAAAACCAGAACAAACTTATTCAAAACCCCTCTGAACAATCTATTCATCAAATCGACGAAGTATGCTGGACCGTTACATAAGCCGGACGACATTACTAACCACTCACAGAATAAGTCTGGACCTCTGAATGCTGTCATAGGAACACACTCTTCGGCAATTCAAAGCTGATGGAAGCCTGTAGCTAGGTCCTTCCTTGAAAATACTTGTGCCCCATTCAGATGATCCAATAAATCATCGATTCACGGCAATGGATATTTATTCTTTATGGTCTGCTTGTTCAAATCACGATAATCCACACATAGTCGTAGAGTACCGTCTGACTTTGGGAAAAACACCACTGCTGCTCCCCAATCTGAGAAACTATGCCTGATCAGACCCTTCCATACAAGCTGTCTTGTTTGGTTGTCTAATTCCTCTTTCCCTTTCAAGGACATTCTTCGAATAGCGTGAACTACCGGCCTTGCATTTGGAATCAAAGCGATCTTGAAATCTATTTCTCTCTGTGGAGGTAAGCGAACAACTTCTTCAAACACATCCACATAATTCTTGATGACAGGAATATCTTTTACGAGGTCGGGAATATTCTCTGTGACTACAGGGATATTTTCTATTTGAGCAGGAGAAACATCAAGGGCTGACCAAAAGTCTTTTCTATTTGAATTCGGGCCTTCACATGGTACGGTTATATAATTCCCTGATTTAATTTTTGCCCTAACAACTCTCTCGGCGCATCTAACCTCAGCTTCATATTTGGTCAACCAGTCTAACCCCAAGATAAGATCGAATTCAGTAAAATTCATGACGATAGAGATGGTAGGGAACTTATAGCAGGAAAAAGAGACAGGTACTGCACAAACCCAACTGAGATCGAGGGAACCCCCAACCGGATTATGGACAGTCGTTGGTTCTTTGTGCTTCTTCAAATTCAAATCCAACTTCTTAACTGCATTCTTGGCAATGAAGCTTAATGACGTGCATGTATCAAATAGTACTTTAACAGGAATGTTTTTGACATTAAGCGTGCCTTCCAAAACATCTGGCCTTCCCTGACTAGCTGAGGGCTCAGAAGTTTCTACTACTTCATTTATATGCACTGCTTTGGATCTCTTAAATTGCCCGCAATCCTTTTCAAGATGACCAATCTGATGGCATTGACTGAATTTTCTATTCTCTAGAAACTTGTGCTTGGATTTAAATTTATCCTTCTTTCGTTTCTTCAAGGGTCCACAGTTTATCGACAAATGCCCTTTCTGTTGGCAGTTATTGCATACGGCAGTCGTTACTGGTTCTTTTTCAGATCTGGCCCTTTTCCGATTCATTTAGGCTTCTTACTAACCTCAGACATCGTACTGGCCTCAGGACGATCAGTTTCAGACTCACCTTTATTACTAGAACTGACCTCCTCTTCATAGCGTAACATACCTTTCTTGTCTAGATCTTCGTACTGGTAAGCCATATATATCATTTCAGAAAAAGGAAGTTTCACATTCCTCATTACACTATTCTGATATTTTCTTTGCGGGCCATGAATAAATCTCAGATTCTTCCTCTTTGGATCTTGAATTAGATGAGGAGCAAAGTGAGAAAGTTCATTGAATTTCTTATGATATTCTGGAATGGTCATATCTCCTTGCATCAAATAAGAGAATTCATCACATAACTGCTCTGTCTCTTCTGGAGGAGTAAATCTTTCTAGGAAAATCACTTTGAATCTATCCCAGGTGATATCGCCTTCTGGATTATCCTTAATAATCGAATCCCCCTAGAACAAGGCTTCGTCTTTGAGTGCCCAGGATGCTAGTAATCTTTTCTGGTCATCCCTCAGCTTTAAACCATCAAAGATCTTCTCAGCAGAACGAATCCAAGCTTGTGTCTTCATAATTGATTCTTCGCCCGAGAACGGTATTCCACCCATATTTCGATACTTAATTAATAGGGCCTCAATATCTAGTTTTGCATTCCTGTTTCTGACACTCATTTTCTAGTACTTCTGCAAATAGCAGATCAAGTGTAAGGTCAACAGAAAAGATATTTTAAAATATTGAGACAAATACTTGAATGTAAATGTATCCATTGAGGAGTTATTTCATTCTGCTACTCATACTAGGATGTAACTAATCCTATCTGTAATGAGTTATTCGTCCTAGAACACTACTGGTTCTATTTCTGAGAAGTTCGTTGATATGTTATATTCTAGCACTAAGCTTAACCAAAGCTCTGATACCACGTTGTGACGACCCCAAACCCCGTACTGACGGTGGCAAGGGTAATCTTTGGAATATAACACATCAACAGATAATAACATAATAGAATTAAATAAATACACCAGATAATGAACAAATAATACACTGGTTAAACGTAATCATCAGAGTTACACAGTATACAGGAACATACTTAGTACAAATACAGTTCAGTTATACATAAATGTCTACAACGGAAAACAAAACATAATGTACAATAGGAGCTGAACAGCATAAAAAGAGATAAATGATAGAATCCATCTTCAGCTCCAGCTATCCAGAAAGAGCCTACTAATACCTAAATACAAGGCTGCCCATATAGAAAAAGGGGCACCCAAGTTTGCAAGTGAAACAAACTAAGAGTCAGTCATGGGACTTGTATGAGAAATCTACTCAACACATTTAAAATATGGCTAATCACATGACCACGCCACTTTCATGGAACGGGTTTACTCCATGGATTGCCAGTGCATTAAAACAAATAATTCTTTTAAACATCACACAATGCAACGCAAACCGGAGGATAGAGTTTTACCTTATAATGGCCAAAATATGCTTGATACGAATAAAACAAAAGCATTTGATATTATTACTAGTGTTTATATGTTTCAAAAACAATTTCAATCATAACTATCAATCATAGATAGCATGGGTACCATATATCAAGTCGCCATATATATATATACAATCAAAACTGCACGGTGTCGTATTTGGAAATTGGATTTCCATCATGAACCAAGGCAAAAGATAGTCCTTATCGACTTCGAGACGCTCTAGCCCGTGTCTCAGGATCAGAACGCATCGAACCTTGGATCGTCAGGGCCGGTCCACCGATGTGGATTAAAATGCCTGAACATTGCATTTCCCCGCCCTCTGGGGCGTAAGTGAGCCAACGAATGACTCCATCAGTCCCCAGATCGACCGATTTAACCGAGGCGCCTCGCAACAACAACAACCACATAGGTGAAAATAATATAAATGTTAGCCAGTTCAAGCACCAACACCACCTCTAGCTAGAAGGAAACGCATGCCCTCCCTGATGTCCTCTCCCGTTTCTGGTTCATACCGGGGTGTGAGGTTCGCGAGTTCACGTTATACACAAAGCTACGCCACACAGGTGGTGCTCTGATCATAAACCACAAGACTTTTCTTTTCAACAAAAGCCCTGATCACTGCATCTTAGCATGCCACACAGACAATTTATGCCACGTAACTAATGGCTATCAATCACACAAAATGAATTCCAATGTCAGACACACGGTCCATTTACAAGTCCGTTCTGGGTCTGAACGAAGCCAGAGGCACTATATACCTCGCATACCCATCGATCTCTACATACGTCTGGAAAATCACCACTCATTATCCATATTTCGGGATGCCTCCCAATCAGGATATCAGTTACCATCCAAACGAGGTGAATAACTCCGGTCTTCGACCACCGTCTTCATCTTCGATTTCTTATCGTTGATTTAGTTATTCAGAATGGGATAAACCCGGTCTATCTGAGCAACTCGCGTATATAATAAACCAATGCTAAACAAACACAACATACGCATCATTTTAATTCATTAGTAATTAACCGTAAATCAGTAAGAGAACGATTTCCCAAATATTAACCCCGAAGGCCGAAATCAACATCAGATCAAAACCCAGGAAATCATTCGACTTAGCCAACCTTCAGTTAATTTCTAAATTTCACATTCCATATCGTTTATAATATTTTATAATGATTTATCGCTATTTTTATTTATTTTAAAATAGCCATTTTATTCAAGCGACGCTTCGGGCCATAACGCGGCCGTGGCGCTGTTTTTCTTCATATTTGATTTACACATATCTGAAAATCTTACCATTGGATCTTCACAAAATTTATATCATTAGAAATATCTTTTCAAAACGAATCCAACGGTTCCAGTTTTGGGAAAATCCGATGGTCGGATCTCCCGGTACACTCGTTTGAAGTTTCGATTTCAAAATATGAACTGCAGCGTCATTATTCGATTTAATTTAATTATATATATATATAATCGATTCTGGCGCTGTTTTTCTTCAGATTCGAATTAAACATTCCATACAATCCAACCATTGGATTTTCACAAAGTGGGTATCGTTGGGAAGATATTTCCAAAGCGAACCCAACGGTTTCGGTTTCTGGAAAATCCGATGGTCGGATCTCCTGCACTAATCGTTTGAAATCACGGTTTCAAAACACGAACTGCGGCTTCGTTGTTCGATATATTTCAATTCTATTTATATATAAATATATCGATTCTTCGATTTCAAAGCTATATTCTTTTAATACTTTTTATAAAAATGATATTTTTATCCAACAAACGTTCACTTCGACGCTTCACTATTTTTCACAACTCATGTATATAGTAAAAATGTGATTTTTATGGTAAAACAATTCATTTCAAAACACGATTATTTTATATAGTTCATATAGGTAATAAAAATATGATTTTTATTATAAAACAATTTATTTTAAAACACGAATACCATTCAACACATGAATTTCTATTCAACGAATGAATTTCTATTCAACACATGAAGGTTTTCTATTCAACACACGAATGTAGTTCCAACACATGAAAATAATTCTAACACATGAATATTATTCAAAATTTCGGCAGCATAACGGCAGGGTAGTTAAAACCAGGGCCGTCCCTAGTACGACTCCTCGCTCTACCTTAAAGCCTCGTAGCTTTTAACAATGGGGATTTCATGCATCTAGTTTGCACGCAGGCGGCATGTATATTTTTTTTTCCATTTCCACAAACTAATCCTATGTGGTTTCAACCAAATAATTCTCAACTACAAACGGGTATTTTTCTACCACAACCAATTAATTTCAACCACAAACATTTCTAATCCACCATTCGTAATCAACCAATTTTCACACCAATTACAACCAATAAATATTGTCCATGGTTTGTGGACGAGGGGCGTATATATATATATATATATTTGTATAAGCATTTCATTTCTATTTAACACATATATAATTTTTACAACGCATATATAACTTATATATCAACGTACAACTTACACAACGCTTATACAAGAGGTGTACAACGCTTATATAACTCATACATCGACTATATAATTTATACATCGTCGTTTTCCATATCGTTTATAATTTAGAAATCTTGCATTGGGTTCCACTCCACCAAAAATAGCAGAAGGCTCAGAAAAATATGCGGTCTCTTCTAGAATGTAGAAGACATGCACATGAGTCCACTGTCTCTTGTTTCACTGAATTTCGTCAACAAACGAAAAAAATATGATTTTTACAGTGAAATCAAAAATGTAGCACTTTAAACTGCTATAATATAGTTTAAAATTAAATAGATCGTACCCTTTTCAAACCTGTTCAAAACTAGGTTTTAGTTTTTCGCGAGATCTGAGGCACGAGAGAACGATCGGGTTGCGCAGCGTCGAAGGGGGAGGAGAGAGCTTCTCGGCGCTGGTGGTGGGGTCCAGTTCGACGCAGGCAGGTGGTCGGGGCGGAGGTCTGAAGGTGGTGACTTTGGAGGAGTTGATCTCGCTGATGAGGCGACGAGGGGTGGTGCAACGGAGACTGATTTGAAGAGGAGGAGGGGGGTTGTCGAAGTTGACCGGCGGCGGTGGCTGGAGGTGGCTGTGGCGGCGGGAATCGGAGGGGGAAGGTTCGAACGGGTTTCCGCCTTCAGATCCGCATCGGGGAGAGAGAAAATACGATGCGCTCTTTATTTTTTTCTAATTTTCTAATTGGCCGGGAGAGTATTTATTTCAGAAAATAGGGTTTCTCGCCACGAACTCCAATCCGGACCCAACGACTGTCGTCCCTAGCGTTTTAACCCCATTCTGAACACAACGGGATATGTTTCGTAGGCCTATTCGACTGTTTCAGTCAGTTTTCCTTCAATTTAAAATATATAACATTCAATATTCGATTTGAACGTACATTTTAATTTTCCAGGGCCACAAACTGATTCAAAAAATTCCAGAAAAATAAATCTAGCTATGTTTTGATGATACGGTCCCAACAAAACTAGTTTCGTCGAATTCTGAGACCGTTTGAAAAGTGGCCCTTTTCTGGTCGATCCAATTTAATAGAAATCGACCAAACACATTTTCCTTTGCCACGCTCACATGCTAGCTTCAAAAATTATGGAATTTGAAACCTAGCAATAGTTTAACATCCCGGATCCAACAAAAGTATTTTCGTCGATTTCCGAGATCGTTTGCAAAATGGCCATTTTCACAGGCTATATAAACTCTATAGCGACCTTTCTGAAAATTCACTTGGCCATAACTTTTGCTTCCTACTCTGAAAATTCGATTTTTCAGATTTTTTAGAAAGATATTCACTAACAGATTTAAATATTTTTGGTTTCAATAAATTCCGTTTTGTTTTGCACCCGGTACAGTCAGTCAAAGTTTGAAATGAAAATTTGAAACTGCCGTGCATTTCAGGCCTTGTTTATAATTAGAAATAATTATATTCCTTTTCAAATGTCGATTCAAACTTACTTTTCATCATTATTATTTAAAATATTTATTTTAAATATTTAAAATCCACTAAAATAGCCAATTTAAAAATTTTAAATTGATTCAGATTTTTCCGGGTCGTTACAAAATGCAAGTTAGTTCCTCAGTTACTGTATCCAATCTAATAGGATGACCTAGGATTGATGTTATCCTGCAGATGGCTTTAGTAGACCAGAAATCTAATTCTAGATTAGGAAATCTTATCCACATGAGGATTATATTGAGAAATTCTCTGGTTAATTTCAATCCCGGTTCATACTTTTTCATAAAACTAATCTTTTGTTATAATAGTGTGGACTTGTATCAAGAATTCTATCACAATATTCAACTAATTCAAACTTGATAATAAAAAGCCATTTTCTCTGGAAAAGAGTTTATAATTACCCTTCAAACCCCAATTTCTATCAATGTAATCTTCAAGGTAATTATAATAAGGTCTGCTACCATACACATAAAACACTATAGAATTCAGCCATTTTCCCCTCGCCGTCTTAACCAAATCTTCACTGATTATCGCAAATCTAATGTTATCCTTCATATTTGGCTAGTAATAGGTTAGCTGAACTATGATATAATGAGATTTATTTTCTTTGGTAGCCTCTAACTAGAATATCATTTGTAAAAAAATTACCTTAGAGCCATTTGCAAGAGAATTTGTTACCTCCTTGTTGAGTAGATCTGAAAATTCCTGCTTCGATTCAAGATTTGGACTTTGAATGTTATAGCGAATTAATTTTGAGCGAGATCAGTTTGCATGCAAGAGAGAAGGTTTTAGATTTGGAGGTATAACCGATATATTATCTGAGTCAAAGAATAAATTTTCCTTCGAAACGGATTTGGAATTAGAGAGGAAATTAGATGCCGCCATTATTCTCTAGAATTATTATGTGCACGTTCATTTCAAATTAGAAAGTTACTTAACGTTATCAGATTTCCCATAATTTAATGTATTTATGACGAATGTTTTTTATTTCAAAGGTGCGCCATAGTTATGTTTATACATATTTTTATATATATATATATGCGTTCACATATATCAACATTCTAGAATCACTTGTTTACTTTCAACTTTGACACTTTTCATTTGATTCTCTTTTAGTGTCATTCCCATTATGTTCCAATTAATGCTATTCATGATGCGCACTAACATTCTAATTAAAATGTCAATTGCTTTTGACGTTTGTACATATATTTTTTCTTCTAGAATAGAATATATATATTTACACACACTTACATGTGTGCTACTATTAACTAGTTTTTCCATTTTTCTATCTTCAACATTACCTTCTATTTATTAATTTGTAACATGCTATTAAGTAACTTTCATTCCTTCTTTTGTAATTTTTTTAATTTAATTCTATTTTTGTCATTGCATGATTAGTTAACATAGTGGCAACTTTTATTTAGTGCCCGCTTTATAACATGCGTTTTTCTTGTGTTTGCATCAAAAATGACACAAACATCAAATGGTGCAAATATGCACTTCACCGATTTGGTAAGATTAAAATGTGGAACCGCGTAATCACAAAATAAAATGCACAAAATGGAAAAGATGCAAAGTTTTTATAGTGGTTCGATCAAACTTGATCTACATCCACTTTAGAACCCATTCTCATTATGATATCTCTTTTTACAATATGAATGAACTCTCTTTTACATTTGTTTTCCCTTTTTCTTCTCTTTTCTCTCTATTTTAGGATCTACTTCCACTTGAATTCGGTTAGGAAAGGATCTCTTGCTTAATGGTGATGGATGTATTAATCTTTGTTCAGTTGAACGATTGAGTGATCTTCACAAATTCCTTAGATTTAGTGGTAGATCAAAGCTAGAGAGAGTGGAGATCCTTTGAATGTGTTGGAGAGAGCTTCAATGTTCATTGGAATGAATTTAATCTTCATGAAGTAGGAGAAATGTTGTTTAATCCTTGGAAGCCATTAATGAAGCTTGAGATGGAGGTTGGAGGATGAAGAAATGATTTGGCGGCCTTTCGGGATGAAGAAGATTCGTCCCCATTAAAGTGGGGTTGGACCTCTATTTATATATGCGGAGCCAATGAGGAGAATTGCCAAAAATATGTAGTGTAGGGAACCGGTCGGTCCTGTGTTTATTTACAGAAATGTCACTGGGTATAGTTGGCAACAGTTGGAAGGGTACAGCTGGCAACCGCTGTAAAGGGGGACCGGTCGGTCGGTCTATGCCCTTGATCATCAGTCGGTCAGTCACAAATTTGGACATGGTTGGTCAGCATATTCCACTACCGGTCGGTCCATATATAAGACCACAGATCAGTCATGTCCTCGTATTTAAACATACCGAACGGTTCATGGACTTTTGCATGTAGAACTTTATTTATACCATGCATTATATCATACATTTCCATACCGACTAGTTTTAATAACCACTTTGCCACTTTTGTCTTGTAGTGCTGGTATCCATTTGTATTTGCTTTGTCACGTGGCTTGCTTAGTGCGGAATTGGAATTGTGGGAACTTTAAGTACGACATTGCCATTCATTCTTTAAATCTTATCTTGCCATACGTGTTACTAACTTTCTAGTAACCGATCACTTGCATTATTTTGTACCTTGGTACCGACCGGTATCATATTTTCCTACTGTACTATGGATCAATGTAAACTGACGTGGCTTTTATGCTTTTAAGAATGTCGTCACCTGTTTACATGCCAACATGTTTGGACTACCGATCACACATATTTTGGCTCGTTGCCTGGACTTGGTTCATGCTGTTGAATTTCCCATGTATGTGAGCTGCTCACCTGGCCTGCTACTCTTGTATGCCACGTAGCTTAAGCACCCATGAACTTGTCGATCGGTTCATGGATCTATACACGCAGAGGCTACGTATGCACTCACTCGTGCAATGCTTCACCTGTATACATGCTTGTCTTCGTATCCGCGTGTTAACGTCAGTCCATACTTCTCAGATTTGAACCGCGTTTTAACAACAGGGATAACATTTGCCCCTCAAAGCATGTATTATTTGCTTGCGGGAAATGCGGGCTTTGAAATGAATGTTATTGTCGATATATTTTGCTTTGAGATCCAGTTGCGGCTTTTATTTGGTCCGATATGGAACTTGCGCTCTGATTCGAATTTCATTAAGAACTTGAAAGCTTGTTGGTGATAATTCGAATTCAAATTTGTTGTCTGAAGTGCTTCATTGCATGGATTTTGTTGCACTAGCAGATGTTCCATTTTTTAATCCAGAATCTGTTGTTGACAGTGCCATGAATGCCCCGGTTTTAATTCAGGATTGAGCGGCAGGACAAGTGAAACTTGCAACGAATTGGTCGTACCCGATTTTTATCGGAATGGCTTCTAAAGAGAATGTTGGTTGTGCCTTTATCTGGGAGGTATTTATCCTGACATCTTGTCTGATGTAATTCCGAATTTGGTTTCCTCCATACAATTATTAGTGATGCCCCTGTCGACTAGACTCATGTTCTCCGTCGATCCTTTAGGTGACCATGACTATAGGATTTTGGGGAAATTGAATAGCTCGTGCGCATTGCCAATAGGTTGTGTTAGGCTGGCATTTGGAGTTATACTTTTGCGGCGTTTATTTTGAAAAACCATGAGTTTGGAATTATGACTTGGGAATTAACACCGTGCAAAGAATGAATCACTTCTTGCGTTATTTTTGTCTTTGGTCATATCACCTTTTTCATATTCCGGGATGCTACTTCAGGTATTACATCCTCATGGCATTGTGGTTTCTTCCAATAATGTTCGATACCGTGGATCATCCCGTACTACAAAAAACTCTGAATCTCATCTTCTTAGTGGATTGCCCCAGTGCATGAGTATTGCTCAATCTTTTATAACTCATGTTGATGTTGTTGATGGATATTTTCTTTAATCCTTAAGGAAGCATCACTGCTCTACTGGATTCGAATTATGCAATATTCGCACAACCGCCCTTTAAGCATTTCTTATCTTGGGATTTGAAGCAGAATACCATCGAGGTCTTTAAATCATTAATGATTGGAGCTTTGCGGTCGAAGGAGCTTTTGTGTTGAGGTACTGTAGGTTGTTTAGCAAAGGAATTCATTTCGGCGGGAGGTACTTTTTTTTGATCTGTCAATCCGTATTGACCGATGTATCTCCCCTTCTTCCTCCTTAGGACCGATCAATGTTCAACTAATCGATCCTTCAAGGTGGCCCTTAATTGATGTATCAAGTCATATCGACTTTGCCACAATTTTTAGATGCCCATCTTTGGAGGTAAAGTCTTTTAACAAGCTTCCAAGGATGGACCTCCCATTGTTTGCGCATTTTGGCTTGTATATTTCTGAGTATATTTGCCTTTTTGTTGAATAAAAATTGATTTTTGTTTATTGCAATGTCGTGGCGAACACGTGATGTCTTCCGGACTTTGTTCAATTCTTAGTATGGTCACGTTACTCTTTTATCACAGGTTGTCACGAACTACGCGAGATGGATACGATCAATTTTGCTGAATTTCCATGATTTAAATTGTCGCGCTAGAAGCTTCTAATTTCCCAGAAAAAGTAATTTGCTTTTATCAGCTCATTTAGAACTTCCGAGACGCCAATGTATCTAGGAAACCGGGATTCAAAGGTGACTGTGTGCTTGAGTCCCTAAAGGCTATCGATGAGCAAGATAAAACAAAGAAGTTTCTTATCATAGAACAATTCCTCCGTGAACTCATGCTACTTGCGCCAACTCGATCCTTTCTCTTTCGAGGAATTCTTCCTACTTTCCGTTGTATGCCCAAAGCATCATATGCCCCCGGCCTCTGACGGAGATGCTGTATTGGAAAATTCCACCGGAGATTTTGTATTGACAAAGTGTTTGGATCCTGTTATGCCTATGAACTTTGTTAAGACTTTCTTCTGTGATGTTGTGATGGAAATGTGTTCTGCTTGTTGTACTTTAAGCTTTTATTTTTGCTTTGTCGTACTTTCTTGTCTTGCATTCCACACCTATCTCTTTTTCATGTTCACAACACAAATTTTAATGATACACGTCATTTATTCTTGCAACGCTTAGTATTGAAATGATTTCGTGGTACTTTTTCATAAAGTGGGTTTTCATTGTAGCCACGATTCATTGTTAGTTGGATTTACTTAACCAGTTTCACTGTTGAATTCCCTTGATTCTGGCTGAAGCAATTTTCGAGACTTCTTTTCCGTGAATAATCACCTTTGCGCTTATCACGGTATCGAAATTTTCAAGTTTTCTATAGCCATTTCAAAGCTCAACTTTGTTGGTCAAAGCAACCCTTGTAGATGTTAAACCTTTGATTTAAGATTGTGACAAATTTGTGGTATGTTTAAGAAGTAAGCATTATCGAATTTCTTTAATGCGGTGGTGATGCCCTCATACCAAAATTCGTCACAGACTTTAAAGGATAGGTGCAACAGTATGTGACCGACTTTGTTTGAAGTCTTTTGGTCATATGCTTTTTGCCATTGTTGAATTCCATGGCATGATCATGATCAAATGTTTCTAGTCTAGTCGATCCTACTGGTGCCTTTTTATGGAGATGAACTTCTGTTTTTGTGCCCATGCTTGAGAGGTCTTATATTCTATATATTCAACCATATTTCTTGCTAGCCTATTAATCCGGGCCCTATGGAGGTTAGATTTGAATGTATGCCCCCGAAGTGGTCTTATTTTCCGTTCCTATGAAGAGGCATTTGTAAACTCTTTATTCGTTGTGACTCAATGACTCAGCCACTTGTAGAATTTGTTGGGTGCATTTGAAAAGGTCTTTGGGTCCGTCACTAACCGAATTTGGAAGACCCGGCATATGATCGGATGCCCCAGTAGGGGTCTTTTAAAACCCGTCAGTAACTGAGTTTGGAAGACCCAGAATCGATGGCTGGATTTCGAAGATCCAGCATCTGATCGGATGCCCCTGAAGAGGTCTTTTGAAACCCGGTGTTTGTGTCGTTATCCCGCCATGTATCAATGGCGTCGATGATTAACCGAGTTCACCTCGGGGAGGTGTTTTCTTTTTAAAAATACGGTGTTTGTGTCTTTATCGAGCCATGTATCAATGGAATCGATGATTAACCGAGTGCCCCTCGGGGAGGTCTTTGGTTTAGGGTTGAATGTTAACTCACTTGCTGGGCTATACCACGATTTGTTATAATTAAGGCCAGAGACCATGTAATCGAGAAGGTGCCCCTTCAGTGAAATTTACAACTTTATTTGTAATCTGAATGCTACATCATTTGACCATTCATCTCCTAGTTCCCCTTATTTGCCAGACTATGCTCCACACCGTCGTATTTGTTACGAATGATGTTTTGAGTATTGAGCAATGGACGCATGAGCTATCCCACTCGGGACGCGCTTCAATGATCACCAGGTTTTACTAGGTTCTCTCCTTGACAAGATAGGAGGTAATTGGGATCATCCACCTGGTTTTATGATGGTGTCCATGATTTGACCAAGCTCCTCCAATCTTGGTATGGTTTGTTGTGCCTAGGAACCGGGTAATTTCAGATTCTCCAGAGTTCGAGTTTGATATTTTCACCACCTTCATAGTTAGATGTCGCTTTTTGGTAAGTTTCTCCGTGTGGTGATGTCTCCTGTTGCATCGTTCCATGAGGCAGACACTGGTTTTTGATTTGACGCTCGTTTTAATGAGCGATCTTGTTTATAAAACCAGTGGCTTGAACCCCGCTTCTCATGAGGTATATCCTTTGATGGATAATGCAATGAATGACATCTGAGTTATCATGATTTGAATGCATAACAAAAGTTGCATAATTTTGCTAGTTCATGGTGGGGCAAGGCCCATTTGAGCAATCTCTGCAGGAATTCCAAAATCCATAAGGTTATTTTTCCAGAGTATCCGAGTGGCTCTTTCACTCTCTTCCAGGTTCGCTTAGCTAAGCGGGAACTGTTATCCATGGTAGCGAGCTTTGGTGTTGCTACATTCCATGGTTGAGTTTTGCTTCCTTGATCCGGTTGGTTGACGAGAGTGTTTTAGCACCCTTTGCTTTGGGTAGCCTATAGGTAGATTTGTTCTTCGAAGTCTTTGGACGGATCATGGAACCGATCTATGGACTTAGGTGGCAACTCCTGAACCTTAATGATGCAGCGCCTTTTAAATAGAGAGGATGGTATGTGCATCCCATTTTATCCCCTGCCTTAGCTGTATTCATTTGCGACTCATGTATGAATAGGAAATAGTCTGGATCAATAAGGCCGTTGCATGGAGGTAAGATAGGAGGAGCGAGCTCCTCTAGACATTATGCTTGGGGGACCCTTTCGATGAACGAGGTTTCACTAGGAGAGAAGTCTCATTCCCCCCAATCATCATCGCGAGCTTGATTTTTCTTCACGATATATTTTGTCATGTCCATGATATACTTTTCAATGTTGTGTTGTTCCGTAGGGCCAATTTCGATTTTATTACAGGATCGTTGCCTTGGCAATATATCGCGGTTCAAATCCAGGAAGTGCCCCTTGTGCAGGACAAGCAACATTTCGAGTATTTCAATCAAAATGACTTCTAGCATATCGATTGGTGCTTTTGACGTTGGCTCCATGTTTGTCGTTCGCCAAACTTCTAATACCTTCCGCATCATTGCTGTGATTTGGTCAAAAGCTACAAAACCCATGTTCCCTTCTCGGTTGATGTGGTTCTTTGGAGGAAGAGCGGGATTGGCTTGAGCATTTGTAAGAACATCCATTTTGTCCACTAAGCCTGATTAGCATCCATTAATACTCTATTTGAAGTTTCCATCTGAAATGAGATCGATTTGGATGATATTGAGACGCTAAGTGTATGGAGATAACGACGCATCAACTTGCACGGTCGAAGGTTGTCAACGATGTTGATGTAAGAAAGGATGATTAGTTAAGGTGGATCCCATTCAACTTTGAATCAGATTTGAACCATGATATCGTGTTTTGAAGACTTGGTTCCTAGTTATACTTGACGATATAGATGATATTGGACTAAATTGCAGAACCATGTTTCTTCATTCTCATGTCAGGTGATGGTGATTTGGCTTTATTTTCCCACTTAATCTAGCATCCCATCAAATCGATCTTTTAATATTTTGCATATGGCATGAATGGGCTCAACAAATTGATATGCTCTACTTATGCCAGCGTATATACCAATAGGGGCCTCTATATTGTTTCTTGCATCCCAAGAAAGTGCATAAAGGAAAGTCGCATCATTCTTAAATTATGTCGCATGCTCATCCAAGACATGGAGCTCCTTTGATTCATGACGTTGGGCCGCTTTGATCCACATCGTGGCATTCGCTCATACCGTCAGATAACTAAGTCGTGGCATGGAACCAACACATGACAAAACACACAGAAGGGCCACTGCCAAGTCTTTAGGCATCATGGCGTTGAAGGGAAAAGTTGTTGAGCTCTTGAGAACGACTTGAACCAAGTCATGCTGGTTGGAATAAAATTCATCCATGCTCGAATTCATCCAAGTTGTTTGAATGTATGTGAACTTCTCTGTAACAAGGGTCCACACAGTAGTTGTGAGGAAGAGCGATCTCCACATCAGCATAAAGCATGTCATGTATGCTCCAAATCTTGTAAAGGAAGCTTGTCCAAACAGTTGAATCATGCGGTCCCTTTATGCCGCTAGAACCAAGTACACATGCTAGAAATGGAGATGTTGGGCTATTCATCAATACATATTAGTTAGCTCGCATGGTCCTAATTCCAAGAATACATTATAATATGAGTGACATCAACTGTGCACACTTCATCTTACATCAAACTGTCCGTACAATCCAATGTGTGAAAAGGCAGATCAATCTGTTTGATTCAGTCAAGTTGTGCAAACAAAGCTATGCCAAGTCGCTTTCTGAAGGGGACGTTGGCATAATTTACAAAACTGTAAATATGGGAAGTTGTAAATATGGTGTTCAGGCAGGGCCGGCCCATACAAGTGGGGTGCCCTAGGCAAATTAAAATGCCCAAAATATAAACCAAAGCGGAGGAGAAAATTTTTGCCCCAAAATTGCTGCCATCAGGAATTGAACCCATGACCACTCATCAAGTATGCCAACAACATACCACTCTGCTACACAACTACTTTGTTAGAAGCCTCCCACCGTAATTCTTTTCAACAGTAACCAATGTTCTTCTTCTACCTCCAGCAACCTGCTCCCTCGTGCTGCCCATCCAATGGTGGGTTGCCCAATTCGCTCGCCTCAAGGGCCTTGCCCTTGGGCCGGGCCTATGTTCAGGGTACCGATCGATATCTTCCATTATTTGCGAAACTGCCATTAGACTCCTGTTGTATACAGCTGTCATTGGGGGTACCGATCGATCATGGAACAAGGCATCGACTGGCCATAGGAGCTTGCTATCGATTGGTTCATATTATTTGTATATTGTCCACCTTGAATGAAGAGGTGCGGGCAGCCTATATTCATTTTACAACTTTGTGTTTTTAGTTTTCTTCTGCTGAAGCCGTCTTTAATACACGTTATGCTACCACCTCTCCACGTGGCATTCCTTTTTTTTATCATAATCGGTTATTTTTGTGGCCAACCCTCATATGCTTGTTTGCAGGAAAGTTTGTAACCAATCCCCCAGACATTTGGGTACCGATCAATCCACGTGTACACTGCCTTTTGTTTTGGGGCCGATCACTCCTTATATCCTAATGCACCGACCCATGTAAAACTTGCTACGGCCTTTTCCATATGAAGTTGTCACGCATGTTGTAGCAGCACGTTTGTGTTCTTTGTCCATATACTACATGTATATTTTGGCAATGTAATCAAGATCTTTATGTTCCATTAACATATTGTATGCCAGCACGCTTCTTGAACCATGAAACCAAATTACGTCGTGACTTCCTCACATACCGGTTGGCTACAACTTTATCTAATACCGATCAATTTTCCAATACGTGCCACGTGTACTGTTTGCATGCACAAATAAGTGAAGCCAACCAGTATGCATGAAACACTGGAATCTGACCAACCTACGTTGATGAACATGATCATTTATGTTGAGTCCATATATTTTTACAAGGCCAACCAGATTTGCTTCATGATGGCCGATCGACATTGATGTTGATCAACTGGACGGTGAGCTCTCTGGTGACCAATCTGGTCATGTTTTGGTGTATTGAACTTGGTGTATCTGGAGATGTTTTAGGCTATGTTCATTAAAATATAGACATGTTTCCACGTCCAAATAATAGTCCTTCATGCTTTGAACATCTGAATACGCATGCATCGTTATATCTCTTATTTGCACGTCATTTTGGCTTTTGAGATATGGGTTCACCAATTGCAGAACTGCAATTGCATCCATATTATATGATTGCTTCACGTGGCACCTGCGACGATCCATGAATTCAGACCATGTTCGACCATCTTTAAACAAGGCTGCTCGTCCTCTCATAAGGTGCCTGCGCGACCTTTACCTCCTTGGAGCTGCTAACTGCTTGTACATGTGTGCTTCATACTTTCGCATAGAACCGTATTCAAGCTTTGTTTGAATCGATCCATTATGCACAATTGTTCATGATAGTTTGTCGAACCACTCCATGTTTGAACCGTGTACAATTGCATCATTTAATATGCACCAACCCATGTTGCAGTGAACTGATCCATGCACTAAATGGTGCCGAAGTAAACAATGCATGCTATGGGAATTTGACGCTTGAGTCACTACATGGAGATATTTGCAATATAAGAACAACGACATGAATACGACGATAGGAACAGAAACGACCGGATTGTGAGAAGCGTGAAGGAAGGAGTTGCGCACGCTGCCCCACGGTGGGCACCAAATGTTTGCGTCAAAAATGACACAAACACCAAATGGTGCAAATGTGCACTTCACCGATTTGGTAAGATTAAAATGTGGAACCGCGTAATCACAAAATAAAATGCATAAAATGGAAAAGGTGCAAAATTTTTATAGTGGTTCGATCAAACTTGATCTACATCCACTTTAGAACCCATTCTCATTATGATATCTCTTTTTACAATATGAATGAACTCTCTTTTACATTTGTTTTCCCTTTTTCTTCTCTTTTCTCTCTCTTTTAGGATCTACTTCAACTTGAATTCGGTTAGGAATTGATAGGATCTCTTGCTTTATGGTGATGGATGTATTAATCTTCGTTCACTTGAACGATTGAGTGATCTTCTAGAGATTTAGTGGTAGATCTAAGCTAGAGAGAGAGTGGAGATCCTTTGAATGTGTTGGAGAGAGCTTCAATGTTCATTGGAATGAATTTAATCTTCATGAAGTAGGAGAAATGTTGTTTAATCCTTGGAAGCCTTTAATAAAGCTTGAGATGGAGCTTGGAGGTTGAAGAAATGATTTGGTGGCCTTTCGGGATGAATAAGATCCGTCCCCATTAAAGTGGGGTTGGACCTCTATTTATAGATGCGGAGCCAATGAGGAGAATTGCCAAAAATATGTAGTGTAAGGAACCGGTCGGTTGTGTGTTTATTTACATAAGTGCCACTGGGTATAGTTGGCAACAGCTGGAAGGGAACAGCTGGCAACAGCTGTAAAGGGGGACCTGTCGGTCCGTGCCCTTAATCATCGGTCGGTCGGTCACAAATTTGGACACCGGTTGGTCAGCAAATTCCACTACCGGTCGGTCCATATATAAGACCACCAATCAGTCATGTCCTCGTATTTAAACATACCGAACAGTTCATTGACTTTTGCATATAGAACTTTATTTGTACCATGCATTATATCATACATTTCCATACCGACCAGTTTTAATTACCATTTTGCCGCTTTTGGCTTGTAGTGCTGGTACCCATTTGTATTTGCTTTGTCACGTGGCTTGCTTAGTGCGGAATTGGAATTGTCGGAACTTTAATTACGACATTGCCATTCATTCTTTAAATCTTAAATTGCCATACGTGTTACTAGCTTTTTGGTAACCGATCACTTGCATTATTTTGCACCTTGATACCGACCAGTATCATATTTGCCTACTGTGCTATGGATCAATGTAAACTGATGTGGCATTTATACTTTTAAGAATGTCGTCACCTGTTTACATGCCAACATGTTTGGACTACCGATCACACATATTTTGCCTTGTTGCCTGGCCTTGGTTCATGCTGATGAATTCCCATGTATGTGAGCTGTTCACCTGGCCTGCTACTCTTGTATGCCACGTAGCTTAAGCACCCATGAACTTGTCGATCGGTTCATGGATCTATACATGTAGAGGCTACGTATGCACTCACACGTGCAATGCTTCACATGTATACATGCTTGTCTTCGTATCCACGTGTTAACGTCGGTCCATACTTCTCAGATTTGAACCGCGTTTTAACAACGGGGATAACATTTTGCATAGTACTCGTGTTATTATTTTTAAAAAATTATTACTTAAAATGCAGGGAGTAGGGATGTCAATGGGGAGGGTTTGGGGTCCAAAACTGCTTGACCTACCCCTGTTTTGACCCATTTAGACCCACCCTATATGGTCTTCGGAGCAGGTAGACACGCGGCCCGCTATTGGAGTTCCGAGTCCAGGGTCGGGTCTGGGGCTCGGCTAACCCACCCCAACCCGACCCGCATGATTGAACATCATTAAAACACTTTATAACTGTAATGATTACTTGATAATCTTCTTAGATATACATGCTTATAACTTTTTTCAATCAACAAACTATAAATTTTTGATAATATTAAGTTGCTTCAATCATAATCATACAATAAAAATTGCAAACATTTTGAACAATTACCTTACAACTCATTTTATTATAATCTCATATCATTGCGAACACATTATAATATGTATATAATTTATCATTTAGTGATAAAAAAATATAAGTACATAAATTCGTGTACATTAGAACACAACATCACTGGGTCGTGGGGCAGGTCGGGTCTACCCTAAGCCGTACGGGTTTCGGGTATAGGGCGAAATTCTAGACCCGCACCGGGTCTACGGGGCAGGTCTGGGTCGGAGTTTAGAAAGTCCGGGTTGGGTCCGGGGCATGAGAAACCTACACTAACCCGCCGCTTTGCCATTCCTAGCAGGGAGTTACAAACCCCTAACCTTTGGGAAATTTCTACCCTGGAATTTAGTAAGGGTAAAAGTATGTAATTCCTTGCATAAATTGCAAGCATAATGTGCACATCCAATTTTGCAAGCATTTGTGCAAAGTGTAGCTCATCACAAAAATACATGAATGCAATAAACGCCTAAGCGATACCTCCTATATAAATGCGGATTTTCTTAATAATCTTTTGAAAACATAATGCACACATCTTAAATATATTGGCAATTTCTATATGAATAAAATATTTTGAAAATCCAAAAATAATTTTTCATCTAATTTTTCCAACACTTTTACGAGTAAGAGCATAGTTCATCCAATTTTTGCATCCTAACCCTACCATCTAACTTTAAATTTGCAAATTTCTAAAAATATAATTTTTTGAATTTGATTTTTATGTTAGAAAAAGGTAGAAAATAAAAAATTCTACTTTTTCTATCCCACTTTTATGCACTTTTTTCCGCAACTTTGGAACTTTCCATTGCTATTTTCTATAATTTATTTTTTCTATTCCAAGCACAGTTTACATAAGAATGAGTTCTTTTTCACTTTCCCAAACTTACTTTGGAAGGATTTATTTTCTCATTTGTTGTCGTTTTCATTTTTGTTGTTTTTTGTAAATTTTGCATTTTTCCTTTTAGTTATTTATCTTTTGCTCAAACTGTTATTTTATTTACAATATCCTATGTCCCTATCTTTTTCTAGTGATCATCTTAAACACCTAGAAAGAGAATATCATACCAAGCTATTCTATTATCCAACAAATAAATAGAATACTACATAGAAGTGCAAATTTGTACTAAATGGAAACATGCTCTACTACAACCACTACTAGGGAAAAAAAATATAACGGCTACATGTGGCTATCCACTAGGACAAGTGTAACAACCCACCTTCCTGACCATCGAAAGTCGACACTAAATACGACCACTGTAAATTAATGTCAAATGTACAATCGTAAAAAACGTAGATTGCTAGGGTAAAAAGAATCGAAGAAACACAAAATCTCACAGCAGAAATGACAATATATAATAATAATAACGACAGATGAACTGTCACTCCTAGATATAATGTATATCAGAGTTAAATACAAATCCTATCAGCCGGATAGTTATAAAATTTTGACCTTACAAATGCTAATAGGCAAAATAAAACACAGCGGAAATAAAATAATGCGACATGCCAACTTCCAATTCTACTCCATGAGCTCCACATCAAACAGAAGACAACCTTGAAATAAGCTCGGTCTGACCTGAACATTATAATGTAATAACACACGTATCAGTCTGGAATACAAATACGAATACGAGAAAACTCAAGTAACGGGAAACATATAGTAATTCTGTGAGAGCACGCCGCTGATTGCGAAACGAGTTTTTACCTCACAAGAACAACATTTATGTAAAGGCAACAACATAAAACAAAAACATCGAAACAATAAGGAATGGGTGTCATATACAAAATTTGACAATATAAAAGTAATAACAATATGATGACTCATTGAGAATAATGCATGACACTTCTTGATGGAAACAAAAACTGATCCAAAAATTTGGATTGGACAAGGAAAAGTTAATTTTCCCAAAATAATTGGACTACACCGCGTACTGTAGACTAGGCCACTTATAACAACATCCATTCTCACCATAGATACAAATAGTTAAACATCGCGAGGGTTATATCCTCCCGATGCAATTAAAATAGGAAAACTCAGAAATTCAGAATTAAAGGAATATAATGATTTTTTTCCAACAAATGACTAGGAGGTTACGCCCACCTTACCGAACAATATACCTCTAGAATATACTTGAGAACTACACTGTTCTCGGAAATGGACTAGCCGGAACCTACCAACTTTACCGAGTACCCGAGTATTTTACATCTTGCGTGCAATAACCAAAGCCAACCCTAGGGTAGATGTGAAATTAGCCTAATGGGAGCAACCTCACATAGCTGGACGTCCATTCGATCTCTAGATTTAGTCATTTACAACATAGGATAACAATGCTCAAAGAGCAACAACTTGTTTTGATTTGATGATACAACTCAAGGAACCTGAACCAATAGTTGTTAAATCAACTACCCAGAATATTCAAAATGATCGTATATGGAGACTAAATCACATTCTCTAATAGTTAATTATCGATCCCAAACTCACACCATATCTTTGTTAAAGATAAGGTTGGACAAGTTGACGTAGTGCTACCTATAGGCATCGTCTGAACAATGTTTAAAATTTCGGGATAAGGGAAAGTTTCTATACTTCAACATCTAGTGATAAGAGTATAACTAAATGTTTTCCATATAGGCGATATCAATTATGTAAATTTCTTTCCATATTCGTATCAAAAACAATTAAACTTCAAAACTCGAACTTGTGCTTGGTTTTCACATTTTAGATATTTGAACTAAAACACTTTTCACAATACTCTTCAAAATATTATTTTTAAAGAGTTAATTATTATTCTAAGTGTATTTAAAAGAAAAGTTGAAACCAATGTTAAATTAAAAAACCAATTTTGATAAAACCCAACTCACCTTACACTTAGACTAAATTTCAAAACCATTACTATTTAAAAAGGGAATTCTTATTTTAAATTATCTATTATAAGATCTAAACGATATAATTTATCTAAAAAGGGTAATAAATCAAATTTAAATACTTAAATCTGATTAATGCAAATATAAATTATTCTATAAGATAATTAATCTCATTTATAGTCTTTTATAATAAATAAGTTGTTTATTTATAAACCCTGATTAAATTGATTCATAAAGTTTAAAACCTTTTTATAAGCCAGTTAATTATTCTTAAATCCTTTATTTTAAATCAACTAAAATGATTCTATTCATTTCATTAAATCAATTTAATTTCACTTTAAAGCAACTTACTAAAACAGACCAATCATATCAATCTCATTAGTTAAAATAGTTAATGGAACCAAAGCATCATTCATTAAAACATCTAATAAGTTTCAACTAATATTTGACTAAAATAATTAATTAAAATCAAGTTTCAATAACTACAATGACAAATTAAATTAAATTATCATTGATTAGAATGAATAATCAACATTCAGTTTGTTACTAACACAAAATCCGACTCAATCGTCATTTGTTAAAATAGATAATTGAATCTAATTATTATTAAATCAAATAGTAAATAACTTATAAACATCATTAATTCAAATGATAATTTTGTCCAAATATCAATGCCATAAAAACCCAAGCTCATCATTAAACAAAACGTTTAATTAACTTCAATCACCAACAATATGGGAGCACATATAAGTAAATTGGGGTCATACACTAACATATTAAAAAAATTCAAGAAAATATAAATATAGATGAATGGATGAATGAGAAAAAATATGAATAATCAAAGAAATTAATTAATCCCATAATAACCACACATAGATGTGTAGATTTCAGAGTGTTTCGTCGCGACCAAATTCGCTACGTACGCTCTGCTTCCCCTTTTGTAGTCCACTGCAACAAAAAGGTTATTTATATACATATAGAACATATAATATAATATAATACATTTATGATAAATATTCTGCTTAAAAGCAGATAATATCAAAGGTCATCCATTCTAAAATGGAAATATATATCGACAATTACCAACAAAATAGTAAATTATCAATCAATCAAACAAATCAAACATATCACACAAATAAATATCGATTCAGCAATAGATATTTATATTATACGATATGAAAATATAGTACTCTAGAAAGAGTAAGAGTTAACTCACCATCCGATCCAATTCGATGATTTCACGTCGTCTTATATAATTTCAAACAGACGTTTGAAATTACATAAAAATCCAAACAACTCCAAATCATTTCAATCCAATTCGTACACTGGTGTCGGTTGAAAGGAATCCTATCATCTAAAGACATCTTATAAAAAGTATACGCATGATACAATATTTCACATGAATTAACATAATTATAAATTTACTAATGATGATCATTAGCTTAACCTAACCCTTGATTAATTAAATAAAGTAGCGGCCTAACCATTATTTAAAAAACTCGACACCGTTATTAAGCTCCATTTAAAACACGAACTGCTCTCCCCTCTAAACATTACCACTGCCGCTTGGAGCTAACGGACTCATCCTCATCACCGCCGCCAGCACCCCCTCAACGAGGCGCACTGCACCTCAAACGACAACCCATGACGAGGCCCCACGTCATCGGAATTAAAATATGAATGGACACACTAAAAATCCACCTAACTCCAACTACATGCCACCATACTCCGCTGCACCACCCTAGATCGAAAGCCCTTCCCCTCGCGCACCACTTTCCTTTAGAGACCCATGCCTGAAAGTCGACCAATTGCGTGCAATTCGAGAAAACACGAAAACAACCCCTATACGGTTATCGAGGAATTCCGGCCATGCACGACCTTCGATCGTCGAGCGCCTGGCATGGATGAATTCTAAACATCGAACGAACAACTTTCCAGTTGGGAGTTTTAGCTAAAAGTGGACGGATTGAAAGATTAAATTTAAACCATTGGTTAAAGAAAATGAACAATGGAGGCTAGGTTTAAGATCTTGAAACAATGAGATGTATTTATAGGAAAAAAAGAAACACTATTCATTGAGTCCAAAAAGTTCTAAACTCGAAACAGGAAATTATAATTGATGTTCATAACTAGTAACCCATATTCCAAAAACAATGAAACTAGTTTCTATAGCCAATTCAAAAATGTTTAGCAATTATATTTTAAAATCGAATTATAAATTCAATTCGATTATCGATACGCGTTTTTATCATGCATGACCACAAAACAAATCCGATGGATACGAAAATTAAAATCTTATAATGATTAACCATTCCGGATCCGATGATACCGGTTTCACCGAATTTCGAGATCATTTGAAAATTGGCTAATTTCCATATTAAAATATTATTTTAAAAGATGATCTATATATCGAATCAACTCCAAACTATTTATTATCGTCAATGGATTTACAAACTGGACTTATAATCAATATCGATTAACTAAACGATGATAAATGAAATTATCGAATTCGTACTAGTTAATACTTAAATCACGAATTCCAATATTTAGATTTTCAAATATTCAAATTTATTGATTATAATTTCTTATTATCATTCTTATCCAAATAGGATTGTCCATGGCTTCAAAATAACTTAAGTTGATTTTAAACTCAAAAGTTCAATTTTAAGTTGAATCGACATTCCAAATCAGAAAATCTTTAAATTAATTGTTTTGAATATTTAAATAATTAAATATTCCCGTTATAAAAATTCGGGTTGTTACAACAAGAAGGTCTAAAACTATGTCTCTCCTGACATAAAAATAATCCTATTACTGAATCCAGCCAATCATAACGCTCCTCCTTTCCATTTACCCATATTTGTAAACTCATTTCATGCACACCTAGTTCTCATGCGAATTATCCAACCTTTTCTATTTAACTTGTTCCTTTGATTGAATCTATGAGAAATCTATCTTACTCTATCTTTTCCCGTACAAACAATACAAGTCTTAATATTTTAACTTTTCTCTAATAATTTCTCAAAGTTTATACAATTTAACCCAGTTGGAGTTCTTACCTACTTAATATACATTTCTCTTCCAAGAGGAATTAATAAGGTTAAGTTTCTATGAATCTTTTCTAGAGAGCTTTTTTGTTCTATGTAAAGTAACAAGGTAACTTTTTTATTTTAATATTTTTTTCTTTCTATATTGAAATAGGTAACACAAAATTATGGTGTTCCACCTACATTTTGTACACCACTTTTACTGCACACATCTTTGTCACTTTAACAAAACATGTTCTTGCTAACTTATTGATTCATAAATACTTATCTTATAATTCTTCTTGTTCCAATAAGTTAAAATGTGCCATAACCCGTTCTTTATCAAAAAATCTTTTATTTTCTTTTTAAAACAATTCCACTGTTATGCACTTTCTCTTAACAAATAATATTACTTATCCCCACAACTTACTTACTCACTTTATTCTTTCAAAAAAAAACTACATATTTTTATCAAAAATTATTTTAATGCAAATCTCAATATTACTATTAAATTTATGAAAACCATAAACTTTTAAATTTGAGACTTGAAAAAACACTTCTTGAGATCTTTTTCCATTTTTTTCAAGTTTAACCAAAAGTTCAATTATGGGACTAAGTATAAAGTGGTTTCTTAATTTTCCATTTCCAAATCTTTTACACAAAAATTATCACTTCATCCAAGTCCTTTTTCACACTAATTCCTTCCAAATCTGTGTTTGAACTAGAATATAAGCCTATTACCCCTTTCGCGCAAAATGTGTGTATATATATCCTAATCCATTTTCCTCTTACTCTTTCCCAACTTGTAAGGCTCTACTGTCAAACCCACTAATTCGAAATACTAAAATTTCGGAGACTGACATATAGAATCCATCTTTTTATTTCAAAATATAATGTACATTTTTCACTCAATGGCCTATTACCCTCAAATTTCCATACCACTTCTTAAATGTACAAAATTGATATCTTAGCTCTTTCCATATGTTACTTCCCTATTTAGTGGGTTATTTTATGGATCTAGGTATACGTATATATGTATATAATATTTATGTTTCAAAAATACCAATACGCTCACTTAGTATTTATATAGGAATATTTAACCTGAGATCTGATACCAGATGTAACAACCCGAATTTCGATAGAGCCGAGTTTTGTTCAAAAATCCAAATCTTTCTAAGCTCGAATTGGTTTGTTTGGTATCTTGTAAAAAGTCAAAGATAAATATATCAGAGCATATAATAGAAATCTCACAGTGGAAGGGAATAAAGTATAGGTAAATACAATATAATGACACTACCTAACAAGTGTCTCTAAGCTGCAGAATCTCTGTAACACCCCACGTCCATTAATGTCACTCACAAAGAGAATGCATTAACTTTCATGGAGTATTATAAGTGTATAGAACAGAATATAACAAGACAGATACATATATTGTTACTTTAAAAATTTATAACAACTTCATTGCAGCGGAAAAATAGTTTGATTACAACACCAAAACCAACAATAAAACCAAGTACATTTTATATCCATCTTGACAAATTATTTTCTGAGTACATAAAACAAAAAACTTAACCCCAACATAAATAGCCATTAAAATAGATAAGCTGAACATTACTCTCAGAAATCCAAGCACGTCCAAAAGAGAGAGAAAGAGATCCAAATCAAGCTCCACTAGCCCACCCTAAGAACCTGGGGGGAAACAGAAAGAAAAGGGGCGAAACAAACGAGGTCTGACATAAAGTCTGGCGAGTCCAGTAACTTTAACGATATAATTATTAAAGTAATAGGATAAGAACATAAACTGGAAATTAAGAAACGACTATAACATAAGTATATATGACAAGATAAGCAAGATGAATAAGGTAAACGTTGATTGCGCTTTTAATCACTATAAGATAATTACTACACTGCACCAACCCTATTTACTCTGAAAGTTGATACCTCTTACTAATCATAATGATAATAATAATAATAATGGTAGTTTCGTGTACCCCTACCTACTGTCATAGGTGCCGCCTGCCCCTATCTCCACTAGTTGTACCCACTACCCTTCCCATTCAATCGGCTCCCTAACTCGTGTGTATTTGATACTTGTGTCATTCGACCCTGCTTGTTTGTAGATACCTGTGCTAGTCCCACCATGGGGTGTATCAATCCCTATGATGGCAACCCGACAAAATTCAAGATGCACAATGTATAACTACTGATGCCCAGTGCCTGATTTTTCCACTCCGGAGCACATGCATGCCCGTACTCCGTTGGAACCTACACTGACGCACCACCCGCCGCTATTTTGACCGCCTATAATCAGCCCAGTAATTGTGCCCCACCCTGCCTAGTTCAGGGTACCATGATACATCTATGTAGGTTACTGCTGAAATGGGCCCCCATTACCAGGGTTTCCTAATCAACATGTTATAACGGTTAAGTGTTCTCAATTTAACCTAACCCAACCCATTTGTTTAATTAACATGTTGTATTGGTTAAGTGTCGCCTATTCATGTTACTTAACCTTACCATTCTTAGCATGTCTGTTCATTGGCATTAACTGATTTATTAATGCACCAACCTCTCACATTAGAACTGTTATTTGCGGTTGCTGGAGGTGTCGGGCGGTTCCGGGCAGACTTCTACCACAAACTCATTCTAACCTTGGGTTTTGGGTTTGATGCACTAACCTCTCACATTAGACATGTTATTGCGGTTGATGGATGTGCCGGGCGGTTCCAGGCAGTCTTACACCGCAACTCAATCTAACCTCGGGTTAGGTATGTTCATTATCTCATTTTATTATTCAACCCAAATTTGAATTAATATCCCTATTTCAAATTGTCCATAATTTCCAATTCAAGCTATGTTCATAATTATCCTCCAAATTATGTCCATAACTTCCATGCATATAAACTATACCAATTTATGTCTCAAGTTAATTACATGGTTACTAACCAATTTATGCCAATTACATAATATCCAATATTTAATATTTCCCAAACTATTCCCCAACGTTCCCACGTCATTCGTACGTATAATTCACATAATACGTTAGGCTCGCTGTTAGCCTAACTCATAAGAAAAGGAAAAGAAAGAGGCATATGACATCCACACTGGCATAAAACAATATAGATCTAATTAAGCATGTGTAACACAAACTCGGCATAGAACAACATAAATCTAATTAAGCATACAAACGTGAACTAGCATATAAGATGGATCCAATTAACATAGGCAATGTGAACTGACATAGATCTAAACATATGATCTGGCATGGATCTAAACATATAAGCATAAACTTGCATAGATGAACATAACTTGTATATAAACTTGCATAGTTGAACATAACTTGCATATAAACTTGCATAGATAAACTTGCATAACTTGCATAGATAAACATAACTAGCATAGATGAATCTAATCAAGCAAATGTAATTAGACATAGGAATTAACTTCATAAAATGAATCTAATTACATATGATAACAAACTGGCATATATTAACAAAATAGATGATAACAGAACTGGCTAATAGCATATGATTCAACAGGCATATTCCTACAGTCCAGATCACAACTTATCATAATTATTTTAATTAATTATCTTGTGAAAGCAATTGTACTCACAGTGATAGAAGAAAGAATAGATTCGTTTGTTGTTGTTCTAGAATCCCTTTTCACAATCCCTAAGCTTTAATTCCCTAGAGAAGAGACTATCTTAGTTTAGGTTGCAGTAGTATGGCGGCTTATAAATGAATTTAGTTTAGATTAGGGTTTAGGTTTATGGGTGTTTATATAGATGTGTAGGATTAATTAGAGCCCTTAGATTAGCTTAGGATCATTCCAAACCATCCATTTCACAATGACACATCACTCAGCCAACCAAATGAAGCCACATAAGCCCTAAAATCAGAAAAATCGTCACCCGAACACGTCAGCCCAACCTGGCCGATAGGGGTCGACACCTATGTCGACACCCCTATAGGGGGGTCGACACCTGTGTCGACTCCACCCGAGGGGGGGGTCGACACCCCTGTGTGGCAAATTTCCTGCTCAACCCAATTCTGCTGTTTTGAAATTCGAACTGGTTTTAGATTATTAATTATTATTTTAATTTATTTTCTATTTAAACTTGAAATCTTCTAAGCTCCATAACTTCTTCATACGGAGCCCGATTTACGCAAACTCGAACTCTATCTCAAGCAGAATTCCGAGACGAATGCAATGGTGTAACCCATTTCACTTAATTCTTCTTTTAAAAATTAAGTGTCCTTAAATTTGTTAATTTTAATATTTTAAAATTACGGGGTGTTACATTCCCCCCTAAAGGATTTCGTCCCCGAAATCTTTAAGTCAAGAAGAATGTATATCCTACCATCCAATCATCCGTCTACTCAACCATCAATCACAGGCATCCATTGTCCTTAAAAGATTTCTAATGTCATTTGAACATATGCAAAAAGTGTGTGTATTTGTTCCCTATCCAATGAAAAATCAGGCGGTATACTGATTTAGTTGACCTCCTTAATGCAAATCATGATAGTGCCATGCATCCATTATGTATGCAAAAGAATCCTAATGATACATATTATTTCTACATGAGTGCACAATCATTTTATTCAAATGCAACAATCATATGATAACACAATCAATATACATCCATTAATTTAAATATGCACACTTATTCATATGCAATATGAAAGTGATTGAGCCGATCTAGTTCCTAATGTGTGTGTAAATGCCTCCACGAGAAACCACTGGCAAACACTTGCATCCACTTGCATCCACTTGCATCCACCAAACATAACATGTCTCAAACACATGTTTACAACCATAGGATTTTCCTACTGAAAGATCGAAGACGTAATCGAGAGGACGTACTAAACGGTAGAACAAGTACAAACAAAGTGGTAGAAAAAGGAGAAATTAAGAACATACCCTCAAAAAGGAAAGGGTACGACGCACGCACCTTATCTTCTGTCTCCCAAGTTGCGTCTCGTTGATCATCTCCCCATTGCACTTTGACCAACTTGACCCCTCGGTTGCGTAATTTCTTGACCTCTGATCCAAGGATGCATGTAGGAGCTCGTCTGATCGTGGCATCTCGCTCCACTTCCACTTCCCTAAGCATACTCGGCTCCACCACTTCCGCGGTATCATGCAAACACTTCCTCAAATGCGACACATGAAATACGTCATGCACACCACTAAGCTTCTCTGGTAACTTTACTCTGTACGCCATCTGCCAAATCCTCTCTGTAATGGGGAACGACCCTACGAACCTCGGTGCCAATTTCCCTGCAGCTCCAAAGCGAACTACGTTCCTCAACGGTGACACTTTAATAAAAGCCATGTCTCCAACATCAAACTCAAGATCGGTTCGTCTCTTGTCAGCGTTTGACTTTTGTCGGTCCTGTGCCGTCTTCACTCATCTTCGAATCAAGTCCATCTTCTCCGGAGTTTCTCTTTAATCAGCTCAGGTCCAAGAAAAATCTTATCCGTGGACTCCTACCAAAAAGTTGGTGATCGACACAGTCGTCCATAAAAACCCTAATACTAGCTTAATAACTGTTGTTATAAGCGAACTCCACAAATGGAAGATGCTCTTCTCATGTCCCTCCAAAATCTAGGATATATAACCTTAAAAGAACTTCAAGGATTCTATTCACCCTTTCTGTCAGTCCATCCGTCTGTGGACGATACGCAATGCTCAAACGTAACTGCGTACTTACCGCCTTTTGCATATCACCTTTTCCTCTTCCACCGAAAACTGCTCCAAGCCCTATCCTGCAAGCACCGGTATATACTGTGAACGGTTTGCTCCCATCTAGCAAAACTAAAACTGGAGCTGTCATCAAAGTCCTCTTCAAACGCTGGAAAGCATCGCCACAGTCAACATCCCAAGAGAAAGTCAAGTTCTTCTTCGTCAACCAGGTAAGTGGGGCTGATATCTTCGCAAAGTCCTTAATGAGCTTCCTATAATAGCCTGCTAACTCTAGAAAACTTCTACTTCTGTTGCATTCTTAGGAATCTTCAAATCTTGGATTTCTACCATCTTCGCGGGATCCACTGCTATCCCTTCCTTAGAGACCACGTGTCCTAAGAACATCACTTCTTTCCTCCAAAAATGACATAACTTAGCTTTGAGTTGATGCGCTCGTAGGGTCTCTAAGACTTCCCTAAGATGTAGGGCATGCTCTTCATCGCTCCTAGAGAAAATCAAAATATCATCCACAAAGACTACCACAAACTTGTTTAGAAACTCCCTAAACACACTACTCATCAAGTCTATGAAATATGTGGGTGCATTCGTCAAACCAAAAGGCATGTCGAGCCACTCGGGGATACCGTCGAGAGTCCTAAAAGCAGTCTTATCTATGCTTTCCACAGCCACCCTTAGCTGATTAAATCCTGTAGCTAAACCCAACTGCGAGAAAACCGAAGCGCCAACCAACTGATTGAACAAGTCATCTATCCTCGACAATGGGTGTCTGTTCTTCTTCATGAACTTATTCAGCTCTTTATAATCCACACACAGTCCAAGTGAACCATTGGTCTTCGTAGAAAAAACAACTAGGGCACCCCATTCTGAAATACTTCTTCTTATGAACCCTTTCTCAAGCAACTCTCTTACTTGCTTACTGAGTTCCTTTCTCTCTCTCGGAGCCATGTGGTGCACTGGTAATGCAACTGGCTTTGCATTATCTACTAAGTATATACGAAAGTCTATCTTGCGTCTCGGGGGTAAACCCCGAACCTCATCAAAGACGTCACCATACACACGGACTACACGAACAGATTCCAAATCATCGATGGATGTGTTGTAACAACCCGTATTTTCAATAACCTGTAATAACATAAATCGAGGCAGAATTTAATTCTAAAATGGGAATCAAGGGAAACGGGCTATGCCATTGTGTTCGTCTCGGAAAAATACGCGAAATAGAGTCCGAGTTTTCGAAAATCGGAGTCCGTATGACCAAGATATGGCCTCGCGAAGTTTCACGAAAATTCCCAAATTAAAGTATACTTAATTAAGTGAAATGGGTTGTGTAGATATATATATATATATATATATTGATATATATATATATAATTGAAAATTTAATAAATAAATATGCAAAAATGCTCAAAACAGCGAATTGGGAGAGGGGAATAACCGAACCGGCCGATTTTTGAAGTCGACCCGAGCCCGCTGGGTCGACTAGGGGTTAATCCAGGGTGTTTGGCTGTCAACCCGTGGGCCGATTCGCTCAAGTGCAGATTTTGCATTTGAATGGTTCTCATGGTCCATCTTTAATCTAAAGGCCCTAGATGGTTCCTACACTTGACTTCTTCCCCAAGACATGCTTTGATGGCTTGGATTGAATCTAGGGTTAATCCTATGGCCTAAAACACTTGCCTAATCTATAAATAAGACCCTAACCTACCCTAATTCATTCATAATTAAACCTAGTGACTAAACTATGGCAAAATGCTAGCTCTCATGGCCTCCACTAATTTTATGAAGAGGGTTGCATACTAATCACTCTCTAATCAACTTCTAATCCCTTCTTAGCATCTTAATCTTCTTCATTTGGTGTTCAAAGTTGCTAGTTGTGAGTTTCTATCACTTTGATGATCTTTTGGTAAACTAATTAGATGAGATGTGATGAGATTTATGGTTTTGTATGTGGGTTAATGAGCTTTGAATCATATGATATGATGTTAGCATTAATCTTATGTTTATGCATGTTGAGTATGTAAGCTTATGCAAGTTTAATATGATGTATGTTATGTTTGCATGATGCTAAATATGCAAGTTGTGGGCTATGTAATCATATGCATGTTATGCAAGTTCATGGTAATATGCTATGCAAGTTACATGTTTGTTAATATGCAAGTTACATGTTTGTTAATATGCAAGTTACATGTATGTAAATATGCAAGTTACATGTTTGTTAATATGCAAGTTACATGTTTGTTAATATGCAAGTTACATGTATGTAAATATGCAAGTTACATGTTTGTTAATATGCAAGTTACATGTTTGTTAATATGCAAGTTACATGTATGTAAATATGCAAGTTACATGTTTCTTTATATGCAAGTTACATGTTTGTTAATATGCGAGTTACATGTATGTAAATATGCAAGTTACATGTTTATTAATATGCAAGTTCATGATGACACATTATGCAAGTCTATAAGCTAATATGCAAGTTTGTTATGCAAAATGAATATGTAAGTTATGTGACATATTATATGCAAGTTATGTGACATGTTATGCAAGTTCATATGCAAGTTATGTGTTTGTTAATATGCAAGATGGCACCTTTGAAACATGTTCATTCATATGCAAGTTGACACCTTTTATATGTGTTATATCATGAACGAAATTACGTGGGAACGATGGGGTAATTAAATGCATAAGTTAATAAGATTGTGTGAAATTAATATAATTATGCATAACACAAAATAAATAAACATAGTATGGGAATTTGCCTATTTGGTTAGGTGTACCCATACTATGTGTTGGGAATTTACCTATTGAGTTAGGTCTACCCCATGGGAATTTACCTATTAAGTTAGGTCTACCCATGTTAAGAAAACTTGATTAATTAGGGATAATTAATATAAAATTATGAGGGTGATTAATTAGGTGTAATTAATTGACTAAGACACGAGGTTGGACTCAGTTGTAGCGTAAAACTGCCCGGACCCAACCGGCTTAACCAGTTGCTACAAATGTTAGCCCAATGTGAGAGGTCTTAGGCACAAACTAAATACGTAATTAATGTAAAGACACGAGGTTAGACTCTGTTATGACATAAGGCTGCCCGGACCCAACCGGCTTAACCAGCGGTCATAAAAGACAGTCTAATGTGAGAGGTCTTTACAAAGGTTACGTTCTTAATTAATTAATTAAGAAACACTTAACCACATTAGCATGTAGAGGGACATGAGGGGTTAAGTGGGTGCCTCGGGTGGCATGAGAAAATCTAGTGGTTGCCTTGGGTGGCAATAGAAAATACGATTAGAATACTTAACCAAAATAAAACATGTAATTAAACATGATTAAAGGGTTAAGTGGGATACACTAGATATTTGACAAGCTTAAGTGGGTAGCTTGTGGGGGCCCATTTCAACCAATATCCCAAACGTATCTTTGTGGGCTCGACCCATGTCGAGTGACGGGACACGCATATTGGGCTTGATTATAAGAGGCCAAAACGGGTTAGCGGTGGCAACGCAAGTCCAACGGGCTTCATATGCGTGAGGGGGCCCGGGCTGGTAGATAAGCCGTTGTTGCATCGTGTAGATATAAGCCGTGCACCGTTAATTATATCGGGTTGCCACGTTGGGGAATGGTACACCCCATGGTGGGGCCAGCACGGGTATCTACGTTAGGGAGCCGATCGAATGGGGAGTAGTGTGTACACCTAGTGGATTGTAGGGCCCCGTGGCGCCTACTTGGTCACCTAGGGGTACGCAAGTACTATTAAGTTAATTTTATAAGCCATGGGTGGGATCAACCTTTAAGTTAGGAACGACTGGTGTGGTGCAGTTTAGTAATATACCTTGGGAAGGGTAGATGCGTCTTTATCCTTTATCTTAGTTTAGTTGATTGCTTAGGGTAGCTATTCATCCCTATATGTTACCGTATATCAATTCATGTCTTCTCTGGTTACTTTAACGATTGTATTGTTAAAGTTATAGGACTCGCTCAGACTTATGTCTGACCCCGTTGTTTTTATCTTTTTCCCAACCCTCAGGTCCTGTGGTGGATCCTAGCAGTAGTGGAGCTTGATCGGATTGCTGCTCCAGTCTTTAGGAGCTTGGGTAGATGTAAAGCTCCAGTTATCCAGTTATCTTTTCTTTTGTTTTGGCTATTGTATGAGAGTGGGATTATGTACTTCTTTATTTTGATGGATATTGTACTTGACTTTTATTATGGGTTTATGATGTAACCAGACATGTTTTACTTCCGCTGTTATGAGATGATGTTTTAAAATTCCAAGTACTATTTATATCTGTCTTGTTGTAATTTTTCTGTTCTATATTCACTAAAATACTCCACCGATGTTATGGCATTCCCTTTGTGAGTGATCATAGCGGGAGTGGGGTGTTACACGTGGTATCAGAGCTTAAGGTTACCAGAACAGATAAAATTTTTTTTTTAGAAAAAACTATTTTCTAAGAGTATTTTCGAAGAAAGTATTTTCAAAAACATGTCTTTTAAAAGAAAAGTTTTTGAAAAAGAAAAGCATAATCCCCAATAGCCATATCTTTATCTTTCGGAATCTCCTTTTTGAATCTTTCCTCTTTCGTTTCAGCATGGCTGAAGATCTTAACATCCCGGAAGGTTTAGTGATACCACTATGGTATAGGAGGTTGCAAGAGGCTAGGGCCGCGGCTGCGGGTCCAGCCAATGCTACTACACCAGAGACAACCGCTCCTCCTCCTCAGCCTAGAGTGGATAATTTTGCTAAGGTTTGCAAGGAGTTCAAGGCGATAGGAGGAAAACCTTTTCTAGGTTCAGAGACCTTCGTAGAGGCTAGAGATTGGCTTAAGGAAGTGGAAGAGTTGCTAGATATCTTTGAAGTGGAAGAGGGAAAGAAAGTCAAGTTGGCGGCTTGGTTAATGAAGGGAGAGGCCTCATTCTGGTGGGAGGTCACTAATGGAGAACGCCCTGTTGACTCTTGGGCAGATTTTAAGCAAAGGTTTGGGGCTAAGTTTCTCTCAAGGGCGGAAGAGAATCTGTTTATGGAGAAGTTCTTGAATTTGAAGCAAGGGAATCTCACGGTGAAAGAATATGTCAACAAATTCAATCAATTAGCAAGGTTTGGCATAGAGTTGGTGAATACACCGGAGAAGAAGGCTTTGAGGTTCGTTAGAGGCTTGAACGAACCATTGCAAGGAATAGCTATGACTCACATTCCTATGGGGGCCACTTTTGAGAAGCTTGTCTACATGGTACTTATGCATGAGGATGATAAGAATTCTAAGGCACCAGAGAAAAAGGGGGATCAGAAGAAACCGCAACAACAACAAGGCAAGGGTGGAAAAGGCAATGGTGACAAGAAGAAGACAAAGAAGAAGTGCTTTAATTGTGGGACACCAGGGCACCTCAGTAAGGATTGTCGCAAAAAGAAGAAGACCGGTTGCTTTCATTGTGGTGAAGCGGGGCATCTTGTGAAAAACTGCCCAAAGAAGGGGCAGAAGACGGGGTCTACCTCAGGAGGTCAGGTGCAAGCTCTTATAGCACCACCTCAGTCAGGGGGGGCAAGTTCAGGTTCTCTCAGTTCCACCGATTCAGCAGAGAGGTAGAACTATTTCCGTTGAAAGTCTGGTTTTTCTGTTTGATCATCCAGTACGTACTTTGTTTGACTCTGGCGCATCGCATTCTTTTATCTCATCATCGTTAGTTGAGTCACTGCACTTAGACACCAGTCTAGTTGATGATCCCTTGGTTGTTTCAAACCCAATTGGGGGCTCTATATATCTGTCTATGATATGTTTGGGTTTGAAGATTTCTATACTTAGCGTTGAGTTTAGATGTGATGCTTTTGTATTGGGCTTCACGGGCTATGGGTTGATTTTGGGCATGGACTGGTTATCCAGTAATGGTGCCGTTCTTGATTGCGAAAGGAGAGTTGTCAGGCTCATGACCCGCTTGGGTAACACTCTCGAGATCTCTTGCAATCCCATGGAATCTGTTTTGCTAAGTTATCTTGAATCGCTCGATGCTTCGGTCGAAAGTTTGTGTTCTGTCAGAGTAGTCCGGGAATATCCGGATGTGTTTGAAGAAGTAAAGGGTTTGCCTCCGAAGCGGGAGATAGATTTCCGAATTTATTTGGTGGATAATGCCAAACCAGTGTCTTTGCCAGTACGCCATATGGCTCCTCGTGAGAGAAGAGAACTTCATAAGCAAGTAGGGGAGTTGCTTGAGAAGGGGTTCATAAGGCGAAGTATATCGGAGTGGGGAGCTCCAGTAGTGTTTGCCACGAAGGCGGATGGGTCCCTCAGACTTTGTGTGGATTATAGGGAACTTAATAAGCTCACGAAGAAGAATAGACACCCATTACCGAGGATAGATGATCTCTTTGATCAGTTGGTTGGCGCGTCAGTATTTTCGCAGATGGACTTAGCTACAGGGTTTCATCAGTTAAGAGTGGCGGAGGACAGTATAGAGAAGACTGCTTTCCGGACTCCGGATGGTTTTTATGAGTGGCTAGTGATGCCATTTGGGTTGACAAACGCCCCCGCATACTTTGTTGATCTCATGAGTAGAGTGTTCAGAGAGTATCTGAATAAGTTTGTAGTAGTTTTTGTGGATGACATCTTGGTCTTTTCCAAGAATGAAGAAGAGCATGCCTTACATCTCAAGGAAGTGTTGGAGACTCTTCGAGCGCATAGTCTTAAAGCTAAATTCTCTAAATGCCATTTTTGGAGAAGAGAAGTGCGATTCTTAGGGCATGTGGTCTCTAAGGAAGGGATAGCTGTGGATCCCGCAAAGATAGTATCTATCCAGGATTGGAAAGTTCCTAGAAATGCTACCGAGGTAAGAAGTTTCTTGGGGTTGGCAGGATATTATAGGAAGTTCATCAAAGACTTCGCGAAGATATCAGCCCCATTAACCCGCTTGACGAAGAAGAATCTGGTTTTCTCATGGGATGTAGATTGTGATGATGCTTTCCGACGGTTAAAGAGAGCTTTGACCACCGCTCCAGTTTTAGTGCTTCCAGATGGGAGTAAGCCGTTTGTTGTTTATACCGATGCTTGTAGAACAGGATTAGGCGCAGTCTTGATGCAGGAGGGAAGGGTAATAGCCTATGGAGGGAGACAATTGAGAGTGCATGAGAAGAATTACCCTACCCATGATCTAGAGTTGGCCGCGATTGTTTTCGCACTTAAGTCTTGGCGCCATTATCTTCTTGGTGAGAGATTCGAGTTGTTCACCGACCATAAATCATTGAAGTACTTATTCTCTCAGAAGGATTTAAACTTAAGACAGCAAAGGTGGATGGAGTTCTTAGCATCCTATGATTTCGAGATAGCGTATACCCCTGGTAAGGGTAACGTGGTGGCAGACGCCTTAAGTAGAAAAAGGCTATCTTTGAGTCCATTGTTCGTGGAACGACGAAGCTTGGAGTTTCTTTCTTTGTTTGACTTCAGACCTTCTGTTGATTTTGTACCTGGTTTGTTGGCATCCTTGGAGGTTAGACCTACTCTTTTGAGACGGATTGGCGAGGCTCAGCGAGACGACCCACAGTTGGTTGTGTTGGTAGAGAAGCTTATAAGAGGGGAGTCGTCCAGCCATTTGGGTAGATACACCATAGATGATAAGGGATGGTTGCATAGAGACGGTAGACTTTGTGTACCGCAAGATGAGGGTTTGAAGAAGGCTATTTTGGATGATGCATATCGTTCAAGAATGACTATTCATCCCGGTGGAGACAAAATGTACCAAGACATGAAGAGAGTTTTCTTTTGGGCCGGTATGAAGAAAGATGTGGCCGAGTATGTGGCTAGATGCTTAGTGTGCCAACAAGTTAAAGTGGAGCAAAGGAAACCCGGTGGGTTGCTACACCCATTGGAAGTTCCACAGTGGAAGTGGGATAGTGTCTCGATGGATTTCATCGACGGGTTACCGAGATCGAGGAAGGGCAATACGGGAATTTGGGTTGTGGTAGACAGACTTACAAAGAGTGCCCATTTTATACCCGTAAAGAGTAAGAGGACCGCTCCATGGCTTGCTTCAGTCTATGTTAGAGAGATTGTTAGATTGCATGGCGTACCATCCAGCATTGTGAGTGATCGAGATCCTATTTTTACTAGTGAGTTTTGGAGAAGTTTGCAAGAGGCGGTAGGGACTCAGTTGTGTTTGAGCACCGCATATCATCCTCAGACGGACGGTCAGACCGAGAGGGTGAACCGTATCTTAGAAGATCTTTTGAGGCTTTGTATCTTGGATTTTGGAGGTACATGGGAAGAACATCTTCCTTTGGTGGAGTTCGCATATAATAACAGCTTTCAGTCCAGTATTGGTATGGCTCCTTTCGAAGCTCTTTATGGAAGGCCTTGTCGATCTCCTACATGTTGGTGGGAATCTACGGATAAGATCTTGCTTGGGCCGGATATGGTTAGAGAGACTTCAGAGAAGATTGATTTAATTCGAAAAAGGATGAAAGCAGCGCAAGATAGACAGAAATCTTATGCGGATCGGAGAAGGACGGATATTGAGTTTGAGGTTGGGGACATGGTTTTTGTCAAAGTATCTCCATTGAGAAATGTTGTTCTCTTTGGGTCCGTAGGGAAGTTAGCACCGAGATTTGTTGGGCCGTTTCCTATTAAGGAAAGGATTGGACGGATGGCATATAGGGTGGAGTTGCCCGACAGACTTAGTGGTGTTCATGATGTATTCCATGTATCACATTTGAGGAAGTGCTTACATGAGACCGCGGAGGTGGTAGAGCCGAGCTTGCTTAGAGATGTAGAGGTAGAGCGTGATGCGACGATTCGACGAGCTCCTACTCGCATCCTTGGGTCAGAAACTAGGAAGTTGAGGAACAGAGAAGTTCAGCTAGTTAAAGTGCAATGGGGAGATGACGAAAGCAATGCTACTTGGGAGACGGAAGCAAAGATGCGTTCTTTGTATCCATTTCTTTTTGAGAGTATGTCTTTTAACTTCTCCTTTATTGCTTGTCTAGTACTTATCTTATCTTTAGTATATCCTCTCGCTAATACCTATGACCTTTAGATAGGGTAAAACCTATGGTTGAGACATGTGTTTGAAACATGTTATGGTTGATGGATGCATATGGATGCAATTGTTTGCTAGTGGTTGCTCGTGGATGCATATACACACACATTAGGCACTAGATCGGCTCAGTCACTTCATGTTGCATATTGCATAAATGGATGTGGTAGTTAGATTGATGGATGTATCATGGCTGTGTTATCATATGGATGATGCATTTTTGTGTATGGTTGTGCACGCATGTAGAAATTTGTATGTGTCAATAGGGTTTCGCATACATATTGGATGCATGGCACTATCATGGTTTGCATTAAGGAGGTTTACTGTATCAGTAACCGCCTGATTTTCGCATTAGGTAAGTACATATACACACACTTTTGCATATATCCATCCAGCATTTAGAATCTTGTAAGGACAATGATTGCTCGTGGATGATGCTTTGAGTAGATGGATGATTGGATGGTAGGATACGTTCTTCCTAACTTGAAGATTTCGGGGACGAAATCCTTTAAGGAGGGGAGAATGTAACAACCCGTATTTTCAATAACCTGTAATAACATAAATCGAGGCAGAATTTAATTCTAAAATGGGAATCAAGGGAAACGGGCTATGCCATTGTGTTCGTCTCGGAAAAATACGCGAAATAGAGTCCGAGTTTTCGAAAATCGGAGTCCGTATGACCAAGATATGGCCTCGCGAAGTTTCACGAAAATTCCCAAATTAAAGTATACTTAATTAAGTGAAATGGGTTGTGTAGATATATATATATATATATATTGATATATATATATATATAATTGAAAATTTAATAAATAAATATGCAAAAATGCTCAAAACAGCGAATTGGGAGAGGGGAATAACCGAACCGGCCGATTTTTGAAGTCGACCCGAGCCCGCTGGGTCGACTAGGGGTTAATCCAGGGTGTTTGGCTGTCAACCCGTGGGCCGATTCGCTCAAGTGCAGATTTTGCATTTGAATGGTTCTCATGGTCCATCTTTAATCTAAAGGCCCTAGATGGTTCCTACACTTGACTTCTTCCCCAAGACATGCTTTGATGGCTTGGATTGAATCTAGGGTTAATCCTATGGCCTAAAACACTTGCCTAATCTATAAATAAGACCCTAACCTACCCTAATTCATTCATAATTAAACCTAGTGACTAAACTATGGCAAAATGCTAGCTCTCATGGCCTCCACTAATTTTATGAAGAGGGTTGCATACTAATCACTCTCTAATCAACTTCTAATCCCTTCTTAGCATCTTAATCTTCTTCATTTGGTGTTCAAAGTTGCTAGTTGTGAGTTTCTATCACTTTGATGATCTTTTGGTAAACTAATTAGATGAGATGTGATGAGATTTATGGTTTTGTATGTGGGTTAATGAGCTTTGAATCATATGATATGATGTTAGCATTAATCTTATGTTTATGCATGTTGAGTATGTAAGCTTATGCAAGTTTAATATGATGTATGTTATGTTTGCATGATGCTAAATATGCAAGTTGTGGGCTATGTAATCATATGCATGTTATGCAAGTTCATGGTAATATGCTATGCAAGTTACATGTTTGTTAATATGCAAGTTACATGTTTGTTAATATGCAAGTTACATGTATGTAAATATGCAAGTTACATGTTTGTTAATATGCAAGTTACATGTTTGTTAATATGCAAGTTACATGTATGTAAATATGCAAGTTACATGTTTGTTAATATGCAAGTTACATGTTTGTTAATATGCAAGTTACATGTATGTAAATATGCAAGTTACATGTTTCTTTATATGCAAGTTACATGTTTGTTAATATGCGAGTTACATGTATGTAAATATGCAAGTTACATGTTTATTAATATGCAAGTTCATGATGACACATTATGCAAGTCTATAAGCTAATATGCAAGTTTGTTATGCAAAATGAATATGTAAGTTATGTGACATATTATATGCAAGTTATGTGACATGTTATGCAAGTTCATATGCAAGTTATGTGTTTGTTAATATGCAAGATGGCACCTTTGAAACATGTTCATTCATATGCAAGTTGACACCTTTTATATGTGTTATATCATGAACGAAATTACGTGGGAACGATGGGGTAATTAAATGCATAAGTTAATAAGATTGTGTGAAATTAATATAATTATGCATAACACAAAATAAATAAACATAGTATGGGAATTTGCCTATTTGGTTAGGTGTACCCATACTATGTGTTGGGAATTTACCTATTGAGTTAGGTCTACCCCATGGGAATTTACCTATTAAGTTAGGTCTACCCATGTTAAGAAAACTTGATTAATTAGGGATAATTAATATAAAATTATGAGGGTGATTAATTAGGTGTAATTAATTGACTAAGACACGAGGTTGGACTCAGTTGTAGCGTAAAACTGCCCGGACCCAACCGGCTTAACCAGTTGCTACAAATGTTAGCCCAATGTGAGAGGTCTTAGGCACAAACTAAATACGTAATTAATGTAAAGACACGAGGTTAGACTCTGTTATGACATAAGGCTGCCCGGACCCAACCGGCTTAACCAGCGGTCATAAAAGACAGTCTAATGTGAGAGGTCTTTACAAAGGTTACGTTCTTAATTAATTAATTAAGAAACACTTAACCACATTAGCATGTAGAGGGACATGAGGGGTTAAGTGGGTGCCTCGGGTGGCATGAGAAAATCTAGTGGTTGCCTTGGGTGGCAATAGAAAATACGATTAGAATACTTAACCAAAATAAAACATGTAATTAAACATGATTAAAGGGTTAAGTGGGATACACTAGATATTTGACAAGCTTAAGTGGGTAGCTTGTGGGGGCCCATTTCAACCAATATCCCAAACGTATCTTTGTGGGCTCGACCCATGTCGAGTGACGGGACACGCATATTGGGCTTGATTATAAGAGGCCAAAACGGGTTAGCGGTGGCAACGCAAGTCCAACGGGCTTCATATGCGTGAGGGGGCCCGGGCTGGTAGATAAGCCGTTGTTGCATCGTGTAGATATAAGCCGTGCACCGTTAATTATATCGGGTTGCCACGTTGGGGAATGGTACACCCCATGGTGGGGCCAGCACGGGTATCTACGTTAGGGAGCCGATCGAATGGGGAGTAGTGTGTACACCTAGTGGATTGTAGGGCCCCGTGGCGCCTACTTGGTCACCTAGGGGTACGCAAGTACTATTAAGTTAATTTTATAAGCCATGGGTGGGATCAACCTTTAAGTTAGGAACGACTGGTGTGGTGCAGTTTAGTAATATACCTTGGGAAGGGTAGATGCGTCTTTATCCTTTATCTTAGTTTAGTTGATTGCTTAGGGTAGCTATTCATCCCTATATGTTACCGTATATCAATTCATGTCTTCTCTGGTTACTTTAACGATTGTATTGTTAAAGTTATAGGACTCGCTCAGACTTATGTCTGACCCCGTTGTTTTTATCTTTTTCCCAACCCTCAGGTCCTGTGGTGGATCCTAGCAGTAGTGGAGCTTGATCGGATTGCTGCTCCAGTCTTTAGGAGCTTGGGTAGATGTAAAGCTCCAGTTATCCAGTTATCTTTTCTTTTGTTTTGGCTATTGTATGAGAGTGGGATTATGTACTTCTTTATTTTGATGGATATTGTACTTGACTTTTATTATGGGTTTATGATGTAACCAGACATGTTTTACTTCCGCTGTTATGAGATGATGTTTTAAAATTCCAAGTACTATTTATATCTGTCTTGTTGTAATTTTTCTGTTCTATATTCACTAAAATACTCCACCGATGTTATGGCATTCCCTTTGTGAGTGATCATAGCGGGAGTGGGGTGTTACATGTGTCTAGTGATTCTAGGTAGCTAAGAATCACGGGACCTCTAGGGTCATAAGAAATATCAAGGGTCCTCCCACTGCGAGTCAACAGTCTAACTATCCTCCTTTCGCAGTCTAGGATGGCACCATACCTGGCTAGCCAATCATCCTAGAATCAAGCTATAGCCCGTGAAACCAAGAACGAAGGCGTTGCATTTAACCCCAACGCCCAAGATAGACACTCTCTAATCCCGACAAAGCATAGATAAATGAGCCTTACCACCGATAGGATTTGAGAGCACAATGGGATCCATAACTAAACTAGTAATTAGGTGCAGTGTTTTACTAACGAAGAAGATATGAACGAATGTGAAGTGCCAGAGTCAAACAAAGTTCGAACAGGATGATCAAAAAGGAAAATCAAACTTTCAACAAAAACGTTTCTATTTCTCTCCTATCCTGGTGCCATGAGAGCATGAAACTGTCCTCCAGAAGTAGGTCCGGTCCTCTGCCCTTTCCCTTGTCCTTGCCTCCTTGGGCAGTCTTTAATCAGATGTCTAGCCTCACCGCAATGAAAACAACCATGCTTCTTCTTCTTCTTAATTACATGGCCCATTATACCACAATAAAGACACCTTATCTTGTCACAGGGTTAATTATTCTTTCCACTTTCTCCTTTACCTTCTTCGTGGATTAAAGCCATATCAACAAATTCCTTATCCTTGGGTTGTGCTTCTTAGCCTAAACTCCCTCATCGACCAAGCAGCTAGCTGAACCTTCCTTCCATTGTCTATCTTAAAGATACCAAACGAGTCCTCCACTTCCTTGAGCCAATTCTAGCTTCGACAAACGCCTCAATCCTATGAAACGATTCTCCGCCCATCGTACGAAAGTCCTTACATATCTTAGAAAAAGCATCTACACACGGGGAAAGAGACTCAAGAAGGAAGAAGGAAGAGATTCGAAACAAAGAATCGGAAGAAAGATATATGGCTCTTGGGGATTATGTTTTTCATAATAAACTTTTCTCTTGAAAACACTCTATTTAAAACATGTTTTTGAAAATACTTCTTTATAAAAATGCTTTTGAAAACGGTTTTCAAAATCCTTTATCTGTTCTGGTAAACTTCAGCTCTGATACCACGTGTAACACCCCACGTCCATTAATGTCACCCACAAAGGGAATGCATTAACTTTCATGGAGTATTATAAGTGTATAAAATAGAATATAACAAGACAGATACATATATTGGTACATTAAAAATTTAAAACAACTTCATTGCAGCAGAAAAATAGTTTGATTACAACACTAAACCAACAATAAAACCAAGTACACTTAATATCCATCTTGACAAATTATTTTCTGAGTACGTAAAACAAAAAGCATAACCCCAACATAAATAGCCATAAAAAGGGATAAGCCGAACTTTACTTTCAGAAATTCAAGCACTTCCAAAAGAGAGAGAAAGAGATCAAAATCAAACTCCACTAAGCCCACCTTGACAACCTGGGGAGGGGGGGGGACGGAAAGAAAAGGGGCGAAACAAACGAGGTCAGACATAAAGTCTGGCGAGTCCAGTAACTTTAACAATATAATTATTAAAGTAATAGGATAAGAACATAAACTGGAAAGTAAGAAACGACTGTAACATAAGTATACATGACAAGGTAAGCAAGATGAATAAGGTAAACGTTGATTGCGCTTCTAATCACTATAAAATAATTACTACACAACACCAACCCTATTAACTCTGAAAGTTGAACCCTCTTACTAATCATAATGATAATAATAATAATGGTAGTTTCGTGTACCCCTAGTTGCTGTCATAGGTGCTGCCTGCCCCTATCTCCATTAGTTGTGCCCACTACCCTCCCCATTCGATCGGCTCCCTAACTCATGTGTGTTTATTACTTGTGTCATTCGGCCCCGCTTGTTTGTAGATACCTATGTTGGTCCAACCATGGGGTGTATCAATCCCTATGTTGGCAACCCGACACAATTCAAGATGCATAGTGTATAACTTTTGATGCCCAGTGCCTGATTTTTCCACTTCGAAGCACGGGCACGCCCATACTCCATCGGAACCTACACTGATGCACCACCCGCCGCTATTTTGACCGCTTATAATCAGCCCAGTAATCGTGCCCCACCCTGCCTAGTTCAGGGTACCATGATACATCTATGTGGGTTACTGCTGAAATGGGTCCCCGTTACTAGGGTTTCCTAATCAACATGTTATAACGGTTAAGTGTTCTCAATTTAACCTAACCCCACCCATTTGTTTAATTAACATGTTGTATTGGTTAAGTGTCGCCTATTCATGTTACTTAACCTTACCATTCTTAGCATGTCTGTTCATTAGCATTAATTGATTTATTAATGCACCAACCTCTCACATTAGAACTGTTGTTTGCAGTTGCTGGAGGTGCCGGGCAGTTCCGGACAGACTTCTACTGCAAACTCATTCTAACCTTGGGTTTTGGGTTTGATGCACTAACCTCTCACATTAGACCTGTTGTTGCGGTTGCTGGATGTGCCGGGTGGTTCCGGGCAGTCTTACACCGCAACTCAATCTAACCTCGAGTTAGGCATGTTCATTATCTCATTTTATTATTCAACCCCAAGTTGAATTAATATCCCTATTTCAAATTGTCGATAATTTCCAATTCAAGCCATGTTCATAATTATCCTCCAAATTATGTCCATAATTTCCATGTATATAAACTATACCAATTTATGTCTCAAGTTAATTACATAGTTACTAACCAATTTATGCCAATTACATAATATCCAATATTTAATATTTTCCAAACTATTCCCCAACGTTCCCACGTCGTTCGTACGTATAATTCACATAATACGTTAGGCTCGCTGTTAGCCTAACTCATAAGAAAAGGAAAAGAAAGAGGCATATGACATCCACACTGGCATAAAACAATATAGATCTAATTAAGCATGTGTAACACAAACTTGGCATAGAACAACATAAATCTAATTAAGCATACAAACGTAAACTAGCATATAAGATGGATCCAATTAACATAGGCAATGTGAACTGACATAGGTCTAAACATATGATCTGGCATGGATCTAAACATATAAGCATAAACTTGCATAGATGAACATAACTTGTATATAAACTTGCATAGATGAACATAACTTGCATATAAACTTGCATAGATAAACTTGCATAACTTGCATAGATAAACATAACTAACATAGATGAATCTAATCAAGCATATGTAATTAGACATAGGAATTAACATCATAAGATGAATCTAATTACATATGATAACAAACTGGCATATATTAACCAAATAGATGATAACAGAACTGGCTAATAGCGTATGATTCAACATGCATATTCATACAATCTAGATCACAACTTATCATAATTATTTTAATTAATTATCTTGTGAAAGCGATTGTACTCACAGTGATAGAAGAAAGAATAGATTCATTCGTTGTCGTTCTAGAATCCCTTTTCACAATTCCTAAGCTTTAATTCGCTGAAGAAAAGACTAGCTTAGTTTAGGATGTAGCAGTATGGCGGCTTATGAATGAATTTAGTTTAGATTAGGGTTTAGGTTTATGGGTGTTTATATAGATGTGTAGGATAAATTAGAGCCCTTATATTAGCTTAGGATCAATCCAAACCATCCATTTCACAATGACACATCACTCAGCCAACCAAGTGAAGCCACATAAGCCCTAAAATCAGAAAAATCGTCACCCGAACACGTCAGCCCAACCTGGCCGACAGGGGTCGACTCCCCTATAGGGGGTCGACACCCCTGATTGGGAAATTTCCCGCTCAGCTCAATTCTGCTATTTTGAAATTCGAACTGGTTTTTGATTATTAATTATTATTTTAATTTATTTTCTGTTTAAACTTGAAATTTTCTAAGCTCCATAACTTCTTCATACGGAGCCCGATTTACGCAAACTCGGACTCTATCTCAAGCAGAATTCCGAGAAGAACGCAATGGTGTAACCCATTTCACTTAATTCTTCTTCTAAAAATTAGGTGTCCTTAAATTTGTTAATTTTAATATTTTAAAATTACGGGGTGTTACAATCTCAACCACTATCTAACATGCGGATTTGTTAAAAATAGGGGGCCAGAACAAAAGTTTTGGTGAATGGACAAATTATACTTTCTGCACATAACATTACACATACTGTTCTATCACTATTTCATATTTATTAGGTTATTCGAGTTTATTTCACAATATACTTTTGATTTTTCTGCATAAATCATACTTATCTACTTCCCGGTAGATTTACCTAATAAATCATATATATATGTAGCTGAATGCCCGACATATTGAGTGTTTAACACTTTCCTATGGAATAGAAAAGTGCAAATTATGTAACAATAACTACAAGAGCATAGGTGTGTAGTATGCAAGTTCAACGCAGAAAGGAAAATTAAAATTTATTATTTATATAATCTCGTTGGCGAGTTAGACGGAATTTGGAGATTTTGGTTTGAAAATAATAAAAATTGAAATTGCAATTTGGTTCAGAACAAATCTAATTAAACTGACAACCAAATCACAATTATCAATTGAAAGAGGAAGAACAAGTAAACTACTATTGAATTCACTAGACATTTGAATCTAATCAAATCTATCTTAAATTCAACACAACCTAGGATAGCAGAATAAATTGCAGAATAGAAAGAACAAACAGAAAGTGAAATTAGGATTACTGCTAAAACTAATCAAATAGTCAGTCACTACTAATTGCAAATACAACTTATGCTCTACCTAATCTAATTGTATAGACAACGCAAGTTGCTTGAAAATAAAAAATGCAGAAAAATAAAGAAAGAAAAAGCTTTATTAATGGAGAAGAAAAATGGTACTGAAAAAGGTACATTGTTTTACAATGGGTATAATATGTATTTGTTAGGGACTGCGGAATGGATCGTTCAGGCAAAGCAAACACTAGAGGGAGGGGGGTGAATAGTGTTTGTAGGAATTTAAACAAAACTTAAAACTAAAGAGAAATATGGAATGAATCAAACAACACAAACACAATCACAGACATGTATTCAAACACAAATGAAAAATAAACAGAAATAAAAATGCAGAAAAGGAGAGAACACACCGGATTTTATACTGGTTCAGATCACTCCTACATCTAGTCCCGCACAACGCTGGATTGTGCAGAGCTTTATTACTATTTCCAATAGTCAAATACACCCTCCTTGATTTCACGGCTCAATAAGGAGACACCGACTCCTATTATTTGATTTCATTGCTCAACAAGGACATACCGACTCCTATTCCTTGATTTCACGGCTACAAGGATACACTGATTCCTCTTTGACTCACAAAAAAGGTTTATTCAACCCAAACAATTACAAAATAACCCTAAAATCTTCAATAGCACATGATTCAGAGAGTAAAGAGTATAGAGAGAAAAAGTTTGATTAAAATAGAATTGAATTCGGCAGAGTATGAGTGTAAGAATCATAAAAATGATTAAGAATAATGATGGAGCGAAAGAGAGTGAAGTTAGAGAAGAAGATATGTTAAAGAATTCGGTTTTAATCTCTTTTTACAGAGTATGAAGGGTTGCAACGGTTCTGAAGCATTTCAAATAGTGAAAAGACACTTCCCTTCAAAATTAGAAAAAATAGCAGTTATATCTCGACATACACTTTTTGCTATGTTGATATACTCATGTGTATTTTTTTTTCAAAGCATTTTTCAAGTGTTTTGATATAAAACTAATTCCGGAAATTCTTAAGTAAAATTCTAGTGTTGTAAGTTAATATTATATGATAGAAAATCATATGAAAACATACTTTTAAACTATATAAATATATTTATAAAATTATAAGGTTTTAAACTATATAAAGTATAAATATAAAGTATATAAAAATTTTAAGTTTTGAAAACAAAGAAGAATAAAAATAGAAAAACGTAGAAAAACAAAATAGAGAGGTTTGAGGATAAATAGAAAAACAAAATAGAGAGGATCAAGGATAGAATTGAAAATCAGAATTTGAAATTTTGAATTTGAATTTTGAAACCTGGAGTGCTATTTAGAGTCTTACAAAATCTAGACTCTATAACTATATTGATCTTGAACTCTTGAAATCTTGATTACTAATGATTCTTGAAATTTCTCTGATCTTTGAATCTCTATCATCTTTATAACTGTACAGTCTTCAGCTATATTTCCTGCACATATATATATATATATATATATATATATATATATATATTCTAGACTAAAAGTGTTAGTATTTATTTTATAATCAATGATAATTGAAATAAGGTTGTTGTCATCAAAACTCCATTCTCCAACAATCTCCCCCTTTTTGATGATGACAACCTTAGTTTATAAAATATCATACCTATATATACCTGTTTGATGATGTTCCTTCTATACTCCCCCTGTCTGTAAGAATCCTAAAAACTATGCCTATATTTTATAATTTCTCCCCCTTTGGCATTATCAAAAAGAAATCCTAAAGATACTCCCTCTTAAGTTATACAACTCTAGGACCTAAGTAATATTCCTAAAAGTACTCCCCCTATATTGTATAATTTTCTGAATAGAACATAAGTAATTATCCCTAAAAAAATACTCCCTCTTAATTTATTAACTATTTCTAAGTAGAATACTCTCTTAATCTATTAACTTACAATAATACTTAATCAAAACACAAACCAATCCAAGTATCATTATTACATATGTTTGTCTGATACAAACCAAACCAAACTAAATCACACCATATGTCTTTAATATATACAAGTTTCAAACAATATAATCTAATTCTTATCACACCATATGTTTTTAGAAAAATTAAACAAATCAATCAAATCGTACCAAACAACTAAAAATTTCTTGGAACTTCAACCCAACCATCTTCTCCAAAGATATGATCCTTCTTAATTACTTCCCAATCTTTATCTTCTTTGGTTGGTGGAGCCTTTGCGAGATTATTTTCTTCATCTCTGAAAAGAGAAGATATTAGCCATCTCATTGCATCAAAGTGCTTTTCTTGTTGTTCGAAAATCTTTATTTGACTTAATTCAAGATGACATTGATTTCGTAGAATGATAGAGAGAATATTTTTGAATGAATTGAGAGTTTGTTCTAGATTTTCACTTATATTATGGATAGGATTTGCCATGGATTTGATGAGAAATGATTAAGGAAGAAGGAGTAATGGAATAGCGAAGTTTTCTGGAAGAAGTGGACTTAAATAGTGTCTGGAATTCATTGGATTTTGAATGGACATGAGTAGATATTTTAATTTTAAAATTTGAAGAAATTTGAAAATATGTCTGTTATATGTCGACATACATGTTTTGTCATGTTGACATACTATAGTATGTTTATTGAAAATTTTGAATTTTTGAATATTTTTGAAATCTTGTAATATTATAATATGTTTTATGGTTTTTCCAGAAACATAAATATGATTTAATCAGAAATAAAACTCCATTCATTACTTAATAGAAAGTAAATACATCCAACTAAATAAGACACACTTTAAATATGAGATTCGAAAGCAAATACAAGGAATATATAAAGATAGATTAAACTAGATGGCCTAGTTTTCGGATAATGATGAGGAAGATGAAATTCCAAGCTTTCTTCCTACTTTGACCATGAATTTGGATATTTTGGAAAGCTTCTTGTTAAGATTCTTTTGATTTTGACGATTTTCACTTGATTTTGAACAATCCCGTCTTTGAGGTTACGCTTTGAGGTTGGATACTCAATGCTTTCCATAGAAGTCTCTTCCTCTTCTTCGACTTCCATTGGGTCTTGTTCTTGTTGCAATCGGGCATATTTGGCCTCATATGTCTCATAAGGTTTGAAAGTGAGAGGAATTTTCATGTGATGAATGTCTGATGCGTCAAACACTTTTCTAGGGACAAATTATTCTCCGTGAAGATCAACTCCAAAGTATTTGAAAATGCGAGTGAGATAAACACCATAGTAGAGAGTGTTTTCTCTTGTAGATACATCTATGGGCTTAAATTCATTTAGAATCATATTGGCCCAATTGATAAGGTAATTACCCATAATGGCAAAGAGAGCCTTTTGGACTTTAAGAGTTGGATTGTTGTAATTTCCGGAACGAGCAGTGATGGTATGTTGAAGGAGAAGGTTGACAATTCTTGTTTTTGGACGAAAGAAATGATTTTTGAAATCCATTGGAGCACCATCTTCAAAGATATCGTGACAGGTTTCCATATCGATTTCATCGATAGCGAAAGATGAGAAATCCGTGCCCTCGCTTCTATAATTTAGAATTTCGCCTAAAAGATCGGCATCAAGAACAATTTGAGTTCCCTTGAGTGCCTTGATAAAATCCACGGTTGGGATTCGCATAGAACATCTTCACGAGTTTGGGATAACATACTTCGTCGTTATTACGAGAGTCAATTAGACTCAAGACTTCGTTGTGTTGGAAAAGAGAGGCGAGATCATAAGATGGAAAGCCGCTAAATATGGCGAAAGCACCCATGTTAACTTTAGCATTTGCTAAATAGTTACCATAGGTTTTGATGGCCTCTTTGTCATTGTGAAGATAACCTTTTATGGTTTTGGTTATCTTCAATTTCTGAGATGAACTTGAGGAAGCCATTGAAATGATAATTTTGAAGAGAATAGATATGAAGAATATTTTTTTGAGTTGTGAATGAAAGATACAATGGATATATATATATATATATATAGAAAATGAATAGATATGAATTGAATAGGCACAACTTTTCAGATTGAAAGGACACCTTTTCAAACCTTGGGAGTTGGTGAAAAGACTGGAGGGAAGTTTGAGAGTTTAAACTTTTGAAATTCAAAATTTAAAATTCAAAACTGTTGGATATGCCGACATGTATATTTCTGTATGTCAACATACAAGGCTTATTTCAAAAGGAAATTGGATTTTCAAGTTTTGAATTAAATTATCGATTTATATTTCAGGTTTAACGATTTCCTGAAATACTTCTAATCCTAATGAACATACAAACAATTTATTTTATTAATTTATTGGTTATTTAATATTATATTATTATTTTGAATTTCAAAATTCAAACTTCAAATTTGAATTTCAAATTTCAAATTTCAAAAATTTATTAAAATTTTAAAGTTTTAAATTCAAACCAAAACAAATAAACAAAGCAACCATTTAACTAAATAAAATTAAAATTTAATTAATGCGCACCCGGTTTTTTTGATCCTTTTTTTCATGATCTTCTGAACTCTGAATTGCTGTAAAGCATATATTTGTATTTCCAGTTTCTGGTTCTTCATCACTTGATGATGAATCTAAATCATCTAATGTTGCTGCGTATGCATTCTTTCTTTTCCTTGAAGAATTGGTGTTGTCCGTTTGTTGAGTAGATTTGTCTGGATATGGACACATTTTCTTTACATGACCTGGTTTGTTGTAGTTAAAACATCGTCCATCATTTAATTTTGAATTTGCTTGATTATAACCCTTCCTTTTATATTTTAGAAATCTTCTAAAATGAGTTGTCATGAGTGTTGTTTCTTCATTATCTTCACTACTCGAGTCAGAATCCTTTGTTGTTGCTTTCAGTGCAATAGATTTCTTTTCAGTTGATCTATTTTCTTTTCTTTTCTATAATTGAACTTCATACCACATCAAATTCCCAATTAACTCTTCAATCTTCATTTCATTTACATCATTGGCTTCTTCTATAGCCAAAGTCTTCTAATCCCATTCTTGAGTTAATGAACTTAATATTTTTCTGACTTGATCTACTTCGGAATAAGTTTTTCCAAGTGTTGTTAGTGAATGCACTATCTCTTGAAATCTGCAATACATATCTGAAATAGACTCATTCTCGTTCATTTTAAATAATTCAACTTGATTGACTAGCATGCCTATCTTAGTTTGTTTAACTTTAGTAGTTCCTTCATGAATAACTTGTAAAGTTCTCCAGATTTCATAAGAAGTCTTACGTACTGGTAGTCTATTAAACTCATTTCTATCATATTCATGGCTTTAGAATTGCTATGTGCAGCAGCCTTTTGTTCATTTTTCCATTGTGCAAATGCAGTTGTAGGTTCAACATATTCATTTTGTGTACTACTCCATGTCTCTAATCTGACAGACTATAAACAAATTTTCATTCTACATGCCCAATATGAATTATTATTACCATTAGAAAATGGTGGTCTAACAGTGGATGACCCTCTATACAAGGACTATTATTGCTACCAGTGTTGGTTGCCATTATCACTATTTTCAAAAATCAGATTATGAACTTTTTGAAAGACCTTGCTCTGATACCAATTGTTAGGGACTGCGGAATTGATCATTCAGGCAAAGCAAACACTAGAGGGGAGGGGGGTGAATAGTGTTTGTAGGAATTTAAACAAAACTTAAAACTAAAGAGATACATGGAATGAATCAAACAACATAAACACAATCACAGACACAGATTCAAACACAAATGCAAAATAAACAGAAATAAAAATGCAGAAAAGGAAAGAACACACCGGATTTTATACTGGTTCAGATCACTCCTACATCATGTCCCACACAACGCTGGATTGTGCAGAGTTTTATTACTATTTCCAATAGTCAAATACATCCTCCTTGATTTCACGGCTCAACAAGGAGACACCGACTCCTATTCCTTGATTTCACGGCTCAACAAGGGCACACCAACTTTTATTCCTTGATTTCACGGCTACAAGGATACACTGATTCCTCTTTGACACACAAACAAGGTTTATTAAACCCAAACAATTACAAAACAGCCCTAAACTCTTCAATCGCACTTGATTCAGAGAGTAGAGAGTGTAGAGAGAAGAAGTTTGATTAAAATAGAATTGAATTCGGCAGAGTATAAGTGTAAGAATCATAAAAATGATAAAGAATAATGATGGAGTGAAAGTGAATGAAGTTAGAGAAGAAGATATGTTAAAAAATTCGGTTTTAACCTCTTTTTATAGAGTACGAAGGGTTGCAACGGTTCTGAAGCATTTCAAATAGTGAAAAGACACTTCCCTTCAAAATTAGAAAAATAGCGGTTATATTTCGACATACACTTTTTGCTATGTCGACATACTCATGTGTATTTTTGATTTTCAAAGAATTTTTAAGTGTTTTGATATAAAACTAATTCTGGAAATTCTTGAGTAAAATTCTAGTATTGTAAATTAATATTATATGATAGAAATTCATATGAAAACATACTTTTAAACTATATAAATATATTTATAAAATTATAAGGTTTTAAACTATATAAAGTATAAATATGAAGTATATAAAAAAAATTAAATTTTGAAAACAAAGAAGAATAAAAATAGAAACAAATAGAAAAACAAAATATAGAGGATTGAGGATAAATAGAAAAACGAAATAGAGAGAATTGAGGATAGAATTGAAAATCAGAATTTGAAATTAGAATTAGAATTCTGAACCTGGAGTGCTATTTAGAGTCGTACAAAATCTAGACTCTATAACTATATTGATCTTGAAATCTTGATTACTCATGAGTCTAAAAATTTCTCTGATCTTTGAATCTCAATCATCTTTATAACTGTACAGTCTTCAGTAATATTTCCTTTATATAATTCCTGCACACACACACACATACACACATATATATATTCTATACAAAAAGTGTTAGTATTTATTTTATAATCAATGATAATTGAAATAAGGTTGTTGTCATCAAAACTCCATTCTCCAACAGTATTTATAGGTGAGATTGGCCAACCCAAACCCTAATCAAATCCATGAATATATGGGCCGCTTTACCCAAGAGTTATTCTATTATATCTCATGTCCTTTTCTTGACTGTGCTTTTAGGAAATAATCTTGAGGACATCTGGGAATATTTGGTGAATATCTTGAGAATATTTTCCCATATCTTCCTTTTTTGGCATGTGGCTAATTGATTGCAGATAAGATTGCATATGATTTATTCTTCCATACAAACATGAACACATATTAGACTCCAGAAGAAACTTAAAGTGAAATTTTCATCAGTAAATCTTCTTAAATATGTAAAATTGATCTTCTACTTTTGCAATGCCTTTACTTTTAGGATTTCTACGAGGACTAGAAAGTTGTTCGATATCATGGAACCTTCGAAGAAAGGTAGTAAATCCGCAAGAGTTTCTGGAAATGATACTAATGATGCTACGACCACTCCTCAAACAAACAATTAGGCAGTTTATCAAACTCCGGGAGCTGGTGTAACTCGGGGTGAGTTGGATGCTATTATGGTCGGTTTAAACAAGCAAACGGAGGCCTCTTATAAAGCCTTAATGAATATGCTAGATGTTATTCTCACTGCTCAGGCCAATCCCGTGCCTCGTAGAGTTGAAATTGACTTGGAGGAGAATGCGCATTCCTCGGCCTCAGATCGCAATCATAATAATAACTACGTAGAGGAAGTGGATGACTTATCAAGTGGTAGAAACGACATTGACATCGAGGATTCCAAGGAAAATGCTAATGTGCTTAAGCAATCCCGATCGAGAGAGAATCATTTCGGAAAGCATACTTCTCACAAAGTTGCAAGTCCCACCAAGGGGGCACCTCCCCAAGTTGGAGTTACATGGCCCCGGTTCTCTAACCGCGATCGCTTGCCAAGACAAGCATCCGGTAAAGGAGCTGGCGTCCGCCCCATGGAACGACACAACGACGAGGAGCACCTTTCAGAGATGATTAAGTAAATCATGAAGGAAAGTATGGCTAGAAATGAAGCCGAAAGGGAGTAGGATTTCGCTCTAAGTAAAACTCCGTTCATGGAAAGGAGTGGAAAGGCTGAATTTTCGAAGAAGTTCCAACTATGCCAGCTTATAACAGAGTTATTGACCCTATTCTGTTTTTGTACAAGTACGAGTGGCACATGAATGGTGCAAGAGCAACAGATGAAATCAAGCGTATTTACTTTCCTATATACCTAGAGGGAGTAGCATCGCTATGGTTTACCAAGCTGCCCCCAAAATCTATAGACCAATTATCCAATTCTACAAGGAAATACAGGGAATAGTTCAGACTGTATACTTCAAAAGACAAAGACATTATGTCATTGTCAAGATTGAAACATAATCCAGGAGAGTCTGTGAAGGCATTTTTTAGTTATTTCAATACTGCTGTAACCGAAGTCGGCAATCCAGAGCCTAGGATGATATTAATGGCACTAGTGCGAGCTGTGGATAAGAAGATCGTGTTTTGAAAATGGATAAAGATAAAGGAGCCCAACACACTCCAGAAGTTCTATAAAAAAGCGGAAGAGTTCATTAGGCTAGATGAAGATCCTTCTGCTACCCAAAATGTCGTTGGAAGTAATGTTGTGGAGAGGAAGAAGGATGATGACCTCACAACAATCAGAAGAATGCCGAGGAGGGGCAAAAATGGGAGAATAATGGGAAAGATAAGAATAATAATAAAAAACTTCGCTTTTTCAAGACCTTAGAGTTGACCCCCTTGACCGATACCCCAGAGAATATCTACTTCGCCACTAAGGATGCAGGATATTATCCAGATCCACGACTGCAAAGAGTGGGAGATAGAGAAGTGAGTTTTGGAAGAATCTGCCGATCCCACAACCAACCTGGTCATAATACTAATGAATACAAACATTTGAAGAGCTTGATTTAAGAGTTGATTAGGAAGAACAAGCTGCGACAATATGTCAGGAAACCGCAAGCTGCATGTGACGACCGCCCATAACCCCCGCACTATACAAGAGAAATAATGCGCTGAAAGATGTGCAAGGTTGTCATGGACGATCATCAGAGTAGGTAAACACAAGCGGAACTTGTCATAAAACTCACAGCGCAAGGATAAAATATAATAGGACATATACAACAAGTAGTAATAGTGAAGTAGAAACACTGGACTTCCATACAACTAGAAAGTAATATCCACAAACTTGGAAATAGTGTTTATACAACGTTGCCTCACTACATTATTCAGAAAAGCAAACAGCGGAAACCCAATTATTAGATAGTAGTAAAACTGGTATATGAGCCTCCTGCTCGCCACCGATCAACACCGTCATCCTCACTAAAGCATCACCTGTCACCTATTACTTAGTCTGCCCATCCACAATTGGAATAACAGCCCAAAGTAATAAGGGGATACATAAAACCTTGAGTCAGACAACAGTCTTAGTGAGCAATAAAATAGCTAACAAACTTCAACAATAAAGTGTACGAGAGGAGGTAGATAAACATACTAATCTACCGACGACACCAGAGAAGAACTCAACCTTATCTTCCCCACATCGGACAGTGATAGCCTTTACAATCCATTCAACCAAAGGAATAACAATTCATACATGGAAACCAGAACAACCATTGATAACATTCATAGCATCCAGATTAAATAGGTCTCACGTAGACAACCTTAATCGAGTTTAACATCCCTCAAGCACTCTCCCTAGAGGCCTAAACTAATATCAATCAAGCACTCAAGAAACACCACCCTCAATTTTGGCTAATCCACGTGAGATGGTACAAACAGAACAACCAATCATCCATGACCGACTCTGGCCATCACCGCCAATCCTGCTTTGAAACCACCGTTAATCGTATGACGGCCAACCTTGCCATATGTCAAGGGCTAATGGTAACCCCATTTCTAGCATAAATTACATATGTCCAACCTTGACAACTAGGCCTTTCAACGATACCCAAGGTACTCGACCAACAACCTTCCAGTCTATTGGGTGCCCCCATTGTACCCCTACTTTGAGCCTGCTAGAACTTACGACAGCGATGACTTCTCGGCCTTCGCATCTCTAGTCATCCAACCTTGACGACATTTCATAGCTCAAGCAACCTTCTCGAGCAACCATTATCCACCAACTCACAACCTTTGAGTTGCCACCTCATTCGTTGTTCCACCTTGATCAACGAACACATTCAACACTTCGAACCTTCCTACTTGAATTTACTTCGAAGTCACATCATCACCGAGCCAATTACATCACTGCACTGTGGCTAGGGTTCGGGGGGTTGCCCCCGAAAAATATTTTTTTCAGACCTTTTCTCCAAATCTAAGTCGTACCCGAAAAACGTACTTTTTCAGAAAATGACCCTATTGGAAACAAACCATAGCATCATCACTATCAACCACAGCGTTTAAAAGCGCTGTTAAAAACATGACTGATCCGCCTCCGTTCAGACCGACCCGATCCAAACTAGGCCGACCCGAACCACATCTGACCGACTCGATCCAGCACCCTTCTGGCTTCAGAACTCGACCGATCAACCAAAATGACCGACCCGGTCCACCCCTGACCGATCTGTTCCAAATCTGATCGATCCACTATGGTCCGATCCAATTCATATAACAACCAACCGACCCGATCCAGTCTTGCCCGACCCGATCCAGGCATGACCCGATCCAAATAGGACCTGATCCAAGTATGACCCGATTCGATCCACTCCTAGTCGATTCAACCTATGGCCGAGCCAACTCCTAGCCGAGCCAATTTCTGCATATTGCAATTCAACTCCGATTTCGACCAAAACTTCGCCAAACGACGAATTCTACGAAACCAACTCAACTAAAATCATCAAACACATTCATAAGCATCTCATAACATTACTAACCACGTGAATATGACAATTACCACAAAAATGATGTAAATCTCACCAAAAACCATTAAAATGAACATATGATCAAAATGAGAGATCTAACTAACATAATCATGTAAAATGACATGAAATTAACAAGTAAAACTTGTTAGATTAGACCATAGGGTGGTGCATATGAAAATGAACTTGTAATGGTGTAAATCTAGAGTAAAACATTCCAATTTGATGAGAAACTTGCACAAACACTCATATACTTCATTGCATTCATGTGAAAGATTTAAATCACTCACCAATTTGCCGAAACAACCAAAAACGATAGAAATAAGAATCTAGACAGCGAGCACTCCAAATCAAACCCCTCGATCCGATGAATTCTCCTTTAAATGATGTAGATCTTGCCTTGGATGGTGTAGACCTTCGATTTCCTCCCTTAGATTTGGATTTTTAATGGTGGAAAGGTGTAGGAGGAAGAAGGAGATAAATGCCTCCAAATGAGAAAGTGGGAAGTAAACTTTTTCTCTCCACTCTCACCCCCTATTTATAGGATCCCACCAAGGCTCCAAAACCTAAACAACCAACTGAAAAACCTTAAAACAACGATTTCTCCCAAACCGCTGAGCCAAATCTTTAATGTAACCACTCTACGGAAAGGCAATCATCAATTCCTTTCCAATGGCACAGATCTCACCCTCTGATTTGACCTGAGTCAAAAATTTTGCCCTGTACAAGACTAATAGGGGCAAAATGGTCACAAACAAAATTGGTAAAATCATGGGCATGTATCACATCCCCATAAGCAACATATTAAAAGATGAGAATGATCCAACCCTCAGAGAATGAAATAAAAATATTTTATGATCTTTCGATACGTAAAAAGCGAGCTGTTACATTCTCCCCACTTAAGAATTTCTCCCCCGAAATTCCAAACAAACCCAAGTATGCCTGTCATCCATGAAAGCCAATTCTATCTTCCGACTAGCATCCTTCTTTTGGCTCTCGCCAATCCTTTCGATAAGAGTAGGTCTTATCTACAAGCTCGCTAACATTTCAGGTTCCAACTCACACCTTGGCCTGAAATCGAACCTTGCCAAGTATTCGAGGCTCTTCCATTCCGAAAACATCGCTCCTAAACTTGCATGTCTTCGACTTAACGCATCTGCAACCGCGTTACCTTGCCCGGAGTATAGGCTATGCCAAAATCATATGACGCCAGAAACTCTAACCATCTTTCCTACTGAAGGTTCAAATCCTTTTGGGAGAAAGATACTTCAACGACTTGTGATTCGTAAATAACTCAAATCGAACTCCCAACAGGTAATGTCTCCACATCTTCAGAGCAAATACAATCGCCGCCAACTCCTAATCATGAGTTGGGTAATTCTTCTCATGCGGCTTTAGCTGTCGACTCGCGTAGGTCACAACCTTATCCTTCTGCATTAGTACTGCTCCAAGTCCAGTACCACATGCATCGGTATATACTACCCTTTCTCCATTCCCACTTGGAATGGTCAACACAGGTGTACTCGTTAATCTCTCCTTCAGGATTCCGAAAACTTGTTCACACTTTGCATCCCATGTGAATACTTGGTTCTTTGTTAATCCTGTCAACAGTGCATCTACCTTGGAGAATCCTTGATAAACCGTCGGTAATATCCTGCCAACCTAAGGAAACTCCGAACATCCGTCGCATTATTAGGTCGATCCTAGTCCTGGATTGCTGCAACTTTAGCGGGGTCAACCGCTATCCCTTTTCCACAAACTACATGACCTAAGAACCACACTTCATCCTTCCAGAAGTGACACTTTGAGAACTTAGCCTTAAACTGATGCTTCAGCAAGATCTCTAACACAACTCTCAAGTGCGTCTTATGTTATTCCTCATTTCTGGAGTAAACTAGAATATCATCCATGAACACAAGCATAAACTTGCTCAACTGGTCTCTGAATACTTTATTCATAAGATCAACAAAATACGCTGGTGTGTTAGTCAACCCGAATAGCATCACCAACCATTCGAAGAAATCGGATGGTGTCCTAAAAGCAGTCTTTGGCACACTATCCATAGCCTCCCTCAACTGGTGAAATCCCATTGCCAAATCCATCTGAGAAAACACTTTGGCTTCGCGAAGCTGATCGAACAAGTCATCTATCCTTGGCAATAGATACTTGATTTTCTTTGTCACCTTGTTCAGCTCATGATAATCCACACACAATCTTAACGAGCCATCCGCCTTGGTTGCAAATACGATTGGTGCACCCCACTCGGAAACACTCCTCTGATTGAACCCTTTTCCCAAAAGGTCACGAACTTGCACCACTAACTCTCGCTGTTCCCTAGGCGCCATCTGCCTAAGTGGCATAACGATTGGTCTAGCACCTTTGACCAAACCGATCCTAAACTCGATCTCACGATGCGGCAGCAATCCTTTCACCTCGTCAAAGACATCTACATACTCATTTGTGATCAGCACGGATGACATGTCTTCTTATGGAATCCCAAGCGAATATAGATAACTTACGAAGACCCCGTCTTTGCGCTTACATCTAATCAACACCTTTCTCCCTTCCACATCCCCGACCCTCACCTCTAGCTTCTCACAATTCACCCTTGCCGCATACCTCTTGAGCCAATCCATGCCCAAGATGATCCCAAACCCAGCGAAGTTAAGAACAAAGCAATCACACACAAAAGAGCAACCATGACTCGACAACACTAGACCATGACATATCATGCAAAGATTTGACGAACCCCCAATTGGATTAGTCACTACGAAGGGTCTATCACAAATCTCAGGTTCCAAACCCAAGAGACATACAAGCTCATTGCAAATGAAGGAATGTGATGCCCCAGTACCGAAAAGCACACAAAATGAAACACCATTAGCAAAAAGAGTACCTTGCACCACGACACCCTTTCCCTTCTGCTCTGCAGTAGGAGCCCTTGAAGAAGTTGGCACAGCATCTAAAGCATATGCCCTCACAACCTGCTTGCCCTTAGCCGATTCTAGACAATCTTTCTTCTCATGCCCAGGCTTCCCACATTTAAAGCACTTCTTCTCAGCTTTGGGATTCTTGCACTCATTAGAAAAATGACCATTCTGCTGGCAGTTAAAACAAACCACCTCACTCTTAGGTTTCTTTTGACCATCTTTTCCTTTTTGTTGTTGCTGCTTCCTCTTCTTATTATTACCACCCTGTTGTGGTTTCGGAGCCTCTTTGGTCGCAGTGATAACATTTGCTTCCTTGGAAAACAAGCTCTCATGACAAATAACTTTTTCCACAATCTTCTCAAATGAGTCATCAAGATGGTCCACTAACGGCTTTCCAATATGAGCATCCAAACCCGAGACAAACTTCTCGTTCTTCTGATATGGTGTATCAACGTATAAACAAGCATATCTAGACAAGGCTTCGAAATCAGAAATATAGTCAAACACAGAACGACCATTCTGTTTCATTTCTACGAACTTCTTGAATAGAGTAGATTTCTGAGCTATGGAGATAAACTTTGCTTCAAACTTAGCTTGGAATGGCTCCCATGAAATTTCTTCTTCTGGAGTCTCGAGTGTAACAGAATTCCACCATTTCATGGCCCTACTCTGCAGTTGCCTTGATGCAAGTTTCCTATTTATTGCGTCCTCAATACCTAAGTCTCCAAAGATTTGGACACATTAGTCCATCCACCTCTGAACCTCTTTAGCTGGTTCAGTTCCCTTGAATGGTTTTCCCCCTAGAGATGTAAAGTTCTTGCACAGCTTTGCAAAATCTACTACTCTAGGAACTCGCACACCAACATCTACTGTTGCCGCCACTGGAGCAGGTACCCTTCGCATAATTTCTTCTGCCATGGCTTCAAACATTGCCGGGTAATTAGGTTCAACACCATTTCTCCCTCCAGTATTGGCTCCCCTAGCAGCGCGTCTTGTTTCTCATCTACTCATTCTAAATCTGCAATTTAGAATAATTAGCCACCTTCAAGAAAAACTGCTAAAGGAAAACAACCGCTACTACTATATATGCTAATATATATAGTAAGCATCCAACTGAAATATACAAGTACGTCTCTCATACGCGATTACGTCCTTGAACTTTGGCTAAAATTCATTGACCAGAGCTCTGATACCAAATGTGACGACCGTCCAAAACCCCCGCACTATACAAGAGAAATAATGCACTGAAAGATGTGCAAGGCTGTCATGGACGATCATCAGAGTAGGTAAACACCAGCGGAACCTGTCATAAAACTCACAGCGCAAGGATAAAATATAATAGGACATATACAATAGGGAGTAATAGTGAAGCAGAAACACTGGACTTCCATACAACTAGAAAGTAATATCCACAAACTTGGAATTAGTGTTTATACAAAGTTGCCTCACTACATTATTCAGAAAAGCAAACAGCGGAAACCCAATTATTAGATAGTAGTAAAACTGGTACGTGAGCCTCCTGCTCGCCACCGATCAGCACCGTCATCCTCAACAAAGCATAACCTGTCACCTGTTACTTAGTCTACCCATCCACAATCGGATGAACAGCCCAAGGTAATAAGAGGATACATAAAACCTTGAGTCAGACAACAGTCTTAGTGAGCGAAAAAACAACTAACAAACTTCAACAATAAAGTGTATGAGAGGAGGTAGATAAACATACTAATCTACCCACGATACCAGAGAAGAACTCAACCTTATCTTCCCCACATCGGACAGTGATAGCCTTTACAATCCATTCAACCAAAGGAATCACAATTCATACATGGAAACCAGGACAACCATTGATAACATTCGTAGCATCTAGATTACATAGATCTCACATAGACAACCTTAATCAAGTTTAACATCCCTCAAGCACTCTCCCAAGAGGCCTAAACCAATATCAGTCAAGCACTCAAGAAACACCACCCTCTATTTTGGTTAATCCACGCGAGATGGTACAAACAGAACAACCAATCATCCATGACTGACTCTGGCTATCACCGCCAATCTTGCTTTGAAACCACCGTTAATCGTATGACGACCAACCTTGCCATATGTCAAGGGCTAATGGTAACCCCAGTTCTAGCATAAACTCCATATATCCAACCTTGACAATGTCCAACATTGACGACTAGGCCTTTCAACGATACCCAAGGTACTCGACCAGCAACCTTCCAGTCTATTGGGTGCCCCCATTGTACCCCTGCTTTGAGCGTGCTAGAACTTACGACAACGATGACTTCTCGGCCTTCGCATCTCTAGTCATCCAACCTTGACGACATTTCATAGCTCAAGCAACCTTCTCGAGCAACCATTATCCACTAACTCACAACCTTTGAGTTGCCACCTCATTCGTTGTTCCGCCTTGATCAACGAACACATTCAACACTTCGAACCTTCCTACTTGAATTTACTTCAAAGTCACATCATCACCGAGCCAATTACATCATTGCACTGCGGCTAAGGTTCAGGGGGATGCGTATGAAAATGAACTTGTAATGGTGTAAATCTATGGTAAAACATTCCAATTTGATGAGAAACATGCACAAACACTCATATACTTCATTGCATTCATGTGAGAGATGTAAATCACTCACCAATTTGCCAAAACAACCAAAAACGATAGAAATAAGAATCCGGACAACGAGCACTCCAAATCAAAACCCTCGATCCGATGAATTCGCCTTTGAAATGATGTTGATCTTAGCTTGGATGGTGTTGATCTTCGATTTCCTCCCTTAGATTTGGATTTTTAATGGTGGAAAGGTGTAGGAGGAAGAATGAGATAAATGTCTCCAAATGAGAGAATGGGAAGTAAACCTTTTCCCTCCACTCTCACCCCCTATTTATAGGATTCCACCAAGGCTCCAAAACCTAAGCAACCAACTGAAAAACCTTAAAACAGCGATTTCTCCCAAACCACTGAGCCAAATCCTTAATGTAACCACTCTACGGAAAGGCAATCATCAATTCCTTTCCAATGGCACAGATCTCACCCTCTGATTCGATCTATGTCAAAAGTTATGCCATGTACAAGACTAACAGGGGCAAAATGGACACAAACAAAATCGGTAAAAATCATGGGCATGTACCACATCCCCATAAGAAACATATTAAAAGATGAGAATGATCCAACCCTCAAAGAATGAAATAAAAATATTTTATGATCTTTCGATACATAAAATGTGGGCTGTTACACTGTAAATCCTCCTCCATCTTCTCAGGGACAAAGTGCACCAATTGATCAATTGGGTCCAAGTGATAGAGCTCCAGTGCCAACTAATGTGAGACCTGTGATAAATACCATATCCAGAGGTCCTCATCCAGTGGGTGGAAGTTACGGGGAGATTGAGAGATATGCAGGTGCTCTGACGTACGTCCCGAGAGAGGAAAGATGCCTAATTCTGAGTAATACTATTCCCATGAAGCAGCATAAAATCTTCTTTGAAGATATTATGTTCAAGGAAAATATGCGGAAGGCGTGATAACTCCAACTCTTGATCCAATGGTGGTCACAGTCGGAATAGGTCCAACAATGGTCAAGAGTGTTCTAGTTGACAGTGGTGCCTCTATAGATGTCCTCTTCCAAAAGACATTCAACCTAATGAATCTCTCAATGAATAATGTGCAAGCTTGTCAGACAAAAATCCAAGGGTTCACAGGAGAGCCGAAGCAACCGATTGGAACAATTGACTTGATTGTGGAGCTAGAAGAAGGAGAAAAGAAGGCTATCTTAAAACATAATTTTGTGCTTATAGATGAAGTTTCTGCTTACAATGCATTCCTAGGAAGACCTGCTCTGGCGGATTTCAGAATTGCACTAGCACCATAGTGCTTGATGATGAAATTTCCCACGGAAAAGGGTGTTGGTGTGATAACAGAAGATCAGAATACTACTAGAGAATGCTACCTCACAGAGTTGCGAGAAGCTAAGAAGAAGGATAAGGGAAAGAATGTGGAGGGCCCTCTTTGCATTCATGAACCTAACTTATAGCAACTAGGGAGCGACCATCGTACTGGAGAGCATAGTGGGGCTCAAAAAGAAATGGATCCTCGAAAAACCAATGCAGGTGATAATCAACCAACATCAGCAAAGATCACAATTCCTATTGCAGTTCATCTGAAAGATGCTGACCGAGTATTGAATATCAAATCTCAAATAGGCCAGAAGTTCTAGAAAGAGTTGATTGTTTTTCTTAAAGCTAATTTGGATGTATTCACTTGGAGTCATGCTGATATGTGCGGCATATTCCCTAAAGTGGTGGTTCATGCGTTAAATATTGACCCTTGCGTCTTGCCTATAATGCAAAAGAGAAGAATTCAAGCCCCCAAAAGATCAATGGCTCTCAAAGAAGAAGTGGACAGATTGACGGAGAATTGCTTCATAAGAGAGTCAACATTTCCAGATTGGTAGTCCAATCCTGTACTAGTGAAGAAACCTAATGGCAAGTGACGCGTATGCATCAATTATTTAGATCACAATAAGTCATGCCCTAAAAATAGCATTCCATTTCCCGGAATTAATCAGCTAGTAGATTCAACATCAGGGCACGAGTTGCTATCATTTATGGATGCTTATTCAGGGTACAATCGTATAATAATGCACGACCTGGATTAGGAGAATACAAGCTTCGTCACGGATATGAGTTTGTACTGCTACAAAGTCATGCCATTTGGGTTAAAGAATGATGGAGCAACTTACCAACGCCTTGTCAATGCGATGTATAAGTCACAAATTGGCAAGACTATTGAAGTTTATGTTGACGATATGTTGGTTATGTCGAAGAGGGCGGCCGATGACATGGAAAATCTAGCTGAAATGTTTGACATTTATGAATTCTTCAATCTCAAGCAAAGGGACATGACCATCCATGAATACTAAAACAAATTCAATGAACTCTCTTGCTTTGGTCTCGAATTGATTCAAAACCAAGTTATAAACAATGTAAGCTTTATAGAGGGTCTCAAAAGAAGGTATAGAAGCAGAGTGATAGCTCATGTTAGACTCCCATTTATTGTAATGGTAGAGATGGCTTGTTGCTACGATAATATTGATAAGTGGAATGCTCTAGAAGATAAGGAAAAGGGATATTCTAGTAAAAAGATAAAATTTGCAAATAAGAAACTAGAGGCAAGCAAGGGTGAAGAAAAGCCTAAGGATGAACGGTCGAAAGGTGTTACATGTTATAACTGTCATAAGCAGGGACATTTGACAAGGGATTGTAAATCTCCTAAGAATCTAAGGAAGTCAATTCAAGAAACGAAATGTTATAATTTCCACTAGAAGAGGCACATAAAGCCATATTACCCACTGTTGAAGAAGAGCAAAGTGGCTCACGTCTACAATATGACATATACTCCGACAACTTCTACTAGTAGGGGAAGACCAGATGTTTTGGAAGGTACGCTTACCATTAAAGATATTCATGTTGAAGTGTTCATTGATACGGGTGCATCATGAAGTTTTATTTCAAGTAACATGGTTAAGAAATTGAATCTAAAACTTAGATATCTTGAAGAACCCATTTGTGTTAACAACCCAATAGGAGGTTCCATTGATCTTTGTTTATATTGTTGAGTGTTCGTCTCTTATTCCCATTATCGATTTTCCTTTGGTTTTATCATTATGGATTTCACCGAGTTTGATATCAAACTTGGGTTGGATTGGTTGACCAAGTATGAAGCTGAAGTTAAGTGCACAGGTAGAATTTTTAAAGCTAAAACCAAATTTAGAGATTTTATAACCATGCCATGCAAAGGTTCAGATTTAGATAGGAAAGAATTTTGGTCTGCTCTTGATATTTCCCCCACTTTGTAGAAAATATCTCAATTGTTAAGGATTACGTGGATGTTTTTGAAGAAGTAGATAGCCTTCCTATGCGAAGGGAGATTGACTTCAGGATTGATTTAGTTCCGAATGCAATGCTAGTTATTCATCCAATTCGAAGAATGACAATAAAAGAGAAGAAAGAGTTAAGCAATCAAACTCGATAACTTTTATGGAAAGGTCTGATCAAGCCTAGTTTCTCGAGTTTGGGAGCCGCAATGGTATTTGTCCCGAAGTCAGACGGTACCCTCAAATTATGTATTGATTACCGAGATCTCAATAAAAAAAAGTACAAGAATAAGTATCCATTTCCCCGTATAGATGATTTGTTGGATCGTTTGAATGGATCGCATATGTTTTCGAAGATGGACCTAGCTACAGGTTTTCATCAAGTAAGAATTGGTAAAGAGTGTGTTCCTTTGACAACTTTCAGGGATCTAAATTTATTTTATGAATGGTTAGTGCTGCCTTTCAGATTATGCAATGCCCCTGCTTAGTTCATAGATTTGATGAATCAGGTGTTCCGGGAAGTGTTGAAAAGTTTGTATTAGTCGTTATTGATCATATTTTGTTCTTCTCGAAGATAGTAGAAGAGCACAAAAGACATTTGGAACAAGTACTGGAGATACTGAGAAAGAATATATTGATAGCTAAGTTTTCCAAGTGTCAATTATGGAAAGAAGAAGTGAAGTTCCTTGGACATGTGGTATCGAAGGAAGGAATCTCGGTAGATCTGAGTAAGATTGCGGCCATCCAGGATTGGAAGCAACAAAGGACTCCCATTGAGGTTAGAAGTTTTCTTAGAATGGCAAGTTATTTTAGGAAATTCGTGAAGGATTTTTTGAAGTTATCATGTCCTTTGATGAAGCTTACTAAGAAGCATACCAAGTTTAATTGGACATCAGAATGTGAAGCAGCTTTCCAATAGCTGTGAGAAAGACTAACTACTATGCAGTGTTGACGATTATAGATGGAAATTAAGATTTCACCGTCTGTACCGATGCATCTAATGAAGAAGTTGGCATGATATTATTACAAAGAGGCAAAGTAGTTGCTTATGCAAGTCGACAGTTGAAACCAAATAAGAAAAGGTACGCCACTCATGACTTGGAGTTGCTAGCTGTGGTATATGCTTTAAAGATTTGGAGACATTACCTCTTGTGTAACACCCCGTGTATTCTATAACCGTGAAAGTCATAAATTAAAGTATAATTAATTTCAAATCAAAGAACTAAGGGAAACGGGATACTCCATTGCGTTCGTCTCGGAAAAATACGCGAAATAGAGTCCGAGTTTTCGAAAAACGGAGTCCGTATGAAGGAGATATAGCCTCCGGAAGTTTCTGAATTAAGTTTAAAATTCGAACAGCTCAGAAAAACAAGTTTAAAATTAAAAATCGGGCCCAATTGGCCAGGGTGGGAAAATTCCCGCCTAAGACACCCAGGTCGACTGGGCTGTCGACCTGGTCTAGCCAGGTCGACAGGGCTGTCGACAGGGCTGTCGATAGGGCTGTCGACCTGGTCCAGAGCCAGGTCGAACCCAGCCCAACCTGGCTTGCCTATTCTATGTTGGTCGATTTTCAGAAGTCTGCTTTGTCATTAGGGCTAGGTGGCAGGCTCTAATTGGTCTCTCTTTCGAATGAATGGCTACGATCAATCCAAGCAACATCGATGGTCCTAATCAGTTCATAAACTCTATAAAAATGACCCTAGACTCAACCTAATCTATTCATTCAAAAATAAGAGCAAGGCCATCATGTTGCTGAAGAACGACTAAGAGTAGCCACCAATTGGAGAGAGGATTAGGAGGCAAATTCTAAAGCATAAAGCAACTTAATCAAATCAAATCAACAAGGAATCGCATCTCCAAATTCCTAAATTGGAGAATTCGCCACACAATTGTAAGTAGAGTATTATTTTGGTATGAACAAATAATTGTGTTGGTTTGTATACTTGATTTGTGGCGATAAAGTAATTCATATTTGTGCGTTACTATGATTCTTATCGATTTGGAATATTGTATACGTTTGGATATTCTCGAATTATGTTATTCATTATAAAAACTACATGTTTGCGGTAGTTTTATGCAAGTATACGTTTGGATATTCGCAAAGCATGTTATTCATTATAAAAACTACATGTTTGCGGTAGTTTTATGCAAGTATACGTTTGGAATATTCGCAAATTATGGAATCCATGTTGAAGCTACATGTATGTAGTTGTTTAATTGAAATTCATGCAAGTTTGGGGTTTTGCTACTATGCCATCATAATGTGTATTTTTATACAAAAATCATTTTGTGAGTAATTGGAGCAAATTTGGGTTATTATAATCCATATGAAATTATGTTGAAAAATTTGGCATCATGATCTATGTATTAAGCCATACTTTTGTACTAGAAAACCTCTTTGCGAACTTATGAATATGACTAGGCTATAATTGATATTTTGCATAATTGAAAACCATGTTAAGTCTATATTGTTAACAAGAATTATATGATGACATATGTGGTACATAGCTAGGTTAGATTCAAAATCCCATATGCAAGTTTGCATGACTAAAGTAAAAATCATGATTTCATGTTTAGAAATATTTATGCCATAAGTATATGTGCGCCATGGTTATGTGAATAGATTTAAAATCATGATTAAGTTGGAATAATTCAAGTTGAACTATGCTTTTGTATTAGTAACAAAAGTAAACCCCTTTGTAAACATGTAGGAATCTTATGAACATGATTTGCCTATGTTTGACATTATGCCTAAATAAAAACATAGGTTTATGTTGTAGTTAAGACTATGTGTCAATAATGATATCCAATTTAGATTCTTATCTCAACTACAAGTTTACATGTTTTGATTCATGTCACTTATGCTTTATGACCAAAGTATACATTACTACTATGCAAGTACACCAGTCTCTATTTTGTAGTTCCAACGTTATGTTGCAAGTTCATGCGTTCACATTCCCCTTCTTGTGTATGTAATCATGCTTTAAGCCTCCCCTTTTCACGTGGCTAAGTTGGGCTTAAAAAGGCTAAGCCCAACATATATATAATAAACGAGCGAATTAAACGGGGGTAAATAGCGTTGGGCCAAATTAATTAATAAATGAAAATATAAAGTAAAGGGGCCCAAATTCAAGTATGGGTTGGGCCCATGATTGGTGTAACCTTTACACCATTAACTTAATAATGGGCCGCAAATATTTACATATAAGAAAATAAAGAAGAAAGACAAAATATGTAAATATAGAACATACGATGTGTTTAACCCGAGGTTGGATTGAGTTGTGATGTAAACCTGCCCGGAACCGCCCGGCTGTCCAGTAGTCACAACAATACCTATCCAATGTGGGAGGTTAAACATGGAGCCCAATAAGGACCCGAGGTTAGACTGAGTTGTGGCGTAAGACTGCCCGAAACCAACCGGCAACAGGCAGCCACAACAATACCTGTCTAATGTGAGAGGTCAAGGCTTTAATAAGACAATTAAGGCTGAGTCAGGATTGTTAGGATTAAGTGAAATAAAGACTTAATCAAAATGGAACATGCTAAACTAAACGGACTGGTGGGGGTTAGGTTAGAAAACACTTAACCAACTTAGCATGTTGGCTAGAGATAGAAAACCTAGTAACGGGGGACCCTTTTCAGCAGTAACCCTAGAAGGTGTATCATGATACCCTGAAACTAGGCAGGGTGGGGCACGATTACTGGGCTGATTGTAAGAGGTCAAATCGACGGCGGTGGTGTAGCAGTGTAGGTTCTAACGGGGTGCGGGCGTGCACACACTCCGGCACAGAAAAATAAGGCACTGGACACCAGTAGCATACCTGTGCATTCTAGGATTGTGTCGGCCCGCCACCATGGGACCTGATACACCCCATGGTGGGACCAGCATAGGTAACTACAACATCGGGGGCCGTAAGACACATGTAACTATGCGAGTAGGAGCCGATCATCATAGAATGGATCACTTCACCCTGATTATGGGGTGCCAGTTGGAAACTAGTTTATATGGGTTCAGAGATTAACATGGGGTACGATAGTATATTCGACCCTAGACAACTTAACTAAGTTTATAGTGCTTTCCCACTTCTTGTTTATACTTATCATACTCAGTTCTTTATTCATAGACAGAATAGTCCTAGACTTACTCAGGCTTTATGTCTGACTCTACTTTTCTTTCGTCTTCTTTTCTTCCGTTCCCCCCCCCCCCTTAGGTCCACAGGGAGGGAACACTGCAGCTTGACCAGCCTGAATATCCAGCTTGAAGAGGAGAAATGTATTGCTTGGACTTTTTCGTTTTGAACTATGGCTTTGGACAGCAACTATGGGGCTTTTGCAGTTTATTTATGTTTTCTTTAAGCTTCTTTAAATAATGTAATCAAGACAGATTATGAAAGTGTTATGTTTTTGGAAAGGATGTAAGACAATCATGGTGATGTTGTTGTAACGCGTATTTGCTTTTATGAAATAAAAGTTACCACTTTTCTGTTGTTTACAAATATGTGTTTTTATATCTGTCTTGTATATCTGTGACTTATACTTATATACCTCCACCAAAATTAGGGCATTCCCTTTGAGAGTGACCCTAACGGAGGTGGGGTGTTTCATCTTGGGTGAGAAGTTTGAGTTATATACAGATGATAAATCTTTGAAGTATCTGTTTATCCATGAAGATCTAAATATGAGGCAACAACGTTGGTTGGATTTTTTGGTAGCGATATTTTGTATACTCCAGGAAAGGCCAATGTAGTGGAAGACGCATTCAGTAGAAAGAATGCGATTATTTCTAATCTGATTATTACGCCTTCGTTGATAGAGAAGATTTCTATTTTACAGAAAGATGATGAGTTTATTCAGAAGATTAGCAAAAGAATTCAGGATGGTGAAGTCTCGAACTTATAGATTGATAGTAAAGGATTTATGAGGCTGAAAGGACGTATTTGCGTTCTAGATGTTCCAGAATTGAGAAGAGAAGTGTTGGATGAGTGTCACAAGTCTAAGCTCAGTATTCATTCAGGTGTACATAAGATGTATCGAGATTTGAAATGAATGTTTTGGTGGAAGTCTATGAAAAGAGATATATTGATATATGTTAGAAGGTGTTCAACTTGCCAACAAGTTAAGAGCGATCAGCAGAAGGTCACTGGGTTGTTACAACCGGAAGAAATTCCGAAATGGAAGTGGGACCAGATATCGATGGATTTCATTGATGGTCTGCTTAGAAACAAGAAAGGAAATGAAAGCATTTGAGTTATTGTAGATCGTTTGACGAAGAGTGCCCATTTTCATTCAGTGAGAGCGAATAGAACGGCTTAGAGTTTTTCTCAGTTATATGTTAAGGAAGTGGTTAGACTGCATGGAGTACCCCGAGATAAATGACCAGACTGAAAGGGTTAATAGAATTTTGGAAGATCCGTTGAGAGCACATATCCTTGATTTCGGAGGATCATGGGAAGATCATTTGCATCTTTTAGCGTTCTCGTATAACAACAACTTCCAAGTCAGTCTGAAGATGTTACCATTTGATGCACTGTATGGTCGGCCTTGCAGATCTCCTGAATGTTGGATTGATCCCGATAATCGACTAGTATTGGGTCCAGATATGATCCGTGAAACAGCGGACAAAGTGGACTTCATTAAGAAGAGATTAAAGGCAGTTCAGAACCGAAAGAAAAGTTATGCGGATTTTAGAAGAAGAAATTTAGAATTTTTTGTTGGCGATCACGTATATTTGAAAGTTTCTCCGCTGAGAGGAGTGATCCGATTTGAGAAGATGAGGAAGTTATCACCCAAGTACGTTGGTCCATTCCCAGTATTGGAAAAGGTTGGGACTCTGGCTTATAGGATCCAGTTATCAGATTTGTTACCCGGAGTGCATGATGTGTTTCATGTTTCTTATCTTCGAAAGTATATGCATGATCTTGACATAATTATTGAGTATGCAGTACAAGAGGATTTAGGAATCACCCCGAGTTTGGCAGTACGAAGAGAGCCTCTAAAGATAATTGGCAAAGAAACAGGGTACTGAGAAACAAAAGGGTGAACTTGGTCAAAGTATAGTGGAGCAGAGATCCTATAGGTTGTACGTAGGAGACAGAGGATAGCACTAAAAAGGCTTATCCCACGTGTAGAGTGGATAACTTTGAGTTGCTCTTCTGTATGAGGTATCTATTTTCTCATTTCTATTTTAGCTTTGCTTTCATCTAATTTCGGGGATGAAATTCTTTTAAGTGGGAGTGATTGTAACGACCCAAAATTTTGAAACCAATTTAAAAATTATTTTTAATTTAATTTTGTGAGAATTAATGGTCGATTTTGAAAATTCAATGAATTAATGCTGATTTCAATAGTTTACGAAGGAATTTTTTAAAACAATCTCGGAACTCGACGAAACCAATTTTATCAGATCTGTATTATCGAAAAATGGAAGGATTCCAAATATTATAATTTTTGGAGTGAGTATGTGAGCATGAGAGAATTAAACACGTACCGAGTCAATCCGTCAAAATTAAGCGGAAATACGATAAAATTTAAAATTAAGGGTTAAACTAACTCAAAATTTGAAGGGATCTGTTTTGTTGGATCCGGAATTTCGTTTTATGCTAGGGTTCAAATTTTGGCATCAAGCGGAATTATCGTTTGGTCACACGAGCGGAAGACGTAACGATGAACTAACACATGTTCACGTTCATTGTAAGAACTTAAGCCTAATAAGACAAAATGAGGTGTAGCGACACCAACGAGATTTGATGTTTTTCTTCTTCCCTCTTCCCTAGCCGACACCTCACCTATCCACGCCTCTCCCTTTTCCTTAAAAGCTCCTTCTTTTTTCTCCCTTCTTATTTTCCTTTTATCCTCCTTTCTTCTTAAACTACATTTCCTTCTTCTTGCTACCATGGCCAACCCCTTCTCTTCCTCCACCACCTAATCGTCGGCGCCCCTCCACTATCTCACCACTAACGAATGCAGTCTCCCCCTCTCTCTCACCTCGTGGCCCCCACTTCCTCCGTAAACCCTAAAGCTCCAATTTTTAACCTATTTTGCAAATAAACCCTCCAAAACACCACCTCCTCCTCCTTTTACATTCCTACCCCCACGCCATAGAGCCCACCACCCCACGCCAGCCCAGCCAGCCCTCCACCGTGGACCACACTCCTATGCCATGTGCCCTAGACTCCCTTAACCCCTTCCAATTGCTTTAAAACTCTGGATCCGCAAGTTTGAGTGTGTTCGAGAGGTGTAGAAAGACAATAGAAGTCAGATCCAGTCCTGTAAGCTATCGACAAGTTTCGTAGACACCATACGTGTGTTAGAGCAGTGTATGAAAGTCCAGAATCCTTCCATATAAAGTTTGGCAGAGTGGAAACCCACAGTGACAAACAGAAACTCATATAGAAAGGGCTAAATATAATTAACTGTTAATTGTTAATTGAGTATGTTTAATAATGATTAGTGATGATCATATAAGTTTCATATGATGTTGGACAATGAGTAGTGTGATAAAAATATGATGTTTATCTGATATATGTGATATTGCTTGGGTATACGGCACTTATAATATATACAGTGTCGGTTCGAATGTTGATTGAACGTTAAATGGTTTTGGTTGAGTAATTTAGTAATTACTGTTTATTGGCTGTGTAGCAAACCCCACACGGGTATTGGATGACAATTAGCCTATACGTCTCCCAAGTGTGTAGATAAGTCCACATGGATTGTGACGTAAACCCCACACGGATATTGGGATGATAATTTTATACATTCCCAAGGTTGTAGATAATAATTACTAGTGTGTGATTGTGATTAAAATCCCATATGGGTATTGGGATGATAATGAACACTAATCCCAAGTGTTGATTTGTATATCAATCGATTGACTGACAAGACTATGTAAGCGTTAATTATTTAAGGCTTATATGGTGAAGTGCAATTTGTGTGTGAATTGAATACCATTTGATGGTTGATTGAGTGTAATATAATACACTGGTAGAAAATGAACAATAAAAGAGGTTATTGATTCATTGGTTAAGTCGCCATCAAGAAAATGGTTTTAAATGGATATTTCATTAATATAATAATAGGCTGAAAATCAAATGTAGTAACCCGTAACTTTCCCGGTAAGGAAAGCATGGATTGATTTGAGGACAAGACGAATCAGAACACAAACAGAAGAACATTTCATTATTTATACAACAATTCCATCAGAATACAAGAATATACAGAGTATGAATAAATATTATACATCAGAAAAATATTAGAGATTTAAATTACATAGGTAGCAGCGGGAAAATAATACAATACACAACTGAAAGTAATACACGGATACAGAGCTTTCCGAGTATCGTTCCAGCTGTAAACCAGGATCCTGTGAATATAAATCTGTAAAACCAAAACTACTAGCTGCCCGTGCGGAAAATAAGCGCACCCAGAGTTTAGGTTAAAACAATAAACTCCAGGTCAGTCATGTGACTGGTGTGAGAACTAAAACAGTTATTAATCTTTATTTTTAAAGTTAGGTAAATCAAGGGACCACGCCGTAAAATTACGGAACGGGTTTTTACCCCAAGAATACCAGTGCATAAACCAAACAGCACAATGCTAAATAAAAAAAAAATGAAGCTATTATAAGACCCAGGTCCCATCACACAATGCAACGCAAGCCGGAGGATAGGGGTTTACCTTATAATAGCCAAAGAATGCTTGATATGCTAAATTTCATTTTTTATTATTACTATAAGTGTATAGTGTCAAAACAATTTCAATCATAAGTCTCAATCATAGGCGGCATGGGTACCATATATTATGTCGCCATACTAGTTCTACAATTAAAACCACAAAGGTCGTATTGGAAATTGGATTTTCGTCATGAGTCGAGGCAAGGGGCAAGCTCCTCTCCGTTCGAGACACTCTAGCAAATGTCTCAAGATCACACACAGCGATCCTAGATCTTCAGGACCGGTCCTCTCTTACTTTTGAGGATTAGTATTCCTGAACACACGTTTCCCGGTCCTATTGGACCTATAATATGGTATGTACGTCGGCTCACATAATGCCAGTTATCGACCATATATTCGAGGCGCCTCGCATTCCAACAACCACACAGGTAAAAAGTATATAAATGTCAGGGCTGGTAGGTCACTGACATCACCCATAGCTAGAAAGAAACGTCATGCTCTCCCTGCAGTCACTATCCCGTTTTTGACTCATACCGAGGTGTGAGGCTCGCGAATTAACGCTATACACAAAGCTATGCCACACAGGCCGTGCTTTGATCATCAACCACAAGACTTTGCTTTTCAACAAAAGCCTTGATCATTTGCCACTTAGGCATGCCACACAGGCAATTCATGCAATGCTATTGATATCCATCAATATATAACCTCTGAGCTCGTACGTCTCAGAGAAGGGCGTTAAGCAAGAGAATAAATTCTCCGCCGCAAAACATATATATATTTAATAGAAATCAATCACACAGAATAAAATCCAAAGTCAGACACACAGTCCATTTACAAGTTCATTCTGGGTCTGAACGAAACCGGAGGAACCTTATTCCTCGCATGTCCATCGATCTCCAAGTACATCTGGACGATCACCAACTGATTCCCTCCTCTTGGGTGTACAGCCCAATCAAGATCAATAATCATCCAACCGATGTGAAGACCTCCGGTCTTCAACCCCCGTCTTCATCTTCGACTTATCGTCGAATCGGTTATACAGAATGGGTATAAACCCGGCCTTTCCGAACAACCCACGTGTATAATAAACAAATGTTACACAAACACAACATGCGCCTAATTCCAATTCAGTATATTCTTTTATTCAAATATTCACATCATTAGGGAATAGGTTCCCATTAATTTTATCAAAGATAAATTCTTTTAAATTTATTCTTTAATCTTCCTTTGGATATCATTTCAAACCATATCATGGTTTTCCAAACTAGTCGGGATTAGCGAACCACACCGAAGTAATTATTTATTTTATTTCCCAATCCCAACCTATTCATCCCATGGAGCAAAACTGGTAATACTCCATATCTAACACCACGGTGTTATCGGTAAATATCAATTACCATTTCACGTTCAAATCTAATTAAAGATTTTACTATCGCTTGGAGCAAAACTGGTGATACTCCATTCTCGATTATTTCAATCTAATTAAAGATTCATTAAAACTCCACTTAGTTTTAATCTTCCCACAAATCAGTATCCTGTCTTTAACTGGGTTAAAGAACCAATGTCATCTAAAACACGGTTCATGATAAACCCAAAATCACATTCTATTGTTAATCGGGTTAAAGAACAGGTGTTATTCAAAACACCGCTCACGATAAACCCCAAAAACCAATTTAAATTCAATTCCAATTAAATACTAATTAACTGGACAATTTCACTAAATCTTAATTAAAAGATTTATTCTTTTCTAAATTGGGTTCAAGAACAGTGTCATTTAAGGCACCATTCACGACTAACCCAAAATCCTATTTGATATTAAATACAAGGCTCTGAATAGAAAATATATCGGCTTATATTCAATATAAAATTTTGAAACCAACAAATATCGTATTGGAAATAACGATATAAATATATCTTTCAAATTTCCACAACCATATCTGTATAATCACGAAATCCAACATCGAAATATTCCGAAGATAATTTCGATTCAAATCCATTCCAATTCGTATATTGGAAATTCTGATTATTTTTAAAACCACTTCAAATCCAATTTATTTATTCAGAAATATTGGATTATAATTCTAGTTCATAACTAGTTCATTTCGATAAAAATGTATTTTTATCCTTACAAGTATGGGATTTTTTTCACCCCAATTCTTTCTAAATCATTTATTATGATTTTACACAAATTAATGATATTTTTAATAATTTTATCAAGGCCCGTACGGTCGATTTCCAATAACGGTTGTCGAACTGCACTTACAGCGACCTTTCCCAAATTTGATTTGGACATGATTCAAAATCCAACAGTTAGATTTTAAATTTCTAATATTCACTGGAAAGCTCTTTTCGATACAAACCCAACAGTTCCGGTTTCAGGAGAATCCAATGGTCGGATCTCCCGCAACGTCGATTCGAAGTCAATGGTCGAAATTCGCGAACTGCCGCGGCGCGGCGCATTCTATTCAGGCCATTAATATATATACATATATTATATATATTTCATCTATTTCAATTCTAAACGTATTTTATAAATCGTTTAAATTCGTTTTCAAAACAATTTCAACTTCATATTCAATTTTAAATCAAAGTTGAATATTCCATATCATCAATATATATATATATATATGTGTATAAATGATAATATTTTCAAAATGTTATATTTTGAAATCACTTCCTTTTCTATATTCATTTCAAAAATGAATATAATCGATATAAATATCGTTCGCGTCAAAATGGCGCAAATCTAATCAACACGGCTTTATATATTTCGATAACTTCGTTATTCTATTCAACAAATGAATATATATATTTTATTCAACACATGAATATTTATTAATTCTTACTTACAATAAAAATTTGAATTTTATTGTATAAATATTTCGTTCAACACATGAATAGTTTCAACACATGAATATTCTCAACACATGAGTATTGTCAACACAAGACTATTTATTATTATTTAATAGATTTTATAAAATTATGATTTATCGTTTAATTCTTAATCAGACTCTAACCGTAAATTAGCAAGAGAACAATTCCCTAAATATTAACCCCGAAGGCCGAAACCAACATCAGATCAATACCCAGGAAACCACTCATCTTAACTAGTTTCCAGTTAGTTTCTAACTTTATATAAGATAAAGATGTGAATTTTATTGTTAAAATATTTTACTCAACACGTGATAAGTTTCAACACATGAATATTCAACACATGAGCATCGTCAACACATGACTATTTATTCTATTCAACACATGAATCTTTATTTTATAATGTTCTTTATTTTCCAAATTGGAATGAGGCCCAATCAATTACCATATAACGTTAATTATATGGACTCCATACAACACATGTATATAATTGCAATGATAAATAATCAACTATCATCCAAAGTGCACTACACAACTGCATAAGCATTAAATATGAATATTTAACGCTTACACAGCCTGTCAATCAAACGATCGACATATCACTAAACAATTGGGATTAGTGTACGTCAAATATCATCCCAATACCCGTGTGGGATTTCAGTCAACAAACACATATTTTTATTTGTGCAGTTGGGCGATGTGTAAAATATATCGTCCCAATCCATACTAGTCAAATGGGTGTACATAAACAAATCGTTCGATTTGTTAATGAAGATTTATTTATTCAAATTCACGTTAAAAATTATATTTTTAACAACCAAAATATTTTATTCTATCCCATTTCATTTCTCAAACCAACCAAACAAATAAATCAATCACCAAATAATCAACTAATCAAACAAGCCGTCCATGGTTTGTGGACGACGAGTGTCGGGTGCTACTAAGCAACGTCTGCATCCTAGTATAAATTTTTAACTAGAAACAAGTATTAAAGTGAGAAGTTCTCACATTGGGGTTCCACTCCATCGGTCTTTCTTTCTGAACGGTTTGAATTTGTTCAAAATTCCAACATATCCTTTTCACGCTGTTCATATATAAAAATCACATTTTTATTATCACTTCATATATATAAAAATCGAATTTTTATCTTCACTTCATACATATAAAAATCGAATTTTTATCTCGCCTTCATATATATATAAATCGAATTTTTATCTTCACTTCATATATATAAAAATCGAATTTTTATCTCGCCTTTCTATAATTAAAAATCTCGCCTTTCTTAAATCAAAAATCATTTCTTTTCCTTATTAAAAGATCTAATCTTTTTAGAAGTAAAAAATCGTTTCTTTTCTTAATTGAAAATCTTATTTTTACTCCTAGAAAAATCAAATCTTTTTGTTATTAAAAATCTCTTCTTTCTATATAAAAATATAAATAAAAATCGAATCTTTTTAGTTTTTACAAATATATTCTTTCCTCATATAAAAATATATTCTTTTCTCATGTAAAAATATAATCTTTTCTCATGTAAAAATCCATATTTTTATAAACCAATAAACTAGATCAAAGGAGAAATAAATAAAAACTCGCAGCGCAGAGTTTGAGGGGGGCTGCTCGCGGTCGCTGGTGGTTGGGAGGGGTTCCAGGCGGCGGCGTAGGGTGTCCGGCGACTGTCAGTTGGATTGGCGGCGGTTTGAGATCGATTTCGGGGTGTTAAGAAGAAAAGAGGGAGGAGGAGGTTGCTGCGTCAGGTGCCGGAGGTCGTGGAGGCTCAACAGGGGACGCAACTTCAGCTGGTGGGTCCGGAAGGGTGGCGGTGATGGTCTCCGTTGGTGGCGGCTCGATTCAGGGGTTTGGGCTTGGGGCTCGCTCGAGTTGAACGTCGGAGGAGGGAGGAGTCGAGGGGGAGAGCGGCGGTCCTCCCAGGTGACGGCGCCGGAGGCGCGACGGCGCGATGGGGGGGGTTTCTGTTGTCGATCTTGGTCAACGTGCGTTTTTTTCCTGAGCGGTTTTGAGAGAGAAAGGGGAAGAGGGGATTTTATATAAAACTTAATTATTATTTATTTATTTAAATTTTGATTCCATAAAGTTACTTTTAAATTCGAACTCAATTTCAAACCCACCGACTGTCATCCATAGCCAATTACCCCCATTCCGAACACAACGGGATATGTATCGTAAGCCAATTCGACTATTTCGATCAGGTTTCCATCAAAATTAAAATATAAATAAATAGAACGGTCAATATTAATTTTAACGTACATTTCAATTTATTAGGGCCACATACTGACTCTAAAACTTCTAGAAAAATTATTTCTAGCTTCCTATTGACGATACAGTCCTAACAAAACAAATTTCGTCAAATTCTAAGACCGTTTGAAAAATGGCCAATTTCCAGTCGATTAAAATCAACTGAAACTGGTCAAATGCGTTTTCCTTTGCCACGGTCACATATTGATTTAGAAAATTATTAATTTTGAAACCTAGCAATAATTTGACATCCCGGATCCAACAAAAGTGGTTTCTTCGAAAACCGAGGTCGTTTGCAAAATTTCCATTTTTAAGGGCTCAAAATTCCATAGCGACTATTCTAAATTTCCAACTAGGCATAACTTTTTATTCCCGCTATGAAATTTCGATTTTTCGGATTCCTCGGAAGGATATTTTCAAATAGATTCTAATATTCTTGGTTTCGCTAAAATCCGGTTTATTTTGAATCTTATACATTCATTTGATCTTTGAAATCGAATTTTCAAACTACCGCGCCATTTTCAATTCCTTTTATATTTAAAAATAAATATTTATATTCTAACGACGATTCAAATAAATATTTCCGTTCTAATTCTATTCAAAATAAATTTCTCATTGTTATTATTTAAAAAAATTAATTAAAATTGCCAAAATAAAAATTTTAAATTGGCTCAGAATTTCCGGGTTGTTACAATCTCCCCCACTTAAAATTTTTCGTCCCCGAAAAGGAACGAAGCTGAAAGTTGTTTAACTAACCAACTCAACTTCCATTATTTTCATTACGGCTTAAGTTCTTCAACTTTTCAGTTTCTAAGAACTTTTCAAAATTTTCAAAATTTTGGCTAACACCCTAAATTTTCGAAAATTTGGCCATAACCTCCATTGCACCGGGAGCTTCGGGATATTTCAAATAGCCTCCCATGGCCCTCACCAATCCAAAACGAAAAAGAAACAGCCAAGCGGCTAGCCAATCTGCTCACAAAATCATCCAAACCCAATAAATTTGTAAATATGTACCTATTTGTCGGGCAAACAATTTTATTCTTCTGCTCTAGCCTCCTTGCTATGACCTGTTCAATGGATATACATGTATACGCATGCAATTGTAATCATTTTTCAATACAGTTCAATATTTGGTACAATTTGGCATAATGATTCAAAATTTCAAACCAATAATCAAACAACACAACCATCAATCAATCAGTGGATTATTGTTTCAAATTCATAATTTTGATATATACAGAAAATCATGTTTTTGATGCCAAATCACAACAATAAACCTATCTAGTTTTGGTTCTCACACCTGTCTGATGGAAATATATAGGTATCACACCTTCGAAACTCGAACATAAATTCTGATGATGATCGATCAATCATCAGAACCATCTCCGGGCGACTAGAGTGTGATTCCATATCTATCCAGTATATTAAAACTTCGAATATACGTTCATGACGCGTATATGCAAAATCTTTATATACTAGATTGTCCAAATTCAATACAAAATAAAATATTCAAATACGTATAGTGGAATTTAACTTTCAAAACAAATTTTGTTTTCAAATTTTATTTTAAAAATATACTCTTCACACTCGTTCTTGGATACTACTGATCCCATTTCTAACGAGTTATTCTTATTGGATATTTCTAATCCAACATCTGATGAATTCTTTCGTTCGGTTCTAATGTGTCTTGTTCTCGAGCTCTGTAAACCAAAGCTCTGATACCACTGTAGTAACCCGTAACTTCCCCGGTAAGGAAAGCACGGATTTCTCTGAGGACAAGATGAATCAGAACACAAACAGAAGAACATTTCATTGTTTATACAACAATTCCATCAGAGTACAAGAATATACAGAGTATGAATAAATATTATACATCAAAAAAATATCAGAGATCTAAATTACATACATAGCAGCGGGAAAATAATACAATACACAACTGAAAGTAATATACGGATACAGAGTTTTCCGAGTATCGTTCCAGCTGTAAACAAGGATCCTATGAATATAAATCTGCAAAACCAAAACTACTAGCTGCCCATGTGGATAATAAGGGCACCTAGAGTTTAGGTTAAAACAATAAACTCCAGGTCAGTCATGTGACTGGTGTGAGACCTAAAACAGTTATTAATATTTATTTTTAAAGTTAGGTAAATCAAGAGACCACGCCGTAAAATCACGGAACGGTTTTTTTTACCCCAAGAATACCAGTGCATAAAATAAATAGCGCAATGCTAGATAAAGAAAAATGAAGCTATTATAAGACCCAGGTCTTATCACACAATGCAACGCAAGCCGAAGGATAGGGTTTTACCTTATAATAGCCAAAGAATGCTTGATACGCTAAATTTCATCTTTTATTATTACTATAAGTGTATAGTGTCAAAAAAATTTCAATCATAAGTATTAATCATAGGCGACATGGGTACCATATATCATGTCGCCATACTAGTTCTACAATTAAAACCGCAAATGTCGTATTGGAAATAGGATTTCCGTCATGAGTCGAGGCAAGGGGCAAACTCCTCTCCGTTCGAGACACTCTAGCAAATGTCTCAGGACCACACACAGCGATCCTGGATCTTCAGGGCCGGTCCTTTCTTACTTTTGAGGATTAGTATTCCTGAACACACGTTTCCCGGTCCTATCGAACCTATAATATGGTCTATACATTGGCTCACATAGTGCCAGTTATCGACCATATATTTGAGGCGCCTCCAATTCCAATAATCACACAGGTAAATAGTATATAAATGTCAGGGCTGGTAGGTCACTGACATCACCCATAGCTAGAAAGAAACGTCGTGCTCTCCCTGCAGTCACTATCCCATTTTTGACCCATACCGAGGTGTGAGGCTCGCGAATTAACTCTATACACAAAGCTATGCCACACATGCCGTGCTTTGATCGTCAACTACAAGACCTTGCTTTTCAACAGAAGCCTTGATCATTTTCCACTTAGGCATGCCACACAGGCAATTCATGCCATGCGATTGATATCCATCAATATATAACCTCTGAGCTCGTACGTATCAGAGAAGGGCGTTAAACAAGAGAATAAATTCTCCACCGCCAAACAGATATATATTTAATAGAAAACAATCACACAGATTAAAATCCAATGTCATACACACAGTCCATTTACAAGTTCGTTCTGGGTCTGAACGAAACCGGAGGAACCTTATTCCTCGCATATCCATCGATCTCCAAGTACGTTTGGACGATCACCAACTGATTCCATCCTCTTGGGTGTACAACCCAATCAAGATCATCAGTAATCATCCAACCGATGTGAAGACCTCCGGTCTTCAACCACTGTCTTCATCTTCGACTTATCATCGAATCGGTATTCAGAATGGGTATAAACCCGGCCTTTCTGAACAACCCGCGTATATAATAAACAAATGTTGCACAAACACAACATGCGCCTCATTCCAATTCAGAATATTCTTTTATTCAAATATTCACATCATTAGGGAATAGGTTCCCATTAATTTTAGCAAAGATAAATTCTTTTAAATTTATTCTTTTATCTTCCTTTGGATATCATTTCAAACCATATCATGGTTTTCCAAACAAGTCGGGATTAGCGAACCACACCGAAGTAATTATTTATTTTATTTTCCAATCCCAACCTATTCATCCCATGGAGCAAAACTGGTAATACTCCATATCTAACACCACGGTGTTATCGGTAAATATCAATTACCATTTCACGTTCAAATATAATTAAAGATTTAACTATCGCTTGGAGCAAAACTGGTGATACTCCATTCTCGATTATTTCAATCTAATTAAAGATTCAATAAAACTCCACTTAGTTTTAATCTTCCCACAAATCAGTATCCTGTATTTAACTGGGTTAAAGAACCAATGTCATCTAAAACACGGTTCACGATAAACCCAAAATTACATTCCATTGTTAATCGGGTTAAAGAATAGTTGTTATTCAAAACACCGCTCACGATAAACCCCAAAAACCAATTTAAATTCAATTCTAATTAAATACTAATTAATTGGACAATTTTACTAAATATTAACTAAAAGATTTATTCTTCTCTAAATTGGGTTCAAGACAGTGTTATTTAAGACACCATTCACGACGAACCCAAAATCCCATTTGATATTAAATACAAGGCTCTGAATAGAATATATCGGCTTATATTCAATATCAAATTCTGAAACCAACAAATATCGTATTGGAAATAACGATATAAATATATCTTCCAAATTTCCACAACCATATCTGTATAATCACGAAATCCAACATCAAAATATTCCGAAGGTAATTTTGATTCAAATCCATTCCAATTCGTATATTGGAAATTCTAATTATTTTTAAAACCACTTCAAATCCAATTTATTTATTCAAAAATATTGGATTATAATTCTAGTTTATAACTAGTTCGTTTCAATAAAAAAAATATTTTTATCCTTACAAGTATGGGATTTTTCACCCCAATTCCTTCTAAATCATTTATTATGATTTTACACAAATTATTGATATTTTTAATAATTTTATCAAGGCCCGTACGGTCGATTTCTAATAACGGTCGTCGAACTGCACTTACAGTGACCTTTCCCAAATTTGATTTGGACATAATTCCAAATCCAATCATTAGATTTCAAATTTCTAATATTCGTTGGAAAGCTCTTTTCGATACGAACCCAACGGTTCTGGTTTCAGGGGAATCTGACGGTCGGATCTCCCGCAACGTCGATTCGAAGTCAATGGTCGAAATTCGCGAACTGCCGCGGCGTGGCACGTTCTATTCTGGCCATTAATATATATAATATATATAATATATATTATATATATTATATATATTTCATCGATTTCAATTCTAAACGTATTTTATAAATCGTTTAAATTCGTTTTCAAAACAATTTCAACTTCATTTTCATTTTTAAATCAAAGTTGAATATTCCATATCATCAATACATATATAAATGATAATATTTTCAAAATGTTATATTTTGAAATCACTTCCTTTTCTATATTCATTTCAAAAACGAATATAATCGATATAAATATCATTCGCGTCAAAATGGCGCAAATCTAATCAACACGGCTTTATATATTTCAATAACTTCGTTATTCTATTCAACACATGAATATTTTCTTCAACACGTGAATATATATTTTATTCAACACATGAATATTTATTAATTCTTACTTACAATAAAAATGTGAATTTTATTGTATAAATATTTCGTTCAACACATGAATAGTTTCAACATATGAATACTCTCAACACATGAGTATTGTCAACACATGACTATTTATTATTATTTAGTATATTTTATAAAATTATGATTTATCGTTTAATTCTTAATCAAACTCTAACCGTAAATTAGCAAGAGAACAATTCCCTAAATATTAACCCCGAAGGCCGAAACCAACATCAGATCAATACCCAAAAAACCACTCATCTTAACTAGTTTTCAGTTAGTTTCTAACTTTATATAAGATAAAGATGTGAATTTTATTCTTAAAATATTTTACTCAACACATGATAAGTTTCAACACATGAATATTCTCAACACATGAGCATCGTCAACACATGACTATTTATTCTATTCAACACATGAATCTTTATTTTATAATATTCTTTATTTTCCAAATTGGAATGAGGCCCAATCAATTACCATATAATGTTAATTATATGGATTCCATACAACACATGTATATAATTGCAATGATAAATAATCAACCATCATCCAAAGTGCACTACACAACAGCATAAGCATTAGATATGAATATTTAATGCTTACACAGCCGGTCCATCAAACGATTGACATATCACTAAACAATTGGGATTAGTGTACGTCAAATATAATCCCAATACCCATGTGGAGTTTCAGTCAACAAACACAGATTTTTATTTATGCGGTTGGGCGATGTGTAAAATATATCGTCCTAATCCATATCAGTTAAATGGGCGTACATAAACAAATCGTTTGATTTGTTAATGAAGATTTATTTATTCACATTCACGTTAAAAATTATATTTTTTAACAACCCAAATATTTTATTCAATCCCATTTCATTTCTCAAACCAACCAAACAAATAAATCAATCACCAAACAATCAACTAAAAAAACAAGCCGTCCATGGTTTGTGGACGACGAGTGTCGGGTGCTACTAAGCACCGTCTGCATCCTAGTATATATTTTTAACTAGAAACAAGAATTAAAGTGAGAAGTTCTCACATTGGAGTTCCACTCCATCAGTCTTTCTTTCTGAACGGTTTGAATTTGTTCAAAATTTCAACACATCCTTTTCACGCTGTTCATGTATAAAAATCACATTTTTATTATCACTTCATACATATAAAAATCGAATTTTTATCTTCACTTCATATATATAAAAATCGAATTTTATCTCGCCTTCATATATATAAAAATTGAATTTTTATCTTCACTTCATATATATAAAAATCGAATTTTTATCTCGCCTTTCTGTAATTAAAAATCTCGCCTTTCTTAAATCAAAAATCATTTCTTTTCCTTATTCAAAGATCAAATCTTTTTAGAAGTAAAAATCATTTCTTTTCTTAATTGAAAATCTTTTTTTTACTCCTAGAAAAATCAAATCTTTTTGTTATTAAAAATCTCTTCTTTATGTATAAAAATATAAATAAAAATCGAATTTTTTAGTTTTTACAAATTTATTCTTTCCTCATATAAAAATATATTCTTTTCTCATGTAAAAATATATTCTTTTCTCTTGTAAAAATCCATATTTTTATAAAAAAATAAATTAGATCAAAGGAGAAATAAATAAACACTCACAGCGCAGGGTTTGAGGGGGGCTGCTCGCGGTCGCTGGTGGTTGGGAGGGGTTCCAGTGGCGGCGCAGGGTGTCCGGCGACTGTCAGTTGGATTGGCGGCGGTTTGAGATCGATTTCGGGGTGTTAAGAAGAAAAGAGGGAGGAGGAGGTTGCTGCGTCAGGTGCTTGAGGTCGTGGAGGCTCAACAGGGGACGCGGCTTCAGGTGGTGGGTCTAGGAGGGTGGCGGTGATGGTCTCCGTTGGTGGCGGCTCGATTCAGTGGTTTGGGCTTGGGGCTCGCTCGAGTTGAATGACGGAGGAGGGAGGAGTCGAGGGGGAGAGCGGCGGTCCTCCCTGGTGACGGCGCTGGAGGCACGACGTCGCGATGGGGGGGGGGGTTCCGTCAACGATCTGGGTCAACGCGCGTTTTTTTTTTCTGAGCGGTTTTGAGAGAGAAAGGGGAAGAGGGGATTTTATATAAAACTTAATTATTATTTATTTACAAGTGCGAACCCGTGCTACGCACACGGGCTTTACCTAAATTTTGTTTAATGGCATGTTTTTATATTTTGGTCATATGAGCATGAAAGTATATTTTTAATTTGAATTTATTATGATTAGTTATTTATTGAACATCAATGGAAAATTCTTATCATTGAACCCATCTAAGCAGTCTTGAAGCACAAACAACATTACTATTTTATATATAGAATAACGAATTTATAAAAAAAACATTAACGTCATTTATCAATTATTATTGGTAGCATTACATTATTCAGCATGCCTATTAAGTTAAATGATGCCTAATTTTATAATGTATTCAGCATATATAGAAATATGAGTGCAAATTTGTAGACGTTCTATGATAATAGTATTAAATATATAGAATAAAAAAACCAATTTAAGTGTGAAATAACATTTTGAAACTGGTTTAAATTAACAAATATTCGAACATTTACATAAGTGCATTTATTGCCGTAAACTAATGCTAACTAAATTTTAAAAAAAATCTGTAATAACTTCAAAGGTTATATTTTTAATTGGCATAGCACATTGTAATGTAAGAAATATAAATAATTAATAAATATTGTATATTGTATTATTTTTAAGCATAAAGGTAAACTAAACAATCGTATAAACTCCTAAGTGAGTGACCAGAAAATCCCTCCACTTGCAGTAATTTAAAAATCGAATTAATATTATCATTGGTGATTGATAATCGCACCACTTTATCATCCCTAATGTTATAACCAAATGAGAAGCCACTCGAGGACTCATAGTCTAATTTCATAAACAGCTAAATAATTATAACATTTACTTCAAATAATCATATAGCTCTATAATAACTATAATAATATAGATTTTGGCATAGTTCAAAGCAAAATAATTATTACCATGACAAATATTTGTGGGTACGCATAAATTACTTTAGATGACATCGCATTGAAAATAACTATAAGTATGAACAAAATAAGAAAATATAATCAACAAAGCTAGCTATTAAAATATCATATATTACAAATGCTTGTAATATCCTTTTTTATTTGACATCGATAAAATATAATATTTTTAACCCAATAAAATTATCATGAATGCAAAAATTATAATTTCTTTTTTATATATGTTGGATAAACAATTTTATCCTTAGAGTTTAAGCATCTGTTGCCCTAATATTATTTTGGTATGTTTTTGTTGAAGAAAATTAATTATACTTAATATTTATTCTAAAAATTCTGAAATTTTTACTTCTCTTATTGAAGGCAAATAAAGTATATTAAAAGTAGGAAATGAGCTCCCATGTTGCTATTTTTCGTGATGCATATGTTTCTCATGCCGAGGAAACATTTAAAATCTGCAAAACGCTCCTTGGTACATGTTTTCACAATGTGTTGCATTAGTTAAAACAAATAAAAGGTTTGCCAAAAAAAAAGGAATTGTGGGTTAAATTAGATAAAATTTAGGTGGAATGAATGTCTAATGATAAAGTCAATGCGTTATTAAATGCAATCCGACCAAAAGCTAAGTGTGTCAAATAATACAATAGTGCATTTAAGTGAGAAAGATATAATAAAAATGGTTGTATTAGTATTATATAACTCAAATATATGTTCTTTTAAAGGCTCGTAAGAAAGATAAATTCCTTCTCAGCTAATGTATTAGTCTTTAGCATTTTTTATATAACTCAAATATACGTGTATGAAAGATAAATTCTTTCTCAGCTAATGTATTGGTCTTTAGCATTTTTGAACTCTATTAACATGTGGTAAATCCAAAAGTTTATGGGTCTACTAACAGGAAACAGACGATACAACAATGATTTTGGAAAGGGTGCGCATAGTAGAAAAGTTATATGCTTACTCACGAAGGTAAAAACCAAATGAAAATACAACATATGCTCATGAACCCAAGAAGAAGAAAACAGAAGGCATGCAAATGGTGAGCGAAACAAAAAATGACAACATTAGTGAAGCAACATTTAAAAATGTGATTTCAGCTTCATACATTAAAAAGCAATGACAATAATTATACAGACGTTTATTTTCATTTAAGATACATTAAACAGAAAAACCTATACATTATCAAGAACAAACAAATTAACAACATAACACAAAACTGAGCCTGTAAAATAGTTGATCAATTTCAATTTCAAGTCTAATTGCTATAAAAATATTTCCTTTTTCTTACTGTTACAATTTTTCAAGACTCGTAAAAAAAAGGGGGAAAAAAAGAAAAAACAAAACAAAACTCTGGTGGATGGATCTTTGTGCTAGAAGCACGTACTTGTTTTGTTAGCATTATTTTGGGTGCACTTGTTTTCTGTCTGTAGATCTACATTCCAACGGGTAGCTTTCCCTCTTGTTTCACATTAGCACCGTTGACCAACCTACCTGTACACAGTCCACAGTTGAATAAATTCCTTATTGCATTGAAGCTGAAATATAAATTGAAAACTGCATAGTGCATTAGCATTATGTAGACATGGTAGCAATGAGGCCACTGCAGGTGGCATCAAATTTTTGGTGCCATTCCTTCACATTATGCATCGTACATCAAAAAATAAGAAAATAAATGAAAATGCATGAATTATCATGTATAGCAATAACTGGTGAGTTCGATATAAGTAAAAACCACCATTAATTTAATATTAAATTACTTGCTAAAACTACAAAGATAAAATTAATAGTACCAAGGTCTCGAGAGGATGCCCATCGCCAAATAACAAAACATGCATGATATTTACTCCAACTAATGAACATTTGAGTCATCAAAACATCGACTAATAAGTAAAGGCATCACCAAGAAAAAATTTGTTATCTTCATCTACAATTGAAACATTTAGAAACCAGTTATCAAACCAAACAATAATACCAAAATTCACTACTAAAAATTGACGTTATAAAAAATAAATATTTGAAACATCATTTTAGCCTTGTACATTAATCGAGACTGTGTATGATGGTGTGAATAAGGTAGATATTTTATAGTGGATTTTGTTTTTGAGATTGTTAGCAACTTTGTATGTGTTTTAGCAGTCAAAATTTTAATGTCATGACGGGTTTTAAAACTTAGTGCAAATAGTAATGTCAATCCATATTCACAGAAAACAAAGGGTGTTCAAACTTGGCAACTTTGCGATTGGATAGTTTTTTAAGCCTTGTACATTATTGTTTGTCATCCGGGAATCAATCCACATTAACTTGACCCAATTTTCATATTTAAACCTAAGCTAAAGCATAAAACAGACAATGATTCTCGTCTAGTGCTATCAGGGAGTGGGACATGTCAATAAAGTTAGCTAATTATGGTATGTTCAGGTAAAAAATCTACTAACATGGTAAATTCTTCAGTTTGTTTCTTAGTCCAACATTGATTACGTTTCTTTCCTGCTTAATACGGTAATCATCGAAACTGTATGCATAATATTTGATATGCATATACATAGTAATTGAATTTTGTGACATTACTATAGAACTATCTTCTATTCTATACATATACATATACATATATATTTACCATGCTATTTCTTATGAAACTATCCTCTATTCTGTCAGAGCCAAGGATAGGAACTTGGAAGCAGTTGAATAGAAGACAGTGTGGCTGTCGCTATAAGAAATAGCATGACTCCTGCTTCATGCAGCCATGCACAGTTTACTAAACACACATTTTCAATGGTGTCAGGCAGGCCCAACCCTACCGCAAGGCAGCCGAGGCAGCCATCTGGGGCAACAGACAGGGGAGGGACAACAAATTGGGGAGACACAACAATCTGAGATTAGTGCAACCAATAAATTTTCATGTAGTTCTGAGCCGTGGTTGCAGTCCGTTGAGATGGTAAGTCAAGTGTCAATTTACTTAGATTATTACTTTAGCAACCAGGGTTCAATCCTTCCAGAATGCATTGCGAATTGATTTTTCACAATACAATTTTGCTTTTTAATATATATTACTATTATAGCATGTGCCTTTGTTGTCACTCATACTTATGGAGAGTCCAAAGGATGAACAAATTAATATAAGAAACCAAGTACAATATAAAATATTAATATTATACTCCTCAGTGATTAAATGTACACTGCATGCAATAAGAACAGGCTAATATTGTTGCAAACTGAAACCAACTTTTGCTAAATGCAGTTTTAAATGCAGTAGTTTTATAATTGTTGTAGTTTTTAAATGCAGTACGTTTAGCTGCATTCCAAATTTACTATTTGTCAATGGATGAAAAGACCAAATAAAAATTCATTTATTCATGGTAAACTATTTAATTAGCTTGATACTCATCAACTCATAAATGAAGATATAAATTTTACAGTATATCTCCATCCTAACATGTAATTACCAAGCTAAAGCAATAACGTTCGAATTATAAGTGCTAACAGGAAGAAATCATTTGTCGCGATATTAATAAATTCTCACAAACTGTCAATTTATTTTGGTTGACTGCAATTCTGCATAAATTGATTTGCAACTAAAAATTGCATTTAGGATGTAATGTAGCTAATATATCAACGGAAGCATGTTAGTATCCTTTGACATACAACTGTACTTATGAAACCATGTAGAACCCCACATAAAATTTGTTATAAGTTTACCAAAGAAGAAACTAATCAATCTCATTTATGTGTGTTGTTGGCAGTTTAATTACAACGGTAGTATGTTCTTCTACGGCAGTAAAAGTGCATTGCCTATACCTCATTGAACTCAACTAATTAAAGAAATCTAATCGATAAACTAATCAACCGATAGCATGGTCCAATTTGAAAACCAAATACAAATTAAATCATAAAATCATGGTCTTACCTCTTCTATTTCGTCAAAATTTCCATCCAGTCCATAATTTAAGCAAGCCTGGTAATAGAAATTTGCTGGTCACAAAAGAGAAAAGAAAATAATGACTAAACTGTAAGATACATGTTGCATTAATTGATAGACAGCCAAGATGAGTTGAAAAGGAAAACAAAAACATCCAAATGATAATTATGTATTAAATTAGAAAATTTTATCTAATTATAGTGGCATGATCGATGATAAAAACTCGGTTGGCCTTGCCATTTCTTTTATCTAATTAAATTTGAAAAAGTTACGTTGAAGTCGGTAAGCTAGGTATGTCATACTTATTGGTGCCAATATGTACAAAACCAATGTAATAGCGCACTATCAAGACAGTAGGTTCTAACGTGGTTCAAAATTAGAAGGTAAAACATACAAGTAATTTGTAGTCAATAATTCACTAAATATGGAACCATCATGTTTAGAGCTTTTCTGGTCATAAATTAGCCATTTTCAACAGAGATTTCATGATGGTGTAGCTATTTCTGACAAACAAATTCAGAATCAACTATTTTTGATAACTGATCAGTACATTTTTTTGAATAGGATCTAATAGCGTCAGAAAACATTACATTAATATTTTATAAAGCAAGGACATATTTTAGAATTTATGTTTATGGTTTTGAGAATCTAACATGAAGAAGTTAACACAGTTTATTAACAATGTCAGTTGCCAGCAGTGTTTCATATAACCTACTTAAAAAATAACATACTGAGTAAGAAAATAATTTTTGAGTATGTTAGTAAATGGTTAGAAATAGATATGTTCTACTCTTATGTAATTTAAATAACTATTTTTGTTATTACCATGTGTAATTTTTCCTATCAAAGAGAAATGTAGCACATTTACACCAAAAGCATCTATATGCTAGGATAAATTTTTGTTTCAAGATTTCAAAATACCAGGATATTCCTCTCAATATCAGCATTTGAACTTCACACAAGCGTAAGGTAAGTCTCCTTGCCTAGACTGGATTAATGTAATAGTGCTCATCTAATATGAAGTAAAGGATGACTTAAGCAAAATATAAGAATGGAGATGATTTTGGAAGAAAAAAAATAGTATTACTCTACATTCTTATAAACATCAGATTGAAATGATAGCATATTATAATTCAGAGTTCATTGCTTCTGAAGTATACCATTTTCTGAACAAAGTTATTGTAGTAAGCAAACCGTTAACATTTTAGTGAATTTTGTTACTAAACAAAGTTCTTTCTATGAGCATAAGTGCATACATCTTAGTGTATATACAGGAGAAAGCTATGGACTTAATCCAGTGTCAAAAATACTTGGTGCTGTAAAAAATTCAAAAAGGAAATTTATACAACACTTCAATGTATTTCCTTCTATTTTAATTCTAAATAACAATTTTTTAAAAAGTTAAGTTTGTATGCATAAGTTTTCTATATGAGTTTTTATTCAAATAAAATGTAGAGATATAATAAAATTATATATCTAATCATTCGCCCCGTGGAAAATAAAATACTGCTTTTAATTATTTTAACCCTTCGAAATTTCTTGGACTTTACTAATATAATGTATTCCCAATTGCACAAAGCTAAATCAATACGGTACAATACAATGAACTATATACACAAACTTATATTGGTGCATCGTAGAATATTGCATGATTGGATGAAAATATAGTACACTGAATCACTACCTGATTAATTTGCATTGATAAATAAAAAAAGATTGAACATAAATATAAGCAAATTTTCAATTCTAATGTTGGATTTTTTTTATACAAAAGATATGTTAGACCCTCCTTGAATGATCAAAACTGATGCTCCAATATTTTTTGGAAAAAGACTATAATAAACACGTTTAAAATGTGAAACTACATATTTCGTAGAATACTTTCTTTCTTATCGACCAACAAATTATACGCCTCATATTGCCTCATATGCAACAGCTGGCAAATGAGAAGTCTCAGAGCTGGTGGGAACTTACTTTGTTAAATGCAACTGGAATTGAAATTTGAACCGGAACTACAAAAACATTTTCATATCCACTATAAACTTTTGTTGAACTACAACATCCAATATGTAAAAAAAGCATGATATCCCAATATAAAGATAACTGCAATATATTGATTGGTACACTACACCATTCATGTTAAGAGTACAATCAACTCTTCAATGAATTATTGGCCTCAAATAACAAATCTGAATGATGGTGATATTTCATTATTGTTGCTTATATATCTCTAATACTGAATTTTATCTTGTCTGTGTCAACTTAACGAACGTTAAAATATCATATGAATATTATCACCACCATCTTATTATCTCATTGAAGATTAATCCTTAAACTCTCAAACATCTTTTCGTCCATGGAATAAAACAATGGGTATCCCATTATAGTACCTAATGTAGAAACAGTAAAACAAAACATTGGTACTTATAGATAAGAATATGAAACTTTAAGGTGTATTGTATAATATGTATGGTTGTTAAGAGGTTATCCTTACGCATAGCAAGTTCAATTTTCATAAGACTAATGTAAACAAAAATGTTGACATCATTTAAGTAAATGTTGTATTTTATATTAGAATTTGCATTCCCATACTGCAAAATAAAATGCAGTTAGAGCAATAATAGAAAATTGTATAAATGACGTTTATTAGTGATACGTTATATATATTTAATCGGATTCTAAGCATTGCATGTAAGGAAAAAATTAATTGATTTACAATATCAACGGAAGCATAATTGCACTTGCCTTTTTCATTAAGTCACAATGTATAATTGATCCTGCCCTTTTAATGTATCAAAATGTAAGAGTATGGTAAGAAATCAGTTGAATTCCAAAGGAGGGAAGTGTCCATTTACAATACTTGAGCAACGTAAGTGGACATGCTCGTTCATAAATCGAAATGCAAAGAGCCAAGGTACCTGACAGTTGATTCAGTTTGAATAGATAAATAAATTAATCTTCCTCAAAACCAAAGTAGGTCTTAGCTATGAAATATAAGAAATGAAAAACAAACATTTCTCCAAACTTAAATAACTTTTCTTAACCACAAAATATAGTTCAATACTGTATACATCGGAACGTGAATACGACAGTAGCAAAATCAAAGTAAATGATTTTCTAAACACACAAGAAAACAACTTTCTAGGAGAAATAAAAGAATATAAAGAGCAATAAACACAGACAGCGACGTATCCTTTTACTTCACTCCAAATTTAAAATCAAATGTATACAGATATTCTGCTTAAAATTAACTCAAACTATTATCACTAACCTAGAACTCAATGTAAAGATTTTCCATTTTCAGACCTTACTAATAGATTACATTCACTTAAGTTTTTATAGCATTCACCAAAGTTATTATCTACTAGTAAAATAAATATATTAACATACACTTAAGTTAGGAGCAAGATTACCATAGCAAACGGCTATTTAAAACCCAACTTAAACATATGTATTACCAGGGCTCTTTATAAACAGTGATAATTGATTTTGTCAAATTAATTTTTTTATGCAGGTGGAAATACATATATAATATCTAGCATATCATACAATTTCAACGGAGGATACCGACTTTCAAGTTTATAAGCAATATAGCTAACAATAAGAAGTTACAAATTGTGTCAGCAACATATGCAGCATGAATAGAAATCATGTTAGACATAAGGTTAATGACTGCATAAATGAAAAAATTGAAAACACTTACGTCTTATTCTTCTCACTTCTCTCTGACATTTTGCCAATGAGTGCAGGATAAAAGCTCAGGTGGTTCACATTAAAGACGAACTGTGATTCAAAGGAGTAGGAACTACATAACAATAGAAAGATCAACAGTGACAAGATACTTTATTTCAATCAGAATATATTTTTCCCATGAACAGGTCAAAAAAAAAATCATGTTAACAATAAATCCGGATTATTTCACATGCCTGCCGTTGTAATTACATGAACGAATTTAGTATCATTTATCCATTGAAGGCCTCTTGAATGAAAAATATACTGTTAGTTAACCGACAGGGTAGAAAAAGACTGAGGGCATATCCTTAAGAGTAAATCTTCGTGATTTCGAACGAAAAATCTAATTAATCTAAAAATATTTTTTCTATTAACAAATTTTTTAAACATATTACACATATAGCTTCATACATATAGGACCTTAACACCCAAGTGTGGACCGACTTACTTAGGTTGACTTTTGGTTTTTACAAAGCCAAACTGAATTGTTTTCTTTTTTTCAAAGCATAAGACAACTTATTTAAGTCACAGACCATAAATTTACTACTTGTAGCGAGGTCTGTAATCATCACAGTGGCCTATATCAATCATGCTTAAAATTTTGACTACACCTAGAATTAAACTTGCTAATTTTATGCATCATATTATCTTTGAACCTAATCATGTTATGAAACATACATGTCATTAGTTTGATGTTTTGATCTATGATATGAACTTAAAAAATATAACCTTGGAATAAAATGAAATTACCTGAAACAGTAGATTTTGAAATAAAGTAAAATTATATTGAGATAAGAACCGCAGATCAAAGGTTTTGAAATTACCTGAAACATTCCGGTATAGAGTAGGTATCATAACTCTAAAATGACCTGGGAGGGCATTAGCGAGTTACATGAAACATTTCTGTGTCTGAAATAAAATTATGGGAAAACATACCTAAAATAATCGGGTCAAATTCGTCGACTGGAAATAAACCCCAAGAAATCATATGATCGGTGGATGTTAAGGAAGGAAGATCGCGATCGCCTATCACACCGGATCTACCTGTCAATTGATTCGACGTATCGAGACTAATTATATAACTGAGAATTGGACGGATGAAGCTGACGATAATGAAAGAGGTAAGGGGATCGATAGGCAGAAATCGAAATAGAAACCGCGATGCTGAGAAGGATGCGGAAGTTTGAAGACATAGGGGTTTTGCGGTAAGCATGGGAGGGCAGGTGGACATGGGTGAAGAGGCGTAAGGCAGAAGTAGAAAAATAACATTTAGGGGCTGGAAGGTAAAACAGTATGATAAAAGGCGTGGAGGAAAAGACAAATACGCTTGTGCGACGACGCTTTGTTTTAATTAGGGAGATTGACTCTAAGCTCTCCAAATCAAACTAAGTAATTATAATATAGCATAGATTTAAATTTTGATTCCATAAAGTTACTTTTAAATTCGAACTCAATTTCAAACCCACCGACTGTCGTCCATAGCCAATTACCCTCATTCCGAACACAATAGGATATGTATCGTAAGCCAATTCGACTATTTCGATTAGTTTCCAACAAAATTAAAATATAAATAAACAGAACGGTCAATATTGATTTTAACGTACATTTCAATTTATTAGGGCCACATACTGACTCTAAAAATTCTAGAAAAATTATTTCTAGCTTCGTATTGACGATACAGTCCTAACAAAACTAATTTCGTCAAATTCTGAGACCGTTTGAAAAATAGCCAATTTCCAGTCGATTAAAATCAACTGAAACTGGTCAAACGCGTTTTCCTTTGCCACGCTCACATATTGATTCAAAAAATTATGAATTTTGAAACCTAGCAATAATTTGATATCCTGGATCCAACAAAAGTGGTTTCGTCGAAAACCGAGGTTGTTTGCAAAATTTCCATTTTTAAGGGCTCAAAATTCCATAGCGACTATTCTAAATTTTCAACTGAGCATAACTTTTGATTCCCGCTATGAAATTTTGATTTTTCGGATTCATTGGAAAGATATTTTCAAATAGATTCTAATATTCTTTGTTTTGATAAAATCCGGTTTATTTTGAATCCTGTACATTCATTTGAACTTTGAAATTAAATTTTCAAACTACCGCACCATTTTCAATTCCTTTTATATTTAAAAATAAATATTTATGTCCTAAAGACGATTCAAATAAATATTTCCATTCTAATTCTATTCAAAATAAATTTCTCATCATTATTATTTAAAATAATTCATTTTTAATATTCGAAATTCATTAAAATTGCCAAAATAAAAATTTTAAATTGGCTCGGAATTTCCGGGTTGTTACATCAAAGATTGAATTTGACGTCCGATTTTGGATGGTCGCGAAGATTATAAAATAGAGATGAATATTTGTAACTGTAACAAGTTGTTTTGAAGTAATTTTCATATAGATGTGTCCTATCAAAGTTTTGTTTTCGAAATGAATAATAACCGAGAAAATTGAAGTTCGGTTAGGGTCTATAGGAAATGTTTTAACACAATTTCCTTTACAAAACTTTCTTGTTTATTTTTATAACGAATGTCAGAAAAGTTTGGATTAAAAATATTGAAGTTTGAAAAATAATATTATTTTAATAATTATAATATTATTATAATATTGAAATAAATGATGTTGAAGTTAAAAAATTAAAATATGACTATAGAAAATTATTATATATTTTTTATATAATAAATAAAATGTTTTCGAAGCAGTTCGATGATATTTTTTTATTATACGTTGAATATTGGTCAGAATAGGACATGTCGTGCAGTGATAGTTTGCGAATTTCGACCTTTAACTTTAAATGAATGTACCGGGAGATCCGACCGTCATATTTTCCCGAAACTGGAATCGTTAGGTTCATATTGAAAATATCTTTCAAATGATAAGAATAGTTTTGAAATCTAACGGTTAGATTTTCAGAAATATTCAAATCAAATTTGAATAAAAACAGAGTCATGAACCGTAATGACCTATAATTGAAAATTACGAGTATGGACTATTTTTATACAAATAAAAATAGTGAAAAATCATTATTAATTATTATAAATAATTTGGAATGGGTTTGAACCAATTTTATATGGTTTTAAATGATAAAAGTGATTAAGTGGAATTTGGCGGTTTTTTGTAAAAAGCTAATATAACATATTTCTAGTGATGTTTGGAAATAAGGATTTTAATTCTTAAATTGAAATGAATTCTTAAGTAAACCTTTTTATAAGGTTATGAAATGATTTTCGAAAGCTAAATAACTTAACCAAATTTGTGAATAAGATTCCAAATCGTATGAAAAGAAACCAATTTAAGGGGACTTAATTAATGAGTCCATAATCCGATATGGATTTGATTTGTTTTGTTTTGGCGCGAAATATCTAAAAGACCAAGTTTAACTTATTTCGAATAATTAAACGACGATTAAAAGTCAAAGATATTGAATACGATGCAAGATGGAAAATATTCACATTGAAAGGATTGGTACTGATCCCCTAGATTTGGGTAGCACCCTTGAAGGGTTTATAGTTGTAGAACCTTTCTCCTGTATTGGACATATGACAAAAGGAATAAGGTGCCTTTGATTTCATTCAAACCCTAAACGAACTTGTATGGATGTATGTCTAACATGGTATTTTGTACTGTATATATTGATTTTTACTTAATATATATTTGTTTGGTGGTAGAGAATTTATTCTCTTAGCTTACACCCTTCTCTTAGACGTACAAGCTTAGAGGTTATATATTAATAGACATCAGTTGTATGGTATGGAATGACTGTGTGGCATGTTAAGTGCTGCTGGCAGATAGAACTAAGCTTTTGTTGAAAAGCAGAGCTTGGTGGTGCGTTAGTTCGCGAGCTTCACATCTCGGTATGAGTCAAAAACGGGGTGAAGGACAACAGGGAGGACATGCGTTTTTTCTAGCTAGAAGTGATGCCACGGTATGGAGCCTAGGCATTTTACTTATGTGGATGTTGTAATCGAGGCGCCTCAACTGTGGTCGAATAAGGCCACGATGGTCGACGTACTAACGAGGAGGTCTAATAGGACAGGGAAACGTATTGTTCAGGCAGTTGTCTAATCAGTGATGTGCTGCTGACCGGCTCTACCGCTCTAGAGGGATACGTTTTTTCTTTGGGACAATTTTCTAGAGATGTTCTAAAGTTCGGATGAGGAAGATCCTTTGCCGCGGCTCATGATGGAAATCTAAATTCCAATACGTAACTTTACAGTTTTAGTTGTAAACCTATATAGCGACATAATAGGATGAGGTATTATGTCATCTAAAAGATTGATACATTTGTTTTCGAAACTGTTTTCAACACTTAGACACTAATAATAATAACAAATGATTTTCTCGTATCAAGCATGTTTGGCTATTATAAGGTAAAACTAGATCCTATGGCTTGCGCTTGAACTATGCGATGGGACATAAGTCTTATAATGGCTTCGTTTTTTAAAATGAAATACGTGATTTTCTGCATTGATATTCATGTGGCAGAAACCCGTCCCATGTTATACGGATGGTCTCGTGATATGACTTATTTTAAATAAGTTAAGTTAACTGTAGGGTTTCTCATACCAATCCCATGACTGACTCTGTAACGACCCGCATTCTACGCATCATAAGATCGTAGAATATTTATTTCTTTCACATACGAAGTCGTATGGTCATGTAACTTTGGGGGACGACTATTGGGGTCATTTCCCATGTTCATGATTTTTCCCGATTTTTAAATGACCATTTTACCCCTAGTTGGCACTGTTTTGGCCATAACTTTTGACTGGAAAGGAATTTTGACCTGAAACCACTTCCATTGGCTCCGGATGATGGTTTCTCTTTCCGTAGAGTGGTCACATTAGCCAAACGGACTTACCGTTTGGGAGATATGGCTGAAACAAGTTTCAGATGGTGAAAAACAACTTAATTGGGCTTAACCGGGTGATTAACAGCTAGGCCCAAAGGGGAATTTCGGGTTTAGGAGTATATAGGGGCTGATTAGGGTTAGAAAACATTTCTTTAGACATTTTCTCGCCGCCACTTTCATTCCCCTTAACCTAGCCATGGCCTCCACTCTCTAAATCTCTCTAAAACACCCAAAATCACTTCCTAATCAAGGATTAAGGCTTAGAGGCATCAAATCAAGGAGGATTAGCACAAGGACCGAGGTAGAGCTGCTGTTATATATTGGAATTCGAGCAAATCAGAGGTTCACTTCAGATTTGGAAGTTTTATTGTGGCAAAGGTGAGTGATTTGCATAGTTTTTGCACTAATTACGGTAATTAAGGGGTAATTAGTGAAGATTAGCGGATTTATACACTAATAAATTCTGGAAAAATGTTTAGAAATTCTTAAATAATGTTTTATGCCTCTGGTTGAAATTTGGTTCGATTTGATTAAGTTTTGTTAACCCTATGATCGGTTTTACTTAAACATGCTTAAGGGAAAATAAGGAGTTTTGGCCACTTTTGATCCATTTTGATTCATTTGAATGGTTGTTTGCTGTTGTAGTTGCTATTACATGTTGCTATGACCCTATGGTGTGTTTTATGATTGATTAGAAGTGTTAGATTTGTCAAAAACGCCGTCGAATGGCGTAAACTGCTCGCTGGAAGAACTGCAGGAAATCATCCGAACCGGATCGGTGAGAGTGAAGGCGATCCGATCCGATGGCGCGACCCGATCCGCCGATGGCTGAAGACCCCGATCCGATGGTGCGACCCGATCCGATCCGTCGATGCTTGAAGACTCCGATCTGACCTGCTCTTGTGGGAGACCCCGATCCGACGGCGCGATCCGATCCGATCAAGACTTCGCGAGGCGATCCGTGTTGCTTCACGAAGAGGAACCCGAACCGATCCAGTGAGGTGACCACGATCCGAACCACTCGTGAGCAGAAGGTGCGACCCGAACCGGTGAGCTTGGGGGAGGCCGATCCGAACCGCTACCAGATGGACGCCACGAGCCGCGCCGCGTTGATGATGAGGAGCTAAAGGCCGAACCGAACCAATGGCAATGAGGGGACCCGAACCGAACCGATGGCAATGAGGGGACCCGAACCAATCCGGTGATGACTGAAACCCGAGATGCAAAGGAAGCCCAAATGAGAAGTTAGAGCTCAAGATTCAGATGGGAATCAACGAGTTCGCTTCATGGTTGGGTTTTGCTGCGGGACGCGTGCCAAGGGGTTATCGACGTCTATAGCTTTGGACCACTATGGTAGGAGGTACGAAGGCGGATTCAGGGCCATTATGGCATCGGTAGAACCAAGGGCTACGATCAATGAAATGGGTCATTGAAAGGTTTGGTCATGACTCCATATGTTTAGCTTGGTCATAGCAGGGTTTCTACAAGTCGGGATTCGTCGTTACCTCAATTTGTCGAGTGTTCCAAGGTGGTAGATGTCGTATGCTTTACGCACTGAGTGAGAGATGTGAGGATGGTTGCTATGGATGGTTTGTTTGCTATCATTATGACATACACACCCCACCCCCGTATTCTTTACACTATTCATTATGGCACCTTAGAGTATTGTACGGTATGTGGTACTAACTCTTTGGTTGCAGGTCCAGGTTCAGGTATGGTTTAGTATACCTGTTATCATTCTGTTTAGATGCTTATCGCTCACACCAGGCTTTATGTCTGACCCAGAGTTTTATGTCTCTTCTTATTACTCTGGGTGCTCACACGAGCAGACTAGAGACAGGTTAGCTGGTGAGGCACGGGTAGATGATCCGGAGACGAGCGGGAGGCTTCCACGTAGTATATATATAGTATTCTCCCTGTGTTGTCGAAGATCACTGCTTGGGCATTGGTGGTGCATCTTCCACTTTAGCTTTCTTTTGTTTAGAGACAGTAGATTTTGAAAAGTTGTAATAAGCTGTATTTGGATTTCCGCTGCTCTGATGTTGACATTTATTATTAGTTATCAGCTTATGCAATGTCTCACCTGTTTTATGTCAAGTATGTTATTATTATATTTTATTCCATGCGCTGTGAGACATCCTACAGGTTCCTTTGTATGTTCATTTCCTTCTTCCTTTTTCCTTTTGGCGACCTATTCCGTGCTAACTGGACATGTGTACAGCGCACTTTTGGAGTAAATGTCGGTTGGTGCGGGGCGGGCCGTCACACTTGGTATTAGAGCTCTAGGTTGCGTAGTTAACCTAGGGAAGTTATCAGGGAGAGATATTATACGTATACGAGAGAGCGTATTTGTGGTTATTTTGGTTTTCAAAAGCTATATACATACTATTAGTAGTATAAGAATGAAGTCGTACTGCACTAGCACCACTATGGAATCGTTAATCGTTTCCTTTTTCAGATTGACGATGAGCCGAGATACTAGAGGTACTGGTAGGGGAGCCAATAATGGGAATGCTGCTGACATGAGGACGATGTTTACTGACCTCATGAGAGAGATGCTTAGAGATGTACGGAGGGCAGCTCCCAATGGTGGTGGTCCAATAGTGCAGGCGCCAAGAGTTGACTTCGCCAAGCTGAATAAGGATTATACTAGCCTTGGTGGGAAGCCGTTCCACGGAACGGAGTCGGCCACAGATGTTCAGGATTGGTTGGATAGTTGCGAACGTATCTTCGAGGATTTGGGTATCGAGGATGCGATGAAGAGAAAGCTAGCGTCCCGTCAGCTGCAAGGGCGGGCAATGAATTGGTGGAATGCTATAAAGGCAGCTACTCCTGAAGATCAGATTACTTGGGAGCAGTTTAAAGCTCGCTTTAGCGAGAAGTTCATTCCAGCTGCTCAGAAGTCAGTGCTGTTTAAGAAATTCTTGGAGCTCAAGCAGAATGGCAGAGCTGTCTCGGAGTACATTGCTGAATTCGACACTTTGTCAAAGTATGGGTTATCTCTTATTGATACCGCTGAGAAGAAGAATGAGAAATTCATAACTGGGTTAGATCAGTACTTAGGGGAAAGGCTTATTAACCACATCGATGAGACGTTTGAGTCGATTGTAGGGAAAGCATTAAGATCAGAGAGTCTCTACCCTAAGCCGAAGACTGAGGTTGCATCCGCAGATGAGCCAAAGCCACAAGCAAGTGGTGGAGGCAAGGGTGGTTCCCAGAATAAAAGAAAGCAGAGTCAGACTAAGGATGGCCAGAAGAAAAAGAATAAACAAGATGTTGAGTGCTTCAGCTGTGGTAAGAAGGGCCATTATGCTAGTAATTGTCGGGCCAAGCCAGCGGATAGGAAGTGCTTCAACTGTGGCCAAATGGGACATCACAAGGACAAGTGTCCGCAACCCCCTAAAGAAAAGCAAATGGTGAAAGTATACGCCCTTAATGCTGTTCCTTCTTCGTCGAATGCCCCAACTGCGGCGGAGAAGGGAAAGAATGTCGTCATTCAAGGTATGCTTTCTGTTTATGATGTTCCTGTTAGAGTTTTGTTTGATACCGGAGCTTCCAGTTCTTTCATATCTAGTAACTGGTGGATAGGTTGGGATTGGAGCCCGAGATTGTCGATAGACCTTTAGTAGTGACGAACCCGATTGGTGGTTCTACTAGCCTTAGCATGATTTGTCGTAATGTGGTCTTATCGAGTCATGGATGCATGTTTGTTTGTGATTGCTTTGTTTTTGGCTTTACTGGGTTTGGCATTATTTTGGGAGTAGATTGGCTCCAAAGATACGGGGTGGTGGTAGACTGTGAGGGCTTGTTGGTGACAGCTAGAGCGGATGATGGGCGGAGGATAGTTTTTGGTGGTCTACCCAGTAAGGGGGTATTGGCTAGTTTTCTAAACTCCCTCGACATTCCGCATAGTGAGTTGTCAGGTTTGCCCGTGGTTGGCCAGTATCCGGATGTTTTCGAAGAAGTGACCGGACTTCCACCACACCGAGAGATTGAGTTCCGTATTGATTTGGTAAAAGATGTCAGGCCTATAGTGATGCCACTTCGTCGTATGGCACCAAGGGAGCAGCGAGAGCTCGAGGTGCAAGTCAGCGATCTTTTGAAGAAGGGATTTATCAGAAGGAGTGTTTCTGAGTGGGGAGCACCAGTTGTGTTTGCTACCAAGGCGGATGGTTCCCTTCGTTTGTGTGTAGACTACCGCGAGTTGAATAAAGTGACGAGGAAGAACAAGTATCCTCTACCGCGGATAGATGATTTGTTTGATCAGTTGAGTGGCGCGAGAGTATTTTCTCAGTTGGATCTCGCGACAGGTTTTCATCAGCTTAGAGTGGAAGCTGAGAGTATAGCTAAAACGGCATTTCGGACGCCGTCTGGGTTTTATGAGTGGTTGGTCATGCCATTCGGGATGACCAATGCCCCAACATATTTTGTGGATCTTATGAATAGGGTATTCAGAGATCAGTTGAATAAGTTTGTCCTTGTGTTCGTTGATGATATTTTGGTCTACTCGAGGACAGAGGAAGAACACAAGGGACATTTAAGAATAGTGATGGAGGTGTTGAGAAAACACCAATTGAGAGCAAAGTTTTCTAAGTGTCACTTCTGGAAGAGGGAAGTGAGGTTCTTGGGCCATGTTGTATCAGAGAATGGTATTGCCGTGGACCCGGCAAAGGTGGCTACGGTACAAGATTGGCCTACGCCCAAGAATGCAACAGATGTAAGAAGTTTCTTGGGATTAGCGGGATATTATCGTAAGTTTATCCAAGGCTTCTCCAAGATAGCAGCACCATTGACCCAGTTGACCAAGAAGAATCAAGCTTTTGTCTGGGATGAAAGGTGCGAGAATGCATTCAAAAGCCTAAAGGACAAGTTGACAAGTGCACCAGTGTTAGTCATTCCTAAGGGGGATGAAGAGATGACGGTATACACGGATGCCTGTGGTACCGGACTGGGTGCTGTATTGATGCAAGGCGGTAGGGTTATAGCTTACGCAAGTCGGCAATTGAAACCGCACGAGAGAAGATACCCTACCCATGATTTAGAATTGGCAGCGATCGTGTTCGCGTTAAAGATGTGGAGACACTATCTCTTGGGAGAAAGATTTGAGCTGTTTACAGATCATAAGTCGTTAAAGTATCTCTTCTCTCAGAAAGATCTGAATCTCCGTCAGCAGAGATGGTTAGAGTTCTTAGCTTCCTATGATTTTGACATCGCATACACACCAGGAAAGGGCAATGCGGTGGCTGATGCATTGAGTAGAAGACATGCCAGCTTAGGGCCTATGTTCCTTGAATGAAGCGACTAGAGTTTATCGTGGGGTTTGATTTCAGACCAAAGTGCGAATTGGATCCAGAAATGTTAGCAAGTTTGACGATCAGACCCACTTTGATTGAACGGATCGGCTCTAGTCAGAGGGATGATCCTAACCTATTGGAAATCATCTCCAAGTTAGAGATGGGTATTGATGAGGAGATGAACAAGTATGGGCTTGATCGAGATAGATGGCTTAGAAAGAATGGAAAGCTTGTTGTACCCAATGTCAATGGATTGAGGGATGAAGTGCTTAGAGAATGTCATCACTTAAAGCTGACTATACACCCCGGTGGTAATAAGATGTATAGAGACATGAAACAGACTTACTACTGGGAAGGAATGAAAAGAGACGTTGGGAAGTTTATATCCAAATGCATGAATTGCCAGCTAGTTAAAGCCGAGCAAAAGAAGCCTAGTGGATTGTTACAGCCATTGGAAATTCCCGAATGGAAATGGGAGCACGTCTCGATGGATTTCATCGATGGTTTACCAAGGACTAGATCGGGACATGATAGCATTTGGGTGATTGTGGATCGATTGACTAAAAGCGCAAGGTTTATACCAGTCAAATCGACCAGAACGGCAGCTAAGTTAGCAAAATTGTATATGAAGTGGGTAGTGAGATTTCATGGAGTACCTAAAGGCGTTGTGAGCGACCGAGACCCGTTGTTCACTAGTGGGTTTTGGAAGAGCTTACAAGAGGCTCTAGGGTCAGAGTTACATCTCAGTACCGCATATCATCCTCAGACCGACGGTCAGACGGAGAGGGTGAACCGTATTTTGGAAGATCTCTTGAGAGCATGTATATTGGATTTTGGTGGGTCATGGGATGACCATTTGCATCTAGTAGAGTTTGCATATAATAATAGCTACCAATCCAGTATCGGTATGGCTCCGTTTGAAGCTTTATACGGAAGACCGTGCAACTCACCATCATGTTGGATAGAGACTGGCGAGAAGTCTATGCTTGGACCAGATGTGGTGAGGGAAACTTCAGATAAGATTAAGATCATTCAACAACGAATGAAGGCTGCCCAAGATAGGCAGAAGAGTTATGCTGATAAGAGGAGAAGAGACTTAAAATTCTCCGTTGGCGACTTGGTGTTTGTCAAGATTTCTCCGTTGAAGAGCGTAATACGATTTGGCAAGAGAGGCAAGTTGGCACCAAGATTTGTTGGCCCATTCCCTGTTCTTGAACTAGTCGGGAATTTAGCATACAGAATTGACTTACCGGAGAAGATGGCGGGAGTTTACAACGTATTTCATGTTTCCCAACTAAGGAAGTTCGTTCACGACTCAGATATGACTATTTCACCTGATCAGTTAGAGGACTTCGAAGTAGAACCCGAGGCGGTTGGGAACCGCAAGCTGGCCCGTATTGTCGAGCACGACATGAAGCAACTTCGAAGGAAGGCGGTGAAGCTAGTCAAGGTACAGTGGAGCGAGGACGAGGATGATTGTACTTGGGAGACAGAGGAGAACATTAGGAAGTCACACCCAGAACTCTTTGCCTGGTAAGATTTTGACTTCGATTTAGTTTTCCGCATGCTAGGATAGGCTTGTTCACTTGTTTTGCATGATTGATTATTGTATGTGGTTGTTAGGCATGCGGGATCCTTTGTATGTTTTGGGTTAAGGAATTTCGGGGGCGAAATTTCTTAAGGGGGGGAGAGTGTAACGACCCGCATTCTACGCATCATAGGATCGTAGAATATTTATTTCTTTCACATACGAAGTCGTATGGTCATGTAACTTTGGGGGACGACTATTGGGGTCATTTCCCATGTTCATGATTTTTCCCGATTTTTAAATGACCATTTTACCCCTAGTTGGCACTGTTTTGGCCATAACTTTTGACTGGAAAGGAATTTTGACCTGAAACCACTTCCATTGGCTCCGGATGATGGTTTCTCTTTCCGTAGAGTGGTCACATTAGCCAAACGGACTTACCGTTTGGGAGATATGGCTGAAACAAGTTTCAGATGGTGAAAAACAGCTTAATTGGGCTTAACCGGGTGATTAACAGCTAGGCCCAAAGGGGAATTTCGGGTTTAGGAGTATATAGGGGCTGATTAGGGTTAGAAAACATTTCTTTAGACATTTTCCAGCCGCCACTTTCATTCCCCTTAACCTAGCCATGACCTCCACTCTCTAAATCTCTCTAAAACACCCAAAATCACTTCCTAATCAAGGATTAAGGCTTAGAGGCATCAAATCAAGGAGAATTAGCACAAGGACCGAGGTAGAGCTGCTGTTATATATTGGAATTCGAGCAAATCAGAGGTTCACTTCAGATTTGGAAGTTTTATTGTGGCAAAGGTGAGTGATTTGCATAGTTTTTGCACTAATTACGGTAATTAAGGGGTAATTAGTGAAGATTAGCGGATTTATACACTAATAAATTCTGGAAAAATGTTTAGAAATTCTTAAATAATGTTTTATGCCTCTGGTTGAAATTTGGTTCGATTTGATTAAGTTTTGTTAACCCTATGATCGGTTTTACTTAAACATGCTTAAGGGAAAATAAGGAGTTTTGGCCACTTTTGATCCATTTTGATTCATTTGAATGGTTGTTTGCTGTTGTAGTTGCTATTACATGTTGCTATGACCCTATGGTGTGTTTTATGATTGATTAGAAGTGTTAGATTTGTCAAAAACGCCGTCGAATGGCGTAAACTGCTCGTTGGAAGAACTGCAGGAAATCATCCGAACCGGATCGGTGAGAGTGAAGGCGATCCGATCCGATGGCGCGACCCGATCCGCCGATGGCTGAAGACCCCGATCCGATGGTGCGACCCGATCCGATCCGTCGATGCTTGAAGACTCCGATCTGACCTGCTCTTGTGGGAGACCCCGATCCGACGGCGCGATCCGATCCGATCAAGACTTCGCGAGGCGATCCGTGTTGCTTCACGAAGAGGAACCCGAACCGATCCAGTGAGGTGACCACGATCCGAACCACTCGTGAGAAGAAGGTGCGACCCGAACCGGTGTGCTTGGGGGAGGCCGATCCGAACCGCTACCAGATGGACGCCACGAGCCGCGCCGCGTTGATGATGAGGAGCTAAAGGCCGAACCGAACCGATGGCAATGAGGGGACCCGAACCGAACCGATGGCAATGAGGGGACCCGAACCGATCCGGTGATGACTGAAACCCGAGATGCAAAGGAAGCCCAAATGAGAAGTTAGAGCTCAAGATTCAGATGGGAATCAACGAGTTCGCTTCATGGTTGGGTTTTGCTGCGGGACGCGTGCCAAGGGGTTATCGACGTCTATAGCTTTGGACCACTATGGTAGGAGGTACGAAGGCGGATTCAGGGCCATTATGGCATCGGTAGAACCAAGGGCTACGATCAATGAAATGGGTCATTGAAAGGTTTGGTCATGACTCCATATGTTTAGCTTGGTCATAACAGGGTTTCTACAAGTCGGGATTCGTCGTTACCTCAATTTGTCGAGTGTTCCAAGGTGGTAGATGTCGTATGCTTTACGCACTGAGTGAGAGATGTGAGGATGGTTGCTATGGATGGTTTGTTTGCTATCATTATGACATACACACCCCACCCCCGTATTCTTTACACTATTCATTATGGCACCTTGGAGTATTGTACGGTATGTGGTACTAACTCTTTGGTTGCAGGTCCAGGTTCAGGTATGGTTTAGTATACCTGTTATCATTCTGTTTAGATGCTTATCGCTCACACCATGCTTTATGTCTGACCCAGAGTTTTATGTCTCTTCTTATTACTCTGGGTGCTCACACGAGCAGACTAGAGACAGGTTAGCTGGTGAGGCACGGGTAGATGATCCGGAGACGAGCGGGAGGCTTCCACGTAGTATATATATAGTATTCTCCCTGTGTTGTCGAAGATCACTGCTTGGGCATTGGTGGTGCATCTTCCACTTTAGCTTTCTTTTGTTTAGAGACAGTAGATTTTGAAAAGTTGTAATAAGCTGTATTTGGATTTCCGCTGCTCTGATATTGACATTTATTATTAGTTATCAGCTTATGCACTGTCTCACCTGTTTTATGTCAAGTATGTTATTATTATATTTTATTCCATGCGCTGTGAGACATCCTACAGGTTCCTTTGTATGTTCATTTCCTTCTTCCTTTTTTCCTTTTGGCGACCCATTCCGTGCTAACTGGACATGTGTACAGCGCACTTTTGGAGTAAATGTCGGTTGGTGCGGGGCGGGCCGTCACAGACTCGTAGTTTGATTTCCCTTGCAAACTCGGTGCCCATATTTTCACACGGGCAGCCAAGTGAATAGGTTATTAGCTTTCTTTCTTTTTGGATGTGTACTAGAGCTATGGAAGTTATTTTGGACTTGGAGTTGAATTTTGGACTTTGATGTTTCTTTTGAATTTTTTTAAGACTCTATTATGTAAATTATCTTTGATTCCGCTGTGTAATTATTAACTATTTGAAACACTATTATGTATAATTATGATCCTACGTTGTTTTAAATTCTGATATTATCCTTTGATGTAAATTCAAGTACATTATTGTCTATTGTTATGCTATGTTTTGTGATATGCTATTGTGATTAATGTGTTATATTCCAACGACTATCCTTTTTGTCCAGGATCGGGGGTTTGGGTCGTCATAGTGTAAAAATGGAGTTATATGGGTAAAGGGTAGTGATATGGATTTTCTAGAATAAAGGAATTGGTCAAATAAGAATTTAAATTTTGGCAAATTGATTAAAAAATATGCAAAGTAAAAGAATCCCAATTATTTGCAAAGTAAGTGCAAATATAAAGTATTTTGTAAATGAAAGTGTTTAAATAAATGATACGTGTGACTACTATAATGTACTAATTAATCATTTATACAAATAATATAATTAACTAAAGATTATTATTTTTTTATATAATAAGGAATTCATAGATTGTAACACTATTGTTATGAGAAATGTTTTTTGAAGAAATATGATGTGGGTTTTAAGAAATTGGGACTCGTTGTACGTTGGTTGAGTCAAGTAACTTTTGAGGTGTCAATCTGATGTTGGTTTCAGCCTTCGGGGTTGTATACTTAGAGATTTATTCACTTACCAATTTACGATGGAAAGTTAGCAGAGTAGAAGTGAGATGATAACAAAATATTCTTATATTAAATAAGAAAAGGGAAGTGTTTTTCCTAATATAGTAAGAATTAGAAGTATTAATATTTAATTAACGACTGGATAATCAAAGAGGCTAAATGATGCTAGGTATTGAATGAGTGAATTTGTTTTTCTTTTTATAAATGATTATTTATTTGATAGATAAATAATTGACTACCAAATCTGACCTATACGATTGTTGGTACGGAAAGACAGGGATAGAATTTATATTCGAAAACCATTCCGAACCAGCAAATAAGAAATCATGGATGATTTTGAAGATGGTGTAATTATGACCGTGGATCTTCATAAGCTGAAGGGCTACTAGATAAATTTATCTGACCTGGAACCAAATGTTTTTATAGTAATTCGATTGTGGTTGGAATGAGCAGATTTTCAAGGACTACTCGCTACCGTTGTATAGGGTAATTCCTAGGGTGTGGTAATTGGGTGCCTTTGGTTCATCCTGTTCTTAGATAACTTGTATAGACGAATGTCTGACAGGGTCTTTCCAAAGGTGTAACGTCCTGCATTTTTATCGATTTATACTTGAATATTTAAATTACTTTATATATTGGATTAGTGATATAAATGGAATATATTAATTAAAATGAAGTTGAGCGTATAAATATATATATAATTAAAACGAGCTCCTAATGACATGGTAGTTTGTAATATTTAGTTTTAAACTTCAGTTGAGTGTACAGGATCCGTTATAAGTCAGAATTCGCTAAAACAAGAAATATTTGAATCTTTTAAACAATAATTTTGTAATAGAAAAAATCAGAATTTCGTATTTGAGATTGTTAGTTATAGCCAAATCAAATTTTCAAATAGTCTCTATGGAATTATTTATAAAACGATAACGATTTATTTAATAAAATGAAATGATTTTAGATCAATTTAATATTGGTTTAACTAGGGAATGAAATATCGGGTTTAAAATTCTAGTTAATTTATTCTGGAATTTATATTAATTCAGTTTGTGTATATAAATGATAATAGAAATTTAATTATTATTTTATATTCGGTTAAATTTAATGATAAATCAATCTAATTTAATATCTTCTATAAATGGTCGAATTAGACTATGAAACACGTTCCAGTGTGTCCAGAACGGTGGTAGAACCCTAGAAAAGCCATTTGTTGCGTTTAAGTAGGAGTTCGAAATTAACGCGATATTTTTATTAAATAAATTTACATTACTTCAAATAAATTGGGTAGCCGACCTGTATTTTTCTAACACAAACTATATATATATAATCCTACCTATTCCTTTCAAACGAAGGAATTCTGCAAACTTACGCCAAATAGCTGCTTCGTTCTTTCTTTTCTATCATCCATCAAGGACGCTGCAGGCCTATATCTTCCCTAATGTCAATGCCTGACTCTACCGCTTCTCTGAAAGACGTTGCTCTTATCGTTTCACCCCTCGTGTATATAAGAAGCAGTGCGCTTTAGTATTTTCTTCCATCCTAAATTCGCAAACCAATTCAAGTCATTGTCTTCGAAAACAAAATCGCTTCCCTATTTTTCATTTATACTAACCCAACGAGATAATTTGGCCTTTTTCTTTGTTCTTGTTCTCAGACAATCCCTCAAGCCATTTCAAATACCTTTTTCTTCATCCCATTTGTTTTAATCGCAAATACCAAATCGAAAACCATCGACTCAAAAAAAAAGAGAAGAATAGTGAATCAAAATCAAAATCTTTGTTGTTAGTCGTGGGTTCTCCTGAAGCTGGAGACACACTCGCGTGAAGATAAGAAAGGGGAGTTGTCGCCATCGTGGATGGGTGCTAACTGTATTTTGGATCTCATTAATAAGATGTGCAATTTCATGAGGAACTGATGTGGAAGATGCGACGCCTGTGCGATGTACATGAGGGGGTTCTGCAGTGGTTTTTGGTGGAGTACTAGACTGAATGGATGGATTTCAAATTGATGAGAGGTAGGCAGTTGAACGTGGAATGGTTGAACGAGTGACGAGTGGTGCAAACTGGAACGTGCGAGGTGACAGGGAGGATTGAGGGGAGAGTTCGATCTGTTTTGCTTTTGGGACGGTTGCTGTTTTATTCAGCATTGGGAATTTGGTGACGCCGATGATTTGAGGAAGTAGAGTGTTGGAGTAAGGGATTGTGTTGATGAACTGGCTTGAAATGGAGAATTCGACAGTGGGAAAATATGAGAAGTTTGGTCCGTATTTATTTTGGAGTTGATCTAGGAAATAAGAGCCTGTAAGAGTACAACATGGTAGAAGGATTTCAATGATGTTGGTGCTGTTCATTTGTGGCATAAGAGCAGTTCAGAAATGGGTATAGGGGATAACAAGGAAATGGTTGTTGTCTGTGAAGCATTTGGTGAAATACCGAAGAGTGGTGATGCAAATTTTGGGCTAACGGAAGTTTGTGATTGTTGAGTGGCTTCATAGTTGATCGATATTTGTAAGGTATTCGTTTTTCCGAAATTTCATAGAATAATAAATTTGTTTATGCTAGTATTTAATTTAAAATGAACAGAGTTAATCGTTAAATAAAAAAAATGTAAAAATCATAGGAGGTTGATAAATTCATTTGAGACAAGTCGAGCAGATTCGTAGACGCAGATATGGAATTTTAAACGGATATTCAGCAATGGAAAATTGAGGTGAGTTAAACTCACTCAGTTAAATTATTGGGAACTATTTTTAATAGTCCAAATTTATTTGATTGCTTGATGGATGATAATTGATTGATATAAAGTGATAATAGTATATAATATAATATAATAATATTGGTGATTGGATATTCCTGCAGTACCATTAGCGGATGGCCGCATTACCATTAGCGGATGATTTCCCTATGCTCCCTACAATATATAGTGGATGACCTTCTATACCGTGATATCCTGCCTCGAAGCAGGATGGCTATTATTATTGTTGACTAAAATCTATGGATGTAGGAAAAACAGGTTCGAGGGATCCAACTGGATTCCTGTAACAACCAAGATTTTCAGAACCAATTTAAAATTTTTATTTTAGCTATTTTAATGGATTTTGAATATTTAAAATGATTTATTTTAAATAAAAATAACTAAAAAATTATTTTAATCGAAGTTAGAACGTATAAATTTATTTTTATTATAATATTTTTATTATAAAACGAGCCAGAAATGGCGCGGTAGTTTGAAAATTCGATTTTAAATTTCAAATGAATGTATAGAATTCAAAATAAATTGGATTTCAGTGAAACAAGAAATATTTGAATCTGTTTAACTATATCTTTCTAACAAATGTAATAGATTGAGATTTCGCGTTATAGATTGAAAGTTATGCCCAGTTTAAAATTTGAAATAGTCGCTATGGAATTAATATATTTTCCCTTAAAATAGTCATTTTGCAAATGACCTCCGTTTTCGACGAAACCACTTTTCTTGGATCCGGAATGTCAAATTATTGCTAGATTCAAATTTTCATAATTTTTGAAATTAATATGTGTGCGTGGCAAAAGAAAACATATTTTGTCAATTTCAGTCAAATTGGATCAACTAGAAATTGGCCATTTTTCAAACGATCTCCAAATTCGACGAAATTAGTTTTGTCAGGATCGTATCTTCAAAGCATAGTTAGATTTATTTTTCTGCAATTTTTGGAGTCCGTACGTGGCCCCGATAAATTAAAGTGTACGTTGAAACAAATTTTGAACGTTATATTAATTTATATTTTAATTTTAACGAAAACTAATCGAAACAGTCAAATTGGCTTACGGGACATATCCCATTGTGTTCGGAATGGGGGTATTTAGCTAGGGGCGACAGTCGTTGGAGTTTATTTGGAGTTCGTAAACTAAACATATAGTTTTGGAATAAATTAATATATACTATATTATAATTACTCAGTAGCAAATGCTGTGCTCTGAGCCATCCTTGCCTTCTTTAGACACCAACAGTCGCAATATTTCCCCGTCTTTCGTATTACGTGCTCATTCCGCAGATCTAAAATAGGTTTTCATACATCCACTCTTCTATTGAAAAATCGGTCCATTTCTCAGCAGTTTTCAGCTATGGCGTATAGTTTGCGCGCTTGCTTCCGGCCGACAAATTCAAACAGCGTCCGTCTGATGATTTTTTTTAGTAAGCTTTCTTCTCTCCTCTTTTTTCACCCTACTTTCTAAATTAATTTTTCCTCCAATTTCAGGCATATCGGATGAATCACATCACATATACCAATAATCCCCGTTTGTATTTTTTTTCCTTTGACTTGCATTATCTACCACCTTCCAATCGGAAACCCTAGCTTTATCCCTTTTCATCGATTGATAGCAAACTTCGCTACAGCTTCCCTGTCAATCTTCCTTATCTGTTCGTTGTTGACCGCATTTCTTCTCTGATTGTCCAATTAGTTGCTGGCGCGGTAGTGCAGAAAGGTTGCCAGGTACTTTTCTTCTATCGGTTTAGTAACCCGAGGATTTTCGTGTAGCTATGATATGTTGTGTTCTCTAACCTTTAAGATATTTCATCGCATGTCTTCTAATGCGATCTAGGTATTCACTGTTACTATTTCATTAGAATTCGAGATTTGTGTAAAAAGGTTCATTTATGGTTCTTTGATATAATTTTCAGTATTTCGTTTTAATTTGGAATTTATGTTCAACAATTTATTTACGAATTCAACTTATTTAACGTATTGGGGATTCGGTACGCTTTTTAAGTGTAATCAAATATCTAATATTAAAGCCTTTGTGTTGATTATCATATATGAGATATTTAACTATAATCTGAAAAAACTGTTCAATTTAGTAATATAATTTTTCTGTAACAGTAAGTTCCCTGAAACTTATAACATATTGTATCCCGAAAAATTGTTACTTTAGGAAAAACTATTTTTCTTTGATCAAAGACCCGCCAAAAACATTTAGCTTTCCCGTATTTACAAGTCTGTCGTTTTTTGGATTTGTTTCGAATGTTTGAAATGCTTTTGTTAGTATGTAACAAGAGTAATTTGGGAAAATATAATTCTAATTTTTGCCTTATAATTTCATGCTATGAAGCCGTTATAACTATAGTTAAAGGATTGGATATATTATTTCCTAATGGTTTTGCACAAAATTCGTATGCATAGCTATAATATAAACCATGCATGCTAATGTTGGACAGGAAGGCACATATGGAGGTATTGATTATTTTTTCAATATTTCTCTTCTGGTCTTTCGTCCGGACTATATATGACAACTGGTATTCAGTTGCTTTATTAAATTGAGATGGGGGATAATTACTGCACACATGTTATTAGTTATAAGACCATCATTACAATAAGGCTTTAGTCTTTTTATTTAAAAAAGTTATATTCATTGACTAACAGTATCATTATCATATGAATTGAATCAGTCTAACAATATTCTCTATTTGCTAAGCTGAATACAAAAGTAAAAAAGTTCAACTGTTTTTCACCCATTTGTAACTTATATTTTGTAAACTATTTTTTTGCAACTTTCTTTGTTTTATTAACAATAATGATTGTTATAATAAACTATTTTTCTAAAAATTCTTAATTTTGACGCACTAGAAGTAAGTTAAAATGTTGATATTTTTAAAAACTTTGATTTTTTATTAGTGTTGCTACATGTTTTTGATATTCGTTCATTACAAATATTTTGACCATTCGAAATGATTGCATCTAATTTATTGGAATTTTACAATATTTCGGTTTTTGTTGGAGTTTTTGAAATATTTTGCCAGGTTTTGAAAAATGCTAAAGTGTAGTAGTTTTTCTAAAATATTTGAGTATTTAAAGAAAATAAAAAGGTGTTTTTGGGATAAGCAAACGCTTTTGAGTATTATCCAAATGACTTCGCTGGAGGTTAAGATATCTTTTGAGCTTTTCAAATTTTGCAATATGTTTTTTTGCACTTTTAAGAAATTAGGACTCTTCATTTATTTTCAAATCTTTGAATTGCTTTTAAATCTTTTTTGAAGATGTATTAGGCATACTGAAAGAAAATCATATTTTTTACGGATGTAGTATTATTTGATTTACAGTGGCATTTTCCTTTTTCTTTTAGCTGGTTTCATTACTATAAATTTCACAGTATTTTGGTATTTACTTTAATTTTCAAAATTATTTGCCCTCTTTGGAAAAAATCAGCAATTTGCCTAAGATGTTGGTTATTCAAAGAAAATGAAAACATATTGTTTTTGGGCTAAGCAAATTCTTTTGAGTATAATTAATATAATTTCCCTGAAGTTCTGAAAATTTTTTGTTGGGATTTTTAATATTTGGCAGTCAAGAAATTTGGACTTTTTATTTATTTTGGAATCTTTGACTTGCTTTTAAATGTTATTGAACTTCTTTGAGAAATACTGGAATAGTTTTTATTTTCTAGTGGACTGACTTCTGAAAGCTCGCTTTAGCAGAAATGTTGCCATAGGCATATTTAGTTTTTGTAATTTTCACTTTTAAGTTGAAGTTAAAATCTGCTTATGGTCCTCTTGATCAATTCAGTACCTGTTGCAATTTTAAATTCTCAGCATTTTCTTTTATCTTTATATTGCTACAATTTTTATTCAGTTTCCTTGCTATGTGAAATAGTCATTGATAATTTTTCAGCATCAATTAGGTTTATGTTATTATTTAATAGTACAATGTACCAAACATGTACGCCAATAAAAATTTAAAACATGAGCACATATTGTCAACAGCTGATAGATACGTGGGAAGCTCAATAAGTACACACTGTCATCAATTTCAACAATTGTTATATATTTCTTCGTTTGAATTTCCTGTTTCTATTTTTATTAATATATGTCTTCCAATTTGCTACATTTGCTAAGTTTAAGCAAAATGTCAACTTATAAGTTATCATTTTTCTGAATGTAGGAATCAATTAAAAGCATAGTATAGTATATAAAAGTAAAGATTTGGTTTTTCTTTGAATTTGTGAAAGAGAAGGTTGGTGCAAAGGTGATGGGCTTCAATTGAAATCTCCAGTTTCATAATTTACTTTTTCGGCATCTTTTTTCATCGATGTAGAGTTGATAAGTTGGTTCCTCAATAGTCAACAATGTGTTATTCCTTTTTTTTTAATTGTTCTTAAATAGATATTGATTATTTTCCAGGCCATGACTTCTGCATTCTAACAAAAGTTCTAAACAACTGAGGTGACAATACCATGGGTTAGCATGGATTGAAGGGAATGAATGGACAATAGCCACTGCTTCCTCTTTTTTTTCCAGTGCAGATGATGATAATAGTAAGAACAGAGCCATCCCCAAGCTAAGGTATGAGGTTTACTTGAATTCTTATTGCTCTTATTTATTTTTCTTCTATTCTTCTATTCAGGTTGAACTTTCTATATTATGCATAGTTTATGTGATTTGTTATTGTCTCTTCCACCAAAGATTTTACTGTTAGGGTATTAAGTCCATAACTAATAAAATTATACTTATTGGATATTTGCGACTTACTGAACTTTATGTTGTTACATGAGAAAAAAAAATCGATTAATGGGTGATTTCCAATCCTCAAATAAAGTTACTAAAATTTCACATCTTTCCATTCATTCTTGCTTCTTTAATCCTACATGAAATATAGCATGTTATCTTACTAAAAAGGCCTGTCAGCTTAGCTGTAATGAAACGATAACAGGTACACTAACTTAACAATATCTGTTTGTTTCAATATTACTTCAGTTCATTTTCATACAACTCATATATGAGCAAGTTTCATGTAGTTGTTTTAATACTCACCCTTCTGTTTTTAGATATTTTAGTGTATGCAATGGACTGTCTTTTCTGCAGCAAAATAAGAAGTGTTTGGCTCACAAATTTTAATGCAAAGAAGTGCAATTTTACAGAGAATGAAATAACTAACGTTAAATTCAAAGTTAATTTCTTCAAACTTTAGTTTTTGCATGTTAGTATCTTAAGTTAGCGAGATTTTACTCAATGTTTGATGAGTTAAGTAACTATTACTGCCTTGAGTTAGCAAGGTTTTGCCCACTGTTTGATAAATTTTCACATGTATACTATTACTATTAACTACGTTAGTTTTTGCACGTTTTCCAATGTGGCTTTGCATAGCAAGTCCCTATTTATAATGTTATTATAACAAAAGTTCCTTTGGCAATAAGTTTGTAAGTTTGCTCCCTGCTTTTCTAAATCGAAAGCACATACTAGCTTGCAGTTTTTTACTACAAAGTGCAAGTTAACTTGCGCTCTTCAAAAATTTTGAAATTTTCAAAATGTTTGAAAGAAAGTTTAAATTACAAAACTGCAAGCTAAATTGCATTTTACGTTAGAAAAGTGCAAGGTATATATGTTTTGATTTGCTTCTACATGTTGTTCCTATGCTGTATTGCAAAACATTGTGTAGATAGACTATTTTATATGGGTGTTTTAATTGGGTGATCACTTAAAATGATAAAATCTTATTCGTTAGTTTTTTCCCATATGAACCTCATACTAGCGGAAGGGAAAGAAACTTGAAATGGTTTGTACAACAAGATTACATACGAAGAATAAATATACCCTCTGACTTTTTAACTAAAATCATGTAGCCGTGTTTATTGCATTTATATCAATACCTGAGATAGTTTAGAAAATTCCTCAAGCATATAGACATTTATGTTTACCTTATAAGGATTTAGCAATTTTAGTACCTTATTAACAATCTATCAGCTGTAAATTCCAAGTAACGTATTCTTCTATAGAATTAACTTTAGATACAAGTCACACTATGTATTATTTCAAAATCGCTTCTTAAATTATAACTACTTGATTTTTCTATAGTTGAAATATTATATTTGTTAAATATTTTCTTTTTTGTGAAATGTGATTGTTCAACTAAACAAATACACAAAAGTTGGTTTATATCATTTTGTGCTTTCAAATTTTCTTTAATGAATCCGTGTACGTATCATATATATTAAGACAATGTTGAAGACAGAAAATGCTAGAACTCGGCATGGCATGAAAAATAGAGCACACATTCTAAGTTTATATTTAGGGTCCGTCTATTCATCAGCTTCTCATAAGAATTAGAGTTTCTAATCTTCTCAAATAGTATAGATGTCCATTTATAATATGCCCATAAACATTTCTTTTGTTGTATGTCTCTTATTTTTTTGAGTATTACAATGATTTGATGTCATTTTTATTCATGAAACTTCAGTTGGAGTACTTCCTTCGTTTTCATATGTAACCGTCTGGAATTTAAATTAGTTATTCAATCATCATAGTAAGCTTTAACTCATTTATTTCCTTCATACTAAGAAGTGAGTGTGAACTATTGAATACGTGCTTTTTGTCTAATGTTAACGTCATTAGATTTGTCTAGGTTGTTTGTATCAAGTGTGTATGATAATACTTTATAAGCCACAAATGTTTCCTGAGATTTTTCTAAATGATCTATGATATTTGATAAATATAAGAATTAGGAAATCACATAGTTATTATTACTTGGGTCCAATTTGTGGGATTCCTAATGCAATTTTTTTTTGCTCTTTATAGAGAGATTTCTATACTTTGTGTTTTGGAGGAGCAGAATATTAATATCAAATTTTGTGAAGAACTATGATTTGGTTTGAGTTTATTTTTTTGGGCTTTATCTACTATAATTTAATGGAATTATATGCTTATGAAATTGAGTTATAAACTGCTAAGGCTACAGGAGAATATTTATAAGAGATGAAACATTAGATAACCTTTATAATTTTAGGATATAATATGGACTTAATAGTTTTTTCATTCCTTTCTGCCTGTGTCAAGGTACGATGAAATGCTGACAGAGGTTTTTTGTATAAGTGCTTTTGTTTAATAAAATATAAGGCTGACAAGCTTTCAAAAGTTACGCAATTTGGTTTTTGAATCATGTTACAACAAATATATGTAGGTAGACAATGTTGAGATATATTATTTGTATGCTACACATATTTTGGACTATTTTACTGATTTTTCTCTTCAATTGTATTCTGATATATGCTACTGCTGAAATCAGCAAACATTGATATAAAATTTAGTTTTATAGTGTTGTCGTGATCCAAGCTTATGCATGATCGTGCTTAAGTTTAGCAACTCAATTTTGTTTTACATTTTATAAGTTAATTATTCTTTTTATGAGTTAAGCTTGAGTATCTATGCAGGCTTTAAAGGAGAATGGAGGCTAATATGAAGCCAAGCATTGTCGATTGTTCGAATTAAGATTCAGGATCAAAAACTTCAAAAGAAGCAAAGTGGCTAAAGTTAGTTAATGCTATGACTTAAATCAGTAGGAATTTCTCCTGCTTAATTAGCGTTGATTGGTACTTGCTTTGATCTCCCTTTAACTATTCATGAATGTAACACCACCATGTATTTGTTTAAAGCTGACGTTGTTTCATCACCTATGCTATTTTGCATATTTAGTACATATGAGTTAGATATATAGTGATGTTTAGTTTTTTGCGAAAACCCACATATCGGCCCTTCAGGTCATTATGATCTTTTTCCTATTTTAGTGAAATTTATGAACTTTTTCCTATAGCCACATGTAAAATAATGGCATTTGCTAAGAATGATAATTTGTTATATTTGTTATTTTAAAGCAGAACATGTTATGACAGTTAAGAAAGCCATATTTGGTCATAATATCTATATTCCCACCATAAAGTCCTTGGTTTGTTTTGTTTTGCTAAGGCTAAATATATTGAAAACTATCCATAACTACAAAACAGAACACGTAGGAAGGTTCGGTTTAGAATTATTATGGCTCAAAAGCCACAACTTGATATTTCACCAAGTTACCCTAAATTAGGGATGGTTAAAAAGATGCAATTCCTCTTATTAACATAATATTGTTTTGATTTAAATGATATTATTGCAAGAGAACAAAAACAAAATTTTAAATACAGTTGAAAAAATGATGTAGCTACATTCCGTGTGTGTAGCACGGGTTCGCACTTCATCGCTATAATAAAAATCATACAGAGTCTACTCATTAAATATAATTAAATAGACATAATATATCTTTTATTTATCGTCCTGGCTTGGTATACATTGTCGCACCATACCCTCTGCGTTTTAAAGTTTGGTTATTACATATATGATTTTTTGCGATGGGCATTCGATTGGAATCATAGAAGTTGATTACTTATGTGATTTCTTATTTCTTAGTCAGAATAGCTGGAAACCTTCTTCGACGTGACTGGAAAGTTACATTAGAGGAGATATTGCTATATATATATATATATATATATATATATGCTTATGCTTGCTTCCATATTTCCTGTCATTTTGAAATTTTACCTTTTTAAATTTTGCACGATTGCTCAAATTGTCAAACCAACTAAATTTGCATTGAGTAAATAAAATTCTGATTTCTAGCACAACATGTGTGACCTTATGTAAGGAATGATAAAAGTTTGAATTAGGACAGTAAATGAATATATCTAGATTATCTATTATATGGAAACTTGAATTGGATTAAATGAGGGAACTTCTTTTTAATGTACCCAGTTTAAATTATAATTATACTAAGCACCTATCAAAAAGTCGCCTTTTATTTTAGCCAATCCACTGCAAATATTTATACCGAATACACAAATGTTGCCTCAATATTGCAAATATCTGTAGTAAATATATAATTCTTACATTTAGAAATGCGACAATTGACAAACATTATTAATGAGTGCCCAGATGTCTTAATGTATTTACTACAAATGCTTTGTATTAAATAATTCTCCATTTAGTTTGTTGCCTGGCATACAGTCTTATTAATGCATGCCCAGAGGTCAAATATTTGTAGTAAATAATATTACAAATATTTGATGTTCATTTTTTATGATGGCTTAATATTGCAAATGTTGTCTTTATCTGCCTTTGTATTGCAAATATTTATAGCGAATATACAAATTCCTCTCACCTTATTTTAGTTCCATGCTTCCTGTTTGTGTTGAAACTGTTTGGTTTGACTACATTGGCCTGCCTCTTAGATGGTATATAATAACTGAAGTTCTCTTTGATCTATTGTGTGTGGAACATAAAGACCCTAGAATCTGACAGTTCATTTTAAAGGATATCCCGAATAAATATTGACACTTGGTGAGGGAGAAGGCATTGTTAAGTGGAGTTTAATAAACTATAATGAATTGGATTGTATAGTATAGAAACATAAGTGAAAACTATAATTTTAAAGGTAGGCTGGATACTGGATTGCTTTTATGTTAATGTAATTTATTAGTGAAATAATCAATTGACACAGTGGACAAGCTAAATGTTGTGGCAAAAGGTGAATCCCTTATAACTGAATGCTCTTCCTGCAGCATGCCATCTTAATCTCTTTTATTATTGTTTCAAATTGAAATAGGTTGCTTTAGACTATATTGAGGCTGGTGCAAATATCATAGCTATGACATCTTATCAGGTTATATATATCCTTGCGCAGCTAATATTTCAGCATAAACGTAATACTACATTGAATTTAAATAATAACTCCGTAACGGAGTAGGCAACAATTCAAGGTTTTCAATCGAAGGGGCTTTCTTTAGAAGAAAGCGAAGATTTACTTAGAAAGAGTGTTCAACTTGCATGTGAAGCAAGGAACATATTTGAAACAAGGCATTCAAAAGATCAACCTGTTTGGGTGGCAGCTACGATCGGCAGCTATAGAGCATATTTAGCTGATGGATCTGAGTATAGGTACACTCTGTGTGTTTACTTTCTTAATCTCTCATCATATAAGTGCATCATATGTAACTATTTTTTAATGAATACAGGGGAGATTTTTGCAAATCAGTCACTGTGCAAACTCTGAAAGAGTTCCATAGGAGAAGATTTCAAATTCTTGCAAAGTCTGGTGCTGATTTGATTGCGTTTGATTTGATTCCTAATAAAATGGAAGCTCAGGTACAAGAACTAGCTAAATAGCAATCAAGTTATATGCATTACATCTATTTAACATAAAAAAAAGTGTTATGAGATCCAACACCATGCGCGGTGTCGTTGCAGGACAAAATTAATAGTGTGTAGAGGCTTCTTTGTATGTGTGATGTAAAATGTGTACAATGTAAAATGTGTACAATCGGTGTTAAGTGGAGAAGGCATTGTTAAGTGGAGTTTAATAAACTTATTGAAAGAGGAAGCTTAAATAATTATGGAAATTGCAAAAATGTCATGGACTCATGAATATGTCATAAGCATAATATCAGTCTGAGCTATAGCAATCTGTGCTAAAAGGTAATATAGAGAATTTGTTATAGGTCCATCCAAAGCTTAAGCTGGGACAAGAGGGTGCAGATGTTTTTGTCAAAAATTCTTGCTAGCCACATGATCATAACAACCAATTGGAACTGATGTTATTGGACCTACACGATCATGCTGAATATATGTGAGATTGTGGTGAGCATACGTATTTGTACTTTTAGTTTAAATAGGTATTTTGATGTAAAATTGAAACAAAAATACTACTATCTTTTGATACTTCAGCCACGGTTTATTATATTTAGTTGGTTGTAATTCAAATATTGTGAATTTTAGTTGTGAGACTAGGCATTGGAACGAACTTGAAATATTATTATTATCCCATTTTGTGGTTTATTTTATTTTTTGTCAGAATATCTTAACAAATTTAAAGGAGATTAAAAGAAAATGAATGTTGAGCTATATATAATTCTTATATTTGGGAATGTGTTAATAATATATGTCAGTTGTTGTTTGCTATGACAATGGAGAATTTTGACAAATATTCAGGCAGCAAAATAACTGCTCCATGTCTAATGCAACTGCAATCATGTTCACACAATTTACCTACAACCCTTTGCAGGAATAAGAGGAGGATAGGAGACGAAGTCAGAATATGGATGTATAGTTGGAAAAACAGTGAGCTGTAATGCGGACCACCCAACATCAATGGTTTGTTACACATTGTGTTAAAAGAGGATCAGCCGCTACTATAATTCACGTTTTTAACCACTGTTTGTAATCCTATTTGTTACTTTTTATTTGCGTAGTGATGTCATGAATAAATTCAAAATATACAATTGTTATGCATACGAATTTATAGTCTAACGTCTTGGTATATCAACTCTGCAATGTTACTGCATAATTCCTTAATGAAGGTCCTACATTAAAATAGTATAATCTCGCTAACGTTTTTACTTTTATATAAGATGAATTTTATGTTAAATTCAAGATGTGTCACTTCCTTACGGTTGTAGATGCAAATATTAATATATTTGTTTTCCATACAAATATAGCTTTGGTGGAGAATAAAATTAAAGGACTAAATTTGTTAGCAATTGTTACAGTGGAACCCTACCTTGGATGACACCTGAGCTTTTAAGTGGAAATAACATGGTAACCGAGAAGGTTGATGCTTATTGGTTTGGAATTGTTATGTGGTAACTACTTACTAGGGGGCAACCTTATGGAGACATGCACTGTAGTACAATACTTGGTGGTACCATGAATAACACATTACGCCCTCAAATCCCATCGTGGTGTGGTCCTAAGTGGAAAGATTTAATGGAAAGTTGCTGGGATGCTTATCCAGATGAACGTCCCTCTTTTGTCGAAATTTCTCAAAAACTAAAGAAAATGGCTGCAGCAATGAACATGAAATAAAATGGTCAAAATTTTATTAAAAGAGATATGTATACGAGTCTCACAATATCCAAGCTGTACGTATTCCACTTTGGTTTCTGATACCTTAAGGGAAGAAGGTGGGCTTGGAACTTTGAGATGATATGCGCCTTTGTTATAATGTACTTTTGTATTCATGATAAACAACCAGAAAATTATTAGCTCTGGATCTATTTTCTATTTATGTTTAGATATTTTTCAGAAACCTTTGTGAATCGATTAGCAAAGGAATAAAAAGGTTCAGATTTCTCTTGGAAAAAAAAAACCTCACCACTATATCAACCTTTCAGCAACCCATGCCGTAAAACCCATATGATCGTTCACAATCTCTTGATAATGCAGGCCTTGGTTGACATAATTTCAGGCGGCATTCACAAATAGCCATGTGAGAATTATGCTTTATAAACTTATCTATCATTGTTGTTATTTAGAATTAGATGAAATAGGGAAAAGCTACCTTTTTTACGTTAAAAAAATTAAAGTACAAAAGCTGATACTTTCTGACATCCCGCAACTTTGTATTTGCTCACTGTATTATATAATTCCAGCATCTTTCTTTATATTGCTTGGATTGGCTATATTAAGTTTGTTTCTTCTGTGAATTACGGATGTCTTGCTATGGTTTTGTATTTACATCGTTTTCTGTTCAAATAAATTATAATTGAACCAAAAATAATTCACCATTGGGCATAACAAGAAAAATTGATTTTCCAAATCCAACATTGTAAAACAATTAAAAAATATTTTCTTTTGAATAAAAATAAAGTCACTGCTTCGGTTAATTTGTTCGCCTAGGTTTAGCTATCATAAGTATAAAGTAAAAAAGATTCAGTCTTTGATTAGATATAAAATATTAAATTTTAACTTTTCTGTTTACTAGACTATCTAATTCAACAATTTAATTGATATTTTTTTAGGCAATTCAAATTTAAACAATTTTTTTATTAATATAACCAAATGTCTAACTTGATTAGCACCATATTTATAATTATACAAGAAATAAACAAATATTCATTGGTAGCCAAAAACAAAGATTCACTGGTAAAATCATATGATATTTTATTTCATGTTTGTCCACTATGATACTACACCCGTGCATAATATAATACATTTTTACAGAGCTAACTATTTGTCCCTTTGTGCAACAAGCCTATCCATGTTTAACTCATAAATAATTTACGTTATATAACTAACTTCATGTTTGTCATGCACCAAATTATACTCTGAAACTGATGACGTTTGAAAATATGAAGCCAAGACATAGTATACTCAAAATACATATCGTATACACAAACCATCATATAATTTAGCTTTATCACTCAATGTTTCCATTATAGAGCCTCTATGATGTAATTAGTGTCTCTACCTAAACTAATGTCCAATAATAGGTCAAAGGCCAAAAGTTGAATGGATAGACTAAAGTTGATGCCATTTGCTTACATTCTACCAGGAATGTTCTTTCATTTGGCTGCTATCTAAGTTTAATATTAACTATGTAACTCAAGATTTTAGTTTCTTGACTTTAGCAATCTTTGCTTTACCTTAATTTAGTCCGGCTTTTTTGGATATTGAAGAATAATCCATTCATCTAATTGTAATAGAGATGTTTTCGTTCCCTATTTGATTTTGAGATAATATTTCACTTCTTCGTATGTTTCAGTGATTGATAACTACTTATGTTTTCTTTTCTTCAACAATGTTTGTAATCAGACCGAGAAAAGCGATTCCTAACTTATATATATAGGCTTCAACCCATGAGATGTTATGGTTGTTCACTTAACATATTTGCAACATTTGAAGCTCTAGGTTCTCATCTTCTCAATAACAGTGGCACGGACGTTGAAGTTCGGTATTATAGTAGCTTAATTATTAAGCAAGTAACATACAGTATGTTTAGAAATCAGTCCCCCACTTCGTTTTTATAGGATAATACTACATTTTAAACAGCAAGAGGATTCTTGGGTCATTCCTCTAACAATGCCTCTTTTAACAAAATGACATGTTGCTTTTCTCTTTTATTACAAACACACAGATACATGGATACCAAAAGGTGACTTCATTACAATGACAGTACGAGCATCCCTGTTTTATATGAGATCAAGGGCTATTTTGATAGTTGAAGATGTACTGATTTAGCTGCGTTTCTCCTCCCCAATTCTAAATTTTTGTTCATAATTTTTTAATGAGCTAAATCCAAATTGTTTAACTAATCCAACATATATAATTAATGTTGAAATTAGTTCACTTTATATGACTTTGGCTACTGTTTCCATGTATGTTTCACTATGCTACTTTTCATTATCTTAATGCTAACATACTTAGCATACCTTACTATTACACACCTATTTAACTTTCCCTTTAATTACTGTATATCGACGATATTTTCGTTGTCCCGTGTGCGAAGCACGGGTTAGCACTTGTAATAAAGTATAATATATATTTTCTTTAAAAAGCCTAAAACCCTAGCTCAGAAAAGGAAGCCGCCTTCTTCGTTTATACGGCTGAAATTGAAGAAATTTCGTTTCATCATAATTTTCAATATACAATGAATTAGAACGAAATCCAAAATGAAAATTAAAGAGCATTCAGAGGGCTTTTAATCTATAGTAGTATGATGAGATTTAATAGTGTGTTCTTCTCGAAATTGATGCCAAAATCGCCAGCATTTGTGGCAGTTTTCGGTGGTTTGGGGGGCATCGGATCTGACGCCGTCAGTGGCATGGGGAGAGGGGACGTAGGATTGTCGTGTGGTGCGGCCTGATCGATGGTCTGAGGTCTGGTGGAGGCGGGTGGAGGTGAGAAGATGAGGGAACGATGGTGCGGCTTGCTCCAGGAAAGAGGAACGATGAAGAAGCACTAATTAAGGAGGGTTTAATTAATTTAATTATTAATTAATTATCTCAAATTGTATTTAATGTAAAAATTGACATAATTTCTTCATACGAGAATGAAATTTGAAGATTTCAGAAGTGTTGGACTCGTTTCAACGAGAGCTACAAAATGGAACTGACCAGAATGGAAACAGAGCATGTTAGAATTTCCGGAAAATTCAAATCCAAGCGGTACATAAATTCAGAAATAAAGAATGACGGAGTGGATCCCATTGTGAGAACTCTTTCTCACTCAATGTATTTTACAGTTAAATATATACTAGGTTGCAGATGGAGATTAGTAGCTCCTGACACTATTTATTGTATAAACCAAGGATGTTTGTTTTAATTGAATTGTGGTGAAATTGATTGTATTTTGGTGAAATTGGCTGTATTATGTGTTGATTGTGATCCTGAAATGTTTAAAATATTAAAAATGATTTACTATTATTTTATGGTAGCTGAAATTTAATTATAAATATCCATTTATAATTTAAACAGTAAAAATATTGTTAATTTAAAAAATAATTCAAATTGAATTAGAACTGGTTAAATTTATTAACCAGTAATTATTTTGAATCGACTGTTGTTATTTGGAAACCCCACACGGGTCTAGGGACGATAATTCATCCACATCTCCCCTGAATTTAATTATATATAAATCGATTGATCGACAAACTGTGATAAGTGTTATTTAATTATTTAATTCTTATACAGTTGTAAATAGCACTCTGGATGATGTTTGAACGTTGAATGATTATTTATCATTATTGTTGCATACATGTGATGTATGAAATCCATATAACTGAAATTATATGGTAATTGATTGAGTCGCATTCCGGTTCAGAATAAAGAATATTTTAAAATTAAGAATATTTTAAAATAACGAATATTATAAAATAGTATTCAGTGAATAATCAAAATGATTTTGATGTCCGATTTTGGATGGACACGAAAATATTAAAATATATGGAGTCGAGTTATGTGTATACGCCATTTTAACCCGAATGGGTTTATCGATCGATTTTATTTATTTTATAATGAATATCGAAAAGAATTGATTTGAAAATATGATATTTTGAAAATGTTATCATTTTAATATTATAATGATATAGAATATTAAATTTTGAATTAAAATTGAAAATGAAGTTGAAATCGTTTTTATAATGAATTTAAAATGATTTATAAAATATGTTTTAAATGGAAATCGACGATACATATTATATATATATATATAATGGCCTGAATAGAAAGCGCCGCGCCGCGATCGTTCACGAATTTCGACCATTGACTTCAAATGGATGTAACAGGAGATTCGACTGTCGGATTCTCCTAAAACCGGAACTGTTGGGTTCGTATCGAAAAGAGCTTTCCAATGGATATAATAGATTTGAAATCTAACGGTTCGATTTGGAATTATGTCCAAATCAAATTTGGGAAAGGTCACTATGGATGCAGTTCGGTGACCATTGTTAGAAACCGACTGTACGGGCCTTAATAAAATTATTAAAAATATCAATAATTTGTGTAAAATCATAATAAATGATTTGGATGAAAATTTCCACGTTTGTGAAGATAAAAATATATTTTAATCAACATGAACTAGTTATTAACTAGTATAATAATCCAATGGTTTTTAAATTAATAAATTGGATTTGAAATAGGTTTTAAAATAACCAGAATTTTCCAATGAATAAATTGGAATGGATTGGAATGGAAATAATCTTCGGAATATTTCAATATTGGATTCCGTGGTTATACGAATATTGTTATGGGAATTTGGAAGGTACGGATATCGTTATTCCCAATACGATATCCGTTAGTTTCAGAATTTGATATTGAATATAAGCGGATATAATTTCTATTCAGAGTCTTGTATTTAATATTAAATTGGATTTTGGGTTTGTCGTGAACGGTGTCTTTATTAACACTGTTCTTAAACCCAGTTGAGAAAAGAATAAATCTTTTAATTAAGATTTAGTGAAGTTTACCAATTAATTAACATTTAATTGGAATTGAAAGTTGATTGTGGGTTTATCGTGAACTGCGTTTTAAACGACATTCGTTCTTTAACCTGATTAACAGTGAAATGTGATTTGGAATATATATAAATCTTTTATTAATATTTAATGGAAATTTTCCAAAGTGAAGTTTTCCAATTTAATAAAATAAATTGGAATGGAATGGAATTCGATTTGGTAATAATTGAAGTGAGCTTCTGTGGGGGAAGACTATTACTATATATGGAATTTAAAAGACTTTGCCGTTATTCCATTTATATTATTGGTTGGATACAGAAATTTATATTGATTATATATATTGATCTTTTTTCCGTGAAGATTCCATAATCAATGGAATGTGATTTTGGGTTTATCGTGAACTGTGTTTTAAATAACATTGGTTCTTTAACCCAGTTAAAGACAGGATTACATGTCTAACATTGTATCTCGAACTGTATTGTTGATCTCTGCAAAATATATATCTGTTTGGTGGTCGAGAATTTATTCTCTTTCTTAACACCCTTCTTTGAGACGTACAAGCTTAGAGGTTATATATTGGCAGAAATCAATGGTACCGATATAGATTGTCAATGCGACATGCTCGATTTCCTAAAGTTAAATAATCATTAATAATGATTTTTAGTGAGACTAAAAAGAAGTGGAGTTTTAATGAATCTTTAATTAGATTGAAATGTGATTGAGATAATTTAAATTATCAAATTTGGGAAATGATCGAGAACGCAGTACCACCAGTTTTTACTCCAGGCGGTATTTAAATCTTTAATTAGATTTGAATGTGAAATGGTAATTAAATTTACTGATAATGTCATGGTGTTAGATATGGAGTATTACTTGTTTTGCTCCATGGGACGAATAGGTTGGGATTGGGAAATAAAACAGATGATTACTCGGTAAGGTGCGCTAATCCCGACTAGTTTGGATAAACCTTAATTTGGTTTGAAATGATATCCAAAGGAAGATTAAAGAATTTATCTTTGATAAAATTAATGGGAACCTTTCTGTAACGTCTCGATTTTTGACTGAGTTTGTAATACAGTCGATTATGGATTAATTCAGTAATAAATCATGAATAATAAATATTGGGAAAATTTCAGGAATGATATATTTAAATGGTTTAAGAATGTTTTTACCAATGTAAAATGACAGAAATGTTTTCTTGTTTGGTTCTGTATTATTATATTTGTTTTATAATTAAATAAATTGGATTTAATTATTGGGAAAAAAAATTAAATGGTCATTTTTATATACATGATTATATCATATAATTACTTAAACATATGAATGTATGTATGTACGCATAAAATTTGATGTCTTCACATAGAATGAATAAATAGGAATATTTATTAAAATATCATTTTTTTTAATCCACATTGGAGTATATGAAAAGAAATGGCATTGGATTTATGTGTTTTCATAGAAGCTAAGTCATTAAAGATACCCTGTAGAACATGTTTGTTCTAATAAAAAATTACATCATCAAATCAATATTTAGTGACTTACATTTCTTGATAGTTAAGTATCGTTTTTAGATCTTTTTGCACATGGCTTTGGGTACACATGGTATACAGTTCTACACAAGCCTGCATTTTCAACCCCTAAGAAAGCAAAAACCCAACTAGCATCTAGCAGCTAGGTAATATGGAACACCCTATGCCTTTAGAGATCAGTAGCTAGTTAACATATTGTATGCATGTGATAAACAGACTGTCGTGCATATGCATGTGGGAAAAGGACTCAACAAGGAAATATACCCAGTAAACTTCTTTTCAATCAAATAAGTAGCCTAGTACCCTTTCATAGCTTCTATATATATGCAGCAGCATACATCCTTTTCAATCAACGTGAGACAAGCCTTCACTACACATCCCTTTCAATCAAAGAATTAGCAACAACTACCCATTCTATCTACCTTGTCTTTACCACAAAGCTTCAAGTAGAAGCCTTAATTGTCCCATATATATACACCTGTATACACCCTAACACACTCACCCAAATTGAAGCAAAGAAAAGCTTAAATCTAGGTAGTGATGGCAACAAACATGAACAGAGAGTTTAGAACAAAGAAGCTAAAAAGGTGAGTAAATCCTCTTCTATTTTATTTCTGGTGATTAGTAAGTTTATAGGACGTGTACATGTTTCTAAATAAGGGATTAGGTTGACTAAATTGGCACGTAAAATGACAAGGGACTAAACGAATTAGTATGAACATTTGTGTAAACTTGGAAGTTGGAAATGTATGAAACAATGGCCAATATGTGTGAGTAATTTCTCCATTTGTTATTGATTTTTTTTAGTACATATACGGCATTTATGCATGTGAAGGAATCTTTATACTAACTAGAACTGAGATAAATAACCCTGGTATGAAAACAGGACAAACCAATGGACAAACAAGTGCTTGACTATAGTATGTAAAATGTATACTTTTTTTATATTGTATAAGAGAGATGAGTGGTCTGTTTATTTTAAAGTTTTTGTACAAAAGCTAGTTTTCTTTAAACAAACAAATGCCTGCCGAGTCATGGTGGTGGATTTCCACAGCTCTATTGAATTCTATCGACTCTTCTAAATAGTAAAACAAAACGGACTGAAAACCAATAATTTGCATCAACTGTTAACATAAAATCATTTAGAAGACTCAAATCAGTAAATCCTCTGTCGCACTGCTTTCGTGGACACTCTGTTTTTGCAGCAGTTGACTTAGTTTGATCTTACTCGATTCTTGGCGCATATATGGGTATAAAAGCTTCTAACAATTATATCAGATCATGCGCATGACTGTACACAAAAGAGGTTCCAACAAAATAAATGGAAGTATGAAATATGATAATGGCATTTGTGGGGTTGCGGGCTGAATTTGCTTAGGTTCACAGTTAAAATGTTAAAACAATATATATATATATATATTTACACACTAGAAAGGAATTGAAACAAAAAAGATAAATATGTTTAAAAACAAAGTATGTGGGTTAAAATAATAACAACTCTGGAATTTAAACTGTCCATTAATCGGACCAGTTCATGCATAGGATCAGAGTGAAATTTATCGGTGCTCAACACATATTTTTGTAATGCATCAGTGGAGGGCTCAAGAGAAATGTTGATATAGGAAAGTAAGGGAAATGGCATATTTGCGAATTATGCAGGGTTGTAGTTCATAACATATGAACAATACAGATGCTGGATTTTGAACAACCATCCATCGCTAGGATCAGGACCCATTTAGAGATTTGTTAGTTCAGCTTTTGGTAGGACTGTTATTTACCCATTAGATTTTACTTTAAAAAAACTTGCTTATCAAGTGACAAGTAAAAGTGGCTCCTTCGACAGTCCAAAATTCTAAAATAGAATAACTACTATTTCAAGAATGTTTACAAGAAGTTGGTACTCCACAAATCCAAGGCACTATGCAAGGTTTGAACTATATCTTGAAGAATCAAGAAAGGAGGTAGCTATATGTTAAGCTATTCCATTAGTTGCCATGGGTTTTACAGCATATTTGAGGAGGAAGACCTGAGATGTAGGTTTGATCGGTTGTGGATCACCTCAGGTGGCGAGGTGACTGGTTAGTGGCGACACGGCACAGACTTGGTGGTTGGTGATGGTGTGCACGTGCACAGTGCATGAGGTGCACAGGAAGAACAGAGAGGAGAAAAAGAAAAAAAAAACGAGTTGAATAAATGTACTAAAGAAGGAAGAGCAGCTGTCGGACGGGAGGAAATGAATGGCAAACAAGGGGCGGATATGCATCTGGAATTTGGTGCGTGGAGATAAAGTATTGCTTGGGTTTTTGTACTGGGCGAAGCCCAATCCTTTATTTAAAAAAAAACAAAGGTATAAAAAAAAGGGAAGAAGAAGAAAACAGAGAACGAGAAATGAGAGTGATAGTGAATAGTTGGGTACAAGAATGCGTGATATTTGGTCATGTGCAGGCTTCGGGCTTTGGCCCAGGTTTTAAAGTGATTATATATATATATATAAGTGAAAGAAAGGTTAATTTAAAGTTAAGTTTTGTATAATATATCAATCTATAAATACATATACCGGTGAATATAATATAGATAAAATTTAGGTGGGCTAACCAAATTAGGCTCGACCCATTTAATTTTAAATGTAAATAGAATACTTGTTTATATAACTATATATATACACACACAAACATACATATAGGAGTTAGATCAAAAACATATGTTCGAATGGTTTTTGGTTCGTGTCTGTGTAGTCAGTCGATGGTGTATGACAATAACTCGACATAGTTATTGAGTTTTAACAATTCAAATTAAAATAAATTAATTTGATAAGTAAATAAAGAATATTTTAATACCAAATATTATTTAAAATTTATAGGACGTAAATTTAGTTGTAGAACTAAATTAATACGTAAACTATCATAATAGATCAATAATTATCTAGATTTTTTCTGAATTGTTCGTTCAATAAATTGATTTATTAATTGGATATTTTTATCGACATCTGTTAATGGAAATATACACCGTTCCACTATATATTTGATTGACGACTGAAGTGTTTGTATATTCTATTAGCAGAAACAAACATCGTTCTGCTATTATATTAGTTTGACATATTTTATCAGTTAATATATGATGTTGAAATATTATATTATCAGTTGAAAATATTGAATTTATATGATTATTTGTGCAAATTGGGTTAACGACTTGAATATCATCTGTTAAGAAATCTGTTATATACCATCGGGACAACTAAGTTGTATTTTTTGTAAAGTAAGTCCGAAATTAACTCAAGTCATTAATGATTGAATAGTTGTTTTAAGAAACAATTAAAGAGGATTATTTTAAATTAATTATATTATTAATTAATTTAAAAAGGAAGATTAATTGAAATCAATTAATCAGATTTCGCCAAAGATGATTTATATCAACTGGCTTTAAAAAGAAATGGGTTATTAAATTAAACTGTTTACGATTAATTTAAAGGGAATAGTTTTAAAATAATAATTGGTAAAACGTAGAAATGTTTTTATTAAAAGCAATTTGATATTCTAATTAACAGACTTTGGAAAGGTAGTTGTGCAATTGAATAGAGAAGAGAAAATTTTCAAGATAATGTTTTAACTTAATTTATCTCTTAATTACGTAAAATTTAAATAGAATTTAATTATCAATGGATAAAGGAATTAATTCAATTTATTTTCCTTGGTTTTAATATTCAAGTTAACTGGATGAATATTTTCAAAGCAACAACATTGTTTGAAATGGTTTAAGATTTGGAAATCAGTTGGATTTACATATACTGGTTTGTCGAATATTTTGGATATCAAACTTCTGCAATTCTTGACGATGAGAGTTAATTAAAATACCCTAACTTGAACGATTTTACTATTTTCCGATAGATACTATTAGTTTGTGTTCGAAATAAGTGTTAGAATTGAATATCGCCTTCAGCTACGATACCTATATTCAAGTGTGAGAATTTCTCATAAGGTTTTTATAAGAATTTCCAAAGTTAAAAGAAATACTTATGTTTTCAGATAAGCATGTAAATAAGTTAGTGTTTGAATTTAAATACTGTAAGATTATTTAAATAAGGCTTAGCAGATCTAATTGAAATAAATCTATTCATTTTATTTTATATTTGATGGTTAAATCACCGACTATCAAATCTTGACCTTTTATGTTACCGTTTCGAAGAGTCCGAATTTTAATTCCACTTCGATTTGATTTATACGTTTCAAGTTAGTGATTATTGGAGACGAAGTTTATGCAAGGGCTGTTCGATTTATAGGATATTGCCTTTGGTTTGTCCAGTCCCAGGACAACTTGTATGGACGAATGTCTGACAGAGTATACCTAAAAAATCGCGTAAGTTAATCTCTTCAAAACTATGTTTGGTGGCGGAGGAATTCGTTTCTCTTAGCTTTATACCCGTGGTTTTAAGGAAATCAATCTGTGATATGATGGGTTTGACAATGCGGCATTTAAAGTGAATAAAGAAGTGCTGTAACAAATGGTAAGTTCTGACCTCAAGCCTCACAACCGGGAAATGACAGAAATCGGGCATGTAGCATGGCTATGTGGGTCGCTCCCATTAGGGTGTATTGTCACCTATCTAGAGAAATTCCATTTGCTTCTTTATTTTATTTGATGTTGTCCCTTTTGGGACACGGTGGGTAGCTCCTAACCGTTGGTGACAATATATTCGATACACTCAAGCAAAATGAATGGTCGGTCTTGTGTGGGACGGGTTGCAATACGTTCTTGTTGAACCAGTGTATTCCCCTATAGAGATACACTATCGGCAGCTGGTTTTATACCTTGTCATAGTCGGAATCCAGTCTCCAATAAGCGCCGGCGGTTTTGATTGTATACTATGTATGTAGAGCGTGAGATGCAAGCGTTTTGCTACATTGCTATTTATTTGTATTTAGACACTATCATAATATTAGAAGAATATTGTTTTAAAAAAAATGTTTTGGGTTATCGTAAGGTACAAACCATCAGTATTTATGTGTGGATCGGTCTTACGATTATCTTTTCTTTCAAAAGGTTTTTGAAAGTTAAAATCAAACTATTTTTAATCGTTTACTCACATCAGTCCCATGACTGACCCAAAGTTTATTTCTATGTTTTCCCTAAACTCTTGGGTTCCCAAATTTGTACGGGCAGTCCAATAGTTTAGGATTTTGCAGATTTATCTAGAGGATCTTGGAGCAGGAGGCTTCAATGATAAATATTTAGAGTTATATTCCGCTGCGTTGTATATGTGATGTACTCTGATGATGTATGTAAGTGATAATACAGTTTGTATTTCAAAGGTGATTTTATATATTATATTTTATACCGCTACGATTGTGAGATTCTATGTTGTTGTTCAGTTCGATCTTCTATCTCTTTTCTTCTTTTCTAATTTTTTATCTCTCAATTTCTCACCCTCTAACTTCTTTCTATTAATGATTCGTATTTTCGTGCAATTTGGGTTGGACGTGAGTTGCATTCAGTCAGCTCAAATGGTACGGATTTGCGGGTCGTTACACTTGGTATCTGAGCTGAAGGTTGAGTAGTAACCTTGGCTCTGTGGCGTAACTCGATAGAGATGGAGCTAGTAATACCCTAGATTGAGTTTGAGTGTATATATATGAGCGCATATTTGTTAATTGATTAGAAAAAAGTGCTTTATATTGTGTTGATGGGTTTGTCAAGTGGTTTATGAATTTTGGTTGATACAGAAAGGAACAACTGTATCGACGGGTGTTTCTAAACTCTTGGATAGAGTAATTCGACACAACATTGTTTTTAAAGCTAGGTAAATGAAATAATTTTGCTCAAAATTATGTTTTTGTTATAAAAGAATAATTTTTTGAAATTATTAATATATATGGATGTATTGATTGTTGTTGTTAAAATCGAATAAGATTATTAAAATGGAAATGGTTATATGTTTAACCAAATTGGATTTGTATAAGTATAACATATACAAATAAGACAAAATGGAGAACTGTTTGAGGTACAAAATGTTTTAGGAAAAATTCCAGGGTTTTGAATTTAGAATGGTATCATGATTTGTTATTTCAAATTAGTTTGGAATTAAATCAGAAATTTGGATTCTGGAATTTAAATTTTTATCTGGAATTAAGAAATTGGAACCTAACTGGAAATGGGCTGAGTCAACTGATCTTCTGAGTATTGATCTAATGTTGATTTCGGTCTTCGGGGTTGATACTTAGAGAATTATTTTCTTACCAATTTACGGTTAGGAACTGATGAATATTGAAAAATAGTAATTAATGGAAATGTTTTTCAACTGTAGTAATAGATACTTTTAGTTATACAAATGACTGTGATTGATAGCTAATTACTGATGTATTGAATGATCTAATTGCTGTGAAATGATTTGGTTGGTAAACTGTCTTTTGGATGTCTTTTTTGTTGTGATTGCTAGGGGATGTCTCATGTATGCGTATAAGTCTATGAATATAGATATAACTGTATTCTCCTCGTCGATATTCAATTTCGGTGACGAAATTCTTTTAAGGGGGGTAGATTGTAACGTCCCAGTTTTTGATTGAGTTTGTAATACAGTCGATTATGGATTAATTCAATACTAAATCGTGAATAATAAATATTGGGAAAATTTCAGGAATGATATATTTAAATGGTTTAAGAATATTTTTACCAATGTAAAACGAGCAGAAATGTTTTCTTATTTTGTTCTGTATTAATATATTTATTTTGTAATTAAATAAATTGGGTTTAATTATTGGGAAAAAATTAAATGATCATTTTTATATACATGATTATATCATATAATTACTTAAACATATGAATGTATGTATGTACATATAAAATTTGATTTCTTCACATAGAATGAATAAATACGAATATTTATTAAAATATCATTTTTTAATCCACGTTGGAGTATATGAAAAGAAATGGCATTAGATTTATGTGTTTTCATAGAAGCTAAGTCATTAAAAATACCCTATAGAACATGTTTGTTCTAATCAAAAACTGCATCATCAAATCAATATTTAATGAATTTCTTGATAGTTAAGTATAGTTTTTATAACTTTTTGCACATGGCTTTGGGTACACATGGTTCATCAATTCTACACGAACCTGCATTTTCAACCCTTAAGAAATCAAAAACCCAACTAGCATCTAGCAGCTAGGAAAATATGGAACACCCTATGCACTTAGAGATCAGTTGCTAGTTAACATATTGTATGCATGTGATAAACTGACTGTCGTGCATATACATGTGGGAAAAGGACTCAACAAGGAAATATACCCAGTATACTTCTTTTCAATCAAATAAGCAGCCTAGTACCTTTTCATAGCTTCTATATATATGCAGCAGCATACATCCTTTTCAATCAAGGTGAGACAGGCCATCACTACGCACCTTTCAATAAAAGAATTAGCAACAGCCACCCCTTCCATCTACTCTATGTCTTTACCACAAAGCTTCAAGTAGAAGCCTTAATTGTCCCCTCTATATGCACCTGTATACACCCAACCACACTCACACAAACTGAAGCAAAGAAAAGCTTAAATTTGGGTAGTGATGGCAGCAAATATAGACAGAGAGTTTAGAATAGAGTAGCTAAAAAGGTGAGTAAATCCTCTTTTATTTTATTTCTAATGATTATGAAATTTGTAGGATGTGTACATGTTTCTAAATAAGGGTATTAGGTTGACTAATTTGGCATGTAAATTGACAAGGGACTAAACGAATTAGTATGAACATTTGTGTAAACCTGGAAGTTGGAAATGTATGAAACAATGGTCAATATGTGTGAATAATTTCTCCATTTGTTATTGATTTTTTTAGTACGTATACGGCATCTATGCATGTGAAGGAATCTTCATACTAACTAGAACTGAGATAAATAACCCTGGTATAAAAACCGGACAAACCAATGGACAAACAAGTGCTTGACTATAGTATGTAAAATGTATCATTTTTTTTCATATTGTATAGGAGAGATGAGTGGCTTGTTTATTTTAAAGTTTTTGTACAATAGCCAGTTATCTTTAAACAAAAAAAATGCCAGCCGAGTCATGGTGGGGAATTTCCATGGCTCTATTGAATTTCGTCGATCCTTTTAAATAGTAAAAAAAGGACTGAAAACCAACAATTTGCATCAACTGTTAACAGAAAATCATTTAGAAAACTCAAATCAGTAAATCCTCTATCGCACTCCTTCCGTGGACACTCTGTTTTTGCAGCAATTGACTTAGTCTGCTCTTACTCGATTCTCGGCTCATATATGGGTATAAAAGCTTCTAACAATTATATCAGAACATGCGCATGATTGTACACAAAAGAGGTTCCAACAAAATAAATGGAAGTATGAAATATGATAATGGCATTTGTGGAGTTGCTGGCTGAATTTGCTTAGGTTCATAGTTAAAATGTAAAAATAATAATATATATACACTAGAAAGGAAGAAACAGAAAAGATAAATATGTTTAGAAACAAAGTAGGTGGATTAAAATAATAACAACACTGGAATTTAAACTATCCATTAACCGGAGCAGTTCATGCATAGGATCAGAGTGAAATTTATCTGTGCTGAACATATATTTGTGTAATGCATCAGTGGAGGGCTCAAGAGAAATGTTGATATAGGAAAGTAAGGGAAATGGCATACTTGCGAATTATGTAGGGTTACAGTTCATAACATATGAACAATACAGATGCTGGATTTTTAACAACCGTCCATCTCTAGGATCAGGACCCATTTAGAGATTTGTTAGTTTAACTTTCGATAGGACTGTTGTTTACCCATTATATTTTACTTGAACAAAACTTGCTTATCAAGTGACAAGTAAAAGTGGCTCCTTCGACAGTCCAAAATTCTAAAATAGAATAACTACTATTTCAAGAATGTTTACAAGAAGTTGATACTCCACAAATCCAAGGCACTATGCAAGGTATGAATTATATCATGAAGAATCAAGAAAGGAGGTAGCTATATGTTAAGGTTGTTCCATTAGCTACCATGGGTTTTACAACATATTTGAGGAGGAAGGCTTGAGATGCAGGTTTGATCGGTTGTGGATCACCTCAGGTGGCGAGGTGACTGGTTAGTGGAGACACGGTGTAGACCTAGTGGTTGGTGATGGTGTGCACGTGCACAATGCATGAGCTGCACAGGAAGAACAGTGAAGAGAAAAAGAAAAAAAACGAGTTGAATAAATGTACTAAAGAAGGAAGAGCAGCTGTAGGACGGGAGTAAATGAATGGCAAAAAAGGGGCGGATGTGCATCTGGAATTTGGTGCGTGGGTTACTGTATTGGGCAGAGCCCAATCCTTTATTTTTAAAAAAACAAAGGTATAAAAAAAGGAAAGAAGAAGAACTGGTAGATGAAAGAAAACAAAGAACGAGAAATGAGAGTGACCGTGAATAGCTGGGTACAAGAATGCATGATATTTGGTCATGTGCGGGCTTCGGGCTTTTGCCCAGGTTTTAAAATGATTATATATATATATATATATATATATATATGAGTAAAAGAAAGGTTAATTTAAAGTTAAGTTTTGTATAATATATCAATCTATAAACATATATTGGTGAATATAATATAGATAAAATTTAGGTGGGCTAATAGAATTTGGCTCAGCCCATTTTTTAAAAAAAATGTCTAAATTCGAAATGTAAATAGAATACAAGTTTACATAACTATATATATATACACACACATACATATAGGAGTTAAACCTGCTTTTAAGAGTGCTTTAGTGGGGACAGCTCCAGTCACAAGGAGCAAAACCACTAAAAAATGATGTCGATTCTCTGTTGGAACGTAAGAGGTCTTAACAACGATACTCGTTAGTTAGACCTCTACAACTTTAGGGATAAGTATAGGCCCTCTATCATAGCTGATTTAGGGAATAAATTTTCACAAGTTAACTTGGACTATTTCAAACTAAGCATGGGTAACATGTGGGATCTTTGTCATAATCTAAGTTCATCCCAAAAAGGACGCATTGTGATCTTTTGGGACATGTTTTGCTGGAAATGTTTGAATGTGAATTATGACGACCAACAAGTTACAATACAAGCAAAAAATGTTGGTGGACTAGAGTTATATATAGCTTTTGTATATGCAAGTAATCTAACTACTGAGCGTACTAAATTGTGGGAGACCATTATTAAAAATTCGAAGACTATTCAATCCCCATGGTTGGTACTTGGTGATTTTAACGCAGTGTTACGAACTTGTGAAAAGAAAGGTGGACTTACCATCAAGCTTTTACAGGTTTCTGAGTTTAACAACTGTGTGTTGGCAAGCGGATTATCAGAATTATCCCAAACTGGCCTGCAGTACACATTGAGGGGTGGTGAGGCTAAGAAAATATCATCAAGACTTGATCGAGCACTGTCCGATGCAAATTTACTAAACCAGATCACTAGTCTCAATGCTTCAGTCTTAGACTCCTCCACTAGTGACCACTCACCACTGTTAATTCAATTCAATGATGCTCACAACCCAAGGGGTAAACTGTGATGGCTCGCCCATCACCAACTGACATTTACTTCAAATGTGCGCTGTACACATGTCCAGTTAGCACGGAACGGGTCGCCAGAAGGAAAGGGAAGAAGGAAATGAACTAACAAAGAACCTGTAGAATGTCTCACAACGCATAGAATAAAATATAATAATAATATACTTGACATAAAACAGGTGAGACGGTGCATAAGCTGAAACAACTAACATAGCAGCGGAAAATCCAAGTACAGCTTATGATCCAAAGTTAAACATTATTACAACTCTTCAAACTGTCTCAAAGCAAAAGTAAGATAAAGGAGGTACACTACTAATTCCCAAGTAGCGACCACCAACGACACAGGGAGAATATATATATATATATATCATACGTGGAAGCCTCCTGTCCGCCTTCGAATCAGCTACTCGCGCACCACCAGCTAACCTGTCTCTAGTCTGCTCGTGTGAGCACCCAGAGTAATAAGAGGAGACATAAAACTCTGGGTCAGACATAAAGCCTGGTATGAGCGATAAGCATCTAAACAGAACAATAACAGGTAGACTAAAACATACTTGAACCTGGACCTGCAACCAAAGAGTTAGCACTACATATTGTACAACACTCTAAGGTGCCATATCAAACGGTGTAAAGATACGGAGGTGGGGGTGTGCATGTCATAGTAATGGTGTAGTAACCCGCATTTTAGCTGTTGAATAATTTATTTATTTAATTATTAAATATCGATTTATCGATATCGAGAACGTGAATTAAATAATATTGAATATTTAATTTATAATTTTAATATAATAAAATATATTATAATGTCGAAATAATCAAAAATATTGGAAATACAAATATTCTGTGAATGGAGTCATCCCAAAGATGTAATTCAACTTAAAGTTGGATTATATTGACGAATATATTCAATCGACGACAGTTTGAACGTATAATTATAATATAATTAAAATAGAGCTTGAATTGGCGCGGCAGTTCGCTATTTGGCGATTCGAACTTCAACTGAATGTACAGGATTCGTTTTAAGCCGGATTTCTGTGAAACAAGAAACGTGGGGAGCTGGTGGAGTATATCTTTCTAGTGGAAGAGAAAAATCGGGATTTCGTCGTGTAGATTTTGATGTACGTCCAAATCAAAATTCAGAAAAGTTGCTGCAGAATTCCTTTATAATTTGCGACGCTTTAATTACGTTATAAATGGATTTTCGATATAAACTGAATATCGATAAATCTGAAATCTAAATTATAAAGCTGTAAATTCTGATATGATATTCTGAAGCTGTATAATATCATATGTGAAGATACGAGAATATTAATTTATTAATAATTAATTTAATTATATTTAAATATATTTATATATTTAAATGGTCTATTCAGCGCTTTAAAAATAACCAGTTTTGCAAACGACCTCAGAATTCAGCGAAACGAATTTTGTTAGATCCGCAATATCAAATTATTGTTAGATTTCCATTTTCGTGATTTTTAGAGTCACTGTGTGGCCGTACGGATTTTTAGAGTGAAAAACAGTCAGTATTTCGATGGTTAAAAATAGGCTGTGTGAGCAAACGAAGTCGGAATTCAACGAAACCAGTTTCGTTGGGACCGTAATGTCGAACTGAAGGTACATGTCCGGTTTCGTGATTTTTGGGTATCATATGTGATCACAGAAAATTTAGACGACAAATATACATAGCAGCTGAATAAATATTAATATAATATTCGGATATAAAAATAATAAAATTCTCCTATAAAAGCATCCTTAAGGTTTCTAAACCTAATTCATGGTCAACACTTTTATTTTACAGCCGTTGTCTATTTTTTTTCCTATTACAGTAAAATCCAACGGAATGAAAAAAAATCAAAACAATGCAAAGAAAATTCTATAAAATCAAATAATGATGTATTTGAGTTGCTTGTGAAGTGCTCTTCATTTTTGTATGAACTTCATAGAACTCGACGCCTTTATTTTGGAGTTCAAAATAGGGCGAGCTAGGGCTGAAGTTTCGATCGGATGGGTGACGCCGGAGGGGCTTTTGAGGTGATGGTTGGACTGAGGGAGTTGAGGCGCAACTGGTGGTGTCATTGAGGGCGGCTCCGATGGCTTTTGGATGGTTGCGACAGTGGCAACGCCACCGTGGAAGTGAGCAGGTCGTGTCGAAGGGGACATCGAGCGGGAGGAAATTGTGACGAGGAGGTAGAGGTTGTGACGCTGAGTGGAATTGGGGTGGTGATGCGCCGGATTCATGATCGAGGTAGGAGCAGTTGGGAGGTCAACGTCGGTCAAAGGGTGGAGTTTGTACAGGGGGGGTCATGGCCGTTTGTTTGAGGGAGAAGGAGTACAGAATGGGTCGGGTTCAAGTAGAAGGGAAATGGGCCAAAGAGTGTTGGGTAAAGCCCATCTATTTTTATTTAAATCCAAGTTAATTTAATTCAAAATAGTATACTAACTTGTAAATCAAATATCTCGGTCACACGAAATCAGATTGACGAACCATAAGTTGCGTTGGGACCGTATGGACGAGAGCTTCACAATGAAGCTGACTGGAAGTCCATCAGAGCTCGTTACAATTTAGGGCAAAATAAATTGTCTGATTCAAATCATCGAACGTAAACCGATATTTTTCGGTTAACGCGCAACTGTGAGTAAAAACTCACTAACTCTCCTCAATTTATATTTTCAATATAAATTGTATTTTTATTTCTGTATTTGACTGCTAGTTATGTACTGTTAATTTGGACTGTTAAGTTGTATTGTTAAATTGAACTGTAGATTGGACTGTTAAATAATTGATTGAAAACAGTATGGATATATATATATATATATATCTACATATATATATATATATATATCGTTATTAAACGGTGATTTTGTTATCAGTGTATTTCATTAGAAATGCAAGTGATGTTATATACGTTGTTTAACATCGGTGAATGCAGGGAAACAGGTTGGAGGAATCCGACTGGATTCCTCAACATTTATTTTACTGTTATTTGTATATTGTGATATATACTGTGATATATAATCTGTTGTTGATTGTATATGTTTGGATGATATTGATCATTGACAGTTGGTTGTTTAAAAACAATAGAAAACACTGAAAATGTAAAAAAGGGGATTTTCAATATTTATATTGAAAATGAATCTATTTATAAAATCGAAGGATTTTATAAAAGGATATTTATTTAGAAATAAATAAATAAAATAAAGGAATATTTAGTTAGATTAAATAAATAGAATAAAGGATATTTAATTAGGGATTAAATAATTAGAGTTATAAAGGAAAATATATTTAGGAAAATAAATAGATTATACAAAAGGAAATCTATTTAGGAAATAAATAGAAGTTAAAATAAATAGAAATAAAAGAAAAGTTAGTTAGTCGGATATAAATATTCGAATCAAGTTAGTTAAGTGGTCAAACCAAGCTAGTCGAACCAAATCGAGCCAAATGGTCGAGTCGAACCAATCGAGTCAAGATGGTCGAGTCAAACCAACCGAGTCGAGCTGGTCGAGTCGAACCAATCGAGTCAAGCTGGTCAAGTTAGTCGAACCTGGTCAGTACAACCAAGTTGGTCAAGTTAGTCGAACCTGGTCAGTCGAGTCGAGTAAATCAAACTTAGTTAATCGAAAGGAGTTTATCGATTTAGTTAATCGATAGGAGTTAATTGATTTAGTCAATCGAGATGAGTTAATCAGTTTTAATGAATCGAGAGGAGTTAGTCGAATATGGTATTCGAACCAAATGGTCAAACCAAGTGGTCGAACCAAGTAGTCAAGCCCAGTGGTCAAACCAAATGGGTCAGGTTAGCCAAACATGGTCAGTCAAACCAAATGGGTCAGGTTAGCCAAACATGGTCAGTCAAACCAAATGGGTCAGGTTAGCCAAACATGGTTAGTCAAACCAAATGGGTCAGGTTAGCCAAACATGGTCAGTCAAAACAAATGGGTTAGATTAGCCAAACCTGGTCAGTCAAACCAAATGGGTCAGGTTAGTCAAACCGGGTCGGTCGAACCAAGTAAGTCGAGTCAAGTTAGTCGAGCCTAGTTAATCAAATCGAATTGGTCGAACCAAGTAAGTCGAGTTAGTCAAGTTAAGTTAGTCGAGTTAAGTTCGTCGAGTTAAATAAATCGATGTTAGTTTCGTCGAAAGGAGTTATCGATGTTAGTTTCATCGAAAGGAGTTATCGATGTTAGTTTCATCGAAAGGAGTTATCGATGTTAGTTTCATCGAAAGGAGTTATCGATGTTAGTTCCATCGAAAGGAGTTATCGATGTTAGTTTCATCGAAAGGAGTTATCGATTATAGTTTAATCGAAGTGAGATTTTCAAATATGAGATATTTGAAAAGGAAGAGTTATCGAATATTAGTTATTCGAAGAGAGATTATCGAATATCGTTTATTCGAGAAGGAGTTAATCTAATATAGGGTATTCGAAGAAGAGTTAATCAAATAGAGATTTCTCGAAGAGAGTTAATCGGCAAATTCGATTATATCGAATTCGGGAAAGTACTTATACTTTCCAGTGTTTAAATAGAGTTTTATTCATTTATAAATAAATAAGTGTTAGGTTAATTTTTCACTAATAAGAATAGAAGTTATAATTAAAGTTAGATAATTCGAAAGTAGGGATTATAACGTTATCGTTATAACCAATGTTCTAAATATAGAAGAGGATCAGTAAAAATTGAATCCGAGAAAGGCGTAAAGAAGTTGTTAAAGAGTAAAAGATAAACTTTGACCATTTCGAAGTTATAACGTTGTTCAGTTAAGGTCTGAGAGGTAATTATACCCCAACTTGAGTGACTTCCTTTTTAACTAAGAAATGGTAAGGTTTGATCATAAAAGAGTTTTGGAAATGTTTTCCAAACGAGAATCAGAAATGTTTTATGATAAAAGAAAAATAAGAATTTAGAATTTAGGGAAACAGAAGATAAGTAAATAAAGGAACTAAAGAGATTAATGTTAAAAGATGTTTGTTCGATATAATTTCCATCTGGGAATAATATCGTTGTTTGCACACTTGTTTTTCTTTGATGGTTAAATCACAGACTATCGAAGTTTTGACCATTTTAACGTTGTTAATATGGAGAGACCGGTTGGATTTTTATCCAAAGAACCACTCTGTATTGGCATAAGCGTCGCAAATCATATATGCCAAAGATAATTGAAGACGGAGTAAAATGCAAGGGCTATCCTGTTTACAGAATAGTGCCTTCGGTTTGTCCAGTCCCAGGACAACTTGTATGGACGAAGGTCTGACAGAGTATATCCAATGGATCGCGTAAGTTGATCTGTTCAAACGTATTCACGTTTGGTGGCGGAGGAATTCGTTTCTCTTAGCTGTATACCCGTGTTATTTTTGAATAAATCAATTTGTGATTTGGCGGGTATGACGATGTGACATTTCTAAGTGAATGAAGATGGATGTCTGACAGAGTATTTCCAAACGATCACGTACATTGATTTCTTCAACCGTACCAAGAGTGGAAGCGGAGAAGGAAACTTCTTTTAGCTGACACGTAATGTACTGTTGTAAACGTCAATTAGTGATTTCGATGGATTTGACAATGTAGCATTCGAAGTGAATCTGATGTGATGATAAAGCGTAGCTTCTAGCCTCATCATCCAGTAATGACAGAAATCGGGCAGGCAACATGGCTAAGTCGGTCGCACCGAAGTAGGGTGTATAATCACCTATCTAGTGAATACTCATTTGTTTCTTAAATCTATCAATGCTGTCCCATATATATACGGGAACGGTTGCTGATCCCAACCGTTGGTGATGTACATTCGATACACTCAAGCGAAATGAGTGGTCGGTCATGTGTGGCTGAGTTACAAGATGTTCTTGTTGAACTCCAGTGTATTGTTCCTAGAGTACACTGATCGGAAGGTGGTTCCATACCTTGTCATAGTTGGAAATCCAATCATCCAATACGTACTTGCGATTTTGATTGTATACTATATATGTAGTAACGTGAGATGCAAGCGTTTCTACTAGACTGATATTTATTTGTACTTAGACATTATTATAATATCAGAATGATATTGCTTTGCAAAGATGTTGGATTCTCATAAGGTAAAAACCCGTTCCGTTATGCGGCGTGGTCTTGTGAGATATCCTTTATTAAATCAAGTATTAAATTGTTTTACTCACACCAGTCCCATGACTGACCCGGAGTTTACTTTGTTGTTTTCCCTAAACTCTTGGGTGCCTAAATTTGTACGGGCAGTCAAGTAGTCGGGATTTTACAAATACTTGGAGAGCTTGGAGCAGGAGGCTTCAGGATTTTATAGCTATTATTATTTCCGCTGTTGTTGTAAGTGCTGTACTCTGTTAAGTGCTATTGTATACATAACTGTTATATTTCAAAGTTATGTTATCTATTATATGTTATTCGTTCCGCTGTGAGGTTCGTGTTACTCTCATGTTGTGTTCTTCTTCTTCTTCTTCTATTCTATTTTTCTATCTTATCTATCCTCACCTTCTAATTTCTTTCATTAATTACCGGGATTTTTCGATGTTTTGGTTATCGACGTCGAGCTTACGTCGATAACCAAAGTCGCTCAAAAATCCGGGTTACTACAGTTGGTATCAGAGCATTGGTTTAGTTATTACCTTGGCTCTGTGACGTGATTCGGTAGAGATGGGATTAGTAATATCCTAGACTGAATTTGAGTGTATATATACGAGTGCGTATTTGTTAGTTAATATAAAATGGTTTTATATTGTGGAGACTCATTGGTTGAGTGGCTTATGAATTCTGGTCGATCAGTTTGATCCACCGTATCGGTAGGAGTTCTATAAACACTTGAATACGATGAACCGACATAGTATGTTTTGATATAGTATATTGGTTGTGTTGGTTGTTATTATAATCGAGTAAGATTATAAAAAGGTAAAATGATTATAAATGACTAATCAGAATTCATATAAGTAAAGTATATGAAATAAAATGAAGAAAAATCTAAATTTAAATCAGATTGGAATTAAAATAAGGAAATTTTAAGTTCCTGGGAGATTTTGAAAACGTTTTTCAAACTGAAGGTGATATAGTATTGAACTCACTTCGATAGCTGGAAAATAGATTCTGATGATGAATCGCGACATCATCAGTGTTCATTTTCGAGTTCTAAGTGAAGGACTACTACCAAAGGTTTTGTTTTTGAATTGTTTTGAGAAAACAAGTTGTTTAGAAATTCAAAGGTTTTGAATTGGCATTGTAATTTCAAATTGATTTGAAATAGACCCAGGAAATTAAGTTTCGGAATTTAATTTTAACGTATGAAGTTAAATAGAATAAGATAGTAGAGATAAATTGAAATATTAACTTGAACTGAGTTAAATAGAATTGAATTGGATTAGAGAATAATCTGTTATGGAATTGGGTTGATGAGTAAAGAATTTGAAATTTGATATTCGGGTTCGAATGAAATTCGATTTGGTTTTGAGGATATGAACTGATTGGAATTTGATGGAAATAACACTGGTATATGCTGAGTTGATAGCATATGGAAGTGATAGAGTTGATATTCCCGACAAAAAGGTACCAGTTTATATTATATATGGATATGAGATTTATGAGCCGAATTGGCAAGCCGCTTGGCAAGCCGCTTGGCTGTTTGATTTTCTTTTGGGTTAAAGAAGGCCCAGAGAGGCGAGTTGGAGTTTGAGATATTGACCAGTACAAAGGAGGTGCTGGCAAAAATTTTCGAAAAGTTAAGGTGTTGGAAAATTTTCAGAATTTTTGAAAATTTAGTTAGTCGGAATAAATTAATATTTTAGTCGATATTAATTGGTTCAGTTGAAACCGGAGACAAGAGGTAAACAGATAAATTTTTACCCAGAAGATAGGGTCATCCCCTAGCTTAGCAATTTCGAGGACGAAATTTTATTAAGTGGGGAAGATTGTAGTAACCCGCATTTTAGCTGTTGAATAATTTATTTATTTAATTATTAAATATCGATTTATCGATATCGAGAACGTGAATTAAATAATATTGAATATTTAATTTATAATTTTAATATAATAAAATATATTATAATGTCGAAATAATCAAAAATATTGGAAATACAAATATTCTGTGAATGGGGTCATCCCAAAGATGTAATTCAACTTAGAGTTGGATTATATTAACGAATATATTCAATCGACGACAGTTTGAACGTATAATTATAATATAATTAAAATAGAGCTTGAAATGGCGCGGTAGTTCGCTATTTGGCGATTCGAACTTCAACTGAATGTACAGGATTCGTTTTAAGCCGGATTTCTGTGAAACAAGAAACGTGGGGAGCTGGTGGAGTATATCTTTCTAGTGGAAGAGAAAAATCGGGATTTCGTCGTGTAGATTTTGATGTACGTCCAAATCAAAATTCAGAAAAGTCGCTGCAGAATTCCTTTATAATTTGCGACGCTTTAATTACGTTATAAATGGATTTTCGATATAAACTGAATATCGATAAATCTGAAATCTGAAATATCAAGCTGTAAATTCTGGTATGATATTCTGAAGCTGTATAATATCATATGTGAAGATACGAGAATATTAATTTATTAATAATTAATTTAATTATATTTAAATATATTTATATATTTAAATGGTCTATTCAGCGCTTTAAAAATAACCAGTTTTGCGAACGACCTCAGAATTCAGCGAAACGAATTTTGTTAGATCCGCAATATCAAATTATTGTTAGATTTCCAGTTTTGTGATTTTTAGAGTCACTGTGTAGCCGTACGGATTTTTAGAGTGAAAAACAGTCAGTATTTCGACGGTTAAAAATACGCTGTGTGAGCAAACTAAGTCGGAATTCGACGAAACCAGTTTCGTTGGGACCGTAATGTCGAACTGAAGGTACATGTCCGGTTTCGTGATTTTTGGGTATCATATGTGATCACAGAAAATTTAGACGACAAATATACATAGTAGTTGAATAAATATTAATATAATATTCAGATATAAAAATAATAAAATTCTCCTATAAAAGCATCCTTAAGGTTTCTAAACCTAATTCATGGTCAACACTTTTATTTTACGGCCGTTGTCTATTTTTTTTTTCCTATTACAGTAAAATCCAACGGAATGAAAAAAAATCAAAACAATGCAAAGAAAATTCTATAAAATCAAATGATGATGTATTTGAGTTGCTTGTGAAGTGCTCTTCATTTTTGTATGAACTTCATAGAACTCGACGCCTTTATTTTGGAGTTCGAAATAGGGCGAGCTAGGGCTGAAGTTTCGATCGGATGGGTGACGCCGAAGGGGCTTTTGAGGTGATGGTTGGACTGAGGGAGTTGAGGCGCAACTGGTGGTGTCATTGAGGGCGGCTCCGATGGCTTTTGGATGGTTGCGACAGTGGCAACGCCACCGTGGAAGTGAGCAGGTCGTGTCGAAGGGGACATCGAGCGGGAGGAAATTGTGACGAGGAGGTAGAGGTTGTGACGCTGAGTGGAATTGGGGTGGTGATGCGCCGGATTCATGATCGAGGTAGGAGCAGTTGGGAGGTCAACGTCGGTCAAAGGGTGGAGTTTGTACAGGGGGGGTCACGGCCGTTTGTTTGAGGGAGAAGGAGTACAGAATGAGTCGGGTTCAAGTAGAAGGGAAATGGGCCAAAGAGTGTTGGGTAAAGCCCATCTATTTTTATTTAAATCCAAGTTAATTTAATTCAAAACAGTATACTAACTTGTAAATCAAATATCTCGGTCATACGAAATCAGATTGACGAACCATAAGTTGCGTTGGGACCGTATGGACGAGAGCTTCACAATGAAGCTGACTGGAAGTCCATCAGAGCTCGTTACAATTTAGGGCAAAATAAATTGTCCGATTCAAATCATCGAACGTAAACCGATATTTTTCGGTTAACGCGCAACTGTGAGTAAAAACTCACTAACTCTCCTCAATTTATATTTTTAATATAAATTGTATTTTTATTTCTGTATTTGACTGCTAGTTATGTACTGTTAATTTGGACTGTTAAGTTGTATTGTTAAATTGAACTGTAGATTGGACTGTTAAATAATTGATTGAAAACAGTATGGATATATATATATATATCTACATATATATATGTATATATATATATATATATCGTTATTAAACAGTGATTTTGTTATCAGTGTATTTCATTAGAAATGCAAGTGATGTTATATACGTTGTTTAACATCGGTGGATGCAGGGAAACAGGTTGGAGGAATCCGACTGGATTCCTCAACATTTATTTTACTGTTATTTGTATATTGTGATATATACTGTGATATATAATCTGTTGTTGATTGTATATGTTTGGATGATATTGATCATTGACAGTTGGTTGTTTAAAAACAATAGAAAACACTGAAAATGTAAAAAAGGGATTTTCAATATTTATATTGAAAATGAATCTATTTATAAAATCGAAGGATTTTATAAAAGGATATTTATTTAGAAATAAATAAATAAAATAAAGGAATATTTATTTAGATTAAATAAATAGAATAAAGGATATTTAATTAGGGATTAAATAATTAGAGTTATAAAGGAAAATCTATTTAGGAAAATAAATAGATTATACAAAAGGAAATCTATTTAGGAAATAAATAGAAGTTAAAATAAATAGAAATAAAAGAAAAGTTAGTTAGTCGGATATAAATATTCGAATCAAGTTAGTTAAGTGGTCAAACCAAGCTAGTCGAACCAAATCGAGCCAAATGGTCGAGTCGAACCAATCGAGTCAAGATGGTCGAGTCAAACCAACCGAGTCGAGCTGGTCGAGTCGAACCAATCGAGTCAAGCTGGTCAAGTTAGTCGAACCTGGTCAGTACAACCAAGTTGGTCAAGTTAGTCGAACCTAGTCAGTCGAGTCGAGTAAATCAAACTTAGTTAATCGAAAGGAGTTTATCGATTTAGTTAATCGATAGGAGTTAATTGATTTAGTCAATCGAGATGAGTTAATCGGTTTTAATGAGTTGAGAGGAGTTAGTCGAATATGGTATTCGAACCAAATGGTCAAACCAAGTGGTCGAACCAAGTAGTCAAGCCCAGTGGTCAAACCAAATGGGTCAGGTTAGCCAAACATGGTCAGTCAAACCAAATGGGTTAGGTTAGCCAAACATGGTCAGTCAAACCAAATGGGTCAGGTTAGCCAAACATGGTCAGTCAAACCAAATGGGTCAGGTTAGCCAAACATGGTCAGTCAAACCAAATGGGTCAGGTTAGCCAAACCTGGTCAGTCAAACAAAATGGGTCAGGTTAGTCAAACCGGGTCGGTCGAACCAAGTAAGTCGAGTCAAGTTAGTCGAGCCTAGTTAATCAAATCGAATTGGTCGAACCAAGTAAGTCGAGTTAGTCGAGTCAAGTTAAGTTCGTCGAGTTAAGTTCGTCGAGTTAAATAAATCGATGTTAGTTTCATCGAAAGGAGTTATCGATGTTAATTTCATCGAAAGGAGTTATCGATGTTAGTTTCATCGAAAGGAGTTATCGATGTTAGTTTCATCGAAAGGAGTTATCGATGTTAGTTCCATCAAAAGGAGTTATCGATGTTAGTTTCATCGAAAGGAGTTATCGATTATAGTTTAATCGAAGTGAGATTTTCAAATATGAGATATTTGAAAAGGAAAAGTTATCGAATATTAGTTATTCAAAGAGAGATTATCGAATATCGTTTATTCGAGAAGGAGTTAATCGAATATAGGGTATTCGAAGAAGAGTTAATCAAATAGAGATTTCTCGAAGAGAGTTAATCGGCAAATTCGATTATATCGAATTCGGGAAAGTACTTATACTTTCCAGTGTTTAAATAGAGTTTTATTCATTTATAAATAAATAAGTGTTAGGTTAATTTTTCACTAATAAGAATAGAAGTTATACTTAAAGTTAGATAATTCGAAAGTAGGGATTATAACGTTATCGTTATAACCAATGTTCTAAATATAGAAGAGGATCAGTAAAAATTGAATCCGAGAAAGGCGTAAAGAAGTTGTTAAAGAGTAAAAGATAAACTTTGACCATTTCGAAGTTATAACGTTGTTCAGTTAAGGTCTGAGAGGTAATTATACCCCAACTTGAGTGACTTCCTTTTTAACTAAGAAACGGTACGGTTTGATCGTAAAAGAGTTTTGGAAATGTTTTCCAAACGAGAATCAGAAATGTTTTCTGATAAAAGAAAAATAAGAATTTAGAATATAGGGAAACAGAAGATAAGTAAATAAAGGAACTAAAGAGATTAATGTTAAAAGATGTTTGTTCGATATAATTTCCATCTGGGAATAATATCGTTGTTTGCACACTTGTTTTTCTTTGATGGTTAAATCACAGACTATCGAAGTTTTGACCATTTTAACGTTGTTAATATGGAGAGACCGGTTGGATTTTTATCCAAAGAACCACTCTGTATTGGCATAAGCGTCGCAAATCATATATGCCAAAGATAATTGAAGACGGAGTAAAATGCAAGGGCTATCCTGTTTACAGAATAGTGCCTTCGGTTTGTCCAGTCCCAGGACAACTTGTATGGACGAAGGTCTGACAGAGTATATCCAATGGATCGCGTAAGTTGATCTGTTCAAACGTATTCACGTTTGGTGGCGGAGGAATTCGTTTCTCTTAGCTGTATACCCGTGTTATTTTTGAATAAGTCAATTTGTGATTTGGCGGGTATGACGATGTGACATTTCTAAGTGAATGAAGATGGATGTCTGACAGAGTATTTCCAGACGATCACGTACATTGATTTCTTCAACCGTACCAAGAGTGGAAGCGGAGAAGGAAACTTCTTTTAGCTGACACGTAATGTACTGTTGTAAACGTCAATTAGTGATTTCGATGGATTTGACAATGTAGCATTCGAAGTGAATCTGATGTGATGATAAAGCGTAGCTTCTAGCCTCATCATCCAGTAATGACAGAAATCGGGCAGGCAGCATGGCTAAGTCGGTCGCACCGAAGTAGGGTGTATAATCACCTATCTAGTGAATACTCATTTGTTTCTTAAATCTATCAATGTTGTCCCATATATATACGGGAACGGTTGCTGATCCCAACCGTTGGTGATGTACATTCGATACACTCAAGCGAAATGAGTGGTCGGTCATGTGTGGCTGAGTTACAAGATGTTCTTGTTGAACTCCAGTGTATCGTTCCTAGAGTACACTGATCGGAAGGTGGTTCCATACCTTGTCATAGTTGGAAATCCAATCATCCAATACGTACTTGCGATTTTGATTGTATACTATATATGTAGTAACGTGAGATGCAAGCGTTTCTACTAGACTGATATTTATTTGTACTTAGACATTATTATAATATCAGAATGATATTGCTTTGCAAAGATGTTGGATTCTCATAAGGTAAAAACCCGTTCCGTTATGCGGCGTGGTCTTGTGAGATATCCTTTATTAAATCAAGTATTAAATTGTTTTACTCACACCAGTCCCATGACTGACCCGGAGTTTACTTTGTTGTTTTCCCTAAACTCTTGGGTGCCTAAATTTGTACGGGCAGTCAAGTAGTCGGGATTTTACAGATATTTGGAGAGCTTGGAGCAGGAGGCTTTAGGATTTTATAGCTATTATTATTTCCGCTGTTGTTGTAAGTGCTGTACTCTGATAAGTGCTATTGTATACATAACTGTTATATTTCAAAGTTATGTTATCTATTATATGTTATTCGTTCCGCTGTGAGGTTCGTGTTACTCTGATGTTGTGTTCTTCTTCTTCTTCTATTCTAAGTTTCTATCTTATCTATCCTCACCTTCTAATTTCTTTCATTAATTACCGGGATTTTTCGATGTTTTGGTTATCGACGTCGAGCTTACGTCGATAACCAAAGTCGCTCAAAAATCCGGGTTACTACAAATGGCAAACAATCAAACATAGCATCCATCCTCACATCTCTCACTCAGTGCGTAAAGCATACGATATTCACCATTTCGATCACCCAACATACCTTGCTACGATCACTTTGCCCCATGAAGTCATAAATGGCTTCACTGCACTGATAACGTATCCACTAATCCTTCGCTATGTCCACTTGCCCCATGGAGTTATTCACCCCATCTGCGCTGGCTCATAGCCTTACCAATCCTTTACTATGTCCACTTGCCCCATGGAGTTATTCACCCCATCTGCGCTGGCTCATAGTCTTACTACGCATCACCTTGCCCCTCAAGTCATAATGACTCTACTGCACTGATAATGTAGTCTTGCTACCATCACCTTGCCCCTCGAGTCATAATGACTCTACTACACTGATAAGTAGCCCATCATCCATTTTTAGTAGTGGATCGAAGTTATGAACGTCGACAACGCCTTAGCACACGTCCCGCAGCGAAGCCCAACCATGAAGTGAACTCATCGGTTCCCAACTGGATCCTGAGCTCTAACTTCCCATATTGGACTACCTTTGCATCTCGGGTTATTAGTCAATACTGGGTCGGATCGGGTTCACCCTCAAGCTATCGGTTCGGGTCGGGTCCACTACGTTGCGTCGGTTCATGGTCTTCCTCTGGTAACGGTTCGGTTCAGGTTCACTACATTGCATCGGTTCGGGTGTCCCACTTCGGGTCGGGTCGGGTTGCCATCTCCCATTCAGTTCATGCTCCCGCTCCGATCAGCTCCCTCGCCCTTCATTTGTTCCGATCCGATCCTCCTCCTTTAGCCGCTCCGATCCCCCTCCTTTATCTGATCCGATCCCAATATTGCTAGCATGGCCTTCCTTTTTGCCAGATTTCTCAAGTGTCAAGTTCCGATCCGATCGAATCCCTTGCCCAGTTCACTTATCCGATCCAAGCCACCATGTCCGACCCGATCCGAAAACCTGCACTGTTTCCTGAAACTTTTCCCAGCAAGTGTTTACGCCATTCGACGACGTTTTCGACCATTCTAACTATTGAAATCAATCACAAAGCATATCATACAGTCATAGCTACATGCATAATCAACCACAAACATCAAAACATCAATATGATAGGTTAAAATGGATCAAACATACCCAAAACCCCATATTTCCCCTTAAGCATGTTTAGGTAAAACTAATGATAGGATTAGCAAAACTTAACCAAATTAACCCAAATTCATATCGGAGGTCTAAAACATCATTTAAGAATTTATGAACATTTTTCCAGAAATTTATCATGTTTAAATTCGCTAATTAACACTAATTACCCTTAATTAGCCATAATTAGTGAGGAACTATGCAAATCACTCACCTTAGCCACAAATAAACTAAGATCTGAAATAAATCTCTGATTTGATGCGAATTCTAATGCTAAACAGCAGCTCCAATGTTGATTTGGTGTAGATCTTCCTTGATTTGATGTTGCTAAGCTTAATCCTTGATTAGAAGATGATTTGGAGGTGATTTAGAGGTTGGAGGCCATTTTTAGGGTTTCTTGGAGGTAAGTGGAGGCTAGAAAACTGAAATGGAATGATTCTCTAACTCATTTCAGCCTCCCCATAACCCTAATCCCGAAATGGGTTATGGGCTTATTCACTAATCACCCTATTTGGCCCGGTTAAGTAGTTTTTCACTTTCCAAACCTTAATTCAGCCATATCTCCCAAACGGTAAGTCCGTTTGGTTAATATGACCACTCTACGGAAAGGTAAACCATCAAACGAATCTAATGGAAGTGGTTTCAGATCAAAATTCCTTTCCAATCAAAAGTTATGGCCAAAACAAGATAAGCTAGGGGCAAAATGGTCATTTAAAAATCGACAAAAATCATAAGCATGGGAAATGACTCTAATGGATGTTTCCCAAAGTTACATGACCATACGACTTCATATGGGAAAGAAATAAATATTCTACGATCCTTCGATGCGTAGAATGCGGGTTGTTACATTCTCCCCCCCCCCCCCCCTAAAGAAATTTCGCCCCCGAAATTCCCTAACCAAAACACAAAAGGGTCCTGCATGCCTATTAATCATAAAACAACAATCAAACATGCAAAACAAGTCTATCCTAGCATGCGGAATAACTAAATTACAAAGTAAATCTTACCAGGCAAAGAGTTCTGGATATGCCTTCCTAATGCTCTCCTCTGTCTCCCAAGTACAATCATTCTCGTTCTCGCCCCACTGAACCTTGACTAGCTTCACCTCCTTCCTTCGAAGTTGCTTCGTATCGTGCTCCACAATACGAATCGGCTTGTGGTTCCCAACCGCCTCAGGTTCTACTTCGAAGTCCTCTAACTGATCAGGTGAAATAGTCATATCTGAGTCGTGAACGAACTTCCTTAGTTGGGAAACATGAAATACAATGTGAACTCCCGCCATCTTCTCTGGTAAGCCAACTCTATATGCCAAATTCCCGACTAGTTCAAGAACAGGGAATGGGCCAACAAATCTTGGTGCCAACTTGCCTCTCCTGCCAAATCGTATCACGCTCTTCAACGGAGAACTCTTGACAAACATCAAGTCACCGACGGAGAATTTTAAGTCTCTTCTCCTCTTATCAGCATAACTCTTCTGCCTATCTTGGGCAGCTTTCATTCGTTGTTGAATGGTCTTAATCTTATCTGAAGTTTCCCTCACCACATCTGGTCCAAGCATAAACTTCTCGTCAGTCTCTATCCAACATGATGGTGAGTTGCACGGTCTTCTGTACAAAGCTTCATATGGAGCCATACCGATACTGGATTGGTAGCTATTATTATATGCAAACTCTACTAGAAGCAAATGGTCATCCCATGATCCACCAAAATCCAATATACAAGCTCTCAAGAGATCTTCCAATATATGATTCACCCTCTCCGTCTGACCATCGGTCTGAGGATGATATGCGGTACTGAGATGTAATCCTGACCCTAGAGCCTTTTGTAAGCTCTTCCAAAACCCACTAGTGAACAACGGGTCTCGGTCACTCACAATGCTTTTAGGTACTCCATGAAATCTCACTACCCACTTCATACAATTCTGCCAACTTGGCTGCCGTTCTGGTCGATTTGACTGGTATAAATCTTGCACTCTTGGTCAATCGATCCACAATTACCCAAATGCTATCATATCTCGATCTAGTCCTTGGTAAACCATTGATGAAATCCATCGAGACTTGCTCCCATTTCCATTCGGGAATTTCCAATGGTTGCAACAACCCACTAGGCTTCTTTTGCTCGGCTTTAACTAGCTGGCAATTCATGCATTTGGATATAAACTTCCCAACGTCTCTTTTCATCCCTTCCCAGTAGTAAGTCTGCTTCATGTCTCGATACATCTTATTACCACTGGGATGTATAGTTAATTTTGAGTGATGACATTCTCTAAGAACTTCATCTCTCAAACCATTTACGTTGGGCACAACTAGTCTTCCATTCTTTCTAAGCCATCCATCTCGATCAAGCCTATACAAATTCATCTCCTCACCGTCGATGTCCATTTCTAACTTGGAGATGATTTCCAATAGATTAGGATCATTCCTCTGGCTGGAACCAATCCGCTCTATCAAAGTGGGTCTGATCGTCAAACTAGCTAGCATGACTGGATCCAATTCGCACTTTGGTCTGAAATCAAACCCCGCGATATACTCCAGTTGCTTCCATTCAAGAAACATTACCCCTAAGCTGGCATGTCTCCTACTCAAGGCATCGGCTACCGCATTACCTTTCCCAGGTGTGTATGCGATATCAAAATCATACGAAGCCAAGAACTCTAACCATCTCTGCTGACGAAGATTCAGATCCTTCTGGGAGAAGAGATACTTTAACGATTTATGATCGGTGAACAACTCAAATCTTTCTCCCAAGAGATAGTGTCTCCACATCTTCAGCGCAAACACAATCGCTGCCAGTTCCAAATCATGGGTAGGATACTTCTTCTCATGCGGTTTTAGCTGCCGACTAGCACAAGCCACAACCCTACCTCCTTGCATCAATACAGCACCTAGTCCGGTACCACAAGCATCCGTGTATACCGTCATCTCTTCATTCCCCTTAGGAATGACCAATACTGGCGCACGCGTCAACTTCTCTTTTAGACTCTTGAATGCATTCTCACACACTTCGTCCCAGACGAAGGCCTGATTCTTCTTAGTCAACTGAGTCAATGGTGCTGCTATCTTGGAGAAGTCCTGGATAAACTTACGGTAATATCCAGCCAACCCCAAGAAACTTCTTACATCTGTTGCATTCTTGGGCGTAGGCCAATCCTGTACCGTAGCCACCTTCGTAGGGTCCACGGCAATACCACTCTCTGAAACAACATGACCCAAGAATCTCACTTCCCTTCTCCAAAAGTGTCACTTAGAGAATTTCGCTTTCAATTGGTGTTTCCTCAACACCTCCATCACTATCCTCAAGTGTCCCTTGTGTTCCTCCTCTGTCCTTGAATAAACAAGGATATCATCTACGAACACAAGAACAAACTTATTCAATTGATCTCTGAATACTCGATTCATAAGATCCACAAAGCAGGCTGGTGCATTGGTCAACCCAAATGGCATGACCAACCACTCATAAAATCCAGACGGCGTCCTAAATACCGTTTTCGGAACACTCTCATCCGCTACTCGAAGCTGATGAAATCCTGTCACGAGGTCCAACTGGGAGAACACTCTTGCTCCGTCCAGTTGATCAAACAAATCATCTATCCGCGGTAGAGGATACTTATTCTTCCTCGTTACCTTATTCAACTCGCGATAGTCCACACACAAACGAAGGGAACCATCTGCCTTAGTGGCAAACACAACTGGTGCTCCCCACTCGGAGACACTCCTTCTAATAAATCCCTTCTTCAAAAGATTGCTGACTTGCACCCCGAGCTCTCGCTGCTCCCTTGGTGCCATAAGACGCAGTGGCATCACTATAGGTCTGGCATCTTTCACTAAATCAATACGGAACTCAATCTCTCGGTGTGGTGGAAGCCCGGTCACCTCCTCGAAGACGTCCGGATACTGGCCAACCACGGGCACATCTGACAACTCATCCTGTGGGATGTCGAGGGAATTTACAAAACTAGCCATAACCCCATCACTAGGTAGACTACCAAACACTACCCTCCGCCCATCATCCGCCCTAACTGTCACCAAAAAGCCCTCACAGTCTACCACCACCCCGTATCTTTGGAGCCAATCAACTCCCAATATAATGCCATACCCAGTAAAGCCCAAAACAAAGCAATCACAAACAAACATACATCCATGACTCGATAAGACCAAATTCCTGCAAATCATACTAAGGCTAGTCGAACCACCAATCGGGTTCGTCACAACCAATGGTCTATCGACTATCTCGGGTTCTAGTCCCAACCTATCTACCAGGTCACTAGATATGAAGGAATGGGAAACCCAGTATCAAACAAAACTCGAACTGGTACATCATAAATAGAAAGCATACCTTTAATAACAACATTCTTTCCTTTCTCCGCCGCAGTCGGGGCATTCGACGAAGAAGGAACAACATCAATAGCATATGCTTTCACAATCTGCTTCTCCTTAAGAGTTTGCGGACACTTATCCTTGAAATGTCCCACTTGACCACAGTTGAAGCACTTCTTATCTGCTGGCTTGGCCCGACAATCTTTGGCATAATGGCCCTTCTTACCACAGCTGAAGCACTCAACATCTTTCTTGTTCTTTTTCTGGCCATCCTTAGCTTGGCTTTACTTCCTCTTATTCTGAGAATTATTCTTGCCTCCACCGCCTGCTTGCGGCTTTGGCCCTTCTGCAGATGCAGCCTCAGTCTTCGTCTTAGGGTAAAGACTCTCTGATCTCAAAGCTTTCCCCACAATTGATTCAAAAGTCTCATCGATGTGGTTGATAAGCCTTTCCCCCAAGTATCCATCCAAACCAGTAATGAACTTCTCATTCTTCTTCTCAGGAGTATCGATAAGAGACAGTCCATACTTCGACAAAGTGTCGAACTCAGCAATATAGTCAGAAACTGCCCTACCACTCTGCTTGAGTTCCAAGAATCTCTTAAACAACACTGACTTCTGGGCAGCTGGAATAAACATCTCGCTAAAGCGAGCCTTGAACTGATCCCAAGTAACCTGATCTTCTGGAGTAGCTGTTCTAATGGCATTCCACCAATTCATCGCTCGCCCTTGCAGCTGATGAGACGCTGGCCTTCTCTTCATCGCATCCTCAAGACCTAAGTCGTCGAAGATACGGTCACAACTATCCATCCAGTCTTGAACATCTGTGGCCGACTCCGTCCCGTGGAACGTCTTCCCACCAAGGTTAGTGTAATCCTTGCACAACTTGGCAAAATCGACCCTAGGCGACTGCACTACTGGGCCAACACCAACTCCGGGATTGGGAACAGCCCCTTGCACTTCTCTAAGCATGTCTCTCATGAGGTCAGTAAACATCTCCATCACGTCAGCAGCATTCCCATTATTGGCTCCTCTACCAGCACCTCTAGCATATCGGCTCATCGTTAATCTGTAAAAGGGGAAACGATTAACGACCCCATAGTGGTGCTAGTGCAGTGCGACTTCATTCTTATACTATTAATAGTATATATATATATATATAGCTTTTGAAAACCAAAGTAATCACAAATACGCGCTCTCATATACGTACTATCTCTCCCTAGTGTCTTTCCCTAGGTTAACTACGCAGCCTGGAGCTCTGATACCAAGTGTGACGGCTCACCCCGCACCAACTGACATTTACTTCAAAGGTGCGTTGTACACACGTCCAGTTAGCACGGAACGGGTCGCCAGAAGGAAAGGGAAGAAGGAAATGAACTAACAAAGAACCCGTAAAATGTCTCACAGCGCATAGAATAAAATATAATAATAACATACTTGACATAAAAAAGGTGAGACAGTGCATAAGCTGAAACAACTAACATAGCAGTGAAAAATCCAAGTACAGCTTATGATCCAAAGTTAAACATTATTACAACTCTTCAAACTGTCTCAAAGCAAAAGTAAGATAAAGGAGGTACACTACTAATGCCCAAGTAGCGACCACCAACGACACAGGGAGAATATATATATATCATACGTGGAAGCCTCCTGCCCGCCGCCGAATCAGCTACTCGCGCACCACCAGCTAACCTGTCTCTAGTCTGCTCGTGTGAGCACCCAGAGTAATAAGAGGAGACATAAAACTCTGGGTCAGACATAAATCCTGGTATGAGCGATAAGCATCTAAACAGAACAATAACAGGTAGACTAAAACATACCTGAACCTGGACCTGCAACCAAAGAGTTAGCACTACATATTGTACAACACTCTAAGGTGCCATATCAAACGGTGTAAAGATACGGAGGTGGGGGTGTGCATGTCATAGTGATGGAAAACAATCAACCATAGCATCCATCCTCACATCTCTCACTCAGTGCGTAAAGCATACGATATTCACCACTTCGATCACCCAACATACCTTGCTACGATCACTTTGCCCTATGAAGTCATAAATGGCTTCACTGCACTGATAACGTAGCAACTAATCCTTCGCTATGTCCACTTGCCCCATGGAGTTATTCACCCCATCTGCGCTGGCTCATAGCCTTACCAATCCTTTAATATGTCCACTTGCCCCATGGAGTTATTCACCCCATCTGCGCTGGCTCATAGTCTTACTACGCATCACCTTGCCCCTCAAGTCATAATGACTCTACTGCACTAATAACGTAGTCTTGCTACCATCACCTTGCCCCTCGAGTCATAATGACTCTACTGCACTGATAAGTAGCCCATCATCCATTTTTAGTGGTGAATCGAAGTTACGAACGTCGACAACTCCTTAGCACACGTCCCGCAGCAAAGCCCAACCATGAAGCGAACTCATCGGTTCCCAACTGGATCCTGAGCTCTAACTTCCCATATTGGACTACCTTTGCATCTCGGGTTATTAGTCAATACTGGGTCGGGTCGGGTTCACCCTCAAGCTATCGGTTCGGGTCGGGTCCACTACGTTGCGTCGGTTCATGGTCTTCCTCTGGTAACGGTTCGGTTCAGGTTCACTACATTGCATCGGTTCGGGTCGGGTGTCCCACTTCGGGTCGGGTCGGGTTGCCATCTCCCATTCAGTTCATGCTCCCGCTCCGATCAGCTCCCTCGCCCTTCATTTGTTCCGATCTGATCCTCCTCCTTTAGCCGCTCCGATCCCCCTTCTTTATCCGATCCGATCCCAATATTACTAGCATGGCCTTCCTTTTTGCCAGATTTCTCAAGTGTCAAGTTCCGATCCGATCGAATCCCTTGCCCAGTTCACTTATCCGATCCGAGCCACCATGTCCGATCCGATCCGAAAACCTGCACTGTTTCCTGAAACTTATCCCAGCAAGTGTTTAAGCCATTCGACGACGTTTTCGACCATTCTAACTATTGAAATCAATCACAAAGCATATCATACAGTCATAGCAAAATGCATAATCACCCACAAACATCAAAACATCAATATGATAGGTTAAAATGGATCAAACATACCCAAAACCCCATATTTTCCCTTAAGCATGTTTAGGTAAAACTAATGATAGGATTAGCAAAACTTAACCAAATTAACCCAAATTCATATCAGAGGTCTAAAACATCATTTAAGAATTTATGAACATTTTTCCAGAATTTTATCATGTTTAAATTCGCTAATTAACACTAATTACCCTTAATTAGCCATAATTAGTGAGGAACTATACAAATCACTCACCTTAGCCACAAATAAACTAAGATCTGGAATAAATCTCTGATTTGATGCGAATTCTAATGCTAAACAGCAGCTCCAATGTTGATTTGGTGTAGATCTTCCTTGATTTGATGTTGCTAATCCTTGATTAGGAGATGATTTGAAGGTGATTTAGAGGTTGGAGGCCATTTTTAGGGGTTCTTGGAGGTAACTGGAGGCTAGAAAGCTGAAATGGAATGATTCTCTAACTCATTTTAGCCTCCCCATAACCCTAATCCCGAAATGGGTTATGGGCCTATTCACTAATCACCCTATTTGGCCCGGTTAAACAGTTTTTCACCTTCCAAACCTTAATTCAGCCATATCTCCCAAATGGTAAGTCCGTTTGGCTATTATGACCACTCTACGGAAAGGTAAACCATCAAACGAATCTAATGGAAGTGGTTTCAGGTCAAAATTCATTTCCAATCAAAAGTTATGGCCAAAACAAGTTAAGCTAGGGGCAAAATGGTCATTTAAAAATCGACAAAAATCATAAGCATGGGAAATGACTCTAATGGATGTTTCCCAAAGTTACATGACCATAAGACTTCATATGGGAAAGAAATAAATATTCTACGATCCTTCGATGCGTAGAATGCGGGTTGTTACATAAACCATTCAGATATGCCAATCATTGGCATTTGCTTCTGGGATATCAAACAGCCACAAATTTTAGTCAAATTTTAATTCCCAGTGGCAACAACATGTTCAAACTTGTTATGCTACTAAAGAAATGCAAATTCAGACTAAAAGAGTGGAACAAAACAAGGACAAAGTAGCATGATCATATTCAGAACTTCAAGAACAGTTGGAAAGAACTCAAAACACGCTAGGTGCAGACCCCATGAATGAAGGTTTAAATCATGACTATTACGACATGCAGTCCCAATTGAACAAAGCACTGGAGATAAAGTCAAAAGAAATCAAACAAAAAGCCAAAGAGAAGTGGTTGACAAAGGGAGATGAATGCATAAAAAATTTTTACACTAAAATGTCTCAAAGGAAACATTATAATAACATTCTTAACTGTTTAAATGAACAGGGTGACTCGATGAAACACATCAAATAGTTAGAAGACACAGCCATTTCTTATAACACTGAACTTTTCAATGGAGAATACACTGATGACTTACCCATCATTGAGTGTCGTAGGAAGCTCAACTCCACCGGAAGACTGAGTTTGGGTGGTGAGATCAGCATAGTGGAACTAAAGGCCTCTGTCTTCTCCATTCATGATGACTCCAGTTCAGGGCCTGATGGAGTGGGGGGCAGCCTTCTTCAAACTGCACTGGGAAGACCTGAAAATCATATGTTAACTGCCTTTCAAGAAGCACTTGAGTCTGGTGAATTCATTAGAGAAATTAATCACACTTTTATCTCACTAATCCCTAAAGTACAGAATCCATCCAGAATTGAAGACTACAAGCCTATTGCCTGTTGTTATGTTGTATACAAAATTTTGAGTAAAATAATTTGTACAGGCTAGACAGTGTGCTACCAACACTTGTCTCCCAATGTCAGAGTGCATTCATCAAAGGAAGGTGTATTTCAGAAAATTCTTTAATGGCACATGAACTGGTTAGAGAGTTTAACAAAAAAGGCACTAATAAGATTTGCCTTAAAATTGATTTGCACAAGGTTTATGATAGAGTGAACAGGAAATTTATCACCCACATACTTAAGGCAATGGGGATTCCTAAAAATATAGTCAACTTAATTGAATTCTATCTAAACTCCCCTACATTTTCAATTATGATAAATGTGTGCCACATGGGTACATTACTAGCTCTCAGGGAATCAGACAAGGGGATCCACTGTCAACATACCTATTTGCAGTTGCAATGGAGTGGTTTACACTACAGATGGAGTTGGCAACTGAATATAAAAAGATCCTACCCATCTATAATCATCATCCCAGAGTTACTCATCTAATCTATGCTGATGACTTATTGGTGGTTTTTAAAGCTTCCTACACAACCATTGACCATATCAAAGACATTTTCAAAGAAATGGAAGACAAGGTGGGACTGAAAGTAAATGAGCTCAAGACCAAATGATATTTCAATAAATTCTGTAGTCAAAAACAGGGGTTGCTATAGAGGTTAGGAGTTCAAGAAGGAACACTACCTGTTAAATATCTGGGTGTACCACTTTCGAATAACACTATCACTGATGCAGAATGTGGCAAGTTTGTGGATGATATCCGAGTCAAACTTCAGGGTTGGAGGTCAAAACTTTTATCATTTGCAGGAAGGGTAGAACTTGTGCACACAGTTATCACATCAAAGGTCAGATTTTGGCAACAAACATTTCAAATCCTAGATTGCTCAATAACTAAGATCAATTTTGTGTGTACCAACTTCATTTGGAAGGGTGGGCTACATAAAGTCAGCTACAAACTTTTATGTAGGCCCAAGAAGGAAGGTGGAGTTGGTCAAAGATTTATTTGAACTTAAGAAGGCCTATGGGCTAAAATTGGTCTGGAAACTAATATCATCAGAAAATCTATGGGCTGTGTGGATGAGGGCCTAGATATATGAAAAAGAATTTTTGGACTACTAATGCAGATAATAATGCCTCTGTTTTTTGGTAAAACTACTTAAAGTTTAGAAATGATCTCAACAATAGGATTCAATGGGAAATTGCAAACGTGACCACTACAGACTTATGGCATGACCCATGGCTCAATTATTCAAGCCTAATAGACAGATTTGGTTGGGATGGCTTCTCGACTTATGGTGCATTCAACACATCTGTGAGTTCTATTATTTCAAATGGAGTATGAATTGCGATAACAACCTGATTGCAAAAAGCCTGGAAGAGGAACTCAGATTAAAAACTATTTTTGCAAACAGAGAAGCTGACACATGGCAGTAGAAGGGTGGTCTCAAGGATGTGTGGGAGAGCTTATGACAGGTTCACCCAAGTCTGGGTTGGAGTAAAGTGGTCTGGTCTCAATCATGCCCACCTAAGATGGCTCAAATGTACAAAGCTATGTTGGGTAGGCTCCCCACTAGAGACAGGTTATTTGGATGGGGAATAATTGAAGACGACAGATGTGTGCTATGTAACAACACATTAGAAACCCTAAACCATCATTTTTTTGAATGTCAGTACAACAGACGTTTATGGGCCATATATAAATTAAAATGCTTTAATACTGAAAAAATTGGAGACTTAGAGGATGTGATCAATTAACTGAACGATGGGAGTCAAGTGTCTCAATTGATGGTAGAGGTCGACAAGATTTGCCTCACAGCCACATTGTGGTAGACATGGCGAGAAAGAAACACCCGTACTTTCAAGAAGAAAACAAGAGATGTGTTAGCAATTTCGAATGCAATCAGCAGAGAAGTGGAGATTTGTATAGGAAGAATCAAAAGGAAGATACTTACCAGGTCAACGGAATGAGAACGATTGCAATTGGAGAGGTGGAACTGAAAGGCAGTGAGCGGAGGAAGGTACAGAGAGAATTTACGCCCGCCATGAATGATGAAGAACCCTAATTTGACTTCGGCTTTGTTTACTTTGGCAGAGAATGTTTGAGTAAAGTGAAAAGCAAAGTTTGTTTGTATTATGTTTTGACCCGATGATGAACTGGGATGTGTAATTGTGGGCCGAGCCGGCTTGTGGATTAATAATAAGATTTACCCTTTTTTAAAATATATATATATATATATATATATATAGGAGTTAGATCAAAAACATATGTTCGAATGGCTTTTGGTTCGTGTGTGTGTAGTCGGTCGATGGTGTATGACAATAACTTGACATAGTTATCGAGTTTTAACAATTCATATTAAAATAAATTAATTTGATAAGTAAATAAAGATAGTTTTAATACCGAATATTATTTAAAATTTATAGAACGTAATTTAGTCATTGAACTAAATAAATACGTAAACTGTCATAACAGATCAATAATGATCTTGAATTTTTTTGAATTGTTTGTTCAATAAATTGATTTATTAATTAAATATTTTTATTGACATTTGTTAATGGAAATATACACCGTTCCACTATATATTTGATTGACTAAAGTGTTTGAATATCCTATTAGCGGAAACAAACATCGTTCTGCTATTATATTAGTTTGACATATTTTATCAGTTAATATATGATGTTGAAATATTATATTATCAGTTCAAAATATTGAATTTATATGATTATTTGTGCAAATTGGGTTAATGACTTGAATATTGTCTATTAAGAAAACTATTATATACTATTGGGACTGCTAAGTTATATTTTTCTGCAAAGTAAGTCAGAAATTAACTCAAGTCGTTAATGATTGAATAATTGTTTTAAGAAACAATTAAAGAGGATTATTTTAAATTAATTATATTATTAATTAATTTAAAAAAGAAGATTAGTTGAAATCAATTAACCAGATTTCGCCGAAGATGATTTATATCAACTGGGTTTAAAAAGAAATGGGTTATCAAATAAACTGTTTATGATTAATTTAATGGGAATAGTTTTAAAATAAAAATTTGTAAAACATAGAAATGTTTTATTAAAAGCAATTTTATATTCTAATTAACAGACTTTGGAAAGGTAGTTGTGCAATTGAATAGAGAAGATAAAATTTTCAAGATAAAGTTTTAACTTAATTTATCTCTTAACTAAGTAAAATTTAAATAGAATTTAATTATCAATGGATAAAGGAATTAAGTCAATTTATTTTCCTTGGTTCTAATATTCAAGTTAAGAGGATGAATATTTTCAAAGCAACAACGTTGTTTGAAATGGTTTAAGATTTGGAAATCAATTGGATTTACATATACTGGTTTGTCGAATATTTTGGATATCGAACTTCTGCAAATCTTGACGATGAGAGGTAATTAAAATACCCCAACTTGAACGATTTTACCATTTTCCAATAGATACTATTAGTTTGTGTTCGAAATAAGTGTTAGAGTTGAATATCGCCTTCAGCTACGAGACCTATATTCAAGTGTGAGATTTTCTCGTAAGTTTTTTATAAGAATTTCCAAAGTTAAAAGAAATACTTATGTTTTCAGATAAGCATGCAAACAAGATAGTGTTTGAATTTAAATACTGTAAGATTATTTAAATAAGTCTTAACAGATCCAATGGAAATAAATATATTCATTTTATTTTATATTTGATGGTTAAATCACCGACTGTCAAATCTTGACCTTTTACGTTATCATTTCGAAGAGTCCGGATTTTAATTCCACTTCGATTCGATTTATACGTTTCAAGTTAGAGATTATTGAAGATGAAGTTTATGCAAGGGTTGTTCTATTTACAGGATAGTGCCTTCGGTTTGTCCAGTCCTAGGACAACTTGTATAGACGAATGTCTGACAAAGTATACCTAACAGATCGCGTAAGTAGATCTCTTCAAAACTATGTTTGGTGGCGGAGGAATTCATTTCTCTTAGCTTTTTACCCGTGGTTTTAAGGAAATCAATCTGTGATCTGACGGGTTTGGCAATGTGGCATTCAAAGTGAATAAAGAAGTGTTGTAACAAATGATAAGTTCTGACCTCAAGCCTCACAACCGGGAAATGACAGAAATTGGGTAGACAGCATGGCTATGTGGGTCGCTCCCATTAGGGTGTATTGTCACCTATCTAGAGAAATTCCATCTGCTTCTTTATTCTATTCGATGCTGTCCCTTTCGGGAAACAGTGGGTAGCTCCCAACCATTAGTGACAATATATTCGATTTACTCGAGCAAAATGAGTGGTCGGTCATGTGTGGGCCAGGTTGCAAGACGTTCTTGTTGAACCCAGTGTATTCCCCTCTAGAGATACACTATCGGCAGGTGATTCCATACCTTGTCATAGTCGGAATCTAGTCTCTAATAAGCGCCCGCGATTTTGATTGTATACTATGTATGTAGAGCGTGAGATGCAAGCGTTCTGCTAGATTGCTATTAAATGGTATTTGGACACTATCATAATATCATAAGAATATTGTTTTCAAAAAAAATGTTTTGGGTTATCGTAAGGTAACAACCATCCGTATTTATGTGTGGATCGGTCTTACAATTATCTTTTCTTTCAAAATGTTTTTGAAAGTTAAAATCAAACTGTTTTTAATCGTTTACTCACACCAGTCTAATGACTGACCCAGAGTTTATTTCTATGTTTTCCCTAAACTTTTGGGTGCCCAAATTTGTAGAGCAGTCCAATAGTTTAGGATTTTGCAGATTTATCTAGAGGATTTTGGAGCAGGAGGCTCAATGATAATATTTAGAGTTTAATTCTGCTGTGTTGTATATGTGATGTACTCTGATGATGTATGTAAGTGATAATACAGTTTGTATTTCAAAGGTGATTTTATATATTATATTTTATTCCATTGTGATTGAGAGATTCTATGTTGTTGTTCAGTTCGATCTTCTGTCTCTTTTCTTCTATTCTGATTTTCTATCTCTCTATTTCTAATCCTCTAACTTGTTTCTATTATTAATTCGTATTTTTGTGCAATTTGGGTTGGATGTGAGTTGCATTCAGTCAGCTCAAATGGTACGGATTTGCGGGTCGTTACACGTTCCCAAAAGGATATGAATATTTGAATAAAAGAATATTCAAAATTGGAATGAGGCATATGTTGTGATTTTATAGCACTTGTTTATAAGATATGCGAGTTATTCGGAAAGACCGGGTTCATGCCCATTCTGAATAATTGATTCGACAATAAGTCGACGATGAAGACGGTGGTTGAAGACCGGAGATCTTCACATCGTTTGGATGATTACTGATGTCTTAATTGGGTTGTACACCCAAGACGAGGTAATAAGTGGTGATCGTCCAGACGTACTTGGAGATCGATGAATATACGAGGACCTCTCTACTGTATTGGACATATGGGACGAGGATTAAGGTGCCTTCGGTTTCGTTCAGACCCAGAACGAACTAGTAAATGGATGCGTGTTTGACATTGGATTTTATTCTATGTTGATTGATTTCTATTAAATATATATTTGTTTGGTGGCGGAGAATTCATTCTCTTGCTTAACACCCTTCTCTGAGACGTACGAGCTTAGAGGTTATATATCGATAGACATCAGTCGCATGGCGTGAATTGTCGATGTGGCATGTTGAGATGCAAATGATCAAGGCTTCTGTTGAAAAGAAGAGTCTTGTGGTTGATGATCAAAGAACGACTTTAAATAGCATAGCTTTGTGTATAACGTTAATTCGCGAGCCTCACACCCCGGTATGAACCAGAACCCAGAGAGGACTACATGGAGAACATGCGTTTCTTTCTAGCCAGTCTAAAATTTGAAATAGCCGCTATGGAATATATATATATATTTTAATATAATATATAGCCCTTAAAAATAGTCTTTTTGCAAACGACCTCCGTTTTCGACGAAACCACTTTTGTTGGATCCGGAATGTCAAATTATTGCTAAATTCCAATTTTCATAATTTTCGGAGTTAAAACGTGAGCATGGAAAAAGAAAACGTGTTTTGTCAATTTCAGTCAAATCGGATCAACCAGAAATTGGCCATTTTTCAAATTCTCCAAATTTGATGAAATTAGTTTTGTTAGGACCGTATCATCAAAACATAGTTAGATTTATTTTTCTAGAAATTTTGGAGAAAGTATGTGGCCTCGGTAAATTAAAATGTAAGTTGAAACCAATTTTGAACGTCATATTAATTTATATTTTAATTTTAACGAAACTGATCGAAACTGTCGAGTTGGCTTACGAGACATATCCTATTATGTTCGGAGTGAGGGTATTTAGCTAGGGTAGACTATCATTGGAGTTGATTTGGAGTTTGTAAACTAAACAAGTAGTTTTGGAATAAATTAACAATAAAATATAATATATATTTTCTTTAAAAACCCTAAAACCTAGATCAGAAAAGGAAGCTGTCTTCTTCGTTTATACGACTGAAATTGTCGAAATTTCATCTCCTCATAACTTTCAATATACAATGAATTAGAACGAAATCCAAAATGAAAATTAAGGAGCATTCAGAGGGCTTTTAATCTATAGTAGTATGATGAGATTTAGTTGTGTGTTCTTCTCGAAATAGATGCCAAAATCGCCAGCGTTTATGGCAGTTTTCGATGGTTTGGGGGGCATCGTATCTGACCCCGTCGGTGGCGTGGGGAGAGGGCGCGTGGTGTTAGACATGCGAGGACTTTTCTCCTGTATTGGACATGTGGGATGAGGAATAAGGTGCCTCCGATTTCGTTCAGACCCAGAACGAACTAGTAAATGGATGTGTGTCTGACATTGGATTTTATTCTGTGTTGATTGATTTCTATTAAATATATATCTATTTGATGGCGTAGAATTTATTCTCTTGCTTAACACCCTTCTCTGAGACCTACGAGCTTAGAGGTTATATATTGATAGACATTAGTCGCATGGCGTGAATTGTCAGTGTGGCATGCTGAGATGCAAATGATCAAGGCTTCTGTTGAAAAGCAGAGTCTTGTGGTTGATGATCAAAGCACGACTTTAAACAACATAGCTTTGTGTATAGCGTTAATTCGCGAGCCTCACACCCCGGTATGAACCAGAAAAGGGAGAGGACTGCAAGGAGAACATGCGTTTCTTTCTAGCTAGGAGTGGTGACATGGTATGGAGCCCAGACATTTTTACTTATGTGGATGATGGAAAGCGAGGTACCTCAGATATATCGATCACTACGGGGCCGATGGATGGATATGTTCAACATACTGACCAGATTTACGCCCCATAGGGCAGGGAAACGTATTGTTTAGGAATTACCAATCCACTATCGTAAGTGTGGATCGGCCCTGAAGATCCAAGATGCAGTTGCGACTGATCCTGAGACATGGGCTAGATTGTCTCGAATTCAGTAAGGACGATCCCTTGCCTTGGTTCATGGATGGAATCCAATTTCCAATACGGCATTTCAGTTTTAGTTGTAGAACTAGTATGGCGACATGATATATGGTAACCATGCCATCTATATTGATACATTTATATTGAAGTGATTTTGACACTATACACTTATATTAATATCAAAATAATTTGTTTTAAACGTACCAAGCATGTTTGGCTATTATAAGGGAAAACTCTATCCTCCGGCTTGCGTTGCATTGTGTAATGGGACCTGTAACACCCCGAATTTTCTGTTAGTAGTAAATTAACAAATTGAAGTATAATTAATTCTAAATGATAGATTTAAGGGAAACGGGTTACGCCATTGCGTTCGTCTCGGAATTCTGCTTGAGATAGAGTCCGAGTTTGCGTAAATTGGCCTCCGTATGAAGGAGTTATGACCTCCGGAAGTTTCAGAATTTAAGTTAAAATTCAAACGGTTCATAATGCAGTTCGAAATTCGAAAACAGACCCAAACTGGGTTGGGCTGGAATTTTCCCACCCAGGACCCAGGTCGACCTGGGGGTCGACCTGCCCAGTCGACCTAGTTTGGCCCTGGCTGGCCTGGTCGGGTTCTGGTCGAATTTCTGAGCTCTGGTGTGTCACTAGGGCTGACTTGTCACTTTCTGATTGGTTTCTCTTGAGATGGATGGCCTTGATTAACTCTAGCTTCATCGACGGCTCTAATTAGTTTGAAATTCTATATAAACAACCTTAGTCTCAACCTAAATTCACACAAATGAAATAGAGATAGAGCCGTCATGCTGCAGGAAGAAAGCCACGAGTAACCTCCACTTGAAGAAAGATTAGAATCAAGAAAAACTAAAGTAAAAACAAGATTCAAACAACATTTGTCTACCCAAAAGAAATCATTGCAAATTCAGAATCCAGAATTCAAGTTTGTTGTTTGTTGTAAGTATAGTGATTTTTCCGATGGGAATAAAAATTAAGATTTGATTCGATGTAAAATGGAATTGTGCTATTATATAACGACGATGTTAATTCATATTTATTTGTTCCAATGATTGTGTTGTGAATAGTATTGGGATGTTTGTGGTATAATTTAGTTCATGTTGGATCCATTATAATGTTTGTGGATGAATCTAGTTGATGTTGGATCTATTCAAATTCACATACAAGTTATTTGGTTCGTATCTACACCTATATGTTTAGGTGATTCTGACAAGTTAAATGTTGTACAATAGAACTTCTATGCCAAAATGATTAAGTTCATGCTCATATGTTTTAGTCTAAGTTGCAAGTTCATATTTGGATCCATGCCAAGATCCATTTTTATACAAGTTCTATGTTATAGTAGTAAACAAGATTGGATCTGGTTCACACATGTGATAAAATTATACATACTTTATGCACATGTCACATTCTTGTCATATGCTAGTGATGTTCGATGTTATGCCTAGATCTAGACATCTTTAGGCTTATGTTGTCTAAAACCATATGCTAATTCATGTGACACCAATTTAGTTAGACCCCTATTGCAATGCAAGTTCACATATATGTAAGTTGGTTTAGCCTATGTTGCAAATTCACATATATGTATGTTGATTTAGTCTACATTGCAAGTTCACACCTATGATATTCATGTTGACTACTTTGCAAGTTCACACCTATGATGTTCATATTGACTATGCCAAAAACGCCAAGTCTACACCTATGTCATGCTTATGTTTATGAATTTCTTTATGCCAATTTTGTGTACGCTAAATTAGGCTAAGTTTTTAGCCTAATATTATATGTTAAAAATCATGCGGACGAAAAATTAAGCTAAGATTGTTAGCCTAATAATTAGACGGGGTAACATTGGGAAAAATTGGTAATTATAGGAAACTTAACATAAATTGGTGAAAAATATATGTATTGGCATGTTTGTCACATACCAAAATTGGTGGCATTTAAATGGTATAAATCCTTATACCAAAATGATGAACTTGGAAAGTGGGCCATAACATTTAATTGTTGACAAATTTACATATAACAAGTAATAGAGACAAATATGTAAATTTAGAAAATATGAGTAGGCTTAACCCGAGGTTGGATTGAGTTGTGATGTAAACCTACCCGGACTGGCCCGGCTGTCTAGTAGTCACAACAATACATATCCAATGTGGGTGGTTAAGCATTGAGCCCAATGAGGACCCGAGGTTAGACTGAGTTACGGTGTAAACCTACCCGAAACCGACCGGCACATCCAGTAACCATTACAATACCTGTTTAATGTGAGTGGTCGGTGCTTTAACTAATTAAGGTTAAGGACAAGTCAGGATGGTAGGGTTAAGTTAACTAAAAAACTTAACCAATTCAACATGTTAATTAAACTGATGGGTGGGGTTAGGTAAATACAGACACTTAACCACTTAACATGTTTGACTAGAAAACCCTTGTAATGAGGACCCATTTCAGCAGTAAGCCAATTAGGTATCATGTTACCCTGAAACTAGGCAAGGTGGGGCACGATTACTGGGCTGATTGTTAGCGGTCAAAAGCGACGGCGGTGGGTGCAACAGTGTGGGTTCTAACGGAGTGCGGGCGTGCACACACTTCGGAGCAGACAAACAGGGCACTGGGGGCACCAGTAGTATAACCTATGCATTCTAGGATTGTGTCGGGCCGCCACCGTGGGGCCATGGGACTTGATACACCCCATGGTGGGACCAGCATAGGTATCTACACTCACTGGGGGCCGTAAGACGCAGATGAGTTTGCGAGTAGGAGCCGATCTTTAGAAAGGGGATCACTTCACCCCGATCATGGGCTGCCATTTTGGACAATACAAGTAGGTGCAGAGATATAGTGTGGGGTGCGATAGTATATTCTGTTCAAACTGCTTTATCTTAGTTTATGATACTTTTTTATTTCCAGTTTATACCTATCATGCCTTTTTTCTTATTTTCATACTGAAGAGACACTAGACTTACCAGGCTTTATGTCCGACTCTATTTTTCTTTCGTCTTCTTTTCTTCCGTCCCCTCCCCGCCCCCCGGTCCACAGGGAGGAAACAACCCAGCTTAGTCAGACTCTTTGCAAGCTTCAAGATAGTAGATGTATGGTTTGGACTCTCTTTCCTTGGCTATGGCTTTTGGACACGTTCTATGGGGATTTATGCAACTTTGATTATGTTTTTTGCTTCTTTATTTAATAATCAAGGCAGAAATGATGATGTAATGTTTTGGAAGTTATTATGAGACAATTATGGAAATGTTTTGTATGAACACATATTTATGAAATAAAAGTCCGTTTGTTTTCCGCTTCTTATATATGTGTGTTTATATATATGTGTCTTGTGTTTATCTACGACTTTTACTTATAGACCTCCACCAAAGTTAAGGCATTCCCTTTGTGAGTGACCTTAGTGGAGGTGGGGTGTTTCACTTGGTATCAAAGCACAGATTTACCAGATTAGATAAAGGTTTTTGAGACTATTTTCAAAAAGAAGTTTAAAGAAGCATTTTTTTCTCAAGAAAAAGCGTTGTTTTTAAAAGGCATAGTTCCACAAAGCCATATGCACTATCTCTCTATCCTTTGTCTTGAATACTTTCCTTTTTGTTCCAGCATGTATGGAGATCTTATCCTTCCAGAAGGAGTACCGATACCCGGCTGGTTCCGAAGGTACCTAGAGGCTAGGACCAATGGTGCAGGCCCAGCAGACATTCCTTCTCCCACAGTGGCAGCAATTCCTCCTCCTCCTCCTCCTCCTCGTGGAAATACTTTCGCTAAGACATGTAGAGACTTCAAGGCTATGGGTGGAAAGGACTTTTGTGGAACTGAATCCTTTGTAGTAGCAAGGAACTAGCTTAAGGAGACCGAAGATTTGTTCGTCATCTTCGAAATTGACGATAGGCAAAAATACAGCTAGCACTGTGGTTACTTAAAGACGAAGCTTCTTATTAGTGGGAAGTTACCCATGCTGAGAGGCCAGTGGAGACTTGGGAAGATTTCAGGATGAGGTTTGAGATGAAATTCCTCTCCCAAGCTAAAAGAAGCCTGCAAATGGAGTTCCTAACTCTTAAACAAGGAAGTATGACGATCAAGGAGTATGTCAATTAGTTTAATCAGCTGGCCAGATTTGGGCTGGATTTAGTGAACACCCAACACAAGAAGGTCCTTCTCTTCGCCAAAGGTCGGAATGAGCCTCTACATAGCCATGCTATGACCCATACACCCATGGGAGGATCATCTTCCTTTAGTGGAATTCGCCTACAACAACAGCAACCAAGCCACCATCGGCATGGCACCCTTTGAAGCTTTGTATGGAAGACCGTGCCAATCACCAACTTGTTGGTGGGAGTCTACTGACAAGCTTATACTTGGGCTAGACATGATTAGAGATACTTCAAAAAAAGTGGACTTGATACGAAGGAGAATGAAGACTGCCTAAGATCGACAGAAATCCTACGCAGACAAAAGAAGGACCGACCTTGAGTTTGAGGTTGGGGACAGGGTTTTCCTTAAGGTATCCCCTTTAAGGAACGTCGTTCGCTTTGGATCCGCAGGAAAGCTAGCACCAAGGTTTGTAGGACCGTTCTCTATCATCAAGAAGAATGGGAAGATGGCTTATAGAGTAGAGCTGCCCGAAAGGTTGGCCGGAATTCACAACGTCTTTCACGTTTCTCATCTCCGGAAATGTTTACATGAATCTGCAGAAGTGGTGGAGCCAAGCATTCTAGAAGAAGTTGAAATAGAACGAGAAACAACTGTGAGGAAAGTTCCAACTCGAATCGTAGGAACTGAAATCAAAAAAGCTACGCAACCGCGAAGTCAAGCTTGTCAAAGTTTAGTGGAGCGACACTGAGGAAGACGCGACTTGGGAAACTGAGGACAGAATACGCGCAGCTTACCCTTTTCTTTTTGAGGGTACATCTTTGATCTCTTTTTTTCCTTAAGTTGTGCTTGTATATATCTTTTTAGGTATATCTCCTCGATATTATCCTTTATTCTTAGGTAGAAACCCCCTTTGGATGTAAACATGTATTTGAAACATGTTATGGTTGATGGCTGCAAGTGGTTGCAAGTGGTTGCTCGTGGATGCATATACACACACAACCTAGGTTTTAGATCAGCTCAGTCACTTCCATATTGCATATGCATATATTTATTCATATTTGTATGTGGTTGAAACTTGATATGTTGTCATATGGATGTTGCATTTGTATGAATGATTGCGCACTCATATAGAATTATGAGTAGGGAAAATTTTCATACATAATGGATTCATGACACTTACATGATTCACATTAAGGAGGTCAACTGAATCAGTAGACCGCCTAATTTTTGCATTAGATAAGGACATATACACACACTATGCATATGATCATGAAGCATTAGAAGTCTTTTAAGGACAATGGATGCCTGTGTTTGTTGGTTGAGTAGATGGACGATTGGATGTTAGGATATACGTTCTTTCAGACTTGAAGATTTTGTGGACGAAATCCTTTAAGGAGGGGAGAATGTAACACCCCGAATTTTCTGTTAACAGTAAATTAACAAATTGAAGTATAATTAATTCTAAATGATATAATTAAGGGAAACGGGTTATGCCGCGTTTGTCTCGGAATTCTGCTTGAGATAGAGTCCGAGTTTGCGTAAATCGGACTCCGTATGAAGGAGTTTTGACCTCCGGAAGTTTCAGAATTCAATTTAAAATTCAAACGGTTCATAATGCAGTTCGAAATTCGAAAACAGACCCAAACTGGGTTTGGCGGGAATTTTCCCGCCCAGGACCCAGATCGACCTAGGGGTCGACCTGGGTAACCAGGTCGACCTGGGGGTCGACCTGCCCAGTCGATCTGGGGGTCGACCTGCCCAGTCGATCTGGGGGTCGACCTGCCCAGTCGACCTGGTTTGGCCCTGGCTGGCCTGGTTGGGTTATGGTCGAATTTTTAAGCTTTGGTGTGTCACTATGGCTGACTTGTCATTTTATGATTGGCTTCTCTTGAGATGGATGGCCTTGATTAACTCTAGCTTCATCGACGACTCTAATTAGTTTGAAATTCTATATAAACAACCTTAGTCTCAACCTAAATTCACACAAATAAAATAGAGATAGAGCCGTCATGCTGCTGGAAGGAAGCCAAGAGTATCCTCCACTTGAAGAAAGATTAGAGTCAAGCAAAACTAAAGTAAAAACAAGATTCAAACAACGTTTGTATACTCAAAGGAAAGCATTGCAAATTCAGAACTCAGAATCCAGAATTCAAGTTCGTCGTTTGTTGTAAGTATAGTGATTTTTCAGATGGGAATAAAAATTAAGATTTGATTCGATGTAAAATGGAAATGGATTTGTGCTATTGTATAATGACGATGTTAATTCATATCTATGTTTTGCAATGATTGTGTTGTGAATAGTATTGGGATATTTGTGGTATAATTTAGTTGATGTTGGATCCATTATAATGTTTGTGGATTAATCTAATTGATGTTGGATCTATTCAAATTCACATACAAGTTATTTGGTTCGTATCTACACCTATATGTTTAGGTGATTATGACAAGTTATATGTTGTACAATAGAACTTCTATGCCAAAATGATTAAGTTCATGCTCATGTGTTTTAGTCTAAGTTGCAAGTTCATATTTGGATCCATGCCAAGATCCATTTTTATACAAGTTCTATGTTATAGTAGTAAACATGATTGGATCTAGTTCACACATGTGATAAAATTATACATACTTTATGGACATGTCACATTCTTGTCATATGCTAGTGATGTTCGATGTTATGCCTAGATCTAAACATGTTTAGGCTTATGTTGTCTAAAACCATATGCTAATTCATGTGACACCTATTTAGTTAGATCCCTATTGCAATGCAAGTTCGCATATATATAAGTTAGTTTAGCCTATGTTGCAAATTCACATATATGTATGCTGATTTAGTCTACGTTGCAAGTTAACACGTATGATATTCATGTTGACTACTTTGCAAGTTCACGCCTATGATGTTCATATTGACTATGCCAAAAATGCCAAGTTTACACCTATGTCATGTTTATGAATTTCTTTATGCCAATTTTGTGTACGCTAAATTAGGCTAAGATTTTTGCCTAAAATTATATGCTAAAAATCATGCGGACGAAAAATTAGGCTAAGATTGTTAGCCTAATAATTAGACGGGGTAACGTTGGAAAAAATTGGTAATTATAGGAAACTTGACATAAATTGGTGAAAAATATATGTATTGGCATGTTTGTCACATGCCAAAATTGGTGGCATTTAAATGGTATAAATCCTTATACCAAAAATGATGAACTTGGAAAGTGGGCCATAACATTTAATTGTTAACAAATTTACATATAACAAGTAATAGAGACAAATATGTAAATTTAGAAAATACGAGTATGCTTAACCCGAGGTTAGATTGAGATGTGATGAAAACCTGTTCGGACCCGCTCGGCTGTCCAGTAGTCACAACAATACCTATCCAATGTGGGTGGTTAAGCATTGACCCCAATAAGGACCCAAGGTTTGATTGAGTTACGGTGTAAACCTGCTCGGAACTGATCGGCACATCCAGTAACTGTAACAATACCTGTCTAATGTGAGTGGTCGGTGCTTTAACTAATTAAGATTAAGGACAAGTCAGGATGGTAGGGTTAAGTTAACTAAAACACTTAACCAATTCAACATGTTAATTAAACTGATGGGTGGGGTTAGGTAAATACAGACACTTAACCACTTAACATGTTCGACTAGAAAACCCTAGTAACGGGGACCCATTTGAGCAGTAACCCAGTTAGGTATCATGGTACCCTGAAACTAGGTAGGGTGGGGCACGATTACTGGGCTGATTGTAAGCGGTCAAAAGCGACGGCGGTGGGTGCAACAGTGTGGGTTCTAATGGAGTTCGGGCGTGCACACACTTTGGAGGAGACAAACAGAGCACTGGGGGCACCAGTATTATAACCTATGCATTCTAGGATTGTGTCGGGCTGCCACCATGTGACTTGATACACCCCATGGTGGGACCAGCATAGGTATCTACACTCATTGGGGGCCGTAAAACACAGATGAGTTTGTGAGTAGGATCCGATCTTTAGAAATGGAATCACTTCACCCCGATCATGGGGTGCCAGTTGGGACAATACAAGTAGGTGCAGAGATATAGTGTGGGGTGTGATAGTATATTCTGTTCAAACTGCTTTATCTTAGTTTATGATACTTTCCTATTTCCATTTTATACCTATCATGCCCTTTTTCTTATTCTTATACTGAAGAGTCACTAGACTTACCAGGCTTTATGTCTGACTCTATTTTTCTTTCGTCTTCTTTTCTTCCGTCCCCCCCCCCCCCCCCAGGTCCACAGGAAGGAAACAACCCAGCTTAGTCAGACTCTTTGCAAGTTTCAAGATAGTAGATGTATGGTTTGGACTCTCTTTCCTTGGCTATGGCTTTTGGACACGTTCTATGGGGATTTATGCAGCTTTGATTTTGTTTTATGCTTCTTTATTTAATAATCAAGGCAAAAGTGATGATGTAATGTTTTGGAAGTTATTATGAGACAATTATGGAAATGTTTTGTATGAACACATATTTATGAAATAAAAGTCTGTTTGTTTTCCGCTACTTATATATATGTTTTTATATGTATTTGTCTTGTGTTTATCTACGACTTTTACTTATAGACCTCCACCAAAGTTAAGGCATTCCCTTTGTGAGTAACCTTAATGGAGGTGGGGTGTTTCAGGACCTGAATCTTATAATAGCTTCATTTTTCGAAAAGCATTGCGTTGCTTATAAACTGTTTTAAGCACTGGTATTCTTGGGAGAAAACACTTTCCGTGTTATACGGCATGGTCCCTTGATTTACTTTATTTTTAAAGTAAAGTTTTAAATAACTGTTTTAGTTCTTACACCAGCCCCATGACTGACCTGGAGTTTATTATTTTAACCTAAACTTTGGGTGCCCATATTTTCCACACGGGCAACTAGTAGTTTTGGTTTTCGCAGATATTTCTTTTCCTAGGATCATGGATTTATAGCTGAAGCTATATTCAGAAAGATCTGTATCCGTGTATCTCTTTCAGTTGCGTTATGTATTATTTTTCCGATGCTACGTAAATTATTTAAATCTCTGGTATTTTTCTAATGTATATTATTTATTCATACTATGTTATATTCTTGTACTCTGATGTAATTGTTGTAAAAGCAATGAAATGTTCTTCTGTTTGCGTTCTGTTAGACCAAAAATTGGGCCTAACACCCAAATACAGATCGCAGATCACAAAATGCAGAAAAGAGTAAAATAAAGAGGAGACACACAAGGTTTTTATAGTGGTTCGGCTGTAGATGTGGCCTACGTCCACTTTATAATCTTATTGTTATACTGACAGATTACAAGAATCAGTTACATGTAGACACACAATTCGTGTGTTAATTGTATTGAAAAGATAAGAATTTGAGTGTATGAAGGTGCAAAGTCTTTGCACTTCAGTAATGGTGGAAGCAGTAAAGAAGAATGGCCAAAAGATCCTTGAAAATGCCTTCAAATGGTGTATTTATAGCTGTTTCCTGAAGGCGGTTCATGGGACACATGGCACGCATCCCAAAAATCTCGAAAAGTGGTGGAAAACGTCCAGACATCATCTCCAAATCGTCATGTGACATGTGTAATCAGATCCATGCAAGTTGGAGTGAAAATAGCCTTGAGAATAGGTCAGAACAAGCTGCGCAGGAGCAGGTGCGGGGATCGGATCGTGGTGGGGTGCGTGGCACACGATCCAGGATAATAGGAGCAAGATGTGGCATGAGAATAGGTCAAAACAGGGAGCGTATCTGCAGGTCGGAAGTTCGGATTGCGATCATGGGGTCGGATCGTGGTCATGGGTCGGATCGTGATATGGCTATCACGAGCCGAGTCTGGTCGTGAGCGGCATAGTGAAGCTGGAGTGAAGTGCTGGCGATCGGGTCGGATCGTGAGATGTACCACAGACGGTTCGTGTTTGAGGAGGGCGATCCGATGAGGGGCGATCCGATGAGGGACGATCCGAGGGTGCGTGATCCATACTTCGATCGTGTGCTGCTTCGTTACTTTATCCAGGAAATTGCCAGTTTACACTAGTTTACGGAAACGGGCATAACTTTCAAACCGTAAGTCCGATTGAGCCAAACCGAAGCTCAAACTGAAGCTAACTCAGAGATCTACAAATGTTACGGAGCTCAACTTTGTAATCGCTGTTTTTGGGCCCAAAAGAGGTCGTCTGATAGGAGTTTCGGGCCTGTTTATGTTGAGGATGTGATTTTGACCAAATCTCTCAATGTCTTCTGACGTCGTTTCTATCGCTCGAGCATGTTATCATTCAGGAATTCCATGTGTGACGACTTTTGCCAAAAAATGTGTCAACACGTTCTAATTTGTCGTGTTTTCGATTCAATCCGGGCTTTCCCATAAGGGCGAGTTTGGGTCGTTACAATTCCTTGATTTTGGATATTTTTGAATGTCCAAAATAATAAATGAATTTTAAAAAATAGATTTTAAATATATATAAAAGTATAAAAAGGGAATTTTACTTTCAAACAGAGTATTTATTTAGAAACCGAATTATAAATGGAGTTGAACGGTAAAGTTTTATTTTAACAAATAAAATGAGAAGTTGATTTTATAAGCAATGTTTATAAAGAAGTGAAATAATAATATTCATTATTATTATTAAACAATTCGGCAAAAATAATCTGAGTATGAATTTGGAAAAGATATGGGAATTAAGTTTTAAAATCAATATTTGAAATAGATTTGAATTTTCCAAACTACAAATGGAAATTTTAAATAAGATGTATACAACTCAATAATTAGAAGTTGTAAGTAGAATTTGAACTTGAAATGTAAATCATGAAATCAAGTCAATAATGAATTTGTATTAACCGACATTATTCACGGGTGAGGTAAATAGGGGTTGAAGTAAATGGTCTGTAAGTGGAATTTGTTAAAAGTAAGTTAGAAAGGGTTTTTGAAATTTATAAATTCTAATTGAATTTTAGTAGAACTAATTTGAATAATATAAGATAGATTTTATTAAAAAAAATACATATGGTTTATAAATAGAAAATATTATTAGAATATGCAAATGAGTTATATAAGATAATTTTAGAACGAATAGAATGGAATGAAGTTTATTGAAATAAAACTGGAATGAGTGAAATAAACATATATATGTGTTTGTAAAGATTAATTATAGAATCAAGATGTTATATAAGACTTGGTTTACGAAGATTAAAATGCAATGGAGTTAGTTAATGAGATTCATCGTTATAAGAAAATCTTGTTTCAATTTAGAAATAAATATTTTGCAAATATTTTGCAAATCGAATCCTTAAGGAAATATTTTATAAAGGTTGTAGCAATGTTGTGTAAATGCCATTTATAAGTAAAATATTTGAATAGTTATAATTTGAGTTAAACATTTCATTTAAAATGGTAATTGCTATTGGAAATTCTATTCGTTTAGAAATTTAGAAATGAAGCTAATGGAATTAGGAACTGGCTGAGAATTAGTTGAGATAAAAGGTTTTCTTAGTATCGATCTGATGTTGGTTTCGGCCTTCGTGGTTGATATTTAGGAAATTATTCACTTACTAGTTTACGGTTGGGAACTAATGACCAAGATGAGAAGTGCGTTCTAAAAGTATTTAAAATGAACAATTTTGAATATTTTTATACTAAAATAAGAAGAGAAATGAGTATTTCAAATGTTGGAAAAATTAAGAAGTTTAATTAAAGAATGATTAATTAAAGAGGAAAATATTGAATCAAAAAAAAATTCAAATTTTCTCTTATGGATGAATGTTTGTTTTTATTTGATAGTTCAATAATCGACTATCAGATCTGGCCTAAAGCGATTGCTGGTACGGAAAGACTAGGATCGAATTTATATTCGAAAGCCATTTCGACCAACAAATACGTAAACGTTGAATATCTCAAACGTTGATCGAGATTGAGTACTCGAAGCCCGTAGATCTTCATAAAATGGAAGAACTACTTAAAATCTCTGGTTTAACGGCCAGAAATATACTGTGGTTTTGTCGTGGTTGGAATTTACGGATTGCAAGGACTTCTTGCTATTGATATATAGGGTGATTCCTAGGATGTGGTAGGAGGGTGCCTTCGGTTTGTCCGGACTCAGGACAACTTGTATGGACGAATGACTGACAGAGTATTTCCATAAGAGTCACGTACGTTGAATTCTTCAAACGTACTATAGTTGGTGGCGGAGAAGGGCACTTCTCTTAGCTTAACTATTAGGGTATTTTTGTGGACATCAATTAGTGATTTTCTGACGGATCTAATGATGTGGCATTCAAAGTAAATGATGGCCAGATGATCTAAAAAGATGATTATAACCTCAAACCTCATCAACGGGGAAATGAAAAAAATTGGGCAGGCATCATGACTATGTGGGTCACCCCCATTAGGGTGTATTGTCACCTTTTAGAGAATATTCAAATTTGTTACTTCTTTTCACTTCTGTATCTCCCTGGAACGGTTATGTTGCTAGCAATCGTAAGGTGGCAATATATTCGATACACTCATGAGAAATGAGTGGTCAGTCAAGTGTGGGTCGGGTTGCAAGACGTTCTTGTTGAACCCAGTGTATTCCCCTCTAAAGATACACTATCGGCAGGCGGTTCCATACCTTGTCATAGTTGGAAATCAAATCTCCAATAAGCGCCCCCAGTTTTGATTGTATACTATATATGTAAGCATGAGATGCAAGTGTTCTTCTAGATTCTATTTATTTGTATTTAAACACTATTATAATATAACAATAAGATATTAATTTCAAAAATGTTTTGGGTTATTGTAAGGTAAAAACCGTTCGTGTTTATGCATGGATTGGTCTTACGATTATCCTTTTCTTTTGAAGTGATTTATTTACTTTAAAATCAAGTTGGATGCTACCAATAATTTAGTGGGTTTTTCTCACGCTGGTTCACCAGGCTGACCTGTGTGTTTGTAATGCTCGGGTCAGACCCAGTTGGGTCAGACCGAGTTGTACAGGTTCAGGATAAGATACGAATTCCAAGAGACGAGCTGGAGGAGTTCAGACATATAATTCATATATTATTTTGCTGTGTGTTGTAAACAAGGACAGATTGTTATAACTGTCCAGATGAATTGAATGTCCTCTATACTCTGATAAATTGTAAGTATTATTTCAAGTTTTTCAATAAAAGATTTATTTCTGTATTATATTTTTTTCCACTGCGATGTGAGTCTATATGTTATTGTTCTTCTTCTTTCTTCTATTCTTAACTTTCTTTCTTCCTATTTCTCATCCTCTAATTTATTTCTTTAACACCCTGGATTTTCTGTACTCGAGTTTGGACACGGGATAAATTTGTGTTGAAAATTCGAGCATCAAATTTTCTGGTTCTTTACAGTGGTATCAGAGCAATGGTTTAGGAATAACCTTGGCTTTGTGGTATAACTCGATATAGATAGAGTTACTAATACCCTAGATTGAGTTTAAGTGTATATACGGATATATGAGAGCATATTTGTAAATTTTGTTAAAAAAAATTGTTTTGTATTGTGTTATTTGATCGGTTCAATTTTGAACTGGTGATTGAGACAGTATTGTTTTGAAAATAAGGTAAATGAAATAATTTTGCCCAAATTATATTTTTGTATAGAAAAGAAATAGTTTTCTAAAATGGTATTGGTATGGGATTGTTTGATTTTCTTGAATGAAATTCAAATATGATTATGGAATTGAACTAGTTTAATATAACCAGAAAATGAATTAATGATGTTTGAAATAAAAATCAGAATAGGAAGCTAAGGAAACAAATTCCCATATAAATGAATGGTTTGAAACTTGTTTGAAAAATAAGCTAGGTAGATTGGGATTGAAATTGAAATCATATTGAACTAAAATGAATTATTGAATCAATATGGAATGAAATTGCTTGAATTCAGGTTGAAACATCAATAAACTGAATATTGATAATCTAAATGGAGCTTGATACATATAATTAGGTCGTGTCGAGTAAAATAAGAAATGAATTGAAATGAATCTAATTCAAATGAATATAAAAGAATATGACTTGGAAGAATAAATCAAATTGAATTTGATTGAAATTGAATACAAACTTGAACCCAAATTGATACTAAAATTTAAAAACCTGGAACTTGAATTAAGTAAAACTTGACTTGTTTAGCAACAACAGTATAGGAATTTGAACAGGGATGTTTAAACTATCATTAGTTAAGCAGAAGAGCAAATTGATGGATGAATTAGCAAATTGGAAGTAAAAAGTTAAATTTTTTATAATCAGTTGGAAATACATGTGTATATGATTAAGCAGGTTTATGGGATGGAAGCAAGTGTGAAGAATAAAAATGAGATGCCCGACAAAAAGGTACATGTTTAATTCGATATGGGATTTTATGAGCCTGATTGGCAAGCCGCTTGGCTTTTTAATTTTCTTTTTGATTGGAGAGGGCCTAGTGAGGCATTTTGTTGTTGTACCGATCAGGCCGTACAAAGGAGGTGTTGGCGAAATTTTTCGAAAATTTAGGGAGTTAGTAAATTTTCAACAGTTTTGAAAACTTTTGTTAACAAAAAGTTAATGTTCAATTGGAAATTGAAGTTAAGGATTGATGAGTGAAATTGGAACTAGTAAGTTGGTTGAGTAGGAAGGATATGGAGGCAAGTGTCGAGTTGCATGAGTGGATTGTGGGAAGTGAATAAGATGTAGCACATTTTCTACTTGGTAATTTCGAGGACGAAATTCTTTTAAGGAGGAAGGAATGTAACGTCCCGCATTTTTTTCGATTTATACTTGAATATTTAATTTATTTTATATATTGGATTAGTGATATAAATGGAATATATGAATTAAAACGAAGTCGAGCGTATATATATATATATAATTAATTAATTAAAACGAGCTCATAATGACATGGTAGTTCGTAATATTTAGTTTTGAACTTTAGTTGAGTGTACAGGATCCGTTATAAGCCGGAATTCGCTGAAACATGAAATATTTGAATCTGTTAAACTATAATTTTGTAATAAAAGAGAAAAATCATAATTTTGTAATAAAATGGTCGCTATGGAATTATTTATAAAGCGATAACGATTTATTTAATAAAATGAATCAATTTTAAATCAATTTAATATTGTTTTAACTGGAGAATGAAATATCGGGTTTAAAATTCAGGTTAACTTATTCTGGAATTTATATGAATTCAGTTGTGTATATAAATGATAATAGAAATTTAATAGTTATTTTATATTCAGTCAAATTTAATATTAAATCAGTTTAATTTAATATTTTCTGTAAATGGTTGAATTAAACTACGGAACACGTTCCAGTGTGTTCTGAACAGTGGTAGAACCCTAGAAAAGCAATTTGTTGCGTTTAAATAGGAGTTCGAAATTAACGTGATATTTTTATTCAATAAATTTACATTGGTTCAAACAAATTGATTAGCCGACCTATATTTTTCTAGCGCAAACTATTTTTATATAAAAAAATCCTACCTATTCCTTTCAAACGAAGGAATTCTGCAAACCTATGCCAAATAGTTGCTTCGTTCTTTCTCTTCTATCATCCATCAAGGACGTTGCAGGCCTATTTCTTCCCTAATGTCAATTCCTAACTCTACTGCTTCTCTGAAAGACGTTGCTCTTGTCGCTTCACCCCTCGCGTATATAAGAAGCAGTTCGCTTCCGTATTTTCTTCCATCCTAAATTCACAAACCAATTCAAGTCATAACCTTCAAAAACAAAATCATTTCCTTATTTTTCATTTATACTAACCCAACGAGATAATTTGGCCTTTTGCTTTTTTCTTATTCTCAGACAGTCCCTCAAGCCATTTCAAATACCTTTTTCTTCATCTCGTTTGTTTTAACCGCAAATACCAAATCGAAAACCATCGATTCAAAAAAAGGAGAGAAGAATAGTAAATCAAAATCAAAATTGTTGTTGTTAGTCGTGGGTTCTCCTGAAGCTGGAGACGCACTCGCGTGAAGAGAAGAAAGGGGAGTTGTCGCCGTCGTGGATGGGTGCTAACTGTATTGCGGATCTCGTTAATAAGATGTGCAATTTAATGAGGAACTGATGTGGAAGATGCGACGCATGTACGATGTATTCGAGGGGATTCTGCAGTGGTTTTTGGTGGAGTACAAGACTAATTGGATGGAGCTCAAATTGATGAGAGGTAGGCAGTTGAATGTGGAATGGTTGAACGAGTGATGAGTGGTGCAAACTGGAATGTGCGAGGTGACTGCGAGGATTGAGGGGAGAGTTCGATCTATTTTTCTTTTGGGAAGATTGCTGTTTTATTTAACAATGGGAATTTGGTGAAGCCGATGGTTTGAGGAAGTAGAGTGTTGGAGTAAGGGATTATGTTGATGAACTAGCTTGAAATGGAGAATTCGACAGTGGGAAAATATATGAAGTTTGGTCTGTATTTATTTTGGAGTTGATCTAGGAAATAAGAGCCTGTAAGAGTACAACATGGTAGAAGAATTTCAATGATGTTGGGTTTGCTCATTTGTGGCATAAGAGCAGTTCAGAAAAGGGTACAGGGGATAACAAGGAAATGGTTGTTGTCTGTGAAGCATTTGGTGAAATACCGAAGAGTAATGACGCAAATTTTAGGCTAACGCAAGTTTGAGATTGTTGAGTGGCTTCATAGTTGATCGATATTAGTAAGGTATTCATTTTTCCGAAATTTTATAGAATAACAAATTTGTTTAAGCTAGTATTTAATTTAAAATGAATAGATATTAATCGTTAAATAAAATAATAAAAAAATCGTAGGAGCTTGATAAATTCATTTGAGACAAGTCGAGCCGATACGTAGATGCAGATATGGAATTTTAAGCGGATATTCAGTAATGGAAAATCGAGGTGAGTTAAACTCACTCGGTTAAATTATTAGGAACTATTTTTAATAGTTCAAATTTATTTGATTGCTTGATGGATGATAATTGATTGATATAAAGTGATAATAGTATATAATATAATCTAATAATATTGGTGATTGGTGATTGGATATTCTCGCAGTACCATTAGCGGATGCCCGCATTACCATTAGCAGATGATTTCCCTATTCGCCCCACAATATATATAGTGGATGACCTTCTATGCCGCGATATCCTACCTCGAAGCAGGTTGGGTATTATTATTGTTGACTAACATATGTGGATGCAGGAAAAACAGGTTGGAGGGATCCAGGATTCCTCAACGTTTATTTATTTGTTTTCACATATATGCTGTTATATGATATGATTGATAACCTGTGATAGTATGACATGATTGGATGTGTATTAACCTTAGACCTTGATTTTGGATATTTTTGAATGTCCAAAATAATAAATGAACTTTTAAAAATAGAATTTATATATATATAAAAGTATAAAAACGGAATTTTATTTTCAAATAGAATATTTATTTAGAAACCGAATTATAAATGGAATTGAACGGTAAAGTTTTATTTTAACAAATAAAACGAGAAGTTGATTTTATAAGCAATGTTAATAAATAAGTGAAATAATAATATTCATTATTATTATTAAAGAATTCTTAAAATATGATCTAAGTAGAAATTTGGAAGAGATATGTGGGAATTAAGTTTTTAAATCGATATTCGAAATTGATTTGAATTTTCCAAACTACAGGTGGAAATTTTAAATAAGATATATATAACTCTATAATTAGAAGTTGTAAGTAGAATTTGAACTTGAAATGTCAATTATGAAATCAAGTCAATAATGAACTTGTATTAAGAGACACTATTCACGGGTGAGGTGAATAGGGGTTGAAGTAAATGGTTTGCAAGTGGAATTTGTTAAAAGTAAGTTAGAAAGGGTTTTTGAAATTTATAAAATCTAATTGAATTATAGTAGAAATAATTTGAATAATATAATATAGATTTTATTAAAGAATTTTACACATGGTTTATAAATAGAAAATATTATTAGAATTTGCATATGAGTTATATAAAATAATTTTAGAACGAATAGAATGGAATAAAGTTTATTGAAATAAAACAGGAATGAGTGAAATAAACATATACCTATGTTTGTAAAGATTAATTATGGAATAAAGATGTTGTATAGGACTTGGTTTACGAAGATTAAAATGCAATGGAGTTGGTTAATGAAATTCATCGTTATAAGAAAATCTTATTTCATTTTAGAAATAAATATTTTGCAAATCGAATCCTTAAGGAAATGTTTTATAAAGGTGGTAGCAATGTTGTGTAAATGCTATTTATAAGTAAAATATTTGAATAGTTACAATTTAAGATAAATATTTCATTCAAAATGGTAACCGCTATTGGAAATTCTATTCGTTTAGAAATTCAGAAATGAAGTTAATGGAATTAGGAACTGACTAGGAATTAGTTGAGATGAATGGTTTTCTGAGTATCGATCTGATGTTGGTTTCGGCCTTCGGGGTTGATATTTAGGAAATTATTCACTTACTAGTTTACGGTTGAGAACTAATGACCAAGATGAGAAGTGCGTTCTAAAAGTATTTAAAATGAACGGTTTTGAATATTCTTGTACTAATATAAGAAGAGAAATGAGTATTTCAAATGTTGGAAAAATTAAGAAGTTTAATTAACGAACGATTAATTAAAGAGGTAAATATTGAATCCAAAAAAATTCGAATTTTCTTTTATGGATGAATTGTTGTTTTTATTTGATAGTTAAATAACCGACTATCAAATCAAGCCTAAAGTGATTGTTGTTACGGAAAGACCGGGATCGGATTTATATTCAAAAACTATTCCGACCAACAAATACGTAAACGTTGAATATGTCAGACATTGATCGAGATGGAGTATTCGAAGACCGTAGATCTTCATAAAATGGAAGAACTACTTAAAATCTCTGGTTTAGCGGCCAGAAATATACTGTGGTTCTGTCATGGTTGGAATTTACGGATTGCAAGGACTTCTCGCTACTGATCTATAAGGTGATTCTTAGGATGTGGTAGGAGGGTGCCTTGGGTTTGTCCAGACTCAAGACAACTTGTATGGATGAATGTCTGACAGAGTATTTCCATAAGAGTCACGTACGTTGATTTCTTCAAACGTGCTATAGTTGGTGGCGGAGAAGGGCACTTCTCTTAGCTTAACTACTAGGGTATTTTTATGGACATCAATTAGTGATTTTTTTGATGGATCTGATGATGTGGCATTCAAAGTGATTGATGGCCAGAAGATCTAGAAAGATGAATATAACCTCAAACCTCATCAACTGGGAAATGACAAAAATCGGGCAGGCATCATGGCTATGTGGGTCGCCTCCATTAGGGTGTATTGTCATCATCTAGAGATTATTCGTATTTGTTACTTATTTTTGCTTCTATATCTCCTAGGAACAGTTTTGTTGCTAGCAATCGTAAAGTGACAATATATTCGATACACTCAAGAGAAATGAGTGGTCGGTCAAGTGTGGGCGGGTTGGAAGACGTTCTTGTTGAATCCAGTGTATTCCCCTCTAGAGATACACTATCGGCAGGTGGTTCCATACCTCGTCATAGTTGGAAATCCAATCTCCAATAAGCGCCCGCGGTTTTGATTGTATACTATATATGTAGAGCGTGAGATGCATCCGTTCTGCTAGATTCTATTTATTTGTATTTAGACACTACTATAATATCACAATAAGATATTAATTTCAAAAATGTTTTGGGTTACCGTAAGGTAAAAACCATTCGTGTTTATGTGTGGATTGGTCTTACGATTATCCTTTTCTTTCGAAGTGATTTTTTACTTTAAAATCAAGTTGGATGCTACCAATAATTTAGTGGGTTTTTCTCATAGTGGCTCACCAGACTGACCTGTGTGTTTGTAATGCTCGGGTCAGACCCAGTTGGGTCAGACCGAGTTGTACAGGTTCAAGATAAGATACGAATTCCAGGAGACGAGCTAGAGGAGTTCAGACGTATGATTCATATATTATTCCGCTGTGTATTATAAACAAGGACAGATTGTTATAACTGTCCAGATGAATTGAGTGTCCGCTATACTCTGATAAATTGTAAGTATTATTTCAAGTTTTCAATACAAGATTTATTTCTATATTATATACTTTATTCCGCAGCGATGTGAGACTATATGTTATTGTTCTTCGTCTTTCTTCTATTCTTAACTTTCTTTCTTTCAGTTTATCATCCTCTAAATTCTTTCTTTAACACCCTGGATTTTCGGTACTCGAGTTTGGACACGAGATATATTTGTGTTGAAAATTCGATGTTCGAATTTTCTGGTTCGTTACAAAAGAATTACATACAATAATTTCTATAAACGTACTTTTGCTGGTGGCAGAGGAATACGTTTCTCTTATCTTAACCACCCAGAGTATTTTTGTGGATGTCAATTTGTTATTTAGCGGATCTACGATGTGGCATTCAAAGTGAATGAAGACGGGCTATATTCTAAAAGGTAATTAAAACCTCAAGCCTCATCAACTGGGAATTGAAAAAAAAAAGGGTAGGCAGCATGGCTATGCAGGTCGCTCTCATTAGGGTGTATTGTCATTATCCAAAGAAAACTCATTCATATTCTTATCAATTTTGTATCTTTGGATAATAGTTATGTTGGCCCAAGCATTGGTGATAATATATTTGATACACTCAGAGAAATGAGTGGTCGGTCATGTGTGGCCGAGTTGCAAGATGTTCTTGTTGAACTCCAGTGTATCCACTCTAGAGTACACTGATCGGAATGTCGTTCCATACCTTTTCGTAGTCGCAGTCCATTATCCAATAAGGTCCCACGGTTTTTGATTATAGACTATGTATGTAGATCGTGAATGCAAGCGTTCTGCTAGATGTTTATTAATTTGATTTAGACACTATTATAATATCTGAGTAGATATGATTTCAAATTTTTTGGGTTTATCTTAAGGTAAAAACATCCATGTTTATGTTTGTTAGACCAAAAAATGGTCCTAACACCAATTGATCATATTTTGCAGAGAATAATGAGGAATCATGAACTAAAAGTAAGAAAAATCAATCAACACACGAGAATTATAGTGGTTGGGCATTAATGAGCCTACGTCCACTTCATAGTTTCTTATTTCATTCCAGATTACAATTACAGTGAATATTGACACTCAATCACTCAAATACAATTAATAATTCATTCCGAATTCATTGATTTTCATTGGAGAAGAAGGTGGTTATTGATTGAGGAATTCGGCCACGACTGCCATTAATGAATGAAGTGCCAACCCCCTTCAAATGATGTGTTGTATGTGTATTTATAAGTGTAAAATCGGTTGGGATGTGTGGCCACGTGGCAACATCGGGGAGGACTTCGAAAGTGATGGAGAAGGTCGGGAATGTGGCTTCATTCCTAAGCTTACAAGTGTCAATCGGTCCATGTAAATAGGCACAAGAATAGGTCTCCAGTGAATGGAAGTTGTGTGCTTCAGGCAGTTCGGTTAGGAGGCTTAGATCCAATCCGAACCGGTGCTATTGTCCCCATCCGATCCAATCCGAGCTATCCCATCCGACCCGATCCAAGCTTTCCTATCCGATCCAAGCTTTCCTATCTGATCCGAGCTCTGGTTTTAGGACGTATGAGAGCTTTAACCTCTAACATATGTAATCCTGATCATCTGAGTTTTGGGTGGCCTGGTCACAAAACAGGCTAACATTTTGCCCCCCAAAGTACATCTTATCAAAGATGAGGCATGCTTTGAATATTCCAAGCTGAATAGTTTTGGAAAGTTAGCCGTCCTTGATAAGGCTTTATCAAATTATTGCACTGCTTCCATGGGTGCTAATGAGTACAAATTCTTTGGAAGGAGTAGTCGAAATGATTTGGTAACCGTTTAAACCTCGCCGAATCAAGAGGTCTAATTCCTTCATCATAAGTCATGTAGGATTGTTGGCTCTTGTGTGAGATCGTACATGCATAAGTTAATGTCAAACGATGCCTCTTCCTATGCAAGTCAAGTGTATTATAGAGTCAGACTTTCTTTTATGTATAAGCTAATGTATGAAATAACCATCCAAGTCATATGGTAGTATCAGAATCTTCGGGCTTTGAGCTAGCATCTAGACTATTGGGATAGAGTGCATCAGAATTGGCATATGAATCTGTCACTTTTGCTTGGATTTGGACTATCTCGATATCAGGATATTAATTTAGGGCTCCACAATCGCCTCGAATCGCAAAAATAAGGTATCTGAAAGCCATTATCACTCTGGATTGTCTTATAGTCCCGTAATCACATACGAGTCAGTACGAGATGTTGTTGGAAACATGCAAGCCAATGGATGGTATAATCATTAAAATCCTAAGGCAGTAGAGGAGTTTATCACACTCTCCATTTGATGCAATTGTGGGTCAAGTCTTTAAATACATGTTTGATCCGTTAGTTGGCTCACTTGGATGGTCGAAATGAATCATGTCATATTCCAGAGATATAGTGTATATGTTCTAAATTATGCACAAAATCAGGATCATGTTCAAAGCTAGTCTGTTAGTTGAAGCTCATGCTCCCAACCTCAGTGTAAGATGAGCGAAGTCAGTGCTTATGCCCCCAGCATTGTTGGGGATTGGACTAGGTCAATCGGATATCCAGTCTTCTAACTCTTAAAATTTCTTTCTTCACATCGGGTCAGAGCTGCAGGTTCAACAATCTTGGTCGACCCGTGCCGTTCCGCACTTCTTTCTTAAGTCATCAAGCGTTAGAGTTGTATACGTGAATGGTCGAATAACATTCATGCCAGTGTCATTCCATCTGTTTAGCCAGAAAGTGAGAATTGCCTCATCGAGAGATAGTGAACTTAGATACTCTACTTGCATCATCCACGGATTTGAGTAAGCTCGTCAGTCATGCAAGAGAGCGAACGTTGTTAGGGAGTTATTTGAGCTTCTCCGTTCATGCTTTGGTATAATCCGAAATAGCAGTCATAGTCTTGTTGAGTCTATCTCTCATGCTTGGTTCCATTCAGCTTGACAATCAAGATCACTGATTCGATCAATGAAATTGGTCCTTTTTGGAACTGTGCATTTCTATCAGTCTTTTCCGGGGCTTTTCTTTTGTCTTTATCATTTCAAGAGCTATATGGTGCTCCATTCTTTGCGATGAAAACATTGAGATCTTCCATCTCAACATTAGTATCTTTTTGCTGCTGGAATCTGTCTGTCTTAGGACAGAATTCACCAGCGTTTCCAGGAGAATCTCATGGTATAAAGATATTAAGGTTTGTTCCAGAGGTGAATTTGCCAAGGCCTTTTGATGGTATTGTTGCGGAGACACTTTGAAGTTTGAGTTATCTAGAATACCGGATATTGCTGCTATCAATACCATAGATGGTTCAGTCGATTTACTGGTGCCACTGCGGCATTGAATCTTTTGAGGAACAAATTCAGGGTTTCGTCGGACCTTTGTCTTATTGAAGTGTGTGACCAACGCGTTCCAGCGGTTGATCAATTCGGATGCATGCCACCAAAAATTATATAACAACAATGTGATCCAAGATCCAGAAATGGTAGCTTGAAGTGCAGGGATTTGCTGAATCCCTGATGTCTCAAGTGAAAACGTTTTGACTAACATTGCTTACATCGCCTTTGAGGTGTGTCGCCTCTTGGTGAAGCCTCAATTAACATTAGCACTCTGGTCTTTGTTTTCGAGGAGTCATTGCCAATTGTCCAATTTAGCACTGGTGCCCCCAGCATGAAGTCTTGAAGTGGGTGAAAGTTGGTCTCTGGTTTCTAAGGTCCACATATGTGATAGTCGTCAACCAAGCTTCCGTCCTGTAATTCTGGATGGTGATTCGTGGCTCGGATGTATGCGGGATATTCTTGGGTCTCCCATCTAAGCTCTAAGGATCGGAGTTGGGTGGCGATAAGATTAAATTATAGGTGGCTCAAAAGCTTATACTTGCCCCTACAATAAGGAATGGGGAGCTTCATGTCGAGGTTGAGTTGGGTTGGATTTGAAACATTCATCCGAATTGAAGCAGAGGTTGTTTGGACTCCATTTAAGTTTCCAGTGGCTCTTGCATTGTCGTCGTTTTCATCCAGAATGTTACATTAGAATTTATATGCTACAATGTCTAGGAGGAGGTTGATTTCCCCTTGTTTCATCCAAGACGACGTTGTCAACTTGTCGTAGGGTTTCATGCGATATGAACTACAGAGCAGGGAGTGTTCGAGCCAAGTTCGTTGTCCTTTGAATTCCCATGGTGCTCACTCCTGCAAGTAAATCGTAGTTTCTCGGCCTTCCATCTATCAAAGTAAAGAAGTTATCCCTCATTTTCCATCGTTTCTGGAGAAGTTCATCTTGCCGAGAATCTGGGTTCTCAATTCACCAATGGCACCATCCATTTCATACCTAGTCTGACATGTTGAGGGATCATTACAAGAAGTAATCTGCCGACTTCCTTCGTTCCTAGAGCCTTCTGCACCAACGTCCTCAGCATGGAAGAAATTTCTATCTTCCTTCTTCTTAGCCCTTGAGTCAGAGTATCAGGCAATTCGCTTCCTTATAAGCTAGAAGTCAAAGTAATAGCGGGCCCCTTCATCTGGGGTGTTTCAATCGGAAAATCGGTCGAGACTAGCAAATGGACGTTCACTCTGCATCCATTCTGTGGTCCTCAAGTGGCCTGTCAAGATCGAGGTATAAGTTAGACACAGACACGTAAGTTGTGCCATTTGTAAATATTTTCAGCGGTATGCCTCCAGTCCAGGTGTAATGGCATAAGACAGGTGGTGGTTAGATCACGTCCTTTTCAAATTTAGATGAAGGGAGGCGTATTCTGGATAGTCAGGGAAATCTTCATTCCAAAGAAATCCTGAATGACATAACCGTCTCAGATCGTATTAAGACCGGAAAATCGACGATCATTCGAGATCGTATTAAGGTCGGGTAGAAATCCAAGAATCCCAAGGCTTCGCCGGGTCCTTCCTAGCCGTGGGTATTAAGTCGCATGACATGTCATTGAATAATTAACTCTCAAGGCCTCTTTTGGGTCATCGCCTCAAGTTACGTAGGATGCTTATCATTTGGCATCAACATCGGCCTTCTGGACGTGGACCTTTATTTGTTTTCTACTGGCCTATTGTTATTGCGAGTGCGGGCCTCGCATTCTTGACCAGTTAACCTTTGTAAATCTGCAATCAGCAAACAAAGTGGTATTCCTGCAATATCATACATTTGTAAGTTTGTTATATATTTCAATCGAATATATTTGTTGTAGGAGCATTACTACACTGAGTAGTAAGCAATAAATCACATCACAAATCAGATAAGGGTTCCAATTCGGTATCCCTACAAATCATAATCCCTACAAATCATAATCCCTACAAATAAATAGCATATCATATTGCAGCCATCGTAGGGGTGTGATGTGTGTGTATTCCCCAATCAATAGTGAATAAAGTGCCTGGCCAGGACTTGTTTGGGATTAATTAGGATCGATAGTGCATCGGCCCCCCCCCCATGTCTGGAAATGAGGGGTTCGGGATCAGCTTTCATTCTTGCCCCCGATCCTGCAGCGGGGTAGGAGCCCTTCTGTGGCATTTAATCGTAATGCCTTTACACTCTCCTGTCGTATGCCCAGGGTAGAGTTCGAACTCAGTTTTCATTCTGCCCCCCAATCCTTCAGTGGGGGCAGGAGTTCATTTGCAGCGCTCAGTCCCTGATGCTTTTATACTCTCCCGTCAAATGCCCAGGGTAGAGTGGAATCAAGGTGGTCTTTAAATCGTAGTGCGCCGTCACGCCTTGGGGACGTCGTCTTCCCGTCCTTTATACTCTCTCTCGAATCATGAGAGTTAGAGTTGATCAGGCGAACGGTCATGTCATTCTCCTCGGCTTTCCTTCTGCATTCTAATTCCAAGAGCGGGATTCCACCAGATCGAGTGTCGCTCTCGAACTCGATTTTTAATCCATACTTCCCACTTTGCTCTGGAGGATGTACATTGTCAGACAAGTGGTCAGGCCACACTTGCCGAATCTTTGCGTTCCTCCATTCAATCTATGGGAGGATTAATTGGCACCAAACTTCAGGTGCCTGCATCAATCATGTCGCATGTGTTAGTCATGTCAATAATTCAGAAAGCATGTAAAAGTAGACCGCATAATTGAAAAGTAAGCATATCAAGGGGTAGTACTGCCTCCTTTATTCGGATTTATGTAATCTGGTGGCGTCGTGCATAGGATCGAGCCATGTAGCTAGTCAGGCTGCATCTATCTGGAGTCAGATTCCAACTTTGAGCTATACAACTCTATTTAGATGGAGGGTTTGGCTTTGTATACGAGCAGTTCAGTCGAGCCTGTTATGGGTTTATTCCATAAATCCGTATGCGGGTGCTAGAAGTCTGATCGATGTCAAAACCGGGGTACCTACACCATCCACATATTAATTCATCTGAGTCAATTACATCAATAACTTATAAAGCATGAAAATATAGAAGTCATAGTTAAAGAGTAATCCTCTTAAAGTAATGAATATCATTCAGAGCGAAAATGGAATTGTAGTTTCTTTGTAGGTCCATTTTGCCTCGCCTAATCTCTGCCAGGGCATGGCTTGATTGGGGTCTTGGAGTGACAAAGGCATCTAGGTAAATACTGTAAGCGAATGACGAAGTTGCATCTCCTTTGAATCGCCTTCTTGCCCCCATACCAAAGGCAAGAATTGAGTGTTAGGAAGTCACGTCTGTACCGCTAATAGTAGCACATCATCATATTGGTGCTAGGACAGTAGTTGGAAGGAGGACAATATATCTATGGTTAAAAATGGGTCCATTCTCAAAGGATTTTAGCCCCTTCCATGTCAGGAAGTTGGTTTGGGAGCCATAAGGATAAACATGCCTCATCCGTCTGTAGACATGCCTTTGATCTCGCGCCGAGGATAAAAGCTTATACACAAACATTCCATCAGCATCCAGGTTTAAGTGTTCTAATCCCTTAACTCGCCACTCTTCGGGAATGATAAAATCAATAATGAAGTCGGTTAATACTTTCCCTCATATGGACTTCTTTGAGAGGAAATTAAAACCAAAATGGTTCAGCTCGGTGTTTCATTGGAGCAATCTTCCAGATGCCTCAGGTCGTTGTAGGACCTGTTGTAGTGGCTAATCAGTATGTATCACAATCATATGAACTTGAAAATAGTGACGGAGTTTTCTTAAAGCAATCAACAAGCTATAAGCGAGCTTTCTAACCTTTGGGCAGTTGCTTCGTTGGATGTCACCCTCCTACATCCCGAATCTTCATTTTCTCTAAGATCTTTGTCTTTGGGCAGATCATCGGGCAACTCTTTATGTGATGTTTCCTTTGCTTGCTAAGTCGATGCCTCCTTCGCACTCCATCTCATCAGGAGGGGAAGCGTATTTGGGTTCCATCTCTGATGTGTAGCATATTCCATTTAGGCAAATAGCAGGATCTTCTAGTAACTTAGTCACCACGGACCATTTCCTCTCCAGTTTCGGTTGGGAATTTTAGCAATAGACATTACGCTACAATGTAGGTTCTGAATTCTGTCGGAGCTGGTTAGTCTAGACCTTGATCAGATTAGCTTGAACATGACAACATAGTTTGCGAGACTTTAAGTAATATTCATGCGTTATGTCACAACGGAAATAAGAAGTAGGGAGCTAATGGTTGATTCATATTTTCTTTAATCTCGAGCTCTTATCACTTGACCAAGGTCGTATGGTGGATGATGAGTAGTCAAGTTGCTATAATCCGGGAGAGGATCCATAGGTCCAATCATGGCGTGTGGTGGTTCAACTAGTACCTAATTCTGAGCACTAAAGTGTGTTAACCTAACCCTTATTCGATGGAAATCAGTCTTCCTCGATGCGGTTGACAGCAAATAGCCATTGCATAGGTTAGCCGAGTTTTTCAGGAGGTGAACCACAGGACATATTTCATTCATCACATCATACAATTGAAGTGTAGCTTTGGGATGTTGGGATCCTTGGTGGCTTTCTGGTGTCCCATTATTGACAATTATGGTCACTAAGATCATATGAATCATCTTTGGAGTAGTGCTCGGATTGTTCCATATAACTGTCATTCGATGCTCCGCCGATCGGACATGTTTAAGTTACATAAATAAGGTAGTCACTAGTCGTTAGGTAACAACATCAGTTACATTGATTAAATCAACACTCCATCGGAGCTATGGAAATGGAAGCTGCTATGAGACAACCATTGTCTCGTATACTGTCGTTGATAACAAGCTGAATCTGATCGATAGCTCCTCACACTGGCTTGCTGATGTAAGTAGGTGTCATGGCTCTGGGAAAAATCCCAGTTGTTGTCATCTTGATGCGATATTCTCAGATTACCCGTCTAATCTTTATTGACAAGCTTTGATGACTGTTGTTAGCCAAAATACATTTCGAGCTGAAGGCGAGGCCGTCAGCGAGTCCGGGCGCAGCGCCGGTGGGGATCCGATTTTTTCGATTTTGGAAGATGGAGCCTTTTCTGAAATGATCTAAAAAGTGTATTTTTTCCCAAAAACAGCTGTTACGGGTCGGATCGAAATTTCAGTTTTCTGTTGTTCTAGTTTGCGGTTCGGGCCAGTTTCCGGATTGGGTCGAGTCTAGTCATCTGGGTCGGATAGGGTCCCTAACCGAACCCTGTTTTTATAGTGCTTAAATATGCAAGTTAGCCTTAGATTTCAGAATTCAGGTCATTTCGGTGAAAAGATATATCTGATCCGAACCGAGCATCCTCTATTCGATCCGAACCGAACTGAACCGAGGAGAGCCAACATAGCCGTTACACTCCATGTTCTTGAAGATGCGGAGCGGTTTCCTTCCATCTTCCCACGATCATTGATGCGCTGTCATAATCTCCAAGCCTCTGATCCCGAACCAAGCGGGATGATCGCCACATGGCACCGATCCGAATGTCAATAGCTTTAGAAATCTTCAAACCGTCTTCTCTATCCGATCTGAGATGCATTTGAACATAGTTTGTTCGCACCAACCCCATCTGAACCGAGCAGTACTACAAACTTGTCGAAGGCAACGTGAAGTCAATCCGAACCAAATTCCCAACATGTTCAGAATTTGCGAACTTTTTTTCTTTCGTGCCATGAAGATCTATGACTCAAGTAGTAACCGAATCGATCAGGACAGATATGGATCTCCCCTCAATGAAACACGACATCCAATATTAGATGAGAAGATCTATGATTGAAAACCAATCCATTCTCAGTGAAAGCACCAAAATGTTAGACCAAAAAATGGTCCTAACACACAATTGATCATATTTTGTAGAGAATAATGAGGAATCATGAACTAAAAGTAAGAAAAATCAATCAACACATGAGATTTATAGTGGTTCGGCGTTAATGAGCCTACGTCCACTTCATAGTTTCTCATTTCATTCCAGAATTACAATTACATTGAATATTGACACTCAATCACCCAAATACAATGAATAATTCTTTCCGAATTCATTGATTTTCATTGGAGAAGGTGATTATTGATTGAGGAATTCGGCCATGGCTGCCATTAATGAATGAAGTGCCATCCCCCTTCAAATGATGCGTTGTATGTGTATTTATAGGTGTAAAATCGGTTGGGATGTGTGGCCACGTGGCAACATCAGGGAGGACTTCGAAAGTGATGGAAAAGTTGGGGAATGTGGCTTCATTCGTGAGCTTAAAAGTGTCAATCGGTCCGGGTGAATAGGCACAAGAATAGCTCTCCATTGAAGGGAAGCTGCGTGCTTCAGACAATCCTGTTAGGAGGCTTAGATCTGATCCGAACCAGTGCTGTTGTCCCCATCCAATCTGATCTGAGCTATCCCATCTGACCAGATCCGAGCTTTCCTATGCAATCCGAGCTTTCCTATCTGATCCGAGCTCTAGTTTTAGGATGTATGAGAGCTTTAACCTCTAACATATGTAATCCTGATCACCTGAGTTTTGGGTGGCCTGGTCACAGAATAGGCTAGCAATGTGTGGATTAGTCTTACGGTTATCCTTTCCTTTTGAATTTTTTTAAACTTATAATCAAGTTAGATGAATTTAGTAGGTTTTCTCGTGCTGGTTCAACAAATTGATCCTAGCGTTTGAAATGCTCGGGCCAGACCGAGTTTTACAAGTTCAAGCTATCGGGTGCTGTGAAGTCCAGAGATGAGCAAGAGAAGTTCAGACGTATGATATTATCTAGTATTATTCCATTGTGTGTTGTATATGAGGACAGGTTGTTATAGCTGTCCAGATTGTATTGTCTGTTGTACCCAGATGATTAATGTTGGATCTCGCTATATATAGCATTTTGATTATGACAACTATACATGTGTGTATATATATATATTTCAAATAACTCTTTTTTGCAGGAAGATATTCGACTACAGATTAAAGAACTTAGGTTGATGATTATATATGTTGAGAGTCTATGAGTCTTAGTTTAAACTTGTTAAAATCTTCCTTGATGATATACACATACTTTATATTTAGATTTTCAAATGACAAGTATAAAGACATAGGTTTGTTACAGGAAACAGACGTCTGAAATATTTCTACCAGACGTCTGTTTGCTGAAATGAATTTTAATTTCATACAATATTCAAACGACTGAACTGAATATTTTAGATGTTAGAATTGACCCCGAAATGACCTATTTCTTTGCTGTTTAAATTTAAACTTGAAAACAGACATTTGAAATTTTAATTCAGACATCTAAATACGAAGGGATGCAAATTAAAATGAAGAGTCACAACTTTCCAATTCATAACTCTTGATCGAATCTCTTCATGATAAGTTGTAGCCTATTTTATATTATAAATAGAGGCTTTACTAAGTGATTCATTACCAAAATTGACTTGAATTATTTCTATATTACTAAAAGCATTCATTAACTCTAAAATCACTCTATTTCCATATTTTGAGATTTCAAATCTTATTCAAAGCTTCCATACTCTTTCACAAACTAAACGATTATCATCAAGGAAAGATTATAGGAAGATTGTACATCAAATTGACATATTCGTGTTATCAAGAACACAAGCTGTCATCAAATTATTTGTATAGTGGAAGTCCTCTTCAGTAGTTGAGGCAAGAAATCCTGTTCAGTTGCTCGGGTAATGGTGAATTTTTTCCTCTGGGTGAAGTGAGGGTTATTGTGTTAGTGAAATACCAGAAGAGAGTCTGGGACTGGACGTAGGACAGTGGTCCGGACCAGTATAAAACCGACTGTGTGATTTTTACTTAGTGCTACTATTCTACTATATACACCTTACCTTGCTTACACTCCATACTATACGATCCTACTGCTTCATAGACTATTTCAATTGGTACCAGAGCAAGGCCATCCTATAACTGTAACACCGTTATTCGATATTTTCATAATATGGAGAATTATCCAAGCACCAGGTCATCTACATTTTCCGAAGTCCAATCTACACATAGACCACCACTATTCAATAGATTGCATTATAATTATTAGGCTGCAAGAATGAGAATACTTATGCAAGCAGGGGGTTTCGATGCATGGAATGCAACTCAAACAGAATTCGAAGCACCTATAACTGAATACTCTACATGGACGATAGTTCAGAAGAATGAAGATAGAGCAAATTCCAAAGCTATGAATATGTTACTTTGTGCTTTGGACAGAAATGAATTCAATCGTGTTAGCATTTTTACTACTGCACATCAAAATGGGAAACACTCAAAACTATTCATGAGGGTACAAATAAAGTCAAACAAACAAAGATTTCTATGCTTAAAACCCAATTCCAGAACTTTAAGATGAGACAGAATGAGACCATAAACGATATGTATTAAAGATTTCAAGATATTCTTCATGCCTTGATAGGCTTAGGAGAAAAATATACTTTGATATTGTTTCAAATGTACTAAATTCCTTAACCGATGACTGGGAAACAAAAGTATTAGCCATTGAGGAAGCAAATGAACTATCAACAATGAAACCAGAAGAACTAATGGGCAACCTCATATCTTATGAAGTAAATCTCCAAGCCAAAAAGGAATAAGCTCAAGAGAAAAAGAACGTAGCCTTTCTTGCTGAAAAAGAAGAATCGGAATCAGAAGATGAGGATCTATCTTTTATCGCTAAGAATTTTAAGAAATTTCTGAAATATAGAAAAGGAAATAAAAGTAATTTCCAGAAGAACACCTCAAGCAAACCTTCATCCTCAAAGTTGGAATGTTTTAATTGTCACAAGAAAGGTTACATGGTGAAAGACTGTCTAGAGCGCAGAGAAAATCAGAAAAACTTCAACAACAAGAATAAGAAAGATAAATTCAAAAAGGAAGCTTTTTTTGTCACACAGGACGAATTAGATTAAGATTCATCAGATAGTGATAGCGATAGAGACAATGAACAAGCAAATGTATGCTTCATGGCTCAATAATATGAAGTAAGTGATCTATCTTATGATGACTTAGTAGAAGTTAACACTAAATTTTTGAATACTATAAAAAAAACTTAAGGAAACACATGAAAATCAGAATAAAGCTGAATCTGATAGAGAAATGCTAAAAGATGAAAAGATAATCTTAGAAGAAGAACTTGAAAAAGTTCAGGAATCTCTTTCAAACTCAAAAAGTCATCTTTTACTTTTGAGTCAAGAAATTGAATCTCAAAAGGCAAAAAATGATGAGATTAATTCTGAAAATTAAAATAAAGGAATTAGAATTAGAAAATACAAGTATTCAAACTAAATTAGAGAGCATTTCTAAAAATGTATCAAACTTTAATAAAGGTAGAGAAAATTTGTCTAGAACCATAGAAAGTTCCCAACCCTCATCAAACAAAAATGGTTTAGGATTTAAGAAGGAGTCAAAAATTCCTCCAAAATGAAAGGTAAATCCTAAGAGGAAAATTGATTCTAAATTAAACAATAGACCTAAATACATTGAAAAGATAAAAAAAATTGAGATATGGGTTCCAAAACAAACAATAGTTTAATTAGGAACAAACATATAAATTCTTTTATAGAGACTTTTCACAATAATAAAAATTATATTTATAAAAGGGATACTAAACTCACTTGGGTTTGGCTTCTTAAGATCTAACTGTTAGGACCCTAACAAAAAGGTGGGTACCAATGTGTTTATTAATATTTTTTGCAGGTCCCACTCAAGAAGAGAAAATGGATTTTAGATAGTAGTTGCTCAAAACACATGACCAAAGACAAAGATATGCTTACAAATATTTCAAACTTTGATGGTGGCTCTATTACCTTCGAAGATAATTCAAAAGGCTTTATCATTGGCAAAGGAGATTGTGCAACTATGGTATTTCAAATCTACCTCTTATTACTAATGTTTCTTTCGTTAAAAACTCAAAACATAATTTACTAAGTATTAGTCAATTATGTGACAAAGGTTTTAAAATAACATTTTCTAAAAAAAATGTAGTATTTTTGACAAAGATCAAGATCTTATTTTTGAAGGAAATAGAGATAGAAATATTTACGTATTGAACATGAGAGTTAATAATAAGAAATGTGTTTAATAGCCAAAGATATCGATTCTTGGTTATGGAACAAACGATTTTTTTCATATAAATTATAAAACCATTCAAAGACTTTCGAAAAATGAATTAGTAAAAGGTTTACCTAAAATGAATTTTAAAGTAAAAAATCTTTGCGAAGATTGTCAAATAAGAAAATTTACCAAATCATCTTTTAAAGCAAAGAAAGTCATCTCAACTTTACAACCATTAGAATTATTACATATGGATTTATTCGAACCAACTCAAGTTTAATCTATAAATCATAATCGATATACATTTGTGACAGTTGATGACTTATCAAGAAACACATGGGTGATTTTTATGAAAAATAAAAGCAATACTTTTGAGCATTTTAAAGATTTTATCAAAAGAATTCAAAATATTAAAAATCTAAAAGTTAAGAACATTCATAGTAATCACGGTGGCCAATTCGAAAATGATTTATTTGACCATTTTTGTAAAAAGAAAGGGACAAATCATAATTTTTCGTTTCCTAGAATTCGACAACAAAATGGAGTTGTAGAAAGAAAGAATAGAACTTTATTAAATGGAAGCACTTTATAAAAAAAATGGGCAGAAGCTGTAGCAACTGCTTGTTACGTATTCAATCGAATTTCCATACGTCCTTTAACTAAAAATACCTCTTATGAACTTTTTAATGGAAGAAAACCTAATATTTCTCACTTTAAAATTTTCGGATCAAAATGCTTTATTCTTAACACTAAAGACCAACTCGAAAATTTTGATCCAAAAGCCGATCATGAGATTTTTGTCGGTTATTCAGAATGTAGTAAGGCCTATCATGTTTTCAATAAACGTACTAATATTATAGAAGAAACTTTACACTTATCTTTTGATGAAAATTTCAACAAAAACATAATCATCAAAGATGATGATGAAATTATTGAAAACACTAGCCTTGAAAATACAGAAAATAAACCCATAGAACAAATTAGATCACCTCCCAGAATTCTGCGAGATCATTCTACACAAAACATTATTGGCGAAATCGATTCACATGTTCGAACAAGGAATCAACTAAATCAAATGGGACATGTAGCATTTCTTTCAACTATCGAACCTAAACCCCAAAGGAAGCCTCTATGGATGATTATTGGATAATAGCTATGCAAGACGAATTAAATCAATTCGAACGAAATGATGTCTGGGAGTCAGTACCTCGACCAAATGATCAATCAGTCATTGGTACCAAATGGGTTTATAAGAATAAAGCTGATGAATTAGGAGATATTACAAGAAACAAAGCTAGATTAGTAGCACAAGGCTATAATCAAGAGAAGGGCATTGATTATGAAGAAACATTTGCTCCTGTAGCAAGACTTGAAGCTATACATCTTCTTTTAGCATACGCATGTTTTCATAATTTTAAACTTTATCAAATGAATGTTAAAAGTGCTTTCTTAAATGGGTTTATTAAATAAAATGTATACGTAGAACAACCACCGTTATTTATACATGGAAAATATCCAAATTATGTTTACAAACTTAGAAAAGCTTTATATGGTCTAAAACAAGCACCTCGTGCTTGGTATGAAAGACTCAGAAGTTACTTAATAAACTCAGGTTTTCGAATTGGAAAAGCAGACCAAACACTATTTATTAAAAATATAAATAAAGTTATCTTAATTGTACAAATTTATGTAGATGATATCATTTTTGGTTCAACTAATGAAGAACTATGTAAAGAGTTTTCTACTATTACGATAAATGAATTTGAAATGTCACATATGAGAGAGTTATCATACTTCCTCGGATTACAAATTAAACAGTTTTCAAATGGGATTTTTATTAATCAAGAAAAATATTGTAATCATCTAATTAAACAATTTGGTTTAGACAACACTTCCGGAAAACCAACTCCTATGAGTACTACAGCTCATCTTGATCAAGATGAGAAAGGAAAAAGTGTTGATTAAAAACTATATAGAAGTGTGATCGGTTCGTTACTTTATTTAACTGCAAGCCGTCCTGATATAATGATGAGCGTATGTTTATGTGCAAGATTTCATGCAAATCCTAAAGAATCACATTCAAGAGCAGTGAAACGAATTCTAAGATATCTTAATAGTACTAAGGACTTCGATCTTTTTTATTCGAGGGAATGTCCATTCGAATTAGTATCTTACAGTAATGCTGGTTTTGGTAGATCTCGAACTGATAGGAAAAGTACGAGTGGTACGTGCCATTTTATTGGAAAATCACTTGTATCTTGGTTTAGTAAGAAACAGAATTGTGTATCACTCTCAACATGTGAAGCAGAATACATATCTGCTTCTTTAGCTTGTGCTCAGGTAATCTATATGCAACAAACACTAAGAGATTTTGGAGTAAATTTAACTAAATCAACAATATATTGTGATAACACAAGTGCAATAAATTTATCCACCCATAAATCATTCACGAACTAAACATATTGACATTCGTCACCACTTTCTTCATGATAACTAAGAAAAAGAAATTATAATTTTAGAACATATCTTAACTGAAAATCAAATTGTCGACATATTTACTAAAACTTTATTAGAAAATATGTTTATAAAACTTAAATGGGAATTGAGAATTATGTCAGTCAAAGATATACAAGTTACAATAAATTGTTCTACACAAAATTTTTACAACAAAAGAAGTTCATATGAACTAATCAAATTTAGCTAAAGGCTAAAATTAGCTTCTTCCCTAAAACCACTCATTATGTTTAGCTACTTTTCTGGCTATAATTTCCTTTAATTCCAAAGCCACATATTCTTTGCAACCTAACCTATATAAGTATATGATATCGTTAAAATAAACACACAAACAATAATTTCAAAAGAAAGCATAAACTCTTCCAAAATGTCATCAGACAACTCAAATTCATCAATTAACATTACCTTTACAACGGATAGTTCTGCGGAAACTCCTCATTTTCCTACATCAACTCCTCGAAATGAACCTACGTATAGATGGGGAGATTATCATATAGGATTTACACCGGATTCGAAGAAGGCAAAACGTGCTCTTTTCTCTTCACCTGACACCAAGAGAAAAATCGATGAAATTCATCATTATCAAAAAGAGCATATAGCACTTCAAAAGGAACTATACTTTGAACAAAAAGTTACCGCAACTCGCTTGAGGTTCTTGAGAAAATTGCTTTTAAGTTCTGTAGTCCAAAAAGAAGAATGCTTCCGAACCTCTGCCTATTCCACCTAATCCTATTGATCCTTCTTCATCATATCGAACTAAAGATGTTCCGTTGAATCCTACAATGAAGTATTACACGTATTCCCCTCAAAGACCTTCATACAGTCTGAACACTTAGGATAGAAATTACAAGGCACATGAAGGAAAACGATTCTCAACACCAACAAAGACTCCATCCCCTAAACATTAATTAGCTTTTAAGTTTATTAGCAATTTTTATTTTTCATAAAATATATTGTTGTTTGAATTATTTTTTTCTCTAAAACATGTATTCTCTTTCATAATAAATGATTTTCTTTATAAATACACAAAACAAACTTCTAACTTATATCAAACAGACGTCTGAATACTGGGCAATAATAATTTTTCGTACAAAAACCGACGTATGCCCCAACAGAAAAAGACGTCTGAAAATGGTTAAAAATGAACTATATTTTTGTTGTCATTTTTTTCTAAAAACAGACGTCAGATCTTTAAAATCAGATGTTTGATAGATGAAGTAAAAAAATTCCAACGTACCAGATACAGACGTCTAGCCACAAAAAAACAGACGTCAGAAATAGCACCAAAATAAACTAAATCCTTGCGAGTTTGAATTATTGAAAAATCAGACATATGAATTTTTTTACCAGACGTCTGAGTCCGATCAGACATTTTTTATAAACAGACACACACCTTTTTACCCAACCAACATTTCATTTCATCTCTTTACTTTTCACTTTTACCTTTTCACTCTCTATAAAACCCTAGCCCCCAAAATTATCAGTCTCTTCAAAAAATTCGAACTTTCTAACAAATCATCATGGCAAATCGACAAAATAGGTTAAGCTAACAAGTATCTGATCCTCCTTCTGATAAGCTAATTCAACGATGGCTTTGGGATGACACCGCAAAAGAAAGGCACAAAGCAATGAAGAATTCAAAATTTTTTGAAGGGGCTTTCGTAAAATTCGATGCTTTCTCCAATTAATGTCCCCTTCACTATGCTAGAAATTATAATTTTGAGTCTTTAGTAGATTATAACACAAACAATGTCAAAATCTACCCTTTGCTTGTTACCACATAAGGCATCAAAACACTACCGATTGCGTTTGGTCTATGGTATGTGGAAAGCATATTCTTCTTCCGATTCAAAGGTTAGATCAAATTCTATATTGTGCTTGGCAAGGTGTTGATATTGATACTGTAGAAGTTGACATGACTATGAGAGATGAAATATCACACAAATTCATTTACGACAATGTGCTTAAATTGGACGAACTTATTCTACTTACCTTTGCCCTCAAGCATGCTTATAAAATCGCATATTGGTTTGAACAATCCAACCCTGTAAAGGTAGCTATGAGAAAGTACACAAGCGAGATTTTCAAGCACTATATGCCTTGTATTCCAACAAGCAAATAAATTAGGAAAAATTAGTCTTGGCGAATGGGTTGATATCACTTATAGACGGAAGTATAAAACTCATCACTATGGTGCCTATATCACGCGCATTCTCCTTGATTCTCAAGTCCAAATACCAGATACTTCTTCTCTTAGCATTGAAGAAATCGGGCCAAAAACATTGAAACTTATGGATATTGACCCAAACCCTTTGACATTGGAATATATGTCTTTTGAGAGTTTGACTGAACATGTAGCATCTCAAGTAGAAACTTTTATAGCCGAGTCCTCTTGTGGTCGTCGCCTAGGGAAGAAGAAAAAGAAGGTATCCATGTTATCTCCCCGACCTCCCGTCTAAACAAGCCTTAGTCACACTCTCTCGCAATCAATCTAAAATATACAAAGATCTCAAACGTTTTGACAGTAGAACCAACAAAAAGTTTGATTCAGTCAAAGGCTTCTTAAACAAAATTTGGGAGAAAATTGCTTGCACCGGCTCTCAATCATCTCAAGCTTATGATCCTACTCCTTTCCAATAGTCATCTAGCTCCGCTGATGAAGTTCCTGATACAAGTTCTGACCATGGTGATCCTAAGGGAGGAGATACTAGTGTGGGTAAAAGCGTACTGACGTCGGAAAGTTGTAAGATATGGTGGCATGGCTCTTAGTACTATATTTTGCGTAAAACACATATTTAATTATGGGTTTGTAATATTTTTTGGCACTTTGATCTATCTTTCAGTACAAAACTCTACTATGTGCTTGGTATGTTATGTCTGAATGTTGTTCTTATCTATGATATGTCTGTGATTATGTTATAACTGTGTGTTGTGCATAACAAGTTTTAATCCTTCGTATATAAGTATCTCCTTTTTGTCAATGACAAAGGGGGAGAAACATATGCATATCGAAAGGGGGAGCCACATATATAGTTGTCATTATCAAAAAGGTGGAGAATGTTGAATCTCGCTATATATAGCGTTTTGATTATGACAACTATACATGTACATATATATGTATATATATATATATATATATATATATCAACTAACTCTGTTTTGCAGGAAGATATTCGACTACAGATTCAAGAACTCAGATTAAAGATTATATATGTGTAGAGTCTGTGAGTTTTAGTTTAAACTTTTTAAAATCTTCCTTGATGATACACACACATTTTATAATTGGATTTTCAAATGACAAATACAAAGACAAAGGTCTGTTATAGGAAACAGATGTTTGAAATACTTCTACCAGACGTCTATTTGCTGAAATGAATTTCAATTTCATACAATATTCAGACGTCTGGCCTGAATATTTCAAACGTCTGAATTGACCACAAAATGACCTATTTTTTTTGCTGTTTGAATTTAAACTTGAAAACAGACATCTGAAATTTTAATTCAAACATCTGAATACGAAGGGATGCAACTTAAAATGAAGAGTCATAACTTTCCAATTCATAATTCTTGATCGAATCTATTCATGATAAGTTGTAGTATTATGTATATTATAAATAGAGGCTTGACTACGTGATTCAATTATCGAAATTTACTTGAATTCTTTCTATCTTAATAAAAGCATTCATTAAACTCTATTTCCATATTTTGAGATTTCAAATCTTATTCAAAGCTTCCATACTCTTTCGTAAACTATATGATTATCATCAAGGAAAGATTATAGGAAGATTGTACATCGAATTGACATATTCTTATTATCAAGAACATAAGTTGTCATCAAATTATTTGTATAGTGGAAGTCCTCTTCGGCAATTGATGCAACAATTCCCCTTCGGGTGTTCAGGTAATTGTGAACCTGTTCCTTCGGGTGAAGTGAGGGTTATTGTTTTAGTGAAATACCAGAAGGGAGTCTTGGACTGGACGTAGGACAGTGGTCCGAACCAATATAAAATCGACTATGTGATTTTTACTTACTACTACTATTCTACTATATACACCTTACCTTACTTATACTCCATACTATACGATCCTACCGCTGCATAGACTATTTCAATTATAAGTATTTTTCAAAGCTCTCAATAAAGATTTATTTCTATATTATATTTTGTTTCACTGCGATGTGAAACTCTATGTATTGTTGGTTAGTTTGTTCTTCTTTTCTTCTATTCTAATATTTCTTTCTTATCATTTCTCATCCTCTTATTATTTTCTTTTAACTATCTGGTGTTTTTGATATTAACTTTTGGCAAGTAATACAGGTTAATGTATTATTGTCAAAAATCGGGCGTCGAATTCTGTTGGGTCGTTACAGGAAGGGTTGTTACATTTAATAGGTATGTCATTTACCACCGTGGAATATAACATAGGGTTATATTAAGCTTATTAATGAACTTAAACCTACTAAGTTAAACCTATCTGATTAATAAGCTAAGATGTTCATGTCTACTGTTAAATATTTGAGGGGACTCTTAAAATCATAGTTTGGGGGCTAAGCCTAGGGTAAGCTTGTGTCAATCTGTTGTTTGCCTGAAACCCATATCAATCAGTACCCTCATATTATCAAGTGAATCTCACACTACGTAGAGACTAGAGCATGCTTTACTGATGGATGATTGTAAGAGGTTCAAATTCTAGAGGTAGGTACGGGTGCATTTCGGTGAAGTCATGAACGTGCAAGGGTCTGATGGGGGAAGATAAGACTCTGTAACACCGGCGGGTAGGGCTGTGTCTTTTAAAATTGATGTGTTCGGGACTGATATCCCTAAGTGCCATGTCTAGCACAGGCTATTCGTGTCTGTTAGAAGCCGATCAATGGGCAGCATTAGTAAAAATCCTTCATAATTATTTGTTTCTTGTTGAATCTGTAGAAGTGAAAGGTCAATCTACCCTATCTGACTATTATTATTGTTATTATGGGTGGAAATTAGACACGGGCCCGACCCATCGGGTCTAGGCGGGTCGGGTTTTGTCGGGTCTAAACCAAACATTTTCAATATCTGGACCCCACCTGACCCGGGATTCGTTTCGCATCGGGTCGGTTCGGGTTTTGTTGGGCGGTAACAATAAAAATACACATATTTTATGGCTTTTTGGTCGGATATTTCGGGTCGGGTTTTATCGAGTCTTTATTGTATTTTTCATCACCTAGACTCAACCCAAGACCTGTCGGGTTCGATTCGAGTTCGGGTCTTTTCGGGTGGGTTTGGTTTTTCGGTTCTCGGTTCTAACTGCTAGTCCTAATTTTTATCATTATTGTCTTTTTATAAGAATAGCCAGTCCTTATTTCAGTTCATATCAGTTATTGTTCACCTTTAGTTATGTATAGACACTTACCCTTTTACGACCCTAGAACCACTATTTATTTGTTTCACTTAACTTAGCGAGTCGAGCTGGTAATCACAACAGCTTACCAGGCTTTATGTCTTACCCATTTCCTATCTTCCTTTCTCTTTTCTTTCTCCCAGGATTACAGGGAGAAAGTACATAGTTCAAATTTCTTTGTTAGCTTTGTCGTGATGGATTTATGTAAGTTGGATTACTTCATGTTCTCTTTCCAATGTTAGGTTGTATCTTTTTGACTATATTTGGGGGAGAATATTATTTTACTCTGATGTTGTTTTTTACTGAGATTTTGAGACATGGCATTTTGTAACTATTTAGTTAAATGAAACAAAAACAGTTTTGTATTTTGTACATTAAAAGTTTCTTCTTCCTCTGTAAATTTATTATTTTATGTCTTGTGAAATCTTAGTCTCTGTGACTTTTTTGTCTTTATACGTACAGTGCTTCTTACTTTCGCAATGAAATCTTCATATGAGTGACATTAAGGAATGTGGGCTATTTCATTTGGTATCAGAGCCTAAGGTTACCAAGATCACTGAAGTTTGTTTTAAAAGAAAGAATTTTCAAAAGAAAACACATTTTTCTTAAATCAAAAGTTACTTTTGAAAATAAAATATCTCATATAGTCAATTAAAACCTTCCTTTGACCCTTTCTAAATCTTTATCTTTTTAGTTGAGTTATAAGGAATTCTATCTAAGCTTTCCTTTATGCGCAGAAATTTGATTATTGGACAAACCCTTTTTAGTTTAGTAGTTGGAAAAGGTCGAAGATAGAAAGAAACTTGTTGTTTGAAAGATATTAAAACGGGTTAATTATGGATGAAACCACCTTATTAGTTTAGTGATAAAAAGGATAGTTTGAAGTTAAGAATAACCTAGAATGATTGGTTAAGAAAAAGAGATGTATTTCCATGGTTGGGCTTGAAATTAAAATAGAAAACTTCATTGCAAGAATGAATGGATGGGTGCGAAATAGGGATTTTACCGTATCATGCACTATCCGACAACTTGAAGATAATCTAAAAGAAATATCTCGCAATTACGGATTTCTATAAATTAAATTGTCTTATACTATGGAAATAGGTTTCTATACATTTTCGGTAACCAATTAATTAGGGAACTTCCAAAAAAAGTGAAATTAAGGATGGCAAGTAAAAGGTCAACATGAGTATACTAATGTTAAAAGGATTATAATGAACATATAAGAAGATATAAATTGGACATTAAGACAGAAATGGTAAAAAGGCAAGGATTGGTGGAAGAAAGAATGTTATCTATCTTTAGTTCTTGCTAGTTTTCCTTTTTTTAGGAATATTTTGTCCCTTTTCCTTTGATATATTGGTTGGGGTGATTGCATGGGACCATAGCCACGATGATTTGAGTCTTGTATAGCTTCTTTATTGTAGGCTTACTAGAGCGGTCCTTTACAGATATAGTAAATCCCCAAGTGTGTGATGATAACACTAGTGATTGTTTTGCACTTAGGCCTAATAGTAGTTTCTGAACCCTATAGGGATCGGCTTGATTATCTGCTTATCTGTGGTCAGTCGGGGTTGAAACTAAAATCTTGATGTTTGAGGGATTATCAAATAGATCCTATTGTTTTTGGTTTCACTAAAATCCGGATTGTTTTGCACCCGGTACATTCAATTGAAGTTTGAAATCGAATTATCGAACTACCGCGCCATTTTCAATTCCTTTATAATTAAAATAAAATATTTATATTCTAACGACGACGTATATAATATATATGCTCGAATTATATTCAAAATAAATTTCTCGTCGTTTTTATTTAAAATAATTTATTTTAAATATTCAAAATTCGCTAAAATTGCCAAAATAAAAATTTTAAACTGGCCCGGATTTTCGGGTTGTTACAATCTCCCCCACTTAAAACTTTTCGTCCCCGAAAAGGAACAAAGTCGAAAGTGGTTTGATTAATCAACTCTACGTTCGATCTGGCTTCCATTCTCCAACTTTTCAGTTTCTAAGAATTTTCAAAATTTTGGCTAACACCCGGAATTTTCGAAAAATTTCGCCATAACCTCCCCTGCACCGGGAGCCATGGGAAAATCCCGAAATTGCCGTATAGGCCTTCTGATCTCAAAAAGAAAAAGAAAAGGCCAAGCGGCTAGCCAATAGGCTCATAAAATCATCATCACCCAAACAAAACAGTAAATTATATAGTAAACATGTACCTATTTGTCGGGCAAACAAATTTTATTCTCTGCTCTAGCCTCATTTCTATGACTTGTTCAATGTAAGTACAAGTATATGCAAGCAAATGCGACTAATTTTCAATATAATTAAATATTTGGTTCAATTAGGCTAAATGGTTAAAAATTATCAAACAAATAAACAAACAACATAAACATCAATCAATTAGTGAATTAACGTTTCAAATTCATAATTTTGATACATATACAGAAAATCATGTTTTTGATGCCAAATCACAACAATAAACCTATCTATATAAGTTTTGGTTCTAACACCAGTCTAATGGAAATATATAGATATCACAACTTCAAAACACGAACATAAGTTCTGATGATGATCGATCAATCATCAGAACCATCTCCGGGTGTCTAGAATGTGATTCTATATCTATCCAGTATATTAAAATTTCAAATACACGTTTGCAAGGCGTATATGTAAAATCTTTATATACTGGACTGTCCAAATCAATATAAACTAAATAATCAAATACAAATAATTGATTTTAAATTTTCAAAACAAAATTGGTTTTCATTTGTTTAATTTTAAAAATTTACTCTTCACACTCATTCTAGGATACTACTGATCCCATCTCTAACGAGTCATTCTAATTGGATATTACTAATCCAATATCTGATGAATTCTTTCGTATGGTTCTAATGTGTCTTGTTCTCTGAGCTTTGTAAACCAAAGCTCTGATACCAAATGAAGCGACCCGAACTTCCCCGGTCTCCGAAGAGATGAGAAAGAACGAATTACTGTGAGGACAAGACAAATCAGAACGCAGACGAAAGAACATTTCATTGCATATTACAACAATTCCATTAGATACAAGAATATACAGAGTATAATTGAATAAATTACATTCGATAAATATCAGAGATTACAATACATTACATGGCAGCGTAAAATAATTCAATGCACAACTAGAAGAGATATACGGATACAAAGCTTTCTGGATATCATCCCAGCTGTAAACCAGGATCCTGTGAATATAAATCTGCAAAACCAAAACTACTAGCTGCCCGTGTCAAAATAAGGGCACCCAGAGTTTAGGTTGAAACAATAAACTCCAGGTCAGTCATGTGACTGGTGTGAGAACTAAAACAGTTATTAATCTTTATTTTTAAAGTTAGGTAAATCAAGGGACCACGCTGTATAACACGGAACGGGTTTCCTCCCAAGAACACCAGTGCATAAAACAACAGCGCAATGCTAAATAAAGAAAAATGAAGCTATTATAAGACACAGGTCCCATCACATAATGCAACGCAAGCCGGAGGATAAGGTTTTTACCTTATAATAGCCAAGAATGCTTGATACGTTTAAAACAAATCATTTGATACTTTTATAAGTGCATATTGTATAAAATATCTTCAAATCATAAGTATCAATCATAGACGGCATAAGCGCCCCATCCCACTATGTCGCCATACTAGGCTCTACAAATAAAACCGAAATACACGTATCGGAAATTGGATTTCCATCATGGTGGCTCCAGATTCGAAAGATCGACCGCGTAATGCAATTCCCCACGGCTTACGTCCCAACAAGAGAAAACACCATCTGCACATCCGCACATTTGGGATCAGAGTACCACCGCGGCTTACGTCCCAGCGAGAGAAAACACCGCTTACTCTATATATCCCTGAGCACTAAGCTCATCTCGGTCGACCGAATCCATGACACCACTAAGGTGCCCATCCACTAAAAAGCATACTGATCAAACCATCAGTTTACCACCATACCGGGATGTGAGGCTCGCGAATCAACGCTATACACAAAGCCATGCTATATCAGCTGCGCTTTGATCATCATCCACCAAACTTTGCTTTTCAACAAAAGTATGGATCACTGCATCTCAGCATGCCACGCTATCAATCCATATCGTACCACTGATTTCTGCCAATATATAACCTCTGAGCTCGTATGTCTCAGAGAAGGGCGTTAAGCAAGAGAATAAATTCTCCGCCGCCAAACAGATGTATATTTAGCAGAGATCAACGAATACAATATAAAGGAATACAATGTCTGACACACCATCCATTTACAAGTTCGTTCTTGGTTTTAGCGAAACCGGAGGCACTTTCCTCGCATATCCATCCATCTCCAAGTACGTCTGGACGACCACCAACTATTTCCATCCACTTGGGTGTACAGCCCAATCAGGATCGTCAGTAATTATCCCAACGATGTGAAGACTTCCGTTCTTCAACCACCGTCTTCATCTTCGACAGATCGTCGAATCAGTTATTCAGAATGGGTATAAACCCGGCCTTTCCGAACAACCCGCGCATATTAAAAATAAATGTTACACAAACACAACATACGCCTCATTCCAATTCATTAGTTACTAACCGTAAATTAGTAAGAGAGCAATTCCCCAAATATTAACCGCGAAGGCCGAAACCAACATCAGATAAATATCCAGGAAACCATTCTTCTTAACTAACCTTCGGCTAGTTTCTAAATTTCAATTCTTAGGGAAAGGTTACCATTAATTTTATCCAAGATAAATTCTTTAAAATTTATCCTTTAATCTTCCTTTGGATGTCATTTCAAACCAAATTATGGTTTTCCAAACTAGTCGAGATTAGCGAACCATACCGAAGTAATTATTTAATTTATTTCCCAATCCCAACCTATTCATCCCATGAAGCAAAACTGGTAATACTCCATATTTAACACCACAGTGTTATCGGTAAAATTAATTACCATTTCACGTTCAAATCTGATTAAAGATTTAACTATCGCTTTGGAGCAAAACTGGTGATACTCCATTCTCGCTCATTTTCTAAAGTTGATAATTTAAATTATCAACCCACATTTCAATTTAATTGAAGATTCATTAAAACTCTTTTTACTGGGTTAAAGAACTAGTGTCATTTAAAACACAGTTCACGATAAACCCAAATCACATTCTATTTATTATCGGGTTAAAGAACTAGTGTTATTTAAAACACAGTTCACGATAAACCCATGAATCAATTCTATTTAAACCCATTTCAAATCCAATTTATTTATTTAAAAATAAATGGGTTTTAATTTCAGTTCAAAACTAGTTCATTTCGATAAAAATCTATTTTTATCTTTTCAAATATGGAGTTTTTCATCCCAATTTTTCCCAAATCATTTCTTATGATTTTACACTAATTATTACTATTTTTAATAATTTTATCAAGGCCTGTATAGTCGATTTCCATCAACGGCCATCGAACTGCACTTACAGCGACCTTTTCCAAATTTGATTTGGACGTATCTCCAAATCCAACCGTTAGATTTCAATTTTCTAATATTCGTTAGAAAGCTCTTTTTGATACGAACCCAACGGTTCCGGTTTTAGGAGAATCCGACGGTCGGATCTCCCGTAATGTCCGTTCGAAATCAATGGTCGAAATTCGCGAACTACCGCGACGCGTTCTATTCAGGCCATTATATTATATATATAATATATATAATATATATTTCGTCGATTACTATTTAAAACGGATTTTATAAATAGCTTCAAATTTGTTTCAAAAACATTTCAACTTCCATTTCAAATTCAAATCAAAATTGAATTTTCTATTATAAATCCTTTACTTTCATTTCTATTTGATTTCAATTCAAATCAAATTCGTTTTCTGTTCAATTCAAATCAAATTCGTTATATATTCAATTGAAATCAATTTTGTTTTATATTCAATTCGAATTCAATTCGTTTTCTATTCAATTCAAATCAAATTCGTTATATATTCAATTGAAATCAAATTCGTTTTATATTCAATTTGAATTCAATTCGTTTTCTATTCAATTCAAATCAAATTCGTTATATATTCAATTGAAATCAATTTTGTTTTATATTCAATTCGAATTCAATTCGTTTTCTATTCAATTCAAATCAAATTCGTTATATATTCAATTGAAATCAAATTTGTTTTATATTCAATTCGAATTCAATTCGTTTTCTATTCAATTCAAATTGGATTTCTATTCGATTCAATTCAAATTGGTTTTCTATTCGATTCAATTCAAATTGGTTATATATTCAATTCAATTCAAATTTAAAAACGAATATAATCGATATAAAAATCGTTCGTGTCAAAATAGCGCATCTCTAATCAATACAGCTTTATATATTTCAATAATTCCTTTATTCTATTCAACAAATGAATATTTATTTTTGTCAACACACGACTAATCTCAACGAATGAGTACTGTCCACGTGTGACTATTTTGTTAAAATATTTCGTTCAACACATGACTAATCTCAACGGATGAGTACAGTCAACACATGAACCTTTATTTTATAATATTCTTTATTTTCTAAATTGGAATGAGGCCCAATCAATTACCATATAAAGTTAATTATATGGATTCCATACAACGCATGTATATAATATCAACGATAGATAATCAACCATCAACCAAAGTGCACTACACTATATAAGCATCAAATATAGATATCTAACGCTTATAACAGCCTGTCAATCAATCGATCGACTTACAACTAATTATTGGGATTAGTGTATGCCGTATTTTATCCCAATAACCGTGTGGGGTTTCAAACAATCAAACGCAGATTTTATTTGTGCAGTTGGGCGATGTGTAAAATTTATCGACCCAATCAATATCAGTCAAATCAGTGTATATAAACAAATCGGCCGATTTGTTTATAGATATTTATTTATTCACATTCACGTTAAAAATTATATTTTTAACGATAAAATATTTTTAACTATATAAATATTTTATTTTCTTTCAACACATTAATTTTTAGTTCATTTACCCAATAAAATGATATTTTTATTTTTCTAACTTATTTTAGAAAATTTCGGCGGCATAACGGCACGATACTAGAAACGGGACGAGGCCTAGCCTTATCCCCGGTCTAGTGAAGGCCCATGCCATTCACACATCAATCAAATCCATTCAATTCACCAAACAATTCAATTCACCAAACAATTCAATTCAAACCAAATAATCTAACCAACTACACAAACAAGTCCATGGTCTGTGGACGATTGTGTAGGGTGCTACTAAGCACCGTCTGCATCCTAATATAAATATATAACTAGAAAAGAAATTGAAGAGTGAGAAATTCTCACCAATAGCTATCCTAACTCCACGGCACTTCCTATGTAGAACATCTCCACCGTGCTCGCCTTTCTTCACTTTCGTTGCCCGTAGCCACTACATATATAAGAATCGAATTTTTACTTTGCTATTCAATATATAAAAATCGAATTTTTACTATGCTATTCAATATATAAAAATCGAATTTTTACTTTGCTATTCAATATATAAAAATCGAATTTTTACTATGCTATTCAATATATAAAAATCGAATTTTTACTTTGCTATTTTTATCTTCAAAACTTTTGCTATTTTTATATTCAAAAATAATACTCCTTTTTATTCAAAACTAATGCTTATTTTATTTTACAAACAATGCTTATTTTATTTTTCAAACAATGCTTATTCCTTTTAAAACTAATTTAAAAATAATGCTTTTATATAAAAAAACCGATTTAAAAATAATGCTTAATATATATAAAATCTAGTTTAAAACTCTAATCTCATTTACTTAACTAATTAAATAATTTCTGAAATTAACAATTACCTTAACTTCACTAACCCATCATTAAGGCTAATCAGCCTTCCTCCTTTTGAACGCTGCAGGTTTACAAGGGGAACCAAACCCATTTTGCTCGAATTAAAAACTTCCACCTTGCACGCTGAACGGAGGGCCGGATGACGATCAGAGGGGTCGACGACGTCGACCTTGGGGAGGGCAGCCATCGCCATGACCGAGGCGACGATCGGTGGGCCCAGGAGGTCAGAAATGACCTGCGAACGACAACCCTTTGTGGCTCGAGAACTTCTGCTTTACCCTATGAAAACTCATCAGATCGGTATGGTATCAAAGAGGGAAAAAGGGCACTTCAATTTTGTATTTAATATTTGGGGAATCATTGAAGAGATTGTGCGAAAAATCAAGGAGAAAATCAGAGCGTTTTCCGCCTTAGAACGAGATGGAGGCGGGCTTTGAAGAGTTGACCGTGGAATTCACGTTTGACCATCTTTCTAGGGTTTGACCCTTTTTATAAAAATTATTTAATATTATTTAATTCGCAGAAAAAGGAGATTTTGCATACGAATCCCAAATCAAACCCAACGACTGACGCCCCTAGCTAATCACCCCCATTCCGAACACAATGGGATATGTTTCATATGCCCATTCGACTGTTACGGTCAGTTATTCTTCAAATTAAAATATAAATCTTTATATATTCAATTTAAACGTACATTTCAAATTACCGGTGCCACATACTGACTCTGAAAATTCCTTAAGAAATATTTTCTAGCTCCGTATTGACGATATGGTCCTAACAAAACTAGTTTCGTTGAATTCTGAGACCGTTGGAAAAATGGCCATTTTCCAGTCGATTAAAATCAACTGAAACTGGTCAAATACGTTTTCCTTTGCCACGCTCACATATTGATTCGAAAAATTATGAAATTTGGAATCTAACAATAATTTGACATCCCGGATCCAACAAAAGTGGTTTCGTCGAAATCCGAGGTCGTTTGCAAATTTCCCATTTTTAAGGGCCTGAATTCCATAGCGACTATTCAGAATTTTCAACTGGACGTATCTTTTGATTCCCGCTATGAAATCTTGATTCGTTGGAAAGAAATTATCAAATAGATCCTATTGTTTTTGGTTTCACTAAAATCCGGATTGTTTTGCACCTGGTACATTCAATTGAAGTTTGAAATCGAATTATCGAACTACCGCGCCATTTTCAATTCCTTTATAATTAAAATAAAATATTTATATTCTAACGACGACGTATATAATATATACGCTCGAATTATATTCAAAATAAATTTCTCATCGTTTTTATTTAAAATAATTTATTTTAAATATTCAAAATTCGCTAAAATTGCCAAAATAAAAATTTTAAATTGGCCCGGATTTTCGGGTTGTTACAATCTCCCCCACTTAAAACTTTTCGTCCCCGAAAAGGAACAAAGTCGAAAGTGGTTTGATTAATCAACTCTACGTTCGATCTGGCTTCCATTCTCCAACTTTTCAGTTTCTGAGAATTTTCAAATTTTCAAAAATTTGGCTAACACCCGGAATTTTCGAAAAATTTCGCCATAACCTCCCCTGCACCGGGAGCCATGGGAAAATCCCGAAATTGCCATATAGGCCTTCTGGTCTCAAAAAGAAAAAGAAAAAGCCAAGCGGCTAGCCAATAGGCTCATAAAATCATCATCACCCAAACAAAACAGTAAATTATATAGTAAACATGTACCTATTTGTCGGGCAAACAAATTTTATTCTCTGCTCTAGCCTCCTTTCTATGACCTGTTCAATGTAAGTACAAGTATATGCAAGCAAATGTGACTAATTTTCAATATAATTAAATATTTGGTTCAATTAGGCTAAATGGTTAAAAATTATCAAACAAATAAACAAACAACATAAACATCAATCAATTAGTGAATTAACGTTTCAAATTCATAATTTTGATACATATACAGAAAATCATGTTTTTGATGCCAAATCACAACAATAAACCTATCTATATAAGTTTATGTTCTCACACCAGTCTAATGGAAATATATAGATATCACAACTTCGAAACACGAACATAAGTTCTGATGATGATCGATCAATCATCAGAACCATCTCCGGGTGTTTAGAATGTGATTCTATATCTATCCAGTATATTAAAATTTCAAATACACGTTTGCAAGGCGTATATGCAAAATCTTTATATACTGGACTGTCCAAATCAATATAAACTAAATAATCAAATACGAATAATTGATTTTAAATTATCAAAACAAAATTGGTTTTCATTTTTTTAATTTTAAAAATTTACTCTTCACATTCGTTCTAGGATACTACTGATCCCATCTCTAACGAGTCATTCTAATTGGATATTACTAATCCAATATCTGATGAATTCTTTCGTATGGTTCTAATGTGTCTTGTTCTCTGAGCTTTGTAAACCAAAGCTCTGATACCAAATGAAGCGACCCGAACTTCCTCGGTCTCCGAAGAGATGAGAAAGAACGAATTACTGTGAGGACAAGACAAATCAGAACGCAGATAAAAGAACATTTCATTGCATATTACAACAATTCCATCAGATACAAGAATATACAGAGTATAATTGAATAAATTACATTCGATAAATATCAGAGATTACAATACATTACATGGTAGCGGAAAATAATACAATGCACAACTAGAAGAGATATACGGATACAAAGCTTTCCGGATATCATCCTAGCTGTAAACCAGGATCCTGTGAATATAAATCTGCAAAACCAAAACTACTAGCTACCCGTGTCAAAATAAGGGCACCCAGAGTTTAGGTTGAAACAATAAACTCCAGGTCAGTCATGTGACTGGTGTGAGAACTAAAACAGTTATTAATCTTTATTTTTAAAGTTAGGTAAATCAAGGGACCACGCCGTATAACACGGAACGTGTTTCCTCCCAAGAACACTAGTGCATAAAACAACAGCGCAATGCTAAATAAAGAAAAATGAAGCTATTATAAGACCCAGGTCCCATCACACAATGCAACGCAAGCCGGAGGATAGGGTTTTTACCTTATAATAGCCAAGAATGCTTGATACGTTTAAAACAAATCATTTGATACTTTTATAAGTGCATATTATATAAAATATCTTCAAATCATAAGTATCAATCATAGACGGCATAAGCGCCCCATCCCACTATATCGCCATACTAGGCTCTACAAATAAAACCGAAATACACGTATCAGAAATTGGATTTCCATCATGGTGGCTCCTAATTCGAAAGATCGATCGCGTAATGCAATTCCCCACGGCTTACGTCCCAACAAGAGAAAACACCGTCTGCACATCTGCACATTTGGGACCAGAGTACCACCGCGGCTTACGTCCCAGAGAGAGAAAACACCGCTTACTCTATATATCCCTGAGCACTAAGCTCATCTCGGTCGACCGAATCCACGACACCACTAAGGTGCCCATCCACTAAAAAGCATACTGATCAAACCATCAGTTTACCACCATACCGGGATGTGAGGCTCGCGAATCAACGCTATACACAAAGCCATGCTATATCAGCTGTGCTTTGATCATCATCCACCAAACTTTGCTTTTCAACAAAAGTCTGGATAACTGCATCTCAGCATGCCACGCTATCAATCTATATCGTACCACTGATTTCTGCCAATATATAACCTCTGAGCTCGTATGTCTCAGAGAAGGGCGTTAAGAAAGAGAATAAATTCTCCGCCGCCAAACAGATATATATTTAGCAGAGATCAACAAATACAATATAAAGGAATACAATGTCAGACACACCATCCATTTACAAGTTCGTTCTGGGTCTGAACGAAACCGGAGGTACTTTCCTCGCATATCCATCCATCTCCAAGTACGTCTGGACGACCACCAACTATTTCCATCCTCTTGGGTGTACAGCCCAATCAGGATCGTCAGTAATTATCCCAACGATGTGAAGGCTTCCAGTCTTCAACCACCGTCTTCATCTTCGACAGATCGTCGAATCGGTTATTCAGAATGGGTATAAACCCGGCCTTTCCGAACAACCCGTGTATATTAAAAATAAATGTTACACAAACACAACATACGCCTCATTCCAATTCATTAGTTACTAACCGTAAATCAGTAAGAGAGCAATTCCCCAAATATTAACCCCGAACGCCGAAACCCACATCAGATCAATATCCAGGAAACCATTCTTCTTAACTAACCTTCAGCTAGTTTCTAAATTTCAATTCTTAGGGAAAGGTTCCCATTAATTTTATCCAAGATAAATTCTTTAAAATTTATCCTTTAATCTTCCTTTGGATATCATTTCAAACCAAATTATGGTTTTCCAAACTAGTCGAGATTAGCGAACCATACAGAAGTAATTATTTAATTTATTTCCCAACCTATTCATCCCATGAAGCAAAACTGGTAATACTCCATATTTAACACCACAGTGTTATCGGTAAAATTAATTACCATTTCACGTTCAAATCTGATTAAAGATTTAACTATGCTTTGGAGCAAAACTGGTGATACTCCATTCTCGCTCATTTTCTAAAGTTGATAATTTAAATTATCAATCCACATTTCAATTTAATTGAAGATTCATTAAAACTCTTTTTACTGGGTTAAAGAACTAGTGTCATTTAAAACACAGTTCACGATAAACCCAAATCACATTCTATTTATTATCGGGTTAAAGAACTAGTGTTATTTAAAACACAGTTCACGATAAACCCATGAATCAATTCTATTTAAACCCATTTCAAATCCAATTTATTTATTTAAAAATAAATGGGTTTTAATTTCAGTTCAAAACTAGTTCATTTCGATAAAAATCTATTTTTATCTTTTCAAATATGGAGTTTTTCATCCCAATTTTTCCCAAATCATTTCTTATGATTTTACACTAATTATTACTATTTTTAATAATTTTATCAAGGCCCGTACAGTCGATTTCCATCAACGGCCATCGAACTGCACTTACAGCGACCTTTTCCAAATTTGATTTGGACGTATCTCCAAATCCAACCGTTAGATTTCAAATTTCTAATATTCGTTAGAAAGCTCTTTTCGATACGAACCAAACGGTTACGGTTTTAGGAGAATCCGACGGTCGGATCTCCCGTAATGTCCGTTCGAAATCAATGGTCGAAATTCGCGAACTGCCGCGGCGTGGCGCGTTCTATTCAGGCCATTATATTATATATATAATATATATTTCGTCTATTTCTATTTAAAATGAATTTTATAGATAGCTTCAAATTTGTTTCAAAAACATTTCAACTTCCATTTCAAATTCAAATCAAAATTGAATTTTCTATTATAAATCCTTTACTTTCATTTCTATTTGATTTCAATTCAAATCAAATTCGTTTTCTATTTAAGTCAAATCAAATTTGTTATATATTTAATTGAAATCAAATTCGTTTTATATTCAATTCGAATTCAATTCGTTTTCTATTCAATTCAAATCAAATTCGTTATATATTCAATTGAAATCAAATTCGTTTTATATTCAATTCGAATTCAATTCGTTTTCTATTCAATTCAAATCAAATTCGTTATATATTCAATTGAAATCAATTTTGTTTTATATTCAATTCGAATTCAATTCGTTTTCTATTCAATTCAAATCAAATTCGTTATATATTCAATTGAAATCAAATTTGTTTTATATTCAATTCGTTTTCTATTCAATTCAAATTGGATTTCTATTCGATTCAATTCAAATTGGTTTTCTATTCGATTCAATTCAAATTGGTTATATATTCAATTCAATTCAAATTTAAAAACGAATATAATCGATATAAAAATCGTTCGCGTCAAAATAGCGCATCTCTAATCAATACGACTTTATATATTTCAATAATTCCTTTATTCTATTCAACAAATGAATATTTATTTTTGTCAACACACGACTAATCTCAACGAATGAGTACTGTCCACGTGTGACTATTTTTGTTAAAATATTTCGTTCAACACATGACTAATCTCAACGGATGAGTACAGTCAACACATGAACCTTTATTTTATAATATTCTTTATTTTCTAAATTGGAATGAGGCCCAATCAATTACCATATAAAGTTAATTATATGGATTCCATACAACGCATGTATATAATATCAACGATAGATAATCAACCATCAACCAAAGTGCACTACACTGTATAAGCATCAAATATAGATATCTAGCGCTTATAACAGCCTGTCAATCAATCGATCGACATACAACTAATTATTGGGATTAGTGTATGTCGTATTTTATCCCAGTACCCGTGTGGGGTTTCAAACAATCAAACGCAGATTTTATTTGTGCAGTTGGGCGATGTGTAAAATTTATCGACCCAATCAATATCAGTCAAATTAGTGTATATAAACAAATCGGCCGATTTGTTTATAGATATTTATTTATTCACATTCACGTTAAAAATTATATTTTTAACGATAAAATATTTTTAACTATATAAATATTTTATTTTCTTTCAACACATTAATTTTTAGTTCATTTACCCAATAAAATGATATTTTTATTTTTCTAACTTATTTTAGAAAATTTCGGCGGCATAACGACACGATACTAGAAACGGGACGAGGCCTAGCCTTATCCCCGGTCTAGTAAAGGCCCACGCCATTCACACATCAATCAAATCCATTCAATTCACCAAACAATTCAATTCACCAAACAATTCAATTCAAACCAAATAATCTAACCAACTACACAACCAAACAAACAAGTCCATGGTCTGTGGATGATTGTGTCGGGTGCTACTAAGCACCGTCTGCATCCTAGTATATATATTAACTAGAAAAGAAATTGAAGAGTGAGAAATTCTCACCAATAGCTATCCTAACTCCACGGCACTTCCTATGTAGAACATCTCCACCGTGCTCGCCTTTCTTCACTTTCGTTGCCCGTAGCCACTACATATATAAGAATCGAATTTTTACTTTGCTATTCAATATAAAAAAATCGAATTTTTACATTGCTATTCAATATATAAAAATCGAATTTTTACTTTGCTATTCAATATATAAAAATCGAATTTTTACTATGCTATTCAATATATAAAAATCGAATTTTTACTTTGCTATTTTTATCTTCAAAACTTTTTCTATTTTTATCTTCAAAAATAATACTCCTTTTTATTCAAAACTAATGCTTATTTTATTTTACAAACAATGCTTATTTTATTTTTCAAACAATGCTTATTCCTTTTAAAACTAATTTAAAAATAATGCTTTTATATAAAAAAAATGATTTAAAAATAATGCTTAATATATATAAAATCTAGTTTAAAACTCTAATCTCATTTACTTAACTAATTAAATAATTTCTGAAATTAAGAATTACCTTAACTTCACTAACCCATCATTAAGGCTAATCAGCCTTCCTCCTTTTGAACGCTGCAGGTTTACAAGGGGAACCAAACCCATTTTGCTCGAATTAAAAACTTCCACCTTGCACGCTGAACGGAGGGCCGGATGACGATCAGAGGGGTCGACGACGTCGACCTTGGGGAGGGCAGCCATCGCCATGACCGAGGCGACGATCGGTGGGCCCAAGCGGTCAGCAACGACCTGCGAACGACAACCCTTTGTGGCTCGAGAACTTCTGATTTACCCCATGAAAACTCATCAGATCGGTATGGTATCAAAGAGGGAAAAAGGGCACTTCAATTTTGTATTTAATATTTGGGGAATCATTGAAGAGATTAGGCGAAAAATCAAGGAGAAAATCGGAGCGTTTTCCGCCTTAGAACGAGATGGAGGCGGGCTTTGAAGAGTTGACCGTGGAATTCACGTTTGACCATCTTTCTAGGGTTTGACCCTTTTTATAAAAATTATTTAATTCGTAGAAAAAGGAGATTTTGCATACGAATCCCAAATCAAACCCAACGACTGACGCCCCTAGCTAATCACCCCCATTCCGAACACAATGGGATATGTTTCATATGCCCATTCGACTGTTACAGTCAGTTATTCTTCAAATTAAAATATAAATCTTTATATATTCAATTTAAACATACATTTCAAATTACCGGTGCCACATGCTGACTCTGAAAATTCCTCAAGAAATATTTTCTAGCTCCGTATTGACGATACGGTCCTAACAAAACTAGTTTCGTCGAATTCTGGGACCGTTGGAAAAATGGCCATTTTCAAGTCGATTAAAATCAACTAAAACTGGTCAAACGCGTTTTCCTTTTCCACGCTCACATATTGATTCGAAAAATTATGAAATTTGGAATCTAACAATAATTTGACATCCCGGATCTAACAAAAGTGGTTTCGTCGAAATCCGAGGTGGTTTGCAAAATTCCCATTTTTAAGGGCCTGAATTCCATAGCGACTATTCAGAATTTTCAACTGGACATATCTTTTGATTCCCGCTATGAAATCTTGATTTGTCGGATTCGTTGGAAAGATATTATCAAATAGATCCTATTGTTTTTGGTTTCACTAAAATCCGGATTGTTTTGCACCCAGTACATTCAATTGAAGTTTGAAATTGAATTATCGAACTACCACGCCATTTTCAATTCCTTTATAATTAAAATAAAATATTTATATTCTAACGACGACGTATATAATATATACGCTCGAATTATATTCAAAATAAATTTCTCATCATTTTTATTTAAAATAATTTATTTTAAATATTCAAAATTCGCTAAAATTGCCAAAATAAAAATTTTAAACTGACCCGGATTTTCGGGTTGTTACAATAGTCGGGCTAGGACTATTTGTTTTGACTTCTTGCGACCCAAAGGGTCTGTCATGTTGATATTCCTATTTTTCTCAGTGCATCTCTAGGAAGGATTAGTTCAGTTCTATTTGTGTTATGTATATTACGAATATAATAAGTGGTTGAAAGATTATCTCTAGGAGAGAGAGAGATTAGTTTTCAGATCTGTATTTGTAGCAATGCTAAATCGGTAACTTTTTTTGGATAAAGCACATGGTGTAAGTGAGGATCGAGTTTCATGGTTTTGACTGGAATCTTCCCTAGCTATGGGAATATACCCTCAATGGATAGGTTGGAAGCTTAGGCAAGCTATCAGTATAATAAGTTGTCTTAGACGTTGGAAGGAAAGTGGGTTTTCTTAGGGTTACCCGAACTCGAGCGTTAACCAATGAAGGGTTAGTTGGATTGGAATATTTTACTCCTTAAACCCTATCTTTAAAAAATATTAGTATGGCCTTTATGTTGGAACTTTCCACATGTATTTTAAGGAAGTAATTGGACTTCAGTTGTAATGGAAAACTTTTCGGAAAAAGCCAAGTAAAAGGATTTTTGAAATAATTGTGTTCCTAAATAAGAGTGTAACAAGCAGGTGTTTTATGAAAACTTGTGGAACCACTTGGAGTCGAAACCCTATATATATAAAGTTTTAAATAACAAGAATTTTGAAAGACTAGTGTATTTTAATATGAAATTTTTGTTTTGGAAATTTCATAAAAGCAATTATATATGTTTCAAAAAGAAATTTTTATAACTGAAATTTTGCCTCATATTTTTTTTTTTCAAATAAGGTTTGAAAAAAAAGAATATATATGAAAAGTGGGACGGTAGGTAAGTCTTTATGGGGTTGGACAATATAAGTGGAATGAGCCAAGGAACACAAGATGGATAAAGTAAAGATTAGAAATGTGGAAAGGAGGAAAAGTGTGACTTTACTTGTATGATTAAGGTGAGCTTTTGGATCGGTACACTTGAGAGTTTCTCCTCGAAATAACTAAAATAAGTGAGATGAGAGGGCTAACCGAGGGATTCAAGTTTGTTACCCATATTCTTTTAACAAGCATTTCCTCTTTGATATTCTATATTTCGCTTCTTTCTTTGATTAGGGGCTTCCCTCTAGTATATCCTTGGAAAGTGTAGACCTTAGGATTTGAGCTTATAGATGATAGGATATGGTTGAAACATGTGTTTGAGACATGTTATGTTTGATGGTTGCAAGTGGATGCAAATTTTTTCTAGTGTATGCAGTGGATGCATATACACACACTACACACTGGATTAGGGATAGGCTCAAACATTTACGTATTGCATACGAATTTAGGGGCATTTTAATTTATTTTCACTACGGATGAAAAAATGATTGAACCACCACGTGGATGTTTCATTTTGGTGAATGGTTGTTGCACACATATAGAATTTTATATCTATCATTAGGATTCTTTTGCATACAAATTGGATGCATGGCACAGACATGAATTAGATTAAGGAGGTCAACTGAACCGGTAGACTGCCCGATTTTCGCATTAGCCTAGGGACATATACACGACACATTTGCATATGTTCATACAAAACATTAGAAATTCTAAAGACAATGGATGCTAGTGGATGATGGTTGAGTAGATGGGTGTTAGCATTCATAACATTCTTCTTACCATGGAGATTTTGGGGATGAAATCCTTTAAGGAAGGGAGAATGTAACAACCCAAATTTTTAGCAAACAATAATTAATTAATTAATTAATTAATTGGTGAATAAACTGATAAAATAAATATTAATCAGAAAAATATTGAGAATTGAGCAAAATAGATTTTTTTTCCATTGCGTCTGTTACGAAATTTTGATTCAGATAGACTTTTGTTTTGCGTAAATCGGACTAAGTATGAAAAAGTTATGACCAAACGAGGTTTAAATAAAAATTAATAAATAGAAAATAAAGCAACGACAAATGCTGACCCAGCACTTAACTGGGTCGACACATGGGTTGACCCAGGTCGAAGGTGGGTCGGCACATGGGTCGACCCAGGTCTAAGGTGGGTCGGCACATGGGTCGACCCAGGTCTAAGGTGGGTCGACCCAGGTCGAACATTTCTGGATAATTCTGTTGATGTATTACTGATGTGTAAAATACAATGAACCTGGACAATAAATTCAATGAACCTTGACACCTAGCTCTATTATAAATAGACTAACAACCCTCACTATTTTCCAACACAAAATATTTCTTTATCTTCTTCCTCCTCTCTATCATGTTCTGAAATAAAATTAGGAAAAGGGTTAGGGCGCTGTCAAAATATTAATTGGAAGGACATTTCTTCTTTTACTTAAGTTTCAAAGGCTTTTCTGTATCTACAACAAATTTATGTGAGCATTACTGTGATTTTCTAATTTCTTCTAAGTTAATGTTAAAACAGATACAATACTTGTTGTAGTAATCTAAATAAAAAGAATTTTGATAGTAAAACATATTGGATCTGAAAGTATCAGTTTTATCTTATTGTTCATTTTAATTACTATCAATTACCTATTCCTTTTTAAGTTATTAATTGTTTAAATGTACGCTTTTCTTCCTTATCCCCTTTCTACCATTGTTTATTTACAATCTTATTATGCCTTTACCATTTGAGTTGCATAGAATTGGAATAATATAAAATAACGTTAAAAATGGGAATTGGACATATTAGAAATTGTGAATATGGACTGTAAATAGGGATTATTATAGAGGAAGAATGTGTAAACATGAATAGGTTGAACTTAATAATGTATTAAGTAGACATGTCATAGGTAAACATGTTATTTGACATTAATTTGTAAACATGTTAATATGACATTGATTGGAAAACATGTAATTTACATTAGTTTGTATATATGTTTATGTTAATTTGAGAAACATGTTAATTGACATTAATTAGGGAGAATATGTTAATTTGAGAAACATGGTAATTTTTCATTCATGTTAATTGATATTAATTTATATGTTCATGTTAATTTAGAAAACATATCATTTGTCAATTATGCTCATTTGACATTTGATTGGGAAAACATGTTAATGTTAATTTATTTGGTAAACATGTTAATTTGGCATTGATATTGGAAAACAAGTTAATTGACGCTGATTTGTAAACATGTTAATTAGACTTTATGTTCATTTCATGTTAATTTGGGAAAACATGTCAATTAGACATTTATGTTCATTTCATGTTAATTTGGGAAAACATGTCAATTAGACATTTGTATTCATTTCATGTTAATTTGGGAAAACATGTCAATTAGACATTTATGTTTATTTAATGTTAATTTGGGAAACATGTTATTTAAACATTTATGTTCATTTAATGTTAATTTGGGAAACATGTTATTTAAACATTTAAGTTCATTTGATGTTGATTTGGGAAAACATGTTAATTAGACATTTATGTTCATTTGGAAAACATGTTATTTGACATCAATTTGTAAACATGTTATTTGACACTAATATTGGAAAAACATGTTATTTGACATTAATTTGTAAACATGTTAGTTTGACATTAAATTGGATAATATGTTCAATTGACATTAAGATGGAAGACATGTTCATTTGACTTTAATTTGAACAACATGTTAATTTGACGTTAATATGGATAACACGTTAATTGTACTTAATATGACATTAAGTAATCTGTTTTGGAATTAATGGTACTTAATTGGGCATTAACAAGCAAATGGAAAACGTGTGAATCAGAATAAGATATGCTTAATTGAATATTAAGTAAAGATGTCATGGGAAAATATGAGAACCCACTACAACAAAAACACCATATTACAACTTTAATTTTACAACGGTGGTAAAATCACCGTTGTAATAAATGTTTTTTTACAACTTTTTTCCAGAAAAGTTGTAATAAACTTATTTTTAACAACTGTGTTATTTTGACAGTTGTAATAAAGTCTATCACAACTTTTATTTTTTGACTGTTGTAATATATGACTACACCACAACAAAAATACCATATTAATAATTAATAAAAATATTAATACTCAATAACTACTGTTTAATAATAATAATAAATAGTTTATTTGAAAATATGTAATAACTAATATTAATAATTTCTTTTCTCTATATAATAATTAATAAATAATAATTATGTATTATTATTAGAAATTAAAAATAAATAAATAAAAATTAGTCTTTAATAATGAATAATTAATTTTAGTAATTAATAAATAAGAAGTAAAAATCACTAATTAAGAAGTAATAATTAAATAATTACTTTTAAATATTTTAATAAAAATTTCAAGTAATTTATATAATATTCTATTACATTTTTTCATAAAAAAAAATCATGATATTAATAAATAGCTATTATATATTATTTAACTTACCATGTTAAATAACTTTCAAAATAATAATTAGTGGATGAGATTAGCTAGATTCGCAATATTGCGCCGCTCTGCTTCAGTATGCCTTGTATTATTTCCATAATATCGGTCGGGACTTTGCAGAATCGTATCAGTCAAGGTCTCGGACCCTATTTATATATCTCAGCTGGGATATTCAAAACGAGATTTCTCTGATTTTTGTTGTCTCGTTTAGTGTAGTTAATAAGCCAAGATCTCTGACGAGATTTGAAACAGTGGTGACTCTTGTAGATGTACTTGCAATAGGTGAATGTTCTTAACAACTCTTTTCCCTTTTGTTAATTGTAATAATGCATTAATAAATATATAATTAATAATTAACTTAATAGTTAATAAAAAATATTAATAATTAGTAAAAATTGTTAATAATCAATAATTACTATTAATTTGTAATAATTAATTTGAAAACATGAAATAATATCATAAATCAATAATTGACCATTAATAATTATTGTTATACGAAAACTAAAAAATACCGATATTTAATAACTAATAATTAATATTATTTCACAAAAAATAGTAATGACATTTTTTAATAAATAATAGACAAAACTTCAATAAAAATAATGAAATATTATATATAATAATTAAAAACTACAATTAAATGATGATAATTAATTTTAACTTAAAATATGAAATAGTCCCATTTACCAATTAGTAATTACTAACTAATTAGTAATTAATAACTTATAAACTCTAGTGTTAAAAACTTTTTTTAAAATAAACATGGGAAGGAAAAAACTAAGCAACAAATATTGTTTTTTATACACACGTTACATTTTTTCTATATAAAATAGTTAATGATAATTATTTTATCTACTAAATTACATGAAAAAGTACAGTTAATTTTAATTAAAACCAAATGTAAAACATAACATATAATTATCAAATCATGGTGTGACCGTATTCATATTGGTATTCGTTTATCGGGATGTCGAGTAATTTTTTGAATTTTAATATGAATACAAATAGATTTTGAATTATTCGGTTATCTATTGACAGCAAACCTAATTTACATGGAATGTTTTATGTTGAAGGCATTAAAGGTCGCTGGGCTCCAAAATCAAATTTCCGCTGGCTCCAAAACTGAAATTTTGGATTTGAAACTAAAATTTCACCTAAATGCCCGCTCCAGACCGCCTAAAATTTTGGGTTCGCTTTATCTTCCTTCCTTTTCTTCACCGACTTGCCATTGTCTTGTTTCCATCAACACAATCAGATCGCTCACTTAATCACATCCAACCACCTGCCTCCGCCTTCTTCTTTTCCTCCGCGTTCGAGATCTACGCGGCGAAATAACACAAAAGAACATCATAACCATACTGTAAAAATCAATTCCTAGACAACCAAACATATGATCATCTGGAAAACTGCAAAATCCAACATATCTCGTTCCTCTCACAGCAATAGTCCATGTTCCTCCAGCCTAACGCCACAAATCGAAAACCGTTCGCCCGCTCATTACAACCCTTTCAGATCCGCCTTAGGAACCACATCGACTCTTCAACCATCCAACCCACTCTCATGTGCTTCCTCCCCAAGCTGCCACCATCGGATGATCCTACAACATGATCTGAATCCCTATCATATTCTCAACCACCTACTTGCTTCCATTGTTTATCTTACCAAGAGCCATTACATGAATCGACCCTGTTATGAAGTTTTCCCGTTGAACCAAAAATTGTAGAGCTCATAGTTTGTTCTGTTCTTGAGGGAAGGAGTGAAGGACGCAAGTAGTAATTTTTTTGTGTATGGGAACTAAGATTTGAGAAAGGAAAAAAAGAAAAAAAAATGCAAGCGCTGATAGCTAAACATTTTCATTTTGGTTGTTGCCGAACACCAGATTGGTTTGTACTCACTTGATTAAATTAAAATATTTTATTCCAGTTATTATTATAATTCATTTGTCAAATTAATTCAATACTCGAATTTGTTAACGACATCATGATGGTGTGTTATAAATAGTAATGAACTTGTAGTTACTTCCTTACATATGTTATGTTTTCGGACAATGAACTAACAACATATGGGAGCTAGCCTCAACATTGGAATGGTGCTCTTTGTTAAGTTGTTTAAATTATTCTCAGAAGTGATTTTCAGTTGAAGATGCAAATGGAGAGATGGCGGCGCGGCGGTTGGATAGCCAACCAATCTAATGATGAACCTGTTATTGACTGAACTTTATCAATTCACCATGGCTTATGCTACTGGAGAGCTTGCAAGCATCTGGATCGCGCTGTGTTTGATCTCTTCTTTCGAAAAAACCCTTTTGGTGGGGAATACACAATATTTGGTGGTTTGGAAGATATATCATGGTGTGACCGTATTCATATTGGTATACCATTTGTTGACGGATCAAGAACACGTGCAGATTTTGTTAGCCTGGTGCAAAGTTGGCGTAGCAAAATGCAGGAGGTAGATCCATTACATGGTATGTTTGGTGAAATGAATCAAAGCGAGCTAGCCGTTGCATCAACTATGGCTTGGAATAAAAGTTACGTTGCCTACAACTAGAGTGCTTTCGTAGGGTATGCTTATGTATCTTTTGTGGATAAAGCTTCTATCTTTCTTATGTATCTTTTGTGTTATAATGATGTATGTATTTTGAAACGGTTATGTTTCTTATGACGGGTTTAGTTGGTGATGTACTATGTGTATGTTGTTCGAATATTATGTTAATTAATATATATGATTGATTTTGTGTAGTTATATTTGTTGTATTAAAATATGAATCATGTTATTATTAATATATATGAATTCTTTATATTAGTAAGGTGTGTATAAGTTACAACATCAAAAAAAAGTTGTAATAAATCATTTTACAACGAAAGAGTTGTAATATTCTGGAAGTCACAACGGTAATCACCAGTTGTCATACTTATTATCTTACGATATTTAAATGTCTACAACAACGGGGAATAAAAGTTGTAATAAAATTTATTACAACGGTGAGTAAAAGTTGTTAAATACCCTATTTCACAATGGTGTTGCAACTGTGCAGAAACGTTGTAAAAGATATAAGTATATTACAACTTCTTAATACACGATGGTGGCTCCACCGTTGTAAAAACTTTTTACAACGTTTTTGCACCGTTGTAATATGGTATATTTGTTGTAGTGACCAGATGTATATCAAGTAAAACATGTCATTGTAATCTGTAAACATCTGAGCAGGTGCCTGTATGATTTGGGGGAAGGGTTGTTACATTTAACAGAAATGTCATTTACAACTGTGGAATATAACATAGGGTTATATTAAGCTTATTAATGAACTTAAACCTGCTAAGTCAAACCTGTCTGATTAGTAAGCTAAGAGATCCATATCTGCTGTTAAAATTTTTGGGGGGACTCTTAAAATCCTAACTTGGGGGCTACGCCCAGGTGTGGTTTGTGTCAATTTGCTATTTTCCTGGAACCCATATCAATCAGCACCCTCATGTTATCAAACGAGTCTCGCACTAGGTAGAAACTAGGGCAAGCTTTACTGATGGGTGAGTGTAAGAGGTTTAAATTCCGGAGGTGGGTATGGACGCGTTCCGGTTGAGTCATGAGCGTGCATGGTTCCGATGGGGTAAGATAAGGCGCTGTAACACCGACGGGTAAGGCTGTGTCTTTTAAAGTTGATGGGTTCAGGACTAATATCCCTGAATGTCATGGCTAGAACAGGCTATATGTGTCTTTTTGGGAGCTGATCAATGGGTAGCATTTGGAAAAATTCTTCCTAATTACTTGTTTTTGTCTGAATTTGTGGAAGTGCAAAACAGTCAATCTACCTGCTCTGATTATTATTGTTGTTATCACCATTGTCTTTTTGTAAGAAATGCCAGTCCTTATTATCAGTTCATATCAGTTATTGTTCACCTTTAGATATGTATAGGCGCTTACCCTTTTATGACACTAGAACCACTATTTATCTTTTTTACTTAGCATAGCAAGTCAAGCTGGTAATCACAACAACTTACCAGGCTTTATGTCTGACCCATTTCCTTTCTTCCTTTCTCTTTTCTTTCCCCCAAGCTTACAGGGAGAAAGTACATAGTTCAAATTTCTTTATTAGCTTTGTCGTGATGGATTTCTGCAAGTTGGATTACTTCCTGTTCTCTTTCCAAGGTTAGGTTGTATCTTTTTTACTATATTTGGGGGGTAATATTATTTTACTTTGATGTTGTTTTTGACTAAGATTTTGAGACATGGCATTCTGTTACTGTTTGGTTAAATGAAACAAAAATGAATTTGTATTTTGTAAAATGAAAGTTCCTTCGTCTGCTGTAAATTTATTAATTTATGTCTTGTGAAATCTTAGTCGTTGTGATGTTTTATGTCTTTATACCTACAATGCTCCATACTTTCTTAATGAAATCCTCATACGGGTGACATTAAGGAATGTGGGGGTGTTACACATAATGTGTAAGGATCCAAGCACGTGATCTAGTTTGGCTTCCAAGTTGGATAGCAAAGTGTCACAATATCAAGTTCAAGTGCACGCTGAACAACAAGTAATCCCACCAGTCGAAGGGCCAATCATTACCGAGGACAGAGTCAGTGGAGGCATTGTAGGTGGAGTTTTTCCCGCTCTCGACAGTCTTCTAAGGGCTTTTATCATGGACAATAATGGATGAGCCACAGTTTAAAAGATTTTGCACTAAGCATGAAATTCCTTTTTATCAGGTTCGGGTGGCAACCATTATCCAGACCCCCTTCCCCACACCCCCAACCCTTCAGAAGGCTACGTGGCATGTTCTCGACATATATGCACTATTGGATGTGTGCCTCCTTTCAGTTTATTTTGAAGGAATATTCTTTATCATATGAACTTATGCCTATCTTCACACCCTGCACATTCTATTTTCTGAGCATTTGCATCAAGAGCCCACAATTGCCGACGTTTAGTTTTTTATAATATCAAGTACCGCAAATATACTCTATTAGCTGTTTACTTTGAGGCAATTATGATTAGTTGAGTTATCTTAGATGGTAGCATGTTAAGTAGAGTAAATTAGGACAAGTTTTACTTTCCATACCAAGAGGGCTTAACTAAGTGATGGGTCAAAATCATTAAGTGTTTGTATAAGTCGTTTGCTTTCGATATGGATATATCTCCTCTAATATTTCATTTTTTCGTTTAGAAAGAACCCTGGATAGGCCTACCGGCAATGTCTTCGAGTCTAAGTTGGCCATGTTGTAGGCGAATCTTCTAGCCCAAAGGCGGGTAAAAATATGTATCATAGATGAACTGTTACATCTATTCAATTTTCTCAGCGCTAATCGAAGCACTGTCCTTGAATTGGAGGTAGAGGCACATGATCTCAAATATTCATGCCCCCGATCAAGGGGGTTATTGTTCATGAATCCCATGACGTAGTCCTTGTCAAGGGTACTACAGAAGGGGCTAGTGTCGGACCAGGCCAAGAGGCCTTCATTGAGAAGAGAAGGACAAGGATACAATGCCTCTTATTGTCGAAAAATATATATCCAAGAAGTCAAATGTAAAAGATACTCCTTAGCCTAAGTCCCTAGTCCATAACACCGGATCCACCAGTAATAATGACCCCTTTAGGTGCTTAAATGATTTGCTATTTCTTCTAACTATTATGAATTTTGGGATTTGGATCCTTGCAATTTCTTTCCTATGCTTGAAGGGAAAATGTTTCCACCGACGTCAAGGAGATCACGCCTTCAAGCATAGCACCAACATTGGGTCTATCAGGGGGATCACTATGACATACACAACATGAGCATTACATGTCACATCACTTAACCATTGTATGATAATTTAGTTTTGATACAAGTATATCTCGATTTGCAGCTACAATGTTGTGATGAAATGAATACCACAACCGATTCATTTCCAGTATATCTAAGAGTAAAATCCCTCCTAAGTACTCATCTGATTATGATCGGGATAGTAGAGAGGACTGAGATAGGGAGGAGAGTGAAAGACATCACCGTGGTTATACTTTCTACTCTCGCTCCCGCTTTTTGGTCGATTGAGACCCTTACAGACCTACAAGTCATAAGGATACGTACGGGAACGAGCAACCAGGAGTTAAGTCCCCAATCCTTTTAAAGGGTCCTCAAGTGACCCTCACCCTAAGAAACACCTAGAGGCTAAAGAGAGAAAGAGGACAATAATGGCATCGAGCAAACACAAGTCCAAAGCTACTAAAGTCATGGAGCCTATAGTGTTGGAGCCTATAACCCAATATAGAAAGAAAGAACTTGATGCTCAGTTCCCGCAATATTAATTTGGAAGAATGCACTTCTTGTCCCCTCTTTGTCCCATTCCTCGAGACATTAAATAACAACTCAAATCAAAGCTAGAGGAACTATGCAAGTAATATCACGAGACATATAAGTATGCTAAGAAGTTATCTGAGATCATTATTTTTTTAGTACTCGATATTGCAAACATGAAACAACTTTAGGACTATGATGAAAGTACCTTTGCTGCCCAGGACAAAAAGCTCGAGGATCACAAGATCAAATTAAAGGTCGTTGAAGAAGCTTCTGCGACATATAAGAAACAATATGAAGATTTTGTAAACTATTTTTATAGAGAGATAAACCCAATGAATCTGAGAGCCAAATCCATTAAGGATGACTTTAAGATAGTAACTCAGAAGAATGTTGATTTAAAGATCAGAAGTGATAGTTTGAAAACAGAAAAGAATACTTTGGAAAAAGAAAATCAAGAGTTAAAGAAGAAGATTTTTGAGTCTAAGATGAGAGCTAAGAGGGTAGAAAAAGTCACGTAAAAAGCTCTCGGGTTGGCCTCGAACCTGAAGATTAACCATGACAAAGACTTGAAAGACCTTAAGGTTCATTTGGAGCTTAGCCCCATTTACACTAGGTTTTTAATGGAAATTTATCTTTGGCTGACGACTATCCCCAGACCTTGGTAGATGAATGAAGCAAATTTTTAGAGGAAGAGATGCATGCCTCCCTAGATGGGATTATTTATGAGGAGGAACTGATGAGGGGATACATGAGGAATAATGAACCTAAGATTTTGGTAGAGGGAAAGCGGTTGTTATAGGAGGAAGAGGTCGTCGAGCAGCTTCATCCAAAGGAAAAACTATAACAAAGGGAAATTCTAGGTTGGCCAAGGATGATGCAACATTCATCAATCAACTAGTCAAGAGGTCCATGACCAAACTCATCTTCAATGTTAGCCATCAGGAAACCTTCCTCTAGTCAAAGTTTTGAGGCCATCGATGAGTACAATCTTGATGACCATCTCTAAAGACATTTAGGCCTCTAACTGTTATTACTGAAGTTCCCGATACCCCCATCCTCACTGGCGGTGACTCCTCCGAAGGTATCTTTCTATTTTCCTTGCAGTTTGAGAATGTCTTTGTCGCGTGTCGATGAGCAATGGAGGCACCACTCGAGGCTCCTATAGTTCCAAAGTGATTAACCGTTATCGATCTTCCTGCCATAGGTACTCAACAGGTCAAGATGACATCTAAGATGCAGTCTAAAGATTCCAATGAACCCCAAGTGCCCCTACTATTTCTTCTAAGAAGGATGAAGGGATAATTGATGCTTTGAAATATTTGGATAGCAATGGATCGCACGTTGAGGGTGAGGAAGACATAGTCTATTAGCGAAAGCATGGAAAGACAAACACGTTAAGCATGGTTGAGTTATTGAATCTGCAATAAGGGAAACTTAATTTCATTAAAGGGGATATAGGGTTGTCGCGCCAGGTCCCTTAAAAGTAAATTATCCTTCTCCAATTAGCAGCCAAAAATTAGAGAAGGTTACATTAGATGTGGCTGCTATGGAAGTGAGGTCAACTTGTGGCAAAGATGGGAATAGAAGAAAACATGGAATGGATAAGCTCAGAATTGGGTATGGTTGCGACAAACCTTCCCAATGATGAATTGTGAAGGAGTCTGACTTAGATAAGTTGAAGAAAAAGACGAAAACATATGAGAAAGATAAAGATGAACAAAAGTCATCTGTAGTTATGATTTTTCTTTTTATTGGCTGAGACCTGTGTAAATGTGGCCCTCGTTTTTTTGTTTTGACACTTGCATTACCTGACATGTGTAAATAAAATGGTCTCTTTTTCCTATAAATCACCATATGTTCCCGTTTTGCATTCAATGTACTCGCGAGTTTGTTAGGCTACAATTAACTTATAAGTAGACACATTTATAGTAAGAATCACTCTAGAGGCACTCCATTATGTATAACCCCAATTAACTTTGAATTATGCACCACATAAAGGGTGTGCTTGAAGTTTATTTCCAAGTAAACTTCATTAAGTTTGTGCTTATACCCTTAGCCTTGGTAAGGCTAAGTTGGAGGATGTCTGGATTCATCACTTTATACTTCATCCTATGATTTCGAGTTAGAGTTATTGGACATCATGTCTTCAACTTTTGTACTCTCTTATTTTCAGTTGGGATAAAGTTACAGGTTAATAGGTATTAAGTCTTGGCACAACATTCACGCTTACCTAACATTTTATACCCTTTCTCAAGTCGTTGAAAGTTAGATTTATTTATATAAATGGTCATGTCATGTTCGTTTTGGCGTCATTCCTCTACCTTAGTTTTAGGTGAGGATCACTGCTCAAATGCTTGAGTCATGCTCGAGTTTGGTTAGCTTTTGCCTGACAAGTCGCAAGATAGAGTAGCCTCATCAAATCATGAGCAAGTGAACGTCGGTACGTGGTTAGTCACACCTTTCATTCAAGTATTGGCGTAAGATGGTCAAATCACAATATTTAGCTATATAATTACAAAAAGTCGCAGAGCATGGACAGGTCCAAGAGCTATTATTTATGATGCAAAGACAATCATCGAGTCATGCCTTATTACGTTATTCAAAATCAAAGTGTTATTTACAAAGACAATTGGGGATAAAAGCTTAAGTAAAATAATGTCGTAGATGCTTGGCATTCCATGCTCTTGATAGTCGATCGACATCAATAGTTGTTAATCTGAAAGCTACTTTTTCAATTTTATGTTGAATAATGTAAGTTCCTTCCCACTTTGGGCTCATGTGAATGAGGCTCGGGAAGACATGCTTTGGGATGAGGTCGCTAATTTCAAAGGTTCTAGGCCGAAGCTTTGTGTTATAGTATCGGGTGACTCGATGTCCACGCATAGTAGCTCGCAAGTCAACCTCCTCTCTTTTTTGTTCAATCATGTCTAGAGACTGCATAAGGATCTTCTTATTAGTAATAGGGCCATAGTAGGTAGTTTGATGAGATGGGACTTCAAGCTCGATTAGTATGACTGCTTCGAGGCCATAAGCCAATGCGAATAGAGTATAACCAATCGTCAACTTCTGGGTCGTTCGATATGCTGAAAGGGCTACTGGTAGCTCATTGAAACACTTGCCTCTAGCCTTCTCCAATCGCTTCTTCAACATGGAATTAATGATTTTATTCAATGTGTTGACCTATCCATTAGATTGTGGGTGAGCTCGGTTCCATTATTAGTTATGATAGTATGGGTAAGTCCAAATCGCATATGATGTTCCAAATGATAAAGTTGATAAATCTCTTTGTCAAGATTGTGGTTAATGGTTCAACATCGGCTCATTTAGTAAAATAATCCACTGCCATAATTGCATGTTTTACTCCTCTTTTGGAGATCGAGTAACTATAAATGGTGTATATTACCCATAACACAAAAGGCCATGGACTGACCATTTGGCTGAGCTGAGTAGGCGGAGCTCTTAGAATCTCAACAAATCTCCGGCATTTGATGCAGCCTCATGAATAATCAATCGCATTTCAATTGATGGTAGGCCAAAGATAGCCACAACAAAGTATCTTCTTTGCCAAAGTCTACCCTCCCATACGGTCGTCATATTACCTTTATGCACTTCTTGCAGTACCGATTTGGCGGTGTCGTGAGCTACACACCGGAGTAAAGGGATAGTGAAACACTTTCTGTATAGCATGCCTTTCTGATGATGTATTTCGTTGCTTGATGCAAGATGGCACGTTTTTCACTTTTTCACTTGGGTATGGCTCCATGCAGCAGGAAGTTCTTAAGAGAAGTCATCCAGGATTCCCTTTCAGGCTTAATAGTCAGCGACCAGTCAACTTCCATTTGATTTATGCTTGGATGCACAATGTATCGTTATGGACTAACCCTATTGCTATGAGTTCTCTGAACTAGTTAGCTTAGCCAATGATTCAGCTTTCTCGTTTTGATAGCAAGGAACGTGTGAAATGCAATAATGCGCAAATCCTGCTAGAAACTTCCGAACTCTATTAAGACAGAGAGCAAGCCATGCACCCATGGCATGGAATTCCTTCCTGGCCTATCATACGACGATCTATGAGTCATAAAAATTCTAAATCGACTTCACATCCAACTCCTTTCTAAGTTTGAGCCCATTAATCAGGGCTTCATACTTAACTTCGTTATAGGTCGTAAGAAAGTACAACTTCAAGTTACAACAGATCAATTGCTCCTCAAGAGCTACTAGCACAATTCCAGCACTAGAACATCGATCGATGCGGGATCCATCTATGAATAGTTTCCATCTAGTAACCAAAGGCTCAAAATCTTTGGTAGTGTCAACTTGAGTTTCAAATTTCGCGATGAAGTCAGCTAGTGCATGTCCCTGGATGGTCCTCTGAGGAATATAGGAAATATCAAATAGACTTAGTTCAATATTCCATGTGGCCAGCTTCACAGAAGCCTCATGCTAAAGGACATGCCGTAGCAGCTAGTCGGTGTAGACCTTAACGGGATGAGCTTGAAAGTAATGATGCAACTTCCTAAATGTAATCAAAAGAAAATAAGCCAGCGTTTCAATCTTTCATTAGTTGCGCTCATCCTATATCAATTTTTTACTCACATAGTACACTAGTCGTTGGATCCAATTGTCCTCACGTATGAGTGCCGAGCTGATGGCATGAAAGAAAACCGTCAAATACACAGACAGATCTTCGTGATCGAGTAGCTTTGATGGTATATAAGGGCCTCTTCATATGATTTAATAGATTCTGAAACACTTCAACACATTCTGGAGTCAGGCAAAGTTACATCTTACTCTTTTTATCTAATCAAAGAAAGGGATGCATTTGTCTATCGCCCTGGATATAAACTGACTCATAAGGGCCACCTTCTCATTCAAGCTTTGTACAACTTGGATCCTTTTGGATTCCTGAATGTTCCTAATGGCTTCAAATCGTCGACAATGGACGAGAAACAAAAGAATTTCCCTGATGCAACGCCGAAATAGCAAATCAAGGGCTTTTAGTTTTATGTCGTATTAGCAAACAAAATTTAACTATTCTACCAAGTCGGTCGCATGGTTGGCCCATCGTCGTTATTTTATGAGTGTGTTATCTATGTAAACCTCCATCGACCTTCCAATATGATCTTTAAACATGCAGTTGACCAACCACTGATATGTCACTCCGGCATTCTTCAAACCAAAAGCATGACCACATAACAGTACAGTCCAAGGTTTACTTGCGTGTTCTTGATCGGACACATGCATTGGAATCTGATTGTATCTAGAGTATGCGTCCATGAAAGAGGGAAGCTCGTGTCAAGCCGCAGAATCCGCGAGTTGATCAAATTTCAAAAGTGGGAAACTATCCCGGGGACAAGTATTGTTCAAGTTATAGAAATCAATGCATGTTCTCCAAATTCCATTGGATTTCTTCCTAAGAACTAGATTCGATACCTAGCCGGGGTCTAACAAATCTCGAATGAATCCGTTACATTTGAGCTCTTCAACTTCCTCTTTCAATGTTGCTGACTACTCTGGACCGAGAAAAAGCATTTTCTGTTTCACTGGGACGTATTCAAATCGATAATGAGTAGGTGACTTATAATGGTCGGTGATATCCCATACATGTCAGTATGGGTCCATGCGAAGACGTCAAGGATTGCTTAGAGAAAATTAGTTAGCTCACTCATACGGAGGGGTTGTAATAACCCGCAAATTCTGAGCCAGTTTAAAATTTTTATTTTGGCAATTTTAACGAATTTTGAATATTTTAAATAGATTATTTTAAATAAAATCGACGAGAAATTTATTTTGAATATAATTCGAACGTATATATTATACGCGTCGTCGTTTGAATATAAATATTTATTTATAATTATAAATAGAATTGAAAATGGCGCGGTAGTTCGATAATTCGATTTCAAACTTCAACTAAATGTACCGGGTGCAAAACAATCCGGATTTTAGTGAAACCAAAAACATTAGGATCTAATTGATAATACCTTTCCAACGAATCCGAAAAATCGAAATTTCATAGCGGGGATCAAAAGATATGTCCAGTTGAAAATTCTGAATAGTCGCTATGGAGTTCAGGCCCTTAAAAATAGGAATTTTGCAAACGACCTCGGATTTCGACGAAACCAGTTTTGTTGGATCCGTGGTGTCAAATTACTGCTAGATTCCAAATTTCATAATTTTTCGAATCAATATGTGAGCGTGGCAAAGAAAAACGCGTTTGACCAGTTTTAGTTGATTTTAATCGACTGGAAATTGACCATTTTTCTAACGGTCTCAGAATTCGATGAAACTAGTTTTGTTAGAACCGTATTGTCAATACGAAGCTAGAAAATATTTTTTGAGAATTTATAGAGTTCGTATGTGACCCCAGTAAATTGAAATGCGCGTTTAAATTCACTATATAGAGTTATATGTTGATTTTGACGAAAACTAATCGAAACGATCAAATCAGCTTGCGATACATATCCCATTGTGTTCGGAATGGGGGTAAAACGCTATGGACGACAGGAGGTGGGCCTCGTTTAGAGGTCCAAAATAAAAGTTGCTTTTAGTGATAAATTAAATAATTAAAAAATTAAAAATATCTCCTTTCTCTCTTCCCCCCCCCCCCCCCGTTAACTCTGTCCCCCCCCCCACGTTTAAAACAGAAATCGATTTATATAAAAAAAAGAGAAATCGAACGATGACGGACGGAGGCGCGACATCGACCACCGCCGCCGGCATCCAAGGCGCGCCACCCCCACCTCCCTTCCCCTCCCCTCTCTCGACGCCCTCCTCCAGCTAAACCGATGTCGCCAGGAACCCGAACCCCCCCCCCCCCCTCAAATTGAGAACCGCATCCTCCAATAACATCCACCGCCGATCACCAGGAGGCCACCGCGCCCCCCCTCCTCTGCCGAGCCCGACCACCTGCTGCGCCCTCCTCAGACGAACTCCGACGTGCCATTTCCCCCTCTGACCAGTGGTGCATCCTTCTTATTTTTATTTGCTTTAAAATAAAATTGTTGTAATATCAATGAAATGTTCTTCCGTCTACGTTCATTTGTGTGTTGTTCTCAAAGTATCCGCTCTTTCCTTAACGGGGAAGAAACGGGTTCTCACAAGGGTCTAGTGTGGGAACCGATTTTCAAGTCCTTTAAGGGTCGTCTTATTAATCAGAATCACCACAATAGTCTAGGTGCTTCCCTTTGGAATCCTGGCTCCTCATTTTTTCTGGAATCATTATCTTTGAACTAACGGCTATGTTGTCTGGGGCAGGATTTGTTCCATGGTTGCTATTTCTCAGCATCCTTGATGCAAAGGGAGGTATTGACAACCTTCTCCCTTTCTTTGCTGCGAGCGTCCCTTCATTCCACTATGTAGCATGCCCGCCCAGCTATAGTCTCCTTGTATAGCCCTGACTCCCCTCTCTATCGCGAATTTCAAGAGAAAATACCAAGGAGAAATGCAATCTCTAAAGTCAAGAAAGGATGATCGGCCAAGAAAGGCATTATAAGGAGAGTATATGTCAAAAAAATGGGAGGATCCGCACTCTCCTACAATCTCCCTCGTCAAGTTCCATCGGTAGTTCAACCATACCTACCGGCTCATTTGTTGTTTCGTGAAACCCATGTGTCCTAGCGTTACATGGCTTTAGTCTTTAGCCTTTAACATCATCTGCTCATAGGATTTCTTAGACAAAATATTAAAGGAACTCTGCACAGTCCACAAGGATTTTTCGTACTAAGGCGGGCCAGTTAAGGTCCATATTACTAAGGGTTCAATACTCGGGGACTCTACAATATTTGCATCTCTGTTTTGAGAGATAACATCAACTGTCATCGTCCTTCGCTACTTCACTGTAACCATTTCTTCTGCAACATTGCATTCCATTTTCTCAAAGCGGTTTATTGTGATTACATGCTGTTTCATTGTTCTTAAACTGAAACCAGCCGCTGACTATGGTGTTGATAATAATTCATTTTTGTTTTTGCTGGACGACGGCTCTAGGAGCCAATGACCTTGTCGATTGGGGTCCAAGGTCATTTGCTTTTGTCCTTTGGGTCAAATATATAATTATCCAACTTCCCATCGTGAATAATCTTTTCAACAATGTCCCAGAGATGTCGGCATTCATTTGTCATCTGGTCGTATATTTTGTGGAACAGAAAAAACTTTCTCGTCTATTTCTTCTTCTTTGTAGACTCACTTGGTGTGGGCTTACGGTACTACATTGTATTGCAGGCGTCTAGGTAAATGTTCTATAGTGATTCAATCAGCGTTGTATTATTGTCATAGGTTGGGAATCTGGGTTGCCTCCTAGCGTCCCTTTTATGGTCACAGCCTCCATCATTGTTGTCCTTCCGCTGATTGTCATTTCTCTTATTCTGATTCTGGACATTTACCTATACTTTTCTAAAAATTTCTTCTAACTGCTGTAATGCAACATTAGTTTATATCCCATTATTTATGAGATCATCAATTCCTTTTTTTTCGATTTTTATAGCCTTTCTCAATCCGCAAGAACTAGGAAGCTTTCTCATAAAATTGGTCTAAAGTATATGACAATTTTTCGATCAATCATGCTGTCAAAATCGCTTCGTCGTTAGGGTTACTAACTTCAGTGATGAAAATTTTGAAGCACTCTAAGTAGTCCTTGAGCGGTTCCCCTGAAGCTTGGTGTATGAGGGATAATGTCATCACATGCTTTGACCAGGATGTATGAATACGAAACTGGCCTATGATTTTTTTAACTAAATCATCAAATGAAGGCACTGATCTTGGCTGCAATCTAGTAAACCACGTCAACATCACACTAACAAATAAATCGGAAAAGCTTTGCATTTAATGGCATCAGAAGCTTGAGCCAAATCCATGTACCATCTATAGCACATTAGATGTTGAGCGGGATCAGTCTTTCCCGAATAATGCGATATTTGTAGAAAATTGAACCTGTGTGGGACTTGATATCCAATATCTCATTGGTAAAGGGAGTATGGCTCCGTTAAATTCCCCAATCCTCATTGATAGAACTAGGATCATCGTCAGTAATTTTACTGACCATGGCAGTCAAGTCTGGAGTTCTGATGATGGGTCCATACTGTGAGCCACTATCACGTCTCTACCTCCTTGTCTCCCTCGTAGACAACGTCGCATGTGCCATCATATAGGCAATATTTCCTTCGGCATATTGCCTCGATCAATCAAAGGGCACGAGGAGGGTAGCACAAGAATGCGAGAAGGTCCTAGACCATCACGGTCGCGCATAGGAACAACAATGTCAAGTTGTAGGGTAGTCGCCGTATGCAGATCGACATTCATCGGTTCGACATAGCTGATCCAAAACGGTTTGGCCAGAGCCGACAACCCTGGTTCGGCCTCGAGCCAGATCGGACATATTGTTTTCGAGACCCTTCCAGTACCAGCTCTTTTCTCCGGCGCTTCTCCACTTCTGCCAGATGACGACGACTTCTCTGAATGGTAGTGTAGTGAAGCAGGAGCTCTCTGACTCCTGAGTTCACTCCACTATGCAGCCAATAAGTTCATGCACGTTCTTAGCACGATGTTCTCTTGCATTTGCTTGTTTAAGGCACTAATGGTCTCTTCTAGTTTTCTCATGACTTGCATGAGGTTATCGTGCGTCGCTGTAGCAAAGACGGCACAGCGGCAGCGGTTGCAGTAGTTGCGGCCGTGTTTCCAGTGCTACTAGGATGCTTGCTTGTTTCATTTTGTTGTTAGCTTGCTGGCATAGAGGAAGAAACAACTTTTTTGGACACCACTGTCATAGGAAATACAGGAGATGAGATCTTCTTGAAAAAACTGGGAATCCATTTGTAGATGTAAAGACCCTAAGGCTAAAAAACTCTTTCCCTCGGTGAAAGAATAAAAAACGTTGACATCAAAAATGGTTCAACATCCTAATTGTGTAAGTAGAGAACGAAAATGAAGAAAATAAATTGAAAGTGTGCAAAACAAAGACTACACAATATATAGTGGTTTGACCTGGATTTGTCTATGTACACTTAACCATTTCAAGTAGTTTCCGACTATTTTGATGATTACAGAGAGTGGAGTCAAGATGAACTCGAGTACAATAAGAAATAGAAAAGTCGGAGTGCTCAAAAGTTCAAGAAGATCCATCAAATGGTGCTCTAGAGTGGCTTTTATTGGTGAAGTTCAAATTCGATTTGACCAAATGAGAAGGCATGAAATGTGAAGTGGTGGAGTGAGTGGGCCACGACATCCACGTTCACCGATCCAGATCGGCGAAGTTCGGTTCGGCATTGGTCATGCCAATTCAGAGTCAAACCACCCGGATTGGTGGCGTGGTGTGCCACGTCATTGGACGATCCGAAGGATGCCGAGCCGGAGAGGATTATCTGGCCAACCCGAGAAGGTTGGTCTGGTCCATCCGAACAATATAAGGGAGGCTGATTCGTGCTAAGGATGTTTACCTCCAAGAGTTTGCGTGATCGACCTTCTGTCATTGACCACTCGGAGCTTGAGTTCAATCGCGCTTGAGCCTTGGACGGTTTGACCATGAAGAGTTTGGAAACATGACGATCTTGTCAAAGGCAAGTCAACAACAAGCTAACCACTATAGATGTATGTCTCTTATCTATTAATTTTCTTATTTTGCTTGTCTATGACTAGATCTATACAACTCGTACTCAAATTATCCCTATGGACCGGTGATTTCAAGTTTCATCTCAAGCCGATGCTTATACCATTTTTGGCATTATAACTATGTGTTATGTCAAATTACGAAAATAATAATAATATTATAATAATTTTAGTATGACTGCAAATCAAACTATCAAAACAAATTGTCTTCTAAGTTTGTTCAATTACATACATCTTTATAAATAGTTGGCTTAGAAACGCAATTATTTTTTCCGACCGCGAATTTTAAAACACACACACACACACACACACACACACACACTGTAACACCCCACCTCCGCCAATGCCACTCTTGCAAGCACACTAGCTTTGGAGGGGCGTTAAACAAGGTAATCATGCATGCAGATATCACAAGACAGAACATATAGAAGTAAAAACAGAGTAAATAAAGCAGCGGATAAAAACTAGCATTTCAAAACCATAGTCAAGTTACATCAAAGTACTTGGTCATTATTTTCCACAAAACAAAGTCTAGAAATATAAACTGAAAACTGGAAAGAAAATCATAAAGTAACTATCCCCAAGGTAGAATAAAGCCATAGCAAGCTCAAGTCCAAACCGTACATGATCTATCCAGAAAAGCAGCTAAAGATCCAAGCTAGGTCCCAGTGTTCCCACCCTGTAAATCGGGGGGGGGGGGGGGGACGGAAGAAAAGAGGCGAAAGAAAACGGGTCAGTCAAAAAGACTGGTAAGTCCTATCTACTATTAGTATAAAAACTAATAAAGTTAACTGGACATGTAAATCAGAGATGAAACATAGGGTGATAACTGGCATGGCGAAAAGTTAACAAGATAGATCAAGTGTGGCATCACATATACAAGGTTAAGTTGCACCAAGTGTGTACTAGTATTCCAATCCATGTCAAGTATAAACAAGAAATGATCCCTTGGCCCAAAGCTGGCCCAATATCATGAGGTGACCTAAATCAAAGTCCAACTACTCGGTATAGTCGATCGGCTCCCTATAAGCCTAACTCGTCAAGTGTCGGTGTCATACGGCCCAATCACGAAGTGTAGTCAAACTGTGCTAGGTCCACCCTAGGGTGTATCAAGCCCTAGGGTGTCAACCACGGACACAAATCAAGCACGCACAGTCTAAACCTACTGGTGCCCGTGTCTGTTTTTTTTCCAACTCCGGACTATGTGCACGACCATAGTCCGCCTGAACCTACACCGGCGCACCTACTCAGCCGTCGTTTTGGTCGCTTACATGTCAGCCTAGTAATCGTGCCCCACCCTAGCCTAGTCCCTAGGGTATCATGATACAATCAAGAGGGTTACTGGTGAAACGTAACTAGGATTTCTAATGGGTTAAACGTGGTTAACCCTATCCAATCAAGTATCAAGTTGGTTAAGTGTACCCAAGGTTCATGACTTAACCCCATCAACCCATCGTATTTAATTGGTTAAGTATTCAGGTGGTCCATGACTTAACCCTATCATGTGGCATTAATTAATTTAATGCACCCAACCTCTCACATTAGACCTTGTTGTGGTTACTAGTTAAGCCGGACGGGTCCGGGTAGCTTTACACCACAACTTAGTCTAACCTCGGGTTTCAAGTGCGACGTGACCAACTACTCACATTGGGTCCTATTGCTTGTAGCCACTAGTTAAGCCGGTCGGTTCCAGGTAGATTTATGCTACAAACTCAACCCAACCTCGAGTTGGTCATTCTCATGTTTTCTCGAAGTCATGTCCAAGTTCATGTTCATGTTTCAAGCATAATCACATGTCATATTTCATGTCATCTTTTCAAGTCATGTTTTTATGTCATTCTAGTTTACCCATAACGTAACCCCATCGCATGCAAGTTCGCATAGACGCAAATAGATCTCAAAGAGGGAACTTAGAAGCATGACATAATTAATAAGGTTTGGGCCACAAGTTAAACATGGTGGCATATGAGGCAAATGTGTTCATAAACTTGCATATTACATTATAGGCCCCAAAACATGCATGATATCAACTTTAGCAAAATAGATGAAACATGGTCATAAATGACATAGGATGATAGCAAGTGATTCGCATATAACATTATATGCAAGATAACATAAGGTTTATGAGAGTTTCTATGTTGCTTTATGCTTTATGCAACACTTCAAGTCAAAGCTCATAGCTTTTTATGCACAAAGTCAAGGTGATAGCTTCACAAACATGCATAGAATAAATCTATGCATAACATGATAGAATTAAAGCACAAATCATACTTAGGCCCAAACTAAAACTTGCAACATGTCATTTTTAACTTCATAGTTAGAATCTAAGAGTAGTATAGGGCTTACAATGCTATGAAGACTTATAAAATAAAATAAGATTGAGACGAAGCCACTAGCAACTCTAAAAACCCCAAATGAATTCAAGCTCCAAGAAGCTCCTTTGATTTGTATGAAGAAAGATTGAACTTTGGCCTTGAATCAAACTTAGAAACTCTCAAACAAGCTTAGGAACTCTCATATGAATGAACATGGAGGCTATAACAAGAGGGTGGAGGTCATGATTAAACATTTTGGCATAGTTTAGTTGTAGGAATGATTTATGTTGATTTAGGCTAGGTATTAGGGTATTTTTATAGATGATTAGGTTAGTTTAGGCCATAGGATTAACCCTAATTCAGATCTGGGCCATCAATTCACGTCACTAGCCTCCAAACATGTGTTGAGGAACAAGTCAGGTGCACCCAGGCCAGACTGGCCGACCACCCAAGTCGACAGGGGTGTCGACTAGGCAGTCGACACAGCCTGGGGTGTGTCGACTCCCAAGTCGACTCCCCAGTCTACTTGGGGAGTGGCGGGATCTTTTCCCGCCTACCCTGCCCAGCTGAATTTGAATTCGAATCTGTTTTTAAACTTGAATTTTCTGAAAACTTCTATGGGCCATAACTGGGTCATACGGACTCCGATTTTCGAAAACTCGGACTCTATTTCGCGTATTTTTTCAAGACGAACGCAATGGCACACCCCGTTTCCCTTGATTCAGATTTTATCATTTAATTCTGCCTTGATTTATGTTATAACTTGTTATTCAAAATACGGGTTGTTACATTCTCCCCACCTTAAAGGATTTCGTCGCCGAAATCTCTAAGTTAGGAAGAACGTATCCTACCATCCATCATCCATCTACTCAAAACATCATCCACGTGCAGTCAATATCCTTAACAAATTCTAAATGTTGTATGATTATATGCAAAGGTGTGTGTATGTGTACTTATCTAATGCGAAAATCAGGCGGTTACTGATTCAGTAAACCTCCTTAATGCAAAGTATTTTAGTGAAATGCGTCCATATGTATGCAAATTCCTAACATAATTTAAAATCTCTATATGAGTGCACATAACATTCATCCATATGCAGCATCCACGTGATAGCATAACAAGTTTCATCCATGAATAAGTATAAGCACTCATGCACATGCAATATGAAAGTGTGTGAGCCGATCTTAGTGCGTAATGTGTATCATGCATCCACGAGTATCCACTTGCAAACACTTGCAACCACTTGCAAACATCAAGCATAACATGTTTCAAATACATGTTTCATCCAGAGGGTTTCTACCTAAGGTTCTCTTGACAAGGTTAACGAGATAACAGGATAAACATGGATAGCAAAAGAAAGATATACTAACTAGGAAAAGAGATTGAGAATGTACCCTCAAAAAGAAATGGATAAAGCCCACGCATCTTCTCCTCGGTTTCCCAAGTTGCATCCTCTTCGGCCTCACTCCACTGAACCTTCACCAATTTGACTTCTCGATTTCTTAGCTTCTTGATCTCCGTTCCCAGGATACGAATCGGAGCTCGCCTCAAGGTTGCCTCTTTCTCTACCTCCATGTCTTCAAGAATACTAGGTTCAACCACCTCAGCGGACTCATGTAGGCACTTTCGGAGATGCGAGACATGAAAGACATTATGCACTCCGGCCAGCTTCTCGGGCAATTCCACCTTATAAGCCATCTTCCCAATTCTCTCTATGATAGGGAAGGGTCCTACGAACCTTGGTGCCAGGTTCCCAATTGCTCCAAAACGAACCACATTACACAAAGGAGAAACCTTCACGAAAACCATATCTCCAACTTCGAATTCCAAATCTGTCCTTCGCTTGTCAGCATAGGATTTCTGTCTGTCTTGGGCCGCTTTCATCCGTCTTCTCACCAATTCAACTTTCTCGGATGTGTCCCGTATCATATCGGGCCCAAGTATAAGCCTATCCGTTGTCTCCCACCAACAAGATGGTGACCTACACGGCCTCCCATACAAAGCTTCAAATGGTGCCATCCCTATGCTAGCTTGATAGCTATTATTATAAGCAAACTCTACAAGAGGAAGGTGGTCTTCCCAAGTACCACCAAAGTCAAGCACACAAAGTCTCAAAAGATCTTCTAGCACTCTATTCACCCTTTCGGTTTGGCCATCCGTCTGGGGGTGATAGGCTGTACTTAGATTCAATCGCGTACCCATCGCTTCTTGCAAACTATTCCAGAACTGGCTAGTGAAGATTAGGTCACGATCGCTAACTATGCTAGAAGGAACTCCATGCAATCGCACTATCTCTCGAAGATAAACAGATGCTAGCCATGATGCGGTCCTCTTGCTCTTTACTGGAATGAAATGAGCACTCTTCGTAAGTCTATCAACTATGACCCATATGCTTGTATTCCCTTTCCTTGACCTAGGCAATCCATCCACAAAATCCATAGAGACGCTTTCCCACTTCCATTGCGAGACCTCCAATGGATGTAATAGCCCACCGAGTTTCTTCGACTCGGCTTTCACTTGTTGGCACACCATGCACTTTGAAACATACTCTGCCACATCCTTCTTCATTCCAGCCCAAAAGAAAATACGCTTCATGTCCCTATACATCTTATCTCCTCCAGGATGTATAGTCATCTTCGAGTGATGCGCTTCTTCGAGAACTTTATGCACCAAGTCTCCTACTTGTGGAACGCATAGCCTTCCATCACGCCTTAGCCAACCCTTGTCATCAATAGTATATCTAGCAAGGTGACTAGACGTCTCACCACGAATCAACTTGTCCATGATCTCGACTATCTGCGGATCTTCCTTCTGCGAAGTCCCTACTTGATCAAGAAGTATAGGTCTAAGCTCAAGAGATGTTAACGAACCCGTCATCGACTCAACAGCTGTTGTGAAATAAAAGGTTACCAAAAACTCTAGGCTCCTCATCTCAACAAACAAGGGACTCAAAGTCAACCTACTTCTGCTTAGTGCATCTGCCACAACATTACCCTTGCCAGGGGTATAAGCTATCTCGAAGTCATAAGATGCCAAGAATTCCATCCACCTTTGCTGCCTTAGATTCAGATCTTTCTGCGAGAAGAGGTACTTGAGCGACTTGTGATCAGTATATAACTCAAACCTTTCGCCTAGAAGATAGTGGCACCAGGATTTGAGTGCAAAGACGATCGCCGCCAACTCCAAATCATGAGTGGGATAGTTCTTCTCATGCACTTTAAGTTGCCTACCCCCATAACATATCACTCTTCCTTCCTGCATCAGAACAGTACCTAACCCCGTGCCACATGCATCTGTGTACACGGAAAACATCTTACCGCCATCGGGTAATGCCAAAACTGGAGCTGTAGTAAGGGCCCTCTTGAGCCTTTGAAAAGCAAGCTCACACTCTAAGTCCCATGCAAAGACTAAGTTCTTCTTCGTCAACTTAGTAAGAGGGGCTGAAATCTTAGCGAAGTCCCTGATGAACTTCCTATAGTAGCCCGCCAGACCGAGAAAGCTTCTTACTTCGGTTGCATTCCTAGGAGTCTTCCAGTCTTGAACTGCAACCACTTTTGCGGGATCCACCGCTATGCCTTGCTTAGAAACTATATGTCCAAGAAACCGAACTTCCCTTCTCCAAAAATGGCATTTGGAGAACTTGGCTTTCAACTGATGAGCTCTAAGCGTATCCATCACTTCCTTGAGATGTCTAGCATGTTCTTCCTCATCTTTTGAGAAGATCAGAATATCATCCACGAAGACAACTACAGACTTGTTAAGGAACTCCCTAAACACCCTACTCATCAAATCTACGAAGTAGGCGGGTGCATTAGTCAAACCGAATGGCATGACAATCCATTCAAAGAATCCATCTGGAGTCCTAAACGCAGTCTTATCAATACTATCCTCAGCCACTCTAAGCTGATGGAATCCGGTGGCTAGATCGAGCTGAGAGAAAACAGAAGCACCAACAAGTTGGTCAAAGAGGTCATCTATCCTCGGTAACGGGTGCCTATTCTTCTTTGTTAGCTTGTTCAACTCTCGATAATCAACACATAGACGAAGCGAACCATCCGCCTTAGTAGCGAATACCACAGGAGCACCCCATTCAGAAATGCTTCGCCTAATAAAAAATTTCTCAAGCAACTCCTTAATTTGCTTACTGAGCTCCCTTCTTTCTCGTGGGGCCATGTGCCTAACTGGCAATGAAACTGGCTTAGCATTATCAACAAGATAAATGCGGAAATCTATCTCTCGTTTAGGGGGTAACCCCTTAACCTCCTCAAAGACATGAGGATATTCTCAAACCACCCTTACAGATTGCAGATCATCGATGGACGAGTCAAGAGATTCAAGGTAACATAACATTGCGGGATCTAGCGGGTTGCAAGAAATCTCTAGGGTATTACCGAGGCGAGTCATGAGCCTCACCACCCTATGCTCACAATCGAGGATGGCTCCATAACTGGACAACCAATCCATGCCCAAAATCAGCCCGTATCCCGTGAATCCGAGAACATAAGCATTACACGTGAATTCTACGGTCAAGATAGAAATCTTCAAATCCACACAAATCATAGATAAATGGGCGGAACCCCCAATTGGATTTGAAACACTAACGGGATCCTCAACAAGACTAGTACTTAAGTGCAAACTTTCAACAATGTCAGAAGAAATAAAGGTATGCGATGCGCCAGAATCAAATAAGGTGCGAACAGGAAAATCAGAAATATAAACAAGGCTTTCTATAGAAATACTACCTCGGTCCTGAACTGGAGCAGTGTTAAGAGCATGCACTTGCCCTCCAGAAGGTCCTGCACGCTGAGTCTGCCCTTGCCCTTGTCCTTGCTTCTTGGGGCAATCTTTGCTAAAGTGTCTAGTCTCTCCACAATGAAAGCATTCGCCCAACTTCCTCTTTTTCTTCCTACAATCTTTGGCTATGTGCCCAACGATCCCACACTAGTTGCACTTCCTTGTGTCCCTTGCCTTGTTGTTGTTGGCCTTATTACCCTTGTTGTTCTTGTTGTTCTGATTGCTTTGATTTCCTCCCCACTTGGAGTCAGTCTTCTTGGTTTGAGTCTCATTAGGCTTGACTTCTTTCTTGCCATTCTTATCGTCTCCTTGAAGCAATGCCATGTCCACTAGGCCTTCAAAAGTGGCCCCCATGGGTATATGAGACAGGGCTAAGCCTTGCAATGACTCATTCAACCCTCGTGCAAAGCGTAGAGCCTTCTTCTGGGGAGTATTAACCATGTCCAAACCGAATCGAGAAAGCTGGTTAAACTTATTCACATACTCCCTCACTGTCATGTCCCCTTGCTTCAAAGATATAAACTTCTCCAATTGCAGATTTGCCTCAGCAGATGATAGAAACTTAAGCCCAAACCTCGTCCTAAAGTCGGCCCAAGTCTCTATAGGCCTAGTTGCATTGGTGACCTCCCACCAATAAGCAGCTTCTTCTTTCAATAGCCATGCTGCCAACAGAACTTTTCTACGGTCTTCCACATCAAAAATGGCGAAGAGATCTTCAGTTTCTTTCAACCAATTTCTCGCCTCCAAAAAAGTATCCGTCCCAATAAAATTCTTGTCACCCATCGCCTTATAGTCTTTGCAAACCTTAGCGAAATCTGCTTGTGGATGCTGAGGAGGGGGAGGAGGAGGAACCTCAGTTACGGTTGGAGTGTTTGTTGGGCCCACATCGTTGGCCCTAGCTTCCAAGTACCTCCGGAACTATCCGGGAATGGTTACTCCCTCAGGAAGGTTAAGATCGGCCATGCTGAAAAAGGAAAAGATAGATTAAGAACGAGGAAACAAAGGATAGTGCTAATGGCTTTCGGGGAATAGCCTTTTTTTTAAAATAAACTAGACTTTTCTTGGAAAATACTTAATTGGTTTTGAAAATAGTTTTTCAAAAGGTAAGTTTTAAAAACCTTTTTGCTCAAATCTTGTAAACCTTACGCTCTGATACCAAATGTAACACCCCACCTCCGCCAATGCCACTCTTGCAAGCACACTAGCTTTGGAGGGGCGTTAAACAAGGTAATCATGCATGCAGATATCACAAGACAGAACATATAGAAGTAAAAACAGAGTAAATAAAGCAGCGGATAAAAACTAGCATTTCAAAACCATAGTCAAGTTACATCAAAGTACTTGGTCATTATTTTCCACAAAACAAAGTCTAGAAACATAAACTGAAAACTGGAAAGAAAATCATAAAGTAACTATCCCCAAGGTAGAATAAAGCCATAGCAAGCTCAAGTCCAAACCGTACATGAGCTATCCAGAAAAGCAGCTAAAGATCCAAGCTAGGTCCCAGTGTTCCCACCCTGTAAACCTGGGGGGGGGGGGGGGTGGGGGGGAACGGAAGAAAAGAGGCGAAAGAAAACGAGTCAGTCAAAAAGACTGGTAAGTCCTATCTACTATTAGTATAAAAACTAATAAAGTTAACTGGACATGTAAAGCAGAGATGAAACATAGGGTGATAACTGGCATGGTGAAAAGTTAACAAGATAGATCAAGTGTGGCATCGCATATACAAGGTTAAGTTGCACCAAGTGTGTACTAGTATTCCAATCCATGTCAAGTATAAACAAGAAATGATCCCTTGGCCCAAAGCTGGCCCAATATCATGAGGTGACCTAAATCAAAGTCCAACTACTCGGTCTAGTCGATCGGCTCCCTATAAGCCTAACTCGTCAAGTGTCGGTGTCATACGGCCCAATCACGAAGTGTAGTCAAACTGTGCTAGGTCCACCCTAGGGTGTATCAAGCCCTAGGGTGTCAACCACGGACACAAATCAAGCACGCACAGTCTAAACCTACTGGTGCCCGTGTCTGTTTTTTTTTTCAACTCCGGACTATGTGCACGACCATAGTCCGCCTGAACCTACACCGGCGCACCTACTCAGCCGTCGTTTTGGTCGCTTACATGTCAGCCCAGTAATCGTGCCCCACCCTAGCCTAGTCCCTAGGGTATCATGATACAATCAAGAGGGTTACTGGTGAAAAGGACCACGTAACTAGGGTTTCTAACGGGTTAAACGTGGTTAACCCTATCCAATCAGGTATCAAGTTGGTTAAGTGTACCCAAGGTTCATGACTTAACCCCATCAACCCATCATGTTTAATTGGTTAAGTATTCAGGTGGTCCATGACTTAACCCTATCATGTGGCATTAATTAATTTAATGCACCCAACCTCTCACATTAGACCTTGTTGTGGTTACTAGTTAAGCCGAGCGGGTCTGGGTAGCTTTACACCACAACTTAGTCTAACCTCGGGTTTCAAGTGCGACGTGACCAACTACTCACATTGGGTCCTATTGCTTGTAGCCACTAGTTAAGCCGGTCGGTTCCGGGTAGATTTATGCTACAAACTCAACCCAACCTCGAGTTGGTCATTCTCATGTTTTCTCGAAGTCATGTCCAAGTTCATGTTCATGTTTCAAGCATAATCACATGTCATATTTCATGTCATCTTTTCAAGTCATGTTTTTATGTCATTCTAGTTTACCCATAACGTAACCCCATCGCATGCAAGTTCGCATAGACGCAAATAGATCTCAAAGAGGGAACTTAGAAGCATGACATAATTAATAAGGTTTGGGCCACAAGTTAAACATGGTGGCATATGAGGCAAATGTGTTCATAAACTTGCATATTACATTATAGGCCCCAAAACATGCATGATATCAACTTTAGCAAAATAGATGAAACATGGTCATAAATGACATAGGATGATAGCAAGTGATTCGCATATAACATTATATGCAAGATAACATAAGGTTTATGAGAGTTTCTATGTTGCTTTATGCTTTATGCAACACTTCAAGTCAAAGCTCATAGCTTTTTATGCACAAAGTCAAGGTGATAGCTTCACAAACATGCATAGAATAAATCTATGCATAACATGATAGAATTAAAGCACAAATCATACTTAGGCCCAAACTAAAACTTGCAACATGTCATATTTAACTTCATAGTTAGAATCTAAGAGTAGTATAGGGCTTACAATGCTATGAAGACTTATAAAATAAAATAAGATTGAGACGAAGCCACTAGCAACTCTAAAAACCCCAAATGAATTCAAGCCCCAAGAAGCTCCTTTGATTTGTATGAAGAAAGATTGAACCTTGGCCTTGAATCAAACTTAGAAACTCTCAAACAAGCTTAGGAACTCTCATATAAATGAAGATGGAGGCTATGACAAGAGGGTGGAGGCCATGATTAAACATTTTGGCATAGTTTAGTTGTAGGAAAGATTTATGTTGATTTAGGCTAGGTATTAGGGTCTTTTTATAGATGATTAGGTTAGTTTAGGCCATAGAATTAACCCTAATTCAGATCTGGGCCATCAATTCACGTCACTAGCCTCCAAACATGTCTTGAGGAACAAGTCAGGTGCACCCAGGCCAGACTGGCCGACCACCCAAGTCGACAGGGGTGTCGACTGGGTAGTCGACACAGCCTGGGGTGTGTCGACTCCCAAGTCGACTCCCCAGTCGACTTGGGGAGTGGCGGGATCTTTTCCCGCCTACCCTGCCCAGCTGAATTTGAATTCGAATCTGTTTTTAAACTTGAATTTTCTGAAAACTTCTATGGGCCATAACTGGGTCATACGGACTCCGATTTTCGAAAACTCGGACTCTATTTCGCGTATTTTTCCGAGACGAACGCAATGGCAAAGCCCGTTTCCCTTGATTCAGATTTTATCATTTAATTCTGCCTTGATTTATGTTATAACTTGTTATTCAAAATACGGGTTGTTACACACACATATATATATATATATATATATGTATATATATATATATATATGTGTGTGTGTGTGTGTGTGTGTGTCACTTAAAATAGACTCAAACAATTAAATATTTTTCAAATTACGCTTCTATTAATATTAGCAAATTTTAGTATCATTTAAAAATAAAACCTAACACATAAACATCCTTTATAGCATGGTTTTCTATTAATTAACAATATTACAGCTTAGAAATAAAAAATCAAATTAATTATACATGGTTTCAACAAAAAATATTATAATCAAGTATTTGTTCAAATCATGTTTTCTTAAATTTGTTAAGCATATTTAGTTTTTAAAACATAATTTACATAGAAATTTGTGTAATGATCACGTACGAAGGTGTAATGTAGATCTAGATTTTGATAAATTTACTTCTGACCCATTCCCAAAATTCATGTTCAAACTATTTTTCACAAGTCATCCACTTTCTGTTTGCTGCTATTTTTCAACTTCGTTTTTCACTTTACGGTTAAACACGACTTTAGTATTCTAATAATTCTACTAAATTTCCCTTAAAATAAACGCTGCCTTAATAACAAAGTATCTTCCAACCTTTCCTTTCCTTCTATATATACCTTATCTGATCCATCCCCAAATTTAAGATTTAGAAACGAAAAGAATTCCAAACATTTTGAAATCAATCAAATCTCTCCCAAAATGATGCCCTCTTCCACTGCTCAGCCACCAGTGCTTCCCGTAGCCACCACCGACTCTCCTGCCGTTGTTTCCGGCGATCCACCTGCCGCCGCGTTTCGTCAATTCATCACCCGCGTCACCGAATCCACCCGTCAATCTCTCTCCAACCGCCGTCCTTGGTCAGAGCTTGTCGATCGCTCCACCTTCTCCAAACCCGATTCCATCTCCGATGCAACCTCCCGCATCAGGAAAAATCTCAATTATTTCAAGATCAATTACATCGCTATCATAGCCATGGTTCTAGCGCTTTCTCTGCTGACGAATCCGTTCTCCCTGATCGTCCTCTTCGGCCTATTTTCCGCCTGGAGCTTCCTGTACCTCTTCAGACCGTCAGATCCGCCGCTGATTATGTTCGGCAGGCAATATTCGGATCGGGAAACGTTGGGTGGATTAATTGTGTTGACGATATTTGTCGTGTTTCTGACGTCGGTTGGGTCAATTTTGATGTCGGCTCTGACTTTGGGTGCGGCGATCGTTGGAGCTCATGGGGCTTTTAGGCAGCCGGAAGATCTGTTTCTCGATGAACAGGAGGGTGGTGGTGCAGCCGCTGGACTGCTGTCATTCTTCGGTGCTGCCGGACAAAATGCCGCAGCTGTAGTTCAGGCAGGGCCAGCTGTGGCGGCCAGGGTTTGAGATGAGGTAAGAAATTCAATTCATTTGTCAGATCTAGGGTATCTTTTCGTGATTGGATCTTGGAAAAATATACATAGGCATCAAATGTATTCATTTTTTGTTATTGTGAAATGAATTTGGATTTGTATTCTTCATTGGGAAAATTATATCTGTATTGTTGACGTCCGGGCTACTGTATATGAATTAGAATTTTACTATTGATATATTTTAGGTGTTTGCCGTTCCTTTGAATCTAGTTTTCATTTTAGCCTGCGATTGGAACATTGAATATGATTATTTTAGAACCAGTTTTACATGTTGGTAATGTAAGCGAGTTTGAACTTTAACATAACAGATCTCGCACAAAAATTTGTTGGTATGGATTTCACGCGTTATTAGATGTTAGACAATTTGATGACTGTATACAGCATATTCCCATAACCTTTAGGCTTATTTGAATGCTATAACCTTGGAGGATTCTTTTTCTCTGTTGCTCCCAGTGTTTCGATATTACATTTTAGGAATATATTAACAGACCTGCAGCCAGCACATGGCAAATTGTATTCCAACCCATGAAATTAGATAATAGCCCCTCTAATTTAAAAAAACTGGCAAACCCTCATTTTTAGTGATTAGCCCCACTGAATTAAAAGAAAATCCAAAAATATCCTCCCACGTAGGGTTTTTATGTGGTTTTTCAGTGTACCTAGTACATGTCCTACGTGGTTTCTCAGTGTACCACGCAGTAGCCCTACGTGGTTCCTTGAGAAACCACGTAGGCCTACTGCGTGATACACCGAGTAACCACGTATAGCATCTACGAGGTACCATGCAAACTAGAAATATATATATAACACCGGGGATGGGGAGGGCTACTGACTAATTTCGTGAGTTGGAATACAATTTGCCCAGCCCAATGTTGATGTATGATTTTTTCTTTATGCAAACTACATATGATTAACATATTCAAGATAATTAATTTGCTTAAATATTTAATTATGTTTTTATATTGCGATCATGTATAGTTAATTTACATTCTTATTTCTAAAAAATATTAGTTTTTTAATCCAATTAACAGTGAAGATATGATTTGGAATTTATAAATCTTTATTTTAAGATTTAATGGAAATTTCCAAAGTAAAGTTTTTCCAATTTAATATATTTAAAAGAATAAATCTTTTAATTAAGATTTGGTGGAGTTTACCATTGCAACATCCGATTTTTTTTGGTAATTTGATTTTAAAATAAGTTATTAATTAAACATTTATTAACGAATTTGTAAATCATGTTTATCATTTTGGTACTAATATTAATAATGGATTGATATTCTGTATTTGTAAATTTGTTTAGGTATTGATCCTATTTTTTAAGCATGGAGAGATTTTTTGAAATTACAAGAAAAATTAATTGTTAGATCCGTTTATAAGAGGTATTTTAATTTATAAATATCTGTATAGCAGCATCTTCAATAGTTCACGTTGATACTGAAAAGTGTGGCGTCAAATGTATGACAACAGCAAATGGTGCGTTACGACACACACTTCGTGCATGAGTTATTATGTGTGTGTGTGTGTGTGTTAAAATCATGTGATTTTATTTTTTTATTTCAAAGTTGCAATGTCTAATATTTTTTATGTCTGAATACATTATTCTATTATTAGTTAACGAAGAACCAATTTGTATATAAAGTTTTTTTTTTGTTAGATTCTAATTTTCAGCAGTATTTTTTTTTTATAATATTTATGTATGGATGTTTTATATTTATAAATAAAGTCTATGTGTTATATCCTACTTTTAAGCGCATTGTAATCTTAATTGCATTTGTAGAAGGACATTTTGAATTACCAACTGACACTACTGTGTAACCTGTGCGTTGCACATAATAATTTTATCTGAAGTAGAATTTATTATTTTAACGTTAAAATGAGAACTTTGTTATGCAATATATGATAAATTATGATATGAAATACATAAACTATTTACTAAAATTATTATTATTGTTTTGTGTGATTTGTATTCCATAACTTACACAAACATTATGTATGTGTGTGAATTTGAGATTTTTTTTAATTGTTTCTGTTAATATAAATGTAAATGTTGAAATTGATGAATGTTAGTAACTTAATCAATAAATTAGCAAATATTATTTAATTCAATTTGTTTAAATAAGTTAAATGTAAAATTATGAAGTTACTTTAACGACATAACATAACAGAAAAAATTGAAAAGAAATTTACAAAAAAGAATATAAATTTGTTGTGGAGCTATTGATGTTCAAAAAGAATTCTATGATATAATATATGGTAAATTTTTGATATAAATGAATCTTAACTAATTTTCAAATTAATTTTGTCATTATTTTTTATATACATAGTTCATGTCATGTGACTATACATCTTTATAGTTGCATGAGAAACATACATTTTTTTGATATGAATATACATAGTAAATTGACGTATATTTTTAAGAGTAATTAGAAAAATGGACAAAATACTCTTTAAGATGATTTAAATAATTATAATTTAAGATTTCATGAGTAGTTTAAACATATGGATGAAAATATAAAATAACACAAAGAATTGAGGTGGTTTAGCAAATAATTGTCGAAATGTTAAAATGCAAACATTTAAAGCGAAAATTGTTTTATTCAATTTACGATAAATTTACCGAGATAAGTGTATAATGTGTTAAAAAATATATTATTGTTTACATATATTATTTAAACCGTGTGACTTATTTAACTTTGTATTTGGAAGAGAAACTGATTTTGTCATTTTTGTCCATATGAACATGGTGTACATTTTAAAACATCACTTTTAGCATTAATAAGATGAACTAACAACAATTTATTGATTGAATTCATTTGGTAAATTCAAAATTACATAATTAATTTCAACATACTGAATTAAATGTACAATGTTAAATAATATTGTGTAGTGTTTTGTAAATAAATAAATAAATTTTAAAATGTAAGCGTTAGACATTATTATTACAATGCAATACACGGTAAGTGTATTGATATAAATGAGTACAACTTTGAACTTCTGATGGTTGTTTATGCGTATAGTTTATGTTATGTGATCGATGTGTTTGTATATTTGATTTTTTTCTTCTCGTTTTTGTTAATATGAATATGGTTAATTTGGATGTGATTATTAGGAAATCAATGAATAATACTTTGCTGAAGTTATTTAAATAGTTTTAATATTATGTAATAATTGTAAAATACGGTATACTAAATGCAAAATATTAGAAAAGAATTGAGAGAAACTTAAATGATTATAGAAAACTAGAAGTGTAGGTATATGCAGCCGAAAAACATAATATTGTCATTTTTAATATTTAAAATAAACATTAGTTAATTAAATTGATTTAAATTACTTATATTTTGGGTTTTGTAATTAATTTTAAAATGTGGACTTAAATATAGAATGATAGGCTAATTGTTAATAAATAATTGTATAAACTTTGAAATGTTCATATCAAAATGTAAAATGATAGAAGAAGTAAAAAAATGTGAGAGAAATAGTAAATAAATGTAAAGTGATAAACTAATATAAAAATAAAATATCTAGAGAGAATTAAGGAGAATAGAGAAAAGTCCTGAAATTAAGGAGAGAGCTTGAAAATGTTATGCTTTACTATTATTTAATAGATTTATATGTCATATCTCATATTCTAGTAATGTTAAGATTTAGTGATTTCCATAAAAGGCATTTTTGGTAGTTCATGCTTACACAAAAAAGTGTGACACCAATGGTGTTACAGCTACGAGTAAAGATTATTTTTATGATTGTATGTGAGTGCCCTTGTTGTCGGCCTGGCCAATAGATGGACGGGTTTGTGGTTTTTTGGCCATTGGAACTAGGGCTGGATTTTTTCCCCCTTTTTTTGGTGTTTTCCTTCCGAATAATTCCAGAATTTCCTATTTCCATGTTTTACCGAAATAAATTGTTCGGAAGGAATTCCTTCTGATAGATAATGGTAAAAGAATGGAAATTTCCATGTTTTCCACCGTAGTTTCGTTTCTTACTGACATTTGTCTTTACCGATTAACTGGGCTAGGCCCAAAAACTTGTGTTTACTTCTTCAACGTATCTTTTATCTTCGCTTCATTTCTACTGCCTCCTAAATCCTAACCGTAATTTCCCTTTCGTCGCTCGTTTCCTTTCTTTCTTCATCTTGAGATTGATGTCTCTAGGTTGCTAAATTTTGTCCTTACCATCTCGATTCTTATCAATTATCTGCGAATGATCCTAATTCCATTGCACGACGTCATTCTATTTCACCAACTGTTGCAAAAATCAATAAGTCATTTGAACTCTAAAATATCGACGAACACCCTAAAGTATTTGTGAACCTATTGCTGCTTCTGTTATGCTACATGCTTTCGATTATTTTTTAACTTTGGGGCCTGGTTAAGGATCTGTTTTATATGTAAAATTCTGTTGTTTAATAGAGTAGTTTGCTGGTTATGCTGAATTTTTAAGGGTTACACTGCTTTATCCTTTCATTCTATTTGTGCTAAATTAAGAAGGGAGATTAACATGCTTTCTTCTTTCTATCAACGTATATATTGTACTCTCTTGGGATTAGACTAACAGGAATTTTATCTAAAAACATGCTGATAAGACAAGGGCCAAGTTACATTCTCAAAGTGGAAAATTTTGCAATTTCATGCTCCTGAATTTCGAAGCACATTTCAGTTATTTGTCTCCCTCATTCTTGTTAGCCTTAACTCTTATACATACTCAGTGTTCATGGTTAAATTTTAAAACAACAGTAGCAAAATTAATTGCAAGCATATAGTCTTTGAGGGCACTATTTCCTCTTAACTCAATTATACAGAAAGTCTAAGACCTGATATCTCTAATAACATTTTTTTCTCTCAAAGCTACTACATATTACAACAATTTTTTCCAGCAACAACCCACTTGTTGCTAAAAGCAGTTGTTAGGTGGTTGCTACCAGCTACAACAACTTTGCTTCTTTTTATTTGAGTTATAATCAACCATACATTCATTTCTGACAGAAACATCATTTATCTAGACAAAAGTAAACATTTCAAGAAGAGTTAATACATATTTATCCAATATATGTCCACAAATCTGGTATTAAGTCTTCTTGAAATGTTTACTTTGGACTAGATGAATGATGTTTCTGTCAGAAATGAATGTCTGGTTGATTTTTATTCAAATACAAAGAACAAAGTTGCTGCGGTTGGTTGCAACCACCTAACAACTGCTTTTAGCAACAGGTGGGTTGTTGCTGGAAAAAACTATTGTAATATGCAGTAGATTAGGGAGAAAAAACTGTTATTAGAGATCTCAGGTCTTAGACTTTATGTATAATTGAGTTAATAAGAAATAGTGCCCCTAAAAGACTATATGCTTACAATTAATTTTACTACTGGTGTTTAGAACTTTCACCGTGAACACTGAATATGTATAAGAGTTAAGGTTAACAAGAATGTGGGAGATAAATAGCTGAAATGTGCTTTGAAATTCAGGAGCATTAAATTGGAAAATTTTCCGCTTTGAGAACATAACTTGGCCCTTGTCATATCAGCATGTTTTTAGATAAAATTACTGTTAGTTTAATCGCATGAGAGTACAATATGGCCCGGTTAATCGGTAAGATAGGCAAATATCAGGAAGAAACGGAATTACCGTGGAAAACATGAAAATTCCCGTTCTTTTACCATTATCTATCGAAAGGAATTCCTTCTGAACTATTTATTTCGGAAAATCATGGAAATAAGAAATTCGGCAATTATTTGGAAGGAAAACACCAGAAAAACGAAAAAAAATCCAGCCCTAACTTATACTTATAGCTACAATTATGGGTCTGCCTTATTAGTCATAATATTATTGGTTATCCAAATTTTATAGGATAATTTGACTTTGGGTTGTCATTATTTTTTATTATTATTGATGCAATATTTACCTTTATCTCACATGCATTTATTTGTTTTCCAACTGTGACATCCTTGTAAGTGCCAAAATGATTATCCCTAATGTTAAAAAGGTATATTTTGATATTGGTATTTCAGTGAGTTTGTTCACCTCATTTTAACTAAGGTGAACATACCATCACTAGCGGTGTTAGTGGTGTAGGGCTGTAATAGAATAACAAAAATAAACGATCCAATCATAGCCCCACACCACTAACACCATTAGTGGTGTTATGTTCACCTCAGTTAAAGTGAGGTGAACAAACTTGTATTGGGTATATCATGAGAAAGTATCAAGAGGAACTGAGGTGAACAAACTTGTATTGGGTATATCATGAAAAAGTATCAAGAGGAGTTGACCTTACTGTGTTCTTGGGAACTACTTGATCTACATATAGTTAATAATGGTCCATATATATGCCGAGAATTAGTTTGTACACAATATTTGGGGAAGTGTGTACAAAACTAAGGGTTCCCATTGGTGGCAGTCAGTGGGGCTCATATGGTCCCCCCCTCCCGAGTTCCACCAATGGGAACCAGGAGTTTTGTTCATCTCACCAAAAGTGAGGTGAACAAACTCGCTCTCCTATATGCCTCCTTTTGATTTGCTATTAATTACCATTAATAAGTTGTCGTCACTATATGCTTGTAATTGTTGCTACATGACCTTGACTGCGACTTTTTGATTCGATGTTATTACAAAACAAGTTGATTTTACCATATGTGTACGTATTGGTATCAGTGTATTACGAAAAATTTTCAGGATAAGTATTAAATTCAAACAAAGAAGAAAGACTATGTTATCAAAAAGTTTCAGCATTTGTTTCAAGTTGAAAAATACGTTAGCAGAACTATGCTAGTGTATATGTTGTTTGTTGTTACTACATGATATGCATAGGTTTTGATTTTCTCCCACCAAACACAATATCCGCTCATTAAAATACCTGGCTTAAATACACCGTTAAAATACTCTGTTATAATACCCTGCTTCCACTACCCTCAAACTCACCCTTTGTTGCTAAATAAACGGTTCAACAAAAAAAAATCCATAAGGTCTAATAAATTTGTAAAACTGTACGAAAATTCGAACAAGTTAACAAGTTTAAACAAATGACTTTAGTAGCGGTTGAAAATCAATATATAATGGTAAAAGTTTTTTACTTCCATACCTTCCTATGTGTATATATGGTTGGCCCTTTACCCAAGTAGCCAAAGAAATTGCTTTGGGCTTCCTCAAAAATCAGGGCACCAAATAAACGTGCAGTCGTGGAACAAAAAAGTAAAAAAAATACACGAAGCTAGGGCACAGTGCCGCACAATAATAAAACGCGTGACTTTTGAGCGAAGCGACAACGGCATGAAGATCGAATGCCGAAGGGAGCGACCGAAGGCTTATCAACGACATTGCGATATAGCTGAGCCGAACAACAATAAATCGACGATCATTGTTTACTCCTTGTTGAGTAGTTATCTATTGCTTGTTTGGGGAGGCACTTGTCAATCTACTGATTTTGGATTTTGCGTTTCTAAGTTGAAATTTTTGTTCTAATGTTTATCAGTTAACTATAAGTAAAATTATTGGTCATGTATTGTTTTGGATCTTTCTATCATACATGTGTCATGAAGTTGTCATTTTATGCATATCACAATTTTGTTTTTCGAAATTCTAGTATAATTAGTTGCGAAGCGTTTGGTAGTTTCGATATGTGTAAATGATACGTTGACAACGTTAGCCAGGAATCCACAAAAATCAAATTAGTAAATGCTACGCTTTGAGTAGTTTTGGAAATGTTTTTAATAATTAAATATTAGGGTGGTTCGGTTAATCCTTTTTTAATTTTCCATTTTCTCCATAACAAAATTGCAAATGACATACATAAACCGTGGAAAACGACCGTTTTAGAAAACGAATTTAACGTATAAAACAAAAAAACAACTTTTTCTTATTTTCCATATTTTGGGAAATAATGGATGGATGCGACAATTCATTCTTCCGTCGTGACGTCGTCACTTCGACCTCCTCCTCGTCCCCTCCATTGTTAAATACATGTTATCTAATAGAGTTTTCAACGGAGTACATGGTTGTATGGTTGTGTATTGTGTTCTTAGCAGTACAACCAGGGTTCAAAAGTCCTACAAGGCATGATTATGCTTTTTTCTCACACAATTTAAATTTTGGGCAATAACAACAAAATAGTTTGGGCCGACTTTGATTATCGATATTAGCATTAGTTTCTGCACGATAATCTCGATTCTACAATTGGCTTTGGGTACTAAATCCCCTAGGAATTACCCTGTGTGTATAGCAATGGCTACCCATTAGCTGAACCATGTGATTGAAATACGAATGTGGAGAGAATGATTAACGGTAAAGAGCCGTTCACTGGAACGAAGTGTGCGTACCGTAAAACGGTTGGTGATTGGAAAAAAGGTAAGTCAGCGTGATGTTTGTGTAAGGCGGTGAAGTGGAAATGTGGTTGTCTATTTCACATTTTATTAGTGGTAGAAGAGAGCAGGAGAATCAGAAATAAAGATGTAGTGTGAATAGTTGTTTGCAAGGGACGGTGGAGGAGGTTTTCCAACGTAAGTAAAAGGAGTGAAATTTGGAAATCAAAAATGCTAGAAACAATGAAAATGTAAAAAAATATTTTCATTGCCCCTGAAGGTGAAGTGGAAAGAAAAAAGAATACAGTCAACGCCAAGCTGGTAATGGAAATTTGTTTGGGACACGCGAGAATCAAGTGAGGCATATGTTACTCATGAATGCATGATAGTTTGTTTCAGTGAATAAAATAGCGTGTAATATTTGAAAGTGGAGCAATTTTCGCATGTCAATATGTAGCCTTAATGAATCTCATCCAAGTAGTAGGTAGAAATAAAAGAAGATACCTAAGAGAGAGAGTACTAGGTGAATTGTTGATAATTTGCGCAGACAGGGTTTTGGGAAGACTGTGGGTGTAAGGTCAAATCGTTATTTTGTAAATACAATACAACGTTATAATATGGTAGTGCATAGAGGTGCCAAATGAGTCATGTAGGATCATATGATGGTCAACCAAAATTTGACCCAACGCATTTACCATCCATTTATTTTGATCCATTTAACACAAAGCTTTATGTAACCCAACCAACCAACTAATTACCCATTTAACCCATCTAAATGTAGTCTGGTATTTTTTATATACAATTATGAGAATTAGTCTGTTATTTTCGAAGTATATCCGTTAATCACCTCAGAGAGCTGTAACAGACCGCATTTTACCTATCGAAAGATCGTAAAATATTTTTATTTTATTCCCTGAGGTTTGGATTATTCTCATACTTTAATATATTGCTTATGGAGATGTGAGACATGGCCATAATTTTTACCAATTTTGTTTGTGACCATTTTACCCCTGTCAGTCTTGTACAGAGCATAACTTTTTACTTAGGTCGAATCAAAGGGTGAGACCTGTGCCATTGGAAAGGAATTGATGATTGCCTTTCCGTAGAGTGGTTACATTAAAGATTTCGCTCAACGGTTTGGGAGAAATCACTGTTTTAAGGTTTTCCAGTTGGCTGTTCAGGTTTGGGGTGCCACAATGGGCTGATTTAGGAAGGCCCATTGATGGGCTTTAGGAAGGGTATAAATTGGGTGGTAAGGGATATGGGAAATTGTTTTAGTTTTCCATTCTCTCATTTGGTGCCTTGAGCTCCTCCTTCCTTTAACAACTTTCCACCATTAAGAATCATAATCCAAGGAGGGAAATTGATGATCTATACCATTGAAGGCAAGATCTACTTTAATTTAAGCAAGAGTTCATCGGATCAAGAGGATTGGTGCAAGGTGCTTGCTGTCCAGATTCTTGTTTCATCAATTTTAGCTTGTTTTGGCAAATCGGTGAGTGATTTACATCTCTCACATGAATCCAATGAAGTATATGAATGTTTGTGCATGTTTTTAATTAAATGCAAGTGTTTTTCCATAGATTTATACATTGGTAAGTCCATATTCATATAAGTCACCTCATTATCTGATTTAGCAAGTTTAGATAAGTAATTTCTATGAAATTTCATGTGAATGTGCAAGTTAAATCCATGATTTTGTTCATATGTACATTTACAGTGATTTTGGTGGATTTTACATGATTATTGATGAGATGGCCTACAACAACCCGCACCTCCGTTCATGCGAGATATTATCCCCAACTTAGCCACCATATAGGTGTGGGGTTTTGTTTCTCAAAAGGCCTCGTCGTTAGTAAGAGATGGACTCTACTATATAAGTACCTACTTCACACAGGCTTCCACGATGTGGGACTTTGGGGTGTTACATGGCCAAATTGGTAATGTTAGTGGTTTCATAACATGTTCAAGATTGTGTTGAATGGATTGATTGAGTTGGTTTCGTCGACCTAATCGTTTTGGCGAAGTTTTGGTCGAAATTGGAGTTGCATTGGAAGATGCAGGTTTTGGGTCGAACATGGTGGGTCAAACCATGGGGAGGTTTTCTTGGAGGAAAAGAAATGGGTTGGTCGGTCAAGCTTTGCTAGGGTCGGTCGAGCACTTTAGGGTCGGTCGCTCCTGAATGGATGGGTCGGTCACGAGATGAAGTTGGGTCGGTCGTTCCTCTTTGGGTTGAGCACCCTTTGGGTCGAGCACAGACTGGGTCGGTCTGGATGGTGTGGTCTGGTCGAATAGTGAGTGACTCAAGCACAGATTGGGTCGGTCTGGATGGTGTGGTCTGGTCGAGCAGTGTGTGGCTCGAGCAGGGTATGGTCAAGTTAGAGGGTCGTTCAAACATCCCGGGGAGGGGTCGGTCGGTTGTGCATTACGGGGTCATTTCTGAAAATTTTATTTTCTGGGTACGACTCAGGTTTGAACAAAAAGGTCCGATAAAAATATTTTTCGGGGGCAACCCCCTGAACCCTAGCCGTAGCGCAGTGGTGTAACTTGGCTCGGTGATGGTGTGACTTCGAAGTAAATTCAAGTAGGAAGGTTCGAGGTGGTGAAAGGTGTTCGTTGATCGGTGTAGAACGGCGAATGAGGTGACAACTCAAAGGTCGTGAGTTGGTGGATAATGGTTGCTTGAGAATGTTGCTTGAGCTATGAAAAGCCATCTGGTTGGATGACTAGAGATAAGAAGGCTGAGAGATTATCATTGTCGTAAGTTATAGCAGGCTCAAAGCAGGGGTACACTAAAGATGTGTAAAAGACTGGTTGTAGGTTGAGTACCTTGGGTCTTGGAGAAAAGCCTAGTTGTCAAGGTTGGACGTATGGAGTTTATGCTAGAACTGGGGTTACCATTAGCCCTTGACATATGGCAAGGTTGGCCGTTATACGGTTAACGATGGTTTCAAAGCAGGATTGGCAGTGATAACCAGAGTCAGTCATAGATGATTGGTTGTTCTGTTTGTACCGTTCTCATGTAGGTTGTCCAAAGTCGAAGGAGATGTTCCTTGGGTGCATGTGTGATATTCATTTAGGCCTTTGGGGCTTGTGCTTGAGGGATGTTGAATTCGATTAGGATGGTTTACATGAGATACATATAATCTGGATGTTATGAATGCTTACCATGGTTGAATGAGTGTTCTGTTTTACATGGATGAATAGTTGAATTCTTTGTCGTAAAGGCTATCACTATCCGATGTGGGGAAGATAGGGTTGAGTTCTTCTCTGGTGTTGTGGGTAGATTAGTATGTTTATCTATCCATTCTCATATACTTTATTGTTGAAGTTTGTTAGTTATTTATTGCTCATAAAGACTGTTGTCTGACTCAAGGTTTTTTGTCTCCTCTTATTACCTTTGTCTGTTCATCTGGTTGTGGATGGGCAGACTAAGTAGCAGGTTATAGGTGATTAGTGTGGATGATGTTGTTGTGCGGAGGCGAGCAGGAGGCTGGCGTAGCAGTTCTATTACTATCTAATATTTCTGTTTCCGCTGTTTGAGTGCTCTATGAGGGTTGTAGTGAGGCCTTATGTACAAACTTTGGTACCAGTTGGATAACCTTTCAAGATGTTGAGAAAGTTTCAAAAGTTTGTTATATGATGCTTCTTTACTATTACCTATTGCATATGTTCTATTATATTTCATCTTTGCGCCGTGATTCTACGACAGGTTCCGATGTTGTTTACCTACTCTGATGATCGTCCGTAGCTGCTTGGCACACTTTTCAGCGCATTATTTCTCTTGTTTAGTGCAGGGGTTATGGGCGGTTATTACAAGAGCTATAGTGTTCGTTCATATAGAACGAAATATTCGAGTGTTCCATACTGTCTGTAATTTAGGTGAAAGCCAATTGGTTAAAGCCTCGTCTGGTTTTGAGCTAATATGAAGAAACTACTTCAGTTATTACAAAAAAATAGCGACTTTGTATGTATGCAGAGTTCAAATATGAGAATATAGCCTGCTATTTTTTAAGCACAGCTACTAGTCACCTTGGAGACCTACAGTGTTCGTTCATCGGACAAAACATTTGCGTATTTCATAATGCCCGTAATCTAGTTGAGATTCTACCGGTCAAAGTCTCGTCGGTCCCGTGGCAGTATGAAGAAATAACAACAGTTTTTACCAAAAAAAAACATATGGACTTCATATGTAGGCAGAGTTCAAATACGGGAATATAGCCTATTATTTTCTAAGTACAACCGTTAGTCACCTTGGAGACCTACATTATCCGTTCACAAGATGAAACATCCGAATGTTCCATACTGTCTGTAATTTAGGTGGGAGTTTATCGATTAAAGTATCATTTGGTTTCAATGTAGTATAAAGAAGTTATTGTCGTTTAAACCCAAAAAATAGCGACTTCGTATGTAGACAAAGTGAAATGGGTAAGCGTGTTATCCATTTGTAACCCTTTTAAAATTGGGTCAACCCTTTGATGACCCGTTTAATAAAAAATATATAAATGGGTTGACCCAACAAGGTTCTAATAAGGGTAAAATGGTTTAGGTAAATGGGTAGGGTCATATTTTCACAGGTCTAGTAGTGTAGATTTGAGATTGCTGTAACATCAAATATTATTTCAGAGGTACAAATACAAAATAACGGTACAAAGCGTTAAAAATGTCGTTACCACAAAGACAAACAACGTAAATATGGAAAATAAAACTTAAGCAGTGGCAGTTGCATATGAATTGAAGCAAGAAGTGGGCAACGAGTCAAGTAACTTCGTGTCACTTGATCTTACATTCGACGCCCAACGAATGTGAAGGGGAATGACAAATCTGGTTGAGTTGCATGCATGCCTTTTGTATGACTGGAGGAAAATAAGTGCCGAAGTAGCATACGTGCAAGCAAAAAGAAGTTTAGTGAGTGGGGACGGGGCAGTTGAGAAAGAGAAGAGGATGAAGGAAACGATCCATTATTTCAACCTTTAAAAATTGACATCTAATACATACTCGGTATTCAATTGCCAGAATTTCAAATGTCGGAATCTACATCGTCTGAGGTAATAACAGATCAGAACAGAAACAAAATAAAACTTTTATTGATAAAAAAATAATATTTTTTTACGTCAGAGTTTACGAGATATGTGACAACCCACTCTCTCGGTACCGAGATATCGACATTCCATGGGTCCTAAAGAACAGATTGCCTTTAAAGTATAACACATTACATAACAACGGAAACAAATATTGTATTTTAGCATCATAATGTACAACGTATTACACCAGGAATACATCAGAGTTTAAAACGATAAGATTCAATAGTATATAATAACGGAAATAAAAAATAAGTACACAACGGAAATAACAACATGATAGAGTCTTTAGAGAGAATCCAAAAAGTACATCTAACTTCTGCTCCTACCCCAAATCCAAAACGAGCTTCCACAGATAGTTCCATACATAGCTTTCAAAATGAATTTAACTACTAATCCATATACTAGGCTCCCATGTGGAAAATAAGGACACCCGAATTTCAAGGGAAAAACAAAACTATGGGTTAGTCATGAGACTAATATGAGAACGAAAAATAGTTGTCATTAAAAAGGGTAGTAAGATAAATCATATGACCATGCCGCTTAACATAGAATGGGTTTCCCTTTATGAATACCAGTGCATAAAATGTTGCAATGCTTTTTGAAAATGAAACTACCATAAGACTCGCACCCCATCACAAAATGCAAACACAAACCATTAGGAGCAAGTTTGATAACCAAATATTTTTGATACACGAAAATCGTTTTGATATTATTATTAATATCTATCTTTGAAAAACTTTTCAAAATAAATGTATAGGACTTAGCAGACATAGGTACCCATGTATTACGTCTACATACATAGGTTACAACTAATACAGTAAAGGTTTGTATTGGAAGTTGGGTTCCATCAATGACCAAGGCAAAGGATATTCCTTACCGCGATTCGAAACACCTCTAGCGGGATGTCCCAGGATCAACGTATTGCCTCTTCTGTATCGGCAGAGCCGTCCCACCTATATCAGATGTAGTTCAAGTTTCTCCGGAACATAACATCTCCCGATCGTTGTCGACCTTTATCTGAGGCACCTCATTCCGTCATCCACTAAGTGAATTTCTTGGGCTTTATACATTGACATCACTTCTCAACTAGAAGGAAACGTTAGTCCTTATCTCTATGGTACTTCATCCTATTTTGGTTCATTACCTGCTGTGTGGTTGCCAAGTCACGTTCCATAAAGCTCTACTTTGCAATAAAAACCTTGATCTATCTACCATCAGCACTTATCATGTCACACTTTCATCTCATAACACAAAATCAATATTCACTAACCGTATCCCTTGAGCTCGTACATCTCAAGAAGGGTGTTAAGCTAAGAGAATAAATTCCCCGCCACCAACAGAAATACGTTTAACAAAAGCTCATTACATACTACAAGATGCAATGTCAGGCACATGTCCATACAAGTCCGTTCTGGGTTGTGAACGAAACTGAAGGCACCTTATTTCTCATACAATAAAGTAGAGAGACCCTTGCATATCCAAATAATCAACAAGTTCGTCCGGACTACTGCCACTTATAACCTTATAGTGGGAGCTACCCAAGGCATCAGCAAACAATATATTCGATGTGAAGATTTTCGGTCTTCCACCATTTTCAATATCATTGACTTCTAACTCATCGTATAATTATTCAAAATGGGTTAAACCCGGTCTTTCGAGATAGTTATCATCAAAACAAAATTCTTTTGGATTATTAGATCCCCAATTAAGTCTCTTTTAATTGGAAAACATTTCATAAGATTTGATCTTATTCTTAAACTTGGTTATGCTGTTGAGCTTCAAAAATCATCTTCAAAATTCTTTATTAGCCTTAATAAAAGGTTTACAAAGGTTTAGATTCAATTTGAGAATTTAAAACCTTTAATCTCAAAGCATTTCTTAAAACCATTACAAAAAGCATTGTAAAATAGCATATTTTTGATTAATAGATTTTTATCATTCAAATCCTCATGTATTTAATCCAAAACTCCTTCAAATCGTTTACTTTGATATATCATATTTTTTTCCTATTTTTAATCATTTAAAAATAGTCCATTTCAATCAAATCTCCTTTGGGTCTCAAACTACACTAGCGCTATTTTTACTCAAATATGATTTGAACTTATCTTGAAACCTAACCGTTGGATTATGGTGGCCGTTATTCTTCAAAATTCATATTTCAAAAGTTGTGTCTATTTGTTTGAATCTTTCCTTAAGGAGACATGATTTCTAACCCATTATAAATACCATCTAGTTTCGAATTTTTTTAGCTATTTTAATCATCTTCTTCTCTTTTCTCCTCTCAATTATTACTCTTAAAATTCAAGTTTCTATAATTAGATTCTACCGAAATTCAAAGAGAATTAAACCAAACCATTTCTAGTTTGATTCTCTACCAAACTCTCTTAAGGATTCAAGTGCTATTCAGAGTTATAGGAGTTTCTGTATCGCAGATCAAAGTTCTATCTAGTATTTCTTCCTACATTGATACTGAAATGGTGTTGTTGCCGCCAAATCAACTAGGTGTGATTGTAGCCCGCAAATCAGTTGGATACGATTGTAGCACAAAAATCAATTGAGTTTTGCTGTACTCGAAAATAAGAGGGATGAACCATGTGGCCTGTGAAATCAAGGGCTGTAATTTGGATATTATTTGAAAAGAAATCTGCATCAAACCGGAGTATGTAGGATTGGATGTAGCATAACTCTGAACCAGTATAAAAATCCTAGTGTGTTCTTTCCTTTACTACGTTTACTTATTACTATCTGCATTTATGTTTTATTCTGTGATTGTTTCATATCTGTGATTTGCATTTGATTATGGCATATTCAAAAGGATTTCATAGAATTCATAAATCTGATTAAACACTATTACCCCTCCCTAGTGTTAAGTTTGTCTTAAGATCCGTTATCCACATTTCCCAACAGTTGGTATCAAAGCATTGGATTTTAAAGTTTCCATAATCTGATTTAAAAAAATGGTTATTTTTTAATAATATTATTAACATTATTTTCATATGGATATGTCACAGAATCATCATGATGTTGTTGTTTAAAATTACATTTAATTATTTTGTAAAGTCACTTGATTCTTTAAAATTTTGTGTTGTTTTGTAGGAAAGAGTTAAGTCTGGCGACTACTGGATAAAAGACACCAAGATAATCATTCATTTATCAAAAGAAAAATGAATATGTAATTGGCAATTTACAACGAAATGGGTACTGATTAATACAATTTTCTTTATTCTCATATATAACTTGATTTAATATTGTATCTCTCTTCATTTTCTTCGCAATGCCACTGATTTTATGCAAATTCATTAAGAAATGACCATGTTATGATCAAATAAAGTTTCGGTACACAAAGAGAAAAGGAAACCAAAACCATCACGGATATTCTTCCTATTTAATCCAGATATTTGAAATATTTCAACCTAATTCCTTTTCAAGATTGTAGTTCTTGTTCTCACGGTCATTTTTATGGGTGGATCATCAAATTTCGGTCAAAATTGAGTGATATATGGTAGTTTGAAGTTGACTATCCAAACTGACAAACTATGTACGAAGAAGATATGCCTTCTGAAAGATTGATTATAAGTAGAAAAATGGGAAGAAAAAGAAATTTTTTTATGAAGAGATATGACCATTGGGCTTATATATAGCAGTTGAAGTGTCCATTCATTCAAAATTTAAATTCAAGATTAACTTTGTTGCAAAAGTTGCACATGCTGATCGGTTGAAAATTGGCGGATTTCTTTGAATTATCAATTTTAGGAAGAAGAAGCCGCCTAATTCTTAGGAAGAGGATAGCCACAGAAGAAGACACGAATGGCCAGAATCAGATTTGGACCAATGATATCCCAAAAGGAGTGGAGAATACACCATTGAAACCATCAGGGCCAGCAACGCAGTTTTTTTCTAATGGAAAAACTAAACTTTTGATTACTTCATTAGAAGGAGGTTCAACGACAGTGATGTTGACATGATCCTGAATGAGGAGAAGGATATATGCAAGGATATCCACGTCTAATGTTGCAACAGAAGGAGAACTTAAAAGGTCTTTAAAGAAGGAAACAATAGTGTTGTCGGAATCAAGACCTTCAGCAGCCCATAACCCATCAGGTTTTTAAAGTTTGTGAATAGTGAGTTTAGATTTATTTTTGCTGACAATGGAATGGGAAAACTAGGGATTATATCCCTGTGTTGTATCTATTTAATCCTAGATTTTTGTCCATCAGGTTTTTAAACTTTGAGAGCATGATCAAACTCGTTCTTGGCCTGCAACTGAGAATCTCAGTTAAAAGCAGAGGGGTCCTCATCATATATTGCTTCCTTGATGGATACATTCTTGTCCGCCTCCATGACACGGTTGAAGATATTAGAAAAGGTAGATTTATTCCAAGAATGGATCTGAACCTTCATGTTGTGAAGTTTAGCAAAGAAGGCCTTTTCTTATTTAAAGTCCTATAGGTATCTCATATGTACTAGGTATAAAATGTGTGCAAGTGAAATTAAATATAGGCGAGTGTATGTTTATTTCTGATTTATATGTATTGAATTACCTAGGGATAGGCATCATATTAGGTGTAGACGGGTTAAAGAAATATAAAGCGATTATCAATTTAGAGACTACTATCATTTCCCTAGAAATTGCTGAAGGTAAAAGAATGTCAGTGCTATGTGAGGCAACAAAAGAAAGGAAATCTGGGTATTTAAGTAACTTAAACATTGAAAAAACAGATCCAACATTGGAAGAGATGCCCGTTGTAAACCAATATAAAGATGTGTTTGAATAGGTTGAGGGGGTACCTCATTATAGACCAGTGGAGTTTCAAATTAAGCTTGCACCTGGAGCAAGCCTTGTAGTGAAAAAGTCAATAAGAATAAGGCAAAAAGAGTTGATTGAATTGAAAAAGCAACTAATATAATTAGAAGGAAAAGGGTTTGTCAGGCTAAGCAGCTCATGTTGGGGGACACCCGTTGTATTTTAAAAAAAAGCAAGATGGGTCACTTAGAATGTACATTGACTATAGAGAGCTCAATAAAGTCACCATCAAAAATAAGTACCCACTGCTAAGGATAGATGATCTCTTTGATCAATTAAATGGAGCAAAACTTTTCTCCATATGGGACTTAGCCTCAAGCTTCCATCAAAAGAAGGTGGAGGGTAAAAATACTAGGTACACTGCCTTTAACACTAGGTATGGTTTGTATGAGTTCCTTGCCATGCCATTTGGCTTAACAAATGGCCCTTCCTATTTTGTTGATTTAATGAATAGGGCATTCACGGATTATCCAGAAAATTTTGTTCTAATCTTTATAGTTGATAGACCGATCTATTCTAAGACAACAAAGGATCAAGAAAAACATTTGTGTTTGGTGTTGAGTAGATCAAAGGATCTTGGCATAAAGCTAAGTATTCAAAATGTACTTTTTGGAAAAATGAAGTAAACTTTCTAGGCCGCATTTTATCAAAAAAGATATTTCTGTAGACCCAAACAAAGTCATAGTTGTTCAAGCTTGGACAAGGCCAAAGTCAGTAACTGAAGTGAGATCATTCATGGGTATGGCAGGTTATTATAGGAGATTTATAAAATATTTTGCAAAAATCTCTATACCACTAATAAGATTAACAAGAAAAGATCAGCCATTTGTTTAGACAGAGAAACGTGAAAGGGCTTTTAAGTAATTAAAAGAGGCATTAGTAAAATCTTCTATACTAAGAGTACCCAAAGGAAATAATGGGTTGATTGTTTACACAGATGCAAGTGGGTCTTGTTTAGGAACTGTTTTAATGCAGAAAAATCAGGTGATAGCTTATACCTCAAGACAGTTAAAGCCAAGTGAAACCAAGTGTACAACACAAAATTTAGAACTAGCTGTTGTGGTTTATAACTTGAAATTATTGAGACACTATTTATTGGGAGTTAGATTTGAATTATACATAGATCATAAATCCTTAAATTGCTTATTTTCTCAAAAAGTCTTAAGTATGAGGCAGCATAGATGGGCTAAGTTCCTAGCATTCTGTGATTTCGATACACTTTACACCTGAAGCAAAGGTAATAGAGTAGTTGATGCATTGATTAGACAACATTATAGGATGGCTATGTTGATAATATAAGAGTTCAAAACTTTGTCATTACTGACTGATGATAGACGGTCCTAGCGGTGTACCCATGGATGTATGCAGTGAACTAGTAGACATAGGAAGGGTATGTCTTATTAGGATTAAATCATATTTAATAAATAAAGTGGGGGCAACACAAGACCAAGATTCATTTTTATATGAGAAGGTAACTCATTGATTGAAAGGGGAGGAGGTAGAAAATTTTCATATTGGTAAACAAGGCTACCTGAGGAATAAAAAGAAGATGTGTGCCCCTGTTAACGAAGACTCTAAGAAATATATTTTAGATGTTTATCACTGAAGCAAATACACCATTCATCCGAGAGGCACTAAAATATGTCATAACCTTAAGAGGGATTTTTGGTGAAAGGGCATGAAGGCAGCAGTTGGAAAATTTGTATGTGAATGTATCATTTGGCAACAAATAAAGGATATCAGAAGCCATTAGGTCTGTTGCAACCCTTAGAAATACCAAAATGGAAGTGGGAGGATATATCAATGGATTTTATGGATGGTTTGCCTAAATCTGGAAAAGGTAATGACAGTATTTGGGCGGTGTTTGATAGGCTAACAAAGTCAGCGCATTTTATACCTATCAATTCAGAAAGGAATGCAAAAAAATTGGCAAAAATGTTTGTGAAAGAGATTGTAAGGTTGCATGGGGTACCCAAGTCAATAGTTAGTGATAGAGATACTTTATTTACCTCAATGTTTTGGGCTAGTTTTCAACAAGCCATGGGAACTAAATTATGCTTGAGCACAGCATACCGTCCGAAATTTGATAGGCAAACAAAGACAGCTAGTTAAATTCTTGAAGACTTGCTTAGACCATGTGTATTGGACTTTAGGGGAAATTGGGAAGATTATATATATTTAGCGGAATTTTCCTATAATAACAGTCACCAAAATAGTATAAGCATGGCACCTTTTGAAGCTTTGTGTTTGAGGCCAAGTCTATCACGAGCGTGTTGGATGGAGATTGGGATCTGTGCAGTTAAAGCGCTTAACGGTTCTATAGTGGTGGAGGTGCAAAAAGGTGTAGTAGGGATAAAGCGAGCAAATAACGGGGATATAGAGGAAGTGCAAAAAGGTTCATTAGATGTAAAATAAAGTATCTAAAATTAATTAATTATGCTTCTTACATTATTCGTGTAGAATAAACAAATATCAATTAATACTATATGAGAAGACCAAATAATATCATAGTTATGCACACTAAGTTTCATGGTTATTGTAAATTTCTACCTTATATTGGCCACTTACTGCTTAAATTTAGCTATTTCCACTATATTTTTTTTGATTTGTTCTAAAAGATAACTTGTCAAATCATAATTTATATGCTAATAATGCTAAATAGGATGCTAAATAGTCTTGTTTTAGCTGGGTCAACTGAAGATAACGGGGCTTAAAGCATATATATTGTTCATTAGCGCTAAATTGAAATGTGGTCTGATAGTGCTACGGGCTATAGCAGGGATATTATAGGGTTTTAGCAGGGCTTTGACTGCATAGGCTAGGACAAAGTGGTGTTAGATCTTGATCATGTAAAGGATACTTCGAAGAAAATTTCTTTAGTAAAGAGAAGGATAGCTACAGCTCAAAATAGACAAAAGATGTATATAGACAAAAATAGCAAATCCGTGGAATACAAAGTACGTTTACAAGAGTATCTCCAATGAGAAAAATCTTAAGATTTGGGAAATACAGAAAGCTAACTCACAGATATGTAGGACCCTATGAGATTTTCGTGAGGACTGGATCTTTGCTATATAAACTGAAATTACATGAGGAAATGAGAGGGATACATGATGTGTTTCATGTATCCAAGTTAAGAAGGTGGGTTCATAATAAAGTGGCTATATTGGGATCACCAAGCAAAGTAAAAAATTAAGCCAAATCTAATATATGAGAAATAACCAGTGGGCATAGTTTTTGGTGAGAGAAGAAACTGAGAAATAAAGTAATTAAGTTAGTAAAAGTGCAATGGAGTCTTGATCCAAGTGATTGCACTTGAGAGGTGGAGGGTAAAATTAAAACTACTTATCCAAAGTTATTTGCTGCTTGATTATGCATGCATGAATTTTGATGCTTTATGATGGATGAATATGTGTTATTAACCTGTTTTAAATTATTGCATGTGTGTATAAGTTATGTTGTTAGCTTGGAATAATTTTGAATCAGTTTTGAGGCTAATTGAATAAAAACTATACTTGAAACAAGTACGATGAAATTATGGGGCATAATTTCCAAAAGGAGGGGTGTACGTGACGAACCTAGAATTATGAAGTAATAAATTTTATTTGGAAAGTATAGAATGCTTAATAATTAAGCAATAATGCTTAGGAAGTGTGCATGACGCACCAGTGCACAATGTGCAGGTCTAAAATGAAGCATTTCCTAAAAGATGATTATATATATATATATATATATATATATATATATATATATTGACAAGTGCTTAGATTTTCACATAGCAAAGAAACGTAGTTACGTAACATAAATAATAATAGGTATTCATGTAAGGACCTTTGGATATAGGGTCATGCTTAAATTTTCTTTGTATAAATAATTTAAAATACAAGTGTATTCAAGTTTAGTAAAATGACAAGGATAAATAATAGAAATTGAGTTGGGTTGCATACGCTACACTGTACACAAGTTTAAAAATGTATAAAGCATTTTCCTTAGTATGTGGGTACATAGAAACATTGAAATAACATGACTAAGTAGGATAATAATGGTTTTAAAAGGTGCTTTTCTGTATAAAGAAGGCCAGCATGGCTTGGTGGGGGAAGTTTTCTCTGTTAAGGATGTGGAATAAGGATCTTAAGGAAGAACAAACACTAGAGAGGGGGTGAATAGTGTTAATAGTAAATTTATAGAAATCTTTAACAATATTGAATTACTATATGAATCACACAATGATTATCACACCAGAAATGATCACAAACACAGATATAAGTAAATATAAAATGCAGAAAAGGAAAGAGCACACCAGATTTTATACTGGTTCGGATTACTCCTATGTCCAATCCCACGTAATGATGGATTGCGCAGAGTTTTATTAATACTAGTACCATCTTACAACGCCCTTGATTTTATGGCTATAAGGCTAACATTGATCCCACCACCCTTTATTTCACGGCTACAAAGTTAACACCGCTCCCTTTCCTTGATTTCGGGGCCATAAGGAACATACCCTTTCCCAAACACTTCCCAAATGATTACAATAGCCCTAGAAATCTTGAATAGCACTTCCAATCAGAGAGTACATGATAGAGATTGAGAATAGAAGACGAATGATATAATTTCTGTTGAAATTGGTAGAGTATATGTGTAAAAATCAACAAATTAAAGTATAATAATGATAGCAAGAGGAGGATGAAGAAGAAGATAAAAAAGTGATAAAAAATTCGAAATTAACCCCTATTTACATAGTTTGAAAGGTTGCAACGTTTCTGAAGTGTTTCACAATATGAAAAGACACTTCCTTTGAAATTTAAAAAAGTGATAGTTATATGTCAACATGTGCAATATTGTATGTCAACATATGTATGTTATTTTTGAATTTAAAATCATCTTTCAGTGTTAAAAGCAGTGTATATATATATTCCAGAAATTTTTGAATCAAAAGAATAGTGTTTCAAATGAATTTTCTAAAATGTAAAAACATATAAAAATATAGTAATATATAATTTTAAACATATAAATATATTTATAAAGTTATATGATATAAATTAGTAAAACATATATTATAAACATATATATATATATATATATTTGAAATCATAAAAAAGCCTAAATAATTAGAAATCATTTAGAAAAGGAGTTTTGAAATTAATTTTGAAATTAATTTGAAAAGGAGTTTGAAAACAAAATTTGAAAACAAAATTTGAAAACAAAATTTGAAAGTGCTAACTAGAGTTTTACATATAATCTAGACTCTATCACTTTGATAATCTTAAGCTCTTGAAATGTTGATATCTTGATACTCATGAGTCTTAAATTCCTTGATATCTTGAATTTCTAAATCTGTAATGCTATACAGTCTTCAATATTTATATCCTGCATATATATCCTACATCTAAATAAATATATTCTGAACAAGGATGTTAGTATATATTTTGTAAATAATTGAAACTAGGTTGTTGTATCAAAAAATTCCGTTCTCCAACAGTCTCCCCCTTTTTGATGATGACAACCTTAGTTTATAAAATATTCATACCTGATATTACCTGTTGATCTAATTCCTTGATTACTCCTTTCACAATGAATTCCTTCTAACTCCCCCTTAAACTATGTCTATCTTAACTATATCTATTTTATAATTCCCTCCCCCCCTTTTGTCATTATCAAAAACCATATATACTAAAGTAAATTATACTTCCCCTAAATCTATGCTTAACTTATTTTATAGTATTAAATCTATACTATTGTATATTTGGTAACTAAACAAAACAAACATTATATAAACTATGTAATTCTATAAGAGTATAAACAATCTATATATACAATCCATTCAATGCAAGAAAATCATTCAAAGACAAGTCATATTTTATACATGAACTACGAGGTCGTTAAAGGTTTAATGTTTCTTCATAATTAGGGATTTGTGAATTGGACAATGAGGATAACGAAGACAAAACTCCCCATTTTGTTCAATTACATTCTCTTCCTTGTCGAAGCACACTTCACCTACGCAAATTACGCTTTCGTCTTCGTCCATGCCTTCGGTTTGTGCCTCTTCTTCCTCTCCTGGCATTTCTTCCTCTTCTTCCTCTTCCTCTTCTTTCTCTTCTTCCTCTTCCACCACTTGATTATCATCTTCGATGATAATTGGATTTGTGTGGTTATCCATAACAAATATTTATAGATTTCTCATAACTTTTCCTTGTCTCTCGTTCTCTTTATTCATCTTGATTTGTAAGACTTGAATTTCAGTCAGCATTCACATATTATCCTTCATTGATTCCTTTAGTTTCATGACCCCAACAAGCGTAGTTCGTTGAAATGGACCTTCGGATGGTCCGGGAAATGAAACGGGGGTGTTTTGGTTGTTATTATTAGTGGAGGCCATTGTTTTATTTGATTAAAAAAAAATTCCACGGAGAAAATGAAGAGATAAAGAAGGAATTTCGAAATAATGAGTTTAAATATAGGTTGTAACTAACTTTTGATGGGAATTAATTTTGAAAAATGTGCGTTTTTTACTGGTCCCTATAAAGTTTCTAAATAGAAAAAAAACCGATGATAAAAACAATACAAAAAACATCCCTATTTTTCAATTGCGGAAGAAAATAATTCCGCTTATGCCCTTTAGTATTTCGTAAACCTCTCAGCAACGTTTCATTATCATTTAATCCATCAAATCGTTTAGCAAATTTTTCTCAAAACCCTAAATCCACGAATCCTCAGAAACCTAAATCGATTAGTCGATCTTTGTACTTAAAAACCTAATTTTCATCATTCTAATTAGGATCGTTCTCTTGTTTTCTGATATAGTTGTTGTCGTCGGCATCAAATTACTCTAAATGGCGAAAATGAAGGTATTAATCTAATAGTTTTATTTCATTTTCGACTTTCACTACTATCTTGATGTAATATATTGTAAGAAGATCAAATCAAACGTTGTAATGAGTGCAGGCTGTTTATATGAATGTTTGCATGATTTTAAGATGTTAATAAGAAAGTCTATATGACTGTATGATGCCAATTAGAATTGTAGAAGGACTGTATGTTGTTATTATGAATTTAATACTTAATTTTTGCACATCAGTATGCAAATATACAGTATTGTTATATGATTGAATGATTATTCAGTAATTTTTCGTACTGAACTATATTTTTTCTGAGTTGGTTATTTTTTGGGTGAATTAATTTATAATTCTTGGTTAATTGTGTATATATATCCTCAGTAGTTGCTTGCTCATTTCAAAATATTTACAAAATTAAATTAAGAGTTCTTGCATGATCAAAAAATATTGTTATAAATATTTGCAAACATATAGTCATGTGTTCAGAGTGCTTAAACACTATTTAGAAAAAAAAATATAATAGATGAGCACTCGTGTGCATTTATTTAGAATACCTGCATTTTAGTGTGCATTTTTTTTCATTTTTGAACAAATCTTTGATGTTTTTATGAATGTTTGTACAGATGTATGCATATTTAATTGATATACGCACATTTGTGCAAATTTATTGTTTATGATAGCACACATGTGTAGTATTATGAAAAATACATGCTTTCTTTGCTTATATGAGTAATAGTTGAACAGTTTTGTGCAAATATAAAGAATAGTTGCAAATGTTTGTGCATGCAAAATTAGGTAAGATTTCCGAACCTATGCATAATTACTGTATGCAGTTTATTAAAATTGTATGTTGATTGTGCATTATTAATTTCATTTATTTTGAAATGTTGCATACAAGTTTGCAACTATAAACAGGTAGATGCATAATAGTATTTATTGAATAACAATTGTTGCGTCTAATTGTGCAAATAACAACCTATTGCTGAATATTTGTATGCAGTTATCCAAAACTATTTCATCAATGTATGATTTTATAACATGATTATTGCATAATTATATGCATTTAACTAGAAATGTTGCATGCATTACTGAAACTATGGAAATATTCATGCGTAATACTATGCATTTATTTATAATACATGCACTCTAGTGTGTTATTTTTTGTTTTTTTGCTCAATACTTTGATGTTATTATGAATGATTGTAGTGTTGTGTGCTTATGTTCGTAATATTTGCACACATGTTTAAATTTATTCCATATAGTATCACAAACGTGTGCTATTATTAAAATTGAATGCGTTGTTCGCTATTTGCCTATAATTGTTTCTTAGTTGTGTGCAACAATGAAGATTATTTGCACTTGTTTGTGCATGTATTTAAAATATTTGCAAACTTATGTACAAATATTTGGAATTAATAACTGAGAACTACAACTATCAATTGAATTTGGTAGGAAAAGTTTCATTCTGTTATACATATGTTACATAAATCTTGCTTGATTATACTCATTTATTTTGAGTTTTTGGATGCAAGTCTGCAACAATCAACAGATAGTTTCATGGTTATGTGCAGTTAATAAGACATTTTGCATGCTAATGTGCAAATTTTACATGCTAATTGCATGAATCCATGCATGCAGTAATTACTGTTTCTTAAAATTGTTCGTATATCCTCTGAATGTTTCTTAATTATATGAATTTAATCATAGTTATGTTAAAATATTCTATGCTTTTTGTTGCAGAGACCAAACATGGCACATGATGATGTAGATGGAAATGAGTTTGATAAAGCTTTAGTCCCAAACGATAAACCGACGGAATCTATGCATATAAAAAAGAAAAAGAAAAATGAAGATAAATCCAAATTTCCAAGGAAAGAGGAGGTTGACTTCTGTTTTTTTTTAACTACGTGGACATGGTTATGTAGGGTGTAAGCTGAATTACTTTGTTATTTTGGGCACTGGATTAGGTTCTTAAAGTTGTGCATGAAATTATGAACTGATGCTTTCATGTGTGCAATTTGTTATAATATTTTGCACACTTATGTGGAATTTTTTAATATATTTTTTGTTATAAACGCAAAAATTTACACCATTACTCCAGATGTTGTGAAATTTTTTTTGATTGAATATTGAGTATACGAACTAGAGTTTATAATATTTCAGGAACAAATTAAGAAATTATAAACGTATAGTTTGATGATTAAATTAAAAAAATGAAGATAATAAACGATAAATTAGTCAAAGTTACAACAGATTATAAAATAAATGCTAACTTTTGTGTACTTTCATGCAAATAATAAGGATAGTTGCATACTTCTATGAAACAATGAAGAATACATATATGCAGTATTCATTTACGAAAATAATTTCTTCCTTGAATGTAGTGCTGGAGGATTTTTTTTATACATTTAATAATATATGTGAAATACTAGCAAAGTAGATACAAATATTATGTAAAACTGCATACATTTATGCAACTAAGAAAAATAAATTGCATACATCTATCGAACTATTCAGAATAATTGCTTAAACAAAAGTTATGACATATATAACTATTAAAAACAAAGATTTAACATTAAATTAATGAAAAAACTCCGAACTAGCAAATTACATTTCTCTGCATTATACTATGTAATCAAGTTTATAAAAAAAATTAACAAAAAAAAGCTACTTGTGTACTGAAGAGCATGTCCTTTTATTATGACTAACTTCTTGCACAAACCACATCTAGTAGTCTTTGTAAATTCACCTTGAGATTTCAACCTTTTAGACGAGGATGGACGACCAGGCATTCATCTACATTTTGGAGGAGCTATAATTGCATCTTCAACAAAAAGACGAATAGAACAACTATTATTCCCAAACTTCAACAACACCAATACACTACTATTTGCAGGACCACTGTTTGAAAAATTAAAAAAAACTAAACTTAATCAGACTAATCCACATAAATCAAATAAAATTACAAAAACATATTCAAATAGTTATAACAAGGTGCATAGATCTACGCAAATAACAGTAATATCTGCAAACTTATATGCAAAATTTTAGAATATTTCCACATGTTTTATTAAAACATATATCCTGAACATTTGTAATATAATTATATTAAGAAGATATTCATAGATGTATGCTATTTATCATCAGGGAAGCAAACAAAAAGAAATTAAAAAATACTTAAATATTTATATGCATATATACAGAAAATTAGCGTACTTATACGATACTTTTCAGAATAATTCCATACACACGTATTTTACCGATAGTTGCATTTGTATATGCTAATATTCACAATTTAAGCATATTTTTATACAGTTATACAGAATAGATGAAAAAACATGTTGACAAATTAATATATACGGCTGTACAACCCTAAAAAAACTTTATAAAATAATTAAACTATGCATCAACTAAACTAGACAATTAAACTAGTTCAGAATAATGAATCAACATAATTCGACTGCAAAAGTGAAATCATTATACATTACCTTGATGAAGACGCATACATTTAATCAATAAAAACTCGATCAAATTCTATCTCTGAAAATAGAAGCTCGATCAAAATAAATAAGTGAAAAAATTGTTGATTAGAAATTCAAAAAGAATAAGCCGCCGCCATTAACACAGAAAATTACGTTTAAGAATAAATTAAATGAATAATACAAAATATCGGATCTGATGCAATACTAAATATCAGATCTGATGCGATAATTATGGCCGTAATATTTAGTTTGGGCAATTCTGGAAAAAATACTCGGCTAATTTAAAAACAAGGATGAAATTTATATGTTTCAAAAGAGGAGGATGTGAGCCTAAATAAGTTTAGATTTAAGAATGTGAGCCTAATTTTCACTTTTGAAAATCTGGCAGTTATACGTCGACATACCATATGCAACATTTCAACATATGCATAATTTTTCTGTTATATTATATATATATTATATTATATACTAATATATTTAATTACTCTATTTAACTTAAGGAACAAATGCCTAATTCTCTTCTAAATTTAGTAAATGTTGCTTCATTCAAAAGTTTTGTTAATGTATCTGCTATTTGTTTTTCTGTTTCTATGAATTCAAGTGAAATTTTCTCTTTACTTGTGTTATCTCTTATCATTCTTGAATGATGAATTGGACTTTTAGATATATTTATGACACTCGTATTATCGCAATAGATTGGTGATTTATTTATGTTTAAACCAAAATCATTTAAAATTTTGTTGCATATATATTACTTGTGAACAGGCCAAAATAGCAGATATATATTATGCTTCAGTTACTGACAAAGATGCTATATTTTTCTTTTTACTAAACCAGAAAACTAGTGAATGTCCTAAGAAGTGACATGTTCCACTAGCGATTTTACGATCGAATTTGCATCCCATATAATCGGCGTCACAATAAGAGATTAAATCAAATGAATCATCCTTAGGATAAAATAATCCAAAATCTATTGTATATTTTACATATCTTAGAATACGTTTTATGGCTTTTAAATGAGTTTCTTTAGGTTGTGATTGATATCGTGCACAAAGACATTCACTATGCATTATATTTGGTCTACTAGTGGTTATATATAATAACGATCTTATCATTCCTCTATATAATTTTTGATCGACGTCTTTTGATGTATCGCCTTTACTGAAAGCTATATTAGTTGCCATAGGTGAAGGTCTACCATTAGATTTAGTTAAATTATATTTATTAATTAAATCCCTAGCGTATTTTTGTTGATTAATAAATATTCCATTCTTTAGTTGTCTTATTTGTAAGCCTAAGAAGAATATGAGTTCACCCATATGACTCATCTCGAATTCTTAGGTCATAATATCTGAGAATTATTTATTCATTTGATTACTGGTTGATCCAAAGATTATATCATCAACGTTTATTTGTACTATTTGAATATCGTGTTTATTTCTTTTAATAATCAGTGTATTATCAACTGTACCAATTTCAAAGTTAGATTGTAGTAAGTACGTTCTTAATCGATCATACCAGGCTCTAGGAGCTTGTTTCAATCATATAATGCTTTCTTTAATTTATATACGTGATGTGGAAAAAATTCGTCTTTAAAAAGAGGTGGTTACTCTACATATATGTCTTATTTAACATATCCATTTAGAGAGGCACTTTTAACATCCAATTTGAAATTATTATGATTAGAGAAAGAAAATAAAATTCTAATTGCTTCTAATCTTGCTACGGGGGCAAAGGTTTCATCATAATTTATACCTTCCTCTTGATTATATCCTTGTGCAACTAGTTGAGCTTTATTTCTTACGACCTCACTGAGTTCATTTATTTTATTTTTATAAACCCATTTAGTTCCAATTATAGTTTTATTCTCTGGTCTAGGAACAAGTTCCCATACATCATTCCTGATAAATTGATTTAATTCCTCTTGCATAGCAATGATCCACGAATCGTCGGATGATGTGTAACGACCCAGATTTTAAGCCATTTAATTTTTGTTTTAAATATTGATTTTGAATTTAAATGGTTTGAAACTAATAAATTTGAATATTATATTAGTTTAAATAATATAAATGATGATTTAATTTCGAAATAGTCGAAATTGGCCAAAGTTGCGATATTATATGATTTGGGGATATAAGAGAATTTATTTAAGTTTTTATTTAATTTTTATTTACAATTTCGTTTATTAAACGTTGCTTCAAAGTTTAAATCATAATTTTAATTATATAACGAGCTGCAGCGGCGCGACAGTTCGTAATATAGCATTTTAAACTTCAATTGGTCGTACAGGACCCAATTTAAGTTGGATTTATTCGAAACAAGAAACGACCGAATCCATTTGGTAATAATTTTCTAATGAAGCAGAAAAATCGAGTTTTCGTATTGTAGATTTTATTTTATGGCCAAATCAAATTTTCAAATAGTCGCTATAGATTTCGATTATATAATATAACGATTTATTCTATAGAAATATAAAGTTTTTAATTTATTTAATATCGTTTTGGCTTGGATTTTAACCCGTGATATTTTATTTTGAGAATATATGAAATTCTGCTCTGATACGTCCATTTGAAATATTTTAATATTTTTATATTGAAGTATTTTAGAAATGGTTTATTTTAATTGGACCATAAGACTCTATTCAAATGATCTCTGTTTTCGGAAAAACCGGTTCCATTGCGTCTGAAATGTAAAAAATTTGTATAATTTAAAATTTCAGTTCAATTGGAGTTTGTTTGGTACCATGCAAATTTTAAAACATTGAACGGTAAACGTCAAAATATCGTCACCAAAAGATAGTTGGTCATTTTAATTAATTACCGCGACCGATCTATAACATCAAATAGAGGAAATTTTTAAATGTACAAACCCACTTTTCACATGGTAAATTTCCCTAAATTTAAAAATATGTCTGTACTTAGTTCGACCGCATTCTGTGATATCAACTTTCGGTTGAAATGGTTGGGATGATATGATTTTTGTTCACTCTTCAAAAAAAAAAAAAAATAGTGCACATGTAAAATGAAGTAGCTTTTTCTGTAAAACCACATGGCTCGTACAATAGACAAAGAGGAAATATATTATATTTTCCTTGGCACCCACGATACCTTTTTCCTTGGCACCAACGTAACCGTGTAGAGCACGGTATTGTCTTCTATAAATATAGCTCTTCATTCTCTTATTCTGGTAGCAGCATAAAAGGAAAAAAAAAACAATTCCACTAAAATTTCTATAAGTTCAAAGAAGTGTACTTTTGATTCACTGCTGGTTTAAGGCTCGGTCTGGTATAAAATTTGGTGGCGCATCGTTAGATTGGGGCTTCAACTGTTTGTGTCAGCGGCGACGGTTATAGACAGTTTCTGGCGAACTGGCGCCTCCTGGTGGGTCGTCGTTTCAGGCGAGTGGAGGTGGGGTAAGTTGGTTCTGGTGAGGGTACTGACCGGAGGTCCGGCGACTGGAGGTGGGTGTTCGGACGACTTGAATGGAGGAGAGTTGTTGTTTGTTCTTACAGGATGTAGGGGTCGGTTTTTGTGAGGATGGAAGCAATATAGGCAATGAGAAGGGGCAAGGTAGGTACTAGGGAGTAGCGGAGGAGTCAGCGGTCACGGGGGTGTCAATCTGGTGGGGTCCGGCGGCTTGGATGGACGGAGGCAAAGTGTTAAACCAAGCGAGTTTTGTTTTTCAGATCTGGGTACGGTTGTTGGGTGGAAAAGGAACGATGGGATCATCACCGTGAGGATGTGGGAATGGTACGGTGCTGTGTATTTTGAGCAAGAAGGGAAACTCGAAGTGTTACACTTTCTGGAACGTGAAAATAACTGGAGAAGATGGAGTACAGGGGCAACGGGTTTGAGTGTTTGATCAGGGAGAACCGCGTTCTGAGCAACTGAGTGTACAGGTTATTATTAACGGTAATTAAGGATTCGGTATTTAATAATTGTTTAGAAAAATAAAACGTTAAATATATAAACTCATATTGGGTAAAGCAGGTGTGAGAAGAACTTTGGGAAAGAAGGAATCAGGTTTGGAAAATCCTTGCGGAAAGAAGAAGCCACATAATTAAATACTTTAATGGTAATTAAATAAATTTTAAGGCGTGTTAATTTTATTTTATTTCTAATTTAGATTAGAAGATTGAAATAGCCATAACTCTTACATACATGTACAGATTTGGCCAAAACTGAAATCGATGGGATCGGGATGACAAGTACTTCGCATCTGTACTGAACGAAGTGATTCAGAGATAGCTGGAATTTCAATTAATTTTAAACGTTTGTTTAAAATTTATTGAAATCGGCCTCAACCGTCAACCGGAAAACAAAATTGGTGAGTTAATTCTCACACTTCTGAAATACTGTGATGTGTTAAATCCATATCATTAATATTTATCGTTAATTGGTTGAATGGATGCTATGGTTGCTATGATTGATTTTTATTTATTTGTTGATTGTTTGTGGTTATAAATTGACTGTTCAAATATATGACATTTCCTGTATTAGTGTTAACGATGTTATAAACTATTGTGTAGGGAAGAACAGGTTGGAGGAATCCAACCGGATTCGTCAAATTTATCGTATATTGTTTATGGATTCATATTGTTGAATATGAATTGTCATTTAAGGATATTATATCTTGTTTAGTTATCAATGGTTGATTGGGCGTTGACTATTAACTTTAATGGTCGTGTTTTAATCAATAATCAGTGTTGATTAAGAATTTGATAGCAGATGGTATAAACCATCGTTGGATATGTTAATTCGCCGTTAGGTGATTAACGTATTTTAAGTAGGGTGCGTTTTTTAGAGGTCCCTATTAGGTTTCAAAATATAAAAAAAACCCGGTCATAAACTTATTGTAAATTTAGTCCCTGTTTTTCGAAAATTCATAAAAAAAATATTAAAAAATATAAAAAAATCACGTAAATTCGTATTTGAATAAAACATGTACTCGCCCAAAAATTCAGATCATAATAAAATCAAAACAAGCATCAAAATCGAAAAAATACAGAAAACAACGAAAAATGCAGTAATTTGCATCAAATCATGCACATATTTGGAATACTTGCATTCATCTGTGCAAGTATTTCTCTGTTATATTTTTACATGCAATACTTGCATGCATGTGTGCAAGTATTTAAAATAGTTGCATACATGTATGCAAGTTTCTGCACACATTTTATTTTCACATGTAAATACTTGCATACATGTGTGCAACTATTTCAAATAGTTGCACACATGTATGCAGGTTTCTGCATGCATTTTCAACTAAAACAGCTTCAGAAATACTTGCATACATGTATGCAACTATTGGCAAAAGTTGCATACATGTATGCAACTATTTTGCAAGTTTTAAATTCACAATACATCCCTGTAATTAATGTTTTCTCTGTAAACCCGCCCCCTATTTTAGCTGCCGCCTGGAATCTTCCGCCTGCCACTTTCCATACCTCCGCCTCTTTCGTTTTCTGTCCAAATTTTCAGGCGCTATCACTTAAAAAAATAAAAAAAAATTTCTAAAATCTGTAAATATTCTCGGAAGTCCACAGAAATTAAAAAAAAAAAGTTGCATCAATGTATGCAACTTTTACGAATAGTTGCATACATTTATGCAACTATTCGAATACACATGCATATATTTATGCACGCCTGTTTGAAAATTTGCATACATGTATGCAGTTTTTCTATATAACTGCATACATGTGTGCATATATGTCAAAATACATGCAAACGTGAATAAGTTGCACGTAGGTATGCAGTTTTTAAACAAATGCATCGGCAGATGCATGTTTTAACAATATGTGCATACATGTATGCATTTATACTGCAGTTTTGACGCAGATTTGAAATAAATGCATACATGTATGCAACTAATCGACTTATATGCATGTTTTGATGCAATTTACTGCATTTCGTTGATTTTCTGTATTTCGTGATTTCGACGTTGTTTTTAATGTTTTTTTGATCTGATTTTTTTCACGATTAATTGTTTTAATTAAATACGAATTTACATGGTTTTTTAATATTTTTTTATATTTTTTTATGAATTTTCGAAAAATAGGGACTAAATTTACAATAAGTTTATGACCGGGGGTGAGCCTAATTAAGTTTCGTTTTAGGGATGTGTGCCTAATATTCACTTTTAAGTATTGAATTATTATTTTTACCTAAATCGAAGTTTTAAATTTTATTTTAATAAATGGATATTTATAACTTTGTTTATAAAGAAATGTTTAAACGATGTTTACAATAACAACTTATGTTCAATTACCTAGGAAAGTGAGATATTAACAAGGAAGTTTATAATTGTTTCCAAGGGAAACAATCGAGTGAAATTTTAACTTAATGATTGTTTAAAACTAATAAATTGTAATTTAACTATATGTAAGGTAATTATTGGGCAATTTATTTCTTTTTATATAACTATTATTTGAATGACTTATTAAGGAATGTAATCAAACCATTTTGGTCAATGAAGAAGTAAAAAAGGGTTTTTACTTTAGAAAATGACGAAGTTGATTAATATTACTTACTTCTTAAATAAAATTCATTTAAGAAGAAAAGGGGTATGAACACGATTACTCAATTTAGGCAAAGCATATGGAAGGGATTTAAAAATCTGAATTTCACAAACAAATTATGAAAGGTTTGTGTTTAAAATAAAGATTCTAGTCGAGTTGGAAATAAAAAAAAGGAATTGTAAACATGTGAATGGAAGTGCTTATTGATTAGAGTAAAGAAGTTAATAAGGATTTTAATTATAAAAATCCAACCATTTGTTTTTAATGATATCAAAAGGTGTTTTGGATAAAGTGTGTAAACAAATCCAAGTTATAAGAAAAGTGGATTTGAAGTTTAAATCTAAGGCAAGGCTTTAAATAAACATTTTTCTTAAAGAACCAAATTTAGGTAAATGGCACAATTGAAATAAAGTTTGAAAAGAGTAAAAAAATAATTGAGTGTTTTGAATAAAAGAAATTGGAAAAGGGATTTATGGCTATGAATCAAAAAAATAGATTATATAATGAAAAGGGTTTAAAGAAGATATCCGTGAATGGATTAGTGTAATATGATCCAAGTTATGAATCGAACACTGTACAGGAGCTGTGAAGCATAAGGTTAATATTAGAGTAAATGATTTACTTAATAAAATATTAAGTAAAATGGAAATGGTCGATCGAGATGGTTCAAAAGAAAGATATGGATTTTTAATAAGAAATAAGATCTGCTTGATGTTGTAAGGACGTGTGTTTTAAGTTGCGAACTTCTCTCTACTCTGAGATAAGAACGTTGTCGATTAAGGTCTGAGAGGTAAATAAAATACCCCAACTTAACCGACTTCACTATTATCGAGGAATGGTATTAGTTCGTAATAGTAAAGGAGTTTGAAAAGGAGATGTTATTCTTGTCGAACATTTGTAATTCAAATTGTAAGGGTTGAAATGAAATTTAATACAAAAGGGTTAAATTAAACAATGTACATTAACGTTGTTTAATCTGAATCAAGACATATAGTTTTAATTATACCTATAGACCATTTGTATAACACCGGTTTTTAGAAATAGTAATAATGTGAATATAGCGATATTTTCAGAAATAAGGGGAATAAAGAGAAGCAGAATAAACGAGATATATTATTTCCAAATGTCGAAACAAAAGATAAGTTGGTAAATGATTTAAATGGAATCGACTTTAAGTTGAGAAAATAATTTCAAATGTTTCGATAAAGAGTTTTTGAACGGTTTGGAAATGAGAACTTGAGTTGCCAATATACTTAACCGTACTGATTTGACGTTGATAGTTAACACACAAACTATCAACGAAATATTTTATTGGACCTTTTTGACGTGTTGTTTTCGAAGAGACCGGGATGGGAACTAGACCCAAAAACCCCTTCGACTCAACGCTACGTACGAAGTTAACTTGCGATGGAATGAAGATGGAGCAAGTGAAGACCGTGGATATTCAAACGGAAGGACTACTTATAATCGTTGGTCTACAGCCAAAGATATATTGTGGTTCGGTCGTGGTCATATTCAACGGATTAGCAAGGACTTCTCATTACTGATCCATGGTGTGATGCCTATATTGGATGTAGTAGGAAAGTGCCTTCGGTTCATCCTGTTACTGGATGACTTGTATAGACGAGTGTCTGACAGAGTATTTCCAAAGGGTTTACGTACATTGATTTCTTCAAACGTACTATAGTTGGTGGCAGAGAGGGGCACTTCTCTTAGCTTAACTACTAGAGTATTTTTTGTGGATGTCCATTTAGTGATACCTAACGGATTTGACGATGTGGCATTCAAAGTGAATTATGGCCGAACATTTCAAAAGTTGATTATAACCTCAAGCCTCATCAACCAGGAAATGATAGAAATCGGGTAGGCAACATGGCTATGTGAGTCTCTCCCATTAGGGTGTATAGTCACCTATCTAGAGATTTCATTTCATTCCTTATCTATTTCGATGCTGTCCCTTTTCGGGAGGCAGTTGCTAATCCCAACCGTCGGTGATATACATTCGAAACACTCAAGCGAAATGAGTAGTCGGTCATGTGTGGGCCGGGTCGCAAGACGTTCTTGTTGAACCCAGTGTATTCGCCTCTAGAGATACACTATCGACAGGTGGTCCCATACCTTTTCATAGTCGGAATCCAAATTCCGATAAGCACCTGCGGTTTTGATTGTATAATATATATGTGGAGCGTGAGATGCAAGCGTTCCACTAGATTACTATTTATTTGTGGTTGATAGACACTATTATAATATCAGAAAAATATATGTTCTTCAAAAAGGTTTTGGGTTATAGTAAGGTAAAAAAACCGTCCGTGTTTATGGGTGGACTGGTCTTACTATTATCCTTTTGTTTCAAAAAGGATTTCTAAAGTTTAACTGACTGTTAATGTGAATTTAGCACTGAAAGTATTTCAGACTGACCCATGTGTATTTGCTTTGCTTCAAAATGTGCTCGGGTCAGACCGAACTTATTTGACAGGTTAGTTTTCGCTTGGAGTTTCAGAAGCTGGAAGCAGAAGGCTTCACCATTAGTTATTAAAGTTATTCCGCTGTATCTGATTCATGTTGTACTCTGATGATTTGTATGTATACAAGATTTTCATTTGTATAAAGATATGTTGTTATATTATATATTTTGTTCGTTCCACTGTGAGCTTCTGATGTTCTTCTTCTTTCTTCTATTCTAATATTTTTTTCTTTCTCTCTCATCCTCTTATTTCTTTCTCTTAACATTCTGCTCTTCAGTGTGATTTCGGTTAACAGTGGCAGTAAAATGTCGGCCTAAATTATATTGGAAAGTGGGACCTTACAACTTGGTATCAGAGCTATTGGTTTAGTGATAACCTTGGCTCTGTGGCGTAACTCAGTAGTGATGGGGTTAGTAATAACCTAGATTGAGTTTGAGTGTGTATATATGAGTGCACGTACTTGTATTTTGAATATAAAATTATTTTTTAAATTATTTTGTAATGAGGGTAAATGAAATAATTTTACCCAAATCATATTTTTATAGAAACCAGAAATAATTATCCCAATTGTTGGCTAGTTGTATAAACTTGTATTGATTATATTGATTGGTTTGGATGTGTTTTAATATGAGTTTGGGTTGGATCAACCAAAGGACATTTCAAATTTGAAATGTGAAATATGGAAATTTAACTCATGTTGGGTTGAATAAATCGTATAAGAAAATTTTGAACTTAAACATGGAAATAAAATTAAACTTAAGAAACAATTATTTGAATTGAGTTGATAAATAGAAATATCCAAATGAAATGGTTTTGGAATTATATGGCTAAGATTGATTGCATATATATGGATTTGGATGAATTTGATTTAAACCGATGTTGGATAGAAATTATTTGTTGGGATAAAACCAGGAGGGTATGGATATTTGAAATTTGACTGGTATTGTTTTGAAACTAATGATGTGCATTAGAGTTGAGAACAGGTGTAGAAGAGTTAATTTATCTTTGAACCATATCCAAGAAGATTCTGCAGTTAACTGAATCCAGTCAGATTGGAGCTGCATAGAAATTGAGCAGGCTCGATTATTATTCATCGCTTATCGCGTAATAACGCTCGAAAAGGTACGCCTACGCAAAGTAAGAATTTTTGGTCTTTGATTTGGATTTTTGAATTGGATTTTCTTCTTTTTCCGACCGTGTTGGTCGAAATATACATATTTATTGTACCTGCAATATTGCAGATGTCCTCCGTACAAGGCAGACTCTGCCAAAAAAATTCCAAAATTTAAGATGTTGGAAAATTTTCGAAATTTTTGGAAATTTTTGTTGATAATTATAAATTTGTTTTCAATTTGAATTTATTTGGATTGATTTTTGATAAGAAATTTAGAAAGTAATGATTTTAACTAAAATAGATTTTTGAAGTATAATGGGTTTGTAGCATTCTTCTTACCTTAGCAATTTCGAGGACGAAATTATTTTAAGGGGGAAGGAATGTAACGACCCAGATTTTTAGCCATTTAATTTAATATTTAATTTTTGTTTTAAATATTTATTTTGAATTTAAATGGTTTGAAACTAATAAATTTGAATATTATATTAGTTTAAATAATATAAATAATGATTTAATTTCGAAATAGTCGAAATTGGCCAAACTTGCGATATTATATGATTTGGGGATATAAGAGAATTTATTTAAGTTTTTATTTAATTTTTATTTACAATTTCGTTTATTAAACGTTGCTTCAAAGTTTAAATCATAATTTTAATTATATAACGAGCTACAGCGGCGCGGTAGTTCGTAATATAGCGTTTTAAACTTCAATTGGTCGTACAGGACCCAATTTAAGTTGGATTTATTGGAAACAAGAAACGTCCGAATCCATTTGGTAATAATTTTCTAATGAAGCAGAAAAATCGAGTTTTCGTATTGTAGATTTTATTTTATGCCTAAATCAAATTTTCAAATAGTCGCTATGGAATTCGATTATATAATATAATGATTTATTCTATAGAAATATAAAGTTCTTAATTTATTTAATATCGTTTTGGCTTGGATTTTAACGCGGGATATTTTATTTTGAGAATATATGAAATTCTGCTCTGGTACATCCATTTGAAATATATTAATATTTTTATATTGAAGTATTCTAGAAATGGTTTATTTTAATTGGACCATAAGACTCTATTCAAACGATCTCTGTTTTCGGCAAAACCGGTTCCATTGTGTCTGAAATGTAAAAATTTTGTATAATTTAAAATTTCAGTTCAATTGGAGTTTGTTTAGTACCATGCAAATTTTAAAACATTGAACAATAAACATCAAAATATCGTCACCAAAAGATAGTTGGTCGTTTTAATTAATTACCGCGAATGATCTATAACATCAAATAGAGGAAATTTTTAGATGTACAAACCCACTTTTCACATGGTAAATTTCCCCAAATTTAAAAATATGTCTGTACTTAGTTCGACCGCATTCTGTGATATCAACTTTCGGTTGAAATGGTTGGGATGATATTGTTTTTGTTCACTCTTCAAAAAAAAAAAAGTACACATGTAAAATGAAGTAGCTTTTTCTGGAAAACCACATGGCTCGTACAATAGACAGAGAGGAAATATATTATATTTTCCTTGGCACCCACGATACCTTTTTCCTTGGCACCAACGTAACCGTGTAGAGCACGGTATTGTCTTCTATAAATATAGCTCTTCATTCTCTTATTCTGGCAGCAGCATAAAAGAAAAAAAACAATTCCACTAAAATTTCTATAAGTTCAAAGAAGTGTACTTCGCTGCTGGTTTGAGGCTCGGTCTGGTATAAAATTTGGTGGCACATCGTTAGTTTGGGGCTTCAACTGTTTGTGTCAGCGGCGATGGTTATAGGCAATTTCTGGCGAACTGGCGCCTCCTGGTGGGTCGTCGTTTCAGGAAAGTGGAGGTGGGGGTAAGTCGGTTTAGGTGAGGGTACTGACCGGAGGTCCGGCGACTGGAGGTGGGTGTTCGGACGACTTGAACGGAGGAGAGTTGCTGTTTGTTCTTACAGGATGTAGGGGTCGGTTTTTGTGAGGATGGAAGCACTATAGGCAATGAGAAGGGGCAAGGTAGGTACTAGGGAGTAGCGGAGGAGTCAGCGGTCACGGGGGTGTCAATCTGGTGGGGTCCAGCGGCTTGGATGGACGGAGGCAAAGTGTTAAACCGAGCGAGTTCTGTTTTTCAGATCTGGGTACGGTTGTTGGGTGGAAAAGGAACGATGGGATCATCACCGTGAGGATGTGGGAATGGTATGGTGCTGTGTATTTTGAGTAAGAAGGGAAACTCGAAGTGTTACGCTTTCTGGAACGTGAAAATGACTAGAGAAGATGAAGTACAGGGGCAACGTGTTTGATCAGGGAGAACCGCGTTCTGAGCAACTGAGCGTACAGGTTACTAACGGTAATTAAGGATTAGGGATTTAATAATTGTTTAGAAAAATAAAACGTTAAATATATAAACTCATATTGGGTAAAGCAGGTATGAGAAGAACTTTGGGAAAGAAGGAATCAGGTTTGGAAAATCCTTGCGGAAAGAAGATGCCACATAATTAAATACTTTAATGGTAATTAAATAATTTTTAAGGCATGTTAATTTTATTTTATTTCTAATTTAGATTAGAAGATTGAAATAGCCATAACTCTTACATATGTGTACAGATTTGGCCAAAACTGAAATCGATGGGATCGGGATGACGAGTACTTCACGTCTGTACTGAACGAAGTGATTCAGAGATAGCTAGGATTTCAATTAATTTTAAACGTTTGTTTAAAATTTATTGAAATCGGCCTGAACCGTCAACCGGAAAACAAAATTGGTGAGTTAATTCTCACACTTCTGAAATACTGTGATGTGTTAAATCCATATCATTAATATTTATCGTTAATTGGCTGAATGGATGCTATGGTTTCTATGATTGATTTTTATTTATTGGTTGATTGTTTGTGGTTATAAATTGACTGTTCTAATATATGACATTTCCTGTATTAGTGTTAACGATGTTATAAACTGTTGTGTAGGGAAGAACAGGTTGGAGGAATCCAACTGGATTCCTCAAATTTATCGTATATTGTTTATGGATTCATATTGTTGAATATGAATTGTCATTTAAGGATATTATATCTTGTTTAGTTATCAATGGTTGATTGGGCATTGACTATTAACTTTAATTGTCGTGTTTTAATCAATAATCAGTGTTGATTAAGAATTTGACAGCAGATGGTATAAACCATCGTTGGATATGTTAATTCGTCGTTAGGTGATTAACGTATTTTAAGTATTGAATTATTATTTTTAACTAAATCAAAGTTTTAAATTTTATTTTAATAAATGGATATTTATAACTTTGTTTATAAAGAAATGTTTAAACGATGTTTACAATAACAACTTATGTTCAAATACCTAGGAAAGTGAGATATTAACAAGGAAGTTTATAATTGTTTGGTTGTTATTGACACTCCAAATATTGTTAGGAGGAGGCCAATTTTTTACTTTCTAAAAAATTCTTAAGGGGAGTACCAGGAGGAAAGTAGCCCCATAACAAATAAATGTACTTTTACATTATTATCCATTTAGGCTTAATTTGGGTTTTTGTGATTTAGGAGACTTATGATTTTACAGTTGGATAATTCTATTTATACACAAAAAATTGCTAAACATATACCAAAAATTATAATAAACTAATATACACCATATATTACTTTACATACCGTTTCTTTTACTAAAATATCCATGTTCTCATCTTCTTTTTCTTTCCTTTTTCAAATTTAAAACACAATTACAAAAAATAGAAACTCTTTGCATCAAATTGAGTAAAATTTTACAAAATGAAATATATTTCTTGTACTAAAGTTGCAACTTTTAATAACTTTATGAAAAATAATCAATTTCAACAAAATTACTGTAATTTTACAAAATAAATTAACACTTCTAAATTAGACCATTATTTATGAATGTTTACTTAATTGAAATTTTAGATTTCATGATTAAATAATTCATTAACATATCTAGTTTGTATCAAATTTCAATACTTTTAAGAATGATTTGACTTTTTATATGCAGAAGTATTAAAAAAGCAACTATGAGAAAAGGGAAATTTAGTAATAAAATTTTATAGAAAAAATAATGGTGTATGTTAAGGATTTTTGGTGTATAAATAGAATTTTCCTTTATGGTGAGTAATTTTTAGAAGTCAGGGTAAAAACGTAAAAAGTAAAAAAAATAGTCATCTACATTGATCCCTCCTCAACAATTTAAAAAAAGTGGAGTGTTCTTAAAATTTGGCCTCCCCTTAACAGAAAATGGAGTGTCAATAACAATGCCCAATTGTTTCCAAGGGAAACAACTGAGTGAAATTTTAACTTAATGATTGTTTAAAACTAATAAATTGTAATTTAACTATATGTAAGGTAATTATTGAGCAGTTTATTTCTTTTTATATAACTATTATTTGAATGACTTATTAAGGAATGTAATCAAACCATTTTGGTTAATGAAGAAGTAAAAAAGGGTTTTTACTTTAGAAAATGACGAATTTAATTAATATTACTTACTTCTTCAATAAAATTCATTTAAGAAGAAAAGGGGTATGAACACGATTAGTCAATTTAGGCAAAGCATATGGAAGGGATTTAAAAATACAAATTTCACAAACAAGTTATGAAAGGTTTGAGTTTAAAATAAAGATTCTAGTCGAGTTGGAAATAAAAGAAAGGAATTGTAAACATGTAAATGGAAGTGTTTATTGATTAGAGTAAAGAAGTTAATAAGGATTTTAATTATAAAAATCCAACCATTTGTTTTTAATGATATTAAAAGGTGTTTTTGATAAAGTGTGTAAACAAATCAAAGTTATAAGAAAAGTGGATTTGAAGTTTAAATCTAAGGGGAATATAAGCCGATAAAGGGTTAAATTAAACAATGTACATTAACGTTGTTTAATCTGAATCAAGACATATTGTTTTAATTATACCTATAGACCATTTGTATAACACTGGTTTTTAGAAATAGTAATAATGTGAATATAGCGATATTTTCAGAATTTAAGGGGAATAAAGAGAAGCGAGAATAAACGAGATATATTATTTCCAAATGTCGAAACAAATGACAAGTTGGTAAACGATTTAAATGGAATTGACTTTAAGTCGAGAAAATGATTTCAAATGTTTCGATAAAGAGTTTTTTAACAGTTTTGAAAAGAGAACTTGAGTTGCCAATATACTTGACCGTACTGATTTGACGTTGATAGTTAACACACAAACTATCAACGAAATATTTTATTGGACCTTTTTGACGTGTTGTTTTCGAAGAGACCGGGATGGGAACTAGACCCAAAAACCCTTACGACTCAACGTTACGTACGAAGTTAACTTGCGATGGAATGAAGATGGAGCCAGTGAAGACCGTGGATATTCAAACGGAAGGACTACTTATAATTGTTGGTCTGCAGCCAAAGATATACTGTGGTTCGGTCGTGGTAGTATTCAACGGATTAGCAAGGACTTCTCATTACTGATCCATGGGGTGATGCCTATATTGGATGTAGTAGGAGAGTGCCTTCGGTTCATCCTGTTACTGGATGACTTGCATGGACGAGTGTCTGACAGAGTATTTCCAAAGGAATCACGTACGTTGATTTCTTCAAACGTACTATAGTTGGTGGCAGAGAGGGGCACTTCTCTTAGCTTAACTGCTAGAGTATTTTTTGTGGACGTCCATTTAGTGATACCTAGCGGATTTGACGATGTGGCATTCAAAGTGAATTATGGCCGGACATTTCAAAAGTCGATTATAACCTCAAGCCTCATCAACCAGAAAATGACAGAAACAGGGCAGGCAGCATGGCTATGTGGGTCGCTCCCATTAGGGTGTATAGTCACCTATCTAGAGATTTCATTTCATGCCTTATCTATTTCGATGCTGTCCCTTTTCGGGAGGCGGTTGCTGATCCCAACCATCGGTGATATACATTCGAAACACTCAAGCGAAATGAGTGGTCGGTCATGTGTGGGCCGGATTGCAAGATGTTCTTGTTGAACCCAGTGTATTCGCCTCTAGAGATACACTATCGACAGGTGGTCCCATACATTGTCATAGTCAGAATCCAAATTCCAATAAGCGCCTGCGGTTTTGATTGTATAATATATATGTGGAGCGTGAGATGCAAGCGTTCCACTAGATTACTATTTATTTGTGGTTGATAGACACTATTATAATATCAGAAAAATATATGTTCTTCAAAAAGGGTTTGGGTTATAGTAAGGTAAAAACCGTCTGTGTTTATGGGTGGACTGGTCTTACTATTATCCTTTTGTTTCAAAAAGGATTTCTAAAGTTAAACCGGCTGTTAATATGAATTTAGCACTGAAAGTATTTCAGACTAACCCATGTGTTTTTGCTTTGCTTCAAAATGTGCTCGGGCCAGACCGAACATATTTGACAGGTTAGTTTTCGCTTGGAGTTTCAGAAGCTGGAAGCAGGAGGCTTCACCGTTAGTTATTAAAGTTATTCCGCTGTATCTGATTCATGTTGTACTCTGATGACTGGTATGTATACAAGCTTTTCATTTGTATAAAGATATGTTGTTATATTATATATTTTGTTAGTTCCGCTGTGAGCTTCTGATGTTCTTCTTCTTTCTTCTATTCTAATATTTCTTTCTTTCTCTCTCATCCTCTAATTCTTTCTCTTAACATTCTGCTTTTCTGTGTGATTTGGGTTGATGGTGGCAGTTAAATGTCGGCCTAAATTGTACTGGAAAGTGGGACCTTACAACTTGGTATCAGAGCTGTTGGTTTAGTGATAACCTTGGCTCTGTGGCGTAACTCAGTAGAGATGGGGTTAGTAATACCCTAGATTGAGTTTGAGTGTGTATATATGAGGACACGTACTTGTATTTTGAATATAAAATTATTTTTTAAATTATTTTATAAAGAGGGTAAATGAAATAATTTTACCCGAATCATATTTTTATAGAAACCAGAAATAATTTTCCCAATTGTTGGCTGGTTGTATAAACTTGTATTGATTTGATTGATTGGTTTGGATGTGTTTGATTATGAGTTTGGGTTGGATCAACCAAAGGACATTTCAAATTTGAAATGTGAAATATGGAAATTTAACTCATGTTGGGTTGAATAACTTAGCTAAGTATACAGATGAGCAAGACACGTGATTACATATAATTTGCATCTTATATTTATATAAAAATAATGTATTCTCTAACCAGACGTATAGTCTGACCCCATTTACTAAATGGAATCAATGGTGTGTCTCATTATCAATATGCCAGTCTCAAGTGCTTTTGTAGGAAATAATGAGGCTAAGTAGACCGACTTTAAAAAGTTTTATTGGAAAAAGGAGTTAAAAATGCTTAGATAAATAATTTATTAAGTTGTTAAAATGCAGGGACAGTATTTAGTTTATCTTATGTTTTAGTGTGTTTTCTTGTTTAAGTCAGAGTGGAAAAACTTAGTTTATTTGCTGAATATTTAGTACTAAATGTAAAGCTACTGGGTTGTATGCTAATTCTATTATACTGGGTGGGTTATATGTGTTCTTTGATGTAGCATATTTAATTTGGAAGCATTGGGTTGGTCCAAGTCCCTGATATGCAAAATGAATGTGCACATGCACAGAAACTACATGTGCACGATTAATTCATTGAACAAGCCAGGGATCAAAATCCATTTATCATTTGAACATGTAAATTGCCAATGGCCAAGAAACCAAGGATAAAACTAGTTTTTGCAAGATTTGGCATGGAAGATTTTACCAAAGATACCATAGTTAATTCAATCACTTTCAAGTGGTTAACAAGAGGATTATACCATGGGTAGAACTATGTAATATTCTCGACACTTTGGCAATAGTGTTTCAATGTAACTAAAGTGTCATAAGAAAATTCACCATGAAAATTCTCTAATGTTTGCAACATATAAAAATCTCTTTTAATCTAATATATTCCTAAGTATCATGCAAATTGGGAAAATGATTATTTATACTCTAATTTGCTGTGTGGGATTGGTTAAATTTCCAATCAACTTACTTTTACTTTAATTATTCAAGCTCACATTTTCAAAGCAGGAGAAACTTATGAATTATCTTTTACATAAGTTAAGTGTATACTATGATATAAATATACTAGTATTAAAGGATCCCGGAAATGCATTGAATTAGGGGGATAACCCTTGAGAAGATGACCCAGGTAGGAAAAAAATTATCACTAAATAAAACCAAGAAAAATGAGTATAATATTAAGGGGTTATCTCAAATTCTACAAACAAAAATGATGTTAAAATCATTAGGGATGAATGTGAAAAACTCCAAAATGATTTAGATAACAAGTGCTTAGATAGAGAAAAAGCTAATTCCTATTTAATGCTCAGTCTAGCTTCTTTACTCTCTTCGTATTAATTTTATCAACTTAAGGAAAAAAATCCAAAATCGACTGGCTAATTTCAGGGGATGAAGCTAGTAATTTTTTTTATACTAGAATGTCCAACATAGAAATAGGAATGCCATTGGTAAGTTAATTGATGCTAAAGGCGGAATAATTAATGAAGCCTTGAGAAGAAGGTCGTTAACTTCTTTTGCTCTCTATATAATCCAAACGAATACACATGTAACTTCCCAAGTGATGAATTTAAACACATTGTTAAACGAAATGGTGATGAAATCTTGCTTGCTCCTATTAGGGCTAAGTATATTAAGAATATCATTACAATGTTACTAGTGATAAAGTTCCTAATCCGATGGGTTTGGTGCCTAATTTTACAAAATTCATTAGTTTGAACTTCAACACTCTATTTGTGACTCAATTAATGAATTTTTTAAATGTGGAATTTTTCTTGGAAAACATTAATACCACATTTTAACTTTGGTTCCAAAAGTGGAAACTTCTATTGGGGTTACAGGCCAATTTTTTGCTGCAACTTTACTTACAAATCATTTCTACTATCTTAAGCAATAGAACTAAAATATTTTTCAAATTTCTTATTTCTAGAAATCAAAGTTCTTTCATCCCTGTAGGCTTATATTTGAAAATTCAATAACTCATGAGCTAATTAGAAATTTTAATGTCAAGAAAAAATTCTATGTGCATAAAAATAGATCTTTATAAATCTTTTAATAAAATTAACAGAAATTTTATTATTTATATCATGAAGAAAATAGGATTTAACGACAAATTGGTGATCTAATTAAGGAATGCATAGTTAATGTTACTTACTCGGTCATGATTAATGGATCCCCTAAAGGATTTATCCATAACATAGAGGAATAAGAGAGGAGACCCTCTGTTTACTTACTTATTTACTATTGTAATGGAATACTTTTTCATGCAAATGGAAATTGAATTACTAAGTGGTGACATTGACCTATCAATATAAATAATCCTTGTATTGCTCATTTACTTTATGATGATGATATGCTTTTAGTTTTCAAAGCAGATAAGAAACATGTTTGAATCTATTATGAAATTTTTTGATAATCTTGAAAGGCATGTTAGTCTAAAAGTGAATGAGAGCAAAAGCAAGTTTTACTTCGGTAAAGACTCTATCTACAAAGATGATATTCTAAATCTCTTAACGTTTAAAGAGGGGAAGCTTGTAGTCAAATATTTATGCCTTCCTCTAAGCATCAACCAAATTAATGAGAGGGACTGCACCAAACTTTTTGATATCATTCACAACCAACTAGAGGGTCGGTCTAGTAAGCTTTTATCTATGGCTGGTAGAATATAGTTAACACATACCATCATCACAACAATTATTATATATTGGATTCAGTTGCACAATATCCTCATCAAAGTCATTCGGAAAATTAAAAAAATGTGTACTAAATTTATATGGAAAGGAAAACAACACAAGCTTTCTTAGACAAAGTTTGTAAGCCAAAATAATTTGGTGGGCTTGGCCTTAGATGTATATAAGATGTAAATAAAGTGTGTAAAATCAGTTTTGGAAATTCTTGAATGGTAAATCATTGTGATATAAATTGATGAAAGCTAAGTATCTAAGAATCAAAACTTATGTACAATTAGCAAATAAAATCACCATTCCCTTGCTAGGAAAACCATTCTAGATAGCAAAGAAATGGGGATCAAGTTTATTTGAAGAAAAACTAAAGATGGGAGAAAAACCAGTCTGTGGTTTGACTTACGGATGTTTGGTAGACCCTTAAACAATGGATGGAATAATATGTATTTTTTCGGTGGTTCTAGTGATAGTGTTCAGAAGATCATTCAAAATAACAATTGGTGTTTTAGACTATTCAAATTGCTTCTATCTTTAAACTGGTTATTCAAAAGATCCCTATAGACCATAACATCTTTGAAGAAAAACGGGTTTGGTAATTGTGTTCAAAAAAAATATTTTTTTTCGGTTGAAAAAGTCTTGGAATACATTAATGAGGAAACATTGGAAGCCAACAGGCACAACGTGGTTTGATGTAAATCAGATTGTCCAAAAATAGCACACTGTGCTTTTTTTGCTCTCCTAAATAAACTTTCTACTAGAGATAAGTGAACAAAATGGAACAAAGATTCTAAAACTATTTGCCTTCATTGCAAAAGTGATTCTGAAAGCACCAATCATTTATTTTTTTATTATGTTTATTCCCATCATATTTGGTTTAATGCCAAATGTATTATGGAATTCAATCAGAATACTCCTACTTTAAATATCAAAGATAGTATTGACTACATTCATAAAAATTTCAAGCCTAGAGCCAGGGATATTAAAAGGGCTTGCTTCACTTTAACTGTTGCAATTTACCACTTATGGAGAGAAAGAAACAAAAGAATGCATCATAACAAGGAAACAAGTAGCAATCAACTTTGGAGAAACAGGGATATAGTGTGAAGGACAAAAAAACCAAAAAAATTGCCCAAAAGGAAAAAAAGCAAAAAATTTGCCTAAAAGGACAATTTGTAGTGCAAAGTGGAAAAACATGGGACCCCCCTGAATTTCACCATTTGCACTAAAAGTTGTCCTTTTGGGCAAGTTTTTTGCCTCTTGTCCTTTTGGGTAATTTTTTTGATGACTTTGTCCTTATGGCAAAAATCCCCCTTTGGAGATTCATATATATATATATATATATATATATATCAATAGTCAAATCATCATCAAAAAAACTATTTGGAAAGAAATTTATGCTATTACTAATCAGCACAAGCACACTAAAGATGCAGATTATGAAAAGCAAGTAGAAGACTTCTTACTAAGTGGGAAGCATAGTTCTGAAAGTTCCTGTAACCCTCCTTGCAACACCCGCATTCATTCTAAGGGCAATTATGGTAGCTAGGGATGAGTTTGCTACTCTGACGTCATAACTGGAGATGGCCAACTCATTTGAGACAACATGAAGTTTTCCTACAAGGGAAGTTGTCATAATTTATTGATTGTAACTCAAAACACCCTAATATTATGAATAGTAATTCCTATTTATTACCTATTGCCGGGAAAGGAGACTACCTTCCTCCCAGCACTGATCCAGAGTGCTCATCATCCGTACAAAGATGAAATTTGATAAGTTTTTCTATAACTCATCCAGAATTCAAGATAATCACTTCATAAGCTTGATAAATGGCCATATTTATCACTTATCTGTATGGATTAAAGGGGAAAGTAGTCTCGTTAAAGAGCCAGAGGAGGTTACAAGATGTGATTTACTTAACAGGAGGAAATTGCCTTCCTAATCTAAGAGAATACTTCATTTAGAAGTCCCTCTGAACTCGTTTTCAAGTTAATTAAGAAGAATCAAGCCTGCCTTATTCCGGTTTCCGCCCCTTTTTTGGCTTTTTGGTGGCTTGTATTTTTTGTTCTGTATATTGGTGACTAGTGTTTGTATGGTGTTAATTTCGGATATTTCAGGTTATGTTGCCCGTTTATTCTGGGCTTGGGGCTATTTTTATGTTTAAAAAAAAAAACATTGCGTGAAAAGTGAACTGGGAAATCATGTGTTATTGAGCAATCAGATGAGTTGTTCTTCACATATCCACTACGCCATTGGGATGAGTCAAACTTGAAGGGTTTTTGAACAATTACATAGTTGGTCTTTCAGTGTCTTTTTATTCTGCATGGAAAGTAAAGACAAAAATCCATCTCCATCTGCAACCGAGAAGGGTCATGGTAGCTGAAGGTTTGGGGTGTCTGGTCAGGGAAGGAGAGGGTTGGGGGGTTTTGGTGTTGCTGGAGGTACAAACAAGTACGGTTGAATGGTGGACGAGGAGAGGATGCCATGGAAAATCATTGAAAATTATCACTTTTTGGTAGACTAACAAGCGAAAACATGGAAAATCATTGAAAATTATCACTTTTTGGTTGAATTGAGCATTTTGTCTAAACAACACAAGGTACTTGTTTGTTGAATTCTGTAAGCGGTCTAAACTATGTTCGTTATTATGCCCAATTGAAAAACATGTTTTTAGGCTTATGTTGTTATCATAAGTTACATTAGAATTACATTAGAATTACAGTCCTCTTGCAAGTTTACATAGATAAAAATGAAAACCATGATGTAAGTTTAGATATGTTTATGCTATAATTCTATGAAAAGAATGAAAACCATGATTCATATAAGAATTAGGTTGGGATAATTCTAGTTGAACCATACTTTTGTATTAGTGACAAAAGTAAGTACCCTTTTTTAACATGTAGTGATTTTATGAACACGATTAGTTTATGCCTAAATAAAAATATAGGCTTATATTTCTAGTCAAGACCCTGTGCCAATAATAATGATATCTAATTTAGTTAGATTCTTAATTTCAAGTTTACATGGTTAGTTGAACCTATGATTCATGTTTAAGTTTATGCCATTATCATATGACTAGAATAATTCATGTTTAAGTACTGCTTATGCCATAATCATATGAATAAAATAATTCATGTTTAAGTATTGTTTATGCATTAACCATATGAATAGAATGATTTATGTTTAAGTATTGTTTATGCTATGATTATATGGATAAAATGATTCTTGTTATGCCATGATTATATGATGTTACAATTGCAAGTTCACATGTGCCTATTTTATGTTAATTGAATCGTTCGTTGCAAGTTCATGCGTTCACACTCCCCTTTTTTCATGTTACCTTATAAACACCATGTTATAAGCCTCTCCTTTTCATTTGGCTAAATTGGGTTTAAGTATTAAACCCAACACACCTTACGTTGGAGCGAACGTATAATGCGGGGGTAATGACGTTTGGGCTAAAATATAGAACATATGTGTTGGCATGTTTAACGCATGCCAACAACCTTGAAAGAACAATTAAGTGGCATAAATGAAATTTAATCAATAAAGATGAATTTGAATAATGGGCCGCAAATATTTACATATAAAAAGAAAAGAGACAAAATATGTAAATGTAAAAAATACGATGTGTTTAACCCGAGGTTGGATTGAGTTGTGACGTAAACCTGCCCGGAACCGCCCGGCTGTCCAGTAGTCACAACAATACCTATCCAATGTGGGTGGTTAAACATGGAGCCCAATAAGGACCCGAGGTTAGACTGAGTTGTGGCGTAAGACTGCCCGGACCCAACCGGCAACAGGCAGCCACAACAATACCTGTCTAATGTGAGAGGTCAAGGCTTTAATAAGACAATTAAGGCTGAGTCAGGATTGATAGGATTAAGTGAATTATATTAATACTTAATCAAGATGGAACATGCTAAACTAAACAGACTGATTGGGGGTTAGGTTTATAAAACACTTAACCAACTTAGCATGTTGGCTAGAAATAGAAAACCTAGTAGCGAGGGACCCTTTTCGCAGTAACCCTACAAGGTATCATGATACCCTGAAACTAGGCAGGGTGGGGCACGATTACTGGGCTGATTGTAAGAGGTCAAATTGACGGCAGTGGTGCAGCAGTGTAGGTTCTAACGGGGTGCGGGCGTGCACACACTCCGGCGCAGAAAAATAAGGCACTGGGCACCAGTAGCATACCTTTGCATTCTAGGATTGTGTCGGGCCGTCACCATGGGACTTGATACACCCCGTGGTGGGACCAGCATAGGTAACTACAACATCGGGGGCCGTAAGACACATTTAACTATGCGAGTAGGAGCCGATCATCATAGAATGGATCACTTCACCCTGATTATGGGGTGCCTGTTGGGAACTAGTTTATATGGGTATAGAGATTTATATGGGGTACGATAGTATATTCGACCCTAGACAACTTAACTAAGTTTATGGTGCTTTCCCATTTCTAGTTTATACTTATCATACCCAGTTCTTTATTCATAGACTGAATAGTCTTAGACTTACTCAGGCTTTATGTCTGACTCTACTTTTCTTTCGTCTTCTTTTCTTCCGTCCCCCCCCCCCCCCCCAGGTCCACAGGGAGGGAATACCGCAGCTTGACCAGCTTTCATATCCAGCTTGAAGAGAAAGAATGTATTGCTTGGATCTTTTCGTTTTGGACTATGGCTTTGGACAGCAACTATGGGACTTTTGCAGCTTATTTATGTTTTCTTTATGCTTCTTTAAATAATGTAATCAAGACAGTTATGATTTTGGAAGTATTGTAAGACAATTATGGCATGGTTTGTGTAACACGTATTTTAATGAAATAAAAGTTGTTGTTTTCTTCTGTTCAAAAATATGTGTTATTATATCTGTCTTGTATATCTGTGACTTATACTTATAAACCTCCACCAAAATTAGGGCATTCCCTTTGAGAGTGACCCTAACGGAGGTGGGGTGTTTCACTAAGTTTGGTAACTTCTTCTTACTTGAGGGGTTATGGTGTTGGATAATTTAATAAACTGATGAACTGATGTAACACATTTGCTGGAGAGTTGCACTTCCTAGACCGCAAAAGTTGGATCATATTTTATTTTTCTAGATGGTAGTACTCCACCAATTATCGAACAACTTCTAGGCGAGTGTTAAATTATTTATGTGTATTATTTTCGAATTTAGTTTTCCCTTCCATTTTCAACACTTTTTATAGTTTTTCTATACAAGGAGTTAAAGAAGTATCATATTATTATATTGGTGCTGTTTCATGATTTAGTTGACAATACAAATGATAATTCATTGCAGCTGAATAGCATGCAAGTCCAACTTACCATTAAAGAATAAACATGGAGGTTATAAACAAGCACTCATACATGATGATATAATCTCTGGAGTGCTAATGACGGTGAAAATATAATAACAAAAACATCCATTGGTCGATGTTATATTTATTGCAACAATTGTGGCTAGGACCCTATGAAGTGAGCTCAATTATTTTAGATGTTCTCGGAAGAGAACTGTAAAAAAGTGTCTAAAGATGGATTTATTTTTAAAGCAAAAGAAAAACTAGTTGAACAATCAATTAAAAGAGAAACCCAAATTTTAGCATTCTTTGCGTTGATCGAGTTTTGTGCAAAAAAAAAACTATCAAATTCAATGTGTTATTGTTGAAATATTTGCCTTAGGGAGTGCATTCTAATCTTTCTAAGATGAAATCTCAAAATTAATGGAAAATTAAATCATATGGAGACATCTATCCATGTCCAAATCCTACCATTAACTTATATCAAGGTAAAACATAAGCTTGTAGTAAGATACTTCCACTAGACAAATTTTAGATAAATTCCACTATGGCACCATTCAAGAGACAATATAAAATATATTTCATGTCCATGTCGAATAAATTTTACTGGCATTAGTACCAGGTGTCGATGCTTATGGGTCGTGATGTTTAGTATCAAAGGTCATCAAGTGCAAATGTTCGCAAAGCTCAAATTCGGATATCATAATTTAAAACCGTTGACAATGAATGTCGACACTCGTAAAGGATGGAATTGAGAATCAAAGAGCCAATACCAACTTCAAGAGCTCTAATGTTCTACACTGGGCCAGCAACATTAATTTAGAAATCAATAAATCTTCTACATTGGGGGGGACACTTGTTACGTCATTACCATATTAACTATTTTGATAGGTGTATCTCTTATGATGCAAACCTTATCGCCTTTCCTTTCTCACAAGTCTGTGCCGCCCTTCCTCATTTAGAATATTGTGTCGCCTTCCCTTACTCAAATGGCCATGTCGCCCTTTTCCATTGGGAAATTTGTGTTCCCTCATCAAAAGGTCATGTCGCCCTCCCTCATCCAAAAGATCGTGTTCCCTTCCCTCGTGCAAAAGGCCATGTCTTCCTTCTTCGTTTAGAAGTCTATGTCACCTTCTCTCAATTAAAAGGCTATTTCGCCCTTCTTTATTCAGAAGTCCATGTAGCCTTCCCTCATTCAAAGGGCAAAATCATCTTCAAAGCGTATTCCTCTCATCTGTACCTAAATTATTGAACTGCTACATCAAATTTTGTGCATCAAGCCTTATCCATGTCAACCACCCAAGCGAGGATGTGGTCAATAAAGCATTTCATCTCTCAACCATATCAACATTTCACAATGGTGACCCTTAACTCCAATAGATGAAAGGTATTGACATTGAGCTGCTATGTTACCTCCCCAAATCTGTAGACAGAATCAAAGTGGAACCACAAAAATGAAAGATTTCTTCTTACACACTTCGTAATTTTCAACTGGTAACCCTAAATCAGTTTGGGGATTTTTTTTAAAGTTGATTATTTTTTCTACCTTAATTCGACAGGACTTGTACATTCATGCATGCATAAGTGTTTAAACATGAAGAATAGCATATGATTTTTTTTACATACTCGGGTTGAATTTACATGTAGAAAATGACTTGGACTTGGACCTTAACCATTGCTGTAATGACTAGTATTTTTACGTACTTTTTGTGCATAAAGAAATAATATTTTCATATGAGATTTTATGATTATGAAATTTTGAATGTCTAAGAGGTTATTTCTCATCTCCAATTTTTTTCCACATATTTCAATAATCGATTTGCGCTTGACGAAACTTATTTTGTCTATAATTTTTGTTTGGGTGGAATTTGGATCTGAAACCATTTCCACTGAATGCCGAGATGGTCTCTCTTATGTACATATCGCTAGAGAAAATTCTCATGTTTCAATTTTTAGTTAGATAGATAAATTGAAATATTGAATATAAAATACAAACTTTGGTGGAGTGTGATTTATATTAATGTTTCTTCAGAAATTGACAAAAAGATGTGATATATTAATAAATACTATGTCAACATTTTGACGTTAATGATTCCCTGCATTGTCCAAGCATAGCAACAACGCACATTTTAGACATCTTAAGTGTTTGAGGTGTAGGGTTGTAATAACCCTTGAAATCCAAGCCAATTTAAAATTTTTATTTTGGCAATTTTGATGAATTTTGAATATTTAAAATGAATTATTTTAAATAATAACAACGAGAAATTTATTTTGAATAGAATTAGAACGTATATTTTTAGTTGAATCGACGTTAGAGTTTAAATAATTTATTTTAATTATAAAAGGAATTGAAAATGGCGCAGTAGTTCGAAAATTCGATTTCAAATTTCAAATGAATGTACAGGATTGAAAATACACCGGATTTTAGTGAAACCAAAAATATTAGAATCTATTTGAGAATATCTTTCCAACGAATCTGAAAAATCAAAATTTTGTAGCGGAAATAAAAAGTTATGCCCAGTTGAAAATTCAGAATCGTCGCTGTGGAATTTTGGCACTTAAAAATGGAAATTTTGCAAACGACCTTCGTTTTTCGACGATATTGATTGGGACGATAAATTTTACACATTTGAATGATATTGATTGGGATGATAAATTTTACACATCGCCCGACTGCACAAATAAAGCCTGTGTTTGATTGTTTGAAACACCACACAGGTATTAGGATGAAATTGGACATACACTAATCTCAATAATTAGCTGTATGTCGAACAATTGATTGACAAACTGTGTAAGCGTTGAATATTTATATTTGTTGCTTATACAGTGTAGAATGCACTCTGGATGATGGATTGTTGTTTTCATTGTTGTTATACACATTTTTTGTGTGAAAAATTGACTGTGTCTGATTCCAGTTCAGAAAAGAATGAATATTTTAAAATAACGATTATTTTAAAATAACGAATATTTTAAAATAATATTTAGTAAAAGGATCAGAATTTAATTTTGATGTCCGATTTGGGATGGACACGAATATATTTATATATATATAGCTGTGTCGATTAGATTGACGCCATTCGAACGTGAACGATATTTATATCGATTTTATTCATTTTTATAATGAATATCGAAAAGGAATTGATTTCAAAATCTAACGTTTTGAAAATATTATCATTTATATATCGATGATATGGAATATTCAATTTTGATTTGAAATTGAATATGAAGTTGAAATCGTTTTGAAAACGAATTAAAAACGATTTATAAAATATGTTTTAACAAGAAATCGACGAAATATAATATATATATATGTATAATGGCCTGAATAGAACGCGCTGCGCTGCGGCAGTTCATGAATTTCAACCATTGACTTCGAATGGATATTATGGGAGATCCGACCGTCGGATTCTCCTAAAACCAGAACCGTTGGGTTCGTATCAAAAAGAGCTTTCTAAGGAATATTAGAGATTTGAAATCAAATGGTTGGATGTGGAATTATGTCCAAATCAAATTTGGAAAAGGTCGTTGTAAGTGCTGTTCGATGGCCGTTGATGGAAATCGACTGTACGGGCCTTGATAAAATTATTAAAAATAGAAATAGTTTGTGTAAAATCATAAGAAATGATTTGGAAAGAATTGGGATGAAAAACTCCAAATTTGAAAAGATAAAAATAGATTTTTATCGAAATAAACTAGATTTGAACTAGTTTTATAATCCATTTATTTTTTAAATAAATAAATAGGATTTGAAAGGGTTTTAAAAGTAACCAGAATTTTCAATAATTGAATTGGAATGGATTTGAATCGAAATTTGGAATATTCGATGTTGGATTTCGTGATTATATAGATATTGTTATGGAAATTTGAAAGATATATTTATATCTTTATTCCCAATACGATATTTGTTGGTCGTAGAATTTGATATTGAATATAAGCCGATATATTTTCTATTCAGAGCCTTGTATTTAATATCAAATGGGATTTGGGTTTGTCGTGAATGGTGTCTTCATTAACACTGTTCTTAAACCCAGTTGAGAAAAAGATTAAATCTTTTTATTTAGAATTAATGAAATGTGCCAATTAAATGATATTTAATTGGAATTGAATTGCAATTGATTTTTGGGTTTATCGTGAACGGTGTTTTAAATAACACTCGTTCTTTAACCCCATAATTAATGAAATGTGAATTGGGTTTGTTGTGAACTATGTTTTTAACGACATTCATTCTTTAACCCGATTTGCAGTGAAATGTGATTTGGAATTTATAAACCTTTTGTTAAGATTTAAAGGAGATTTTCCAAAGTAAAGTTTTCCAATTTAATAAAATAAATTGGAATGGAATGGAATTCGATTTGGTGATAATCGAAGTGAATTTCTGTGGAATAAGACTGCTAATATATATGGAATTTAAAAGGCTTTGGCATTATTCCATTTATATTATTAGTTAGATATGGAAGTTCATATTGATTATATACATTGATCTGTTATCCGTGAAAATTCCATTATTAATGGAATGTGATTTTGGGTTTATCGTGAACCGTGTTTTAAATGACATTGGTTCTTTAACCCAATTAAAGACAGGATATGACTTCCCAAGTTAAACAATCATTAATATTGATTTTTGGGAAGATTAAAACCAAGTGGAGTTTTAATGAATCTTTAATTAGATTGAAATGATCGAGAATGGATTATTACCAGTTTTGCTCCAGGCGATAGTTAAATCTTTAATTAGATTTGAACGTGAAATAGTAATTGAATTTACCGATAACATCGTGGTGTTAGATATGAAGTATGACCAGTTTTACTTCATAGGATGAATAGGTTGGGGTTGGGAAATTTAACAAGTGATTACTTCGGTAAGGTTGCTAATCCCGACTAGTTTGGATAAACCATAATTTGGTTTGAATTGATATTCAAAAGGAGATTAAAGAATAAATTTAAAGAATTTATCTTTGATAAAATTAATGGGAACCTTTCCCAAAGTATAAGAATATTTGAATAAAAGAATATTCTGAAGTGGAATGAGGCATATGTTATGTTTGTGTAACACTTGTTGATTAATACACGAGTTATTCAGAAAGACCGGGTTTATCCCATTCTGAATAACTGATTCGACGATGTATCGAGAATGAAGAAGGTGGTCGAAGACCGGAGGTCTTCACATCGTTTGGATAATTACCGATGATCTTGATTGGGCTGTACACCCAAGAGGAGGGAATCAATTGGTGATCGTCCAGACGCACTTGGAGATCGATGGATATGCGAGGAATAAGGTTCATCCAGTTTCGTTCAGACCCTGAACGAACTTTTAAATGGACTGTGTGTCTGACATTGGATTTTATTCTGTGTTGATTAATCTCTATTAAATATACATCTGTTTGGTGGAAGAGAATTTATTCTCTTGCTTAACACCCTTCTCTGAGACGTACAAGCTCAGAGGTTGTATATCGATGGACATAAGTCGCATGGAGTGAATTGCCTGTGTGGCATGCCTAAGTGGCAAATGATCAAGGCTTTTGTTGAAAAGTAAAGTCTTGTGGTTGATGATCAAAGCACGGCCTATGTGGCACAGCTTTGTGTATGGCGTTAATTCGCGAGCCTCACACCCCGGTATGAACTAGAAACGGGAGTGGATCCAAGGAGAACATGCGTCTCTTTCTAGTTAGAGGTGGTGTCAATGACCTACCAGCCCTGACATTTATATATTTTTCACCTGTGTGCTTGTTGGAATGCGAGGTGTAACGACCCGAAAATCCATACCAATTTGAGCTGATAAATATCCTACACGTTCAACTCAAAGTGCACGAAAATTCAAATCATTAATAGAAAGAAATAAGAGTATGAGAAAGATAAGATAGAACTAATAGAATAGAAGAAGAAGAAGAAAAACACAACTGAGCAAAATCAGAGTAAACACGAATCTCACAGCGGAACGAATAAAATGTATTATATAACATAACTTTGAAATACAAAACTATATTGTATATACATACCATTATCAGAGTACAATACATCATATCACAGTGGAAATAATCTCTAAATACTAATGGTGAAGCCTTCTGCTTTTAGCTCCTCCGAGTGTATCTGCAAAAGCCTGAAAACACTTGACTGCCCGTACAAATTTGGGCACCCAAGAGTTTAGGGGAAAACAAACAAAATAAACTCTGGGTCAGTCATGGGACTGGTGTGAGTAAATTTCAATCATACGGTTTAACTTTGAAAATCCTTTGAAATAAAAGGATAATAGTAAGACCAACCCACACATAAACATGGACGGGTTTTACCTTACTATAACTCAAAATATTTTGATATCAAAATCCAGTGATATTATAATAATGTCTAATCAAGTAAATAACCAAATAGCAGAACGCTTGCATCTCACGCTCTACATACATAGTATAAAATCAAAAACCGCAGGGCGATTATTGGAGATTGTATTCCAACTATGACAAGGTATGGGACCACCTGCCGATCGTGTATCTCTAGAGGTGAATACACTGGGTTCAACAAGAACGTCTTGCAACCCGGCCCACACATGACCGACCACTCATTTCGCTTGAGTGTATCGAATGTATATCCCCAACGGTTGGGCTCAAACCACCATTTCCCGAAAAGGGACATCATCGAAATAGATTACAGAAGTAAAAGGAATTTCTCTATATAGGTGATTATACACCCTAATGGGAGAGACCCACATAGCCATGTTGCTTGCCCGATTTTTGTCATTTCCCGGTTGTGAAGCTTGAGGCAACGTCTATCCTTTAGAACATCCGGCCACCATACACTTTGAATGTCACATCGTCAAACCCATCAAATCACTAGTTGATCTTCCCAAAAATACTACGGGTATAAAAGCTAAGAGAAACGAATTTCTCTGCCACCAGACGTAATATCTTGAAAAGTTCGTCTTATGTGACCGTTAGGAATACTCTGTCAGACATTCGTCCATACAAGTTGTCCTGGGACTGGACAAACAGAAAACACCATTCTGAAATAGGACGACCCTTGCATTTCACTCCGTCTTCAATTTTCTTCAGCATAATCAAATTCGCAGTGCTTATGCCTATACGGAGTGGTTTTCGATAATATATCCAACCGGTCTCCCCGTATCGACAATGATGGTCAAAACACTTCTATAGTCGGTTATTTAACTATCAAAGTAAAAACAACATCCATCCTAATGTATAACTAAACATCATACAATCACGCTTAAGTTTGGTTAACAGCGCGAATTTATCGTTATAGTTTAAAAATTATCATACGCGGTAATATTTCCTTTATACTAATCTCTATATCACAGTCACGCTTAAGCTTAGTCAACAGCGTTATTTTATCGCTATAGTTCTAGGACTTGTCATACGCTGTAATATTCTCTTTATAACTAATCTTGACATCCCTTTTCGTTACAAAAATCTTGACATCTCTTTCCGTTACAAAAATCTTGACATCTCTTTCCGTTACAAACAAATATCATCCTTCGATAATAGTGAAGTCGTTCAAGTTGGAGTATTTTAATTACCTCTCAGACCTTGATCAACAACATTCTTATCTTAGAATAGATATAAGTTCGTAATTCTAACCCCTTATACTTTAAAATCCGTAAACGTGCTTCTTGCTATATTTTAAATATGGTTTTATGACGCCATATCCTTATTTTGAAAACTCGGTAATTTACATTAGCTTATACAAATCCATTTTTAAACATTTCTCTCTGCTTCGTCTTTCTTAGACAAATCCCTTATTAAACATTCCTCTTCGCTTTGTCTTCTTTAGACAAATCCCTTATACTTTAAAATTTTATTTAAACTAAATCAACTATTCGTTAATTTATTACATTAGATTAATCAGCCCAATCTAATTTAATTAAATAACCAATTATTGGTCAAAACAGTTTGCTTTGTCAATATTTAGCCACGGTTAACCCACTAATCAATTCTAACAAATCTTTTCATTTTGAATAAATAACATGTATAAATCCAAATAATTTCACTTGTGTCGATTACTATAAAAATAATAATTTATTTCTAAAAAATCACATTTACTATTAAATAAACAATAATCGATTTTAACTAATCTTACTTAATATGAAATCAACCATAATCTATTTGTAAATATCTCATTTAATTGTTCTTAAAACAATAAATTCTTGTCATTAATCATCAAGTTAATCTCCGCCTACTTATTAATCTTATTAATATAAGAATCCACTTTACCAAATCATTTAGTAAGTATGGTGAAACACGTGCTTCGCACACGGTGGGATTTTGCTAAAACAATAGTGGTTAAAACAAATGATACATTTATGGTTGGTTGTTGCAACTTTCTTAATCGATATCATCTATTGATTAAATCAAAATAACGTTTGAATTTCCATTCAACGCTAATATCAACACAAGGTTTCAAAAGTCATTTGGGTTCAAAAAGTGCATCTATATAAAATAAACAATACATATGAATATTGAGGAATCCGATTGGATTCCTCCAACCGGTTTCCGCATCCACAGATGTTAGTCAACAATTATCACTGGTTCCATCCTAGGGAATATTATAATCGATGGAATCAGTATCCAACCGGTGATGTGTACATATGCAACGATATATAATATTTCAACCAATTTAACCATAATCTGCCTAAACAACCATCACACAGCATTCAACCATTATTTAAAATATAATTAAAATATTTTAATTAAAACAGAGTTAGTGAATTTACTCACCTTTGTGCGTTAACCGTGAAAAATGATTTGCGTCGGTACACCGGATCAGACGTTAAAATTTCCAACGAGCTCCTAGTGGTTACGAACCAGTTCCATTGTGTAGTCTTCGTTCACACGGACCCAACGTGACAGACCATTCGCAAAACTATCACTGTATGTGCAAGAGGTAACCACTAAACTATATAGAACCCGTGACTTGCCAACGCTAGCCACTCCAGATCGTCGGACCGTCAGTTGCTGCTGTCGCCGACTTTACCGTCTCCTTGCATCACAACTATGCCAAACTGTATCACAAACGAGTTCATCCCACTTTCAGACAAAAACATCCCACTATATTCTTCTTACCCATTTAAAATGGTATCATCTTCTACCAAAAAGAACGTCGGTTCCCATCATGCCATTTCCAGTCGGCATATTGTAATTCCTGGGCTTCGAACTTAAAAATAAGCCCAAATATATGTTTCATCCTCCACTTGTTCACTGTATCATCGTCCACAGTATATTTTCCGAACGCAGCTCCCATGTGCACCCGCGTTGCCAAACTTGATCCCACCATTCCATTATTCACGCTACATCATGACCCCAAAACTTTACTCAACCAAAGCCTTCACTTCCCAACGCATCTGCCTTCCCCTGTTTCTCGGACCACACTGTACCGTCCCCCTCCTTCTTCCCTTCAAACCGTACACTCATCAAAGAATAAAGACCTTTTACAACAGCCACCCTTCACTTCTTACTATGTACTCTCCATGCACACAACCGCATACTCTCCTTAAAATTGCATGGTACCGGAACGTACCCAACAAAATTACACACAAAGTCCCCTGCCATGCATCATCTTGACCCGCACCTACACCCCTCTTTCTCGTTTACATCTGTAGCTGCTAAAGTCCTCCCTTTACTTGCGTTTCCCTCTTCAGTTAAAAACAAACTTCCCCTGCTTGAACGTTACTTCCAGTTCTCTTCACCACTGCATCATCTTCTTCACACACTCGCACCCGCCTAACCAGTCTCGTCCATGTCTTTGATCTTACGCAGCAGCAACAAGCTGCATCAAAACTGTGTTGAATATTTTCCAAAATAATACACCATCCAAAAACGTGGGCACCTTCCGGCTTCTGCACACAAAATTCTTTCTCCAGTAAACGTTTTGTTCTGGCAACAATACAAAATGGCCATTTCCTTTGTTTCTGTCTTTTCTGGGCTTGACCCCTTTTTAATCTTCACGTGATACTCCACGACCACCCACCTGACAGCATCCACCAACTCCTTCCACTCCTATTTCCATACATATCAGTGAACTGGCCTCGATACTCAAGTCACCTCCTTGTCATTAAAGTAGTACACTCGCTTGAACTCCCTAACTCCCCCATGCATCTCTCCACATCACCAGAACATCACATTATCACAAAGTAAAACTCATCATTACTTTCAAACTTCTTCCTACCTTTTACACCACCATTATGCCACCTCCATTCTCTTCTCTTCGTTCACTTCCCTTCCAATACGCAGTAGCTACCTCGATTGGCATCTCAGACCGTACATCGTGCTACGTCGAACCCTAAGCTACTGCTGTTCGTTTTCTAGCATACCGTAATAGTATTGAATGGCGTAAAGACCCCATGAAAGTGAAGAGCTGCCTGGGAGCATTTCAGATTTTAAATTTCGAGATTTTATGTGGGAGAATTATTTGTTTTAAATTTACTTTGGAGCCATTAAATGATCTCGTGAAATCCTGAAGCAAATAAGAAACCGAAGCAGTGTATTTATAGTGTTATAATACTTGCGTGCCAAGTAATAGGCTGAATAGGGGGTACAACCTCCACCGGAGCTTTGCAGTGCTTCGTAAATTTGGACATGCTTTGACATGGCAGTGTTTACGTTTGATTTGCCTTCTCAAATATAGGCGTCTGTACTGAGTTTTCATGTAGCTGTACAGGTAGGTGTTGTATTGAGTTTCCGCTTAATAGACTTGGTTTGCAGATTATAGGCTTCCAGTTTGATTTGAAGTTACATAGTGACATGAATTGTCTGTAGCCTTGAAGAGAAATGGTAGGTAGAGGTAGGAGTACGACGCTTGACAGTGAAGAAAGAAAACATGTGCGAATTGAAAATTCTTTGCAATGTTTTAATTAGATAAGATGGGATGGTATATTTCACAGATTTGGTTTGCATTATATATTATATAACTTTTACAATGGTTCGAAATATCTCCTATATCCTTCTTCGAACAATTTCACTCACATACGAACTGCTATGGACAGAGATAAAAATACAGTCGTGTCCAGCGAGGTGCCACGATCCCAAAAATATAATAATACCGGTAAATTCACTCATATTTTGAAACCCCAAAATGCTGATATAGGGTGCAAAATACTCCAAATAAAAGTTGCTTATTTAATTAATTAAAATTTTCAGTAAAATTTTAAAAATTAAATTATCACTACGTCTCAAAAGAACCTTGTCTAAATTTAAATCCAGTATGCAGTTATTTCAAATAAACTATTACGGTCGATGAACGATTCTATAGCGACTATTTGAAAATCTGATTTGGAGATATCTTGCAATCTATACGACGAAATCTCCATTTTCCACTCCCGTTAGAAAAATACAGTTCAACAGATTCCAACATTTCTTGTTTCGCGGAAATCCGATTTAAAACGAGTCCTGTATACTCAGTCGAAATTCAGAACGTTAAATTATGAACTATCGCGACCTTACGAGCTCGAATTAAAATTAATACGTTCAGCTGGCATTTAAATAATATATAAATTCATTTATATTACGAATTCAATATTTAAACTGATTTAAATATTCAGATATAAACAGATAAAAATGCGGGACATTACACGAGGCGCCACGGATATGGAGTCATTTGGCTCATTTACGCCCCATAGGGCAGGAAGACGTATTGTTCAGGGTTTCGATTTTATCCGCTACGTGTGAACCGGCCCTGTGGCTCCTAGGTGCAGTTGCGGCTATAGCCTGAGACACGGACTAGAGCGTCTCGAATTCGGTGAGGACGATCCCTTGCCTCGGTTCAAAGATGGAAATCCAACTTCCTATACGTGACATTTGCGGGTTTGATTGTAGAGCCTAGTATGGCGACATAGTGGTATGGGGCACTTATGCCATCTATGATTGAAATTGTTTTGTCACTATACACTTATAGTAATAATAAAAGATGAAATTTAATGTATCAAGCATTCTTTGGCTATTATAAGGTAAAACCCTATCCTCAGGCTTGTGTTGCATTGTGTGATGGGACCTGGGTCTTATAATAGCTTCATTGTTCTTTATTTAGCATTTCATTGTTGTTTTATGCACTGGTATTCTTGGGAGGAAACCCGTTCCGTGTTATACGGCGTAGTCCCTTGATTTACCTAACTTTAAAATAAAGATTAATAACTATTTTAGTTCTCACACCAGTCACATGACTGATCTGGAGTTTATTGTTTTAACCTAAACTCTGGGTGCCCCTATTTTCCACATGGCAGCTAGTGGTTTTGGTTTTGCAGATTTATATTCACAGGAACCTGGTTTACAACTGGAATGATATCTGGAAAGCTCCGTATCCGTATATATCTTTCAGTTGTGTATTGTATTATTTTTCCGCTGCAATAATGTATTTAAATCTCTGATATTTTTTTGATGTGTTTTATTTATTCATACTCTGTTGTAATAAGCAATGAAATATTCTTCTGTTTGTGTTACGATGTGTCTTGTCCTCAGTACAATCCGTGCTTTCTTACCAGGGAAGTTCGGGTCGTAACAGCTTGGTATCAGAGCTTTGGTTTACAGAGCTCGGAGAACAAGGCACGTTAGAACCAAACGAAAGAATTCATCAGAGATTGGATTAGCAATATCCAATGAGAATGACTCGTTAGAGATGGGATCAGTAGTATCCTAGAACGAGTGTGGAGAGTATATTTTTAAAATGAAAACGAATTTTGTTTTGAAAATTTAAACTTTATTCAACGTATTTGAATATTTATTTGTATTGAATTTGGGCAATCCAATATATAAAGATTTTGCATATACGTCTGATCCACGGGTATTCGAAGTTTTAATATATTGGGTAGATATAGAATCACACTCTAGTCGCCCGGAGATGATTCTGATGATGAGGCCTCATCATCAGTGTCTGTGTTCGAGTTTCGAAGGTGGGTTATCTATATGATTCCAATTGACTGGTGTGAGAACCAAAATATAGTTAGAATATAGTGTTGTGACTTGGCATCAAAAACATGATTTTTTGTATATATATCAAAATTATGAATTTGAAACTTTAATCAACTAATTGATTGTTGATAGTGTTGTTTGACTATTGTTGTGATTAATTAGAATTTGAACCATTTATCCAAATTATATCAAATGTTGGAATGAATTGAAAATTGTTTGAAATTTCATGCATATACATGTGTATCCATTGAACAGGTCATAGCAAGGAAGCTAAGCAGTGGAATAAAATTGTTTGCCCGACAAACAGGTACATGTTTATTGTATTTCTTGGGGTTTTTGATGATTTTATGAGCCGCTTGGCTGTTTCTTTTTCCTTTTGGATTGGAGAGGGTTGTATGGCAATTTCGGGATTTTCCCAGTGCTCCCATGCACGGGAGGTTATGGCGAAATTTTTCAAAAATTTTGGGTGTTAGCCAGCCAAATTTTTGAAAAATTTGAAAAGTTCTTAAAAACTGAAAATTTGAAGAACTTAAGCCATAATGAAAATAAAGAAAGTTGAGTTAGTTTGTAAAACAACTTTCAGCTTCGTTCATTTTCGGGGACGAAAAGTTGTAAGTGGGGGAGATTGTAATAACCCGGAAATCCGAGCCATTTTAAAATTTTTATTTTGGCAATTTTGATGAATTTTGAATATTTAAAATGAATTATTTTAAATAATAACGACGAGAAATTTATTTTGAATAGAATTAGAACGTATATATTTAGTTGAATCGACGTTAGAATATAAATAATTTATTTTAATTATAAAAGGAATTGAAAATGGCGCGGTAGTTCGAAAATTCAATTTCAAATTTCAAAGGAATGTATAGGATTCAAAATAAACCGGATTTTAGTAAAACCAAAAATATTAGAATCTATTTGAGAATATCTTTCCAACGAATCTGAAAAATCAAAATTTCATGGCAGGAATAAAAAGTTATGCCCAGTTGAAAATTCAGAATAGTCGATGTGGAATTTTGACCCTTAAAAATGGAAATTTTCCAAACGACCTTCCTTTTCGACGAAACTACTTTTGTCTGATCCGGGATGTCAATTTATTGCTAGATTCCAAAATTCATAATTTTCTGATTCAATATGTGAGCGTGGCGAAGTTAAACGTGTTTTAACAGTTTCAGTCAATTTCAATCGACCAGAAAATGGCCATTTTTCAAACGGTCTCAGAATTTGACGAAATTAGTTTTGTTAGGACCATATAGTAAATACGAAGCTAGAAATAATTTTTCTGCAATTTTCAGAGTCAGTATGTTGCCTCGGTAAATTGAAATGTGCATTCAAATTCAATATATAGATTTATATTTCGATTTTGGTGGAAACTGGTCGAAACAATCGAATCAGCTTATGATACATATCCCATAGTGTTCGGAATGGGGGTAATTAGCTAGGGACGACAGTCGGTGGGTTTGATTTCGAGTCAAAATAAAAAGGTGCTTTTTGAAATTAATAATATAATAAAATATATATATTTACTTAAAGCCCCCTTACCCTCATTTCTCTCTCTCACCTCTTAGATCCAAATAAAAAAAAGAGGAAGAAAATCGCGCCTTTACCCGTCGCCCTCCTCCCCAGGTCGAACCATCGGCCACCGCGCCTCCCTTAGGCAGCGCACCCCTCCGCTCTTCCCCCTTCCGACGCCACAACCCCCTCTCTCCGCCTTCCCCCTCTGCTGAAATCGAAACCCCTAAAACCCGCACCCCCAATTCGCTTCGCCCCCTACCTCGCCGCCCATCCGACCACCAGTTTCGACCCCGAGGCCCCGCCTTCCACCTGAAGACCAGCGCCCCCCCCCTCGAACCCAAATCAGCCTTCACCAAGCCAAAACCCTTCGACTACCACGAGCTCCTCCACCCTCTAACGAACGACATCCACACCGCCCGCCGAACAATGAGCAAAACCCCCTTTTCTTCGATTTGATGTAAGTGGAGTTGAATTTGAATTTTATTTTCAGTTTTATATATTTTTAGCGAATAAAAATAGAAGGCGTGAGCTTTTAGAAATAAAAAGGCGGGATTTTAATCAGAGAAAAATTAGATTTTTATCAACAAAAAGATTATATTTTTATTTATAAAAAGATGAGATTTTTATTTATAAAAAGATTAGATCTTTAATTTAGAAAAGGTGAGATTTTTATATATGAAGTAGCGTATTAAAAATATAATCTTTATCATCTAGAGGGCGAAATAGAATTGATTTTTATTGTTAGATTAGCAAAGTAAAAATATGATTTTTACAATGAAAAGATCGATATAAAAATACGATTTTTATTATACGAATGGCATGATAAAAATATGATTTTTATAATATCATAGCGGAGTAAAAATGTAATTTTTAGCTAGGTAAAAATTAGATTTTTATATATGTTGTAGCGAAATAAAAATTCGATTTTTATACGAGTAGCGGATTGAAAATAGAATTTTTTATAATAAAGAATATACAAATATAATTTTTATATATGTAGCGAAATAAAAACCTGATTTTTATTATATATATAGTGAGATAAAAATGTGAATTTTTATGTGAACAGTGTGAAAAAGATTGCATTGGAATTTCGGGCAAATTCAAGCCATTTAGAAATTCAGAAATAGAGAATGGAGGAGTGGAACCCAAAGGTGAGAACTCCTCACTTTTAATTTAATTTCTAGTTTGTAATATATACTAGGATGCAGACGGTGCTTAGCAGCACCTGACACCCGTCGTCCACAGACCATGGATGACTTGTTTGTTTGATTGATGTGTTGTGAAAATTGATTGTGTGATGTGGATTGAATAAACATTTTATAGTTAAAAATATAATTTTTAACGTGTATATAAAATAAATATTTATAAACAAATCGGACGATTTGTTTATGTACACACGTTTGAATGATATTGATTGGGACGATAAATTCTACACATCGCCCGACCGCTCAAATAAAACCTGTGTTTGATTGTTTGAAACCCCATACAGGTATTAGGATGAAATTGGACATACACTAATCCCAATAATTAGTTGTATGTCGATTGATTGATTGACAAACTGTGTAAGCGTCGAATATTTATATTTGATGCTTATACAGTGTAGAATGCAATCTTGATGATGGATTCTTGTTTTCATTGTTGTTATACATATTTGTTGTGTGAAAAATTGACTGTGTCTGATTCCAGTTCAGAAAAGAATGAATATTTTAAAATAACCATTATTTTAAAATAATGAATATTTTAAAATAATATTCAGTAAAAGGATCAAAATTTGGTTTTGATGTCCAATTTGGGATGGACACGAATATATTTAAATATATATAGCCGTGTCGATTAGATTGACGCCATTCGAACGTGAACGATATTCATATCGATTTTATTCATTTTTATAATGAATATTGAAAAGGAATTGATTTTAAAGTCTAATGTTTTGAAAATATTATAATTTATATATCGACGATATGGAATATTCAATTTTTATTTGAAATTGAATATGAAGTTGAAATCGTTTTGAAAACGAATTTAAAATGATTTATAAAATTTGTTTTAAAAAGAAATCGATGAAATATATATAATATTATATATATATAATGGCCTGAATAGAACGCGTCGTGCTGCGGCAGTTCGCGAATTTCAACCATTGACTTCGAATGGATATTACGGGAGATCTGATCGTCGGATTCTCCTAAAACCAGAACCTTGGGTTCGTATCGAAAAGGGATTTCTAACGAATATTAGAGTTTTGAAATCTAACGGTTGGATTTGGAATTATGTCCAAATCAAATTTGGAAAAGGTCGTTATAATGCAGTTCGATGGCCGTTGATGGAAATCGACTGTACGGGCCTTGATAAAATTATTAAAAATAGCAATAATTTGTGTAAAATCATAAGAAATGATTTGGAAAGAAAAAACTCCAAATTTGAAAAGACAAAAATAGATTTTTATCGAAATGAACTAGTTTTGAACTAGAATTATAATCCATTTATTTTTTAAATAAATAAATTGGATTTGAAAGGGTTTTAAAAGTAACCAAAATTTCCAATAATTGAATTGGATTGGATTTGAATCGAAATTGTCTTTGGAATATTTCGAAGTTGGATTTCGTGATTATACATATATTGTTATGGAAATTTGAAAGATATATTTATATCGTTATTTCCAATACGATATTTGTTGTTTGTAGAATTTGACATTGAATATAAGAAGATATATTTTCTATTCACAGCCTTGTATTTAATATCAAATGGGATTTGGGTTTGTCGTGAATGGTGTCTTCATTAACTCTGTTCTTAAACCCAGTTGACAAAAAGATTAAATCTTTTTATTTAGATTTAATGAAATGTGCCAATTAAATGATATTTAATTGGAATTGAATTGGAATTGATTTTTGGGTTTATCGTGAATGGTGTTTTAAATAACACTCGTTCTTTAACCTGATAATTAATGAAATGTGAATTGGGTTTGTTGTGAACTGCGTTTTAACGACATTCGTTCTTTAACCCGATTTGCAGTGAAATGTTATTTGGAATTTATAAATCTTTTGTTAAGATTTAAAGGAGATTTTCCAAAGTAAAGTTTTCCAATTTAAATGATATTGGTTCTTTAACCCAGTTAAAGACAGGATATGACTTCCTAAGCTAAACAATCATTAATATTGATTTTTGGGAAGATTAAAACAAATTGGAGTTTTAATGAATCTTTAATTAGATTGAAATGATGGAGAATGGAGTATCACCAGTTTTGCTCCAGGCGATAGTTAAATCTTTAATTAGATTTGAACGTGAAATGGTAATTGAATTTACCGATAACACCGTGGTGTTAGATATAAAGTATGACCAGTTTTACTTTATGGGATGAATAGGTTATGGTTGGGAAATTTAACAAGTGATTACTTCGGCAAGGTTCGCTAATCCCGACTAGTTTGGATAAACCATAATTTGGTTTGAATTGATATTCAAAAGGAGATTAAAGAATAAATTTAAAGAATTTATCTTTGATAAAATTAATGGGAACCTTTCCCAAAGTATAAGAATATTTGAATAAAAGAATATTCTGATGTGGAACGAGGCGTATGTTGTGTTTGTGTACCACTTGTTGATTATATACGCAAGTTATTCAGAAAGACCGGGTTTATCCCATTCTGAATAACTGATTCGACGATGTGTCGAGAATGAAGACGGTGGTCGAAGACCGAAGGTCTTCACATCATTTGGATAATTATTGATGATCTTGATTGGGCTGTACACCCAAGAGGAGGGAATCAGTTGGTGATCGTCCAGACGTACTTGGAGACCAATGGATATGCGAGGAATAAGGTTCCTCCAGTTTCGTTCAGACCGGAACGAACTTGTAAATGGAATATGTGTCTGACATTGGATTTTATTCTGTGTTGATTGATCTCTATTAAATATACATCTGTTTGGTGGCGGATAATTTATTCTCTTGCTTAACACCCTTCTCTGAGACATATGAGCCCAGAGGTTGTATATCGATGGACATCAGTCGCATGGAGTGAATTGCCTGTGTGGCATGCCTAAGTGGCAAATGATCAAGGCTTCTGTTGAAAAGCAAAGTCTTGCAGTTGATGATCAAAGCACGGCCTATTTGGCACAACTTTGTGTATGGCGTTAATTCGCGAGCCTCACACCCCGGTATGAACCAGAAAAGGGAGAGGATCCAGGGAGAACATGCGTCTCTTTCTAGTTAGAGGTGGTGTCAGTGACCTACCAGCCCTGACATTTATAAATTTTTGACCTGTGTGGTTGTTGGAATGCGAGGCGCCTCGGATATGGAGTCATTTGGCTCATTTACGCCCCCACAGAGCAGGGAGACGTATTGTTCAGGGTTTCATTTTAATCTGCTACGTGTGGACCAGCCCTGTGGCTCTTAGGTGCAGTTGCGGCTGTAGCCTGAGACACGGACTAGAGCTTCTCGAATTCGGTGAGGACGATCCTTTGCCTCGGTTCACAAATGGAAATCCAACTTCCGATATGTGACATTTGCGGGTTTGATTGTAGAGCCTAGTATGGCGACATAGTGGTATGGGGTACTTATGCCGTCTATGATTGATACTTTTGACACTATACACTTATAGTAATGATAAAAGAAGAAATTTAACGTATCAAGCATTCTTTGGCTATTATAAGGTAAAACCCTATCCTCCGGCTTGTGTTGCATTGTGTGATGGCACCTGGGTCTTATAATAGCTTCATTGTTCTTTATTTAGCATTGCGCTGTTGTTTTATGCACTGGTATTCTTGAGAGGAAACCCGTTCCGTGTTATACTGCGTGGTCCCTTGATTTACCTAACTTTTAAATAAAGATTAATAATTGTTTTAGTTCTCACACCAGTCGCATGACTGATCTGGAGTTTATTGTTTTAACCTAAACTTTGGGTGCCCCTATTTTCCACACGGGCAGCTAGTAGTTTTGGTTTTGCAGATTTATATTCATAGGAATCTGGTTTACAGCTGGAGTGATATCCGGAAAGCTCTGTATCCGTATATCTCTTTCAGTTGTGTATTGTATTATTTTTCCGTTTTTGTAATGTATTTAAATCTCTGATATTTTTCTGATGTGTTTTATTTATTCATACTCTGTACATTCTTGTATTTTGATGAAATTGTTGTAATAAGCAATGAAATGTTCTTCTGTTTGTGTTCTGATGTAGTTTGTTCTCAAAGCAATCCGCTCTTTCCTTCGCGGGGAAGTTACGGGTTCTCTCAAGGTTTGTCGTCACAATTAGTATTAATGCTAGGTTACGTTGTCTAACTAAAGAGAAAGTCGAGAGTATATGTATGTTTATATGTACACACACTTGCACACACACACACACACACATATATAATATATATATAATATATATATAACAATATATTGCCGATTCCATCTGTTTTACATTTCAATGGCGAATCCCGCCAAAGACGTAAATCCGCAAAATTCAAATTCCAATTCTAGATCTAAATCGATTTCAAATACATCTAATCCTTTTTCTTCATCAATTCATGCAAATCCGTCTAAGAATCACGATCCAAAGGATGCTCGTGTGCTTTACTCGAGTAATCGTAATCTGACATATGTAAAACCTTCTGCGGATTGTGTTATTATCCTTGAAAAACATATAACAAATTAGAATCAGCTTGGATCTATACTGTAGCTTTTATTCCCATATATTTCAGATTATCGACAATTAAATTGAAGGATTACATAAATAAAGTCTGGAAGCCCTCAGGTAACTATAACATCCATGTGAATTCGACATATAATTTTGCTGTCCAGTTTGAGAACCAGATGGATTATGCAAGAATTATTGAATTTTCGACTTATTCATACTTTGGACGATTATTATTGGTTAAAGCCTGGATTCCTGGATTTGATTTTAATAATATTCGAAGTGATTTAGTCCAGATCTGGATTTGTCTTCATAATCTACTAATGGATTTATAGACTATAGATGCAATTCAAATGGTGGCTAGCTTTATTTCAAATCCTATCTTAATTGATGAGAATGCATATGAGAGGAAGTTTACTAAATATGCTAGAGTCCTAATCTCTATTAATATATAAGTTGATCTTAAATTTTCAGTGCCTGTTCTTTTGCATAATGGTCAAAAAATAGAAATCTCAGTAGAATATGAATTTGTACCTGCAAAATGTAACCAATGTGATGTGTTTGGGCATGATGATAGTGTTCATGAAGAGATTAAGGAACCAAGATGGAATTTTTCTGATAATGTTGCCGGTACTTCATCTATTTGTAATGATGATGAACATTTGGAGTCAATTGAAGTTGAAAAGTCCTTTGATAACATTGAAGTAATACCTGAAGTTGTAAAAGAATCTGACGAAGTCTCAGTAGTTTCTTTGGATGATTTGCCTTTAAATGATAAATTTCCTTCTGTTATTATCCTTGATGATCTTTAGAATGTTGCTGATTCAATTTTTGATGACAGTAATCGGTTAATATCAAAGAAAGGCAAACATATAGATATACCAGTGTAACGACCCGTATTTCTTTTTTTTGGTAGTCAAATATTTTATTTAATATATTAATTTAAATATTTTATTTTAAAATTTAATGGATTTTAATATTTAATTTGTTATTTAAAATGAAGTTCAAACGTTATATATATATATATATAACAAGCTCGATATGGCGCTACAGTTCGTAATATGGAGTTTTGAACTTCAATTTGATATACAAGATCCGATATAAGTCGGGTTTCTGTGAAACAAGAAACGTTGGAATCGTGTTGATGATAATTTTCATACGGAAGATTAAAAAAGTCCAGATTTTGTGTTATAGATTATTAGTTATGGCTAAATCAAAATTTTAAAATAATCGCTATGAAAAATTTGTTATTAAATGATAAAGTTTATTTAATAAAATATTAACAGTTTTTATATATATTCGGATATTGTTTAAACAGAAATTCTGAATGTCGAGTTTGGAATCCATCTTAGTCTTAATTGAAGTTATACAGTGCTTTATTTGAATATATTCAGTAGTATTGATTTATTTGTATTTAATTTAACCGTTTTGGAATTTAACTCACATTGTATCAATATTTTGCAAGACTTAATAAAAATAGCCAAACAGCTAAATATATGCATGCGGATAGCTAAAATCTACGCAGACAGCTAAGGAAGAAGCTAAATAGCTAACCAGATTCATGAACACAGCCAAATTGATACCTGGTTACTTAAATCCTTCCCATATCTACCTATTACCTTTATATTACAGTATACATCTCGTTTCAGTAAAATATAAATGAATACAAATGTTTCCTAGCCTGCAGACTTCCGTACAATATAAAAGGCATACAAACGTATGTTAAAGCTACCTCCAGCTATGAACCGACCAATGAAGGAAACCATCCCAAGAAAACCATCCAAATCAACACTGCAGCTATTCTCTTTCTTCTACAGCTCCCTACCCATCCTACAAGTGATTCCTTCACCTCCACACTTTGAATACCATGCCCTCCACGCTCAATAATACTGTGCCTTCCACGCTTTGAAAGTCGTGATGACCAAGGATCCCTGGCTATATAAGCAGGCAGCGTTTTCCTCATTTCAGAAAAATCAAACAGCATGTTATTTTCTTTTCCATCTCCAGTGTGATATACACAAAAAACTTCATTCAAGCCGTTCACTCCCTTGTTTTAAATATTGAAAACTCCATCCCACATAAGAAATATGTAAGCACCAGCAGAAGGGGAGAAGGGAACACAGGCGGTTGGCGATGGCAGGCGGTGCACTGAGAATGAGGTGGCGGTTTTGCGTTAAAGCAGTGGAGTACACGGGTGGTGGTAGGGCGGACTTCGACGGTCTGAGAAGGGAGGATAAGGGAGTTGAACGGTTGTGGGTCTTGTGGAGCTGTTACAGTGGAGTAAGAAGAAGAGATATACTAAGTGGAAAATTTTGGAACAAGGCTGCTAAAAATGCGTGAAGAACAGTGAGGTTGAGGGGAGCTTGGCTGCTACATGGGGGAATAGCATTCGAATGGGATGGTGTTAGGTGAAAGCGAACTGGGTTTTTTGGTTACGGAGAGAAAAAGGCTGACGGGAAGAACTGGTGAAACAAAGAAATAGATGGGTTGGTGCATGGAGCAGCTGTGCGCGCGCAGATGGAAGGGGAACAATAGCGGTAACAGTGGGAGTTGACAGCATGTGTGGTCGAGATGGAGAGGAGATGAAGTCTGTGCGTTCTAGAACGAAGGGAGCACTAGAAATAAGAAGAGATTGGGATGAAGGAATATAGCATGGCACGTGAAGAGGTGGTGAACCGAAAATGGTGAAGTTGTTGTAAACCGAAGCAGTAGTAGAAGGTTTAAAAGGGGAGAGCTGGGTGAATGTGAATGGCGTCGGAGTTATGTGGGTAACGGTGGCAGGTGGGGGTGTGACTTGCGATCTCAGCGTAGTAGAATGAGGTAAAGAAGATGTACAATATTCTTTAATTGGCCTAAGTAGGGTTAAGTCAAGGAGTTAATTAATAATATTTATGTATATTACGTGACTAGCCCAGATCCTAGTGTGCCAGTCCACTTAAATAAGGCCTAATCCTTGTTATATCATAGGAGTATTATATAACGTAATTATAATATCAAGTTGTCTGAAATTGCTCTTGAGTATAACGTGACAAATTAAAATACATGGGCCTAAATTTAATCTATGCGGTCCGAATTTTAATAAGATGTAGTTTATGGCCTGATTAATATAATTAACATTGATATATTAGAATTGAACGAGAAATATACAACCCTATTATTAGTTATGTGAAGCAGTTAGGTAACCGATGGTTTTCTCTTTGGTACTGAAAATTAACCCAGTTCCATGATCAAAGTTTTGGAATACCTTTTCTTTGATATTTATATGACCGGTTGCTATTAATATGTCTACTGTAATATTGATAAATGTAACCAATAACCCTTATAAGATATTAATATGATTTTGGATACAAGTTTAATAATCTAACATATAATAAGGTATCTTTATGCGGCCTGATTCGTTTAAAACACGGAATTAATGGTTAGATTTATACACAACCCAGGTTTTATATTCTTGCCTAATCGAGTGTGTATCGGGCCTCATCACATAAATAAACAGCTGATTTATTTAAATGTATAATTTGTATAAGTGATATTAAATTAGGATTTAATTAAACCTAATTTAATTTAAAGCTATGATCGCACAATAATTATAACATGCTCATTCGATAATAGAGTTCTACAAACCAAGAGATGTCGGAGTCATCCTGATGAACGCTTCATTCTGGAATAGATTTGAACGCGGTTGGACACAGCTGAGATTTCCAGCCAAATTAAACGTATGTTTAATTTAACTGGAAATAGTCGCATCTCAACTAATGGAATCAAGGTGAGTTAAACTCACTCAGTTCTTCCCAATTATATTTTATATAAATTGGGTTTTTATTTTATGTGTTCTGTTTGCCAATGGTTGACTGCTTACTAGTTATTTATTTATCTATTGATTTAATTGATGAAATTAAATCGTTTTTAATTTTAGTGAAATACCAAATCGTTGTTTTAGCGATTGGTTTCAATAAAGGTAATTTACCTTATTGGTCACGTTATTTATAAACGTGTTTAACTGATTGAATTGTTTGTTAATTGATTGATGTTCAATGGTTGTTACTTGCTGTTATAGAAATTATCAGTTAAACGGAATTGAATAATCTGATTTGAGATAACCCGTTTGATACAGGGCAGAACAGGTTGGAGGGATCCAACAGGATTCCTCAATTATATTATTTATTTTCATATTATCATATATGAACTGTCCTATTTGGTAATTGAATTGATTTGTGATCATTGACTGAAAAGTCAACTTGTGTTTTGTTTTATCCAATAGGCAATATTGGTTGAGAAACCGGCAGTTAATGGCCTAAGCAAATTGTTTTGTTTATATTGATTTACCGTCAGGTGAATCAATAGAACGGAAGTATAAAATTTATTTTATAACTGGAAATAGAATTTGAAATTTTATTATTTTTATTAAAGGGTTTGTTTAAAAGAAAATAAATATTTATTATTTCTTATTTAAATTTATAATTAATTATTAATTAATTTTATAGAGTTAATTCTGATGTTAATCAGATTCATATACAAGGGGATAGAAATTAACCAGACAATTAAAATTGGATAATCGTTTTGTTTGGAACAATTAAAGTGAATTATTTAAATTAATTATATTATTAATTAATTTAAAAGGAAATTAATTGGAACCGGTTAATGGGATAACCGTGTTTTGAGGTGACTAAATTGACCATTTTTAATTGGAATTAATTATTAAATTAGTTCGTTTGGATTAATCTAGTCAAATAGTTTAAAGAATATTTGTTTAAATTTAATAAGGTTTTAAAAAGGGAATTACTATTTATTTTAGTGAATAAAGTAATTAACTACGGAGGTAGTTAATGAAATAAAGTAAATTATTTTAATTAAAAATAATTTAGGGAATTATTTTTTAATTGAGGTTCATCTAAAAAGAAATTGAATTGAATTGAAATCAAATCAAATGGAATGGTGAAAGGAGTTATGAACGGGTTTTATATTTAAAGCTTGAATTTTATAACGAAGTTAAAAAGGAATTCCAAGCGAATATAACGACTTGGAATAAATGTTACTTAATTATTTGAATTAAGTCAAAGGAAATCAAGATAAAAGGTTTATAATAAACCAGGATTATGTAAATGAGGTTTAAAGCGTTAAGTCGTTAATTTTACATTAACGGTACTTGAAAATGAGATCAAGTAAAAAGGGGAAATTGAAATAAGATTTCCAAAACATGGAGTGGTTGAATAGATTTGAAAGGGGATTGGTAAAAGTGAGTTTGGGTAAAGGAGTGGATCATAGGATTTGATAAACAAATCCGAATTAGGGAATGAAATTGTTTTAGAAAGGTAGAAGTGGTGTTAAAAAAGAATTACTTAATTATTAAATTAAGGAATAATGATATATTCGAAAAGGAGATTTTCAAAGAGATAAGAAGGTTGTATGAAACCGTATTTGGAACAGAATAGTTAAATGGAATTTGTTCTGAGACTGGAATAGAATATTTGTGTTTGGATTACAACTGATATTTATCTGAGGATAAGAACGTTGTTTGATCAAGGTCTGAGAGGTAATTAAAATACCCCAACTTGAACAACATCAGGATTATCTGAAGATGATATTAGTGGGTAATCGTAAAAGAGGTTAGTGATAATTTGTTATTTCCATTAGAGAAATAATAATGCGATGTTTGGTGAAGATTTGGAGAATATACGAAGTAAAGGAAATTACTAAGAAGGAAATGTAAGTTGAGTTTTATTTTATACAAATAAATATTTGTTATTGTTTCAAGAATAGGAAAAAAGATATTACTTAACGTTGATTACGAATAATAAGTTAAGTGGATTTCCCAAATTTAAATAATAAAGAATAATGTAACAAATGTTTTGAAAGGAGAATTAAGTGGAAATGTAATATGATTATAAGTTATTTCACTAAGTATTATTATGAAATGGTTTTTGGGAACATTAGTATATTAAGTAAGAATTCAAATATCGTATTTTTAAATATTAAAAGTGCTAGAAGTTTTAATTAAATAGAAGTGAATCAGTTTGTTTTATTTAAAAGGCCAAGTGATGCTGAATACTGAACCAGTGAACTCATTAGATTGTCATGATTAAATCACTGTATATTTTGATAGTTAAATCACCGACTATCAAATCTGTCCAATACGATTGTTGGTATGGAAAGACCGAGGTCAAGTTTATATTCGAAAACCATTCCAACCAACGAATACGTGAATATATCAGAAGATGATCGAGATGGAGCATTGAACACCGTGGATTTTCATAAACGGAAGAACCACTAATATTCTCTGCCTGGCAAGCAGAGATAAGTTGTGATTCTGTCGTGGTTGGAATCTATGGGTTGCAAGGACTTCTCGCTACTAATCCATGGGGTGATACCTATATTGGATGTAGTAGGAGAGTACCTTCGGTTCATCCTGTTCCTGGATGACTTGTATGGGCGGATGTCTGACAGAGTATTTCCAAACGGATCACGTACATTGATTTCTCCAAACGTATCATAGTTGGTGGCCGAGAATTGTCATTCTCTTAGCTTTTAATTAGAGTATTTTCGTGGACGTCAATTAGTGATATCTGACGGATCTGACGATGTGGCATTCAAAGTGAAATGATGACCCGATGTTCAAAAGTTAATTTAAACCTCAAGCCTCATCAACCGGGAAATGACAAAAATTAGGCAGGCAGCATGGCTATGTGGGTCGCTCCCATTAGGGTGTATAATCACCTATCTAGAGAATATCCTCTTGCTTCTTTAATCTAATTCGATGTTATCCCTTCCGGGAAACGGTGGTTTGAGCCGAACCGTTAGTGATATACATTCGATACACTCAAGCTAAATGAGTGGTCGGTCATGTGTGGGCTGGGTTGCAAGACGTTCTCGTTGAATCCAGTGTATTCGCCTCTAGAGATACACCATTGGTAGGTGGTTCCATACCTTGTCATAGTCGAAATCCAATCTCCTATAAGCGCCTACGGTTTTGATTGTATACTATATATGTGGTGCGTGAGATGCAAGCGTTCCGCTAGATTGATATTTACTTGTATTTAGATACTATTATAATATCAGAAAAGATATCAATTTCAAATGTGTTTTGGGTTATCTTAAGGTAAAAACCATCCGTATTTATGTGTGGATTTGGACTTACGATTATCCTTTTCTTTCGAAAAGATTTTTGAACTAAAAAATCAAGTTGGACGATTCTCGTAATATTACGTGAGTTTTTCTCACTCTAGTTCACCAGATTGACCTGGCGTTTTGTAAATGCTCATGTTAGGCTGGGTTGTACAGGTCCAGGTTATCGGATGCTGCGAAGTCCAAAGACGAGCTGGAGGTGTTCAGACCAATGATATTATATAATAACCATTCCGCTGTGTGTTGTATACAAGGACAGGTTATTATAACTGTCCATATGTGTGATGTACTATGATATTGTAAGTATTTTTAAAAAGCTCTCAATAAAGATTTATTTCTGTATTATATTTTGTTCCGCTGCGATGTGAGACTCTGTGTTGTGTTAGTTCATCTTCTTCTATTCTAACTTTCTTTCTTTCTTATCTCACCCTCTAATTTCTTTCTAATAACTATCCAGTGTTTTCGGTGTTTGGAGGGTCGGCATGGATATGGATTGTATTTATGTCGATTTCCGGGGTCGAAAATCCTTGGGTCATTACAATCCGATTATATGCACAAAAATCCAAGCTATTTGCAAATCAAAGGTAATGTTGATTCTCGAAACATTGCTCCTCCTAAAAGATCAATAAGGAGCTCAAGCTCGATTAAATGACAATTATAGCTTGGAATGTTAGGGCTATGAATTCTCTTTTGCGTTTGAAAGAGATTTTCAAAATCCTAACTCTTGGTAAACCAACTATTGTTGGTTTAGTAGAGAATAAACTGTCTGATCTAAATTTATCTTTGTTCAGTTCTATGCTTCCTAATAACTGGAAATACATATAAAATAATTCTGATGTATCTAGAGGGCGTATTCTTGTGATTTGGGACTCTAATGTGTGGGATTTGAATTGGGGGGTTTCATCTTTTCAACATATGACATTTTCTGCATTTAACAAGGGTGGATTTGCTATGATGTTATCTATGGTATATGCCAGCAACCTCTTTAATGACAGAGTCAATTTGTGGCAGTCTTTGATTAGTGATTCATCATTTGCTACTAATTCTTGGGTATTAATAGGTGATTTTAACAATGTGCTATCTCCTACTGATAAATGTGGTGGTCTTCCAGTGCCATATCAGCATATTAGAGAATTTCAGAAATTTGTTTTGCAGTCTGATTTGAATGAGGTTAAACCTTTTGGCTTTCATTTTACTTGGAGAAGAAAAGGCATTGCAACTCATATTGATAAAATCCTAGTTAATAATTGTTGTTTAAACCAGTTTTTAGGTCTAAAAGCTTTGTCTCTCAAAATTCAAGTGACCACAATCCCATTCTTTTGGATTTAATTCCTACTGCATCTGTGAAGGGTTTTCCTTTTAGATTTAAAAATGAATCGCCAAGCTTTTCTTGTTATAATGAAGCAATTTCAAAAGGCTTATGTTGTGTCACTTGGGGTTTTAAAAGCTATCAATTTCTTCGGAAGCTACAAAGTTGCAAATCTGAGCTTAAGAATTGGAATAAAATAAGAGAGAAAAATAATACAAACCTAAAAAATGCTGAAGAGGCTTTGTCTGATCTTGAACAAGCAGCTGATCAATTCCCAAAGGACCTTCTTTTGTGTGATAATTTCCTGGAAGCCAAAAAAGAGTATCAAAGATTACAAAAGATTTATTGTGATGGTTTTAAATAGCAATCCAAAGTGGCTGGGTTACAACAAGGAGGTACTAATTCAAAACATTTCTATGCTAGAATGACAAACGGAAGATTTTATAATCACATCAGAGCTTTAACAGATCAGAGTGGGAATCTTTTGTTTAATCCAGAAGAGATTGAGGCAGAGGCTTTAAGCTATTTTCTGATTTGCTTAATGGTGGCTGTACTACTCCCATTCCCATTTTCCAACCCATTGCAACAATCAATGTTCAAGGTTACTGTAAGGACCCGTTACTTCCCCGTGAAGGAAAGAGCGGATACTTTGAGAACAACACACAAATGAACGCAGACGGAAGAACATTTCATTGTTATTACAACAATTCCATCAGATACAAGAATATACATAGTATAATTGAATAAATTACATTCGATAAATATCAGAGATTACAATAAATTACATAGCAGCGGAAAAATAATATAAAACACAACTGAAAGTAATGCACGGATACAGAGCTTTCCGAGCATCGTTCCAGCTGTAAATCAGGATCCTGTGAATATAAATCTGCAAAACCAAAACTACTAGCTGCCCATGTCGAAAATAAGGGCACCCAGAGTTTAGGTTAAAACAATAAACTCTAGGTCAGTCATGTGACTGGTGTGAGAACTAAAACAGTTATTTAAACTTTACTTTAAAAGAGAGTAATTCAAGGGACCACGCTGTATAACACGGAACGGGTTTCCTCCCAAGAACACCAGTGCATAGAATAAACAACGCAATGCTTTTTCGAAAAATGAAGCTATTATAAGACCCAAGTCCCATCACACAATGCAACGCAAGCCGGAGGATAGGGTTTTTACCTTATAATAGCCAAGAATGCTTGATACGTTTAAAACAAATCATTTGATACTATAATAAGTGTATAGTGTCAAAACAATTTCAATCATAAATATCAATCATAGACGGCATAAGTGCCCCATCCCACTATGTCGCCATACTAGGCTCTACAAATAAAGCCGAAATACACGTATTGGAAATTGGATTTCTGTCATGAGTCGAGGCAAGGGGCAAGCTCCTCTCCGCTTCGAGACACTCTAGCAAATGCCTCGGGACTACACACTCTGGGTAACCCCTGGATGCTTCAGGACCGGTCCTCTCTTACGTTTGAGGATTAGTTATTCCTGAACACACGTTTCCCGGTCCTGACAAACCTAAAATCGAGGCGCCTCATCTAACAACCACATAGGTGAAAAGTATATAAATGTCAGGGCTGGTAAGTCACTGACACCACCAAAGCTAGAAAGAAACGTCGTGCTCTCCCTGCAGTCCTTATCCCGTTTTTAACTCATACTGAGGTGTAAGGCTCGCGAATTCACGTTATACACAAAGCTACGCCCCTAAGGCCGTGCTTTGATCATCAACCACAAGACTTTGCTCTTCAACAGAAGCCTTGATCCATTGCCACTTAGGCGTGCCACACAGGCAATTCATGCCATGCGACTGATGTCCATCGATATACAACCTCTGAGCTCGTACGTCTCAGAGAAGGGCATTAAGCAAAAGAATAAATTCTCCACCGCCAAATAGATGTATATTTAATAGAGATCAACCAACATAGAATAAAATCCAATGTCAGACACACAGTCCATTTACAAGTCCGTTTTGGGTCTGAACGAAACCGGAGGCACTTTCCTCGTATATCCATCGATCTCCAAGTACGTCTGGTCGACCACCAACTATTTCCATCCTCTTGGGTGTACAGCCCAATCAGGATCATCAGTAATTATCCAAATGATGTGAAGACTTTCGGTCTTCGACCACCGTCTTCATCTTCGACTTATTGTCGAATCGGTTGTTCAAAATGGGTATAAACCCGACCTTTCCGAACAACCCGCATATATTAGAAACAAATGTTACACAAACACAATATACGCCTCATTCCAATTCATTAGTCACTAACCGTAAATCAGTAAGAGAGCATGTGACGGCCTGGAATTCCGCTTGATCTGAATCAGTCGTTAAACCGATCTAGACCGTTCGAAACCCCTGATCGTTTTGAGAACAGGACAAAAAGAACGCACACGGAAGAACATTTCATTGTTAATTACAACAATTCCATCAGATACAAGAATATACAGAGTATGAATAAATATACATTCAATAAATATCAGAGATTACAATAAATTACATAGCAGCGGAAAATAATACAAAGCACAACTGAAGGTGATATACGGATACAGAGCTTTCCGGATATCATTCCAGCTGTAAACCAGGATCCTGTGAATATAAATCTGCAAAACCAAAACTACTAGCTGCCCGTGTCGAAAATAAGGGCACCCAGAGTTTAGGTTAAAACAATAAACTCCAGGTCAGTCATGTGACTGGTGTGAGAACTAAAACAGTTATTTAAAAACTTTACTTTAAAAGAGAGTAATTCAAGGGACCACGCCGTATAACACGGAACGGGTTTCCTCCCAAGAATACCAGTGCATAGAAAAGGCAACGCAATGCTTTTTCGAAAAATGAAGCTATTATAAGACCCAGGTCCCATCACACAATGTAACGCAACCGGAGGATAGGGTTTTCCCTTATAATAGCCAAACATGCTTGGTACGTTTAAAACAAATCATTTGATACTATAATAAGTGTATAGTGTCAAAACAATTTCAGTCATAAATATCAATCATAGACGACATGGGTACCATTTATCATGTCGCCATACTAGTTCTACAATTAAAACCGCAATACACGTATTGGAAATTGGATTTCCGTCATGAGTCGAGGCAAGGGGCAAGCTCCTCTCCGCGTTCGAGACACACTAGCAAATGTCTCAGGACTACACACTCTGGGCAATCCTGGATGCTTCAGGGCCGGTCCTCACTTACGTTAGAGGATTAATTATGCCTGAACACACGTTTCCCGGTCCTTACAGACCTAAAATCGAGGCGCCTCGTCCAACAACCACATAGGTGAAAAGTATATAAATATCAGGGCTGGTAAGTCACTGACACCACCAAAGCTAGAAAGAAACGTCGTGCTCTCCCTGCAGTCCGTATCCCGTTTTTGACTCATACCGAGGTGTAAGGCTCGCGAATTCACGTTATACACAAAGCTATGCCACGTAGGCCGTGCTTTGATCATCAACCACAAGACTTTGCTTTTCAACAGAAGCCTTGATCTATGCAACTCAGCGTGCCACACAGGCAATTCATGTCATGCGATTGATATCTATCGATATATAACCTCTAAGCTCGTACGTCTCAGAGAAGGGCGTTAAGCAAGAGAATAAATTCTCCGCCGCCAAACAGATATATATTTAACAGAAATCAATCAACACAGAATAAAATCCAATGTCAGACACACAATCCATTTACAAGTTCATTCTGGGTCTGAACGAAACCGGAGGCACTTTCCTCGCATATCCATCGATCTCCAAGTACGTCTGGACGACCACCAACTGATTCCCTCATCTTGGGTGTACAGCCCAATCAAGATCATCAGTAATCACCCAAACGATGTGAAGACTTCCGGTCTTCGACCACCGTCTTCATCTTCGACTTATTGTCGAATCGGTTATTCAGAATGGGTATAAACCCGACCTTTCCGAACAACCCGCGTATATTTAAAAACAAATGTTACATAAACACAACATACGCCTCATTCCAATTCATTAGTCACTAACCGTAAATTAGCAAGAGAACAATTTCCCAAATATTAACACCGAAGGCCGAAACCAACATCAGATCAATACCCAGGAAACCATTCTTCTTAACTAACCTACACCTAGTTTCTAAATTTCAATTCTTAGGGAAAGGTTCCCATTAATTTTATCCAAGATAAATTCTTTAAAATTTATCCTTTAACCTTCCTTTGGATGTCATTTCAAACCAAAATATGGTTTTCCAGACTAGTCGAGATTAGCAAACCGTACCGAAGTAATTATTTATTTTAATTCCCAATCCCAACCTATTCATCCCATGAAGAAAAACTGGTAATACTCCATATCTAACACCACGGTGTTATTGGTAAAATTAATTATCATTTCACGTTCAAATCTAATTAAAGATTTAACTGTCGCTTTGGAGCAAAACTGGTGATACTCCATTCTCGCTTATTTTCCAAATTTGATAATTTAGATTATCAATTCACATTTCAATCTAATTGCAGATTCATTAAAACTCCTTTTACTGGGTTAAAGAACTAGTGTCATTTAAAACACAGTTCACGATAAACCCAAATTACATTCTATTTATTATCGGGTTAAAGAACAAGTGTTGTTTAATACACTGTTCACGATAAACCCACAAATCAATTCTATTTACAACACATTTCAAATCTAATTTATTTATTTAAAAATAAATGGGTTTTAATTTTAGTTCAAAACTAGTTCATTTCGATAAAAATCTATTTTTATCTTTTCAAATATGGAGTTTTTCATCCCAATTTTTCCCAAATCATTTCTTATGATTTTACACAAATTATTACTATTTTTAATAATTTTATCAAGGCCCGTACAGTCGATTTCCATCAACGGCCATCGAACTGCACTTACAACGACCTTTTTTCAAATTTGATTTGGACGTATCTCCAAATCCAACCGTTAGATTTCAAATTTCTAATATTCGTTAGAAAGCTCTTTTCGATACGAACCCAACGGTTCCGGTTTTAGGAGAATCCGACGGTCGGATCTCCCGTAATGTCCGTTTGAAATAAATGGTCGAAATTCACGAACTGCCGCGGCGCGGCGCGTTCTATTCAGGCCATTATATTATATATATAATATATAATATATATATTTCGTCGATTTCTATTTAAAACGAATTTTTTTAGTAGTTTTGAATTCGTTTCAAAAACAATTTCACCTTCCATTTCAATTCAAATCAAAATTGAATTCATTCTATATACATTCGTTTTAAAATTCATTTGAATTCAATTCAAATTTCAATTCAATTTGAATTCATTTCAAATTGATTTTACTTCCATTTCAATTCGTTTTCAATTCAGTTCAAATTCGTTTTCTATTCAATTCAGTTCAAATTCGTTTTCTATTCAATTCAGTTCAAATTCGTTTTCTATTCAATTCAGTTCAAATTCGTTTTCTATTCAATTCAGTTCAAATTGGTTTTCTATTCGATTCCATTCAAATTGGTTTTCTATTCGATTCAATTGAAATTCGTTTTCTATTCAATTCAGTTGAAATTCGTTTTCTATTCAATTCAGTTCAAATGGTTTTCTATTCGATTCAATTCAAATTCGTTTTCTATTCGATTCAATTCAAATTCGTTTTCTATTCGATTCAATTCTAATTCATTTTCTATTCGATTCAATTCAAATTCATTTTCTATTCGATTCAATTCAAATTCGTTTTCTATTCGATTCAATTCAAATTCGTTATCTATTCGATTCAATTCAAATTCGTTATCTATTCGATTCAATTCAAATTCGTTATCTATTCGATTCAATTCAAGTTGGGTTTCTGTTCGATTCAATTCAAATTTAAAAACGAATATGATCGATATAACTATCGTTCGTGTCAAAATAGCGCATCTCTATTCAACACGGCTTTATATATTTCAATAATTCCATTATTCTATTCAACAAATGAATCTATATTTTTGTCATTACATGACTAATCTCAACGAATAAGTACTGTCCACGTGTGACTATTTTTGTTATTTAATATATATATATTTTTTGAAAATTAAGGTATCTATCGTTTGATGTTAAATCAGACTCCAACCGTAATTTAGTAAGAGAACGATTCCCAGAATATTAACCCTGAAGGTTGAAACCAACATCAGATTAATATCCAGGAGACCACTCATCTTATCTATTTTCCTGTTAGTTTCTAATTTTATATATGATAAAGATGTAAATTTTATTATTAAAATATTTCGTTCAACACATGACTAATCTCAACGGATGAGTACAGTCAACACATGAACCTTTACTTTATAATGTTCTTTATTTTCTAAATTGGAATGAGGCCCAATCAATCACTATATAGCGTTAACTATATGGATCCCATACAACACATGTATAAAATAGCAACGATAAATAATCAACCATCATCCAAAGTGCACTACACTGTATAAGCATCAAATATAGATATCTAACGCTTATAACAGTCTGTCAATCAATCGATCGACATACAACTAATTATTGGGATTAGTGTATGCCGTATTTTATCCCAATACCCGTGTGGGGTTTCAAACAATCAAACACAGATTTTATTTGTGCAGTTGGGCGATGTGTAAAATTTATCGTCCCAATCAATGTCCTTCAAATAGGTGTGCATAAACAAACCGTTCGGTTTGTAAATGAATATTTATTTATTCACATTCACGTTAAAAATTATATTTTTAACGATAAATATTTTATTTTAACACATGAATTTTTATTCAGTTCATTTACAAAATAAAAATGATATTTTTATTTTTCTAACTTATTTTAGAAAATTTCGGCGGCATAACGGCACGATACTAGAAACGGGACAAGGCCTAGCCTTATCCCCGGTCTAGTGAAGGCCCACGCCATTCACACATCAATCAAATCCATTCCATTTCACCAAACAATTCAATTCAAACCAAATAATCAAACCAATTACACAACCAAACAATTAAACAAACAAGCCATCCATGGTCTGTGGATGACGGGTGTCGGGTGCTACTAAACACCGTCTGCATCCTAGTATATATATATATATATATATAACTGGAAAAAGAAATTGAAGAGTGAGAAATTCTCACCAATAGCTATCCCAATCCCACGACTCTTCATTTAGAGAAATCTTCATCTTTTTTTGCCTTTTGTCACTTTTGTTGCCCGTATTCACTACATATATAAAAATCGAATTTTTACTTTGCTATTCAATATATAAAAATCGAATTTTTACTTTGCTATTCAATATATAAAAATCGAATTTTTACTTTGCTATCATATAGATAAAAATTATATTTTTACACTGCTATTATATGGATAAAAAAACTCTATTTTTACACTGCTAAAAAAAAAGATTTCGCCTTTTCTATTTTAAAAGATTTCGCCTTTTCTATTTTAAAAGATTTCGCCTTTTCTATTTTAAAAGATTTCGCCTTTTCTATTTTAAAAGTCTAATCTTTTCTGGTCTTAAAAATCAAATCTTTTTAAATTATAAACCCTAATATTATGTATAAAAAAATCCCTAAAACTAATTACATTAACCAATAAAATAATAAAAATAAAAAGGAGGGACTTACAGCGTCGATTGGAGGAAGGAGGGGGCTAACGGGTTAGGGTCGGATTGGGTGGTGCGGTGGCCGTGGGGCTGCGCTCCAGCGAGGGGGGGGGGTTGTCGCGTCGCGAGGGCAGGGGGTGGGGGGTTCGGAGGTGGCGCGCCGCCACCTGGGGCACGGTGGTGGGCGGCGCTGCCCTAAGGGGGGCGCGATGGCGGTTCTTCCGCCTCCGTCCTCCCTCCATTTTTCTTTTTTTTATTTTAGAAATGACGATTGAACTGAAGAGCAAAGGGGGGGCCAGAAAGAATAAAGGGAAGAGGAGAGAGGGTTTTCTAAATTTTTAATTATTTAATTATTTAACTTTAAAAAGTTGATTTTTACATACGACCTCTAAACGAGGCCCACAGCCTGTCGTCCATAGCTATTTACCCCCATTCCGAACACAATGGGATATGTATCGTAGGCTGATTCGATCGTTACAATCAGTTTTCGTTAAAACCAACATATAACTCTATATATTGAATTTGAACGCGCATTTCAATTTACTGGGGTCACATACTAACTCGAAAAATTACAGAAAAATATTTTCTAGCTTCGTATTGACGATATGGTCCTAACAAAACTAGTTTCGTCGAATTCTGAGACCGTTGGAAAAATGACCATTTTCCAGTCAATTAAAATCAACTAAAACTGGTCAAACGCGTTTTCCTTTGCCACGCTCACATACTGATTCGAAAAATTATGAAATTTGGAATCTAGCAATAATTTGACATCACGGATCCAACAAAAGTCGTTTCGTCGAAATCCGAGGTCGTTTGCAAAATGTCTATTTTTAAGGGCCTGAATTCCATAGCGACTATTCAAAATTTTCAACTGGACATATCTTTTGATTCCCGCTATGAAATCTCGATTTTTCGGATTCGTTGGAAAGATATTCTCTATTAGATCCTATTATTTTTGGTTTTGTTAAAATCCGGTTTATTTTGCACCCGGTACATTCAATTGAAGTTTGAAATCGAATTATCGAACTACCACGCCATTTTCAATTCCTTTTATAATTATATCTAATTATTTATATTCTAACGACGACGTATATAATATATACGTTCTCAATATATTCAAAATAAATTTCTCGTCGTTTTTATTTAAAATAATTCATTTTGAATATTCAAAATTCACTAAAATTGCCAAAATAAAAATTTTAAACTGGCTCAGATTTCCGGGTTATTACAATCTCCCCCACTTAAAACTTTTCATCCCCAAAAAGGAACAAAGTCGAAAGTGGTTTGATTAATCAACTCTATGTTCGATCTGGCTTCCATTCTCCAACTTTTCAGTTTTTGAGAATTTTCAAATTTTTTTAAAAATTTGGCTAACACCCTAAATTTTCGAAAAATTTCGCCATAACCTCCCCTGCACCGGGAGCCACGGGAAAATCCCGAAATTGCCATACAGGCCTTCTGATCTCAAAAAGAAAAAGCCAAGCGGCTAGCCAATAGGCTCATAAAATCATCATCACCCAAACAAAACAGTAAATTATGATTAACATGTACCTATTTGTCGGGCAAACAAATTTTATTCTCTGCTCTAGCCTCCTTGCTATGACCTGTTCAATGTAAGTATATGTATATGCAAGCAAATGCGACCAATTTTCAATACAATTCAATATTTGGTTCAATTAGGCATAATGGTTCAAAATTATCAAACAAATAAACAAACAACACAAACATCAATCAATTAGTGAATTAGCTTTTCAAATTCATAATTTTACTACATATACAAAAATCATGTTTTTGATGCCAAAACACAACAAATAAATCTATCTATATAAGTTTTGGTTCTAACACCAGTCGATGGAAACATATAGAAAGCACACCTTCGAAACACGAAAATAATTACTAATGATGACGCATCAATCATCAGAATCAGGTCCGTGCGACTAGAGTGTGATTCTATATCTATCTAATATATTAAAACTTCGAATATACGTTCATGACGCGTATATGCAAAATCTTTATATATTGGATTGTCCATATTCAAAATAAATAAATATTCAAATACGTATAAAATGGTTTACATTTTCAAAACAAAATTGTTTTCATTTGAAAAATATACTCTTCACACTCGTTCTAGGATACTACTGATCCCATCTCTAACGAGTCATTCTAATTGGATATTGCTAATCCAATGTCTGATGAATTCTTTCGTATGGTTCTAATGTATCTTGTTTTCTAGCTCTGTAAACCAAAGCTCTGATACCGAATGTGACGGCCTGGAATTCCGCTCGATCCGAATCAGTCGTTAAACCGATCTAGACCGTTCGAAACCCCTGATCGTTTTGAGAACAGGACAAAATAGAACGCACATGAAAGAACATTTCATTGTTAATTACAACAATTCCATCAGATACAAGAATATACAGAGTATGAATAAATATACATTCAATAAATATCAGAGATTACAATAAATTACATAGCATCGGAAAATAATACAAAGCACAACTGAAGGTGATATATGGATACAGAGCTTTCCAGATATCATTCCAGCTGTAAACCAGGATCCTGTGAATATAAATCTGCAAAACCAAAACTACTAGCTGCCCGTGTCGAAAATAAGGGCACCCAGAGTTTAGGTTAAAACAATAAACTCCAGGTCAGTCATGTGACTAGTGTGAGAACTAAAATACTTATTTAAAAAATTTACTTTAAAAGAGAGTAATTCAAGGGACCACGCCGTATAACACGGAACGGGTTTCCTCCCAAGAATACCAGTGCATAGAAAAGACAACGCAATGCTTTTTCGAAAAATGAAGCTATTATAAGACCCAGGTCCCATCACACAATGCAACGCAAGCCGTAGGATAGGGTTTTCCCTTATAATAGCCAAACATGCTTGGTACGTTTAAAACAAATCATTTGATACTATAATAAGTGTATAGTGTCAAAACAATTTCAATCATAAATATCAATCATAGACGGCATGGGTACCATATATCATGTCGCCATACTAGTTCTACAATTAAAACCGCAATACACGTATTGGAAATTGGATTTCCATCATGAGTCGAGGCAAGGGGCAAGCTCCTCTCCGCGTTCGAGACACTCTAGCAAATGTCTCAGGACTACACACTCTGGGCAATCCTGGATGCTTCAGGGTCGGTCCTCACTTACGTTAGAGGATTAATTATGCCTGAACACACGTTTCCCGGTCCTTACAGACCTAAAATCGGGGCGCCTCATCCAACAACCACATAGAAAAGTATATAAATTTCAGGGCTGGTAAGTCACTGACACCATCAAAGCTAGAAAGAAATGTCCTGCTCTCCCTGCAGTCCGTATCCCGTTTTTGACTCATACCGAGGTGTGAGGCTCGCGAATTCACGTTATACACAAGGCTATGCCACGTAGGCCATTCTTTGATCATCAACCACAAGACTTTGCTTTTCAACAGAAGCCTTGATCTATGCAACTCAGCGTGCCACACAGGCAATTCATGCCATGCGATTAATATCTATCGATATATAACCTCTAAGCTCGTACGTCTCAGAGAAGGGCGCTAAGCAAGAGAATAAATTCTCCACCGCCAAACAGATATATATTTAACAGAAATCAATCAACACAGAATAAAATCCAATGTCAGACACACAATCCATTTACAAGTTCGTTCTGGGTCTGAACGAAACCGGAGGCACTTTCCTCGCATATCCATCGATCTCCAAGTACGTCTGGACGACCACCAACTGATTCCCTCATCTTGGGTGTACAACCCAATCAAGATCATCAGTAATCACCCAAACGATGTGAAGACTTCTGGTCTTCGACCACCGTCTTCATCTTCGACTTATCGTCGAATCGGTTATTCAGAATGGGTATAAACCCAACCTTTTCGAATAACCCGCGTATATTTAAAAACAAATATTACACAAACACAACATACCCTCATTCCAATTCATTAATCACTAACCGTAAATTAGCAAGAGAACAATTTCCCAAATATTAACCCCGAAGGCCGAAACCAACATCAGATCAATACCCAGGAAACCATTCTTCTTAACTAACCTACACCTAGTTTCTAAATTTCAATTCTTAGGGAAAGGTTCCCATTAATTTTATCCAAGATAAATTCTTTAAAATTTATCCTTTAACCTTCCTTTGGATGTCATTTCAAACCAAAATATGGTTTTCCAAACTAGTCGAGATTAGCGAACCGTACCGAAGTAATTATTTATTTTAATTCCCAATCCCAACCTATTCATCCCATGAAGCAAAACTGGTAATACTCCATATCTAACACCACGGTGTTATCAGTAAAATTAATTACCATTTCACGTTCAAATCTAATTAAAGATTTAACTGTCGCTTGGAGCAAAACTGGTGATACTCCATTCTCACTTATTTTCCAAATTTGATAATTTAGATTATCAATGCACATTTCAATCTAATTGCAGATTCATTAAAACTCCTTTTACTGGGTTAAAGAACTAGTGTCATTTAAAACACAGTTCACGATAAACCCAAATTACATTCTATTTATTATCGGGTTAAAGAACAAGTGTTGTTTAATACACTGTTCACGATAAACCCACAAATCAATTCTATTTACAACACATTTCAAATCTAATTTATTTATTTAAAAATAAATGGGTTTTAATTTTAGTTCAAAACTAGTTCATTTCGATAAAAATCTATTTTTATCTTTTCAAATATGGAGTTTTTCATCCCAATTTTTCCCAAATCATTTCTTATGATTTTACATGAATTATTACTGTTTTTAATAATTTTATCAAGGCTCGTACAGTCGGTTTCCATCAACGACCATCGAACTGCACTTACAACGACCTTTTTTCAAATTTGATTTGGACGTATCTCCAAATCCAACCATTAGATTTCAAATTTCTAATATTCGTTAGAAAGCTCTTTTCGATACGAACCCAACGGTTCTGGTTTTAGGAGAATCCGACGGTCGAATCTCCCGTAATGTCCGTTTGAAATAAATGGTCGAAATTCACGAACTACCGCGGCGCGGCGCGTTCTATTCAGGCATTTATATTATATATATAATATATATTTCGTCGATTTCTATTTAAAACGAATTTTTTTTAATAGTTTTGAATTCGTTTCATAAACAATTTCAACTTCCATTTCAATTCAAATCAAAATTGAATTCATTCTATATACATTCGTTTTAAAATTCATTTGAATTCAATTCAAATTTCAATTCAATTTGAATTCATTTCAAATTGATTTTACTTCCATTTCAATTCGTTTTCAATTCAGTTCAAATTCTTTTTCTATTCAATTCAGTTCAAATTGGTTTTCTATTCGATTCCATTCAAATTGGTTTTCTATTCGATTCAATTCAGATTCGTTTTCTATTCAATTCAGTTCAAATTTGTTTTCTATTCGATTCAGTTCAAATTGGTTTTCTATTCGATTCAATTCAAATTCGTTTTCTATTCGATTCAATTCAAATTCGTTTTCTATTGGATTCAATTCAAATTCGTTTTCTATTCGATTCAATTCAAATTCGTTTTCTATTCGATTCAATTCAAATTCGTTTTCTATTCGATTCAATTCAAATTCGTTATCTATTCGATTCAATTCAAATTCGTTATCTATTCGATTCAATTCAAATTCATTATCTATTCGATTCAATTCAAATTGGGTTTCTATTCGATTCAATTCAAATTTAAAAACGAATATGATAGATATAACTATCGTTCGCGTCAAAATAGCGCATCTCTATTCAACACGGCTTTATATATTTCAATAATTCCATTATTCTATTCAACAAATGAATCTATATTTTTGTCAACACATGACTAATCTCAACGAATGAGTACTGTCCACGTGTGATTATTTTTGTTATTTAATATATTTTTTTTTTGAAAATTAAGGTATCTATCGTTTGATGTTAAATCAGACTCCAACCGTAATTTAGTAAGAGAACGATTCCCTGAATATTAATCCCGAAGGCCGAAACCAACATCAGATTAATATCCAGGAGACCACTCATCTTATCTGTTTTCCAGTTAGTTTCCAATTTTATATATGATAAAGATGTAAATTTTATTATTAAAATATTTCGTTCAACACATGACTAATCTCAACGGATGAGTACAGTCAACACATGAACCTTTACTTTATAATGTTCTTTATATTCTAAATTAGAATGAGGCCCAATCAATCACCATATAGCGTTAACTATATGGATCCCATACAACACATGTATAAAATAGCAACGATAAATAATCAACCATCATCCAAAGTGCACTACACTGTATAAGCATCAAATATAGATATCTAACGCTTATAACAGCCTGTCAATCAATCGATCGACATACAACTAATTATTGGGATTAGTGTATGCCGTATTTTATCCCAATACCCGTGTGGGGTTTCGAACAATCAAACACAGATTTTATTTGTGCAGTTGGGCGATGTGTAAAATTTATCGTCCCAATCAACGTCTTTCAAATAGGTGTACATAAACAAACCGTCCGGTTTGTAAATGAATATTTATTTATTCACATTTACGTTAAAAATTATATTTTTAATGATAAATAATTTATTTTAACACATGAATTTTTATTCAGTTCATTTACAAAATAAAAATGATATTTTTATTTTTCTAACTTATTTTAGAAAATTTCGGCGGTATAACGGCACGATACTAGAAACGGGACAAGGCCTAGCCTTATCCCCGGTCTAGTGAAGGCCCACGCCATTCACACATCAATCAAATCCATTCCATTTCACCAAACAATTCAATTCAAACCAAATAATCTAACCAATTACACAACCAAACAATTAAACAAACAAGCCATCCATGGTCTGTGGATGACGGGTGTCGGGTGCTACTAAACACCGTCTGCATCCTAGTATATATATATATATATAACTGGAAAAAGAAATTGAAGAGTGAGAAATTCTCACCAATAGCTATCCCAATCCCACGACTCTTCATTTAGAGAAATCTTCATCTTTTTTTTTGCCTTTTGTCACTTTTGTTGCCCGTATTCACTATATATATAAAAATCGAATTTTTACTTTGCTATTCAATATATAAAAATCGAATTTTTACTTTGCTATTCAATATATAAAAATCGAATTTTTACTTTGCTATCATATAGATAAAAATTCTATTTTTACACTGCTATTATATGGATAAAAAAAATTCTATTTTTACACTGCTAAAAAAAAAGATTTCGCCTTTCGCCTTTTCTATTTTAAAAGATTTCACCTTTTCTATTTTAAAAGATTTCTCCTTTTCTATTTTAAAAGATTTCGCCTTTTCTATTTTAAAACATTTCGCCTTTTCTATTTTAAAAGATTTCGCCTTTTCTATTTTAAAAGTCTAATCTTTTCTGGTCTTAAAAATCAAATCTTTTTAAATTATAAACCCTAATATTATGTATAAAAAAATCCCTAAAACTAATTACATTAACTAATAAAATAATAAAAACAAAAAGGAGGGACTTACAGCGTCGATTGGAGGAAGGAGGGGGCTAACGGGTTAGGGTCTGGGTCGGATTGGGTGGTGCGGTGGCCGTGGGGCTGTGCTCCAGCGAGGGGGGGGGGTTGTCGCGTCACGAGGGCAGGGGGTGGGGGGTTCCGAGGTGGCGTGCCGCCACCTGGGGCACGGCGGTGGGCGGCGCGATGGCGGTTCTTCCGCCTCCGTCCTCCCTCCATTTTTTTATTTTAGAAATGTCGATTGAACTAAAGAGTAAAGGGGGGCCAGAAAGAATAAAGGGAAGAGGAGAGAGGGTTTTCTAAATTTTTAATTATTTAATTATTTAACTTTAAAAAGTTGACTTTTACATACGACCTCTAAACGAGGCCCACCGCCTGTCTTCCATAGCTATTTACCACCATTCCGAACACAATGGTATATGTATCGTAGGCTGATTCGATCGTTACAATCAGTTTCCGTTAAAATCAACATATAACTCTATTTATTGAATTTGAACGCGCATTTCAATTTAATGGGGTCACATACTAACTCGAAAAATTACAGAAAAATATTTTCTAGCTTCGTATTGACGATACGGTCCTAACAAAACTAGTTTCGTCGAATTCTGAGACCGTTGCAAAAATGGCCATTTTCCAGTCGATTAAAATCAACTAAAACTGGTCAAACGCGTTTTCCTTTGCCACGCTCACATACTGATTCGAAAAATTATGAAATTTGGAATCTAGCAATAATTTGACATCACGGATCCAACAAAAGTGGTTTCGTCGAAATCCGAGGTCGTTTGCAAAATGTCTATTTTTAAGGGCCTGAATTCCATAGCGACTATTCAGAATTTTCAAATGGACATATCTTTTGATTCCCGCCATGAAATCTTGATTTTTCGGATTCGTTGGAAAGATATTCTCTATTAGATCCTATTATTTTTGGTTTCATTAAAATCCGGTTTATTTTGCACCCGGTACATTCAATTGAAGTTTGAAATCGAATTATCGAACTACCGCGCCATTTTCAATTCCTTTTATAATTATATATAATTATTTATATTCTAACGACGACGTATATAATATATACGTTCTCAATATATTAAAAATAAATTTCTCGTCGTTTTTATTTAAAATAATTCATTTTGAATATTCAAAATTCACTAAAATTGCCAAAATAAAAATTTTAAACTGGCTTAGATTTCCGGGTTATTACAGAGCAATTCCCCAAATATTAACCCCGAAGGCCGAAACCAACATCAGATCAATACCCAGGAAACCATTCTTCTTAACTAACCTACAGCTAGTTTCTAAATTTCATATTCTTAGGGAAAGGTTCCCATTAATTTTATCAAAGATAAATTCTTTAAATTTATTCTTTAATCTTCCTTTGGATGTCATTTCAAACCAAATTATGGTTTTCCAAACTAGTCGAGATTAGCGAACCACACCGAAGTAATTATTTATTTTATTTCCCAATCCCAACCTATTCATCCCATGAAGCAAAACTGGTAATACTCCATATCTAACACCACGGTGTTATCGGTAAAATTAATTACCATTTCACGTTCAAATCTAATTAAAGATTTGACTATCGCTTGGAGCAAAACTGGTGATACTCCATTCTCGCTCATTTTCCAAATTTGATAATTTTAAATTATCAATTTACTTTTCAAGCTAATTGCAGATTCAATAAAACTCATTTTACTGGGTTAAAGAACTAATGTCATTTAAAACACAGTTCACGATAAACCCAAATCACATTCTATTTCTTATCGGTTTAAAGAACCAGTGTTATTTAAAACACCGTTCACGATAAACCGCCAAATCAATTCCAATCAGATATATCAGAAATTCTGATTATTTAAAACCCCTTTTAAAGCCAATTTATTTATTTAGAAATAATTGGGTTTTAAATTTAGTTCAAACTAGTTCATTTCGATAAAAATCTATTTTTATCTTTTCAAATATGGAGTTTTTCATCCCAATTTTTCCCAAATCATTTCTTATGATTTTAAACAAATTATTACTATTTTTAATAATTTTATCAAGGACCGTACAGTCGATTTCCATCAACGTCCATCGAACTGCACTTACAACGACCTTTTCCAAATTTGATTTGGACGTATCTCCAAATCCAACCGTTAGATTTCAAATTTCTAATATTCGTTAGAAAGCTCTTTTTGATACGAACCCAACGGTTCCGGTTTTAGGAGAATCCGACGGTCGGATCTCCCGTGATGTCCGTTCGAAATCAATGGTCGAAATTCACGAACTACCGCGGCGCGGCGCGTTTTATTCAAGCCATTATATATAATACATATATATATATATATATAATATATTTCATCGATTTCGATTTAAAACGAATTTTATAATTAGTTTTAAATTCGTTTCAAAAACAATTTCAACTTCCACTTCCAATTCAAATCAAAATCGAATTTGTTTTCCTTATAAATTCATTTCAATTTAATTCAAATTTCAATTCAATTTGAATTTCATTTCAAATCGATTTTTATTCTATTTCAATTCGTTTTCAATTCAATTCGAATTCGTTTTATATTCAATTCGAATTCGTTATATATTCAATTCAATTATATAAAAACGAATATAATCGATATAAATATCGTTCGCGTCAGAATAGCGCACCTCTAATCAACACGGCTTTATATATTTCAATAATTCCGTTATTCTATTCAACAAATGAATATTTATCCTATTCAATACATGAATCTATATTTTTGTCAATACATGACTAATCTCAACGAATGAGTACTGTCCACGTGTGACTATTTTTGTTATTTAATATATTTTATAAAAATTATGGTATCTATCGTTTGATTTCAAATCAGACTCCAACCGTAAATTAGTAAGGGAACGATTCCCTGAATATTAACCCCGAAGGCCGAAACCAACATCAGATCAATATCCAGGAGACCACTCATCTTATCTATTTTCCAGTTAGTTTCTAATTTTATATATGATAAAGATGTAAATTTTATCGTTAAAATATTTCGTTCAACACATGACTAATCTCAACGGATGAGTACTGTCAACACATGAACCTTTATTTTATAATATAAGGATGTAAATTTTATTGTTAAAATATTTCGTTCAACACATGACTAATCTCAACGGATGAGTATGGTCAACACATGAACCTTTATTTTATATTATTCTTTATCTTCTAAATTGGAATGAGGCCCAATCAATTACCGTATAACATTAATTATATGGATTCCATACAACACATGTATATAATAACAACGACAAATAATCAACCATCATCCAAAGTGCACTACACTGTATAAGCATCAAATATAGATATCTAACACTTATAACAGCCTGTCAATCCATCGATCGACATACAACCAATTATTGGGATTATTGTACGTCAAATATCATCCCAATACCCGTGTGGGGTTTCAAATCAACAAACATAGATTTTTATTTGTGCAGTTGGGCGATGTGTAAAATTTATCGTCCCAATCAATGTCCTTCAAATAGGTGTACATAAACAAACCATCCGGTTTGTAAATGAATATTTATTTTATTCACATTCTCGTTAAAAAATATATTTTTAACGACCAAATTATTTTATTCAACCTATGAATATCCTATTCGGTTCATTTATTAAATAAAATGATATCTTTATTTTTCTAATTTATTTTAGAAAATTTCGGCGGCATAACGGCACGATACTAGAAACGGGACAAGGCCTAGCCTTATCCCCGGTCTAATAATGGCCCACGCCATACACATATCAATCAAATCTATTCCATTCACCAAACATCCAAATTTAGATCAAATAATCTAACCAACTACACAACCAAACAAACAAGTCCATGGTCTGTGGACAATGGTGTCGGGTGCTACTAAACACCGTCTGCATCCTAGTATATATTTATATAACTAGAAAAGAGAAGTTAAAGTGAGAAGTTCTCACCTTGATTTTTTTCTAACGCCTTTTCTGAACTGCTGAATTGTTGTTCGAGCTCCAGACTTCGCATACAAGCTCAAATCTTCAATCCATCTCTTTTTCTAGCACAAGCACGGCATTCTGAACAACTTTTGCCTAAGGGACTTTTTGCCGAAAATGCACCAATTCGCCAGAATTCGCGAAAGTACACGAATTTTGCCGCTTTTGAACAGCAGACTTCGAACGCGTTTTACGAGTAGCTCCGAACTCCAAAACATGACTTCCATATAGCTAAATCGAAGAGAAATTCGTTCTCTACAAATTTGGTTTAGAGGGACTTTGGCCAGAAACGCACCGTTTGAGAGTTATTGGCGAAATACGGTCAGAGGCTTATTTGCAAAACGGGTGATTAGTGTAAAATGGGTTTTTGGTGACCGGGGGGGGGGGGGGGGGCACGGCCGGAATTGAGGAGGGGGAAGGGGGCGCCGGACCTGATTGGAGGTGGGGAGGGTGCTGGTGGCGGCGGTGGGGCACGGGAGGTGGTGGTGGTGGCCGGAGGAGCTAGGGTTTGCAAATTAGAAGAGGGAAAGAGGAGGAGAGAGAGAGGAGGAGGAAGAGGAGGAGGTGGAGTGGGGGTGGTGGCCGGCGGCCTGAGGTGGTGCAGCAGCGGGGTAGGGGGCGGTGGCAGCGGTGGTGGTGGAGGAGACTCCATTTTTGAGTTTTTGAAGGAGAAGAGAGAAATAAAATTATGAAGAGAAAATTGGAGTAAAAGTGATTATATGCTAGTTTCTCGCGTATCGCCTGAACGTTAACGATTTCCAATAGCCACGGATTTCGGACACGAGATAGCAGACGTGAAGACGAGTCCAATGAAACAAGTTTCGTCGAATTCTGAGTTCGTTTGACCATCCAAAAAAAATCATAAAAATGCTCAGATAAGCTCTAAAAATGCTATTTTGGCGCACCATTTCTTCTTGCACGCTCACATGCTAACTTCAAAAATCATGCCCTTTTGGATTTAACCATTTTTATATGATACAAATCCAAAAAAAAAAACGAAATCGAATTCTGAGGTCGTATCAATAATGTTCCTTTGTAAAATGACAGCTCGTTTTACCCTGAACTATTTTAGCTCGCACGGCCACATACTAACTCCGTTCAACGCGCCCTTTGGAACTCAACAATGATTTATCATTATGAATCCAGAAAAATTTATCTCGTCGAATTCTGAGCTCATATGCAAGATTTCACTTTTTAAGGGCTATGTATTGCTAACTGAAAAGCTCCTGCCAATTGCCACTATTCCGGATATCGGAATATATCGAACCTTATACTTTTCGGAGTTCTAAACGGCATTTTGAACTCAATGGAAGTGGTTTCGAGTCCAAATTCATCCGTATGCAAAATATGACTTTTTGGGACAAGTAATTTCCATAACGACTATTCTAAATTTCAATTGGACATAACTTTTGATTCCCGCTATGAAATTTCAATTTTTCAGATTCGTTGGAAAGATATTCTCAATTAGATTCTAATATTTCCAGTTTTGCTAAAATCCGGTTTATTTTGAACCCGGTATGTTCAATTGAAATTTGAAATCGAATTATCGAACTACCGCGCCATTTTCAATTCCTTTTATAATTTAAAATAATTATTTATATTCTAACGACGATCTATACAAATATATACGTTAAAATTATATTCAAAATAAATTTCTCGTTGTTATTATTTAAAATAATTCATTTTAAATATTCAAAATTCATTAAAATTGCCAAAATAAAAAATTTAAACTGGCTCAGAATTTCCGGGTTATTACATTCTCCCCCACTTAAAACTTTTCATCCCCGAAAAGGAACGAAGCCGAAAGTTGTTTTAAAAACCAACTCAACGTTCATTCTGGCTTCCATTCTCCAACTTTTCAGTTTCTGAGAATTTTCATATTCTTCAAAAAAATTGGCTAACAACCGTAATTTTCGAAAAATTTCGCCATAATCTCCTTTGTACGGGGAGGGGTTTGGAAATTTATTGGGCCGTATTAGGTACCCAATAAATCCTATGAAACATACACATATTTATAGTGATATATTCTGGTGTTTACAGGGGAGCGTGTATAGATAATAACTCCAGAGAATAAATTCTCGTCACCCTGTCAAAGCCTGAGGGAGTGTGTATTTTAATTGCTCCTGAGAATAAATTCTCGTCACCTCGTCCCATGTGGGAAATAAATAATCCATGTGCCGTATCTAATGATTAGAGAGACGTGATTATTGTCAACTCCAGACCCGTGTGGGGTTTTTATTAATCTGGCAATTTTACCTTTACAATTTTATATTGTCCATATCAGTCATCAGTTCAACCTGTAATATATAGTCCATATCTGTCATCAATTCAACCTGTAATATATAGTCATCGTCATACAAGCCTCTCGCTCGTATGGTAAATCTGCCACCTCGTCACACAAGCTCCAAATGCTTGTGTGGTATATGATGAAGTATGCGATCTTCAGGAAGTATGCCATGCAGTGTAGTTCAAAATTAATTATTACTATCCTATGGCGACATTTATTAATTACACACAGAATAACCAGCACTCCGCATCCAATGGCACTCACAGGAGTTGATATAATAATAAAGTGTGCATCCAACTCATTAAGGTTTACCTATTTGTCGGGCACGCAAATAAATTCTTTACTCAACAGCTAATCCATTTACCTGTTCAAACATATTTATGTATATGCATGCATTTGCAAATAATTTACAATACAATTTAATATTCGATTCTAATTGGTTAAATGGTTCAAAATTTCAAACAAATAGACAAACAACACAACCATCAATCAATTAGCGGATTAACGTTTCAAATTCATAATGTTGATACATATACAGAAAATCATGTTTTTGATGCCAAATCACAACAATGTATCTATCTGGTTTTGGTTCTCACCCCAGTCTAATGGAAATATATAGATATCACACCTTCGTCACTCGAAAATAAATACTGGTGATGGTATACTTCATCATCAGGACCATGTTCGAGCGACTAGAGTGTGACTCTATATCTATCTAATATATTAAAACTTCGAATATACGTTCATGACGCGTATACGCAAAACCTTTATATACTAGATTGTCCAAATCAATATAAATAACTTATTCAAATATGTATAAAACGATTAAAATTTCAAAACAAAATTGTTTTCATTTGAAAAATATACTCTTCACACCCGTTCTAGGATACTACTGATCCTATCTCTAACGAGTCATTCTAATTGGATATTACTAATCCAATATCTGATGAATTTTTTCGTATGGTTCTAATGTGTCTTGTTCTCGAGCTCTGTAAACCAAAGCTCTGATACCACTGTAAGGACCCGTTACTTCCCCGTGAAGGAAAGAGCGGATACTTTGAGAACAACACACAAATGAACGCAGACGGAAGAACATTTCATTGTTACTACAACAATTCCATCAGATACAAGAATATACAGAGTATAATTGAATAAATTACATTCGATAAATATCAGAGATTACAATAAATTACATAGCAGCGGAAAAATAATATAAAACACAACTGAAAGTAATGCACGGATACAGAGCTTTCCGAGCATCGTTCCAGCTGTAAATCAGGATCCTGTGAATATAAATCTGCAAAACCAAAACTACTAGCTGCCCGTTTCGAAAATAAGGGCACCCAGAGTTTAGGTTAAAACAATAAACTCCAGGTCAGTCATGTGACTGGTGTGAGAACTAAAACAGTTATTTAAACTTTACTTTAAAAGAGAGTAATTCAAGGGACCACGTTGTATAACACTGAACGGGTTTCCTCCCAAGAACACCAGTGCATAGAATAAACAACGCAATGTTTTTTCGAAAAATGAAGCTATTATAAGACCCAAGTCCCATCACACAATGCAACGCAAGCCGGAGGATAGGGTTTTTACCTTATAATAGCCAAGAATGCTTGATATGTTTAAAACAAATCATTTGATACTATAATAAGTGTATAGTGTCAAAACAATTTCAATCATAAATATCAATCATAGACGGCATAAGTGCCCCATCCCACTATGTCGCCATACTAGGCTCTACAAATAAAGCTGAAATACACGTATTGGAAATTGGATTTCCGTCATGAGTCGAGGCAAGGGGCAAGCTCCTCTCCGCTTCGAGACACTCTAGCAAATGTCTCGGGACTACACACTCTGGGTAACCCCTGGATGCTTCAGGGCTGGTCCTCTCTTACGTTTGAGGATTAGTTATTCCTGAACACACGTTTCCCGGTCCTTACAGACCTAAAATCGAGGCGCCTCATCCAACAACCACATAGGTGAAAAGTATATAAATGTCAGGGCTGGTAAGTCACTGACACCACCAAAGCTAGAAAGAAACGTCGTGCTCTCCCTGCAGTCCTTATCCCGTTTTTAACTCATACCGAGGTGTGAGGCTCGCGAATTCACGTTATACACAAAGCTACGCCCCTAAGGCCGTGCTTTGATCATCAACCACAAGACTTTGCTTTTCAACAGAAGCATTGATCCATTGCCACTTAGGCGTGCCACACAGGCAATTCATGCCATGCGACTGATGTCCATCGATATACAACCTCTGAGCTCGTACGTCTCAGAGAAGGGCGTTAAGCAAAAGAATAAATTCTCCGCCGCCAAACAGATGTATATTTAATACAGATCAATCAACATAGAATAAAATCCAATGTCAGACACACAGTCCATTTACAATTCCGTTCTGGGTCTGAACGAAACCGGAGCCACTTTCCTCGTATATCCATCGATCTCCAAGTACGTCTGGACGACCACCAACTATTTCCATCCTCTTGGGTGTACAACCCAATCAGGATCATCAGTAATTATCCAAACGATGTGAAGACTTCCGGTCTTCGACCACCGTCTTCATCTTCGACTTATCGTCGAATCGGTTATTCAGAATGGGTATAAACCCGGCCTTTCCGAACAACCGACGTATATTAGAAACAAATGTTACACAAACACAACATACGCCTCATTCCAATTCATTAGTCACTAACCGTAAATCAGTAAGAGAGCAATTCCCCAAATATTAACCCCGAAGGCCGAAACCAACATCAGATCAATACCCAGGAAACCATTCTTCTTAACTAACCTACAGCTAGTTTCTAAATTTCATATTCTTAGGGAAAGGTTCCCATTAATTTTATCAAAGATAAATTCTTTAAATTTATTCTTTAATCTTCCTTTGGATGTCATTTCAAACCAAATTATGGTTTTCCAAACTAGTCGAGATTAGCGAACCACACCGAAGTAATTATTTATTTTATTTCCCAATCCCAACCTATTCATCCAAGGAAGCAAAACTGGTAATACTCCATATCTAACACCACGGTGTTATCGGTAAAATTAATTACCATTTCACGTTCAAATCTAATTAAAGATTTGACTATCGCCTGGAGCAAAACTGGTGATACTCCATTCTCGCTCATTTTCCAAATTTGATAATTTTAAATTATCAATTTACTTTTCAAGCTAATTACAGATTCAATAAAACTCATTTTACTGGGTTAAAGAACTAATGTCATTTAAAACACAGTTCACGATAAACCCAAATCACATTCTATTTCTTATCGGTTTAAAGAACCAGTGTTATTTAAAACACCGTTCACGATAAACCCCCAAATCAATTCCAATCAGATATATCAGAAATTCCGATTATTTAAAACCCCTTTTAAAGCCAATTTATTTATTTAGAAATAATTGGGTTTTAAATTTAGTTCAAACTAGTTCATTTCGATAAAAATCTATTTTTATCTTTTCAAATATGGAGTTTTTCATCCCAATTTTTCCCAAATCATTTCTTATGATTTTAAACAAATTATTACTATTTTTAATAATTTTATCAAGGACCGTACAGTCGATTTCCATCAACGTCCATCGAACTGCACTTACAACGACCTTTTCCAAATTTGATTTGGACGTATCTCCAAATCCAACCGTTAGATTTCAAATTTCTAATATTCGTTAGAAAGCTCTTTTTGATACGAACCCAACGGTTCCAGTTTTAGGAGAATCCGACGGTCGGATCTCCCGTGATGTCCGTTCGAAATCAATGGTCGAAATTCACGAACTACCGCGGCGCGGCGCGTTTTATTCAAGCCATTATATATAATACATATATATATATATATATAATATATATTTCATCGATTTCGATTTAAAATGAATTTTATAATTAGTTTTAAATTCGTTTCAAAAACAATTTCAACTTCCACTTCCAATTCAAATCAAAATCGAATTTGTTTTCCTTATAAATTCATTTCAATTTAATTCAAATTTCAATTCAATTTGAATTTCATTTCAAATCGATTTTTATTCTATTTCAATTCGTTTTCAATTCAATTCGAATTCGTTTTATATTCAATTCAATTCGTTATATATTCAATTCAATTATATAAAAACGAATATAATCGATATAAATATCGTTCGCGTCAGAATAGCGCATCTCTAATCAACACGGCTTTATATATTTCAATAATTCCGTTATTCTATTCAACAAATGAATATTTATCCTATTCAATACATGAATCTATATTTTTGTCAATACATGACTAATCTCAACGAATGAGTAATATCCACGTGTGACTATTTTTGTTATTTAATATATTTTATAAAAATTATGGTATCTATCGTTTGATTTCAAATCAGACTCCAACCGTAAATTAGTAAGAGAACGATTCCCTGAATATTAACCCCGAAGGCCGAAACCAACATCAGATCAATATCCCGGAGACCACTCATCTTATCTATTTTCCATTTAGTTTCTAATTTTATATATGATAAAGATGTAAATTTTATCGTTAAAATATTTCGTTCAACACATGACTAATCTCAACGGATTTGTACTGTCAACACATGAACCTTTATTTTACAATATAAAGATGTAAATTTTATTGTTAAAATATTTCGTTCAACACATGACTAATCTCAACGGATGAGTACGGTCAACACATGAACGTTTATTTTATATTATTCTTTATCTTCTAAATTGGAATGAGGCCCAATCAATTACCGTATAACGTTAATTATATGGATTCCATACAACACATGTATATAATAGCAACGACAAATAATCAACCATCATCCAAAGTGCACTACACTGTATAAGCATCAAATATAGATATCTAACACTTATAACAGCCTGTCAATCCATCGATCGACATACAACCAATTACTGGGATTAGTGTATGTCAAATATCATCCCAATACCTGTGTGGGGTTTCAAATCAACAAACACAGATTTTTATTTGTGCAGTTGGGCGATGTGTAAAATTTATCGTCCCAATCAATGTCCTTCAAATAGGTGTACATAAACAAACCATCTGGTTTGTAAATGAATATTTATTTTATTCACATTCTCGTTAAAAATTATATTTTTAACGACCAAATTATTTTATTCAACCTATGAATATCCTATTCGGTTCATTTATTAAATAAAATGATATCTTTATTTTTCTAATTTATTTTAGAAAATTTCGGCGGCATAACGGCACGATACTAGAAACGGGACAAGGCTTAGCCTTATCCCCGGTCTAATAATGGCCCACGCCATACACATATCAATCAAATCCATTCCATTCACCAAACAATCAAATTTAGATCAAAAAAACTAACCAACTACACAACCAAACAAACAAGTCCATGGTCTATGGACAATGGTGTCGGGTGCTACTAAACACCGTCTGCATCCTAGTATATATTTATATAACTAGAAAAGAGAAGTTAAAGTGAGAAGTTCTCACCTTGATATTTTTCTAACGCCTTTTCTGAACTGCTGAATTGTTGTTCGAGCTCCAGACTTCGCATACAAGCTCAAATCTTCAATCCATCTTTTTTTCTAGCACAAGCACGGCATTCTGAACAACTTTTGCCTAAGGGACTTTTTGCCGAAAATGCTCCAATTCGCCAGAATTCGCGAAAGTACACGAATTTTACCGCTTTTGAACAGCAGACTTCGAACGCGTTTTTCGAGCAGCTACAAACTCCAAAACACGACTTCCTTACAACCAAATCGAAGAGAATTTCGTGCTCTACAACTTTGGTTCAGAGGGACTTTGGCCAGAAACGCACCGTTAGAGAGTTATTGGCGAAATACGGTCAGGGACTTATTTGCAAAACGGGTGATTAGTGTAAAATGGGTTTTTGGTGACCGGGGGGCCCACGGCCGGAATTGAGGAGGGGGAAGGGGGCGCCGGACCTGATTGGAGGTGGGGAGGGTGCTGGTGGCGGCGGTGGGGCACGGGAGGTGGTGGTGTTGGCCGGAGGAGCTAGGGTTAGCAAATTAGAAGAGGGAAAGAGGAGGAGAGAGAGAGGAGGAAGAGGAGGAGGAGGTGGAGTGGCGGTGGTGGTCGGCGGCCTGAGGTGGTGCGGCAGCGGGATAGGGGGCGGTGGCAGCGGTGGTGGTGGAGGAGACTCCATTTTTGCGTTTTTGAAGAGGAAGAGAGAAATGAAATTATGAAGAGAAAAATGGAGTAAAAGTGATTATATGCTAGTTTCTCGCGTATCGTATGAACGCTAACGAATTCCAATCGCCGCGGATTTCGGATACGAGATAGTAGTCGTGAAGACGAGTCCAACGAAACAAGTTTCGTCGAATTCCGAGTTCGTTTGACCGTCCAAAAAAAAATCATAAAAATGCTCAGATAAGCTCTAAAAATGCTATTTTGGCGCACCATTTCTTCTTGCACGCTCACATGCTAACTTCAAAAATCATGCCCTTTTGGATTTAACCATTTTTAGACGATACGAATCCAGAAAAAAAAACGAAATCGAATTATGAGGTTGTATCAATAATGTTTCTTTGTAAAATGACTACTCGTTTTACCCTGAACTGTTTTAGCTCGCACGGTCACATACTAACTCCGTTCAACGCGCCCTTTGGAACTCAATAATGATTTATCATTATGAATTCAGAAAAATTTATCTCGTCGAATTCTGAGCTCATATGCAAGATTTCACTTTTTAAGGGCTATGTATTGCTAACCGAAAAGCTCCTGCCAATTGCCACTATTTCGAATATCGGAATATATCGAACCTTATACTTTTCGGAGTTCTAAACGGTATTTTGAACTCAATGGAAGTGGTTTCGAGTCCAAATTCATCCGTATGCAAAATATGACTTTTTGGGACATGTAATTTCCATAACGACTATTCTAAATTTTCAATTGGACATAACTTTTGATTCCCGCTATGAAATTTCAATTTTTCAGATTTGTTGGAAAGATATTCTCAATTAGATTCTAATATTTCCAGTTTCGCTAAAATCCGGTTTATTTTGAACCCGGTATGTTCAATTGAAAGTTGAAATCGAATTATCGAACTACCGCGCCATTTTCAATTCCTTTTATAATTTAAAATAATTATTTATATTCTAACGACGATCTATATAAATATATACGTTCAAATTATATTCAAAATAAATTTCTCGTTGTTATTATTTAAAATAATTCATTTTAAATATTCAAAATTCATTAAAATTGCCAAAATAAAAAATTTAAACTGGCTCAGAATTTCCGGGTTATTACAGTTAGAGTTTTTTATTAAAGGATAAGTCAATGGAAGAAATTTGAGAAGCTCTGTTTTCTATTAAAGATGACACAAGCCCTGGTCCAGATGGCCTTAACTCCAAATTTATGAAACATCATTGGGAAGAGCTTAAAGGTGACCTTTTTATGCTATTTCTGATATTTTCTCTTCTGGTAAATTGCCAAAGTTAATAAACCATACATTTATTACTTTGGTACCTAAAAATGAAAAGCCCACTGAAATATCTCACTATAGGCCAATCTCCTGTTGTAATGTTTATTAAAAATCTTTGCTAAAGACCTTTACAATAGATTAAAACATTTCCTACCTTTTTTGATTTCTGAGAATTAGAGTGCTTTTATTAAAGAAAGATACATTGGTGAAAATATTCTTTTAGCTCATGAACTTCTTAGAGACTTCAAAAAAGGAGGAATGCCAAAGTTTTTTTGTTAAAGTTGATCTCCAAAAGGCATATGACAAAGCAATAGAGAGTGCATATGTCAAATAATGAGCTTAATGAATTTTCCAGTGCATTTCATTAATCTGATTTGTGAATGTATGACTACTGCTATTTTTTCCATTTTAATTCAAGGTGTACCGAGGGATTTTATCAAGTCTACTAGAGGTATTCGACAAGGAGATCCATTGTCTCCATATCTTTTTGCCATTACTATGCAGTATTTTACTTATCAAATGGATTCTGCTACCTATTCAAGAAGTTTTCAACCAAGTAGTATTGTTCAGCCTATTGTTTCACACCTCTTATACGCAGATGACCTCATGATTTTTGGGAAATCATCTTTGTAAAATGCTACAACTCTTCAGTAAATTTTTCATAACTTAAAGGAACATGAAGGTCATATGGTAAATGCAGCTAAAACTAAAGTGTTTTTCAGTGCTTTAGTGAGAAATTCTGATGAAGTTCTGAATATTCTTGGTTATGAAAGGGGGATGTTTCCTATTAAGTATTTAGGAGTGCCATTATCTTCTAATTACTTACATTATGCTGAATGTAATTCTTTTGTAATGTCCCGTATTTTTACGTCATAATAATTAATTTATTTAATTATTTAAATAATGATTTAGAGGATTTAATGGTGGTTTAATTAAATAACTTTGAATATTTAATTAATATAATAATTAAATAATATATTTAATTCTGAAATAATCAGAATTAGCTGGGATGGCAATATGGTGTGAATTGGGAAATTCAAAATATATAATTCAGTTTAAAATTGAATTACGATAACGAATATATTTAATTAATGATGGTTGAATATATAAATTATATTATAATTATAATCGAGCTTGAAATGGTGCTGCAGTTCGTAGTTTAGCGATTCGAACTTTAATTGAATATACAGAATCCGTTTTAAATCGGATTTCTATGAAACAAGAAACGTTTGAATCTGGTGAATGATGTTTTTCCAATGGAAGAGAAAAATCGAGATTTCGTCATGTAGATTTTGAGTTATATCCAAATCAAATTTTAGAAAAGTCGTTGTGGAATTCCTTTATAATTTATATCGATTTATTTATATTATAAAAGGAATTTAATATATAAATCGAATACCGATATAACTGGGAACTTTGAAATGTCCAGTTATAAATCCCGATGTATTTATTTTGGGGCTGTATGATATTCTAGTGAGAATATATACGATAATATTTATTTATAAATATTTAATTTAATTATTTTTAAATGTATTTAATATTTAAAAGGGTTTATTAAGAGCTTTAAAAATATCCAGTTTTGCAAATGACGTCTGTTTTCGACGACACTAATTTTGTTGGATCCGTAATATTAAATTATTTTAGATTTCAATTTTCGTGATTTTTGAAGTCAGTATGTGGCCGTACGGATTTTTAATGTGAAAAACAATCAGCATTTTGATGGTTAAAAATACGCTGTGTGAGCAAACGGAGTCGGAATTCGACGAAACTAGTTTCGTTGGGTCCGTAATGTCGAACTGAAGGTGTGTGTTCATTTTCGTGATTTTTGGGGATCATGTATGATCATAGAAGTTTTTAAACAATAAACGAAGATAGCGATTGATTAAAATTGAATAAAATAATCAATAAAATATTATTTAAATCTTCCTATATATATCCTTATAATTTTCCTAAACCTAAAGCTCTTCATTCGGTAGTCAAACAAAAACCCATCAATATTTCTTTTCCATACAGTAAAACATTTTGATCTTCATAAAATCAAAGGAATTCGAGTAAAACTCTATAAATCCCAAACCAAACATAATCGAGATCCTGGATTAAGTCGTTATGTTCTAGTATGCTTCGTTTGTGGTCCGACATTGAAAATGTACGCTGAGTTATAACTCGCGTGAGCTAGGGTTTAGGGATTTGTGAATTTCAGGAATCGATTCAAGGAACTATGGTTGTATTAAAGCTTGTGAGGTGTTTTAGCATGGGTTTGCAAAGTTTGGGTGGGATCGATGTATAAAAATGTCGATGTCTGTACTGATGGCATGCGGTTTTCCTAAAGAACGGAAGTGGAATGGAGAGTGCGAGTGACCTAAAATTGGTATGGAGAGGGAGTGCGCCAGAAGAGAAGGAGACCAGTGTAAATGGTTTTTGGTTTAGTGAATCAAGGAAGAAGAACAGATGATGGAAGTTGGCGTTAATGGTGGAGTTTTGTACAGATGCCATGACGAAAATTCTTTGATTTAGGGAAGATGGGTTATGGTAGGTCTGGGCTTGCACAATGGGGGATGGGCCTTAAGTGAAGGTTAAAGCCCAAATTTTCTAATTTAAATCCAAGTTCTAATCTACATAAATATATGCAAATTTGTAAATTAAATATCTTCGTCATACTTGAACGAAATTCAGTGAAACAAGATCCATTAGGATCGTATGGACGGACACTACCCAGTGGAACTGACGGAGAGTGAATCAAAGCTCGTTACAATTTATAGCAAAATAAATTGTCCGTCTGAATCAAGCGATGGTTATCGTTATTAACGATGATCGTCCAATGTGAGTAAAACTCACTAACTCTGTACAGTTATATTTTTATAACGTATTTTTAGAACTGATAAATGATGATGGATTGCTGTGTGTTGACTGTTTGGTTGAACTGGTAATTGATTGGTTGAAATTATAGATCTAGTGATATATATATAAATATATATAAAAATATATATATCGTTAATCAAATATGGATTTTGTTGATCAGAATATTTAATATTGAGATGACATTGATGTGAATTATATTGTGTAACATCTGTGGATGCAGTGAAACAGGTCGGAGGAATCCAACTGGATTTCTCAACATATATTTTTATTGTTTTTCATATACTGTGTTATATGATGTGATATGAAATTTGTTGCTGATTTTGTATGTTTGAATGTTATCGTTCATTGTTATATGGCACGTTAAATACCATAAGGAATACTAGAATAAGAAAAAAGAAATTTTCAATGTTATATTGAAAAAGAAATATTTATAAAATCAAAAGATTTTATAAAAAGAAATATTTAGAAAATAAATAGATTATAAAAGGAAAATATTTATTTAGAAAATAAATAGAATAAGTAAAAGGAGTATTTATTTATGGAATAAATATAAGTATAAAAGGATTATTTATATAGAAAATAAATATAAGTATAAAAGGATTATTTATATAGAAAATAAATAAAAGTATAAAAGGAATATTTATTTAGAAAATAAATAAGATATTATAAGGGATATTTATTTTCAAAATAAATAGGATTAAAAAGGGAAATATTTGTAAAACAAATATAAAAGAAAATAATGGTAAAATAAATATAAAAGGAAATATTTGTGAAACAAATAGAAAAGGAAAGATTTATAAAATGAATAGAATTTTATAAAAGGAGAATTTTACATTAGGAAGGTTTAGACCCGTGCTTCGCACGCGGTTATAACGTGATAAGGATTTAAAGTAAATATTTAATAGGAATCTGCTTTAATAGATAAAAGATGAAGATTAAATTATAAATAATGTTTTATAAATTAAATAAAATATTTATCATTTGACAAATAGAATATATAAGCCAGAACTTATATAGAGAAGTAGAATCGGTTTCAACACCAATATTTGAAATGGAATGTGAACTCAGCATTTATAAAGGGAATTATGAATGAGATTTAAGTGTTAGAAATAAGAGGGGGATTCCCTATGAAAAATTCTATAATTAGAAGTATAAATATAATTTGGAAATGGATATTACTTTAAAGTACGAAATCAAACTTAATGGGTTATATAAAAAATATTATTCACACTCAATGTGAATAGTAGGTTTAAGTAAATATTTAGCAGATGAAAACATTTATAAAGGAAACTGGGTTTTGAAATAGGAACTTCAATTAGAGTTAATCTAAGTGAGTTAATCAAAAATTAGTTATTCGAAGTGAGATAATCGAATATTAGTTATTCGAAGTGAGTTAATCGAACATTAGTTATTCGAAGAGAGATAATCGAATATTAGTTATTCGAAGTGAGTTTATCAAATATTAGTTATTTGAAGAGAGTTAATTGTAACACCCCACGTCCGTTAATGTCACTCACGAAGGGAATGCATTAACTTCCATGGAGGTTATAAGTGAATATAGAACAGAAAAATTACAACAAGACAGATAGTAAATAGTACTTGGAAATCTAAAACTTCATTTTATTGCAGTGGAAATTAAATATGTTTGTTACATCATAAAACCATATATCATAACCAAGTACAATATCCATCTTCATAAAAACAAAATACATAATCCCATTACATAAATAGCCATTAAAAAGATAACAAGCTGGAATTTACTTCAACGGTCCAAGCTTTCCAAAGAGAGATGAAGCAATTCAATCAAACTCCACTAGAGCTGGGCCCAACCTGAGGACCTGGAGGGGGAAAAAGGATAGAAATAGAGGGGGTCAGACATAAAGTCTGGCGAGTATGATAATTCTAACAATACTATTATCAAAATAACTAGACTAAGGTATAAGCTGGAAGACAAGTAATTGTCTATGAACTCTTAGGAAGACAAAGATAGCGTTTAAGATAACGGTAAAGGCACACCTAATTACTAACGAATGATTACTACACTGCACCGCACATTACTACACTGGACCACACCAGTCACCCTATTGTTTGATCCCACTTGCTTCACACAGAAACTTTATAAATAGCCTTACGTATCCCTAGCTGACTACATAGGTGTCGTCTGCCCCTATCTCCGCTAGGTGTACCCCACTACCCACTTTCGATCGGCTCCCTACTCGTAGATACCCGTGCTGGCCCCACAGTGGGGTGTATCACTCCCCTAAAGTGGCAACTCGATACAACTTGAGAATGCATGGCTTATACCTACACGATGCAACAACGTCTTACCTACCAGCCCGGGTCCACACATGCATATGAAACCCGTTGGACTTGCGTTGCCACCGCTCCCCGTTTTGGCCTCTTACAGTCAAACCCTGCATGCGTGTCCCGTCCTCGACTTGGGTCGAGCCCACAAAGATACGTTTGGGATACTGGTCAAAATGGGCCCCCACAAGCTACCCACCTAAGCTTGTCACTAGTATATCCCACTTAACCCTCTTAGTCATGTTCATTTATATGTGTGTTTGGTTAAGTCTTACTAATCGTATTTCACATGCCACTAAGGGCAACCCCTAGATTCCTCATGCCACCCAAGGCACCTACTTAACCCCCATGCCCCACCTTACATGTTTATCTGGTTAAGTATTTCTTAATTCATTCAGGCCATAACCTCATAATGACCTTTCACATTAGACTGGCATTTATGGCAGCTGGATTTGTCGGGCGGGTCCGGGCAGTCTTACACCATAAAAGAGTCTACCTCGTGTCTTTACAACCGTTATGCTTTAGTTTAGGCCTAGGACCTCTCACATTGGGCTGACATTTGTGACCACTGGATTTGTCGGGCGGGTCCGGGCAGATTTACGTCACAAACGAGTCCAACCTCGTGTCCTAAGCATTGATTAACACTTAAAATCTTTTACCCCAGTTTTAATAATTCCCTTTTCAAATTATTAATTAATTCAACTTTTAATGATGTCCATAATTGACTCAATTATTGCCATTCACTTATGGCATGCAAAATCATATCAATTGCACCCCAACTTTTTAATATTAAATCCTTAATATTACCCCTACCCCACGTTTATACGTTCGCTTATTCAACGCATAATATAGGCTAGACTTGTATAGTCTAACACCTAGCACAAAGATAAATTATCACAACATATAGACAATTAAAATAAATCTAATCATAATAGGGGTGAAACTTGCATAAACTACAAATGTTAAGGATCAAAAGGTGTCAACTTGTTAAATGTCTCAATTTACATGATATGATCATAGCTCAAATCTATACATAAACTTGCATATGGGGTTTTTAGGCAGCATAATGATAGCAAAAGGGGTTTACAACAACATATATGATAATTCACATCATCTACTCATAATCCATTCATAACTCAACCTAATTAAAATGATAATAATCTTGTTAAGATCATCATACTCACAATTTAGAGAAGAAAAGAGAGAGTTTTGCTTTGCTTTAGGGTTGAGAGAATTAGAATTGAATTTGCTTTTCTTCTTTCTTAGTTGGCGGCGGCTCCATTGATTTCCATGGTGACGGTAACTATTCTATTTTAATTAGGTTTAGGGTTAGCATTAGGATGTATTTATAGGTGTAGGAAGTTATTTAGGACCATTAGATTAACCCTGAACCATGAGAACCAATCAAAAGCAAAATCTGCATTTGAGCGAATCGGCCCACGGGTTGACAGCCAAACACCCTAGATTAACCCCTAGTCGACCCAGCGGGGCTTGGGTCGACCTCAAAAATGGGCCGGTTCGGTTATTTCCCCTCCCAATTCGCTGTTTTGAACTTTTTCGCATATTTATTTATTTAATTTTTAATTTATATATATATATCAATATATATATATATATATTTCTCCGCGCAACCCATTTCACTTAATTCTTTTCTAAAAATTAAGTATACTTTAATTAGTGAATTTTAATGTTATAAAATTACGGGGTGTTACATTCTCCCCTCCTTAAAGGATTTCGTCCCCGAAATCTCCAAGTCAAGAAGAATGTATATCCTACCATCTAATCGTCCATCTACTCAACCATCAAACACCAGCATCCATTGTCCTTAAAAGACTTCTAATGCTTTAATGTTTATATGCACAGTGTGTGTATATGTCCATATCTAATGCAAAATTAGGCGGTCTACTGATTCAATCGACCTCCTTAGTGCAATTCATGATAGTGCCATGCGTCCAATATGTATGCAAAAGATTCTTAATGATACATATTAATTCTATATGCGTGCACAACCATCCACCCGAATGCAGCAACTATATGATAATACAACCATTATACATCCATTTTACTAAATACATCCATATATATGAAATATGCAATATAAAGTGACTGAGCCGATCTGGTGCCTAATAGTGTGTGTATATGCATCCACGAGCAACCACTAGCAAACACTTGCATCCACTTTGCATCCACCAAACATAACATGTCTCAAACACATGTTTCAACCATAGGATTATCCTAACTAAAGGTCAAAGATACTAGCGAGAGGATATACTAAAGATAAGATAAGTACAAGCTAAGCGATAAAGGAGAAATTAAAGGACATACCCTCAAAAAGAAAAGGGTATCGTGAACGCATCTTCCCTTCCGTCTCCCAAGTAGCGTTGCTCTCATCATCTCCCCATTGTACTTTGACTAGTCTGACCTCTCGATTCCTCAACCTCTTGATCTCCGACCTAAGAATGCACGTAGGAGCTCGTCGAATTGTCGCATCATGCTCTATCTCCACCTCTCTAAGCAAGCTCGGCTCTACCACTTCCGCGGTCTCGTGCAAGCACTTCCTCAAATGTGACACATGGAATACGTCATGTACACCACTAAGTCTCTCGGGCAACTCCACTCTATACGCCATCCGTCCAATCCTCTCCTTAATAGGAAACGGCCCTACAAACCTTGGTGCTAATTTCCCAACGGACCCAAAGCGAACAACGTTTCGTAATGGAGACACTTTGACAAAGACCATGTCCCCAACTTCAAACTCGAGATCTGTCCTCCTCTTATCCGCATAAGATTTCTGCCTATCTTGCGCTACTTTCATCCTCCTTCGAATCAAGTCGATCTTCTCCGAAGTCTCCCTAATCATATCGGGCCCAAGTAAGATCTTATCCGTAGATTCCCACCAACATGTAGGTGAACGACAAGGTCGTCCATATAGAGCTTCGAATGGTGCCATACCAATGCTGGACTGAAAGCTATTATTATATGCGAACTCAACCAATGGAAGATGCTCTTCCCATGTACCCCCAAAGTCTAGGATACATAGCCTCAACAGATCCTCTAGAATGCGATTCACCCTCTCAGTATGGCCGTCCGTCTGAGGATGATATGTGATGCTCAAACATAACTGAGTCCCTACCGCCTCTTGTAAGCTTCTCCAAAATTCGCTAGTGAAAATAGGATCGCGGTCGCTCACTATGCTAGAAGGAACACCGTGCAAACGAACTATCTCTCGAACGTATACAGAAGCTAACCATGGAGCAGTCCTCTTACTCTTCACAGGAATAAAATGGGCGCTCTTAGTAAGTCTATCTACTATAACCCAAATTCTCGTATTACCCTTCCTCGATCGTGGTAATCCATCCGCAAAATCCATCGCCAATGGGTGAAGCAACCCACCGGGATTCTTTTGCTCCGCTTTTACTTGTTGGCACACCAAGCATCTAGCGACATACTCGGCCACGTCTTTCTTCATGCCGGCCCAAAAGTAAACTCTCTTCATGTCTTTGTACATCGTGTTCCCGCCGGGATGAATGGTCATCTTCGAACGATGTGCTTCGTCAAGAATTGTCTTCCTTAGGTCATCGTCTTTTGGTACACAAAGTATACCGTCCCTACGTAACCAACCCTTATCGTCTAGGGTATACCTACGGAGATGGCTTGATGACTCCCCTCCTTTGAGTTTTTTTACTAACTCAACCAACTGCGGGTCGTCTCGCTGTGCCTTGCCAATCCGTCCCAAAAGCGTAGGTCTGACCTCCAAGGATGCTAGCAAACCGGGTACGAAGTCAACGGAAGGTCTAAAGTCAAACATCGAAATGAATTCTAAACTTCGCCGCTCAACAAACAAAGGACTTAAGGATAATCTTTTTCTACTTAAGGCGTCTGCCACCACGTTACCCTTGCCAGGGGTATATGCTATCTCAAAGTCGTAGGACGCTAGGAACTCCATCCACCTTTGCTGCCTTAAGTTCAAGTCCTTTTGAGAGAATATGTATTTAAAAGATTTGTGGTCAGTGAATAGTTCGAATTTCTCGCCAAGAAGATAATGACGCCAAGACTTAAGCGCGAAAACAATAGCGGCCAACTCTAGGTCATGTGTGGGGTAATTCTTCTCATGTGCTCTCAACTGCCTGCCACCATAGGCTATTACCCTGCCCTCTTGCATTAAGACTGCGCCAAGTCCTGTCCCACAAGCGTCAGTATAAATGGTAAACGGCTTACTCCCGTCTGGAAATACTAAGACTGGGGCTGAAGTCAAAGCTCTCTTCAAACGTTGGAACGCATCATCACAATCTACGTCCCATGTGAAAACTAGGTTCTTCTTCGTCAAGCGTGTAAATGGAGCTGATATCTTTGCGAAGTCTTTGATAAACTTCCTATAGTAGCCAGCCAACCCCAAGAAACTTCTCACTTCGGTAGCATTTTTGGGAACCTTCCAATCTTGGATGGCCACCACCTTCGCGGGATCTACAGCTATCCCTTCTTTGGAAACCACGTGTCTTAAGAACCGTACTTCCTTCCTCCAGAAGTGACACTTAGAAAATTTAGTCTTAAGGCTATGCGCTCGTAGGGTCTCCAACACTTCCCTAAGATGTAGGGCATGCTCTTCTTCATCCTTAGAAAAGATCAAGATGTCATCTACAAAGACTACCACAAATTTGTTAAGGTACTACCTAAACACCCTACTCATCAAATCAACAAAGTATGCGGGGGCGTTTGTCAAACCGAAGGGCATCACTAGCCATTCATAGAAACCGTATGGAGTCCTAAAGGCAGTCTTGTCAATGCTATCCTCAGCCACTCTCAACTGATGGAAACCAGTGGCTAAGTCCAACTGCGAAAACACTGAGGCGCCAACTAACTGATCGAAGAGATCGTTAATCCTCGGCAGTGGGTGTCTGTTCTTCTTAGTAAGCTTATCAAGTTCTCTATAGTCCACACAAAGTCTAAGGGACCCATCCGCCTTCATGGCAAATACTACTGGAGTACCCCACTCCGATATACTTCGTCTTATGAACCCCTTCTCAAGCAACTCCTTCACTTGCTTACCGAGTTCTCTCCTTTCACGTGGAGCCATGTGGCGTACTGGAAAAGATACTGGTTTCGCATTATCCACAATATATATTCGAAAATCTATCTCCCGCTTCGGAGGCAAGCCTTCCACCTCCTCAAACACATCCGAATATTCTCGGACCACTCTAACAGATCGTAGATTTTCCTCAGACGCGTCAAGCGATTCTAGATAACTTAGCATAACTGAATTAATGGGATTACAAAAGATTTCGAGAGTGTTGCCAAGGCGAGTCACGAGCCTAACTACTCTCCTTTCACAATCAAGAACGACCTCATTTCTGGATAACCAATCCATTCCTAAAATTAGCCCATAGCCCATGAAGCCCAACACATAAGCATCACATCTAAATTCAATGCTAAGTATGGAAATTTTCAAATCCAAACACATCATAGACAAATAAGCTGAGCCCCCAATTGGATTCGAAACAACTAAGGGATCCTCTACTAAACTGGTGTTTAAGTGCAGTGATTCAACTAATGATGTAGAGATAAACGAATGTGATGCACCCGAATCGAATAAGGTACGGACAGGATGATCAAACAGAAAAACTAAGCTTTCAACAGAAATGGTTCTACCTCGTTCTTGCAGCGGTGGGACCGCAAGAGCCTGAACTTGTCCCCTTGCCTGCCCTGGTGCCATAAGAGCCTGCACCTGTCCTCCCGAGGTAGCTCCTGCCCTCTGCCCCTTCTTTGGACAGTCCTTCACTAAATGTCCCGCATCGCCACAATGAAAACAGCCTGTCTTCTTTTTCTTTCGGCAATCCTTGCTGAGATGGCCTGGTGTCCCACAGTTAAAACATTTCTTCTTTCCCTTGTCGTTATTGTCTTTACCACCCTTCTTGTTTTGCTGTTGTGGTTTCTTCTGATCCCCCTTCTTCTCGGGTGCCTTATCAGCTTTAGCGCTTTTCTCCTCATGCATAAGCGCCATTTCTACTAACTTCTCAAAGGTGGCCCCCATAGGGATGTGGGTCATAGCCAACCCTTGCAATGGTTCATTCAAGCCATTCACGAACCTCAGCGCCTTCTTCTCCGGCGTGTTCACTAAGTCCAAACCAAACCTTGCTAACTGATTAAATTTATTGACATATTCTTTCACTGATGAGCTTCCTTGCTTCAATGTCAAGAACCTTTCCATATATAGATTTTCTTCCGCCCTTGAGAGAAACTTCGCCTCGAACCTACGTCTGAAATCCGCCCAAGTGTCAACAGGACGCTCCCCATTAGTGACCTCCCACCAAAACGAGGCCTCTCCCTTCATCAACCAAGATGCTAAACGAACTCTCTTCCCTTCTTCTACTTCAAAGATTTCTAGCAATTCTTCCACCTCCTTAAGCCAATCTCTAGCTTCCACAAACGTTTCTGACCCTTGAAATGGTTTTCCACCCATAGCCTTGAATTCCTTGCACGTCTTTGCAAAAGTATCTACGCGAGGAGGAGGAGGAACGGGTGCAACTGGTGGTGGAGGAACATTGCCTGGACCTGCAGCGGCCCTGGCCTCTAATAATCTCCTATACCATCCTGATATTGTTACACCGTCGGGTAGATTAAGATCTTCAGCCATGTTGAAACGAAAAAGGAAAGATTCAAAATGGAGAATTCGAAAGATAAAGATATGGGCTATTGGGGATTATGTTTTTTTTAACTTTTCTCTTTAAATTTCTCATTAAAACATGTTTTTGAAAACACTTCTTCCAAAAATAACTATTTTTCTAAAGTACTTTTATCTGTTCTGGTAACCTTAAGCTCTGATACCACGTGTAACACCCCACGTCCATTAATGTCACTCACGAAGGGAATACATTAACTTCCATGGAGGTTATAAGTGAATATAGAATAGAAAAATTACAACAAGACAGATAATAAATAGTACTTGGAAATATAAAACTTCATTTTATTGCAATGAAAATTAAACATGTTTGTTACATCATAAAACCATAGATCATAACCAAGTACAATATCCATCTTCATAAAAACAAAATACATAATCCCATTACATAAATAGCCATTAAAAAGATAACAAGCTGGACTTTACTTCAACGGTCCAAGCTTTCCAAAGAGAGATGAAGCAATTCAATCAAACTCCACTAGAGCTGGGCCCAACCTGAGGACCTGGAGGGGGAAAAAGGATAGAAATAGAGGGGGTCAGACATAAAGTCTGGCGAGTATGATAATTCTAACAATACTATTATAAAAATAACTAGACTAAGGCATAAGCTGGAAGACAAGTAAATGTCTATGAACTCTTAGGAAGATAAAGATAGCGTTTAAGATAACGTTAAAGATAACGGTAAAGGCACACCTAATTACTAACGAATGATTACTACACTGCACCGCACATTACTACACTGCACCACACCAGTCACCCTATTGTTTGATCCCACTTGCTTCACACAGAAACTTTATAAATAGCCTTACGTACCCCTAGCTGACTACATAGGTGTCGTCTGCCCCTATCTCCACTAGGTGTACCCCACTACCCACTTTCGATCGGCTCCCTACTCGTAGATACCCGTGCTGGCCCCACAGTGGGGTGTATCACTCCCCTAAAGTGGCAACCCGATACAACTTGAGAATGCACGGCTTATACCTACACGATGCAACAACGTCTTACCTACCAGCCCGGGTCCACACACGCATATGAAACCCGTTGGACTTTCGTTGCCACCGCTCCCCGTTTTGGCCTCTTACAGTCAAACCCAGCATGCGTGTCCCGTCCTCGACTTGGGTCGAGCCCACAAAGATACGTTTGGGATACTGGTCGAAATGGGCCCCCACAAGCTACCCACCTAAGCTTGTCACTAGTATATCCCACTTAACCCTCTTAGTCATGTTCATTTACATGTGTTTTTGGTTAAGTCTTACTAATCGTATTTCACATGCCACTAAGGGCACCCCCTAGATTCCTCATGCCACCCAAGGCACCTACTTAACCCTCATGCCCCACCTTACATGTTTATCTGGTTAAGTATTTCTTAATTCATTCAGGCCATAACCTCATAAAGACCTTTAACATTAGACTGACATTTATGGCAGCTGGATTTGCCCGGCGGGTCCGGGCAGTCTTACACCATAAAAGAGTCTAACCTCGTGTCTTTACAACCGTTATGCTTTAGTTTAGGCCGAGGACCTCTCACATTGGGCTGACAGTTGTGACCACTGGATTTGCCGGGCGGGTCTGGGCAGATTTACGTCACAAACGAGTCCAACCTCGTGTCCTAAGCATTGATTAACACTTAAAATCTTTTACCCCAGTTTTAATAATTCCCTATTCAAATTATTAATTAAGTCAACTTTTAATGATGTCCATAATTGACTCAATTATGGCCATCCACTTATGGCATGCAAAATCATATCAATTGCACCCCAACTTTTTAATATTAAATCCTTAATATTACCCCTACCCCACGTTTATACGTTAGCTTATTCAACGCATCATATAGGCTAGACTTGTATAGTCTAACACCTAGCACAAAGATAAATTATCACAACATATAGACAATTAAAATAAATCTAATCATAATAGGGGTGAAACTTGCATAAACTACACATGTTAAGGATCAAAAGGTGTCAACTTGTTAAATGTCTTAATTTACATGATATGATCATAGCCCAAATCTATACATAAACTTGCATATGGGGTTTTTAGGCAACATAATGATGGTGTGAACTAGCATAGGATATTACATATGTCATAGCATAATTCTAGATGTCATAATAGATGTCTTGGCATATGTTCATAACTTTTCTAATCAATCTAACTTGCATATGTGACTTGTCATATAGATCAACATAGCCCAAACATGATGATTTTATTAATATGAACTAACTAGCATAGATGGTAACATCATGGCCTTTTTAACATGTATGATTCATCACAACTTAGCATAGAAACTTTCAACATACATAACATCATCATAGCATGATTTACAACATATAAGATATCATCATCACATAACATTGGATTTACAATATACATGATAGCAAAAGGGGTTTACAACAACATATATGATAATTCACATCATTTACTCATAATCCATTCATAACTCAACCTAATTAAAATGATTATAATCTTGTTAAGATCATCATACTCACAATTTAGAGAAGAAACGAGAGAGTTTTGCTTTGCTTTAGGGTTGAGAGAATTAGAATTGAATTTGCATTTCTTCTTTCTTAGTTGGCGGCGGCTCCATTGATTTCCATGGCGACGGTAACTATTCTATTTTAATTAGGTTTAGGGTTAGCATTAGGATGTATTTATAGGTGTAGGAAGTTATTTAGGACCATTAGATTAACCCTGAACCATGAGAACCAATCAAATGCAAAATCTGCATTTGAGCGAATCGGCCCACGGGTTGACAGCCAAACACCCTGGATTAACCCCTAGTCGACCCAGCGGGGCTTAGGTCGACCTCAAAAATGGGCCGATTCGGTTATTTCCCCTCCCAGTTCGCTGTTTTGAACTTTTTCGCATATTTGTTTATTTTTTAATTTATATATATATATATATATATATATATATATATATATATATCAATATATATATATATTTCTCTGCGCAACCCATTTCACTTAATTCTTTTCTAAAAATTAAGTATACTTTAATTTGTGAATTTTAATGTTATAAAATTACGGGGTGTTACATTAATCGTCGTATTCGATTATATCGAATTCGGGAAAGTACTTATACTTTCCGGTTTATAAATCAAGATTTATTTATTTATAAATTTGGTGTTTATTTATTTATTCAAATTAAAGAATAAAATTTATATTTGAAGTTAGATATTTCGAAAGTAGGGATTATAACGTTATCGTTATAACCAATGTTTTTATAAAAGAAGTGGATTTGTAAATAGAATCTAAGAGTTACGTAAGGAAGATTGTTAAAGATTAAAAGGATGAACTTGATCTATTTCTAGGTTAAGAAACGTGGTTCAGTTAAGGTCTGAGAGGTACTTATACCCCAACTTGATTGACTTCATTTTTAACTAAGAAATGATTAGGGTTTGATGGTGAAGGCCGGTTAAGTGAATTAGTTAATGAGTATAATGGTGAGTGGCATAGCGATGTTTTATTTAAAACATCTATTAAATCAAATGAAGGAGTTCTCGAAGTGTTTTCCAAATAGGAATCAGAAATATTTTCTAATACAGAAAATAAGAAATGAGAGTAAACACTACAACAAAATGACCCTATTACAACGGTGGAACACCGTTGTAATAGGGTTTTTACAACGGTGGGCAAACCGTCGTGTCTTAAGAAGTTGTAATAGCCTAATATCTTTTACAACTTTTCTGCACTGTTGCAAGACCGTTGTAATATGTATATTTTACAACTTTTTTCCACCGTTGTAATAAGTTTATTACAACAGTTATGCACCGTTGTTGTTTTAATTTTTACATTTTATTACAATTTTTATATTTTACAATTGTAATATATCCACAAATTATATACATATTACTAATAAAAGAATTCATTGCAGAACATATTATCTACAAAACTGAAAATATCAAACAAACTTAAACCATGAACCAAAACAATATATTATTAATTTCAAACTCATCATTTTTTTTACATAATACATTGACAAAAATGAAGATACAAAGACTTTATAACAGTTCTAACTTTCTTCTGCTCCTGTTAATCTCCTTGTGCTCCTTTTTCTCCTTAATATCCGTTCCTAAGAAAGAAATTATCAAACTGTTAGTGCTGCAGTATAGATTTATGCATGTAACAAAAATTGGAAAAATGTGAGTGCACAAAATAAACAGCTAATACAATGCATTCAAACCATTATATACGTAAATAACCTGACCATTATATACAATGCATGTAACGTTGGATGATTCATTTTGTTATATACAATGCACTGAAAAGCTTTGTCGTGGCAAAGCTATGCAGTGCAATCACTTTACCGCGGCAAAGCTTTGCAGTGCAAAGCTTGTTGCGGCAAAGCTTTGCACTGCTACTTGCAGTGCAAAGATTTGCTGCAGCAAAGCTTTGCACAGCAAAGCTTTGCGGCAGCAAAGCTTTGGCAAAGCTTTGCACAGTGTGCAAAGCTTTGCCGCAGCAAAGCTTTGCACTGCAAGTAGCAGTGCAAAGCTTTGCCGCGGCAAGCTTTGCACTGCAAAGCATTGCCGCGGCAAAGCTATGCACTGCAAAGCTTTGCCGCAGCAAAGCTTTGGCAAAGCTTTTACATAACAAAGCTTTGCACTGCAAATAGCAGTGCAAAGCTTTGCCGCAGCAAAGCTTTGGCAAAGCTTTTGCACAGCAAAGCTTTGCACTGCAAATAGCAGTGCAAAGCTTTGCAATGCAAAGCTTAGGCAAAGCTTTGCAAGCTTAGGCAAAGCTTTGCAGTGCAATCACTGCATAGCTATGCCGCAGCAAAGCTTTTTTGCATATTCATCAAGTTTATAAGCAAAATAGCCTCCTGTGCCTAGAATTAGAACACAAAATGCACAGACAAACCAAAATAAAACTTGCAAAAACAGATCACAATAATCCCAAGCAGCAAAACCATAGAACCACAAGGCTGCAAAACCATAGAACCACAACAAACCCTTCGAAACTTCCTCAAAACCAACAACCAACTAACAGTTCCTCAAATTCCTCGATAACTCAATAAACCAATTCCAAAATCCACTCAACAAGCAAAGAACCCATCGAAAAAAGAAAAATAGACATACCGTAGCAGTGCAAAGCTTAATTCGTATCACACCCAATACGAAATCATATCTGAAATCAGACAATCTGATGGTCGAACTATAGATCTAACCCAATACGAGCCCCATGGTTCTGAAATCACATGAATCGAAATATAGATCTAACCCAAATTAAACAAATAAAATATTACAGCTAATTTAAAACGAGTAAAAAGGAGAAACTTAGCTTAATTCGAGATCGCTCGTCGTGAAGGCTCGGGGGTTGGCTGGCGATGGCCGAACTAATGGTCTGTGGGGGTTTAGGGTTGATGGCGAATCATTGAGGAGGTCGAAGCGGTAGTTGCGAAGTCGGTTATCTCGTGTTACGGAGGAAGAAAAGGGGATCTAGGGTTTTTCTTCAATTCGGTTTTGAGAAATTTGTGAGGCGGCTTGAGTGAATGAAGGGGGTTACGATGGAATTAGGGTTATAAGGGATGGCGGGTCGGGTACGTTTGGTTGGGCCGACGGATCATAAGGGTAAATATACTTATTAATAGTATTAGATATTACTTTTTGTTATTAGTTATTACCTATTAATGTTACATATTAAATATTACTTATAAATGAAATATTAAATGTTAAATATTGATCATCAAACATTTAATGTTAAATATTAAATTATAAATAATGACGTGTATAAGTTATTATCAAGAAAAACCAATTATAAAAACCCTTTATTACAAATGTTGAGAAAAATCAATTTTTATAAATTTGTTATTGCAATTGTCGTCTATCGAACGTTGCAAATATTTAGTTAATTGTAATATGGTGATTAATTTTGAATTATTAAATATTTTGTTACATATTGATTATTTATTAAATTTATTTTTTATAGTTATTATTAGTTAATAATTATTAAATTAAAAAATTACGTTCATCATAGATTATAAACTAATTGGTACATCTTAAAAAAACATACTTGAACCTCACACGCAAATACATGTGAACTCCAAACAGATGAATTATTTGTAAATTATTAATTAATTAAGTAATATTTATTTGTTTACTTATTATTGATTATTAATTATTACTTACTAATTAGTTATTAATTAAATGTTAATTATTAATTAGGATTATTTCATATTAACAATAGTTATTATTTAACTTTTACTTATTTCTACTTAGTTATAATCGAGTAATAACTATTAAAAGCTTATAATGTATATGTCACCTAAATATTAATTAATAAGCAGTTAACATTAACTATTAAACATTAATTACCACTTATTAACTATTAATTATTTAATAAATATTATTGATTCCTAAGTTTATTATTAATTATTAATTATTATTAAATATTAATATAATTAGTTATTAAATATAGATATTATAAACATGAAGTTTGTAATGGGCATCTATTACAACTAACAAAACAAAAAGTTGTTAAAAATATGTTTATTACAACTTTAGGGAATACCACCATTGTAAAAAACCATTTATTACAACGGTGCTTTTACCACCGTTGTAAAAAACCATTTATTACAACGGTGTCTTTACCACCGTTGTAAAAAACCATTTATTACAACGGTGCGTTTACCACCGTTGTAAAAAACCATTTATTACAACGGTGCTTTTACCACCGTTGTAAAATTAAAGTTGTAATATGGTGTTTTTGTTGTAGTGAAATATGGAAATGTTTTCCAGTGATTAATAAAGTATATTTTCTAAACTTAGAAAATAAGAATTTACGAATATATGGAAATAGGAAATGAGTAAATAAATAAATTAATGATTAGTTAATTAATTTAAGAGATAACTGATGATTGATGATGATCGATAGAATTTCCATCTGGAAGTAATATCGTTGGTTGTACACATTTTTTCATTTGATAGTTAAATCACCAACTATCAAAGATTTTGACCATTTCCATTGTCAATACGGAGAGACCGGGATCAGATATATTATCTGAAAACCACTCCATATGGCATTCACGTTGCGAATCAAATATGATGAAGATAATTGAAGACGGAGTTATGCAAGGGTTGTTCAGTAAATCCTAGGTAGAAATTTCCTAAGATGGATTTACAGAATAGTACCTTCGGGTTGTCCAGTCCCAGGACAATTTGAGTGGACGAATGTCTGACAGAGTATATTTGGTAGATCGCGTAAGCTGTTCGTTTCAAATGTATTTACGTTGATGGCGGAGGAACTCATTTCTCTTAGCTTAAACCCGTGGTATTTTTAGGGAAATCAATTTGTGATTTGACGGGTATGACGATGTCACATTCAAAGTAATTAAAAGTGTGATCTGTTAAAAGATACGTTATAACCTCAAGCCTCATTAACTGGGAAATGACAAAAATTGGGCAGGCAGCATGGCTAAGTGGGTCGCACCCAATTAGGGTATATTGTCATCATCTATAGAATATTCATATTTGTACTTCTTTCAATTCTGTATCTCCCGGGGATGGTTATGTTGGAATAATAACCGAGGGGTGGCAATATATTTGATACATTCAAGAGAAATGAATGGTCGGTCATGTGTGGCCGAGTTACAAGATGTTCTTGTTGAACTCCAGCGTATCGCTTCTAGAGTACACTGAGCGGAAGGTGGATCCATACCTTGTCATAGTTGGAATCCATTCCCTAAATAAGAGCCCGCGGTTTTGATTGTATATTATATATGTAGAACGTTAGACGCAAGCATTTCTGCTAGATTTCTATTTACTTGATCTAGACATTATTATAATATCAGACAAGTATCGTTTTAAAAATATAATGGGTTATCGTAAGGTAAAGGCCATCCGGTTTATGTGTGGATCGGTCTTATAATTATACTTTGTTTCAAAAGGATTTTGAAAGTTAAATCAAATGATTTGAGTTTACTCACGCTAGTCACATGACTGACCCAGAGTTTGTTTTGTTTCCCCTAAACTCTTGGGTGCCCAAATTTGTACGGGCAGTCAAGTAGTCAGAAATTTACAGATATACTTGGAGAGATTGGAGTAGGAGGCTTCAGGATTATATCGCTATAGTTATTTCCGCTGTGTTGTAAGTGTTGTACTCTGATAATGTTACTGTGTACATATACTGATTTTATTTCAAAATATGTTATCTATTATATGTTGTTCGTTCCGCTATGAGATTCGTGTTACTCTGATGTTGTAAGTTCTTCTTCTTCTACTCTATGTTTCTATCTTTTCTATTCTCACCCTCTAACTTCTTTCATTAACTACCGGAATTTTCGATGTTTGGATAATCGACGTGGGTTCTATGTCGATAACCAAAGATCGCAAATTTCCGGGATGCTACATCTTTAATCCAGAGAGTCCAAAATAAAATTCAAGGATGGGAGTCCAAATTATTATCATTTGCTGAAAGAGCTGAACTGATTAATGACATCACAACTCCTATTACTTTATATTGGTTATTCATTTACCAGATTCCTGAATTTACTTTGGGAAAATTAAAATCAATGTATGCTGATTTTTTCTGGGGGGATTTAGCACATAAGGTTCCTTGGAATTCTTTGTGTAAACCATAGAAAGAAGGTGGGATTGGATTAAAGAATTTTTCTAACCTAAAAAGAGCAGCTTGTATCAAATTATTGTGGAAATTTTTAACAGAAAAATCTCTCTTGAGTAAGTGGATATGCAACAGATATTGTAAAGACAAATTTTTTTGGCTATTGCTATTGATAACAATGGATCTTCTACTTGGAAATCAGTGCTGAGACTTTGTTCTAGATCTAAACAACTGTTTAATAAAAGAATTGCAAATGGTGAAGAGACATACCTATTGTATGAGCCATGGATAAACTGTCAATGTCTTGTTGACTTATTGGGGTTTGACAGGGTACACCTTCTGGGTCATGCTAATCAGAAAGTGAGCACTATCATTAGGAATGAAGAATTGGATCCTAACATTCACCCTGCTATAAGAGAACTGGTTAGTGAAATCTACTCTATTAAAGTCTTTCCAAATGATAGATGTGATTCTTATGAATGGAACAATGGTGGAAGCTTCTCTTTTCATAAAGCATGGGAATTTACTAGAGTACGTGATGTAAAAGACTCTGCATTTGAAGTAGTTTGGCACAAGAAAAATTGCAAGAAAATGGCATTTATTTCATACCTTGCTATAGATAATGATTGTAAGAAGAAAAAGGTGAAGAAAAGATTGTAAGAAGAAATGGGATAATAGGTGGAAGTTATCTCAAGAAAATGATTGTAAGAAGAAAAAGGTGAAGCTCAATGTGAGTTGTTTCAATTATGAAAAGGGCTACTATAGAAAAGATTGCAAGGATGAGGAAAAGAAGTGTTACAATTGTAACAAGTTTGTACATATCAAAAATGGTTGTCTTGAATTAGCTAAGGAGAAGCGGGTAGTGAAGGCATATGTTATCAATATCATTCCAAGTTCGTTGAATTCCCCATCAATGAAAGATAAATAAGAAGGCATTATTATCCAAGGTATGCTTTCCATTTTGGTGTTCTTATTAGTGTTTTCTTTGATACTAAATCTTCCCATTTCATATATTCGGTGACATGGTAAATAGATTAAGATTGAATCCCAAAATTATTGACTAACTTTTGACTGTGATAAACCCTTGTGACATCCCACGTACCTTAATGTCACCCATATGAGGATGTATTGAATTCCGTGAAGCGCAATAATAAAATAGAGACTAATTTCACAAGACATAATATAAAATGCAATAGAAAAACTTTTATTGTTATTAAAAGCAACATCACATTATTACATTTTCAAATACCAAAAACCATAGTCATATCCATCTGTCTTATTAAAACATAAACCATCACAGTATGAAACCAAAAAATCATATCCCTTCACATAAGTCATAACAATGATAGAGCAGAAATCAAAACAGTACATCAAGTCAGAAGAAATCCAAGTCCAAGCTGAAAGAAAGAACTACAATAACTCCTGCAATCAACCACCATGAGAACCTGAGGGGGAGAAGAAAGAGAGAGAAGGAAAAACAAAATAGGTCAGACATAAATTTTGGCGAATTCAAGTGATTTTTAGTATAAGCATAAGATAGGAAGTATTAAGATAGATAAATGGCACTGGATACGAAAATATAGTAAAATGTATAAGTACGAAGATAACGAGATAGCTTGGTAATGATCGAGTAAGCATCTCATTTATATCCCAAGATCAAGTTTCTGCACCAACAACTAGAATATTAGGGTTAGATTTTACCCTAATTACTACTCATGCTATCGGCTCCCTACAAACGCAAATAGCATGTGCAGCCACGGTAGTAGGGGATATCAGTCCCTAACCCATCAAATTATAAGATGTAGCCCTTTTGCTGGTGTTATATCGCCTTACTTTCCCCCATCGAACCCATGCACGCTCATGACTCCACCGAAACGTGCTCATACCACCTTCCAACTTTGAACCTCTTACAATCCAAAACAGTAAAGCGTGCCATCGCCCCACCTAGTGTGAGGCCCCTCTATGATACCAACAAGGATACTGGCTGATATGGGTTCCACAAAGCAAGATTGACACAAGCCACCCCCTAAGCTTGTGCCCCCAAGTAACTAGGATTTTAAGAGTCCAAAAACTGGATATAAACAACAAGACATGGGACCTCTTAGCTTATTAATTAGCAACTTAGCACGTTTAAGTTCATTAGTAAGCATGGTTGTAAATGACATTTCCTATAAATGTTATTCTATGTACAACCCCTCCCCTAAAACAGACAGGCACCTGCTCAGATGTATTTATAGATTACATTAACTCGTTTTACTTAATTACATATGATCCGCATATTTTCCATAACATGTTCTACTTAATATTAAATTAAATCCAACCTATTCAGATTAACATGTTTTCATATTCTTCCCTTTTGTAATTACCCCATATTTCTAGTCAAAGGTTCTCTAGTTACAATATGCATAATTCTCCTTATTGTCATTACAAGTTTATTCTAATTTATCCCAAATTATATGTTATTCAAACGGAAATGGCTTAGGTTCTCGATGGCCTAGACCGGTGTAATTAAAAAGGAAAAGGAAAAACAGATCCAAACTCAAACTGGATAAACAGGCATAGAAAAGACTGTAAATAAACAAAAGACGGAAAAGGAATAAGGAAGAAAGATGTATATATGAACATATAATAATATAATAATTGTAAACTGAATGGAAAATTGACAGCAAAACATATACACATATAAATATTGTTACTTTTCAGATCCAAAACATTTACTATCAAAATACTGTTTAAATAACAGATCTAAAAATAACTAGAACTCGCAGTGATTTGATTTAGATCTAGAAAAAGTCTCTTTAAAAATGGTTGTTGTAGAAAAGCTAGAATTATCCCTTCAATCTATGCTTTGGTAGCACCTCGGCATCTTCTTATTTGTATTTATAGAACATAGCTTAGAGGAAGAAGATGAAGAATGTTTGTGTGCAAGAAAATGGTGAGGCTGTCTGCTTATTTATAGATATGCGAGGACAATTCTAAACCATAAGATATTAGGTTATCAAATCAAACCGTACACCTCAAGCTTAGTCAGCATATGTATATAACACACAAAATAGTCCAAATTCAGTGCAGGAATCTTCCCTACATGCAGATGGGTCGGCCCACCTACTACCAGGGTTGACACATGGGTTGACCCACCTTAGACCTAGGTCGACCCCAGTGTCGACCCAGTTAGGGACTGGGTCGCTACTTACCATTGCTTTCTACATTCGATTGTTTTTACTTATAACATATATATTACATCCTATTCTAGTTCAATCTTCTCTAGTTTATAACTTCCTCATAGTTAATCTGATTTACGAAAACCAAGAGTCAGTTCGAACCACAATTTTGTAACGAACGCAGCGGTAAAGTCCATTTTACTCGGTTCTGAATATTTTATTAATTAATATTCATTTTATTATTTTTATTATATAATTATAGTGTATTAAATTACGGGGTGTTACATTCTACCTTCCTTAAAGAATTTCATTCCCAAAATCTCTAAGTTAAGAAGTATGTTATTATTTAATCAACCACCTACACCCATCTACTCATCCATCAACCACTGGCTCCTTAAAAATTTCTAATGCTTTGTATGAACATATGCAAAGGTGTTGTGTGTATATGTTTCTATACTAATGTGAAAATCAGGCGGTCAACTGATTCAATTGACCTCCTTAATGCAATATATGTTTGTGCCATGTATTCAATATGTATGCAAAAGATTCCTAATAGTACATATAAGTTCTACACGTATGCACAACCATCCACCAAAATGCAACATCCACCTGATAAGTCAACAATTTTAATCCATTGAAAATTAAAATGCGAACACAACCATATGAATATATAAGTGTTTGAGCCGATCTAGTGCCTAATGTGTGTGTGTGTGTATGCATCCACAAGAAACCAATAGCAAACACTTGCATCCACTTGCAACCATCAAACATAAAATGTCTCAAACACATGTTTCTGCCTATAGGCTTCTACCTAAGGATCGATATCCAAGCGATAGGATAAACATTTTGAATGATAGAAACAACTTATTCGAATTCAAAATCTTAGAAAGGAAATTAAGAATGTACTCTCAAAGAGAAAAAGGTAAGAAGCATGAATCTTGTCTTTGGTTTCCATATCGCATCGTCACGATCTTCCCCCCATGCACCCTTACTAACTTGATCTCCTTGTTGCGTAGTATCTTTACTTCTGATCCAAGAATATGGGTAGGAACTTTCCTCACTGATGCTTCCTTTTCGACCTCAACATCCTCAAGCGTATTTGGCTCTACTACCTCTGTTGAGTCAAGTAGACATTTCCTTAAATAGGAAACATGGAACACGTTGTGAACTCCCTCCAGCCTCTCTGGTAGAGTAACTTTATAGGCAATCTGGCTTATCCTCTCAACTATGGGGAATGATCCTATAAACCTCGGTGCCAACTTCCCTACTAAGCTAAAGCGAATAACGTTTCTTAGAGGCGATACCTTGATAAAGGCCATATCTCCTACCTCAAATTCCAAGTCAGTCCTCCTCCTATTGACATATGACTTCTACCTGTCCAGAGACGCCTTCATCCGATTGCGAATAAGGTATATCTTCCCAGAAGTCTTTCTCAACATCTCAGGTCCAAGTAGAAGTATGTATGTAGACTCCCACTAACATGTCGATAATCTGCAAGGTCGTTCATAAAGTGCCTCAAAGAGAGCCATCCCAATGCTTGACTGATAACTGTTATTATAGGAAAACTCAACCAATGGGAAATGCTCCATCCAAGTCCCTCCGAAGCCTAGGATACACAATCTTAGTAAATCCTCAAGAACCCTATTGACCCTCTCAGTTTGTCCATCGGTCTGAGGGTGGTAAGCTCTTCTCAGTCTTAACTATGTACCTAGTGCCTCTTGCAAACTCCTCCAAAACTCACTTGTGAAAATGGGTTCATGATCGCTAACTATAATGGAAGGTACCCTATGAATTTGGACGATCTCTCTATAGTATATCGATGCTAGCCAAGTTGTTGTCCTTTTGCTCTTGACGGGGATAAAATGAGAGCTCTTGGTCAGTCTGTCAACGATAACCCATACACCCGTGTTTCCCTTCCTCGATCTGGGCTATCAATAAAGTCTGTAGAGGCGCTCTCTTGCTTCCACTATGGGATATTTAAGGGCTGAAGCAATCCGCCAGGTTTCCTCTGTTTAGCCTTTACTCGTTGTCAAGTCAAACATCGGGCCACAAACTCCACAACATCCTTCTTTATACCAGTCCAATGGAAAACTCTCTACATATCTCAATACATCTTGTTATCACCCAGATGGATAGTCATCCGAGAGTGATGAGCCTCCTCAATAACTATCATCAACAAATCCCTAACTTTAGGAACACAAAGCTTTCCATCTCGACGTAACCACCCCTTCTCGTCCAACGAATATCTAGCTAAGTGACTAGAGGTCTCTCCTCCTTTTAAGTCTATCTAATATGTCCAATAACTGTTGGTCCTCTCGCAGTGTGGATCCAATACGCTCCATAAGAGTAGGTTGTTCTTCAAATGATGCCAACAAACCAGGTGTAAGTTCTGTAGATGCCTAAAATCAAAGATTGTGATATACTCCACGCTATCCCTCTCTACGAATAGAGGACTAAAGGTCATCATCAACCTAATCAACGCGACCACAACCACGTTCCCCTTGCCTAGGGTATAAACTATCTCAAAATCGTAGGATGCAAGGAACTCTATCCATCGTTGTTGCCTTAGATTGAGATCCTTCTACGAGAACAAATATTTGAGCAACCTATCATCTGTGTATAAATCAAATCTCTCTCCAAGAAATTAGTTTCTCCATGACTTATGTGTGACCACTATTACATCCAAATCCAAGTCATGGGTAGGGTAGTTCTTCTCGTGAACTCTCAATTGCCTACTACCATAGCGGACCACCCTACCTTCTTGCATCAACACGTCATCTAACCCTGTGCCATAAGCATCCATGTAGACCGTAAACACTAACCATCGCGGAGAGTCAGAATACGGGCTGATGTCAGGCTCTCTTCAATCTCTGGAAAGCATCCTCGCAATCAATGCTCCAAGAGAAAGCCAAGTCCTTATTTGTCAAACGGGTGAGTGGATCCGATATCTGTGCAAAGTCCTTAATGAAATTTATGTAATAACCCGTCAATCCCAAGAAACTCCTCACCTCTGTCACATTCTTAGCGGATTTTCGATACCGAACTATGACAACTTTAGAGGGGTCCACTGCTATTCCATCCTTGGAGACAACATGCCCTAGGAACTTTATTTCTTTCTCTAGAAATGACACTTAGAAAATTTAGCCTTAAGCTGATGCGATTTAAGAGTGCGTAGAACCTCTCCATACTATATGACATGTTCTTCCTCGCTTTTTGAGGAAAACCAGAATATCATCCACAAAGGCTACTACATACTTGTTCAGATACTCCCTAAATACCTGACTCATCAAGTCTACATAGTATGCAGGTGCATTGGTCAACCCAAAAGGCAGGACCACCCACTCAAAGGAACCGTTTGGAGTTTTGAAAGCAATCTTATAGATACTATCATCTTCAACCCTCAGCTGATGAAATCCCATGGCTAGATCCAAATGTGAGAAAACTAAAGCACCTAATAGATGATCAAACAAGTTGTCAATCCTCGAAAGTGAGTGCTTATTCTTCTTGGTGAGCCTACTCAACTCCTTATAGTCCACACATATACGGAGAGAGCCATCTGCCTTGGTCGCAAAAATGACTAGAGCTCCCTACCCATATATGCTCTATCTAATGAATCCATTCTCGAATAGCTCACCTACTTGCTTGCAGAGCTCCCTTCTCTCCCTAGGATCCATGTGGCGCACCGGTAAAGAGAATGGCTTCACTTTCTCCACCAAGTAAATCAGGAAGTATATCTCTTGCCATGGAGGTATTCCCCTAACCTCATCAAACACGTCCGGATAATCTCTGACCATACATATTAAACAAAGATCGTCTACTGAAGCATCAAGCGAATCTAGGAAACTAAGCATAACTGACCCCCGTGGGTCACAAGATATCTCGAGAGTTCTCTCGTGGCACGTTAGAAGCCTAACAACTCTCCTTTCACAATCTAGATGGCAATATACATGGTTAGCTAATCCATTCCTAGAATCAACCCGGAACCCATAAAGCCAAGAACATATGTGTCACATTCAAACTCGACACCCATAACATAAATTCTCAAACCCCTACATATTATAGATAAATGAGATATAACTCCTATGGGGTTTAAGAATACAACAGGATCAGAAACAATACTAGTGCCTAGATGCAGATTATCTATGACAGAATTGGATATGAATGAACGAGAAGCACCAGAATCAAAAAGATCCTAATAGGATAGTTAAAAAGAGAAATCAAACCTTCGACTGTGACTTTCCTACCTATATCCGGTCCACCAACCTGAGCTTCCTCTATAGCATGTACTTGTCCTCCAGACGATCCTACCTTCTAACCTTGCTTATTGGGGAATTGCCTAGTTAAATGTCCAACTTAACCACAACTGAAACAAGCATTCTTTATTTTCTTGAAATCCCTCACAAAGTTCCCCAAATTCCCACAACTATGGCATTTAACTTTTGAATTGATCTGAGCCTTATCAGGCTTTCATCCTTTCTTTGTTTCCCCCTTCTTGGGACACTGTTTCTTTTTCTCAACCTTGGGTTGTGTCTCCTCGGTCTTGAATTCCTTCTTCTCCTCTTTACCATCCTCGTGCATCAAAGCCATGTCAACTAGCCTCTCGAAAGTCGCTCCCATCAGGATATGTGCCTTAGCTAATCCTTGGAGAGGTTGATTCAACCCTCTCATGAATCTTCAAGCCTTCTTATGTGGAGTGTTCACCAAATCCAAACCTAATCTTGCAAGCCGATTGAAACTATTGACATATTCCTTTACTGACATACATCCTTGTTTAAAATTCAAAAATTTCTCCATTTGCATTCCTTCCTCTGCCTAGGCCAAGAACTTCATCTCAAATCTGTGCTTAAACTCATACCAAGTGGCTACTGCCTCCCCCCAAAGTTACCTCCCACCAGTATGAGCCTTCTTCCTTCAGTTGCCAAGTGGCCAACTGAATCTTTCTCCTATCGTCGAGCTCCAACAAATTGAACATACTCTCTATCTCTCTAAGCCAATTGTGCGCCTCCACGAAACTCTCACTACCACAAGAAGGCTTGTCTCCCATCGTGCAGAAATCCTTACAAAGCTTAGAAAAGTTGAACATAGAATGAGACAGAGCTACTGCGGCTGTAGCTGGGGGGGCATTGCCTAGTACTTCAGCAGGAGTCGTAACCTCTACATATCTATGGAACCATGTCGGAATGGGAATGCCCTCAAGGAAGTTAGGAACCCCAGACATGTTGAAAAAGAGAAGAAACAAGGATTCAAAAAGAGATCGAAGGAATATTGTAAATGACTTGAGGAGATATGTTTTTCAAAAATAGGTTTTACTTGAAAATACTTTGCTTTGAAAACACTTTTTCAAAAAAAAAATCTCTAATCTTGTAACCTTATGCTTTGACACCAAATGTGGCAATCTACATCCCATAATGTCACCCATATGAAGACGAATTAAATTTTGTGAAGCAAAATAACAATACAGAGACTAATTTCACAAGACAGAATATAAAATGCAGTGGGAAAACATTTATTAATATTAAAAGCAATATCATATTATAACATTTTCAAGTACCAAAAACCGTAGTCATAACCATCTGTCTTATGAAAACATGAACCATCAGAGGAGAAAACCACAAATCATATCCCTCCATATAAGCTATAACAATGATAGAGCAGAAATCAAAACAAGACATCGAGTCAGATGAAATCCAAGTCCAAGTTGAAAGAAAGAATCAGGGTCACTGTTGCAATCCACCACCCTGAGAAACCGAGGGGGGAAAGGAAGAGAGAAGGGAAAACAAAATAGGTCAGACATAAAACGAATTCTAGTGATTTTTAGCATAATCATAAGATAAGAAGTATCAAGATAGATAAATGTTACTAGATCTGAAAATACAATAAAATATACAAGTATGAAGTAAACAAGATAGCAAGGCAAGGTAAAGATCTAGTAAACTTTTCATTCATATCCCAAGAACAAGTTTTTGCGCCAACTACTGGAATATCAAGATTAGGTTTTATCTTAATTACTACCCATGCTATCGGCTCCCTACAAACGCAAATAGTCTGTGCCAGACACGATAGTAGGCAATATCAGTCCGTAACCCATCAGCATATAAGACACAACCCAAAACGCTGGTTCTACTGTGTCATAGTTTCCCCCATCGGACCTGCTCATGACTCCATCGGAACGTGCATGTACCCACCTTCCAACCTTTTAACCTCTTACAATCTGGATGAGTAAAGCATGCCCTGGCCCCTACCTAGTGCGAGGCCTCTCTATTATACCAACAAGGATACCGACTGATACGGATTCCACACATCAAGATTGACACAAGCTACTCCCTAGGCATGTTCCCCCAAGTAACTAGGATTTTAAGAGTCCCAAAATCGGATATAAACAACAAGATGTAGGACCTCTTAGCTTTTAATTAACAAGTTTAACTTAGCAGGTTTAGATTCATTAATAAGCATGATTGTAAATGACACTTCCTATAAATGTTATTTTGTGTACAACCCCTCCCCCAAAATAGATAAGCACCTGCTCAGATGTATTTATAGATTATAGTAACTCGTTTTACTTAATTACATTTGATCCACATATTTTCCATAACAAGTTCTACTTGATACTAACTTAAGTCCAATTTATTCAAATTAACATGTTTGCATATTCTTCCCTTTTGTAATTACCCTATATTTCCAATCTAAGGTTTCTGGTTACAAAATGCCCAATTCTCCTTATTGTCATTACAAGTTTATTCCAACTTGTCCCAAATTATATGTAATTCAAACAAAAATGGCCTAGGCTCTCGATGGTTTAGGCTTAGCGTAAATAAAAAGGAAAAGGAGAAAAAAGATCCAAACTCTAACTGAATAAATAGGCATAAAAAAGTCTGTAAATAAATAAAAGACGGAAAGGGGATAAAGAAGAAAGATGTATATATGAACATATAATGATTGTAAACTAAGTAGAAAATTGGTAGCAAAACATATACACATATAAACACTGTTACTTTTCAGATGCAAATCAATTAATGTCAAAATAATGTTTAAATAGCAGATCTAAAAATAACTAGAACTCACAATGATTTTATTTAGATCTAGAAATGTCTCTTTTAAAAACAGTTGTTGTAGAAAAGCTAGAATTATCTTTGCAGTCTATGTTTTGGCAGTATCACGGCATCTTCTTATTTTTATTTATTTAACATAGCTTGGAGAAAGAAGATGAAGAATGTTTGTGTGCAAGAAAATGGTGAGTCTGCCAGCCTATTTATATATATGCTAGGATAATTCTAAACCATAAGATATTAGGTTATCAAATCAAACCGTACATCTCAAGCTAAGTCATCATATGCATATAACACACAAAACAGTCCAGATTCAGGAGCAAGAGTCTTCCCTGCATGCAGGTGGGTCGACCCACCTACTACTTGGGTCGACGCATGGGTCGACCCACCTTTGACCTAGGTCGACTCCTATGTCAACACAGTTAGGGGCTGGGTCACCAACTTACCATTGCTTTCTGCATTTGGTTGTCTTTATTTATAATATATATTATACACTGTTTTAGTTCAATCTACCATAGTTCAAAATTTCTTCATACTTAATTCGATTTACGAAAACCAAGAGTCTATCTAAACTAGAATTTCATAATGAACGCAACGATAAAGTCCGTTTTACTCAGTTCTTAATATTTTATTAATTAATATTCAATTTATTATCTTTATTATATTAATATGGTGTATTAAATTATGGGGTGTTATAACCCTGTTGGTGTTGTAATCTAGTTTTATTGATTCATGGATTCTCTTTTACTTGTAATTAATTGCTTTGTTTTGGGCTTTTGGTTTACAATTATAATAGGGGTAAACTGGCTATGTAGATACGGAGTAGTAGTGGATTGCGAGGGGTCCTTAATGGCGATAAGGATGGATGATAGGTGGAAGGTGGAGTCAGGCTACCTACCTAATCGTAAGGTGAAGGTTAGATATTTATATTTGCCCAGTGTCCCACATAGCCATTTTTCGGCATTACCAATCACTAAAGAATATTCGAACGTATTCGAGGAGGTGATTGAACTTTCACCACATAAGGAGATCGAGTTCTATATTGACTCGATGAAGTATTCCAGACATATAGTGTTGCTTTTGGAAAAGATGACATCTAGAGAGCAAGAGAGCTCAAAGTGCACGCAAGTGATCGTTTACGAAAGGGGTTTGTTCTTAGAAGTATATGTGAAAGGGGAGCACCTATAGTATTCACAGAAAAGATGGATGGTTCCTGTAACAAACCTAGGGCTGTCAATGGATATCCGAAATATCCGAAATCCGTCCGTACCCGCATCCAAAAATACGAAAAATATCCGATATCCGAAAAGCGGATACGGATATCCGATATCCGAAAAGCGGATACGGATATCCGATATCCGAAATGCTTAGCGGATACGGATATAGCAATATCCGTATCCGATAAATATCCATCCGCTATGAAAATATATAGTTTTGTATTTTTATATTTAGGTTATAGTAATTTATTATTTTATAAACAGATGGATAAAAAGTAAGTAACAAAACACATTTAATTTAGTGTTGAATTTTATGTGATTGAATGTGCTATTGTTAAATCGGTATGTTTTATCATTTATGTATTATTTCAAAATTTTCAGCTATTGTTTAGTACCAAATGAAATATGCATCATATTGTAACTTACATATTTTTAAGTTCGGATTCGGATATTTTCGGATATCCGGAAATATCCGTATTTGCTAAGCCGGATACGGATATTTTCGGATATCCGAAAATATTAGCGGATACGGATACGGATATTATTTAGTAGGTATCCGCCTGATACGGATACGGATTCGGATACGGATTTTTATTTTCGGATACGGATACAGCACTATCCGCATCCGTTTACAGGCCTAAACAAACCGATCTTATGTGATTACTTGTTCTTGGTGAATAATGAATTATAACGTGATTATAGGTTATTAGTCAAGTGTTAATTATTAATTAGGAAGGATAATGTGAATAAAAATATCCAGGTATAAGTAGATGTGAGATTTGTAAATTTATTTGGAAGGCAATTTAATAAAGTAATTATTAATTATTTAAATATGGATAAAATGGAAATTTATGGAAAAAAATTGGATTGAAAAAAGCTGAACAATGTGTTTTGTGTGGAAATTATTTAAATACATCATGAAGCTTCTTCGTTCTTGGGAAATTGTTAATGGTGTCTAGGAAAAATGACCTTCTTCTGTTCTTCTCATAACTCCTCTTATCTCCACCCAAATTCTCCTCAAATTTTCTTTAGTCTCAACGTTTTCTCTTCTCCTCTTTCCTAGTTTACACCATGCGTGGTTTTCCACCGGTTATCCCTAACCTCCAAATCTAATCTCGTTCTATGATATTGGATCAAAGAATCAACTTCCTAGTTTTTTCTTCAATCTCATCGCTTCAACTGTTTCTCACTAGAACACTAACTGACAACTTTTCCTTCCACTGCCGTATATCTACTCAGGAAACTACTTGTCACTCTCTTGTGCTTGTACTTCAACTGGTGGATATTTCATTGGACTAGAATCATCACTAACGTGGAGCTTAAGGGTGAGCAGCAACTCCAATTTAGGTTTTTTGTTACGCATTTCGACTGTGGTCAGTGATGGAGCAAATCGCTAAGTTGGTATTCAATGTTATCCCTTACTTGTCTTGTTGGTAGTATTGTTTGTCAGGTTTATGTTTTTGGGAGAACTGTTTTATAGGGTTTCTTGGTCGTTATTCTAGATCTTGAATCTTAGATCTGTTTATGTTATGCTATTTGTGGTCCTTGTCTTAGTAATGGTCTATTTGTTTTTGGGTTTTCGTTGTCGAGCAAAGGCTATACACGATAGGCTTGTCCCTGACCTTAGCTTTCGTTCGATGGAAGCTTGTTCAAACTCACTGTTTCTCTGATTTGGGTTACTATGGCTATGATATGTGAGTGATGGTGAAGTGTGGTGCTTGCGAGATCTATCTTTACTGTTTTGCCATCGGATGGGATACGACATGGTAGCTTGCTACAGTGTGGTCATTTCAATGAGCAGTTTTGCTGCCGCATATGTCATCCTCGTGTTTTCAGTATGCTTGCTTTCTGCCGGGTGTCCCTGTCTTTATTTGTCTGCTGTTCACGAATGTAAACCACTACCTGCGTGTAGTATGTAATGTTATATGATGAAAATTCACTACCTGTGTGTAGTATGAAATGTAATCTGATGTAATATTGTAGTCTAGTAATTTAGCTAGCTTCAGTGTTGTAAGCCTGTTAGGTAGAGTGAACGGAACAACATAAACTCTACAGGCGGTGGACGGTCCACCTTAAAAACCGAATTTAGCTGACTGTTAACTACAGTCACATGTACTATATTGTAATTTTATTATTAGTCATAATAAAAGAGTGTTACGAAACACTATAAAAACCGGTCGGCTATGCAAAAAAAACAATGTTTTTTATGTCAATTTGGAAGAATAAGTACATTTTGTGTTAAAATGGAATTTTGGAAAAGATTCGTGTTTGAATACCGATATTATGAAAGTAAAGTTAGGAAAATAGTAAAATATTTTTTATGTAAAATTGTCAATATGTAGGAAATTATGTAATTCCAAAGAGTTTATAGCTTTAGATTGCAAAAACAAATAAAAGAGGAGTCTTTGAGAAAATTGTGTATTTTGAATAAAGTTTATGTAGAAAACGAATGTTAAAAGTATATAAAAATTATTGGAAAATATTGATATATGTGGAAAAATAAATATTTTTTGTTTGGAAATCTACTCATTTAAAATAGTGTGTTTTGAACATTTAAAACTTTAAAAATGTCCATTTTTCTCAGAACGAATATAAAATATTCATTTTGAATAAAATGTAACTTTGAACTAAAAGTAAGTTGAAAATAGTAAATACATACTTTTATATTTTAGTAACGGGATTTGGTGAAAATTTATAAGTTTTAAGTTGAAATTGTGTAAATAGAGGAAGAAACCACTTAAACATGTGTTAATAGAGCCTTAAAACGTCTAATTATCTCCCTAATCCCAAACCCTCTCTTAATCACCCTATTAAATCCTAATTAGCTTATTAGTAATTGATTAGAGGAGGTTTTTGGAAAATATACGAAGCTTTCTTCCTAGGCCAAATTTTCCATCTCCATTTTACTATAAAAAGAAAAACAATGGCCTCTTCATGCTAACTTCAAATCCTAGCACCCTAAATCAAAATTAAGAAGAATTGAAGCTTAAAACAAGTGTCATAATAGATAGTCCATACCAAAATCATGATTTTATCTCAATTTTGTTGTTTGACAAAAATTAGTTACTGTAAGTTGTAAATTTGTCGCATGTCTTTGTAGTTGGTTCTATAGGTGCTGAAGTTGAAAAAGAGGCCCTAAAACATAATCTTTGATCTTATTCTGAGCTTAGTTCAGTCAATCTTCGCTGCTAAACATGGTGAGGTACCCCCTTACACTTTCTAACTTGAATCTAGTAAAAATTCGTTGAGTTTATTCTTGTTTTAGTTGAAATACATTTACTGTATATTAAAGTGGTTCTGAGGTAGAAAAACATGTCATGAGTCCATGTTTGCGGCTGCATAACTTCTTCTTTTCTCGACGAAATTATAAATTTCTTTTTCACATGTTGAAAAGTTATTCTAGTTTGCACATACAAAATTTTAACTCGTTTGGAAGTCATCTTCCTACCTAAAATCGCCCTAAAAGATGAACTCTGACTATGTTTCTGATCTAAGGGCCCAGGTCGAACTAAGATGAAGTCAGGTCGATCCAGGCACTCGTTAGGTCGATCCAATCTGGGGAAAACACCCAGGTTGGACCTTGTTAATTCCCTGTGTGTTTTGGTTGTTTTCCTTGCATCTTTGAGCTTTTGTTAGTGATGATTTATGCGATAATTCCTTAGCCTTCCAGCTTATATAACCAAGTATTCTCATATCAAACTTCTTGTGTATCTTCTTGGCTTATTTGAGCAACAAAGAGGCCAATTATATCTCGAGTACTTGATGAATTTTGTTAGGTTTTATGTCCATTTCTATTGATGCTTGCCTTGTGATTTACCATATGCACGTACATGTGTTTTAAATGATTTTGAAGCGTTTTCATAAGAAAGTTTCTAAAAGGATTGTTTTATAACTATATTTTTGTAAATAGTTAAATAGTTTTATTTATGAAAGAATTTTAAAATCTTAACAAGTTTTCAAATGATACCTCGAAAATCATTTTTTATTACCAATTTTCTATGGAATATTTTTATGTATATGAAAACACACACTTTTTCCTCCTTCAGTAAGGCGTGTTTGTGATTAAAAGGTATCGTAAACCTCATGGTACAGGACAGAAGGTATACGAGATTGGTTAATTGCAGACTCATCTAATTGAAGCTATTGTTCCTTGTGTTTTTGTGTGCTTTCTTGTGTATTCTTGTGTTTTCTAGCACGGAACTGACTAGCGGGTAGTAAACCAGTAGTGAGAACGTGTGGTATGGGACCTACAATTATCTCTATTTGGGTTACCGACTTAGAGTTTGTGACACAATCATATTGTCTAGCCAGTATTAGACCTTCGGTCACTCTTGTGGTTATTTTGGACCTTCGGGTCGATCATGTTGTAATCCGACCTTCGGGTCAATCATGCTGTATAGGACACCACTCATGTTGATATTGGTACTGGCTATGGTATCAAACCATCATGTTGCTAGCACATACAAGCATAGCTTTGGCTTGCCAATCATGTTATTTGATCTAAATCATGTTGATTATGTGTTTTTGTGTTTATGATGATTACACCATTTTTGAGATGATTATTATTATATACATATACAAATCTTCGAGTTATATGGAGATTTTGTGTATGTGTATGGTGATTTCATTTAAGTGGATTTGAACTCTTAACGGATTCCCATGTTTCTATGATTTTTGTGCTTTTGGTATTTCCTCTTTTTGGTTTTATTTGATAATACTTATGTTCCTTTTATGGAAAGAAATACTTGTGTCCAGTGAACTTACCCCTCTTTGTGTACCGCTTTAATGTAATATTGAGTGTTATCTTGAGAACTTGTGTAAAACTACATCATTTCATTCCTTTATAACCTAAAGGAATGTTTCCCTTAGTGAATTACTACCTTTACCTCACTCTATACTAATCACCTAGTTCAAGCTATATTGACCTGTGTGTTTATTGCTCGGGTCAGATCGAGTTGCAGGTTAGGTCCTTTTGGCATATGCTTAGCAGTTCACTCATGGATACCATATTTGACCTTTGGATTGCATAGTTTTTGTTGCAGTCATCTTGTAGTTCTATTGATATATGAGGATGTATATTTTTCTGTGGAGACTCTGATGTCTATACATATGTATAGTTTCTTATCTGACCACTTATATGTAGTATGATGCATTATACATGATGTATTTATGTGTGTGTATCTAGGTCTGTCGTTTGGTAATATATGAATATTATTTGTATGGTGTTTTATTCTGGATAGGTCTTGTAGTCATCATAATAGTGTATTAGATAAAGATTAAGTATATCGATTCATGAAAGAAAAAAAGAAAAACATATTTAATGCTTATTTGATACAATATTACGGATGGTCGCTCCAAGCAAGCTCTATTCTCTATATTAACAGATAGTATTACTCGTTAATACTCTTTGTAAATATGAGTCTCGGGGTAGGGCGTCACAGCTTGGTATCATAGTGGTATTTAGGACAAAATGTTATTTAGTACAAGATAGTTTAAACATACAACACATCGATGCACAATACCAGTTCAAGCATTATCCCTGATCGTAGTGATCCTTATCGTGTCCTTAACCATTCTCGTATCCATTTGGAATAGTTTTATGTGGAATATCTCTAGGAATGTGTTACTTTAAATTCCATTGTATCCCTTTGGCACTTAATTTTGTTGATAATATCTTATCCATGCCAATAATTCTATTTTATTTCAACTTTCAGCTTATGTTTGTAAGAGGCATAGGTTATACTTTGGGTTGATAATACATCCATTGGCTCATGCCCCGAAGAGAGAGTCAAGCCGTCTAGTGGTTTTCGCTTAGAAGGGGTATATATGTCGACCGACCAAATCCTAAATCTTATTAGTACTCAGCCTTTTGCGCTTGGTTGTTCTTCTCCTCTATAAAAATTCGCATTTGCGCTTATATGTAGCGATTTTACTCATCTTGCTAGAAAGTCGTTTAGAGGTGCCGAGACTATTCTTGAGATTCAGGTATGGCTCTACACCTATGATTGTATATTTACGTGGATGGATATTTCGGACCATCACTGCGTTCTTGTAGCATTGAGCATGCTACAAAATCGTGTGCTTGATTTGGATGAGTTGTTAGTAGCGAAAGCTGGTGAGTCCACCTTGGAGTGGATGCAGTTTAAGGAGAGGTTCGAACTCAATTTTGTGCTAGAGTTAGAAAAAGAGATACTGGTCAGTCGCTTCATTGATCGTAAGCAAAAGAAGTTGAACCATATCCGAGTATGTCACATCATTCGAGGCCTTGTCCAAGCATGGCCTAGAGCATATTTCCATTTCCTATAAGAAGAATCATAAGTTCGTGAATGGACTTAAGAAATATTTCAAGAAGCCTCTTATGATATAACTAAAATTGACTTTTAAAGAGTTAGTGGATGCAACCCTCTATCTCGAGGCGGTCGAGCGGGAGAAAGATAGTGATGATGAGGCGATGATTTGGGATAATTTGAAAAAGAAGCGCTTTCCTTTTCCACAATCCAAGCCTTTCCACCGGAACAAGATGAAGAAACATAATATTCCTAGTTCTCAATATCATGTGACACCTCCTTTGGCTTCAGCAAAGGGATGTCACAACTGTGGGTCATTCGATCATTTTGCCAAGGCATGCCCAAAGCGTCGTATGTGACAATATTGTAAGAAAGAGGGTCATGAGATATCTTCTTATCCTAAGAGGCATAAAGAGACAAGTTCAGGGGATCATAATGTGGCGAGCATCTCAGCCTAGAGGTACACCTTCTATTATTGTGGGCTCGTTACTATTTCATTATCGATCAACTCGAGTTTTATCTGATATGGGTGCGTCACATTCCTTCGTATCGAAAGAACTCGTCGAAGCTTTATCTTTGTATGTTGTGTGTATGTTGACTTCTCTTTGGATTGCGAATTCTATTGAGGGATCTGCAATGCTCAGTTTGATGAGTGGGAATGTTGAATTATTTCTGTATAGATTTTCTTTTCGTGCGGATTTGCACGTGATTTCTTCTTTCAGGTTTGATATGATACCTAGTATAAACTGGCTCATGCAATAAGAAACTGGGATTCTTTGCACTAAGAGAGTCTTATACCACCAACATCGTGATTCGCCTAATCTACTATCCCTCATTATTCGAGAGGTCGACCATGATTATGAGGCATCTTTATTTTCTTTTGGGTTTTGAGACCATGATGAGGACGATGTATCATATATTCTAGTGGTGTGTGACTTTGCTAAATTATTTGAGCCATTTTCAGATTTGCCATCCAAACGGGCTATCAAGTTCTGCATCGACTTAGTTCCTGGTGCTCAACTAGTGTGTTGGTCTCCGGCATGGATGTCGACTAAAGAAAATGAGGAGCTTACAAATAAACTTATCAATCTTGAAGCTAAGAACTTTATTCGACCTAGCTCTTCTCCGTACGGTGTTGCGGTGGTATTCGTGAGAAAGTCCGATGGGGCTTAGACTATGCATTGATTATCTCAAGCTTAATGAGTTAACCATCAAAACTGTTATCAATTACCGAGGATCGACGATATGTTTATTAATTAAGTGGGGAAAAAAATCTTTTCTCAAAATTTATCTAGCTTGGGGGTTTCATCGGCTTTGAGTTGCAGAGGACAGCATTCCTCTTACTGCAATCCACACTCGTTATGAATGGATCATCCTTCCATAGTAATAAGAGGGAACATAAAACCTTAATTCATACAAAAGTCTTGTGTGAGAGAAAAATAATCTCAAAATATGTTAAAAGTCGTAATAGTAAATGGGACCAAAAGTGTGTGAAAACATACCTGACCTATCCCTGCATACATAGAGTTAGCACATAAAAGTATATACTACTTTACAATAATAATTTGGTGTACCTAACTTCAAAGTGCTAAGGTGTCTAAATGTCTACATCTACTTTATCTATATCTGTATCATTGCTTACCTACATTTTAGTGACACCCCTAAGGGTGATAATTAACTAAACAAACAGAGAAAACATCATCCATCCTCACATTCAATCACTCAATGCGTTGGATATATGTGTATAGTATATTTTGTTCCACGATAATTGTACTTAATTGAGCCGAAGCAGTCTACGTCAGACCGACAACCTCTATCTGATTGAGGATGAGCATAAGTGGTATTCACAAGCCTCCCCTCCCCCGGTATTAATCTATATCCAACTGGAAGCCTTCGAACTGGCTTACAACCTACATCAGGTCGAAGACTCGATAAACGCTCAAGTTTCAGCTCTCCAAGTATCCGCCTAAACCTAAATTCTAATGATCCCTTTGCATACATATCTCCACTGCAAAGTTAATCTGGAACTATCCTCATACTCCCGTCTGAAGCCTTCTTGTCAAGAGGTACCTAGACAACTACAATCTATCGTCAAATCTACTTCCTGAACCTCTCCTAACAGCTCCTTCATCTTAACCAGTGGTCTCAACATCCTGACTTGTAGTCTCCTCATCCTGACTCAAGTCCCAATACTCTGCCCCTCGAAGAATAATCATCCATCGTCGAAGCAGCTGACGTTGCTTTCCATCATGAAATCACCATCGTCGAATGATGAAATAACTGTGTCGAAGCACAAAATCCTTACGTCACGTCAAAACTAATGGTCAAAGGGCTACTGGACCGAATCCACTACTGAACGAACCATCATATCTTGCTCCTTGAAACCACACTATTATTTACGTCAAATAGGCGAAAATGGCTAATACTAATAGTAGCCGATATTGACCACTCTATTATAATTGATAACAATTACCCTGACCATACACTTAACCAAAACTAGTTAAATACACATCAAATGAAGATATTCATTGCGAAATTCAAGCTTATCGCCAAGTTCATCCTTCATCTTCAAATCCGTCATATGCCTACTGTTCCTTCGTAAATTCATCTTATCCTTGTCACACCCCATGTCCGTTAATGTCACTCGTTAACAGAATGCATTAAGTTTCGTGAAACGTTATAGGAAAACAGAAACATTACAAGACAGATATAAAATAACAGCGGAAATTAAAACTTTATTAAGCAGAAAACATCATGGTTCAAAACATAGTTACATCATGAGTCTGAAATACATAAAACCCAGTACATCAACTTAAACTTTATGTCTTGTACTAAAACCATCAGATTACAATAAACATGAAAAGAGCATAATCCTCAAAAACATAGTCATAGTAGAGAAGATATGAAATCAAGCAACATTTAAGCAGCTCCAAGCAGAAGGAAAAAAGAATCCCGATCAAGCTTGAATATTCCCACCCTGAGAACCTAAGGGGGAAACGGAAGAGAAAGAAGAGGAAACAAAATAGGTCAGACATAAAGTTTGGCGAGTCCAGTTACTTTTAGCATATAAATAAGTAAAAGCATCATGACAGGCATATAAATTGGATAAGAGGTAGACAACAACCTATAAGGCAGGTATGACAAGGTAACAGGATAAACATGATATAATAAGTAGCGCTTCCCTAGCACTTTTCTTTCTTTGCACCAATACTGGTATCATATGAATAAGACGATCCCAACAAGTATAAGATGGTAGACCTAGGCATAATTCTAGTGAGAGGTTTAACCTCATACAATAATAGATAGCCCAACTGAACATACCGGAGTTACCCCTAATGATAATAATGGGCTCCTAAACATACCAGAGTCTAGATGTAGCCTAATTACTACCCCAATCGATCGACTCCCTACCCGCATGTACCCAGTGGTGGCCCCACAGTAGGATGTATCACTTCCTAAAGTGGCAACCCTTCGTTTTCACGATGTGCACAACCATATCTACCGATGTCACGGTGTCTTAGCCTCCTCTTGTCCTAACCCATGCACGCACCTGACCACATCGGAATGCGCTTCCCACACCGTCCCTTCTTTTGGATCTCTTACAATCAAGCCAGTAAGTGTGCTCCGACTCCGACCTAGTTCGGAGTACTCGTTTGATACTTATATACGGGTTACTAACTGAAATGGGTCCCACACACAAGATGATACAAGCTACCCCCACACTTGCATCCCCGCTACTAAGATTTGCACAGGTTAAGTTTGTGGGCCTATATATAAATATTACCCACCACCCCAAGATATACTTAACCCTCCCACTATTTCAAGCAAGTTTACTTAACACCTACTCAAGTTAACATGTTCATGCAATCCCTATGGATTCAATCATGTCAAGTATTCAAATTCATTACCATTCATTCATTTATGGTTATAATATGCTAGACCTCCCACATTAAGCCTACAACTTGTGGATGTTGGATATGCTGGGTGGGTCCGGGCAGACTTCTTCCATAAGTCAGACTTAACCTCGTGTCTCAGCACGTTACGTGTTTATGCACTTAGACCCCTCACATTCGATTCACCACTTGTGGTCGCTAGATATATCAGGCGGGTTCGGGCAAACTTCTACCACAAGTGCAATCTAACCTCATGTCTAAGCGCGGTTACAGTTTCTAATTACTGTAAATCTAGGCATTTTCACTATTTAACAGTTATCCATATTTTATTATAGGTTTTCATGCCCCTTTTCCAAGTCATATTCATCATGTACCATATACCCCAAACTAATATCTAAATCACAATTTGATTTATTTTCGAAATCCATATTTATGTATTTAATTCAAGTTATGCCTAAATTTTCCAATACAAGTATGCCCCAATTTTAACGTTTTCCCCTCGTTCCCGATTTCACGCGTTCGCATATTTCAGTGGTATGCCTAGGCTCGAAGGTAGCTTGACTATAAAATAAAAAGGGAAAAGAAGAAGGAAAGAGAAAGAAATAAAAATAATAACAAGATTGACATATGATGGCAGGAATAGGCATAGCAACTAATAAACATATAGTAACAAAATTGGGCATAATGACAAGATAAGCATATAGGAACAGATCTGATGAACATGTGATAATATAACCGATTAGGCATAGTGTCATGATCATAAACAGGCATGATGAGATCTAATCAGTGAATTAGATATACAAATAATGGCAGATCTGACATGACAAATAGGCATAGGCTTTGATCCAATTCATAGTCATGTCAAAATAACTTAGATACACTGGTGATGGCAGATCTGATATGATTTAATTAGTCATAGGCTTAGATCCAATTCATAGACATGTCAAAAATAACTTCTAAGTATTTATATCTAAAAATAACGTAGACTCACTGTGATTGGATCTAAGAAACAGACGAATAATTGCAGACGTTGAAGCAGAGATCTTTGAATTTGTCTAACTCTTGTTGTAGAAGAAAAAATAGGCTATTTTAGTCTAGGCAGAGGCAGCATCTAGTTCTCCATTGTTTTTGAATGAATAAACAATGGGTATAGGGTCTTATTTATAGTCATCAGCCAACGAACAAAGCCTAGAATCCAGTCCACATTCTGAAACGTGAATCTGCCCCGGATCCAGGGGGTGTCAACATGGGGGTTGACACCCCTATGTAGGGGTCGACATGGGTGTTGACACCCCTATGATGGTGTCGATCCCTAGGTCGACACCCAGAGCAGTAAACTTCCCGCCTACTTCCTCCACGTGATTTTGAATTGTTTTGAAATTCTGGAATGTTTAATTAGCTTATATATGTGTGTAAACTTCAAACCTTAATATCTTCTTCATACAATGTCCGTTTTATGCAAACTTGTTGTCTATCTTAAGTAGAATTTCGAGACGGACGCAATGGCGCGGTCCTGTTTTACTTAATTACAAATATTTAATTAAGTATTCTTTGGTTTATCATCTTTAGTGTTGTTAAAATTATGGGGTGTTACAATCTGTTCGAGTTAGATTCATGCACTCAACCAGTACGCACTAAACTACTTTTGTGTTTTATTGGCAAGCACTAGCAACTCAAGAAAATGAGATTTTTCCTAATACTAAGTCGCCAACGAACGACGCTTTAACTAACTAAGTAAACAATCATCCATGTAACCAACAATGATATAATTATTTAAATTAGCAAACAAACATCCAAAATAGCATCCATGAAATAGATAAAATCTATCTAAAATGATTGGCGATGATTTATTGTCAAAATAGTTCAATTCTACTAGTAGTGTCAAAATAGCGCAATAACACACAAATGAGTAAATATATGTAATTTAGATTTAATTTAACTAAACCACTTTTTAATTATTTTATTTATTATTAGCTAGGTTCAACTATCCTAGAAAATATTTTAGTATTTTTAAATCACCAAGAAATGCCAAATTTTAGCATATAAATGATTACATTTCAGTGAGGGACAATATCACTTACTTTAACCAAATCAATCTAAACCGACATCAAAGTGTATATCTCTTCAATACGAGTCCATAAAAAAAGTGCATCCAAAATGGATCTCGTATGTAAAAGTTATGCTACTTAGAAGTTTATAGATTTGAACGAATATTGAAACGACACATCTAACTTTTGGCCGACCTTTGACCAACTGCCATGGCTGCCCCGAACCTTTGATCGACACTAAACAACCTCCATCTGAAGTGCCTTCCTCCAGGCTACCTTCACTAGAAAATTCACCGTCCAATCATGCTTCGTTCACCGAAAAAAGCCAAAAATTCGAAATCACTAAATCACATATTTCTTTCTTATAAGATATCTGATCGACCTCAAACCTATGCTATTCTCTTCTTTTTTTCAATCCTCTACACTTGTTTTTAGTGCTAAGAGATAATTTTTGACGTTTTGACCGCAGTTTTCAAAATATTAAAGCAAACATGAAGTCGTTCTACCTCGATTTTCGTGCACCCAGATGATTCGTTGATGAACGGACACAATGGATGACTTTGTATCGACGATACAAACAAATTTTATGTTGAGAGTTTTGGCTGAAAGTGGGCTTATTATCGAGAGCAACGTGGACCATTGAAAGTTAGGGTTTAAGGGAGCTAGGATTATGGTTTAAAATAAAATAACATTATTATTTAACTGTGTGTCCATATTTATAGTGATGTCCAATATGGGCTAAATGGGCCCGAAATTCGACTGACATGTGCCGATAAACCATCTGTACATAAAAACGCCTTCTAAAAGCGATGGAATGTCTCGAAGCCAAATTTCATCATTTTTGACACCCGACTTTTTTCGAATGTTCAGTTTCCATAATTGAAATTAACTCGCGTTTAGAATTCACATGACCAAGCAGTAGATCCAATCGCAATGAAGTTCAACTATGTACAAAAACTCACCGCTACGATTCTATAAATAAAAAATCCGACACTGCGTCCCGTAATGACAATTTCTTGTATATTTAAAAATCATCTTACCCTTGAAACGTCGAAATATGGCGACCTTATGCTTTTTTTCACATAACAAATTATTCGAAATCAATGAAAATGGTCTCAAATACTGATTATATGGTTTATGAAACATCTCCCTTTGCAATCGTTAGATAGCTAATTAATATTTGAATGTCCAATCGTCAAATTCGTCAAATACACGGATTATTATAATAACTGTTCAGGTTACTACTTGTTGTTTACTCAGATGTTGTATATGTATATTAAATTAGGCTATTACGGTGACGGTAAATTTACCATTTCCATTATCAGTAGATCGATAACCATTTTTGATTGAAATCGATATACCAGTTAAAACGGTTTGGTAACGGTAAATTTACCATTTTTAACGGTAAATTAATGGTAACATTTCTTCAATACCAACGGTAATGGTAATTTTACCAGCTAATTCAAAATATAAGTATTCATTTGATATGCTTTATTACATGCATGTAGAACCAAAAAAATGATTATATTTAGTTCAATAATCAGGTGAAATAATTTCAAGTACACTTATTTTCTTTCTCATTTATGTTTTTTTTATAAACTAGCACTACATATAGTATAATAAAGATGCACTGTATACAAAAATATGTCAAGATATAAACTTTGATGGACAAACGGTAATTTACCATTACCAGTGTAACGGTTACCAGATTATCGGTATACCAGTCTTCAGTATACCAGTCGATCGGTAACGGTACGGTAAGCAATTCTGGTTTATCAGTAAAAATGGTACGATAACGGTATTTTTCAAATGGTAACGGTAACCATTACCATAACAATCCTATATTAGATTAAAAGTTCTTTCAATATGTAAAGACTTACAATATGTTATATATTATCTTATGTGATCGTGATATTATGTTCTATCTTTTACTTCTTTTCCCCTAGTTATCTGACTTTTCGGTAATTGGTTATTCGGCTTCTAAGTACCATTGACGTATTTATGTTGGAAATGTTTTTATAAACACTAGATGAATTATTAAAAATGTTGGAATAAGTGTATGAATGACTCATGTATGTGAATAGTCCCACATCATGGGATTATATGGAAGAAGCAAGTATTTATACTTGTTTCTAGGAAATCATGTTGGGGCCTTGGGCTTCTAATACATGCTTTGTTGTAAGGAAGGAGACCATGCATCATGACCACCACACGCGCACGCGACCGTCCGACTCGACTCGACCCGACACAGCCCGGTCTGGTTCGGTTCAGGCTCGGGTTTGTGTTAAGAACAAGATTTTGATCGATGCCAACATATAAAGTTGCAATGAAGATCATTTCATAGAGATAAGGTTTTATATATACAAATATACATTGATTCATGTTAGAAATAAGTTAAAATCTATCCTCAAAGTATAACACGAATGCACAAAATGTAATATCATATCTTCGTTGCTGAAATCTGTATATTTGAGAAATTGAAAAAGTCACAGAAAAAGCCCGAACAGTCCAGGCTTCGACCGGGAAAGAGCGCAGAGCGATCTGGACTATGTACCGAGGTCCTCCGATCCACAACCATAAACCGGTCGACCGGTCCAAATATGGGCAGTCGACCGGTCAGTGTGTTTTTGCACATAACGACTATTTTTCTGGAAGTTTTAATTTTAATTAAATTCAACCAGTCGATCGGTGATTTTTAACCTATTGACCGTTTTTAAACAGAAGCAACCTTTCATATAAACACTTCCATTTCTTCAAGAGTTGCGTCTCTTTCTCTTCACCAACAATCATGACTATTGTTTGTAACTTTTCACAAATGGTTACAACTATTTATTTCTAATTTAAACATCATGAAATCATCATTTCAATTAACCAAATCATTCTATATTCTCTCTAATTTCTGAATTGCATTTTCATACTCTTTGCAAAACAAAAGCTCTCCAAATTTAAATACATGTTGAATCCTTGAATCAATTTAATATCATTTGATTCAATAAGCATTCTACTTCCTTAAATCTACACATTCAAAGTATATACTCGAAGATCAGATTATAGGAAGATTGTACTTAAATATTGACTATCCGTGTTGAATCAAGAACACAAAGCAAAAGTCAAAATCATTGTATTAGTTGAAGTACTGTGTGTGATCAGGCAAGTGTTGAAGTCCCCAGTGTTGTAAGAGGCAAGTGTTAAAGCCCTCATGTTGTTAGAGGCGTGAAATCCCATTCGACTGCTCGGGTGTTGTATACCTGTTCCTCTGGGTGAAGTGAGGTGGTTGTTAGTGAAAATCCAAAAGGAAGTCTGGGACTGGACGCAGGACGGTGCTCCGAACCAATATAAAATTCCCGAGTGTGATTTTTCCTTTTTACTGCATTTACTATTTTATATCTATGATTAGCTATTATTTCATACTTGTGTGTTATATACCATATTACATGATCCGTATGTACTATACTAGCACGTACGCATGCACATTTTCAGTTTGGGCTTTGGGCTTTGTGTAATAACCCGTATTTTAATAACAAGATATAACACAAAACAAGGCAGAATTAAATAATAAAATCTGAATCAAGGGAAACGGGCTATGCCATTGCGTTCGTCTCGGAAAAATATGCGAAATAGAGTCTGAGTTTTCGAAAATCGGAGTCCGTATGAAGAAGATATGGACGAACGAAGTTAGGCAGAAAAACCGAAAACAAGCCAGAATGCACTGGCACACTTGGGAAGTGCGCCAGCACAAAAATACACTGGCGCACTTGGGAAGTGCGCCCGTGTCGAGCCAGAAACCTGCACAGCCTTCTGGCTTGACCCTGGCTGGCCTGGTGCACCTGTTTTGGCCCTTGGTCTTGTTTTGGAGGCTTGTGACGATTTTTGAGGGCTGGGATCTATCCTAGGGTTAATCCTATGGCCTAAAACACTTGCCTAATCTATAAATAAGACCCTAACCTACCCTAAATCATCATTAATCTATCCTACAACTAAACTATGGCAAAATCAATCCTCTCATGGCCTCCACTCTCTTCATAAATTCCTAAATCAAATTTCTAAGAGATTTCCATGCATACAAGTGTATTTAGGCTTGTATGATCCTCTTTAGCTTGCATTAAAGTCTTGTTTCTCTATTGGCATCATAAAGGAGGAGTCTTGATCAAGTTTGCTTGCATTTTGGGGTTTTAATTTGTTGCATAAGGGGTTTCTTACATTTGTTATACTCATTTGAGTCCACATTAGCATTGTAAGCCTATTTCTACTCTTGTATTTTAACTATGAAGTTAATATGTTATGTTGCAAGTTGAGTTTGGGGTTAATCATGATATGTGCTTTGATCTTATGATTTTATGCATAAGCTTACTCTATGCATGTTAGTAAAGTCATTACCTTGGCTTTATGCATAGAAAGATGTGATCTTTGGTTGGAAATGTTGCATGATGCAACTTTGAAACTCTCATAAACCTTGTATTAACATGCATATAATGTTATATGCATGTTACTAGTCCTTATCTCATGCTATCTATGGCCATGTTCTGCCTATTTGCCAAGTTTGATGTTATGCATGCATATGAACCTTATGCAAGTTGAAACCATGTTATGCATGCATATGAACCTTATGCAAGTTGAAACCATGTTATGCATGCATATGAACACTATGCAAGTTAAAATGATGTTATGCATGCTTAGGAATATTTTGCAAGTTGATAACATGATATGCAAGTTTGTGATCACATCTTTGTCTCATATGCCACCATGTTTAACTTGTGGCTCCAACACCTTTATGTCATGATTTTGCCAAGTTCCCTCTTTCTATCCTTTATGCGCTATTGCGATATGTAAGCGAGGGGATTGCTTTTGGGGTTGGGTAAACTTAAAAGACATAAAAACGTAAGCTTGGGAATTTACCTATTAAGTTAGGTCTACCCATTGGGAATTTACCTATTAAGTTAGGTCTACCCAATTGCTTGAAAATTTGTAATGTGTTTTGGAAACATGATGGACATGACACTTAGAAAACATGAGGATGGCCAACTCGAGGTTGGGTTGAGCTTGTAGCATAAACCTACCCGGAACCGACCAGCTTAACTAGTGGCTACAAGCAATAGGACCCAATGTGAGTAGTTGGTCATGTTGCACGTGAAACCCGAGGTTAGACTAAGTTGTGGTGTAAACCTACCCGGACCCGCCCGGCCTAACTAGTAACCACAACAAGGTCTAATGTGAGAGGTTGGGTGCATTAAATTAGTTAATGCCACATGGTAGGGTTAAGTCATGGACCGCTTGAATACTTAACCAATTAAACACGATGGGTTGATAGGGTTAAGTCATGAACCTTGGGTACACTTAACCAACTTGGTACTTGGATGAGTTGGGTTAACCACGTTTAACCCATTAAGTAAACCCTAGTTACGTGGTCCTTTGCACCAGTAACCCTCTTAGTTGTATCATGATACCCTAGGGACTAGGCTAGGGTGGGGCACGATTACTGGGATGACATGTAAGCGACCAAGACGACGGCTGTGTAGGTGCGCCGGTGTAGGTTCAGGCGGGCCATGGTCGTGCACATGGTCCGGAGTTGAAAAAGCAGGCACGGGCACCAGTAGGTTTAAACTGTGCGTGCTTGGTTTGTGTCAGTGGTTGACACCCTAGGACTTGATACACCCTAGGGTGGACCTAGCACAGTTTAGCTACACTTCGTAGTTGGGCCGTATGACACCGACACTTGACGAGTTAGGCTTTAGGAGAGCCGATCGACTAGACCGTGCAAGTTGGACCTTGATTTAGGTCATTCATGATGGTGGGCCAAACTTGGGCCTGGGGATCACCTCTTGTTTACACTTGACACGACTTGTGATACTAGTACACTTGGTGAAAACCTCAATCTTGTTTATGCGGTACCACATTTGATCTATCCTGTTGACTTCTTACCATGCCAGTTATCATCCTATGACCCATCCTTGTTTATATATACTGTTAACTTTATTAGTTGTTGTACAATTGTAGATAGGACTTACCAGTCTTTTGACTGACCCATTTTCTTTCGCCTCTTTTCTTTCGTTCCCCCCCCCCCCCCCCCAGGTTTACAGGGCGGGAACACCAGCACTTAGCTTGGATCTTAGCTGCTTTTCTTGGATAGCTCATGTATGCTTCGGACTTGAGCTTGCTATGGTTTTCTACTTGGGGATAGCTACTTCATGTTTTCCTTTTCAGTTACAAGTTTTATGTTTCTAGACTTTGTTTATGGAAAATAATTAAGTACTGTGTTGTAACTTAACCTATGGATTTGATATGCTAGCTTTTATCCGCTGCTATACTTACTCTGTTTTTACTTATATGTCCTGTCTTGTGATATCTGCATGCATGATTACCTGATTTAAACGCCCCTCCAAAGTCAGTGTCCTTGCAAGAGTGGCACTAGCGGAGGTGGGGTGTTACATTTGGTATCAGAGCATAAGGTTTACGAGATTGGAGCAAAAAGGGTTTTAAAGTTACTTTTAAAAGCTATTTTCAAAACCAATTGAGTATTTTCCAAAGAAAAAGTCTAGTTTATTTTGAAAGGCTATCCCCCAAGAGCCATGGGCACTATCCTTCGTTTCCTCGTTCTAAATCTATCTTTTCCTTTTTCAGCATGGCCGATCTCAATCTTCCTGAGGGAGTCACCATTCCCGGATGGTTCCGGAGGTACTTGGAAGCTAGGGCCAATAATGCAGGTCCAGCAACCACCCCCACTATCACTGAGGTTCCACCTCCTCCACCTCCTCAGCAACCACAAGCCGATTTCGCCAAGGTTTGCAAGGACTTCAATGCCATGGGTGGCAAAAATTTTATTGGGACAGAGACTTTCGTGGAAGCAAGAAATTGGTTGAAGGAGACCGAAGATCTTTTTGCCATCTTTGATATAGAGGACCATAGAAAGGTTCTGTTGGCGGTTTGGCTACTAAAGGAGGAAGCTTCTTATTGGTGGGAGGTCACCAATGCTACAAGGCCCGTAGAAACCTGGGCCGACTTTAGGGCAAGGTTTGGGTTTAAGTTTCTATCATCTGCAGAGGCAAATTTGCAACAAGAGAAGTTCATAGCTTTGAAGCAAGGAGACATGACAGTGAGAGAGTATGTGAATAAGTTCAACCAGCTTGCCCGATTCGGTTTGGACATGGTCAATACTCCCGAGAAGAAGGCTCTACGTTTTGCACGAGGGTTAAATGAGCCATTACAAGTTCTAGCCATGTCACACATACCCATGGGGGCAACTTTCGAGAGCCTGGTAGACATGGCATTGCTGCAGGGAGAGGATAAGAATGGGAAGAAGGAAGTCAAGCCCAATGAAACTCAGCCTAAGAAGACAGACTCCAAGTGGGGAGGGAATCAGAGTAATCAGAACAACAAGAACAACAAGAACAACAAGGGCAACAAGAACAAGGCAAAGGACACAAGGAAGTGCCACTTCTGTGGGATTGTTGGGCATGTAGCCAAGGACTGTAGGAAGAAGAAAATGAAATTGGGTGGATGCTTTCATTGTGGAGAGACGGGACATTTTAGCAAGGATTGCCCTAAGAAGCAGGGGCATGGACAAACTCAGCGCGCAGGTTCATCTGGAGGGCAAGTGCATGCTCTCAACACCGCTCCAGTTCAGGACCGAGGTACTATTTCTGTGGAGAGTCTTGTTTATATTTCTGATTTTCCTGTTCGCACTTTGTTTGATTCTGGCGCATCACATACCTTTATTTCCTATGATGTTGTTGAAAGTTTGCACCTAAGTACTAGTCTTGTTGAGGATCCCGTTAGTGTTTCAAATCCGAATGGGGGTTCAGCCCATTTGTCTATGATCTATATGGATTTGAGGATTTCTATCTTGACCGTAGAATTCTCGTGTGATGCTTATGTTCTCGGGTTCACGGGATACGGGTTGATCTTGGGCATGGATTGGTTGTCCCGCTATGGAGCCATTCTCGATTGTGAGCATAGGGTGGTGAGACTCATGACTCGCCTTGGCAATACCCTAGAGATTTCTTGCAACCCGCTAGATCCCGTCATGCTATGTTATCTTGAATCTCTTGACTCGTCTATCGATGATCTGCAATCTGTAAGGGTGGTTCGAGAATACCCTGATGTTTTTGAAGAAGTTAAGGGGTTACCCCCTAAGCGAGAGATAGATTTCCGCATTTATCTGGTTGATAATGCTAAGCCAGTCTCCTTACCAGTTAGGCACATGGCCCCGCGTGAAAGGAGAGAGCTCAGTAAGCAAATCAAGGAGCTACTTGAGAAGAATTTATTAGGCGAAGCATTTTCGAATGGGGTGCTCCTGTGGTGTTCGCTACTAAGGCGGACGGCTCGCTTCGTCTATGTGTTGATTATCGAGAGTTGAACAAGCTGACCAAGAAGAATAGGCATCCATTACCGAGGATAGATGACCTCTTCGACCAGCTTTTTGGTGCTTCTGTTTTCTCTCAGCTTGATTTAGCCACCGGATTTCATCAGCTTAGGGTGGCCGAAGACAGCATTGATAAGACTGCATTTAGGACTCCAGACGGATTCTTTGAATGGCTTGTCATGCCATTCGGCTTGACTAATGCACCCGCCTACTTCGTAGATTTGATGAGTAGGGTGTTCAGGGAGTTCCTTAACAAGTTTGTTGTTGTCTTCGTGGATGATATTCTGATCTTTTCAAAAGACGAGGAAGAACATGCTAGACACCTCAAGGAGGTGATGGATACGCTTAGAACCCATCAGTTGAAAGCCAAGTTCTCCAAATGCCACTTTTGGAGAAAAGAAGTCCGATTTCTTGGGCATATAGTTTCTAAGCAGGGTATAGCTGTGGATCCCGCGAAAGTGGTTGCAGTTCAAGACTGGAAGACTCCTAAGAATGCAACCGAAGTGCGAAGCTTTCTCGGTCTGGCAGGCTACTATAGGAAGTTCATTAGAGACTTCGCTAAGATTTCGGCCCCTCTCACTAGATTGACGAAGAAGAACTTAGTCTTTGCATGGGACTTAGAGTGTGAGCTTGCTTTTCAAAGGCTCAAGAGGGCCCTTACCACAGCTCCAGTTTTGGCATTACCCGATGGCGGTAAGATGTTTACCGTGTATACCGATGCATGTGGCACAGGGTTAGGCGCTGTTCTGATGCAGGAGAGAAGAGTGATATGTTATGGGGTAGGCAACTTAAAGTTCATGAGAAGAACCACCCCACTCATGACTTGGAGTTGGCGGCGATTGTCTTTGCACTCAAGTCCTGGCGCCACTCTTTTAGGCGAAAGGTTTGAGTTGTATACTGATCACAAATCACTCAAGTATCTCTTCTCGCAGAAAGATCTGAATCTTAGGCAGCAAAGGTGGATGGAATTCTTGGCATCATATGACTTCGAGATAGCTTATACCCCCTGGAAAGGGTAATGTTGTGGCTGATGCACTAAGCAGAAAGAGGTTGACCCTAAGTTCTCTATTCGTTGAGATGAAGAATTTAGAGTATGTGGCAACCTTGGATTTCTCTTTGGCAATTGAGTCGATGACCGGTTCATTAGCATCTCTGGAACTCAGACCTACCCTTCTTGATCAAGTTGGGGCTTCGCAGAAAGAAGACCCTCAGATAGTTGAGATTATGGATAAGCTGATTCGAGGAGAGACGTCTAGTCATCTCGCTCGATATTCTATTGATGACAAGGGTTGGCTGAGGAGAGATGGAAGGTTATGTGTTCCAGTGGTAGGAGATCTAGTAAGAAAAATTCTTGAGGAAGCGCATCGCTATAAGTTGACTATACATCCAGGCGGAGATAAGATGTATAAAGATATGAAGCGTATTTTCTTTTGGCCTGGGATGAAGAAGGAGGTGGCAGAGTTTGTTTCTAGATGTATCATTTGCCAGCAAGTTAAGGCCGAGTCGAAGAAGCCCGGTGGGCTATTGCATCCTCTAGACGTTCCACTTTGGAAGTGGGAGAGTATTTCCATGGATTTTATTGATGGGCTACCAAGGTCAAGGAAAGGGAATACGAGCATTTGGGTTATTGTGGACAGACTTACGAAGAGTGCTCATTTCATTCCGGTAAAGAGCAAGAGGACCGCATCTTGGCTAGCGTCTGTATATCTTCGTGAGATTGTGAGACTTCATGGAGTCCCTTCTAGTATAGTCAGTGACCGTGACCCAATCTTTACAAGTCAGTTCTGGACTAGCTTGCAAGAAGCCATGGGCACGAGGTTGAATCTAAGTACTGCTTATCACCCACAGACGGACGGTCAAACCAAAAGGGTGAATAGGGTACTCGAGGATCTGTTAAGGCTTTGTATTCTGGATTTTGGTGGTACTTGGGAAGACCATCTTCCTCTTGTTGAGTTTGCATATAATAACAGTTATCAAGCAAGCATAGGGATGGCACCATTTGAAGCTTTATATGGGAGGCCGTGCAAGTCGCCTACATGTTGGTGGGAGACTACAGATAAGCTTATACTTGGGCCTGATATGATCAGAGATGCATCCGAGAAGATCGAGTTGATTCGAAGACGGATGAAAGCGGCCCAAGACCGACAGAAATCCTATGCTGATAAGCGAAGATCTGATTTGGAGTTTGATGTTGGAGATATGGTTTTCGTGAAGGTTTCTCCTTTGCGGAATGTGGTCCGATTTGGAGCCGTTGGGAAGTTAGCACCGAGATTTGTTGGACCCTTCCCTATTATAGAGAGGATCGGGCAGATGGCTTATAGAGTGAAATTGCCCGAGAAGCTTGCCGGAGTACACGATGTTTTTCATGTCTCGCATCTCCGGAAGTGTTTACATGAGTCAGCAGAGGTTGTTGAGCCAAGTGTTCTGGAAGATGTGGAAGTGGAGAAAGAAGCTACTTTGAGGAGAGCTCCGATTCGTATCTTGGGGACGGAGACCAAGAAGCTAAGGAATCGAGAGGTCAAGTTGGTGAAGGTTCAATGGGGTGAAGCCGAAGAAGACGCAACTTGGGAAACCGAGGAGAAGATGCGTGGGCTTTATCCATTCCTTTTTAAGGGTACACTCTCAATCTCTTTTCTTTGTTAGCATATCTTTCTCTTTGCTATCCATGTTTATCTAGTTATCGTGCTAATCTTGTCATGAGAACCTTAGGTAGAAACCCTTTGGATGAAACATGTTATGCTTGATGGTTGCAAGTGGTTGCAAGTGGATACTCGTGGATGCATGATACACATTAGGCACTAAGATCGGCTCACACACTCTCATATTGCATATGCATGAGTGTTTATGCTTATTCATGGATGAAAATTTTTGTGTTATCACATGGATGTTGCATATGGATGTATGTGATGTGCACACATATAGATGTTATACATTATGTTAGGAATTGCATACATATGGATTCATTTCACTAACATAATCTGCATTGATGATATTTGCATTAGATAAGTACATATACACACACCTTGGCATATGATCATACAGCATGTAGAAATTGTTAAGGACAATGGTTACTCGTGGATGATGTGGTGAGTAGATGGATGAAGGATGGTAGGACACGTTCTTCCTAACTTAGAGATTTCGGGGACGAAATCCTTTAAGGAGGGGAGAATGTAATAACCCGTATTTTAATAACAAGATATAACACAAAACAAGGCAGAATTAAATAATAAAATCTGAATCAAGGGAAACGGGCTATGCCATTGCGTTCGTCTCGGAAAAATATGCGAAATAGAGTCCGAGTTTTCGAAAATCGGAGTCCGTATGAAGAAGATATGGACGAACGAAGTTAGGCAGAAAAACCGAAAATAAGCCAGAATGCACTGGCGCACTTGGGAAGTGCGCCAGCACAAAAATACACTGGCGCACTTGGGAAGTGCGCCCGTGTCGAGCCAGAAACCTGCACAGCCTTCTGGCTTGACCCTGGCTGGCCTGGTGCACCTGTTTTGGCCCTTGGTCTTGTTTTGGAGGCTTGTGACGATTTTTGAGGGCTGAGATCTATCCTTGGGTTAATCCTATGGCCTAAAACACTTGCCTAATCTATAAATAAGACCCTAAACTACCCTAAATCATCATTAATCTATCCTACAACTAAACTATGGCAAAATCAATCCTCTCATGGCCTCCACTCTCTTCATAAATTCCTAAATCAAATTTCTAAGAGATTTCCATGCATACAAGTGTATTTAGGCTTGTATGATCCTCTTTAGCTTGCATTAAAGTCTTGTTTCTCTATTGGCATCATAAAGGAGGGGTCTTGATCAAGTTTGCTTGCATTTTGGGGTTTTAATTTGTTGCATAAGGGGTTTCTTACATTTGCTATACTCATTTGAGTCCACATAAGCATTGTAAGCCTATTTCTACTCTTGTATTTTAACTATGAAGTTAATATGTTATGTTGCAAGTTGAGTTTGGGGTTAATCATGATATGTGCTTTGATCTTATGATTTTATGCATAAGCTTACTCTATGCATGTTAGTAAAGTCATTACCTTGGCTTTATGCATAGAAAGATGTGATCTTTGGTTGGAAATGTTGCATGATGCAACTTTGAAACTCTCATAAACCTTGTATTAACATGCATATAATGTTATATGCATGTTACTAGTCCTTATCTCATGCTATCTATGGCCATGTTCCGCCTATTTGCCAAGTTTGATGTTATGCATGCATATGAACCTTATGCAAGTTGAAACCATGTTATGCATGCATATGAACCTTATGCAAGTTGAAACCATGTTATGCATGCATATGAACACTATGCAAGTTAAAATGATGTTATGCATGCTTAGGAATATTTTGCAAGTTGATAACATGATATGCAAGTTTGTGATCACATCTTTGTCTCATATGCCACCATGTTTAACTTGTGGCTCCAACACCTTTATGTCATGATTTTGCCAAGTTCCCTCTTTCTATCCTTTATGCGCTATTGCGATATGTAAGCGAGGGGATTGCGTTTGGGGTTGGGTAAACTTAAAAGACATAAAAACGTAAGCTTGGGAATTTACCTATTAAGTTAGGTCTACCCATTGGGAATTTACCTATTAAGTTAGGTCTACCCAATTGCTTGAAAATTTGTAATGTGTTTTGGAAACATGATGGACATGACACTTAGAAAACATGAGGATGGCCAACTCGAGGTTGGGTTGAGCTTGTAGCATAAACCTACCTGGAACCGACCGGCTTAACTAGTGGCTACAAGCAATAGGACCCAATGTGAGTAGTTGGTCATGTTGCACGTGAAACCCGAGGTTAGACTAAGTTGTGGTGTAAACCTACCCGGACCCGCCCGGCCTAACTAGTAACCACAACAAGGTCTAATGTGAGAGGTTGGGTGCATTAAATTAATTAATGCCACATGGTAGGGTTAAGTCATGGACCGCTTGAATACTTAACCAATTAAACACGATGGGTTGATAGGGTTAAGTCATGAACCTTGGGTACACTTAACCAACTTGGTACTTGGATGAGTTGGGTTAACCACGTTTAACCCATTAAGTAAACCCTAGTTACGTGGTCCTTTGCACCAGTAACCCTCTTAGTTGTATCATGATACCCTAGGGACTAGGCTAGGGTGGGGCACGATTACTGGGATGACATGTAAGCGACCAAGACGACGGCTGTGTAGGTGCAACGGTGTAGGTTCAGGCGGGCCATGGTCGTGCACATGGTCCGGAGTTGAAAAAGCAGGCACGGGCACCAGTAGGTTTAAACTGTGCGTGCTTGGTTTGTGTCAGTGGTTGACACCCTAGGACTTGATACACCCTAGGGTGGACCTAGCACAGTTTAGCTACACTTCGTAGTTGGGCCGTATGACACCGACACTTGACGAGTTAGGCTTTAGGAGAGCCGATCGACTAGACCGTGCTAGTTGGACCTTGATTTTGGTCATTCATGATGGTGGGCCAAACTTGGGCCTGGGGATCACCTCTTGTTTACACTTGACACGACTTGTGATACTAGTACACTTGGTGCAAACCTCAATCTTGTTTATGCGGTACCACATTTGATCTATCATGTTGACTTCTTACCATGCCAGTTATCATCCTATGACCCATCCTTGTTTATATATACTGTTAACTTTATTAGTTGTTGTACAATTGTAGATAGGACTTACCAGTCTTTTGACTGACCCATTTTCTTTCGCCTCTTTTCTTTCGTTCCCCCCCCCCCCAGGTTTACAGGGCGGGAACACCAGCACTTAGCTTGGATCTTAGCTGCTTTTCTTGGATAGCTCATGTATGCTTCGGACTTGAGCTTGCTATGGTTTTCTACTTGGGGATAGCTACTTCATGTTTTCCTTTTCAGTTACAAGTTTTATGTTTCTAGACTTTGTTTATGGAAAATAATTAAGTATTGTGTTGTAACTTAACCTATGGATTTGATATGCTAGCTTTTATCCACTGCTATACTTACTCTGTTTTTACTTATATGTCCTGTCTTGTGATATCTGCATGCATGATTACCTGATTTAAACGTCCCTCCAAAGTCAGTGTCCTTGCAAGAGTGGCACTGGCGGAGGTGGGGTGTTACACTTTGGCTTTGTGGTGTAGACACTTATATTTTTGGACCAGAAAACCTTGCCTTTTTCAAATTTTTTACGGAAAATATTTCTGAGCCAACTTTTACATGAAGCTGTAAACTCTTGACTCGTTATTTCAGTAGATCCGATTTTCTCACACATATTTTCGTTCATCCCTAATCCCTGTCTATATATTATCTTCAATTGTAGACGAGAATATTAATCTGAACAACATTTTCTTACCTTCGCCATTAAAAAAAAGCAGTTTTTTATATTTGAAAGTGCAAATCTGCACTGATTTATTGTGCAAGCAAATCAGTTATTCTTTTCAGAGGCTGTTTTATCCCAGAGGCGGCGGCGGAAGTACGAACTGGTTTGCACTACCGACCAGATCGCCGAATCGTCTTCAAGAAAGCGACCAAGTATGTGACTCAGCCATTGTTTCCCAAAAATTTGAAGAAGATATGAAACAATGGCTTCGACATCAAACCTCGATGATGATGCTCCTCCCTCTGCCTTCCGGATCCCACTCGTGACTGCTACTCCATTCAGATTAGAAGGCTTGCATTTCAAGCGATGGCGTCAGAAGATGGAGTTCTATCTGACGATGAGAAAGGTGGCTGATGCTTTAACCACCGACAAACCGCAGTTGCCAGACAAACCTGACGGAACTGATGAAGCGCAGATGGCTTCGTAGACTGAACAATCAAAGCAACTACAGATCTGGACTGAATATGATTACTTGTGCAAAAATTTCATACTCAATGGCCTTAGCGATGATATGTATGACTACTACAACTCGAAGGACAAGACAACGAAGGAGATCTGGGAAGCACTGAAAAAGAAGTATGATACAGAGGAGGCAGGGGCAAAGAAGTATGCTGTCAGCCGCTATCTCAAATACCAAATGACAAACGATAGGTCAGTGGAGATGCAGTCCCATGAGCTCCAGAAAATAGGTCATGAGATCATCTCCGAAGGTATGACATTGGACGAACAATTTCAAGTTGTTGTCATTATTGACAAATTACCCCCAGGTTGGAAAGATTTTAAGAATGTCTTGCGGCATAAGACCAAGAAATTTTCCTTAGAGGGCTTGATCACTCGCCTCCGTATTGAGGAGGAGGCGCGCAAACAGGACCAGAAAGAGGAAGTGTTGGTTGTCTCAAACCACAACACTAAAAAGAATATACCCGCAGTTATGAAACCAAATCAGAAGTCCTTTAAGAATCAGAACTGGCGCAACAAACAGAACGGGAATTCGCAAGAAAACCCAAAAGGACAGCAAAAACCAGCCCAAAAGAATGATTCTGGACAGTTGTTTCTATGTTACAACTGTGGAAAACCAGATCATATGGCACAAAAGTGTCGGAAAAGGCCAAGCTCTGCACCGCAGGCGAACCTGACTGAGGAGCCTCTTATCGTATGATTACTGAGATTCACCTTGTTGGTGGATCAGAGGGTTGGTGGGCAAACACTGGTGCTTCTCGCCATGTCTGCTATGATCATGATATGTTCACCACATACACGGCTGTTGATGATCAGAAAGTGTTGTTGGTAGATTCTCACACCACTAAAGTTGCAGGGGTTGGAAATGTGGAAATCAAGTTTACCTCTGGAAAGACTGTGATTCTGAAAGATGTTATCCATACTCCAGAGAAGAGGAAGAATCTGGTTTCTGGCTTTCTTCTTGATAAGGCAGACTTTACTCGAGTTATTGGGGCTGATTTGTATACCCTAACTTATAAGGGAACTTTTATGGGAAAGGGTTATGCTTGTGAGGGAATGTTTAAATTAAATGTTGAATCTAATAAAGTGACTATTTCTGCTTATATGTTGTGTGATTTTAATATTTGCCACTCTATATTATGTCATGTTAATAAACGAATAATTCATAACATGAGCACCCTAGATATGATTCCTAAAATGTCAGAATCTGAACCTGATAAATGTGAATTCTGTACACAAGCTAAAATCACAAAGAAACCTCATAAATTTGTTGATAGAGTTTCTGAACCCTTAGACTTGATTCATTCTGATATATGTGAGCTTAATGGCGCTTTGATTAGACATGGACATCGTTATTTTATCACTTTTATTGATGATTGCTCTGATTTCACCTATGTATATCTTATGAAAAATAAAAGTGATGCATTTGACATGTTTAAAACATTCAAAACTGAAATTGAGAATTAAGCAAATAGGAAAATTAAGAGACTTCGTATTGATAGAGGAACAGAATATGAATCTAGTTCAATTCTGGACTTCTATAAATTACATGGTACTGTACATGAAAGAACCGCACCCTATTCACCTGAAATGAATGGTAAAGCTGAAAGAAAAAAAAGGACTTTTACCGAATTAGTAGTTGTCTTCCTACTAAATACTGGTGCAGCAAAACATTAGTGGGGGGATATTTTACTGACTGTATGCTATGTTCTGAATAGAATCCCGAAATCTAAGAATAAAATTTCACCTTATGAAGTTTTAAAGAATTATAAACCCAATGTCTCATACTTTAGAACTTGGGGTTGTTTAGCATATGTTCGCATTCCAGACCCTAAGAGAATAAAATTGGCAAGTAGAGCATATGAATGTGTATTTATAGGCTATGCTATCAATAGCAACCGATTTTATGACCTAAATACACATAATACAATTTAATCAAATGATGCTAATTTTCATGAAACAAAATTTCCTTTTAAATTAAGGAATAATGGAGGCACATCAAGTATGCCTATTAGAACAGAACTTAATAAAAGTTCTGAAGCTGAACCTAGAAGAAGTAAAAGAGCAAGAACCGTGAAAGATTTTGGTTTGGATTTTTGTGCTTTTACTATAGAGGAGGATCCCTTAAACCTCCAAGAGGCCTTATCTTCTTTAGATACCGATTTTTGTCAAGAGGCTACAAATGATGAGATGGATTCTTTGGAATCCAATAAGACTTGGTATTTGGTAGATTTACCCCCTGGTTGTAAATCTATAGGCTGTAAATGGGTGCTTAAAAAGAAATTAAAATCTGATGACACTATTAATAAATATAAAGCATGACTAGTAGCTAAAGGTTTTAGACAAAAAGAAAATATAGATTTCTTTGACACTTTTTCACCTGTAACTAGAACAACATCCATTCGGGTATTAATCTCACTTGCTTCCATTCATAATTTACTAATACACCAAATGGATATTAAAACCGCTATTTTAAATGATGGATTAGACGAAAAAATTTATATAGATCAGCCTAAAGGATTTGTAGTACATGGTCAAGAATATAAAGTATGCAAATTAGATAAATCATTATATGGTTTAAAACAAGCACCTAAACAATGGCATGAAAAATTTGATAACTTAATCATTTAACATGGTTTTAAAGTTAATGAAAGTGACAAATGCATTTATTATAAATCTGAGAATGATATTTGCACTATTATATGCCTTTATGTAGATGACCTACTCATCTTTGGGTCAAACATTCATGCCATAAACTCAGTCAAGTCCTTATTAAGTGCCAATTTTGATATGAAAGATCTAGATAAGTCAAGTGTAATCCTTGATATTAAAATTACTAGATCAGAAAAGGGAATTTCTTTGGATCAATCTCATTACATTGAGAAAATACTGAAGAAATACGATTACTTTGACTGTAAACCTGCATGTACACCATATGATCCAAGTGTAAAGTTATTTAAGAACATTGGTGAAGGTGTTAGACAGTCTGATTATGCGAGCATCATTGGCAGTCTTTGGTATGCCACTGATTGTACTAGACCCGACATTGTCTATGTCGTAGGATTATTGTGCAGGTTTACCGGTAGACTTACTATAGAGCTCTGACATGCTATTGAAAGGGTCATAAAATACCTTAAACGAACTATGAACCTTGGATTACATTATGAAAGGTTTCCAGCTGTACTTGAAGGATATTCTGATGCAGACTGGAATACCTTATCTGATGATTCTAAAGCGACCAATGGCTATATATTTAGCATCGTTGGAGGAGCTGTTTCTTAAAAATCCAAGAAATATACTATTTTGGCTTAGTCCACTATGGAGTCTGAGATGATAGCACTAGCCACAGCTAGTGAAGAAGCAGAGTACTTGAGAAATCTACTAGCTGAGATTCCCTTATGGGAAAAACAGATACCAGCTGTATTGATACATTGCGATAGTACCGCAGCTATTGCAAAAGTTCAAAACCGTTATTATAACGGTAAGAGACGACAAATACGTCATAAGCATGCACATCACTGTTAGAGAACTATTTCTACAGGTACCGTTAGAGTGGATTACGTACGTAGTGATGAAAATTTGGTAGACCCTTTAACGAAAGAACTGTCTAGAGAGAAAGTCCTTAATTCTTCTAAAAGAATGGGACTATTGCCCTTAGATTGTTGAGTCACGCACAATGGTAACCCGACCTAAATGACCGGAGATCCCAAGAACTAGGTTCAATGGGTAAAAACAAGTTGTGTAGTGATAGGAGTTGAACATGCTATTTAATAAACCAAGAAGCATGTATTCCTGCAGTGATTAAAGGATGAGTTGACAGAAACTCTTAATGAGATCTATACTCTATTTGGAGTGGAGTACCTACCTTCAGGAGTACTCTTGATAGACTCACCTATGTGAATGTGGAAATGTGGTTGTTTCCTATATGAAGTTTTGGGCAAAACTTGTAGAGCGTTCACTAAACTGGGATAGACGTGCATGACCATAAATGCACGGGCTTATTTGATTGCACTATAGAAAAGGTTGTGTGTGGTTTGATGTCAGGAATAGAGTTCAAGACTACGTGTCACTCTAGTAAAAACTGAATTTATTCACTATTCAAAGGTTCAAGTCGGATGACATCTTTGTTTATGCACAATCTTATGTTTTTAGAAACTGCTCGAAAATATTTTTAAAAATTCAAGTGGGGGATTGTTGGAAACGTTTTTATAAACATTAGGTGAATTATTAAAAATGTTGTAATAAGTGTATGAATGACTCCTATATGTGAATAGTCCCACATCATGGGACTACATGGAAGAAGTAAGTATTTATACCTGTTTCTAAGAAATCATGTTGGGGCATTGGGCTCCCAATACATGCTTTGTTGTGAGGAGGGGGACCATGCATCATGACCACCACACACACGCGCACGACCGACTCGACACGACCCGACCTTGTCCGGTCCGGTTCGGGCTCGGGTTTGGGTTTTGTGGTGTAGACACTTATATTTTTGGACCAGAAAACCCTGCCTTTTTCAAACCGTTTTTTATGAAAAATATTTCTGAGCCGACTTTTACATGAAGCGGTAAACTCTTAACTCGTTATTTCAATAGATCCGATTTTCTCTCACTGCCCAATATTTTTGTTCAGCCCTAATCCACGTCTGTATATTATCTTCAATTGTAGACGAGAATATTAATCTAAACAACGTTTTCTTACCTTCGCCATTAAAAAAAGAGCAGTTTTTTATATTCGAAAGTGCAAATCTGCACTGATTTGTTGTGCAAGCAAATCAGTTATTCTTTTCAGAGGCTGTTTTATCCTAGAGGCGACGGCGGAAGTACGAACTGGTTTGCACCACCGACCAGAACGTCGAATCGTCTTCAAGAAAGCGACCAAGTACGTGACTCAATCATTGTTTTCCAACAATTTACGTCGATTCCTAAGGGTCCAAAAGTCAGGTTGCTACAGTTCAGCTGACAAAAGAGGTGCCATAGCCAGTATAAACAAATGTAATGCAAACAAGCATGCCTAAGGCATACAAACAAAATATAATATGCAGGCAAACATACTGCGTCCAGAAAGGTCCACAAATGGTCATCCACTCATTTCAATTGAACTAGTAGAAGGTAAGAAGAAAATCAGGAGTATACCTCTAGATATAAGAATTCATAGTCAATCATTGAGCTGAATTAGTGGAAAGAAAATCAAGAGACCCTAGCTTAGACTGTTATGGGGTATATTTCTCCATACTTGTTGGCATGTTTGATGGGAAGTTTAAAATTTGTAACAAATGGGGATCCGAATTTTAAAAACATAACATGTTTTTTCTTTTCCTATCATTTGAACCTACTAGTATTACCGTACAACGGTGGAAAAACCGACCGTTAAACTGTTCAATATTAAAAAAAAAAAAAAAAAATCGTTAAAACATGTAAATTATAGGGTGCTTTAAAAGAAGATGGAAGTAACTAATAAAATAGAAATTCAATTAGATTAAATTTTACATGTAAACCGACTTGGCACTAAAATTATACAATACAAAAAACATTTATCATATTTTAATACAAAACACCACTGTTCCCTGTGCTTAACAATACAGTACAAAAGACAATTTTTGGACTGCACACAGACATTCACAGCTGCTGCTGCATGCCACCCATTTGCTGAGGTGGCAGCCAGTTAGGCGGGGAGGTGGGCCCCACATCATACTGGGAGGCAGGGGTGGCAAGTTAGACGGGGGAGGCATAGGCCTAAACTGCGGCGGCGACGGCATGGAAGATGGAGGGTATCGCTGAGGTGGCCATGCCAAATGCATTTGAGGAGGGGGTAGCCTTGCCTGGGTGGTGGTAGGGGATGCATGGGATGAGGCACCTGTCCTACCATGAAGGTCAAGGTGGTGCAGGTATAGGTGTGGGCATTTGTGCATTGGGTTACACTGGGTTGGGTAGGGTTGGAGGCCCACATGCAAATAGTGTGTCCTGTTTATTTTTCTGTATGCCCGAATTGCTTGCTTCCAGCACTCTTTCTACTGGAGTACCATGATGCTCTTCTTTATTATCTTTTTTATATGCGTATAAGACTGTGATCTGCCCTGTTAGAAAGAAACTGGCCACTCATGGCCTCAATTGTTATTAGGTGCAAACTAAAAGAAATGAAAAACAAACAAATGAGCAAGTTTCAGATAAACATTTTAGTCGAAAGATTAAAATGCAATTTTGGCTTCCCACCAGATTTTAGTCAAAACATTTTAGTCAATAGAATATTATAAAGTTTACAATCTCTAACAATGATAGATGCTTATGAAACAACTATTCAAATAACCACATAATACGTGAACTTGAATCCTCTGCTTTGCATGTCTAATAATGATAAATGCTTATGATTCAGGCCATTTGATCATAATCCTTTGATCCACTAAGTTTCGGTGCTAAAATGTACCAGGTTTCTTAAAATGCACCGGAGGTAAGGTAGTCATATTTTGATTCAATGACTCAAATCATGCAGCAAGTAGGTCAGAATTGCATGTGCAGCAAGTTTTTAGGTAATAAAAGTTAAGGACAGATCAGGCCAGAGATGGTTAAAGTAAACAAGGGTTTAAAACTCAAATGGCATTGTCAGATTATTAACGAATCGGAGCTAAGCATGAACCAAGGCAGCTAATGTTAGTGCAGAAGCAAAACAAGGAGAAGCGTGTACAAATGCAATAGGACAAACATGCATGATTTGGCACGCATACAACATTTAAAACAAGGGTTTCTAACAACTAATTTAAGGATTCAACACTCATGAAATGACGACAACAAATTCAAACTAGCATCTCACTTAACAGTCAACAAGATAGGTCCACACATGTTCATCCAAGTGAAAATTGTATACAAGGCCGAAATGCAAATAAACTTGCACATGCATACATGTATCAGCTACTCAAAAGTGCAAATAAAAGCAAAGAAATGTAACAGTGCTTTAAAGTCATGAAATTGAACTGGCAACATATAAAAGAGTAGACCATCCTCATAACATGCATGACACAAATGAAACCAGTCCAGGATTTTCGCAAGCTGTAAAAAGGTGCACAAATCAGTTAAAAAAAGGTGCACAAACCAGTTAAAAAAGGTGCACAAACCAGATTAAAAAAGTGCACAAACAAGAGGAAGTCAAGAACAATTTCAGGAATACAACATGCACATGCAGTGTGGATACCGAATTGGAGTGACATGTATATACAGAATCAAGACATACGCTAACATCATAGCCAAACACTTGACTCTTTGCCCTGCCTATACGCGAGAATACTCAAGAGATGTAACAGAAAAGAAACAAATGATTTGCAATGAGTTGAGAAATAACATTTATTGACCTTGAATATATGTAGTGATTTGTATACTCCTTCCAAATAATATGTTATCTTTGGGATCCATATAGACCAAATAGCTATTTGTCTTTAAAATGCAATCCCTATACACGTTAGACGTCAGATCTTTACATCAAAAACCAGGCAGACCATACTCTACTTACCAATATACAAATTTCTGTTCATTTGATAATTCTGGAACCATATTAACTTAATCTCAAGAAAAACGATTATATGTTGAAGTTATACTAATTTTTTACTTCTTGTTAATACCTCAGAGAATTCACCATAACAAATTTTCACCAATATCACAAAAAATTTATCATCCTTAAAAATAAAACAACCTCAACATAAAAACCTAAATCAAACCTAGTCAAGCCTATTACATAATTGTATTGTTTATTGATTTGTTTGAATCAAAACAACAATAAAGACGCATCTTGCTGTTTTTTGAGAAATACTTATGAAGCACAGTAAAAGAAGACTTTTGTATAGCAAAATCAAAGAGGCTATAGATTTTCATAAGCTTGTATTCAGGCTCTACCGAGACAATTTCAAGCAGTGATAAACACATCACTCAAAGTAAAAGAAATAGTGGTAGAACTAAACAAAATTTTAAGGGAACAGAAAGCAGTATCTAATGAAAAAGAGATGTAATAAATAAATCTACCATGTCTACTTGCTCCATGAAATAATATCTTCTTAAGGCTACACATTATATGCTATAAGCAAACACCAATAAGACAGTGCTCCCCCACTGCTCTCATTAACATTGACATAGCATGCATACCGTCTGAAGCTAACAGTCTGCCCTGGCAGTTGAAAAACTCGATCAATTTCTTGTTGGCCTAACACTTTTCCTAGAATAAACCGAGACTCTAGCAAAGTTACAATGCAGCTACAAAAGTAGCTTACGAGTATCAACCAACTGACTGAACTCCAAATATATTAATAAATAGCATAATAAATGTTTGAACAGCTGTATATGGAATAAAATGTTTGAATCACCTTCAACTTTGTGTAACCTACAAGCTGGAAAACTGAAGTTGCATTTTAAGTTTTTAATTCCAGAAAACTATTCAAATAGTACAGTTATTAAACCACCTACCATTATATTAGAGACGCTCTAACAATTCACAACTCCCAAAAATTTGCATGTAAGTTTTCTCAAAATTTACAATCTATAAACGTCAAATGCACCACATAATCTAAACAAATCTCTATCAAGTATAGCATACATGCTTCTGAGGACTATCGAAGCAACGTTTTGATTATTTGTTCTCCCCAAATTCAAAAAATAGTGCATGTTACTCACAATTTTTAAAATATATGTAATTTTCAATGCCCAAAAATAATTAAAAATCCAACTTTAATAGAATGAACTAAACTCAAACAAACATTTAAAAGAAACTGACCCCCCTAAATGGCAATCTGAATATCAGCGCAATTCACAGTTCACAGAAACATCATAAAAGAAAAGGGATCAGTATGTTTACGTAACTACGACTCTGGGTGACAAGGTTTCTATAGAATTCAACTTAATCTTCACTTGATGCAAGTGACTGGGATTGTAAAGTATTCTCTCTTCTTCTTTATGATAGTTTTTTTCTACATGTTGGCAGCATTTAAGTAACGAAAACTTGAATCCAAGTTTGCATTAAATTATGCAAATGACCAAGTTGGGAAAAATAAATTTGACTTTTCAACTAATTACACACAAAATTGAAATTAAACCAAGGAGTGCAAATTGTGACTATATCCAATAAAACTGTTTGTGGTACTACATTGCCGTCGTCCAGGCAAGAATGGAAGGTAAGATTTCAAAAGTGAGCATGAACTTTTTGACAACTGTGTTTGCTGATTCAAAGCTATTTCCAAAATATAACACAGTACAATCAAATCAAAAAATAACTGCAGATGGTTTTCATCACACTGCAAATACGGATAAATTGCTTACCCACTACTTGTAGCAATCAGAGTTTTGATCAAACGCCATGTGAAGACATCGGCTGCTTCTTTTGTTAACTCCTATTTGTCTGTCAATATAGTACTGTTAAGGGCATGGATTAGGGTCGTTTTAGCCTATTCGTAAGGGGGTAAAAGGAAATTTAGGATTAGAATTTGTTTCAAAATTTGATAAACAAAGGAAAATTAATAGGCATCGGATTTTGAAGGGGGAAACATGGATTTGAGAAGAGATACGGGTTTACCTTGTTCATGAGGAGGTAGAAGGAAATTTAGGTTTAGGATATGTTTTAAAAATTGGTAAACGAAGGAGAAATAATAGACGTCAGATTTTGAAGGAAGAAACGCGGATATGAGAAGAGGTAGGGAGAAGAAACAGGGAGAAACACTGGATTTGAGAAGAAATACGGAGAAGAAGGGCAGCGGGAAGAAACATCGACGAAGAATGGGCATTTTAATTTGTAGAAATTGATTTTGGGGAATTCACAGTATGCAAACCCCCCTAACCGTCGATTTGATAAAAAAATTCTGAGCAACTTTTATCATTACAAGTGCAACGCATTGCGCAATGCTTTATACCTTAAAATATCAAAAATGATAAACCGAGATACCTTAGTTTCCCATATTATTTAGGTGTACGTCTTCTTCAGTTGGTTATCTGAATGCATGCCTTGGAAAAATAAATAAATCAAATAGTAGTTGTTAAACAACATTACTTTATAACTACATCTTAACTAACTATACATGCTTTCTACCTAAACTCAAATTTTACTGGAACATTTCCATATTTGATTCCTTTTTTAAACTTTAGAAAAAAAATATGAACACGCTTTATAGTTATATTCATGTCCTTTTGACATTTAGGTAGTATGGGGCAGTAAAAATCCCTAATTCGCTCTCTCTAAATTTCGAGGAGGGATAAAATAATGGTGGTGTCAACTTGTGAAGAAGAAATTGGGGAAACTTCATCGCCATTAGGAAGAGCAGGGATACTTAATATTGTTCGTCGCCACTGGGGAAAGTCAATAATTAATCAAACCAACTGTTAAGAAGACTTGTATTGCTCAAAATCAATTTTTTCCAAGGTCAATTTTTTTTTTCTTTATATTGTTTTCTTCAATATTTTTAGCAGTTTAAATTTTGATATCTAAAATCTCTTCGAAATATCAATTGTATTTCAAATTTATTTTAGATCTACCATTAGTATTTTATTTCTACTACAATATCCTTTGATAGATTTAAATAGATTACTTTACAAATGCAAAAAATTCTTATAATCAATCATTTTATTATCGGTTGATTTAAAATTACAATTTTTTTTTTTTAAGATTATACAATAAAACCGAAAGTTTTCCCATCATTGTGTGATTTTACTATTAATTTATATTTAAAGACCAAAACCAAACAGGTTTGGCTTGGTCAGTGGGTGGTTTACAAGTTAACTGAATGGTCCATTTGCTAATATTATATAAGATCCAAATGATTACGGAAATGCTACTTTGCCCGCTTTTCATTTTATCAAAAACTACGGTAGAGACAAGAAAATAGGAGGTCCACCCCTTCAATTACACAAATACCCCCCCTGAGTTCAATACTTGCTACCCCTGAATTCCGTATTTACCCCTATTTCTTACTTTTTAACAAAAACTTTTTCGGGTATTGTAGCATTTCTCAAATGATTATTAAGTCCATACTTACTAATGCTGCGAGGAAAATGTTACAAGTTTTGCAAACAATTTAACAGAAATTTATTTCAACATAATTTACATTAAAAAGGTACAAATGCAAAATACCAGCATGTTGAACTATTCTTTATCGCAGAAAGAGTATAGGTTATGATCATTTCTCCAAATTTTTATTTTGCTAACACAATGAAAGGCGTCAGTCAAACAATAGAGTACAAAAAGCATTGCCATTAAAATTGTACTCTATGCAGAAAAGTATTATGTCATTTGTTTACACCAAGCAAGTTGACAATAAGCTTCGTTCATTGGTTCAAAACGGACCATTGGGCCAAAGAACACGTCCGACGTGTCTGTTTTCCAACGGTTCAGTTTGAACCGTTGTGCCAACGGCTGGAATTCCAGTTGGGCGTTGGCTCTCGATATCTGAACAAAGAACTGCTTCCAAAAAAATTAATGTTCCAAACAAATGCCAAAAACAAGGTTATGATTCTTTGTTCTCCATGATATCTGAAGCTAACTCTGTGTCTTCATAGGGCAACCCATTGTCCTTTGCATCGCAATTGAACATACCTTCGTAGAGTGCCTGATAATCGAAATCTACAAGTTCCTGCTCCATATTGTCTGAGTAGCCAATCATATCTACATTCCTTGGTGAAGAAAGAGTTTGACATAACCAGTCACCCTCACAGTTCATGTCTATGCTATCGAAGATATCATCCAGGCTGATCGTCTGATCAAGCTCAAGACTCACTTCCTGATCAACTGCATCCTGATTCCGTGAACTAACAGTGTTGGACTTCAAAGAACATGAATCATCAGGGAACACTTCATTCAGCTCATCATGCTCAATGTTTGGTTTTTGATCAACTGAATCCTGATTCTCCGAACTTATAGTGCTGGACTCTTTATAACATGAGCTAAAATCAGGAAAATTAAGACGGGCATTGGTTCCGAACATGGTTCTAGCAGCATAGTCATAAGCATGGGCAGCTTCTACTGCGGTGTCGTAAGTGCCAAGCCATAAGTGTTTACCATGAATCGGTTCTCTTATTTCGGCTACCCATTTGCCCCATGTTCTTTGTCTGACTCCACGGTATGTGCATGTCGGATTTAGTGGACCTCCTTTTCCTGGCATGCACCCTTTTACTGACCCTTTTGCAGGCACTTTTCTGTTCTTTAATGGTGCATTTGTGCTGTTTATCTTGTTTTGTTCTTTCCAGTTTCTAATGATTTCTTCTACTGATTCTCCCCGCCGTCGCCTTCTCTTTTTTCCAGGATTTTCATTATCGGATCTGAATACATGAACAGAAACTACATCAGGATTATGATATTTTTCTGAAAATAAAGAAGAGTTGAGTTGAAGAAATTCATGCTTTTGGCATCCACATATACCACTTCGTCTCCGAAACAAAATCGTACTTATCATTGCATGTTCTGCGCTGATATGAAACAAACGAAACATCACAAACAAACATCAAAATGATGCATAGTTATCTAGACCAAACCAACCCAACAGTCCAACCAAAACAAAAAAAACCATGGACCAGTGGGTAATCCGGCCAAACCATGGACCAGTGGGTAATCCGGGCCGAAGGCCTAATAGACCGCCATAAGCAATGAACCATCAAGACTCAAAACCTTTGAAAGTCACAGTCCAATACGGTTTGAAGACCACGTTTGTATTAGTGTAGACCGGAAAAATATTTTTAACTTACTGAGCCATGCTTCAATAACGAAAGGCCTGTAAGTCTGATACAAGAATCAACCAAGTTACGCAAACTTATTTATAGCTGTAAGCTGGGGTGATGCTACATGTTTTCAAGAATGTGGGACTTAATATACAAGAAAAAACTGCAAATTCAAATAAGTCTAATATTCATTGGTTTCTAAAACAAAGTCGTATAAATTGGTAAGTTACTGTGTACGCTATTTGCATATAATCATAATCCAATGCAGTCATTTTTTTTTATAACTCTTGATCATTATTTTTTTATGAAATATTTTCATTTTGTCAATAAATGGTTTTAAGTACATAGCTAAAGTGTACCCTCTTTATTGGCAGTTAGCGTGGTTCAACCATCAAAACCTTCGACCATGAGTCATCGCGGTCTGATTCGCGGTTCGGTCATGATAACTATGCAATGATGAATTCTCTTAGGTCTATACATAGGACTGCTAATGTAAAATTTTATAAGAAAAAGTTTGTTAAACTACAACCATTTGAATTTTAAAAGGATTAATCTCATAAAAACTGATGCAGAAAACTAATAGATGAAACAAATTAAAATAACAGTGGAACAAATGAGTATTAGAGACATGAATTACTGGTCATATATTGGTTTTTGTTAATATACCTAATAAAATTGGTCGTTTTGCATGGTTAAGGTAAACATCCTCATCAATCATAACTTAAACAGTAGAATATAATGCGCATTATTGTTACTTAGTTACACTCTAAAAATGTCTAAGGAGGCAATTTTCTTTAAATAAATTTTTTTTGTTATGAAGGATACAAAATAAAACAAATCCCTCATTAAAAAATTATAATATGAAAGTTCAAATGATGTAAACTATATAAAATCTCACATAAGAAACACAAAATACAAAGTTCGACAAAGCGAAATAGAATAAAATGTTTAAAATCTAAATAGTCGAACTAAAATGGTAATTTCTGAATACCTTCGACAAATAACTTATATCATTGTATGTTATTGACAAAAAAGAGCATTAACCTAACAAAATAATGAAATTCATTCATAATGCGCCGAACAGATACAAATGACGTTTCCCTGTTGAATTTTTATAAAAAGAAGTTTTATTTCCCCAACTGTTGAATTGATGCTGCTACATATATAAACCTTAGCACTACGACCAAATAGCAGTATCCTGATCTCAAATAAATGCGTAAAAATGTATGTAATTGAAAAACTCAAATTGATATGATCTTTATGAATTTCATGTCCGGAATACTCGATCTAGAGCAGTTTTTTGTTCTACTCACGGTGAAGACGGAGAAGCGAGATCAAAAAATGGAAAGGAAGGCCGTAAAGCGTAAATTAGTGTTCAAACACAAAGAGGAAAATTAGGAAATTTATGTTTGAGTTAATATTACACCATCCGCCTTTTAACAACTTTTTTTTATAGTGAAAATAAAAAGAAATTGATGTCTATAACTATATTTGTAGCTTAAGTAACAATATCCAATATAATTTTGTTTGCACTCGTAAAAGTGGTGATCAACGGACGAATTCAAGAGTAGACGGCACAATCGCATATAAACCCTCTACCAAATATCCCTGCTGTAGCTGAGAAATGAATCAAATGATACAGTGACCAAAAAATGTGGGTACGGGATGCATGGGGAAGTAGTGGAATGCAGCATACGGCTGAGATTAAAAAGGAAAGTTATAATTGTAAGGTTAAAATAACTCTGCTGGCTGTACGTAGCTAGTGAACAAAATTACATTTCAGATACTAAATCCCTAGATCCACTTTACTCTAGCAATGGCGATTTACTAGAACATGAGATCGTCCCTCTCAGAATCATCATATTTAATACATGTGCCGATTAGATAGAGGAACATGAAATCTATTCCTCTATCTAATCGACACATGCGTTTCCTTTTTATTGGTTACAAACATTAAAATGATTGTTCAGATACCTCGTCGGTCCTTTCACGCCGTTCGCTTTCCTGACGGCCGTGCTCCTTTTTATCTCCATGTTTCGGTTACGATCCGTGTATTGCTCGGGTTTCTCTCTTTGTTCAGCGGATTTATGTCTATAAAACGAGCTATCCGTTCAGAAGTAGAAGAGGAAATTAGAAGGGAGAAGGATGCTGCCTGTATATATAACGGTGGGACTGACGGACATGGCTAGTTATTTCTGGGAAGTTCAGGATTTTATTTGGTTTTGTTTACTTGGCAAAGAAGTTTTCCTTCTGTATTCACGTCTAGAAAATCATGATTCCAACCTTGCTTTTGTTTTAGTGGGCCCTACCATAATTCTGCTAATTTAATTTTAAATTCAAACGAATGCATGTATTCAGATGGTAACGGCCATTCGTTAAATTACTCAATACCCATTTTAACCTCCTCTATTTGACTTCTGATTTTAACATGGTTATTGCCAGGCTTGTATCCGAAGTATGACGCGGTTCGGTCTGATGCGGTTTGAAGCCCAAACCGTTTGTCTAGCGGTTGATCAAAAATACAAACCATTATATTAACCGTTCAAACGGTTTGGTTTCATTTTAATACGGTCTGGTTTTGATTACTTCCATCAACAGTCAATTTACAATTGTGTGTTGTTGTCACTTAAACGTTAAAATACACGGTGCAATCCTGAATTGAAAGATTAGTTTATAACTTTATAAATAATTCAAATTTATGTTTAATGAAAAATAAAATTGTTTTAGTACATTAAACAAGCAAGATAACTCAAATAAGATTATAACTAGCATTATCTCGAAAAATTACGGAAACTTTTATATTGAAACTATGAAAAAATTCTTTGTGATAACGATTATTACTAATATAACAACATACGCCAAAAATAGTATATACATCGTTAAAATGAAAAATTAATTAGGAATTACTTATATTTTTATCATAAAGATTATTAGCATAGGTATTCGATTCGGTTCCGTTTAAGACGTTTGGGTCAATGGTTTAAACTGCAACTGAAGCGTATCATTGCAGGTGGGTTCGGTTTGGGTATTTGCTTTAGAAAGAGGATTCGGTTCGATTTTCTGCATCGCTTTTGTGATCCGATCTGGGTGATTTCTGTATTGTTGTGCGGTTTATGCCCACCCTAATTTGATAACTTAATTTTTCATGGCATTGGGAAACCACACTTTGTCGCTATCTTGTGAAGTGGTACTCTATTGAAGTACTCATTTTGGTATTTCTAAAGTTCGTACAACATCCTGTCCTGATATAGAGTGTCGTTTCTTTTGCTTCTTTATTTGATGGTCTCTGACCATATTTTGTCACCATAAAACCAACCAAAGCCCTAATATCTCAAGGTAAGATACTTTTTTCTTCAAACCGTTCAAATCAATGGTATTTTGAAATTACCAATTTTGTTTTATTCCCATAACTCAACTTTTTTATTTCAAAAATCATATTTTTAAGTCGAAAAAAATGCTGGATAAACGAGAAAAGGGTCCCAACACTACGTAACTCCAATTTAAACCAGCTCTTTCAAATGACCTAATTCTACTAGAAATCATCGTATTTCTGACGCGTATTCGGTGTCGCTATGGCATCACTAAATTTTTTAGCGACGCCGTAGTGACACAAAATGTGAGTTAGAAAAATGAGCGTCACTAAATTACCGAGCGTCGCTGAGGCGACACAAAATTGACGTCGCTATGACATCGCTAAACATTAGCGATGCCTTTGTGATGCATGTTTAAATAACGAAAATAGTGTCATAATGGCATCACTAAATCTTAGTGACGCCATTGTGACTAGGGGTGGCAATTAGACCTGGCCTGATGAACCCAGACCCGACCCGGCAGGTCTCGGTTCTAAGCGGATCGGATTTTGTTGGGTCTAAACTGTACATTTCAAAAATCTGGATCTGACCCAACTTGAGCTTCGGTTCGGTTCAGGTCGGGTCGGTTCGGCTCCGATTGAATAATAACACAAAAAATACATATATTTCAATGTTTTTTGGTCGGGTCTTTCGGGTCGAGTCTATGCGGGTCGGGTTTGATCGAGTCTTGATGGTATTTTTCATCACCTAGACCCGACCCGAGACCCATCGGGTTCAGTTCAGTTTTGGGTCTTTTCGGGTCGGTTCGGTTCGGGTTTTCGGTTGTCGGTTCTAATTGCCAGCTCTAATTGTGACTCCAACAGTCTTAAGTAGAAAATTCATCGTTGCACCGTCTAACTATAATTGCAAACAAAATAGAAGTATCATATAAAACCAAATCATCTATGTCAAACATGCCACATAATAAAACAATATAATAACAGAAAATCATATATCTGCAAAATTCATATACTTAACCAACAAAGTATGATAATCAAATACAATTTAAGTTAGGAAGAACTACTATTACAGCCCAATATGTTTGAATGACACTTAGTAACATAAATATGTATACCATACACAAATTTTGCTGTGATTGTGCTTCAAGCTGTTTGCAAATGAATTTGTTGCAATTGTATTAAAATTTGATTTTGGTTTCTCTCCAATGTCATCTTCATGTCTTCGGCCAAATGAGCTACCACTGGAGATCACTTCCTGCTTTTTTGCGCCTTTGACTTTCTAGTTCTCTCATTTGCAACTTGTCTGACATGTGAAATGCATAGTAGTGGCATTCTTCAAACCTAAAAGCCTTCAAGATTACTTTGATATGTTGATTCTTCCAACCTAAAAAAACACAAGTTTCAATAACATTGTGCATGCCTTGTGCATGTATAAAATAAATTTGAACGTTGAATTCTTGCCATGAGTTCACCAGAAGCATTAAAGATGCCTCCTCCCCCGATGCATAATTGGTGCCATTCAGTATTACAGATCCAGTAGTAGTTGGTTCCAAATATGGAGGTACAAAATTTCGAAGACCCAATTCTTTTCCTGTAAAAATCAAAACAAGAAAGCACAAAACCACGTATACATTAATTTAGGCTAGTTATGTCCGAGCTTTAGTTATCAGATCCAACTTTTTTTTAGTTAAGACAAGGTTTTTTCCATCAAAATAGCCGTCACCACCATCTCAATCCCTAACGCATACCACTATTCAACTAATATAGCTTAAAGTACAAGACTTCGACTAAGTGTCAATACTGCTATAACAGTTGCTCCACACAGGAAGCGACGTAAAAGTAACATACTATTGAAAGGCAGCCCAAGATCTAATGACCTAAACAATCACCAAAAGGCTAACATTTTTAAATTGACTGTCATCATGTAGGGTGAGAAAAATTTCAAACCAGATTACATAAAAGCAGAAATCAGTAACATGAAGCAGCACCAGACTAACGTAGCACCAGCAGTACATAACTAACAAAGAAAAATAACTTCTTATAGCTAACAAGTAATGAATATTTCATCAAAGGAAATTGTGTCATGATAGAAGTACCAATATTGTTAGTCCATTGGTCGAATTGAAGTAAAGGGTACAAGTAGGGTCGAAGGAGAGCTACAGCAACACCCAAGCTCCTCCGTTGTAGCTGCAGCTGCCAAGGAGATGGAACTGCAAACTCGAAACATCCCAAAAGCACAAACAGTACCCAACTCCAGTAACCAACCACAGATACAAGATTTCATGCAAATATAATGTCCTCTGCTAGGGCAATCATGGCCTAAATACTCCATTGACCTAAAAGCTAACGTCCCAACAACATGCCACCGTCTCAGAAGCCATTGTCACAGGAAGCTGCAGAGGCGGAGGAGCACCACCAAAGTACAGTAGAAAACTACCACTGAGAACCCCACACCCAGCATAATAACCTCAAATCATAGATCCATTTTCATAACATAGAAACCAACCAGGATTAAAGACAGCTGCAGATCTACTATTATCGGAACTGAAGAACACATATCCCATCATCCATCATTCCAACACAAAAATCGAAAAACCAAAGAAAAATAACGTCGTATATGCTGTAAACAGTCTCTTGAGGCAATTTCTGAGTTTGCATAGCATAGAAGGAAACAAGGAATATCCTGTAGGTTTTAGGCAAGACGATAAAAAAGATTCATCGTAGAAATTAGAAACATGCGAGTTTAAAAGGAAGGAAATTATATCTTAGGAGAATTGGGGTTTACACCAGTCACCAACAGTAACCAACAATAACAGGAAAAAATTAGTTCTTGCCCATAATTTAAAGGTCGAATTAAGCAAGTCATAAAAAAATGATTAATTTTACCTGTAGAGCCATCGATTTGAAGAGGAGATGGAGGGTGTCATTCGCGTTTCTCCTGTCTTAGGACTTGTCGTAGGCAGAGGCGAATATAGAGCCTTCAAAAGCGAACTGGAGGCAGACTGTCAAACTAATTCTGGAGTCCAAATCATCGGCGGTTGGAGCAAGCTTGCGAGAAGCGAGAGGGAAGAAATTAGGGATTTTTTATTTGGGGATGGTTTCAGGAATTGGAGCTGACTGAGAGAGTGAAGTGAGCGTGAATATATTACGTAGTAGCAATCAAAACCTGAATCATCGGATTAAGTTTTTTTCCACTTTGACGGCTTTGATTATTAGTAAGGTGTATGTGTGGATGACTGACGTGAAGCGTTGGATTTTCTGCTATTTGAACGGTTAAAATAAGAAACAAATTAGGACGTAGACCACTAATCATCAATGTCGTTGTGACGCCAGGATAATATCGTCAGTGTGGCGTCGCTAAATTTGTTTGGCGTTGTAAAGACATAGATAATTTCAAACACATTAGAGACGCCAGTTTGGAAACATTACTACATTCATGGCATCACTACTGCAAAGCTAATTAAGGATGCCTTGCTGACATTTTGCTTACAAAACTCAATTTGGCGACGCCGAGCCTACGTTAAGTCACTATTGCGTCGCTAATATTCGTCAGAAATTAGCCATTCTTCTTGTAGTGTAATGTGTTTGCTAGAAATTAAATGTAACAACCCTCATTTTTAATAAACGTTATTCGAGATATTTAATTAGATAAAGTAAATATGGAAATTGTGATTAGATTGTTAAGTTGAGATTGGTACATATAAATAAGTGATATGTTGACCTCAGGAACTAAGTAAATTAAATTAAATATATATGGGATTACGTGAGGGGTACATTGGGAAACACTTCGAAGATTAAAGCCTATAAAGAACCCTAAGAGGACGACAACCATTCATTTCAAGAAAAAGAAGAAATCAGAGTAAAACTTAGGAAGATTAAAGCTTTAAGTTCTATAACACCAAATCTCAACATCTCAACGCTAATCAAGGTGAATAATGACTCTTACCCTTGTTATTTCGGTTTATTATAATATAGTCGAATCCTGTTTATGTTAACATGAGTGTTTTCATGTTTGCTATGATGTTATGGACTTGTTTTGCTATAACAATGTTTGAATATACATTTACGTGCTTGTTGCGTGTGATTTTTCGTAGATTTCAGGGTACAACATATAGTTTAACATCTCGATTGACTTGAAACTTTTCTATGATATTTATAATATGTTTTAGGATACGGAATTTTGATCTTGTAATTTTGCAAGCTTGTATGAATTTTCTAAATATAATTGTTAGCCAATTACGAGAAAAATTAATTAAGGGGTTTAGTTAATTATTTTGGACTTCTTTTTAACATTAATTAAGGCAATAACATTATTAGTTAATATTTTTATTTTTGAAAATCATGGGATAAAGAAAAAGTCTGTGTGGGATAGGTACATACTTATATTAACCAATAAGATTTCTAGAATTGTATTGGAGATGGTGAAAAGTGCATCTATGAAAGGAAATAAATAAGTTTTCTCTATATTTACTATTAGTGTCATCACCCTATAAATGAAAACTATTTTTGCGCCTTTTGGAATGATCGAAAGCACCTTCTGCTTCTTTTGATAAGCCTTGGATGCTTGAAATGTCACCTATTGGCATATGAAGCACTCGGATTTCTACTTTCGTACGTGAGGTTTCAGCCTCCACCTTTCATTTTGTGTCCTTGCTCACTAGCTTTATGTTTTTAAAGTGTCGTCTCCAACTGGGCTTATCGCCTTTGTGCGCGAACTTCGGTCGTGGTGTTTGAACGATAAGGCTATTTTCGAAAGTATAAAAAATGGGTTGCCGCCTTTATTGTTTTAAAGGCTTTGAGGCTACCGCCTCATTCCCCTTCGATTGGGACAAATGAGAACGTTTTTCTTTTACTTGGTTTTTATAAAAAAAAAGCATAGAGGATATCGTCTCTAGACCTTTCGGTTGTGTCAAAAGGATCTTATTTCAGAACTTGTTTTAACTTAAAGGTTGGCAACTCCTCACCTCTCAACTATGTCAAAGGGGTTTAATTTCGAAACCTCAAATGATAAATAAAAATGATTTTTCTTTTATCTTTTAAATAAATAGGACGTTATCGCCTTAAGCCTATGGGTGGATCTGAAAGGGCGTGTTTTGCTTGAACTTTATTTTATAAAATAAGAGAGGTTGTCACCTCACTTCCCTTCGGCAGAACAAAATGGGTTGTTTTCCGAACAATGATTTCTAAAAAGAAAGGGCATGTTTTTTGTACAATGATTTTTGAAGAGAATGGGGTTAACGCCTTTACACATTTTTTGGGAATCAAAAGGGATGTTTTGAACGAGAGTCTTGACTAGTTAAATAATTAATTGCTAAATATTTACTTAGGCTTGTTTGCTTGCATTTGTTTCTGCTTGCATTTTTTTGATGAGCTTATACCATGTTGCTTTTGACACCGGGGAAAGGAGTCCAAATGGGGATTTTTGTCGAAGGGTTTAGGAACACATTATGTATGCATAATGCTTTGGGTAGATAGCCATTTCATTATATCAAATACAATAATTTGCTATCAAAAGCCAGAGTTTTGACTAATACTTGGTAGGGAACCATATTACACTTTCGCTTGAATACACCAGAGGTACAAATGGAAAGAGTAAAATAAGGAAGATAAATTTAAGGGTTCTTTGAATTCCTTTGGATAAAACTATGACACGTGTATGGTTGTAGCCTACTTATGTTGATAAATGAAGATGAACTCGATAAGGTGTTACCCGACTTATGTCGAAATGTTCTTAGTCACTATACGGATAAAACTATGACACTACGACAGGTATTGAAAGGTTCTTAGTCACCATATGGGTAAAACTATGACATATGTATGATTGTCGCCTGCACGTGCTGATTTTCAAAGGTATAACTATATCGAAAGGTACATAGGTATGGTGTTTCCCAGCATATGAAGATAGAGGTTATAGTCAACCAAAGGGTAAAGCTATGTAGTTAAAGCCCCGCAATTTCCGTTATAGCCTACAGCGCTCTTTAACCCCTACGCTATTTCAGTTCAGCGCCGATGAACAGTATATCCACTTTTAGCCCCGCTATTTTCCGCTGCATCTGCTAAATCAAGGCTTTTTAGCGTCTGCTTTAGTAGTATTAATAAATAGAGCATGATTTGACTAGTTTTCTTTTTAAAAAATTAGGTAAATTTGAAGTAAAGGGCTAAATTTAAGGCATAGATGTCTATGATAACAATAAATTACACTCATCAAATTTAGCATGCATAACTATGATATTCCTTGATTTTGTTATATGAGATTAATTAATATTAGTTTCTTGTACACATATAAGGTGAGAAAGATGATTAATTAATTTTTAGATATTTGGTTTTACATCTAATGAACCTTTTTGTAGCTCCGCTACATCCCCACTGTTTCCTCGCTTTATCCCCACTACATCTTTTTGTACCTCCACCGCTATGAACTGCTAACCGCTTTAACTGCACAGGGGTATAGCTATATCGAAAGGTACATATGTGGGGGCGTTTCCTAGCATATGAAGATAGATGTTCTAGTCAACCAAAGGATAAAACTATCAATTAAATTGGATAGATCCACACTTTGTTACACTATTGCACACATTTTATGTTGTTCTAACCATTGTGGTTGTAGGGTGACATAGATGGTTAGGTATAAGGATACCAGTGAGGGGAAACCTGCAACACCCCGTATTTTCTATGAACATAAGAGTAACAAATCGGAGAATAATTAAATTGTAACAAAATAATTAAGGAAAACGGGTTACGCCATTGCGTTCATCTCGAAATTCTTCTTGGAATAGAGTCCAAGTTTGCGTAAATCGGACTCTGTATGAAGAAGATATGGCCTTCGGAAGTTTCAATAAAAACCAGCCCGAAATTCAAAAATTCAGATTTCGAAATTCAAAACAGACACCCAGGCTGGGCGGGAAAATTCCCGCACAGGACCCAGGTCGACACTAGGGTCAACCTGGGTAAACAGGTCGACACTAGGGTCAACCTCCCCCCCCCCCTCTTCCAGATCTGGAGACAGATCCATTTTTCTGCACCTGGACGCCTTTCTGACCGGATTCGTGAGCTCTAACCTATTTAAACACCCCCAAACCTAGCTTTCTCTCCACACAATTTCATTCTGCTTATACCCTGCCTCTATTCTAATTAAAAATAAAAATGGCGTCGCTACTCTGCTGGAATCAAAACTAGAACTAGTGCATCTTTTTCCAATCTGAATAGAGTTAAAAGAGAACAACTATTTTCTAATCTAATCGATAGTCTGCGCCAAAGGAGTGCTATTCAGTGTCAGAATACAGATCCCAGAAATCAAGATTTACCTTTTCAATCGTGAGTACGGTTATTTTCAGATATGATATTTAATAATTATCTTGACATTTTTGTGAATCAAGATCTGAGGTTATGCATACTTTTCTGTGGATCTATCTTGATTGTGACTGTTCTGTATCTGTTCCCTCTTTCCTTCCTTTTTGTTTATGGCCAGGCTACCACGAGCTTGCACCAAATCTCATAAGAGATTAACGCACGAACGCTAAATTTTGGGACAAATAATGGATAATGCATAATTGGACATGACTGATCTTTGACTGATTTGAGAAATGGACATATGTTGTAAATTAGATCTAGATCTGTGTATACTCTGTAATTTCGAAGAAGAGGAATCATTGTATGATAACATGTTACTTGAAACTTGGGGAACATAACGCATTGTTTAAAATTATGATCTGATTTTGAGATGTTACGATTTAATATCTAGACTTTTGGGGTAAATTTTATGTAACGATTCATGACTTGAAAAAGGAATATGTAACTTAGGCGTAGAGACCTGTATTATAATAGGATAACTATCAATGTGAATACGCCTAAAAGTGGATTTTTGGATATTTGGCATTAAAGGCTATAATTTGGCATAATCCATATGGTATATCATGATTTGGGCTTTTAGAGAATATTATGTACTATGCAAAGTTTAACTAAAGATTTGGGCATATGTTGTATTATGAATTATGACCATGATTTAGGCATGTAAGTTTAGGCTAAATTTGTGATTAGGCAAGATATGTAAATAGAGTTTTAAAAATATATAATCTGTTGAATTGCCTAATCTGTTAAATCTGTTATCTGCTAAATTTGTTGAATTGCCTAATCTACTAAATCTGTTATCTGCTAAATCTGTTGAATTGCCTAATCTGCTAAATCTGTTATCTGCTAAATCTGTTGAATTGCCTAATCTGCTAAATCTGTTATCTGCTAAATCTGTTGAATTGCCTAATCTGCTAAATCTGTTGAATCGCCTAATCTGCTAGATCTGTTATCTGTTGAATTGTCTAATCTATTGAAAGTTAAATAATTGTAATTTGGGTATGAAAATCCGTAGGCTCGATCTAAGATTGAGTAAAACATGGAAATTTGATTAATCTGCTGTAACCTGTAAAGAAGTTTAATCTGTTAAATGAACAAAAGTAGTCTGATATCTGTATAATCTGTATTGGAATAAATTGGCTATGACATGAGGTTAGGCTCTGTTTGCGGTAGAAGCCTTCCCGGAACCAACAGGCCTAACCAGCAATCGCAAACTGTCAGTCTAATGTGAGAGGTCGTAGGCATAACTAAAATATGCTTAGACACGAGGTTAGGTCTGGCTTGTGGCAGAAGTCTACCCGGAACCGCCCGACACATCCAGCGGCCACAAGCTACCGACCTAATGTGAGAGGTCTATGCATTAATATTTAATTAATGCAAAATTAAGAGAAATGTGGTGTCTAAAAACGTGTTGGGTGGATAGGGTTAAACCAACTGGACTGATGAATCTAATAAACTCGTTTTGAGAATTTTAGGCCCAATACAAAGTTAGCCAATCTATAAGTCTGTTAAATCCGTACATCTGATCTGTTAATCTGAAAACTTGTTAACTTGATTGTCTGATCTATGAACTAGTAATCTGAACTCTGTCTGAAACTTGTAAACAAGTTAATCTGAAATCTGCTAGTCTGGGGACACAACGTGAGGAGGGGAAATACTTGTGTCGTCTGTTGTTTGAGACCCATATTAGTCAGTAACCCTTTATGGTATCAAAACTTTGACCCCACACTATGTAGGGGTCCGGGCATGCTTACTAAACTAATTATAAGCGGTTCATTCTTATAATGGCGAGGGGTGTTGATGGCGCGTTCCAACCGGGTCATGTGCGTGCATGGATCCGGTCTGCTGTGAGGATGTAAGACACCGTGACATCTGTAAATAAGTCTGTGCCAATAGGTTGCCACTTTAGGGAGTGATACACCCTACCGTGGGGCCGACACATGGTATTTATGTATTAGGGAGCCGATCACTTGGGGGTAGGACTTAGGGTACACTTAGTTCTGTCTTTTCTGTTGGTACCGTCTGTTTCTGTTGGGTGGTAACACCTGTCTGTTTCTGCGTGGTACCATCTATTGGGGTGGTAAAAGACCATTACTAGTGTACACCTGGTTCTAACAATCTGTTTCCGTAGGGATTATTCTATTTCCGTCTCTGATTCCGTTTCCGATTCTATTTCCGTACCTTCTGTCTGTTGGGGTGGTAAAGGCCCATTATGAGTATTCTGCTTCTGTACCTTCTGTCTGTTCGGGTGGTAAAGGCCCATTACTAGCATTTTGTTTCTGTAGAGATTATTCTGTTTCAGTTTAGACATTAGGGTAACACCTAATCCTGTTATACTAGTATTAGTGCAGAGAAGTGAAAAGCTTAGCTTAGCCTATATCATTCCGTTTCTTCTTTTAACCTGCTATTCATGTTACGGTTATCTCTCATCCAATTTTATTTACATGTCATGATACTATTATCTGTTTATATGCTGAAAGCCATTGGACTCACAAGACTTATGTTTGACCTAGTTTGTTTCTCCTCTTTTCTTTCCGTCCCCCGTCCCCCACCCCCCAGGTTTTCAGGGTGGAAAAATAGGAGCTTGATTCAGATTCTCTCTGCTTGAAGTGTTTGAAGTATTGCTTGCCTTTGGCTCTATCTTTCCATGGCAGTTTATATTGGGGATTATGGATTTAAAAACTATGCATTCTGAAGGCTTTTGTACAAGACCGATATTTATGTACTTGAATTCCGATATTGTGATTTTGAAAGATGTAACCAAACTTATTTCTGTTTCTGTTGTAATAAAGTTATAAAATTTTCAAGTACTACTTTATCTATCTTGTAAATTTCTGTTCTGTCTACTAAAAACGCTCCACCAAAGTTAAGGCATTCCCTTTGCGAGTGACCTTAACGGAGGTGGGGTGTTACACTTGGTATCAGAGCTGAACGTTACCAAATTCGATAAAAAAAATTTTAAAACTATTTTCAAAAAGGTTTTAAAAAGGAAGTATTTTCAAAAGTAGAGTTTATTTTGAAAAACATAATCCCAAAGCCATATATCTATCTTTCTATCCTTTGTTTTGAATCTTTCCTTTTCTTTTGTTTCAGCATGTCTGGGGATCTAAACCTTCCGGAGGGTGTACCGATACCTGGCTGGTTCAAGAGGTACCTAGAAGCTAGGGCTAATGATGCGGGCCCAACAGACGCCCCTCTTCCTCCAACTGCAGCGGTTCCTCCTCCTCCTCCGTCGCGCGTGAATACTTTCTCGAAGATATGTAGAGACTTTCGAGCCATGGGTGGGAAGAACTTTAATGGAACTGAATCCTTTGTAGAGGCAAGGAACTAGCTCAAAGAAACTGAGGATTTGTTCGTTATCTTCGAGGTGGACGATAGACAGAAGATACAGTTGGCGGTATGGTTGCTTAAGGACGAAGCTTCTTTTTGGTGGGAGGTCACAAATGGAGAGCGTCCTGTAGAGAGATGGATGGATTTCAGGCATAGGTTTGAGATGAAATTTCTCTCATGAGCAAAAGAGAGTCAATACGTAGAGAGGTTCTTGGCGTTGAAGCAGGGGAATTTATCAGTGAGAGAGTACATCAACAAGTTTAATCAGTTGGCGAGATTCGGCTTAGATTTGGTAAATACACCGCATAAGAAGGCACTAAGGTTTGCTAAAGGTTTGAACGAGCCGCTACATGGATTGGCAATGTCCCACATTCCTATGGTGGCTACCTTCGAGAAATTAGTTGACATGGAATTGATGCATGAAGTGGAAACCAAAAGTGAGAAGAAAGAAGAAAAGCTTGAAGGACCACATAACAAGAAGGCGGAGCCCAAAAAGGAAACACAAAAGAAGGATGAGAAGTCTGAAGACAAGAAGGAGAAGAAGTGCTTTACTTATGGAAGCTCGACCTATCTGAACAAGGATTGCAGAAAGAGGAAGGGCACCTGCTTTAACTGTGGTGAGATGAGACACTTCACTAGGGACTGCCTGAAGAAACGAGGGCAAGGGCAGAGGACAGGTCTTACTTTTGGAGGGCAGCGAATACCCTCGAGGCTGGTGGATAGGATAGAAATAGGAAAAATTTCCGTAGAAGGTTTAATTTCCTTATATGATTTTTGAGTTAAAAATCTTTCTGATTCTGGCATTTTGATTCTGTAGTTGATACTCTGCACTTTAATACTAATCTTGTTTCTGATCCTGTTGTAGACTCAGACCCATAAGGGTTATGACTCATCTATTTGTGATAAGTTGGAGTTTGAGGGTATCTATGTTGGGCATTAAGTTGACTATGACGCATACATTTTGGGTTGTTATCATGCTTAGTTTCCCAAGAATCATTTGGTAATCTGATCTGTACCAGTGGTCTGTAAGTATCATAATATTTCTGATAAGGTTAAGGGTTTTTACTCAAAGCGCGAAGTAGATTTCTAGTTAGGCATTTGTTTAATGGGAGTGATTCTATGAGTATCAATCTGATGTTGATTTCGGTCTTTGGGGTTGATACTTAAGGGGTTATTCTCTTAAACCGATGGCTGGTAGGAATAAAGCTTTTGTTTTAATTGTACTTGCCTCTATCACTCGGCTGTATCCTATAAATCGAATCTTCGACCTTTAGGTAGAAACTAATGGGTGTAAACATGTGTTTGAGACATGTTATGTTTGATGGTTGCAAGTGGATGCAAGTGGTTGTTCGTGGATGCATATATACACTAGGCACTATATCGGCTCAAAAACACTCTTATACTGCATATGGATGTGTGTGCATTTTTAAAATTTTTATGGATGCGAAATGGTTGACTCAGCACATGGATGTTGCATATGAATGAACGGTTGTGCACTCATCTAGAAATGATATGTATCAAATAGGAAAATTGCATACATGTTGGACTCATGGCACTGATATAATTCGCATTAAGGAGGTCAACTGAATCAGTGGACCGCCTGATCTTTGCATTAGATAAGGAACATGTACACACACTTTTGCATATAATCATACAACACTAGAAGTTTCTAAGGACAATGGATGCTTGTTCATGATGGTTGAGTAGATGGGTGATTGGATGGTAGGACACATTCTTCTTAACTTGACGATTTCGGGGACGAAATCCTTTAAGGAGGGGAGAATGTAACACCCCGTATTTTCTGTGAACATAAGAGTAACAAATCAGAGAATAACTAAATTGTAACAAAATAGTTAAGGGAAACGGGTTATGCCATTGCGTTTGTCTTTAAATTCTTCTTGGAATAGAGTCCAAGTATGCATAAATCAGACTCCGTATGAAGAAGATATGACCTTCAGAAGTTTCAATAAAAACCAACACGAAATTCAAAAATTAAGATTTCAAAATTCAAAACAGACACCCAGGCTGGACGGGAAAATTCCCGCCCAGGACCCAGGTCAACACTAGGATCGACCTGGGGATCTATCTGGGTAAACAGGTCGACACTAGGGTCGACCTTAGGGTCGACCTCCCCCCTTTTCCAGATCTGGAGACGGATCCATTTTTCTGCACCAGGAAGCCTCTCTGACCAGATTCGTGAGATCTAACCTATTTAATCACCCCCAAACCTAGCTTTCACTCCACACAATTTCATTCTGCTTATACTCTGCCTCTATTCTAATTAAAAATAAAAATGGCATCGCTGCTCTGTTGGAATCAAAACTAGAACTAGTGCATCTTCTTCCAATCTGAATAGAGTTAAAAGAGAACAACTATTTTCTAATCTAATCGATAGTCTACGCCAAAGGAGCGCTATTCAGTGTCAGAATACAAATCCCAGAAATCAAGGTTTACCTTTTCAATCGTGAGTACAGTTATTTTCAGATATGAAATTTAATAATTATCTTGACATTTTTGTGAATCTGGATCTGAGGTTATGCATACTTTTCTGTGGATCTATCTTGATTGTGACTGTTCTGTATCTGTTCCCTCTTTCCTTCATTTTGTTTATAGCCAGGCTACCACGAGCCTGCGCCAAATCTCATAAGAGATTAACGTACGAACACTAAATTTTGGGACAAATAATGGATAATGCATAATTGGACATGACTGATCTTTGACTGATTTGAGAAATGGACAAATGTTGTAAATTAGATCTAGATCTTTGTATACTCTGTAATTTCGAAGAAGAGGAATCATTGTATGATAACATGTGACTTGAAACTTGGGGAATATAACGCATTGTTTAAAATTAAGATCTGATTTTGAGATGTTATGATTTAAAATCTAGACTTTTGGGGTAAATTTTATGTAACGATTAATGACTTGAAAAAGGAATATGTGACTTAGGCATAGAGATCTGTATTATAATAGGATAACTATCAACGTGAATACGCCTAAAAGTGGATTTTTGGATATTTGGCATTAAAGGCTATAATTTGGCATAATTCATATGGTATATCAAGATTTGGGCTTTTAGAGAATATTCTGTACTGTGCAAAGTTTAACTAAAGATTTGGGCATATGTTGTATTATGAATTATGACCATGATTTAGGCATGTAAGTTTAGGCTAAATTTATGATTAGGCAAGATATGTAGATAGAGTTTTAGAAATATATAATTTGTTGAATTGCCTAATCTGGTAAATCTGTTGAATTGCCTAATCTTCTAAATTTGTTATCTGCTAAATCTGTTGAATTGGCTAATCTGCTAAATCTGTTATCTGGTAAATCTGTTGAATTGCCTAATCTGCTAAATCTGTTGAATTACCTAATCTGCTAAATCTGTTGAATTTCCTAATCAGCTAAAAATGTTATCTGCTAAATCTGTTAAATCGCCTAATCTGCTAGAACAGTTATCTGTTGAATTGCCTAATCTGTTGAAAGCTAAATAATTGTAATTTGGGTATGAAAATCCGTAGGCTCGATCTAAGATTGAGTAAAACATGGAAATTTGATTATTCTGCTGTAACCTTTAAAGAAGTTTAATCTGTTAAATGAACAAAATTAGTCTGATATCTTTATAACATGTATTGGAATAAATTGGCTATGACACAAGGTTAGGCTCTGTTTGCGGTAAAAGCCTGCCCGGAACCAACCGTCCTAACCAGCATTTGCAAACTGTCAGTCTAATGTGAGAGGTCGTAGGCATAACTAAAATATGCTTAGACACGAGGTTAGGTCTAGCTTGTGGCAGAAGTCTGCCCGGAACCGCCCGGCACATCCAGCAGCCACAAGCTACCGACCTAATGTGAGAGGTCTATGCATTAATATTTAAGTAATGTAAATTTCACTACAACAAAAACACCATATTACAACTTTAATTTTACAATTGTGCGAAAAGCACAGTTGTAATAAATGCTTTTTTACAACTATGCAAAACCCACTGTTGTAATAAATACTTTTTACAACTGTGAAAAAATCACTGTTGTAATAAACATATATATCACAACTTTTCTTTTTTGTCTGTTGTAATAACTAATATATACTAATTAATTTCTGATAATTAATGGTTAAATTAGAAAGTTGTTTAAACTTATTTTTAGTAACTCTTTTTTCTATTTCTTCTATTAGAGACCTATTAAATATTAATAATAACTTATATTTAATAATTAGTAATATTAACATTTAAGAATAATTCATATTCAATAATAAATTTACAAATTATTACCAATTACTATTAATTACTATTAGATTAGATAAAAACCGCTTAATTGATGATTAATAAATAAATAAATCATTTGTGATATGTGCATGATGAATATGGGAAATTGTGCATGATTAAAATGGTGAATAAACACACACATTTGTTTGTATATTGTGTATGTGACATGGAAAATTTGTTTTAGTGTTATGATTTGGGGCTTAAGTGTTATAAGGGTTAACATTAAATCTAAGGGCAAAATGGGTATTGATAATGGTGAAACCCTAGTCCTATGAATCAAAGTAAATAAAAGAAAATAGGCCGTCGGTTTCCATTTCATTCTCTCGTTCTAAAAAAAAGGAAACTTTAAAAAAATGGCGAAAGCCCTAAAAACAAAATTGGGGAAAATTAGCAATAGATCATCTTGCACCAAAGCGTTGGTGGATACATGAAGGAGACGGGTTCTAGTGGTGATGCAGCAACGGATCTGAGGGATTCAAAGGCCAAGATCGAGATCTAGAAGTATGAAATCGTGAATAAAATCGTCGGTGAGTGTATTTTCTCTTTTTTGGCAATAGGTCCTTTTTATAGGCAGCTATTTTCATCTGTTCGTTTCACTGCACAATTATCCTGAGTAAAAATATATTGGTTATGTGATTTATGTGTTGCTTTTGGGTGATTTCTGTGGAGGAATGCTATTTTGGTTTGGATAACATGTTTATTGATCTGCATAATAATACTGCTGCGGCATAGGGTTTACATGCCATAATAACCCTGATTAGAACATACCCCACTTACGAATCTGATGAATATTAGTGAAGTAAATATTCAATAAAAACGATACCATAAGTCCAGCAAGATTTCCAAAATGGGGCTACTGTGGATTATGTCATGAAATCCCATATTTAGTTGAACATTATGATAGGCCGGATTAAATTAAAAGGATTGATTACTGCTGTGTTATAATTTTGATTTGCATGCTTACTAGTGAGATATAATTCGGTATATGTTTGAATTATATTTTTATTCATGGTTTATGGGATCCATTGAATAATGTGCAAATATTGGTGATGTGTGTTCATATTGGATGCCTGGTTTTGGTGGCTCATCTGGGGTATACTTATGTCAACTAATGTTAATACACATGGGGTTCTGGAATCAAATATGTATGAATATATGCAGGAAAGTGCATATACATATATACATTAGAAAGACCAGATGTAGACTGAACGAAAACCTATATGTATATATGCATGATAATGTATATTTTAGAAATGATCTGCAAGATGACCTTGTAACCAAGTGGACGTATATATGTGCATTGAAATGTATATATGTATGACAGAATATCACATATAAGAAATAGGTTGACTGATCATTAGAAACTGATATAAGTGTTTGACAGTATTCATGTTACGGCTGGTGAAAGGGTGACCTATTGATTTGGTACATATAGATACATGGGCAGAGTACCTATAAATTGATATGAAACCAGTATAAATATAGGATAAACTGAAAATGATTGGTCGTTAATGTATGTTTGGATTTGGATGCTTGGCTTCAACATGAATGTTTTGTTGTGCAGCTTGGACCGACTTCAGATTTAAGTATGAAGTTGTTTAAATGGTATGATATATAAAATGACTCGGATACATTCATAATATGACTGATATGAAGTAAACACTATTGGTGATTGCATATATGTTGGTTAATCACAAGCTACCTTCCCTATGTTGATAACCTGATACACATTGTTTAGGCAATTTCAATGCATATGCATATTTTGTAAATGAATATGTCCTGGTATGCATTTGTTTAGTTAATTTCATGTACATGCATATTATAAGTGAACACTTAACCTGCAATAACACTGTGTAGGCAGTCTTAACATATTTATTTAGAATGGTTCGAATTAAACTTTAAAATATTAATAGTATACTCTGAACACCATACACTATGAAATACACTCATACCAGACGTGTTATGTCTGACCATGTTGATTGCCCACGCAATCTTTGGGGTGTCTCATTCAAACGAGACAGTCCGGGTATTATTTACAGGCAGGGATGCTCATTTCGGCTGTAAAATGGACTAACATCGGATTGTAGATGCAGTACTATATGCACTTGAAGTTTTGTATGAATTCAGTTAGGAACTAAAATGTATATAACAAAAATACTGGTAGTCATTAAGATTGTTACGGTGTATTTTTATGTGTTTTCCGAGTATTATATGTATTGTTGTAGACTGTTTTGTAAGTTACAAAGTAACTATGTGGGTGGAAAAGCTTGTATATTTCTAAAGTTGTAAATTGATTTAAATGTTTGCATATATTCAGTTGTGTAAAAGTAAATAATCAATTTTGTGTTTTGTCAAATTGGTGAGGACTAAAACTGATGTATTTAGACTGTTTCGACTGTCGCACAATAGTGTATAATTTGTTTATTCCTGTGTTGCCAAAATGGGCATAGTGTACACATTAATGCATGTATGTGTCCACTTTGCCTCACAGTGTGAGTACAGTAAAAAGTATGGATGTGCATGTAGACAGTAAAAAGTATGCTTTCATTTTTTATCTGGACAAAAATAGTAAACATTATCATCAAAAATCAATAGTAATAAATATGCTTTTTGCAGATGGAAGAGGGCCTGTAAATCCCAAATGGTTACGATACTACAGCGATCTGATTGATGCACTTATTAGCAATGGTATTAATGGTTGGAATTTTCATGTAATCCAGTCTCTTTGAAATTTGTAAATTAGAATAAGAGATTTCAATACTTGCAGGTATTGAGCCTCATGTTACATTGTATCACTTTAATCTTCCACAAGCATTACAAGTTGAGTATGAAGGTCTCACAAGCCAAAGGATCATGTAAATTTCTAGTTCTTATAAAAATCGTAGCGCTTGTTGAAGATTTTGAATTATTGTTTGTAATACAACGGTGTTGTCTGAAACTTATTGTTTGTAATACTGAATATTTGAGTATTTTAATAAATTAGTTTGCAAATAACTGTAATATCGGATTTGTTTATGGAGTATTGCTATATTTAATGTATTGTTCTTTTTAGTTGCAAAAGATGTTTATTTTTTTTAAAACCCAAATGTCAATCACAACGGTGCATAACAGTTGTAGTAGATTTTATTACAACGGTGCAAAACTGTTGTAATAAAGTTTATTACAACGGTGGAAAAAAGTTGTAAAATATACATGTTCCAACGGTGGTGCAACATGGCAAAAAAGTTGTAAATGATATTAGTCTATTACAACTTCTTAATACACGACGGTTTGTCCACCGTTGTAAAAATGTATATTACAACGGTGTTCCACCGTTGTAATAGGGTCATTTTGTTGTAGTGTTTAAGAGAAATGTGGTGTCTAAAAACGTGTTGGGTGGATAGGGTTAAACCAACTGGACTGATGAATCTAATAAACCCGTTTCGTGAATCTGTAGGCCCAATACAAAGTTAGACAATCTGTAAGTCTGTTAAATCCGTACATCTGATCTGTTAAACTGAAAACTTGTTAACTTGATTGTCTGATCTGTGAACTAGTAATCTGAACTCTGTCTGAAACTTGTAAACAAGTTAATCTGAAATCTGCTAGTCTGGGGACACAAGGTTAGGAGGGGAAATACTTGTGTCATCTGTTGTTTGGGACCCATATTAGTCAGTAACCCTTTCTGGTATCAAAACTTTGACCCCACACTATGTAGGGGTCTGGGCATGCTTACTGAACTAATTATAAGCGGCTCATTCTGATAATGGCAAGGGTGTTGATGGAGCATTCCAACTGGGTCATGTGCGTGCATGGATCCGGTCTGCCCTGAGGATGTAAGACACCGTGACATCTGTAAATAGGTCTGTGCCAATAGGTTGCCACTTTAGGGAGTGATACACCCTACTGTGGGGCCGACACAGGGTATTTATGTATTAGGGAGCCAATCGCTTGGGGGTAGGACTTAGGGTATACTTAGTTCTGTCTGTTTCTGTTGGTACCGTCTGTTTTTGTTGGGTGGTAACACCTGTCTGTTTCTGCATGGTACCGTCTGTTGGGGGTGGTAAAGGCCCATTACTAGTGTACACCTGATTCTAACATTCTGTTTCCATAGGAATTATTCTGTTTCCGTCTCTGATTCCGTTTCCGATTCCATTTCCGTACCTTATGTCCGTTGGGGTGGTAAAGGCCCATTAGTTGGGTGGTAAAGGCCCATTATTAGTATTCTTCTTCTGTACTTCTGTCTATTCAGGTGGTAAAGGCCCATTACTAGCATTCTGTTTCTGTAGAGATTATTCGGTTTCCGTTTCTGTTTAAGTTTAGACATTAGGGTAACACCTAATCCTGTTATACTAGTATTAGTGCAGAGAAGTGAAAATCTTAGCTTAGCCTATATCATTCCGTTTCTTCTGTTAACCTGCTGTTCCTGTTACGGTTATCTCTCATCCAGTTTTATTTACATGTCATGATACTATTATCTGTTTATATGCTAAAAGTCACTGGACTCACCAGACTTATGTCTGACCTAGTTTGTTTCGCCTCTTTTCTTTCCGTCCCCCCCCCCCCCCAAGTTTTCAAGGTGGAAACATAGGAGCTTGATTTAGATTCTCTCTGCTTGAAGTGTTTGAAGTATTGCTTGGCTTTGGCTCTATCTTTCCATGGCAGTTTATATTAGGGATTATGGCTTTAAAAACTATGCATTCTGAAGGCTTTTGTATAGGACCGATATTTATGTACTTGAATTCCGATATTGTGATTTTGAAAGATGTAACCAAACTTATTTCTGTTTCTGTTGTAATAAAGTTATAAAATTTTCAAGTACTACTTTATCTATCTTGTAAATTTCTATTCTGTCTGCTAAAAACGCTCCACAAAGTTAAGGCATTCCCTTTGCGAGTGACCTTAACGGAGGTGGGGTGTTACAAAACCCATTCCTTTAAGTGGCGTGGTTTCGTTAGACATCTATTTGATTTTGATAGACATCTGTTTGACTCGAAGCTTTTGTTTTTCCGTTAAACTCTCAGGTGCTCATTTGAATAGGACGAGGCTTAAAGATTTTCAAGAATCGCTTCTATGAACAAGATTCAGAAGGTGTGCAAGAGGCGATAGTTATTCTAGGAGTTCTTTTCCGCTGTTTACTTTATCTTTTTGGATGTCTGTAAAGAAACAAAATTTAATGCCTATATATTTGACTCTGACCAACTGAGGAGGCATCTTCATATGTCATTCTCGAAGATTGTATATTTTATAATATTTATATTTGATCGAAATAAGATTTTGCAAAAGGGAATGTAATGAATGTTAGGTATCATTGAATATGTTTTAAACTCATAATCTTTTTAGAATCAACTTTCAGTACAATCTAGATTTCAAGACATACCCTTTGGATTTTCCGAGCTATAGTTACACATAGTCACTTAGGCAGGACATCATCTCACCTACTTGGATTCAAACTTTTCACCAAGCATGTCGGTGAGTTGATTTAAATGAGATTTCCGGGACACCAAGCATAACCAGTTTATAGAAGTATTGATTGGATTAAGATTACAATACCAGATACTTGATTTTGAGTGCAATTCATCTTATAGTCTCTTGAATAGCACTTTGAATGTGATTTGAGTGAGAGAAACAAGAGAAATCAAGCAGTAATCAATACAGGATCAAATCAGTTGTGTTTGAGCTTGATTCTTATGGAATTTGTCAGGAATATAATTTGTTTAAATTCAAGAGACTGAAAGAGGAGAGGGAAATAAAGAAGATGGTTAAAATTATTCATTCAGAAACCCTATACATATGGTGACTTTCCGTGAAGAGATACAATAAAAAAACACATCGTTTTAGAATTTAAAATTAAAAAATTTATGGCTAGTTTGTTGACATACTAATATATATATATATATATATATATATATATATATATATATCGATGTATGCTTCTTATTTTTGAAAGTCATTTTATTTTAATTTTTTGTAAATGTTAAGCTTTGTAAAATATTCTGGAAATTTGTATACATATTTAAACATAGTTTATACACGTATTAATTTAAAGAAAGATTATTAAATCGTAGTCAAATAATTTTGAGATATCTAATATGTACAAGATTTGAATATTGAAAAACAATATATACAAAAGAAGTACGAAAATTTAAATTCAAATTACAAATATCGAATTATTATTATCATCATTATTTACTCAGTTACTTAATAATAAAATATACTTTCAAACGAATATTTAATTTGAAAAATTCTTTGGAATTAAGGACATTTCGATAATCATTTTTGAAAACTAGGATAATCAAGAACCACTATAAAAGGGCAGGGTTTTTAAAACCACTTTGAAAATAATAGATATCAAGCAGTATTATTGAGGATTTTAACAAAATATTCTAAGATTCTTTAACTAACCTTAAACTTTGAATCCTGAATCATTTGTCTTCCTACTTATTAGTTTTCAACTTTACTCTTAAGTTTTATAATCATTCTTTATATTTGCCTTTTGAATTTGCTCATTGATACTCTATAGTCGTCTTAATCGTTACCTGCTTAATATCATGTACATCGTGCAATATATAACTTGATAAACCATTCATATCTTTGTTTTGTATAACGTTGTGCTATAACCTAGAATTTTATATAACGTTAACTGGATGCATACTTGATTGTCACTATTAGTGAAACATGTAGACATGTAACCCATCTGAATCTTGAAAAAATTTCTTAGGGCTTTGTTGCTTAGCTTAGCCAACCATTAACAACCAGCTGACAGAAAAAAAAACACTTAGACTTAAACACCTTAGCTATTAGTTTTAACGTTGTATACAAAATAATTACTGTTCGTCATAGTTTATATACTACAATATGTGTAATGTTGCATCCTTATGACCAGTGATTAATGTTTTACTAACAACTGTAAAGCTTTTATGTCATCGTTTGCATCTTGGACCATCCAACGTCACTCATAGGTTCTACGACCGATCCAACGGCTGTGATCCTTCCATCCCACTAGAGGGAGGACAGTTAAATACATCCTAAATCTTTAAATGCATAAAAGCCTGCAACAAGCGTATACATACAGCACTTTATCGACGAGTGGTCCAGGGGTCTCTATGCCGTAGAATGACGGCTCCATTAACGACATTCATTGTACACTTTTTTTTTTGTAAATTTATGTAGTTGAAGATCGTACGTGCATTGATTTGGTGCGCAAAACCGTTAGCTAAATGGTCTTTTATGAATACAAACAAACATTTACTTCAATGTAAATTAATGTTTACTAGTTGGAAGTATAATACCTTCCGTTGGAGAAACATGTAATGAAACGTTGTATCCAAGTGCCTAAGCAAGGTGTAACATATCCACGTTTTTATCTGCATTTAAGTCTACCTTTACTACAATTTATATTCATTTTGTCATTATTAAAATAGCTAAATGCCTTTCAAAGCACTGCTTTATGAACAAACATCATCATTTCTAAACAGATAATTAAATTGGGGGGAAAATCAATCTTATAGATATGCTATATATATATATATCATTTCATATGACTCAAAATATTGTTGCATATCATTTTCACATAAATAAATTTTTAGACATTAGACAGTTGTAGTTTTAGACTAAAAACTACAGAAAGCAATATCCCAAACAAGTCATTGCCCTCACCAAAATTATGTTGTCAATAATGACATTAAGTCTCCGAGATGGACGCAGGTATCACTTAGAATCATACACTAAAAAGTGGAAATAAGACAATTGGAGAAACCAATTATATCTACATTTAGCACTACAATGCAGTTGAAGATTAGAGCATCTCCAATGCTGATACAATTTCATTGTAAAGTCTAGTACACGTAAGCAGTTATACAACCGTGTTTATTTTCGGTTCTCCAATGCAACTTGGATCATTCTGTGGAATAAAGTTTCACATTTTGAAGCAAAATGTCCAGTTTAGACATCATAGTTCACATTTTCGAGCGATACACGTCATCATCTCTAACTGCTCTCATTTCTATCTTTTTGTATCTTCTGTCTACACCAAATCTGGCATGAAATAAACAAATAGAAATCATGAAATCCTCTCCGCCGCCAGTAGCAAAATCAACCTTAATCGCTACTTCAACATCAGGCGCATCTGTTTGATTCTTGTACCGTGAGTCCCAATTTAGGTATCCTCAATTAAAGTTGAAAGATCTAGTTTGTTTTAAAAAATTGCCGACGGTTTGTTCCGACACTTCTGGTGGGCCTGCTGGCTAAATTACGGTGAAAGGCTAGAGAGGACAATTTTGTTGATGATAAATTGCAAATTTGGGTAGTACAGTCGTGTTAATCTCCATAAACCGAGATTTTTACGTCTAGGGATCTTTAGGAGTACGGTGATGTTGCAGGAGTGAAATGTTGTTTTGTACCAATTTCAGGGAAGCATTTGCTTCCTACCTAGCTCTGCAAGAGTATCGAGATGAAGGTACGTTCAGGTTGAATGTTGAGTTGAACGGTGCAGGTGGTGATGTATATGATGGGTTGAAACTGAACATTGGTTGGCTGTGAAGGTCTTGTTGGTGCAGGCAATACCAAGTAAAAGCAGGAATGACGAACCTCATTACTATGCTAATGCAAATCAGTGCAGATAATTAACGAAACCTTTGATTCCAGAAAAAATGGCTGAAAAGCGGAGATTGAAGTAACATGCCACTAAAGTTTATGACCGACCACTAGCCCATGTTTTTTTCTCTGTGCCTTCTTTTTTATTGAGTTACCGCCATTTCTTTAGCAAAAAAAATATGTTCAGTTATGCCACATAGACCAGTTTTACTTTTTCTACACGTTTGTATTGGAGTCCATTTTGTTTAATGTATAATATTTGTTGACACATAAGCTTAACATTGTAGAACTATTGTTTCCACATAGTTTTTTGAAGACATTACTTTGTATAGGATTGGAGATGCTCTTATACGTCCTAGTATATATTTCAAACGTGCAGACGTGGGATTTATATGGTTTTAGGGTGCGTTCGCAGTTAAAAATTGGGACGCTCAAATTTTTGTTGGTGTCCGACGCGTCGGACGCCAACAACTTTTACCCCTTCCAGATTCCACGATTCTCGAACATTGGAAAAGTAACTGTTGGCGTCCGACGCATCGGACGCTGATGGTTAATTTTCCAACGTATTGACTCATCAACTATAAAACCACTGCCACCCCGCATTTTCCACCATCATAACCCAAAAACACTCCTCAAAACCCCCAAAAACCGAATTTTTAGAGCAATTTGAAACTGCAAAAAATGTATTTTTATACCGTTGTGTTTATTTTTCAATTTCCTATAACATATGTTTTTTTGGAATTTTTCTGAATTTTTTTGTTTTTTGTTTATGCAGATGGCTTCCTCCTCCACCTCTGCTACCTCGCAGCCATTTGCGAATTGGACGGTCGACCGAAATTCCGCTTTCATAAATATTTGCGTTGAGTTTATAGCCGAGCGCGATACAGGCGTCAGTGGGTTCTACTCAACAGTCACGGCAGCAATGAACGACCGTTTTAATCTGGAGTTCACAGAAACCCAGATCAAAAATAAATTGGACAACTTGAAGCGCACTTTTCGCGATTGGGACAGACTGCTAAGAACACCTGGCGGTGTATGGAATGCAGAGTTCGATTATCTGGACGGTTCTAATGATTTTTGGAGTATCGGCGGTGGCAGACCATATAGAAAATTCAAGAAGAACTCGCCATTGAAGTTCCGAGATCAGAACATTATGTTTGAGGGTTCTTTGCGTAAAGATACTTGTGCGTATCCGATTCCTGAGGTTGCGCCTCCTACTACACCTGCACCTCCACCAGCGCCTGTGCCAGCTGCTTCTTTCTCCCCTGCCGAAGTTGGTTACTATACTGGTTGGATGGCTTCGGGCGATCCCCTTCTGGTCAGCCCTCTAGGCGCAGACACGTAGAGCGTGCCAGCTCGTTTATGACCGACCAGCTGAGAAAGCTTGCTGCTTGTTGCTTGGAGCTTGTTCAGGGACCGGGCATCGTGTGGAGTTTTGGGAGATTCTGACGATTTTCCGCAATGATCCGCGGAATGTGGATATTGTTCAGGAGCTTACTGATGAGGGCATATGTGGATTTATTATAGCGAAGTTGAGCTTATTACCTCATCGTCGTTTATTTTAGCTTTTAATGTACTTATTTTAATTTCAGTTTTGTTGTATTTTTTATGTTTGTATTTCTGATCGTGTACTGAAAAATGTAGTTGTTTTGTTTTATGCAATTAGTATTTAATTAATTCAAAACAATTAATTTAACAATTAAATACCATGATCAAATACCACGCTCAAATACCCAGCCCGTTCGTAGCTAAAAACACATTCCCCGCTCGCTATAGTACTACACTCACATTCTCCGCTCAAATACCCCGCTCACGTTCGTTAAGAACACACCCTTATACTCTGCGCATTTATCCTTATTTGCTTGTAAGTTTTTTAAATAGAATACTGATGGAGCTCCCACAATCAATGAAAACTCATTTCACCCCCAACCGTTGTATCCGCGAGCATAATCATTGAGGAGCCAAGTGTTGACACTTCAACCCTACTCATGCCATGGTTTTTCGAATACAATATCATCAGTTGTTTTTCTGAAGCTCAATATTCTATAGAAAAAAAATTCTGATGAATTATGTGTTTTAGTTTTAATGAACTTTCCTATCTGTTCATCTCATCTCCTACCCTCCTCTTCCGGATGAGATCCACTAATAATGGTATTAATCACAATTCTAATTTTTAGACTTTGTTGGTTCCTCTCCATAAGTCCTACCCCATCCCGTTGAGCCATTTTCTCCTAGGTTTGATTGTCTTCCTACCCACAATCCTATGGGCCCTTCACATAATGTTAATGTTTCTTCTTCATAGTTAAATTTGTGAATGGCTAAGATGTTTAAGTCTCATTGCATGCATGAATTTGTGAATAGCTAACTTACATTATGACCTCGATTTGCATGTTACAAAGAAGAGAGTGTAACAAATATAAGCAGGCAAAGTGAAGTCTTAAAACTAATAATTGCTCTTGCTTAACGTTGTTTTAAGTTCTAATGTGGCTATGTCCCATTGAAGCATGCAAAATTTGTATTTCCCAGTTGCTATAAATAGAAAATCTTGTTGTTCACCATGCAAAAAGCAAAGCAGAAGATTCTTGATGTAGATATATCTACTACAACTCGGCCAGACGGACAAAATTCAAATACTAATTGAAATATGTGAAACAAGCTATAATAAGATACTTACATGTGGTTTAAAGAGTTCAAGGGTAGCTATCCTCCCATATATTGGAACATCCAGCATAAGCTGTAAGCCAAAAATCCAGATTTTATCACATGATATTTTTCAAGCCTTAGTGCAACAAAATACCTCTAAATATGCCTCGAACGTGTCCACTTCATCAAAATGGTTCATCAATCAGTTAATTTGTTTCATTAAGCAATAACTAGAAACTAAATGACTATAATTTTGTAGGAACACGGGCATTCAAAAAATAGGAGAGGAGGAGTTTAGATCTTCTTTTTTCCAAAATCAACAAGTCCTCATGTGTCCGTTTCGTCAATGTCTCTCATTCATAAATTGTACTTATCGAATTATTAAGTAATAGATAAAAACTGAATAGATTTAGCAGGGGCATACAACATACAAAAGTTGGGGACAGAGGATGGTATAGACTGCAAACAATTACATTTTACTATTTTCTTCTTACAATTTCATTTCATTCCCACTGTGTTTCATTTGCAAAACAATCTTATAGTTTTATCTATTTCCTATTTATAGTCTACCATGATACCAAACATAAACGTTATTACCAATGTCAAAGTGAAGGAATTATATGCTAACTGTGTGTAAAAATGCTGGAATGATTAGATAAACAAAAATTGATCAATTGTATTACTTTCGTGTTTCAGTACAACTGGCTTGCATACTGTTGAAATTGGTGATACGCAAATCACAATTTTGGACAACAAATAATCTTACATATTTTGTGGAGAAATTTGTTGTTAAATTTTATAGAGAGATTTGTTGCTAGATTTTATGTAGAGATATTGGTTGCTATATTTGTGGGATAATTAAGGCAAGGATTATTTGGTGCTTATCCAAATAAATTTATGATATATATGAAGATAATTTGGATGTCAAATTTACTTGAGTATGAAGCAATTCACTCTATAAAAAGCCTAGCTAACATCTTCATTAGGTGTGGAAAATTTTCCATTATTCTTCATTGTCTTTCTCCTCAAATTTTTAGCCATTAGATATTCTCTACCTATTTCTCAATAAGGTTATTGGTTCAAGTTGTAATTGTTTGTAACGATAGTTGAGATCGATTGTAAACAATTTTTATTGGTGAATCAATAAAGAGGGTGGTTGGGTGGAATATCGTGTGCTCATATTTCTGATATTTTTGTGGTTTGTTTATTTTTTCAATCACATTCATCATCAAGTGATTGGGTGATAAAGATCCTATTTTTCTTGGCGTTTTGTCAAACTTCCGCTGCGCACAAAACCCCAACAGTTTGTTATCAGAGCCAGATCATCGCATAGCTTGGAGTGTTTGTTGGATTGAAAATTGGAGATGTCGGAGATGATCACGTTTTCAAAGATGGCTATTTTAAATGGGAAGAATTAGAGTATATGGAAGCCGAAGATGGAGGATATTCTATATCTCAATGAATTGCATGATCCCATTGATGGAGATGGGGTGAATCCCTCGAATATGAATGAGGGAAAGTGGAAGAAAATGGACAAAAAAGCAATTGCGTTGATTCGCCAATATTTGGATGATTCTGTATTCCACCATGTGGTTAGTTGTGAATCCGTGAAGGCATTGTGGGACAAATTAGTATCTTTGTATGAGTCAAGGAGTGCTACAAGTAAGGCTTTTCTAGTTCGAAAGTTGGTGCAACTTCGATTGGATGAGGAGAAGTCTGTTGCAGAGCATTTGAACGAATTTCAAGATGTGATCAATCAATTAGCAAACATGAAGGTCAATTTTGATGATGAGTTGCAGGCTCTTTTGTTGATGATTTCTATTTCGGAAAGTTGGGAGACTTTGGTTGTTTCATTGAGTAATTCCAATGGTAATGGAACTATTTCTTTGGAAACGGTTCGAAGCAGTCTTTTGAATGAGGAGCTAAGGAGAGAAAGGTCAGAGTTGGAATTGGTTCAAACTAAGGCGATGGTAGCAGGGGACTCGAGGAAAGATACAAGAAGGAAGAAGAAAAGTGCTAATGATAAAGGTGCTATCATTTGTTATTATTGTGGTAAGAAAGACCACAAACGCAATGATTGGTATTCATATATACGAGATATGAAGAAGAAGGCACAAGGTGTAACACCCCATGTCCGTTAATGTTACTCACAAAGGGAATGCATTAACTTCCATGAAACATTATAAGTAAACAGAACATAATATTACAAGACAGATACGTAAAGTAGTATTTGAAAATTTCATACCTTTATTGCAGCAGAAACATAAATAAGTTTGGTTACATCCTTCAAAATCACAATACCAAAACCCAAGTACGCAAGTATTAGTCTTATACCAAAATCCTTCAGAATGCATAATTTTAAAACCATAATCCCCAAGATAAACTGCCATAAGAAGATAGAGTCAAATACAAGCAATACTTCAAGCAGAGAGGATATGAATCAAGCTCCTATGTTCCCACCCTGAGCACCTGGGGGGGGGGGGGACGGAAAGAAAAAGAGGCGAAAACAAACGAGGTCAGACATAAAGTCTGGCGAGTCCAGTAACTTTCAGCATATAAACAGATAGTAGTATCATGACATGTAAATAAAATTGGATGAGAGATTACAGCAACAGGAGTAGCAGGTATGCTTAAGTTAAACAGAAGAAACAGAATGATATAGACCAAGATATGCTTCTTACCTATATCTTACTTCTCTGCACTAATACTTAGTATAACAGGATTAGGTGTTACCCTAATGTCTAAACAGAAACAGAAACGGAAACAGAATAATCTCTACAGAAACAGAATGTTAGTAAATGAGCCTTTACCACCCCAACAGAGACAGAAGGTACATAAAAAGAATACTAATAATGGGCCTTTACCACCCCAACTAATGGGCCTTACCACCCCAACAAAGATAGAGGGTACAGAAACAGAATGCTAATAATGGGCCTTTACCACCCCAACTAATCAGCCTTTACCACCCCAACAGAGACAGAAGATACAAAAACAGAATGCTGATAATGGGTCTTTACCACCCCAAGTAATGGGCCTTTACCACCCCAACAGAGTTAGAAGGTATACCAATAGAAACAAACAGAACTAGGTGTACCCTAAATTCAACCCCAAGCGATCGGCTCGCTAATACATAAATACCCTGTGCCGGCCCTACAGAAGGGTGTATCATTCCCTAAAGTGGCAACCTATAGACACAGACCTATTTACAGATGTCACGGTGTCTTACATCCTCAGAGCAGACCGGATCCATGCACGCACATGACCCGGTTGGAATGCGCCATCAACACCCCTCGCCATTATCAGAGTGAACCTCTTACAATTAGTTCAGTAAGCGTGCCCCGGACCCCTCCTAGTGTTGGGTCATAGTTTTGATACCAGAAAAGGGTTACTGACTAATATGGGTCCCATACAACATATGACATAAGTAATTTCCCCTCTTAACCTTGTGTCCCCAGACTAACAAATTTCAGATTAACTTGCTTATAGATTTCAGATGTACAAAGTTCAGATTAACTATTTCTCAGATCAGACATACAGGTTAACAAGTTTTCAGACTAACGGATCAGATATACAGATTTACAGATTGTTTCACCTAACCTTGTATTGGGCCTACAGATTTACGAAACGGGTTTACTAGATTCATCCGCCCAGTTGATTTAACCTTATCCACTCAACACATTTTAGGCATCATATTTATCCTAGATTTGCATTAATTAATTACTAATGCACAGACCTCTCACATTAGGTCGGTAGCTTGTGGCCGTTGGATGTGTCGGGCGGTTCTGGGCAGACTTCTGCCGCAAGCCAGACCTAACCTCGTGTCTAAGCATCTTTTAGTTATGCCTACGACCTCTCACATTAAACTGACAGTTTGCGGTTGCTGGTTAAGCCGGTTGGGTCCGGGCAGACTTCTACCGCAAACAGAGTCTAACCTCGTGTCTCAGCATTCTTATTCTTAGCTAAAGTATTCATTCACATATTATGCCAATATCAGACTAATTATGTCAATTCAACAAATTAAACTTCTTTACAAGTTACAGCAGATTATTCAAAGTTCTATTAACTTGTTTTGCTCAATTTTAGATCGAGCCTACCGATTTTCATATCCCAAATTACCGTATTCAGTTTCAATAGATTTAGCAGATTAGGCAATTTAATAGATTTAATAATCCCTTAAAATTCCATTGACATGCCTCGCCTAATTATAAAATTAAGTCTAATTTTACATGCCCAAATTATGGTCATAATTCACAATATAAGATATGCTCCAAATTTTAGTTAAATTTACACAGTACAGAATATTCTCTAAAAACCCCAAATCATGATATACAAATACGAATTATGCCAAATTATAGCCTTTGATTTTCAACGTATGCCTAATATCCAAAATCCCCATTTAGGCGTATCCACATTTAATAGTCATCCTATTATAATATAGATCTTTGCGCCTAAGTCATATACACAATAATTCTCCTTCTTCCAAATCACAGACTGTCATATATGGTATGCCCAGATCTAGATCTTAAATTACAACATATGTTCTTTTCTCAAATTAGTCACAAATCAGTCATGTCTAATTATGCACCATTCACTATTTTTCCCAAATTTAGCATTCGTGCATCAATCTCTTATGAGATTTGGCTCAGGCTCGTGGTAGCCTGGCTATAGAACAGAAGGAGGGAAGAGATACATAATAGTTACTATAATATTAATAAGATAGACCTACACAAAAAAACAGATTTGATAAACAAGAATATGCGTAATCTCAAATTCAGATTTACAACCATGTCAATATCATAATTAAATTTCATATCTGAAAATAACTGTACTCATCTTGGTTGGATTCAAAAAGAAAAAGGGTTGTAGTTGTTCTCTTTTAATCCTATTCAGATTGGAAGAAGAAGAAGCATGAAACACCCCATCTCCGTTAAGGTCACTCACAAAGGGAATGCCTTAACTTTGGTGGAGCATTGAAGGTAAAAGACACAAATAATTTACAAGACAGATATATAAGCAGCGAAAAAACGAAATTTATTTCATACATGGTTCATAACAAAGTCATTACAACGTACTGTCTTAAAACAACTTCCAAATCATTACATCAAAATACTCTGTCTTGATTAAAACATAAAGAAGCATAAAACGATAATAAAGTAGCATAATCCCCATTAAGAGTGTATCCAAAGCCATAGCCCAAGAAGAGAAAGTCCAAGCAATACATATACTCTCTTCAAGCTTGCAAAAGGTCTTAACTAAGCTGAGGTGTTTCCTCCCTGCGGACCTTGGGAGGGGGGACGGAAGAAAAGAAGACGAAAGAAAAATTGGTCAGACATGAGTCTGGTAAGTCCAGTGATTATTTAGCATGTAAATAAGAAAAGAATTATGAATTGGATAAACTGAATCTTGGACAACACCCTAGAAATAAGATAATAAGACTGAATATGCTATCGTACTCATTTCAACTTCTCTGCACCCCCGTACCAGTGTTTCAACTAACACCATGTGTTCAAGATAAATGATCCCCTTTTTATCGATCGGCTCCTACTCATGTATGCTTACCACTTGTGTCATTCGGCCCTCGCTTGATTGTAGATACCTGTGTTGGTCCCACCATGGGGTGTATCAAATCCTATGATAGCAACCCGACACAATTCAAGATGCACAGTGTATAAATACTGATGCCCAGTGCCTGCTTTTTCCACTCTGGAGTACGTGCATGCCCGCATTCCGTCGAAACCTACACTGACGCACCACCAGCCGTTGTTTTGACCGCTTATAATCAGCCCAGTAATCGTGTCCCACTCTGCCTAGTTCAGGGTACCATGATACATCTATGTGGGTTACTACTAAAATGGGTCCCCGTTACTAGGGTTTCCAAATCAACATGTTAAATTGGTTAAGTGTCCAAATTAACCTAACCCCACCCATCAGTTTAGTTAACATGTTGTATTAGTTAAGTGTTGCCTTAATTAACTTAACCCTACCATTCCTATCTTAGCTTTAATTCATTCATTAAAGCACCAACCACTCACATTAGACAGGTATTGTTGCGGTGACTGGATGTGCCAGTCGGGTCCGGGCAGTTTTTCACCGCAACTCAGTCTAACCTCGGGTTCTTTTGGGCTTGATGCACTAACCTCTCACATTAGATATATATTGTTACGGTTACTGGATGTGCCGGGCGGTTCCGGACAGTCTTGCACCGTAACTCAATCTAACCTCGGGTTAGGCATATTTGTCTTTTTCTAAATTTACATATTTACCTTTTGTGTTTATATGTAAATTATTGTCATTTAAGTCATGCCCAATTCCTCTCTAAATCATGTTCATAATTTTAGGTATATAAATTATGCCAATTTTATGCCACTAATCATTCATATATTTATGGTTCAAAATATGCCATTAATATGAATTTAAGGTTTTCCCAACATTACCCCCGTCATACGTTCGCAAAATTCACATAGAATGTTAGGCTCATAACTTAGCCTAACTTATATACAAAAGGGAAAAGAAGGGAGCATGTACCATTCACACAACATATAAGGAACTAACAGACATGTGTCATGTAAACGTGGCATAATATAATGAACTTGCATTTTTGGATCCAACTAACACGAATCTTTAAGCATATGAGATTACCCAAATCCAACTAGGAATGTAAATGTAAACTTTTATTTTGGGTCCAATGAACATAAACCTTAAGCATATAGAATTGCACAAGTTCAACTAGATATGTGAGTGTAAACTTTAATTTGGATCCAATAATCATGAATCTTAAACATATGGAATTACACAGGTTTAACAAGGCATGTAAATATGAACTTTTATCTTGGATCCAACAAACATGAATCTTAAGCATATGGTTTTACACCAGTTTAACAAGGCATGTAAATATGAGCTTTAATTTTGGATCCAGTTTTCATAGATCTAAATGTGAACCTAAACATAATACATGTCTTAGCCTAACAACTTGCATGATTCAATAAACACAGATCTAAATGTAGATCTAAACATAATACATGTCTTAGCCTAATAACTTGCATGATTCAATAAACATAGATCCAAATGTAGATCTAAACAACTTGCATGTTCAATAAACATAGATCTAAATGTAGATCTAAACAACTTGCATGATTCAATAAACATAGATCTAAATGTAGATCTAAACAACTTGCATGATTAAATAAACATAGATCTAAATGTAGATCTAAGCAACTTGCATGATTCAATAGGCATAGATCTAAATGTAGATCTAAACAACTTGCATGTTACATAACATGAAAAAGTCACCAAATTTACATAATATACGATTGGTTTAACATCAACATAATAACCACGATAATCTCACAAGCATATACGATAGAATTGTTACAAGAATAGCCATAAATCAACATCGTCATTATCTTACAACTAGGAATTACTCTAGTTTTCATTTTATTACAAATCACAACTTTTAATCATTCACATCTAAATAATAACAGGACTTACAAAGAAAAGAAAGTTTTCTGGGATCTGTTTTCTGAATTTGAAAAGCAATCTCTTGAAGAAGACTATCAATTTCTCTAAGTAAGTTTTGATTCGAAGCTTTTGACTCGCTTTCTAATTGAAGAAGAAACGGTGGCTAGGCTAGAACGTTCATTGACAGCATGGTAGCTCCTTGGAATGAATTAGTGTGATTTAGGGTTTGAGGATTAGGGTTGCTTTTATAGAAGTTTAATCTTATGTGAGCCGTTAGATTATTTTAGGAGCAATCACAGCCGTCCAGACTAGATAGAGTTATCCAGAATTGCCACCTAAGCCCTAGTGACTCAGCAACAGGTTAGAGAAGGCTCAGCAACTAGTCAACATCGTCTCATTTTTGGATCTGGGCGAGGGGGTAGGTCGACCCCCAGGTCGACTTGTGTGACCCAGGTCAACCCCCTGGTCGACCTGATTTCTAGGCGGGAAATTTCCCGCCCAGCCTGCTTCGGGGTTTGAACTTGAATTTTGGATTTTAATTTGAACTGTTTTAATCTATTTAAATTTTTGAATCTTCTGAAGGTCATAACTCCTACATACAGAGTCTGATTTACGCAAACTCAGACTCTATCTCAAGCAGAATTCCGAGATGAATGTAATGGCGTAACCCGTTTCCCTTAATTCTCACATTTATAATTAAGTATTCTTTAATTCGTTACTATAATGATTAAAGAAAATACGGGGTGTTACAAAGCACTAGTCCTAGCTTAGGTTTCAGCAGAGTAGAGACGCCATTGATTTATTTTAATTAGAATTGAGGCAGCATAGCGTTATAATGGTTTGGTGTGGAGAGAAAGTGGGGTTTAGGGGTGTTTAGATAGCACAGGGATCAACGAATCTGGTCAGAACGGGCGTCCAAATGGAGAAAAACGAACCAGTCCTCGGATCTGGAAATGGGGGGAGGTCGACCCCCAGGTCGACCCCTTGGTCGACCTATGTGACCCAGGTCGACCCCCTGGTCGACCTATGTGACACAGGTCGACCCCTAGGTCGACCTGGGTCCTAGGCGGGAAATTTCCCGCCCAGCCCGGGTGTGTGATTTGAATTTCAAACTTAAATCTGAGCTGTTTTAATTTATTTAAATTCCTGAAACTTCTAAGGGCCATAACTTCTTCATACGGAGTCTGATTTACGCAAACTCGGACTCTATCTCAAGCAGAATTCCGAGACGAACGCAATGGCTTAACCCGTTTCCCTTAATTATTCTTTTAAAAATTAAGTATACTTTGTTTTGTTACTTTTATGTTCATAGAAAATACGGGGTGTTACACAAGGTGATAATAATAGTGATTTGGCACAAGCAGGTCTTGCTGAAGGTACCGAAAGTGATTCTTCATGTGATGTCCTATTTAGTGTTGTGGAGCCTTGGAAGATGGATTCAGGAGCCAGTTTTCACATATGCCGTGATGTGATTTTTTTTTCTTCATATGAGAAGAGTGTTGGCATGATAAAGACGGCCAATGAAGTAGAGCTACCAATTTGTTGAGTTGAAGCTGTTAGGTTTTGGATGCATGATGGAGTGGTGAGAGAAGTGGCCGATGTGAGGCACATACCCACTTGTTCACATAACCTCATATCTCTCGGTTAGTTAGATCGCTGCGGTTGCACTTATGAGACTCGAGGTGGAGTTTTGAGAGTGAAAAAGGGCGGTCATGTGATGATGCGAGGAGTTTTAGAGGAGGGAAACCTATTTAGTTTGGTCGGCTCGGTGGTCAACAATGGAAGGCGAGTGACGGTTGAAGAACCTAGTATACAACAAGGTGGAGAGGTTAATATGGTCACCGCTGATGGTCCTAAGGTGGAGGATCATGGTATCGACAAGGGTCTAGATGTTGTTGATGCTCGAGGGATCCCGGAGATGAAGAGATCATGTCAAACGGAAGACGGATGTCGAGTTGTGAAATCCACAAAGACGAGATGGAGGTCTTTGTGATATTACAAACGCTTTTGAAGATCGCTATTGGCGGGATGCACGTATGAAAGAGGTGCATCATTAGTGGGTGATGGTGGAGGTTTGTAATGATATTACTTGAGAAAAGAAGGTTGAAAGTGAGAGCTAAGTTGGCTGGTTTGGAGGAGATGTTGTGATTTGGTATCAAGGTGGAGTGTTGAAATTGGTGACACGCAAATCACAATTTTGGGCAACAAATAATCTTACATATTTTATGGAGAGATTTGTTGTTAGATTTTATGGAGAGATTTGTTGCTAGATTTTATGAAGAGATATTGGTTGCTATATTTGTGGGATAGTTAAGACAAGGATTATTTGATGCTTATCCAAATAAATTTATGACATATATAAAGATAATTTGGATGCCAAATTTACTTAGGTATGAAGCAATTCACTCTATAAAAAGCCTAGCTAATATCTTCATTAGATGTGGAAAATTTGCCATTATTATTTGTTGTCTTTCTCCTCAAATTTTTAGCCATTAGATAACCTCTACCTATTTCTCAATAAGGTTATTGGTTCAAGTTGTAATTATTTGTAACTTTAGTTGAGATCGATTATAAACAATTTTTATTAGTGAATCAATAAAGAGGGTGGTTGGGTGGAATATCGTGTGCTCATATTTCCGATATTTTTGTGGTGTTGTTTAATTTTTTAATCACATTCATCTTCAAGTGATTGGGTGATAAAGATCCTATTTTTCTTGGCATTTTGTCAAACTTCCGCTGCGCACAAAACCCCAACATATAGTACTTCGACCATTACTTGCAAATTTGTTTTTATAGATTATAGAGTTCGGTCTGTCATCAAATATATTGTTTTGTTTTCAAATCTGCAATAATCGATTTCAAGATTATATATTGTGAAATCTGTTCAATGCTTAAATACTTTTTTTAAAGAAAATAATAAACCAACAAAGAATAATGAAATGAATCAAATATGCATTGACGATTAGAGAGATAAAAAAAGGGAAAAAGTAACAGCAAAGGTGATGTTACATCTTCAATAAAACATTTTAAATCTGGCTTAATTGGGCATTTAATCATGAAAATAGTCCCTTACCAACGAAACATCATCACATAATTTCGGCTAACAAAATATGTAGTATGAAAGATATGATTTCCCATAGGTAAACAACGTATGCAATTATTAATCCATGTCAGAGATCAAACTAGTGTACACGATCAACACAATGAAAAATGTCATTACAAAGATTGTTAACTGTTTCATACGAAAATGTGTGTGGCTTATGTGGCATGGACTTTGTGTTTATTTTTGATTGGAGTGTAGCCCCCTGTATGAATTCTAGTGTTGATATACCTAAAATTTTCAATAGCAGATTCCTAGTCAGACATTCTGGGATAAGTAGAGTACAAACAAGAACACCGCGTTCTATTTTTAGATTTGAGCATTTGTAACATCAACATAAAGGTGGCTAACAATAGGCCTCGTGATTAAGATGTTTTATTGAAGATAAAAAACAGAACATATACTTACCGTTTTTGGAGGAATAGTGTATCTACGGACCAGTATAAACATTTTTGTGCAAAATAGCTCTTTTCTTCACTTCTTCCTCCCTTGCTAACATGTTCCAAATTCTTCATATTTATTATTTATGAAATATTTTAGCTTCAAAAATATAACTCTTCATCCAAAATTTCTTCATGATAATGTTATTAGTTATTGCACCCCTGTTGAGCAGCTTCGAGGAGAATTTCCTCTTGAGACATCCATTTGTCCTCGGTCTCCTTCTTCCTCTTAATTGGCTGATGAACATATGGCGTTTTTTATTGAGGGCATATCTTTATATTTTCATGTTAATTAAAAAGCAATGTACTAAGATTTTTAAAATGTCAGATATGAATGAAAAAAAGTAGTAATAATACTTGGAAGTTTCAAATTACCCTTCAGTATAACAATGTGAGAAGATAAAGTGATAATAGTAAACATATGCATTATAGTTACAATTGATTAAAACTTGCTTACTGTAACATGCATTTAATAATGCCTGGTAAATTACAGAGTTTTCCAAAATGAATCTTGGAACAAAAATTCACGTGAAGCATAGAAAAGATAGCCACTGTGTCTTATAATGAAAAAGCGCCGTAAGCAGGCATTGACTAAACTTGTCTTTCTCTTCGAATCCGATTGAGGTATATTTTTGTTCAAACCAAAAATTGAAGGATTTTGAATCAATTCACTAAACTATCAGTTCTAACTTACAAATTGTTTACTGTAAAACATGATATTGTCATTCGCTAACTTAATAATTAAAAATCTTAGGACTAATTCAGTGATAAATGAATTCACCTTTAGCTATATTACCAACGAATTCTCCTTTAGTTGTTCGATTGTTTGAGGGGAAATCAGATTTGAATTCACCGGAGGAAGAGGCAGTATGTTACTGGACTGGATTTGGAAGGAAAGAAGTGAATTTGAGGGTTGGATTAAAATAGCCGATGGTGGAATTTATATAGTGCATGAGAAATAAGAAGAAAGATATTAGGAGAAGAAGTAGTCAAACGAAGACGAGGACGAGAAGAATTGGAGAAGAACTGGTATACACGAATTATGACGAAAGGATCGAAGCGAAAGAGGAGGGGAGGGAAGGATTGAAAGAACTATTGTGCGAAGGACATGATTGCGTTTGAAAAGAGAAAGGGTATTGTCTGGCTTCAGACAGGCGGAAGTTTTGGAAGTGCGGTAGGATTAAGAGAAACCAATAAAGTCATTTTGATAAGCGGAGCCAATTATTATAGAAGAAAAACCTTTCCTTATTAGTTCATGGGGATTTTTTGTGCTCACAGCGAATGAGTAGGTGATGTCTATTCCCATTTTGGTGCATTTCTTGCACATCCATCTATTCTACATCCTTTAATTGGACTTGACTAGCTGGCTGGATTGATAGTTAAAGTGATCTAATATGATGCCAACACAGTGGCTAGAAAGAGACTTTTTTGTGCAAAATCCACTAATTGAAATAATGTCGAAGAAGCTATTGCCTTTTGTGCTCAAGGTTCGAGTAGTTGATGGGCCTAATGTAGAAGTTGTAATCCATTACAGTTCAAAGCTGATTATTTACACCAAATGACAATCTTTTGGACATACCAATGACTCATGCACAAGTCAACCAAATTTTGTCTTTACCCCCTTTGAGAACAACACTCATGTCCGGTGGCCCTCTTTTTTGAGTGTGGGTTTCGAAGGTCAAGTCTGTTTCAATCCTCGATGTTATTGATCCTGAGGTTATGACTATTTTGCCTGATATTTCTATTGTTGTTGAGCCTACTTCTATTTTAGTTGCACATGTTGATTCTTCTGTTCGTAAGCCTCCTTCATCTATTATGCATGTTGCATTTGAGCCATATGTTGCGATTTCTATGGGATGTTCTGAGCATGAGAGAGAATTGTGTCATAAGCCCTCAAAAACGAGATTTTCCCTTGAGAGGATTTTTCGTTATGCTTTTGTTTCTGAGGATGATGGCGAGAGAAGGTATTTATTTTAACGTATAGAGACTGAGGGTCTTACTTTGGCTACTGAGGGTTTGACCGGAGAGGCAAATAGGAGGGTTTTCTTAGATGGCTCTTGGGATAAGAAATATGTCTATAGTGGAGACTCTATAGGGTTTATCCCTAACCTAGCTTTTGTATTTTTGGCTACGACCATGTTTACGATCTTGCCGAGGACAAGGGATGTACTTTATCCTTTGCTCAAGAGGATGCGTAGTTGTTGTTTTTTACCTAGTAGATTGGCACTCTGTCCAACTCTTGTACTTTAAAGTTTCGTTATTTGTTATAATGAAAAGTTGACGAACCGCGGTAAAAACTGATCGGCCTTGCCACGAAAAAGTACACACACAAATGCATATGCTAAATTTAAAATTAATTGTTTTACTTATATGAATTTTGTTTGACTAACAGACTTTTGCATTGGACTTATGCCAATAAATACAACATTATAGTATACTTATTGATTATTTTGACTAATTACAAACTCATGAAATGTTAAAATGGATTGGAGTTAAATTATGTTATTTTTTTATAATAACGTCATTTATATTTATACACTTTAATCTGTGTTGTTTGTTTAACTAAATAAAACACTGTAAAGTTGGTTGAATTGAATAGATCGTTTCAGACATCTAATGAGCTAAATAAAAACCACTTCTTTTCTTGCTAGGTAAATTGACAATTTTTTGAATTAACTAGTATGGATCAATTAGTTATTTAACTATTGATTGTTAATTATTATGTGCCAGAAGCTTGGTAGCCTCGCCATATTGTGCATAACACTGACTTGTGAACCCTTTGGAAATGAAATTTAATGGTAGCTTATTTAACTATTATTGTCATTGCTAAACTTAATATTTTTGAAAAATAAATTACACTTACAGTCTATAGTAGATTTGTTAGGATAACGATGTACCCATTGCGTAGATAGCGATTTATGGCTCTGTGACATAAATCGAGGGATACAAATTACTTCTAGTTTACTATGGATCCTTTGGAATAGAGGTAAACCCTGGTGTAAACTGCGATCTAATCTCTGATGTTGAATGATATTTTTCATATTTGTTTTGATAATCATTAAATGTTCATTAATAAATATTATAAAAGATGAATATTTATTTATTCAATTAATATTGTTTTAAGATTTAATTATTATTTATCAATGATGTCTTGAAATTAGAAATTATTTAAGTTAAAAGTAAATTGATTATTTTATTAATTATCTATTTATTATTTTAATTAACAAATGTTTAAAAGTTCATTAATACTTATTTAGATATGTCATTTCCAAATTGAATAATTATTTGATGTTACTATAATTATTTTGTTATTTTAAATTAAATTAATTATTTTACTAATAAAGTTAATAATCAGTTAAATATTATATTTTTAAACGTTTTAAATTTATTTATTTATTTATGATGATTTAAAGATAAGTAATTAATTCTGAGTGTATATGTCCAATACGCTTGGCAACCTAACATATGCAAAATGTGCCATTCTTTTGGGAATTTACCCGTTGCATGCAGAGTTTCTTCTATTGACCCCATCCAAGAAAAAATACCATTCCCAAGGCCACCACCTTGTATTTGGGTCCCAAAACCCATGGTGATTTAGTAGATTATGACCCGCTCGTGACTCATCCTCCCGATACTGCTACCACTATCATTGTAGAACCAGTTGCCACTGTTGACCATAGTATTGAGTGGACTTCCTATGAGAATTCATGGATCCATGATCATTATGACCTGCACCATGATCCTTTCCTTAAAGATTTTTCTCATGTTTATTAGTGGAGACGCTGGTGAGTCTAAGAGTTTACATTACTATGATGATGGAACTGATATGAGTTTATGTCAAGAAGGAAATTTTAGGGACATTAACAAGATTTTTTTTGGAATACGAATGTTGGGATAGAATGTCTATATATTACAAGAGTTATTATGCTTACGTGCCAAACCTTCCAACTCATTTTACAAGCTTTTTGCATGACATTAGGCCTGAGTCTCCTACCACCTACAACCATTTTTTCTCAACTAAGGGTGATTAGCTTATGACAACTACTAGATGAATCTAACAACCTGAATTTTAATGATTGGATATTTATGTAACATCCCAGAAATTTGGACAATTTGAAATGGAATTAATTAAAGATTTACATGTTAATAATCAATTTTATATTGATTCTGGGATTTGAAATTTGAAATTTTATATATTTTTTTGTGTATGAAGTGAATTCGATATTTAATTCGGAATGGTTGGTTGTGAATCAAACATTTATGATTGAATATTTGAATTGAATTTGGTTGTATATTTAAATTGGATTTGAAATTCGATTAATAATTTTAAATGGTTGAATTTAAAGATAATAATTATCGACGTTAAATAAACTGAAGATTTTATTTGTTGAGATATAAGGGAAATTGGTTTGAATATGTGTGTATTTGTGTATATAAATAAAAAGGAAATTTTACGTTTTAAATTTGGAATCGAATGGAGTTGCTGGAGGATGAACAAAATTAAATCGATGAACTGATAAATAATAATAACAACACTATATACAGATGAAGTCGGTTTATAACCATAACAATTTTATTACGTTGAAACGAAGAGGTACGTTTTATTTCTTTCACGATTGGAGATTGCATTAGCGGTTCAAATATTGAGCGTTCGAAGATGGTTTACGGTCGACTTTAATATTTAATTAAATCAGATATAACCTTCCTCATTTTTGTTACGCCGACCTATTTTTGACGCGCTACTACCTACTGATTTTACACCGTTATTATCTTCTTACTTTCTACTATAAATTAAGCCTTCGTCCCATTTTCTTCAGCCAAGAAATTGTTTCCCCTTTTCTAAATCCTAGTGGCCGGAATCAGTCTCCCCAAACTGAAAGTAATGGCCATCGAAGAACAATGCTTTCCTCTTTAATGTCTTCAGCAAGACTCTTTCCCCTAAATCGTCCCTCCCTCTGTCCAATCAAAGCCTAAGACTTCCCAAAATTGTTACTTTCCTTTTCGAAACTGTCATTTGCGACGTCAGCCCCATCGCCATAATTGTTGCCAGCGCTGAAGCCATCGCTTCACTTTCATACTGATGGAGCCGCCACAGCTGAGCCTAGTTTCCCTCCAACGAGCTGATCCAGTCAACTCTGGCATGTCGTCGCCAAGCCAGTACCCCAATTCGTTACCAAAGGTAAGTTTACCTTATGATTAAGCTTAATTCAAATTTATCTACTTCGTTTTACACTATTGTTGAGGAATCCAGTTGGGTTCCTCCAGCCTGTTTCCCTGCACCCACAGATGTTAATCAACATAAATAACACTAATTTCATATCAGTAGGAAATATTATAACAAATAGAATCAATATTTAAGCAACGTTTTATATATATAACGGTATTTATAATTCAAAACAATTAATTAGCAAATCATCCAATCAACCATCACATACAACATTCAATCATTTTATTAATATTAAATAACGTTTATAAAATTATAGAACTGGACAGAGTTAGTGAGTTTACTCACCTTGGTCGTTAATCATTAAATAACAATTAACGTCGGTTGATTCAAACGAGTGTTTTATTTTGCCTAAAATTGTAGCGACCTCCAAATCACTTCACACCGGTTCTAATACGTAGCCTACAACTAGACGATCTCAACGGATCAAACCGTTCGTGGTTCTGACCATGTATGCATGAAATATCAAATTAACAAGTTAATGTATACTATTTTAAATTTAAAATAAACTTAATTTTCTTTATATATATATATATATATATATATAAAATCTTGGGCTTTACCTTTCTCACGGCCTATCACCACCTTTAGAAATCCACCGGCCACTACATATTTTCACCTACCCCAAATGAATATTTGTTGCTCAGGTATATACTATATATGATCTCCTATTTCAAAACTTCTTGCTTCCCTTAATTATAAATTTTTCTTTTCTTTTTGGACCTTACCCTTTATTGTCAGCCCACCTCCATTTTTAAGAACACACGTCCGCGTTCATACTAACCTGCATCATTTTCTTTGCCCTCAATCCCTCTTCCTCCATTGTCATCTCTCATGCTCTCTGTACCAAACTTGACAAACTCATCACAAAGGGGTTCAGACAGTACCACGACACTGGTGAATATCTTATGTCATTTTTACTCTTCAAAAATTCCAAAGAAAAGTATACAAGCTCCATGGTTTCCTCCTGTATGAACACAGTAAGTCTATTCCTCCACCATCTACATTAACTCCTTCTCTACTCACCCATGCCCAATAGAACCCATCAACGTGGCCTTCCCTTTCCTCTATCTTATTCACAAAACAAAATAGAACTTCCTTTTTTATTTATGAATTTCGATCCTTCCCAGTAAAAGCCGCCACTTCGATTCATTCCCGTCCTCACGCAAACTCCTCCACGTCCTGTTCTGTCCACATAAGGCCACATGTACGCAAGGCCACATGTATGCATGACCATGCAACTATCATATTCTACCTAATACTTGTGCGTGAAATCCATGCGTGCTCTCTCCTCAACAATACCCATGCCACTTCCAAACTTATAACCCACTGTATTGTTAAAAACAGCGACTCCATTCTGCCCATACTCTCTGTTCTCAACTCGCAAGCCTCAAACTCAGATCTTCGTTCTGGTCTCTGTCACAGTAGTGCATCATCTATATATTTATATATGTTTTAGATTTTCAAGAAGAGTATATACTTTTATTTAGATTTTGGAATGCTGTTGGGACTTATGGCCATGATGTTTGGATGCTGAAGTAAGAAGAGGAGTAAAAGAAGTTCGGTGATGTTTTTATAATAGGTAGAAACTTAACTGCTAAGTTTTGAGTATAGGTTGTACAAAATTCAGGGTAGAACGACATAGTTTTGATTTAATTACTCATGTGCAGCTAGGGTCTAAAAGTAATGTAGCCTATGTTTTGTTATCAGCTCTGCACAAGGAAGGGATGGCTCTACAAACCTTAACGGCTAAGAATATATATATATATATATATATATATGTTTAGACATAATTAAATTTTAGGGTACCGTGCTACACAAATTTTATCACTTAAGGACCGCTATCGACAAAAAATAAAAATATCGTTATGATGAGCAATGTGCGACGATCCCGAAAATATAATAATATAGATAAGTTAATTTATTCTGTGAAATCCCAAAACCGATGATATAGGACATAAAACGCTTCAACCAAAAAGTTGTTTATTTTCCAAAATAAAAATTACAAAAAATTTCTATAAATTAAACTGAAAATACGTCTTGAAAATCTTATCTAAATTCGAAACCAGTGATTTATTATATTAAATAAATCGTTATGGCCTATAAATGATTCCTTAACAACTATATAAAAATTTTATTTTGACATAACTCACAATCTCTAAGACGAAATTTCGATCTTTCACTTCCATTAGGAAAATACAGTTAATTAGATTCGAACATTTCTTATTTCAAAGAAATCCGACTTATATTGAATCTTGTGTATTCAATTGAAGTTCAAAACGTAATATTACGAACTACTGCGATGTTACAAGCTCAATTTTAATTATATTATAATTAATACGTTACAACGTCGTTATAAATAAATCCACTCGTTATAATAATTCAATTCTAGATTGAATTAAATCTATTAAATTATCCAATTCACTCAATATTGCAAATTCAACCATTTTCGACTATTTCAGAAATAATTATATTATCCCATTATTTATTTTAATCAACTATTCAAAAATATTTAAATTTGAATCATTTAAATTGCCAAGTCAAATATTTAAATAATTAAATAAATTAATTATTAAATCGTTAAAAATACGGGACGTTACAGTAATATACATATAAAATTTAACAACTACGGGTGAGGAATCCAGTTGGATCCCTCCAACCTATTATTCCCAGGATCCAAATAGGTTACATCAAATTAAACCATTCAATTCAATTAAATGATGATTTCTATAAATAGTCAATAACATTAATTTAACATCTACCCTTTTATTTAACACCAACAATAACAATTCAAACAATCCATTAAATTAAATGTGTTTATATCATGAACGTGACCAATAAGGTAAGTTGCCTCATTTGGTTATAATCATTAAAAATGATCGATTCATTTCAATTAAATTAAACGAACGTTTAATTTAATCAGTTTAGTCAAAATATATAAGTATTATTCAGTAATCATCCAACAATATACAACCATAGCACATAAATATTAAACTCGACTTACATAAAATATAAGTAGGACAAACTGAGTGAGTAAACTCACCTTGATTTGATTCGTTGTTAAAACGACGTTTCAGTTAAATTAAACGAACGTTTAATTTAACTGAAAATTCAAGTTATTTCCAAACACATCCAATTCAGTTCCATGGCGTAGTGCTCGTCGAGATGATTCCAATGCCATTTGATTCGTCGAATTCTAATAAAATTTGAGTGAATTATTATCATTTTAAGTTAACGATTTAATAAATCTAATTAACTCATAATTAGTATTATAATAACTAATTACATTTTAAAACAAAAGCAGGATAATTCTTTATCTTCCCCACTGCTTCGTTTTAAACCCCAACGGCCGCTACGTTCCATACATCACCAACACGCACCAAAAACCTCCTGTCGCACCTCCTTATAGTTCATTGAATGCCGATTAGAGACTGGCCCCGCTACTCCGCTCTGAATGCCATGTAGCTTGTCTCGCCAGTCACTGGCAATACCAATCGAACTGTCGCAGAATTCAAGGGAGAATCTGTCCACCACGAAGCACCAAACACTATCATTGCCGGTCAATCTCAATATCTCAACGAGCCCGACACATTTCTAGTTGGGGTATTTGGCTATAGATGATCGAACAATGAGAAATTGGAGGAGGAAGACGACTGTTCTCGACCGTTCGTTCAACGGAGAGGTAGTTATGAAAGGAGTAGACCACGCCGATTTTAAATTGACCATGTTTTTAGGGTTAGCCCTATATTTATAGACAAAGGAATATTAAAATATTAATAAATGAACCTTAGGCGTAAAGTAACATGCAAAAATCACCACATACGATCTCTGATTAAGATGAAATTTGAAATTCAAGAATAAAATAATATTTCGGACACGATGGAATATGTTTCGTCAAATTCCGAGATCGTTTGTAAAAGTTCCTTTATAATTCACAACGTGAATCGATACACGTTTAAATTGCGCACGATCACAAAATAAATCCAATTAACTAGAAATTTGAAATCTTATAATAATTAATCACTACGAATTTAATATAATTACTTTCATTGAAATCCGAGTTCGTTTGAACATTGGTTACTCTATAGTTTCAAATTAAAACGATTAAACAAATATCTAAGCGTTTATCCTTCGTACGATCAAACGGTAAGTCTGATCGATATGGAAATCGAAATCCTACAATAACTTACTAATATGAATCCAACGACATAAGTTTTGTCTCATTCCGAGACTATTTCCCAGAATGATATTTTATATGCAAAACGACGCTATATTGGACACTGAATTTCCAGATCTCCATATAATGAACTACCTATCTATCCTAACTCTAAACGTCGATACGAATTCAACGGAACAGAACTCACAACTTAATTCGATAGCTAGCTTATGTTATGCACAACAATTCAACCATTTAAATTAAATTCATTTAATTGCATGCTATACAAAATAACTGAGCGTTTATGGCTACCACTGTCACATATGACATCGGAATGCCACAAAATTTGGCTTCGTGTAATAATTTAACATAACGGATCTAATGAAACTAATTTCATCGAAAACGAAGGTCGTTTGCAAAATGGCTATTCTTAAGGCTTATATAATATGATAAAATATTAATTAAATTCCAAACAAGCCAATTAAATAAAATAAATTATTATTATTATCGTATATTCCAATGGAATATCATGTGCTTCAAATATAAAACAATACGGATTTTAAACTCAACATCAAAATATTGAGTTAAACGATATCCAAATTATATAAAAATTCTTTTATTTTATTAAATAAACATTATGGTTTTATAAATGATTTCATAGCGACTTTCTAAAAAAATTGATTTTTACATAACTCAAAATCTACAATATAAAAATCAATTTTTCTAGTTTATTAGAAAATTATAATCAAATAGATTCGAACAATTCTTGTTTCAAAGAATTCCAACTTATATTGAATTTTATATATTCAAATGAATTTCAAAACTCAATATTATGAACTGCCGCGACATTAAGAGCTCATTTTAAATTAATATAAACTTATATATTCAAACTTCATTTTATTAATAAATTTTATATAAAAAATCCATTAACATTTCAAATATAATATTTAAAATAGGTTTAAATATTCAAATTCAAATGACCAAAAAATCTGGGTCGTTACATTCTTCCCTCCTTAAAAAAATTTCGTCCTCGAAATTACTAGGTGACAAGATTGCTCCAAACCTAAATATTTTTAAAATACTTATTTTAGAATTATCATCAAACATTTATTCTAAGTCTTAAAATTTTATGAAAAATTCGCCAGCACCTACTCTCATGGTTCGATCAAAACAACTACCACTCCAGGCCTCACATCAATCAAAAGAAACTAAAAGCCAAGAGGCTACCCATCTCAGGGGTCTAAAATCAATCACCCAATCAATAAGATTAAGTTTTATTGATTTGTCTGGCAACCAAACTACAATTAGAAAGCAAAATAGCTAACAACTCTTCCTTCTTCCAACCCGCACTTAACTTAATTTGTAATGAAAATAACAAATACATGATTAAATCATTTATTTTCATTTTATAAGGGATTTTACTTAAATTCATTATACCGGAATTCATTTCTTTAGCTTTCAATTTATTTAATTCCATTAAACTATTAGTGAATTTTATTCAATCAATTTACCAACCAATAAATAGACAATACACAATCAACATAACCAAATCATTCAATTTTTATTTAATTTAATTGGTTGGGTTAAATTCATTCAATATTTAATTGAGCTTAACTTACTTCAATAATAATTGATTAACATCAATTGACTTCCATTCAATGATTATTTCCCAATTCATCAGCTTTTAAGCATTTAACATATATTCGTTAGTCACAATTACAAATTTAATTCACCTACTTATTACTTAACCAAGTTAAGTCTCATTTCATATTCAATTAACTAATTGATCTTTCAATTATTCCACTTTCATCTTCTGATTTTTATTCCAGAAATCATCCCATTTTCCATCTAATTTCATTTAACTTATCTTTTAAGTTAAGTTCTGATTCATTCAACTCCATATTAAAATTCTCATTCACAAATTCTATATATGAAATTTCTTCTGGTTATATTAAGTTGCTTAAATTCAAATTTCCATTTGAATTCCAGTCAAATCAATCAAACACACTGTATCTCAATAATTTAATAAAACTATTTCCTTTCTATACAAAAATATAATTTGGGAAACATTATTTCATTTACCCTCCTTACAAAACAATATTGTGTTAGTTGCTAGTTCAACATGGCCTCTAGACACTTGAACCGATCAAACAACACAATATAAAACATTTTTATATAAAACCTACAAATATGCTTTCTCATATACACTCAAACTCAATCTATGGTATTACAAACCACATCTCTGTCGAGTTACACCACAAGGACAAGGTTATTACAAAACCTTATGCTCTAATACCACTGTAACGACCTGAGGAATTTGACGTGCAAATTTCGACAATAATACATAAACCATGCAACCCAGCCACACATCAAGGGCCACTCTTTTCCTTTGAGTGTACGGAGTATCTTGTCACCAACGGTTGGCGCCAACATAACCGTTTTCCAGGAGATAAATAAGCGACAAAAGAAATAAACAGATTTTCTCTAAATGGTGATAAAACCCCTTAAAAGGAGCGACCTACATAGCCATGCTGTCTTCCCGACTTTTGTCATTTCCCGTTTGATGAGGCGTGAGGTTACTATTACCCTTTTAAGATAGCATGTGATGACCGCCCATAACCCCCGCACTAAGCAAGAGGAATAATGCATTGAAGGGTGTGCCAGGAAGTCAGGGATGATCATCAGAGTGGGTAAACAACATCGAAACCTGTCGTAGAACTCACATCGCAAGGGTAAAATATAATAGAACATATATAACAGGTAATAGTAATGAGGAATCATATAGCAAACTTTAGAAATCTTTCTCAACATCATGAAAGGTTATCCAAACTGATACCAAAATTTGTACATAAGTCCTCACTACAACACTCATAGAGCACTCAAATAGCGGAAACAAAAATACTAGATAGTAATAAAACTGGTATGCCAGCCTCCTGTTCGCCTCCGCACAGCAGCATTGTCCTCACTAATCACGTGTAACTTGATACTTATTCTGCCTATCCACAACCGAATGAACAGCCCAAGGTAATAAGAGGAGACATAAAACCTTGAGTCAGACAACAGTCTTAGTGAGCGATAAAATAGCTAACAAACTTCAATAGTAAAGTATATGAGAAGGGATAGATAAACATACTAATCTACCCACAACACCAGAGAAGAACTCAACCTTATCTTCCCCACATCGGACAGTGATAGCCTTTACTTTAAACAATTCAACCATTCATCCATAGAAACCAAAAAACCTATTAAATCATAGTAAAACACTCAAAACATCCAAATTATATTTATCCCATGTAAACCATCCTAATCGAAATTAACATCCCTCAAACATAAGCCCCAAAGGCCTAAACCAATTTCAGACAAGCACCCAAGGAACATCTCCTTCGATGTTTGACAACCTACATGGGACGATACAAGTAGAACAACCAATCATCCATGACTGACTCTGGCTATCACCGCCAATCCTGCTTTGAAACCATCATTAATTTTATGATGGCCAACCTTGCCATATGTCAAGGGCTAATGGTAACCCAAGTTCTAGCATAAACTCCATATGTCCAACCTTGACAACTAGGCCTTTCCACAAGACCCAGGGTACTCGACCTACAACCGGTCTTTTAGACGTCTCTAGTGTACCCTTGCTTCGAGTCTGCTAGAACTTACAACAACGATAATCTCTTGGCCTTCGCATCTCCTGTCATCCAACCCGACGACTTTTCATGGCTCAAGCAACCTTCTTGCGCAACCATTATCCACCAACTCACGACCTTTGAGTTGTCACCTCATTCGCTGTTCTATACCGATCAATGTACACCTTCCAACACTTCGAATATTCCCACTTGAATTCTTCTCGAAGTTACACCATCACTGAGCCAATTGCGTCACTGCACTACGGCTAAGGTTCGGGGGGTTGCCCCCGAAATTTCAAGCTCTTTTCTTCAAAGCCAAGTCGTACCCGAAAAACATACTTTTTCAAAAAATGACCCTATTGGAAATAAACCATAGCATCATCACTATCAACCACAGCGTTCAAAAGCGCTGCAAAAAATATGACCGATCAGCCCCTCTAGACCGACCCGACCCAGTCCCTTCCTGACTTCAAACTCGACCGACCTGATCCGATCACCCCCTCTGGAGCATGACCGACCTGATCCGGCTAACTCAACATAACCGACCCGATTTGGCTACCTCAACATGACCAACCCGATCCGATTACCAACAGGACCGACCCGATTAGCATGTTTCAGACCAAACCGACAAGCATGTTTCAGACGAACCCGACCAACATGTTTCTGACCGACCCGACCACTTCTGTTAGGACCGACCCAACTCATCCTGACATGTTCTCCATGACAGGATTTGAGACCGACCCGACCCACTTATGGCCGACCCGATCCACTTCCTGTACATCTCCAATTCTACTCCGATTTCGACCAAAACTTCGCGAAACGACGAATCCGATGAAACCAATTCAACGAACATCATCAAACATAATTATAATGGGGTGATGCATATGAAAATAGACATACAATGGTGTAAATCTATGGTAAAACACTTGAATTTGATGAGAAACATGTACAAACACTTATATACTTCATTGCATTCATGTGAGAGATGTAAACCACTCACCGATTTGCCAAAACAAGCTAAAATCAATGAAATAGGAATCCAGACAGCAAGCACCTCGCACCAATCACTTTGATCTGATGAACTCTTGCTTTAATTAATGTAGATCTAGCCTCCAATTGTGTATATCTATGATTTCCCTCCTTGGATTTGGATTTTTAATAGTGGAAAGGTGTTGGAGGAAGAAGGAACACAAGGCCACCCAATGAGGAAATGGAAAACTAAACCATTTCTCATATCCCTCAACCCTTTATACCCTCCCATCAGCCCACTAATGGGCCTCTCCAATTCAGCCCATTATGGCTTATCAAATCGGGGCATCCAACTGAAAAACCTTAAAGCAGCGATTCTTCCCAAACCGCTGAGCCAAATTTTTAATGTAACCACTCTAAGGAAAGGCAATCATCAATTCCTTTCCAATGGCACATGTCTCACCCTTTGGTTCAACCTGAGTCAAAAGTTATTCCCTGTACAAGACTGACAGAGGCAAAATGGTCATAAACAAATTGGTAAAAAATTATGGACATGTCTCACATCCTCATAAGCAACATATCAAAAGATGAGAATGATCCAACCCTTAGGGAATAAAATAAAAATATCTTACGATCCTTCAATACATAAAATGCGGGTTGTTACATTCTCCCCTCCTTAGGAATTTCGTCCCTGAAATTCCATGCAAACACAAACAACCACAACAGTTCCGCATGCCTATCATCCATGACAAGCCAATTCTATCACCCAACTAGCAATCATCAAGCCATGCATCCATAGCTTTATCCTAGCACACGGAATTCTATCAAACAACAACAAGATAAAACGATATAACGATGATACGATCAATGGATCCTACCGACGAAGAGTTCTGGATGAGTCACTCTCATACTATCTTCCGTCTCCCACGTACAATTGTCGCCATCTTCACTCCATTGTACCTTGACTAGCTTAACCATCTTCCTCCTAAGCTGTTTCGTGTAATTCCCCACAACACGAAGTGGCTTATGAGGTCTCGTAACTACGGTCTCCACTTCTAGGCCTTCATACTGCTTTGGAGGTACCACCACATTCGAATCATGCACGAAATTCTGAAGAAAAGACACATGGAACACATTATGCACACTCGACATCTTCTCGTTTAACTCCAATCTATATGCGAGCTTTCCAATTCGCTCGACTATTGGAAATGGTCCAAAGAACCTAGGAGCCAACTTTACTTTACTCCTGAATCAAACCACATGCTTCAACGGTGAAATCTTCACAAAGACCATATCACCAACGTCAAATTCCAAATCTTTTCGATGCTTATCAACATAAATCTTTTGGCAACCTTGGGTCGCCTTCATTCGTTGACGAACGATCTCAATACAATCTGAGGTTCCCTAATCATCACTGGCCGAAATACTAACTTATCTCCAGTTTCTAACCAACAGGCTGGAGAATTACACGACCTCCCATACAACACCTCGTATGGTGCCATCCCAATGCTAGACTGGTAGCTATTATTATATGCAAACTCAACTAGATGTAGATGATCTTCCCATGATCCTCCAAAATCCAACACACAAGCTCTTTGGAGATCTTCCAAAACTCGATTGACCCTCTCGGTTTGATCATTAGTTTGGGGATGATAAGTCGTACTTAAGCACAACTCGATTCCCCAAGCTTCTTGCAAACTTTTCCAAAATCCACTCGTAAATAATGGATCTCGGTCACTCACTATACTCTTTGGGACACCATGGAATCGAACTATCCATTTTACATAAAGTTCAGCCAATTTAGACACCGTCCTAGTCGATTTGATAGGAATGAACCTTGCACTCTTGGTCAAACAATCTACAATGACCCAAATCCCTTCATTCCTTGCCCTGGTTCTAGGTGGTACATCGATAAAATCCATCGATACTTGCTCTTACTTCCACGTAGGTACTTCTAATGGCTGCAGCAAACCACTCGGCTTCTTCTGTTCAGCTTTCACTAACTGACAGTTCATGCACTTGGAAATGAATTTTCCAATATCTCTCTTCATCCCCTCCTAGTAGTAGACTCGCTTCATGTCCTGATACATCTTATTACCACCGGGATGAATCATCAACTTTAAGTGATGACATTATCTCATAACCTCATCTCTCAATCCATCAATATCAGGAACAACTAACGGTCCTTGCTTTCGAAACCAACCTTCTTGATCGACTTCGAACTCTTTATTCTGCGGTTCCTGCCTCTAGATAAACTCGACAAGCTTAACATCTTGCTTTTGGCTTTCGCCAATTCTTTCGATGAGAGTAGGTCTTATCGACAAGCTTGCCAACATTTCAGGTTCCAACTCACACCTTGGCCTGAAATCGAATCTTGCCAAATACTTAAGGCTCTTCCATTCCAAAAACATCGCTTCCAAACTTGCGTGTCTTCGGCTTAACGCATCTGCAACTGCGTTACCTTTGCCAGGAGTATAGGCTATATCAAAATCATACGATGCCAGAAAATCTAACCATCGTTACTGCCGAAGATTCAAATACTTTTGGGAGAAAAGATACTTTAACAACATATGATCCGTAAACAACTCGAATTGAACTCCCAATAGGTAATGTCTCCATATCTTCAGAGCAAAGACAATCGTTGCCAACTCTTACTCTAAGTCATGAGTTGGGTAATTCTTCTCATGCGGCTTTAGTTGTCGACTCGCGTAGGCCACCACCTTATCCTTCTGCATTAGCACTTCTCCAAGTCCATTGCCATATGCATCGGTGTATACCACCATCTCTTCATTCCCACTCGGAATGGTCAATACAGGAGCACTTGTTAGCCTCTCTTTCAGGATCCCGAACACTTGTTCACATTTTGCATCCCATATAAACACTTGGTTCTTCTTCGTCAATCCTGTCAACGGTGCAGCTACCTTAGAGAAAGCCTTGATAAACCATCGGTAATAACCGGCCAACCCAAGGAAACTTCGAACATCCATCGCATTATTAGGTCTATCCCAGTCCTGGATTGCTGCTACTTTAGCGGGGTCAACCGCTATCGCATTTCCAGAAACAACATGGCCTAAGAACCTCACTTCACTCTTCTAGAAGTGACACTTGGAAAACTTAGCCTTTAGCTAATGCTTTCGCAAGATCTCCAACACAACTCTCAAGTGCGTCTTATGTTCTTCCTCATTCTGAGAGTAAACCAGAATATTATCCACGAACACAAGCATGAATTTGTTCAACTGATCTCTGAACACTCTATTCATAAGATCCACAAAATACGTTGGTGCGTTAGTCAACCCGAATGGCATTACCAACCATTCGAAGAAACCGGATGGTGTCCTAAAAGCAGTCTTTGACACACTATCCTTAGCCACCCTCAACTGTTGAAATCCCGTTGCCAGATCCATCTGAGAAAACACTTTGGCTTCGTGAAGCTGATCGAAAAAGTCATCAATCCTTGGCAACAGATACTTGTTCTTCTTAGCCACCTTGTTCAGCTCACGATAGTCCACACACAATCTTAATGAGCCATCCTCCTTGGTTGCAAATACGACTGGTGCACCCCATTCGGTTACACTCCTCCGAATGAATCCTTTTCCCAAACGGTCTCTAACTTACACCTCCAACTCTCGCTATTCCTTAGGCGCCATCCGCCTAAGAGGCATAACGATTGGTCTAGCACGTTCGAGCAAATCGATCCTATACTCGATATCATGATGCGGCGGCAACCCTTTGACCTCGTCAAAGACATCTACGTACTCATTTGCAATCAGCACCGATGACAGGTCTTCTTGTGGAATCCCAAGCGAATATAGATAACTCACGAAGACCCCGCCTTCACGCTTACATCTAATCAACACCTTTCGCCCTTCCACATCCCCGACCCTCACCTCTAGCTTCTCGCAATTCACCCTTGCCGCATACCTCTTGAGCCAATCCATGCCCAAGATGATCCCATACCCAGTGAAGTTAAGAACAAAGAAATTACACACAAAAGAGCAACCATTGCGTGACAACACTGGACCATAACAAATCATGCACAAACTGGATGAACCCCCAGCTGGATTAGTCACGATTAATGGTCTATCACAAAACTTGGGTTCTAAACCCAAGCGATAAACAAGCTCACTGCAAATGAATGAATGCGATGCTCCAGTATCAAAAAGCACACAAACTAAAACACCATTAATAGAAAGAGCACCTTGCACTGCGACACCCTTTCCCTTTTCCTCTGCAGTAGGAGCTCTTGAAGAAGATGGCATGGCTTCCAAAGCATATGTCTTCACAACTTGCTTTCCCTTAGCTGATTCTGGACAGTCTTTCTTTTCATGCCCGGGCTTTCCACACTTGAAGCACTTCTTCTCAGCTTTGTGGTTCTTGCACTCACTAGCAAAATGGCCTTTCTGTTGGTAGTTAAAGCAAACCACCTCACTCCCAGGCTTCTTTTGGCTATTCTTCCCTTTTTATTGTTGTTGCTTCCTCTTCTTATTAGTACCACCCAATTGTGGCTTCTGTTCTTCCTTAGGTTCAACAACAAACATCACCTTAGGAAACAGACTTTCATGCCTCAAAGCCTTCTCAACGATCTTCTCAAAGCTATCATCGAGGTGATCCACAAGCTGATCCCAAAGATATTCATCCAACCCCAAGACAAACTTCTCGTTCTTTTGATAAGGAGTATCCACATATGATCGAGCATACTTTGACAAAGCCTCGAAATAAAAAATATAGTCAAGAATTGGCCAACCATTCTGCTTAAGCTCCACGAATCTCTTAAACAGAATAGACTTTTGCACGGTGGAGATAAACTTCGCTTCAAACTTAGCTTGGAACAGCTCCCATGAAATATCCTCTTCAGGTGTCTTAAGTGTGACAAAGTTCCACCAGTCCATTGCTCTGCCCACTAACTACCTTGATGCAAGTTTCCTCTTTGTTGCGTCATTAATGCCCAAGTCCATAAAGATCCTAACACAAGTATCCAACCACCTTTGAACCTCTTTAACTGGTTCTGTGCGTTTGAATTATTTCCCTCCCAATGAAGAAAAGCCTTTGCATAGCTTTGTAAATTCTACAGCTCTAGGCACTAGAACTCCAACATCAACCGTAGCCGCCAGTGGAGCGGGAACCCTATTCATGATCGCTGCCACCATGGCCTCAAAAATGGTTGGATAGTCTGGTTCACCACCATTTCTCCCTCTAGTATTAGCTCCCCTAGCAGCATGTCTTGATGGTCGTCTTCATTCTAAATCTGCAATTTAGAATAATAAGCCACTTCCAAGAAAAATTGCTAAAGAAATACAACCGCTACTACTATATATGCTAATATATATAGTAAGCATCCAACTGAAATCTACAAGTATGTCTCTCTTGTGTGATTTCGTCTTAGAACTTTGGCTAAAATCGTTAACCAGAGCTCTGATACCAAATGTGATGGACGCCCATAACCCCCACACTAAATAAGAGGAATAATGCACTGAAGGATGTGCCAGGCAGTCATGGACGATCATCAGAGTAGGTAAACAACATCGAAACCTATCGTAGAACTCACAACGCAAGGATAAAATATAATAGAACATATATAACAGGTAATAGTAATGAGGCATCATATAGCAAACTTTAGAAATCTTTGTCAACATCATGAAAGGTTATCCAAACTGATACCAAAGTTTGTACATAAGTCCTCACTACAACCCTCATAGAGCACTCAAATAGCGGAAACAAAAAAACTAGATAGAAATAAAACTGGTACGCCAGCCTCCTGTTCGCCTCCGCACAGCAGCATCGTCCTCACTAATCACCTGTAACCTGCTACTTAGTCTGCCCATCCACAACCGGATGAACAGCCCAAGGTAATAAGAGGAGACATAAAACATTGAGTCAGACAACAGTCTTAGTGAGCGATAAAATAGCTAACAAACTTCAACAATAAAGTATATGAGAAGGGATAGATGAACATACTAATCTACCCACAACACCAGAGAAGAACTCAACCTTATCTTCCCCACATCGGACAGTGATAGCCTTTACTTTAAACAATTCAACCATTCATCCATGGAAACCAGAACACCCATTTAATCATAGTAAAACACTCAAAACATCCAAGTTATATGTATCCCATGTAACCATTCTAATCGAAATTAACATCCCTCAAGCACAAGCCCCAAAGGCCTAAACCAATATCAGACAAGCACCCAAGGAACATCTCCTTCGACGTTTGACAACCTACGTGGGACGGTATAAGCAGAACAACCAATCATCCATGACTGACAATGGCTATCACCGCCAATCCTGTTTTGAAACCATCGTTAATTTTATGATGGCCAACCTTACCATATGTCAAGGGCTAATGGTAACCCCAGTTCTAGCATAACTCCATATGTCCAACCTTGACAATGTCCAACCTTGACAACTAGGCCTTTCCACAAGACCCAAGGTACTTGACCTACAACTGGTCTTTTAGACGTCTCTAGTGTACCCTTGCTTCGAGCCTGCTAGAACTTACGACAACGATAATCTCTCGGCTTTCGCATCTCCAGTCATCCAACCCGACGACTTTTAATGGCTCATGCAACCTTCTCGTGCAACCATTATCCACCAACTCACGACCATTGAGTTGTCATCTCATTCGCTATTCTATACCGATCAACGAACACCTTCCAACACTTCGAATATTCCTACTTGAATTCTTCTCACAGTTACACCATCACCGAGCCAATTACATCACTGCGTTGTGGCTAAGGTTCGGGGGTCGCCCCCCGAAAAATATTTTTCGACCTCTTTTCTTCAAATCCAAGTCATACCAAAAAACATACTTTTTCAGAAAATGACTCTATTGGAAATAAACCATAGCATCATCACTATCAACCACAGATTTTAAAAGCGTTGCTAAAAAATGACCAATCAGCCCCTCCAGACCGACCCGACCCAGTCCCTTCCTGACTTCAAACTCGACCAACCCGATCCGATCACCCCCTCTGGAACATGACCGACCCGATCCGGCTACCTCAACATGACCGACTCGACCCGATTACCAACATGACCGACCCGATCTGCATGTTTCAGATCAACCTGACCAACATGTTTCAGACCGACCCGACCACTTCTGTTAGGACCAATCAACTCATCCTGACTAGTTCTCCATGACAGGATTTGAGACCGACCCGACCCACTTATGGCCAACCCGATCCACTTCCTGCACATCTCTGATTCTACTTCGATTTTGACCAAAACTTCGCCAAACGACGAGTCTGACGAAACCGACCCAACCAAAATCATCAAACACAATCATAAACATGTCATAACATTACTAACAACATGAATATGATGATTACCACAAAAATGATGCAAATATTACCTAAAATCATTAAATTGAACATATGATCAAAATGAGAGATCTAACTAACATAAACATGTGAAATTACATGAAACTAACGGGTAAAACTTGCTAAATTAGATCATAGGGTGATGCATACGAAAATAGATATATAATGGTGTAAATCTATGGTAAAACACTTGAATTTGATGAGAAATATGCACAAACACTCATATACTTCATTGCATTCATGTGAGAGATGTAAATCACTCACTGATTTGCCAAAACAAGTTAAAATCAATGAAATAGGAATCCGGACAGCAAGCACCTCACACCAATCACTTTGATCCGATGAACTCTTGCTTTAATTGATGTAGATCTAGCCTCCAATGGTGTAGATCTATGATTTCCTTCCTTGGATTTGGATTTTTAATTGTGGAAAGGTGTTAGAGGAAGGAGGAGCACAAGGCCACCAAATGAGGAAATAAAAAACTAAACTATTTCCCATATGCCTCACCCCCTATTTATACCCTCCCATCAGCCCACTAATGGGCCTATGCAGTTCAACCCATTTTGGCTTACCAAATCTGGACAGCCAACTGAAAAACCTTAAAACAGCGATTCCTCCCAAGCCGCTGAGCCAAATCTTTAATGTAACCACTCTACGGAAAGGCAATCATCAATTCCTTTCCAATGGCATAGGTCTCACCCTCTGATTCAGACTAAATCTAAAGTTATGCCCTGTACAAGACTGACAGGGCCAAAATGGTCACAAACAAAATTGGTAAAAATTATGGACATGTCTCACATCCCCATAAGCAAAATATCAAAAGATGAGAATGATCCAACCCATAGGGAATAAAATAAAATTATCTTACGATCCTTCGATACATAAAATGCGGGCTATTACATAACACATCACACTTTGAATGCCACATCGTTAGATCTGCCAGAAATCACTAATTGAATTCCACAAAAATACTCTTGGTGTTAAGCAAAGAGAAGTTGCCTCCTTCGCTACCAACTATGGTATGGTTAAAGAAATCAACGTACATGCCTATTAGACACCCATCCATACAAGTCATCCAAGAACAAGATGAACCGAATGCACCCTTCTACAACATCCTTATATAGGAATCACCCTAGTTATCAGTAGCGAGTAGTCCTTGAAATCCCCATATTTCATTCACGATAGAATCACTAACAAAATATCTTTGGTTGCAAAGCAGAGAAATTCAACAAGTGCTCTCCCGCTTATGAAGATCCACGTTCTTCAATTGCTCCATCTTCAATCAGCATCTTCCATGTTTTCATATTTGTTGGTTCGGAATGGTTTTCGAATATAAATTCGATCCCAGTCTTTCTATACCAACAATCGTATAAGCCTAATATGTTAGTTGGTTATTTGACAATCGAATAAACAACCATTTATATAAAGAAAATGAAATCACTGATTCAATACCCATTATCATTTAGCCTTTTTAATTAACTAGTCATTAATTAAAACTTCTCTTCTTAAACTCTCAATCTTTGGAAAATGTTTCCATTTCTTATTTTAAAATAAGAATATTCTCCAAATATTTTATTCAACTTATAAACTCTTTAAATTACAATTTATAATACCATTCATGGAAATGATGATTTTATTTCCCTCAACTACTCTCGTTTCTAAACTAACATCATCCTTGGATAATTATGAAGTCGTTCAAGTTGGGGTATTTTTTTATCTCTCAAACCTTGAGTCGACAACAGTCTTATCTTCATAATAGATAGAAGTTTATTTACGAAAACCACATTCCAATAAATATCACATAAGTTCAACTTACTACTATGGTTTTGTTTTTATAAAGCCATAAACCTTATTTTTTTTCATAAATCTCATTCTAATTACAAGTACCTGTACTAAAATATTAAGTACCACTATATTTATTTTCTTTTATCATGTTCTACACACAAAATCTTGATACCATTAAATAATCTTCTTATTAGAAATCCTTATAGGTTTATGACAACTTAAGTTTATCTTCATAACTTTCCCTCTTATAAGAATTATTCAAAATTCCATCGAATCATTAGATCTTAATTTGCATAACCAAATTAAATCACCTTTAAGATCTTGTTTATATTTAAACTTCATGTCTTTCCGAATTTAAGCCTTAACCTCATTTGTGCCATTGCTCATGGTTATAAACCAATTTACCCACTCGTTCAGTCGTTGGAATTATATACAAACTTATTCACAAGAACTTAATTTTCATAACTAAATATATAATCTCGGATTAATTAACCAAGGCTTTAACATTTTTTTTACGAATATTTCAATTTAACTTGTGTATTCATATCAACTCACTTGAACTCTTTTAAAATATCTAACCGATACCTATTTACTTAGTAATTAAAATACTAGGTTTTTAATTAAAGACTAAATATTTATTTCGTATTAAACTTATAAGTCTATACTCACATTCTATTTCCAGTCTCGTTACTCGCTAATCTCATTAATAAATTCCTTTTAGTCCCATTTCGTATATTTATAAACAACGTTTGCAATAAAACGTTCATTAGTCATGAGAAATCACTTTTCAACTCTTTGGTTAATCTACATACACTCACGATCCCATTAACCCATTTTTATTCTTTAAATCAATCCTTGTATATTACTCCATTTTCTATTAAAGAAAATATCTCTGATTATATTTGGACAATAATTCCAAAACTTGTTTACTTCATTAGTTTAAATAAATCATGATCAATCGTTTTCATTTGCTTCAAATTCACTTTTTAAACTCAAATCCATATTCAACTCACCAATCCAACTCACTAAACTATGTTAAGTCTTATCCATATTCCCCATTAACTAATTAATTTCCCAAATTAGTTATCTCTTATTTTGGAACTCAATTCTGATTATTATTTTACAAAAAAAAATCTTATTTACAATCCTTTTAACGTCATTTATAAGATCGTTATACTACTTTCAAATTATTAATATTTTCAGTTAGTCACGCTTCCCAACTATTAAATAATGTCATAAGTTCTTTTAGTGATAAATTTTAAAATGATAAACGTAAATGAAACATTAACGTTTACTTTGAAAACACATGTCGTATTTTATTTTATAAAAATAATTTTCCCTTCATATACACTTAGAACGATAACTCCAACTCGTATATAAAGATCCTTAAAATGTTTCAAAATTGATAGGAAATCAGTTCCAACAAATTCTACTTATAACTACGGTACTAAAGAGGAAAATGTCTACTAACGTACCAAACCATGAAATATTAATCAATTTCACATCAAATCAACATATCCAATCACATTGATAAACGTTATCAATATCTGTGAGGAATCCTGTTGGATTCCTCCAACTTGTCATTCCTGCATCACAAATTCATATCTCAACATGTATCATAATATACGCATAAAATTTAACAACTACGGGTGAGGAATCTAGTTGGATCCCTCAACCCGCTATTCCCTGCATCCAAATAGGTTACCTCGAATAAAACTATTCAGTTAACTGATGATTTCTATAAATAGTCAATAACAGCAATTTAACATTAACCCTTTTATTTAACACCAATAATTACAATTCAAACAATCCATTAAATTAAACAAGTTTATATCATAAATGTGACCAATAAGGTAAGTTACCTCGATCGGTTATAATCGTTAAAAATTAACGATTGATTTCAATTAAATTAAACGAACGTTTAATTTAATTAGTTCAGTCTGTATATATATAATATATATATTATTCAGTAATCATCCAACAATAAACAATCATAGCACACAAATATTAAACTTGACTTATATAAAATATAAGCGGGACAAACTAAGTGATTAAACTCACCTTGATTTGATTCGTTATTAAAATGGCTCGTTGCAGTTAAATTAAACAACCATTTAATTTAATTGAAAATTCCAGTTGATTCCAAACGCATCCAATTCTATTCCATAGTGTAGTGCTCGTTGAGACGATTCCAATGCCACTTGATTCATCGAAGTCTGATAACATTTGAGTAAGTTATTAACATTTTACGTTAACGATTTAAAAAATATGATTAACTCTTAATTAATATTATAATGACTAATTATGTTTTAAAACAATAGTGGGACGATTCTTTATCTTCCCCACTGCTTCGCTCTAAACTCCAATAGCTGCATCGTTCCATACATCTCCAGCATGCACCAAAAACCTCCTGTTGCACCTCCTCGTAGTTCATCGAATGCTGATCAGAGACCTGGCCCCGCCTGCTCATCCCCTCAACCTGCTTGTTCTCCGCCTCGAATCCCATGTAGCTCGATCAAGCCAGTCGCTAGCAATACCCATTGAACTGTTGCAGCTTTCAAGAGAGATTCTAACCACTACAAAGCACCAAATACCATCATCACCGATCAACCTCAAGATCTCAACAAGTCTGACACATTTCTAATAGGGTATCTGGTTATAGATAATCGAATAGTGAGAAATTGGAGGAGGAAGACGGTTGTTCTCAATCGTTCGTTCAAGGAGAGGCGGCTATGGAAGGAGTTGACAATGCCGATTCTAAATTGGCCGTGTTTTTTGGGTTACACCCTATATTTATAGACAAAGGAATATTAAAACATTAATAAGTGAAACTTAGGCGTAAAGTAACATGCAAAAATCACAACATATGACCTCCGATTAGGATGAAATTTGAATTCTAACATAAAACAATATTATGGACATGATAGAATAGGTTTCGTTGAATTTCGAGATAGTTTGTAAAAATTCCTTTATAATTCACAACGTGAATCAACACGCGTATAAATTGCGCTTGATCACAAAATAAATCCAATTAGCTTGAAACTTAAAGTATAATAATAATTAATCGCTACGGATTCAATAAAATTACTTTCGTAAAAATCCGAGTTCGATTGAAAATTGGTTACTCTATAGTTTCAAATTAAATCGATAAAACGATTAAATAAAAATCTAAGCGTTTATCATTTGCACGATCTAACGGTAAGTCCGACCGATAGGAAAATTGAAATCCTACAATAACTTACTAATATGAATCCAACGGCATAAGTTTTGTCGCATTTCGAGGCTGTTTCCCGAAATGATATTTTATACGCAAAACGATGCTATTTTGAACACCGAATTTCTTGATCTCAAAAATAACGAACTAGCAATCTATCCTGACTCTAAATGTCGATACGAATTCAAAGAAATAGATCTCGCAACTCAATTCGATTGTTAGCTTAAGTAATGCACAAAAACTCATCCATTTAAATCAAATTCATTTAATTATGCACTATACAAAACGACTGAGTGTTTATGGTTACCGTTGCCACATATGACGTTGGATTGCCACGAATTGATTTTGTACAATAATTTAGCATTACGAATTCGATGAACCTAATTTCAACGAAAACCGAGGCCGTTTGCAAAATGACTATTCTTAAGGCTTATATAAAATCGATAAAATATTAATTAAACTCTAAACAAGCCAATTACATAAAAATAAATTATTATTATTATCATATATCCAAATGGAATATCATATAGCTTCAAATATAAACCAATATGGATTTTAAACTCAGCATCAAAATTTTGAGTTAAGCTATATCCAAATTATAAAAAAACCCTTTTATTTTATTAAATAAATGTTACAGTTTTATAAATGGTTTTATAGCAACTTTCTAAAATTGATTTTGTTATAACTCAAAATCTATAATATGAAAATTTTGGTTTTCCTCTTTCATTAGAAAATTATAATCAAATAGATTCGGACGATTCTTATTTCAAAGAATTCTGACTTATATTGAATTCTATATATTCAATTGAATTTCAAAACTCAATATTATGAACTACCGTGACATTAGGAGCTCGTTTTAAATTAGATATAAATTTATAGTGTGACGGCCCACCCCGGACCAGCCGACATTTTCCTGAAATGCGTTGTGCCAATTCCCGACTAGCACGGGACGATCATCAAAGAAAAAGGGTTTTGAAACAATGAATCATCAGGAACCTTAGTATATCTCACAGCATATGGAATAAAATATAATAATAACATAACTTAACATAAAACAGGCGAGACAGTGCATGAGCTGAAAACTAGACCACTATAGCAGTGGAATCCAAAACACAGCTTATGATCCAAACCATCATTACAACTTCAAAATACTGTCTCTAAGTCAAAATAGGAAAGGTACACTACTAATGCCCAAAATAGTGACCGGCAACAACACAGGGAGAATATATATATCATACGTGGAAGCCTCATGCTCATCTCCGATACAACTACTCGTGCAACCACCTAACCTGTCTCTAGTCTACTCGTGTGAGAACCCAGAGTAATAAGAAGAAACATAAAACTCTGGTTCAGACAACAGTCTGCTATGAGTGGTAGCAAGTATACATCTCTAAGATGAACAAATAACAGGTATAAAAATCATACCTGAACCTGGACCTGCAACCAAAGAGTTAGCACAACAAGATGTATAGTACTCTAAGCTAACACTAACATATAGTGTGAAAATGGGAGTGTGCGTGTCATGGTGATAGCAAACATAAAACATAGCAATCATCCTCACATCTCCCACTCAGTGCGTAAAGCATACGATATCCACCGCTTTGATCACCAGATCTATTGGGCCATAACGGAGTCTAACTCCGTACAACTACTCCTCTGACCCCACTACATTGGTCTATAACCCAGAATCCGTCTCTCAGTGGTGAACTAAGGTTGCGAATACCAATAACCCCTTTGCACACATCCCGCGGCAAAGCCCAATCATGAAGTTTACGCGTTGATGCCCATCTAGATCCTGAGTTCTAACTTCCTATTTGGACTACCTTTGCATCTCGAGTTTTAGTCTTCTTCAGTTCGCAATTTAGTTTCCATTCGGTTCGCGATACACAAGGGGTTCGTGGTTCAGAGGCATACTCGGCTCATGGTCAATCAGGTGGTTCGTGACCTCCATTCGGTTCGTGATCGATGGTCCACTCGTGGGTCAGCCTCCTCCAACTCGCGGTTCGTGATCTGCCTCCTTCAGCTCATGGCGTTCATTCGTGAGCGTACAACTCGATTCATGAACTCCTGGTGCGACTCGGCTCGTGATCTCTATTCCTAACTCTGGTTCGTGAAGCAGACGTTCGAACAGGTGGGGACGTGAAGCTCGGCCGTGAAGGGGAGCTCAAGCATACGGCTCATGATCTGGTCGAGCGACTCATGGCACTGATTGAGCATTAGGCTCTAAAGTCGAGCAAACGTGGTTCGTGAGATGATGGTCACGAGTGGGATAGGGAGACTTGTGAAGGGTAGTCACGATCGAGATGAGGTGATCCGATCAGGTCCATTTCCTACACCTCTTACAACAAGCTATTTACGCCATACGACGGCGTTTTCGACCATTCTAACTTTTCTATGCAATCACAAATCATACCAAATAGCAATTAATAGCAACATGTATAATCGACCATAAACACCGAAATAACAATTTAATATGTTAATATGCATCAAACATACCCCAAACCTATGTTTTTCCCTTAATCATGTTTAATCATATCTAACAATAGGATTAGCAATCTTAGTCCAAATTAACCCAAATTTCTAACAGAGGCGTAAAAAAATATTTTAGAATTTCTACATATTTTTCCATTTTTTTCTGAGTCATAATTTCGCTAATTATCACTAATCATCCTTATTTAACCATAATTAGTGAATAAACATGCTAATCACTCACCTTAGCCAATTATAATTCTCAGATCTGAAACTTTTGACAATATGGCTTGGATTCCAATGCAACACAGCAGCTTTACCTTGATTTTGGTGCTAATCCGCCTTGATTTGGTGTAGATTTGGCTAATATGTGATTAGAAAGTGATTAAAGATGAATTTAGAAGGTGGAGGCCATTGCTAGGGTTTGAGGAAGGTAAGTGGCGGCTGGAAAAATGAATAGGAACTATTCTCTAACTCATTTCAGCCCTCCCATAACCCTAATCCCGAAATGGGTTATGGGCCTAGCTGCTAATTACCCTATTAAGCCCAATTACGTAGTTTTTCATCTTCCAAACCTTATTTCAGCCATATCTCCCAAATGGTAAGTCCGTTTGATTAATGTAACCACTCTACGGAATGGGAAACCATCATTCGAACCCAATGGAAGTGGTTTTAGGTCAAAACTCCTTACTAGTCAAAAGTTATAGACGAAGCAAGATACGCCAGGGGAAAAACGGTCATTTAACATTCGGCAAAAATCTTGAACATTGAAAATGACCCCAATAGTCGTTCCCGTAGTTACACGACCATATGACTTCATATGAAAATAAAATAAATATACTACGATCCTCCGATACGTAGAATGCGGGTCGTTACACTCTCCCCCCTCCCCTTAAGAAATTTCGCCCCCGAAATTCCTTAACCAAAACATGCAAGGTGCCCCGCATGCCTATCAACCATTTACAAACAATCAAATGTACATAACGACACAACAAGCCTATCCTAGCATGTGGGTTACTAACGAGGGAAATAACTATACCATGATTAGAATCTTACCAAGCAAAGAGTTCTGGATACGACTTCCTTATGTTCTCCTCTGTTTCCCAAGTGCAATCATACTCATTATCACCCCACTGGACTATAACTAGTTTCACCGTCTTCCTTCGAAGTTGCTTCGTATCGTATCCGACAATACGAATCGGTTTGTGGTTCCCAACTATCTCAGGTTCTACCTCGATATCCTCCAATTGATCTGGTGAAATAATTACGTTAGGGTTGTGCTTAGCTGGGAAACATGAAATACGTTGTGAATCCTGCTATCTTGTCAGGCAATCTACCTTCATACGCCAAATCCCCAACTCGCTCGAGAAAGGGAAATGGACCTACCAACCTTGGAACTAACTTACCTCTCCTACCAAAATGAATCACATTCTTCAACGGAGAGATCTTGATAAATACTAAGTCGTTAACGAAGAATTCCAATTCTCTTCGTTTTTTATCAGGATAACCCTTCTGCCTATGTGACGACCCGAACCTTCCCATAAAGGAAAGAACGGATTGCTTTGAGGACAAGACGAATCCGAACACAAACAGTGAACATTTCATTGCTTATTGCAACAATTTCCATCAAATACAAGAATATACAGAGTATGAATAAATATTACACATCATAAAATATCAGAGATTTAAATACATTACTGCAGCGGAAAAATAATACAAAACACAACTGAAGGAGATATACGGATACAGAGCTTTCCGAATATCATTCTAGCTATAAACCAGGATCCTGTGAATATAACTCTGCAAAACCAAATCTACTAGCTGCCCGTGTGGAAAACAAGGGAACCCAGAGTTTAGGTTAAAACAATAAACTCCAGGTCAGTCATGTGACTGGTGTGAGAACTAAAACAGTTATTAAATCTTTACTTTAAAAATAAAGTAAATCAAGGGACCACGCCGTATAACATGGAATGGGTTTCCTCCCAAGAATACCAGTGCATAAAACAAACAGTGCAATGCTTTTTGGAAAAATGAAGCTATTATAAGACCTAGGTCCCATCACACAATGCAGCGCAAGCCGGAGGATAGGGTTTTACCCTATAATAGCCAAATAATGCTTGATACGTTTAAAACAAATCATTTCGATACTATTATAGCGTAAAGTGTATAAAACAACTTCAAATATAAATGTATCAACCATAGGCCGCATGGGTACCATCTATCATGTCGCCAATACTAGGCTCTACAATCAAAAACGAAATGTCACGTATTGGAAGTTGGATTCCATCTGAACCAAGGCAAAGGGAATATCATATGCCAATTCAAGACTCTCTAGCCCGAGCCTTAGGTCTCAGTCGCAACTGCACCCGGATCCTCGGGGTCGATCACCCTTCGATGATTAGTAATACCGTAAACGATATGCTAGCCGGTTCTATCGAGCCTCTTGGTGATCTAGGGCCCGTAAGCCTCTGCAACCACCATACCCATCGGCTCCGTAGAGACCGATATATTCGAGGCGCCTCCCTATCCATCAAGTAATAATAAGCAACATCCACATGAGTAAAATGCCAAGGCTTGCAAAACGCTGACACCACTCCTAGCTGGAAACCAGCATATGTCCATTTCCCGGAGGTCCTCACCGTTTCTGGTTCACACTGGGGTGTGAGGCTCGCGAATTAACGCTATACACAAAGCGGTGCTATATTAAAGCTATGCTTTGATCATCAACCACAAGACTTTGCTTTTCAGCAAAAGCCTTGATCCATGCAACTCAGCATGCCACACAGGCAATTCATGCCATGCGACTGATATCTATCGATATATAACCTCTGAGCTCGTACATCTCAGAGAAGGGCGTTAAGCAAGAGAATAAATTCTCCGCTGCCAAATAGATATATATTAATAGAAATCAATCAACATAGAATAAAATCCATTGTCAGACACACAATCCATTTACAAGTTCATTCTGGGTCTGAACGAAACCGGAGGTACCTTATTCCTCGTCCCATATGTCCAATACGGGAGAGAGGCCCTCGCATATCCGTCGATCTCCAAGTACGTCTGGACGATCACCACTTATTACCTTGTCTTGGGTGTACATCCCAATCAAGACATCGGTAATCATCCAAACGATGTGAAGACCTCCGGTCTTCAACCACCGTCTTCATCGTCGACATATTGTCGAATCAGTTATTCAGAATGGGTATAAACCCGGCCTTTCTAAATAACTCACGTATATAATAAACAAGTGCTATAAAACACAACATACGCCTCATTCCAATTCTGAATATTCTTTTATTTAAATATTCACATCTTTAGGGTTTGTTCCCATTAATTTTATCAAAGATAAATTCTTTAAAATTTATTCTTTAGTCTTCCTTTGGATATTAATTCAAACCATATTAAGGTTTTCCAAACTAGTCAGGATTAGCGAACTATACCGAAGTAATCATTTATTTTATTTCCCAATCCCAACCTATTCATCCCATGGAGCAAAACTGGTAATACTCCATATCTAACACCACGGTGTTATCAGTAAATACAAATTACCATATCCTGTTCAAATCTAATTAATGATTTAACTATCGTTAGGAGAAAAACTGGCGATACTCCATTCTCGATCATCTCCCAAATTTGATAATTTAAGTTATCAATTCCCATTTTCAATCTATTTAAAGATTCATTAAAACTCCACTTAGTTTTAATCTTCCTAAAAATCAATATTAATGATTATTTAACTTTGGAAACACAAACATGCCTCATCGACAATCTACGCCGTACTATTGATTTCTGCCCATATATAACCTCTGAGCTTGTACGTCTCAGAGAAGGGTGTTAAGCAAGATAATAAATTCTCCACCACCAAACAGATATACATTTAGCAGAGATCAACCGTACAGTTCTAATTACAATGGCAGACATGTAATCCTGTCTTTAACTAGGTTAAAGAACTAATGTCATTTAAAACACAGTTCACGATAAACCCAAATCATATTCCATTAATTATGGAATCTTCATGGAAAAACAAATCAATATATAATCGATATCAATTTTTGTATCCGACAAATAATATAAATGGAATAACGGCAAAGCCTTTTAAATTCCATATGTATTAACAGTCTTCCTCCACAGAAGTTCACTTCGATTATTACCAAATCGAATTCCATTCAATTCCAATTTAATATATTAAATTGGAAAACTTTACTTTGGAAAATTCCCTTTTTTAAATCTTAATAAAAATATTTATAAATTCCAAATCACATTTCACTGTAAATCAGGTAAAAGAACAAATGCCGTTAAAAACACAGTTCACAATAAACCCAATTCACATTCCACTTTCAGTTCCAATTAAATGTTAATTAATTGGTAATTCTTCTTCAAATCTTGATTAAAAGATTTATTCTTTTCACACTGGGTTTAAGAACACTGTCATTTAAAACACAGTTCACGACAAACCCAAAATCCCATCAGTCTCTAAACGTAAATTAGTAAGGGAACAATTCCCTAAGTATTAACCCCGAAGGCCGAAACCAACATCAGATCAATACCCAGGAAACCATTCAACTTTGCTAATCTCCAGTCAGTTTCTAATTTTCTTAACTCCATTGGGTTTAAGAACAGTATTATTAAAGATACCATTTACGACAAACCCAAAATCCAATTTGATATTAAATACAAGGCTCTGAATAGAAAATATATCGGCTTATATTAGTTTCAAATTCTGAAACCAACAAATATCGTATTGGAATAACATTATATATATCTTCCAAATTCCTCTATAATATCCGTATAATCACGGAATCCAATATCGAAATATTTCGAAGATAATTTCGATTCAAATCCATTCCAATTCAAATATTGGAAATTCTGGTTATTTTTAAAACAATTACAAATCCAATTTATTTATATTAAAAATATTGGATTTATAATTTTAGTTTATAAATAGTTCATTTCGATAAAAATATACTTTTATCTTTTCAAATATGGAATTTTTCATCTCAATTCTTTCCAAATCATTTATTATGATTTTACACAAATTATTGATATTTTTAATAATTTTATCAAGGCCCGTACAGTCGATTTCCATAAACGGTCATCTTACCACACTTACATCAACCTTTTCCAAATTTGATTTGGACATAATTCCAAATCCAACCTTTAGATTTCAAATCTCTTGTATTCGTTGGAAAGCTCTTTTTGATACGAACCCGTCTCGATTTTAGGAGAATCCGACGGTCGGATCTCCCGTAATGTCCGTTCGAAGTCAATGGTCGAAATTCGCGAACTGTCGTAGCGCGGCGCATTCTATTCAAGCCATTATATAATATATATATATATAATATATAATATATTTCATCGATTTCCATTTAAAACGTATTTTATAAATCGTTTTAAATTCTTTTTCAAAACGATTTCAACTTCATATTCAATTTCAAATCAAAATTGAATATTCCATGTCATCGATATATAAATGATAATATATTCAAAACAGTAGATTTTGAAATCACTTCCTTTCCGATATTCGTTATAAAAATGAATAAAATCGATATAAATATCGTTCGCGTCAAAAGGCGCATAACTAATCAACATGGCTATATATATTTAAATATATTCGTGTCCATCCCAAATCGGACATCAAAATCTGATTTTGATCTTTTTTTGAGTATTATTTTAAAATATTCATTACTTTGAAATATTCGTTATTTTAAAATATTCATTATTTTCTGAACTGGAATCAGACATAGTCAATTACCATATAATTTGATTTATATGGATTTCAGGCGACACATGTATACAACAACCATGATAAACAATCAACCATCATCCAGAATGCATTCTACACTGTATATGCATTAAATATAAATATTCAACGCTTACACAGCTTGTCAACCAATCGATTGACATACAACTAAATATTGGGATTAGTGTATGTCCAATATCATCCCAATACTCGTGCGGGGTTTCAATCAACAAACGATGAATTTTATTTGTGCAGTTGGGCGATGTGTAAAATTTATCGTACCAATCAATATCAGTCAAATGTGTGTACATAAACAAATCGCCTGATTTGTTTATGAATATTTATTTCATTCATATACACGTTAAAAATTATATTTTTAACTACAAAATATTTTATTCCATTCCACATCACACAATCAATTTTCACAACACAATCAATGAAACAAATAAGTCGTCCATGGTCTGTGGACGACGGGTGTCGGGTGCTGCTAAGCACCGTCTGCATCCCCGTATATATTTTAACTAGAAAATATCATTAAAGTGAGAAGTTCTCACCTTTGGGATCCACTCCGCCATTCTTTAACGGACGATGGTTTGGATTCTGTTCAAAATTCCAACGCAATCTTCTTTACGCTGTTTATAGTAAAAATCACATTTTTATTTCAATTCTAAAAATTATATTTTTACTTCACTAAAAATTATATTTTTACTTCGCTAAAAATTATATTTTTACTTCAAAACCATATGTGTAGAAATCACATCTTTAACACGATGTTTACATTATAAAGATAATATTTTTATTTCGATGTTCATACAATAAAAATCATATTTTTATTATCTTTATAATATAAAAATCATATTTTTATTATCTCTATAGTATTAAAAAAATCATAATTTTATTATCTCTATAATATAAAAATCATATTTTTATTACGATTTTTATATAATAAAAATTATATTTTTATATTGCCGTTCATATTATAAAAACCTCATTTTTCCTTTTATAAAAATATGAACTTTCTTTATATAAAAAATGAACTTTCCATCATATGTTTATATATACAAAATCTAATTTTTTTTAACCCTATGTAACCATAGAAAAAACAATTTTTTATTACCATGAATAAATAAAAATAAACATAAAAGCTTACAAGAGGTGCAATCGGTGGCTGAGGAGGTCAGGGGAGGCGGGTGTCGCGGCTTCAGGTGGCGGGTCCAGGGAGTGGCGCGGCTGCCTCGGTGGTTTTGGGTGGAAGGGGTTTGGGGTTTAAATTAGAAGGAAGGAGAAGCGAAGGGCGATTAGGGAGGGCCGACGGTGGTCAGCACAGGCGGCGCGACAGCATCTTCGGTGGTGGAGGCGACTTCATCGGCGGTGGCGGCTATTGTAGGGGCGACGCGATTTCTCCTTTCTTGTTTTTTTTCCAATTTTATTTCCATTCGAACTGAATGTATCATGAAAGGAGGTGGGTATCGGGTTTCAAAGGCGAAGGGGGCGCGTTTTTTATTACTTTGACCGTGGGTTGAAAAATTTAGGGTTTGGCCACTTCTAGGGCTTAGGAGAAATATATATATCTTATATTTATTTTATTTTCCAAAAATAGCAACGTTTTCATTCGAATCCCAAATCGAACCCAACGACTGTCGTCCATAGCTAACTACCCCCATTCCGAACACAATGGAATACGTCCAGTAAGCCAATTCGACCATTACGATCAGTTTCCGTTAAATTTAAAATATAAATCAATATATTTTAAATTCAAATGCATATTTTAATTTACCGGGGCCACATACTGCCTCTAAAAATTCCAGAAAAATAAATCTGGATTTGTACTGACGATACAGTCCTAACAAAACTAATTTTGTAAAATTTGGAGACCGTTTGAAAAATGGCCATTTTCTGGTTGATCAAATTCAACTGAAATCGATCAAACACGTTTAAATTCACCATGATCACATATTGATTCTAAAAATTATGAAAATTGGAATCTAGAAATAATTTAACATCTCGGATCCAACAAAAGTGGTTTCGTCGAAAACGGAGGTCGTTTGCAAAATTTCCATTTTTAAGGGCTATATTTCCATAGTGACTATTCTGAATTTTCAACTGGGCATAACTTTTTATTCCCGATATGAAATTTTAATTTTTCGGATTCGTTGGAAAGATATTTTCAAATAGATTCTAATATTTTTAGTTTCACTAAAATCCGGTTTATTTTGAATCCTATACATTCATTTGAAATTCGAATCGAATTTTCAAACTACCGCGCCATTTTCAATTCCTTTTATAATTAAAATAAAAATATTCGTTTTAACTTCGTCGAAAATAAATTTTCCGTCGTTATTATTTAAAATAGTTCATTTTAAATATTCAAAATTCACTAAGATTGCTAAAATAAATTTTTTTAATTGGTTCTGATTTTCCGGGTTGTTACAGCCTGTCTTGGGTAGTCTTCATTTGCTGTTGAATAACCTTGATCTTATCTGAAGTTTCTCTTATTACATCTGGCCCAAGCACAAATTTCTCATCGGTTGCCAACCAACATGATGGTGAGTTGCACGGTCTTCCGTACAAAACTTCAAATAGAGCCATAACAATGCTGGACTGATAACTATTATCATATGCGAACTCAACTAGATGCAAATAGTCATCCCATAACCCTCAAAATCCAATATACAAGCTCTCAAGAGATCCTCTAATACACGATTCACCCTCTCAATCCATTAACATTGAGTACAACTAGTCTTATTGAGCGATAAAACAGCTAACTAACATCATCAATAAAGTACATGACAATATGCAGATTAACCATCAATCTACCAATCACATTACTAGAGAAGAACTCCAAGCACAACTCCCCACATTCGACAGTGACATCCTTTATAACAAAACATTCCAACCCTGCTTCAGGACGAAACCAGAATGACCCATTCAATCTTAGCAATCAAAAGCAACCAAGCAACAACACTCATAACATACAGTTTATACATCTCACGTGCAAAACATTCCAACCCTACTTCAGGACGAAACCAGAATGACCCATTCAATCTTAGCAATCAAAAGCAACCAAACAACAACACTCATAACATACAGTTTATACATCTCACGCGAACCATCCTATCTGAATTCAACATCCCTCAAGTACAAGCCCCAGAGGCCTAAACCAATATCAGACAAGCACCCAAGAAACGTCCCCTTCGACATTGGACAATCTACGTGAGACAGTTCAATAAAGCAACCAATCACTCATAACCAACTTTGGCTATCACTGCTAATCCTGCTTTGAAACCATCATTAATCGTTTGACTGGCCATGTCACTGCCATCCGTCAAGGGCTAATGATAACCCCAGTTCTAATCAATCTACTGCACGTCCAACGTACATTTGCCTCCCAGAGACAACTTGGCCCATCCAATAGGTCCAGGGTATTCGACTAGTCCAACCTTCCTTTTAGGTACCGTTATTATACCCTTGCTTTGAGCCCATTAGAACCTGCGACAACGATAATCCCTTCATAACTCTCATCGGCATTGCCGACGACTTCCTACAAACTCAGACCCAGTCTCGAGTATCCATTACCCATAAACCCAAGTCCAACAAAGTCGTCTCCCTACTCGTCGCATCTCCAAGATCAATGAAAAACCATTATTTACAAGTTCAAGTCCAACTTGAATCGTCCTAACCTTCGTTGCATCTCCACGATCAACGAACACATCTTATCACTTCGAGATTTCCCCATTGAATTCACTTTGAAGTTAGGACCATTCTTGAGCCAAAGTGAATATCAACATAAGTCCTAAACTAATCCATAGCATTCATCGAACAAGTCCTATATGTCACCTGCTAAAACCATGAATACGTCGATACCCATATGACTGGTCCAACCAATCTCAAGGGCTAACGGAAGCCCTGGCTCCAATCGGGCTACCGTACGTCCAACGTACGTTTATCCTCCAAGAATAACTAGATCACGTCCAACGGATCCAAGGTAAATGGGCATCCCCAGATACCCCTGCTTCAAGTCCGCCTAGAACACTCCAAACTACTGATGATTCTTTGGCACTCCATCAGAAGGGCTACCCTTAACTCCATCTTTAATTCGAGTCCACACATAAGCGAAGGGAACTATCGGCCTTAATGGCAAATACAACTAGTTCTCCCAACTCGGAAACACTTCTTTGGATAAATCCCTTCTTCAAACGATCGCTTACGTGCACCCCGAGCTCTCGCTGCTCCGACGAAGAGGCATCACTATAGGTCTGGCGTTTTTCACTAAATCAATCCGAAACTCAATCTCTTGGTGTGGTAGAAGTCCGGTCACTTCCTCGAAGATGTCCGGATACTTGCCAGCAATAGGCACATCTGACAACTCATCATGAGGGATATCGAGGGAATTTAGAAAACTAGCCATCACTAGGTAGGTACCCAATACCCTAGGAGCCACTCGACTCCCAAAATAATGTCAAACCCAATAAAGCCCAAAACAAAGCAATTACAAGCAAACATATATCCATGACTCAATAAGACCACATTACAACAAATCATACTAAGGCTAGTCGAGCCGCTAATCGGGTTCGTCACAACTAAAGGTCTATCGACTATCTCGGGTTCCAATCCCAACCTATCTACCAGGTCACTAGATATGAAAGAATGGTGAGCCCCGGTATCAAACAACACTCGAACTGGAACATCATAAACAGAAAGCATACCTTGAATAACGACACCCTTTGCCTTTTGCGCCGCAGTTGGGGCATTCGACGAAGAAGGAACAACGTTGATAGCAGATGCTTTCATGATCTGCTTCTCCTAGGAGGTTGTAGACAATTATCCTTGTGATGTCCCGCTTGGCCGCAATTAAGCATTTCCTTTCCCAAGGCTTTTCCCGATAATCTCTGGCATAGTGGCCCTTCTTGCCACAATTAAAGCACTCGCCATCTCTCTTATTCTTCTTTTTCTAACCATCCTTGGTTTGGTCTTGTTTCCTCTTATTCTGGGAATTATTCTTGCCTCCACCGCTTTCCTACGGCTTTGGCTCCTCTGCAGATGTAATAGCAACCTTGGTCTTCGACTCAGTGTAAATGCTCTCAGATCTCAATGCCTTTCCTATAATAGATTCGAAAGTCTCATCGATATGGTTTATGAGTCTCTCCCCCAAGTACTCATCTAGACCAGTTACGGACTTCTCGTTCTTCTTTTCGACCGTATCGATAAGGGACAATCCATACTTCGATAAGGTATCAAATTCAGCAATATACTCCGAGACTGCCCTACCATTCTGCTTAAGCTCTAAGAATTTCCTAAGCAATTCTGATTTCTGAGCGGTTGGAATAAACTTATCACTGAATCAGGCCTTAAACTGATTTCAAGTAACTTGATCCTCAGGAGTTGCTTCTTTAATAGCATTCCACCAATTCATAGCTCGTCCTTGAAGTTGACGGGATGCTAGCTTTCTCTTCATTGCATCATCGATTCCCAAATCCTCGAAGATGTGCTCATAACTATCAAGCCAATCTTAAACCTCTATAGCCGATTATGTTCCGTGGAACGACGTCCTACCTAGTATAATCCTTGCATAGCTTAGCGAAATCGGCTCTAAGCGCCTGCACCGCTGCACCACCACCATTAGTAGCATTAGAAACTGCTCCCTGAGCATCCCTAAGCATCTCTTTCATGAAGGTAGTAAACATCGTCCTTATATCAGGGACATTCCTATTATTGGCCGCTGAACCCGTACTCCTCATATTTCGGTTCATCGTCAAATCTGTAAAGAGAAAACGATTAACCATCTCCTAAGTGGTTCCAGTGCAATGCGACTTCCTCTTAGATATACTAATAGTATATATATAGTTTTTGAAAACCAAAATATCACAAATACGCGCTCTCATCTACATATACTATCTCTCCCTGATGTTTTCCCCTAAGTTAACTATGCAACCTAGGCTCTGATACAAAGTGTGACGGCTGGCCCCGAACCAACCAACATTTCCCCGAAATGCGCTATGCCAACGCCTGACTAGCACGGGACGGTCATCAAAGAAAAAGGGTTTTGAAACATGAATCATTAAGAACCTTAGTATATCTCACAGCGCCTGGAATAAAATATAATAATAACATAACTTGACATAAAACAGGTGAGACAGTGCATAAGCTGAAAACTAAACCACCATAGAAGCAGAATCCAAAACACTACTTATGATCCAAACCATTATTACAACTTCAAAATACTGTCTCTAAAGCAAAATAGGAAAGGTACACTACTAATGCCCAAAATAGTGACCGCAACAACACCGGGAGAATATATATATATATATATATATATATATATATATATATATATATATATATATATCATACGTGGAAGCCTCCTGCTCGTCTCCGGTACGGCTACTCGTGCAACCACCTAACCTGTCTCTAGTCTACTCGTGTGAGCACCCAGAGTAATAAGAAGAAACATAAAACTCTAGGTCAGACAACAGTCTGGTATGAATGGTAGCAAGTATACATCTCTAAGATGAACAAATAACAAGTATAAGAATCATACCTGAACTTGGACCTGCAACCAAAGAGTTAGCACAACAAGATGTACAGTACTCTAAGATAACACTAACATATAGTGTGAAAATGGGACTGTGCGTGTCATGGTGATAGAAAACATCAAACATAGCAATCATCCTCACATCTCTCACTCAGTGCGTAAAGCATACGATATCCACCGCTTTGATCACCAGATCTATTGGGCCATAACGGAGTCCAACCCCCTACAACTACTCCTCTGACCCCACTGCATTGGTCTATAACCCAGAATTCGTCTCTCTGTGGTGAACTAAGGTTGCGGAAACCGATAACCCCTTTGCATATGTCCCGCAGCAAAGCCCAATCATGAAATTTACTCGTTGGTTCCCATCTAGATCCTAAGTTCAAACTTCCTATTTGGACCACCTTTGTATCTCGGGTTTTGGTCTTCTTCAGTTCGCACTTCAGTTTCCATTCGGCTCGCGATACATAAGCGGTTTGCGATTTAGAAGCATACTCGGCTCGTGGTCAATCAGGTGGTTCGTGACCTCCATTCGGTTCATGATCGATGGTCCGCTTGTAGGTCAGCTTCCTCCAACTCGCGGTTCGTGTCCTGCCTCCTTCAGTTCGTGACGTTCATTCGTGAGCATGCAACTCGATTCATGAACACCTGGTGTGACTCGGCTCGTGATCTCTATTCCCAACTTCGGTTCGTGAAGCAGGCGTTCGAACGGGTGGGTCGTGAAGCTCGGTTGTGAAGGGGAGCTCAAGCATAGGGCTCGTGATCTGGTCGAGCGACTCATGGCACTGATCGAGTATTGGGCTCGTGAAGGTCGAGAAAACGCATCTCGTGAGTTGACGGTCACAAGTGGGATAGGGAGACCCATGAAGGGTAGTCACGATTGGGGTGAGGCGATCAGATCCGGTCTATTTTCTGCACCTCTTACAGCAAGATATTTACGCCATATGACGGCGTTTTCGACCATTCTAACTTTTCTATGCAGTCACAAATCATACCAAACACTAATAGCAACATAATAATCGACCATAAACACCAAAACAACAATTTAACATGTTAATATGGATCAAACATACCCAAAACTCATGTTTTCCCCTTACTCGTGTTTAATTATATCTAACAATAGGATTAGCAATCTTAATCCAAATTAACCCAAATTTCTAATAGAGGCATAAAATAATATTTTAGAATTTCTACATATTTTTCCATGTTTTTCTGAATCATAATTTCGCTAATTAGCACTAATCATCCCTAATTAACCATAATTAGTGAATAAACATGCTAATCACTCACCTTATCCAATTATAATTCTCACATCTGAAACTTTTGACAATATGGCTCGGATTCCAATGCAACACAGCAGCTCTACCTTGATTTTGGTGCTAATCCGCCTTGATTTGGTGTAGATTTGGCTAATATGTGATTAGAAAATGATTAAAGATGAATTTAGAAGGTGGAAGCCAATGTTAGGGTTTGAAGAAGGTAAGTGGCAGCTCGAAAAATGAATATGAAATATTCTCTGACTCAATTCAGCCATCCCAAAACACTAATCCCAAAATGGGTTATGAGCCTGGCTGCTAATTACCCTATTAAGCCCAACTATGCAGTTTTTCATCTTCCAAACCTTATTTCAGCCATATCTCCCAAACGGTAAGTCCGTTTGATTAATGTGACCACTCTACGGAATGGGAAACCATCATCTAAATCCAATGGAAGTGGTTTCAGGTCAAATCTCCTTACCAGTCAAAAGTTATAGGCGAAATAAGATTCACCAGGGGCAATACGGTCATTTATAATTCGGCAAAAATCGTGAACATTGGAAATGACCCCAATAGTCATTCCCCAAAGTTACATGACCATACAACTTTGTATGAAAATAAAATAAATATTCTACGATCCTCCGATACGTAGAATGCGGGTTCGTTACATATATATTCAAACTTCGTTTTGTTAATAAATTCTATATAAAAATCCATTGATATTTCAAATATAATATTTAAATCAGATTTAAATATTTAAATTCAAATGATTGAAAAATTTGGGCCGTTACACAAGACGTTTTGGAAAATATATTCAATTATCTACAACTTTTGTGTTTTGAGTATTTCCAGATTTTGAACCTAAATTGATGAAAAACTACAATACTTTTGAAGTATAGGTTATAGATTGTTCCAAAATTTCTGAACGTGCTATATTATTTTGATCATATCTTGAACTCTAATATTTGAAATTCTAAATATTTTGATGTTCTGAAAATCTAATGAAATTTCACATAACTTTTCTATTTTGAGTTTCCGTAACTTTGCCTTCTTGAAAATCTGCACTTAATGCAGCGCTCTACTTGAAAGCTATTTTAGATGAGTTGTGATAATTTCGTAGTTTTTTATTTGACTTTGGTAGTTGATTTTGAAATGTTTTATAATTGGTGTTATGTTAGATCCTATAGACTATCACATTTTGATTTAAATTCTGAAAATAAAGATCTCATCAAGTGATTTAAAAAGAACAGTTTTTGATTTGAATCATTGATTATCCCTTTTGCTTGATAAAATGCTATGAAAAATTCTCTTGTGAATTTTGTTCTGATATTCTGCTGATCTAATAAAACTATTGATTTGGTAGAGATATTTGAGCAAGCTTGATGATTACACGTTGTGTTGAAAAATCAATGACTAGATTTTATTGAATTCTATAGGCAATCTGAGTTACAAGTGATTTTGAAAATTACCTAGGAGCAGTCAGTTTAAGGAGTATTAGATAATTTCACATTCTATGGATTGATTTTTGAAACTGATTTTCAGCATACACATTCTTTCCAAAACCCCTCTTGAAATTGATTTTTTCAATTTTAAAAAACCATTTTTGATTATCTATTCAAATATTGAAATTATCGACCAACTAAATCATTTTGGAACTCATCAAAATTATTTTAGATTTTCGAAATTGTGATGAGTAGTGAACTGTGCGGTTAAAGAGCTCAGCGGATCCAATGTGGCGGAGGTACAAAAAGTTATAGTGGGGATAAAGCGAGAAAATAGCGGATGAGTCTAAAATAGCATATAAAACACATATCTAATGCTTTTACAAATATAAAAATGATAAATAAATGGAAAATTAACATTCATATTAATTATAATTAGCACATCCTTAATTTTAAATAAAATGCATAAGCAAATATATGTTAATAAATGTAAAATTTTATTTACTTTGATTAAAATTAATAGAATATTATAGTATCATATATTCTAAAAAAATGTATTAAAAATTTATATTGAGAAATTAATTTTATAATGTATAAGTGTCATTTTTAAATTGATTTCTTTTATATAGATACAGCGGAAATGGCGGAATATAGCAAAAATAATTGGATATATCGGGAATATCATAATATAGAGGGGATTTAAGAAGAAAGGCTATTTAAGATACTATTTAGAAATAGCGTAGCGGTAGAAACCCGCTACACGATATAGCGGGGATATGGCAGGGTAATAACGGGGCACTAACTGCGTAGGTAGTGACTATGTATAGTATATATCATAACAAGAGAAAATATTATTTATGAAATATTTTTGAACTAGTGCTTATTTCATGATCATCTTCTTTATCTACCATCTTTCTGTCATTCATCATGGAGTTATATAATGTCGAGAGTTTAAATTGTACTTTGGGAATAAGGAAATATTTTAAATAATATATATGTAATAATAATATTTTTATCTTAGGTATTCACTCTCATTTAAAAGTCCTTACAGTTATGCATGGGTGAATCACCTTAATCTCTGTATATGTGCTTCCAATCTCATTTAAAAATCCCAATGGTTATGCATGTACAGAACTCGTATAAGAGACGGATAAAAGTTAAGTGTTCTTCTAGTCTCATTTAAAAGTCCTAATGGTCATGCATGGTTAGAAAATACTTAGCAATTTTTAAGTAAATACTAACTCCATTTAAAAGTCCTAACGGTTATGCTTGGTTAGAAAGTGCTTAAATTATTGTGCTTAAACTGGAAATTTATTTGAAAAGTTTGGAATTCATATTCCTATATTTGAAATTTAAAAACTCTCTCTATTTCATAAAATCGATCATAAATCCATCGTTCTAAAATGCGAAATTTGCTTCTAATTTGAGAAATACTTGGATTTTCTATCAAACGAGATTTACAAATATAATTTCTCTCTTGATTTGAATTTATAATTATTGTCTATGTTCATCACTGTTTCGATTTCTATTGTTCTTTTGATGATAACAAAAAAGGGAGAATAGTTAAGATTTTGATTGATGAGTGAATAAATCAAGAATATATTGATATTGAAATTAAAATTTATTTAAATTTTCTTATATGCATCAATTTAGGTGGGGTTCAGTTGTAGAGAAAGCATATAAATAGGAGGAGTACCACATTTCGTATTCAAACATGTTTATCACATTCAAAATCTTAGTGTATGTTTGTCATCATTAAAAGGGGGAGATTGTTGAGTGTAATAATATGATTTTTGTTTGATGATAACAAATATACAAACTGTTATATAAATGTATTTGTAACTATACTATACTACATTACATCTAATATAGAAATAAATATTTATATACTTTAAAATGCTATTGCATAGAATTCGATACTCAAACAGTTATTTTATTCAATTGAATATTTTTTGGTAAAGCCGACCGGGTTTTAAAGTGACCGCAAACACTTATATAACAAATAAGAATTACAAATATTACAGGAGATTGACAGCTTACCAACCTACTTTGTTCGGATTTTTAAGGTGGATCGGCCACCACAAACAGTTTTTAATGTGGGTCGTCCACTACAACTAAACTAGCTTACAACACTGGAGCTAAACTAATTAGTATAGACTAAAAATTTCAAGATAACCAATAAAAATTACATAAAAATACAACCAGTCCTAAAATTAGGAACAACAAGTACAAATTGCATAGAGCCATACAAAAGCATCGCTTCATGCAGTTGTTACATCGCAGTGCTACTTGCTAGACACCACTAAGATAAAGCATAGCACAGGACATCAAAAACATAGTAGCATCTCGAAAAGCACTCCAAGAAGGGACTTCACACTAGAGGAAACCACAACAGTGTTTGAAATAGACAGGGTCGAAGCACAAAAACAATGGCCTAATTGCAAAAGCATATTTGAAAAACCTATCCAGACTTACACAAAGATGAAGCCACAAGAAAGTAGCCATCACCAGTAAAAATACCCTTACCATAAAGGTGAAGAATAGCCTCAAAACTGACAAAGCACAAGAATTACGTAGCAGCACAATACCAAAACCTCACATCCTCAGAAAAATACACACAAGTGTGCATGACCCTAATAAGAACATAAGGACATGAGAAGTTAACATCACCACAGAATTGCAGCAGAGCACAATAGACTCCACCACAAAACCAGGTAGAGCATATCAAATGTCAACACACAACCAAGAACCACAATAACAGCCAAAGGAAAAGGAAACATACCAAAATACCAGTGACACAAGATGTTCGAAGCAACAACTAAACAATCATTATACAGAAAACCCAATAGCGGAAAGAAAAAAGCCACCAAGAAAATTTACCAGCAACGTGAATGCATTCTATTCTTAAACCATAAACTCTCTGAGCTGGCTAGGAACTACTTTCGGAAGTTCAAACAAAGTTGCTGCCAACACCAACTAGAAGGCATTACAAGGGCCCAGGTGTGCCATCGAACATTATGCCAGTGGAACAAAGTACAGGAAGACGAGGCATACGGCTAGATAAAAGTGGAAAGATTGTGCTAACCAACTGAAACTCAAAAAGAAAAAAAACATACTTGATAGCTTCAATCAGCGGAAGCTCCAAAAAACCTGTCTAGAAGAACCAGCTAACACAAAGAATTGGGGCTCAGGAGCAACAGGTGTTAAAGCGGAAAACTGACGAAAGTCCAGATCTAAGGTAGAAATATGAAACAAGGAGAGTTAATTTGGGAAATAGTTTGATTCAATAGACACAAGAGAAAGCTAGGGAAGAGAGCTGATTGTATAGGAGAAGGTAAAGGAGGATACGAAAGTAGGAGAACTGAAAAGGAAATTGAAGCGGAAGAAGGGAGGGTAGTGGCCCTAATCCCCATAGCCGATTGAGTACAAGCTATATGATTTCATGAATCAATTAAATATTTTATTTAAATATTTGAAATAGTACAACTTTCTGATTCACTATTGTACAACTCACTATACAGACACATGCTAATATACATGCAGTCGTCACTACCGGCTGATCACTCAGTTCACTCAGTTTCATATACAAATCAATCTCATAGACTCACACTCATTATTTGTATTCTTTATCTTCTATGCAAGCTTCAATTTCTGTCTAATCGTCCGTTGTACCTGTCAAATTCGAAAAATGCAGCAAACTGGAGAAACACAATTTAATATGAAAATATAAAATTTAATTTTAAGTTTTTATTTGCCTCAGTTATTCGCATTGTTTCTCATCATTTCCCAAGACATGGTCATATATATGATTAACGTCTCGATCAACATATAATATTTATAGTGATACACTGTAAATATCATACACTACACCAAAACAGGTGATTCCCAACGAGTATAACCGTCGCAAACAATTTCCACAACGCTTATAAGCGTTGCTATGAGGGGGTGGCAATTTAGTACCAACGCTTATAAGCGTTGGTAAATTTTCTTTAGCAACGCTTATAAGCGTTGGTAGATTTTCTTTAGCAACGCTTATAAGCGTTGGTAGATTTTCTTTAACAACGCTTATACATGTTGCAATATATTTGTTTGCAACGCGTATACATGTTAGAAAATTTTAATTCACAAGAAATATAAATTTTAATAATAACAGAAATATGTATTCGCAACTCGTATATTCTAACATTAATAGTCAATTAATAACCAACATGATGATAATATAGACGATATTTAATATGAATCAAAAACTAATATTAAACTCAATGCATACTAATAGATAACATTCAAAATCTGTGAAAACCCGTAACTTCCCCGTAAAGGAAAGCGGCGGATAGTTCGAGAACAAGCCACAACAGAACACAAACAGAAGAACATTTCATTGTTATTGCAACAATGCACCAGATTACAAGAATGTACAGAGTATAAATGAATATTACACAGAAATATCAGAGATTTAAATTACATTTAAATACATAGCAGCGGAAAAATAATACAATACACAACTAGAATGAGATATACGGATACAAAGCTTTCCGGATATCGTTCCAGCTGTAAACCAGGATCCTGTGAATATAAATCTGCAAAACCAAAACTACTAGCTGCCCGTGTCAAAATAAGGGCACCCAGAGTTTAGGTCAAAACAATAAACTCCAGGTCAGTCATGGGACTGGTGTGAGAACTAAAACAGTTATAAATCTTTATTTTAAAGTTAGGTAAATCAAGGGACCACGCCGTATAACACGGAACGGGTTTCCTCCCAAGAATACCAGTGCATAAAACAACAGCGCAATGCTAAATAAAGAAAAATGAAGCTGTTATAAGACCCAGGTCCTATCACACAATGCAACGCAAGCCGGGGGATAGGGTTTTCCCTTATAACAGCCAAAGAATGCTTGATACGTTTAAAAGAAATCATTTGATACTATAATAAGTGCATAGTGTATAAAACAACTTCAAATCATAAGTATCAATCATAGGCGGCATGGGTACCATATATCATGTCGCCATATATAGGTTTACAAATAAAACCGCAAAGTCACGTATTTGGAAATTGGATTTCCTTCTATGAACCGAGGCAAAAGATAGTCCTCAACCGATTCGAGACTGTCTAGCCCGAGTCTCAGGATCAGAGCTCGAGTGACCCTTGGATCGTCAGGGCCGGTCCACCGATGTGGATTAAACTTAAACCCTGAACATGCGTTTCCCCGCCCTTTGGGGCGTAAATGAGCTAACTAAATGACTCCATCGGTTCGAGAACGACCGATCAATCCGAGGCGCCTCGCAACAGCAACAACCACATAAGTCAAACTCGTCAGTGCGTGTAAAACCACTGACGCCACTTTTTAGCTAGAAGGAAACGCATGCCCTCCCTGAGGTCCGTCTCCCGTTTTTGGTTCATACCGGGTGTGAAACACGCGAAGTAAACGTTACACAAAGCTATGCCACAAAGGCCTTGCTTTGATCAACACCACAAGACTTTGCTTTTCAACAGAAGCCTCGATCAATTGCCACTAAGGCATGCCACACAGGCAATTCACTCCATGCGATTGATATCCATCAATATATAACCCCTGAGCTCGTATGTCTCAGAGAAGGGCGTTAAGCAAGAGAATAAATTCTCCGCCGCCAAGCAGATATATGTTAAATCGCTAAGTATAGCGTTTTGACTATGACAACTAGATATGTTCATATGCTATCGACTAACTTTGTTTTGCAGGGAGATGAAACTTCATTGACAATCGGATTCAAGAACTCAAGGGAAATATTATTTGCATGAGTCTAGATTAGTCTTAGAAAATATATGTTAAAGTCTTTCCTGATGATTATACACACACACAAAGAATTTATATGTGAATATATGTTAGCATCAATGAACAAGGAGGCAAGAAGTAGTCTGTCTACAGGAACAGACGTCTGACATAATCAGACCAGACGTCTGATTGCTGAAATAAAGAAAATTCAGTATGAATTTTCAGACGTCTGGTATATTTCTACCAGACGTCTGTTTCTGGAGACAAACGTACTACTCTTCCTATTTTGAATTTGAATTCAAATCAAAAGAGACTTCTGAAAATTTTAATTAAAACTTATGTTTCTGAAAGGATGCATCTATATGGAAGAGATACAACTCTCTATACTTACTTCTCTTCATCGAATCCTTTCATGATCGGTTGCAATTCTTTGAATATTATAAATAGAGGTTTCAACAATTGTTTTACTCACTAATTCTTATTCTAACTTTCTATTATTCTAAAAGAATTCTGATTTCTCAAAGCTTACTACTTACAAATATTTTGAGATCTTCAACTTCCTTAAACTTTCACAAGCTTCACAATATTCATCAAGGAAAGGCTATAGGAAGGGTGTACTTAATTCAAGACAATCCGTGTTATCAAGAACACAAAAGAGTCAACAAATATTCTGTATTAGCAAAGACCTCTCCAGTGGTTGAGGCAAGAAATCCCGTTCAGCAGTTCGGGTAATTGTGAACCTATTCCTCCGGGTGAAGTGAGGGTTTTTAGTGTTAGTGAAATTCCAGAAGTGAGTCCGGGACTGGACGTAGGACAGTGGTCCGAACCAGTATAAATCGACTGTGTGATTTACTGCTTACTACTCTACTATATACATTACATCCTATTCTCCATACTACACGATCCTATACCGTTGCATAGCCTCTTTCAATTGGTATCAGAGCAAGGTTATCCTATAACCGTAACACCGTTATTCGATATTGTGATAGAATGGAGAATAACCCAAGCACTAGCTCAACTACTTTTGCCGAAGGACAATCGACTCAAAGACCACCACTATTTAACGGATTACATTACAATTACTGGGCTACTAGAATGAGAATTTATATGCAAGCAAGTGGTTTTAGTGCATGGAATGCAACTCAAAAGGAATTTACAGCACCTACTACTGAATATGCAACTTGGACAAATGTTCAAAAAGATGAAGCCAATGCAAATGCAAAAGCTATGAACATGCTATATTGTGCTCTAGATCGGAATGAATTCAATCGTGTTAGCATTTGTACATCAGCTTATCAAATATGGGAGACACTCAAAACTATTCATGAAGGAACAAACAAAGTCAAGCAAACCAAAATCTCAATGCTCAAAAATCAATTCCAGAACTTCAAAATGAAGCAAAATGAAACTATCAACGAGATGTACTCAAGATTTCAAGACATCCTACATGCATTCATAGGACTTGGAGAAAAATACAGTGACTTTGACATCATTTCAAAAGTACTAAACTCTTTAACTGACGATTGGGAAAGAAAAGTACTAGCCATTGAAGAAGCAAATGATTTATCAGCAATGAAACCAGAAGAGCTAATAGGAAATCTTATGTCTTATGAAGTAAACCTTCAAGCAAAAAGGGAACTAGCTCAAGAAAAGAAAAATGTGGCCTTTCATGCTGATAAAGAGGAGTCTGAATCAGAAGACGAAGATCTAGCTTTTATTGCCAAAAATTTTAAGAAATTTCTGAAATATAGAAAAGGAAATTTCAAAAAGAATATTTCAAATAAGCCTTCATCTTCGAAACTAGAATGCTTCAATTGTCATAAGAAGGGTCACATGGTAAAAGATTGTCCAGAAATGAAAGAAAATCAAAAGAACTTCAATAAAAGCAAGAAAGACAAATTCAAAAAGAAAGCCTTTTCGGTTACATGGGACGACTCAGACTCAGATTCAGATTCATCAAGCAGTGACAGTGATAGTGATAGTGATAAAGAACAAGCAAATGTGTGTTTTATGGCACAAGAATCTGAGGTAAGTGAATTATCTTATGAAGAACTAATAGATGTTAATGCTGAACTTTTAAATCTAATAAAGAATCTAAAGAAAAAGATTAAAGAAACTCGTGAACATCAGAATAAAGCTGAATTCGAAAGAGATATGCTAAAAGATGAAAAAATAATTCTAGAAGAAGAACTTGAAAAAGTTCAAGAAACTCTTATGAATTCAGATAGTCAACTTTCTCTTTTGAGTCAAGAAATTGAAACTCAAAAGAAGAAGAATGATGAAATTAGTTCTGAAAATCATGTGTTGAAAAATAAAGTGAAAGAACTAGAATTAGAAAATAAAAGTATTCAAGCAAAGTTAGAAAACATTTCAAAAAATGTTTCAAATTTTAACAAGGGTCGAGAAAATTTAACAAGAATCTTAGAAAACTCTCAACCCTCTTCAAACAAAAGTGGTTTAGGATTCAAAAAGGAATTGAAATTTTCTTCAAAGAAAAATACAAGATTTGAGAAGAAAGTGAATACAAAACCAAAATCCACAAAAACAGTTAATAAAATTAAGATATGGATACCAAAAACTAACAATATTCTGATTAGGAAGAAGCACATTAACTCATTTATGGAATCTGTGCATAATAATAAAAATTATTTATATAAAAGGGACACTAAACCCAGTTGGGTTTGGCTTCCTAAGATCTAACTCTTAGGACCCTATCAAAAAGTGGGTACCAATGTGCTTATTAATATTTTTTGCAGGTATCACTTAAAAAGAGAAAATGGATATTAGACAGTGGTTGCTCAAAACACATGACCGGAGACAAAGATATGTTAACCAATATATCATACTTTGATGGTGGCTCAGTTACCTTCGGAGATAATTCAAAAGGATTTATTATTGGCAAAGGAAATGTGTGCAACTACGGTATTTCAAATATTCCTCTTATTACTAATGTTTCTTTGGTAAAAAATTTAAAACATAATCTTTTAAGCATTAGTCAATTATGTGATAAAGGTTTTAAAATAACTTTTTCTGAAAACAAATGTAGTATTTTTGATAAAAATCAAAATATTATTTTTGAAGGAAATAGAGATAGAAATATTTACGTATTAAATATGAAAGTAAATAATAATAAAGAAATGTGTTTGATTGCTAATAACAATGATTCTTGGTTATGGCATAAACGTTTTTGTCATATTAACTTTAAAACTATTCAAAAACTTTCAAAGCATGAATTAGTAAGAGGTCTACCCAAAATAAATTTTAAAGTAAAAAACTTGTGCGAAGATTGTCAGATCGGAAAATTAACAAAATCTACTTTTAAATCAAAAATGGTCATTTCAACCCTACAGCCATTAGAACTTTTACATATGGACTTGTTTGGACCTACTCAAATACAATCATTAAATCATAATCGTTATGTATTTGTTATAATTGATGATTTTTCAAGATATACTTGGACTATGTTTTTGAAAAATAAAAGTGATACTTTTGATCATTTCAAAGATTTCGTTAAAAAGATTCAAAATTCGAAAAATTTAAAAGTTAAAAACATTCGAAGTGATCATGGTGGAGAATTTGAAAATGAATCTTTTGAAATATTTTGTAAAAAGAAAGGAATAAATCATAAATTTTCTTTTCCTAGAACTCCACAACAAAATGGAGTAGTAGAAAGAAAAAATAGAACTTTACAAGAATGTGCAAGAACTTTACTTAATGGTAGTACATTATCTAAACAATTTTGGGCAGAAGCCGTAGCAACTGCTTGTTATGTCTTGAATCGTATTTCTATTCGACCTCTAACTAAAAATACTCCTTACGAACTTTTTAACGGAAGAAAACCTAACATTTCATACTTTAAGATATTTGGATCTAAATGCTTTATTCTAAATACTAAAGATCAACTTGGAAAGTTTGATGCAAAAGCTAATCACGGGATCTTCGTTGGATATTCAGAACGTAGTAAAGCATATCGAATTTTCAATAAACGTACTAATACTATAGAAGAATCTTTACACGTCTCTTTTGATGAAAACTATAGCATAAATATAAAAAAACAAAGATGATGATGAAATTACTGATAATTTTGAAAATACAAATAATGACTCTATAGAACAAAATAATAATCCTATATAGCATATTAGATCACCTCCAAGAATATTAAAAGATCATCCTACCCAAAATATTATTGGAGAAATTGACACACACGTTCGTACAAGAAGTCAATTAAATCAAATAAGTCACGTAGCTTTTCTTTCAAACATTGAACCTAAGAATCCGAAAGAAGCTTCTACGGATGATTACTGGATTATCGCTATGCAAGAAGAGCTAAACCAGTTTGAACGAAATGACGTCTGGGAATTAGTACCTCGACCAATCGATCAATCTGTTATTGGTACAAAATGGGTTTACAAAAACAAAGCAGATGAATTTGGAAATATCACAAGAAATAAAGCTAGACTGGTTGCTCAAGGATATAATCAAGAAGAAGGGATTGATTACGAAGAAACCTTTGCTCCTGTAGCTAGATTAGAAGCTATACGTATTTTATTAGCATATGCAAGCTTTCATAATTTTAAACTTTATCAAATGGACGTTAAAAGTGCTTTCTTAAATGGTTTTATCAAAGAAAATATTTTCGTAGAACAACCACCGCTTTTTAAACATGAAAAATTCCCAGATTATGTTTATAAACTTAAAAAAGCATTATATGGTTTAAAACAAGCACCTCGTGCTTGGTATGAACGACTTAAAAAATATTTAATCAATTCTGGTTTTAATATTGGAAAAGCTGATCAAACTCTATTTATTAAAAATACAAACAAAGATATTTTAATCGTTCAAATTTATGTAGATGATATAATTTTCGGTTCTACAAATTAAAATCTATGTAAAGAATTTTCTATAATAATGACTAATGAATTTGAAATGTCCCACATGGGTGAATTATCATATTTTTTAGGTCTTCAAATTAAACAAGTTTCAAATGGAATTTTTATTTTTCAAGAAAAATATTGTACTAATTTAATTAAACGGTTTGGTTTAGATAATACTTCAGGAAAACCAACACCAATGAGCACATCAATTCATCTTGATAAAGATGAAAAAGGGAAAAGTATTGACCAAAAATTATATAGAAGTATGATAGGTTCGCTACTCTATTTAACAGCAAGCCACCCTGATATTATGATGAGTGTATGTTTGTGCGCACGATTTCAATCAGACCCCAAAGAATCGCATCTACGAGCAGTAAAACGAATTTTAAGATATCTTAATAACACCAAGAATTTTGGTCTATTCTACCCGAAAGGTTGTCCATTTGAATTAGTATCCTGCAGTGATGCTGACTTCGGTGGATCACGGACGGATAGAAAAAGTACAAGTGGTACGTGCCATTTCATTGGCAAATCACTTGTATCTTGGTTTAGTAAAAAGCAAAACTGTGTCTCGCTTTCTACGTGTGAAGCAGAATATATATCTGCTGCATTGGCATGTGCACAAGTAATCTATATGCAACAAACACTTAAAGATTTTGGAATTCATTTATCTAAATCAACAATATATTGTGACAATACTAGCGCTATTAATTTATCAAAAAATCCTGTAAATCACTCAAGAACAAAACATATAGACATTCGACATCATTTCCTTCGTGATAATATAGAAAAAGAAATTATAAATTTAGATTATGTCCCATCTGATAATCAGATTGCCGATATTTTTACCAAACCCTTATTTGAAAACTCATTCATTAAATTACGCCGAGAACTTGGAATTATCTCGTTAACTGACATATAACTTAACAAGTTCAGTTTTCTAAAAATATTATTTTACAAACTATAACATCTCTACAAGAGTATTTATCTATTTTTAACTTTTCCTAAAGTTTCTCTTTTTCTAAAATATTTATGGTTATAAATTTTCAGACCACCCATTCTATAACTTCCTATCTACATATAAGAACAAGCTATCTTAAAACAGAAGCATTAAAAACAAAAAATTCATAACCATTATGTCGTCAAGTAATTCAAATTCATCGATCAGTATTCATTTTACAACAAGCAGCTCCTCCGATTCTATTACTCTTCCCACACCTACACCTAAAAATGAACCTCAATACCGATGGGGTAACTATCATACTGGGTTTACACCAGAATCAAAGAAAGCTAAACGAGCGTTATTTTCATCTCCTGATACGAAACGCAAAATTGACGATCTTCATCACTACCAAGAAGAACAAATCAAGCTACAGAAGGAATTATATTTTGAACAAAAAGCAACATCAACTCGTTTAAGTCTGCTTGAGAAGATGATATGTAAGTTTTGTGGATCAAAAGAGAAGGATATTATTTCACCATTACCAACACCAACCAATCCTATCGATCCATCAGCTTCTTATCGAACGGCAAATGACCCGGTGAATCCAACATTAAAATATTATACTTACTCACCCTCACAACCGTCGTACGATCCGAATTCATGGGATAGAAACTATCAAGCCAATGAAGGAAAGAGCTCATCAACACCGAAGAAAACTCCGCCTTCTAAATAATTAAATATTTGATTATTTTATATATATTTTTTATCTTTTATTTTCTATTTTACTTCTGAGTCATGTAATAAATTTTTTATAAGTCGATCTCTATAGTATTTTTTACTATCAATAAATATTTTCAAATATATATACATCTGTTACAAAACAGACGTCTGATAAAATAAATTCAGACGTCTGAATTCAAGTATGAAATTATTTTAACCACCAAAACAGACGTCTGCCCATATATTTTCATACGTCTGAAACACTGTTAAAATGAACTAATTCTTTGCTGTCTCAAAAATCACATAAAACAGACGTCTCATATTACTCAACCAGACGTCTGTTTCTGAACGAGTAGCTAAAAGTTAATCAAAAAAACAGACGTCTGTTTTTGGAAAATCAGACGTCTGAAACCGTTCAAAAATGAACTAAAACCTTGCTGACTTGAAATATCCTCAAACCAGACGTCTCCCTCCAAAGAGACAGACGTCTGAGTTACTGACAGGACGTTTTTTTAATAAACCGACACGTCGGTTACCAATCAATATATCCCCTCATAACCATCATCTACCTTTTCACTTTTTACTTTCACCTTTTCACCCTCTTTAAAAACCCTAAATCCCCAATTACAAAGAACTTTAAAATCAACAATTTTTCTACTATAATCATGAGTAATAGAGGCAAGCGAACAAGAGAACAAGAAGCTCCACCTCCATCTGAAGATCAAATCCAAAAATGGCTTCATGGAGACATTGCAAAGACTAGGTACAAAGCAATGAAGAATTCCAAGTTTTTCGAAGGTGCTTTCGTTAAATTTGATGCCTTTTCTAATTATAGACTTCTCCAATTCGCTAGACATTTTCATTTTGAATCTTTGGTAGATTATAATACAAACAATGTCAAAATCTACCCTTTGCTTGTTAAGTTGTTCTTAGCCAACATGAATCTTGACCATATGAAACCTCAAAACACAACCGACTGCGTTTGGACAATGGTTTGTGGAAAAAGGATTGTACTTCCTCTTCAAAGGTTGGGACAAATATTAAATTGTGCTTGGCAAGGTTTGGATATTGACGATGTAGAAGTTAATAGGACTCAAAGAGATGAAGAGTCCCATAAATTTATTTCCGACGATCTTATTGATATGAGAAAACTAACTTCTACCAATCTTCGTCCACAAGCTAGACTTCTTAATCGTATTTTAATCCGAACAATAAATCCACGAAAAGGAAGTTATGAGAAGATCTATAAAAGGGATTTTCAGGCATTGTATGCCATTTACTCTCGAAAACAGATCAACTGGGCTAAAATAATAATGGATGAATGGTTAGACATCACCTATAAAAGGAAGTATAAGACTTTGCATTACGGTGCCTACATTACTCGAATCTTAACCTCTTCTCACATCGAAGTTCGTATTCCCGAATCTATTCCAACAAAGACAATTAAAGAAATTGGATACAAGACATTGAAGTTGATGAATATTGATCCCAACCCATCAACTTTGGACCATCTATCTTTCGAAGAATGGACTCAACATGTTGCTACTAATCCCGAATCGCTTATTTCTGAATCTTCACACCGTCAACAAACTACGAACGATGAAGGAATTCAGATTATTTCTCCGGAAGTTTCTTCAAAACAAGCTCTCGTCATTCTTTCACAAAATCAATCAAAACTTCATCGTCAATTTAACACTTTTGAAACAAAGACTACTAAGAAGTTTGACTCGATTAAAAAATTTCTAAATCAAATTTGGAATGCTGTGTCTTGTTCCGGGACTACTTCAACACAAGCTCAAGAGTCATCACCATTTCAATGGTCTACAAGCTCTCAAGAAGTAGTTGAAGATTCGGAAGGTAGAGCTTCTCCAGCTGATCATGACTCCGAAGAATCTCCGGGTATTTGATGTTGGTATGGGTATCGTATCTTTATCTTTAGAACTATTATATTTTGGGATGTAATATTTTAGTACTTCATGCACAAAACACTTATATGTGCATTTATGTGGTTGTGATGTTGGTTTATGATGTTTGTTTTGGTCTAGTATGGTTTTATATTGTTTTAACTCCATAAATGTTATGTTTATTTCCTTTCAAATGTTCCTTTTTGTCAAATGCCAAAGGGGGAGAAAACGTAAAATAATATTTATGCATATTGACAGGGGGAGTATACTTAGTTGTCATTAGTCAAAAAGGGGGAGAATGTTAAATCGCTAAGTATAGCGTTTTGACTATGACAACTAGATATGTTCATATGCTATCGACTAACTTTGTTTTGCAGGGAGATGAAACTTCATTGACAATCGGATTCAAGAACTCAAGGGAAATATTATTTGCATGAGTCTAGATTAGTCTTAGAAAATATATGTTAAAGTCTTTCCTGATGATTATACACACACACAAAGAATTTATATGTAAATATATGTTAGCATCAATGAACAAGGAGGCAAGAAGTAGTCTGTCTACAGGAACAGACGTCTGACATAATCAGACCAGACGTCTGATTGCTGAAATAAAGAAAATTCAGTATGAATTTTCAGACGTCTGGTATATTTCTACCAGACGTCTGTTTCTGGAGACAAACGTACTACTCTTCCTATTTTGAATTTGAATTCAAATCAAAAGAGACTTCTGAAAATTTTAATTAAAACTTCTGTTTCTGAAAGGATGCATCTATATGGAAGAGATACAACTCTCTATACTTACTTCTCTTCATCGAATCCTTTCATGATCGGTTGCAATTCTTTGAATATTATAAATAGAGGTTTCAACAATTGTTTTACTCACTAATTCTTATTCTAACTTTCTATTATTCTAAAAGAATTCTGATTTCTCAAAGCTTACTACTTACAAATATTTTGAGATCTTCAACTTCCTTAAACTTTCACAAGCTTCACAATATTCATCAAGGAAAGGCTATAGGAAGGGTGTACTTAATTCAAGACAATCCGTGTTATCAAGAACACAAAAGAGTCAACAAATATTCTGTATTAGCAAAGACCTCTCCAGTGGTTGAGACAAGAAATCCCGTTCAGCAGTTCGGGTAATTGTGAACCTATTCCTCCGGGTGAAGTGAGGGTTTTTAGTGTTAGTGAAATTCCAGAAGTGAGTCTGGGACTGGACGTAGGACAGTGGTCCGAACCAGTATAAATCGACTGTGTGATTTACTGCTTACTACTCTACTATATACATTACATCCTATTCTCCATACTACACGATCCTATACCGTTGCATAGCCTCTTTCAATATATATTTAATAGAGATCAATCACACGGACTAAAATCCAATGTTAGACACACAGTCCGTTTACCAGTCCGTTCTGGGGCTGAACAAAACCGGAGGCACCTAGTACCCCGCATATCCATCGATCTCCAAGTACGTCTGGACGATCACTGACTGTTTCCATCTTCTCGGGTGTACAGCCCAATCAAGATCATCAGTAATCACCCAAACGACGTGAAGACTTCCGGTCTTCGACCATCGTCTTCATCTCCGACTTATCGTCGTATCAGTTATTCAGAATGGGATAAACTCGGTCTTTCCGAATAACTCGCGTATATTTTAAATAAGTGTTACACAAACACAACATACGCCTCATTCCAATTCATCAGTCACTAACCGTAAATTAATCAAGAGAATAACTTCCCAAATATTAACCCCGAAGGCCGAAACCAACATCAGATCAATATCCAGAAAACCATTCTGCTTGGCTAACCGACAGTTAGTTTCTAAATTTCACATTCATAGGGAAAGGTTCCCATTAATTTTATCCAAGATAAATTTCTTGAATTTATTCTTTAATCTATTTTTGAATATCAATTCAAACTAGTCGGGATTAGCGAACCTTACCGAAGTAATCGTTTGTTTTAATTTCCCTAGCCGACGAAATCCGGTAGGCTTTGCAACCATCCCTTCATCCCCCAAGCAGTAGGTAATACCCACCGTGGCTCCCACATGGTCCCCCAGTCCCTTGTTTTACGGCGACCCTCTCGAGTCTCGCGCCTATTGGCGAACCAACGCCCTCCCCAACGACATGTAGGGGTAAGAGTCTCCCGTTCGCCACCAAACCGCGAAGCGAGAACCCCCTATCATGCGTACCCGGCCTACTCAGGGCCAGCAACAAGAATTGGTGATACTCCATTTTCGATCTTTTCAATCTAATTAAAGATTCATTAAAACTCCACTTAGTTTTAATCTGTGACTGGGTTAAAGAATCGGTGTCATTTAAAACACGGTTCACGATAAACCCAAAATCACATTTCCATTAATTATCGGGTTAAAGAACGAGTGTTATTTAAAAACACCATTCACGATAAACCCAAGAATCAATATCAGTTCAATTCCAATTAAATATTGCTTAATTGGTACACTTCATTAAATCTAAATAAAAAGATTTAATCTTTTCTCAACTGGGTTCAAGAACAGTGTTAGTGAAGACACCATTCACGACAAACCCAAATCACATTTGATATTCAATATAAGGCTCTGAATAGAAAATATATCGGCTTATATTCAATATCAAATTCTACGATTAACAAATGTCGTATTGGAAATAACGATATAAATATATATCTTTCAAATTTCTATAACAACATCTGTATAATCACGAATTCCAACATCGAAATATTCTGAAGACAATTTCGATTCAAATCCACTCCAATGCAATCATTGGAAATTCTGGTTATTTTTAAAACCCTTTTCAAATTCAATTTATTTATTTAAAAATAAATAGAATTATATTTCTAGTTCAAAACTAGTTCATTTCGATAAAAAATCTATTTTTATCTTTTCAAATATGGAGTTTTTCATCCCAATTCTTTCTAAATTATTTCTTATGATTTTACACAAATTATTACTATTTTTAATAATTTTATCAAGGCCCGTACAGTCGATTTCCATCAACGGCCATCGAACTGCACTTACAGCGACCTTTTTCAAATTTGATTTGGACATAATTCCAAATCCAACAGTTAGATTTTGAATTTCTAATATTCGTTAGAAAGCTCTTTTCGATACGAACCCAACAGTTCTGGTTTTAGGAGAATCCGACGGTCGGATCTCCCGTAATGTCCGTTTGAAATAAATGGTCGAAATTCACGAACTGGCGCGGCGCGTTCTATTCAGGCCATTATATTATATATATAATATATATAATATATACTTCGTCGATTTCTATTTAAAACAAATTATATAAATAGTTTTAAAATTCGTTTCAAAAGCAATTTCAACTTCCATTTTAATTCAAATCAAAATTGAACTCTTCTTTATAAATTCGTTTTAAAATTCATTTCTATTCAATTCAAATTTCAATTCAATTTGAATTCATTTCAATTTGCTTTCATTTCAATTTGAATTCGTTTTCAATTCAATTCATTTCGAAATCGTTTTCAATTCAATTCATTTCGAAATCGTTTTCAATTCAATTCATTTCGAAATCGTTTTCGTCAAAATGGCGTCAATCTAATCAACACGGCTTCATAAATTTCTATTTTCAAATATTCTATTTCAAATATTTCTTTTTCAAAATAGTTGTTATTATCAAAATATTTCGTTCAACACATGACCAATCTCAATGGATGAGTACTGTCAACACATGAACTTTTATTTTATATCGATAAAGATGTAAATTTTATTACTAAAATATTTCGTTCAACACATGACCAATCTCAATGGATGAGTACTGTCAACACATGAACTTTTATTTTATATCGATAAAGATGTAAATTTTATTACTAAAATATTTCGTTCAACACATGACCAATCTCAATGGATGAGTACTGTCAACACATGAACTTTTATTTTATATCGATAAAGATGTAAATTTTATTACTAGAATATTTCGTTCAACACATGACCAATCTCAATGGATGAGTACTGTCAACACATGAACTTTTATTTTATATCGATAAAGATGTAAATTTTATTACTGAAATGTTTCGTTCAACACATGACCAATCTCAATGGATGAGTACTGTCAACACATGAACTTTTATTTTATAATATTCTTTATTTTTCAAATTGGAATGAGGCCCAATCAATTACCATATAAAGTTAATCATATGGATTTCCATACAACACATGTATATAATAGCATTGAAAAATAATCAACCATCAACCAAAGTGCACTACACTGTATAGGCATCAAATATAGATATTCAACGCTTATAACAGCCTGTCAATCAATCGATCGACATATTTAATCAATCAGGATGAGTGAACTTCAAATTTCATCCCAACACCCGTGTGGGGTTTCAAACAATCAAACGCATATATTATTTGTGCAGTTGAGCGATGTGTAAAATTTATCGACCCAATCAATGTCTTTCAAATAGGTGTACATAAACAAACCGTCTGGTTTGTAAATGAATATTTATTTATTCACATTCACGTTAAAAATTATATTTTTAACGATAAAACATTTTATTCCAACATATGAATTTCTATTCAGTTCATTCTTTAAATAAAATGATATTTTTATTTTACTAACTTATTTTAGAAAATTTCGGCGGCATAACGGCACGATACTAGAAACGGGACAAAGCCTTATCCCCGGTCTAGTGAAGGCCCACGCCATTCACACATCAATCAGATTCACCAAACAACCAAATTCAAATCAAATCATCAAACTAATTTATGCAACCAAACAAACAAGTCCATGGTCAATGGACGATTGTGTCGGGTGCTACTAAGCACCGTCTGCATCCTAGTATAAATATATAATTAGAAAAGAAATTGAAAGGTGAGAAATTCTCACCGAAAGCTATCCAAACATCTTGACTCTTCTTTGATATAAATCTTCTTCGTTCTCGCCTTTTTGTTACTTTCGTTGTCCGCTTTCACTACCTATGTAAAAATCGAATTTTTTACTTCGCTATTCAATATATTAAAATCGAATTCTTTTTTTCCTATCATATAAAAATTATATTTTTATTCTTTCTATTAATTAAAAGAAATCTCGTCTTTTAACATTATAAAAATTCAATCTTTTATCTCTTAAAAATCTAAACTTTTATCTATTAAAAATCTAAACTTTTGTCATTTAAAAATCTAAACTTTTATCAATTAAAAATCTAAACTTTTATCATTTAAAAATCTAAACTGGTTTCGTCGAATTCTGAGACCGTTGGAAAAATGGCCAATTTCCAGTCGATTAAAATCAACTGAAACTGGTCAAACGCATTTTCCTTTGCCACGATCACATATTGATTCGAAAAATAATGAAATTTGAAACCTAGCAATAACTTGACATCACGGACCCAACAAAACTGGTTTCGTCGAAATCCGAGGTCGTTTGCAAAATGTCCATTTTTAAGGGCCTGAATTCCATAGCGACTATTCAATATTTTCTACCGGACATATCTTTTGATTCCCGCTATGAAATCTTGATTTGCCGGATTCGTTGGAAAGATATCATCAATTAGATCCTAATGTTTTTGGTTTCACTAAAATCCGGATTATTTTGCACCCGGTACATTCAATTGAAGTTTGAAATCGAATTATCGAACTACCGCGCCATTTTCAATTCTATTTATAATTATATATAATTATTTATATTCTAACGACGACGTATATAATATATACGTTCTAAATATATTCAAAATAAATTTTCTCGTCGATATTATTTAAAATAATTCATTTTAAATATTCAAAATTCGCTAAAATTGCCAAAATAAAAATTTTAAACTGACCCAGATTTTCGGGTTGTTACATAATCACATAACGACATAGAATATCAGTTAACAATAAACAAACACAATACATAATTAAGATGTCAAATTCAATACATAATTAGTTTGCTAAATTCAACACATAAATGAGATTCTACAAATACCGAATACGAAACTCTGGCCATATAACGAAGCCTCCATCTGAAAACTCTGGCCATATAACGAAGCCTCCATCTGAAAATTTATAAAAGTTGAAGTAATTGAATTGATGGCGTTACTAACTTGAGTAGCTACTTGCCGTTCTATCTTCAATTTCCAAACGGACAAATCCACGGCTTGTTTTTTATCAGTTACAGCTTTTACAGCTCGAGCCACCTTTACTTGTTTTATAGAAGAAGTAGAACTAATTGCTCGACAATAATTTTTCTTCTTGTCGGAACCAAAAACTTCTGCAATTGGATAATTATCAAGATCATCTACTGCACCATTAGAACTACCATCTAATTTTTTCTTTTCTTCCGCTGCCTCTAGAAGTGCCTGCATTTAATGAATATCATATTAAATTGAAAATTTCGGTTTCTTGTTAAAAGCAGAAAAACATGAATTTGCATCTCGCACAACAGAAAATTTCGGAGTGACTAAATAATACCAAACGGCCACGACTCAGTTTTTCTGAGCCATAAGGCTCAGCAAATCTGAGCCATACGGCTCAGTTTTGCTGAGCCACAGGCTCAGTTTTTCTGAGCCGATAAGCTCGGAAAAACTGAGCGCTATAGGCTCAGTTTTTCTGAGCCTTACGGCTCAGTTAACCTGATCCATAGGCTCAGTTTTTCTGAGCTTATGGCTCAGCAAAACTGAGCGCTATAGGCTCAGTTTTTCTGAGCCGATAAGCTCGGAAAAACTGAGCGCTATAGGCTTAGTTTTTCTGAGCCGATAAGCTCAGTTAACCTGAGCCATAGGCTCAGATTTTCTGAGCTTATGGCTCAGCAAAACTGAGTGCTATAGGCTCAGTTTTTCTGAGCCGATAAGCTCGGAAAAACTGAGCGCTATAGGCTCAGTTTTGCTGAGCCATAAGGATCAGCAGAACTGAGCCTTACGACTCAGTTTTTCCGAGCCGTAAAGGCTCATAAAAACTGAGCCACATGCTCAGTTTTGCTAGACACATATAAGTACAGGGTTTGGAATCAGGACAAGGCATCATCTAGTACAGGTATAAATTTGGTGTACATTCAGGTTCACAAGTGATTTAAAACAGATGTACCAAACCCAATCAATGTCAAAACAGACGTTATCAACAGGATGTATACTAAGGGCATAAGTTTAAAAGGGTTGAGTACCTAACAATACATTTATTAATATAAATAAGACTCCATTGACTATTCGATTAAAATATCTAAGGGTCCAGCATGCATCAGATTGACATAATGCTGAATGCAACGAGACACTATGGTACTTTGACAAGCTTATTTGGTACAACATACACACTATGGTCCAATTAAAATATCTAAGGGTCCAACATACACACTATGGTACTTTGACAAGCTTATTTGGTAGCAGGAATGAACATGTACATGGTAGAGAGAGATGAATGCCAAAACAATAAAGGAAATCATATGAGGCAACATATGTTTGAGGCAACATAGGTAAGGCACCCAACATGATCTTAGAAAATGTTAAACAATAGATAATGTACATAATCTCTGTTTTCCGAAAAACGTTGTATTAGTGTTGAAAGAAATACAAAAACTACAGAACATTTACCTGGTAGTTATCTCTGTATAGCTTAACAACTGCAGCATGAGCTAACAATTGATGATGGGTTGTGATATAGGGCTCAGTTCCTGAATTGCCCATGCTGCACAAAATATTTTTCCAACCCGAGCATCGACCAGGAGCATGAACGCCACTTGAGTATCCACATACTGAAAAAGTCCATGGTTCGTGTAGCGTGATCCAGTTCTTCTTTTTTGTCTCCAAACATTGCAAAACATACATTGGCATAATTTTTGAAGTCCTCCCTGCAAAAATACAAGGTTTGATAATTTTATTTGCTTACAGTTAAAAGCAATATAGAGACCGTTCGAAATCAACATGCTTAATGTAATGATGGTACTTTTTGGCTTAATTTATGAACTAAGCATACTATATTTTAAATCTTTGATATAAACTTACACGATAAGGGGCTAAGGAAACCGTCATATTCATCGAGAAGCAGTGGCCGATCATGCCCGCTCATCATTCTGGCAGTGTCAACTTTTACCAGTATAAACTAATCATTCAGCCAGTGTATGTTCGCATCAACACATTAAACCAGCCCACTCGTTGGTGTACCCAACAAATATTATCATTAAATGCCCTTGGACCCATTACTGACATAATTTCTTCCAAAGCTTCATGACCAAAATACATACCAATATCATATAGTAGTGTCAGGCAGTATACTTCAGCTATGAATAGAATACCACACCGTGCTATTTCAATCTGAAAAAGCCTGTTTCATGATTGTATAACAATCAAATAATTTTATAAGCAATGTATATTCATCTATGAATAAGAAAAACTGCATGTAATTTATGATATGCAGTAAGATACATATACCTTCACGTTGATACTTGCAAGTTGTTCAACAAGTTAAGGATGGTCGAAGACAGTGGAATTTTTTAGAGCCGCATTTTGTTTTCACCGGCTGGCTTCGTTTAAAGGAATTTTTGAATAATTTTGCACTTTTCAACCTTGTAGAAGGTTTCATTTGATATTGCCTCCTGTTTCAACAAGTAAATGGAAAAAATGTTTAAAAAAATATTGAATAAGATTTATGCATGTTGATGAAGTAGTCGAATAAAAATAGCTTTACTAGTTGCATACTTTTTAACTCAAAACTGAGCTAAAAGATGCTAGGAACTAAGCAAAAAACAGTACATAACCTTAATGAAAGGAACCCATACAATCCAATATTTTTTTTTACAAATTATAAGTTACAACTATCTTGGGTCCTCTTCTCAAGGGTTATTATCTTCCAGCCCTCTCATGCAAACCATGTAAGTCATGTAAGCATAATTTTCCTAGCTTTAGGAAAACTGTTAAAAACTCATCTCTAGTAGGATCACTTTCCCTTAGTACAGGTCCAATATATATCTAGAATAATAACTTTCCTTTACAGTAGCCTTAAAAGTCAGGGAAGGTTAATGATATACTAAAGAATATATATAACAATCTACATCTTATTCAATTAAATCACAGATTCTTGCACTTTGCAATTTCCTGTGATACTAGGTTCTAATAGGCACTCATGACAGTTCTCAACTAATATTTAAATAGCAGTTACATTATCAATTTTGGTATATTAAGCATAGCCTACACTCTACACTTCTTATTGGCATATACCTACAGAAAAACTAATACACAGTTTCCTTCATATTTCACTTATATATACTTCTTGTACTGGAGTTAAAAATAGCAAAGAGATTACATTTCTAAACATCCCACTGGGTTTTAACAGAAAGATATCCAAAGCTATATTTTCTTATTTAAAAGGAATTTTGTCTTTAACATAAACATCATGTTGCAAAGTTAGAATACAATTGCTCATATTCTAACTAATCCGGACTTATCATGTACAAACTCTTGCTATGTAAACCAAATCGAATCAAAACATTCTTATCTGTTTCAGTTATTAATTTAGAGTTGTATCCTTTACAACTAGCACTACGAGTAAAAGTAAGAATACGATCATACTTCTTTCAGTAATATTCATATGTATATATCCTCATTGATTCATATACTAGCCTATAATTTCCTGTTACCCACATAGGTTTTGATGATGTCCATATTAACATAGCCTGATGTATGTGATCCACAACATCTTAATATAGACAATATTTACAATCAATAAATCAAACAAGCTCTGTTAACCTATATAAATACTTGTTACCCAAGGATTATTCAATTAAGAACTTTTATGCGTAATTCATCACATTAGGCAAACAATAACTCACAACGTGTATGTCATAACCTCTTTCAGTTCAGGAGATACAACAAGTCCAAAGGATGCATATACACAACAGTTAAATGAGCTTATAATAATGAAAGAAAAAATTAACCACATAAAATAAAACATACTAATTTTGTGCCTCTTAACCTTGGTTCTAACAGATTTCTCCAGCGAGTTAGGGCATACATCGATCTCCTACAAACGCACAAAGCAATTAAAAGGTTAGATCTTAACCGCAGTTTACCAATCGGAGCCCAAACTTCTAAACTCAGTATGATTTTCACCTTAATAAAACCAAATATGTTCATTTCAGGCGCTATATAATCAGGAGTACTACAAATCAAATAAAAATGGTCAACCCTAACAAGACATTTACCTGAAGACAAAATCCAAGAGCTGAAATCGCGTTTCCTCGAACTCAACATCGAGTGGCCTGTTATCGGTACACACAAATCAGAAGTCGAAGTTGAGGAGTCGATTCTCTAAAGCCATAGTCGATTGCCTAGCTTCGAAGCCAAGGGATCTGAACCCCACATCCCTAGATTTGCAAAGCGCAAGTCGTGGAGTCTGAAGGCAATGTCGATTGCCCCGAGTTCGAAGTTGATCAGAAATGGTTGGATTGAGAAATTAGGACAGAAATCGATCAATTAGTTGCGCCATCGCTCTTTTCTGTTTTCAAAGAAGAAGTCGCTCTTTTCTATTTCTAAAGAAGCGGCCTTGCAAGTGAAAAGCATTTAGAAAGGGGATGTTAGAGGAGTTAGGGTTTACGGATTGAAAATAGCTGGCAATTTACATTTTTGCCCCCGCGAACCAAGCCTACCAACCCATATAAGCGTTGCCAATACAGAAATTATAATTATGTATTTTTGGCGACACTTTTTTCATATACCAACGCTTATTATTGTTATTACCTTACAACATAAATAAGTGTTGGCGATTGTGAAAAAAAAGGGTTGCCAAATGACCATTATGGTGTAGTGATAGTTGTCAAGTATGTGTTATTTTTCTACGGACAACAACAAAGGTTAAATCAATTGATTCAACTTAATGCAATATAACAGACTGCAATTATATTTTGGCTATGATAGAAATTTATAAATTTCATGTATGTCGTTTATATATATATATATATATATATATCATATTTGCACAAGAACGATACATGCATACACATACATATACATATATATATATATATATATATATATATGTATGTATAAGCATATACATGATAATAATGTGCAAGTGCATGGGTCTGACTTTCAAAGAAAACAATATCAAGCAATGTTAAAGAATCAAGTGCACACAGTGTTAACGATATTTTTCATCAAGACCGGGGATGGGTAATCAGGGACGGATTCAAAAGAGGAAATAGTGGATTGGCTATTTTTTGGGTTAAATAGGATTACCCCCTTAGATATTGAAGCTGGGAGGTATGGGATTGCCAAGGACAATCAGAATGGATTTGAACTCAGAGAACGAAGTGGATTCTACTATTCGAGGACATGTTGGGACGGAAATTCATGCTTATCTGAAAAATGAACAGTAAACTATAACGGTGATGATCAGAAAATGACAATATACACTTACAGAGCAATTTTCTCATAAGGAGATCTCTTTTTAGTCAACGTTCGCTGTGAGTACATGGATGTCATAGGGAAATCCCTCAATTAATTTTAGTGCTAAGCTATTTTTGAGAGTACAAGCGTTTAGGAAAATCGAATTCCCCTAAATGGGACCTCTGGGGTCTTATTTATAGAGGTTCAGGTCCCCTTCCGCTGGTGGGCTATTTGGCTTTGTCGATCGCTTTTTCTTCTTAGTTTCGGGCGCTTGACTTCCGGCCATCTTCGGAGTATTAATTATGGTTTTAGATGGTATTTGAGCCTTTGGTAACAACTCCTGAATGTAGGCTCTCGGAAGCTTTCGGATGTTGGCCTCCGGCTTTATCGTGAATAGTTAGAGGGGCTTGCCCTTATGATGTATGTTGATAATTGCCAGTTCGAAGCCGGTATGGGTTTCGTACTAAGTAAATCAGTACGGGTAGCCTGTATCTCTGTTAAGGTCCCAATTAGTTCTCTGATGGAGTTCTCATGAAGCATCCCGGATCCTCGAAAGGGTGGTTCTGGTGTTACTTCTATTTTATTTGTGGATTTAGCCTTCTGGTATTCGTATTGCAGAAGTTGGCCCTGGAAGATCCTTACGTCTTCTTAGTTTAGTGCTTTCGACACCCTCTCCTTCAGGTGTATCGGTTCTTCGGCGGGTCATTATCGAAGGTCCATTTGAGATTCACATGACGGGTTTATTGTTTTAGACTTTTCTTGGTTTGGATCAAGATGATTCTTTTTCATTGAATCTTCTGTCGAACTGATACTGTCAGAAGGATTTTGTTGGATTGACCCTGACGGATAGTTCCTGTAGGTTATGTCCTGTAGTTTTTTACGACCCTTTCCCCTATGAGGGTTTCGGTTGATGCGGCTTTTCGAATTATTTATTCCTGCCTTTGGTTCTTCCTGGTTCTTGGCCATACTTTTTGAAGAGTTTTCAGGTGAGCTTTCGGTCATCCGATACCCCTTTACCGCCAGCTTACTTCATTGTTAATTATAGTAGTAACATTTGCCCCCTAGTGAAGGGGTATTTTAGGCTTTCCAAATCAAACTCTTAGTCTTTTCCAAAGTGTCATGTCAAATCCTTTTGATATTCCTTGACAAGGGGCGCTGATTGGTCTCTGTATGTATGGTGAGGCCTTGAGTAAGTTTCCTTGCATAATTACCACTGCTTTTTCATCACTTTTTTACCTGCAACATAAATTTCTCACAAAAGATTGTTTTTTCACTGAGGATTTCAAATTTATTGTAAGGAACTCATTACTTAAACCTCTGGTAAGTATCTCTGCTTTGATCTTTAATCTAGGGGTTGAATTGTTTTGCCCAAATTTGCTTAGGGTTTTATTTATACAAATTGTTTGAATTTTAATAACCTAAGAAGAAATTCATGGCGATCCGTCCATACACCTTTTTTCCCTAAATATTAATTCTAGGGTTTGGGACATGCATATAAAAGAATCTATCCCTTCAATTGATGACTGTAATGGTGGATAGAGTTGCCCCAGCATTCATTACTCTGACTATCCATCGCTAATAGGTTTTCATGTTATCATCTTTGAATGTTTTAGTAAGTGGGATATGAACTTTATATTTTTACGAAATTGTATCACCTGGCAGCACCATGTCTGATAAAAGGAGTTTCGGTCTCTCTACCATTGATGCTTGTGGACTTTCTCGGAAGAGGAAGTCTCTCATCTTGAAGAAGTCATTGATTACTTCTCAAGATGAACCAAACTCTATTCTTGCCAGTTTTGGGATGGAGGATGTGGAGGCTATTCCCGCCACATGTCATGATGACATTATGCACCCTCCTAAAGTATATTTCACCTACTCGGTTGTACATATCTGGCATGGAGGCTTCTTTCCTTTTCCTTCCTTTGTGTTTCAACTTCTACAAGATTTGGAGATTGCACCCATTCAACTTTTACCAAGCACTTACACATTGCTCTTATGTCTGGAAGTACTTGTTCTTGAGTCGGGTCAGGCTTCCCTTACTTCGAACCTTATTCGACACCTGATGTGTTTTTCAAGAGGTGTCGATTTCCCCATATTCCACGCTGCCCCCTTGCGGAAGATTGTCAACGACGGCGCGGGCAAGGCTATACATTGGGAGGACTAAATTTTCTTCATTAAATGTCCTACTGGTATTTCTGGCCAATTTGTTGATTATAGTGAGTCTTTTTAACCCTCCGCATATGGTTATTTTTCCATTCGTAACTTACCTTTAATTTCTTTCTTTCATATTTTGCTTTTGAGGGAGTGTCCCTAACCGAAAGCGCATCCCGCGTATCTGAGCTAATTTTGAGACTACTCGAGAAGCCGCCAGGTCGTACCACTCTGTTAACCAAGGATAAGTTGTGTCTTTATAACCTTCTCCCTGACAAACAGAAGGTCTTGGGGTGTCCACCTGTTCGTCTTCCTGGCTCTAAACGTTTATTGGTAGGTTCAGAAGTGTTTGCTCCCTCGACTCCTTTATTTCCAAGTGTGTTTTGTTGATCCGATAGTCTCTCTCTCTTCTTTTTTTTGAGGTCCTTTTTGACACTAACGTTCCACATTCTTGAATCTTTCTTTGGTCCTTTGCTTGACTAGGAATTTCGGTTACAAAAGCCCCTATTATTACTGACGCCCTGAATCGATCTACGGCTGTCGCTATCAAGAGGTTGGCCGAATTACCTGTCGATCCACTAGCTAAGTGATTGAAGCTCAATACTCGTGCCTTCGTAATTTCCGGGAGTGCTTCCAGCAGAGAATTAAGGAGTGGCTTTCTCCCATCATCCCCTCCAAGTACATCCGGAGAGGGTGTAGGTGCCATGCCGCGTACTCTCGCTTCTCAGCCTGCCGAGCCTTCAGGGCTCCTTGATTCTCCAATAGATTTTACTGATCTTGTGAAATTTGTCCTTTCTGGACCTGAATTTTCTGTTATCTCATTGCCTTCCGCTTCTTTCAAAACAGTGGATTTTTATCAGTGTTTGATAATTCAACAGCTTAAGGTATAATATTTTCCTTTTACTCTGGGCTTTCCACTTATTACAACTATATGTTGAATGCTTCTAACTTCCCAGGATATTATTTATCTAAGCCCATTCCTTCCTCCTCTTCTATTGAAATTACTTGGCTTCGGGAGACAAACGTAATCCTGAGCAATGAGTGTGAGAGGTTGAAGGCTTCCTTGGAACATGCTAAGTTAGCTTTGGAGAAGAAGAGGCAGGCTAGGGACGTAACACCTGATAAGGTGTCGGCCTTAGAGCACCAGATAGTGGAGGACGTGGTTACCCATGCTGATGAGCTTCGGAAGAAGGATGAACAGCTTTCTCGTGGCACCCAGATAATCTATGCAACCAAGGACAGGGTTTCTAACTTCTTGCAAGTCCACCTTCCACAGATTAAATCCAACTGCTATGAAGATGCCCTGTTTCATCTCCTTTATGACAACCTTCAGAATCTTTCTGAACTCCGAACCACCCACATTCCTTCCTTCATCCGAGATCGGGTTCTGGAGAGGATTAAGTCAGGTGAGGAAGGAATCGAGGTGCCGCGAAGGAGTGATCCTACAATGGAGGACCTTTTATACATTGACCGTCTTCCGGATGATTTAGGCGAGGAGGAGGAGGCTCCCGCCCCTGTTGGTAACAATAAGGAGAATGGGGGTAACAGTCCCACAGATAGCGACTGCCTAGGCGAGCATTTTGTCCACAATTCTGAATCACCATTGCTCAGAGAAGGTGGCCCCTTCAGTTTTCCGGGAGGGAAGAAAGCTGTTGGTCACGAAGTTCCCTCCCTTCGGGTATAATTCTTACTCTAGACATGTTTTTCTCTTTTCCTAGATATTTGACTTCGAATAGTCTCCTGTTGTTACAATATACAAGAGAAAAACTGTTTTCCTGTCTTAAGCAGAGTTAGGTAACGAAAAGTTCAACCGTTTTTATGTTGGGCAAGTTGTACACTTGTATACTTAATTACGCAACCTATGCAACACTTGTATGGGGTTCACCTTCATTATTCGCAAGGGCATATATTATCCTTTGCATTATGACAGAGTTTATTTTATTAAAGAGGAGGCATTATGCATGATTTGTAGACTGAGAAAAGAGTTTCGTACGACGTCTATCCATGCTTTTAGGGAAAAGCGTCTCCTCGAGGGACTTGAGTGCTTTTACACTGCATTTCCTCGGCTCTCCTTTAACTTTCTGAGAGGGGATCGTGAAGCTACGTTAAAGAGTTTTAGGATTAAAGATGCTGAGGCGCTATGTAAACAATAAACATATGAAGATGTGATATTTTTTGTAATTCGTCCTTCTGTCTATATGTCATAGTAGGTTGGTCCTGGGTTTACTCGTGCAGAGATGTATAAGGAAGGGGGTATAATTCTCGTAAATTGAAAAGAAAATAAAATTGCAATCACTTTCCTGTATCTCTGTGGGTAGGTTGATCAACGCGAGATTCTTTCCTCCCGGGGCAGAGCGTTGCCGACGAGAGAGGTTCTCCCAATGTCTCATGAAAGGAAAATCTTACATCAGAATTTATCCATCAAACACTTGACTGAGAGGATGAATATTTTGAAAGGACAGCTAGAAGAGAGGGATAGGACCATTCTTGGAATGAGGACCTACAAAATGGCTAAACCCTCTATTGAGTTCGAGGATGAGCTAAGGAGTCTACGTCAACGTGTCGTCGATTTGGAAATTATTTAAACAATGCTACTACAAAGTGCCAGACGTGGGAACATTGTTCCGAGAATATCCCTATAATGACGGGGTCTTCGCCCCTTAGCAACGCGAAAGCTCGTAAAGCTCCCTCTCTTCAGAAGTGTTATTACTTGAATAACCCTCCTCCGGGATTAAAGGAATCAATAATTTCTGAGTGGTGCAAAAGAGTGGTAGTTAAGATGACAGGAATCTATGATACCAAGTTAATCAACGATTCTCACGACTGTGTCGTCAGGTATGTTAACCAAATCAGACATTTGCAAGAAGAAAATCATGATTTGCGTATAAACGTTTTTGAATTGGAAAATGAAAATAAGCCTCTCAGGGCAATGTGTAGAGCTTACAACAGAGCCTTGAAACTACAGATTAGACCTTCCGATCATTTAAGCAAAACGAGCAAGAAAGTACAAAGACTTAACAAGCTACTAGGCGTTGTACTTCGTCATACCATCGACCCTCCTTTGTCTGATGATGGAGAAGACCTAGACATTCAGTTACATTTTGTAATGGTGACACACATTTATACCCATAATCAAGGTACTGAGAATATAACTTCTTGGTGACTAAACTTATGTATCGATGCTGTTTAACATGTAAATAAATGTTGGTATGATACATGAATAAAAATTGCTTGAATAAGGAACGATCTAAGAGGTTTTCTTTAAGTAAGAGAAGATACAACCTTTTTTATTTGGACTCGTTCTTGACGATGAGCTTTTCGTCAACTTCCCAAACTTTGTTGGCCCTTTCCCATGGGCATACCTATGGTTGCTTCGATTTGAGATCATTACTTTAGAGAGCTTCGGACAATCATATACTATCGGTTGGAGCCTTCTTCTAACGCTTGCGAAGGGTCTTTTCAACCCAGATTCGGAGGTCAATATGTAGAAGGCTGGCACCCCCTCCGGTATTTGTTCAGAGCCGAATCGACCCTGATTCGGGCATTAATAATAGAAGATCGAAACCTCCTCCGGTATTTGTGAAATGCCAAATCGACCCAGATTCGGGTATTATTAGTAGTAGATCAGAACCCCCTCCGGTATTTATGAACTTCCGAATCGACCCAGATTCGGGTATTAATAGTAGTAAACCGGAACCCTTTCCGGTATTTATGAAACGTCGAATCGACCCAGATTCGGGTATTAATAGTAGTAGACCAGAACCCCCTCCGGTATTTATGAACCGCCGAATCGACCCAGATTCGGGTATTAATAATAGTTGACCAGAACACCCTCTGGTATTTATGAACCGCCGAATCGACCCAGATTCGGGTATTAATAGTAGTAGACCGGAATTCTCTCCTGTATTTATTGTTTCGGTATCCCCTTTGGATTTGGTTTGTGAAGCAGAGGTTGTACGTACTTCTTGAGCCACTCCTTGGGCTTCTGGTGTCAAAGCAGAGGATGTATGTGCTTTGTTGGTCACTCTTTGGGCCTGTGTGTCCGGCGCGCTTGGCGATCTTATCCACAAGCAGGGCCCAAGGACTTACCCGACCTCCCTTCAGGAGGCGTCTTATCCTAACCATCGTAGGCGATGATAAGGTCTTAGAAACTTAGACGGGGCCCTCGTAGGCACAAACTAAGATTTACTCTATACGGGCCATCGTAGGTACTGATAGAGGCTTATATGCCACCCCCTCCAAGGTGTGCCCTATCCTGATCATCGTAAGCGATGATAGCAGTTTGTGTTCCCTTCTACGGGTAACGCGGAACATAATCGGATGTAGGACGTGTTCTTCTGCGAGCAGAGGTAGGACGTGCTTTGTTCTAGCAGAGGCAAGGCGCACTCTTCTACGAGCAGAGGCAGGGCGTGCTTGAAGTTAATTGCACCGCCACGACCATTTCTGGTGTGAAACGGAGGCATACACTTTTGATGCTTTAACTCTACCCCCTCTGATTTGGGTATGGAGAAAGACTAACATACCATCTCCCTCCAGGGAATGCCTTGTCCGGACTAATTTAGTGCTGATAAGGATTTTTCTTCTCTTTATCCATTTGTGACTTGACCTTTCCTTGGTCATTTTTTTTGTAGAGTTTCTCTCCTCTGCAACTGGGAGAATAATCCTTTCCTTACTATTTCAAGAGGGTTTCAGTGACGTGATCTCTTATGCTTTATTTACATAACTTTGTAATTTTTCTTGGTTTAAGAATTTGACAACCATCCCGTCTAGAACTCTACAGTGATTTGTTCGTGCCCGTTTACCATATGGTAGTAGCAATACGATCATTTTCTCTTAGCTTCGTTCTTGGGCGACGAGCAAAAGTTTAACTCATGTCTAGTCAGGAAATACATACCCTCAATCGATATAATGAGCTTACAACCCTTTGGTAACTTCGACTTGAATTTCTTCTTCCGTTGTTGTGTTTTGGACTTTTTATTACTCAAATTTGTCATTCCTTCCTTATCTCTACACTTCCTGTTTACCGTCTTTTGACATGGGGGTATATCTCTTTCCGACTTTTTATCGGCCAGAGGGGTGGAAGTTTTCTCAATGTTTTTCTCGAATATGGTTCCTCTAGCCTTTGTGAGGATGGCTTCTTTGGCATGGAGAAAGGAGCTATATCTCTCCGTCGAAGGCTGGTAAAGGGCAAAAATCAGAGTTGGTCCTACCTGGAAGGGGTTAATGCTCCACCGATCAGGGTTATAGGGTTCTACATCCTTCTTTTTCTCTGGGATATGGAGGGTTTCTAATTTGAATCTTTCGATCGCCCATGACCCGTTAATACTTGCCTCGGCCATGGGAAATCCGTCGGCAACCAGTAGAGGTTTTTTATCCATAATGTTCGCCTCCTTAAGGTACAGTCCAATCCGGGACGGAACAACACAGGTGGATATATGGCTGTTAACCGCGAGGTCGGAGGTTCAAGCCCTCTTTCTAGTGCCAAAATGTTAACGATATTTTTTGTCAATACCGAAGATGGGTTAGCAGGGACGGATTCAAAAGAGAAAATAGTGGATTGACTATTTTTTGGGTTAAATTGGATTACCACCTTAGATATTGAAGCTGGGAGGTATGGGATTGCAAAGGACAATTAGAATGGATTTGAACTCAGAGAACGAAGTACATTCTACTATTCGAGGACATGTTGGGACGTGAATCCATGCTTATCTGAAAAATGAACAGTAAACTACAACGGTGATGATCAGAAAATGACAATATACACTTACAGAGCAATTTTCTCATAAGAAGATCTCATTTTATTCAACGTTCGATGTGAGTACATGGATGTCATAGGGAAATCCTTCTATTAATTTTAGTGCTAAGCAATTTTTGAGAGTACAAGCGTTTACGAAAATCCGATCCTCCTGAATGGGACCTCTGGGGTCTTATTTATAGTGGTTCAGGGCCCCTTCCGCTGATGGGCAATTGGGCCTGTGGGGGTCTTTGTCGGTCGCTTTTTCTTCTTAGTTTCGGGCGCTTGACTTCCGACCGTCTTCAGAGTATTAATTATGGTCTTCGGATGGTATTTGAGCCTTTCGTAACAGCTCCTGAATGTAGGCTCTCGGACGTAAGCTTTCGGATGTAGGCCTCCAGCTTTATCGTCGATACTTAGAGGGTCTGCCTTCATGATGTGTGTTGATAACCACCGGTTCGAAGTCGCTGTGGGCTTCAGTACTAAGTAAATCAGTACGGGTAGCCTGTATCTCTACTTCGGTCTCATTCCGTTCTCTGACGGAGTTCTTTTGAAGCATCCCGGATCCTCGAAAGGGTGGCTTCTGGTGTCACTTCTATTTTATTTGTGGATTTAGCCTTCCGGTATTCGTACTGCAAAAGCCTCGAATGCTGGCCTCGGAAGATCCATGCGTCTTCTTAGTTTAGTGGCTTCGACGCCCTTGCCTTCAGGTTTATCGGCTCTTCGGCGAATCATTATCGAAGGTCCATTTGAGCTTCACCCGAAGGGTTTATTGTTTTTGACTTTTCTTGGTTTTGGATCAGGATGATTCTTTGTCATAGAATCTTCTGCCAAATAAAAGGGTCTGAATTAATCTATTTGCCTGGGTCTGAATTATCCACGAAGCCCAAATCAAAGGTATGCTACCTTTTATTTTCGGTAAATAGATTAATTCAAATCAAGAGAAGTTTCCACAATACAGAAATATGTACGCAAGCGTTATTTTTAGCAAGTTGAATATTTCAATGCATTCCAGAAATCGCAAGTTCATTTTCAACAAAGAGGAGAAACTCAAATCCAAAGAAATATCTAGAATCATAAAATATATAGGGATCGAAACCCTATAAATATACCCAAATCATCATCGGCATTAGGCATGGTTTTGCAACAGAGAATTCATAAGAAAAACCGAGAACGTTCTCATTAGTAAATTAGGGTAAGAGCGAACACCCAAGAGCCAGAAACAATCGCATATTCCTTAGCATCAATCGATCAATTCAAGTGAAAAGAGCAGCAAGCCCTAATTTTTATTTTAAGAGAGTCGTACGCCATTACCATTGAAGCAAAGAAAAAAGAATACGCTTTTAATTGAGCCGACTGAGTTTTACCAAAGGCCATAGCACATCATATTTCTAAAAAGAGAGAAAGCCCTAGTTTGTTTTAAGTAGGGCTGTAACGGTAACGGTTACCGTTACAGTATTTTTTTTACCGTACCAATACTATCGGTAAATTTAAAATCAGAACCGTTTCCCGTTACCAAAATCATCGGTATACCAACAGTCAGTATACCGATCTTCGGTAACGGTAAATTTACCGTTGAAAATAAAACATAACAAAACCAAATCAGCAACCAATTTTTCACTACGCCATTTGCCAAGTTACAGACACAGCATTATCAAGAATAACACAACCTAAACAACCCACGAATCTCCGAAGCGCAGCAAATAATGGCAAGTGAGGAAGGAACACCAACCAAACCAGCAAATCATGATTAGTGAGGAAGATATAACGAGCTACCCAATGGCCATCACATTGCATAATACATTAACAGAAAACTGACATTGACATATACATTAACAGAGACGCATACTAGCTGCCCAGTAAACATCAACAAACCAAATACAAATCCAAGAAAACAAAACAACTTCAACACCAAGAATCGAAGGGAGGCGCACAACATAATTAGTGAAGCCACACAGAGTTCACCGATTCAAACGAAAACCAATCGGCCAGAAAATACCAATCGAACCACATCAGCTACGAGCAGTCTCGTTGGAGGCGCCATCGACAGGTAGACTGGCCGTGAAGAAAAGCAAATAGAACTAAGAATTCGTGCTAGAGCCATTCAATTATTTTCCGATTTTTCAATCTTCTATCGTGAAGATGTAGTAAACTGTAAAAAAGTAAAACGATGAAGAATAGAAAGAAATAAATGAGGAAGGAAATAAGTGGCGGCTGCTTTTGACATGTAAGTTAAAATGAAAACCTAATAATTGAAGGCCTAGATCTAGTACAAACAAAATCTGATGGCTCCGTCAATTGTTGCTGTTTAGAGATATTAGATATGGATTAATCATTTAATAAATCTACTAACCATTTAATTAAGCAGAAATTAATGGTGTAAGTCCCTTTTATTTATTAGTAAATTGTTAGATTATATGCTTAATTACTTTTTCATAACTGGTCGGTAAATTTACCGTTACCAACGGTTTTCAGATTTTCTAACCGACATGTTTACCATAACGAACGGTAATTTTACCGTTGCCTTACCAACAGAATTGGTAAGCTAATTTTACAAACCATTGGTAACTTTTAGCTCGGTAACGGTACGGTAACGGTAAAATTACCGTTACCATAACAGCCTTAGTTTTAAGTGTCATGTTTTATTTTAATCTACAGTTTCATTTTAAGTGTGAGGTCTTTTAGTCTTCATTTGTTCACATTGATTTTTTTGTATTTCGTTAAACTCTAATTTTTAACTAGGCAACAAACGACTTTGTAGTTTGAGAATTTGCAGCTCAGGGGACTGATTGTGGCAGTGTTTTGAGTGTAGGGTTAGGACAATCAGGAGTGAGTGTCGCGAGTTTACAGGAATTGTAAGCGTAGAGATTGTTTAATTTATATTAGAAAAATCTTGGGGCAGGAGTAAGCGGGGTTTTGCCTAAGCTGGGTATTTATGTGTGTTATTTTCTTTTCTGTATCTACTTTGGTTATTATCTATGCTAATTTATTATTAATTATTTTTTGTGAAAAATTGCAGTAAACTCTATTTATTCCCCTTCCTCTATATGGTTAATTTAAATCCTACACATATCAGTCCGTGCTCAAGTTCTAAGAGATCCAGTAAGTAGAAATCCAAAGTATGACGGTCTTGTAAAAAGGCGAGTGTGTGTGTGTGTGTGTGTGTGTGTGTGTGTGTGTGTGTGTATATATATATTATATATTCTGAATGTATCTTACATTTAAATTGTGGGTCAAAATTAATGTTTGAACAGTAAACAATGGAGTTAAGATTTCGAAAAGACTATAAATATCAAAATGGTCTTATGTCATTTAGATGATCATCTATATATTGATTGAACATGTACAAGTTTTGTAGTATTTGGAATAGTGCGGCTTAAGATATGACAAAAGTGCTAAACGGATGCTCCAAAGTAGTGGTTTCATTAAAACTTCTTTTATATATACATATTCTTATTAACAAAAATGGTAAAATAATATATATTTTTCATTCAACTATAAAGATATATATGTCATAATTTAAATCATATATGTAAAGAATAATGAAAAAGTAAATTTATAAAACAATCATAGTCATATATTTCAAAATTTTATCATGCGCTTTGTAGCAAAATTATACTTCCACTTCAAATAGCTCTGCTTTAAAAGTTTTTTTTTTACAAAACTCTTCTTCAATCTTTTCTTCTATTTACCGTTAAGACGGATATTTAAACTAATCACATAGTTTAAATTAAGGATATTTAGAAAGGTTAGTTAAATAATATTTGTTAATTCATTTAATAAATCATCAACGTGATAAAATTATTATATTACTCAAGCATATTAAAATGCTAAAGATATGTGTTTATACACAAACAATAATAACAATTTTAATTCATTATTCATTTGATGGAAGTTATCATAACAAAGTTCTATTTTTACTAAAATTATGAATATTATATTTTACAATACTAACATAAACACGCAGGGAATACACATTTGTATGTTGGTAATTATTTTACATGATAGTATACACATGCTAATTCTAAAGGTCCAACTTAAAAGTTTTGATCACATCAAATTCAGATTAAGTTTGAAAATTCGGATTTTTATGTGCTATCAACGCACTTGATACGACTTAACCTTAATTCGTTTGAAGCCCGGTTCATTGATAAGTCCAATATAGGCCTTTTTGAAATACCATGGGCTTTATGTGGCACATAGATCATTTTTCTAATAGAATTTCACAGTTCAACGATAAATATTTTTCGTATATCATCAAAAATTTACTCCCAAGATCACGTTCAAGTATCGGTGTCAACCCGTATACATATAAATTCAACACAGGTACAAACTCAATATTAACACCTCTTTAATATAGGGAACAATAACCCAAAGAAGGGGGGAAAAAACTCAAGCTGAAAAAAGCTTAGCATATAAAAGCTCATTCCAGGTATCCTGTAATCCAGGCAAACACCAATGTGCACAATCAGCATAGCTTTTCGGATTGGCAATCTGTTCGGGAGTCAGTGGCGACCACTGTTTCTTGTAAATGGAAGTGTGCGCGTCTTTCCTATATTCTGAAAGTTGAGTTATGTTGAGCAACGTGATCGGAACTTTTGATTTTGGTAATACTTGTCCTAGAACTTGCATCATGCTTTTGCTAGAGCTTCCCCAGTATGAAGGGTCCTCGATGGGCCTTGTTTCGTTATAGCAGTTACCATGTGGTTCCCCTCCCCATTCCTCGCTTCTGCTTTCATAACAGCCATGAAAATGTTATTTTACAGCATCACAAAATATACATAAATGGTAACAAAAGGGATTATTAGCATGCGTACATTTCTACCTTGCATGAGAAGGGGACATGCTGGTAAAGAAAACACTTGTTTTTCGAGGATCCATATTCTTTTCCACCCATTTGACCATTCTTCTCAATGCCGTGCTATATGCGTCTTCGGTCTCCATTTCTACGATATCTTTTGTTTCCCTTTTAAATGACCCACTTCTGCATGCCATGCTTATGCAATTGAATAAGCTCCGTATACATACAAAAATATTGTTTTTTCTTAGGAGGAAAAAAAAGAAGCAGATATTCAGTGAACTTAGTAACTTACAGTGTCTTCATCTTAGATCCTGTCATCCACCACAGATAAGAGTTAAATACTAATATATCAGCTCCTTTCCAGTATCGTGCATGCTTATTGATGGATTGAAGTCGAACGATTCTGTCTGTAATCCTGTGTATAACTGCATTATCGGCGTTTGACTCCACAAGAAATGGAGCCCAGTAAAACTCGATTGAAGCATTATAATTCTGTGTCGCATAAAAAGTATTTACTTTCCATTGAACGTGTAAAAATACAAGACAAGTATAGTCATTTCCAAAGAGTTAAATAAGCCTACTTCAAGTGTACAGAGAGTTCTGGGACAATACCGATGATTTAATTGGGTATAGATGGAAATCCAACACCCCCCCCCCCCCCCCCAACCCCCCTAAAGGGCAGGGAAAAGAGAGGAAGGGGGGGAGCAGTTTTGTAATTTTGTGTGCTATATAGTACATTTATGATTACACAAGTTTCCACCTATATGCTTCACTCTTGCCTTGTCTTAGAACTTTAGTTGAAGTATTATCATTTAGGATCTGATCCAAATTTATTTACCTAGATCACTATTAGGTTATTAGTCAAACATAATTATTTGATTCAGGTCTGATACATATTATGTTGATACACAAGATTTTGATTAATGACAACATAGAAATAGAGATCATTGATGAGCTAAATTCACATTTATCAAAGTGGAAATCAATAAAGATCATAGTGAAGATCAATGGAAATCATGACATGGAGCTAAGATTATATATATGTAGGTATGGAGTCGTGTTAGATCTATGTTAAAATCTATCCTCAAAGTATAACACGAATGCACAAAACAATTTAGAAATTGAAATTAGCTGGGGCTGAAATCTGTATATTTGAAGAATTGAAAAGTCACAGAAAAAGCCCAAACGGTCCAGGCTTCGACCGGGAAAGAGTGCAGAGTGATATAGACTGTGGACCGAGGTCCTCCGGTCCACAGCAAGAAAACGGTCGACCGCCCAAAAAGGACCTGTCGACCGGTCCTATTGTCTTTTGTGCATAACGGCTATTTTTTCAAATTCCTGTCGACCTGTCGACCTTTTTTCTTGCTGTAAATTTTTCTGAAAGGATGCTTCTTTTTGTGAAGAGATTTCTATTCAATTTCAAGAGAAATGGACACAACTCTTTATAGAAATTCTTCATGAAAGAATGCAACTATTCTACACTATAAATAGACTTGAAATCATACTTTCAAATCACCGAATCTTCTCCTATTTTCTGATCTTAACTCTATACTCTCTTGCATTCTAAAAGCTCTCTCAAATATTCAATACTTGTTGAATCCTTGAATCAGTTTTATATCATTTGATTAAATAAGCAATCTTTCTTCCTTAAATCTTTGCATTCAAATCATATACTTGAGGATAAGATTATAGGAAGGGTGTACTCAATCGTTGGCAAATCAGTGTTGAAAGAAGAACACAATCAGAAGTCAAACTCTTGTAATTATTCTGTGTGGGTAAGCTTGTAGCCCGTGAAATCAAGTGGGTAAGCTTGTGGCCCGTAAATCAAGTGGGTAAGCTTGTAGCCCGTAAATCAAGTAGTTGTGAACCTGTTCCTCCGGGTGAAACGAGGGTGTTGTTTAGTGAAAAGCCGAAGAGGATCTTCGGGACTGGACGTAGGACTGGAGGTCCGAACCAGTATAAAAATCCTGGTGTCGTTACTTTACTTTACTTTACTGCATTTAAAGTTTGTTATCATATTCCGCATAGCCATATTATAGATCCTGCATAAGTCGTGCACAACCGACCTTTTCAATTGGTATCAGAGCCTGGTGTTTTAGAGATCGTAACAACATCTTAGAACAAATGACAATAAAGAAGTCTAGTCAAGGGATTAGAAAGTGGAAGAGCAACAAAGCCGAATCAAGAGAGCAAGGAAGCAAATGTCTCATGGCTAAAGTCAGATCACAATCGGTATGTGTAGATTCATTATTTAAAGATCTTTTGTTAGACCATGAAAAATTATTGAAACTCCATACAGTCGTTTTAGCTATATCAAAAAATTACAAGGAAGAAAATTCCAAATTAAAAGAAGAAAACAATCGTTTGGTAAAACAAGCCAAATGTTTTGAAGATACCTTAGAAGAGCTTGTTTCTCAAAAAGAAAATGAGCAACTAGAAGATAAAAACAATGTTCTTTTAAAGGAAATCGATCTTTTGCAAAATAGAAATATATCATTAGAAGATTCTTTAAATAATTCTAGTTCTTTAATTTCGTCTCTTGAAAAAGAGAATGGAGCTTTAACTGAAAAGAATTTAGAACTATCTAAAGAATGTGAGTTTTTAAAGGTGAATAATAATATTTTGCAAAATGAAATTTCTGACTCAAAAGAAAATTTTGAAAAGTTACAATCTTCTTTAGATAATTCAGAATCTCAAATTTTAGGTCTCAAAACTGAGAATGGTACTTTAAAAAGGAAAAATTCTGAATTAAATAAGGAAATTGATGATTTAAAGAATAACAAAATTTCTTTTGAAAATGTCAATAGCGGCTTTGGAAATAAATTTGATAAAAATGCAAATAAGTTCGCAAAATTTAATAAGGGTCAAAATGATTTAAATATGATTTTATCTAGATCTCGACCTTTACATGACAAAAGTGGTTTAGGATATAATAAAACTAATCTTAGAAATAGTACTAGATATGCTTTCATGTACAATAAAAATATTACTGCTGGTACTAATGCTCATCCTAGATCCAATTATTATAGAAATTCGAATACTTCTATGACTAGAGATCTGTATAATAGATCTAGAAGTACGAAAAGGAATATCAATAGAGATTACTTAAGTATTTGGGTTCCTGTAAATTGGAAAAACAGAGAAAAATATATTGATGATTATTTTGATTCAGTAGTTAATAATGAAAATTATGTTTTTAAAGGTTCCATTAGACCCTCTTGGGTATGGTTACCTTTCATCTAACCTCTGGACCCTAATGAAGTAAGTGGGTACCAAAAGTATACATGTCATATAATTTTTGCAGGTACACCACAACAAAGAGAAGGTTATTCGGTATCTCTAAATATATTTGAAAACACAATTCAGTTTATCAAATTGCACATGATCTCCCGAAGGTACTTTAAATTATGTCTTATATTCGATTACTGTTCTATCATGATTTTTATTCTTTTTAATCAATAACAAAGAGGGAGAAATATGCATATACAATAATAAGTGTTGTTGGAGTTTGAAAATTTAAAAGAGAAACCAGAAAAACAAAAGTATTCAGCACCTGTCGACCGCCCAGTTCTATGCTGTCGACCGATCTAGTCTTTTTTGGTTTTTTTATTTTCAACCAGAGAATTAACCTGTCGACCGCTCCAAAAAACTCTATCGACTGGTTAGGCTAAAAATTTAATTCAAATTTCTTCCAGAACTCTTACCTGTCGACCGTCCCAAATACTCCCTGTCAACCGATCAACATACAAGTGGTGGCATATATTCTTCCAGAACTTTAAGCTGTCGACCGCCCTAATTTATCCTGTCGACCGGTCTCTCTGAATTTTTTTTTTTAAATTATACTAATCTTGATTATTGAGGTTATCATGATATTTATTCTTTTTAATCGATGACAAAGGGGGAGAAATGTTTTACATATACTATTTAAAATATATGTGCTTAATATGGTAAAAGTATATATGCACTAACATTTTGTTACAGGAAACAGTAAGTTTTTATTATATATACTAGCAAAATGTGCAGAAAGTTTTTGGACAGGGGGAGATAGAAATATATAAGCATATATTCAGGGGGAGCTACTCAGTATCTCAAAAATATATGCAAGATGTTGTCATCAATCAAAAAGGGGGAGAATGTTGATACACAAGATTTTGATTAATGACAACATAGAAATAGAGATCATTGATGAGCTGAATTCACATTTATCAAAGTGGAAATCAATAAAGATCATAGTGAAGATCAATGGAAATCATGACATGGAGCTAAGATTATATATATGTAGGTATGGAGTCGTGTTAGATCTATGTTAAAATCTATCCTCAAAGTATAACACGAATGCACAAAACAATTTAGAAATTGAAATTAGCTGGGGCTGAAATCTGTATATTTGAAGAATTGAAAAGTCACAGAAAAAGCCCAAACGGTCCAGGCTTCGACCGGGAAAGAGTGCAGAGTGATATAGACTGTGGACCGAGGTCCTCAGGTCCACAGCAAGAAAACGGTCGACCGCCCAAAAAGGACCTGTCGACCGGTCCTATTGTCTTTTGTGCATAACGGCTATTTTTTCAAATTCCTGTCGACCTGTTAATTTCGACCTGTCGACCTTTTTTCTTGCTGTAAATTTTTCTGAAAGGATGCTTCTTTTTGTGAAGAGATTTCTATTCAATTTCAAGAGAAATGGACACAACTCTTTATAGAAACTCTTCATGAAAGAATGCAACTATTCTACACTATAAATAGACTTGAAATCATACTTTCAAATCACCGAATCTTCTTCTATTTTCTGATCTTAACTCTATACTCTCTTGCATTCTAAAAGCTCTCTCAAATATTCAATACTTGTTGAATCCTTGAATCAGTTTTATATCATTTGATTCAACAAGCAATCTTTCTTCCTTAAATCTTTGCATTCAAATCATATACTTGAGGATAAGATTATAGGAAGGGTGTACTCAATCGTTGGCAAATCAGTGTTGAAAGAAGAACACAATCAGAAGTCAAACTCTTGTAATTATTCTGTGTGGGTAAGCTTGTAGCCCGTGAAATCAAGTGGGTAAGCTTGTGGCCCGTAAATTAAGTGGGTAAGCTTGTAGCCCGTAAATCAAGTAGTTGTGAACCTGTTCCTCCGGGTGAAACGAGGGTGTTGTTTAGTGAAAAGCCGAAGAGGATCTTCGGGACTGGACGTAGGACTGGAGGTCCGAACCAGTATAAAAATCCTGGTGTCGTTACTTTACTTTACTTTACTGCATTTAAAGTTTGTTATCATATTCCGCATAGCCATATTATAGATCCTGCATAAGTCGTGCACAACCGACCTTTTCATATTATACACAGCAATCCCTCTAAATTAATCTAGCATACATGCACTCTACGAAGGAAAAAAAACACACTTATATCACTTAACACCATGTCAGCTTATATTGATTCTTTCCAGGTGATATATTTTTTCTGTAGAACTGTACAAACATGGAATAGTTGTTCATTATATCTTGTGTACCTTAGCTCTGAACACTGTAAGTGAATCAATTGTTTCCATGGATTTTGAGCTCTCAGGGATGATTTTGTGAATCAGGCACACAAATGATACATATTGACCTCGATTTAAAGAATCACCAACAAACATTATTCGTTTACCACGAAGGCTTTCCATCATTTGTGTTGCATTGAAGCTGCATAAGTTTAAAAAAAATAAAAAAAAAATTAATACTGGATATTTTCAGAACACGGTAAAAAGGTGATTAACTTAATTTTTTTTATTCCCTGTATAATTTGTTTATTTCTTTTGGTTGATACGAACAAACACAAGCGGATGGTTCAACTATGAAGAACAAATAAAATCACCATGGTTACAATAAGTTTAGATGAGTAAAATTCATATTATATTTTCACTTGAGCAAAAAGACATTTACAATGCATGGATTGAGATTGTAGCAAATGTATGATAATCACGTGCCATAGTCATATCGGTGCACTATTCAATAACAACTAATTGCAGGTTTAGTACCAAGTCTGGAAGAGGAAACAAGTAACTGATTCATCCACGCTGGTTCAAATACAAAGTAGGGATGTTATGGTCAATTTGCACCATTGGATCATAAATGCGCTGGCTCTATAAATTCTGATACATTTCAACTGTATTAATGAATTTCAGTAAATTCAACCTCGCTAAAATGCACTAATTTTCTAGAACTATTAGACATTTAGACCTATAACTAGTAGCACTGAAGCAAGCAGAGCACCAATAATCTAGTTTGAACCAGAGTATAAGATTTGTTTCCGCAGGTCAAGCCTCATGCGCTAATTCCACAAATTACAAGCCTGTAATATCCTTGGTGTGGGTAGAGTAACTATTTCCATCATGAAGAAAGTCTTGTGTAACACTCAATCTATGCTTCAAACTGTTGTTATAAGAATTGAGGTCGAACGTGGACACATATAATTCGGCCCTTCTCCAAATTGTAGTGCTACACAGCCTACACTACCCACAAATTAAAATGTTTTTACATAAAATTCTATAGTAGCTATTATGCAGAATCAGTCTCAAAACATCTGCCAGCTTTAATATCAGCTTAAAAAACACACTGATTACAAACTCAAATACAGGATATTGTCAAAATCCGGTATCACACACTATCCGCTCTTGGTTGCCAATTTGGATATTACACAAATCTAGCTAATTACAACACTACATATTTCTAGTTATGTGAATAAGAAAACTAAAATTAATTAGTAAGTTTTTATTTTATTTAAAAAAAAAAAAAAAAAAAACAGCAAATCCTTTTACCAAAATAGCACTCAAGTGTATCATATATTCATATTCAGATTAAAGTACAAACCATAAGAATACCCAAATCTGATTCACATACCAGTTCACTTACCCTGTCGTTTTACTTTTACACTGAACGGATGAATTATGCAACCACAAGGTGGAAAACCAACCACTAGATCAGTTCAACAAATATTACTTTTTTAAAAAAGTTTTTGTCGTTTTAATAAAATGGTAAACTCCCAATCGTTATAAATTTAAAACAGAGAAGGGTTTGCTGTTTTAAATTAAAAACGGCAATAACTTTGTCATTTAATTTTTCCTTTTGCGTCATTGAAGTGTGTTTGCGATTTCCCCGTGACTTGAAACATCTGCTGTTGAAACATACAAGTGTCAACTATTCACGATGTTAAAAGAAACACTGAATTTGTTTCAATTCGACATCGGCATGACTTGAAGCATCTGCTATCAAACTTACACAAGTCAACCATTTGCGTGGATTTGTTTCAAATTCCAATCCGGTGATTCATGTGTTTTAAACCACCTTACGTCGAAACTTAATACATCTCAGCCATTCGCATTGTGAGGCTTTTACATAATCATATATTCCATTATGTAGAAACCAACCAAAAGCACACCAACATAAACTAAATAAGCAAAGTTCAAATCTATCTACCCAAAAATAGATCATTGTCTTCGCTATTATAAATAAAACGTGGAAGAAATAATCAACGAGGAAATATTTGCACCATCAAACTATAGCCATTGATGCACAACAGTTCACTTACATTTTTTCCTTCTTGTTTTCAAGGTTCTTCCAGCAACCATGTGGAAGAATTCATGAAAGAATTGACTATCGGTAAAGAATCCTACCGATGATATTACATATTTACATTGTTTCGTCGTCAAACGAGTTTAGAAATTTTCAACAGAATTTAACTAACACTCCAAAAGAAGAACCCATATTTTATCAACCAACTAAATGAAGCATTGGAACTTGGACTTCCACTCCATATAAATTTTTTGGCCACTGTGCGCAATGTTGAGCTATGTCATGGTTGTTGACCAACCGGATGAATATTTCAGCCTTGCATTATCAATGGGGGGCGATATAGTGCATGAAAGAATGCTGTAAAACCATAATCGCATAGTTTGGTAATGAATGCTTAACATGTGAGGTTCCAAAGACGTTAGAGAACCCCAAATTATCACAAAATCAATTGGCAATATAAATGGTGAACTTTTAATATTTATGCAGAATTTATTGTATAAATTATCTGATGTGAGACTTGTCTCAACACGCCCTCACACGTGTGGCATATCCTAAGCCTAACATGTGGATCTTATCGGGTGACATAAACAAACGTGTCAGTTATGCATACACGAATTAAACCTCGCTCTGATATCATGTTAGAGAACCTCAAATTATCACAAAACTAATTGGCAATGTGAATGGTGAACTCTTAATATGTATACAGAGTTTATTTTATAAATTCTCCGATGTGGAACTTGTCTCAACACGTCTCCGCATGTGTGGCATATCCTGAGCTTAGCACGTGAATCTTATTGGGTGACGTGGACAAGTGTGACAGTTATGATATTAGAAAATCCCAAATTATCACAAAACCGCAATGTGAAGGGTAAACTCTTAATATGTATACAGAGTTTATTTTATAAATTCCCAGACGAGGGACTTGTCTCAACATGTCCCTGCACGTGTGGCATATCTTGAGCCTAACCCGTGGATCTTATTGGGTCACGTGGACAAGTGTGACAGTTAAGATGTTAGAGAACCCCAAATTATCACAAAAAAAGGGTGAAATCTTAATATTTATACAGAATATATTTTATAAATTCCTAGACGTGAGACTTGTCTCAACACGTCCCCGCACGTGTGGCATATCCTGAGCCTAATACGTGGATCTTATTGGGTGATGTGGACAAGTGTGGTAGTTATGTGCTTACGAATTAAACATCGCTCTGATAAGTGATACCATGTTAGAGAACCCCAAATTATCACAAAACCAATAGACAATGTGAAGGATGAACTCTTAATATTTAATTAATTATACATAACTTATTGTATAAATTCTCTGATGTGAGACTTGTCTCAACACGCCCTGGCACGTGTGGCATATCCTGAGCTTAACACGTGGATATTGTTGGGTGATGTGGACAAGTGTGGTAGTTATGTGCACACGAATTAAACTTTACTCTGATAACATGTTAGAGAACTATAAATTTCACAAAACCAACTGACAATGTGAAAGGTGGACTCTTAGTATTTATACAGAGTTTATTTTATAAATTCCCCGATGTGGAACTTGTCTCAACATGCTCCGCACGTGTGACATATCCTGAGCCTAACACGTGAATCTTAATGGGTGACGCGAATTAAACCGGCTTTGGTGCCATGTTAGAGAAGCCCAAATGATCACAAAACCAATTGGCAATATGAACGGTAGACTCTTAATATTATACAGAATTTATTTCATAAATTCTTCGATGTGAGACTTGTTTCAGCAAAAGACATTGCTAAGTTGCTAATTAAAGTAGAAGCACGAGAGTTTCCTGGTATGTTAGCATGTTTGGACTGCATGCACTGAGTTTAGCAGAATTGCTCGATCGGTTGGAGGGGTTGCCATGTCACTAGCCTTGATCTAGGAGGGAGCCTAGTATACAGTGGAGAATCAATCAAAGTGTCAGGGGTCTTGAATACTAAAAATGCTAGATCGAAACGATAGGTGTTGTTACGTCCATCCTAGGTTATTCATTCTAAGAAACCGCATAACAAGGCCAAGAGGAGATCCGAACTCTTCTTCGTACTGGATTCAACATGTGCAAGATTTAATAGTTTTCATGAATCTTAGTGGTTAACCGGACCTGCATAAGGATTTCCCCAATATACTTCAGGGAAGAAGCAACATAGCAAGGATGTAACTATACAAAATAATAGTCCTTCCTCAATGAATATCCTAGCGGTGGAAGAATTGGCAAATTCAGTCACCTTGGACCTACGCTGGATGAAAAGTTTCTTCTTTTTCTGGTGGAAATTGGGCACATATAGTTCGTATAGGCCTGACCTTCTTGACCTTATGCTGGATGAAAAGTTTCTTCTTTTTCTGGTGGAAATTGGGCACATATAGTTCGTATAGGTCTGACCTTCTTGACCATATTTTTCCAATCAAAAACTGGGCACATTTAATTTGTATGGGTCTGGCCTTCTTGGGCTCATTTAATATTATTTATAAATGTGCGCGCATAGTAGACACATATGCCTGTAGAAGGACAAACACGTTTGTTGCAGTAATTTCCAACATATATGCACGGGCATGTTAAACCATACATGAGGCTTATGTAGCACATACATGCGTATGCGTACATGATACACATATTATACCATATGATACTGTCAACGTCAAAATAAGCACTAACACAACAATGCAAATTCCACAAATTAAATCATAGATTCAAACACCAAAAAACTAGAAAAAGTAAAGAATACAAAGTTTTTATAGTAGTTCAGCAATCTCATACCAATGTTCGTTCATTGTAATCTTTTATTTGTATTGTTGATTATAAATACAGTTGTCTGCTTGTATGAACGTAAAGAAAAGAAGATGAAATTGAGTTTTGATAATGACAGAGCATCTCCGTCTAAAGAGAAAGATCCCATTTTCCAATGTCATAGGTCTGCAGTTTAATCCAGATCGGCCTGAAATTCCACGGAGAAGTCGGGGGAGTCCAAGTAACACAATCTAGAAAATCTGGACTGGATCATCCAACCTTTGAGGTTTGAATCAATGTCGATTCGGATTGCTTCGGATCAGTACCGATCTACTTTGATTTGTCCAGGACCGAGCCGATCCGGGTATCCTTGTTTCCTCTTCCTCGTTTCTTCCACGCAGATACGTTGTAATACAACTGAGTCGAACTGAAGTATTGTGTCACTGTCCCGTTTCATTTGCATCGATCCTATTCGGGGTTGGTGGCGTTCAACCAATCCAGGGTGAACCAATCTAGCCAACTAAAATCTATCCAATCTATGTCATTCCCGAGCCTTGGATTTAAACCCGTCCCGAACTCTTTCCTGGAGTATTTCCATACTAAGCCAATTTCATTGTCCTTTCTAAACCGATTTGATCATCCACAGTTTCAAATCCTTGTTCCAAGCTCGAGCCTGGGCCATACGATCATCTCTTTGGGGAATCTGCCACTTTGATTAAGCAACCTACGTGTCTAAGTGTGACGGTTTTTTAAAAGGTAGGCTAACAAATATATAATCAGGGGTGGCCCTATGGGCAGCCCACCAAACCCGCGGGCTGGAGCAACCCGCAAGGGTCAAGACAACAAAAAATAAAAAAATTATTTGTATATATATATATATATGTTATCTTGTTTATAGACTTCATATATATTAGGAATATAAAACATGTGTTTGTTCAAGTATTTAGCATATGTTGATAACTGTTAGAGGTTAAGAGTTCAATTCATGCTATTGTGATTTTTAATTTACATTTTAACAAATATTTTTAAGAATGAATTTAATTTTGATTTCAATGAACGTTATTATAACAACTTCACATTGCGTTGCATTGTTATTTATCGTTATGGAGTATAAGTAACCTTTAAAGAAATATTCATCAAACTTAATACACTTGCTTTGATTAATCTCAAGGATGTGTATCCATAGGACCCAACACATATTATAGTTTAGAACTAAATTGATCGAGAATTCTTTAGAAAAGTACACGCATCTAATATCATTCCATAAATTGCAAAAAAAAAAAAAATTATCTTTAGAAAATTAAAATATATTGTAAAATTATGTATTTTATGTTTATCGACATAATCTGTATTTTAATGCAAAATAAGAATCACGTTGTATAGATATATTGTATATAAATAAAATGACAACTTAACGTTGTATTATTACATATTTTGAAATTTCTAAAAAATGTAAATGCAAAGTAATTTTTACACTTTGTTTTAGATAATTGATAAATAGTCTTTATCAGTGGCGGCCCAATAGAGTGGGTTGCCCCAATCCAAAAAAAAGTTTGTTGCCCAAAAAAAGTTTGTTGCCCCAAACTTTTAGTATAAAAAATTCAACATGATGCTAAAGACATCTTGATTTCGCTTAATAATATTATGGTTGATAAGTGCAAATTCTTGTACGTTTGGTGTCAAGTATGACTGTGATGCTAAGGACACCGAAGCTTGCATTTACTAATACAGTAAGTGCAAATCAAGGTGTCATTAACACTACTCAAAACTTAAATAGCTAATAGAGAAAAAATTGTTTAAGTTCCATATTATTATATTATAACAAAACCTCAAATATGTGTATTTCACATTATATTTTTTTTATTATCAACAAGTGTTTGTTCTTGGAAAATAAATAATAATGACAAATTCTAATTTTTGAGGGAATATTCACGAATTTTCTCATCACATAAATTTTTCTTAAACCAATGGGCAATATATTAAAGTATTTGAAAGAAAAAAGGATTAGGGTTAGGATTTATAAAGACTATTTAACAATTATCTAAAACAAAATGTAAAAATTACTTTGCATTTACATTTTTTAGAAACTTCAAAATATGTAATAATACAATCTTAAGTTATCATTCTATGTATATACAATATATTTACACGAAATGGTTCTTATTTTGCATTAAAATACAGATTATGACGATTAAGCATAAAATACATTATTTTACAATATATTTCGATTTTCTAAAGATTTTTTTTTGTGCAATTTATGGAATGATATTAGATGTGTGTACTTTTCTAAAGAATTCTCGATCGATATAATTATAAACTATAATATGTGCTGGAGTCCTATGGACACACGTCTTTGAGATTAATCAAAGCAAGTGTATTAAATTTGATGAATATTTCTTTAAAAGTTACATATACTTCATAACGATAAATAACAATGCACTGTAATGCAATGTGAAGTTGTTATAATAACGTTCACTAAGATCAAAATCAAATTCATTCTTAAAATATTTGTTAAAATGTAATTAAAAATCACAATAGCATGAATTGAACTCTTAACCTTTAACAGTTATCAACATATGCTAAATACCTGAACAAACACATGTTTTATATTTCTAATACATATGAAGTCTATAAACAAGGTAACATATACATATACATATATACACACACACAAAATTTGTTGCCCCGACCCTTGCGGGTGCCCTAGCCCATAGGTTGCCCACAGGGCCACCCCCGGTCTTTATATATCCTAACCTAGTCCTTTTTTCATTCAAATATTCTAATATGGTGTCCATTGGTTTAAGAAACATTTATGTGATGAGAAAATTCGTGAAAACTTCCCTAAAATATTAGAATTTGTCATTATGAGAACAAACACTTTTGATAATAAAATAATGTAACGTGAAATACACATATTTGTAGGTTTTGTTTTAATATAATAATGTGGAACTTAAGCGAATTTTCTCTATTAACTAATTTAAGTTTTGAGTAGTGTTAACGACACCTTGATTTGCACTTACTGTATTAGTAAGTGCAAGTCTCGGTGTCCTTAGCATCACAGTTATACTTGACACCAAACATACAACAATTTGCATTTATCAACCGTAATATTATTAAGCGAAATCACGATGTCTTTAGCATCACATTGAATTTTTTGTACTAAAAGTTTAGGGAAACAAATTTTTTTTTTTTTTTTTTTTGGACTGGGGCAACCCACTCTATTGGGCCGCCACTGTACATTATACATACATAAACATAATAATAATTATTAACTAATAAATAAAACAAAATAATGATTTTATTTGAAATAAATTTATACTTCATTAGCCCAAGAAGATCCATATGGAATAGAAGTTTTGAAATTTACCTATTTAACATTTACCCCGATACATGCTGGCATAATTCCAACTCATAAGACACTGACTATAAATTTGTTGATTTAGCGTGTCGAATGCGATGCTACCTTGTGAATGGAATACACTCGAAGTGGTGAACATCAAGGGTTCAAAGCTCTAAGCAATGACAAGGGAATTTCACAAAGAAATCGGCAAGCTACAGAAAGGATGATGGACGTATTTTCAGGATTTTGCAATCAAGGTTTCAAATTCAATGAAATCATTCTAGATTTTATGATGCTCGAGTTCATTCAAGACTGTCATTATAACTCATAACATGATTGCGGAGGCTAAAAGAAATGGATACTAAAAACTGTTATGGAGTTTTACTGTTCGAGACAGCTTAAACACAAACCCCAACACATCGAAAATGAGCTAGATCGTGACAAAATTAAAAACAACTAATCAATATCCAAACCTAAATGTGATCAATCCAATAACCAACCACAAACAATCAACAAGCAATACTAATAGCAATAACGATTAAAAAAAACATAATGATTTATAATGGTTCCACTAACGTTTTGTTATTGTACGTCCACTTGAGAGAGTTTTTATTAATACCAATGAGAAGGGTACAAAAGATTGATTACAATAATCACATTATTTCTCAAAGAAAAGAAAAACTGTTTTTGTGGAGATAAGAATTGAAGAAGATTAGGATTGCTTAAACCCTAATTAATGAAAGATAAAACCAATTAATGAGATCAACCCTTCATTCAAATCTGAAAAACGGCTTACAGAGGAGAATAAAAACTCAAGCAAATAAACCAAAATTCCCTTTAATAATTACAAATCAATCAAATCTCGCAAGCCGGCATAGACGTTTGACTCTGATGGTCAAACGTCTTACCTAAACCACTGGAAATCTGTATTTCCAATGGCCTGACGTCTGACTTTTAAGGTCAGACGTCTGATTTGATGTCAGATGTCTGATTTGATGTCAGATGTCTAACCTGTGTGGCCAGACGTCTGGTTCTGCTATCTGATTTCAGCTGCATCCCTGCTCGAACATCCGAACATCCCAGTCAGACATCTGAGTTGTTGCCATGTCGATTTCCAGCCCCGGAAATGCCAATTTCTTCCACCTTCAAGCTTTGATTTGCAAACCGTCTTCTCCGCTCTGAAACTACATTCAATTACTTCAATTCTAGTTTATATAGTCTCGTCTAATTTCAACACTCTACCTCGACACTTTATGCATCTCCAACACCAACACCAACACCAACACTGATGACATCATACCATCTCCAATCAATCGATAGCTCCAATTATCACCACTTCTACTTTTAACCAAGCTTGACTGTTTTCCCAACGAGTTCTGGTAAAGTCACCACCCATTGCACTCCACGAGTTTAGGCAAATCCCACACCCGTCAATGAAGTATTGAAAGCACCCAACTCCAAAACCGTCTCACCAAGAGCAAACATACTCGGAAGTGTAAACGAGCACATACCTAAAAGTTAGAATTCAAAACCTCTCACTGATACTCTTCCTCATTCAAAACTAAGCTCCTCTCTCTCCTGTGTCACCTCGTGGCACATAGCACTTCTTTAAGCAAATTAAGTTCGAGCGATTCTCAAACTTTCCAATCGACAATGGCATAGTGCACATATCTGCCGCATTATCCTAGTGCATTTTCCAAAGATATACTTGCTTATTTTCATCCATGACTACTAGAAATGTTTACTCACTTCTTCAAGCAAATTAAGTTCGAGCGATTCTCAAACTTTCCAACCGACAATGGCATAGTGCACATATCTGCCGCATTATCCTAGTGCATTTTCCAAAGATATACTTGCTTATTTTCATCCATGACTACTAGAAATGATTTACTCACTTCTTCAAGCACTTCTTCAAGCAAATTAAGTTCGAGCGATTCTCAAACTTTCCAACCGACAATGGCATAGTGCACATATCTGCCACATTATCCTAGTGCATTTTCCAAAGATATACTTGCTTATTTTCATCCATGACTACTAGAAATGATTTATCACTTCTATATATTTGATCCGTGAGCCAAACGTCAAATTCTTCGCCAAATGGATAACACTTTGACTACCACATTGAACATCGATACTGTCATTTTCAAAACTCAAGTCACACAACAATCACTTTAAATAGAGTGCATCCTTTGTCACTTCCATCGTGGCTATTAACTCCGTCTCCGTAGTGCATAAAACAACTACGGTTTGTAACCTCGATCTCCAACTAATGGTTGTACCACAAAGTGTGAAGACATATCCAAAAGTTGATTTCCTATGATCTCTATCACCGACGTAGACCCAATAACAATAACCAACAAACTTGCAATTCTTCTCCTTACTGCCGCAAAAAACAAGACCATGAGATGTACCTTTTAAGTATCTTAAAATAATCTTTACCGCTTTCTAATGTGATTTCTTCGTATTAGTCATATACCAACTAAGCATTCGGACGACATTTGCAATATCGAGCCTTGTACTCATCATGGCATACACCAAATTACCAACCGCACTAACGTATCACACCTTTGCCATATAAGTCTTACTTTTCTCCCTGATAGGTGATTTTTTACTCGAAAGCTTTACATGCAAAGGTAAATATGTATTTGATGCATTTGCATCCTCCATGCTAAACCGGCAAAGCACTTTTTTAATATATTTCTTTTGAGGCAATTTCAACTCAAAACGCTTTCGATCCCTAATAATTTTCATGTCCAAAATCTTCCTTGCTTCTCCAAGATCTTTCATCTCGAATCCCTTTTTAATCTCAATTTCAATTTGTTGATTTTCTTCCTTACTTTTAGAAGCAATGAGCATATCGCTCATGTACAAGAGTAAATACACTCAACGACCATTTTTCAATTTCTTGAAATAAATATAAGCATTCTTGATGCTTTTATCAAAGTCACTTTCAAGCATAGAATCAGAGCCGGCCTCGGGCCTGGGCTAGCTCGGCGACGGCCCAGGGCCCAGTTCACTGGGAGGGCCCAAGATTTTTATTTTTAGCTAATGTCTCAGTAGCTGAAATGAAAGAAAAAATTCATCATGCAATGTTGGTAACAGTGAAGTAGGTGGGTGGAAAGATTTATGTATTACTGGTTAGTTGATCAGGGTTCAAATCCCAGCACCACCTAATTGATGTTTTCAAAACTTTGTTTGCCCAGAATTTTTGTTTAAAAACTTTGTTTGCTCGGGGCCCAAAACTACATTGGGACGGGCCTGAGTAGAATGATCAAACCTCTTGTACCATTGCCGAGGTGATTGCTTCAAACCATATTGTGATTTCTTCAACTCGCAAACTAAATTTGACCTACCATTTACATCAAAACCTTCTAATTACTCCATGTAGATGTCTTTATCCAAGTCACCATGCAAGAATGTGGTTTTCACATCAAATTGCTCTAACCCAAGCGTGAATAGCAACTATGACAAATAATATCCGGATAGAAGTATGTCTCACAACCGATGTGAATATCTCATCATACTCCTTTCATTTTCTTTGTGCAAACCTCTTAACCACTAAACTAGCTTTGTATCTTTCATCATCTTTCACTTTGTACATCCATTTGCATTTAATAGCACGATTTTATTTAGGAAGTGGAACCAACCCCCAAGTCTGGCTCTTCATTAACGATTGCATCATTTCTCCATAGCTCAAATCCACTTTGAGCTATCGCTCGAACCGAGTATGTCATTAAAGTCCATCGGCCCATCTTGGACTACGATAAGAGCATGATCCTACTTATCATAAGAGCTAAGATAGTTCTAATCATCATATCTTTCGAGTGGTCTTATCGCACGTCGACCAACCCAAATAGCAATTCCTTCACCCGGTCTTTCTTCGGCTCTATCTTGAATTGAATCCTCTCTCGAACCATACACATCAGCCGCACTACTAAAGGAATCCTGTCAGTGATCAAAACTATTGAGGTTATGACAGGTTGGTGGTTTGAATATCAAAATTATTGAGGTTATGTTTCACACTCGAAAATTTATTTTCCATAGTTTTTTGCATGACATCGTGCCAATGATCAAAATTATTGAGGTTATGATAGGGTTGGTGGTTTGAATATCACTTGCATCAAACAATGACCTGTTAAATAGCATTATCATCTTTAGATATAGTAATATAAATTGGTGTTGGCATTGAAAATTATTAGATTTAGTACAGAAAGATGACTAATACATGAAGCTTTCCCTTTAATGAAAGATGTCGCAACCTATCCTTTTGTAAAATTCCTTTGTTCGTAGAACACATATCATACAACTTAGCCTTAAGGAACCTTACATGCAGATTTGCCTTAAGGAATCTTACATTCTGGTTTAATCCTTAATTATCCTTTCTTGATTGTTTGAAGTTTGATGCTCAAGTAGGTAAGGATTTTCTTAGAAACTTCAATCAGAAAGGAAATCTTATATCTTTACTCTTTTTCTGATGATACATTATCAGATTGGAGTGAAGGCTAGAACAGAGGAATTATGGTGGTGGTGTTATATATTGTTAGTCCACTTGTTTTAGTAAGAGCTAAAATATTATCTCCAGCACAACTAAACCTGAGGCTATTATGCCTAGAACTCAAATTGGTGCCACTGCATTCACCTTTAATTACTTTATTTATTACCTATGTTGCAAATACACTTATGAAGTAATATGTTGTTTTTTTATTATATCCAGTAACTTAACATACGCATGCACGCACACACTCGGGTATAATTAAAATCTAGACCATTACATTTATACAAAAAAAGTATGCTAGTTATGCGACAATCACAACTCTAAAAGTTTATGGCTATAGTGCAGCAGTTTCCGACAATCACAACTCTAAAAGTTTATGGCTATAGTGCAGCAGTTTCCGACAATCACAACTCTAAAAGTTTATGGCTATAGTGCAGCAGTCTCCTTTGCAAGGTATGTGGACTGCAAGATCTTGTTTGTTGATCTCCATGTTGGAACAACTTGAGGAACTCATCTTTCATTATTGATCATGGTTTGTGCTTTTGATGACAATAGTTGTGAGGCATATGTAAATGTTGCAATAACATACATCCAAGCAAGATCAGTGATTCTTGCTTCTGTTATTGTCTAAGATGACTGTAGAAAATACAGTGTTCTTCGAAAGAAGTTTTTATGTTATGAGTGCAATCTACACTCTAGTAAAATTGTTACATTTGTATGATGAATTAACAATGTAATAAAGTTTCGTTATGTTAATTATTTTTTGGATCTTTTGTCATTTTGAGTGCAAATTTGTTTATATTCATTTTACGTTGACATGAAAGTTGTATGCATACACTGTGATACATGTATACATTTTAATCGGTTAAGTTTGAAGATGTATAATTGTATATTAATTTTGTGTTCTGGTTTATCTTTTATTCATTATAAGCTTACCATTAAAGACATATTTTTCTGCATGTATTGTAACCTAGTTTATAAATGTCCAGGCATTAGAGGTACTTTCTAAGGCCTTTGTTGAAGCTTTCAAGGACAATTGTTTTTGCTTCTAATAATGTAACATTGTGCACTGCTTACGTGGAAGCATTTTGCCAGGGGCAAATTATGAGACATATATGCCTTCATTTGTTATTAAATGCATAGTTTTTAGAGGCAATTCTTAATTTGCCTCTCATAATTATAGGGGCCATTTAATGTTAGTTTTGGCTACTAAACACAATATCAAGGGCAAATATGAAATCTTTCGTTTTCTTCTATAATTGGTAGTGCGCAATGCTAATTTAGCATCCCAGTTCAACTTTTAACCCAGATCCCACTATTTGACACTTTCAGGTTTCTAGAGGCGTCCGAGTTTGTTCACACTTTTTAAGATAAATGAACATAACTCTTGATTTTAAATGGTGGAAATCAGGAAAGCCCTGCCATATGATCAAATCAAATCGAACGAGCCAGATGTAACAAACCTACTCCATCGACTAAACCGACAAAAAAATTGTTATTTTATAACGTAATGCGTAAACAATGGGCGATATCATCGAGGAATAGGTACTTGTTAACATCCACACCCCTCTTATTTTCACCCTTTGCTAAGTCACAAGTCAACAAAATCCTAAAATTTTCAAAGAAAAGGAATATTAAAGCTGTACCTAGGGATCGAACAACCACGGGGCTGCCACCTCCAACGCTGATATCCAGATTCAGGCCTACCATGTGCCTGGCACGTGAGTTGAGGTTGTATGTACGGACATTCTTCCTCCTTGTAAAGAGGTCTCTTCTCTTCGTCGTAAACCCACCTCCCCTCGAAAATATTACATGTTTCGTCCTTTTCTATGGCATAATTTCACGCTTCAGTCAAAACGATTTGAATAGTTTCGAAATGAATAAAGAAAATACCTTCTAAATGAGTGGTCGGCTTTTGTTGGGTGAAACATACAAAGTCCTGCCAGTAGAGAATGATAATAAATGTTATGAAGGAAAGAGCAAGGATGTTTGAGGATAAAGACCTCTTTCTCTTCATTGTTCTTTTTTGATTTTGTTTTGGAGGAGAGCAGAAGTTCGATACAAGGAGACGACTATATTGTGCGGTTTGTTGTTTTTGGTAACAAAATCTGATGTTTGAATTTTTTATTGGTGGGTTGTTTGGTGTTGATAATGACCCATTATTACGTGCGTTATAAACTTCAGAACATAAAGATGATTAATATAGTTTGGTGGAGTTGGTCGAAAAATGGAGGAAAAAAAAAAAAAAATCAAGTTTTGGTCTCTCAAACCAAACTTAATACACGAAAACCTTTTCTTAAAAAGTTGAAAATTAATCTTATTGAATAATCACTTATGACTATGCAATCATTCAATGAATAATTGCAGCAATTGCATTCAAAAATGTGTAAATGTCTTTAATTATTCAATAAATGATTGTGTGTATTTTCACAGCTTTTTAGGTGAATAATTTGCATAAATTTTAGTAAACTTTTCAGCAAATTGTAGAAATTTATGTAATTTTATGATGAACAATTATGGAAATCTCTATAAATTTTCATTGAATAATTATGAAAATATATGCAATATTTGGACATAATTGAGTTAATATTTGCAAGCACTCACTTAATAATTGTATAAATTTATGCAGTTATTTGGTAACTTAATTATAAAGACGTAGTTTAAATATGTTTTTTTTAGCAAGAATGTTTGGTGTATTTTGAAACTTAATAGAGACTTTGACCAAATTATCCCAAAAAAATATACATTTCGCCAATAGCCAAAAGATCCATTGATAAATATAGGAGTTGTTGTTGGAGCTACGATTAGAGCTTGATTATGTTGAAAGTAAAAAAATGAGTGAGTGTCATAATAATTTATCGTTTTAGATCTACATTGAGCATATGAAGTCTAATTTATTTAGAACCATTCAAATTTCTTTTAAATAAAAACATGATTTTATTAATTTTATAAATAAAGTTCTAATTTATGTTATTTGGTATTATGTTTATCATATATACACACACATGTGCACATACTACATAATAAAGCGTGTATAATTTGACATGTTCGTATATGATTGACACTCCACGAGACATGCTAGGACATCTAACATTCTATATTTTATCAAGATAAATGCATGTGTGTAGCATATGTTGAAAACAATGGCTAAGTCACGGACTAGGTCGCTTTCTTGAAGACGATTCGGCGATCTGGTCAGAGGTGCAAACCAGTTCGTTCCTTCGCCGCCGCCTCTAGGATAAAACAACCTCTAAAAACGATAACTGATCTGCTTGCACAACAAATCAGTACAGACTTGTACTTTCGAAAATAATATTGCTCGAAGTTTATGAAAGAAAGCTTTTAGTGGCGGAGGCTAAAAGAAAATAGAATTCGGTGTATTTTCTTGTCTGCAGATAAAAAGTATATATAGAACGAGAATTAGGTTTGGGAGAAAAAATCAGATCAGCTAAAATTTCGGGGGATAAAGTTTTCACCGTTGCAGAAAAAAATATCGGTGCAGAAAATAATTTTCCATAAAAAAACGGTTCGAAAACTGCAGATCTGCTAAAATTTCGGGGGACAAAGTTTTTACCATTGCAAACTTTTTACCGTTGCAGAAAAAAATATCAGTGTAGAAAATAATTTTCCATAAAAAAAACGGTTCGAAAACTGCAAAGTTTTATGGTCAAAAAATATAAGTGTCTACACCACAAAGCCCAATCCCAAGCCCGAGCCGAACCGGGCCAGGTCGGGTCGGTCAATCGGTCGCGCACGTGTGTGGTGTTCATGATGCATGGTCTCCCTCCTCACAACAAAGCATGTACTGGGAGCCCAAGGCCCCAACATGATTTCTTAAAAACAAGTATAAATCCTTGCCTCTTCCATATAATCCCATGATGTGAGACTATTCACACATAGGAGTCATTCATACACTTATTCAATATTTTTAATAATTCACTTAATGTTTGTAAAACATTTCCATCAATCCCCCCACTTGAATTTTTAAAAATATTTTCGAGCAATTTCTAAAACCATAAGATTGTGCATAAACAAATGTGTCATCCGACTTGAACCTTTGCATAGTGAGTAAGATTCAGTTTTTACTAGAGTTACACATAGTCTTGAACTCTATTCCTGACATCAAACCACACACAACATTTTCTATAGTGCAATCAAATAAGCCCGTGCATTTATGGTCATGCATGTCTATCCTAGTTTAGTGAATGATCTAGAAGTTTTGCCCAAAACTCCATAGGAAACGACCACATTTTCACATTCACAAAGGTGAGTCTATCAAGAGCACTCCTGAAGGTAGGTACTCCACTCCAAATAGAGTATAGATCTCATTAAGAGATTCTATTAACTCATCCTCTAATCACTTCAGGAATACATGCTTCTTGGTTTATTAAATAGCATGCTCAACTCCTATCACTACACAACTTGTTTTTACCTATTGAAACTAGTTCTTGGGATCTCTAGTCATTTAGGTCGGGTTACCATTGTGCGTGACTCAACAATCTAAGGGCAATAGTCCCATTCTTTTAGAAGAATTGTGGACCTTCTCTCTTGACAGTCCTTTCGTCAAAGGATCTGCCAAATTTTTTTCACTACGTACGTAATCCACTCTAACGATACCTGTGGAAAGCAATTCTCTAACCGTGTTGTGCTTACGACGTATTTGTCGTCTCTTACTGTTATAATAACGGTTTTGAACTTTTGCAATAGCCGCGGTACTATCGCAATGTATCAACACAGCCGGTATCGATTTTTCCCATAAGGGAATCTCAGCTAGCAGGTTTCTCAAATACTCTGCCTCTTCACTAGCTGTAGCTAGTGCTATCATCTCAGACTCCATAGTAGACTGAGCCAAAATAGTCTGTTTCTTGGATTTCCAAGAAACAGCTCCTCCAACGATGCTAAATATATAGCCACTGGTCGCTTTAGAATCATCGGATAAGGTATTCCAGTCTGCATCAGAATATCCTTCAAGTACAGCTGGAAACCGTTCATAATGTAATCCAAGGTTCATGGTTCGTTTAAGGTATCTCATCATCGTTTCAATAGCATGTCAGTGCTCTATACTAGGTCTACTGGTAAACCTGCACAATAATCCCACGACATAGGCAATGTTGGGTCTAGTACAATCAGTGGCATACCGAAGGCTGCCAATGATGCTCGCATAATCAGACTGTCTTACACCTTCGCCAGTGTTCTTAAATAACTTTACACTGTGATCATATGATGTACTTGCAGGTTTACAGTCAAAGTAATTATATTTCTTTAGGATCTTCTCAATGTAATGAAATTGATCCAAAGAAATTCCCGTTTCTGACATAGTAATTTTAATACCAAGGATTACACTCGCCTCACCTAGATCATTCATATCAAAATTGGCACTTAATAAGGATTTGAATGAGTCTATGGCATGAATGTTTAACCCAAGAATGAGTAGGTCATCTACATAAAGGCATATAATAGTGCAAATGTCATTCTCAGATTTGTAATAAATGCATTTGTCACTTTCATTAGCTTTAAAACCATGTAAAATGATTAAATTATCAAATTTTTCATGTCATTGTTTAGGTGCTTGTTTTAAACCATATAATGATTTATCTAATTTGCATACTTTATGTTCTTGACCATGTACCACAAATCCTTCATACTGGTCCATATATATTTCTTCGTCTAATTGACCGTTCATAAATGCGGTTTTCACATCCATTTGGTGTATTAACAAATTATGAATAGAGGCAAGTGAAGCTAATACCCGAATGGATGTGATTCTAGTAACAGGTGAAAAGTGTCGAAGAAATCTATGTGTAATGACCCGGGACTTTGTCGACTTTGGTTATCGCCATAAACTCAATGATGACTGACCAAACATCGAAAAATACCGGTCATTAATGAAAGAAATTAGAGGGTGAGGATAGATAAGATAGAAACTTAGAATAGAAGAAGAAGAAGAACACAACATCAGAGTAACACGAATCTCACAGCGGAACGAATAAATATATTATATAACATAACTTTGAAATATAATATCTGTACTTAAATATACATCATTATCAAGGTACAACACTTACAACACAGCGGAAATAAACTATAGCTATATGATCCTGAAGCCTCCTGCTCCAGCTCTTCCAGTATATCTGTAAATCCCGACTACTTGACTGCCTGTACAAAATTGGGCATCCAAGAGTTTAGGGAAAACAAAATAAAATAAACTCCGGGTCACTCATGGGACTGGTATGAGTAAAACAGTTTGAATAAGTAAACGATATCGCATAAGACCACGCCGTATAACGGAATGGGTTTTTCCCTTATGAGAATCCAAATTATCTTTATATCAAAAACCTTTTGATATTATAATAATGTCTATCAACCACAATATAATAATCATCTAGCAGAAACGCTTTCATCTCACATTCTACATATATAGTATACAATCAAAACCACAAGCACGTATTGGGTAATGGATTTCCAACTATGATAAGGTATGGAACCACCTTTCGCTAGTGTATCTCTAGAGAGGAATACATTGGGTTCAACAAGAACATCTTGCAACCCGGCCACACATGATCGACCACTCATTTCGCTTGAGTGTATCGAATGTATATCACCAACGGTTGGGATCAGCAACCGTTTCCCGAATGGGACAGTATCAACAATTGATTTTTAGAAGTAAATGAAACTCTAGATCAGGTGATTATACACCCTACTTCGGTGCGACCGACTTAGCCATGCTGCCTGCTCGATTTTTGTCATTTACCGGATGTGAGGCTAGAAGCTACGCTTTATCATCACACTAGATTCACTTTGAATGTCACATCATCAAATCCATCAAATCACCGATTGACGTCCTCAACAATACATTATGTGTTAGCTAAAAGAAGTTTTCTTCTCCGCTTCCACTCTTGGTACGGTTGGAGAAAACAATATACGTGATCGTCTGGAAATGCTCTGTCAGACATCCGTTCATACAAGTCATCCAGGAACAGGATGAACCGAAGGTACTATTCAGTATATCCATCTTAGATACTGTTATCTAAGACTAATACAATAGCCCTTGCACTTTACTCCGTCTTCAATTATCTTTGGCATATATGGTTCGCAACGCTTATGCCAATACAGAGTGGTTCTTTGGATAATAATCCAACCGGTCTCTCCATATTAACAACGTTAAAATGGTCAAAACTTCGATAGTCTGTGATTTAACTATCAAAGAAAAACACGTGTGCAAACAACGATATTATTTCCAGATGGAAATTATATCAATCAATCATCAATCATATATCTCCTTAGTTCATTAATTTACTTATCTCCTGTTTCCCTATATTCAACATTTCTTATTTTCTAAATTTAGAAAAATATATGTTATTACCATTGGAAAACATTTCCATTTCTTGTTTTCTATATCAGAAAACATTTCTGGTTCTTATTTGGAAAACATTTCCAAAACTCCTTCATTGGGCTTAGACAGATGTTTAACAAACCATCACGATGCCAACTCAAACCATTACGCTTATTAACTAAATTCCTTTAACCCACCTTCACTATTGAACCTTAACCATTCCTTAGTTAAAAATGAAGTCAATCAAGTTGGGGTAATACTACCTCTCAGAACTTAACTGAACAACGTTTCTAACCTTGAAATAGACAAAGTTCACCCTTCTAATTCTTTAACAAACTTCCATACGTAACTCTCGGATTCTATTTATGAACCCCCTTCCTTTACAAGTTTACGTGATTATAACAATGGTGTTATAATCTCCTGCTTCCTAAATACATTATCTTTAATATGACTTTTATTTCCTAACTCGAATAATATAACGACCACTAATTAATTTTCTCCTATTCGATTTAACCCTATCGATTAACTCTGTTTGATTAACTCTGTTTGATTTACTCTAATCGATTAACTCTTTTCGCTTAACTCCTTTCGAATAAACTATATTCGATAATTCCTTTAACTCTACTCGAATAAACCATATTCGATTTACCCCTTTAATTCTATTCGAATAAACTATATTCGATAACTCCTTTAACTCTATTCGAATAAACTATATTCGATAACTCCTTTAACTCTATTCGAATAAACTATATTCGATAACTCCTTTAACTCTATTCAATAACTCTAGTTCGATTTAACTCTATCGATTTACTTTAACTGATTAACACTAACTGGTTAACTCTAATTGATTAACTCTAACTGGTTAACTCGTATTCGAATAACAAATATTCGATTAACTCTATTCAACTAACTCGACTCGACTAACCCCTTTCGAATAACTAATTCGATTTACTAATCTTTCGAATACCATATTCGATTTAACTCCTTTCGAATACCATATTCGATTTACTAACTTTCGAATACCATATTTGATTGACTAACTTTCGAATACCATATTCGATTAACTCCCTTCGGATAACTATATTCGATTTAACTCCTTTCGAATAACTAATTCGATTTAACTCCTTTCGAATACCATATTCGATTTACTAACTTTTTCGCTTTATAAAGATTTCCTTTTTAACAACGTTTATTCATTTTTAAAGATTTACTTTTAGTAACAGTTCTTCACTTTAAAAGTGATTTCCTTTTTATAACGTTTTCCCTTTTATAACGTCCTATTCCGTTATAAATAAATTTCCCTTTTCAACCCTATTTATTTTCTAAATATTTCCTATCAATTCTATTTGTAAATGATTATACAAATATTTCCTTTTCTATTATTCTATTTGCAAATGGTTTGCAAATATTTCCTTTTCTATTATTCTATTTGCAAATGGTTTGCAAATATTTCCTTTTCTATTATTCTATTTGCAAATGGTTTGCAAATATTTCCTTTTCAAATCTATTCTTTGATTTTATTTTCCCTTTTCTAAATATCTCCTATTTATAAATATTCCAATTTATAAATATTTCTTATTTATAAATATTCCATTTATAAATATTTTATTTTCAAATATCACTTTGACAAATTCCCCTTTATCAACATTTCGATATGTTATGGTATTCAACATATCAAATCACGATGACCAATATCGTTCAAACACATATAATCGACAACAGATTATATATCACATCATATATCACAATATATTAAAAACAATAAAATAACTGTTGAGGAACCCAGTTGGGTTCCTCCAACCTGTTTCCCTGCATCCACAGATGTTACACAATATGATTATTATCACTTTCAGTTCCATATGATATATTCTGTTAAACAGAATCAATATAGAAATTCAACTAACTGACTAGCAGTTCAATCAAACAGTCAACACACAGTCAATCAGCCAATATTTAACAGTTCTAAAAATACAACATGAAATTATAAACTGTTCAGAGTTGGTGAGATTTACTCACTTTGGCAGTTCATCGTTAAAGAACGATAAACTGTTATTTGATTTGAATCAAACAATTTATTTCGCCATGAATTCAAACGAGCTCCATTCCACTCCCAGTCAGTCCCATTGGGTAGTGTCCATCCATACGATCCCATTGGATCTTGTTTCGCTCAATTCTGATATCGTATCACGAAGTTATGAGGTTTACAATCTAAGACATTATTTTAAAATTAAAATATAAGCTTTAATTTAAATTGAATAATGGGCCTTAACCTTCTTTCTTGGCCCAACATCCCCACGTTGAAGTACCATACCCGCACCCGACATTCTTCTTCCCCAAATGAAATTTGCGGCTCCAGTAAAAACTCCAAATCACGACCAACATCCCTCCTACCATTCTCCTCTTCTTCTCACTGAAACCGACCCCTACACCACCGAAGTCCTCGTCTTTGATTCCTAAACCACCCTGATGTCATGCTGTAAAACTCGACGGCCTCATCTACTCTGCGTCTCCAAGTCCCCCACGCAGCTGTATAGTGTCGATCGACACAAGTAACCACCGTACCTCACCACAAATTCACAGATGAAACCGCTTCTCGCCACGAGTTCGAATCTATACTCGAATTCGAGAATCAATACCCCTAATCCCAGAAAAGTTTAGCCCTAGGCTTACGGTGATAAAACCCCGCATCCAAAGCGAACGTCGATCTCACTGAAACAAATTTAAAAATGAAGAGCATGGTCTCTGAAATTCAAATATGTAGTTGTGGTGATTTATAGAATTTGTATGAATTAGTTTTTGATTTTATGAAGAGATCGAAATGTTCTTGTTTGTGGAAAAACTGTGACGGCACAACATTGACCAGAAAAGTTATGAATTAGGTTTAGAAAATTTATGAGAGTATTTATAGAATTTTTATATTAATTTTTAATTTGAATTTTATATTTATTTTTAAGTCATCGCTATCTGCATTTGTCTTCTGAAATTCGTACGACCACGTATAATACCAAAAATCATGAAAATGGTCATGTAGCTAGAGTTCGACATTACGGTCCAAACGAAACTAGTTTCGTCAAATTCCGACTCCATATGCTCACACAGCGTATTTTTAATTGTTAGAATATCGACTGATTTTCACTCTAAAAATCCGTACGACCTCACAGTGACTCTAAAAATCACGAAACTGGAAATCTAACACTAATTTGACATTGCGGATCCAACAAAATTAGTTTCGCTGAATTCCGACTTCGTTTGCAAAACTGGCTATTTTAAAGCTCTGGATGACCCATTTAAATATATTTAAATATAATTAAATTAGATATAAATAAATTTATATTATCGTATATATTCACAGTGGAATACCATACAGCTCTACTGGGATTTATAACTCGATATTTCAAATCTGGGCCAACCCGATATTCGATTTATATTGAAATTCCTTTCTAAAATATAAATAATTCCTTTATAAATTATAAAGGAATTCCATAGCAACTTTTCTGAAATTTGATTTGGACGTAAATCAAAATCTACCCGACGAAATCCCGATTTTTCTCTTCCACTAGAAAGATATACTCCACGAGCTCCACACGTTTCTTGTTTCACAGAAATCCGGCTTAAAACGAATCATGTACATTCAGTTGAAGTTCGAATCGCCAATTTACGAACTACAGCGCCATTTCGAGCTCGATTTTAATTATAATATAATTATACGTTCAAACTGTCGTTTATATAATATATTCGTTATTCTAATTAAATTCTAAACTGAATTAAATATCACAGATGATCCAGTTCACACCATATCGTCATTTCAGCCAATTCTGATTATTTCAGAATTAAATATATTATTTAATTTACTATTTTAATTAAATATTCATCATTATTTAATTCCACGACCATTAAATCCTGTTAATCACCTTTTAAATGATTAAATAAATTAATTAAAATACCTCTTCCAATGTGGGTCATTACAATCTTTCCCACTTAAAATAATTTCGTCCTCGAAATTGCTAAAAGGTAGAGAACGACCCTATCGGCTGGTTAGAACATATTTGTTCACTTCCTAACTTCAGTTTCCACTGAACCAAATTTAATTTCAATTAAATTATTAATTAATTCTTATCAACAAAAATTTCCAAAAATCCTAAAAATTTTCTAACGCCTTAACTCTTCGAAAAATTTCGCCAGCGCCTCCTTTGTACTAGTCAATTGGTCAAACTCCAACTCGCCTCTCTGGGCCATCTCCATCCCAAAAGAAAATCAAACAACCAAGCGGCTTGCCAATTCGGCTCATCAAAATCTCATACCATATGAAATATAAACTTGTACCTTTTGTCGGCATATCATTATATCCTTTCCACATGTTATCAATTCAGTGGATACAAGGGTCATCCCAATCAAATTCCAATCTGCTTTTATCCATGACACAACCATTCGGTTATATCCGAGCCAAATATCATTTCAACTCGAGTTTCTTCTCGATTTCCAACTCTTAACTTGATTATCACATTACACTTCAAATTTGAATCTCACAATCCAATTTGTCTTGATATCATTCTAATTCAATCTCAGTTACCACTTTACTGGCTTTACTTTAATTCAATTTTTGCTTTCACAAATTTCTGTTAAATTTGTTTTTAATTCAAACAGTCTTTCCCTGGGAGTTTTCAAACAGTTTACTCTTTTCAAAAATCAAATTTTCCTTTCTGAACATGTCACTGAGCCTTTAATTAATATTCCATTAGTTAAATCACTTCTCTATTTCTTTATCAATATTTGTTAACCAAATATTTTCAATAACCATATTGGCCTGTTATGTTATTTGGAAAACATTTCCGAATATCGCCTTCCTTTATTTTCTAAACTTTAGAAAACATATGCTATTTATAATTGGAAAATATTCCAATTACTTATCTCTTTTCCGATCTCGTTTATTTCTATACTTAGGAAATATTCTTTATTATATTTCCAAGTTTACACTTATTTGGGTTAAAACGGATGTTGTGTAAAACATCGTTACGACAACCCAAATACTATATTCAACTAACTCTTATTCAACATTGATCTTCGAGCCTGAAATCTTACTATTTATTTGTTAATAATGAAATCAATCAAGTTGGAGTATAATTACCTCTCAGACCTTGACTGTATAACGTCAAAACAGATATGACTACTTACTCGAAAAATCAATACCATACAACTACTTATTCACTTTTAAACATGTATACGCTTCCTCTTTCTATTCTTACTAGATTTTATTCTTAGTCTTCTTTTTTGATTTTACTATTCTATTTCTAAGTTCGTTTCCTTATCGACTTATATATATATATATTGACACGTTGATTTCTAACTATCAAATTATCTTAAAAATATTCTAACTCCTTAAATTCCCGGAAAAAATCGCCATAACCTCCTTTGTACCAGGAGCATCGGGATATTTCAAATAGCCTCCCATGGCCCTCACCAATTTAAAAGAAAAAGAAAAAGCCAAGCGGCTAGCCGATACGGCGCATAAAATCTCATATATGAATTAAGTACATACCTTTTCGTCGAGCATTCTATTTATATACCTTCATGCCTTATCCATACCTATCTCATGTATATTTATACCTGCCCAATCTATTTTAACTATATCTGATCATTTTAACTCAATTCGTTAATTAATTTGTTAATTAACTCTTTAGTCTATTTTACTTTTATATTTGAACATGACATGTTCAAATATATTTTAACTTGCTTATTAACTAATTTGAATCCAAATTTCAAATTTAAGTTCTATATTCGATTTCGAATATCCATTTACAAGTCCAATTCACCTTTCAAAGTTCAACTTCAAATTCAAAACTCGATTAACTAATTCCTCTTCGACCTAGTTAATTCTATTCAATTTCTATTCAAATTTAATATCACTTCTATTATTCAAATCTATATATCAAATTCTATAGTTTAAATTCCATTTGAATTCTATATTCAAATTCTATAGTTTAAATTCCATTTGATTTCTATATTCAAATTATATATATTCAAATCCTATATTTGAATTCCTTTATTTTTTTCTATATTCAAATTCTATATCACTTCCATTAAATTTCATATATTCAAACTCCCTTTGAATTTCTATATTCAATTTCTATTTTAATTCCATTGAATTTCATATATTCAAACTCACTTTGAATTTCTATATTCAATTTCTATTTCAAACTTTCTTTATTCATTCTTTATTATAAATCCCATTTTGAAATTCAACACAACTTGTCTTTCCTAAAACAAATTCAAAACAGTATCTCTGGTAGTAATTCGTCACTTACAACTCGAAAATGAATACTGATGATGCAGCTGTCATCATCGGAATCTATTTTCCAGCGATCGAAGTGAGTTCAATACTATAAAACCATTTCTAAACATTTCCACTTTGAAATTCATTTCAAAATATAATTCACACTGCTTGTAAAACAATTTAAAATCTCCCAAGATTTTAAATTTTCCTTATTTTTAATCCAAATCCATTTACAAACACTTATCCAATTTTTCCAGATTTTTTATTCAATTTCTGGTTTAAATTTCAGATTTAAATCATCTGATTTCACGTATTTCACTTATATGAATTCTGATTGGTTATTTACATAACCGTTTAATTTATAATCTTACTCGATTATAATAACAACTAATATATCCAATATATTAAAATTTTGATATATATATCTTCTCTATATCAAGATATACCTTGGGTAAACTTATTTTAATTTACCTTCTTGTCAAAACATATCGTGTCGACCCATCGTATTCGAGTGTTTAGTAACTCCTACGGATACAGTGGATCAAACTGATCGACCAGAACTCATAAACGACTCACACAATAAATCTCCACAATATAAAACAATTTTTATATCAATAACAAATACGCTCACTCGTATATATACACTCAACTCAATCTAGGGTATTACTAACCCTATCTCTACTGAGTCATGCCACAGAGCCAAGGTAATTCTTAACTTAAGCTCTGATACCAACTGTAATGACCCGGGATTTTGTCGACTTTGGTTATCGCCATAAACTCAATGATGACTAACCAAACATCGAAAAATACCGGTCATTAATGAAAGAAATTAGAGGGTGAGGATAGATAAGATAGAAACTTAGAATAGAAGAAGAAGAACACAACATCAGAGTAACACGAATCTCACAACGGAACGAATAAATATATTAAATACCATAACTTTAAAATATAATATTTGTACTTGAATATACATCATTATCAAGGTACAACACTTACAACACAGCGGAAATAAACTATAGCTATATGATCTTGAAGCCTCCTGCTCCAGCTCTTCCAGTATATCTGTAAATCTTGACTACTTGACTGCTCGTACAAAATTGGGCACCTAAGAGTTTAGGGAAAACAAAACAAAATAAACTCCAGGTCAGTCATGGGACTGGTATGAGTAAAACAGTTTAAAACAGTTTGAACAAGTAAACGATATCTCATAAGACCACGCCGTATAACGGAACGAGTTTTTCCCTTATGAGAATCCAAATTATATTTATATCAAAAACCTTTTGATATTATAATAATGTCTATCAACCACAATACAACAATCATCTAGCAGAAACACTTTCATCTCACGTTCTACATATATAGTATACAATCAAAACCGCAAGCACGTATTGGGTAATGGATTTCCAACTATGAAAAGGTATGGAACCACCTTTCGCTAGTGTATCTCTAAAGAGGATTACACTGGGTTCAACAAGAACATCTTGCAACCCGGCCACACATGACCGAACACTCATTTCGCTTGAGTGTATCGAATGTATATCACCAACGGTTGGGATCAGCAACCGTTTCCCGAATGGGACAACATCAACAATAGATTTTTAGAAGTAAATGAAACTCCAGATCAGGTGATTATACACCCTACTTCGGTGCGACCGACTTAGCCATGCTGCCTGCCCGATTTCTGTCATTTACCAGATATGAGGCTGGAAGCTACGCATTATCATCACACCAGATTCACTTTGAATGTCACATCATCAAATCCATCAAATCACCGATTGACGTCCTCAACAATACATTATGTGTTAGCTAAAAGAAGTTTCCTTCTCCGCTTTCACTCTTGGTACGGTTGGAGAAAACAATATACGTGATCGTCTGGAAATACTCTATCAGACATCCGTCCATACAAGTCATCCAGGAACTGGATGAACCAAAGGTACTATTCAGTATATCCATCTTAGATACTGTTATCTAAGACTTATACAATAGCCCTTGCACTTTACTCCGTCTTCAATTATCTTTGGCATATATGGTTCGCAACGCTTATGCCAATACAGAGTGGTTCTTTGGATAATAATCCAACCGGTCTCTCCATATTAACAACGTCAAAATGGTCAAAACTTCGATAGTCTGTGATTTAACTATCAAAGAAAAACACGTGTGCAAACAACGATATTATTTCCAGATGGAAATTCTATCAATCAATCATCAATCATATATCTCCTTAGTTCATTAATTTACTTATCTCCTGTTTCCCTATATTCAACATTTCTTATTTTCTAAATTTAGAAAATATATGTTATTACCATTGGAAAACATTTCCATTTCTTGTTTTTTATATCAGAAAACATTTCTGGTTCTTATTTGGAAAACATTTCCAAAATTCCTTCATTGGGCATAGATAGATGTTTAACAAACCATCGCGATGCCAACTCAAACCATTACGCTTATTAACTAAATTCCTTTAACCCACCTTCACTATCGAACCTTAACCATTCCTTAGTTAAAAATGAAGTCAATCAAGTTGGGGTAATACTACCTCTCAGACCTTAACTGAACAACGTTTCTAACCTTGAAATAGACAAAGTTCACCCTTCTAATTCTTTAACAAACTTCCTTACGTAACTCTCGGATTCTATTTACGAACCCCCTTCCTTTACAAGTTTACGTGATTATAATATTGGTGTTATAATCTCCTGCATCCTAAATACATTATCTTTAATATGACTTTTATTTCCTAACTCGAATAATATAACGACAACTAATTTATTTACTCCTATTCGATTTAACCCTATCGATTAACTCTGTTTGATTTACTCTAATCGATTAACTCTTTTCACTTAACTCCTTTCGAATAAACTATATTCGATAACTCCTTTAACTCTACTCGAATAAACCATATTCGATTTACCCCTTTAATTCTATTCGAATAAACTATATTCGATAAATCCTTTAACTCTATTCGAATAAACTATATTCGATAACTCCTTTAACTCTATTCGAATAAACTATATTCGATAACTCCTTTAACTCTATTCAATAACTCTAGTTCGATTTAACTCTATCGATTTACTTTAATTGATTAACACTAACTGGTTAACTCTAATTGATTAACTCTAACTGGTTAACTCGTATTCGAATAACAAATATTCGATTAACTCTATTCAACTAACTCGACTCGACTAACCCCTTTCGATTAACTAATTCGATTTACTAATCTTTCGAATACCATATTCGATTTAACTCCTTTCGAATGCCATATTCGATTTACTAACTTTCGAATACCATATTTGATTGACTAACTTTCGAATACCATATTCGATTAACTCCCTTCGAATAACTATATTCGATTTAACTCCTTTCGAATAACTAATTCGATTTAACTCCTTTCGAATAACTAATTCGATTTAACTCCTTTCGAATACCATATTCGATTTACTAACTTTTTCGCTTTATAAAGATTTCCTTTTTAACAACGTTTATTCATTTTTAAAGATTTACTTTTAGTAACGGTTCTTCACTTTAAAAATGATTTCCTTTTTATAACGTTTTCCCTTTTATAACGTCCTGTTCCATTATAAATAAATTTCCCTTTTTAACCCTATTTATTTTCTAAATATTTCCTATCAATTCTATTTGTAAATGATTATACAAATATTTCCTTTTCTATTATTCTATTTGCAAATGGTTTGCAAACATTTCCTTTTCTATTATTCTATTTGCAAATCGTTTGCAAATATTTCCTTTTCTATTATTCTATTTGCAAATGGTTTGCAAATATTTCCTTTTCAAATCTATTCTTTGATTTTATTTTCCCTTTTCTAAATATCTCCTATTTATAAATATTCCAATTTATAAATATTTCTTATTTATAAATATTCTATTTATAAATATTTTATTTTCAAATATCACTTTGACAAATTCCCCTTTATCAACATTTTGGTATGTTATGGTATTCAACATATCAAATCACAATGACCAATATCGTTCAAACACATATAATCGACAACAGATTATATATCACATCATATATCACAATATATGAAAAACAATAAAATAACTGTTGAGGAACCCAGTTGGGTTTCTCCAACCTGTTTCCCTGCATCCACAGATGTTACACAATATGATTATTATCACTTTCAGTTCCATATGATATATTTTGTTAAACAGAATCAATATAGAAATTCAACTAACTGACTAGCAGTTCAATCAAACAGTCAACACACAGTCAATCAGCCAATATTTAACAGTTCTAAAAATACAACATGAAATTATAAACTGTTCAGAGTTGGTGAGATTTACTCACTTTGGCAGTTCATCGTTAAAGAACGATAAACTATTATTTGATTCGAATCAAACAATTTATTTCGTCATGAATTCTAACGAGCTCCATTCCACTCCCAGTCAGTTCCATTGGGTAGTGTCCATCCATACGATCCCATTGGATCTTGTTTCGCTCAATTCTGATATCGTATCACGAAGTTATGAGGTTTACAATTTAAGACATTATTTTAAATTAAAATATAAGCTTTAATTTAAATTGAATAGTGGGCCTTAACCTTCTTTCTTGGCCCAACATCCCCACGTTGAAGTACCATACCCGCACCCGACATTCTTCTTCCCCAAATGAAATTTGCGGCTCCAGTAAAAACTCCAAATCACGACCAATATCCCTCCTACCATTCTCCTCTTCTTTTCACTGAAACCGACCCCTACACCACCGAAGTCCTCGTCTTTGATTCCTCAACCACTCTGACGCCATGCTGTAAAACTCGACGGCCTCATCTTCTCTGCGTCTCCAAGTCCCTCACGCAGCTGTACAGTGTCGATCGACACAAGTAACCACCGTACTTCACCACAAATTCACAGATGAAACTGCTTCTCGCCACGAGTTCGAATATATACTCGAATTCGAGAATCAATACCCCTAATCCCAGAAAAGTTTTGCCCTAGGCTTACGGTGATAAAACCCCGCAATCAAAGCGAACGTCGATCTCACTGAAACAAATTTAAAAATAAAGAGCATGGTCTCTAAAATTCAAATATGTAGTTGTGGTGATTTATAGAATTTGTATGAATTAGTTTTTAATTTTATGAAGAGATCGAAATGTTCTTGTTTGTGGAAAAACTGTGACGGCACAACATTGACCAGAAAAGTTATGAATTAGGTTTAGAAAATTTATGAGAGTATTTATAGAATTTTTATATTAATTTTTAATTCGAATTTTATATTTATTTTTAAGTCATCGCTATCTGCATTTGTCTTCTGAAATTCGTACGACCACGTATAATACCATAAATCATGAAAATGGTCATGTAGCTAGAGTTCGACATTACGGTCCCAACGAAACTAGTTTCGTCAAATTCCGACTCCATATGCTCACACAGTGTATTTTTAACTATCAGAATATCGACTGATTTTCACTCTAAAAATCCATACGACCACACAGTGACTCTAAAAATCACGAAACTGGAAATCTAACACTAATTTGACATTGCGGATCCAACAAAATTAGTTTCGCTGAATTCCGACTTCATTTGCAAAACTGGCTATTTTAAATCTCTAGATGACCCATTTAAATATATAAATATATTTAAATATAATTAAATTAAATATAAATAAATTTATATTATCGTATATATTCACAGTGGAATACCATACAGCTCTACTGGGATTTATAACTCGATATTTCAAATCTGGGTCAACCCGATATTCGATTTATATTGAAATTCCTTTTTAAAATATAAATAATTCCTTTATAAATTATAAAGGAATTCCACAAGGACTTTTCTGAAATTTGATTTGGACGTAAATCAAAATCTACCCGACAAAATCTCGATTTTTCTCTTCCACTAGAAAGATATACTCCACCACCTCCACATGTTTCTTGTTTCACAGAAATCCGGCTTAAAACGAATCCTGTACATTCAGTTGAAGTTCGAATCGCCAATTTACGAACTGCATCGCCATTTCGAGCTCGATTTTAATTATAATATAATTATACGTTCAAGCTGTCATTTATATAATATATTCGTTATTCTAATTAAATTCTAAACTGAATTAAATATCACAGATGATCCAGTTCACACCATATCGCCATTTCAGCCAATTCTGATTATTTCAGAATTAAATATATTATTTAATTTATTATTTTAATTAAATATTCATCATTATTTAATTCTACCACCATTAAATCCTGTTAATCACCTTTTAAATAATTAAATAAATTAATTAAAATACCTCTGCCAATGCGAGTCATTACACTATGTTTTCTTTTTGTTTAAAACCTTTTGCTACTAGTCGTGCTTTATATTTATCAATAGTACCATCAGGTTTTAATTTCTTTTTAAGTACCCATTTACAGCCTATAGATTTACAACCAGGATGCAAATCTACCAAATGCCAAGTCTTATTGGATTCCAAAGAATCCATCTCATCATTTATAGCCTCTTGCCAAAAATCGACATCTAAAGAAGATAAGGTCTCTTGGAGGTTCATGAGATCCTCCTCAATAGTAAAAGCACAGAAATCTGAACCAAAATCTTTTATGATTCTTGCTCTTTTACTTCTTCTAGGTTCAGCTTCAGAATTTTCGTTAAGTTCTGTTCTAATAGGCATACTTGAAGTGCCCCCACTATTCCTTAGTTTAGAAGGAAATTTTGTTTCATAAAAGTCGGCATCATTTGATTCAATTATATTATGTGCATTAAGGTCATAAAATCTGTATGCTTTGCTATTAATAGCATAGCCTGTAAGTACACATTCATATGCTCTACTTGCCAATTTTATTCTCTTAGGGTCTGGAATACGAACATATGCTAAACAACCCCAAGTTCTAAAGTATGAGACATTGGGTTTATAATTATTTAAAATTTCATAAGGTGAAATTTTATTCTTAGATTTGGGGATCCTATTTAGAACATGGCATACAGTCAATAGAATTTCCCCCCACCAATGTTATGCTGCACCAGAATTTAGTAATATGGCAACTACAAGTTCGGTAAAGGTCCTATTTTTCCTTTTAGCTTTACCGTTCATCTCAGGAGAATAGGGTGCAGTTCCTTCATGTACTATACCATGTTGTTTATAGAATTCCAAAATTGAAGTGGATTCATATTCTGTTCCTCTATCACTACGAAGTCTCTTAATTTTCTTATTTGCTTGATTCTCAATCTCAGTTTTGAATGTTTTAAACATGTCAAAAGCATCACTTTTATTTTTCATAAGGTATACATATGTGAAATCAGAACAATCATCAATAAAAGTGATAAAATAACGATGTCCTTGTCTAGTCAAAGTACCATCAAGTTCACATATGTCAGAATGAATCAAGTCTAAGGGTTTAGAAATTCTATCAACAGATATATGAGGTTTCTTTGTGATTTTTGCTTGTGTACAGAATTCACATTTATCAAGTTCAGATTCTGTTAATTTAGGAATCATATCTAGGGTGCTCATGTTGTGAATTATTCGTTTATTAACATGACATAATCTAGAGTGTCAAATATTAAAATCACACAACATATAAGCAGAAGTAGTCACTTTATTAGTTTCAACATTCAGTTTAAATATACCCTCACAAGCATAATCCTTTCCCACAAAGGTTCCCTTATAAGTTAGAGCATACAAATCAGCCCCAATAACTTGAGTAAACCCAGCCTTATTAAGGAGAAAGCCAGACATCAGATTCTTCCTAATCTCTGGAGTATGCATAACATCTTTCAGAATTACAGTCTTTCCAGAGGTAAACTTAATTTCCACATTGCCAATCCCTGCAACTTTAGTGGTGTGAGAATCTCTCAACAACACTTTCTGATTTTCAGCAGTCGTTATGTTGAGTACAAGCCACGATCATAGCAGACATGGCGAGAGGCACCAGTGTCTACCCACCAACCCTCTGATCCACCAACAAGGTGAATCTCAGTAATCATAGCCGTAAGAGGCTCTTCAGTCAGGTTAGCCTGCGGTGCAGAGCTTGGCCTGTTCCGACACTTTCGTGCCATATGACCTGGTTTTCAACAGTTGTAGCAAAGAAACAACCGTCCAGAATCATTCTTTTGGGCTGGTTTCTGCTGTCCTTTTGGGTTTCCTTGCGGATTCCCATTCTGTTTGTTGTGCCTGTTATGATTCTTAAAAGATTTCTGATTTGGTTTCAGAACAACGGGTGTGGTCTTTTTAGTGTTGTTGTTATTGACAATCAACACCTCTTCTTTCTAGTCCTGTTTGCGTGCCTCCTCCTCAATACAGAGGCGTGTGTTCAAGCTTTCTAAGGAAAATTCGTTAGTCTTATGACGTAAAACATTTTTAAAATCTTACCAGCCAGGGGGTAATTTGTCAATGATAACAGCAATTTGAAATTGTTCGTCCAATGCCATACCTTCAAAGATGATCTCATAAGCTGTTTTCTGCAGCTCATAAGACTGCATCCCAACTGATCTGTCGTCAGTCATATGGTACTTTAGGTAGCGGCTTACAGCATATTTCTTTGCCCCTGCCTCCTCTGTATCATACTTCTTTTTCAGTGCTTCCCAGATCTCCTTTGTTGTCTTTTCATCTGAGTTATAGTAATCATACAGATCATCGCTCAGTCCATTCAGAATGAAGTTCTTGCATAGATAATCCTGTTCAGCCCAGATCTGCAGTTGCTTTGACTGTTCAGTCCATGATGCCATCTTCGTTGCATCAGCCTCGTCAGGTTTATCTGTAGCTGCGGTTTGTCAGCAGTCAACGCAGCCACATCCTTTCTGATCGTGAGGAAGAACTCCATCTTCTGAAGCCATCGCTTAAAATGCAAGCCTTCGAATCTGAATGGAGCAGCAGTCACGAGAGGGTTCTGGAAAGCAGAGGGTGGAGCAGCATCGTCTATGGTTGAGTTCGAAGCCATTGTTTCAGTTCGTCTTCAAATTGTTGAAAACAATGGTTGAGTCGCGGACTAGGTCGCTTACTTGAAGACGATTCGGCGATCTAGTCAGAGGTGCAAACCAGTTTGTTCCTTCGCCGCCGCCTCTAGGATAAAACAGCCTCTAAAAATGATAACCGATCTGCTTGCACAACAAATCAGTGCAGATTTGTACTTTCGAAAATAATATTGCTCGAAATTTATGAAAGAACGCTTTTTGTGGCAGAGGCAAGAAGAAAATAGAATTCGGTGTATTTTCTATTCTGCAGATAAAAAGTATATATAGATAATTAGGGTTTGGGAGAAAAAATCGGATCTGCTAAAATTTCGGGGGACAAAGTTTTTACCGTTGTAGAAAAAAAATATCGGTGCAGAAAATAATTTTCCATAAAAAAACGGTTCGAAAACTACAAAGTTTTATGGTCCAAAAATATAAGTGTCTACACCACAAAGCCCGGTCCCAAGCCCGAGCCCGAACCGGACCGGGCAGGGTCGGGTCGAGTCGAGTCAGTCGGTCGCGCGCGTGTGTGGTGTTCATGAAGCATGGTCTCCCTCCTCACAACAAAGCATGTATTGGGAGCCCAAGGCCCCAACATGATTTCTTAGAAACAAGTATAAATCCTTGCCTCTTCCATATAATCCCATGGTGTGGGACTATACACACATAGGAGCCATTCATACACTTATTCAATATTTTTAATAATTCACTTAATGTTTGTAAAACATTTCCACCAACATAGGTTCAAGTGGAATTACGTATGTTGAATAAATTAGTAGTTGTAGACTGGATTGCCCTACACCTCTTAAGTAGGGCTGTATATTGGACATGACGATCCATTTTCCGGCTCGGTCCGAGCTATCTAGCGTCCGGTCCATGTGCGTACGATACTCTTATAGGACAGAGTTTGGACACACCGGTGTTCGGTCCGATCCAAAATGTTCGATGTTTTTCTCTTATCCAAGGCTATATCGGACAGGACAGTCCGTTGTCCGGCTCGGTCCGAGGCTGTATGGTGTCCAGTCCGTGTCCGTTCGAATCTGTTATAGGACAGTGCTTGGACACACCTCCATCCGATTCGGTCTGACCCGTTTACACCCCTACTCTTAAGCTGAGCAGTCTATTGTTGTCTTCGGTTAATCGATATATATATATATATGTGTGTGTGTGTGTGTGTGTGTGTGTCAATTTTCAAAAAAAAATATGTGTGTGTGTTCGCGCGCGCATGCATATGTCCGTGTGCGCATGCAAACACGTGCATAAAATTGTACATTTATTAAATACAATCATGTATTTATAAAAATATATGAAAGTAATAACTGTAATAATCTATATAAAATATCTAAGATGTATATGTACAAATGTCCATGTATATTAAAAAAAATCATTCAATAATTAATATAGTAAATAAATTTTAATTTTTTTTTCAATAATTGCGGCTACAAACTCGAGAAGAAAATTTATTTTTAAGTTAATAAATAATTAAAACTGCTAAAACACATATGCGTAAACTACATACACACACACACACAAGTGTGTGTGTGTATACATATACATACACACACACATACACACACACACACACACACACACATATATATATACAGACATACATATATATATATATATAATTTATGAGATTAATGTAAGTCGATTTGGAGCACACAACATAACAAAAACTCATATATATAAAATAATGTGTAGAAATAAGTTTACAAAATAATTTAAAACTGATTGAAATTAATTATTAAAATTGTTAAAAAATAATTTTCGCAACGGAAGCTCATGTAATGAAGTAAATAAAAATTCATGTTTGGTTCTAGATTGTATTATATATATAATTAATTTTACGTTAAATAAACAGTTATAATAATATTTAAACATATAATAAATATAATTATATATTAGAATAAAATAAAATTTATTATCGAATTACAGTTGTGGAAAAAAGTAGAAATTGTAAAACGATTATTATATAGTCTTTAATCTTTGTGACATAATTTACTAATTAATAAAACGATGTATAAAATCATTTAATTATAAATTGTTTTTATTTTATTTTATTTTGTGATTTTAATTTATAAAAGCATAAAAAATTAATTATTAGTATTCTTATTTTAATATATAATTTAACAACCATCTAACATGTGATAGTACATCGTTCACGTGGTTTTTAATATAATTTAACAACTTACAATATAATACAATGATATATAATAATATTTTTTTAAAGCTTCAAAATTTTCTATTTAATTAGAAATTCGTCAATCAAATATTGAAATTATAACTGCAAGCGCATGGCATATAATTTTAGTACATGACAAGTACCAGTCGATCTGTGAAGAAAGAATTAATTCCAAAAATCTTACTCAATCGAATTAAACCAACTTTAAGTTGTGATTAGCTAAAAACTAGAAAACTAGCAACTAAAGTAAGCAAAAGTTAAGACTAAAACTATGTGATTAAAAATCAATTTAAAGGAAATTTACTTTCCTTTTTCTTAACGTAGAACATAAAATCAAATGATGGTCTCTTTTTAATCTAAGTAGGATTATTGACATATTTATCATAAGCATGACTATTTGTGTTATTAATTAACACAAAATAGACCATCAGACTACATATCTAATCCTACTTTCTCGCATTCATTAAACATTGCATAAAAATGAAACAAAAAATCTAGTTTAAGTATGATCTATTTACTATTAACCAATAACATAGATCATCAAATTTTAATTAAAACTTCATTTCATCGCCATGAACTTATTTTAGAGGAAGAGACAATTTGTCGTTCATGAGATAAGCATAACCTATTTGTCATGAACAAAATAGACTACCTAATGCAACACAAAACTAAATAAACATAAATATCTACTCTCATGAAGCACAAAGAGATCAAAAATGTATGATTATGTTGAATCTACATTAATAAAAGGAAGTTTCATTTCCCTTAAATTATAGGGGTTTTGTTTCTCATTTGTGTTATCATTTCAACAACAAAGAGAGTTCAACATTATTGAAAACAATAAAAGTAGAGACTAAACAATAAAGAAAAGAGATTAACTACAAACTAATTGCATAAAAATAAAGCTATACTACTTAAATTAAAGTAAATCTAATCTACTAACAATAAAAAGAAATCATGTAAATAAAGAAGAACATTAAAGTAAGCATGTAAATGAAATGACACAAAAGCTAGCATGTAAATAAAGAGAAGGCTAGAAAGTCCACTTTTAATTCACTTGATCTTTTATGTTACACTTGCAGATAGATAATGAGATAAGTAAAAGATCATTTCTACATGAAACATAAAGGGAATTTAAACATGACAAAACCATAATCCTCTTTCTTTGGAAACCGCCCAAAATGCGTTTTTCATACGTAGAAGCTTCTTGTTATTAGCACATAATCCTTCATTCAAAGTGCATGAAGTTTTTTTTTGTCTTTTTTACTTGTGCAGTAGCTCTTAATTATAGATTTAAGGAAAGTGGGTTAGGTTGGGTCCTCCATTATCTATGAGATGAATTATTTTTCTCTTCTCTTTGTATATCTTCATGTGTGTGCATATCGTGGAAGTTCTCATCATTTCCTATAACAAAAACAGTTAAAAGACACAAGTAAATTTTATGAAAAATTAATACATGCACAAATGACCGCTTTACCCCTTTAAATGAACAATGATTTGAAAACAATTAAATCAAGGTTTAATCATGTAAAATACCCTAATGTGTTCATTTATTTAATTAAATATGCGAGTATAAACATGCACGTTTATGTGCATATCAAATACTATCACATTTATCTTTCTATTCTCCATTAATAAAGTAAAAGAACTAAGATAAATTCACTTTCGTAGGAAGCACGATTGCAATAAACGAATGCGACAAATCGTTAAACATCTAGGTGTCCCCAGTAGGTCGAGTGTTGTCTCATGAGGGTTTTCAGTGAATACCACCTATAAAATCAAATGCAATGCAAAAAGTTCCTAAGTGCAAGTTTGTTTACAAAAAATGAATGCAAGTTTTCGAAAAAATATTTACAAATAGAGAAATTACTTTTAAATTCGACACGGGTAAGTCAGATACAAATTTGGGTCCATCACCATGAAATTTCAGTTATTGACTAATCAAGCTAAGTTATCGTTATAATCTCCTCTATTTTAATTAGTTGTTTCGATTGAAAACATAATGCAACTATGAATGAATTCCATAATGATTATCAATGTTTGCAAAGTGACATTTTTATTCTTTTTGAATAACAAGTTAGATTAAATAAGTGAAGATAATGCTTGGATTTCAATTGCTTACTCTCTCTTATATTATTTACAAAAATTATTGATAACATCATGTACACATGCCTAGCTTGGATAAACTGAGGAAATTGTCCAGTATTTCTAACCATACATAACCATGGGGACTTTTAAATGAGATTAAAGAATACCAGGCTTTTATTCTTCTCTTATATGAGTTATATCCACGCATAACCATAAGGACTTATACATGAGAATGAAAGCACATATAAGAAAGGTTATTGTTATCACTCATGCATAACCGTGAGGATTTTTAAACGAGTTTGAATACATAACCACGAGCACTCTACGCTTTATTAAACCACTGAAAACATGTGTGTATATATACATAATTCTTTTAAGAGAGAGTTAAGTGAGAATATATTAGCACAACCCCCATCTTAAAAGATCGAAAATGTTATCGTAAGTACTTTAAATCAACCACTCTTTTAATCGAAGATTACAATTTAGAAAGTACCTCGTAATCATCACCTATGAATTTTCCTATATACCAGTTACACTAAAGTTGCTGATAATTCAAATTTTTTTTTATTCGTTCAGAGAAAAAAAATTAATTTAACAACCACGATTGTATGCTTACTCTGTCGTTCCTATTCAAAGTAAATTAAAATGCCATTTTTTTAAAATTTGATTTTTTATTTTATTTTTAAGGGCAAAAGAAAAAAAATACAAACCTAAAGTATGCAAAATAAAATGAAAATGAGACTCCCCAACACTTGATTTTGACTATGTCCCCACGATCACCGCTCAACAAAATGAGTGAATGAGAGAAACATATTTACAAAAGGGGATTAAAATTTCTTATTCGATGTAGCATGACTCATGAAGAATCATAGGCTCCACCTCTCGATCATTAGGCAATTCCAAGAACGGTTTTGGACGTTGACCGTACACTTTGAAAATCGAGTCGTCCATATGGTTTTCTATTTCGATGGCATCATGTGGAAAAATAGTTCGAACATCATAAGGTTCAGTTCATCTCAATTTTAACTTCCCCGGGAATAGATGAAGTCGTGAGCCATATAACAGAACCTTTTGATTTGGCAAGAAAGATTGACTTATCATGAAAAACTTTGGTTTTTTCCTTGTAAAATTTTGTGTTTTCGTACGCATCATTTCTAAGTTTGTCTAACTCGTTGAGTTGCAATTTTCAATTTTACCTAGCTTATTCAAAATCAAATTTTAAGTTCTTTATTTCCCAAAGTGCTTTATGTTCAAATTCAACTGGAGAGTAACAGGCTTTACCGTAAACTAATGGAAAGGGGACATTCCAAGATTAGTTTTAAAAGTAATATGGTAATCCCAATGCACATAAGTTAATTTCCATGAACAATCTCTTCGATTTTTATTAAGATTTTACTCTAATATTTGTTTTATTTATTGATTTGAAACTTTAACTTACCCACAAGTTTGCGGACGATAAGGAGTGGATAACTTGTGGGTTATCGAATATTTTTTCATTAAAGTTTCAAAAGATTGATTATATAAATGTGTTCCACTATCACTTATTAATGTGGTGGTGTGTCAAACCTAGAAAAGATGTTTTATTTTTGAGAAATTTCACAATAATTTTATGATCATTGGTTTTATATGGAACGACTTCGACCCATTTTGAAACGTAGTTGATGGAAAGTAAAATGTACAAATTTCCGAAAGAGTTTGGGAACGTTCTCATAAAGTCAATACCCCAAAGTCGAAGATTTCATTCGTAATCATGGGGTTCAAAGGCATCATATTTCATCGAGAAATCTCACCTAGCATTTGGCAGCGATTGCAAGTTTTATGAAATTTGAATGAGTCTTTGAAGAGAATAGGCCAATAGAAACTGCATTGAAGCACTTTTCCCACAGTTTTCTTGGGAACGAAATGACCACTAAAAGCTTAGTCACGACAAAACGAAAGAACACTCCTGATTTCGCTCTGGAATGAATCGTTGAATGATTTGGTCAGAGCAATACGTAAACAAGTATGGGTCATCCCAACAGAAGTATATCACTTGGGAAAGAAATTTGTATTTATCTTGTTGGTCCATAAAGAAGGAGTTCCTTAGTGACTAAATAGTTCACTATATCAACAAACCATGGATCGAAATTGAAAGAAGTTGTTCATTTGGAAATTTTTTGTTGAGGGGTAAAGAAAATGGTGCATTTTGAAGATGAGACAAATGATCGGGTACCACATTATCGGATCTTTTTTGTCTTTGATTATAAGGTTATATTCTTAAAGTAAAAGGATCCAACAAATCAAACGATATTTAGCATCCTTTTTGGCAAAAAGGTATCGAAGAGCAGAATGGTCACTATAGACCATGATATGGGAACCAAACAAGTAAGGTTGATACTTCTCGAGCACAAAGACGACGGCTAAAAGTTCTTTTCTAGGGTCGTATAATTTGACTGAGCGTAGTTCAAGGTCATACTCGCATAGTAAATTACATGAAGGATTTTGTTGATGTGTTGTCTTAATACAACATCAACTGCAAAGTTAGACGCGTCACACATTATTTCAAAAAGAAGATAGAGCAGAAACGAGTTTGTTTTTAATACGTTTAAAAGAGGCGACACATTCAGAGTTAAAATCAAAAGGAAAGCCCTTTCCCAAAGGAGTTGTCAAAGGACGAGCAATTTTGCTAAAACCTTTCACAAAACATCGGTAAAAGCCAGTGTGCCCTAAAAACTATTGAATGTCCTTAACAGATTTGGGAATGGGTAGTTTTGCAATTACGTCAACTTTTGCTTTATCTACCTCAATGTCATTATTTGATATTACATTTTTGAGGACAATGCCTTATTTGACCATAAAGTGGTATTTCTCCCAATTCCAATTCAAATGTGTTTCCTTACATCGATTCAGAATTAATTCGAGATGATGTAAGGAAAAGGAAAAAGAATCGCCAAAGGTAGAGAAATCATCCATAAAAACTTCTAAAAAGCATTTGATCATATCAGAAAAGAAGCCAACCATACATCGTTGGGACGTCATAAGGGCGATACACGGTCCGAAAGGCATACGTTGATAAGTAAGGGTACCAAATGGACACGTGAAAGTCGTTTTCTTTTGATCTTCGGGGGTGATTGGAATTTGGTTATAGCCAGAATAACCATCAAGAAAACAATAGAATTCACAATCCGCTAAACATTTGAGCATTTAATCAATGAAAGGAAGGCGAAGCAGTCTTTTGGTGTTGTGGTATTTAATTTTCGATAGTCAATACAGACACATCAACCTGTTTAAGTACAAGTTGGAATAAGATCGTTTTGTTCATTTGCGACAATCATAAGTCCAAACTTTTAAAGAACGACACGAATGGGGTTGACCCATAAACTATCGAAAATAGGGTAAATGATAACACTGTCAAGAAGTTTAAGAACTTATTTATGAACTACCACTTTCATGGGCTTTAACCTATGCCACGTCTAACCGACGAGTTTAGCCTTGTTAGTTAAGTGAATACAATGTTCAATGACTGCAGGGTTAATTCCCTTGATGTCAGAAATGGACCAACCAATCGTGTCTTTGTTTTTAGAAAGAGTCGAAAGAAGAGAAGCTTTGTGATCAAGAGTTAGAGTTGAAGAAATAATGACATGACAAGTTTCATTATCACCTAATTATCCGTACTTGAGGTGATCAGGGTAAGGTTTAAGATCCAACATCGATGGATGCTCGATCAAAGAATTTGGTTGAGATTTGGACTCAACTGGAAGCGATTCAAATAAAAGCGTGTATTTGATTTCGTTAGGGATATCATGAAATAAATTTTTCGTACTTGGCCTCCTGTTCATCATTAAGGTTAATTGATTCATTTTCAATGTTCTCGTGTTAACTTCCTGCGAGTGGTCAATTGGTTCATTCGATTGATTTTCTAAATTGAAGATGTTTTAATCAATAGTCATGTTTCCAAAAAAAACTTTCATTCAACCATTTCGATAATCAACAAAGCATACAAAGTGGCTAAGAAAGGTCATCCTACAATAAAGGAATTTGGCTCGTTAGATTATTTATAGGTTGATTTTTGAGGACAATGAAATCAACGAGGAATATGAATTCCACCACTCTATTGAGTAAATTCTTGATTGCTGCTATCAGTTTCTTGGCAGAACGATCGACCAATTGAAGTCAGTTTAAGCTCACCTAGATCTAGTGGTTGGTAAAATGAATATGGGAGCAAGTTTACACTCGCACTAGGTCCAAAAGACGTTTGTTAATTCTATTATCTCCTTTGTACATGAGATTGTAGGACATCCAATATCTTTGTATTTAACAGGAATGGATTGAGGCAGGACTTCATTAAGACCAATGACTAAAAAGACTTTCTTTAGAACTGGAGCATGTCGCTTATGAGTGCACAATTCCTTTGAAAACTTAGTCCTTTAAAAACTTAATCCTTTAAAAACTTAGTGCAAGTTAGGACTTATCGGATAATATTTAAGAGAGGAATGTTCACTTTGAATTGTTTGAAAATTTCTAACATCTTTTCCACTATTCGGAATTTTTCTTAGGTTGAAGTCGATATGGAAATAGAATTCGAAACTCAGTAGGTTGGTCCTCTGGAGTTAGAAAAGAATTAGACTCGGAATTTGGTTCAATGTTTGTTTTGATATTAGGATCAGAATCATTTGTCGTTTTCGACGAGTCGAGAGGAGTATTTGGTACGTCATTCAGATTGACAACTTGATTATCAATTTTCTTACCTAATCGCAAAGTGGTGTAACATTCATTTGGTTACCGTTCCCATCTTGAACGACATGAGCTTGGTCGAATTTGAATTTTGATTTATGGGGTTTGGAATCAGATGATTTGGGAATGACCCTCTTTCGCATTCACTCACTGAGGTGGCTCATTAACTCATTTGCAATTCGAGTTCATGGATGATTAATTCGTATTTTGCATATATGAGGTTAGAAGGTTTTGTAAATTATTGCTTGATGGAGATTTTGAGCCGTCGACTTACATAGAGTTTCGAAACCTTTTTCAAGAGAGGTCACTCGTTTTTTGTGTTAGGGGACGAACGATTGTTGCGCTTGGTTCTAAGAAGGTGGCTCAAAATTTTGAAATTGATTTTGTTGAAAAGGGGGATTCAAAGGATTATTCGAAAATGGTTGAAAAAGAGGTTAAACCAAATTTGAATTTGAATTGTTTTGATTACAAGAGAATTTTGATGGTTTCTCCAACCGGGGTTATACTTTAGAGAAAATGGATCGTTCCTAACTTTATTAAAAAGCATTAACTTGTTCTAATGAGTGAGGATATTGATCGGCGATATGATTTGGATAATTACATATGTAATATGCAACCTGAGAAGCTTGATTCATTTGATTTGTTGAAAGAATGTTATTTAGTTATCATCGCCTTGATTTTCGCTTCTAAGGCCAAAGAATATCCTAAAATGAGCTTTTGGTTGGGAGTAAATTGATTTCTCTTATATCGTTCCCATTGGGATGATTTTTCAGCCAACTTTTTCAAGAAATTGCCAAGCGGCATCGTAATGTTTTGGTTAGAAAGTTTCTTGGCACATCGATTCGAGCATGGTTCATGAGTTGTTTTTGAGTCCATCGTATATAATTTAACAAAGATTCAGTTTTTCAAAATTGTAGTGTGGACATTTGGTTAAAAGTTCTTTAAATCTCTCAAAATATTTAGCAAAGGATCACCCCTAAATTGATGAAAATTGACGATTTCATTTTGAAATTTGGACCTTTTTTTCAAAAGGTAAAAAATCTTTAGGAAAACTTCCACAAATTCCTCTTATGTTCCAATCAAATTTGAAGGTAAGTTATGCAATCGTATTTCGGCATAATCGGTAAGTGCAAATGGAATCAACCTAGGGTTTATTCCATCATCTCTTCATTGTTGAAGTTTTATGGTAGCACAAACTTGTTCAAATTTGATTAAAAAGATGTATGTTCATTACATTCAAAATTGTCGAATCTTGGAAGTGCATTTATAAAAACTCGATCGGGAAGATTCTACCCATAAGAGTTTGAGAAGAATTTTCGTCGGCCATGATTGAAGGAGGATTTGCTCAAACTAGATAATTCACGGAAGAGTCATGAGTCCAACGATTTGTAGAAGTGTCACAAGTTTAAATACTCATGCACTAGCCAGAATAAGGGAGGAGAAGAATTTAATGAGTGAAATGCAAGATTGGGAAGAGAATTTAGGTGAATTTTTTTACAAAACGAGAATTGTTTCGAAAAAAAATAATTTTCTTTCTAAACAAAAAGGAAAGAGAAGTTAAATTTCTACAAAAGGATTTTTTGTTTGATTTTTTTTTTTGAATAGATGAAAAGTTCAAAGATTTTATTTTACATAAAATAAAAGAGTTCAAATAAAAATCTTATTTTTGGATTTTTTTTTTTTTGTTAATGTTTTTTTATATATGCATGAACCTAACGCAACTAAATGAATGCAATGACTTAACGACAATTTTTTTGTCATTTGTGGATCCTAATCCAAAATTATATGGTGAAACATTTGATTAATTTCAACAGAAATTCTTAACCAGGAAACAGATAAGAGTTATTGGTGCATCAGGAATCATCCTAGCAATGCATCCGAAGGTTTACGTATCTTCAGAGAAACAATCGTTATAATATTTATGACTCACCATAATATTTATAAATGATTATTAATCTGCGGTATCCTAGACACTAAGAAATAATTTGTTTGAAAGAACCAATTATCAAAATATAATTAAGCCCTAGATGAGCCATTAACTTTCTTAGATCCAACGTCTAATATTAATTAATTAATCAAATTCTAGGATGAAATCCAATTTTTTGGGCCAAGGAAGGACAATGAAATCCCCATCTAATGTTATTTTGGGTGTACCCTTAAGAAAAGAAAATAAGATGAATGCAAAACAGAAATTAAACGTGTATTAACAATGCAACTACGAATGAGATTTTATTTTATTTTTGAACTTTTTTTAATGCAAATGCAAGATAAATTAAAAACTAAGTTAGAACACGATACCAGAGTCTGCATGATTTTATTAATAATTTATTTAGTGCAAGCAACACGAATTTTGAGCTAGCAGTTCTACTCCTCTTTGATTTTGCAACCAGAAATCGAGTCAATTTTTTTTACAGAGATGGAATAAAAATTTCAACAAAAGAAAGCCTTAAAAAATTAAACTAAAATCCAAAATTCTCAAGAGTTTTTTTTTAAACTAAAGAGGCAAAGAAAAATAATTTCACAAGTGTTTTTTTAAAGATAAACAAAAACCAAGACCAAGGAAATAAATCAAAATATTCACACTGGTATTTAGTAGACTTACAAATTAGGCAACACTACATTAACACAACGTGCCCAAAGTCTAAAAGCCCACTAGCCAACCTTAAAATCTAATATGTCTCCTTTGTGTTAAACAAAATGTAGTGAAGAAAGAACTTAAAAAAGGGCATTGTTATTGACACTCCAAATATTGTTAAGGGGAGGCCAATTTTTTTTTTTTAAAAATGGTTAAGGGGAGTACCAGTGAGGGAAGTAGCCCCTTAATAAATAAAGGTAATTTTACCTTATTACCCATTTAGGCTTAATTTCACTCTTCTATTCATTAACCTAATTTTTAATGGTTAATCAACACCATTAGTTGTGGAGAAACCAAACCCTAACTAAAAAACATGATCGAAAAAGAAAACAATATGATATTGACACAGGAGAGTGAGCGTTGTGTTAGAGTTGATCAGAGTGATGAGATGTAAGATCTAATTTTAGTTTATTAAATCGTATGCACATGTTGTTAGGGTTAAGATCTAATTTCAGATTATTAAATCGTATACAAATGATATTAACTATCCCCTGACGTTATGTGCAGTTAGACGGTTTAGAGTTCTTTTATTTATTGGTTTGATGATTTTACGGTGCGTAAGTTTTTAAAAGTAAGGGTGTAAATAATATTTTTCGTCAACACCAGAGATAGGTCTATGGAAGTGGACCTAAGGGGAAAATAGGTTGTTTAGCCTTCACAAGTTTGAGTTAGTTCACCGTCTCCAAGACATCAAGGTTTAGAATCCAAAAGAACAGTTACTCTTCTCTCAATAGGGTGAGCATCACGTTTAAGTGATTCAAGAACCAACAGTTATCTTAGGATGAAGGATTCCTAAGTGCAACCCTTAGCGAATGACTTAACGGTTTGTAGAAAGGGGTACTGCACTGAGCTTGTGGAAGGGTCTAAGTTTGTAGAAAGGGGGTATTTCACTTAGCTTGCTGAAAGGTTTGGATATAGGTTCATATACATGCAGAGAGCAAACAGTAAGTTGCGGCAACAAGGACTGAGAAATCACTTTTCTGGTCCGGAGTTTTACTTACCCTTCCCCATGTTAAATCCCTTTTCCAAATCAAAATTGGCGTTGGCAATAACGGCCTCTTCTGGTTTGATATATAGCACGGTCATTCACCTTTGTTTCGCATCTTACCTAATCTTTTCTCACACACCGTCCTTCATGACCTTCCCATTAGTGACTTCGCGAATTTCGGTCCTGCCTGCCTTTGTCCTTCCTCGCTTTTCGACCTTGACACCCTTAATGACTTCTTTACTGCCTCCGGGCTACTGCTTCCAGGCTACTGCCTCCAGGCTACTGCCTTCCATCCATTTCTCCAACTTACAAGATCAGTACTTCCGGGCTTTGGCCCCTACTAAAGGCTTAACAGTTTCAACCTATTATGATTACCTCAACCATCATGGTTATCTCTTTTCCTTTGCTAGACTATGGAAATACCATCTTTTTTCTCGAATTTTCTTCTTTCAATGGTGCCTCATTCATGCACGTATTAACACCAAAGATAGGCCCTGTCGCTTTAATATCCCACTTAATCCTACTTGTGCCCTTTGTTTACTTCATGATGAATCCATTCACCATCTCTTTCTGGACTATGATTTTTTCTATCCCATCTGGACTGCGATTAGATCTTCCCTCCTTGGCTTCATCCCCACACTCTACTATTTTTTATGATTATTGGCAATACAACCCTCCAAATCAATATGTCGATATCTTTATGATATTTATTATCGGTGCATTTAGAGGGAACGTGATGCACATGTGTTTAACAAACCCAAAAGTAACTTTGCTGGAATCTGTAAACGCATTGTTTGCTTATTTCATATTTGGTCAGGGTTAGCTCACTCAGCCTCCTCAGGATTTCTCTACCACCAGTTGCCCCTACTAGTGAATCCCGAGGAAGCACCAGTGCCAACCCCCCTGCATGGGTTCCAAGATCGCAGCCTTGATCACCGTTGTGTAACATATTAGCAGTTTTTATCTTTACTCTCTTATTTAGACTATGTATATTATGAAAATATTTTTTTTTTGGGTCTGTTGTTGACTTTATGGATCATCTTTGATCATGGACTACTCATTTTGGCTACCGGTTTAGCCTATTGGCCGACTATATTATTATTACTTAACTAATCGGCGATGTAGCTCCACGCTACACGACCGTTTCTATCTAAAAATTATAATGTTAAACAACAACATGTCACTTTTTGAAATAATTAATAAATGTACAATTTGGGACAAGCACATGGATCTGTGAAATAAACAAACGGTTAAACAAATGCGGTCATGTGACCTTAGCGTTTCCAAATAAATATACAACTACATATTATAGTCATACCCTAAGCATATATATTTTTTCCAGTTTCATCGTTATAGATGAATGAAAACAAAATTATTCTACCATGCAAAAGACAATTTTCTAGGGTAGGATTATTGCACATTATATTAATGCTTACAATAATTCTGTAAGCATGATATATAACCATCCTCAGTTGCTCGTTAAAATTAAGGATAAACCCCATATCAATACTCTCAGTTATAAGCATCTTATACTCCACACACTTATGGAGTTGTGGGTATATTGAAATTTCAAGAAACACATTATTGCAGACAAAAAAAATAAAGTGAAAGCAAATGTTAATCTATTTAGCTTTATTTATTTACAGCTAGTAAATCATATTAGACATCGGTTTTAAGTATTGAATTATATAAAACCAATCATATTTAACAAAAATTGACATATTTAAACTATATAATCACCCTTGCTTGCCATAACAGAAAATAAAAATAGCAAGGGTCCTGCCTGAGCATTTTTCCTAAATGTATATTGGTGATTGATATTTTGGCTTTGATTTCCTATAGATCTAAGGATAGCCCAAAATTACGGGAACCAAATTTCACTTGAGGCATCTATAATTGGTGCAAGAGATTAAATCGTTAACCTTTGTGCTAAATATGAACCTGAGAAAAACTTGTGTTCTGTCCCTAATAATAAGAGGATACCTTGTATTAGTTTCAATTTAGATAACTACAACTTTGTTTTCTTCCCTAGGATCAGAATACTATTTTCGTTTCTCAAAACCAATCACTGAAGTTTGTCAGGTTTCTTATTTCAGCACATTAAATAAGACTAAATTCTATATTAGTGGTTAAAATACAATATTTTTATTGGTTTCTTATGAAAAAAATATAACTGAACCAATTAAAAATGACATATATGTTATAAAATAAAACATAACATATAATAAAAGAGATGCCATGTAACATCCCGTATTTTTAGTAATCGAATATTTAATATATTTTATTATTTTAAATATCGATTTGGAATTTGAAATGGATTTACAATATATAATTCACTTATTTAACGAAGTTTGAATGCATAATTTATATATAATTATAAATCGAGCTCGAAACGTCGTGTTATTTTGTAATTTACGATTTAAACTTCAACATACTGGACCCGATATAAGTCAGAATTCTGTGAAATAAGAAACGCCCGAATCGATTTGATTATACTTTTCTAGTGTAAGAGAAAAATCGAGATTTCATATTATAGATAGTTAGTTATGTCCAATTCAAATTTTCAAATAGTCGCTATGCAATTCGTTAATGAACGATAACGTATATTAAATAAATTAAATAGGAATTTTTATATATTTGAATATCGTTTAAACCAGAATTTTTAATTTTTAGTTTAAAGTACATATTGGTTTATGCTGAAGCTATAAAATGTTTCATTTAGAGATATACGGTAACAATAACTTATTATTATTTAATTTAAACTAAATTTGGATTTAATTATATTTTATCGATATTATATAGGCCTTCAAAATAGTTCTTTTCAAACAACCTTCGTTTTCGACGAAACAAATTTTATTGGAATATGTATAGTTAGTTATTGCTAGATTTCAACTTTGGAGCCAATCGGGGTTCATTTATCAATATGTGCAGTTTAAAGGTGAACCGTTGAATATATTGGAATTAAAATAAAAATGTTATGCAAACGAAGTCCGTTGTGAACAAATTAATTTCATTGGGACCGGAACGTTGAGACCTAGCGGTGTGTCCATTTCCATTGTGTTTAGAGTTTGTGTGTGACGATACGAATTTTACGGATACCGATAAGCAGTAAAATTAAATACCCTAAAAAAACAAAATAAAACTTCACGCTCAAGTTATTATCGCCTAACCTAACCTGCTCTATACTAACAAAGGACATCACGCAGCAGGCACCCTAAGATATTTCTTCTTCCCCTATGAGTTTTTAAATCAATCAACCTCCATTGAAAATGAAAACGCATAACCTTACTGCCTATTTCTTCTACAATCATCTTATGTATGCTAATATATTAGAGCACATGACTATGTGTAGAAGAAGACAGTAGAATGTTGGCAATGGCATGGGAGTGTAATTCATCGGTTCTGTCAGCATGGGAAAGGGACGTGAGTAGTTGGACTGTTAAGAAGAAATAAAAAAGGGGTAGCAGGTCAAACGTAACGGCCGAGGAGTGGGTTGTTTGATTACAAACAACATGAGTTTTTTTATGCATGCGTGGATGGGGGGTCTCGAAAAAGTGGACTAAAGGAAACTAGGCAGTTTAAAAAGAGGCGAATGAAGGTAAATAGCGGGGGTGGTATGCACAGCAGTAGTGGGAAGATGGGTTGGAGGGTGGTGTTTCATGCTGATTTAAGCAAAGGAGAGGAGCAAAACAGTAATGGGGCTGAGGAGATGACATTTCGAGTCCAAAGGACTCGGAGGCAGTTCGTTTTTTTGGGTTACAGGAATTCTGGAGCATGTTGTATTTTGTTGGGGAAGAAGGACACGCAGGTGTTGTGGGCTCATTCGAACGATGTAAGGCTCATTTAAATTTTGGTTAAAATTTATTTTACCCTTAACATAAATGTCAGCCTTTTGTTCGACATGGGAAACGAAAATTCCTATGGACCAATTATTAAAAATATACCGTACTTGATGGGGTTCTAAACTGTCTAATTATATTTTAATTGTGCCGAAACACTGACCGTTATAATGTGACTAATATTAATTACAATATGCCATATGGACCATATCATATTACACGTTAGAACATATATTTCTAATCCGTTTAATATAAAATATTATTTGGTTATAAATAAATATTAATTACATACCAAATATCGTATAAAATTTATATCTTTGCCATAAAGTGGTGGAGTGCAATGAAACAACCTAAGTCAGTCAGTAGCGGTAAACACGATATTATGGAGCTGGTTTGATCAGAGTTGGGTGCAGCCGAGAGTTTTAATTAAATTAAACACTCGTTTAATTTAATTAAATCGAACTGTTTCAGTGACAAACGAATCAAGGTGAGTTTATCTTACTCAGTTTTATCCCACTTATATTTTATATAAGTGGGGTTTAGATATCTATGTGCTATGGTTGTTAATTGTTTGATGAATCCTATGTAACAACCCGGAAATCTGAGCCAATTTAAATTTTTTATTTTGGCAATCTTGATGAATTTTGAATATTTAAAATGAATTATTTTAAATAATATTGATGAGAAATTTATTTTGAATAGAATCAGAACGTATATATTTATCTGAATCGTCGTTAGAATATAAATATTTTATTTTTAATTATATAAGGAATTGAAAATGGCGCGGTAGTTCGAAAATTCGATTTCAAATTTCAAATGAATGTACATGATTCAAAATAAACCGGATTTTAGCGAAACCAAAAATATTTGAATCTAATTGAGAACATCTTTCCAACGAATCCGAAAAATTGAAATTTCATAGCGGTAATCAAAAGTTACGTCCAGTTGAAAATTCAGAATAGTCGCTATGGAATTTTGGACCTTAAAAATAGCAATTTTGCAAACGACCGCGGTTTTCAACGAAACCACTTTTGTTGGATCCGAGATGTCAAATTATTGCTAGATTCCAAAATTCATGATTTTTCGAATCAATATGTGAGCGTGGCGAAGTAAAACGTGTTTTGACATTTACAGTCAATTTCGATCGACCAAAAAATGGCCATTTTTCAAACGGTCTCAGAATTTGACAAAATTAGTTTTTTAGGACCGTATCGTCAATACGAGGCTATAGAATATTTTTCGGGAATTTTTAGAGTCCATATATGGCCCCGGTGAATTGAAATGCGCTTTCAAATTCAACATATAGATTTATATTTTGATTTTGGTAGAAACTGATCGAAACGATCAAATTGACCTACGAAACATATCGCATTGTGTTCGGAATGGGGGTAATTAGCTAGGGGCGACAGTCGTTGGGTATCGTTCGGGGTTCGAAATAAAAAGTCAACTTTTTGAAGAAATAAATAATAAATAAATATTTTATAACTCCTATAACCCCGCTTTCTCCCTCTTACGGTTAGACCAGAAAAGATAAATAAAAAGAAAGAAAAGGGCTTCGTGCCCTAATCCCCGTCGTCGCGCCGCTGGGGGTGGGCCACCGCCGCCGCCCTTCCCATCAGACCCATCCGCCTTCCGATCGGCCTCCCCCCTCTACTGCTCCGACCAACAAACTGCAAATCCCCCCCAATCCTCAAACCGCGTCGCTCCGTCATCCACAGCCCCAAGCCCCACCAGCGGCCGCCGCAACCACCCATCGCTACCCACTGGCGATCCTCCCCAGGCCAACCGTGATGAACTACCCCTCCTCTCTCAGTTCAAAGAAAAAAAAACCTTTTCTTCGACCAATGTAAGTTCATTTATGATTTTTTTTTATTATAAAATACGTTTAGATTTTTTTGTTTAAATGAAAAGATTAGATTTTTAGATGAAGTATAAAGATTGATTTATATATATACTAGTGAAGTAAAAATATGATTTTTACTTCAATAAAAATAGGATCTTTATATGTGAAGCGAAAATAAAGATTTGATTTTTAATTTGAAATAGGTTAGATCTTTGAAAATAAAGATTAGATTTTTGACAATATAAACAAGTGATTTTTAACATTCAAAAGATTCGATTTTTATTATATATGAAGTGAAATAAAAAAAATTCGATCTTTATATAAGAAGTAGCGATGTAAAAATATAATTTTTATATAATGTAAAGTATAAAAATATAATTTTTATATATGTATGATAATAAAAATATGATTGTTCTAAGATAGAGAATATAAAAATACGATTTTTATATATGTTGTAGCGAAATAAAAATTCGATTATTATATGTGTAGCAGATTGAAAGTAGAATTTTTATATACTAGAGAATATAAAAATGTGATTTTTATATATGTTGTGGCTACAGACATCGAAAGTGACAAAAGGTGAGCACGATGAAGATTTTCTACATATGAAGAGTCGCGGCGTTTAGTTTAGCTCCTCGGTGAGAACTCCTCACTTTTAACTTAATTTCTAGTTGAAATATGTACCAGAATGCAGACGGTGCTTAGTAGCACCCGACACCCGTCGTCCACAGACCATGGACGACTTGGTTGATTTTGTGTGTTGTGAAAATAGATTGTGATGTGGAATGAATCGAAAGTATATTCATGTGTTGAAATAAAATATATATTCATGGGTTGAAATAAAATAAATATTCATTTACAAATCGAACGTTTTGTTTATGTACACCGATTTGACTGATATTGATTGGGACGATAAATTTTACACATCGCCCAACCGCACAAATAAAATCTGTGTTTGTTGATTTGAAACCCCACACGGGTGTTGGAATGAAATTGGACATACACTAATCCCAATAATTAGCTGTATGTCAATTGATTGATTGACAGGCTGTTATAACCGTTGAATATATATATATATATATATTTGATGCTTATACAGTGTAGAATACACTCTTGATGATGGTTGATCATTTATCGTTGCTATTATATACATGTGTTGTATGGAATCCATATAAATAATATTATATGGTAATTGAGTGGGACTCATTCCTATTTAGAAAAAAAAACCATGTGTTGAGTAAAGAAAAAATTCATGTGTTGAATAGAATATAAATTCATGTGTTGAATAAAATAAATATTCTTGTGTTGAATAAAACAAATATTCATGTGTTGAATAGAAGAAAACATTTATGTGTTAAATAAAAGCCGTGTTGATTAGATTGACGCCATTTTGATGTGAACGATATTTATATCAATTTTATTCATTTTTATAATGAATATAAAAAAGGAAGTGATTTCAAAATATAACGTTTTGAAAATATTATCATTTATAGATTAATGATATGGAATATTCAATTTTGACTAGAAATTGAATATGAAGTTGAAATCGTTTTGAAAACGAATTTAAAACGATTTATAAAATACGTTTTAAAAGGAAATCGATGAAATATATATAATATATATATATAATATATATAGAATGGCCTGAATAGAACGCGCCGCACCGCGGTAGTTCGCGAATTTCGACCATTGACTTCGAATGGATATTACGGGAGATCCGACTGTCGGATTCTCCTAAAACCAGAACCGTTGGGTTTGTATCGAAAAGAGCTTTCTAACGAATATTAGAAATTATAAATCTAACGGTTTGATTTGGAATTATATCCTAATCAAATTTGGAAAAGGTCGTTGTAAGTGCAGTTTGATGGCCGTTGATGGAAATCGACTGTACGGGCCCTGATAAAATTATTAAAAATAGTAATAATTTGTGTAAAATCATAAGAAATGATTTGTGAAGAATTGGGACGAAAAATTCCATATTTGAAAAGATAAAAACAGATTTTTATCGAAATGAACTAGTTTTGAACTAGAATTATAATCCCATTTATTTTTACAATAAATAAAGTAGATTTGAAAATAACCAGAATTTCCAATAATTGAATTGGAATGGATTTGAATCGAAATTGTCTTTGGAATATTTCGATGTTGGATTTCGTGATTATACAGATATTGTTATGGAAATTTGAAAGATATGTTTATATCGTTATTTCCAATACGATATTTGTTGGTCGTAGAATTTGATATTGAATATAAGCAGATATATTTTCTATTCAGAGCCTTGTATTTAATATCAAATGGGATTTGGGTTTGTCGTGAACGGTGTCTTCATTAACATTGTTCTTAAACCCAGTTGAGAAAAAGATTAAATCTTTTTATTTTGATTTAATAAAGTGTACCAATTAAATGGTATTTAATTGGAACTGAATTTGAATTGATTTTTGGGTTTACTGTGAACGGTGTTTTTAATAACACTTGTTCTTTAACCCGATAATTAATGAAATGTGATTTTGGGTTTATAGTGAACCGTGTTTTAAATGACATTGGTTCTTTAACCCAGTTAAAGACAGGATATGATTTCCCAAGTTAAACAATCATTGATAGTGATTATTGGGAAGATTAAAACCAAGTGGAGTTTTAATGAATCTTTAATTAGATTGAAATAATCGAGAATGGAGTATCACCAGTTTTGCTTCAGGCGATAGTTAAATCTTTAATTGAATTTGAACGTGAAATGGTAATTGAATTTACTGATAACACCGTGGTGTTAGATATGAAGTATTACCAGTTTTACTTCATGGGATGAATAGGTTGGGATTGGGAAATAAAATAAATGATTACTTCGATGTGGTTCGCTAATCCCGACTAATTTGAATTGATATTCAAAAGGAGATTAAAGAATAAATTTAAAGAATTTATCTGATAAAATTAATGGGAACCTTTCCCAAAGTGTAAGAATGTTTGAATAAAAGAATATTCGGAATTGGAATGAGGCGTATGTTGTGTTTGGGTAACACTTGTTTATTATATATGCGAGTTATTCAGAAAGGCCGGGTTTATCCCATTCTGAATAACTGATTCGACGATGTGTCAAGGATGAAGACGGTGGTCGAAGACCGGAGGTCTTCACATCGTTTGGTGATTGCTGATGATCTTGATTGGGTGGTACACCTAAGAGGAGGGAATCAGTTGGTGATCGTCCATACGTACTTGGAGATCGATGGACATGCGAGGTACAAGGTGCCTCCAGTTTCGTTAAGACCCAGAACGAACTTGTAAATGGACTGTGTGTCTGACATTGGGTTTTATTTTGTGTGATTGCTTTCTATTAAATATATATCTGTTTGGCGGCGGAGAATTTATTCTCTTGCTTAACGCCCTTATCTGAGACGTACGAGCTCAGGGGTCATATATTGATGGATATCAATCGCATGGAGTGAATTGCCTGTGTGGCATGCCTAAGTGGCAAATGATCAAGGCTTTTGTTGAAAAGCAGAGTCTTGTGGTTGACGATCAAAGCACCGCCTGTGTGGCATAGCTTTGTGTAACATTGATTCGCGAGCCTCACACCCCGGTTGTGAACGAAAAACGGGAGAGGGCCTCAGGGAGGACATGTGTTTCGTTCTAGCTAGGATGGTGTCAGTGACCTACCAGCCCTGACATTTATATTATTTTCACCTGTGTGGTTGTTGCGAGGCGCCTCAGATATATCAGTGACTGTATGGAGCCGATGGTGTCATTTGGCTCATTTACGCCCAAAAGGGTGGGGAAACGCAGTGTTCAGGCATTTTAATCCACATCGGTGGACCGACCTTGACGATCCAAGAGCTTGACTGAGTACTTGTCCTGAGGCTCGGGCTAGAGAGTCTCGAAATCAGTAAAAGGACTATCTTTTGCCTCGGTTCATAGATGGAAATCCAACTTCCAATACTTGACTTTGCGGTTTTGATTGTAGAGCCTAGTATTGGCGACATGATATATGGTACCCATGCCGTCTACGATTGATACTTATGATTTGAAGTTGTTTTATACACTATGCACTTATAATTGTATCAAATGATTTGTTTTAAACGTACCAAGCATGTTTGGCTATTATAAGGGAAAACCCTATCCCCCGTCTTGCGTTGCATTGTGTGATAGGACCTGGGTCTTATAATAGCTTCATTTTTCCAAAAAGCATTGCGCTGTTTTGTTATATGCACTGGTATTCTTGGGAGGAAACCCGTTCCGTGTTATACGGCGTGGTCCCTTGATTTACTTTATTTTAAAATAAAGATAAATAATTGTTTTAGTTCTCACACCAGTCACAAGACTGACCCAGAGTTTATTGTTTTAACCTATACTCTGGATGCCCTTATTTTGACACGGGCAGCTAGTAGTTTTGGTTTTGCAGATTTATATTCACAGGATCCTGATTTACAGCTGAAGCAATATTCGGAAAGCTTTGTATCCGTGTATCTATTTTTCAGTTGTGCCTTGTATTGTTTTTTCGCTGCGATGTATTTAAATGTAATTTAAACCTCTGATATTTTCTGTGTAATATTTATTCATACTCTGTAATATTCTTGTATTCTGATGGAATTGTTGTAATTAACAATGAAATGTTTTTCCGTTTGTGTTCTGATTCGTCTTGTCCTCAACTCAATCCGGGATTTCCTGTAAGGGGGATTTTGGGTCGTTTCATTTTGGTGTCAGAGCTTTGGTTTACAGAGCCCGGAGAACAAGACACGTTAGAACCAAACGAAAGAATTCATCAGAGATTGGATTAGTAATATCCAATGAGAATGGCTCGTTAGAGATGGGATCAGTAGTATCCTAGAACGAGTGTGAAGAGTATATTTTTAAAATGAAAACGAATTTTATTTTGAAAATTTAGACTTTATTCAACGTATTCAAATATTTATTTGTATTGGATTTGGACAATCAAGTATATAAATATTTTGCATATGCGTCTGATCCGCGTGTATTCGAAGTTTTAATATACTGGATGGATATAGAGTCACACCCTAGTCGCCCGGGCATGATTCTACAGATGACGTACGGCATCAGTGGTCTGTTTTCGAGTTTCGAAGGTGTGATATTTATATATTTCCATTAGACTGGTGTGAGAACCAAATCTTACATAGGATTATATGTTGTGATTTGGCATCAAAAATCTGATTTTTAGACTATATACCAAAGTTATGTATTTGAAAAGATAATCAACTAATTGATTGCTGATTGTGTTGTTTGATTATTGGATGATTAATTAAATTTGAACCATATTACCAAATTGAACCAAATAGTGAATTATATTGAAAATTTATCGCATTTGCATGCATATATATGTACTTACATTGAACAGGTCATAGCAAGAAGGCTAGCGAAGAGGAATAAAATTGTTTGCCCGACAAATAGGTATATGTTTATTGTATTCCTTGGGTTTTTGATGATTTTATGAGCCGATTGGCTAGCTGCTTGGTTGTTTCTTTTTGGATTGGTGAGGGCCATGGGAGGCTATTTGAAATATCCCGAAGCTCCCGGTGCAGGGGAGTTTATGGCGAAATTTTTGAAAATTTAGGGTGTTAGCCAAACTTTTGAAAATTTTGAAAAGTTCTTAGAAACTGAAAAGTTGAAGAACTTAAACCATAATGAAAATAATAGAAGTTGAGTTGACTAGTTAAACAACTTTCAGCTTCGTTCCTTTTTGGGGATGAAAAGTTTTAAGTGAGGGAGATTGTAACAACCCGGAAATCTGAGCCAATTTAAAATTTTTATTTTGGCAATTTTGATGAATTTTGAATATTTAAAATGAATTATTTTAAATAATATTGACGAGAAATTTATTTTGAATAGAATTAGAACGTATATATTTATTTGAATCGTCGTTAGAATATAAATATTTTATTTTTAATTATATAAGGAATTGAAAATGGCGCGGTAGTTCGAAAATTCGATTTCAAATTTCAAATGAATGTACAGGATTCAAAATAAACCGGATTTTAGTGAAACCAAAAATACTTGAATCTAATTGAGAATATCTTTCCAACGAATCCTAAAAATTGAAATTTCATAGCGGGAATCAAAAGTTACGTCCAGTTGAAAATTCTGAATAGTCGCTATCGAATTTTGGCCCTTAAAAATAGAAATTTTGCAAACGACCTCGGTTTTCGACGAACCCACTTTTGTTGAATCCGGGATGTCAAATTATTGCTAGATTCCAAAATTCATGATTTTTTGAATCAATATGTGAGCGTGGCGAAGTAAAACGTGTTTTGACAGTTATGGTCAATTTTGATCGACCAGAAAATGACCATTTTTCAAACGGTCTCAGAATTTGACGAAATTAGTTTTGTTAGGGTCGTATCGTCAATACGAGGCTAGAGAATATTTTTCGGGAATTTTTAGGGTCCGTATGTGGCCCCTGTGAATTGAAATGCGCGTTCAAATTCAACATATAGATTTATATTTTGATTTTGGCAGAAACTAATCGAAACGATCAAATTGGCCTACGAAACATATCGCATTGTGTTCGGAATGGGGGTAATTAGCTAGGGGCGACAGTCGTTGGGTCTCGTTCGGGGTTCGAAATAAAAAGTCAACTTTTCTAAGAAATAAATAAATATTTTATAACTCCTATAACCCCCCTTTCTCCCTCTTACGATCAGACCAGAAAAGATTTAAAAAAAAGGAAAAAAAGAAAAAGGGCTTCGTGCCCTAATCCCTGTCGTCGCGCCGCCGGGGGGTGGGCCACCGCCGCCGCCCTTCCCTTCAGACCCCTCCCCCTTCCGATCCGCCTCCCCCCTCTACTGCTCCGACCAGCGAACCGCAAATCCCCCCCAATCCTCAAACTGCGTCACTTCGTCATCCACAACACCAAGCCCCACCAGCGGCCGCCGCAACCACCCACCGCTACCCACTGGCGATCCCCCTCCCCAGGCCGACGGTGATGAACCACCCCTCCTCTCTCAGTTCAAAGAAATAAAAAACTCTTTTCTTCGACCAATGTAAGTTCATTTCTGTTATTTTTTTTTTTTGCTTATATTTTTTTTTGTTTGAATGAAAATATTAGATTTTTAGATGAAGTATAAAGATTGATTTATATATATATATATATATATACTAGTGAAGTAAAAATATGATTTTTACTTCGATGAAAATAGGATCTTTATATGTGAAGCGAAAATAAAGATTTGATTTTTAATTTGAAAAGGTTAGATCTTTGAAAATAAAGATTAGATTTTTGACAATATAAAGAAGTGATTTTTAACATTCAAAAGATTTGATTTTTATTATATATGAAGTGAAAAAAAAAATCGATCTTTATATAAGAAGTAGCGATGTAAAAATATAATTTTTGTATAATGTAAAGTGTAAAAATATAATTTTTATATATGTATGATAATAAAAATATGATTTTTATAAGATAGAGAATATAAAAATACGATTTTTATACATGTTGTAGCGAAATAAAAATTTGATTATTATATGTGTAGCGGATTGAAAATAGAATTTTATATACTAGAGAATATAAAAAATGTGATTTTTATATATGTTGTGGCTACAGACATCGAAAGTGACAAAAGGCGAGCACGATGAAGATTTTCTACATATGAAGAGTCGCAGCGTTTGGTTTAGCTCCTCGATGAGAACTTCTCACTTTTATTTTAATTTCTAGTTGAAATATATACTAGGATGCAGACGGTGCTTAGTAGCACCCGATACCCATCGTCCACAGACAATGGACGACTTAGTTGATTTTGTGTGTTGTGAAAATTGATTGTGATGTGGAATAAATCGAAAGTATATTCATGTGTTGAAATAAAATATATATATTCATGGGTTGAAATAAAATAAATATTCATTTACAAATCGAACGATTTGTTTATGTACACCGATTTGACTGATATTGATTGCGACGATAAATTTTACACATCGCCCAACCGCACAAATAAAATCTGTGTTTGTTGATTTGAAACCCCACACGGGTGTTGGGATGAAATTGGACATACATTAATCCCAATAATTAGCTGTATGTCAATCGATTGAGTGACAGGCTGTTATAAGTGTTGAATATATATATATATTTGATGCTTATACAGTGTAGAATACACTCTTGATGATGGTTGATCATTTATCGTTGCTATTATATACATGTGTTGTATGGAATCCATATAAATAATATTATATGGTAATTGAGTGAGACTCATTCCAATTTAGAAAAAAAATCATGTGTTGAATAAAATAAATTTATGTGTTGAATAAAAAAAATGTTCATGTGTTGAATAGAATATAAACTCATGTGCTGAATAGAATAAATATTCATGTGTTGAATAAAATAAATATTCATGTGTTGAATAGAAGAAAACATTCATCTGTTGAATAAAAGCTGTGTTGATTAGATTGACGCCATTTTGATGTGAACGATATTTATATCGATTTTATTCATTTTTATAATGAATATAAAAAAGGAAGTGATTTCAAAATATAACGTTTTGAAAATATTATCATTTATAGATTAATGATATGGAATATTCAATTTTGACTAGAAATTGAATATGAAGTTGAAATCGTTTTGAAAACGAATTTAAAACGATTTATAAAATACGTTTTAAAAGGAAATCGATGAAATGTATATAATATATATATAGAATGGCCTGAATAGAACGCAACGCGCCGCGCCGCGGTAGTTCTCGAATTTCGACCATTGACTTCGAATGGATATTACGGGAGATCCGACCGTCGGATTCTCTAAAACTGGAACAGTTGGGTTCGTATCGAAAAGAGCTTTCTAACAAATATTAGAAATTAGAAATTTAATGGTTGGATTTGGAATTATGTCCAAATCAAATTTGGAAAAGGTCGCTGTAAGTGTATTTCGATGGCCGTTGATGGAAATCGACTGTAGGGGCCTTGATAAAATTATTAAAAATAGTAATAATTTGTGTAAAATCATAAGAAATGATTTGTGAAGAATTGGGACGAAAAATTACATATTTGAAAAGATAAAAACAGATTTTTATCGAAATGAACTCGTTTTGAACTAGAATTATAATCCCATTTATTTTTACAATAAATAAAGTGGATCTGAAATGGTTTTGAAAATAACCAGAATTTCCAATAATTGAATTAGAATGGATTTGAATCGAAATTGTCTTTGGAATATTTCGATGTTGGATTTCGTGATTATACAGAAATTGTTATGGAAATTTGAAAGATATATTTATATTGTTATTTCCAATACGATATTTGTTGGTCGTAGAATTTGATATTGAATATAAGAAGATATATTTTCTATTCAGAGCCTTGTATTTAATATCAAATGGGATTTGGGTTTGTCGTGAACGGTGTCTTCATTAACACTGTTCTTAAACCCAGTTGAGAAAAAGATAAATCTTTTTATTTAGATTTAATGAAGTGTACCAATTAAATGGTATTTAATTGGAATTTAATTTGAATTGATTTTTGGGTTTATCGTGAACGGTGATTTAAATAACACTTGTTCTTTAACCCGATAATTAATGGAATGTGATTTTGGATTTATATTGAACCGTGTTTTAAATGACATTGGTTCTTTAACCCAGTTAAAGACATGATATGATTTCCCAAGTTAAACAATCATTGATAGTGATTATTGGGAAGATTAAAACCAAGTGGAGTTTTAATGAATCTTTAATTAGATTGAAATAATCGAGAATGGAGTATCACCAGTTTTGCTCCAGGCGATAGTTAAATCTTTAATTAGATTTGAACGTGAAATGGTAATTGAATTTACCGATAACACCGTGGTGTTAAATATGAAGTATTACCAATTTTACTTCATGGGATGAATAGGTTGGGATTGAGAAATAAAATAAATGATTACTTCGGTGTGGTTCGCTAATCCCAACTAATTTGAATTGATATTCAAAAGGAGATTAAAGAATAAATTTAAAGAATTTATCTTTGATAAAATTAATGGGAACCTTTCCCAAAGTGTAAGAATATTTGAATAAAAGAATATTCGGAATTGGAATGAGGCGTATGTTGTGTTTGTGTATCACTTGTTTATTATATACGCGAGTTATTCAGAAAGGTCGGGTTTATCCCATTCTTAATAACTAATTCGACGATGTGTCGAGGATGAAGACGGTGGTCGAAGACCGGAGGTCTTCACATCGTTTGGTGATTGCTGATGATCTTGATTGGGCTGTACACCCAAGAGGAGGGAATCAGTTGGTGAATGTCCAGACGTACTTGGAGATCGATGGATATGCGAGGTACAAGGTGCCTCCGGTTTCGTTCAGACCCAGAACGAACTTGTAAATGGACTGTATGTCTGACATTGGATTTTATTTTGTGTGATTGCTTTCTATTAAATATATATCTGTTTGGCGGCGGAGAATTTATTCTCTTGCTTAACGCCCTTATCTGAGACGTACGAGCTCAGGGGTCATATATTGATGGATATCAATCGCATGGAGTGAATTGCCTGTGTGGCATGCCTAAGTGGCAAATGATCAAGGCTTTTGTTGAAAAGCAGAGTCTTGTGGTTGACGATCAAAGCACCGCCTGTGTGGCATAGCTTTGTGTAACATTGATTCGCGAGCCTCACACCTCGGTTGTGAACCAAAAAACGGGAGAGGACCTCAGGGAGGACATGCGTTTCCTTCTAGCTAGGATGGTGTCAGTGACCTACCAGTCCTGACATTTATATTATTTTCACCTGTGTGGTTGTTGCTGTTGCGAGGCACCTCAGATATACCAGTGACTGTATGGAGCCGATGGAGTCATTTGGCTCATTTACGCCCCAAAGGGTGGGGAAACGCAGTGTTCATGCATTTTAATCCACATCGGTGGACCGGCCCTGACGATCCAAGGGCTTGACTGAGTACTTGTCCTGAGGCTCGGGCTAGAGAGTCTCGAAATCGGTAGAGGGCTATCTTTTGCCTCGGTTCACAGATGGAAATCCAACTTCCAATACGTGACTTTGCGGTTTTGATTGTAGAGCCAAGTATTGGCGACATGATATATGGTACCCATGCCGTCTATGATTGATACTTATGATTTGAAGTTGTTTTATACATTATGCACTTATAATTGTATCAAATGATTTGTTTTAAACGTACCAAGCATGTTTGGCTATTATAAGGGAAAACCCTATCCCCCGGCTTGCGTTGCATTGTATGATAGGACTTGGGTCTTATAATAGCTTCATTTTTACAAAAAGCATTGCGTTGTTTTGTTATATGCACTGGTATTCTTGGGAGGACACTCGTTCCGTGTTATATGGCATGGTCCCTTGATTTACTTTATTTTAAAATAAAGATAAATAACTGTTTTAGTTCTCACACCAGTCACATGACTGACCTGAAGTTTATTGTTTTAACCTAAACTCTGGGTGCCCTTATTTTGACACGGGTAGTTAGTAGTTTTGGTTTTGCAGATTTATATTCACAGGATACTGATTTACAGCTGAAGCGGTATTCGGAAAGATCTGTATCCGTGTATCTGTTTTTCAGTTGTGCCTTGTATTGTTTTTCTGCTGCGATGTATTTAAATGTAATTTAAACCTCTAATATTTTCTGTGTAATATTTATTCATACTCTGTAATATTCTTGTATTCTGATGGAATTGTTGTAATTAACAATGAAATGTTCTTTTGTTTGTGTTCTAATTCGTCTTGTCCTCAACTCAATCCGGGATTTCCCGTAAGGGGGATTTCGGGTCGTTTCATCCTGAATATATATATTTATATGTGTTGACTAAACTGGTTAAATTAAACATTCGTTTAATTAATTTGAACCAATCGTTGTATTTAACGATTATTTCCAAATGAGGTAACTTACCTCGTTGGTTACGTTTATAAAAATATAAACGTATTAAATTGAGATGTGAATGTTTAGATTGCTGCTATTGTTTGATTGTTGAATATTAATCTATTTATTGGAATAGAAGATTTTATTTGAGATAATGTGTTTGGATGCAAGGAAAAACAGGTTGGAGGGATACAACTGGATTCCTCAAAAATCTATTGTTTGTTTTCAGATTACAATTATATGAACTATTTAACCGATATGATTGGATGATTGATTTGATCATTGTTTGCTGAATTTAAATTCAACTTTTGTTTTTTTATTAACCAATGACAAGTATTGGTTGAGTAATTGGCAGCAGTTGGCCTGAAAATAAATCATTTTATAAATGTTGATTTGTCATCAAGTAAATCGACAGTAATGAAGTTATAAAATTTATTTGATAACTAATGATAGATTTTAAATCTATTATTTTAAATATTAGTTAATAAAGGAAATTAATATGTATTATATTTTATTCAAATTTTTAAGTAAATATTAAATGATTTTATAAATCAATTCTTTTGTTAATAAAATTTATAAGCGGGCAGGGAGAAATGAACATAATTGTTAAGACTTGGACTAATTATTTCTCAAAGAAAATCTAATGGAATTATTTAAATTAATTATATTATTAATTAATTTAAAAGAAGGGCTAGTTAGAGTTGATTAACGAAATAATCGTAGTTCAAGTTGGCGAAGTCAACTAATTTAATTGGAATTGGTTATTTGATTTGTTTGAATTAATATATTGTACTAGATTAATGAATATTTGTTTTAATCTAATAAGATTTAAAAAGAGATTTACTATTTATTAAGTTAATAAAGAACTTAACTATTTATATGGTCATTAACGAGGAAATTAATTATTTTAATTAATAATAATGTAAGAGGTTAATGTTTAAATGAAATTCATTTAATTAAGTAATCGAAGTTGGTTTGAAACTTGATTGAATTAAGAGAGGAGTTTATGAACAGAATTTATTACAAAACTGAGTTTTATAAGCTAAGTTAACAAAGGGATTTTAAGCCGATACGATAGGTTAAAATAAGTGTTTACTTAATACTTAAATTAGGTAAGAAGGAATCAAGATAAATAGGGTTTTATATTAAATTTGGGAGTTATAAACGATGTTTATAAAAAGGGAAGTAAGGCTAAACGTTATTAATGTTGATTAATAATGGAATTGGAACGAGATTTTCAAAGTGGAAAATGGTTGAATGGATTCGAAGTGGAATATAATGGGTTGATAACGAGTTAAGATAAGAATTAGAACCTAACTAGAGATTGGTTGAGTTGAGTGATTTTCTGAGTGTTAATCTGATGTTGATTTCGGTCTTCGGGGTTGATACTTAGGAAATTATCCGCTTACCAATTTATAGTCAGGGATTAATGGATGTTAAAATACGAAATGCATAAATGATGTTTGTAATTAATGTTTTGAAATAATAGTAAATTAGAAACGGGATTGGTTATTAAATATTTTTCCAAATACTAGATTGAAATGGTATTGAGAAGATAAATATATTGAAATGAGAATTGAATACCATGTTTAAAAATATGGAAAGTTTTAGAAGTTTAATTAACCATTCGTTAGTTATTTTTAATTAAAAGGGCCAAGTGACGCTAAGCGCTAAACCAGTGAATTTATATTATTTTTATGGTTGAATGGTTGTTTATCTGATAGTTAAATAACCGACTATCAAATTTGGATTATATGATTGTTGGTATGGAAAGACTGGGATTGAATTTATATTCGAAAACCATTCCAACCAACAAATACGTGAACGATGAAAGATATAAGACCGGGTTTAACAAGTTCAGGTTATTGGATATTACGAAGTTCAGAAGACGTGCTGGAGGAGTACAGACGTATTAGTTACTATTCCGCTGTGTGTTGTATATGAGGACATGATATTATAATTGTCCAGATATGTTGATGTACTCTGAAAATTGTATGTTTTATTTTAATCTCTCAATAAATATTTATTTCTATATTATATTTTGTTCCGTTGTGATGTGAGACTCTGATTCTGTTGTGTTAGTTCTTCTTCTTCTATTCTAATATTTCTTTCTTTCTTATCTCACCTTCTAAATTCTTTCCATTGGCATATGGATTACCAATACAGTTTGGGTTGGACTGTTGTTGTTTGGTCAGCTCAAAAGGTACCGGAAATTTGGGTCGTCACATGCCATTAGAGAGAACAGGAGATATAACGGTGAGACCTTTAGTTTCTGTTGATTCAAGTGTATCTAATTTCTAGTAAATTGGCTCCTTTATATATAGGGTTTGGAGCTGATTTTAAACTTATCCCTGTGATGTGGGACTAAACAGAATATTACAAAAACATATTCACTCTTATATATTACAACACTCCCCCTTGAATATGCTCTTCAAAATCTTGAATGCTCTACTAAAGTTGTCCCTTTTAAATATATGATGATTGCTCCCCTTTATTATTATCTTGCTTATATATATTCGTTCAATCGGTACAACTGTAACAACCCGAAAAATCAGAACAATTTAAAATTTTTATTTTGGCAATTTTAATGAATTTTGAATATTTAAAATGATTAATTTTAAATAATAATGACTAGAAATATATTTTGAATATAATTAGAATGTACAAATTTATTTAAATCAAAATTAGAATATAAATATTTATTTTAATTATAAAAGGAATTGGAAATGGCGCGGTAGTTTGAAATTTCGATTTCAAATTTCAAATGAATGTACAGGATTCAAAATGAAACAGATTTTGGTGAAACTAGAAATATTTGAATCAGTTTGAAAATATCTTCCAAACAAATCTGAAAAATCCAGATTTCATAGCAGGAATAAAAAGTTATGCCCATTTGAAAATTCAGAATAGTCGCTACGGAATATAGCCCTTAAAAATAGCGATTTTGCAAACAACCTCCGTTTTCGACAAAACTACTTTTGTTAAATCCGGAATGTCAAATTATTGTTAGATTCCAATTTTAATAATTTTTGGAATCAATATGTGAGCGTGGCACATTTAAACGTGTTTGGTCATTTCAGTTTGAATATAATCGACTGGAAAATGACCGTTTTTCAAACGGTCTCCAAAATCGATGAAATTAGTTTTGTTAGGACCGTATCGTCATAACATAGCTAGATTTATTTTTCTGGAATTTTTGGGTTTAGCATGTGGTCCTGATAAATTAAAATATGCGTTAAAATTAAATATATACTGATTATATTTTAATTTTGATAAAAAACCGATTGTGAAAACCGAATTGGCTTGCAAAACATATCCCATTGTATTCGGAATGGGGCTAATTAGCTGGGGACGACAGTCGTTAGGCTTGGTTTGGGGATCGAATGGAAATTTCACTTTTTGGGAAAAAATAGAAGAAAAAATATACAAAATTATATAAATCCCTCTCTCCCCTTTCCTCTTTAACCGGTCAGAATTTCAAAGGAAAAAAAGAGAAAAAGGAAAGGGGATCGAACCCATCGCACCCCTAATAGCCGTCACGTGCCCTTCCCCAGCCGCGGCGCCAGAGCGCGCCACCACCCCCTCAGTCTGCGCTCCTCTCACCTCTCCTCCGCTCTCTCTCTAAACCCGTTGGCCCTAAACCCTAGAAACCCCCGCCGCCCTCGCTGTAGCCGCCGCCACTGCAACCTTACCCCGACGCCGACCAGTGGAGCACCACCAACCAACTCTGACCCAGCAGCCACCCCCTCTCAACCCTAACGAAGACCAGACAATCCCCTTCCTTCAAATCAGTGGATTAATGAAAAGAAAGTGAGTTTTATTTTATTTTTATTTGTTATAATTATATAAAAATATCACCTTTAGTTATATAAAGATATAAATTTTAGTAATAGGAGAAGATATGATTTTTCGATATGAAAAGAAGGGTTTTTATGAATAATGTGAAGTTAGGGTTTTTAATGATAAAAAGTTATGATTTTTATTAATATAAAAATACAACTTTTAATAACATATAAAGATTATACTTTTATACATATAAAGATTATATTTTTATATATATAAAGATTATATTTTTATAAATAAAAAGATTATATTTTTATAGCGAAAAGATTATATTTTAATAGCGAAAAGATTAATTTTTTATAAAGGAGAGGGTTTGATTTTTTAAAGTAGACATCGATATAAAAATATGATTTTTATGTTGAAGGAGAAGTTAGAAAGATATGATTTTTATGATACAAAGATCCGATTTCTAAATATATAAAAATTCGATTTTTATACATGAAGTGATATTATAAAGATGTGATTTTTATATGAATTACATTAAAATAAAAACGCGATTTTTATTTAAAATAACCTCGTTATAAAAATATGATTTTTATATACGAGGTAGCGATATTGAAATGTGACTTTTAATATAAACATCATATTAAAAAAATGTGATTTTTACTATGAATAGCGTAAAACAGATTACGTTGGGATTACGGTGAGGAACACAACACACGCGAATGAAATCCAAATCCGAACCGTTCAGAAATAAAGAATGACGGAGTGGAAACCAAAGGTGAGAACTTCTCACTATAATTTCTTGCACAGTTATTTATTTTATAACTGCATATATGAATTGCTCCTCGTGATCCACAGACCAAGGACGACTTGTTTGATTGGACTGTATTGTATTGTATTGTATTATATTGTGTTGTGATGTATGGATAGAATATATAAAATATTCATGTGTATAGAATAAAATATTTGAACAATATAAATATCATTTTTATTGTATATTTGGATTGTATAACATATTCATGTGTTGAAATAAATATTTATAAACAAATCGGACGATTTGTTTATGTACACCCATTTATCAGATACTGATTAGGACAATATATTATACACATCGCCCAACTGCACAAATAAAATTTGTGTTTGCTGTTTGAAAACCCCACATGGGTATTGGGATGATATTTGACATACACTGATCCTGATAATTAGTGGTATGTCAATCGATGGGTTGACAGGCTGTGATGAACGTTATTTATTTATTTTAACGCTTATACAGTTGTGTAATGCACTCTAGATGATGGTTGACTGTGTTTGATTATTGTTGTGTGCATATGTGTATGAAATCCATATAAATAAAATTATATGGTAATTGACTGTGTCTGATTCCAGTTCAGAATTAATGAATATTTTAAAATAATTTTCAGTGAATATTGAAATGTGAAGCCGTGTTAAGCAGTTAAACGCCATTTTAACACGAACGGGAATATTGTCGATTTTATTCATTTCAAAATGAATATCGAAAAGTGATATATTTGATATTTTGAAAATATTATCATTTAAATATTAAAATGATATGGAATATTCAAATTTGATTTGAAATTTGAAATGAAATTGAAATCGTTTTAAAATGAATTTAAAACGAATTTATTAAGGAATATTCAAATTTGATTTGAAATTTGAAATGAAATTGAAATCGTTTTAAAATGAATTTAAAACGAATTTATTAAGGAATATTCAAATTTGATTTGAAATTTGAAATGAAATTTAAATGAAATTTAAATGAAATTGAATTCGTTTTAAAATGAATTTAAAACGAATTTATTAAGGAATATTCAAATTTGATTTGAAATTTGAAATGAAATTGAAATCGTTTTAAAATGAATTTAAAACGAATTTATTAAGGAATATTCAAATTTTATTTGAAATTTGAAATGAAATTGAAATCGTTTTAAAATGAATTTAAAATGAATTTATAAAGGAATATTCAAATTTGATTTGAAATTTGAAATGAAATTGAAATCGTTTTAAAATGAATTTAAAACGAATTTATAAGGGGATGTTCAAATTTGATTTGAAATTTGAAATGAAGTTGAAATCATTTTGAAAACGAATATAAAACGATTTATAAAATACATTTTAAATGGAAATCGATGAAATATATAATATATATATATATATATTATATTTAATGGCCTGAATAGAACGCGCCACGGTAGTTCACGAATTTCGACCATTGACTTCGAATGGACATTACGGGAGATCCGACCGTCGTATTCTCCTAAAGCCGAAACCGTTGGGTTTGTATCGAATAGAGATTTTCAACGAATATTAGAGATTTGAAATCTAACGGTTGGATTTGGAATTATGTCCAAATCAAATTTGGAAAAGGTCGTTGTAAGTGCAGTTCGACAACCGTTTTTGGAAATTGACCGTACGGGCCTTGATAAAATTAATAAAAATATTAATAATTTGTGTAAAATCATAAGAAATGATTTGGAAAGAATTGGGATGAAAAATTCCATATTTGAAAAGATAAAAAAATATTTTTATTAAAATGAACTAGATTTGAAATCCAATAATTTTTAGATAAAATAAATTGGATTTTTGAAGTGGTTTTAAAAATAACCAGGATTTCCAATATATGAATTGGAATGGATCTGAATCGAAATTATCTTCAGAATATTTCGATGTTGGATTTCGTGATTATACAGATATTGTTATGGAAATTTGAAAGATATATTTATATCGTTATTTCCAATACGATATTTGTTGGTTGTAGAATTTGATATTGAATATAAGCCGATATATTTTCTATTCAGAGCCTTGTATTTAATATCAAATGGGATTTTGGGTTTGTCATGAACGGTGTCTTAAATAACACCGTTCTTAAACCCAGTTGAGAAAAGAATAAATCTTTAATTGAGATTTAAAGAAGAATTACCAATTAATTAACATTTAATTGGAATTGAAAATGGAATGGGAATTGGGTTTATCATGAACTGTGTTTTTAATGACATTCGTTCTTTAACACGATTTACAGTGAAATGAGATTTGGAATTTATAAATCTTTTTGTTAAGGTTTAAAGGAGATTTTCCAAAGTAAAGTTTTCCAATTTAATACAATAAATTGGGATGGAATGGAATTCGATTTGGTAATAATCGAAGTGAATTTTTGTGGAGGAAGATTGCTAATATATATGGAATTTAAAAGGCTTTGCCATTATTCCATTTATATTATTAGTCGGATATGGGAGTTTATATCGATTATATATATTGATCTGTTTTCCATAAAGATTCCATGATTAATGGAATGTTATTTTGGATTTTTCGTGTGCTGTGTTTTAAATGACATTAGTTTTTTAACCCAGTTAAATACAGGATTTATTTCCTGAATTTGAATAATCATTAAGTAATGATTTTTGGAGATTAAAACTAAATGGAGTTTTAATGAATCTTTAATTAGATTGAAAGGTGAATCTGATAACTAAAATTATCAAATTTAAGACATGGTCGAGAATGGAGTATCACCAGTTTTGCTCCAAGCGATAGTTAAATCTTTAATTAGATTTGAACGTGAAATGGTAATTAAATTTACCGGTAAGACCGTGGTGTTAGATATGGAGTATTACCAGTTTTACTCCATGGGATAAATAGGTTGGGATTGGGAAATTAAACAAATGATTACTTCGGTAAGATTCGCTAATCCCGACTAGTTTGGATAAACCTTAATTTGGTTTGAATTGAAATCCAATGGAAGATGAAAGAATAAATTTAAAAAATTTATCTTTGATAAAATTAATGGGAACCTTTCCCAAAGGATATGAATATTTAAATAAAAGAATATTCTGGATTGGAATGAGGCGTATGTTGTGTTTTTATAACACTTGTTTATAAGATACGCGAGTTATTCAGAAAGGCCTGGTTTGTACCCATTCTGAATAACTGATTCGACGATGAAGACGGTGGTTGAAGACCGGAGGTCTTCACATCGTTTGGATGATTACTGATGTCTTGATTGGGCAGTACACCTAAGACGAGGTAATAAGTGGTGATGGTCCAGACGTACTTGGAGATCGACCGGATATGCGAGGACCTCTCTCTTGTATTGGATATATGGGACGAGGAATAAGGTGCCTCTGGTTTCGTTCAGACCCATAACGAACTTGTAAACGGATGTGTGTCTGACATCGGATTTCATTCCATGTGATTGATAGACATTGATTGCATAGCGTGAATTGCCTGTGTGGCATGCTGAGATGCAAGTGATCAAGGCTTCTATTGAAAAGCAGAGTCTTGTGGTTGATGATCAAAGCACGGATTTAATATAGCATAGCTTTGTGTATAGCATTAATTCGCGAGCCTCACACCTGGTGTGAACCAGAAACGGATAGGACTTCAGGGAGGGCATGTGTTTCCTTTTAGCTAGGAGTGGTGTCTGGGTTTTGCAAGCCCAGACATTTTACTTATGTGGATGATGGACAGCAAGGCTCCTCGGTTATATCGGTCACTGCGGTGCCAATGGATGGTTTGGTCGATATATGACCAGTTTACGCCCCATAGTGTGGGGAAACGTATTGCTCAGGCATTTTAATCCACTTCGTGTGGACCGGCCCTGATGATCCAAGGGTCAATGCGTTGTGACCCTAAGGCTCGAGCTAGACAGTCTCGAAGCAGTAAGGACGATCCTTTACAGATGGAAATCCAACTTCCGATACGTGACTTTGCGGTTTTAATTGTAGAACTAGTATGGTGACATGATATATGGTACTCATGTCGTCTATGATTGATGCATTCATATTTGAAGTTGCTTTATACACTATGCACTTATAGTAGTATCAAATGATTTGTTTTAAACGTACCAAGCATGTCTGGCTATTATAAGGGCCCTATCCTCCGGCTTGCGTTGCATTGTGTGACGGGATCTGGGTCTTATAATAGCTATATTTTTTCAAAAAGCATTACGTTGTTTGTTTGATGCACTGGTATTCTTAGAGGAAACCCGTTCCGTGCTATACAGCGTGGTCCCTTGATTTACTCTTAAAGTAAAGTTTTAAATAACTGTTTTAGTTCTCACACCAGTCACATGACTAACCTGGAGTTTAATGTTTTAACCTAAACTCTGTGTGCCCCTATTTCCAACACGGGCAGCTGGTAGTTTTGGTTTTGCAGATTTATATTCACAGGATCCAGGTTTACAGCTAGAATGATATTCGGAAAGCTCTGTGTCCGTGTATTTCCTTCAGTTGTGTTTTGTATTATTTTCCGCTGCATTGTAATTTGTAAATCTCTGATAATTATCAAATGTATATTATTTGTTCATACTCTGTATATTCTTGTACTCTGATGTAAATTATTGTAATAAGCAATGAATTGTTCTTCTGTTTATGTTCTGATTTTCGTGTTCTCATTACAATCCGGGCTTTCCTATATGGGGAAGTTTGGCTCGTTTCAGTTGGTATCAGAGCTTTGGTTTACAGAGTTCGAGAACAAGGCATATTAGAACCAAACGAAAGAATTCATCAGAGATTGGATTAGCAATATCCAATAAGAATGACTCGTTAGAGATAGGCTTAGTAGTATCCTAGAACGAGTGTGAAGAGTGAAAATTTTAAAAACCAAATTTAGTTTAAAATTTTATATCAAATTATTCGTATTAATATTTATTTTATATTGAATTTGGACAATCGAGTATATAAAGATTTTGCATATACGTCTGATCCACGTGTATACGAAGCCTCAATATACTGGATAGATATAGAATCGCACTCTAGTCGCTTGGAGATGACTCTGATGATACTGGCGCTTGACATGTCAGCATCAGTAGTTTGTGTTCGAGTTTCGAAAGTGGAATATCTATATATTTCCAATTAACTGGTGTGAGAACCAAAACTAGATAGGGATTATTGTTGTGAATTAGCGTCAAAAACATGATTTTGTGTATATATATATGTGTGTGTATATATATATATATATCAAAGTTACGAATTTGTAAATTAATCAACTAATTGATTGATGGTTGTGTTGTTTGATTATTAGTTTAACTAATAAAACCAGTATGATAAAGGAAAGATGAATTTAGCCAAATCGAAACAAATATTGAACTGAATTGAAAATTGGTTGAAATTGCATGCATGAACATGTATATACATTGAACAGGTTTAGGGATAAACTGCTAAGAAGAGAAATAAAATTGTATGCCCAACAATAGGTACGTGTTTACTAATTTTCTTTTTCTTTTAAAGGTTTATGAGCCTAAGGCTGGCTGCTTGGCAATTTTTCTTTTTCTTTTATAGGTTTATGAGCCTATGGCTGGCTTCTTGGCAATTTTTCTTTTTATTTTAAAGGTTTATGAGCCTAAGGCTGGCCGCTTGGCAATTTTTCCTTTTCTTTTAAAGGTTTATGAGCCTAAGGCTGGCCGCTTGACAATTTTTCTTTTTCTTTTAAGAGTTTATGAGCCTAAGGCTGGCCGCTTGGAATTTTCTTTTTCTTTTGGATAGGTGAGGGCCCTATAAGGCTAGTTGCGGTTTTAAATGTCTCCCCGTACAAAGGAGGTTATGGCGAATTTTTTCGAAAATTTAGGGTGTTAGTCAAATTTTTGAAAAATTAAAAAATTCTAAGAAACCGAAAAGTTGAAGAATGAAAGTTGAGTTGGTTTGTAAAACAACTTTCAACTCTGTACCTTTTCGAGGACGAAAAGATTTTAGGTGGGAGAGATTGTAACAACCCGGAAAATCAGAACCAATTTAAAATATTTATTTTGGCAATTTTAATGAATTTTGAATATTTAAAATGATTTATTTTAAATAATAACGACGTAAATATATTTTGAATAGAATTAGAACGTATAAAATTATTTAAATCGAAATTAGAATATACATATTTATTTTAATTATAAAAGGAATTAGAAATGGCGCGACAGTTTGAAATTTCGATTTCAAATTTCAAATAAATGTATAGGATTCAAAATGAACAAGATTTTGGTAAAACCAAAATTATTTGAATCTGTTTGAAAATATCTTTCCAACGAATCTGAAAAATTCAGATTTCATAGTGGGAATAAAAAGTTATGTCCAGTTGAAAATTCAGAATAGTCGCTATGGAATATAGCCCTTAAAAACAACGATTTTGCAACGACCTCCGTTTTCGACGAAAGTACTTTTGTTGAATCCGGAATGTCAAATTATTGTTAGATTCCAATTTTCATAATTTTTGGAATCAATATGTGAGTGTGGCACATTTAAACGTGTTTGGTCATTTCAGTTTGAATTTAATCGACTGGAAAATGACCGTTTTTCAAACGGTCTCAAAATTCGACGAAATTAGTTTTGTTAGGACCGTATCGTCAAAACATAGCTAGATTTATTTTTCTGGAATTTTTGGGTTCAATATGTGGTCCCGATAGATTAAAATGTGCGTTAAAATTAAATATATACTGATTATATTTTGATTTTGATGAAAAACCAATCATCACAGCCGAATTGACTTGCGAAACATATCCATTGTGTTCGGAATGAGGTAATTAGCTAGGGATGACAGTCATCGGGCTTAGTTTGGGGATCGAATCGAAATTTCACTTTTTGGGAAAATTAGAAGAAAAAAATATAAAATTATATAAATCCCTCTCTCCCCTTTCCTCTTTAACCGATCAACGCTTCAAAGAAAAAAACAAAAAAAGGAAAGGGGATCGATCCCGTCGCCCCCCTGATGGTCGTCGACGTGCCCTTCCCCAAACGCCGGGCCAGAGCGCGCCACCACGCCCTCAGTCCCCGCTCCTCTCTCCGCTCCTCCTTTCTCTCTCTCCAAACCCAATGGGCCGAAACCCTAGAAACCCCGTCGCCCTCGTTGTAGCCGCCGCCACTGCTACCCGACCCCGCTGCCGACCAGTGGAGCACCACCCGACCATCTCTGACCCAGCAACCGCCCCCTCTCAGCCCCAACGAAGACCAGACAACCCCCTTCCTACAAATTAGTGGATTAATGAAAAGAAAGTGAGTTTTATTTTTATTTGTTATAGTTATATAAAAATATCATCTTTTGTTATATAAAGATATAAATTTTAGTAATAGGAGAAGATATGATTTTTCGATATGAAAAGAAGGATTTTTATGAATAATGTGAAGTTAGGATTTTTAATGATAAAAAGTTATGATTTTTATTAATATAAAAATACGATTTTTAATAACATATAAAGATTATATTTTTATACATATAAAGATTATATTTTTATAAATAAAAAGATTATATTTTTATAGCGAAAAGATAATATTTTTATAGAGAAAAGATTATATTTTTATAATAGAAAAGATTATTTTTTATAAAGGAGAGGGTTTGATTTTTTAAAGTAGACATCGATATAAAAATATGATTTTTATGTTGAAGGAGAAGTTAGAAAGATATGATTTTTTATGATACAAAGATCCGATTTCTAAATATATAAAAATTCAATTTTTATACATGAAGTGATATTATAAAGATGTGATTTTTATATGAATTACATTAAAATAAAAATGCGACTTTTATTTATAATAACCTCGTTATAAAAGTATGATTTTTATATACGAGGTAGCGGTATAGAAATGTGATTTTTAATATAAACATCATATTAAAAAAATGTGATTTTTACTATGAACAGCGTAAAACAGATTACGTTGGGATTACGGTGAGGAGCACAACGCACGGGAATGAAATCCAAATCCGGACCGATCAGAAATAAAGAATGGCCGAGTGGAAACCAAAGGTGAGAACTTCTCACTATAATTTCTTGCACAGTTATTTATTTTATAACTGCATATATGAATTGCTCCCCGTTGTCCACAGACAATGAACGACTTGTTTGATTGGATTGTATTGTATTGTGTTGTGATGTATGGATAGAATATATAAAATATTCATGTGTGTAGAATAAAATATTTGAACAATAAAAATATCATTTTTATTGTATATTTGGATCGTATAACATAGTCATGTGTTGAAATAAATATTTATAAACAAATCGGACGATTTGTTTATGTACACCCATTTATCGGATACTGATTGAGACGATATATTTTACACATCGCCCAACTGCTCAAATAAAATCTGTGTTTGCTGTTTGAAAACCCCACACAGGTATTGGGATGATATTTGACATACACTGATCCCAATAATTAGTGGTATGTCAATCGATGGGTTGACAGGCTGTGATGAGTGTTATTTATTTATTTTTAATGCTTATACAGTTGTGTAATGCACTCTGGATGATGGTTGATTGTGTTTGATTATTGTTGTGTATATGTGTATGAAATCCATATAAATAAAATTATATGGTAATTGACTGTGCTTGATTCCAGTTTAGAATTAATGAATATTTTAAAATAATATTCAGTGAATATTGAAATGTGAAGCCGTGTTAAGTAATTAAACGCCACTTTAACACGAACGGGAATATTGTCGATTTTATTCATTTTATAATGAATATCGAAAAGTGATTTCAATATTTGATATTTTGAAAATATTATCATTTCAATATTAAAATGATATGGAATATTCAATTTTGATTTGAAATTTGAAATGAAATTGAATTCGTTTCAAAATGAATTTAAAACGAAGTTATTAAGGAATATTCAAATTTGATTTGAAATTTGAAATGAAATTGAAATCGTTTTAAAATGAATTTAAAACGAATTTATTAAGGAATATTCAAATTTGATTTGAATTTTGAAATGAAATTGAAATTGTTTTAAAATGAATTTAAAACGAATTTATTAAGGAATAATCAAATTTGATTTGAAATTTGAAATGAAATTGAATTCGTTTTGAAATGAATTTAAAACAAATTTATTAATGAATATTCAAATTTGATTTGAAATTGAAATCGTTTTAAAATGAATTTAAAATGAATTTATTAAGGAATATTCAAATTTGATTTGAAATTTGAAATGAAATTGAAATCATTTTAAAATGAATTTAAAACGAATTTATAAAGGAATATTCAAATTGGATTTGAAATTTGAAATGAGATTGAAATCATTTTAAAATGAATTTAAAACGAATTTATAAAGGGATGTTCAAATTTGATTTGAAATTTAAAATGAAGTCAAAATCATTTTGAAAACGGATTTAAAACGATTTATAAAATACGTTTTAAATGGAAATCAACGAAATATATAATATATATTATATATATTTAATGGCCTGAATAGAACGCGCCGCGCCGCGGCAGTTCGCGAATTTCGACCATTGACTTCTAATGGACATTACGGGAGATCTGGCCGTCGGATTCTCCTAAAACTGGAACCGTTGGGTTCGTATTGAAAAGAGCTTTCCAACAAATATTAGAGATTTGAAATCTAACTGTTAGATTTGGAATTATGTCCAAATCAAATTTGGAAAAGGTCGCTGTAAGTGCAGTTCGACGACCGTTTATGGAAATCGACTGTACGGGCCTTGACAAAATTAATAAAAATATTAATAATTTGTGTAAAATCAAAAGAAATGTTTTGGAAAGAATTGGGTTGAAAAATTCCATATTTGAAAAGATAAAAATATATTTTTATCAAAATGAACTAGTTATTAATTAGATTTGAAATCCAATAATTTTTAGATAAAATAAATTGGATTTTTGAAATAGTTTTAAAAATAACCAGGATTTACAGTATATGAATTAGAATCGAAATTATCTTCGGAATATTTGGATGTTGGATTTCGTGATTATACTGATATTGTTATGCAAATTTGAAAGATATATTTATATCGTTATTTCCAATACGATATTTGTTGGTTGTAGAATTTGATATTGAATATAAGCCGATATATTTTCTATTCAGAGCCATGTATTTAATATCAAATGAGATTTTGGGTTTGTCATGAACGATGTCTTAAATAACACCGTTCTTAAACCCAGTTGAGAAAAGAATAAATCTTTAATTGAGATTTAAAGAAGAATTACCAATTAATTAACATTTAATTGGAATTGAAAATGGAATGAGAATTGGGTTTATCGTGAACTGTGTTTTTAACGACATTCGTTCTTTAACCCGATTTACAATGAAATGAGATTTGGAATTTATAAATCTTTTTGTTAAGGTTCAAAGGAGATTTTCCGAAGTACACTTTTCCAATTTAATAAATTGGAATGGAATGGAATTCGATTTGGTAGTAATCGAAGTGAATTTCTGTGGAGGAAGACTGCCAATATATCTGGAATTTAAAAGGCTTTGCCGTTATTCCATTTATACTATTAGATGGATATGGGAGTTTATGTCGATTATATATATTGATCTGTTTTCCCTGAAAATTCCATAATTAATGGAATGTGATTCTGGGTTTATCGTGTGCTGTGTTTTAAATGACATTAGTTATTTAACCCAGTTAAAGACAGAATTTATTTCCTGAATTTAAATAATCATTAGGTAATGATTTTTGGAGATTAAAACTAAATGGAGTTTTAATGAATCTTTAATTAGATTGAAAGGTGAATCAAATAACTAAAATTATCAAATTCAAGAAATGGTCGAGAATGGAGTAACACCAGTTTTGCTCCAAGCGATAGTTAAATCTTTAATTAGATTTGAACGTGAAATTGTAATTAAATTTACCGGTAACACCGTGGTGTTAGATATGGTGTATTACCAGTTTTACTCCATGGGATAAAAAGGTTGGGATTGGGAAATTAAACAAATGATTACTTCGGTAAGGTTCGCTAATCCCGACTAGTTTGGATAAACCTTAATTTGGTTTGAATTAGTATCCAGTGGAAGATTAAAGAATAAATTTAAAAAATTTATCTTTGATAAAATTAATGGGAACCTTTCCCAAAGGATATGAATATTTAAATAAAAGAATATTCTGGATTGGAATGAGGCGTATGTTGTGTTTTTATAACACTTGTTTATAAGATACGTGAGTTATTCAGAAAGGCCGAGTTTACACCCGTTCTGAATAACTGATTCGACGATATGTCGGCGATGAAGACGGTGGTTGAAGACCGGAGGTCTTCACATCGTTTGGATGATTACTGATGTCTTGATTGGGTTGTACACCCAAGGCGAGGTAATAAGTGGTGATCGTCCAGACGTACTTGGAGATCGACCGGATATGCGAGGAACTCTCTTCTGTATTGGACATATAGGACGAGGAATAAGGTGCCTCTGGTTTCGTTCAGACCCAGAACGAACTTGTAAATGGATGTGTGTCTGACATCAGATTTCATTCTATGTGATTGATAGACATCAGTTGCGTAGTGTGAGTTGCCTGTGTGGCATGGTGAGATGCAAGTGATCAAGGCTTCTATTGAAAAACAAAGTCTTGTGGTTGATGATCAAAGCACGGCTTTAATATAGCATAGCTTTTTGTATAGCGCTAATTCGCGAGCCTCACACCCCAATGTGAACCAGAAACGGGAGAGGACTTCAGGGAGGGCATGCGTTTTCTTCTAGCTAGGAGTGGTGTCTGGGTTTTGCAAGCCCAGACGTTTTACTTATGTGGATGATGGATAGCGAGGCGCCTCGGTTATATCGGTCACTGCGGTGCCGATGGATGGTTTGGTCGATATATGACCAGTTTACGCCCTATAGGGCGGGGAAACGTATTGCTCGGGCATTTCAATCCACTCCATGTGGATCGGTCCTGACGATCCAAGGTTAATCCATTCTAACCCTGAGGCTCGGGCTAGACAGTCTCGAAGCGGTAAGGACGATGCCTTGCCTTGGTTCACAGATGGAAATCCAACTTCCAATACGTGACTGCGGTTTTAATTGTAGAACTAGTATGGTGATATGATATATGGTACCCATATCGTCTATGACTGATACATTTATATTTGAAGTTATTTTATACACTATGCACTTATAATAGTATCAAATGATTTGTTTTAAACGTACCAAGCATGTTTGGTTATTATAAGGGAAAATCTTATCCTCCGGCTTGCGTTGCATTGTGTGATGGGACCTGGGTCTTATAATAGCTTCATTTTTCCAAAAAGCATTGCGTTGTTTGTTTGATGCACTGGTATTCTTGGGAGGAAACCCGTTCCGTGCTATACAGCATGGTCCCTTGATTTAAAAGTAATGTTTTAAATAACTATTTTAGTTGTCACACCAATCACATGACTGACCTGAAGTTTATTGTTTTAACCTAAACTCCGGGTGCCCCTATTTTCCACACGGGCAGCCAATAGTTTTGGTTTTGCAGATTTATATTCACAGGATCCTGGTTTATAGCTGGAATGATATTCGGAAAGCTCTGTATCCGTGTATCTCCTTCGGTTGTGTTTTGTATTATTTTCCGCTGCATTGTAATTTGTAAATCTCTGATAATTATCAAATGTATATTATTTGTTCATACTCTGTATATTCTTGTACTTAATGTAAATTGTTGTAATAAGCAATGAAATGTTCTTCTGTTTTTGTTCTGATTTGTCGTGTTCTCATTAAATCCGGGCTTTCCTATACGGGGAAGTTTGGGTTGTTTCAACAGCTATTGTATGTTGCCTTCAAAACTCTATCAGGAAAACCCAATGTGTAAAACCTTAAACGGGAAAAAGAGTAACGTGTGACATTATGGATATCATATCAAAATGATATTCCTTATAAGAGTTTGATGCTTCGGGATTAAAACAATATCTCATTAAAACCTTACTAAGAAAATCCCAGCAGGAAAAATCTTAGTGAAGGAAAAAGAGTGTTATATATTTTAATATCTCATTTCGTCTAATGAAGTTGATAATTCCGGATCAGGATAGTGACTCGTTAAACCTTACTAAGAAAAATCCAATAGGAAAAATCTTATATAAGGAAAAAGAGTACATTAAGACTTATTTTCTTATGTTGTTATTTGGGTTGATACTTCTAGATCATGACAATGCCTCATTAAAACCTTACTAAGAAAACCAAGTGGGAAAAAACTTAGTTACGGAAAAAGAGTGCATTATCACATGCTTATGGATGCTCCACCTGATTTAATAATTTCCTATGAATTTGTATTCTTCTTCCAATAACTCAAATTGCTTATAGATATTTCTTAATGAAGTTTTTCTTTAAAAACTTAATGCGTTGTTCCATGCTTCAGGCATGTTTCTTTTTATTTAAAGCGTCTTCTGTTTGCGCTTTGTATATGTGCTACTAGTATTTATTTATAAATATACTTCAAATGCTTACAATTTTGTGTTTTAATCAGGTTTGCATATTGCAATATACATTTAATGAATAAGACAAGTTTCATTACAATTTACAATAACACTAAGTAGGAAGTAATCTACTCATCTTGAAGTATATCAATAATTTCATTATAACAATACTTAGCAAAATATAATAATCTATCTTTCATGTCTTTGGCATTCCTTGTAACCACAAATGTTATTTATATTCTTCCGAAACTTATATATTTTTAATAAGTTTTGCATATCGTAACTACCATTTCAATGGATATTAAGAGTTTACTTACAACAATTCTTGAAAGTAGGAAGTGACCGACTCATCATGAATTATATCAAGATTTTCATTACAACAATACTTCAAACAATGTAGTAATCTACATTTCTTGCTCTTTGGATTCTTTATCGATCACTACCAAAGTTATTTAAATTCTTCTGGAATTTGTATACTTTCATCATTTATACCTTCAGGGTATTGTAAATGTTTTAAACACGTTTACTACTTTAATCAATTTAATTATCTCTGAAAGTACAATGCTCATGGCACATAACATTTTGTTGACACCATATCGTGCTTCAGTAACTTTAGCGTGCTTTCGTGATTTTATATATTTTTAATTTCATCTTATGTACTACAGGTCCATATATCTTATTTAGGAGAATTTAATGGTAGCCAATCATGTTTCTCTCTAATATAAGACTTCTAATCCATTTATAAATATAAGCACTTTATTATTTATTAATATATCATCGATGATTATTTCTTGTCAGTTCTATACAAGATTTATTGAGATCTCAAAACTTATCATGCTTTGGATACCGACACGACTTCTAGGGTTATTTGACAATCATGTCATAGGATGCTTTTAAAGCACCCATAAGTGTTTCTTCAAGAACACTAACCTCCTTTATTTTGCATCTTTTTGACTTACTCCGGAAATATTTTGAACTGACTTTTGTATCACATTTTCAGCTGTGATTTACACCTTTTGATCATTCAGGGATTCAAATTTATATTGGAGAAAATCTATTAGGGACATCAGTGATAATTTACACAAGTTACTTAATATTTAGCATCTTTCTACATGTTAACAAATATTTAACATCAATGATCAATATGAACTTATACACCTTTATTTTCTCCCTCAATGTTGACAAATATTGTCACATTAAATAATAAACCTTCTTTGAATTCTCATTTTTGATCCATTATCGCTGGCAAATACATTATATGTATTTCAATTGTAGAAGGATAATGTTCTTATTAGTTGATAAGATGCATTCGTATTATATTGCTTATTCTATTTCATTGATCTGATAACTTGGAGGAATTTTCTAATTATATAGATCATTTGAATACACACATGATTTTAGGCCATTCGATATTGATGTTAATCGATTTTTTGAATTACTAAATAATATATACATAATTTATAATATGAGCTCATAACAACTTCAGGTTGTTAATTAAATATTCACATGTATGTGCATATGCGTGCGCCCACGTGTTACATATGTAATCGATTTGCATATTCCTTCTCATTCAAGTTATCGATTTTAGAATGAACTGTTTATAAGGTTCCAGATCAGTAATTTTTTTATTATCAAGCAATGTCAACGCAAATTTTAAAGATCGTATCATAATGTCCAAAACATTTGATTGAAATTGTTTTGAACTTCTAGTTCAAATAAAATATATAAACAACTTCAACTTGTTAAAATTTATTCTTTAATATAATATGCAAATGTAAATATATAAGCAAGATACAACTCATTTTGAAAATTGTGAAATCTTTGGATGTATCATCATTACCCCATATGATGTAACTTCTTTAAAAAGTACAATGTTATTATTTCACACAGTTTCAGTAAAGCTTCAGGCTTTAAAATTATGAAGTATTTCAAGTTTATTGATTAAGGAACTTCAGGTTCCTATGCATATACACACACACACACACACACATATGTATATCAAGTTTATTAATTTATGATGAACTTCAGGTTTCAAATCTTTTAGCGTACTTCTAATTTAGAAGCTTTGACATTCTTGTTAATTGTCAAGATTTCAAACTTGTAAACTTTTTTAAAATGTTTTTTCATAATTCAAGACTTTAGATCTCATATCTTGAGTTATATAACTTCCAGTTTAAAAATTTCTTTGCACAACTTTAGGTTGTGATTCAAACCTTTTTATTTCTTCCATTACATTAGATATTACTTGCTAAATACATCGAATAATAATACATATATTTATTCTTATTTCAAACACAAATATGCACCATTTAACTTACAATAACTAATGCATTTAATACATTTATGATAATATGATAATATAATATACTACCATAACTATACATTTAATATAAAAAACAATCGAAATAGCTATTATATGGTCCAAATATGTGAATCAAATAAATAAATTTTACTTAAATCAATAGAATAAAATTTGGATCTAGCAACAGTATTGATCAATTATAAAACTTAAATGAACAACTTAAAGTTGTACTGCATTTCTCAGTAATCATTTTTTTTAAATACCATATATATGCATAATGTCTAATCGAGAATTGAGTAAAAGTGCATAATTATAGAACCAAGATTTTACATTTTTTTAATATGAATGATTCAAAAAACTTGCAGAATTGTACATAAAATTCACAAACATAAAAAGTACTATCTTAATTCAAATCATACAATCCATATAAAGACCTTTTAGATCTTTCTTTTTAACATCAAAATTACCTCTTACCATTATAGAAACTACAACTTCTAAATTTTTCTATTTTTATAACAACAATTGCTTTTGCATTCACTTCAGATGTGTTAAATTAAGATCAATATTTAGATCTTAACTTAATATGATCTTCGATATGCATATTATCTTTATAATTTTTTTCTAAGAAGCAATACAATATTTCTTCTGGAAATATGATATATTCTAAAATTACTATAATAAAGCTTCAAGTTTTATCATAATTTACATACTGTTATTGTATATTTCAAATTGAAGCAACCTGTCTAGAAAGTGCTTTTGTTGATATATGAGAGTCATTTTACTATTTTTCTTCAAGAAAATAGTATTTATTATAAATGTAATGATCTCTTTCAACAATAAATTTCTTCAAGAAATTATGTGTGACATAAAATTGAAATATAAAGCTTTTGCCTTTTATTGAAACTTTTTCTTGCAGTGTCTTTTCATATTATAGGTCATTTGCTATAAGCAAATATTAAATGCAATTATATGCTTTAAGGCTTTCTTTTATGTTTCTCATTGCATATGAGCTTCAGGTTCCTCATTTGAAAGAATTTGTATATGAATTTCATATTATATGAAATTCAGGTCATTTGCATATGAACTACAAGTTCCTCATTTGAAAGGATTTATTAACATCATGAATTTCCAATTTCACTTTCAGTGATAAATCAATATTGCTATTGAGTTTGAATTATACATCAATATATTTTATACCCATAATTCTGTTGGGTATACATAAAAAAAATCTTTTTTTTTCTTTTCAAAAGATATTCTATCTTCGGTTTTTACAAACGAATTTCATACAAAAAGTAATAGTAGATCGGGAATGATAAAACTAGATCTATCTCTACATCATCAATAATGTAAACAATACATATATAATCAAATCCCCATTTGAATTTTAAAAAAAAATCAAAATTAGATCCGCAAAGAGTTAAAAGAATAGATCTACACATATTTAGGATTAATAAAAATAATTAAATTAAAAAATTAGATCCATTAGAACCTAATCCAGATATGACAAATTCATATATGTAAATCTAGAAGATTTCAACAAATAGCTGTAATGAAATCTCGTACTCATAACGTGTTATAAAATAAAACAGAACATATAATAAAAGAGAAGCCATTAGAGAGAACAAAAGAAATAAGGAATTGACCTTTTATTTCTATTGGTTCAAGTATCTAATTTCTATTAGATTGATTTCTTTATATATAAGCTTTGAAGCTGATTTTAAACTTATTTTCAATGAGGGACTAAACAAAATATTACAAAAACATATTCACTCTTATATATTACAACAATATAAGCATGGTAAAAGAATATATTGTAATAATCTAGTCAATTGATTACTATTTAATACATGTAATACTCTCTTCATTTATTTATTTCATCTCATGTAAACTTGCTGATAAACTCAACAATATGATAAGTGATATCACTAGGCTTTTCCTGGTTTATAAAATGGTCGACTCCTTCCATAAGGACCACATCCTGCAAAAGAGGAGCGTCTTTCTTAAAGTCACCTTTGTGAATTTTCTCTTGCACACCAGGCATGTTGTATGTTAAGCATTGGTCCCCAACTATGAACTTTATCGGTACTTCTATTTGCACTCCCCTCCATTGTACATGTAACATAAGGACTCAATTTTCAAACCACTATATTGAGATAAATCTGAAATACTCAATGCATGTTCTTACAGATCAAGAGCCCTATAATAGTTTAAACCTCTGATAAATCCAGATTTTTTCAAATTTCTGAGAAAATAACTAACATCTTCAGTAAGCCGATGAGGCAAAACTCCTGCTTGGTATCTGTAGCAAATCCCTTTTCACCCTGCACCATTAGTGGCCCAGGTTTGTGACAAGTCATGAACTTTTTGATCACTTTAGTTGCACCAAGTTTTGCAAACTCAGCTTCCATTTGCCCAACCTCCTAAAATATAATTTCAAATGTATACTGAAATTTGAATTAAAAAAATGTTTAAATGATTAACCAAGCATTAGTTTGTTATTAGAATACCTGAAATTTGCAGACATAGTAATCATCTCCATACAAAGCTTTGAACATTTGGAGAGGTTTCAAAGAAGGAATCCTTGGTTTGAAGGGAACACTCAAGTTCACTAGAGCTCTAACTTTGTCAGGTCGGAACATGCAAAGCGACCAAGCCACTTTCATTATCACATACGATGTGCCCCATGTACATTGTCAAGTATGGGATGCGTTAATTACATATGCATGTTATTATAGAAGAAAGAAAAAGCAAAACATGTTATGACGCAAATTTCTTGATGAGAACTCATTTGTTCCTGGCCTAAGGCACGAATAAGTTCAACGATATTACCAACAATATGAAACATATATCACAAAGTATTCTATTCGCAGTTAATAGAATCATGGTTACTAAATTTTTGTTTGATGAACAAAGTCAAAGAAGAGAATATTACGTTGCTGAGGCATGGCAAAATGTGTCATATATGTAGAACTGAAAGGTAGTTGCTTTTTCTTTCAAATGAAATTTGCATTCAAACAAAATAGGGGCTGACGCATCATTAGTGTGACATTTTATCTTTGTATTCCCAATCAATTGAACGTCTATCCTATTGCTGTGATTTTAATTAAAAAAATTGTAGATTTGAATAATTTGTTGTGATTGTGGCAAAATACTACATGAAATGCCATGCTAGATTTTCTGTACTTTTCTTTTCTTCACGTGCGGGTGTTGACTAATTGTGCAACTAAATTAACTTATATTTTTATAATAACCGCATTTTTTTCATCATGAATTGCATACACCAAAGCATGTGTACCAAATCATCAACTGGCTTAGTGTTCCTGACTTAGTAAGTTTACAATTAAGTTACATGAATCATGACAGGGATTTTCTTAGGGAACGTGTCAGTTTACAATTTCATTACATGAATCATGACAGGGATTTTTTTTTAGCAAACGTAATAGCTGCAATTTTGATTAAATTGATCTGCCGAGGTCCAGAATTTTCCCTCCAACAGAGAACAAATGCACGAATTTCATATTTTTCAGCCTTCAGGTTGCTAGATCTACACAATTTTCAAAATATGTGCTTTCAGTGGACAACTTGTGGAAGCATGAATCACCATAGTCAGATCAGGTGGATGACGGATGCTTAACTTCCATCGTAGTAGCAAATTTGAAATGGATCGAAAAAGCATGGGAAGCCCAATATCGTTCATCTTTACCCGTGGTATTTTTAGAAACACTTAGTTTAAAGTGAGAGGATTAGCAGATTCCAAATGATTTATTCGTAACTTCTTATATAAGTGAGCATTTTGGCTAATCTGGTCGATGAATAGGTCATGGGCTGTAGCTTTGTTATTTTAAACATTTTAGGATCTTGTTATTTGGTTTTCGTTTTGTGGTTTTTGTGTACATTTCTCGGTATATATTTTATTACACTCTTATAGTAATAATAGGCTTCGAATCTAGTTTGAGGAAAAAAAAAAAAAACTAAACAGACAAAAGGATATTGTCCACCTCAAGTAGAATTCAGTTACAATAACCAAATTTATAAGAACATTATCCAATATTTTTTCAAGTGACAGAAAACTAATGATAATATCACTATCCAGATACATTAAAACCATGACCATTAACAATTATCAAATATCACATGTAGCATTAAGCAAATAACAAATTTTAGACACAACTTAAATTACCTAAACAAACTTAATTACTAAAATAATGTTCATTCTTCTAATAAGAAATAACAGATACATCAAGCTTAGGACATAAGAAACGATATTCCAATGCACATCCAGTTGTGAAAAGCTTTTATGTATATTTATTTTGGTTGCTAAAATAGATTCCTTCAGGCCATATTTATCAGGAATCTATAATTTAAATTTCCAAAATTCAATGATCATCAGTGATAAATTATGGAAACACCTAGTAAGCAAAATTCACGTCAAAGATAAAAATTAACCTAACATTAAAGCAATCGACAAATACTTTGAAATTACCTATTAGCTGTGAGCTAAACCATTTGATAAAAAATTAACTCTCGATTGGTCATCGCCTCTTAACCTTTAGCTTACACATAGTGTATAGATCCTCAAAATCCCAATTACGCGCATTATTCTTGCAATATGCAATAAATTTAACGTGAAATACGATCATGTGGGCATATCATCAAGCAGATGATTTTAGTATACGTGTTAAATTCTGAAAGAAAAAGGAAGTTGATCAAATTCATACCATCAAAAACAAATTTGAAACCAGTGGTCATGAGAATTAGGCAAACGAATAGACCCGCCTATTCATAAATAGATGTCAAACATATGGATTGTAGGGTGGAAGCTCGGTTAATTCCATTAACAATCTTGCTCTTATAATAACAGAAAATAAAGATCTTGATTCCTATTTTGCTTAAATGGGTAGGTTTTGTATTTGTAAGCTTGATGTTTAATAAATATAAATAATTCAGGAAATGTAGTGGTCTGCAACCAAAATTTCAGCTTTAGCAACTTTCTCTTTTAGATCATTTCATTGTTAAGATATAGATTTAAATAATAAGTCAAGCTCCAAAGATGAAACTGTGCAGCAAACTTTTCCTTTTCGTTTTTTGTAACCCAATTGTTAATGAACTTCTTTTATGAATGCATCGCTCTCTAGAGGCTTTCCCTATAATTCTTAATGATCGTCAAGACTGATATTTATCCCAAGGTTGACTGATATTTTTCCCAAGTCATTAGTTAACCTTGTTTTAGTTTTTTTTTCTTTCTAAAGGGAGTAAATTTCAATTCTAAATGCTAAGATCACTTCTGCGTCGTTTTACAAGTTCCAAAATGTTATTTATTAACTTATTCAAAATTAGTTGTGAAATATGCTTTTATAACTTCATTAAACTTAGTTAAGTTTTAACACTCAAAAAATCCAATTATAGAACTTATTTATAAAACAAAATTTCGCTAACAAATCATTTTATAATTTATGTATAAAATCCAATTATAAATATCGATTTAACTATAACCTTTTTTTCTGAAGGGAGGCGCAAGGAATCCTAGGCAGCATGTTTCACGAACTGAGTCAGACTGTTCCTGATGAGGCTGGTTAGTGGACAACATCAGGTGTGGAGGAGACTCCCTCAGCGGTGGAATTCCGTTGACACTTCCTTAACTTTCATGGTTTCACCTCTAACTGCTACTTACCCTTTAACACCCGACTGCATGTCAAGTTTTCATGTATGCTTTTTGGAAATAGTTTTGGAGTAATTTCTTTCATGGAACTACGGTCAAAATATGAACATTTCTAAAATATTTTTGGAAAATACAAGAACATTTTTGGAAGATAGTATAGTAAATCTTCAAAATGGAGAGAAGGCCCAAGAAAATTTGGAGAGTCTATGAATCATGGAAAAGAATTTGAGCTAAATAGGTTAAACTCGGCAAAATACGAAGTAAAGATAAAAAATGAACAAAAAGAAACAAAAAAAAAAGAAGAAGAAGAAGTTAAGAATGGAAAACTTCAGCAAAGTACACGAAAATTTTGGCAGCAGCCTCCTTTGTACGGCTCGATCGGACTTTTACTAAAAACAACACATATTATATGTATCTCATCCACTCGATGAGACATCCCCATTTAGGCGAAACAATATACAATAAACCCACATAAGTTATTTAATCTGAGATACTATCTTATTTAGCGTTTTAAAGCAAATTTGCTTATAATTTTAACATTTTGCGCAAAACAAGTTCCAAAGCGAAGCGTGCATCATTACAACTTACTAAAAATCTCAACAAACAAAATGAGAATCAAATACATATAAAGTTAAATGAATATACATGACAATAAACAACAGATACATAAGTGAGCATAGCAAGTTAACAAAATGAGCAACACATCATAACAAATCTAATAGTGGCATTCAAATACTTGTTATACCATTAGATTAGATATTCCAGTTATTTAGACTTTAGTTTCTAGTTTTTTTTTTCTTTTTTTTTTTTTTTTTTTTTTTTTTTTTTTCTCTTCTTCTTCCTTTTCCTGCAGCATCCTATACTGCTGCACTTTTTATACATACATACATACATGTATACACACACACACACATACATATATATATATATATATGTGTGTGTGTGTGTGTGTTACAGCAGCCTTTGCTGCTGCTGCAGAAGGGGAAAAGTGACAGCAGCCTCTGCTGTCCGGGGAAAAAATTGCACAATCTATTTTGGAAAAGCTTCCACCTTGCATTCAATATGAAGTTAATGGATTTCATATACAGAAACTATTTAAATGCCATATAGATATACGAGAGGAGGCATAACACAGAAATCTCACTTTGGAAAAGTATGTGTCCTGCAGCCTACACATACCAATTGCACTACCAAGGAGGAGCACTTAAAACACCGGTGGTTCATCATCATATGAAATTAGATCGGTTAGGATACTACCTGTGCTAAAAATATATATTCAAATATGCTGATATTTTTAGATGGTTTTAGTAAAATGTCAAGGATAATCTGCTCAACCAAAACTGATGAACCACATGAGCTTTTACAGAATGTTTGAACATGTAGATATTTTAGATAGCACAAGCAGAATGTTATTAATTATCTTCTCATAAAAAAATTATAATGAAATTGTCACTTGCACAAAATGACCTTAAATTAATTTTACAATGGAAAAAAAAAAGTCTTTTAATGATTAAAAATACTGCCCCAGAACATGCTGTTTAAAAGGTATCACGTCAAATGGTCGGAATTGACATAGGCACCATCAACTTACCATTTAAATTTCATCCATACAATTGACACATTATTTATTAATACATCAACCTTCAAACATGTAACGACTGATAAACAGCATTTGCTTTCAAAGAAGCGTCAAATTTTTATTGTTTGCAGTTTCTTATTAGTTATTACGTATCTCAGGTTGATTTAAATTAATTAGTTGTTGGGAAATAAAATAAAAGTAAACACGAGCCCCTTATCTAAGCTACAACTGTAGTTTGCAGCAGGCATTGCAAGGCGGTAGTCTGCAACTACAGTTCATAACTGTAGTACACAGCTGCAGTTTTGTTATGCATAACGTAAGTATACAGCAAACCGATAATATCCATTTCCAAAAAATAAAAAAATACAGCCCTTTTTGTTATTTATGGACAATTTGTATCTAGCATTCATCCACCGATGCTAGATGCATGCTCACATTTATCTCAGACCAAAGTACAAATGCTGCATTGTTCCATACAAAATTAAATTCTATCATTAATTTTAATTTCAACTTTCATAAGTTCAAATTTATTTCAAAACAATTAGAATTCAATTCCAAGTTTCATTTGTATATTCACAAATCATCTTTCGCTTATGTGCTCAAGATCCATGATTATAAATATCCTTCGTCATAAATAAATTAACACTTCTTGATTATAAGACTTATTTTATCTCAAATGATCATCATATAATCTCATTTGTTAAATTTCTTTCAAAATGTCTTAAGGTAATAGCTTATTTTTATTTCATAAGTAAAATGTGTAAATTATTTTCACAAATTACTCTTCCAAGCTGTATTCATATTCATACTTTAGGTATCACATTAGTATTTTAATAAAGGTGGATACCCAGTGCCGAAGGCTCCCGTACTCAAGCGTGAGGACTTCCTAGACAGTCTCTCATCTGGTACTATTCTCACGGCTTTCCGGGCTCTGGGGGTGGTCGATTAGCGCGCGCAACCTATCCCTCACATTATGTGAAGAAGCCGAGACTCGAACCTGTGCGCTCCAGATTACCAGGCGGGTAACATTACCGTTTGTGTCAGGCACCACCTTTATTATTTTAATAAGATTATTATTTTCAAATTATCATTATGAATTTAATCAATAATCATTGTTTTGTAAATTATCATTTTACAAGTTCTATTCCCGTATCTTTTCTCAATATAACATTTATAAGCTAACAAACAATTCATCCTTGAAATTTTCTTTTGAGATGCCCACTTATTAAGGATTTTCAATTTACACTTAAGGCGACTTTATATTGTAGAACTTCTAAATTGCTTAGTTTATTAATACAACCAAGTGTTAATACTTTTAAAAAAAAAATCACACAATATTTTTTTATTTAAATTATCTTGCATTATTTATTTAATTAGATTCCGGTTAATTCTGGGATAAAAGCTAGAAGCTGAGTTAACGAAAGAACCTATTCCACGAAAACCTACGAAGGATAGAGACTCAAATTAGAACATTTAAGATATCGAGAGCTATCAACTTATAAATCTCCTAAGATGGATCTAGAACAAAGATTGAAATCTAACAAAAGAAATCCTAATCAAAGAGGAATTCAACAAGGAAGAAATTCTTGAGAAACGATAAATTTTAAAACAATTTTTTATATATAAAAATCCTTTTACAACCGTTTAAAATCATTGAATACTATTTTTTTCTTTTTCAAAATATGCACTCTCGAAAAAGATTCTGAGACGATTTCACTCACTCTAGGATATCGTTATCCGATCTCTAATGAGTTTTTCAACCCTATAAGCTAAGATTTATATAAAACCTGGCTCAAATACCAAGCTGAAAAACTTGCCTTTTCGACCATTTCGAGTCGATACTTAAATCAATTCAAATCGTTCGAAACGACAGATTGTTAATTGTCATGGGGTTAAAAGTAAACCATTACAGGATCACAAACACATAAACACATAATATCTTGCAGCAGAAGTAAAAATTTATACAATAATTCAAAATTTCAATTTACACATATCATAGTACAGAATGAATACAGATACAGCGGAAGACAGAACACACAAAAATACACGAATAAATGGATGAAACAGAATATATGGAATATACAAGATAAATGACTGAACTCCAATTGTACTCAAGCTCCAATAGACGGATCTCCATAGCTGAAATACTAGATCTAACCCGAGTATTTTGCAAGAAAAACAAACAAAATACTCAAGACATGACTAACATCCTCATATAAGTGAATCAACTCAAGTGCAATGTTTAAATAAAATGCATCAATAACTTAAACGATGTTTGGGATTTCATCCACTAAGGATCCGTGAAACTAATACATATGATATAATATGCTATTATAATAATGTATATTCAGTAAAGTAAATATAATAAAATAAGCGTAAGCGGGATTACATTTTTACCTTTACGTCGTTTACAGACATTGTCATACATATTGCATATAAACAAAAGTACGTCAGTAGATAGGAATGTGTCGCGATACAATATTAAATCAAAATCGTAAGGGTTCGATCAGGATAATATGACCCGAAGGTACCAAGGCTATACCCAACGGTAGTATTTCACCGGACTGCGAATCCAAGATGGTGGTAACGCATAGCCGCAACTACCGCCCAACTCGAAACACACTCCCACAATCAAAGGTAGATCCACCAATCAATCACATAGTAAGAGATATGGTTTTGAAGAAGCGTGTCTGATAGGAGCGACCGCCACTTGTCCGGGTATGGCTTCTATTTTAATCATTTTAATTATGATCCGATGGTCAAGACTATCCATCATCGTTCTCTTTCTTCAAATCTAGTAATCACCTCCAAACCATCCTACTTCGTTTTGGATTCTCCACCACGTGCACAGTTGTTAAAGTGATATCGGTATTGACAGAGAGTATGACAATACCAACTCCGGTCTTTTTAACAACCAAACGTTTACAATTTTCACAACGTGGTCATTAACTCGAAATTATATTTTGATATCACAAACCAATTTATTTCAAATATTGATTTTATCTCATTTACAGAAAACAATTCGATATCCGATCAGTTTCAAATCTTATATATAGTCATTCCTTATAAATACGACTTCAAGTTTAGATTTCAATTTTTCAAATGTCTTTATTCCTCGAAAACTTCATTTTTCATCTTTGGACTTATTAGTTCGGATTGGACATAGCTTTATTTAAAATAGTAGAACATCTTTGAAATAGATAGTTTAAAATAGTTAATATATATATGTGTAATTAATATAAAATAATTTTACTTATATAGTTTAAATAAAGTAGTTATAATGTTTTAATAGAGAAGTTAGGTTCCAATAATTATAATGTACTTACAGAATAAGGATTTATGAAAAGTTGCTTAAATAAAATAGCTTTATATATGCAATAGTAATTTAAATATTTGATTAATAAATCCAATCCGAGTCAACTGTCCATATTCCAAAATTTTGATTTGTTGTTCCTTCATAATTCAAATTCTCATTCTATATCAACTTACCCTTGCTAATACATATTCCAAATTTTAAATTCTCACTAGGATCTTAAGGCAAAAACTGTTACTAAGATTTGGTTCATAAGTTGAATTCTGAGTTTGATTCCTTACAACCTATTCTGAAATAATTCCAAAGGCGAATTGGTACTTACTGAATAAGGATTTATGAAAAGCTGTTTAAATAAAATAGCTTTATATATGCAATAGTAATTTAAATATTTGATTAATAAATCCAATCCAAGTCAACTGTCCATATTCCAAAATTTTGATTTATTGTTCCTTCATAATTCAAATTCTCATTCTATATCAACTTACCCTTGCTAATACATATTCCAAATTTTAAATTTTCTCACTAGGATCTTAAGGCAAAAACCGTTACTAAGATTTGGTTCATAAGTTGAATTCTGAGTTTGATTCCTTACAATCTATTCCGAAATAATTCCAAAGCCGAATTAATCGGTTAATCTTTTAAATCAAATTCTGAGTTTTCAAACTTATTACTTAACATTCTAACAATTTATTATGATTTATAACTTAAATAAAACCAAATTTCCTATTAGCTTCACTTTGCACAAATTAAAGCTTAATGTTTAATTTTTCCTTTAACGACGTTTTGTAAAAGTTATCGAGTTGAATCTTTTATGTCAAGATAAGTTACTTTTAAAATTTTAAAATAAATCATTTAACCATATGATCTTTTATATTGTAGCGAAATGATTAAATTAGCTCTTTATACAATGTTTAATTATATTATACAAAAATAAATTTCCATAAAAATCCATTTCAAATTAAACTTTAACTTAAATATTACCTTTTATAAATTATATTTTTAAACACCATTCCACTAAATCAAATTTTACTTAAAGCCTTATAGATTTCAAAATATATTATTTCAAACACTATTTTATTTTAATATTTAAATTACATTCCACAATAAAATTTATACGTATATCATTCTAGAAAATACTTTTTATTGGCCACAGTGTCTGCATATAGTTTTCTATCTTATGCAAAGTAGTCAAGGCGAAAAAAACCCAAGATGACGCCTAGCGCTTTTTTGGGTGCCTTGAGCATGACTTTTGCTGTTTTACAGCAAAAAAACTGCACTTAAAAAAGAGCATAAAACTCAATTTTTGGCTTTTAAAAAGTGTGTATAAATGCAATATTGAGATTAAAACATCATACCACCATCATAAACCAAACAAGGCATAAAGCATGCACTTGTTTTATTAAAAAAATTGAACTTGTTTAAAGAAAAAAAAACTGCACTTGTTTTAAAAAAAAAACTGCAGTTTTTTTAAAAAAATAATTGCATTTGTTCAAAAAAAAGCATTTGTTCAAAAACAATGCACTTGTTCAAAAAAAAAATATGCATTTGGTCAAAAGAAAAAATGCATTTTAATTTAAATAGCAAAGCACTTTGCACTCTTAAAGAAAACTAGGCTGCACCGAGAAAAGGAAAAAAAAGGTTATCTTATAGAAAAAACAGCAGCTGTTCAAAATCGAGCTCAAGCTCCAGATGGATGCCGATCAGACAAGATTCGAATGGATGAATGTCGAGATCGAGCTCGAGCTGTTCAAAATCGGCAATTGAATGTCAAGGTCATCTTTGTCGCTTTATTTTTTTGTTTTACGGTTTGATTTTACGGCAGTTGAATGCCGAGGCCAACCCTAATTTCAAAGAAATGGGCTCGAATTTGGGCCTGGGCACGAGAAAAAAAAAACAATTCACTAAAACGCGCTTTTTTAGGGCTTTGCTGCCTCGAGCGCTTTTCTGGCGCCTCAATGACCAAAAAAGCCCTAGGTTGGCGCTTAGGGTTTTTTGGCATCTAGGCGAGCGCCTTGACTGCCCTGATCATATGGTCAAGTGAATAAGATATATATCATTTTAACTTGTTTATTTAATTTTCTGGTTATCTATCATTTCAACCTGAATTCCAATAATTCAGTTTTAATTCCTAAATATATACAGTCGTCCGGCTATGTACCATTTCAACTTGTTGAATTTTTCCTAAATCCACAGTGAACTTGCAAGGTGATAACAGTCAAAATATAGTATAAGTCTATAAGATCCATTACATCCATATAGTGTCAAATATCGGTAGTGTGTGTGTCACATGTGCGCAAACAAATAATAACGGATTTCTTTTAGCAATCCTAACATTTCAGTTTACATTTCAAATATTTTATTCCCTTAATCATTAGTTAGTTGTGAGTGAAGGGAAACTCACCTTTCTTGGTTCCAGAAGTGGTAAGCTAAGACACGGATTACGGACTTGATTCGATGTCCAACATGATGACATCCATCTAATCAACTTATGCACATACATACACGTGTGTATATATGTACATAACTATGGTTGAAATTTACGAGCATGATTGAGACAAATAGCAATTGAACAGACACTCGAAAATCCAGACATGCCAAGACAAGCCAAGACCAACATAAATCGACTACAGTTCTTAGAAAGCAAACGACAAAACTCAAACCAACGCCAACTGAATCATTCCTTATCTCATTGTTATATAATATAATTGAAAACAAGGGAATATACCTAGATCTGAAACCTGACTCAATTTGCTGCCCAACCAACAACTGCAGCCGCTCGAGCATTTTTCACGAGCACCTGAAGTGTTTATTCTGTCACACTCAAGCTTTTAAATCTCGAAAATCTCGGTCGAGATCTCGGTTTCAACATGAAGCGATTCGAAACAGCAAAAATTGGAAGTATCTCGTTGAAGTGGAATCTCGGCCGAGATTCACAAATCTCGGACGAAATCTCGGATGAGATTTATTTGCGAGATCTCGGCCAAAATTGGTATATTTTGAATTTTAATTGTTATAATGAGCTGGGCCTATGTATGTAACTTATAACTAAGGCCCAATTTACTTCTTTTAATATAAACAATCTAAACCTTTGTTGCTTTATTTCACTCCAGATCTTATAATTTATTCTCAAGTCATCGTAAGTGACATGCGTTGGGTTTTCTTCTTCCAAGAAAGCATTATATTCCTCTTCTTTTTCGTGAAGCTTCATCTTCAAACTGAAGTACTTACTTTGGATCCTACATTTAACTTGAACCTTAAATCCCCAATTCTCAGATTCTATGTGTTTTTATTTCTCTTTCATCTTTGCTGTTTTTTATATTCATCAACTTGTTATTTTTGACTCTTCCACGTTCATTTCTTTGCAAACAGAAATTCAGTTGAAAATGAAACGTTTTTTGTATAAATTGATGTTCGTTTCTTCTACTTACTTTAGTTTTTGGTACAAGTTGGAAAAAAAATCCATGTTCGTTTCTTCTACTTACATTGGTTTCTGGTATAAATTGACTGCTACGAACGTCCGATTTCATAGAAAATTCAAAATTTGGTAATTAGTTTAAGCTTTTTTTATTTGGTATTGGCTTTTTCTATATATTTTTTCTACTGCTTTATTTTCTTTGTGGTAATTGGACTGAATTATTTTCTTTATTTTTCAGTATGGATTTGTTGTCAAGTGAATAATTTATAGTAATTTTTGGTATAAATTGACTGCTATGAACGTTCGAGATCATTCCGAGATGTATTTTAAGGTCCGAGATATAATTCCGAGATAAACATCGATATACATTTATCTCGCCCAAGATCTCACCCGATACGAGATTGGATCCCAAAAATTTTCCGAACGAAATGTGACCAAAACCCGAGATTGAAAATCTTGGTTACACTCAACGACTGGATGCCAACAAGTAGAGATTTTTGGGTGGAGCAACGCATGTAGGCTCAACGTCCTGGTTCTAGGCGTGCACATGGCAAGAGGTCTTCGCGGTGGTGGACTCATGGTGGTTTGGCTGCGCAAATTAGAAGGGTAGGGGAATGGCCAATGCGAGATCATTGGTCTCCAACCTTGGTTTACATGCAGATCCGAGAGTGGTGAAGGTGTCGGCTGGAGTTTTGGATAATGCAATGGCAAGGAGAGAGCGTTGTTGGGCTCGAAGGAGTAGGGAAAAAGGGGCCGATGATGGAGATGCCATTTCGATTTTTAGGATAATGCCTTTTGTAACGACCCGCATTCTACGTATCTAGGATCGTAGAATATTTATTTCTCTTTCGTATGAAGTCGTATGGTCATGTAACTTTGGGAAACGACTATTGGGGTCATTTCCCATGTTCATGAATTTTGTCAATTTTTAAATGACCATTTTACCCCTAGTTGGTACTATTTTGGCCATAACTTTTGATTAGAAAGGAATTTTGACCTGAACCCACTTCCATTAGATTCGTTTGATGGTTTACCTTTCCGTAGAGTGGTCATAATAGTCAAACGGACTTACCGTTTGGGAGATATTGCTGAATTAAGGTTTGGAAGGTAAGAACTGCTTAACCGGGCCAAATAGGGTGATTAGTGAATATGCCCATAACCCATTTCGGGATTAGGGTAATGGGGAGGCTGAAATGAGTTAGAGAACCATTCCATTTCAGTTTTCTAGCCTCCACTTATCACCAAGGAACCCTAAAAATGACCTCCAACCTCTAAACCACCTCCAAATCATATTTTGATCAAGGATTAAGCTTAGCAACATCAAATCAAGGGAGATCTACACCAAATCAACATTGGAGTTGCTGTTTAGCATCGGAATTCGCATCAAATCAGAGATTTATTTCAGATCTTAGTTTTGTTTGTGGCTAAGATGAGTGATTTGCATAGTTTTTGCACTAATTACGGTTAATTAAGGATAATTAGTGAAGATTAGTGAATTTATACACTAATAAATTCTGGAAAAATGTTCATAAATTCTTAAATGATGTTTTAGAACTATGATATGAATTTGGGTTAATTTAGTTAAGTTTTGCTAATCCTATCATTAGTTTCACCTAAACATGCTTAAGGGGGAATATGGGGTTTTGGGTATGTTTGATCCATTTTAACCTATCATATTGATGTTTTGGTGTTTGTGGTTGATTATGCATGTTGCTATGACTGTATGATATGCTTTGTGATTGATTTCAATAGTTAGAATAGTCGAAAACGTCGTCGAATGGCGTAAACACTTGCTGGAAAAGCCTCAGGAAACAGTGCAGGTTTCGGATCGGATCAGATATGGTGGCTCGGATCGGATAAGTGAACTGGGCAAGGGATTCGATCGGTTCGGAACTTGACACTTGAGAGGCTTGGCAAAAAGGAAGGTCATGCTAGCAATATTGTGATCGGATCGGATAAAGGAGGGGGGATCGGAGCGGCTAAAGGAGGGGGATCGGATCGGAACCAATGAAGGGCGAGGAAGCGGATCGGAGCGGAAGCACGAACAGGATGGGAGATGGCACCCGACCCGACCCGAAATGGGACACCCGACCTGAACCGATGCGACGTTGTGGACCCGAACCGAACCGCTACAGGAGAAGACTACGAACCGAACCAACTCAAAGTAGAGGACCCGACCCGAACCGATGGCTAGATTGGGGATCCGACACGACCCAGTATTGACCAATAACCCGAGATGCAAAGGTAGTCCAAATGGAAGTTAGAGCTCAGGATCCAGTTGGGAACCAATGAGTTCACTTCATGGTTGGGCTTTGCTGCGGGACGTGTGCAAAGGGGTTGTCGGTATTCATAACTTTGGTTCACCACTAAGAGATGGATGGTGGACTTGTAGTGATAGTTACACGGGATTGGATTCCGTCATGGCCCAAAGTATTAAGTGACCAAAGTAGTGGATATCGTATGCTTTACGCACCGAGTGAGAGATGTGAGGATGGTTGCTATGCTTGATTGTTTGTCATCACTATGGCATGCACACCCCCACCCCCGTTACCTCTACACCATTTGAAAGGGGCACCTTAGAGTGTTGTACAGTATGTAGTGCTAACTCTTTGGTTGCAGGTCCAGGTTCAGGTATGATTGGATTATACCTGTTATTGTTTTGTTTAGATGTTTATCGCTCATACCAGGCTTCATGTCTGACCCAGAGTTTTATGTCTCCTCTTATTACTCTGGGTGCTCACACGAGCAGACTAGAGACAGGTTAGCTGGTGATGCGCGAGTAGCTGATTCGAATGCGAGCAGGAGGCTTCCACGTATAATATCTACATATATTCTCCCTGTGTCGTTGGTGGTCACTACTTGGGCAGTAGTAGTGTACCTTCTTTATCTTGCTTTTGCTTTAGAGACAGTATTTTAAAAGTTGTAATAAGTTGTATTTTGGATTTCCGCTGCTATGATGCTTAGTTCTAGTTTTCAGCTTATGCACTATCTCACATGTTTTATGTCAAGTATGTTGTTATTATATTTTATTTTATGCGCTGTGAGACATTCTACAGGTTCCTTGTTAGTTCATTTCCTTCTTTCTTTTTTCCTTCTGACGACCCGTTCCGTGCCAACTGGACATGTGTACAGCGCACCTTTGGAGTAAATGTCGGTTGGTACGGGGCGGGCCGTCACACTTGGTATCAGAGCTCTGGGTTGCGTAGTTAACCTAGGGAAAGACACTAGGGAGAGATAGTACGTATATGATAGCTCGTATTTGTGATTACTTTGGTTTTCAAAGCTATATATATATATATATATATATATATATATATACTATTAGTAGTATAAAGATGAAGTCGTACTGCACTAGCACCACTATGGGGTCGTTAATCGTTTTCTCTTTACAGATTGAACGATGAGTAGAGACACGAGGGGTGCTGGTAGAGGGACCAACCATGGGAATGCTGCTGACATGAGGGCAATGTTTACTGACCTCGTGAGAGACATGCTTAGAGAAGTGCAAGGGGCAGCTTCCAATCCCGGAGTTATTGTTGGCCCAGTAGTGCAGGCGCCTATGGTCGATTTCGCCAAGTTGTGCAAGGATTACACTAATCTTGGTGGGAAGCCGTTCCACGGGACGGAGTCAGCCACAGATGTTCAAGACTGGATGGATAGCTGTGACCGTATCTTCAAAGACTTGGGTCTTGAGGATGCGATGAAGAGAAGGCTAGCGTCTCGTCAGCTGCAAGGGTGAACGATGAATTGGTGGAATGCCATTAGAACGGCTACTCCAGAAGATCAGGTTACTTGGGATCAGTTCAAGGCTCGCTTTAGCGAGAAGTTTATTCCAGCTGTCCAGAAGTCAGTGCTGTTTAAGAGATTCTTGGAACTCAAACAGAATGGTGGGGCAGTCTCGGAGTATATTGCTGAGTTCGACACATTGTCGAAGTATGGATTATCCCTTATCGATACTCCCGAGAAGAAGAACGAGAAGTTTATAACAGGCTTGGATCAGTACTTGGGGGAAAAGCTTATTAACCACATCGATGAGACGTTTGAATCGATTGTGGGGAAAGCATTGAGGTCAGAGAGTCTTTACCCTAAGCCAAAGACTGAGATTTCTATTGCATCTGCAGAGGTGCCAAAGCCGCAAGCAGGCGGTGGAGGCAAGAATAATTCCCAGAATAAGAGGAAACAAGACCAAACTATGGATGGTCAGAATAAGAAAAATAAGAAAGATGGCGAGTGCTTTAGCTGTGGTAAGAAGGGCCACTATGCCAGAGATTGTCGGGAAAACCTGGGGAAAGGAAGTGCTTTAATTGTGGCCAAGTGGGACATCACAAGAATGAATGTCCAGAATCTCCTAGAGAGAAGCAGATCGTGAAAGCATATGCTATCAACGATGTTCCTTCTTCGTCGAATGCCCTAACTGCGGCGCAGGAAAAAGGTGTCGTTATTCGAGGTATGCTTTCTATTTATGATATTTTGATCGAGTTTTGTTTGACAAACCTGAGTTAGTCGATAGACCTTTAGTAGTGACGAACCCGATTGGTGGTTCGACTAGCCTCAGTATGATTTACCGTAATGTGGTCTTATCGAGTCATGAATGTATGTTTGTTTGTGATTATTTTGTTTTGGCTTTACTGGGTTTAACATTATTTGGGGAGTTGATCTACACTAAAGGAATAGGGTGGTATTGGGTAGGGCTGTCAATTTCCTACCCGACCCGTGACCCGACCCGAAACCCGCACGGAAATTAGCAGGTTAACCCGACCCATTTAGTTAGCGGGTCATTTTCGGGTCAACCCGAATTTGACCCGTTTATAAACGGGTGGGTTTAGGGTTGACCCGCTAACCCGATTTTGACCCGCCAAACCCGATTATATATTGTATCTCTTCCATACTATTAGTGTTTTATGTATACTATTAGTGTTAGTCTTTTATGTATGCAGTAATCAGTATGCTCGTATATGTAAGCTGTTATATTTTACCAATTTATTCTTATATGTTGTTGGTTATATTTTACTTATAACAATTGTATCTCTTGCATACTGGTAGTCTTTAATTTATGCAGTATGGGAATATATACTTATGTATAGAAAATAATTTTTGAATATGGGGATTTCATGCTTTATATATGTGTTGTCTGTTGGTGACTTTGCAACTTGTTGCATGTTGGTGATTATATAACAATGTGCATGTTTTGCATGTTGGTGATTATATAACAGTGTGCATGTTGGTGATTTGGCTCTTTTGTTGCTTATATTAGTAGGCAATATCTATCAATGGGTCAAACAGGTAAACCCGACCCAACACGACCCATTTAGTTAAACGGGTTATGCGGGTCGGGTCGGGTCAACCCGTTTATAAACGGGTCGGGTTAGGGTTGGGAAAATATGACCCGTTTATTAAACGGGTTGACCCGACCCGTTTATAAATCAACCCGAACCCGACTTGACCCGACCCGAACCCGACCCGACACGACCCATTGACAGCCCTAGTATTGGGTACCTACCTAGTGATGTTGGTAACAACTGGAGTTAGGGAAGCTGAGAGGTTATCGTTGTCTCTGGGAGGCAAATGAGTGCTCCAGTGCTTAATTGTTTTGCTAGTATCACTTCACGTGGATTGTCCGAACTCGGAGGAGATGTTCCTTGGGTGCTTGTCTGATATTGGTTTAGGCCATTGGGGCTTGTGCTTGGGGAATGTCGATTTCGACTAGGATGGTTTGCGTGAGGGGTAAATAGTTGTGATTTTTCATTGTATGATATCTTGGTTTACTCGAGGAGTGGTGGGCAGACGGAACATGATAAGACTGTTCAATGGTATAGACTGCCCAGAGTTAGACTCGATAGGGTTATGAGATTGCTCGAGTGGGACTCGAGAAAGATGCAAAGTAATGGATTGTTTAGGACCCTATGTTGATGTTCTCTATTGGATAGTAGAACTTTGAAGGAATACGATGTGTTCGTTGATCATGGAAGATACAACGAAGATTAGGGCGATTCAAGTTGGACTTGAACTCGTAAAAGAAAATGAATGTTCGTTGATCTTGGAGATGCAACGGATAGGGAGACGACTCACGTTGGACTAGGGTCTGTAGGTAATGGGTACTCAAGACTGGGTCAGAGTTTGTGGGTAATAGATTGACTCGAGTTGGACTCGAGAAGGCTGCAAGGAATTGGATTGACTCGAGTTGGACTCGAGAAGGCTGCAAGGAATTGGATTGACTCGAGTTGGACTCGAGAGGGCAGCAAGATAATGGATAGACTTGGGTGGGACTCGAGTGTTTCAGGCGGACTAAAAGCAGGGGTATCTGGGGACGCCCGTTACCTTGGATCCGTTGGACGTGATCTAGTTATCCTTGGAGGATAAACGTACGTTGGACGTACGGTAGTCCGTCTGGAGGTGGGCTTCCATTGGTTCTTGATGTTGGTTGGACCAGACATACAAGAATCGACATATTGGGGTTGGTTAGACCAGTCATGTAGGTGTCGACGTATTCATGGCTTTAGCAGGTGATAGACAGGATTTGTTTGATGGATGCTATGGTTGTTGTGTTTGTTCTTACATTTCTTCTCTTGAGTATCACCTGTAGGATCCTGTTGAATGGAAATAGATAAGTTCGTTGATCATGGTGATATGACGGGTGTAAGATACTTTACGTTAGACTTGAAGTATGTTGGGCATTATGGAGCGTCCGTTGTCTTGGAGATTCAACGGATATAGGAGTTTCAGTTGGACTTGGACTCATGGGTAGTGTACCTAGATTCATTGGATGAGTCTAGTTCACCTTTGGAAGGTGAATGAACGTTGGACGTACAGTACGAATATAGGTAGAGTACCTAGATTCATTGGATGAGTCAAGTTCACCTTTGGAAGGTGAATGTACGTTGGACGTACAGTACGGATATAGGTAGAGTACCTAGATTCATTGGATGAGTCTAGTTCACCTTTGGAAGGTGAATGTACGTTGGACGTACAACACAGATATAGGTAGAGTACCTAGATTCATTGGATGAGTCTAGTTCACCTTTGGAAGGTGAATGTACGTTGGACGTGCAGTACGGATATGGGTAGGGTACCTGGGTTCATTGGATGAATCTAGTTCACCTTTAGAAGGTGAATGTACGTTAGACGTACAGTACAGATGTTGGTGTAGTGCCTAGGGACATTGGATGGGTCTAGTCTGCCTCTATGAAGTGAATGTACGTTGGACGTGCAATACGAATGTAAGGACTCAAGTTGGACTTGAAAGGGCATTTGGAATGTAGTTGAAAATTTGGCATACAAGGTTTGGATTACCTAAGAAAATGACAGTATAGACGAATGCCATAGTGTCGGACTGGGTGCGATAGATGATGCATTGAGTAAGAGACGTGCCAGTTTAGAGGCTATTTTTTTCTGGAATGGAAGTAACTAGAGTATATCACGGGATATGACTTCAGACCTAAGTGTGAATTGGATTCAGAAACGCTAGTGAGCTTGACGATTAGATCGATCTTGATTAAGTGGATCGGTTCCAGTTAGAGGGACGATCCCAACCTATTAGAAGTTACCTCTAGGGTAGAGATGGGAATCGATGGCGAGAGAACGACTGTACTTAGGAAGTAGAGAATGACATAAGCAAGTCGTATCCAACGCTCTTTGCCTGGTAAGATTTTAGCGGCGATGATTCTTCCCTTGTTAGTAAACCGCATGTTAGGGCAGAATGGTTCTGTTTGTTTTGCATGTTTGATTATTGTATATGGTTGGTATGCATGCGGGATCCTTTATATATTTTGGACTAAGGAATTTCGGGGACGAAATTTCTTAAGGGGGGAAGAGTGTAACGACCCGCATTCTACGTATCTAGGATCGTAGAATATTTATTTCTCTTTCGTATGAAGTCGTATGGTCATGTAACTTTGGGAAACGACTATTGGGGTCATTTCCCATGTTCATGATTTTTGTCGATTTTTAAATGACCATTTTACCCCTAGTTGGTATTGTTTTGGCCATAACTTTTGATTGGAAAGGAATTTTGACCTGAAACCACTTCCATTAGATTCGTTTGATGGTTTACCTTTCCGTAGAGTGGTTATAATAGTCAAACGGACTTACCGTTTGGGAGATATGGCTGAATTAAGGTTTGGAAGGTGAAGAACTGCTTAACCGGGCCAAATAGGGTGATTAGTGAATAGGCACATAACCCATTTCGGGATTAGGGTTATGGGGAGGCTGAAATGAGTTAGAGAATCATTCCATTTCGGTTTTCTAGCCTCCACTTATCACCAAGGAACCCTAAAAATGGCCTCCAACCTCTAAACCACCTCCAAATCATCTTTTGATCAAGGATTAAGCTTAGCAACATCAAATCAAGGGAGATCTACACCAAATCAACATTGGAGTTGCTGTTTAGCATCGGGATTCGCATCAAATCAGAGATTTATTTCAGATCTTAGTTTTGTTTGTGGCTAAGGTGAGTGATTTGCATAGTTTTTGCACTAATTACGGTAAATTAAGGATAATTAGTGAAGATTAGCGAATTTATACACTAATAAATTCTGGAAAAATATTCATAAATTCTTAAATGATGTTTTAGACCTCTGATATGAATTTGGGTTAATTTAGTTAAGTTTTGCTAATCCTATCATAAGTTTCACCTAAACATGCTTAAGGGGAAATATGGGGTTTTGGGTATGTTTGATCCATTTTAACCTATCATATTGATGTTTTGGTGTTTGTGGTTGATTATGCATGTTGCTATGACTGTATGATATGCTTTGTGATTGATTTCAATAGTTAGAATGGTCGAAAACGTCGTCAAATGGCGTAAACACTTGCTGGAAAAGCCTCAGGAAACAGTGCAGGTTTCGGATCGAATCAGATATGGTGGCTCGGATCGGATAAGTGAACTGAGCAAGGGATTCGATCGGTTCGGAACTTGACACTTGAGAGGCTTGTCAAAAAGGAAGGTCATGCTAGCAATATTGGGATCGCATCGGATAAAGGAGGGGGGATCGGAGCGGCTAAAGGAGGGGGATCGGATCAGAACCAATGAAGGGCGAGGAAGCGGATCGGAGCGGAAGCACGAACGGGATGGGAGATGGCACCCGACCCGACCCGAAGCGGGACACCCGACCCGAACCGATGCGACGTTGTGCACCCGAACCGAACCGCTACAGGAGAAAACTACGAACCGAACCAACTCAAAATAGAGGACCCGACCCGAACCGATGGCTAGATTGGGGATCAGACCCGACCCAGTATTGACCAATAACCCGAGATGCAAAGGTAGTCCAAATGGAAGTTAGAGCTCAGGATCCAGTTGGGAACCAATGAGTTCACTTCATGATTGGGCTTTGCTGCGGGACGTGTACAAAGGGGTTGTCGGTATTCATAACTTTGGTTCACCACTGAGAGATGGATGGTGGGCTTGTAGTGATAGTTACACGGGATTGGATTCTGTCATGGCCCAAAGTATTAAGTGACCAAAGTAGTGGATATCGTATGCTTTACGCACCGAGTGAGAGATGTGAGGATGGTTGCTATGCTTGATTGTTTGCCATCACTATGACATGCACACCCCCACCCTGTTACCTCTACACCATTTGAAAGGGGCACCTTAGAGTGTTGTACAGTATGTAGTGCTAACTCTTTGGTTGCAGGTCCAGATTCAGGTATGATTGGATTATACCTGTTATTGTTTTGTTTAGATGCTTATCGCTCATACTAGGCTTCATGTCTGACCCAGAGTTTTATCTCCTCTTATTACTCTGGGTGCTCACACGAGCAGACTAGAGACAGGTTAGCTGGTGATGCGCGAGTAGCTGATTCGGAGGCGAGCAGGAGGCTTCCACGTATGATATCTACATATATTCTCCCTGTGTCGTTGGTGGTCACTAATTGGGCATTAGTAGTGTACCTTCTTTATCTTGCTTTTGCTTTAGAGACAGTATTTTAAAAGTTGTAATAAGCTGTATTTTGGATTTCTGCTGCTATGATGCTTAGTTCTAGTTTTCAGCTTATGCACTGTCTCACCTGTTTTATGTCAAGTATATTGTTATTATATTTTATTCTATGCGCTGTGAGACATTCTACAGGTTCCTTGTTAGTTCATTTTCTTCTTTCCTTTTTCCTTCTGACGACCCGTTCCGGGCCAACTGGACATGTGTACAGCGCACCTTTAGAGTAAATGTCGGTTGGTGCGGGGCGGGCTGTCACACCTTTTTATATAAATTCGGGTTCCAGGTTCAAATGGAGAGAGGGGAAAGAAGCTTCGCCGCTGGTGGTGGGAAGAAAAGGGGAGCGAATGAAATTGAGGAGGCCATGGCTGATTTACTCAGGGTTTTCTTTTTCAATTTGCTTACTGAGGAAAACGAGAATGAAGAAAGAGAAAAAAGGGGAAAAGTGAGAGAATGGTTAAAGTGGACAAATTTTACCGATGTATTTGAAACGTGAACACTTTTTTTTCTTAGCTATTTATTCAGGAAAAAAAACCATTTAGGCCACTTTCCAAAACTTATAACAAAAATAGGTCACTTTCAAAACTACTCACAAAAATAGACCTGTTTTGACTGAATTGTGGCATCTCAGATGCCGCCAGTTTATTTTTATGTAAAGGCAGCATCCGAGATGCCGCCTGGCTTATCTAACGTTGGCAGCATCCGAGATAGCGCCCTTTATATTATTTGTTTATTCATACAGTAAATATTAGAATGAAAAATTTAAAAAGTAAATTTATTTTATAATAGGTTGGAATTCATAATTTTAGTTCTCGAAAATAACTGGGTTTTGTGGAAACTCTAATATTGAATAATTATTTGAAAATGTTTTATTTTGAATTATTTAAATTTCTTAATTCTTATATTTGTTAGTTTTAAGATTTCAATTAAAACAAACAATCACGACCTAAATTTTCAAAAGTCTAATTAATATAATATATTTAAAAATTGTTATCAAATTTATGTAGTTCTAAAATTTGTATTTTAGATTTTTTTTCTAAAATTTAAATATTATTTGACCTTATTTCTACTTTTTTATTTTTGGAAATGAATCTAAATTTAAAAATTAATAAAAATATAATTTAAAATGTTTGAAACATCAAGTAAAATAGATTTTCAAAAACCTTAATTTTTAATTTTTTGGATGTTTTTGAGGTAATGTAAATAAATATAACTAAGGGTATATACGAAAGAATTTATAACTAGACATTCAAAACCAGACAAAACACCATGAAAGTGGTTAGTTCTCTCACTTAATAAAGGTTTTAGATCTAAACAATTATTCAGTACAAACAACATTGAGGTCTTATTAGCAATAAGTGGTCAAACAAGTGATCGCTTGGTCTGATTAAACAATGCTTTATTTGGTGGAAAGTGTTGAGCACTTTCATATTGTTTTTGTATTTATGAATACTTAATGATAATTTCTTCCATCTATACCTTTAATTATATTTTTTACAATAACGTAAAAATACACTAAACATTCATTAAAATTAAAACAAAAAGGTATAAGAATCCATATTACTTTAAATTTCAAGCATTCCAAGTTATATTTTTGTTAAATTTATAAATTTGGATTCATTTTATAATATAAAAAACAAAGAAAAAAATTAAATATTATTTTTGAAAAAAATATATTGGAAATTGCAAATTTCTGCATAGATGAAATGATGATAACTTATTGTTTAAAACTATATCTAATTGAGAGTTGCTTAAATTAGAATGGTTAACTGTGTATTTGTATTTGATTTTTTTTAGCACTATTTCAAATCTCGCAAATATCGCCCGATATATTGCAATATCGAATGATATATCGACCGAGACGAAAGAATATCGTCTGAAATCTTAGTTTTTTTAAATTTAATTTAAAATATGTGCCTAAACTAGAACAATAATTAAAAAACTCAAATCTAGTCATGATAATCTTTGATATTTTACTTTTTACATGTTAAATGACTATATTGTATGTTCATATATGTTCTACAATGCTTATGATTTTCTTATTCGTCCTTTTTACATACATGTTACCTATGAAATTATGTATTTTATGGTCTATTTATGCTGATTTTTTTGATGTTTTGAATCATTTTAATGTTTTATGTCTAACGGTAATTCAGCGTTAAGCATATTACGATTTAGAGTATGAATGATCTTTCTCAAAATAAAGAATAATAAAGTTTTTTGCAATTCAATTTTAAGTTACTATGTTTTTAATAGCATTCATAAAAATCATTTTTTAACATATCATGTACCTCGAGATTGTTCCAGTGTGAACTTTTAGTCTCGAGATGGAAATCCGAGATGAACTCCTGCGTTAGACTCATCTCGTCTGAGATCTCCCCGATAAGAGATCAAGTCTATAAAATCCCCAAGACAAAACGCGACCGATATTTAAAACCTTGTTTGTTAGACATATTTTCTTATTTCTTTTGAAGTAATATTTAATAGAATATAAATTTTCATTACTGTCTAAACAAAAATTGATTGTCATTTATTATTTATACTCTACTTGTCTACCTACATATATCAGGGAGGCGACAACTGCTGCAAAATTATTAAGAGTATCCAGCGATTTGGATTGTACGGCAACAATCCAACATTTTATCAGTAAGTTAGAACATAAATTAAAATTGATTACTGTGGAAGAATTCCACATATTGGAAAAGGCAATGCAAAGTTCATTGAAGTAATATTAGAGAATAATGGCCGCCACGTCGAAGTTAGATTATTATTTTCTAATATACACTTGGTTGCGGTTAAAAGCAGAATGACAAAAGAGTTGGTTTAGAAAAAAAGCACAAATATGAATGGCTCGAATTAAATAGAAATAAGTCACGGTTCAATGATGTAGATATAATCAGTTTTTCCGCCAGCTATAATGATCTACAATACGACAAAATAAAAACTACAAATGCACATAGTTTGATGAAGTTGATAGAAATAATTGATTCAAAACCTACGGTTGATGAATGGAAATCGGCGATTGGGCTTATTGTTATGATGCTATGTGAATCTGTCCGATTCACGGAGTTTGAAAATTATATTGTTAGAAATTATATTGAATTTCTTGAATATTTTAATTCAGCGTAATGAAGAGATAATTTTTTTACCCAATAGAAGAAAATATACCCATTGATATTTTCTTCCATTGGATAAAAAATAATTATCTCTCCACTACGTCGAATTAAAATCTTCAATGGACTCAATATAATTTCTAACAATATAATTTTCAAACTCCGTGAATCGAACAGATTCACATAGCATCACTACAATAAGCTCAATCGTCGATTTCCATTCATTTACCGTAGGTTTTGAATCAATTATTTATATCGACTTCATCAAATTATTTGCATTTGTAGTTCTTATTTTGTCGTATTGTATATCATTATAGCTGGCGGAAAAACCGATTGGTTCTACATCATTGAACTGTGACTTATTTCTATTTAATTTGAGTCATTCGTATTCGCGCTTTTTTCTTTCTAAACCAACTATTTTATCATTCTGTTTTTAACTACGACCAAGTACAAATTAGGAAATAATACTCTAACTTCGACGCGACCATTATTCTCTAACGTTACTTCAATGAACTTTGTATTGGCTTTTCCAGTATGTGGAATTCACAATAACCAACTTTAATTTTTTTTCTAACTTTACTGATAAAATCTTGGATTGTTGCCTTACCATTCAAATTGTTGGATACTCTTAACAATAATTTTGCATCAGTTGTCATCTCCATAATATAGGTAGACAAATAGACGATGAATAATAAATGACAATCAATTCTGATTGAGACAGTAATGAAAATTTATATTCAATTAAATATCACTTCAAGGGAAATAAGAAAATATGTCTAACAAATCAAATACAAATACACAGTTAACTATTCTAATTTAATCAGCTTTCAATTAGATATAGTTTTAAACAATAAGTTATCACCATTTCTACTCAGAAATTTGCAATTTCCATTTTTTTTTAAAAAAATTAATATTTGATTTTTTTTTCACTGTTTTTTATTTTATAAAATGAAGCTGAATTTATAAATTTAATAAAAATATAACTTGAAATGTTTGAAATATAAAGTAAAATGGATTCTTATACCTTTTTGTTTTAATTTTATTGAATGTTTAATGTATTTTTACGGTAGTGTAAAAAATATAATTAAGGGCATATATGGAAGAAATTATCCATAAGTATTCACAAATACAAAAGCAATATGAAAAAACATAATATTTTCCACCAAATAAAGCATTGTTTGCAAAGAGTAAGTGCACTTGTTTCACCCATTATTGCGGAATAAAACCTTAATGTTGTTTGTACTGATAATTGTTCAGATCTAAAACATTTATCAACTGAAAGAGTATTAAGCACTCTCATGGTGCTTTTTCTGGTTCTGAATGATTAATTATAAATTTTTCCTTATATACCCATAGTTATATTTTTTTACATCACCTAAAAAAATACTAAACATCCAAAAAAAATTAAAATTTTTAAAAATTTATTTTACCTGAGGTTTGAAACATTTCAAAATATATTTTTTTATTAATTTTTAAATTTAGATTCATTTCCAAAAATAAAAATGTTAAAAAGGTTAGATAATATTTAAATTTTTGAAAAAAAAATCTAAAATACAAATTTTAGAACTACGTAACTTTGATAACAATTTTTAAATATATTATATTAATTGGACTTTAGAAAATTTAATTCATGATTGTTTTTTTCAAATTAAAATCTTAAAACTAACAATAAAGAAATTAAATCATTAAAAATGCAATATTTTCAAATAATTATTAAATATTAGAGTTTTCACAAAACTCGGTTATTTTCGAGAACTAAAATCATAAATGCCAACCTATTAAAAAATAAATTTACTGTTCAAATTTTTCATTCTAATATTTACAATATGAATAAACAAATAATATAAAGATTAGAACATAAATGGATTGAAAACATATTAGAAATACAGTTGTTACCATTGGGATTTGAATTTTAACCATATGAGTATGAAACTTGTGGCTTACCGAAAATAAATTGGTATTTTTATCAATGATGAGATACAAACTGGTGACCTTGAATGTGTAAATACGGAATTATTTTTAGAAGTTCATTTTAAACAAATAAATGCAACATCAAAGATACTACAACTATAACTAAAGAGTGCTTATGCTTATGTGTGTGGAAGGTTCAATGACACCCCTATTTGGAGCACCCCATCAACACCTTATCATATCTGAGCTACATTGTTTTAAATGCTACAAAAATTAGTAATTATCTTTGTCTCAGGGAAAGTTTTCTCAACAAGATTTGGCCTCATTTGAATATGTATCATAATCAGGAGTAACCATAAATTTTGTTTGGAATGAGGATCAGAAAAAAATTGGTCTGGATCCACTGTGGGAATGATTTGGAAGATCCAAAACTAAAAACAGCGGTATTTGCTAGCAACAACATCATGGAGGCAGTCAATCAATTCGAGTTCGAACCAGTAGATAAGATAGATAAACAGAAATAGATAAACAGAAAATATAAGAACTAAGCGCACAAAATTCAGCAATTGTTGTTTGTTCTCCTAATTGATTGCAATTAAACTCTGCTCAATCCTTTTTTTTTAGGAAAAGGATTGGGCCGAATAAAAAAATAAGTATCCTATACTATCTATTTGTATAGATCTTTCATATGTTATATTTATAGATGATCAACTACTTTGTGACAGTAACAATGTTTGATCAATCGCATTATAGTATATAACTGAAGAAAACTTGCACGCATATAAAGATGATGAAATATTCTAGAACAGTATTCATGTAGATAATTTCAGCAAACTTGCATAGGTTAAAAAAATTATATAATGCTCTACATATCTTCACGATTTTGAATTCTTTTGTAAGTGCGCTCTTTCTCAGGTTTCAAGATATTTAATCTCAAATTTAAAAGATTATTTAAATAGGTTCAAGAAGCATTAACTTTTCGGGCATATGAAAACACGCCTAAAAATATATATTTCAATTTTTAAACATGCTGTGCTTTATCGATCTTAATTTTGAGACTTCAAATCTCAAGTTAATGATTTTCACAATCGCACTGTATGGTAGAGCGGATTCAGTTTTTTTTTTTCCCAATTTATTGTTTGATTTGCCATAGTGTGTCCTTTTTTAAAAATGTTCTTGTAGGATAGGCAATTGTTGACCCTACCCAAGAGTTACATCCATGATCATAAAAATAATATGTTTAAATTTAACGGTTAAAATATATGTTTAAATGGTGACGAATTGACTTACGATGGCTGCAAATGTCAAAGACTCAAAATATTCTAATATTTTGTAGATGTGATTTTCTATACGTGGATTGATCATCTACCAAATTCAAAATACGATATGGGTGCTAGATGTGATCCAACATAGGGGTGTGGTTGAACCTATGTACGTATGTATAAGACAAACAAGAGCAATCTTATGTAAAAATGTTTGAGTACCTATTATGGTTTCTTGATTTATCTACTGACATCACATCTTCGCCTTTTCTGCTATCACTAGTACTGCTCCTGTCAACAATACTTCTTTCAGCTGCACTTTTAGCAAGTCGAAACAAGCTATCCCTAACACAACATCTAGTCTTCACATCCAACTGAAGAATGAAAATGACTATGACAAGCGTTTGAAGTAGAAGGATTTTTATATCAATAAACAGTAGAAACCCAAATATATGAGATAAAATTAACCTTCTCGACAACTTCTTGAAGTTGATGCAACACATTTTTTGATTCAACTTTCCCTGAAGAAAAGTTATTTTTTCAAATTTCGTCGATTGATGGAATTTGATGACTACATTGTCGATGTTGCTGCTCAATAGCAAATTGAGCCTGCAACTTTTGCATCCACCTTAGTTTCTCTATCTTTTCTTGGGGTGTCATAATTGATGTAGTTTTAGAATCTGGAGCTCTATTAAAGGTTTTATGATCTTCTGAATTATGGAGATGAACCTCCTGACCAGGTAAAACAGACTTATGTTGATCTGCATTTGTTTGATAATACGGGTATGAGGGATATGTAAGCTTTACAAATGCAGTATGATTGGAGGGTTTGTGGTGCTGAAGAAGCTTAGATTCACCAATTTGCATAGGTTGATTAATAGGGCTAACATGATATGACCATGAAAGACCTCTGATTGAACTTAGTGAGTTGGAATTCGACAACGGCTGATGGTTGCGGGGATGGTTGACATTTAAGCTTGATGGCTTATTCTTTCTCCTTTCTTTGGTCCTTTTCTCACATGTTAATTTCATTTTCTGTCCATTTCCCTGTAAAATTAAAACCAGCAAAGAATCAATAAAAGTATCCATTAGCAAGAATCATCCTGTACCTAATATCTCTAGCATATTTTGAAGAGAAAAAAAAATGAACATCAACACCTCAGTATTTGGCACAAGTATCGCTAATTATTACACAATTTCCTAAGAACAATAATATTCAAGATTTTGATGACTTAACATGATTCAGGCACTAATGCAGTTTTACATACAAATGATCTGATCATACAGAATTCTTACACAAAAGTTATCAAGATACAGAAGATATTTTAGGTCAAGGACTTATCATTTAAACACAGAAATGACAACTTTGACTTTTATATCACCAATCCAAGTATGCTACTAATCATAACCATGAACTTACAATAGAACAAGGGGAAAAAATTCACAAAAAAAATAAAAATAAAGAAAAAAATAACCAGCAGCAATCACCATTTGTACTTTCATCAATACAAGTTATCTTGCACTTACAATCATATAACAAATAAAATAAATAACAGAACCACTACCTTATGTTTTTCTACCGAACTTCCTTGTTCTTCAGACCGATGATCTAAAGAAAAGAATAGCAGACCTCATCAGAACTTTGATATCTGCATACTAGTTCTAGTAGGTCCTGATGACGGTAGAATAAAGTAAGACATTAATATAAAATAACAGTCTCTATCACTCTCCACGCACACGCACACGCCCTCTTTTGTTGCACCCCTTATCATGTTTAGAAATGCATGTCTCAAATGCTACAAAATTTTGTGATATATTCATATTATACTTAAGATTCTCTCCACAAAAAATTGAACTCATTTGAACAATTCTAATGTAATGAAATTGATATCTAATATGACCAGATAAAAATATGTTTTAAAGGTTTATATTAACTTTAAGGCATAAATAGAAATAAGCCTATATGATAGAAAACATACCGCGCAATTTAAAGATATTTGTATTTATAACAGAAGAACAAAGCCAACTTATGATTGCAAAACAAGCAAACATGCATTTTGTGCAAAATGTAATGACAAAAAAAAAAAAAAAAAAAAAAAAAAAAAAAAAAAGACGTTTCTCATAGCATTGTACAAGGTAAAGTAAATTTGAATGATAGCCCAAATAACAAATTGTAGCAGAAGAAAAACACCATGTTAAGAGGGTTGGTGCTGCATCTAGCAAGAGTTTTGCTTGCCACAATTCCTCAATGGTTAATGCTATGTACACATAGATCACAGAAGAACTGACATGATTAATAATAGAAAAGACAAGCTCTTTATTCTAATGGGTTTTTGAAGAATACATGGTAAGAAACAAATATAATTAAATTTGCTGCTATGATAATTATATTTATCAGTGTTAAATAATAATTATTTTCTTAAAAATTAAATTTCTTCAGCATGTGGATTTCTGTTTCAATATATTATCACATACAAGCACATACATTTATATTTATTTATCTTGTATTTAAGATGTCAGGTTTCCCAATTTTAAAGGGGGACTGTGTTTTGAGACAAAATTATAAATAACTACTTGAAGAGAGCAGTTCCAAATTATACATGCAGTTGGTTGGTTTTGACAAACTTAAGGTTGATAAACTGTTTACCAAATTATAGCACTACCATGTTGTTCAAGCTGCTTCTTTTTAACTGTTATCTTTTATATTGGGTTTCAAAGTGTTCAAGCTGCTTTTTTTAACTGTTATCTTTTATATTGGGTTTCCAAGACGTAGATGAACAAAATAGCTACAGTAATGTGCTTAAGAACTGTGAATTATAGCTACATTAATGTGCAATCTTACCAATATTACTTAATACAAGCATTTTTTTAGTGTATATTGACAACACTTAAGAAGACATATATGCATGGTTTAGTCACTTCTCTTCCTGTATGGTTTTTCTATACATTGAACATAAGCAGCAGCTAATTTGAAGCTTAAAAATTATATTAAAGGGGAAAATGCCAAAGAAAAAAAAACTCAAATTTAAAACTAAAACCATAAACAGACACCAAGTTGGAAAAGGACAGAAATGATAATGACCATTTTCAGTTTTACTTATTTTAATTTAGGAGTTGAACTTAATGAAATTTGCATGTATACGCATATATGCTAAATAAAAGCCAAAATTCAATACAAGGCCTGAGAAGTCATCGATAGCCATGGATACGACGTTTACTGGGATTTGGTCATCGAACAAAGAATGTGCTACTGAGCTTGGATCATCTATATACCAAAGGAAAAGAGAATAATTATGAAACATGTATAAAAGCTTTCCAAAGTTTAAACTGTCACATTTCAGTGCATTTAGCACTAACTTATTGCAAAAAAAAAAAAAAAAAAAGAAGAAGAAGAAGAAGAAGATTTGGAGCCAGGTAATAGTTGATCAGTATGTGTATTTTTTTAACATGGTTAATCAGTAGCTAAACACAACGGGATGAAGAAGAAAAAGAAACGTCTAAAAAATCATAGAAATTTCCATCTAGCCCAAAATAAATCAAACTGATTAAACATAGAAAAACTGCAAATAAATCTTAGATTTGAAAAGCAAATTTTTTGACCATAAGGTTGAATCACACTCACAATCAACTACACCGGGATCCCTCCATGCCGAAGCCTTCCTCCTCCCTTGTCCTCGTCTATCTCCACCAGCCAAGCCTTCCTCCTCCCTCATCCCCGTCTATCGCTGTAAGTTGTCTCTAAGTTACCGCTCCTTGATAAACTTGATTCCATGATAGGTATTGTCTCGTCATCCCCTTTGTAGAGTGGCTTCACTCCTTGATAAAGTTGATCAGCTGAAAGATGAATCAACAAAGACTTCCCCAAAGCTGTTCATCCATTCCACAAGCGAGGTTGGCCCATTGACAGCCATTGCAAATTCCAGATCCAAATCACAAGCACGAGGAACCGATATTGCAGCACAATTAATGAAAACAACCGGCTGGCCGATGTTGGCATAGATAACAATGAAACCGGCACCGGATCGGAGGTTTATGGGGGAAAGAACGGACTGGGAAAGGTATCGAGGAGAGCTTGAGGAGGGATAGGGTAATGGCGAGTGAATGCAAGCAAGTACGAAGTGTAGGATTTGTCAATAGAGAACCGGCTTAGTTGTAGACAGCATTATCTACAATCCTTCTTTACCCTTGGTAATTTCCAGGACCCATTAAAATCATCTGCATTATTCAAAATAATGCTGTCAATGCCTTCTCTTTTAAATTATATATGAGCACCAAATCAGCTCAAAATCAATGACTATATGGTATATACCCAGCCAAATTCCAAAAAAAAAAAAAAAAAAATCACCTTTTCGCTTCTATTCTAAATTCACTGCCAACATAGACTAAGCTAACGGCAAACCATGGATCCAACACATAATCAAACCGACTTTCAAAATAAGAAAGAAAGAAAAAACATAACGAGCTAAACCATTTCAGAACGATAGATCTAAATTTGACTTTCAAAAAAGAGATCTGAACTAAAAAAACAAAAGGATGATACCTGGATTCAAGGATGTTGAACAAAATCGTAGATTTGATAAATCGAATGGTGTGATGCAAATTTGAAATGGTTTGCGGGTTGTTTTGGGAGGTGGGTTGTTTTGCGGGTTAGATCTGATAAATATCGGATATTGGATTTGAGAAGAAATACGAGGGAAAACGGGGAGAAGCAGAAATATGAGAAGAAACTCTCTTAGTATTGCAGTACTAGAGCATCTCCAACAAAGGTGAGACCCGTAACATTATTAGTGTTGTTCCCAATAGGTATTTTTTTTTCCATCACGAGCCTATTTTATCGGTTTGTGAAGTCGCGAGTCTATTTTATCGGCTTACGACGTCGCGAGCCTATTAAATCGGCTCGCGATAGAAATTTTTCTTTTATCATTTTCTGTTGTCGTTAGCCGATTTTATCGGCTCGCAGGACTAATTCCGAATTCGGAATTGGTCCCGTAATATCTTGTTGAATATTACATCTCGTGATAACCGTTGGAACAGATTTTGGCTTCAATTCAGAATTACGTGGCTGAATAGAGCATCTGTTGGAGATGCTCTTATACTCTTCGTTTATATTGTAATTCGATTACGGGACTACGGGAAATCCATCAAATTTTCATCAATTTCTAAATGTTCCTGAAAACTCTTCACTTGAAGAAATAAGAAGCGTGTACAAAAAGCTTTCGAAAAAGACAAATTCTACTTTCACCTCGCTAATTTTCTTTTCCACTCCATCGAAATATTTTAAATTTAAATGACAAATTTACCCTTATAGCTATCAGACCTTTAACTTCAACTAAAATTTGAAAGAAGCGGGAAAGAAAAATTGCATGACTGAATTCAAGACTAGCTGCAGCAGAAAGCATGACTGATCAAAAGTAAATTGCTCAAATAAGTTATAAACTTCATCCTCCTATTTGTTCAAACAAGATAGCAAAATTGCATAGTATTGAATGTTGTATGCATGCATTTTCGTAAAGAGATAACGCCAGGTATTTCTATTTTCACTTATTTGCTCCATGCCTTCAATATGCACTAATAACGATCCTTATCAGTACTATTTATTTCGTTGCTTTCATTTCTTCCTATTTGTAAGATCATTTCAGGTAAAACTCTTTTTCCTTTTTCACAAACAACTGGTTCTATCACATAATATTGCATAAATCTCGAATTCTATCTATTTCAAGTTGACCAATTTTCAAGTCTTCTTTATCATTTAACACATCATAGCAATTACTAATAGAAGTTGGAATATTGGCACTGTTTTGAATGTCGGTCTGTCGAGGAGGAAGATGTTGTTTGAAGCATGTTGGGTAATACGGGAAAATAGTGGGATGGCAATGGTAAAATGTGGAGTGTTTGTTTTTTATTTAAATTAACGGGTGGAAAAGGAAACTAATGGGATGGCACCCTGATAAACATCTTCTTCTTCTAAAGCCGATGCTGAAGCCAGGTTCAAATCCATAACAGAGGCATACGAGGTAGTTTATAAATTCAATCTTTATCAGGCTTTTTATTGGATTCCTGATTTAAAAAAAAAAAAAAAAAAAAAAAAAAAAAAAAAAGAGAGAGAGAAAGAAAGACGAGAAGAATCAGTGACATGGAGAGGAAATCATAAACGAAAACCTTTTGTTCCCTTGTCCGTAAGACTAGACCAGACTTGTTAATTTTTACTAAGTTTTGTTTCTATAGAACTACTAATAATAACCTACTGTGTACATTGCATTCTTATTTGTTTTAGAGTCCGTCTTTAGTCATCCCATGATTTACTTTTACTCCCCATTAATTACAAAATAAAACACACCCCTTTTGTTTTTCTATGCACCACATGTATTCCAAAAGTAACATTCTTTTATTATTCACATTGATTTTTTCTTTTCTCTCATTCTTCCTATAACTTGTTGTTCTACCTTTCAAACCTTTGCAACTTCGTAAAATTTAGCACTGGAGGCGAGAAAATCAGATGATCGACGTATTTAAAAAAAAAAAATTGAATAAACCAGTCTTCAATGCAGTGCTTTCATTTTAATACAGATGTGCATATACCTCACGTTTGTGTATAGCTATCAAACATAGTATTGATATTGATTTTGTTTTTAAAAACACACTTTGGAATTTCTTAATCCTACTACTCGGACGTTGTAATGCACTTTATTTAAGCTAGCTGGCATATGTGTTGTTATAGATTTAATTGTTTTTCATTCTAAAGTTTTTAAAAAAGGCATTTTTAAATCACTATCCTTTGACATTCTAAAAGAACCATATTTGTTTTGGTCGGACGTCATCTGTAAATTTATTGCCTCGCTTATTTCAGTGTTCATGAGTCATGAAAATTTCAGCAAGTAAAGGAGTGCGATGAAGATGGAAGATAAATAGGCATATTAAACTAGTTATTTATTGTTAAAGGGTATAACTGAAAATAAAATTTCAAAATTTTTACTGAGGGTGAAGAGCAATTACAAAGATGTTAATAGATAGACCTTTGAGTGCAGCATGATAACATAATATTCGGGAAAAAAAATATTTAGTTTATCCTATTTAAATTTTTGCTTAACTAATCCAGTTTTAGTTTCCAAAATAGCTTGATATCATTTATGAAATATAAAAAAAATGAAGAGATCAAGGATTTGATTCCGTTCAAATTCAATCTATTGTTGATAAAAGTACTTTCAGTGATGAAGAGCTGTAAAGTACATTTCATCCTTTTTTTACTAGAAAATTCAATTATATAACATCAGTTTTCTCTTGGATGTTAAATGTATTATTAAACATAAATTCGTACTATCCTGCACTTTGTAACAACTTATAGCAGCTGCTTACCTTCCCACCTCAGGCAACAATACACTACATGCTGCTGCACAATGCTTAATTTCTATATCAATGATTGCCAGCATCATTTCTCCAGCATGCAGCACAACTGCACTGCATACATTAATAAATCATCTTAGTATTTTCATTAACTTTCTTGATATCATTGTTAAATTTCTGTTAAACTAATTTTCAAACCCACATACCAATTATCATAATTATACAGATAACATTTGGATTTTTAAGGATTCAAGACTGGATATGTATAAACCTTTTGCACCTTCTTTGCATCAATGAAAATGGTTGTTCTACTATTAAAAATGAACTTTTAACCACCATTGATTTCTAGTAAAAAACTTGCTTTACTGTAATAAATTATTATCAGCACAAGCATCCAGCGCAAAAAAGCAGTTCATACAAAAGGCACTCACATACATTGATGACCAATAATATAATCCACCCCTATGAATTCCGACAAGGCATATTTATTTGTTATAACATTCAATGGAGATCCAATGTTACACACTTATACTACTTCGTTATCTGGACATGCATATATGTTTAATTGTCATATAAAAGTATCTTAAATCCCAATTCAACAGCTTAGTGCATCTATGTCATATGTCAAAATTGTCAGTATATAAAAGATATCAACAACAAACCTTGTATTTGGCAACCTTCTCACTGACTTCCTTGAGATCTCCTTTTGCGAAAATCAACCCAACATTTCCCTGAACAAAAGGCAAACATCAAGCCCATAAAAGGTTGACCGATGATACAGTTGTAATAAAAAAAGTAACCTTGGCACATCAAAAGTCAATGCAAAAAGCATCACACCACAAGCAGCGAGACACTCTTTGTTGCCAGTTTTCTCAGCATAAACTCTAATGCAATGTCTATTAAAGGTATTCTTCCTCATCATAACAACAGAATCGCCTCTCAGCCCCTTGTGAATGTTCTGTAGCTGATTTAATCCAACATTATATGAAACAGCGATGAGTACTTGACTATACTCCTCCAACATTTTGCACAGCCTTGCATCATACTTTTCCTTTTTCTGGAACTTTGTTTGCTTAATAGCCATTAGAAAAATGCTTATGAAGAGATTAAATTTCAAGGGTCAAGACAAGTAGTGAGCTTTGTCAAGGTGGCCGCTATACCCTAGACAAAAGAGAAGATGAGGGATGGTGACTATTTTGTAAAACAGAAGACAGAAAAGGGAGCGTGGAACATTGGACAAAAAAAAAAATTGTGGTATTGGAGACAGGTGAATGGTACCCAAACATTCTTTTATGATGCAGGGACGAGGTCAAAAGAAATACAAATCAATGCAAAAAATGTAGAATATCCCCACAATCAGTTTCTTTTACAATGCCTCTCTACTTCAGTGAGAACAAAAATCATTTTTACAAGTTGTATCTAGTACATAACCATGTAAATATGTAACAAAGAAACAAACATGTCAAGGAACCATCTTTCAACTGCTACATGAAAGACTGAAATTGGGTGACAAAACAGAATGGTGACCAAACAAAAAATACATTCTGAAAATTGAGATGCAAGAATTGGAGGAGAAAAAAATACATGTTATATTTCCATGAAACATCAAATATGTACAGTACTCCACTTACTCTGGAAATGATTGCTTTAAATAATCCTTTAACTTTACTGTATAGCACTGATATGAAGTTGACTGAGTGGTAAAGCAAATGTCAGAACTAGAAATAACACTTATATTGCCTTAATAAGAAATGAAAATTTTGGTACTAATTAAGCTATCTATGATCAATCTACAACCTTTGAACTACTTGTTAGAAATGTTAATCAATTAGTAATAGAAATGTTAGAAAAACTGAAACAAAATTGTTGCATCTGTCACAGTAATTAGAAACATCTCAAAGCGTTACTATCACTACTGCAATTATAATGTTACTTACAGTAACAACAAATTGTCACAAAATCGTCAGTCAAGGGTGACAATTATCACTGTGCAGTTCAACATATGTAAAACAGGAAGAAAAATGTTTTACCGATAAGTGTTGTCCGAGTGAAGTGTAAATTGTTTCCTTGAAATAATAATATCGTCGTATGCACTGATTAGCATGTCAGCAATTTGTTTTCCAGGATGAAACAGACTAGCCCCATAGCTTAGTGCTCACAAACGGAGCAAAGGAGAACTAAAGTGATTACAGAACTCAGAACAAAGTATTTAGGGAAGACAAAGCAGAAAGAAAGAGCAGAAAAAACTGAGCGAATCTGTCTCTGTTTCAAGCTGCATATTTATAGGCTGGAGGAGGCCTGTTTGGGCGGTCATGACCCTCGAAAAGGTTGCGACCCTTTAACCAAGCGGTGCACCCGCACGCATAGCTTAGTGCTCACAAACGGAGCAAAGGAGAACTAAAGTGATTACAGAACTCAGAACAAATTATTTAGGGAAGACAAAGCAGAAAGAAAGAGCAGAAAAAACTGAGCGAATCTGTCTCTGTTTCAGGCTGCATATTTATAGGCTGGAGGAGGCCTGTTTGGGCGGTCATGACCCTCGAAAAGGTTGCGACCCTTTAACCAAGTGGTGCACCCGCACGCACGTGCATCTGAAAGGGAACCGTTGCACTCTTTCAAACGAACGAACGCAGCCGCTCAAAAATACCCATTTCAGCGCAGGCGGCAGCTGAAGGCCTATTCAATCATAAGACCCCAAGAGCCCCAAGGCTCTTATTCATGACATATTAATAATAATTTTAAATAAGGCCTTACAAGCCCACATGCCTTCATGCTCCTACAAGTCCACATGCTCTCTTCTTATTTGTTTGATGTACTATGATAGGCTTTGTATATATAGTGGAGCTGGTACAAATATTCTCCAATGTGGGACTTTTGTTTCCACCCAATGCAATTCCCTCTTCCTTATTGCACTAATTCATTCAATTTCTAACAATTCCCCACATGAATGAGTAGTTGTTCGTAATTTCATGATCCATTTATCATATTGATTAAATTAGCACATGGGTCTTGAACTTTTCTAATGATTACATATTTGAATTACAGGCGAATCAGTAAACATGGAGTGTCCTAAAACTATAAGCCTTTTGTGAAATTCTAAAATATAAATAGCACACGATAAATGTTTCTTATAATCCTTCATTCTCTGTATGTATTCATTTTTGCCTTGAACAGATCCTGGTCTCGTAAGTGCTTAGAGAATTTGGCCTCATAATTCTCTTTGAAGTGGCGCCTTGGCATTTACGTAGATGATTATGTAAAGGGTATTCTCTAATTCCTCAAGTACATACATCAATAAAATATCAAATAATTATCCTATTTTCCAAAATAATGCACCGACTTATCATAGGAATGATTTCTGGTAACAGTGCCATCAATTTTCTCTTAAACTTTGTTGTCCCTTTGAACCTAGATCTTGGGATCTCCAGTCAACTAGGTGGGGTTTCTGTTTTAGAAGGACTTTTAGTTTATAGGCCTTAACCTCATTCTCATCGACAAGGTTTGAACTCTCTCTCTTGGCAAACCTTTTGTTGGTGGATCTACATGTTATCCTTAGACCTTATGTAGTCTGTAATGATAACACTATTAAAGAGAAGTTGTCTTATTGTTTTATGTCTACGACGAATATGCCTAGATTTATCATTGTATATTGTACTATTAGCTCTGCCAATAGCTGATTGACTATCACAATGTATACATATTGGAGGCGCGGGTTTGCTCTAATTAGGAGTGTCTTCCAAGAAACTTTGAATCCAATATGCTTCTTCTTCAGTCTTATCTAGTGCAATAAACTCTGATTCTATCGTAGATCTAGCTATACAAGTCTGTTTGGCTGATTTCCATAAATTGCTTCATTTCCTAATGTGAACACATATCCACTTGTAGACTTTGTATCATGTGATCCAGTGATCCAATTTGCATCAATGTATCCTTCCATTATCGAATGATAGTTTGTATAGTGTAAATCATAGCTCTGCAGATATTTTAGGTATCTTAGAACTCTGATTATTGCTTTCCAATGATGTTTACTAGGATTGCTGGTAAATCTACTTAGCTTATAGCGAATGCGATATCTGGTCCAGTGCAGTTCGTAACATACATAATACTTCCTAGTATACGAGAGCTAGCTGATAAATACCATCACCAGTGTTTTTTTTACCCAATTTTGGTTCATATCTACTAGTCATTTCACAATAGTTATATTATATTGCTTGAATTTTTAAAGTATTTTGGCGATATAATGTGATTAGGACAATGCATATCCTGTGGTGTTCTTAAAAATTCTACACCCACTATCACATTAGCCAGTCCTAGGTCTTTCATATCGAATCTAGAGGATAACATATCCTTTGTAGATGCTATTATGGCCTTATTATTTCCTAGGCTCAATAAGTCATCAACGTAGAGACAAACAATGACATATCCAATATGTGTGTGTTTTGTGTAGACGTATTTATCTGATTCATTTATTGTGAATCCATTTGAATACATGGTTTCATCAAACTTCTCATGCCACTGTTTTGGAGCTTGTTTAAGGACATAAAATGATTTTACTAATTTACACACTTTATCCTCATTTCCTGAGCTCAGAAATCCTTCGAGTTGCTTCATATAGATTTCTTCCTCTAGTTCACCATTCAAAAATGTAGTTTTAACATCCATTTGATGTATTTCTAAGTCAAGTATGGACGCAATCGCAATAAGCATCCTAATTATGCTATCCTCATTACTGGTGAATACATATCAAAATAGTCCAGGTCTTCCTTTTGTTTAAATCCTTGGAATACAATACAAGTTTTGTACTTGTCCATTGAACCATCAAGTTTCAATTTCTTTTTAAATATCCATTTGTTACCTAAGGTCTTGTTTTAACCGTTGTGATTAATCCGATTCAAGACCACTCGAATCCGATATCTAAACCACAAAGCGCTAGCGGAAGACTAGATCGTTGTTAGACTTGCAAAAACAACCAAAGCAATAACTCTAGTCACAAACCAATATCAACCAATCACGAACAATCCAAATCTCAATCACAAGCAAGAAACTAATGACAAAGTAGCAAAAATAAATCACACAAGGATTTATAGTGGTTCCACTAACACCTTGTTAGTGTACATCCATTTTGGAGAGAGTATTTTATTACCACGATGAAAGGAATACAAGGGATAGATCCAATAATCACTATATTTCAATATAGAAAAGAGTCTGAGGAGAATAGAATTGAAGAATTGGAATTAGGTTATAAACCCTAATTCTTCCTTGAGAATAAACCCTTGATCCCAAATCAAGTCTTCAAGCTCTCAAAGCTCTCCCTAATTCACTTCATAAAATAGCGTATATAGAGGTTGGACAATTACCCAAATTGCCCCCGAATTAGTCACAAATCAGTTTGCTAATCTTCAGCCCGAAAATAGCCCAAAACCCGCTCAGACGTCTGTCGAACCTCCTGACAGACGTCTATGCTCTTCCAGAGATTACTTGGGCAAAACCACTCAGCACAGACATCTGCAAGGGAAGTGTCAGACGTCTGTCTAAGCTCTCAGGAAACCAATTCCCTGCAATCAGACGTCTGACATCCCCTATGACAGACGTCTGTCGCTCCAGACCACTGAAAACTGCACCTTCCTGCTCATATCTCCTCCATACGAGCTCCAATTTGCGAACGGTCACCTCCGACTCGAAGCTATCTTCGTCCTCTTCAATCCAACATATATAGTATCGCGTATCACAACACTCCACCTCGATACTATAACTATCTCAACTCCAAACTCCAATGCACCCAAGCATTTCCTTCTACCTTCGACCAAGCAATCTTGAATGTTTCCCCAATGAGCTCTGGCATGGCCACCTCCCATTGCACTACACCAACGAGTTCAGGCAATGCCCCCACCCGCCAATGTAGTGTTGAAAACATTCAAACCAAAACCATCTCACTAAAAGACAATGTACTTGGGAGTGTAACAAGTACTTACTATGAAGATAGATTTCCAATCTCTCACCGCTATTCCTTTCCATCAAACACAAAATCACTCTCTCCACCTCGTGCCACCACGTGGAACCTAGCAACTCAACAAGCGAATTAAGTTTGAGCAATGCTCGAACTTCCCATACGGCAATGCTTTCGTAAACATATTGGCCGCATTATTCTTTGTGTGCACTTTACGAAGGTATACTAGCTTACCCTCATCCATGGCTACAAGAAATGACTCTCTCACCTCATGCTTGGTCCGTGAGCTAAACGCCAAATTCTCCGCCAAATGGATAGCACTTTGGCTGTCACATCGAACATCAACACTCTCATGTTCGAAACCCAAGTCACACAACAATCGCTTCAAGTAGAGTGCCTCCTTGGCCGCTTCCACAGCGGCAATCAACTCTGCCTCCGTAGTGGATAAAGCAACTACGGTTTGCAATCGCGATCTCCAACTATTGGTCGTCCCGCTAAGTGTGAAGACATACCCGGAAGTTGATTTCCTTCGATCCCTATCACCGGCGAAGTCCGAGTCACAATAACCAACCAACTTGCAACTCCTATCATCACTACTGCCAAAGACAAGTCCATGAGATGTTGTGCCTTTCAAGTATCTCATAATAGCCTTCACGACTTCCCAATGCGATTTCCCCGGATTAGCCATATACCGACTAACCACCCCAACGGCATTTGCAATATCGGGCCTTGTACACACCATTGCGTACATCAAACTACCAACCGCACTTGCACATGGCACATTTTCCATATAAGCCTTGTCTTTATCCCCGATAGGTGATCCCTTCTCCGAAAGCTTCATATGCAAAGGTAAAGGTGTATTTAACGCCTTTGCATCCTCCATGCTAAACCGGCAAAGCACTTTCCTTATGTATTCCTTTTGAGTCAATCTTAACTCAAAACGCTTTCGGTTCCTTCCTATTTCCATGCCCAAGATTTTTCTTGCTTCTCCAAGATCCTTCATCTCGAATTCCAATTTCAAAAGCATCTTTAACTTATTGATTTCATTTCGATCCTTGGAAGCAATGAGCATATCATCCACATACAAGAGTAAATACACCCAACAATCATTTCCCAACCTCTTGAAATATATGCAAGCATCCTCAATGCTTTGATGGAAGCCACTTTCAGGCATGAAATGATCGAATCTTTTGTACCATTGTCTAGGCGATTGCTTTAACCCATATAGTGATTTCTTCAACTTGCAAACCATATTAGACTTACCATCTACAACAAACCCTTCCGGTTGCTCCATGTAGATGTCTTCATCCAAGTCTCCATGCAAGAAGGCGGTTTTCACATCAAATTGCTCCAACTCCAAGTCATGGATAGCAACTATGGCTAGTAAAACTCGGATAGATGAATGACGAACCACCGGTGCAAAAATTTCATCATACTCCTTTCCTTTGTGAGAACCCCTTTGCCACTAACCTTGCTTTGTACCTTCCATCATCCTTCACCTTGTAAATCCATTTGCACCCTATAGCACGGTTTCCTTGAGGAAGTGGAACCAACTCCCAAGTTCGGTTCTTCATAAGCGATTGCATCTCTTCCTCCATGGCGCAAATCCACTTCGATCTCTCTCTCGACCCCATGACGTCATCAAGGTCCGTCGGCTCATCTTGGACTACATTGAGAGCATAGTCCAAATGATCACAAAAGCTAAGGTAGTTCCAATCACCATATCTTTCGGGAGGCCTTATTACACGTCGACCAACCCGAGTAGCAATACTTTCACCTAAACCCCTTTCGGCTCCACCTTGAGTCGAAACTTCTCTGGTATCATGTACATCAACAACATCATCACTAGAGGAACCATGTGGACAATGTGATGTTTCATCAACTGCTTCACCCCATGAGCTTCTTCAACTCTACTACCACTTGGACGGAATGTGGGAATGACTTCTTTCTCCTTTGATTCACCATGAACCAAATCCGGAATGTCCGATGAGCTCTCATTCACCTTGAATAAAGCCGACTCATCAAAAGTGACATGACGAGAATTAACAACCTTCTTCTTTTCCGGATTCCAAATTCGATAGCCTTTCACGCCATCCGTGAAACCAAGCAAGATCCCCTTGAATGCCCTAGCTCTAAGCTTATCATTCCCCGGATCATGCACATAAATCGGGCTACAAAACACACGAAGATATCTCAAGTCAACACTCTTCCCTTTCCACACTTCATCAGGAATTTTGTTACCAATGGCCGAGCACGGAATTCGATTCACAATATGCACCGCGGTTGACAAAGCTTCGGCCCAAAATCCCTTAGACAAACCCGATGTCAATCTCAAGCATCGATCTTTCTCAAGTAGAGTTCGGTTCATTCTCTCCGCTACTCCATTAGATTGTGGTTCTCCCGGTGTAGTAAAATGTCTCCGGATCCCGTGATGCTTACAATATTCCAAGAATTCAGCGAGACATATTCACCGCCATTGTCGGTCCTTAACACCTTCAAAGTCTTACCACTCTCATTCTCAACAAGAGCCTTCCACACTTTGAACTTAGCAAATGCCTCCGACTTGGCCCCTATTACATACACCCATACCTTTCGAGACAAATCATCAATGAAAGAGATATAATACCTTTCTCCTCCCAAAGAAGCAACCGGTGCCGGTCCCCAAACATCTGAATGAACATACTCAAGAACCTCCTTTGAGTCATGCTTGCCTTCATCGAATGATACTCTTGTTTGCTTCCTCATGACACATTCCTCACAAAACTCTAGTTTGTTGAAACTCTCGCCATCAATCATCTCCCGCTTCCGAAGAATATCCAAACTCCTCTCCAAGACATGACCCAATCTCAAATGCCACAACCGTGTCGTATCCAAGTCACGAGAACTATCAACACCCACATAAGTCTCACCTCCTATGGTCACACCTTGAAGCAAATATATACCATGAGTCCTAGCACCCTTCATAACCACAAGCGCCCCCTTCGAAACCCTCAAGCAATCCTTCTCGATAGTGATCTTGCATCCTAGAGAATCCAATTGCCCCAAAGATATAAGCGACTTCCTAAAGTCCCGGAACATAGCTAACATTGGTGAGCGTGCGAACAACTCCATCAAACATCCTTATTTGCACGGAGCCACTACCCATCGACTTGCAAATAGCACCATTTCCCATAGCAATTGCATTTCCCTCTTTGACCTCAAAGGACGAAAAACAATCACTATTTGGCGTCATATGATACGACGCTCCCGAATCAAGTACCCATTCGTTACCCGAAACACCTACTGCTACCGCCGTCAACACATTCTCATCTATCTCACCAATCTCACTCTCCACCGCCACGGATGAAGACGCTACTTCCTTCTTATCTTTGTCCGGACATTCATTTTTCCAATGTCCCGGTTTCTTGCAAATGAAGCACTTCCCATTTCTCTCTTTCGATTTACCTCTTCCACCGGGTTTTCTTGATTTAGAACGCCCCCGGTTTCCTTTCTTCACATTCTTTTCTTTCTCCACAAACAACCCGTGACTACTACTAGCTCCACTACTACCCTCACTCATTTCCTTCATTTGATCTCTCAACTCCTCACTAAGAAGACCCGTCTTGACATCATCTAGAGTCAAGGTATCCCGGCCATAGATCAAGCTATTTGAGAAACCCATATAGTGGTCCGGTAACGAACACAATAATATCATCGCCTTTTGCTCTTCCTCAATTTTCAAATCAACGGCCTTCATCTTCATGAGAAAGTCATCAAAGGCATTCAAATGTGCCTTAAGCGAATTACCCTCCTTCATCTTGAAGGTGAAAAATGTTCGCAATAAGATCAAACGATTAGTGAGTGACTTCTTCATTTAAAGTTCTTCCAACTTGTCCCAAATACCTTTAGCGGTAGTCTCACCACTAATTTCGGAGATCACATTCTCCCCCATAGCAAGTTGAAGAGTAGTGTAAGCCCATTCCTCCATCTCCTCTCTCTCAACATCCGAGATGTCACTTGGCAATAAGTGAGTATCAAATACTACTCGGTGCACACGATTCTGCCTAAGAACCGCTTTCATTTTCCATTGCCACTTCTCAAAGTCATTGTCACCATTCCACTTGTCAATAACTAATTGAGAACCCGACGCCACATATGAACCCCGTACATATGGCGCCACACTATTCGGACTTCCGGTTGAAGGACTTACCGAGCTACTATCCATCTCCGGCATTTTCACAAACACCTAACAAGCACCAAAATAGCTCTGATACCAACTGTTGTAACCGTTGTGATTAATCCGATTCAAGACTACTCGAACCCGATATCTAAACCACAAAGCGCTAGCAGAAGACTAGATCGTTGTTAGACTTGCAAAAACAACCAAAGCAATAACTCTAGTCACAAACCAATACCAACCAATCACGAACAATCCAAATCTCAATCACAAGCAAGAAACTAATGACAAAGTAGAAAAAATAAACCACACAAGGATTTATAGTGGTTTCACTAACACCTTGTTAGTGTACATCCACTTTGGAGAGAGTATTTTATTATCACGATGAAAGGAATACAAGAGATAGATCTAATAATCACTATATTTCAATATAGAAAAGAGTTTGAGTAGAATAGAATTGAAGAATTGGAATTAGGTTATAAACCCTAATTCTTCCTTGAGAATAAACCCTTGATCCCAAATCAAGTCTTCAAGCTCTCAAAGCTCTCCCTAATTCACTTCAGAAAATAGCTTATATAGAGGTTGGCCAATTACCCAAATTGCCCCTGAATTAGTCACAAATCAGTTTGCTAATCTTCAGCCCGAAAATAGCCTAAAACCCGCTCAGACGTCTGCCGAACCTCCTGACAGACGTCTGTCCTCTTCCAGAGATTACTTGGGCAAAACCACTCAGCACAGACGTCTGCAAGGGAAGTGTCAGATGTCTGTCTGAGCTCTCGGGAAACCAATTCCCTGCAGTCAGACGTCTGACATCCCCTATGACAGACGTCTGTCGCTCCAGACAACTGAAAACTGCACCTTCCTGCTCATATCTCCTCCATACGAGCTTCGATTTGCGAACGGTCACCTCCGACTCGAAGCTATCTTCGTCCTCTTCAATCCAACATGTATAGTATCGTATATCACAACAGGTCTTACATGCTTAAGGTAAATCAACTAACTCCCATGGATGGTTAGATATAATGGATTTGATCTCATTATTAATTGCCTCTTTCGAATAAGGGGCATTGTTGGAGGAAATAGCTTGTTTGTATGTCAAAGGATCATCTTCTAACACAAAAGTGTAGAAGTATAGTCCAAAGGTTCTTGAAGCCCTTGACCTTTTGTTCCTCCTTGGTTCCTCCATTTTGTTGATGAACACTGGTTCGCTAAAGGTTATCTTTATCCGCAAGAGAATTGGGAATATTATTTCCCCTTAGTCTCTTAGGAGCATGAGTTTCAGTACCCTGTTTAAAGAGAATATATGTTCGAAAAATCTAACATTTCTCGACTCAAAGATGGTATCACTACACTAAAACAACAAATTTGGCACACAAGGATGCAGAGATACAATGCGGCTAAAAGCCGTATCAAATTTGATAGTACTCAGATCCGTATCAAACTACATTTTGTGATCCGCACCACCCCAAACACCTTAAATATGACTGTCCATCACCAAAACTCCGGATCAGTTAATTTGATACGGCTTCAGGCCGAATCGAATGCATATCATATTGTGCAACCCATTTGGTACTTGAAATAAAAAATTTGGCCACTCCCCTTTCCCTCTGTTTTACGTGAATGGTGACCGAAAACCCAAATTAGGGCTTTATGTCACCAAATCGTGCTTCCATCTTTCTTTGGAATCTCCTCCTCTTACATCCTACGGCAGGATTCCTGCCATCTTGCTTCCTCTTTCAATCATCAATCAACAGAAGTTTCAATTCAAGGTAATGTTTTCAATGATTTATATTTGAAGTGAGTTTTGTTTGCAGCGAATTTTATTTGTATAAATTTTCCTGTGTGAATTTGCCAATGTGGATTGTATTTGTGTGAATTTGGTTTGTAGATAGGGTTTTTTTTTGTAGGTAGGAATTGCCTGTTTGATTGGTTGTTTGTTTGTTTGTTTTGATTGCTTGTTTGATGCTATCGGGATTCCATCTCTTAGTCTTCCTCTAAATTCGGTGGCAAATAGCTCAGTTCTTGTAGATCGCCCTAAAAAATTCAAAAAAGTGAATATAATATCAAACATGATCCTAGATTATGACAACCAATATAGATTTATCATTTTAAAGAACAGGATGCAGTCCGTCGTCGCTATATCGTAAAAAAAATATGGATTACGACAACCATTTGTTTACCTTATGCTTCAAATTTGAATTGGGTTGTCTTAGTGTATTACTGTACAATATCAAACTTTTTTTAATTGGTATGTATTATTGTGACAAGTCATACCGGTTTTGATTAGTATGCCTTAGTGTATTAGTGATTACTACTTCGTATTATATTCTTGTCATATTATATCATACTTTGTAATGATTACTCTATTTTAAGAGATAACAGATTTACTGAAAATATATTAATAAGTTTGTTAAAAAATTGGAAGATGGATGATTAGTCGATTTCTGGTTAATAATTTAATGAGTGATCCATCAGGTGGATGCATTTTAGCTCATGCGTAGGGTCGAGTATCCATGCTTATTAGGTTTATCTAAGTGTCGGATGTTGATTCACTTAACCTTAGTTAAAAGTTTCTTCCACTAGCAACTTTCCCCTACTTTGTAGCAGAGACTGTAGTGCAAGTTGCACTACACAGTCTGCTTCAAAGAAACTGAAAGTTGCAAGTGAAAGCAGCTTTTTCCAAAGGTTAAGTGAAGCAGCATTCGACACTTGGATAAAGCTAATAAGCATGAATTACCGACCCTGCGTATGAGCTAAAATGCATCCACCTGGTGGATCACCCAGTGAATTCTTAACTAGAAAGTCGAGTAACATGATGATTCGATATCTTTAGACGTTGGAGGAGGTATATATATTTTACACTTAACTCTACATAGTATCTTACATAGGAATTGAATGGACATGTTGTGTGCATCTTGAATATTCTTTTGGTTTATTTGTTCCTTTTTGTGTGCATAGGAGGATGTTCTGTATATGCTAGGGTACAAACTACCAATATTGCAGATCGACTACTGTTCAGGTGATTCTTCTTTTGGGTTTGCACTTTTAATGACTATCAATTTTCCACTCTTATGTATAGTTAATTTCATTTAAAAGCTTATGGTCATAGCAAAACCAGTTTACAATGTGTATTCATTTATCTTTGAGACATATACTGATCGATACCCTAAAGTTGTAGCGCCGTATTTCCACTACCATCTTGCCATTTTCAGCCATGAAGCTAGTTAAAACTAGTCTTCACAACAAAATGGAGGATGAATTTCTTGTAGATAGTGTGACGGCTTACATCGAGAAAACCCATCGAGTGCAATTTATGCAAAAATAATTTATATATTTGTTGTTATGATATTCCTAATTCTTTTGTTAAGTTAATCAAATATGTATGTAGTGTGCCTTAGTAATACTTTCTTTTAAGTTTTGTATGCAATCAGGCATAAAATTACTTTTTTTCCATGTAGATTTTTGTGTTTTGTGTTGTTGTAACTCAGGCTGGCTATCACGATTCAGTTTTGCTGTCAGTCAATGAAACTTGACAATTTTATTGATGAAACTGGACCTCAATTTGTCTTCATCAGGCTGGTCATTTAAGCTTTTGTTTTAAACTGTGTATACATAAATCTTTATGTGCTGTTATAAAACTTTAGTGGTTGTTGTATGGACATTTTCATTGCTTTTATGAGTCGGTGTGTATTATATGTTGAACATGACAGTAAATTTTTGGTTTTATGATGCCCTTAAACTTGCACATGTATTTGTACCCCCTGTTTTGATTGGCCTAGACCTATTTTCATGAATATGCACAAACTATGTACATGATTCGTGCACATCAACAGTTAGCTTATTCTCATAATAACTGTTTTGATTTACAGGCTTACACAACAACGTGGACTTCATTAACATGATCAACACGTACACTCAATCTTCTCGGCTTAGTCTCCTGCAGTTTTACCAGGCAGATCTGTTTTTACATTTGTTACGTTGTAATATGATGAAAAATCTTTAACAGTTTTTTTTTATTTACATGTGGAACCTAAGACTTCACTTAAGCCACTGCTTTTCGGTCTTAGTAAACCCCACTGGTAGTGATATACCCTGATTTTTCAACGCCTTCACACTACTTAGGTAGTCACCTTAGAAATTGGCTGAGGTGGCCCTCGAACCTGAGACCTATGTCTCATCCCAATTTGCCCACCTCTAACCAACTGAGCTAGGAGTGTCGGGTAATCTTTGACAGATTTCTTTTATTGTACATGCTTGTATGTACTTTGTGCATTAGTGTTATGAAAAATCTTGTTATGCTTTGAGTATATATAAATTGTGTTACCCTGTGTATTAAATTGTGGGATATATGCTTTGTGTTATGAAAAATATGTGTTGTTGTTTCTGTTATATATATATACACACACACACACACACATATATATATATATATAAATATACATATATACATATATATATATACATATATACATATATACATACATACATATATATATATATATATATATATATGCACACACAAATATAATTAGATACGGTCAAAAACCGTGTCTGAATTACACCATAAACATTTTAGATACGACTTATAATCGTATCTAGTAATCATTTAAATATGGCTAAGAGCCGTATGTAATTAGAAGTGAGAAATGGTTTATAGCTGTATCTAATAATTTAACATGCCAATTTTTGATACAGCTTATAGCCTTGTCTAATTGTTTTAGATACGACTATAAATACAACCTAATTAGCATATATGGTGTAGTGTATTTTCATGAATACCATCAATTTCAGAATTCCGTACTAAGAAATGATAAGCGGCACTCTTCCGTGCATATCTAATGAATACACAATCAATAGTTTTTGGTCCAGTTTTGACCTTCTTTGGTTCTGGTAACTCTGTTTTCCAAGACACTCCTAAACTTTTAAGTATTTGTAGGATGGGGGTATATTCTTCCAAAGTTCACGAGGAGACTTAGATCTATTCTTTAATGGAATTTTATTTAAAATGTGATTTACCGAAATAATAGCTTCTCTCCAAAAGTTATATGGTAAGCCAGAACAGATTAATAAAGCATTCATCATTTTTTAAGGGATCGATTTTTCCGTTCGGTTATGTTGTTGGATTGACGTGAATAAGGTAATGTAGTTTGGTGTATAATTCCATGCTCAGCGCATAATTCCTCATAGGGAAATTCATATTTCCTCCTCTATCACTCCTTAGAGCTTTAATTTTCTTATTGAGTTGATTCTCAACTTCCACTTTATACTATTTAAGCATATCAAATGCATCATCCTTGCTTCTAAGGAGATACACATGACAATTCCTAGTACAGTCATTAATGAAGGTAACGAAAGACTTTTTTCTACCTCTAGTTTGACATATTTTTTAAATCACATACATCTGTATGTATTAAGTCTAGAGGTTCAATTTCTCGTTCAGCATAATAAAATGAGGTTCTTGTCAATTTCGCTTCTGCACAAATTTGACATTTATAGTTGGAGTCTATATTATATATAGGTATAAAATAAAAATTAATCAGTTTTCGCAATGTATCAAATTTTACATGCCCTAATCTAGAGTGTCATATATTAGAAGAGTCAATAGTATAAGCAGAAGATTCAGTTTTATTCTATCAGTGTTTGGTACAATAGTGGTTACAATTGCTTTGAATAAACCATCACACACATATCCTCTTCCTACATACACTCCATTCTTTGATAATGCAAACTTATCAGCCACAAAGGTTAATTTCAATCCATGCTTGTTAGGTAATGAACTTGAAATCTGATTCTTGCGAATTTCTGGAACATGGAGAACGTCACTAAAGGTAAGTTCCTTTCCAGAAGTTAGTTTCAGCACAACCTTTCTCTTGCCTTCGACCTTTAATTCAGATGAATTGCCCATGAAAAGTTGTTCATCTTCAGTTGCAGTTTTGTAGGTTGTAAACATCGACTTATTAGCATATATGTGTCGAGTGGCTCCTGTGTCTACAAACCATTCTTTTGAGTTACCAAGAAGGTTTAATTCTGATATTACAACACATAATTCCGTATCAGCAATGTCTTCTACAACATCGGCCATATTTTCTCCTGACTTTTTTTTTGGGTGCACGACGGTAGGTTGCTTTGTGCCCCTTCTTACAGTTATGGTAGAAACCCTGAAATTTCTTTGACTTTTTAGGGGTATTCTCCCGTTTCCTCTTGTTAGGTTTGTCTAACTCGACTATGTTTGCTTTGCAGCCATATTCTAAGAAATCTTTTTCTCATAATTCTTGCTATCTTCCTCACTTCTTAGCCGAACTATGAGTACTTCCATTGTCATTTCCTTACGCTTGTGCTTAAAGGTAATTCTTGAAGTCCTACCAAGAAGGAGGCAGTTGCTCAATGGTTGTGACAACTTGGAAAGATTCGTTAAGAGTCATCCTTTCATCTTCGAGTTGACGGATGATAAGTTGCAGTTCTTGAGTCTGATTACTCACCACTTTGAATCTGCCATTTTGAAGTTGAGAAATTTTCCTAGGATGAATTTTTTCATGTCTTCATCTTCAGTTTTGTACTTCTGCCAACCAAAGTTGTTTTGGACATAGCAATAGTACAGTAAATATTGTAGAGGCTGTCATCCAGTCCATTCAGAATATAGTTTTTACACAAAAAATCTGATTTTTTTTCCAGATATTAAGAGCCTCTACTTTGGTAGCATCGGGTTCGAGTTCGATAACCACAGGAGCATTTTAGTCAGAAATTTGGTGAGTACCAATGTTGTTAGACAAAACAACATTTCTTTTGCTAATGCTTGAAGTTGATACTGTTGAACTTCTCTGGCCTTTCTCCACGACACAGAGCCATTATCGGAAGCATAGGCGCAGGCTAAGCGTTGGTCACCCTCCGTGTTGGTTTAGAGTTATTGTTGTTGTTTTGCTACATCGTCATCTGGAACAATAAATATTGTTTGAAGGTTGTTAGAAATGTTAATCAATTAGTAACATAAATGTTAGAAAACTGTTACAAAATTGTTACAATTTCGTCACAGTAACCAAAAACATCTCAGAGCGTTATTGTTAGACCAAAAATGGCACTAACACCCAATTGATCATGTTTTGTAGAGAATAATAAGAAATCATGTATGAAAAAGCAAGAGCAATCAATCAACACACAAGATTTATAGTGGTTCGGCATTAATGAGCCTACATCCACTTTATAGTTCCTCATTTCATTCCGGAATTGCAATTACACCGAATATTTATACTCAAACACTCAAATACAATGAATCATTCTCTTCAAATTCATTATTTTCATTGGAGAATAAGGTGGTTATTTATGGAGGAATTCGACCATGCTTCCATGAATAAATGAATTGCAAAAAAGTCCCCCAAAATGATGTGTTATATGTGTATTTATAGGTAGAAATTCGGTTAGGGTTGAGTGGCCACGTGGCAGCTTCAGAGTAAATCTTGAAAGTAGTGGAGAAAATGGTGAAATGGTCTTTAACTGCCCAGAATTCGTTTAGGGTGAGTGACCCGATCCGGATGGCTCGATCCGAATGGCTCGATCCGGATGACCCGATCCGGATGACCCGATCCGGTTGACCCGATCCGGATGACCCGATCCGGTTTACCCGATCCGGTTTGGTCGGTCAGAAATATTCGCTTTAGCTTGATCCAAAATGGTGGAATCCAACCCAAGGCTTATGTGCACCGAAATATGAGTTTTCCATCCTTTGTTACTTCGTCCAAGTAGATGCCGATCTCTGCCAGTTCATACTCAATCCCTGAGTGGCCTTCCTGATAGAGTTCTTGGGCTTTGGATAGTCTGGTCACAAAGCAGGCTAACAGTTATTATCACTACTGCAATTAAAATGTTACTTGCAGTAATAAAAAACTCTCATAGAATCATTAATCAAGGGTGACAGTTATCATTGTGCAGTTCAGCAAATGTAAAACAGAAACAAAAATGTTTTACCGAGAAGTGTTGTCCAGGTGCAGTGTAAATTGTTTCCTTGAAACAATATTATCGCCATATGCACTGATTAGCGTGTTAGCAATTTGTTTCTCAGGATGAAACGAATCATCCCCGTAGTGTAGTGCGCGCAGATGAGCAACAACGCGCAACTAAAAGGGAACCAATGCACCCTTTCAAACAAACGGACGCAGCCTCTCAAAATTACCCGTTTCGGCGCAGGCGGCAGCTGAAGGACCATTCAATCATGAGACATATTAATATCATGGATGAATCAAGTTTCGAGGGTCGAGAAGGTTGGTCGTCACAATGTCCTTCTAGTTAAATACTTGGCCTCCTCTTAGTTCTAATCAAACAAAGGATAGGGATTGTGCTAGGTTACATGATATCATTCGAAACAAAATTTATAGGAAATTCTTATCAATAGTGAGAAGACTGGAACTCATATGTCCATCATCATTGTTGTGGTTTTATACTAAATTCAATCACGGAATACATGTGTTAAATTAATAGAAAAAATAAATAAGCTATGCGCCAACTTCATTTGGTAAGGAAATTTTCATAAAGTTGCTTAGAATATCATGACAAATCCAAAAATTCTAGAGGATTAGGCATGTTTTAAATATTTAGATGATGCCAATAATTTAAAGTTACTTTGGAAGTTTATTAATGGTAAATCTTTATAGGGCAGATAAATGAAACCAGAAATGTTAAGAATGTTTTTTTGGACATCCCAATTGAAGACCATTATTCTTACGAGCGTCACGGCACGCGCTTCGCGTGTGGTCGTGGCACGCGCTTCATGCGTGAATAATTATTTTTAAAATATCAAAGTCAATATTTTAAATACTTCCATTGATAAGCATAATCCATGGCATATTTCTTTGATTGAAAAAAGCAAAAATTAATGAAAAGAGAGTCTTTCTGCTATGCCAATAATTGGCATAATGCAATAAATATGGAAATGCATGAATAGATGGAAGGATTCAATTTTTACCAAGTGGGGGCATATGCTCAAAATAATTAAAAGTAGACTAAAGGAGTGGAACAATGGAACAGATGCAGGCATAAGCAACTTAATAATATTAAAAAATTATACAACAAATGCAAAGATATACAATAAAAAATTGATTTGGCCTACAAAGTAAAGGCATGTATAAAAATTGATTTGCACCTTCTTCACCATCCCTCCCTCACTCACCCGCACCTCCGTCAGCCACCAGATCTGGCTCTCCACTGCCCTTGCCAACCTCCACGTGTGCTGTCGTAGCTCCTCCGACCTCTAAGCCTTCCACCGCCCCAAGAACGTCACTATGGCCTCCCCTACCAGCACAAACGGCCACATCCTGAATGAATCTACCTCATTACAATTACTACAACGTACACAGGAAACAAATCTTCCCTGCTACCATCACACTCCTCAGCCGCGACTCCAACCAAAATCACCAAACTCCTTCCAGTCATGTTGGAAAATGAGAAGCTTCATCAAATTAATAAAGCAACCGAATATTTTAAGTTTAGTTACATTTATTAAAGTAGAAAAGTTGTCTGAAAACACCAACTTTGCTCAGCATCGCTCAAACAATAACTGCAGTAAAGAGATAAACCAAAAGACAGAACATCCTAATTTATCAAAACATGTTTGCGAGTGGATTCTAACCTGTTAATGATGTTATCCTCCTCAACACATGTCTGTCTTCTTTGCTGCAGTGTAAGCCGATGTAAAATACTGTAAAATTTTACAAAGCTCCTTTTTTATTATTATAAAAAGAAACAGTGGAGAACAGTAGGAGTAATGGTGGAGTGGAGAAATGGTGGAGAATCTTAGGCGATATTTATAGAGTTCAAGCATTTAAAAATAAGAAACCGTCCAGTTGCAAAATTTAAGGTAATATTTTGAATAGTTCATGCATGGGTAACCGAATTTTAGCCGATTCAATGCTTATCGGAAATGCAGTAAATGCTAGAAAAAGGACATTTAAAAATAAGAAACCGTCAAGTTGCAAAATTTAAGGTGGTATTTTGGACTATTAATAAAGATAGATATGAATATAAGAATTTTAAGAAATTGACTGTTTCTAGAAATAAAGCAATTAATATTATAGGAAATGAATATGAGAATTTTAAGGAATCGACTATTTCTGGAAATAGAGAAATTAATATTATAGAAATGAGTATGAGAATTTTAAGGAATTAACTGTTTCTGGAAATAGAGCAATTAATTTTGATTCAGCAAAGAGGAAATGTAGGACATAATTTCGAATAAAGGGCATTTTCGCTAGTTTGCATGTACACCAAAAAAGTGTGACACCAAACCTATTCCGATTATTAGTAAAGATACTTGAAAAGTATTTTAAAGTGTAAGGAAATTGGAATCAAGCTATTAGAAAGAAAGTTCAAAAATTATAAGCAAACCAACCTTTGGTTTACCTTTAGATTAGCGGCCAATCCCTAATCAGCTTCTTAGATTGGAATAATTTATACTTGGTAGGTGGATAAACACTTAAGGTGGATTTATCAAAACCTAACATAGAAGTCACTCAAAAGTCCAACAACTTCAATCTTTAACTCAACGGTTGGTAAAATCGAAATAGATTCCAGTTTTAAAGAAGACCGCTGGTTATTGAAATTAAAACAAAAGGAAAATTTCTGTTAAAAAATGAATTTCATAAAAGGAAATGAAGCAAAAGTGGATTGGCTCAATGTAATCTAGAATAATGTGAACTACCAATAAGAGGCTCATTATGCTTATTTTGCTATGCTTAGTAGATTGCCTACAAGAGATAGATGCTCTAAGTGGAAAAACAATGAAAATATTTCCTAACTCTGTTGTAAAGAAAATTCATAAATCCTTAATAATATTATTTGATTATTGGTATATACAATGCTAAAATAAGGATAAACTCAACCAGTAAAGAACATCTTAAAAAACCAGAGAAAGCATTGGATGTATTCAAGAAAAATAATAGCACTACAAATTTTAAAATTTTCTGTATCATTATCATTGTTATTATTATTATTATTATTATATATATATATATCTTATTTTGAAAGCGAGAAATAACAGACTTCAAACAAGAAAGAAAATTAACAACATTCAACTTCTTATGGAGAATTTCAACACAAAACCGCTCAAATCAAATCTCCGAACACACGGAAGATGAGATCGTGGTAAAAGTGCAAAAAACAACCAATTAATTTCTCAAAACAATCTCAGCCGAATCCAATAACCAATCACAATCATCAAGCAAGAGACATAATAACGCAATATTGAAAAATAAACCACACAACAATTTATAGTGATTCCATAACATCTTGGTAGTGTACGTGCACTTTGAGGGAGAGCCTTTATTATATTCCAATAGAAGAGTACAAGAGATTGAATATAATGACCAAAATTCACCAAAAAAAATTTGATTTTGTGGAGATGAGAATTAAAGAAGATTAGGATTTTCAAAACCCTAATAAAAATAAACCTATTCAAACCCATTCTTTATTCTCTGGATCTGAAAATAACTTATATAGGGAGAAACTTTTCTTTGACAATTTCCCATATTGCCCCTTGAACCTTCACAGATCAACATACTGAGTCAAAAGCCTGAAAAAGCTGCAGAAGTCACCATAGACATCTGGCATTATGGCCAGACGTCTGCCTCACGCCTCAGGAGTATTTTCCTAGTAAGACCAAACGTCCGGTCAATTTTTTTTCAAATGTCGGACACAACTCTTTGGTTGTAAAATCTATATGGTCAGGCATTTGACCCCCTTTCAACTGAAATTATTCACCGCTTTTTCACTATAACTTCCTCCTATATGCTTCGATTTGCGAACCATCTTCTTCGATATGAAGCTTCTTACAACCACTTCAATTCTATCATATAGTGTCGTAAAATTCAAAACAATTTTGAAAAAATATTGAAGCAGAATTTAACATTCTATTATTAAAACCTAGCAAATGTACTAATTATCAAGACCATCTTAAGAATTAAAACATTTGTGACATGGGTAATCGTGAGGAAAGAGTCAAAGAATACTTTAATAGCAGGAAAATCTCTTTTGAAACTTTCGAAGGAAGAATATTTCCCTCTAACTATTCTAGATTTAAAAGAAGTTTCTTTGGTCACAATATCCCTTCATGTTCCCTCCTTGAAGGAGACCAACCAAATGTGCAAACCAGGATGCAATCCTATCAAGGACATAAAATGTTCAATATTATTAATAATTTTGATAATTAGTATGTAACAACTATAATAACTCCTATTAGACAAGAATAGATCTCAAAAATCCAACATTGTTCTCGATGAGCTTAATTTACTGCTGCAAAATGCGAAATTTAAACTGAAAGTCAATAAAAAAAATGTAGAGGTAGCTATTACAGAAGCAAGCTGGATAATAAAAGCTATCACTTGTCTGTTTGGAATTATGACAAAAGCAGCAAGCTTTATGACAAGGAAAAGAGTTCCTCTAAATATCTAAGCAATCCTATCATATTTACTAAAGACACAAAGATTTGGAGGTTTCAACTAATAATATAGCCAATATTAGAAGTTGGAAGACCCAAGCTAAGTATTCAGAATATGAAAAAAAATTGTAGCATAGACAATAAGAATAGTTAAAATCTATGCTTTTCTAGCATTTTTAAGGAAGATCTTTCTGAATTTAAGAATTCAAAGCATGTTAGCAACAAATCTGTAATTTAGAAGCCCAACTGAAGGAAGATCTTCCATTTGAAGGAGAATTGGAGCCGAACCACCTCAATTTTCTATCATTTGAAACGTTAATTTTCTATTTAGGGTTTCCTATTATTGTATTGAAATAAGTTGACGATGTAAAATATAATGTTTGAGTCAGGTGTATTGTATCTTTTAACCTATCTTTATGGGTTGCATGCCTTGAGCCTCGTATTTATTTACCATTTTCGCTATGTGTGTATATATGAGGTAGGTAAAACTATATAAATTTAAATAAAACATAATATTTTATTTTTATATTACTTAAAATGTTTTAAATGAATTAGATTTCATAGGATCAATATAGATCCAATAAAGTTACTTATTTTGGATTCACATTTAAATTCCGTTGTAGACTGATCCTCTTTCAATAAACTGAAGTTGCAGATCAGATCTTAAAATTGAGGTTAAGGTTTATTTTCTCCACTTTAGGTCAATGTGGTGAAATGAGGAGAGTTGTTTGGAGTTTGGAGAATAATAGTAGTAATAATATAAAGATTAACCTTTTAGGTGATTGTGTGACAAATATTTGAGGAATTAAAATTTGGAAATGAACAGAATACTTTTATTTTTGAAATATTGGAAATCAAGAGTGCCTTTGCTAAAATGGTGTAAATCGGTTAGACCAGACTGAATAGAAGTGTGTCCAATCTATGTTCTAAATGAAATCAGATCGGACACAGATCAAACTTAATTTATGCTCCTACAAATTTTGCTATCTCAGATAAAATCAAACAGATTCAGACAGACGTTTTACATTCATGAACTTGAACGAACATGAGGAAATTTGCTATTTATTGTTTGACAAGTTTCTACTAATTACATTATTTCTATCATTATGTACCAATATATAAGCATTTTACAAATTTTTATCTAATTAACCGACCACTTAGCAGACAATTATCATAAATAATAATAAATAAAAAAGAATGTAATGAACTACAATTTTTTTGGATGAAATCGAGATTAACAGGTATCGAACAAGAGTTTTTTTGCATAAATTTTATTCTTGTAATTCATGTTCTAAATGAAAGCCAATGGACGTTCTTACAAAATTAATACTCCTAATTGTCAGGTTTAAAAGCTTTTCAAGTTTAAATAATAGAAGGTAGACGGAACATCTCTGGGCCACAGCATTCACTCAAACAAGACCAGGCACCTAGAGTTGAGGCTTACAACGGGCCCCCAATTTCATTCAGAAAATAGCAAACGACTAAACCAAATTCAATACTTAACAATATGCAATTTCTTTTACCAATAATAGCAAGTATTCGATTACCGTTTTCCGGAGGAAAAACGAAACAACTTTAACAGACAATTTGAGAATCAAGGAAAGGAAGAAGAAGATTGAGAAAGAAGAAGAGATGGATGGCCTAATGACCAAGGCCGGAACTTACATGTTCACCAGGAAAGCAGGCAAAGAACTTTCCTCCGTCACCAACGAAATCAATGTCCGATTTCTTCCCTTTTTCATTCTCTTATTCCTATTTCCAATTCATCTATTGTATTTTATGTTTGAGCTGAATGGTTTTTGTATAATTGTTCGCATGATCCCTTTTGTCCTCACAATGTATGTCATTGGTAATCCATAATGTAGTTTTTATTTTTTATACTTTTGAAGAAAATGAATCAAACTGATATAACCTAGCTGTATTTTCTTGGGAACATGACTTGATGATACAGTCCTGTGTTGCATTCATAATATTTGCCTATCAAAGCCATTATATGTCAATGTAATGCACAATGGTCATGTTTTTTGATACATTATTATCTGCTTGCAGTCTCTTTCGGCCGGCCTTGAAGGAGGTGCAAAATGGCTGGCTAACAAAGTGAAAGGTAAGACTCCGATCACTTCCCTTACTATATCGTGTACAATAGTGTTTGGCATTCCTAATTACACTAGGGCTGTTTACAGGAAAAATGCAAAAGCCATTAACTGAAGTACTGAAGGAATTTGATCTCCCACAAGGCCTCTTCCCTCTGGACACTGCGAGCTATGAATTCGATGAAACTACGAAGAAATTAACAGTGCACATTCCTACCATATGCGAAGTTCGCTTTAAAGATTCGTCCTTCGTGCGTTACTCTACTGTTGTGACTGGGGATTTGGAAATGGGTAAGATGTCGAATGTAGAAGGAGTTAAGACAAAGATTTCATACATCTGGCCTAAGGTTTCTTTTGTAATGACTGAAGGAACCCAAGTGCATTTTATGACTACCATCAAGAGAACTACAAGAGAGAGAAATGCTTATGAGGCCTTGAGGGATTGTATCACTGTGGATAAATTTTGACGTTTGGTTGGATAAAATAGTAGTTGATGAATAAGATTGGTTTTGTTCCAGCCTGTTTGTATCTGTGTTGTAAATGTTCTGTTGTGAGTTTGATAAATTTGTTCAGGATCAGGAAATACCAATTTTGAGATGATACAAAATCTTGATGACCCATTCTAAGTTATGAACTGCTACAATTTTGGAAGAAGGGTGTCATTTTCTTTCCTGAAATAATATGTATGACAAAATATGTTAGGAATCAGGGAAGATCAAAACTGGAAGAGGTTGAGAGGCACGACAACACTTTCCTTAAAGCAATATTTGCCTCATTCATCTAGAGTTTGCTTACGGGATGATGACAAATTGTTTCATAGGATATAACCAAGTGCAAATTCAGAGAGTAGCGATGCCTGTTGTAGATTTGTAGAAAATTTATGGAGGAGAAAGCAATAAATAAAAGTAAAGATACAACTGAATTCAGTGATGTATCCATAACGCACGAATGAATATGGTAGTCAGATAACAGCTGTTACGGTCTGCAAATAATAATAAAACAAATTTTCAAAATAAGCTAATTTTTTAAACAAATAGCAGAAATATGTCAGTCTTAAAACTATTAGCAAAAATAAGCCAGTTTTTACCACCTCGGCAATGAGATGGCAACTAAATAAAAAAAAAATCATCGGGGGCGCACTTGGCAAGTGCGCCCCTTAAAATTTTAACTAGCGCACTTCACAAGTGCGCCAGTTAAAATTTAAACTAAAACCCTTAACTCTTCCTACTGCTCCCTATTGCTCTCTATCATCCTGCTTTTTACTATTTCGGATAAAAAAGTACCAATTTGTACAATTCTTCCACTGGCTCCAAAAAAACCCTAAAATCTTCAAAAATTATCAAAATAAACAAGGTTTATTGATTGGGTTACTTCTATCAGCTATCCCACATCAATTTGAAGGTATTAATTTAGATTAAACTCAAACCCTATCTCAAATTCTTATATTTGTCAAGTTCATTCATACCCAAGGTTTAGTTTTTCTTGCTTTCTTATGGTACTAATATTTGTTTAACAATTAATTATCCTATACCTTGCAAAATTTTCATTTAGACTATGTCCGATTTCATCCCTATTATTTGCTATTTTGATGGAAAGTTGAACTTAAAAGAAAATAATACGCCGGTGTATGTTGGTGGCAAACAAAAAGGCTCAAAGGTCAAAAATTTTTGCTCCTACCATGAATTAAGGAAACGATGTATAGGGTTACAAAAATTGATTCACAAAAGTACGATGTACGATTGGTAAGCAAGTGGGTGACGGATTCTGGATCTGCTGCTAATGATGTAAATGATGATGATGTCGATGCAATGTTTTCGGTTAGTATGAAAGTTATTGAGTTATTCATAATAAAAGAGGAGCTGAGACATGAAGAGGCAATGGATACTAATTTAAACCAACATTCTACTCAAATTATCGGAACTATTCCGAGTTGTGCTCATCAAAGCAATCCAACTCCAATATTTCCTCCATTCATGAACACAAAGTAAGTTTGTAAATTTTGCATTTGAGTAGTTAAAATTCATAGTGTTATGATCTCATACTTTTTTTAAACAGTTATACGGTGCATGCGGGTGGTTCAAGCTCTAGACCGGCAAATGATGATGTATGTTGTAGCTCACCACATATTGATAGCATGCAAATTGCTTCAATGGATAATGATATGACATGGATGGAAAATATGGAAGCTAACAATGATCCACTTGAGTTTGGAATTGATAATGCGAATGAAAACGAAAATAATGAAGCATCGTTGGTGCAAGAAGAGGAAGATGATAACAACGAAGAAATAGAATTCGAGATGCCTCTGACAGACGATTTATGTAGTGCACAAATTATGGCAGCATCGTTGATTCAAAATGTGGCTCCTATTAGAGAAGCATTTACTGCAGATTGTGTTGATTCGGGCTTTCATGTGGGAATGCAGTTTCAAACCAAGGAAGTGCTTATTCAACAGCTTAGTGAGTGGTTTATAAAAAATTCTGTCTCTTTTAAACCTGTAAAATCCCGCAAAAAACAATACACTGCAATTTGTAATGTCGATAACAATTGCAAGTCGAGAATACATGCTATTGTCCCAAAAAAATCATTGATGGGAAGGTGGGAAGTTAGAAAATATGAAGGCAATCATTCTTGTGTTAATCCAGTCATCAATTCTAATCACAAGCAAGCGATAAGTAGATTTGTTGCTAACAAAATTCTTCCTTTTATGAAATCAGATTTGAATACCACTCCCGCTGCGATTCAAGTTTTGATGTCTGAAACTTTTTTCATCAAAATAAGCTACTTCAAGGCGTATAGAGCATTGCGGAAAGCACTTGAGACAGTTTTTGGAGATTGGGAAACATCTTATGCTGAGTTGCCACAATATTTGGCTACTATTAAAAAACATAATCCGGGAACCGTTTTTAAGATTGAAAATGAAAGAATCACGAATGACAAAGTTCGTTTCAAAAGTGCATTTTGGGCATTCGGTGCTTCTATTGATGGCTTTGCGCATTGTCGACCGTTAATTTGCATTGATGGCACACACCTATGCGGCAAATACCAAGGTACGTTGCTAGTCGCGACTGGAGTTGATGCAAATGATGGTATATTTCCATTAGCATATGCAATTGTAGACTCCGAATCAAAAGACAATTGGGAAGGGTTTCTTAGATGCATGTACTATCTCATACATAGTGTTCGCAATAGATGTTTGACTTTTATATCCGATCGAATGAAAGGCATTCCGGGAGCATTAGAAAATTGGCCTCAAGAGCACTATCACCGCTTTTGTGCTAGGCATCTCAAAGCAAACTTCCAAGTTGCCGGATTTACTCAAAAAAACTTGGTAGATTTATTCTATTCATGTGCTAATGCTACCGATGAGTTGCAATACAAAGAGATAAGAGGTCACTTGAGAACCATTTCGTCGGATGCGCATGCTTGGGTTGAAAAGAGCTTACGTGGTGCAGAGGAAAATTGGGCTCTATGCAAGGATAACGGTGGACGATTTATGATGATGACAACAAATGTATCCGAAAGTTTAATGGAGTTCTACGAGGTGCTCGTGCTTTGCCAGTCAAGTCTTTAGTATCACGAACGTTTTACCGTTTAAATGACTATTTCATGAAATGTCGTTCCGATGCCGAAGGATTTGAAATGCAAATGACTCCAAAAGTTGAAACTCTTTTAGCCAAAAGAGCAAAAAAAGCACAACATTGTGGAATTGTTAGATTCAATCAAACCGAATGGCAAGTGAATGATCAATTTGGAAAAGCATTTACCGTGACTTTACATGATAATATGTGTACTTGCACTTGCAACATTCCGCTATTGCAAAAATTGCCATGCTTGCATGTGATGGCCGCTTGTGCTCAAACCATTGGCGGAGCGAATATATCATACTATGAATTTTGTTCATCGTGGTTTTCCGTGGAAAAATATAAAGCAACTTACGATCCAAGTTTTCATCCAATTCCCGATAGTAGATATTGGGATGCCTATCACAGTCCGACCATATTGCCTCCGCATACAAAAAGAAAGACGCGGCGTCCGCGTTCGACAAGAATTAAAGGTATGATGGATAAAATGGGAGGAAGTAAGCAAAATACTTGCAGCAAATGTGGTCAAAAAGGGCACAAAAGATCGACGTGTCCGTCAAAATGAGTTCTATATGATTGATGTAAGCAAATGTTGTCAAAAAAGTTTGAAAATGTATTTTGAGATTTTGTTCGAATGATTTGTAATGTAATGAACGATTTGTACTTTCAGTTTGATGAATGAATGATTTGCATTTCAGTAGTGCACGTTTGCATTTTATAAGCATAAGAGTCAAATTTGATTTGGTATTATGATGCGGTTTGTAACGTGTTAGGTGTAGGTGAGGCAGCAGTTTGGAGCTGTAGCTCTCGGGTAGGGCGCACCTGCAAGGTGCGCCCTTGTAAATTTACATGGGCGCACTTGACAAGTGCGCCCTTGTAAATTTACATGGGCGCACTTGTCAAGTGCGCCCTTGTAAATATACAAGGGCGCACCTTGCAGGTGCGCCTAAGCCGGGGTTATACCAGCCCAGCTTCTCTCCTGTTTCCTCAATTCCTCCAAACACCCTTTCCTCTCCAAAATCCCTAAAACTAAAAACCCAAAATCCTATTCTTCTAAACTTTCTAATACTTCAATTTTTCATTACTTCTACACTAAATTAATTCTACAATGGAAGGCTCATCCTCCTCTTATGAAGTTAGAGGTAAATTCTTAAACAACATTACTTCATTTATTTGACTAACCCTAGCTAATTACTTGCTCATTACTTGATTAACCATAATTCATTACTTGTATATGGTGATTTACTCTAGTTCATTACTTGTATATGGTGATTTACTTTATTTCATTGCTTGTATATGGTGATTTACTTGTTCATTACAATGGAAGGCGCATTTCAATGGTGATTTTACTTGTTCATTTACTTGTATTTGGTGATTTGCTTGTTCATTTACTTGGTAGTTTACTTGTATATGATGATTTACTTGTTCATTACAATGGATGGCTCATACCAATTCTTAGTTCATGTATATGGTAATTTACATAATCATTTCAAAACCTAGTTCATTGCTTGTTCATTTCATTTCAAATTTTTTCTTGTAGAGTTAGCATCCGGTCCAGTGGATGCAAGTGTCTTGTATCTTCAAAATGAGCATAGAAGCAATAATCGGGACTTGATGAAGGTATTTAAAAAATCCAAATGGAAGAATTCAATACTTTTTTCATTTCTCATGCAATAGCTAATTACTTTCTTTTCGTTTTGAATTTTGTAGAGCGATGAGCCAATTGATTGTCAAGATCATTCAAGCAAGTTAGCGTTGATTACTTCAAACACACATAGAGTTCAACTTGCGCTAGAAAGAGATGGATTTACATAAATATCCAGATTGGGGTTTTTTAAGATTGACCATGCACTTATTACTTCATTGGTAGATCGGTGGAGACTGGAGACTTCCACCTTCCATCTTCCCACTGGTGAAATTACTATCACGTTGCAAGATGTTAGTTGTCTTTTGGATGTTAGAGTGGAAGTAAATCCTATTACCGCTACACATCTCAGTAATTATGAAGATATTTGTTATGAGTGTTCAGGCGTTGTCCCAAATCGAAATGAGATAAAAGGCGCAACAATTAAGTTGACTTGGCTTTGAAATATATTTCACAATGAGCCAGCAGAGGATGCATCAGATGAGCAAGTTGAACGTCATGCGAGAGCCGTCATTCTGCACTTGATATCGTGTCGTCTATGTCCCAATCATTCTAAAGGACGACTAAATCTTTTTTGGCTATTATTTGTGAGAAATTTGGAAAAATGTGGACGATATTCTTGGGGTAGTGCGGTATTGACAACATTATACACTGAATTAACAAATGCTGCGCTCGGTAAATCCAAATCCATAGCCGGTTGTCTTTCTCTTCTACAGGTAAGTATTAGTATGCATAATTTTTTATGGCCACTTGTAATATGAAATACCAACATTTTTTTATATTTTACAGCTTTGGTCATGGACACATCTTCCTATCGGTCGTCCAAACGTAACTTTATCTGCGTAGATCGACAGATCATTACCTTATAGTGCAAGGTAGTTTATGTACATTTGCATGATATTCAATAATGATGTTTATGCTTATGCTATATTACTTACATTTACATATTTTATATGCATTACTTTATATCGTAGGTGGTTTGGAAATAGGAGTTGGATTGAGTCTCCAAAGCAAGTTACCACTTACTACCGTGACCAGCTTGACATGTTGACAGATGAGGCTATTGTATGGAATCCCTACACACAAGATGTGCTAGTTGATCTGCCTCAAATATGTATAAGCGGCATGCGTAGTTGGCTTTGCAAAACACCGATCATATGCATGCGAACTGTTGAAATGTATAATTCTGATCGAGTGATGCGACAATTTGGTCTTCAGCAACACATCCCTGAGCCTTGCGAAGCAAAGCCAAATTTGCATTTTGCTATCATTCAGTGGAACGATAGACATAACCGTATCATTCGCCAAGAAATTCCTACCACTCATATTTCAGCATACTTGAGTTGGTATTGGTCGATCACTCGAAGATTCATTCTTGCGGATCGGGCTTCTCAGGAACGAGCATACACCGCTCGTGCACCGCTTGAGCGAGATGCGGTACGTCTTTTACTTTACTTTACTGTTTTAATTTGCTGACTTAAATCTTCTAATATGTGATTATAAATAACACAATTTGCAGGTCGATGTACTAGAGACGGTTGGTAGAGGATTGGAGGATATTGGACATGGTCGAGTAACGGAGCATGACGTCCAACCACAATGTATTAGCTTGAAAAAACTCATTGACACATTACTCTTTAGACGTAGACTGGAATGCCAGGGAGAGCGAAGAACTAAAAGAAGACATGATCCTTCTCCAGCTCCACCTCGACAAGACCCAGCTCAATTGCAGGCGGTAGGACCTTCTCAACCTCCCCCTACTCAAGATTAAACATCGCCATGAACGTATTTATAAATGTTGTATTAGCATATGTTTGTGTTTTAGACTTACGTTTATGTTTGAAGTTTATTTAGACTTATGTTTGTAATCGAATATTGACGTTGTTTTTTCATATTTATGTTTGAAGTAGATTCATATATGTGTTATGCTTTATTTGGGCTAGCGTATGTTTGAAATTGATTCAATTCACAGTGAAAAACTGCTACAAAACAATTGTATAGCAGCTGTGAAGTAATTGGGTCGAAAAAGAGATGCTGTTATTGCACAGCAGGTTGAAAATATAACGGGCGCGCTTGACAAGTGCGCCCGTGTTATTTATAATGGGCATACTTGACAAGTGCGCCCGTGTTATTTATAAGGGGCGCACTTGTCAAGTGCGCCCCCATTGAATTTTTTTTACATTTGCCACCTCATTGCTGAGGTGGCAAAAACTGGCCTATTTCTGCTAATAGTTTTAAAACTGGTCTATTTTTGCTATTTGTTTAAAAAATTAGCTTCTTTTGAAAATTTGTCCTAATTAAAAATAAAAAGTCAATATTTATTTTCTATATAGCATAACAATTGAAGGTTGGGCCCAGTTAGCAGGTCTTTCTTGCCAACTTACCGTTCTGTTTACGTCATCGATTTCATTGCTAGAATTTGAGTTGTTGGTGTTGGACGTGTCCGACGCCAACATAAAAAATTGTTAAAAATGCCCATCTTTGACACTTACTAATATACATGTATGAGTATCAAGATTTCACGTTTATTCAAGTAATTTGGTTTTATTTTGATTGTGTCTATAATTTGTATACTCATATATATAACAAGATACTTATAATGTTTTGGCAATGTGGGACTAATAATACAAGGATACCAAGATGTTGTTATTCAACTAAAAAACATGAATTAGAATTAAACGCATAAATTAATTCTAAACAAATTAACAAATAAATACATCGCTCAAATACCCCGTTCGCAGCAAAAAACGTATTCCCCGTTCGTAAGAGCGTCACACTCAAATATCTAGCTCAAATGTCACGTTACTGTTCGTTAAAAACGCACCCTAGGTGCTTTACACGCATGTGTTTTGTGATGGAGGACTAATTAACAATATACTTCAATAATCCCCCACTAAATTGTTTTATTAACGATAATCAGTTTTACCTTATTTTAAGATTACACATTATATGTGGTAACAATTTGAGTAAACCATTTATTAATGTTAACTAGCTAGTGAGTGATCTATGCTATACACATGGACAGTGATATTCCGATTATTAGTGACATGGTTCAATTTCAATATTAATAATTTAATATACATGTCCTTGAATTGTTTTATAATTTAAATACATTTATAGAGTTGAATAACTTGCATACAAGTATGCATTATCTTATAGGTTTCGACGATATGGTTCCACCGTAATTGAACGTGCGACGAGGAAGAAGAAAATTGTTTTGAACACTATCTTTACCCAACCACGATAAACCTAATGTAAAATAACCAAAAATTCTATAGCATTACAAAACTAATGGACATAGTTTAGTAATTACTAAACAAACTGACCACCAAACCAAAGTCTTTATTGCAATGGAACCACCAACTTTGTTTTCAACTATATAATATCTAGTGTAATAATGTCATTTCATACTGATGTTGTTATTTATGTAGCAAGCATGTGTAGACAAAGCGGGGTAAAAACAAAGACCAGGGAACGATACCACTATACTAAATTTTAAACGCACAAGCTTGAAAAAATGAATTCAATATATACCGAAGCACATCATTTTCATAGACTTATGATATACAGTTCTCCGCTCTATGTCAAATTTTCCTGGTTGAAAATAATGATATGGAAAAAATGAACAGGCCAACCTTCTAGTAAAATCCATGCAATTTTGTAACATACAACTCCTTTGTCACAAAGAGTTAAATGCAAAAGATTTGGTAAACGTGCAAGAAAATATACTTATATAGTTGTAAAAACGGACATAGAGGTACACAAGCACATAGACATATAAAGACAACTCACTAAACTATAAATTTTGAATTATAGACTAAAAATTATACAAAGAAATTTACAGGATAAACTTACAATACAGTTTTAAAATATGATAGGGCACTTTGTTAAGCTTTCAGAGATTAGTTTTTTTGCCTTCTCCTCTTGAGCTTGCTTCCACGCCCTATGCTTTATGGAAGCTATCACCATCATATATAGAACAACTTACAGTTACAGTCAACTACCATAGCATAGGATTGTCATATGCATAATAACTACTTATTAATTAATTATATACCTTAACCCAACACTTGCAAGTCTATGTATGGCTTCATCATCAGTTCCATTGTAATAATAAAAAATAACCTACATTACATAGGATAAATTTTACATGAATGCTTGCACTACTATAGCATATAGTGATTAAGAACCATGTCAATCACTACAAGTAATCAAATCATTTACATGAAAGATCATTAAAATGATTGTTGAAGAGTCAAAACACTTACTGTTCTAAAAACCGAACAGGACCGCGGATCCCACGACGATTAACCATGAACACTAAGCAAAACGACCCAGAACAACTTCATACCTCAAATGGCAAGATTAGTGCAAGTACCCAATAAACCCGGTTTAGACCATGTACAGAAGCAAAGAACTCGAACTAAAGTAATGTTTTTCTAATAACCGAGCTCTTCGCAATGCCTATAGGCCAAGTATACTGACCAAATTGTTAAAGTTTGCGATACTATATGGTTGGATTGAAGGGATTGAAATAACTGCACATTGGAGAAGGCAGATTGCCAATCAGAGCTCATAGGAGGAAATTACAGTTGAATACGTGAAGGGGAACTGGGTGCTTCAGCTCAGACGTCTGTGGTGATCATCAGACATTTGTGGTGAAATATAGTGATCATTGTACCAATCTCTTGTATTCCTTTCATCACGGTAATAATAAACTCTCTTCAAAGTGGATGACACTAACAAGTTGTTAGTGGAACCACCATAAATCGGTTTGTGATTTATTTTTGTTGCTATTGTCGTTATATGATTGCTTGTTGTTGAGATAGTCTTGTTTAGATTGGTAGATAATTGTTGTGGTGATTGAGTTATTATATTTTGGTTGTTTTTGCAAGCCTATCAATGATCTCGTCTTCCGCAAAGCACTTGTGTTTTGGGTATTTGATTTGAGTGGTATTGAATTGAATTAATCACATCGGTTCCAACAGTTGGTATCAGAGCATTAGGTGCTTGTTAGTGTTCATGGAAATGCCGGAATTAGATAATAGCTTGGTAAGTCCCTTAGCAGGTAGTCCGAATAGTGTGGCGCCTTATATGCGTGGTTCGTATGCGGCTTTAGGTTCTTAATCAGTAATAGGCAGGTGGAATGGAGATAATGATTTTGAGAAGTGGAATTGGGAGATGAAAGTGGTTCTTAGGCGGAATCGGGTACAGCGGGTGTATTTGATACTCATTTGTTGCCAAATGATATCTCGGATGTTGAGAGGGGGCATAGAAGAATCAGATTACACTACTCTTCAACTTGCTATAGGGGAGAAGTGATCTCCGAAATTAGTGGTGAGACAACCATTAAAGGAATTTTGGGACAAATTGGAGAAGTTATGTATGAAGAAGTCACTCACAAATCATATGATCTTATTGCGAATGATTTTTACCTTGAATATGAAGGATGGTAATTCACTTAAGGCACAATTGAATGTATTTGATGACTTTCTAATGAAGATGACGACCGTTGATTTGAAGATTGAGGAAGAGCAGAAGGCGATGATATTATTGTGTTTGCTGTCGAACCGTCATACGGGTTTCTCAAATAGTTTGATCTATGGCCAGGATGTAACAACCCGAAATTCTGAGCCAGTTTAAAAATTTTATTTTGGAAATTTTGATAAATTTTGATTATTTAAAATGAATTATTTTAAATAATATCGACGAAAAATTTATTTTGAATAGAATTCGAACGTGTATATTTATATAGCTCGACGTTGGAATATAAATATTTATTTATAATTATAAAAGGAATTGAAAATGGCGCGGTAGTTCGATAATTCGATTTCAAAATTCAAATGAATGTACATGATTCAAAATAAACCGGAATTTAGCGAAACCAAAAATAATAGAATCTAATTGAGAATATCTTTCCAACGAATCTGAAAAATCAAAATTTCATAGCGGGAATCAAAAGATATGCCCAAGTGAAAATTCAGAATAGTCGCTATGGAATTCTGGCCCTTCAAAATGGAAATTTTGCAAACGACCTCGGATTTCGATGAAACTACTTTTGTTGGATCCGTGATGTCAAGTTATTGCTAGATTACAAATTTCATAATTTTTCGAATCAATATGTGAGCGTGGCAAAGGAAAACGCGTTTGACCAGTTTCAGTTGATTTTAATCGACTGGAAAATGGCCATTTTTCAAACGATCTCAGAATTCAACGAAACTAGTTTTGTTAGGACCGTATCGTCAATACGAAGCTAGAAAATATTTTTCTGGAATTTTTCGAGTTAGTATGTGGTCCCGGTAAATTGAAATGCACGTTCAAATTCAATATATAGAGTTATATGTTGATTTTGACGAAAACTGATCGAAACGGTCGAATCAGCCTACGATACATATCCCATTGCGTTCGGAATGGGGGTAATTAGCTGTGAACGATAGTCATTGGGTCTTGATTGGAGTTCAAGTGGAAAGTTAACATTTTTGAATTAAAATAATTAATAAAAAAAATATATAAATAATTACTAAAGCCTAAATCCCCTTCACAATTCAGATCCGCCCCGAACGAAATAAAACCCGCTCCCCTTTTTCACCATCGCTCCTCAGAACCCTAGCGCCGCCTGCCACCGTACCCTTTCCACCTCGCGCGCTGTCTCCGGCGAGGAACCGCCCCCTCCTTCATCGATCTCTTCCTTCCTCCCCTCGACGCTGGCGCGAGGCCAACTGAAACCCCCTCGAATCAAGCCTGAACTTTGACCTCGAACAACGTCGATCCATGGCGCTGAAGACCGCTACGCCACCTGATGGCCTGCCGCCGACCTGGAAGGCCTCCACCACCGGAAACAGTAACTCAGCTCCCCCCTCCTTCCTCCTCCCTTCACTTTCTTCCCCCTAGTTCAAGCACCCAACGCCCACGAACCCTAGCCGCCTCCTCCGATCGTGAGCAGCCCCCCTCTTCCCTTTTGACTGTAAGTTTTTATTTGATTTTATTTTTCTCCTTGTTTTTATTGAGTAGAGTTATATTTAAAATTATAAATCAATTTGGTTTGTAACTTATAAGAAATCAAATTTCTATGAATATAAAGCTAAGATTTTTATAGATAAAAATTTGATCTTGGTATATGAAGTAGAAATATAAAAATATAATTTTCATATAGAATGAAGTGTTGAAAATATATATGAAGTAGAAATAAAAATAGAATTTTTATTTATTTAAATGAAGCAATAAAAATATAATTTTTATTTGAATAGTGTGAAAAGAACTGCATTGGAATATCAAACTGGTCCAGACGGTTCAGCAGTTTAAAAGCAAAGCACGGCGGAGTGGAACCCTCTATGAGAACTCCTCACCTTTAATTTAATTTTCTAGTTAAAATATATACTAGGATGCAGACGGTGTTTAGTAGCACCCGACACCCGTCGTCCACAGACCATGGACGGCTTGTATGCTTGTTTGTTTGATTTTGATGTGTAGTTGATTGTGTGATGTGATGTGAAATGAAATAAAACATTTATATAGTTGAAATAAAATATTTTATAGTTAAAAATAGAATTTTTAACGTGTATATGAAATGAAATAAAAATAAACAAATCGGATGATTTGTTTATATACAGACATTTGATTGATACTGATTGGGACGATAAATTTTACACATCGCCCAACTGCACAAATAAAATCTGTGTTTGATTGTTTGAAACCCCACACGGGTATTGGGATGATATTTGACGTACACTAATCCCGATTATTTAGTTGTATGTCGATTGATTGATTGACAGACTGTTATAAGTGTTAAATATTTATATTCGATGCTTATACAGTGTAGAATGCACTTTGAATGATGGTTGATTATTCATCGTTGTTATTGTATACATGTGTTGTAGAAAATCCATATAATTAACATTATATGGTAATTGATTGGGCCTCATTCCAGTTTTAAAAAGAAATATTTGAAATAAAATATTTGAAATAGAATATTTGAAAATAGAATATTTGAAAATAGAAATATATGAAGCCGTGTTGATTAGATTGACGCCATTTTGACGCAAACGAGATTTATATCGATTTTATTCATTTTTCAATGAATATTGAAAAGAATTGAAATTCGAATTATATTTAAAAGAATTGAAATTTGAATTAGATTGAATTGAATATAAAACGAATTCGAATTGAATTGAATGTAAAACGAATTCGAATTGAATATAAAACGGATTCGAATTGAATTGAATATAAAACGGATTCGAATTGAATTGAATATAAAACGAATTCGAATTGAATTGAATGTAAAACGAATTCGAATTGAATTGAATATAAAACGGATTCGAATTGAATTGAATTGAAAAGTAAATGAATTCAAATCGAATTAAAATCGATTTGAATTGAAATCGATTTGAAATGAATTTAAAACGAATTTATATTGGAAAATTCAATTTTGATTTGAAATGAAGTTGAAATCGTTTCGAAAATGAATTTAAAACGATTTATAAAATACGTTTTAAAAGGAAATCGACGAAGTATATATTACATATATAATATAATGGCCTGAATAGAACGCGCCGCGCCGCGGTAGTTCGCGAATTTCGACCATTGTCTTCGAACGGATATTACGGGAGATCCGACCGTCAGATTCTCCTAAAAACGGAACCGTTGGGTTCGTATCGAAAAGAGCTTTCTAACGAATATTAGAAATTAGAAATCTAACGGTTGGATTTGGAATTAGGTCCAAATCAAATTTGGAAAAGGTCGCTATAAGTGCAGTTCGATGGCCGTTGATGGAAATCGACTGTACGGGCCTTGATAAAATTATTAAAAATATCAATAATGTGTGTCAAATCATAAGAAATGATTTGGGAAGAATTGGGATGAAAAACTCCATATTTGAAAAGATAAAGATAGATTTTTATCGAAATGAACTAGTTTTGAACTAGAATTATAATTCTATTTATTTTTAAATAAATAAATTGAATTTGAAAATGGTTTTGAAGGTAACTAGAATTTCCAATAATTGAATTGGAATGGATTTGAATCGAAATTTTCTTTGGATTATTTCGATGTTGGATTTCGTGATTACACAGATATTGTTATGGAAATTTGAAAGATATATTTATATCGTTATTTCCAATACGATATTTGTTGGTCGTAGAATTTGATATTGAATATAAGTCGATATATTTTCTATTCAGAGCTTTGTATTTAATATCAAATGTGATTTGGGTTTGTCATGAATGGTGTCTTCATTAACACTGTTCTGAAGCCCAGTTGAGAAAAAGATTGAATCTTTTTATTTAGATTTAATGAAGTGTACCAATTAAATAATATTTAATTGGAATTGAATTGGTATTGATTTTTGGGTTTATCGTGAACTGTGTTTTAAATAACAATTGTTCTTTAACCCGATAATTAATGAAATGTGATTTCGGGTTGTCTTGAACGGTATCTTCAATAATACTGTTCTTAGACCCAAAGGAGTTAAGAAAATTCATAAACTAACTGGAGATTAGTTAAGTTGAATGCTTTCTGGGGTATTGATCTGATGTTGGTTTCGGCCTTCTGGGTTAATACTTAGGGAACTGCTCACTTGCTAATTTACGGTTAGGGACTGATTGAAATGTGATGTGATTTTGGGTTTATCGTGAACCGTGTTTTAAATGACACTGATTCTTTAACCCAGTCACAGATTAAAACTAAGTGGAGTTTTAATGAATCTTTAATTAGATTGAAATGATCGAGAATGGAGTATCACCAGTTTTGCTCCAGGCGTTAGTTAAATCTTTAATTAGATTTGAACGTGAAATGGTAATTGAATTTACCGATAACACCGTGGTGTTAGATATGAAGTATTACCAGTTTTACTTCATGGGATGAATAGGTTGGGATTGAGAAATTAAAACAAATGATTACTTCGGTAAGGTTCGTTAATCCCGACTAGTTGAATCGAAATTCAAAAGAAGATTAAAGAATAAATTCAAGGAATTTATCTTTGATAAAATTAATGGGAACCTTTCCCTATGAATGTGAAATTTAGAAACTAACTGTCGGTTAGCTAAGCAGAATGGTTTTCTGGATATTGATTTGATGTTGGTTTCGGCCTTCGGGGTTAATATTTGGGGAATTATTCTCTTGTTAATTTACGGTTAGTGACTGATGAATTGGAATGAGGCGTATGTTGTGTTTGTGTAACACATGTTTATTATATACGCGAGTTATTCGGGAAGACCGGGTTTATCCCATTCTGAATAACTGATACGACGATAAGTCGAAGAAGAAGGCGGTGGTCGAAGACCGGAGGTCTTCACGTCGTTTGGATAATTACTGATGATCTTGATTGTGCTGTACACCCAAGAAGATGGAAATAGTTGGTGATCATCCAGACGTACTTGGAGATCGATGGATATGCGGGGTACTAGGTGCCTCCGGTTTCGTTCAGGCCCAGAACGAACTTGTAAATGGACTGTGTGTCTAACATTGGATTTTAGTCTGTGTGATTGATTTTTATTAAATATATATCTGTTTGGCGGCGGAGAATTTATTCTCTTGCTTAACGCCCTTCTCTGAGACGTACGAGCTCAGGGGTTATATACTGATGGATATCAAACGCATAGAGTGAATTGCCTGTGTGGCATGCCTAAGTGGCAAATGATCAAGGCTTCTGTTGGAAAGCAAAGTCTTGTGGTTGATGATCGAAGCACGACCTTTGTGGCGTAGCTTTGTGTAACGTTTACTTCGCGAGTTTCACACCCGGTATGAACCAAAAACGGGAGACAGACCTCAGGGAGGACATGCGTTTCTTTCTAGCTAAAAGTGGCGTCAGTGGTTTTACACGCACTGACGAGTTTGACTTATGTGGTTGTTGCTGTTGCGAGGCGCCTCGGTTTGATCGTACGATCCGGGTCCGATAGAGTCACTTGTTGGCTCACTGACACCCCAAATGGTGGGGAAACGTAGTGTTCAGGCATAATAATCCACATTGGTGGACCGGCCCTGACGATCCAAAGGGTTGATGCGTTCTGATCCTGAGACACGGGCTAGAGCGTCTCGAATCGGTTGAGGACTATCTTTTGCCTCGGTTCATAGATGGAAATCCAACTTCCAAATACGTGACATTTGCAGTTTTGATTGTAGAGCCTAGTATGGCGACATGATATATGGTACCCATGCCGCCTATGATTGATATTTATGATTTGAAGTTGTTTTATACACTATGCACTTATAATAGTATCAAATAATTTGTTTTAAACGTACCAAGCAAGTTTGGATATTATAAGCGAAAACACTATCCCCCGGCTTGCGTTGCATTGTGTGATAGGACCTGGGTCTTATAATAGCTTCATTTTTCTTTATTTAGCATCGCGCTGTTGTTATATGCACTGGTATTCTTGGGAGGAAACCCGTTCCGTGTTATACGGCGTGGTCCCTTGATTTACCTAACTTTAAAATAAAGATTAATAACTGTTTTATTTCTCACACCAGTCCCATGACAGACCTGGAGTTTATTGTTTTAACCTAAACTCTGGGTGCCCTTATTTTGATACGGGCAGCTAGTAGTTTTGGTTTTGCAGATTTATATTCACAGGATCCAGGTTTACAGCTGGAATGATATCCGGAAAGCTTTGTATCCGTATATCTCTTCTAGTTGTGTATTGTATTATTTTCCGCTTCTATGTAATGTATTGTAATCTCTGATATTTTATGAACTGTAATATTCATTTATACTCTGTATATTCCTGTATTCTAATGGAATTGTTATAATTAACAATGAAATGTTCTTCTGTCTGCGTTCTGATGTGGCTTGTTATCGAACTATCCGCGCTTTCCTCACCGGGGAAGTTATGGGTTTTTACATTTGGTATCAGAGCTTTGGTTTAAAAAGCTCAGAGAACAAGACACATTAGAACCATACGAAAGAATTCATCAGAAATTGGATTAGTAATATCCAATGAGAATGACTCATTAGAGATAGGATCAGTAGTATCCTAGAACGAGTGTGAAGAGTATATTTTTGAAAATGAAAACAAATTTTGTTTTGAAAATTTAAATCAATTATTCGTATTTGATTATTTATTATATATTGATTTGGACAATCCAATGTATAAAATTTTTGCGTATATGTCTTGCAAACGTGTATTCAAAGTTTTAATGTACTGGATAGTTATAGAATCACACTCTAGTGCCCGGGGATAATTCTGGTGACGGGGCACCATCGCCAGTATTTATTTTCGAGTTTCGAAAGTGAGATTTCTATATATTTCCAATTGACTGGTGTGAGAACCGAAACTAGATAGGGCTTGTTGTTGTGATTTGGCATCAAAAACGTGATTTTTGACTATGTATCAAAATTATGAATTTGAAACGTTAATCAACCAATTGATTGCTGAATGTGTTGTTTGTTTAATTGAAAATTTGAACCATTTAGCCGAATTTAATCAAATAGTGAACTGTGCTTGAAATTTGCATGCATATACATGTACTTACATTGAACAGGTCATAGCAAGGAAGCTAGAGCAGAGAATAAAATTGTTTGCTCGACAAATAGGAACATGTTTACCATAATTTTCTGTTTTGTTTGGGTGATGATGATTTTATGAGCCGCTTGGCTTTTTCCTTTTCTTTTTGAGATCAGAGGGCCCGTATGGCAATTTCGGGATTTTTCCGGTGCTCCCGGTGCAGGGGAGTTTATGGCGAAATTTTTCGAAAATTTAGGGTGTTAGCCAAATTTTTGAAAAATTTGAAAAGTTCTTAGAAACTGAAAAGTGGAAGAACTTAAGCCGTAATCAAAATAATGGAAGTTGAGTTGAATTGTTAAACAACTTTCGGCTTCGTTCCTTTTCGGGGACGAAAAGTTTTAAGTGGGGGAGATTGTAACAACCCGAAATTCTGAGCCAGTTTAAAATTTTTATTTTGGAAATTTTGATGAATTTTGATTATTTAAAATGAATTATTTTAAATAATATCGACGAAAAATTTATTTTGAATAGAATTCGAACGTATATATTTATATAGCTCGACGTTGGAATATAAATATTTATTTATAATTATAAAAGGAATTGAAAATGGCGCGATAGTTCGATAATTCGATTTCAAAATTCAAATGAATGTACAGGATTCAAAATAAACCGGAATTTAGCGAAACCAAAAATAATAGAATCTAATTGAGAATATCTTTCCAACGAATCTGAAAAATAAAAATTTCATAGTGGGAATCAAAAGATATGCCCAAGTGAAAATTCAGAATAGTCGCTATGGAATTCTGGCCCTTAAAAATGGAAATTTTGCAAACGACCTCGGATTTCAACGAAAGCACTTTTGTTGGATCCGTGATGTCAAGTTATTTCTAGATTACAAATTTCATAATTTTTCGAATCAATATGTGAGCGTGGCAAAGGAAAACGCGTTTGACCAGTTTCAGTTGATTTTAATCGACCGGAAAATGGCCATTTTTCAAACGATCTCAAAATTCAACGAAACTAGTTTGTTATGACCGTATCGTCAATACGAAGCTAGAAAATATTTTTCTGGAATTTTTCGAGTTAGTATGTGGCCCTGGTAAATTGAAATGCACGTTCAAATTCAATATATAGAGTTATATGTTGATTTTGACGAAAACTGATCGAAACGGTTGAATCAGCCTACGATACATATCCCATTGCGTTCGGAATGGGGTTAATTAGCTGTGAACGACAGTCGTTGGGTCTTGATTGGAGTTCAAGTGGAAAGTTAACATTTTTGAATTAAAATAATTAATAAAATATATATATAAATAATTACTAAAGCCTAAATCCCCTTCACAATTCAGATCCGCCCCGAACGAAATAAAACCCGCTCCCCTTTTTCACCATCGCTCCTCAGAACCCTAGCGCCGCCTGCCACCGTACCCTTTCCCCCTCGCGCGCCGTCTCCGGCGAGGAACCGCCCCCCTCCATCGATCTCTTCCTTCCTCCCCTCGATGCTGGCGTGAGGCCAACTGAACCCCCTTCGAATCAAGCCCGAACTTCGAGCTCGAACAACGTCGATCCACGACGCTGAAGACCGCCGTGCCACCTGATGGCCTACCGCCGACCTTGAAGGCCTCCACCATCGGAAACAGTAACTCAGCTCCCCTCCCCTCCTTCCTCCTCCCTCCACTTTCCTCCCCGTAGTTCGAGCACCCAACGCCCACGAACCCCAGCCTCCTCCTCCGATCGTGAGCAGCCCCCCTCTTCCCTTTTGACTGTAAGTTTTTATTTGATTTTATTTTTCTCCTTGTTTTTATTGAGTAGAGTTAGATTTTAAATTATAAATCAGTTTGGTTTGTTACTTATAAGAAATCAAATTTCTATGAATATAAAGTTGAGATTTTTATAGATAAAAATTTGATCTTGGTATATGAAGTAGAAATATAAAAATATAATTTTCATATAGAATGAAGCGTTGAAAAATATATATGAAGTAGAAATAAAAATAGAATTTTTATTTATTAAAATGAAGCAATAAAAATATAATTTTTATTTGAGCAGTGTGAAAAGAACTGCATTGGAATATCAAACCGGTCCAAATGGTTCAGCAGTTTAAAAGCAAAGCACGACGGAGTGGAACCCTCTGTGAGAACTCCTCACCTTTAATTTAATTTTCTAGTTAAAATATATACTGGGATGCAGATGGTGTTTAGTAGCACCCGACACCCGTCGTCCACAGACCATGGACGGCTTGTATGCTTGTTTGTTTGATTTTGATGTGTAGTTGATTGTGTGATGTGATGTGAAATGAAATAAAACATTTATATAGTTAAGGTAAAATATTTTATAGTTAAAAATAAAATTTTTAACGTGTATATGAAATGAAATAAAAATAAACAAATCGGACGATTTGTTTATATACACACATTTGATTGATATTGATTGGGACGATAAATTTTACACATCGCCCAACTGCACAAATAAAATATGTGTTTGATTGTTTGAAACCCCACACGGGTATTGGGATGATATTTGACGTACACTAATCCCGATTGTTTAGTTGTATGTCGATTGATTGATTGACAGACTGTTATAAGCGTTAAATATTTATATTCGATGCTTATACAGTGTAGAATGCACTTTGGATGATGGTTGATTATTCATCGTTGTTATTGTATACATGTGTTGTAGAAAATCCATATAATTAACATTATATGGTAATTGATTGGGCCTCATTCCAGTTTTAAGAAGAAATATTTCAAATAAAATATTTGAAATAGAATATTTGAAACTAGAATATTTGAAAATAGAAATATATGAAGCCGTGCTGATTAGATTGACGCCATTTTGACGTGAATGAGATTTATATCGATTTTATTCATTTTTCAATGAATATTGAAAAGAATTGAAATTCGAATTATATTGAAAAGAATTGAAATTTGAATTAGATTGAATTGAATATAAAACGAATTCGAATTGAATTGAATGTAAAACGAATTCGAATTGAATTGAATATAAAACGGATTCGAATTGAATTGAATATAAAACGAATTCGAATTGAATTGAATATAAAACGAATTCGAATTGAATTGAATGTAAAACGAATTCGAATTGAATATGAAACGGATTCGAATTGAATTGAATTGAAAAGAAAATGAATTCAAATCGAATTAAAATCGATTTGAATTGAAATCAATTTGAAATGAATTTAAAACGAATTTATATTGGAAAATTCAATTTTGATTAGAATTTGAAATGAAGTTGAAATCGTTTTGAAAACGAATTTAAGACGATTTATAAAATATGTTTTAAAAGGAAATCAACGAAGTATATATTATATATATAATATAATGGCCTGAATAGAACGCGCCGCGCCGCGGTAGTTTGCGAATTTCGACCATTGACTTCGAACGGATATTAGGGGAGATCCGACCGTCGGATTCTCCTAAAACCGGAACCGTTGGGTTCGTATCGAAAAGAGCTTTCTAAGAATATTAGAAATTAGAAATCTAACGGTTGGATTTGGAATTATGTCCAAATCAAATTTGGAAAAGGTCGCTGTAAGTGCAGTTCGATGGCCGTTGATGGAAATCGACTGTACGGGCCTTGATAAAATTATTAAAAATATCGGTAATGTGTGTAGAATCATAAGAAATGATTTGGGAAAAATTAGGATGAAAAACTCCATATTTGAAAAGATAAAAATAGATTTTTATCGAAATGAACTAGTTTTGAACTAGAATTATAATTCTATTTGTTTTTAAATAAATAAATTGAATTTTAAAAATGGTTTTGAAGGTAACTAGAATTTCCAATAATTGAATTGGAATGGATTTGAATCGAAATTTTCTTTGGATTATTTCGATGTTGGATTTCGTGATTACATAGATATTGTTATGGAAATTTGAAAGATATATTTATATCGTTATTTCCAATACGATATTTGTTGGTCGTAGAATTTGATATTGAATATAAGCCGATATATTTTCTATTCAGAGCCTTGTATTTAATATCAAATGTGATTTGAGTTTGTCGTGAATGGTGTCTTCATTAACACTGTTCTTAAGCCCAGTTGAGAAAAAGATTGAATCTTTTTATTTAGATTTAATGAAGTGTACCAATTAAATAATATTTAATTGGAATTGAATTGGTATTGATTTTTGGGTTTATCGTGAACAGTGTTTTAAATAACACTTGTTCTTTAACCCGATAATTAATGAAATGTGATTTTGGGTTGTCGTGAACGGTTTCTTCAATAATACTGTTCTTAGACCCAAAGGAGTTAAGAAAATTCAGAAACTAACTGGAGATTAGTTAAGTTGAATGGTTTCTGGGGTATTGATCTGATGTTGGTTTCGGCCTTCGAGGTTAATACTTAGGGAACTGCTCACTTGCTAATTTACGGTTAGGGACTGATTGAAATGTGATGTGATTTTGGGTTTATCGTGAACTGTGTTTTAAATGACACTGATTCTTTAACCCAGTCACAGATTAAAACTAAGTGGAGTTTTAATGAATCTTTAATTAGATTGAAATGATCGAGAATGGAGTATCACCAGTTTTGCTCCAGACGTTAGTTAAATCTTTAATTAGATTTGAACGTGAAATGATAATTGAATTTACCGATAACACCATGGTGTTAGATATGAAGTATTACCAGTTTTACTTCATGGGATGAATAGGTTGGGATTGGGAAATTAAAACAAATGATTACTTCGGTAAGGTTCGTTAATCCCGACTAGTTGAATCGAAATTCAAAAGAAGATTAAAGAATAAATTCAAGGAATTTATCTTTGATAAAATTAATGGGAACCTTTCCATATGAATGTGAAATTTAGAAACTAACTGTCGGTTAGCTAAGCAGAATGGTTTTCTGGATATTGATCTGATGTTGGTTTCGGCCTTCGGGGTTAATATTTGGGGAATTATTCTCTTGTTAATTTACGGTTAGTGACTGATGAATTGGAATGAGGCGTATGTTGTGTTTGTGTAACACATGTTTATTATATACGCGAGTTATTCGGGAAGACCGGGTTTATCCCATTCTGAATAACTGATACGACGATAAGTCGAAGAAGATGACGGTGGTCGAAGACCGGAGGTCTTCACATCGTTTGGATAATTACTGATGATCTTGATTGGGCTGTACACCCAAGAAGATGGAAACAGTTGGTGATCGTCCAGACGTACTTGGAGATCGATGGATATGCGGGGTACTAGGTGCCTCCGGTTTTGTTCAGGCCCAGAACGAACTTGTAAATGGACTTTCTGTCTGACATTGGATTTTAGTCTGTGTGATTGATTTCTATTAAATATATATCTGTTTGGCGGTAGAGAATTTATTCTCTTGCTTAACGCCCTTCTCTGAGACGTACGAGCTCAGGGGTTATATACTGATGGATATCAAACGCATAGAGTGAATTGCCTGTGTGGCATGCCTAAGTGGCAAATGATCAAGGCTTCTGTTGGAAAGCAAAGTCTTGTGGTTGATGATCGAAGCACGACCTTTGTGGCGTAGCTTTGTGTAACGTTTACTTCGCGAGTTTCACACCCGGTATGAACCAAAAACGGGAGACGGACCTCAGGGAGGACATGCGTTTCTTTCTAGCTAAAAGTGGCATCAGTGGTTTTACACGCACTGACGAGTTTGACTTATGTGGTTGTTGCTGTTGCGAGGCATCTCGGTTTGATCGGACGATCCGAGTCCGATATAGTCATTTGTTGGCTCACTGACACCCCAAAGGGTGGGGAAACGTAGTGTTCAGGCATAATAATCCACATCGGTGGACCGGCCCTGACGATCCAAAGGGCTGATGCGTTCTGATCCTGAGACACGGGCTAGAGCGTCTCGAATAGGTTGAGGACTATCTTTTGCCTCGGTTCATAGATGGAAATCCAACTTCCAAATACGTGACATTTGCGGTTTTGATTGTAGAGCCTAGTATGGCGACATGATATATGGTACCCATGCCGCCTATGATTGATATTTATGATTTGAAGTTGTTTTATACACTATGTACTTATAATAGTATCAAATGATTTGTTTTAAACGTACCAAGCATGTTTGGCTATTATAAGGGAAAACCCTATCCCCCGGCTTGCGTTGCATTGTGTGATAGGACCTGGGTCTTATAATAGCTTCATTTTTCTTTATTTAGCATCGTGCTATTGTTATATGCACTGGTATTCTTGGGAGGAAACCCGTTCCGTGTTATACGGCGTGGTCCCTTGATTTACCTAACTTTAAAATAAAGATTAATAACTGTTTTATTTCTCACACCAGTCCCATGACTGACCTGGAGTTTATTGTTTTAACCTAAACTCTAGGTGCCCTTATTTTGACACGGGCTGCTAGTAGTTTTGGTTTTGCAGATTTATATTCACAAGATCCTGGTTTACAGCTGGAATGATATCCGGAAAGCTTTGTATCCGTATATCTCTTCTAGTTGTGTATTGTATTATTTTCCGCTGCTATGTAATGTATTGTAATCTCTGATATTTTATGAACTGTAATATTCATTTATACTCTGTATATTCCTGTATTCTGATGGAATTGTTGTAATTAACAATGAAATGTTCTTCTGTCTGCGTTCTGATGTGGCTTGTTCTCGAACTATCTGCGTTTTCCTCACCGGGGAAGTTACGGGTTTTTACACAGGATACATTGAATGTTGATGATGTCAAGACAGGTCTTCTTAGTGAAGAGTTAAGAGATTAAATGAAGGAGATGAGTGAGAGAAATAGTGGAGCTAGTAGTGGTAACGGGTTATTTGTGGAGAAAGCAACGAATGCGAAGAAGGGAAACCGGGGGTGTTCTAAATTTAGGAAGCTTGTTAGGAGAGGAAAATCGAATGAGAGAAATGACAAGTACTTTATTTGCAATAAACATTGGAAGAATGAATGTTCGGACAAAGATAAGAAGAAGGAAGTAGAATCTTCATCCGTTGTGGTGGAAAGTGGTGAAGGTGGGGTGGATGAGAATGTGTTGATGACGGTAGCATCAGGTGTTTTGGGTAGCGAATGGGTACTCGATTAGGGTGCAACATAAAACATGACGCCATATAGGAATTGTTTTTATCTTATGAAGTCAAAGAGAGAAATACAGTTGTCATGGGAAATGGTGCTATTTGCGAGTCGATGGGTCCGTGCAAATAAGGATGTTTGATGGAGTGGTTCACACGCTCACCAATGTTCCCTATGTTCCGGACTTATGTAGTTGCTCATATCTTTGGTGCAGTTAGATTCTCTAGGATGCAAGATCGTTATTGAGAAGGATTGCTTGAGGGTTTTGAAGGTGGTGCTTATGGTTATGAAAGGTGCTAGAACTCATGGTGTATATTTTCTTCAAGGTGTGATCATAGAAGGTGAAACTTGTGTGGGTGTTGATAGTTCTCGCGACTTGGACGCGACATTAGTGTGGCATTTGAGATTCGGCCATATCTCGGAGAGGAGTTTTGATATTCTAGGGAAGAGGGAGATGATCAAGAGTGAGAGTTCAACAAACTAGAGTTTTATGAGGAATGTATCATGGGGAAGCAAACAAGTGTATCATTTGGCGAAGGGAAGAATGTTTCGAGATGGGCTCTTGAATATGTTCATTAGGATGTTTAGGAATCAACACCTGTTGCTTCTTTAAGTGGAGCACATTATTATATTTCTTTCATTGATGATTTTTCTCAAAAGGTATGGGTGTACATAGTGAAGGCCAAGTCGGAAGCATTTACCAAGTTCAAAGCATGGAAGGCTGTTGTCGAGAATGAGAGTGGCAAGTCTTTGCATGTCTTTGAAAGTTCTTAGGACCGACAATGGTGGAGAGTATGTTTCTGGGGAATTCTTGGAGTATTGCAAGCATCATGAAATCCAGAGATATTTTACTACACCGGGGGATCCGCAATCTAATGAAGTAGCGGTGAGAATGAACCGAACTCTACTTGAGAAAGCTCGATGCTTGAAATTGACATCAGGTTTTTCGAAGGGATTTTGAGTCGAAACTTTGTCAACCGTAGTGCGTATTGTGAATTGAATTCCGTGTTCGACTATTGATAACAAAATTTCGGAGGAAGTGTGGAAAGGAAAGAGTGTTGACTTGAAATATCTTAGTGTGTTTGAAAGTCTGATTTATGTGCATGATCTGGGAAATGAAAAGCTTGAGCTTTCATGGGGATTCTGCTTGGTTACACGAACGACGTAAAAGACTATCGAATTTGGATCTTGAAACGAAGAAGATTGTGAACTCTCGTCAAGTCACTTTTGATGACTCGGCTTTGTTCAAGGAGAATGAGAGCTCATTAGATGTTCCAGATTTAGTTCACGGTGAATCAAAGGAGAAGGAAGTCTTTCTCACATGTCGTCCAAGTAGTAGTAGAATTAAAGAAGAAGCTCGTGGGTTGAAGCGGTGGATGAAACATCACATAATCCACATGGTTCCTTTAGTAATGTTGGTGATGTACATGATACTAGAGAGGATTTGGTTCAAGGTAGATCCAAAACGGGTTTGGGTGATAGCATTGCTACTCAGGTTGGTCGATGTGCAATAAGACCACCCAAAAGATATGGTGATTGGAACTACCGTAGCTTTTGTGATAGTTTGGACTATACTCTTCATGTAGTACAAGATGAGCTGATGGACCTTGATGACATCATGAATTTAAGTGATAACTCGAAGTTGATTTGTTCCATGGAGGAAGAGATGCAATCTTTGATGAAGAATCAAACTTGGGATTTTGTTCCACTTCCTAATGGAAACCGTGCTATATGGTGCAAGTGGATATACAAGGTGAAGGGTGATGGAAGATACAAAGCAAGGCTACTGACAAAGGGGTTTGCACAAAGAAAAGGAGTATGATGAAATTTTTGCACCAATTGTACGCCATACTTCTATCAAGATATTACTAGTTTTATTGCTATCTATGACTTAGAGTTGAAGAAACTTGATGTGAAAACCGTCTTCTTGCATGGTGACTTGGATGAAGACATCCACATGGAGCAACCGGAAGGGTTTGTTGTAGATGGTGAGTCAAAGTTGGTTTTCAAGTTAAATAAATCACTGTATGGTTTGAATCAATCACCTAGACAATAATATAAGAGATTTGTTCATTTCATGCTTGAAAGTGGCTTCCATCGAAGCATCAAAGATGCTTGTGTATATTTCAAGAATTTGGGAAATGATTGTTGCGTGTACTTACTCTTGTACATGGATGATATGCTCATTGCTTCCAAAGACAAAAATGAAATCAACCAGCTAAATATGCTTTTGAAATCAGAATTTGAAATGGAAGTCCTTCAAAAGCAAAGAAAATCTTGGGCATGGAAATTGAAAGGAACTGAAAGCGTTTTGAGTTGAGATTGACTCAAAATGAGTATATTAAGAAAGTGCTTTATCAATTTAGCATGGAGAATGCAAAGGCATTAAATACACCTTCACCTTTGCGTACGAAGCTTCGGATAAGGGATCACCTATCAGGAAGAAAGACAAGGCTTATATGACAAAGGTGCCATATGCAATGCAGTTGGAAGTTTGATGTATGCTATGGTGTGTACAAGGCCCGATATTGCAAATGTCGTCTCGGTGGTTTTTTGGTATATGGCTAATCTGGGGAAATTGCATTGGGAAGCCGTAATGGTTTTTTGAGATACTTGAAAGGCACAACATATCATATGGTCTTGTTTTTTGTGGTAGTGTAGGGATAAGTTGCAAGTTGGTTGGTTATTGTGACTCGGATTACGCCAGTGATAGGGATCGTAGGAAATCAACTTCCGGATATGTCTTCACACTTGGTGGCACGACCATTAGTTGGAGATCGAGATTGCAAACTGTAATTGTTTTATCCACTACGGAGGCGGAGTTGATAGCCGCAGTGGAGGCGGCAAAGGAAACACCCTACTTGACGTGATTGTTGTGTGACTTAGTGTTCGAACATGATAGTATCGACATTCGATATGATAGCCAAAGTGTTATACATTTAGTGGAGAATTTGGCGTTTAGCTCACGAACTAACATATAGAGGTGAGAAAGTCATTTCTAGTAGCCATGGATGAGGATAAGGTAGTATACCTTCAGAAGGTGCGCACGACAGATAATGTAGCGGATATGTTTACTAAGGCATTGTCGGTTGGCAAGTTCGAGCATTACTCGAACTTAGTTTTCTTGTTGAGTTTCTGGGTGCCACGGGGTGGCACGGTTGGAGAGAGTGGTTTTATTTGATGAAGAGGAGTATCAGTGAGAGGTTGGAAATCTATCTTCATGGTAAGTACTCGTTTACACTCCCGAGTAGATTGTTTTCTGGTGAGACCATTTTTTGGATTGGATACTTTCAACACTTCATTGGCAGAGATTAGCTTTTTCGGAGCTCGTTAACGGAGTGCAATGGGCGGTGGCTTTGCCGAAGCTCAATGGAAAGTGTTCATGGTGATTGGTTGAAGGTAGATCGAAATGCTTGGGTGCATTGGAATTTGGAGATGGTTATAGTATCGAGGTGGAGTGTTAAAGTTTGCGATACTATATGGTTGGAATGAAGTGGGTGGAAGTAGCTTCGTACCGAAGAAGACATATTGCCAATTGGAGCTCGTAGGAGGACAGTTGAATAGGCGAAGGAGAGTTGGGTGCTTTAGCTCAGACGGCTGCGGTGATTATCAAACGTCTGAGTGCTCAAGGAATAATTTCCCGAGAGATGGGACAGACATCTGACCAAGAGGTCAGATGTTTGTGCTAAAAGGCTGTTTTCCCGAACCCTAGGTCAGACTCTGACCCTTTTATCAGATGTCTGAGGCGATTTCTGGACAATTACGGGTTGGAAACTTGGCAGGCTGATTTATGAAGGATTAAGGGGCAATTTTGGGAATTGTCTACTATTTCTCTCTCCCTATATAAGCTATCTTTCAGGTTTTGAATAAGAGAGCTTAGGAGCTTAATTAGATCAAGGGTTTTATTCTCAAGAACAAATTAGGGTTCATAATCTAATTGCTATTCTTCAATTCTATTCTCCACAAACTCTTTTCTATATTGAAATATAGTTATCATTGTATCAATCTCCTTTATTCCTTTCATCGTGGTAATAATAAACTCACTCCAAAGTGGATGTACACTAACAAGATGTTAGTGGAACCACTATAAATCGGTGTGTGATTTGTTTTTGCTACTATTGTCGTTATTTGATTGCTTGTTGTTGAGATAGTCATATTTGATTGGTAGATAATTGTTGTGGTGACTGAATTATTAGATTTTGGTTGTTTTTGCTAGCCTATCAGCGATCTCATCTTCCGCAAGGCACTTGTGGTTTGGGTATTTGATTTGAGTGGTCTCGAGTCGAACTAATCACATTGGTTTCAACACCACTAACTTGCTGAAAAATAGATATATAAAGATATGGGAAGATAGCCTTTTGGCAAACACCATACCCTTATGATGTTACGATGTGGGATATATTCATGTTAACGTTTTTGCTACTATCATCATTGCTTATATCGTCCAATTGTAACATTTAGGAACCAACATGATGTCATGTTTTTTAAAACAGTTTCAAAAAAATGCTATATATAAACTTTTACAAATAGAAGTATAATCCTTCCTCAAAGAATAAAAGTATAATCATGATTTTGCTTTGTAATTTGTACCCAATTTTAAAATAGTGTATTAAAACTTGTGGTTTTCAAGTAAATGGTTACATTTTTATACTAAAAACATTGTGAAATTGCTTTGAATTAAAGCTTTCTTATCATATTTTGATAAAATATTTTATATTAACTTTAAATCACCTATAAACCAATGAAAGAAAATCTGGTAATTTTAACGTTCTGATCGGTTAACCTTTGAAACCTCCGATTAAGGACTAGCACGACTATATTCATGGTTGGGTCTTCAAAACTTTGTGTTTTGCTCCAATTTCTATCTTCCTCGTGTCATACAGGTAAAAGAAAAAATGGTCAACATTTTTTACTTTAACAATAAATAGTTAACAGAACCATCTAAAAAAGTATCAAAAATTTATTTACTGCACATAATGTTCAGGTTAGCAGACATGTTTCTTGATTAAAACCCTACCAAAGAGTATGGATAGTTTACCATTCATTTTTAACCTCATTCACTAAAGCAAAAAAGAAAAAGAAAATTACGTATATGTAAGCCATCAAATAACAATAAACGAAAATTAAGCATTGCATGAGCTATCATTGTTCGATGATATTGTCTTCAAGTTTAAACTACACTTTCATGTCATATTTGAGAATACATGAAGCCACATTTTTATGTTTAATATAGACTTTAATAGTCAATTATGATTGTGGCATAAAGACGAAAAAACCAATATTTAAATCCACAACCCAAAAAATCTTGACTGAGCGTTGTAACCATTAACCAGGAGGAGTCAAAATCCAACATGAATTGAGCCTTTGAGTAAAACTGAATTCAAATTATAGTTGCACAACTACTTACTTAGAGGAAGTCAAATAAACAAAGTTAAAAACTAAAATTAGCGGTAACAAAAAACGAGATTTGCCGACGATACTCTATTCAAACTTGCATTGCATGTGTTTGGCCTTATTTGGGAACATTGGAAGCAACACAAGCTCATCAGTAATCACATACATTGACAGTGATGAAATTGGTATGGCAAGGTATTGATATTCACCTAATTTCTTTAAAAATATCACCAATTAGGTAAGATTTAATAACGTACTAAATTACAACTTAAACCATCAAACTATAATACAACCTCTAATATAATTGAGCATTCGACTCCCACAAAAATGAAAAGAAACTACGAATGAAATCTACTTTAAGCATGCTTTAACGACTCGCATTTTACATATCGGAGGATCGTAAAATATTATTATTTGATTCCCCAAGGGTCGGATCATTCTCGTTTTTTGATATGTTGTTCATGGGGATGCGGGACATGTCCATGGTTTTTACCAATTTTGTTTGTGACCATTTTGTCCCTATTTTTTTAGGGTATAACTTTTGAATTGGATCGAATTAGGAGCTGGGATCAATTTCATTGGGTCGTAAATGGTGTTTCCAATTCCATAGAGTGGTCACATTAAGGTTTTAGCTAAGCGGGTTGGGAGAAATAACTGCTTTAGTGTTGCTTATTTTCTGGACTGGCTAATTAGTCATTAGTGGACTGATTAGTGAGGCCCATTGAAGCTAGGGGTTGTTGGTTATAGATAGGAGGGTTGGGGTAAAGAGAACTGTTTAGTCTCTCCATTTCTTGTTTGGTTGGGTACTTGTGATTCTCCGAACTAATAAAATACACCTCCACTTCATTTCCATTCATAGATTTGAGAACTAGGATTGAAGATCAACATCTATGAAGGATTTATCGCATCGATTGAGTTGATTCAGAGGTCGTTCTTTGCTGTTCTTCACTGTCTGGAATTAGAGATTGTTGATTTTAAGTTATTTTGTGGATTTAGTGAGTGATAAGCATCTCTCACATGGATTCAATCGATTGTTTGATCTTAATTTCATCCATATAAGTTATTCACTTAGATCTAACCGATGTAAGTATATTTTGAATTCGGATCAAACCGTAGGATCTAATCTAGAAAGTTATAACGGTTAATTCATACGTTAAACATTGAAATCTTATGTTTATGCAAGTTTAGATCTAATTATCGATTCGTTTATTTTTTATCATGATTTGGTGAATTTCATATGATTGTATGATGAGTGTTTACTGTGTTAATGTTGGTGTGATAAATGTTTGTAGTGTAATTGATTATTAGGTTGAAATTGGATGATTTGGAGGAATTTTATGCATATATGTTCACCGTTAAAGCTTATATTAGATGGATCGGTAACAATCCGTTGATGGATCGGGTCGTGTATGCTTTGATTCTATTGTACGGGGTATGGATCGGGATTGGCTCGTGGTAAAGGTTGGAACGGTCGTGATGGAAGACTGGGGTCGAGGCAGTCTTGGGTCGACCAAGACGTTGGATCGTGGATCGCATGTGTTGAGTTCATTCGCCTGGGACTTGATCGTGTAATTGATGGGTCGGTCGACATATAGATGGATCGGGTCGGTGTTGAGGTGGATCGCGTGGACCGGGGAGTGAGTGGATTGCATGGATTAGGTGTGTGGAGATCGGATCACATGGGTTGTGAGCCATGTGTACACTGTGGGTCGTTCGGTGCATGGATCAGCCAAGTTGTTGGATGATGGATTGGCAAGAACTGATGGGTCGGGTCGGGTGTGATTGCATGAATCGCGTGGCTCATCTAATGATACACCGGGTGCAAACAAGGAGCAGCTAATGATGGATCATGGACGATCCACTGGGTGGATCATGTACGATCCACTGGGTGGATCGTGTGCGATCCATTGATGGATCGTGTACGATCCATTGGTGGATTGTGTGTGATCCGTTGCCTGGTCGTGTGCGATTCATTGATGGATCATTGTGATCCATAAACGGGTTATAAGTGACCCATCACAAAATGGTCCAAATGAATTGATTTTTAGCAAGATCGATGTGCATGGTCTACGTAGGCTATCTATGAAGTTTATTAGCCGTTGGATCTAACGTTATGAAGATATGACTCAACGAATGTTATAACTTCGATGTTGAATTCAGGTGGAATGTTCAAAGCATGATTAAATGATCATTGATCGTGGGATGATGTAATGAAGTTATGAAGATGATTCAAGGTGATTTGAGGTCGTAAATAATGGTTGCTGGAGACGGTGCTTGAGCTTATAGATGTAGTCGTCAATGAAGACAGCTAGTGTTTTAAAGCGCCAAGGGGTCGTCGTTTGTAGGAGGTTCTAGCAAACTCAAAAGCAAGGGTATAATGGGGACACCCAAAAGACTAGGTGACTAGTCGAGTAACCTGGGTGGTCACGATGGACCTAGATACGAGTCACGATGGCATATGGAGTTTTGCTATAACTAGGGTTACTATTAGCTCTTGACGGATGGCATGGTAGGTCAGTCATACGATTAACAATGGATTCAAGGAAAGGCAGAAGGGGATAGCCAGAGTCATGGATGTTATCCTTTGCTTGTATCGTCTTGTATGAATTACTTGACGTCAAGGGAGATATTTTTTAGGTGCTTATATGATGTTGATTTAGACCTTCGGGGTTTGTTCTTGGGAGATATTGAACTTGATTAGAATGGTCTACGCTTGATAATTGGTTTTTGTGAATATTATTATTTGTTTCTTCTCTAATTCTCTAGGAAGGCTATCACCAGAGGTTGTGAAGAGAGGTGCATTTAGGAATTCTTCTCTGTTGATGTGTTGGCGGATCAGATGATTGAATTGCCAATTATCCACATACTTTATTGTCGATGTTTATAGTCGTTTTATCACTCATTAAGACTGTTGTCTGATTCAAGGTATTATGTTTCCTCTTATTACCTTGGGTTGCTCATTTATGTTGTGGATGGGCAGGCTAGGTGACAGGTGGTAGATCTGGATGAGGATGGTGCTACTGAGCAATGACCAGCTGGAGGCTGACGAATGACTATCTACTATACATATTTGCTGTTTCCGCTGATGTATGTCACTCCGAGTGAACATGTAGTGAAGCTTTTTGTACAGATTCATATGTGATACAGTTGTTTGTGTGAATATTTTCATGGTGATATAAAAAGTTGGAATTCTGTTCAAATGTGCTTCACTATTATATCTTATTGTATATGTTTTATTATATTTTATCCCTGCGCTGTGAGTTATACAACAGGTTTCGTGTGTGTTAATCTACCCTGATGATCGTCCATAGTTGCCTAACACGTCTTTCAGTGCACTATTCCCTTTGTAAAGTGCAGGAGTTATGGGCGACCGTCACATTTGGTATTAGAGCTTTGGTTAATCGATTTTATCCAAAGTTTGTGGGCGCAATGTCGTATGAGAGACGTATTTGTACTTTTCTAATGCATGAATACTATATTATAGTGAATAGTATAGTAGAGATTGAACTCCATTTCAGTTTTTCCTATGTGTGGACTGATCATTCTATTTTCGTATTTAGAATGAGTCATCAATCTTCGAGACATACTGCTAGGGAGGAGCCTGCTCCTAGAGGGGGATTGGGAGGAGATCAACCTGATTACCTAGCTATGTTTGAGGCCATGATGGCAGTGATCATGAGGAGGATGCCCACTCCAGAAGCGGCAACATAGCGTCGTGTTCCTACACAGGTACCAAGTGTCGATTCTATTATGCGGTGAAGGAAATAAGAAACCTAGGAAGGATGACATTTTCTTTAACTGTGTGGGGAAAGAATAATTCTCTAGGGATTGGAGGAATCCGAGGACGAAGGGTATATTTTTTGTTTGTAAGAAGTTTGTATATAAAAAGAAGGACTGCCCAGATTTTCTGAAGAATAAGCAACTGGTGGAAAAATGTGTTTTGGAACTACTCCCGTTTCTTATTATGTTCCTTTTGAGAATTAGGAGCAGGTGTTTCGTTTAAGGTACATTTTCTACTAGAGGTGTTTTGTTTGAATTCTTTTTGATACTAGAGCATCGCCTTCTTTCATTTGCAATGAGCTTATGTACTGGTTGGGTTTGGAACCCAAGATTTTTTATAGGCCATTAGTTGTGACTAATCTATTAGGGGGTTCATCTAGTCTTTATATGCTATGTCATGGTCTAGTGTTACTGAGTCATGGTTGCTCCTTTTTGTGTGATTTCTTTGTTTTGAACTTCGCTGGGTTTGGGATCATTTTGGGAATGGATTGACTCAAGAGGTATGCGGCTAAAGTGTATCACAAGAAGCTCGTGGTGATAGTCGGGAATGTGGAAGGGCGAATGGTTGTGATTCGATGTAATCCAGAAGATAGGGTATTCATAAGATTTTTATATTCGCTTGTGATTCCACAGAAAGGATTTTCATATGTGCCGATCGCTAGTGAGTTTGATGATGTCTTTGACTAGTTCAAAAGTTTTCCACCGCATCGCGAGATTGAGCTCAGGATCGATTTGGTTGATGGAGCCAAACCTATCATTATGCCTCTTAGGCGGATAGTGCCTAAAGAGCAACGAGAATTAGAGATGCAAGTAAGTGATCATTTTGGGAAAAGGATACTATTCGGCGGAGCGTTTCCGAATGGGGGTGCACAAGTTGTGTTTATAACCAAGGCTGATGCATCTTTGAGATTGTATGTGGATTATCGTGAACTGAACAGGGTGATTAAGAAGAACAAGTATCAATTGCCGAGAATAGATGACTTGTTTGATCAGCTTCACGAAGCCAAGGTGTTTTCCCAAATGGATTTTGCGATGAAATTTCATCAGTTGAGAGTGGAAAAGCATAGTGTGCCGAAGACCGCTTTTAGGACACCATCCGGTTTCCTTAAGTAATTGGTTATGCCATTTGGATTGACTAACACACCAAAGTATTTCGTGGATCTTATGAATAGGGTATTCAAAGATCAGTTGGACAAGTTCGTACTTGTGTTCATGGATGATATCCTAGTTTACTACTAGAATGAGGAAGAGCATAAGACGCACTTGCAAGTTGTTTTGGAAATCTTGTGAAGACATCAGCTGAGAGCTATGTTTTCAAAGTGTCACTTTTGGAAGAATGATGTGAGGTTCTTAGGACTTGTTGTTTCTGGAAACGGAATAACGGTGAATCTCGCTAAGGTGGCAGCAATCCAGGATTGGGATAGACCTAAGAATGTGACGGATACTAGGAGTTTCCTTAGGTTGGCAAGATATTATCGTCACTACATCATATATGCAAATTTGGCACACGAGGATGCATAGATTTGATAATGCTTTTAGCCGTATCAAATTTAATACTGCTCATAGCCGTATCGAATTTCCTCCTAGTGATCTGCACCTCCCTAAACATGTAAGATCTAACCGTACATCTACAAACTCCGGGTCAGTACATTTGATATGACTTTTAGCCGTATGAAATCCATATCAAAATTTTCCCTACTATTTTCTTTCTAGCACCATCTTGTTTTGACACTTCAAAACTTTCGACCTGCTTCTTCGCTCGTTTTAATTTCCATGGTGACCGAAAACCCAAATTAGGGTTTTGGTACTCGACGCACCATCTTCCTTTGTCAATAAACCATCCAGCACTGTCCATCTTGCTCGTCAGCTCGCACTACCTTCAGGTGACTGGCGAACCTTCAGTCTACCGCTGTCCATCTTTCTCGTCGCCACCGAAGGTAAGTATAATTTGAATCTGAATTAGATATAAATTAGGTTTAATTTGAATTTGAATCAGGTTTAAATTGAGTTTAATTTGAATTTCCATGCCTTGGATCAAAATTTTGAATGATAGATATGTGCATGTGCTTGTCTACCTCGAATTCATGCTGCTATTATGTTATTGGATTTGAATTGGGTATTTTCAAATAGTTTTGTAATGTTTCATATATTCCTGCTTGAATTCATGTCGCTATGTTGATCGAACCTGAAAGCTGCCTTGTGGTAGGCTTGCTATTAGTATTTTTGACTGATAAGAACAATTACTAAGCTTGGTCTTCTTTGTAACTGCTACAATGTATTGTATGTGACATCAACTTGTTTGCAAGGCTTTAGCCATGTGCAAACCGGACTTGTTGTGCCTTCTTTCTTTACCCATTTTGCTGCATGCTTGTGTGCAACCATTTGATGTTGTGCACGTTTACTTGTAATGTGCTATTTACACTATTTATCATGATGTTGGAAATCTTGATACTGGCTTGATCAACCCTGTGTTTGTGCACTGTCATCTTGTTAGTATTTGAACCATTTACACTATTTGTCATTTAAGTTATTCGAATTCATATGTCTATGTTAGTGTTTGAACTTGGCCTGCTTGTGTTCAATGTCATTGGCATCTGGTTTGTATGCAATGGCTGGTCTGAATTGTCTTCTTGTACTTGCGTGTTGACTGGCTACTGTTTTGTTGTTCCTTAAGCTATGTGCCTTGTTCATGGTCTTGTAAATTTTGTCCTTGACCAAGAATAACCTAGGATGATCAATGATGTATCTTCATTCTCTCTGTTTGCTTGTACACTTGTATACTACTATGGCATTTTGCACTTGAGTTGTTAAGCTTTCGCTTGCTTGCTTGTGGTTTGTGCATGCATCAACACTGTTGGCTACTTGATGGCTTGCCATGTGCATGCTTGGCCATTGTCCTTGGTCTTGAGTCACCTTTTGCCTGTTGTACTTGGCATTACTGCACCATTTTCTGTTGTGTTGTGGCATTATGGCATATTGTGTCTGCTGCTATTCACAGCCTTGTATATGTGTACTATATTGCTTGATTTATCTGCCATGCTTCATTTATATGTGCATGTAATTCGATGCACCTCTGGTCCATTTGTATATTGCTCCTATTATGCCAATTTTGTGTGTTGTATATGTATTTTCTGACTCATTATTGTTCTAATGCAAATTAGATTGCAAGTATAGACGAAGATGATGCAAATCTATTCTGGTCAAGAATTTACTACGTGATCCACCAGCGAAGCCTCGCCAAGCTGAAGGTATTTTAACAATTTTGGTGAGCACTCTCTGCTTTTCAACTCCAATGATCGACCACTTCGATCCGGAACTAATCCACTCACCAAGCTGATGGCTTTAACTCTCTGGTTAAGAATTACTAGGTAATGAACCAAGTGGATGCATTTTAGCTCAGCCCCGGGTTTAGGTGTTCATGCTAACTTATGCATTTAAAGGGCCAGGACTAGCAAAGGAGATAATATCAAGTTCAATGCTTTTTTCTAAGGTTTAGTGAAGTAGCATATGCCACTTGATATTATGTCCTTAGTTAGTCCTGGCGCTTAGTTAAATGCATAAGTTAGCATGAATACCTGAACCCGGGGAGTGAGCTAAAATGCATCCACTTGGTCGATCACCCAATAAATTCTTAACCATAAAATTAAACCTTCAGCTTGTGAATGGATTAGTTGCGGATCGAAGTGGTCGATCGTCGAAGTTGAAAAGAGGAGAGTGGACGCCGAAGTTGCTAAAATATCGAGTTTACCATCTTTATTGTAATGCAATTATGAAACACAATATATATGTAACAGTATGTATCTTCTTTATTGTAATGTAATGAAACAGTATGTATCTTCTTGATTGTAACGTAACGAAACAATATGTATCTTCTTTATTGTAATGTAATGAAATATTTCGTATAATTGTTTCGTTTGCTGTTATAATTAGTTAAATTGAGTTTGTGTGATATTTACCAGCCTTTTGTATATATTCATACCTATAGATAATTTAGACACGATTTATATTCATATATAGTAATAATTTAAATACAGCTTAAAGTTGTATGTTATTTGCATTTAGAAATAGTTTACAACCGTATCTATATAACTTTAGATATGGCTAAGAGCCATATCTTATTTTGCTTTTGATACAGCTTATGGGTGTATCTAATATTTAAACACGCCATTTTTTGATATGGCTTATAGTCGTGCCTAAGTGCATTAGATACGACCTAGAATACAACCTAATTTGCATATATGGTGTTTGTGGATGATATCCTGGTTTACTCCCGGAATGAGGAAGAGCATAAGACGCAGTTGCAAGTTGTTTTGGAAATCTTGCGAAGACATTAGCTGAGATCTATGTTTTCAAAGTGTCACTTTTGGAAGAATGAAGTGAGGTTCTTCGGACATGTTGTTTCTGGAAACGGAATTGCGATGGATCCTGCTAAGGTGGAAGTAATCCAGAATTGAGATAAACCTAAAAATGTGATGGATGTTACGAGTTTCCTTGGGTTGGTGGGATATTATCGTTGATTTATCAAGGGTTTCTCCAAGACAACTGCACCATTAACAGGATTGACGAAGAAGAATTAAGTGTTCACATGGGATGCGAAGTGTGAGCAAGCTTTTGGAATCCTGAAAAAGAGATATTGGAAATTTTATTTCCAAATGTATGAACTTTCAGTTGGTGGAAGCTGAACAGAAGAAGCCGAGAAGATTTCTTTAGCCACTAGAAGTTCCTACGTGGAAATGGGAGCAAGTATCGATGGATTTTATCGATGGACTACCTAGGACCAGGGCAGAAAATGAAGGGATTTGGGTCATAGTAGATTGATTATACAAGTGCGCAAGATTTATTCATGTCAGATTGACTAGGACATCATCAAAGTTGGCTGAGCTATATATAAACTGGATAGTTCAATTCCATGGTTAGAGTATAGTGAGTGATTGAGACCCATGTTCACTAGTGGATTTTGGAAGAGTTAGCAAGAGAGTTTGGGAACTGAGCTATATTTGACTACGGCTTATCATCCCCAGACCGATGGTCAAAACCGAGCGAGTTAATTGAGTATTAGAGGATCTCCTTAGAGCTTATGTATTGGATTTTGGGGGATCATGTGAAGACCATCTACATTTGGTTGAATTTTCCTATAATAATAGTTACAAGTCGAGCATTGGGATGACACCATATGAGGCGCTGTACGACAGACCGTGTAATCCTCTGATATGTTGTTTGGAGACTGGAGATAAGTTAATACTTGGGCCCGAGATGATAAGAGAAACATCAGATTGCATTGAGATCGTTCGACAACGAATTAAAGTAGCCCAAGATCGTCAGAAAAGTTACGCCGATAAGCATCGAAAGGATTTGGAGTTCGACGTTGGCAATATGGTTTTCGTTATGGTTTCACCCTTAAAGAATGTTGTTCGATTCAGAAATAAAGGAAAGGTGGCCCCAAGATTTGTTGGACGTTTTCTGATTGTCGAGTGATTTGGAAAGCTCGCATTTAGATTGGATCTACCTGAGAAGATGTCAAGCGTGCACAATATTTTTCATGTGTCCTTTCGATGAAAGTGTGTGCACGATTCAAATGTGGTGGTATCTCCGGATCAGTATGAAGACCTAGAAGTCAAGTCCATAGTTTTGAGACCTCGTAAGTCGCTTTGCGTTGTGGGCAATGACTCGAAACAGCTTAGGAGGATGGTGGTTAAGCTAGGCAAGGCACGTGGGGGCGAGGATGACAATGATTGTATGTGAGAAACGTAAGAGATTATGAAGAAAGAACACCCTACAATTTTCTACACCCAAATTTCGACAAAAATCAAAACTTAAACACATCCAAGCGTAGCGTGTATATCTGGTACCTGCAATAAATGAGCATGAGCATAATCAGAGTAAGATAACAGAAAATTCACAGTGGGAAAAAAATAGGATAACAAATATTTGTTAGGGATTGCGAAATGGATCGTTAAGGCAAATCAAACAATAGAGGGTGGGTGAATAATGTTTTTTTTGAGAATTTAAACAAAATCTAAAACTTATATGAATTACTATATGAATCAAACACCACAGAAACAATCATAGGCATAGAATCAAACACAAACACAGATATAAACAAAAATGAAATGCAGAAAAGGAAAGAACACATCAGATTTTATATTGTTTCGTAATTGCTCTTACGTCTAGTCTCATGCAATGCTGGATTGCGCAAAAATTTATTACTATATCAATATCCAAGTACAACCTCCTTGATTTCACGGCTACAAGGGATACCACCAATTCCACGCACACTTGATCAAGTATATCCTCCTTGATTTCACGGCTACAAGGGATACCACCAATTACCCGTCCTTGATTTCACGGCTACAAGGGATACGACCGATTACTTACACAACCCAAACAATTACAAGCAGCCGTATAACTCTTCAATAGCACTTGATTCAGAGAGTAATGAGTAGAGAGTAAGAAGAGAAGAAGTTTAATGAAAATAGAATTGAATACGACAAAGTATAGGTATAGAAATTATAAAAATGAGAAGATATAATGGTGTAAAGAAAGGGAATGAAGATGGAGAAGAAGAATGATAATAAATTCGAAATCAGCCCCTATTTATAACATTTGAAAGGTTGCAACATTTTCGAATCGTCACAAATAGTGAAAAGACACTTCCTTTCAATTTTGAAAAAATGACAGTTACATGCCGACATGGGCATAAATGTATGTCGACATATACATGTGTAAAACTAAATTTTTAGCATTTTTCAAGTGTTTTGTTTTGATATATATAATTATGGAAATTATTGAATTAAAACATAGTGTTATAAATGAATATTATAAAGTAGGAAATCATATGAATACATAAATATAAACTATATAAACACATTTATAAGATTATAGAGTTAAAACTATACAAATATAAAGTATATAAAAGTATAAGTATATAAAACTTATAAAACTTGAGTTTGAAATCAAAAGTAAAGTAAAGAAAATAAATAGAGAAGACAAAGTTTAAAGATAGAATTTGAAAATAGAATTTAAAACCAGAAATTGAAAAACAGAATTTGAATTTAAATTTGACTTTTAAACTGGAGTGCTATTCAGAGTCTTTCATAATCTGGACTCTATTACTATATTTGTCTTGAAATCTTGAATACTCATGAGTCTTGAATCATCTCTGAATTCTGAATCTCTAATATCTTTAAACTGTACAGTCTTCATTAATAATTCAAGTATATGAATCATGCATATGTATGTATGTATATGTATATATATACATATATATTCTAGACAAAAGTGTTTGTATATATTTGATAATCAATTAATATTGAAATAAGGTTGTTGTTATCAAAACTCCATTCTCCAACAAACACGAGAACATTTCATTGCTATTACTACAATTTACATTAGAGTACAAGGATCAAAGTTCAAATAAATAGTTTACAGCGGAAAAATATCAGAGATTTATATTAAAAACAGCGGAAAATAATACATGAATAAAATGTGTAGAGGAAAACATCAACTACCACAGCTGAAAGAAATACACGGATATAAAGCTTTCCGAATATAGCTCGAGCCGTAATCCAGGATCATGTGAAAAGAAATATCTGCAAACCAAAACTACTAGCTGCCCATGTATAGGCACCCAGAGTTTAGGTGGGAAACAATAAACACCGAGTCAGTCATGGGACTGGTGTGAGAACTAAAACAATTATTACCTTTATTTTAATCTTAGGTAAATCAAGGGACCACGCCGTATAACATGGAACAGGTTTTCTCCCATGAATACCATAAAACAAACAATGCAATGTTAAAAGGAAAAATGAAGCCAATATAAGACTTAGGTCCCATCACACAATGCAAACACAAATCAGAGGATAGAATTTTAGCTTAAAATGGCCAAACATGTTTGATACGCAAAATTTATCTTTTATTATTACTGTAGGTGCAGAAATCAACTTCAAATATAAATGTATCAATCATAGGCGGCATAGGTACCGTTATATTATGTCGCCATATAAGTTTACAATTAAAACCGAAAGTCGTGTATTGGAAATTGGATTTTCGCCTATGAACCGAGGCAAGGGATTGTCCTCATCTGAATTAAGAGACACTCTACCAAATGCCTCGGGACTAACGCGCACATGCACCTGGAGCGGCAGAGCCGGCCAGCCGTCGCTGATTAGGGTTACTCCTGAACAGTACATTCCCCGGTCCAATTGGATCGCAATCTTGGTCAGTATGTCGACCATCAAAGGCCTTTTAGTTGGCCATATCCGTGGTACCTTGCTATCCATCAACCACATGAGTAAATTGTCTGGGCTCCATACCATGACATTACTTCTAGCTAGATGGGAATGTCGTCCTTTATTTCTCTGTTGTCCTCATCCCGTTTCTGGTTCATACCGGGGTGTGAAGCTCGCGAATTAAAGCTACACAAAGCTATGCTGCTTAAAGTTGTGCTTTGATCATCAACCATAAGACTCTGCTTTTCAACACATGTGACACCCCATGTCCGTTAATGTCACTCATTAAGAGATTGCATTAAGTTTCGTGAAGCGTTATAGGTAAACAGAAACAAAAACATTACAAGACAAATATAAAATAGCAGTGGAATTTAAAACTTTATTAATCATAAAGCATTGTAGTTCAAAACATGGTTATATCATATGTCTGAAAAACATAAAACCCAGTACATCATTAAAATTTCTGTCTTGTACTTAAAACATCAGAGTACAATAATAAAAGAAGCATAATCCCCAAAACATAGACATAGTAGAGAAACATGAAATCAAGCAGTACATCAAAGCAGCTCCAAGAAAGATGAAAGCAGAATCCTGATCATCAAGTTTGAGTATTCCCACCCTGAGAATCTTGGGAAGGGGGAACGGAAGAGAAAGAAGGGGAAACAAAATGGGCCAGACATAAAGTCTGGCGAGTCCAGTTACTTTTAGCATATAAATAAGTAAAAGTATCATGACAGGCATATAAAGTGGATAAGAGAGATAACGTCACAAAAGGCAGGTATGACAAGGTAAACAGGATAAACATGATAGAGTATATTGTGCTTCTCTATTACTTTCTCTTTCTCTCTATCTGCACCAATACTAGTATAACCAGAACGAGATGATTCCAACATCTATAAGATGGTAGACTTAAGCGTACTTCTAGTGAGAGGTTTTAACTCCATACAATCAACTGGCAGCCCAACATACTGGAGTTACCCCTAAGGATAATAACGGGCTCCTAAACATACCAGAGTTTAGATGTACCCTAATTACTGCCCCAATTGATCGGCTACCTACTCCGTAGGTACCCTTCGTTTTCAAGATGTACACAACCATATCTACAGGTGTCACGGCATCTAAGCCTCCTCTGCTAGACGCATGCACACACATGACCCCGTCAGAATGCACCGCCCACACCATCCTCCATGTTTGGATCTCTTACAATCAACCCAGTAAGTGTGCCCCGACTCCGACCTAGTTCGGAGTACTCGTTTGATACCTATATATGGGTTACTGACTAAAACGGGTCCCACACACACAAGATGGTACAAACTTCCCCCTACGCTTGCATCCCCACTAGCTTTTCCATAGGTTATGCCATACCAGAGTAAAAGATTGCATAATCCCATCAGTTAAGTTTGTGGGCCTATATATAAATATTACCCACCAACCCAAGATGCACTTAACCCACCCACTGTTTCAAACAAGTTTACTTAACCCCTTCTCAAGTTTAACATATTCATACAATTCCTAGGGATTCACCCAAGTTAAGTATTTCAATTCATTACCATATTAATTTATGGTTATAATGTGCTAGACCTCTCACATTAAGCCTACCACTTGTGGATGCTGGATATCTCGGTCAGTTCTGGGTAGACTTCTTCCACAAGTCGGGCTTAACCTCATGTCTCAACAAGTCACATGTTTATGCACTTAGACCCCTCACATTAGATTCACCACTTGTGGTCGCTGGATATGCCGGTCGGTTCTGGGCAGATTTCCACCACAAGTGTAATCTAACCTCATGTCTAAGCGTGGTTACAGTTTCCAATTACTGTAATTATAAGTATTTCCATTATTAACCAATTATTTCTATGTCATTATAGGTTTTCATTCCCCTTTCCCAAGTTATGTTCAGAATTAACCATATGCCCCAAATTTATGTTAATTTATTTCTTTATGCCTAAATTTCCAATTACAAGTTATGCCCCAATTTTACCATTTTCCCCTCGTTCCCAATTTAACACGTTCGCTTATTTTAGCAACATGCCTAGGCTCGAAGGTAGCTTGGCTATAAAAATAAAAGGGAAAAGATGAAGGAAAGAGGACAAAAATGATCATACTAACAAGACTGACATATAATGGCAGAAATATGCATAAACATATAGTGGCATAATGACAAGATAGGCATATAGGAACATATCTGATGAACATGTGACAATAGAACTAATTCTAACGTGATAGGGATATTATAAACATGCATGATAAGATCTAAACAATGAATTAGATAACCAACTAACAACAGATCTGATTTAACCATAAACATAGTAGGAACAGGCATGATGTGATCTAAAAAGTAACTACAAACAATGGCAGATCTAACATGATAAATAGGTATAGGTTTAGATCTAGTTCATAGTCATGTCAGAATAATATAAATACACAGGTTATAGCAGATCTGATACGATTCAATTAGTCATAAGCTTAGATCCAAGTTATAGTCATGTCAAGATTAACTTTTAATTATTTAGATCTAAAATTAACATAGATTCACTGTGATTGGATCTAGAAAAATAGAAGTAAGATTGCAGATATCGAATCACAGATCTCTAAACTTGAATGATTTGATTGCTGAATTAGAAAAAGGCTTGATTCAATCTGGGTAGAGGCAGCATCTAGTCCTCCGTTGTTTTTGGTGTGGAAAAAATAAGAGAAATAGGGTCATATATATAGCTGTCAGGAAATCTTAATCCGCCCAGATCTGCCGTAGGGAGGGTCGACCACCCTAATGGGGTCGACCACCCTTATGGGGTCAACCCAGGGGTCGAACCCCTGGGAGAGAATTTTCTTGATCCCCTATTTTCTATGATTTTGAACATTTTTGAATTTATGGACTTATTTTATTCATATATATATATTCTTCTTATGCGCGCACAAACTTCTAACCTTAATAACTTCTTCATACGACGTCCATTTTACGCAAACAGGTGTCTATTTTGACTAGAATTTCGAGACGAACGCAATGGCACAATCTGTTTCACTTAATTCTGTATATTAAATTAAATATTCTTTAATTTATCATCTTTTAGTGTTATTAAAATGCGGGGTGTTACAACACAAGCCTTGATCCATGCAACTCAGCATGCCACATTGTCAATCCATACTATATCATTGATTTCTACAAATATATAACCTCTAAGCTCGTACATCTTAGAGAAGAGTGTTAAGCAAGAGAATAAATTCTCCGCCACCAAACAAATATATATTTAGCAGAGATCGACGAATACAACGCGGAATACAACATCAGACATACAATCCATTTGCAACTCCGTTTTGGGTCTGAACGAAACCGGAGGCACCTTATTCCTCGTCCTATATGTCCAATATATGAGAGAGGTCCTCGCATATCCGATCGATCTCCATGCACATCTGGACGATCACAACTTATTACCTCGTCTTGGGTGTACAGCCCAATCAAACATTAGTAATCATCTAAACGATGTGAAGATCTCCGGTCTTTAACCACCATCTTCCTCGGCTTTTAGTCGTCGTATTAGTTATTCAAAATGGGTTAAACCCGGTCTTTCCGAATTACTCGCGTATCTTATAATCAAGTGCTATAAAAAAACATCATATGCCTCATTCCAATCCAGAATATTCTTTTCACAATTTAAACCAAATTAAGGTTTATCAAACTAGTCGGGATTATCGAGCCTTACGAAGTAATCATTTATTTTACTATCCCAATCCCAACTTATTCATCCCATGGAGCAAACTGGTGGTACTCCATATCTAACACCCATTGTATTATTTGTAAATTTAATTACCATTTCACGTTTCAAATCTAATTAAAGATTTAACTATCGCATGGAGTAAAACTGGAGGTACTCCATTCTCGAACATTTATTGAATTCAATAAATTTAATTACCTTGTTCACATTTCAATCTATTAAAGATTCATTAAAACTCCACTTAGTTTTAATCTCAAAAATCATTACTTAATGATTTTTCAATATTTTTAGTAAATTAATCCTGTCTTTAACTGGGTTGAAGAACCAATGTCATTAAAAACACAGTTCATAATAAACCCGAATCGACTTCCATTAAATATGGAATCTTCGAGGAAAATATATCAATATATAATTGATATAAATTTCTGTATCAGACTAATAATATAAATGGAATAACGACAAAGACTTTTAAATTCCATATATAGTAACAGTCTTCCTTCACAGAAGCTCATCTCGATTATTACCAAATCGAATTCCATCAATTCCAATTTAATATATTAAATCGGAAAACTTTACCTTGGAAAACTTCCATTAAATCTTAATTAAAAGATTTATAAATTCCAAACTATATCTTCACTGTTAATTGGGTTAAAGAACTAATGTTATTTAAAACACCGTTCACGATAAACCCAAAGTCCAATTCAATTCCAATTAAATTAATTAATTGGTAAACTTCTCTAAATCTTAATTAAAAGATTTATTCTTTTCTCAACTGGTTTTAGAACAGTATTATTGAAGACACTATTCATGACAAATCTGAAATCCAATTTGATATTAAATACAAGGCTCTGAATAGAAATCATATCGGCTTATATTCAATATTAAATTATGAAACTAACGGATATCGTATTGGGAATAACGATATATGTATCTTCCAAATTCCTCAACGATATCCGTATAATCACGGAATCCAATATTGAAATATTTCGAAGATTACTTCCGTTCAAATCCAATCTAATTCATACGTTGGAAAATTCTGGTTAGATTAAAATCATTTCAATTCTTTTCAGTTCTTATCTTAAGTTGTAAAACAACTTATTCTAACAAAATTATCTTTTATCTTCACAAATGTGGAATATTATATCCAAAATCTTTCCAAGTCATTTATTATGATTTTACACAATTTATTCATATTTTTAATAATTTTATTGAGGTCATCACAGTAGGTTTCCAATATCGGCCACCGAACTGCATCCATAACGACCTTTTCCAAAAATTATTTTGACATATCTTAAAACCAAACAATTCCGGTTTTAGGAGAATCCAATGGTTGGATATTGTAACAACCCGGAAAATCAGAACCAATTTAATTTTTTTATTTTGGCCATTTCAATGAATTTTGAATAGTTAAAGTAATTTATTTTAAACAATAACGATTTAAAATTGAAGTTAGAATGAATATATTTATTTTAATTTTAAAAGGAGTTAGAAATAGCATGGTAGTTTGAGAATTTGAATCTGAACTTTGACTGAATGTACAAGATTCAAAATAAATTGGATTTTAGTGAATCCAAAAATATCTAAATCTATTTAAAAATATCTTTCCAACGAAACCGAAAAATCGAAATTTCATAGCGGGAATAAAAAGTTATGGCCAGTTGAATATTCAAAATAATAGCTATGGAATATAATGTAATATATAGCCCGTATAAATGGCCATTATACAAACGACCTTCGTTTTCGACGAAACCATTTTTGTCAGATTCGGAATGTCAAATTATTGCTAAATTTAATTTTCCATAATTTTTGGAATTAATATGTGAGCATGGTAAATTAAACTATGTCTGATAATTTCTATTGAATTTAATCGACCATTAAAAAGGCCATTTTTCAAACGATCTCAAAATTCGATGAAATTAATTTTGTTAGGACCGTATCGTTAAAACATAGCTAGATTTATTTTTCGGGAATTTTTGGAGTCCGTATATGGCCCCGGTAAATTTAAATGTACAATCGAAATAAATAAATAAATGATTTAAATTTTAAATTAAAGAAAATAGGCTGAAAATGATCATTTGGGCTAACAGGGTCTAGCCCATTGTGTACGAAATGGGGGTAATTGGGTAGGAACAATTTTTTACTGGGCTGAAATGGGAGCTGTTAAGGAATAATGGGCCAAACCAGTAATTAGAATATTTAATATTATTATATTATAAATAATAGAATTAGAAACCCTAATACCTTATTACACAGTACCGCCTCCACCTTCTTCATTCCATAGCCGATATTGCTTCCCCCTTCCACCATTAAAATATCTTCATCCATTCAATAAAACCCCTACCTCCTTTTGACATTATTGGAGTACTCCTCTTCCTCTTCGAATCAGACGGACATTAGTACCTGTAGTGGAGTATTTCGCTCGTGCCAAGGCCCGGAAGAGCCGCCGTTTCGAGCGCCGCCCAAGCCCCCTGCCACGATCGCACCTCACGGTGGTGGACCCCCCAGGTGCGCCATTCCTCCCTCTACGCCGTGGTATATTTAATTTGTCTTCACCCTTCACCGATTGGAATAAAAGATCAACCCTAAATCTGAACTAAACTGAAAACCTACGACCGTGTTATCTGATAAGGAAGAAGAGGGTAATTTTATTTTAAATTATTTAATATAAAAATATTATCAACATAAAATGATTCATAACTAATGCATACGATCTCGGAATTGAAAAATTTCAGATCCGTTACGATTGTGAGTCCGAGATCTGCACTTCTGGGCTGATTAGAACTGATTCAAAGAAGATCAAATTTTGGACAAAATCCGATTCTAAATTATTCAAAATTAAACCCGACTGTGAGATTTCTATTTTTATAATTAAAATTTTAATTATTTCTCGCTACTTGGAAACCATGTAGTTATGCTAATTAAATCAGATTTGTGATGCTTGGAATTTGAATTTGAATTTGTTGAATGTTGATTGTTGATTGTGATGCTCATGGTTGTTAGATTTTGATCGACAATAGAAATTCTTTCTTCTATAGTTTATTGTTAGAACTCAATTTGAAATAAAAAATTTAATTTTATTGCGGATCTACGAATATTGATTTGATTTTATAAGATAAGTTTTATATTTTATTTAGAAACATGAACCACGGTTTTGCCAAATTTAGATTTACAATAAAATATTCATTTTTATTGTTAATATGAAACATGATTTTGTCAAATTTAGTTTTACAATAAAATATTCATTTTTATTGGTAACACGAAACATGATTTTGTCAAATTTAGATTTACAATAAAATATTCATTTTTATTGTTAACATGAAACAGTATTTTTTCAAATTTAGATTTACAATAAAATATTCATTATTATTATTAACATGAAACATGATTTTGTCAAATTTAGATTTACAATAAAATATTCATTTTTACTGTTAACATGAAACATGATATTGTCAAATTTAGATTTACAATAAAATATTCATTTTTATTGTTAACATGGTTTTTAACAAAAGTTTGTTTTCATTATAATAATAAGTGTAACGAACCAGAAATTCGATGCTCGAATTTTCGACACAAACACATCCCGTGTCCAACTCGAGTACCAAAAATCCAGACCATTTATGAAAGAAGTTAGAGAGTGAGATAAGAAAGAAAGAAATATTAGAATAGAAGAAAAGAAGAAGAACAATAATATCATAGTCTCACATCGCAGCGGCATAAAATACAATACAGAAATAACTCTTTATTGAAAACTTGAAATAATACTTACAATTTATCAGAGTACAGCGGACATTCAATTCATCTGGACAGTTATAGTAATCTGTCCTCATTTACAACACACAGCGGAATACTATATATATCATACGTCTGATCTCCTCCAGCTCGTCTCTTGGAATCTGTATCATCTTACCATGAACCTGTACAACTCGGTCTGACCCAAATGGGTCTGATCTGAGCATTACAAACGCCAAGGTCAGTTTGGTGAACCAGCGTGAGAAAAACCAACTAAATTATTGGTATCATCCGTCTTGATTTTACAGTTAAAAATCTTTTCAACAGAAAAAGATAATCGTAAGACCAATCCACACATAAACACGAACGGTTTTTACCTTACGATAACCCAAAACATTTTTGAAATAAATATCTTTTCTGATATTATAATAGTGTCTAAATACAAATAAATATCAATCTGGTAGAATGCTTGCATCTCACGTTCTACATATATAGTATACAATTAAAACCACTGGCGCTTATTGGAGATTGGATTTCCAACCATGACAAGGTATGGGACCACCTTCCGATAGTGTATCTCTAGAGACGAATACACTGGGTTCAACAAGAACGTCTTGCAACCCGGCCCACACATGACCGACCACTCATTTCTCCTGAGTGTATCGGATATATTGTCACCTACGGTTGCTAGCAACATAACCATTCCCGGGAGATACAGAAGAGAAAAGAAGTAACAAATATGAATATTCTCTAGATGGTGACGATACACCCTAATGGGTGCGACCCACATAGCCATGCTGCCTGCTCGATTTTTGTCATTCCCGGTTGTGAGGCTTGAGGTTATAATCGTATTTCTAGATCATCTGGCCACCATTCCTTTGAATGTCACATCATCAAATCTGTTAGATATCACTAATTGACGTCCACAAAAATACTCTAGTTATCAAGCTAGAGAAAACCTTTTCTCCGACATCAACTATGGTATGTTTGAAAAAATCAACGTACGTGATCTTTTGGAAATACTCTGTCAGACATTCGTCTATACAAGTTGTCCTGGGACTGGACAAACCGAAGGTACTCTCTTACCGCATCATAGGAATCACCCTATAGATCGGTAGCGAGTAGTCCTTGCACTCCATCGATTTCAATCATGACAGGATCACTATTAGAATATCTCCGGGTGCGACTCCAGAGAATTCGGCGTAGTCCTTTCATTTATGAAAATCTACGGTCTTCACTGCTCCATCTTCAATCTTTATATTCTACGTTTACGTATTAGTTAGTTCATAATGGTTTTCGAATAAATTCGATCCCGGTCTTTCCGTACTAACCATCGCATAGGCCAGATTTGATAGTCGGTTATTTAACTATCAAATGAAACAACCATTCATCCATAAAAGAAAATTGAATTCATTGTTCTAATATTCTCAATCACTTTATCCTCTTTTTGATTAATCGTCCATTAATTCAAAACTTCTCCATTTTCCCAATAATTGGAATATCCAATTCTCTTCTTATACATTTCTATATATAAGCACATTCAAAAGCCCCTTTTATTTTAAAATCCTTTTTAAGCACGTATTTCTCTTCTTGGTCATTAGTTCCTAACTGTAACCTAGTAGGAGAATAATTTCCTAACTATCAAACCCAAAGGTCAAATTCAACATCAGATCGATATTCAGAAAATCATTCAACTCACTAATCTCCAGCCGGTTGCTAATTTCCTTATTCCATTTCTTAACTCCTAACGAATAAACATTCCAGTTATTCGTTATCATTTTAAATGCCTCTCAAATTCATCATCTTTCAAATATTTTACACTTACAAATATGATTTTACCACGTTTACTACAACTATTATTGAATATCCATTTTAAAGATATGATTCGCAAAACACTTGCAAATATTTATTTATTTCTAAGATTGAAACAACGTACTTTTATACGATAAAATTCATTTACAAATTCAATTTTATTTTAAACTTCGTAAAAATAAATTCTTGATTTCAAAAAAACATCTTTATAGATTTACTACAACTTATTTCAACTTTATTCCAATAACGACATTCCATATATAAAATATTTGTACATCAATATCATTGTAAATTCCTCACCACCGATATTTATTATCCAAAATCTTATATTTTTATCATTTGAATTAGTTTGATTCAAATTCAATTAGAATTTATAACTTCAAAACCCTTCTTATAGAATCAACTTATTTGCTTTAACACTAATTCACCTCACCCGTGAATAATATTCCTCAACACTAATCCATATTTGAATTAAGTAGTCAAATTGATTTCGTACTTGCAAATCTCAGGTTTCAATTACATCAATAACTTCTATTGAGTTATTACATGAAATCTTCTTTATATTTGCAAGTTAGAAAATTGTAATTCATTTCAAATGTTAATCCCAAACTCCCATTCTCACTTCCTTTCTTAACCCACGCTCAAATTATAGCTTTCTCAAATACTACCAATATATGGTTTTCACTTTTTATAAATGTCACTTATATAATCGAGTTCTCATTTTTTTTGTTAAACCAACACTTACTTTTCAATTCTTTTTAATTTGGTTTCTAAATGAACATTTCTATTTGAAAATAAATATTTTCCTTTAAACTCATTTATATATATATATATATCAATTCTATTTTGAAATCCATGTTTTCCAAATTCTAAAATGGTAGTCATTTCATTTCTTTTATAAACGTCGTTTATAAAATTGCCTCATTAACGCATTTGTTTAATCAAATATTTACCTTTAAATTATATTACAAATTTGGATTTCAGATGAACATTCCTATTTAGAAATAGATATTTCCTTTAAACTCATTTTATCAACATTCCTTATAAAATCGACTTTTCAAAATATTTGTTTTAAACAAATATTTATTTTAAATTCTTTTTAATTTGGATTCTGAATAACCATGTCTATTTTGAATTAAACACTTCTTTCCAAAATTCTTATTTCATTTTCAATTACTATTTTTAGTTTCATATATCGTTATTTAGGATATTTAAAATTTTCCAAAATCAACAATCAGGGTTATTAACACATCCAAGTATACTATAACCGTCACAGGTTATAAACACATCATATATGAGTATGTATATGAAAAACAAACAAATAAATGTTGAGGAATCCAGTTAGATCCCTCCAACCTGTTTTTCCTGCATCCACAAATGTTAGTCGACAATAATAATACCCATCCTGCTTCGAGGCAGGATATCACGGTATAGAAGGTCATCCACTATATATATTGTGGGGCGCATAGGGAAATCATCTGCTAATGATACTGCGGGAATTATCCAATCACCAATCACCAATATTATTTATATATATTATTATTATAATATATTATCACTTTATATCAAGCAAGTTATCATCCATCAAGCAATAAATTAAATTTGAACTATTAAAAAAAATAGCTCCCAATACTTTTGTAACACCCCACCTCCGCCAATGCCACTCTTGCAAGGACATTAGCTTTGGAGGGCGTTAAACAAGGTAAACATGCATGCAGATATCACAAGACAGAACATATAAGTAAAACAGAGTAGTAAAGCAGCGGATAAAACTTAGCATTTCAAAACCATAGTCATGTTACAACAAAGTACTTGGTCATTATTTTCCAACAACAAAGTCTAGATAAAAGCATAAACTGAAAAACTGAAATACATAAAGTACTATCCCCAAAATGAAGTGATAAACCATAGCTAGCTCAATGTCCAAAACTGTACATGAGCAAATCCAGTAAGCAAGCTGTAAAGATCCAAGCTAAGCTCCAATGTTCCCACCCTGAGAACCTAAGGGGGGGGGGGGAGGAAACGGAAGAAAAGAGGCGAAAGAAAACAGGTCAGTCAAAAAGACTAGTAAGCCCTACTACTATCTGTCTATGAACTAGTAAAGTTAACTGGCATGAGAAGCTGAGATGAACATAAGGATAACAACATACTGGCATGATGATTAACTAACAAGATAGATAAAGGTGTCATCGCATAATTAAGGTTAAGTTTTGCACCACGGGTGTACTAGCATTCTAACATGTCAAGAAAAAACAAGAATTGATCCCTTGGCCCAAGCTTGGCCCATCATCATGAGGTGCCCTAAATTAAGGTCCAACTACACGGTCTAGTCGATCGGCTCCCTATAAGCCTAACTCGTCAAGTGTCGATGTCATACGGCCCAAACATGCAATGTAGTTAAACTGCACTAGGTACACCCTAGGGTGTATCAAGTCCTAGGGTGTCAACCTCAGACACGAATCAAGTATGCGCAGTCTAGATCTACTGGTACCCGTGCCTGATTCTCCAACTCCGGACTATGTGCACGACCATAGTCCGCCTGGACCTACACCGGCGTACCTACTCAGCCGTCGTTTTGGTCGCTTACATGTCAGCCCAGTAATCGTGCCCCACCCTAGCCTAGTCCTAGGGTCTTATGATACTATCAAGAGGGTTACTGCTGAAAAGGACGACGCAACTAGGGTTTCCTTAACGGGTTAAATGTGGTTAACCCGATCCAAACGTGGATTAAATTGGTTAAGTATACCCAAGGTTCGTGACTTAACCCCGATTAACCTATCCAGCCCAAATTGATTAAGTATTAAGTGGACCATGACTTAACCCTAATCAGGAGGCATTAATTAACTTAATGTGCTTTAACCTCTCACATTAGACTTTGTTGTGGTTACTAGTTAAGCTGTGCGGGTCCGGGTAGCTTTACACCACAACTTGGTCTAACCTCGGGTTCGAGCACAACATGACCAACTTCTCACATTGGGTCCTATTGTTTTTAGCCACTAGTTAAGCCGGGCGGGTCCGGGTAGATTTATGCTACAAACTCAACCCAACCTCGAGTTGGCCACACTCATATTTTCTAAGTGTCATGTCCATTATGTTTCCAAAACATAATTACAAGTTAACATATCACGTTATGTTATAAAAATCATGTTCATGTCATAATTTTACCCAACCCCAACGTAATCCCATCGTTTACATAATCGCAACAACGCATAAAGGGTAAAATAGGGAACTTGGCATAATCATGACAAAAAGGTGTTGAAGCCACAAGTTTATCATGGTGGCATATGAGATGTACATATGTTCATATACTTGCATATTGCATTGTTAGGCTTCAAAAGCATGCATAAAATCAAACTTAGCATATGAGTGATACATGGTGATAAATGACATGTAGAAGTTGCTAGAAGTTCGCATTTAGCCTCACATGCAAGTTATCATAAGGGATATGATAACTTTCATGTTGCCAAAATGCGACCTTTGATATAAAGCTTGGAGCTTTATGCTCACAACATCAAGTTTAACTTGCATAACATAGCAATATGTGTCATACATAATGATTAAACCAACTTGCATAGCATAATGATAAACCAAACTTGCATATCATAATAATCAACCAAACTTGCATATCATAATGATCAACCAAACTTGCATATCATAATGATCAACCCCAAACTTGCATCATTCATTTAACTTTAGAGTTCAATAAAAAGAAAGTAGAAAAGGGCTTACTACGCTATGAAGACACAAATGAATATTTATTATAAAGATTGAGACGAAACCCTTATGCAAGCACCAAAATATGAAAGCCCCAATTGAAAAACCCTTGCGCCAAATCAATAAAAATCCTTGCTTTGAAATAGAAATGTTGCAACTTGACTTGAATGCAAACTAAGAACACTCATACAAGTTTGAAAGCACTTGTATAAACTCACAATCTCTCATAGAAATAGGCTTAGGAATTTTAGAATGAGAGTGGAGGCCATGAGAGGAACAAATTTGACATAGTTTAGTTGTAGGATTGAATAATGGTGATTTAGGCTAGGTTTAGGGGTCTTTTTATAGAGGATTGGGATAGTATTAGCCATAGGATTAACCCTAGATTCAATCCAAGCCATCAAAGCATGTCTTGGGGAAGAAGTCAAGTGTAGGAACCATCTAGGGCCTTTAGATTAAAGCTGAACCATTCAAATGCAAAATCTGCATTTGAGCGAATCGGCCCACAGGTTGACAGCCAAACACCCTGGATTAACCCCTAGTCGACCCAGCGAGCTCGGGTCGACCTCAAAAATCGGCCGGTTCGGTTATTCCCCTCTCCCAATTCGCTGTTTTGAACATTTTTGCATATTTATTTATTTAATTTTCAATTATATATATATATATCAATATATATATATTTCTCTGCGCAACCCATTTCACTTAATTAAGTATACTTTAATTTGTGAATTTTTATGTTCAAATTACGGGGTGTTACATTCTCCCCTCCTTAAAGGATTTCGTCCCCGAAATCTCCAAGTTAGGAAGAACGTATCCTACTATCTATCATCCATCTACTCAAAACATCATCCACGTGCAGTCATTGTCCTTAAAGGATTCTAAATGTTGTATGATCATATGCAAAGGTGTGTGTATATGTACTTATCTAATGCAAAAATCAGGCGGTTACTGATACAGTAAACCTCCTTAATGCAAAATATGTTAGTGAAATGAGTCCATATGTATGCAAATTCCTAACATAATTTATATTCTGTACATGAGTGCACATAATATTCATCCATATGCAACATCCACGTGATAGCTCAACAAGTTTCATCCATGAATAAGTATAAGCACTCATGCATATGCAACATGAAAGTGTGTGAGCCGATCTTAGTGCCTAATGTGTATCATGCATCCACGAGTATCCACGTGCAAACACTTGCAACCACTTGCAACCATCAAGCATAACATGTTTCAAATACATGTTTCAACCAAGGGTTTCTACCTAAGGTTCTCATGAAAAAATCTACGAAACAAGATAAACTAGATAAACGCGGATAAAAAGAAAGATATGCTAATTAGGAAAAGAGATCGAGAATGTACCCTAAAAAAGAAATGGATAAAGCCCACGCATCTTCTCCTCGGTTTCCCAAGTTGCATCTTCGTCGGCTTCACCCCACTGAACTTTCACCAACTTGACCTCTCGATTCCTTAGCTTCTTGATCTCTGTTCCCAAGATACGAATCAGAGCTATTCTCAAGGTTGCTTCTTTCTCTACCTCAATGTCTTCAAGAATGCTTGGTTCAACCACCTCAGCGGACTCATGTAGGCACTTTCGGAGATGCGAGACATGAAAGACATTATGCACTCCGGCTAGCTTCTCAGGCAATCCCACCTTATAGGCCATCTTTCCAATTTTCTCTATGATAGGGAAGGGTCCTACGAACCTTGGTGCCAGCTTCCCCGCTGCTCCAAAGCGTACCACATTTCGCAAAGGAGAAACCTTCACGAAAACCATGTCTCCCACTTCGAATTCCAAATCTGCCCTTCGCTTGTCAGCATAGAATTTCTGTCTATCTTGGGACGCTTTCATCCTTCTTCTTACTAATTCAACTTTCTCGGATGTGTTTCGTATCATATCGGGCCCAAGTATAAGTCTATCTGTTGTCTCCCACCAACAAGATGGTGACCTACACGGCCTCCCATATAAAGCTTCAAATGGTGCCATCCCTATGCTGGCTTGATAGCTATTATTATAAGCAAATTCTACAAGAGGAAGGTGGTCTTCCCAAGTACCACCGAAGTCGAGAACACAAAGCCTCAAGATATCTTCTAACACTCTATTCACCCTTTCGGTTTGGCCATCCGTCTGGGGGTGATAGGCTGTACTCAAATTCAATCGCGTACCCATCGCTTCTTGCAAACTGTTCCAGAACTGGCTAGTGAAAATCGGGTCACGATCGCTAACTATGCTAGAAGGAACTCCATGCAACCGCACTATTTCTCGGAGATAAATAGACGCCAGCCCTGATGCGGTCCTCTTGCTCTTTACTGGGATGAAGTGAGCACTCTTCGTAAGTCTGTCAACTATGACCCATATGCTTGTGTTCCCTCTCCTTGACCTAGGCAATCCATCCACAAAATCCATAGAAATACTCTCCCACTTCCATTGTGGGACCTCCAATGGATGTAATAGCCCACCTGGTTTCTTTGACTCGACCTTCACTTGTTGGCACACCATGCACCTTGAAACATACTCTGCCACATCTTTCTTCATTCCATCCCAAAAGAAACTGCGCTTCATATCTCTATACATCTTATCTCCTCCCGGATGTATAGTCATCTTCAAGTGATGCGCTTCTTCAAGAACTCTATGGACCAAATCTCCCACCCGAGGAACACATAATCTCCCATCATGCCTTAGCCATCCTTTATCATCAATAGTATATCTGGCAAGGTGACTAGACGTCTCACCCCGAATCAACTTGTCCATAACTTCGACTATCTGTGGATCTTCCCTCTACGAAGCCCCAACTTGATCAAGAAGTGTGTGTCTAAGCTCAAGGGATGCTAATGAACCCGTCATCAACTCAATAGCCGTCGTGAAATCAAAGGTTGCCAAGAATTCCAAGTTCTTCATCTCAATGAACAAGGGGCTTAAAGTCAATCTCCTTCTTCTTAGTGCATCCGCCACAACATTACCCTTGCCAGGGGTATAAGCTATCTCGAAGTCATAAGATGCCAAAAATTCCATCCACCTTTGCAGCCTTAGATTCATATCTTTTTGCGAGAAGAGGTATTTGAGTGACTTGTGATCAGTATACAACTCAAACCTTTCGCCTAGAAGATAGTGGCGCCAGGATTTGAGTGCAAAGACGATCGCCGCTAACTCCAAATCATGAGTGGGATAGTTCTTCTCATGAACTTTAAGTTGCCTACCCCCATAACATATCACTCTTCCCTCTTGCATCAGAACAGCTCCTAACCCCGTGCCACATGCATCTGTGTACACGGTAAACATCTTACCACTATCGGGTAATGCCAAAACTGGAGCTGAGGTAAGGGCTCTTTTGAGCTTTTGAAAAGCAAGCTCACACTCCAAGTCCCATGCAAAGACTAAGTTCTTCTTCGTCAACTTAGTGAGAGGGGCCGAAATCTTAGCGAAGTCTCTGATGAACTTCCTATAGTAGCCCACCAAACCGAGAAAGCTTCTTACTTCGGTCGCATTCCTAGGAGTCTTCCAATCTTGAACCACAACCACTTTCGCGGGATCCACCGCTATGCCTTGCTTAGAAACTATATGTCCAAGAAACCGAACTTCCCTTCTCCAGAAATGACATTTGGAGAACTTGGCTTTCAACTGATGCGCTCTAAGCGTATCCATCACTTCCTTGAGATGTCTGGCATGTTCTTCCTCGTCCTTTGAGAAGATCAGAATATCATCCACGAAGACAACAACAAACTTGTTGAGGAACTCCCTGAACACCCTACTCATCAAGTCTACGAAGTAGGCGGGTGCATTAGTCAATCCGAATGGCATGACAAGCCATTCAAGGAATCCATCCGGAGTCCTAAACGCAGTTTTATCAATGCTATCCTCAGCTACTCTAAGCTGATGGAATCCGGTGGCTAGATCGAGCTGAGAGAAAACAGAAGCACCTACAAGCTGGTCAAAGAGATCATCAATCCTCGGTAACGGGTGCCTATTCTTCTTTGTCAGCTTGTTCAACTCTCGATAATCAACACATAGACGAAGCGAACCATCCGCCTTAGTAGCGAATACCACCGGAGCACCCCATTCGGAAATGCTTCGTCTAATAAAACCCTTCTCAAGAAGCTCCTTGATTTGCTTACTGAGCTCCCTTCTCTCACGAGGGGCCATGTGCCTAACGGGCAATGATACTGGCTTGGCATTATCGACTAGATAAATGCGGAAATCTATCTCTCGTTTAGGGGGTAACCCCTTAACTTCTTCAAAGACATCAGGATAGTCTTGGACCACCCTTACAGATTGTAGATCATCGATGGACGAGTCGAGAGATTCAAGATAGCATAACATGACGGGACCTCTAGGGTTACAAGAAATTTCTAGGGTATTACCGAGGCGGGTCATGAGCCTCACCACCCTATGTTCACAATCGAGAATGGCTCCATAACTGGACAACCAATCCATGCCCAAGATTAACCCATATCCCATGAATCCGAGAACATAAGCATTACACGCGAATTCTACAGTCAAGATAGAAATCTTCAAATCCACACAAATCATAGATAGATGGGCGGAACCCCCAATTGGATTTGAAACACAAACGGGATCCTCAACTAAGCTAGTACTTAGGTGCAAACTTTCAACAATGTCAGAAGAAATAAAACTATGCGATGCGCCAGAATCAAATAAGGTGCGAACAGGATAATCAGAAATATAAACAAGACTTTCTACAGAAATGCTACCTCGATCCTGAACTGGAGCGGCGTTGAGAGCATGCACTTGCCCTCCAGAAGGTCCTGCACGCTGATTCTGCCCTTGCTTCTTGGGGCAATCCTTGCTAAAATGTCCGGTCTCTCCACAATGAAAGCATTCGCCCGACTTCCTCTTCCTTTTCTTACAGTCTTTAGCTATGTGCCCTACATTCCCACATTAGTGGCATTTTCTTGGGTCCTTTGCCTTGGCCTTGTTTCCCTTGTTGTTCTTGTTGTTTTTGTTGTTCTAATTGCTCTGATTTCCTCCCCACTTGGAGTCTGTCTTCTTGGCTTGGGTCTCATTAGCCTTCACTTCCTTCTTGCCATTCTTATTGTCTCCTTGAAGCAATGCCATGTCTACTAGACCTTCAAAAGTGGCCCCCATAGGTATATGAGATAGGGCTAAACCTTGTAGTGGCTCATTCAACCCTCGTGCAAAGCGCAAAGCCTTCTTCTGGGGAGTATTAATCATGTCCAAACCAAATCGGGCGAGCTTGTTAAACTCATTCACGTACTCCCTCACTGTCATGTCTCCTTGCTTCAAAGATATAAACTTCTCCAATTGCAAATTCGCCTCAGCTGATGATAGAAACTTAAGCCCAAATCTTGTCCTAAAGTCGGCCCAAGTCTCTATAGGCCTCGTAGCATTGGTGACCTCCCACCAATAAGCAGCTTCTTCTTTCAATAACCATGCTGCCAATAGAACCCTTCTATGATCTTTCACATCAAAGATGTCGAAGAGATCTTCAGTTTCTTTCAACCAATTTCTTGCCTCCACAAAAGTCTTCGTCCCAATGAAGTTCTTGCCACCCATCGCCTTAAAGTCTTTGCAAATCTTAGCGAAATCTGCTTACGGGTTCTGAGGAGGAGGAGGAACCTCAGTTATATTGGGGGTATTTGCTGGGCCCACATCGTTGGCCCTAGCTTCCAAGTATCTCCGGAACCATCCGGGAATGGTCACTCCCTCGGGAAGGTTAAGATCGGCCATACTGAAAAAGGAAAAAGATAGATTCAGAATGAAGAAACGAAGGATAGTGCTATGGCTTTTGGGGAATAGCCTTTTTAAAATAACTAGACTTTTCTTGGAAAATACTTAATTGGTTTTGAAAATAGTTTTTCAAAAGGTAAGTTTCAAAAACACTTTTGCTCAAATCTTGTAAACCTTATGCTCTGATACCAAATGTAACACCCCACCTCCGCCAATGCCACTCTTGCAAGGACATTAGCTTTGGAGGGGCGTTAAACAAGGTAAACATGCATGCAGATATCACAAGACAGAACATATAAGTAAAACAGAGTAGTAAAGCAGCGGATAAAACTTAGCATTTCAAAACCATAGTCATGTTACAACAAAGTACTTGGTCATTATTTTCCAACAACAAAGTCTAGATAAAAGCATAAACTGAAAAACTGAAATACATAAAGTACTATCCCCAAAATGAAGTGATAAACCATAGCTAGCTCAATGTCCAAAACTGTACATGAGCAAATCCAGTAAGCAAGCTGTAAAGATCCAAGCTAAGCTCCAATGTTCCCACCCTGAGAACCTAGGGGGGGGGGGGGGGAGGAAACGGAAGAAAAGAGGCGAAAGAAAACAGGTCAGTCAAAAAGACTAGTAAGCCCTACTACTATCTGTCTATGAACTAGTAAAGTTAACTGGCATGAGAAGCTGAGATGAACATAAGGATAACAACATACTGGCATGATGATTAACTAACAAGATAGATAAAGGTGTCATCGCATAATTAAGGTTAAGTTTTGCACCACGGGTGTACTAGCATTCTAACATGTCAAGAAAAAACAAGAATTGATCCCTTGGCCCAAGCTTGGCCCATCATCATGAGGTGCCCTAAATTAAGGTCCAACTACACGGTCTAGTCGATCGGCTCCCTATAAGCCTAACTCGTCAAGTGTCGATGTCATACGGCCCAAATATGCAATGTAGTTAAACTGCACTAGGTACACCCTAGGGTGTATCAAGTCCTAGGGTGTCAACCTCAGACACGAATCAAGTATGCGCAGTCTAGATCTACTGGTACCCGTGCCTGATTCTCCAACTCCGGACTATGTGCACGACCATAGTCCGCCTGGACCTACACCGGCGTACCTACTCAGCCGTCGTTTTGGTCGCTTACATGTCAGCCCAGTAATCGTGCCCCACCCTAGCCTAGTCCTAGGGTCTTATGATACTATCAAGAGGGTTACTGCTGAAAAGGACGACGCAACTAGGGTTTCCTTAACGGGTTAAATGTGGTTAACCCGATCCAAACGTGGATTAAATTGGTTAAGTATACCCAAGGTTCGTGACTTAACCCCGATTAACCCATCCAGCCCAAATTGATTAAGTATTAAGTGGACCATGACTTAACCCTAATCAGGAGGCATTAATTAACTTAATGTGCTTTAACCTCTCACATTAGACTTTGTTGTGGTTACTAGTTAAGCTGGGCGGGTCCGGGTAGCTTTACACCACAACTTGGTCTAACCTCGGGTTCGAGCACAACATGACCAACTTCTCACATTGGGTCCTATTGTTTTTAGCCACTAGTTAAGCCGGGCGGGTCCGGGTAGATTTATGCTACAAACTCAACCCAACCTCGAGTTGGCCACACTCATATTTTCTAAGTGTCATGTCCATTATGTTTCCAAAACATAATTACAAGTTAACATATCACGTTATGTTATAAAAATCATGTTCATGTCATAATTTTACCCAACCCCAACGTATTCCCATCGTTTACATAATCGCAACAACGCATAAAGGGTAAAATAGGGAACTTGGCATAATCATGACAAAAAGGTGTTGAAGCCACAAGTTTATCATGGTGGCATATGAGATGTACATATGTTCATATACTTGCATATTGCATTGTTAGGCTTCAAAAGCATGCATAAAATCAAACTTAGCATATGAGTGATACATGGTGATAAATGACATGTAGAAGTTGCTAGAAGTTCGCATTTATCCTCACATGCAAGTTATCATAAGGGATATGATAACTTTCATGTTGCCAAAATGCGACCTTTGATATAAAGCTTGGAGCTTTATGCTCACAACATCAAGTTTAACTTGCATAACATAGCAATATGTGTCATACATAATGATTAAACCAACTTGCATAGCATAATGATAAACCAAACTTGCATATCATAATAATCAACCAAACTTGCATATCATAATGATCAACCAAACTTGCATATCATAATGATCAACCCCAAACTTGCATCATTCATTTAACTTTAGAGTTCAATAAAAAGAAAGTAGAAAAGGGCTAACTACGCTATGAAGACACAAATGAATATTTATTATAAAGATTGAGACGAAGCCCTTATGCAAGCACCAAAATATGAAAGCCCCAATTGAAAAACCCTTGCGCCAAATCAATAAAAATCCTTGCTTTGAAATAGAAATGTTGCAACTTGACTTGAATGCAAACTAAGAACACTCATACAAGTTTGAAAGCACTTGTATGAACTCACAATCTCTCATAGAAATAGGCTTAGGAATTTTAGAATGAGAGTGGAGGCCATGAGAGGAACAAATTTGACATAGTTTAGTTGTAGGATTGAATAATGGTGATTTAGGCTAGGTTTAGGGGTCTTTTTATAGAGGATTGGGATAGTATTAGCCATAGGATTAACCCTAGATTCAATCCAAGCCATCAAAGCATGTCTTGGGGAAGAAGTCAAGTGTAGGAACCATCTAGGGCCTTTAGATTAAAGCTGAACCATTCAAATGCAAAATCTGCATTTGAGCGAATCGGCCCACAGGTTGACAGCCAAACACCCTGGATTAACCCCTAGTCGACCCAGCGAGCTCGGGTCGACCTCAAAAATCGGCCGGTTCGGTTATTCCCCTCTCCCAATTCGCTGTTTTGAACATTTTTGCATATTTATTTATTTAATTTTCAATTATATATATATATCAATATATATATATTTCTCTGCGCAACCCATTTCACTTAATTAAGTATACTTTAATTTGTGAATTTTTATGTTCAAATTACGGGGTGTTACAACTTTAACTGAGTGAGTTGTAACTCACCTCGGTTTTCCTGTGCCGAATATCAAATTAATTTCTGTATCGTCTTGGCTACTCATTTACTCCGTTATCTCGAATAAATTTATTGCCTACGAAAAATTTATTTATCGATTAAATATTTATTTTAGTGAACTATTTTAAATAAATGATCTATGCATTTTAAATTCATTTAAATTTGTATACCTGATTTTCCTCGCAAACTACTCGATCAAATCATCGAAACATATCCCCTTAGCCAACACAGACTGAAACATCTTTCATCTAACAGCTAAACAAATCAACCAGTTCACGCCCACCTCCAGCATCTCCTTCGGACCAGTACTCTGTCATCTAGCATTGCATTATATTGCCTCAAACCGATCATACCTGTTAAGACAGACCCCCTTCAATTCAACTATTCATGGATGCATTCACCTTAAAATCCAAAGTTTCAAACTCTCAATGGTTTACAGTGGAAACCCAGTATATATATTCCCAAAAGAACAAAGGCTGAACTCACCACTTAGCTTCCCATGTTGATCCTTAAATTACAGTTCATCACCAGGTTGAATAATTTCCACTCCAGCCTTTCCAATGACAACTATGCCCCAGAACCATAGTCCATCTTCCGAACAACACTACTCTGCATCGAACCATCAGACTCAACACAGATTCACACATTTTCCACCTCCAGAACGAAGAGCTCCTGTATTAAGTCAGTACTTCGTTAACAAATCCAAACTTTTCCAATTCGACAGCATTACCTCGCACATCCTCAGCAACCCTCAGTTCATCCATCGCAGTCCTTCACTCCCATTAAGACACCTCATCACGGGTCGGAACCCCTTGACAGTATCTCGCGATACCCCTTTTGCAATCTCGCCCCACCCCCCTCTGAAATCGCCAGTGCTCATTACATCGTCGAGCTGTGGAATTTTGAGTCGCGATGCCCTAAATTTTTTCAATTCGATTTCCTTTTTTAATATACACGGAGTGTTTTTAATTAAGAAGAAGGACGATTAAGTAGAACGGAAAAGGAAATAACGAGGGGTATAAATGATTTAGAGGGCTTTGGTTTTTTTTATAGTTGCTGAGGAAGTGAAAGAGTAAAGTGAAGGACTGAGGACTCGATTGAATTCAAGTTTGAGAATGGCGAAATACAATCGCGATAGCTCAATTTATAGATGGAGAATTTATGGATAGGAACAACATCGACTCAATCACTCAGGTAGCTTTAGAGGTAGCATAGGGTTGCAGCGTATTGTCCATTGGGGAAGAAGAGACGCAGATGTGAAATGAAAGAAAAGAATAGACGATGAAGGTACTGATAGGTTGGGTTACAGCATACCATTTTTCTGAAAGCTAAGGGAAGAAGACGAATTCATAAATGACGTTTGAAACGAGAAGACATGCTGAAATTGTGTAGAGTAGCCTGCGCCTTATATTTTAGGTCGTCCCCTATGTTTAGATTTTTTTATTTATTTATTTGATTGATTTATTTATTTAAACGCGGTGACTTAAATTGAAATATCTTGCGCTATCGAACCCCTTTTGAATACAACGAACGACATTTCCAGGGTTTCACCACCATTCTGAACACACTGGCATAGTTTGCACGGTCTAATTCGACCATATACCGAAGATATTACATTAAATCGATAATTTAACATTAAATTTGATTTTATATATACTGGTTCAAATAAATTATTATTATCAGATAAATATACACAAACTGAATTATATAAAGGGTGCGTTTTTTAGAGGTCCCTATTAAGTTTCAAAATATAAAAAAAAAACCCGGTCATAAACTTATTGTAAATTAGGTCCCTATTTTTTGAAAAGTCATAAAAAAATATATAAAAAATCACGTAAATTCGTATTTAAATAAAACATGTAAACACTAAAAAATTCAGAACAAAAAACCATCAAAGAAGGCGTCAAAAATAAAAAAAAAACAGAAAAAAACGAAATTTCCAATTAAATGCATAATAATATGCACATATATCATTTTCCTGCATACATCCGTGCATATTTTTCACTACATACATCTTCGTTGATTTTTATTCATACAAAAACATGCTTACATGCGTGCAAATAGACCCAATATTTGCACGCATTTGTGCAGGTTTAGTTTCAAATTTTCAAACCGAACACAGCTTACGGAAAAGTTGCATACATATATGCAATTATCAGTAATAATTGCATAAATGTATGCAACTATTTTTTTTATTTCCGTAGAATCCTGAAATTATTTCCATATTTTAGATTTTTTATTTATGAAGGAACGTACTTTTTAAAAAATAAAATAAAAAAAGGCGGAAGTAATAAAATAAGGGGCGGGTTTAAAATTTTCAAATCTTTTTTTTATATATAAATTAGGTCCCTACTTTTATCCTATAAAAATGTTGCACACATGTGTGCATTTTTTTGAGAAATTTGCACATTTGGATGCAAATAAAAATGAACTGAAATATTAAGTTAAATCTATCCGCTGGAAGAACTGCAGTTAATTGCATATATGCATGCAATAAAATCAAAAAGGCGCATAATATTATGCATTTAACTGCATTTTTTTCTGTTTTTTTGCTGTTTTCTTCTTTCTGACATTATTTTTGCTGTTTTTTGATCTGAATTTTTTGTATAATGCATAATTTATTTTATTACTAATTTACGAATTTTTTTTATTTTTTTAATTATTATTTTATAAGTTTTGAAAACAGAGACCTAATTTATATTAAGTTTATGACCGGATGTGAGCCTAATTAAGTTTCAAAATAGGGACGTGAGCCTAATATTCACTTATATAAAATTCCAAAATAAACCAATATGAATTTTAAACACGATATTACATTTTCAAGCCAAACTAATATCCTATTGATTTAAAATCGATTCATTTTATTAAATAAATCGTTATCGTTTACAAAGGATTTCACAACGACTATTTCAAAATTTGATTTGGCCATAACTCTCAATATATAATACAAAATTCTGATTTTTCTCTTTCGTTACAAAATTATAGTTCAACAGATTTGAATATTTCTTGTTTCCGCGAATTTCGATTTATAACGAATCCCGTACACTCAACTGAAGTTCAAATCGTAAATTACGAACTACCGAGCCATTTATGAGCTTGTTTTAATTAATATATATTTATGTTTCAAACTTCGTTTCTAATTAATATAAAAATCTGATTATATTACCATTTCAATATTTAAACTAATTTAAATATTTAAATCTTAAGCGGTCAAAAGTACGGGACGTTACAATAAGATTATAATAAAAAGATTAGGATAAAAAGATTAAAATAAAAAGATAACAAAAACTATCACTTTTGCTTCATAGTGTAGTTGAAAACAAAAATCATCACTTTTGTTTAATGGTCTAGTTTAAACAAAAAAATGAAAAGAACCATTTTTGTCATTTTGTTGAATTAGAATTTTCAACAAAAATGAAAGGAACCATTTTTATCATTTTTTTGAATTAGAATTTTTTTTTAAAAAAAAAAAAGAACCATTTTTATCTTTTTGTTGAATTAGAATTTCCAACAAAAATGAAAAGAACCATTTTTGTCATTTTGTTGAATTAGAATTTTCAACAAACATGAAATGAACATTTTTATCATTTTCTTGAATTAGAATTTTCAACAAAAAAAAGAAAAGAACCATTTTTATCATTTTGTTGAATTAGAATTTTCAACAAAAATGAAAAGAAACATTTTTATCATTTTGATGAATTGAAATAAGAAACTAGGAAAATGTTCATATTTTAAAATAAAACATGTCAACATTAAAATTTCACATTTTTAATGTAATACAAGGAAATAGAGAAATGTTCATGTTTTAAAAATAAAAACATGTCTACATTAAAAATTCACATTTTTAATGTAATGTAGGAAACTAGGAAAAAAAGGAATATTCAACAAAAATGTAAAATAACATTTTATTGACGATGCATACATTAGAATTTATATGCAAAGTTAAAATAACAATTTTATTAACATTGCATATGTTAGAATTTATATGCAAAGTTAAAATAACAATTTATTGACGATGCATACATTAGAATTTATATGCAAAGTTAAATTAACATTTTATTGACGATGCATATATTAGAATTTATATGCAAAGTTAAATTAACATTTTATTGATGATGCATATATTATAATTTATATGCAAAGTTAAATTAACATTTTATTGACGATGCATATATTAGAATTTATATGCAAGGTTAAAATAACATTTTTATTGACAATGCATATTTTAAAGTTTATGTGCAAAGTAAAAGAATCATTTTTATTGACAATGCATATATTAGAGTTTATATGCAAAGTCAAAGAGTCATTTTTATTGACAATGCATATATTAGAATTTATATGCAAAGTCAAAAAATCATTTGTCTTGACAACACATACATTAGAATTTGTATGAATTATTTTTATTGTCAAAACATACACTGAAAACTTTATACAAATAAAATATTCCTTTTTATTGGTTAAATTTAAAAAAATAGAAACACAAATAAAAATTATCTTTTGTTTGTCATTAGCAAATATCATGTAAATAAATACATTTTATTTGACATTGTTAACATGTAGAAATGGTTATGCAAATTAAAACATTCTTTTAATTGGCGTGTTAAACACATTAGTGGAATCGTCGAATGGTTTATATTTATATATAATTATATATATAAATATAAATTAAAATTAAACGAATCGCGTGCGGTAGTTCGCGTTTTGGAATCGTAACTTTAAACGATTATATCGAAAGATCCGACCGTCGGATTTTCCCAAATCTGAAACCGTTAGGACCGCTTTGGGAAGATCTTTCCAATGATATAGATTTTGTTAAAATCCAACAGTTAGATTTCGAGATATGTGTAAATCAAATTTTGATAAAAACAGCGCCAGGGCCGCCAATTGACCCGAAGCGTCATTAAATTAAATTGGGCTATTTTTTTATAAATAAAAATAGCGATAAATCGTTATTAAATAATATTAACAATATGAAATGGTTTTAAATTATATATATCCGAGAATTATTTGAAAAGACCGAGTTCAATCTCATTTCAAATAATTATACGAAGATTTAAATCGAAGATATTGAAGATGGTGATTGAAGACCGACGATCTTCATATCGAATGGATAACTACTGATTCCCGGCATTGGTTAGCTCCCAGTAAAGGGTTAAAGTGGTAGTTATCCGGACGTACTTGTTGATTGCCTAGATAAGCGAGCACCTCTCTTCCGTATTGGACATACGGGACGAGGAATAAGGTGTCTCCGGTTTCGTTCAGACCCAGAACGGACTTGTAAATGGATGTGTGTCTGACACTGGATTTCATCCCATGTAAATTGATTTCTATTTAATATATGTTGGCTAGCTTTTTGACCAAGCCGCCCAGGTTCACTCACAAGAGAAAGGCATGAAACTATATCCCCCAAGTGCATGAATGAACGGATCGCATCATCGACTCGCCTGACGTCGGATCGCACACTATCGACTCGCCCACCATTGGATCGCATCTCGACGGATCGACCCCATTCCATCAGCGAAACGAAACCTCTATGCGACTCGATCCGAACTTATATTGTTGCCCAGCGTAGACCGATCCGATTCCCTGATGCATGGCGAACCCTCTGACCCGATCAAGCGTGAGCTAGTCTTCAGCGATCCGAGACGCACGGATCTAGCGACACGTGTCCCTAACCGTCATTTTGACCGATTCTCCCCATCTGCACGATCCGATTTTCAAGGGGATCGCGACACCTGTCCACAACGGCTAATTTGACTATTTCTTCAACGGTAGCGATGCGATGTTCTCGGGATTCGTGCCACGTGCTACCACGACCCGCCTGACAAAATCAGCTATAAATAGCCCGGAGTTTGGCATTTTTTGGGATCTTTTTGGCAATATTGAGTATTGAATCCGCCATTATTGTCAGACTACTAGAGTATTGAGAGAAGTCGTTGATTGTATTAGCTTTCAAAGTATAATCAATAATATATAAAGTGGACGTAGGCTCGTTAACGCCGAACCACTATAAATTCTGTGTGTTAGTTTCTTTTTCCTCATTCTTCAGTTGAAACTCTATAAGATTCAGAACAATTTGGGTGTTAGGTCCAAATTTTGATCTAACATTTTGGTGCTTTCATTGAGAGAATAGTCCTAAAGTTTCACTATTCAGTTCTTTGAAGATTCCAGCGATTCAGATATCATGGCTGGAAAGAGATCTAAGGAAGCACGAGCTTCACGAACCAATGAAACAATCGAAGAAAGTGTGCACGAGCTAGGCAATGAGGAAATTCTGGATCGCGGAGCCCAGGGGGCGAACCAATCCAATGAAGACGCCACGCTCCGAGTCGATGAGAACGAGGCGATCCAGACTGCTGAAGGGGTTGTTACTCGATCCATAGATAACGCCTCGAATCCTCCGCGCGTCGTGACCACGAACCGATCCCCGGGGGGCGTTGCGAGCCACCATCCTCGATCCACAGCGATCCGAATTGGTGACCAGACTACAACTCGACCTGGAAAGGAGCCTATGGCTCGCTCCTACCGTCCTGGTCCCTCCGCTCGACCTGGCTCAAGCTCTTTGCGCATAAGAGAAAGTGATGATGACCAATATGACCCTGCTGCTCCCGTTACTGAGGGGGATCTCTCTCGCTTTTCCGAAATATGGGAGAGATTGTTTGATGAATTGGCTGCCCAAAGGCAGGAAAGCTCCGTCCTGTGACAAAATTTGACTGCTATGGATAAAAGGCTTGATGAACTCGCAAGGCAAAGGACGCCACCAGCTCGTCCGCTCACTCCAGGATATTCTTCTTCGTCAGAGGAATCGCCGAGACCTCCGCGGCGACCATATGAGAGAGCCGAAAACATAGAGCAGCTTCGGTTCGGAACCCTCCCATCACGGGAAGAAGAAGCGCTGGAGGCGGGGCCCTCAAACCGTAATGTGAACGATCACGCCGCGACTCCCAGAGCTCGAGATGTGGACAATCCTGCACAGAACAGACTACCTCAGCCCCGTCATCGCGCACGTGCTCATGGTAACAGGGGGCAACGAAGCCCTATCCGAGCCCCAGATTTTGTGACTGCTCCCGGAAGAGAGACTAGAGAACCCTGCCGAGCCAGACGCACTGACCCAGAACCTCCGCTGACCAGTGCAAATGTGGCAGCCATGATCCATCAAATTCTGGCAGATAGCCGTGGGCAACGGAATGAAGATTGGGGAATTGACCACAGTCACACCCCTTTCACTGATGATATTTTGGATGCGACTTTCCCGAGGCGTTTCAACATGCCACAGATGAACCGATACGCGGGTAGGTCTGATCCTGTCCAGCATCTGATGAGATACTCTTGGTCAATGACCGCTGCCGCAGCTTCTGACGCTGTCAAGTGCAAAGCATTCCCCATATTCTTGGAGGATGTAGCATTGTTATGGTTTACTCGCTTGCCAGCAAGATCGATTTCTAGCTTCAAGGAGTTGAGTGAGAAGTTCGTAGAACAATTCCGTATCTATGCACAAAAGACAAAGAGTGTGATTGATTTGTTCCTTGTCAAGCAGCGACCAGGCGAGAGTTTGAGGGCGTACCTAGATCATTTCAACTTGGCCGTTACTGAAGTTAAAGATCCCCATGAACCAACCGTTGTCGCAGCACTGATTGATGGAGTAGATAAAGACACTGAATTCGGGAGATACCTGGCAGGCAAGCCACCCCATACTAGAGAGTTATTCTACGAAAAGGCTAACGTACATTTACGCCGGGAAGAAGTATATGCTAACCGAAAGGCAAAAACAGCTGATAAGGAGGAAATCCAGAGCAATGTCGCCATTAAGCAGACAGGAGACAGCTCGGGGAAAGTCGAGGTTAATGTCGGAAATCAGAATCAGGGTGGTCGTCAGTCAGGGAACAACAATAATAATGGTAACGGCAACAACCGGAAGAGGAACCGGGGGAATGACTCCCAGAGAAGGACTCGTCCCAGGGCCTTTGAAAGTTATACACCAATAAATGATACTCTGGAAAATATCTTCATGGATGCGTATGAAGTACTCCAGAATAAGAGGCCACCTCCCAGAGAGTCGACGGAGAAAGAATGTGAAACAGGAAAGTTTTGTCTCTTTCATCAGATTCACGGCCATTCGACAAATGCATGCCATCACCTAAGAGATGTAGTCGAAAGGCTGCTTCGAGAAGGAAAATTGGATGAATACAGAGTAACGCCCAGAGACAGGGGGCAAGCAGTACCGGCCCCAAATCAGAACCAGAATCAACTGGCTGCTAGGCCAACTGCCCAGCAAAAGGGAAAGAACATTGTTATCAATACCGTAATCGGAGGATTTTATCTTGCTGGGCATAGTTCCAAGGCATTGGATCAATATGTCAATGCTGCCAAGCAACACCTCGAGGTTGGGGAGTGTAGTAACCCCGAGGACAATATCCCGGTGAAGCAACAAAAGATGATGACCGACGATGTCGTTTTCCGAGAACGAGAAAGCATTGGAGTCCACGCTCCGACTGAAGATCCATTTGTAATTACAGTACCTATTGGACCAGCCACTGTTCATAAGGTTTTAGTGGACAACGGGAGTTCCATCAACATTCTTTTCAAAAGGACATTTGACCAGATGAACCTCGAAATAAAAGACTTGAAGCCCTGTCAAGGATGGATCCGTGGATTCAACGGAGCATCCACCGCCCCAATGGGTTATATAGAGTTACCGGTTACGCTTGGGGAAGGAGAACGCCAGAGAGTGAGAATCCTTCCCTTCGTGGTTTTGTACGTTGAATCGCCCTACAATGCCTTCTTGGGCCGACCGGCCCTCGCAAAGTTTAGAGCCTGTATAGCCCCCTGGTGGTTGTTATTGAAATTCCCCACAGAAGCTGGCATTGGTATCGTCAGAGGAGATCAGGTTGCTGCGCGAGCATGCTACGTTGCCGAGCTAAAGTTACTTCGCAATGGAGGGGACATAGAAACCAAGGGCGCTTCTCCCCCTACAAGGGCAGAGACCTTATAGCAACTAAAGAGGATAACCGTTGGAAAGTCGCCCAGAGAGTTGCCCGAGGATATAGATCCCAGAGAGGATCAAGAACCTGGGGGCAGAATGGCGACTCCCAACGAGACAACTGTGGATATACCGATCGATGATAGTGACCCAGAGAAGGTCCTTAAGATTGGATCCCAGTTAAATCCGAATCTCACTAAAGAATTGAAGGATTTCTTAAAAAACAACTTGGATGTATTTGCTTGGACTCACGCGGACATGTGCGGGATATCCCCTTCAATCATGAGCCATTCATTAAGCATTAACCCTAAACATCCTCCGGTAAAGCAAAAAAGGCGAATGTTGGGCCCAGAGAGGTCCGCTGCCTTGAAAGAAGAGGTTGGAAAGCTAAAGAGTAATGGATTTATCAGAGACTCGACCTACCCAGACTGGATTTCGAATCCAGTCCAGGTAAAGAAGGCCAACGGGAAGTGGCGAACGTGTATCGACTTCTCGGATTTGAACAAAGCCTATCCAAAAGATAGTTTCCCATTACCCCGAATTGACCAGTTGTTTGACTCGACGGCGGGTCATGAGCTCCTCTCATTTATGGATGCTTATTCAGGATATAACCAGATTCCGATGCATGTTCCAGATCAAGAACACACTAGTTTTATCACGGATCTGGGATTATATTGTTATGTGGTGATGCCCTTTGGCTTGAAGAATGCGGGCGCTACATATCAACGTTTAGTCAACAGAATGTTTTATAACCAGATCGGGAAAACAATGGAAGTATACGTCGACGATATGTTGGTTAAGTCCAAGCAATCTTCCCAACACACTACTGACTTGGCAGAGATGTTCGGTATTCTTCGAAAGTACGGAATGAAACTCAACCCAACCAAATGTTCATTCGGTGTTGCCTCCGGAAAATTCTTGGGGTTCATCGTCAGTTCCCGTGGGATTGAGATTATTCCAGACCAGATTGCGGCCATCAGAGACATTCAGGAACCTATGCAAATTAGGGGTGTGCAAAGCCTTGCAGGAAAAGTGGCCGCACTAAGCAGATTTATCTCCAGGGCTACAGATAAGTGCATCCCATTCTTCGAACTAATAAAGCGGGGTAAACGCCACTTCAAATGGACGCCCGACTGCGTAGAAGCATTTCAGAGTTTACTAAGGCACCTGGAGAAACCTCCGATATTGTCTAAGCCGATGGATCACGAGGACTTATTCATGTATCTGGCAGTGTCATCCCATGCGATCAGCTCAGCATTAGTAAGAGAAGAGGATAAGGTCCAAAGACCTGTGTATTATGTGAGCAAAAAACTAACGGCAGCAGAGCGTAATTATCCAAGGATAGAAAAGTTGGTGTATAGTTTACTAATCGCCTCTAGAAAGCTTCGACATTATTTTCAGGCGCATCCCATTACCGTATACACCGATCACCCACTCAAGCAAGTTTTACAGAGACCAGAGGCGTCTGGAAGATTACTCAAATGGAACATTGAGTTGAGTCAATTTGATCTGAACTTTCAGCCCAGGCGGTCAATTCGGGGGCAAGTGATAGCCGACTTCATAGCAGAGTTTACCGTACCGGAGGAAGATATAGCCAACGAAGAGGTCGATCCTTCAAAACTACTTTTCGATCCCAATGCCTGGAGATTGTATACTGATGGCGCTAGGAATAATGAAAGATCCGGCGCTGGAATAGTGCTTGAAACTCCAGAGAAACGATTGATATCCTATGCTATCCGGATGGAGTTTCACGCCACTAACAACGACTCCGAATATGAAGCCTTGATAGCCGGATTAAGGATCGCAAAGGAATTAGAGGTCACAAAGATGAACATCTTCTGCGACTCCAAGTTAGTTGTGAACCAAGTTACTGGAAAATTCCAGGCTAAAAGTGCAAGATTGATTTTATACTTAAAGAAAGTGAAAGAGTTGCTGAACGATTTTGATCACTATAGCATATCTCATATTCCGCGATCAGAGAATCAGCAGGCGGATAAGTTGGCAAAGATGGCTAGTTCCGACGATCCTGAAGTGACCGGGCTAGCCCCCGTTGAAGTACTTCGGTCCCCTAGCATAGATCAAATGGAAATCGACTTAATACTAGAGATGGAACCAGAAGGGGAGTCCTGGATGACCCCTCTGAAGAATTTCCTGATGGATGGAGCGCTTCCAACCAAGAAAAGCGAGAGGCGTAAAGTAATTCGTAAAGCCGCCCGATACGTTCTGCAAGGCGAAGTTCTTTACAGACAAGGATTTTCAATTCCCCTCCTCCGGCGCATAGCTCACGATGACATCAAGCGTGTGCTGCAGGAGGTACACGAAGGCGAATGCGGCGACCACACTGGAGGGCAAACTTTGGCAAAAAAGGTGTTGCGGCATGGTTATTTCTGGCCTACCATAAACAAGGATGCGGCAAGATACGCACGACGGTGTGATGCGTGCTAGAGATTTTCAAAAATACCTAGAGCACCTCCTAACCAGTTAAAAACAATGATGAGCCCATGACCTTTCGCTATGTGGGGAATTGATATCATTGGAAGTCTCCCCATAGCAAGGGGCGGAGCAAAGTTCGCTGTTGTGGCTGTGGATTATTTTACTAAGTGGGTCGAGGCTGAACCACTAACTGCGATCACAACCAAATGAGTGATCATTTTTATCGTTCGAAACATCATTTGCCGATTTGGGATTCCAAAGAATGTGATAACGGATAACGGAACTCAGTTCGATAGCGCTGAATTCAGAAATTTCTGCCAAAAATACCACATTGAGAATCGGTACACATCTGTGGCGCACCCGCAATCGAACGGACAAGTCGGAGCGACAAATAAAGTAATTAAGTCCATTCTGAAAAGAAGACTGAAGCGGGCTAGAGCCATGTGGGCTGATGAATTGCCCTTGGCACTATGGGCCTATAGGACAACAGATAAATCGGCAACAGGACATACCCCGTTCTCCCTTGCTTTTGGAACGGAAGCAGTCATCCCGGTTGAGATAAAGGTACCTTCTCACCGGATGACTTATTATGATCCGATGACCAATAATGAATTGCTCCTTGAGTCCCTAGATATGATCGAAGAAAAGAGGGATGAAGCAGACCTGCGTGCCTTGAGATGCAAACAACAGGTCGCCCGATATTACAACAAAAAGGTTCGAGCCCGAACCTGGCAACCCGGAGACTTGGTTCTGAAACGTGTCTTTCCACCCCCAACTCATATGGGAGCGAAGTGGGAAGTACCGTGCTCCATTCTGAGCAAGCTTGATAATGGAACCTTCAAGCTGGCAACCGTAGATGGAAAGGAAATCCCCAGAGTGTGGAATGCCCAACATTTACGGCCATACTTAACATAAAAGTTTCAAATCTATTCTTTTGCTTTGTTGAAAACCATGTACAAGGCACGACTTGCCTAGAATATTTTGATTCCTTAAAGCAAAAAATTATAAAGTGGACGTAGGTCATGGTTCGACCGAACCACTATAAAAATATTGTGTGTTATTTACCTTTATTGCACCTTTATTTATCTGCCTGTTTATTTGTTATAAAAATCGTTGTGAATAATCCAACGACCCTAGAAGCATATAATTTTAAATGCTTTCCATCAGAATGGAATGTAATCACAAGTCAAAGTTCTGAGGAAACAATAAAATAAATTATATCCTTGATAGCACTCTAACTCTCCAGAGGGAGAGAGAGTATAAAAGCGTCTCCGATTGAGCGCTGAGAAAGAGCTCCTTCCCCGCTGAAGGATCGGGGAGCGAATGAATCGCTGAGCTCGAACTCTAACTCTCCAGAGAGAGAGAGAGTATAAAAGCATCTCCGATTGAGTGCTGAGAAAGAGCTCCTTCCCCGCTGAAGGATCGGGGAGCGAATGAATCGCTGAGCTCAAACTCTAACTCTCCAGATAGAGAGAGAGTATAAAAGCGTCTCCGATTGAGCGTTGAGAAAGAGCTCCTTCCCCGCTGAAGGATCGGGGAACGAATGAATCGCTGAGCTCGAACTCTAACTCTCCAGAGAGAGAGAGAGAGAGAGAGTATAAAAGCGTCTCCGATTGAGCGCTGAGAAAGAGCTCCTTCCCCGCTGAAGGATCGGGGAACGAATGAATCGCTGAGCTCGAACTCTAACTCTCCAGAGAGAGAGAGAGAGTATAAAAAGCGTCTCCGATTGAGCGCTGAGAAAGAGCTCCTTCCCCGCTGAAGGATCGGGGAACGAATGAATCGCTGAGCTCGAACTCTAACTCTCCAGAGAGAGAGAGAGAGAGAGAGTAAAAAAGCGTCTCCGATTGAGCGCTGAGAAAGAACTCCTTCCCCGCTGAAGGATCGGGGAATGAATGAATCGTTGAGCTCGAAATCTAACTCTCCAGAGAGAGAGAGAGTATAAAAAGCGTCTCCGATTGAGCGCTGAGAAAGAGCTCCTTCCCCGCTGAAGGATCGGGGAGCGAATGAATCGCTGAGCTCGAACCCTAACTCTCCAGAGAGAGAGAAAGTATAAAAGCATCTCCGATTGAGCACTGAGAAAGAACATCTTCCCTGCTAAAGGAGCAGGGACCGACTGAACTATTGAATTTGAACTCTACCCCCGGCAACTGCCAGGAGAGTATAAAGGAGTCTATGGATAAGCGCTAAGGAAAGTGCTAGAGATTTGGTACCACAAGAACAGTTATCTTGTGAAATTCTCTAAGTACCCCATATTCAGAAATAGGGGGCAACCTACAAATAATGCTAATCAATTTTTAATAAGCCCTAGTTGAGCGTTACGTCAATGATTGATTACGAGCCATATGCATATACACATGAACTTTAATGCAGCAATGCAGCACGAAAATTTTCCTTCTGTTGTTGGATTGGTTTGTAATTATAATTAGATGGTCTATGACTAAACATGGAAAGTTTATTTGAATGCAGGTACTCAATGATGCAAAAAGAGATAAACTTTCATTTATATACTGCGAACCAACAAAGTGAAAAACAACCTAGAAAGGAAAGTGAGGGCCAGTCTCACAATTACACTTCCTGGCCAATGGAAAACCTAAAGACAAAATATCAACAAGCAACAATATCCTATTTACGCTTTGGCCTCTTCTCTTGCTTCTGCTTCTCCAGCTTCGCCTTGTCGGCGTCGGATTGATCCCCTTTCTTCCTCTTCCTTTTGTCTATGAGAGGAACATCCGACTCTTCTGAAGATTCCTCTTCCACCTCTTTTCTCTTCCTCCTATCAGAAAGGGAAGCCGGGAAGTCATCAGGATTTGCAAAATGAAGCTGTCTGCCGATGGATTTGGGCTGGATTTTTAAAATCATCCCGGTTTTGGGATCAAATTCTGCAAGAGGGACTACGTCCAAAGCCTCATCTGCCACCTTCTTCGAAGCCATCTCTTTTTCCTGCCTAGCCTTTCGGCTGGCCAAAGTTTCGTCGTCGTCGCCGTCGGCTTTTTTGGTGCCGATAATATCTTCCTCATCCTCTACATGGCGCCCATCCATGTCTTTCAAGGCCTCAATGGTCTCAGCATCCTTGGGAACATCAGTACTAGGTGCCAGGATGCTTTTCTCTGCTGTTGTGTCCTTAGTCTGCTTTGATGTATCAACGTTGACACCTGGCGAGACAGCTTCCTTCTCCGCTTCTTTTTCTTTTTCAACACCCTTGTCGACGGGCTCGCCACCTGTATCATGAGGAACACACATTACTAATTCAATTGGTTGTTCTACCAGACGACGACAATTCACAATTGCTTTGACAAATTGTGGGGAAAAAAGGGAGATACCTTCCGTAGATCCTCCTTCTTGAGTAGCTACAGGAGCTCCAACAACCACGGGAGTTAGGCCTAAAGGGATTAGTGGATCATCGGGATGGTATTCCTCAACTCCGGAGGTCTTGGGATCCACAGCTGAACTCGAACCCTCATCAGCTTTGCCTTTACCCTTAGCCAGGGCCCTCTCCCTTTCCATCTCCGCTAGAATCAGACGACGACCCTCTGCCAGGTCCTCAGGCTCGTTGTCCCTCAAGATGCTCTTCATCAACTCATCTTCATCAATTTCTTCGACCCCCAATCTCTGCTTTTCACCCTCAACAATGGCATCCCATAAATTGGCTAAAGTAACGTGGTAATCCGGAATCCACGAAATGTTGCGGGTTTTGAGGACTTGGCCAAGAAAATCAAAAATCATCTCTTCAAACCCCTTGATATCCTTCTCTCTTTCAAGGAGATTTTTGTTAGAAGCAGTGGCCAATTCAATGGCACTTTCAGCATTCTTTTCGGCGAGAGCTGCCCGCCTCTCCGCATCCGCGACCTGGTCATTCAAAATCACCTTCAAACTTGCTTTCAAACTTGCTTTTTCAAACTTGCTTTCAAACTTGCTTTTTCAAACTTGCTTTTTCTTTCAAACTTGCTTTTTCTTTCAAACTTGCTTTTTCTGCCTCCCAAGCAGCTCTCTCAGCTTCAAAATGGCCTTGTGCTGTTTTCAACTCAATATTGGCCATTTTGAGATCTTCAATCTCCTTCTTTAAGGCCATTTTCTCTTGGCTATTGGAGTCAAGTTCCGAATAAAAGCGCTGCTTAGCATTCTCTAATTCAATCTTATAATTTTCGACATCTCTCCGCGCCAAAGCAAGTTGGGATTGAGCATCTTCCAGGTCCTTCTCCATCTTTGTCCAGGCCCTTTCATTGTTTTCAAGTTTCGCCTTAGATCTATGTGCTTCTATTTTGAGCGTTCGGATGACTTCTGAAAGGTTAACTGCATGTTTCTTCATCATCTCATACTGCCTGGCAACGTGGCAGATGTGCCCGACAACTTCATTATCCCAGTTCTTAGGGACCGGTTCCAAGGCTGGAACAAACGTCATCCTATCGAAGAATATGTCTGGGAATTGTTCCCGCAGCTTTTCCAGCCTACCCTGAATCTCAGGACCATGCATGTAATCCCGTGACCCGGGGGCAGCCAACTCTGGCTGACTGGAAGGGACGATGTCACTCCTCTCCTTTTCAGACTCTTTGATTGGGTCCTTGCCCTTATCCTTAGACTCATGATGCCTTTTTGACGACCTACTGTGAGAAGGTGCACTTTTCAGAGGAGTTAACTCTTTAGGAAGTTTCTTTCCCCCTGCAGGAACTACCGGATAACTAGGAAGCTTGGCAGATGTCGATTTCGGTGGAGACCGGGGTTGTGAGGAAGTCGGCTTGTGAGAAGGGCCGCGAGAGCGCTCAGTACCCGGATGAAGACTGGGTGTCCCCTCACGAAGAGACCGATAAGAATAAGATCGCCTGCGGGACATCTTTTCTGCAAAAGAGAAAAGAGCATATAAAACTTTGAATATTGACGATATAAGAGTGCAAGGTCAGATAGTGTGTGTGAATTGTGCATCCCATATAATTCCCCCTAACAGACCCAGGCCTGAAGACAGGCTCATTTGACCAGTTTCTTGTTCTCTAGTTGGAGCGATGGCCTCCTCAGAAGTAGGAAAGAATGGCTCCCCTTCAAAGTCCCTCTCTGTGTATACATCATCGGGTAGAGGAATTTTGCTCAGCTCGTCGAATAACTGCTCTTCTGTCAACTCATCGGGAGCAGCGGTCTTGATTGGAGTAGAAACCGGGATTTCCCTGGACTTGTCACCGCGGGCCTCATCCCCTTTGTATATGTTCAAGTCCTCATCATCTTGGATAACTATCGGGGAAGGACTTTTGCGAAACTTGGATGTTTCTACTGCTTGTGATGTTCCCTCTCCTTCCATTTGGGGCACATACTTATAGGGTTTGCCGCCAGCGCCAAGTCCAAATCTTATATCCAGAAGATGATGTTTATGAAGATTCTCATCAGTAATGCATTTTTTGATCCTTAGAAAGTCGGATCTGCTTTGTAAAAGAATAGACAATCGATGATTGTATAACGGACCCTCTGTTTTCGGGAAGACGTGATCTGTTTAAGACAAAGAAAAAGTGGGAAGAATGTTAATGCTTTGACTTCTTGAACAAGATGCTCAGTTAAAAGCTTGAAGTTTACTTGATTTAAGCCATCTTCTTGAGCATCCGGCCTGTTTCTTTATATAGAACCAATCAGACTTAGGATCCCCTATATTGCTATATCCATCGTACAGAACCTTCCTATTCGCCACCGATTCAAAGAAAGAGAAATTTGGGGTAGCCGAGGAGCGATGCTTGAAAAGAAAGAAAAATGTCAAATCTCTGAATGTGAGTTCGGTGTGTAGGATCTCCGCGTATGCAACATATAGGGAGTATAGAGATGCGTAGGCATTAGGATGAAGCTGCATCGGGGCGATACCCAATCGTTTTAAAGTCTCGATGGCGATTGAAGGAAACGGAGGAATAGCTCCTACCAAGCACATGGTTCGACTGATTGCCATATATCCTTTCGGAGCTAAGTGGGGTCTATCTTCACTACCGGGTGTCACAATATCATCCCAAGGAATCCCGTGTCTCAAGCAGATTCTTTTAAGCTTTATATCATCGAGTTTAGATGCTAAAGAATCAGAAAATTTCTCTATCCCGAGCGCGCCAGGAATCTCGTCGGGAGCTCGCCTGTCTATCTCAGACTCTTCACTAGATGAAGTGTTTTCGTACGGATCTGATTCCATTGCCTCGTATTCAGATCCGGAATCTTCACCTCCTGGATTAATTGGAGGAATATCGGGGTTGTATTGCTCAGGAACCTCGGATTCCGTTTCTGTTGCGGATCTTGAAGGAGATTGATTATTCGACATTACTGCTAGGACGAGAAAACATGAATAATGAGATTAAAACTACCCGTCCCCCGTGTGTGCAAGTGCCGGTGTATGTGCTTGTGTGTGCATTAAAGATAAAGCGTGAATGCTATCAAGATCATCAAAATATTAGTCGTCATATGCAGTCAAATTATGTGGTCATTTAGTCCAGAAAGTCCGACATCAAGGCCCTAGCCTAACTGTTCAGAATTTTATGGTGACAAGGCATCGTTTAAAGTTCGAAATTTGTTTGGATCGTGAACTACGAGTTGGATCGCAAGGTAGAGGGATCGCCATCCTTCGGATCGCAGGGTAGAGGGATCGCCATCCTTCGAATCGCAGGGCAAAGGGATCGCCCCTTCACGGATCGTGAAATTAAGTGATTGGGGTCTTTGCCGAATCGTTGCAGCCCCCCACGATACGCGCCTCTGCCGTCACCACGACCCTCCGTCTCGCCACTCGCCTTCATCTTCTTCCTCTCCTCTCCTTGCCCCCGATCCGAACCGGCCTTCTCTCTTCTCCTTCCTCCTCCGTTTTTCTCCTCTCCTTCTCATCTCCGAACTCCAACCTCTGAACCCATCAGCCATGGCGCCTCGATGGTTCCCCCAAAAAATCACAATATTCCATCGTTTCTTCCCTCAAACTAGTCGAAAAAATTCATAAACAACAGCGATTACGAATAAGGGTGCTTTCGGTGGAATTACCTTTCTAAAAATTGGGAAAGTAATCAGATTTTTGAAGGTTTGAAAAACTAGGGTTTTTTCCTCAACGATGCAGGCGAAACGATACGGAAGAAAGAAGAAGGAAGAAAGTGGAGAGGGGGGTCGACTTATATAGGCAAAAGGGCGACCGTTTGTCTCCCCTTCTTTGTCCTATTCGATCCACGAAAATAGGCGGGCCGCGAAACAAAAGCCCACCACGTCTCGAGGAGGAGCCCGTTTCGTTCCGTTCCATGAAGAGGCCCAAGTGCACACCAAAGAACGAAACGAATGGCTTGCTAACGGACCGCGACTCGAGCACGCGATCCGAATCGATAAATTCAGTAATGAAGACTCTGAAAAATCCCAGAAAAAGAATTGTTCACTGATTCGCGACTCGCTGTGAAAAGACGATTCTATAGTTTCGAAGCATGTTCCATCATCGATAAAACATACTTCGAGGGGGAAAAATGTTGGCTAGCTTTTTGACCAAGCCGCCCAGGTTCACTCACAAGAGGAAGGCATGAAACTATATCCCCCAAGTGCATGAATGAACGGATCGCATCATGGACTCGCCCGACGTCAGATCGCACACTATCGACTCGCCCACCATCGGATCGCATCTCGACGGATCGCCCCCATTCCATCAGCGAAACGAAACCTCTATGCGACTCGATCCGAACTTATATTGTTGCCCAGCGTAGACCGATCCGATTCCCTGATGCAGGGCGAACCCTCTGACCCGTTCAAGCATGAGCTAGTCTTCAGCGATCCGAGACGCACGGATCTAGCGACACGTATCCCTAACCGTCATTTTGACCGATTTTCCCCATCTGCACGATCCGATTTTCAAGGGGATCGCGACACCTGTCCATAACGGCTAATTTGACTATTTCTTCAACGGTAGCGATGCGATCCGATGTTCTCGGGATTCGTGCCACGTGTTACCACGACCCGCCTGACAAAATCAGCTATAAATAGCCCGGAGCTTGGCATTTTTTGGGATCTTTTTGGTAATATTGAGTACTGAATCCGCCATTATTGTCAGACTACTAGAGTATTGAGAGAAGTCGTTGATTGTATTAGCTTTCAAAGTATAATCAATAATATATAAAGTGGACGTAGGCTCGTTAACGCCGAACCACTATAAATTCTGTGTGTTAGTTTCTTTTTCCTCATTCTTCAGTTGAAACTCTATAAGATTCAGAACAATTTGGGTGTTAGGTCCAAATTTTGATCTAACAATATATATCTGTTTGGTGGCAGAGAATTTATTCTCTTGCTTAACACCCTTCTCTGAGACACACGAGCTCAGAGGTTATATATGGGTAGTTACCGATCGCATGGCGCGGATTGTCAATGTGGCATTCCAAGATCCAGATGGTCAAGGCTTTTGTTGAAAAGAAGAGCCTTGTGGTTAATGATCAAAGCATAGCCTATTTTGGCATAGCTTTGTGTATAACGTTACCTCGCGAGCTTCACACCCAAGTAAGAGTCAGAAACGGGACAAGGGACCCAAGGAGTGTATGCGTTTCTTTCTAGCTGGAAGTGGTATTAGGGTTTTGCAAGTCCTGGCATTTTACTTATGTGGATGATGGAATGAGGCACCTCAGTTATATTAGTCGATAGTGATCAAGTTATAGATTCAATAGGACCAGGAAACGTGTGTTCAGGCATAACTAATCCATTAAAGTATTTGTGGACTGGCCTTAGAGGATCCAAGGGCTCGCCAGCATCCGAGTCCTAAGACATTGCTAAAGTGTCTCGAATCGGTAATGAGATCGTCCCTAGCCTTGACTCATGATTGAAACTCAATTTCCAATATGACATTATGGTTTTGATTGTAAATCTATATATGGCGACATAGTATGATGGGGTACTATGCCGTCTAGGATTGATACATTTACTTTGAAGTATTTTAAAACTGATTGGACACTAATAATAATATTAAAATATTATTTTCTATGTATCAAGCATGTTTGATCATTATAAGGTAAAATTCTATCCTCCGGTTTGCGCTGCATTGTGTGATGGGACTTGAGTCTTATAATGATTTCATTTGTCTAAAAAGCATTGCGTTGTTTTGAATAAAAATTTATTAAACTTATGCACTGGCAATCCAATGGAGTAAATCCGTTCTGCGTTAGCGGTGTGGTCTTGTGATTAGCCATATTGTTTGAAAAGTCAGGAAAGATTTCTCATACCAGTCCCATGAGTGACTCGTAGTTTGTTTCACTTTGCAAACTCGGGTGCCCTCTTTTTCACATAGGCAGCCAAGTGACAGGTTTAGGTATTTATGCACATATGCTGGATTGGAGCATGCTTGTGGGCTGAAGATGAAGAACATTTTTATCTTTTATTTCTGCTTTGAGACATTTAGACATCATTGATATATGTTGTACTTGATGGAGTTTATACTTATTTCTATTTTCTGAGACTTTCTATTTTGCTAAGTTGTATCCTGTAACTGTGCCACTCTGATGTTTTGATGTTATGACGTTGATGACGTTTCTATTCTGCTGCAATGGTTTATGTGTTATGATGTTATTTGAGATCTGCTATTGTTTTAATTATGTTATATTCCTATGGTTATCCTTGCTTTCATACTACGGAAGTTTGGGGTCATCACAGTTGATATCAGAGCTAAAGGTTAACCTTAGCTTCGGAATATAACATATTTAAAACAATTCGTTTAGATAGAATCAACAATATTCTAAGGCGAGTAGCTCATTAGAGAAAGGATTAGTAATGTCCTAGAATGAGCACAACAAAATAGCACATATTAATTGGTCATTACATCATTATCATCTTTCCATATGTCTCTGCTTTTAACCTTCATTCTTTAAAATTATCATTTCTGTTAGTTTGACGCTTTCCTTGATGGTACAGAACTAACTAAAAATAAGCACTAGAGCGAGAGCAAGAGCCCGAGGCAGAGGTTGGGCCAGAGGACCAGCAAGGGATGAGACCCCCACTGCTCAGGGGCAGCCCACTCCCGAGGCTATAACACCACCACCTCCACCCCTACAGCCTTTTGACCTGGACAAGGTGGCTAAGAAATTCAGGAATTTAGGAGGCGTATCATTCAACGGGCGAGAGATAGTAATAAAAGCTCAGGCTTGGCTCAAACATTGCGAGAAGATATTTGAAGGCCTAGAATTAGAAGACCATCGCAAGCATTTTTTTGCACCGTGGCTATTAAAGGATGAAGCTGAGAATTGGTGGGATACTATCATAATTGGAAATAATGAGGCCGACATATATTGGGCCAAATTCAAGGAACTCTTCAACGAGAAGTTTATTCCTCCACAACAAGTAGAGCGACTCCACGATGAATTTGCCAACTTGGAGCAAGGAGATATGACTGTTTCAGAGTATGTGTGGAAATTTGAAGAGCTCTCATGTTATTCTCCAGAATTAATACGGGACCCAGTCCAGAAGAACAAAAGATTCATTAATGGCCTCTCTAGGAAATATCTGAACAGAGTCACAACACATATTAAGCTCCCATTTAATGAGGTAATCGAGATGGCTTGTCGGTATGAGGACAATGATAGAAATTCGCAGCAGGAGCGTGAAAAGAATCAAAATTATAATAACAAGAAGCAAGCTAACAAGAAACCAGAGGCGAGCAACTCTTCAGCCGCCAATCCTCAAGGAAATAAGAAGGCCAAGGTGAGATGCTTTAATTGTCAAAAGATGGGACACTTCGACTACGAATGCCGAGCTCCAAAGAGGCCAAGGAGGAATGAGTCTAGACCCAGTCAGAATCGCGGTCAGAATTCTCGCGACAACAAGGAATGCTTTAATTGCCACAAGACAGGGCATCTTATGAAGAATTTCCCACTGCTGAAGAAATCGGAGGTGGCTCATGTATACGATGGGGCGGCTGCACCAGCTTCTTCCGAAGGAGCAGGTAAACCTGATGTCTTGGGAGGTACTCTTACCATTAAGAATATTCCTGATACCGTATTATTTGACACTAGTGCATCACGTAGTTTCATTTCTAGTGACACGATTAAAAAGTTAAATTTGAAAACAAGAAATTTTAAAGAATCAGTTAGTGTCCATAATCCGATAGGAGGTTCTCTTGTTCTGGGGCTGTTTTGTAAAGTGCCGATCTCCTATTCGTTTTACCGGTTTCCTTTTAATTTGAATGTGATTAATTTTTCTGAGTTCGATATTATTCTTGGGCTGGACTGGTTAACAAAACATGAGGCTGAGGTTAAATTGTAACAAACCGGAAAATCCGAACCAATTTAAATTTTTTATTTTGGCAATTTTAATGAATTTTGAATATTTAAAATGAATTAGTTTAAATAATAACAACGAGAAATTTATTTTGAATAGAATTAGAACATATGTATTTATTTGAATCGACGTTAGAATATAAATATTTTATTTTAATTATAAAAGGAATTGAAAATGGCGCGGTAGTTTGAAAATTCGATTTCAAATTTCAAATGAATGTACAAGATTCAAAATAAATCGAACTTGAGCAAAACCAAAAATATTAGAATCTATTTGAAAATATCTTTCCAACAAATCCGAAAAATCCCTATTTCATAGCGGGAATAAAAAGTTATGCCCAGTTGAAAATTCAGAATAGTCGCTATGGAATTTTAGCCCTTAAAAATGGAAATTTTGCAAACAACCTCCGTTTTCGACGAAACCACTTTTGTTGGATTCGGGATGTTAAGTTATTGCTAGATTCCAAAATTCATAATTTTTGGGATTAATATGTGAGCGTGGCAAAGTAAAATGTCTTTTGACAGTTTTAGTCAATTTGGATCGACCAGAAAATGACCGTTTTTCGAACAATCTCCAAATTTGACGAAATTAGTTTTGTTAGAATTGTATCGTCAATACGAAGCTAGAAAATATTTTTTGGAAATTTTTAGAGTCCACATGTGGCCTCGGTAAATTGAAATGTGTGTTCAAATTCAATATATAGATTTATATTCTGATTTTGACGGAAACTGATCGAAAAAGTCGAATTAGCTTACCAGACATATCCCATTGTGTTCGTAATGGGGGTAATTAGGTATGGACGACAGTCAGTGGGTTTGATTTTGAGTTCGAAATAAAAAGTTGCTTTTTGAAAAATAAATTAATTAAAAATATATATTAATATATATACTCTCTTCCTCTCCCTCTCCCTTCAGAAGTCAATCGAACGAAATATAATAGAATAAAAAGCCACTCGAAGCCCCAGCCGCCACTGGAGCTCCTCCGCGCCGTCGCGTGCCTGACACCGCCGTGCCCAGTCATCGCCGCCCCTCCTCCCCATCATTCTCCGATCATCCATTCCCTCCCCCCACATCTCTTCTACGATCCAGCAAGCCCAAACGCCCAAAGCCACCACAAATGGCCCAACACCGGCCAACCACCGTCTGTCTCCACTTTCCAGGCCACACGCCACCTACCTCCGCCGCCATCACCTCTCCCCTGACCCGAAACCGACGTGGAACCCCCCCCCCCCCCAAGAAAACTAATCAAAGTAAGTCTTTTTTTCTTTCTTTCTTTTTCCTTTTCTGACTTTGTCGATTTTTGTTAGTATAAAAATAGGATTTCTATTCATATGAAGTGAACAAGATTTGATTTCTAAAATAAAATGATTAGATTTTTAGAAATGAAAAGAATATATTTTTATATATATATATATATATATATAAAGGTTATATTTTTAAACATATAATGGTTATATTTTTAAACATGAAAATGCTATATTTTTAAACATGAAAAGGTTATATTTTTAAACATGAAAAGTTCGTATTTTTAACATTGAAAAGTTCATATTTTTAACATTGAATAAAAAGGTGATATATATATATATATATATATAACAACGATATAATAGAAATGGTTTTTTTATTATGTGAAGAACAAAATAAAAATATGATTTTTATTATGAAGTTAATAGAATAAAATATTGGATATTTATATATGAAGTAGCGATAAAATTCCGATTTTTATGTATGGTGTAGCAATAAAAATTTGATCTTTATATAAGAAGTAGAAATATAAAAATATAATTTTTATATAGGAAGAAGTGTTGTAAATATATATGAAGTAGAAATAAAAATATGTTTTTTATTTATTGGAATAAAGTGATAAAAATATGATTTTTATATATGAACAGTGTGAAAAGGATGCGTTGGAATTTGGGCAAATCCGAACCGTTCAGAAATGGGGAATGGCGGAGTGGATCCCAAAGGTGAGAACTTCTCACTTTTATTTTATTTTATTTTATAGTTAAAATATATACTAGGATGCAGACGGTTAGAGGCTAATGTGAATGGGTTTATTGTGAACTGTGTTTTTAACGACATTCGTACTTCAACCCGATTTACAGTGAAATATGATTGGGATTTATAAATCTTTTTATTTAGATTTAACGGGAATTTTCCAAGGTAACGTTTTCCAATTTAATATATCAAATTGGAATTGAATGGAATTCGATTTGATAATAAATGAAGTGAACTTCTGTGGAGGAAGACTGTTAATACATATGGAATTTAAAAGGTGTTGCCGTTATTCCATTTATATTATTGGTCAGATCTGGAAATTGATATCGATTATATATTGATTTGTTTTTCCGTGAAGATTCCATAATTAGTGGAATGTGATTTTGGGTTGTTGTGAATGGTATCTTTAATAATACCGTTCTTAGACCCAATGGAGTTAAGAAAATCAGAAACTAACTGGAGATCAGTTAAGTTGAATGGTTTCCTGGGTATTGGTCTGATGTTGGTTTCGACCTTCGGGGTTAATATTTAGGGAATTGTTCATTTGCTAATTTACGGTTAAAGGCTGATGGAATGGAATGTGATTTTGGGTTTATCGTGAACCATGTTTTAAAAGACATTGGTTCTTTCTCTAACCTAGTTAAAGACAGGATATGATTTCCTAAGTTAAACAATCATTAATATTGATTTTTGAGAAGATTAAAACCAAGTGGAGTTTTAATGAATCTTTAGTTAGATTGAACTGATACCCAAAGGAAGATTAAAGAATAAATTGGAAGAATTTATCTTTGATAAAATTAATGGGAACCTTTCCCAAAGTATAAGAATATTTGAATAAAGAAATATTCTGGATTGGAATGAGGCGTATGTTGTGTTTTTATATCATTCGTTTATTATATACGCGAGCTATCCAGAAAGACCAAGTTTATCCCATTCTGAATAACTGATTCGACGATGTGTCGAGTATGAAGACGGTGGTTGAAGACTAGAGGTCTTCACATCGTTTGGATGATTACTGATGTCTTGATTTGAGCCGTACACCCAAGACGAGGTAATAAGTGGTGATCGTCTAGACGTACTTGGAGATCGATGGATATGCGAGGGCCTCTCCCCTGTATTGTACATGTGGGGGAGGAATAAGGTGCCTCCGGTTTCGTTCAGTCCCAGAACGAACTTGTAAATGGATGTGTGTCTGACATCGGATTTCATTCTGTGTGATTGATAGATGTCGGTTGCAAAGCGTGAATTGCCTATGTGGCATGTTGAGATGCCAATGATCAAGGCTTATGTTGAAAAGCAGAGTCTTGTGGTTGATGATCAACGCACGGCTTTAATATAGCGTAGCTTTGTGTAGCCTTGATTCGCAAGCCTCACACCCCGGTGTGAACCAGAAACGGGAGAGGACCTCAGGGAGGGCATGTGTTTCTTTCTAGCTAGGAGTGGTGTTAGTGGTTTTACAAGCCCTGACAAGTTTGAATCATGTGGTTGTCGGAATGCGAGGCACCTCGGTTATATCGGTCATTCCGAGGCTAATAGTTTTGTCGGGATATGACTAGTTTACGCCCCATAGGGCGGGAAAACGCATTGTTCAGGCATTTTAATACACTCCGTGTGGACCGGCCTTGACGATCCAAGGGCTTGACTGAGTACTTTCCTTGAGACTCGGGCTAGATAGTCTCGAAGCGGTAAGGATGATCCCTTTCCTTGGTTCACAGATGGAAATCCAAATTCCAATACATGACAATTGCGGTTTTGGTTGTAGAACCTAGTATTGGCGACATGATATATGGTGTCCATGCCGTCTAGGATTGATACATTTATATTTGAAGTTGTTTTATACACTATGCACTTATAATAGTATCAAATGATTTGTTTTAACGTACGAAGCATGTTTGGCTATTATAAGGGAAAACCCTATCCCCCGGCGTGCGTTGCATTGTGTGATAGGACCTGGGTCTTATGATAGCTTCATTTTTCCAAAAAGCATTGCGATGTTTTGTTATATGCACTAGTATTCTTGGGAGGATGCCCGTTCCGTGTTATACGGCGTGGTCCCTTGATATATCTCATTTAAAGAAAAGTTTTAAATAACTGTTTTAGTTCTCACACCAGTCACATGACTGACCTGGAGTTTATTGTTTTAACCTAAACTCTGGGTGCCCCTATTTTCCACTCGGGCAGCTAGTAGTTTTGGTTTTGCAGATTTATATTCACAGGATCCTGGTTTACAGCTGGAATGATATTCGGAAAGCTCTGTATCTGTGTATTCTTTTCAGTTGTGTTTTGTATTATTTCCGCTGCATTGTAATTTGTAAATCTCTGATATTTTTCTGATGTATAATATTTATTTATACTCTATATATTCTTGCATTCTGATGAAACAGTTGTAATAAGCAATGAAATGTTCTTCTATTTGTGTTATGATTTGTCTCGTTCTCAATTCAATCCGGGCTTTCCTTCACGGGGAAGTTCGGGTCGTCTCATTTTGGTATCAGGGCTTTGGTTTACAGAGCTCGAGAACAAGGCACATTAGAACCAAACGAAAGAATTCATCAGAGATTCGATTAGTAGTATACAATAAGAATGGCTCATTAGAGATAGGATCAGTAGTATCCTAGAATGAGTGTGAAGAGTAGTGTTTTTAAAATAAAAATAAAAACAAATCTTTGTTTTGAAAATTTAAATCGTATTATACGCATTTGAATATTTATTTGTATTGAATTTGGATAATCCAATATAAAAAGATTTTGCATATACGCCTTGCAAACGTGTATTCAAAGTTTTAATATACTGGATAGATATAGAATTACACTCTAGTCGCCCGGAGATGATACTGATGATTGATATATCATCATCAGTGTTTATGTTCGAGTTTCAAAAGTGGGATTTCTATATATTTCCAATTGACTGGTGTGAGAATCAAAACTAGATAGGGTCTATTATTGTGATTTGGCATCAAAAATCTGATTTTTGGACTATGTATCAAAGTTATGAATTTGAAAAACTAATCAACTAATTGATTGATGATTGTGTTGTGTGATTATTTATTTAAATCAACATATGAAAGAAAGGTAAATTTAAGCCAAATTGTACAAAATATTGAACTGTATTGAAAATTTATCGCATTTGCATACATGTACATGCATATACATTGAACAGGTTATAGCAAGGAGGCTAGAGTAGAGGAATAAAATTGTATGTCCGATAAATAGGTACATGTTTACTAATTTCTTGGGTTTGGATGATTTTATGAGCCGATTGGCTAGCCGCTTGGCTGTTTCTTTTTCTTTTTGGATTGGAGAGGCCTGTATGGCGATTTCGGGATTTTCCCGGTGCTCCCGTAAAGGGGAGGTTATGGCGATTTTTTTTTGAAAATTTAGGGTGTTAGCCAAATTTTTGAAAAATTTGCCCTAAATTTTTGAAAATTTTGAAAAGTTCTTAGAAACTGAAAAGTTGAAGAACTTAAGCCATAATGAAAATAATGAAAGTTGAGTTGATTAGTTAAACAACTTTCAGCTCCGTTCCTTTTTTAGGACGAAAAGATTTTAAGTAGGGGAGATTGTAACAACCCAGAAAATTCGAACCAATTTAAAATTTTTATTTTGGCAATTTTAATGAATTTTGAATATTTAAAATGAATTATTTTAAATAATAATGACGAAAAATTTATTTCGAATATAATTAGAACTATGTATTTATTTGAATCGACGTTAGAATATAAATATTTTATTTTAATTATAAAAGGAATTAAAAATGACGCGATAGTTTGAAAGTTCGATTTCAAATTTAAAATGAATGTACAGGATTCAAAATAAACCGGACTTTAGCGAAACCAAAAATGTTAGAATTAATTTGAAAATATCTTTCCAACGAATTCAAAAAATCCAAATTTCATAACGGGAATAAAAAGCTATGCCCAGTTGAAAATTCATTATAGCCGCTATGGAATTTTAGCCCTTAAAAATGGAAATTTTGCAAACGACCTCCGTTTTCGACGAAACCACTTTTGTTGGACCCGAGATGTCAAGTTATTGCTTGATTCCAAAATTAATAATTTTTGGGATTAATATGTGAGCGTGGCGAAGTAAAACGTGTTTTGATAGTTTCAGTCAATTTGAATCGACCAGAAAATGGCCATTTTTCGAACGGTCTCCAAATTTGATGAAATTAGTTTTATTAGAACCGTATCGTCAATACGAAGCTAGAAAATATTTTTTGGGAATTTTTAGAGTCCGTATGTGGCCCCGGTAAATTGAAATGTGCGTTCAAATTCAATATATAGATTTATATTTTGATTTTAACAGAAACTAATCGAAACAGTTGAATCAGCTTACCGGACATATCCCACTATGTTCGGAATGGGGGTTGTTAGTTATGGACGACAGTTGGTGGGTTTGATTTCGAGTTCGAAATAAAAAGTTGCTTTTTGAAAAATAAATAAATTAAATATATATATTAATATATATACTCTCTTCCTCTCTCTCTCCCTTCAGAAGTCAACCAAACGAAATAAAATAGAAAAAAAAGCCGCTCGAAGCCCTAGCCGCCACTGGAGCTCCTCCACGCCGTCGCGTGCCTGTGACCGCCGTACCCAGTCATCGCCGCCCCTCCTCCCCGTCATCCTCCGATCATCCATTCCCCCCACCTCTCTTCTTCGATTTAGCAAGCCCAAACGCCAAAAGCCGCCACCAATGGCCCAACTCCATCCAACCACCGCCTGTCCTGACTTTCCAGGCCCCACGCCACCTACCTCCGCCGCCATCACCTCTCCCCTGACCCGAAACCGACGTGGAAACCCCCCCCCTCCCCCCAAAAAAACACCAATCAAAGTAAGTTTTTTTCTTTCCTTTTTCCTTTTCTTTTTTTGACTTTGTCGATTTTTGTTAGTATAAAAATAGGATTTCTAGTCATATGAAGTGAACAAGATTTGATTTCTAAAATAAAAAGATTAGATTTTTAGAAATGAAAAGAATAATTTTTTTATATATAAAGGTTATATTTTTAAACATATAAAGGTTATATTTTTAAACATGAAAATGTTATATTTTTAAACATGAAAAGGTTATATTTTTAAACATGAAAAGTTCATATTTTTAACATTGGAAAGTTCATATTTTTAACATTGAATAAAAAGGTGATTTATATATATATATATATATATATGATATAATAGAAATGTTTTTTCTTATTATGTGAAGAACAAAATAAAAATATGATTTTTATTATGAAGTTAACAGAATAAAAAATTGGATTTTTATATATGAAGTAGCGATAAAAATCCGATTTTTATATATGGTGTAGCAATAAAAATTTGATCTTTATATAAGAAGTAGAAATATAAAAATATAATTTTTATATAGGAAGAAGCATTGTAAAAATATATGAAGTAGAAATAAAAATATGATTTTTATTTATTGGAATGAAGCGATAAAAATATGATTTTTATATATGAACAACGTGAAAAGGATGCGTTGGAATTTTGGGCAAATCCGAACCGTTCAGAAATAGGGAATGGCGGAGTGGATCCCAAAGGTAAGAACTTCTCACTTTTATTTTATTTTATTTTCTAGTTAAAATATATACTAGGATGCAGACGGTGCTTAGCAGCACCTGACACCCGTTGTCCACAAACCATGGACGGCTTGTTTGTTTGTTTGATTGTGTTGAGAAAATTGATTGTGTGATGTGGAAAGGAATAAATATTTTATAGTTAAAAATATAATTTTTAATGTGTATATAAATAAAATAAATATTTATAAACAAATCGGACGATTTTTATGCGTACACACGTTTGACTGATATTGATTGGGACGATAAATTTTACACATCGCCCATTTGCACAAATAAAATTCATTATTTGTTGTTTGAAACCCCACACAGGTATTGAGATGAAATTGGAGATACACTAATCCCAATAATTAGTTGTATGTCGATCGATTGATTGACAGACTGTTATAAGCGTTAAATGTTTATATTTGATGCTTATGCAGTGTAGAATGCACTTTGGATGATGGTTGACTGTGTTTAGTTGTTGTGTACATGTATTGTATAAAATCCATATAAATTAAATTATATGGTAATTGACTGTGTTTGATTCCAGTTCAGAAAGAATGAATATTTTAAAATAACGATTATTTTGAAATAACAAATATTTTCAAATAATATTTAGAAAAGAATCAAAATCTGATTTTGATGTCCGATTTGGGATAGACACGAATATATATATATATAAATATAAAGCCATGTTGATTAGATTGACGCCATTTTGACGTGAACGATATTTATATCGATTTTATTCATTTTTATAATGAATACCGAAAAGGAATTGATTTCAAAATATAATGGTTTGAAAATAATAATATTTATATATTGATAATATGGAATATTCAATATTGATTAGAAATTGAATATGAAGTTGAAATCGTTTTGAAAACGAGTTTAAAACGATTTATAAAATACGTTTTAAATGGAAATCGATGAAATATATATTGTATATACTAATATATAGATATAATTTAATGGCCTGAATAGAACGCGCCGTGCTGCGGTAGTTCGCGAATTTCGACCATTGACTTCGAACAGACATTACGGGAGATCCGACTGTCTGATTCTCCTAAAACTGGAACCATTGGGTTCGTATTGAAAAGATCTTTCCAATGAATATTAGAAATTATAAATCTAATGGTTAGATTTGGAATTATGTCCAAATCAAATATGGAAAAGGTCGTTGTAAGTGCAATTCGATGGCCGTTTATGGAAATCGACTGTACCGGCCTTGATAAAATTATTAAAAATATCAATAATTTGTTTAAAATCATAAGAAATGATTTGGAATGAATTGGGATGAAAAATTCCATATTTGAAAAGATAAAAATAGATTTTTATCGAAATGAACTAGTTTTGAATTAGAATAATTTCTCCAATATTTTTAAAATAAATAAATTGGATTTGAAATGGTTTTAAAAATAACCAGGATTTCCAATATATGAATTGGAATGGATTTGAATCAAAATTATGCTCGGAATATTTCGATATTGGATTTTGTGATTATGCGGAGATTGTGGAGGAATTTGGAAGATATATATATATATGTATTGTTATTCCAATATGATATTTATTGGTTTCAAAATTTGATATTGAATATAAGCAGATATATTTTCTATTCAGAGCCTTGTATTTAATATCAAATTGGATTTTGGGTTCGTCGTGAATGGTATCTTTAATAATACTGTTCTTGAACCGAATGGAGTTAAGAAAATCAGAAACTAACTGGAGATTAGTTAAGTTGAATGGTTTCCTGGGTATTGATCTGATGTTGGTTTCGGCCTTCGGGGTTATTACTTAGGGATTGTTCTCTTACTAATTTATGGTTAGGCTAACGTGAATTGGGTTTATTGTGAACTATGTTTTTAACGACATTCGTTCTTTAACCCGATTTACAGTGAAATGTGATTTGGGATTTATATATCTTTTTATTTAGATTTAACGGGAATTTTCCAATTTAACGTTTTCCAATTTAATATATTAAATTGGAATTAAATGGAATTTGATTTGATTATAATCGAAGTGAAATTCTGTGGAGGAAGACTGTTAATACATACGGAATTTAAAAGGCGTTGCCGTTATTCCATTTATATTATTGGTTGGATATGGAAATTGATATCGATTATATATTGATTTTTTTCCATGAAGATTCCATAATTAATGGAATGTGATTTTGGGTTGTCATGAATGGTATCTTTAATAATACCATTCTTTGACCCAATGGAGTTAAGAAAATCAGAAACTAACTGGAGATTAGTTAAGTTGAATGGTTTCCTGGGTATTGATCTGATGTTGGTTTCGGCCTTCGGGGTTAATACTTAGGGAATTGTTCACTTGCTAATTTACAGTTAAAGGCTGATGGAATGGAATGTGATTTTGGGTTTATCATGAACTGTGTTTTAAAAGACATTGGTTCTTTAACCCGGTTAAAGACAGGATATGATTTCCCAAGTTAAACAATCGTTAATATTGATTTTTGGGAAGATTAAAATCAAGTGGAGTTTTAATGTATCTTTAACTAGATTGAAATGATATCCAAAGGAGGATTAAAGAATAAATTGGAAGAATTTATCTTTGATAAAATTAATGGGAACCTTTCCCAAAGTATAAGAATATTTGAATAAAGAAATATTCTGTATTGGAATGAGGCGTATGTTGTGTTTTTATAGCACTTGTTTATTATATACGCGAGTTATCCAGAAAGACCGGGTTTATCCCATTTTGAATAACTGATTCGACGATGTGTTGAGGATGAAGATGGTGGTTGAAGACTGGAGATCTTCACATCGTTTGGATGATTACTGATGTCTTGATTTGAGCCGCACACCCAAGACGAGGTAATAAGTGGTGATCATCCAGAAGAACTTGGAGATCGATGGATATGCGAGGGCCTCTCCCCTGTATTGGACATGTGGGGGAGGAATAAGGTGCCTCCTAGTTCGTTCAGTCCCAGAACGAACTTGTAAATGGATGTGTGTCTGACATCGGATTTCATTCTGTGTGATTGACAGACATCGGTTGCATAGCGTGAATTGCCTGTGTGGCATGCTGAGATGCCAATGATCAAGGCTTCTGTTGAAAAGTAGAGTCTTGTGGTTGATGATCAAAGCATTAATTTAATATAGCATAGCTTTGTGTAGCGTTGATTCGCGAGCCTCACACCCCGATGTGAACCAGAAACGGGAGAGGACCTCAGGGAGGGCATGCGTTTCCTTTTAGCTAGGAGTGGTGTCAGTGGTTTTACAAGCCCTAACAAGTTTGACTCATGTGGTTCTGGAATGCGAGGCGCCTCGGTTATATCGATCGTTCCGAGGCTGATAGTTTGGTCGGGATATGACCAGTTTACGCCCCATAGGGCGGGGAAACGCATTGTTCAGGCATTTTAATCCACTCCGTGTGGACTGGCCCCGACGATCCAAGGGCTTGACTGAGTACTTTCCCTGAGACTCGGGCTAGATAGTCTCGAAGAGGTAAGGACGATCCCTTGCCTTGGTTGACAGATGGAAATCCAACTTCCAATACATGACAATTGCTATTTTGATTGTAGAACCTAGTATTGGTGACATGATATATGGTATCCATGCCATCCAGGTTTGATACATTTATATTTGAAGTTGTTTTATACACTATGCACTTATAATAGTATCAAATGATTTGTTTTAATGTACCAAGCATGTTTAGCTATTATAAGGGAAAACCTTATCCCTCGGCTTGCGTTGCATTGTCTGATAGGACCTGGGTCTTATAATAGCTTCATTTTTACAAAAAGCGTTGCGATGTTTTGTTATATGCACGGGTATTCTTGGGAGGAAATCCGTTCCGTGTTATACGGCGTGGTCCCTTGATATATCTGATTTAAAGAAAAGTTTTAAATAACTGTTTTAATTCTCACACCAGTCACATGACTGACCTAGAGTTTATTGTTTTAACCTAAACTCTGGGTGCCCCTATTTTCCACACGGGCAGCTAGTAGTTTTGCTTTTGTAGATTTATATTCACAGGATCCGGGTTTACAGCAGGAATGATATTCAGAAAGCTCTGTATTCGTATATTCTTTTCAGTTGTGTTTTGTATTATTTCCGCTGCATTGTAATTTGTAAATCTCTGATATTTTTCTGATGTATAATATTTATGTATACTCTGTATATTCTTGTACTTTGACGAAAAAGTTGTAATAAGCAATGAAATTTTCTTCTGTTTGTGTTATGATTTGTCTTGTTCTCAATTCAATCCGGGCTTTCCTTCACGGGGAAGTTCGTGTCGTCTCATTAATGTGCCGGAAGAGTTGTCTAAGTTAAAACGAAGGTCAGAGATATTATTATACCATGTCACGGCTCAGCAACCGTAGGAAAGAATTTTGGTCTTCTCTAGAAGTCACTCCTACTTCTATTGAGAATATCCCTGTTGTCAAAGATTATGTGGATGTGTTTGAAGAAGTTGATAGCTTACCTCCGCGCAGAGAAATCGACTCCAGGATTGACTTGGTTCCAAATGTAAGGCCAGTTTTGCATCCTATTCGGAGAATGACACTGAAAGAAAAGGAGGAGCTGAGCAATCAAACTAAATAACTTTTGTGGAAGGGTATGATCAGGCCTAGCTTCTCAAATTGGGGTGCAGCAGTGGTGTTTGTCTCAAAGTCAGACGGTACCCTCAGACTATGTGTGGACTGCCGTGACCTCAATAAGCAAACGCTGAAAAATAAATATCCATTGCCACGTATTGATGTTCTATTGGACTGCTTGAATGGAGCGCAAGTATTCTCAAGGATGGACCTAGCTATAGGATTCCATCAATTGTGCATTGCCGAAGAATGTGTTCCTTTGACAGCTTTCAGAGGGCCAGGCTTATTTTATGAATGGCTAGTAATGCCCTTCGACTTATGTAATGCTCTAACCTACTTTGTCGATCTAATGAACAGAATATTCCGGGATGTCTTTAATAAATTTGTACTGGTTTTCATTGATGACATCTTAATCTTTTCTAAATCCACTGTTGAGCATGAAAAGCATCTGAAAGAAGTTTTGGAGATTTTGAGGAAGAACGTGTTGAAAGCCAAATTCTCTAAATGCATATTCTGGCGAGAAGTAAAATTCCTTGGCCATGTTGCATCCAAGAAAGGCATTTCAGCAAACCCAGGAAAGATCTCAACAATCCAAGATTGGAAGTAGCCTAGCACTCCTACAGAAGTCAGAAGTTTCTTAGGATTGACTGGCTATTATCGGAAATTCATTAAAGATTTTTCGAAGCTATCTTGTCCATTAACGAAGCTGACTAAGAAGCATACAAAGTTTATTTAGGCATGAGCTGAAATTGAGGTTGACCACTGCTTCTGTGTTAACCATTATTGATGGGAATCAAGATTTGAAAGTCTGGATAGATGCTTCTATTGAAGGTATTGGTGCAGTGCTAATGCAGAGAGACAAAGTAGTTGCATATGCTAGCCGCCAGTTGAAACCGCATGAGAAAATATTACCCCACTCACGATCTTGAGTTGATGGCCATCGTATTTTCTTTAAAGATATGGCGGCACTATCTTTTGGGTGAGAAGTTCGAATTATTTGCTGATAATAAATCCTTGAAGTATCTGTTCACGCAAAGAGATTTGAATTTGAGGCAGCATCGTAGGTTAGAATTTCTTGCGGCCTATGATTTGGACATCCTATATACTCCAGGGAAAGCCAATTTGTAGCCGATGCGCTCAGCAGGAAGAACGCGGCCAACGCGAATCTTATCATCACCAGTCTTATCATTATACCTACATTAATTGATAAGACTCTGCTCTTCAGAAAGATGATAAATTTATTCAGATGATTAGCGAGCGAGTTCGAAAGGGCGAAGCTTCCAGCTTTCAAATGGACAGCAAGGGGACTCTTAGATTGCAAGGGCGAATCTGTGTGCCGGATATTCCTAAGCTAAAAACAGAAGTTATGGATGAATGTCACAAATCTAAACTCAGCATCCATCCAGGAGTAAGCAAGATGTGTCATGATCTTAAGCGCACCTTTTGGTGGGAGGCGATGAAGAGAGACATTTCTATATATGTTTCTAGGTGTCCCACCTGCCAGCAAGTCAAAAGCGATCAACAGAAGCTTGCAGGATTATTGCAACCGCTAGAGGTTCCAAGTTGGAAGTGGGACCAAATTTCTATGAACTTCATTGGTTGCTTGCCTCGAACTAGAAAAGGGAATGACAGTATATGTGTAACAACCCGGAAAATCAGAACCAATTAATTTTTTTTATTTTGGCAATTTTGGCAGATATTGAATATTTTAAATGATTTATTTTAGATAATAATGACGAGAAATTTATATTGAATAGATTTAGAATGTATATATTTATTGGGATCGAAGTTAGAGTATAAATATTGATTTTAATTATAGAAGGAATTGAAAATGGCGGGTTAGTTTGAAAATTCGATTTCAAATTTCAAATGAATGTACATGATTCAAAATAAACCGGATTTTAGCGAAACCAAAAATATTAGAATCTATTTGAAAATATCTTTCCAATGAATCCGAAAAATCAAAATTTCATAGCGGGAGTAAAAAGTTATGTCCAATTGAAAATTCAGAATAGTCGCTATGAAATATAGCCCTTAAAAATAGCGATTTGCAAACGACCTCCATTTTCGACGAAACCACTTTTGTTAGATCCGGGATGTCAAATTATTGCTAGATTCCAAAATTCATAATTTTTGGGTTCAATATGTGAGCGTGGCGTAGGAAAACGTGTTTTGACTGTTTCAGTCAATTTGGATCGACCAAAAAATAGCTATTTTTCAAATGGTCTCCAAATTCGACAAATTTAGTTTTCAACCGTATCATCAAAACATAGCCAGATTTATTTTTCTGGAATTTTTAGAGTTCGTATGTGGCACTGGTAAATTAAAATGTACGTTCAAATTAAATATATATAGATTTATATTTTAATTTTGATGAAAACCTATCATAACAACTGAATTAGCTTATGAAATATATCCCATTATGTTCGGAATGGGGTAATTAGTTAGTGACGACAGGCGGTGGGATTGATTTGGAGTTCGAATTTGAAAGGTAACTTTATGGAGTTAAATAATAAAATAATATAAAAAAGTCAACTCCTTCCCTTATCTCCTCCCCCTTAACGATCTACTTCAGATCTATAAAAAAAAATACTACCCATGTGGAAAATAGGGGCACCCAGAGTTTAGGTTAAAACAATAAACTCCAGAATAGTCTTGTGACTGGTGTTAGAACTAAAACAGTTATTATCTTGGTTTTAAAGTAAGGTAAATCAAGGGACCACGCCGTATAACATGGAACGGGTTTCCTTCCAAGAATACCCGTGCATATAAACAACAGCGCAATGCTAAATAAAGAACAATGAAGCTATTATAAGACTTAGGTCCCATCACACAATGCAAAGCAAGCCGGAGGATAGAGTTTTTACCTTATAATAGCCAAAAATGCTTGGTACGTGAAATTTATCCCTATCAGATCTTATAGAACAGCTCGTAGTTTGGCGCAGCTTTATTTTAGAGAGATTGTCAGACTACATGGAGTTCCCACTAGCATTGTTAGTAATCACGATTCGATATTTGCTAGTAAATTCTGGGAAGCATTCCAAGAAGAGCTAGGGACAAAGTTGAATCTAAGCACCGCTTATCATCCTCAGACAGATGGCTAGACTGAGAGGGTGAACCGCATATTAGAAGACTTGTTGCGGGCATGCATTCTTGATTTTGACGGGTCATGGGAAGATCACTTGCACTTGGTTGAGTTCTCTTATAATAACAGTTACCAAGCAAGCTTGCAGGTGTTGCCATTTGAAGCATTATATGGCAGGCCATGCAGATCTCCCGCATGTTGGATGGAACCAGGCAATCGATTAGTATTAGGTCCCAACATGATTCATGAAGCATCAGATAAAGTTGATTTTATTATGAAGCGACTACTGACTGCTCAGAGCCGACAGAAGAACTATGCAGACACACAAAGAAGGGATTTAGAATTCTCTATTGGTGATTATGTATACTTGAGGGTTTCCCCACTGAGAAGAGTAATTCGTTTTGGGAAGACTGGGAAGTTGGCACCGAGATTCATTGGTCCATTTCCTATTCTCTAAAGGATTGGAACTCTCGTTTATAGGGTGCAGTTGTTTGACTGGTTGCCAGAGGTTCATGATGTATTCCATGTGTCTCAACTCCGAAATCATGTACATGATCCAGACTTGGTTGTGGAGGAAGCAACACAACAAGATTTGGAGATTACCCCGAGCTTAGCCGTAAGGAGGGAGCCAGTGAAAATTATGGGCAAAGAGACCCGGATTCTGAGGAGTAAGAGGACCCACTTAGTCAAAGTGCAGTGGAGCGGGGATCCTAAAGACTGTACATGGGAGATAGAGGATAACATCAAACAGAATTATCCCAAGTGCAGAGTGGACATCTCCGAGTAACTCTTGTGTTGAGGTACATTTACAATATGTTGCATTCTCCGTTTTCTTTCCTACTTCACTATTGTTTCCTTTTCGGGGATGAAAAGCTTTTAAGTGGGGGAGATTGTAACAACCCGGAAAATCAGAACCAATTTAAAATTTTTATTTTGGCTATTTCAATGAATTTTGAATAGTTAAAATAATTTATTTTAAATAATAACGATTTAAAATCGAAGTTAGAACGTATATTTATTCTAATTTTAAAAGGAGTTAGAAATAGCATGGTAGTTTGAGAATTTGAATCTGAACTTTGACTGAATGTACAGGATTCAAAATAAATCGGATTTTAGTGAAACTAAAAATATCTAAATCTGTTTAAAAATATCTTTCCAAGAATCCCAAAAATCAAAATTTCATAGCGGGAATAAAAAGTTATGGCCAGTTGAATATTCAGAATAGTTGCTATGGAATATAATAAAATATGTAGCCCGTATAAATGGCCATTATACAAACGACCTTCATTTTCGGCGAAACCATTTTTGTCGGATCCGGAATATCAAATTATTGCTAAGTTTAATTTTCCATAATTTTGGAATTAATATGTGAGCGTGGTAAATTAAACTATGTTCGGTAATTTCTATTGAATTTAATTGACTGTTAAAAAGGCCAATTTTCAAACTGTCTCCAAATTCGACGAAATTAAATGTGTTAGGATCGTATCGTAAAAACATAGCTAGATTTATTTTCGGGAATTTTCGGAGTCCGTAAGTGGCCTCGGTAAATTTAAATGTATGATCGAACTAAATAAATAAATGATTTAAATTCTAAATTAAAGAAAACAGGCTAAAAACGAGGATGGGTCTAGCCCATTATGTTCGGAACGGGGGAAATTGGGTAGGAACAACTTTTGCTGGGCTGAAATTGAAGCTGTCAAGGATTAATGGGCCAAACCAGTAATTATAATATTTAATATTATTATATAATAAATAATAGAATTAGAAACCCTAATACCCTATTACACAGTAGCGGCGCAATCTTCTTCATTCCATGGCTGATATTGCTTCCCCCTTCCACCATTAAAATATCTTCATCCATTCGATAAAACCCTACCTCCTTTTGACATTATTGGAGTTCTCCTCTTCCTCTTCGTATCGGTACGGACATTAGTACATGTAATGGAGTATTTCACTCATGCCAAGGCCACGAAGAGCCGCCGTTTCAAACACCGCCCAAGCCCCCCGCCACGATCGCACCTCACGGTGGTGGACCCCCCAGGCGCGCCACTCCTCCCACAACATCGTTGTAATGTCCCGGTTTTCGCCGAGTCTTTGTTAATGGTAAATATTGATTTAATAAGTAATTAAATCATAAAATAGATTTACTAAACAAACCTAAATGACTTAAGAACTTATGTAAATATATATATATATATATATACACATATATATATATATATACATGGATGTATATACTTATATACATATGTTGAGTCATGTTTTGACATAGATTCATATTAAAAACATTGCAAATAAACCTTAAACCTTCACATGAAAATTATAGCAAAGTGTACATATGTAAAGAGGCCTTTTTATCACTTCAAAAATATATAAGGGCTTTGAAACACATAAGGATAGTGAAGCAAACAAATGCAAGAGAAACAAGTCGGCCACAAAACAAACTATATATATAACATATAAAAGGACATGCACAGGACATATTTGGAAAATTTACCAAGTGAAAATATCAAGGGTAAATGAATGTAGAAGCAAACAAAAGCCAACTGCCAAAGTCAAATATCTTCATGTGATTCAACAAGTAATAATGTAGCTAAAATATAGACTTAAGTCATCACCTAAGAAACACATCAATGCACCTTGCAAATATAAAATCATTTTTAACAAAATATCTAAACACTTATAGGGTAAGTAACCATTTTCTATTGCAAATAAAATCTAAGGATATATGAGTCAAATCGGCAACAATATATTAAGTATGGCCTTGGATAGATTGTGTTTCTAGAAGAAAGAGAACGACAAGGAAATTGATAAATATCTCATTAAACAAATGGTATAGGATTAATAGAGTAGTGAAAGGGGTAAGTCTAACCTAAGAGAGGATTTGAATGCTATAGCTTAAAATGTAAGCAAGTTATTTAAAAATAAAATGCCCCTATAAATAACACTAGAAACCATACCATTTCTGCACACCAAAATGTAGAATTCAAGCAAACTGTTGTCAACAAAATGTTGATTCCGAGCAGGGGAGAATTTGAAGAACAAGGGAAAGCTAATTAAGTGAGTAAAATAAACTTATATAATCTTTATCTAAAGTTTTTTTTTCCATTAATGAGTTTTAGCAAATATTTGAATCTGTTTTAGAACTATGTATGAATCCTTTTCTGAAAATACATTAGAACTAGCAACCTAGAGTGTGCATAGTGGCGAGTAAAATCCCTATTATTAACTAATTTTAGATCTATCAAAATTGCTATTAGGAAATGATTAAATTGGTTGAGTTTGGATACATAAGCATGTAATGTTATGTAGGCACATATACTGACCTGAAGTGTATTTAAAATACCCATGAGAATACTCTACATAAGCCAGTAGAAGATATCAACGATCTCTATCTTAGAATTTGGCAAGTTTTAAAATCTTGGTAGTGTTCATATAAACCTCTACTGAGCACATGTATACATGCAACACCAACTTGAATATGATCCAACTGTATTCTAAATCCATATGTTTTATGCATTAATTACATATCCTTGTGAAATTTTTTATACTAAAACTATATTATGGAAATATATAATACACTCTGTAATACTTAAATGTGATCTGTTGTTGACATATAACCTAGAGTAAACCTTGAAATGAATGCAAAACTTTGGCTGGAAATAAAAACAAAGAACCGAAAACATTAAATAGGGAATAAGAATTAATATTAAAACCTCTTTACTGTGAATATATGTGAATCGTTGAATGAATATCATTTGCTTGTATTTGATGCTTGATGAACATGGATACCTAAGTAAATGTTCGATACAATAATTATTTCATTCATAAAACCGTAATAAGAGAAAAAATAAGAATGAGAATAAAAATAAAGATCCTAGGCTATTGGCAGAAGTAGCAGAGTTCTTTTTTTTGAAGGGAGAGTTGCGTGAAATACTGGCATTGCTAGTATTAGGAAAAAAATGAATCCAGTTAGTTTTCCATGTGAACTGTCCGAATATGTATCGTTATCTACATTTAAAAAACAAGGTTGTGAACTGAGACCTAATGCTTGCCGAGAATGTAAAGAGCTTACATGATAATTACTTGCAAGAAATCATGAAAGGAAATAGCAAAATAGAGGAAAAGTGTATGTCTGCTACAACCATTTGTTATGATCATTTTGGGAACAAGGACGCAGGTCCATTTACCTACATGGGCCACTGATTATACTTTTGAAGCCGGTACCTTAGTGTTAAACTGGTGACGTTACTTTCATTTGGGAACTGTAGGCTTGTTATAGTAGAAAAAGGAAAAAAGGAGAAGTTAAACTAAGAAGAGGGGAGACGAGTAGTAGTAAGATATTTAGAAAATAAGGATAAGTAAGGAGTAGGAGAGTGGGCTGATCGATGTTGCTTGGCTCGAACGCTTGGCTAACGGGGTATGAAGTGGAAATGTGGAGCAACAAAATGGTAATATGAAAGTGACAGTAGAAAAACGGTGTGTAGAAATGGGAGAGGTAGGCATGTGTAGTATGTGAGGATGATCAGCGTAGTATAACGTTGGGCGGTGTGTCCGTGCATATGCACACATGCACGACTGTGCACCATGCATTCCAGCGAGCAGTTAGAAAGAAGATGAGGCATTGGGGGTGATCGCCACTGTTGTTTGTGATGATTTTGGATAAATAGATTGGCTTGTATAGCCGTAAAATGTTTTGAACAAAAGTAAACTGGGCAGACATGAGAGGAGAAAGGGAGAGATACTGGGTATGTGCACTTGTTTTATGATGGCGGACGTGTTAACAAATGACAAAAAAAAAGATGAAGCAAGAATAGAAAAACAGGAGGGGGACGGAAGTTCGGACCAGTTTTATTTAAAAAAAAATGACAATAAATAAATGAATGGAAATAAAGATTAAGGAAAGAAATGGCTGGTGGGACAAAGCAGGAAGTAGAAAAGAAGAAGGAAGGGGACGCATTAACAAAGGAAAGGGAGAAAAGAAGTAGAAGATGATAGACAGCAGTGCGCAAAATAAAAGAAAAATCATATTGTCATGTGCTTTCTGCTTTGACATCTGAATGAATAGATGCCATTGGGATTTATTTGCCTACATATTAATTCTTCTACCGCTACTGTAAGACTGTATTACCTTTCTAAGTAAATACTGACTTTACACCTTTCACCATTTACATAAAGGTAGCGGGTTATGTATGATGAAAGTATAGGAAAATAACAGAAGAATAGGAAAGAATTGGACTGAGAGAGTGGGCATTGGGATGGGCTGAACGGGAAAATAAAATAAATATAATAATAGATGAAAAAGAAGTGCGAAGCAGTTCAAAGGACTGAGGAAATGTGGAAATTTTACAAGGGAAAGCGGTGAATTGAAGTGGTACTTTGCGGTGAACTGAAGTGGTACTTTGCGGCAAAATGAAGTGGCACTTTGCGGCGAAATGAGGTGGTACTTTGCGACAAAATGAAGTGGTAATTTGCAGCAAAAATGAAGTGATAACTTGCGGTAACTCAAGTGGTACTTTGAAAAATCGTCACTTTGGCAAAATGAGGGTTGGGTAAACAAAACTAATATTAAAGTAAAATAGGAAATCAAGTAAAAATAAAAGAAGAGAAAATAAAAATTAAATAAAAAGAGATTTTTATGTAATAAGACCAAGGAGAACTCAAATATCTTTGGCAGGAAAGACATTAGCAAGGGAAGCAAACGCAGTAGCTCGGTTTAAAGAGGATTCAACAAGTTTAGAAATAAAACCAAAAAGGAAATAATAAAATAATAAAATAGAAAATAAACATAAATTAATTTAATTATGGTTATTTAGAAATAAGAAGATAATTTACAAAGTACGACGAAGGTGTAAATTATCATATAAACTAAGCTGATAAACGGAGTAAGATACCATGCGCGACGCGCACGCTTTTATGGTTTATTTATAAAAGACAGTCAAAACTGAATAAATTACCGTGTGCGAAGCACGTGCTTTAGTGGCTCATTTGTAAAAAACATTACACTGATCATTTCGAAGAGTCCGGAATTTATATTCCACTTCGATTTGGTTTATACATCGCGTGTCAGAGATTATTGAAGATAATTGAAGACGGAGATATGCAAGGGCTATTTTTATAGTACCTTCGGTTTGCCCAGTCGCAAGACAACTTGTATGGACGAGTGTCTGACAGAGTATTCCTAATAGATCAAATAAGACGATCTTTTCAAAGTATTTCGTCTGGTGGCGGAGAAATTCGTTTCTCTTAGCTTTTATACTCGTAATATTTTTGGAAAGATTAACTAGTGATTGACGGGTTTGACGATGTGGCATTCAAAGTGAATGGTGACCAGATGTTCTGGAAGATAAACATGACCTCAAACCTCACAACTAGAAAGTAACAAAAGTTGGGCTAGGCAGCTTGGCTAGTTGGGTCATATCCAAGCAGGGTATATTATCACCATCTAGAGAATATTCATATTTGTTACTTCTTTTCAATTCTGTATCTCCCGGGAACGGTTATGTTGCTAGCAACCGTAGGTGGTAATATATTCATTACACTCAAGCTAAATGAGTGGATGGTCATGTGTGGCCGGGTTGCAAGACCTTCTTGTTGAACCCCAGTGTATCCTCTCTAGAGTACACTGATCGGCAGGCGCTCCCATACCTTGTCTGTTGGCATCCAATCTCCAGTAAGAACCCGCGGTTTTCGATTTTATATTATATATACGTGGAGCATGAGATGCAAGCGTTCCGCTAGATGGTTGTTTATTTGATACAAATTATTATAATACTAGATGAGATATCAAAAATATTTTGGGTTATAGTTAGGTAAAAACTGTCTATATTTATGTGTGGGCTGGTCTTACTATTATCATTTCTTTAAAACGTTTAGGAAAAGTTAAACCAATTATTCTGCATCTCATAAGGGAAAAACCGGTTCCATTTTTTGTGGTGTGGACTTATGATATATACTGTACTAATCATGCTGTGTTTTTAAAATCGTTTACTCATACCAGTCCCCTGACTGACCCAGAGTTTATTTTCTGTGTTTTCCTAAACTCTTGGGTACTTATAACACTTATTATGGGTAGACAAGTGATCCAGGTATCTTGTGGAATCTTTCAAAGTATTATGGAGTACAAGAACAAGGACCAGTCTAGTAGTGATATCTATCTCTAAGTATCTAGTTGGAGTATCTGTATCAAACCCTGTTGAAGTTGTATTCTAACGATGTATTATATGATGTAACAGACTTTGATATGTAATATATTATGTGATATTATATTTGTTAAATTCCGCTGTGAGATTTTGATGTTCTTGTTAGTTCTTCTTACTCTTCTATTCTATTAGTTCTATCTTATCTTTCTCATCCTCTAACTTCTTTCTCTTAACATTCTACTTTTCTGTATAATCTGGGTTGACTGTGGCAGTAAAATGTCAGCTCAAATTGGTATGGAAAAGTGGGACGTTCAACGTGGTATCAGAGCTATTGGTTGAGTAGTAACCTTGACTCTATGGCGTAACTCAGTAGAGATAGGGTTAGTAACACCCTAGATTGAGTTTGGGTAAGTGTTGAGAGAACGTATTTTGAAAATTTAAACTATAAAGTGAATTGTATACTTAGTATAGGTCAACCTTAGTTATCGACTTAGGTTATCCCTAAAAATATCTTCCGATTAAGTCTGAGTATCAAGGTGTTATAATCATATAGTTGAAATTGAGTAGGACGACCTCAACAACCAATGGACGGAGTTAAAAAGGATTAGGGTCAACCTCCGGATAAGTTAAATAATATTGAATTAGATTTAGACTAATATCCAGAGAAAAGAATTGGTATTTCCAAGTAATAAAAACCAGACTAGTGTTGTTAATTGGATATAGACCCATGTGAGTTAAGTAACTGATTTTGTAATAAAATAAGAATTTTGGATTCTAGACAATAAGATAAATAAATTCAAATAAATAAGGAATCTATACGGTAAATAATTACGGATATTTATTAATTTGACTTTAGTTAAACTGAAGTCAACACGTGACTCTTTAATTTCGGGGACGAAATTCTTCTAAGGGGGTGGACTGTAATGTCCCGGTTTTCGCCGAGTCTTTGTTAATGGTAAATATTGATTTAATAAGTAATTAAATCATAATATAGATTTACTAAAAAAACCTAAACCACTTAAAAACTTATGTAAATATATATACAAATATATATATATATATATATATATATGTATATGTATATGGATGTATATACTTATGTACATATGTTGAGTCATGTTTTGACATAGATTCATATTAAAGACCTTGCAAATAAACCTTAAACCGTCACATGAAAATAATAGAAAAGTGTACATATGTAAAGAGGCCTTTTTATCATTTCAAAAATATATAAGGGCTTTGAAACACATAAGGATAATGAAGCAAACAAATGCAAGAGAAACAAGTCAGCCACAAAACAAACTATATATATAACATATAAAAGGACATGCACAGGACATGTTTGGAAAATTTACCAAGTGAAAATATCAAGGGTAAATGAATATAGAAGCAAACAAAAGAAAACAACCAAAGTCAAATATCTTAATGTGATTCAACAAGTAATAGTGTAGCTAAAATATAGACTTAAGTCATCACCTAAGAAACACATCAATGCAACTTGCGAATATAAAATCATTATTAACAAAATATCTAAACACTTATAGGTTAAGTAACCATTTTATATTGCAAATAAAATCTAAGGATATATGAATTAAATCGGCAACAATATATGAAGTATGGCCTTGGATAGATTGTGTTTCTAGAAGAAAGATAAAGACAAGGAAATTGATAAATATCTCATTAAAAAAATGGTATAGGATTAATAGAGTAGTGAAAGGGGTAAGTCTAACCTAAGAGAGGATTTGAATGCTATAGCTTAAAATGTAAGCAAATTATTTAAAAATAAAATGCCCCTATAAATAACACTAGAAACCATACCATTTCTGCACACAAAAATGTTGAATTCAAGCAAACTATTGTCAGCAAAATGTTGATTCCGAGCAAGGGAGAATTAGAAGAACAAGGGAAAGCTAATTAAGTGAGTAAACTAAACTTATATAATCTTTATTTAAAGTTTTGTTTACATTAATGAGTTTATGCAAATATTTGAATGGTTTTAGAACTATGTATGAATACTTTGCTGAAAATACATTAGAATTAGTAACCTTGAGTGTGCATAGTGGTGAGTAAACTCCCTATTATTAACTAATTTTAGATCTATCAGAATTGCTATTAGGAAATGATTAAATTGGTTGAGTTTGGATGCATAAGCCTGTATGTTATGTAGGCACATATACTGACCTGAAGTGTATTAAAATACCCATGAGAATACTCTACATAAGCCAGTAGCAGATGTACAGAATCTCTATCTTAGAATTTGGCAAGTTTTAAAATCTTGGTAGTGTTCATATAAACCTCTACTGTTTAATTTAACAGCACATGTATACGTGCAACACCAACTTGAATATGATCCAACTGCATTCTAAATCCATATGTTTTATGCATCAATTATATACCATTATGACAAGTTTTATAATAAAACTATATTCTGGAAATATATAATACACATCTGTAATACTTAAATGTGATCTGTTGTTGACATATAACTTGGAGTATTTGAAATGAATGCAAAACTTTGGCTGGAAATAAAAACAGAGAACCGAAAACATTGAACAGGGAATAAGAATAAATAGTAACACCTCTTTACTGTGAATATATGTGAATCCTTCAGTGAATATCATTTGCTTGTATTTGATGCTTGATGAACATGGATGCCTAAGTAAATGTTCGATACAGTAAGTGTTTCGTTCATAAAACCGTAATAAGAGAAAAAATAAGAATGAGAATAAAAATAAAGATCCTAGGCTATTGGCAGAAGTAGCAGAGTTCTTTTTTTTTTTAGGTAGAGTTGCATGAAATATTGGCGTTGCCAGTATTAGGAAAAAATGAATCCAGTTAGTTTGCCAGGTGAACTGTTCGAATATGTACATTTAAAAAACAAGGTTGTGAACTGATACCTAATGCTTGCTGAGAATGTAAAGAGCTTACATGATAATTACTCGCAAGAAATCATGGAAGGAAATAAAAAAACAGAGGAAAAGTGTACGTCTGCTACAACATTTGCGTAATAACCCGGAAATGCGAGCCAGTTTAAAATTTTTATTTTGGCAATTTTAGCGAATTTTGAACATTTAAAATGAATTATTTTAAATAATATCGACGAGAAATTTATTTTGAATGGAATTGGAACGTATATATTATATACGCCATCGTTAGAATATTAATAATTATATATAATTATAAAAGGAATTGAAAATGGCGTGGTAGTTCGATAATTCGATTTCAAACTTCAATTGAATGTACCGGGTGCAAAACAATGCGGATTTTAGCGAAACCAAAAATAATAGGATCTATTTGATAATATCTTTCCAACGAATCCGAAAAATCAAAATTTCATAGCGGGAATCAAAAGATATGTCCAGTTGAAAATTCTGAATAGTCGCTATGGAATTCAGGCCCTTAAAAATGGGAATTTTGCAAACGACCTCGGATTTCGACGAAACCACTTTTGTTGGATCCGTGATGTCAAATTATTGCTAGATTCCAAATTTCATAATTTTTCGAATCAATATGTGATCGTGGCAAAGGAAAACGCGTTTGACCAGTTTCAGTTGATTTCAATCGACTGGAAATTGGCCATTTTTCATACGATCTCAGAATTTGACGAAACTAGTTTTGTTAGGACCGTATCGTCAATACGAAGCTAGAAAATATTTTTCTACAATTTATAGAGTTCGTATGTGACCCCGGTAAATTGAAATGCGCGTTCAAATTCAATATATAGAGTTATATGTTGATTTTAACGGAAACTGATCGAAACGATCGAATCAGCCTACGATACATATCCCACTGTGTTCGGAATGGGGGTAAAACGCTATGGACGACAGGCGGTGGGCCTCGTTTTGAGGTCGAAGATAAAAGTTGCTTTTTGGTGAAAAATAAAATAATTAAATAATAAAAAATAAAAAGTAAAACCCTTATCTCCTCTGGCCCCCCCGTTATAGTTCAATTCATTTCGAAATTAAAAAGGAAAAAAAGTAAAAAATGACGAAAGGGGCGACGGGGGGATTAATCACCGCCGCCACCACCGTATCGCGCCCCCAGGTGGCGCGCCCGCCACCAGAGCCAACCCTCTTCGATCGCGTCGATACCCCACCCCCTTCCCTCGCGACGTGACAACTCCCCCTCCCTCCACGTCCGATTCGAGGTCGCGCCCCCCCCCCCCCAGCGAGCCATCGACGACGCAACCCCCCCCCCCCCCCCCGCCCCCCCGATGCACCACCACCCTCGACAACAGCTTGCGTCCAAACCCCCCCCCCCCCTTCGCAGGAAATCCAGACCGAGGTGAGTTCTATAACCCTTTTTATTTTGATTTTTAAAACTGAAAAAAACATAGATTTTAAAACTGAGAATTTTAATGTAAAGTTTTGATTTTTGTTTAGTTTAAAGTTTTGATTTTTATTTTCAGTTTTAATTGATTAAAGAGAAATCAGATCTTTGTATATTATATGAGGTTAAAGTTTATAATTTCTATCATAAGAAAGGCGACATTTTTATGGTATAAAGGTGGGATTTTTATAGAACAAAAAGATTAGATTGTTGAAAATTGGAAAGGCGAAATCTTTAAATTTGAAAAGGCGAGATCTTTAAATTAGAAAAGGCGAAATCTATATTTTTGAAAAGGCGAAATCTATATTTTTGAAAAGGCGAAATCTATATTTTTGAAAAGGCGAAATCTATATTTTAGAAAAGGCGAAGTCTATATTTTTGAAAAGGCGAAATCTATATTTTTGAAAAGGCGAAATCTATATTTTTGAAAAGGCAAAATCTATATTTTTGAAAAGGCGAAATCTATATTTTTAAAAAGGCGAAATCTATATTTTTAAAAAGGCGAAATCTATATTTTTGAAAAGGCGAAATCTTTATATGAAGAATAGCGGGATAGAAATGGAATTTTTATCTATACAACATCGTTGTAAAAATAGGATTTTTATATATTGAATAGCGAAGTAAAAATTCGATTTTTATATATTGGATAGCATAGTAAAAATTCGATTTTTAAATATATGAAGTGGTTATAAAAATATGATTTTTAAATTGAAAGTGAACAAATAAAAATGTGATTTTTATTTTAAAGACATCAGTATATAAAAATGTGATTTTTATATATGTAGTGACTACGGGCAACGAAAGCGACAAAAGGCGAGAATGACGAAGACTTCTACATTTGAAGTGGCGTGGAGTTGGAATAGCTATCGGTGAGAATTTCTCACTCTTCAATTTCTTTTCTAGTTATATATATATACTAGGACGCAGACGGTGTTTAGTAGCATCCGACACCACTGTCCACAGACCATGGACTTGTTTGTTTGGTTGTGTAGTTGGTTAGATTATTTGGTTAGAATTGAATTATTTGGTGAATTGAAATGGATTTGATTGATGTGTGAATGGCGTGGGCCTTCACTAGACCGGGGATAAGGCTAGGCCTCGTCCCGTTTCTAGTATCGTGCCGTTATGCCGTCGAAATTTTCTAAAATATGTTAGAAAAATAAAAATATCATTTTTATTGTGTAAATGAACTGAATAGAAATTCATGTGTTGAAATAAAATATTTTATCGTTAAAAATATAATTTTTAACGTGAATGTGAATAAGTAAATATTCATTTACAAACCGGACGGTTTGTTTATGTACACCTATTTGAAGGACATTGATTGGGACGATAAATTTTACACATCGCCCAATTGCACAAATAAAATCTGTGTTTGATTGTTTGAAACCCCACACGGGTGCTGGGATGAAATTTGAAGTTCACTCATCCTGATTGAGTAAATATGTCGATCGATTGATTGACAGGCTGTTATAAGCGTTAGATATCTATATTTGATGCTTATACAGTGTAGTGCACTTTGGTTGATGGTTGATTATTTTTCAATGCTATTATATACATGTGATGAATGAAATCCATATAATTAACTTTATATGGTGATTGATTGGGCCTCATTCCAATTTAGAAAATAAAGAATATTATAAAATAAAGGTTCATATGTTGACCGTACTCATCCGTTGAGATTAGTCATGTGTTGAACGAAATATTTTAATAATAAAATTTACTTCTTTATCAATATAAAATAAAGGTTCATGTGTTGACAGTACTCATCCGTTGAGATTAGTCATGTGTTGAACGAAATATTTTGAAATAGAAATATTTGAGATAGAATATTTGAAAACAGAATTATATGAAGCTGTGTTGATTAGATTGACGCTATTTTGACGTGAACGACATTTATATCGATTTTATTCATTTTAAAATGAATACTGAAAAGTGATTTCGAAATCGAATAATTTGAAATGAAATTTGAATTGAATTAATTAGAAAACGAATTTGATTTGAATCGAATAGAAAACGAATTTGATTTGAATCGAATAGAAAACCAAATTTGAATTGAATCGAATAGAAAACCAATTTGAATTGAATTGAATAGAAAACCAATTCGAAATGAATTGAATATAAAACGAATTCGAATTGAATTGAAAACGAATTGAAGTGAATTCAAAATGAATTGAAAATTGATTCGAACAGAAAACGAATTTGAATTTATTTGAATAGAAAACGAATTTGATTTGAATCGAATAGAAAGCCAAATTTGATTTGAATCGAATAGAAAACCAAATTTGAATTGAATCGAATAGAAAACCAATTTGAATTAAATAGAAAACGAATTTGAATCGAATTGAATTGAAAAGGAAATGAATTCGAATCGAATTAAAATCGATTTGAATTGAAATCAATTAGAAAAGAAAGAAAAAGGGATTTATAATAGAAAATTCAATTTTGATTTGCATTTGAAATAAAGGTTGAAATTGCTTTTGAAACGAATTCAAAACTATTTATAAAATTCGTTTTAAATAGAAATCGACGAAATATAATATATATATATATTATATATATAATGGCCTGAATAGAACGCGCCGCGCCGCGGCAGTTCGTAAATTTCGACCATTGACTTCGAACAGACATTACGGGAGATCCGACCATCGGATTCTTCTAAAACCGGAACCGTTGGGTTCGTATCGAAAAGAGCTTTCTAATGAATATTAGAAATTTGAAATCTAACGGTTGGATTTGGAGATACGTCCAAATCAAATTTGGAAAAGGTCGCTGTAAGTGCAGTTCGATGGCCGTTGATGGAAATCGACTGTACGGGCCTTGATAAAATTATTAAAAATAGTAATAATTAGTGTAAAATCATAAGAAATGATTTGGGAAAAATTGGGATGAAAAACTCCATATTTGAAAAGATAAAAATAGATTTTTATCGAAATGAACTAGTTTTGAACTAAAATTAAAATCTATTTATTTTTAAATAAATAAATTGGATTTGAAATGGGTTTTAAATAGAATTGATTTGTGGGATTATCGTGAACGGTGTTTTAAATAACACTAGTTCTTTAACCCGATAAATAAATAGAATGTGATTTGGGTTTCGTCGTGAACTGTGTTTTAAATGACATTAGTTCTTTATCCCAGTAAAAGGAGTTTTAATGAATCTGTAATTAGATTGAAATGTGAATTGATAATCTAAATTATCAAATTTAGGATTGATCGAGAATGGAGTATCACCAGTTTTGCTCCAAGCGATAGTTAAATCTTTAATTAGATTTGAACGTGAAATGGTAATTAATTCTACCGATAACACCATAGTATTAGATATGGAGTATTACCAGTTTTGCTTTATGGGATGAATAGGTTGGGATTGGGAAATAAAATAAATAATTACTTCGGTGTGGTTCACCAATCTCGACTAGTTTGAAAAACCATAATTTGGTTTGAAATGACATCCAAAGGAAGATTAAAGGATAAATTTTAAAGAATTTATCTTGGATAAAATTAATGGGAACCTTTCCCTGAGAATATGAATTGGAATGAGACGTATGTTGTGTTTGTGTAACATTTGTTTTTAATATACGCGGGTTGTTCGGAAAGGCCGGGTTTATACCCATTCTGAATAACCGATTCGACGATAGGTCGAAGATGAAGACGGTGGTTGAAGACCGGAAGTCTTCACATCGTTTGGGTGATTACTGATGATCTTGATTGGGCTGTACACCTAAGATGAGGGAATCAGTTGGTGGTCGTCCAGACGTACTTGGAGATCGATGGATATGCGAGGAAAGTGCCTCCGGTTTCGTTCAGACCCAGAACGAACTTGTAAATGGATTGTGTGTCTGAAATTGGATTTTATTCTGTGTTGATTGATTTCTGTTAAATATATATCTGTTTGGCGGCGGAGAATTTATTCTTTTGCTTAACGCCCTTCTCTGAGACGTACGAGCTTAGAGGTTATACATCGATAGATATCAATCGCATGGCATGAATTGCCTGTGTGGCATGCTGAGTTGCATGGATCAAGGCTTCTGTTGAGAAGCAAAGTCTTGTGGTTGATGATCAAAGCACGGCCTTTGTGGCGTAGCTTTGTGTATAACGTGAATTCGCGAGCCTCACCCCTCGGTATGAGTCAAAAATGGGATACGGACTGCAGGGAGAGCACGACGTTTCTTTCTAGCTTTGGTGGTGTCAGTGACTTACCAGCCCTGACATTTATATACTTTTCACCTTTGTGGTTGTTGGAATGAGGCGCCTCGATTTTAGGTCTGTAAGGATCGGGAAACGTGTGTTCAGGAATACTAATCCTCTAACGTAAGTGAGGACCGGCCCTGAAGCATCCAGGATTGCCCAGAGTGCGTAGTCTTGAGACATTTGCTAGAGTGTCTCGAAAGCGGAGAGGAGCTTGCCCCTTGCCTCGACTCATGACGGAAATCCAATTTCCAATACATGTATTGCGGTTTTAATTATAGAACTAGTATGGCGACATGATATATGGTACCCATGCCGTCTATGATTGATATTTGTGATTGAAATTGTTTTGACACTATACACTTATTATAGTATCAAATGATTTGTTTTTAAATGTATCAAGCATGTTTGGCTATTATAAGGGAAAACCCTATCCTCCGGCTTGCGTTGCATTGTGTGATGGGACCTGGGTCTTATAATAGCTTCATTTTCGAAAAAGCATTGCGTTGTTTATTCTATGCACTGGCATTCTTGGGAGGAAACCCGTTCCGTGTTATACGGCGTGGTCCCTTGAATTACTCTCTTTTAAAGTAAAGCTTTAAATAACTGTTTTAGTTCTCACACCAGTCACATGACTGACCTGGAGTTTATTGTTTTAACCTAAACTCTGGGTGCCCCTATTTTCGACATGGGCAGCTAGTAGTTTTGGTTTTGCAGATTCATATTCACAGGATCCTGGTTTACAGATGGAATGATATCCGGAAAGCTCTGTATCCGTATATCACCTTCAGTTGTGCTTTGCATTATTTCTCTGCTGCTATGTAATTTATTGTAATCTCTGATATTTATTGAATGTAATTTATTCATTTATACTCTGTATATTCTTGTATCTGATGGAATTGTTGTAATAGCAATGAAATGTTCTTCCGTCTACGTTCTGATTTGTCCTATTCTCAACGATCAGGGGTTTCGAACGGTCTAGATTGGTTTAACGACTGATTCGGATCGAGCAAAATTCCTTGCCGTCACATTTGGTATCAGAGCTTTGGTTTATAGAGCTCGAGAACAAGACACATTAGAACCATACGAAAGAATTCATCAGATATTGGGTGAGTAATATCCAATTAGAATGACTCGTTAGAGATAGGATCAGTAGTATCCTAGAACGAGTGTGAAGAGTATATTTTTAAAATGAAAACAATTTTGTTTTGAAATTTAAATCGTTTTACACGTATTTGAATATTTATTTATTTTGAATTTGGACAATCCGCTATATAAAGATTTTGCATGTACGCGTCATGAACGTATATTCGAAGTTTTAATATACCGGATAGATATAGAATCACACTCTAGTCGCCCGGACATGATTCCGATGATGGCGTGCCATCACCAGTATTTATTTTCGTGTTTCGAAGGTGTGATATCTATATATTTCCATTAGACTGGTGTGAGAACCAAAACTTATATAGATAGATTTATTGTTGTGAATTGGCATCAAAAACATGATTTTTGTATATGTATCAAAATTATGAATTTGAAACTCTAATTCACTAATTGATTGATGTTTGTGTTGTTTGTTTAGATGTTTGATAATTTTTGAACCATTATGCCTAGTTGAACCAAATTTTGAATTGTATCGAAAATTGGTCGCATTTTCTTGCATATACATATACTTACATTGAACAGGTCATAGCAAGGAGGCTAGAGCAGAGAATAAAATTTGTTTGCCCGACAAATAGGTACATGTTTATCATAATTTACTGTTTTGTTTGGGTGATGACGATTTTATGAGCCTATTGGCTAGCCGCTTAGCTTTTTCTTCTTGAGATCAGAAGGCCTATAAGGCAATTTCGGGATTTTCCCGTGGCTCCCGGTGAAGGGGAGGTTATGGCGAAATTTTTCGAAAATTTAGGGTGTTAGCCAAATTTTTGAAAAATTTGAAAATTCTTAGAAACTGAAAAGTTGGAGAATGGAAGCCAGATCGAACGTAGAGTTAATTGATCAAACCACTTCTGACTTTGTTCCTTTTCGGGGACGAAAAGTTTTAAGTGGGGGAGATTGTAATAACCCGGAAATGCGAGCCAGTTTAAAATTTTTATTTTGGCAATTTTAGCGAATTTTGAACATTTAAAATGAATTATTTTAAATAATATCGACGAGAAATTTATTTTGAATGGAATTGGAACGTATATATTATATACGCCGTCGTTAGAATATTAATAATTATATATAATTATAAAAGGAATTGAAAATGGCGTGGTAGTTCGATAATTCGATTTCAAACTTCAATTGAATGTACCAGGTGCAAAACAATGCGGATTTTAGCGAAACCAAAAATAATAGGATCTATTTGATAATATCTTTCCAACGAATCCGAAAAATCAAAATTTCATAGCGGGAATCAAAAGATATGTTCAGTTGAAAATTCTGAATAGTCGCTATGGAATTCAAGCCCTTAAAAATGGGAATATTGCAAACGACCTCGGATTTCGACGAAACCACTTTTGGTGGATCCGTAATGTCAAATTATTGCTAGATTCCAAATTTCATAATTTTTCGAATCAATATGTGAGCGTGGCAAATGAAAACGCGTTTGACCAGTTTTAGTTGATTTTAATCGACTAGAAATTGGCCATTTTTCATACGGTCTCAAAATTCGACGAAACTAGTTTTGTTAGGACCGTATCGTCAATACGAAGCTAGAAAATATTTTTCTACAATTTATAGAATTCGTATGTGACCCCGGTAAATTGAAATACGCGTTCAAATTCAATATATAGAGTTATATGTTGATTTTAACGGAAACTGATCGAAACGATCGAATCAGCCTATGATACATATCCCATTGTGTTCGGAATGGGGGTAAAACGCTATGGACGACAAGCGGTGGGCCTCGTTTTGAGGTCGAAGATAAAAGTTGCTTTTTGGTGAAAAATAAAATAATTAAATAATAAAAAAATAAAAAGTAAAACCCTTATCTCCTCTGGCCCCCCCGTTATAGTTCAATTCATTTCAAAATTAAAAAGGAAAAAAAAAAGAAAAAAAATGACGAAAGGGGCGACGGGGGGATTAACCGCCGCCACCACCGTATCGCGCCTCCAGGTGGCGCGCCCGCCACCAGAGCCCCCCTCTTCGATCGCGTCGATACCCTACCCCCTGCCCTCGCGACGCGACAACTTCCCCCTCCCTCCATGTCCGATTCGAGGTCGCCCCACCTACAGCGAGCCATCGACGACGCAGCCCCCCCTGATGCGCCACCACCCTCGACAACAGCTTGCGTCCAAATCCCCCCCCCCCTTCGCAGGAAATCCAGACCGAGGTGTGTTCTATAACCCTTTTTATTTTGATTTTTAAAACTGAAAAAAACATAGATTTTAAAACTGAGATTTTTAATATAAAGTTTTGATTTTTGTTTAGTTTAAAGTTTTGATTTTTATTTTCAGTTTTAATTGATTAAAGAGAAATCGGATCTTTGTATATTATATGAGGTTAAAGTTTATAATTTCTATCATAAGAAAGGCGACATTTTTATGGTATAAAGGTGGGATTTTTATAGAACAAAAAGATTAGATTGTTGAAAATTGAAAAGGCGAAATCTTTAAATTTGAAAAGGCGAGATCTTTAAATTAGAAAAGGCGAAATCTATATTTTTGAAAAGGTGAAATGTAACGACCACGGGATTTTCGACTCTGAAAATCGACACAAAACCCAGCGTCGACTGTTCAGACATCGAAATTATCGAATCATTTATAGAAAGAAATTAGAGGGTGAGAAAGAAAAGATAGAACTAATAGAATAGAAGAAGAAGAACACAACTGAGCATAATCAAAGTAAACACGAATCTCACAGCGGAACGAATAAAATATGTTATATAACATAAGCTTTGAAATACAAATCTGTTTTGTACATATATACATACCAACATCAGAGTACATCATAACATTTGATACATCGGAAATAACTCTAAAATAACTAGCGGTGAAGCCTCCTGCTTCCAGCTCCTTCAAGGGTATCTGTAAAAGCCTGAAACACTTGACTGCCCGTACAAATTTGGGCACCCAAGAGTTTAGGAAAAACAAAACAAAACAAACTCTGGGTCAGTCATGGGACTGGTGTGAGTAAACTCCAACCATATGGTTTAACTTCAAAGATCTTTCGAAAGAAAAGGATAATAGTAAGACCAGTCCACACATAAATACGAATGGTTTTTACCTTACCATAACCCAAACCATTTTTGATATCAAAATCCAGTGATATTATAATAATGTCTAATCAAATAAATAACCAAATAGTAGAACGCTTGCATCTCATGCTCTACATATATAGTATAAAATCAAAAACCGCAGGGCGCTTATTGGAGATTGGATTCCAACTATGACAAGGTATGGGACCACCTTCCGACAGTGTATCTCTAGAGACGAATACACCTGGGTTCAACAAGAACGTCTTGCAACCCGGCCCACACATGACCGACCACTCATTTCGCTTGAGTGTATCGAATGTATATCACCAACGGTTGGACTCAAACCACCGTTTCCCGAATGGGCAGAATCGATAGATTAAGAAACAAAAGGAATTTCTCTAGATAGGTGATTATACACCCTAATGGGTGCGACCCACATAGCCATGCTGCCTGCCCGATTTTTGTCATTTCCCGGGTTGTGAAGCTTGAGGCTACGTCTATCTTTTAGAACATCTGGCCACCATACACTTTGAATGCCACATCGTCAAATCCATCAAATCATTAGTTGATCTTTCCAAAAATATTACGGGTATAAAAGCTAAGAGAAACGAATTTCTCCGCCACCAGACGTAATACCTTGAAAAGATCGTCTTATGCGATCGTTAGGAATACTCTGTCAGACATTCGTCCATACAAGTTGTCCTAGGACTGGACAAACATAACAACTCTTTGAATTTCACTCCATCTTCGATTATCTTCAGCATAATCTAATTCGCAACGCATATGCCTATACGGAGTGGTTCTCAGATATTAAATCCAACCGGTCTCTCCGTATTGACAACGATGGTAAAAATCTTTGATAGCCGGTGTTTTAACTATCAAAGGAAAAATAAACATCCATCAAACAGCCATTAAACAATTTCACACTCACTGGCCCTTTTCTAATACCTTATACTAAATTCATTCTCTTAGTGAATTCTATATATATCGTTATATCGATTTCTATTATCAAATTTTCTTAAAAATATTCTAACTCCCTAAATTTACGGAAAAATTCGCCATAACCTCCCCTGCACCGGGAGCATCGGGAAAATCCCCAAACTGCCACACAGGCCTCTCCATTCAAAAAGAAAATCAAAAAGCCAAGCGGCTTGCCGATTCGGTGCATAAAACCTCATATGGAAATTGAAACATGTACCTTGTTGTCGGGCACTTAATAATATTCTTCATACCCTTCATTCACTTCATCCCATACCTGTTTAACATGTATACGCCCATTTCCAACTCATTTCAATTGGTCCATCCATTTTATCTCAATTCGCTAATTTGTTTTCAAATTAGCTTATTTGCTTATTCCAATTTTATTTTGAAAAGTCTCACGTTCAAATATATTTATATTCATTATTACACAAACCAAACTCAAACTCGTCGTTCGCTTCCAAATTCCAATTCAAGTTCCATATTCAAAATTTTCAATTACAGTTTACAAATTTAGTTTACTTAACACATGTTAAGTTTGGTCAAAACCCCTATTAACTAATTTAGTTTGAAATTAGTTAACTTCAGTCGAAAATTAAAAATATGATTTTGTCCCAAAAATCGATCCATTAACTCGACTTGAGTTCGTATTTATTTTATAGCTCAAGTCTGGATTTTTCTAATGGAAAAGTCGATTCACTTAAAATCCTTTTATTTAATTAAATAAACCATTATGGTTTTAAAATGATTATGGCGCTGTTTTTCTGAAAATTTGATTTTTTGACATAACTCAAAATCTATATGACGAAATCAAGATTTTTCTCTTCCACTAGAAAACTATCATTCAATAGGTCTGGGCGTTTCTGGTTTCATCGAATTCCGACTTATCTCGAGTTGTATAAACTCAATTGAAGTTCGAATCGCCAATTTACGAACTACCGCGCTGCGGCGAGTTCGTTTTAATTATATTTATATATATAAAAACGTTCTAAAACTTCATTTATATAAATTCAACTCCACTTTAACTCTATTTGAATTTTCTTGATTCAAACTCCATTTTCACTTTTATTTGAATTCTATATTCAAATTCCAATTTCACTTCTATTTGAATTCTCTATTCAAATTCCATATTTCAAATTCCATTTGAATTATATAGTTAAATCCCATAGTTTAAAATTCCATTTGAACGTTATATTCAATTTCTAAAATTTAAATTCCATTTGAATTCCTTTTTGAATTCTACATTCAAATTCCCTATTCAATTCTCTTTGAATCCAAATTCTATATTTATTCTATTTGAATTTTAAATATCCAAACTCCGATTCAATTCTATTTTGAAATTTCAAATATTCAAACTCCTTTTTAACTTTATTATTCAAATTCTACTTAAATCCTCTTATTTGAATTCTATTTCAAATTCCCTTATTCAAATTCTATTCACATTCCTATATTCAAATTCTATATTTGAATTTCCTTTAAATTTTCTATATTCGATATCTGTTTAAATTTTTATATTCAAATTCTAGATTTGAATTCTCTTTGAATTTCTATATTCAATTTCTATATAAAAATCCCATTTGAACCTCTATTCAAATCCCGTTTGAATTTCTATATTCAAACTCCATTTAAATTCTATATTCAAATTTTATAGTTAAACCCCATTATTTTCAAATCTCTATATTTGAATTTCATTTGAACTTTCTTTATTCAAATCCATTTGAATTCCTTTGAATTCAAATTCTATTTCAATTCCTATTTGAATTCCAATTCTATTTCAATTCCTATTTGAATTCCAATTCTATTTTCAAACTTCGTTTGGATTTCTATGTTCAAAACTATTCTCAAACTCCATTCAAATTCTATTTTTGAAATTCTATTTCAAATTCTACTTAAATTTTCTATATCAAATTTCCATTTGAATTCTCATATTCAAACTCTTTAAACAAGTCTCGATTCAATTCCTTTTTGAAATTGATATTTCTATTTTTTTTGAAAATAAATTTCCCTTTTCAATTTCACACTTGTATTTTGATTTCTGAACTATCAAGTGATAATTCTTTTTACTTCATTTATAACTTCGTTATAAAAGAACTATTTATAAACTTTATTTATAAAGGAACTACTTGTTTTATTTTTCGAAACAAGTTTATATTTTTATTCCATTCAAATTTCAAAATTCTATTTAAAAATAGAATTTTCCTTTTTTAGTCTCAAATATCCTTTTCACGATATTTTAAATAATTTAACACTTGGCCCAGTGATATTTAAAACAATCAAATCATCAAATTTTCAATCATTTGATTTTTAACAAGTCATATATGAATATATGAAAACAAGCAAACAAACAAACAGATAATATATTTTTGAGGAATCCAGTTGGATTCCTCTAACCTGTTTTCCTGCATCCACAGACATTAGTCAACAGAAATAATACCCATCCTGCTTCGAGGCAGGATATCGTGGTATAAAAGGGGATCCACTTATATATGTGGGCGTAGGGTCATCCGCTAATGATACTGCGGGCATCCGCTAATGATACTGCGGGAATCCAACCAATCACCAAACCAATATATATATATATATATATATAATAGCAAGCCTATATAACTAATATTTTTAAATCAACCAGAAAGCATTTCAAACAAGCATCAAACAATTATTTTTAAAGAACAAAAATAATTCTAAATAAAAGGTGAGTGAGATTTACTCACCTGATTTGCCGCATATTCATTTAAATTCCAAATCGTCTCAGCTATGAATTTTCTCGAGTCGACAATCTTGCACCTACGAGTATTTATTTTATTTAACGATTATACGACTATTTACTTAAATTAACTTAATGAATAAATAATTAAATTGTTCTATACAAGTTTAAAATTGTTAAGTTTAAAATTTTAACAATATATACCTCACTATCTTGATCAACCATGAATAGAATTCACTGATCAACTTCACTGAAATCTTAATTCACGGGAATACCGCTTCTTCCTCAAATTCCTATTTGAACCTGCCTTGCATCCATCGTCTGTTGCCAACCTCAAACAGCCCTGCATTGCCATTGAAATGTCCCACAACCCTCCACGAGTCTTCCTAGTTCATTACTGCTAAGCCTACAGTCCTTAATCCTAACCCTCTCAAGCACCACAACCTAATTTGATCCAAATAAAATTGTAAGATTTTTGGTCCCTTAATCTTGTTTAACTTCTCCTTTTGCCTGCTGCCGAAATCCCCTTAGTCACGCACCTTCCTTCCCAAATTTCAGACAGCCCATCGAACCCCAATGTCGTATTCCAGAAATCCACAAAATTAACAAACAAAATCCCTATTTTCCAATCGTCGAAACATCAGTTCGAACTCCCCCACAACGCGCCCAATACCAGCCTCGCCCTTCAAGAATCGAAACCCCCTACTCGCGAACGCTCCAGGTCAACATCGAGCTTCAGGTTCTTGCACGGTTTCAAGTCGCGATGCCTCTTCTATCTCCTCCCAAAACCGCAAGCACCTCCACGGGGTTCGAGCTCGATCTGCGCGATAACAGATGAAATCGCGATTTGTATTTTGATTTCTTTTTTTTTCTTTTTTGAACGGTGATCGATTTTGAATGATGAGGAAAAAGAAATAAAGGCAGGCGATTTTGCTGGTTTGGGAAAATAAGAAGGCCGAGGGTTCCATTTATAGAGTGAGCGAGGGAACAGTAAGGACATGGCCATCCAATTTGTGTTTCTTTGATAACGAAAATGGAAGACATAAAATTTGGCTCGAGAGAACTATAGGTCTGTGAAATGAAATGCTTAGGGTGGCTGCTGCACTTCGGTTTGCTTGATATCCAACATTTGGTCGACCTAAATTTTTATTTTTATTTAATTTTAATTTTAATCAATATGAATTTATTTGATTTAAAATACCCATTGATTTCGAACTTTGTTTTCAGCGTAGTGACCGACACCCCTAGCGTTATACTACTATTCTGGATTCAACGGAACAGGTTCCGTGGCCTACTTTGGTCGTATAGAGAAAATATAAATTTTAAACTGACGATTTAAATTAAATTCGATCAAATTATTAATTTGATTTCAAGAAAAATTAATTTTCGATAATTATTATTATCGTTCTAATTCAATACAAAATTTATATTAATCGACTGAATTGTTTTGATTCAGTTCAGAATTCAAATATTTTGTTTCCCGTACTACGATGATTCGATATACTCGATATTAAATCGTATATCGCTTATTAAATCTATAAATTCAATATAAATTTCATTTATACTTTCAATTGAACATTTAAAATAAATTTAAATGTTCAAAAATAAATGGCTAAAAATCCGGGACGTTACATTCCTTCCCCCTTAAAAGAATTTCGTCCCCAAAATTTCTAAGGAAAGAAAAATTCTACAAACCTATGTACCTTTCAAAACATACTTATGCTGAAACTCAACTCTTCATATTCCAACAAATTAGTTCCAACCAAAACTTTTGGTTTTCACACATTTAATCTAAATGATTTACACTCAATTCCAGTTCCATTCAATCTTATTCAAATTGAATTTCACTAATTTATTTATCTCGATCCATTTAACTTGCTTAAGTTAAATTTAAACTTCAGAATTCAAATTCCTGGGTTTTCCTTTCAAATCCTTCTGAAATCACACACACACACACACACACACACAGATATATATATATATATATATATATATTTCCATTTCAAATTCAAAACATTTGAATTTTCAAACTACTTGCTTTCTTTCAAAACAAATTTCGACCAAGAACTTTTCTAAGGTAGCAATTCATCACTTAGAAACTCGAAAATGAACACTGATAATGCTGCAGTCATTATCAGAATTATTTCCCAGCCATTGAAGTGAGTTAGTGCTTTATCACTTTCAAAATCCATTTAAAACGATTTTTATCCAAAATCCTTCCCAAAATAATGCTATATTATTCTAATATACTTTGAAAGAAAAAAATACTTTCCAACCTTCCGGGATTTAAATTCCAATTTACAGTTTGAATTCAATTTTAATTCTTCTCATTTGCATATATTTCATTCTTATACAAATTATGTTTGGTTATAAATAACCATTTCAATTTTATAATCTCATATGATTATAATAATAGAAACCAACTCATCCATATATATTATAATAATTTAGAAAAATTATTCCTTTCCTATCAAAATAAAATTTTGGGTAAGATTATTTCATTTACCCACTTTAAAACAATATTATGTCAATTCTTCTGTTCAAGAGTTTAGAAACTCCTACCGACGTTGTGGCGTCCCACGATTCGACCAGAATTCATAAAGCACTCAACAGACAAGCCAACATAATATAAAACAATTTTTATATCAATTTACAAATACGCTCTCTCATATATACGCTCAACTCATTCTAGGGTACTACTGACCCTATCTCTAATGAGTAAACCCCCACCAAAGCCTAGGTGTTCGCTAAACCTAAGCTCTGATACCACTGTAACGACCACGGGATTTTCGACTCCGAAAATCGACACAAAACCCAGCGTCGACTGTTCAGACATTGAAATTACCGAATCATTTATAGAAAGAAATTAGAGGGTGAGATAGAAAAGATAGAACTAATAGAATAGAAGAAGAAGAACACAACTGAGCATAATCAAAGTAAACACGAATCTCACAGCGGAACGAATAAAATATGTTATATAAAATAAGCTTTGAAATACAAATCTGTTTTGTACATATATATATACCAACATCAGAGTACATCATAACATTTGATACAGCGGAAATAACTCTAAAATAACTAGCGGTGAAGCCTCCTGCTTCCAGCTCCTTCAAGGGTATCTGTAAAAGCCTGAAACACTTGACTGCCTGTACAAATTTGGGCACCCAAGAGTTTAGGAAAAACAAAACAAAACAAACTCTGGGTCAGTCATGGGACTGGTGTGAGTAAACTCCAACCATATGGTTTAACTTCAAAGATCTTTCGAAAGAAAAGGATAATAGTAAGACCAGTCCACACATAAATACGGATGGTTTTTACCTTACCATAACCGAAACCATTTTTGATATCAAAATCCAGTGATATTATAATAATGTCTAATCAAATAAATATCCAAATAGTAGAACGCTTGCATCTCAAGCTCTACATATATAGTATAAAATCAAAAACCGCAGGGCGCTTATTGGAGATTGGATTCCAACTATGACAAGGTATGGGACCACCTTCCGACAGTGTATCTCTAGAGACGAATACACCTGGGTTCAACAAGAACGTCTTGCAACCCGGCCCACACATGACCGACCACTCATTTCGCTTGAGTGTATCGAATGTATATCACCAACGGTTGGACTCAAACCACCGTTTCCCGAATGGGCAGAATCGATAGATTAAGAAACAAAAGGAATTTCTCTAGATAGGTGATTATACACCATAATGGGTGCGACCCACATAGCCATGCTGCCTGCCCGATTTTTGTCATTTCCCGGGTTGTGAAGCTTGAGGCTACGTCTATCTTTTAGAACATCTGGCCACCATAAACTTTGAATGCCACATCGTCAAACCCATCAAATAACTAGTTGACCTTTCCAAAAATATTACGGGTATAAAAGCTAAGAGAAACGAATTTCTCCGCCACCAGACGTAATACCTTGAAAAGATCGTCTTATGCGATCGTTAGGAATACTCTGTCAGACATTCGTCCATACAAGTTGTCCTAGGACTGGACAAACATAACAGCTCTTTGAATTTCACTCCGTCTTCGATTATCTTCAGCATAATCTAATTCGCAACGCATATGCCTATACGGAGTGGTTCTCGGATATTAAATCCAACCGGTCTCTCCGTATTGACAACGATGGTAAAAATCTTTGATAGCCGGTGTTTTAACTATCAAAGGAAAAATAAACATCCATCAAACAGCCATCAAAAAATTTCACACTCACTGGCCCTTTTCTAATACCTTATACTAAATTCATTCTCTTAGTGAATTCTATATATATCGTTATATCGATTTCTATTATCAAAATTTCTTAAAAATATTCTAACTCCCTAAATTTCCGGAAAAATTCGCCATAACCTCCCCTGCACCGGGAGCATCGGGAAAATCCCCAAACCGCCACACAGGCCTCTCCATTCAAAAAGAAAATCAAAAAGCCAAGCGGCTTGCCGATTCGGCGCATAAAACCTCATATGGAAATTGAAACATGTACCTTGTTGTCGGGCACTTAATAATATTCTTCATACCCTTCATTCACTTCATCCCATACCTGTTTAACATGTATATGCCCATTTCCAACTCATTTCAATTGGTCCAATCATTTTATCTCAATTCGCTAATTTGTTTTCAAATTAGCTTATTTGCTTATTCCATTTTTATTTTGAAAAGTCTCACGTTCAAATATATTTATATTCATTATTACACAAACCAAACTCAAACTCGTCATTCGCTTCCAAATTCCAATTCAAGTTCCATATTCAAAATTTTCAATTACAGTTTACAAATTTAGTTTACTTAACACATGTTAAGTTTGGTCAAAACCTCTATTAACTAATTTAGTTTGAAATTAGTTAACTTCAGTCGAAAATTAAAAATATGATTTTGTCCCAAAAATCGATCCATTAACTCGACTTGAGTTCGTATTTATTTTATAGCTCAAGTCTGGATTTTTCTAATGGAAAAGCCGATTCACTTAAAATCCTTTTATTTAATTAAATAAACCATTATGGTTTTAAAATGATTATGGCGCTGTTTTTCTGAAAATTTGATTTTTTGACATAACTCAAAATCTATATGACGAAATCAAGTTTTTTCTCTTCCACTAGAAAACTATCATTCAATAGGTCTGGGCGTTTCTTGTTTCATCGAATTCCGACTTATCTCGAGTTCTATAAACTCAATTGAAGTTCAAATCGCCAATTTATGAACTACCGCGCTGCGGCGAGTTCGTTTTAATTATATTTATATATAAAAAAACATTCTAAAACTTCGTTTATATAAATTCAACTCCACTTTAACTCTATTTGAATTTTCTTGATTCAAACTCCATTTTCACTTTTATTTGAATTCTATATTCAAATTACAATTTCACTTCTATTTGAATTCTCTATTCAAATTCCATATTTCAAATTCCATTTGAATTATATAGTTAAATCCCATAGTTTAAAATTCCATTTGAACGTTATATTCAATTTCTAAAATTTAAATTCCATTTGAATTCCTTTTTGAATTCTACATTCAAATTCCCTATTCAATTCTCTTTGAATCCAAATTCTATATTTATTCTATTTGAATTTCAAATATCCAAACTCCGATTCAATTCTATTTTGAAATTTCAAATATTCAAACCCCTTTTTAACTTTATTATTCAAATTCTACTTAAATCCTCTTATTTGAATTCTATTTCAAATTCCCTTATTCAAATTCTATTCACATTCCTATATTCAAATTCTATATTTGAATTTCCTTTAAATTTTCTATATTCGATATCTGTTTAAATTTTTATATTCAAATTCTAGATTTGAATTATCTTTGAATTTCTATATTCAATTTCTATATAAAAATCCCATTTGAACCTCTATTCAAATCCCGTTTGAATTTCTATATCCAAACTCCATTTAAATTCTATATTCAAATTTTATAGTTAAACCCCACTATTTTCAAATCTCTATATTTGAATTTCATTTGAACTTTCTTTATTCAAATCCATTTGAATTCCTTTGAATTCAAATTCTATTTCAATTCCTATTTGAATTCCAATTCTATTTCAATTCCTATTTGAATTCCAATTCTATTTTCAAACTTCGTTTGGATTTCTATGTTCAAAACTATTCTCAAACTCCATTCAAATTCTATTTTTGAAATTCTATTTCAAATTCTTCTTAAATTTTCTATATCAAATTTCCATTTGAATTCTTATATTCAAACTCTTTAAACAAGTCTCGATTCAATTCCTTTTTGAAATCGATATTTCTATTTTTTTTGAAAATAAATTTCCCTTTTCAATTTCACACTTGTATTTTGATTTCTGAACTATCAAGTGATAATTCTTTTTTACTTCATTTATAACTTCGTTATAAAAGAACTATTTATAAACTTTGTTTATAAAGGAACTACTTGTTTTATTTTTCGAAACAAGTTTATATTTTTATTCCATTCAAATTTCAAAATTCTATTTAAAAATAGAATTTTCCTTTTTTAGTCTCAAATATCCTTTTCACGATATTTTAAATAATTTAACACTTGGCCCAGTGATATTTAAAACAATTAAATCATCAAATTTTCAATCATTTGATTTTTAACAAGTCATATATGAATATATGAAAACAAGCAAACAAACAAACAAATAATATATTTTTGAGGAATCCAGTTGGATTCCTCCAACCTGTTTTCCTGCATCCACAGACATTAGTCAACAGAAATAATACTCATCCTGCTTCAAGACAGGATATCGTGGTATAAAAGGGGATCCACTTATATATGTGGGCGTAGGGTCATCCGCTAATGATACTGCGGGAATCCAACCAATCACCAAACCAATATATATATATATATAATAGCAAGCCTATATAACTAATATTTTTAAATCAACCAGAAAGAATTTCAAACAAGCATCAAACAATTATTTTTAAAGAACAAAAATAATTCTAAATAAAAGGTGAGTGAGATTTACACACCTGATTTGCCGCATATTCATTTAAATTCCAAATCGTCTCAGCTATGAATTTTCTCGAGTCGACTATCTTGCACCTACGAGTATTTATTTTATTTAACGATTATATGACTATTTACTTAAATTAACTTAATGAATAAATAATTAAATTGTTCTATACATGTTTAAAATTTTAACAATATATACCTCACTATCTTGATCAACCATGAATAGAATTCACTGATCAACTTCGCTGAAATCTTAATTCACGGGAATACCGCTTCTTCCTCAAATTCCTATTTGAACCTGCCTTGCATCCATCGTCTGTTGCCAACCTCAAACAGCCCTGCATTGCCATTGAAATGTCCCACAACCCTCCACGAGTCTTCCTAGTTCATTACTGCTGAGCCTACAGTCCTTAATCCTAACCCTCTCAAGCACCACAACCTAATTTGATCCAAATAAAATTGTAAGATTTTTGGTCCCTTAATCTTGTTTAACTTCTCCTTTTGCCTACTGCCGAAATCCCCTTAGTCACGCACCTTCCTTCCCAAATTTCAGACAACCCATCGAACCCCAATGTCGTATTCCAGAAATCCACAAATTTAACAAACAAAATCCCTATTTTCCAATTATCGAAACATCAGTTAGAACTCCCCCACAACGCGCCCAATACCAGCCTCGCCCTTCAAGAATCGAAACCCCCTACTCGCGAACGCTCCAGGTCAACATTGAGCTTCAGGTTCTTGCACGGTTTCAAGTCGCGATGCCTCTTCTATCTCCTCCCAAAACTGCAAGCACCTCCATTGGGTTCGAGCTCGATCTGCGCGATAACAGATGAAATCGCGATTTTAATTTTGATTTCTTTTTTTTCTTTTTTGAACGGTGATCGATTTTGAATGATGAGGAAAAAGAAATAAAGGCAGGCGATTTTGCTGGTTTGGGAAAATAAGAAGGCCGAGGGTTCCATTTATAGAGTGAGCGAGGGAACAGTAAGGACATGGCCATCCAATTTGTGTTTCTTTGATAACGAAAATGGAAGACATAAAATTTGGCTCGAGAGAACTATAGGTCTGTGAAATGAAATGCTTGTGGAGTGGTTTTCGGATAATATATCCAACCGATCTCTCCGTATTGACAACGGTGGTCAAAACACTTCGATAATTGGTTATTTAACTATCGAAGTAAAACAAACATCCATTTAAATGTATAACTAAACATCACACAGTCACTGGCCCTTTTATTTTAACATTAATTTTCCAGTTTCCCATATCTTCCTAGATATTTTCCAAAACCCGTTTAGCCCTTTACATTTCTTGGAAAACATTTCCAGTTATTATAAACTTTTATTCTCCCATATTCCAGATATATATTGTTAACGTTTGAAAAACATTCTCATCCTTTCACATTTCTTACTCTCGGTATATTAGAAAATATACGTTATTTACATTTGGAAAACATTTCCAATTTCCATTTTAACTACTTAATCTGCAAACATTTTCTTTTTAAATCCTTATTTACTTTGAAATGTGAACATTTATTTCTTATAGCAATCTGATTTCGTTTATCAAATAATTCTTTATTTAGATAATAAATACCACTATAACTTAATGTCGACCTCCTGTTTGATTAAAACTCGTTTAGCCTTCCTTTATTTCCGAAATAACAATATATATAATGTGTTCAACATTCAAGTACCATTTATTATATGATCCAGAACAATGTCGAATGACATGTTATATAAACTCAAATGTTTTTATCACATTCCCAAATTTTAGCGAGTTCCCTTTAGTACGGGTAATATACATATATCAGATCTCAGTTATTTACTTATACTTCCAGCTTCGTATAATTCATTTACACTTCTTCGGGGAAAAACATAATTATTCTCTTATCACTTGGGATAAGTGAATTTCGAACCTTTCTAGGGAATAGTGTTATATATAATAATCATGCTTAAGCTTGGTTCACAACGCCAATTTATGGTTATAGTTTTAAAAACTTGCAATACGCTGTAATTTTCCCCTTTTATAACTAATGCAATACGCTGTATGTGACAACCGCGAGATTCGAACCCCCAACCTCCTAGAAAGCAACACCACGCACTAACCACTGTGCTAAAAGATCTTTTTGTGTTAGCTTTTCGAGAGGGGTGTTACAGACTACCCCCTTAAAGAGCCCAACGTCCTCGTTGGCTCATATCACTCACCACCCAGGCGTTGTGCATGTAACCTTCATCAGTACCACACCGACTGACATCCGCAGCATTACACACACAATTCCGGCTGGGTATAGGCTCTGATACCAAATGTGACAACCGCGAGATTCGAACCCCCGACCTCCTGGAAAGCATCACCACGCACTAACCACTGTGCTAAAAGATCTTTTTGTGTTAGCTTTTCGAGAGGGGTGTTACACTGTAATATTCCCCCTTTCTAACTAATATCGACGTCTCTATCCATTACAAATTAATACCATCCCTTGATAAAAGTGAAGGCGTTCAAGTTGGGGTGTTTTATTTACCTCTCAGACCTTGATCAACGACGTTCTTATCTTAGGATAGATAAAAATATGTAACTCTGACTCCTTATTACTTTAATATCCCCTAAACAGTATTTCTTATTTTATTTTGGAATATGGTTTTACAAAACCATATCCTTACTTTGAAAGCTTGGTTGATTATGATTATTTATATTAAACATTAACTCTTCGCTTCATCTTCCTTATACAATTCCATTTGTAATTAACTTTCTGCTTTCCATTAGAATCATTTTAGCTAATTCAAGTAAACCTTTCATACAAAATCAATATTATCTTAAATGAATTCCATTTAAGAACAATTTCTTTAATTAAAGAATTAAAGAATTAATAAACTTCATCATTTGCTGAAGTAAACAGTTTACTTCGTTATTAATTTAAAACAGATTAGTTGCTTTCCTTACACATATTAACTAATTATATTAGTTCAATAATCATTTGAACTACATTAAATAAAAAGGTAATTACTAATTGAGAAATCTTATTGATTTAAACAATTAATTTCTAAGCTATTATCACTTGATTAATTGAGGATCAATTAATCAAACAATCATTTTCAAACAAACAGTTGATTCAATCAACTTCAAATCATCAGTTAATTTGTTACCCGATCTTAATTACTTCTTACCATCAGTTTAATATAATTGGTCTAAAACACTACTTAACAATTTGTCTTAAAATGGTTATCTAAAATATTAGCTCACAGGTAACTATAACTTCACTTACGTATAACCCTATATAAACTGTCAAAACAATCATTTATATTTACTCTATAAAACTGGCTATAGAATGTTTATAATAGAATTTCTATTATAATTTAAAACTCCGCTTCAATTATAAAAATATAATTTTTATAATTTAACTTCGTTGATTTTCTTGACGGAAAATCAACGTCTTAACAAAAAGATGGACTTATGGTCGTCTGCGACCAATTCCTTAATCAACCTCGTTTATTGATTTAGTCACACTAACATTGCATTTCCATTCAACATAAATATCCAAACGGGTTTCTCAATGTCATTGGGTTCAAACAGTGCATATATAAATAATATAAGCAACGGTACATATAAATATTGAGGAATCCGGTTGGATTCCACTAACCGGTTTCCTGCATCCACAGATGTTAGCCAACACAATTAACACTAGTTCTATACTAGGGAATATTATAATCAATGGAACCAGTGTCCAACCAATGATATGTATATATGCGACGATATACATTATTCAACCAATTTAATGGTAATCTACCTAAACGACCATCACACAACATTCAAGCAATATTAAAATATAATTAAAATATTTTAAAATAGATCAGAGTTAGTGAGTTTACTCACCTTGAGCGTTAACCGTTAAATAACGATTTGTGTCGGTTGATTTTATCATGAAATTTCAGTGGCTCAGTTTGCCGTGAAATCAGTTCCCCAATGTAGATCTCGTCATTTTGATTTCAACGGGTCCTGGTCATATTCGATTCTCCCTCCTTCATGCTACTCATGTATCCGTCAAAAACTCAGCACGTGATTCCTTTCATGCGTGAACTTCAATACCAATCCACTTCCAGTTCGCACTGCACTTCTTCTGTCCTGTGTTCTTTATTAACATGCTTCAGCTTCTCAACTCCCCATAACACCAATTCCGCTTCGCCAAATACATGAAAGGAATAGCCTCTCCATTATATTATCACCATTAACCGACAACCATGTATTCCATTATAGTTCTACACAGCACAGCTCACGTGGAGCCATCACCATTACCCTTCATTTAGTTTGCTACCTTTTTGTTCCGAATATCCTACTCCTCCCCTTCACATCAACTTGATAACCCATACACTCACTACACCACTTCCCTCTCTGACATTTTGACAAACATATTGGTTGTGCTACTATCACTTACACCATTGCCGAAGTTTCATGTTATCAACATTTATAAACACTACACCCCCTACATAACGCATGTAATACCAACGCACCATCCAGTTCAACATGTTCCGCATTCACTTCTCTTTCACTTTATATCTCTCTGTCCCTCTTTTTCATAACCATTATCAAACCCACTACCCAGTTTAAAGTCACGCTTGTTCCCCCCTTAAACAGTTCTTCCATCCAGTTCCTCTCCCTATCGCAAGAGCAACCCACACGTGTAACTGCTTTTATATGAACGCAGTTTCAGCAAGACCCTCCAACACCATTTTAAATTGTTCCTTCTCCCCTAAAGATAACTCTCCAACAACACCACTCATACACCGTTGACCGTACATCCTCCATCCCATACATTTGCGAAGATTAGCTCAAGCTTCCCATTCAAGTGAGAATAGCCAGCTCGCATACCTCATTCTTGCTTGCGGTTTGCGCTCGCACTTCGTCTTGCTTTTTAATCTCTTTCTTTCTTTTCCTTTTTCTTCGTTTGGGTTTGGTTTTTGTTTTGCCATGAAGAAGGCTTCGGATCTGAATGTGAAAGAACTAAATAGCGTGTATTTAAACAGTGAGGAAGTTTGGTTCCCTCGTATACTTTATTGTCAAGTAATTGGTAGTGGTAGGCTGCTGATTTACTTGTTAGGTAGCTTTCATTTTCAAAGTTAAGCATATGGAACATTAAATGTAGGTCTGTCATCTTTCGGTAGGCATGTGCACTTCACTCTGCTATGCATGCTATGACCATGCCATTAACACGTTAAGTTTGTGCACTTATTTCGAGTGTATTGTATTGTTTATATTTTCTTAGCTATTAAGTCATATGCTCGATAAATTTAAAATTACCTGAATAATATGAATAGAGACATTAGGTCTGTAGATGGGTCTTGAAATTTTCTTCCAAGGTCTAGAGTGTTGATTTGCCTTGTCATAGCTTATAGTGGTATGGTTTGTTTTCATCACGATGAAGGAACATGCATTGTATTTATAAATGTTTTGTTTTGAATTAGATATTTATTTAAGGTACCCATTGCATAAAAATAAGTCCGTATATGGACTACTACAAACAAAAATAAAAATATGGTCGTGTCCAGCGAGGTGCCGCAATCCCAAAAATATAATAATATCGATAGTTTAACTTATATTTTGAAACCCCAAAATATTGATTAAGGGTGCAAAATACTCCGAATAAAAAATTGCGTATTTAATTAATTAAAAATTATATTAAAATTCTAAAAATTAAATTATCACTATGTCTCAAAAGAACCTTGTCCAAATTCGTATCCGATATCTAGTTATTTCAAATAAACCGTTATGGCCAAAAACGAATATGCCGCTGCTTTTCTGAATATTTAATTTGGACATAACTTCCCATTTATAATACGAAATCTTGGTTTTTCACTTCCATTAGAAAGATACTGTTTAATGGATTTAAACTTCCTTATTTCGAAGAAATCCGAATAATAACGGGTCCTGTACACTCAGTTGAAGTTCAGAACGTTAAATTATGAACTGCCGCGATATTACGGGCACGATTATATTTAATATATATTTTTATACGTTCAACTTCATTTTAATTAATATATAAATCCAATTATATTACGAATTCAATATTTAAACTGATTTAAATATTCAAATATAAACCGATAAAAATGCGGGACGTTACATTCCTTCCCCTTAAAAGAATTTCGTCCTCGAAATTACTAAGGTAGGAAAAATGTTATATTCCCTATTAATTTCGTTAAAAATCATCTGTGTATTATTTCTTAACTTCTGGTTCAACTGAATCAATTAATTAAGATATTAATTTATTTCCACTGATTTCCAAAGTTCAGAAAATCTTTTATCACCTTAAAATTCCGATAAATTTTGCCAGCATCTTCTCTACTCGGCTCAATCAGAACTACTACAACTTGCCTCACTGGGGCTTTTCCAATCCAAAAGAAATTCAAACAGCCAAATGGCTTGCCTAATATACTCATAGAAATCTCATATCCAATATAAAATATGAATATGTACCTTTTTGTTTGGCATTCCACTCTATTTCTTCCATTTGTTGTCCAACAAACATATACCATTTCATTTCCACTTGTTTTCCATTAAAATTATCCTCGAACCACATCATCCACTTATAACTCCATTCAAACTCCAATTCTAAAATCAATTCCAACTCTTAATTCATCAATTCAATTCCATTCCAGATTATCTCTAATCCAAACCAATTTTTATTTGACTTAATTGAATTTCTATTTATTTACTTCATAAGTAAATTTTAAATTCCGAAATTCAAATTCTTGTGTTTTATTTCAAATTAGCTTGAAATAATATATTTTTACATATAATAATAGAAATTCAAAACATTTGAATTTTTGACAAATCGTTTTCTCAAAACAATTCAAAAATAAAATATTTGGTAGTAACCCGTCACTTAGAACTCGAAAATGAACACCGATGATGGTCGACTTCATCATCAGAATTATTTTCCCGCAACCGAATTGAGTTCAACACTATATTACTTTCAAAAAAACATATTTATATTTGAAAATTACTTCAAAATATCTTTCACAGCACTTGGAAAACAATTTCAAATCTCCCAGGATTTTAAAATTCTCATATATTTAATCCAAATATTATTTCCAACTCTTTTCCAAGTTCCCAGAGTTTCATTTCAATTCTGGTTTTTAAATTCAGATTTAGTTCATCTGATTTTTCATATTATGCTAATATAATATTTCAGTTGGTTATTTATATAACCAACTCAATTATAAATCTTATTTGATCATAATAACGATCAATACTATAATAATCTCAAGATATATACTCCTTTTTATATCGAAATATATTTTGGGTAAAATTATTTCATTTACCCTCTTTTTAAAACATAATCTGTCGAATTCCTCTGTTCAAGAGTTAAGAAATACCTATTGAAACAGTTTGCATTACTGTTTCGACCAGAATTTATAAACCACTCGACTGACCAGTCAACACAATATAAAACAGTTTTTATACTAATTTACAAATATGCGCTCATATATATACATACTAAACTCAATCTAGAGTATTTCTAATTCCATCTCTATTGAGTTTCGCCACAGAGCCAAGGTAAACACTTAACCTTCAGCTCTGATACCACTGTAGTGGCCGCGGAATTTCGACCCAGAACAACATCAAATAACATGTTGACTATTCAAGTATCGAAAACACTGGGTCATTAATAGAAACAAATTAGAGGAAGAGAAAGATAAGATAGAACTAATAGAATAGAAGAAAAAGGCGAAGAATATCAGAATCTAAACAGTATCAGAGTAAACACGAATCTCACAACGGAACAATAAAAGATAATGTATAACATAACTTTTTGAAATAAAAATCTAAATTTGTATATTTACATACCATATCAGAGTACAACACATGATACATCACAGCGGAAATAATCTCTAATAACTAGTGGTGAAGTTTCCTGCTTTGAGCTCCTCCAAGTGAATCTGCAAAGCCTGAACACTTGACTGCCCGTACAAATTTTGGGCACCCAAGAGTTTAGGGAAAACACACAAAATAAACTCTGGGTTAGTCATGGGACTGGTGTGAGTAAACTCCAACCATATTGTTTAATTTTGAAAACCCTTTTGAAACAAAAGGATAATAGTAAGACTAGCCCATACATAAACATGGACGGTTTTTACCTTACTATAACCAAACCATTTTTGATATCAAAATCCAACGATATTATATGTCTAATCAAATAAATAACCAAATAGCAGAACGCTTTCATATCACGATCCATATACATAGTATAAAATCAAAAACCGCAGGGCGCTTATTGGAGATTGGATTCCAACTATGACAAGGTATAGGACCTCCTCTCGATCATTGTACTCTAGAGGGGATACACTGGGGTTCAACAAGAACATCTTGCAACCCGGCCCACACATGACCGACCACTTATTTCTCTTGAGTGTATCGAATATATTTCCACCTACGGTTGGTCCCACATAACCGTTATCTGAAGATACAGAAATGAAAGAAGAACAAATACGAATTTTCTCCAGATGGTGACAATACACCCTTATGGGAATTACCCACATAGCCATGCTGCTTGCCCGATTTTTGTCATTTCTCGGTTGTGAGGCTTGAGGTTATAATCGCTCCAGAACATCTGATCACCATTCACTTTGAATGTCACATCGTCAAACCCATCAATTTGCTAATCGACTTCCAAAAATATCAAGCGTATAAAAAGCTAAGAGGAATGAATTCCTCCGCCACTAGACGTAATACTTTTAAGAGATCAATCGTGCGTGATTTGTTCGGTATACTCTATCAGACACTCATCCATACAAGTTGTCCTGGGACTGGACAAATAGAAAACATAATTTTGGAACAGAACGACCCTTGCATTTCACTCCGTCTTCAATTATCTTCAGCATAATCTAATTCGCAGCGCTTATGCCTATACGGAGTGGTTTTCGGATAATATATGCAACCACTCTCTCCGTATTAACAACGATGGTCAAAACACTTCGATAGTTGGTTATTTAACTACCGAAGTAAAACAAACATCCATTCAAATGTATAACTAAACATCACACAATCACTGGCCCTTTTATTTTAACACTAATTTTCCAGTTTCCCAATTCCTAGATATTTTCCATAACTTGTTTATCCCTTCACGTTTCTTGGAAAACATTTCCAGTTATTATAAACTTTTATTCTCCCATATTCCAGATATATATATATTGTAAATGTTTGAAAAAAATTCTCATCCTTTCACATTTCTTATTTCCGGTGTATTAGAAAATATACGTTATTTACATTTGGAAAACATTTCCAATTTCCATTTTAACTACTTAATCTGCAAACATTTGCTTTTTAAATCCTTATTCACTTTGAAATGTGAACATTTATTTCTTATAGCAATCTGATTTCGTTTATCAAATAATTCTTTATTTAGATAATAAATACCAATATAACTTAATGTCGACCTCCTGTTCGATTAAAACTCGTTTAGCCTTCCTTTATTTTCGAAATAACAATATATATAATGTGTTCAACATTCAAGTACCATTTATTATATGATCCAGAACAATGTCGAATGACATGTTATATAAACTCAAATGTTTTTATCACATTCCCCAATTTTAACGAGTTCCCTTTAGTACGGGTAATATACATATATCAGATCTCAATTATTTACTTATACTTCCAGCTTCGTATAATTCATTTACACTTCTTCGGGGAAAAACATAATTATTCTCTTATCACTTGGGATAAGTGAATTTCAAACCTTTCTAGGGAATAGTGTTATATATAATAATCATGCTTAAGCTTGGTTAAGAACGTCAGTTTATCGTTATAGTTTTAAAAACTTGCAATATGCTGTAATTTTCCCCTTTTATAGGTAATGCAATACACTGTAATATTCCTCCTTTTTAACTAATCTCGACGTCTCTGTCCGTTACAAACTAATACCATCCCTCGATAATAGTGAAGGCGTTCAAGTTGGGGAATTTTATTTACCTCTCAGACCTTGATCGACGACGTTCTTATCTTAGGATAGATAAAAGTACGTAACTCTAACTCCTTATTTCTTTAATATCCCCAAAATAGTATTTCTTATTTTATTTTGGAATATGGTTTTATAAAACCATATCCTTACTTTGAAAGCTCGGTTGATTATGATTATTTACATTAAACATTAACTCTTCGCTTCATCTTCCTTATACAATTCCATTTGTAATTAACGTTCTACTTTCCATTCGAATCATTTTACCTAATTCAAGTAAACCTCTCATACAAAATCAATATTATCTTAAATGAATTCCATTTAATAACAATTTCTTTATTTAAAGAATTAAATAATTAATTAACTTTATCATTTGCTGAAGTAAACAGTTTACTTCATTATTAATTTAAAACGGATTAGTTGCTTTCCTTACACATATAACTAATTATATTAGTTCAATAATCATTTAAAATACATTAAATAAAAAGGTAATTATTAATTGAGAAATCTTATTGATTTAAACGATTAATTTCTAAGCTATTATCACTTGATTAATTGAAGATCAATTAATCAAATAATCATTTTCTAACAAATAGTTGATTCAATCAACTTCAAATCATCAATTAACAAAATCATCAGTTAATTTGTTACCCGGTCTTAATTACTTCTTACCATCAGTTTAATATAATTGGTCTAAAACACTACTTAACCATTTGTCTTAAAATGGTTATCTAAAATATTAGCTCACACGGAAATTATAACTTCACTTACGTATATCCCTATATAAACTGTCAAAACAATCATTTATATTTACTCTATAAAACTGACTATAGAATGTTTATAATAGAATTTCTATTATAATTTAAAACTCCGCTTCAATTATAAAAATATAATTTTTATAATTTAACTTCGTTGATTTACTTGATGGAAAATCAACGTCTTAACAAAAAGATGGATTTATGGTCGTCTGCTGCCAATTCCTTAATCAACCTCGTTTATTGATTTAGTCACACTAACGTTGCATTTCCATTCAACAAAAATTTCCAAACGGGTTTCTCAATGTCATTGGGTTCAAACAGTGCATATATAAATAATATAAAACAACAATACATATAAATATTAAGGAATCTGGTTGGATTCCTCCAACCGGTTTCTTGCATCCACAGATGTTAGCCAACACAGTTAACACTAATTCTATACTAGGGAATATTATATTCAATGGAACCAGTATCCAACCAATGATACGTATATATGCGACGATATATATTATTCAACCAATTTAATGGTAATCTACCTAAACGACCATTACACAACATTCAACCAATATTAAAATATAATTAAAATATTTTAAAATAGATCAGAGTTAGTGAGTTTACTCACCTTGCGCGTTAACCGTTAAATAACGATTTGCGTCGGTTGATTTTATCATGAAATTCCAGTGGCTCAGTTTGCCGTGAAATCAGTTCCCTAGTGTAGATCTCGTCATTTTGAATTCAACGGGTCCTGGTCGCATTCGATTCTCCCCCTTCATGTTACTCAAGTACCCGTCAAAAACTCAGCACGTAATTCCTTTCATGCGTGTACCAATCCACTTCCAGTTCGCACTGCACTACTTCCGTCCTGTGTTCTTTATTAACACGCTTCAGCTTCTCAGCTCCCCTCAAGACCAATTCCGCTTCACCGAATACATGAAAGGAACAGCCACTCCAGTATATTATCACCATTTGCCAACAACCATGTATTCCATTATGGTTTTACACAACATAGCTCATGTGGATCCATCACCATTACCCTTCATTTAGTTTGCTACCTTTTTGTTCCGAATATCCTGCTCCTCCCCTTCACATCAACTTGATAACCCATACACACACTACACCATTTCCCTTTCCGACATTTCGACAAACACATTGGTAGTGCTACTATCACTTACGCCATTGCCGAAGTTTCATATTATCAGCATTTATAAACACTACACCCCCTACATAACGTATGTAATACCAACGCACCATCCAATTCAACATGTTCCGCAATCACTTCTCTTTCACTTTATATCTCTTTGTCCCTCCTTTTCATAACCATTTTCAAACCCACTACCCAGTTTAAAGTCACGCCTGTTCCCCCCTTCAACAGTTCTTCCATCCAGTTCCTCTCCCAATCGCAAGAGCAACCCACACGTGTAACTCCTTCTATATGAATGCGGTTTCAGCAAGACCCTCCAACACCATTTTAAACCGTGCCTTCTCCCCTAAAGATAACTCTCCAACAACACCACTCATACACTGTTGACCGTACATCCTCCATCCCATACATTTGCAAAGATTAGCTCAAGCTTCCCATTCAATTGAGAATAGCCAGCTCGCATACCTCATTCTTGCTTGCGGTTTCCGCTCGCACTTCGTCTTGCTTTTTAATCTCTCTTTCTTTTCCTTTTTCCGTTTGGGTTTGGTTTTTGTTTTGCCATGATGAAGGCTTCAGATCTGAATGTGAAAGAACCAAATAGCGTGTATTTATACAGTGAGGAAGTTTGGTTCCCTCGTATACTTTATTGTCAAGTAATAGGTAGTGGTAGGCTGTTGATTTACTTGTTAGGTAGCTTTCATTTTCAAAGTTAGGCGTATGGAACATCAAATACTGGCCTGTCATCTTTCAGTAGGCATGTGCACTTCACTTAGCTATGCATGATATGACCACTCCATTAACACGTTAAGTTTGTGCACTTGTTTCGAGTGTATTGTATTGTTTATATTTTTCTTAGCTATTAAGTCATATGCCCGATAAATTTTAAATTACCTGAATAATATGAATAGAGACATTAGGTCTGTAGATAGGTCTTGAAATTTTCTTCCAAGGTCTAGAGTGTTGATTTGCCTTGTCATAGCTTATAGTGGTATGGTTTGTTTTCTTCACTAGGAAGGAACACGCATTATATTTATAAATGTTGTTTTGAATTAGATATTTATTTAAGGTACCCATTGCATAAAAATTAGTCCGTATACGGACTACTACGGACAAAAATATGGTCGTGTCCAGCGAGGTGCTACAATCCTAGGAATATAATATTATTGGTAGTTTAACTTATATTTTGAAACCCCAAAATATTGATTAAGGGTGCAAAATACTCCGAATAAAAAGTTGCGTACTTAATTAATTGAAAATTATAGTAAAATTCTAAAAATTAAATTATCACTATGTCTCAAAAGAACCTTGTCCAAATTCGTATCCGATATCTAGTTATTTCAAATAAACCGTTATGGCCAAAAACGAATATGCCGCTGCTTTTCTAAATATTTAATTTGGACATAACTTCCCATTTATAGTACGAAACCTTGGTTTTTCACTTCCATTCCAAAGATACTGTTTAATGGGTTCGAACGTTCCTTATTTCGAAGAAATCCGATTAATAACGGGTACTGTACACTCAGTTGAAGTTCAGAACGTTAAATTACGAACTGCCGCGATACTACGGGCCCGATTATATTTAATATATATTTTTATACGTTCAACTTCATTTTAATTAATAGATAAATCCACTTATATTACGAATTCAATATCTAAACTTATTTAAATATTCAAATACAAACCGATAGAAATGCGGGACGTTACACCCTCTTTCCCCCTAAAAATGTCAGTGAACGCCCGACTTTTAAGCTCGAATATCAAGCTGTAGATGCCATGTAATTTAATCAAAACCGCACCCATTTGAAGAGCTCATGTGACTATTTGTTCTTTTTTTAGAAACTATAATCTAATTTGAATTTGTTTGTATGCGATTTAGGGAAATTTTTTGAACAATTTCAGCCGTGATTTAATGCTTAGCGGTGCATTTCTGTAAGGGTTTAAGGAAAATCCGCTTTATACAATTATATATACTATAATATATATTAATATTTAATTAAAGTATGACTTAATTGAAATTTCGTACCCGGTCTGTAACGACCCGTATTTTTACGAACAATAAATAATTTATTCAATTATTTAAATAATGGTTTTATTATTTAAAATGACCAGAATTAAATAATATTGGATATTTAATTAAAAAAAATAATATAATAGAATAATATATTTAATTTCTGAAATAGTCAAAAATAGTGGAATTCACAATATGGTGTGAACTGGATCATCTGTGATATTTAATTCAGTTTAGAATTGAATTAGAATAACGAATATATTATTTTAACGACAGTTGAACGTATAATTATATTATAATTAAAATCGAGCTCGAAATGGCGCTGTAGTTCGTAATTTGGCGATTTGAACTTCAACTGAATGAATAGGGTCCATTTTAAATCGGATTTCTGTGAAACAAGAAACGCTAGGAGCTGGTGAAGTATATTTTTCTGATGGAAGAGAAAAATCAAGATTTCGTCGTGTAGATTTTCAGTTATGTCCAACTCAAATTTTAGAAAAGTCGTTATGGAATTCCTTTACATTTTATATCGATTTATTTATATATTTAAAATGGATTTTTAAATATAGATCGAATATCGATGTAACACTGGATTTGAAATATCGAGTTGTACATCCTAGAGCTGTATGATATTCTATTGTGAATATATACGATAATATTTATTTTTTATATTAAATTTAAATGTTTTTAAATATATTTATATATTTAAAGGGGTTATTTAGCGGTTTAAAAATAGCCAGTTTTTCAAACGACCTCAGAATTTGATGAAACTAATTTTGTTGGATCCGCAACATCAAATTATTGTTAGATTCCAAGTTCCATGATTTTTGGAGTCAGTGTGTGGCCGTACGGATTTTTGAGTGAAAAACAGTCAGTATTTCGATGGTTAAAAATACGCTGTGTGAGCAAACGAAGTCGGAATTCGACGAAACCAGTTTCATTGGGTCCGCAATGTCGAACGGTAGCTGCATGTCCAGTTTCATGATTTTTGGGTATTGTATGTGATCACAGGGATTTTTAAACAGCGAATACGAAAAGCGATAGCTTAAAAAGAAATAAAATAATCGATAAAAAATATTAAAACCATACTACAAATAATCCTAACACCCCAAACCCTAACTCCTAATTTCCTTGGTCAAAATCATTTCCGCCGCTCTTGTTCTTCATGTTACAGTAATACCTCCATCTTCTAAAATCAAAAACAAATCCAAAGAAATCCCATAAATCAAACTACATGTATTTTTGAATTCACTGAGAGATGCTCCTCATTCTAGTATGAGTTTTGTTGGATTCGGTTTCATTTTCTGTTCATTGAAAATGGATAGCGGAGCTAGGGCTTGGGCATGGGTGAGATAAAGATGGTCGGAGGTGGATTCGATGGCCGTGGTAGGGTTTCTGAGGGTAGGCGCATCGGGAAAGGGGGGTTTGGGGAAACTCGAACCTTGTTTGGGTGGTGCGACATCAGGATTCATGGTCAAGAGAGCAGCAGGTCATTTTGGGGAGGGCGACGAGTTAAGCATGGGGGTGGCAGTGTGAGGAGATCAAGGTGCTGAGGTAGTTGGTGACAACGGTGATGTTGTGCGATGACCGATGGCGTGGAGGTGGATGGTCAACCGTTGGTCAAGGGTTCGGTTAGGAGTTTTGAAGAAGCGGGTTACTGAGTTTCAATTTGGGAAAGACAAAGCGGAGCGGGCCTGGGCTTTATGAAGTGGCATTGGGCCGAAATGGGAAGTTTAAGCCCAAGAGTTTTTATTAAAGAAAATTCAAGTTATTTTAAAATAGTGTTAACTTCTAAAATACGTATCTTCTATATACAATATCAGATTGACGAACAGTAAGTTGCGTTGGGATCGTATGGGCGACAGCTACGCGCTGGAACTGACCGGTAGTGGATTCGAGCTCATTACAATTTATGGCAAAATAAATTGTCTAATCTGAATCAATAGACGCAAATCGTTATTTAACGGTTAACGCGAAAGGTGAGTAATCTCACTAACTCTTCTCAGTTATATTTTTATAACATATTTTTATAACTAATAAATAATGGTTGTTTGCTGTGTGTTGGCTGTTTGGTTGAACTGTTACTCAGTTGATTGAAAATATAGATAATGATATAGATATAAATCGTAAATCAAATATTGATTCTGTTTAGCAGAATATTTCATAGCAAATGAAATTGATATTAATTTTATTGTTTAACATCTGTGGATGCTGGGAAACAGGTCGGAGGGACCCAACTGGGTTCCTCAACATTTATTTTACTATTTTTCATATATTGTGTTATATGATGTGATATGAAATCTGTTGTTGATTTTATATGTTGGAATGATACTGATCATTGTTATATGGTATGTCAAATACCATAAGGAATACTGGAATGTTAAAAAGGAAATTTTCAATGTTATATTGAAAAAGAAATATTTATAAAATCAAAAGATTTTATGAAAAGAAAATATTTATTTAGAAAATAAATAGATTAAAAAGGAATATTTATTTGTTAATCAAATAGATAGAATTGTAGGGAAATATTTGTAAACGTTTACAAATAGAATTGAAAAGGAAATATTTGTAAACTATTTACAAATAGAATTGAAAAGGAATATTTATTTGAAAATAAATAGAATAGAAAGAGGAAATATGTGTAAAATAAATAGAAAAGGAAATAGTTAGACTATCAAAGGAATTACTTAAAAAATCAATAGATTTTATATAAAAAGAAAATATTCTATAAATAAATAGAAATACCAAAAAGGGATTTATTTGGTAAATAAATAGATTATAAAAGGAAATACTTGAAAAGTGAATAGAATAGTATAAAAGAGGATTTTATATTTGAAAGGGTTAGACCCGTGCTTCTCACACGGGTAGAACATGCTATGGATTTAAAGCAAAGATTTTAAATAGAATTTATTCTAACCAATAGATTGGGAAGATAAATTTATAAATAATATTTATAAATCGAATGAAATGTTTATCATTGGATAAATAGAATATATATAAGTCAGTACTTATATAGAGAAGTAAAAATTTATTTCAACATCGATATTTGAAACTGAATAAACGTAGAGTTAATCAAAGGAGTTAATCAGTTAGAGTTAGAATTAATCGAATTAGAGAAAGTTGAACATAGTTAATCGAATTCGAATTAATTAAATATTAGATATTCAATTAGAGTTGATCGAATATAGTTATTTGAGATAGAGTTAGTCAAACATAGTTATTTAGGATGTGTTGCCATTTCGTACGACTGCTAGCGTAATTCGCAAGGCTGCAGATAGCCTATGGCGGTCGGATGTTTCCTGAGGGAATCAGGCATGACCATTGTGATCGCTGCTTTCTAGAGTCAAGCAAATGGAGTTAAATTGAATATTAGCCATTCGAAATAAATTAAAATAGACATAGTTATTTGAATATAAATTAATCGAATATTGGTTACTCGATAGGAGTTAAAAAATAAGTTGAGTTAATCAAGTTGAGTTAATCGAGTTGAGTTAGTCAAGATGAGTTAATAAAACCGAGTTAATCCAAATGAGTTAAATCAAAGGAGTTATTCAAAATAATTTATTCGAATAAAATTAAAGGATTTAATTGAATATAGTTCATTCGAAAGGAGGTTAACCGAATGTAAATCATTCGTAGAAAGTTATTCGAATGTAAATCATTCGAAGAGAGATTTTCGAATATAGTTATTCGAATAAAGAGTTATCCAATATAGTTTATTCGAAAAGGAGCTATCGAATAGAGATTATTCGAAAAAGAGAATTATACATTGAATTCGATTATATCGAGTTCGGGAAAGTAATATTTACTTTCCGGTTTAATCAAGATTTACTTATTTATTAATAGATGAGTGGTTTAGTTATTGAGTTAAATTAAGGATAAATGTTACATTTTGAAGTTGGATATTCAAGAAGAAAGGAATTATGACGCTATAGTTAAAATCAATGTTTAAAAATAAAGAAGGGGATTCATAAATAAAACCCGAGTTACGTAAGGAAGTGTTAGAGATTTAAAAGAGTGAACTTTGTCTATTTCGAGGTTAAAAATGTTGTTCAGTTAAGGTCTGAGAGGTAATTATACCCCAACTTGATTGACTTCGTTTTTAACTAAGGGATGGGTAAGGTTCGATAGTGAAGATTGATTAAGTGAATTTAGTTAATGAGTGTAATGGTTTAAATTGGCTTAGTGATGTTTTATTTAATCATCTGTTAAAACAAATGAATAAATTTTGGGAACATTTTCCAAATATAATCAGAGATATTTTCTAATCATAGATAATGAAATGTTGATGAGAAAGAATACTGGAATGACAGTGATACATGAAACAGAGATGGAAATGTTTTCCCATGATTGATGACGTATATTTCCTGAATTTAGAAAATAAGAAATGTTGTGTATATAGAAATGGGAAATGAATAAATTAATGATAATTTCATTAAAGGAGATTAATGTTGATTGATGATTGATCGATCGAATTTTTATCTAGAAATAAGATCGTTGGTTGTACACCTATTTTTCTTTGATAGTTAAATCACCGACTATCGAAGTTTTTGACCAATTTTCCGTCGTCAATACGGAGAGACCGCGATCAGATTCATTATCTGAAAACCACTATGTACAGACGTTAGCGTTGCGATCAAATATGATGGAGATAATGAAGACGGAGTTATGCAACGGCTATCCTGTTTACAGAATAATGCCTTCCGTTTGTCCAGTCCCAGGACAAACGTGAATGGACGAATGTCTGACAAAGTATATCTAACGGATCGCGTAAGTTAATCTCTTCAAACGTACTTACGTCCGAGGGTGGAGGAATTCGTTTCTCTTAGCTTTTTACCCGTGGTATTTTTGGGAAATCAATTTTTGATTTGACGGGTATGACGATGTGGCATTCAAAGTGAATTGTGGTTTGATATTCCAAAAGATACGTTTTGACCTCAAGCCTCATCAACCGGGAAATGACAGAAATCGGGCAGGCAGCATGGCTAAGTGGGTCACTCCCATTAGGGTGTATATCACCTATCTAGAGAAAATCCATTTCATTCTTTTATCTATGATCGATGCTGTCCCTTTTCGGGAGACGGTGGGTCGCTCCCTACCGTTAGTGATATACATTCGATACACTCGAGCGAAATGAGTGGTGGTCAAGTGAGGGCCGGGTTGCAAGATGTTCTTGTTGAACCCAGTGTATTTGCCTCTAGAGATACACTACCGACAGGTGGTCCCATACCTTGTCATAGTCGGAATCCAACCTCCAATAAGCGCCCGCGGTTTTTGTTTGTGTACTATATATGTGGAACGTGAGATGCAAGCGTTCTGCTAGATTGCTAATTACTTGTGATTAGACATTATTATAATATCAGAAAAGTATTGATTTCGAAAACTGTTTTGGGTTATCATAAGGTAAAAACCGTCCGTGTTTATGCGTGGATTGGTCTTACGATTATCTTTTCTTTTAAAAAGGATTTTGAAAAGTTAAGCCAAATGATTTGAGTTTGCTCACACCAGTCCCATGACTGACCCAGAGTTTATTTTGTTTTGTTTTTCCCTAAACCCTTGGGTGCCCAAATTTGTACTGGCAGTCAAGTAATTCAGGTCTTTACAGATATACATAGAGGATCTTGAAGCAGGTGGCTTCAGGAATATATAGCTATTATTATTTCCACTGTGTGTAAGTGTTGTACTCTGATAATGTTATTATACTGTTTTTATTGCAAAGTTATGTTATATATTATATTTTATTCGTTCCGCTGTGAGATTCGTATTACTCTGATTCTGCTTTGTAGTGATTTTCTTCATCTTCTATTCTAATTTTCTATCTTATCTATTCTCACCCTCTAACTTCTTTCTATTAATGATCAGGAATTTCCAATGTCTGAATAGTCAACATGGTAATTTTGTGTTGATTTTCAGAGTCGAAAATCCTAGTTCGTTACACGGTCTGCAAACGAATCCCAACGATTGTCGCCCTAGCCAAATACCCCCATTCCGAACACAACGGGATATGTTTCGTAAATCAATTCGACTATTTCTCTTAGTTTTCATTAAAATTAAAATATAAATTAATATAACTTTAAATATTGAATTAAAAGTACATTTTAATTTACCGGGGCCACACACTGACTCCAAAAATTATGAAATTTAAAATCTAGCTATGTTTTGATGATATGGTCCTAACAAAATTAATTTCATTGAATTTGGAGATTGTTTGAAAAATGACCTTTTTATTAGCTTTCTAATTCAACTGATTTTACCAGACACGTTTAAATTTACTACGCTTACATACCAACTCCAATTGACTTGAAATTTTAAACCTGGCAAAAATTTGACATTCTAGATCCAACAAAATTAATTTCATTGAAAACGGAGGTCGTTTGCAAAATGGCTATATATAATATTAATATATATATAAAAAGTCCATAGCGACTATTTTGAGTTTTAATTTGGATATAACTTATAACTTATAAGGTGAAATCTAATTTTTTTCACATTCGTTTGAAAGAAATAGTTAAATAGATTCTAACGTTTCTTGATTCATGCAATTCTGACTTATATTGAAATATGTACACTCAACTGAAATTAGAAATCGAATTTTCAAACTACCGCGCCATTTCGAGTTCGTTTAAATTGAATTTTAAATTTATACCTTCTAACTTTGATTTAATAGAATTTAAATCGTTTAATCCCAAAATAAATCATTTTAAATCTTTAAAATCAATTAAAAATAAATTTTTATATTGTTTCCAAAAATACGAGTTGTATAATCTCCCTCACTTAAAACTTTTTCGTCTTCGAAAAAGAACAGAGCTGAAAGTTGTTTAACTAACCAACTCAACTTTCATTCTGCCTTGAGTTCTTCAACTTTTTGGTTTCTAAGAACTTTCATATTTTCCTGAAAATTGGCTAACACCCTAAATTTCTAAATTTTTTTCCATAACCTCCTTTGTACGGGTTGATCTAGAAAAATTTATTGGGTCGTATTAGGCACCCAATAAATCAATATATCGCATACAAATCAAATGTGAGTTATCTATGCTCAAGGGAGATGTGTAAAAAATCATTTCTTGACGCACTGATGGGAATTAGTCATAATCCATGTGTCGTATCTAAAACAAGAGAGACATGTACATTTTTGTCATCTCAAGAACCATGTAGGGTTTGTTATTAAATCCTGCAATTTTCCTTTATATGTTATTAAGTCCACAATCACTCTTCAGTTCAACCTGTAATTCAGTCCTCGCGATACAAGCATCTCGCTCGTACGGTAATCCAAACCTCGTCATATAAGCACCAAATGCTTATATGGAATATGATATGTTATGCCATCTTTAGTAGAATGTTATGCGTTGTGATCCATGATTTATTTGTTACTATCCTATGGCGTATTTTTTAATTTCACACAAAACAACCATCACAGAGCACCCAAATCATTCACAGTAGTTTAATATAATAATAAAATTGCGCAACCAACTCATCAAGGTGCAGCTGTTTGTCGGGCACGCAAATTTATTTCTCTACTTAACGGTAAGCTTCCACACAATAACCTATTTAACATGTGTATACATATACACATATATGTATCCAACTCCAATCAAGTTTCAATTTGTTTTAACATTTAATTTGATTTGGCTAAAATTACCTTTCATTCTCATATTTGTTTTATTATTCCAATATATATATGTAGTTAAACTAATAATCATCCATCACAAACAATCAATTGGTTGATTAGCTTTTCGAAAATATAACTTTTATGTACCAAAAAAGTCATATTTTCAATGCCAAATCACAAACAATAAATTCTATCTAAATTTTGGTTCTTACACCAGTCAATTGGAATCATATAGATATCCCACTTTTGAAACTCAACAATAAATACTGATGATGGGATCCCATCATTAGAATCATCCCCGGGCGATTATAGTGTGATTCTATATCTACCCAGTATATTTGAGACTTCATATACACGTGGATCAGACGTATATTCAAAATCTTTTTATACCTGATAGTCCAAACTTAATATAAAATAAAAAATTCAGATACGTATAATAAGATATATTTTCAAAACTAAATTCATCATTTTTTTAATAACACTCTTCAAACTCATTCTAGGGTATTACTAACCCTATCACTAATGAGTTATTCTTATAGGATATTAATAATTCTATCTCTAACAAATTCTTTCGTTTGGTTCTACTGTGTCTTGTTCTCAAGCTTTGTAAGCCAAAGCTCTAATACCAAGTGTTGCGACCCGAACGTCCTGGGCGGCCTAGACTGAACAGGAAGGCAGACTGCTTTGAGAACACGATGCATCATAACACAAAAATGAGAACATTTCATTGCTGTTACAACAATTTACATCAGAGTACAAGAATCAGAGTTCAAATAATTAGTTTACAGTCGAAAAATATCGGAGATTTATATTACAAAACAACGGAAAATAATAGATGAATATAATGTGCAGCGAAAAACATCAACTGCCACAGCTGAAAGAAATACATGGATATAAAGCTTTCCGAATGTAGCTCATGCCATAATCCAGGATCCTGTGAAAAGAAATATCTGCAAATCAAAACTACTAGCTACGCGTGTGGAAAATATGGGCACCTAGAGTTTAGGTGGGAAACAACAAACTCCCAGTCAGTCATGGGACTGGTGTGAGAACTAAAACAATTATTAACTTTATTTTAATCTTGGGTAAATCAAGGGACCACGCCGTATAACACGGAACGGATTTTCCCCGATGAATACCATAAAACAAACAGCGCAATGCTAAAAGGAAAAATGAAGCCATTATAAGACTCAGGTCCCATCACTTAATGCAAACACAAACAAGAGGATAGAGTTTTACCTTATAATGGTCAAACATGCTTGATACGCGAAATTTGTCTTTTATTATTACTATAAGTGTAGAAATCAACTTCAGATATAAATGTATCAATCATAGATGGCATAGGTACCATTATATTATGTCGCCATATAGGTTTACAACTAAAACCAAAAGTCGCATATTGGAAATTGGATTTCCATTTATGAACCGAGGCAAGCGATCGTCTTCATACAAATTAAGAGACACTCTAGAAAATGCCTTAGGACTCGCGCACGTGCACCTGGAGCGGCAGAGCCGGCCAGCCGTAGCTGATTAGGGTTACTCCTGAATAGTACATTCCCGGTCTAATTGGACCGCAATCTTGGTCAGTATGTCAACCATCAAAGGCTTTTTAGTTGGCCATATCTGAGGTACCTTGCTATCCATCAACCACATGAGTAAATTGTCCAGGCTCCAAACCATGACATCACTTCTAACTAGAAGGAAACGTAGTCCTTTATTTTTCTGTTGTCCTCATCCCATTTTTGGTTCATACCGAGGTGTGAAGCTCGCGAATTAACGCTACACAAAGCTGTTCTACTTAAAGATGTGCTTTGATCATCAACCATAAGACTCTTCTTTTCAACGCAAGCCTTAATCCATGCAATTCATCATGCCATATTGTCAATCCATACCATACCATTAATTTCTACCAATATATAACTTCTAAGCCTGTTCATCTCAGAGAAGGGTGTTAAGCATGAGAATAAATCCTCCGCCACCAAACAAATATATATTTAGCAGAGATAAACGAATACAATGCGGAATACAATGTCATACATACAATCCATTTGCAAGTCCATTCTGGGTCTGAACGAAACTGAAGGCACCTTATTCCTCGTCCCATATGTCCAATACAGGAGAGAGGTCCTCGCATATCCGATCGATCTCCATGTATGTATGGACGATCACCACTTATTACCTCGTCTTGGGTGTACAGTCCAATCAGGACATTGATAATCATCCAAACGATGTGAAGATCTCTGGTCTTCAACCACCATCTTCTTCTACTTTTAGTCGTCGTATCAGTTATTCAAAATGGGTTAAACCCGATCTTTCCGAATAACTTGCGTATCTTATAATCAAGTGCTATAAAAACACATCATACGCCTCATTCCAATCCAGAATATTATTTGACTCAAATATTCTTTTCACAATTTAAACCAAATTAATGTATATCAAACTAGTCGGGATTATCGAGCCTTACCGAAGTAATCATTTATTTTATTATCCCAATCCCAACTTGTTCATCCCATGGAGCAAACTAGTGGTACTCCATATCTAACACCCATCGTATTATTGGTAAATTTAATTACCATTTCACGTTTCAAATCTAATTAAAGATTTAACTATTGCATGGAGTAAAACTGGTGGTACTCCATTCTCGAACATTTCTTGAATTCGGTAAATTTAATTACCTTATTCACATTTCAATCTAATTAAAGATTCATTAAAACTCCACTTAGTTTTAATCTCAAAAATCCTTACTTAATGATTATTCAATCTTTTTAGGAAATTAATCCTGTCTTTAACTGGGTTAAAGAACCAATGTTATTAAAAACACAGTTCACAATAAACCCGAATCAACTTCGATTAAATATGGATTCTTCGCGGAAAATAGATCAATATATAATTGATATAAATTTCCGTATCAGACTAAATGGAATAACGGCAAAGCCTTTTAAATTCCATATAAAATAACGGTCTTCCTTCACAGAAGCTCATCTCGATTATTACCATATCGAATTCCATCCAATTCCAATTTAATATATTAAATTGGAAAACTTTACCTTGGAAAATTTACATTAAAACTTAATTAAAAGATTTATAAATTCCAAATCATATCTTCACTATTAATTGGATTAAATAACTAATGTTATTTAAAACATCGCTCACGATAAACCCAAATTCAATTCAATTCCAATTAAATTAATTAATTGGTAAACTTATCTAAATCTTAATAAAAAAATTGTTTTTTTCTCAATTGGATTTAAGAACGGTGTTATTGAAGACACCATTCACGGCAAACCTGAAACCCGATTTGATAATAAATACAAGGCTCTGAATAGAAATCATATCGGCTAATATTCAATATCAAATTATGAAACCAACGGAATCGTATTGGGAGTAACAATATCTGTATCTTCCAAATTCCTCAACGATATCCGTTAATCACGGAATCCAATATTGAAATATTCCGAAGATTATATCCATTCAAATCCATTCCAATTTATACATTGGAAAATTCTGGTTAGATTATGTAAGGACCCGTAACTTCCCCGGTAAGGAAAGAGCGGATACTTTGAGAACAAGCCACAAAAGAACGCAGACAGAAGTTAACATTTCATTGTTTTTTTACAACAATTCCATCAGAATACAAGAATATACAGAGTATAAACAAATAATATACAGAAAATATCAGAGATTTAAATTACATTTAAATACATCGTAGCGGAAAATAATACAAAACACAACTAGAAGTAATACACGGATACAGAGCTTCCCGAGTATCGTTCCATCTGTAAATCAGGATCCTGTGAATATAAATCTGCAAAACCAAAACTACTAGCTGCCCGTGTCAAAATAACGGCACCCAGAATTTAGGTGAAAACAATAAACTCCAGGTCAGTCATGGGACTGGTGTGAGAACTAAAACAATTATTAATCTTTATTTTAAAGTTAGGTAAATCAAGGGACAACGCTGTATAACACGGAACGGGTTTCCTCCCAAGAATACCAGTGCATAAAACAACAACGCAATGCTAAATAAAGAACAATGAAGCTATTATAAGACTCAGGTCCCATCACACAATGCAACGCAAGCCAGAGGATAGGGTTTTTACCTTATAATAGCCAAGAATGCTTGGTACGTGAAATTTCATGTTTTATTATTACTATAAGTGTATAGTATCAAAACAATTTCAATCATTAGTATCAATCATAGACGACATGAGCGCCTCATCCACCTATGTCGCCATATATAGGATTACAACTAAAATCGAAACATCATGTATTGGAAGTTGGATTTCCATCTATGAACCGAGGCCAGGGACCTCAACCGATTTGAGACTCTCTAGCCCGAGCCTTAGGAACAGCCGCAACTGCCCCTTAGAGCGATAGGGCCGGTCCACCGATATGGATTATAATTCCTGAACACTACGTTTCCCCGCCCTTTGGGGCGTAAATGAGCCAATGAATGACTCCATCGGCTTCACATAGTCACCGATATAATCGAGATGCCTCGCAACAGCAACAACCACATAAGTCAAACTCGTCAGGGCGTGTCAAACCACCGACGCCACTTCTAACTAGAAAGAAACGCATGTCCTCCCTGAGGTCCTCTCTCGTTTCTGGTTCACAACCGGGGTGTGAGGCTCGCGAATTAACGCTACACAAAGCTGTGCCACACATGCTGTGCTTTGATCATCAACCACAAGACTCTGCTTTTCAACAGAAGCCTTGATCATTTTCATCTTAGCATGCCACACAGGCAAACCACTCCATGCCACCGATATCCATCAATCACACAGAATGATATCCAATGTTAGACACATAGTCCATTTACAAGTCCGTTCTGGGTCTGAACGAAACCGGAGGCACCTTGTACCTCGCATATCCATCGATCTCCAAATACGTCTGGATGACCACTAACTGATTCCCTCCTCTTGGGTGTACGACCCAATCAAGATCATCAGTAATTATCCAAACGACGTGAAGACCTCCGGTCTTCAACCACCGTCTTCATCTTCGACTCGTCGTTGAATCAGTTATTCGGAATGGGATAAACCCGGTCTTTCTGAATAACTCGCGTATATAATAAACAAGTGTTACACAAACACAACATACGCCTCATTCCAATTCATCAGTCACTAACCGTAAATTAGCAAGAGAATAATTCCCCAAACATTAACCCCGAAGGGCGAAACCAACATCAGATCAATACCCAGGAAACCATTCATCTTAGCCAATCTCCAGGTAGTTGCTAAATTTCACATTCTTAGGGATAGGTTCCCATTAATTTTATCAAAGACAAATTCCTTAAATTTATTCTTTAATCTTCTTTTGAATATCAATTCAACTAGTCGGGATTAGCGAACCACACCGAAGTAATCATTTATTTTATTTCCCAATCCCCACCTATTCATCCCATGAAGTAAAACTGGTCATACTTCATATCTAACACCACGGTGTTATCGGTAAATTAAATCACCATTTCACGTACAAATCTAGTTAAATATTTAACTATCGCTTGGAGCAGAACTGGTGATACTCCATTCTCGATCATTCAATCTAATTAAAGATTCATTAAAACTCCACTTGGTTTTAATCTTTAACTGGGTTAAAGAACCGATGTCATTTAAAACACGGTTCACGATAAACCCCAAAATCACATCACATTTCAATCAGTCCCTAACCGTAAATTAGCAAGTGAGCAATTCACTAAGTATTAACCCCGAAGGCTGAAACCAACATCAGATCAATACCCAGGAAATCATTCAACTTAACTAATCTCCAGTTAGTTTCTGATTTTCTTAACCTCGTTGGGTCTAAGAACAGTATTATTGAAGATACCATTCACAACAAACCCAAATCACATTTGATATTAAATACAAGGCTCTGAATAGAAAATATATCGACTTATATTCAATATTAAATTCTACGACCAACAAAAATCATATTGGAAATAGCAATATAAATATATCTTTCATATTTCCATAACAATATCTGTATAATCACGAAATCCAACATCGAAATATTCCAAAGACTATTTCGATTCAAATCCATTCCAATTCAATTATTGGAAATTCTGGTTATGTAGTAACCCGGATTTTGAGCGGCTTTGGTTATCGACGTAAGCCCGACGTCGATAACCAAAACATCGAAAAATCCCGGTAGTTAATGAAAGAAATCAGAAGGTGAGAATAGATAAGATAGAAACTTAGAATAGAAGAAGAAGAAGAACACAACATCAGAGTAACACGAACCTCACAGCGGAACGAATAACATATAATAGATAACATAACTTTGGAATACAATAGTTATGTATACAATAGCACTTATCAGAGTACAGCACTTACAACAACAGCGGAAATAATAATAGCTATAGAATCCTGAAGCCTCCTGCTCCAAGCTCTCCAAGTGTATCTGTAAAATCCCGACTACTTGACTGCCCGTACAAATTTAGGCACCCAAGAGTTTAGGGAAAACAACAAAATAAACTCCGGGTCAGTCATGGGACTGGTGTGAATAAACTCAAATCATTTAAACAGGTATATGATATCTCATAAGACCACGCCGTGAATACGGAACGGGTTTTTCCCTTATGAGAATCCAAATAACTTTTCAAAGCAATATCATTCTGATATTATAATAATGTCTATGTACAAATAAATACCAATCTAGCAGAAACGCTTGCATCTCACGTTACTACATATATAGTATACAATCAAAATCGTAAGCACGTATTGGATGATTGGATTTCCAACTATGACAAGGTATGGAACCACCTTCCGATCAGTGTACTCTAGGAACGATACACTGGAGTTCAACAAGAACATCTTGCAACTCAGCCACACATGACCGACCACTCATTTCGCTTGAGTGCATCGAATGTACATCACCAACGGTTGGGATCAGCAACCGTTCCCGTATATATATATATATATATATATATATATATATATATATATATATATATATATATATATATGGGACATCATTGATAGATTTACGAAACAAATGAATATTCACTAGATAGGTGATTATACAACCTACTTCGGTGCGACCGACTTAGCCAGGCTGCCTGCCCGATTTCTGTCATTTACCGGTTGATGAGGCTAGAAGCTACGCTTTATCATCACATCAGATTCAGTTCGAATGCCACATTGTCAGATCCATCAGAATCACTAATTGACGTCTACAACCATGCATTACGTGTCAGCTAAAAGAAGTTTCCTTCTCCGCTTCCACTCTTGGTATAGTTCGAAGAAATCAATGTACGTGATCGTCTGGAAATACTCTGTCAGACATCCAACTTCATTCACTTAGAAATGTCACATCGTCATACCCGCCAAATCACAAATTGATTTATCCAAAAGTAACACGGGTATACAGCTTAGAGAAACGAATTCCTCCGCCACCAAACGTGAATACGTTTGAACAGATCAACTTACGCGATCCATTGGATATACTCTGTCAGACCTTCGTCCATACAAGTTGTCCTGGGACTGAACAAACCGAAGGCACTATTCTGTAAACAGGATAGCCCTTGCATTTTACTCCGTCTTCAATTATCTTTGGCATATATGATTCGCGACGCTTATGCCAATACAGAGTGGTTCTTTGGATAAAAATCCAACCGGTCTCTCCATATTAACAACGTTAAAATGGTAAAAACTTCGATAGTCTGTGATTTAACCATCAAAGAAAAACAAGTGTGCAAACAACGATATTATTCCCAGATGGAAATTATATCGAACAAACATCATTTAACTTAATCTCTTTAGTTCATTTACTTACTTATCTCCTGTTTCCCTATATTCTAAATTCTTATTTTCTTTTATCAGAAAACATTTCTGATTCTCGTTTGGAAAACATTTCCAAAACTCCTTTACGATCAAACCTTACCATTTCTTAGTTAAGAAGGAAGTCACTCAAGTTGGGGTATAATTACCTCTCAGACCTTAACTGAACAACGTTATAACTTCGAAATGGTCAAAGTTTATCTTTTAATCTTTAACAACTTCTTTACGCCTTTCTCGGATTCAATTTTACTAATCCACTTCTATATTTAAAACATTGGTTATAACGATAACGTTATAAACCCCTCCTTTCGAATTATCTAACTTTAATTATAACTTCTATTCTTATTAGTGAATAATTAACCTAACACTTATTTATTTATAAATAAATAAATCTCTATTTAAACACTGGAAAGTATAAGTACTTTCCCGAATTCGATATAAACGAATTCGCCGATTAACTTTCTTCGAGAAATCTCTTTTTGATTAACTCTTCTTCGAATAACCTATATTCGATTTATTCCTTCCTTTCGAATATACTATACTTGATTACTCCTCGAATAAACAATATTCGATAATCTGTCTTCGAATAACTAATATTCGATAACCCTTTCTTTTCAAATATCTCATATTTGAAAATCTCACTTTCGAATAAACTATATTCGATAATCTCTTTTCGAATGAATCTTATTCGATAAATCTCACTTCGATCAAACTAAAATCGATAACTCCCTTCGATGAACTATCATCGATAACTCCTTTCGATGAAACTAACATCGATAACTCCTTTCGATGAAACTAACATCGATAACTCCTTTCGATGAAACTAACATCGATAACTCTAACTCGACGAACTTAACTCGACTAACTTAACTTGACTCGACTAACTCGACTTACTTGGTTCGACCGACCAGGTTTGACTAACCTGACCTATTTGGTTTGACTGACCAGGTTTGGCTAACCTAACCCATTTGGTTTGACTGACCAGGTTTGGCTAACCTGACCCATTTGGTTTGACTGACCAGGTTTGGCTAACCCGACCCATTTGGTTTGACTGACCAGGTTTGGCTAACCTGACCCATTTGGTTTGACCACTGGGCTTGACTACTTGGTTCGACCACTTGGTTTGACCATTTGGTTCGAATACCATATTCGACTAACTCCTCTCGATTCATTAAAACCGATTAACTCATCTCGATTGACTAAATCAATTAACTCCTATCGATTAACTAAATCGATAAACTCCTTTCGATTAACTAAGTTTGATTTACTCGACTCGACTGACCAGGTTCGACTAACTTGACCAGCTTGGTTGTACTGACCAGGTTCGACTAACTTGACCAGCTTGACTCGATTGGTTCGACTCGCTTGGTTTGACCACTTAACTAACTTGATTCGAATATTTTATATCCGACTAACTAACTTTTCTTTTATTTCTATTTATTTTAACTTCTATTTATTTCCTAAATAGATTTCCTTTTGTATAATCTATTTATTTTCCTAAATAGATATAAAATCACCGTTTAATAACGATATATATATATATATATATGTATATATATATATATCCATACTGTTTTCAATCAATTATTTAACTGTCCAATCTACAGTCCAATTTAACAATACAACTTAACAGTCCAAATTAACAGTACATAACTAGCAGTCAAATACAGAAATAAAAATACAATTTATATAAAAATATAAATTGAGGACAGTTAGTGAGTTTTTACTCACATTTGCGCGTTAGCCGTTAAATAACGGTTTGCGTTTATTTGACTGCGACGGACAATTTATTACGCCATAAATTGTAACGAGCTCCGATGGACTTGTGGTCAGTCCCAGTGTGGAGCTCTCGTCCATACGATCCCAACGGACCTTGTTTTGCTCGATTCTTAGAAATAAGGCCCATCTTCACCCTTATAAGCCCATGACCGCTTGCTTCTTCTCCAAATCGAAAATAGCTTCCTCCTGTAAAGTGAAATGGCCATCACCGATCCTTTAGCCTCTCGTTTCTCACTCGACATACCGTCATTATCAAAACCAACTTCACCCTCGAACTCCTCATTGAACTCTCCTCGCACTCAAATCGAAATGAACGAACTCGACTACTCCTCGGGGCACTCGCGATGAACAGCTTGACACTGCAGGTACCGACGTCTTTGGCCATGAATCCCTCTTGAACTTCACCCAACCGTGCGGTTTCTTCCTCTCAACTCCGCTATAAACTCAAAATGAATTGTTTATGCCTAAATAGATCAGGAACCCCAACCCTAGTCTTTACGGCAGGAAAACCATCGACGGAAAAACACGTCGAGTCCCACGAGACTGGTACCAATGCGAAGAGAACTGAAGAGAAATCCATCGATACTTGTTTTAGATTTTTATAGGAATTTATTTGGAATTGTTTTGAATTTATGAAGATAGATTTTCTTTCTTGGAAGAAATAAAAGTTACGGCGCATTTATTCTGCTGACCAAGGGAATGAAATTAGGTTAGAGGAGGTAGTTGAGGAGTATTTATAGGCAACAAAAATATCTAGATATTTTATAATTGATTATTTTATTCATTTTAAATCAATTTCTATTTGTATTCGTCTTTTAAAAATTCCTATGATCACATGTGATACCCAAAAATCACCAAACTGGACATGCAGCTACAGTTCGACATTACGGTCCCAACAAAACTGGTTTCGTCGAATTCCGACTCCGTCTGCTCACACAGCATATTTTTAACTGTCGAAATACTAATTGTTTTCCACTCTAAAAATCCGTACGGCCACACAGTGACTCTAAAAATCACGAAAAGGGAATTCTAACAAAAATTTGATGTTGCGGATCCAACAAAATTAGTTTCGTCGAATTCCGACATCGTTTGCAAAAGTGACTATTTTTAAAGATTTGGATGACCCATTTAAATATATAAATATATTTAAATATAAGTAAATTAAATATAAATAAACTTATATTATCGTATATCTCCACATATGATATCGTACATCTCCAGAATATCATATCAGAATATACAGTTATATTTCAGATTCTGATTAAATCGATATTCGATTTATATTGAAATTCCTTTTATAACGTATATAAAGCGTTGCGAATTATAAAGGAATTCCATAGCGATTTTTTTGAAATTTGATTTGGACCTAAATCAAAATCTACACAACGAAATCCAGATTTTTCTCTTCTACCAGAAAGATATACTCCACCAGCTCCACACGTTTCTTGTTTCACAGAAATCCGGCTTAAAACGAATCCTGTACATTCAGTTGAAATTCAAATCGCCAAATAGCGAACTGCAGCGCCATTTCGAGCTCTATTTTAATTATTTTATAATTATACGTTCAAACTGTCGTCGATTGAATATATTCGTCAATATAATCCAACTCTAAGTTGAATTACATCTTTGGGATGACCCCATTCACAGAATATTTGTATTTCCAATATTTTTGATTATTTCGACATTATAATATATTTTATTATATTATAATTATTAATTAAATATTCAATATTATTTAATTCACGTTCTCGATATCAATAAATCGATATTTAATAATTAAATAAATTAATTATTCAACAGCTAAAAATGCGGGTTACTACAATCTTCCCCCCTTAATAAAATTTCGTCCTCGAAATTGCTACGCTAGGGGATGACCCTATCTTCTGGGTAAAAATTATCTGTTTACCTCTTGTCTTCGGTTTCAACTGAACCAATTAATATCGACTAAAATATTAATTTATTTTGACTAACTAAATTTTCAAAAATTTTGAAAATTTTCTAACGCCTTAACTTTTGAAAAAAAAAAAATTCGCCAGCACCTCCTTTGTACTGGTCGATATCTCAAACTCCAACTCGCCTCTCTGGGCCTTCTTTAACCCAAAAGAAAATCAAACAGCCAAGCGGCTTGCCAATTCGGCTCATAAATCTCAAACTCATATAAAATATAAACTGGTACCTTTTTGTCGGGAATATCAACTCTATCACTTCCATATGCTATCAACTCAGCATATACCAGTGTTATTTCCATCAAATTCCAATCAGTTCATATCCTCAAATCCAAATCGAATTTTCATTCGAATCCCAATATCAAATTCCAAATTATTGACTCATCAACCCAATTCCATAACAGATTATTCTCTAATCCAATTCAATTCTATTCTATTTAACTATGTTCAAGTTAAATTTCAATTTATTTTTACCATCACATTTTATTTAACTTCATTAGTTAAATTTTAATTTCTAGAACTTAAATTCCCGGTTTTATTTCAAATCAATTTGAAATCATACTTCCAATTCAAAACCTTTGAATTTTCTAAACAACTTGTTTTCTCAAAACAATTCAAATCAAAATCTTTTGTAGTAATCCACCACTTAGAACTCGAAAATCACACCGATGATACTTCGCAGTCATCATCGGAATTATCTTCCAGCGACCCAAGTGATTTCAATACTATATCATTTCCAAAACCATTACTAAATACTTCCATTTTGAAAACATTTCAAAATCTCCCAAGAACTTAAAATTTCCTTATTTTAATTACAATTCTGATTTAATTCAGATTTAATTCATCTTATTTCATATACTTTACATATATGAATTCTGATTGGTTATATATAACCATTTCACATGTTATAATCTTACTCGATTATAGTTACAACCAATACCTCTAATATATGATAATATATTACATATCCATACTGTGTCGGTCCATCGTATTCAAGTGTTTATTTACTCCTACCGATACAGTGGATCGAACTGATCGACCAGAACTCATAAACAACTCACCCAATGAATCTCCACAATATAAAACCATTTTTATATCAAATACAAATACGCACTCGTATATATACACTCAAACTCAATCTAGGGTATTACTAACCCTATCTCTACCGAGTCACGCCACATAGCCAAGGTAAATTCTTAACTTAAGCTCTGATACCAACTGTAGTAACCCGGATTTTGAGCGACTTTGGTTATCGACGTAAGCCCGACGTCGATAACCAAAACATCGAAAAATCCCGGTAGTTAATGAAAGAAATTAGAAGGTGAGAATAGATAAGATAGAAACTTAGAATAGAAGAAGAAGAAGAACACAACATCAGAGTAACACGAACCTCACAGCGGAACGAATAACATATAATAGATAACATAACTTTGGAATACAATAGTTATGTATACAATAGCACTTATCAGAGTACAACACTTACAACAACAGCGGAAATAATAATAGCTATAGAATCCTGAAGCCTCCTGCTCCAAGCTCTCCAAGTCTATCTGTAAAATCCCGACTACTTGACTGCCCGTACAAATTTAGGCACCCAAGAGTTTAGGGAAAACAACAAAATAAACTCCGGGTCAGTCATGGGACTAGTGTGAATAAACTCAAATCATTTAAACAGGTATATGATATCTCATAAGACCACGCCGTGAATACGTAACGGGTTTTTCCCTTATGAGAATCCAAATAACTTTTATAAGCAATATCATTCTGATATTATAATAATGTCTATGTACAAATACATATCAATCTAGCAGAAACGCTTGCATCTCACGTTACTACATATATAGTATACAATCAAAATCGCAAGCACGTATTGGATGATTGGATTTCCAACTATGACAAGGTATGGAACCACCTTCCGATCAGTGTACTCTAGGAACGATACACTGGAGTTCAACAAGAACATCTTGCAACTCAGCCACACATGACCGACCACTCATTTCGCTTGAGTGTATCGAATGTACATCACCAACGGTTGGGATCAGCAACCGTTCCCGTATATATATATATATATATATATATATATATATATATAGGACAACATTGATAGATTTACGAAACAAATGAATATTCACTAGATAGGTGATTATACAACCTACTTCGGTGCGACCGACTTAGCCAGGCTGCCTGCCCGATTTCTGTCATTTACCGGTTGATGAGGCTAGAAGCTACGCTTTATCATCACATCAGATTCAGTTCGAATGCCACATTGTCAGATCCATCAGAATCACTAATTGACGTCTACAACCATACATTACGTGTCAGCTAAAAGAAGTTTCCTTCTCCGCTTCCACTCTTGGTATAGTTCGAAGAAATCAATGTACGTGATCGTCTAGAAATACTCTGTCAGACATCCATCTTCATTCACTTAGAAATGTCACATCGTCGTACCAACCAAATCACAAATTGATTTATCCAAAAGTAACACGGGTATATAGCTTAGAGAAACGAATTCCTCCGCCACCAAACGTGAATACGTTTGAACAGATCAACTTACGCGATCCATTGGATATACTCTGTCAGACCTTCGTCCATACAAGTTGTCATGGGACTGAACAAACCGAAGGCACTGTTCTGTAAACAGGATAGCCCTTGCATTTTACTCCGTCTTCAATTATCTTTGGCATATATGATTCGCGACGCTTATGCCAATACAGAGTGGTTCTTTGGATAAAAATCCAACTGGTCTCTCCATATTAACAACGTTAAAATGGTCAAAACTTCGATAGTCTGTGATTTAACCATCAAAGAAAAACAAGTGTGCAAACAACGATATTATTCCCAGATGGAAATTATATCGAACAAACATCATTTAGCCTTAATCTCTTTAGTTCATTTACTTACTTATCTCCTATTTCCCTATATTCTAAATTCTTATTTTCTTTTATCAGAAAACATTTCTGATTCTCGTTTGGAAAACATTTCCAAAACTCCTTTACGATCAAACCTTACCATTTCTTAGTTAAGAAGGAAGTCACTCAAGTTGGGGTATAATTACCTCTCAGACCTTAACTGAACAACGTTATAACTTCGAAATGGTCAAAGTTTATCTTTTAATCTTTAACAACTTCTTTACGCCTTTCTCGGATTCAATTTTACTAATCCACTTCTATATTTAAAACATTAGTTATAACGATAACGTTATAAACCCCTCCTTTCGAATTATCTAACTTTAATTATAACTTCTATTCTTATTAGTGAATAATTAACCTAACACTTATTTATTTATAAATAAATAAATCTCTATTTAAACACTGGAAAGTATAAGTACTTTCCCGAATTCGATATAAACGAATTCGCCGATTAACTTTCTTCGAGAAATCTCTTTTTGATTAACTCTTCTTCGAATAACCTATATTCGATTTATTCCTTCCTTTCGAATATACTATACTTGATTACTCCTCGAATAAACGATATTCGATAATCTCTCTTCGAATAACTAATATTCGATAACCCTTTCTTTTCAAATATCTCATATTTGAAAATCTCACTTTCGAATAAACTATATTCGATAATCTCTTTTCGAATGACTCTTATTCGATAAATCTCACTTCGATCAAACTAAAATCGATAACTCCCTTCGATGAACTATCATCGATAACTCCTTTCGATGAAACTAACATCGATAACTCCTTTCGATGAAACTAACATCGATAACTCCTTTCGATGAAACTAACATCGATAACTCTAACTCGACGAACTTAACTCGACTAACTTAACTTGACTCGACTAACTCGACTTACTTGGTTCGACCGACCAGGTTTGACTAACCTGACCTATTTGGTTTGACTGACCAGGTTTGGCTAACCTGACCCATTTGGTTTGACTGACCAGGTTTGGCTAACCTGACCCATTTGGTTTGACTGACCAGGTTTGGCTAACCTGACCCATTTGGTTTGACTGACCAGGTTTGGCTAACCTGACCCATTTGGTTTGACCACTGGGCTTGACTACTTGGTTCGACCACTTGGTTTGACCATTTGGTTCGAATACCATATTCGACTAACTCCTCTCGATTCATTAAAACCGATTAACTCATCTCGATTGACTAAATCAATTAACTCCTATCGATTAACTAAATCGATAAACTCCTTTCGATTAACTAAGTTTGATTTACTCGACTCGACTGACCAGGTTCGACTAACTTGACCAGCTTGGTTGTACTGACCAGGTTCGACTAACTTGACCAGCTTGACTCGATTGGTTCGACTCGCTTGGTTTGACCACTTAACTAACTTGATTAGAATATTTTATATCTGACTAACTAACTTTTCTTTTATTTCTATTTATTTTAACTTCTATTTATTTCCTAAATAGATTTCCTTTTGTATAATCTATTTATTTTCCTAAATAGATTTTCCTTTATAACTCTAATTATTTAATCCCTAATAAAATATCCTTTATTCTATTTATTTAATCTAAATAAACATTCTTTTATTTTATTTATTTATTTCTAAATAAATATCCTTTTATAAAATCCTTCGATTTTATAAATAGATTCATTTTCAATATAAATATTGAAAATCCCCTTTTCTACATTTTCAGTGTTTTCTATTGTTTTTAAACAACCAACTGTCAATGATCAATATCATCCAAACATATACAATCAACCACAGATTATATATCATAGTATATATCACAATATACAAATAACAGTAAAATAAATGTTGAGGAATCCGGTCGGATTCCTCCAACCTGTTTCCCTGCATCCACCGATGTTAAACAACGTATATAACATCACTTGCATTTCTAATGAAATACACAGATAACAAAATCACCGTTTAATAACGATATATATATATATATATGTAGATATATATATATATATATCCATGCTGTTTTCAATCAATTATTTAACAGTCCAATCTACAGTCCAATTTAACAATACAACTTAACAGTCCAAATTAACAGTACATAACTAGCAGTCAAATACAGAAATAAAAATACAATTTATATAAAAATATAAATTGAGGAGAGTTAGTGAGTTTTTACTCACATTTTCGCGTTAGCCGTTAAATAACGGTTTGCGTTTATTTGACTGCGACGGACAATTTATTACGCCATAAATTGTAACGAGCTCCGATGGACTTGTGGTCAGTCCCAGTGTGGAGCTCTCGTCCATACGATCCCAACGGACCTTGTTTCGCTCGATTCTTAGAAATAAGGCCCATCTTCACCCTTATAAGCCCATGACCGCTTGCTTCTTCTCCAAACCGAAAATAGCTTCCTCCAGTAAAGTGAAATGGCCATCACCGATCCTTTAGCCTCTCGTTTCTCACTCGACATACCGTCATTTTCAAAACCAACTTCACCCTCGAACTCCTCATTGAACTCTCCTCGCACTATAATCGAAATGAACGAACTCGACTACTCCTCGGGCACTCGCGATGAACAGCTTGACACTGCAGGTACCGACGTCTTTGGCCATGAATCCCTCTTGAACTTCACCCATACGTGCGGTTTCTTCCTCTCAACTCCGCTATAAACTCGAAATGAATTGTTTATGCCTAAATAGATCAGGAACCCCAACCCTAGTCTTTACGGCAGGAAAACCATCGACGGAAAAACACGTCGAGTCCCACGAGACTGGTACCAACGCGAAGAGAACTGAAGAGAAATCCATCGATACTTGTTTTAGATTTTTATAGGAATTTATTTGGAATTGTTTTGAATTTATGAAGATGGATTTTCTTTCTTGGAAGAAATAAAAGTTACGGCGCATTTATTCTGCTGACCAAGGGAATGAAATTAGGTTAGAGGAGGTAGTTGAGGAGTATTTATAGGCAACAAAAATATCTAGATATTTTATAATTGATTATTTTATTCATTTTAAATCAATTTCTATTTGTATTCGTCTTTTAAAAATTCCTGTGATCACATGTGATACCCAAAAATCACCAAACTGGACATGCAGCTACAGTTCGACATTACGGTCCCAACAAAACTGGTTTCGTCGAATTCCGACTCCGTCTGCTCACACAGCATATTTTTAACTGTCGAAATACTGATTGTTTTCCACTCTAAAAATCCGTACGGCCACACAGTGACTCTAAAAATCACGAAACTGGAAATCTAACAAAAATTTGATGTTGCGGATCCAACAAAATTAGTTTCGTCGAATTCCGACTTCGTTTGCAAAAGTGACTATTTTTAAAGATTTGGATGACCCATTTAAATATATAAATATATTTAAATATAAGTAAATTAAATATAAATAAACTTATATTATCGTATATCTCCACATATGATATCGTACATCTCCAGAATATCATATCAGAATATACAGTTATATTTCAGATTCTGATTAAATCGATATTCGATTTATATTGAAATTCCTTTTATAACGTATATAAAGCATTGCGAATTATAAAGGAATTCCATAGTGATTTTTTTGAAATTTGATTTGGACCTAAATCAAAATCTACACAACGAAATCCAGATTTTTCTCTTCCACCAGAAAGATATACTCCACCAGCTCCACACGTTTCTTGTTTCACAGAAATCCGGCTTAAAACGAATCCTGTACATTCAGTTGAAATTCAAATCGCCAAATAGCGAACTGCAGCGCCATTTCGAGCTCTATTTTAATTATTTTATAATTATACGTTGAAACTGTCGTCGATTGAATATATTCGTCAATATAATCCAACTCTAAGTTGAATTACATCTTTGGGATGACCCCATTCACAGAATATTTGTATTTCCAATATTTTTGATTATTTCGACATTATAATATATTTTATTATATTATAATTATTAATTAAATATTCAATATTATTTAATTCACGTTCTCGATATCGATAAATCGATATTTAATAATTAAATAAATTAATTATTCAACAGCTAAAAATGCGGGTTACTACAGGTTATTTTCAAAACCATTTCAAATCCAATTTATTTATTTTAAAAATAAATAAATTATTATTCTAGTTCAAAACTAGTTCATTTCGATAAAAATCTACTTTTATCTTTTCAAATTTGGAAATTTTCATCCCAATTCTTCACAAATCATTCTTAGGATTTTACACAAATTATTGATATTTTTAATAATTTTATTACGGCCCGTACAGTCGATTACCATCAACGGCCATCGAACTGCACTTACAGCGACCTTTTCCAAATTTGATTTGGACATAAATCCAAATCCAACCATTAGATTACTAATTTCTAATATTATTTAGAAATATCTTTTCAATACGAACCCAACGGTTCCGGTTTTAGGAGAATCCGACGGTCGGATCTCCCGCAATGTCCATTCGAAGTCAATGGTCGAAATTCACGAACTGCCGCAGCGCGGCGCGTTCTATTCAGGCCATTCTATATATAATATATATATTATATATATCTTGTCGATTTCCTTTCAAAACGTATTTTATAAATCGTTTTAAATTCGTTTTCAAAACAGTTTCAACTTCATATTCAATTTTAAATCAAAATTGAATTTTTCCTTATAAATTCGTTTTAAATTCATTTCGGTTCAATTCAAATTTCGAATTCATTTCAATTCGAATTCATTTTCTATTCAATTCAATTCGAATTCATTTTCTATTAAATTCAATTCAAATTCATTTTATTTTCAATTCAATTCGAATTCATTTTCTATTCAATTCAATTCGAATTCATTTTATTTTCAATTCAATTCGAATTCATTTTCTATTCAATTTCAATTCGAATTCATTTCTATTCAATTTAATTCGAATTCACTTTATTTTCAATTCTATTCGAATTCATTTTCTATTCAATTTCAATTCGAATTCATTCCTATTCAATTTAATTCGAATTCATTTCTATTCAATTTAATTCGAATTCATTTCTATTCAATTTAATTCGAATTCATTTTATTTTCAATTCAATTCGAATTGATTTTCTATTCAATTTCAATTCGAATTCATTTCTATTCAATTTAATTCGACTTCATTTTATTTTCAATTCGAATTCATTTTCTATTCAATTTCAATTCGAATTCATTTCTATTCAATTTAATTCGAATTCATTTCAAAATATTCGATTTTGAAATCACTTCTCGATATTCATTATAAAATCGACAAAATTCACGTTCGTGTTGAAATGGCGTTTAACTACTTAACACGGCTTCCTAATTCAATTTTCATTTTTCTATTCAACACATGAATATATATTTCTACTCAACACATGAATTTTCATTTTTCTATTCAACACATGGATATATATTTCTTATTTTCCAAATTGGAATGAGGCCCAATCAATTACCATATAACGTTAATTATATGGACTCCCTACAACACATGTATATAAAAACAACGATAAATCATTAACCATCATCCAAAGTGCACCACATAAGTGTATAAGCATTAAATATAAATAATTAACGCTTACACATTCTGTCAACCCATCAATTGACATAGAACTAAACAATCGGGAATAGTGTACGACAAATCTCGTCCCAATACCCGTGCAGGGTTTTCAAACAACAAACACAGGTTCTATTTGTGCAGTTGGGCGACGTGTAAAATTTATCGTCCCAATCAATATCAGTCAAATCAGTGTATATAAACAAACCGTCGGATTTGTTTATAAATATTTATTTTATATACACGTTAAAAATCATATTTTTAACTATAAAATATTTTATTTCATTCCACATCACACAATCAAATTTCACAACACTGCAATCAAACAAACAAGTTGTAATAACCCGAAAATCTGGGCCAGTTTAAAATTTTTATTTTGGCGATTTTAGCGAATTTTGAATATTTAAAATGAATCATTTTAAATAATATCGACGAGAAATTTATTTTGAATATAATTCGAACGTATATATTATACGCGTCGTCGTTAGAATATAAATATTTATATATAATTATAAATAGAATTGAAAATGGCGCGGTAGTTCGATAATTCGATTTCAAACTTCAATTGAATGTACCGGGTGCAAAATAATCCGGATTTTAGTGAAACCAAAAATAATGGGATCTGATTGTGAATATCTTTCCAACGAATCCGAAAAATCGAAATTTCCTAACGGGAATCAAAAGATATGTCCAGTTGAAATTTCTGAATAGTCGCTATGGAATTCAGGCCCTTAAAAAAATGAGCATTTTGCAAACGACCTCGGATTTCGACGAAACCAGTTTTGTTGGGTCCGTGATGTCAAGTTATTGCTAGATTCCAAGTTTCATAATTTTCTGAATCAGTATGTGAGCGTGGCGAAGGAAAACGCGTTTGACCGGTTTTAGTTGATTTTAATCGACTGGAAATTGGCCATTTTTCTAACAGTCTCAGAATTCGACGAAACTAGTTTTGTTATGACCGTATCGTCAATACGAAGCTAGAAAATATTTTTCAGGAATTTTTAAAGTTCGTATGTGACCCCGGTAATTTGAAATGTACGTTTAAAATTCAATATAGTGATTTAAATGTAAATTTGACGGAAACTGATTCAAACGATCGAATCAACATACGAAACATAGCCCATTGTGTTCAGAATGGGGGTGAAACGCTATGAACGACAGTCGGTGGGTTCAATTTCGAGTTGAAAATAAAAAGTTGTTTTTAGAACTTAAAATAATAATATATATTTATAATTAAATACCCCTACCCCCCTTTCATTTTCCCCTTTTATTTTATTTTCCTCCTCGATGTCCAGAAAGGGGCTAGGCCCGATTCCTCCAAATCGGAGGAATTCTCCGACGCTCCCACCGCGCCAGGCGGAGGCGCCTGGTGCCGCGCCCTCCGATGAACCCCCCCATCCTCTCCGATCTTCTTCTCTTCCCCTTCCTCCTCTCTTCGCAACCCTTTTCCTCCCAAAACACAAGACCTAGCCGCATTCGCCACTAACCCACAACCGACGCCACAGACCCCAGACCCCCCCCCCCCCTGCGCAGTCCCCTCTCCTCCACCTCGAACGCAGCGCGACCCCCTCTCCCCCCGAAGACCAGCAGCACCTCCGACGGTGTGCCAAATACGAACCGATACCCTAGTTTTTCACTATAAGCCCTCCTCCTTCTTTTTACTTAATTGTTTATTTATTTTAAAGTGTTTAGTATTTAAAATTGTAAAGATTTCATTTTTGAATAAAATGAAGAAAATCAGTTTTATAAATATAAATACAAGGTGGGATTTTTTATTTATTTTTATTAAGGAAAGGGCCGAATGTTTATTATGCAAAGGGCGAGATTTTTATATATTGAACGTCGAAATAAAAAGGACGATGAAGTAAATATTTTTATATATAAAATAGAAAAAAATTAGATTTTTATATATTGAATAGCAATAGAAAAGATTCGATTTTTGAAATAGATATAACGAATTAAAAACGTGTTCTTTTATATGAGTTCTGTTGTGGCTTGTTCTCGAACTATCCGACACTTTCCTTTACGGGGAAGTTACGGCCTTTCTATTTCTTTTCTAGTTATATATATATACTAGGATGCAGACGGTGCTTAGTAGCACCCGACACAATCGTCCACAGACCATGGACTTGTTTGTTTGGTTGCATAGATTAGTTATATGATTTGATTTGAATTTGGTTGTTTGGTGATTTTGATTGATGTGTGAATGGCGTGGGCCTTCACTAGACCGGGGATAAGGCTAGGCCTCGTCCCGTTTCTAGTATCGTGCCGTTATGCTGCCGAAATTTTCTAAAATAAGTTAGAAAATAAAAATATCATTTTATTGTGTAAATGAATAATAGAAATTCATATGTTGGAATAAAATGTTTTATCGTTAAGAATATAATTTTTAACGTGAGAATGAATATAGTGAAAGTGAATAGAATAAAATATTCATTTACAAACCAGACGGTTTGTTTATGTACACTGATTTAAAGGACATTGATTGGGTCGATAAATTTTACACATCGCCCAACTGCACAAATAAAATATTTGTTTGATTGTTTGAAACCCTACACGGGTGTTAGGATGAAATATGCAGTTCACTCATCCTGATTGATTAAATATGTCGATCGATTGATTGACAGGCTGTTATAAGCGTTAGATATCTATATTTGATGCTTATATAGTGTAGTGCACTTTGGTTGATGGTTGATTATTTTTCAATGTTATTATATACATGTGTTGTATGAAAATCCATATAATTAACTTTATATGGTAATTGATTGGGCCTCATTCCAATTTAGAAAATAAAGAACAATATAAAATAAAGGTTCATGTGTTGACAGTTTCATCCATTGAGATTGGTCATGTGTTGAACGAAATATTTTAGTAATAAAATTTACATCTTTATAATATAAAATAAAGGTTCATGTGTTGACAGTACTCATCCTTTGAGATTGGTCATGTGTTGAACGAAATATTTTGATAATAACAACTATTTTGAAAAAGAAATATTTGAAATAAAATATTTGAAATAGAAATTTATGAAGCCGTGTTGATTAGATTGACGCCATTTTGACGTGAACGATATTTATATCAATTTCGAAATGAATTGAATTGAAAACGATTTCGAAATAAATTGAATTGAAAACGATTTCGAAATGAATTGAATTGAAAACGATTTCGAAATAAATTGAATTGAAAACGATTTCGAAATGAAATGAATTGAAAATGATTTCGAAATAAATTGAATTGAAAACGATTTCGAAATAAATTGAATTGAAAACGATTTCGAAATGAATTGAATTGAAAACGATTTCGAAATGAATTGAATTGAAAACGATTTCGAGATGAAATGAATTGAAAACGATTTCGAAATAAATTGAATTGAAAACGATTTCGAAATAAATTGAATTGAAAACGATTTCGAAATGAATTGAATTGAAAATGAATTCGAATTGAATTGAAAGTGAATTGAAATGAATTCAAATTGAATTGAAATTTGAATTGAATAGAAATGAATTTTAAAACGAATTTATAAAGAAGAATTCAATTTTGCTTTGAATTGAAATGGAAGTTGAAATTGCTTTTGGAAACGAATTTAAAACTATTTATATAATTCGTTTTAAATAGTAATCGACGAAATATATATTATATATATTATATATATAATATAATGGCCTGAATAGAACGCGCCGCGGCAGTTCGTAAATTTCGACCATTTATTTCAAACGAACATTACGGGAGATCCGACCGTCGGATTCTCCTAAAACCGGAACCGTTGGGTTCGTATCGAAAAGAGCTTTCTAATGAATATTAGAAATTTGAAATCTAACGGTTGGATTTGGAGATACGTCCAAATCAAATTCGAAAAAGGTCGCTGTAAGTGCAGTTCGATGACCGTTGATGGAAATCGACTGTACAGGCCTTGATAAAATTATTAAAAATAGTAATAATTTATGTAAAATCATAAGAAATGATTTAGAAAGAATTGGGATGAAAAACTCCATATTTGAAAAGATAAAAATAGATTTTTATCGAAATGAACTAGTTTTGAACTAGAATTATAATTCTATTTATTTTTAAATAAATAAATTGAATTTAAAAAGGGTTTTAAAAATAACCAGAATATCCAATGATTGCATTGGAGTGGATTTGAATCGAAATTGTCTTCGGAATATTTCGATGTTGGAATTCGTGATTATACAGGTGTTGTTATGGAAATTTGAAAGATATATATTTATATCGTTATTTCCAATACGACATTTGTTAGTCGTAGAATTTGATATTGAATATAAACCGATATATTTTCTATTCAGAGCCTTGTATTGAATATCGAATGTGATTTGGGTTTGTCGTGAATGGTGTCTTCACTAACACTGTTCTTGAACCCAATTGAGAAATGATTAAATCTTTTTATTTAGATTTAATGAAAGGTACCAATTAAATAATATTTAATTGGAATTGAATTGATATTGATTTTTGGGTTTATCGTGGACAGTGTTTTAAATAACACTTGTTCCTTAACCCGATAATTAATGGAATGATATTTTGGGTTTACCGTGAACCGTGTTTTAAATGACACTGATTCTTTAACCCAGTTAACGATTAAAACTAAGTGGAGTTTTAATGAATCTTTAATTAGATTGAAATAATCGAGAATGGAGTATCACCAGTTTTACTCCAGGCGATAGTTAAATCTTTAATTAGATTTGAACGTGAAATGGTAATTGAATTTACCGATAACACTGTGGTGTTAGATATGAAGTATTACCAGTTTTACTTCATGGGATAAATAGGTTGGGATTGGGAAATTAAAACAAATGATTACTTCGGTAAGTTTCGTTAATCCCGACTAGTTTGAATTGATATTCAAAAGTAGATTAAAGAATAAATTAAAGAATTTATCTTTGATAAAATTAATGGGAACCTTTCCCTATGAATGTGAAATTAGAAATTAACTGTCGGTTAGCCAAGCAGAATGGTTTTCTGGATATTGATCTGATGTTGGTTTCGGCCTTCGGGGTTAATATTTGGGGAATTATTCTCTTGATTAATTTACGGTTAATGACTGATGAATTGGAATGAGGCGTATGTTGTGCTTGTGTAACACTTATTTAAAATATACGCGAGTTATTCGGAAAGACCGGGTTTATCCCATTCTGAATAACTGATACGACGATAAGTCAAAGATGAAGACGATGGTCGAAGACCGGAAGTCTTCACGTCGTTTGGGTGATTACTGATGATCTTGATTTGGCTGTACACCCAAGAAGATGGAAACAGTTGGTGATCGTCCAGACGTACTTGGAGATGGATGGATATGCGAGGAAAGTGCCTCCGGTTTCGTTCAGACCCAGAACGGACTTGTAAATGGACTGTGTGTCTTACATTGGATTTTAGTCCGTGTGATTGATCTCTATTAAATATATATCTGTTTGGCGGCGGAGAATTTATTCTCTTGCTTAACGCCCTTCTCTGAGACGTACGAGCTCAGGGGTTATATATTGATGGATATCAATCGCATGGAGTGAATTGCCTGTGTGGCATGCTAAGATGCAAATGATCAAGGCTTCTGTTGAAAAGCAAAATCTTGTGGTTGATGATCGAAGCACGGCCTTGTGTGGCGTAGCTTTGTGTAACGTTGATTCGCGAGTATCACACCCGGTATGAATCAAAAACGGGAGACGGACCTCAGGGAGGACATGCGTTTCTTTCTAGTTAGGAGTGGCGTCAGTGCTTGAACTGGCTGACGAGTTTGACTCATGTGGATATTACTTATTATTACTTGCTGAAAAGCGAGGCGCCTCGTGATATCGGTTTCGGCCGATGCTTCTGGTCGGCTGACGGGCCAGGCTTACGCCCCAAAGGGCGGGGAAACGTAGTGTTCAGGCATAATAATCCACATCGTGGACCGGCCCTGACGATCCATGGGGCAGTTGCGGCTGTTCCTGAGGCTCGGACTAGACAGTCTCGAATCGGTAGAGGATCTTGCCCCTAGCCTCGGTTCATACCATAAATGATAACCCAACTTCCAATACGACATTTTCGGTTTTGATTGTAAACTTATATATGGCGACATAGTGTTATGGGCCATTCATGCCGCCTATGATTGATACTTATGATTTGAAGTGTTTTATACACTATGCACTTATAATAGTATCAAATGATTTGTTTTAAACGTATCAAGCATTCTTTGGCTGTTATAAGGGAAAACCCTATCCTCGACTGCGTTGCATTGTGTGATGGGACCTGGGTCTTATAACAGCTTCATTTTTCTTTATTTAGCATTGCGCTGTTTGTTTTATGCACTGGTATTCTTGGGAGGAAACCCGTTCCGTGTTATACGGCGTGGTCCCTTGATTTACCTAATGATTTAAAATAAAGATTAATAACTGTTTTAGTTCTCACACCAGTCACATGACTGACCTGGAGTTTATTGTTTTAACCTAAACTCTGGGTGCCCTTATTTTGACACGGGCAGCTAGTAGTTTTGGTTTTGCAGATTTATATTCACAGGATCCTGGTTTACAGCTGGAATGATATCCGGAAAGCTTTGTATCCGTATATCTCTTCTAATTGTGTATTGTATTATTTTCCGCTGCTATGTATTTAAATGTAATTTAAATCTCTGATATTTCTGTGTAAGATTCATTTATGCTCTGTATATTCTTGTAATCTGATGCATTGTTGTAATATACAATGAAATGTTCTTCTGTATGGTTTCTGATTTGTCGTGTTCTCAAACGATAGGGCGTTTCGAACGGCCTGGATCGGTTTAGCGACTGGTTCGGTCCGAGCGAAATTCCTTGCCGTCACAGTTGGTATTAGAGCTTTGGTTTACAAAGCTCAGAGAACAGGGCACATTAGAACCATACGAAAGGATTCATCAGATATTGGATTAGTAATATCCAACGAGAATGACTCGTTAGAGATGGGATCAGTAGTATCCTAGAACGAGTGTGAAGAGTATATTTTTCAAATGAAAACAATTTTTGTTTTGAAAATTTAAATCAATTATTCGTATTATCTATTTATATTGATTTGGACAGTCCAGTATATAAAGATTTTGCGTATACGTCTGATCCACGTGTGTTTGAAATTTTAATATACTGGATAGATATAGAATCACACTCTAGTCGCCCGGAGATGATGTTGATAATGACCATGGCATCATCAATATTTATGTTCGTGCTCCGAAGGTGTGATTTCTTTATATTTCCTATTGACTGGTGTGAGAACCAAGATTAGATAGGGCTGATTGTTGTGATTTGGCATCAAAAACATGATTTTTTGTATATATATCAAATTATGAATTTCAAATGATAATTCACTAATTGATTGATGTTTGTGTTGTTTGTTTATTTGTTGGATAATTTTGAACCATTATGCCTAATTGAACCAAATATTGAACTGTATTGAAAATTGGTCGCATCTGCTTGCATATACATGTATATCATTGAACAGGTCATAGCAAGGAGGCTAGAGCAGAGAATAAAATTTGTTTGCCCGACAAATAGGTACATGTTTACTACATAATTTCCTGTTTTGTTTGGGTGATGATGATTTTGTGAGCCTATTGGCTAGCCGCTTGGCTTTTTCTTTTTCTTTTTGAGATCTGAAGGACCGGGGAAGCTATTTGAAATTCCCCGATGCTCCCGGTGCAGGGGAGTTTATGGCGAAATTTTCCAAAAATTTAGGGTGTTAGCCAAATTTTTGAAATTTTAGAAAATTCTCAGAAACTGAAAAGTTGGAGAATGGAAGCCAGATCGAACGTAGAGTTGAATAATCAAACCACTTTCGACTTTGTTCCTTTTCGGGGACGAAAAGTTTTAAGTGGGGGAGATTGTAATAACCCGAAAATCTGGGCCAGTTTAAAATTTCTATTTTGGCGATTTTAGCGAATTTTGAATATTTAAAATGAATCATTTTAAATAATATCGACGAGAAATTTATTTTGAATATAATTCGAACGTATATATTATACGCGTCGTCGTTAGAATATAAATATTTATATATAATTATAAATACAATTGAAAATGGCGCGGTAGTTCGATAATTCGATTTCAAACTTCAATTGAATGTACCGGGTGCAAAATAATCCGGATTTTAGTGAAACCAAAAATAATGGGATCTGATTGTGAATATCTTTCCAACGAATCCGAAAAATCGAAATTTCCTAACAGGAATCAAAAGATATGTCCAGTTGAAATTTCTGAATAGTCGCTATGGAATTCAGGCCCTTAAAAAAATGAGCATTTTGCAAACGACCTCGGATTTCGACGAAACCAGTTTTGTTGGGTCCGTGATGTCAAGTTATTGCTAGATTCCAAGTTTCATAATTTTCTGAATCAGTATGTGAGCGTGGCGAAGGAAAACGCGTTTGACCGGTTTTAGTTGATTTTAATCGACTGGAAATTGGCCATTTTTCTAACGGTCTCAGAATTCGACGAAACTAGTTTTGTTATGACCGTATCGTCAATACGAAGCTAGAAAATATTTTTCAGGAATTTTTAAAGTTCGTATGTGACCCCGGTAATTTGAAATGTACGTTTAAAATTCAATATAGTGATTTAAATGTAAATTTGACGGAAACTGATTCAAACGATCGAATCAACATACGAAACATAGCCCATTGTGTTCAGAATGGGGGTGAAACGCTATGGACGACAGTCGGTGGGTTCAATTTCGAGTTGAAAATAAAAAGTTGTTTTTAGAACTTAAAATAATAATATATATTTATAATTAAATACCCCTACCCCCCTTTCATTTTCCCCTTTTATTTTATTTTCCTCCTCGATGTCCAGAAAGGGGCTAGGCCCGATTCCTCCAAATCGGAGGAATTCTCCGATGCTCCCACCGCGCCAGGCGGAGGCGCCTGGTGCCGCGCCCTCCGATGAACCCCCCCCATCCTCTCCGATCTTCTTCTCTTCCCCTTCCTCCTCTCTTCGCAACCCTTTTCCTCCCAAAACCCAAGACCTAGCCGCATTCGCCACTAACCCACAACCGACGCCACAGACCCCAGACCCCCTCCCCCCTGCGCAGGCCCCTCTCCTCCACCTCGAACGCAGCACGACCCCCTCTCCCCCCGAAGACCAGCAGCACCTCCGACGGTGTGCCAAATCCGAACCGATACCCTAGTTTTTCACTGTAAGCCCTCCTCCTTCTTTTTACTTAATTGTTTATTTATTTTAAAGTGTTTAGTATTTAAAAGTGTAAAGATTTCATTTTTGAATAAAATGAAGAAAATCAGTTTTATAAATATAAATACAAGGTGGGATTTTTTATTTATTTTTATTAATGAAAGGGTCGAATGTTTATTATGCAAAGGGCGAGATTTTTATATATTGAACGTCGAAATAAAAAGGATGATGAAGTAAAGATTTTTATATATAAAATAGAAAAAAATTAGATTTTTATATATTGAATAGCAATAGAAAAGATTCGATTTTTGAAATAGATATAACGAATTAAAAACGTGTTTTTTTATATGTTGAACTTCGATAGAAAAATATGTTTTTTTATATATTGAACTTCGATAGAAAAATATGATTTTTATATATTGAACTTCGATAGAAAAATATGATTTTTATATATTGAACTTCGATAGAAAAATATGATTTTTATATATTGAACTTCGAAATAAAAATATGATTTTTATATATTGAATAGCGAAGTAAAAACTCGATTTTTACATAGGTAGTGAAAGCGGGCGACGAAGGTAACAAAAGGGCGAGAACGAAGAAGATCTATATCAAAGAAGAGTCAAGATGATTGGATAGCTATAAGTGAGAATTTCTCACCTTTCTATTTCTTTTCTAGTTATATATATATATACTAGGATGCAGACGGTGCTTAGTAGCACCCGACACAATCGTCCACAGACCATGGACTTGTTTGTTTGGTTGCATAGATTAGTTATATGATTTGATTTGAATTTGGTTGTTTGGTGATTTTGATTGATGTGTGAATGGCGTGGGCCTTCACTAGACCGGGGATAAGGCTAGGCCTCGTCCCGTTTCTAGTATCGTGTCGTTATGCTGCCGAAATTTTCTAAAATAAGTTAGAAAATAAAAATATCATTTTATTGTGTAAATGAATAATAGAAATTCATATGTTGGAATAAAATGTTTTATCGTTAAGAATATAATTTTTAACGTGAGAATGAATATAGTGAAAGTGAATAGAATAAAATATTCATTTACAAACCAGACGGTTTGTTTATGTACACTGATTTAAAGGACATTGATTGGGTCGATAAATTTTACACATCGCCCAACTGCACAAATAAAATATTTGTTTGATTGTTTGAAACCCTACACGGGTGTTAGGATGAAATATGCAGTTCACTCATCCTGATTGATTAAATATGTCGATCGATTGATTGACAGGCTGTTATAAGCGTTAGATATCTATATTTGATGCTTATATAGTGTAGTGCACTTTGGTTGATGGTTGATTATTTTTCAATGTTATTATATACATGTGTTGTATGAAAATCCATATAATTAACTTTATATGGTAATTGATTGGGCCTCATTCCAATTTAGAAAATAAAGAACAATATAAAATAAAGGTTCATGTGTTGACAGTTTCATCCATTGAGATTGGTCATGTGTTGAACGAAATATTTTAGTAATAAAATTTACATCTTTATAATATAAAATAAAGGTTCATGTGTTGACAGTACTCATCCTTTGAGATTGGTCATGTGTTGAACGAAATATTTTGATAATAACAACTATTTTGAAAAAGAAATATTTGAAATAAAATATTTGAAATAGAAATTTATGAAGCCGTGTTGATTAGATTGACGCCATTTTGACGTGAACGATATTTATATCGATTTCGAAATGAATTGAATTGAAAACGATTTCGAAATAAATTGAATTGAAAACGATTTCGAAATGAATTGAATTGAAAACGATTTCGAAATAAATTGAATTGAAAACGATTTCGAAATGAAATGAATTGAAAATGATTTCGAAATAAATTGAATTGAAAACGATTTCGAAATAAATTGAATTGAAAACGATTTCGAAATGAATTGAATTGAAAACGATTTCGAAATGAATTGAATTGAAAACGATTTCGAGATGAAATGAATTGAAAACGATTTCGAAATAAATTGAATTGAAAACGATTTCGAAATAAATTGAATTGAAAACGATTTCGAAATGAATTGAATTGAAAACGAATTCGAATTGAATTGAAAGTGAATTGAAATGAATTCAAATTGAATTGAAATTTGAATTGAATAGAAATGAATTTTAAAACGAATTTATAAAGAAGAATTCAATTTTGCTTTGAATTGAAATGGAAGTTGAAATTGCTTTTGGAAACGAATTTAAAACTATTTATATAATTCGTTTTAAATAGTAATCGACGAAATATATATTATATATATTATATATATAATATAATGGCCTGAATAGAACGCGCCGCGCCGCGGCAGTTCGTAAATTTCGACCATTTATTTCAAACGAACATTACGGGAGATCCGACCGTCGGATTCTCCTAAAACCGGAACCGTTGGGTTCGTATCGAAAAGAGCTTTCTAATGAATATTAGAAATTTGAAATCTAACGGTTGGATTTGGAGATACGTCCAAATCAAATTCGAAAAAGGTCGCTGTAAGTGCAGTTCGATGACCGTTGATGGAAATCGACTGTACAGGCCTTGATAAAATTATTAAAAATAGTAATAATTTATGTAAAATCATAAGAAATGATTTAGAAAGAATTGGGATGAAAAACTCCATATTTGAAAAGATAAAAATAGATTTTTATCGAAATGAACTAGTTTTGAACTAGAATTATAATTCTATTTATTTTTAAATAAATAAATTGAATTTAAAAAGGGTTTTAAAAATAACCAGAATATCCAATGATTGCATTGGAGTGGATTTGAATCGAAATTGTCTTCGGAATATTTCGATGTTGGAATTCGTGATTATACAGGTGTTGTTATGGAAATTTGAAAGATATATATTTATATCGTTATTTCCAATACGACATTTGTTAGTCGTAGAATTTGATATTGAATATAAACCGATATATTTTCTATTCAGAGCCTTGTATTGAATATCGAATGTGATTTGGGTTTGTCGTGAATGGTGTCTTTACTAACACTGTTCTTGAACCCAATTGAGAAATGATTAAATCTTTTTATTTAGATTTAATGAAAGGTACCAATTAAATAATATTTAATTGGAATTGAATTGATATTGATTTTTGGGTTTATCGTGGACAGTGTTTTAAATAACACTTGTTCTTTAACCCGATAATTAATGGAATGATATTTTGGGTTTACCGTGAACCGTGTTTTAAATGACACTGATTCTTTAACCCAGTTAACGATTAAAACTAAGTGGAGTTTTAATGAATCTTTAATTAGATTGAAATAATCGAGAATGGAGTATCACCAGTTTTACTCCAGGCGATAGTTAAATCTTTAATTAGATTTGAACGTGAAATGGTAATTGAATTTACCGATAACACTGTGGTGTTAGATATGAAGTATTACCAGTTTTACTTCATGGGATAAATAGGTTGGGATTGGGAAATTAAAACAAATGATTACTTCGGTAAGTTTCGTTAATCCCGACTAGTTTGAATTGATATTCAAAAGTAGATTAAAGAATAAATTAAAGAATTTATCTTTGATAAAATTAATGGGAACCTTTCCCTATGAATGTGAAATTAGAAATTAACTGTCGGTTAGCCAAGAAGAATGGTTTTCTGGATATTGATCTGATGTTGGTTTCGGCCTTCGGGGTTAATATTTGGGGAATTATTCTCTTGATTAATTTACGGTTAATGACTGATGAATTGGAATGAGGCGTATGTTGTGTTTGTGTAACACTTATTTAAAATATACGCGAGTTATTCGGAAAGACCGGGTTTATCCCATTCTGAATAACTGATACGACGATAAGTCGAAGATGAAGACGATGGTCGAAGACCGGAAGTCTTCACGTCGTTTGGGTGATTACTGATGATCTTGATTGGGCTGTACACCCAAGAAGATGGAAACAGTTGGTGATCGTCCAGACGTACTTGGAGATGGATGGATATGCGAGGAAAGTGCCTCCGGTTTCGTTCAGACCCAGAACGGACTTGTAAATGGACTGTGTGTCTGACATTGGATTTTAGTCCGTGTGATTGATCTCTATTAAATATATATATCTGTTTGGCGGCGGAGAATTTATTCTCTTGCTTAACGCCCTTCTCTGAGACGTACGAGCTCAGGGGTTATATATTGATGGATATCAATCGCATGGAGTGAATTGCCTGTGTGGCATGCTAAGATGCAAATGATCAAGGCTTCTGTTGAAAAGCAAAGTCTTGTGGTTGATGATCGAAGCACGGCCTTGTGTGGCGTAGCTTTGTGTAACGTTGATTCGCGAGTATCACACCCGGTATGAATCAAAAACGGGAGACGGACCTCAGGGAGGACATGCGTTTCTTTCTAGTTAGGAGTGGCGTCAGTGCTTGAACTGGCTGACGAGTTTGACTCATGTGGATATTACTTATTATTACTTGCTGAAAAGCGAGGCGCCTCGTGATATCGGTTTCGGCCGATGCTTCTGGTCGGCTGACGGGCCAGGCTTACGCCCCAAAGGGCGGGGAAACGCAGTGTTCAGGCATAATAATCCACATCGGTGGACCGGCCCTGACGATCCATGGGGCAGTTGCGGCTGTTCCTGAGGCTCGAACTAGACAGTCTCGAATCGGTAGAGGATCTTGCCCCTAGCCTCGGTTCATACCATAAATGATAACCCAACTTCCAATACGACATTTTCGGTTTTGATTGTAAACTTATATATGGCGACATAGTGTTATGGGCCATTCATGCCGCCTATGATTGATACTTATGATTTGAAGTGTTTTATACACTATGCACTTATAATAGTATCAAATGATTTGTTTTAAACGTATCAAGCATTCTTTGGCTGTTATAAGGGAAAACCCTATCCTCGACTGCGTTGCATTGTGTGATGGGACCTGGGTCTTATAACAGCTTCATTTTTCTTTATTTAGCATTGCGCTGTTTGTTTGATGCACTGGTATTCTTGGGAGGAAACCCATTCCGTGTTATACGGCGTGGTCCCTTGATTTACCTAATGATTTAAAATAAAGATTAATAACTGTTTTAGTTCTCACACCAGTCACATGACTGACCTGGAGTTTATTGTTTTAACCTAAACTCTGGGTGCCCTTATTTTGACACGGGCAGCTAGTAGTTTTGGTTTTGCAGATTTATATTCACAGGATCCTGGTTTACAGCTGGAACGATATCCGGAAAGCTTTGTATCCGTATATCTCTTCTAGTTGTGTATTGTATTATTTTCCGCTGCTATGTATTTAAATGTAATTTAAATCTCTGATATTTCTGTGTAAGATTCATTTATGCTCTGTATATTCTTGTAATCTGATGCATTGTTGTAATATACAATGAAATGTTCTTCTGTATGGTTTCTGATTTGTCGTGTTCTCAAACGATAGGGCGTTTCGAACGGCCTGGATCGGTTTAGCGACTGGTTCGGTCCGAGCGAAATTCCTTGCCGTCACACAAGTCATCCACGGTCTGTGGACGACGGGTGTCGGGTGCTACTAAGCACCTTCTACATCCTACTATATATTTCAAACTAGAAATAAAATTAAAAGTAAGGTGTTCTCACCGAAAGCTAAACCAAACGCCATGACTTTTCATATGTAGAAGTCTTTGTCGTTCTCACCTTTTGTCACTTTCGTTGTCCGTAGCCACTACATATATAAAAATCACATTTTATATTGTTGCTATTTATATAAAAATCAAATTTTTAATTCGCTCTATATGGATAAAAATCACATTTTTATGCCGCTACTATATAGATAAAAATTCTACTTTTACATCGCTACTATATAGATAAAAATTCTATTTTTACATCTCTACTAATATAATAAAAATTATATTTTTATTACTCTACATGAATAAAAATCATATTTTTATTCTTCCTATGATATAAAGATCGAATTTTTATTATCTATATAATATAAAAATTGTATTTTTATTCTTTCTAAAAATATAAAAATCATATTTTTATTATCTATATAATATAAAAATCATATTTTTATTAGTATACAATTAAAATCAAACCCTTTGTGATGCAAAACGATGTGTATATATATATTTCTTCTAATAAAAATTGCATTTTTAACTATATAAATTAATTGAAATAATCAGAAAACTTACAAGAGGGGGGGTCTTCTGTTCCGTCGGAGGTGGCTGCTGGTGTGGGTGTCGGATGGCCTGGGGGAGGCGCAGGTGGGCGGGGTGCCGAGCTAGGGCGCGGTGGGTTGGGTAGAAGGGGTTAGGGGGTTTAGGTCTCGCGGATTTCAGAGGGTAGGGAGGAGAGAGAGGATCGGTGGGGGAGAGCGCCAGCGAATGGAGGGGGAGGGTGGCGGCCTTAGCGGTGGCGCGACGGAGGCTGTCGCGCTCAGCGCGATGGCACCTCTCTTTTTTTCTTTCTCTATTTTGATTTGAACGATAGGGGGGAGGGGTTGACCGGTTATAGGAGAAGATAACATGGGGGTTTATATAAAATATATATGTTTAATTATTTATTGATTTCAAAAAGCAACTTTTTGTTTCGAACCCGAAATCGAACCCACCGACTATCGTCCATAGCTAATTACCCCTATTTCGAACATAATGGAATATGCATCGTAAGTTGATTCGATCGTTTCAATCAGTTTTCATCCAAATCAAAATATAACTCTATACATTGAATTTGAACGCACATTTCAATTTACCGGGGACACATACTAACCCTAAAAATTCCTGAAAAATATTTTCTAGCTTCGTGTTGACGATACGGTCCTAACAAAACTAATTTCGTCAAATTCCAAGACCGACTGAAAAATGGTCATTTTCCAGTCGATTGAAATTGACTAAAACTGCCAAAACACGTTTTCCTTCGCCACGCTCACATATTGATTCGAAAAATTACGAATTTTGAAATCTAGAAATAACTTGACATCACGGATCTAACAAAAGTGGTTTCGTCGAAAACCGAGGTCGTTTGCAAAATTCCCATTTTAAGGGCCAGAATTCCATAGCGACTATTCTGAATTTTCAACTGGACGTAACTTTTGATTCCCGCTATGAAATTTTGATTATTCGGATTCGTTGGAAAGATATTCTCAAATAGATTCAAATATTTTTGGTTTTACTAAAATCCGGTTTATTTTGAATCCTGTACATTCATTTGAAATTTGAAATCGCATTGTCGAACTACCGCGCCATTTTCAATTCCTTTTATAATTATAAATAATTATTTATATTCCAACGACGATTCAAATAAATATATACGTTATAATTCTATTCAAAATAAATTTTTCATCGTTATTATTTAAAATAATTCATTTTAAATATCCAAAATTCGCTAAAATTACCAAAATAAAAATTTTAAATTGGCTCGGATTTCCGGGTTATTACTATCTCCCCCACTTAAAACTTTTCATCCCCGAAAAGGAACGAAGCTGAAAGTTGTTTCACAAATCAACTCAAATTTCGTTATTTTCATTATGGCTTAAGTTCTTCAACTTTTCAGTTTCTAAGAACTTTTCAAATTTTTCAAAAAATTGGCTAACACCCTAAATTTTCATAAAATTTCGCCATAACCTCCCCTGCACCGGGGACTTCGGGATATTTCATATTGCCTCCCATGGCCTTCTTCAATCCAAAAGAAAAAGAAAAAGCCAAGCGGTTAGCCAATCGGCTCATAAAATCATCCAAAACCCAAGATATACAATAAACATGTACCTATTTGTCGGGCAAACAATTTTATTCTTCTGCTCTAACCTCCTTGCAATGACCTGTTCAATGTAAGTACATGTATATGTATGCAATTGCGACAAATTTTCAATACAATTCACTATTTAGTTCAATTTGGCTAAAGGTTCAATATTTAATTAATCAAACAATAATCTAACAACACAATCAGCAATCAATTAGTTGATTAACGTTTCAAATTCATAATTTTGATATATAGTCAAAAATCACATTTTTGATGCCAAATCACAACAATAAGCCCTATCTAATTTTCGTTCTCACACCAGTCAATTGGAAATATATAAATATCACACTTTCGTCACTCGAACATAAATTCTAACGACGAGTACTCAATCATCAGAATCATCTTCGGACCACTAGAGTATGATTCTATATCTATCCAGTATATTAAAACTTCGAATATACGTTTGCAAGGCCTATATGCAAAAAATTTATATATTGGATTGTCCAAATTTAATACAAATAAATATTCAAATACGTATAAAACGAATTAAATTTCAAAACAAAATTTGTTTTCATTTTTAAAAGTATACTCTTCACACTCGTTCTAGGAAACTACTGATCCTATCTCTAACGAGTCATTCCCATTGGATATTACTAATCCAATCTCTGATGAGTTCTTTCGTTTGGTTCTAACGTGTCTTGTTCCCTGAGCTTTGTAAACCAAAGCTCTGATACCAACTGCAAGGAACCGTAACTTCCCCGGTAAGGAAAGAGCGGATACTTTGAGAACAAGCCACAAAAGAACGCAGACAAAAGAACATTTCATTGTTTTTTTACAACAATTCCATCAAAATACAAGAATATACAGAGTATAAACAAATAATATACAGAAAATATCAGAGATTTAAATTATATTTAAATACATCGCAGCGGAAAATAATACAAAACACAACTAGAAGTAATACACTGATACAGAGCTTTCCGAGTATTGTTCCAGCTGTAAATTAGGATCCTGTGAATATAAATCTGCAAAACCAAAACTACTAGCTCCCGTGTCAAAATAAGGGCACCCAGAGTTTAGGTGAAAACAATAAACTCCAGGACAGTCATGGGACTGGTGTGAGAACTAAAACAGTTATTAATCTTTATTTTAAAGTTAGGTAAATCAAGGGACCATGCCGTATAACACAGAACGGGTTTCCTCCCAAGAATACTAGTGCATAAAACAACAGCGCAATGCTAAATAAAGAACAATGAAGCTATTATAAGACCCAGGTCCCATCACACAATGCAACGCAAGCCAAAGGATAGGGTTTTTACCTTATAATAGCCAAGAATGCTTGGTACGTAAAATTTCATGTTTTATAATTACTATATGTGTATAGTATCAAAACAATTTTAATCATAAGTATCAATCATAGACGGAATGAGCACCCCATCCCACTATGTCGCCATATATAGGATTACAACTAAAATCGAAACGTCACGTATTGGAAGTTGGATTTCCATCTGTGAACCGAGGCCAGGGATCGTCCTCAACCGATTCGAGACTCTCTAGCCCGAGCCTCAGGAACAGCCGCAACTGCCCTTTGGAGCGACAGGGTCGGTCCACCGATGTGGATTATAATGCCTGAACACTACGTTTCCTCGCCCTTTGGGGCATAAATGAGCCAACGAATGACTCCATCGGCTTCACATAGTCACTGATATATCCGAGGCGCCTCGCAACAGCAACAACCACATAAGTCAAACTCGTCAGGGCATGTCAAACCACTGACGCCACTTCTAACTAGAAAGAAACGCATGTCCTCCCTGAGGTCCTCTCCCGTTTCTAGTTCACAACCGGGGTGTGAGGCTTGCGAATTAACGCTACACAAAGCTGTGCCACACAGGCTGTGCTTTGATCATCAACCAAAAGACTCTGCTTTTCAACCGAAGCCTTGATCATTTGCATCTTAGCATGCCACACAGGCAAACCACTCCATGCAAACTATATCCATCAATCACACAGAATGATATCCAATGTCAGATACACAGTCCATTTACAAGTCCGTTCTGGGTCTGAACGAAACCGGAGGCACCTTGTACCTTGCATATCCATCGATCTCCAAATACGTCTGGACGACCACTAACTGATTCCCTCCTCTTGGGTGTACGGCCCAATCAAGATCATAAGTAATTATCCACCGTCTTCGACTTTGACTCATCGTCGAATCAGTTATTCAGAATGGGATAAACCTGGTCTTTTTGAATAACTCACGTATATAATAAACAAGTGTTACACAAACACAACATACGCCTCATTCCAATTCATCAGTCACTAACCATAAATTAGCAAGAGAATAATTCCCTAAACATTAACCCCGAAGGCCGAAACCAACATCAGATCAATACCCACGAAACCATTCATCTTAGCCAATCTCCAGTTAGTTGCTAAATTTCACATTCTTAGGGATAGGTTCCCATTAATTTTATCAAAGATAAAAAATTTATTCTTTAATCTTCTTTTGAATATCAATTCAACTAGTCGGGATTAACGAACCACACCGAAGTAATCATTTATTTTATTTCTCAATCCCCACCTATTCATCCCATGAAGTAAAACTGGTCATACTTCATATCTAACACCACGGTGTTATTAGTAAATTAAATCACCATTTCATGTTCAAATCTAATTAAAGATTTAACTATCGCTTGGAGCAGAACTAGTGATACTCCATTCTCAATCATTCAATCTAATTAAAGATTCATTAAAACTCCACTTGATTTTAATCTTTAACTGGGTTAAAGAACCGATGTCATTTAAAACATGGTTCACGATAAACCCCAAAATCACATCACATTTCAACCAGTCCCTAACCGTAAATTAGCAAGTGAGCAATTCCCTAAGTATTAACCCCGAAGGCCGAAACCAACATCAGATCAATACCCAAGAAACCATTCAACTTAACTAATCTCCAGTTAGTTTCTGATTTTCTTAACCCCGTTGGGTCTAAGAACAGTATTATTGAAGATACCATTCACGACAAACCCAAATCACATTTGATATTAAATTCAAAGCTATGAATAGAAAATATATCGGCTTATATTCAATATCAAATTCTACGACTAACAAATATCGTATTGGAAATAGCGATATAAATATATCTTTCAAACTTTCATAACAATATCTGTATAATCACGAAATCCAACATCAAAATATTCCAAAGACTATTTCGATTCAAATCCATTCCAATTCAATTATTGGAAATTCTGGTTATTTTCAAAACCATTTCTAATCCAATTTATTTATTTTAAAAATAAATAAATTATTATTCTAGTTCAAAACTAGTTCATTTCGATAAAAATCTACTTTTATCTTTTCAAATATGTTGTTTTTCATCCCAATTCTTCACAAATCATTTCTTAGGATTTTACACAAATTATTGATATTTTTAATAATTTTGTCAAGGCCGTACAGTCGATTTCCATCAACGGCCATCGAACTGCACTTATAGCGACCTTTTCCAAATTTGATTTGGACATAATTCCAAATCCAACCGTTAGATTTCTAATTTCTAATATTAGTTAGAAAGCTCTTTTCGATATGAACCCAACGGTTCTAGTTTTAGGAGAATCCGACGGTCGGATCTCCTGCAATGTCCATACGAAGTCAATGGTCGAAATTCACGAACTGCCGCAGCGCGGCGCTTTCTATTCAGGCCATTCTATATATATAATATATATATTATAAATATTTCGTCGATTTCCTTTCAAAACGTATTTTATAAATCATTTTAAATTCGTTTTCAAAACAGTTTCAACTTCATATTCAATTTTAAATCAAAATTTAATTTTTCCTTATAAATTCGTTTTAAATTCATTTCGGTTCAATTCAAATTTCAAATTCATTTCAATTCGAATTCATTTTCTATTCAGTTCAATTCGAATTCATTTTCTATTCAATTCATTTCGAATTCATTTTATTTCAATTCAATTCGAATTCATTTTCTATTCAATTCAATTCGAATTCATTTTATTTTCAATTCAATTCGAATTCATTTTCTATTCAATTTCAATTCGAATTCATTTCTATTCAGTTTAATTCGAATTCATTTTATTTACAATTCGAATTCATTTTCTATTCAATTTCAATTCGAATTCATTCCTATTCAATTTAATTCGAATTCATTTCTATTCAATTTAATTCGAATTCATTTCTATACAATTTAATTCTAATTCATTTTATTTTCAATTCAATTCGAATTCATTTTCTATTCAATTTCAATTCGAATTCATTTCTATTCAATTTAATTCGAATTCATTTTATTTTCAATTCAATTCGAATTCATTTTCTATTCAATTTCAATTCGAATTCATTTCTATTCAATTTAATTCGAATTCATTTCAAAATATTCGATTTTGAAATCACTTCTCGATATTCATTATAAAATCGACAAATTTCACCTTCGCGTTGAAATGGCGTTTAACTACTTAACACGGCTTCCCAATTCAATTTTCATTTTTCTATTCAACACATGAATATATATTTCGATTCAACACATGAATTTTCATTTTTCTATTCAACACATGAATATATATTTCTTATTTTCCAAATTGGAATAAGGCCCAATTAATTACCATATAACATTAATTATATGGACTCCCTACAACACATGTATATAACAGCAACGATAAATCATCAACCATCATCCAGAGTGCACCACACAACTAAACAATCGGGATTAATGTATGTAAAATCTCATCCCAATACCCGATTGGGGTTTTCAAACAACAAACACAGGTTCTATTTGTGTAGTTGGGCGATGTGTAAAATTTATCGTCCCAATCAATATCAGTCAAATCAGTGTATATAAACAAACCGTCCGATTTGTTTATAAATATTTATTTTATATACACGTTAAAAATCATATTCTTAACTATAAAATATTTTCCACTATAAAATATTTTATTTCATTCCACATCACACAATCAAATTTCACAACATTGCAATCAAACAAACAAGTCATCAATGGTTTGTGAACAACGTGTGTCGGGTGCTACTAAGCACCGTCTGCATCCTAGTATATATTTCAAACTAGAAATAAAATTAAAAGTGAGGAGTTCCCACCGAAAGCTAAACCAAACGCCACGACTTTTCGTATGTAGAAGTCTTCGCCGTTCTCGCCTTTTGTCACTTTCGTTGTCCGTAGCCACTACATATATAAAAATCACATTTTTATATTGTTGCTATTTATATAAAAATCACATTTTTAATTCGCTCTATATGGATAAAAATCACATTTTTATACCGCTACTATATAGGTAAAAATTCTATTTTTACATCGCTACTATATAGATAAAAATTCTATTTTTACATCTTTACTAATATAATAAAAATTACATTTTTATTACTCTACATCATATTTTTATTCTTCCTATGATATAAAGATCGAATTTTTATTATCTATACAATATAAAAATCGTATTTTTATTCTTTCTAAAAATATAAAAATCATATTTTTATTATCTCTATAATATAAAAATCATATTTTTATTAGTATACAATTAAAATCAAACCCTTTGTGATGCAAAACGATGTGTATATATTTTTCTTCTAATAAAAATTGCATTTTTAACTATATAAATTAATTGAAATAATCAGAAAACTTATAGGAGGGGGGAGGGGGTCTTCTGTTCCATCGGAGGTGGCTGCTGGTGCGGGTGTCGAATGACCTGGGGGAGGCGCAGGTGGCCGGGGTGCCGAGCTAGGGCGCGGTGGGTTGGGTAGAAGGGGTTAGGGTGTTTGGGTCTCGTGGATTTCAGAGGGTAGGGAGGAGAGAGAGGATCGGCTGGGGAGAGCGCCAGCGACTAGAGGGGGAGGGTGGCGGCCTTGGCGGTGACGCGACAGAGGTTGTCGCGCTCAGCGTGATGGCACCTCTTTTTTTTTTCTTTCTCTATTTTGATTTGAACGACGGAGGGGGGGTGGGGGTTGACCGGTTATAGGAGAAGATAAAGCGGGTGTAACACCCCGTGTATTCTATAACTGTGGAATTAAAAAATTAAAGTATAATTAATTTGAAATCAAAGAACTAAGGGAAACGGGATACGACATTGCGTTCGTCTCGGAAAAATACGCGAAATAGAGTCCGAGTTTTCGAAAAACGGAGTCCGTATGAAGAAGATATAGCCTCCGGAAGTTTCTGAATTAAGTTTAAAATTCGAACAGCTCAGAAAAACAAGTTTAAAATTAAAAATTGGGCCCAATTGGCCAGGGCGGGAAAATTCCTGCCTAAGGCACCCAGGTCGACTGGGCTGTCGACCTGGTCTAGCCAGGTCGACAGGGCTGTCGACAGGGCTGTCGACCTGGTCCAGAGCCAGGTCGAACCCAGCCCAACCTGGCTAGCCTATTCTATGTTGGTCGATTTTCTGCAGTCTGCTTTGTCATTAGGGCTAGGTGGCAGGCTCTAATTGGTCTCTCCTTAGGATGAATGGCTACGATCAATCCAAGCAACATCGATGGTCCTAATCAGTTCATAAACTCTATAAAAATGACCCTAGACTCTACCTAGGTTTCTTACACAATTCTCTAGCCTCCATTGCTCTCTTCTTCTAATAAAAAAATAAAAATGGCGTCGCTGCTCTGCTGGAATTAAAACTAGAAGATAATCAACATCAGCCTAAGCAACTCAATTCAAACTAGAGATTAAAGTTTCTGCAAAGATTCTACAACAAGTTAAAGTTCTTTCTTTAATCCAATCAAGGCAAGTACAGTTATTTTCCGCTATAAACGTTAATTATAATTTTGATATGTTTTTAATTCTGAATCTGAGATTGTATATATATTCTCTTCTGTCAGATTTGTTTTTCTGTGACTGTTCTATATCCCTTTTCTTCTTTTCTGTTTTTATAGCCAGGCTACCACGAGCCTGTGCCTAATCTCATAAGAGATGAACGTATGAACGCAAATTTTGGGATAAATAATGAATGATGCGAAATTTGACAAGACTAAATTGAATGTATGACTTTAGGTCTGAGGCATAAAATATATTGGACATATGCATAAATTTGACTATGAACATATAATTTATGCATGTTGTATGCATAGTTATGTTGTAATTTAGAACTGTAATTAATGAGCATATGTTGTAAACTAGATTTGGATCTATGCATATTCTATGATAGAAGAAAAGAGGAACCATTGTAAGATTACATATGATTTGAGATTTTGGACAAAATGCATATAAAAGTCAAGATATGATTTTTAGAAGATATGATTTAAAGATTTATATTTTTGGGTATAGTTTGCATAATGATTCATGACTCAAAAAGAAGAAGATATGGAAACTTAGGTGTAAAGATTTACATTAATTAGGATATCTATTATTGTGATTACACCTAAATAGGGATTTTTGGATATATGGCATGCATTGAAATTAATGGTTATATTTGGTATTATTTATATGTGAATCTGCTGTAAAATGCTAGTTTAACAAAAATTGGAACATAGGTTAAATGGCAAATTATGTCCATATTCTGCGCTTATGCAAACATGGAGTATATGTTGTGAATCATGACAATTATGTAAGCATATGAATTTAGGCCAATTTATGATTGGGCAAGGCATGTAAATAGAACTTTTAGAAATATTAAATTTGCTAAATATGCTAATTTGTCAAGTTGCCTAAACTACTAGTTTTGTTATATTGCCTAGACTGCTAATTAGATTGAAATGCCTAATCTGTTAAATTTGTCGGTTGAAATGCCTAACCTGTTATATGCCAAAATCTGCTAAGTTGCTAAATCTGTTAAATCCGTTAAGTCATATAAAATCTGTTATCTGCTATGTTGATATAATCATCCTGTTATTGATATAATCTGAATTGGCATATATATTGGGCGTGCGCATAAACGGTAAATTATTAATTAATTGGCCGCAAAGATAAACATGGCTAACTCGAGGTTAGAATGAGTTTGCGGCGTAAATCTGCCCGGAACCGCCCGACACATCCAGTGGCCGCAAACAATAGGTTCTAATGTGAGAAGTTAGTCATAACATGCGTAAGACACGAGGTTAGGTCTGGCTTGTGGCAGAAGTCTGCCCGGAACCGCCCGGCATATCCAGCGGCCACAAGCTACCGACCTAATGTGAGAGGTCTGTGCATTAATAATTAATTAATGCAAATCTAAGATAAGAATGACGTCTAAAACGTATTGGGGAAAAATAGGGTTAAACCAAAGGGATTAATAGATGTAGTAAAACCCGTCCATGAATCTGTAGGCCCAATACAAAGTTAGACAAATCTGAAAAATTTGTACATCTGATCCGTTAGTCTGAAAACTTGTTAACTTAATTTGTGAATTAGTAAATCTGAATTCTGTATGTCTGAACTTGTAAACAAGTTAATCGGAAATCTGTTAGTCTGGGGACACAAGGTTAGGAGGGGAATTACTTGTGTCATCTGTTGTTTGGGACCCATATTAGTCAGTAACCCTTTCTGGTATCAAAACTTTGACCCAACAGTAAGTAGGGTCCGGGCACGCTTACTGAACTAATTATAAGAGGTTCATTCTGATAATGGCGAGGGGTGTTGATGGTGCGTTCCAACCGGGTCATGTGCATGCATGGATCCCGGTCTGCCTCTGAGGATGTAAGACGCCGTGACATCTGTAAATAGGTCTGTGCCAATTCGTTGTCACTTTAGGGAGTGATACACCCTACTGTGGGGCCGACACAGGATATTTATGTATTAGGGAGTCGATCGCTTGGGGTAGGGTTTTAGGGTACGCTTAGTTCTGTCTGTTTCTGTTGGTACCGTCTGTTTCCGTTGGGTGGTAACACCTGTCTGTTTCTGTGTGGTACCGTTTGTTCGGGTGGTAAAGGCCCATTACTAGTGTACACCTAATTCCACATTCTGTCTCCATAGGGATAAATATGTTTCTTCTTCTGTCTGTTTCTGATCGGGTAGTAAAGGCCCATTATTAGCATTCTGTTTCTGTTAAAGTATTCTGTACTCGTTCCTGCTTCAATTTAGACATTAGGGTGACACCTAATTTTGCTAAACTAGTATTAGTGCAGAGAAGTGTAAAACAATAGTTTATATCATTCTGTTTTTCTGTTATATCTGCTACACCTGTTATAGTTATCTCACATCCAGTTTTATGTTCATATCATATTATTATTATCTGTTCATATGCTGAAAGTCACTGGACTTGCCAGACTTTTTGTCTGACCCTTGTTGTTTCGCCTCCTTTCTTCCGTTTCCCCCCCCAGGTTATCCAAGGAGGGAAATACTTTAGCTTGATCCGGATTTCTCTTTGCTTGAAGTGCTTAAAGTATGGCTTGGCTCTGTATAGCTTCCGTTCCATGGGGATTATGATTTTAAACTATGTATTTTGAAGGCTTTTGTACAAGACTGATATTTTGTACTTGAATTCTGAAATTGAAAGGATGTAACCATATTAATTTCTGTTTCCGCTGTAATAAAGTTAAAATTTTTCAAGTACTGTTTTATCTGTCTTGTAAGTTTCTGTCCTGTTTACTAAAATGCTCCACCAAAGTTAAGGCATTCCCTTTGTGAGTGACCTTAACGGAGGTGGGGTGTTACACTTGGTATCAGAGCTGAAGGTTACCAGATTTTATAAAAAAAAAAAAGTTTTGAAAAATTATTTTCAAAAAAGGTTTTGAAAGGAAGTATTTTAAAAAATAAAGCTTATTTTGAAAAACATGATCCCCAAGAGCCATATATCTTTCTTTCAGTCCTTTTTGTATTGAACCTTTCCTTTTTCGTTCCAGCATGTCTGAAGCATCTGAGATACCAGAGGGTGTTCATGTACCCGGTTGGTTTCGTCAATATCTTGAGGCTAGGACCGCCGCTGCAGGTCCAACAAATGATCCCCCTCCTCCACCCCCTCCTCGTGCAATTGCTTTCTCAAAGATCTGTAGAGATTTTAGGGCCATGGGTAGGAAGGATTTCAAAGGAACTGAATCATTCGTAGAAGCAAGGAATTGGCTCAAAGAAACTGAGGATCTATTCGTTATCTTCGAGGTGGACGATAGGCAGAAGGTACAGTTGGCAGTATGGCTGCTCAAAGACGAAGCTTCCTACTGGTGGGAAGTCACTAACGCCGAGAGGCCGGTTGAGACATGGATGGATTTCAGAACAAGGTTTGAGACAAAATTCCTCTCGCAAGCTGAACGAAGTTTACAATTGGAAAAGTTCTTGTCTCTTAAGCAAGGAAGTATGACGGTCAAGGAATACGTCAACCAGTTCAACCGACTAGCAAGATTCGGATTGGATTTAGTCAACACTCAGCATAAAAAGGCTCTCCGCTTTGTTAAAGGATTGAATGAGCCACTGCACAGCCTAGCCATGACCCATGTACCCATGGGAGCAACTTACGAGAAATTGGTGGATATGGCACTACTGCACGAGGAAGGCAAGGGCCCGAAAGAGACAAAGAAGGAAGAACCACAGAATAAGAAAGCGGGGCCCAAAAAGGAAACACAAAAGAAGGATGAGAAGTCAGAAGATAAGAAGGGGAAAAAGTGCTTTACTTGTGGGAGCTCAACTCATCTGAACAAGGATTGCAGAAAAAGGAAGGGCGCTTGCTTCAACTGTGGGGAGATGGGACACTTCACTAGGGACTGCCCGAAGAGACGAGGACAAGGAGGGCAGGCGAACACTCTTGAGGCTAGTGGCTAGGATAGAAATAGGGAAATTTCTATAATAGGTTTAATTTCTTTATCTGATTATGGAGTTAAGACTTTTTCTGATTCTGGTATTTTGATTTTGTAATCGATACTCCGCACTTTAATACTAGTATTATTTCTGAATTCCGCTATAGACTCAGACCCATAATGGTTATGGATCATCTGTTTGAGATTGGGGTTTGAGGGATATCTGTGTTAGGCGTCAAGTATGACGCGTACATTCTGAGTTTTCGTGGGGTATGATTTTATCATGCTTAGCTTCCTAAGAATCATTAGGGAACCTGATCTGTACCAGTAGTCTGTAAATATCTAAATACTTTTTATAGGATTTCCAGTTTTGACATTGTCTAAAGAAGGTAATCCTCTGGGTGTCAATTTGATGTTGGTTTCGGTCTTTGGGGCCGATACTTAGGACCCATGTCTAATGGGAACCAAATTTTCGTTCTATCTGTACTCGCTTCCATCATTCGACTGTATCCTATCGATCGAATATTTGAACTTTAGGTAGAAACTAATGGGTGTAAACATGTGTTTGAGACATGTTATGTTTGATGGTTGCAAGTGGATGCAAGTGGTTGCTAGTGGTTGCCCGTGGATGCATATACACACACTAGGCACTAGATCGGCTCGAAAACACTCTCATACTGCATATGGATGGGTGAGCATTTTTCAATTCTTGTGGATGCAAAATGGTTGATTCAGCACATGGATGTTGCATTTGAGTGAATGGTTGTGCACTCATATAGAAATAATATATATCATCAGAATTCTATTGCATACATGTTGGACTCATGGCACTGACATAATTCGCATTAAGGAGGTCAACTGAATCAGTAGACCGCCTGATCTTTGCATTAGGTAAGGAACATATACACACACTTTTGCATATGTTCATACAACATTAGAAGTTTTTTAAGGACAATGGATGCTTGTGGATGATGGTTGAGTAGATGGGTGATTGGATGGTAGGACACATTCTTCTTAACTTGAAGATTTCGGGGACGAAATCCTTTTAAGTGGGGGAGAATGTAACACCCCGTGTATTCTATAACTGTGGAATTAACAAATTAAAGTATAATTAATTTGAAATCAAAGAACTAAGGGAAACGGGATACGCCATTGCGTTCGTCTCGGAAAAATACGTGAAATAGAGTCCGAGTTTTCGAAAAACGGAGTCCGTATGAAGAAGATATAGCCTCCGGAAGTTTCTGAATTAAGTTTAAAATTCGAACAGCTCAGAAAAACAAGTTTAAAATTAAAAATCGGGCCCAATTGGCCAGGGCGGGAAAATTCCCGCCTAAGGCAACCAGGTCGACTGGGCTGTCGACCTGGTCTAGCCAGGTCGACAGGGCTGTCGACAGGGCTGTCGACCTGGTCCAGAGCCAGGTCGAACCCAGCCCAACCTGGCTAGCCTATTCTATGTTGGTCGATTTTCTGCAGTCTGCTTTGTCATTAGGGCTAGGTGGCAGGCTCTAATTGGTCTCTCCTTAGGATGAATGGCTACGATCAATCCAAGCAACATCGATGGTCCTAATCAGTTCATAAACTCTATAAAAATGACCCTAGACTCTACCTAGGTTTCTTACACAATTCTCTAGCCTCCATTGCTCTCTTCTTCTAATAAAAAAATAAAAATGGCGTCGCTGCTCTGCTGGAATTAAAACTAGAAGATAATCAACATCAGCCTAAGCAACTCAATTCAAACTAGAGATTAAAGTTTCTGCAAAGATTCTACAACAAGTTAAAGTTCTTTCTTTAATCCAATCAAGGCAAGTACAGTTATTTTCCGCTATAAACGTTAATTATAATTTTGATATGTTTTTAATTCTGAATCTGAGATTGTATATATATTCTCTTCTGTCAGATTTGTTTTTCTGTGACTGTTCTATATCCCTTTTCTTCTTTTCTGTTTTTATAGCCAGGCTACCACGAGCCTGTGCCTAATCTCATAAGAGATGAACGTATGAACGCAAATTTTGGGATAAATAATGAATGATGCGAAATTTGACAAGACTAAATTGAATGTATGACTTTAGGTCTGAGGCATAAAATATATTGGACATATGCATAAATTTGACTATGAACATATAATTTATGCATGTTGTATGCATAGTTATGTTGTAATTTAGAACTGTAATTAATGAGCATATGTTGTAAACTAGATTTGGATCTATGCATATTCTATGATAGAAGAAAAGAGGAACCATTGTAAGATTACATATGATTTGAGATTTTGGACAAAATGCATATAAAAGTCAAGATATGATTTTTAGAAGATATGATTTAAAGATTTATATTTTTGGGTATAGTTTGCATAATGATTCATGACTCAAAAAGAAGAAGATATGGAAACTTAGGTGTAAAGATTTACATTAATTAGAATATCTATTATTGTGATTACACCTAAATAGGGATTTTTGGATATATGGCATGCATTGAAATTAATGGTTATATTTGGTATAATTTATATGTGAATCTGCTGTAAAATGCTAGTTTAACAAAAATTGGAACATAGGTTATATGGCAAATTATGTCCATATTCTGCGCTTATGCAAACATGGAGTATATGTTGTGAATCATGACAATTATGTAAGCATATGAATTTAGGCCAATTTATGATTGGGCAAGGCATGTAAATAGAACTTTTAGAAATATTAAATTTGCTAAATCTGCTAATTTGTCAAGTTGCCTAAACTACTAGTTTTGTTATATTGCCTAGACTGCTAATTAGATTGAAATGCCTAATCTGTTAAATTTGTCGGTTGAAATGCCTAACCTGTTATATGCCAAAATCTGCTAAGTTGCTAAATCTGTTAAATCCGTTAAGTCATATAAAATCTGTTATCTGCTATGTTGATATAATCATCCTGTTATTGATATAATCTGAATTGGCATATATATTGGGCGTGCGCATAAACGGTAAATTATTAATTAATTGGCCGCAAAGATAAACATGGCTAACTCGAGGTTAGAATGAGTTTGCGGCGTAAATCTGCCCGGAACCGCCCGGCACATCCAGTGGCCGCAAACAATAGGTTCTAATGTGAGAAGTTAGTCATAACATGCGTAAGACACGAGGTTAGGTCTGGCTTGTGGCAGAAGTCTGCCCGGAACCGCCCGGCATATCCAGCGGCCACAAGCTACCGACCTAATGTGAGAGGTCTGTGCATTAATAATTAATTAATGCAAATCTAAGATAAGAATGACGTCTAAAACGTATTGGGGGAAAATAGGGTTAAACCAAAGGGATTAATAGATGTAGTAAAACCCGTCCATGAATCTGTAGGCCCAATACAAAGTTAGACAAATCTGAAAAATCTGTACATCTGATCCGTTAGTCTGAAAACTTGTTAACTTAATTTGTGAATTAGTAAATCTGAATTCTGTATGTCTGAACTTGTAAACAAGTTAATCGGAAATCTGTTAGTCTGGGGACACAAGGTTAGGAGGGGAATTACTTGTGTCATCTGTTGTTTGGGACCCATATTAGTCAGTAACCCTTTCTGGTATCAAAACTTTGACCCAACAGTAAGTAGGGTCCGGGCACGCTTACTGAACTAATTATAAGAGGTTCATTCTGATAATGGCGAGGGGTGTTGATGGTGCGTTCCAACCGGGTCATGTGCGTGCATGGATCCCGGTCTGCCTCTGAGGATGTAAGGCGCTGTGACATCTGTAAATAGGTCTGTGCCAATTGGTTGTCACTTTAGGGAGTGATACACCCTACTGTGGGGCCGACACAGGATATTTATGTATTAGGGAGCCGATCGCTTGGGGTAGGGTTTTAGGGTACGCTTAGTTCTGTCTGTTTCTGTTGGTACCGTCTGTTTCTGTTGGGTGGTAACACCTGTCTGTTTCTGTGTGGTACCGTCTGTTCGGGTGGTAAAGGCCCATTACTAGTGTACACCTAATTCCACATTCTGTCTCCATAGGGATAAATATGTTTCTTCTTCTGTCTGTTTCTGATCGGGTAGTAAAGGCCCATTATTAGCATTCTGTTTCTGTTAAAGTATTCTGTACCCGTTCCTGCTTCAATTTAGACATTAGGGTGACACCTAATTTTGCTAAACTAGTATTAGTGCAGAGAAGTGTAAAACAATAGTTTATATCATTCTGTTTTTCTGTTATATCTGCTACACCTGTTATAGTTATCTCACATCCAGTTTTATGTTCATATCATATTATTATTATCTGTTCATATGCTGAAAGTCACTGGACTTGCCAGACTTTTTGTCTGACCCTTGTTGTTTCGCCTCCTTTCTTCCGTTTCCCCCCCAGGTTATCCAAGGAGGGAAATACTTTAGCTTGATCCGGATTTCTCTTTGCTTGAAGTGCTTAAAGTATGGCTTGGCTCTGTATAGCTTCCGTTCCATGGGGATTATGATTTTAAACTATGTATTTTGAAGGCTTTTGTACAAGACTGATATTTTGTACTTGAATTCTGAAATTGAAAGGATGTAACCATATTAATTTCTGTTTCCGCTGTAATACAGTTAAAAATTTTTCAAGTACTGTTTTATCTGTCTTGTAAGTTTCTGTCCTGTTTACTAAAATGTTCCACCAAAGTTAAAGCATTCCCTTTGTGAGTGACCTTAACGGAGGTGGGGTGTTACAGCGGGGGGGGGGGGGGGGGGTTATATAAAATATATATATTTCATTATTTATTGATTTCAAAAAGAAACTTTTTATTTCGAACACGAAATCGAACCCACTGACTGTCATCCATAGATAATTACCCCCATTCCGAACACAATGGGATATGTATCGTAAGCTGATTCGATCGTTTCGATCAGTTTCCGTCCAAATCAAAATATAACTCTATATATTGAATTTGAACGCACATTTCAATTTACCGGGGCCACATACTAACCCTAAAAATTCCCAAAAAATATTTTCTTTCTTCGTATTGACGATACAGTCCTAACAAAACTAATTTCGTCAAATTCCGAGACCGTTTGAAAAATGGCCATTTTCCAGTCGATTAAAATTAATTGAAACTGCCAAAACACGTTTTCCTTTGCCACGCTCACATATTGATTCGAAAAATTACGAATTTTGAAACCTAGCAATAAATTGACATCACGGATCCAACAAAAGTTGTTTCGTCGAAAACGAGGTCGTTTGCAAAATTCCCATTTTAAGGGCCAGAATTCCATAGCTACTATTCTGAATTTTCAACTGGACGTTACTTTTGATTCCCGCTATGAAATTTTGACTTTTCGGATTCGTTGGAAAGATATTCTCAAATAGATTCAAATATTTTCAGTTTCACTAAAATCCGGTTTATTTTGAATCCTGTACGTTCATTTGAAATTTGAAATCGCATTATCGAACTACCGCGCCATTTTCAATTCCTTTTATAATTATAATTAATTATTTATATTCTAACGACGATTCAAATAAATATATACATTATAATTCTATTCAAAATAAATTTCTCGTCGTTATTATTTAAAATAATTCATTTTAAATATCCAAAATTCGCTAAAATTGCCAAAATAAATTTTTTAATTTGGCTCCGATTTCCGGGTTATTACAGATTAAAACCATTTCAATTCTTTTTAGTTCTTATCTTATGTTGCAAAACAACTTACTCTGATAAAAATATATTTTATCTTTACAAACGTGGAATATTCCATCCAAAATTTTTCCAAAACATTTATTATAACTTGACGTAATTTGTTCATATTTTTAATAATTTTATTAAGGCCGTTACAGTCGGTTTCCAATATCGTCCACCGAACTGCATCCATAACGACCTTTTCCAAAATTGATTTGGACATTTCTTAAAACCCAACGGTTCCGGTTATAGGAGAATTTGACGGTTGGATCTCCCGTAACGTCAATTCGAATTTAATGGTCGAAATTCGTGAACGGTCGCTGCGCGAAACGTTCTATTTATGCCATTTAAATATATATAATATATTTTGTTGATTTCCATTTAAAACATATTTTATAAATTTGTTTTAAAAACGATTCCAACTTCCTTTTCAGTTTTAAATCAAAATTGAATATTCCATATCATTGTAATATTAAAATGATAATATTTTCAAAATATCAGATTTTGAAATCAAATCTTTTAGATATTCATTATAAAATGAATAAAATCAACAGAAAATTCCATTTGAGTAAAAATGGCTTATATCTACTTAACTCGGCTTCACATATTTGAATATTTTCATGTCCATCCAAAATCGGACATCAAAATCATATTTTGATTCTTCACTAAATATATTAAAATATTCGTTATTTCTGAATTGGAATCAGACTTAATCAGTCACCATATAATTTTATTTATATGGATTCCATACATCGCATGTAACAACCTGGAATTTTGGGCCAATTTAAATTTTTTATTTTAGTAAATGGATTTTAATATTTAAAATATTTTATTTTAAGTAATAATGACTTAAGATTTCAGAATAGGCAAACTTAATGCACATGGAAGAGTTACCAGTTATAAATCACAATTTAACCCAGTCACTAGTAACAGTCCAAGCTTACGTGTATGTACAGTTGTAGATTGGAATAAATATTTATTATTTACGTTACATTATATTGTCTTTATTTATCCTCTCATTTCTTCATTAATTCTTAGGAAACCCTCTCAATATATAGTAAGAAATCAATACATTCTCACGCATGTGCACTAATTTTGAATGCCTCATTATTCTAGCTACCTTTTTCTTTTATACATATCAACACGTTCATTCTAAACTTGCATATTTTGTGTCTATTATGAATAAAAGCAAAACATGTTGTACATATGTTTGGTGCAAATTAATGCTCACATTTAATTTGAATTAATGAGTAAATTACTTGGTCACGTTTACAAAAAGAAAGCAAAATAATCTTTTCATTTGTTTAGTGGGAAGCATATAGACATATACCATTTATGGTATTATTTATAATGCATGCATGCGGTCCATGTCCAAAACCAATGCAAGCCACGTTTCTATATAATAATAAAAATGTTGCATGCACATTTATTGTCTCACTCACGATTATTTATTTATTTATTTATTTTTGTTTTCTTTTATTTTATTTTGCATGCATTAGCTAGAACGTTTCATACACTTTAAATGTGGCATTAATTTCCTTTCCCCTTTTTCAATCTGACATACCTTTTAAAATATATATATATATATATATATATATAGGAAGAATTCAAACTTTTGTAATATTGTCATTCATGACTTAATGTTTAGATCCACAATTAATGACCTTATCTCTCTTCCCATTTATTCTCGTTCTTTTCTCTGTTTTATTCTTATTAATCCGATTGAATATGTTGCCTATATTGTTATATTTATTGTTATAAATTTTGAAATTTAAAAGTCACCACAACTTTCTATATGTCAGCATCAGGCATATAAACCATCATGGATAATTAATAAAATATGTAATTGGAGAATGCATACATAAATGGAATAATTAAAAATCTCGCATAAATATACATAAATAAAATTTCAATGTAGACAAGCATATTAATTGCACGATTGAATTTGGGATTTAGACACATGTTTAAACCAAAAGAGAATGTAATAAAAATATGGAAACGTATAAGTCACACGTTGTGAAATAATTGCACGGGTTAATTTCCCACTAATTAACTTGGTTTTCAAATTCTAGATATATATGCATATATATATATATGCATATATATGTATGATAGGTATATATGTGTGTGCGCGCGCGTGTGTGTATTAATTATGCATTGACAATATGTCTTTTTGACAAAATACAATTAATGTTCAAATTCTATATTTAAAGTTTTGATTTATTAGACATTTAAAGGTCTATATTTTTTTATATATATATAGTAAGCACATTCCAGTAATTAATTAACATGATTTTGAATTTCCCTAACTATGCGCATATAAAGAGAAGTCTTTAGGTTCATATACCATTAATTACGCACGTTTAGAAATTAGTTAGGCATTGATTGACACATCAGCCAATCAATATATTTAAAAAAATTAAAAAAAAAATCTAAAATTTAAGGGGCATAAGTTACTCTGCCTCCCTTATGAATACACTTTCTATCCAACACCAAATCTCACAACTCCATTCCCTATTCTCCGCCTCCATTATGTAAAACTTCTAAAAAAAAAAGTTGGAGTTCTAAGATTTATGTTTGTACAAAACAAAAATTGGAGGATGGTTATATATAGAACTGGAGATTATTATCAAGGCCTCGGGTGGTGGTACGATGGGAGGCTTCAAGTTGAAGTTGGATTTGACGGTTTCCAGATAATAGCGTGAAGAAGGAAATCTGAATTTAACGATTTTTGAAGCCTTGCAATCGTAGAGACGAGTTCAACAATTCTAGACGGAAAGGAGTAATTCCGAGCTATTTGAATTTTGACTAAATCGCGAACGACGGTGAGATGTCTAAATTTTAATATTTAAAAATTTAATTATAACTGTTATGCGAATACCTGTATGTAATCTGCGATTTGGTGATTGAGATTTATTATATGTCTTTATGATTGTGATAATGTATGATATCATGTTATGGCCTGTTATTTAGATCTGTACTCCTTGTTGTATTCCCAATAGACTCCTCATCGTTATTATTTTTATTTTTATTTTTATTTCTTACATAAAAATAAAAACATTAAATCTTTATTTTGTTTATTCTTGTTACAAAATAAAAGCAATTTTTACTCTAATTTTGTTAACGAAAGAAACACAAATTTTTTCCTTTATTTTGTAAACTAGATAAAGTGACAAATGTTACTCTTCTTTTTGTAAACATAATAAAATGACAATTTTTATTTTTATGTGGACAAAGAAAATAAAATACCAATTTATTTTATGTTTAATTTGTAAACATAATAAAGAGGATTATTTTATGTTTATTTTGTAAACATAAAAAAAAAGGATTATTTTATGTTATCTTGTTTACATAAGAAAAAGACAAATTTTTGTTTACATAATAAAAAGACTATTTTAACATATTATTTTGTTTACAAATAAAACACAAACTTTTAACATTAATTTTGTGAATAGAATAAAAAGGACAAAGTTTTACACAAATTTGGTTAACATAATAAAAGACAAGGTTTTTACATTAATTTTATTCACCAAAATTTTTACCCTTATTTTATGAACATGATAAGGTGTAAGTTTAATCTTTATATTATAAAATGTAAGTTTTAATCTTATTTTCCTTTACAAATAAAGATGAGGCTTTTATTGTGATTCATCAAAAGTACACAAATTTATATGTTGTGTTAACTTTATTGTGACGACACAAATTTATATGTTGTGTTAACTTTATTGTGACGACACAAATTTATATGTTGTGTTAACCTTATTGTGATGACACCAATTTATGTGTTGCGTTAACGTTATTGTGATGACGCAAATTACATCATCGTATTAATATTGTAGTAATAACACAAATTTACATTGTGCGTTGATTTAGTTGAGACGACGCCAAACTTCACCGTCACGTTATGTAATGAATCAAAATTTACCAAATAAGCATATCATTCATATGGAGTAGAATTAGTAAATATGTATATAAGCATATCATTCATATGAATCAAAATTGACAATATAAATTATGGCATTTATGTCAATGCAAAATTGTCGTTTTGTCATTAGAATTCGTAAATAAGTAAAAATGCCATTTTTACTTGTTAAGATTTGATTAGAAACTTAGAGTTTGTTTTGACAAATAAAATTTACTTTTATTTTCATTGGAAACTTAAAATTTGACATACAAATAATATTCACTTTTTATTTGTCATTAGGAAACTTGGAATTTGTATGCAAATAAGATTTGCTCTTTTTTTTATATTATTAGAAACCATAGAAAAATGTGAATATGTCAAATACTCTTTTATGTGCCATTAAGATTCATAGGAAATTGTTTATATATATAGGTGCATTTATGTGTCATTAAAGATTCATAGAAAGTGATTACAAATAAATGACTATTTAATTGTCATTTGAATAACATAGAAAGTGATTGCAAATAAATGACCATTTAATTGTCATTTGAATAACATAGAAACTTGTTTACAATAACATGACATCTTTTTTTTACATTTTGTTATTGTGAATAAAAAGGACAAATTTTTGTTAGAAAATGTAAATTAGAATAGAAAGGGCATTCTTGTTAGAAAATATACATTAGGATAAAAATAACCCTTTTTGTCGAATTAGAATTTACAAATGGAAGTTGTCAACAAAGACAAAGTTATTATTTTCATTCTTGTTGAAATAGAATTGTATGCAATATAAAGAATATTTCAATGTAAAGTTATACTTTGGGAAATATGATATTTCAGAAGTTAAATATTTTTAAAATATGAAATATTTTAAAATAACATTTTTAGGAAATAATTATAATTATAATTGTTCTTGGACACGAGGTTAGGTCACGTTTATGGCGGAAGTCTGCCCGGAACCAACCGGCATATCCAGCAGCCATAAATGTTGGGCCTAATGTGAGAGGTCCAAGTACACGAATACAAATTGGGTTTTGACTCGAGGTTAAGCCCAACTGTGGAATAAATCTGCCCGGAACCAACCGGCATATCCAGCATCCACAGGTTGTAGGCCTAATGTGAGAAGTCTGGCCCATTATAAAACATAAATGGATAATATAACGAATTGGATTATTTAATCCATTGTGAATAAAACATCATTTTAACCTGAATAAGTTTATTAACTTATATTATCCATTTTATAATGAATATTAAAAGAGCTAATTTCAAAACTAATATTTTGAAAATAATGTTTTAATATGAGAAAAGACATTTTGATCAGAATAAATGGTTTATTTATTTTAAAACAAATAAAAGGAATTACGTAAATAAATAAGAACAAGAAATTAAAACCCTTTATTTACAAATAGTGTAAATAAGGAAGAAAAAGAAGATGAAACCATTTATTTATATTTAGGTAAATAAATAACAAAAGGATAAGAATATATTTATTTACATTTAGGATAGGAAAAGAAAAGTAAAAACATTTATTTAGGTGAATAAATAAGAAAATGAAAATGAAAACATTTATATATATATCTAGGTAAATAAATAAATGATAGGAAAGAATAATTTATTTACATTTAGGTAAATAAATTAGAAAGAGAATAGAAAAACATTTATTTACATTTAGGTAAATAAATAGGGAAAAGAATGCAATTTATTCACACATAGTGTAAATAAAATAAAAGAATAGATAAAGTATAATTTATTTACAGTTAGTGTAAATAAAACAGAAAAGATAGGAAAATAAAACGAGTGATAATAAAAGGGGTATTTTTATCGTCATTTTAGATGTGATAAAAGAATAGACGATAATAGTTGAAATCGCCGAACGATTTATATTTATATATATATATATACACATTATAAATTAAACGAAACGCGCGTGGCAGTTCGCGTATCGACAATCGTAACTTTAAACAGTTATACCGAAAGATCCGACCGTCGGATTTTCCCAAAACCGGAACCGTTAGGACCACTTTGGGAAGATCTTTCCAACGATATAGACTTCGTCAAAATCCAACGGTTAGATTCCAAGATATGTTTTAATCAAATTTGGTTGAAAACAGCGCTAGGGTCGCTCATTAACCCGAAGCGTCGTTAAATTAATTTAAGCTATTTTTATATAAATAAAAGTAGCGATAGGTCGTTATTAAATACCAATAACGATACGAAAGGATTTCAAATTATATATATATACGAGAATCATTTGAAAAGACCGAGTTCAATCTCATTTCAAATGATTATACGACGTTCTAAGTCGAAGATTTAAAGACGGTGATTGAAGACCGACGATCTTCACATCGAATGGATGTGTTGCCACTGAGATCCATGAGAGGAGTAGCTACCTTGAAAGGTCTTCAGTGGTGGCCATTCGGACGAAGTGTTGATTTGTACGGATTTGACTTTCACTCAGACCCAGGGCATAAGTTTATAAATGGAATGTATGTCTGGCGTTGTAGTCCTTTATACTACATTCGTTGATCTCTCTTAATATATATCTGTTTGGTGGTTAACACCCTTCTCTGGGACGTACGAGCTTAGAGGTTATATATTGGTAGAAATTAATGGTATAGTATGGACTAGCAATGTGGCATACTAAGATGCATTGATCAAGGCTTTTGTTGAAAAGCAGGCCTTGTGGTTGATGATCAAAGCATAGTCTATTTAGGCATAGCTTTGTGTAACGTGACTTCGCGAGCCTCACAGCCCGATAGAATCTAAAACGGGAGAAGGGAACGCAGGGAGTGCACACGTTTCTCTCTAGCTAGAGTGGTGCCAGGGACCTACCAGCGCTGGCATTTATTCATTGTGGTTGTTGGGATTTTCGAGGCCTCGGTTTATGCGGTCGCCACTGGCCGTATTATAGGTCCAAAAGGACCGGGAAGCGTGTGTTCAGGAATTGCCAATCCATTAAGCGTTAACGTATGGACCGGCCCTGCAGGATCCAAGGGTTGGACAGAGTACCAATCCTGGGGCATTTGCTAGAGTGTCTCGAATCGGTAAGGATCTCCTCCCTAGCCTTGACTCAGAAGGAAACCCAAATTTCCAATACGACATCACGCGGTTTTGATTGTATACCTATATATGGAGACATAGTGGGATGGGGCACTCATGTCGTCTAGGATTGATACATTTACTTTGATGGATTTCAAATTGGTTGCACACTATTAATATATAATACCGTGTCTATCGTATCAAGCATCTTTTGATCATTAAAAGGTAAAACCCTATCCTCCGGTTTGCGTTGCATTGTGTGATGGGACTTGGGTCTTATAATGGTTTCATTTTTCTAAAAAGCATTGCGTTATTTTGACGATTTACTTTAGTCATGCACTGGCAATCCATAGGAGAAAACCCGTTCCGCGAAAGTGGCGTGGTCCTGTGATTAGCCTTATTATATTATATAGGTTAAGTAGAATTCTCACACCAGTCCCATGACTGACCTGTAGTTTGTCCACTGGCAAACTCGGGTGCCCATATTTTCCACACGGGCAGTCGAGTAGCTATTTTTGCAGATATATTAAACAGGATTCTGGGTTGAAGCTTAAAGCTGTGTCCAGAGATAGAGAGTCTTCCGCTGTGTTCTTCCGTTGCAGTATAATACATTTTTTGTATTTATCTTCCGCTGTAATTATATTCCAATGTACTCTGATATGTATATTCTGTACTCTGATGTAACATTTATTATAGTGTTATAAAAGTCTTCTGTTATCTGTTGTAATGTGTTGTATGCCTAAAGTTAATGTATTCGTAGATTTTCACTTTTTGGGTCAGACCTGTGTGGTTTATGGTCGATCCAAAGGGCGGGAATTTGCCAGTCTTTATAGTTGGTATCAGAGCTCAGGTTAGCTCAAATCTTTGGGGGTACAACTCGTTAGAATTGAACAAAAGACTCATCAGAGAATGGATTAGTAATATCCAATAAGAATACTCATTAGAGATAGGATCAGTAGTATCCTAGAATGAGAAAACTCATTAGAGATGGGGTTAGTAATGCCCTAGAATGAGTCGAGAGTGCCAAGTCTATAATTAACGTATTTTTGATTTTATATATAATCCTATTTCGGAAAATATGATTTTTGACTACATATAAAAGTTATATACATTTGAAAAGTTAATCACCTAATTGATTGATGGTTGTGATGTTTGATTATTAGTTTAACCAATAAAATTATTGGAATGATAATTAATAAAATTATTGAAAACAATTAATAAAAAATTTAATTGAGTTAGTTAATTAAACAACTTTTAGCTACGTTCCTTTTCGAGGACGAAAAGATTTTAAATGGGGGAGACTGTAACAACCCGGAATTTTGGGCCAATTTAAAATTTTTATTTTAGTAATTTTAATGGATTTTAATATTTAAAATATTTTATTTTAAGTAATAATGACTAAAGATTTCAGAATAGGCAAACTTAATGCACATGGAAGAGTTACCAGTTATAAATCACGATTTAACCCAGTCACTAGTAACAGTCCAAGCTTACGTGTATGTACAGTTGTAGATTGGAATAAATATTTATTATTTACGTTACATTATATTGTCTTTATTTATCCTCTCATTTCTTCATTAATTCTTAGGAAACCCTCTCAATATATAGTAAGAAATCAATACATTCTCACGCATGTGCACTAATTTTGAATGCCTCATTTGTGACGGCCCGCCCCGCACCAGCCTGCATTTACTCCAAAAGTGCGCTGTACACATGCCCAACTAGCACGGGACGGTCGTCAGGACAAGGAAAGAAGAGAATGAACTAATCAAGGAACCTGTAGAATGTCTCACAGCGCATGGGATAAAATATAATAATAACATACTTGACATAAAACAGGCGAAACAGTGCATAAGCTGATAACTAATAATCATTGTCAACATCAGAGCAGCGGAAATCCAAATACAGCTTATTACAACTTTCCAAATTTACTGTCTCTAACAAAAGAAAACTAAAGTAGAAGATGCACCACCAATGCCCGAGCAGTGATCTTCAACAGCACAGGGAGAATACTATATATATTACGTGGAAGCCTCCTGCTCGTCTCCGGATCATCTACCCGTGCATCACCAGCTAACCTGTCTCTAGTCTGCTCGTGTGAGCACCCAGAGTAATAAGAGGAGACATAAAACTCTGGGTCAGACATAAAGCCTGGTATGAGCGATAAGCATCTAAACAGAGTAATAACAGGTATACTAAACCATACCTGAACCTGGACCTGCAACCAAAGAGTTAGTACCACATACCGTACAGTACCCTAAGGTGCCATAATAAATAGTGTAAGAATATGGGGGTGGGTTGTGCATGTCATAATGATAGCAACCAAATCAACCATAGCAACCATCCTCATATCTCTCACTCAGTGCGTAAAGCATACGATATCTACTACTTTGAAATACTAGACAAACTGAGGCAACGACGAATCCCGACTTGTAGAAACCCTGCTATGACCAAGCTAAACATATGGAGTCATGACCAAACATTTCAATGACCCACTTCATTGGTTGTAGCCCTTGGTTCTACCGATGCCATAATGGCCCTGAATCCGCCTTCGTACCTCCTACCATAGTGGTTCAAAGCTATAAACGTCGATAACTCCTTGGCACGCGTCCCGCAGCAAAGCCCAATCATGAAGCCCACTCATTGGTTCCCAGCTGGATCCTGAGTCAAAGCTCCTCATTTGGACTTCCTTTGCATCTCGGGTTTTGATCGAATTGGAGTGGGTCTTCAAAAGAGTTGTCGTGCAGTAGCAGCCCTAGAATACGGTTCGGTTCGGTGGTCATTACCCTCGTCGGTTCGGTTCGGTCCTCCTTCCTTGTCATCTTTCCATTCGGTTCGGGTCGGGTATTCCACTTCAAGTCGGGTCGGTGTCCTCCTCCGGGTCGGGTCGGGTGTCCTTCCTTCCAGTGCTCCGATCCGCTCCCTTATTTCTTCACGTATTCCGATCCGATCCCTCCTTGCCATCTGATCCGCGTGGCCTTCCCTTCTGCTAGTTCTCCCAAATGTTTACTTCCGATCCGAGCCCTGCGTCTCCAAGTCGATCCGATCTGGCCTCCAATTATCCTTCCGATCCAATCCCCTTATCCACTCCAACTCTAAGCAAATGGCCTTCCTTCTTGCCAAGCCTCCTATGTGCCAAACTCCGGTTCGGGTCGGGTTTCTTGCCCAGTTCACATATCCGATCCGAGCCCCCCCATCCGATCCGATCCGAAGCCCTGCACAACTTTCTGCGACTATTCCAGCAACTTGTTTACGCCGTTCGACGACGTTTTTGACAAATCTAACTATTCTAATCAATCACAATTCATGTCAATTAGTCATAACAACATGTAAGAACAACCACAAACACCTAACAACAATTCAAATGAACCAAAATGGATCAAAAGGGGCTAAAACCTCACATTTTCCTATAATCCCTCTTAATCATGTTTAAGCATACGATTAGCAAAACACATAGAAATTAACCCAAATTTCTAACAGAGCCTTAAAACATTATTTTAGAATTTTAAGAATTTTTCCAGAATTTATTTACGTATAAATTCGCTAATCTTCACTAATTACCCTTAATCACCGTAATTAGTGCAAAAACTATGCAAATCACTCACCTTGGCCACAAATGAAACACCAAATCTGAAATACTCTCTGTTTGGGTCAAATTCCTATGTATAGCAGCAGCTCCAACCTTGCTTTGTTGCTATTTGGCCTTGCTTTGATGTAGTTTAGGCTTAATCTTCACTAAAATGTGTTTTGGAGTGGTCTTAGAGGATGGAAGCCATTACTAAGGTCTCAAGGAGGTTTGTGGCGGCTCAAAACTGAAATGAAAGTGATAACCTAACCCTAATCAGTCCTCCTATACCTCTAAACCCGAAATTCCCCTCTGGGCCTAACTGCTAATCACCCGGTTAAGCCCAATTAAGCTGTTTTTTACCATCTGAAACTTGTTTCAGCCATATCTCCCAAACGGTGAGTCCGTTTGACTAATGTGACCACTCTACGGAAAGAGAAACCATCATCCGGAGCCAACGGAAGTGGTTTCAGGTCAAAATTCCTTTCCAGTCAAAAGTTATGGCCAAAACAGTGCCAACCAAGGGCAAAATGGTCATTTAAAAATCGGGAAAAATCATGAACATGAACATGGGAAATGACCCCAATAGTCGTCCCCCAAAGTTACATGACCATACGACTTCGTATGTGAAAGAAATAAATATTCTACGATCCTATGATGCGTAGAATGCGGGTCATTACATCATTATTCTAGCCACCTTTTTCTTTTATACATATCAACACGTTCGTTCATTTCTAAACTTGCATATTTTGTGTCTATTATGAATAAAAGCAAAACATGTTGTACATATGTTTGGTGCAAATTAATGCTCACATTTAATTTGAATTAATGAGTAAATTACTTGGTCACGTTTACAAAAAGAAAGCAAAATAATCTTTTCATTTGTTTAGTGGGAAGCATATAGACATATACCATTTATGGTATTATTTATAATGCATGCATGCGGTCCATGTCCAAAACCAATGCAAGCCACGTTTCTATATAATAATAAAAATGTTGCATGCACATTTATTGTCTCACTCACGATTATTTATTTATTTATTTATTTTTGTTTTCTTTTATTTTATTTTGCATGCATTAGCTAGAATGTTTCATACACTTTAAATGTGGCATTAACTTCCTTTCCCCTTTTTCAATCTGACATACCTTTTAATATATATATATATATATATATATATATATATATATATATATATATATATATTGGAAGAATTCAAACTTTTGTAATATTGTCATTCATGACTTAATGTTTAGATCCACAATTAATGACCTTATCTCTCTTCCCATTTATTCTCGTTCTTTTCTCTGTTTTATTCTTATTAATCCGATTGAATATGTTTCCTATATTGTTATATTTATTGTTATAAATTTTGAAATTTAAAAGTCACCACAACTTTCTATATGTCAGCATCAGGCATATAAACCATCATGGATAATTAATAAAATATGTAATTGGAGAATGCAAACCTAAATGGAATAATTAAAAATCTCGCATAAATATACATAAATAAAATTTCAATGTAGACAAGCATATTAATTGCACGATTGAATTTGGGATTTAGACACATGTTTAAACCAAAAGAGAATGTAATAAAAATATGGAAACGTATAAGTCACACGTTGTGAAATAATTGCACGGGTTAATTGCCCACTAATTAACATGGTTTTCAAATTCTAGATATATATGCATATATATATATGTATGATAGGTATATATGTGTGTGCGCGCGCGTGTTTGTATTAATTATGCATTGACAATATGTCTTTTTTGACAAAATACAATTAATGTTCAAATTCTATATTTAAAGTTTTGATTTATTAGACATTTAAAGGTCTATATTTTTATATATATATATATAGTAAGCACATTCTAGTAATTAATTAACATGATTTTGAATTTCCCTTACTATGCGCATATAAAGAGAAGTCTTTAGGTTCATATACCATTAATTACGCACGTTTAAAAATTAGTTAGGCATTGATTGACACATCAGCCAATCAATATATTTAAAAAAATAAAAATAAAAATCTAAAATTTAAGGGGCATAAGTTACTCTGCCTCCCTTATGAATACACTTTCTATCCAACACCAAATCTCACAACTCCATTCCCTATTCTCCGCCTCCATTATGTAAAACTTCTAAAAAAAAAAGTTGGAGTTCTAAGATTTATGTTTGTACAAAACAAAAATTGGAGGATGGTTATATATAGAACTGAAGATTCTTATCAAGGCCTCGGGTGGTGGTACGATGGGAGGAGGTTCAAGTTGAAGTTGGATTTCTCGGTTTCCAGATAATAGCGTGAAGAACGAAATCTGAATTTAACGATTTTTGAAGCGTTGCAATCGTAGAGACGAGTTCAACAATTCTAGACGGAAAGGAGTGATTCCGAGCTATTTGAATTTTGACTAAAATCGCGAACGACGGTGAGATATCTAATTTTTAATATTTTAAAATTTAATTATAATTGTTATGTGAATACATGTATGTTATCTGCGATATGGTGATTGAGATTTATTATATGTCTATATGATTGTGATAATGTATGATATCATGTTATGGCCTGTTGTTTAGATCTGTACTCCTTGTTGTATTCCCAATAGAATCCTCATCGTTATTATTTTTATTTTTATTTTTATTTATTACATAAAAATAAAAACATTATATCTTTATTTTGTTTATTCTTGTTACAAAATAAAAGCAATTTTTACTCTAATTTTGTTAACGAAAGAAACACAAATTTTTACCTTTATTTTGTAAACTAGATAAAGTGACAAATGTTACTCTTCTTTTTGTAAACATAATAAAATGACAATTTTTATTTTTATGTGGACAAAGAAAATAAAATACCAATTTATTTTATGTTTAATTTGTAAACATAATAATGAGGATTATTTTATGTTTATTTTGTAAACATAAAAAAAAAGGATTATTTTATGTTATCTTGTTTACATAAGAAAAAGACAAATTTTTGTTTACATAATAAAAAGACTATTTTAACATATAATTTTGTTTACAAATAAAACACAAACTTTTAACATTAATTTTGTGAATAGAATAAAAAGGACAAAGTTTTACACAAATTTGGTTAACATAATAAAAGACAAGGTTTTTACATTAATTTTGTTCACCAAAATTTTTACCCTTATTTTATGAACATGATAAGGTGTAAGTTTAATCTTTATATTATAAAATGTAAGTTTTAATCTTATTTTCCTTTACAAATAAAGATGAGGCTTTTATTGTGATTCATCAAAAGTACACAAATTTATATGCTGTGTTAACTTTATTGTGACGACACAAATTTATATGTTGTGTTAACTTTATTGTGACGACACAAATTTATATGTTGTGTTAACCTTATTGTGATGACACCAATTTAAATGTTGCGTTAACGTTATTGTGATGACACAAATTACATCATCGTATTAATATTGTAGTAATAACACAAATTTACATTGTGCGTTGATTTAGTTGAGATGACGCCAAACTTCACCATCACGTTATGTAATGAATCAAAATTTACCAAATAAGCATATCATTCATATGGAGTAGAATTAGTAAATATGTATATAAGCATATCATTCATATGAATCAAAATTGACAATATAAATTATGGCATTTATGTCAATGCAAAATTGTCGTTTTGTCATTAGAATTCGTAAATAAGTAAAAATGCCATTTTTACTTGTTAAGATTTGATTAGAAACATAGAGTTTGTTTTGACAAATAAAATTTACTTTTATTTTCATTGGAAACTTAAAATTTGACATACAAATAAAATTTACTTTTTATTTGTCATTAGGAAACTTGGAATTTGTATGCAAATAAGATTTGCTCTTTTTTTTATATTATTAGAAACCATAGAAAAATGTGAATATGTCAAATACTCTTTTATGTGCCATTAAGATTCATAGGAAATTGTTTATATATATATAGGTGCATTTATGTGTCATTAAAGATTCATAGAAAGTGATTACAAATAAATGACTATTTAATTGTCATTTGAATAACATAGAAAGTGATTGCAAATAAATGACCATTTAATTGTCATTTGAATAACATAGAAACTTGTTTACAATAACATGACATCTTTTTTTTTTACATTTTGTTATTATGAATAAAAAGGACAAATTTTTGTTAGAAAATGTAAATTAGAATAGAAAGGGCATTCTTGTTAGAAAATATACATTAGGATAAAAATAACCCTTTTTGTCGAATTAGAATTTACAAATGGAAGTTGTCAACAAAGACAAAGTTATCATTTTCATTCGTTGTTGAAATAGAATTGTATGCAATATAAAGAATATTTCAATGTAAAGTTATACTTTGGGAAATATGATATTTCAGAAGTTAAATATTTTTTAAATATGAAATATTTTAAAATAACATTTTTAGGAAATAATTATAATTATAATTGTTCTTGGACACGAGGTTAGGTCACGTTTATGGCGGAAGTCTGCCCGGAACCAACCGGCATATCCAGCAGCCATAAATGTTGGGCCTAATGTGAGAGGTCCAAGTACACGAATACAAATTGGGTTTTGACTCGAGGTTAAGCCCAACTGTGGAATAAGTCTGCCCGGAACCAACCGGCATATCCAGCATCCACAAGTTGTAGGCCTAATGTGAGAAGTCTGGCCCATTATAAAACATAAATGGATAATATAACGAATTGGATTATTTAATCCATTGTGAATAAAACATCATTTTAACCTGAATAAGTTTATTAACTTATATTATCCATTTTATAATGAATATTAAAAGAGTTAATTTCAAAACTAATATTTTGAAAATAATGTTTTAATATGAGAAATGATATTTTGATCAGAATAAATGGTTTATTTATTTTAAAATAAATAAAAGGAATTACGCAAATAAATAAGAACAAGAAATTAAAACCCTTTATTTACAAATAGTGTAAATAAGGAAGAAAAAGAAGATGAAACCATTTATTTATATTTAGGTAAATAAATAACAAAAGGATAAGAATATATTTATTTACATTTAGGATAGGAAAAGAAAAGTAAAAACATTTATTTAGGTGAATAAATAAGAAAAGGAAAATGAAAACATTTATGTATATCTAGGTAAATAAATAAATGATAGGAAAGAATAATTTATTTACATTTAGGTAAATAAATTAGAAAGAGAATAGAAAAACATTTATTTACATTTAGGTAAATAAATAGGGAAAAGAATGCAATTTATGCACACATAGTGTAAATAAAATAAAAGAATAGATAAAGTATAATTTATTTACAGTTAGTGTAAATAAAACAGAAAAGATAGGAAAATAAAACGAGTGATAATAAAAGGGATATTTTTATCGTCATTTTAGATGCGATAAAAGAATAGACGATAATAGTTGAAATCGCCAAACGATTTATATTTATTATATATGTATATATATATATAAATTATAAACTAAACGAAACGCGCGCGGCAGTTCGCGTATCGACAATCGTAACTTTAAACAATTATACCGAAAGATCCGACCGTCGGATTTTCCCAAAACCGGAACCGTTAGGACCACTTTGGGAAGATATTTCCAACGATATAGACTTCGTCAAAATTCAACGGTTAGATTCCAAGATATGTGTTAATCAAATTTGGTTGAAAACAGCGCTAGGGTCTCCCATTAACCCGAAGCATCGTTAAATTAATTTAAGCTATTTTTATATAAATAAAAGTAGCGATAGGTCATTATTAAATACCAATAACGATACGAAAGGATTTCAAATTATATATATATGAGAATCATTTGAAAAGACCGAGTTCAATCTCATTTCAAATGATTATACGACGTTCTAAGTCGAAGATTTAAAGACGGTGATTAAAGACCGACGATCTTCACATCGAATGGATGTGTTGCCACTGAGATCCATGAGAGGAGTAGCTACCTTGAAAGGGCTTCAGTGGTGGCCATTCGGACGACTTGTTGATTTGTACGGATTTGACTTTCGCTCAGACCTAGGGCATAAGTTTATAAATGGAATATATGTCTGACGTTGTAGTCCTTTATACTACATTCGTTGATCTCTCTTAATATATATCTGTTTGGTGATTAACACCCTTCTCTGGGACGTACGAGCTTGGAGGTTATATATTGGTAGTAATTAATGGTATAGTATGGACTGGCAATGTGGCATACTAAGATGCATTGATCAAGGCTTTTGTTGAAAAGCAGGCCTTGTGGTTGATGATCAAAGCATAGTCTATTTAGGCATAGCTTTGTGTAACGTGACTTCATGAGCCTCACAGCCCGGTAGAGTCTAAAACGGGAGAAGGGAACGCAGGGAGTGCACACGTTTCTCTCTAGCTAGAGTGGTGCCAGGGACCTACCAGCGCTGGCATTTATTCATTGTGGTTGTTGGATTTTTTGAGGCCTCGGTTTATGCGGTCGCCACTGGCCGTATTATAGGTCCAAAAGGACCGGGAAGCATGTGTTCAGGAATTGCCAATCCATTAAGCGTTAACGTATGGACCGGCCCTGCAGGATCCAAGGGTTGGACAGAGTACCAATCCTGGGGCATTTGCTAGAGTGTCTCGAATCGGTAAGGATCTCCTCCCTAGCCTTGACTCAGATGGAAACCCAAATTTCCAATACGACATCACGCGGTTTTGATTGTATACCTATATATGGAGACAGAGTGGGATGGGGCACTCATGCCGTCTAGGATTGATACATTTACTTTGATGGATTTCAAATTGGTTGCACACTATTATTATATAATACCGTGTCTATCGTATCAAGCATCTTTTGATCATTATAAGGTAAAACCCTATCCTCCGGTGTGACGATCCCAAAATCCGAGGGGCGGTATTAAGGATAATCATTGGGAAATAACACATTAATCATCATAACAGAGTACAGATAATAGCAGAAACAATGAATAAAATAATTTTTTACATGGATATGACAGCGGAATCACATGTAATAACATCAGAATAGCATAGCATGGGATATAACTTAGTAAATAAAAAGGAAAGTGACCAGTCATCATCGCCAGAGGCGGAATACATACATGCAGTGAGACATAATAAGGGTATCAGTCTACATCGCTGAAGGCGGAATACATATACATATAACAAGAAATACGGAAAGTAAATCAGTCTGCATCGCCCGTGGCGGAATCATAATATAAGTACAGTAATGGCGGAAAATGTCAAAGTCATCTCGGAAGTCAGCCTCGCCATGAGCCAAAAATGCACTCTATGCAGCAGTGCAGAGCCAAAAACAACCTGTCACCTGTGTACTAGGCTGCCCGTGTGAAAATAAGGGCACCCGCGTTTGCAAAGTGAAACAAACAACGAGTCAGTCATGGGGACTGGTATGAGGAATCTATTTAACAGTTAAACAACAGTAATAGCAAATCATAGGACCACGCCACTTTCGCGGAACGGGTTTACTCCAGTGATTACTGGTGCATTTAAGACAAAGTAAATTCTTTTAAAACATGGCAATGCTTTTTGAAAGAATGAAGCCATTATAAGACTCAGGTCACATCACACAATGCAACGCAAGCCGGAGGATAGAGTTTTACCTTATAAGGGCCAAATATGCTTGATACGTATAAAGTGAAATCATTTGATATTATTAGTAGTGCATATATGTTTCAAAAACGAATAACATCATAAATATCAATCATAGGCGGCATAACTACCATATACTATGTCGCCATACTAGTTCTACAATCAAGTTCGTTATCTCGTATTGGAAATTGGATTTCCGTCATGAGTCGAGGCAAGGGGCAAGCTCCTCTCCGCTTCGAGACACTCTAGCAAATGCCTCGGGACTACACACTCTGGGCAACCCCTGGATGCGGCTGGGCCGGTCCTCACTTACGTTAGAGGATTAATTATGCCTGAACACACGTTTCCCGGTCCTTACAGACCTATAATCGAGGCACCTCGCATTCCAACAACCACAAAGGTGAAATGTAGATATATATGTCAGGGCTGGTAAGTCACTGACACCACCATAGCTAGAAAGAAACGTCGTGCTCTCCCAGCGGTCCGTATCCCGTTTTTAACTCATACCGGGGTGTGAGGTTCGCGAATCTATGAAATACACAAAGCTAGGCCACGTAGACCTTGCTTTGATCATCATCCATAAGACTTTTCTTTGCAACAGAAGCCTTGATCACAGCATCTTGGCATGCCACATAGACAATCCACTCCATACGATTGATTTCCATCGGTATATAACCTCTGAGCTCGTACGTCTCAGAGAAGGGCGTTAAGCAAAAGAATAAATTCTCCGCCGCCAAACAGATATTTAATTAACAGAGATCAATCAATATAGAACAAAATCCAATGTCAGACACACAGTCCATTTACAAGTCCATTCTGGGTCTGAACGAAACCGGAGGCGTCAAATTCCTCGTATATCCGTCCAATCAACACATACGTTCAGATGGCTACTACTTCCGTCCCTTTCTGGTAGCTACTCCGGTCAGGAACCTCAATAGCGCCCATCCAACCGATACGAGGATCGTCGGTCTTGAATCGTCTTTGCATTTTCCAGTTCGAATCGCTCGATAAATTATTTGAAATGAGGGTTAGCTCGGCCTTTTCAAATAATTCACGTCATTAGAATTTAAATCGATTCATTTTATGGTTATATTATTCGACATCCATCTTTCAGTTATTTAGTGTTATTTTCATGTCAAACACATACAACCATCAAATATCAAACAATTCAAGCCCAATTGGTTTATTTGCAATCTATGTTGCTTATAATATTTTATAACTATTTTTCGCCATTTTTATTTATTTAAAAATGGCCATATTTAATTAAACGACATTTCAGGTCGTGCCGTGGCACTGGCGCTATTTTTCTCCTAATTTTTTTTACACATATCGGAAAATCTAACCATTGGATTTCTACAAAGTCTATATCAATGGGAAGATATTCCCAAAGCGAACCCAACGGTTCCAGTTTCGTGAAAATCCGACGGTCGGATCTCCCACACTAGTCGTTTGAAGTTACGGTCTCAAAATTCGAACTGCAGCGTCGTTATTCGATTTAATTTAATTATATTTATATTTATATATAAATATAAACAATTCTGGCGCTGTTTTTCTTCAGATTTGAATTAAACATTCCGGACAATCCAACCGTTGGATTTTTACAAGGTTAGTGCCGTTGGAAAGATATTTCCAAGGCGAATCCAGCGGTTGCGGTTTCGGGAAAATCCGATGGTCGGATTCCTCGTACTAATCGTTTCAAATTACGATTCCAAAACGCGAACTGCACGGCCTCTATTCCTTTTAATTATATTTATATTTATATATATAAATATAGTTCAATCTATAATTTCAACTATAGTTCATTCTATATTTTCAACTTCGTTTTCACTTCAAATATTTCACTAACGCCTTAATATTTCGAAAAATTTCGCCATAACCTCCTTTGTACGGGGAGGGGTTTGGAAATTTATTGGGCCGTATTAGGTACCCAATAAATCCTAAAAACCATTCACATATTTATAGTGATATATTTTGGTGTTTACGGGGGAGCATGTACTGATAATCACTCCAGAGAATAAATTCCCGTCACCCCGTTTCCGTGTGGAAATAAATAGTCCATGTGCCATATCTAATAACTAGAGCGACGTGATTATTGTCAACTCCAGACCCGTGTGGGTTTTTTATTAATCTGGCAATTTATCGTTATAATTTATATAGTCCATATCAGTCATCAGTTCAACCTGTAGTACATAGTCATCGCCATACAAGCCTCTTGCTTGTATGGTAAATCTTTCACCTCATCACACAAGCTCCAATTGCTCATGTGGGATATGATGAAGTATGCCTATCATCAAGAAGTATGCCATGTAGTGTAGTTCAAAATTAATTGTTACTATCCTATGGCGTTGTTTATTATTTCACACAGAAAAACCAGCACTCCGCATCCAATGGCATTCACAGGAGTTGATATATAAATAAAATTGCGCAGCCAACTCATCAAGGTTTACCTATTTGTCGGGCACGCAAATAATTTCTCTACTCTACAGCTAATCCATTTTTCCTGTTCAACACATGTATATATATGCAGAACAAAGCTAATAATAATATTTCTAGCAAACTATTATTTATCTCAACACATGTGTATTTTTAACAAAGCGTATACATGATAAAAGGAATATTTTTATCTTCAAAAATATCTATTCGACACATGTGTATTTTTAACAAAGCGTATACATGATAAAAGGAATATTTTTATCTTCAAAAATATCTATTCGACACATGTGTATTTTTAACACTTCATATTCACTATAAAAATATAGTTTTCATTGTCGATTCATTTTATTTTTAAAGGATGATAACATTCAACACATGAACTTCAACTCAACGAATGAATTGCAATTCAACACATGAATATTCTATATAGTTTGTATATATATAAAAATGTGATTTTTATTGCTAAAGCCATTTGTTTAAATTCAAATAATATTCAACACATGAATTTCAACTCAACGAATGAATTGCAACTCAACACATGAATATTCGATATAGCTTGTAATTATATAAAAATGTGATATTTATCGCTAAAGCCATTTGTTTAAATTCAAATAATATTCAACACATGAATTTCAACTCAACGAATGAATTGCAACTCAACACATGAATATTCGATATAGCTTGTAATTATATAAAAATGTGATTTTTATCACTAAAGCCATTTGTTTAAATTCAAATAATATTCAACACATGAATTTCAACTCAACGAATGAATTGCAACTCAACACATGAATATTCGATATAGCTTGTAATTATTTCAACGAATGAAAATTATTCTAACACATAATTATTTTAGAAAAATTTCCGCAGCAAAACGGCAGGGTAGTTAAAACCGGGACCGTCCCTAGTATGGCTCCTCGCTCTACCTTAAAACCTCGCGGTTTTTGACAATGGGGATCATGCATCTAGTTCGCACGTAGGCGGCATGTTTTATTTTCAATTCCACAATCCTATTCTATTTTGTTTCAACCACAAGAGGGTATTTTTCAACCACAAAGGTATTTTTCAACCATAATATCAACCACAAACAATTATTTCCAACCATTCGTCATACCATATAATATCACGTCAAACACAAGCAATAAATATCGTCCATGGTCTGTGGACGAGGGGAGTATATATATATATATAGATATAATATAATAATTCACTTGCATTTCATCACAATTCAAAGCATATATGTTTCATTCAACGCTTGTATAATTTATACATCGCTAATATAACTTATACAACACATGTACATGAGGTATACAATGCGTATATAATTTACACTTCGCTTATATAATTTATACAACGCGATTTCATTCACACAAATAGTTTAGATTCCTCACATTGGTTATTGCGGTGCTAAAAATCGTAGGAAGGTCAGAAAAATCCGCGGCTTCTTCTAGAATGTAGAGAGCCTCCTTGCGGTCATAGTGTCTCCTGTTTCATCGAATTTCGTTAAAGAATGAAAAAGATATTATTTTTCAAAGTTTTGCAACACTTAAAAGTGTTATTTTCATTTCAGAATTTTCATCAGAAAAGTTTTTAAAACCTTCGAAACTACGTCACAAATTTTCAGTCGATCCGTACCTCGATGCTTCGATCAGACCTTGCTACATCAAAGAGCTACGAAGCACCTCCAGATCGGCGGTGGTGGCGAAGGGTTCGGTGGCCTGTGCTCGTCGCGGCGGCGCTCTGAAGGTCGCGCCTTTCTCGTCGAATTCCGACGTCGATGGTTGATGTCAGGGGTCGTGGGTTGGTCGGATGTGGAGAGGAGGTGAAGGCGGTCGGAAGTCTTAACTGGCGTCGGCGGTGAAATCGCCTGAGGCGGCGGCAAAATGGACGTGAAGGTTGGAGCACTGTGCGTCGTCCAATCGTTCTCTGGCGGCTAGGGTTTTAGTTTTTTTTTTAAAGAAAAATTCCTATTGGTCCATGCTTTATAGGAACTTTTAAATAGTGTTTTTGCAAACGGACTCCTTTTTAAACCCAACGACTGACGCTCCTAGCTAAATACCCCCATTCCGGACACAATGGGATATGTTTCGTTGGCCATTTCGACTGTTACAGTCAGTTATTTTTCAAATTATAATATAAAACATTCGATATTTAATTTAAACGTACATTTCAATTTGCCAGGGCCACAAACTGAATCGAAAAATTCCAGAAAAATAAATCTAGCTTTTTTTTGACGATACGGTCCTAACAAAACCAGTTTCGTCGAATTCTGAGCTCGTTTGAAAAACGGCCATTTTTAGGTCGACCCATTTTAACAGAATTTGACCAAACACGTTATCTTTTGCCCCGCTCACATACTAGCTTCAAAAATTATGAAATTTGAAACTTAGCAATAATTTGATATCCCGGACCCAACAAAAGTGGTTTCGTCGAATTCCGAGGTCGTATGCAAAATCTCAATTTTCAAGGGCTATATATACTATATAGCGACCTTTCTGAAAATTCATTTGGCCATAACTTTTGATTTACGTTATGAAATTTTGATTTTTCAGATTCGTTAGAAAGGCAATGATAAACAGATTTAAATATTTTTAGTTTCGTCAAAATCCGTTATATTTTCCACCCGGTATAGTCAAACAAAGTTTGTATTCAAAATTTCAAACTGCAATATTATACCCAATTCTACATTTTATTGTAATAGGCTATCTCAACTACTCAAATTTCTTGGTAACAACCTGATTTAAAAATTTTAAACTGGTTCACATTTTCCGGGTTATTACAATCTCCCCCACTTAAAACTTTTCGTCCTCGAAAAGGAAATAACAGTTAAGCAGGAAATAAAATGTAAATGCAAAGTATTGTACAGGTACCTTGCACCGGAGTTAGTCAGAGATGTCCACTCTGCATTTGGGATAGGCTTGTTTAATGCTTTCCTCAGTTTCCCAAGTACAGTCTCTAGGATCACTACTCCACTGCACTTTGACTAAATGAATCTTTTTCCTCCTTAGCTCTCTGGTTTCTTTGCCAACTATCTTTAATGGCTCTCTACTGAGTGCTAATTTTGGAGTTATGTCAATATCATGTTGCGCTGCTTCTTCCACAACAAGATCGGGATCATGAACATGTTTTCTGAGTTGAGATACGTGGAACACATCATGTACACCAGGCAACCAATTAGGTAATGAAAACCTATATGCAAGAGTTCCAATCCATTCAAGTATAGGAAAGGGACCAATAAATCTCGGTGCCAACTTCCCAGTCTTGCCAAATCCGATTACCCCTCGCATTGGAGAAACTCTTAAATAAACATAATCGCCAACGACAAACGATATATCCCTTCTTCTCGCATCAGCATAACTTTTCTGCCGGCTCTGCGCTGTTTTCAATCTCTTCTTAATGAAATCGACTTTATCCGATGCTTCTTGAATCATATCGGGCCCTAACACAAGTCTGTTGCCAGGTTCTACCCAACATGCGGGAGATCTGCACGGTCTACCGTATAATGCTTCAAATGGAGACATTCCCAAACTTGCTTGGTAGCTATTGTTGTAAGAGAACTCGGCTAGATGTAAGTGATCTTCCCATGAGCCTCCAAAATCAATAACGCAAGCCCGCAGTAAATCTTCTAGAATTCTATTCACCTGCTCAGTTTGGCCATCTGTCTGTGGGTGATAAGCGGTGCTTAGATTCAATTTGGTTCCCAATTCTTCTTGGAATGCTTCCCAGAATTTGCTAGTAAATAGGGGATCTCTATCGCTGACTATATTGAGCGGCACTCCATGTAGTTTAACTATTTCTTTGAAGTAAATCTGTGCTAGACTTTGAGCCGTTCTGTTGGATCGGACAGGTATAAAATGGGCAGCCTTCGTGAAGCGATCTACGATTACCCATATAAGGTCGTTTCCTTTTCTAGTTCGGGGCAAGCCATCGATGAAATCCATCGAGATTTGTTCCCACTTCCATCCTGGAATTTCCAAGGGTTGTAATAATCCAGCCAATTTCTGCTGATCACTCTTAACTAGCTGACAAGTGGGGCATCTGCTAACATATAATGAGATATCTCTTTTCATTGACCTCCACCAGAATGTGCGTTTGATATCGTTATACATTTTTCTCACACCGGGATGGATGCTTAATTTGGGTTTGTGGCACTCGTCAAGTATTTCTCTTCTGAGCTCGGGAAGGTTTGGGATGCAAATTCTGCCCTTTAATCTTAGAACTCCTTTGTCATCGAGTCGAAAACTTGTGGATTCACCTCCTTTGACTCTTTGACTGATTCTTTGAATAAATTCATCGTCTTTCTGAAGGGTCGAGATCATGTCTATTAATGAAGACGTAATGACAAAACTGGCGATGATTTCATTCTTTCTGCTGAGCGCATCTGCTACAACATTGGCTTTCCCTGGAGTGTATAGAATTTCAAAATCGTATGCTGCAAGGAATTCTAACCAACACTGTTGTCTCAAGTTTAGATATTTCTGAGTGAACAGATATTTCAAGGATTGATGATCGGTAAACAGTTCGAACTTCTTGCCCAATAAATAATGCCTCCATATTCTTAAAGCAAACACGATAGCTAATAACTCAAGATCATGAGTAGCATAGTTTCTTTCATGCGGCTTTAGTTGACGGCTGGCATAAGCGATCACTTGGCCTTTTTGCATTAAGATTGCGCCTAGCCCTCTAATAGAAGCATCTGTCCATACAGTCAAATCTTGGTTGCCTTCTATAATTGTCAATACTGGAGCGGTTGTCAACTTCAGTTTTAGCTCTTGGAAAGCTTCTTCACATTCGGGAGTCCATTTGAATTTCTCATGCTTCTTTGTAAGATTTGTCAAAACTCCTGATATCTTTGAAAAATCCTGAACGAATTTCCGATAGTAACTAGCCAATCCAAGGAAACTTCGAACTTCAGTAGGTGTAGTAGGTTGTTTCCAGTTCTGAATCACTGTAATTTTGCTTGGATCTACAGCAATTCCTTCTTTTGATACGACATGGCCTAGGAATTTAACTTCATTCTGCCAGAAGACACACTTAGAAAATTTAGCTTTCAAGACATTTCTCCTTAGAATTTTCAACACTTGTTCTAAATGTTTTGCATGCTCGTCTTCTGACTTAGAGTATATTAAGATGTCATCGATGAAGACTAGAACAAATTTATTCAATACACCACGGAACACTCTGTTCATAAGATCGACGAAGTATGCCGGAGCGTTGCACAAGCCGAACGGCATTACTAACCATTCGTAGAATAAATCGGGACCCCTGAAGGCTATTAAAGGAACACAGTCTTCCGCTATACGTAATTGGTGGAAACCTGTAGCTAGGTCCATTTTGGAGAATACTGTTGCTCCATTTAATTGATCTAACAGATCATCTATACGAGGCAAAGGATATTTGTTCTTCAGTGTCTGTTTATTGAGATCCTGGTAATCAACGCAAAGTCTTAGAGTACCGTCTGATTTCGGGACAAATACTACTGCTGCTCCCCATGCTGAAAAGCTCGGTCTGATTAGACCTTTCCAAAGCAATTCTCGGGTTTGACTACCTAACTCTTCTTTTTCTTTTGGGGCCATTCTTCTAATTGGATGTACTACTGGTCGGGCGTTAGGAATTAGATCTATTCTAAATTCAATCTCTCTTTGCGGCGGTAAGTTTTCTACTTCTTCAAACACATCCGCATAGTTTTTCACAACCGGAATCTTTTCTAATGAAGGGGGAATAACTTCTAAAGAAGACCAAAATTCCGTTCTATTGATTTCTGAGCCATGACATGGTATATATATAGGTCCAAGCTTCATTTCGACTTTAACGATTCTTTCAGCATATCTAACTTCGGCCTTATATTTGGTTAACCATTCCAAACCGAGAATAACATCGAATTCCGATAAATCCATAACAATTAAGTGGATGGGAAACTTGTAACGTGAATAAGAGATAGGCACTCTACAGTACAAACTGAGACTAACGGAACTTCCTATTGGGTTTCGAACTTTAATTGGTTCCTTAAGTTTTCTTCGTTTCAATTTTAACTTGTGAACAAGGTTACCAGAAATGAAGCTACGTGATGCACCAGTATCAAAAAGTACAGAAACAGGAATATTTTTAATGGTAAGGGTACCTCCCAAGACATCGGGTTTACCTGATCCATCGGGGATAGCTGGCGGGGTCTTCCCGTCATAGACGTGAGCCACTTGAGCATTCTGCTTCAGAGGACAGTTCCTGCTATAGTGCCCCTTCTTATGGCAGTTGTAGCATTCGGCTGAGTCATTTGCCTTTGGCTTCCTCGGGACTTTGCATACATTAGAAAAGTGACCTGGCTTCCCGCAGTTGTAGCAATTTCCTTTCGGTATCTTTGCAGGTTTCTGAGTAGTGGCCGCGGTAATGCTAGATTCGGGTTGATCGGTTGAAGCCTTGCGCTTATTTCCAGCTTGGCTTTTGGCGCGGTCTTGGCTAGCATGCCTCTCATCCATGTCTTCGTAATTGCAGGCCATCTCTACTAGTTCTGTAAAGGAGAGTTTGATGTTGCTCATAGCTCTATCATGGTACTTGCGCTTCAGCCCAAATATGAATCTCTTGTTCTTTGCTTTGTTGGTCGTAATCAGCTCTGGAGCATAGCGCGACAATTGGGTGAACTTATTTAGATAATCCTAAATAGAGGGATCTCCTTGCTGGAGATTAGCAAATTGCTCTCGCATCCTTTCTAGAGCCTGCTCAGGTACAAACTTCTCATTGAACATAGTTTTGAATTGTTCCCAAGTTCTGACAGTACCAGCTGCATCCCCGGAGGTAATGGCATTCCACCACAGCTCTGCTTCCTCTTGGATGAGCCAAATGCCAAGTCGGGCTTTTTTGTTAGTTCCCATACCCATGCCTTCAAAGATTTTCTCACAGGTTTTCAGCCAAGCTATAGCCTCGGTCAGTGTACCAGTGCCAGTAAAAGGTTTTCCCCCAAGATTTCTGTACGTCTTCGCAACTTTATCTAGCTCAAAGTCTTCAGGTGCTGGTGGCTGAACAATAGGGATTTCCACAACTACGGGAATATTCCCCCGTCCTCCTGTTGCCACTCCTCGGCCTCCACGGCCTCCTCTAGCTGATGCTGCTCGTGTAGCCATCTAAGAGAATACTGTAAAGCAAGAAAAGAGTCAAGCTCACAGATTTGATAATTTTCATAAATGATAAAGCAAGGGGATACAAGGAAAGATAATGATGATGTACTGATCAAATTGTTTTGCTAATCTGCTTAGCTCATTCTAGGACATTGCTAATCCTATCTCTAATGAGCTACTCGCATTAGAACACTACTGATTCTATTCTGACGAGGTGTTTAATGTGTTAGACCCCGGAACTAAGGTTAACCTAAGCTCTGATACCAACTGTGACGATCCCAAAATCCGAGGGGCGGTATTAAGTATAATCATTGGGAAATAACACATTAATCATCATAACAGAGTACAGATAATAGCAGAAACAATGAATAAAATAATTTTTTACATGGATATGACAGCGGAATCACAACATGTAATAACATCAGAATAGCATAGCATGGGATATAACTTAGTAAATAAAAAGGAAAGTGATCAGTCATCATCGCCAGAGGCGGAATACATATATGCAGTGAGACATAATAAGGGTATCAGTCTACATCGCCGAAGGCGGAATACATATACATATAACAAGAAATACGGAAAGTAAATCAGTCTGCATCGCCCGTGGCGAAATCATAATATAAGTACAGTAATGGCGGAAAATGTCAAAGTCATCTCTGAAGTCAGCCTCGTCATGAGCCAAAAATGCACTCTATGCAGCAGTGCAGAGCCAAAAACAACCTGTCACCTGTGTACTAGGCTGCTCGTGTGAAAATAAGGGCACCCGCGTTTGCAAAGTGAAACAAACAACGAGTCAGTCATGGGGACTGGTATGAGGAATCTATTTAACAGTTAAACAACAGTAATAGCAAATCATAGGACCATGCCACTTTCGCGGAACGGGTTTACTCCAGTGATTGCTAGTGCATTTAAGACAAAGTAAATTCTTTTAAAACAACGCAATGCTTTTTGAAAGAATGAAGCCATTATAAGACTCAGGTCCCATCAAACAATGCAACGCAAGCCGGAGGATAGAGTTTTACCTTATAAGGGCCAAATATGCTTGATACGCATAAAGTAAAATCATTTGATATTATTACTAGTGCATATATGTTTCAAAAACGAATAGCATCATAAATATCAATCATAGGCGGCATAGCTACCATATACTATGTCGCCATACTAGTTCTACAATCAAGTCCGTTATCTCATATTGGAAATTGGATTTCCGTCATGAGTCGAGGCAAGGGGCAAGCTCCTCTCCGCTTCGAGACACTCTAGCAAATGCCTCGGGACTACACACTCTGGGCAACCCCTGGATGCGGCTGGGCCAGTCCTCACTTACGTTAGGGGATTAATTATGCCTGAACACACGTTTCCCGGTCCTTACAGACCTATAAGCGAGGCGCCTCGCATTCCAACAACCACAAAGGTGAAAAGTAGATATATACGTCAGGGCTGGTAAGTCACTGACACCACCATAGCTAGAAAGAAACGTCGTGCTCTCCCAGCGGTCCGTATCCCGTTTTTAACTCATACCGGGGTGTGAGGTTCGCGAATCTACGAAATACACAAAGCTAGGCCACGTAGACCTTGCTTTGATCATCATCCACAAGACTTTGCTTTGCAACAGAAGCCTTGATCACATCATCTTGGCATGCCACATAGACAGTCCACTCCATACGATTGATTTCCATCGATATATAACCTCTGAGCTCGTACGTCTCAGAGAAGGGCGTTAAGCAAAAGAATAAATTCTCCGCCGCCAAACAGATATATATTTAACAGAGATCAATCAATATAGAACAAAATCCAATGTCAGACACACAGTCCATTTACAAGTCCATTCTGGGTCTGAACGAAACCGGAGGCGTCAAATTCCTCGTATATCCGTCCAATCAACACATACGTTCAGACGGCTACTACTTCCGTCCCTTTCTGGTAGCTACTCCGGTCAGGAACCTCAATAGCGCCCATCCAACCGATACGAGGATCGTCGGTCTTGAATCGTCTTTGCATTTTCCAATTCGAATCGCTCGATAAATTATTTGAAATGAGGGTTAGCTCGGCCTTTTCAAATAATTCACGTCATTAGAATTTAAATCGATTCATTTTATGGTTATATTATTCGACATCCATCTTTCAGTTATTTAGTGTTATTTTCATGTCAAACACATACAACCATCAAATATCAAACAATTCAAGCCCAATTGGTTTATTTGCAATCTATGTTGCTTATAATATTTTATAACTATTATTTGCCATTTTTATTTATTTAAAAATGGCTATATTTAATTAAACGACGTTTCAGGTCGTGCCGTGGCACTGGCGCTGTTTTTCTCCTAATTTGTTTTACACATATCGGAAAATCTAACCGTTGGATTTCTACAAAGTCTATATCAATGGGAAGATATTCCCAAAGCGAACCCAACGGTTCTAGTTTCGTGAAAATCCGACAGTCGGATCTCCCACACTAGTCATTTGAAGTTACGGTCTCAAAATTCGAACTGCAGCGTCGTTATTCGATTTAATTTAATTATATTTATATATAAATATAAACGATTCTGGCGCTGTTTTTCTTCAGATTTGAATTAAACATTCCGGACAATCCAACCGTTGGATTTTTACAAGGTTGGTGCCATTGGAAAGATATTTCCAAGGCGAATCTAGCGGTTGCGGTTTCGGGAAAATCCGATGGTCGGATTCCTCGTACTAATCGTTTCAAATTACGATTCCGAAATGCGAACTGCACGGCCTCTATTCCTTTTAATTATATTTATATTTATATATATAAATATAGTTCAATCTATAATTTCAACTATAGTTCATTCTATATTTTCAACTTCGTTTTCACTACAAATATTTCACTAACGCCTTAATATTTCGAAAAATTTCGCCATAACCTCCTTTGTACGGGGAGGGGTTTGGAAATTTATTGGGCCGTATTAGGTACCCAATAAATCCTAAAAACCATTCACATATTTATAGTGATATATTTTGGTGTTTACGGGGGAGCATGTACTGATAATCACTCCAGAGAATAAATTCCCGTCACCCCGTTTCCATGTGGAAATAAATAGTCCATGTGCCGTATCTAATAACTAGAGCGACGTGATTATTGTCAAATCCAGACCCGTGTGGGGTTTTTATTAATCTAGCAATTTATCGTTATAATTTATATAGTCCATATCAGTCATCAGTTCAACCTGTAGTACATAGTCATCGCCATACAAGCCTCTTGCTTGTATGGTAAATCTTCCACCTCGTCACACAAGCTCCAATTGCTCATGTGGGATATGATGAAGTATGCCTATCATCAAGAAGTATGCCATGTAGTGTAGTTCAAAATTAATTGTTACTATCCTATGGCATTGTTTATTATTTCACACAGAAAAACTAGCACTCCGCATCCAATGGCATTCACAGGAGTTGATATATAAATAAAATTGCGCAGCCAACTCATCAAGGTTTACCTATTTGTCGGGCACGCAAATAATTTCTCTACTCTACAGCTAATCCATTTTTCCTGTTCAACACATGTATATATATGCAGAACAAAGCTAATAATAATATTTCTAGCAAACTATTATTTATCTCAACACATGTGTATTTTTAACAAAGCGTATACATGATAAAAGGAATTTTTTTATCTTCAAAAATATCTATTCGACACATGTGTATTTTTAACAAAGCGTATACATGATAAAAGGAATATTTTTATCTTCAAAAATATCTATTCGACACATGTGTATTTTTAACACTTCATATTCACTATAAAAATATAGTTTTCATTGTCGATTCATTTTATTTTTAAAGGATGATAACATTCAACACATGAACTTCAACTCAACGAATGAATTGCAATTCAACACATGAATATTCTATATAGTTTGTATATATATATAAAAATGTGATTTTTATTGCTAAAGCCATTTGTTTAAATTCAATTAATATTCAACACATGAATTTCAACTCAACGAATGAATTGCAACTCAACACATGAATATTCGATATAGCTTGTAATTATATAAAAATGTGATTTTTATCGCTAAAGCCATTTGTTTAAATTCAAATAATATTCAACACATGAATTTCAACTCAACGAATGAATTGCAACTCAACACATGAATATTCAATATAGCTTGTAATTATATAAAAATGTGATTTTTATCGCTAAAGCCATTTGTTTAAATTCAAATAATATTCAACACATGAATTTCAACTCAACGAATGAATTGCAACTCAACACATGAATATTCGATATAGCTTGTAATTATTTCAACGAATGAAAATTATTCTAACACATAATTATTTCAGAAAAATTTCGGCAGCATAACGGCAGGGTAGTTAAAACCGGGACCGTCCCTAGTACGGCTCCTCGCTCTACCTTAAAACCTCGCGGTTTTTGACAATGGGGATCATGCATCTAGTTCGCACGTAGGCGGCATGTTTTATTTTCAATTCCACAATCCTATTCTATTTTGTTTCAAACACAAGAGGGTATTTTTCAACCACAAAGGTATTTTTCAACCATAATATCAACCACAAACAATTATTTCCAACCATTCGTCATACCATATAATATCACGTCAAACACAAGCAATAAATATCGTCCATGGTCTGTGGACGAGGGGAGTATATGTATATATATAGATATAATATAATAATTCACTTGCATTTCATCACAATTCAAAGCATATATGTTTCATTCAACGCTTGTATAATTTATACATCGCTAATATAACTTATACAACACATGTACATGAGGTATACAATGCGTATATAATTTACACTTCGCTTATATAATTTATACAACGCGATTTCATTCACACAAATAGTTTAGATTCCTCACATTGGTTATTGCGGTGCTAAAAATCGTAGGAAGGTCAGAAAAATCTGCGGCTTCTTCTAGAATGTAGAGAGCCTCCTTGCGGTCACAGTGTCTCCTGTTTCATCGAATTTCGTTAAAGAACGAAAAAGATATTATTTTTCAAAGTTTTGCAACACTTAAAAGTGTTATTTTCATTTCAGAATTCTCATCAGAAAAGTTTTTAAAACCTTCGAAACTAGGTCACAAATTTTCAGTCGATCCGTACCTCGATGCTTCGATCAGACCTTGCTACGTCAAAGAGCTACGAAGCACCTCAAGATCGGCGGTGGTGGCGAAGGGTTCGGTGGCCTGTGCTCATCGCGGCGGCGCTCTGAAGGTCGCGCCTTTCTCGTCGAATTCCGACGTCGATGGTTGATGTCAGGGGTCGTGGGTTGGTCGGATGTGGAGAGGAGGTGAAGGCGGTCGGAAGTCTTAACTGGCGTCGGTGGTGAAATCGCCTGAGGCGCCGACAAAATGGACATGAAGGTTGGAGCACTGTGCGTCGTCCAATTGTTCTCTGGCGGCTAGGGTTTTAGGTTTTTTTTTTTTAAAGAAAAATTCCTATTGGTCCATGCTTTATAGGAATTTTTAAATAGTGTTTTTGCAAACAGACTCCTTTTTAAACCCAACGACTGACGCCCCTAGCTAAATACCCCCATTCCGGACACAATGGGATATGTTTCGTTGGCCATTTCGACTGTTACAGTCAGTTAATTTTCAAATTATAATATAAAATATTCGATATTTAATTTAAACGTACATTTCAATTTGTCAGGGCCACAAACTGAATCGAAAAATTCTAGAAAAATAAATCTAGCTTTGTTTTGACGATACGGTCCTAACAAAACCAGTTTCGTCGAATTCTGGGCTCGTTTGAAAAACGGCCATTTTTAGGTCGACCCTTTTTAACAGAATTTGACCAAACACATTATCTTTTTCCCCGCTCACATACTAGCTTCAAAAATTATGAAATTTGAAACTTAGCAATAATTTGACATCCCGGACCCAACAAAAGTGGTTTCGTCGAATTCCGAGGTCGTATGCAAAATCTCAATTTTCAAGGGCTATATATACTATATAGCGACCTTTCTGAAAATTCATTTGGCCATAACTTTTGATTTCCGTTATGAAATTTCGATTTTTCAGATTCGTTACAAAGGTAATGATAAAAAGATTTAAATATTTTCAGTTTCGTCAAAATCCGTTATATTTTCCACCCGGTATAGTCAGACAAAGTTTGTATTCAAAATTTCAAACTGCAATATTATACCCAATTCTATATTTTATTGAAATAGGCTATCTCAACTACTCAAATTTCTTGGTAATAACCTAATTTAAAAATTTTAAACTGGTTCACATTTTCCGGGTTATTACATCCGGTTTGCGTTGCATTGTGTGATGGGACTTGGGTCTTATAATGGTTTCATTTTTCTAAAAAGCATTGCGTTATTTTGATGATTTGCTTTAGTCATGCACTGGCAATCCATAGGAGAAAACCCGTTCCGCGAAAGTGGCATGGTCCTGCGATTAGCCTTATTATATTATATAGGTTAAGTAGAATTCTCACACCAGTCCCATGACTGACCTGTAGTTTGTCCACTGGCAAACTCGGGTGCCCATATTTTCCACACGGGCAGTCGAGTAGCTATTTTTGCAGATATATTAAGCAGGATTCTGGGTTGAATCTTAAAGCTGTGTCCAGAGATAGAGAGTCTTCTGCTGTGTTCTTCCGTTGTAGTATATTACATTTTTTGTATTTATCTTCCGCTGTAATTATATTCCAATGTACTCTGATATGTATATTCTGTACTCTGATGTAACATTTATTATAGTGTTATAAAAGTCTTCTGTTACCTGCTGTAATGTGTTTTATGCCCAAAGTTAATGTATTCGTAGATTTTCACTTTTTGGGTCAGACCTGTGTGGTTTATGGTCGATCCAAAGGGCGGGAATTTGCGGGTCTTTACATCGCATGTATTCAAAAATAGTGATAAACAACTATTGAACATTCAATTCACAGCCAGAATGCAATTTATAACTGTATAAGGATTAAATAATTAAACAACACTTATAACAATTTGTCAATCAATCGGTTGACATACAGTTAAATCCAAGGGAGATGTGAATTAATTATCATCCCCAGACCCATGTAGGGTTTTCAATCAAACATTATTATTTGTGTACTTGGGCAATGTGTAAAATTATCGTCCCAACACCCGTGTGGGGTTTACATCACAATCCATGTGAATTTATCTGCAGTTTAATAATATTGGCATTAAAACTGTAATCAACCATCAATCACCAAACAAATATTGAAATCACAGGCAGTCAATATATATTCAGTCACAAATATAATAACTATAAAAATAATTAGAGTGACGGAGTTCTCACATTGATTTCCACCCCCATCAGTCTTTAATTTAGAATTTATTTTTAAACTAAATTAAAATGACGTTTAATTTAGCTTAAAATTCAACTTGCTCGGTTTCTGTTTTGGTCAGTTCTATGTTGTAGTATTCGCTGCCACGATCCCAACGAACCCTTGTTTGCTGAATTCTGATGTCGTTTGACAAAGATACGATACTTTAAGCATTATATATTTAAATAGTCGATTAAATAAATTAATTGACTAATTAGTTACTTCGTTAATCTCCCTTTCATTGTTCCCTGATTGTTCCTGGACCGAAATCAAACCCCATCGTTCAAAACTAGGTTTCTACCTCGTGTTGCCAATAGATGTTCAGACTTCCATGTGCAACCACGTCATCGAACCCTTTGGCCTCGCCTTCCACCACCCTGAATCACCTCGAACTTCATGCCCTCTTTCCCTTAAAATTATCAGCAAATGTCCAGCTTTTGAGCTTGAAATTGAGTTGTAGGTGCCATGTAATTTAATCAAGACCGCACCCATTTGAAGAGCTAACGTTACTCTTTGATCTTTGTTTATAAAATATAATCTAATTTGAATTTTTTTGGCTGCGATTCAGGGAAGTTTTTCGAACAATTTCAGCTGTGATTTCATGGTTGGCGGCGCATTTCTGTAGGGGTTAGGGTTTAAGGAAAATCCGCTTTATACTAGTATATATACTGTAATATATATTAATATTTAATTAAAAGATGACTTATTATTGAAATTTCGTACCTGGTCTCCAAACGAATCCCAATGACTGTCACCCCTAGCCAAATACCCCCATTTCAAACACAATGTGATATGCTTCATAAGCCAATTCAATTTTTTCGCTCAGTTTTTATTAAAATATAAATTAAGATAATGTTAAATATTGAATTAAAACGTACATTTAAATTTACAGGGGCCACATACTGACTCCAAAAATTATAAAATTTGAAATCTAATTATGTTTTGACGATATAGTCCTAACAAAATTAATTTCGTTGAATTTAGAGACTGTTAGAAAAATGACCTTTTTATTAGCTTATTAAACTCAACTGATTTTACCAAACACGTTTAAATTTACTACGCTTACATACCAACTCCAATTGACTTTAAATTTTAAACCTGGCAATAATCTGATGTTCCGGACCCAACAAAATTAATTTCTTTGAAAACAGAGGTCGTTTGCAAAATGGCTATTTTTAAGGGCTATATTAATATTTAAATATATATAAATTCCATAGTGAGTATTTTGAATTTTAATCTGGACATAACTTATAAAGTGAAATCTAATTTTTTTTTTTTCACATTCATTAGAAAGATACAGTTAAATAGATTCTAATGTTTCTTGATTCATGCAATTCTGGCCTATATTGAGTTACGTACACTCAACTGAAATTAGAAATCGAATTTTCAAACTATCGTGCCATTTCGGGTTCGTTTTAAGTAAATTTTAAATTTATACATTCTAACTTCGATTTAATAAAATTTAAATCGTTTAATCCCAAAATAAATCATTTTAAATCTTTAAAATCAATTAAAAATAAAATTTTAAATTAGTTCCAAAAATACGGGTTGTTACAATCATACCTATACATACCTGTTGATGATGATCCTTCTAATACTCCCCATTAAACTATACTATACCTATTTTATAATTTCTCCTCTTTTTTCATTATCAAAAATAAATTCTAAACATACTCCCCTTAAATCCTATATTTATCTATACTTATGCAATAATATTTGATTCTATTCTAAAATACTAGTATAAATAACTCCCCCTAAATTTATACTCTAAATGTTTATAACTATCCCTGATTATATGATATCCATATATCCTTTCTCCTTCTAAATCTATGACTGTAAGCCTAAATATTCTAACTCCACCTAAAATTAGGACTATGCCAGTCTAATAAACTAAATAAAAGAATAATAAACTAAGCAAACAATTCAGTATTTATAATCAATTCAAAAAAGTAAATTAATCCAAATAAGCAATTCAAACAAATAAGCAATTCAAACAAACAAGCAATTCAAACAGTCGATCTAAACAATTAAATCAACCAAAGTATTCTAGAACTTTCAATTAATCCTTAGATCTAAAACTCCCCCTGAATTTAATACAAGACTAAACCTGACCTAAAAACTATCTAAACTAAGAAATAACTTTGATAAGATATCCTTAAAATTATGTTATAAGTTAAGTAAAGCAATTTAATCCAAACAATCAACCAATTTAAGTTTTATTAAACATTTCTTGTAACTTCTATTTATCCTAAAACCTATAAAGCTTTTATCGACTACAAATGCATAAGTATATTTCTAACACACCTATCAACCACTGATGAAATTCAACCATGTCAAACAATTTAAACAAGTCAATCACGTTAATCAAGACAAAGTAAATATGTTATGTATTTGATTAATAATCCTATATTTCTAATTAGATAAAAACTTTTCATACTATATACTTGTTATGTGTGAAGTTAAAGTTAACATGTAATGCAGTGTGCTGGTTATAATGCAGTATTCATATGCAAATCTATATGAAATGATATATCGAATGAAATGCAACTTGTGATATGAACGATTTTAATTTGAGATCTACTGTAATTTATTATAATGATGTATGGTAAGATGTGTAATGATAGTATGCAGAATGATTTGGTAATTATATCTATTTAAGTAAAATATATTCAAAGTACTATCTAACTATTATGCATATACATATATATTACAAATTATTTTAATTAAACAAGGATAATATATATTAATTTCTAGACTTAGGTTAATGATACTTATTAAAGAGATTGAAAGGATAGTGAAGATAAAAGTTTTACGGTATTCATAAAATATTTAAAATAATTCCATGAGAAATGTGGAGTTAAATAATCATAGTAGGAAGCTTCTTTAATATAGTAAAAATTGAAGATCTTCTTAAAGAGAATATAGAATTGTGTAAAGTAAGCATATTGTCATAATTGTATATATAAAAACAATTTTTTTAAAAGGATTTTAAAATTTATTTTATTACAAAATATAAGTCAATCTTTGATACAAGTCAATTTTAAATTTAAACTTTTAAGGAATCAAAATATATTAATTTGTTAAGGAACCATTTATATGTTAAAACTTTTAAAAGGAATTCTATAGTCATAACAAAATTATGAAATCTGGATAAAAATTAAACTATAAAGCCATAACTTCTTATATTTATAGTACATATTTAAGACATAAAATCATATTATTATTTTTATACAAAATACTAGGTTTAATATTCAAGCCTTTATAAGTCTTAAAAAGAAATTAAAATTAGTATTAAGTTACAAATAGTATTTGTGATAATATAACCCGAAATTATATGAATAATATATAAGTTAAACTATATAAAAGATATGTAAAATTATATTTTATAACAACATAAATTTTGTATTAACTTATATATCATATTAACATGTCTATATAAATATTTTTTGTTTGAAACAAGATATAAGAAAATAAGTAGATAAACAAAGTTAATATCTAGAGTTTGAATTGGCATTTTCTAATTAAAAAAAATGGTGAAAGTTTGAAAGTTTAAACTTTTGAAATTCAAAATTTGAATTTCATATTGTCAACATGACTATTTATGTATGTCGAAATACATGTAGAAAATCAAAAAACATATTGTTTTGACTTCTTAGTTTTATTATATTATCGATTTATATTTCAGCTTTAATTATTTCCTAAAATAAAATTGATCCTAACAAACATTCAAAATTTATTATTATTATATTATTATTATATTGAATTTCAAAATTCAAATTTCAATTTTGAAATTTAAATTTTAAATTTCAAGTTTGAATTTTAAAGTTTATATTTCAAACTCAAAACTAGGTAAACAAAACAAAGCAAATAAAGCATCCATTCAACCAAAAAAGAATTTAAAAATTAATTAAGGCGTACCCGGTTTTTAGATCCACTTCTTCGATATTTTCTAAATTCTAATTGCTGTGAAACGCATATTTGAAATTCTAGTTTCTGACTCTTCATTACTTGATGATGAATCTGATCGTCTTCATAAGAACACAGCCTTTTTATATGGCCTGGTCAACTTAGCGTCAAAATTTTAAACTTGAATTTGGAATGAACGGACACTTCAACTACTATAAGCCCAAAAGTCATATCACTTCATAAAATCTTCTTTTCTTGATTGATGAACGATCATCTTGGTGTCTTTCGACCAATAGTCATCAGACATAACTCTTTCCCTGCAAAACAACATACTTTTTCAAAGAATCAAGTGACTTTTCAAAATAACTAATTGTAATTTCAGATAATAACATCATAATGATTCTGTGATTTATTCATTTAAACTTTTCAAGAAATCATACAATGATAACTTGAATTTTCAATCAAATTGAATGCAGACTCTTCTAATACTTATAATGACCCGGAAATTCTGAACGAAAAACAAATTTGTGAATAAACTTAAAATTTAATAATACATTAATAAATTAACTTATTAATGTTGATAACTCATTTATGAAGCCAGGAATTTGAGTAAGAGTTATTTACTACAAATAAAAACATAGCAAAACCTTAACTAGAAAATAATTTGTTTTGAGAAACAAATTTAATAGCGAATGAACAAGATAACTTCGACATAGTTTCACACCTACACTAAGCTATCTAGACTAAGTACATTCGAACATGTTAGAACCAAACTTGAACCATATCCTTTGCAAGATGATTAGAAGATTTCAAGTGTCAAAAAGCATAGTATAAAAAGTGTTTAAAATAGGAATGTTTTAGATTCTTAAATGCTTAGAACTTAAGTATTTATGCGCCACACTTTTAGGGAAAAACTGAGACGACCCGAAATCCCGTTCATACGGAGACAAGGGTTATCTTTGGAATATAACACAGAAACAGATAATAGCAGGACAGAATTTAATAAATACACCAGATAATGAACAATAAAATATACTGGATAAAAGTAATCATCAGAGTTACACAGTATACAGGATCTTACTTAGTACAAATACAGTTCAGCTATACATAAATGTCTACAGCGGAAAACAAACAAAATATGTACAATAGGAGCTGAATAGCATAAAAAGAAATGAATGATAGAATCCATCTTCAGCTCCAGCTATCCAGAAAAAGAACCAGCTAAACCTGAATACAAGGCTGCCCGCATAGGAAAAGGGGCACCCGAGTTTGAGAGTGAAACAAACTACGAGTCAGTCATGGGACTGGTATGAGAAATCCACTCAACACATATATAATTGGCTAATCACAGGACCACGCCACTTTCGTGGAACGGGTTTACTCCATTGGATTGCCAGTGCTTTAAAACAAATCTTTCTTTTAAACATCGCTATGCTTTTAACAAAAATGAAGCCATTATAAGACTCAGTTCCCATCACACAATGCAACGCAAACCGGAGGATAGAGTTTTACCTTATAACGGCCAAAATATGCTTGATACGAATAAAAACAAAGGCATTTGATATTATTGCTAGTGTTTATATGTTTTGAAAACAATTTCAAATCATAACTATCAATCATAGACGACATGAGCGTCCCATGCCACTATGTCGCCAAATATCTATACAATCGAAACCGCACGATCACGTATCTGGAAATTGGATTTCCGTCATGAACCAAGGCAAAAGATAGTCCTTACCGAATTCGAGACTGCCTAGCCCGAGCCACAGGCAAGTACTCTGTCAAGCCTTAGGATCGTCAGGGCCGGTCCACCGATGTGGATTAAAATGCCTGAACCATGTGTTTCCCCGCCCTTTGGGGCGTAAACGAGCCAACGAATGACTCCATCGGACCCGGATCGTCCGATCAAACCGAGGCGCCTCACAACAGCAACAACCACATAGGTGAAAAGTATATAAATGTTAGGGCTGGTAGGTCACTGACACCACCCTAGCTAGGAGGAAACGCAGGCCCTCCCTGAGGTCCTTTCTCCCGTTTCTGGTTCATACCGGGGTGTGAGGCTCGCGAATTCACGTTATACACAAAGCTACGCCACACAGGCGGTGCTTTGATCATCACCACAAGGCTTTTCTTTTCAACAGAAGCCCTGATCACTGCATCTTAGCACGCCACACAGGCAATTCATGCCATGCGACTGATGTCCTTCGATATACAACCTCTGAGCTCGTGCGTCTCAGAGAAGGGCGTTAAGCAAAAGAATAAGTTCTCCGCCGCCAAACAGATGTATATTTAATAGAGATCAATCAACATAGAATAAAATCCAATGTCAGACACACAGTCCATTTACAAGTCCGTTCTGGGTCTGAATGAAACCGGAGGCACTAAATACCTCGCAAACCCTTCGATCACCACGTACGTCTGGACGATCACCACTCATTATCCATATTTCGGGATGCCTCCCAATAAGGACCTCGGTTACCATCCAAACGTGGTAAAGATCTCCGGTCTTCGACCATCGTCTTCATCTTCGACTTTCAATCGTCGGTCAATTATTTGAAATGAGAATTAACTCGGCCTTCTCAAATAATTCACGTATATTTAGAATTTCAAATCAATTTACTTCAATGGTTAAATTATTTGACAACGCCAATCTTGTTCTTTAATGTAATTTTCACACCAAACACATTCAACCATCAAAAGCCACATAAATTGAGCAAATTCAGTTTATTTCCATTCCATATCGCTTATGATATTTTATAACTATTTATCGCTATTTTTATTTATTTTAAAATAGCTAATTTATTCAAAACGACGCTTCGGGCCATAAAGCGGCCGTGGCGCTGTTTTTCTTCAGATTTGATTTACACATATCTGAAAATCTAACCGTTTGATCTTCAAAAAATTTACATCATTAGAAAGGTCTTTTCAAAACGAATCCAACGGTTCCAGTTTCGGGAAAATCCGACGGTCGGATCTCCCGGTCCAATCGTTTGAATTTTCGATTTCAAAATACGAACTGCAGCGTCGTTATTCGATTAAATATATAATTATATTTATATATATATAAATATAATCGCTTCTGGCGCTGTTTTTCATCAGATTTGAATTAAACATTCCAAACAATCCAACCGTTGGATTTTTGCAAGGTTGGTGCCGTTGGGAAGATATTTCCAAGGCGAACCCGACGGTTGAGATTTCGGGAAAATCCAATGGTCGGATTTCCCGTACTAGTTGTTTGAAAACACGGTTTCAAAACACGAACTGCACGACTACGTTTCGTTTTAATTTTATTTATATTTATATAAATATAGTTCATTCAATGATTTCAATATCGTTTTCACTTCAAATATTTCACTAACGCCTTATAATTTTGGAAAATTTCGCCATAACCTCCCCTGCACCGGGAGCATCGGGAAATCGCAAATAGCTTTCCCGGTCCTTCTAATCTCAAAAAGAAAAAGAAAAAGCCAAGCGGCTAGCCAACAGGCTCATAAAATCATCACCCAAACAAAACAGTAAATGTGTACCTATTTGTCGGGCACAAAATTTTATTCCTCTTCTCTAGCCCCTTTGCTATAACCTATTCAATGAATATGCATGTACATATATATACAGTTCTTATCATTTATCATTCTCTATTCAACTTCATATTTGATTTCTATTTAGTTTAAAAACACCATTCATTCTAATGTTACATACATAGGCACAAATCATATCATTAGCTAATTAATGAATATTTCAACTCATATATATTTATTTGAACAAGTGGCTATTTTTAACACTTCACATTTTAACGATTCATGCATATAATAAAAATGTGATTTTTATTGTAAAAACAACTCATTTCAAAACACTATTATTTTATATATTTCATATTAGTGATACAAATAGGATTTTTCTTATAAAACAATTTCTTTCAAAACGAGATTATTTTACACAGTTCATATAGTCGATAAAAGGTGATTTTTATTATCAAACAATTTATTTCAAAATATGAATACCATTCAACACATGAATTTCAATTCAACGAATGAATATCGATTCAACACATGAGGGTTTTCTATAGTTTCTATATATAGATAAAAATGTGACTTTTATATTTAAAACGCGAATACCATTCAACACGTGAATTTCTAATCAACGAATGAATATCAATTCAACACATGAAGGTTTTCTATTTAATGAATAAATATAGTTTAAGTAGATGAAAATAATTCAAACACACGAATATTATTCAAAATTTCGGCAGCATAACGGCAGGGTAGTTAAAACCGGGACCGTCCCTAGTACGGCTCCTCGCTCTACCTTAAAACCTCGCGGTTTTTGACAATGGGGATCATGCATCTAGTTCGCACGCAGGCGGCATGTATATATTTATTTCATTTCCACAAACTAATCCTATGTGGTTTCAACCAAATATTTCTCAACCACAAACGGGTATTTTTCAACCTCAATCAATCAATATCAACCACAAACAATCCCAAACAATCATTCGCTATCAATCAATTTTCACAACAATTTCAATCAATAAATATCGTCCATGGTTTGTGGACGAAGGGGCGTATATATATATATATATATATATATATATATATATATATAGCAATTCACTTTTATTTCAACACATATATATATGGCGAGAAAAAGAAATTGAAGAGTGAGAAATTCTCACCAATAGCTACCCAACTTCACGACACTTCACTTAGAGAAATCTTCGCCTTTCTCGCCTTTTTGTCGCTTTCGCCCGTAGCCACTACATATATAAAAAAATCGAATTTTTACTTCGCTATTCAGCATATAAAAATCGAATTTTTATTTTGCTATTCAATATATAAAAATCAAATTTTTACTTTGCTATTCAATATATAAAAATCGAATTTTTTACTTTGCTATTCAATATATAAAAATCGAATTTTTTACTTTGCTATTCAATATATAAAAATCGAATTTTTACTTTGCTATTCAATATATAAAAATCGAATTTTTATATTGTTCACTTCACCATAAAGATCATACTTTAATATTCTCCTATATGCGACAAAATTATATTTTTCTTCTCTATTCGAGTATATAAAAATCCAGTTTTTCTTCGCCATTGGAATACATAAAAATTCCTAACTTTCTTTTTTATAAAAATTCAAGCTTTTCTATAAACGAAAAACACATTTACATATACATTTCTAAACAAACAAAGTTATTTTTATTTTTATAATAAAATTTAGGTCTGAATTTTTAATTTACTAATTTTACAACAACAAAAAAAAAGTTAAAACCATTACCTTTCTTCCTATTGCTGTCTGGAACCCAAAGCACAAAACGCGGCGGCTTGGGGAGGTCGGCGGAGGATGTTGGAGTTCAGGATCCCTCAGATCGAAGGAGGAGAGAGAAACGAGGGCGGAGGGGCGCGAGGCAAGGTGCGGTGGTGGGCGGTGATGGCGAGGGAAGGGGCGATGGACGGTTTTGGGGTTTCAAGGGATAGGGCATGCGGTTTCGTGAGGGGGAGCTAGGACGACAGGGAGAAGCTGGAGTGGAGGGGGGGTTGGCCAGGCGAGCTCCGGCGGTGATCGACGATGAGAGGGCGACGGGTTCGTGGTGGGAGAAGGGTCAACGCGGGATTTTTTTCTCTTTTTTTTTTCAGATCTGAATTGTGGAAGAGAGAGAAGAGGGAAAGAGGGAGGGGCCATATATAATTTATTTATATATATTTTTCTTTATTCCTTTTTAAAAGTTAGATTTTATTTCGAACACGAAATCAAACCCATCGACTGTCGTCCATAGCTAATTACCCCCATTCCGAACACAATGGGATGTGTATCGTAAGCTGATTCGATTGTTTCGAATAGTTTCCGTTGAATTTACATTTAAATCATTATATTGAATTTTAAACGTACATTTCAATTTAACGAGGTCACATACGGACTCGAAAAATTTCAGAAAAATATTTTCTAGCTTCGTATTGACGATACGGTCCTAACAAAACTAGTTTCGTCAAATTCTGAGACCGTTTGAAAAATGGCCAATTTCCAGTCGATTAAAATCAACGGAAACCGGTCAAACGCGTTTTCCTTTGCCTCGCTCACATATTGATTCGAAAAATTATGAAATTTGAAACCTAGCAATAATTTGACATTACGGATCCAACAAAAGTGGTTTCGCCGAAATCCGAGGTCGTTTGCAAAATGTCCATTTTTAAGGGCCTGAATCCCATAGCGACTATTCAGAATTTTCAACTGGACATATCTTTTGATTCCCGCTATCAAATTTTGATTTGACAGATTCGTTGGAAAGGTATTCTCTAACAGATTTAAATGTTTTTGGTTTCACTAAAATCCGTTTTGTTTTGCACCCGGTATAGTCCGACAAGGTTTGAATTCGATTTTTTTTTTTGAAACTGCAGCGCCCTTTCAGGCCTTCTTTATAATTATAATTAATTATATTCGTTTTCAATTGTCGATTCAAACTCAGTTTTCATCGCCATTATTCAAAATATTTATTTTAAATATTTAAAATCCATTATTTTAGCCAATTTAAAAAAATTTAATTGGTTCAGATTTTCTGGGTCGTTACAAAAACTAGCATGATAAGTATACACAAATGTACACTTAGATAACTAAGACTTTAGCTAATTAAACATAGGAAATCAACTCAGCCATAAAGCCTTAAAACAGCCAAGATCCTGTGCAAAACAATATGCAAACACTAGCTAAAGCACAGCCCATATAGGCGCAAGAAAGGACAACATTCCCTGATGTAACAAAGCCCATTAGTTAGTTGAATACTTCATATACAAGTATGTAAGTACAAGGATGATAGGGACATATAGATAGAGTTAAAAACACTTAATGTATTTGCTAAGATTCAAGGGATTTGCGCAGCAACATATCATGCAACTTGTACTAGGATCTTTAGCCTATTTTTAGTCTAAGATTTAAGGAAACGGTAGGTGGAAAACTATGGACCATTGGGAGCTTGACATGTGTTTGTACCATAGAAGCTTCCCATTTGTTTATGATTATACACTAGAGAAGAGGACGCAGCATTGAAGAGCTTTGTCAACAAGTGGAAACCTATTGTATGGACATGAATGCTCCACCATCCCTTGTGCAAGAAAGACAAATCAGAACTGAGCTATCAAAGGGGAACATTCCTCTATTTTAAAACCTGCACATATATTTGATAGGAAAGACAAAACCATATGTTGCTTTCAACCTATATTCTCCCTTACCAAATCTCTGCGCAAATATGATGATAGTAGATATAGGGTTTTAGTGGGTTAATGTAATTAGAAAACCATTATAATACTTTATTTGTGTGCCTATAAATAGACTGTTACTTTGCTCTTTGTGAAACACTTTAATTCGAGCAAATCAAGAGGGGAAAAGGGAAAACTTTAAACACAGCAAACCAGGAGAGCTGTAAGTGAGTAAACTATCAAATTTCATTTATTTATTTATGTTAAGGCAAACATATACATGTGCATTTATTATTTTGTATATGTGCAATTAGTTAATTTAAAGTTCCATGTTAAAGAATGGAATCAAAATAGTAAATAGCTTGTGGTGAGTGAACTTCCCCTCATATTCCCACTTAACTTATCGACTGATTTCTAGCTTGTACGATGTTAACGCATATGTGTGTATATAGGTTTCTAAATATGATATTCATTTGTAAACTGAATAAACTATGTTAGAAGAACCTGGAAACAAAGTCAGTAAAGAAATATGGTTAGTAACCTTTGCTCTTTGTTCATTGATGAATTTGCAAATACATATAAGTGCCTGTAACAAAGGAACAAGGCTCTGTTGCTTATAAAAGATAGCACTTGGAAATGAAAATAAAATAAAATCATTTACTCTAATTCTAGTCAGTTTAAGATCGAAGTACAACATAAATTTTTAAATAAATCGTTTGCCTGTTTTGGATTAAACGAGCAATGCACTGTTGTTGGGGCTGCACGGCCAGGGTGGTGTTTTCAGGAGTACGCTCCAGGTGAGGAAAGGAGAATGGGTTGTTGCCGACCTCTGATAAAAATACGGTGATGTCTGGTGAAGGATGGAGGCGGTGTAAGGTGTTTGGTGAATAGCGGTTCTGTGTGAAGCTCGGTTGCCGGTCCGGATTCCGTTCCTGGGTGCTGGAGTAAGGAGGGGCAGTGGAGTCGTCGTCTGGGGGTGGAGCATGATCGGTGGCGGCGATCGAGATAGGCCTGGACGTAGAGTCGTGGGTGTGCATGTGCACAAGAAACCATACGGTGGAAGTTTTCAAAACAGAACACAAAGGAAGAAAAACCAAAAGAAAACAGTAGTACACAGAAAGAGGAGAGATGAATGGCATGTGGCACTGCATGTTAGTTTGCCTGAGATGTACGCGGTTGTGGGGGCTTGTGACTTTGGGTATGCGCCTTGGATTCGATCCATACTTTAAAACAATAAGTGAACAAATGTAAAACGTGGAGAGAAAAAATGAAACGAGGTAAGGCAGGAAAGAAATAGAAAAGAAAGTAAACATTAAAAAGACAGCAGTAAGGGAAGCATCCAACGAATCAAAGTAAAAATGAAAAATGATATTTCCACCCAGTATTTGGGACGGGTTATTTAAAAGAAAGGGAAGGGATGAGGGATTGGGAAGAAAAGGTGGGTGAGAATAGAGTACAAATAAAGGTCACGCAAATAATAAAAGTAAAAATGAAAATGATATTTCCACCCCGGTTTTGGGACGTGTTATTTAAAAGTAAAGGGAGAGATGAGGGATTGGGAAGAAAAGAGGGGTGAGAATAGCGGCATTTCATATTTAGTTTGTTTTGGCGAGAACCTTGGGTTTTGGCGAGATTTTGGTTGATGGGTGCGAACACGAGATCAAGAAGCTAATTTACCACGTGCACACCGGTGTTCTAAAAAGTGGTATTTTGGAAAAATCTGGTAGTTGGCGAAAATCGGAAGTACCACCTGGTACTTTGGTAACGTGGGCTGAACACGTGATCTGGAGCTGGTTTGCCAGGTGCACACCGCAGTTTGAAAAGTGGTACTGGTACTTTGGTCAAAACGTTATAAAAAGTGATTTTTAACATTAGTTTTAAATTAAAAATAGTTTAATTTAAAAATAAAAATAAATATGAATAAAGGAAAATTTATATAATTAAATAAAAAGAGAAGTTTTTATTTAAAGTAGCATAGACGGTGGCAGAGGAAGAAAACAGCAGAACACCAAGGACAGAGCTTGACTGTAGGAAGTCGACAGATTTATTTAATTAATTTATTTAAAAATAAATTAAATAATTGAATAAATGACACATTAAATTATCTTATAAATTAGGGAATATTTATATATCATATCGTCGGACATTTTGATCATGTACAAAAATGGAAACCGGTGTGTAAAATATTTATAATAATTTAAAATTGAGTAAAAGGCAAATGTTTATTTTATTTATCAAGTAACGATAAATAAAATAAGATTAGATCAAGAGAAAAGATTTAATTGTCGATATGAGATCCAAATGTTCTAACATCGGATTTTTATAAGGGAAGATTTTACATAAGAAGGTTTTAGGCCCGTGCTTCGCACACGGTATAGCATGATATAAAATAAAAAAGTTAAGCTAATATTTTTCGAAATAAAAATGATAAAGGAATGTGAATTTTTGAAATAAGAATTCAAATGGAATTACAGAAATTAGGAACTGACTAGAATTAATAAGTCGAATGATTTTCTGAGTATTTATCTGATGTTGGTTTTGGCCTTCGGGGTTTATACTTTGGAAGTTGTTCTCTTAATAATTACAGTCATCGACTGATTGATGTGAAAGGGTAGTGATACGTAGACACAGGAACATGAATATATATATATATAGATGATTGATCAAATAGAAATTCCAATTGGAAATAAGATTTGTTGTGTGCACACGTATTTTCATTTGATAGTTAAGTCATCGACTATCAAAGTTTTGACCATTTTAACGTTGTTAATATGGAGAGACCGATTGGATTATTATCTGAAGAACCACTCCGTATTGGCATAAGCGTTGCGAGTCAAGTATGCTGAATATATTGAAGACGGAGAAAAATGCAAGGGCTATTGTATAAATCTTAGATAACGGTTGGCTAATATGGTTGTACAGAATAGTACTTTCGGCTTGTCCAGTCCCTGGACAACTTGTATGGATGAACGTCTGACAGAGTACTCCTAACTGATCACGTACGTTGATCTTTTCAAACATAGTTATAAGTGGTAGAGAAATTCGTTTCTCTTACTTTATACTTGTAATTTATTTTTGGAGAAGTCAATTAGTTGATTAGCGGGTTTGACGATGTGACGTTCAAAGCAAATAAAAAGCATGTGTCGGGGAACGTTTAGCTTCGAGCTTCACAACCGGAAATGACAAAAATCGGGCAGGCAGTATGGCTATGTGGGTAGCTCCCATTAGGATGTATCATCACCTGATCTAGAGTTTCATTTACTTCTAAAAATCTATTGTCGATTCTGACCCATTTCGGGAAACGGTTGGCTTGCTACCACCGTTGGTGATATACATTCGATACACTCAAGAGAAATGAGTGGTCGGTCATGTGTGGCCGGGTTACAAGATGATCATGTTGAACCCGTGTATTTGTATCTAGAGATACACCTCCGGAAGGTGATTCCATACCTTGTCATAGTTGGAAACCCAATATCCATAAGCACTTAACGGTTTTGTTTGTATACTATAAGTAGAATGTGAGATGAAAGCATTCTACTAGATTATAAAAAATTATTGTGGACACCCTAGACATTATCATAACATCTGTTTAAATATACAAACTGTTTTGATCTCATAAGGTAAAAACCCGTTCCGTATTCACGGCGTGGTCTTATGAATCATTGTGATTTATTGAAACTTGTTTATAAATCGCTTACTCATACCAGTCCATGACTGACCCGGAGTTTATTTTCTGTGTTTTCCTTAAACTCTTGGGTACTCATAATATTTATTATGAGTAGACAAGTGATCCAGGTTCTAAAGTAACTTTGGAGTAGCTGGATGGAAGGATCTGAAGTGTTGGCTTATCTATCATATGTTATGTATAACTATATGTTGCAAGTTAGTACACAATGTTAAGTATGTAATTGTGGTGACATGTATCCCTATGTATGAAGTATTTCAATGTACTTGACTTATGTTATGTAATATTTTGGGTTATAATATTATGTTCCAAGTTCCGCTGTGAGATTCTGATGTCTTTTCTTAGTTCTATTCTTCTATCTATTTCTTTTCTTAAAAAAAATGATACAACTTCCGAGGTACTGGAAAGTTGGGTCGTTACAATACTGATGCAATACATGAATTTAAACTAGTGTTCAAAATTTGCCATTTAACATTTTCAAAATTCAGATTATGAACTTCTTGAAAAACCTTGCTCTAATACCAATTATTAGGGATTGCGGAATGGATCGTTAAGGCAAAACTAACATTAGAGGAGGGTGAATAGTGTTTTTTTAGAATTTAAACAAAATCTAAAACTTATATAAACTACTATATGAATCAAACACAGCAGAAAGAATCACAGACATAGAATCAAACACAAACACAAACACATATATAAACAAAAATAAAATCCAGAAAAGGAAAGAACACACCGGATTTTATACTGGTTCGGAATTGCTCCTACATCCAGTCCCATGAAACGCTGGATTGCGCAGAGTTTTATTACTATATCAATATCCAAGTAGAACCTCCTTGATTTCGCGGCTACAAGGGATACCACCGACTACCTGTCCTTGATTTCACGGCTACAAGGGATACCACTGATTACTTACACAACCCGAACAATTACAAACTGCCCTAGAACTCTTCAAAAGCACTTAATTCAGAGAGTAATAAGTAGAGAGTAAGAAGAGAAATTTAATGAAAATAGAATTGAATTCACGGAGTATAAGTGTAGAAATCATAAAAACGAGAAGACATAATGGTGTAAAGAAAGGGAATGAAGATGGAGAAGAAGAATGATAATAAAGTTTGAAATCAACCCCTGTTTATAACATTTGAAAGGTATCAACATTTCCGAACCATCACAAATAGTGAAAAGACACTTCCTTTCAACTTTGAGAAATGACTGTTATATGTTGACATGGGCATAAATGTATGTCGACATATACATGTGTAAAACTATATTTTGAGCATTTTCAAGTGTTTTGATATATATATACTTCTCGAAATTCTTTAATTAAAACATAGTTGTAAGGACCCGTAACTTCCCCGGTAAGGAAAGCCCGGATACTTTGAGAACAACACACAAAGAAACGTAAACAGAAGAACATTTCATTGTATATTACAACAATTTCATCAAAATATAAGAATATGCAGAGTATGAATAAATATTACATAGAAAATATCAGAGATTTAAATCACATTTAAATACATCGCAGCGGAGAATAATACAAAGCACAACTGAAGGAGATATATGGATACAAAGCTTTCCGGATATCATTCCAGCTGTAAACCAGGATCCTGTGAATATAAATCTGCAAAACCAAATCTACTAGCTGCCCGTGCGGAAAATAGGGGCACCCAGAGTTTAGGTTAAAACAATAAACTCCAGGTCAGTCATGTGACTGGTGTGAGAACTAAAACAGTTATTTATCTTTATTTTAAGGTTAGGTAAATCAAGGGACCACACCGTATAACACGCAACGAGTTTTCTCCCAAGAATACCAATGCATAAAACGAACAGCGCAATGCTAAATAAAGAACGATGAAGCTATTATAAGACCCAGGTCCCATCACACAATGCAACGCAAGCCGGAGGATAGGGTTTTTACCTTATAATAGCCAAAGAATGCTTGATACGCTAAAAACAAATCATTTGATACTAAAATAGTGTAGAGTGTATGAAAACAACTTCAAATATAAATGTATCAATCATAGACGGCATAGTATCCCATGCTACTATGTTGCCATACTAGGCTCTACAAATAAAACCGCAAAGTCACGTATTTGGAAATTGGATTTCCATCTGTGAACCGAGGCAAAAGATAGTCCTCTACCGATTCGAGACTGTCTAGCCCGAGTCTCAGGACCCAGACACAGGTGAGCCCTTGGATCGTCAGGGCCGGTCTACCGATGTGGATTAAAATGCCTGAACACTGCGTTTCCCCACCCTTTGGGGCGTAAATGAGCCAACGAATGACTCCGTCGACCCCGGATCGACCGATATAATCGAGGCGCCTCGCAATAGCAACAACCACATAAGTCAAACTCGTTAGGGCGTGTAAAACCACTGATGCTACTTCTAGCTAGAAAGAAACGCATGTCCTCCCTGATGTCCTCTCCCGTTTCTGGTTCACAACCGGGGTGTGAGGCTCACGAATTCACGTTACACAAAGCTATGCGACACAGGCGGTGCATTGATCATCAACCAAAATACTTTGCTTTTCAACAGAAGCCTCGATCAATTTCTACTTAGGCATGCCACACAGGCAATTCACTCCATTCGTTTGATATCCATCAATATATAACCTCTGAGCTCGTACGTCTCAGAGAAGGGCGTTAAGCAGGAGAATAAATTCTCCATCGCCAAACAGATATATATTCAATAGAAATCAATCACACAGAATAAAATCCAATGTCAGACACACAGTCCATTTACAAGTCCGTTCTGGGTCTGAACGAAACCGGAGGCACCTAGTACCCCGCATGTCCATCGATCTCCAAGTACGTCTGGACGACCACTAACTGATTCCTTCCTCTTGGATGTACGGCCCAAACAAGATCATCAAACGACGTGAAGACCTTCGGTCTTCAACCACCGTCTTCATCTTCGACACCATGTCGAATCAGTTATTCAGAATGGGATAAACCCGGTCTTTCTGAATAACCCGCGTATATAATAAACAAGTGTTACACAAACACAACATACGCCTCATTCCAATTCATCAGTCACTAACCGTAAATTAGCGAGAGAATAATTCCTCAAACATTAACCCCGAAGGCCGAAACCAACATCAGATCAATACCCAGGAAACCATTCTTCTTAGCTAACCTACAGTTAGTTTCTAAATTTCACATTCTCAGGGAAAGATTCCTATTAATTTTATCAAAGATAAATTCTTTTAAATTTATTCTTTAATCTTCCTTTGAATATCACTTCAAACTAGTCGGGATTAGCGAACCACACTGAAGTAATCATTTATTTTATTTCCCAATCCCAACCTATTCATCCCATGAAGTAAAACTGGTAATACTTCATATCTAACACCACAATGTTATCGGTAAATTCAATTACCACGTCACGTTCAAATCTAATTAAAGATTTAACTATCACCTGGAGCAAAACTGGTGATACTCCATTCTCGATCTTTTCAATCTAATTAAAGATTCATTAAAACTCCACAAAGTTTTAATCTTTAACTGGGTTAAAGAATCAATGTTATATAAAACGCGGTTCACGATAAACCCAAAATCACATTCCATTCTATCGGGTTAAAGGACCAGTGTTATTTAAACACCGTTCACGATAAACCCAAAAATCAATCCCAATTCAATTCCAATTAAATATTATTTAATTGGTACACTTCATTAAATCTAAATAAAAAGATTTAATCTTTTCTCAACTGGGTTTAAGAACAGTGTTAATGAAGACACCATTCACGACAAACCCAAATCCCATTTGATATTAAATACAAGGCTCTGAATAGAAAATATATCGGCTTATATTCAATAACAAATTCTATGACCCACAAATATCGTATTGGAAATAACGATATCCATATATCTTTCAAATTTCCATAATAATATCTGTATAATCACGAAATCCAACATCGAAATATTCCACAGAAAATTTCGATTCAAATCCAATTCCACTTTATATATTGAAAATCCTGGTTATTTTCAAAACCATTTCAAATTCAATTTATTTATTTTAAAAATAAATAGAATTATAATTCTAGTTCAAAACTAGCTCATTTCGATAAAAATCAATTTTTATCTTTTCAAATTTGGAGTTTTTCATCCCAGTTCTTCACAAATCATTTTTTACGATTTTACACAAATTATTACTATTTTTAATAATTTTATCAAGGTCCGTACAGTCGATTTCCATCAACGGCCATCGAACTGCACTTACAGCAACCTTTTCCAAATTTGATTTGGACATAATTCCAAATCCAACCATTAGATTTCAAATTTCTAATATTCATTAGAAAGCTCTTTTCGATACGAACCCAACGATTCCAGTTTTAGGAGAATGACGGTCGGATCCCCCGTAATGTCCGTTCGAAGTCAATGGTCGAAATTCATGAACTACCACGGCGCGGCGCATTCTATTTAGGCCATTATATAATATATATAATATATACTTCATCGATTTACTTTTAAAACGTATTATATAAATCGTTTTAAAGTTGTTTTCAAAACGATTTCAACTTCTTTTCAAATTCAAATCAAAATTGAATTTTTCCTTATAAATTCGTTTTAAATTCATTTCAAATTGATTTCAATTCGAATCGATTTTAAATTCAATTTCAGTTCGTTTTCAATTCAATTCGAATTCATTTCTATTCAATTTCAGTTCGAATTCATTTCTATTCAATTTCAATTCGAATTCATTTCTATTCGATTTCTATTCGAATTCATTTCTATTCAATTTCAATTCGAATTCATTTATATTTGATTTCAATTCGAATTCATTTCTATTCAATTTCATTTCTTTTCAAAATATCAGATTTTGAAATCACTTTCGATATTCATGATAAAATGAATAAAATCGATATAAATATCGTTCACGTCAAAATGGCGTCAATCTAATCAACACGGCTTCATATATTTTTATTTTCAAATATTCTATTTCAAATATTTCTTTTTCAAATATTTCTATTCAAATATTCTATTTCAAAACTGGAATGAGGCCCAATCAATTACCATAGATTTTATTTCTATGGACTTCCATACAACGCATGTATATATCAACAATGACAAATAATCAACCATCATCCAAAGTGCATTCTATACTGTATAAGCATAAAATATAAATATTCAACGCTTATAACAGTCTGTCAATCAATTGATCGACATACAACTAATTATTGGGATTAATGTATGTCATATATCATCCCAATACCCGTGTGGGGTTTCAAACAATCAAACACAGATTTTATTTGTGCAGTTGGGCGATGTGTAAAATTTATCGTCCCAATCAATATCAGTCAAATGTGTGTATATAAACAAATCGTTCGATTTTTTTTATATTTATTTCATTTTAAATACACGTTAAAAATTCTATTTTTAACTATAAAATATTTTCCACTATAAAATATTTTATTTCATTTCACATCACATCACACAATCAACTACACATCAAAATCAAACAAACAAGCATACAAGTCGTCCATGGTCTGTGGACGACGGGTGTCGGGTGCTACTAAACACCGTCTGCATCCTAGTATATATTTTAACTAGAAATAAATTTAAAAGTGAGGAGTTCTCACCGACTAGCTAATCCAATACCACAACTCTTCTTATGTAGAAAATCTTCATCGTGCTCGCTTTCTTATCTCTTTCATTGTCCGTAGCCACTACATATATAAAAATCGCATTTTTATATTGTTGCTATGTATATAAAAATCACATTTTTATACCGCTATTATATAGACAAAAATTCTATTTTTATACTATTACTATATAGATAAAAGTTCTATTTTTATACCACTACTATATAAATAAAAATTCTATTTTTATACCACTACTATATAGATAAAAATTCTATTTTTATCTCGCTAGTAATATAATAAAAATTCTATTTTTATTACTCTACATATATAAAATCATATTTTTACTCTTCCTATGATATAAAAATCATATTTTTATAACTTCTACTTTATAAACAATAAAGATCATTTCTATATAAACAATAAAAATGTAACGACCCGTATTCTACGCATCATAGGATCGTAGGATATTTATTTCTTTCACAGACGAAGTCGTATGGTCATGTAACTTTGGAAGGCGACTATTGGGGTCATTTCCCATGTTCATGATTTTTCCCCGATTTTTAAATGACCATTTTACCCCTAGTTGGCACTGTTTTGGCCATAACTTTTGACTGGAAAGAAATTTTGACCTGAAACCACTTCCATTAGCTCTGGATGATGGTTTCTCTTTCCGTAGAGTGGTCACATTAGCCAAACGGACTCACCGTTTGGGAGATATGGCTGAAACAAGTTTCAGATGGTGAAAAACAGCTTAATTGGGCTTAACCGGGTGATTAGCAGCTAGGCCCAAAGGAGAATTTCGGGTTTAGAAGTATAGGAGGACTGATTAGGGTTAGGTTATCACTTTCATTTCAGTTTTGAGCCGCCACAAACCTTCTTGAGACCTTAGTAATGGCTTTCATCCTCTAAAACCACCCCAAAACACATTTTTAGTGAAGATTAAGCCTAAACTACATCAAAACAAGGCCAAATAGCAACAAAGCAAGGTTGGAGCTGCTGCTATACATAGGAATTCGACCCAAACAGAGGATACTCCAGATTTGGTGTTTTATTTTGTGGCCAAGGTGAGTGATAGCATCGTTTTGACACTAATTACAGTTAATTAAGGGTAATTAGTGAAGATTAGCGAATTTATACACTAATAAATTCTGGAAAAATGTTTAGAAATTCTTAAATAATATTTCATGCCTCTGTCAGAAAATTTAGACGATTTGATTAAGTTTTACTAAGTATGTGCTTAAACATGTTTAAGAGGGATTATAGGAAAATGTGAGGTTTTAGCCACTTTTGATCCATTTTGGTTCATTTGAATTGTTGTTTGGTGTTTGTGGTTGTTCTTACATGTTGCTATGACTCTATGGTATGTTTTATGATTGGTTAGAATAGTTAGATTGGTCGAAAATGTCGTCGAATGGCGTAGAAAGCTCGCTGGAAAGTTGCAGAAGTGTGCAGGTTCCGAACCGGTTCGGATCGGAGTAAGGGGTCGGATCGGACTTGTGAACTGACCAAGGAAATTCGAACTGGATTGGAACTTGTCACTGGAGGAGGCTTGGCGAGAAGGAAGGCCGTTTACTTAGAGTTGGAGTGGACAAGGGGATCGGATCGGAAGCAAACATTTGGGAGAACTAGCAAGAGGGAAGGCCACGCGGATCAGATGGCAAGGAGGGATTGGATCGGAATACGTGAAGAAATGAGGGAGCGGATCGGAGCACTGGAAGGAAGGACACCCGACCCGACCCGGAGGAGGACACCGACCCGACCCGAAGTGGAGTACCCGACCCGAACCGAATGGAAAGATGACAAGGAAGGAGGACCGACCCGAACCGATGAAGGTGATGACTCCCGACCCGAACTGATGAAGGTGATGACTCCCGACCCGAACCGATGAAGGTGATGACTACCGAACCGAACCGAATTCTAGGACTGTTAATGCGCGACAACTCTTCTGAATACCCACTCCAATTCGACCAAACCCGAGATGCAAAGGTAGTCCAAATGAGAAGGTAGAGCTTAAGATTCAGATGGGAATCAACGAGTTCGCTTCATGGTTGGGCTTTGCTGCGGGACGCGTGCCAAGGAGTTATCGACGTCTATAGCTTTGGACCACTATGGTAGGAGGTTTGAAGGTGGATTCAGGGCCATTATGGCATCGGTAGGACCAAGGGCTACAACCAATGAAGTGGGTCATTGAAATGTTTGGTCATGACTCCAAGTGTTTGGCTTGGTCACAACAGGGTTTCTACAAGTCGGGATTCGTCATTACCTCATTTTTTCTAGTGTTCCAAAGTGGTAGATATCGTATACTTTACGCACTGAGTGAGAGACGTAAGGATGGTTGCTATGCTTGATAGTTTGACATACACACCCCACCCCCGTATTCTTACACTATTTATTATGGCACCTTAGAGCATTGTACGGTATGTTGTACTAACTCTTTGGTTGCAGGTCCAGGTTCAGGTATGGTTTAGTATACCTGTTATTATTCTGTTTAGATGCTTATCGCTCATACCAGGCTTTATGTCTGACCCAGAGTTTTATGTCTCCTCTTATTACTCTGGGTGCTCACACGAGCAGACTAGAGACAGGTTAGCTGGTGATGCACGGGTAGATGATCCGGAGACGAGCAGGAGGCTTCCACGTAATATACATATATAGTATTCTCCCTGTGTTGTTGAAGATCACTGCTTAGGCATTGGTGGTGTATCTTCCATTTTAGCTTTCTTTTGCTTTGAGACAGTTTGAAAGTTGTAATAAGCTGTATTCTGAATTTTTCGCTGCTATGATGTTTAGTTTTGATTTTCATCTTATGCACTGTCTCTCCTGTTTTATGTCAAGTATGTTATTATTATATTTTGTTCGATGCGCTGTGAGACATTCTACAGGTTCCTTGATTAGTTCATTTCCTTCTTCCTTTTCCTTCTAACGACTCGTTCCGTGCTAACTGGACGTGTGTACAGCGCACTTTTGGAGTAAATGTCGGTTGGTGCGGGGCGGGCCGTCACACTTGGTATCAGAGCTCTAGGTTGCGTAGTTAACCTAGGGAAGTTATCAGGGAGAGATAATATACGTATACGAGAGAGCGTATTTGTGATTACTTTGGTTTTTAAAAGCTATATATATATATATATATATATACTATTACTGGTATAAGGATGAAATCGTACTGCACTAGCACCACTATGGAGTCGTTAATCGTTTCCTTTTTCAGATTGACGATGAGCCGATATACTAGAGGTGCTGGTAGGGGAGCCAATAATGGGAATGCTGCTGACATGCGGACGATGTTTACTGACCTCATGAGAGAGATGCTTAGAGATGTACAGAGGGCAGCTCCCAATGGTAGAAATGGTGGTGGTCCAATAGTGCAGGCGCCAAGAGTCGACTTCGCCAAGTTGAATAAGGATTATACTAGTCTTGGTGGGAAGCCGTTTCATGGAACGGAGTCGGCCACGGATGTTCAAGATTGGTTGGATAGTTGCGAATGTATCTTCGAGGATTTGGGTATCGAAGATGCGATGAAGAGAAAGCTAGCATCCCGTCAGCTGCAAGGGCGGGCAATGAATTGGTGGAATGTTATAAAGGCAGCTACTCCCGAAGATCAGATTACTTGGGAGCAGTTTAAAGCTCGCTTTAGCGAGAAGTTCATTCCAGCTGCTCAGAAGTCAGTGCTGTTTAAGAAATTCTTGGAGCTCAAGCAGAATGGCAGAGCTGTCTCGGAGTACATTGCTGAATTCGACACTTTGTCAAAGTATGGGTTATCTCTTATTGATACTGCCGAGAAGAAGAATGAGAAATTCATAACTGGGTTAGATCAGTACTTAGGGGAAAGGCTTATTAACCACATCGATGAGACGTTTGAGTCGATTGTGGGGAAAGCATTAAGATCAGAGAGTCTCTACCCTAAGTCGAAGACTGAGGTTGCGTCCGCAGGTGAGCCAAAGCCACAAGCAAGTGGTGAAGGCAAGGGTGGTTCCCAGAATAAAAGAAAGCAGAATCAGACTAAGGATGGCCAGAAGAAAAAGAATAAGCAAGATGTTGAGTGCTTCAGCTGTGGTAAGAAGGGCCATTATGCTAGTAATTGTCGGGCCAAGCCAGCGGATAGGAAGTGCTTCAATTGTGGCCAATTGGGACATCACAAGGACAAGTGTCCGCAACCCCCTAAAGAAAAGCAAATGGTGAAAGCATACGCTCTTAATGCTATTCCTTCTTCGTCGAATGCCCCAACAGCGGCAGAGAAGGGAAAGAATGTCGTCATTCAAGGTATGCTTTCTATTTATGATGTTCCTGTTAGAGTTTTGTTTGATACAGGAGCTTCCAGTTCTTTCATATCTAGTGACCTAGTAGATAGGTTGGGATTGGAGCCCGAGATTGTCGATAGACCTTTAGTAGTGACGAATCTGATTGGTGGTTCTACTAGCCTTAGCATGATTTGTCGTAATGTGGTCTTATCGAGTCATGGATGCATGTTTGTTTGTGATTGCTTTGTTTTGGGCTTTACTGGGTTTGGCATTATTTTGGGAGTAGATTGGCTCCAAAGATACGGGGTGGTGGTAGACTGTGAGGGCTTGTTGGTGACAGCTAGAGCGGATGATGGGCGGAGGATAGTGTTTGGTGGTCTACCCAGTAAGGGGGTATTGGCTAGTTTTCTAAACTCCCTCGACATTCCGCATAGTGAGTTGTCAGGTTTGCCCGTGGTTGGCCAGTATCCGGATGTTTTCGAAGAAGTGACCGGACTTCCACCACACCGAGAGATTGAGTTTCGTATTGATTTGGTAAAGGATGCCAGGCCTATAGTGATGCCACTTCGTCGTATGGCACCAAGAGAGCAGCGAGAGCTCGAGGTGCAAGTCAGCGATCTTTTGAAGAAGGGATTTATCAGAAGGAGTGTTTCTGAATGGGGAGCACCAGTTGTGTTTGCTACCAAGGCGGATGGTTCCCTTCGTTTGTGTGTCGACTACCGCGAGTTGAATAAAGTGACGAGGAAGAACAAGTATCCTCTACCGCGGATAGATGATTTGTTCGATCAGTTGAGTGGCGCGAGAGTATTTTCTCAGTTGGATCTCGCGACAGGTTTTCATCAGCTTAGAGTGGAAGCTGAAAGTATAGCTAAAACGGCATTTCGGACGCCGTCTGGATTTTATGAGTGGTTGGTCATGCCATTCGGGCTGACCAATGCCCCAGCATATTTTGTGGATCTTATGAATAGGGTATTCAGAGATCAGTTGAATAAGTTTGTCCTTGTGTTCGTTGATGATATTTTGGTCTATTCGAGGACAGAGGAAGAACACAAGGAACATTTAAGAGTAGTGATGGAGGTGTTGAGAAAACACCAATTGAAAGCAAAGTTTTCTAAGTGTCACTTCTGGAAGAGGGAAGTGAGGTTCTTGGGCCATGTTGTATCAGAGAATGGTATTGCCGTGGACCCGACAAAGGTGGCTACGGTACAAGATTGGCCTACGCCCAAGAACGCAACAGATGTAAGAAGTTTCTTGGGATTAGCGGGATATTATCGTAAGTTTATCCAAGGCTTCTCCAAGATTGCAGCACCGTTGACTCAGTCGACAAAGAAGAATCAAGCTTTTGTCTGGGATGAAAGGTGCGAGAATGCATTCAAAAGTTTAAAGGACAAGTTGACAAGCGCACCAGTGTTAGTCATTCCTAAGGGGGATGAAGAGATGACGGTATACACGGACGCCTGTGGTACCGGACTGGGTGCTGTGTTGATGCAAGGCGGTAGGGTTATAGCTTACGCAAGTCGGCAATTGAAACCGCACGAGAGAAGATACCCTACCCATGATTTAGAATTGGCAGCAATCGTGTTCGCGTTAAAGATGTGGAGACACTATCTCTTGGGAGAAAGATTTGAGCTGTTTACAGATCATAAGTCGTTAAAGTATCTCTTCTCTCAGAAAGATCTGAATCTCCGTCAGCAGAGATGGTTAGAGTTCTTAGCTTTCTATGATTTTGACATCACATACACACCGGGAAAGGGCAATGCGGTGGCTGATGCATTGAGTAGGAGACATGCCAGCTTAGGGGCTATGTTCCTTGAATGGAAGCAACTGGAGTTTATCGCGGGGTTTGATTTCAGACCAAAGTGCGAATTGGATCCAGAAATGTTAGCAAGTTTGACGATCAGACCCACTTTGATTGAGCGGATCGACTCTAGTCAGAGGGACGATCCTAACCTATTGGAAATCATCTCCAAGTTAGAGATGGGTATCGATGAGGAGATGAACAAGTATGGGCTTGATCAAGATGGACGGCTTAGAAAGAATGGAAAGCTTGTTGTACCCAATGTCAATGGGTTGAGGGATGAAGTGCTTAGAGAATGTCATCACTCAAAACTGACTATACATCCCGGTGGTAATAAGATGTATCGAGACATGAGACAGACTTACTACTGGGAAGGGATGAAAAGGGACGTTGGGAAGTTTATATCCAAATGCATGAATTGCCAGCTAGTTAAAGCTGAACAAAAGAAGCCTAGTGGGTTGTTACAGCCATTAGAAATTCCCGAATGGAAATGGGAGCAAGTCTCGATGGATTTCATTGATGGTTTACCAAGGACTAGATCGGGACATGATAGCATTTGGGTAGTTGTGGATCGGTTGACTAAGAGTGCAAGATTCATACCAGTCAAATCGACCAGAACGGCAGCTAAGTTAGCAGAATTGTATATGAAGTGGGTAGTGAGATTTCATGGAGTACCTAAAGGCATTGTGAGCGACCGAGACCCGTTGTTCACTAGTGGGTTTTGGAAGAGCTTACAAGAGGCTCTAGGGTCAGAGCTACATCTCAGTACCGCATATCATCCTCAGACCGACGGTCAGACAGAGAGGGTGAATCGTATTTTGGAAGACCTCTTGAGGGCATGTATATTGGATTTTGGTGGATCATGGGATGACCATTTGCATCTAGTAGAGTTTGCATATAATAATAGCTACCAATCTAGTATAGGTATGGCTCCGTTTGAAGCTTTGTACGGAAGACCGTGTAACTCACCATCATGTTGGATAGAGACTGGCGAGAAATTTATGCTTGGACCAGATGTTGTGAGGGAAACTTCAGATAAGATTAAGATCATTCAACAACGAATGAAAGCTGCCCAAGATAGGCAGAAGAGTTATGCTGATAAGAGGAGAAGAGACTTAAAATTCTCCGTTGGCGACTTGGTGTTTGTCAAGATTTCTCCGTTGAAGAGCGTAATACGATTTGGCAGGAGAGGCAAGTTGGCACCAAGATTTGTTGGCCCATTCCCTGTTCTTGAACTAGTCGGGAATTTGGCATATAGAATTGACTTACCAGAGAAGATGGCAGGAGTTCACAACGTATTTCATGTTTCCCAACTAAGGAAGTTCGTTCACGACTCAGATATGACTATTTCACCTGATCAGTTAGAGGACTTCGAAGTAGAACCCGAGGCGGTTGGGAACCGCAAGCCGGCCCGTATTGTCGAGCACGACATGAAGCAACTTCGAAGGAAGGCGGTGAAGTTAGTCAACGTTCAGTGGGGCGAGGACGAGAATGATTGTACTTGGGAGACAGAGGAGGACATTAGGAAGACACACCCAGAACTCTTTGCCTGGTAAGATTTTGACTTCGATTTAGTTTTCCGCATGCTAGGATATGTTTGTTTTGCTTGTTTTACATGTTTGATTGATGTATGTGGTTGTTAGGCATGCGGGATCCTTTGTATGTCTTGGGTTAAGGAATTTCGGGGGCGAAATTTCTTAAGGGGGGGAGAGTGTAACGACCCGTATTCTACGCATCATAGGATCGTAGGATATTTATTTCTTTCACAGACGAAGTCGTATGGTCATGTAACTTTGGAAGGCGACTATTGGGGTCATTTCCCATGTTCATGATTTTTCCCCGATTTTTAAATGACCATTTTACCCCTAGTTGGCACTGTTTTGGCCATAACTTTTGACTGGAAAGAAATTTTGACCTGAAACCACTTCCATTAGCTCCGGATGATGGTTTCTCTTTCCGTAGAGTGGTCACATTAGCCAAACGGACTCAACGTTTGGGAGATATGGCTGAAACAAGTTTCAGATGGTGAAAAACAGCTTAATTGGGCTTAACCGGGTGATTAGCAGCTAGGCCCAGAGGAGAATTTCGGGTTTAGAAGTATAGGAGGACTGATTAGGGTTAGGTAATCACTTTCATTTCAGTTTTGAGCCGCCACAAACCTTCTTGAGACCTTAGTAATGGCTTCCATCCTCTAAAACCACCCCAAAACACATTTTTAGTGAAGATTAAGCCTAAACTACATCAAAACAAGGCCAAATAGCAACAAAGCAAGGTTGGAGCTGCTGCTATACATAGGAATTCGACCCAAACAGAGGATACTCCAGATTTGGTGTTTTATTTTGTGGCCAAGGTGAGTGATAGCATCGTTTTGACACTAATTACAGTTAATTAAGGGTAATTAGTGAAGATTAGCGAATTTATACACTAATAAATTCTGGAAAAATGTTTAGAAATTCTTAAATAATATTTCATGCCTCTGTCAGAAAATTTAGACGATTTGATTAAGTTTTACTAAGTATGTGCTTAAACATGTTTAAGAGGGATTATAGGAAAATGTGAGGTTTTAGCCACTTTTGATCCATTTTGGTTCATTTGAATTGTTGTTTGGTGTTTGTGGTTGTTCTTACATGTTGCTATGACTCTATGGTATGTTTTATGATTGATTAGAATAGTTAGATTGGTCGAAAATGCCGTCGAATGGCGTAGAAAGCTCGCTGGAAAGTTGCAGAAGTGTGCAGGTTCTGAACCGGTTTGATTTTCAGCTTATGCACCGTCTCTCCTGTTTTATGTCAAGTATGTTATTATTATATTTTGTTCGATGCGCTGTGAGACATTCTACAGGTTCCTTGATTAGTTCATTTCCTTCTTCCTTTTCCTTCTAACGACTCGTTCCGTGCTAACTGGACGTGTGTACAGCACACTTTTGGAGTAAATGTCGGTTGGTGCGGGGCGGGTCGTCACAAAAAATCTGCTCTTTATAATATTCTACATACATATAAATCTTATTTTTAATCCTCCATATCGTAGGAAAAACTGATTTTCGTTTTTTTATTTTTATAGAACTAATTACTTCATATAAATAAAATAAAGAAATAAAAGTAAATAAAAATTACAGTAGAAATCGGAGGGGGGGGGGACTTCATTGGCGGGCGCTGCAGAGAGAAGGGGGTCGGATGCGGAGAGCGGTGGCCGTGGGTGCCACCAACGGCAGCGCAGCTCTATCGAGGAGGGGGGCGTTCGAACGACAAGGGCGAGAAGAGGGGCGCGAGGTGTTGAAGGGTGAAGATGAGCGATAGGAGGCGGAGGGGAAGTTCGTCGGCGGCGGCTGATGGGGGGGCACGCGATCGATTCGTCTAGGGTTTTTTTTCTTTTATTTTTCTGTTTCGAAAATAGACCGGGGGGGGGGGGGGGGTAAAGGAGAAAGGGATGTTGAATTTTTTTATTTAATTTATTATTTTAATTTTCAAAAAGTAACTTTTTATTTCGACTTCGAAATCGAACTCACCGACTGTCGTACATAGCTAATTACCCCCATTTCGAACACAATGGGACATGCATCGGAGGCTGATTCGACTGTTTCGATCGGTTTTCGTCAAAATCAAAATATAGCTCTATATATTTAATTTGAACACACATTTCAATTTATCGGGACCACATACAGACTCTAAAAATTCCCGAAAAATAATTTCTAACTTTGTATTGATGATACGGTCCTAACAAACTAATTTCGTCAAATTCTGAGACCGTTTGAAAAATGGCCATTTTCCAGTCGATTAAAATCAACTGGAACTAGTCAAACGCGTTTTCCTTCGCAACGCTCACATATTGATTCAGAAAATTACGCAATTTGAAACCTAGCAATAACATGACATCACGGATCCAACAAAAGTGGTTTCGTCGAAAACCGACGTCGTTTGCAAAATGACCATTTTTAAGAGATAGAATTCCATAGTGACTATTCTGAATTCTCAACTGGGCATAACTTTTTATCCCCGCTATGAAATTCAATTCTTCAGATTCGTTGGAAAGGTATTCTCAAATAGATTCAAATATTTTTGGTTTCACTAAAATCCGGTTTATTTTGAATCATTTACATTCATTTGAATTTTGAAATCGAATTATCGAACTACCGCGCCATTTTCATTTCCTTTTATAATTATAAATAAATAATTATATTCTAACGACGATCTATATAAATATATACGTCTGAATTCTATTCAAAATGAATTTTTCGTCTTTATTATTTAAAATAATCATTTTAAATATTCAAACTTCATTAAAATTGCCAAAATGGAAATTTTTAATTGGCTCAGATTTCCAGGTTATTACAATAGTGTTATAAATGAATATTATAAAGTAGGAAATCATATGAAAACATAAATATAAAGTATATAAACATATTTATATAATTATAGAGTTAAAACTATATAAATATAAAGTATATAAAAGTATAAATATATAAAACTTATAAAACTTGAGTTTGAAACCAAAAATAAAGTAAAGAAAATAAAATAGAGAAGATAGAGTTTAAAGATAGAATTTGAAAATAGAATTTGAAATCAAAAATTAAAAAACAAATTTTGAATTTAAATTTGACTTTGAACCTGGAGTGTTGTTCAGAGTTTTACATAATCTAGACTCTATTACTATATTTTTCTTGAACTCTTGAAATCTTGAATACTCATTAGTCTTGAATCATCTCTGAATTCTAAAACCCTATTATCTTTAAACTGTACAGTCGTCATTAATGATTCATGTATAAGAATCCTGCATATGTGTGTGTGTGTATATTCTAGACAAAAGTGTTAACATGTATTTTATAATTAATTAATATTGAAATAAGGTTGTTATCATCAAAACTCCATTCTTCAACAATATTAACTTAAGTAACTACCTTTTTCAAAGTAAGTTACTTTGTCAATACTGAGCACGAGAGAGAACAAGAACCGAAAGCCAAACAAAACACCTATGACAAACCGACCTTCTCTAGGAAACCTGGGTGGTTGTACTGAGGAGGGGGTCAGAACAACAAAATTCTGGTGAATAAGGAATGTACAACACATAATATAATACATAGATGTATCCCGTTTGGTTCAACCAAAGATGTATGCCTACCAAGGTTAATGATTCTAGCCTAACCTTGTAAAATGTTTACACATGACCCTACTACAATTCCCAAGGTAGCATTTAAAGATATAATACCGAGATAGGATGTTTACGCATATATTTAGAAAGCCCTTTTGAATAATAATTAAGCTTCTTGTTAGATTATAATTTTCCGGTTATTAGACCAAGAAATGAATCCCAAGTGCAGAGTGCGTGTGTGTGTATATAATCTTTTCATCTCCTTACTCTTCATTGTTTTCTGTCTCACTGTTAATGATAGAAAGGGTGGTTTCTCCTAATCACTTAAGGCCCTAGGAGGACTTTTTAGGCACTTAATACCTCTCGATAACTTGTTCCACATTCTTATAAACTAGAGGACACTAGCTATGGGCCGTACTAATTAAGCCTTCTGTCATTCATGCATATACCCTTACCCCGCATAAGGTGAGAGATGGTATTCTATCACTCGTTCTACCTTCTAGCTGACCTTATTAGATAACCCCCTTAGTCGCTTACTACTTCCCGTAGGGTAGGTAGCCATATCTAACGTTTTTAGTTTCCAAGTTTGGGTAGACAATACACAAACATGTCGTTTAAGACCCTTATACTGAAAGACTTATCCCCAGGTGGACTCTTCAACCCTAACCGCTTAAGACCCAGAAAGCGGACTGTACGCGAAGGTTATTAGGTTCGTACCCCATTAGCCCTTATTGCCTTTCCCTTTTGGGATGAAGTGGGCCATGCCATTACGTCTTTTCCTTTCAGTTACTCTTCACGGAAATATTATATACATGAGGTTTATTATCATCATGAGTTACTCTGGTTAATAATATTTTTATATCATTAACTTATTAAGTCCAACTATGTTTTTAAATTACAGGTTCTATAGTCATTAGTATAGATAAGGAAGGTTATATCCTCTTTTACCTAGGATATTTATTTAATTACTTTCCTGACTTGGAATTAGTATTTAAACAATAGTATACATCATTAATCCCCTTATTACCCCCATTTTCCTCTTCTTTCCCATTTTATTTCCCTTTTTGGCCCTAACGGTCATATTTTCATAAGGCAACCATTTATCAGTCCCAAGGTATCTACTTGTTGTACCCCAACAGGCAATTACTATTCTTGTTTATTTATTTATTCATTGATTGTTATATATATAATCTTATTTGTGAACCAGACCTCTCACATTAAGTTGACCACTTGTGGATGCTGGATTTACCGATCGTTTCAGGGTAGGTTTCTACCACAAGTTGAACTTAACCTGATGCCTTAGTATATTTATATTCACACATTAGACTGCTCACATTAAGCTGACCAGCTGTGGATGCTGGATTTGCCGGTCGGTCCCGGGCATACTTTTTCCAAAATTTAAGCTTAACCGCGTGTCTAAATTCGGTTATAATTCAAATTCTCCTAATTGGGGTGTACAACATTAATCCTAATTAATTTAGGAATTGTAACCGTTATACTATTATATTACTTTCCCCATTCAACATTGGTTACATTTTTTATTTATTGATTTGCGATCTTATTTATAGCAATTAATTATTTTGATTGCTATAAATGGTCACCACAAATATATTAATTCAATTTGGATTACATTTTCTTATAATTCCTAATCGAACATTTATTCAAACATTTCGAACATTCAATACCATGTATATTCTACTATTTTACGCTGATTTGGATAGATGATATGTACGTTTATATTTTTATGTTATCATGTGGTCAACATATTTATCTTCTATTATTACTATTATGTTAAATGATTTGGTTTACTCAATATCCAAACATTCTTTTTGCATTCAGTCTTGCCAAAAGGTTTCAAATCTTCAAAAAGACCGTTAGCTGTAATTATTATAACTTATGCCTAATTTGTGGAATAGACATATTTCAAATTCATAAGAAATATTTTTTTTTAGAATATTTGATGCAAACTACACACAAATAGGTATAATTCTTTTAAAATTACAATCTCACAATTTACATTTTATCCCGTATTCACATAAATTATTATTCAACACTGAAAACAGAGACCTGGAATATGACTACATCTCATTGGTGTTTAATTAGACTGATTTCCAGAACTAAATGTTATGTTATGTCCACAATACATTTTACAACATAATGGTCGGAAATATGTGTGAATACTTTTAAGAATCCCACAATTAACATTATTCCTAATCACAATTCCCAATGTTTTAACAGTGTTTATGATCAGATCTGATGGGTTTCAATTCAATTATAATTTAATGAACAGATCTGATAGAAATAGGCATAAAAATTTAGATTTAATTCAAATGAAATAGATGAGTTGTTATAACTTTTTTTGTAAATTTCTCACTCACCTTGAAGAATCCAAATCCAAAGTTTGAACCTTTTAGGCCTACAAATTCCAAATTCTTATAAATCTACAATTTATCTGAAAAGGTGATAATTTCAGATCTGTAAAAATGTAAGAAAATAGAAAGAGAGGAAAGAATCTGATTCGGAGCGTCAATTTGCATTCTTTTCCATTGGATTTGATAATTCTCTCAATTCTGTATGAATTGGGTTTGATTTGTTGTATAAGAATATACTTTTAATTAAGAAATTAGGTTTGGAGAAGGAGGAAAATGGCAGAGCTTCACTGCTGCCCACATATTTGTGTGGAAAAGAATGTGGTCTTACCCCTTTATATATAGGAGTCAAATTGGCCTTGGATCGTTAGAATTGATTAATTAAATATCCGTCCATTCATTTATAATATTATATACTTAAAACTCTAACCGGCACTACCTGGCTCGACCAAGCGGTCACAACCAGCGGTCCTCGGCCGACCGCTTGAGGTGGCTGGGGGAATTATTTATTTCTATATATAATATTTTCTAATTTATTTATTTTCTGTCCATTTTCGTATTTCGTCCGTAACTTTTTCATACCGACTCTGTTCGCGAAACTCCAAACATGAAAGTTGACTAGAATTTCGAGATGAATGCATCAGTTAAATTTTCGTAGCCAAATTATATCGTTCGTAGTAATTCCTATTTTTGGAATTCTAATAAATAAATTTTTATTTCCAAAATTCCATATTGTTACATTCTTCGCTCCGTAAAAGCAATTTCGTCCCGAAATTCTGACACCTATTGTCCTATTCTACACAACCAATTTGTATACATCCACTTTGCAACCATGTGTACATGTGCATGGTGTACATAATGCAATTCAAACTTAAAATATGCATGCAAGATGATTCTAAATCGGATCCTCCTATATGTATACATTAAAATTTTGAAATGCTTTTGAGTGCATGATGCAAAATATCCTAAATATACTGGCAGTTCTATATGAATGCAAATTCTAAAAACTATTTTTCATCCATTACCTTCACACAATTACGAATAAAAGTGTGAAGCAACCAATTTTTGCATCCAAACCCTACCATCCAAAATGCCACGCAATCTAATCGTTTCCCATTTTATTTCTCCTAAACTCGAAAAAGGAAATTGAACCGAAGAATTTTAATGTTTCCTCCGCTTACAAATAATCCATTTTCCGCCCTATAGTGGAATTTTCACCTCAATTATCCAAAATACTGCAAAAATTTCCATCTATTGACTGTGAAGGAGGCTCAAAACAAGCTGTCAAACGTAAAACGAGTTAATTAGTAGCTCACACGCATCGTTGACAAGGTACGGAAACAACGTGTCTAAGGCCAAAACAAGCATTTTCTTGTTGTGTTATCGTTTTTATCATACCGTCGGTCCTATTGCACCACTAAAACATGCACACAAATCATCCAAACATATTCCTTACGCTATTCATATGACAAAAATCAAAAAATTTCATAATTATAAATTTCCGCCTAAATTTTTCCTGTGTTTATTTGAAAATTCCTTTTCAATACCGCTTTACATTCCGTATGAGATTCATATGAAAAATCAAAATTTTGGTAACGTGCATTTTATGTCATTCAAATCGTCTATTTTGATGTATAATAGATGTTTAAATGTGCACAAATTGCTGTATCCAAATTTTACATTTTCGCATAAACCGAAATAAAAGAAAGTAAATCAGCTAAAAATGATAAAAGTTTTTTTCAAACAACGTTTTTCCTAAAGTTTCAAAAATGTATTTTGCGGAAACTTGAATGATTTAAGTCACATGTTGGCGAAAAAGGAAGTCATCATGGGCAGTTTTGACATAGATTCCCAAACCCCAAAACTGACATTAAAAAAAGAGATTTGCTGCAAAATCTCCAAAGTCAGTTAAACAAAAGGCCATTCAAGTATGCGTAAAACTTGTATTCCTCCAAAATCTCATCGGGTTTCTCCTCAGAACACTACAACAAAAACATCATATTACAACATTAAGTTTACAACTGTCATAGATTAACAATTGTAATAAAGCACTTGAAATAATTTAGTTCGAAATTTAGGCGGGCAAAGCCAAAAATGCGCTCCAAAAATTTCCGCCTTTTGTTTCTTCCTCACCTACGACGCCTCAAATTCATTTTCCCAAATCAAAATCGAACCCAAAAATTTCCACTCTCGTCTCCACTGTCCCTGACCTCGAACGGCTCCCTGCTCTCTACTCCACATCACTTGGTAATGCGCTTCTCGTCCTCATCACCTACTGCCATCGTCGGCCTCAACGACTGGTATTTAAAAACAAATCGCTCTTTTTGTACATAATTTCAGATCGGTTTCTTTTGCGATGAATAAATTTCAATTATATATTTTTTATTTTCTTTGTTTTACACTCTTCACTTTTGAAGTCAGTAAAATATTCGCATCAATATTGGCTTCCTCCTTAGAAGGAGTAAATCCTTTTGTTTATATAATGTCCTATTTGTGATAGTATCATATTTTGTTTATACCGAAGCTCGGGTTATGTGTATTTAGGTATGGGTTTGATTTAGTGAGTTTTAGTGAATCAGGTTTGTGTCAAGTTCCCTCCATTTTCAAATTTCTAGCATTGTAATTCATACCTCAACTTTCCCTTATTTTCGAATTTCTAGCATTGGAATTCATAACAATGCTAGTTTTATTTGAAACTCCAGCCGGGTTTGCGCTCTTCAAAGTCTTAGATGAAGGAAAGCTATCAAAAGTTGTGGATTTATGGAAGGAATTCTCTACATCGGATTCAGATAGACAAGTCGTTAGATTGAAAGCATTTAGCAAATTTGAGAACATATCCAAGGCGTTATTTGCATCAACTTTATTGATTGACAGCAAGCTAAGCAAAGATTTGTGTAAAATTTTCCGTAGTCATTGTGAGGGAGAAACTTTAGCCGTTGCTGATTCTAAACTTGGAAATGCAATCAAAGAAAATTGAAAATTGATTGTATACAAAACAATGTTGTCATGGAATTGATGAGAGGAGTATGGAATCAACTGGCTGAACTTATTTTTGTTTTGGGTGTGGAAAGTTTGGCACCTATGAGTTTTTGTTTGTCACAATCTTTCAAGATATAAGTTGAAATTTAGTGCAGATAAGGTCGATACTATGATTATTCAGGCCATTTGCTTACTAGATGAACTTGACAAAGAGCTTAAAACTTACGCTATGAGAGTTCATGAATGGTATGGCTGGCATTTCCCCGAGCTTGCCAAAATTGTTCAAGACAATATTCAGTACGCAAACCTTGATTTTCCTAAGGTTTTTTCTGAAGAAACTGAGTTAGAACCCAAAGAAGCAGCTGTTATATCCATGGGAACTGAAATTAGCAATCTTGACTTGATAAATATCAAGATTTATGTGACCAAGTATTATCCCTGTCAAAACCTAAGTGGTAAATTATAGATCGATGGTTAAGCAGTACTCTGTTTTTCATATTAGAAAAGCACAGATGCACAACCCAGTTAAAAGTTTGTTGCAGCAGCTAAGCATCTCGGACATTGTGTAAACACTTGGCGTATTGCATAAACGGTGAACCCCTTTTGGAGCTTGATATGAGGGAAACAATATGCCATTAAAAAATAATGGTTGATATTTTATACATAGACATGAATAACATATTCATGACTATATGTTATATATACTGGTTTATGGAACCCATAACTTAAGGTGACTATCATTTCAACATGCGAGCACTAGCCTAAGATCGTCTATGGAACAAGGGTACATGATGGTAAACCGATTGGGTCTTGGGTAGGATTATTATAATCACGACAAATTTATAAAAAAATCACTTTATTTTTTTCCAAAGTTTGAATCTGCTATTTCTTAAGAGCTATTTTAATTAGTGTCCAGGGATTGAATAAAATACACTTGAACAGGTAGCTTCAGAATGGCTCTTCATCTATCTTGAAGGAATTCTGGAACTTCTCCACTGTATAAAGGACAAAAAGAACAATCCTACCATATACATGACAGAGAAAGGTACACCATGAACTACTAAACTAAAGCTGTAACTTCAAATAAAGCACTAATGACCAAAATGCTTCTCTATATTATTAACCGGAGTTGACGAGGTAAATAACTATGGAAAGGAACCCATCAATGCCCTCTTGAAGGACGGATAGAGGATAGACTATTACACGACACCTATTGAATGTGCAAAGAGCTGCAGCGTATGTTCATGAAATGCAATATAAATGATTTACAATTTAATTAGTTTGGAAACTAACGTATGTGTATACAATGTGTTTCAGGGAAGGTGTGAACGTGAGAGGATTTTTTGCTTGGTCGATGTTCGATAACTATGAGTGGGTTAACGGCTATACAGTTCTATTTGGTTTGTATTTTGTGGATTATAAGACATTAAAGAGATATCCTAAAACCTCTGCTCTTTGGTTTAAGAAGTTTTTGATGAAGAATTGAGTTGTGAATCAAATGATCTGCTTCTTACTTGTGTTTAAATCTGTATTGAACAAGTTGTGATGTTTATCAATGAATGGATCATGATACCTTTAAGCTTACGTCTATTTCTTATGTTATTTATCTATTTATTGTTGCACATGTATAATATATATAAATTTTTGTACATATAATTTGTGGATATATTACAACTGTAACATAATAATAGTTATAATAAAATATATCACAACGGTTATAAATAGTTGTAAAAATTATAACAAGAACAACGCAACAAAAGTTGTAATAAAGTTTATTACAACGTTGGAAAACAGTTGTAAAATATACATATTACAGTGGTGTTGCAACCGTGCAAAAAAGTTGTAAAAGATTTTGTAAGGACCCGTAACTTCCCCATGAAGGAAAGAGCGGATACTTTGAGAACAGGACAAATCAGGACGCAAACAGAAGAACATTTCATTGTATATTACAACAATTCCATCAGATACAAGAATATACAGAGTATAAATGAATAAATTACATTCAACAAATATCAGAGATTTAAATTACATTTAAATACATCACAGCGGAAAATAATACAAAAGCACAACTAGAAGTAATGCACGGATACAGAGCTTTCCGAGCATCGTTCCAGCTGTAAATCAGGATCCTGTGAATATAAATCTGCAAAACCAAAACTACTAGCTGCCCGTGTCGAAAATAAGGGCACCCAGAGTTTAGGTTAAAACAATAAACTCCAGGTCAGTCATGGGACTGGTGTGATAACTAAAACAATTATTTATAACTTTACTTTAAAAGAGAGTAATTCAAGGGACCACGCCGTATAACACGGAACGGGTTTCCTCCCAAGAATAATAGTGCATATAACAAAACAGCGCAATGCTCTTTGGAAAAATGAAGCTATTATAAGACCCAGGTCCCATCACACAATGCAACGCAAGCCGGAGGATAGGGTTTTCCCTTATAATAGCCAAACATGCTTGGTACGTTTAAAACAAATCACTTGATACTATAATAAGTGTATAGTGTCAAAACAATTCAATCACAAATATCAATCATAGGCGGCATGGGTACCATCTATCATGTCGCCATACTAGTTCTACAATTAAAACCGCAATATCACGTATTGGGAATTGGATTTCCGTCATGAGTCGAGGCAAGGGGCAAGCTCCTCTCCGCGTTCGAGACACTCTAGCAAATGACCCAGGACCCCACTATGATCCTTGGATCTTCAGGGCCGGTCCTCTCTTACTTTTGAGGATTAGTTATTCCTGAACACACGTTTCCCGGTCCTTACAGACCTATATCCGAGGCGCCTCGTATCCAACAACCACACAGGTGAAAAGTATATAAATGTCAGGGATGGTAGGTCACTGACACCACCCTAGCTAGAAAGAAACGTCGTGCCCTCCCTGCAGTCACTATCCCGTTTTTGACTCATACCGAGGTGTGAGGCTCGCGAATTCACGCTATACACAAAGCTACGCCACACAGGCCGTGCTTTGATCATCAACCACAAGACTTTGCTTTTCAACAGAAGCCTTGATCAATTGCCACTTGCACGTGCCACACTGGCAATTCACTCCATGCGACTGATGTCCATCGATATACAACCTCTGAGCTCGTACGTATCAGAGAAGGGCGTTAAGCAAGAGAATAAATTCTCCGCCGCCAAACAGATGTATTTTTAATAGAGATCAATCAACACAAAATAAAATCCAATGTTAGACACACAATCCATTTACAAGTTCGTTCTGGGCCTGAACGAAACCGGAGGCCCTTTCCTCGCATATCCATCCATCTCCAAGTACGTCTGGACGATCACCAACTGTTTCCCTCATCTTGGGTGTACAACCCAATCGAGATCATCAGTAATCACCCAAACGATGTGAAGACTTCCGGTCTTCAACCACGGTCTTCATCTTCGACATCTCGTCGAATCGTTTATTCAGAATGGGTATAAACCCGGCCTTTCTGAATAACCCACGTATATGATAAACAAATGTTACACAAACACAACAAACGCCTCATTCCAATTCAGAATATTCTTTTATTCACAAAATCACATTCTTAGGGAAAGGTTCCCATTGATTTTATCTAAGATACATTCTTCTAAATTTATTCTTTAATCTTCCTTTGGATATCATTTCAAAATAGTCGGGATTAGCGAACCACACCGAAGTAATTATTTATTTTATTTCCCAATCCCAATCTATTCATCCCATGGAGAAAAACTGGTAATACTCCATATTTAACACCAAGGTGTTATCGGTAAAATTAATTACCATTTCACGTTCAAATCTAATTAAAGATTTAACTATCGCTTTGGAACAAAACTGGTGGTACCCCATTCTCAATCACCTTTCAGATTTGATAATTTAAATTATCAATTCACATTTCAATCTAATTAAAGATTCATTAAAACTCCACTTAGTTTTAATCTTTCAAAAATCAATTTCCTGTCTTTAATTGGGTTAAAGAACCAATGTCATCTAAAACACGATTCACGATAAAAATCACACTTGATATTAAATACAAGGCTCTGAATAGAAAATATACCGGCTTATATTCAATATCAAATTCTGAAACCAACAAATATGGTATTGGAAATAACGATATGAAATATATCTTTCAAATTCCCATAACAATATCTGTATAGTCACGAAATCCAACATCGAAATATTACGAAGATAATTTCGATTCAACTCCAGTCCAATTCACGTATTGGGAATATTGATTATTTTTAAAATCACTTTCAAATTCAATTTATTTATTTCAAAAATAAATTGATTTTAATTCTAGTTCAGAACTAGTTCATTTCGACAAAAATATATTTTCTCCTTTCAACTGTGGAATTTTTCATCCCAGTTCTTTTCAATTCAAATATTATGATTTTACACAAATTATTAATATTTTTAATAATTTTATCAAGGCCCGTACGGTCGATTCCCATCAACGGCCATCGAACTGCACTTACAGCGACCTTTTCCAAATTTGATTTGGACATAATTCCAAATCCAACCGTTAGATCTCAAATTTCTAATATTCATTGGAAAGCTCTTTTTGATACAAACCCAACGGTTCTGGTTTTAGGATAATCCGACGGTCGGATCTCCCGCAACGTCAATTCGAAGTCAACGGTCGAAATTCACGAACTGCCGCGGCGCGGCGCGTTCTATTCAGGCCATTATATATAATATATATATATTATATATTTCGTCGATTTCCTTTTTAAAACGTATTTTATAAATCGTTTTAAATTCGTTTTCAAAACCATTTCAACTCTATATTCAATTTCAAATCAAAATTGAATATTTTATATCATTCCTATATAAATGATAATATTTTCAAAACGTTATATTTTGAAATCACTTCCTTTTCGATATTCGAATAAAATCGATATAAATATCGTTCGCCTCAAAATGGCGCAACTCTAATCAACACGGCTTTATATATTTCAATAAATTCGTTACTCTATTCAACAAATGAATATTTATTCTATTCAACACATGAATCTATATTTCTTTCAACACACGACCCATCTCAACACATGAGTACTGTCAACACACGACTATTTTTATATTCAACACATGAATTTTCTTTTATAATATTCATTATTTTCCCGATTGGAATGAGGCCCAATCAATTACCATATAACGTTAATTATATGGGTTCCATACGACACATGTATATAATAGCAACGATAAATAATCAACCATCATCCAAAGTGCACCACACAACTGCATAAGCATCAAATATAAATAATCAACGCTTACACAGTCTGTCGACCAATCGATCGACATACAATTAAATAATTGGGATTAGTGTACCCAAATATCATCCCAACACCCGTGTGGGGTTTTAAATCAACAAACGCAGATTTTATTTGTGCAGTTGGGCGATGTGTAAAATTTATTGTCCCAATCAATATCAGTCAAATCAGTGTATATAAACAAATCGGCCGATTTGTTTATAAATATTTATTTATTCACTTTCACATTAAAAATTATATTTTTAACGATAAAATATTTTTAACTATATAAATATTTTATTTCCTTTCGACACAAGAATATTTTATTATTCAATCATTCTTCAACACAATCAATTTTCACAACACCTCAATCAAACAAACAAGCCGTCCATGGTCTGTGGACGACGGGTGTCGGGTGCTGCTAAGCACCGTCTGCATCCTAGTGTATATATATATATATATATATATATATATATAAAACTAGAAAAATAAATTTAAAGTGAGAAGTTCTCACCAAAGCTATCCCAACTCCACGACTCTTCTTATGTAGAACATCTTCACCGCGCTCGCCTTTCATCACTTTCGTTGCCCGTAGCCACTACATATATAAAAATCATATTTTTATATTGTTGCTATGTATATAAAAATTCTATTTTTACACCGCTACTATATAAATAAAATTCTATTTTTACATCATTACTATATAGACAAAAATTCTATTTTTATACCGCTACTATATGGATAAAAAATTCTATTTTTATATCGATGTTCATATAATAAAGATTATATTTTTATCACACTGTTCTCTACATAAAGATTTCGCCTTTTCATTTCATCACTATATAAATCACATCTTTATGTCAACATATGTATAATAGAAATCAGATTTTTATTTCGCTACATATATAAAGATAATATTTTTATATTATCTATTATATAGAAATTCTATTTTCAATACACTACTTATATAATAATAGTATTTTTATATCATCTATTATATAAAGGTCATATTTTTAATAATCTATACAAGTAAAAATCATATTTTTAACTTCATACTATATAAAAATCATATTTTTATTATTGCCACTATATAAAAATCATATTTTTATTATATAACTTCACATATACAAATCACATCTTTATGTTATATAAAAATTCAATCTTTTTATTCAACGCAAAAATCTAAGCTTTTTATAATTAAAAATATGGTCTTTCTCTAATTAAAAATATGGAAATCAGAACTCTTCATTTTTAATTACACGAATAAATTGAAATAAAGACTTACAAGGGGGAAATGGGGAGGAAGGGAGGAGCCTGGAGCTTGGTGGAGGGTCGGAGGTTGGTGGCTCGCGTCTCAGGGGGCGGCGGCAGCCGTAGCAGGCGGTAGGGGGTGGGCGACGCGAGTTTCAGAAGGGAAAAGGAGAAGAGGAGGTAGCCGCGGCGGTTTTCAGAACAGGGGGGTCTTGATGTCTCGTGTGGAGGAGGGAGAAGAAGAAGGGGGGAGGAGGCGCACCATCTTGGGGGGGGGGGGGTGATGAAGTGGCGGTGGTTTCCCCCCTCCCTCCTCCCCTCCCCCCCCCCCCCCCGCGTCGCCCCTCTCCGATTTTTTTTTCGATTTGCAAAATGAAAGAGGGGGGGGGGGTAAAAAGGGTTTTTATAAAAATAAATTATATTATTTAATTTCAAAAAGTTGACTTTTTCTATACGACCTCTAAACGAGACCCACCGCCTGTCATCCATAGCGTTTCACCCTCATTCCGAACACAATGGGATATGTATCGTAAGCTAATTCGATCGTTTCAATCAGTTTTCGTCAAAATCAACATATAACTCTATATATTGAATTTGAACACGCATTTTAATTTACTGGGGTCACATACGAACTTTAAAAATTCATGAAAAATATTTTCTAGCTTCGTATTGACGATACGGTCCTAACAAAACTAATTTCGTCAAATTCTGAGACCGTTGGAAAAATGGCCATTTTCCAGTCGATTAAAATCAACTGAAACTGGTCAAACGCATTTTCCTTTGCCACGCTCACATATTGATTCAGAAAATTACGAAATTTGAAATCTAGCAATAATTTTACATCTCGGATCCAACAAATGTGGTTTCGTCGAAATCCGAGGTCGTTTGAAAATTTTCCATTTTTAAGGGCCTGAATTCCATAGCGACTATTCTGAATTTTCAACTGGACATATCTTTTGATTCCCGCTATGAAATCTTGATTTTTCGGATTCATTGGGAAGATATTCACATATAGATCCTATTTTTTTTTGTTTCACTAAAATCCGGTTTATTTTGCACACGGTACATTCAATTGAAGTTTGAAATCGAATTATCGAACTACCGCGCCCTTTTCAATTCCTTATATAATTATATATACTTATTTATGTTCTAACGATGACGTATGTAATATATACGTTCGATTTCTATTCAAAATAAATTTCCCATCGATATTATTTAAAATAATCTATTTTAAATAAGCAAAATTCATTAAAATTGCCAAAATAAAAATTTTAAACTGGCTCGCATTTCCGGGTTGTTACAATCTCCCCCACTTAAAACTTTTCGTCCCCGAAAAGGAACGAAGTCGAAAGTGGTTTGATTAATTAACTCTACGTTCGATCTAGCTTCCATTCTCCAACTTTTCAGTTTTTGAGAATTTTCAAATTCTTCAAAAATTTGGCTAACACCCGGAATTTTCGAAAAATTTCGCCACAACCTCCCTTGTATGGGGAGAGGTTTGGAAATTTATTGGGCCGTATTAGGTACCCAATAAATCCTAATAAGCATACACATATTTATAGTGATATATTCTGGTGTTTACAGGGGAGCGTGTATTGATAATAACTCCAGAGAATAAATTCTCGTCACCCTGTCAAAGCCTGAGGGAGTGTGTATTTTAAATGCTCCAGAGGATAAATCCTCATTACCTCGTCCCGTGTGGGAAATAAATAGTCCATGTGTCGTATCTAATAACTAGAGAGACGTGATTATTGTCAACTCTAGACCTCGTGTGGGGTTTTTATTAATCTGGCAATTTTATCGTTACAATTTAAATAGTCCATATCAGTCATCAGTTCAACCTGTAAAATATAGTCATCGCCATACAAGCCTCTCGCTCGTATGGTAAATCTCCCATCTCGTTACACAAGCTCCAAATGCTTATGTGGTATATGATGAAGTATGCCTATCTTCCAGAAGTATGCCATGTAATGTAGTTCAAAATTAATTGTTGCTATCCTATGGCGATGTTTATTATTTCACACAGAATAACCAGCACACCACATCCAATGGCATGCACAGGAGTTGATATAATAATATTTCGCATCCAACTCATTAAGGTTTACCTATTTGTCGGGCACGCAAATAAAATCTTTACTCAACAGCTATCCAATTTTCTGTTAAAATATATATAATGCACAAGTATATATTTCTAACTATTTTCTAATCAGTTCAATGTGTGATTTAATTGGATAAATTTGTTCTGGTTTTTATTGATGATATTCTAATCTTCTCTAAATCAAAGGCCGAAAAGGAACATAACAATGGAAGCAGAAAAGGAACGAAGCCGAAAGTTGTTTAACAAATCAGCTCAACTTCCATTATTTTCACTACGGCTTAAGTTCTTCAACTTTTCAATTTCTAAGAACTTTTCAAATTTTTCAAAAATTTGGCTAACACCCTAAATTTTCGAAAAATTTCGCCATAACCTCCCCTGCACCCGGTGCACCGGGAAAATCCCGAAATTGCCATATAGGCCTTCTGATCTCAAAAAGAAAAAGAAAAAGCCAAGCGGCTAGACAATCGACTCATAAAATCATCATCACCCAAAAAAAACAGTAAATTATGGTAAACATGTACCTATTTGTCGGGCAAACAGATTTTATTCTTCTGCTCTAGCCTCCTTCTATGACCTATTCAATGTAAGTACGTGTATATGCAAGCAAATGCGACTAATTTAAATACAATTCAACATGTGATTCAATTAGGCTAAATGGTTCAAAATTATCAAACAAATAAACAAACACACAAACATCAATCAATTAGTGACTTAGAGTTTCAAATTCATAATTTTGATACGTATATACAGAAAATCATGTTTTTGATGCCAATTCACAACAATAAATCTATCTATATAAGTTTTGGTTCTCACACCAGTCTAATCGAAATATATAGAAATCACACCTTCGTCACTCGAAAATAAATACTGGTAACGCTGCAGCATTATCAGAACCATCCCCGGGCAACTAGAGTGTGATCCTATATCTATCTAGTATATTAAAACTTTGAATATACGTTCAAGACGCGTATTCGCGAAATCTTTATATAATCAATTGTCCATATTCAAAATAAATAAATATTCAAATACGTATAAAGCGATTTAAATTTTCAAAACAAAATTGTTTTCATTTGAAAAATATACTCTTCACACTCGTTCTAGGATACTACTGATCCTATCTCTAACGAGTCATTCTAGTTAGATATTACTAATCCAATATCAAATGAATTCTTTCGTATGGTTCTAATGTGTCTTATTCTCGAGCTCTGTAAACCAAAGCTCTGATACCACTATAAGGACTCGTAACTTCCCCGTGAAGGAAAAAGCGGATACTTTGAGAACAGGACAAATCAGGACCCAAACAGAAGAACATTTCATTGTATATTACAACTATTCCATCAGATACAAGAATATACAGAGTATAAATGAATAAATTACATTCAACAAATATCATAGATTTAAATTACATTTAAATACATCGCAGGTGAAATAATACAAAAGCACAACTAGAAGTAATGCACGGATACAGAGCTTTCCGAGCATCGTTCCAGCTATAAATCAGGATCCTGTGAATATAAATCTGCAAAACCAAAACTACTAGCTGCCCGTGTCGAAAATAAGGGCACCCAGAGTTTAGGTTAAAACAATAAACTCCAGGTCAGTCATGGGACTGGTGTGAGAACTAAAACAGTTATTTAAAACTTTACTTTAAAAGAGAGTAATTCAAGGGACCGCGCCGTATAACACGGAACGGGTTTCCTCCCAAGAATACTAGTGCATATAACAAAACAGCGCAATGCTCTTTGGAAAAATGAAGCTATTATAAGACCCAGGTCCCATCACACAACGCAACGCAAGCCGGAGGATAGGGTTTTCCCTTATAATAGCCAAACATGCTTGGTACGTTTAAAACAAATCACTTGATACTATAATAAGTGTATAGTGTCAAAACAATTCAATCATAAATATCAATCATAGGCGGCATGGGTACCATCTATCATGTCGCCATACTAGTTCTACAATTAAAGCCGCAATATCACGTATTGGAAATTGGATTTCCGTCATGAGTCGAGGCAAGGGGCAAGCTCCTCTCCGCGTTCGAGACACTCTAGCAAATGTCCCAGGACCCCACTATGATCCTTGGATCTTCAGGGCCGGTCCTCTCTTACTTTTGAGAATTAGCTATTCCTGAACACACGTTTCCCGGTCCTTACAGACCTATATCCGAGGCGCCTCGTATCCAACAACCACACAGGTGAAAAGTATATAAATGTCAGGGCTGGTAGGTCACTGACACCACCTTAGCTAGAAAGAAACGTCGTGCTCTCCCTGCAGTCACCATCCCGTTTTTGACTTATACCGAGGTGTGAGGCTCGCGAATTCACGCTATACACAAAGCTACGCCACACAGGTCGTGCTTTGATCATCAACCATAAGACTTTGCTTTTCAACAAAAGCCTTGATCAATTGCCACTTGCGCGTGCCACACTGGCAATTCACTCCATGCGACTGATGTCCATCGATATACAACCTCTGAGCTCGTATGTCTCAGAGAAGGGAGTAAAGCAAGAGAATAAATTCTCCGCCGCCAAACAGATGTATTTTTAATAGAGATCAATCAACACAAAATAAAATCCAATGTCAGACATACAATCCATTTACAAGTTCGTTCTGGGCCTGAACGAAACCCGAGTCACTTTCCTCGCATATCCATCCATCTCCAAGTACGTCTGGACGATCACCAACTGTTTCCCTCATCTTGGGTGTACAACCCAATCGAGATCATCAGTAATCACCCAAACGATGTGAAGACTTCCGGTCTTCAACCACCGTCTTCATCTTCGACATCTCGTCGAATTGTTTATTCAGAATGGGTATAAACCTGGCCTTTCTGAATAACCCACGTATATGATAAACAAATGTTACACAAACACAACAAACGCCTCATTCCAATTCAGAATATTCTTTTATTCACAAAATCACATTCTTAGGGAAAGGTTCCCATTGATTTTATCTAAGATAAATTCTTCTAAATTTATTTTTTAATCTTCATTTGGATATCGTTTCAAACTAGTCGGGATTAGCGAACCACACCGAAGTAATTATTTATTTTATTTCCCAATCCCAATCTATTCATCCCATGGAGCAAAACTGGTAATACTCCATATCTAACACCAAGGTGTTATTGGTAAAATTAATTACCATTTCACATTCAAATCTAATTAAAGATTTAACTATCGCTTTGGAGCAAAACTGGTGGTACCCCCATTCTCGATCACCTTTCAGATTTGATAATTTAAATTATCAATTCACATTTCAATCTAATTAAAGATTCATTAAAACTCCACTTAGTTTTAATCTTTCAAAAATCAATTTCCTGTCTTTAACTGGGTTAAAGAACCAATGTCGTCTAAAACACGATTCACGATAAACCCAAATCACACTTGATATTAAATACAAGGCTCTGAATAGAAAATATACCGGTTTATATTCAATATCAAATTCTAAAACCAACAAATATGGTATTGGAAATAACGATATGAAATATATCTTTCAAATTCCCATAACAATATCTGTATAGTCACGAAATCCAACATCGAAATATTTCGAAGATAATTTCGATTCAACTCCAGTCCAATTCACGTATTGGGAATATTGATTATTTTTAAAATCACTTTCAAATTCAATTTATTTATTTCAAAAATAAATTGATTTTAATTCTAGTTCAAAACTAGTTCATTTCGACAAAAATATATTTTTCTCCTTTCAAATGTGGAATTTTTCATCCCAGTTCTTTCCAATTCACATATTATGATTTTACACAAATTATTAATATTTTTAATAATTTTATCAAGGCCCGTACAGTCGATTCCCATCAACGGCCATCGATCTGCACTTACAACGACCTTTTCCAAATTTGATTTGGACATAATTCCAAATCCAACCGTTAGATCTCAAATTTCTAATATTCATTGGAAAGATCTTTTCGATACGAAACCAACGGTTCTGGTTTTAGGAGAATCTGACGGTTGGATCTCCCGCAACGTCAATTCGAAGTCAATGGTCGAAATTCACGAACTGCCGCGGCGCGGCGCGTTTTATTCAGGCCATTATATATATAATATATATATATATTGTATATTTCGTCGATTTCCTTTTTAAAACGTATTTTATAAATCGTTTTAAATTCGTTTTCAAAACCATTTCAAATCTATATTCAATTTCAAATCAAAATAGAATATTTTATATCATTCCTATATAGATGATAATATTTTCAAAACGTTATATTTTGAAATCACTTCCTTTTCGATATTCGAATAAAATCGATATAAATATCGTTCGCGTCAAAATGGCGCAACTCTAATCAACACGGCTTTATATATTTCAATAAATTCGTTACTCTATTCAACAAATGAATATTTATTCTATTCAACACATGAATCTATATTTCTTTCAACACACGACCCATCTCAACACATGAGTACTGTCAACACACGACTATTTTTATATTCAACTCATGAATTTTCTTTTATAATATTCATTATTTTCCCGATTGGAATGAGGCCCAATCAATTACCATATAACGTTAATTATATGGGTTCCATACGACACATGTATATAATAGCAACGATAAATAATCAACCATCATCCAAAGTGCACCACACAACTGCATAAGCATCAAATATAAATAATCAACGCTTACACAGTATGTCGACCAATCGATCGACATACAATTAAATAATTGGGATTAGTGTACCCAAATATCATCCCAACACCCGTGTGGGTTTTAAAACAACAAACGCAGATTTTTATTTGTGCAGTTGGCGATGTGTAAAATTTATCGTCTCAATCAATATCAGTCAAATCAGTGTATATAAACAAATCGGTCGATTTGTTTATAAATATTTATTTATTCACTTTCACATTAAAAATTATATTTTTAACGATAAAATATTTTTAACTATATAAATGTTTTATTTCCTTTCAACACAAGAATATTTTATTATTCAATCATTCTTCAACACAATCAATTTTCACAACACATCAATCAAACAAACAAGCCGTCCATGGTCTGTGGACGACGGGTGTCGGGTGCTGCTAAGCACCGTCTGCATCCTAGTATATATATATAACTAGGAAAAGTAATTTAAAGTGAGAAGTTCTCACCAAAGCTATCCCAACACCACGACTCTTCTTATGTAGAACATCTTCACCGCGCTCGCCTTTCATCACTTTTGTTGCCCGTAGCCACTACATATATAAAAATCATATTTTTATATTGTTGCTATGTATATAAAAATTCTATTTTTACACCGCTACTATATAAATAAAAATTCTATTTTTACATCGTTACTATATAGACAAAAATTCTATTTTTATACCGCTACTATATGGATAAAAAATTCTATTTTTATATCGATGTTCATATAATAAAGATTATATTTTTATCACACTATTCTCTACATAAAGATTTCGCCTTTTCAATTCATCACTATAAAAATCACATCTTTATGTCAACATGTGTATAATAGAAATCAGATTTTTATTTCGCTACATATATAAAGATAATATTTTTATATTATCTATTATATAGAAATTCTATTTTCAATACACTACTTATATAAAAATAGTATTTTTATATCTTCTATTATATAAAGGTCATATTTTTAATACTCTACACAAGTAAAAATCATATTTTTAACTTCATACTATATAAAATTCATATTTTTATTATCGCCACTATATAAACATCATATTTTTATTATATAACTTCACATATACAAATCACATCTTTATGTTATATAAAAATTCAATCTTTTTATTCAACGCAAAAATCCTAGCTTTTTATAATTAAAAATATGGTCTTTCTCTAATTAAAAATATGAAAATCAGAACTCTTCATTTTTAATTACATGAATAAATTGAAATAAAGACTTACAAGGGGGAAATGGGGAGGAAGGGAGGCGCCTGGAGCTTGGTGGATGGTCGGAGGTTGGTGGTTCGCGTCTCAGGGGGCGGCGGCAGCCGTAGCAGGCGGTAGGGGGTGGGCGACGCGAGTTTCAGAAGGGAAAAGGAGAAGAGGAGGGAGCCGCGGCGGTTTTCAGAATAGGGGGGTCTCGATGTCTCGCGTGGAGGAGGGAGAAGAAGAAGGGGGGAGGAGACGCACCATCTGGGAGGGCGCGATGAAGTGGCGGCGGCGGTGGTTCCCCCCCCCCCCCCCGCCCCGCCCCTCCCCGATTCTTTTTTTTTATTTCGATCTGCAAAATGAAAGAGGGGGGGTAAAAAGGGTTTTTATAAAAATAAATTATATTATTTAATTTCAAAAGTTGACTTTTTTTATACGACCTCTAAACGAGACCCACCGCCTGTCGTCCATAGCGTTTCACCCCCATTCCGAACACAGTGGGATATGTATCGTAAGCTGATTCGATCGTTTCGATCAGTTTTCGTCAAAATCAACATATAACTCTATATATTGAATTTGGACACGCATTTCAATTTACTGGGGTCACATACGAACTTTAAAAATTCCCGAAAAATATTTTCTAGCTTCGTATTGACGATACCTAACAAAACTAATTTCGTCAAATTCTGAGACCGTTGGAAAATGGCCATTTTCCAGTCGATTAAAATCAACTAAAACTGGTCAAACACGTTTTCCTTTGCCACGCTCACATATTGATTCAGAAAATTACGAAATTTGAAACCTAGCAATAATTTTACATCCCGGATCCAACAAAAGTTGTTTCGTCAAAATCCGAGGTCATTTGCAAAATTTCCATTTTTAAGAGCCTGAATTCCATTGCGACTATTCTGAATTTTCAACTGGACATATCTTTTGATTACCGCTATGAAATCTTGATTTTTCAGATTCATTGGGAAGATATTCACAAATAGATCCTATTATTTTTGGTTTCACTAAAATCCGGTTTATTTTGCACCCGGTACATTCAATTGAAGTTTGAAATCGAATTATCGAACTACCGCACCCTTTTCAATTCCTTATATAATTATATATACTTATTTATATTCTAACGACGACGTATATAATATATACGTTTGATTTCTATTCAAAATAAATTTCCCGTCAATATTATTTAAAATAATCTATTTTAAATATGCAAAATTCATTAAAATTTCCAAAATAAAAAATTTAAACTAGCTCGCATTTCCGGGTTGTTACAGATTTTAGTCTTTTACAACTTCTTAATATACGATGGTTACCCCACCGTTGTAAAATGTATTTTACAATGGTTTTCCACCGTTGTAATATGGTCAATTTGTTGTAGTGGAAAAACCATCCAAAGATAACTTACTCTTCATCTCCGAAAAGACGATTGCCTTTGACAGAACCTATTCAAACTATGTATAGCAACGGCGAATGCAGAACAAACAATTCTAAGGTCTCTAAGCAATGGATCAATGCAAATCTAATTGCCATGACAATTTTCTTAGCCCTAAAGTGGTGAAACCTTTTTGCTCATTCCAATCCAACTAAATGATGTTTCTCTAAGGATAAGACTTAAATGGTACGAGTAAGATCGGATAAAACAATTAGGTATTATGGACAAAGAAATGATCAAAGAGAAAAAAATTAGATCTTGGAGTACTAGTGAGGCAAGATCTAATGCGCAACTAGCATGGGAAAGGAGGAGAGACGAGGCGGAAACAAAGAAAGAGAAGAAAGATAGGAATATGGTTCGGCTAGATAAGGAAGGAAGGACGAAAGAAGTTAAAGGGGGTAATTTGGATGCAACTTTCACGGTTGAGTCCTAGGTTCAAATTGCAGTATAACTCATCAACTATTGATCGTCCTTGCATAATGCTAGACGGTTAACTATTAGATGGGCTTTGGGCAAAGACTGAACCTTGACCTTATTAGGTCGGACTAAAATATTAATCGTCCCACGTTATCTTTTAAGATTTGGCATGATCCTAAAAATACTTATCCTCATCACGATGGTATCAAAGACCGTAGTCAAACTCCGAACCAACTCCAAAGATTTATAGTCTCAACAACGATGATGCTACTACACAATGAACGAACTTGAAATAGGAAATCAGCTAGAAATCCGAGATAAAAATAAAATGGATTTCCCCTTAACTAGCTGACATAAAACTGAATGATTCAAAATTGTTATTATTTATATTACTATTTTTATAAATCCATAATATCTTTTATTATTATTATTATTTATATTCCAGTTTATATTATAAACTGAAAAACCTTTTTTTGTTCAAAAATTGTTGGAGATTTAATATCTTAATGACTAGTTGTGATAATTTCAATAAATAAGCCAATATACATAGGATGAGGAATACTAAAAATAACAAGGAATGAATGTTTTGTTGGATCTAGATTAACCCTAGAGGGAGGTGAATAGGGTTTATCACAGTTTTTAACTGAATTATAAATCTAACGAGATAGATAATAATACACAGATCACAGAATATAGCAGAAACAGAAATGCAGAAAATAAATCACACACAGATATACCCAGCTTCGGCAAAACCCTGCCTACTGCTGCATTTCTAAGGTTTCTACTAGGTGATAGAACATATCTCGCATACAAGACCATGTACACTCGCAAACTCTACTCCTATTCTAACCCTACGCTCAAAACCCTAAACTGGTCGATATCCCCTCGACAAGATTTTCCCGTATTACAGACCCGTAACACGTAACCCAGATTTTAAAGACTCTGTCAACTGTCAGTCAACACCCTGACTGAATTCCTAGATTTTACAGACTCTAGAACTGATGTGACGTTTACAAAACGAATTAAAAAACACAAAAAAGAAAACACAAATTAAAAAACAAAAACAAAACAAGAATAAACTAGAAAAACCCTAGGATATAAACTAAAGGGTCATCCCCTTAGAAAATGCGCCGGCCACTTAAGAAATGGTTCCACCCCTTTGTTCATTTGATTATCCGATCACTTTCCTTTGATAAACATGGCGGCGGTTTTGGGAAATTCCTAGGGTTTCTTTGAGATCCTCTAAATCGAAATGCAATTGCTTATTTGACGAAATTAGGCTCTGGAATTAAACTCTGGTGCTTGAAATTGATGTTCCTTCGTCGTTCAATTTGTGTCCCTCTGTCTGGTGATCGAAACCCTAAATGATTTTTGAGTTATTCAATTTTCTCTTGAATTCTTTTAATTGAATTTGTTCGATTTCGATTTCTATCTGCCAGTGATTAAATGGTGTTAGATATAGGGTATAGAAACCCTACGATTGAGCTCTGATTTCATGTTAATGACCTGACTGATTTTGTTGAATGATTTGACCCCTAATTATTTGCGTGTGACTTCCTCTTTTGGATGCGTGTGGTTCTCAATTGATTTAAAGGCTTGCTCTGAAAATCGCTTTTGTTACTTTGTTACCATAGTTTGAGTTCAATCTACATTGATTTGAGAAAAAACAGAACAATAGTATCTGTGGCCCCTTTTTGAATTGTTGCCTTAAATGAATTTCCTAGTCTTGTAATACGTCCATGAATTTAAATGAGATTTCAAAATGATCCAAAAACTGGAAGGTATTGATTCGATTTTCTAAAAAATTGTCTCACAAAAATACTTATTTTCCCAAACATTTGCCATCGATTAAAGTCCTGAATTGCTTGATTGAACTTGCCATATATATTTTGTTAAACATTGTTGTGTTGATCCCGGAATTAATGCGTGGTTAATTCGAAGATTCTAGTTGATATCTTGAACCACTTTCCTTCTGTATTGACATATGAGATTTTTGGAAATTCTCAGAATAAGACTCGCCCAAAAAATTCTTGCTAATTGATTGGTTGACTTCAGGAATTATTGAAAAACTTGCCACTTTTAAAAAATTTTAAAACTTGAAATCAAACGTTAATCTTGGAAACATTTTCCATTTTACTTGATGCTTAATTAGCTCCTGTCTTGATTTCTGAACTGTTTTGAGGCCATCCTTTAAAAACATGCATGATCCTTATCAAAATATTGTTTTAAGCACTTTCCATACGTGCTTTGAGATGCTAAGTTGATCATGACTTCATTCTTGATTTTCCTGACCTGCAAAATATTGTTTTACTCTGCCATTGGGTTATGTCTTGACATGTCCACACTAGAACTGCACCGATACTCGATAATTTGCACTTCCCTATCTTGAAAATCATTGTTGTTGGCTTGGCTGTGAACCTGAACTGTCTTGTTCAATTTTACAAAGCTGAAATTTTTCTCCATGCTTGAAATATGATTTTGCCTCGACCACACTTGCCTACATCATTCATCCATGAACTATGTAACATGCCTGAACACCTGTGTCACTCAGATCACACTACATTCATGTGATTATTAATATGCCTTCCATGTATAAACTGCAGTTGTAAATATAATGCTGCTGCCATGTATTTATTTTGCTTCTTCAAACTTTGTACATAACTCGACCATCTTGAGAAAACTGAACTTACTTGAACTAGTTTTTCCCTGAAACTTGACAATCTGGTCTGCTTTGAATATGAAAGACACCATGCACTTCACTGTTAAGAACACAATGACTTGATGTTGTTTGTATTTCCATTCTTTGATTGATTTGTGCACAAGTGCACCCAGTTTTTATGTCTGCTGTCTCACTTTGTTTGCTGCTTTGTATTGATGCTAAGTTACATGTTGCACTACATCATATATGCCGCACCACTTGTTCTTACATGCTTGAACTGTTTCACCACTGCTTAACTATGTGTGTTGCTTCCATTCTAAAAATTGATCTGATCACTCACCATTTTGCTGATCTGGAACTGATTTGCCATGTAAATCACCTGATTTTGAGATGATCCTAAGTGTTTGTCCGCAGTTTTGAGCTGATTTGCAAATGTATGATCTGCCAAGTTATTTATTGTGATCTGCCATGTATATTTAACTGATCTGCCGTGCTTTTGCCAAACTATATTTGCTGATTTGTAAACGAGCATTTGTTCACTGCTTTTCACTGTGCATTAAGTTGAGATGGTCCACGTGGCTACTCCTTAATTGCTCGCTATTATATTCTGATTTGGCGAGGCAGTGCGCACGTGTATATCTATACACGTGTGTGTATGCAGTCATTCAGAAAATTTCTTGTTCCTATACATATACAAACTGTCTGCGACGCAGTTGAATCAAATCAAGTCATGAAAAATGATGAGAAACACACCAGAAATCTGAGGGAAATAAAATTTTAAAAATAAAATTTATATACACATGTATTCAGTTTTATTTCTATTGCTGTGTACTGTGTGTTTCTATTTCATGTGACCGGTAAGAGGATGACACTGGAATGAAGTGACTGGACTGGAAGCAGTGAAGACTGAAGACAGTGAATGAATGTGTGTCAGTGAATGTAAATGGATATGAAAATGTAAAATTAGTGATTGTATGTATATGAGATGTACAAATAGTGGAGTATAAAAATTGTACTTTTTGAAAAGTTGAAATAAAATATTCAATTTAAATAAAATACTGTGTGAATATTTGAATGTTTGTACAGTCGTATTTTATTTGAATATAAATATTATATTCCTGCCCGTGATGTGATATATGAAACAATACAGTAACAAACACATTTATAATAGAAATATATTTGGTTGTTCTCATCAAACAAAAATCATATAATTGTGTATACAACACCGTTATATACAACAATCTCCCCCTTTTGATGATGACAAAACAAATATTAAGATTTTGAGTACAATAAATGTATTTGACAGAGAAGAACATAACTCCCCCTATTTGAAAGCTCCCCCTACAACGGAGACCCCCCCTATAACTGTGCATGAGTGAAATGAAATGAATAATAATGAGTTTTCAAAATTAAAAATATTTATAAAACATTCACTCATAAATCAAAATCTCAATCCATTCTCCCCCTTTTGTTATCATCAAATGGATACAGAATTTAAAATATAGATGAAGAATGACTAACAAATAAAATATCAGCTTAAGAGGAAGAACAGTTATAAATCTCAATCATTCAAACAAAAATCATAATATTCTGAGAACAGGTGGCATATTTCACATTGTAGAGAATGACGGATTTACGATGAAATCTATATAAAATGGGGAGTGTTATAAAAAAAATGATTTCCAATTATTTTCAAAAGAATTTTGAAAGAAAATTAGCACAAAAATAGTGATGGATTTGGACTATAATTATTAATTCAACTTAAGTGACAAAAACGAATATTCTTAAATCCCAATTGCTATCAAGCAACAAATCATAATACTTCATAAGATATTAACACATTTCACAGATTAGAACATGGATTGATAGGTTTATAAACACCAAGGAGGATTTCAGTTTAATTTTAATTTAGCATATATTTTTTAACTTAAGAGCACACTGACCATGCATAACCAGAGCTTGGATTTATAAATGAGGTCAGTCGCAGCTTAAATTATATGTTGTCTCATAACCATGCATGACCAGAGCTTGGATTTTTAAATGAGGTTGGAGACACACTTATGTATTAATTATATATTTTATCATTTTTAGCTTTAAATAGAAAAACTCCTTGGTATGTACAACCAATATGAATGATAGAAATGTGGTAGGTACAGAAATGGGCTGTGAAATAAATTTCTAAATTAATTATATTATGAAATATGTTCGACTATACCGAGATCATTGAAAATTTTCAATTATCACTAATTCTGAATAATAATATAGTCCCATTTCTATCACAATAATTTCACTGTTTATTCAAAAAGATTTTTAAAATATTAACTCTCCATATTAATATAAAATCATGATAGATGGCAGAATGATGATAGATAAAGAGGATGGTCGTGAAATAATTGCCAATTCAAAGATATTGTAATGAATGTTCAACCATCATGAAAATCCAAATAAAATCTCCTCTTGTTGTGAAATATATTGCAGTCACAATTCATCACAATTTCAAAATCTAATAATAGTTTTGATGAATTATAAATACAGTTCAATTTGGATATTGATTTCAATTTCTGAATGAATAATCAATAAATAATTTTAAAATTGAAAATCAAAAACAAGAGGAGCATGAAGAGCTATACAGGACAGGGGTATTAGAATATATATATATATACACCAAAAAACACTTCTGATACCAATTGGTGTCTCTATTAAAGAAGATTTAAACAAGGTACTGGAGACAAACCAAGACATCATACACAGCAGCCCAAGCAGGCACATTTAGCACATTTATTAGAGCAGCAGACAAAAACAAGCAGTTATTTAAAAAAAATCAAAAGCAGTATCAGAGCAGCACAGAAAACACTATCACATCAGACTTGTCAGAGGATGGTCACATAAGATCATTCATGATCCAAGATTCGAAATACTGTTTATTTGAAATCATTTGAGGAATATGAAAAACTCTAGATTCAATGAATCGATCACACCAAATTATTAGTTTCACATTCAAGATATGTGTGTGATTCAGTAAATCAATAGTTTCAAATTATTTTAAACAAACAGATATTCAAATCAAATAACCATGAAATACCAATAAATTTCAAGACCCAAATTTTGCAAGGATTTTTTCAAAAACAATTTCTGACAAGCACATGAGCAATTTCAGATCATTTACATCAAATTTAAGAGATATTCATGATCCAGAAAATAAAAAAATAATTTATTTGAAATCACTTGAATCAATGTCAAGTTTTGAGATATAATGAATCAGTCACACGAAATTGATAATTTCAAATTTAGAGGCATGTGATGTTCAGAATATCAAGAATTTCAGATGATCTCAAACAAATAAATTTCAACAATAATGATCATGAATATAAGGTGAATTTCTAGATGTATCACTGTAATTCAAGCCAATCCGAAAATCAATGAAATTATCACGAATGATAAGAAGCAGTGTACTGTAATGAGTATAATATTTTAAGCGTTTCCAAAATGAATTAGAAGAAACTCAAAACAGAATAAGTGTGTGAAATTTCATTAATTATTCAGATCTTCAAAATTTTAGAATTCGAAATGACAGTGTCCAAGATATGATATTAATGCATCAAACTGTTTTGAATTCAGAAAAAAAAATAAACTTCAAAATAATTGCAGATATTTACAAGATTAAATTCAAGATCTGGAAATAATTAAACCATCAGAGTTCTATTCAACTAAAGCAAATTTCCAGAAAAAAAGTTCTACAATTTGAAGTTAATGAAGCCCATAAAGAAACAAAAGAAATATGGCAGTGATAAAAAAAGACGAAGAAAAATAGAAGTGGTAGAGGAAGGAATAAACACAGAAAATAAAAACAGAAGGAATATACAAAGGTGAGATTAGAGATCATACCAGAATCCAATGTAAAATAGAATCTCTAACTCAACGGGTTTGGCTAAGGAACTGAAAATAATCCAATGATATGAAGTTGTTTGAATCCAAATTCTCTTTCACAAAGCAGCTCCTCAGCCTTCTCCGGCACCTAACAATTTATAGGATCGAGTGGTCTAACAAAGTTTTTAAAACCACTCACAATTGTATTCATATGTTTTGGTACCCAGACTTGTTTATATGACAAACCATTAGAATTAACTTTCATACCCTTAGGAACCCAAATCTGTTTGAACTTAATGAAGCCCGTTTTAGTTTTTGGGATCCAAGAATGTTTAAATGGTTTATTATAAAATGATTTCTCATCACAATTTTGATTCAAAAAACCTTTGAGATTTTCAGAGTTCAAATTTTCAAAGCAGTTCTTTACAAAGCAGTTTGAGAGATTTTTCAAATCATTTGAATTTTGTTTTCCAAAAACATCATTTTTCCCAAAGCCAAGACCAGATTTATTTCCAATAGAAACTTGGTTTTGTAACAGCATATTCAACCCATTAGAAAATTTATCCAAAGTTGATTCTTATCGTTGAATTTTAGATTTTAGATCGCTATTTTCTTTTAATAAATTTGAGCAATTATTTATAGCGATCTTCTGTTCAGCATTGGACTGTTTCAAAACCAAATTCTCATTTTCAAGCAATTTAATTTTGGCTTGGGATTCGGAAATTTCATGTTCAAAATGATTTTATTTTTCAGATTCATGTTTTTCAAAGGTTTTGAATTTTTCAATCTCAATTTCAAGCTCTTTCAAAATCAGATCTGTTTTCAACAAACTATTATTTTCAGCAATATCATGTTTGGAATTTTTGGTAGCCTTAAAATTTATAAATTCCTTCTATAAAAAATTGTTTGTATATTTCAGCTCAATCTCGTTATCTTTTAAAATTAGAATTTTTTCTTCAAGCCTTTGAATGTTATTATTGAGATGAACGAGATCAGTCTTTAATTTCAAACAATTTTCACAATTAGAATTTTCAAATTTCACAAAATTTACAAGTTCTAATTCCAAACAATGAATTTTGCTGGTCAACTCACGATTTTCAGTTTTCAAAGATTTATTTTTAAAATGGAGTTTGTCAACAGATTTAGTTAAATCAGCACAAAAATAAACCAGATCTTCATAAGAGAAAATTTCTATTTCATTGTCTGTTGAATCTCCATCATCTGATCTATCTGAGTTATCTTCTGTAAAACCTGTCAAGCATATATCTGAATATGAGTTAACATTTCGGGATTTTGAGCAGCTGTTGTCAATTTGTCCATACTTTGTATTGAGAGCTATCCAGATTTCCTGCGCAGTTAAACAATGGGAGATCAGACTGTATTGATCATCATCAAGATATGAATAAAGAATATGTGTAGCACGAGAATTAAAAACTTTATCTACCATATCGTACCCATTTATAACAACATCCCAACATTTCATATTAACATATTTTAAATAAAATTCCATTTTGGATTTCCAGTTTAAAAAATCTGTTCCAGTGAAAATAGTTGGATATGAACTGGACTGACTCTCACTATACTGACAACTTGGATTACCCATGACTCTAGAGTTAAAAATACCTGCTCTGGTACCAAATGTTGGATCTAGATTAACCCTAGAGGGGGGGTGAATAGGGTTTATCACAGTTTTTAACTGAATTACAAATCTAACGAGATAGATAATAATACACAGATCACAGAATATAGCAGAAACAGAAATGCAGAAAATAAATCACACATAGATACACCCAGCTTCGGCAAAACCCTGCCTACGGCTGCATTTCTAAGGTTTCTACTAGGTGATAGAACAGATCCCGCATACAAGACCATGTACACTCGCAAACCCTGCTCCTATTCTAACCCTACGCTCAAAACCCTAGACTGGTCGATATCCCCTCGACCAGATTTTCCCGTATTACAGACCCGTAACACGTAACCCAGATTTTACAGACTCTGTCAACTGTCAGTCAACACCCTGACTGAATTCCTAGATTTTACAGACTCTAGAACTGATGTGACATTTACAAAACGAATTAAAACAACACGAAAAAGAAAACACAAATTAAAAAACAAAAACAAAACAAGAATAAACTAGAAAAACCCTAGGATATAAACTAAAGGGTTATCCCCTTAGAAAATGCGCCGGCCACTTAAGAAATGGTTCCACCCCTTTGTTCATTTGATTATCCGATCACTTTCCTTTGATAAACATGGCGGCGGCTTTGGGAAATTCCTAGGGTTTCTCTGAGATCCTCTAAATCGAAACACAATTGGTTATTTGATGAAATTAGGCTCTGGAATTAAACTCTGGTGCTTGAAATTGATGTTCCTTCGTCGTTCGATTTGTGTCTCTCTGTCTGGCGATCGAAACCCTAAACGATTTGTGAGTTATTCAATTTTCTCTTGAATTCTTTTAATTGAATTTGTTGGATTTCGATTTCTATCTGCCAGTGATGAAATTGTGTTAGATGTAGGGTATAGAAACCCTACGGTTGAGCTCTGATTTCATGTTAATGACCTGACTGATTTTGTTGAATGATTTGTCCCCTGATTATTTGCATGTGACTTCCTCTTTTGGATGTGTGTGGTTCTCAATTGATTTAAAGGCTTTCTCTGTAAATCGCTTTTGTTACTTTGTTACCATAGTTTGAGTTCAATCTACATTGATTTGAGTAAAAACAGAACAATAATATCTGTGGCCCCTTTTTGAATTGTTTCCTTAAATGAATTTCCTAGTCTTGAAATACGTCCATGAATTTAAATGAGATTTCAAAATGATCCAAAAACTGGAAGGTATTGATTTGATTTTCAAAAAAAATGTCTCACAAAAATACTTGTTTTTTCAAACATTTGCCATTGATTAAATTCCTGAATTGCTTGATTGAACTTGCCATATATATTTTGCTAAACATTATTGTGTTGATCCTGGAATTCATGCGTGGTTAATTCGAAGAATCTAGTTGATATCTTGAACCACTTTCCTTCTGTATTGACATATGAGATTTTTGGAAATTCTCAGAATAACACTCGCCGAAAAAATTCTTGCTAATTGATTGATTGACTTCAGGAATTATTGAAAAACTTGCCACTTTTAAAACTTTTTAAAACTTGAAATCAAACGTTAATCTTGGAAACATTTTCCATCTTACTTGATGCTTAATTTGCTCCTGTCTTGATTTCTGAACTGTTTTGAGGCCATCCTTTAAAAACATGCATGATCCTTATCAAAATATTATTTTAAGCACTTTCCATACATGCTTTGAGATGCTAAGTTGATCATGACTTCATTCTTGATTTTCCTGACCTGCAAAATATTGTTTTACTCTGCCATTGGGTGTATGTCTTGACATGCCCACACTAGAACTGCATCGATACTCGATAATTTGCACTTCCCTATCTTGAAAATCATTGTTGTTGGCTTGGCTGTGAACCTGAACTGTCTTGTTCATTTTTACATAGCTGAAATTTTTCTCCATGCTTGAAATATGATTTTTGCCTCGACCACACTTGCCTGCATCATTCATCCATGAACTATGTAACATGCCTGAACACCTGTGTCTCTCAGATCACACTGCATTCATGGGATTATTAATATGCCTTCTATGTATAAACTGCAGTTGTATACATAGTGTTGCTACCATGTATTTATTTTGCTTCTTCAAACTTTGTACATAACTCGACCATCTTGAGAAAACTGAACTTACTTGAACTAGTTTTTCCCTGAAACTTGACAATCTGGTCTGCTTTGAATATGAAAGACACCATGCACTTCACTGTTAAGAACACAATGACTTGATGTTGTTTGTATTTCCATTCCTTGATTGATTTGTGCACAAGTGCACCCAGTTTTTATGTCTGTTGTCTCACTTTGTTTGCTGCTTTGTATTGATGCTAAGTTACATGCTGCACTACATCATATATGCTGCACTACTTGTTCTTACATGCTTGAACTGTTTCACCACTGCTTAACTATGTGTGCTGCTTCCATTCTAAAAACTGATCTGATCACTCACCATTTTGCTGATCTGGAACTGATTTGCCATGTAAAACACCTGATTTTGAGATGATCCTAAGTGTTTGTCCGCAGTTTTGAGCTGATTTGCAAATGTATGATCTGCCAAGTTATTTATTGTGATCTTCCATGTATATTTAGCTGATCTGCCATGCTTTTGCCAAACTATTTTTGCTGATTTGCAAACGAGCATTTGTTCACTGATTTTCACTGCTCGCTATTATATTCTGATTTGGCGAGGCAGTGCACACATGTATATCTATACGTGTGTATATGCAGTCATTCAGAAAATTTCTTGTCCCTGTACATATACAAACTGTCTGCCTAGACGCAGTTGAATCAAATCAAGTCATGAAAAATGATGAGAAACACACCAAAAATCTGAGGCAAATAAAATTTTAAAAATAAAATTTATATACACATGTATTCAGTTTTATTTCTATTGCTGTGTACTGTGTGTTTCTGTTTCATGTGACAGGTAAGAGGATGAGACTGGACTGAAGTGACTGGACTGGAAGCAGTGAAGACAGAAGACTGAAGACAGTGAATGAATGTGTGTCAGTGAATGTAAATGGATATGAAAATGTAAAATTAGTGATTGTATGTATATGAGATGTACAAATAGTGAAGTATAAAAATTGTACTGTTTGAAAAGTTGAAATAAAATATTATATTTAAATAAAATACTGTGTGAATATTTGAATGTTTGTAAAGTCGTATTTTATTTCAATATAAATATTATATTCCTGTCCGTGATGTGATATATGAAACAGTACAGTAACAAACACATTTATAATAGAAATATATTTGGTTGTTATCATCAAACAAAAATCATATAATTGTGTGTACAACGTCGTTATATACAACATGTTTATTATTCCTAAGTTTAGTGGCACATTCCTTGTCATTTCTAATTCCTTCCTTCCTACCAATTAGATTATATTCATTAAAATTCCACGAAAGCCCTAAATTTTTTGAAACACGACTAGATTAAAATTCAAAACCATATCTTTATAAACTAGGCCTTTACAAAACCATTTCCTGAAACCTTCATTAAAAACCATTGAAACCCATCTTATTTTTCTAAATAGTTTTAAAAAAATGAATGTCTTCAAATACAAGACCAAAAACCTAAATGAATATTTCAATAGAGGTAGATTCTGAAATTCAACGGAGTAATAAATGGATATACCTCGTAATTATATTTCCAAAATGGATATGACATAATAACGTGGACTTTTCCCGTTTTAGATCAAGGAATGGTCATAACTGGAACTACTAAACAAAATTGAAAACTAGAAAAGTGACTATCTTGGTTATAGCCAGATTTTTATATATATTACTATTCCGGTCTCCTAATTTGAATCAATGGAATTCACCGTATGCCATCCTCATGCTCTTCATGACGACATCGCCAACGTAATGTGGGGTAAGATAGAACTGGCTAGAAATACGAACTCGTTATATTTCAACTCTTAGTTGTTTTAAATCCCATTTTATATGATTAGGTCCACCACTAATTCTGTAATGTCCCGTAATTTTTATGGTATAATAATTAATTTATTTAATTATTTAAATAGTAATTTAGAGATATAAAATGGTTTAATTAAAAAATATTTAATTAATATAAATAATAGAATAATATATTTAATTTCTGAAATAGTAGAATTCATAATATTGTGTGAATTGGGCAATTCAAAATATATATTTCAATTTAAAATTGAATTACGATAACAAATATATTTAATTAATGAAGTTTGAACGTATAATTATATTATAATTATAATCGAGCTCGAAATGGCGCTGCAATTCGTAAATTGGCAATTCTAACTTTAAATGAATATACAGAATCCGTTTTAAGTCGGATTTCTATGAACCAAAAACGTTCGGAGCGGGTGAAGTACAATTTTCTTATCGAAGAGAAAAATCGGGATTTCGTCGTGTAGATTTTGATTTATGTCCAAATCAAATTTTTGAAATGTCTCTATGGAATTCCTTTATAATTTAAAATGATTTATTTATATTATAAATGAAATTTTCAATATAAAATGAATATCGAATCAACCGAGAATTGAATATCGAGTTATAAATCCAATTGGAGCTGTATGATATTCTATTGTGAATATATACGATAATATTTATTTTTAAATATTTAATTTAATTATTTTTAAATATAATTATATATTTAAATGGGTTATTTAAAGCTTTAAAAATAGCCAGTTTTGCAAACGATTTCCGTTTTCGACGAAACCAATTTTGTTGGATCCATAATATTAAATTATCGGTAGATTTCAAGTTTCGTGGTTTTTGAAGTCAGTGTGTGGCCGTACGGATTTTTAATGTGAAAAATAGTCAGTATTTTGACGGTTAAAAATATGCTGTGCGAGCAAATGGAGTCGGAATTCAACGAAACCTGTTTTGTTGGGTCCATAATATCGAACTCTAGTTGTATGTCCATTTTCATGATTTTTGGGTATCGTGTGTGACCGTGTGAATTTTTAGAAGACAGATAGAAACTTAATAAAAATGAATATAAAAATATTAATATTTTCCTATAAACAACCCTAAATATCTCCTAAACCCTAAAATCACTTTCTTAGTCAACAGCAACAAAAAAATGTGCCGCTACTTCTATTAAAAACTGCAACGTAGAAAACTCAAAGAAAATTCAATCAGTTCAAATCAGATTTCTAAAAATCATGAGAGATATATATATGGATTCAGCGTTGAAAGAACTTCGAGATGATATATTTATGTTAAGTCCGGTGAGGATTTTTCCAGGTGCGTTCCTTCCAGCGTTGCCTAGGGCACGCCTTTGTCGAAGCCTCGGTGGCCGGGGAGTGAAACGGAAGGGGGCGTTGAGTTTGTGAGGTCGAGGCGCAGCTGTTTGTCACTGATTGGCAGAGTATGGTGCTACTTTGGGAGGTGCGACAGAATGGGTTCGCTGACCAAGTAGCATATTGGTTTTAGGAGGAGGAGGTTGAGTTTGGGAGGAAAGAGGAGTTGAAAAGTGAAGTGTTGGAGTAATTTGTTTGAATTTGTGTGAAATGGAGAGGGAGATAAGTGGAGCAAAAGGGAATTGGCTATGGTGGTCTACAGGAAATCACGAGTGCCTAATTCGGGGAAGAAGGATTTCATGGGGGTGGGCCTTGTATGAGAAGATATGGGCTAAAATGATTGGTGAGGCCCAAAGTAAAAATATAATTCAAGTTTTGTTTTATTTAAATATGTATTAACTTGTAAAAGCAATAACTATTGCATACGATGTCAGAATCAGATGAAACAAGATCCGTTGGGATCGTATGGACGGCGGCTACACAATGGAACTTACTAGGAGTGAATCGGGGCTCGTTACAATTCATAGAAAAATAAATTGTTAGAATCAAATCAAAGATAGTTATACGTTATTCAACGATAACCATCCAATGTGAGTAAAACTCACGAACTCTACCAGTTCATATTTTTATAATGTATTTTTAGAACTGATAAATGATGATTGATTGTTTGGTTGAACTGCTAATTGATTGGTTGAAAATATCGATATAGTTATATATATCGTGTAATGTCCCGGAAATAGTCGATCTTGGTTATCCGATATACACCACATATTGAACATCCAAGGATCGAAAATACCGGTAGTTAATGATAGAAAATAGAGGGTGAGAATAGATAAGATAGAAACTTAGAATAGAAGAAGAGGAACACAACATCAGAGTAACACAAACCTCACAGCGGAACGAATAACATATAATATATATCAAATTTTGAAATATAGACCTGTACTTGAATATACATATCATTTCCAAAGTACAGCACTTACAACACAACGGAAAAACCATAGCTATATAATTCTGAAGCCTCCTGCTCCAGCTCTTCAGGTATCTGTAAATCCCGACTACTTGACTGCCCGTTCAATATTTCGGCACCTAAGAGTTTAGGGAAAATAAAACAAAATAAACTCTAGATCAGTCATGTGACTGGTGTGAGTAAAATAATTTAAAACAGTTTGAGCAATAAAACGATATCTCATAAGACCACGTCGTATAACGGAACGGGTTTTTGATTTGTGAGAATCCAAACCATTTGATTTAACTTTCAAAATCTTTTTGAAAGAAACGGTAAACTTTATATCAAAACTCTTTTGATATTATAATAATGTCTATCAGCCACAATATAATAATCATCTAGTAGAAACGCTTGCATCTAACGTTCTACATATATAATATACAATCAAAACCGCGAGCTCTTATTTGGGAAATGGATTCCAATTATGACAAGGTATGGATCCACCTTCCGCTCAGTGTACTCTAGGAGCAATACACTGGAGTTCAACAAGAACAACTTGCAACTCGGCCACACATGACCGACCACTCATTTCGCTTGAGTGTATTGAATATATTGTCACCTTACAGTTGGTAAATCAACACAACCATTCCTGGAAGATACAGAATTGAAAGAAGTAACAAATATGAATATTCTGTAGATGGTGACAATATACCCTACTTGGTTGCGAACCACTTAGCTATGCTTCCTGCCCGATTTCTGTCATTTCTCAGTGGATGAGGTTGGAGGTCATAACGTATCTTTATACAGATCACGTCTTCATTTACTTTGAATGCCACATCATCATACCCATCAATCACAAATCGATTTCCCCAAAAATACCACGGGTATAAACTAAGAGAAACGAATTCCTCTGCCACCAACATAAATACGTTTGAAGCGATCAACTCACGTGATCCACCAGATATACTCTGTCAGACCTTCGTCCATTTAAGTTGTCCCGGGACTGGACAAACCGAAGGCACTATTCCGTACATCCATCCTAGGCAATCTCTACCTAGGGCTTATATAACAGCCCTTGCACTTTACTCCGTCTTCAATTTATCTTCGATCTATTTGATTCGAAATGCTAACGCCCATACGGGGTTGTTCTTTGGATAAGAATCCAACCGGTCTCTCTGTATTGACGACGAAAAAATGGTCAAAAACTTCGATAGTCGGTGAGTTAACTATCAAAGAAAAATGCGTGTGCAAACAACGATATTATTTCCAGATGGAAATTTTATCAATCAATCAACATTCAATATTTATCTCTTAAATTAATTTATCATTAATTTATTCATTCTCCATTTCCTGTTTCTGTATATATATACCGAAATTCTAATTTTCTAAATTTAGAAAATATACGTTATTAATCATTGGAAAACATTTCCATCTCCTTTCCACGTATCACTATCATTCCAGAATTCTTTACCATCCAACATTTCATTTTCTATGATTAGAAAATACCTCTGATTATATTTGGAAAATGTTTCCAAAACTCATTCTGTAACAACCCGTATTTTTGAATAACATGTTATAACATAAATGGAGGCAGAATTAAACTGTAAAATCTGAATCAAGGGAAACGGGCTATGCCATTGCGTTCGTCTCGGAAAAATACGCGAAATAGAGTCCGAGTTTTCGAAAATCGGAGTCCGTATGACCAAGATATGGCCTCGCGAAGTTTCACGAAAAATTCCCAAATTAAAGTATACTTAATTAAGTGAAATGGGTTGCGCAGAGAAATATATATATATTGATATATATATATATATAATTGAAAATTAAATAAATAAATATGCAAAAATGTTCAAAACAGCGAATTAGGAGAGGGGAATAACCGAACCGGCTGATTTTTGAGGTCGACCCGAGCCCGTTGGGTCGACTAGGGGTTAATCCAGGGTGTTTGGCTGTCAACCCGTGGGCCGATTCGCTCAAATACAGATTTTGCATTTGGATGGTTCTCATGGTTCATCTTTAATCTAAAGGCCCTAGATGGTTCCTACACTTGACTTCTTCCCCAAGACATGCTTTGATGGCTTGGATTGAATCTAGGTTTAATCCTATGGCCTAAAACACTTGCCTACTCTATAAATAAGACCCTAACCTACCCTAAATCATCATTATTCATTCATACAACTAAACTATGGCAAAATCAATCCTCTCATGGCCTCCAATCTCTTCATAAAATTGCTAAATCAAATTTCTAAGAGATTTCCATGCATACAAGTGTATTTAGGCTTGTATGATCCTCTTTAGCTTGCATTAAAGTCTTGTTTCGCTATTGGCATCATAAAGGAGGAGTCTTGATCAAGTTTGCTTGCATTTTGGGGTTTTAATTTGTTGCATAAGGGGCTTCTTACATTTGCTATACTCATTTGAGTCCACATAAGCATTGTAAGCCTATTTCTACTCTTGTATTTTAACTATGAAGTTAATATGTTATGTTGCAAGTTGAGTTTGGGGTTAATCATGATATGTGCTTTGATCTTATGATTTTATGCATAAGCTTACTCTATGCATGTTAGTAAAGTCATTACCTTGGCTTTATGCATAGAAAGATGTGATCTTTGGTTGGAAATGTTGCATGATGCAACTTTGAAACTCTCATAAACCTTGTATTAACATGCATATAATGTTATATGCATGTTACTAGTCCTTACCTCATGCTATCTATGGCCATGTTCCACCTATTTGCCAAGTTTGATGTTATGCATGCATATGAACCTTATGCAAGTTGAAACCATGTTATGCATGCATATGAACACTATGCAAGTTAAAATGATGTTATGCATGCTTAGGAATATTTTGCAAGTTGATAACATGATATGCAAGTTTGTGATCACATCTTTGTCTCATATGCCACCATGTTTAACTTGTGGCTCCAACACCTTTATGTCATGATTTTGCCAAGTTCCCTCTTTCTATCCTTTATGCGCTATTGCGATATGTAAGCGAGGGGATTGCGTTTGGGGTTGGGTAAACTTAAAAGACATAAAAACGTAAGCTTGGGAATTTACCTATTAAGTTAGGTCTACCCATTGGGAATTTACCTATTAAGTTAGGTCTACCCAATTGCTTGAAAATTTGTAATGTGTTTTGGAAACATGATGGACATGACACTTAGAAAACATGAGGATGGCCAACTCGAGGTTGGGTAGAGCTTGTAGCATAAACCTACCCGGAACCGACCGGCTTAACTAGTGGCTACAAGCAATAGGACCCAATGTGAGTAGTTGGTCATGTTGCACGTGAAACCCGAGGTTAGACTAAGTTGTGGTGTAAGCCTACCCGGACCCGCCCGGCCTGACTAGTAACCACAACAAGGTCTAATGTGAGAGGTTGGGTGCATTAAATTAATTAATGCCACATGGTAGGGTTAAGTCATGGACCGCTTGAATACTTAACCAATTAAACACGATGGGTTGATAGGGTTAAGTCATGAACCTTGGGTACACTTAACCAACTTGGTACTTGGATGAGTTGGGTTAACCACGTTTAACCCATTAAGGAAACCCTAGTTACGTGGTCCTTTGCACCAGTAACCCTCTTAGTTGTATCATGATACCCTAGGGACTAGGCTAGGGTGGGGCACGATTACTGGGATGACATGTAAGCGACCAAGACGACGGCTGTGTAGGTGCGCCGGTGTAGGTTCAGGCGGGCCATGGTCGTGCACATGGTCCGGAGTTGAAAAAGCAGGCACGGGCACCAGTAGGTTTAAACTGTGCGTGTTTGGTTTGTGTCAGTGGTTGACAACCTAGGACTTGATACACCCTAGGGTGGACCTAGCACAGTTTAGCTACACTTCGTAGTTGGGCCGTATGACACCGACACTTGACGAGTTAGGCTTTAGCAGAGCCGATCGACTAGACCGTGCTAGTTGGACCTTGGTTTAGGTCATCCATGATGTTGGGCCAAACATGGGCCTGGGGATCACTTCTTGTTTACACTTGACATGACTTGTGATACTAGTACACTTGGTGCAAACCTCAACCTTGTATATGCGGTGCCACACTTGATCTATCTTGTTGACTTTTTCCATGCCAGTTATCATCCTATGACTCATCCTTGTTTACATATACAGTTAACTTTATTAGTTGTTGTACAATAGTAGGTAGGACTTACCAGTCTTTTGACTGACCCATTTTCTTTCGCCTCTTTTCTTTCGTTTCCCCCCCCCCCAGGTTTACAGGGCGGGAATACCAGTACTTAGCTTGGATCTTAGTTGCTTTTCCTGGATAGCTCATGTATGCTTTGGACTTGAGCTCGCTATGGTTTTCTACCTTGGGGATAGCTGCTTTATGTTTTCCTTTCCAGTTTCCAGTTTTATGTTTCTAGACTTTGTTTATGGAAAATAATGATCAAGTATTGTGTTGTAACTTAACTTATGGTTTTGATATGCTAGTTTTTATCCGCTGCTATATTTACTCTATTTTTTTTACTTATATGTTCTGTCTTGTGATATCTGCATGCATGTTTACCTTGTTTAAACGCCCCTCCAAAGTCAGTGCCCTTGCAAGAGTGGCATTGGCGGAGGTGGGGTGTTACATTTGGTATCAGAGCAAAGGTTTACAAGATTGGAGCAAAAAGGGTTTTGAAGTTACTTTTAAAAGCTATTTTCAAAACCAATTAAGTATTTTCCAAAGAAAAGTCTAGTTTATTTTGAAAGGCTATCCCCCAAGAGCCATAAGCACTATCCTTCGTTTCCTCGTTCTAAATCTATCTTTTCCTTTTTTTTCAGCATGGCCGATCTCAATCTTCCTGAGGGAGTCACCATTCCCGGATGGTTCCGGAGGTACTTGGAAGCTAGGGCCAACAATGCAGGTCCAGCAACCACTCCCACTATCACTGAGGTTCCACCCCTTCCTCCTCCTCCTCAGCAACCACAAGCCGATTTCGCCAAGGTTTGCAAGGACTTCAAGGCAATGGGTGGCAAAAATTTTATTAGGACGGAGACTTTTGTGGAAGCAAGAAATTGGTTGAAGGAGACCGAAGATCTCTTTGCCATCTTTGATATAGAGGACCGTAGAAAGGTTCTGTTGGCGGTTTGGCTACTAAAGGAGAAAGCTTCTTATTGGTGGGAGGTCACCAGTGCTACTAGGCCCGTAGAAACCTGGGCCGACTTTAGGGCAAGGTTTGGGCTTAAGTTTTTATCGTCTGCGGAGGCAAATTTGCAACTAGAGAAGTTCATAGCCTTGAAGCAAGGAGACATGACGGTGAGAGAATATGTGAATAAGTTCAACCAGCTTTCCCGATTCGGTTTGGACATGGTCAATACTCCCGAGAAGAAGGCTCTACGTTTTGCACGAGGGTTAAATGAGCCATTACAAGGTCTAGCCATGTCACACATACCCATGGGGGCCACTTTCGAGAGCCTAGTAGACATGGCATTGCTGCAGGGAGAGGATAAGAATGGGAAGAAAGAAGTCAAGCCCAATGAGACTCAGCCTAAGAAGGCAGACTCCAAGTGGGGAGGGAATCAGAGTAATCAGAACAACAAGAACAACAAGAACAACAAGGGCAACAAGAACAAGGCAAAGGACACAAGAAAGTGCCACTTCTGTGGGATTGTTGGGCACGTGGCCAAGGACTGTAGGAAGAAGAGAATGAAATTGGGCGGATGCTTTCATTGTGGAGAGATAGGACATTTTAGCAAGGATTGCCCTAAGAAGCAGGGGCATGGACAAACTCAGCGCGCAGGTTCATCTGGAGGGCAAGTGCATGCTCTCAACACCACTCCAGTTCAGGACCAAGGTACTATTTCTGTGGAAAGTCTTGTTTATATTTCTGGTTTTCCTGTTCGCACTTTGTTTGATTCTGGCGCATCGCATACCTTTATTTCTTCTGATGTTGTTGGAAGTTTGCACCTAAGTACTAGTCTTGTTGAGGATCCCGTTAGTGTTTCAAATCCGATTGGGGGTTCAGCCCATTTATCTATGATCTGTATGGATTTGAGGATTTCTATCTTGACCGTAGAATTCTCGTGTGATGCTTATGTTCTCGGGTTCACGGGATACGGGTTGATCTTGGGCATGGATTGGTTATCCCGCTATGGAGCCATTCTCGATTGTGAGCATAGGGTGGTGAGACTCATGACTCACCTGGGTAATACCCTAAAGATTTCTTGCAACCCGCTAGATCCCGTCATGCTATGTTATCTTGAATCTCTTGACTCGTCCATCGATGATCTGCAATCTGTAAGGGTGGTTCGAGAATACCCTGATGTCTTTGAAGAAGTTAAGGGGTTACCCCCTAAGCGAGAGATAGATTTCCGCATTTATCTGGTTGATAATGCTAAGCCAGTCTCCTTACCAGTTAGGCACATGGCCCCGCGTGAAAGGAGAGAGCTCAGTAAGCAAATCAAGGAGCTACTTGAGAAGAATTTTATTAGGCGAAGCATTTCTGAATGGGGTGCTCCTGTAGTGTTCGCTACTAAGGCGGACGACTCGCTTCGTCTATGTGTTGATTATCGAGAGTTGAACAAGCTGACCAAGAAGAATAGGCATCCATTACCGAGGATAGATGACCTCTTCGACCAGCTTGTTGGTGCTTCTGTTTTCTCTCAGCTTGATTTAGCCACCGGATTTCATCAGCTTAGAGTGGCCGAAAACAGCATTGATAAGACTGCATTTAGGACTGCAGACGGATTCTTTGAATGGCTTGTTATGCCATTCGGCTTGACTAATGCACCCGCCTACTTCGTAGATTTGATGAGTAGGGTGTTCAGGGAGTTCCTTAACAAGTTTGTTGTTGTCTTCGTGGATGATATTCTGATCTTTTCAAAATACGAGGAAGAACATGCTAGACACCTCAAGGAAGTGATGGATACGCTTAGAGGCCATCAGTTGAAAGCCAAGTTCTCCAAATGCCACTTTTGGAGAAAGGAAGTCCGATTTCTTGGGCATATAGTTTCTAAGCAGGATATAGCTGTGGATCCCGCGAAAGTGGTTGCAGTTCAAGACTGGAAGACTCCTAGGAATGCAACCGAAGTGCGAAGCTTTCTCGGTCTAGCAGGCTACTATAGGAAGTTCATTAGAGACTTCGCTAAGATTTCGGCCCCTCTCACTAGATTGACGAAGAAGAACTTAGTCTTTGCATGGGACTAAGAGTGTGAGCTTGCTTTTCAAAGGCTCAAAAGGGCCCTTACCACAGCTCCAGTTTTGGCATTACCCGATGGCGGTAAAATGTTTACCGTGTATACCGATGCATGTGGCACGGGATTTGGCGCTGTTCTGATGCAGGAGAGAAGAGTGATATGTTATGGGGGTAGGCAACTTAAAGTTCATGAGAAGAACTACCCCACTCATGACTTGGAGTTAGCGGCGATTGTCTTTGCACTCAAGTCCTGGCGCCACTATCTTTTAGGCGAAAGGTTTGAGTTGTATACTGATCACAAATCACTCAAGTATCTCCTCGCAGAAAGATCTGAATCTTAGGCAGCAAAGGTGGATGGAATTCTTGGCATCATATGACTTCGAGATAGCTTATACCCCTGGCAAGGGTAATGTTGTGGCTGATGCACTAAGCAGAAAGAGGTTGACCCTAAGTCCTCTATTCGTTGAGATGAAGAATTTAGAGTATGTGGCAACCTTTGATTTCTCTTTGGCAATTGAGTCGATGACCGGTTCATTAGCATCTCTGGAACTCAGACCTACCCTTCTTGATCAAGTTGGGGCTTCGCAGAAAGAAGACCCTCAGATAGTTGAGATTATGGATAAGCTGATTCGAGGAGAGACGTCTAGTCATCTCGCTCGATATTCTATTGATGACAAGGGTTGGCTGAGGATAGATGGAAGGTTATGTGTTCCAGTGGTAGGAGATCTAGTAAGAAAAATTCTTGAGGAAGCGCATCGCTCTAAGTTGACTATACATCCAGGCGGAGATAAGATGTATAAAGATATGAAGCGTATTTTCTTTTGGCCTGGGATGAAGAAGGATGTGGCAGAGTTTGTTTCTAGATGTATCATTTGCCAGCAAGTTAAGGCCGAGTCGAAGAAGCCCGGTGGGCTATTGCATCCTCTAGACGTTCCACTTTGGAAGTGGGAGAGTATTTCCATGGATTTTATTAATGGGCTACCAAGGTCAAGGAAAGGGAATACGCGCATTTGGGTTATTGTGGACAGACTTACGAAGAGTGCTCATTTCATTTCGGTAAAGAGCAAGAGGACCGCATCTTGGCTAGCGTCTGTATATCTTCGTGAGATTGTGAGACTTCATGGAGTCCCTTCTAGTATAGTCAGTGACCGTGACCCAATCTTTACAAGTCAGTTCTGGAATAGCTTGCAAGAAGCCATGGGCACGAGGTTGAATCTAAGTACTGCTTATCACCCACAGACGGACGGTCAAACCGAAAGGGTGAATAGGGTACTCGAGGATCTGTTAAGGCTTTGTATTCTGGATTTTGGTGGTACTTGGGAAGACCATCTTCCTCTTGTTGAGTTTGCATATAATAACAGTTATCAAGCAAGCATAGGGATGGCACCATTTGAAGCTTTATATGGGAGGCCGTGCAAGTCGCCTACATGTTGGTGGGAGACTACAGATAAGCTTATACTTGGGCCTGATATGATCAGAGATGCATCCGAGAAGATCGAGTTGATTCGAAGACGGATGAAAGCGGCCCAAGACCGACAGAAATCCTATGCTGATAAGTGAAGATCTGATTTGGAGTTTGATGTTGGAGATATGGTTTTCGTGAAGGTTTCTCCTTTGCGGAATGTGGTCCGATTTGGAGCCGTTGGGAAGTTAGCACCGAGATTTGTTGGACCCTTCCCTATTATAGAGAGGATCGGGCAGATGGCTTATAGAGTGAAATTGCCCGAGAAGCTTGCCGGAGTACACGATGTTTTTCATGTCTCGCATCTCCGGAAGTGTTTACATGAGTCAGCAGAGGTTGTTGAGCCAAGTGTTCTGGAAGATGCGGAAGTGGAGAAAGAAGCTACTTTGAGGAGAGCTCCGATTCGTATCTTGGGGACAGAGACCAAGAAGCTAAGGAATCGAGAGGTCAAGTTGGTGAAGGTTCAATGGGGTGAAGCCGAAGAAGACGCAACTTGGGAAACCGAGGAGAAGATGCGTGGGCTTTATCCATTCCTTTTTGAGGGTACACTCTCAATCTCTTTTCTTTGTTAGCATATCTTTCTCTTTGCTATCCATGTTTATCTAGTTATCGTGCTAACCTTGTCATGAGAACCTTAGGTAGAAACCCTTTGGATGAAACATGTATTTGAAACATGTTATGCTTGATGGTTGCAAGTGGTTGCAAGTGGTTGCAAGTGGATACTCGTGGATGCATGATACATATTAGGCACTAAGATCGGCTCACACACTCTCATATTGCATATGCATGAGTGTTTATGCTTATTCATGGATGAAAATTTTTGTGTTATCACATGGATGTTGCATATGGATGTATGTGATGTGCACACATATAGATGTTATACATTATGTTAGGAATTGCATACATATGGATTCATTTCACTAACATAATCTGCATTGATGATATTTGCATTAGATAAGTACATATACACACACCTTTGCATATGATCATACATCATTTAGAACCTTTTAAGGACAATGATTGCTCGTGGATGATGTTTTGAGTAGATGGATGATGGATGGTAGGATACGTTCTTCCTAACTTGGATATTTCGGGGACGAAATCCTTTAAGGAGTGGAGAATGTAACAACCCGTATTTTTGAATAACATGTTATAACATAAATGGAGGCAGAATTAAACTGTAAAATCTGAATCAAGGGAAACGGGCTATGCCATTGCGTTCGTCTCAGAAAAATACGCGAAATAGAGTCCGAGTTTTCGAAAATCGGAGTCCGTATGACCAAGATATGGCCTCGCGAAGTTTCACGAAAAATTCCCAAATTAAAGTATACTTAATTAAGTGAAATGGGTTGCGCAGAGAAATATATATATATTGATATATATATATATATAATTGAAAATTAAATAAATAAATATGCAAAAATGTTCAAAACAACGAATTGGGAGAGGGGAATAACCGAACCGGCTGATTTTTGAGGTCGACCCGAGCCCGCTGGGTCGACTAGGGGTTAATCCAGGGTGTTTGGCTGTCAACCCGTGGGCCGATTCGCTCAAATGCAGATTTTGCATTTGGATGGTTCTCATGGTTCATCTTTAATCTAAAGGCCCTAGATGGTTCCTACACTTGACTTCTTCCCCAAGACATGCTTTGATGGCTTGGATTGAATCTAGGTTTAATCCTATGGCCTAAAACACTTGCCTACTCTATAAATAAGACCCTAACCTACCCTAAATCATCATTATTCATTCATACAACTAAACTATGGCAAAATCAATCCTCTCATGGCCTCCACTCTCTTCATAAAATTCCTAAATCAAATTTCTAAGAGATTTCCATGCATACAAGTGTATTTAGGCTTGTATGATCCTCTTTAGCTTGCATTAAAGTCTTGTTTCTCTATTGGCATCATAAAGGAGGAGTCTTGATCAAGTTTGCTTGCATTTTGGGGTTTTAATTTGTTGCATAAGGGGCTTCTTACATTTGCTATACTCATTTGAGTCCACATAAGCATTGTAAGCCTATTTCTACTCTTGTATTTTAACTATGAAGTTAATATGTTATGTTGCAAGTTGAGTTTGGGGTTAATCATGATATGTGCTTTGATCTTATGATTTTATGCATAAGCTTACTCTATGCATGTTAGTAAAGTCATTACCTTGGCTTTATGCATAGAAAGATGTGATCTTTGGTTGGAAATGTTGCATGATGCAACTTTGAAACTCTCATAAACCTTGTATTAACATGCATATAATGTTATATGCATGTTACTAGTCCTTACCTCATGCTATCTATGGCCATGTTCCGCCTATTTGCCAAGTTTGATGTTATGCATGCATATGAACCTTATGCAAGTTGAAACCATGTTATGCATGCATATGAACACTATGCAAGTTAAAATGATGTTATGCATGCTTAGGAATATTTTGCAAGTTGATAACATGATATGCAAGTTTGTGATCACATCTTTGTCTCATATGCCACCATGTTTAACTTGTGGCTCCAACACCTTTATGTCATGATTTTGCCAAGTTCCCTCTTTCTATCCTTTATGCGCTATTGCGATATGTAAGCGAGGGGATTGCGTTTGGGGTTGGGTAAACTTAAAAGACATAAAAACGTAAGCTTGGGAATTTACCTATTAAGTTAGGTCTACCCATTGGGAATTTACCTATTAAGTTAGGTCTACCCAATTGCTTGAAAATTTGTAATGTGTTTTGGAAACATGATGGACATGACACTTAGAAAACATGAGGATGGCCAACTCGAGGTTGGGTTGAGCTTGTAGCATAAACCTACCCGGAACCGACCGGCTTAACTAGTGGCTACAAGCAATAGGACCCAATGTGAGTAGTTGGTCATGTTGCACGTGAAACCCGAGGTTAGACTAAGTTGTGGTGTAAACCTACCCGGACCCGCCCGGCCTAACTAGTAACCACAACAAGGTCTAATGTGAGAGGTTGGGTGCATTAAATTAATTAATGCCACATGGTAGGGTTAAGTCATGGACCGCTTGAATACTTAACCAATTAAACACGATGGGTTGATAGGGTTAAGTCATGAACCTTGGGTACACTTAACCAACTTGGTATTGGATGAGTTGGGTTAACCACGTTTAACCCATTAAAGAAACCCTAGTTACGTGGTCCTTTGCACCAGTAACCCTCTTAGTTGTATCATGATACCCTAGGGACTAGGCTAGGGTGGGGCACGATTACTGGGATGACATGTAAGCGACCAAGACGACGGCTGTGTAGGTGCGCCGGTGTAGGTTCAGGCGGGCCATGGTCGTGCACATGGTCCGGAGTTGAAAAAGCAGGCACGGGCACCAGTAGGTTTAAACTGTGCGTGCTTGGTTTGTGTCAGTGGTTGACACCCTAGGACTTGATACACCCTAGGGTGGACCTAGCACAGTTTAGCTACACTTCGTAGTTGGGCCGTATGACACCGACACTTGACGAGTTAGGCTTTAGCAGAGCCGATCGACTAGACCGTGCTAGTTGGACCTTGGTTTAGGCCATTCATGATGTTGGGCCAAACTTGGGCCTGGGGATCACTTCTTGTTTACACTTGACATGACTTGTGATACTAGTACACTTGGTGCAAACCTCAACCTTGTATATGCGGTGCCACACTTGATCTATCTTGTTGACTTTTTCCATGCCAGTTATTATCCTATGACTCATCCTTGTTTACATATACAGTTAACTTTATTAGTTGTTGTACAATAGTAGGTAGGACTTACCAGTCTTTTGACTGACCCATTTTCTTTCGCCTCTTTTCTTTCGTTCCCCCCCCCCCAGGTTTACAGGGCGGGAATACCAGTACTTAACTTGGATCTTAGCTGCTTTTCCTGGATAGCTCATGTATGCTTTGGACTTGAGCTTGCTATGGTTTTCTACCTTGGGGATAGCTACTTTATGTTTTCCTTTCCAGTTTTATGTTTCTAGACTTTGTTTATGGAAAATAATGATCAAGTACTGTGTTGTAACTTAACTTATGGTTTTGATATGCTAGTTTTTATCCGCTGCTATATTTACTCTGTCTTTTTTACTTATATGTTCTGTCTTGTGATATCTGCATGCATGTTTACCTTGTTTAAACGCCCCTCCAAAGTCAGTGCCCTTGCAAGAGTGGCACTGGCGGAGGTGGGGTGTTACACATTCCTTGGATTTAAACAGATGTTTAAATAAAACATCGCTATGCCAATTCACCATTACCTTCATTAACTATATTCACTTAACCAACCTTCACTATCAAACCTTACCATTCCTTAGTTAAGAAGGAAGTCAATCAAGTTGGGGTATAATTACCTCTCAGACCGTAACTGAACAAAGTTTTAACTTCGAAATAGTCAAAGTTTATGTTTTAAATCTTTAACAAACTTCCTTACGTAACTCTCTTTTTGTAATAACCCGGAAAATCTGAGCCAGTTTAAAATTTTTATTTTGGCAATTTTAGCGAATTCTGAATATTTAAAATAGATTATTTTAAATAATATCAACGAGAAATTTATTTTGAATATAATTCGAACGTATATATTTATACGCGTCGTCGTTAGAATATAAATAATTATATATAATTATAAATAGAATTGAAAATGGCGTGGTAATTCGATAATTCGATTTCAAACTTCAATTGAATGCACCGGGTGCAAAACAATCCGGATTTTAGTGAAACAAAAAACATTAGGATCTAATTGATAAAATCTTTCCAATGAATCCGAAAAATCGAAATTTCATAACCGGAATCAAAAGATATGTCCAGTTGAAAATTCTGAATAGTCGCTATGGAATTCAGGCCCTTAAAAATGGGAATGTTGCAAACGACCTCGGATTTCGATGAAACCACTTTTGTTGGGCCCGTGATGTTAAGTTATTGCTAGATTTCAAATTTCATAATTTTTCGAATCCATATGTGAGCGTGGCAAAGGAAAACGCATTTGACCAGTTTCAGTTGATTTTAATCGACTGGAAATTGGCCATTTTTCTAACGGTCTCGGAATTCGACGAAACTAGTTTTGTTAGGACCGTATCGTCAATACGAAGCTAGAAAATATTTTTCGGGAATTTTTCTAGTTAGTATGTGACCCCGGTAAATTGAAGTGCACGTTCAAATTCAATATATAGAGTTATACGTTGATTTTAGCGGAAACGGATCGAAACGATCAAATCAGCTTGCGATACATATCCCATTGTGTTCGGAATGGGGGTAAAACGCTATAGACGACAGGCGGTGGGCCTCGTTTCGAGGTCGTATGTAAAAGTCAACTTTTTTTGAAAATAAATTAATTAAATAAATTAGAAATTAAATCCCTCTCTCCTCACCCTCTCTATTTTCTGGCCCCCCCGTTCAAAAGAAATCATTTCAACAAAAAAAAAGGAGATGACGGAAAGGGGGGAAACCCTGTCGCCGCCGCCAGGGGCTGGCGCACCCCCCCCCCCAATCGATCGCCGCCACCTCGACCTCGCGATGGCCCCCACCTCGCACCCCCCTCCCGTCAGTCGGATGCGATACACCCCCCCTTTAATCCTCCACCGCAACCCCCTCTCAGCCACCACACCCCACCACCCGCGGCCACCAAGCCGTACCCCGCTTCCCCCCCTTTCTTCGACCACAGCCGACGACGCAGGAAGACCCCCCCCCCTGTAAGTTCTTGACCCATTTTATTTTTATTTTTATTTTTATTTTATTTTGATTTTTAGTTTATTTAGTTTAATTAAATCCTTTCATGCAATGATCTTTAAATTAAATCAGTAAAGATAGGATTTTTAAAACTGTAAAAATAGGATTTTTTAAAAACTGCAAAGGTAGAATTTTTAACCTGGTAAAGATTCGATTTTTCGAAAGTAAAAGATTTGATTTTTCTAAAGTAAAGATTTGAATTTTTGGGAGAAAAAGATCGTATTTTTATATAGAAGAAAGCGTGATAAAAATTCAATTTGTATATATGTGAAGTAGGCGAGGTAAAGAAACGATTTTTAATTATAGTTGTAGAAAAAATATTTTTATAATATATGTAAGTAAAAATATAATCTTTACTATATAAAAGTGGTAGAAATACGATTTTTATATATTGAATAGCATGGTAAAAATTCGATTTTTATATATTGAATAGCATAGTAAAAATTCGATTTTTATATATTGAATAGCATAGTAAAAATTCGATTTTTATATATTGAATAGCATAGTAAAAAATTCGATTGTTATATATTGAATAGGGAAGTGAAAATTCGATTTTTAAATATATGAAGGGATTATAAAAATATGATTTTTAAAATTGAAAGTAAACAAATAAAAATGTGATTTTTATTTTAAAAAGACAGCAATATAAAAATGTGTGATTTTTATATATGTAGAGAATACGGGCAACGAAGGTGATAAAAGGCGAGAACAACAAAGATTTCCATAAATGAAGAGTCGTGGTATTGGGATAGCTATCGGTGAGAATTTCTCACTTTTCAATTTCTTTTTCTAATTATATATATATACTAGGATGCAGACGGTGCTTAGTAGCACCCGACACAATCGTCCACAGACCATGGACTTGTTTGTTTGATTGCAAAAATTAGTTAGATTATTTGATTGAAATTGAATTGTTTGGTGAAATGAATGGATTTGATTGATGTGTGAATGGCGTGGGCCTTCACTAGATCGGGGATAAGGCTAGGCCTTGTCCCGTTTCTAGTATCGTGCCGTTATGCCGCCGAAATTTTCTAAAATAAGTTAGAAAAATAAAAATATCATTTTATTTAAAGAATGAACTGAATAGAAATTCATAAGTTAAAATAAAATGTTTTATCGTTAAAAAAATAATTTTTAACGTGAATGTGAATAAATAAATATTCATTTACAAATCGGACGGTTTGTTTATGTACACCTATTTGAAGGACATTGATTGGGACGATAAATTTTAAACATCGCCCAACTGCACAAACAAAATATGTGTTTGATTGTTTGAAACCCCACACGGGTGTTGGGATGAAATTTGAAGTTCACTCATCCTGATTGATTGAATATGTCGATCGATTGATTGACAGGCTGTTATAAGCGTTAGATATCTATATTTGGTGCTTATACAGTGTAGTGCACTTTGGTTGATGGTTGATTATTTTTCAATGCTATTATATACATGTGTTGTATGAAAATCCATATAATTAATATTATATGGTGATTGATTGGGCCTCATTCCAATTTAGAAAATAAAGAATATTATAAAATAAAGGTTCATGTGTTGACTGTACTCATCCGTTGAGATTAGTCATGTGTTGAACGAAATATTTTAATAATAAAATTTATATCTTTATTAATATAAAATAAAGGTTCATGTGTTGACTGTACTCATCCGTTGAGATTAGTCATGTGTTGAACGAAATATTTTAATAATAAAATTTATATCTTTATTAATATAAAATAAAGGTTCATGTGTTGACTGGACTCATCCGTTGAGATTAGTCATGTGTTGAACGAAATATTTTAGTAATAAAATATACATCTTTAACATATTTAAAATTAGAACTACTTCACGATGGAGTCTAATTGAAAATCAAACGATAGATACCCAAATTTTATAAAATATTTTAAATAAAAAAATAGCCACACGTGGACAGTACTCACTCGTTGAGATTAGTCGTGTGTGGAGAAAAAAGATAAATATTCATTTGTCGAGTAGAACATTTGAAAATAGAAATATATGAATCCGTGTTGATTAGATTAACGCCATTTTGACGTGAACGATATTTATATCGATTTTATTGTGTTCAGGAATGAATTGAATATAAAACGATTTCGAAATGAATTGAATATAAAACGATTTCGAAATGAATTGAATATAAAACGATTTCGAAATGAATTGAATATAAAACGATTTCGAAATGAATTGAATATATAACGAATCGAATTCGAATTGAGTTGAAAACGAATTGAATTCAAATTGAATATATAACGGATTTAATTTCAATTGAATATATAATGAATTTGATAAATAGAAAACGAAACGAATTTGAATCGAATAGAAAACCAATTTGAATTGAATCGAATAGGAAACCAATTTGAATTGAATGGAATAGAAAACGAATTCGAATTGAATTGAAAATGAATTGAAACGAATTCGAATTGAATTGAAAACGAATTGAAATGAATTCAAATTGAATTAAAATTTCAATTGAATAGAAATGAATTTTAAAACGAATTTATAAGGAAAAATTCAATTTTGATTTGAATTGAAATGGAAGTTGAAATGTTTTTGAAACGAATTCAAAACTATTTATAAAATTCATTTAAAAATAGAATCGACGAAATATATATTATATATATATAATATAATGGCCTGAATAGAACGCGCCGCGCCGCGGCAGTTCGTGAATTTCAACCATTTATTTCAAACGGACATTACGGGAGATCCGACTGTACGATTCTCCTAAAACCGGAACCGTTGGGTTCGTATCGAAAAGAGCTTTCTAACGAATATTAGAAATTTGAAATCTAACGGTTGGATTTGGATATACGTCCAAATCAAATTCGAAAAAGGTCGTTGTAAGTGCAGTTCGATGGCCGTTGATGGAAATCGACTGTACGGGCCTTGATAAAATTATTAAAAATAGTAATAATTTGTGTAAAATCATTAGAAATGATTTGGTAAAATTTGGGATGAAAAACTCCATATTTGAAAAGATAAAAATAGATTTTTATCGAAATGAACTAGTTTTGAACTAAATTTAAAACCCAATTATTTTTAAATAAATAAATTAGATTTAAAAACGGGTTTTAAATAAATCGAAATTTCTAATATATTTGATTGGATTTGAAATGGCTTTATCGTGAACGGTGTTTTAAATAACACTAGTTCTTTAACCCGATAATAAATAGAATGTGATTTGGGTTTGTCGAGAACTGTGTTTTAAATAACACTAGTTCTTTAACCCAGTAAAAGGAGTTTTAACGAATCTGCAATTAGATTGAAATGTAAATCTATAATCTAAATTATCAAATTTAGAAATGAGCAAGAATGGAGTATCGCCAGTTTTACTCCAAAGCGATAGTTAAATCTTTAATTAGATTTGAACGTGAAATGGTAATTAATCTTACCGATAACACCATAGTATTAGATATGGAGTATTACCAGTTTTGCTTCATGGGATGAATATGTTGGGATTGGGAAATAAAATAAATAATTACTTCGTTACGGTTCGCTAATCTCGACTAGTTTAGAAAACCATAATCTGGTTTGAAATGACATCCAAAGGAAGATTAAAGGATAAATTTTAAAGAATTTATCTTGGATAAAATTAATGGGAACCTTTCCCTAAAAATGTGATTTTGTGAATAAAAGAATATTCTGAATTGGAATGAGGCGTATGTTGTGTTCGTGTAACATTTGTTTTAATATACGCGGGTTGTTCGGAAAGGCCGGGTTTATACCCATTCTGAATAACCGATTCGACGATATGTCGAAGATGAAGACGGTGGTTGAAGACCGGAAGTCTCCACATCGTTTGGATAATTACTGACGATCCTGATTGGGCTGTACACCCAAGAGGATGGAAATAGTTGGTGGTCATCCCGACGTACTTGGAGATGGATGGATATGCGAGGAAAGTGCCTCCGGTTTCGTTCAGACCCAGAACGGACTTGTAAATGGATTGTGTGTCTGACATTGGATTTTATTCTGTGTTGATTGATTTCTGTTAAATATATATCTGTTTGGTGGCGGAGAATTTATTCTCTTGCTTAACGCCCTTCTCTGCGACGTACGAGCTTAGAGGTTATATATCGATAGACATCAATCGCATGGCATGAACTGCCTGTGTGGCACGCTAAGATGCAATGATCAAGGCTTCTGTTGAATAGCAAAGTCTTGTGGTTGATGATCAAAGCACGCCTACGTGGCAGCTTTGTGTATAACGTGAATTCGCGAGCCTCACACCTCGGTATGAGTTAAAAACGGGATACGGACTGCAGGGAGAGCACGACGTTTCTTTCTAGCTTTGGTGGTGTCAGTGACTTACCAGCCCTGACATATATATACTTTTCACCTTTGTGGTTGTTGGATGAGGCGCCTCGATTATAGGTCTGTAAGGACCGGGAAACGTGTGTTCAGGAATAAATAATCCTCTAACGTAAGTGAGGACCGGCCCTGAAGCATCCAGGGGTTGCCCAGAGTGCGTAGCCCTGGGACATTTGCTAGAGTGTCTCGAACGCGGAGAGGAGCTTGCCCCTTGCCTCGACTCATGACGGAAATTCAATTTCCAATACGTGTATTGCGGTTTTAATTGTAGAACTAGTATGGCGACATGATATATGGTACCCATGCTGTCTATGATTTATATTTATGATTGAAATTGTTTTGACACTATACACTTATTATAGTATCAAATGATTTGTTTTTAAACGTACCAAGCATGTTTGGCTATTATAAGGGAAAACCCTATCCTCCGGCTTGCGTTGCATTGTGTGATGGGACCTGGGTCTTATAATAGCTTCATTTTTCGAAAAAGCATTGCGCTGTTTATTCTATGCACTGGTATTCTTGGGAGGAAACCCGTTCCGTGTTATACGGCGTGGTCCCTTGAATTACTTCCTTGGAAAGTAAAGCTTTAAATAACTGTTTTAGTTCTCACACCAGTCACATGACTGGCCTGGAGTTTATTGTTTTAACCTAAACTCTGGGTGCCCTTATTTCTCGCACGGGCAGCTAGTAGTTTTGGTTTTGCAGATTTATATTCACAGGATCCTGGTTTACAGCTGGAATGATATCCGGAAAGCTCTGTATCCGTATATCACCTTCAGTTGTGCTTTGTGTTATTTTCCGCTGCTGTGTAATTTATTGTAATCTCTGATATTTATCGAATGTAATATATTCATTTATACTCTGTATATTCTTGTATCTGATGGAATTGTTGTAATAACAATGAAATGTTCTTCCGTCTGCGTTCATTTGTGTGTTGTTCTCAAAGTATCCGCTCTTTCCTTCACGGGGAAGTTACGGGTTCTTACAGTGGTATCAGAGCTTTGGTTTACAGAACTCGAGAACAAGACACATTAGAACCATACGAAAGAATTCATCAGATATTGGATTAGTAATATCCAGTTAGAATGACTCGTTAGAGATAGGATCAGTAGAATCCTAGAACGAGTGTGAAGAGTATATTTTCAAATGAAAACAATTTTGTTTTGAAAATTTAAAATCATTTTATACGTATTTGATTATTTATTTATTTTGAATATGGACAATCTAGTATATAAAGATTTTGCATATACGCGTCATGAACGTATATTCGAAGTTTTAATATATTGGATAGATATAGAATCACATTCTAGTCGCCCGGACATGATTCTGATGATGGCGCGCCATCACCAGTGTTTATTTTCGTGTTTCGAAGGTGTAATATCTATATATTTCCATTAGACTGGTGTGAGAACCAAAACCAATATAGCTAGAATACATTGTTGTGAATTGGCATCAAAAACATGATTTTGTATATATATCAAAATTATGAATTTGAAACTCTAATTCACTAATTGATTGATGTTTGTGTTGTTTGCTTATTTGTTTGATAATTTTGAACCATTATGCCTAATTGCATCAAATTTTGAATTGTATTGAAAATTGGTCGCATTTGCTTGCATATACATATACTTACATTGAACAGGTCATAGCAAGGAGGCTAGAGCAGAGAATAAAATTTGTTTGCCCGACAAATAGGTACATGTTTACTACATAATTTACTGTTTTGTTTGGGTGATGATGATTTTATGAGCCTATTGGATAGCCGCTTGGCTTTTTCTTTTTCTTTTTGAGATCAGAAGGCCTATATGGCAATTTCGGGATTTTCCCGTGGCTCCCGGTGCAGGGGAGGTTATAGCGAAATTTTTCGAAAATTTAGGGTGTTAGCCAAATTTTTGAAAATTTGAAAATTCTCAGAAACTGAAAAGTTGGAGAATGGAAGCCAGATCGAACGTAGAGTTGATTAATCAAACCACTTTCGACTTTGTTCCTTTTCGGGGATGAAAAGTTTTAAGTGGGGGAGATTGTAATAACCCGGAAAATCTGAGCCAGTTTAAAATTTTTATTTTGGCAATTTTAGCGAAATCTGAATATTTAAAATAGATTATTTTAAATAATATCAACGAGAAATTTATTTTGAATATAATTCGAATGTATATATTTATACGCGTCGTCGTTAGAATATAAATAATTATATATAATTATGAATAGAATTGAAAATGGCGCGGTAGTTCGATAATTCGATTTCAAACTTCAATTGAATGTACCGGGTGCAAAACAATCCGGATTTTAGTGAAACCAAAAACATTAGGATCTAATTGATAACATCTTTCCAACGAATCCGAAAAATCGAAATTTCATAACGGGAATCAAAAGATATGTCCAGTTGAAAATTCTGAATAGTCGCTATGGAATTCAGGCGCTTAAAAATGGGAATGTTGCAAACGACCTCGGATTTCGTCGAAACCACTTTTGTTGGGTCCGTGTTGTTAAGTTATTGCTAGATTTCAAATTTCATAATTTTTCGAATCTATATGTGAGCGTGGCAAAGGAAAACGTGTTTGACCAGTTTCAGTCGATTTTAATCGACTGGAAATTGGCCATTTTTCTAACGGTCTCAGAATTCGACGAAACTAGTTTTGTTAGGACCGTATCGTCAATACGAAGCTAGAAAATATTGTTCGGGAATTTTTCTAGTTAGTATGTGACCCCAGTAAATTGAAATGTGCGTTCAAATTCAATATATAGAGTTATACGTTGATTTTAGCGGAAACGGATAGAAACGATCAAATCAGCTTGCGATACATATCCCATTGTGTTCGGAATGGGGGTAAAACGCTATAGACGACAGGCGGTGGGCCTCGTTTCGAGGTCGTATGTAAAAGTCAACTTTTTTTGAAAATAAATTAATTAAATAAATTAGAAATTAAATCCCTCTCTCCTCACCCTCTCTATTTTCTGCCCCCCCCCCCCCCCCCGGTTCAAAAAAAATCATTTCAACAAAAAAAAGGAGACGACGGAAAGGGGGGAAACCCTGTCGCCGCCGCCAGGGGCTGGCGCACCCCCCCCCCAATCGATCGCCGCCACCTCGACCTCGCGATGGCCCCCACCTCGCACCCCCTCCCGTCAGTCGGATGCGATACACCCCCCCCCTTTAATCCTCCACCGCAACCCCCTCTCAACCACCATACCCCACCACCCGCGGCCACCAAGCCGTACCCCGCTTCCCCCCTTTCTTCGACCACAGCCGACGACGCAGGAAGACCCCCCCCCCCTGTAAGTTCTTGACCCATTTTATTTTTATTTTTATTTTATTTTGATTTTTAGTTTATTTAGTTTAATTAAATCCTTTCATGCAATGATCTTTAAATTAAATCAGTAAAGATAGGATTTTTAAAACTGTAAAAATAGGATTTTTTTTAAACTGCAAAGGTAGAATTTTTAACCCGGTAAAGATTCGATTTTTCGAAAGTAAAAGATTTGATTTTTCTAAAGTAAAGATTTGAATTTTTGGGAGAAAAAGATCGTATTTTTATATAGAAGAAAGCGTGATAAAAATTCAATTTGTATATATGTGAAGTAGGCGAAGTAAAGAAACGATTTTTAATTATAGTTGTAGAAAAAACATTTTTATAATATATGTAAGTAAAAATATAATCTTTACTATATAAAAGTGGTAGAAATACGATTTTTATATATTGAATAGCATAGTAAAAATTCGATTTTTATATATTGAATAGCATAGTAAAAATTCGATTTTTATATATTGAATAGCATAGTAAAAATTCGATTTTTATATATTGAATAGCATAGTAAAAAATTCGATTGTTATATATTGAATAGGGAAGTGAAAATTCGATTTTTAAATATATGAAGGGATTATAAAAATATGATTTTTAAAATTGAAAGTAAACAAATAAAAATGTGATTTTTATTTTAAAAAGACAGCAATATAAAAATGTGTGATTTTTATATATGTAGAGAATACGGGCAACGAAGGTGATAAAAGGCGAGAACAACAAAGATTTCCATAAATGAAGAGTCGTGGTATTGGGATAGCTATCAGTGAGAATTTCTCACTTTTCAATTTCTTTTTCTAATTATATATATATACTAGGATGCAGACGGTGCTTAGCAGCACCCGGCACAATCGTCCACAGACCATGGACTTGTTTGTTTGATTGCAAAAATTAATTAGATTATTTGATTTAAATTGAATTGTTTGGTGAAATGAATGGATTTGATTGATGTGTGAATGGCGTGGGCCTTCACTAGACCGGGGATAAGGCTAGGCCTTGTCCCGTTTCTAGTATCGTGCCGTTATGCCGCCGAAATTTTCTAAAATAAGTTAGAAAAATAAAAATATCATTTTATTTAAAGAATGAACTGAATAGAAATTCATAAGTTAAAATAAAATGTTTTGTCATTAAAAATATAATTTTAACGTGAATGTGAATAAATAAATATTCATTTACAAACCGGACGGTTTGTTTATGTACACCTATTTGAAGGACATTGATTGGGACGATAAATTTTACACATCGCCCAACTGCACAAACAAAATCTGTGTTTGATTTTTTGAAACCCCACACGGGTGTTGGGATGAAATTTGAAGTTCACTCATCCTGATTAATTGAATATGTCGATCGATTGATTGACAGGCTGTTATAAGCGTTAGATATCTATATTTGGTGCTTATACAGTGTAGTGCACTTTGGTTGATGGTTGATTATTTTTCAATGCTATTATATACATGTGTTGTATGAAAATCCATATAATTAATATTATATGGTGATTGATTGGGCCTCATTCCAATTTAGAAAATAAAGAATATTATAAAATAAAGGTTCATGTGTTGACTGTACTCATCCGTTGAGATTAGTCATGTGTTGAACGAAATATTTTAATAATAAAATTTATATCTTTATTAATATAAAATAAAGGTTCATGTGTTGACTGTACTCATCCGTTGAGATTAGTCATGTGTTGAACGAAATATTTTAATAATAAAATTTATATCTTTATTAATATAAAATAAAGGTTCATGTGTTGACTAGACTCATCCGTTGAGATTAGTCATGTGTTAAACGAAATATTTTAATAATAAAATATACATCTTTAACATATTTAAAATTAGAACTACTTCACGGTGGAGTCTAATTGAAAATCAAACGATAGATACCCAAATTTTATAAAATATTTTAAATAACAAAAATAGCCACACGTGGACAGTACTCACTCGTTGAGATTAGTCGTGTGTGGAGAAAAAAGATAAATATTCATTTGTCGAGTAGAACATTTGAAAATAGAAATATATGAAGCCGTGTTGATTAGATTAACGCCATTTTGACGTGAACGATATTTATATCGATTTTATTGTGTTCAGGAATGAATTGAATATAAAACGATTTCGAAATGAATTGAATATAAAACGATTTCGAAATGAATTGAATATAAAACTATTTCGAAATGAATTGAATATAAAATGATTTCGAAATGAATTGAATATATAACGAATCGAATTCGAATTGAGTTGAAAACGAATTGAATTCGAATTGAATATATAACGAATTTGATTTCAATTGAATATATAATGAATTTGATAAATAGAAAACGAAACGAATTTGAATCGAATAGAAAACCAATTTGAATTGAATCGAATAGGAAACCAATTTGAATTGAATGGAATAGAAAACGAATTCGAATTGAATTGAAAACGAATTAAAACGAATTCGAATTGAATTGAAAACGAATTGAAATGAATTCAAATTGAATTAAAATTTTAATTGAATAGAAATGAATTTTAAAACGAATTTATAAGGAAAAATTCAATTTTGATTTGAATTGAAATGGAAGTTGAAATGTTTTTGAAACGAATTCAAAACTATTTATAAAATTCGTTTAAAAATAGAATCGACGAAATATATATTATATATATAATATAATGGCCTGAATAGAACGCGCCGCGCCGCGGCAGTTCGTGAATTTCGACCATTTATTTCAAATGGACATTACGGGAGATCCGACCATCGGAACCGTTGGGTTCGTATCGAAAAGAGCTTTCTAACGAATATTAGAAATTTGAAATCTAACGGTTGGATTTGGAGATACGTCCAAATCAAATTCGAAAAAGGTCGCTGTAAGTGCAGTTCGATGGCCGTTGATGGAAATCGACTGTACGGGCCTTGATAAAATTATTAAAAATAGTAATAATTTGTGTAAAATCATTAGAAATGATTTGGGAAAATTTGGGATGAAAATCTCCATATTTGAAAAGATAAAAATAGATTTTTATCGAAAGGAACTAGTTTTGAACTAAATTTGAAACCCAATTATTTTTAAATAAATAAATTAGATTTAAAAAGGGGTTTTAAATAAATCAAAATTTCTAATATATTTTATTGGATTTGAAATGGGTTTATCGTGAACGGTGTTTTAAATAACACTAGTTCTTTAACCCGATAATAAATAGAATGTGATTTGGGTTTGTCGAGAACTGTGTTTTAAATAACACTAGTTCTTTAACCCAGTAAAAGGAGTTTTAACGAATCTGCAATTAGATTGAAATGTAAATCTATAATCTAAATTATCAAATTTAGAAATGAGCTAGAATGGAGTATCGCCAGTTTTGCTCCAAAGCGATAGTTAAATCTTTAATTAGATTTGAACGTGAAATGGTAATTAATCTTACCGATAACACCATAGTATTAGATATGGAGTATTACCAGTTTTGCTTCATGGGATGAATATGTTGGGATTGGGAAATAAAATAAATAATTACTTCGTTACGGTTCGCTAATCTCGACTAGTTTAGAAAACTATAATCTGGTTTGAAATGACATCCAAAGGAAGATTAAAGGATAAATTTTAAAGAATTTATCTTGGATAAAATTAATGGGAACCTTTCCCTAAAAATGTGATTTTGTGAATAAAAGAATATTCTGAATTGGAATGAGGCGTATGTTGTGTTCGTGTAACATTTGTTTTAATATACGCGGGTTGTTCGGAAAGGCCGGGTTTATACCCATTCTGAATAACCGATTCGACGATATGTCGAAGATGAAGACGGTGGTTGAAGACCGGAAGTCTCCACATCGTTTGGATAATTACTGACGATCCTGATTGGGCTGTACACCCAAGAGAATGGAAATAGTTGGTGGTCGTCCCGACGTACTTGGAGATGGATGGATATGCGAGGAAAGTGCCTCCGGTTTCGTTCAGACCCAGAAAGGACTTGTAAATGGATTGTGTGTCTGACATTGGATTTTATTCTGTGTTGATTGATTTCTGTTAAATATATATCTGTTTGGCGGCGGAGAATTTATTCTCTTGCTTAACGCCCTTCTCTGAGACGTACGAGCTTAGAGGTTATATATCGATAGACATCAATCGCATGGCATGAACTGCCAGTGTGGCACGCTAAGATGCAATGATCAAGGCTTTTGTTGAAAAGCAAAGTCTTGTGGTTATTGATCAAAGCACGCCTACGTGGCAGCTTTGTGTATAACGTGAATTCGCGAGCCTCACACCTCGGTATGAGTTAAAAACGGGATACGGACTGCAGGGAGAGCACGACTTTTCTTTCTAGCTTTGGTGGTGTCAGTGACTTACCAGCCCTGACATATATATACTTTTCACCTTTGTGGTTGTTAGATGAGGCGCCTCGATTATAGGTCTGTAAGGACCGGGAAACGTGTGTTCAGGAATAAATAATCCTCTAACGTAAGTGAGGACCGGCCCTAAAGCATCCAGGGGTTGCCCAGAGTGCGTAGCCCTGGGACATTTGCTAGAGTGTCTCGAACGCGGAGAGGAGCTTGCCCCTTGCCTCGACTCATGACGGAAATCCAATTTACAATACGTGTATTGCGGTTTTAATTGTAGAACTAGTATGGCGACATGATATATGGTACCCATGTCGTCTATGATTTATATTTATGATTGAAATTGTTTTGACACTATACACTTATTATAGTATCAAATGATTTGTTTTTAAACGTACCAAGCATGTTTGGCTATTATAAGGGAAAACCCTATCCTCCGGCTTGCGTTGCATTGTGTGATGGGACCTGGGTCTTATAATAGCTTCATTTTTCGAAAAAGCATTGCGCTGTTTATTCTATGCACTGGTATTCTTGGGAGGAAACCCGTTCCGTGTTATACGGCGTGGTCCCTTGAATTACTTCCTTGGAAAGTAAAGCTTTAAATAACTGTTTTAGTTCTCACACCAGTCACATGACTGGCCTGGAGTTTATTGTTTTAACCTAAACTCTGGGTGCCCTTATTTCTCGCACGGGCAGCTAGTAGTTTTGGTTTTGCAGATTTATATTCACAGGATCCTGGTTTACAGCTGGAATGATATCCGGAAAGCTCTGTATCCGTATATCACCTTCAGTTGTGCTTTGTGTTATTTTCCGCTGCTGTGTAATTTATTGTAATCTCTGATATTTATCGAATGTAATATATTCATTTATACTCTGTATATTCTTGTATCTGATGGAATTGTTGTAATAACAATGAAATGTTCTTCCGTCTGCATTCATTTGTGTGTTGTTCTCAAAGTATCCGCTCTTTCCTTCACGGGGAAGTTACGGGTTCTTACACTTTTGAATAAATCTCTATTCGATAACTCCTTTCTTCGAATAAGCTATATTCGAAAATCTCTCTTCTTCAAATAACCTATATTCGATTAATTATATTCAATTAACACTATTCGATTAACTCTAATCGATTTACTCTTATCAGTTAGCTTTATTTGACTAACTCAATTCTACTAACTCTATTTGATTAACTCTATTGGATTAACTCTATTCAATTAACTCTAACTAATTTACTCTTATCAATTAACTCCTTTCGAATAAACTATATTCGATTAACTCCTTTCGAATAACTAATATTCGATTATCTCCTTTCGAATAACTAATATTCGATTAATTCCTTTCGAATAAACTATATTCGATAACTCATTTCGAATAACTAATATTCGATAACTCCTTTCGAATAACTAATATTCGATAACTCCTTTCGAATAACTAATATTCGATAACTCCTTTCGAATAACTAATATTCAATAACTCCTTTTGAATAATTAATATTCGATAACTCCTTTCTTCGGATAAACTATATTCAAATAACTCTAATCCGACTAACTCTAATTCAGTTAACTCTATTCGAATAACAAATATTCGACTAACTCTTGTTCGAATAATTCTATTCGAATAACTCTAGTTCGATTTAATTATAATTGATTGACTCTACTGGTTAACTCTAATTGATTAACTCTAACTGATCAACTCTAACTGGTTAACTCTAACTGATTAACTCTAACTGGTTAACTCTAACTAATTAACTCTAACTGGTTAACTCTAACTGGATAACTCTAACTGACTAACTCTAAATGGTTAACTCTAACTAATTAACTCTAACTGATTAACTCAAACTGGTTAACTCTAACTGATTAACTCTAACTGATTAACTCTAACTGGTTAACTCTAACTGATTAACTCTAACTGATTTACTCTAACTGATTAACTCTAACTAGTTAACTCACACTGACTGATTAACTCTAACTCTAATCGATTAACTTCCCTAACTCATTTTGATTAACTCCTTTGATTTATTCCTTTGAATTATTTCTTTGAATTATTCCCTTTCTATTTGTTTACTTAACAAAGAACTATTCCCTTTTCAAATTCTATTTATTTAACAAATAAATATTTCTTTTATCCTTCCTTTTTATTAAGCAAATGAATATTTCCTTTTACATTTTTTTACAAATATTTTCTTTTATATTTGTTTTCATAAATATTTCCAATTCAATTATATTTGTTTTACAAATATAATTTATTTTCAATATACACTTTGACAAATCACTTTGTATATTCCAGTATTTCTTATGGTGCTTCAAATACCATATATCACTGCTCGGTATCACCTAAACACACACAATCAACAACAGATTGTATATCACATCATATATCACAATATATATGAAAAACAGTAAAATAAATGTTGAGGAATCCAGCTGGATTCCTACGGCCTGTTTCCCTGCATCACAGATGTTAAACAATATAATTAACATCGATTTCATTTCAATATGAAATATTCTGCTAAACAGAATCAATATTTGATTAACGATTTATATTTGTATCGTTATCTATAATTTCAACCAATACATAAGCAATTCAACCAAACAGTTAACACACATCAGTCAACAGATGATTAACAGTTCTAAAAATACGTTATAAAAATATAACTGTTCAGAGTTGGTGAGTTTTACTCACATTGGACGATCATCGTTAACAATGATAACCATTGCTTGATTCAGACGAACAATTTATTTTGCTATAAATTGTAACTAGCTTTGATTCTCTCCCGGTCAGTTCCAGTGTGTAACCGGTCTCAACGGAACCAACCGTTCGTGATTCTGATATCGTATGGATAAGAAATTCATTTTACAAGTTAATACATTTTTTTAATTTAAAATAAAACTAAATCATTTAACTATGGGCCTTAACCTTTATTTCCCGGCCCGACATCCCAACCAAAAGCCCACCGACCCACACCATTCCCTTTCTCCCCCGAATGAAATTTCGATGTCTGCTCCCAACATTTTACCATTTTCGACCCCTTCTTCCACCATTATCCTCTCTTCTACTTCATGATATTTCAATCCAATTACACCATCGTACTCCTCTTCGCGTACTCTCCTATTTCGTCACAACCACACTACACTCGCACTCAACTTCCCAATCGCGATTTCCAACCACGCAACTCCCAGGTCCACCCCAATTCATCACCGTACTCCCTGACATTTGGCGTGTAGGTGCGGTTTTCTATAAGGAACTCAAATATGATCACCAAACCATCAATTAATACTTGTATCATCCAAATACCCTAACCCTAAACTCATACTGTTAACTCTCGAGCTTAACAAATAAGCATCGCACACACAAAGAAGGGCATAGAACTGAAGAGCAACTCGGTAGCAACTCCAAAATATGTATATTTGGATTTTTCGATTTTTATTTGGATTTCTGGGATTTTCATTTGGATCGAAACAATTTCCTGGAAAGAAACGGTTACAGCGGAAATGTTGTTGACTACTGAAGTTAGAGTTTAGGAAAAATTGATAAAATACTTATAAGCAAATTTAAATAATTTTTTTGTTGATTATTTTATTTATTTTTAAGCAAACACTATTTTCATTTGTCCTTAAAAATTCTACTATTCACACACGATACCAAAAAATCACCAAAATGGACATGTAGCTACAGTTCGACATTACGGTCCCAACAAAACTGGTTTCATCGAATTCCGCATCAGTTTGCTCACACAGCGTATTTTTAATCGTCGAAATACTGACTATTTTTCACATTAAAATCCCACACGGCCACATACTGACTTCAAAAATCACAAAAATTGAAATCAAACAATAATTTAACATTACGAATCCAACAAAATTGATTTCGTCGAATTTGGTGGTCGTTTGTAAAACTGCCTATTTTTAAAGCTCTAAATAACCCTCTTAAATATTTAATATATTTAAAATTAATTAAATTATATATTTATAAATAAATATTATCGTATATATTCAAAACGGAATATCATACAGCTCTAGAATATTCCTATATGAATTTTTAACTTGATATTTCAAATCCCGATTAAATCGATATTCGATTTATAATGAAATTCCTTTTACAAATATAAATAAATCGTTATGAATTATAAAGGAATTCCATAGCGACTTTTCGAAAATTTGATTTGGACATAAATCAATATCTACACGACAATATGCCGATTTTTATCGTTCATTAGAAAAATATACTTCACCGGCTCTGAACGTTTCTTGTTTCACAGAAATCCGGCTTAAATCGGCATCTGTATATTCGGCTGAAGTTCAAATCGCCAAATAGAGAATTGCCGCGCCATTTCGAGCTCGATTTTAATTATAGTATAATTATAAGTTCAAACTTCGTTTAAATAATATATTCGTCATTCTAATTCAAATTCTAAGCTGAATTATATATTATAAATTGTCCAGTTCACATTATATTGTGAATTCCACTAATTCTGATTATTTCAGAATTGAATATATTATTTAATTATTATTTTAATTAAATATTCAAGGTTAAACATTTTAATTTACAAACCATATTTTAACTAATTAAATAAATTAATTATTCGACCGTAAAAATACGGGACATTACAATCTCCCCCCCTTAAAATAATTTCGTCCTCGAAATTGCTAAGGTAGAAAACAAACCCTATTGACTGGTTAAAAATTATTTTTACTTCTTTAGCTTCAGTTTCAACTAAAGCAATTTAATTTCAATTAAAATTTTATTTAATTTCTTATCAACGAAAATTTTCAAAAATCCTAAGAATTTTCTAACACACTGTAACGGCCCAGATTTTTTTTGACCATTTAGTTATTATTTAAAAATGTTTTTTTATTGTTTTGGAAGTTTAAATGGTTTAATTTCAATAATTTTGAATATTTTATTTTATTCCGAAATGGTAGAAATATAGTGGATCTGCAATATAATGTGAACTGGCAGCATAAAAGGATAAATTTTTAATTTAAAATAGTACGTTTACAATGGAAGTAGTAGCTAACGAACTCGGATTTCGATGAAATCAGTTTCATTAAATCCGAAATGATGAAATTAGGTAACCAACCAAGTTACGTCAAAAATGGTATCCGTATGTGGAAAAGAAAAAATAAAAGGCCAAAATTTGAACTAAATTTTGACGGTAATTGGAATTTGCTAATGCTAACGGCAAAACTGAAACCTGAGACCTATCCAGGAAAATTCTAAACATAGGATATTAGCTATATATGAAATCTGGGAAAATCCTATAACGGATATAGGAAGTTATTAAGGAAACAAAATTTAAATAAATTATTTGAAAATCTAAACGAACTCTGATTTTTGATTTGAATACATAGGATTGAAGTACGTTAAAAACCGGACCAGATGGTGGAAGAATTTCTGAAAACCGTTATCGTTTGATACTCCAACATGAGACCGGAAGGTGTTGAAACTAACACAAAACACTATTTTGAATTTGAATTTAAATTATTTGAAAGTTCAAACAAATTCAAAATTGATATATTTTTATATAGTATTGAAGAGCAAGAAAAATTGAACAACATGGTTGAAAAAGATTTTGGATAAGGTATCAATAAGTAAGTCAAATTAACGTCCGAATAGGGTTGAGAAAACACACTTTACTATTCATAAATTATTAAATTTATTTATAATTTAATTAATTTAAGGATTAATCCTAGCCATCCATTTTCGACCGTTGGATTCGCGCCACCTCAGCAATCCATGTGACTCCTTCGGCTATAAATAGCCCCCCCCCCCTCTTCATTTTAAACTCACTCCTCCTCCTCCTCCTCTTTTAAGCTTTGGCAATGGCAGAAATAATAATAAAATATTAGGAAATAGGGAAAAGGGAAGGAAGGGAGAAAGGAGGGCAAGACGGGGAGCTAGGGACTCTTAGGCAGAGGCTTGGGCTTCGCGGGGTAAGTTTTTAAATAATATTTATTTATTTGTGTAATATATATATATATATATATTATATAATTAAAATAGAATTTGTAAAAATAAATATCAGAACATTCTAAGGGTGACAGAGAGGATAGTGTCTAAGGCTTGAGTTTGGAAAATATTGTTTCCTGCTCTCCCTGGCTATCTCTAACTGATCCGACGGATGGGATGATTAATTTAAATTTAAAATTAAAATTTAATTTGAATTTAATTTGAATTTAAAACAGACCAGGGGCATTTTCGTAATTTTTAACCATAAACTTTAAAAGCTTATAACTTTTTCAAAACAAGTCGGATTTCCACGAAACAAGGACCGTTGGATTCTTATCGAAAAATACTTTAAAATGAGTGGAAGCAGATTTTTGATCCAGGTTAAAAATTTTAAGTTATAATTAAATGAAAATTTTTGAAAATTTTATTTGAAAATTAAATTTAATTAATATTAAAATGGTTTTTCAATTTAAAAAAAAATTGGATATGGCTAGAGATGGGAAAGTATGATTTTTTAGAAGGGCAGGGAAGGTAATTTGGCTAATAACGCAATTAGAAATTAATTAAGATAAAAATAATTTAATTAATTTAATTAAATATATATTCATTTAAATTAGGTAAATATTGTAAATAGCATAACTTTTGCATACATTAACGAAATTTAACGAAACAGGATCCATTGGGATCGTATGGACGAGCACTACGCAAGAGAACTGACCGCAAGTGGATTGGAGCTCGTTTGGATTTATGGTGAAATTTAACGTCTGAACCAAATCAATGACCGATTATCGTTATTCAACGATAAACCGTCCAACGTGAGTAAATCTCACTAACTCTAAACACTTTATATTTTTATAAAGTATTTTTAGAACTGATAATTATTGGTTGAATTGCTGAGTGTTGATTGAACTGCTAGTCAATTGATTGAAAATACCGATATAGTTATATATATCGTTAACCGATGTTGATTTTGTTTATCAGAATACCTCATATTGAAATGAAATTGATGTGAATTATATTGTGTAACATCTGTGGATGCAGGGAAACAGGTCGGAGGAATCCAACTGGATTCCTCAACATTTATTTACCGTTTTTCATATATTCTGATATATGATGTGTTATATCATCTGTTGTTGAACCTGTGTGTTTGGATGATGATTGAACCTTTTGATTTGGTATTTTTATACCATAAGTGATACTACAAAGTGAAAAGGGATTTTCAAAGTTTATTTTGAAAATAAATTATTTATATAAAATCAATATATTTTATATATAAAAGGAAGAGAATTTCATGAGAGAAAATGATTATAGAATCAAAGCATTTGTAAAAAAAAACAAATATTGGTGAAATCAAATAGAAGGGAAAATATTGGTGAAATCAAATAGAAGGGAAAATATTGGTGAAATCAAATAGAAGGGAAATATTTATGAAACGATTACAAATAGAAATAAAAAGGGAAACATTCGTAAAAGTATTTACAAATGGAATTGAAAAGGGAATATTCATGTAGGGAATAAAGAAAAGTTGACAGAAGTACTTATTCGTTAAATAAATAGAAAAGTTAAAAGAAATATTTATTTGTTGAATAAATAGAAAAGTTAAAGGGAATATTTATTTGTTAAATAAATAGAAGCGAAAAGAGAATAGTTATTTGTTGAGTAAACGAATAGAAAAAGAATCTATTCAAGGGAAGTAATTCAAAGGAATTATTCCAAAGGAATTATTCAAAAGAGAAAAGTCAAAGAGATTAATTCAAAAGAGTTAATCAACTAGAGTTAAACCGTTGGAGTTAAACTGTTAGAGTTAAACAGTTGGAGTTAAACTGTTAGAGTTAAACAGTTGGAGTTAAACTGTTAGAGTTAAACAGTTGGAGTTAAACTGTTAGAGTTAAACCGTTGAAGTTAAACTGTCAGAGTTAAACCGTAAAGTTAAACAGTTAGAGTTAGTTAGTTAGAGTTAACCAGTTAGAGTTATTCAGTTAGAATTATCCAGTTAGAGTTATTTAGTTAGAATTAACCAGTTAGAGTTAATCAGTTAGAGTTAATCGTTTTGAGTCAAATCGAACTAGAGTTATTCAAATATAGTAATCGAATAAGGGTTAATTGAATATTAGTTATTCAATTAGAATTGATCGAATCTAATTATTCGAGATAGAGTTAAAAATAGACAAAGTTATTTAAGGATGAATTTCCATTTAGCACGACTGCTAGCGTAATTCGCAGGGCTGCAGATAGCCTACGGCGGTCGGATGTTTCCTGGGGGAATCAGGCGTAACCATTGTGATCGCTGCGATCTAGAGTCAAGCAAATGGTGTTAAATCAAATAGTAATTAATCAATAGAAGTTAATTAAGTCGAGTTAGCCGAGTATTAGTAAATTAAGTAGGGTTAGTCAAAAAGGGAATTAATCGAATATCACCTATTCGAAGTAGAGTTGTCGAATATAGTTTATTCGAGAAGAGTAATCGAATATAGTTCGTTCGAAGTGTGTTAAATCGAATATAGTTATTCGAAGGAGAGAATTATCGAATATGGTTTATTCGAAGTGAGATTTTTCGAATATTAGTTATTCGAAGAAAAGGATTACGAATATTAGTTATTCGAACAGGGGAATCGAATATAGTTTATTCGAAAGAGAATTATCGGATAGTGATTATTCGATAGTGAATCATACATGGAAATTCGATTATATCGAATCAAGGGAAGTAATGTTTACTTTCCATTTCAAATCAAGTTTTAATTATCTGTTAATAAAGTAGTTGGTTGTTTATTTATCCAAATTAAGATATGGAAATATATTTAAGTTAACATATTTTGAAAGCATGAAATTATAACATTTATAGATATAATCAAATGATTCAGTAAAGGAAGTGGATTCATAAATAGAATCCGAGAGTTCGCAAGGAAGTTTCTTAAAGAGTAAAGTTTGAACTTTGTCTATTTCGAAGTTAGAAATGTTGTTCAGTTAAGGTCTGAGAGGTAATTATACCCCAACTTGATTGACTTCGTTTTTAACTAAGAAGTGGATAAGGTTCGAGAGTGAAAGGGGTTAAGTGAATTTAGTTAATGAGCGAAATGTTGGTGTTGGCCTAGCGATGTTTATTCAAACATCAGTTTAAACCCAATGAAGGAGATTTGGAAATGTCTTCCAAATAAAAATCAGAAATGTTTTTTGAATATAGAAAATGAGAAATGGAATTGTTTTCCATTGTTAATAACGTATATTTTCTAAATATAGTAAATTAGAAATATAGGAAAACAAGAATAAGGAAAAGGGTAAATTTATGATAATTTGATGATGAATGATGATTGATCGATAGAATTTCCATCTGGAAATAATATCGTTGTTTGCACACCGACATGTTTTTATTTGATAGTTAAATCACCGACTATCAAAGTTTTGACCATTTTAACGTTGTTAATATGGAGAGACCGGTTGGATTATTATCCAGAGAACCACTCCGTATTGGCATAAGCGTTGCGAATCAAGTAGGCTGAATATATTGAAGATGGAGTTATGCAAGGGCTATCCTATTTACAGAATAGTGCCTTCGGTTTGTCCAGTCCCAGGACAAACGTGAATGGACGAATGTCTGACAGAGTATATTCAAAGGATCGCGTAAGTTGATCTCTTCAAACGTACTTACGTTTGGTGGCGGAGGAATTCGTTTCTCTTAGCTGTATACCTGTGGTATTTTTGGTGAAATCAATTTGTGAGTTGGCGGGTATGACGATGTGGCATTCAAAGAAATGGAGGTGGGATCTGTCAAAGGATACGTTATGACCTCAAGCCTCATCCACCGGGAAATGACAAAAATCGGGCAGGCAGCATGGCTATGTGGGTCGCACCCATTAGGATATATGATCACCTATCTAGAGAAATTCCTTTTGTTCTTAAATCTATCGATGCTGTCCCTTATCGGGAGACGGTTACTGATCCCAACCGTTGGTGATATACATTCGATACACTCAAGCGAAATGAGTGGTCGGTCATGTGTGGGCCGGGTTGCAAGATGTTCTTGTTGAACCCAGTGTATTTGCCTCTAGAGATACACGTTCGGAAGGTGGTCCCATACCTTGTCAAGTTGGAATCCAATCTCCAATAAGTGCCTGCGAGTTTGATTGTATATTATATATGTAGAGCGTGAGATGCAAGCGTTCTACTAGATTTTAATTACTTGTGATTAGACATTATTATAATATCAGATAATATATGATTTCCAAAGTGTTTTGGGTTATCGTAAGGTAAAAGCCATCCGTATTTATGAGTGGATTGGTCTTACGATTATCTTTTCTTTTGAAAAGGATTTTGAAAAGTTAAACCAAATGATTGGAGTTTACTCACACCAGTCCCATGACTGACCCAGAGTTTTATTTTGTTTTGTTTTCCCTAAACTCTTGGGTGCCCAAATTTGTACGGGCAGTCAAGTAGTCAGGATTTTACAGATAGACTTGGAGAGCTTGGAGCAGGAGGCTTCAGGACTTATATAGCTATTGTTTATTTCCGCTGTGATGCAAGGGTTGTACTCTGATAATGGTATTGTATGCATATACTGCTTTTGATTTCAAGTTATGTGATATATTATATTTTATTCGTTCCGCTGTGAGATTCGTGTTACTCTGATGTTGTGTTCTTCTTTTTCTTCTTCTATTCTAATTTTCTATCTTATCTATCCTCACCCTCTAAATTCTTTCATTAACTATTCGGTAATTGTCGACCCTTGATGTTCGATATGTGTTGTATATCGGATAATCAAGGTCGTCTTTTTCCCGGGTCGTTACAGTGGTATCAGAGCTGGTTGCTTAATTGGTATGGATGATAGGGGGTTCTCGCTTTGCGTTTGGTGGCGAACGGGAGACACTTACCCCTACATCTCCCGACAATGTGGGTTGGTCGAGTCGAGAGGCTGGCCGTAAAAGCAGTTCTGAGGTATCTCTGTAAGCCATGGTGGGAGTTTAGCCCACTGCCCTTGTGGTCGTTACAGTGGTATCAGAGCTGAAGGTTAAGTATTACCTTGGCTCTGTGGCGTGATTCAGTAGAGATGGGGTTAGTAATACCCTAGACTGAGTTTGAGTGTATATATACGAGTGAACGTATTTGTTATTTGATATAAAATGATTTTATATTGTGGAGATTTATTGGTTGAGTTGTTTATGAATTCTGGTCGATCAGTTTGATCCACTGTATCGATAGGGGTTTCTAAACGCTTGAATACGATGAACCGACACAGTATGTTTTGAAAAAGGGTGAATGAAATAATTTTACCCAAATTATATTTTGATATAAGCAAAGTACAGATATTTGAAATTATTATAGTATATTGAATGTGTTGGTTGTGATTATAATCGAATAAGATTATAAAATGTGGAATGGTTATGTAAATAAAAAATCAAAGTTCATATAAGTGAAATATATGAAATCAGATGAATTAAATCTGAATTTAAGTTCAGAATTGGAATTAAAATTGCTAAAATTTGAATAAGCGTTGTAAATGGAATTAAATTGAATATATGTGAATTTTAAAATTCTGGGAGATTTTAAATTTGTTACAAGCATTGAAAAGGGATATTTTGAAATGGATTTCCAATTGAAAGTGTTTAGAAATCGTTTTGAAAATGACATAGTATTGAACTCACTTCGATAGCTGGAAAATAAATTCCGATGTTGATCCGGACATCATCGGTATTCATTTTCAAGTTTGTAAGTGACGGATTACTACCAAAGATTTTGTTTTTGAATTGTTTTGAGAAACCAAGTTGTTTTGATATTCCAAAGGGATATTTGACTTTTGGAAAAGGCAAAGCTATTTGAAACTCCCAGGTAAGATTGTTTGAAATAAACACAAATTAAATAGAAATTTGTGAAAGCAAATTTGAAATTGAATTGAAGGAAGTTCAGTGGAAATTGAGTTGAATTGAAATAGAATGGTATCAAGTAGAATTGGACTAGATTAGAGATAATCTGGGATAGAAATGGATGGTCAAGCAAGAAATTTGAATTGAGATTGGAATTGCAGTTTGATTGAAATTTGGCTTGGTTATAAGCGGATGGTCATGTTGAAGATAAAAGTGTTTGGAAGTTTGATTGGGATGATAGTGGTATATGCTAAATTGATAGCAGAATTGAATGCCGACAAAAAGGTACACGTATATATTCATATGAGTTTGATGAGATTTATGAGCCTGTTTGGCAAGTCACTTGGCTGTTTGATTTTCTTTTGGGTTGAAGAAGGTCTAGAGAGGCGAGTTGGAGTTTGAGCTATTGACCAGTACAAAGGAGGTGCTGGCGAAATTTTTCAGAAATTTCGAGTGTTAGAAAATTTTCAGAATTTTTGAAAATTTTCGTTTATAGAAACAAATTAATAAATTAATTAGAATAGATTGGTTTAGTGAAATCAGAGTAACCAAATAATTTTAACCTAGTTATAAAGTTCATTTTTCTACCTTAGCAATTTCGAGGACGAAATTATTTTAAGGGGGAAAGAATGTAACGGCCCAGATTTTTTTTGACCATTTAGTTATTATTTAAAAATGTTTTTTTATTGTTTTGGAAGTTTAAATGGTTTAATTTCAATAATTTTGAATATTTTATTTTATTCCGAAATGGTAGAAATTTAGTGGATCTGCAATATAATGTGAACTGGCAGCATAAAAGGATAAATTTTTAATTTAAAATAGTACGTTTACAAAGGAAGTAGTAGCTAACGAACTCGGATTTCGATGAAATCAGTTTCATTAAATCCGATATGATGAAATTAGGTAACCAACCAAGTTACGTCAAAAATGGTATCCGTATGTGGAAAAGAAAAAATAAAAGGCCAAAATTTGAACTAAATTTTGACGGTAATTGGAATTTGCTAATGCTAACGGCAAAACTGAAACCTGAGACCTATCCAGGAAAATTCTAAACATAGGATATTAGCTATATATGAAATCTGGGAAAATCCTATAACGGATATAGGAAGTTATTAAGGAAACAAAATTTAAATAAATTATTTGAAAATCTAAACGAACTCCGATTTTTGATTTGAATACATAGGATTGAAGTACGTTAAAAACCGGACCAGATGGTGGAAGAATTTCTGAAAACCGTTATCGTTTGATACTCCAACATGAGACCGGAAGGTGTTGAAACTAACACAAAACACTATTTTGAATTTGAATTTAAATTATTTGAAAGTTCAAACAAATTCAAAATTGATATATTTTTATATAGTATTGAAGAGCAAGAAAAATTGAACAACATGGTTGAAAAAGATTTTGGATAAGGTATCAATAAGTAAGTCAAATTAACGTCCGAATAGGGTTGAGAAAACACACTTTACTATTCATAAATTATTAAATTTATTTATAATTTAATTAATTTAAGGATTAATCCTAGCCATCCATTTTCGACCGTTGGATTCGCGCCACCTCAGCAATCCATGTGACTCCTTCGGCTATAAATAGCCCCCCCCCCCTCTTCATTTTAAACTCACTCCTCCTCCTCCTCTTTTAAGCTTTGGCAATGGCAGAAATAATAATAAAATATTAGTAAATAGGGAAAAGGGAAGGAAGGGAGAAAGGAGGGCAAGACGGGGAGCTAGGGACTCTTAGGCAGAGGCTTGGGCTTCGCGGGGTAAGTTTTTAAATAATATTTATTTATTTATTTGTGTAATATATATATATATATATATTATATAATTAAAATAGAATTTGTAAAAATAAATATCAGAACATTCTAAGGGTGACAGAGAGGATAGTGTCTAAGGCTTGAGTTTGGAAAATATTGTTTCCTGCTCTCCCTGGCTATCTCTAACTGATCCGACGGATGGGATGATTAATTTAAATTTAAAATTAAAATTTAATTTGAATTTAATTTGAATTTAAAACAGACCAGGGGCATTTTCGTAATTTTTAACCATAAACTTTAAAAGCTTATAACTTTTTCAAAACAAGTCGGATTTCCACGAAACAAGGACCGTTGGATTCTTATCGAAAAATACTTTAAAATGAGTGGAAGCAGATTTTTGATCCAGGTTAAAATTTTTAAGTTATAATTAAATGAAAATTTTTGAAAATTTTATTTGAAAATTAAATTTAATTAATATTAAAATGGTTTTTCAATTTTAAAAAAAATTGGATATGGCTAGAGATGGGAAAGTATGATTTTTTAGAAGGGCAGGGAAGGTAATTTGGCTAATAACGCAATTAGAAATTAATTAAGATAAAAATAATTTAATTAATTTAATTAAATATATATTCATTTAAATTAGGTAAATATTGTAAATAGCATAACTTTTGCATACATTAACGAAATTTAACGAAACAGGATCCATTGGGATCGTATGGACGAGCACTACACAAGAGAACTGACCGCAAGTGGATTGGAGCTCGTTTGGATTTATGGTGAAATTTAACGTCTGAACCAAATCAATGACCGATTATCGTTATTCAACGATAAACCGTCCAAGGTGAGTAAATCTCACTAACTCTAAACACTTTATATTTTTATAAAGTATTTTTAGAACTGATAATTATTGGTTGAATTGCTGAGTGTTGATTGAACTGCTAGTCAATTGATTGAAAATACCGATATAGTTATATATATCGTTAACCGATGTTGATTTTGTTTATCAGAATACCTCATATTGAAATGAAATTGATGTGAATTATATTGTGTAACATCTGTGGATGCAGGGAAACAGGTCGGAGGAATCCAACTGGATTCCTCAACATTTATTTACCGTTTTTCATATATTCTGATATATGATGTGTTATATCATCTGTTGTTGAACCTGTGTGTTTGGATGATGATTGAACCTTTTGATTTGGTATTTTTATACCATAAGTGATACTACAAAGTGAAAAGGGATTTTCAAAGTTTATTTTGAAAATAAATTATTTATATAAAATCAATATATTTTATATATAAAAGGAAGAGAATTTCATGAGAGAAAATGATTATAGAATCAAAGCATTTGTAAAAAAAACAAATATTGGTGAAATCAAATAGAAGGGAAAATATTGGTGAAATCAAATAGAAGGGAAAATATTGGTGAAATCAAATAGAAGGGAAATATTTATGAAACGATTACAAATAGAAATAAAAAGGGAAACATTCGTAAAAGTATTTACAAATGGAATTGAAAAGGGAATATTCATGTAGGGAATAAAGAAAAGTTGACAGAAGTACTTATTCGTTAAATAAATAGAAAAGTTAAAAGAAATATTTATTTGTTGAATAAATAGAAAAGTTAAAGGGAATATTTATTTGTTAAATAAATAGAAGCGAAAAGAGAATAGTTATTTGTTGAGTAAACGAATAGAAAAAGAATCTATTCAAGGGAAGTAATTCAAAGGAATTATTCCAAAGGAATTATTCAAAAGAGAAAAGTCAAAGAGATTAATTCAAAAGAGTTAATCAACTAGAGTTAAACCGTTGGAGTTAAACTGTTAGAGTTAAACAGTTGGAGTTAAACTGTTAGAGTTAAACAGTTGGAGTTAAACTGTTAGAGTTAAACAGTTGGAGTTAAACTGTTAGAGTTAAACCGTTGAAGTTAAACTGTCAGAGTTAAACCGTAAAGTTAAACAGTTAGAGTTAGTTAGTTAGAGTTAACCAGTTAGAGTTATTCAGTTAGAGTTATCCAGTTAGAGTTATTTAGTTAGAATTAACCAGTTAGAGTTAATCAGTTAGAGTTAATCGTTTTGAGTCAAATCGAACTAGAGTTATTCAAATATAGTAATCGAATAAGGGTTAATTGAATATTAGTTATTCAATTAGAATTGATCGAATCTAATTATTCGAGATAGAGTTAAAAATAGACAAAGTTATTTAAGGATGAATTTCCATTTAGCACGACTGCTAGCGTAATTCGCAGGGCTGCAGATAGCCTACGGCGGTCGGATGTTTCCTGGGGGAATCAGGCGTAACCATTGTGATCGCTGCGATCTAGAGTCAAGCAAATGGTGTTAAATCAAATAGTAATTAATCAATAGAAGTTAATTAAGTCGAGTTAGCCGAGTATTAGTAAATTAAGTAGGGTTAGTCAAAAAGGGAATTAATCGAATATCACCTATTCGAAGTAGAGTTGTCGAATATAGTTTATTCGAGAAGAGTAATCGAATATAGTTCGTTCGAAGTGTGTTAAATCGAATATAGTTATTCGAAGGAGAGAATTATCGAATATGGTTTATTCGAAGTGAGATTTTTCGAATATTAGTTATTCGAAGAAAAGGATTACGAATATTAGTTATTCGAACAGGGGAATCGAATATAGTTTATTCGAAAGAGAATTATCGGATAGTGATTATTCGAGAGTGAATCATACATGGAAATTCGATTATATCGAATCAAGGGAAGTAATGTTTACTTTCCATTTCAAATCAAGTTTTAATTATCTGTTAATAAAGTAGTTGGTTGTTTATTTATCCAAATTAAGATATGGAAATATATTTAAGTTAACATATTTTGAAAGCATGAAATTATAACATTTATAGTTATAATCAAATGATTCAGTAAAGGAAGTGGATTCATAAATAGAATCCGAGAGTTCGCAAGGAAGTTTCTTAAAGAGTAAAGTTTGAACTTTGTCTATTTCGAAGTTAGAAATGTTGTTCAGTTAAGGTCTGAGAGGTAATTATACCCCAACTTGATTGACTTCGTTTTTAACTAAGAAGTGGATAAGGTTCGAGAGTGAAAGGGGTTAAGTGAATTTAGTTAATGAGCGAAATGTTGGTGTTGGCCTAGCGATGTTTATTCAAACATCAGTTTAAACCCAATGAAGGAGATTTGGAAATGTCTTCCAAATAAAAATCAGAAATGTTTTTTGAATATAGAAAATGAGAAATGGAATTGTTTTCCATTGTTAATAACGTATATTTTCTAAATATAGTAAATTAGAAATATAGGAAAACAAGAATAAGGAAAAGGGTAAATTTATGATAATTTGATGATGAATGATGATTGATCGATAGAATTTCCATCTGGAAATAATATCGTTGTTTGCACACCGACATGTTTTTATTTGATAGTTAAATCACCGACTATCAAAGTTTTGACCATTTTAACGTTGTTAATATGGAGAGACCGGTTGGATTATTATCCAGAGAACCACTCCGTATTGGCATAAGCGTTGCGAATCAAGTAGGCTGAATATATTGAAGACGGAGTTATGCAAGGGCTATCCTATTTACAGAATAGTGCCTTCGGTTTGTCCAGTCCCAGGACAAACGTGAATGGACGAATGTCTGACAGAGTATATTCAAAGGATCGCGTAAGTTGATCTCTTCAAACGTACTTACGTTTGGTGGCGGAGGAATTCGTTTCTCTTAGCTGTATACCTGTGGTATTTTTGGTGAAATCAATTTGTGAGTTGGCGGGTATGACGATGTGGCATTCAAAGAAATGGAGGTGGGATCTGTCAAAGGATACGTTATGACCTCAAGCCTCATCCACCGGGAAATGACAAAAATCGGGCAGGCAGCATGGCTATGTGGGTCGCACCCATTAGGATATATGATCACCTATCTAGAGAAATTCCTTTTGTTCTTAAATCTATCGATGCTGTCCCTTATCGGGAGACGGTTACTGATCCCAACCGTTGGTGATATACATTCGATACACTCAAGCGAAATGAGTGGTCGGTCATGTGTGGGCCGGGTTGCAAGATGTTCTTGTTGAACCCAGTGTATTTGCCTCTAGAGATACACGTTCGGAAGGTGGTCCCATACCTTGTCAAGTTGGAATCCAATCTCCAATAAGTGCCTGCGAGTTTGATTGTATATTATATATGTAGAGCGTGAGATGCAAGCGTTCTACTAGATTTTAATTACTTGTGATTAGACATTATTATAATATCAGATAATATATGATTTCCAAAGTGTTTTGGGTTATCGTAAGGTAAAAGCCATCCGTATTTATGAGTGGATTGGTCTTACGATTATCTTTTCTTTTGAAAAGGATTTTGAAAAGTTAAACCAAATGATTGGAGTTTACTCACACCAGTCCCATGACTGACCCAGAGTTTTATTTTGTTTTGTTTTCCCTAAACTCTTGGGTGCCCAAATTTGTACGGGCAGTCAAGTAGTCAGGATTTTACAGATAGACTTGGAGAGCTTGGAGCAGGAGGCTTCAGGACTTATATAGCTATTGTTTATTTCCGCTGTGATGCAAGGGTTGTACTCTGATAATGGTATTGTATGCATATACTGCTTTTGATTTCAAGTTATGTGATATATTATATTTTATTCGTTCCGCTGTGAGATTCGTGTTACTCTGATGTTGTGTTCTTCTTTTTCTTCTTCTATTCTAATTTTCTATCTTATCTATCCTCACCCTCTAAATTCTTTCATTAACTATTCGGTAATTGTCGACCCTTGATGTTCGATATGTGTTGTATATCGGATAATCAAGGTCGTCTTTTTCCCGGGTCGTTACAGTGGTATCAGAGCTGGTTGCTTAATTGGTATGGATGATAGGGGGTTCTCGCTTTGCATTTGGTGGCGAACGGGAGACTCTTACCCCTACATCTCCCGACAATGTGGGTTGGTCGAGTCGAGAGGCTGGCCGTAAAAGCAGTTCTAAGGTATCTCTGTAAGCCATGGTGGGAGTTTAGCCCACTGCCCTTGTGGTCGTTACAGTGGTATCAGAGCTGAAGGTTAAGTATTACCTTGGCTCTGTGGCGTGATTCAGTAGAGATGGGGTTAGTAATACCCTAGACTGAGTTTGAGTGTATATATACGAGTGAACGTATTTGTTATTTGATATAAAATGATTTTATATTGTGGAGATTTATTGGTTGAGTTGTTTATGAATTCTGGTCGATCAGTTTGATCCACTGTATCGATAGGGGTTTCTAAACGCTTGAATACGATGAACCGACACAGTATGTTTTGAAAAAGGGTGAATGAAATAATTTTACCCAAATTATATTTTGATATAAGCAAAGTACAGATATTTGAAATTATTATAGTATATTGAATGTGTTGGTTGTGATTATAATCGAATAAGATTATAAAATGTGGAATGGTTATGTAAATAAAAAATCAAAGTTCATATAAGTGAAATATATGAAATCAGATGAATTAAATCTGAATTTAAGTTCAGAATTGGAATTAAAATTGCTAAAATTTGAATAAGCGTTGTAAATGGAATTAAATTGAATATATGTGAATTTTAAAATTCTGGGAGATTTTAAATTTGTTACAAGCATTGAAAAGGGATATTTTGAAATGGATTTCCAATTGAAAGTGTTTAGAAATCGTTTTGAAAATGACATAGTATTGAACTCACTTCGATAGCTGGAAAATAAATTCCGATGTTGATCCGGACATCATCGGTATTCATTTTCAAGTTTGTAAGTGACGGATTACTACCAAAGATTTTGTTTTTGAATTGTTTTGAGAAACCAAGTTGTTTTGATATTCCAAAGGGATATTTGACTTTTGGAAAAGGCAAAGCTATTTGAAACTCCCAGGTAAGATTGTTTGAAATAAACACAAATTAAATAGAAATTTGTGAAAGCAAATTTGAAATTGAATTGAAGGAAGTTCAGTGGAAATTGAGTTGAATTGAAATAGAATGGTATCAAGTAGAATTGGACTAGATTAGAGATAATCTGGGATAGAAATGGATGGTCAAGCAAGAAATTTGAATTGAGATTGGAATTGCAGTTTGATTGAAATTTGGCTTGGTTATAAGCGGATGGTCATGTTGAAGATAAAAGTGTTTGGAAGTTTGATTGGGATGATAGTGGTATATGCTAAATTGATAGCAGAATTGAATGCCGACAAAAAGGTACACGTATATATTCATATGAGTTTGATGAGATTTATGAGCCTGTTTGGCAAGTCACTTGGCTGTTTGATTTTCTTTTGGGTTGAAGAAGGTCTAGAGAGGCGAGTTGGAGTTTGAGCTATTAACCAGTACAAAGGAGGTGCTGGCGAAATTTTTCAGAAATTTCGAGTGTTAGAAAATTTTCAGAATTTTTGAAAATTTTCGTTTATAGAAACAAATTAATAAATTAATTAGAATAGATTGGTTTAGTGAAATCAGAGTAACCAAATAATTTTAACCTAGTTATAAAGTTCATTTTTCTACCTTAGCAATTTCGAGGACGAAATTATTTTAAGGGGGAAAGAATGTAACGGCCCAGATTTTTTTTGACCATTTAGTTATTATTTAAAAATGTTTTTTTATTGTTTTGGAAGTTTAAATGGTTTAATTTCAATAATTTTGAATATTTTATTTTATTCCGAAATGGTAGAAATTTAGTGGATCTGCAATATAATGTGAACTGGCAGCATGAAAGGATAAATTTTTAATTTAAAATAGTACGTTTACAAAGGAAGTAGTAGCTAACGAACTCGGATTTCGATGAAATCAGTTTCATTAAATCCGAAATGATGAAATTAGGTAACCAACCAAGTTACGTCAAAAATGGTATCCGTATGTGGAAAAGAAAAAATAAAAGGCCAAAATTTGAACTAAATTTTGACGGTAATTGGAATTTGCTAATGCTAACGGCAAAACTGAAACCTGAGACCTATCCAGGAAAATTCTAAACATAGGATATTAGCTATATATGAAATCTGGGAAAATCCTATAACGGATATAGGAAGTTATTAAGGAAACAAAATTTAAATAAATTATTTGAAAATCTAAACGAACTCCGATTTTTGATTTGAATACATAGGATTGAAGTACGTTAAAAACCGGACCAGATGGTGGAAGAATTTCTGAAAACCGTTATCGTTTGATACTCCAACATGAGACCGGAAGGTGTTGAAACTAACACAAAACACTATTTTGAATTTGAATTTAAATTATTTGAAAGTTCAAACAAATTCAAAATTGATATATTTTTATATAGTATTGAAGAGCAAGAAAAATTGAACAACATGGTTGAAAAAGATTTTGGATAAGGTATCAATAAGTAAGTCAAATTAACGTCCGAATAGGGTTGAGAAAACACACTTTACTATTCATAAATTATTAAATTTATTTATAATTTAATTAATTTAAGGATTAATCCTAGCCATCCATTTTCGACCGTTGGATTCGCGCCACCTCAGCAATCCATGTGACTCCTTTGGCTATAAATAGCCCCCCCCCCCCCCCCTCTTCATTTTAAACTCACTCCTCCTCCTCCTCTTTCAAGCTTTGGCAATGGCAGAAATAATAATAAAATATTAGGAAATAGGGAAAAGGGAAGGAAGGGAGAAAGGAGGGCAAGACGGGGAGCTAGGGACTCTTAGGCAGAGGCTTGGGCTTCGCGGGGTAAGTTTTTAAATAATATTTATTTATTTATTTATTTATTTGTGTAATATATATATATATATATATATATTATATAATTAAAATAGAATTTGAAAAAATAAATATCAGAACATTCTAAGGGTGACAGAGAGGATAGTGTCTAAGGCTTGAGTTTGGAAAATATAGTTTCCTGCTCTCCCTGGCTATCTCTAACTGATCCGACGGATGGGATGATTAATTTAAATTTAAATTTAAAATTTAATTTGAATTTAATTTGAATTTAAAACAGACCAGGGGCATTTTCGTAATTTTTAACCATAAACTTTAAAAGCTTATAACTTTTTCAAAATAAGTCGGATTTCCACGAAACAAGGACCGTTGGATTCTTATCGAAAAATACTTTAAAATGAGTGGAAGCAGATTTTTGATCCAGGTTAAAAATTTTAAGTTATAATTAAATGAATATTTTTGAAAATTTTATTTGAAAATTAAATTTAATTAATATTAAAATGGTTTTTCAATTTTAAAAAAAATTGGATATGGCTAGAGATGGGAAAGTATGATTTTTTAGAAGGGCAGGGAAGGTAATTTGGCTAATAACGCAATTAGAAATTAATTAAGATAAAAATAATTTAATTAATTTAATTAAATATATATTCATTTAAATTAGGTAAATATTGTAAATAGCATAACTTTTGCATATATTAACGAAATTTAACGAAACAGGATCCATTGGGATCGTATGGACGAGCACTACGCAAGAGAACTGACTGCCAGTGGATTGGAGCTCGTTTGGATTTATGGTGAAATTTAACGTCTGAACCAAATCAATGACCGATTATCGTTATTCAACGATAAACCGTCCAAGGTGAGTAAATCTCACTAACTCTAAACACTTTATATTTTTATAAAGTATTTTTAGAACTGATAATTATTGGTTGAATTGCTGAGTGTTGATTGTTTGGTTGAACTGCTAGTCAATTGATTGAAAATACCGATATAGTTATATATATCGTTAACCGATGTTGATTTTGTTTATCAGAATACCTCATATTGAAATGAAATTGATGTGAATTATATTGTGTAACATCTGTGGATGCAGGGAAACAGGTCGGAGGAATCCAACTGGATTCCTCAATATTTATTTACCGTTTTTCATATATTCTGATATATGATGTGTTATATCATCTGTTGTTGAACCTGTGTGTTTGGATGATGATTGAACCTTTTGATTTGGTATTTTTATACCATAAGTGATACTACAAAATGAAAAGGGATTTTCAAAGTTTATTTTGAAAATAAATTATTTATATAAAATCAATATATTTTATATATAAAAGGAAGAGAATTTCATGAGAGAAAATGATTATAGAATCAAAGCATTTGTAAAAAAAACAAATATTGGTGAAATCAAATAGAAGGGAAAATATTGGTGAAATCAAATAGAAGGGAAAATATTGGTGAAATCAAATAGAAGGGAAATATTTATGAAACGATTACAAATAGAAATAAAAAGGGAAACATTCGTAAAAGTATTTACAAATGGAATTGAAAAGGGAATATTCATGTAGGGAATAAAGAAAAGTTGACAGAAGTACTTATTTGTTAAATAAATAGAAAAGTTAAAAGAAATATTTATTTGTCGAATAAATAGAAAAGTTAAAGGGAATATTTATTTGTTAAATAAATAGAAGCGAAAAGAGAATAGTTATTTGTTGAGTAAACGAATAGAAAAAGAATCTATTCAAGGGAAGTAATTCAAAGGAATTATTCCAAAGGAATTATTCAAAAGAGAAAAGTCAAAGAGATTAATTCAAAAGAGTTAATCAACTAGAGTTAAACCGTTGGAGTTAAACTGTTAGAGTTAAACAGTTGGAGTTAAACTGTTAGAGTTAAACAGTTGGAGTTAAACTGTTAGAGTTAAACAGTTGGAGTTAAACTGTTAGAGTTAAACCGTTGAAGTTAAACTGTCAGAGTTAAACCGTAAAGTTAAACAGTTAGAGTTAGTTAGTTAGAGTTAACCAGTTAGAGTTATTCAGTTAGAGTTATCCAGTTAGAGTTATTCAGTTAGAATTAACCAGTAAGAGTTAATCAGTTAGAGTTAATCGTTTTGAGTCAAATCGAACTAGAGTTATTCAAATATAGTAATCGAATAAGGGTTAATTGAATATTAGTTATTCAATTAGAATTGATCGAATCTAATTATTCGAGATAGAGTTAAAAATAGACAAAGTTATTTAAGGATGAATTTCCATTTAGCACGACTGCTAGCGTAATTCGCAGGGCTGCAGATAGCCTACGGCGGTCGGATGTTTCCTGGGGGAATCAGGCGTAACCATTGTGATCGCTGCGATCTAGAGTCAAGCAAATGGTGTTAAATCAAATAGTAATTAATCAATAGAAGTTAATTAAGTCGAGTTAGTCGAGTATTAGTAAATTAAGTAGGGTTAGTCAAAAAGGGAATTAATCGAATATCACCTATTCGAAGTAGAGTTGTCGAATATAGTTTATTCGAGAAGAGTAATCGAATATAGTTCGTTCGAAGTGTGTTAAATCGAATATAGTTATTCAAAGGAGTGAATTATCGAATATGGTTTATTCGAAGTGAGATTTTTCGAATATTAGTTATTCGAAGAAAAGGATTACGAATATTAGTTATTCGAACAGGGGAATCGAATATAGTTTATTCGAAAGAGAATTATCGGATAGTGATTATTCGAGAGTGAATCATACATGGAAATTCGATTATATCGAATCAAGGGAAGTAATGTTTACTTTCCATTTCAAATCAAGTTTTAATTATCTGTTAATAAAGTAGTTGGTTGTTTATTTATCCAAATTAAGATATGGAAATATATTTAAGTTAACATATTTTGAAAGCATGAAATTATAACATTTATAGTTATAATCAAATGATTCAGTAAAGGAAGTGGATTCATAAATAGAATCCGAGAGTTCGCAAGGAAGTTTCTTAAAGAGTAAAGTTTGAACTTTGTCTATTTCGAAGTTAGAAATGTTGTTCAGTTAAGGTCTAAGAGGTAATTATACCCCAACTTGATTGACTTCGTTTTTAACTAAGAAGTGGATAAGGTTCGAGAGTGAAAGGGGTTAAGTGAATTTAGTTAATGAGCGAAATGTTGGTGTTGGCCTAGCGATGTTTATTCAAACATCAGTTTAAACCCAATGAAGGAGATTTGGAAATGTCTTCCAAATAAAAATCAGAAATGTTTTTTGAATATAGAAAATGAGAAATGGAATTGTTTTCCATTGTTAATAACGTATATTTTCTAAATATAGTAAATTAGAAATATAGGAAAACAAGAATAAGGAAAAGGGTAAATTTATGATAATTTGATGATGAATGATGATTGATCGATAGAATTTCCATCTGGAAATAATATCGTTGTTTGCACACCGACATGTTTTTATTTGATAGTTAAATCACCGACTATCAAAGTTTTGACCATTTTAACGTTGTTAATATGGAGAGACCGGTTGGATTATTATCCAGAGAACCACTCCGTATTGGCATAAGCGTTGCGAATCAAGTAGGCTGAATATATTGAAGACGGAGTTATGCAAGGGCTATCCTATTTACAGAATAGTGCCTTCGGTTTGTCCAGTCCCAGGACAAACGTGAATGGACGAATGTCTGACAGAGTATATTCAAAGGATCGCGTAAGTTGATCTCTTCAAACGTACTTACGTTTGGTGGCGGAGGAATTCGTTTCTCTTAGCTGTATACCCGTGGTATTTTTGGTGAAATCAATTTGTGAGTTGGCGGGTATGACGATGTGGCATTCAAAGAAATGGAGGTGGGATCTGTCAAAGGATACGTTATGACCTCAAGCCTCATCCACCGGGAAATGACAAAAATCGGGCAGGCAGCATGGCTATGTGGGTCGCACCCATTAGGATATATGATCACCTATCTAGAGAAATTCCTTTTTTTCTTAAATCTATCGATGTTGTCCCTTATCGGGAGACGGTTGCTGATCCCAACCGTTGGTGATATACATTCGATACACTCAAGCGAAATGAGTGGTCGGTCATGTGTGGGCCGGGTTGCAAGATGTTCTTGTTGAACCCAGTGTATTTGCCTCTAGAGATACACGTTCGGAAGGTGGTCCCATACATTGTCAAGTTGGAATCCAATCTCCAATAAGTGCCTGCGAGTTTGATTGTATATTATATATGTAGAGCGTGAGATGCAAGCGTTCTACTAGATTTTAATTACTTGTGATTAGACATTATTATAATATCAGATAATATATGATTTCCAAAGTGTTTTGGGTTATCGTAAGGTAAAAGCCATCCGTATTTATGAGTGGATTGGTCTTACGATTATCTTTTCTTTTGAAAAGGATTTTGAAAAGTTAAACCAAATGATTGGAGTTTACTCACACCAGTCCCATGACTGACCCAGAGTTTTATTTTGTTTTGTTTTCCCTAAACTCTTGGGTGCCCAAATTTGTACGGGCAGTCAAGTAGTCAGGATTTTACAGATAGACTTGGAGAGCTTGGAGCAGGAGGCTTCAGGACTTATATAGCTATTGTTTATTTCCGCTGTGATGCAAGGGTTGTACTCTGATAATGGTATTGTATGCACATACTGCTTTTGATTTCAAGTTATGTGATATATTATATTTTATTCGTTCCGCTGTGAGATTCGTGTTACTCTGATGTTGTGTTCTTCTTTTTCTTCTTCTATTCTAATTTTCTATCTTATCTATCCTCACCCTCTAAATTCTTTCATTAACTATTCGGTAATTGTCGACCCTTGATGTTCGATATGTGTTGTATATCGGATAATCAAGGTCGTCTTTTTCCCGGGTCGTTACACACACGAAATTTTCGAAAAATTTCGCCAGCACCTCCTTTGCACTGGTCGATCGGTACAACTACAACTCGCCTCTCGGGGCCTTCTCTAAAGAAAATCAAATAGCTAAGCGACTTGCCAATTCGTCTCATAAATCTCATACCCATATAAATATAAACTTGTACCTTTTTTGTTGGGTATATCATTATTTCCTTTCCATCTGCTGCTAATTCAACATATACCAATGTCATCTCAAACAATCTCCAATCAATTCATTCTCAAACTAAATCATTCGCTTATACCAAAGACGAATTTCATTTCAATATCGAGTTTCATTCTCGATTCCAAATCCTTAACTCACCAATCCAACTTACCCGATATCATTATCTTCTAATTCAATTCAATTTTCACATAATTGATTTCAGTTTAATTCCAATTGCTTTTCCAAATTTCAATTCAATTTGGTTTTAATTCAACAATCTTTTTCCTGGGAGTTTTTAAACAGTTTACCTCTTTCAAAAATCAAATTTCCCTTTTTGAAATTCAACACAACTTGTTTTTCCCAAAACAAATTCAAAACAGTATCTCTGGTAGTAATTCATCACTTACAAACTCAAAAATGAACACCGATGATGTGGCCAGCATCATCAGAGTTATTTCCGAGCGTTCAAAGTGAGTTCAATAATATATAACTTTTCAAAACCATTTCTAACACTTCTATTTTGAAATTCATTTCAAAATATCCTTTTCAATGCTTGTAACCTATTTCAAATCTCCCAGGATTTTGAAATTCACATATTTTTAATCCAATTCCATTTAAAAACACCTTTCCAAATTTCTAGGGTTTTAAATTTCAATTCTGATTTAAATTCAGATTTAATTCATCTGCTTTCATATATTACACTTATATGAATTTTACTTGGTTATTTACATAACCATTTCACTTTTTATAATCTTACTCGATTATAATAGCAAACAATATATCCAATATATTATAAATCCAATATGTATATTTTCTCTATATCAAAATATACTTTGGGTAAAATTATTTCACTTACCCTCTTTTCAAAACATACCATGTTGGTTCATCGTATTCAAGTGTTTATACACCCCTACCGATACAGTGGATCAAACTGATCGACAAGAACCCATAAACAACTCAACCAATAAATCTCCACAATATAAATCAATTTTATTTCCAATAACATATACGTTTACTCGTATATAAACACTCTACTCAATCTAGGGCATTACTAACCCCATCTCTACTGAGTCACGCCACACAGCCAAGGTAATTCACTTAACCTTAAGCTCTGATACCAACTGTAACATCCCGGAAAAAGTCAATCTTGGTAATCTGATATACACCACATATTGAACATCCAAGGATCGAAAATACCGGTAGTTAATGAAAGAAAATAGAGGGTGAGAATGGATAAGATAGAAACTTAGAATAGAAGAAGAAGGAGAATACAACATCATAGTAACACGAACCTCACAGCGGAACGAATAACATATAATATATATCAAATTTTGAAATATAAATTTGTACTTGAATATACATATCATTTACAAAGTACAGCACTTACAACACAGCGGAAAAACCATAGCTATATAATTCTGAAGCCTCCTGCTCCAGCTCTTCAGGTATCTGTAAATCCCAACTACTTGACTGCCCGTACAAAATTGGGCACCCAAGAGTTTAGGGAAAACAAAACAAAATAAACTCTGGGTCAGTCATGTGACTGGTGCGAGTAAAACAATTTAAAATAGTTTGAGTAATAAAATGATATCTCATAAGACCACGCCGTATAACGGAACGGGTTTTTCCCATATGAGAATCCAAACCATTTGATTTAACTTCCAAATTCTTTTTGAAAGAAAGGATAAACTTTATATCAAAACTCTTTTGATATTATAATAATGTCTATCAGCCACAATATAATAATCATCTAGTAGAAACACTTGCATCTAACATTCTACATATATAATATACAATCAAAACCGCGGGCTCTTATTTGGGGAATGGATTCAAATTATGACAAGGTATGGATCCACCTTCCGCTCCGTGTACTCTGGGAGCGATACACTGGAGTTCAACAAGAACATCTTGTAACTCGGCCACACATGACTGACCGCTCATTTCGCTTTAGTGTATCGAATATATTGTCACCGTACAGTTGGTAAACCAACATAACCATTCCCGGGAGATACAGAATTGAAAGAAGTAACAAATATGAATATTCTCTAGATGGTGACAATATACCCTACTTGGTTGCGAACCACTTAGGCATGCTGCCTACCCGATTTCTGTCATTTCCCAGTGGATGAGGTTGGAGGTCATAACATATCTTTATACAGATCACGTCTTCATTTACTTTGAATGCCACATCATCATACCCGTCAAATCACAAATTGATTTCCCCAAAAATACGACGGGTATAAGCTAAGAGAAACGAATTCCTTCGCCACCAACGTAAATATTTTTGAAACGATCAACTCACGTGATCCACCAGATATACTCTATCAGACCTTCGTCCATTCAAGTTGTCCCGGGACTGGACAAACCGAAGGCACTATTCTGTACATCCATCCTAGGCAATCTCCACCTAGGACTTATACAACAGCCCTTGCACTTTACTCAGTCTTCAATTTGTCTTCAATCTATTTGATTTGAAACGCTAATGCCCATACGGAGTGGTTCTTTGGATAAGAATCCAACCGGTCTCTCCGTATTGACGACGGGAAAATGGTCAAAAACTTCAATAGTCGGTGAGTTAACTATCAAAGAAAAATATGTGTGCAAACAACGACATTATTTCCAGATGGAAATTTTATCGATCAATCAACATTCAACATTTATCTCTTAAATTAATTTATCATTAATTTATTCATTCTCCATTTCTATTTCTGTATATATATAAAGAAATTCTTATTTTCTAAATTTAGAAAATATACGCTATTAATCATTGGAAAACATTCCATCTCCTTTCCACGTATCACTGTCATTCCAGTATTATTTACCATCCAACATTTCATTTTCTATGATTAGAAAATACCTCTGATTATATTTGGAAAACGTTTCCAAAACTCATTCCTTGGATTTAAACAGATGTTTAAATAAAACATCGCTATGCCAATTCACCATTACCTTCATTAACTATATTCACTTAACCAACCTTCACTATCAAACCTTACCATTCCTTAGTTAAGAAGGAAGTCAATCAAGTTGGGGTATAATTACCTCTCAGACCTTAACTGAACAACGTTTTAACTTCGAAATAGTCAAAGTTTATCTTTTAAATCTTTAACAAACTTCCTTACGTAACTCTCTTTCGAACAAATCTCCATTAGATAACTCCTTTCTACGAATAAGCTATATTCAAAAATCTCTCTTCTTTGAATAACCTATATTCGATTAACTCTATTCAATTAACACTATTCGATTAACTCTAATCGATTTACACTTATCAGTTATCTCTATTTGATTAACTCAATTCTGTTAACTCTGTTTGATTAACTCTATTGGATTAACTCTATTCAATCAACTCTAACTAACTTACTCTTATCAATTAACTCCTTTCGAATAAACTATATTCGATTAACTCCTTTCGAATAACTAACATTCGATTAACTCCTTTCAAATAACTAATTTTCGATTAATTCCTTTCGAATAAACTTTATTCGACAACTCCTTTCGAATAACTAATATTTGATAACTCCTTTCGAATAACTAATATTCGATAACTCCTTTCGAATAACTAATATTCGATAACTCCTTTCAAATAACTAATATTCGATAACTCCTTTTGAATAACTAATATTCGATAACTCCTTTCGAATAACAAATATTCGATAACTCCTTTCTTCGAATAAACTATATTCGGATAACTCTAATCTGACTAACTCTAATTCAGTTTACTCTATTCGAATAACAAATATTCGACAAACTCTTGCTCGATTAACTCTATTCAAATAACTCTAGTTCGATTTAATTCTAATCGATTAACTCTACTAATTTACTCTACTGATTAACTCTACTGGTTAACTCTAACTGATTAACTCTAACTGGTTAACTCTAACTGGTTAACTCTAACTAGTTAACTCTAACTGGTTAACTCTAACTGATTAACTCTAACTGATTAACTCTAACTGGTCAACTCTAACTGATTAACTCTAACTGATTAACCCTAACTGGTTGACTCTAACTGATTAACTCTAACTGATTAACTCTAACTCTAATCGATTAACTTCTCTAACCATTTTGATTAACCACTGCAACAAAATAGATCTATTACAACTTCCATTTTACAACGGTCGTCGGCTGCCCGTTGTAATAGAGTGATATTACAACGGTCATTTTTTGGACCGTTGTAATAGATGCCTATACAACAACCTTTCTACAATGAGCGTAAAATGCCCGTTGTAATAGGTTCTACGACAACGGTCATTTTTAGGCCCGCTGTAATAGATTTCTATTTTACAACGGTCACAAAATGTCTGTTGTAATAAATATCTATTTTACAACGGTCACAAAATGTTCGTTGTAATAGATGCCAATTTTTGACAGTCAATAATTAATAATTACAATACTTCCAGAAAATTGATTTTTATTATTTAATAATTAATAATTAATCATATATTATTATATTACTAATTACTAATTATTAATAATATTATATTATTTATTAATATTTAATAATCAGTCATTAATAATATTGTATTAATCATTTATAAATTATAATAGTTAATGTGTAACAACCCGGATTTTTGGAAGAGGGTTGTAATAGCTCAGAAAATTTGGGTGTTTATAAAATGAATTAAATTGAGATTTAAGTAGAAGTTATATTTGAAATTCCAATTTGAAAATGAAATTTTATCTCTTGAATGTAGTTGGGGGATAAATCTGTATGATGAGAGAAAATCGAATATATGCGGAATAACTTAATTTAATTTAATTATAAGTTGATTTCAAAATATAAGTTGAAGAAAATTTATTATTTGCATTTGATTTTAAAATAGAATTCCTTTGTAGATTTATTACACGAACGTTTGTCAAAAATTGCCAAACAAATGTTATTAATAGCATTAACGAATTTGTGATTATTTGAATAGCTCAACTTTGAAGTATGGACCTTATAATTTAATTAAGAAATTTAGTTTACTTATGTTATGTGAACTTGAAATTAAATGTCAACTCTTATTTTATTTATTGCTATTTTACTTAATAAGTTATAAAGTAATTTCTTTTATTTGTTGAATTCTGAATTTCATTTAACTTGAGTAATCGTTGTAATTTAATTAGATTTAAATTTTTTATATATACTTTTGAAAGTATTTGTTTAAATTGGTGGTTGCCACCTGTAAACTATTTCGGGATTCTTCCTCACGTGTCCCTTTCTTTCTTTCTAGGGAAGGATGGTTCTGGACCAGGGGGTGCCTCCTTTTCCCCCAAATTCTTTTTGAAATCGTTCCTTCCCAACTTGAGAAGGGGGCCACTATTCCGCCGCCGCTCGTACCGTGCGTGGTTGAAGCTTGTTTCCACCCTCCTCTGTTCGATGCCACCCTTCTTCCCAAACCCATCTTCCCTTTTCAAAATCCGGGTCACCACCACGCTCAAAGCCACAGTCACTACCGAGCCCGCAACTTTGCCGCTTCCTCCCAGTGCTGCTCGTTGTCAGACAGTCCTAGTCCCCTTCGTTTGTGAGCCAAGACCGAAGTCGCGCCTCCAGTCGAAATCATGGTCCGCCTCCTGCTAATCGTGGGAGTCATTCGCTGCTTCTTCGTGCCTGCTCCGACTGTTGAGGTGAGTTTTATAGCTCATGATTAAATTTTATTCAGGCCATCAACTTCGATTAAATACTGGAAAATATAGTTGTGAATTTTGGGGCGTGGAACTGCCTATTCGTTGTGAAACTCCTGTTCTGTGTCGGCTTTCAATTGTCACATTGTTCTCACTTCTAGTTTGGGTCTGCGTTAATCCTCTACACTCGTATGCTACTGACCTTTTTACGTGATCCATGACCTTAGTTTAGAGCTTTGACATACACATGTTAATGTATGTATGCTTTTTGGATGGCCTACTTTTTATTTTATGGGTATTTAACCTTGAACAGACATAGAATTTCATTTAGTTGGCCTGTTGCGGTGCTCTGTAAATCTACATTAGCTGGTGTGAACCCTGTAATACTTCTGTTTAGTCTAAGGCAAGTTTGAAGATATATTTTTGGAAGTTATTTGTCCCACTGTTTATTTGTTGGCTAAAAGAAATGTTTTTCTGGAAAGTTCTTGTGGATTGTATTGCCAAGATTGTGCACCCATGAAATGTTTTAAAAACCATAAATTCTTGAATTTCTGGAATTAAGTGGTTTAATCCTTACCCAAATTTGCTTGATGTTTTATGAAATGCATTCCAGCATGTAAAGTGTTCTTGAAATTTCCATCCATTTTACTGTGTAATGATTCTACTAGTGCACCTATAACACCACAATTGCTAAGATATTAAATGTACTGAAGATATTATACCGTCAATTGTTTGTAAAACGGGATTGCAATATACTGAAAATTGTTTGAATATTGTACAGTTTATGATGTTTAATTTCATTGTTATTGGATTCAAGATTTATCACTATTAAAGTCACAGGCAAACATCTATGTTTCTTTTGCCACATCTGAACTTGTGAAGTGATTTTTTTTTATACTGGGAATATTTGAACTTTCACCCTGAGAATTTATATATATGGATGCATAATTATATTTGTGCACATATATTTTTAGTTGACCACTTAAATCTACCTGCTGGAATTTGGTATGTGCTGTAAATTAATTGATACCACTAGAAAGAACTTTGTAACTATTTTATTAACCATATGTATTTGAACCCTTAAGTCGGACAAGTTTAAATCTGATATAAGGATAACTATATTTGGTAGTAACATTTGGTTGGTGATAATCTGCAACAATACTTGGCTCTACCCAACAAATCAAGGTGTATAAGGTGATAATTATGCATGGCACTTAGTGTCCCGGAAATAAAGGCGTTGATGGAGTTTATGCACTGACATTAAACATTATTGAAACCAAATGACAGTTGGATAACCTGAAACTGCCACTGTGCTTTAAGTTTTGAATTAGACTTGCTCTTTGTTTAGCGCAGCGAATATGCGTGTATTAATTTGACCACCATGTGTTTTATTTTGTTTGTGTCATCCCCTCTTGAATTATCATGCAAGCTTTATCTCAAACAAACTCTGGTCGACTTGATATTGGTTACCATATGCAGTGGTTGTTGCATCTTTTTACATAAACATGAACATACTTGTCCACTTACAGTTGTTATGTTAGTGTCTCTTATTCATGACTTAAATGATTCAGGCCCAAAACTTATGTCTTTGAATGCCTTGTATGCTTGCCACTTTTGCTTGAACTATTGAGATGAATGAGTAAATGAATTATTGAATTCCCTATTAATTTTCTGGAAACATTTGAACGCTTTCATGCCACATTTCTAGGAAGGTTGGCAAGCCTATGCACATCATTTCTTTACTGTTTCCGCATTGTTTCCGCATATAGTAACTCAATTCAATTTATTTGCATGCAATTCGGTTCATTTATTTACTTTTGGCCTAAATATTGTTGCCTAGAATAAAAGATGTAATGCATGCAGTGACTCAATTCAATTTATTTGCATTCAATTTATCTACGCTCTCATCTATGATATCCTTTTCATTCTCTAATATTCACTTTTGTGTGAAATTCAGTAAGTTATGAGAAACGCTCAACTGGAGGAGAGCAAGAAACATAAACTAGCTTGTGCTCTTCACTTACGTTTCAAAGATTGGTTATATGGTAAAGCCTGAAATTTTAGTTGTTCCTAATATCATATTTAGCATAGCAAACTGCAATTATAGAGCTGATTAGAAAGCCAAGTTTTGAAACGTATTGCATCCCTTTACTGTTTTATGCAGTGAATGTATTTCCAAAAGAAGCTTCCCAATGGGTTATACAGGCAATGAAAAATGGAGTCGATGACCTATTTCTTGATTTTTCACAAGCTAGTCTCGGTAGTCACCCAATCAGTAGAATTCCTACCCGAGCAGCGAAATTTGAACTGCAGGAAAAGCTATTCCGACATGAAAAGAAATATTGCAGGTAGCATTCCTATTACTTTTGTTTCAGCTATTACAATGTCAACTACAGTAATTCTAATCTTAGTTTCTAAATACAAATCAATTCAGCTTATGTCTTAGGTTCAGCTTATCCCTTTTCTTGCATTTCTTGAATCTGAAAATCCAATCTCTTGCATTATCAAAGTAAATTCTTCTCTTTACTTGTTTCATAAGATTGTATTTGTAGGGATATTTTCCATAAACCTATCATCTCTCATACTTTCCAACTCTCTGCAATAGCCACTTTGGCATCAAAACCTGCACTGTAATTTCCACAAACACTCGACAAAGGCTGCCTACCCACCAGCTTATTGCTTTTATTTTATTCTGATAGGTACGACTGGACAAAATCAAGAGCAAGAAGTCAAAGATTTAAAATAGATTGAAGCATCTTGTTTATTAGCTATTTATGTATTTAACAAAGGTGAATTTGGAGAAGGTTAATTAAGGTACAGGTATCTCATGTTCTTATTCCTCAGGACATTCACTTATACAAACTTTATTCCAAGTTTTCAATGTACGTTGCCCTGCTCAATGCACATTTTCTAACTTGTTTGTTCTTCTTCATCCAGTTCTTTTAATGCACATTTTGGATCAATCATCGAAGACGAAGACATTGAGCATGAGAGGGTGTGAGTGAGTGTAACTAAGTGTATGTAGTGAAATAATATTTGTACAAAAGAGTATTTTCATATTTTGTATAGTAATTGTGTAATAGAAAGAAATAAAACTATGTATTGTTCAAGAGTGTAATAACATATTTATATTAAAATAAGAAATTTTGAGTTCAATATTTTAATTTATGCAATATTTTTATATTACTACGATCAGATTTTTTTTAATAAAAATCAAAAAAGACTTTTTAAAATGGGCAATGCCTGTTGTAATATAATGAATTACAACAGGCAGAAGCCGCTTGTAATTTATTAGCTATTACAACGGGTTTGTAGCCATTGTCATAGAGTCATTGCACGTGACAAAAGCACATTATTACAATGGTCTTTTACAACAGTCAATGACCGTTGTAATTTAGTGAGGACCTATTACGACGGTGCATATTAGGATGGGATTTTGCCCGTTGTGAAAAGCATATAACAACGGTTTTTGCCCGTTGTAAAAGGACAGTTCTGTTGTAGTGAACACATTTTGATTAACTCCTTTGATTTATTTTTTTGAATAATTTCTTTGAATTATTCCCTTTCTATTTGTTTACTTAACAAATTACTATTCCCTTTTCAAATTCTATTTATTTAACAAATAAATATTTCTTTTATCTTTCCTATTTATTTAACAAATAAATATTTCTTTTTACATTTGCCTTACAAATATTTTCTTTTATATTTGTTTTCACAAATATTTCCAATTCAATTATATTTGTTTTACAAATATAATTTATTTTCAATATACACTTTGACGGATCCCTTTGTATATTCCAGTATTTCTTATGGTGTTTCAGATACCATATTTCACTGCTCAGTATCACCCAAACACACACAATCAACAACAGATTGTATATCACATAATATATCACAATATATATATACATGAAAAATAGTAAAATAAATGTTGAGGAATCCAGTTGGATTCCTCCGACCTGTTTCCCTGCATCACAGATGTTAAACAATAAAATTAACATCGATTTCATTTCAATATGAAATATTCAGCTAAACAGAATTAATATTTGATTAACAATTTGTATCGATATCGTTATCTATAATTTCAACCAATACATAAGCAATTCAACCAAACATTTAACACACATCAATCAACAGATGATTAATAGTTCTAAAAGTACGTTATAAAAATATAACTGTTCAGAGTTGGTGAGTTTTACTCACATTGGACGATCATCGTTAATAATGATAACCATCACTTGATTCAAATGGAAAATTTATTCTGCTATAAATTATAACGAGCTTCGATTCTCTCCTGGTCAGTTCCAGTGTGTTTCACCGTCCATACGGTCTCAACGGATCCGACCATTCGTGATTCTGATATCGTATGGATAAGAAATTCATTTTACAAGTTAATACATTGTTTTAATTTAAAATAAAACTAAATCATTTAACTATGGGCCTTAACCTTTATTTCCCGGTCCGACATCCCAAACAAAGCCCACCGACCCACACCATTCCCTTTCTCCGCCGAATGAAATTCCCTTGTCTGTTCCCAACATTTTGCCATTTTCGACCCCTTCTTCCACCATTATCCTCTCTTCTACTTCATGATATTTCAATCCAATTACACCATCATACTCCACTTCGCGTACTCTCCCACTTCGTCACAACCACACTACACTCGCACTCAACTTCCCAATCGTGATTTACAACCACGCAACTCCCAGGTCCGCCCCAATTCATCACCGCACTCCCTGAAATTTGGCGTGTATGTGCGGTTTTCTATAAGGAACTCAAATATGATCACCAAACCATCAATCAATACTTGTATCTTCCGAATACCCTAACCCTAAACCCACGCTGGTAACTCTCGAGCTTAACAAATAAGCATCGCATACACAAAGAAGGGCATAGAACTGAAGAGAAACGCTGTAGCAACTTCAAAATATGTATATTTGGATTTTTCAATTTTTATTTGGATTTCTGGGATTTTTATTTGGATTGAAACAATTTCCTGGAAAGAGAAGGTTACGGCGGAAATGTTGTTGACTACTGAGGTTAGGGTTTAGGAAAAATTGATATGATACTTATAGGCAAATTTAAATAATTTTTTTATTGATTATTTTATTTATTTTTAAGCAAACGCTATTTTCATTTGTCCTTAAAAATTCCTCTGTTCACACACGATACCCAAAAATAACCAAAATGGACATGTAGCTACAATTCGACATTACGGTCCCAATGAAACTGGTTTCGTCGAATTCCGCCACCATTTGCACACACATGGTATTTTTAGTCGTCGAAATACTGATTGTTTTTCACATTAAAATCCCACACGGCCACATACTGACTTCAAAAATCATGAAAATTGAAATCTAACAATAATTTAACATTACGAATCCAACAAAATTGGTTTCGTCGAATTTGGTGGTCGTTTGTAAAACTGGCTATTTTCAAAGATCTAAATAACCCTTTTAAATATTTAATATATTTAAAATTAATTAAATTAAATATTTATAAATAAATATTATCGTATATATTCACAACATAATATCATACAGCTTTAGAATATTCCTATATGAATTTCTAATTTGATATTTCAAATCCCGAAGAAATCGATATTCGATTTATAATGAAATTCCTTTTATAAATATAAATAAATCATTGTGAATTATAAAGGAATTCCATAGCGACTTTTCGAAAATTTGATTTGGACATAAATCAAAATCTACATGATGATATCCCGATTTTTATCTTTCATTAGAAAAATATACTTCACCAGCTCTGAACGTTTCTTGTTTCGCAGAAATCCGGCTTAAATCGGATTCTGTATATTCGGTTGAAGTTCAAATCGCTAAATAGCGAACTGCCGTGCCATTTCGAGCTCGATTTTAATTATAATATAATTATACGTTCAAACTTCGTTTAAATAATATATTCGTCATTCTAATTCAAATTCTAATCTGAATTATATATTATAAATTGTCTAGTACACATTATATTGTGAATTCCACTAATTCTGATTATTTTAGAATTAAATATTTTATTTAATTATTATTTTAATTAAATATTCAAGGTTATTTAATTTAAACCATTTTAAATTACCAAACCATATTTTAAATAATTAAATAAATTAATTATTCGACCGTAAAAATACGGGACATTACATTCTTCCCCCTTAAAATAATTTCGTCCTCGAAATTGCTAAGGTAGAAAACAAACCCTATTGACTAGTTAAAAATTATATTTACTTATTTAACTTCAGTTTCAACTGAACCAATTTAATTTCAATTAAAATTTTATGTAATTTCTTATCAACTAAAATTTTCAAAAATCCTGAGAATTTTCTAACACCCGAAATTTTCGAAAAATTTCGCCAACACCTCCTTTGTACTGGTCGATCGGTACAACTACAACTCGCCCCTCTTGGCCTGCTCTAACCCAAAAGAAAATCAAACAGCCAAGCGGCTTGCCAATTTGGCTCATAAATCTCATACCCATATAAATATAAACTTATACCTATTTTGTCCAGCATATCATTATATCCTTCCCATCTGCTGGTAATTCAGCATATACCAATGTCATCTCAACCAATCTCTAATCAATTCATTCTCAAACTAAATCATTCGCTTAGACCAAAGTCTAATTTCATTTCAATATCGAGTTTCATTCTCGATTCCAAATCCTTAACTCACCAATCCAACTTATATTATTATCTTCTAATTCAATTCAATTTTCACATAATTGTTTTCAATTTAATTCCAATTGCTTTTCCAAATTTCAATTCAATTTGGTTTTAATTCAACAATCTTTTTCCTGGGAGTTTTTAAACAATTTACCTCTTTCAAAAATAAAATTTTCCTTTTTGAAATTCAACACAACTTGTTTTTCCCAAAACAAATTCAAAACAGTATCTCTGGTAGTAATTCTTCACTTACAAACTCGAAAATGAACACTGATGATGTGGCCAGCATTATCAGAGTTATTTCCGAGCGATCAAAGTGAGTTCAATACTATATAACTTTTCAAAACCATTTCTAACACTTCTATTTTGAAATTCATTTCAAAATATCCTTTTCAATGCTTATAACCAATTTAAAATCTCCCAGGATTTTAAAATTCACATATTTTTAGTCCAGTTCCATTTACAAACACCTTTCCAAATTTCCAGGGTTTTAAATTTCAATTCTGATTTAAATTCAGATTTAATTCATCTGCTTTCATATATTACACTTATATGAATTTTACTTGGTTATTTACATAACCATATCACTTTTTCTAATCTTACTCGATTATAATAACAACCAATATATCCAATATATTATAAATCAAATATATATCTTTTCTCTATATCAAAATAAACTTTGGGTAAAATTATTTCATTTACCCTCTTTTCAAAACATGCCATGTCGGTTCACCGTATTCAAGTGTTTATACACCCCTACCGATACAGTGGATCAAACTGATCGACAAGAACCCATAAACAACTCAACCAATAAATTTCCACAATATAAATCAATTTTATATTCAATAACATATACGTTCACTCGTATATAAACACTCAGTATCACCCAAACACACGCAATCAACAACAGATTGTTTATAACATTATATATCACAATATATATGAAAAACAGTAAAATAAATGTTAAGGAATCCAGTTGGATTCCTCCGACCTTTTCCCTGCATCACAGATGTTAAACAATATAAGTAACATCAATTTCATTCCAATATGAAATATTCTGCTAAACAGAATCAATATTTGATTAACAATTTATATCTATATCGTTATCTATAATTTCAACCAATACATAACCAATTCAACCAAACAGTTAACACACATCAATCAACAAATGATTAACAGTTCTAAAAATACGTTATAAAAATATAACTGTTCAGAGGTGGTGAGTTTTACTCACATTGGACGATCATCGTTAATAATGATAACCATCGCTTGATTCAGACGGACAATTTATTTTGCTATAAATTGTAAGGAGCTTCGATTCTCTCCCGGTCAGTTCCAGTGTGTAGCCACCGTCCATACGGTCTCAACGTATCCGACCGTTCTTTATTCTGATATCGTATGGATAAGAAATTCATTTTACAAGTTAATACATTGTTTTAATTTAAAATAAAACTATATCATTTAACTATGAGCCTTAACCTTTATTTCCTGGCCCGACATCCTAAGCAAAAGCCCACCGACCTACACCATTCCCTTTCTTCCCCAAATGAAATTCCGACGTCTGGTCCCAGCATTTTGCCATTTTCGACCTCTTCTTCCACCATTATCCTATCTTCTACTTCCTGATATTTCAATCCAATTACACCATCATACTCCTCATCGCGTACTCTCCCACTTCGTCACAACCACACTACACTTGCACTCAACTTCCTAATCGCGATTTCCAACCATGCAACTCCAAGGTCCGCCCCAATTCATCACCGGACTCCCTTAAATTTGTCGTGTAGGTGCGGTTTTCTATAAGGAACTCAAATATGATCACCAAACCATCAATCAATACTTGTATCTTCTGAATACCCTAACCTTAAACCCACGCTGGTAACTCTCTAGCTTAACAAATAAGCATCGCACACACATAGAAGGGTTTAGAACTGAAGAGAAACTCAGTAGCAACTCCAAAATATGTATATTTGGATTTTTCGATTTTTATTTGGATCAAAAAAATTTCTTGGAAAGAAAAAGTTACGGCGGGAATGTTGTTGACTACTGAGGTTACGGTTTAGGAAAAATTGATATGATACTTATAGGCAAATTTAAATATATTTTTTTATTGATTTTTTTATTTATTTTTAAGCAAACGCTATTTTCATTTGTCCTTAAAAATTCCTCTGTTCACACATGATACCAAAAAATCAACAAAATGGACATATAGCTACAGTTCGACATTATGGTCCCAATGAAACTGGTTTCATCGAATTCCGCCTCCGTTTGCTCACACAGTGTATCTTTAATCATCAAAATACTGACTGTTTTTCACATTAAAATCCCACACGGCAACATACTGACTTCAAAAATCACGAAAATTTGATTCTAGCAATAATTTAACATTACGAATCCAACAAAATTGGTTTCGTCGAATTTGGTGGTCGTTTGTAAAACTGGCTATTTTTAAAGCTCTAAATAACCCTTTTAAATATTTAATATATTTAAATTAATTATATTAAATATTTATAAATAAATAGTATCATATATATTCACAACAGAATATCATACAGCTCTAGAATATTCCTATATGAATTTCTAACTTGATATTTCAAATCCCGATTAAATCGATATTCGATTTATAATGAAATTCCTTTTATAAATATAAATAAATCGTTATGAATTATAAAGGAATTCCATAGCGACTTTTCGAAAATTTGATTTGGACATAAATCAAAATCTACACGACGAAATCTCGATTTTTCTTTATCATTGGAAAAATATACTTCACCAGCTCTGAACGTTTCTCGTTTCACAGAAAATCCGGTTTAAATCGGCTTCTATATATTCGGTTGAAGTTCAAATCGCCAAATAGCGAACTGTCGCGCCATTTATAGCTCGATTTTAATTATAATATAATTATACGTTCAAACTTCTTTTAAATAATATATTTGTCATTCTAATTCAAATTCTAAGCTGAATTATATTTTATAAATTGTCCAGTTCACATTATATTGTGAATTCCACTAATTCTGATTATTTTAGAATTAAATATATTATTTAAATATTATTTTAATTAAATATTCAAGGTTATTTAATTTAAACCATTTTAAATTACCAAGCCATATTTTAAATAATTAAATAAATTAATTATTCGATCGTTAAAATACGGGACATTAAATATCGTTAATCAAATATTCATTCTATTTATCAGAATATTTCATAGTGAAATGAAATTGATGTGAATTATATTGTGTAACATCTGTGATGCAGGGAAACAGGTCGGAGGAATCATATTGGATTCCTCAACATTTATATTATTGTTTTTCATATATTGTAATAAATGATGTGATATATAATTTGTTGTTGATTATGTGTGTTTGAATGATATCGATCATTGTGAATTGGTGTTTTAAATACCATAAGAAATACTGGAATACACAAAGGCAATTTTCAAAGTGTATATTGAAAATAAATTATATTTGTAAACAAATACAATTGAAATGGAAATATTTGTAAAACAAATATAATTAAAATGGAAATATTTGTAAAACAAATATAATTGAAATGGAAATATTTGTAAAACAAATATAATTGAAATGGAAATATTTGTACACAAATAGAATTGAAAAGGGAATATTTGTAAAACATTTATAAATAGAATTGAAAAAGAATATTTATTTATTAAATAAATAGAACTGAAAAGGAAATATTTATTTGTTAAATAAATAAAATTATAAAAGGAATATTTATTTGGATAATAAATAGAATAAAAAAAGGGAATTAACGATATATAAAGGAGTTATGAGAAGATTGTTTAAAGTGGACATCAGTTAGAGTTAATCAATTAGAATTTATCGATTAGAGTTATTGAATAGAGTTAATCAATTAGAGTAATCGATTAGAGTTAATCGAATTGTGTTTATTGATTAGAGTTATCGATTAGAGTTAATCGAATAATGTTAATTGAATATAGTTATCGATTAGAGTTAATCGACTAGTGTTAATTGAATAGAGTTATCGATTAGAGTTAATCGAATAGACTTAATTGAAAAAGGAGTTATTCGAATAGAGTTAATTGATTAGAGTTAATCGAATATAGTTTATTCGAATAGAGTTAAAGGAGTTAATCGAATATAGTTTATTCGAATAGAGTTAAAGGAGTTAATCAAATATAGTTTATTCGAATAGAGTTAAAGGAGTTAATCGAATATAGTTTATTCGAATAGAGTTGAAGGAGTAATCGAATATAGTTTATTCGAAAGGAATTATCGAATATAGTTTATTCGAAAGAGTTAATCGAATATAGTATTCGAAAGGAGTTATCGAATATAGTATATTCGAAAGGAGTTAATCGAATATAGTATTCGAAAGGAGTTATCGAATATAGTTTATTCAAAAGGAGTTAATCGAATATAGTTTATTCGAAAGGAGTTATTGAATATAGTTTATTCGAAAGGAGTTAATCGGATATAGTATTCGAAAAGAGTTAATTGAATATAGTTTATTCGAAAAGGAGTTAATTGAATATATTTTATTCGAAAAGGAGTTATCAAATAGAGATTATTCAAAAGAGAGTTATATGTTGAAATTCGATTGTATCAAATTTGGGAAAGTACTATTCACTTTCCATTTTTAATCAAGATTTATTTATTCATTAATAAATTAGTTGTTTGTTTATTTATTCAAATTAATAAATAAAAGTTATATTAAAGTTATTATATTTCAGAAGCATGGGATTATAAACCTGTTGTTAAAATCAAAAGATATTTTGTAAAAGAAGTGGATTCGTAAATGGAATCCGAGAGTTACGTAGTGAAGTTTGTTAAAGATTTAAAAGTGAACTTTGTCTATTTCGAAGTTAAAAATGTTGTTCAGTTAAGGTCTGAGAGGTAGTTATACCCCAACTTGGTTGACTTCGTTTTTAACTAAGGAATGGTTAAGGTTCATTAGTGAAGGTTGGTTGAGTGAGTTTAGTTGATGAAGGTAATGGCTTAAGTGGCATAGCGAAGTTTTATTTAAACATTTGTTAAAATCCGATGAATGAGTTTTGGAAACGTTTTCCAAATATAATCAGAGATATTTTCTAATCATAGAAAATGAAATGTTTGGTGATAATGAATACTGGAATGACAGTGATACGTGAAAAAGAGATGGAATTTTTTTTAATGATTAATAACGTATATTTTCTAAATTTACAAAATAAGGAAATGTTGAATATATGGAAACAGGAAATGAATAAATTTATGAACTAAAGAGATAATGTTAAATGACGATTGATCGATATAATTTCCATCTGGAAATAATATCATTGTTTGCACACGTGTTTTTCTTTGATAGTTAACTCATCGACTATCAAAGTTTTTGACCATTATTCCGTTGTCAATACGGAGAGACCGGGATCAGATTCACTATCTGAAAACCACTCTGTATGGACGTTAGCGTTGCGATCAAATATGATGAAAATAATTAAAGACGGAGTTTGTGCAAGGGTCGTTCTGTCAAATCCTAGGTAGAAATTACCTAAGATGGATTTACATAATAGTGCCTTCGGTCTGTCCAGCCCCAGGACAACCTGTATGGAAGAATGTCTGACAGAGTATATTTAATGGATCGCGTAAGTTTATCTCTTCGAATGTATATACGTTTGGTGGCGGAGGAATTCATTTCTCTTAGCTGTATGCCCGTTGTATTTTTCGGGAAATCAATTTGTGATTTGGCGGGTATGACAATGTGAAATTCAAAATGAATAAATGTGTGATCTGTCAGAGATAAGCGTGGCCTCTAGCCTCACAACCGGGAAATGACAAAATTCGGGCATGCAACATGGCTAAGTGGGTTGCTTCCAATTAGGGTGTATTGTCACCTGATCTAGAGTTTCATTTACTTCTTTAATCTATTCAATGCTGTCCCATTAGGGAAACGGTTGTTGATCCCAACCGTTGGTGATATACATTTGATACACTCAAGCGAAATGAGTGGTCGTCATATGTGGCCGGATTGCAAGATGTTCTTGCTAAACCCAGTTTATACCTCTCTAGGGGTACACTATCGGAAGGTGGTTCCATACCTTGTCATAGTTGGTAATCAATTATCCAATAAGTGCTCGCGGCTTTGATTGTATACTGTATATGTAGAACGTGAGATGAAAGCATTTCTGCTAGATGATTATTATATTGTGATTAATACACACTATTATAATATCAAAAGGGTTTTGATATAAAGATTATCGTTTCTTTCAAAAGGATTTTGAAAGTTAAATCAAATGTTTTGTATTCTCATAAGGGAAAAACCCGTTCCATTATACGGCGTGGTCTTATGAGATATCGTTTAATTACTCACTTTTTTAAATGGTTTTACTCATGGCAGTCCCATGACTGACCCAGAGTTTATTTTGTTTTGTTTTCCCTAAACTCTTGGGTGCCCAATTTTGTACGGGCGGTCAAGTAGTCAGGATTTTACAGATATACTTGGAGAGCTTGGAGCTAGAGGCTTTAGCAGCATTTATATAACTATTGTTTATTTTCACTATGTTGTAAGTGTTATACTCTGATAATGTTACTGTATACATATACTTATTTTATTTCAAAATTATGTATCTATTATATATTGTTCGTTCCGCTGTGAGATTCGTCTTAACTATGTTGTTGTATGTTTTTCTTCTTCTTCTATTCTAAGTTTCTATCTTATCTATTCTCAACCTCTAATTTCTTTCATGGACTATACAGTGTTTCCGATGCTTGAATAGTCGACATGGTGTTGTATGCTGATATTCAAGATCGCGAAAATCCGGGTCGTCACAGTGGTATCAGAGCTGAAGGTTAAGTAATTATCTTGGCTCTGTGGCGTGACTCAGTAGAAATGGGGTTAGTAATACCCTAGATTGAGTTTGAGTGTAGATATGAGCGCATATTTGTTATTTGATATACAAATTGTTTCATATTGTGGAGATTTATTGATTGAGTTTTTATGGGTTTTGTTCGATTAGTTTGATCCACTGTATCGGTAGGAGGTTATAAACACTCGAATACGATGGGTCGACACGGTATGGTTTGAAAAGAGGGTAAATGAAATATTTTACCCAAATTATATATTGATATAAAAAAATGATTCATATTTGGATTATTATAGTATATAGGATATATTGGTTGTTATTATAATCGAGTAAGATTTATAAATGAAATGGTTATATATAACCAATCAGAATTCATATAAGTGAAATACATGAAATCTAATGAATTAAATCTGAACTGAATCTGAATTAAAATCAGAATTGAAATTAAAACCCTGGAAATTTGGAAAGGTGTTTGTAAATGGATTTGTATTAAGTATATAAGAATTTTAAAATCCTGGGAGATTTTAAATTTGTTACAAGCATTGTAAATGGTATTTTGAAATGAATTTCAAAATGGAAGTGTTTAAACATGGTTTTGAAAGTGATATACTATTAAACTCACTTCGATAGCTGGAAATAGATTCCGATGATGATCATGACATCATCGCTGTTCATTTTCGAGTTGTAAGTGACGGATTACAACCAAAGATTTTGTTTTTGAGTTGTTCTGTGAAAAGCAAGTTGTTTTGAATCCTAAAAAGGGATATCTGGTTTTAGAAAAGCTAAACTATTTGAAAATCTCTGGGAAAGATTATTTGAATTAAAACAAATTAAATTATAATTTGTAAAAGCAAATAGAAATTGAATTGAAATCAGTTAAGTGGAAAATGAATTGAGATAGAAAAAACCGAATTAGATTGGATTAGAGATAATCCGAAATGGAATTGGACTGGTAAGTTAAGAGCTGAAATTAAAAATGGAATCTGAGTTAAGAACAGAATTTGGCTTGGGTATAGCCAAATGATTGGGATGGCATTGGTGTATGCAGAATTTGGTAACACATGGAAAGGATATATTGATATGCCCGAAAAAAAGGTACACGTTTATACTTTAATTGGATATGAGATTTTTGGGCCGAATTGGCAAGCCGCTAGGCTGTTTGATTTTCTTTTGGGTTGGATATGGCCTAGAGAGGCGAGTGGTAGTTGTACCGATTGACCAGTACAAAGGAGGTGCTGGCGAAATTTTTCAGAAATTTCGGGTGTTAGAAAATTTTCAGAGTTTATGGAAATTTTCGTTAGCAGGAATAAATTAATATTTTAATTAAAATTAATTGGTATAATGAAACTGGAATTTAAGAATTAAACAAATAAATTTTTATACAGTCAATAGAGATGTTTTCTACCTTAGCATTTTTTAGGACGAAATTATTTTGGGGGGGAGAATGTAATGTCCCGTAATTTTTATGCTATAATTAATTTATTTAATTATTTAAATAGTAATTTAGAGATATAAAATGGTTTAATAAAATAATGTTGAATATTTAATTAATATAAATAATAGAATAATAAATTTAATTTTCGAAATAGTCGGAAATAGTAGAATTCACAATATTGTGTGAATTGGGCAATTCAAAATATATATTTCAGTTTAAAATTGAATTACGATAACAAATATATTTAATTAATGAAGTTTGAATGTATAATTATATTATAATTATAATCGAGCTCGAAATGGCGCTGCAGTTCATAAATTGGCGATTCAAACTTTAAATGAATATACAAAATCCGTTTTAAGTCGGATTTCTGTGAAACAACAAACGTTCGGACCGAGTGAAGTATATTCTTCTTACGGAAGAGAAAAATCGGGATTTCATTGTGTAGATTTTGATTTATACCCAAATCAAATTTTCGAAAAGTCGCTATGGAATTCCTTTATAATTTATAACGATTTATTTATATTATAAATGAATTTTTCAATATAAATTGAATATCGATTCAATCGGGATTTGAATATCGAGTTATAAATCCAATTGGAGCTGTATGATATTCTATTATGAATATATACGATAATATTTATTTTTAAATATTTAATTTAATTATTCTTAAATATATTTATATATTTAAATGGGTTATTTAGAGCTTTAAAAATAGCTAGTTTTGCAAACGACCTCCGTTTTCGACGAAACAAATTTTGTTGGATCTGCAATATTAAATTATTGTTAGATTTCAAGTTTCGTGATTTTTGAAGTCAGTGTGTGGCCATACGGATTTTTCACGTGAAAAACAGTCAGTATTTTGACGGTTAAAAATACCATGTGTGAGCAAACGGAGTCGGAATTCGATGAAACCAGTTTCGTTGGGTCTGTAGTGTCAAACTCTAGTTTATGTCCATTTTCATGATTTTTGGGTATCGTGTGTGACCGTGTGAATTTTTAGAAGACATATACAAGCAACAACTGAATAAAAATGAATATAAAAATATTAATATTTTCTTATAAATAACCCTAAATATCTCCTAAACCCTAAAATCACTTTCTTGGTCAACAGCAACAAAAAAATGTGCTGCCACTTATGTTAAAAACCGCAAGGAAGAAAAATCAAAGAAATCAATTCAAATCAGATCTCTAAAAATCATGATATATATATATATATATATATATGGATTCAGCGTTGAAAGAACTTCGAGATGATATACGTTATGTTAAGTCCGGTGAAGATTTTTCTGGCTGCGTTCCTTCCAGCGCTGCCTAGGGCACGCCTTTGTCGAAGCCTCGGTGGTCGGGGAGTGAAACGGAAGGGGGCGTTGAGTTTGGGAGGTCGAGGCGCAGCTGTTGGTTACTGATTAGCGGAGTACGGTACTACTTTGGGAGGTGAGACGGAATGGGTTCGCTGACCAAGCAGTAGATCGGTTTTAGGAGGAGGACGTCGAGTGGTGTGTTTTAGGTATAGACGGAAAGAGGAGTTGAAAAGTGAAGTATTGGAGTAATTTGTTTGAATTTGTGTGAAATGGAGAGGGAGATAAGTGGAGCAAAAGGGAATCGGCTATGGTGGTCTATAGGAAATCATGAGTGTCTGATTCGGGGAAGAAGGATTTCGTGGGAGCGGGCCTTGTATGAGAAGATATGGGATAAAATGATTGGTGAGGCCCAAAGTAAAAATTGAATTCAAGTTTTGTTTTATTTAAATATGTATTTACTTGTAAAAGCAATAACTATTGCATACGATGTCAGAATCAAATGAAATAAGATCCGTTGGGATCGTATGGACGTTGGCTACACAATGGAACTTATTGGGAGTGAATCGGGGCTCGTTACAATTTATAGCAAAATAAATTGTCGGAATAAAATCAAAGACAGTTATTCGTTATTCAACGATAACCGTCCAATGTGAGTAAAACTCACCAACTCTACCAGTTCATATTTTTATAATGTATTTTTAGAATTGATAAATGATGATTGATTGTTGTGTGTTGACTGTTTGGTTGAATTGCTAATTTATTAGTTAGAAATATCGATATAGTTATATATATCGTTAATCAAATATTGATTCTGTTTATCAGAATATTTCATAGTGAAATGAAATTGATGTGAATTATATTGTGTAACATCTGTGATGCACGGAAACAGGTCGGTGGAATCCAACTGGATTCCTCAACATTTATATTACTATTTTTCATATATTGTAATATATGACGTGATATATAATCTGTTGTTAATTATGTGTGTTTGAATGATATCGATCATTGTGAATTGGTGTTTTAAATTGCATAAGAAATACTGGAATATACAAAGGGAATTTTCAAAGTGTATATTGAAAATAAATTATAATTGTAAACAAATATAATTGAAATGGAAGTATTTGTAAAACAAATATAATTGAAATGGAAATATTTGTAAACAAATAGAATTGAAAAGGGAACATTTGTAAAATATTTATAAATAGAATTAAAAAAGAATATTTATTTGTTAAATAAATAAAACTGAAAAGGAAATATTTATTTTTTAAATAAATAAAATTATAACAGGAATATTTTTTTGGAAAATAAATAGGATAAAAAAAGGGAATTAACGTGATATAAAAGAGTTATGAGAAGATTGTTTAAAGTGGACATCAGTTAGAGTTAATCAATTAGAATTTATCAATTAGAGTTATTGAATAGAGTTAATCAATTAGAGTTAATCGAATTGTGTTAATTGATTAGAGTTATCGATTAGAGTTATCGATTAGAGTTAATCGAATAGTGTTAATTGAATAGAGTTATCGATTAGAGTTAATTGAATAGTGTTAATTGAATAGAGTTATCGACTAGAGTTAATCGAATAGTGTTAATTGAATAGAGTTATCGATTAGAGTTAATCGAATAGAGTTAATTGAAAAAGGAATTATTCGAATAGAGTTAATTGATTAGAGCTAATCGAATATAGTTTATTCGAATAGAGTTAAAGGAGTTAATCAAATATAGTTTATTCGAATAGAGTTAAAGGAGTTAATCGAATATAGTTTATTCAAATAGAGTTAAAGGAGTTAATCGAATACAGTTTATTCGAATAAAGTTAAAGGAGTAATCAAATATAGTTTATTCGAAAGGAGTTATCGAATATAGTTTATTCGAAAGGAGTGAATCAAATATAGTGTTCGAAAGGAGCTATCGAATATAGTTTATTCAAAAGGAGTTAATCGAATATAGTGTTCGAAAGGAGTTATCGAATATAGTTTATTCGAAAGGAGTTAATCGAATATAGTTTATTAAAAAAGAGTTATCGAATATAGTTTATTCGAAAGGAGTTAATCGAATATAGTATTCGAAAGGAGTTAATCGAATATAGTTTATTTGAAAAGGAGTTAATCGAATATAGTTTATTCGAAAAGGAGTTAATCGAATATAATTTATTCGAAAAGGAGTTATCGAATAGAGATTATTCGAAAGTGAGTTATACGTTGAAATTCGATTATATCGAATTCGGGAAAGTACTATTCACTTTCCGTTTTTAATCAAGATTTATTTATTCATTAATAAATTAGTTGTTTGTCTATTTATCCAAATTAATAAATAAAAGTTATATTAAAGTTATTATATTTCAGAAGCATGGGATTATAACCCTATTGTTAAAATCAAAAGATATTCTGTAAAAGAAGTGGATTCGTAAATAGAATCCGAGAGTTACGTAAGGAAGTTTGTTAAAGATTTAAAAGGTGAACTATGTCTGTTTCGAAGTTAGAAATGTTGTTCAGTTAAGGTCTGGGAGGTAGTTATACCCCAACTTGATTGACTTCGTTTTTAACTAAGGAATGATTAAGGTTTATTAGTGAAGGTTGGTTAAGTGAGTTTAATTGATGAAGGTAATGGTTTGAGTGGCATAGCGATGTTTTATTTAAACATCTGTTTAAATCCGATGAATGAGTTTTGGAAACGTTTTCCAAATATAATCAGAGATATTTTCTAATCATAGAAAATGAAATGTTTAATGAGAAAGAGTACTGGAATGACAGTGATACGCGAAAAAGAGATGGAAATGTTTTCTAATGATTAATAACGTATATTTTCTAAATTTAGAAAATAAGGAAATGTTGAATGTATGGAAACGGAAAATGAATAAATTTATGAACTAAAGAGATAATGTTAAATGATGATTGACCGATATAATTTCCATTTGGAAATAATATCGTTGTTTGCACACGTGTTTTTCTTTGATAGTTAACTCACCGACTATCGAAGCTTTTGACCATTTTTCCATTGTCAATACGGAGAGACCGGGATCAGATTCATTATCTGAAAACCACTCTGTATGGACGTTAGCATTGTGATCAAATATGATGAAGATTTGAAGATGGAGTTTGTGCAAGGGTCGTTCTATCAAATCCTAGATAGAAATTGCCTAAGATGGATTTACATAATAGTGCCTTTGGTTTGTCTAGTCCCAAGACGACCTGTATGGAAGAATGTCTGACAAAGTATATTTAATGGATCGCGTAAGTTGATCTCTTCAAATGTATTTACGTTTGGTGGCAGAGGAATTCGTTTCTCTTAGCTATATCCTGTTATATTTTTGGGGAACTCAATTTGTGATTTGGCGGGTATGACGATGTGACATTCAAAGTGAATGAATGTGTGATCTGTTAGAGATAAGTGTGGCCTCTAGCCTCACAACCGGGAAATGACAAAAATTGGGCAGGCAGCATGGCTAAGTGGGTTACTTCCAATTAGGGTGTATTGTCACCTAATCTAGAGTTTCATTTACTTCTTTAATCTATTCGATGCTGTCCCATTTGGGAAACGGTTGCTCATCCTAACCATTGGTGATATACATTCGATACACTCAAGCGAAATGAGTGGTCGGTTATGTATGGCCGAGTTGCAAGATGTTCTTGTTGAACCCAGTGTATTCCTCTCTAGAGGTACACTATCGGAAGGTGGTTCCATACCTTGTCATAGTTTGTAATTTATTATCCAATAAGTGCTCGCGGTTCTGATTGTATACTATATATGTAAAACGTTAGATGAAAGCATTTCTGCTAGATGATTATTATATTGTGATTGATAGACACTATTATAATATCAAAAGGGTTTTGATATAAAGATTATCGTTTCTTTCAAAAGGATTTTGAATGTTAAATCAAATGTTTTGGATTCTCATAAGGGAAAAACCCGTTCCGTTATACAGCGTGGTCTTATGAGACATCATTTAATTACTCACTGTTTTAAATGGTTTTACTCATATCAGTCCCATGACTGACCCAGAGTTTATTTTGTTTTGTTTTCCCTAAACTCTTGGGTGCCCAATTTTGTATGGGTAGTCAAGTAGTCAAGATTTTACAGATATACTTGGAGAGCTTGGAGCAGGAGGCTTCAGCCGCATTTATATAGCTATTGTTTATTTCCGTTGTGTTGTAAGTGTTATACTCTGATAACGTTGCTGTATACATATACTGATTTTATTTCAAAATTATGTATCTATTATATATTGTTCGTTTCGCTGTGAGATTCGTGTTTACGCTGATGTTGTATGTTCTTCTTCTTCTATTCTAAGTTTCTATCTTATCTATTCTCACCGTCTAATTTCTTTCATGGACTATTCGGTGTTTTCAATGCTTGAATAGTCGACATGGTGTTGTATGCCGATATCCAAGATTGCGAAAACCCGGGTAGTTACAAATTCATCATTGAAATAAATTAAAGTCGAGTAAGAAAGACGAAGAAAAACATAAAAGAAAATCGAATTACGTTCTCTCATGAGTCCTAATTTAACTAATTCCCCTGATCTTTTAACCTATGCTCTGATATCAAATGTAACACCCCACACTTTTCTACTCCCAAATTTCGAAAAAAATCGAAAACACATCCAAGCATGGAGCGTGTATTTCTGGTACCTACAAAAAACGAGCATGAGCATAACCAGAGTACGATAAAATAAAACTCACAACGAAAACAAAATAAGTTAACTAGTATTAACTTAAGTAACAACTTTTTCAAAGTAAGTTACTTTGTCAATACCGAGCATGAGAGAGAATGAGAACTGAAAGCCAAACTAAACACCTATAAGAAACCGTCCTTCTCTAGAAAACCTAGGTGGTTGTAATGAGGAGTGGGGTCAAAACAACAAAATTCTGGTGAACAGGAAATGTACAACACAGATTATAATACACAGATGCATCCCGTTTGGTTCAACCAAAGATGTATGCCTACCAAGATTAGTGATTCTAGCCTAACCTTGTAACCAAAGATGCATCCCGTTTGAACATTTTAGGCCTACAATTCCCAAATTCTTATAAATCTACAATTTATCTTAAAAGGGGATAGTTTCATATCTGTAGAGATGTAAGCAAATAGGAAGAGAGGAGAGAATCTGATTTGGAGCGTCAGTTTGCATTCTTTTCCATTGGATCTAATAATCCTCTCAATTCTATATGAATTTGGTTTGATTTGTTGTATAAGAATATATTTTTGATTAAGAAATTAGGTTTGGAGAATGAGGAAAATGGAAGAGCTACGCTACTGCCCACTGATTCGTATGGAAAATAATGAGGCCTTACCCCCTTATTTATAGGAGTGGAATTGGCCTTGGATTGTTAGATTTGATTTATTAAATATTTGTGCATTCATTTATAATATTATATACTTAAAACCCTAACCGTCACTGCCTGGGTCGACCAAATGGTCGCAGCCAGCAGTCGACCGCCGGTCAAACACCCTGATAGATCGCTTGGTCGACCTGGCAATGAGGTGGCAGAGGGAATTATTTAATTCTATGTGTAATATATTCATATTTATTTATTTTCTATACATTTTTGTATTTCATCCGTAACTTTTTCATACGGACTCTGTTCGAGAAACTCCAAACATGAAAGTTGACCAGAATTCCAAGACGAACGCATCGGTTAATGTTTTGTGGACAAATGCCATCGTTTGTAGAAATACTATTTTTGAAGTTCTAATAAATAAACTCTTATTGCCAAAATTCCGGGTGGTTACATGACCCATCCAGAACTCTTCGTTGGTATGACACATTGATATCGTGTCACCCTTATACCAATGTAACTTGTAATATTATTAAAATTCTGCATGCTAGGTTGAGGATATGATTTAATGGATTGTTGACTGGTAGATTCGCCGCTCGTGGGTGATAGGCGTGCAGAGTGGTTTTTGTTTGCTTGTCCTTGCTTGGGATTTCTGGGGCGAAAGTAATAAAGGGGGGAGAATGTAACGACCCGCATTTTACATATCGGAGAATCATAAAATATTGTTATTTAATTCCCCAAGAATCGGATCACTCTCATCTTTTGGTATGTTGTTCATAGGGATGTGGGACATGTCCATTATTTTTATCAATCTTGTTTATGACCATTTTGGCCCCTATTGTTTTTGTTTAGGTTATAACTTTTGAATAGGATTGAATCAAGAGCTAGGATCAATTTTATTGGGTTGGAAACTGTGTTTTCAATTCCGTAGGGTGGTCATACTAGGGTTTTGGCTGAGCATTTTGGGAGAAATCGCTATTTTAGTGTTGCTTATTTTCTGGATAGGCTAATTAGTCATTAGTGGAATGATTAGTGAGGCCCATTATGGCTAGGGGCTCTTGGCTATAGAAAGGAGGGTAGGGGTAAAGAGAATTGCTTAGTCTCTTCATTTCTCACTTGGTTGGGTACTTGTGATTCTCCGGCCCAATCAAATATACCTCCACTTCATTTCCATTCATAGATTTAAGAACTAGGATTGTAGATCAACATTTAAGAAGGGTAGATCGCATCAATTGAGTTGATTCGGAGGTCGTTCTTCTTTGTTCGGAATTAGAGATTGTTGATTTGAAGTTATTTCGTGGATTTTGTAAGTGATAAGCATCTCTCACACGGATTCAATCAAGTATATAGGTTTGTTTGATCTTAATTTCATCCATAAGTAATATTCACCTAAATCTAAACGACGTAAGTATACTTTGAATTCGGATCACACAATAGGATCTAATCTAGCAAGTTATAATGGTTAATTCGTACGTTAAACATTGAAATCATATGTTTATGCAAGTTGAGATCCAATTATCAATTTGTTTATTGTTTTATTATGATTTGGTGAATTTTATATGATTGTATGATGAGTATTTACTATGTTAATGTTGATGTGATGAATGTTTGTAGTGTTATTGACTATTTGGTTGAAATTGGATGATTTGGAGAAATTGTATGCATAGATGTTCATCGTTAAAGCTTAGATTGGATGGATCGGTCGTGATCCATTGATCGATCAGGTCGTGTACGCTTTGGATCGATCGCACGAGGTGAGGATCGGGCTTGGCTCCTGGGAAAGCTTGGATTGGACATGATAGAAGCATGGGGTAGAGGCAGTCTTGGGTTGGCCAAGACGTTGGATCGTGGATCGCATGTGTTGAGTTCAGGTCGACCAGGACTTGATCGCATAAGTGATGGGTTGATCGGCTTATAGATGGATCAGGTCGGTGTTGAGGTGGACTGCGTGGATCGTGGAGTGAGTGGATCACATGGATCGGGTGTGTGGAGATCGGATCACATGGGTTGTGACTCGTGTGTACATTGTGAGTCGTTTGGTGCATGGATCGACCAAGTCGTTGGATGATGGATCGGCAAGAACTGTAGGTCGGGTCGAGTGTGATTGCATGGATCGTATGGCTCAACTAATGATAGATCGGGTGCAAGCAAGGGGCGACTCATGATGGATCATGGGCGATCCACTGGGTGGATCGTGTACGATCCATTGATGGATCGTGTGCAATCCATTGTCGGGTCGTGTGCAATCCATTGTCGGGTTGTGTCCGATCCATGAACGGGTTTCAAGTGACCCATCACAAAATGGTCCGAATGAATTGATTTTTAGCAAGATCGATGTGCATGGTTTACGTAGGCTATCTATGAAGTTTGGTAGTCGTAGGACCTAACATAATGAAGATATGACTCAACGAATGTTATGGCTTAGATGTTGAATTTAGGTGGAATGCTCGAAGCATGATTAAATGATCATTGATCGCAAGATAATGTAACGAATTCATAAAGATGACTCAAGGTGATTTGAGCTCGTAGATAATGGTTGATTGAGATGGTGGTTGAGCTTATTTATGTAGTCGTCAGTGAAGACGACTAGTGTTTTGAAGCTCCAAGGGGTTGTCGTTAGTAGGAGTTTCTAGCTGACTCAAAAGCAGGGGTACAATGGGGATGCCCAAAAGAATAGGTGATTAGTCGAGTACCTTGGAAAGTCATGATGAGCATAGACATGAGTCACAATGGCGTATGGAGTTTTGCTAGAACCAGGGTTACCATTATCCCTTGACGGATGGTACGGTGGGTCAATCGTACGATTAACGATGGATTCAAGGCAAGGCAGACAGTGATAGCCGGAGTCATGGATATTATTGTTTGCTTGTATCGTCTTGTATGGATTATTCGACGTCAAGGGAGATATTTCTTGGGTGCTTATCTAATGTTAGTTTAGGCATTCTAGGTTTGTGTTTGGGAGATATTGAACTGGATTAGAATGGTCTACATTTGATAATTGGTTGCTGTGAAAGTTACTATTTGTTTTTTCTCTAATTCTCTGGGAAGGCTATCACGGTAGGTTGTGAAGAGAAGTGGGTTTGGGAATTCTTCTTTGTTGATGTGTTGGCGGGTCAAATGATTGAACTGCCAATTATCAATATACCTTATTATCAATGTTGATAATTGTTTTATTGCTCATTAAGACTGTTGACTGACTCAAGGTTTATGTTTCCTCTTGTTACCTTGGGCTGTTCATCCATATTGTGGATGGGCAGACTAGATGACAGGTATTAGATCTTGATGAGGACGATGATGCTGAGTGATGACGAGCTGGAGACTTACGTATTGATATCTACTATACATATTTGTTGTTTCCACTGATGCATGTTACTCTAAGTGAACTTGTAGTGAAACTTTTTGTACAGATTCAGATATATACGATTGTTTGTATGGATATTCTCATGGTGATATGTAAAGATGGAATTCTGTTCAAATGTGCTTCAGTATATATCCTGTTGTATATGTTCTATAGTATTTTATCCCTGCACTGTGAGTTATACGACAGGTTCCATGTGTGTTATTCTACCCTGATGATCATCCATAGCTGTCTGGCACGTCTTTCATCGCACTTTTCCTTTGTAAAGTGCAGGAGTTATGCGCGGTCGTCACACATGCACTATTTAATATTAATTAGCAACATAATGCATTAAATTTTAATTCCACTATCAAGATAATTACCATAATCATATGTTGATGAAGAGGTACATTTTGTTCTTATGTTTGATTAAGCATACGTTGTTTGATTTGACAACATAAGCTCTCAGTGCTTGGATTGCCTTTCGACATTCGTTGTGGCTCCCAACTTCGTCTCGGAATAGGGTAAGTTTTCCCAGCTTTGTTTGTTTTTTGGCTAGGTCGCTCTTGTCGTGCTCCTGTTCCACTACGCATGTCCCCCCTTAACTTCTAATGTTTTGTTTAGTGAACAGGTCTCAGGTTGCTGCTATTGGATTAAGTCTTTGCTCCTTCCCTAGATGTGGTTTTGGTTTCTGCTAATCGTGGGAGATGTTGCAGGATGCTTTTTGGGATTTCCTTTTGTTGGTCCTCTGGATTTGGAGCGCTTTTTCTATGTTGACCATTTGCTTAGGCAGTTTTGGACCAGGCATCATCTGTGGAGGCTACCCCGACTTTTCAATGTTTTACCAAGAGTATACTTGTTGGTGCTGGTTTTGCTTTTAGGTTGTATGAGTGGTGATTTACTGTATCCCTTTGTATTATGTCTGGTTTGTTTCTTTGGCTCCGTTTGTGTAGGGTTTTAGCTGTTGCTATACCATTTTTATGCGCCATTGCAGGTGGGCTATTATCTCGTTTTTGGTATTTATATATTTCTGTTTTCTTAAAAAACCATTTTTTTTCCATAAATATACAACTTCCATTAAATACAAAAAGAGAAGATCATAATTACATCATTTATGTTAACTTTTTATGATTTATAAGAGCTATATTATCTCTAAATTGAAAGGGTTTTGCTACTTATATGTGAATACATAATAACAATAGTGTATTAAACATAAAAGAGAAGAGGGAAATAAGTATGAAATAATAACATATAACTAACTTGCATAAAAGAAACTAATCTATTTGTAAAAAGAAAAGAAAATAGAAAAAGAACACAAGTAAAGCATAAAAGAGAATATATGCATAAAAAACATAAAAGAAAGTAGTATAAAAATAAGAACAAGGCTAAGAAACCATCTTTTTTACAACTTGCATGAGATACGTGTGTTTACATGAAAAACGTGAGGAATTATTTATACATGCCTAAAACGCTGATACATATTTATCAAATTATCCTAAATATCACTGAGAAAGTGTAGGCTTCAAGTAATCATTAGCCGTTAACTAATTCTCCACTAATTTTATTTTTACTTTGGTTTAATTTATGTTAAGTGGTGGGTAGATGGACTTCTCCATGTTGTAGGAATTGATTTATTTTTTCATGCTCATGTGCTTTAACACTTGTGTGTGATATATTTTCATATAGCCTCTTTTATTTGCACCCATTTCCTAAAACACAAAATGAAAATGTACAAGTAAATTTTCTTCAAATTGATTCATGCCTAAAATGGTCGTATCAACTTTGTATAAGCGAGTGAAAAGTGACATGAAAGTATTTTTGTATTTTCGTATAAGACATGTAAAAGCACTATGTACAGATGTGGACCACCATGGTGTTCAGTATGCATTTTATGTGCATCAGCTGCAACCGATCTGAAACGCATTAAAAAGAGAGAGAGAGAGAGAGAGAAAGTGAGGAGCAAAACCAAGAAAAACGCACACATGATCGTGTGTACAGATGTGGACCACCATACCCGACAATGATCTAAATGCGTTTTAATGTACTTAGGACACAGTATCAAAGTGTACTCATAAACAGACAAGCACATGTACAAACATGGTGTTCAGTATCCTGATTTGGTAGGGATTGAACATGTACCTATAGACTCCGGAGAGTGACACAATTTAGATTATTAAACACTCTTGACTCAAATCAATGGGACTAATTGAACCGAGCGAAGATAATGAGCCTAAGATGTGCATTCAGATATTTTACTAACTGAACCTAACCAGGCATCGTGTGGCGGTTCAAAGAGACAACTTTTCTACAAGGGAACCCATGAGAAGACGACAACTGATTTGAAGACAGAATAACATTTCATCAAATAATAGAGACTAACTCGATTCAAAGAACATAGAGTTTAAAAAATCATACTTTGAGGGATAAATGTTACCCGATATTTTGGTTTGGCTACTCCAGATTACTTAAACATTTATATATTGTCAAGTAAATGACTCAGAATGACAGTATGAATGCTCGGATGATAAGCCTAGACATAGTCATGGGATAGCAGTTAGACAAACTCAGAAGAACAGTGTGATGAAAGGCTCAAAATTGAGATCAAAAGATCTTGAAGTTCGAATTGATATGCATGCAACAACGTAGATCATGTCATTTCAACACTTAGGGCCAAATTTGGGTTGAAGTACTCAGGCCGGTGAAGAATCATCACTTTGGGCAAGCACACAACTCAAAAATGGATTTATTCAGCCACAAATGCAGTAGGTCGGTCGGGATACAACCTAAAATACAAAGAGAGGAGACGATACCTAAACGATGATGATGTAAGCTTTTGTTCTGATATTGATCTCTCAATCACTGAGAAAATATGGGTTGGTTGCGATCCGGATTATCCTGAATTGGTATTAATTCGTAGTTTATTGAAACGATCTGACTTGTTTCATTTGATTTGGTCGTCCACATCTATGACTTCTCTGTTGATTTACTACCTGATTCAAGCTCATCTCTGCCTATAAATACTAGTTTCCTTAGAGAGTTTTAAGACTTTTTGGATTTTTGTTATCTTAATTGTTTTCTTATATTCCGGGATTTTTGCCAATTTGAATCACTGTAGTCAACAAATTAAAGAATAAAGAGCGAGAATCATTGAAGTGGATGTAGGCTAGTCATTGAACCATTGTGCATGTTGTGTGTTGACTTTCTTCAGATTTCATACAATTACCTCAATTTTATATTTAATTTCTTCATTTTCATATGCTCAAACCTATTTTTAGATGTTCCGCGAACTCTAGCACAAATAGATAGAAAGAAAACATTTGTTTATTCAGTTCGTAACTAGAGTATAAATATTAATTTTGTTAAAATATAAATGTTTGGATTGCCTTGCATGTTGTTAAGGAAGGAATGGCGGTTTGAATATAAAGTTCCAAATGTGACGACAGCCCACAACCCCTACACTAAACAAGAGGAATAATGCGCTGAAAGGTGTGCCAGGATGCTATGGACGATCATCAAGGTATGATAATACAACCGGTACCAGTCGTAGAACTCACGGTGCAAGAGTAAAATATAGTAGAACACATACAACAGTAATAATAGTGAAGCATCATATAACAAACTTTTGAAACCTTCACAACATCCTGAAATATTTTCCATACATCATAGGAAATATCAAAGTTTATACATAAAGCCTCACTACAACACTCATAGAGCAACTTAAACAGCGGAAACAGAAATATTAGATAGTATAAAACTGATACATAAGCCTCCAGCTTGCTCCAAACTGCAACGTCGTCCTCACTAAGCTATCACCTGTCACTTACCACATAGTCTGCCCATCCATAACCAGATGAACAACCCAAGTAATAAGAGGGAAACATAAAACCTTGAGTCAGACAACAATCTTAGTGAGCGATAAAACAACTAACTAACATCATCAATAAAGTATATGAGAATGTAAATAAACGGACCAATCTACCCACAACACCAGAGAAGAACTCGACCCCATCTTCCCCACATCGGACAGTGATAGCCTTTACATGGAACAATTTAACCATTCATCCATGGAAACTAGAACAACCATTTATTCATGGCAATCAGAAACAACCATCAATATCCCTTATAGCATCCAAATTATAGATCTCACGTAAACCAACCTAATCGAATTCAACATCCCTCAAGCACAAACCCCCAGACACCCAAGGAACATCTCTTTCGACGTTGGATAATCTACGTGAGACGATACAAACAAAACATCCAGCATGCATGATAGGCTCCGGATTTCACCGCCAATCCTGCTTCAAAACTATCGCTAATTGTATGACAGCCAACCTTTCCACATGTCAAGGGCTAATGGTAACCCCAGTTCTAGCATAAACTGCATACGCCCTCCAACGATACGTATGTTTGTCCAACCTTGACAACTAGGCCTTTCAACGGTACCCAGGGTACTCGACCAGTAACCTTCCAGTCTTTTGGGTGCTCCCATTGTACCCTTGTTTTGAGCCTGCTAGAACTTACGACAAAGATAACTTCTTGGCCTTTGTATCTTTAGTCATCCAACCCAACGAATTTTCATAGCTCAAGCAACCTTCTCAAGTAACCATTATCCACCAATTCACGACCTTTGAGTTGTCATTCATTCGTTTTTCCACACCGATCAGCGAACACATTCAACACTTTGAATATTCCCACTTGAATTCCCCTCGAAGTCACAACATCACTGAACCAAATAACATCGATATATGATTCAACACCATTCATAGCGTTATATCCATTTGCTATGAAATAAACCACATTGTTCAGAAATGACCCTATGCGACCGACCCCCTGATGCGACCATCCAGATCCTGTCCGACCCAATGAGTGCGACCGACTCGGAAGCCTCCCACCATGACCGACCGACCCGACTTCTCCCAGACCAACCGACTCCGAAGCCCCTTCCCTGATCGACCGACCCAAATCCTCCCTGACCAACCAGGTTCGACTGACTAGGTTCGCTCACTTCAGAAGACCCTACAACCGACCCACGCTTTGCCTGCTGACCGACCGAACCTTCCTCCATGAACGACCCGCCGATGGGTTCCCGTTCGACCACTCTTCTCTAATGCTGACCGACCTCCTATGCCCAATATGACCGACCGACCAGGACCCTGCTCGACCGACCAGATAGGCACGACCGACCAAAAAGCTGCACAGGTCCAATCCAAGTCCAATTTTGATCAAAACTCCGCCAATCAATTATCTCGACGAAATCTATTCATCCAATTCACCAATTACAACCATAAACGTATTATGAAATCACTAACAACATGAATATGACGCATTTTACCAAAATTATGCAAATTTCACCAAAATCATGATAAATGTACATATGAACTAAATTATGGACTAACTTGCATAAACATATGAAATAGCATAGAAATTACCGGATTTAAGTTGCTAAATTAGATCCTATGGTGATTCATATGAAAATAAACCTACCATGATGTAGATCTAAGGAAAATACTTGAAATTGATGAAATTAAGATCATACAACTCATATACTTGATTGAATCCGCGTGAGAGATGCATCTCACTCACTAGTTCTCCAAAACAATCCAAAAATACTTAGATCTAGATCCAAGTAGCGAATAATTTGCTCTAAACTCTTTGATTTACGTAGATCTAGCCTTAAAGGCTGTAGATCTTCGATAATCTAAGCTTTAGTGGTGGAAAGGTGAAGAGAATGGAGAAATGGAGGAACTCTAGCTCTTCCAAATGAGAGAATGGAGAAAATAAACTATTCTCCATACCTCCTACCCCCTATTTGTAGCCTCCACCAGCCCATTAATGGACCTCCCCAAATCAGCCTATTATGGCTTACAAAAGCTAAACAGCCAACTGAAAACCTTAAAACATCGATTTCTCCTAAACCGTTGAACCAAATCTTTAATGTGACCACTCTACGGAAAGAGAAACATCATTTCCTTTTCAATGACATAGGTCTCAACACATGATTCGACCCAAGTCAAAGTTATACCTCGTACAAGACTAACAAGGGAAAAATGGTCACAAACAAAATAGGTAAAAATTATGGACATGTCTCACATACCCATAAGCAACATATTAAAATATGAGAATGATCTAACCCTCAGGGAATAAAATAAAAATATTTTATGATCTTCCAATACATAAAATGTGGGTTGTTACACCACATCACGAAATAAATTAGAGAAGTGGAGTACAAATATAGGTTCACACGTAACATCAGAGATTTCTTTTGTTATTAGAATGTGTGTGCCAACTCATATGGATGCGCCATATACAGGAGAAAGGAGAGCTTTATTCCGATCGTCGTTACATAACATTGGTATTAAAATCGAAGTTACAGATTGGGCCATGCGGGAAAGGTGATGCTCTCAAAATAATCGTAGGATCCGAGTCAAGGGGGAGACTATTAGGATTGTCTCGCATGTTGTTAAGGAAGGAATGATTACTTGAATATAAAGTCTCCACATCATGACATAAATTAGAGTAGTGGAATACGAATATGAGTTGGCAGACATGTAACATCAGAGATTATTTTTGTTACAAAGATGTGCCCGCCAACTCATATGTTTGTGCCCTATGTTTGTGCCAAACCATAGAACATTCCATTGCTATTACAACAATTCCATCAAAGTACAAAAATATAACAGAGTATGAATAAATAGTATACATCAGAAAAATACAATATCAGATATTAAAATTATATAGCAGCGGAAAAATAATACATAACACAACTGAAAGAAATACATGGATACAAAGCTTTTCGAATATAGCTCCAGCTGTAAACCAGGATCCTGTAAAATAAAAATCTGCAAAACCAAAACTACTAATTACCCCTATCGAAAATAGGGCCACCCAGAGTTTAGGTTAAAACAATAAACTCTAGGTCAGTCATGGGACTGGTGTGAGAACTAAAACAGTTATTTAAAACTTTACTTTAAAAATAAATTAAATCAAGGGACGACGCCGTATAATATGGAACGGGTTTTCCCCTAAGAATACTAGTGCAAAAAACAGTTTATAAAAAATGCAATGCTTTTCAAAAAATAAGCTATTACAAGACTCAGGTCCCATCACACAATGCAATGCAAGCCAGAGGATAGAGTTTTACCTTATAATAGCCAAACTTGCTTAGTACATTTAAAATAAATCATTTTGATATTATTATAAGTGTATAGTGTCAAAATCAACTTCAAATATAAATGTATCAATCATAGGCGGCATGGGTACCATATATCATGTCGCCATACTAGGCTCTACAATTAAAACCGAAATGTCACATATTGAAATTTGGATTCCATCTATGAGTCGAGGCTAGGGATGGCTCTTCACCGTTCGAGACACTCTAGCAAATGCCTTAGGCTGCACCCTTAACAACCTTGGATCTTCAGGGCCGGTCCTCTCTTACTTTTGAGGATTAGTTATTCCTGAACACATGTTTCCTGATCCTATCGAACCTATCCATCGACCCCGTAGTGACCGATATATCCGAGACACCTCGTTATCCATCATCCACATAAGTAAAAATATAAATGCCTGGGCTCCATACCATGACACCACCCATAGCTAGAAAGAAACGTCGTGCACTCCCTACAGTCACGATCCCATTTTTGACTCATACCGAGGTGTGAGGCTCGCGAATCAACGCTATACACAAAGCTATGCTATTTAAAGCCGTGCTTTGATCATCAACCACATGACTCTGCTTTTCAACAAAAGCCTTGATCATTTGCATCCGGGCATGCAACACTGGCAATTCATGTCATGCGACTGATGTCTATCAATATATAACCTCTAAGCTCGTACGTCTCAGAGAAGGATGTTAAGAAAGAGAATAAATTCTCCGCCACTTAACATATATATATTTAATAAAGATCAATCAACGCAGAATAAAATCCAATGTCAGACACACATCCATTTACTGGTTCGTTCTGGGTCTGAACGAAACTGGAGGCACCTTATTCCTCGTCCCATATGTCCAATACAGGAGAGAGGTCCTTGCATATCCGGTCGATCTCCAAGTACGTCTGGACGATCACCACTTATTACCTTGTCTTGGGTGTATAGCCCACTCAAGACATCAGTAATCATCCAAACGATGTGAAGACCTCCGGTCTTCAACCGTCGTCTTCATCGTCGACTTATCGTCGAATCAATTATTTATAATGGGTATAAACCCGACCTTTCCGAATAATTCATGTATCTTATAATCAAGCATTATAAAAACACAACGTACGCCTCATTCCAATCCAGAATAATCTTTTATTCAAATATCCTTTTTGCACTTTAAACCAAGTTAAGGTTTTCCAAACTAGTCGGGATTAGCGATCCCTACCGAAGTAATCATTTGTTTTATTTCTCAATCCCAACCTATTCATCCTATGGAGAAAAACTGGTAATACTCCATATCTAACACCATGGTGTTATTGGTAAATTTAATTACCATTTCGCATTCAAATATAATTAAAGATTTAACTATCTCCTAGAGTAAAACTGGTGGTACTCCATTTTCGATCATTTCCCAAATTTGATAATTTAAATTATCACATTCACTTTTCAATCTAAATAAAGATTCATTAAAACTCCACTTTGTTTCAATCTTCCCAAAAATCATTATTAATGATTATTTAACTTTGGGAAATCAAACATGCCGCATCAACAATCTACATCGTACCATTGATTTCTGGCGATATATAACCTGTAAGCTCGTATGTCTTAGAGAATGGCATTAAGCAAGAGAATAAATTCTCCGCCACAAAAACACACATATATATATATATAGTAGAGATAAACAATATGGTTTGAAATACAATGTTAGACATGTAATCCTGTCTTGGACTGGGTTAAAGAACCAATGTCATTCAAAACACAGTTCACAATAAACCCAAAATGACATTCTATTAATTATGGAGTCTTCACGGAAAAACAGATCAATATATAATCGATATCAATTTTCGTATCCGACTAATAATATAAATTGAATAATGAAAAAGCCTTTTAAATTCCATATATATTAACAGTCTTCCTCCACAGAAGCTCACTTCGATTATTACCAAATCGAATTCCATTCAATCCTAATTTATTGTATTAATTTGGAAAACTTTACTTAGGAAAATTCCCATTAAATATTAATAAAAGATTTATATATTCTAAATCACATTTCACTATTAATCGGGTTAAAGAACAAATGTCATTAAAAAAACAGTTCACAATAAACTCAATTCACATTCCATTTTATTCCAATTACAAAATATAACTGGAAACACTAATAATCTTAATTAAAAGATTTATTTTTTTCATATGGGGTTTAAGAACAGTGTTACTGAAGACACTATTCATGACAAACCCAAAATCCAATTTAATATTAAATATAAGGCTCTGAATAGAAATTATATTGGCTTATATTCAACATCAAATTCTGAAACCAACACACATTGTATGGGTAATAATGATATATATCTATCTTCCAAATTCCTCCACAATATCCGTATAGTCACGGAATCCAATATCAAAATCACCCGAAGATGATTTCTATTCAAATCCATTCTAATTTATAGATTGGAAATTTCTGGTTATATTAAAACCCTCTTTACAAATCCAATTTTTTATTTAAAAATTATTGGATTTCAAATCTAGTTAATAACTAGTTCATTTAGATAAAAATATATTTTTATCTTTATAAATGTGTAATTTTTCATCCAAATTCTTTCCAAATTATTTATTTTGATTTTACACAAATTATTAATATTTTTAATAATTTTATTAAGGCCCTTTCAGTCGATTTCCATAAACAGTCATCAAACTGCACTTACAACAACCTTTTCCAAATTTGATTTGAACAGAATTCCAAATTCAACCGTTAGATTTCAAATCTATTATATTCGTTTGAAAGCTCTTTTCGATACGAATCCATCGGTTCAGGTTTTAGGAGAGTCCAACGGTCAGATCTCCCGTAATGTCCATTTGAAGTCAATGGTCGAAATTCGTGAACGGTCGTGGCGCGGCGCGTTCTATTCAGGTCATTAAGTATATATAATATATATGTATTATATATTTCATCGATTTCCATTTAAAACGTATTTTATAAGTTCGTTTTAAAACGATTCCCACTTTCATTTTAATTTTAAACCAAAATTGAATACTTCTTATCATTATAATATTTAAATGATAATAGTTTCAAAATATCTGATTTTGAAATCATTTTCTTTTCGATATTCATTATAAAAATAAATAAAATAGATATAAATATCGTTCGCGTTAAAATGGTGCAAATCTAATCACACGGCTTCACACATTTCAATATTTTCGTGTCCATCCCAAATCGCACATCAAAATCACATTTTAATCCTTTACTGAATATTATTTTAAATATTCATTATTTTTAAAATATTCATTATTTAAAATATTCGTTCTTTCTGAATTGGAATCAGACCCAATCAATTACCATATATTGTTATTCATATAGATTTCACACAACACATGTATACCACAACAATGATAAACAATCAACCATCAGCCAGAGTGCACTACACAACTGCATAAGCATTAAATATAAATAATTAACGCTTACAACAGTCTATCAACCAGTCGATTGACATACAACTAAACAATTGGGATTAGTGTACGTCAAATATCATCCCAATACCCGTGTGGGGTTTCAACCAACAAATACTGAATATTATTTGTGTAGTTGGGCGATGTGTAAAATTTGTCATCCCAATCAATGTCAATTAAATGGGTGTAGATAAACAAATCGTCTGGTTTGTAAATGAATATTTATTTCCATTTCAGGAGAATTTTATGTAGTTCATATATACGTTAAAAATTATATTTTCAACGGTAAAATATTTATTTCAACACTTGACTATTTTATCTAGTTCATACATTCAATAAAAATAATATTTTTATTGTTTGAACATTTTATTCAACACATGAACATTTTATACAGTTCATATACACATTAAAAATTATTTTTTTAATGAATAAATATTTATTTTAGGAAATTTCGGCATTATAACGGCGCAATATTAAAACCGTGGTAATGTCTGGCATTAATCCTCTCTTGATACTGGTTTGCGCCATACACAATATTCATAACCAATTCAAACAATCCCACAATCAATTTACAGTCACAATCCAAGTTTCCATAATACAATCCAAACAAACAACTATGGTTTGTACAATAAATAATGTCGGGGGCTACAAAGCCCCGTCTGCAACCTAGTATATATTTAACCGTAAAATAATTAGAGTGAGAAGGAGTTCTCACTTTAGGATCCACTCCGTCGTGCTTTTTCTGACGTTTTGATTCACTGTTTTGATCCCAGAAATTGCAAACAAGCTCCAGCCTTCATGCCATCTTTTCATCTAGCTTAAACGCGCCATTCCGGACAACTTTCGCCTAGTGGTCTTTCTTCCGAAAATGATCCATTTCGCCGGAATTCGCTAAAAGACAGTATTTGGATAACAGACTTTGGACGCGTTTTCTGAACAACTCCGCAATCCAAAATATGACTCCCATATAGCCAAATCGAAGAGAAAACCATGCTCTTCGATTTTGGTACTTTGAAGTTTTTACCAGAAGTGCTCGGATTAGAGTTATGGGCTGAAGAGCCTCAGTGTGTTATTTGCAAAACTGAAAATATATAAAAATTGGATTTTTGGTCGGAGGGGGGCCCGGGGTCGGAGCTGGTGGCGGGGTAGGCGGTGCTGGGGATCTGGGGCTAGAGGGAGGCGGTGGCTGGCCAGAGGCAGGCAGGCCAGTGGCCGGAGTAGTTGATTTGGGGCTAGGGCACGTGGTTAGCTGAAGAAAGAGGAAGAGAGGGAGGAGGAGGCGGTGCGGTGGCTGGGATGGAGGTCCGGAGTCGCGACGAGTGAGGGGGAGGCACCTCTGGTGGCAGCACAGTGGAGTGGCTACAATTGTCATTTCTTTTTTTTCGATCTGAGAGAGAGATAGAGGGGGGATGTAACACCCCACATCTGTTAAGGTCACACACAAAAGGAATGCCTTAACTTCAATGGAGCATTATGGGTACTGGAACAGAAATATTACAAGACAGACATATATAAAACAACGGAAAGCAAAGTAGAAGTACTTCAAATCTTATTAAATATAATTGTTCACAATAAAAGCCCATCAACTTCCAATACCCAATTACATAGCTAAAATATCTGTCTTGCTCATAAACAAAGAAGCATAAAAATAAACTGTAGTATTCCCCAATAAAGCAAAGCAAGCCATAGCCAAGAGAAATCCAAGCCGTACATGAAAGAGCCTTAGAGCTTGGTAAGATCTGAACTAAGCTGTATTCCCACCCTGCGAACCTGGGGGGGGGGGGGGAAGGGAAGAAAAAGAGGCGAAACAAAACGGGTCAATCATAAAGACTGAGTAAGTCCTAGTGACTTTCAGCATAAAAATAGGTAAAGATAACATGGTATGAATAAATTGAAAATAAACGTAAGCATGATGACAAAATAAGCTACAGGCACGATACCTAAGAATAACATCATATGACTTTTGTCACGCATAACATTGTGAGGTTCCCATTCAAGACGAACTAAGTATAACTTCGCAAGATCGCAAGATTTCTCTGCTTCATCGTTAAAATATTTCTATGATACCTAATTGCTCTACACCACCTAACTAGTGTCCCAACTAGTAATCTATATAAAATGATAAAATCATAACGTGATCCCAATCCCCGAAATTAAGGTTGCTTTCACGTGAACATCTATTTATTTATTACCTAGACCTAATCTAGGGTTTTCTATCGAGCGCTTTCTAGATTCAACCAGGATTTATGCCACCTAGGTCCAACCTAGGGATTATGATACCTATTGAACACTTCTCGGATTTAGGGTTTATGCCACCTAGGTCCAACCTAGGGATTATGCTACCTACGTGTGTCATACGGCCCCCAATGATTGTAGATACCTATGCTGGTCCCACCATGGGGTGTATCAAGACCCATGGTGGCGGCCCGACGTAATTTTAGAAGGCATAGGTTATACTACTGGTGCCCCCAGTGCCCTGTTTGTCTGCTCTGAAGTGTGTGCACGCCCGCACTCCGTTAGAACCTACACTGTTGCACCCACCACCGTCGCTTTGACCGCTTACAATCAGCCCAGTAATCGTGCCCCACCCTGCTTAGTTCCAGGGTACCGTGATACATCTAGTGGGTTACTGCTGAAATGGGTCCCCGTTACTAGGGTTTCCTGCTGGTTAAGTTTGTGGGCCTATATATACAGATATTACCCACCCTCTCGTGATGTACTTATCCCGCCGATTCAAGCATGCTTATTAATGGTTAAGTTTGTAGGCCTATATTTACTAATATTACCCACCAACACGATATGTACTTAACCCTCTCCGTCCATCACGTTAAGTTGGTTAAGTGTTTTCTCTTGTTTTACTTAACCCTACCACACATCATGTTATATCGGTTAAGTGTTGTTCCTTGTGTTACTTAACCCTATCGCAAGCCTTGTTATACTGGCTAAGTGTTCTCTCTTGTGTTAACTTAACCCCACTGCATGTCATGTCATATTGGTTAAGTGTACATTGACTTAGCCCACCTACTTATCATGTTGTAATGGTTAAGTGTTACCCTCTGTTGTTTACTTAACCTTACCACGCATCACGTTATATTGGTTAAGTGCATGTTAACTTAACCCCATCCACCAGTCATATTATAATGGTTAAGTGTTACCCTCGTGTGTTTACTTAACCCTACCACGCATCAGGTTATATCGATTGGGTGTTATCAACCTATTCAAGTTAGCCCAACCCATCTGCTAGTCATGTTATAACGGTTAAATGTCATTAGCCTAGCCACGTTACTTAACCCACCCATTCATAACATACTGGTTGAGCCTACATTTATAAGTTTTACATGTTCTTAACTCATACCAGTTAGGTCCACATTTACATGTCAAATTTCCAGGTCATCCCACCTAACCCTCTAACCATACCCACGTCTTATTATGGTTAGTATTCCTTAATTCATTCATTATGACGAACGAATCATGACCTCTCACATTAGACCGTGCATTTTGTGGCCACTGGATTTGCCGGGCGGTTCCGGGCAGGTTTACACCACAAACTGGGTCTAACCTCGTGTCATCAACCGTTACGCCTACAATTTGGCCTTCGACCTCTCACATTAGACTGACACTTTGTGGCTACTGGATTTGTCGGGCGGTTCCGAGCAGATTTACACCACAAACTGAGTCTAACCTCGTGTCAAAGGTTCATTAATGGTCGTATTCCACCCAAAACCCCAATATCAGTTCATGTGTTTAACATATAGAAATGTTCATGATTCACGTTTTTGCCCCAAAACGTATTCCCGAATTATTATCAAAATTTATTATAAGGTTATGCCAAGTTATAGCCTTTTATTTACAATACAAGCCAACTACCCAAAACCCAACCTAGGCGCGTTCATATTAAAATTTCTCCAAGTCATAAATTATCATATATGTTTCAACTCCAAATTTTACATAATTAACATATGCCCAAGTTCTAAATTACATGTCAATTTTACATATGCCCAATTCCTACCAAATTTACATATGTTCAATTCATGTCGTTTTACATGTATGCCAACTTTATGTCAATTTACACATATACCAAGTTTCATGCTGCTTTACATATGTCAAGATTCATGATTTACATGTTTACAAAGCTATGCCCAATTTACATAGATCAAGTTTTATCCCCAAAATTACATGTATACTACGTTTACACCAATTTACTCATAACAAGTTCTACCCAAATTACATATATCAAGATCCATGCCAAATTATATATATATCAAGATCCATGTCAAATTATATATGCCAATCCCCATTCTTGCAATTACCATTATAATGACAATACCCAAATATCAAGTTTCATGTTATTGGTAAATTATCCCCAAACATCCAATTTTCATATTATGCCTTCGATTCCACCAAACACATATATTCCACTAGGCAATATTCCAATATTTCCCCTGTATACCATCGCACGCATATCGTAGTTTAGGCCTAGGTCCGAAATTGACCTTGGTTCATCAAAAGAAAATAAATAGGGGAAGGTAGAATTTTGCATCAAAATAAGATCAGAGAGAAAAACATCATCACAGGCATGAAGATTACAACTTGGTAATGAATCAAGAAAACTGATTTACAACAGGCTGAATAGATCATAAACTAGACATAGGAATAAAGATAGACAAGTCTCAAAACTCAAGATCCAAGAAGCAACAGAAATAGATCGATAAACATACTTAAATCCAAATTCACTTCATCACATGCCCATATTATATTTAAAAATTTTAATCTGAAAATAACTAGAACTTACAGGGCATAGCTAACGAATTAAGAACTGAAATTGTCATCGAACGTTGTAGTAGTGTTGATTTATGGTTTGAACCATTGTTGAAGCTTTGTTCTTCGAATTGATTTGAGTTTGAATGCTTGTACTTTGATTTGGAGGCGGTGACCATGGTTCAAGAAGGAGTTTAACAGCATAATAGTGCAAAAATGATTTGTTATGAATTAGGTTAGGTCTAAGGGTGTTTTTATAGGTGTAGCAACTAGTTTAGGCCCTTAGATTAACCCTAGAATCAATCCGGACCATCAAAACATGTCTCGGGTCAAAATAGGCCGACCAGGTCGACCTGTAAGGGGGGAGGCTGACACTATGGTCAACCTGGGGGGTAGGTCGACCCTATGGTCGACCTGGGGGGGGGGGTAGGTTGACCCTATGGTTGTGTAACAACCCGTATTTTTAATAAGATGTTATAATGTAAATCAAGGAAGAATTAAATTCTAAAATATGAAACAAGGGAAACGGGCTGTGCCATTGCGTTCGTCTCGGAAAAATACGCGAAATAGAGTCCGAGTTTTCGAAAAACGGAGTCCGTATGACCAAGTTATGGCCCAATGAAGTTTTCAGAAAAATCTAAGCATGAAAACAGTTCAAATTCGAATTCAGATTCGAATTACAACCAAGGCAGAATGGGCGGGAATTTTCCCGCCCCAGGCAGGGTCGACACCAGTGTCGACCCCCTCAATGGGTCGACACCCATGTCGACCCAGGGGTCGACCCCCCCGGTCGGACCAATTTTTCTGGTGCACCTATTTTGGCTGTTTGGACCCGTTTTGGAGGCTAGTGACGTGAATTGATGGCCCAGATCTGAATTAGGGTTAATCCTATGGTCTATATTAACCTAATCATCTATAAAAAGACCCTAATACCTAGCCTAAATCATCATAAATCAATCCTATAACTAAACTATGCCAAAAATGTTTAATCATGGCCTCCACCCTCTTGTCATATCCTCCATCTTCATTCATATGAGAGTTTCTAAGCTTGTTTGAGAGTTTCTAAGCATGATTTAAGGCCAAAGTTCAATCTTTCTTCATCAAAGCAAGGATCTTTTGCTTGTTTCTCAAGGGTTTTCATTGGAGCTTATCATTTGGGAGTGTTTAGAGTTGCTAATGGCTTCGTCTCAATCTTATTTATATTTTATAAGTCTTCATAGCATTGTAAGCCCTATACTACTCTTAGATTCTAACTATGAAGTTAAATGTGACATGTTGCAAGTTTGAGTTTGGGCCTAAGTATGATATGTGCTTTGATCCAATCATGTTATGCATAGATTTACCCTATGCAAGTTTGTAAAGTTATCACCTTGACTTTGTGCATAGAAAGCTATGACCTTTGATTTGGAATGTTGCATTATGCAACATGAGAACTCTCACAACCTTTATGATAACTTGCATATAATGTTATATGCGAACTTCTAGTCATTATCCTATGTCATCTAGGACCATGTATCACCTATTCGCTAAGTTCGAATGTTATGCATGTAACATGTAAGTTTAAATGAACATATTTATGCCTCATATGCCACCATGTTTAACTTGTGGCCAACCTTATTACCTTATGCCCTTTTGTCATGCTTTTCCCAAGTTCCCTCTTTTGATCTATGTTATGTTATGCGAAACGTACATGCGATGGGAATGCGTTGGGTTTGGGGTAATATTAATGACATGAGAACATGACTTGAAAATATGACATGAAAGTTTGACATATGTTTATGCTTGAAAACATGGACTTGGACATGACTTCTAGAAAACATGAGAATGGCCAACTCGAGGTTGGGTTGAGTTTGTAGCATAAATCTACCCGGAACCGATCGGCTTAACTAGTGGCTACAAGCAATAGGACCCAATGTGAGTAGTTGGTCATGTCGCACTTGAAACCCGAGGTTAGACTAAGTTGTGGTGTAAAGCTACCCGGACCCGCCCGGCTTAACTAGTAACCACAACGAGGTCTAATGTGAGAGGTTGGGTGCATTAAGTTAATTAATGCCACATGGTAAGGTTAAGTCATGGACTACTTGAATATACTTAACCAATTAAACACGATGGATTGGTAGGGTTAAGTCATGGACTACTTGAATATACTTAACCAATTAAACCTGATGTATTGATAGGGTTAAGTCATGAACTGCTTGAATACATTTAACCAACTCAATACATGGTTAGGATAGGGTTAACCACACTTAACCCACTTGAAATCCTAGTTACATGGTCCTTTTCAGCAGTAACCAACTAGGAAGTATCATGGGTACCCTGGACTAGGCTAGGGTGGGGCACGATTACTGAACTGATTGTAAGAGACCAAAAGAGACGGCTGAAGGGTGCACCGGTTGTTCAGGCGGACCTTGGTCGTGCACATTAAGTCCGGAGTTGAACATGGGCACCAGTAGGTTTAAACTGGGCGTGCTTGAATTGTGTCTGTGGTTTACACCTTAGGGCTGGATACACCCTGGGGTGGACCTAGCACAGTTAACTACATTCCACGATTAAGCCGTATGACACCGATACACGACGAGTTAGGCTTATAAGGAGCCGATCGACTAGACCGGGTAGTTGGACCTCGATTTAGGTCTTCTCATGATGTGGGCCAGCTTTGGGCCAAGGGATCATTTCTTGTTTATACTTGACATGGATTGGAATACTAGTACACACCTGGTGCAACTTAACCTTGTATATGCGATGCCACACTTGATCTATCTTGTTAACTTTTCACCATGCCAGTTATCACCCTCTATCTCATCCCTGTTTACATGTTCAGTTAACTTTACTAGTTTTTATACTAATAGTAGATAGGACTTACCAGTCTTTTTGACTGACCCGTTTTCTTTCGCCTCTTTTCTTCCGTTTCCCCCCTTAGCTGCTTTTCTGGATAGCTCATGTACGGTTTGGACTTGAGCTCGCTATGGCTTTATTCTACCTTGGAGATAGTTACTTTATGTTATTTCCAGTTTTCAGTTTATGTTTCTAGACTATGTTTTGTGGAAAATAATGACCAAGTACTTTGATGTAACTTGACTATGGTTTTGAAATGTTAGTTTTATCCGCTGCTTTATTCACTCTATTTTTTTTTACTTATATGTTCTGTCTTGTGATATCTGCATGCATGTTACCTCGTTTAACGCCCCTCCAAAGCTAGTGTGCTTGCAAGAGTAGTATTGGCGGAGGTGGGGTGTTACAGGTCGACCCCCTGGTCCAGTGCTGCCTGAAAACTGCTGAAACTTGTACAGACCATAACTTCTTCATCCGGACTCCGATTTTCGAAAACTGGACTCTATTTCATGTAAAATTTCGAGACGTACGCAATGGCGTAACCCGTTTCCCCTAATTCTGAATTTAAAATTTAATTCTGCCTTGATTTCTTGTTTTAACATGTTATAAAAATACGGGTTGTTACAGGGGAGGGTTTATATAAAAATATATATTTAATTCAACTTAATTCCAAAAAGTAAATGTTCAATTCAAACTCTAAGCCGAACCCAACAACTGTCACCTCTAGCTACATACCCCCATTCCGAACACAATGAGATATGTCCTGTAATCCAATTCGACTATTTCAATCAGTTTTCGTTAAAATTAAAATATAAATTAATATAACGTTCAAAATTGATTTCAGCGTACATTTTAATTTACCGGGGCCACATACTGACTCCAAAAATTCCAGAAAAATAAATCTAACTATGTTTTGATGTTACGGTCCTAAAAAAACTAATTTCATCAAATTTGGAGACCGTTTGAAAAATGGTCATTTTCCAGTCGATAAAATTCAAACTAAAAGTATCAAACAGGTTGAAATTCACCACTCTCACATATTAATTCCAAAAATTATGAAAATTGGAATCTAGCAATAATTTGACATTCTGGATCCAATAAAGGTGGTTGCGTCGAAAATGGAGGTCGTTTGCAAAATGATTATTTTTATGGGCTATATATTATATTAAATATATGTAAATTCCATAGCGACTATTTTAAATTTTAAAGTGGACATAACTTTCAATTTATACTATAAAATAAGAGTTTTTCACATTCCTTAGAAAGATACAGTTTAACAGATTCAAATATTTCTAGTTTTACTGAAATCCAATTTATTTTGAATCCTGTATATTCATTTGAAATTTAAAATCGAATTTTCAAACTACTGCGCAATTTCAGGCACGTTTTATAATTAAAATAAATTTATTCATTCTAACTTCGTTTAAAGTAAAATTTTAGTCATTATTATTTAAAACAAATTATTTTTGAATCTTTGAAATTCATTAAAATAGCTAAAATAAAAAATTTAAATTGGTTCTGAAAATCTGAGTTGTTACAAATATGGTTTCAAGGTACAAGTTAATCTGAGGATCACTTATGCATCTTATTCTACCTTCAATATTGGACACGTTTTTGTAATTTTAGTAAAGTCATATAACTTTTGTGTTACGTTCTAAACTTATAGGCTTCATTTCACTTAAAGCAATTTTATTGGAGTAAACATCTTTGGATTAGAAGATAAGACCTGAATTCATAAGTACTTACTAAATAATGAATGAGGTGATATCATTTAAAGCAAATATTTTACGATGTATATATAATAATAATAAATATTTCAAAGCATTATATGTTATGGGCATCAAAAAGATTCGACAATGATTTTGGATGAAAAATGAAAACCCTGAGGGAGCTAACATTAGATCGACGTTTTTCATTGGCATTTCGGTTCCGACATCTGTCAACAAGTTTGACCATAGCTTTAAACGATGATGATGTCCAAAGCCATGTTCTTGTCAAAGGCGAAGCTTACTCATCTACGGCGATACTACACAAACCGTCTAATCTTAATGCTTTGACCACTAATATGGCGATTAGGCTGAGGAAATTTTATAATTTATTAGAAGAAAATCCCGACATCGGTTTGTTATGATGAAGGGGAGCGACAGACATTTTGTGCCGGAGGCAATGTGGTTGCTCTTCATAATTTAATCAAAGAAGGGAGATTGGATAAATGCAAGGAATATTTCAAGAGCCTCTGCTTGTTCATTCACATTCTAGGAACATATTTGAAACCACATGTATCTATAATGGATGGTATTACCATGAGAGGTGGGACACAGGAGTGTCAATTACTGTAACATTTCGAGTTGCAACAGATAATACTATCTTCTCAATTCCGGGAGTTCATATTGGATTTCATCCTGATGCCGGGGAATCCTTTTACCTTTCTCATCTTGCTGGTCATGTAGGAGAATATTTGGCATTAACTAGTGAACGAATCAAAGGAGTGGATCTGCTTCCAGTTGAGTTTGCAACCCATTTTGCGGCAAGCAATAGCCTTAGTTGGATAAATGAGTAGCTTCCTAAGCTACTTACAGATGATCCCTCGGTCATAAATTCGTCTTTTACTGAACATGGTGTCAAGTATTCTGACAGTAAGAGCATTATCCATAGACCTGAAGGAATCAAAAAATGTTTGGGTTAAGATACAGTGAGGAGATTATTGATGCTTTGGTCCAAGCATCAAACTCTTTTACCAGGCCTATGTCTAGATATTCTTCCTTACATGTTTTGGCTTATCTGGGTAGGATATCTAGACACAACATTTTGTTTACCATATACTAGCTGCATATGATAATATTAGTAAGATCTAAGGAAGAAGAGGCAGCCATTTCAAATGAAGATTGGTGTAAATTGACACTTAAGAGAATGAAAGAGGCATCTCCTTTGATTTGAAGGTTTCCTTGAGATCTATTAGGGAAGGAAGACATCAAACACTTGACGAGTGTCTTGTTCGTGAATTCCGCTTGTTCCTTCATGGAATATCTAAAGAGATTTCACCTGACTTATTTGAGGGTGTGAGGGCACGGCTAGTAGAGAAAGACCTTGCTCCTACGTGGGATCCCCCAACTTTAAAGCACGTATCAAATGATAGGTTGATCAGTATTTCTTTCCATTAGTTGAGTTTGAGCATGAACTAAAGTTACCTACCCATTTAAGAGAAGCTTTTATTTAATCTCCCCTTCATTTAGGGCTAGCTTATACAATTTGTATAGCTAGTTTAAGAGTACAAACGGTTAATAACGAGAAGCATCTTAGCATTTCTTGCAAGGAAGGCCTTATCCTTTTTTGTTACTTGGAGCATGTATTTGGTACCATTCATTAAATAAAATGCTTTGCTTAAAAAAATGTTATAGCATAGAAAGTAATTATTTCATTTTTGTTAAGGAGTGAATGAAATTTCAATTGGAAAATATTTTTAATGTGCTAATTTTGGTAAGGTGTCAATGTCTTATCAAAATAATTTACTACCCATGAAATGTTTATTATTCCGGTAATAGTTCGGATCCATTTAAGTCAAGCAAGGTAAAAATAATAATGAAATACTTTGAATTTATTAAAAATGGAAGTCAAAACTTTAAAAATGTTATCAAAACTTTGAATTTCATATAAATTTTCCTTCATACTTTCATAAGAATTTGGTTACATATTCTTAGTAGTTAATTTATATGTAAGAAATGTTGATGTATCTAAAATTGTATGTGGGCAATAAGCATTGGTTGGGCACATCATGAAAAATTGGGAAGGCGTAATGGCATATCATATATGTGAGTATTTAATTTGCTAAATAAATGTCTGTTTGACATTGTATTTTAGTTTTGATTAGATCTAAGCTTATTTATCCTTTATAGGCACAATAAAATATCCAAAATGATTTAAAAGAGTTGAAATTTTCTTTTTTTAATTGGTTGTGTGCTTACCAGATAATACAATGGTATCACAGCTCATGTTGCCCATGTTTATCCAATACCGATGATGAATATGTGGATATTATGGTTTTGACTTTGAAACAAATGACGAAAATATATATGAGAAAATGAAAATAATATGTTATGGTGATTTTGTTATACAAGAAGAAGCCTACGGTAGCAACGTTGTTAGCATTGATAGTTTCAGCTTCTAACAAAAAGGAGGAAGATCACTACATCTTGTAGATCAAGATTTGTTGTGTATCTAAGACACGGAAAGCTTCTTTCTTCTTTCAGAACATAATTAGTGTCCATTTGTAATTGTATGCATAAGACTTATAGAGCGTACATAATATTTGCAAGAGAGTGCATAGTGTTTATTACATAGTAATCTGAACTTTTACTATATAATCTGATTGTTTGTTTCAATATATGGGCATTAAGCTCTAATATCACTTTAGTGCTCTCTTTTGCTCATTTTGTGATGTCTTTCTTTTTAAGCTAACTCTAGTTTACGTGCACCACTTCATTGGTTATATACTACATTTTGATCTAATTCTTTGTTACTAGAACTGTTTTCCTATGAATTGACACCTTTGGGTGGGCAATGCATTATTGACTTTGTATCCTAGATTTGAACATGATCAAATTCACGTTTACTACACCGGCATATAATATATATATATATATATATATATATATATATATATACACACACACACACATATATATGAAATTTGGTTCACTTTATTATCAACTAAAAAGACAGTACAAGTTACAACATAAAACCAAAAGCGTAAAAACAAGAAATACAAGTAAATAAAATCTAAAAAACATTAATTCGGCCCATGACGAAGCCATCATCCCGCTAATGTGCTTCACGCTGCACCTCCCCGAGCCAATTGCTCCTCCTAAATAGACATGTAAAGCAAGATCCATGATGAGATCCGCTTTGGTCCAAACCCACATGTGATGCATAGTCCTTGCACCTCTCCATACCACTTCACATCTTCCACATTATCTGTACTGATATTGATAATGTAGATGCCCACTATCTTGAGATGATAATTGTTGTTTCTACGTAATTTTATCTCATGAAAAAAGAAGATAAGTTTCTCCATGTTTATCATATAGTTGCTTCCAATTAGAATGTCTGACAATCTAAGCTATTAAAACCGAAACAATATATGCATAAACAAAAATGACCCGTCAACAATTTTCTGAACCATCTTTGGAGCATGATAGTGGAGAAAATGCTACACATCCCGAATTCCATGTAGTCTATACTAATGATTAATACAATAATTATGTATACTAATGCCATCTGGTAGTCAATAACTACTGCATCATCTGAGACAACCATGGTAGCTGATACATATCAGAGAAGCCCAAACACCATCAACCAATTCTCTGTTGAAAATATATCTCACAATATGGTGCTAATATTCTGCAAAATCACGCCCCACGTTCCCTCATGTGTGGAACCGCACTTTCCTCCACTTCATTGATGTAGGATAACTGTTTGTTAGCAGTAACAGTAGCTGAACAGGCTGAATCTAATATCGACTTTTCTAGATAATAAACATGCTTATTTCCTCCCAGCTTTGTCGATGTGATTCTGTTGTTAGTTGCCATATATCGGATTAAAATACATCAAACTCATACATTATCCCAGATTGATTCTCAAACACTTTTGGGTTTCAACTGAATGATGCAGGAGCTTGAGAGTCAAGTAAAGTTAGACCAAATGCATTTGATCACCAGTAACTTGAACGCTACCAAATTTGAGTTGAAATCATGAAAACATACTAGTCCGAACAACTTAAGCAGTTAATTGCAAATAGATCCCGAAGTTGCCAAAGTTGATAATGGAAACTAATCTACAATGAACAATAACCCAAGCAAACATGAGAACATTTTCTAGAAGTGGATTTCTTCTACAGACCAGGATTAATACTGAAAACCGGTTTTGATATCTAAAACTGCCATATGAAAAGCAATACAAAAGCTTTGATAGCAATAATATCACAGTTTTGATCACTTGGAAAACAGGTATTAGTTATATGAAAACTGGACCCCTCCAACAAGCATTCAGCCAAAGTGACGAACGAGAGTCCATAGGGAAACCGTGAAAATCGTGCAGGTAGAAGATTCACCAACAACATCTCAACAATTAATCCAAAAAACTAATTAAATCAACTGCCAGATCGCAGTTATCAAAACTCAAATTCGCCAAGCCCTTATAATATAAATCATCCAAATCTGAATGTTTTAAATCATACCTATACACCGGGAAAACTGGATCTGGTGATATATATGGCAATAAGAATCACGAAGTCAATCGCTTAGGTGATGCGGAGAATCTGAAGCAAGGGATTACACGAATCAGTTGAGGGTATAGCTTAAATCTAGTATTTCGAATATGGAATATAAAAAAGGGATTTCTAATGGCTTATCAACGAAGTGGATAAACTTCGATGAAGGTTGATTGAAGAAAATCTGAAGTAAACGATTGAAAACATCGATTTGTGGTACTCAGATCTGGAAAAAGACTACCCAGATCTGACTGGATAAATGGAAAACTATTGGCTTATCAATGAAACAGGGACGATTCGTTGAAGGTTGGTAAAGTCTTATCAATGAAGGAAATCATTGAAGGTTATAGGAAGAAAATCGGATGTAAAGAAGATGAAATCGATAAATAAGAGAGAGTTCACGCATAGCGAAAGTAGGGGAAGCTTTTCCTCCTGTCGCCATTAACAAGCCTCGTTATCCCTAAAATGTAGTACTTACAGATTTATTCTTGAATTTCAAAATGTTATTTTTATAACATTAGATTCATATTCATATGATATTAAATCTCCATGTAATTTCTTTATAACAATCACAAGTGTGTCTAGGTCTGATGTTTCATTGGTTTATATATTTGCATTACTTGAATTGTTGTTGTTAAAAAATGAATAAACATTCCTGGTACATACAAGTTGTTAATCAGAAAATTTTGTGACAACTGACAATAGTGGTATAACGTTATAGCAAAATAGTTCTTACATTTGTTCATTGACCATTTTCATAAATATTTGTTTGTGAATTTAATATTTAAGCTGACATGATATTATAAAGTAATTCCTCTTGATTTTCAATAATATATATGCTTTTTCTTTCATATATTGTCATTTGTTTGTGCTTTCAAATAAATAAAAAATTACAAAAATATATATTTTTATCTATGATGTGGTATAACAAAGTCGGTTTTCCTAGCTGTCATAAGCCTATACTAGTATAAGGAATGTTTAATATTCAATAAGAAGCTGGAGCTCAGCTTTTTTTAAATTAGAAATTGCTTTTATACCAGCTATACAGTGGATAAATATAAATAACGACATTAAGCATATAAAATTATCATGTGCCAGGGATGATTTTGCCCTGCAGAATCGTTGACCATAAAAACCAACTAGAAGGCACCGATATCGTAGCCTTGTAATGAAATATATACGCCCAAAGCCATAGTATATTTTATTGTATCAAATATCAATATACCGGGGGTACCCCGCAAAATCGGAACAAATTCAGATATATTATCCGAACCATTAGGTATATACTTTGAACGGTTCAGATCTTCCATACTGAGCAGTCTACATTTTACCGTTCTCTATAAATACAGCCTGCAAGCAAGTCGAATTTATCACCAAAGCATAATCAAAGGGAAAAAAAAAAAAAAAAAGTGAAATAAAAATGAAATTCTCCAGCATTATAACCTTCTTCCTTTTCATCAACTTCTCCGGATTCATCCATGCATCTCCTGCGTCTCCTTTAAACATTTCCGCTGTTCTTGCCTTCGGCGACTCAACTTTGGATTCTGGAAACAATAACTTTTTACTCACGTTTGTGCGCGCTGATCATCCTCCTTATGGCCGTGATTTTCCAAATCATGTCCCGACTGGTCGCTTCTCCAATGGTCGACTGATCACCGACTTTCTAGTTTCCAATCTAAATTTAAAGAACTTGCTTCCACCTTCGTCCGATCCTAATCTGTCCACTGAGGATTTGTTGACAGGTACATTAAACTTTACAGATACAAAAAAAAAAAAAAAAAAAAAAGTCATTTTTTTTTAATTAATTTTTTTCGAAGTTAGTTATGCAAATATATATAAGAAAGTTTTTGAGGAAATATGCGTTGGTTGGATGGACAGGTGTAAGTTTTGCATCAGCGGGATCAGGACTGGATGACATGACTGCGACAGCATACATGGTGGCGACAATGGGGATGCAAGTGAACATGTTTGAGCAATATTTACAAAAGTTGAGGGGCAGAGTGGGAACTGAGAGGGTGGAGGAGATGGTCAGAGATGCCCTATTTGTTATTGGTGCAGGAAGCAACGATATGATGATGAATTACTATCAAATGCCCGCTAGGAAAATGAGCTATAGCCTGGACAGTTATTATGATTTTTTGTTGCAGAGGATGCAAAATTTCGTTCAGGTATATTTGTTACTTGAATTATAGGTCAAAAACCATTTTTTTCCCCCCTCCTTTGTTATGAACATACATGCATTGTGCAAGTAATTAAGTTTGTATGTTGCTAATATCTCCAGTAAAGGTATAAGTACATAACATATGACTATGTGCTACTATAGTTGAAAAAGGAAGTTTTTTTTAATACTAACACTACTGGTTGTAGTGTTGATAACATACAATGGAAGTATGCATACTCATCGAGTTTTGTCATGTATTTTGATTGTTAAGTACTTAAGCAGTACCTGGTTAATTAGGTATAAGTGGCATAATTAATTAGTTTGGAATTTATTCATTCTTTGAGACATATATGGGCGATGTAAGTAAATGTTCGATTAGATCAAAAATCAATTTTTTTACTGCAAATACAAAAAATAATAATAATAATAAAAATGAAAAATAAAGGCAGCATGTGATCGATAATTAAAATTTACAAGCGATAATCAGTAGTAATAAGACACTCACAGTTTACTCTTTACACGTTAAATAATAGAAAGGTTTATTATCAAGCCCTAGTGTACAAATGGCAGATAAAGACTGATAGTTAGCAAGTGAAGATCTAGCTAGAGTGACTTCCTATTTTCTTATACTTGTATCAAAAGGTTTTTAACATCAGGCCCATACTTATAAATTATAATGCCTATCAGCCTATTGAGTATGTACATAGAATAACGTATATATCTTTTAGGGTCTGCTTTGATATTTCAAACATTGTTGGACAGTGTTAGATAAAAATCATCTTTCTTATCTTATATGAAATGATCATTTGTATCGTTCATTACTAAAAAGATAACTAAAATACATAACTCATCGTTTAATTTGTTCATATGCAGAATCTATACAGACTGGGTGGTAGAAAATTCACAATCTCAGGAATGCCACCATTAGGATGCCTCCCTTTTCAGATAACATCAACTGCAATGCAACCAGGGCCTGCACATCAAAGTCCATTTGCTGTACGCAGGTGCGTTGATCAACCCAGCGTCGATGCAGTGAACTACAACACGAAGCTTCAGTCCTTACTACAAACCATGCAATCTTCACTGCCAGGCAGCAAGTTTGCCTACGTTGATATCTACAATCCCATGTTGGACATGATTCAAAATCCAGCTAACTACGGTAAGCTCACTGTATATTTCCCTTCATCATCTAACTATGTATCCATTGATTAATTATATATAAGTTTGTATTAAGACAGTATTTTGTTGAATATATGAAGGTTTTGTTGAGACTGCAAGGGGATGCTGTGGAACAGGAACAATGGAGATGGGGCCACTGTGCACAGATCCACCGCCTACATGCGCTGATCCATCAGAGTTTTTGTTTTGGGACTCAGTTCATCCTTCTGAAGCGGCTTATAAAGCTCTTTCTGGCCAGTTCATGATTAGTGTGCTTCCTCAGTTCTTCGACTGACTCTTCCATTTAGCTTTTTTATTTTTATTTTTCCGTTAGGGTTTCAGGATTTTGGAATAAGTTTTGCTTTTGCTGATTTGCCTTTGCGTATATATGGTTCTGCTTAAATGTTTTGTGTCGGTTTGGTTTGTAATTTTCAATTTTAAATTCTCATATAATAAAACGTATTGGATTTTCAGGTACGATCCGTTCGAAAATTTGTTTAAACATGTGAAATTAATGATGATTATCTTTTATATTTTCCATTATTATTCTTCCTTTTCTTTTTACCTCTTCCCACATAATAAAATGTATTGGTCAATTTTTCTGTATTCAAGTCAGGTGTTCCCGTGTGCCCGACAAATCACAGCCACGCATCAACCGTACATATTATTAATAATCTAATGAACGGGTCCTACAATCCACTCAAAACCATTAAATTTTGTACAAATCAGTGGCTAAGATTGATCCGGCACATGAGAACATTCAATTTGGGTATAGAACAATTCATTCCATCGTTTATGTTCTCTCACACTCTCTGTTCTTTCTCATGCCGTCCTTTTCTTTCACGTCTTTTTATGAATACATATTGAAAACGTAAAACATTAAAATTATGTTTTCAAAGCAAAGGGCCCTTTAGATTTTGTATAGTTGTCGTTCGCGAACTTAGGTACTTTATAAGATTGTGTTGTAGCCGATGTGATTAATTCAGTTCAAGACCATTCAAGTCGAATATCTAAACTACAAGCGGTCTTACGGAAGACGAGATCACTGTTAGATTTGCAAAAACAACCAATTCAATAACTCAAGTCACCAAACAATGATCAACCGATCACGAACAACTCAGTTATCAATCGCAAGCAATAAAATAACGATAATAGCAGCAAAATTAAATCACATGCAGATTTATAGTAGTTCCGCTAACAACTTGTTAGTGTACATCCACTTTTGAGAAAGTATTTTATTACCACGGTGAAAGGAATACAAGAGATATATACCGTGATCACTAGCTATATTTCATTATAGAAAAGAGTTTGAGGAGAATAAAATTAAAAAACTGCAATTAGGTTATGAACCATAATTTTAACCCTTAAGAATTAAACGCTTGATTTGATCAAGTCTCCAAGCTCCTTATTTGAAAACCAGAAAATAGCTTATGTAGGGATAGACAAATATATTAGGCAATTTTCAAAATTGCCCCCGAAGTCTTCACAAATCAGCTTGTTAAATTTAAGTCCGAAACAGCTCAAAAGTCACCTCAGACGTCTGTCTCGGTTATGACTAACGTCTGTCCCGGTTAGAGAATTATTTGCTTCAGCTCAGACGTCTATCATTAGTGACAGATGTTTGTACCAAGTCTCGGGAAACTTCATCCTGACAAATCAGACGTCTGTCTCGATTACGACAGACGCCTGTCGTGAAACTCAGCTGAAACCTTGCATATTTTCATCTCTAACTTTTGCGTACGAGCTCCGATTTGCGAACCGTCTTCTCCGATGCGAAGCTATGTTCATCCTCTTCAATCCAACATATAGTATCGCAAACTTTAACACTACATCTCGATACTATATCCATCTCCATACACCAAACTCCAATGCACCCAAGCATTTCCTTCTACTTTCAACCAATAACATGAACACTTTCCCAATGAGTTGTGGCAAAGCCACTGTCCATTGCACTCCGTTAACGAGCTCCAGCAAAGCCACCGTCCATCAACAAAGTGTTGAAAGTATTCCAACCAAAACCAAAAATGTACTCAGGAGTGAAAACGAGTACTTACCATGAATATAGATTCCTATCTCTCACCGATATTCCTTTTCATCAAAACAAACAAACCATTATCTCCAACTGTGCCACCCCATGCCAACCTAGCAACTCAACAAGCGAATTAATTTCGAGCAATGCTCGAACTTTCCAACTAGCAATGCTTTAGTAAACATATCCGCTACGTTATCCTTTGTGTGCACCTTTCGAACACTACAAGAAAACATGCTATTTGCGACGGTTGATTTGCGACGGCTTCAGACGGGCTGTCGGCAGCCGTCGGAAATTTTCGTGATAAACTGACTACCGAACTCTTTCTTCCTCATTTCTTTTGCTCATCCATTTTTTCCAGCTACGGTTTTTAAAACCCTACCACCCAAAATCCGTTTTTTTTGCCTCCAAATCCCGATTTCTTCGCGTAAGAACCTCCTTGGCTTTCATTCAGATCTCTAGAGCAATCAATTTAAGGTATAATCTCTTTTTTCCATAAAAATCCATTTTTTACCTAAATTTATATTTGCTTAGATTAGAAAATTAGGGTTATCTATTGATTGCAATTGGTTTAAATAGCGTTTTAGTGGGGTTATAGCATCCTATTATGTGCGTATTTCATGTGATATAATGAAATTGAAAATTTTATGAGCAATGTTTGGTTATTTATGCATATATCCCCCTTAACTTGATTTTGACCATTGTATAATTGTGGTTATTTGTGTATATATGCACCGTTATATACTTATTATTCTTGTATTTATTGCAAAAGTGGAAAATCTTACAAAAATTGTTTGAGTACATCTAACAAAACAAAAACCATTTTAGTAATTTAAGTTATTTATGAATCAACGATGCGGATTTAAGAGAACGCATAAAAATAGGATAATATGCATGAAATCGATGCATTATATCTATGAATATTACATGTATGAATAAACTTGTGAAGTAAAATACAAAGCTAACTATTTTCAGTGTTGGAACAACCGTGTGGGAAATATTTATCAAGTATTGGAACACCGATGAGGCGAAGGTAAGTGCACAAAATTATTTGTAAATATCAAAAATATTTGATTGATAATGTCATTCTTTGCAGACCCGGCCCAGCAACCTCCACACCTGCGCACATATTGTCCGTGATGCTGGTGATAATATCATCATGACATATTAACTACTTTACTTTATCTCTTGCTTAAAATAAACGAGCAATTAAATCATGTTCTACTAAATTTGATGATATGAGCTTGTCCAATTTTGTTTTCGCCAACTTCTTCATGTAGTCAACTAATGAACTCTTGGCAATAATTGCAGGGAGACAAATTTGATGAATTTGAACCTCTCTTCGATTACAGTGCAGTCACCCCCTTTATGTAGTCATTGAAAGTAAACTCCCTTACTTATATCTTGGTGTTTTTGTTGGAATCTCAAATCCTTTTTCTTTTTTGTTAGTATTAATGCATATATATTACAGATGACGACGCTGACACAGTTCCTTTAACTATTTTGGATGGGCCTACGGGAAAAAGATGCTTAAATTCTGATTTTAAGGTATATTTTTCTATTTTTTGTGTTAAATATATTTTTAAGGTATGCTAATTCTGATTTTAAGGTATGCTTAAATTCTGGTTTCGGATGCGCGTATGCGAAAGCGACGCGAAACAGGCGGTGTGGATTTGGAAAACAAGTGGTAAACGATTTTTTTCTTAATATAATTTTTAGTTTAGAAATAAAATCATGTACCCTTACACAGTTGCTACAAATATGAGCTAGGATTCAAACTGTCCACTTCATAATAATTTGTACAAAGTATGAGTTAGGATTTGGAAATCAAGCAGATTTTTTTGGGGTAGTGTATTTATTACTGGTATATATATTGGCGGACTACGTGGTGTGCACAAATTTATGTATTATGTAGTTAATGGTTTAAGTTTATGGTGAAATTTTTGTGTTTTTGTTAATTGGTTGAGAGCTGATATGTTGGGTTATCTATTGATTGATTAGATAGTGGTTTTAGTGAAGAAGTATAGTTGGAAGGCTAAATAGCGGCTGAAATTTCAAAAAAAAAATATGCAGGTTTTCCGACGGCTTCTGACGGCCGTCGGGAGCCGTCGGAAACCGTTACAAACCGCCAAAAACCGTCCGAAACAAAAACTACGGGCTGTGTCGAAAACCGTCGGAAAATCAGATTTTCGACGCCTCCAAAAGTGACGGCTATTTCCGACGGCTTCCGACGTTTCCGACTGTGACGACCCGTAACTTCCCCGTCAAGGAAAGCGTCGGATAGTTCGAGAACAAGCCACAACAGAACACATACAGAAGAACGTTTCATTGTATATTACAACAATGCACCAGATTACAAGAATATACAGAGTATAAATGAATATTACATAGAAATATCAGAGATTTAAATTACATTTAAATACATAGCAGCGGAAAATAATACAATACACAACTAGAATGAGATATACGGATACAAAGCTTTCCGGATATCGTTCCAGCTGTAAACCAGGATCCTGTGAATATAATCTGCAAAACCAAAACTACTAGCTTCCCGTGTCAAAATAGGGGCACCCAGAGTTTAGGTCAAAACAATAAACTCCAGGTCAGTCATGGGACTGGTGTGAGAACTAAAACAGTTATTAATCTTTATTTTAAAGTTAGGTAAATCAAGGGACCACGCTGTATAACACGGAACGGGTTTCCTCCCAAGAATACCAGTGCATAAAACAACAGCGCAATGCTAAATAAAGAAAAATTGAAGCTGTTATAAGACCCAGGTCCTATCACACAATGCAACGCAAGCCGGGGGATAGGGTTTTCCCTTATAACAGCCAAAGCATGCTTGATACGTCTAAAACAAATCATTTGATACTATTATAAGTGCATAGTGTATAAAACAACTTCAAATCATAAGTATCAATCATAGGCGGCATGGGTACCATATATCATGTCGCCATACTAGGCTCTACAATCAAAACCGCAAATGTCACGTATTTGGAAGCTGGATTTCCATCTATGAACCGAGGCAAAAGATAGTCCTCAACCGATTCGAGACGCTCTAGCCCGTGTCTCAGGATCAGAGCTCGAGTGACCCTTGGAGCGACAGGGCCGGTCCACCGATGTGGATTAAAATGCCTGAACACTGCGTTTCCCCACCCTTTGGGGTGTCAATGAGCCAACAAATGACTCCATCGGTTCGAGAACGACCGATAAATCTGAGGCTCCTCGCAACAGCAACAACCACATAAGTCAAACTCGTCAGGGCGTGTAAAACCACTGACGCCACTTTTTAGCTAGAAGGAAACGCATGCCCTCCCTGAGGTCCGTCTCCCGTTTTGGGTTCGTACCGGGTGTGAAACACGCGAAGTAAACGTTACACAAAGCTACGCCACAAAGGCCGTGCTTTGATCATCACCACAAGACTTTGCTTTTCAACAGAAGCCTCGATCAATTGCCACTTAGGCATGCCACACAGGCAATTCACTCCATGCGTTTGATATCCATCAATATATAACCCCTGAGCTCGTACATCTCAGAGAAGGGCGTTAAGCAAGAGAATAAATTCCCCGCCGCCAAACAGATATATATTTAATAGAGATCAATCACACGGACTAAAATCCAATGTCAGACACACAGTCCATTTACAAGTCCGTTCTGGGTCTGAACGAAACCGGAGGCACCTAGTACCCCGCATATCCATCGATCTCCAAGTACGTCTGGACGATCACTAACTGTTTCCATCTTCTTGGGTGTACAGCCCAATCAAGATCATCAGTAATTACCCAAACGACGTGAAGACTTCTGGTCTTCGACCACCGTCTTGATCTTCGACACCACGTCGAATCAGTTATTCAGAATGGGATAAACCCGGTCTTTCTGAATAACTCGCGTATATATTATAAAAGTGTTACACAAACACAACATACGCCTCATTCCAATTCAGAATATTCTTTTATTCAAATATTCCTATACTTTGGGAAAAAGTTCCCATTAATTTTATCCAAGATAAATTCTTTAAATTTATTCTTTAATCTCCTTTGAATATCAATTCCAACGAGTCGGGATTATCGAACCACACCGAAGTAATCATTTATTTTATTTTCCCCAATCCCAACCTATTCATCCCATGAAGTAAAACTGGTAGTACTTCATATCTAACACCACAGTGTTATCGGTAATTCAATTACCATTTCACGTTCAAATCTAATTAAAGATTTAACTATCGCTTGGAGTAAAACTGGTGATACTCCATTCTCGATCTTTTCAATCTATTTAAAGATTCATTAAAACTCCACTTAGTTTTAATCTTTAACTGGGTTAAAGAATCAGTGTCATTTAAAAAACACGGTTCACGATAAACCCAAAATCACATTCCATTAATTATCGGGTTAAAGAACAAGTGTTATTTAAAACACTGTTCACGATAAACCCAAAAATCAATACCAATTCAATTCCAATTAAATATCATTTAATTGATACACTTCATTAAATCTATATAAAAAGATTTAATCTTTTCTCAACTGGGTTCAAGAACAGTGTTAGTGAAGACACCATTCACGACAAACCCAAATCACATTTGATATTCAATATAAGGCTCTGGATAGAAAATATATCGGCTTATATTCAATATCAAATTCTACGATTAACAAATGTCGTATTGGAAATAACGATATAAATATATATCTTTCAAATTTCCATAACAACATCCGTATAATCCCGAATTCCAACATCGAAATATTCCGAAGACAATTTCGATTCAAATCCACTCCAATGCAATCATTGGAAATTTTGGTTATTTTCAAAACCCTTTTTAAATTCGATTTATTTATTTAAAAATAAATAGAATTATAATTCTAGTTCAAAACTAGTTCATTTCGATAAAAATCTATTTTTATCTTTTCAAATATGGAGTTTTTCATCCCAATTTTTCCCAAATCATTTCTTATGATTTTACACAAATTATTACTATTTTTAATAATTTTATCAAGGCCCGTACAGTCGATTTCCATCAATGGCCATCGAACTGCACTTACAGCGACCTTTTTCAAATTTGATTTGGACGTAACTCCAAATCCAACCATTAGATTTCAAATTTCTAATATTCGTTAGAAAGCTCTTTTCGATAAGAACCCAACGGTTCCGGTTTTAGGAGAATCCGACGGTCGGATCTCCCGCAATGTCCGTTTGAAATAAATGGTCGAAACTCACGAACTGCCGCGGCGCGGCGCGTTCTATTCAGGCCATTATATTACATATATATATAATATATATAATATATATTTCGTCGATTTCTATTTAAAACGAATTATAAAAATAGTTTTAAAATTCGTTTCAAAAGCAATTTCAACTTCCATTTCAATTCAAATTAAAATTGAATTCTTCTTTATAAATTCGGTTTAAAATTCATTTCTATTCAATTCAAATTTCAATTCAAATTGAATTCATTTCAATTCGTTTTCAATTCAATTTGAATTCATTTCAATTCATTTCGAAATCGTTTTCAATTCAATTCATTTCGAAATCGTTTTCAATTCAATTCATTTCGAAATCGTTTTCAATTCAATTCATTTCGAAATCGTTTTCAATTCAATTCATTTCGAAATCGTTTTCAATTCAATTCATTTCGAAATCGTTTTCAATTCAATTCATTTTGAAATCGTTTTCAATTCAATTCATTTCGAAATCGTTTTCAATTTCAAATCTATTCAATTTCAATTCCAATTCGAATTCATTTACAATCAATTCTTTTCAAAATATCAGATTTTGAAATCACTTTCGATATTCATTATAAAATCGATATAAATATCGTTCACGTCAAAATGGCGTCAATCTAATCAACACGGCTTCATATATTGATATTTTCAAATATTCCATTTCGAATATTTCTATTTCAAATATTTCTATTTTAAAACTGGAATGAGGCCTAATCAATTTCCATATAATGTTAATTATATGGATTTTCATACATTACACCCATATAATAGCATTGCAAAATAATCAACCATCAACCAAAGTGCACTACACTGTATAAGCATCAAATATAGATATCTAACGCTTATAACAGCCTGTCAATCCATCGATCGACATATTTAATCAATCAGGATGAGTGAACTTCAAATTTCATCCCAACACCCGTGTGGGGTTTCAAACAAACAAACACAGATTTTATTTGTGCAGTTGGGCGATGTGTAAAATTTATCGACCCAATTAACGTCCTTCAAATAGGTGTACATAAACAAACCGTCTGGTTTGTAAATGAATATTGATTTATTCACATTCACGTTAAAAATTATATTTTTAACGATAAAACATTTTATTTTAACTTATGAATTTCTATTCAGTTCATTCTATAGATAAAATGATATTTTTATTTTTCTAAATTATTTTAGAAAATTTCGGCGGCATAACGGCACGATACTAGAAATGGGACAAGGCCTAGCCTTATCCCCGGTCTAGTGAAGGCCCACGCCATTCACACATCAATCAAAATCACCAAACAACCAAATTCAAATCAAATCATATAACTAATCTATGCAACCAAACAAACAAGTCCATGGTCTGTGGACGATTGTGTCGGGTGCTACTAAGCACCGTCTGCATCCTAGTATATATATATAACTAGAAAAAGAAATTGAAAGGTGAGAAATTCTCACTTATAGCTATCCTAGCTCCACGGCACTTCATTGATAGAAATCTTCATCGCTATCGCATCTTCGTCATCTTCGTTGCCCGTAGCCACTACATATATAAAAATCACACATTTTTATATTTTGATGTCTTTAAAATAAAAATCACATTTTTATTTATTCACTTTAAATTTAAAAATCATATTTTTCTACAAATAAAAATCCTATCTTTTCTGTAAATCAACTATATAAAAATACGATCTTCTCACATTTCAAAATACGACCTTTTCACCTTTTAAAGTTCTAATCTTTTTCCATTTAAAATTCAAATCTTTTTCTATTTAAAATCTTAAAATAAAATCAGTTTTTAAACCCTTTTAAAAAAAACAGTTTTAAATGCTTTTAAAATTAGAATTTCAGAATTGAAAAATAAAAATAAAATAAAGTAATGTAAAAAAAAAAACTTACTGCATCGAAGAAAGGGGGGGTGACGTCAGGGTCGGCGGCAGGCTTCGAGGGGGGGGGGCGGTGTCGCTGGGAGGTGCGGCAGGAGGAGGAGCAGGGTGGGGGTCTCGATTTCGCGGCGGCGTAGGGGAAAAGGGTGCGCGGTTTCTGAAGCGGAGAAGGGAGGATGAGGGAGACGATGAAGGAGGAGGAGAACGGGGCTCTAGGAGGGGGTGCGACGTCGGTCAGGGGGGAGGTGGAGGAGCGGTCATCGGTGGTTTTTTTTTTATTCTGAGAAATGAAATCGAACGGGGGGGGCCAGAAAGATAAAGGGAGAATGGGTTTTAATTTTTATTATTATTATTATTATTATTATTTTTTATTATTATTTTAATTTCAAAAAAGGTACTTTTCCATACGACCTCGAAACGAGGTCCACCGCCTGTCGTCCCTAACGTTTTACCCCCATTCCGAACACAATGGGATATGTATCGCAAGCCGATTCGACTGTTTCGATCAGTTTCTGTTTAATTTACATTTAAATCACTATATTGAATTTTAAACGTACATTTCAAATTACCGGGGTCACATACGAACTTTAAAAATTCCTGAAAAATATTTTCTAGCTTCGTATTGACGATACGGTCATAACAAAACTAGTTTCGTCGAATTCTGAGACCGTTAGAAAAATGGCCAATTTCCAGTCGATTAAAATCAACTGAAACCGGTCAAACGCGTTTTCCTTCGCCACGCTCACATACTGATTCAGAAAATTATGAAACTTGAAACCTAGCCATAACTTTACACCACGGACCCAACAAAACTGGTTTCGTCGAAATCCGAGGTCATTTGCAAAATTTCCATTTTTAAGGGCCTGAATTCCATAGCGACTATTCAGAAATTTCAACTGGACATATCTTTTGATTCCCGTTAGGAAATTTCGATTTGTCAGATTCGATAGAAAGATATTATCAATTAGATCCTATCATTTTTGGTTTCACTAAAATCCGGATTGTTTTGCACCCGGTACATTCAATTGAAGTTTGAAATCGAATTATCGAACTACTGCGCCATTTTCAATTCCTTTTTATAATTATATATAAATATTTATATTCTAACGACGACGTATATAATATATACGTTCTAATTATATTCAAAATAAATTTCTCGTCGATATTATTTAAAATAATTCATTTTAAATAATCAAAATTCGCTAAAATAGCCAAAATAAAAATTTTAAACTGGCCCAGATTTTCGGGTTATTACAATCTCCCCCACTTAAAACTTTTCGTCCCCGAAAAGGAACAAAGTCGAAAGTGGTTTGATTAATCAACTCTACGTTCGATCTGGCTTCCATTCTCCAACTTTTTAGTTTCTGAGAATTTTCAAAATTTCAAAAATTTGGCTAACACCCTAAATTTTCGAAAAATTTCGCCATAACCTCCCCTGCACCGGGAGCATCGGGGAATTTCAAATAGCTTCCCCGGTCCTTCAGATCTCAAAAAGAAAAAGAAAAAGAAAAAGCCAAGCGGCTAGCCAATAGGCTCATAAAATCATCATCACTCAAACAAAACAGTAAATTATGTATCAAACATGTACCAATTTGTCGGGCAAACAAATTTTATTCTTCGGCTCTAGCCTCCTTGCTATGACCTGTTCAATATAAGCATATGTATATGCAAGCAAATGCAACCAATTTTCAATACAATTCAATATTCGTTCAAATTAGGCATAATGGTTCAAAATTATCAAACAATTAAACAAACAACACAAACATCAATCAATTAGTGAATTAACATTTGAAATTCATAACTTTAATATATATATAAAGAAAATCATGTTTTGATGCCAAATCACAACAATGTATTCTAGCTATATTAGTTTTGGTTCTCACACCAGTCTAATGGAAATATATAGGTATCACACCTTCGTCACTCGAAAATAAATGCTGATGATGTTTCGAACCACCATCAGAACATCTCCGGGCTACTAGAGTGCGGTCCTATATCTATCCAATATATTAAAACTTTGAATATACGTTTGCAAGGCGTATATGCAAATTCTTTATATACTGAATTGTCCAAAATCAATATAAATAGATAATCAAATACGAATAATTGATTTAAATTTTCAAAACAAAAATTTCTTTTTACTTTAAAAATTTACTCTTCACACTCGTTCTAGGATACTACTGATCCCATCTCTAACGAGTCATTCTCATTGGATTTTACTAATCCAATCATCTGATGAATTCTTTCGTTCGGTTCTAATGTGTCTTGTTCTCTAAGCTTTGTAAACCAAAGCTCTGATACCAACTGTGACGACCCGTAACTTCCCCGTCAAGGAAAGCGTCGGATAGTTCGAGAACAAGCCACAACAGAACACATACAGAAGAACGTTTCATTGTATATTACAACAATGCACCAGATTACAAGAATATACAGAGTATAAATGAATATTACACAGAAATATCAGAGATTTAAATTACATTTAAATACATAGCAGCGGAAAATAATACAATACACAACTAGAATGAGATATACGGATACAAAGCTTTCCGGATATCGTTCCAGCTGTAAACCAGGATCCTGTTAATATAATCTACAAAACCAAAACTACTAGCTGCCCGTGTCAAAATAGGGGCACCCAGAGTTTAGGTCAAAACAATAAACTCCAGGTCATTCATGGGACTGGTGTGAGAACTAAAACAGTTATTAATCTTTATTTTAAAGTTAGGTAAATCAAGGGACCACGCCGTATAACACGGAACGGGTTTCCTCCCAAGAATACCAGTGCATAAAACAACAGCGCAATGCTAAATAAAGAAAAAATGAAGTTGTTATAAGACCCAGGTCCTATCACACAATGCAACGCAAGCCGGGGGATAGGGTTTTCCCTTATAACAGCCAAAGCATGCTTGATACGTCTAAAACAAATCATTTGATACTATTATAAGTGCATAGTGTATAAAACAACTTCAAATCATAAGTATCAATCATAGGCGGCATGGGTACCATATATCATGTCGCCATACTAGGCTCTACAATCAAAACCGCAAATGTCACGTATTTGGAAGCTGGATTTCCATCTATGAACCGAGGCAAAAGATAGTCCTCAACCGATTCGAGACGCTCTAGCCCGTGTCTCAGGATCAGAGCTCGAGTGACCCTTGGAGCGACAGGGCCGGTTCACCGATGTGGATTAAAATGCCTGAACACTGCGTTTCCCCACCCTTTGGGGTGTCAATGAGCCAACAAATGACTCCATCGGTTCGAGAACGACCGATATATCCGAGGCGCCTCGCAACAGCAACAACCACATAAGTCAAACTCGTCAGGGCGTGTAAAACCACTAACGCCACTTTTTAGCTAGAAGGAAACGCATGCCCTCCCTGAGGTCCGTCTCCCGTTTTTGGTTCATACCGGGTGTGAAACACGCGAAGTAAACGTTACACAAAGCTACGCCACAAAGGCCGTGCTTTGATCATCACCACAAGACTTTGCTTTTCAACAGAAGCCTCGATCAATTGCCACTTAGGCATGCCACACAGGCAATTCACTCCATGCGTTTGATATCCATCAATATATAACCCCTGAGCTCGTACGTCTCAGAGAAGGGCGTTAAGCAAGAGAATAAATTCCCCGCCGCCAAACAGATATATATTTAATAGAGATCAATCACACGGACTAAAATCCAATGTCAGACACACAGTCCATTTACAAGTCCGTTCTGGGTCTGAACGAAACCGGAGGCACCTAGTACCCCGCATATCCATCGATCTCCAAGTACGTCTGGACGATCACTAACTGTTTCCATCTTCTTGGGTGTACAGCCCAATCATGATCATCAGTAATTACCCAAACGACGTGAAGACTTCTGGTCTTCGACCACCGTCTTGATCTTCGACACCACGTCGAATCAGTTATTCAGAATGGGATAAACCCGGTCTTTCTGAATAACTCACGTATATATTATAAAAGTGTTACACAAACACAACATACGCCTCATTCCAATTCAGAATATTCTTTTATTCAAATATTCCTATACTTTGGGAAAAAGTTCCCATTAATTTTATCCAAGATAAATTCTTTAAATTTATTCTTTAATCTCCTTTGAATATCAATTCCAACGAGTCGGGATTATCGAACCACACCGAAGTAATCATTTATTTTATTTTCCCCAATCCCAACCTATTCATCCCATGAAGTAAAACTGGTAGTACTTCATATCTAACACCACAGTGTTATCGGTAATTCAATTACCATTTCACGTTCAAATCTAATTAAAGATTTAACTATCGCTTGGAGTAAAACTGGTGATACTCCATTCTCGATCTTTTCAATCTATTTAAAGATTCATTAAAACTCCACTTAGTTTTAATCTTTAACTGGGTTAAAGAATCAGTGTCATTTAAAAAACACGGTTCACGATAAACCCAAAATCACATTCCATTAATTATCGGGTTAAAGAACAAGTGTTATTTAAAACACTGTTCACGATAAACCAAAAAATCAATACCAATTCAATTCCAATTAAATATCATTTAATTGATACACTTCATTAAATCTATATAAAAAGATTTAATCTTTTCTCAACTGGGTTCAAGAACAGTGTTAGTGAAGACACCATTCACGACAAACCCAAATCACATTTGATATTCAATATAAGGCTCTGGATAGAAAATATATCGGCTTATATTCAATATCAAATTCTACGATTAACAAATGTCGTATTGGAAATAACGATATAAATATATATCTTTCAAATTTCCATAACAACATCCGTATAATCCCGAATTCCAACATCGAAATATTCCGAAGACAATTTCGATTCAAATCCACTCCAATGCAATCATTGGAAATTTTGGTTATTTTCAAAACCCTTTTTAAATTCGATTTATTTATTTAAAAATAAATAGAATTATAATTCTAGTTCAAAACTAGTTCATTTCGATAAAAATCTATTTTTATCTTTTCAAATATGGAGTTTTTCATCCCAATTTTTCCCAAATCATTTCTTATGATTTTACACAAATTATTACTATTTTTAATAATTTTATCAAGGCCCGTACAGTCGATTTCCATCAATGGCCATCGAACTGCACTTACAGCGACCTTTTTCAAATTTGATTTGGACGTAACTCCAAATCCAACCATTAGATTTCAAATTTCTAATATTCGTTAGAAAGCTCTTTTCGATAAGAACCCAACGGTTCCGGTTTTAGGAGAATCCGACGGTCGGATCTCCCGCAATGTCCGTTTGAAATAAATGGTCGAAACTCACGAACTGCCGCGGCGCGGCGCGTTCTATTCAGGCCATTATATTACATATATATATAATATATATAATATATATTTCGTCGATTTCTATTTAAAACGAATTATAAAAATAGTTTTAAAATTCGTTTCAAAAGCAATTTCAACTTCCATTTCAATTCAAATCAAAATTGAATTCTTCTTTATAAATTCGGTTTAAAATTCATTTCTATTCAATTCAAATTTCTATTCAATTTGAATTCATTTCAATTCGTTTTCAATTCAATTTGAATTCATTTCAATTCATTTCGAAATCGTTTTCAATTCAATTCATTTCGAAATCGTTTTCAATTCAATTCATTTCGAAATCGTTTTCAATTCAATTCATTTCGAAATCGTTTTCAATTCAATTCATTTCGAAATCGTTTTCAATTTCAAATCTATTCAATTTCAATTCCAATTCGAATTCATTTACAATCAATTCTTTTCAAAATATCAGATTTTGAAATCACTTTCGATATTCATTATAAAATGAATAAAATCGATATAAATATCGTTCACGTCAAAATGGCGTCAATCTAATCAACACGGCTTCATATATTGATATTTTCAAATATTCCATTTCGAATATTTCTATTTCAAATATTTATATTTTAAAACTGGAATGAGGCCCAATCAATTTCCATATAATGTTAATTATATGGATTTTCATACATTACACCCATATAATAGCATTGCAAAATAATCAACCATCAACCAAAGTGCACTACACTGTATAAGCATCAAATATAGATATCTAACGCTTATAACAGCCTGTCAATCCATCGATCGACATATTTAATCAATCAGGATGAGTGAACTTCAAATTTCACCCCAACACCCGTGTGGGGTTTCAAACAAACAAACACAGATTTTATTTGTGCAGTTGGGCGATGTGTAAAATTTATCGACCCAATTAACGTCCTTCAAATAGGTGTACATAAACAAACCGTCTGGTTTGTAAATGAATATTGATTTATTCACATTCACGTTAAAAATTATATTTTTAACGATAAAACATTTTATTTTAACTTATGAATTTCTATTCAGTTCATTCTATAGATAAAATGATATTTTTATTTTTCTAAATTATTTTAGAAAATTTCGGCGGCATAACGGCACGATACTAGAAACGGGACAAGGCCTAGCCTTATCCCCGGTCTAGTGAAGGCCCACGCCATTCACACATCAATCAAAATCACCAAACAACCAAATTCAAATCAAATCATATAACTAATCTATGCAACCAAACAAACAAGTCCATGGTCTGTGGACGATTGTGTCGGGTGCTACTAAGCACCGTCTGCATCCTAGTATATATATATAACTAGAAAAAGAAATTGAAAGGTGAGAAATTCTCACTTATAGCTATCCTAGCTCCACGGCACTTCATTGATAGAAATCTTCATCGCTATCGCATCTTCGTCATCTTCGTTGCCCGTAGCCACTACATATATAAAAATCACACATTTTTATATTTTGATGTCTTTAAAATAAAAATCACATTTTTATTTATTCACTTTAAATTTAAAAATCATATTTTTCTACAAATAAAAATCCTATCTTTTCTGTAAATCAACTATATAAAAATACGATCTTCTCACATTTCAAAATATGACCTTTTCACCTTTTAAAGTTCTAATCTTTTTCAATTTAAAATTCAAATCTTTTTCTATTTAAAATCTTAAAATAAAATCAGTTTTTAAACCCTTTTAAAAAAAACAGTTTTAAATGCTTTTAAAATTAGAATTTCAGAATTGAAAAATAAAAATAAAATAAAGTAAAGTAAAAAAAAAAACTTACTGCATCGAAGAAAGGGGGGTGACGTCAGGGTCGGCGGCAGGCTTCGAGGGGGGGGGCGGTGTCGCTGGGAGGTGCGGCAGGAGGAGGAGCAGGGTGGGGGTATCGATTTCGCGGCGGCGTAGGGGAAAAGGGGGCGTGGTTTCTGAAGCGTAGAAGGGAGGATGAGGGAGACGATGAAGGAGGAGGAGAACGGGGCTCTAGGAGGGGGTGCGACGTCGGTCAGGGGGGAGGTGGAGGAGCGGTCATCGGTGGTTTTTTTTTTATTCTGAGAAATGAAATCGAACGGGGGGGGGGGGGCAGAAAGATAAAGGGAGAAAGGGTTTTAATTTTTTTTATTATTATTATTATTATTTTAATTTCAAAAAAGGTACTTTTCCATACGACCTCAAAACGAGGTCCACCGCCTGTCGTCCCTTACGTTTTACCCCCATTCCGAACACAATGCGATATGTATCGCAAGCTGATTCGACTGTTTCGATCAGTTTCTGTTTAATTTACATTTAAATCACTATATTGAATTTTAAACGTACATTTCAAATTACCGGGGTCACATACGAACTTTAAAAATTCCTGAAAAATATTTTCTAGCTTCGTATTGACGATACGGTCATAACAAAACTAGTTTCGTCGAATTCTGAGACCATTAGAAAAATGGCCAATTTCCAGTCGATTAAAATCAACTGAAACCGGTCAAACGCGTTTTCCTTCGCCACGCTCACATACTGATTCAGAAAATTATGAAACTTGAAACCTAGCCATAACTTTACACCACGGACCCAACAAAACTGGTTTCGTCGAAATCCGAGGTCATTTGCAAAATTTCCATTTTTAAGGGCCTGAATTCCATAGCGACTATTCAGAAATTTCAACTGGACATATCTTTTGATTCCCGTTAGGAAATTTCGATTTGTCGGATTCGATAGAAAGATATTATCAATTAGATCCTATCATTTTTGGTTTCACTAAAATCCGGATTGTTTTGCACCCGGTACATTCAATTGAAGTTTGAAATCGAATTATCGAACTACCGCGCCATTTTCAATTCCTTTTTATAATTATATATAAATATTTATATTCTAACGACGACGTATATAATATATACGTTCTAATTATATTCAAAATAAATTTCTCGTCGATATTATTTAAAATAATTCATTTTAAATAATCAAAATTCGCTAAAATAGCCAAAATAAAAATTTTAAACTGGCCCAGATTTTCGGGTTATTACACCGACGGCCGCCGACAGTTTTCAGCCGTCGGAAATAGCCTTTTCTCTTGTAGTGGAAGGTACACTAGTTTACCCTCATCCATGGCTACTAGAAATGATTCTCTCGCCTCAATGTGCATAGTCCGTTTGTTAAACGCCAAATTCTCCGCCAAATGTATAACACTTTGGCTATCACATCGAACATCATAACTCTCATGTTCGAAACCCAAGTCACAAAATAATTGCTTCAATTAGAGTGCCTCATTTGCGGTTTCCGCCACGGCAATCAACTCTGCCTCCATATGGAAAAAGCAACTACGGTTTGAAATCTCGATCTCCAATTAATGGTCGTACCGCGAAGTGTGAAGACATATCCAAAAGTTGATTTCCTCCGATCCCTATCACCGGCTTATTCCGAGTCACAATAACCAACTAACTTGCAACTCATTTCATCACTACCACAAAAAACAAGACCATGAGATGTTATGCCTTTCAAGTATCTCAATATAGCCTTCACGACTTCCTAATGTTTCCCAGATTAGCCATATACCGACTAACCACCTCGACGACATTTGCTATACCAGGCCATGTACACACCATGGCATACCACTAATACATAGAGTGTTGATTTCCGATGTCAATTAGTGATGTTATAGCGCCATTGTGATGGCATTGCATCGTTAATTTTTTTAGCATCGCTGAGGCATGATAGTTAGCCATGCTTTTATGACGCCATATTAAAACTATTTTTATATTAATTTCGTAGAAATTTGGCAACCCTTAAAAGTTACAAGCAGCGTACGTGATATCATTCTTCATTTTCCTGCCAGTGCATAATCAGATCAATCCAACAGTCAAGTGCCATTAACTTTCCTCCATCCATCTGAAACTAATCCATCTCATCAATCCACTTCCTATTCTTCATATTCACAATTTACCAAATCAGTCGCTTTTCGTATTCATACTTCACAAAAACAATCCACAACCTATTCTTCGTATTCTCACTTCTCCAAATAAATCCCCTTCATCAAATCCCTTATTTGAGCATTCTTCAAAAAGCTTCGATACCGTGCCCCTTTCAAATTAAGATTTGTACTTTATTGTTGGTTTGCATGAGGAGATGAGACGCGATCGAAAAAGGGGCTCTGCGGCTTGTGGGAAAGCGATGACAACAGATCTGGAGGATGAAATTGGGTATATAGGTAGTACAAGCTCTGATTTGGTGTTTGTTTATGGTTTTAGGTTTCCGATGGTAAGGAGATTATGATGTAGTGATTCTGGTGATTCAAGTTTCGTGAGTTTGGGTTGTTCAAGGTCCGTTAAATCTCTATCGTAATCATTATTATCGCTTTATTACAGTTTACTGGGTAAATCTTAAATTCGTATTTCTTTATTAGTTGATCAATCTCCATAAATAATCAAAACAACAACCTTCCGGTGGCGATGGCCGTTGTTGGAGTTCTGCACCTGGAAGAGTAACCCTCCATCTCGGAATCTCTGAAATCATTTTAATTTCTGAAATAGTGACTATTATACTGATATTTAAATCTTCAGTTTATACGTTCATCTTTCTTTTTCAGTTTATTAGTTTTTGTTCTTGTTTTAAGTAACTGGTGCTGATAATTTACCCGGCTATCCGACTACATTTTTGCGAAAACTTTTGCTAGTTTGTTATTACTTTGAAACTGATTCAAGGTAATTGAATTTCTAATTTGTGAGGATCTAGTGGTATTTATTAGTTTGTCATCATTGTGGTTTATGTAGCTACATTGCATGTCTGTTCTATTGGCTTTCCATCAAATACATGGCAATTTACTGTATGATTCTCTATTCATGTTCATCTGCAACTTTAACAATGCTTGATTATTGTTTGACAGAATATGGTTTTAGATTTCATTTATGTGCATATTACAGATCTTGTCACTACAAAAAAAGGGCAATTTTCCAACCCAAAATTCCCTATGCCATCCCTACGCGGCGTAGGTGCGGCGTAGGGAAATGTAAAAATACGTGAATGGGGTAGGGACTGCGTAGGGAATTCCCTACTCGTTCCCTACGCCTTCTATATGGGTTGGAATTTACTTTATTGGTTATGAAATTAGGGTTAAAATAACCGCACCCGTTCAAATGAACCGCTCCACCCAGTAATTTCCACCCGTTATTAAAAATTACCCCAATCTTTTCATTCCACGGTAAAAAAAACCTAAATCTTCTCGTTTAGCCACCGCTCCTTGCCGATCCCGATCGTCGATCCCTGTCTCGCGCCTTGCTCTTCCGCGTCGTCCCTCTGCTGCCATCCTATCTCTGCGCCTTCCCTCTTTAGTGTCAGGTACACCTTCCGCTCCTCTCTCATCTCTATGTATACATGGTCTCTGCACCTTCCCCCTTTAGTGCTTCTCAATTATGATTCTATGTCGAGGTTCCTGCATAAGAATATTAGTTGCAACTATTAGCAATATGACTGAAATTAGGCTTTTCTTACAAAAGAAAATAATAATATATGATAGAATTATATATTACCAGCTGTTAAAAGTGCTTATCAATTACGAGTCTATGTCGATGTTTCCACGATCCACGACTATTGTGTTACCATCAGCTTTTAGGATCACAACCCTATTTTACTAAGTTTCAACAAACTTGTCAACAACAAAAAGGTATGCCTTTTCGATATATCGACAGTTGGTTATAGGGATATACCTACTACATTTTACAATGTTAAGTATCTTACGCATGGCGATCAGTTACTTAACAATTCATCTAGAAGTTAACAACGGTTAAAATAAATTCAAAAGTATGGAATAAGTAGAGAACAAAAGAAAATATAATTCCCAAATTATAAAAAGAGTTTACTGCAGCTTTTTACCAAATAGATCAAGTTTTAGAGAACATAATTATGTGTATTCTAGATTAGTAACAGCTACAGAGGTAGCAGCAGTTTTTACGAGCAAAGCAAGATGTTATGGCTATTTTCCAGGCTCCTCATTCAAGCTTATTACTTACAAATTTACACTCAAAAATCCTTATTATCTCCATGTAAAGATATAATTTGTATTCTGAGATATCTATTATCAATGTTAATATTGCTATTCTTCTTTCTATTCTTTCATTATCTCAGATTTGGTCCATATATAGCAGCAAAGCAAGACGGTTTTGAATCAAGTTTTAATTAAATTCCTATAGGAAGTAACTTGTTGTCCATCAATAGAGACACATTACATCCATTATTGATTACAAATCCTAACTGTAAGATCTGATCAAACCTATTAATTACATATAGGAATCATATAAAAGAAATAAGAGCATAGGTGAAAGTAGCATATCACTAAAATATACGTACACTTCTTTTCCAATTCTATATGTAGATATAGATTTCACAAGACAGAGAAACTAAAAACACAAGAACTGGTAATGGAGAGAGAGCGAAAGCTAGGAGATTGCAAGTACCTGATGATGGCCAATTGTCGATTACGAGATGATAGGGAGAGGCCTAAAATGGGTGATATAAATGGGTGGAAATTGAGTTGTTTAATTCACATAGAATGGTTAATTACCAAAGCAGCTTAACTTTTTTTTGCGTATTATGTCATATACATGAAAATATACTGAATTTTCCAGGCAGCCTAAGAAAAATATTATAATGGTTAATTGATTTGGTCATTTTGTCTAAGAGGGCAACAAATATGATAGTCGCCTTGGGCAACCCGGTTTGTTAAGCCGGCACTGCGTGGTTATGACATTAACTTTGTTGCTGCAAAGACTAGACTTGGAGGTTGTAAAAATAACTATCTAGTTGCATTATATATTCTAGATTTGCATAAATGACTATCGGTTTGGAACGAGAAATTCTTTAAAGTATGGTACTTGTGTCAACATACAATACTTCCTTACCACTTTTCTGTAATAAAACCTCAACATGACTCAATCCGAAGGCGTAAATTAAGTGTATTTTGATCTTTTTATTGTTTTGCTTTCTTGTGCATCCATTTCCTAAAAAAACCATAAAATGTATTTGTGTACAGCATAGTGTAAGATTATATAATAATTGGAAAATTAACAAATTTTTTGTTTGACATATTAATAACGTGATTTAAGTGTTTAAACTTTCTATATATTTAACAAAGTACTTTCCTTTTGTTAAAGAAAAATAAATTTTAGCTAACTTTATTTTTCAAAATGATTCTATGGAATAAACACATATTTGGATTTTCAAAAATGAAAAAAATATATAAAGTGAATTACAAGATCACTACATATTCGTCAAATAGACTGGTTGATGTATCAACAATCTATTAGACATGATCCATGAAATTTATTAGACTAGAGTAATGAAAAAGGTTAAAATCATATAGATGGTCTATAAGAAATAAAAAAATAGTCTATCAAGATATATCTGGGCTGCTGATGGCGAAAAATAATGATATCATTTATACCCTTTATGTAACAATATGGATTTTTGATACACGAATATTTAATTAATTTAAATATCAGAAAGATTGATTTTCAAATTTAATGACTAGAATAAAATTTAAAAGAGAATTTGAATGGTGAAAAAACTTGACATTGTGAATCTTGAATTTAAATTCCTGTTAAGCTAATTTATAAGCTATGTTAAATTCTATTTGAGTATGGACAATAATAATAATCCATTATCGAAGAATTTAAGTGTTTGAAAATCAAATTATTTTTAATCGGTTTTCGTTAACATGTTAAAATAGTCGTTTACAAACGATCTCGGATTTGAATGGTGAAAAAACTTGGACTGAATGTTTTTTTGACTACTTATGTGAACCCCTTAGATAAATTTGGCCCCGTCCGACGAGTGTTCTATATGATCGTTATATGGAAATTCGTTTTTACACAAAACGGGAATCTATATTCATCTGATACAATATTCGTTGGATTTGTCCTAGTATTGGACAAGTTACAAATATAATAACGTAAGTATATTTTATAAATCATTTCAATTTAAATGGTTAACAAAATTTCGATGGTACTTCCTTTTCGTTCCCTGTGTACACACATTTGTGTATGATACACGGACCAAAGGGAAGTGCTGCTAAAATTTTGTTGAACCGTTTAATCTGAAATGATTTATAAAATATGCTTATGTTATTATATTTGTAATGGGAAGTAGGCAGACCGGCTGTCAAAGTAAAAAGAAATAAACAAAAAAAACTGAAAACATGCAGTAGTTTACAAATATTATAACATATGCATACATCTAATTTGCATAAATGGAAGAATTTAAACATTTAGAAGAATAAGAATTTATAAGTTAAAACACGTAATATTGTATTTTGTATGCGTATGAATTTGAAATTATATCCATCTAAATAAAATAATACAATAATTAGGTAAGTAATAAAATAATGAAATTACTATAGTTCTATATAATAATAATATAAGTACTCATCTTATAATATAACATGTCTTAATTATGCAGTATAAGATGGAACAATTGAAAGTTCATCGCTTCTTGGATGTACAAAAATGTTGGACATAGATGAACAATTCCATTTCAATTTTTAAGAGGTTTAAATGAGTTCATGCTAATGGCATCTTCCAATGAAACAAACATGACGGAAATCCGTTGTTCTTGTAAGAAATGCAAAGCTACAAAACATCATTCTCATGGAAATGTTCAAATACATTTGACTATAAACGGTTTTATGGATGATTACTATGTGTGGATACATCACGGTGAAGATGCGGTGAACGTTATTAATACGTTGGTAGATTTTGAGGATGATAACGTAAATTTTAGTGTTGATTTTGATGAATCTAGTACTACAGAAAATAGAATGACTAAAATGGTTATTGATGCCGCTGGTCCGAGCATGTTGTCTAATTCATTGGATGTAGAGGAAGAGCCAAATCCAAAAGCTAAATCTTTTTTTGATTTGTTAGAAGCATAAAAAAAACGCTTTTTGATGGATGTCCTATGACAGAGTTGGCAGCGACTGCTAGGCTAGTTGCAATAAAATCCACAAACAACGGTGCACAAAAATTAATGAATGACATTCTTAGTTTAATTCGAGATGTGGTCCCATCCGGTTTGCAAACTAGATTGGCTGAAAATTGGTATCAATTAAAAAAACAAGTGTCCGCATTCGGATTGCCGTATGAAAAGATAGATACATGTCGAAGTGGTTGTATGTTATATTGGAAAGAAGACATAGACCGTTTACAATGTAAATTTTGTGGCTTAGGAAGATACGAAAAGAAAAAAAGTAATGATAAAGGTGTGCCTTTTACTCGTTTACATTATCTTCCGATTATTCCTAGATTGTAAAGATTGTATTCGTCTTATGCCACACCGGAGCACATGAGATGGCATAGTGAACGGGTTCGAGAGGAAGGAGTTTTATGTCATCCTGCAGATGGAGAAGCATGGAAACATTTCGATGACAAATATCCTGATTTTGCCAATGAATCATGAAATATTAGGCTTGGTTTATGCACTGATGGTTTCCAACCTTTTAGTTAGTAAGGTAAAAAGTACTCCACTTGGCTAGTTATTTTGACACCTTACAATTTATCTCCTTGGATGTGTATGCAAAATCCACACATGTTTTTAACCCTAATTGTCCCTGCACCCAAAAATCCGAAAAACGGAATAGATGTTTATTTGCAACCTTTAATCGAGGACCTGAAGAAAATGTGGGTAGAGGGCATTGACACGTACGACGTATCAAAAAGGAAAAATTTTCAAACTATTTACTTGTTTATTATTGACGATAAGCGATTTTCTTGCGTACGGGAGGCTTTCGGGCTGGAGTACGGAAGGTAAATTATCTTATCTTGTGTGCATGGATTCAACAAAAGCATTTACACTGAAGCATGGTGGTAAGCAGTGTTGGTGGGATTGCCACCGTCGATTTTTACATATAAATGACACATTTAGACGTGATAAGAAAAACTTTGAAAGAAATAAAACTGTAAACTTGCAACCACAAACTTTTTTGAATGGAGAAGAGATATTTGATATTGTACAAGATTATGCAAAATTACATGAGACAGGAACAAAGAGCCCAAAATTCCTGGTAAAGTTGATTATCACAATTGGTGCAAACAGAGTATATTTTGGGAATTGCCATATTGGAAGGATCTAAAAATTCGACACAATTTAGATGTGATGCATATTGAAAAAAATGTATTTTAGAATTTCTTTCATACAATCATAAATGCGAAAGGAAAAACCAAAGATGATTTGAAATCAAGAAAAGATGTCGAATACTATTGCAATCGTCCAGAGCTTAAGATTAATCCTATTCGTCCAAACTTCAAAGTTCTTGCTTGTTATGAGCTGGATAGGACTCGTTGTATAAAATTACTAGAGTGGGTCGATTCTTTGAGATTTCCCGATGGGATTGCTTCTAATATGAAACGATGCGTTAATATGAAGGATCTTATTCTTTCAGGCATGAGGAGTCACGATTGCCATGTATTTTTATAGACTCTATTTCCGATAGTATTTAAAGAGCTTTTACCACAAAAGGTTTGGATGCCTATAACAGAGCTCAGTTTATTCTTTAAAGATATATGCTCGACAACTCTATCTAAAAGCCATTTGCAGAAGCTTGAAAGATATGTACCCAAATTAATATGTTAATTGGAGAAAATATTTCCTCCTAGAGTTTTTAACTACATGGAACATTTGCCTGTACATTTACCAACTGAAGCATTACTACGGGGACTAGTGCAGTATGGATGGATGTATCCTTTTGAGAGGTATGTAATAATTATATTTATTTACGAAATGTTTAAATATAGAACATGTCATAGTTAATTTCACACGTTTTCCTATTAAGGTATATGGGCCACCTAAAGAAAAAGGTGAAGCAGAAAGCACGTGTTGAAGGTTCTATTTGTCAAGCATACATTATTGAAGAAGCATCCATATTTTTTAGTCATTATTTCGATGATCATGTGAATTTAAATTTTAATCATGGTCATCGCAATGAAAATGATATTGTGGATGATTCAGTCGATAACATTCTATCAGTATTCAATAAACAAGGACGTCCATCTGGTAATTGGAAGAATGTTAAAGGCTTCGCTACAACAAAGGATTACAATCTAGCCAATGCAACTGTGCTTCTTAATTGCAATGAATTAGCTGATCTTATAAGGTACTATGATAATTTGATTATTCATTAACTAAATTAATGCCAATCTCTTCAAGGTACACACAATACTACTTAGATATTAACATGTGTATTTTGTTTAAACAGCAAGTTTGAAAGTGAATATCCCAATGCTGAACTCTGTAAAGAATTTGAGGGATGGTTTAAACAATATGTGAGTATGATAAGTCATGTTTTTTTAACCTTGCACGATATCCATTATATATTAACTTGTGTATTTAATTCAAATTTATAGGTTGATATGAACAACATCACCGACATTTTCTATAGGAAACTTGCTTTTGGTCCGCGTACTAGTTACAGAATATAAACAATATTGTTTATAAATGGATTTAAGTTCCACACAAAAGAATATGGAAAGAAAAAGACAACTATTAATAGTGGAGTTAGTATCAAAAGTGGGAACAACAATGATAACATAATAGATTATTATGGTGTACTGGAGGAAATAATTGAGTTAACTTACTCGGTGGTGCCCGAGTTAATAACGTTTCTATTCAAATGTCGACGGTTTGATAGTAGGCCGAATATTGGAGTAAAACGCGTACATAAGGACTACCCTCTTATTGAAGTAAACCACAAAAAAAATTAGGATATGATCCATTTGTGTTGGCGGCACAAGCTACACAAGTTTATTTCACACCGTATCCTGCTATAGACAAATATCGCTTAGATTGGTGGGATGTTATTAAAACAAAACCGAGATCGTCATTCCACTCAAACACGATCATAACCGATAATATGGCATATCAAAATGATCCAGAACTTAATGAGCTACTAGAGATTGTACAAGTAGAAGACATGGGATCTCTTATTAATGACATCAATGATAGGGTCGAAGTAGATGAAGATGACGATGAGTAAATTGAAGTAGAAGAAGATGAGTGTGAGCTTGAAGACGAGAGTGTTAACATTGAGAGTGATGATGATAATGAAGATTGGTAGCATGTATATTTAATTATGATTGTTTGCATGTTTTTTTAGTTGCTTGGTTGCTTTTATGTTTATGAAGTTGTTTATGTTTAGTTGTAAAATTTTCAATTGTTGATTTACATTCTATGCTCTTTGATGAATGTTTTCAAACCTTGTCTTAAATCAAGTTCACTACTTTCATTGTGAAATGTTAGATTGTCTTATGTATATAATTGCAAATTTCGTATTCATGTAATAGATATGTGTTCTCGGGGTCGTGGTGGCCGTAGTAGCAGTGGCCGTAGTAGCGGTGGTAGTCGTAGTGGTAGTGGACGTGGTTTGGATTTGATCGAACTAGCACCACCCTCTATCGATCAACAATCCACCCCTTCAGATGGATGTGATCATGATGAAGACACCCCTGGGCTATCTGCACAAGTGTCACAGACTGGCTCGACTTCTTCAGTCGGTACCATGTACATCTATTGTAGGAATAGCGGCGAGTAAGTAAACTTTTTAAATTTTCTCTAATTTAATAATGCATTACATAATTTACTCTAATTTTTGCATTAACAGCTGGGAATTCGCGAATAGTGATTCGACATCTCGTACTATATCTAATATGCTTTAGGTCCGTTTGGCATCATTTTGGCCTTGTTTCAGTAAAATTCAGATTCTTGCAATATTTAGTCCATTCATGATTAAGTTTTTCAATTTATTTGATCCTAAAATCTTGTGTAGGCATTGCATAACAACCCGGAAAATCTGGGCCTATTTAAAAATTTTATTTTGGCGAATTTAATGAATTTTGAATATTTAAAATGGATTATTTTAAATAATAATGATGAAAAATTTATTTTTGAATAGAATTAGAACGTATATATTTATATACGTCGTCGTTAGAATATAAAATTTTATTTTAATTGTAAAAGGAATTGAAAATGGCGCGGTAGTTCGATAATTCGATTTCAAACTTCAATTGAATGTACCGGGTGCAAAATAAACCGGATTTTAGTGAAATCAAAAATATTAGAATCTATTTGATAATATCTTTCCAACGAATCCGAAAAATCAAAATTTCGTAGCGGGGATAAAAAGATATGTCCAGTTGAAAATTTTGAATAGTCGCTATGGAATTCAGGCCCTTAAAAATAGCCATTTTGCAAACGACCTCGGATTTCGACGAAACCACTTTTGTTGGATCCGTGATGTGAAGTTATTGTTAGATTCCAAATTTCGTAATTTTTCGAATCAATATGTGAGCGTGGCAAAGGAAAACGCGTTTGACCAGTTTCAGTTGATTTTAATCGACTGGAAAATGACCATTTTTCAAATGGTCTCAGAATTCGACGAAATCAGTTTTGTTAGGACCGTATCGTCGATACAAAGCTAGAAATAATTTTTTTGGAATTTTTCGGGTTCGTATGTGGCCCCGGCGAATTGAAATGTACGTTTAAAATTGAATATATACTGAATTATACTTTAATTTTGATAAAAACCTATCGTAACAGCCGAATTTGGGTTACGAAACATATCCCATTGTGTTCGGAATAGGGGTATTTGGCTAGGGACGACAGTCGTTGGGTTTGATTTGAAGTTCGTATGTAAAATCTTTATTTTTGAAATTAAATAATATATAAAATTGTAAATATCCCCTTGGCCAAGTCAAAACCCTTATCTCGTTTAACCCGTGGTCAACGCTCCCTATTACAGCCGACACCAGCGAATGAACGACGAAATTCATCAATTCTTTCTCCTCCAATTTGCGTGAAAAACACTCAGTAATTTCACGAAGTCATAGGGCAAAATTTGTAGAGATTTCCTTCAGCTTCAAATCCATACAAATCGGATCGATCTTCATGAAGCAAGCTGCTTGATTTCTGGGGGCAAAGTCGTCTCGTTCGCGCCCCTTTTCCCCGCAGGTGGGCCCATCGAAGGGGCTGCTCTTCTCGGCGTTGGTGGAGGAGTCTAAGGGCGTCGACGTGAAGGTTTCAGGTGGCGCTCTGGCTACCTGTGGAGTGAGCGGCAGTGGAAGTTTGTTGTCGAGATGGTGGGTTTTCATGCGTTCAGTAAACAACTGCCGTTTCTGTACAGAAGGAATAGAGGAAGAAAGGTCCATTTTTTTTTAGTAAATTAGTTTAAATTAAATTAGTAATTAGATAAAAAAAAACATTGTTTTTAAATTCATATAAAAAAATACATATGATTTGCTTGACAAATAGATTTGCATTGATTTTATTTTCAGATTTTATTTGAATAACATCGACTTATTTTCAGTTTTAAAAATATAAACAAGAACTGTTTTTGAGTATAGAAAAAGAATTGTTTTCGAATAGGGAAAAAGAATTGTTTTGAATATAGGAATAAAATAGTTTTTAAATCTCAGATTTTTATATGAATGTCTTTGTAAAGAAAAATATATACGTTGTTTTGAAAATAAAAATGGCATTCTTTTTGGAAATAAAAATGGCATTAGTTTTGTTTGAATTAAAAATGTAATATTTAAATATAAGAACTTTGTTCATAAAATAATATTTTTATTGTTTGTAAAAGAAAAATAATCCTTGTTTTTAAAATAAAATTGTCATCGCTTTTCAAATAAAATTAGCATTGATTTTCCAAATAGAAAATATACATCGTTGTTTTTAAATTGAAAAGATAATATACATGAAGTTTGAAAATATAATATACTTTGAAGTTTGAAAATATAATATACTTTGATTTGAAAATATGAATAGCAGTGTTAAAAATATGATTTCTAATATAATATTTCGTGAAACAGATTGCGTTGAAATCCAGAACAACGAATCTGAGCGATAGTAAAGCACGGCGTAGTGGATCCTAAAGGTGAGAACTTCTCACTCAAATTTCCTTTTTCTAGTTATATATATATATATATATATATACTAGGATGCAGACGGTGCTTAGTAGCACCCGACACCCGTCATCCACAGACCATGGATGGCTTGTATGCTTGTTTGATGTGATGTGAAAATTGTTTGTGATGTTGATGTGAAATCGATAATAAAAGTAGATGGTTGAAATAAATTAATTATCGTTAAAAATATAATTTTTAACGTGAATGTGAATAAATAAATATTTATAAACAAATCGGCCGATTTGTTTATATACACTGATTTGACTGATATCGATTGGGTCGATAAATTTTACACATCGCCCAACTTCACGAATAAAAATATGTGTTTGTTAATTTGAAACCCCACACGGGTGTTGGGATGATATTTGGGTACACTAATCCCAATTATTTAATTGTATGTCGATCGATTGGTCGACAGGCTGTGTAAGCGTTGATTATTTATATTTGATGCTTATGCAGTTGTGTGGTGCACCTTGGATGATGGTTGATTGTTTATCATTGCTATTATATACATGTGTTGTATGGAATCCATATAATTAACATTATATGGTAATTGATTGATCCTCATTCCAATCGGAGAAAAATAATGAATATTATAAAAGAAAATTCAGGTGTTGAATATAAAAATAGTCATGTATTGACGATGTTCATGTGTTGAAACTATTTATGTGTTGAGTAAAATATTTTAACAATAAAATCTACATCTTTATCATATTTAAAATTAGAACTACTTCACGGTGGAGTCTAATTGAAAATCAAATGATAGATACCATAATTTTATAAAATATTTTACATAACAAAAATAGACGTGTGTTGAAAGAAATATAGATTCATGTGTTGAATAGAATAAATATTCATTTGTTGAATAGAATAACGAATTATTGAAATATAAAGCCGTGTTGACTAGAGCTGAGCTATTTTGACGTGAACGATATTTATATCGATTTTATTTGTTTTATATTGAATATTGAAAAGTGATTTCAAAATTTAATATTTTGAAATGAAATTCAAATTAAATTAGATTAAAATTCAAATTAAAATTTTATCGAATCGAATAGAAAATGAATTCGATTCGAATTGAATGGAAAGTGAATTGGAATTGAATAGAAATGAATTCAAATTGAATTAAATTGAAATTGAATTAAAAACGAATGGAAATCGTTTTGAAGGAAATTTAAAACGAACAGAAATTGAATTGAAATCAATTTGAAATGAATTCGAATGGAATTAAATAGAAGGTGAATTCAAATTGAATTAAATTGAAACGAATTAGAATTTGAATAGAATTGAAATGAATTAGAATTAGAATTTGAATTGAATTGAAACGAATTTGAATTCGAATTAAATAAAATTGAAATGAATTCGAATTGAATTGAAATCAAATCGATTTGAAATTGAAGATGAAGTTGAACATGTTTTTGAAACGAATTTAAAACGATTTATAAAATACGTTTTAAAAAAGGAAATCGACGAAATATATATAATATACATATATTATAAATATAATGGCCTGAATAGAACGCGCCGCGCCGCGGCAGTTCGCAAATTTCGACCATTGACTTCGAATGGACATTACGGAAGATCCGACCGTCGGATTCTCCTAAAACCGGAACCGTTGGGTTCGTATCGAAAAGAGCTTTCTAACGCATATTAGAAATTTGAAATCTAACGGTGGGATTTGGAATTATGTCCAAATCAAATTTGGAAAAGGTCGTTGTAAGTGCAGTTCGATGGCCGTTGATGGAAATCGACTGTACGGGCCTTGATAAAATTATTAAAAATATCTATAATTTGAGTAAAATCATAAGAAATGATTTGGGAAAAATTGGGCTGAAAAATTCCATATTTGAAAAGATAAAAATAGATTTTTATCGAAATGAACTAGTTTTGAACTAGAATTAAAATCAATTTATTTTTGAAATAAATAAATTGAATTTGAAAGTGATTTTAAAAATAATCATTTTTCCCAATACGTGAATTGGACTAGAAGTTGAATCGAAATTATCTTCGGAATATTTCGATGTTGGATTTCGTGACTATACAGATATTGTTATGGGAATTTGAAAGATATATTTTATATCGTTATTTCCAATACGATATATGTTGGTTTCAGAATTTGATATTGAATGTAAGCTGATATATTTTCTATTCAGAGCCTTGTATTTAATATCAAATATGATTTGGGTTTGTCGTGAATCGTGTTTTAGATGACTTGGTTCTTTAACCCAGTTAAAGGCAAGATGTTGATTTTTGAAAAGATTGAAACTAAGTGGAGTTTTAATGAATCTTTAAATTAGATTGAAATGTGAATTGATAAGTTAAGTTATCAAATCTGAAAGGTGAACGAGAATGGAGTACCACCGGTTTTGCTCCAAAGCGTTAGTTAAATCTTTAATTAGATTTGAACGTGAAATGGTAATTAATTTTACCGATAGCACCGTGGTGTTAGATATGGAGTATTACCAGTTTTCTCCATGGGATATACAGGTTGGGATTGGGGAAATAAAATAAATAATTACTTCGGTGTGGTTCGCTAATCCCGACTAGTTTGAAATGATATCCAAAGGAAGATTAAAGAATAAATTTAGAAGAATTTGTCTTGGATAAAATTAATGGGAACCTTTCCTTAAGAATGTGATTTTGTGAATAAAAGATTATTCTGAATTGGAATGAGGCGTATGTTGTGTTTGTATAACAATTGTTTATTATATACATGGGTTATTCAGAAAGGCCGGGTCTATACCCATTCTGAATAACCGATTCGACAATAAGTCGAAGATGAAGACGGTGATATGCGAGGAAAGTGCCTCCGGTTTCGTTCAGACCCAGAACGAACTTGTAAATGGACTGTGTGTCTGACATTGGATTTTATTCTGTGTGATTGATTTCTATTAAATAAATATCTGTTTGGCGGCGGAGAATTTATTCTCTTGCTTTACGCCCTTCTCTGAGACGTACGAGCTTAGAGGTTATATATCGATAGATATCAATCGCATGGCGTGAATTGCCTGTGTGGCATGCCTAAGTGGCAATTGATCAAGGCTTCTGTTGAAAAGAAAAGTCTTGTGGTTGATGATCAAAGCACGGCCTGTGTGGCATAGCTTTGTGTAGCGTTGAATCGCGAGCCTCACACCTCGGTGTGAACCAAAAACGGGGAGGACCTCTGGGAAATGGACATATGCTGGTTTCTAGTTAGAAGTGGTGTCAGTGCTTAAACTGGCTGGCATTACTTATGTAGATGTTGCTTATCATTACTTATTGCCCAGTGGGGCGTCTCGGTTAACGGTGGTTACAGAGGCTTACGGGTCCCAGATCACTATGAGGTTCCATAGAACCGGCTAGCATATCGTTTACGACATTACTAACCATCGACGGGTGGCCGGCCCCGATGTTCCGGGTGCAGTCGCGGCTGCAACCTGAGGCTCAGGCTAGAGAGTCTCGAATTAAGCACAGGATATTCCCTTTGCCTTGGTTCACAGATGGAAATCCAATTTCCAATACGTGATATTGCGGTTTTAGTTATATACCTATATTTGGCGACATAGTGGGATGGGGCACTTATGCCGTCTATGATTTGTACTTATGATTAAAGTTGTTTTCTTCACTTATAGTAGTAATAAAAGATGAAATTTCACGTATCAAGCATATTTGGCTATTATAAGGGAAAACCCTATCCTCCGGCTTGCGTTGCATTGTGTGATGGGACATGGGTCTTATAATAGCTTCATTGTTCTTTATTTAGCATTGCGCTGTTTGTTTTCTGCACTGGTATTCTTGGGAGGAAACCCGTTCCGTGTTATACGGCGTGGTCCCTTGATTTACCTAACTTTAAAAACAAATATTAATAACTGTTTTAGTTCTCACACCAGTCACATGACTGACCTGGAGTTTATTGTTTTAACCTAAACTCTGGGTGCCCCTATTTTCCACACGGGAAGCTAGTAGTTTTGGTTTTGCAGATTTATATTCACAGGATCCTGATTTACAGCTGGAACGATATCCGGAAATCTCTGTATCCGTATATCTCTTCTAGTTGTGTTTTGTATTATTTCCGCAGCGATGTATTTAAATGTAATTTAAATCTCTGATATTTTCTGCGTAATAATTATTCATGCTCTGTATATTCTTGTATTCTGATGGAATTGTTGTAATAATCAATGAAATGTTCTTCTGTTTGCGTTCTGTTGTGGCTTGTTCTCGTAGTATCCGCTCTTTCCCTACCGGGGAGGTTACGGGTTCTCACAGTGGTATCAGAGCTTTGGTTTACAGAGCTCGAGAACAAGACACTTTAGAACCAAACGAAAGAACCCATCAGATATTGGATTAGCAGTATCCAATTAGAATAACAAATTAGAGATAGGATCAGTAGTATCCTAGAACGAGTGTGAAGAGTATATTTTTAAAATAAAAATTTGAAACAAACCATGTTTTGAAATTTAAATCGTTTTACACGTATTTGAATAATTTATTTATATTGATTTGGACAATCTAGTATATAAAGGTTTTGCATATACGCGTCATGAACGTATAGTCGAAGTTTTAATATACTGGATAGATATAGGATCACACTCTAGTCGCCCGGAGATGGTACTGATGATAGCACGTGCATCATCAGTATCTATGTTCGTGTTTCGAAGGTGTGATTTCTATATGATTCCATTAGACTGGTGTGAGAACCAAAACTAATATAGATAGATTTATTGTTGTGATTTGGCATCAAAAACATGATTTTTGTATATGTATCAAAATTATGAATTTGAAACTCTAATTCACTAATTGATTGATGTTTGTGTTGTTTGTTTATTTGTTTGATAATTTTGAACCATTTAGCCAAATTATATCAAATAGTGAATTGTATTGAAAATTAGTTACAATTGCATGCATATACATGTACTTACATTGAACAGGTTATAGAAAGGAGGCTAGAGCAGAAGAATAAAATTGTTTGCCCGACAAATAGGTACATGTTTACCATAATTTACTGTTTTGTTTGGGTGATGATTTTATGAGCCGATTGGCTAGTCGCTTGGCTAGCCGCTTGGAATTTTCTTTTTCTTTTTGAGATCAGAGGGCCTATATGGCAATTTCGGGATTTTCCCGTGCTCCCGGTGCAGGGGAGGTTATGGCGAAATTTTTCGAAAATTTAGGGTGTTAGCCAAATTTTTGAAAAATTTGAAAAGTTCTTAGAAACTGAAAAGTTGAAGAACTTAAGCCGTAAAGAAAATAATGAACGTAGAGTTGATTAATCAAACCACTTTCGACTTTGTTCCTTTTCGGGGACGAAAAGTTTTAAGTGGGGGAGATTGTAACAACCCGGAAAATCTGGGCCAATTTAAAAATTTTATTTTGGCGAATTTAATGAATTTTGAATATTTAAAATGGATTATTTTAAATAATAATAACGAAAAATTTATTTTTGAATAGAATTAGAACGTATATATTTATATACGTCGTCGTTAGAATATAAAATTTAATTTTAATTATAAAAGGAATTGAAAATGGCGCGGTAGTTCGATAATTCGATTTCAAACTTCAATTGAATGTACCGGGTGCAAAATAAACCGGATTTTAGTGAAATCAAAAATATTAGAATCTATTTGATAATATCTTTCCAACGAATCCGAAAAATCAAAATTTCGTAGCGGGGATAAAAAGATATGTCTAGTTGAAAATTCTGAATAGTCGCTATGGAATTCAGGCCCTTAAAAATAGCCATTTTGCAAACGACCTCGAATTTCGACAAAACCACTTTTGTTGGATCCGTGATGTCAAGTTATTGCTAGATTCCAAATTTCGTAATTTTTCGAATCAATATGTGAGCGTGGCAAAGGAAAACGCGTTTGACCAGTTTAAGTTGATTTTAATCGACTGGAAAATGGCCATTTTTCAAATGGTCTCAGAATTCGACGAAATCAGTTTTATTAGGACCATATCGTCGATACAAAGCTAGAAATAATTTTTCTGGAATTTTTCGGGTTCGTATGTGGCCCCGGCGAATTGAAATGTACGTTTAAAATTGAATATATACTGAGTTATACTTTAATTTTGATAAAAACCTATCGTAACAGCCGAATTTGGGTTACGAAACATATCCCATTGTGTTCGAAATAGGGGTATTTGGCTAGGGACGACAGTCGTTGGGTTTGATTTGAAGTTCGTATGTAAAATCTTTATTTTTGAAATTAAATAATATATAAAATTGTAAATATCCCCTTGGCCAAGTCAAAACCCTTATCTCGTTTAACCCGTGGTCAACGCTCCCTATTACAGCCGACACCAGCGAATGAACGACGAAATTCATCAATTCTTTCTCCTCCAATTTACGTGAAAAACACTCGGTAATTTCACGAAGTCATAGGGCAAAATTTGTAGAGATTTCCTTCAGCTTGAAATCCATACAAATCGGATCGATCTTCATGAAGCAAGCTCCTCGATTTCTGGGGGCAAAGTCGTCTCGTTCGCGCCCCTTTTCCCCGCAGGTGGGCCCATCGAAGGGGCTGCTCTTCTCGGCGTTGGTGGAGGAGTCTAAGGGCGTCGACGTGAAGGTTTCAGGTGGCGCTCTGGCTACCTGTGGAGTGAGCGGCAGTGGAAGTTCGTTGTCGAGGTGGTGGGTTTTCATGGGTTCAGTAAACAACTGCCGTTTCTGTACAGAAGGAATAGAGGAAGAAAGGTCCATTTTTTTTTAGGAAATTAGTTTAAATTAAATTAGTAATTAGATAAAAAAAAGACATTGTTTTTAAATTCATATAAAAAAATATATATATGATTTGCTTGAAAAATAGATTTGCATTGATTTTATTTTCAGATTTTATTTGAATAACATCGACTTATTTTCAGTTTTAAAAATATAAACAAGAACTGTTTTTGAATATAGAAAAAGAATTGTTTTCGAATTGGGAAAAAGAATTGTTTTGAATATAGGAATAAAATAGTTTTTAAATCTCAGATTTTTATATGAATGTCTTTGTAAAGAAAAATATATACGTTGTTTTGAAAATAAAAATGGCATTCTTTTTGGAAATAAAAATGGCATTAGTTTTGTTTGAATTAAAAATGTAATATTTAAATATAAGAACTTTGTTCATATAATAAGATTTGCATTGTTTGTAAAAGAAAAATAATCCTTGTTTTTAAAATAAAATTGTCATCGCTTTTCAAATAAAATTAGCATTGATTTTCCAAATAGAAAATATACATCGTTGTTTTTAAATTGAAAAGATAATATACATGAAGTTTGAAAATATAATATACTTTGAAGTTTGAAAATATAATATACTTTGATTTGAAAATATGAATAGCAGTGTTAAAAATATGATTTCTAATATAATATTTCGTGAAACAGATCGCGTTGAAATTCAGAACAACGAATCTGAGCGATAGTAAAGCACGGCGTAGTGGATCCTAAAGGTGAGAACTTCTCACTCAAATTTCCATTTTCTAGTTATATATATATACTAGGATGCAGACGGTGCTTAGTAGCACCCGACACCCGTCATCCACAGACCATGGATGGCTTGTATGCTTGTTTGATGTGGTGTGAAAATTGTTTGTGATGTTGATGTGAAATCGATAATAAAAGTAGATGGTTGAAATAAATTAATTATCGTTAAAAATATAATTTTTAACGTGAATGTGAATAAATAAATATTTATAAACAAATCGGCCGATTTGTTTATATACACTGATTTGACTGATATCGATTGGGTCGATAAATTTTACACATCGCCCAACTTCACGAATAAATATATGTGTTTGTTGATTTGAAACCCCACACGGGTGCTGGGGTGATATTTGGGTACACTAATCCCAATTATTTAATTGTATGTCGATCGATTGGTCGACAGGTTGTGTAAGCGTTGATTATTTATATTTGATGCTTATGCAGTTGTGTGGTGCACCTTGGATGATGGTTGATTGTTTATCATTGCTATTATATACATGTGTTGTATGGAATCCATATAATTAACATTATATGGTAATTGATTGGGCCTCATTCCAATCGGAGAAAAATAATGAATATTATAAAAGAAAATTCAGGTGTTGAATATAAAAATAGTCATGTGTTGACGATGTTCATGTGTTGAAACTATTTATGTGTTGAGTAAAATATTTTAACAATAAAATCTACATCTTTATCATATTTAAAATTAGAACTACTTCACGGTGGAGTCTAATTGAAAATCAAATGATAGATACCATAATTTTATAAAATATTTTACATAACAAAAATAGACGTGTGTTGAAAGAAATATAGATTCATGTGTTGAATAAAATAAATATTCATTTGTTGAATAGAATAACGAATTATTGAAATATAAAGCCGTGTTGACTAGAGTTGCGCTATTTTGACGTGAACGATATTTATATCGATTTTATTTGTTTTATAATGAATATTGAAAAGTGATTTCAAAATTTAATATTTTGAAATGAAATTCAAATTAAATTAGATAAAATTTAAATTGAAATTTTATCGAATCGAATAGAAAATGAATTCGATTCGAATTGAATAGAAAGTGAATTTGAATTGGAATTGAATAGAAATGAATTCAAATTGAATTAAATTGAAATTGAATTAAAAACGAATGGAAATCGTTTTGAAGGAAATTTAAAACGAACAGAAATTGAATTGAAATCAATTTGAAATGAATTCGAATGGAATTAATAGAAGGTGAATTCAAATTGAATTGAATTGAAACGAATTAGAATTTGAATAGAATTGAAACGAATTTGAATTTGAATTTGAATTGAATTAAAACGAATTTGAATTCGAATTAAATAAAATTGAAATGAATTCAAATTGAATTGAAATCAAATCGATTTGAAATTGAAGATGAAGTTGAACTTGTTTTTGAAACGAATTTAAAACGATTTATAAAATACGTTTTAAAAAACGAAATCGATGAAATATATATAATATACATATATTATAAATATAATGGTCTGAATAGAACGCGCCGCGCCGCGGCAGTTCGCGAATTTCGACCATTGACTTCGAATGGACATTACGGGAGATCCGACCGTCGGATTCTCCTAAAACCGGAACCGTTGGGTTCATATCGAAAAGAGCTTTCTAATGCATATTAGAAATTTGAAATCTAATGGTGGGATTTGGAATTATGTCCAAATCAAATTTGGAAAAGGTCGTTGTAAGTGCAGTTCGATGGCCGTTGATGGAAATCGACTGTACGGGCCTTGATAAAATTATTAAAAATATCTATAATTTGTGTAAAATCATAAGAAATGATTTGGGAAAAATTGGACTGAAAAATTCCATATTTGAAAAGATTAAAATAGATTTTATCGAAATGAACTAGTTTTGAACTAGAATTAAAATCAATTTATTTTTGAAATAAATAAATTGAATTTGAAAGTGATTTTAAAAATAATCAATATTCCCAATACGTGAATTGGACTAGAAGTTGAATCGAAATTATCTTCGGAATATTTCGATGTTGGATTTCGTGACTATACAGATATTGTTATGGGAATTTGAAAGATATATTTTATATCGTTATTTCCAATACGATATATGTTGGTTTCAGAATTTGATATTGAATGTAAGCCGATATATTTTCTATTCAGAGCCTTGTATTTAATATCAAATATGATTTGGGTTTATCGTGAATCGTGTTTTAGATGACATTGGTTCTTTAACCCAGTTAAAGGCAAGATGTTGATTTTTGAAAAGATTGAAACTAAGTGGAGTTTTAATGAATCTTTAAATTAGATTGAAATGTGAATTGATAAGTTAAGTTATCAAATCTGAAAGGTGATCGAGAATGGAGTACCAGCAGTTTTGCTCCAAAGCGATAGTTAAATCTTTAATTAGATTTGAACGTGAAATGGTAATTAATTTTACCGATAGCACCGTGGTGTTAGATATGGAGTATTACCAGTTTTCTCCATGGGATATACAGGTTGGGATTAGGGAAATAAAATAAATAATTACTTCGGTGTGGTTCGCTAATCCCGACTAGTTTGAAATGATATCCAAAGGAAGATTAAAGAATAAATTTAGAAGAATTTGTCTTGGATAAAATTAATGGGAACCTTTCCTTAAGAATGTGATTTTGTGAATAAAAGATTATTCTGAATTGGAATGAGGCATATGTTGTGTTTGTATAACAATTGTTTATTATATACGTGGGTTATTCAGAAAGGCCGGGTCTATACCCATTCTGAATAACCGATTCGACGATAAGTCGAAGATGAAGACGGTGATATGCGAGGAAAGTGCCTCCGGTTTCGTTCAGACCCAGAACGAACTTGTAAATGGACTGTGTGTCTGACAATGGATTTTATTCTGTGTGATTGATTTCTATTAAATAAATATCTGTTTGGCGGCGGAGAATTTATTCTCTTGCTTAACTCCCTTCTCTGAGACGTACGAGCTTAGAGGTTATATAACGATAGATATCAATCGCATGGCGTGAATTGCCTGTGTGGCATGCCTAAGTGGCAATTGATCAAGGCTTCTGTTGAAAAGCAAAGTCTTGTGGTTGATGATCAAAGCACGGCCTGTGTGGCATAGCTTTGTGTAGCGTTGAATCACGAGCCTCACACCTCGGTGTGAACCAAAAACGGGGAGGACCTCCTGGAAATGGACATATGCTGGTTTCTAGTTAGAAGTGGTGTCAGTGCTTAAACTGGCTGGCATTACTTATGTGGATGTTGCTTATCATTACTTATTGCCCAGTGGGGCGTCTCGGTTAACGGTGGTTGCAGAGGCTTACGGGTCCCAGATCACTATGAGGTTCCATAGAACCGGCTAGCATATCGTTTACGGCATTACTAACCATCGACGGATGGCCGGCCCCGATGTTCCGGGTGCAGTCGCGGCTGCAACCTGAGGCTCAGGCTAGAGAGTCTCGAATTAAGCACAGGATATTCCCTTTGCCTTGGTTCACAGATGGAAATCCAATTTCCAATACGTGATATTGCGGTTTTAGTTATATACCTATATTTGGCGACATAGTGGGATGGGGCACTTATGCCGTCTATGATTTGTACTTATGATTGAAGTTGTTTTCTTCACTTATAGTAGTAATAAAAGATGAAATTTCACGTATCAAGCATATTTGGCTATTATAAGGGAAAACCCTATCCTCCGGCTTGCGTTGCATTGTGTGATGGGACATGGGTCTTATAATAGCTTCATTGTTCTTTATTTAGCATTGCACTGTTTGTTTTCTGCACTGGTATTCTTGGGAGGAAACCCGTTCCGTGTTATACGGCGTGGTCCCTTGATTTACCTAACTTTAAAAACAAAGATTAATAGCTGTTTTAGTTCTCACACCAGTCACATGACTGACCTGGAGTTTATTGTTTTAACCTAAACTCTGGGTGCCCCTATTTTCCACACGGGCAGCTAGTAGTTTTGGTTTTGCAGATTTATATTCACAGGATCCTGATTTACAGCTGGAACGATATCCGGAAAGCTCTGTATCCGTATATCTCTTCTAGTTGTGTTTTGTATTATTTCCGCAGCGATGTATTTAAATGTAATTTAAATCTCTGATATTTTCTGTGTAATAATTATTCATGCTCTGTATATTCTTGTATTCTGATGGAATTGTTGTAATAAGCAATGAAATGTTCTTCTGTTTGCGTTCTGTTGTGTCTTGTTCTCGTAGTATCCGCTCTTTCCTTACCGGGGAGGTTACGGATTCTCACACATTGTACACTTGGGATACCACTACTTCTTTTGCTGATGTCGGACTGTTATGGGATCAAAAGTGTTCTTTGAAGTATAGGTGGATTGTTGGGGACATGAAAAAGTATAAAAAGAAGAACGCTTGTATAACAAATGAGGTATGGCAACAATTTTTAGCTTACTGGGAGAGGGAGGACGTGAAGGAACTTTCTAAAAAGAACTCAATCGCTTGCAAGAAAATTCCAAGACCACATAGGTGTGGTTCTAAGTCAATGGCACAATGGATGAACGATATGGTAATTGTTTGAATTATTAACTAATAATAGTATACATTCCAAATAAAGATATAATAAATTATTTTTATTTTTTAGGAGAAAGAACAAGGTCGAACACCAACATTCATGCAGGTATATACTCGAACACATTATGTTGAGAAACCGGACGGTTCTTGTAACACCCCACCTCCATTTAGGTCACTCACAAAGGGAATGCCTTAACTTTGGTGGAGCGTTTTAGTAGACAGAACAGAAATTTACAAGGAAGATAAACAATACTAAAGAAATTATAACTTTATTACAGCGGAAAACAGAAATCAGTTTGGTTACATCTTTACCAAAAACTCAAGTACATAAATATCAGTCTTGTTCAGAAAATCATCAGAGTACAAAACTGTAAAATCATAATCCCCACAGAAGCTGCCATGAGGAGTCAAGCCATACTTTAAGCACTCTAAGTACTTCAAGCAGAAGGAATCCGGATCAAGCTAAAGTATTCCCTCCTTCGAAAACCTGGGGGGAAACAGAAGAAAAAGGGGCAAAAACAAGCAAGGTCAGACATAAAGTCTGGCAAGTCCAGTGACTTTCAGCATATGAACAGATAATAATAATTATGACATGAAAATAACCTGGATAAGAGATAACAGTAACAGGAGCAGCAGATGTACTTAGGTTAAACAGAAGAAACAGAACAATATTACTTTTCATTTCTCTGCACTAATACTAGTATAACTGGATTAGGTGTCACCCCAATGTCTAAACTGAAACAGAAACGGGAACAGAATAATTTCCACATAAGAGAATGCTAGTAATGGGCCTTTACCACCCCAACAGAAACAGACAGAAACATAATGCTAATAATGGACCTTTACCACCCGAACAGAAACAGACAGAAACAGAATGCTAATAATGGGCCATTACCACCCGAACAGAAGGTACAGAAACAGAAACAGATTAATCCCTACGGAAATGGAATGTAGAATTAGGTGTACACTAGTAAATGGGTCTTTACCACCCGAACAGACGGTACCATGCAGAAACAGATAGGTGTTACTACCCAATAGAAACAGACGGTACCAACAGAAACAGACAGAACTAAGTGTACCCTAAAACCCTACCCCAGGCGATCGACTCCCTAATACATAAATACCCTGTGTCGGCCCCACAGTAGGGTGTATCACTCCCTAAAGTGACAACAAATTGGTACAGACCTATTTACAGATGTCACGGTGTCTTACAACCTCAGAGGCAGACCGGGATCCATGCACGCACATGACCCGGTTGGAACGCACCATCAACACCCCTCACCATTATCAGAATGAACCGCTTATAATTAGTTCCGTAAGCATGCCCGGACCCTACCTACTGTTGGGTCAAAGTTTTGATACAAGAAAGGGTTACTGACTAATATGGGTCCCAAACAACATATGACATAAGTAATTTCCAGATTTCAGATTAACTTGTTTACAAGTTCAGACATACAGAGTTCAGATCAACTAGTTCACAGATCAGACAAGTTTTCAGACTAACAGATCAGATATACAGATTTAACAGATTTACAGATTTGTCTAACTTTGTAATTGGGCCTACAGATTCACGAAACGGGTTTGTTAAATTCATTAGTCCAATTGGTTTAACCCTATCCACCCAACACGTTTTAGACATCATATATATCCCAGATTTGCATTAATTAAATATTAATGCACAAACCACTCACGTTAGGTCGGTAGCTTGTGGCCGCTGGATATGCTAGGCGGTTCCGGGCAGACTTCTGCCACAAGCCAGACCTAACCTCATGTCTAAGCATATTATAGTTATGCCTACGACCTCTCACATTAGACTGGCAGTTTGCGGTCGCTGGTTAAGCCGGTTGGTTCCGAGCAGGCTTCTACCGCAAATAGAGCCTAACCTCGTGTCATAGCCAATTCATTCCAATACAGATTTTTCAGATATCAGACATATTCTGCTTATTTAACAGATTAAACTTCTTCATAGGATACAACAGATTAATCAAATTTCCATGTTCTACTAAATCTTAGGTCGAGCCTACGGATTTCCATACCCAGATTACCATTATCTAGTTTTCAACAGATCAGACAATTCAACAGGTAGCAGATCTTGCAGTTTAAGCGAGTCAACAGATTTAGCAGTTTAGGCAATTCAACAGATTTAGCAGATAACGGATTAGGCAATTTAACAGATTTAGCAGATAACATATTTAGCAGATTATATATATCTAAAACTCTATTTACATATCTTGCCTAATCATAAATTTAGCCTAAACTTACATACCTAAATCAAGGTCATAATTCATAATACAATATATGCCCCAAATTTTAGCCTTAATATTTCCATTTATAGTTCATGTCAAAATAAGATTTAATATTCTAGTTCACCATTTATGTCCAAGACTAATACACATGTAAATCATTCTCTATTATAGCCAACTCAGATTATGCCAACATATTTGCTATGCCAGATTTACTTAATTAAGCTACGCCCAATCCCCGTATAACATGTTTCCACAAGTTCTCTAAATACTCATGAAATAGCCCTATAGGTTCGATGTACGTAACAGTGAATGGGAATAAAATAGCAAAGTTACATACTAAATATGAGATCTAACATCATTAAGGGAATAGGCATAAGAAACTAACTACAATAGTTATAGGCAACTAACCACAATAGTCATGGGCGACTAATCACAATAGTTTCTTATTCAATGTCATAGGCAATAGTCTCATAGTCAATGAATCATAGTCATAGGCAATAGTCTCATAGACAACAGTTTCATGTCCAATTATGCATTATTATTTGTCCCAAAATTTAGCGTTCGTGCGTTAATCTCTGATGGGATGTGGCGCAGGCTCGTGGTAGCCTGGCTATAGAACAGAAAGAAGAAAGAGATACAGAATAAAATATATCAGAACATAACGTACACAACCTCAAATTCAGATTTACAATCATGTCACAATTATAGTTACAGTTTATAGCGGAAAATAACTGTACTTGCCTTTCGTGGTTTTAAGAAAGGATAATAAACTGTTGTTGATGCAGAAATGCTGAATTACTCCTCTTTAATTGTTGTTGTAGCTCTAAACTTTGATTTGATATTTGATTTAGCTTTTAATTCTATTCAGGTTGGAAGAAGATGCATCAGTCCAAGTTTTGATTGCAGCAGAGTAACGACGCCATTATTTTATTTAATAAGAACGGAGGCAGAGTATAGACAAAATGAAATTGTGTAGAGAAAATGAGGCTATGGGGCTGTTTATATAGGATTAGGCGGATGAATCTAGATAGAAAACGAGACCGGATACATCAGAATGAACCAGGTTCAAAAACTGGGTTTTGGGAGCAGGTCGACTCCCCAGTCGACCTGGTCATGGGGAGGTCGACACCCCAGTCGACTCCCCAGTCGACCTGGTTGGGGGGGTCGACTCCCCAGTCGACCTGGGTATATGGGCGGGAATTTTCGCGCCAGCCTTCCCTGGGTTTGAATTTCGAATTTCTGGCTTTATTTTCGAGCTGTTTTATTTTATTTAAATTCCTGAAACTTCAGAGGGTCATAACTCGGTCATGTGTACTCCGCTTTTCGAAAACTCAGACTCGTTTTCAAGCAGAATTTCGAGACGAACGCTATGGCGCAACCCGTTTCCCTTTATTCTTTTTTTTTAAAAATTAATTATTCTCTGATTTGTTACTTATACGTTCACAGAAAATACGGGGTGTTACATTCTCCCCTCCTTAAAGGATTTCGTCCCTGAAATCTTCAAGTTAAGAAGAATGTGTCCTACCATCCAGTCATCCATCTACTCAACCATCATCCACAAGCATCCATTGTCCTTAAAAAACTTCTAATGTTGTATGAACATATGAAAAAGTGTATGTATATGTTCCTTATCTAATGCAAAGATCAGGCGGTCCACTGATTCAGTTGACCTCCTTAATGCGAACTATGTCAGTGTCATGAGTCCAACATGTATGCAATTTTCCTATTTGATACATATTATTCTTATATGAGTGACAACCATTCATTCATATGCAACATCCATGTGATGAGTCAATCATTTTGCATCCACAGAAATTGAAAATGCTCACACATCCATATGCAGTATGAGAGTGTTTTCGAGCCGATCTAGTGCTTAGTGTGTGTATATGCATCCACGAGCAACCACTAGCAACCACTTGCATCCACTTGCAACCATCAAACATAACATGTCTCAAACACATATTTACATCCATAGGATTCCTATCTATAGGTCGAAGACTCGATCGATAGGATACAGTCGAGTGATGGGAGCGAGTGCAGATAAACAAAAACTTGGTTTCCAGTAGACCTTGGTTGACAGACAAATTCCCCTAAGTATCTACCCTGAAGACCGAAATCAACATCAGATTGACACCCAGAGGATTACCCCCTTTAGACAGTGTCAAAACTGGAAATCTCAACCTTATCAGAAATATTCAGATATTTACAGATTACCGGTACATATCAGATTAATAAATGATTCTTAGGAAACTAAGCATGATAAAAACCCAGAATGTATGCGTCATAGTCAACTTAACGCTCAACACAGATACCCAACTTACCACGCGTAGATGAGTCATTACCCTTATGGGTCTGAGTCTACAGCGGAATCAGAAATAATACTAGTATTCAAGTGCAGAGTATCGATTACAGAATCGAAATGCCAGAATCAGAAAAGAGTTTTAACTCAAAAATCAGATAAAGAAATTAAACCTCCTACAAAAAGTTTTCCTATTTCTATCCTATCCACTAGCCTCGAGAGTGTTCGCCTGCCTTCCAGAAGTTGGTCCTGCCCTCTGCCCTTGCCCCCGTTTCTTCGGACAGTCGCTAGTGAAGTGTCCCATCTCACCACAGTTAAAGCAAGTGCCCTTTCTTTTTCTGCAATCCTTGTTCAGATGAGTCGAGCTTCCACAAGTAAAGCACTTTTTCTCCTTCTTATCTTCAGACTTTTCACCCTTCTTTTGTGTTTCCTTTTCGGGCCATACTTTCTTGTTCTGTGGTTCTTCCTTCTTTGCCTCTTTCTTGCCGTTGTCTTCCTCGTGCAGTAGTGCCATATCCACCAATCTCTCGTAAGTTGCTCCCATGGGTACATGGGTCATGGCTAGGCTGTCCAGTGGCTCGTTCAATCCTTTAACAAAGCGGAGAGCATTTTTCTGCTGGGTGTTGACTAAATCTAGTCTGAACCTAGCCAGTTGGTTGAACTGGTTGACGTATTCCTTGACCGTCATACTTCCTTGCTTAAGAGATAAGAACTTTTCCAGTTGTAGACTTTGTTCAGCTTGCGAGAGGAATTTCGTCTCAAACCTTGTTCTGAAATCCATCCATGTTTCAACCGGCCTCTCGGCGGTAGTGACTTCCCACCAATAAGAAGCTTCGTCCTTGAGCAACCATACTGCCAATTGTACCTTTTGCCTATCGTCCACCTCGAAAATAACGAACAGATCCTCGGTTTCTTTGAGCCAGTTCCTCGCTTCTACGAATGATTCAGTTCCCTTGAAATCCTTTCCACCCATGGCCCTAAAATCTTTACAGATCTTTGAAAAAGCAATTGCACGAGGAGGGCGCGGAGGAGGAGGAATCGTTGCAGCTGGAGGAGGAATATCTGCTGGACCTGCATCGTTGGCCCTAGCCTCTAAGTACCTCCTGAACCAGCCAGGTATTGGCACGCCCTCTGGAAAGTTAAGATTCCCAGACATGCTGGAATGAAAGAAAAAGATTTAAAACGGAGAACTGAAAAGATAGATATATGGTTTTCTGGGGATTATGTTTTTCAAAAATAAGCTTTACTTTTGAAAATACTTCCTTTTTAAAACCTTTTTGAAAATTGTTTTCAAAACTTTTTATCAAATCTGGTAACCTTCAGCTCTGATACCAAGTGTAACACCCCACCTCCATTTAGGTCACTCACAAAGGGAATGCCTTAACTTTGGTGGAGCGTTTTAGTAGGCAGAACAGAAATTTACAAGGCAGATAAACAATACTAAAGAAATTATAACTTTATAACAGCGGAAAACAGAAATCAATTTGGTTACATCTTTACCAAAAACTCAAGTACATAAATATCCGTCTTGTTCAGAAAATCATCAGAGTACAAAACTGTAAAATCATAATCCCCACAGAAGCTGCCATAAGGAGTCAAGCCATACTTTAAGCACTCTAAGTACTTCAAGCAGAAGGAATCCGGATCAAGCTAAAGTATTCCCTCCTTGGAAAACCTGGGGGGAAACAGAAGAAAAAGGGGCGAAAACAAGCAAGGTCAGACATAAAGTCTGGCAAGTCCAGTGACTTTCAGCATATGAACAGATAATAATAATTATGACATGAAAATAACCTGGATAAGAGATAACAGTAACAGGAGCAGCAGATGTACTTAGGTTAAACAGAAGAAACAGAATAATATTACTTTTCATTTCTCTGCACTAATACTAGTATAACAGGATTAGGTGTCACCCCAATGTCTAAACTGAAACAGAAACGGGAACAGAATAATTTCCACAGAAGAGAATGCTAGTAATGGGCCTTTACCACCCCAACAGAAACAGAATGTAATAATGGGCCTTTACCACCCAAACAGAAACAGACAGAAACAGAATGCTAATAATGGGCCTTTACCACCCGAACAGAAGGTACAGAAACAGAAACGGATTAATCCCTACGGAAACGGAATGTACAATTAGGTGTACACTAGTAAATGGGCCTTTACCACCCGAACAGACGGTACCACGCAGAAACAGACAGGTGTTACCACCCAACAGAAACAGACGACACCAATAGAAACAGACAGAACTAAGTGTACCCTAAAACTCTACCCCAGGCGATCGGCTGCCTAATACATAAATACCCTGTGTCGGCCCCACAATAGGGTGTATAACTCCCTAAAGTGACAACCAATTGGCACAGACCTATTTACAGATGTCACGGCGTCTTACATCCTCAGAGGCAGACCGGGATCCATGCACGCACATGACCCGGTTGGAACGCACCATCAACACCCCTCGCCATTATCAGAATGAACCACTTATAATTAGTTCAGTAAGCGTGCCCGGACCCTACCTACTGTTGGGTCAAAGTTTTGATACCAGAAAGGGTTACTAACTAATATGGGTCCCAAACAACAGATGACACAAGTAATTTCCCTCCTAACCTTGTGTCCCCAGACTAACCGATTTCAGATTAACTTGTTTACAAGTTCAGACATACAGAGTTCAGATCAACTAGTTCACAAATCAGACAAGTTTTCAGACTAACGGATCAGATATACGGATTTAACAAATTTACAGATTTGTCTAACTTTGTAATTGGGCCTACAGATTCATGAAACGGGTTTGTTTAACCCTATCCACCGAACACGTTTTAGACATCATATTTATCCCAGATTTGCATTAATTAAATATTAATGCACAGACCTCTCACATTAGGTCGGTAGCTTGTGGCGTCTGGATATGTCGGGCGGTTCCGGGCAGACTTCTGCCACAAGCCAGACCTAACCTCGTGTCTAAGCGTATTTTAGTTATGTCTACGACCTCTCACATTAGACTGGCAGTTTGCGGTTGCTGGTTAAGCCGGTTGGTTCCGGGCAGGCTTCTACCGCAAACAGAGCCTAACCTCGTGTCATAGCCAATTCATTCCAATACAGATTTTTCAGATATCAGACTAATTCTGCTTATTTAACAGATTAAACTTCTTTATAGGATACAACAGATTAATTAAATTTCCATGTTCTACTAAATCTTAGGTCGAGTCTACGGATTTCCATACCCAGATTACCATTATCTAGTTTTCAACAGATCAGACAATTCAACAGGTAGCAGATCTTGCAGTTTAAGCGAGTCAACAGATTTAGCAGATAACAGATTTAGCAGTTTAGGCAATTCAACAGATTTAGCAGATAACGGATTAGGCAATTTAACAGATTTAGCAAATAACATATTTAGCAGATTATATATATCTAAAACTCTATTTACATATCTTGCCTAATCATAAATTTAGCCTAAACTTACATACCTAAATCAAGGTCAAAATTCATAATACAATATATGCCCCAAATTTTAGCCTTAATATTTCCATTTATAGTTCATGTCAAAACTAGATTTAATATTCTGGTTCACCATTTATATCCAAGACTAATACACATGTAAATCATTCTCTATTATAGTCAACTCAGATTACGCCAACATATTTGCTATGCCAGATTTACTTAATTAAGCTACGCCCAATCCCCGTATAACATGTTTCCACAAGTTCTCTAAATACTCATGAAATGGCCCTATAGGCTCGATGTACGTAACAGTGAATGGGAATAAACTAGCAAAGTTACATACTAAATATGAGATCTAACATCATTAAGGGAATAGGCATAAGAAACTAACTACAATAGTTATAGGCAACTAACCACAATAGTCATGGGCGACTAATCACAATAGTTTCTTATTCAATGTCATAGGCAATAGTCTCATAGTCAATGAATCATAGTCATAGGCAATAGTCTCATAGGCAACAGTTTCATATCCAATTATGCATTATTATTTGTCCCAAAATTTAGCGTTCGTGCGTTAATCTCTTATGAGATGTGGCGCAGGCTCGTGGTAGCCTGGCTATAGAACAGAAAGAAGAAAGAGATACAGAATAAAATATATCAGAACATAACGTACACAACCTCAAATTCAGATTTACAATCATGTCACAATTATAGTTACAGTTTATAGCGGAAAATAACTGTACTTGCCTTTCGTGGTTTTAAGAAAGGATAATAAACTGTTATTAATGCAGAAATGCTGAATTACTCCTCTTTAATTGTTGTTGTAGCTCTAAACTTTGATTTGAGATTTGATTTAGCTTTTAATTCTATTCAGGTTGGAAGAAGATGCATCAGTCCAAGTTTTGATTCCAGTAGAGTAACGACGCCATTATTTTATTTAATAAGAACGGAGGCAGAGTATAGACAAAATGAAATTGTGTAGAGAAAATGAGGCTAGGGGGCTGTTTATATAGGATTAGGCGGACGAATCTAGACAGAAAACGAGACCGAATACATCAGAATGAACCAGGTTCAAAACTGGATTTCGGGAGTAGGTCGACCCCTAGGTCGACTCCCCAGTCGACCTGGTCGTGGGGAGGTCGACACCCCAGTCGACCTGGTTGGGGGGGGGGTCGACTCCCCAGTCGACCTGGGTATATGGGCGGGAATTTTCCCGCCAGCCTTCTCTGGGTTTGAATTTTGAATTTCTGGCTTTATTTTCGAGATGTTTTATTTTATTTAAATTCCTGAAACTTCGGAGGGTCATAACTTGGTCATACGGACTCCGTTTTTCGAAAACTCGGACTCGTTTTCAAGCAGAATTTCGAGATGAACGCAATGGCGCAACCCGTTTCCCTTGATTCTTATTTTTAAAAATTAATTATTCTCTGATTTGTTACTTATACGTTCACAGAAAATACGGGGTGTTATAGTTCTATTGATGGGGGATGGATTGATGAGTACTCGGAACAGTTTGTTATCTGTAATCAACAAAAGTTTTAAATTATACAATATCTAATTTCGTTAAACAATACAATATCTATTTTTTATGTAAATTACAAGCTAAGTACAATAAGCGAGTTGCTCAAATGGCCGGGAGTCAGGATCGTGAGCTCACTTACGACGAGCTAAACCATCTTTACAAGCAGCTTATTGGAGAAGGTGAGACGTGTGCTTCTTCAAGAAGTAAACGAAGGCCTGATTCTAGCAATATTCCTGGGGTAATGACTGAAAACTTAATTTATTTATTTATTTTCTAGTTATGCCCACGCTCTATGCTATAGACTTTTAGTTGATGATGCTTATATGATTATTCAATGACATGGAAGATGTTTATTTTGGATAGTTAAGAATGGGTTGGAATTACTAATATAAATTAATAATTATTCAAAGCTATTTAAAAATAATTTTTGAATAAGTGAAAGGAGTCTTATAAAATAAATCAAAATTTTATTAAAGAAGTCTTATAAATAGTTTATAGGTTTATAAGCCATGTTTATAAATAAAAATATATTTATAAATGTTATTATATGAAACGGGAGTTTACAAATGGAAAGTATACTTATGTGGGTTTACAGTAAACGCTTTTTTAAATGACAATTGTTTTTAACCCGATTTAATATGATCTGGAATGTGAAATCTTCCTTGATTTTTGTGAACTAACTTATCTTATTGAGGAAAATATAAGTTATATTTTATAATTATTGCTTTCTTGAGAATATTCTTTAAATAATGATAGTGTTAAATTAGTTGCTACTAGTTTCAAAGTCGCGCAATCATCAAACATAGTAAGTTCCATATGGAGCTATTATAAACTTATGCAGATATGGGGTTAACATGTTGAATATCATATGTAGAAGTTTCATAGTGTGAAATATCAGTGTTGAATATCATAGTGAGAAAAAAAGCATAAGCAGCATTGTACTCAGTTCTGCTGAGGCTTAAGGCTCAGCGGAAGTGGCCTTAAGGCTCAGTTTCAGCTGAGCCTTTAAGGATCAGTGAAACTGAGCCATTTCGGCTCAGTTTCCGCTGCGGAAGCTGCTCAGTTTTCACTGTCGAAACTAAGCCGAAATGGCCCAGTTTCCGCTGTGGAAACTGCTCAGTTTCCGCTGCGGAAACTAAGCCAAAACTGCTCAGTTTCCGTTGCGGAAATTGAGCCATTTTCAAATAATGTAGAAGCTTCATATGATCAGGGCCATATTCAAAAAGAAATGAAATGAACTGTTGTTGAATCTATCTTAAAAAAGAGTGTTGCTAATGTTGTTTTTATATTTTAGCAATTGACCGCTTGAAGCTTTGCTTTTATAAACATTTGTGTATTACATAGGGTTCATGATTAATGTAACAATTGCTTGAATTTTTCGTTTTTCCTTGTGATATTAGTCTACCAGGTCTAATTTCTCAGTGTTCTATCATAAATAACAAGGCTGATGTCGAAACTTGAAGACATCTTGTTTTACGTCGATCCGAATATTCAAAATCTGTAGCTGTCATTGTGACTGAATCGTTATATTTATGCAGACCGACCTATGCTATAAATGTATGTATTTGTAGGTCTTTTTTTTTTTTTTTTTTTTTTTTTTGCAGATTTCTTAGCAATTTGTATTTTTTTCAAAAGGATTCAAAAATATATGTTTTGAGTCTTTTGACTATGTAAAGATACGATAATTATTCATATTTAGTTTTCAAAAAAAAAGACTAACTTTTTTTCCACCGAAGCTTGAAACAAAATAGGGATGTTATTTAAATCATGATATGAAAAAGGTTTTTCACATATCAAAATCTAAAAAGAAGAGTCAGAGTCAAAATTCCGCAAATATTGATATGTGGTTCTCTAGCGGTCACAATGAAAATTTTGTCCATGGAAAACAATTTTGAAACATACTAATCATCTTTTGAGTGCACTAAGTATCTCACATTTAAAATACAGTTTCCGCAGCGGAAACTGAGGTTGCTATGCAACCTCAGGTTGCACAGCAGCCTGAAGTTGCTGTGCAACTTCAGGTTTGTGCAACCTGAGGTTGCACAGCAACTTGCTGCGGAAACTGAGCTGAAATGGATCAGTTTCCGCAGTGGAAACTGAGCCATTTCGGCTCAGTTTCGCTGAGCCTTAAGGATCAGCTGAAGCTGAGCCTTAAGGCCAGTTACGCTGAGCCTTAAGGCTCAGCGAAACTGAGTCATTCGACTCAGTTTCCGCTGAGCCATAAGGCTCAACGAAACTGAGCCGTTTCGGCTCAGTTTCGCTGAGCTGTATGGCTCAGCTGAAACTGGGCCTTCAGATCAGTTTCGCTGAGCCTTAAGGCTCAACGAAACTGACCATTTTACTTAATTGCAATATGAAATTATTTGGATTACGGAACTGAGCCTTAAGGCATCGCGAAACTGACCATTTTACTTAATTGCAATATGAAATGTATTCATTGTACTAATTGGATTAAAAAAATTATGTGTAGATATACAAAGACAATGCATACACTGTCAGGATTGGAGTTCCAGATGATACAGAGAAGCTTGTGAAGGAAGTTGAAGAGTTAAGGGATAAAAATCAAGAAATGAGTGTCACTATTAACCAACTACAAGAACAAATGAGTTACGTGCAAGAGTTTATACAAGGGATGCGGCGAGAGCAAGAACCGCATATATGACGTACTTTATAAATTAATCTTATCTTGGTAGTGTGTTTGATGTTCTATTTGTGTAAGATACATTACACGATGTTTGAATTAGATGAAACGATCATGTTTGAGTTATGTAACAACTTTATTTTATTGTTTATTGGACATGATTTGTTTTAAATATATTTATAGCAAGTTTATGGTAATTCGACCATGATATTCATTTTACATCAATGTTTTTATTGATATATATTGCTATGATTTTTCATATGTTCGGTTTTATTATGATTTGTGGTAGACGAAGATAAATATAAAACAACATTTTTGGTGTACGGTGGCGTAGGGAAGGGGTAAGGATGCATATGAAACTTGGCGTAGGGACGACTTAGAGAATTTGGCGTAGGGACGGCGTATGGAACTTGACGTAGGGACGATGTAGGGAATTTGGTGTAGGGACGACGTAGAGAATTTGGCGTTAGGATGGCGTATGGAACTTGGCGTAGGGACGGTGTAGGGAATTTGGTGTAGGGATGGTGTATGGAACTTGGCGTAGGGATGGCGTAGGGAGCTTGGCGTAGGGAACTTGGCGTAGGTATGGCGTAGGAAAATATTTGCGACGAGCTGTTTTCCGACTTCATATTTGGCGTAGGGAAATTCATTTCCCTACGTCATCCCTACGCCAAATTGGCGTATAGAATTCAGTATTGTTTTGTTTCATTAGTTATGTTTTTTTTCTTTTTTTTACAAATAAACAAATTCTTGAAGGTTAAATTTGATAAGAAAAATGACAAATTTGGTTCATATCAAAGGAAAAATAACATCAACGGCAGAACAGAATAGTCACTTGAAAACATTTTCGCAACAGCATGACGATTCAGATAAATAAGTGATACAAGTGATGTCCCAGCATGCAAATGGTTCATAGTTACTCAAAATTAAGATGTGGCAGCAACAACGGCATTCTTCCTAAGAGTAGATTGGGTGCCTTCACTGAAATCCCTCTTGAACCTGCGAGCTAGATGACGAAGATACCTCATCCTCCCAGTGCCAGTTGTCTTTCTCCTAATAGCTTTCTTGCTTCATTTATATTTGCGAAGTCGGGTGGCAGGAAAACAGCAGGATGAACAATGACTTTTCTGAAGATGGAAGTTGCGACGACCACAACGAACGCATAAGGTATGAGTCTTGTTCCTCCTCTTACCGAAACTTCCTGTTCCTTTGCCCATTTTTGAATTGGTGGCAGGTGAGAAAGGGTATTTATTTTGGTTAGTTATATGTTCATAATTCGTCAAATCTTAATTTTATTTTTTGGCCAGAAGTTATTTTGATGTTCAAGCATTGAGACAGCTCTCTTATGTTATGCTTTTTAACTCGTGCAGGTGTATAAGTTCTGCGAAAGGGAAAAAATGAAAAATAATTTTCCATCCTTTAGTTAGTGCATATCTAAACTTGTCTCTTCTAATTTTTGTACATTTGAGGTAAGGTATGCGATTTTTTTTTCCCTTACAGATAGAATAGTAACAAATGAGTAAATAATATACAATTACTTCTACATATTAAGGATACCTTGAAGGCTTTCAAGTTTGAAGAATGCGTCTACTACGCATTTCACATGTCAGAGAAATTGCAAATGAGAACTAGAAAGTCAAAAGCACGAAAAAGTAGGAAATGATCTCCAGTGGTAGCTCATTTGGTCAAGGACATGAAGACGACAGTGGAGAGATACCAAAATCAATTTTAACACAATAGCAGCGAATTCATTTTGTTACAGCTTGAAGCATAATCTCAATGTGATTTGTGTATTGTATACGTATTTATGTTATTGAGTGTCATTCAAACATATTGAGTTGTAATTGTAGTTCTTCCGTGACCTAAATTGTATTTGATTATCATAATTTGCTGGCTAAATATATAATTTTTCATATATATGAATTTCTGTGATTATATATTTTTATAATGTGGCATGTTTGACATATATGATTTGGTTTTATATGATAGTTCTATGTTGTTTGCAAATATAGTTAGGTGATGCAACGATGAATTTTCTATTTAAAAGCGTTGGAGTCTCAACGACATCACTAAGATTTAGTGATGCCATTATGACACTCTTTCGTAATATAAACATGCATTACAAAGGCATCGCTAATATTTAGTGATGCCATAACGACATGAATTTAGGGTCGCCTTACGGATGCTAGGAAATTTAGTGACACTCATTTTTCTACTTTCATTTTGCGTCATTACGGTGTCGCTAAAAAAATTTAGTGACGCCATAGCGACACCAAATGTTAGTCAAAAATACGAAGATTTCTAGTAGTGTACATCAAACTACCAACTACACTTGCATATGGCACATTTGCCATATAAGCCTTGTCTTTCTTCCCAATAGGTGATCCCTTATCCAAAAGCTTCATATGCAAAAGTAAATGTGTATTCAACGCCTTTGCATTCTCCATTTTAAACCGGCAAAACACTTTCTTAATGTACTCCCACTAATACAAAACAGATCAATTGCTTCGGTTGTTTACCCCCTATTGCATCGGTTCAACAATCGATGCAATTGCAGACGATGCAAAATACTTTTTCCTGTTGCATCGGTTATAAAACCAATGCAAAATCATTTATTTGCATCGAATATTTAAAAAAAAACGACGCAACATATGACTTTTTTGCATCGTTTTTCAAAGGCATTCGATGCAACAATGACTATTTTGCTTAATAAAGTGTTAAATTTTGCGCTGGTTATTTAAATGTCCAATGCAAAAAAGTTCAATTTTGCATCGAATTTTATTTATAACCGATGCTAAATAAAATTATCATTTTTGATATTTAATTTTTGCATCGCCTAATCTGACAACCGATGCAAAATGTTCATCTTCTGCAGAAACCTCATTCCCTGCCTGAATCACCAAAATTCTCAAATAATATATATGTGTGTGTGCGCGCGCATATATATATATATATATATATATATATATATAGCTAGTAGTTGCATTATCATTTAAAATACAACTAAATGACATACAAATTGAACATATATAACAATAAACATATACATTAATTTCAAGTATAATGTTTTTGTAATCCATACAAAATAGTATTATAATTTTGAACAAGAACCTAAAATATAATGTTTTCAAGTACAATCACTAAGATGTAATATAGTTCACATTGTGAGCTAGCTATACCAATATAATTACGTAGTAACCAATGTAATTCATAGATGTCATCCTTTTAAGCGACAACTTCAATCCAAAACAAGAACCTAAAATGAAGTAATAGAGATAATAAGTGTTGTCTATTTTCAACATGATAAAACTGAATTATTGCACAAATATTTGATATAAAAAAATAAAAATATTTAACACAAACATTTTTAGCATGATAAATTGACTAGACCGCATACTGCTGCTATTGAAAGCAACTATTGAGAGCAGGCTGTGACCATTATTCAAGTGGCAATACAAGTTTCATGGACGATAGAAATTTTCATGTAATGATGTTTAAATTCATCACCAATGACTCAATGCCAAATTATTGTTTTCGTAAATGTCAAACTATCATTATTAAGAACTAATTTTTGTGGACTTACAAGTGGGCCATCCAAATACAAGATGCATGAGCATCAAAGTGATTAAAAAACGACCAAAAATATTTACTATAACTAATTTAGATAAGATGCACGAGCAGATTGCAAGAATATTTACTATAACTTACTCCCTCCAGTCCAAAATATAGGACGTTTTGTGAAATTTTTTGTTTTTCAAAATATAAGACGTTTTTACTTATAATAAATTATACCTACTTTATTGACTTGCCAAGAAGTGTTTCTATTGGCTCATGTGAGTAGGTGGCTGCTTTGGAAACCCCAACAACCACTTTTTTATGCTTGAAAATAGAGAAAGTTACTTAACTTTTGTATGAAAAAAAGAGCTAACACACCAAAAAGAAACATTTGAATTTTTTCTTAATTCCCGTGCAAAACTCTAAAATGACTTATATTTTGGATTGGAGGGAGTATATGTTAGAATGGCAGGATGAGAATGAGCGCACATTCCTTATTACTAAAGAAACCATCACCATAACCTAGAAGAAAATCAGTGGACAATTGGCAGCATTATTTCCCAAAAATCCCAAAAAAAAAAAAAAAAAAAAAAACATCAGGTATTATAGGCCATTTTACTACATCAGATTTAAGTGTTAAACTTTTTATTTGCATTGGTGTCTTATATAAGAGGCAAGTCAAATATTTTCTAAATCAATAATAGCATGATAAAAATGGACCTATATTGGAATATGTTTTGGAATATATGTAACTCAAATTGGGCTAAAATTGTAAAAATATCCATGCAAAAATCATACATAAGAAAAAAAAAATGATTGGTTGTGCAACTAAAAGCTTACCAAAGATGAATTTGACTTATGTGTTTTGGTAGCCTTAAAAAGTTGACTTTTTATTTGAACTGTTGCTGCTAAAGAATTCTCGATATGGGTGTCAATGTCATCTACGAGAATAAAACATTTTCTATTAATTATGACGGTGTTCCATTTAAATTCATCTAGTAGCAGACGAGTGCAAGTTAAAATAATGCATACCAATCATGACTCCCTTATCATATACTAGTACACCAAGATCTTTAAAATTTTCATTCACTTGGCCAATCTGGTTTTGAATCTCTCTCTCTCTCTCTCTCTCTCTCTCCCTCCCTCTCCCTCCCTCCCTCCCTCCCTCCCCGATAATGGCTTCGTTGAAGACGATCTCATTATCTAATAGAAGAACCTCTTGCCTGCACATATACAGAAACCGGTGCGGGTAGGAAAGAAATATCAGTTGCACAAAACGGTTTAATTTACTTAAGTCAGACTGCATTCCTTAACAACATATTATATAACTCATGTTGAATATGAGAGATCCAACATCTCAAATATAATTATATCTCTATTAAATATTCAATTTCCTTCTGAAAACTTGGTCATAATTTGCTCTTTCCTGCTTTATCTGACCTAAGAGAGCAAATAAAACAATGAAGTGTGGTGTTATACAATAATAATAACATATAAATGCAGCAGCAGCAACAACAACCTATTACGAATTTTCCATATCAATTTAAAGTTAACACACATTCCCCTTCTGCGTATTATATGTTATCTTATGCAAAATTTTAATGTTTTGGTTTTGTTTTCAAACCTATCAAACTGTTTCGGTCACATAAAATTTAACCTTATCTATTTATGATCCATTCCATCAACAAATTTAGCATAAGGCACCCTCTTATTACAAAAGAAAATTGATAAAAAGGCTCCCTCGATCTTGTTAAAGAAACTCCTAAATGCTATCAAAATAAGTGAAAACTGATGACAAAACTTTACCTGTCAATGGCCATGACCATTTGCTATCTATCCAATTAGTAGCTGCAAGTAAAGCAACAGGCTAAGCTAATGCAGTTACAAGAGTGCTTAACACAGTCATCATGGCACCATGTTTCCCCAACTCTGTAGTTAACTCTACAAGAACAACAACAAATAGTCTCAAATCCTGGATTAGGTTTCATTGTCAAATACTGATAAATTATACCCAAAGTTTATCAAGTTACTGGTAGAGTGACCCAATCTTGTATAGCTGTACCGACAGCAAATAAATATTTAGACTCCCAGTGGATTGTATACCTGCAAAGAAACACTTTTACTGTTAAAGATCCTTTAAAAGAAAAGGAAAAAAAATATACATGCAAGTTCTTTAAGCCATACATAAGCCTGAGTTTTAAATGAGCATGGATAGATATCTAATGATGATAAGGATTTGAAAAACCAGATCAGCATGAGCGTAGATGAACATATCAACCAGCTAATATGAATACTAATATCACAGAGCATTTAATACCAGTGAATAAGATGTGTTTTTCATTTGAAGTTCAAGTACGTGCCGCAAAAGATTTGTCAAATAAATAAACAGGATCTCAAGATTAAAAAGAAGATTGAGTTTAATATTTTGGTATACAATAAAATGTGGATGTTTTAGGCCGACACCAGATGTTTTCGAAAATTGGATAACCTATTATTTTTATGATAAAAAATTACAGGTTATAGTGAAATTCTGACAATGCCATGATTCATTTTGCACATCTAAGGGTGCGTTCGTAGCAAAGTTTTGGCACGCTCAACTTTGTGTTCGCGTCGGACGCGTCGGACACGAGCACTTTTTTCCACTTCCAAATGGAACGACCGCTGGATGTTGGAAATCAATCCGTTGACGTCCGACGCGTCGGACGCCAACGGCTTGATTTCCAACTTCTCTTCCTCCCTGTATATTACCCCCTCTATCTTAACACCTTACACAGTACTACTTCTTCAACTCTTTCTACTTATTCGACTAATGTCAAACTCCGATTCATCCTCCGAGAACGACGATTTGATGGAGCTCTACGGGGTTTATCTTGTTCAGAATGAAAGGAGAAATCATATGACGCGGATCAATACTTCGGAGTTCACTGGCTTATCTTGGATCAACGAAATTTTGAATGGCCATCAAAGCCGTTGTCAAAATAATTTTCGGATGAAAAGGCTTTGTTTCTACGCATTATGTGAGAAACTGCAACATCATGGTCTCGCTTCCAGACCAGAAATCTGTGTCGTCGAAATGGTTGGAATATTCATTTATACAATGGCTACTGGGCTTTCAAATAGACAACTACAAGAAAGATTTCAACGATCAGGTAGCACAATTTCAGTTTGTTTTCATGATGTCCTAAACGCTTTTCAATTACTCGCTGGTGATGTAATAAAGCCAGCGGAACAACAATTTAATACTGTTCCACATCACATCAGAACTTCCACCCGGTATTACCCGTATTTCAAAAAATGTATTGGCGCTATAGACGGTACCCACGTATCTGCACATTTACCCGCTGATCAAATTATCCCTTATATTGGAAGAAAAGGGTTTGCAACTCAAAATATATTAGCGGTTTGTGATTTCGATTTACAGTTTACGTATGTTATGGCTGGTTGGGAAGGGACTGCACATGATAGCAGAATTTTTCATGCTGTTACAAACGATAGAAACTATAACTTTCCTTACCCTCCAGCTGGACAGTATTATTTAGTTGATTCGGGCTATCCACTACAGACTGGATATTTACCGCCATATCGAAATATGAGATATCATATTCCGCATTTCCGTGATACAATGAATCAACCAAAGTCGGCCAATGAAGTGTTTAATTACTACCATTCGAGTTTACGGATGGCTGTAGAACGAACATTTGGCATTTGGAAGAAAATTTTTACCATTCTCAACAAGATGCCTACATATCGGTTTCAAACTCAAGTGAAAGTTGTGGTGTCTACAATGGCCTTACACAACTTCATACGCAAATACAATAGTGGTGACCCAGATTTTATGGCTTTTGATGATGATCCTGAACGAATACCCGATAATTACTTGACGGAATATTATAGTATGAGAAATACGACGAATAGAGGCACGGAACGTGTTCAAGCAGAAGGATCCCGAGAAATGTCATTAGTTCGAGATACCATTAGAGATCGGTTGGTTGCTGCGGGTCTGCACTAATTTGTGTTTGTATTTGTAATTGTACTTGTATCTGTATTAGAAACTGTATTTGTATTTGTATTCGAATTTGTCAAACCATCTCTATTTAAATCTTATTTTAAAAATACCACGCTCAAATACCCCGTTCGTAGCTAAAAACACAATTCCCCTTCGCTACAGTACCACGCTCAAATAGCACGCTCAAATGCCACGCTCACGTTCGTTAAGAACGCACCCTAACAATCATCCTTTGTCGAGTCCTTTGACTGATCAACTTGATAAATTGTTTATGCATGTTATTATGGATTTTGGTTTCATAATTAACAAAATATGTAATAACATTTGTTCAATAAATTTCTTGAAGATACTAATAATGTAACGACCCGGCTTTTGCTTGATTCTCGCTGGTAATTAAACCAGCTTAAATCGCTCATAAAGACGGATAGTTATGGGTAGTAACATATTTGAATACAAAACAGAACTTTTTATTTCATTACAAAACTTTCCATCAGAATTACAATGAATCAGAATACAACATAAGCTCAGTAGAAACAAATTTGCTCACAACGGAAGAAGTAAGGTCTCAAAACGTATCTCTCGCTCCAAATCAGAATCCAGCTCTAAAAGTTAAACCTGCATACTAAACTACTAGCTGCTCGTGCAAAAATAATACATGACCCGGCTTTTGCTCGATTCTCGCTGGTAATTAAACCAACTTAAATTGCTCATAAAGACGGGTCGTTACAAATAAGTAGAATGTCCGACGATTAATTTCATTAATCGGCGTAATCATTATTTTAGCCTTAATCAAAATGAATGTGGTACATGAATAGGCGCTTGTGTTATCATTATCAGTTTATGCTTATAATTTTATACCTCTCCAGATCCTCTTCGCATCCTTCCCAAGGATCTATGAAATCTTTCTCGTCAAAGACAAAACCAAATACCAAAATACCGACTGCTAGGCGCTGAAAATGATAAACAGACGATTCAGAAATATACCCAGACAAATTGTATTATTATCCTAAGGAAACAACTGCTTCCTTTCATTTTAAAATAAAACTTAAGACCCTGAGCCATAAAAACAATTTGTGCAGAGAAAAGTTGACTCACGCACTAATTATGGTTTTCTCCAATAGGTTTAAATTCAAATACTTCGATGTCGCCAATTCTTCTAGCCATTTTGGTCCCAGAGAGTCTAGCACTAGCAGTTGTATTTAAAACATTAGAATAACCTGGACCATTTTATTGTTTGAAGCTGTAAAATTTCTTCTTGCATAATGTAAAATCGAGTGGTATCGCTATGACCTTATGTGAACCAAACGGTCTAGGGTTTAAATCCACACACGCGCGCACGCACACACATGCTTGCTTTTTTTTGAAAAGAATAGGCATTATTAGAAAAAAGATAGAGACCTCCAAATGAAGCAGCAACGGCAACAGAACCAACAACTGATCCCGCAGCACTAGCCATGGCAGGAAATCCAGCAGCTCCAGTAACAGGAACCAAGATTCCTAGTGTGGGAGCTACAGCGCCAAATCCTGCAGCGATTGCCGGTGCAGCTAAGCCTGTCGAAAGGAATATTTGATAAAGTAATCAATCAAAATAGTCATATAAGTACAACAAATGAGCATTCATCCTCGAAAACAGATAAGGATGTAACAATGGCACGTTGGTACAAGTCAAGGATAATTGTACCCCAAGTAACGGCTAATAAAGCTCCACCAGTCAATGCTGCTGCACTGATTATACCATCACGCTTCCACCTTGACCATAGTTAGGTGATCTAACTACAGAGTTCGTAGTTGCGCTTCTTTGGCGAACAAAAGTAAAGATCACTGCCATTGTAACATCATGTCAGCTAGAAATCATCTTCAGGATTCAAAATTATGGCTAGCTGAGAACAACCAAAAGCAAAAAAGTCTTCCTTTTTTAACATGTAAAAACATAGAACAAACATAAAACACGGTATATGCAAATACAATATGGTAAGCATAAATAAATATTTTGTTTACCTGAATAACAAGTGATACATTGGGAATGTCAAGACCACGAGCTCCAGCATCTGTGAAGACAAGCATGCCGCCATTTTCCTGGAATGAATTTGCTATTTTAACCGGAAAAGGAGAACCGATTTCATGCGAAATCAATCTAAACCGTTGCAATATTTGGCCTCGTGAATACCTCCCCATCCTTTTGCAGATCTGGATCTTCTCACCGCTTTTGCATCATCCTTCCCGAAATATGGTCAGTTTTTTGTTCTTTCATCCAAGGAGGTTTTACTGTGGTAGCTTAGACATTCCAAGCTGACTTTTTTTTAATATTCTAGCAACTGATTCTGCTGCTTCTACTGTGTTTGTAAACACCATGGTACGATTTGTCTCGAAATTAGAATTTTCATGTTTAACAAGTGTTTCAGCTGTAACTTCTGCCCATCGCTGCTACAATCTACAACGAATATTGAATTTCGTATTACCACTAACCTTTGAAAGAATCAAGCAAGAGAAATGTTAGTATCATGCACATAGAACCATGATATTTTCTTGTTTTGTACAATCCCTGTTTGTGAGAATAATCATTCACGATGACTATATATCCAGTTATTATGTTTGCACTATTTTTTGCAGTTTTAGTTATATTCTGATACTGGGTTTTTTAGTGGTAGTTGTATATTTAACTGTATGACTTGCTAACTTGAAAATAGGAGTAAACTACAAAATGAGATTACTGGTTATATTAATTTTGCATTTCCACCTAACTGTTGGAAAATAGGAGTAAACTACAAAATAAGATTACTGGTTCTAAATTAGTAAAGCTTCTGGTCAAACTGAGCTTTCTTTCAGGCCCATATTCACGTTCGTTCGGTATGTTAAATAACCAGTTGGTTTTCTTTTAATTGGTCTGTTACTTTTGCTCACAGCAAGTTCTTAAGCCCGGACACATGTTTGGTTATAAGATAATAAACAAAATGACTACAAAGTTTAGCGGAACATTTCCCATATATATATATATATACACACAGACGCACACATATACATACATACATATACAAATATCTTAGTTGAATATTAAGAACTCAAGTAAACGTTTGGTACCAAATATAGCAGAATTTGATTGGTCAGTAGGAAGGAATAGAGTAATATTACACAATGCAATGTCTACTAGGGTTGGAAGTGAGTAACCGCTCAAATAAAGGGAGTATCATCTTTCAAATAAAAATATCTAGGAATACTAACTAAATTAATTCACGTTAATATACATAAATTTCCTAGTCAGTATATACTTACGTATGTAACTTACCTCAAAATAACAGGTGTCATCAATATGTCATGAAGATGTCATTCTGCCAAAATTTATTTTCCGTGCCATATGCCATTACCAAATTGCTTCCAAGTAACCATTTCTAATATTCTGATCTGCCTTTTCTAAGGACTCATACCACAGATTATGATGCTATTATTATTTATGAGTCGGTTAATTACTTCAATGTAACAGTTCACAGGTTAACCATTTTAAGTTATGATAACAATAATTAGCTTTGAATACCTTATGCCATGAAAATGTCTTAAGAATCCAATATATCAGCCTCTGGATACAAATTCATTCATAGGACATGGGAAAAAGGAAGCAGGACACGACATGACATGTGGTCTGCACTGGTGAAAATTACCTCAACGTTGTGTAGACGTGATTTGCAAAACTGAGGTTAAAGAAAGGTTTGTAAAATAGACAAATCCATGGTTAAGACAAATCCACCCTGGAGCCAATCTTCAAGATTTGTAACATAGACAAAAATGATGCTGCACACAAATATAATTACAAAAAACTTGTAATTCCAACAAAAATTCCACAGTCGATATTTGAGGAACCGTCAAGCGGATCAAAGACTACTGCGTATCTGCAATTAATAAAATACTCGTATAAAATTACAGTGACATTTAAAACTAACATGGAAGCAATATAATGGTTTGTTAGCACTGACTTTCCACGCAATGTTGGATCCACAAATGTTGCCTGCTCTTCCTCTTCTGAAACAAGAATACACTGCAAAAAATATTTTGAATATCACATACCACGAAATACGGTTCGGCGACTACTTATTAAAGCTTTGATAAAGACTTCGTTTGCGAGCACATACAGCTTCTTTTGCTCTTCACCCTGGATTGATGGCAACATTAAAAGACAAATTTCTATGATACTGATGACCAATTACTCTTATCTTGTAATCATTAGTACTTCAAATATTCCATGAAAATTTATCAAGAAAAATAAAGAGACTGCCTAGACATTAGTTTCTCCTGCAAGTCCTGAAAGTTTTGCAAGGCCAGCCTATCAAAGCGAACAATATAAATATATCAGCACAATTATTTTATTAATAAAGATGCAAGTATAAACAAAAGACTTGCGCATTCATAGACTATGATGCCATATAATTCAACTATTTGGAACAAGTTATATTTAACAACATGGCAAAAGTATATTTTCACAAATCACAAGTATGTCAGGACCACCATATAACAAAGTAAAAGCTGAACCAACAGTAAGGGCCTCTGCATGTTGTATATACAAGGTTTCAGATCTCGGAAATCTCGGCCGAGATCTCGTTTTCGAGATCAAGCGATTCGAAACAGCGAAACCCCCACATATCTCGTTGAAGTGAAATCTCGGCCGAGATTTGCAAATCTCGGACGAGATTCATTTTCGAGATTTCGGCCGAAATCAGTATATTTTAATTTTTAGTATTATATTGAGTTGGGCCTAATATGTGTAACTTATAATGAGGGCCCGTTATGTGTAATTTCAATATGAAAAGACCAAAGCCCTACTACTCAATTCATTTACGTCATTTATTTTTATCTGTTCTCAGGTTAGGGTTTTCTTCATCGGGAAAGCATTCTACGCGAAGCTGCTTCTTTCTCATGCTTCTTCTTCAAAATTCAGAATTCAGTAAGTATTTATTTTCAGATCTTACTATTTTGCCTAAACCCTAAATTCCCAATTCTCAAATTCTGTTTGCTTCTATTTCTCTTCCATCTATTTTGCTGTTTTTTTTTAATTCTTCTATTATTCTTGACTCTTCCATGTTCGTATCTATTCTTTGCAAAACAAAATTCAATTGAAAACAAAAATCAATTTTGTAGGCTGTAGTAGAACTTTTGCTTTCAGTTTGAGTAGAATATTACAATAATTAGTAACTTACTATAGCAGAACTCTTTCTTTCATCCATTTTACTTGTTATTGAAGGTTTGGAAATGACTTAATTTGCTATAATTTTTGATATAAGTTAAATGACATTATAGCAGGTCTATTATATTGTGACTTCTAGTTGATATTTACTTATTATCCAATTGTGACTTCCTAATATTTGCTTTTGGATAGTATTGTCATATAGATATTAAGCTGCTAGGTTGTTGCAGAAAGTTTAAATGCTCTATTCTCCCCAATCTAGTGTGTTATTGACCTTAACATTTTCCTGCATTACTGTGAACACACTTCCATATAATACAACATACAATATTTGAATACACTAAGAAGAAATGAATAAATTATAAAACAAATATTGTATTTTGATAGGGAACATAGTCCCAAATTATTTGACTGGAAACATAGAGTCAAATTACTTTGACATGAAACATAGAAGTCATAGCAGCCCATGTTTTTTTACTGCATCATTTGTTGTAATTGAACTGCTTTTTTTCTTTTTTAGTATGGATTTATTGTCAGGCTCAGGTGCATCAAATGTTACACCAACAACAGAAACCGCCGGTAAAGTTAAAGGCGATCCTTTTTGGGTATATGGAACTAAAGTCAATGGCGGAAGGCGTTCTACATGTCTCTTTTGCAATAAAGAGTTTGGCGGAGGAATTACTCGGTTGAAACAACATTTAGCTGGGGCACAAGGTGATTGCGGTCCTTGTTTAAAAGTTTCGGCTGAGGTAAGACAAAAAGCAAAAGACTCAATAATTGCTACAAAGGCAAAAAAAGACACAAAAGAAGCAACACGACAAGCAATTCTACATAATGTATCAATCAACACAGGTGAGCATATTGATGACAATATAAATTCATATAATCATAGAAGTGGGAGCTCAAATGCGAGAGGACCTATGGATGCATTTGTATATCCTTCACCAAACGAAGTTGAAAAAAGTATGGATCAACCAAATCTTAGCGAGACAAGAAAAAGAGAGAGGGATAATACATGTGCGTACATTGCAAGGTTTCTTTTTGAAGCGGGCATATCATTTAACGTTGTGAATATGACTTCATTCAAAGAAATGGTACAAGCAATTGGGTTACATGGTCCAAATATGAAACCGCCGTCGATGCATGAGATTAGCGAGAAATTTCTCCCACTTGAGAAAGATAAAATGGATGAAAGCTTGAGTTCATTCAAAGAAACTTGTAGAATTCAAGGATGTAGTTTAATGACAGATTGTTGGACGGATCGAAGAGGGAGAAGCATCATGAACTTGGTGGTAAACTGCAATTCAAAAACTGTTTTTATGCAGTCCAAAAATGCTTCAGGAGATATTCATAATGCGAGATATATTTGTGATTTTGTCCTAGATGGGATTAAAGAATTGGGCGAAGATAACGTTGTTCAAATTGTTACCGATAATGCGTCTAATAACATGTCGGCCGCTAAGTTATTATTTCTAGAACATCCACGAATTTTTTGGACAAGTTGCGCAGCTCATACTATAAACTTGATGCTGAAAGATATTGGAGCCATTAAACCCATTCATAGCGCTATATTGGATGGACGATGTGTAACTGTCTATATCTATGGGCACACAAAGATACTTGATTTTACGAGGGTATGCACAAAACAAAATGAGTTGATAAGACCTGGTCTAACAAGGTTTGCTACATCATTTTTATCTTTGCAAAGTTTATTTGAGAGAAAAAGAGATTTGAGGAAAATGATTATATCGGAAGAGTGGAGCTTATTTTCTCAGTCTGAATCAATAGAGCACAAAAAGGTATGCTTCTTTTATTTATTTTTAAATTCTGCATGGCTAATGGTTGCATGTCCAAAAAAAAGTCTGACCAACTAGTTATTAATAGAAAGTTTGTCTTTTTTAATGTAATTATAATATAGGCATGCGCATGTCCAAAAAAAAGATGCTCCAACACTTGACCTGCTAGTTATTAATAGATGTGTTTGCTTTGAAAACCGCTTGACAACCTAAATACCTATTCCAGCTAATTCTAGCTATTGCATCCATATTCAATAAAGTAATGGCAAGCTATTCCAGCTAATTCAACAACCCTTTCTAGTATTAAATTTTTTATTAAGTTTGCTGTTATACTACAATATTCAGGTTACAAGAATCATTAGCAGTCCAACGTTTTGGGACAATGTGGAGCTTGCAGTTAAAATTTTTGAACCATTAGTCAAAGTTCTTAGAAGAGCAGATGGCGACATTCCTTCGATGGGATGGCTTTATGGCGATTTAGAGAATTCAAAAAATGAGATTGCTGAAGCACTCAATCAAAAAGAAAAGAGATATCGAGCAATTTGGGCAATAATTGATAAAAGGTGGAACAACAAGTTGAAAAATGAATTACATTTGACAGGATATCTTTTGAATCCGGTCCACTATTATAATAGAAGAGAAGAAATTGAAGACAAACAAGAGTTTATCGATGGCTTTTCCTCTTGTCTTTTTAAAATGTATAAAAATGATCACTTAATTCAAGATGATATTACAAAGGAGTTGGGTGTGTATCAAAATCAAGAAGGAACATTTGCATCTGAACCTGCTATAAGACAAAGAAAAAGTCCCTCTTTCAGTCCGGGTATGTATTTTTTTTATTTTTAGTAATGTATTTAGCGCTTATTGCTTGCTGTTTAGAAATTTTATATTTTTATTTTTATTTGGTTTTCAATTTTAGTTAATTGGTGGAAATTGCATGGTGGTTCAACGCCGAATCTAAAGAAAATGGCTATTCGAGTATTGAGTTTGACAACTAGTTCATCCGGATGTGAGAGAGCATGGAGCACATTTGAAATGGTAAATTTGGATCCTGGGGCTTATCTGATTAACTTATTTATAAATCTTCTGGCATATTAGACACTTTGTTTTAATTTATGGTTATTTATTTATTCCGTATGTATTAATGTATATGATGTTATCAACTCATATTCCTATAATTATTTGTTTAATGTGTAGGCGAGCCAGCTAAAGATTTGAACAAATGAAAGTGAGGTGCTTATGCGATGGTATGTTTCAAGTTCTGTTCATCTAATTGTGATATTATGCATTATTTTCCAAAATTCTCATTATTTATTACCATTTATAGCGTGGGTGGATTTTTAAGTTGCAAATCATTGGAAACATGCATTCTCTCATTGGAAACCAAGCAGGTTAGTTTATTTTTGTAGTTTATATTTATAACTTTAGTTGCATACTTAAATGTGGAAAATTCAAAATATCTTATAGTCCGAGATCATTCCGAGATGTATTTTAAGGTCCGAGATATAATTCCGAGATGAACACCGATATACATTTATCTCGTCCGAGATCTCACCCGATACGAGATTGGATCCTAAAAAATTTCCGAACGAAACGTGACCGAAACCCGAGATTTAAAACCTTGTGTATATATTACAAATTACACGATATTTTCCACTTCAGTAATCATATAATCATCATAATTATTAATACAACTTATAATTTTAATCTGCAGAGGGAGCACCGCTGCATTTTCAGTCAATTAGAAACATAAAATCACTGTCTATCACCTATGACCTTATTATTCTTGGCTGATTGAAGAAAAACTTAGTTATCATTTGGATAATTTTATAAGTCTTCACATTTATAGGCCTAATAAACATGCTTCATGATGAAGAAATCTAGTTGCTACTAGGATAATTTACAAGTATTTGCTATTGTATGCCAAGCATGCATCATGGAGAAAAATAATAATTTGTTACTTGGACTCAACCATAATGTAAGACGACACAAACAAATACAAGGGTAGAATAGAAATGACTGGCGGATTCCAAGAAAATCAAATCGTATGCATATCAAAAAAATCGTTAGTATCCTCATTCTCCTTTTCATCTTCTCCACTTCACTTGAACTACTCCTTGGAATATTTATTATCGGATAATTTTCCATCTACTAAAAGTAAATATACCAAAACTTATATTATACTAAATCTGAAAGCTAAAACAAGATCAAACCTTATCCTTTGGCCATTTAAGAATACTTATAGTTGCGAAGAAATTATTCCTTTTTACATGTCAAACAATATCAAACAGTTATTAGATTACCGCATTTAGTTAAGTATCCACTTAGTTTTGAAAGATAAATTTTAAAATACAAAAGCACTTAGTTTTAAAACACTTCAATTCAAACAAATATCATCAATAGCCTAAAGAGAAAACTCAAACAAGTCTCCGGATATACATAAACATGATGGTATATAATTCTCTTTTACTCTCTCATCTTTAGATTTCAAATTCAAGTTCAAATTCCATACTGACTAACAAGTACCTGCTTATATGATGCAGATAGTGGAAATGTGCATGCACATGTGCTGCAGCGGCTGCGAGATGAGAATACGAAAGCAGCTGGGGAAACTGGAAGGCATAGATAGTGTGGAGATAGACATGGCGAGGCAGAAGGTGACGGTTACGTGGATCAGAAGAAGATACTGAAAGCGGTAAGGAAAACCTGAAGGAGAGCGGTGTTTTGGCCATACCCTCAGCATCCGGAGGACCTGAACGCGACGTTCAACACGCATTAATGCTCGAATACAAGACCAATCTCTCCGCGGTGAGGCTTGCACACACTTATCTTCGCCCTGAACCAACAGTTGTTCATCATACCCTGCAGATACAAAAATAACTCAGTGCATTCTCTCTTTATTATCGTTTTGTATATGCTCCACATAACCCACCACATCGACCTGGCTAGTCAACGTGTATGGACGCATGCACGGTTTATTATCGAAAGTCGTGCAGATGAGTATGTGTTTACCAACAGGTAAACCAAGCACATGATCGGACGATGGAAGCGCAAACCTGAACAATCAGACATCATGAGAGACGTTGATTTTGGAGATGAGTTTGCAGTGGATCTTCTCGCATGGATTGTTCAATGCGACCGACGCTAGCTTGGTCGCTTCATGAATGGTCGCCAACTGAGGGAGGTTCGACGCATGGTGCATGTACTGGTCGGAAGTGTACCCTGTGGTGATCAGCTCTCCGATTCTGTAGTTGTCGATCAATGATTTCGCTTTCTCGGAGTGGATGGCGTCGAACTCTTCAGTGCAGTCCATGCCAGCGTTGATCAAGATGTTGTTGGTGCCGCCTGGGTGGTCTTTCAGGAAGGGGATGCAGTCGTTGTGTCCGTGCACGACGATCCAGGCGGATTCTGCAGGGGAGTGCTTGCGGACGTCTGAGAGGGAGTAATGTTTGTTTGCCGTGGTGTTCAAAAACGGTGTGGATGTTCTTCTTTTGAGCTGCGGTTGGCTTGAATCCGAGGTTTCTAGATGCTTTTTTCGTGCAATCCACTGCCCCTGTCTGGTTTTCGGGCTGGGTTGGTGCTCGAATACAAGGCCCCTGTCTGGTTTTCGTGAGATCTGCACACGTTCATCTTCGCCCTGAACCAGCAGTTGTTCATCATACCTTGCAGATACAAAAAAAACTTTCAGTCAGTTATAACTATTAGTACTTCAAAGTAAACAAAGGATGGTGGCAGCATAAATGATCTTGGCACATTAGTTAACATTAAAAAAAGATTCTAAAAGCATTGTCTATCATTACCATGATTAAAGTTTATATTTTTCCTTATCTTCATCTCCTTACCTTCCGCCATTGTTTAATCTCAAATTGAAAAGTTAAAGATTATTTATATATGTTTCGTGCAAAGTCCAGTTGATTTGCAAAAATTATCGCCAATTTCAATCAACTTCAATTACCAAAATTACATGGAAACAAAATAAAGAACTTAAAAAGGAAGATTCGAAACCTGGCGTTGTCGAATCCAAGCGATGAAATTAATTAAGGTGAGATCCGATGTCTAGGCGGTTTATTTTATTCCTGCGTTTGATCTATCTTTTAGGGGAAATGAGAAAGAATACGAAAAAAATTTATGGGAAAAGGGAAAAAGAAAGCGGGATAAAGGGTGGGAGGTTATGCGCAAAGCAAAAAGATAACTTTTCACGTGCCCACTTGGCTGTGCAAAGTCCACGTCCAGGATTTTCCCTACTTCTCAAAGATCTTTCATTTCGACTTCCGTTTTCAAAAGCATCTTCAAATTGTTGATTTCATTTTTGTCTTTGGAAGCAATGGGCATATCATCCATGTACAAGAGTAAATACACCCAACAATTATTTCCCAACCTCTTGAAATATACATAAGCATCTTTGATGCTTCGATGGAAGCTACATTCAAGCATGAAATGATCGAATCTCTTGTACCATTGTCTAGGTGATTGCTTCAAAACATATAGTGACTTCTTCCAACTTGCAAACCAATTTTGACTTACATCTACAACAAACCCTTCCAGTTTCTCCATGTACATGTCTTCATCCAAGTCATCATTCAAGAAAGCGGTTTTCATGTCAAGTTGCTCCAACTCCAAGTTACGGATAACAACTATAGCTAGTAAACCCGGATAGAAGTATGGCGTACAACCGGTGCAAAAATTTCATCATACTCCTTTCCTTTTCTTTGTGCAAACCCCTTTGTCACCAACCTTGCTTTGTATCTTCTATCATACTTCACCTTGTAAATCCACTTGCACCTTATAACATAGTTTCCATTAGGAAGTGGAACCAACTCCCAAGTTTGGTTCTTTATCAACGATTGCATCTCATCCTCCATGGCGCAAATCTACCTCGATCTATCACTCGAATTAATGACGTCATCAAGGCTCATCGGTTCATATTGGACTTCATGAAGAGTATAGTCCAAATTATCACAAAGGCTAAGTTAGTTCCAATCACCATATCTTTTGGATGGCCTTATTTCACGCCGACCAACCCAGGTAGAAATGCTATCACCCAAACCCGTTTCGGCTCCACCTTAAGTCGAATCTTATCCAGTATTATGTACATCACCAACATCATTAGAGGAACCACGTGATGTTTCATCAACCGCTTCAACCCTACGAGCTTCTTTTTCAACTCTATACCACCACTTGGACGGAATGTGGGAACGACTTCCTTCTTCTTTGATTCACCATGAACCAAATCCGGAACATCCGATGAGCTCTAATTTCCTTGAATAAAGCTGACTCATCAAAAGTGACATAACAAGAATTAACAAACTTCTTCATTTCCGGATTCCAAATCTGATAGCCTTTCACGCCATTTGTGTGACCAAGAAAAATCCACTTGAAAGCTCTAGTCTCAAGCTTATCATTTCCTGGATCATGCATAGAAACCAGACTTCCAAACACACAAAGATATCTCAAGTCCACACTCGTCCCTTTCCGCACTTTCTCCGGATTTTCTTATCAATAGCTGAGCACGGAATTTAATTCACAATATGCACCACGATTGACAAAGATTCGGACTAAAATCCCTTAGACAAACCATATGTCAATCTCAAGCATCGAGCTTTCTTTAGTAGAGTTCGGTTCATTCCCTCCGCTACTCCATTAGATTGCGGATCTTTCGGTATAGTAAAATGTCTCTAGATTTCATGATACTTGCAATACTCCAAGAATTCGCCGGAAACATACTCTCTGCCATTGTTGGTCTTTAGAATCTTCAAAGTCTTGCCACTCTCATTCTGAACAAGAGCCTTCCACACTTTAAATTTAGAAAATGCCTCTGACTTGGCCTTCATTACATACACCCATACCTTCCGAGACAAATCATCAATGAAAGATATAATAACGTGCTCTACCTAAAGAAGCAACCGGTGTTGGTCCGCAAACGTCCAAATAAACATATTTATGAACCTCTCATGAATCATGCTTCCCTTCATCGAATGATACCTTTGTTTGCATTTCCATGACGCATTCCTCGCAAAACTCTTATTTGTTGAAACTCTCACCCTTGATCATCTCCCGCTTCCGAAGAATATCCAAACTCCTCTCTGAGATATGACCCAATCTCAAATGTCACAACCGTGCCGCATCCAAGTCACGAGAACTATCAACATCCACATAGGTTTCACCTCCTACGGTCACACCTTGAAGAAAATATATACTAAGAGTCCTAGAACATTTCATACCCATAAGCACCCCCTTCGAAACCCTCAAGAAATACTTCTCGATAGTGATCTTGCACCCTAGAGAATCCAATTGCCCCAAGATATAAGCGACTTCCTAAGTCCCATAACATTGGTGAGTGTGCGAACAACTCCATCAAACATCCTTATTTGCACGGAGCCAATACCCATCGACTTGCAAATAGCACCATTTCTAATAACAATTGTATTTCCCTCATTGACTTCGTAAGACGAAAAACAATTACTATATGGCATCATATGACAAGACGCACCCGAATCGAGTACCTATTCGCTACCCGAAACAACCGATGCTGCCATCGTCAACACATTCTCATCTACCTCACCATCCCCACTCTCCACTGCTACGGATGAAGATGCTACTTCATTCTTATCTTTGTCCGGACATTCATTCTTCCAATGTCCTAGTTTCCTACAGATAAAGCACTTTCCATTTCTTTCTTTTGAATTACCTCTCCCACCAGGCCTCCTTGATTTAGAACGCTCCCAGTTTCTTTTCTTCGCATTCTTTTCTTTCTCCACAAACAACCCATGACCACTGCTAGCTCCACTACTACCCTCACTCATCTCCTTCGTTTAATCTCTCAACTCCTCATTAAGAAGGCCCACTTTGACATCATCATGAGTCAATGTATCCCAGCCATAGATCAAACTATTTGAGAAACCTGTATAACGGTCCAACAACGAACACAATAATATCATTGCCTCTTACTCTTCCCCAATATTTAAATCAACGACCTTCATCTTCATAAGCAAGTCATCAAAGGCATTCAAATGTTCCTTAAGCAAATTACCCCCCCCCCCCTCATCTTAAAGGTGAAAAACGTCTGCAACAAGATTAAACGGTCTGTGATCGACTTCTTCGTATACAATTCCTTCAACTTGTCCCAAATACCTTTAGCGGTTGCATCACCACTAATCTCGGAGATTACATTCTCCCCCATAGCAAGTTGAAGATAAGTGTACGTCCATTCCTCTATCTCCTCTCTCTCAACATCCGAAATATCACTTGGCAATAAGTGAGTATCAAATACCACTCGGAGCACCCGATTTCACCTAAGAGCCGCTTTCATTTTCCATTTCCACTTCACAAAGTCATTATCACCATTCCACTTGTCAATTACTAATTGAGAACCCGACACCACATAAAAACCTCGTACATAAGGTGCCACACTATTTGGACTTCTGGTTGAAGGACTTAACGAGCTATTATATGTATCTGACATTTTCATAAACACCTAGTAAGCACCAATTGCTTTGATACCAACTGTTGTAGCCGATGTGAATAATTCAATTCGAGACCACTCTAATCTAATATCTAAACCACAAGCGCCTTGCGGAAGATGGGATCATTGCTAGATTTGCAAAAACAACCAGTCCAATAACTCAAGTCACCAAACAATGATCAACTGATCACGAAAAACCCAATTCTCAAACCCAAGCAATAAAATAACGAAAATAACACCAAAATTAAATCACACGCAGATTTATAGTGGTTCCACTAACAACTAGTTAGTGTACATCCACTTTGGAGAGAGTATTTTATTACCACGATGAAAGAAATACAAGAGATTGATACAATGATCATTACATTTCAGTATAGAAAATAGTTTGAGGGGAATAGAATTGAAGAATTGCAATTGGGTTATGAACCCTAATTTTAACCCACGGTAATTAAACCCGTGATTTAATCAAGCCTCCAAGCTCCCTATTTGAAAACCAGAAAACAGCCTATATAGGGATAGACAAATATATTAGGCAATTCCCAAAACTTCCCCCAAGTCTTCACAAATCAGCTTGCCAATTTTCCAGCCCGAAGCAACCCAAAAGTTGCCTTAGACGTTTGTCCCGATTAGAGAATTATTTGCTTTAGCTCAGACGTTTGTCATCAGTGACAGACGTCTGTCTCAAGTCTCGGGAAACTTCACTCTGACAACTCAAACGTCTCTTCCAGTTACGACAGACGTCTGTCACGAAATTCAGCTAAAACCTTGCACACTTTCATCTCTAATTTTTGCGTATGAGCTCTGATTTGCAAACCGCTTTCTCCGATGTGAATCTACTTTCATCCTCTTCAATCCAACATATAGTATCGCAAACTTTAATAAATTGTAGTAAATATTAATATTACAAGTTATGAACATTATAAAATATATTACTTTTCAATATATTTGGTTGAAATTTGCTTATAAGTTTCGAATTTGATAACTCTCGTATCAATATCATAGCATCTAACCATTGAGATAGTAGTGTTAGTCAATATGTAGTTTGTAGTTGGATAAAGTATCAACACCTTCATTTACCTTTCCAAAGAAATAAAATATGGTTGGTGCTTTGGTTTAAACTGATATTCTGTTGTATACCATGGAAAGTAAGATCATCATCAAGATAAATCATTAGATGTATAAATATGCACATGCATATAGTTATATAATATATATTTTAAATATCATGAAAACTAAGAACTATAAATCATACGTAAGTGCAATAACAAGATGAGAAGCTATTGTTGCAAATCGAAGCTTTGCAATAACTGGTAAAAAGAAACAAATAATTTCTTGTTCATGTTGAAATATTTTTTTGATTACCTGACTGTAAAAAATCAAACCATATTAACCTAAAGTTCATCGATTTAATTTTGAAGAGTCTGAGATTGGATAAGCATACTTATATGTTACTTATTGAAAAACACACTAAAACTGATATATGAGTACTATAATTTGAAATTGGTTGTTTAGTGGAATTCCATAAAGTTGGGTTGCATATGTCCTAAAGTTATAATCATGCTATATATAGTGTCGACCTGAGTGTAGTTGCCGCCCTAGGCAGAATGATGGAAAATAAAAAAGTAAAAAAAAATAAAAAAGATTCAGTAAATTGTTAAGTGAAGGGGTCGAACTCTGAACCTTCCACTTCTAAATCACACATAACACCACCCAACAAAATACTATTTGCTTTCCAGGTTGCCCTACTGGCTTTTGAAATACAATTATTTTAATAACCTTGTTGCCCCTCCGCTTCCTCTCTTCGCCACTTCCGGCGATGCTGCCCTAAACAAAAGTCTCGACAGCCTTTCCTTCGGGCGAGCCTGGATATATACACCCTGGTATCAACTCCTTTTTACTAAGCAATAAGAAAAAGGATAAATAGTAACGTACTTCACATTATCCTGTTTCACTTGATAGTAAACTATCAGTCTACTTCAAATATCGACCAAAAAGGGTAAAATGCATGGTGATTTTTTACCATGGAGAATTTCTTCAGTGCTATAATGTCATTCAAGAATCACATTCTTAGAGTCCAGGTTCAGAAATCGTGTTTCTACTATCGATTGGGAAGCATATAGTGGAGTATGCAGCGATGGAGAGAGCAATCAACGGTTTGATTAGAAGTGCATGATATTTTGAGCAATGGATGGAGGGCGTATGATCCATAAGAGTGAACTAAGGTTTTAGAGCGTGTGAAATAAAATTAAATAATTTCGTAGTTTGAAATATTAAAAGGGTATAATATGCAATAAAATTGGATAGGATAAAATGAAGATCGAGTAAAAAAGAGGTGATATTGGGAAGTATATAGCGACCCTAAAATTAAGTTCAATACTATGTCATCGTTATCGTTTATTGGACGACTTTTGCTAGAATTCATAGAGAGATTCATGATTAGTTCGAGTGATGAATACTCATGTGTTTAGATGTTGAACATGACTTTACCATCGGTGATGACAAAAAATAGAGTAGTGACACAAGCAATGAGTCTACCTGACCTTATAGTATATTTACTCCAAATATATAGGAATGATGTGAGCGATAGTAACCTCAATCACTATACAGGATAACACAATAATTATGATAAATCATACCTCATCTGGCCCTGCATCTAAAGAGTTAGCGTATGTAACCATGTATGTTACCATATGGTAATCACAATACTAAGTGTAGTGGAGGTGTGCATAACATAATGATAACGAACATTCAAACATGGCAGACATCCTAATATTCCCTCGCTTAGTGCTTCGAGCATACAATACCCACTTATTTAGCTACCGATTATCTCGTGACACTTATATGTCTCACACACAGACTGGCTATGTCCTGCACTCAAAATGGTCTAAGTATGTACTGCACACAGAATGGACTCTGATCTTCTTCATGTCACCCCCTCGTTGATATGCTAAAGTCGCGAATACTGATATCTCCTTTGCACTCGTTCCTGCAACGAAGTCTAACCTAAAAGTTACCCCGACGGCTCCTATCTGGATCTTAGGTGGTAATTTCCCACTTAGACTTTCCTTCGCATCTTGGGTTAGTTACACTACACCAAAACAGGTGATTGCCAACGAGTATAACTGTCGCAAACAATTTCCGCAACACTTATTAGCGTTGCTATGGGGGCGTGGCAATGTATTACCAACGCATATAAGCGTTGGAAAATATTCATTCCCAACGCTTATATGCATTGGCAAATATTCATTCGCAACGCTTATATGCGTTGGCAAATATTCATTCACAACGCTTATAAGCGTTGGCAATATTATATTCGCAACACTTATAAGCGTTGGTAACATGCAACGCTAATATTTGCATATAAGATAGCACAAGCTCTATTTAATATGCATTCATTCAGCTATGGAATTATCTCAACATAGCAACATGTAACCAAATCAATAAGGAAAAAAAATCCATATTCATGATAACAGCAAAGTATGAACTAACAAAAAAATTCAATGCATAAAGATACTAAATTTAATACATATACAATATCTGATTCCATAGTAATAACAATACAGAATTAACATAATGCAAGATGTTTTTCATATTTGAAGTCTACAAGTACCAAACGCGAAACTCCAACTATATAACGAACCATACATCCAAAAATTTGCATAGCTTGTACCACCAATTTTTCTCATTTTCTCTGCTTCTTCTACTGCTTTCTGCGTGCATTTAATTTAATAACATCAATTAAGTTTCAAATAGCAGAAAATGTTATAAGTTCAAAGTCATACCTTTTCAATTTTGACACATCTTTTGTCTATTGAGCTCGATGAAATCTTGCAATTTAAGCTCCTTTTTAAGCCTTTTGTTTTCTTCAAGAACCTCCAATGCAAATTCCACACCACGATCACATAATGGTTCGTCAATCCAGTGGATGAATCCACAATCTCTAAGAGTTCCAGTATTTGCACAAATAAAATATCGGCGACCAACATTTTTATTTAAATAGCATGTTCTGAATATTGGTTCAATGTTGCAACGGCATAACAACCTTCGAGATTGTGCTTCTTCAACATAGCATGTTGGTAGGGGTGGCAATCTTGTAGGTGTGGTCGATCTGGTAGGCGATGCCATATCATTCTGAACACTTAATAATGCCAAATCTCTTTCTAAACTCGACTCTATTCTCTCGTAGACGCTAAACGGAGTTGGTGTCTGAGATTCGGCTGAGCAAACAATTTGAGTAGGATCGCCTGAATCGTCTGAATAGGCCGATGGACAATACCGTAGGAAGTAGTCATGATAATCGGTCGAAGGCCTTGAGTAGGAGGACATCTGTAGAAAATAAATAAACAACAACAGTCTCAAAATGCAATCACTATTAAATATAGATTCCAAGTGCAAAATTGTAGACGAATTACACGGTTCCACCTATTTTTCAAAGTTCAATGGTTATTTCTAAATAAGTCGGCACCTTGATGACATTTCTAAATAAGTCGGCACCTTGTGCAAAGATGTATCCCATAAGTCCATAAGTGCAATAATAAAAGTAGCAAATTACGTGTTCCTAAATACTTCAGGACGCATGCTTGGATTTTAAATGCTTTATGTATGTATCTATTATTATTTCAAACAACAACAAATAAAAGAAAATTTTCAATTGCGGACCTAAACGAAATCAAGTGCATTTATGTTATGCAGACATAAATATATTCATTTCGTATTTACTATTTTAAACATTTACAAATAGTTTGAAGGTACAATTTTAACATGTTTCTTGTTATTTCAAGATTAGAATGTTTCTCGTTATTGCACTGAAAATGCCTATACGTGAAAATCCCCGTTACGATCGCTAGACTGTTGCAAAATACGACAATCCCTTATCAAATACTCTACTAACTGAACCACCAGAAAATAGTGACAGTGGTCGATAGATTACACGATAAACAGCAAGACTAGATAACAAGCACAGAATAATGTTTCACAAATGCTAATTCAAATTTTGGATATTATATTTCATAAAGAGATAAAGACTAGATACATTTCTAGTTCTCTACTGCAAAAGGAATCATGTTTCACAAATACTAGTTCAAATTTTGGATTCCTTTGCCAATTATGTGGAGGACGTGTGCTGTGGAATTTTTTATATTTATAAACCGTGTCTGCTCTAATAAGGAAGTGGAGACTAGAAAAAACTGTTGTTTAATGTGTGCCTGACATAGCTTTTGGTATCTGGAAATACCGTATACGTGAAAAACTCATTCCCAGCTTAATTCACATTCATTCACTTATGCCATATTACATACAGATACCACGTAACTTGGCAGGTTTCAAGTCCTCTTGGAGTTGCCATCATGGCAGGGCAACAATGCGCCACCTGGTTAATTTGAGTAGTCTTAAACACCAAAGGTTTAATTGGCCTTAATCTAAACTGATACAAACTCATTAAAAAAGGAATTGATCTAAGCTACACCCATTCTCTAATCAAACATTAATTCATATATACTGTAAACTCAGAGTGGAAACCGAGCCTCGGCTAAAACTGAGCCTCGGCTAAGTTTTCACGTGAAAACCGAGCTCAGTTTGCACTAAAACTGAGCTGAGGCTCAATTTTAGCGCGAAAACTGAGCTCAGTTTGCGCTAAAACTAAGCTGAGGCTCAGTTTTCACGTGAACTGAGCTCAGTTTGCGCTAAAACCGAGGCTCAATTACCCTTTCACGTCGGCTAAAGTTTTAGGAGTTACCTCCATACAATACTCGTTTCCCTTGTTGACAAGATGGTTCAGGATCTTCAAGTCAACTACTGCACCCAGATTATCGGAGTTTGCAACAAAGACGTACTCTTTTCCCTGAGAAAAGATAAAGTAAGCAAAAATCAATGAACTAAAATTTTCATAATCACAATAACAATAGCTAGATCACTTATATAAAGAAGACCTCTTGAATACGAACCTGTGCCAACAATGCATCAAGCTTTCCACTGTTCTTCAGCGATGGAAACACATCGCCATGCCCGGGTGGGTTCCTTCATATATAGACAGACACGTTAGTCAAAGTATCATACTGAAATTCCCATATTAGGCACTATTATACATTAAAAAGTAAACATTATTACTTCTAATACATTAACAAAGTTGTTCTACCCTCAAGAACTTCTAATGCAAGGAAGAGGCGTAAAATCATCCAAAACTATACGAGGATACTGGCTCTGCGGATGGAAATATTAAGATGAACATACGTGTAAGAAAATTCATGAACACCAAACTTACTTATAGATGAAACTTCGATAAGGTTACAAACTTGATTGAACGTATGAATCTCAATGCTTGAACTTGAGTATTTCTCCGCGATCTTCAATGGATCCAAAGGGTTAGTTTACTTTCTATCCAGTACCACACAATTTTATAATAAAACATGCAAAACGCACCTTCAATGCATCGTCATGTGTATTGAAAGAGTTCATGAGAAGAAGGGGAACATTACACCCATACTTCTTATTCAGTGACTGAAGAAAACAAGAAAATCAGAACTCTGAACAAATAAATCACAAACAATTGAAAAAAGAAGATAATCAAATGAATTTTAACTTTTACCAAGACCAGGAAAACACAGAGTATGCAGATGATGAATTTAATTACCTGGTATATCAGATGTGATTGCCTAACAATAACATTATGTGAACTGCAATAAAAAGGAAAATAGATTAAGAGGGAACCAACAATAATGAATATACAAAATAAATGAATGTTAAAAGGAATAAAAAACAATCACCCATGCACAAAGGAGGAATCCATCCCTAAATTTAAGCATATAAATTTGTATTCCACTCAATAGCACATTCCCAAATTTGATTATAATTAAGAGAAGATTAACTCTGAGTCAAGTGATGATATAAAATTTATTCCTGCCACTTTTTTTTTTTTTTTTTTGCCTTCTACTTCAAAAACAAATAATTTGTCTTAACTGCCCTACTAAATGCAAAAGCAAAATTATTTACTATTGCCATCAAAGCAGCATTAATATATAAAACTATTATCAAGTAGGGCAATTATTACTAAATTCAACCATGTATAAAGTAACAGCAAGCACATCGTAGGGTGGGTTGAAAAGCTCAATTTTAACTAAATCTCCTGTTGTCGTATGTTGAATGCGAGTTAAAAACCAGATAATCAGACCAGATAAATGAAATTTACACCTGAAATCGACAAATCAAAAATCGTACAAAATTTATACCTGAAATCGATTAGAGAGAGGAATGGATTAGAGAGGAACGGATTTGAAATGCGAGCACAAATTGAACATAGATTCCCAAAATCCGATTAGAGAGGAACGGATTTGGATTTGAAGCTTTCAATCATCGTGTAATTTTTTTTCTTTCTTTTCTTCTTCTGAAATCGTGGATTTGGGTAATTTTTTTAGCGGCCGATTTGTGTAAAAGCGTTGGCCAAAGGATTGTAAGGGGAATTAGGTTTTGGCTCATTAGTTTACCATTTTACCCTCCGAAACCAACCTTGCAAACACAAATAAGTGTTGGGAATAAAAAATTTTAAATTATGTATTTTCGGTAACACTTTTTTAACGTTGTAACACTTATTATAGTTACTACGCTGCAACATAAATAAGTGTTGGCAGTTGGAAAAAAAAGTGTCACCAAATGGCCATTATGGTGTAGTGTTAGTCATTATTGGAGTGTCTTCAAAAGAGTTTAGTTATCATCATGAAGTAATGTCACACTACACAAACCTATTCCCTTATCCCATTCTCGGATAGGATAAGTTCTAGATAGAATAAGTTCGACACTATGGTGTTATCGAATCGACTTAGTCGAACCAAACTTCTAGGTCTCCATAACTCCAAACGACATAAAATTTGGACTAGAACCTTCTGGGACTTCCCGGTCACCTCCACAAAATTTTGTGCAAATCGGGAAACAATGGTCCAACTCTAACTAGATCCGAGAATATCGAACCGAACTAGCAAGTGTTATAACTGGATCTCCATAACTCTAAAGGACTTGAATTAATTTGGCATAGGGCCTCCTGGGACCTTCCTTGTAACGACCTGCGGGAATTCGAGCCCGAATTCAGACAATAATACAAATCCTGTGCTGCCTGTTAGAACTGAAGTATCGAAAACACAGATAGTTATTAGAAAGAAAATTAGAGGGTGAGAAAAGAAAGAAAGAAATATTAGAACAGAAGAATAAGAAGAAACAACACAACATATAATCAAAATTTCACAACGCAGCGGAATACAATATAATATAGAAATAATCTTTATAGAGAGCTTGAAAACTTACAAATTTTCAGAGTACAACAAAACATCTGGACAATTACAAATATCTGTCCTCATATACAACACACAACGGAATAGATAAAAAATATCATACATTTGGACTTCTCCAGCTCATCTCTGAACTTCACAGCATCTAATAACCTGAATCTGTACAACCCGGGTTAACCCGAGCATTACAAACGCTGGATCAGTCTGGTGAGCCAGAGTGAGAAAAACATACTAAGTTTATGGGTAGAATCCAACTTGATTTTAAGGCTAAAATCTTTTCAAAAGAAAGGATAATCATAAGACCAAATCCACACATAAATACGGACGTATTTTACCTTACGATAACCCAAATCAATTTTGAAATCAGTATATTTTCTGATATTATAATAATGTATAAATACAAATAAATAACAATCTAGCAGAACGCTTGCATCTCACGCTCTACATATATAGTATACAATCAAAACCGTGGGCTTTTATTGGATAATGAATTTCCTGGTAAGGTATGGGACCACCTTTCAGACAGTGTATCTCTAGAAAGGAATACACCGAGTTCAACAAGAACATCTTGCAACTCAGGATAAACATGACCGGCCATTCACTTAACCTTGAATGTTCCGAATATATTATCACCTACGGTTGGCACCAACAAAACCGTTCCCGGGAGATACATAAGCGAAAAGAAGACAAATATGAATATTCTCTAGATGGTGACAATATACCCTAATGGGGGTGACCCACATAGCCATGCGACCTACCCAATTTTTACAATTTCCCGGTTGATGAGGCTAGAAGTTAAGGGTATTCTTCAGCATAGCATGTCTCCATCCACTTTGAATGCCACATTGTCAGATCCGCCAGGAATCACTAACTGGAGTCCACAAAAATACTCTGGGTGTTAAGCAAGAGAAGGTGTCTTCTCTGCCATCAACAGATATATGTTTGAAGAAATCAACGTACATGATCTCTTTGGAAATACTCTATCATACACTCGTCCATACAAGTCATCCAGGAACTGGATGAACTGAAAGTACCCTCCTACCACATCCCACATAGGTATCACCCAAGGATCAGTAGCGAGCAGTCCTTGCAATCCGTAAATTCCAACCACGATAGAATCGCAATTTATCTCTAGGGATCAACCAGAGATTTGTAAGTAATTCTTCTGTTTAACGAAGATCCACGGTCTTCAATTGCTCCAGCTTTAATAGAATCTTCAACGTATTTGTTTTTATTGGTCGAAATGGTTTTCAAATATAAATTCGATTCCAGTCTTTCCGTACCAACAATCGTATGGGAAAGATTTGATAGTCGATTATTTAACTATCAAATAAACAAAATGAAATGGATCTACTGGTTGAGAACACAACATCACTTGGCCTTCTTATCAATAAAATTTTAAATTAAAACTTCTAAATCTTACAACACAGTATTCACTTCTTATTTTAATACAATAATATTCTCAAACCATTTCTTTTTAGTACTTAGAAAAATATCTTGTAATCATATCCAGTTACCATTTAATTGTCATTCAAATCATTTGCTGCAACTTACTTATTATTTAAAATTGGAAAATCGATCCAACATATCATTTGTAAAACAATCGTTAAGAATTCTCCTTTGTTTCATTATTTTGAAAACAATATTCGTCACTTATTCTTTTAGAATAAACTCATTCTAATTCTCATCTCTTTACTTCTAAAATATCGTTATATTTTCATAACTCCTTTTATTACCTTGATTATGAAAAATATCATTTCATATTCTCTGGCCATTTTATTTCCGTTACTTTGGAAATATCAATACCTATATTTCCTCAAATCCTTTTATTTCCTTTATAATGAAATCTCATCACATCTATCCTCAAATAACGTCGCATTATTATTTCTCATAATAAATTGCTTCTAACATCTTTATCATTACAACTCATATCATCCTCCGATAATCCTGAAGTCGTTCAAGTTGGGGTATTTTAATTACCTCTTAGACCTTGATCAACAAGGTTTTTATCTTAAGGTAAATATGAACGGTAATTCAAAAACCATTATTCATTCTAATGCCGACAAATAGTCCTTCACTATTTATTTAAAATACAGTTTTATAAAACCTTCTTATTTTTGAAACCTCCTTTTTAAATATACTATTATCACTAAATTTACTGATTTAGTAAATGATAATAAAACACCAACTTTTAAACTTTAACTTCTTTAAACTATTTGCTTCATTATTTGGATTTTTATTACAAATCCTATTACTCAATCCTTTACTTAATTCAATTACATGAATCTTTTTTCTAACCCTTTCCATCATTCATTCTGGGAAATCGTATTTTAAATCTCATTAATTTCACTTATTACCATTATTAAGTAATGTTAATTTAAAAGTAACGCTTTAAATTCCCATCTCTTTTTATAACCTCGTTTGTACAATGCTGGTTTAATATAAAACCTTTTTCATCCTGATTTCCTTTACTTAATTCGATATTAAGTAATCTTTATTTTAAGCTTATCTTGTTCGCTTAAAATTTCTTATAACTTAATTTACCACACCAAATTTAAAGGTAAACCTGTTGATAAACTTGCTTTAAAGTCCAATTACATTCATTATTGCTTCGATTACTTAAAAATAAGTAATCTCAGTTATTAATTGTTACATAAATCCTTGCCCACTTGTTTAACAATTCTAGTAATATAACATTTAGCTTTATCAATCATTTCATAATTAAGGTGAGGCACGTGCATCGCACACGACATATTTTGGTAAATTATTTAACAATTAAGTTGAAGTGTGTGCGTCGCACACGGCAGATGTTTGATACAAAAATGGTGATTTGTGGTTAAAACTATATGTATATATATATATATATATATATATATATATATATATATATGGTTGGTTTATTTTCTTTCCATAAACTTCATTTTAAAATAATGTATTTCAAAATGTATTTTCAAGTTATAAAATAAATTTCATTTCTCTCGATTCACCTTACGGTAAACCATTTTTTGTAAAAATGATGTATAATTTAGGCCATCTACTGCCCAGTCCTCAACCAATATTTTGCACTGGTTAATATCAATGGTTCAACAATCAATAATCAATCCATCATCCAATCAGGTTGGTTACACAGTACATGTGATATAACATGAAAATAAACAATAAATTTGAGGAATTTGGTTTGATTCCTCCAACCTGTTCTTCCCTGTATTCAATTGGTTAATTCAATACGACCATTTACAATTAATATGAATAATTAATTCAACTAGTAAAGGTCAACGAATAACAGTTCAAGCATCCAATTCAATTTTAAACGTTTATATTATTATAAACATAACCAACGAGGTAAGTTATCTTCATTGGAATTAATCGTTAAAATTACGATTTTTATTTTATTTAAATTAAACAATCGTTTAATTTAAAACAATATAAATAAATATTCAACAAACAACCAAACAACCCTCAACTAGTCAATAAATAGAAAATATAGCACACAAACAATAAAACCTGACTTATAATAATTATAGGTGGGATAACTGAGTGAGCTTAACTCACCTTGATTTTCGTTGCCGTTAATTAATGAGGTTCGGTTTCCAGTTAAATTAAACTGGGGTTTAATTTTTGATCAATAATTCCACCAGTTTTCAGCCCTGTCCAAAATAGTCTAGAATGTAGAGTCCGAAAATTCGATCCCAATGCACTTTGTTTGGTCCAGTTCTGATCATAAATGCATGGGTTGTAAAATTATAAACATCTGTTTATATTAATATACTATTTCTTAATTGTAATTAATTAACGGTTAATTACTTTTATAATTGCGAATATTTCTGGGCAATACTTCTCTTACCATTCAGATGTTTCCCTAAATGTTCCAAAAATGATTTAAATTAAAATAATTATCCTTTAATTAATTTAATTATCACTAGTTATGGATTTAATTTACGAACCCGACAAAAATGGTATTCTTCAAATCTGAACCGCGACCACCAGCTCACTCCTTGTCTCGAGCTCCACCGAGCTGACCCCCTCACATTCAACTCGCGCGCCCTCCCTGCTTCACGGTCTCAGACCAGATCACGCCTCTCCATAGAACACGCGATAAGAATTGTCGTAGAACCCTTCCAAAATTTGATTCGTGAATCTAGTCGCTTCCAGGAACCTCGCAGCGATTTCCATTCCACCCACTTTCGCTCCAGTCTGACCGTGCACCCCTTGCTAGTCCAACCGCATGCGCGTCTATGCTCTTTTTGTTTTATGTATTACGCACCTTCCAGTTTCCTGCTAATTTTGCTATTGTTTCCATTCACGCTTCAGTATACTAAATGCCATGCTGCTGAACATGCTACAAACCCTCACCTCACTCCGGCAAATGGAAACACTTCGCAACCACCCTTCTTGAACGCAGATTAAAATAGAATGGAGAAGTGGAGTTTCATGATTTATAATTGCACATACAATTTCGAAATGATTTTACAAAGATGACGAGGCCATTTTTCTTTACCGCAGGCTTTCGGTTTTTATAAAAAGGAAATGGACGAAGTAGACGCATCTATATATGGACGACAAGATAAGTGGATATGATCAATGTTTTATCAGTGTACAGGGCATGGCATGTGCGTAGCTGGTTAAAACATAGGAGAGCGTAGGCCTGCATATCTATATATATTCGACTGGCAGATGGGTATTTAGTGATAGATTAGGTCAGGCACGATATGTGTTCGCATGTATACTGTGAAGATGTAGTCTGCATGTTGATTTAAAAATACATGTTACTTTTCTTACTTGTGATGCTTTGTGTTTGCATTGAAGGATTTGATGCTGAAAGCAGGGCTGCTGTGCATTACATATATAGGTTAGGCTGAAAGGGGTTGTCTATTGAAAAGTAGCTGACATGTGATTTCATTTCAATATGCACTTCATGTATTTTCATTTCAATATGCTGTCTTCTAAGGACACTGTGTTGACTTAGGGTGAAGTTATATATGTTACATATATTTATTTTCTTACGGTATAAGCTTGTATACTTTTTATGTTGAATACGACTATTTTTAATTTTCACCGCTATTTAATGTCAAATGTTAAATATACGCATTGTTACATAAAATCTCCAAATGCAACGGAAACAGACATACTGTTATGTCTTAACATTCTGGTCCCAACGAAATTTGGTCCATTGAAAAAGGACTCCATTTGCATAATGTTGTTATTTTAATTTCAAACTATTCATCGGTTCACGGTTAAATTTCGTTTACGACAAAATAACTCCAATTGGCTCCAAACTGGAAATCTAACAATAACTAGCTATACGTATTTCAATAAAATTCGTTTTGTCGAAAACGAAGATTATAAAAAAAAAACAGATATTCATATAGCGTATATAATATCGATAAAATTTAAATTAAATCCCAAACAATTAAATTAAATAAAAATAATAAATTATTATCGAATATGTCAAAATAAAATAACATATCACTTCACATTCAACCAATAAGAATTCGTAACTCAACATTAATATTTTCTAGTATAACTATGCCCATATATATATATATATATATATATATATATATATATATTCCCTTTATATAGATTAAATAAACGTTATAACTTATAAACGATTTCCATAGCAACTATTTCATATTTTGATTTGGACATAACTTACAATATATATGATAAAATTCCGATTTTTCTCTTTTATATGAAAATTATAATCAACAAGATTCCAACGTTTCTTGTTTCACAGGAATCCAACTTATATTGGATCTCGTATATTCAATTGAAATTCAAAACTCAATATTATGAGCTACTGCGCCATTATGAGCTCATTTTAATATAATTATAGATATAACTGTTGAATCATCGTTTAATTAATGAATTCAATGTTAAAAATCTGTAAATAATCCACATAAAATATTTAGGATTAATTGACATAAATAATCCAAAGTTTAACCGGTCCGCCCATATTAATCTCAAGTTTGCGTTGTTTAAAAATAATCCCAAGTTTGGGGGGTCTCTTCCCATATTGATCTCATTTCTTCGATGACCTGTTATAGCCAGTAACTTTCCCAAATCAATCCTAATCTCTTCCGTTAAAACCATTTCTTCCCCAATTTTCGTTCGCTGCAAAAACTGATTTCAAAAAATTCTAAATCTTTATCGCTAATCCAACAAAAGGAATGAATCTCCCATCTTTGCTTCAAAAAATTTTGGTGCAAAATCGCGCGTTCGAGCTCCTCATCTCTTGATCTCTCCGCGTTCAAGCCGAACATAAAAAGGGGAAGAAAATAATTTTTTTCACCGTTCCCAATTGCCTCCATGAAGAGTGACGTCTAGACGGTTATTCCCAGAAAATTTGCAAGGCGTGGCTTTAAGTAGTTGTGTTGTGTGTGCTTTCGGTGTCAAATAAGGCTGAAATCGGGTGGTTTTTTATTTGAATTGGTAGGAGGAGCGCACGAGGGTTTGCAGAATCGATGACTGAGTGGAGGAAGGTGTCGATTTCGGCTGTTTAGGAGAGGGAGTTCGGGATTTTGGTCGGGATCGGTTTCTGCAATACTTTGGACTGGCTATTTGGAAATTTCGTCATGGTCAAGTAGGAGGAGTATAGCTCGGCGGCTTGGGGCAGATGTGCCCAGGTCGTCGCAGTTGAAGCACATCGCATGCACTCAACACTGTTGTATTTTAGAGGCGAGTTTTTTTATTAGGTATTTTGGTGTGGCGGATTGTGTATTTGGTGGTGATTTCGGTGGAAGTAACAATAGGGGGAGTTAGATGTGAGTGGTGATATGGTTTGCCTGTAGGTGATGATCGATTGTCCGCCAGTTTTGAGGAATAAGCATGAGTATAATGGTATGGCAACGAATCATGCTGAAAGTCAGGGTTTGTTTGGGGAGCGTGAGTTGTAAGTGATGTGGTGGGGAAGTAAGGACTTGCAGAGAGAAGAACGATGGAGGTGGTCACATGGATTTTAGTGGAGTATTGAAGGAGGAAGTGAAGATTGAAATTCATGGCTGAGTTGGGTTTGGAATAGCTACCACGTAGCAGGTTTACAGTCGGGAGGAAGAAGATTAAGAAGGGGAGTTTGATGACTTGAACGACTAAAATGGGTTTATTAAGTTAACAAAGGTTATTAATTAGCAAACGATTAAAGCTTGAAACATGCTTTAACAGGTCATCGAAGAAATGGGATCAATATGGGAAGAGACCCCCCAAACTTGGGATTATTTTTAAATAATGCAAACTTGGGATTAATATGGGCGGACCGGTTAAACTTTGGATTATTTATGTCAATTAATCCAAATATTTAAAATAAATTTAAGTATTCGAACTCAAATAGTTGAAAAATCCGGGTCGTTACATTCCTTGTCATCTCTACAAAGTTTCGTGCAAATTCGACAATATTGGTGTAGTTCTAACAGTTCGGTTCTTACTAGATCCGAGAATATCGAACCGAGACCTGTAACACTTCCAGAGACGATTTTAACGCCCTGTTTCGCCACATGACAATGTTTGCATCCATCCTAACATTTCTAAGCAATATCTTGGCATACCAAATAACTAAAACAATATATATAATCAATATCTAAGCTATTATAGTAAGGACATTCATCACAACGAGGGTAGGAAAGCATTGTTATTTTGGCTTCCCTAATTTTCGGGATTAACGAAACCTAATCAAATTAATCCAATTTCATATACGTGAAATACCATATTAAATCATGATTTATGAGCATTTTTGTTTAATTTTCAGGGCTGACTATCTACTAATTAACCCTATTTAGTGAGTAACGATACTAATCACTCACCTTAATTGCTCCAAAAAATTAGATTTGAAATTGATGATGATTTGGCTTGGGTTGCAATGCTATGCAGTAGCCTCAAACTTGATTTGACATTGAGATGATATAATCTTCACTAATCTTATGTTTAAGCTAATTAAAGAAAAGATTAGAAGTTATTTTACAAGATGGAAGCCATTAGAGGTTGATGGGACATTTCTTGGAAGTTGTAAAAGTGAGAATGATTGGTTCTCTTACCCCGTTAATCCCCCACTTGACCCTAATCTCGAAATAAACCTTAGGCCCTCTCCCTAATGACCATACCTATCCCAATTAAGCTTCCTAAACTAGCCTTGAACTCAATTCAGTCATTCCTCCCAAACGGTAAGTCTGGTTGCTTAGTGTGACAACTTTACGGAATGGAAAACCATTATCCGAATTCAATGGAAGTGGTTTTAGATTTAAGCTTCATACCAATCAAAAGTTATGGGCAATACAATATTCATCAAGGGCAAAATAGTCGCATTAAAATTCGACAAAAATGATGAAAGTAGGAAATTTCCCTAACAGTCATTTCCCAAAGTTATACAGTCATACAGCCTCACATGAAAATGAAATAAATATTCTAAGATACTCCGATATGTAGAATGCGGGTCGTTACAGATGATTTCGATTGAGGTGCATGATAGTTAACGATATTTATATCACATATTTGGGTGTGCATCAATTTCCTTTGTGGTATATTTTATCTAGACATATCGCATTCGGGAAATTGTTTTTAACTCATGTTAAGAGGTCGGTCACCTTATACCTAGGGAAATCTCCTTGATGTCCATATCGAAATTATAGAGGTATTGATTGTATATAATGATGTTGTATTGTGAGATGTAAGCACCACGACTATTTTTGATTTATATTCTACACCCTAAAAATTGTCCATTAAACCGCCTTGTATACCTATTAAGTGGTTTGGCTTTTTTGAGAGGAAAACCACTCTTGATTTGGTTGGTCCTAAAAGATACTATAATATATTGGTCACATATTTCTTGAGTTTCTAATACCCTAGTTATGTCTAACTCCTGATTTTATCTTTCCCATAATTCATTTGGTGCTCTTTAGAGTAGTTTGAGAACAGCTGATTTCCCTTGATATTCTTTGGATCTTCAGGAAATGGTCTAGATGCTTCCATCACCTACCATTATATTCTTAATTCTTCTACATTACTATTATGTATATACAAGTTTTTATGGAGATGGACTGTTATAGCCATCTAGACTAGTGACAGTGCTTAGGATTGTGAAACCGAAATGTCATGTATCTTAGAGTGACACTTTTGCTATGTTTTTTGTATTATATCTTATTGTTTCTTTTTGAGTTTTGGATGTTTTGTTATCTTCTTTTTTGTACTTTTTCTTTTTTATTTATTTAAACCCTAATGAATTATTTTTGGCACTTGTGTCATTAGCACATGAATATTGTGAATGTATTAGTATCGACATTTGAAGGACAAAAAGGTATGCCATTACAAAACTCATTTTATATCATATCATAATATTTTATCAGCTAAATGTATAGTATACTCTTCGTTGTGTTTTCATATGTTGCATGATGGATGCTAGATGGACGTAGCTATACTTGTTTTGTATGTTTGAATGCTTTAATGAAAGCTCAAAACTTTAGTTATGAAATTCATTTAAAGGAAAAGAAGGCAACACCTCATTATTCTGTGAAATTAAATAGTTAATGCATTTCTTAAAGTCAAAATAGTAAATTCCTACAAGAGTTGGAATTAGGTTTTGGGACATGTTCTATAATGTTCATAATGTTATCTATATTCAATATATATATATATATATGTATGTATGTATAATTTGATGAATTTTGTTAAAATAAGTAGAATTTAGAATCATTCAATCCCATTTTGAATATATATTAGTTTTCAGAATTCATCCTAGATATCGTATTTTTCAGTCAAGTAGATCTCCAACCTTATTCCTTTGCCCATAATATCCTATTTCACTTATTTATGTCTAATCCCTTGAATTAATTCAAAACCCACTAAATTAAATCCAAATTAAACCAATTATTTATAAAATTGGTCATCGTGAAAAGAGATACACAAATAGATAGAAACTACGAAGAATTTGGCAAGGTAGGGGAGTTTTGGATGTTAGAACTTTTGTAATTACACAATTGTATTACAAACAGACAGCAACAACAATCACTGTTAACCAATTATGTCACAATTGTCACGTCAAACTATGTTTACAATAATCATAGAAAGCGTAACCAATTTGTACATAAAATCAAAGATAAACAGAAAGTATTCTGTTTAAATAATGTCCGAGTCCAGAACTTTTCTGTTTCCTTGAAACAATATTGCCGTCGTATACACCAATCGACGTAGTTGCAATTTGTTTCCCAGGATAAAACGGACCAACTCCGTAGCTTAGTGCGAGCAAACGGAGCTCCGACGAACTGAAGTTGGTTATAGAAACTAGATCAGAGAATTACGTTGAAGAAGAAGGAATAATGCAGCAGAAAAAGTGAATTCTGTCTTTGTTTTTGGGCAGTGTATATATAGGCAAGGAGGAGTGCCTGTTCGCATGCATCAGTAACCGTCAGAACAGGAAAGGTTGCGACCCTTTAACCGCTCTGTTATTAATATGCATATGCTGAGAATTCAAATGGTTGTACTCGTTCAGTTAACAGACATTCCTTTCGAATTCTGGACTGAACAGACACACCTTTTAAAATTCTGAGAAAAAATATTCTCATGTCAGTGCACTAGCCCAATCAGCAACGTCGGCCATATCCAATCAGGAGACCCCAAGAGCCCCAAGGCCCAAGGCCCTTATCTATGACTTTTTAATGTATTTAATATAGCCAAGTCCACATCCTTTTATCATCCCTCTCTTATTTATTTTACATAAGCCTATTTGGCTTCTAATATATAAGGAGAGATTGTGCTAATATTCTTATGATGTGGGACTTAAAATGTTGCCACCCCTATCTCTTCTTCTTCCCACTTTTCTCTTTCTTTGCTCATTCATTTTCCAACAATCCCCCACATGAATGAGCAATCGATCTTAGTTTCACGAACCATTTATCGCATCGGTTAAAGTAGCACAAGGGCTTTGAACTTTCCTAGTGATTACCTATTTGAATCACCGGCGAATCAGTAGACATAGACTGTCCTTGAACTGTAAGCCTTTTGTGTAATTCCAAAGTAGATAACACACGATAAATGTTTCTTATAACCCTTCGTTCTCTGTATGTGTTCGTTTTTGCCTTGAACACCTGCCTGGTCTCATAAGTGCTTAGAGAATTTGGCCTCATAATTCTCTTTGAAGCGGCGCCTTCACACTTACGTAGGTGATTCTGTAAAGGGTATTCTTTAATTCCTCAAATACAGACATCATTAAAAGTATAAATACTTATCCTTATTCAACATATAATGCACTGACTTATCATAGGAATGGTTTGTGTATAACAGTGCCATCAAGTTTCTCTAAAACTTCGTTGTCCCTTTGAACCTAGATCTTGGGATCTCCAGTCAACTAGGTGGGGTTTCCATTTCAGAAAAACCTTTAGTCTATAGGCCTTAGCCCCATTCCCTTCGATAAGGTTTGAACTTTCTCTCTTGGCAAGCCTTTTGTAAGTGGATCCGCTAAGTTATCTATAGATCGAATGTAATCTATTGTGATAACCCCATTAGAGAGAAGTTGTCTTATCGTTTTATGTCTACGACGAATATGCCTAGATTTACCATTGTATAGTGTACTATTAGCTCTTCCAATAGCTGATTGACTATCACAATGTATACATATTGGAGGCATAGGTTTGCTCCAATTAGGAATGTCTTCCAAGAAGCTTCGAATCCATTCTGCTTCTTCTGCAGTCTTATCTAGTGCAATAAACTCTGATTCCATCGTAGATCTAGCGATACAAGTCTGTTTGGATGATTTCCATGAAATTGCTCCATTTCCTAATGTGAACACGTATCCACTTGTAGACTTTGTATCATTTGATCCAGTGATCCAATTTGCATCACTGTATCCTTCCACTATTGAAGGATAGTTTGTATAGTATAGACCATAACTCTGTGTATACTTTAGATATCCTAGAACTCTGATTATCGCTTTCCAATGATGTTTACCAGGATTGCTGGTAAATCTACTTAGTTTGCTTACAGCATATGCGATATCAGGCCTAGTACAGTTCATAACATACATGATACTTCCTAGTATACGAGAGTATTCCAATTGGTAAATACTGTCACCAGTGTTCTTTACCCAATTTTGGTTCATATCTACTGGTGATTTTGCAATGGTTACATTATATTGCTTGAATTTCTCAAGTATTTTGGTGATGTAATGCGATTGGGATAATGCATATCCCTGTGGTGTTCTCAGAATTTTTACACCCAATATTACATCAGCCAGTCCTAGGTCTTTCATATCGAATCTAGAGGATAACATATCCTTTGTAGATGTTATTATGGCCTTGTTGTTGCCTAGGATCAATAGGTCATCAACATAAAGACAAACAATGACATATCCAATGTGTGTATGTTTTATGTACACACATTTATCTGATTCATTTATCGTGAATCCATTTGATAACATAGTATTGTCAAACTTCTCATGCCACTGTTTTGGAGCTTGCTTAAGGCCATAAAGTGATTTTACCAGTTTGCAAACTTTATGCTCATTTTCTGAGCTTAGAAATCCTTCAGGTTGTTTCATATAGATTTCCTCCTCTAGTTCACCATTCAAGAATGCAGTTTTAACATCCATTTGATGTATTTCCAAGTCATGTACGGATGCAATTGCAATGAGCATTCTAATTGATGTTATCCTCGTTACAGGTGAATATGTATCGAAGTAGTCCAGGTCTTCCTTTTGTCTAAATCCTTGGACTACCAGACGAGCTTTGTACTTGTCTATTGAACCATCAGGTTTCAATTTCTTTTTAAATATCCATTTATTACCTAAGGCCTTACATCCTTGAGGTAAATCAACCAATTCCCATGTATGATTTGACATAATGGATTCAATTTCATTGTTAATTGCCTCCTTCCAATAAGGGGCATCATTGGAAGACATAGCTTGTTTGTATGTCAATGGATCATCTTCTAACATAAATGTATAGAAGTCCGGTCCAAAGGTTTTTAAAGTCCTTGACCTTTTACTTTTTCTTGGTTCCTCCACTTGCTGCTCAACACTACTTTGCTGAGTGTTATTTTGTTCGGCGTCCTCAACAGAGTAAGGAACTTCAATTTCCCTTGGTCTCTTAGGTGCATGATTTTCAGTACCATATTTCAAGGGAAATATATGTTCGAAAAATCTAGCATTTCTCGACTCAATGATGGTATTTTCATGAATATCATCAATTTCAGATTTGTGTACCAAAAATCGATATGCAGCACTGTTTTGTGCATATCCAATGAATACACAATCAATTGTTTTTGGTCCAATTTTGACCTTCTTTGGTTTTGGTACCTCTACTTTGGCAAGACACCCCCACACTTTTAGGTATTTGTAGGATGGTGGTCTGTTTTTCCAAAGTTCATGAGGAGATTTAGATATTTTCTTTCGGGGTATTTTATTTAAAATATGATTTGCCGAAAGAATAGCTTCTCCCCAATAGTTATCTGGCAAGCCAGAGCTAATTAGTAAGGCATTCATCATTTCTTTAAGAGTTCTATTTTTCCGTTCGGCTATACCGTTGGATTGAGGTGAATACGGGGCTGTAGTTTGATGTATAATCCCATGTTCAGCACAGAATTCCTCAAATGGAGACTCATATTCTCCTCCTCTATCACTTCTTAAAGATTTTATTTTCTTGTTGAGTTGATTCTCAACTTCTGCCTTATACTGTTTAAACATTTCGAATGCTTCGTCCTTACTTCTAAGGAGATACACATGACAGTATCTGGTACAATCATCAATGAATGTAATAAAATACCTTTTTCCACCTCTAGTTTGACACATTTTCAAATCGCATACATCAGTATGTATTAAGTCTAGAGGTTCTGTCACTCGTTCAACATGATGAAACGAGGTTCTTGTCAATTTTGCTTCTGCACAAACTTGACATTTATAGTTGGAATCTATATTGCATTTTGGTATAAATTCTAGATTAATCAATTTTCGCAATGTATCAAAGTTTACATGCCCTAATCTAGAATGCCATATGTTAGAAGATTCAACGATATAAGCAGAAGATTCACTTTCATTCATTTCAGTGCGTGGTACAATAGTGGTTACATTTGCTTTAAATAAACCATCACACACATAACCTCTTCCAACATACACCCCATTCTTGGAAAGAACAAATTTGTCTGCTTCAAAGATCAATTTGAAGCCATGCTTGCTCAGCAACGATCCTGAAATCAGGTTCTTGCGAATTTCTGGAACATGGAGAACATCATTTAAAGTCAGTTCCTTTCCAGAAGTCAGTTTCAGCACAACTTTTCCTTTGCCTTCGACCTTGGAAGTGGAAGAATTGCCCATAAAAAGTTGTTCAGCATCAGTTGCAGTTTTATAGGTTGTAAACATCCACTTGTTAGCACATATGTGTCGAGTGGCTCCAGTGTCTACAAACCATTCCTTTGAGTTGCCAATAAGGTTGCATTCTGATATTACTGCACATAAATCAAGATCAGAAATGCCTTTCGAAACATCAGCCGTATTTGCTTCCAACTTCTTCTTTTTAGGCGCACGACATTCGGCTGCTTTGTGCCCCTTCTTTCCACAGTTGTGGCAAGAACCCAGAAATTTCTTTGACTTCTTAGGAGCGTTCTCCCTTTTTCTTTTTTTAGTTTTGTCTGACTCAACAACATTTGCTTTGGCAGCAATATTCTGAGAAATCTTTTTCTCAGAATTCCTGTTATCTTCCTCAATGCGAAGCCGAACTATGAGATCTTCCATTGTCATTTCCTTACGCTTGTGCTTAAGGTAATTTTTAAAATCCTTCCAAGAAGGAGGCAATTTCTCAATAGTTGCAGCAACTTGAAAAGTCTCGCTAAGAGTCATCTTTTCATCTTCTAATTGACGGATGATAAGTTGCAGTTCTTGAGCTTGACTTATCACCGTCTTTGAGTCAACCATTTTGAAGTCTAGAAATTTTCCAGCAATGAATTTCTTCATGCCTGCATCTTCAGTTTTGTACTTCTTTTCCAGAGCCAACCAGAGTTGTTTGGACGTTGCAAAAGTACAATAAACATTGTAGAGGCTATCATCCAGACCATTCAGAATATAGTTTTTGCACATGAAATCTGAATTTGTCCAGATATTAAGTGCCTCTACTTTAGTAGCATCAGGTTCGAGTTCGTCTACCACAGGAGCCTCTTCAGTCAGAAACTTTGCAAGGCTTAGTGTTGTTAAATAAAACAACATTTTCTGTTGCCAGCGCTTGAAATTGATTCCATTGAACTTCTCTGGCCTTTCGCCATGAGACAGAGCCATTGTCGGAAGCACAGGCGCTGGCTGAGCAGTTTTCACCGTCTGAATCGGTGCAGAATCAGTGCTGCTGTTTTTCGTCATCTGCAACAAAATATTGTTTCAAGATTGTTAGAACTTTTGTAATTACACAATTGTATTACAAACAGACAGCAACAACAATCACTGTTAACCAATTATGTCACAATTGTCACGTCAAACTATGTTTACAATAATCATAGAAAGCGTAACCAATTTGTACATAAAATCAAAGATAAACAGAAAGTATTCTGTTTAAATAATGTCCGAGTCCAGAACTTTTCTGTTTCCTTGAAACAATATTGCCGTCGTATACACCAATCGACGTAGTTGCAATTTGTTTCCCAGGATAAAACGGACCAACTCCGTAGCTTAGTGCGAGCAAACGGAGCTCCGACGAACTGAAGTTGGTTATAGAAACTAGATCAGAGAATTACGTTGAAGAAGAAGGAATAATGCAGCAGAAAAAGTGAATTCTGTCTTTGTTTTTGGGCAGTGTATATATAGGCAAGGAGGAGTGCCTGTTCGCATGCATCAGTAACCGTCAGAACAGGAAAGGTTGCGACCCTTTAACCGCTCTGTTATTAATATGCATATGCTGAGAATTCAAATGGTTGTACTCGTTCAGTTAACAGACATTCCTTTCGAATTCTGGACTGAACAGACACGCCTTTTAAAATTCTGAGAAAAAATATTCTCATGTCAGTGCACTAGCCCAATCAGCAACGTCGGCCATATCCAATCAGGAGACCCCAAGAGCCCCAAGGCCCAAGGCCCTTATCTATGACTTTTTAATGTATTTAATATAGCCAAGTCCACATCCTTTTATCATCCCTCTCTTATTTATTTTACATAAGCCTATTTGGCTTCTAATATATAAGGAGAGATTGTGCTAATATTCTTATGATGTGGGACTTAAAATGTTGCCACCCCTATCTCTTCTTCTTCCCACTTTTCTCTTTCTTTGCTCATTCATTTTCCAACATTGGACAGCTTGGATAATGAAGGAAACTAGGGATCTAGAGAGCAAGCACGAGTAATCAATGTGTTAGATTTATAATATTTTTGTATGTACTGGTAAAATTTAGTAATTTACCCTTTATGAACCTAAACCAAATTTATTAACAATGCACTATTAAATAAAGAGTAACTTTTTTAGTTACAACCGATGAGGATGTAGTATGCCATTCCTAGATAATTTGAAAAAATAATTTATTGAATTTAATATAAAACAATTGATTTATAATTATTTAAAAGGAGTGCAATATACACTTGTTCCAACTTAAAAATATATTATATCAAAATTATAGTTCCCAGTAATAAAAATGCACTAGTGTGATCTCTTGCTTATTTGGTGTATGAACTGATCATAAAACACATCAAAATTTTGAAAAAAGAAAAACATTTTTAGAGTGATGCGAAATAGAATCTTATGGCTATATTAACAATAAAGGAGATTGTATAATGTTTACATAATTATGCTTATAAACATACACTTAATGATCACAAAATCAAGTAGCAAATGAAGTATCTATAGCAAAGTAAAAAGGAAAGAGCACATCAAATTTTATACAAATTAGGAGTTACCTTATATCCAATCCCACAAAAACTCCTTATAGCCTTTATCACTATCAGTTCACTTACATCTATTGATTTTAATGCTACAAGACGACACCCTCCAGAATCTCAGAACTTTAGGCATAGCCAACTTGATTCCCAAGCGAACAAGTAACTCTCAATAGCTTTTTTCTAAGCATAATCAAACACATTTTGATTTTAGGGCTAACTAGTCACACCCTGATAAGTAGTTTGATGGCTAACTAGTCACACCCTGATAAGTAGTTTGATATTAGTTTTATAAAGTATAAAGTCTGGATCTTTAGATCTTGATTACAATTGCTCCTATAACTTAGAATTGCATTATGATGTGGAGAAAATGATGAGAGAGTGATATACAATCAAACTAGAGCCGAGTTGTCTTGATTCGATTTGAAAAATGACAACATTTAGTTATAGGTTTCTTAGAAAATGAGAGAGAAGAGAGAGGGGAGAATAAAGAGTATTTTTTTTTATTAAAACTCATTTATGGAAGAGGAGTATTTATAGGAGTGAAGAGATGTAGCTGATCACGAAAGATTACAACAAAAAGACACTTCCATTCAAATTTAAATTAAAAAAAACAGTAAATATGTCGTCATAGTCGACATATATGTAGTATTTTTGAAATATATTTTTCTTTAAAATGTTTTAAAAATATAAAACTATATAAAATGATTTGAAACTTTGTGAAGCAATTTAAACATAGTAATTATACTTTTTAATATAATGAAGTTCAAGAAAACTTGTCAAAATAATTTTAAAGAACTTAAAATAAATTATTTATATATATTCAAAGAATATGAATTATATTTTAAAATTAAAAAATTAAATATCATACCAAACTATAATATTATATTATAATTATTCAGACTGAACTATAATATAAACCTAAAGTCTAAAGTTTAATTTAAAATAAATAAGTGTAAAAATCCAAGGTATAAAATTTGAAATTAAAGATACATGTATAGTATTAAAACCAAAATATAATCATTGAAGCTTAAAAGTATAGAAACCAAGATAGAATCTACTCTTATACCATATCATTCATCACTATCTTCAGTTGTAGATAACTTGGGATTGTTTGTTGGCTTTTCTTTTATAAAAGATGAAATCATCCATAGACACTCACATCAAAGTGTCTCTCTTATTCCTTCATCATCTGGATTTGACTTAACTCTAAATGCCTCTTATCTTGGGGAATAAAAGATAGTATATTCTTGAAATATTCTAGTGCTTTTTCCATATTTTTGGTTAAACTATGCATGCGAGTATTCATTACTTTGATGTGAAGTTGAAAGGAATAAAGAGAAGAAGATGATAACGTTTTAATTCATTTTTCTGGTCTAAAGAGGTATTTATAGATGTAGAAAGTCACTTGAATTGAATAGACATAAGTTAGTTATTTGATTCCTTTTTGAAATTTCCTATTATATGTCGACATATAGGGTCTATGTATGTCGGCATGCCCTATATATTTTCAAAAGTTATTTTTTTGAGTTTTTAAGTTGATTATCATTAGTTTTGAGATTTCCAAAGACTATATACCGTAAATTAACAGAGAAATGATTAATTTCATTAGTATTAAACTCTTATTACAAGGAATGGAAGAAATTCAGTGCAATGCTTAATAATTAAACCAAAAGAAGTAACTGTTACATCATTCTTCTCAAATTCAAAGACAATAAGCTAGAAAGTGGTAGCGGATGATGATGATTATAGACCAAGTTTCGACAGAATTTATCCATTTTGCTTGAAAATTTGTCAAATTTCTTACTTATAAATATCTTTAGAGTCTTTTGATTATTGACAATATTCTTTTTGTTTAAAAGAAGGTCTTTCCTTATTGGATGTCCAGGGAAATCAATACTTTCGAATGAAGTTTCCTTCTCTTCTCCTTCTTTCTCAATTTCCATCGCTTCACCTTCTCCCCGTCTTCTTATATTTCCTCTTCTTCCTTACCAGCAAACCTTTCCTATTTTTTGGCAATAGTCTCTTAAGACTAAAAAACAAAAGGAATTTGCAAAATAGCAATATTGTTCTGACTTAAAATTTTCCTATGAAAAAATCACTCTCCCTTGAAGTCGACCCCAAAGTAGGTAAAATCCAGTAAGATAAACTTCATGAACGAATGTGTTTTTATGGCTAGAAATGTTTTTAGGATCAAATTTATTTAAAATAACTTATTCCCAATATATATCGTTATGGTCATAAAGGACCAAAAGAGCTTTACGAATTTCAAAGTTGGGTTATTGAAATTCCCTACCTTGGAGTCATAGTTTGTTATAAAAGAAGATATACAATTCTCGCCTTTGGATGAAAATTGCGTTTTTTAAATTCAAATTGTCAATCCCTTTGAAAACATGATGGAAAAAATCCCTTTATCTTATTCATTAGTTTGAAAAGTAGAGAGATGTATATGAATGGATTTACATCCAATAATATTTTCTTAAATATCAAAATCCAAAACAATTTATGTTTCATTAATGATACTTTGTTTCTTTCATAAAATTTCTCATTCAAATTTGCACATAGCAGCTTTACTAAATGGGGTTAACAAACAAAATCAATTTTCATCAACCAAAGAAAGAATGGAATTTCAATAAAAATAACATCAATTTCATAATTTCAAAAATTAGCATATATTGCAAACCATCCCGGATGAACTTTATTATAGTACATCTGGCTAATATAGGCTTTGATAGCCTATTGATCATTAAAGAGATAGTTTTTGATAGTTTTATAGAGTCTTATTGTGGGAGGATTGCTTGATGAAATTTTGTAGAGATAAAAGTCTGAAATGAGAGTATGAAGTTGAAATGAAAGGTGGAATGAATGAATAAATATGGATGGAATAAATGATATTCAACTGGCACAATCTTTGACAAAAAGGTGTCTTTTAATGATAGATGTTGGTGAATAGATTGGGGGAAACTCAAAATTTGAGTTTGAATTTGACTTTTATAATTGTGCCATATATGTCGACATATACCTAACGTGTATATGGAGATATATGTACTTTTGCGAATGATTTGTTTCTATCTTTCTAGATATTTGTTTATATGACTGTTTATTTATTATTTCCTGATTTCTCAAAAATTTAGAACTATTTCCATATTATTATTTTATAAAAATATTCATTTTTAAAATTTCAAAGGTTAATTTTAAACCCAATTTTAAGGTATGACTAAAAGTGTCACATTTTATGTTAATATATTTCTCTATGGTTTTGAGGCAAGCTAAAAATCCTAATTAAATATACATATAAAAATGTATGGAACTTTTAATAAAAGAACAACTGTTTTATCTCTTTTTAGGGTTGTGTAGTGATTGGTTAATCTTTAAACTATCAATTATATTTTTCTTATAAATTAAACTCTGATATTAAGCAAAGGAGACTTATGTATCATCACACACACACACACATATATTAAATCTTGATTTATACACTGATATTTTTATCTTGGTATAGGATGATCCTAGAAACGAGAATTTCAAGCGGATAAACCCTTGAGAAGACGACCTTAATTTCTAAAAGATGAATTAAAATCACAATTAAATAAATTAAAATATTGTGTAAATGTAGGCGGTAATCTAAACAACCCTTATACAACCCTGTTTCGCCATTTTGGGTGACGAGGCCAGAGGTTACGTGCACTTTTCATATCATAGCACATACCATATTGGATGCCACATTGTCATTCCATCGACCGCTAATTGATGTCCATAAATGCACAACCTATGAGACATATCTGTCTCAAAGAATGGTGTTAAGCTCAGAGAATTTGCCTTCTCCAGCACCAAATAAATTCACATTTGTAGAAATCATTGTGCATGATCTAAGAAATACAATATCAGCCATCTATCCATACAAGTTATCCTGGAACAAGACAAACTAAATGAAATCTTTTATCACGTCCTGTCGGGAATTACCTCTAGGATTAGTAACAAGAAAGCCTTTCACATGTAAATATCCAGAACGTAAGGACCACCTTTACCAATGTACTATTTATAACCCTGGTAGCGAGCCAGAATATCAAAAATCAGTCCTTTCCATTTCGAAGGCATATGCCTTCACATCATAGTCATAGTCATTAGGATACCTGCATATAAACTTCAACCCTAAGCTAGTTGGAAGCGATTTCAGATCCATTCTGATCTCAATACCTCAAACCAACATGTTATAATTCAAAAAGGAAATTTAGGTGATGGTCGGTTCTTTAACCATCAACCATATTCGTACATTCAAGCATATCGGCAACATAAGCCCTATTAAATAAATCATTTATTGAAATCATTTCATTGATTCTTGAGAATTGATTTCCTATGCTTATCTCATCAGCATAAGCATATTCACAAATTCCTTCATTTTGTACTCGGAAATCGTATCCATACACTTATCTCAATAGAATAGGCATATTCGCAAATCATAGTTTTCATACATAGAAAATATATCTATACTCAACTTAAAGGTTTAAGTACAACAAAAAATCATGGGTAGGTTAAAACAATGTCATGGTGTACATCAACCCAAAACTATTGGCATTGAGTACAAATAATATAAATAATGACAATAATGATCATATTAAATACCGACCTTCAAATTCCACTTATACTGTTCATCGAATAACAGTGATAACGACTTCTAAATTATTACGATAGTATAAGTTCCATATTCAAAATTCATTATAATTCAAATTTAATATTGTGAATATTCTATTTTAAAACATGTTAAGTGTTGGAAAACTTGACATTTGTTCAAATCTTATAAAATCAATTTGCTTATAAATCAAATCTTTTGGAATTTAGCTTATAAAATCATTCATTTAGAACTTAGCTTATAAAATCATTTAGAAGCTTCGTTTAAATTCTTGTAACTTTAGTAAAATTATTCTTAAGTTATAAAATGTGATGACCTGCCTTACACTACCAATGCTTAGAAATTAAAATCTGCGCTGCACAGGAACCTGATCTATGTAGTAGATCGTAAAGAGAAAGAAATAGTAGAAAGGATAAGAAAGAAGGGAATAGAAGAGAAAGAAGAGAACAGAATGTAAACACCCACAGAATCTGTCGTATATCTCACAACACATCAGAAAACATATAATAATCCAATCATATATACAAAAACAAGCGAGACAGTAATAATTATATAAACCAGATAATCAGAGTACACAGGCTTATATAGTCATACATAACAATAATAGAGTTCATACAAGAGATGAATAGACTCAACTGATACACTGTCTCTAACATAACAAACAACATTGTTAAGGCTCCACTATGCTACACAGCGGAAATAAACATATATAATAGAAGTATAATTACATAAATCATCGACTCCTGCGAATCCACCGGCACAACTCCGGATAATACCTAAACCTACTACCCTGTTTGCTCATCAGCATCGTTGATGAGTTCCAAAAGTAATAAGAAGAAAATATAAAACTTTGGGTCAAACAGAAGTCTGGTGTGAGGGATAGTAATATTAATCAATATATATGATAACACAATAAGTATGTTAAATCATACCTGACCTAGCATTGCATCCAAAGAGTTAGCACACATAATCATGTACTCTACTCTATGTCAATAACAATTCTGGGTGTAAATGGAAGTGTGTGTGACATAATAATAACAACCATTCAAACATACCATACATCCTTACTTCACTCACTCAGTGCGTTGAGTTTATAATACTCACTGCTTTAGTCATCCAACCCATTTGGAGCCATGGCGGGACTAACTGCCCTGATCTCCACTCAGCTCCACTATGACCAACTGCCCTGGCACTACTACAAAAATGGGCATATTCGACACATTTTTATGTGGTCGTAGATCAAATAAGCGTTGGCGTAGGCCATTTTTTCAAATAGGCAACACTAGGGGGCGTGGCATTCGCGGACGCTGCATTAGCCATCTAAGGCAATGCTTTTGCCCATCTACGGCCATAGAAAGAAAGTGTTGCATTATAACCATATTACAACATTATATGCATGTAATGCAACAATATATAGCGTTGCCTTAAGTAGATGCCAGAGCCTGGCTTCTAGGTTACGGTAGTGGAGTCCACAAGGACTTTCCACGTTAGCTGCCAACATGTCACATGCCACGTCAGTTCTCCACGTCAGCTGCACATGTGTCACATGCCATGTCAGCTATCCACATGGCACCACGTAAGCTGTGGGCCTCACATGCCGTACCATTGTGGAATTAATAATATTACACTTAATGCAACACCACAGCACAATCTAATGCAACACCATAACAATCTAATGCGACACCACAACACCATTTAATGCAACACCACAACACTGTAATACAACACCAAAAAATATCAACTGCAGCTATAATACAACCATGTAATTACAAATTCTGCAGTACATATATTCAATTCAAAACATTATACCACATTCATAAATATATACCAAAATATTCATACAATAAATCCTCCCAAAACATTCATCACCATAGTCAAACCAACCAATTATATATACCAACTCACAAGTGTCATCACCAACACATACCACAAGTGCCATCACCAAAACATACCACAAGTGCCATCACGAACACATACCAAAAGTGCCATAATTTAAAAGAACAATTTGAATATACCACGAGTGCTAACACATACCATCCAAATACTTCATTTAGTTGTCGGGGTTGCAGAAGTACCAATGTCATCTTCATCACTTGTTGTGGTGACACAAAAGTCTCCGACATCTAAATTAAGATCTGGATTGGCTTCACCTAGCTTTTTTAATACCCATGACACGTTCTCTTTCATTTTTCTGTTCACCTTTTCTTCCAAATCCGCCTCAAGCTCTTGCCTTATTTTTCTGGTCAGCTCTTGCATATAACTATCCGAAGAACTAGAAGTTATTGGAGACTTTTCAGCCATTTTACCTCGCTTTCCTACAAGTTAGTTCTGTATGTGGCTCTTCCACCAGAAACAAGTGCATCTGCCTTAGCAATGTTTCCTGCATCCACCATTACTTGAATCTTCTCCTACGAAATGAAAAACAGGCAAGCATATATATAAACAGGCAGCTGGAAGGAATGAATTTATTAACTGAACTTGTTTTCTTTCAAACTGACTATGTGTTCGATTTAATAAGCAGTTCCAACAAACATACAATGTGCCAAATATTCAGACACAAGTATTGCTATTTCAGTATCTAATGTACTCGTGTATTTGGCCTTTACTTCATCCGTGTTAGTCTTGTAAGTTCTCCTCGGTTCTCGTTTATACGTTTCCAAATAAACCAAGGCAGCGGATGGGGTGGCTTTTTCTGGGTCCTTCTTTCTCTGTCAAGTATTAGGATTACCAAAAATTAAACAGAATTTTTAACATTCAATGTTAAGAATTTACAGATCTATTTGTTGCCTATGAACATTGTGACAATGATATAAAATATAATTCAATGATATAACAAATTAGAATTATCATGTGGCCAATTCAACTCAATCACAAAAAAAATTAACTCAAGTTCAAAAAAAACATACTATCTGTTCTTTGGCTACTGCATGAGTTTTGGAACCCATGGTATGTGTCTCATTTAATATATTACGATGCGCAAAATTAGTATTAGCTAGGGCCTGGAAATCCCAAAAAAAATAGCACTAAACAAGGATAATGAGAACTACTAAAGAAAAGATTAGCATTAAACTAAATAATGTGAACTATTAAACATTATACAAATGTGATATTTATTTATTTTTTCCATCTGTTGCATGATTATTAAGTTAGCACTAAACATGAAAATGTGAATATCATTAAATTATTTTATTTATTTTTTCCATCTGTTGCCTGATTGTTTAATTAGCATTATACAAATTAGTTTTCGGTTGTGGTCACATTAAAGACGTACCTGAACTGCTTAATCCCCCCAATATTCCAAGAGCATTTTAAAATCCTCCAACGGAATTGTTCTGGGCCTATTTGCAAGCCTTTCCTCATCAGTTGAATATTTTTTTAAATACCTTGCTTTGATGCGAGATTTGTACTGCCTCCAAGAGTCGTTAAGCTTGTTCAAGACCTACTTGTGTCCTTCTTCCGGAATGACATACCTAGCCTACAATATATCAATCACAAAATTCAGGAAACAAACTAATTAATTAAAAGCAAATATTTAGGAATCAGTTAAACTATATAAGCTTTAGGATGATAGATTGTACCGGAGCATATTCCAACATTTGTCGCTTTAATTGATCGGAACAACATGCCAATTGATGTAAGTAAGAGACGCGTTATCCACTGCTAGTGTCCCAAGAAAATTGCTTAACCCCGTAATATTATCTGATACTGGCTGACCATCCTCATTCAACTCAATGACTACTTTATCATCAGGGGTTCTAGCATGCACCTTGGTCATTTTTGATTTCCCTATAGGTTTTTTTGTAATATCTACTAGGTTCAAAAAAATGAATAGAAAATTAATATATGGCATTACAGAAACATAATATGCATGCAAAACTTAAAATAGACACATTCAATAGTGCAGTGCACAGATACAGAAACATTGTACCTGTACTTGCTTCATCTTCCTGTGCAATCCATTCGTGCTCTAATCGATCAGTAAGATTTTCCATTGTTGGAGACACTTCAACGTTCTACTTTTGACGTTTCCGCATCGCTAAATAAGTACAAACTGAGCCAGCAACTTCACATGAACTGTTTGATTAATTGAACATTTTGCTACATGTAAATTTTAAAACGTATGGACAAGACGTTGTATGTTTTGAAACTCCTGAAAAAGACGGTGTAGGTTTCGTCAATTTCTTTAATGTTTCTGCGAATTTCTCCTGGTTACTTAGTTTCTTTGCACTGGGAGTGCGTGTCATGATCAACTCCTTGTTGGAGCCAATTTTCTTTGGAGGGGAGTGCGGGTTATCGCTTCCTTATCAATTTCAGTGGTTGCATTGGTTCGCGAACAAGTTCTCGGTCCAGGTAAAGGATCCTTTGACTTAACAATTTTGATTCTCTACAATTAAGTCGAAGTTCAAGATTTTTATGTTCATAAAGGCAAATACAATAAGTAATAAGCAAATAAATTTTTTATACCTCCGAATCCGATGAATTATCAATGACGTCTTCACCAGCATTTTCTGGGATGTATTCATCAAGTCCAGCAGCATCTTTACCTTTATCTTTCCTATTTCATGCGGCAACCTCTTGCATACAACTAACCAATGAGGCACCCCAAGTGATCTACTAACTGCATCAATTTCTTACATTCGTGCGATTCGCTCTTGTTCATACTTCATTAAAACTGATGGTTGCGAGAACTGCAACCAGAATAGCATTATTACTCACCATCGATGATAAATTTAAGCTAGTTAACCAAACAGAGTCGACGTATAAACAATTCTTGCTATTTTGACAGAATGCATGGACAAAGAATAAATAATTACTTGAATTAGTTGCAGCCTTCACGGTCGGAATGGGACATCGACACAGTAATAGAAAACCCTAAAATCATTTTTTTGCTTTTACGTGTAGAATTTTAATAACAAGTAGTTTGAATACAATATTTCATCTAGATTGATAAAAATGAAATGAAAACTGACGAATACCTGAACATCAACTTCATTCTCTCGGGTATCATCATCATTATCTGTTTCATTTTCTACATTTAATTCCCTTCTGGTTCCTTTGTCCATCACAGTAACATCTTCTTCATCATTATTCATATCAAGCTCTGGCAATTGTTTCTTCTAACCCACTTGATTGGGTTGTTTTTCATCATTTTGTGTTGCTGCTGAAGTATATGTGCAGTAATATACTTGCGCTTTGCAACCGGCTTCTTAGCAGAACCTATAACAATAAAAATAATAACGATGGCCTCCTTCATAGTTCTTTACACACACACATAGATATATATAAGAATGGATTTATATTACATATACATATATACCTTGAATTATAGTTTTCCTTGGCCGTATGATTACATGTGGCTGTAGTTGAATCAACGTCTCACTCTCTTTGTCAACGATGTTGTCGATGTAAAAACCACTTCTTCTTGCTTATTGCAGCCTTGTACGTATTCATTTACTTCCTTGTCATTCAATATCAGCCGCCAGCCACCCCTCCTTCCTTTATTGATATAGACTCCTCCTATTTTAGTGTAATGAAGTTAATCTTTAACAAAGTCCATAAGAAAACTGTAAGAAAAGTGGTCTACATAATATTTTGTTACTACAAAGGATTCTCCACCGACGTAACATGTCCTTTAAAACTGTCTGACATGTTACAGTCGGGTATTTATAAGTTCATCCATCCTGTACAAAATGAATACATTAGAACAAGGTACATGCATGTTAAAGTGGACAAAAAAACATCTATAACATTTTGGTCCATAACCAACTTAGATGACATTAAAGAGGATTTTTTGTCCTAACGAGAAGGAATAGATTAGACCAAATACATCCATCAAAGACAATAATTTACAGCTAAAACAAAAAGTGCCAAATGCATCATAAATTAGACAACTGATTAGACCAAATTAAAGCAATAAGAAAGAGGAATATTTTGTCCTAACAAGACGGAACAGGATCAAAACTTCTGCTTCTAGTTCTGTTTCTAGTTGTATTATGGGACGTCATCCCTAATCCAACCCCCATCAACAACTCCTGGTTATAGTTCACCACCCATGCCCATAACGTGTGAATGCGTATTGCTCATATCTTCTTCCATTACATTCTGATTTTCAGTTCACACCAATCTCTCGGCAATTTTTTTAATAATGTAATGACTGTTCTTTTCAACTGCATCTTCCACATAAAATACTTGTTGCACTTGCGAAGACAGGACATAAGGATTAATTTTATGGCACTTGCTAAAATTTACTTGAGTAAGACCATATGAATATTTTTCCTCTTGGTACCAATAACATTTAAAAAGGACCACTGTGAAAGCTCCCCAATAATCAAGCTCGAAAATTTCTTCGATTGATCTGTAGTAATTAACATCACCCACTACTGGGTTTTGGTCTTTCGAACTTGCAAAGCTGGTGGTTTTGGCAGTCAAAAATACACCACTATTTTGTGTGGTACATCGAGAATCTCTAAATTTTGTGTGGAATCTGTATCAATTTACTACATAATCGGTTAACTTCCTAGCTACTTGATTAGGACCTAATGCAAACACCTCGAAATCTGTTGAAATATTTTCCTTTTTCAGAACCTCTTCTTTAAGCCAATTCCGAAACACTTTGAAATGTTCTCGTTCCCTCTTGTATCTTCTTGGATTTGCAAGATTGTCAACAAAAGCTCAATGAACCCTAAATAATAATTAAGGTAAAAAAAACTACGAAATGCAGATATTAATTTATAGTTAAGGAAAATGATATAGGAACTTAAGACCTTACTTGATCAAACTCTCAATTTCTTTATTACCAGAATTGAACAGAATATATCGATGCGTTGCCTTCCAATCTGCATCTTTCAAATTGAACATATTTCCATCTTTATTCTTCTTTGTTCCGATATGATATTCCAAATCTATTGGACATCTTCCAAAATTAATCGACATGTTTTATGTTCCTCCATCAATGCTTAAAAATCTTGAATAGAAAGTCACACACTCTTCTGCCAAGTAACCTTCTGCAATCGAACCTTCCGGTCTGTTTCTATTTCGCACATAGGATTTCACCATTCCTAGATATCGCTCAATTACATGCATCTAAGATGTTTAGTCCCCCCGTATTCGATTTCTCTGCATAAATGAACAGGCAAGTGTACCATTATATCGAAAAAAGCCTGTGGAAAAATCATTTCAAAATGACAAAGTATCTCGACAATTTCCTTTTGTAGCCTCTTAATATCTTCCACTTCGATAACCTTGCTCTAAGGAATGCACTAAATCTGATCATTGATAACGCAACCTTGGGTTTAAACGCTTTCTTCACGGCAAATTGTAACAAATAGTGGAGCATGCAATGAGCATCATGGCTCTTATACCCCACAACTGTTCTCCTTTTATGTGCACGTACTGACTAACATTCGAGGTACAACCATGGGGTAGTTTGGCATTCTTCAATACAGATCAAAAGATTTCTTTTTTCTTATTTGTCATATCAAATATTATAGCTCTAATTTCAACATGCTTTCCATCACCACATTCAACAGAATGAAGGGCCTTCCTTATGCCTGATTCCTGTAAATCCAAGAGCGTTTAGGTGATCCTTCGACATGCGACCCATATTAAGTAAAGTACTTAATATTTTGTCGCATATGTTCTTCTTTATGTGCATGGCATCCAGGTTATGTCGAAGGAATTATGACACCAATATGGTAAGTCAAACAGTATTGACCTTTTTTAAAAGGGTCGTCACTTTTACCTGGTTTCTTCGTCTTATCCCCAAACTGATTTTTGAACTCTCGCAATAACTCTTCAATATCTGTTTCAGATAATATTTCTGGAATGCTCCCCATTTCAGTTTCTCCATTAAATCTCCTCTTATCCAGCCTCCAATTATGTGTCAGATCAAGAAACTTTCTATGATGCATATAACACATTTTTTTGCTGTGCTTCAAATAATTTGAAGATCTTTGTTTATAAATTCCCCTGGTGGATGGGTAATACCAGGAATCGCTATTTATGATACTATGCAATTTGTTTCGCTCGATGTACCTACAATATGCATGGGATTAGCTGCTTCAATGGGATCTTTCATTCTGGTCGGAGGGGAAATTACCAAACGTCTAGCATCCCCCCATGCTTGGCGCCAATGAGTTTTTATTAAAAAAAGAAAAGAAAAAGAAAACTATGCCTTCGCCATATTGAATATGAATAATAGGTAATAATAGCTTGGCACTTCGAGTTCGAGATGAACAAACTATTATTGTTTTTTCTGACACGATATTTTCTATCGAGATAGTAGTATGAAAAAAGGTTATTTCCGACTTGATCTTTTATGTCGGGAGTGCAGTTCAGCGTCACAAACCGTTTTCTTCCACACCAGAAGCCTTTTTCTGATATTTCTCTTACGAAAAAAAAGAAACTTTGGGATTCAACCCTTTTCGCTCCGCTTAGCCCTATCCCCTTCTAAGGGTATTTTAGTGATGGGTTCTATATGAATTGGACGATCCTGTTTAGTCAAAAATCTAGCGGAAAACTCCTATGTTCCTTTCATTACGGTATTTTCGAACAAGTTCCTGGATGACAAGCCTAAAGAGTATCTTACTGATGATATCGATATTGATGATAGTGACGATATCCATATTGATGATAGTGACGATATTGAATTTCTAAAAATTTTAAAGATCTCATAAATTTTACATTATGAACTCTCCATTCAAAAATAGAAATTCTTTTTCTTGTATTATATTGAATAACCGCACGGTGAGAAATTTCGATCAACTTATTTCCTCGTTCTGACCTTCCAGTAAACAAGGGCTTTCTAAAGACCCCACAACATCAAATAATGGATATGACCAAAAATACCAAAATTTTTGGTAATGAAGGAATCAGAATCTTGCTTTTCTTATTATTATTACATTACCAAAAAAATTAGTAAAAATTACCTTTTTCAAGAAAAGACTTCATTTTCTTTTTGGTTTATTTTTGGGGCACTATGTTGTCATTTAATCGAAGAAGATGGTATCGTTGACATAAGAGATGTCATTTCTATTCTATCTCTTTCTATATATGGAAAGTTAAGAAATCATCATATAATAATCGAGAAATTGAAATAGAAAAGAAAAAAGGGAGGTTTGTGATGATTTTAGAATCTTTTCTACTAGGTAATCTATTATCCTTATGCATGAAGATAATAAATTCGGTCATTGTGGTCGGACTCTATTATGGATTTCTGAGTTTCATAATGGCATACGGGACACGCTAATTTCCCCTTCGTGCTCCAGCCTGACAACATGGCATATCTCGGAAAATCACTAGTGGTCCATAAGACGCTTACACGTAAATTAATATTCCCATCAGTCAAGGAATCATAAATTTCGATGCCAACATTCCATAATGCTTTCAATTTCGCAATTAAAGGCCACATATATACGTCAATACTATTCTTTAGAGAATCTGGACCAAATATTAATGTTGAAAGAATCAAATTCTCTTATTTCATACATAACCAAGGCGGAAGATTGTAGTTTACCAACACAGTTGACCATGTACTATAATTTGAATTCATTGAACGATATGGATTAAATCCATCAGATGCTAGACCCAATCTAACATTACGATTTTTTAACGAAAAATCATGATAGCGAGCATCCATCATCTTCTATGCCACACCATCAGCCGGATGTCATAGTTTTCCATCTTCTTTTTGTTCCACTTGGTTCCATCTCATAAGTTTGGAAACTTTTTTGCATATAAACATCCTTTATAACCTTGGTCTTAGAGGAAAGTACCTCATAACATTTGTCAGCACTTTGGGAATCGACTTTAGTGGATCATTATTATCAACAATATCTTCTTTTTCTTTTACAGCCCACCTCGAAAAACCATAAATGTCACAAGCCTCTTTATCTTTATTCTCTGCCCAATATAACATGCAATGGTTTGGGCAGGCATGTGCTTTATGGTAATCAAGGCCTAAATCCTTAATGACATTCTTTGCAGCGTAGGAAGACAGGGGCAGTTGGGCATCAGGAAAGGCTTCTTTTTTCCCTAAATGCAGACTCATTAATTCCATAAACACACTGATAAAGCCTGATCAAGAAACTTAGTCAAGAAAATTTAGTGTAGCTAGGATATAACGATTTTTTTTCCTTCTTTAACATGCCGATAAAATTTCTCGGCCTTTGGATTTGGTTCTACTTCAAAGTCCTTGGGATTTTGACCAACTTTGTAACCCGCACATTTGAACATCACATCTAAATTATCCTCAAAATCCATCTCCGTTGCACAATCCATATGGTCATCAAAACCTATTAATTTTGTTTGTGAAACTTCACAAATCCACCTGGTATGTAATGGAGAAAGGCCATTAAAAATAAGATGATCGTATATGACATTTTCACAATACCAAGTACGTATGTTCTGTACATTTTTTGCAGGGGCACTTCATTACATCACCTACTTTATAAATGGGAAATGCATTTCTTAGAAAAGCTGCTACCCCTTTACATATTCTTCACTTGATCTCGGGAAGTACTATCCATCTGTAATACTCACTATCCATTGCCACAATCTAACCACGACCTAGCAAGACTTAATTTGGTACCATTAATAGTTTCAAGACATGAACAAGGGCTACTATGTAAGGTTTGATTAAATTAGAAAATAAAAACAAAACAAGTTAATAATTTACAAATATACATAATCAATGTGATTATATAAGGATGATTATTTTGATATGAATTATCACTAACCTTTGGAACTAAGTTGTCATGAGAATACATAAAACAAACAATTATGGATACCGAACACAAATTCATAACATTACATGACAGCCCCAAAACAAAACAGTATAGAAACAAAGACTATACAGGTGATACAAAGACGATATAGTTGTGCCTTATATAATGAACAATGCAATAATTTAATTTTGTCTTATAATGTTTAGCCCTTGATGTTGGTAGTTAAGTCTACCAACGTCAGTTCGAAAACCAATAACTTGATTTTGCAGCATTGTAAGTTGATGTTGTAATTCATTTACGTACTCAGCGGCTTGAGTTGGAAATTGTTGGTCAATCCAATGTCAAAAGGTACATCCTATGGGATAAACATGACATCTAAAATAACAACGACCAAATTTTGAATCCAATCGTAATAACATCTTGTACAACGGCTGCAACAACCCGAATTTTCAAAACCAATTTAAAATTTTTATTTTAGCTATTTTAATGGATTTTCAGGATATTTAAAATGACTTATTTTTAATAATAACGATTTAAAATCTATTTAAATAGAAGTTAGAACGTATAGATTTAATATAATTATAAATAGAGTTTGAAATGGCGCAGTAGTTTGAAAATTCAATTTTAATTTCAATTGAATGTACATAATTCAAAATAAATCGGATTTCAGTAAAACAATAAATGTTTGAATCTGTTTAACAATATCTTTCTAACGAATGTGAAAAACTGAGATTTCACTTTATAAATTGTAGGTTATGCCCAGTTTAAAATTTAAAATAGTCGTTATGGAATTTATATATATTTTAATATAATATACAACCCTTAAAAATAGTCATTTTGCAAACGACCTCCATTTTCGACGAAACTACTTTTGTTGGATCTGGAATGTTAAATTATTGTTATATTCCAATTTTCATAATTTTTGGAATTAATATGTGAGCTAAGTGAATTAAAACGTGTTTGGTAATTTCAGTTTGAATTTAATCGATAGGAAAAGTGCCATTTTTCAAATGTCCTCCAAATTCGATGAAATTAGTTTTGTTAGGACCGTATCATCAAAATATAGCTAGATTTATTTTTTTGTAATTTTTGGAGTCAGTATGTGCCTCGGTAAATTAAAATGTGCATTCAAATTCAAAATATATTAATTTATATTTTAATTTTGACGAAAACTAGTCGAAATGTTTGAACTGGCTTACGAAACATATTCCATTGTGTTCGGAATGGGGCTATTTGGTTAGGGGCGATGATTGTTGGGTTTGATTTGGAGTTCGGGGCGATTAACAACTAAATGTGGAATTAAATATTAATTTAAATATATATATATATATATATAAGTGGTCAAAAGTGGGTCAAACCCCTTTAATCTTCACCGCGTGGTCAAGCTCAGAACCAGCCGCTCTTAACGATTTCTAAGGCCAGATCGCTCCAAATTTTATCCCACAAATCCTCTTAATCCCTTGGTAATAATCAAAACTCCATGAAGAAAAATGGAAGAACATTTCTAGATCTTCATTTTATTACGGTTGAGGTCATCGTTAGTATGGAGATTTGAGAAAAATCTGCACCCAAACACGCCAGGTTCGAACCTGTATTCATGGACCAGGGGAGCTTCGAGTTGCCCCTCGTTTCTAGCGTCGGCGGAGGGTTGAATAGGCTACAACATTGAGGAGTTTAATCGAGCTCCGAGCAAGCGAGGTGATCGGAAATTCAAAACCTAGAAGGCAGCGATTTTGGGTGTGTACGGGTTCCAGAAATCACGTTGGGGAAGAGGGTAAAAAGGGAAGAGGATATTTGTTTAAGTAAATAATATTTTATTTATTGTAATTATGTAATTATAATACAAACGGTCATAACTATTTCATACAATATCAGAATCGAACGAAATCAGTTGCGTTAGATTCACAACGACGAGCACTGCATTTTCGAACAAACCAGAACTGAAATGGTGCTTGTTAGGATTTGCGGCAAATTTAAACTCGAACCATACCAAAATCTGCAAATAAAGAATGACGGAGTGGAAACCAATGTGAGAACTTCTCACTATAATACCTGTACAGTTATTTATTTTATAACTGCATATATAGAATTTCCACTATTGATTTTTATTAGTTTTAATCATTATAAATTGTATACGGTGCCTGTTAGCTCACCTCCCTCGTCCGCAAACCATGGACGATTTAGTTGACTGTATTGTGTTGTGAATAATATATATATATATATATATAATATGAGATGTGAATAAAAAATATATATGCAATGTGGATAAAATATATATGAGATGTGAATAATATATATATATATATATGAGATGTGAATAAAATATATATATGCGATGCGAATAAAATATATATATATGAGATGTGAATAAAATATATATATGAGATGTGAATAATATATATATATATATATATATGCGATGAGAATAAAATATATATATGAGATGTGAATAAAAAATATATATATATGTGTGTGTTGTATAAAATGTAATTGCATTGTATAAATCATATATATGCGTTGTATAAATTTCATATATTCGTTGTAATATATATATATATATATATATATATATATATATATATATATATATGTATGTATATGTATATGCATAGTGAAAAAAATATGCGTTGTAATATATATATATATATATATATATATGTCATGTATAAAATGGTCGTGCTATGGAACAATTATTAGTTCGTTAAAAATATAATTTTTAACATATATATGCGATATATAAAATAGACATGTACTGATATAATTATTAAATCGATAAAAATATAATTTTTATCATATATATGAGATATATAAAGTTGTCATGTAATGGAATAATTACTGGATTGTTAAAAATAAAAGTTTTAACATATATATGCACTGCATAAAATTATCATGTTATGAAATATTCAATTTTCATTAAAAATTGAAATGGAAGTTGGAATCGTTTTTAAAATGAATTTATAAACAATTTATAAAATACATTTTAAATGGAAATCGACGATATATATTGTATATTTTTAATGGCTTGAATAGAATGCGTCGCGCAGCGACAGTTCACGAATTTCGACCAGTGACTTCAAATTGATGTAACGGAAGATTCGACCGTCGGATTCTCCTAAAAATGGAACCGTTGGGTTCGTATCGAAAAGAGCTTTCCAACGAATATAAGAGATTTAATTTTGAATGGTGATATTTTAAGATATGTCCAAATCAAATTAAAAAAATTTCGTTATGGATGCAGCTCGGTGGCCGTTATTGGAAACCGACTGTACGGGCCTTTATAAAATTATTAAAAATATGGAAAAATTGTGTAAAATCAAAATAAATGATTTGGAAAGATTTTGGATGAAAATTTCCATATTTGAAAAGATAAAATTATATTTTTATCTACATGAACTAGTTTTTTTATGAATAAAGGGTACTTAAATTACAGAGAGAAGATTACAAAGAGTTGTTTGGGCTGGAAATAAATTACAACACCATACAAACAAATACTTTACAACAACAATATAATTCCAGCCCAGACCAAAAAAACATAACGGACCCAAAAAAAACCATACACATTACAGATCCAACACACAACACGGACAACCCAAATAAACAAAGCAACCCGCCAGCAAGATTGCTATTACTAAAGTTAAAACAGCCCAAAACTAACTGCCTATCAAACCAGACAATCAACCAAAGGATCCACAACAAAATCTGAAGCAAGCTCCTTATCAAAGTAAACAAGAACCCAAAACTATAGCACTTCAACAGCTAGTCAAATCAAAAACTTCACATAGAGTCTTCAACTAGAAGATACAAAGCAACCAAGGCTTTGTCGCCCCAAACAAGACAACTCCAGCCTCCATTTAACTAGAAAACGGAAACCAAAGCCTTGGCACAAGATAAACATGTAATAAATTCTACACAAGATAAACATCCAGAACCTTCATCATTCTCTACTGTATTCCCCTATGAGAAAGGAAATCATATACCCACCTGGTCTGGTCCGTTAAGCAGCGACATTAAGCCTAAAAAACAACCAAAATCTCGTCCTAAAGACAAAAAGAGTTCTCGAGTTAAATAGAAAAAAAGATATTGATATCCACTGTACCCATTAGGGGATTAAGAAGAGGCTTAAAGATAGTATATCCATTGAATTTATCACCGCTAATATTTTCAAAAATGCTGCTCTTGTAAAATGTAGGTAGATCTTTACTCCTACATAAATTTCAGAATTATATTTTCTTTTGTTTCCATTCTTTTTCTTTTGATGAGACTAACTTCTGTTTATGATCGCAAGGTGATAATAACCTATAATAGATTTTTTTCTTTCTTTCTAAAATCTGTTCAAATGGTCATTTTGTAAGACTTTTTCTCAGTATACCCTGATATATTTTCCTGGTAAAAAAATAATAAATAAATAAATGAACTAGTTATTAACTTAAAGAATGATCCAATGTTTTTAAATAAATAAATTGGATTGAAAAAGGGGTTTTAAAATAACCAGAATTTTCCAATGAATAAATTGGAATGGATTTGAATGGAAATAGTCTTCGGAATATTTCGATATTGGATTCCGTGATTATACGGATATGGTTATGGGAATTTGGAAGATATATATATATATATATATATATATATATATATATCGTTATTCCCGATACGATATTTGTTTTGTTTTAGAATTTGATATTGAATATAAGCCGATACTATTTCTATTTAGAGCCTTGTATTTAATATCAAATTGGATTTTGGGGTTTGTCGTGAATAGTGTCTTCACTAAAACTGTTCTTAAACCCAGTTGAGAATATAATAAATCTTTTAATTAAGATTTGGAGAAGTTTACCAATTAATTAATATTTAATTGGAATTGAATTGAAATTGGATTTTTGGTTTATCGTGAACTATGTTTTAAGCGACATTTATTCTTTAACCTGAGTAAGGGAAGGATTTATTTCATAAAAGATTGAATAATCATTAAGTACGATTTTTGGAGACTAAAACGAAGAAGAGTTCTAATAAATCTTTAATTAGATTTGAATGAATGAGTGGTGATTAAATTTACCAAAACATGAGATATGCTAGAACCAAATACACTTGGTTGTTGACATTCATTATTGATGATTGATTGATTATTTGGATTGTGCTCGACTAGTTTATGATCAAAATATGCTTTTACATTTAGCATTGGGTTGGATAGAAATATCTGTATGCTGACATCTTGTGAAACACTTCACGATTTGACTATGAGATGGTTAGCGATGTGGTTGAGTTCATTTCAAATTTAATGAATGATTTTGAAATGATATTTTCTTAAGTGAAAAGAAATGTTTTCCTGATTTTGGATAGGGAATGTTTTATTAAAAGGTTTTATAAAACAGAAAAGATTTTGAGGGCTAAACTCGATGATTTCGAAATGATTTGGAAACGTATTATGGTTTTAAATTGTAGTTCAACACCGATTAGTTGCTATTGATGATGTATCTATTTGGTGGTGGAGAATTCATTCTCTTGCTTAGCACCCTTCTTTGAGACGTACGAGCTCAAAGGTTATGTGATTAATAGTGACTGATCATATGTACGAACTGCTGATGTGAAGTACTATAGTTTGAAGTACTTGTGATTATTATGTTGCAAAATGATTTGGAAGTGGAAATCTATATAGATTTGATTATACTTGTGATTATTGGTGTGAATGATTTTTCCACTTCGGGATATAAAATGATTTAGTATGTGGCTAAAGATTCGGGTAACCCATGCGACTAAAAGTATGGGTATTATAGCCTTAAATGGCTTTGGGCAGTGTATTTTTCCCGAGAGAGTGGGAAGTACATCGTCAATGTAGCTTGCTTTATCATGGTAGGTGCACATATATATATCGAGTTGCTTAGGTACGTGTGCCCTATGCTTTGTTGATGGGAGAAACCTCCCGATATTTGGTTGCATACTTGTTTGTATGCATTGTGGTGTTTTGGAATTCATATTTCCAAATGATTTTGGTTTGAGATCCCGAAGTGAAATCTACTTTGATATAAAGTTAGATATGTATTTCAAATGATTTGAAATGGGAAATCGGGAAATAAAGTCCAAAGAAATAATTTCTGTAAAGCGAATTGGATTTAAAAAAAATCTAAATTTGGGATTAAGCCTAAATGGGTAGATTGAGGAATTGCATGTTGCATGATGCATTGTAGATCCATATGACTATTATTAGTTGATGTTATGCACTGGTATTCATGGGGGCAAACCCGTTCCGTGACATACGGCGTGGTCCCGTGATTTACCTTATTTTAAAATAAAGTTTAATAACTATTTTGAGTTCGCACACTAGTCCCATGACTGACTCAGAGTTTATTCTCTGGGTGCCCATATTTTCCACATGGGCAGTTAGTAGTTTTGGTTTTGCAGATTATTTCATTTAGCAGGATTCTGGATCAAAGCTTAAATCTGTGTGCAGAGCATTGATAGTCCTATGCTATGTTAGTTTATTTGTTTCTGCTGCATTGTATTACATTTATTGTAAATTTATTTTCTAATGTATATTATTTTCGATACTCTGATATTTTGTACTCTGATGTTGATGTTTATAAAAGTCATCTGTTGTTTGTTCTGATGTGTTATGCACCCAAAGTTAGCATATCAGCCTTTTTGGTTCGATTTAAGTCGGTTTAACAATCGATTTGGATCGAACGAGAAGGAGGGTCACTACAACGGCATACTCACAATCACACATTATGATTGGTGAGTCATCTTACTGTTCATTAACCACTTGGTTGTTTTGATGCTCACGACGCAAGGCAGCACGACTATGCCGTCGCATCGCCCTTTCTTCATGTCGTTCTTCTTCTCGCCATTGTCTTCGGTGTTCTTCTTGCTCTAGTTCATACTCACGCAAATCATCGTAGTGCCTTTCTTGCATCTTTATATAAAAATCAATAGGAGTTTCTGGGTGATGGTGGGTTTGATAGTCGTAGATCACCCATGCCCAGGGTATCTTCGTAGTTATACGATGTAGGAAGATAAATAGGCATTATTTAACTACAAACAGAAATAGAAATTTAAACATTTAAATTGGATTTCTTTTGTCCTCTTTCGAAATAAGCATTATGTATCAATACATCAATGGTTTGGAAATATAAAAATACAGAACTTGCACAATTTCAACGCATGCAAACATATAAATAGAACACTCCAAGTATAAAAAACCCTAATTTAAGGTAATCGGTATACCTAAATCACCCAAAGACTTTGAACATAGACCAAAATAAGTTGGAGATGAAATCATTTAAATAAAACCGAAATGATGAAGCCCTAACTACCTGTAATTGTCCTAAATGGTCCAAATCGGAGATGTAAAGTTTGTAAAATAGGAGCAATCAGAGGTTTATAGTTTGTAATGGAGGTGGAGTAGCAATTGAAGGTCTTCGTCGACGGATTTCGTGGAGAGAGAAACGTACAGAAGGAAGAGTACGGGAGAAAATTGTTTTAGGGGGAAGTATTTCGTGAATGGGGAAAAGATCATACCAAATTTTCACTAAACTGAAGCAGGGATACATTTGAACCGTTGGATTAATCAACATCTACGTTTATTTATTTGTATAAAATGATAACGCGGATCGTTGACCTGGCATGTATTTATGTAAAGCAACACTTTGAACTGGTGTTGCACGTCACCGCACAAGAATTCCAACCGCAACACTACTTTCACATCTAATGCAACAATATATGAATGTTGTTGCAGAAGATCAAAGAAAGCATAGCTTTCGCCACACTTTTCATGCAACGTATACAAATTAGTGTCGAGTATGCCCACTTTCGTAGTATTTTGGTCTATAATCACTTCCCCTACCTAGTCCGCACTGCCCTGGCTCAGGGGTCCAGGTCGAATCTGTCCACACTGCCCTTGCTTTGATTCGTCTACATGTCCTTCCCCCCTTTCATAGATGAACTAAAGTATTAGGTACTAATAACCCCTTTGCACATGTTTCCACAATGAAATCTAACTTATAAGTTACCTTGATAGTTCCCATCTGGATCCTTGGCGGTAACTTCCAACTTAGACTTTTCTTCGCATCTCGGTCTAGTCCTATTGGAGTTGGTCTTCAAAAGAGCACTAAACAAATCCGGATCTCGCAATCCGGCTCATGTAATCTAGCTCATGCAGTTCAGCTAATGTAATCTAGTTCTCACAATCCAGCTCATGTATCTGGCTATTGCATCTGGCATATGTAATTTGGCTTTCGCAATCCAGCTCAAATAATCTAGCGCTCGCAATCTAGTTCACGTAAACTGGCTTTCGCAATCTAGCTCACATAATCTATCTCTTGGAATCCGGCTCACGTAATTTGGCTCTTGCAATCCGGCTCACGTAATCTGGCTCTCACAACCTGGCTCACAATCCCACTCATATAATTTGGCTCTAAGTAGAGCCGAGAATGTCAAATCGAACTTTTGAGTGCCATAACTGGATCTCCATAACTCCAAATGACTTGAAATTTGGCTTAGGGTCTTCTGGGACCTTTCTTATCATCCCCACAAGGTTCTGTACCAACCAGACAACATTGGTTCGGCTCTAACAATCTGGCTCTAACTAGAGCCGAGAATGTCAAATCAGAACCTATACCGCTTCCAGAACGGTTTTTAACGTCCTATTTCCCCATACCACGATGTTTACATCCATCCTAACATTTCTAGGCAATGTCTTGACATTCCAAACAACTAAAAAACATATACAAGCAATATCTAATCCAATAATGTAAGGAAAATCATCACGACGAGGTTAGGAAAGCATTGTTATTTTGACTTCCCTAATTTTCGGGATTAATAAAACTTAGTCATATTAACCCAATTTCATATATATGCAATAACATATTAAATTATAATTTATGAGCATTTTTCTATAATTTTCAGTGGTAATTATCTACTAATCAACCCTAATTAGCGGGTAATGAAACTAATTACTCACCTTAATTGCCTTAAATAATTAGATCTGAAATTGATGATGATTTGGCTTGGATCCCAATGCTTTACGACAGGCCTAAGCTTGATTTGACGTTGTGGTGATTAGATCTTCACTAATTTTATGTTTAGGCTAATTAAGGAAGTGGTTAGAAAGAGTTTTAGTGGGCGAAAACCATTAGAAGCTGATGGGACCATTCTAGGGAGTCGTGAAAGCGAGAATGAATGGCTACCTACCCTATTCAGCACCCACATAACCCTAATCTCAAAATGGACTTTGGCCCCTTCCACAAATGTTCTTATGCAACCTAATTAGGCTGCCTAAACCACTATAGATCTTAATTCATCCATTCCTCTCAAACTGCTAGTCCATTTGGCTAATGTGACCATAGAATGGGAGACCATCATCCGAATCCAATGGAAGTGGTTTTAAGTCAATATCTCTTATCAATAAAAACTTATGGGCGAAACAAAATTCGCTAGGGGTAAGTGGTCACATTGAAATTCGATAAATATAGTGAAAGTAGGGAATGGCCCTTTTAGCCATTTCCCAGAATTTCATAGTCATACGAACCAATATGAAAATAAAATAAATATTCTACAATCCTCCAATAAATAGAATGTGATCGTTAAATTCTTCCCCTTTAAGAAATTTCACCCGTGAAATTCTTTAAGCAACAAAACAACACAAGACAACTCTCTTGAATCAGTGACGAAACAAGACAAATTGTCACTTAACATTTTCAACAACCATTCCATTTGAGAATAATGCAGCCTTTCCCCCTATCCTTGAATCATCATCATTGAACGGCGCACCGCTGCATAGGAGCACCACATCTCGTCTCAAGCCAAGCCATCGATCGAAGAGCCATCATCTCGAAACCACTATTGAATGAACCTTCATATTTTTCTCCTTGAAATTGAATCATCATTAATGTCAAATCGACCAAAGTAGTCAACAATAATGGTAATCGATATCGACCACTTCATAGTAATCAATGATGACTACCCAGATCACGTATTCAACCAAAATTGGGTAAATATGCATTCAAGTAAAACGTCTGGCATTCATAACGAAACCCAACTCCTCACCACTAAGGAATGCCGCCCTAAAGAACTCCTTACCTTCAGGTCACCATCGTCACCTTCCCCATATCGGCCAACCTCGGATCGGCTATGCCGAAGTGAATCTAGATAGACATAGCGCCAATTCGGACTCGGTCACCATGCAACAGGACAAACCCCTAAGTTATTTACACATTTTCCAACAACTTGATGTTGGAAGATAAAAGTTACAACTTGCTAGTTTGAAGACATTCCAACCTAGCATCGCTTGTTTGATTTCTTTCCAAATATGCCAAAATTCACGAATTTTTTTGGCAGCACCTCTCCTGCACGACTTGATCCGGAAAAAACACAAAATCACCATGCTAGGCCTATCTCAAGAAAGAAAAAAAACCCAAAAGTGGCTACCCATATCTAGGGCATAATATCACCAAAATGCACCAAATAGCAAAAACCACAACTATACTTCTAGTACTTTCCCTTTTTCAAGCAAGCTTGTAATTTTGATGTAATTAAAAGTGAATGAGCATCCATACAAATCAATTCTTGCTTCTTTGTACCTAGACATGTACCGAACAAAGAGGATTAAACAAAATTGTAGAAATAGAAGCAAGGCATAAATATGTTAAATAAACCGAATTTATCTAACATTGGCTTGTCAAGTCAAGCATGGATTTTATTCCAAATAAATTATTAATACAACAATGTGATTATCCTGCATGCCTAACAACCATATCCATATAAGTGAACATGCAAACATCATAATCAAAAATGGATAAGCAAAGCAATAGCAATAATGGAAGATACCATTCATACCTATCTTAGCATGCAACATACTAACCTAACTAATAAGACACATCAAATTAAATTTAATCCACATATGACTTGATACCTTGGTTGTCGTTTCAAAAATAGAAAATAGTACTCTAGCATCTCTCATCAATAAATCGAGTATGACTTGAGCGCTATCATACTATTCCTAATTTCCGTGGCAACCTATCGATGCAAACCATCGATAAGTATTCACACATCCATTTGGAAATCTCGGATAGTTATAAAAAACTATTCGATCCGTCCCATTCAGCTATTGCAAGTTGACATCACCTTTATTATAAAATAAACGCATATTCAACCCTTTCTCACACTATGCCATAAACGGCTAATGCAACAACAATGAAATGTTGGCACAGGCCCAAAAAATGTTAGCATAGGTCTTTGGCAACATTTTTCGGGTTATGCAATTTTCACCACTGTTGCAAACCTCAAAGGCAACATTTTGACTATCTACGGCAACATAACAAATATTGTTACAATAGACCCCTATTTAGGTCTATAACAACATCCTTAGGTGTCTATAGCAACATTATAAAAATGTTGCCACAGATATTTATACTAATTTTTTAAATATATACATATATAACAAAAAGTAGAATTAAATGCTACTACACAGAATTAAATATTCAAACAGTGTATTTATTCAAATAAATATTTTATTTCAACATTTGAAATACTACATATTTCTAACTCCATCAGTTACAATTCATTGTTAATAACATAGTCAATCACATATACAAGTATTCCTCACTACATCACTCAGTTCACTCATTACATATGCAGTTTCAATTTATACAGACACTAACACTGACAAATACATGTCGTGCCAAGTGCCGAGCCGAAGGCGAGCCGAGAAGCCAGTCCGGGCGCAATGCTGGTAGGGGTCCAGGGCACCGCAGTCTCCATGACGATTGACCTATTCATCCGATTTTGGAAGACCAAGCCTTCTTTGAAACACTGCACACCAAGTCCATCATCACCCAAAGCCTTAAACAACAACAACAAACATTTGAAGACAAATGCATTTATATTTATAAACATCATCTCCACGATTGTTGTCATCAACCAAAATACCTCCAATATGTTTGCCTGCAGTACTCCACAACGTCGTACCATAAAATGCCTCAAACTAGAACTGATACAATGCCTCACAAATTACTGATCTGATGTAAATAGTTCAAATTATCAAAATGAATCAATTGGTAAATTTGTATATACTAGTGTCAGACAAGGTTACCTATTTGAGTAGTCATCCAAGAATGTTGGATGGCATTTCAATTGCATTTTCTTCTCTCGAATGTACTGCAAAGTGAATATGAAAGGTTTTAATCAATTGGCAGTTTAAGCACCCAATCACCCACATAAATATGTTAAGTCGCATCTACATACACACATATGAGTATAGAGAGGAAACCAATCTTTTTAAAATAATAAAGTAAACTTCTTAAGAAAATAACTTTCGAGGAGAGTATTAAGTTTGACACATAATTTAGACAACGTCAAATGGTTTAGCTTCTCAGTCACTTTCTCATTCGAAACCATGCCCTCAACAGATTTTTTTCATTGTAAAAGAACATAGTGACTCCTTATAACGTGTTAAGGGCGGATAGCTGGGAAATAAAATGCTTTTACCCATTGGAATGAAATCATATAACAAAAATGGAAGCAATGAAAGCAGTTCTTTATCATTACGGTCTTCAAACCAACTCTCTATTGGGATTCCATTTTCTACCTGAAACCCAAATGCCTGCACGTTTAGGTAAAACACTCTGAATTAGAGACAATACTAGTGCATGCTGTTTAAATGGGTAACCCATGAAATCCATCACAACTTCAAAGTAGACAATGCTACCAGTTATATTACTTAAGATCTATTAAGTAATCTAGCAACTGGAGTTAAAGAGGTTTAGGCATTAATCTAGATGCCTTGTGAAGCAGAATCAAGTCTATTAAGCAACATTAATTAGCTTTATTTAGAAACAAAAGCACAAGTTTTAAATCTGAAAATTATGAAACCATTTATTATCTAATAATCAGTGGTGCATCTCATACGCAACTAAAGTCATAACCTCAAGTGCTACTCTGGTAATTCAACACATCATACTATGTATTCAATAATTAAACAACTTGATTCAAAAACTATGTCACCATTTCCATTTTGGAATCATAAAGCTAGAAGCATCAATATAATTTTTTAAAAGGAAAAGGTAGAAATTCATATTACATGATGAGAAATCATAGATGGTATTTACCTGAGGGGATGATGATAACCAGTGCCAAATCTCGACAAAGAACAAACAAATATTTCATATAATTACCATCTACATAGACACATGACTCGCGGAAAACACGATGTCGAATCAATTTCCTTATAGAATTAAGAATATTAGGAAAAGAACAAATCTTTGATTTCCTTTCATGATGTCGTGATGAAGGATTCTATGTACATGCGATTTCATCAAAAAAATTGTCCAAGAAATTTGTGAACACAAAGAGTTTTGGAGTTTCGGTGGGAGTAGTCTTTCGCCGATTGGAAAAGGAAAATTTGAGTGAACTATGATGGCTAATATGAAAATTAGGTATTTGAAAATTTGGGGGTGGGAACAAAATGAAAAAAAGGCGAGTGAATGAAAATAAAAGTGGGAAATAGAAATAGCTGAGGTATGGATTGATAGTGTGGATGGACGACCGAGATTTTGTTTTAACAAATGGTGTGGATCGCCATGTAAGACATGGAAAGGTCTCATATAGCAACACTGTATAAAATGTTGCATCGTGTTACACTTGTTTATCTAGAGCCACACATTTTTATGGCTAAGGTAACGTAAAAAATTGAATGTTGTAGTAGGGCCAAAATAGCATAGCTATTGGGATATTTTGGCTGGCAACACCTTGCAAAATCATTGCATTAGGCCGTTTATGGCGTAGTGTCATGATGCCGGAAACCAACAACACTTATTCTATATGGAAACAACCATCACGATCGAGTCCATACTATCTCACCTCAAGTTATGAAATCACATGTAATAATAAACGCAAGTGATGTTCACTAGAGGAATCACTTCCAAACTGATACATCTTGAACTAGACATACACGAACAATTACATCTTCTATACAGGCCTATAGGAAATCTCAAACTCGTAGTAGGCCAAGAATTCCAACTATTACCATAAGCAAAGGTTGAGAATCTTGAGATACCTCTCGAGGAAGAGAAATCTCGATGGCATAACATCACCAATGACTTTAACCTCTTTACTTATAAATAGTGCCTCTGACTCACCAAAACGAATTCTACTGTTATTGATTATAAATCGTGAGCCAAATACTCTTTCTCGCATGATTTTGGTTACCAATGAAAACACGAAAACCCTCCACTCGAAAACACACTAAACTTAAATCAACCACACAACCAACTAAGTGCAATCGCCTTCTCATTCCAGCTCAAAACAAGAAATCAGCATACCTATGGGTCAATCCTAACTTCACAAACCCTTCAAATTCTCGCAGGATCCATGATGACATCCTACTCGAGACAACATGAACCAAACACTACACCTTCTGAACAGAAAGTGAAACTCTGATGAACCGATCACAAAATATGTTGACTCACTAGTTGGCTGTAACAGTCCAACCATCCTTCATGATCAAAAAAACCCATGCAATGCTATAATTGGCATTTACCAATCAACTACTTGCAATCGATAAAATACCCTTAGGATTACCAACCAAAAGAACATACATAACTAGGTTGATATGGAACTCAACTCAAATATGGTGGTAACGCCATCATCTCATCGAATGGGTCCATTTACTTTCAAGATACAAGCTAAAGTGACGATTTTCTACTAGAGATATGTCTCAGACCATTATCGTCCAATCATAAGAGACATACCTACTGAAGTTCTAATTCTCAGCCCACTATCGCTAACTTAAGGATGACTCGTTAATAAGGAGCTTATCCTATCTTTCTATCATCACCAACAAAGTCTATTTACCACCGATATTCCATTTCCTCTTAGTAATTGAACTTTTGGACTCAGAGATTAAGTCTAGTAAAGTTCAACAATCAACAAACAACCACTTTAGCAAACATGCATGAATTGATGAATTTAAGTTTTGACAAACTATGTACACTATCAAGTATAGACTAGCTAAGTTATAACACTCTCCCCACCTCGAAGACCAAAATCAATCACTGTGGATATTTCACTCATCCACAAATATTAATTTCTAGCGACCAAACACGGGACATTACACATATAACATAAACACAACCATAGAACCTTTCATATATCTTACAACATGTCAAATAACATATAATAATCAAAATAGATACAAAACAAGCAAGATATTAATAATTATATAAACTAAGTAATTAGAGTATACAGGCTCATACAGTTAAACATAACAATAATAGAGTCTATACAAGTGATGAATAAACTCAACCGATACACTATCTCTAACAGAACACAAAACACTATCAAGGCTCCACAGTGCTACACATCGAAAACAAATAGATATAACACAAGTATAATTAAATAAATCGTCACCTCCTGCGAACCCACCTGCACAGCTCCGGATAATACCTAAACCTGCTACATGGTCTGCTCATCAACATCATCGATGAGCACCAAAAGTAATAAGAGGAAAACATAAAACTTTGGGTTAGAAAAAAGTCTGGCATGAGCGATAGGAATCTCAATCACTACATAAGATAACACAATAATTATGATAAATCATACCTGAGCCGGCGCTGCATCCAAAGAGTTTCACATATAATCACGTACTCTTCTATATGGAAATCACAGTACTGGGTGTAAATGGAAGTGTGTGTTACATAATAATAACAACCATTCAAACATAACATACATCCTTACTTCACTCACTCAGTGCTCTGAGTATATAGTGCTCACTACTTTAGTCGTCCAATCCATTTGGGCTATGGCGGGACTGACTGCCCTGGTCTCCAGTTAGCTCCATAATGATCAATTGCCTTAGTCTATAGTCACTAGCCCTATCCAATTTACATTGCTCTGGCTTTAAGGTCTGGGCCGAATCAGTCCAAACTTCTCTGGCTATGATTCGTCTACATCTCCCCCTTTTCATAGATGCACTAAAGTCTTAGATGCTAATAGCTCCTTTGTACACGTTTCCATGATGAAATCAAACTTCGAAGTCACCTTGATAGTTCCCATCTGGATCCCTGGTGGTAACTTCCTACTTGGACTTTACTTCGCATCTCGGTCTAGTCATAATGGAGCCGGTACTTAAACAAGCTCTAGAAAATCCACCTCTCGCAATTCGGCTCATGTAATCTAGCTCTCACAATCCGGCTTACGTAATCTGGCTCTCGAAATACGGCTCACATAATCTGGCTCTCAAAATATTGCTTACGTAATCTAGCACTCGCAATCCAACTCACATAATCTGGCTCTAGCAATCCGGCTCACATAATCTGGCTCTCGCAATCCTCACATAATATGGCTCACGTAATCTGGTCGTGTAATTTGGCACTCGCAATGCGGCTCACGTAATCTGGATCTTAAAATCAGGTTCACGTAATCTGGCTCTGGCAATGCATCTCATGTATTCTAGCTCACGCAATCCAACTCACGTAATCCATCTCTCGTAATCCAACTCATGTAATCCATCTCATGCATTCCGGCTCACGCAATCTAGCTCACATAATTCGGATCTCACAATTCAGCTCACGTTTACTGGCTCTCGCAATCCAGCTCTCGTAATTTGACTCTAACTAGAGCTGAGATCATCGAACTGAACTTGCGACTTCCATATTGGATCTCTATAACTCCAAACGAATTGAAATTTGGAACAGGGCCTCCTGGGACTTCCCTTGTCATCTCCCCAAAGTTTCATGCAAATCGAACAAAATTGGTCTGGCTCTAACAATCCGGCTCTAACTTGAGATGAGAATGTCAAACCGGAAACTATGGCATTTCCAGGACGGTTTTTGTCGTTCTATTTCACCATAAGATGGCATTTGCATCCATTATAACATTTCTAGGCAATATCTTGGCATACCAAACAACAAAAACAACATATACAAGCGATGTCTAGGCCAAAAAAGTATGGAAAATCATCATAATGAGATTAGGAAAGCATTGTTATTTTAGCTCCCCTAATTTTCGGGACTGGCAAAACTTAATCAAATTAACCCAGTTATATATATATATAATAACATATTAAATCATGATTTATGAGCATTTTTCTATAATTTTCGTAGGTGATTATCTAATAATTAACCCTAGTTAGTGGGTAATGAAATTAATCACTCACTTTAATTGCCCCTAGATAATTAGACCTGAAATGATGATTTGGTCAGATTCCATTGCTATACAACAACCCTAAACTTGATTTGACCTTGAGATGATTAAACCTTCGCTAGTCTTAGGTTTATACTAATTAAGGAATAAATCAGAAGGTGTTTTAGAGGATAGAAGCCATTATAGTTTGGTGGGACTTTTCTTGGGAGTTGTGAAAGTGAGAATGAATGATTACTTAACCTATTTAGCCCCCACATAACCCTAATCCTAAAATAAACTTTGGGCCCTCTCACAAATGGCCTTACCTGCATATCGGACAGGACAGTCCGTTGTACGGCTCGGTCCAAAGCTACAAGGTGTCCGGTCCGTGTTCATCTGATTCTCTTATAGTACAGGGCTTGGACACATCAGGGTTCAGTACGATCCAAAATGTTCAATGTTTTTCTATTGTCCGAACGTTTTACGTCCGTTGTTCGGCTCGTACGAACAGTGTTCAAACTTAATGCTTTCTAGTCCGTGTCCATCTGAATCTCTTAGAGGACAGAGCTTGGACACACCTTCATTCGGTCCGGTCCGACCCGTTTACACCCCTAGCCTTACCCAGCCCAATTAGGCTGCCTAAACTAGTCTAAATCTTAATACAGCCATTCCTGTCAAATGGATAGTCCGTTTGGCTGGTGTAACTACTCTATGGAATGGAAAACCATCATTCAAATCCAATGGAAGTAGTTTTAAGTCAATATGTCTTACCAATCAAAAGTTATTGGCAAAACAATATTCACTAGAGGTAAAATTGTCATATTAAAATTTGATAAAAATGGTGAAAGCAGGAAATGATCCTATTAGTCATTTCCAAAGTTACACAATCGTACGATCCCATATGAAAATAAACTAAATATTCTAAGATCTTCCGATAAGTAGAATGCGAGTCATTACATAAAATTTATTTATAAACCATTTAATGAGTTCAGTAGTTCATTTCATAAATCTCATTTAAAAACAGTTATAAATCAATTATTACAGCTTCATAAAACTAAATCTTAAAACTTAGTTATGTTTCAACACTTGAAAATGTTATTTATAAAACTTGTTTATAAAATTGGAATTCATTATAAATCATTTAACAATCCTATTATAAATCTTGGTTCATTAATTAACTTCTTTTTATAAACTTATATAAAACCAATTCGAAATCTTTTTTTCAGTTATAAAATAGTTTATGTCTTTAACACTAGTATATTTTGCGACAAATAATCATATTCAAAATGCTGAATTTAGGCCATTTGCCACCAATAACTTAACCAATACTGTTTATTGATTAATAACATAGGAATGTTGAATTTAATGCAGCGAACATCATCAACTTTAGTTATACTTAGGTTAGGTAGTAAAGGGTGCACAAATAATGAAAGCAAATAACATCCAAAACATTGAGGAATCCTGTTGGATCCCACCAACATGTCCTCTTGGATCGCAGTTCATATATCAGCATATAGATGCATAATTATTAGACAAAGAAATATAATTCATATAAGATGGTTCTTCTTCTTAAAGGCAGTAGTACCAAAGGTCATCTGCTCGCAGATGGGAATATATAACAACAGCCACCAACAAAGCAATAAATCATCCAATCAAACATATTACATAAAAATATATCAATTATCTTAAATTTCAATGAAAGTTCAATCGTTCAATGATGAACCTCCTAATAAATATTCCCTAATGTTGTGTTGTAAATTAAATTCCGTTTGTTTCTTCTTCTCGTTCACGCCTCTCTTGCGAACTAACAGTGTTCCAAATCTGAAAGTTCGTTTCGAATAGAAGGATCAAGCCATATGAGAATCGTGGTTTTCGCATTATAGTACTCAACAACCACATCAAAAAGCAGAAACCCGGTTGTCTCATAACCGATTCCATGCCAGATCAGAAGCTAGTGTTTGTGAAGCAGGGTCGATCTACTGGTACAGATTTACTTGATAAGATTTGGGTGAATACTAACTTTGGATTGCCCTGGATTTTCAAGTTTTATTTTCCGATTGGCTATTTAAAACATCATTCGTCTTACTGCTTAATATTCATTCGTCGGTCATAGGCCATAGAGTTTCAAGTTACGATTTTTAGGGCATTTGATTAAACTGCACCACCAGTTTTAACTGATGCTAAAACTGTCAGGATAAGTGCTCATTGAATAAAGGTTTTCATCATTTAAAAATAGCCTATATTTCTTAGGATTGACAAGTACAACAACCACATTTTCTAATCTTCAGACTATTTTCTTTTCGATTCTGGAATTTGGGTTAGACTAATTACATTGTCAAGGATATCGCTCAAAAAAATATTAATATTATATGATATGATATAATAGTATTTCAGAAAGTGTGAGAGTTAACTCACCATCCATCAATCAATGTGTTGTTTTATCTAATTTTGAGAAGGCATTTGAAATTAAATGAAAATCGAAACAACTCCAAATCAACCCAATCTAACTCATATGCATAGTATTCGTGAATACAAACCCATTGCAACTTGTTTTACGTGAATTTGACCTCAAATAGAAAAGTTATAGCCGTCATAGTACTTCGTATGAATTAAAATATTTTGAATCAACGTGGAGTCTCCTTGTTCAACGGATGGTTTCTCTTTAGAGGAGGCTTACATATATATACCTCTCATCGTTTGGAAAGCCATGTGTAAACAATTTTATTACGCAGGTCTGCCTAGGGTGAGAAAAGAACTACCTCTAGCCTGTTGAGCAAATTTAGTGTCAGCACATTGTTCTAGATGATGGAAGGTATGTGATGGGGTGTTCTTGATGAGAGTTATTGTTTTTTGTTCTTAGCAGTTCATCTTGGTCGGTGTGATATGGCGGAGTTTGCAATGGTTATGTACGAAGGCTGTGTGTGCGTATCATTCTTTCTTGTTTGGAGTTGTGAAGCTCTTTGGTATGAGCATTTCTGGTGTCCATCTGAGGAGCTCGGTTAAAGTCTTGGGTATGTTAATGTTGATATGCTTAGTATAGTCAATATTTTAGACCGGTGTCACTACTGACATGCTCCACGACGAAAGCCATGACTTCAATGGAGTTATTGTTTTGGCGTTGTGCTTCTGGTCTTCGATACTATACTTGTACAAGGCTTGTTTATCCACTATGTCAATCGTACCTTACCATGTACCTTAAGACTATTTTTTTGGTTGGTTATGATATTTCACGTGTTGTTGTCTATGCATCCTGTTTTCGATGATTATAAGGGTTGTTGTGAACTGGTTGTGAGGTTCAAGATGATGATATTTTTTTATTGTACTTTGTACTACTTGGTTGTATTCAGATGTAATTGTTGCCGCCCTGCGTGATGAGCCATGAAATATGTAGTATAGTATATTTAGCTATCTTTCGAGTTGTAATCTGGATTAGATGAAGTGGACGGACCACTTTAAAAACTGAAATAGCTGTTTGGCCATTTGCCAAACTCTTGAACTTAGTTTTATTATTATTTGTTATAAGTGTTGCAGATCACTATAAAAACCGTTCGGCTTTGCCAAAATTTTTTTTAATCACTAATGACAGTTATTAATTTAACCTTAATCACAGATTATCTTAATTAATCACAATCGCTAACCACATTCTTCTCCAGTTCGAAATTGAACTGCGTTCGACTACTTCAATCCACCACCGTGATCACCTCAGGCCACCGGACCACGGTTACCGCCCACCATTGCCTCTGCCTTACCACGACGACCCTATGCCTAAAGCCTGGCCTGCTTTAACCCCCTTAATCGCCAGTAAAACGAAGGTGATCGAAAACTGGTCATCTTCAGATCCTGCGACCTACAGGTCACCATAGCACCTCCGACTACCACCTATTGAAAGATTTCCCTTCCTCCGACCTTTTTCCTTCAGACCGCGTCACCCAAAAGTTCACTATTAGTGAACTACGAGCAAAAATGTGAAACATGACAGTTTGAAGTTTTTGGCGAATTACGATCAATCCGATGTTAGATGGTCAAGGGCCAACCATGGATGAATTCATGTTGTTGATACGAACAACTTCATGTTGGGTGTTTTGGCTAAATATGGACAGGTTGAATTAGAGAATTTCGAGCATTGATTTCTCTTGACGTTTGGGTTTTGCAAATGAATGGGTTGGCATCTACTTAGAGACTCCATCCAAAATACTATTCATTGAGTTCAAAAAGTTCTAACCTCAAAATGAGACCTTTTGACTATCGTTCATAGATAATAACCCACATTCCGAACACCACAAACAAGTTTTGAAAGCTAATTCGATCGTATGCAAAAAAATTCTTTTGAAATCATACTATAATATTGTAATTTATTGATATGCATTTATATCACGCACGATCACACAACAATTCCAATCAACATGAAATTTGGAATATTACGATAACTGACCATTCCGTATTCGATGAAACTAATTTCATCGAATTCCGAAATTATTTGTAAAATGACTAATTTCACGTATTAACAAGAATGAGAAAATAACAATCGATTTCAAACACTATAATGTATCAACAATACTTTCTTATTATAATTCTAGTTAAATTAAAATTATTATTAAAATTCAAATCAATCTAATTTCTTATTAAATTTCAAGATTTAGAATTCCAAAGTTAAGTCGATAATCATATTCTCTAATAAATTTGATTTAAGTCATTAAATTTTAATTTCATCCACTTTAATATTTAGACTCTTTAAATATCAAGTATTAAAATGACTGGTTGTTTCATTCTCTCCCCTTGAAGTATATCGTAGAAATCAAAATCAAGATGAATTCCACAAACCATACAATTTTACTTTTGAAAAAATCAAAATCATGTTACAATTTTCTAACACTATAAATTGTGAAATTTTTTGGCAGCACCTCTTTTGTACGGATAGGTCCAAAAAAAAATCACAACGTTAATATATGATACTATACATCTCATCTCAGTGATGAGACAACCTAGAGCATTGAGAAAAAACATATGTATGACTCACATGTGATATGTAATCTGAAATACATACCATTTGTCATACAAAAAAATCTTTGCCAATGAAACCAAAAATCATAAGTAAACTAGCTAGCTTTTCCTTCCATATACTTATATATACTTACATAACCCAAAAGAGATTTAATAAAATAAATAAGTAATATAAAATCTACAAACATAACAACATAATAAACATAGCAACAACCAAACATGATGAAACTGACAACAATGATGTAAATATACAAGCAACACAACTGTGATATACGTCACATGCAACTATAAGCAATAATCAAACAATAATATCATATTGCATCATGTTCATTAATAATCATAAATCATGCTTAATTCAGGTGCCAAATCTCATTATCACACAAGGATGATTAATATTCAATTAAGCATTACCTTAATGCTTAACATCCTCAGGTTATTAAATAACATATCACTCATGCTACCTCAACAATTCAAAGATTCAAATCCCAAATATATCTCAAGTTAATATACGTAATATACATATTTATTCATGAAATTTAAAGTTTATATTCTAAAAATGTCCAATTCATTAATTTAACTAATTAATTCTAGTTTGGTTTATAAACTACCAGATCGTAGTTTTTTTAAAAATTTGATTTTGACATAACTCAAAATCTACAAGACAAAATTTAAAATTTTATTTTTCATTAGAAAACTATAATTCAATAGATACGAAAGATTCTTGTTCCAAAGAATTCCAACCTATATTGAATCTTATATATTTATTTGGACTTCAAATCAAAAAATTACGAACTGCTACGTCGCAATGAGCTCAGTATAATTTAATTTAATTTTTACATTCAAGCTTTGCTTAATTAACAAATTATAACCATATTCACTTAAGTTTCCATATAAACTTAGATATGTTTTCAACTGCATCATAATATTTCATTTCATAAATTTATAAACAATAACATCTTCATTTACTTAACCCAAGTGTTCTAACAGTTTTATGTTTGTTTCCACATCTAACACTTAGCTTATTCTTACAATTCAACTTGGAAATATTGACTATCCAAAATCATCGACTATTCCATTACATTAAAATTAACCAACAAATTCATATCAAGTAAATTGCACAATCAACAATGCTAATACTTTTAATATACATGCATCCAAATCATCACTTAATTGGAATTTTCAAAACCAAGTTTCCGAATTTATTTCAAAACCATATATTTTCGATTCAAAGACAAAATTTCATTTTAATCTAAACAATTGAGCATGGTAGTAAATTCTTACTTAGAAACTCGAAAATAAACACGGGTGATGTTCATGACCATCCTCAAAATTATTTTTCAATGACTGAAGTAAGATCGATACTTTTAAAAACCTTTAAAATTCGTTTATTGTCATGAACACTTTAAGATAATCTTAATATTCCCTTTTGAAAAAACAAAACATTTTCAAACTCACCAAAAATTCAAATCTTTCAATTCTCAACTCAAATCCATTTTCTATGTATAAACTTCATTTTTAAATTCACTTTTATATACTTCTACTTTCTATATAAGGTAACTTCACATATGCTCATTCTTATTTAAATTCATATTAAATAACTTACTTAGGTTGAACAATTACCTACCACTATAATCAAATTCCATAGTCAAATCGTAAAATTGAATTCACAAGGTGTTCATCTCCAACGTTCCCAAAATTGAATCTGACCAACCTATACAAGAAAATGTTAAGATTGATCTTATCTAAAAAAATAGTCAATACCTATAAACTAGTTAGGTAGATACAACGAATTAATCAATAATAGTCAATACTCGAAAGTGAGCATGAAAAATCAAACGATAAATGACAAAAATAAAAAAAATCATCATTTCATAATAACACTAGAAATTTCCATTACATATATAAAATATATGAACTCTTGGTAAAATTAATTCATTTCCCATATTTAAAACCAATACCTCGCCGATTCAACTTGTTCAAGTGTGTTGGAATTCTTATCAAAAATGATGACCAATCGATTAACTAGAATCCAAAATTCAGACTTAACAAATCAAATAACTCTATACAAAATATTTGTGTATTTACTAAAAAGCACGCTCTTGTATATATTCACACACACGAACACAATCAAAAAAATCAATCTGGAGTATTACTAACTCTATCTCTATGGAGTTATCACCTATCAAACTTTGGTCTTTGATAAACTAAGCTCTGATACGAAATGAAACGACTCGCTCAGAGGATACTGCAACACCCTGCATTTTTAATTAAATAATAAAATACAATTTGAATAATTTTCTTAGTTTCGTCACTAAACTAGCGTTATTGCATCCACAACGATTTTTTTGATCAATTTAGACCTATGGTTTGCAAGAAACGGATTTAAAACGAAGAAGATATTATTAAATGATGTTTTGGAACAAACATGAAAAAGAAGAAATAAAAGAAACAAAAATAAGAATGATAGCTACCAATGTTTAAGTCTTATGAACAAAAGCTAAGTTAGGTGAGTTGGTAAAGCATGCACTTCCCAAGGTGGAGGTCAGGAGTTCGATTCCCACCAATGTCATGTTTTAAAATTTTAAGAGGGCTAACCAGAAAGAGGCATGAGCTAAGAGGAAAATATATATGTATGTACATATAAGGAAAAATTATATGTAGATGAGTGCATTGTGTATATATATATATATAAATATGTGAGTGTGTGTGTGTATATATATATATATATATATATATATATATATATATATATATATATTAGCATTCGAAAGTAACATACAATTAAGAAATAAATGTCGGAATAACGTTATTTGAATTTGGAAAATAAATAGAGTTGTGTGTAAAAATATACCATAGATTCAAAATTGAAATTTAAAGCATAAACTTAAAACGAAAAGTAAAAAAATGTTGAATGAATGAAAATATGCAAGAAATTAGCTGCGTTTGAAATTTGAACATATATTAAGAAGAAAGTATCAATGAATTGATAACGTTAATAATAACGTTTATTGCGCAACTGTTAACAAATAAATGTTTATAAAGTTATGTGCGGATATATACGCGCCAGATTGAATTTGAAATCCAAAACGTACATTATAAAAAGAAGAAATTAATATAAAGAAGGATAAACGAAAATTTAATAGGAATGAAATCAATGTCCATGACCAAGTAAATGGGTTGACCCAGGCCATAAGTGGGTGGACACATCCTAGCATTGGGTCGACAAAGGGGTCAGCCCACATGGAACCCGAGTCGACCCAGTGCTGGGAAAAGTGTCATATATTTAATGATTTTAATGTCGCAGATTTTATTATATTTGATCTAATGAATGAGATTCTTCTGTGCATCTATACATAAGCTAACAAGGCTTGGCCTACAACTTACATTTTCTGAGAGAGCACTAGAGCTCTGCCATTTTCTTTCTTCTCTAAATTCTTTAGAAATAAGAATATATTACTTTTAGGGTTCTAATTCAAGATTTGGAGACAAAGAATATAAATCTAAGCCATATGTGCTCAGATTTCTCGTCCGTGTGAGGTAAATTCTATGAATCTGATTTATTAGAATTCTTTTCATTTTAGTAGCATCAGATTTTCAAATCAGTGGTTATTTCAATAATAAATTCAATTAAGAAGACATAGGTACAAATCTGAATTAGAATTAAGAATTGGAAAGCCGTTAGGTGAGTGGATTTAAATTATCCTTTTCGATAATAGTATTTTGTATCGTTTGATTCCTATTAAAATTTACAATATGTCTTCTTCTTTTTTTCTCTTTTTCTACGGCAGAACATACAGTTACGTTAAATTTTGGCTATATGCCAAATAATTGAATCTCTATTATGTGAAAAATTAATGGAATTATGGTTATGCGCAAATCAAATTGAATTGTCACTAAGCGCAAATTAAGTGAATCGTGGTTATGCGCAAAGTAAGAAAACTATGGCTAAGCACAAATCAATTTAATTATAGTTACGCTCCAATTATTGGTAATTGAGATAAAAGAAGGAAATTTAATGATTTTATAAAAAGGAAATTTAAATGTATGCCAATTTGACAAAATTAAGATTTTGCACAGTGAATTTTGTAGTTTAATAGTAAATCTAACAATTTCTATATTACTTGTAAGAAATCACATTTCAGATCTAGAATGGAACTAATATAGGAATTGTAAGTAAGAAAGGCGTAAACCCAATAATGTTGAGATTTACTACATTTATGTCAAAAAGTAAAAGAAGAAAACAAGTTAGAGACAATAATATATATATATATATATATATTATTAATCAAATATGAAAGTTAGCAGCATCCTAGATTGGTTGGTTAGGAAAGAAGGAATGTACTTGCATAGTTTGGGTAAACAAAGAAAAAAAGGAAACATGATTGTTGTTAATGATATTTTTCGTCAATACCGGAGAATGGCTTGAGGAAGTTTACCTAAGGATAAAATGGGATCATTTAGTTCCCACAAGTTTGGGTTTGTTCACCATTTCCTAGATATCAAGGTCTTAAGCCAGAAGATTAGTTACTCTTCCCTCTAAGGGTGAATATCACACTTGCGAAGCTTAACAACCAACAATTACCTTGGGATAAGGGTCCCCTAACCATAAATTAAGTTAGAAAGATAAACGGCTTGTAGAAGGGTATTTAAGAGACCTAGGTTTTAAGGGTAAGGTCTGCGTATGAAGCTTTTACTGGGGGAAAAGCATAAAGTAATTGGGTACCCGCTGAAGGGGCTAGTTTGTAAAGCATTGCATAATACATACAATAGCATAGTAGAACATAATATAATATGCGAAAACAATAAAACACACGATTTATAGTAGTGCAGCTCGGATTGAACCAATGTCCACTTTAAGGGCTTTGATGATTTTATTCATGGAGAAGGTTGCATAAAAAAAATCCCCATATTGATTTACAAATTATGGACAACTCTCCAAGAAATGAGGGCAAGAATGTGGAATGAGAAAATTTTCCAAAAAATGTGACCCCTAGTGTTTTATTTATAGAGATTTTGGGTTACCTTTTGCTACTTCTTGTTACCACTTTTTTGGTGTCACCTTTTTGCTTTCTTTTTTGCTTTCGTTTTTGTCTTCTTCTGCTATCGTTTCTGGCTTTCGTTTTTGTATTTTGATGTCGTTTCTGGCTATCTCCAGCTTTCTCTCATCATTCTGCTGTCAGTTGCAGCTCTTTCGGGCTGTCTCCAGCTTTCTCTGGCTATCTCCATCTTTCTCTGGCTTTCTCCATCATTTTGGTGTCATTTCCAGCTCTCTCTCGGGTTGTCTCCAGCTTTCTCTAGCTTTCTCCACTATTATGGTGTCAGCTCTAGCTCTCTCCGCTGTCTCCAGCTTTCTCTGGTTTTCTCCACCATTTTGGTGTCGGTTGCAGCTCTTTCAGCCTGTCTCCCGCTTTCTCTAGCTTTCTCCACCATTTTAGTGTCGGTTCCAGCTTTTTCTATCTTTCTTGTTTCAGCCATTATTCCCAAATGATACGTCCGTTTGTTTAATGTGCCACTCTACGGAATGGGAAACCAATATATGAATCCAATGAAAATGGTTTTAGGTATGAATCTCTTAAAAATCAAAAGTATTGGATAAACAAGATTTCATTTTCTTCTTTTGGTGTCGACATAGCTATACCTAAGGCTTTTCCTTTTATACTTTCTGGTACTGGAGCTTCTACTTCTTTATATTTGGCCAGTGCGAATTTTGGTATTAGCAATTATCCCCCTAGCATAAAGAAGCTTTTGCTCTTTATGACAAAATCCCGTGGCTTCTGCACAACTTTCATGTCACTCAAAATCATTATAAAAATCTTTGGTATTAGTTTCGTAAACTAAGAGTAACGGTGCAAGGGGAAGCATAAACTTTCCTTAATCAAATAGGGCCTAAACATGAATTCCAAGTTATGAAATTTTTGTGGACATATTGTGCAAATTCAAATATGTAATCATGTGGGAACATATGATTTAAAGCCTAACATTCTTCTATCAGTGTTGAACGAGGATTTCATTATAGTTACTTAGACATTAATATATCAAAAATTCATTCTTGAAAGTATGACATAAAAAAAATCCAAAATTTACATTTGGATATTTGCAATCAAAGGTCATCATTGAAAAACAAAGTGTGCTAATAAAAGTAACTTGATTTGCATAGTGTGTTGTATTTTACTTATAATGTCCCAAATATAACCTTTTGGGTAGGATTTATAGTAATGAATGTTAAAAGTAGACATATCATGAGTATAGTAAACTTCCTTTTCATGAGGTGTCGCGAGATCACAACCGTTGTTGGAAGACTTCAAATGAGATGCCTAAAAAAGGGTTAGCCTGGGTGCTAACTGAAACTTCTTTACTTCATAACAAAGATAGTATATCCGAACTTCACATAACAAAAGGAATTTAAATATTCTTTTTCGAAACGGGAATAAGGGATTCTTAACTATACTTGGTTGTCAGAACAATGCAGATCTAAAGGTTTATTTTCTGAAGATATGATAAGATCAGAATACCTATTAGAAATAGCGAAGTATCTCTAGGATTAAAACTTGAGCTTATGTAACAAATATTTGAAAACCATAATGGGAATCCTTAGAGTTATACTTAGCTAGGATAGAAAATTTAAAAATCCTTACATGAAAGTAGCAGATATCCAAGACTCATACTTAGCAAAATAGGAATTAGAAATCATATAGGGACCCTGAGACTTATACTCGGGCTAGTAGAAATCATAAATCATACAGAAACGCTAAGACCCACAATCTGATGAGCAGAAAGCATACAAAACCCCCGAGACTCACACTCGGGTAAGAAGAAAGCCAAAAATCATATAGAAATGCCGAGACTCACACTTGGGTAAGTAGAAAGCCAGAAATCATAAAACCCCGAGACTCACACTTGGGTAAGAAGAAAGCTAAAAGTCATATAAAAATGCTGAGACTCGCATTGGTTAAGCAAAAAGCCAGAAATCACATAAAAACCGCGAGACTCACAGTCAGGTAAGAAGAAAGCTAAACATCATATAGAATCGCCGAGACTCACACTCGGGTAAGAAGAAAGCCAAAAATCATATAGAAATGCCAAGACTCACACTCGGTTAAGCATAAAGCCAGAAATCATATAAAAACCCCGAGACTCACACTCGGGTAAGAAGAAAGCTAAAAACTCTATGTAAATGTCGAGACTCATATTGGGCAAGAAGAAAGCCAAAAATCATATAGCGCCGAGACTCACACTTGGTTAAGCAGAAAGCCATAAACCATATAAAAACCTCGAGACTCATATTCGGGTAAGAAGAAAGCTAAAAATCACATAGAAATGCCAAGACTCACAATCAAGTAAGAAGAAAGTCAAAAATCATATAGAAACGCCGAGACACACACTAGGTTAAGAAGAAAGCCAGAAATCATATAAAAACCCTAAGACTCACACTCGGGTTAGAAGAAAGCAAACAATCATATAGAAACGCCGAGACTCACACTCGGGTAAAAAGAAAGCTAAAAATCATATTGAAATCCGAGACTCAAATTCGGGTAAGCATAAAGCTAAAAATCATATAGAAACGCCGAGACTCACACTCGGGTAAGAAGAAAGCCAAAAATCATATAGAAACACTAAGACTCACATTCGGGTAAGCAGAAAGCTAGAAATCGTATAAAAACCTTGACTCGGGTAAGAAGAAAGCTAAAAATCATATAGAAACACTGAGATTCACACTTGGGTAAGCAGAAAGCCAGAAATCATGTCAACAAATCACACCTTAATTTGGGAGGTATGGAGAAACATCATGGTTAAACAAATCACATTAATGAAAGCACCAAAGAATCATCGAATATTATTAAATGTCATACAATAGGTGTATTAAGCACCATCCAAAAGTTATTTATGCGAATAATGTTTAACAACTAAACATCATTGAAAGCAATCAAATAGTTAAAAATTATTGGTAGGTTTCTCGGAAGCCCAACAGAGAAAGCATGTAGGTGAAAGAGTCTTTCCCAGAAGTAATTTCTGGGTGTGTATATATAAAGAACTGCTTTTGGGATAAATCAACCCTATCTCGAGATGATTAGTCGTTCACCAGATGTTTCTTTCAGTTTTCTTAGATAATAGGTATCTAACGTCTAGTCTTGATCCTAACCCATATGATATGCAAATGAATGAAAGCTCTCTAAGAGAGTGACACTGGCCCCTTTATGTGGGAAGATGTGCTTATTATTATTACCCCTATCTTAAGGGTACTATAATTTGTAGGGGGTATTAGCCACACTTAGGATGCAATTCCATAAGGTGGAGATGTAACTTTGTTTGTTAGCCCCACTTAGGTGGCAACTCCACTAGGTGGAGATGTAATTTTGTTTGTTAGCCCCACTTAGGAGGCAACTCCACTAGGTAGAGATGTAATTTTATTTGTTAGCCGCACATAGGAGGAAACTCCACAAGGTGGAGTTGTAACTTTTTTTGTTAGCCCCATTTAGGAGGCAACTCCACTAGGTGGAGATGTAACTTTGTTGCCTCCCTTCGTGGAGGCTTTATTTTTTTGTTGCTTCTCCTATCAGAAGCTTTGATTGACGCTCCTCTTCTGGAAGGTTTTGTTTGTTGTTGCTTCTCTTCCTAGAAGCTTTATTTGATGGTGCTTCACTCCTTGGAAGCTCTCTTTGTTTTGGCTTCACTCTCTGGAAGCATTTGTTTGATGTGGCTTCGTTCTCTTGAAGCTTTGCCTGATGTGGCTTAACTCTTATGAAGCTTTGTTTGTTGTGTCTTTTCCCCCAAAGGCTTTGTTGATTGTATGTTTCACACCTTTCATAGAAGCAATCGTGCATGTTAGTATAACATGTTTGATAGTGATAATTTATGAATTTTTAGATAAAGGAGAAAAGGTTTCGAATAATCTCATTTAAGTCAAGCAATGATTGGCATTTAGTTGTTTCTTTGTCGCATATTCCTTTGGGCAGCTTCCATCGAAGTTTTCCATTGATTGATAACTTTGTTGTGCATTTATTCATGCATTGCATTATTTAAGTGCTCCCATTTTAACTTTCGTTCCTTTTCGCGAGAAGAGACATAAGAAGAAGGTGCTCCCTTCAAGCTTTTGTTGTATGCATAAGCTTGAACAGGGTCTAGTTTTTACCTATAATAGCACTTGAACTTACATTAATATTTGTTTGATTATAAGTAAAGAAGATAAATTCAAATGACTAATAGAAGTAATCATTTGAGATAGAAGACTGATTGTTAAGTCCTCATTCTCCTGTTGTTTCGTCTCTGACCAGCTTTCTTACTGGTCTTACTTCAAATTTCTCAAAAGATCTATCTTTTCATTTTGGCTTGATTTCTTTTTATCAAACTCCAACAATGTTTGGTTTTGTGTCCTTAGGCCTTGTGATAAGAGCAATAATCTTTCCTTTTGTCTTTTGCAAGGTGATTGGAACCCAACCCTTGTTCCTTCTGTTCTTGCTTCAGGCTTTTCCTTGCGTTAAATATTTCTTCCATAAGAATGAATTTATCAGCTCTGGAATAGAAATCATTCAAGCTTTCAGATTCATTTAAGATAAGCTCCTTCCAAAAGGGGGACAGTACAAGCAACCTTGATAGTACAACTCTTAGCTTCTCTCTATCCGTTGCTCCTTTCACTTTGAGCGACTTATTGTGAAACCTCTTTAGATAGAAATTAAGCGACTACTCTAGTCTTTGTTTGATTTTAACTAAATCATAAATATTATATGCCGAATTCTTTTTCATATAGAATTGTTTGCTAAATGCGGTGGAAAATTTCTTCTAAGATGTGACGAAAGGGCCATGATAATGCTTGTTCCATTTTAAGAGCTCATCCATGAAGAGTTGTCAAAAAGAACTTGCATCGAAGGGCTTCAAAAACGTTACATGTATCCATGTAATTCTCGAAAATGGCAAGGTATTCTTCAGGGTCTGTAGTCCCATTATATGCGAGTTTGTTCTCTTTTATTTCAAACGGAACCTTCACCATCTTTATTTCTCTGGAGAAGGTGATTCCTTGCAACTTCCTGTATTCTATCCATGTTAGGCTTTCATCTTCTTCTGAGCTGACCACCTCTTTTGATGCTTGATTATTTCTCGATGAAACTAGATTGCTTTGTAGATTTGATGAAGACTCAGTTTGTTTATAAAAATCTCAAGCTGTCATTATTTTTGATTCTACTTCAGAAGATTCCATTTGAAGAGACCTTTGGTCTAAGTATTCTTCAATGAATTCTTTAGTTGCATCAATCTGCATAGCCAAGTGTAGTATTTCCAATTCATCACTTGCTCTTTTCATTAATGTTGAAGGTCCTCCGGTTTCTAGCTTTGCTAAGTTGATGTTGTTCTCTAGGATAGATAATGTGTTGGATCCTTCTTTACCACTCCTTCCCAATTCAATCATCCTTTAACTGATTTTTAGAGTATATTGTTATGGTGAAATGAGAAACAAGATTGGAAGGTTTAAGATAAGTACGGAAGGTTCACAATAAGGGTAGAGGTTCAAGGTTATTTTATCCTTCAAATATCTTAGATCAACGATGTTTGAAGTAGTTACTTGGTATTCAGAAGCTCCTTGTTAATACTCTTTATCTATAATCTTGTTCTTCAAAGATTAGTCTAATCCCGGACGGAACAACACAGTTAGGAATGTGGTAAGGTTATCCAAAGGACCGGAGGTTCAATCCCTCCTTCTAGCGCCAAAATGTTAACGATATTTTTTGTCAACACCGGAGATAGGTCTAAGGAAGTTGACCTAAGTAGAGAATGAGATAATTTAGTACCCAAAAGCTTGCGTTAATTCACCATTTCCTAGATATCAAGGTCTTAAACCCAAACATTAGTTACTCTTTTCTCAAGGGGTGAGCATCACCCTTGCAAAGCTTAACAACCAACAGTTACCTTGGGATAAGGGTTCCTAAGTGTGGAGAAAGTTAGAAAGCTAAACGGCTTGTAGAAGGGTATTTAAGAGACCTGGGTTTAAGGGTAAGGTTTGCGTATGAAGCTTTTATTGAAGGGAAAGCATAAGGTAGATAGGTACCCGCAGAAGGGGCTAGTTTGTAAAGCATTGCATAATACATACAAAAGCATAGTAGAGCATAATATAATATGCGAAAATAGTAAGAACACAAGATTTATAGTGGTTCGGCTTAGATTGAACCTACACCCACTTTAAAGGCTTTGATGATTTTATTCATGGAGGAGGTTACATAAGAAATTCCCAAATTGATTTACAAATTAGGGTTAGCTCTCTAAGAAATGAGAGAAAGAAGGTGGAATGAGAAAATTTCCCCAAAATGTGACCCCTCGGGTCTTATTTATAGAGGTTTTGGGCCCCCTTTTGCTGCTTCTTGTTGCCACCTTTTTTTGCCACTTTTTTTGTGTCACCTTTTGGCTTTCGTTTTTGTCTTCTTCTGCTGTCGTTTTTGGCTATCGTTTTTGCCTTCTTCTGCTTTCGTTTCTGGCTGTCTCCATCTCTCTCTGGCTTTCCCCACCATTTTGGTGTTGACTGCAGCTCTTTCGGGATATCTCCAACTTTCTTTGGCTTTCCCCATTATTTTGGTGTCAGATCCAGCTCTCCCGGGCTGTCTACCTCTTTCTCTAGCTTTCTGCACCATTCTGGCATCAGTTCCAGCTCTCTCGGGCTATCTTCAGCTTTCTCTGGCTTTCTCCACCATTCTGGTGTCGGTTCCAGCTCTCCCGGGTTGTCTCTATATTTCTCTAGCTATCTCTAGCTTTCTCCACCATTCTGGTGTCAGTTCCAACTCTCTCGGGCTGTCTCCCACTTTCTCTTGCTGTCTCCATCTTTCTCTGGCTTTCTCCACCATTCTGGCGTCTGTTGCAGCTCTCTCGGGTTGTCTCCAGCTTTCTCCACTATTTTGGTGCCAGTTCCAGCTTTCTCTATCTTTCTTGTTTCAGTCATTATTCCCAAACAATACGTCTTTTCGTTTAATGTGACCACTCTACGAAATGTGAAACCATCATCTAAATCCAATGGAAGTAGTTTAAGTTCTGAATCTCTTACCAATCAAAAGTTATAGGAGAAACAAGATTTTATTTTCTTCTTTTGGTGTCGACATAGCTATATCCAAGGCTTTTCCTTTTATACTTTCTAGTATTGGAGTTTCTGCTTCTTTATATTTGGCCAGTGCGAATTTTGGTGTTAACAATTACAAACTAAAATAATGATAAATGAAGAATTGTGTGAAATAGGGAGTTAACTGTATTACGCACTAATTTGACAACCTTAGAAATAAGAAAAAGAATATTTTGCAATCATGGGTTCCTATTATAATAATTAACTAAAACTATGGAAGTTGATTTTATTACAGTTTTGGTAACCAATATATTTTGAATATGCCTAACTTCCTCAAAAAATAAATAAATAATTAAAAAAAAGGTAAAGACGAAAGGGAAAGGAAACATAATTGAAATAAATTATAAAATGATAAGGACTTATAATAGGAATATGATAAGCATAGTTCAGTGGTAATAATATGAATGAAAGATTATAACATAAAGGTTATAATTTGGAAAGTGAAAAGAAAGTTACAACATTTAATATAAATAAACATCAAAGTTGAAGTTTGGTTTAATTAGCCTAAAGATATTTTATAGTCTCTACAACTGAAATTGTCTTTTATAGAGGCATATAGCTGTTATTAATTAGTACTATAGCGGTTCAATAAACGTTGTATGTCGACATGTTATAAAAAAATATTGATTATTAATAACACTAAATCAACCGCTATAAAGGAGCATGGTTTTTTAGCATAAATTTGCTGCTATGTTACTTAAATACAATAGCTCATTCTCATCGCTATAATACGTCTAAATCTTAATGAAAGTGAGAATCTTTATAACATAGTATTGCCGCTATAACATGTTTATTCGATAGCAGTTATATAACGTTATTAAAGTAACATATTGTAGTATTGCTAAATCCTTTTACAGCTCATGTATAATACATTTTAATTATGGCAATCAAAATGGATCAACATAACATTTTGAAGAGCAATGTATAAACGGACAAAATATAATAATCAATAAATGTAACGCAAAATCATGATAACAAAATAAATCAACAACTAACAAAAAATAAGTTCAGTACATGAGTAACCAAATTCAATACATATGTTTTCAACTCCATAATGATGTCAATTTGAGTTAACAAAAGGAAAAGCATACTTCATATTTAAAACTACAAGTACCAAATGCATCATTAAGAACTTCAACTAATCAAATCTTTTCTTCGTGCATGTCTTCGGTGATTGGTAAAGCTTTCTGAAAATTCAAGCCAATGGAAATAAATTAAAATCAGTGCGAAAAAACTATGCCTTCTTACTTTAATCCATTGAAAAAAGGAAACAAACAATTTAGTTGCACCCCTCCAACACCGCCTATGCATTAGTATATAATTCCAATGCTTTCATATCTTTAAGTACTTAAGACAGTAAGGCATGTCAATAAGCCAAAACGCCCAATAGAAATTATAAAAGGCAAATATATGTGAAACTGGTGTATCACAATACTTGCAATTTATCCCCTCATATTGAACCAACTGCAAAAGTACTCATATTTCTATGTCTCAATCTACAAAACTTATATATGCTTAAGCATCCAAGGTTCATTGCAGGTGGAACTTCCAACTGAATCATAAGCACATATCTGTATAATGGATTAGGTGGTAGAAACCCTAATTTGAAAGTTGAATTCACCACAACAATTCCCACAAGTGGAAGAATCCCAAAACTTATGCATACAATTGTCACAATCCCAACTGGCTTTATTAGTGATTTGCGAAACCCTGTTAAAAGCATTTATATAATAGTATGATTCACTAAAATAGTAGAGTTTTATGTGTGAAAGTAGAAATCTATTTACAAAGGCAGCTTGTCCGGAAGATAGTTTGGTATGTTAGGAATAAGAAGGAAAAAAGAAAAAGAAAAAGGGAGAAGATATTTTTACCTTGAGTTAGGTTTCCACCAAGGATTAGGGTAATGCATAGTATAGTCCAATTTTATGAAGGGTAACAAATATTAGTATTGGCTTTACTTATTATTCTTGTTATTGTCATTTCAAAAATAATAATCCTGAAGAAGCCATTTTTAAGGTGAACAAATGTACTTACGCTAGTAACCAAATGGAGTCTTGAATAACTCTAAGAGGAGCATCATCTCCAATGATAAGTGACTTTAACGGTGGTATTGATCTAAAGAAGAAACCCACAATATGAAAATGAAGAAAAATAGGCTATTAATGTAGACTATTTATGAAGGAGCTCGTCTTGATGCATACTTACCATGGTTAGAGTGGGAGGAGCCAGAAGTTCTTCCCAATTTGATGTATCATTCCATTTAACTTGCCAAAACTGTAACACCCCACATTTTATAATTAAATAAAACATATGTGTATATATATGAATAAACATAAGTGTATAAATAATGGTAATAAATGATTGCATGTAATAAATACATGCATTGAAAAAGAAGAAATGATTCATGCAAATAAAAATGTAACGCATGCATTAAAAGAAAGAAAGGATTGGTTGCATGCAGTGTAAATATGTTGCATGCCCTGGTTTACAAATATTATGCATTAATAATAGAAGAGAAATAAAAGAAAAAGATTCATGCATTGGGTTGAATAAAATATGATAACAAACATGAAAAAGAGAAGTAAGAAGAGAACAATAATTACCATTGTTCTAAGCCTTGTTAACAATAGCCTTAGTAGTCCAGTTGGTCAGAGCATGTGGCTTGCATACAAGAGGTACAGAGTTTGATCCCCACTGGCGTCATATTTTTGTTTTAAGGGAACGAATAAAATTAAAACATGTTCATAAGAGAAAAATATGTATAAACGCACATATAAGGAAGTAAAGAAAATATATGTATACATATATGAGAATGTATATGTACATATGTGCAGATATATATATATATATATATGTAAGAGGTAAAGTTCAAGATAAGGCTGCAATCAAAGAAATATGGAAAGAATTAAATAACGGTACAACACCGTTTGCATTTTGAAATCAAAATAGAAATTGTGAATATATATATATACGCATAAAATGGTCATTAGAAGATTTGTATACGTTTAAGAAGATTACATGTGAATATAACAGTTAAATAAATTCCAAAAATTCGAACATTCGAAAAAAATTTTTTTGCACCAAAACAGCTAGCGAGACCCATAGGGTGTCGACACCTCTGTTTGGGGGTCGACACCCCTGTAGGAGGGTCAACACTGGGGTCGACACCCCTCAGATCTGGGCAGATTCATCAATGTATCTGGACTATTTTCTTAACATGATTCAATGCTGACTCAGCGCTGGGTGTACGATAAGATCTTGAACACCTATAAATAGGTTAGCAGAGACTAGCCTAAATCTCATATTCTCTGAGACAATGTCTAAGCTCTGCCATTCTTCCTCCTCCTTAAATCTATTCAGAAAAATAAGATAATTAGTTTAGGAAAATTCTGAATCAAGTTTGGAGGAAAAGAATGAATATTAATTTGAAGGTGTTCATAATCATATTCAAAGTAAGGTAATTCCTTAGATCTGGTCTATTTCAATTTTCTCCTCTTTCTTCCCTTTTTCTTTTAGTAAGAATTATGGATCCATGGTTGCTAGGTTCTAAATTCAGTTAGGAGGACCATGGAATACTAGATCTAAACTAGATTCAGGATTTGGAAAGCAAATTAGTGAGTGGATTTAAGTTATATCATTTTTGATAATGATATATTATCGTTTGACATTCCCCGTTAATCTATAATGTTAATTAAAAGTGTTGAAATGCTAATATGACATGTTGAGAAATTAATATGTTAAAATATTAATATGTAGGAAATTCATATGCTGAAACGTTTAATGTACTGAAATGTTTATATGCTAAAATGTAAATTTGTTAACATATGTGTAGCGATTACTGTTGTTCTTATTTCATGTTAACTTGTGACATTTATGCACTTGAACCCTTAATTGTCGAAATTGGAATAATTACATGTTAAATTAGAATAATTACATGACTTGATGATCACATGTTTTTTTTAGATGAAATTAATTACATGTTAGGAAGAACATGCGACATAAAATGGGCTTAATATGACAACATGTAAAATATAGATTATAGTTTGAAAGAATGGACATGCCTAAATTATATAGAAGATTTATAGTAAATAGAAAACTATAACTACACTTAGATACAAGGTTAAATTCAACTTGTGGTAGAAGTCTGCCTGGAACCACCCAGCAAATCCAGCATCCATAAGTTGTTAATTTAATATGAGGGGTCTAGTGCATAAGTAAAACATGTAACAGTGTGAAGACACGAGGTTAAGACAACTTGTGGAAGAAGTCTGCCCGGAACCGCTCGACAAATCCGGCATCCACAAGTGGCAGGCTTAATGTGAGAGGTCTAGTACATAAGCATATGAATATAAAATGATTGAGATAAATGGCACTAATTGTGATTAATGGAAATGAATAAGGAAATGAACGAAAGATAGTTACAACTGTAAAAAAAGTGGAATGAACGGGGAATGATAATTCCTATTATAATTAATTACATTAATGAGGATGTTATATAATAGGTAGACTTTTCCTAAGGACAAGTGGAGAGTATAACTTAGGTTATAATAAACTAGTAAGAAAATGAAATAACTTGTGTAATGAGGTAAGTGGTACTTAATTGTAAATTAAGAAATCAGTAAATGGGGAAACCTGAAACCAGTTGCTTGTAATAAGTAGAGAAAAGGAGGTAAGATTATGAGTTGTAAGAAATTGTACTTAATTACAAATTAAGTAATCTGTAAACTTGGAAATCTGAAATCTGCTGATAAGAATAACATGTTAAGGCTTGTCCTAGGGACAAGTGGAAATTATAACATAGGTTATAATAAACGGAAAGGAGACTTATTAGTGAACCTTAGTCAAGAGAACTAAGTTAATAAGTAAACAACGATAAGTTGTAGTGACAGTGTAAGATGGAATTCTGATTAAAACACGAAAGAATTAGGAAAACTTATGAAATGAAATAAGTTATATCTAATCATAAATAATAAGTGACATGTTAAACAGAAAACATGTGAATTGAGATATACTTAATTACATATTAAGTTGAACATGTTACTGTAACTACGAAATCAAACAAAAATATAAAGGGATTGTGGATTACAGACCTTGGATCACAATCTAGAGAATAACATGTTGTGGGATTATTAATAGGCTTAAATGGGTTAAGTTATATGTCTGAAATTAATAAGCAAGAGGAACTTGGTAACTTAAATAAGAAGTCAATGTGAATGGGAATAACCAAGTTAAATGGAAACCTGATGAGGTAAAGCAAGCGCATAAAAGAATGTTTAGACATAGGGTCCAATAACATATCAAAATGAGGCGCTTGAACCGGTCCGCACGCTTGAGGGTGAATAACCCAATGGGGTAGATCATCGTGGTACCATGAGGCAAGAGGAGAGCACACATTCATCTGATTATTCACTTGGCTCCAAAGGACTGGAAGGGGAAGCGCGCATCTTTCTGAGATGTAGAAGGTGCCACTGGTAGTCCTCTGTGGTGGTGCAGTGTTCGGGCTGCGCTCACAGAGGTTGGGTCTTCACATAACTAGCCGGTGAGTAGCTTTGACTGCAAAAGTACCTTTGCAGTCAGAAAGCTATGATGAGGTGACAATAGGGTGATTTGACGATCGCCTCAATAGGGAGGTAGGGGTCACGACCAACACGGATAGTAGATCATCGGGTACCTGTCATCGCAACCAGTGGGATGCGAAAAGACTAGAGCTAAAGCCAAGACGTCGTCCACCTTTCACTATCGAGGCTCGTAGGTTGAGGGAAGACGCCAACTGGATGTTTTGTTTGTTAGGGGAAAGTCACTTAGCTCTTGAAGTCTTTACTAGTTGGGGGAGGGGCCGAGGTGGGGCCATAGCCACCATGAAATCAGACCTGAAGGATATATGTATTTTGAGGCTCTTAAAGGCGGACCTGTACAGACATGGAAAAGCTCCTGACCGAGTTCCATGTTTCTTGTACAGCCCTGCCACGGAACTCAGTGCACATTAGAGGTTATGTGCGGTTAAGGCATCGAATGCGATTGACGATACATACGTGGGTAAGTCTAGATACATGTATGCTCTGGGTGGTGTATCGTAGACTTGAGGGCATTACTCTGTGATGGAAACTGATTCGATCGAAGATGGCAGTCCGCAGGCTTACGTAGCGCAGTAATGGCAGATATATGTGGAACATAACATCGTTATATAGAGATTCGTACATCACTTTGGCGTAGGATGAGGGACTGCGCACGTTTCTATGGCATTATGGTGGAGACCGTGCGAGTGGGGTATCATAGGGAGTACCTTAATAGTAGGGGTCGCTACATATATACTGTATTAGGTTAATCCATTGGCAAGTAGATGGGTACGACATGTGTGTAAGCCTTGAGTGCTGATAACCCAAGTAACCTAATAATTAAGAAAATGTGATTGAACGGTATATGTAGGGTTATCCAAAATGTATAGTTTAAATATAGTCACCAGAACTTGTGTTCTAACCACTCCTCATAAAATACTCGCAGGTTAGATTAGTAGTATAGATATGATAGCTTTGGATACTGGTATGCAGTATTATTAACAGGGTAAGGCTATATTTTGATTATATTATATTTTATCCCTTCCGCTATGAGATATTTCTGAGCTCTGATATTTTTTATATCTCTTCTTTTCTGTAGGATACCACAACAACCAACAAGAGTTTCGACGGATTAGAATTTTGAAAAAAAATTGATCTGATGGAATTCGGGTTGTTACAAAAACAGTTCAATTTGGTTTCGTTTTCATCGCCTTCCAATGATGAAGGCATTAGCTGATCACAACATACGCAATGTGTGCGTATATCACAATATTACTGAAGGGGAACAAGTAATTTTGAGTTTAAAATAAATAGACATACTTCTTGTCCATAATTTGCAATTCCACTGCTTGTACCGACTTTTGTATGATAAATAATGCCTGAATTTCTTATCAAACTGAATGAATGTTGTTAACAATATTTTTCGCCAACACCCGAGATAGATCTGAAGGGATGATCCACAAAGTGAAACGGAGTTGTCCGAGTGTAACGACCCAGAAAATCTGAACCAGTTAAATTTTTTTAAATTGGCTAAAATAATGGATTTTAAATATTTAAAATAAATATTTTAAATAATAGTGAAGAAAACTGAGTTTGAATCGATAATTGAAAACGAATATAATTAATTCTAATTATAAACAAGGTCTGAAATGGCGCTGCAGTTTCAAAAATTGAATTCAAACTTTGTCGGGCTGTACCAGGTGCAAAACAAAACGGATTTTAGTGAAACAAAAAATATTTAAATCTGTTAGTGAATACCTTTCTAACGAATCTGAAAAATCGAATTTTCATAGCGGAAAGCAAAAGTTATGGCCAAATGAATTTTCAGAAAGGTCGCTATGAAATTTATATAGCCCGTGAAATTGGCCATTTTGCATACGACCTCGGAATTCGACGAAACCACTTTTATTGGATCCAAGATGTGAAGTTATTGCTAGGTTTCAAATTTCATAATTTTTGAAGCTAGTATGTGAGCGTGGCAAAGGAAAACGTGTTTTGATCAATTATAGTTAATTGGATCGACCAGAAATGGGCCTTTTTGCAAATGGTCTCAGAATTCGACGAAACTAGTTTTGTTGGGACCGTATCGTCAAAACATAGTCAGATATATTTTTCTGGAATTTTTTGAATCAGTTTGTGGCCCTGGCAAATTGAAATGTACGTTCAAATTGAATATTGAATGCTTTATATTTTAATTTGAATGGAAACTGACTGAAACAGTCGAATGGGCCTACAAAACATATCCCATTGTGTTCGGAATGGGGGTAAAACGCTAGGGACGATAGTCGTTGGGTTTAGATTGGTGGTCGTGTCAGAAAACCCCTTTAAAACTCCCCCGACCAATCATATTTAAAAAAAAAAGGGAAAAAAAAATCCTTTTTTCTCTCTCCCCGTAACAGCCGATCGACGGCGAAAACCATTCTCGCCATTCCCATCCAATTTCCGACCAAACCAGGCAAAATTAGCCCCTCCTCCAGTTGAAGATTTTGAAGAGCTCGAGAAGATCTTCAAATCCATATATAGTTTGTATTTTTTTCGTTCAACATTCAAGGAGATATCGAGCTCGAAAGTTCCGAGCTTCCAACCGCCGCCGCCGCTTCGTGCCAGCGTCGAACTGGCCAACTCCCCCCGGCGCCTGAGCGCCTCTCCTCCCCCTTCGACACTGCGTAGTCCGATCATTCTACTGATTCACGGATTTCACGAAATCGCGTGACCTAGTTTTGAACATTTCAGAAAGGTATACGGCTATATATATTTTCAACAGTTTTAACACCTTTAAACCGTTGCAAACTTTGAAAAATCATATCTTTTTCGTTTCTTGGCGAAATTCAGTGAAACAAGAGACAGTGGACTCGTGTGGACGTCTTCTACCTTCTAGAAAAGACCGCATATTTTTCTGAGCCTTCTGCTATTTTTGGTGGAGTGGAACCCAATGTGAGATTTCTAATTTATAAACGATATGGAAAATGACGATGTATAAATTATATAGTCGATGTATGGGTTATATAAGCGTTGTACACCTCATGTATAAGCGTTGTATAAGTTGTACGTTCGATGTATAAGTTATATATGCGTTGTAAAAATTATATATGTGTTGAAATAGAAGTGAATTGCTATATATATATATATATATATATATATATATATATATATATATATATATATATATATATATACGCCCCTCGTCCACAAACCATGGACGATATTTATTGGTTGTGATTGGTGTGAAAATTGATTGATAGCGAATGGTTGATTGGAATTGTTCGTGGTTGATATTGATTGATTGTGGTTGAAAAATACCCGTTTGTGGTTGAGAAATATTTGTTTGAAACCACATAGGATTAGTTTGTGGAAATGAAATAAATATATACATGCCGCCTGCGTGCGAACTAGATGCATGATCCCCATTGTCAAAAACCGCGAGGTTTTAAGGTAGAGCGAGGAGCCGTACTAGGGACGGTCCCGGTTTTAACTACCCTGCCGTTATGCTGCCGAAGTTTTGAATAAAATTCATGTGTTGAACGGTATTCGTGTTTTAAATATAAAAATCACATTTTTATCTATATATATAAACTATAGAAAACCTTCATGTGTTGAATCGATATTCATTCGTTGATTAGAAATTCATGTGTTGAATGGTATTCGTGTTTTAAATAAAAAAATCACATTTTTATCTATACATATAAACTATAGAAAACCTTCATGTGTTGAATCGATATTCATTCGTTGATTAGAAATTCATATGTTGAATGGTATTCGTGTTTTAAATATAAAAATCACATTTTTATCTATATATATAAACTATAGAAAACCTTCATGTGTTGAATCGATATTCATTCGTTGAATTGAATTTCATGTGTTGAATGGTGTTCGTGTTTTAAATATAAAAATCACATTTTTATCTATATATATATAAACTATAGAAAACCTTCATGTGTTGAATCGATATTCATTCGTTGAATTGAATTTCATGTGTTGAATCGATATTCATTCGTTGAATTGAATTTCATGTGTTGAATGGTATTCATATTTTGAAGTAAATTGTTTTATAATAAAAATCACATTTTTATCGTCTATATGAATTATATAAAATAATCTCGTTTTGAAAGAAATTGTTTTATAATAAAAATCCTATTTTTATTACCTATATGAACTATATAAAATAATATATACATGAATTGTTAAATATAGTGAAGTGTTGAAATAGAAGACAGTTAGATAAAAATATCATTTTTATCAAATGTATGAAAAGAATATAGCTTTGAAATCGAAGGATCGATATATATATATTAAAATATATCGAATAACGACGCTGCAGTTCATATTTTGAAACCGTGATTTCAAACGATTATACCGGGAGATCCGACCATCGGATTTTCCAGAAATCGCAACCGTTGGGTTGTCTTTTGAAAAATCTTTCCAACGGCACCAACTTTGTAAAAATCCAACGGTTGGATTGTCTGGAATGTTTAATTCAAATCTGAAGAAAAACAGCGCCAGAAACGATTATGTTTACATATATATATATATATATATATAGTTATAATTAATCGAATAACGACGTTGCAGTTCGTATTTTGAAGTCGAAACTTCAAACGATTGTACCGGGAGATCCGACCGTCGGATTTTCCCGAAACTGGAACCGTTGGATTCTTTTTGAAAAGATCTTTCTAATGATGTAAATTTTGTGAAGATCCAATGGTTAGATTTTCAGATATGTGTAAATCAAATCTGAAGAAAAACAGCGCCACAGTCGCGTTATGGCCCGAAGCGCCGTTTTAAATAAATTGGCTATTTTAAAATAAATAAAAATAGCGATAAATCGTTATAAAATATTATAAACTATATTGATGTGATTTAGAAATTAACTGAAGGTTGGCTAAGTCGAATGGTTTCCTGGGTGTTGATCTGATGTTGGTTTCGGCCTTCGGGGTTAATATTTGGGAAATCGTTCTCTTACTGATTGACGGTTAGTGACTAATGAATTAAAATGATGCGTGTATATGTTAGTGTTGCACTTGATTATTATATACACGAGTTTCTCAAAAAGACCGGGTTTATCCCACTCTGAACAACTAAATCGACGATAAGAAATCGAAGATGAAGACGGTGGTCGAAGACCGGAGATCCTCACCTCGTTTGGATGGTAACCGAGGTCCAGATTGGGAGGCATCCCGAAATATGGATAATGAGTGGTGATCGTCCAGACGTACGTGGTGATCGATGGGTTTGCGAGGTATTTAGTGCCTCCGGTTTCGTTCAGACCTAGAACGGACTTGCAAATGGAAAGTGTGTCTGACATTGGAATTTATACGGTGTGATTGATAGCCATCAGTTGCACGGTGTGAATTGCCTGTGTGGCATGCTAAGATGTAGTGATCAGGGCTTCTGTTGAAAAGCAAAGTCTTGTGGTGATGATCAAAGCCCCGCCCATGTGGCGTAGCTTTGTGTATAACATAAATTCGCGAGCCTCACACCCTGGTATGAACCAGAAACGGGAGAAAGGACCTCAGGGAGGGCCTGCGTTTCCTCCTAGCTAGAAGTGGCGTCAGTGGTTTTACACGCCCTGACGAGTTTGACTTATGTGGTTGTTGCTGTTGTGAGGCGCCTCGGTTAGATCGGACTATCCGGGTCCGATGGAGTCATTCGTTGGCTCGCTTACGCCCCAAAGGGCGGGGAAACGTAGTGTTCAGGCATTTTAATCCACTCCGTGTGGACCGGCCCTGACGATCCAAGGGTCGATGCGTTCTGATCCTGAGACTCGGGCTAGGCAGTCTCGAATTCGGTAAGGACTATCTTTTGCCTTGGTTCATGACGGAAATCCAATTTCCAATTACGTGACTGTGCGGTTTTGATTGTATATACATATGGCGACATGATATATGGTACCCATGTCGTCTATGATTGATAGTTATGATTCGAAGTTGTTTTGAAACACGCAAACACTAATAATAATATCAATTGCTTTTGTTTTATTCGTATCAATCATATTTTGGCCATTATCAGGTAAAACTCTATCCTCCGGTTTGTGTTGCATTGTGTGATGGGAACTGAGTCTTATAATGGCTTCATTTTTATAAAAAGCATTGTGATGTTTAAAAGAAACATTTGTTTTAAAGCACTGGCAATCCAATGGAGTAAACCCGTTCCACGAAAGTGGCGTGGTCCTGTGATTAGCCATATTATAAATGTGTTGAGTAGATTTCTCATACCAGTCCCATGACTGACTCGTAGTTTGTTTCACTTTCAAACTCGGGTGCCCCTTTTTCTACACGGGCAGCCTTGTATTCAGGTTTAGCTGGTTCTTTCTGGATAGCTGGAGCTGAAGATGGATTCTATCATTTATCTCTTTTTATGCTGTTCAACTCCTATTGTACATTATGTTTGTTTTCCGCTGTAGACATATATGTATAGTTGAACTGTATTTGTACTAAGTATGATCCTGTATACTGTGTAACTCTGATGATTACTTTTATCCAGTATATTCTATTGTTCATTATCTAGTGTATTTATTTATTTCTGTTCTGCTATTATCTGTTTCTGTGTTATATTCCAAGGATTACCCTTGCCACCGTCAGTACAAGGTTTGGGGTCGTCTCATTTGGTATCAGAGCTTTGGCTAAGCTTAGTTCTGGAATATAACATATTAACGAACTCGTCAGAAATAGAACCAGTAGCGTTCTAGGACGGGTAACTCTATACAGATAGGATCAGTAATATCCTAGTATAAGTAAAGCAGAATAGAATACACCCCAGTAGACACATTTACATTGAAGTATTTGTCTCTATGTTTTGAAATATCTTTTCTGTTGACCTGACACTTCGTCTGCTAATTGCAGACGCAATGGCTCGACCAGCTAATGAGCCAGTTGTGCTCCCATAGCCAGAATCAGGTATAGAAGTTCTATTCAAGAGATTTCGAAATCTGGGTGGATCGCCATTCTTAGGCAAAGACATCACAGTTAAAGTACTGTTTGACACTGGCGCGTCACACAGCTTCATTGCCAAGAATGCAGCTAAGAAACTGGATTTAAATTTGAAGAAGCTCAAGGAACCAATGACTGTCCAGAATCCGGTTGGGGGTTCCATTGATCTCAGTTGGGTTTGTGGAGTGCTGGTTTCTTTCTCTCGTTATCGGTTTCCTACCATCGCGGTCGTCATGAATTTTAAAGAGTTTGATCTTATCTTGGGGTTAGACTGGTTGACCAAATATGAAGCTGAAGTAAAATGCGCCGACAGAGTCGTAAAGGCGAAGATAAAATCAGGTGATTATATAACCATTCCCTGTGAAGGTCAGAATGCTAATAGAAAAGACTTCTGGGCAGCTCTCGATGTTTCTCCATCCCAAATAGAACATATCCCTGAAATCACAGAGAATATTCCCGACCTAGTGAAAGACATTCCTGTCGTCAAGAACTATGCGGATGTGTTCGAGAAAGTTTTCGCTTACCTCCGCAAAGAGAAATTGATTTCAAAATTGCTTTAATTCCGAATGCAAGGCTGGTAGTTCACGCTATTCGAAGGATGTCCTTGAAAGAGAAAGAGGAATTAGACAATCAAACACGACAGCTAGTATGGAAGGGTCTGATCAGGCCTAGTTTCTCTGATTGGGGTGCAGTAGTGGTGTTTGTCCCAAAATCTGACGGTACTCTACGTCTATGTGTGGATTATCGTGATTTAAACAAACGGACCATAAAGAATAAATATCCATTGCCACGGATAGATGATTTGTTGGATCGATTAAATGGCGCACAAGTATTTTCACGAATGGACCTAGCTACAGGTTTCTATCAACTTCGTATCGCCGAGGAGTGTGTTCCTTTGACAGCACTCAGAGGTCCAGATTTATTCTACGAGTGGTTAGTAATGCCGTTCGGCTTATGTAACGCTCCAGCCTATTTCGTCGATCTAATGAACAAAGTATTCAGAGGAGTTTTGAATAAATTTGTTCTAGTTAAATCTTCTCTAAATCAAAGGCCGAACATGAAAAGCATTTGGAACAGGTTCTGGAAATTCTCAGAAGGAACGTATTGAAAGCAAAGTTTTCCAAATGTATATTCTGGCAAGAAGAAGTCAAATTTCTGGGCCACGTTGTATCGAAAGAAGGAATTGCTGTAGATCCAAGTAAAATCACAGCTATTCAGAATTGGAAACAACCCAGTACCCCTACAGAAGTCCGCAGTTTTCTCGGATTGGCTAGTTATTACCGGAAGTTCGTCAAAAACTTTTCGAAGATATCTGGCCACTTAATGAAGCTTACAAAGAAGCACTCTAAATTCAAATGGACTCCCGAGAGTGAAGAGGCTTTTGAAGAGCTAAAGTCGAGATTAACAACTGCTCCAGTGTTAACCATCATCGATGGCAACCAGGATTTGAAAATCTGGAGACACTATCTTCTGGGTGAGAGATTTGAACTGTTTACAGATCACCAGTCGTTAAAGTATCTGTCACTCAGAAAGACCTGAATCTGAGGCAGCAACGTTGGCTGGAGTTTCTAGCAGCATATGACTTTGAAATTATATACACTCCAGGGAAAGCCAATGTCGTGGCCGATGCGTTAAGCCGAAAGAATGAGATGATCGCCAGTTTTATTATCACGACTTCACTGATAGATAAAATATCTGCTCTTCAGGAGGATGATCACTTCATTCAGAAGATCAGAGAGATAATTCAACAAGGCAAACCCTTGAGTTTTCAAGTTGATAATGATGGAATTCTAAGGCTCAAAGGTCGAATCTGTGTCCCTAACATTCCTGAGCTTCGAAAGGAAGTACTGGATGAATGCCACAAGTCAAAACTCAGTATCCATCCGGGAGTAAGCAAAATGTATAATGACATCAAACGCACTTTCTGGTGGAAGTCGATGAAGAGGGACATTTCTTTATATGTTAGCCGATGCCCTACTTGCTAGCTAGTCAAGAGCGGCCAACAGAAACTGGCTGGATTGTTACAACCGCTAGACGTTCCAGGTTGGAAGTGGGAACATATTTCCATGGACTTCATTGATGGTTTGCCCATAACCAAAAAAGGAAATGACAGTATTTAGGTGATCGTAGATCGCTTCACGAAGACCGCCCATTTCATACCTGTCAGATCAAACAGAACTGCTCAGAGTCTGGCGCAGATTTACTTCAAGGAAATAGTTAGACTACACGGAGTGCCGCTCAGTATAGTCAGTGATAGGGATACACTATTTACTAGCAAATTCTAGGAGGCATTTCAAGTCGAGCTGGGAACAAAGCTGAACTTGAGCACCGCTTATCATCCTCAAACAGACGGTCAGACTGAGAGGGTGAATCGTATTTTAGAAGATCTATTGCGGGCTTGTGTTATAGATTTCGGTGGATCATGGGAAGACCATCTGCATTTGGCTGAATTCTCATATAACAACGGCTACCAGGCGAGTCTGACAATGTCGCCATTCGAAGCATTGTATGGTAGACCGTGCCGATCTCCTTCTTGTTGGGTCGAACCCGGAAATAGACTTGTATTGGGGCCAGATATGATTCGAGAAGCAGCCGACAAAGTCGATTTTATTAAGAAGCGATTACTCGCCGCTCAAAGCCGACAAAAGAGCTATGCCGATAGGAGAAGAAGAGATATATCCTTTGCTATTGGCGACTATGTATATTTGAAAGTATCGCCGATGAGAGGAGTTATCCGGTTCGGTAAAACTGGAAAGTTGGCGCCCAAATTCATTGGTCCGTTTCCTATTCTGGAACGGATCGGAACTCTCGCTTATATGGTTAAATTGCCAGATTGGTTGCTTGGAGTTCATGATGTATTTCACATATCTCAACTTCGAAGGCACGTTCATGATCCAGATTTGATCGTGGAAGAAGCAGCTCAGCAGGATATTGAAATTACCCCAGAATTAGCTGTGAGGCGAGAGCCGCTCAAGATCATCGGCAAAGAAACCAAAGAGCTGAGGAACAAGAAGGTTCACTTAGTCAAAGTGCAATGGAGTGGAGATTTGTGTGATTGTACTTGGGAAACTGAGGAGAGCATTCAGAAAGCCTATCCTAGATGCCGAGTGGATATCTCTGATTGACTCCAGTGCAAGGTACGTTTACCATATTTTGCATTACCAATCAGTTCTCTATTCTGTTGTTATTTTCTTTCGATGGGAGTGCACTTTTAATTCTATAGTCTGAATGATTTTAAAGGAATATAGGAATTGATTTGTATGATTTTGAAAAGTTAAAAACAATTTGATTTATTGTTTGAGTTGTGTGATAGTAAATTTGATCAATTGAATTATTGAAACGATAGTTAATTTAATCAATAGTAGAATGAATGGTAGAATTTATTCGATTATATCACACATTGAACTGTGTAGAAAATAGATAGAAATATATACATGTGCATTATATATGTTTGAACAGGTAAATGGATTAGCTGTTGAGTAAAGAATTTATTTGCGTGCCCGACAAATAGGTAAACCTTAATGAGTTGGATGCGAAATATTATTATATCAACTCCTGTGAATGCCATTGGATGCGGAGTGCTGGTTTTTCAGTGTGAAATAATAAACGTCGCCATAGGATAGTAACAATTAATTTTGAACTACACCGCATGGCATACTTCTGATGATAGGCATACTTCATCATATACCACATAAGCATTTGGAGCCTGTGTGACGAGGTGGAAGATCTACCATACGAGCGAGTGGCTTGTATGGCGATGACTATATTTTACAGGTTGAACTGATGACTGATATGGACTATTTAAATTGTAACGATTAAATTGCCAGATTAATAAAAACCCCACACGGGTCTGGAGTTGACAATAATCACGTCTCTCTAGTTATTAGATACGGCACATGGACTATTTATTTCCCATACGGGATGAGGTGACGAGGATTTATCCTCTGGAGCATTTAAAATACACACTCCCTCAGGCTTTGACAGGGTGACGAGAATTTATTCTCTGGAGTTATTATCAATACACGCTCCCCTGTAAACACCAGAATATATCACTATAAATATGTGTATGCTTATTAGGATTTATTGGGTACCTAATACGGCCCAATAAATTTCCAAACCTCTCCCCGTACAAAGGAGGTTATGGCAAAAATTTTCGAAAATTCCGGGTGTTAGCCAAATTTTTGAAGAATTTGAAAATTCTCAGAAACTGAAAAGTTGGAGAATTGAAGCCAGATCGAACGTAGAGTTGATTAATCAAACCACTTTCGACTTTGTTCCTTTTCGGGGATGAAAAGTTTTAAGTGGGGGAGATTGTAACGACCCAGAAAATCTGAACCAATTTAAAATTTTTAAATTGGCTAAAATAATGGATTTTAAATATTTAAAATAAATATTTTAAATAATAGCGAAGAAAACTGAGTTTGAATCGACAATTGAAAACGAATATAATTGATTCTAATTATAAACAAGGCCTGAAATGGCGCTGCAGTTTCAAAAATTGAATTCAAACTTTGTCGGGCTGTGCCGGGTGCAAAACAAAACGGATTTTAGTGAAACCAAAAATATTTAAATCTGTTAGTGAATACCTTTCTAACGAATCTGAAAAATCGAATTTTCATAGCGGAAAGCAAAAGTTATGGCCAAATGAATTTTCAGAAAGGTCGCTACGGAATTTATATAGCCCGTGAAATTGGCCATTTTGCATACGACCTCGGAATTCAACGAAACCACTTTTGTTGGATCCGAGATGTGAAGTTATTGCTAGGTTTCAAATTTCATAATTTTTGAAGCTAGTATGTGAGCGTGGCAAAGGAAAACGTGTTTTGATCAATTATAGTTAAATTGGATCGACCAGAAATGGGCCTTTTTGCAAACTGTCACAGAATTCGATGAAACTAGTTTTGTTGGGACCGTATCATCAAAACATAGCCAGATTTATTTTTCTAGAATTTTTCGAATCAGTTTGTGACCCTGGCAAATTGAAATGTATGTTCAAATTGAATATTGAATGCTTTATATTTTAATTTGAATGGAAACTGACTGAAACGGTCGAATGGGCCTACGAAACATATCCCATTGTGTTCGGAATGGGGGTAAAATGCTAGGGACAACAGTCGTTGGGTTTAGATTGGTGGTCGTGTTAGAAAACCCCTTTAAAACTCCCCCGACCAATCATATTTTTTAAAAAAATAAAAAAAAAGGAAAAATCCTTTTTTCTCTCTCCCCGTAACAGCCGATCGACGGCGAAAACCATTCTCGCCGTTCCTATCCAATTTCCGACCAAACCAGGAAAAATTAGCCCCTCCTCCAGTTGAAGATTTTGAAGAGCTCGAGAAGATCTTCAAATCCATATATAGTTTGTATTTTTTCGTTCAACATTCAAGGAGATATCGAGCTCGAAAGTTCCGAGCTTCCAACCGCCACCGCCGCTTCCTGCCAGCGTCGAACTGGCCAACTCCCCGTGGCGCCTGAGCGCCTCTCCTCCCCCTTCGACACTGCGTAGTCCGATCATTCTATCGATTCACGGATTTCACGAAATCGCCTGACCTAGTTTTGAACATTTCAGAAAGGTATACGGCTATATATATTTTCAACAGTTTTAACACCTTTAAACCGTTGCAAACTTTGAAAAATCATATCTTTTTCGTTTCTTGGCGAAATTCAGTGAAACAAGAGACAGTGGACTCGTGTGGACGTCTTCTACCTTCTAGAAGAGACCGCATATTTTTCTGAGCCTTATGCTATTTTTGGTGGAGTGGAACCCAATGTGAGATTTCTAATTTATAAACGATATGGAAAACGACGATGTATAAATTATATAGTCGATGTATGGGTTATATTAGCGTTGTACACCTCATGTATAAGCGTTGTATAAGTTGTACGTTCGATGTATAAGTTATATATGCGCTGTAAAAATTATATATGTGTTGAAATAGAAGTGAATTGCTATATATATATATATATATATATATATATATATATATATACACGCCCCTCATCCACAAACCATGAACGATATTTATTGGTTGTGGTTGGTGTGAAAATTGATTGATAGCGAATGGTTTGGAATTGTTTGTGGTTGATATTGATTGATTGTGGTTGAAAAATACCCGTTTGTGGTTGAGAAATATTTGGTTGAAACCACATAGGATTAGTTTGTGGAAATGAAATAAATATATACATGCCGCCTGCGTGCGAACTAGATGCATGATCCCCATTATAAAAAACCGCGAGGTTTTAAGGTAGAGCGAGGAGCCGTACTAGGGACGGTCCCGGTTTTAACTACCCTGCCGTTATGCTGCCGAAATTTTGAATAAAACTCATGTGTTGATGGCATTCGTGTTTTAAATATAAAAATCACATTTTTTATCTCTATATATAAACTATAGAAAACCTTCATGTGTTGAATCGATATTCATTCGTTGATTAGAAATTCATGTGTTGAATGGTATTCGTGTTTTAAATATAAAAATCACATTTTTATCTATATATATAAACTATAGAAAACCTTCATGTGTTGAATTGATATTCATTCGTTGATTAGAAATTCATGTGTTGAATGGTATTCGTGTTTTAAATATAAAAATCACATTTTTATCTATATATATAAACTATAGAAAACCTTCATGTGTTGAATTAATATTCATTCGTTGAATTGAATTTCATGTATTGAATGGTGTTCGTGTTTTAAATATAAAAATCACATTTTTATCTATATATATAAACTATAGAAAACCTTCATGTGTGGAATCGATATTCATTCGTTGAATTGAATTTCATGTGTTGAATGGTATTCATATTTTGAAGTAAATTGTTTTATAATAAAAATCACATTTTTATCGTCTATATGAATTATATAAAATAATCTCATTTTGAAAGAGTTGTTTTATAATAAAAATCCTATTTTTATTACCTATATGAACTATATAAAATAATATATACATGAATTGTTAAATATAGTGAAGTGTTGAAATAGAAGACAGTTTGATAAAAATATCATTTTTATCAAATGTATGAAAAGAATATAGCTTTGAAATCGAAGGGTCGATATATATATTAAAATATATCGAATAACGACGCGGCAGTTCGTATTTTGAAACCGTGATTTCAAACGATTATACCGGGAGATCCGACCATCGGATTTTCCTGAAATCGCAACCGTTCGGTTGACTTTGGAAAAATCTTTCCAACGGCACCAACTTTGTAAAAATCCAATGGTTGGATTGTCTGGAATGTTTAATTCAAATCTGAAGAAAAACAGCGCCAGAAACGATTATATATATATATATATATATATATAATTAATCGAATAACGACGCTGCAGTTCGTATTTTGAAGTCGAAACTTCAAACGATTGTACCGGGAGATCCGACCGTCGGATTTTCCCGAAACTGGAACCGTTGGATTCGTTTTGAAAAGATCTTTCTAATGATGTAAATTTTGTGAAGATCCAACGGTTAGATTTTCAGATATGTGTAAATCAAATCTGAAGAAAAACAGCGCCACGGTCGCGTTATGGTCCGAAGCGCCGTTTTAAATAAATTGGCTATTTTAAAATAAATAAAAATAGCGATAAATCGTTATAAAATATTATAAACGATATTGATGTGATTTAGAAATTAACTGAAGGTTGGCTTAGTCGAATGGTTTCCTGGGTGTTGATCTGATGTTGGTTTCGGCCTTCGGGGTTAATATTTGGGAAATCGTTCTCTTACTGATTGACGGTTAGTGACTAATGAATTAAAATGATGCATGTATATGTTAGTGTTGCACTTGTTTATTATATACATGAGTTGCTCAGAAAGACCGAGTTTATCCCATTCTGAATAACTAAATCGACGATAAGAATTCGAAGATGAAGACGGTGGTCGAAGACCGGAGATCTTCACCTTGTTCGGATGGTAACCGAGGTCCTGATTGGGAGGCATCCCGAAATATGGATAGTGAGTGGTGATCGTCCAGACGTACGTGGTGATTGATGGGTTTGCGAGGTATTTAGTGCCTCCGGTTTCGTTCAGACCCAGAACGGACTTGCAAATGGAAAATGTGTCTGACATTGGAATTTATTCGGTGTGATTGATAGCCATCAGTTGCACGGTGTGAATTGCCTGTGTGGCATGCTAAGATGTAGTGATCAGGGCTTCTGTTGAAAAGCAAAGTCTTGTGGTGATGATCAAAGCCCCGCCCATGTGGCGTACCTTTGTGTATAATGTAAATTCGCGAGCCTCACACCCCGGTATGAACCAGAAATGGGAGAAAGGACCTCAGGGAGGGCCTGCGTTTCCTCCTAGCTAGAAGTGGCGTCAGTGGTTTTACACGTCCTGACGAGTTTGACTTATGTGGTTGTTGCTGTTAAGAGGCGCCTTGGTTAGATCGGACGATCCGGGTCTGATGGAGTCATTCGTTGGCTCGCTTACACCCCAAAGGGCGGGGAAACGTAGTGTTCAGGCATTTTAATCCACTCCGTGTGGACCGGCCTTGACGATCCAAGGGTCGATGCATTCTGATCCTAAGACTCGGGCTAGGAAGTCTCGAATTTGGTAAGGACTATCTTTTGCCTTGGTTCATGACGGAAATCCAATTTCCAATTACGTGACTGTGCGGTTTTGATTGTATATACATACGGTGACATGATGTATGGTACCTATGCCATCTATGATTGATAGTTATGATTCGAAGTTGGTTTGAAACACGTAAACACTAGTAATAATATCAATTGCTTTTGTTTTATTCGTATCAATCATATTTTGGCCATTATCAGGTAAAACTCTATCCTCCGGTTTGCGTTGCATCGTGTGATGGGAACTGAGTCTTATAATGGCTTCATTTTTATAAAAAGCATTGCGATGTTTAAAGAAAAATTTGTTTTAAAGCACTGGCAATCCAATGGAGTAAACCCGTTCCACGAAAGTGGCGTGGTCCTGTGATAAGCCATATTATAAATGTGTTGAGTAGATTTCTCATACCAGTCCCATGACTGACTTGTAGTTTGTTTCACTTTCAAACTAGGGTGCCCCTTTTTCTACATGGGCAACCTTGTATTCAGGTTTAGCTGGTTCTTTCTGGATAGCTGGAGCTGAAGATGGATTCTATCATTTATCTCTTTTTATGCTGTTCAACTCCTATTGTACATTATGTTTGTTTTCCGCTGTAGACATATATGTATAGTTGAACTGTATTTGTACTAAGTATGATCCTGTATACTGTGTAACTCTGATGATTAATTTTATCCAGTATATTCTATTGTTCATTATCTGGTGTATTTATTTATTTCTGTTCTGCTATTATATGTTTCTGTGTTATATTGCAAGGATTACCCTTGCCACCGTCAGTACGGGGTTTGGAGTCGTCTCACCGACCCTCCTCGGCTTGGTCCAATCCACTACTTCCAGTAGAGGACACGGGTTTTCTCTTCAATAAAAACGTTAGGTTGCCAGGAACCTAACAATTCATGTAGAAATATTCAGATAAATCAATATCACAATAGAATGCTTACGAAGGTATACAGAAGAACAATATAACACAGAAGTAAATAAGAACATGCTGTTTATAGCGGTTCGGTTCGATTTGAACCTACATCCACTTTTAAGGATTTTGATGATTTTATTCATGGAGGTGAGTACATGGGAAATTTTCCAAGTTGATCCACAAAATTAGGGTTTCTCCCCCAGATGTATGTCTAAAAGAAGCCCCCAAGGCCGACCCCTAAGGTCTTATTTATAGTAGATTTGGGGCCCCTTCTGCTATAAGGTTGTTGGACCTAAAAGAAAGCCTTTGTCGATTGCCATTTTCTACACCTTTGGGTGTTTAACTTCCGTACACTTTGGTGGCACTGGTTAAGATTCCCGCGGTGCGGGTCATGGTCAACTGGGGTTTTTCCAAGATTTTGATGGGCTTTATAATGCGTCGTCTTCCAAAGAGCACCTAGACTTCTAGTAGCAGCTCTCGGGTGGAGGGTCTCGAGTGTCATCTTCCGACCTTCTTGTGAAAACTCAAAAGGGCTTACCCTCCTGGTGTTTGTAAGTGGCTGCCGGTATGGGTTTGGCATGGACAGCTTGTATCACCGTTAGGGCTTTGGATGGTCTTTCGGAGGAGCTTTAGATATGATCTGGTGTTCCGAAAGATAGCCCTAGATGGTTCATCCACTATCTTTCGGTGCGATATTCTTGATATCTTCATGTACTGGTGTGTTGGCATTTGAGCAGGTTAATACCGACAACCTCACGTCCTTCCGAGCCTCTGTTGTTTTAGCTCACAACTCTTTATTTCCTAGTTTCTAACTTGGAAACCCTTTCGATGTAAAGCTTCTCCTACCTGATGTGCCTCGCCGGATAGACTGTGTTCGAGTTCTATAGACTTTGGATTCTTTTCTCCTACAGGGGTGTTGGTTCGTGCGGCTTTCAGATCATTCTTTCGTGCTCGTGTTCACTGGATACCGTTGGATGGCTGCAGGGATGAGTCCTGGCTGATGTTTCTTTCGGAATATTCTCCCCATTCTTGTCTCTTTTTAATGCTAGATTTGGGTCTCTAAAGGATTTCTATGTGCCTGCGGTTGTCCAATACCGCTTCACTATCGACTTATTTTACTGGTGATTTTGGTGGTAACAAATGCATCCATATGAAATTCCACTGCTTGTACCAATCCTTGTACTGGGTCGACACGGAGGTTGTAACACCCTGCATTTTTAAGTTAACAAATAAAATATAATTCATGAAATTTTCAGAATTTTGTTACGGTACTAGCTCCATTGCATTCGTGGTGATCTTCTGATAAATTTAGACCTATGGTTTGCAGAAAATAGATTCAAAACAAAGAAGATATCAAAAAATGAAGTTTTAGAACAAACATGAAAAAGAAGAAACAAGAGTAACACAAATAATAATGATAACTACCAATGTTCTAAACTTGTGAACAAAAAGCTAAGTTAGGTAGTTGGTAGAGCATGCACTTTCCAAGGTGGATGTCAGGAGTTTGAATCCACCAACAGTATGTTTTTAATTTTAAGAGGGCCAACTAAAAAATTGCATGTTTCACGAGAAATATATACATATATATATATATATGTACATATAAGGAAAAAAATTATATATGTGAGTGCATGTGTATGTATGTATATATATGCATATGTATATATATATAAATCTATATGTGTGTGTATATATATATGTGTGTGTGTGTGTGTAAGTGTTTATGTGTGTATGTATACATATTGGTAAGAAATTCAAAAGTAACAAGCAAGAAATTAAATAAATTATAAAGAATTTTGGTAAGGGAACGATGTTAATAATAACATTTATTACGCAGCTATTAACGAAAAAAATTAGGAAGCTACGCGTGAATATATACGCACAAGTTTGAATTTGAAATATAAAACGTACATTTTAAATGGAAGAAATTTAATGTACTAAAGAATAATAGGTTTGAACGAAAATTTAAAAAGGAACGAAATTAACATTCGTGACCTAGTAAATGGATCGACCGAGGCCATAAGTGGGTTGACCCATCCTAATATTAGGTCGACAGAGGGGTCGACCTACCAGGATCCCGGGTCGAATCAATGTTGTTCAGAGTGACATGGATTTAACATTTTTTAAGACTTAGATTTTATTTACTTCAATCCAATGGATGAGGTCTTCTGAGTACCTATAAATGGACAAGCAGGGCCTAACCTCCAACTCATATTTTCTGAGAGGGCGCCAGAGCTCTGCTATTTCTTTTCTTTTCCTAATTATTCAAAAATTATATATATTAGTTTTAGGAATTTTGATTCAAGAATTAGAGATAAATATTATAGATTTAAGGTATAGATGCTCAGATCCTCCATTCAGATAAATCAACAAATCTGAATTAAAAAGAAAGCAACGCAGATCCAAATCAGATTCAAGAATTGTGCGTAGTGGGGTGAGTGGATTAAATTATGTATTTTCAATAACAGTATTGTTTTATTGTTTGATTCCTTCTAAAATTTACAATATGTTCATCTTCTTCTTCTTTCCCTTCTTCTGCGTTAGAATATGCCATTTATGTCAAATTTTAGTTACGTAAGGAAATTGAAAAAAAATGTGGTTATGCGTACATTAAATAATTGAATTGTGTATATGCGCAAAATTATTGAATTGCAGTTATGAACAAATAAATTGAACTTATGAACAAAATGGGGAAAATTTTAGTGATTGGGGTTAAAAGAACATATTTTGTCAATATTGTAATAAATGGGAAGATTTTTGAATTTACATATTATTTGTAAGAAATCCCTTTTCAGATTTAAATGAAAATAGTGAAGAAATTATAGGGATTAAATAAGAGAGATGTAAATCAAATTTTGTCAAATTTTAACTGTAATTGTGCGAAACAAAAAGGGAAAAAAGGTTAGAGACAGTAACTAATATGCGTTAATCAAATCTGAAAGTTCGTATAGCCTAGATTGGCTGGTTAGAAAGGAATGTATTCGCATAGTTTGGGCAAACAAAGAAAAATTGGAAACATGATTGCAAACTGAAAATGTGAATGAATGAGGAATAGTGCGAAGTATGGAATTAACCGTATTATGCACTAATTTGACAATCTCAAAAATAAGAAAAGGAATGTTTTGCCTTCATGGGTTCCTATTATAATATTTACCTAAAACTATGAAAATTATTTTACTACAATCTTGATAACCAATCAATTTGGAATATGCCTAACTTTCTAAAATAATAAATGGTAAAGATGGAAAAAGAAAAGTAACATAACTGGAAGAAGTTGTAGAAAGAAAAAGGCTTATTGTCAAATTATAATTGGAATATAATAAGCCTCATTTAACGAAAATAATATGTAGGAAAGATTATAACATAAAGGTTATAATTTGAAAAGTGAAAAGTAAGGAACAACGCTTATCATAAATTGACATGAAATTGGAAATTAAGTTTAATAAGCCTAAAGATATTTTATTGTGGCCTTGTAATTAGGAAATATTCTTTGATAATCAGCAAATTGATTTATAAATAAACAATAGTCAATTGAATAGACTAATGAATACTGTACATCAACGGAAAAGGAAAAGTAGGCAAAACGCATAAGAATAAATTACACATGTGGTCTAATAAAATAACGATATGCACTTGGTCAAGTCTGTAAGAAAGAAGAATTCAACAGGAAAGACCATCGAAGGTGTCAGAAGACATGGCTGGAGAACGTCCAGCTTATTCAACGGGACTGGAGGGAAGTGCGGGACTTCTACGGTACGTAAGGATACTCTTGTGATGGCCCTCTATGGTAGGCCTAATGATGTTGTACCCACAGAGGCATGGTCTGTATGATTCCATCCAGTGAGTATGTCTTAGCTGCATCTTGGATGACGGAAAGCCTAAAAACTGATAAGAGGATGATTCGGCGGCTGCCTGGAGGGAGGCTTTGTGGCCAGGACACAATAAGGATAGCAGGTCGTTGGATATCTGTCATCATTAGCTAGAGCATGTGCGGGAAAGACTAGTGCTAAGCCAATAGGCTAATGATCTTTTACTATTTGGTTATTGGATGAGAGACCACATGTTTGTCTAGAGTGGGTGGTAAGGCGGCCATTTAGCTCTTTTGAACAGTCTTTTGTTAGATTGGGGATACGCTTGAGTGGGGCCTTGGAGAACCACCGAAGAGACATACCTAAATTTGGATATCTGTATCGTAGGCCTAATGAGACCGTCCTACATAGATATGTGTAAAGCCTCCGACCGAGTTTCATAGAGAAACTCAGGTATTAGGGTGCCCTTTTAGCACATCAAAAAAAGCTTATTCGCTTTTGCATCATAGCCTAGTACGCTTTCGTGGTGTGGCATTAGAGACTTGGTATGCCTTCATAGCATAGTCTAGTACACTTTCGTAGCATTAAGATGGAGGTCCAGTGCGTTTTTCGTAGTACGACGATGAGAACCACTCGAGGAGGGTATTGTGGGAAGTACCTCGACATTGGGAATATAGCTACATATATATATATATATATATATATATATATTATTTATTAGGTTAATCTACTAGGGAGTATTTAGGCATGATTTATGCGGAAAAATCAAAAGTTTATTGTGAATTAAACCTGAATAACTTAGTAAATATGAACTAGTGATAGAACAGTATATGTAATGTTATTGGTAGAAAGTATAATTTATCCATTCACCAGAAATTTTGTTCAGACCTCCTCCTCATAACAAACCCGCAGGTTAGACAGGCGGTTGAGATTCTATAGCATAGAGACACTTGCTAGTTAGTGTCATTATATTGTAAGTATGTATTTACTATTATATTTTATTCACTCCGCTATGTGATATTCTATCGTGAGCTCTTTATATTTATATTTATCTTTTTTGCAGGATACCACATAAACCAACTCGGATTTTATTATATTCGATCCAATGAATAAGATTATTTTATGCGCCTATAAATAAGTTAACAGGGCCTGGCCTCTAACTCATATTTTCTGAGAGAGCGCCAAAGCTTTGCCATTTTCTATCTCCTCCAAATTCTTTAGAAATAAGAATATATTTCTTTTAGGGTTCTGATTCAAGATTTAGATATAAAGAATATAAATCTAAGGCGCAGGTGCTCAGTTTTCTCGTCTGTGTAAGGTAAGTTCTGTGAATTTGAATTATTAGGATTCTTCACATTCTTTTAGTGTTAGATTTTTAAATATGTGGTTATTTCAATAATAGATTCAATTAGAAAGACCATGGGTGATAGATCTGAATCAGATTTAAGAATTGCAAAGCAGTTAGGTGAGTATATTTAAATTATACTTTTCGATAATAGTATTTTGTATCGTTTGATTCCTGTTAGAATTTACAATATGTTCTTTTTTTCTTCTTTTCTAAGACAGAATATATAGCTACGTTAAATTTTAGTTATGCGCCAAATAATTGAATCAGGAGTATGTGATTTTTTTTGGAATTGTGGTTATGTGCGAATCAAATTGAATTGTTATTAAATGCAAATTAAGTGAATCGCGGTTATGTGCAAAGTAAAAAATTATGGTGATGCGGAAATAAATTTAATTATAGTTATGCGCAAATTAATGGTAATTATAATAAAAAGGGGAAACTTGATCTTTTGGTACAAAGGGAAATTTGAAAGTATGCCAATTTGACATAATTAAGATTTTACATAGTGAATTTTGTAGTCTAATGGTAAATCTAGCAATTTCTATGTTGCTTGTAAAAAATCACATTTCAGATCTAGAATGGAGCTAATATAGGGATTTTTAGTAAGAAATGCATAAACCCAAATTATGTCTAGATTTACTGTAGTTATGTCAAAAAGAAAAATAAGCAAAAAGAAGAAAACAAGTTAAGGACAGTAATTTATATATGTGTGTATATATATATATATATAATTAATCAAATCTGAATGTTAGTAGTTGCCTAGATTGTTTTTTAGGAAAGAAGGAAAATATTTGCATAGTTTGGATAAACAAAGAAAAATAGGGAACGATTGCAAATTAAAATTATGAATAAATGAAGCTTAGTGTGAAATAGGGAGTTAATCGTATTATGTACTAATTTGACAACCTCAAAAATAAGAAAAGGAATGTTTTGCAATCATGAATTCCTATTATAATAATTACCTAAAACCATCGAAATCGATTTTATTACAGTTTTGGTAAGCAATCAATTTGGAATATGCCAAACTTCCTTGAAAAAGAATAAATGGTAAAGGAAAAAGGGAAGGTAACGTAACTGAAATAAGTCATAAAATGATAAGGACTTATTATGAACTTATCATTGGAATATGATAAGCACAGTTCAATGGTGATAACATGTTAGAAGGATTATAAAATAAAGGTTATAATTTGGAAAGGGAAAAGAAAGGAACAACGTTTATTATTAATAAACGTGAAATTTGAAATTTAATTTAATAAGCCTGGAGATATTCCATAGTGGCCTTGTAATTAGGCAATATTCTATGGTAACCAGCTAGGAATAAATTAATAAATATTGTAAATCAACGAAAAAGGGAAAAGTAAGTAGAACACATAAGAATAAATTAGACATAGGGTCTAATAAAATAACAATATGCATTAGGACCAGTCCGTAAGGATGAAGAACCCATCGAGGTAAATCATCGAAGGTGTCGGGAGACATGATGGAAGCACATCCAACTTATTTAATGGGACTGAAGGGAATTATTGGACTTTTACGGGATGCGAGGATACTCTGTGATGGTCCTCTGTGGTAGGCTTCGTGTTGTACCCATAGAGACATGGTTTGTACAGTACCATCCGGTGTAGTTGTGGGATAGCCTAAAGGCAGACTGGATAATTTCTAAGGTTGTTCGGTGGCTGCCTTGTCCCGAGAGAGCATGATTCATAGTCAGGACCCAACTAAGGATAATAGGTCGTCGGACATCTGTCAGTAGTCGGAGCGTGTACAGTAAATACTAGAGTTACAACCAAAAGGCCATTGATCTTCACTATCGGGCCATTGGATGAGGGGACCACATGTTTGTTTAGATTTGTTATTAAGGATCAGTCACTTAGCTCTTTTGAATAGTCTTTCATTAGGGGGTTGTATGGTGGGGCCTTGAAGAGACAAAATAGACATATCAACTTTAGATATCTGTACTTCGGGACTAATGAAGCGATTTTGCTTGGCCATTCCGAGACCATTCTTGACAAATATAGTAAAGCCCCCTACTGAGTTCCATTAATAACTAAGGTATTTGGGCGCTTTCATGGTGCAACATAGAGACTCAATATGCCTTCGTAGTATGAAGTTGGCGGTCCAGTACATTTTTCGTAGTACGACGATAAGAGCTAGTCGAAGAGGGTACAATTGGGAGTACCTCGATATATTGGGATTAAAGTTATGTATATATATATTATTTATTAGGTTAATCTACTGAGGAGTAGATGTGTACGATTTAGGCGGAAAATCAAAAGTGTAATGTGAAATAAACCCGAACAACTTAATAAATAAAGAACCAGTATTAGGACGGTATATGTAGTGTTATTGGAAAAGTATAATTTGTCCATTCACAAGAACATTTGTTCTGATCCACTCCTCATAACAAACCCACGGGTTAGACAGGTAGTTGAGATTTTGCAACTTAGAGACATTTGCTAGTTAGTTTCATTATATTGGTAAATTATGTATTTACTATTATATTTTATTCATTCCGCTGTAAGATATTTTATCACGAAATCTAATATATTAATCTTTGCTTTTCTGCAGAATATCAGAAAAGCCGACTCGAGCTTCGATAGATTTTGGATTTTGAAAAAATCTGACTGTCGAAATTCGGGTTGTTACAGATACCGTACGACACATCGATCGAAATGAAAACCCCTAAGCTGGACACTTGGAGAAAGAAATTAGATGGTGAGGAAAGAAATAAAGATTTTCTAGAATAGAATAAAGAAGAAGAAGACAATAATAAAATCAGAGTATATATAGAATCTCACAGTGGAATGAGAAAGTATAATATAAAAAACACTCTTTCTCATAATAGATTAGAATATATATATATATATATATATATATATATATATATGCTCATACATATATACAATCATTTATAACTAGAGTACAACAGATAAACCAGTCTGGACAGTAATAATAACATGTCCTCACAAACACTGATATACACAGTACGTAGCGCAGTGGAAATACAACATCGGTCATCATAGCACTGCGGAAAAGTAGATAATAACATTAATATGTGAATACGTCTCAATTTGAGCTCCTCTCCTAAGCTCCAAGCAACTTCAAGCTAATTTGAAAATATATTCAGCCTGACCCGAGGAAAACAACCCTCATATCAGTCTAGAATGCATACAGTGAGAAAACTCACATTACAAACAATCGCAACTTGCTTAAATTTAAAAAATAATTTGAAATAATGAAACTCTCGTAAGACACTACCACACATAAAAATGGCATATGTTTTACCTCATGACAACCAAATCATTTATTTAACACCCCGCATTTTTATAATATTAATTCAATTAAATAATTATAGAGAACATTGAATGGAAAACTGACTTTTTTGAGATTGTTAGAATTGGGCTTCGGAATATGTATCATTGCATTCGTTGCATTTTTCTGATAAATTGACATATACAATATGTTTCAAACGGAGTTCATACGGCAAATTTATGAAGGTACAAATTTTATTAGCGGAAAATATTATATATAAATGCATGCAAATATAATTTATAATATTAAATTGTGTACATACATAAATTCCCAATGAAAAATGGTCGTTTGAAATTGAAATTAATGGACAACCAAAAAGAGGAAAGCAACTGACATTAAATTTTTTTTACATATAAATTGCAGAAGAACACACAAAATAAACGCATATTATAAATGGTACAAAATTATGCAATAAAAGGAAATTTGACGTCAATTAAGTAACATTTCAATTTAGAATAAATATGCGCTTATTAATATATCAATGGTGCGCATTTGAAATGAAATTAATGCGCGTTAAAAATAGTGTGTAACATATAAGAAATAAACGTTAAAGATAATGTTCACTGAATTAAAAAGAGAATAAAATGCAGAAAGTTAAAACAAGAAGAAATTATATAAGCGCATTAATTTCACGTTTGAAATTTGAAATAGATAAGGCTAAAGAATAGGTTAAGGAATTAAATCAGAACGTTAAAATTATAACATTAAGGTAAGAAAATAGATAAGAAATAATCACGTATTAAAAGGCCTGTACACGTTTTCTTTAAAATATGCTTGGGTCGGCCCACAATTGCGCTTGGGTCGACAGTACTGTCAACCAAGGGATGTCTGGGTTGACCCATTGTCGACCCAGGCAGCATATAGGTTGACTCATATGGCCTGAGTGACGTGATTTACTTCAGGCTTATGACGTGTTTTATTACCAATGACGGTTCTGATTTGCTTTCCACAGATTTAATGGACCAAGTTGTTTTGAGCAACTATAAATAAATGCCTAGCGCTACCCATCAAACTCATTATTTTCTGAGCAGACACTGAAGCTATACCATTTCATTTCTTCTCCACAACCTTTTCTAAATCAAATTAAATTATTTTAGGCCTTCAGAAACAAGAACTGAAGACTAAAATTCAAAGCTTACGATTAAAGACGCCCAAAATTCCTTTCCGTACAAGGTAAGTTCCGTGAATCGGAATCCAATTCAATTTTTTAATTTTCTTTTGGATTTCGAATTGTAAATCTGTGGGTTTACAATATTGAATCAAATTAGGGTGAAACCACGGTTGATAATCATAAATTAGATTCTAGAATTTGAAAGCCAGTAGGTGAGTGAATTTAAATTATGCCTTTGGTAACGGTATATTTATCGTTTAGTTCCCCATTATAATGGAATAAATAAATAGAATTGTTGTGGTTATTGTTTAATTCATTCCCTAAAAGCGTTAAGAATACTACTATTGTATTAATTCATTCCTATATCTTTCCATTTGGGCTTAAGAAATTACTGTAATAATAAAATTGTAAATTTAACAATGACTATGTGTATATTCCCAAAAGTATATTGTTTAGAATATAATTAAAAGATTGTGTTTGGAAAAAAATTATAGTTAATGTGGAAAGATGAAATAGGAAATAGTGAATCTAATTGTGTATGGAAATTTACCGTAACTAAATTAGAATTAGGAATTATGTAGGGAAACAAAAAAATAACTTATAACTCAGAAAAAGGGAATTGGTACTGGACTGAGTTAGTTGGGGGTGGAAAAGGGATACATTTCCATAATTACCATTACGGAAAATTGCAACGAAGTAATCTCCTTATGTCTACAATAAACAACCTAGTGCGTGTATCTAGACCCTCGCACGAACATACTGCCTACTATAACGTGATTTCTGTAATAGGGCTGCATCCAATGCCTGCAACTCGATCAGAAGCTTTCGATATATATAAAAGACACCTTCATTAGGCCTATAATACAGATATTCATAGATATCCAATACATAGACTCCAACTCATAATTATTAACAGTGGTTTCTCCTTAATTTGATTCAATATAGTAATTGCTACATATTTACAATTCAGGACCCAAAAGAAAACAGAAAGAAATGAATTAGAATCAGATTCACGGTACTTAGCTTCTACAGAAAGGAATTCTGAGCACCTATAATATTTAGCAATAAATTTTATTCTCCAATTTTTATTTCTTAAGGCCTAAACTAATTTAATTTGATTCAAAAAAGGTTTTGGAGAAGAAACAAGGCAGGGCTTCAACATCTACCTAGAAAATAATGAGTTTAACGACTAGCCCTAGGTGTTTATTTATTGTCGCTCAAAAGAACCTAGTCTGTTAAGATTCCTGGTAAGCAAATCAAAACCGTCACCCATAATAAAACCACATCACAAACCATTTCCATTTCATTCATAATTGCAGTCAAGGTATACTCTAGATGGTGAAACAGACCTGCCTCTGAGCGACATATCCATCTGGTTGTTCTTCGGAGGGACATCTCAGAGTACCCTACCACGTCCATCAGAAGCCTCGTGCTTCCCTCCTGTACCGTAGAATAATAATTTAGACGTGCTCCTTTTGTATCTCTTGACACCATGATGATCTACCTTGTTGGGTTCTTCATCTCATACGTACAGACTAGTCCAAGTGCATCACGCCATCGCATTATTAGATCATGTATCTAATCTTTTAGACACATGCTTGCTTTAACTTATCACATTGCTAATTAACTTGATTATTTACACATTCATTTTCCATTTAAGTTATTAGTTTATTAGCTTCTATTTGGTCGTTTACTTTCCATAATCAGCCCCATACTGCAGGAGTGGACTTTCACTTATTATTATTACATTCATTAAACTTAATCCTCCTAATTATAAGTTTACTAATAATAAGCCTACTTTATTCCTTCTCATTTAATTATAACCTGATGTTATATTGTTACCACAACCATTGTTGCGAGTTCATTTATTAACTTAGTTCCCTTAACTAAGGTTTATTAATATGTTCTCTTTTCATCATTAATTATAACTTATGCTATAATTTTACTTGTCCCTAGGACAAGCCTACCTATTATTTTTCATTCTCATTCATATAATTAATTATAATAGTTTATATTCCTTGTTTATCACATTTTCCCTTGGTTCCTTGTTATTTGAGCTAATCTTTACAGTTGTAATCTTTATTTATTTACCGTCTTGTACATTTTTATTATTATAAGAAATATTTCACATACTTCATTAAATTTACTGGTGGAAATGTATAAAAATCTATTTCCAATGTACTTCAATCAAGATCCGTAGTTGCAAGCTATATCTCTTTATTACATCATGTATGTGTGTGTGTATATATATATATATATATATATATATATATATATATATATATATATATATATTTGATTAGTGTGCAATACGACAAAAATACATATTTCACACTAATCCCTATAACCTTTTTCTTCTTCTTGCAACTACGTTTTCTGTAATTTACCTTAATGGTAATTATGGAAATGTATCCCTTGTACATCCCCAACTAACTCTATCCACTGCTAATTATCTTTTTCTGAGTTACATATCATTTCTTGTTTTCATACACAATTCCCAATTCCAATTTCATTAAGGTAAATTTGTGCACAAAATTAGGCTTACTAATCCTTATTCCACTATTTCAACAATTTACCGTAATCTTACTCAACCCAATATTTTAATTATATTCTTAACAATATATTTTGGGAATATACACAATTTACCATCAAATTTACAAGTAAATTCTTAAGCCCAAACAAAAAGATATAGGATGATTTACGCAATAGGAATATTCCTAACGCTTATAGGGAATGAATTACATCACAATGACCACAATTCCAATTTATTCATTACATTAAGAATTATAGGTAATTAAACAATAAATATACCGTTACCATAAGGCATAATTTAAGTCCACTCACCTGTTAGCTTTCCAATTCCAGAATCTGATTCAGAATTATTAACCGTGTTTTCTCCCTAATTTGATTCAATACTAAAATACCCACATATTTACAATTCAGAACCCAAAAGTAAACAAAAGAAAAATTGGAATCAAATCCATGGAACTTACCATGTATAGAAAAGAATCTAAGTGCCTACAATCCTAGATATGAATTTCATTCTCCAATTCATGTTTCTGAAGGCCTTAACTAATTCAATTTGATATAGAAAAGGTTTTAAGAAGAAATAAATTGGCAAGGTGTCCGTTCTTGCTTAGAAAATAATGGGTTTGACGGCTTGCCCTGGATGTTTATTTATTGGCGCTCAAAAGAACTTGGTCCGTTAGATTCATGGAAAGCAAATCAAAACCGTCGCCCGCAAGAAAACCACGTCACAAAACCTAATTAACCCACGTCGCCTAGAACCTATGGGTCGACCTAACATACGCCTTGGTCGACATTGGGTTGACGCAGACCTCCGTGGGTCGACACGAGGTCAACCCAAGCACTTATTTGGGTCGACCCATAGGCGTTGGATAGAAAACATGTACATGCCTTAATCCATTAATTAATTCTTGCTTGATTATCTTCTTAACGTTCTAATTTATTTTCTTTCATTATCCTTTAGCCCTGTCCATTTCAAATTTTAAATGCAAAATTAATATGTGCACATAATTTCTTCCATTTTAACTATCTGTGTGTTTATTCCCTTTTTAATTCAATGAGCGTTATCTTTAACGTTTATTTCTATTATGCTACACACCATTTTTAATGTGCATTCATTCCATTTTAAATGCACACCATTAGTATATTAGTATACGCATATTTGTTCTAAATTGAAATGCTACTTAGTTAACTTTATTTCAAACTTCCTTACTATTGCATAATTTTATACCATTTGTGAAACGCGTTTATTTTGTGCGTTTCTTCAACAGTTTATATCTAAATATATTATTTCTTTGTTAATGTCAATTAATATGAACGTTTCAATTTTAATATCAATTACTTACCTCTTTCCGACAGTCCATTTATTTCAATTTCAAACTACCGTTTTTCTGGGAATTTATGTATGTACATAGTTTAAAAATACAAATTACATACAAACATTTTCCGGACTAAACTTCGTACTTTAGTAAATTTGCCGCACAAACTCCATTTGGAACATGTTATATATATATATATAAATTTATCAGAAAAATGCGATGAACGCAACAATTCCATACATCCATCTATATAAGTTGTCCAAGTTCAGGACAAGCCGACGGAAATCGTTTACCACATCCTATCAGGAATCAAACCTAGGATTAGTAATAGGAAATCCTCGCACATGCAGATCTCCAGAATGTAAGGACCACCAGTACAAATATTGTATATATAACCCTGTTAGCTAGGCAGGACATCAACAAGGAGTCCTTTCTGTTATGAAGGCCTTTGCCTTCACATTTTAGTCATAATCATTAGGATACCTGTATATAAGTTTCGAATGGCAAGCCGGTTCGAAGTGGTTTTTGGATTTATTTCGATCCTGGTTCATCTATCCATCAAATAAAAGGTAAATTTCGGTGATGGTCGGTTCTTTAACCATTAACCATATTCATACATTCAAGCATATCACCAATATAAGTGATTTTAATTAAATCATTCATTAAAATCATTTAATTGATTCTTAAATATTGATTTCATATGATTATCTCATTAGCATAAGCGTATTCACAAATCCCTTCTTTTTTTACTTGGAAATCATATCTGTACACTTACCTCAATAGAATAAACGCATTCAGATATCATAGTTTTTATACTTAGAAAACATATACTCAACTCAAACGTAGAAGTATAGTCACAAATAATAAGTGGGTAAAAATAATATCATGGTATACATTGTTTCTTATGAAACACAGAAATATTGGAATTGAGTATAAACAAAAAGAATAATGAGAATATTGATAATACTCAATACTAACCTTCAAATTCCATTTATATTGTTTGTCGAATAACGATGATAACACCCTCTAAATTCATACGATAGTAAAAGGTTCGTATTCGGAACTCATTCTATGTCAAATATGAAAACTATAAATATTCCTTTTTAAAACATGTGATACCTTGTAAACTTAAATCGTTTAGAACTTAGTCTATAAAATCATTTTCTTAGAATAATTTAGCTTATAAATCATTTTACGAGTTTAATAGTTCATTTCATAAATCTCATTCAAAATAGTTATAAATCAATTATAAAACATTTTCAATTATTAAATCTTCGTTTATAGCTTTATAAAAATATATTTTAAAACTTAGTTAAGTTTCAACACTTGAATGCGTTATTTATAAAACTTGATTATAAAACAAGAATTCATTATAAAATCATTTATAAAATCCTATTATAATTATGGTCCATTTATAAAACTTCTATTTATAAATTTCATATAAAATCAGTTTGAAATCTTTTTTGGCAAGGCCAACCTGATTTTATTTTGGTCTGTAACACTTTTATTATAAAAAATAATAAATACATTATTACAGGAGTAGACAGTTTTTCTAGCTACTACATCAGTTTTTATGGTGGACCATCCATCACAGACATTTTAAAAGTGGAACGGCCACTACTACTAGCCTAACTTATAGAACATGAGCTATTCTATGAGAATAAACTACTCTAGATATTACCAGCTCCACACAAGAAATAACAGACTTTTCTCCACGTAAAAGAGTAACGACATCTTCGCCAAAGCAAAAAAATCACATAATGTAAGGGATACCCTGAACCATAACTTACAAGTCGCACAATGTACAGCGACATCACTTCAACATCCGATGCTACGTCCTCAAATCAAAAACTAGTATAGCTAGGAGCATAGCACAACTGAACAACAACCAAGCACAGAGAACACAAAGACATGGCAAGGAAAGTGCACCCTAAGGCACATCACTTCCAAGCGGGACAAACAATTGTCCTTACACAAACAAGTCGCTATCCAGTTTAGCTACATTAAACTAGACAACACTACACCTATTGTACCCAAAAGGTACATCTCTTCTATGATACACCCACGTCATAAAAACCATCACCTCCCAGAGCCCCATCGTCGAATAGACAGGGCCACAAACTTTGCATACAACACTCCATCCATTCCAAACTACATAGCCAAGCTACACATGAACGCAAAAGGAAACAACATAGTGTATCTGAAATGACCCAAACTTCCCAATAAAGGAAAGGCTGGATTGCTTTGAGAACAACACACATTAGAGCACAAACTGAAGAACATTTTATTACTGATTACAACAATTACATCAGAGTACAAGAAAATCACAGTATGAATACTTGTTACACAATTGAAATACAATAATATCAGAGACTTAAATTACATTTAAATAGCAGTAGAAAAATATTTCAAATATACAACTGAAAGGAATACACGGATACAGAGCTTTCCAAATACCGCTTCAGCTGTAAACCAGGATCCTGTAAATATATCTGCAAAAGCTACTCGACTGCCCGTGTGGAAAATAAGGCACCCGAGTTTGACAGTGAAACAAACTACAGGTCAGTCATGGGACTGGTATGAGAAATCATAACTTAACTTATCTAATAATAAGGCGAATCACAGGTCCACGCCGCTAACGCGGAACGGGTTTACTCCATTGGATTGCCAGTGCATAAAATAAAGTAAAATGTTAAACAACGCAATGCTTTTTAGAAAAATGAAACCATTATAAGACCCAAGTCCCATCACACAATGCAACGCAAACCGGAGGATAGGGTTTTACCTTATAATGGTCAAAAGATGCTTGATACGATAAACGGATTTAGTATTAGTGTGTATATCTATGGGTATATATATTTCAAAAACAATTTCAATCATAATGTATCAATCATAGACGGCATAGTACCCCATCCTACCATGTCGCCATACTAGTTCTACAATCAAAACCGCAAGGTCGTATTGGAAATTGGGTTTCCATCATGAGTTGAGGCTAAGGGCAAGCTCCTCTCCGATTCGAGACACTCTAGCAAATGCCTCAGGATCCCCCGCAGTGAACCCTTGGATCTTCATGGTCGATCCTTACCTAAGGGTAGTGGATTAATTATGCATGAACACACGCTTCCCGGTCCCTTTGGTCCTATAGTATGACCACTAACGGCCTATAAAAATCCGAGGCGCCTCAAAATCCATCATCCACATAAGTAAAATGTCAGCCAGTTTAAGCACTGACACCACTCCTAGCTAGAAATAAACGTGTGCACTCCTGCAGTCCTAATCCCGTTTTTGACTCATACCGGGGTGTGAGGCTCGCGAGGTCACGCTATACACAAAGCTATGCTGTAATATGCTATACTTTGATCATCCCACAAGGCCCTGCTTTTCAACAAAAGGCTTGATCAATTGTATCTTGGCGTGCTACATCGACAATTCACGCCATGCGATCAATCACTATTAATATTTACCAGGGTGTTAAGTAGAGAATAAATCCTCCACCACCAAACAGACATACATTAACAGAAATCGGTTTAATTCACATGGAACGAAATCCAATGTCAGATACGCATCCATTTACTAGCTTATTCTCTGGGTCTGAGCGAAAACCAAATCCGAACAATCAACCATAGTCTGGACGACCACCACTGAAACCCCTTCAAGGTAGCTACTCCCATCATGGGTCTCAGTAGCAACACATCCATTCGATGTGAAGATTGTCGGTCTTTAACCACCGTCTTCATCTTTGACTCTTCACCGTCGTAATAATTATTCGGAATGGGTTAAACCCGGTCTTTCCGAATAACTCACGTATTTTATAATTAAAAATCAAGTACTATAAAAACACATCCAACGTCTCATTCCAATTAAGAATATTCTTCTAATAAAATATTCACATTATTTTATCAAAGATAAACTCTTTAAATTATTCTTAAATCTTACTTTTAAAGATTTATTAAGAACCCAATTTGGTTTTAAATATCACAAATCATTATTCAATGATTAATTAAATTTAAGAAATTAATCTTATCTTTAACTGGGTTAAAGAACTAATGTCACTTAAAACATAGTTCACGTTAAACCCAAATTAATCATCCAAGAAATATGGAATCTTTACAGAAATCAAATCAGTATATAATCGTTATAAATATCTGTATCCGACCAATAATATAAATGGAATAACGACAAAGCCTTTTAAATTCCATATGTAGTATCAGTCTTCTTTTACATAAGCTTATCTCGGTTATTATTAATTCGAATTCTATTCAATTCCAATTTAATATATTAAACTGGAAAACTTTACTTTTGGAAAATTTCCATTTTAAATCTTAATAACAGGATTTATAAATTCCAAATCATATTCTTACTGTTAATTGAGTTAAAGAACAGATGTCGTTTAAAAACATTGTTCACGATAAACTCAATTCACAAATCATTTTATTCCAATTACAAAATATAATTTGAAGCTCTAATAACCTTAATCAAAAGTTTTATTCTTTTCAACTGGATTTAAGAACAGTGTTATTGAAGACACCATTCACGACAAACCCAAAATCCAATTTATTTAATTTAATTTTCAATTAAATATTAACAAATTGGAAAACTTCATTAAATCTTAATTTAATGATTTACTTTAGTTAATAACTAGTTCATTTCAATAAAAATATATTTTTCTAAAATATATCTTTTTTCTAAAATATTCTTTTTCAAAAATATATTTTCTAAAATATTCTTTTTCTAGAATATTCTTTATTGGATTGTGACTCAACCAACAACCATATATTGCATGTAATCAACAATCCTGATGAATAATTTTCAGACACCCAAATGACGTCCAAAGTTGAATTTATAACTGTGTGAGCATTAAAGTAAATAACTAACGCTCATCACATACTGTCAATCCATCGATTGACAGATAACTAAATATTGGGATTAGTGTGTATCCAGTATCATCCCAAAGCCCGTGTGGGGTTTCATCCATCAAACAAATAATAGATTATTCGTGCACTTGGGCGATGTGTGAAAATTATTGTCCCAATCACATAAACAAGTCGGGTAACCTGTAAATGGGAGTGTAATATTCAAACTTGAATATGCTCAACATTATATTTAACAGATCACACATTTCAACATCACCGACACATATTTCTATTCTTCTTATTGTGAACAAATGACAATAAAAACCTAGTCTTTTAATTCAATTCTTCTAATGAAAACAACATGACATAAAATTGTAATCTTTTAATCCCTTTACTGAAACATTTACGTCAAAAATGTTATTTCTTTCCTAAGACAACATTTTGAATAACACTAGAATGGTATATTTTCATTTTGAATAAAATCCTAATGTATACATTTACATTAGAATGACATTTTCGTTTAATCCTTTTAAATGAACAAAAATGTATATATTTTTAACTAATCCCTTTAAGTATACAAAAATGTATATTTATAACTTATCCTTTTAAATGACCAAAAGCAAATATTTTGGTGTAATCCTTTTCAATGGCCAAAAATGATTATTTTTGGTTAAACTCTTTTAATAACCAAAAGTAATTATTTCTATTTCTCTAACAGGTTTTAACACAAAATGTAGTTTTTCTTCACTAACAGGTTTTAACACAAAATGTAGTTTTCCTTCACTAATAAGTTTTAACACAAAATGTAGTTTTTCTTCACTAACAGGGTTTAACACAAAATGTAGTTTTTCTTATTACATCCTTTTAATATGAATAAAATGTACATTTTTGTTTTATATTTTTTTTTGTTTATATGAAAAAATATACATTTCTAATTCATTCTCTTTTTAATGTATAAAAATATACATTTCATATTCATTACTTTTTAATGTATGAAAATATACATTTTGATTTTATAACTTTTTAATGTATAAAAATATACATTTCCTAGTTTAACACAAAAGTAACAAATTTTAATCCGATCAACATTTTATCACAAAATGTTATATTATGTATAGTGAAACATTTCATAACAAAAATGTTATTTTGTTCTTAACAAAAATGTTAATCTTTCTCTTCATAATCTAATTAACAAAAGTGTTAATCTTGCTCTTTATAATCTCATTAACAAAAGTGTTAATCTTACTTTTAATAAAAATGTAACTCTTGTTCTTATTAACAAAAAAATGTAACCTTTGTCATTTTATTACATTTAAACAAAAAATGTAACTTTTGTTCTTTATTTACATTTCAACAAGAAATGTAAATTTTGTTCTTTTATTACATTTAAACAAAAAAAATCTAACTTTTGTTTCAATTCTATTTTCTAACAAAAATGTGAATTTTTGTTTCAATTCTATTCTCTAATAAAAATGTGAATTTTTGTTGTCTAATCCTTTATATGTGAACAAAATGTGAATATTTAATGTTGTTGAAAATATAGTTCAACAAAACAACATAAAAATGTTTATTCTATTTTTGTTGAAAAACTATTTCAACAAATAACATAAAAATGTATATTCATGGTTTACTGCAAAATTTGACTCAACACAAATGAATAAAAAGTTTGATTTCATTTTAATAATAAAAATTGCTGATTTAACAGGTTAACCAAATTCTGTGTTTCATATATGTTGAAAATTCTAATTCAACATATTTACAACATTTGATTTGATACACATTTGATTCTTTTTATATAAACAAAAATGGTGTCTTTTTGTTTAAACCAATTTCAATTTTACAGGAATGTTTCAATTTCGATAGTACAACAAACAAAATGATAATTTTGTTTAGTCTAATTCAAATTAACAGAAAAGTTAATTTTAAGAACAAAATAATAAATTTGTTCAATCTAAATCTAATCAACAGAAATGTAACTTTTTACAATTCTATCGCCATAATCAAAATCAAACGAACAGATGTGTATTTACAATTAACACAGAATAATAACAGTATGAATTAATTGCAAATTTATAACAATAATTTCAGAATTTATTTGAATTATAAAGGAAGGGAATAAAATAGATTTCTCACCTTGGTTTTATTTCAGAACGGTTTAGTTTTGAAATTTCTTGGAATTCAGATGTGCTCCGTTTCAGTTCTAGTCTTTTCCATAATGTAGTATTCTCTTTTGCGATTCCAACGCAACTGACGGTTTGTGATTTCATTTCTGTATGAGAGAGTTATGGTAATTTAAACATCGAGTATTTTAACTAAAGGATTAACTAATTTTAATTAACCTTTTATAACGTTTGTAAGCGCTGTTGTTTTCTTTCTTCATCGTCACTTACAGGAATTGCCTGGAACCCATCACCCGATTCAAGCTACCAGAACGCACGCCACCAGAGACCGCTTCTCGCCGATCAGACACCGCACCTCCGTTCGCCTTCATCCGCCCCGAATGCGACCAGAACGCCGCCCGACTCGGTGGGCCCCACACTCATCAAATCCGCCCCGAACGGCGGTCGTTCACACCCAAAATCCGAGCGCCATCCCTCATAAAATTTGATCATCATCGTATGAGATGAAAGCACCCGAAATTCTCTTCGATTTGGTATATGGGATTGATTTTGATTCGAAGTATGTTGGGAGAATTTGTGGATTGAATTCAGGATGATTCTGGCCATTCGTTTAAGGTAGGCGGCGGCTGATGTATATGGGATTAGGGTTTAGCGTATTTTACATAGTATATATACTATATTTTGTACTATTTACTTAATTAAGCCCGTTAATCCTCACCGACTCCAAATTCAGCCCAATTTATGTTGTCCCTAGCCAAATACCCCCATTCCAGACACAATGGAACATGTTTCGTAACCTAATTCAGCTGTTACGATATGTTTTTCTTTAAATTTAATTATAAATCCTTTAATTATTAAATTCAAACGTACATTTTAAATTACCGGGGCTACATACTACCTCTAAAAATTACAGAAAAATTATTTTTGTTTATGTTTTGACGATATGATTCTAACAAGAATAATTTCGTCGAACTCTGAGACGATTTGAAAAATGGCCTTTTTCTAGTCGATTAAATCTTACCAAAACTGACAAAACACATTTTCCTCTGCCACACTCACATATTAATTCGAAAAATTATGAAAATTGAAACTTAGCGATATTTTGACATTCCGGTTCCAACAAAAGTGGTTTCATCGAAAACCGAGGTCGTTTGCAAAATAGCTATTTTCAAGGCCAATATATTTAATTAAAATATATATAAATTCTACAGTGACTTTTCTGAATTTTAAACTGGACATAACTTTCAAATTATAAAGTGAAATTTAAGTTTTTCAGATTCGTTAGAAAGATATGATTAAACAGATTTAAATATTTCTTGTTTCGCTCAATTCTGATTTATAAAGAATCATGTATATTCAATCAAAGTTCAAATTCAAAATTTCAAACTGCATCACTGTTTTAAACTCCTTTTATAATTAAATTAAATTTATTCATTTTAACTTCGATTAAAATAAATTTTTAGTCGTTCTTATTTAAAATAAATTATTTTAAATATTGAAATCCATTAAAATTTCTAAAATAAAAATTTTAAATTGGCCCCAAAATTCCGGGTCGTTACAATCGCCCCCACTTAAAATCTTTTCGTCCTCAAAAAGGTACGTAGCTAAAAGTTGTTTAATTTAACCAACTCAACTTTATTGGTTTCCAAAATTTTGTTAGTTAAATTAATTATCATTTCTATACTTTTATTAGTTAAACTAATAATCAAACATCACAACCAACAATCAATTAGGTGATTAACTTTTCAAATATATATATATATATATATAACTTTTATATATAATCAAAAATCATATTTTTAGTGCAAATCACAACAATGTATTCTAACTAAGTGTTGGTTCTCATACCAGTCAATGGAAATATATAGATATCCCACTTTCGCTACTCGAACATAAATACTGGTGATGGTCGACCTATCACCAGAATTATCTCCGGGCGACTAGAGTGCGATTCTATATCTATCCAGTATATTAAAACTTCGAATATCCGTTAATTACTCGTATATTCGAAATCTTTATATACTCGATTGTCCACATTAAAATATAATAATATATCCAAATACGTATTTTAAGATAAAATTTTCAAATCTAAATTTGTTTCCATTCTTATTTTAAAGAAAATAATACTCTATCTCTAACGAGTTATTCTCATTGGATATTACTAATCCAATCTCTGATGAATTCTTTCGTTCGGTTCTAATGTGCCTTGTTCTCGAGCTCTGTAAACCAAAGCTCTGATACCAAATGAAACGACCCAAACTTCCCAGTAAAGGAAAGACTGGATTGCTTTGAGAACAACACACATCAGAGCACAAACTGAAGAACATTTTATTGCTGATTACAACAATTACATCAGAGTACAAGAAAATCACAGAGTATGAATACTTATTACACAATTGAAATACAATAATATCAGAGATTTAAAGTACATTTAAATAGCAACAGAAAAATATTTCAAATATACAACTGAAAGGAATACACGGATACAGAGCTTTCTGAATACCGCTTCAGCTGTAAACCAGGATCCTGTAAATATATCTGCAAAAATCTACTCGACTGCCCATGTGGAAAATAAGGGCACCCGAGTTTGCCAGTGAAACAAACTACAGGTCAGTCATGGGACTGGCATGAGAAATCTTAACTTAACTTATCTAATAATAAGGGGAATCGCAGGACCATGCCGCTAATGCGGAACGGGTTTACTCCATTGGATTGCAAGTGCATAAAATAAATTAAAACGTTAAACAACACAATGCTTTTTAGAAAAATGAAACCATTATAAGACCCAAGTACCATCACACAATGTAACGCAAACCGGAGGATAGGGTTTTACCTTATAATGGTCAAAAGATGTTTGATACGATAAACTGATTTAGTATTAGTGTGTATATCTATGGGTATATATATTTCAAAAACAATTTCAATCATAATGTATCAATCATAGACGACATGGTACCCCATCCTACTATGTCGCCATACTAGTTCTACAATCAAAACCGCAAGGTCGTATTGGAAATTGGGTTTCCATCATGAGTTGAGGCTAGGGGTAAGCTCCTCTCCGATTCAAGACACTCTAGAAAATGCCTCAGGATCCCCTGCAGTGAACCCTTGGATCTTTAGGGTCGGTCGCTACCTAAGGGTAGTGGATTAATTATGCCTGAACACATGCTTCCCGGTCCCTTTGGACCTATAGTATGACTACTAACGGCCTATAAAAATCTGAGGCACGTCAAAATCCATCATCCACATAAGTAAAATGTCAGCCAGTTTAAGCACTGACACCACTCCTAGCTAGAAAGAAACGTGTGCACTCCCTGCAGTCCTAATCCCGTTTTTGACTCATACCGGGGTGTGAGGCTCGCGAGGTCACGCTATACACAAAGCTATGATGTAATAGGCTATACTTTGATCATCCCACAAGGCCCTGCTTTTCAACAGAAGCCTTGATCAATTGCATCTTGGCGTGCCGCATTGACAATTCACGCCATGCGATCAATCACTATTAATATATACCAGGGTGCTAAGTAGAGAATAAATCCTCCACCACCAAACAGACATACATTAACAGAAATCGGTTTAATTCACATGGAACGAAATCGAATGTCACACATGCATCCATTTACTAGCTTATGCTCTGGGTCTGAGCGAAAACCAAATCCGAACAATCAACCCTAGTCCGGAACGCCACCACTAAAACCCCTTCAAGGTAGCTACTCCCATCATGGGTCTCAGTAGCAACACATCCATTCGATGTGAATATTGTCGGTCTTCAACCACCGTCTTCATTTTTGACTCTTCATCATCGTAGTAATTATTCGGAATGGGTTAAACCCGGTCTTCCCGAATAACTCACGTATTTTATAATTAAAAATCAAGTACTATAAAAACACATCCAACGTCTCATTCCAATTCAGAATATTCTTCTAATAAAATATTCACATTACTTTATCAAAGATAAACTCTTTAAATTATTCTTAAATCTTACTTTTAAAGATTTATTAAGAACCCAATTTGGTTTTAAATATCACAAATCATTATTCAATCTTTAATCAAATTTAAGAAATTAGTCTTATCTTTCACTGGGTTAAAGAACTAATGTCATTTAAAACATAGTTCACGTTAAACCCAAATTAATCTTCCAAGAAATATGGAATCTTTACAGAAATCAAATCAATATATAATCGTTATAAATATCTGTATCCGACCAATAATATAAATGGAATAACGACAAAGCCTTTTAAATTCCATATGTAGTATCGGTCTTCTTTTACAGAAGCTTATCTCGGTTATTATTAATTCGAATTCCATTCAATTCCGATTTAATATATATAATTGGAAAACTTTACTTTTGGAAAATTTCCATTTTAAATCTTAATAACCGGATTTATAAATTCCAAATCATATTCTTACTGTTAATTGAGTTAAAGAACAGATGTCGTATAAAAACATTGTTCATGATAAACTCAATTCACAAATCATTTTATTCCAGTTACAAAATATAATTTGAAGCTCTAATAACCTTAATCAAAAGTTTTATTCTTTTCAACTGGGTTTAAGAACAGTGTTATTGAAGACACCATTCATGACAAACCCAAAATCCAATTTATTTAATTTAATTTTCAATTAAATATTAACAAATTGGAAAACTTCATTAAATCTTAATTTAATGATTTACTTTAGTTAATAACTAGTTCATTTCAATAAAAATATATTTTTCTAAAATATATCTTTTTTCTAAAATATTCTTTTTCAAAAATATATTTTATAAAATATTCTTTTTCTAGAATATTCTTTATTGGAATGTGACTCAACCAACAACCATATATTGCATGTAATCAACAATCTTAATGAATAACTATTAGACACCCAAATGATGACCAAAGTGGAATTTATAACTATGTGAGCATTAAAGTAAATAACTAATGCTCATCACAGACTGTCAATCCATCGATTGATAGATAACTAAATATTGGGATTAGTGTGTATCCAGTATCATCCCAATACCCATATGGGGTTTCATCCATCAAACAAATAATAGATTATTCGTGCACTTGGGCGATGTGTGAAAATTATCATCCCAATCACATAAACAAGTCGGGTAACCTGTAAATGGGAGTGTAATATTCAAACTTGAATATGCTCAACATTATATTTAACAGATCACACATTTCAACATCACCGACATATATTTCTATTCTTCTTATTGTGAACAAATGACAATAAAAACCTAGTCTTTTAAATCAATTCTTCTAATGAAAACAACATGACATAAAAATGTAATCTTTTAATCCCTTTATTGAAACATTTACATCAAAAATGTTATTTCATTTCTAAGACAACATTTTGAATAACACTAGAATGGTATATGTTCATTTTGAATAAAATCCTAATGTATACATTTACATTAGAATGACATTTTCATTTAATCCTTTTAAATAAAAAAAAATGTATATATTTTTAACTAATCCCTTTAAGTATACAAAAATGTATATTTAAAACTAATACTTTTAAATGACCAAAAGCAAATATTTTGGTGTAATCCTTTTTAATGGCAAAAAATGATTATTTTTGGTTAAACTCTTTTTAATAACCAAAAGTGATTATTTCTCTAACAGGTTTTAACACAAAAATGTAGTTTTTCTTCACTAACAGGTTTTAACACAAAATGTAGTTTTCCTTCACTAACAGGTTTTAACACAAAATGTAGTTTTTCTTCACTAACAGGTTTTAACACAAAATGTAGTTTTTCTTATTACATCCTTTTAATATGAATAAAATGTACATTTTTGTTTTATATTTTTTTTTATATGAAAAAAATATACATTTCTAATTCATTCTCTTTTTAATGTATAAAAATATACATTTCATATTCATTACTTTTTAATGTGTGAAAATATACATTTTCATTTTATAACTTTTTAATGTATAAAAATATACATTTCCTAATTTAACAAAAAAGTAACAAATTTTAATCCAATCAACATTTTATCACAAAATATTATTTTATGTCTAGTGTAACATTTCATAAGAAAAATGTTATTTTGTTCTTAACAAAAATGTTAATCTTGCTCTTCATAATCTAATTAACAAAAGTGTTTATCTTGCTCTTTATAATCTCATTAACAAAAGTGTTAATCTTGCTTTTAATAAAAATGTAACTCTTGTTCTTATTAACAAAAAAATGTGACCTTTGTCATTTTATTACATTTAAACAAAAAATGTAACTTTTGTTCTTTATTTACATTTCAACAAGAAATGTAAATTTTGTTCTTTTATTACATTTAAACAAAAAAAATGTAACTTTTGTTTCAATTCTATTTTCTAACAAAAATGTGAATTTTTGTTTCAATTCTATTCTCTAATAAAAATGTGAATTTTTGTTGTCTAATCCTTTATATGTGAACAAAATGTGAATATTTAATGTTGTTGAAAATCTAGTTCAACAAAACAACATACAAATGTTTATTCTATTTTTGTTGAAAAACTATTTCAACAAATAACATAAAAATGTATATTCATGGTTTACTGCAAAATTTGACTCAACACAAATGAATAAAAAGTTTGATTTCATTTTAATGTTAAAAATTGCTGATTTAACAGGTTAACCAAATTCTGTGTTTCATATATGTTGAAAATTCTAATTCAACATATTTACAACATTTGATTTGATACACATTTGATTCTTTTTATACAAACAAAAATGGTGTATTTTTGTTTAAACCAATTTCAAATTTACAGGAATGTTTCAATTTCGATAGTACAACAAACAAAATGATAATTTTGTTTAGTCTAATTCAAATTAACAAAAAAGTTAATTTTAAGAACAAAATAATAAATTTGTTCAATCTAATTCTAATCAACCGAAATGTAACTTTTTACAATTCTATCGCCACAATCAAAATCAAACGAACAGATGTGTATTTACAATTAACACAGAATAATAACAGTATGAATTAACTGCAAATTTATAACAATAATTTCAGAATTTATTTCAATTATAAAGGAAGGGAATAAAATAGATTTCTCACCTTGGTTTTATTTCAGAACGGTTTAGTTTTGAAATTTCCTGGAATTCAGATGTGCTCCGTTTTAGTTCTAGTCTTTTCCATAACGTAGTATTCTCTGTTGTGATTCCATCTGAACCAATGGTTTGTGATTTCGTTTCTGTATGAGAGAGTTATGGTAATTTAAACATTGGGTATTTTAACTAAAGGATTAACTAATTTTAATTAACCTTTTATAACGTTTGTAAGCGCTGTTGTTTTCCATCTTCATCGTCACTTACAGGAATTGCCTGGAACCCATCACCCGATTCAAGCCACCAGAACGCACGCCACCAGAGACCGCTTCCCGCTGATCAGACACCGCACCTCCGTTCGCCTTCGTCCGCCCCGCCTGCGACCAGAACGCCGCCCAACTTGGTGGGCCCCACGCTCATCAAATATGCACCGAACGGCGGCCGTTCACACCCAAAATCCGAGCGCCATCCCTCATAAAATCTGATCATTATCATATGAAATGAAAGCACTCGAAATTCTCTTCGATTTGGTATATGGGATTGATTTCGATTCGAAGTATGTTGGGAGAATTTGTGGATTGAATTCGGGATGATTCTGGCCATTCGTTTAAGGTAGGCGGCGGCTGATGTATATGGGATTAGGGTTTAGCGTATTTTACATAGTATATATACTATATTTTATACTATTTAGTTAATTAAGCCTGTTAATCCTCACGGACTCCAATTTCAGCCCAATTTATGTTGTCCCTAGCCAAATACCCCTTTCCGGACATAATGGAACATGTTTCATAACCCAATTCGGCTGTTACGATATGTTTTTCTTTAAATTTAATTATAAATCCTTTAATTATTAAATTCAAACGTACATTTTAAATTATCGGGGCTACATACTACCTCTAAAAATTACAGAAAAATTATTTTTGGTTATGTTTTGACGATACGGTTCTAACAAGACTAATTTCGTCGAACTCTGAGACTGTTTGAAAAATGGCCTTTTTCTAGTCGATTAAATCTTACCGAAACTGACAAAACACATTTTCCTCTGCCACACTCACATATTAATTCGAAAAATAATGAAAATTGAAATTTAGCAATAATTTGACATTCCGGTTCCAACAAAAGTGGTTTCATCGAAAACCGAGGTCATTTGCAAAATGGCTATTTTCAAGGCCAATATATTTAATTAAAATATATATAAATTCTACAGCGACTTTTCTGAATTTTAAACTGGACATAACTTTCAAATTATAAAGTGAAATTTCAGTTTTTCAGATTTGTTAGAAAGATATGATTAAACTGATTTAAATATTTCTTGTTTCGCTCAATTTTGATTTATAAAGGATCCTGTATATTCAATCAAAGTTCAAATTCAAAATTTCAAACTGTAGCGCTGTTTTAAACTCCTTTTATAATTAAATTAAATTTATTCGTTTTAACTTCGATTAAAATAAATTTTTAGTCGTTCTTATTTAAAATAAATTATTTTAGATATTGAAATCCATTAAAATTTCTAAAATAAAATTTTTAAATTGGCCCCAAAATTCCGGGTCGTTATAGTATCATCAAAAAATCTACCATGTAACATTACCTACCCCTCAAGAAGAACCATTAACAAATCACAATGATACATATACCTACAAATCAACGCTAGACAACCACCAGCACAAAAGACCTCCACAGCAGAGCATACCAATATCACAAGTCAAAACCACAAAAACCGACAACAACCCAACCCACAAAATCCAATAGCCAAAAATTAAATTCTCCAGAATACAGCTAGAGGCTCACTAGCTTGTTGAAGCTAGCTTCAATCCACACCAAAAGCCTACCCAATGGTTAGAATTTTGGTGAGTTACCTATCGCTGCAGCTCGAAGATCAGAGAATATGGCTAAGGAAGAGGGATCATGAGAGGTCAGCGAATTGAGATCTAAAAAAGACAAGCGTGAAGCAGGAGGCACACTATGGGGCAAAGATAAACTAGGGCGAAAGGTTGAAAACCAGGGGTTGGAGAATGAAGAAAACGAGGCACGACATGAAGGAAAAGGCGAATTGGAAAGGAAATGGAGGGGAAAGATCTAACACTCCACGATGACAAAAGCTTGGCTGAGGAAGAAGAGCGAAGAGAAGAATATGTGGGGCGAGATCTGACAGTGACAATTGAGTGAAGGACTGAAAAGGATTTGAGAAAGAAATGAAAGAAAAAGATGGGCGAAGGCCTAGTCTCCATCAATGGAGTATCAGAGCATCGTTTTGTTTTGTTCAGTTTGATCAATTTGAAATCTTTTTTCAGTTATAAAACAGTTTATACCTTCAAAGCTGGTACATTTTGCCTTACAACAAATAATCATATTCAAAATGCTGAATTTAGGTCATCTGCCACCAATAACTTAACTAATATTGTTTTTTATTAATAACATAGAATTGTCGAATTAAATTTAGCAAACATCATCAGTTTTAGTTATACTTAGGTTAAACAGTTCATAAGTGTATAAACAACAAAAGCAAATTACTTCCAAAACATTGAGTAATTCGGCTGGATCCCTCCAACCAGTCCCCCAAAATCACAACTCAAATGTCAGCACTTATATGCATAATCATTAGACAATAAAATCTAATTCATATAAGATGAATCTTCAGCTCAAAAGTAGGTAGCATCAAAAGTCATCCATTTATAGACAGGAATATATAACGACAACCATCAACAAAGCAATAAATTATCTAATCAAACATATCATATAAATAAATATCGATTCAATAACACATATTCATATTATATTATATGATATAATAGTATTCCCAGAAGTGTAAGTTTTAACTCACCATACACTAATCAATATTTTCACATTGTTTTATCCAATTTCAAACAAGCATTTGAAATTAAATAAAAAATCCAAATAGCTTCAAATCAAGCCAGTCTAACTCATATGTGTAGTATTCATGAATACGAACCCAACGCAATTTGTTTCACATGAATATGATCTCATACGAAAAAGTTATAGTCGTTACAACATTTTATCCAAATTATAATAATTCAAATCACTAATGTCAGTCATTAGCTTAACCTTAATGACGGAATAGTTTAATTGATCATTGTCCCTAACCACATTCTTCTCCAGTTCGAAATTAAACTGTATACGATTGCTTCCATCCACCGTCGTGGTCACCTTAGGCTATAAGATTGTGGATGCTACCCACCATCGCTTCCACCTCACTACAATACCTCGGGCCTAATGCCCGACCCGCTCTAGCTCCCCCAACTGCCAGTAAAACGAAGATGACCGAAAATTGGTCATCTTCATATCTCGCACGTCACAGGCCACCGTAGCACCTCTGATCACCATGAATTGAAAGAACTCCTATCCCTCGACCTTTTTCCTTCAAACCACATCACCCAAAAGCTCACCATTGGTGAACTACGAGCAAAAATTCAAAACATGCCAATTCGGATTTTTTGGTTATTTCTGACCAACTCTGGTGTTTGATGGTAGAGTGCTTACCATGGATGAGTTTGTGTCGTCAATATGAAACAAATTTCATGTTGAAAGTTTTGGCTAAACGTGGATGGATTGACTTTGAGAATTTCGACCTTTGATTTCTCTTTATGGCTAGGTTTTGCAAATGAAGGGATTGGCTTGTATTTATAGCATCCATCCAAAGCACTATTCATCAAGTCCGAAAAGTTCCAAACTCAAAACGAGACATTCTAACTATCGTTTATTGCTAGTAACCCATATTCTGAACACAATGGAATTAGTTTCGAAAGATAATTCGATCGTACACAAAATCTTTATTTTGAAATCAAATTATAATATTATAATTTATCGATGCACATTTATATTATGCAAGATCGCACAACTCTAATCAACACAAAATTTGGGACCTTTCAATAATTAACAATTTCAGATCCGATAAATTAGGTTTGTCGGATTCCGAAATCATTTGCAAAATGGCTATTTTCACATGTTAATGAAATCAACTGAATAAAGATCGATTTCCAAACACTATAATTTATTATCGTTCTAATTTAATTAGAATAATTATTAAACTTCAAATCAATTCAATTTCCAACTAAATTCCAAGATCCAGATTTTCAAGTTAATTCGATAATTATATTTTATAATAAATTTGATTCAAGTCGTTAAATTTCAATTTCATTCACTTTAATATTTAAATTCTTTAAATATCCAAGTATCAAAATTTTGGGTTGTTTCAAATATTGTCTGTGCTGTCAACTATTTTTAGTAGTTGCACAATAGTTCTTAGTATTATGTCTAAAAACTATACAATCGTCAACCATAAGAAACTTTAATGTTTAGTTCCTTACCGTCAATTTTTGAACCACAAAATAAATGGGGACATGAGAAGGTAACATTAATTTCCAATAGAATTCGAGCATATTTTTACTGAGTTTCCTTCACTGCATGTGAATCCACTCGAATGGATTTACTAAGGGTAGAAGCAATTCTACTAATGGCATCTCCTTTTCCACTTTGTAGATGCCAACTCATTATTGCTATTAGGGATATAGAAACGAGATTTACCATTTTCATAGAGAGGTTGAACGAACTATAGATCAGATCCGATTGGTTCCTCTTCCTAATGATTTACGCTTATAACCACATCCACCAGAAATCTTTTCCATGTAATGTTTGTAGTATTGACATGTCTGGATGGTTGGTCAGTGGGCTTCGAAGGAATTTCATGGTTTGTAACCGCCTCGTACCCGATGCCTTGTCCGCCTTGCTCTTTTCCATTTCCATATATGCATAGCTTCCTTAATATACATACAAATATGTATGTGTAATTATCTTTTTCTTTTCCCTTTTGAATTATTTTAGACAAATAAAAATACTTTTATATTATTTGGGTTGGTGATTTCATTGAAAATTCATGGTTTCCTATGAAATATTTTTTTCTAATAAATGATTGAATTGTCATATTAGTATGAGTCATTTCGTACAATTGTTTTTTTATTATTATAATGGGGGTGGCAATTTGGACACAAAAATTTGGAACCAAGTAAAAGACATAAAATTTCAACCATTAGATTAATTTATTTTTATGTGACGATGGAAATCAAGAGGCAATCCAATAATGGATATTCATTGTGTCACAAGTTGTGTCCATGTTTCGTATCTAAATAGACTTCCCTATTATAATGTAACGGCCCGACAAAAGCTCGACGCTCGAATTTTCAACAATGATACAACATCCTGTATCACTTGCCAAAAACCCAAGTATCGAACCCCTAACTGTTAATATAAAGAAGTTAGAGGGTGAGAAAAGAAAGAAAGAAATGTTAGAATAGAAGAAAGAAGAAGAACACACCAGAATCTCACAGCGGAGTGAACAAATATAATACATCAAATCTCTTCATAGAAAAAAAGAAACTGTATATATACATACCAATCATCAGAGTACATCATGTATCAGACACAACGGAAATACACTTTATATAACTAATGGTGAAGCCTCCTGCTTTCAGCCCCTGGAACTCCAAGCGAAAACTAACCTGTAATATACTCGGTCTGACCCGAGCACATTTGATTTAAAACAAAATTCACCGGGTCAGTCTGGAATACTATCAGTGATAAATTCATAACACAAACAACTTGTTTAACTTTGGAAATCCTTTGAAATAAGAGGATAATAGTAAGACCAGTCCACACATAAACACAGACAGTTTTTACCTTACTATAACCCAAACCATTTTCGAAACCAATATCTTGTTCTGATATTATAATAGTGTCTATTAACCACAAATAAATAACAATCTAGTAGAACGCTTGCATCTCACGCTCCACATATATAGTATACAAGTCAAAAACCGCGGGCGCTTATTGGAAATTTGATTCCGACTATGACAAGGTATGGGACCACCTGCCGATAGTGTATCTCTAGAGGCGAATACACTGGATTCAACAAGAACATCTTGCAACCCGGCCCACACATGACTGACCACTCATTTCGCTTGAGTGTATCAAATGTATATCACCAACGGTTGGGCTCAAACCACCGTTTCCCGAAAAGGGACAGCATCGATAGATTAAAGAAGCAAAAGGAATTTCTCTAGATAGGTGATTATACACCCTAATGGGAGCGACCCACATAGCCATGCTGCCTGCCCAATTTTTGTCATTTCCCGGTTGGTAAGGCTTGAGGCTACGCTTTACCATCACATCAGATTCACTTTGAATGCCACATTGTCAGATCCATCTAATCACTGATTGACGCCTACAACAATACATTACGCGTTAGCTAAAGAAGTTTCCTTCTCCGCTTCCACTCTTGGTACATTTGAAGAAATCAATATATGTGACCGTCTGGAAATACTCTGTCAGACACTCATCAGTACAAGTCATCCAGGAACAGGATGAACCGAAGGTACTCTCCTACCGCATCCTATATAGGAATCACCCCAAGGATCAGTAGCGAGAACTCCTTGCAACCCGTATATTTCAACCGTGACAGAACCCCAGTATATCTCTGCGTTGACTCATAGATTGTTAGTGGTTCTTCCATTTATGAAGATATACGGTCTTCAATGCTCCATCTTCATTGCCTTCCAATTAGTCGCGAATGTACAGTTGATTCGAAGTGGTTTTGGGTCCAGTTCCCATCCCGGTCTCTTCGAAAACAACTCGAAAAAAGGTAAGCAGAATATTCCATTTGATAGTCGGTTGTTTAACTATCAAATCTTAACAGTGATGTGAAGTACATTGGCAGCTCAGGTCGTTTATATTAAAACACTCCATTAAACCATTTCATCGATTCTTATAATCTTAACAGTGATGTGAAGTACATTGGCAGCTCAGTTCGCCTAGCAGCAAAACGACGTCATAACCGATGGATTTTACACCATCACTGCCAATCACTTAATCAATACTATCGATTGATTAAAAACACAACATGATCAACAACCATTCAACCATTAACATTCAACGGATTTTGATGTCAATTTGGGGTTTAATCAGTTTATGTGTAAATAGTATAAAAATAAACACATATAAAATATTTGAGGAATCCGGTCGGATTCCTCCAACCGGTTCTTCCCTGCATCACAGACGGTTATAACATTTCACGATAGTATATAACTTTAAATAAATAAATTAATGATGATAATGTAATCACAGCAACACTTAAATCAACCATAAGCAACCAAAGCAGCCAATCAAACAATTTGTATTTTTATATGGATTTATCACATCACAGTAGTCCAGAAAAGTGTGGGAATTAACTCACCAGTGATTACGGTTGACGATAGACATGTTTGTTCCTTTTAATTTGCAACGAACGTTCAAAATTTGCTGAATTTCAACTACTTCAAATCAGTACCTAGTCAGTGCCATCGTCTAGGTCTCGTCCCTGCGATCCCAACGGATCCTGTTTCATCGATTTTCGTTAACGTATGAAGAAGATATTGCGTTTTAAAGTTTGTAAAGTTTAACGAGATATTAATTAAATAATTAAATTATTAATTTAACCTTAATCAAAACAAAACCGCTAATTACCTCTTAATTATAATCCATGTCAGCACCGATCATTTGTGTTCACGCGTTTTCTTTTCTGGCATTTCTCAAACCCGATTCACCCCATATTGATACCAATGGACCCAAACCGCCATCTTCCTCCGCCGGTCGCGTTGTCATTGACGAACCTGGGCCCACCTCGTCAACCCCACACGAACCGCCTATCCGTACTCTTCCCATGCCAGTATCCCCGTGCCCCCCCCATCGACTGAGCTCATCGGAAAAGCCCTCGAAACAAAACCCGTTCATGGGCCATTCGCCGCCACCACAGGCCACGATAGGCCACCGTACTACCACCGATCGAGGCGCCTCACTTCCAGCTTCCACCACCTCCAGGCGCTCGACCACCACGACCCCTCCAGCCATCGAAAACAACTTAAATCCGTCCACCACTTCAAATGAAAACCCAAAAATGTTCACCTCCGTTCAACCTCAATTACCGATCACCACAGCCCATTTCAGGTACCCCGACCATAGCCAAAATTGAAGGCCTCTGTAACAACCCATATTTTGAATAACATGTTATAACATAAATCAAGGCAGAATTAAATATTAAAACCTAAACAAAGGGAAACGGGCTGTGCCAATGCGTTCGTCTCGGAAAAATACGCGAAATAGAGTCCGAGTTTTCGAAAATCGGAGTCCGTATGACCCAGTTATGGCCCTTCAAAGTTTTCAGAAAATTTCAAGTTAAAAAACAGTTCAAATTTCAAATCTGGAGCCAAACAGACTGGGCGGGAAAATTTCTCGCCCAGCCCCCAAGTCAACTGGGGAGTCGACTTGGGAGTCGACACACCCTAGGTGGTGTCGACTGCCCAGTCGACACCCCTGTCGACTTGGTTGGTCGGCCAGTTTGGCCTGGTGCAACTGCTGTCCACTTTGAGTCATGTTTTGAGGCCTGTGACGAGATTTGATGGCTCAGATCTAAACTAGGGTTAATCCTATGGCCTAAACTAACCTAAACTTCTATAAAAAGACCCTAAACCCCACCCTAAATCACCATAAATCAATCCTACAACTAGGTTATGCCAAAATGCTCCTTGATCATGGCCTCCATCTTCATAACATGGACTCCATCTCCTTCATGAAAGTTTGAGTGTTCTAAGCTAGTAAAAGAGCCATCTTTCTTCATACAAATCAAAGGAGCTTCTTATTTCTCAAGACAACTTGGAGCTTATATTCATTTGGGGATTTCTAGTGTGGCTTCGTCTCAATCTTGTTTTATTTTGTTCTAGTCTTCTTAGCCAAGCTTTGTAAGCCCTCCTCTACTCTTAGATCTAAACTATGAACTTAATATGACATGTAGCAAGTTGAAATGAGACTTTTGTGTTATGCTTGCCTTGGATTTCATGCATAGATTTATGCATGACTCTTTTGATCTATGTTTGTGGATCTAATGTTTACCTATCATGAATCTAGTACCATTTATGTTGACTTTTGGGTGGAAAGTTATGAGCTTTATGTGGTGATTGTGCATAAATGCAACATAGAACCCCTCATGACCTTGATATTAACTTGCCATGATGGACCTATATGCTAATCACAAGTTTATCACCCTATTTGCCAAGTTTAATGCCATACATGTGTATATTGGAATTGGACCTAAGTGCAATATTTGCCTTGAACCTATCATTGTATGCATAGATCTATTCATGTCTCTCTTGATCTATGATTGTGGACCTATCATGAACCTAGTACCGTTCATGTTGACCTTGGGAAAAATGCTATGAAATAGATTATGGCTTATGCATGTTAACAAACCTTAACCCCTCATGTTCCTTAACATGCATATGATGATATTGAACCTATTTGCTATGCACAAGTTAGGATTGTCACCCTATGTCAACTATTACCATGTTACCACCCTATTTTCTAATTATGCTATCATACATGTTTGTGGCCAAAACACCCTTATGCTATTATGCATGCTTGAGGCCAAAGAACCCTTATGCTATTTGATATGTTTGGGGCCAAGTCACCTTTTATGCTATCATACATGTTGAGGCCATATGCTAGTATGTTGAACCCCTTTTGGCTCAAATATCACCATGTTTAACTTGCGATAGACTTTGCCATCTTATGCCCACCTTGTCATATTCTTATGTTTCCCCTTTTGATCTATTTGCATTGATGCGAACTTACGTACGATGGGGTTACGTTATGGGTAAACTTAAATGACATGAAACATGACTTGAAAATATGACATGTGATTATACTTGAAACATGAACATGGACATGACATGTAGAAAACATGAAAGTGGACAACTCGAGGTTGGGTTGAGTTTGTAGCATAAATCTACCCGGAACCGACCGGCTTAACTAGTGGGTACAAACAATAGGACCCAATGTGAGTAGTTGGTCATATCGCACGTAAAACCCGAGGTTAGACTAGGTTGTGGTGTAAAGCTACCCGGACCCGCCCGGCTTAACTAGTAACCACAACAAAGTCTAATGTGAGAGGTTGGGGTGCATTAAGTTAATTAATGCCACATGGTAGGGTTAAGTCATGGACTACTTGAATACTTAACCAATTAAACACGATCGATTGGTAGGGTTAAGTCATGGACTACTTGAAAACTTAACCAATTAAACACGATGGATTGGTAGGGTTAAGTCATGAACTACTTGAATATACTTAACCAGTTGAACACGATGTATTGATAGGGTTAATTCATGAACTGCTTGGATACACTTGACCAACTCAATACATGGTTAGGATAGGGTTAACCACAGTTAACCCATTTAAAACCCTAGTTACGTGGTCCTTTTCAGTAGTAACATACTTGGGAGTATCTGGATACCCTGGACTAGGCTAGGGTGGGGGCACGATTACTAACTGATTGTAAGAGACCAAAAGAGACGGCTGAATAGTGCACTAGTTATGTTCAGGCGGACCATGGTCGTGCACATTAAGTCCGGAGTTGAACATGGGCACCGGTAGGTTTAGACTGTGCGTGCTTGATTTGTGTCTGTGGTTTACACCCTAGGACTAGATACACCCTAGGGTGGACCTTGCACAGTTAACTACATTCCATGATTAGGCCGTATGACACCGATACATGACGAGTTAGGCTTATAGGGAGCCGATCGACAAGACCGAGTAGTTGGACCTTGATTTAGGTCATCTCATGAGTTTGGGCCAATATTGGGCTAAGGGATCATTTCTTGTTTATACTTGACATGGATTAGAATACTAGTACACCTGGTGCAACTTAACCTTGTATAGGTGATGCCACTCTTGTTAACTTTTCACCATGCCAGTTATCATCCTATGTTTCATCTCTGTTTTACATGTCCAGTTAACTTTATTAGTTTTTATGCTAATAGTAGGTAGGACTTACCAGTCTTTTTGACTGACCTGTTTTCCTTTCGCCTCTTTTCTTCCGTTTCCCCCCCCCCCACCAGGTTATCAGGGTGGGAACACTAGCACATAGCTTGGATCTTTAGCTTGCTTTCTAGATAGCTCATGTATGGTTTGGACTTGAGCTCGCTATGGCTTTACCACGTCTACTTTGGGGATAGTTTACTTTATGTTATTTCCAGTTTTCAGTTTATGTTTCTAGACTTGTAGTAGTTGGAAAATAATGACTAAGTACTTTGATGTAACTTGACTATGGTTTTGAAATAGTAATTTTATCTGCTGCTTTATTTACTCTGTTTTACTTATATGTTCTGTCTTTTGATATCTCATGCATGTTTACCTTGACAAACATCCCTCCAAAGCTAGTGTTCTTGCAAGAGTGACCCTGGCGGAGGTGGGGTGTTACATTTGGTATCAGAGCCTAAGGTTTTACTAGACTGGACAAAAGTTTTTAAAACATACCTTTTGAAAAACTATTTTCAAAACCAATTAAGTATTTTCCAAGAAAAGTCTAGTTTATTTTAAAAGGCTATTCCCCAAAAGCCATTAGCACTATCCTTAGTTTCCTCTTTATGAATCTATCTTTTTCTTCGTTTCAGTATGACCGATAATTTTGCCATTCTGGAGGGCGTACCAGTACCTATTTGGTTTAGAAGGTATATGGAGGCAAGGGCGAATGAAGCTGGCCCCGCGGACATTCCTCCTCCTTTCCCGTGGCTAATATTCCTCCTCCTCCCGTAGCTGAGGTTCCTCCTCCTCCTCCTCAGCATCAACAAGCGGATTTCGCGAAGATTTGCAAGGACTTTAAGGCGATGGGTGGCAAGAATTTTATTGGGACGGAGACTTTTGTTGAGGCAAGAAACTGGTTAAAGAAAACTGAAGACCTCTTTGCTATCTTTGATATGGAAGACCATAGGAAAGTTCTGTTGGCGGTATGGCTGTTGAAAGGGGAAGCTGCATATTGGTGGGTAGTCACCACCACTACTAGACCAATTCAAACTTGGGATGATTTTAGGAGAAGGTTTGGACTGAGGTTTCTATCATCAGCAGAAGAGAACCTTCAGATGGAGAGGTTCCTATCTCTAAAGCAAGGGGACATGATAGTTAGGGAATACGTGGATATGTTTAATCAACTTGCTCGGTTCGGTCTAGACTTGGTTAACACAGCTTAGAAGAAGGCCTTACACTTTGCTCTAGGATTGAATGAGCCATTGCACAGTTTGGCTATGTCCCATATACCCATGGGGGCGACCTTCGAGAGTTTGGTGAATATGGCCCTGCTTCAAGAGGAAGATAAGAGTGGCAAGAAAGAGGTCAAGGCAAGAGGAAAGATTCCGAGAAAGGAGACAAGAACGACAAGAAGGGAAACAAAGGCAACAACAACAACAAGGCAAGAGAGACAAGAAAGTGCAACTTCTGTAGGATCACTGGGCACATAACCAAAGACTGTAAGAAGAAGAAGAGGAAGCTGGGCGTATGCTTTCAGTGTGGAGAGTCTGGACACTATAGTAAGGATTGCCCGAAAAAGCGAGGACAAGGGAAAAGGCAAACTCGGCGAGCAGGACCCTCTGGAGGGCAGTTGTAGGCTCTCCTCGCTATTCCAGCTTTTGATCGAGGTAGTGTTTCTATAGAAAGCCATGTTTACATTTCTGATTTCCCTGTTCGTACCTTATTTGATTCTGGCGCATCGCATAGTTTTATTTCTGATCTTGTTGAAAGTTTGCACCTAAGTACTAGTCTAGTTGAAAATCCCGTTAGTATTTCAAATCTGATTGGGGGTTCCGCCCATCTATCTGTGATTTGTATGGATTTGAAAATATCTATCTTGAGCGTAGAATTCATGTGTAATGCTTATGTTCTCGGGTTTATGGGACACCGGTTGATTTTGGGCATGGATTGGTTGTGTAGTTATGGAGCCATTCTCGATTGCGAGCATATGGTAGTGAGGCTTATGACTCGCCTTGGCAATACCCTAGAGATTTCTTGTAACCCTATGGATCTCGTCATGTTATGTTATCTTGAATCCCTCGACTCGTCTAGTGACAATCTTCAATCTTTGAGGGTGGTCCGAGAATATCCTGATGTTTTTGATGAGGTGAAGGGGTTACCCCCTAAACGCGAGATAGACTTACGTATTTATCTGGTTGATAATGCCAAGCCAGTTTCATTGCATGTTAGGCACATGGCCCCGCGAGAAAGAAGAGAGCTTAGCAAGCAAATCAAGGAGTTGCTTGAGAAAAATTTCATTAGGCGAAGCATTTCAGAATGGGGTGTTCCGGTGGTAGTCGCTACTAAGGCGGATGGTTCGCTTCGTCTATGTGTTGATTATTGTGAGTTGAACAAGCTGACAAAGAAGAATAGACACCCATTACCGAGGATTGATGATCTCTTTGACCAGCTGGTTGGTGCTTCTGTATTCTCTCAGCTCGATCTAGCCACCGGATTCCATCAGCTTAGAGTGGCTGAGGATAGTATTGATAAGACTGCGTTTAGGACTCCAGATGGATTCTTTGAATGGCTAGTCATGCCGTTCGGTTTGACTAATGCACCTGCATACTTTGTTGATTTGATGAGTAGGGTGTTCAGGGAGTTCGTTAATAAGTTTGTGGTTGCTTTCGTGGATGATATTCTGGTCTTCTCTAAGGACGAGGAAGAACATGCTACACACCTCAAGGAGGTTATGGATACGCTTAGAGCTCATCAGTTGAAAGCCAAGTTCTCTAAATGCCATTTTTGGAGAAAGGAAGTTCGGTTTCTTGGACATATAGTTAGGATTAAGGTGTCCACTTAGTTGACCAAACTTTCTGGGCTTTATGGGATATGGGTCATAGTTGATAGACTTACGAAGAGTGCTCATTTCATTCCAGTAAAGAGCAAGAGGACCGCATCTTGGCTAGCATCTGTTTATCTTCGAGAGATAGTGTGATTGCATGGAGTTCCTTCTAGCATAGTTAGCGATCGTGACCCAATCTTCACTAGCCAATTTTGGAGTAGTTGCAAGAAGTGATGGGTACGCGATTGAATCTAAGTACGGCCTATCACCCACAGACGGATGGTCAGACCGAAAGGGTGAATAGGGTACTAGAAGATCTGTTGAGGCTATGCATTCTTGACTTTGGTGGCACTTGGAAAGATCATCTTCCTCTCATAGAGTTTGCTTATAATAACAGCTACCAGGCAAGCATAGGAATGGCACCATTCGAAGCTTTGTATGGGAGGCCGTGCAAGTCATCAACATGTTGGTGGGAGACGACGGATATGCTTATACTTGGGCCCGACATGATAAGGGACACATCCGAGAAGGTTGAGTTGATTCGAAGGCGGATGAAAATGGCCCAAGACAGACAAAAAAATCCTATGCAGACAGGCGAAGGACAGACTTAGAGTTTGAAGTTGGAGATATGGTCTTTGTGAAGGTTTCTCCTTTGCAAAATGTGGTTCGTTTTGCAGCAGTTGGGAAGTTGGCACCAAGGTTCGTAGGACCCTTCCCTATCATAGAGAGGATTGGGAAGATGGCTTATAAGGTGGAATTGCCCGAGAAGCTGGCCGGAGTGCACAATGTTTTTCATGTCTCGCATCTCCGAAAGTGCCTACATGAGTCAGTCGAGGTAGTTGAGCCTAGCATTCTTGAAGACATGGAGGTAGAGAAAGAGGCAACCTTGAGGCGAGCTCCGATTCATATCTTGGGAACAGAGATCAAGAAACCGAGGAATCGAGAAGTCAAGTTAGTAAAGGTTCAGTGGAGTGAAGCCGATGAAGATGCAACTTGAGAAACCGAGGAGAAGATGCGTGGGCTTTATCCATTCCTTTTTGAGGGTACATTCTCAATCTCTTTTCCGAGTTAGCATATCTTTCTTTTGCTGTCCATGTTTATCTTGTTATCTCGTTAATCTTGTCATGAGAACCTTAGGTAGAAACCCTTTGGATGAAACATGTATTTGAAACATGTTATGCTTGATGTTTGCAAGTGGTTGCAAGTGTTTGCAAGTGGATACTCGTGGATGCATGATACACATTAGGCACTAAGATCGGCTCACACACTTTCATATTGCATGTGCATGAGTGCTTATACTTATTCATGGATGAAACTTGTTATGCTATCACGTGGATGTTACATATGGATGAATGTTATGTGCACTCATATAGAGATTATGAATTATGTTAGGAATTTGCATACATATGGGCTCATTTCACTAACATACTTTGCATTAAGGAGGTTTACTGAATCAGTAACCGCCTGATTTTCGCATTAGATAAGTACATATACACACACCTTTGCATATGATCATACAACATTTAGAATCTGTTAAGGACAATGACTGCTCGTGGATGATGTTTTGAGTAGATGGATGATGGATGGTAGGATACGTTCTTCCTAACTTGAAGATTTCGGGGACGAAATCCTTTAAGGTGGGGAGAATGTAACAACCCGTATTTTGAATAACATGTTATAACATAAATCAAGGCAGAATTAAATATTAAAACCTGAACCAAGGGAAACGGCTGTGCCATTGCGTTCGTCTCGGAAAAATACATGAAATAGAGTCCGAGTTTTCGAAAATCGGAGTCCGTATGACCCAGTTATGGGCCGTCAAAGTTTTCAGAAAATTTCAAGTTCAAAAACAGTTCAAATTTCAAATCTGGAGCCAAACAGACTGGGCGGGAGAATTTCCAGCCCAGCCCCCAAGTCGACTGGGGAGTCGACTTGGGAGTCGACACACCCCAGGTGGTGTCGACTGCCCAGTCGACACCGCTGTCGACTTGGGTGGTCGGCCAGTTTGGCATGGTGCACCTGCTGTCCACTTGGGTGGTCGGCCAGTTTGGCCTGGTGCACCTGCTGTCCACTTTGAGTCATGTTTTGAGGACTGTGACGAGATTTGATGGCTCAGATCTAAACTAGGGTTAATCCTATGGCCTAAACTAACCTAAACTTCTATAAAAAGACCCTAAACCCTACCCTAAATCACCACAAATCAATCCTACAACTTGGTTATGCCAAAATGCTCCTTGATCATGGCCTCCATCTTCATAACATGGCCTCCATCTCCTTCATGAAAGTTTGAGTGTTCTAAGCTAGTAAAAGATCCATCTTTCTTCATACAAATCAAAGGAGCTTCTTATTTCTCAAGACAACTTGGAGCTTATATTCATTTGGGGATTTCTAGTGTGGCTTCGTCTCAATCTTGTTTTATTTTGTTCTAGTCTTCTTAGCCAAGCTTTGTAAGCTCTCCTCTACTCTTAGATCTAAACTATGAACTTAATATGACATGTAGCAAGTTGAAATGAGACTTTTGCGTTATTCTTGCCTTGGATTTCATGCATAGATTTATGCATGAATCTTTTGATCTATGTTTGTGGACCTAATGTTTACCTATCATGAATCTAGTACCATTTATGTTGACTTTTTGGTGGAAAGCTATGAGCTTTATGTGGTGATTGTGCATAAATGCAACATAGAACCCCTAATGACCTTGATATTAACTTGCCATGATGGACCTATATGCTAATCACAAGTTTATCACCCTATTTGCTAAGTTTAATGCCATAAATGTGTAGATTGGAATTGGACCTAAGTGCAATATTTGCCTTGAACCTATCATTGTATGCATAGATCTATTCATGTCTCTCTTGATCTATGATTGTGGACCTATCATGAACCTAGTACCGTTCATGTTGACCTTGGAAAAAATGTTATGAAATGGATTATGGCTTATGCATGTTAACAAACCTTAACCCCTCATGTTCCTTAACATGCATATGATGATATTGAACCTATTTGCTATGCACAAGTTAGGATTGTCACTCTATGTCAACTATTACCATGTTACCACCCTATTTGCTAATTATGCTATCATACATGTTTGTGGCCAAAACACCCTCATGCTATTATGCATGCTTGAGGCCAAAGCACCCTTATGCTATTTGATATGTTTGGGGCCGAGTCACCTTTTATGCTATCATACATGTTGAGGCCATATGCTAGTATGTTGAACCCCTTTTGCCTCAAATATCACCATGTTTAACTTGCGATAGACTTTGCCATCTTATGCCCACCTTGTCATATTCTTATGTTTCCCCTTTTGATCTATTTGCGTTGATGCGAACTTACGTGCGATGGGGTTACGTTATGGGTAAACTTAAATGACATGAAACATGACTTGAAAATATGACATGTGATTATACTTGAAACATGAACATGGACATGACATGTAGAAAACATGAAATTGGCCAACTCGAGGTTGGGTTGAGTTTGTAGCATAAATCTACCCGGAACCGACTGGCTTAACTAGTGGCTACAAACAATAGGACCCAATGTGAGTAGTTGGTCATATCGCACGTAAAACCCGGTGTTAGACTAGGTTGAGGTGTAAAGCTACCCGGACCCGCCCGGCTTAACTAGTAACCACAACAAAGTCTAATGTGAGAGGTTGGGGTGCATTAATTTAATTAATGCCACATGGTAGGGTTAAGTCATGGACTACTTGAATACTTAACCAATTAAACACGATCGATTGGTAGGGTTAAGTCATGGACTACTTGAAAATTTAACCAATTAAACACGATGGATTGGTAGGGTTAAGTCATGAACTACTTGAATATACTTAACCAGTTAAACACGATGTATTGATAGGGTTAAGTCATGAACTGCTTGGATACACTTGACCAACTCAATACATGGTTAGGATAGGGTTAACCACACTTAACCCATTTAAAACCCTAGTTACGTGGTCCTTTTCAGCAGTAACCTACTTGGGAGTATCTGGTTACCCTGGACTAGGAAAGGGTAGGGCACGATTACCGACTGATAGTAAGAGACCAAAAGAGACGGCTGAATAGTGCACCAGTTAAGTTCAGGCGGACCATGGTCGTGCACATTAAGTCCGGAGTTGAACATGGGCACCTGTAGGTTTAAACTGTGCGTGCTTGATTTGTGTCACCTTAGGACTGGATACACCCTAGGGTGGACCTTGCACAGTTAACTACATTCCATGATTAGGCCGTATGACACCGATACACGACGAGTTAGGCTTATAGGGAGCCGATCGACTAGACCGAGTAGTTGGACCTTGATTTAGGTCATCTCATGAGTTTGGGCCAAAATTGGGCTAAGGGATCATTTTTTGTTTATACTTGACATGGATTAGAATACTAGTACACCTGGTGCAACTTAACTGAAACGACCCGAACTTCCCCGGTCTCCGAAGAGAAGAGAAAGAACGAATTGTCTTGAGAACACGACAAAATAGAACGCAGACGGAAGAACTTTTCATTGTATATTACAACAATGCATCAGATTACAAGAATATTCAGAGTATGAATAAATATTACACAGATATAACAGAGATTTAAGTTACATTTAAATACATCGCAGCGGAAAATAATTCAATACAGAACTAGAAGAGATATACGGATACAAAGCTTTCCGGATATCAATCCAGCTGTAAACCAGAATCCTGTGAATATAAATCTGCAAAACCAAAACTACTAGTTGCCCGTGTCAAAATAAGGGCACCCAGAGTTTAGGTTAAAACAATAAACTCCAGGTCAGTCATGGGACTGGTGTGAGAACTAAAACAGTTATAAATCTTTATTTTAAAGTTAGGCAAATCTAGGGACCACGCCGTATAACACGGAATGGGTTTCCTCCCAAGGATACCAGTGCATAAAATAAACAGCGCAATGCTAAATGAAGAAAAATGAAGCTGTTATAAGACCCAGGTCCTATCACACAATGCAACGCAAGCCGGGGGATAGGGTTTTCCCTTATAACAGCCAAAGAATGCTTGGTACGTTTTAAAACAAATCATTTGATACTATTATCAGTGTATTGTGTATAAAACAACTTCAAATCATAAGTATCAATCATAGGCGGCATGGGTACCATATATCATGTCGCCATATATAGGTTATACAATCAAAATCGCAAATGTCACGTATTTGGAAATTGGATTTCCACCTATGAACCGAGGCAAAAGATAGTCCTCAACCGATTCGAGATGCTCTAGCCCGTGTCTCAGGATCAGAGCTCGAGTGACCCTTGGATCGTCAGGGCCGGTCCACCGATGTGGATTAAAATGCCTGAACACTGCGTTTCCCCACCCTTTGGGGTGTCAATGAGCCAACAAATGACTCCATCGGTTCGAGAACGACCGATATATCCGAGGCGCCTCGCAACAGCAACAACCACATAAGTCAAACTCTTCAGGGCGTGTAAAACCACTGACGCCACTTTTTAGCTAGAAGGAAACGCATGCCCTCCCTGAGGTCCGTCTCCCGTTTTTGGTTCATACTGGGTGTGATACTCGCGAAGTAAAACGTTACACAAAGCTACGCCACAAAGGTCGTGCTTTGATCATTAACCACAAGACTTTGCTTTTCAACAGAAGCCTTGATCATTTGCCACTTAGGCATGTCACACAGGCAATTCACTCTATGCATTTGATATCCATCAGTATATAACCCCTGAGCTCGTACGTCTCAGAGAAGGGCGTTAAGCAAGAGAATAAATTCTCCGCCGCCAAACAGATATATATTTAATAGAGATCAATCACACAGACTAAAATCCAATGTCAGACACACGGTCCATTTACAAGTTCGTTCTAGGTCTGAACGAAACCGGAGGCACCTAGTACCCCGCATATCCATCGATCTCCAAGTACGTCTGGACGATCACCAACTGTTTCCATCTTCTTGGGTGTACAGCCCAATCAAGATCATCAGTAATCACCCAAACGACGTGAAGACTTCTGGTCTTCGACCACCGTCTTCATCTTCGACTTATCGTCGAATTGATTATTCAGAATGGGTATAAACCCGGCCTTTCCGAACAACCATCGTATATTAAAGATAAATGTTACACAAACACAACATACGCCTCATTCCAATTTATCAGTCACTAACCGTAAATTAATCAAGAGAATAATTCCCCAAATATTAACCCCGAAGGCCGAAACCAACATCAGATCAATATCCAGAAAACCATTCTGCTTAGCTAACCGATAGTTAGTTTCTAAATTTCACATTCATAGGGAAAGGTTCCCATTAATTTTATCCAAGATAAATTTCTTGAATTTATTCTTTAATCTATTTTTGAATATCAATTCAAACTAGTCGGGATTAGCGAACCTTACCGAAGTAATCATTTGTTTCAATTTCCGAATCCCAACCTATTCATCCCATGAAGTAAAACAGGTTATACTTCATATCTAACACCACGGTGTTATCGGTAAATTCAATTACCATTTCACGTTCAAATCTAATTAAAGATTTAACTATCGCCTGGAGCAAAACTGGTGGTACTCCATTTTCGATCTTTTCAATCTAATTAAAGATTCATTAAAACTCCACTTAGTTTTAATCTTTAACTGGGTTAAAGAATCAGTGTCATTTAAAGCACAGTTCACGATAAACCCAAAATCACATTCATTAATTATCGGGTTAAAGAACGAGTGTTATTTAAAACACTGTCCACGATAAACCCAAAAATCAATATCAATTCAATTCCAATTAAATATTATTTAATTGGTACACTTCATTAAATCTAAATAAAAAGATTTAATCTTTTCTCAACTGGGTTCAAGAACAGTGTTAATGAAGACACCATTCACGACAAACCCAAATCACATTTGATATTCAATACGAGGCTCTGAATAGAAAATATATCGGCTTATATGCAATATCAAATTCTACGATTAACAAATGTCGTATTGGAAATAACGATATAAATATATATCTTTAAAATTTCCATAACAACATCCGCATAATCACGAATTCCAACATCGAAATATTCCGAAGACAATTTCGATTCAAATCCACTCCAATGCAATCATTGGAAATTCTGGTTATTTTTAAAACCCTTTCAAATTCAATTTATTTATTTAAAAATAAATTGGATTGTAATTCTAGTTCAAAACTAGTTCATTTCGATAAAAATCTATTTTTATCTTTTCAAATATGGAGTTTTTCATCCCAATTCTTTCTAAATCATTTCTTATGATTTTACACAAATTATTACTATTTTTAATAATTTTATCAAGGCCCGTACAGTCGATTTCCATCAACGGCCATCGAACTGCACTTACAGCGACCTTTTTCAAATTTGATTTGGACGTATCTCCAAATCCAACCGTTAGATTTCAAATTCCTAATATTTGTTAGAAAGCTCTTTTTGATACGAACCCAACGGTTCCGGTTTTAGGAGAATCGGACGGTCGGATCTCCCGTAATGTCCGTTTGAAATAAATGGTCGAAATTCACGAACTGCCGCGGCGCGGCGCGTTCTATTCAGGCCATTATAATATATATATAATATATATTATATATACTTTGTCGATTTCAATTTAAAACGTGCTTTATAAATCGTTTTTCAATTCATTTTCAAAGCGGTTTCAACTTCATATTCAATTTCAAATCAAAATTGAATATTCCAACCTAAATTTGTTTTAAATTCATTTCAAATCGATTTTAATTCAAATTGATTTCTAATTCAATTTCAGTTCTAATTCAATTCAATTCAATTTGAAATCGTTTTATATTCAATTCAATTCAAAATCGTTTTATATTCAATTCCTTTCGAAATCGTTTTATACTCAATTCCTTTCGAAATCGTTTTATATTCAATTCCTTTGGAAATCGTTTTATATTCAAATCATTTCGAATTCGTTATCTATTCAAATCATTTTTAATTCGTTATCTATTCTATTAAAATTCAGATTTCATTTCGAAATATTCGATTTCGAAATCACCTTTCAATATTCACTTTAAAATGGATAAAATCGCTATAAATATCGTTCACGTCAAAATGGCGTCAATCTACTCAACACGGCTTCATATATTCCTTTATTCTATTCAACAAATGAATATTTATTTTTGTCAACACACGACTAATCTCAACGAATGAGTACTGTCCACGTGTGACTATTTTTGTTAAATTTATTTCATTCAACACATGACTAATCTGAACGAATGAGTACAGTCAACACATGAACCTTTACTTTATAATATTCTTTATCTTCTAAATTGGAATGAGGCCCAATCAATTACCATATAAAGTTAATTATATGGATTTTCATACATCACACGTATATGATAGCATTGAAAAATAATCAACCATCAACCAAAGTGCACTACACTGTATAAGCATCAAATATAGATATCTAACGCTCATAACAGCCTGTCAATCAAACGATCGACATATTTAATCAATCAGGATGAGTGAACTTCAAATTTCATCCCAACACCCGTGTAGGGTTTCAATCAACAAACACGCATTTTATTTGTGCAGTTGGGAGATGTGTGAAATTTATCGTCCCAATCCATATCAGTCAAATGGGTGTACATCAACAAATCGTTTTGATTTGTAAATGAATATGTTATTTTATTCATTTCTAATAAAAATGATATTTTTATTTTTCTAACATATTTTAGAAAATTTCGGCGGCATAACGGCACGATACTAGAAACGGGATAAGGCCTAGCCTTGTCCCCGGTCTAATAATGGCCACCGCCATACCCATATCAATCAAATCACTTTCGTTATTCAAACCACAAAATTTGGAGTAAGGGTCTAACCTAGCCTTACTCCTTCGCCTTATAACGGCGCACGTCTAATCCTAACCAATGTATCGATTCGATTTTTCACACCACAAACCGCATTCAAACCAATATCACAATCAATCACCAAACAGCCAAACAAACAAGTCCATGGTCTGTGGACAATGGTGTCGGGTGCTACTAAACACCGTCTGCATCCTAGTATATATTTATAACTAGAAATAAATTTAGAGTGAGAAGTTCTCACCGATTGCTTAACCAACGCCACGACTCTTCTGATGTAGAATGTAACACCCCCTCCTTCGCTAGGGTCACTCGCAAAGGAATGCACTAGCTTTAGAGGGGCATTATTGGTAAACATGCACAGAAATATCACAAGACAGAACATATATAGATAGCGGAAGTAAAATCAAACTTTCATAGCATGAATAAATAAGGTCTAAAGCCATTTTACATCAGAGTACATCAAAACCTGTCTTGCAATGGTAAAGAAGCATAAAGACTTCTTAAATAAATTATTTCCCCAAATAAAACAGTAAAGTAGCCATAGCCAAGAGAGTCCAAGCCATCCATGATGACCTTCAAACAGAAGAAGTCCGAGCCAAACAGCGTTGTTTCCTCCCTGTAACCTGGGGGGGGGGGGGGAAATGGAAGAAAAGAGGCGAAACAAAACGGGTCAGTCAAAAAGACTGAGTAAGTCCTACCTACTTCCAGTATAAAAACAGGTAAAAGTAACATGACATGCATAAACTGAAAGTAAACATAAGGATAACTACAAGATAGATAAACTCAGCCAGGGTAGCCGGTTGACTCCCGTGGCAAAGTGAACTGAGGTATCATGACGACTCTGGTGTTATGATAAGCCAAGGTATCACATCACTAGACCTCTGTCACGTACATTATCCCAAGGTATCTGCCCCGTCTAACATTCCCCGGTATCTATTATGGATATTCTTCCTAGTTCTAACACATATATCTGCTCTACACCTTCCGCCCTAGTATCCCAGCCTTGTTATGTGTTAACCAGGAATGTCCCTTACTCAAAGTCGTGAATGGTCCATGTCAACCTAATATATCGCATGTATATAGTTACTTAAGTCATATGTTCCCTTCCCATGTATATAAGTTCAGTCCCTTACCGTACCTCGTACGGGCTTCCTCATGTCGTATTATCCTTGAACTCATTTGGACTGTCACCCTTGTTCTAGCTAGGCTCTTCCATATGAATCATCGTTTGAACTACTAGGACCTACGCCACCTAGCACCACTAGGGATTACGCTTACCTATTGCACGCTTCCGTATTTCGGTTTGGGTTAAACCACCTAGGCCTCTAGGGATTACGCCAACCCTCAAACGCGCCCCTTTTTCCCACGCATTCATCGCGAACCGTTTTTCTATAACTGTATGCACATGTATCGCATCGTGCCATCCGAGTCCTGTCACAGGACAAACCAAGAAATACAGGACTCGGTCGGGAGCTTTAGATTTATCTGCCGATGCAGATACTAAGGTCTGCTTTTCTACACGTGGCTATGGTCCCACGAGACCCCTCCCTCAACTAGTGAAAGGCAACACAAGAGAAAATCTTGCATGAGAACTACACTCCGGCCAGCCCACAACCTACGGCCTACCTCACCCATAATTAGATAGCAATTATGGTCTGTTGGGTGTTCCCTGCCTTTCCGTACGTATACGCTTGACTCAAGATGGTAGATGATCGACGAACTTGCTATCTCGGGCACCTTATGTATTCGTCGACTCACTGCTATCCACCCCAGTCTTTAGGTCGCTCGCATAGCAACCAAGGCATATTCTTGGTTCTTCTACCGCAGACCTCAACCTCCCGTGAGCCTAGTATAATGACCTGGCATCTCACGGAGGGATCCCAAGAATATCCTCACGTTCCCCGAAGCCGCTGCTTCGTTACCCAATTCGTTGGAGCCTTTATCTAAATCAGATAGCCTGCTCCTCCACGCATATTTAAACGTTGACCTAACGTATCGGGTTACTAATCTGTCTAAGAAGTGGTCTAGATTTCCTTGACTAAGAATTATTACTTAGTTTCCTTTAACTAAGGTTTACCACTTAGCCTTATTCCCATTTCCCTTGTTAACTATGGTTATTCTTCTATTCCTCTGAATTAGGGTTTTTCTAATGGGTTAAGTGTCACTTAAGTTCATAACTTAGCCCGTCTACCAACCATGTCCAAATTGGCTAAGTATCTAAGTCCAAGACTTAACCCTACAAACCATGTGTCAAGCTGGCTAAGTAATCCTTAACTTAACCTCGTCTAATTACCATTTTAGATTGGTTAATTATATAAATTAACTTGACCTTGTCAAATTACCAAGTCAAATCGGTCAAGCGTCATTAGGCAAATCAAGTTACTTAACCTACCCAAGCTCATTATGTTTTGTTAAGTATCATTAGCCTAATCCAATTACTTAACCCATTTGTCCATATCATATTTGGTTAAGCCTCATTAATCAAATTAACTTAACCCTATTATGTGGCATTAATTATTTAATGCACCCCAACCTCTCACATTAGACTTTGTTGTGGTTACTAGTTAAGCCGGGCGGGTCCGGGTAGATTTACACCACAACTTGGTCTAACCTCGGGTTCAAGCACAACATGACCAACTTCTCACATTGAGTCCTATTGTTTGCAACTACTAGTTAGGCCGGTCGGTTCCGGGTAGTTTTACGTTGCAAACTCAACCCAACCTCGAGTTGGCCACTTTCATGTTTAGTCTAGTATCATGTTCATAATTAAGTTTCCAAGCAATTGGGTAGACCTAACTTAATAGGTAAATTCCCAATGGGTAGACCTAACTTAATAGGTAAATTCCCAAGCTTATGTTTTTATGCATACTTACATGTCAACTTCCATGTTACATTACAAGTTATGTTTTCAAGTATTCACATGTCATATTTATCGTCGCATGTCATCATGTTTATACCCCTTTTTCCAAATTATGGTTCATGCCAGTTTGGCTCGCCTAACATATTTTCATATAACTTCACGTTAGGTTTTTCATGCTACAATCGCGCTTGTATATTCTCTACCCAAATCGTGTTCCAACGCAAGAATGGACGAGTCACATCATAAAGGCACTATGCTACACCATGACCCCCAAACATGCCTAGCATCATGAGGGTTTGGCTTAAGACATATATAGGTTCATAAAGGTTTGGCCACAAGTATGCATAACATGAAAACAAAGGGAATTGGTCATAAGTATGCATAATGTCATAAAGGATTTGGCCACAAACTTGCATGTTAGCACAAGGGGTTTAGGTTCATAAACATGCATAAGCCCCAAACTATAATCTTAGCCAATGTTTCACAAGTAAAAATGGTTCCTATAGGTTCATGCTAGCATTTCATGCATAAAGATCCCAACTTGCAAGTTAAACTAGGTTATGCATAGCATGAGAGGCATGATTAAGTCACTCACATGGCCTAAAACCATAAACATAGACACAAGAGGCAAGGTAAGGCTCATATATGTTCGCATAATCATGTTTAGCCACATTTTATCCCATGTCATTATCAAGACTACCGTTTCCATCTAAAAGTAGCTAGAACTTACCTAGGCAAGGCTTAGGAAAGGGACCATGCATCATCATGACGAAGAAAGGTGGCTTCTTTGATGAAGAACCATCACGAAACTCGCATAGAAATGTTGATTTGGCCTCTATTTGGTGTAGCAAGCTTGCATCCTTTGATTTGAGCCCGATTTGAATGCATAGGCTCTAGGGATTTGAGATGGAGGCCATGATCACTTTGCATTTGGGCAGCACTTCGTGGAGAGGGTGAGTTATGAGGGTTTAGGGGGGGGCTTAGGGGTGTTTTTATAGAGATTAGGGGTGTTTTTATAGAGATTAGGAGTGTTTTAGGCCATAGGATTAGATCTAGGATAGATTAGGACCATCAGATCTCGGAAGCTTCCAGAATCAGACCAAGAGCAAGCCCAGGTGAGACAAGCAGGTGCACCAGGCAATTTAGCCCGGCCACCCCCTGTCGACTGGCATGTCGACAGGGCTGTCGACTTGGTCTGGGCCCAAGTCGACAGGCCTGTCGACAGCCTAGTCGACATGGCCTAGGCGGGGAAAATTCCCGCCTAGCCCCAGATCTGGATTTTCAAACTGATTTCCGAATTTCAAATTTTCACTAATCTTCCTTGGGCCTTTAACGGGTCATACGGACTCCGATTCTCGAAAACTCGGACTCTATTTCGCGTATTTTTCCGAGACGAACGCAATAGTGAATCCCGTTTACCTTAATTCTAGAAGCTTAAACATAACATCTTTTATCTCCATGCTTTACTGGTTTATAGGCTTTGCGTATCACCGTATACGTATGTAAACTTCTTACTTTTTAAAATGTAAACATACGGGGTGTCACATCCACCCACCCTTAAAGAATTTCGTCCCCGAAATTCAATAGTAGTAGGATTTATGTCCCCATATTAGCATCCAGAAGTGTTCAGCCAATTGTTACAAACATGTGCACATGTGCAAAAGTGAATCACATCATAGAAAAATATGTATGCCTAACTTGTGGTACCACCTACATGAATGCAATTTCTTAAAAATTTCTTTTTCAAACCATGATGTTGTCATCCTAAATATACTTGCAGTTCTATATGAATGCAAAAATTTGAAAAAGTAATTTCATCCAAATTTTCCCACACCCTTATAAGATAAGAGTGAAGTTCATCCAATTTGAGCATCCAGAATCCTACCATCCATTATTAATTTAGGAAAAATCTAATTTTCTAAATTTTTATGTAACGGAGAGATATCCCGTTTTGTTGTTTTCATTGTTCTTCGTTATCAGACATTATCGTTCAATATTTCATAATTACATTAGACACAACAAATTGCGTAAACAAACAACGTACAAACTTTATTAAGATAGTTTTAGTACATCGTTACAACCAGACAACAAAAGGAACAGCTAAACAATAATAAAATACTATTCTATGGATAACTAATAGAGGTCAATCCCGATGGAAATAGCTACGGATGAGCTCCTCTAAGCTGTCAAGCCTCTCCTCCTGCCGCCGGTTCCCTTGCCTAAGCTCTAACTGTAGGTCTTGCATCCCAGCCCCTAACTGGTCATAAGAGGAACTCATATCCTGGAGCATCTGCTGCTGTGTCTGGGCCATGGCTACCTGTGACTCCAGTGTCTGCTGCTGTGACCTCAAAATATCCTGGTGGCTCCTCATCAAGCGAGCCTGCTGCTGTGAAATATATCTCAGCTCGGTCCTCCAGTCTGGATCCCTAGTAGCCCACGGATCCCAGGCACCTGTGTCCGGAGCCCCCTGTGCCGGGCCCTGATGAGCCCAGGCTCCATCCCCAGCCTGCTCACCATCATGCTGTGGTGCCTGATGGGGGTCCTCAAAGTGTCCAAACTGATCATCATGTGGCTCCTCCTCTTGCTCCTCCTCCTCGTTACCCTCATCCTCTTCCTCATCCAATCCCTCATGCTCCATAGGCTGAGGCTCCCCTTGCAGCTCCTGCATATCTATACTCATCCTCCCTAGTGCGGCTTCAGTGATGATAATAGAGGGATGGTTAGAAAGCGTCACATAATCCTCATCATGCAAATCCACCTCGAACCAGCGGAAAACTATAGTCCACAAGTTCCCAAAACAAATATTGGAGTGTCTTGCTCCCCTAAAGATCTGGTATTGCTGCAAGATGGTCCTTGCCCAGTTTATTTGTATGCCCCCAAAAATAGCATAAGCAGCGGCCTTAACAACTACGGGGACTCTGTCAAACCCATGATTCTGCCCCGCAATATTATATTGCAATATCCTAATCACAAACCTAGCTAGGGGGCGCAGATGCGTACTATCCCATTGCCTGTCCAGGCCATTAAAAAAAATCCTTCCCCAAACATTCAAATCATCCATCTCCAGGTCATTTATATCAAGTCCCGTACCCCGGATATTCAAAATTTCCCCAAATTGGACCTCATTCATAAATATATGGGTACCCTTAACCCATGAACCATAAGTTATCAACCCATTATCATCCACATCAATTTGCAAACGAGCATCAAAAAGCCTTACCATACGCTTGTAGCCTCTCCTCTCGGCTGTGTGCGTATCCAGAATATGAATAAGACCCGCATTAACAAACAAGCTTTCCACGGCGGTTCCCGCAAAATCCGCAAACCTCACCGGTCGGCCTAGAAGCAAATTCCTAGTGGCAAGCTGCATGTAGTGCTCAATTATTCCTGGTTGCTCGCCACACCACTCAACCTCTTGCGCGGTTAGTTGGGGGTAAAGCTCGTAGGGATTGGGTTGATTGGCCATGGCGATTTAAACACGAATTGGAAGAGGGGAACTATAGATCCGGATGGAGAGAGCCTCTAGCTTCGATTTAAGCTTAATTTTACGAAGAACGGTGGAGAAACGAGGTGATGGGAGGTGGTGGAGTTGGGAAATTTCGGTTTTGGTGGCTGGGAGGAAGGAGAAAAGGGGTTGGAGTTATGAGCCGAAGCTCTCGGCTTCGGGTTTATATATTTTTTTTTCTGTAGGGTCGACGTGTCGACAGCCCTGTCGACTAGGGGGGCATGTCGACTGCCCTGTCGACTGGCCCCCCCCCCCCCTTTTTTTTTTTTTTTTCCTTCCTGGTCCTTCCACCCCTCCATTTCCTTATTTCCCCCCTGACCCAACTCCATTTTCCCGAAACTATTCCCCCATCATACTAAAACCCCTCTTCTAACTCAAAACTACTTGTAACCGAAGCCAACGTGACTATCGATGGGAGAGAGAAAGGCAAAGAGAATTCAACTAATAAAACAAGGACATTGCTAATGGCTTTTTGGGAAATAACTTCTAAAACCAAGTTTTTCTTGAAAAATGCTTCTTTGTAAACAGTTTTTTTTTTCAAATAATTTTCAGAAGGTTTTTAAAAACTTTTGCCCAGTCTGGTAACCTTCTGCTCTGATACCAAATGTAACACCCCCTCCTCCGCTAGGGTCACTCGCAAAGGAATGCACTAGCTTTAGAGGGTCATTATTGGTAAACATGCACAGAAATATCACAAGACAGAACATATATAGATAGCGGAAGTAAAATCAAACTTTCATAGCATGAATAAATAAGGTCTAAAGCCTTTTTACATCAGAGTACATCAAAACCTGTCTTGCAATGGTAAAGAAGCATAAAGACTTCTTAAATAAATTATTTCCCCAAATAAAACAGTAAAGTAGCCATAGCCAAGAGAGTCCAAGCCATCCATGATGACCTTCAAACAGAAGAAGTCCGAGCCAAACAGCGTTGTTTCCTCCCTGTAACCTGGGGGGGGGGGAACGGAAGAAAAGAGGCGAAACAAAACGGGTCAGTCAAAAAGACTGAGTAAGTCCTACCTACTTCCAGTATAAAAACAGGTAAAAGTAACATGACATGCATAAACTGAAAGTAAACATAAGGATAACTACAAGATAGATAAACTCAGCCAGGGTAGCCGGTTGACTCCCGTGGCAAAGTGAACTGAGGTATCATGACGACTCTGGTGTTATGATAAGCCAAGGTATCACATCACTAGACCTCTGTCACGTACATTATCCCAAGGTATCTGCCCCGTCTAACATTCCCCGGTATCTATTATGGATATTCTTCCTAGTTCTAACACATATATCTGCTCTACACCTTCCGCCCTAGTATCCCAGCCTTGTTATGTGTTAACCAGGAATGTCCCTTACTCAAAGTCGTGAATGGTCCATGTCAACCTAATATATCGCATATATATAGGTTACTTAAGTCATATGTTCCCTTCCCATGTATATAAGTTCAGTCCCTTACCGTACCTCGTACGGGCTTCCTCATGTCGTATTATCCTTGAACTCATTTGGACTGTCACCCTTGTTCTAGCTAGGCTCTTCCATATGAATCATCGTTTGAACTACTAGGACCTACGCCACCTAGCACCACTAGGGATTACGCTTACCTATTGCACGCTTCCGTATTTCGGTTTGGGTTAAACCACCTAGGCCTCTAGGGATTACGCCAACCCTCAAACGCGCCCCTTTTTCCCATGCATTCATCGCGAACCGTTTTTCTATAACTGTATGCACATGTATCGCATCGTGCCATCCGAGTCCTGTCACAGGACAAACCAAGAAATACAGGACTCGGTCGGGAGCTTTAGATTTATCTGCCGATGCAGATACTAAGGTCTGCTTTTCTACACGTGGCTATGGTCCCACGAGACCCCTCCCTCAACTAGTGAAAGGCAACACAAGAGAAAATCTTGCATGAGAACTACACTCCGGCCAGCCCACAACCTACGGCCTACCTCACCCATAATTAGATAGCAATTATGGTCTGTTGGGTGTTCCCTGCCTTTCCGTACGTATACGCTTGACTCAAGATGGTAGATGATCGACGAACTTGCTATCTCGGGCACCTTATGTATTCGTCGACTCACTGCTATCCACCCCAGTCTTTAGGTCGCTCGCATAGCAACCAAGGCATATTCTTGGTTCTTCTACCGCAGACCTCAACCTCCCGTGAGCCTAGTATAATGACCTGGCATCTCACGGAGGGATCCCAAGAATATCCTCACGTTCCCCGAAGCCGCTGCTTCGTTACCCAATTCGTTGGAGCCTTTATCTAAATCAGATAGCCTGCTCCTCCACGCATATTTAAACGTTGACCTAACGTATCGGGTTACTAATCTGTCTAAGAAGTGGTCTAGATTTCCTTGACTAAGAATTATTACTTAGTTTCCTTTAACTAAGGTTTACCACTTAGCCTTATTCCCATTTCCCTTGTTAACTATGGTTATTCTTCTATTCCTCTGAATTAGGGTTTTTCTAATGGGTTAAGTGTCACTTAAGTTCATAACTTAGCCCGTCTACCAACCATGTCCAAATTGGCTAAGTATCTAAGTCCAAGACTTAACCCTACAAACCATGTGTCAAGCTGGCTAAGTAATCCTTAACTTAACCTCGTCTAATTACCATTTTAGATTGGTTAATTATATAAATTAACTTGACCCTGTCAAATTACCGAGTCAAATCGGTCAAGCGTCATTAGGCAAATCAAGTTACTTAACCTACCCAAGCTCATTATGTTTTGTTAAGTATCATTAGCCTAATCCAATTACTTAACCCATTTGTCCATATCATATTTGGTTAAGCCTCATTAATCAAATTAACTTAACCCTATTATGTGGCATTAATTATTTAATGCACCCCAACCTCTCACATTAGACTTTGTTGTGGTTACTAGTTAAGCCGGGCGGGTCCGGGTAGATTTACACCACAACTTGGTCTAACCTCGGGTTCAAGCACAACATGACCAACTTCTCACATTGAGTCCTATTGTTTGCAACTACTAGTTAGGCCGGTCGGTTCCGGGTAGTTTTACGTTGCAAACTCAACCCAACCTCGAGTTGGCCACTTTCATGTTTAGTCTAGTATCATGTTCATAATTAAGTTTCCAAGCAATTGGGTAGACCTAACTTAATAGGTAAATTCCCAATGGGTAGACCTAACTTAATAGGTAAATTCCCAAGCTTATGTTTTTATGCATACTTACATGTCAACTTCCATGTTACATTACAAGTTATGTTTTCAAGTATTCACATGTCATATTTATCGTCGCATGTCATCATGTTTATACCCCTTTTTCCAAATTATGGTTCATGCCAGTTTGGCTCGCCTAACATATTTTCATATAACTTCACGTTAGGTTTTTCATGCTACAATCGCGCTTGTATATTCTCTACCCAAATCGTGTTCCAACGCAAGAATGGACGAGTCACATCATAAAGGCACTATGCTACACCATGACCCCCAAACATGCCTAGCATCATGAGGGTTTGGCTTAAGACATATATAGGTTCATAAAGGTTTGGCCACAAGTATGCATAACATGAAAACAAAGGGAATTGGTCATAAGTATGCATAATGTCATAAAGGATTTGGCCACAAACTTGCATGTTAGCACAAGGGGTTTAGGTTCATAAACATGCATAAGCCCCAAACTATAATCTTAGCCAATGTTTCACAAGTAAAAATGGTTCCTATAGGTTCATGCTAGCATTTCATGCATAAAGATCCCAACTTGCAAGTTAAACTAGGTTATGCATAGCATGAGAGGCATGATTAAGTCACTCACATGGCCTAAAACCGTAAACATAGACACAAGAGGCAAGGTAAGGCTCATATATGTTCGCATAATCATGTTTAGCCACATTTTATCCCATGTCATTATCAAGACTACCGTTTCCATCTAAAAGTAGCTAGAACTTACCTAGGCAAGGCTTAGGAAAGGGACCATGCATCATCATGACGAAGAAAGGTGGCTTCTTTGATGAAGAACCATCACGAAACTCGCATAGAAATGTTGATTTGGCCTCTATTTGGTGTAGCAAGCTTGCATCCTTTGATTTGAGCCCGATTTGAATGCATAGGCTCTAGGGATTTGAGATGGAGGCCATGATCACTTTGCATTTGGGCAGCACTTCGTGGAGAGGGTGAGTTATGAGGGTTTAGGGGGGGGGGGGGCTTAGGGGTGTTTTTATAGAGATTAGGAGTGTTTTAGGCCATAGGATTAGATCTAGGATAGATTAGGACCATCAGATCTCGGAAGCTTCCAGAATCAGACCAAGAGCAAGCCCAGGTGAGACAAGCAGGTGCACCAGGCAATTTAGCCCGGCCACCCCCTGTCGACTGGCATGTCGACGGGGCTGTCGACTTGGTCTGGGCCCAAGTCGACAGGCCTGTCGACAGCCTAGTCGACATGGCCTAGGCGGGGAAAATTCCCGCCTAGCCCCAGATCTGGATTTTCAAACTGATTTCCGAATTTCAAATTTTCACTAATCTTCCTTGGGCCTTTAACGGGTCATACGGACTCCGATTCTCGAAAACTCGGACTCTATTTCGCGTATTTTTCCGAGACGAACGCAATAGTGAATCCCGTTTACCTTAATTCTAGAAGCTTAAACATAACATCTTTTATCTCCATGCTTTACTGGTTTATAGGCTTTGCGTATCACCGTATACGTATGTAAACTTCTTACTTTTTAAAATGTAAACATACGGGGTGTCACATAGAACATCTTCGCCGTGCTTCCACTCGGTCCCATCGCACTCTGTTTCACACAGTATGTATTAAAATCATATTTTTAACATAGCTATTCAATATATAAAAATTGAATTTTTATTTCGTTATTCAATATGTAAAAATCATATTTTTACTTCTTTACTCAATATAGAAAAATCGTATTTTTATTTCTTTATTCGTTAACAAACCCATATTTTTTTTCATAAACAAAAATCATAATTTTTCTGATTGAAAGATCTGATCTTTTTCTACTGTTCAAACCTCTAAAAATCCAACCTTTTTCTTTATAAAAATTTGACCTTTTCTTATATAAAAATTCGACCTTTTCCTGTATAAAAATTTGACCTTTTCTTATATAAAAATTTGACCTTTTCTTATATAAAAATTGGTTTAAGTAAACTGATTTATATAAACAAAACTGATTTATATTTACACTAAAAATCGAAATTTCCTTAACTAAATACTTACCGGATTTTCTTTGGTTGGAGTGGGACTTCATCGTCGGGAGCTGCGTGGCCTGGTGGTGCTCCAAGTGGTGCGATTTGGGCTAGGGCTTCTCGCGATTCGCATCTGGGCTGGAGGGGTTTTCGGTTGCGAGGTGGGTTTCGCGAAGGGGGTGCGACTTTGGGTCTCGTGGAAAAGGAAAGGCACGAGGGGAGAGAAGAGAGGGCGAGAGGGGGGGCGCGGTCGTGATGGGGTGGTCCGGTGCTGGCGCAGGCGGGGCGGGGTCCACGGTGGCAGCGTGGGGCTTCGGGATGTTTCCGTTCGAGGCTGGAAGGAGAGAAGGGGAAGGCGGAGATTGGAGGAGGGGACACGCCTGAGGTGGGGCGTGGCATTCGGAGGTGGAGGGCGCCTTGGCCGGCGGCGCGCTTGGGGGGAGCGACGAGAAGAAAGGGGGATCGGGTTTTCTCGATTTAGAACGGGGGGGGGGGGGGGGGTTGACTGAGAATGGGAAAGGGGCAGGGGCTTATATGAAAATTATTATATAATATTTAATTATTTAATTTATCCTTAAAGTTGATTCTTCGTTCGATCTCCAAACGAGACCCAATGACTGTCACCCCTAGCTAAATACCCCCATTCCGAACCCAATGGGATATGTCCCGCAAGCCAGTTCGGCCGTTACGATCAGTTTCCGTCAAAGAAAAAGTATAAATCAGTATATATTCAATTTTAACGCACATTTCTAATTACCGGGGTCACATACTAACTCTAAAAATTCCCGAAAAATATTTTCTAGCTTCGTATTGACGATACGGTCCTAACAAAACTAGTTTCGTCTAATTCTGAGACCGTTTGAAAAATGGCCAATTTCCAGTCGATTAAAATCAACCGAAACTGGTCAAACGCGTTTTCCTTTGCCACGCTCACATATTGATTCGAAAAATTATGAAATTTGAAACCTAGCTATAATTTAACATCACGGATCCAACAAAAGTGGTTTCGTCGAAATCCGAGGTCGTTTGCAAAATGGCTATTTTTAAGGGCCGAAATTCCATAACGACTATTCAGAATTTTCAACTGGACATATCTTTTGATTCCCGCTATGAAATTTCGATTTTTCAGATTCGTTGGAAAGATATTACCAATTAGATCCTAATGTTTTTGGTTTCACTAAAATCCGGATTGTTTTGCACCCGGTACGTTCAATTGAAGTTTGAAATCGAATTATCGAACTACCGCGCCATTTTCAATTCTATTATAAATATAAATAAATATTTATATTCTAACGACGACGTATATAATATATACGTTCTAATTATATTCAAAATAAATTTTCGTTGATATTTATTTAAAATAATCTATTTTAAATAATCAAAATTCGCTAAAATTGGCAAAATAAAAATTTTAAACTGGCCCAGATCTTCGGGTTGTTACATTTACCTTTTATAGGTGATTCCACTCTTGTTAACTATTCACCATGCCAGTTATCATCCTATGTTTCATCTCTGTTTTACATGTCCAGTTAACTTTATTAGTTTTTATACTAATAGTAGGAAGGACTTACCAGTCTTTTTGACTGACCTGTTTTCCTTTCGCCTCTTTTCTTCCGTCCCCCCCCCCCCCCCCCCCCCCAGGTTCTCAGGGTGGGAACACTAGCACCTAGCTTGGATCTTTAGCTTGCTTTCTGGATAGCTCATGTACGGTTTGGACTTGAGCTCGCTATGGCTTTACCATGTCTACTTTGGGGATAGTTTACTTTATGTTATTTCCAGTTTTCAGTTTATGTTTCTATACTTGTAGTAGTTGGAAAATAATGACTAAGTACTTTGATGTAACTTGACTATGGTTTTGAAATAGTAATTTTATCCGCTACTTTATTAACTCTGTTTTACTTATATGTTCTGTCTTGTGATATCTCATGCATGTTTACCTTGACAAACACCCCTCCAAAGCCAGTTTTCTTGCAAGAGTGACCCTGGCGGAGGTGGGGTGTTACAGCCTCCCTGTCCTCTACAACTTTGCCTTCGACCCCCCTATCGATCGTGTGACGATCCCAAAATCCGAGGGGCGGTATTAAGGATAATCATTGGAATATAACACATTAATCATCATAGCAGGGTACAGATAGTAGCAAAAACAATAAATAGAATAATTTTACATGGATATGACAGCGGAATCACAACATGTAACAACATCAGAATAGCACAGCGTAGGATATAACTTAGTAAATAAAAAGGAAAGTGATCAGTCATCATCGCCAGAGGCGGAATACATACATGCTGTGAGACATAATAAGGGTATCAGTCTACATCGCCGAAGGCGGAACATATACATATGATAATAAGTACTGAAAATAAATCAGTCTGCATCGCCAGTGGCGGAATCATAATATAAGTACAATAATGGCGGAAAATGTCAAAGTCGCCTCTGTGAAGTCAGCCTCGCCATGAGCCAAAATGCACTCTATGCAACAGTGCAGAGCCAAAAACAACCTGTCACCTGTGAATTAGGCTGCCCGTGTGAAAATAAGGGCACCCGCGTTTGCAAAGTGAAACAAACAACGAGTCAGTCATGGGGACTGGTATGAGGAATCTATTTAACAGTTTAAACAAAAGTAATAAGCAAATCATAGGACCACGCCACTTTCGCGGAACGGGTTTACTCCAGTGATTGCTAGTGCATTTAAAACAAAGTAAATTCTTTTAAAACAACGCAATGCTTTTAAAAAGAATGAAGCCATTATAAGACTCAGGTCCCATCATACAATGCAACGCAAGCCGGAGGATAGAGCTTTACCTTATAATGGCCAAATATGCTTGATACGTATAAAGCAAAGTCAATTGATATTATTACTAGTGCATATATGTTTCAAAAATGAATAGCATCATAAATATCAATCATAGGCGGCATAGCTACCATCTACTATGTCGCCATACTAGTTCTACAATCGAGTCCATTATTTCGTATTGGAAATTGGATTTCCGTCAAGAGTCGAGGCAAGGGGCAAGCTCCTCTCCGCTTCGAGACATTCTAGCAATTGCCTCAGGACTACACACTCTGGGCAACCCTTGGATCTTCAGGGCCGGTCCTCTCTTACGTTTGAGGATTATTTATTCCTGAACACACATTTCCCGATCCTTACAGACCTATAATCGAGGCGCCTCGCAATCCAACAACCACAAAGGTGAAAAGTAGATATATATGTCAGGGCTGGTAAGTCACTGACACCACCATAGCTAGAAAGAAACGTCGTGCTCTCCCTGTAGTCCGTATCCCGTTTTTAACTCATACCGGGGTGTGAGGCTCGCGAATCTACGAAATACACAAAGCCAGGTAACGCAGACCGTGCTTTGATCATCATCCACAAGACTTTGCTTTGCAACAGAAGCCTTGATCACAGCATCTTGGCATGCCACATAGGCAGTCCACTCCATACGATTGATTTCCATCGATATATAACCTCTGAGCTCATACGTCTCAGAGAAGGGCGTTAAGCAAAAGAATAAATTATCCGCCGCCAAACAGATATATATTTAACAGAAATCAATCAGTATAGAACAAAATCCAATGTCAGACACACAATCCATTTACAAGTCCGTTCTGGGTCTGAACGAAACCGGAGGCGTCAAATCCCTCGTATATCCGTCCAATCAACACATACGTTCAGACGGCTACTACTTCCGTCCCTTTCCGGTAGCTACTCCGGTCAGGAACCTTAGGAGTGCCCATCCAACCGATACGAAGATCGTCGGTCTTGAATCGTCTTTGCATTTTCCAATTCGAATCGCTCGATAAATTATTTGAAATGAGGGTTAGCTCGGCCTTTTCAAATATTTCACGTAATTAGAATTTAAATCGATTCTTTCCATGGTTATATTATTCGACATCCATATTTCAGTTCTTTAGTGTTATTTTCGTGTCAAGCACATACAACCATCAAATATCAAACAATTCAAGCCCAATTGGTTTATTTGCAATCTATGTTGCTTATAATATTTTATAATGATTTTTCGCCATTTTTATTTATTTAAAAATGGCCATGTTTAATTAAACGACGTTTCAGGTCGTGCCGTGGCACTGGCGCTGTTTTTCCCCTAATTTGTTTTACACATATCGGGAAATCTAACCGTTGGATTTCTACAAAGTCTATATCAGTGGGAAGATATTCCCAAAGCGAACCCAATGGTTCCAGTTTCGTGAAAATCCGACGATCGGATCTTCCACACTAGTCGTTTGAAGTTACGGTTTCAAAATTCGAACTACAGCGTCGTTATTCGATTTAATTTAATTATATTTATATTTATATAAAAATATAAACGATTCTGGCGCTTTTTTTCTTCAGATTTGAATTAAACATTCCGGACAATCCAACCGTTGGATTTTTACAAGGTTGGTGCCGCTGGGAAGATATTTCCAAGGCGGACCCAACGGTTGCGGTTTCGGGAAAATCCGATGGTCGGATTTCTCGTACTAATCGTTTCAAATTACGATTCCGAAACACGAACTGCACGGCTTCGACTTCTTTTAATTATATTTATATTTATATATATAAATATAGTTCATTCTATATTTCCAACTATAGTTCATTCTATATTTTCAACTTCGTTTTTACTTCAAATATTTCACTAACGCCTTAATATTTCGAAAAATTTCGCCATAACCTCCCTTGTACGGGGAGGGTTTTGGAAATTTATTGGGCCGTGTTAGGTACCCAATAAATCCTAAAAAGCACCCACATGTTTATAGTGATATATTCTGGTGTTTACGGGGGAGCATGTATAGATAATCACTCCAGAGAATAAATTCTCGTCACCCCATTTCCGTGTGGAAATAAATAGTCCATGTGCCGTATCTAATAACTAGAGCAACGTGATTATTGTCAACTCCAGACCCATGTGGGGTTTTTATTAATCTGGCGATTTATCGTTATATTTTCTATAGTCCATATCAGTCATCAGTTCAACCTGTAGTATATAGTCATCGCCATACAAGCCTCTCGCTCGTATGGTAAATCTTCCACCTCGTCACACAAGCTCCAATTGCTTATGTGGAATATGATGAAGTATGTCTATCGTCAAGAAGTATGCCATGTAGTGTAGTTCATAATTAATTGTTACTATCCTATGGCGATGTTTATTATTTCACACAGAATAACCAGCACTCCGCATCCAATGGCATTCACAGGAGTTGATATAAAAATAAAATTGCGCAGCCAACTCATCAAGGCTTACCTATTTGTCGGGCACGCAAATAATTTCTTTACTCTACAGCTAATCCATTTTTCCTATTAAACACATGTATGTATATGCAGAACAAAGCCAATAACAATATTACCAGCAAACTATTATTTATTTCAACACGTGTGTATTTTATCAAAGCGTATATGTGATAAAAGAAATATTTTTATCATCAAAAATATTTATTCAACACGTGAATGTTTTTAACACTTCATATTCACAATAAAAATGTAGTTTTTATTGTCGATTCATTTTATTTTAAAATACGATAACATTCAAAACATGAATTTCAACTCGACGAACGGGTTTCACTTCAACACATGAATATTCGCTATAGTTTGTATATATATATAAATGTGATTTTTATCGCTAAAGCTATTTGTTTAGATTCCAATAATATTCAACACATGAATTTCAACTCAACGAATGAATTGCCACTCAACACATGAATATTCGCTATATCTTGAATATATATAAAAATGTGATTTTTATTGCTATAGCTATTTGTTTAGATTCAAATAATATTCAACACATGAATTTCAACTCAACGAATGAATTGCCACTCAACACATGAATATTCGCTATAGTTTGAATATATATAAAAATGTGATTTTTATCGCTAAAGCTATATGTTTAAGTTCAAATAATATTCAACACATGAATTTCAACTCAACAAATGAATTGCAACTCAACACATGAATATTCGCTATAGTTTGAATGTATATAAAAATGTGATTTTTATTGCTAAAGCTATTTGTTTAAGTTCAAATAATATTCAACACATGAATTTCAACTCAACGAATGAATTGCAACTCAACACATGAATATTCGCTATAGTTTGAATATATATAAAAATGTGATTTTTATTGCTAAAGCTATTTGTTTAGATTCAAATAATATTCAACACATGAATTTCAACTCGACGAACGGGTTTCACTTCAACACATGAATATTCGCTATAGTTTGTATATATATAAAAATGTGATTTTTATCGCTAAAGCTATTTGTTTAGATTCCAATAATATTCAACACATGAATTTCAACTCAACGAATGAATTGCCACTCAACACATGAATATTCGCTATAGTTTGAATATATATAAAAATGTGATTTTTATTGCTAAAGCTATTTGTTTAGATTCAAATAATATTCAACACATGAATTTCAACTCAACGAATGAATTGCCACTCAACATATGAATATTCGCTATAGTTTGAATATATATAAAAATGTGATTTTTATCGCTAAAGCTATTTGTTTAAGTTCAAATAATATTCAACACATGAATTTCAACTCAACGAATGAATTGCAACTCAACACATGAATATTCGCTATAGTTTGAATATATATAAAAATGTGATTTTTATCGCTAAAGCTATTTGTTTAAGTTCAAATAATATTCAACACATGAATTTCAACTCAACGAATGAATTGCAACTCAACACATGAATATTCGCTATAGTTTGAATATATATATATAAAAATGTGATTTTTATTGCTAAAGCTATTTGTTTAGATTCAAATAATATTCAACACATGAATTTCAGCTCAACGAATGAATTGCCACTCAACACATGAATATTCGCTATAGTTTGAATATATATAAAAATGTGATTTTTATCGCTAAAGCTATTTGTTTAAGTTCAAATAATATTCAACACATGAATTTCAACTCAACGAATGAATTGCAACTCAACACATGAATATTCTCTATAGTTTGAATATATATAAAAATGTGATTTTTATCGCTAAAGCTATTTGTTTAAATTCAAATAATATTCAACACATGAATTTCAACTCAACGAATGAATTGCAACTCAACGAATGAAAATTATTCTAACACATGTATATTTCAGAAAATTTCGGCAGCATAACGGCAGGGTAGTTAAAACCGGGACCGTCCCTAGTACGGCTCCTCGCTCTACCTTAAAACCTCGCGGTTTTTGACAATGGGGATCATGCATCTAGTTCGCTCGCAGGCGGCATGTTTTATTTTCAATTCCACAATCCTATTTTAATTTGTTTCAACCACAAGAGGGTATTTTTCAACCACAATATCAACAACAAACAATTATTTCCAGCCATTCGTCATACTATATAATATCATGTCAATCACAAGCAATATATATCGTCCATGGTCTGTGGACGAGGGGAGTATATATATATATATTATATTATAATTCACTTGCATTTCATCACAATTCAAAGCATATATGTTTCATTCAATGCTTGTATAATTTATACATCGCTAATATAACTTATACAACACATGTTCATGAGGTATACAATGCGTATATAATTTACACTTCGCTTATATAATTCATACAACGCGATTTCATTCACACAATCAGTTTAGATTCCTCACATTGGTTGTTGCAGTGCTAAAAATCGTAGGAAGGTCAGAAAAATCCGCGGCTTCTTCTAGAATGTAGAGAGCCTCCTTGCGGTCACGGTGTCTCCTGTTTCATCAAATTTCGTTAAAGAACGAAAAAGATATTATTTTCCAAAGTTTTGCAACGCTTTATAGTGTTATTTTCATTTCTGAATAATAAAGGTCGTACCTTTATTTTTGCTTCGAAACTAAGTTTGGGATTTTTGCAAAATCCGTGAAGTATGGGGATGATCGGCGGTGCTGACGTGGAAGGGGCGGCGAGGGCTTCATGAAGCTGGTGGTGTGAGGGGTTGCGATGGCGAATCGGGGCGGCGGCGGCGCTGGGAAGTCGATGGCTTCCTGGCTTCGATTCCGGCGGAGGAGCTGATGATAGAGGGTGACGCTTGGTCGGATGTGGAGAGGAGGCGAAGGGCTGTCGACTGGTGGTGGTGGCGCGGCCTAGCGTCGCCTGTGGCGGTCGAAAAAGGGAAGAGAAGCGCGGAGCTTCCTGGATCGTCCAAATCGGCTAAGGCGCCTAGGGTTTTTCGATTTTTGTTTTTTAAAGAAAAATTCCTATTGGTCGAAGCTATATAGGAAATTTTAAATAATGTTTTCACAAACGGACTCGAAATCAAACCCAATGACTGTCGCCCCTAGCTAAATACCCCCATTCCGGACATAATGGGATATGTTTTGTTGGCCAATTCGACTATTACAGTCAGTTATTTTTCAAATTAAAATATAAAACATTCAATATTTAATTTGAACGTACATTTCAATTTGCCAGGGCCACAAACTGAATCGAAAAATTCCAGAAAAATAAATCTAGCTTTGTTTTGACGATACGGTCCTAACAAAACCAGTTTCGTCGAATTCTGAGCTCGTTTGAAAAACGGCCATTTTTAGGTCGACCCATTTTAACAGAAATTGACCAATCACATTTTCTTTTGCCCCGCTCACATACTAGCTTCAAAAATTATGAAATTTGAAACTTAGCAATAATTTGACATCCCGTACCCAACAAAAGTGGTTTCGTCGAATTCCGAGGTCGTATGCAAAATATCAATTTTCAATGGCTATATATGCTATATAGCGACCTTTCTGAAAATTCATTTGGCCATAACTTTTGATTCCCGCTATGAATCTTTGATTTTTCAGATTCGTTAGAAAGGTATTCATAAACAGATTTAAATATTTTCAGTTTCGCTAAAATCCGTTATATTTTCCGCCCGGTACAGTCAAACAAAGTTTGTATTCAAAATTTCAAACTGCAATACTATACCCAATTCTTTATTTTATTGAAATAGGCTATTTCAATTATTCAAATTCTTTGGTATTAACCAATTTTAAAAATTTTAAATTGGTTCACATTTTCCGGGTTATTACAGATCGTCAGCCAAAACTCCCTCGGAACCCATAAAAACAAAAATAATTTTCTGTCGTTCATCGCGAATTCCAACCACCACCCACGACGAAACTTCCCCAAATTTTGATTGAAGCTTCCCCTCCTCCCATTCTATAACTTTCCCTCAGGTCCCCCTAGCGAATTCATCACGGATTTAGAGAAATAATTTTTTTTGTGATGAGGGATTTATTTGCAAATTTGATGAAGAAAATAAATGGTGGCTGAAATTTTCTGATTTTTGAGGCCTTATATAGGCGTGTTTTATTATATTTTAACTTGATGTGACGACCGACAACGACCGACGATTTTTATTTCGTGCTTATCGCAATTTCTGAATGCTGTTATTCGCTCATGTTCTCACATACAAACCCCGTTCGAGACGCGAATGGACGGCTTTATATAATTTGATGTTATGGTCCTAACGAATCTTGTTTCGTTGAATTCCGAGTTCGTTAGCTCGAATAGCGCTCGTTCATGTTCAAATGGTCGTTTTTATCTGCATTTTATTTTGCCACGCTCACAAAATGACCCCGATTGACGCGCAACTTGAAATCTAGCAATAATTTGTTGTTGCGGTCTCAATAAAATTTGTTTCATCGAAAACTGAGGTCGTTTGAAAAAACCCCTTTTATAACTGCACAATTCAAATAAAATAAACCAATTTTAAAATACTTCAATATAATATTAATAAAATATTGAAATTGGCCATATACAATCAGAATTGTATACACTATCAAGGTAAAATGTCCTGGGTTGAATTTCAAGCCAAATCGATATTCAAAATATTTAAAAACCCCTTTATTTAATATAAATAACGATAAAATTATAAAGGAAATTCCACAGCGACTATTTTAAAATTTGATTTGGACATAAATAAAATCTACAACACGAAATCTCGATTTTTCTTTTTCACTAGAAAGATATTGTCTAACCGGTCCTGACGTTTCTTGTTTCGAGAAAATCCGACTTATTTTGAACCCCGTACGGCCGTTTAAAGTTCAAAACGCCATATTATGAACTACCGCGCCGCTGCAACTCGTTATATAATTAAATTATAAACTATACGCTCAACGGTTGTTAAATAAACGATATCGTCAATATATTTTCAATAAAGACCATATAAACCTTTTATATTTTGCCAATTCACATTATACAGCGAATTCAACATTTTCCCAAAATTTTGAAATTAAAATATTATTTTATTCTATTTATACTATTAATTAAATATTCAAAATAATTATATTCGATTATTTAAATTCAAACTGACCTTTTAAATAATAAAATATTTTAAATAATCGGCCAGAAAAATTCGGGTCGTTACATTCCTTCCCCCTTAAAATAATTTCGTCCCTGAAATTGCCAAAGCTGAAAGAATGGTACAACCCTATTATTTTTACCAAAATATTTAAATAAAAATCAGTTCTATTTCCAAAATTAATTTAATTGGTTTTAAAACCAATAAATTCCAAATAACACAATTTCCCAAAAATCTTAGAAGAAATATAACTCCTTAGATTTTGGAAAAATTCCGGCAGAGTTTCCCCTGTACGGAGGGACATCTGCAATATTGTAGGTTCAACAAATATATATACATCGACTCTCATGGTCGGAAAATCCAAAATCAGTTCTCAAAACCCAAATCATAAACCCTAAAATTTTATATTTGGTGTAGGCATACCTTTTTGCGAGCGTTATTTTAACGTACTTTTCAATTTTTAGCAATCTGCGCAATCAAATTCTACTGTCCAAGCCGTCTCATACCTGTACCGATCTCAAATACCAAGTTGGTAACAACTAAATCGATAAACAAATTCAATCCAAACATATGACATCATTACTAGTTTAAATCTTTATATTTTAATTCATGATCGATCCCCTTCAAACTTGCTATATAGGAATTCATTTACTTACCCTTTCAATTTATCCAACTTTTAGATTTAACCATTTGTGAAATTTATACAAACCATCCAACAACCAAACAACAGGCAAACAAAGCATACAATACAACCAAATCATTTTGATTCATCATTAATATTTTTCATTTGGTTTCGCTTTGGTTTCACTTATCGATTCATATCAAACCAATTTCTTATCCAATTATTTATTTGATTACCAAATTCCAATGTATTTTATTTGGTTGCAACACTATATCCATTCCTGATTTAACTCGTCTTAACGAAGGTAAGTCGTATTTCCACAGTTGGTTTTAATTCCATCCAAGACTATAACAATAAGATATATCACTAATTCGATAAAATAATTTCCTTTTTATACAAAATATAATTTGGGCAAAGTCGTCTCATTTATCCACTTTTCAAAATATTAAAAATGAATTTTATATTCAATTACAAATACACGCTCTCATATATACACACACACACAACTCAATCTAGGTATTACTAACCCAATCTCTATTGAGTTACACCACAGAGCCAAGGTTATCACTAAACCAATAGCTCTGATACCAACTGTAATGGCCCGGCAAAAGCTCGACGCTCGAATTTTCAACAATGATACAACATCCCGTATCACTTGCCAAAAACCCAAGTAACGAACCCCTGACTGTTAATAGAAAGAAGTTAGAGGGTGAGAAAAGAAAGAATGAAATGTTAGAATATAAGAAAGAAGAACACACCAAAATCTCACAGCGGAACGAACAAATATAATACATCAAATCTCTTTATATAAAAAAAGAAACCGTATATATACATACCAATCATCAGAGTACATCATATATCAGACACATTGGAAATACACTTTATATAACTAATGGTGAAGCCTCCTACTTCCATCTCCTGGAACTCCAAGCGAAAACTAACCTGTAATATACTCGGTCTGACTCGAGCACATTTGATTTAAAGAAAAATTCATTGGGTCAGTCTGGGATACTATCAGTGATAAATTCATAACACAAACAACTTGTTTAACTTTGGAAATCCTTTGAAATAAGAGGATAATAGTAAGACCAGTCCACACATAAACATGGACAGTTTTTACCTTATTATAACCCAAACCATTTTCGAAACCAATATCTTGTTCTGATATTATAATAGTGTTTATCAACCACAAATAAATAATAATCTAGCAGAACGCTTGCATCTCACGCTCTACATATATAGTATAAAATCAAAAACCGCGGGCACTTATTGGAAACTGGATTCCGACTATGACAAGGTATGGGACCACCTGCCGATAGTGTATCTCTAGAGGCGAATACATTGGGTTAAACAAGAACATCTTGCAACCCAGTCCATAAATGACTGACCACTCATTTCGCTTGAGTGTATCGAATGTATATCACCAACGGTTGGGCTCAAACCACCGTTTCCCGAAAAGGGACAACATCGATAGATTAAAGAAGCAAAAGGAATTTCTCTAAATAGGTGATTATACACCCTAATGGGAGCGACCCACATAGCCATGCTGCCTGCCCTATTTTTGTCATTTCCCATTTGGTGAGGCTTGAGGCTACGCTTTACCATCACATCAGATTCACTTTGAATGCCACATTGTCAGATCCATCGAATCACTGATTGACGTCTACAACAGTACATTACTTGTTAGCTAAAGAAGTTTCCTTCTCCGCATCCACTCTTGGTACGATTGAAGAAATCAATATATGTGATCGTTTGGAAATACTCTGTCAGACACTCGTCCATACAAGTCATCCACGAACAGGATGAACCGAAGGTACTCTCCTACCACATCCTATATAGGAATCGCCCAAAGGATCAGTAGCGAGAAGTCCTTGCAACTCGTATATTTCAACCATGACAGAACTCCAGTATATCTCTGCGTCGAATAAGAGATTGTTAGTGGTTCTTCCATTTATGAAGATATATGGTCTTCAATGCTCCATCTTCATCGCCTGCCAATTAGTCGCGAAAGTACAGTTGTTTCGAAGTGGTTTTGGGTCTAGTTCGCATCCCGTTCTCTTCGAAAACAACTCCTAAAAAGGTAAATAGAACATTCCATTTGATAGTCGGTTGTTTAACTATCAAATCTTAATAGTGATGTTAAGTACATTGGCAGCTCAGGTCATTTATATTAAAACACTACATTAAACCATTTCATCGATTCTTATAATCGACTCCATAAATTAGTCTCGATAAAACTCTTCTGCTTTATTACTTTGAAAACATGATTCATAACTTACTTTTGTATTTATTACACCTCTCTTTCGATTTCCTTTGTTTGGAAATATTTATATATATTTTATAAAACATCTTTATCCTCTTTATCTTGGAAAAATACCATTTCAATTCTTAACCCTTCCTGTATTCTTTTGTCTTAAAAATATCACTATCGATTCACAAACTTCTTTACATTTATATTACCATTTGAAATAGAGTTATACTTTTAATTACATTATATAAGTAAAATCATATTTCATTATCTGACCCCAAATAATACATCACTTATTTTAAACCAAAAGGGTTTAAATTTTATTTCTAAATCCTTACAAATCAATGTTTGTAATATTTCCTCGACCAGACATTTCAACCTCCTCTACCCTTTCAAACCAATATTATATCTTGATAATAATGAAGCCGTTCAAGTTGGGGTATTTTAATTACGTCTCAGACCTTGACCGACAACGCTCTTATCGCAAGACTAAAAGTTAACAGCTCGAATATCCCATATATCATTTCCATTTCCATTCACTATGGTTTTAAAAATCATTTCCTTTTATTCGAAAACCCACTTTACATTCCAATTCCCACTACTTAATTAAGTAAACTTCTCAACAAAACCTTCTTTGCCCTTCGATCCCAATATGGTATTATAACCCATTTCTGTCTTTGGTAAATCCCTTAGCATCTCTTTACTTAATTTGTTACGTAAATGTCCAAACCCCCTTTATAATCTTATTTTAACCATACTCGTTTATTTACATAAAACCTTATTGAAATTCACACACTAGCTTACCTCTCCCGTTTACATACTTTGTTTATAATCATTGATTATAAATCCCTTTTAAGCCTTTGCTAAACTGAAATCAACTTGTTTTCATTTGATCACTTTCCAATTTAAATTCTCCATTAAAAATAATCACTTCTATTACCAAAATGTTGATACCAAAAACTGGTTCAACACCCAAAGAAAAGAGTTTTGTAAAGAATAAATGAAGATTAATAATAATAAACAATGCACATAAAATCGAAAAAGATCACACATAGAGTTTTTATAGTGGTTCGGCGAAGATGGTGCATATGTCCACTTTATATATTATTTCTCTTTTTAATTTGCTAGAATGATTACAATACCTTTTCTGAATTGAAACATAGTTATTTATAGATGGTACAATGCTTGGCCGTTATCGACACGTGTCATCGGATCCAACAGAATAGCTGCGGCTGAATGAATCGGTATCTGCTGAAGAATCGGTCTTTCTTCCAAAAATCCAGTGCGGATTCGATGCTTGATCCACCCGCCATGGGCAATTTGAATAGAAAAAAATCTAGGATGAACTATTCTTTAGACTGACCCATGGACGAGCGCTTCGTAGCTGACTGGACCGGGCCTCATCATACTCCTTTAGGACCGCCTCTTATCGTGGAATAGGATGACGGGCTTCTTTAATCGATTTATTTCAAGGACTTCGAAGGCAAATCTTCGACACTACCATGCCTTGATGGGCAGTCCAAAAAGGCCCATCAACACATTGCTCCCATAGTATGATTCACTTAATGGGAAGCATGCTTTGCTGCTACATTTTTTGAACCAAAGTCTATGCATCGCTTACTCCATTGGTTGCACCGACTTTCATTTAATGGGCACCGCATACTGTGTCAAGCCCCATCAATTGCTTCGAGATTGTAAATGAATTCAGATAATGATGGCACCTTTCTATCTCCCCGTCTTATCAACTGACTTCTGATTTTCCAACTTCTTTACACGTCCGCCTGGTCCAACCAGATTGATCGAATCTGAACAGCCACATTTCTTTACTGCTATAAAAGTAAAATTTCATTTACCCTTTCCTTTATACTTTTTCGTCATCGTGGGGGTTAATCTACTGCTTCGAAAAAAAAACAATCAGCGATCATCATCTTCTCCAAAAATCATCTTTTTCAGGTATGAATTGCTCTCCATTTCGAAATATCATTTTTGCACGATTGTTCCCCCCCCTTTTTTTTACTGTGACCTAGGGTTTAATTTGACTCCATCGACGGGGTTTCTCCGCATTAAACTTGTCGATATCAAGTTTTTAATCTTGATGGAAAAAGATTTTGTCATTTACCCCAAACTAGATTACCAGTTACTCATTTTTTTCTCTTTTTAATAGGTTAATGGCTAAGTCAAAGTCTAGTGGAGAGATACCTTTTTCCGTTAGAATGGACAGTTCCTCGGAATCTACAATTCAGTCAGAATCCGCTCCTAGCAACGATCCTCAAAGTCGATCGATGGATCCACAACCCATCCCTCCTATATTGGTCGAGCTATCCGAGGCGATACCTATCCCTTTGGCGCCCGATATACTTCCTGGTGCGGAGATCCTAAGGAGCCCTCCAGAAGCAGAAAAATCCAACATTACTCTCAAGCGATTAAAACATTTAACAGCGAAACATAACATTCGTTCGAGTCCCTGCGGAGACCAACAGACCTCATAACCCCCGGACGGTTATATGGCAATTTCTCTTCCGATGTGCAACATGGGATCCATTCCTCCTTTTCCTCCTTTCATCATTAATTTTTTATGTCAAATGAACTTGGCTCCAATGCAGTTTCATCCGATAGCTTATGGCAACCTGTTGGTGACCTGTTACCTATTTCTGAAATTTCTGGGACATCTTCCGACCTTTGATGACATAGCCTTCTTTTTAAACCTTAGACACAATGATAAGTCTCCTTCTTTATTTTTCTTTGAAGTTGTTTGCGGTTGGAAGATTATTTAGGAGGTTCCAAGCAAGGCAGGCAATCCCAGGAGAGACTTGTTTTGGATTAAACAACAACCGGGGTGCGCTCGATACTGGTTAAAATGTGGTAAGTTCTCCTTTATTATTGGAGTCTCCCTCCCCAACTGATCTCTCTTTTAATATACAGAAGGCGAGCTAGCAAGGCCTAATGGGGAGGTCTTTAAAGAACACCACAGACGGCTGATCAAAATAGAAAAGAAGCAGCGGGAGTTCTGGGACTTCCTAACCGATGAAAACTTGCACCGATATGCCCTCCTCGACCAACATAGGTCGAGGGGCTCAACGAAAAAAGGGCCTTACCCTGCAATGCCGGCTCAAGATGACGTGCCCCTAGTTACAAAAAAGTCGGGTGATAAACAGGCGATTCCACAGGTCGAAGAGTCCTCTGTTCGTCCTTCGCCTGAGAAGAAAGGGAAATCCGGTTCAAAGAAGCCTATTTTCAAAAGGCAGGTTCAAAAGGTCAAGTTTCAGGAAGTTGCTCGCGATGGGGCCGGACATCGATCAAAAAAGAAGGTTTCTACTAAGAGGTCTCCCAAAGTGGCACCAAGGAATATAAACAAAGAAGAATCCATTGAGGTCCATCCGAAAAATTCGGGAGTTGAAGATGATATTCCCTCGACTCATGACTTACAGGCAGAGCTCGACGCAGCCCCTCTTCCGGGATTGGAAAATCTCCAAATGCCTGATGTTATTCTCTCACCCCAAAGCTTAAATCCAGATCGATTCTTTGCCCACCAATCTGAGGGAATGTCCTTTCCAGACAAACAGAGCGGCATTGGAGGTATAATTTTTTCATAGCTATAAGGTTTTATTGCACGTTAAAACACCAAATGCTTATATGCAAATCAAAGATAGCTCACTTCGTTTTTCTTCCCCTACAGGTGTTGATGAAGAGTTTTATGGAGATTTGTTCGCTTCCTTCTCAAGGGACGTCGGGCCAAGGGAAGCTACTTTTCCCCATTCTGAAAAAGATGTCAGCGAAAAAGACAATGATAACAGGAGGAGGGGAGCAGAAGTCGTGAAGAGAGACAGGAAGGAAGAAGAGAGAGAAGAATCAAGGGAAGAAAGAGGAGATCAACTGCCCAAGGACCAGGATGGGAAGAAAAAGAGATGCTTGAAAAGACATGATCGATCGCCGAAAGATACAGACGAGTTGAGTAACATGCCCAAGAAGAGGAAAGTGGATAAATTTCCTAAGTCCAGGGAGAGAAAAGAAGCCAAGTCTTCTTGGGTAGTGACCCATCGCTCCAGTCCTATGGCTGGCACTTCTTCCGTCGACCGATTCCAAGAATTGGAACGAAATTTCCCCGGTCTTGTTTTTTCTTAGATCGGAGCACTTCCCAAAATACATCCATTATCCCACAGCTTTCGTCACCGTATGCGCAGTAATTTGGAATATGCCTTGTCTCAATATGACGCTATGCTGGAATATGCCGAGCAGGTGAGTAGGTCATTAAAGGGAAAACTGGTTGAGCTCGCTAGTTTTAAAAGGGATGTCGACAGTGGTAAGAGGACCTTCGGGTTCATTGAAAAGAGAATTAAAGACCAAGAGTTACAGGCAGCGGAGGACAGAGAAAAGCACTGGAAAGAGATCGAGGGGTTGAAGATTCAGGCCCAACAGAAAGGCCAGGAATGCGCTTCCATGAGGGAGGAAATTGTAGCTTTGAAGAGGGATAGATCTCAGCTTGACCTCGAAATTCAAAATTTAAAGGGTGCGATTCATTCGTCAGAGCTAGCTAAGGATCAAGCTGAAAAGAACACTGCTGCAGCGGTCGAGTCCGCTGCTAATCTGAAGCTTCAGCATGATATTGAAGTCGAGACTCTTAAGGCCGAGCATGCCCAGGAGAAGGTTGAGATGAAGAAGGGGCATGCTCGCCAGGTTCTTCTATTTTACGCGGATGTTCTTCGCCGCAGGTATTTGTCCTGGATGCCTGGATATCCCAAGTCATTAGTTGACGTGTGGAAGGTACTCTTATGGGAGGAAGAGAAGAAGGCGACACAGGGTCGTCCGGTGAATGAGATGTCACTGATGACCCATATCTTGAATGACAGAGAGCGTGCCATTGTGGTAGAGGCACGAAAACAAGAAAAGAAAATGGCAGAGGCAGAGCGTTGTAAGGTGAAGGGAAAATCGGTCCTTCAGACTGAAGCTAGTGATAGTCATCCTTATGCTCCTGCACTTTCTGCGCACAGGGTTACAGAGAGGGGTTCGCCTTCTACCTTTCCATCCGACAAAGTCAAGGCCACAGAAGGACAGGTGGCTGGTTCGAATATGGAAGGTGAGCTTCTACTCTCTCCTTTTTCTTTTTCAAACCCTTATCCTCCTCCAACTTACATGTATCTTTTCTCTTTTTCAGGGATTTCCATTGCTTCTGAAACGGCGAACGAAGGACCTATAGCCGAGAAAAAGGGCGTTACTAAAGAGGTGATCAAGGCTGCAGAAGTAGAAACGGTCGACTTAGTATCTCCTGATGTCGAGATTATTGAGGAATCCAAAAAAGAGGGTCGCCCATCTATGGCCGATACCAAGGATCAGGAAGACAAGGAAATTTCCGCTTTGAAGCCCGAGCCCATTGAAGATCCTACAAACACTGGGCTTCCTCAATTCAGTCCCGCAACCATTATATCTGCAGCTCCATTCCCTGCTATTTTGGCGAATCCACAGGCTTCTACCCCGACTCCTCGCTCCTTTGGTAGCACGCTAGGAGGGTCAAGACAGGTGATGACCACTGAGGAGATGTTAGAGATGATCAGACAAAAGGAGTTGGCTGAGATGGTGGAACAAGGATTGATGCCGCCTCCCGTTTAAACTTTCCATTTCTGTGTAATTTTTCTGATGATGCAGCGTTATCCGGATAGCACCTGTCAGGCAGTAATATTTTGTAATGATGTCAGGGTACTTTAAATGAAAATCAACTTATCTTGTGAATGATGATAACGTGTATATAAATGTCGTATGAATTTCATGGCTATGTTTTTTTTAAACATTAAGGGTAAGTCGCCCTTTATCCTAATCGGGGGCAATGACTACATCTTTTGCCCCCAATGTCGGGTAGACCTTTGAGTGGCGAACTCCCCCATCGAGTTTAAGTTGTCTCATCCTTAATCAAAACTTAGATGTAACTAAACAGGGGCGCCTTGAGGCTTTTATACTTATCCTTTGATCAGTTAAGGGTAAAGTTCTATTGTTTGAGCGGTCTTCTGTCAAGGTGCACCGTTCATGCTCGGGTGTCATTTATGCTCTTCCTCAAGTCAATGAGGTCGAGAGTCGAGGTCTGATGGTCGATCAGAATGCCTGGATAGGCGTCAGTCTTATCCTAGATTCATCCAAGGTAAAGGTTATAAGGTAAGTCATTCAATCACAATCACTGGCTCTTCTATAATTACAACAAATTAGAGCAGGAACAGAGATGCTTATTAATACACTAATGCGATCGATGTTGGTCGCTTATTACAACGCCAGAAACAAATAAATCAATAAGCTAAATGCAGAAAGAAGGTAAAAACATCGAAATACAAATTCTAAGAAAGATAATGTCGTAAATGCTCCGCGTTCCGTGCTCTTTGAAATAGCTCGCCATCCATAGTCACTAATCTGAAACTTCCATTATCGAGCTTTCTCTGAATGACGTACGGTCGATCCCATTTCGAACCCATATGCACAGGAACTGATAAGATCCGTTTCAAGACCAGATCGCCTACTTCGAAGGTTTTTGGTTGGACCTTCTTGTTATAATATCGAGCGACCCTTTGCCTGTGAGCCTGAGCACGAAGATTTGCTTCTTCTCTTTTTCGTTGATCATGTCCAAAGACGTCAAGAGAAGTGCCTTGTTAGTCAGGGGATCATAGTATGTTGTCCGGTGAGTCGGGACTTCAAGCTTGATCGGAAGGACTGCTTCGGATCCGTATGACAAAGCAAAGGGGGTATGGCCCGTAGCAGTCTTATGGGTAGTACGATATGCCCATAGTGCCAAGGGTAATTCGTCGACCCATTTTCCTTTAGCGTGTTCTTTTCATTTCTTCAAAATGGTCTTAATGATCTTATTGACCGCTTCGACTTGACCATTGGATTGGGGGTGTGCGACTGCAGTGTACTTCTTTTCAATATGATATTTCTCACAAAAATCTCGAAATTCTAAACTGTCGAACTGAGTTCCGTTATCTGTGACAATAGTTCGAGGCACTCCATATCGGCATATGATATTCCTGACGATGAAGTTGATAACTTTTTTTGTTGTGATTGTAGTCATTTGCTCAGCTTCTGCCCATTTTGTGAAGTAGTCTACCGCCACAATTGCATACCTTGCACCCCCTTTCGAAATAGGCAATGTTCCTATGATGTCAATTCCCCACATAGCAAACGGCCAAGGACTAGTCATCGGAGTAATATTTGTCGGGGGTGCCCGTGGGATTTGCACGAATCTCTGGCACTTATCACATTTTTTGGAATAATTGGAAGCATCCCTATTGATGGTCGGCCTGAAATACCCATAGCGCAGTATTTTTTGGGCAAGGGCTTTCCCCCCGGTATGTGCTCCGCAATCCCCCTCGTGTACTTCCTTCAGTATCCTTTTAATGTCGCTGTTGGCTATACACCGGAACATAGGAACAGAAAATCCTCTTCTATAGAGTTGGACTTGCTGAATAAGGTACCTAGAGGCTCGTCGTACCAAGGCTCGTTTTTTGTTTTTCTTTTCGGGTAATTGCCCGTGGAGAAGTAAATTTTTAATGGGAGTCATCCATGATTCTTCTTCGGGTTTGATGTCTGTCTGGTCGACATCCATTTGGTCGATGCTTGGCATCTTTAAGATTTCTACGGGAACTAACTCTGTTTTGCTCGGATGGTCCGAACTAGCCATTTTAGCTAGACTATCCGCTTTCTGGTTTTCTATTCGAGGAACATGGGAAACGCTGTATCGGTCGAAGCTCCGTAACAGCTTCTTGACTTCTTTGAGGTAAGAGGTCAGTCGCTCTCCTCAGGTTACGAATTCTTTTCTGACTTGGCAGACTACAAGCTCTGAGTCACAATAGATGTCGAGCGATGTTATCTTCAAGTCTTTCGCCAGTTTGAGTCCAGCAATCAGGGCTTCGTATTCAGAGTCGTTATTGGTTGCTAAGAATTCTAATCTCAGAGCATAATAGACCGAGCGCCACTCAGGGGACAAAAGTACAATGCCGGCCCCTGAACGTTGTCTATTTCGGGCCCCATCCGTGTAGAGCTTCCAACTGGCTGGCTTCTCTCGATCCTCATGGGCTTAGGGTCCTCGTCTTGACATTCTTCCTCCGGGGTCGTGAACTCTGCTATGAAATCAGCTAAAGCTTGTCCTCGGATCGATTTCCGAGGAATAAATGTTAAGTCAAACTGGCTTAATTCAGTATTCCATTTTAGCAGTCTCCCACTCGCTTCTGGCCTTTGTAAGATATGTCGAAGAGGATGGTCAGTGAATATCTTAAATGGATGGGCCTGGAAGTAGTGTCGAAGCTTCCTCGACGTGATTAACAAACTATAGGCCAATTTTTCAATTTTAGGATAACTGCGTTCGGCCCCGCTTAATTTCTTACTCACATAGTAGACTAGTCGCTATACTCGACCTTCTTCTCGGAAAAGAACTGAGCTGAGTGCATGTGCTGATACAGCTAAGTAAACGAACAAGTCCTCATGATCGACATGTTTGGAGAGAACATGAGGCTTTTCAAGATGGTCGAGTAGATTGCGAAAAGCTTCGACACAGTGAGGTGTCCAAGCAAAGTTTCGCTTTCCTCTTTTTATTAATTCAAAGAACGGTAGGCATTTATCAGTGGCATTCGAGATGAACTGTCCCATAGCTACTACCTTTCCTGCTAAACTCTGAACATCCTTTATCCGGCAAGGTTCCTAGATCCCTTTAAGGGTTGCAGACTGATCGGGATTGATCTCGATTCCACGGGAACTCACAATGAAACCGAGGAATTTGCCCGATGCTACTCCAAAAGAACACTCCAGCGGATTTAGCTCCATCCTCTGCCTTTGCAACTCGAGACGAATTCATGGCTATAGTAGATCGACTTAGGGAAACCACTGATGCCCTAAGGGTCCACTCTCAGGAGAATGCCGCTATGCGTGAAGACATGACTCGCATGGCAAGGCAATGGGAAGAATTCAGAAACCAAGCTCAGGAGCTCCGGGGCTATCGACTCCCTTCTCCGCCGTTGGACCGACTATCAGGAAATGATAATTGACTTTAGCATTAACTACTTTAATCGTAGTTAATTCCAATATAAACTAGAAATAAAAAAATCAATCATTTTTAAAAGATCATTAAATAAATAATTAACTTTATTAACCAAATTAACTTGATAATCATTTTTAAACCATAGTTAATCAATGATTAACTAACTTCTAACAATATTCATTAGATTTAATGAATATTTGAGAACTATTGATTTGATAGATTTTAAATCAAATCATTCTAATTGTCAACTTTGTTTAACACAGTCGCCTTTGTTGATTGTCAACATCAGTTAGCCATTAACTGATATTCACCCATCGTTTCTCCTTTTAAATTAATTAATAACTTAATTAAATTAAAAATATCATTCTAATTGTTTTGTCAAACACTGATTCAATTTTACTAATCAATATATTAGTTTCAGCTTTTCTGATTATTAATGACATTTTCTTCATTATATAAACCTATTAAAACAAATTCTTTGATAAATCATGATTATAAATATAAATATATTTAAATTTCTATTTTAATTAACTCGTATAAACAACTTAAAATTTCATTTTAGTTATAACAATAAATTTATAACTAAAATCTTCGCCAGTTCGCCTAGCGGCAAAACGACGTCATAACCGATGGATTTTACACCATCACTGCCAATCACTTAATCAATACTGTCGATTGATTAAAATCACAACACGATCAACAACCATTCAACCAGTAACATTCAACAGGTTTTGATGTCAATTTGGGGTTTAATCAGTTCATGTGTAAACAATATAAAAATAAACACATATAAAATATTTGAGGAATCCGGTCGGATTCCTCCAACCTGTTCTTCCCTGCATCACAGACGGTTATAACATTTAACGATAGTATATAATTTTAAATAAATAAATTAATGATGATAATATAATCACAGCAGCCCTTAAATCAACCATAATAAACCAAAGCAGCCAATCAACCAATTTGTATTTTTATCTGGATTTATCACATCACAGTAGTCCATAAAAGTGTGAGAATTAACTCACCAGTGATTACGGTTGATGATGGACGTGTTTGTTCTTTTTAATTTGCAACGAATGTTCAAAATTTACTGAAATTTCAACTGCGTCAGATCAGTGCCTAGTCAGTGCCATCGTCTAGGTCTCGTCCCTGCGATCCCAACGGATCCTGTTTCATCGATTTTCGTTAATGTATGAAGAAGATATTGTGTTTTAAAGTTTGTAAAGTTTAACAAGATGTTAATTAAATAATTAAATTATTAATTTAACCTTAATCATAACAAAACCGTTAATTACCTCTTAATTATAATCCACGTCAGCACCGTTCATTTGTGTTCACGCGTTTTCTTCTCTGGCATTTCTCAAAGCCGATTCACCCCAACTTGATACCATCGGACCCAAACCGCCATCTTCCTCCGCCTGTCGCGTCGCCGTGGACGAACTTGGGCCACCTCGTCAACCCCACACGAACCGCCTATCCGTACTCTTCCCACGTCAGTATCCCCGTGCCCCCCATCGACCGAGCTCGTCGGAAAAGACACCGAAACAAAACCCGTTCATGGGCCATCCGTCGGCGCTACAGGCCACGATAGGCCACCGCACTACCACTGATCGAGGCGCCTCGCTTCCAGCTTCCACCACCTCAAGGCGCTCGACCACCACGACCCCTCCAGGCATCGGAAACAACCCAAATCCATCCACCACTTCAAATAAAAACCCAAAAAAGTTCACTTCCGTTCAACCTCAATTTCCGATCACCACAGCCCATTTTAGGTACCCCGACCAAAGCCAAAATTAAAGGCCTCCTTGTCCTCTACAACTTTGCCTTCGACCCCCCATCGATCGTCAGCCAAAACTCCCTGAAAACCCATAAAAACGAAAACGATTTTCTACCGTTCATCGCGAATTACGGCCACCACCCTTGACAAAACCTCCCCATCTTTTGACTGAAGCTTCCCCTCCTCCCGATCTACAACTTTCCCTCAGGCCCCCCTCGCGATTTCATCACGGATTTGAGAGAAATAATTGTTTTTGTGATGAGGGACTTATTTGCAAATTTGATGAAGAAAATAAATGGTGGCTGAAATTTTCTGATTTTTGGGGCCTTATATAGGCGTGTTTTATTATATTTTAACTTGATGTGACAACCGACAACGACCGACGATTTTTATTTCGTGCTTATCGCAATTTATGAATGTTGTTATTCGCTCTTGTGCTCACATACAAACCTCGTTCAAGACGTGAATGGACGACATAATATAATTTGACGTTATGGTCCTAACGAATCTTGTTTCATTGAATTCCGAGTTCGTTAGCTCGAATAGCGCTCATTCACGTTCAAATGGTCGTTTTTATCTACATTATATTTTGCCACGCTCACAAAATAACCCCGATTGACACACAACTTGAAATCTAGCAATAATTTGTTGTTGTGGTCTCAATAAAATTGGTTTCATCGAAAACTGAGGTCGTTTGAAAAAAAACCTTTTATAACTGCCCAATTCAAATAAAATAAACCAATTTTAAAATACTTCAATATAATATTAATAAAATATTGAAATTGGCCATATACAACCAGAATTGTATACACTATCAAGGTAAAATATCCCGGGTTGAATTTCAAGCCAAATCGATATTCAAAAACCCCTTTATTTAATATAAATAACGATAAAATTATAAAGGAAATTCCACAGCGACTATTTTAAAATTTGATTTGGACATAAAATAAAATCTACAACACGAAATCTCGATTTTTCTTTTTCACTAGAAATATATTGTCTAACTGGTCCTGACGTTTCTTGTTTCGAGAAAATCCGACTTATTTTGAACCCGGTACGGCCGTTTAAAGTTCAAAATGCCATATTACGAACTACCGCGCCGCTGCAACTCGTTATATAATTAAATTATAAACTATACGCTCAACGGTCGTTAAATAAACGATATCGTCGATATATTTTCAATACAGACCATATTAACCTTTTATATTTTGCCAATTCACATTATACAGTGAATTCAACATTTTCCCAATATTTTGAAATTAAAATATTATTTTATTCTATTAATACTTTTGATTAAATATTCAAAATAATTAAATTCGATTATTTAAATTCAAACTGACCTTTTAAGTAATAAAATATTTTAAATAATCGGCCAGAAAAATATGGGTCATTACATATAATTTGTTAGGTAGAGTTTTAGTGAAATTTATTAGATTTTAGTAAACACTTGAATTTGCTATCTAGTTAAGTTCTTATGATTACTTAAGTGATGGTAATTAATATTTAGAATTGTATTATCATAGATTGTTGGGTTTTTAAGCTGATAACTCCCTAAGAGTCAACGACTCATTTTTCGTCGGCTTGATACTTGGTATCTTCTAAGATTAGGTGGGCAAACCTATTTTTGGTTTTAGGTTTGTTATGGTGTGATATGGTTATCCTTTCATTTATTGGACATGCGTTACATTAGTCCATGGATAGGGTAACTAATACCATCAATTTATTTTGGCTCACAATTAGATAATATTTACCTGCTTCATGTCGTTAAATGAATTCACATTGTCTGCCTATTTCATGTTCGTTAGACCATTCACGTGTCTTTGAACTATGGCACTGTATGGTAAGGTCCATTTTTGTGTCTTAGGCACTACATCGTTACAAATATTATAAGCATAATTATTTCTCAAAGAAATGTTTAAAGATTTTCTCCTAAAGAGATAGTGAAATGACATATACATAATTTTTGCGAAGCTATAAATAACTTCCTAAAGAGATTTATATGTGCAACTAATATTTTTCTATGAAATGTCAAGTATTTGGAAGATACTGTTACTATTTTGAAAATATGTCACTTTTATTGAACTCTTTAAAAAAAGATGTGAAGAGATTTTTGTAAGCAAGTCTAGTTACGTAGTCGAAAAGTGATATCTGAGATATAGTCGAAGAATAAACTTAAACAAATTGAAGTTGTTTATATAATTTATTTTAACTAGAAGTTCAATAAAGTTTTAAACTAGATGCTGAACATTATCATATGGCCTTTTAGGATTTACATTAATTTTGCTTAATTAACAAAAATTAATTGTTCAGATCCTAATAACGGTTTGCTCTAAAATTACGAACTTAAATAAGAAGAATACGAAAATTTATTACATACATAATACATGGATGCAGGCATATATCCATATATGCTAATATTTAACTAACAATCTGGAGATTGTTTGAATAAATTGGTATGAGCCGTCTTATGGATTGTGCATAGATATCATTCAGTGATTTAAAATCAACCAAATAAATGTTCACAGTCCCAAAGTCATGTGTGTAACAGTCCTAAAATTTAAGTAAGAATAATTAATTAAAGAATTAATTAAAAAATAAATAATTTTATGAAATTATCCGAATTTAACAACGAAAGTTGCAACGTTGATCCGTGGCAATTCTTTGAGTAATTTGCATGCATAATTTATTAAATACAAGTTAATATGCAGAAGTTGTTAAGGAAATATGATAAGAGAATAATTCAGAAATTTATTGAGATAGAAAAAAATAAACAGACCCATATAGGTCGATCCGGAGTTAGGTCGGGTCAATCCATAAGTCAACAACGATTAGGCCGAGTTGACCACATTATAGCATGGACGATTTTTCATCCAGGTACGAACTGATATCAAAAATTATTATTTTTAAAATGACAAGGCTGAACCTGATGCTTTATTTTGTAAACCTAAAGTTTAAAATTGAAGTGTGACGTGTTTGGATCAGATTAAATCTTCAAATATAACAACATGAGATCCCCCAGCACTTGTACAAATATAACCGTAGACCTCGCTATTTATTCATAACATAAATTTTTTCCCTATGGGTTCTCTCTTGACTGAGACTGACTTAAAACTTAAATTTTTTTCTGAGAATAAACTTGTAAAAATAAACTATTTATAATCAACCTATAGATGGGATCTAGATGGCTACACATGCACAAAAGGTATGTACTACACATGAGTGTTGTTATTATCCAGATTTTTGAGTTATCTAAAGAAATAGGGTTTTTAATAGTTGTAGTTTCCTTATAGTTTACTTGCAGTTTTAGTTGTTTTTCTATAAGTATGTTTTAGTTTTTCTTACAGCTTTTCTAATGGCTTTTAGTAGTTTTTCTGTAAGTTATTTCCTGCATGTATTTTTATCCTTTTCTTACCGTTTCTTTTAGTTAAATTCGGTAAGATTTTTTATCAATATTTTTCCTTAATAGTTATTACATTCCTATTAGCTATTTATACTTTTCTACAATTATTTACATTTGTTACTAAAAGTGCCTAGGTCCATAAAATGTTAGTTTGTGGCATTGAAAATAGAAAAAAATACAAACCACGCAAACACGGATTAAATTAAAGAGGAAATGAAATTTATAGTAAACACTTGTACAAATTGTAGATATGTAATTAAAAGGATAAGACCGGGTTAGGCGAATTTATTGGAATTTGCAATAAATTATGATAGGTGATGTACTTTAAAAATTATCAGAAATTGATCAGATCATTATACTAATAAAAAATTGTATTGACATGTTGGAAAATCATAATAAAAGAAAAATAAGAATGAAACCTTTTAGGATAAAAGTAAAAATTATAGGCTCAAGTTGGGAAACGAGTATGTAGGCTAGGTTCAAATCCGGGATTAGGCAAAGAGAAATAAAAATTTGATCACGGATAAAGTTAAAAATTTAGACCCAGGTCGAGGACTGAGATGGGAAGCAATATTATTTATGATGGATTTTACCAACTGTAGATAGATGTCGAATTATGGTAGATAACCGACCAATAAATAAGTAATGGAAGCCTATAGTTTCGGGATATTAGACATAGATGATAAATGGTGGTAGATAATTGGCTATTAGAAAAATAGTCACTACTAAACAAACATTATATATCAACGGACATGAGCAATGACCACCAATAGAAGAGTCGCAATGGATATCAACAGCTATTTCTTTTGGATTTTTTACGAATTAAAAAACTGTTTATTAGAAGCCGTTGAAAACTGCTGAAATTATGTCATTTGCGGCCATTGGTACCATTGTTGAATCGCAAGCAAACAGCCGAGACCTTCTTCTTCTTCATTATTCCACTTCCCTCCCCAAAACCCTTCCTCCTCCCCAAATTTCACCATTCGTTGTCTTCTATCCTTTTATTACCTTCTCCAACTCTTGCAAACCTTCCTCTCTAATTAACCTCCTAATCTCCTTTAGAACAAGTATTAACCCTAAACTCTATTTAATTACATTTGTTAATTTAGGGTTAGTTTGTTAATCTAAATGTTTGTATTGCCTTATTATATGTGTACACTACGCCATAGATTGCCTACTGCAACGAAAATCCAAGGTGTTGCCAGCTAAAATATTGCCACTGCTTTGCTGATTTTTGTGTATTGTAAAGCACTCTTCAATGTGTTAACATATATATCAAATTGTGTTGCAGTAGTTGTAGTTATAAACTTATAAGTTTAATTTGCCACTTCATCAATTTGCATCTATAAAAAGATGAATATCTATCCATCAATTTACCTTTGAAAAACAACATCTAAAGTTGACACCTCACCAATCCGTTAAAATACTTCACCACCAATAGGAAATCAACTTACGTTACTCATTGGATTCCTCTTTCTCAATTTCTCAGATGTATTCGTTCTCACACCCAAATTTCCAATTCCAATCCCTAATTTTCATTCACCTGCTTCTTCCACTCCAACCCTCTCTGCGTCCTCCAATTCTTCCATCGAGTCCTCGACTCCAAACGCATCCACTTCTCCCTTTTCTCGTCATCAAACGACAGTCAATCCAAGAAGAAAGGTGCTAGCTTTTTATCCTGTGTTTCTCATGTACGTTTCTATTGGTTTTTTTATCATCGCAATTCATTAGTTTACTGAAAAATGGAAATTATTAACCATGATTATAAATTTATTTGGTTGGTGGTTTTTTTGTGGTTCTGTTGTATGTTGATTCATAAAAATGTTCTTTGAGCAGCTATTGGGTAGTTAATCAATTTAATAACAAATCACTTTAGTTCCTAGTGAAGTGTGGTTGTGAACAATTAGACCATCGACCTTATATGAGCTGCATGTTCTAAAAAACTGCTCGGGTTTCCCAGGTTGTTGTTGCCTATGATGATTGAGACATGATACACTAGTATATGAAAATGGTTTCATAAGGATGCTTACATATACATGACAGTTATCATTTCTCAAGTATTATCATGATCTGTATGCATAAGACCGTCTAATAAGTATACGCATGATTTCTTAAGTGTGTGTTTGTGTGTGTAAGACTGACTAATAAATATACGCTTATTTTGTTTTGCTTATGCACACAAATACTGAATACATGAAATACATGCCTGAAAGCCTACTAAATGATTTTCAGTTTGTGGTATCACTTCAATTCTTCCTTCAATTCAAGTTAAATGATCGCTCAATCAATTTTTACTTCAAATTTGTCAACAGCGGCTGCGAGAAAGAACTGCCACCACAAAATCCTAGCAAAGATGAGGACTGTGAAGGTATGGTCGAATGCGGGGAAGAAGTTTTTTGGTTGCTCCATGTGGCCGATAAGTATAAATTAGGTTTTTCTGGTTGCTTTGTCGATTATCTTATCTTTCATTGATGTTTTAGTCGAGAGCTTAAGATATGTGCAGAATGGCAATTAAGGGTATTTATGTGGCACGACGAAGTGTATGAAATCAACAGCAACGCTGAAGTGGATGATACTACTATTAAATTGATGGAAAAAAGAAAATACTGTATCGCAATTGCTCGTGGAAAAGAAGACAATTGAAAAAAAAAGCTGCTGAAGCAAAAGAAAAAGAGGGCAAAAGCCGATGAATTTGTGGTAGATATGAAGGAAGAGTTGGCCCTAATGCGCATTGAATGTGGAAAACATGAGAAAGGAGAAAAATTCTTTGTAAAAGCTTTAGCTATGTCCTAGATCACGTTTGGAGTTCTTTTGTGTGTTATTATGGTAATGTAGAGCAATGAAGTAATATGAAATAGCATGCATGGGTAGTTTTTCAGGTATAATTTTAAGTTTTGTCACATTGTAGATTAGTGATAATTTTTGCCACATTGCAGATTAGTGATAATTTTTGCCACATTGCCCATTAAACCTAAATCACTGGTTACCGATAATTTTATCCACATTGTAATTGTCTAAGTTTACTCAATAGACACTTGTATACACACTGTTTCTCTATTATACTATGTATACACATTGTTTAGATCAATATACACTTGTATCCGCATTATGCCTCTGTTATGTAACTCAGTTATGTAAATGAAACGCAAATGCAAATGAAACTTAGTTAGGTTTAGATCAGTATACACTTGTATACACATTGTTTATATCAGTTATGTAACTCAGTTATGTAACTCAGTTATGTTTAGATCAGTACACTTGTATCCACATTGTGCCTCTGTTATGTAACTCAGTTATGTAAATGAAACGCAAATGCAAATGAAATTCAGTTATGTTTAGATCAATATACACTTGTATATACATTGTCTAAATCAGTTATATAACTCAGTTATGTTTAGATTAGTACACTTATATACACATTGTTTAGATCAGTATACTATGTTATACTAAAATGCAAATGGAATTCAGTTATGAAACCCGGTTTATGCTAAAAGGAAACTCAGTTATACTATGACCACTGTTTGTGCTGAAATGCAATTGAGGCATTCATACCTCTCATTTTGTGCTGAAATGCAACTGATGTATGTAGGTGAAGGGGGGCAGTGATGAGGTTGTTCAAGAACTTGTTGCTGAAGGCACTAGAGGTACTTGATGCAGTAGATGCATTGAACGCATTGGAGGCTTGCGCTATATTTTGAAACTGTTTTAGTTTTATGTAAAAATGAATTTAGTATTGGCTGTGTTTGTGACTGAAATATCTGAAAAATTGAATTTAGTGGCTATGTTTTGTTATTTTGTAGTTGACTAAGTACTACTTGTGTTTGCTGGTTAATTTGAAATAAAAAGTTCTTTGTTAATTCCAGTGTGATGTTATGTTATGTAATGTTGTCATATATATGATATAATGTTGCAGTATGTAATGTTAAATGTTGTCATAGCTATGATGTAGCGTTGCCATTGGGTGGTAAAATTGTTGCCATATATTTATGCATGTGGGCCCCATAACAGGATTCCGTGAACTCGGGCTACATATTTTAATGGCAATTCCGTGAACCCGGGCTATAGATTTTAGTGGGTCCCACATTTTGTAAATTTAGTATCTGCGGCAACACCGGTAAAGATGTTGCCTTAAGGTCGCAAAGATGTTGCCTTTGACTCTAAGGCAACGCGACAAAATGCATCACCAAGAAAGTGTTGCCACAGATCACTTTTTGCCTATACCAACACATTTTGGCACTTTTTGCATCACTTCTTCGGTGTAGCAGTATGCAATCTCCGGCGTAGTAGTAGAGCAGTTTATTGAAACTTAATTATTATTATTAACCTAAGTATTACAAGTTTATAGTTTGTGTGATAATAAAGTAGTGTGCATATGAGTTGAATTTTAGTGTTGTTAGGCTTGTTTGAGATACTTAGCGTATTTGAGCATAATTTAGTTTATGTATTTCATAAAATGTTGAAACCGATAATTAATTTATATAATGTATAGTTAGCTACTTGAATTTTAAACATATGTGTATGTATGATAAAATCTGTATATGTACGGTTAGATCAAAATCAAGTCATTCAAACCTTATTTATTTTAAAATTGCTGCTTCGTGAAGATTGATACAAGAGAGACAATCGTTTGATTTTAAATATACATATCAATGTTACTGAATTACTGGAAACTACAAAAGAGGAAAATTTCATGATATTTTTTTATTTCTATAAAGAAACCAATGTTAGTTTAGGAAAATTTTCATGATTTTGTATAAGTCGAAAGCCAATTTTTTAAACAAGCATAAAATATGTAATATATAATATTCATTAATCCTTGGTGTTTTTGGCCTCGTCCGATAAGTATTGTATATGATTGTTATGTGAGTATTCGTTTTTTAACAGAACAGACATCTACATTCATCTTATAGAATATTTGTTAGATTCATCCCTATATTAGACAAGTTACGAGCACAATAACATAATTAAATCTCGTAAATCGTTTCATTTTAAACAGTTCATAAAATTCTGACAATGCTTCTTTTATGTTCTTTTTGTATATGCAATTGTGTACCGTGTAGGAAATTAAAGCGAAATTTTGTTGAATCATTTAAATTGAAAAGATCTACGCGATTTAGTTACAGTATTGTATTTGTAATGGAAGGTAGAACGACTCATCATCAAAGTGTCAATGAGCAATTATTATAACATCAACCTATAATTTTTTTAATAAATTGTTAATGTAATTTTAATTTATATTATACTTTTTAATTAGAAGAAGGGAAAATGAATAATTATTTTACTAATCAAAGCTGGATGTATCAACAACGAATGGAAATGAGAGGCTTAATAAGTGAATATTTTAATAATGGTGTTCGCATATTTATTGATTTTTCTTTGTTAATAATGGAAATGACAAAGAAATCCATTATCTATGTAGTTGATGTAAATTATCCATGTAGTAGATGCAATAAGTGAACATTTAGTTTAAATTTGTAGAGAGAGTCAGAGACGAACTCGACAAACTAAAGCAAGAACCCCGTCACACATCGCGTAGTTCCAAGTCATTCAAACATCACTGCGAGGACTTGTTAAATTTATTAATTAAGATAATAAATAGTTAATACATTTATATATTAAAAATTCTTAGTTGTTAAAAAATAAGTAATATAACAATATATAATATATATTTATTTGAGCATATTTCAGGAAAAAGAGCCCGATGTTGCTGTGTATTATTGGAATGTTTTCACTCATACTCATGCAATGGGTCAAACTAACGATTCAAGCACAGTTTCATCCTTTGAAGATCATGATGAGAAAGAAAATGTCGCATATGTAAGTATAGTATAATTAACGTAAAAGTTATAAATAATTAAAATAATCTTTGTGTAAAATTCAACATTCTTTCTGCATTACAACCAAAGTTCCAGGAAGCACGTGCATGGATATTGGAGGACACCGGACGAGATAATTTGATTGCTGATGAGGAAGATGCAATTTTTAAGGCTTCATGGATCCACTAACCCATAACAGACACTACGGATTTGGGAACCAAATAGTAATTTTGAATTAAATTTATGTGAATTACGTTTATAGTATTGGAAACATTATGACAATTTCAATTTGACTGTAGGTTAAGACAACTCATTAGGCGTATTAGAGGGCTTAAGACATAGCGAAGATTGCATAGCTATGAGCCTAAATCACAAAGATTGAGGAGCATAATCGTCTTCGTGATGTGCAGATAGAGCAGCTAAACCATTGTTCGGCGGATTTTATAGAGCAGTACGGGACGTTCCCTTCGTTTGCTGGTTCTGGAGGGGACGATGTGTAATTTGAGGTATGTTTTGTTGTGATTTATTGTATATACATATACGCTTTGAGTGGATTATGATTTAGTTGGTACATTGTGATGGATTGTATATATCGTTGTTGGTTTGGATGATGGTTTGTATGTTGGTTTGGATGATGCTGATATGTTATGTTTTGTTGGATGTCAGTTTGGAAGTTGTATATATTGGATTATGTTTTGTATATTGGATTGTATGTGCATGGTTTGGGTTAAATATTACATTTGGATCTATATGTGATTATTGTTGTTGTACGTATGCTCGAAATGGAGCTGTTATGGTATAGATGTGATTGTAGGTGACTAGAAGCAAATATGTCTAATTATAAAGAAAAAATGTACTAATAATTTCAATGGCTTGTAACGGCTATCAACGACATACTGGTCATTATTTTCCAACAGCTTCTAACGATTTCCAACAGCTATTTAGTCAATAAGATTTTCCACATATCTAAATTTGTTGGTTGAGGCCATTGGAAAAACCACGTTTGTGCCACTGGAAAGCGTTACGAGCCGTTGTAACATATACCACCGACATTTCCAACAGCAACCAATAGCTGATGGCAGGTTGCTATTATAAGCCAATTTTCTTCTTGTAGTGAGTGGATGTCCCTACCAGCAGGAGATGTCGAATTATTGTAGATAATAGGGCAATATATAAAGCTCATTCATAGGGACCGGGATGGCGGCGCAACTAAGTTATTGTTCTGAGGAGTCCTTATCAACGGTCAATCCAACATGCATACCGAATCATCGTAGATAACAAACTCGAGGCTTTTACCAGCAGCGCTCATGGTGAGACACACTTGTCGAATTATGGTAGATAACTGGCCAATTAAAGAAGAACCCAAGCTCAATGCATATTAGGGATGCCCGAGCGTATGGTGCATCAAATTGTGGTAGACGATAAGTTATGTTTTTTAGTTTAATTGTTTTCAGTGTATTGAATTTTGTCTTGTGAATCTTAGTCTTTGTGATTAGCTTCTTTATACGTACAATACTCCACATTTCTTGACATAACCCTATTCTCGGGTATGTTAAGGAGTGCGGGGTGTTACATTTGGTACCAGAGCCTAAGGTTACAAGATTCCCAATTTTTTTTTAAAAAAAGTAAATTATTTTTCAAAAAAAGATAGGCAGTTAAAAGTAAAAGAGATTTAAAATAAATTTTTGTCCCCCTAAGTCTAGTAAACCCTATCTTTGATTCCTTGGAATCTTAATTTTTATCTTTTCTCTTGCATAGTATGACGAATAACCCTAATCTCCATGAGGGTATCCCAATTCCCGCTGGTTCCATTGGTATCTTTAGGCCACAACACGAACAAACCAACCACAGGAAAATGTGCAAGTCCCATCACTCGAAAGTGGATCCCCCGCTCATCTATCAGCAACAACCAACTTTTCTAAACTATGCAATGATTTTACGAATCTTGGTGATAAGCTATTCTTCGGGATTGAGACATTTGTTGAGACACAGACCTGACTACGCAGTACAGAGAGAATATTTGGTCTTATGCGTCTTGCAGATAGAGATAGATTTCAACTTGCTTCATGAAATTTGATGGAGGATACTTCCTACTAATGGGAAGTGGCTGAGGGAAAGGCGGTAGCTAAGGGTTGGGATAGATTTCGGAAGAGGTTCAAGAGGAGATTCTTACCTTAATATGAGGATGGTTTGCAGTTAGAGAGGTTCACTTAGTAGAGGAAGGGAGACCTTTCTACAAAAGAGTACATAAATCAGTTTAATGAATTGTCATAGTTTGGTTTGGACTTAGTTAACACCCCTCACAAGGAAGCTCTCAGTTTTGCTAAAGGACTGAACTAGCCATGCCAAGGGTTGGCATTGTCACATGTATCTATGGGAGGGACATTCAAGTCTTTGGTTGAGATAGCACTGATGTTTAGGGTTAGGAAGGATGATGTTAAAGAGGTCAAGGAGGCCCCTAAGGCAACTGAGTTAAAGAAGCAGTGGTGGAAGAATAACTAGAAGAAGGTTGGGGGATCGCATAAGGGTTAGGTTAATAAAGATGAGAAATGTAAGAGTTGTAGAATACTTGGTCACTACGCTAAAAAATCGCTATATAGGATGGATAAAGGGGAAGTGTTTCTTTTGTGAGCAGTCTAAAAACTTTAGTAGGGGTTGTCCTCTAGGGATAAGATGAGCATAGAGGATTGATGCATAGGAGGCCTAAGTTCAGGTCTTGGATGTAACTCCATTGTCCAATAGTGGACCAGACATGGGTAGGAAAATTTTAGTAAAAGGTTTGGTTTCCCTTTCGATTTTTTTATATGCACTTTTTGAATTAGAGTACCATACTCCTGAATTTCTAGTTTACTTAGTTTACTTATCGATTGTCCTCACTTAGGCATTTCTTTCTTGACGAAGTAGTAGTTTCTTAACCCAGAGGAGAATCAAAACAACTATTTATGATGACTAGGGGTTTGAGACTAGAGATTCTAGATATAGGAGGATGCTTGAGGCATTTTGCGGGTACGGGTTGGTTTTGGGCCTAGATAGGTTAGCCATATAGTTAGTTATCTCAGATTTTTGACACTTGTAGAGTTTGACTAGGATGTTTATATTTTGGGATTTTAGGGATGTAGAGAAATTTTAGGGAAGATCGGTTTGCCCTTTATTAGGTTATTTTGAAAGTGAGACAAGGTTCGTCAGGTTAAGGACATGCAGCGAACGAATCCTTAAGAATTATTGCGACCTTTAGGGGGTCATTCATGTTGGTTTCTTATATTCCTTTAGTGCTTCTCTAGTGGACATTGTCTTTATTCCCGTGGAAAGAGATTTTCCGGATAAATTGGAAGATATTAGAGGGCTACCTCCAAAGAGGGAGATTGAGTTTTGGATTTATCTTTCTGGCAATGCCAAATTTGTGGCATTGCTCTTAAGGCAAATGGCTCTGAGGGAAAGAAGAAAATTGGGTCTCGTACCTTTGTCTAGAAGCTTTCTAGATACAAAGTGATGCTTATAGCATTACTATATATGGGTGATTTAAGTTCAGACAGGTTAGCTATAAGCTACTCCATATTTTGGAAGAAGGATAGTATCTTTGGCCACGCATAATGGACGTACCCTATAGTTTGCCTATAAAGGATCAATTGAGAGTTATTTTACTCCTTATATCTATCTTTTAGTGTATCGAGTCGTGTTCCTATTGGTAGGAGCTTTCTTGATGTATTGGAGCAAGTAGTTTGACTTCAACGACAGTAAATTATTTTAGTGAAAATTAAAGACAAAACTTCTACTAGAACAACGGTTGGATTTTAATAATAAGTATATTATACTATTTGGACTAGCTTGTGTTGAAGCCTATTATTGAATAACTTGATAGGGTGTTTGGTAAAGATTTAGAATAAGTTGTCAGGAGTCTATGTGGATGACATATTAGTCTAATCAGAAGGTAGTAAGGATGAATTTATCTATTGGAAAAGTTTGATATTGAGAATTCGACGTTCATAAAGATTTCATCATTTGGGTTTGGGAAAAAATAGTAGAAACTAGAAATCTGGTTTTCGTAATAACATATAGAAGGTCTTTAAAAGTGAATTTGCATATGACTTCAAGAGTGGATCGATGGAACTTAATTGTGTTAAGATCCTTATAAAACTACCAAATTGAAATAAGCAATGAGTTTAGTTATTGAGAAGTTGATCAAACATTCATATGTTTGGCACGGAAAGGAAATAAAGATTTCAATGGGTTAATGACCAGGAGAATATTTATGATTCACGAAAATAAATTTGAAAATAAAAAGTATTTTATGAAGGAAATTTTTAGATCCACTTTTAGTCCAACCCCAACATATCTACTTATATGACCTATGAGTTTTTTTAAACACTAGTATGTGTTGATAAGAAATTATTATCTTGAAAAAAATCATAAAATAATTATATGTGTGTTTTGAAAAGAAATTTGTTTGTAAATCTACGAATAATATGTTTTGTTACTAAGATTTTTGGAATAAGAACTGAAAGGATAAAGTCGAGTTTTGAAAAAAAATTAGGAATTTTAAAAAGAAGTGTATTCTTATAGGGTTAGACAATATAAGTGGAACAGAACAAGATAATAAAGGCAAAGATGGAAAATAGTGGTTAATTTGCTTGGAATATTTTTCTTATGTAATTAAAATGTGTAAGATGATAGAACTCCCCTATGGACTTAGTTAAAATGGCTCAACAATTATAAGAGAAACCATTCAGTTAGGAAATTTGGAGGAGAAGTACGAGACACTAGTTAGTCATCACATGATGAGGAAATAATAAATTTAACAATAAGTTCTTTCATCTCATAGGAAGATCTTTCTTAAATGGCAACTGGGGTTCCTTAGGAGAACACATACTCGCATTATTTGGACAAACGGTTTTTAGATATTCTACCATTAGCTTTTCATTTGGTAGGATCTTTCTTCTTTTAGTATCCTTGAGAAGGATAAGTGTTAGGGTTAAGCCTATGAATGGCAGGATCTGTTGTAAACAAGTATTATAACATGTTATGTATAATAGACGCAAGTGGTTGCAAGTATTTTCTACTGGATACAAATAGATGTAGATACACACTCTACACACTGTTCTCTCTTAGAGATCAGCCAACTAGGTCACTAAAACATACGAATATAAATGTGTGTGCATTTTATTTTATTTTCATGATTTTCATAAGTGGATGATTATCATATGATTGTTGCATATGGATGATGATTGTAGCACGCATGTAGAACTCAACCAACTAGGTCACTAAAACATACATATATAAATGTGCGTGCATTTTATTTCATTTTCATGATTTTCATAAGTGGATGATTATCATATGATTATTGCACATAGATGATGATTGTAGCACGCTTGTAGAACTATCAGTTATTATTAGAATAATTACACAAATTTTGATACATGCCACAAGCATATTTGCATAAAAGGAGGTCCAATAATTCAGTAAATCACCTAATCTTTTGCATTAGTTGAGGACATATATAATACATTATTGCACAATAACATAAATTAAATTTATATACTTAAGGACAATGGTTATAGTGGATGATGGATAGGTGGATGGACGTAGGCATTGATTGTAATTACTTATTTCATTCTTTTGTCCTTGGGGATTTCTGGGATGAAATCCATAAAGAAGAGAAGAATGTAACAACCCTAAAATTTATGTAAGAATAATTAATTAAGAAATAAATAAGTTTGGGAAATTACTATAATTTAACTATGGAAGTGTCACCATTGAGTTCATGGCATTTTTTGAGCATTATGGAGAACTTATTAAAGGAATAAGATATAAGAATAATTCAGAAATTTACAACAAAAAGAAAAAATAAGTAGACCCACATGGGTTAGCCATGAGTTGGGTCGGGTCGACCTGCACTATAGCCCAGACGATTTTTCATCCAGCTTGATTTCGAGAATTATAAATTTTAAAATGACATGGTTGAATATAGTGTCTTAGTTTTAAATTTAAAAGCCAAAATGGAACGTGTGACGTGTCTAAACCTCATTATATCTTCAAATATGACGACCTGAGATCCCCTAGCTCCATTATAAATAAGACCCTAGGCATAACTATTCATTCACAACACAAATCTTTTCCCTTTGGGTTCTCTATTAACTAGGTCGGACCTAAAACTTGAATTATATCTGGGAATAGTTTTATAAAAATAAAAGTATTTATAACCAACCTATGGACATGATTTTAGAAGGCTACGCATGCGCAAAAGCTAAGGACAATAGGTAAGTGTTGTAATTATTTAAATTTTTAAGTAATCTAAAGGAATCGGGTTATTAATAGTTGTAGTTTCTTTATGTTTTTTTTATATTTTTTCATACAGTTTTAGTTGTTTTTCTGTAAGTTAGTTTCTGTAGGTATGTTTTAATTTTAATGATAGTTTTTAGTAGTTTTTCTGTAAGTTATTACCTATAAGTATTTTTCTGTCGTTTTCTTACAGTTTCTTTTAGTAAAATTTCTATAAGATAGTTTATCAATATTTTTCATTAATAGTTATTTTAAACCTATCATTTATTTACAGTTTCTACAATTGTTTATATTTGTTTCGAAAAATGCCTAGATCTATAAAATGATTGTTTGTGAACACAGAAGTGAACCCTCTTTTTGGCACATGAAAAGTAGAAAAAAAAATGTAAATTATGCAAATATGGATTAAATAAAAAGGAAACCAAATTTACAGTAAACACATGTATAAATTGTAGATTAGTAATAAAAAGGAATAAGACCAGACTAGGAAAAATTGTAGGAATTTGCAGTAAATTATGAAAAGTGTTGTAATTTAAAAAGTAACATAGAAATCTAGAAGTTCATTAAGATAACAATGAACTATATAGACATATTGGAAAAATGTAATATAAGAAAAAGAGGAATGAAACATATTATGATAAAATAGAATATCATATGCTCAGGCTAGGAATTGAGTCAATAGGTTAGGCTCGGATCTGGGATAGGACCAAGAGAAATAAAGCATAGATCACAGATTAAGTTAATAAATTAGACCCTTGTCGAGTGCTGAGATAGGGATCATTATTATTTCTGAGGGTCCTTGCCAGCGGTAGATAGATGTCGAATTATGGAAGATAACCGATTAATAAATTATAGATGGGAGCCCGTACCAATGACATATTAGACAGAGATGTTGATTTGTGGTAGATAACTGGCTAATAGAAAATTATTGGAGGCTCATACCAATGGCAGATGCTGAGTCGTGGTAGGGAACAGACCAATAGATAAAACTTTGTTGTGGGGACTAGGATGGAGAAGCAACTAGGTTATTGTTTGGAGGAGTCCTTATCAGCGGTAGATTTAATATGCATGTCGATTCGTGATAGATAACATAGTCGAGACCTGTACCAACGACGCTCATAGGAATAAACACTTATCAAATTATGGTAGATAATTGGCCAATTAGAAGAAGGACCCAAGCTCAATGTGTACCAGTAGTGACCAAGACTGTAGTGCATCGAATCATGGTAGATGATACATTATTAGTGCTAGCACTAAATAGATGTCCGTCTGAAGGAGAATTCCTAGATGAGTGATGTTAAGGACTGGATTAAGTTCATTTCCCGGCAGGGATGATTCAGTATAAGGGGCATCGACTACCATGCTAGCTCCATAGTAGACAGTAGAGGCGGATCGATGGGTAGGATTAGGAAAAAAAATCCTAATCAGATTTGCATGGCGGTAGAAAATTGCAAACAATGGAAAAGTCATTTTAGCTTAAATCAGACAGGTATACCTATCTCATCTGAAAATTATTATAAGTTGTGCAGATATGCATTTCCTTTTGACACTAGAACTTTTATTAAGTCAATTTTCTTTATCTTACTTAATCATGCTAGCAATCACATCATTCACAAGACTTTATGTCTGGCCTACTCCTCTTTCTTTTCTCTCCCCTAATTATGCTCGTAGAGCTGAAGTTGGTAGGTTCAAATTTTTCGAAGGATCATTCTTGGAGTTTCAATCTAGTGTCTAATGTATTCTTCTTCTGTTTTACATCTTATTCTCTTGGTTTGGTTATTCTATTGACATTGAGAGGGATGATTTTTATGTTGTACTATGATATTTTATGAGATCGATTATTTCTTTATGTGACATATGGTTTTTGGCTTATTATTTTATCTAAAATCGAAGTTATCTTTTGAAGTAATAAGTTATGTTATCAATTTAGATGTTTTGCTGTATTTATTTACATGTCTTTTGAATCTTGGTCTCTATTATTAGCTTCTTTATACATACAATGCTCCACATTCCTTGACATAACCTTATTCTAGAGTATGCTAAGGGGTGGAAGGTGTTACAATGTGTACACTAAAATGATCTATATAATAAGAAAATTCCTCCAAGTTGCTACATCAATGAAAGATAATAAGTACTATTTTATGAATGCATTTTATCAGCTAATAGAAAAATATATTCTCATATAATTGATACACATAATGTATTTGGCAGTGGCACATGTTAATGCATCAAAATGAGAAACCAAAAGAATTATTATTTAATGTGACAATGTTCTAACGTTGAAGGAGGATAAGAAGAATATAAGTTCATTTTGATTATCAATATTAAATATTTATTAACATACATAATAATGCAAAAGAATAACTAATTTGAATTATTGATCTCATCCCTATTAAACTTGCTCCAACATAAGTTGAAATCCTTGAATGATCAAAATGTACGCACCCATCTGAAGTGCGGTAGAGAAGGTAGTTCACAATATTCTTGGAGTAAGCAACGAAGATACCAAATAAAGAAGGCAGGTGTTCTTGAAGAGAAAACACTCAATGGTTTCTGGAAGAGACCCACAATATATGATTGCCATATATCCTAAAAGTGGTTTACATACCTAAAAAATGGTAAATACTGAAACTGCAATAAATCATAAAAAGAACTAACAACAAATAACCATCAATGATAAACCGATAAATAATAAAGTACTTATATTTGTAAATGGATTAATGGTCTTAAATTAGAAGTAACAAGAGTGATCATCATGAAGTCTTTCTATAAGAAATGAGGATCTGTAGTACTATATAGACACACACACACATAGTGGAAAAATCACAATCATAGATGAATATATAGTGTCAATAATATTTTAAAACCAAGGCATGATAATTATAGAATAATTGAGTTTTGGATGCAGTTGAAGTGTTTGAAACACTTGAAATATCCCCATGGTATAAATATTGGTTAAATTGTACTAAATAACAGAAGTATACTGGCTCCTGAAGAATATAAACAAATTTACTACTCATAAAATTGCAAAGAATAATGAGCGTAGATTACAACTTCATATTAAATATGGTGGTAATCTGTGCGTTAAGCACCTAACGGTTATATAATGGTGGAGGCACAAAAAGTTGTAGCAAGGACAAAATAGGGAAATTGCAGAGATATAACAAAGATGCAAAAAGTTTCATTAGATGTACACCAGATATTTAAAATTAATTAATTATCAGTCTCATATCATTTTTGCAGAAAAATAATATTAATTACTCTTATATGATAAAATCAAAGAATATCATGGCTATGCACAATAGATTTGATGATTATAGTAGAATTCTATCTTATATTATGCACCATGCCATAAAATTTTCTCTTTACACAAAATTTTTGATTTAAAACAACTTGTCAAATCATTTTTTGTATGTACATATTGCTAAAGTGGATGCGAAACAACCTTAATTTTGCACGATGCAGCGAAAGTAATAGGGCTTAAAGTGGATCTACTATTCATCAATGCTAAATTGAAATAACTTAATAGTCGTAGAATGCAACGGACTATAACGGGGCTTTAACTACACAAGTTGTATTGAAAATTTGACATAATTCATAATGAGTAGGTCATTTCTTGTTTTTAGGTATTGTTGTAAAATGTTGACCTACCTTTTGGAAAGGCCTCACACTTCGGATTTTTCATCACTGGATCGTTCGGGATTCTAGTGCGGACTTACATGAATTAGGAAACACTTGGAATAAACATTGGACTCAACGAATACTTGGAATTTTGGTATTAGATCGGTCGAGTACATGGGCACTTGATGGCGCAGGCCTAATCACATCCTGGTCTCACTAGATCGTAAGGATTTCATCAGATCAGCCCTACGCTCGATTCTTGATCAGATCATATGGGAAAAAAGGTACCAGATCCGATCTTCTCACTAGCCATATCAGACCGGTTTGATACATGAAAGCAACCATATAAACTTAAGGGAAAATCAATCCCATTCCCTATCGGACCACTTAGCCTTTACTAGATCATCACGTATCATCAGATCATACCAATGCAAGTTCTAAGGACCGATTTGGCACAAATAGCCTGGCTTTAGGTCAAGCGCCGGCATCAAGAACTAGAGCAAATCAATACATAGATTTGTGGGGTCTAGCTCGGAAAAATAAATTGGATTTGACACTTTAATGTTTACCACTTTAGGATCAAACCCATCGGATAGTTACTGATCTCTACGGATCATAGAGATCCAATTCGACTTCTCACCACCAACTTCGATCAACCACCAGATCCTACTTCCACTCCTCGTTTTATGGTCGATCCAAGCTTTTTTGTAGTTATAAATAGACCAATAGATGGCTCATTTAGGGATCTTCTCTTCCCATTCGTACGATACTATGCAAGGACATTGCTATAGCCAAACTACAACTACTTTTTTCCACATTCTTAGGATCAAATCGGAACTGTAATGGTAATCAGATGGTATAAACAGAAGACTACACCATAGTGGACAGAGCCACACTTGCCGAACTACTATAAATATGTATGTTCATTTACTTTTCTGCACTCTGTGACTACGACCAACGACATATACTGTGATTGTTTTCTAGATTGCATATTATTTGCGTGTTGCACTCGATTGACCAAAATCAAGTGTTAACATCTTGGCGTGCCGGGAAAGGGCTACTACTTGAACTATTAAAATCTCTCTGCTTAGGAAACTATGGTTAGAAAGAAGAACAAGTACAAACAACCATATGGTGCAACAACGCTAAAAAGAAGTTAGGAGGCTTCTACCGAAGGGAATCTTCCTTACACCAGACAAGGGAGCACATGGCTGAGGTTACGAACGTCCTACAAAACCATTTCAAACATCAAGAGAACTTGCTAAAAAGATAGGAGGAAATGATAGTGAAATTCATCAATAAAGTCAGAAAATCAGAGAGGCCTAAAAATTAGAGCATGACTATTGGAGCTAGAACCAACATTAGACATGAACTCAGGTTAGAATCGGGGACAACTACCTCTACGACATGAGAAGTCGGTATCGACCCCATCTTAGGGATCGTCCCCAATCCAATTAATGCATGGGGCTACAGTCTCACGTGCTCCAGCTTGGCGTTAAATGCACCTAGACTTCATAACTTCAATTTCATGCAAAGGAAATCAGGAGTGTTCAGGTATGTGCGAAGGATCAGATACTTAGAACACTCGAGATATGGACATTGGACTTGGAGATTGGCGTTAACTGCTAAATGATAACAATCGGATCATGGACATGATCAGAAGGGCATCGAGAGGCGGACTATCTCGAACAAACGTGTGTTGCGTTAATCGAAGTCTGTTAGAATATTCAAAACTCTTGATACCCACTGGACTTCATGTTACCCGTGTTGGAGGCTTACGATGTTTGAAAAGATCCTACTATCCATCTCATACACTGCATACATCATATGGAGTACTAGGGGCATCAGACAATGTGATTGCTAAGTGCTTCTCGTTGTTTATCTCGGATACTGCTACTATTTGGCTTCGGTAGTTGGAGTCGAGATCATTTAGAAGCTAGATAAATCCATTGGAAAGGTTTGTTGAGTAAGTTTCGGGTCCATATCTCTCAACCCAAAAACGTGATGACTTTGACAATGGTTAAGAAAAGGACATGTGAGACTCTTCTAAAATTCTTGAAACAATTCAATGCTGCTGTAGCTTTGGTAGATCGACCAGATCCATCATTAATTGTGATGGCTATAGTTTTTGGCATCTTGGACAATTCTGAATTCAATGTATCTCTGGAATTAGATCTCGGTGAATTCTATTTTGAAGCTGACAAGTTTCTACGACAGTAAGACACAAAAGCGGACCATAAAGCTCTCAAGGTCAAAATTGTCAAGGGCGAAGGACCCACTATGCCAAAAATTGAATCAGATAACAGTGATCACACAACATAAGCTTGATTTGTTGGTGTCCCAACATTTTTCACTATTTCACACAACATATCAAAACAATACCCTGTTGTCTGAACAAGTATGTGAATTCTCTACTGTGACAACCCGAAATTTCAAAACCAATTTAAAATTTTTATTTTAACAATTTTAATGGATTTTAATATTTAAAATAATTTATTTTAAATAATAACGACGAAAAATTTATTTTAATCGAAGTCAGAACATATAAATTTATTTTAATTATAAAACGAGCCTGAAACGGCGCGGTAGTTTGAAAATTTGATTTCAAGTTTCAATTGAATGTACAGGATTCTAAATAAATCGTATTTCAATGAGTCTAAAAAGATTAGAATCTATTTAATCATATCTTTCTAACGAATGTGAAAAATCCAGATTTCATAGCGAGAATTGAAAGTTATGCCCAGTTTAAAATTCAGAACAGTCGCTATGGAATTTAGTATAATACATAGCCTTTATAAATAGCCTTTTTTACAAACGACCTCCGTTTTTGACAGAACTACTTTGGTTGGATCCGAAATGTCAAATTATTGTTAGATTCCAATTTTCATAATTTTTTGAATTAATATGTGAGCGTGGCAAAAGAAAACGTGTTTTGTCAATTTTTGTTGAATTGGATCGACCAGGAAATGGCCATTTTTCAAACGGTCTCCAAATTCGACGAAATTAGTTTTATTAGGATCGTATCGGCTAAACAAAGCAATATATATATTTTCTGGAATTTTCGGAGTCAGTATGTGGCTCCGGTAAATTAAAATATGCGTTTGAATTATATATATTGATTTATATTTTAATTTTATAAAAACTGACCGAAGCAGTCAAATGGGCTTACGGGACATATCCCATTGTATCCAGAATGGGGGTATTTAGCTAGTGGTGATATCCGTAGGGTTTGATTTGGAGTTCATAATGATAAACAACCGTTTTTGGATTAATTAATTATTAAATAATGTTATAAAAATATAGAACCCTAAAATTTAGACCCTATTCTTCATTACAACGTCAGCCTCCACCAACGAACGAGCGATTAATATCGTTCGAAATTCTCTTCGAAATTACTCTCTATCCATGAAGTAAAAATTAAAACTTATAGAAGGAAAGCGATAGAGCGTGATGAGATCTCCATGTTGTACGGTCCGGATCTAATATGGTGCTGAATACCGTTCGAAATCATGGCTCAAAGCCGCGTTCTTCGTGTACCATTCAAGGCGCGAGCAGGGAGCCGAGCTCGTCGAGTTTCTTGGAGGTGAAAACGTCGGTCAACTCACATGTGGGGGTGCCGTCAGATCGGTGGATGGTGGCTCGTGTGGTGGTACGCAGGCTAGGGTTCCATTTGATGATGGGTTTGGTACTGCGTGACAGGGAGTAGGAAGAAGACGACGGCTAACAAAGATATAAGGAAAATTTTAAAAATTAATAAAAGTTAATTATGTTATTTAATTATCAAATGTTCAAATAGTGATAACTGGTTGAAACAGATACAGAAACTGATGATTTCAAGACCATTGGAATCGTCATTCCGAACACCACACAATGGAAGAGACTGGAACGTGTTTGGAGCTTTACATTTTTGGGTTCCAGATAATTAACAGAAAGGGGGTAAGGTTTAATTGGTTTTAATTTAATTATAAATAAAATTGTTTTAAAATGTTAGATTCTTATATGAAATACTATAATATAAGAATATGTTTTTTATATAAATTGTTTGAAAATAAACATGCCTTGTTTTTAATATAAAAATTGCATTGTTTTTTAATAAAAAATGCATTGATTATAAAAATATGATTTTTATGAAATTGCATCGTAAATAAAAATATGATTTTTATAATTTAGTTTTGAAATAAAAATCTGATTTTAATAATTTAGATTTGGAATAAAAATATAATTTTTATTATATATAACATAGTATAAAAAATATGATTTTTATATAACTAGCGTTGTAATAAAAATTGGGTTTTTATACGTACAACTTTGAAATAAAAATATGATTTTTGCGCGTATGTCATTGAAATAAAAATATGATTTTATTTGTACGAAGAACATTATAAAGATTGGATTTTTATATATAATAGAATAACAATAAAAATGTGATTTTTATCTATATAGCGTTAAAATAAAAATGTGATTTTTATATTGATAGAACTATAATAAAAATGTGATTTATATTATATGTATCATTGTGTAAAAATGTGATTTTTATTGTGAAAACTTTGTTTTAAAAATATAATTTTAAAAAATTTATGGAACAGTTTAAAAATGTGATTTCTAATTATATAGAGCATCATAATAAAAATATGATTTTTAATATAAAAATCATGTGAAACAGATTGCGATGGAACCAACTGGAAGCGAATAGGATCCAAACCATTCAATTAAATACTGGCGGAGTGGAAACAAAAGGTGAGAACTCGTCACCAAAATTTTTGCATAATTATTTGTTTATTTTCATAGCTAAAATATATATAGAGTTGTCAGTGTAGATTTTTATCAGTTTAATCATTATAAACTCTATACGATGCCTACTAGATCACTTTCCTTGTCCACAAACCATGGACGATTTAAATTGACTGTATTGTGTGTTGTTTGTGTTTGTTGAAATGTTTAACACATTAAAAATGTTACTATTAATGTGATAGCGAAATTAAATTATAAATATTCATTTATAATTTGAACAGTGAAAATTGGTTAAATAGAAAATAATTCAAACTGAATTAGAATTGGTTAAATTTATTAACCAATGATTTATTTAAACAAATTGTTGTTGTTTGAAAACCCCACATGGGTATTGGAATTATATTTGACATACACTATTCCCAATATTTAGTTATATGTCAATCGATGGATTGACAGGTTGTGATGAGCCTTGTTTGTTTATTTCAATGCTCACATGGTTGTAAATTTCACTCTGGATGTGAATGGACTGTTTGGTGATTATTTATCATTATTGTTGCATACATGCGATGTATTGAATCCATATAACTGAAATTATATGGCAATTGATTGAGTCGCATTCCGATTCAGAAGTAAAAGGACATTTTATAATAAAGGACATTTTTATAATACAGGACATTTTTAAATAAAGGAATATTTTTAAAACAAAGAATCTTTTAAAATAAAGATTACTTTAAAATAAAATGTTTTAACAATAAAAATCACAATTTTATTGTATGTATAAACAAATGAAAAGAATCATTTGTTGAATTATATTTTTGTACATAAAAATGTCATTCTTTTTAACATGTTAATGAAATAAAATAATCATTTGTTGAATTATATTTTTGTACACCAAAAATGTCACCTTTTAACATGTTAATGAAAATGAGAATAATCATTTGTTTAATTATATTTTTGTACATTAAAAATATCATCTTTAACATGTTAATGAAGTGAATAAAAGATTTATGTGTTGAATAAAATTTTTGAACTAAAAAAATATCATTTTTATTGAATGTATAAATCATATAAAATATTCATGTGTTGAATAATATTTTTGAACAATAAAATAGTTATGTGGTTAAATGCTCTTTTCATCGAACGAATTTATTCATTTTATAACGAATATCGAAACGAAGTGATTTCAAAATTTAATATTTTGAAAATATTAGCATTCTAATATGATAAAAATATAAAATATTTAATTTTGAAATAAAATTGAAAATGAAGTTGGAATCATTTTAAAATGAATATATAAACGATTTACAAAATACATTTTTAACCGGAAATTGACGAAATACATATAATATATATTTAATGGCCTGAATAAAATGCGTCGCGCAGCGACCGTTCGCGAATTTTGACCCTTGACTTCAAATTGGTGTAACGGGAGATCCGACCGTCAGATTCTCCTAAAACCAGAACCGTTGGGTTCACATCTAAAAGGGCTTTCCAATGAATATACAAAGTTGGAAATCTAATGGTCCAAATCAAGTTTGCAAAAGGTCGCTATGGATGCAGTTCGGTGGCCATTATTGGAAACCGACAGTACGGGCCTTAATGAAATTATTAAAAATATGGAAAAATTATGTAAAATCATAATCAATAATCTGGAAAGATTTTGGGTGAAATATTCCATATTTAAAAAGATAAAAATATATGTTTATCGAAATGAACTAGTTATTAACCAGAATAAATCTTTAATTAAGATTTAATGGAGTTTTCCAATTAATTAACTTTTATTTGGAATTAAATAAAATAAATTTTATTTTGGGTTTGTCATGAATGGTGTCTTAAATAACACTGTTCTTAAACCCCGTGTGAAAAAATAAATCTTTTAATTAAGATTTAGAAAAGTTTACTAATTAATTAATGTTTAATTAGAATTGAAATGAAAGTTGATTGTGGGTTTATTGTGAACTATGTTTAAATGACATCTGTTCTTTAATCCCAATTAACAGCAAAAATAGAATTTGGAATTTATAAATATTATAAGATTTAAATGAGATTTTTTCCAAAGTAAAGTTTTCCAAAAGAAAGTTTTCCAATTTAATAGAATAAATTGGAATTGAAGGGAATTCGATTTAATAGTAATCGAGATAAGCTTCTGTGAATGAAGACCATTACTATATATGGAATTTAAAAGGGCCTTGCCATTATTCCATTTATATTATTAGTCTGATACGGAAATTTATATCAATTATATATTGATCCGTTTTCCATGAAGATTCCATAGTTAATGGAAGATGATTTGGGTTTATCGTGAACTGTGTTTTAAATGACATTAGTTCTTCAACCCTGTTAAAGATAAAGATTTATTTCCTAAATTTGAATAATCATAAAGTAATGATTTTTAATATTAAAACCAAATTAGAGTTTTAATAAATATATAATTAGATTGAAATGGGAATGAGATAATTTAATTTACCTAATTCTTGAAATGATCGAGTACAGAGTACCACTAGCTTTACTCCAGACGATAGTTAATTCTTTAATTAGATTTAAACTTGAAATGGTAATTAAATTTACTAATAACACTGTGGATATTAGATATGAAGTGTTACTAATTTTGCTTCATGGGATGAATAAGTTGGGATTGGGATAATAAATATAAATAAATGATTACTTCAGTAAGGTTCAATAATCCCGGCTTGTTAATAAAATATTTTGAAATTGATATCCAAAGGAAGATTAGAGAATAAATTTAAAAGAATTTATCTTTGGTAAAATTAATGGGAACCTTTCCCTAATAATGTGAATATTTTATTAAAAGAATATTCTGAATTGGAATGAGGCGTATAATGTATTTTTATAGCACTTGATTATAAAATACGCGAATTATTCGGAAAGACCAGGTTTAACCCATTCATAATAATTAATACGACGACCAAGAGTCAAAGATGAAGATGGTGGTTGAAGACCGGAGATCTTCACATCATTTGGATGATTACTGATGTCTTAATTGGGCCGAACACCTAAGACAAGGTAATAAGTGGTGATCGTCCAAACGTACTTAGAGATCGACGGATATGCGAGGACGTCTCTCCTATATTGGACATATAAGATAAGGAATATGGTCCCTCCGGTTTCGTTCAGACCCAAAACGGACTTGTAAATGGATGGTATGTCTGACATTGTATTCCTTTATGTTGTATTCGTTGATCTCTGCTAAATATATATCTGTTTGGTGGCGGGGAATTTATTCTCTTGCTTAACACCCTTCTCTGAGACCTACGAGCTTTGAGGTTATATATTGGCAGAAATCACTGGTATGGTATGGTTTGACAATATGGCATGCTGAGTTGCAGATGATCAAGGCTTTTATTGAAAAGCAGAGCCTTGTGGTGATGATCAAAGCACAACTTATTTAAGCATAGATTTGTGTATAGCGTTACTTCGCGAGCCTCACACCCTGGTATGGACCAGAAACGTGAGAGGACTGCAGGGAGAACGTACATTTCTTTCTAGCTAGATGTGGTGTCATGGTATGGAGCTCAGACGCTTTACTTATGTGGATGATGGAATGAGGCGCCTCGGATATTGAGTCCCTAGTGGCTCAGATTTATGCCCCATAGGGCAAGGAAACATGTTGTTCAGGCATTATTAATCTAATAAACTATTTGTGGACTGGACCTGAAGATCCAAGGTGCAGTTGTGGCTATATCCTGAGACGTGGTAGGCTAGATTGTCTCGAATTCGGTAAGAACGATCTCTTGCCTTGGTTCATAGATGGAAATCCAACTTCCAATACGACATCATGCGGTTTTGATAGTAGAACTAGTATGGAGACATGATATATGGTACACATGCCTCCTATGATTGATACATTTATATTTGAAGTTGTTTTTTACACTATACACTTATAGTAGTAATAAAAGATGAAATTAAACATATCAAGCATATTTGGCTATTATAAGGGAAAACTCTATCCTCCGGCTTGCGTTGCATTGTGTGATGGGACCTAAGTCTTATAATAGCTTCATTTTTCCAAAAAGCATTGCGTTGTTTTATTTTAAACTAAGATTAATGTGGAGTAAACCCATTCTGTGTTATACGGCGTGGTCCCATGACTTCCTAACTTTTAAGTAAAGATTAATAACTGTTTTAGTTCTCACACCAGTCCCACGACTGACCTAGAGTTTATTTTTTTAACCTAAACTCTGGGTGCCCCTATTTTCTGCACGGGAAGATAGTAGTTTTGGTTTTGCAGATATTATATTCATAGGATCCTGGTTACAGCTGAAGCGATATTCGGAAAGCTCTGTATCTGTGTATTTCTTTCAGTTGTATTTTGTATTATTTTTCCGCTGCCATTAAAATGTAATTTAAATCTCTGATATTTTATTTCCAATGTGTAATAATCATTTATTGTAACAAACCGGAAAATGTGAACCAATTGAAAATTTTTAAAATTGGTTATTGTCAAAGAATTTAAACAATTGAAATAGAACATTTCAATAAACTAATGTATTGGAAAAAGTGAGGCAGTTTGAAATTTTGAATTCAAACTTTGACTGACTGTACCGGGTGGAAAATATAACAGATTTTAGTGAAACCAAAAATATTTAAATCTGTTTATGAATACCTTTCTAACGAATCTGAAAAATCGAAGTTTCATAGCAGGAGTCAAAAGTTATGGCCAAATGAATTTTCAGAATGGTCGCTATATAGAATATATAGCCCTTGAAATTAGACATTTTGCAAACGACCTCGGAATTCGACGAAACCACTTTTGTTGGATCCGGGATGTCAAACTATTGCTAAGTTTCAAATTTCATAATTTTTGAAACTAGTATGTGAGCAGGGAAAAAGAAAACATGATCGGTCAATTTTTGTTAAAATGGGTCGACTAGAAAATGGCTTTTTTGCAAACGATCTCAGAATTCGACGAAACTAGTTTTGTTGGGACCGTATCGTCAAAACATAGCTAGATTTATTTTTCTGGAATTTTTCGATTTAGTTTGTGGCCCTGGCAAATTGAAATGTACGTTCAAGTTGAATTTTAAATGTTTTCTACTTTAATTTGAAAAATAACTGACTGTAACAGTCGAATTGGCCAATGAAACATATCCCATTGTGTCTGGGATGGGGGTATTTAGCTAGGGGCGACAGTCGTTGGGTTGAAATTGGTGTTCGTTTGTTCAAAAGGATATTTTTGGAATTTAAAATTTAAATATAATGGGTCAAACCCCCTCTTTTTTCTCATTTCTGATTGACTGGTCAAAACCCTACCCACGAACGATGGAAAAGCCCTCAGATCTTCCAGGCCCGATCGCCGCCGCCACGTTCGTTTTCACCGCCCCCTCCAGTTAGATTTTCTGTTCATCTTTCCCTCCTCTATAAATCAATACCACCCTCGTCAGTTATAGTGTGGAGTTGGCGTCGAATTTCTTCGAGCAAGACGCCGCCTTAGGAGTGCCGCCGTGCACCGCAGGGACCGCCGAGTTCGCCCAGACCACCACCGATCGACTCGCCTCTCTTCCCTCTTCCATGTAGTATAATCCGATCCTTCCATAGTTGCACGGATTTTCTAGAAAATCCGAACCCTAGTTCGAACCACTTTGAAAGGTGAGACTTTTATTTTATCTGAACTCTGAAAAATAATATCTTTAACATGTGTTGATGAAATTCGATGAAACAACATCGGGACCTCAAGGAGGCTCTCTACCATCTAGAAGAGACCGCGGATTTTTCTGATCTACCTACGATTTTTAGCACTTCAAAAACCAATGTGAGGAATCTAAATTAAATTATGTGAATGAAATCGTGTTGTATAAATTATATAAGCGAAGTGTAAATTATATATGCATTGTATATTTCATGTACATGTGTTGTATAAGTTATATTAGCGATGTATAAATTATACAAGCGTTGTATGAAACATATATGCTTTGAATTGTGTTGAAATGCAAGTGAAATATAGAAATAATATATATATACTCCCCTCGTCCACAAACCATGGACGATATTTATTGCTTGTGATTGGCGTGAAAATATATGGTATGACGAATGGTTGAAAATAATTGTTTGTGGTTGATGTTGTGGTTGAAAAATACCTTTGTGGTTGAAAAATATCTTTGTGGTTGAAAGATACCCTCTTGTGGTTGAAACAAATTAGAATAGAATTGTGGAAATGAAAGTAAAACATGTCGCCTGCGTCCGAACTAGAAGCATGATTCCGCATTGTCAAGAACCGCGAGGTTTTAAGGTAGAGCGAGGAGCCGTACTAGCGACGGTCCCGGTTTTAACTACCCTGCCGTTATGTTGCCAAAATTTTCTGAAATATTAATGTGTTAGAATAATTTTCATTTGTTGAAATTATTATTTTTATATATTGAAAGAATATTCATGTGTTGAATAGAAATTCATTCGTTGAATTGAAATTCATGTGTTGAATGTTATTCGTATTTTAAATAAATAGCTTTAACAATAAAAATCACATTTATATATATATATATATATACAAATTGTAAAGAATATTCATGTGTTGAATAGAAATTCATTCGTTGAATTGAAATTCATGTGTTGAATGTCATTCGTATTTTAAATAAATAGCTTTAATAATAAAAATCACATATATATATATATATACAAACTGTAAAGAATATTCATGTGTTGAATAGAAATTCATTCGTTGAATTTATTCATTCGTTGAATTGAAATTCATGTGTTGAATGTTATTCGTATTTTAAATAAATAGCTTTAACAATAAAAATCACATTTGTATATATATATATATATACAAACTGTAAAGAATATTCATGTGTTGAATAGAAATTCATTCGTTGAATTGAAATTCATGTGTTGAATGTTATTCATATTTTAAATAAATAGCTTTAACAATAAAAATCACATTTATATATATATATATAAAAACTGTAAAGAATATTCATGTGTTGAATAGAAATTCATTCGTTGAATTGAAATTCATGTGTTGAATGTTATTCGTATTTTAAATAAATAGCTTTAACAATAAAAATCACATTTATATATATATATATATACAAACTGTAAAGAATATTCATGTGTTGAATTGAAATTCATTCGTTGAATTGAAATTCATGTGTTGAATGTTATTCGTATTTTAAATAAATTGATTAGATAATAAAAATTACATTTTTATTGTGAACATGAAGTGTTAAAAACACTCGCTTGTTGAATAAATATTTCTAATGATAAAAATATTACTTTTATCACGTATACGCTTTGATAAAAATACACACGTGTTGAAATAAATATTAGTTTGCTAGAAATATTATTATTAGCTTTGTTCTGCATATATATACATGTGTCGAACATGGAAAATGGATTAGCTGTAGAGTAAAGAAATTATTTGCGTGCCCGACAAATAGGTAAGCCTTGATGAGTTGGCTGCGCAATTTTATTTTTATATCAACTCCTGTGAATGCCATTGGATGCGGAGTGCTGGTTATTCTGTGTGTAATAATAAACATCGCCATAGGATAGTAACAATTAATTTTGAACTGCACTACATGGCATACTTCTTGAAGATAGGCATACTTCATCATATTCCACATAAGCATTTGGAGCTTGTGTGACGAGGTTGAAGATTTACCATACGAGCGAGAGGCTTGTATGGTGATGATTATATATTACAGGTTGAACTGATGACTGACATGGACCATATAAAATATAACGATAAATTGCCGGATTAATAAAAACCCCATACGGGTCTGGAGTTGACAATAATCACGTCTCTCAAGTCATTAGATACGGCACATGGATTATTTATTCCCATACGGGATGAGGTGACGAGGATTTATCCTCTGGTGTAATTAAAAATACACGCTCCCTCAGGCTTGACAGGGTGACGAGAATTTATTCTCTGGAGTTATTATCTATACACGCTCCCTTGTAAACACCAGAATATATCGCTATAAATATGTGTATGCTTTATAGGATTTATTGGGTACCTAACATGGCCCAATAAATTTCCATACCCCTTCCCGTACAAAGGAGGTTATGGCGAAATTTTTCGAAATATAAAGGCGTTAGTGAAATATTTGAAGTGAAAACGATATTGGAATTAAAGAATGAGCTATATTGATATATATATATATATATATATATAGAATTGAAAGGAATAGAAGCCTTGCAGTTCGTGTTTTGAAATCGTAATTTGAATCGATTAGTACGAGAGATCCGACCATCGGATTTTCCCGAAACCGCAACCGTTGGGTGCGCCTTGGAAATATCTTTCTAACGGCACCAACTTTGTAAAAATCCAATGGTTGGATTGTCTGGAATGTTTAATTCAAATCCGAAGAAAAACAGCGCCAGAATCGTTTATATTTATATATAAATATAAATATAATTAAATTAAATCGAATAACGACGCTGTAGTTCGTATTTTGAAACCGTAACTTCAAACGACTAGTGTGGGAGATCCGACCGTCGGATTTTCACGAAACTGGAACCGTTGGGTTCGCTTTGGGAATATCTTCCCAGTTATATAGACTTTGTAGAAATCCAACAGTTAGATTGCCCGATATATGTAAAACAAATTTGGGGAAAAACAGCGCCAGTGCCACGACACGACCGGAAACGTCGTTTAATTAAATATGGCCATTTTTAACTAAATAAAAATGGCGAAAAATCGTTATAAAATATTATAAGCGACATGGATTGGAAATAAACCAATTTGGATTGATCTGCTTGATATTTGATGGTTGTATGTGTTTGACACAAAATTATACTAAAGAACTGAAATATGAATGTCGAATAATATAACCGTGGAAAGAATTGATTTGAATTCTAATTTTACGAGAATTATTTGAAAAGGCCGAGCTAACTCTCATTTCAAATAATTGATCGAACGATTCGAAGTTGAAAATACGAAGATGGTTCAAGATCGATGATCTTCGTATCAGTTGGATGGGAGCTGCTGAGGTTCCCGATTGGAGTAGCTACCTTGAAGGAACAGAAGTAGTAGCCGTCTGAATGCATGTGTTGATTGTACGGATATACGAGGAATATGGTGCCTCCAGTTTCGTTCAGACCCAGAATGGACTTGTAAATGGACTGTGTGTCTGACATTGGATTTTGTTCTATAACGATTGATCTCTGTTAAATATATATCTGTTTGGCGGCGGAGAATTTATTCTTTTGCTTAACGCCCTTCTCTGAGACGTACGAGCTCAAAGGTTATATATCGATAAAAATCTGTCATATGGAGTGGATTGCCTATGTGGCATGCCAAGATGCAGTGATCAAGGCTTCTGTTGCAAAGCAAAGTCTTGTGTTCGATGAGCAAAGCACGGCCTGCATGGCCTGGCTTTGTGTATAGCGTGGATTCGCGAGCCTCACACCTCGGTATGAGTTAAAAACGGGATAAGGACTGCGGGGAGAGCACAACGTTTCTTTCTAGCTAGCGGTAGTGTCAGTGCTTAAACTGGCTGACATTTATATTATTTTTAACGATGTGGATGTTGGAATGAGGCGCCTCGATATTAGGTCTGTTAGGACCGGGAAACGTGTGTTCAGGAATACTAATCCACTAATGTAAGTGTGGACCGGCCCTGAAGATCCAAGGGTTACCCAGAGTGTGTAGTCCTGAGGCATTTGCTAGAGTGTCTCGAAGCGGAGAGGAGCTTGCCCCTTGCCTCGACTCATGACGGAAATCCAATTTCCAATACGAGATAACGGATTTGATTGTAGAACTAGTATGGCGACATAGTAGATGGTAGCTATGCCGCCTATGATTGATATTTATGATGATATTCATTTTTGAAACATATATGCACTAGTAATTATATCAAATGATTTTTCTTTACAGGTATTAAGCATATTTGGCCATTATAAGGTAAAACTCTATCCTCCGGTTTGCGTTGCATTGTATGATGGGACTTGAGTCTTATAACGGCTTCATTCTTTTAAAAAAAAACATTGCGTTGTTTTAAAGAATTCACTTTGTTTCAAATGGACCGGCAATCACTGGAGTAAACCCGTTCTGCGAAAGTGGCATGGTCCTATGATTTGCCTTATTATTGTTGTTTAAACCTGTTAAGTAGATTTCTCATACCAGTCCCATGACTGACTCGTTGTTTGTTTCACTTTGCAAACTCGGGTGCCCTTATTTTCACACGGGCAGCCTAGTTGACAGATGATAGGTTGTTTTGGCTTAGCACTGCAGGACGAGGTGCACTTTTGGCTTAATGGTGATGGATTACATTTGTATTTTGGTTATTGACTTTCCACCTGTCTTATGTATATGATTCCGCCTATGGCGATGCAGACTGTTTTACTTCCAGTATTTATTATCGTATGTATTTGTACCGCCTCAGGCAATGTAGACTGATACCCTTATTATGTCTGACTGTATGTATATATTCCGCCTATGGCAATGGTGACTGATCATTCCCCTTTTATTTACTTAGTTATATCCTACGTTCTACTATTCTGATGTTGTTACACGTTATGATTCCGCTGCCATATCCATATAAAATTATTCTAATCATTGCTGCTATGATGATTGATGTGTTATATTCTAATGATTATCCTTAATACCGTCACACAGATTTTGGGATCGTCACAGTTGGTATCAGAGCTTTGGTTAACCTTAGTTCTGTAATCTAACACATTGAACACCTCGTCAGAATAGAATCAGTAGTGTTCTAAGGCGAGTGGATCATTAGAGATAGGATTAGAGATGTCCTAGAATGAGCTAAGCAGAATAGAAAAACAATTTGATCAGTACATCATTACCTTTCCTTATGTCTTCCTGCTTTATCATATATGAAAGTTATCATTTCTGTGAGCTTGACTCTTTTCTTGCTTATACAGTACTTTACTTGATGGCTACGCGAGCAGCTGCAGCCAGAGGTGGCCGAGGAGGCCGAGCAGGCAGAGCTGGAGGATGGGGGAATATCCCCGTAGCAGAAGAGGGTCCTATGATTCAGCCACCAGCACCACAGGACTTCGATCTTGATCGACAAGCAAAGAGGTACATAAACCTCGGAGGAAAACCTTCTTCTGGCATTGGCACGGTGACAGAGGCTTTGGCATGGTTGAAGACATGCGAGAAGATTTTTACAGGCATGAGACTTGGAACCCACGACAAAGCGATTATGGGTGCTTGGCTCTTACAGGAGGAGGCCGAGTTGTGGTGGGATGCCGTCACCTCTGAGGATGAGGAGGATACTGTTAGGACCTGGGAGGAGTTCAAGACCCTGTTCAAGGGAAAGTTCATCCCTGAGCAGGCATTAGAGCGGATGCGTGATCAGTTTGCTAATCTCCAACAGGGAGACCGTTCTATTCAAGACTACCTCAACAAATTCACACAACTATCACGCTATGCTCCAGAGCTCATCTTGACATCTAAAACTAAGAATAAGATATTTATATTAGGGCTACGGCACAAGTACCAGGACCGGGCCATGAGCAACATCAAACTCCCATTTTCAGAATTGGTAGAGATGGCCTGCAACTACGAAGATTTGGATGAGAGGAACTCCAACCTAGACCACGCTAAAAGCCAAGCTGGAAACAAGCGCAAAGCTTCAGGAGATCAGCCCGAGTCCAACAATGCAGCAGCCGCTACTCAGCAATCTGGTAAGATACCCAAAGGAAGCTGCTACAACTGCGGAAAGAAGGGGCATTATTCAAAAAGTGTACTGCCCCAAAGAGACTGAAGGCAAATCCAGAAAGCTCAAACCCGAACCCTCGCAGCTCAGCTGAATGCTACAACTGCCATCAGAAAGGGCACTATAGCAGGAATTGTCCTTTGAAGAAGAATGCAAAGGTGGCACATGTTTATGACGGGGAGATCCCGCCAGCTATCACCGATGGATCAGGTAAACCCGACGTCTTGGGAGGTACCCTTAACATTAAAAATATTCTTGTTTTTGTACTTTTTGATACTGGTGCATCAAGTAGATTCATTTCTAGTAACACTGTTCACAAGTTAAAATTGAATCAAAGGAAGCTTAAAGAACCAACTAAAGTTCAAAATCCGATAGGAGGTTCTATTATTCTCAGCTCATATTGTAATGTACCCGCCTCATATTCTTGTTATCGATTTCCTTTTAAAGTGATTGTCATGGACTTTTCCGAATTTGATGTTATACTGGGGCTGGACTGGTTGACAAAATATAAGGCCGAAGTTAGATGTGCCGAAAGAATCGTTAAAGTCAAAACAAAATTTGGGCATATCACTATACCATGTCTCAGTTCAGAAACCGATAGAAAAGAATTTTGTTCTGCTTTGGAAGTTACTCCCACTTCATTAGAAAAGATACCAGTCGTTAAAAACTATGCGGATGTGTTTGAAGAAGTCGAAAACTTACCTCCGCAAAGAGAAATTGAGTTCAGAATAGATCTAATTCCGAACGCCTGACCCGTAGTACACCCAATTAGAAGAATGACCCCGAAAGAAAAAGAATAGTTAGGCAGCCAAACTCGAGAATTGCTTTGGAAAGGTCTGATCAGACCAAGCTTTTCAGATTGGGGAGCAGCAGTAGTGTTTGTCCCGAAATCAGACGGTACTCTACGACTTTGTGTTGATTACCGAGATCTCAATAAGCAGACATTGAAGAATAAATATCCCTTACCACGAATCGATGATCTGTTAGATCAATTAAATGGGGTGAGAGTATTCTCCAGAATGGACCTAGCTACAGGTTTCCACCAATTACGTATAGCCGAAGACTGTATTCCTTTGACAGCCTTCAGGGGTCCCGATTTATTCTACGAATGGTTAGTAATGTTGTTTGGCTTGTGTAATGCTCCAGCATACTTCGTCGATCTTATGAACAGAGTGTTCCGTGGTGTCTTGAATAAATTTGTTCTGGTCTTCATCGACGACATTTTAATCTACTCCAAGTCAAAAGGCGAGCATGCAAAACATTTAGAACAAGTTTGGTAATTCTGAGGAGAAATGTCTTGAAAGCTAAATTTTCTAAATGTATCTTCTGGCAAGATGAAGTTAAGTTCCTTGGCCATGTCGTATCAAAATAAGGGATTGCTGTAGATCCAAGCAAAATTACAGCGATTCAGGACTGGAAACAGCCTACTACCCCCACAGAAGTTCAAAGTTTCCTTGAATTGGCTAGTTACTATTGGAAATTCGTTAAGCATTTTTCAAAGATATCTGGTGTATTAACAAAGCTTGCAAAGAAGCATGAGAAATTCAAATGGACTCCCGAATGTGAAGAAGCTTTCCAGGAGCTGAAACTGAAATTGACAACTGCTCCAGTATTAATAATTATAGAAGGAAACCAGGACTTGACTGCATGGACAGATGCTTCTATTAGAGGGCTTGGCGCAGTATTAACGCAAAAAGGCCAAGTGGTCGCTTATGCTAGCCGTCAGCTGAAGCCGCATGAAAGGAACTATGCAACTCATGATCTTGAGTTGTTAGCTATCGTGTTCGCTTTGAGAATCTGGAGGCATTATTTGTTGGGTGAGAAGTTCGAACTATTTACCGATCATCAATCATTGAAGTATCTATTCATTCAGAAAGATCTGAACTTGAGACAACAGCGTTGGTTAGAATTCCTTGCAGCATACGATTTTGAGATTCTATACACTCCAGGGAAAGCCAGTGTTGTCGCAGATGCGCTCAGTAGAAAGAATGAAATCATCGCCAGCTTTATCATCACGTCTTCATTGATTGACAAGATTTTGGTCCTTGAGAAAGGCGATGAATTTATTCAGAGAATCAGTCAGAGAGTCAAGGGAGGTGAACCCACCAGTTTCCAGCTCGATGACAATGGAGTTCTTAGATTAAAGGGCAAAATTTGCATCCAAATCTTCCAGAGCTTCGAAAAGAAATATTTGATGAATTTCATAAGTCCAAACTAAGCATCCATCCCAGTGTGAGCAAAATGTATAACGATATAAAGTGCACATTCTGGTGGAGGGCTTTAAAAAGAGATATTTCATTATATGTTAGCAGATGCTCCACTTGTCAGCTAGTTAAGAGTGATCAGCAGAAATTGGCTGGATTATTACAACCATTAGATATCCCAGGATGGAAGTGGGAGCAGATTTCGATGGACTTTATAGACGGTTTACCTAGAACTAAGAAAGGAAACGGCAGTATTTAGGTGATCGTAGATCGCTTCACGAAGACTGCCCATTTCATACCTATCAGATCCAACAGAATGGCTCAAAGTTTAGCACAGATTTACTTCAAAGAAATAGTTAAACTGCATAGAGTGCCGCTCAATATAGTCAGTGATAGAGATCCCCTATTTACTAGCAAATTATGGGAAGCATTCCAGACAGAAATGGGAACCAAATTGAATCTAAGCACCACTTATCACCCTCAGACAGATGGCCAAACTGAGCGGGTGAATAGAATTCTAGAAGATTTACTACGGGCTTGCATTATTGAATTTGGTGGGTCATGGGAAGATCACTTACATTTGGCCGAATTCTCTTATAACAATAGTTATCAAGCAAGTTTGGGAATGTTTCCATTTGAAGCATTATATGGTAGACCGTGCAGATCTCCCGCATGTTGGGTAGAACCTGGCAACAGACTTGTGTTGGTGCCCGATATGATTCGAGAAGCATCTGATAAAGTTGATTTCATCAAGAAGCAATTGAAAACCGCACAAAGCCGACAGAAAAGTTATGTTGATGCGAGAAGAAGAGATTTATCATTTGTCGTTGGCGATTATGTTTATTTAAGAGTTTCTCCGATGAGGGGAGTAATCAGATTTGGCAAAACTGGGAAGTTGGCACCGAGATTTATTGGTCCCTTTCCTATACTTGAATGGACTGGAACTCTTGCATATAGGGTTTCATTACCTGATTGGTTGCCTGGAGTGCATGATGTGTTCCACGTGTCTCAACTCAGAAAACATGTGCATGATCCGGATCTGGTTGTAGAAGAAGCTACGCAACAGGACTTGGAAATTACTCCAGAATTAGCAGTCAGAAGAGAGCCATTGAAGATCGTTGGCAAAGAAACTAAAGAGCTCAGGAGCAAAAAGGTTCATTTAGTTAAAGTTCAGTGGAGTAGTGATCCTAAAGACTGTACTTAGGAGACAAAGGAAAGAATTAAGCAAGCCTACCCCAAATGCAGAGTGGAAATCTCTGACTAACTCCGGTGCAAGGTACCTTTACAATACTTTGCATTTACATTTTGTTTCCTACTGTACTGTTGTTTCCTTTTCGGGGACGAAAAGTTTTAAGAGGGGGAGACTGTAACAACCCGGAAAATGTGAACCAATTTAAAATTTTTAAAATTGGTTATTGTCAAAGAATTTAAACAATTGAAATAGAACATTTCAATAAACTAATGTATTGGAAATAGTGAGGCAGTTTGAAATTTTGAATTCAAACTTTGACTGACTGTACCGGGTGGAAAATATAACAGATTTTAGTGAAACCAAAAATATTTAAATCTGTTTATGAATACCTTTCTAAGGAATCTAAAAAATCGAAGTTTCATAGCAGGAATCAAAAGTTATGGCCAAATGAATTTTCAGAAAGGTCACTATATAGAATATATAGCCCTTGAAATTAGACATTTTGCAAACGACCTTGGAATTCGACGAAACCACTTTTGTTGGATCCGGGATGTCAAACTATTGCTAAGTTTCAAATTTCATAATTTTTGAAGCTAGTATGTGAGCGGGGCAAAAGAAAATGTGATCGGTCAATTTCTAATAAAATGGGTCGACCAGAAAATGGCTTTTTTGCAAACGATCTCAGAATTCGACGAAACTAGTTTTGTTGGGACAGTATCGTCAAAACATAGCAAGATTTATCTTTTTGGAATTTTTCGATTCAGTTTGTGGCCTTGGCAAATTGAAATGTACGTTCAAATTGAATATTAAAAGTTTTATACTTCAATTTGAAAAATAACTGACTGTAACAGTCGAATTGGCCAATGAAACATATCCCATTGTGTCCGGGACGGGGGTATTTAGCTAGCGGTGACAGTCGTTGGGTTGAAATTGGTGTTCGTTTGTTCAAAATGATATTTTTGGAATTTAAAATTTAAATATAATGGGTTAAACCCCCTCTTTTCTCCCACTTCTGATTGACTGGTCAAACCCCTACCCACGAACGACGGAAAAGCCCTCAGATCTTCCAGGCCCGATCGCCGCCGCCACGTTCGTTTTCACCGCCCCCTCCAGTTAGATTTTCTGTTCATCTTTCCCTTCTCTATAAATCAATACCACCCTCATTAGTTACAGTGTGGAGTTGGCGTCGAATTTCTTCGAGGAAGACACCGCCTTTAGAGTGCCGCCGTGCGCCGCAGGGACCGCCGAGTTCGCCCAGACCACCACCGATCGACTCGATTCTCTTCCCTTTCCACGTAGTATAATCCGGTCCTTCCATAGTTGCACGGATTTTCTGGAAAATCCGAACCCTAGTTCGAACCACTTTGAAAGGTGAGACTTTTATTTTATCTGAACTTTGAAAAATAATATCTTTAACATGTGTTGATGAAATTCGATGAAACAGGAAACATCGGAACCGCAAGGAGGCTCTCTACCATCTAGAAGAGACCACGGATTTTTCTGATCTACCTACGATTTTTAGCACTTCAAAAACCAATGTGAGGAATCTAAATTAAATTGTGTGAATAAAATCGTGTTGTATAAATTATATAAGCGACGTGTAAATTATATACGCATGGTATACCTTATGTACATGTGTTGTATAAGTTATATTAGCGATGATAAATTATACAAGCGTTGTATGAAACATATATGCTTTGAATTGTGTTGAAATGCAAGTGAAATATAGAAATAATATATATATACTCCCCTCGTCCACAAACCATGGACGATATTTATTGCTTGTGATTGGCGTGAAAATATATGGTATGACGAATGGTTGAAAACAATTGTTTGTGGTTGATGTTGTGGTTGAATAATACCTTTGTGGTTGAAAAATACCTTTGTGGTTGAAAAATACCCTCTTGTGGTTGAAACAAATTAGAATAGAATTGTGGAAATGAAAATAAAACATGTCGCCTGCGTGCGAACTAGATGCATGATTCCCCATTGTCAAAAACCGCGAGGTTTTAAGGTAGAGCGAGGAGCCGTACTAGGGACGATCCCGGTTTTAACTACCCTGCCGTTATGCTGCCGAAATTTTCTGAAATATTAATGTGTTAGAATAATTTTCATTTGTTGAAATTATTTTTTTTATATGTTGAAAGAATATTCATGTTATGAATAGAAATTCATTCGTTGAATTGAAATTCATGTGTTGAATGTTATTCGTATTTTAAATAAATAGCTTTAACAATAAAAATCACATATATATATATATATATATATATATATATATATATATATACAAACTGTAAAGAATATTCATGTGTTGAATAGAAATTCATTGGTTGAATTGAAATTCATGTGTTGAATGCCATTCGTATTTTAAATAAATAGCTTTAACAATAAAAATCACATTTCTATATATATATATATATATATATATATATATATACAAACTGTAAAGAATATTCATGTGTTGAATAGAAATTCATTCGTTGAATTGAAATTCATGTGTTGAATGTTATTCGTATTTTAAATAAATAGCTTTAACAATAAAAATCACATTTTTATATATATATCTACAAACTGTAAAGAATATTCATGTGTTGAATAGAAATTCATTCATTGAATTGTAATTCATGTGTTGAATGTTATTCGTATTTTAAATAAATAGCTTTAACAATAAGAATCACATTTATATATATATATATATACAAACTGTAAGGAATATTCATGTTTTGAATAGAAATTCATTCGTTGAATTGAAATTCATGTGTTGAATGTTATTCGTATTTTAAATAAATAGCTTTAACAATAAAAATCACATTTATATATATATATATACAAACTGTAAAGAATATTCATGTGTTGAATTGAAATTCATTCGTTGAATTGAAATTCATGTGTTGAATGTTATTCGTATTTTAAATAAATTGATAAGACAATAAAAATTACATTTTTATTGTGAATATGAAGTGTTAAAAACATTCGCGTGTTGATTGAATATTTCTGATGATAAAAATATTTCTTTTATCACGTATACGCTTTGATAAAAATTTACACGTGTTGAAATAAATATAAATTCGCTAGAAATATTATTAATAGCTTTGTTCTGCATATATATACATGTGTCGAACAGGGAAAATGGATTAGCTATAGAGTAAAGAAATTATTTGCGTGCCCGACAAATAGGTAAGTCTTGATGAGTTGGCTGCACAATTTTATTTTTATATCAACTCCTGTGAATGCCATTGGATGCGGAGTGCTGGTTATTCTGTGTGTAATAATAAACATCGCCATAGGATAGTAACAATTAATTTTGAACTACACTACATGGCATACTTCTTGAAGATAGGCATACGTCATCATATTCCACATAAGCATTTGGAGCTTGTGTGACGAGGTTGAAGATTTACCATATGAGCGAGAGGCTTGTATGGCGATGATTATATATTACAGGTTGAACTGATGACTGATATGGACCATATAAAATATAACGATAAATTGCCGGATTAATAAAAACCCCACACGGGTCTGGAGTTGACAATAATCACGTCTCTCTAGTCATTAGATACGTCACATGGATTATTTATTCCCACACGGGACGAGGTGACGAGGATTTATCCTCTGGAGTAATTAAAAATACACGCTCCCTCAGGCTTGACAAGGTGACGAGAATTTATTCTCTGGAGTTATTATCTATACACGCTCCCCTGTAAACACCAGAATATATCACTATAAATATGTGTATGCGTTATAGGATTTATTGGGTACCTAACACGACCCAATAAATTTCCAAACCCCTTCCCGTACAAAGGAGGTTATGGCGAAATTTTTCAAAATATAAAGGCGTTAGTGAAATATTTGAAGTGAAAACGATATTGGAATTAAAGAATGAACTATATTGATATATATATATATATATATATATATATATAAATAGAATTGAAAGGAATAGAAGCCTTGCAGTTCGTGTTTTGAAATCGTAATTTGAATCGATTAGTACGAGAGATCCGACCATCGGATTTTCCCGAAACCGCAACCGTTGGGTGCGCCTTGGAAATATCTTTCTAACGACACCAACTTTGTAAAAATCCAATGGTTGGATTGTCTGGAATGTTTAATTCAAATCCAAAGAAAAACAGCGCCAGAATCATTTATATTTATATATAAATATAAATATAATTAAATTAAATCGAATAACGACGCTGTAGTTTGTATTTTGAAACCGTAACTTCAAACGACTAGTGTGGGAGATCCGACCGTCGGATTTTCACGAAACTGGAACCGTTGGGTTCGCTTTGGGAATATCTTCCCAGTGATATAGACTTTGTAGAAATCCAACAGTTAGATTGCCCGATATGTGTAAAACAAATTTGGGGGAAAACAGCGCTAGTGCCACGGCACGATCGGAAACGTCGTTTAATTAAATATGGCCATTTTTAAATAAATAAAAATGGCGAAAAATCATTATAAAATATTATAAGCGACATGGATTGGAAATAAACTAATTTGGCTTGATCTGCTTGACATTTGATGATTGTATGTGTTTGACACGAAAATTATACTAAAGAACTGAAATATGAATGTCGAATAATATAACCATGGAAAGAATTGATTTGAATTCTAATTTTACGAGAATTATTTGAAAAGGCCGAGCTAACCCTCATTTCAAATAATTGATCGGACGATTCGAAGTTGAAAATACGAAGACGGTTCAAGACCGATGATCTTCGTATCATTTGGATGGGAGCTGCTGAGGTTCCCGATTGGAGTAGCTACCCTGAAGGAACAGAAGTAGTAGCCGTCTGAACGCATGTGTTGATTGTACGGATATACGAGGAATATGGTGCCTTCGGTTTCGTTTAGACCCAGAACGGACTTGTAAATGGACTGTGTGTCTGACATTGAATTTTGTTCTATACTGATTGATCTCTGTTAAATATATATCTGTTTGGCAACGGAGAATTTATTCTTTTGCTTAACGCCTTTCTCTGAGACATACGAGCTCAGAGGTTATATATCGATAAAAATCAGTCGTATGGAGTGGATTGCCTATGTGGCATGCCAAGATGCAGTGATCAAGGCTTCTGTTGCAAAGCAAAGTCTTGTGTTCGATGAGCAAAGCACGGCCTGCGTGGCCTAGCTTTGTGTATAGCGTGGATTCGCGAGCCTCACACCTCGGTATGAGTTAAAAACGGGATAAGGACTGCGGGGAGAGCACGACGTTTCTTTCTAGCTAGCGGTAGTGTCAGTGCTTAAACTGGCTGACATTTATATTATTTTTACCGATGTGGATGTTGGAATGAGGCGCCTCGATATTAGGTCTGTTAGGACCGGGAAACGTGTGTTCAGGAATACTAATCCACTAACGTAAGTGTGGACCGGCCCTGAAGATCCAAGGGTTACCCAGAGTGTGTAGTCCTGAGGCATTTGCTAGAGTGTCTCGAAGCGGAGAGGAGCTTGCCCCTTGCCTCGACTCATGACGGAAATCCAATTTCCAATACGAGATAACAGATTCGATTGTAGAACTAGTATGGCGACATAGTAGATGGTAGCTATGCCACCTATGTTTGATATTTATGATGATATTCATTTTTGAAACATATATGCACTAGTAATAATATCAAATGATTATGCTTTACACGTATTAAGCATATTTGGCCATTATAAGGTAAAACTCTATCCTCCGTTTTGTGTTGCATTGTATGATGGGACTTGAGTCTTATAACGGCTTCATTCTTTTAAAAAAAACATTGCGTTGTTTTAAATAATTCACTTTGTTTCAAATGGACCGGCAAATACTGGAGTAAACCCGTTCCGCGAAAGTGGCATGGTCCTATGATTTCCCTTATTCCTGTTGTTTAAACCTGTTAAGTAGATTTCTCATACCAGTCCCATGACTGACTCGTTATTTGTTTCACTTTGCAAACTCGGGTGCCCTTATTTTCACATGGGCAACCTAGTTGGCAGATGACAGGTTGTTTTGGCTTAGCACTGCAGGACGAGGTGCACTTTTGGCTTGATGGCGATGGATTAGATTTGTATGTTGGCTATTGACTTTCCGCCTGTCTTATGTATATGATTCCGCCTATGGCGATGCAGACTGTTTTACTTTCAGTATTTATTATCGTATGTATATGTACCGCCTCAGGCAATGTAGACTTATACCCTTATTATGTCTCACTGTATGTATATATTCCGCCTATGGCATTGGTGACTGATCATTCCCCTTTTATTTACTAAGTTATATCCTACATTGTGCTATTCTGATGTTCTTACACGTTATGATTCCACTGCCATATCCATGTAAAATTATTCTATTTATTGTTTTTGCTATTATCTGTCCTCTGCTATGATGATTTATGTGTTATATTCCAATGATTATCCTTAATACCTTCACACGGATTTTGGGATCGTCACATTTATACTCTGATATATTCTTGTACTCTGACGTAATTGTTGTAATAAGCAATGAAATGTTCTTATGTTTTGTGTAATAATAATTTATACGGGGAAGTTTGGGTCGTTTCATCTATGTACAATCTTGGATTTCAAACAACAATTTATATATCGTCTGATTTAAGTTATCAAATTTTTTAGTTTTGGCTCCAACTTCTCCCTCCTTGTTATTTCCTGGATGCTCTTTTTATTTTGTTTCCCTCTAATATTTTGGTGGATGCCTTTCTCAGATTATTTTCCCCTTAATATTTTGTGTTCCCGCTTCTTTTTCTCTCGAAACAAAATTAGCAAAACCCTTTAATCTAACTCTCAAAACCACGTTGACAGAACCAAATCAACCATGTTCCCTCTTCTCCTTTCTCTCACTTATTGTCTCTTATCAAATCATGACTTTGATGTTGGAAACAGGTGGATGCTGGAAATTCAGGGCTTCTTGTGTCTTATCAAATCGCGACTTTAATGTGTGAATGCTTCATCGTTGCTTCGATTCTATGTAGTCATAGTCGCCTCTCCTCCTTGTCGAGCTCAATTGAGAAAGATACAAACTTTTACCTTTTTGATTTGTGTTGCCTCGATTTGGATATCTACCAATGATGAATGGGTGAAATTTATGGGTTTAAAAACCCTTACTTCCTGATTTTAATTGTCGATTACTTGCTCAAACTGTGTGCCTTGATTGATGAATTTACTGTTGTATATGCTGTTACTGATTCCTTGATTTGTTGCCTTTATATTTGTTGATTTTGGCCTTTGATTTTGAACAGAGTTATTTTTTTACTTTATTTCTTGTGATTTTGGTCTCGAAATTCTTGATGATTGCACCTGGTTCTGCTTGCATTTGATTTTGTGAGTTTGTGGATCTTGCATCTTGTTGCCTGATATTGGTTAATGTTTGTGTGTTGCCTGATATTACCTGATATTGGTTGATGTTTATGGATCTTGTTGCCTAATATTAGTAGATGTTTGGTTTGCAATTTAGATTTGTTACCTTTAAACCTAAAAAATATATTGCCATATACATATACTTGTAACGTCCCGCATTTTTATCGGTTAGTATTTGAATATTTTAATCAGTTTAAATATTAAATTCGTAATATAAGTGAATTTATATATTAACTAAAATGAAGTTGAACATATAAAATTTTAAAATAAATATAATCGAGCCCGTAATATCGTGGCAATTCGTAATTTAACGTTTTGAACTTCAACTGAGTGTACATGATTCTCTTTAAACCGGATTTCTTCGAAATAAGAAACGTTGGAGTCTGGTTAACTGTATTTTTCTAATGAAAGAGGAAAATGGAGATTTCGTATATAGATTGCATGGTATGTCCAAATCAAATATTCAGAAAGTCGCTATGAAATTGTATATGGACCATAACGGTTATTTAAATATATTTAAGTATCGGTCTTGAATTTAGACAAGATTCTTTTGAGACGTAGTGATAATTTAATTTTTAGAATTTTACTGTAATTTTTAATTAATTAAATAAGCGACTTTTTATTTGGATTGTTTTGCACCCTTAGCCAGCATTTTGGGGTTTCAAAATATGAGTTGATCTACCGATATTATTATGTTTTTGGGATCGTGGCACATCGCTGGACACGACTATATTCTTATTTCTGTCTGTAATGAGTCGGACATGAATGTAATCTTTCGTAACAAAGTACACCTACATTTTGAAACGTAAATAAAGACAACTTTCATTTTGGTTTGTTACTTCTAAACTTTTCTTAACATATGGGGACACGCTACTTGGATGGGGTCAAAGGTAACCATACATGCAATCAAATCAAATGAAATAAACATATCCCAATAACCATAAATGAAACGCCCTTGCTAAATACCACTACAGACCTACAATATAATGTTTCACCTATCCTAGTTCCTATTACTTCAATGTTTCACCTATCCTAGTTCTTATTACTTCATGTAGAAGGAAACTCTACATGAATTGTCACTTATCACGCAGCTAATCTAGGACGTATTATCGCATGGCTACACCGATGGCTACTAATACCTCATACCTTGGCATCCACAGAGTTGCAATACTATAAACACCCAGGACCTTAGACATGTTTTCTTCAAGCAAAAACTCCAAAGTTTTTAATGTTTTAATGGCGGAAATAATCAATGAAATAAACACTCCACTAAAAAATAAAGGGATCCAAACAAGTATATTAGGAAACTTCCTAAATAGGAGAGAGCATAGGAGTGGATGTGGAATCTCGGTAGATTGTTGGAGCATTATTTAAAGATCCAGTTTTTCTTTGTTCTCAAAGATCCAAAGAATAAAGGTTCATAACGATTGTCGGGTTTGAATTCACGAGAGAGCAAAGGCCTGAAGCCGCGACAAGGGTCGAGCATGAGTTGAACTATGGCTTTGGTTTCTATTTCGGTTATGTGAAGGAACAGTAGAAGGATGAAGTGACGCATCATGCATGGAATATAGGGGCTGTCGGCATTGGTACATTGGACAAGGCATGGAAGGGAAGTTTCAAGGTTGCGGGAAGGAGCTGCCTGGCATGGAGTTCCTGTTGTGGTTACATGATATGAGGTGCAGAAATTGTTGTAGTAAAGAGGAGTTAAAGGTGCGGTGTATGGTCTGAACATGGTGGGGAGAGAAGCAAGGAAAGAAATATATATGATGGAAGGAAATAGTGGCTGAACATGAAACAAAGAAAGGTGTTGGAGTTGAGAATTGGGCGTGAAGGGCTTACTGTGCATGTAACAATTGAGGATGGTGCGAGTTCAGTTTGGAATTGTGGAGTTGTTGAGCGGATTGTTTATTGTGAAGGGAGACTACTGTTGTTTGCATGATATATACTAGACCTAAAGTGGATTAAAGGAGGGGTACACAGGGCTTAAGTGCGGTAATGCCTTGTCAGCATGTATACCTGGAGCGTGCTTTGTTAGAAGAAGTTGGCGTTTGTTTTTACGTGAGGTGGTGATATTTTGGAACGGGATTGAACAACGCAAGATGTAAACAGAAGGTTAGTGGCACTACATGTTCTTACATGCATTGGAAGGAGGATATTTCGTTGTATAAAATAACACGTGAGCTACTGGAGAGCTACTGAAGCATGGTTTTCAGATGGGAGAAAGAAAACACCATTGCTTTTGGGTTGCCAGTGCGTAAAGGTTTCTCTGGAATAGGTTACACCCGGTGAGAAGGTATTTGCAAGTAAAGTTGAAATAAATATGGTTAGTACGGTTGATGATGTGTGTGTGTACAGCGAGGGAGGAGACTGCCCATCGTGTTGGCAAGAGGAGATCCGAATTGAACAAGAAGGAGAGTTCGATGATGATAATGATGGTATTATCGGATGGAAGATCCGCTGTAATGGTGAATTATGTATATAGGAGCAGACACGGTATCTTTTTCCGAAAAGACAGCACGATAGCATGCATATACAGAGGTAAATGTTTGAAGAGAGAAAGAGAGGAGATCATTAATACGCATGGGCCGGTTTCAGTTTGAATTTCAAATGGTCTGTCACTTAGAAATCGTATGGAAGCTGGGACACTACGAAGTTGATTTGGAGCAATTTGGTGCACGCTTGGATTTACGACATAATTAAACTGTCTAATCTGACTAATCAACCGATGCAAATCGTTATTAAACGGTTAACGCGCAAAGTGAGTAAATTCACTAACTTTGATCTATTTTAAAATATTCTAATTATATTTTAATGTTGGTTGAATGCTGTGTGATGGTCTTTTAGGTAGATCACAATTAAATTGTTTGAAGCATATATATATATATATATATATATATATAGTTGCATATATACACACCACTAGTTGGATACTGATTCCATCTGTTATAAGATTCCCTAGTATGGAATTAGTATAAATTGTATGGACTAACATATGTGGATGTAGGAAACTGGTTGGAGGAATCCGACTGGATTCCTCAATATTTATATGTACTGTTTGTTTTATATATGCATTGTTTTAACCATGTTGAATGGAAATTCAACGTTATGTTAATTTAATAAATAGACGATATTAATTAATAAAATATCAACAGTCGACCATAAACCCATTTTTGTTAAGAAGTTTATTGGCTGTTAGGCAAATCAGTGAAGATAATTATAAAAATTATATTTTTATAATTAAAGGGTAGTTTAGATTATAATAGAAGTTCTATTATAAATTGGTATTTTATAGTTCATTTTATAAAAGTAAATATAAATGATTATTCGACATTTAAATAAGTTATTAAGATATAATTATCCTGCGAGTGAATAATTTGGATAATTATTTTAAAGCAACAATTAAGAAATAATTATTAGATTAATTATATTAATCTAATAGTTAAAAGTAATTAAAATCAGTTAACAAATTAACTGAGGGTTTGAAGTTGATTAAATCAACTATTTATTGGAAATTGATTATTATATCAATTGGTCTTCAATTAATCTAATGGAAATAGCTTAGAAATAAATTAATCAAAATTAATAAAATCTCGCATTAATTAACTGTTTAATTAAAAAAAGTTTCAATATTGAACAAGTATAATCAGCCATTGTTTAACAAAATAAATAAACAACCTAGTTAAATTGATGATGAAGTAAATCGTTCTACTTCAGTTATGGTGAAGTTAATTTCTATGTAATTATTTTAATTAAAGTAATTGTTCTTAAATGGAATTCACTTAAGATAATATTGAATTGGTATGAGATGTTTACCTGAATAAGATGAAATGACTCGAATGGATAGTAAAATGTCAGAAGACAAAGAGCACTAATAATTTTTGATAAAAGAAATTATAAATGGAATTGTATAAGTAAGATGTAGCAAAGAATTAATATTTAATATAAATAGTACTGAACAACCGAGTTTCAAAGTAAGGATATGGTGTTATAAAATCATATTTCAAATTAAACAAGAAAATACGGTCTGATAGATATTATAAGTAATAGGGATTAGAGTTACGGACTTATATCTATTCTAAGATAAGAATGTTGTCGATGAAGGTTTGGGAGGTAAATAAAATACCCTAACTTGAACGGCTTTCCTATTATCGAGGAATGGTATCAGTTTGTAGCGAAAAGAGATGTCAAGATTAGTTATAAAAGGGATATTGCAGCGTATAGTAAGTCTTTGAACTATAACGATAAAATAACATTGTTGATTATGCTTAAGCGTGATTGTTATGTCGAAATTAGTTATAAAGGGGATATCGCAGCGCATTGCGAGTTTTGAACTGTAATGATAAATTAATGTTGTTGACCAAGCTTAAGCGTAATTTTTATATTTAACACTATTAGGAATTGGAACTATAATCCGATCATGTCAAATGTATTGAAGTAAATTATTTTTAGGAATTATAATCTGATAAGATAAGTTAATATTTAGTTTTGAACCAATAGATTAGAATAAGGATATGTAATCAATATTTAGTTATAAACTTGATATTGATTTAGCAAGAAGTCGACTTAGAAACAGAGTTTTTAAAGTGGAATAGGAATATAAGATTATGAAAGAATTTTCGATAAACAAGATAAGTGTATTATTACTTGAATAAAGAGTTATTTGATAAAGGGATTCAGATTTCAATAATAGGGATGATATTCACATTTAAAGTGAATAATGTTTTAAAAGTGAACGTTTGGCAGATTAAATTTTTTATAATGAAATTGGAAATATTTTTCCAATGTAGATAGAGTATATTATCCAAGTGTAGAAAATAAAGAATGTGAAAAGAATGGAAATGTTTTGAACGTTAATAACGTATATTTTCTGGAACATAGGAGAATGAGAATTTATAATAACTGGGAATGCTTTCCAAAAAGTGTGAAAAGGCTTAAACGGGATTTGGGAAATATCTGGTAGGATATGTGAATGCGAATAATAAAATAAAAATGTTAGATAAAAAGGACCAGTGATTGTGTGATGTTTAGCTGTATATTTGAATGGATGTTGTTTTTACTTCGATAGTTAAATAACCGACTATCGAAGTGTTTTGACCATCGTTGTCGATACGGAGATACCGGTTGGATTTATTATCCGAAAACCACTCTGTATGGACCTAAGCGCTGCGAATTAGATTATGCTAAAGATAATTGAAGACAGAGTGAAATGCAAGGCTCGTCCTGTTCCACAATGGTGTTTTCTGTTTGTCCGGTCCCAGGACAACTTGTATGGACGTGTGTATGACAAAGTATACCTAACAAATCACATACGATTGATCTCTTAAAGGTATTATGTCTGGTGGTGGAGGAATTCGTTCCTCTTAGCTTTTTATACCCATGATATTTTTGGAAATCGATTAGTGAATTGATGGGTTTGATGATGTGACATTCAAAGTGAATGGTGGATAGATATTCTGAAAAGATAGACATAGCCTCAAGCCTCACAACCAGATGAAAAAAATCGGGCAGGCAGCATGGCTATGTGGGTCATTCCCATTAGGGTGTATTGTCACCATCTAGAGAAAACTCGTATCTATTCTTCTTTCATTTCGGTGTCTTCGGATAACGGTTATATGCGCCAACCGTAGGTGGCAATATATCCAATACACTCAAGAGAAATGAGTGGTCGGTCATGTTTGGGTCGGGTTGCAAGATGTTCTTGTTGAACCCCAGTGTCTCCCCTCTAGAGTACACTGATCGGGAGGTGGTCCCATACCTTATCATAGTTCGAATCCAATCTCCAATAAGCGCCCTACGGTTTTTGATTTTATACTATGTATGTGGAGCGAGAGATGCAAACGTTCTGCTATTTGATTATTTATTTGATTAAACATTATTATAATATCACTGGATTTAGATATCAAAAATAGTTTGGTTATAGCAAGGTAAAAACTGTCCATGTTTATGTGTGGGCTGGCCTTACTATTATCCTTTTGTTTCAAAAGGGTTTTCAAAATTAAACAATATGGTTGGAGTTTACTCACACCAGTCCCACGACTGAACCAGAATTATTTTGTGTATTTTCCCTAAACTCTCGGGTGCCCAAAATTTGTACGGGCAGTCAAGTGTTCAGGCTTTACAGATTCACTTGGAGGAGCTCAAAGCAGGAAGCTTCACGACTAGTTATTAGCGATTATTTCCGCTGTGATGTATACGAGTTATATTCTGATATGGTATGTATATATACAAATTCAGATTTGTGTTTCAAAAAGTTATGTTATACATTATCTTTTATTGTTCTGTTATGAGATTCGTGTTTACTCTGATACTGTTTAGATTTTGATGTTCTTCTTCTTTTTCTTCTATTATATTAGTTCTATCTTATCTTTCTCATTGTAACAACCCGTATTTTTAATAACATGTTATAACATAAATCGAGACAGAATTAAATGATAAAATCTGAATCAAGGGAAACAGGTTGTGCCATTGCGTTCGTCTCGGAAAAATACGCGAAATAGAGTCCGAAATTTTGTAAATCGGAGTCCGTATGACCAAGAAAAAGCCCGACGAAGTTTTCAGAATTCCAAGGCCCGAAAATAGTTCAAATTCGGATTCAGATTCGAATTCAAACCAAAACTGATAGGCGGGATTTTTCCCGCCCCAGGCAGGGTCGACACCAGTGTCGACCCCCCCAATGGGTCGACACCCATGTCGACCCATGGGTCAACACCCATGTCAACCCAGGGGTCGACCCCTACCCTCGGGTGGCCAAGTGGCCTGGTGCGCCTACTTTGAGTTTGGGTCAGGTCTGGTGGCTAATGACGGGATTTGATGGCTCGGATTGAATCTAGGGTTAATCCTTGGGCTAATACTATCCTAATCTTCTATAAAAGGACCCCTAAGCCTAGCCTAAATCATCATTATCCAACTCTACAACTAAAATATGCCAAATTTGTTCCTCTCATGGCCTCCACTCTCATGCTAAAATTTCTAAGTTTATTTATATGAGAGATTTTAAGTTCATACAAGTGTTTTCAAGCTTGTATGAGTGTTCTTAGTTTGCATTCAAGTCAAGTTGCAACATTTCTATTACAAAGCAAGGGTTTTTATTGATTTGGCTCAAGGGTTTTCATTTGGAGCTTTTATATTTGGGTTTTTTGGTGATTGCATAAGGGCTTCGTCTCAATCTTTATAATAAATATTCATTTGGGTCTTCATAGCATTGTAAGCCCTTTTCTACTTTCTTTTTGAACCATAAAGTTAAATGAATGATGCAAGTTTGGGGTTGATCATTATGATATGCAAGTTTGGTTGATCATTATGTTATGCAAGTTGGTTCAATCATTATGTATGACACATGTTGCTATGCTATGCAAGTTTGGGTTGATCATTATACACATGTTATCATGTTATGCAAGTTAAACTTGAGTTTGTGAGCTTAAATCTTCAAGCTTTATGTTAAAGGTTGCATTTTGGCAACATGGAAGTTATCATATCCCTTATGATAACTTGCATGTGAGGCTAAATGCGAACTCCTAGCAACTTCTACATGTCATTTGTCACCATGTATCACTTATATGCTAAGTTTGGTTTTATGCATAGTTTTGAAGCCTAATAATGCAATATGCAAGTATATGAACATATGTACATTTCATATGCCACCATGTTAACTTGTGGCTTCAACACCTTTATGTCATGATTATGCCAAGTTCCCTATTTTATCCTTTATGCGTTGTTGCGATTATGTAAACGATGGGATTACGTTGGGGTTGGGTAACATTATGACATGAACATGATTTTTATAACATGACATGATATGTTAGCTTGTAATTATGTTTTGGAAACATAATGGACATGACACTTAGAAAATATGAGTGTGGCCAACTCGAGGTTGGGTTGAGTTTGTAGCATAAATATATCCGGACCCGCCCGGCTTAACTAGTGGCTACAAACAATAGGACCCAATGTGAGAAGTTGGTCATGTTGTGCTCGAACCCGAGGTTAGACCAAGTTGTGGTGTAAAGCTACCCGGACCCGCCCGGCTTAACTAGTAACCACAACGAGGTCTAATGTGAGAGGTTAAAGCACATTAAGTTAATTAATGCCTCCTGATTAGGGTTAAGTCATGGTCCACTTAATACTTAACCAATTTGGGCTTGTTGGGTTAATCGGGGTTAAGTCATGAACCTTGGGGACACTTAACCAATTTAATCCACATTTGGATCGGGTTAACCACATTTAACCCGTTAAGAAACCCTAGTGGCGTGGTCCTTTTCAGCAGTAACCCTCTTGATAGTATCATAAGACCCTAGGGACTAGGCTAGGGTGGGGCACGATTACTGGGCTGACATGTAAGCAACCAAAACGGCGGCTGAGTAGGTACGCCGGTGTAGGTCCAGGCGGACTATGGTCACGTACATAGTCCGGAGTTGGAAAATCAGGCACGGGTACCAGTAGATCTAGACTGTGCATACTTGATTGGTGTCTGTGGTTGACACCCTAGGACTTGATACACCCTAGGGTGCACCTAGCGCAGTTTAACTACATTTCATGTTTGGGCCGTATGACACCGACACTTGACGAGTTAGGCTTATAGGGAGCCAATCAACTAGACCGTGTAGTTGGACCTTGATTTAGGTCACCTCATGATGTTGGGCCAAGCTGGGGCCAAGGGATCAATTCTTGTTTTTACTTGACATGTTAGAATGCTAGTACACCCGTGGTGCAAAACTTAACCTTGATTATGCGATGACACCTTTATCTATCTTGTTAGTTAATCATCATGTCAGTATGTTGTTATCCTTATGTTCATCTCAGCTTCTCATGCCAGTTAACTTTACTAGTTCATGGACTGATAGTAGTTAGGGCTTACCAGTCTTTTTGACTGACCTGTTTTTTTTCGTCTCTTTTCTTCCGTTTCCCCCCACCCCCCCCCCCCCTCAGGTCCTCAGGGTGGGAACATTGGAGCTTAGCTTGGATCTTTATAGCTTGCTTACTGGATTTGCTCATGTACGGTTTTGGACATTGAGCTAGCTTTGGTTTATCACTTCACTTTGGGGATAGTACTTTATGTATTTCAGTTTTTCAATTTATGCTTTTCTCTAGACTTTGTTTGTTGGAAAATAATGACCAAGTACTTTGTTGTAACTTAACTATGGTTTTGAAATGCTAGTTTTATCCGCTGCTTTACTACTCTGTTTTACTTATATGTTCTGTCTTGTGATATCTGCATGCATGTTTACCTTGTTTAACGCCCCTCCAAAGCTAGTGTGCTTGCAAGAGTTACCCTGGCGGAGGTGGGGTGTTACATTTGGTATCAGAGCGAGGTTTACAAGATTTGAGCAAAAGTGTTTTTGAAACTTACCTTTTGAAAAACTGTTTTCAAGACCAATTAAGTATTTTCCAAGGAAAGTCTAGTTTATTTGAAAAGGCTATTCCCCAAAAGCCATTAGCACTATCCTTCGTTTCTTCGTTCTGAATCTATCCATCTTTCTCCTTCGTTTCAGTATGGCCGATAATTTTGCCATCCCGGAGGATGTACCAGTACCTATTTGGTTTAGAAGGTACATGGAGGCAAGGGCGAATGAAGACGGCCCCGCGGATATTCCTCCTCCTCCTCAGAATCCGCAAGCAGATTTCGCTAAGATTTGCAAAGACTTTAAGGCGATGGCTGGCAAGAACTTTATTGGGACGGAGACTTTTGTGGAGGCAAGAAATTGGTTGAAAGAAACTGAAGTTCTCTTCGCCATCTTTGATGTGCAAGATCATAGAAAGGTTTTATTGGCAGCATGGTTATTAAAAGAAGAAGCTACTTATTGGTGGGAGGTCACCAATGCTACGAGGCCTGTAGAGACTTGGGCCGACTTTAGGACGAGGTTTGGGCTTAAGTTTCTATCATCAGCTGAGGCAAATCTGCAATTGGAGAAGTTTATATCTTTGAAGCAAGGGGACATGACAGTGAGGGAGTATGTGAATGAGTTTAACAAGCTCACCCAATTCGGTTTGGACATGGTTAATACTCCCTAGAAGAAGGCTTTACGCTTTGCACGAGGGTTGAATGAGCCATTACAAGGTTTAGCCCTATCTCATATACCTATGGGGGCCACTTTCGAAGGTCTAGTAGACATGGCATTGCTTCAAGGAGACGATAAGAATGGCAAGAAGGAAGTCAAGGCTAATGAGACTCAAGCCAAGAAGACAGACTCCAAGTGGGGAGGAAATCAGAGCAATTAGAACAACAAAAACAACAAGAACAACAAGGCCAAGGAAAAGGATCCAAGAAAATGCCACTACTGTGGGAATGTTGGGCACATAGCTAAAGACTGTAAGAAGAAGAAGAGGAAGCTGGGCGAATGCTTTCATTGTGGAGAGACTGGACACTTTAGCAAGGATTTCCCCAAGAAGCAAGGGCAGAATCAGCGTGCAGGACCTTCTGGAGGGCAAGTGCATGCTCTCAACGTTGCTCCAGTTCAGGATCGAGGTAGTATTTCTGTAGAAAGTCTTGTTTATATTTCTGATTATCCTGTTCGCATCTTATTTGATTCTAGCGCATCGCATAGTTTTATCTGTTCTGACATTGTTGAAAGTTTGCACCTAAGTACTAGCCTAGTTGAGGATCCTGTTTGTGTTTCAAATCCAATTGGGGGTTCCGCCCATCTATCTATGATTTGTGTGGATTTGAAGATTTCTATCTTGACCGTAGAATTCATGTGTAATGCTTATGTTCTCGGGTTCACGGGATACGGGTTGATCTTGGGCATGGATTGGTTGTCCAGTTATGGAGCCATCCTCTATTGTGAACATAGGGTGGTGAGGCTCATGACTCGCCTCGGTAATACCCTAGAAATTTCTTATAACCCTAGAGGTCCCGTCATGTTATGTTATCTTGAATCTCTTGACTCGTCCATCGATGATCTGCAATCTGTAAGGGTGGTCCGAGACTATCCCGATGTCTTTGAAGAAGTTAAGGGGTTACCCCCTAAACGAGAGATAGATTTCCGCATTTATCTAGTCGATAATGCCAAGCCAATATCATTGCCCGTTAGGCACAAGGCCCCACGTGAAAGAAGGGAGCTCAGTAAGCAAATCAAGGAGTTGCTTGAGAAGAATTTTATTAGGCGAAGTATTTCTGAATGGGGTGCTCCAGTGGTATTCGCTATTAAGGCGGATGGTTCACTTCGCCTATGTGTTGATTATCGAGAGTTGAACAAACTGACAAAGAAGAATAGGCACCCTTTACCGAGGATAGATGATCTCTTTGACCAGCTCGTTGGTGCTTCTGTTTTCTCTCAGCTTGATCTAGCCACCGGATTCCATCAGCTTAGAGTAGCTGAGGATAGCATTGATAAAACTGCGTTCAGGACTCCAGATGGATTCTTTGAATGGCTTGTCATGCCATTCAGATTGACTAATGCACCCGCCTACTTCGTAGACTTGATGAGTAGGGTGTTCAGGGAGTTCCTTAACAAGTTCGTGGTTGTCTTCGTGGATGATATTCTGATCTTCTCAAAGGACGAGGAAGAACATGCCAGACATCTCAAGGAAGTGATGGATACGCTTAGGGCGCATCAGTTGAAAGCCAAGTTCTCCAAATGTCATTTTTGGAGAAGGGAAGTTCGGTTTCTTGGACATATAGTTTCTAAGCAAGGCATAGCGGTGGATCCCGCGAAAGTGGTTGTGGTTCAAGACTGGAAGACTCCTAGGAATGCAACCGAAATAAGAAGCTTTCTCGGTCTGGCGGGCTACTATAGGAAGTTCATCAGGGACTTCGCTAAGATTTCGGCCCCTCTTACTAAGTTGACGAAAAAGAACTTAGTCTTTGCATGGGACTTGGAGTGTGAGCTTGCTTTTCAAAAGCTCAAAAGAGCCCTTACCTCAGCTCCAGTTTTGGCATTACCCGATGGTGGTAAGATGTTTACCGTGTACACAGATGCATGTGGCACGGGGTTAGGTGATGTTCTAATGCAAGAGGGAAGAGTGATATGTTATGGGGGTAGGCAACTTAAAGTTCATGAGAAGAACTATCCCACTCATGATTTGGAGTTAGCGGTGATCGTCTTTGCACTCAAATCCTGGCGCCACTATCTTCTAGGCGAAAGGTTTGAGTTGTATACTGATCACAAGTCACTCAAGTACCTCTTCTCGCAAAAAGATCTGAATCTAAGGCAGCAAAGGTGGATGGAATTCTTGGCATCTTATGACTTCGAGATAGCTTATATCCCTGGCAAGGGTAATGTTGTGGCAGATGCACTAAGCAAAAGTAGATTGACTTTGAGTCCAGTGTTTGTTGAGATGAGGAGCCTAGAGTTCTTGGCAACCTTTGATTTCACGACGGCTGTTAAATCGATAACGGGTTCATTAGCATCCCTTGAGCTTAGACCCACACTTCTTGATCAAGTTGGGGCTTCGCAGAAGGAAGATCCATAGATAGTCGAAGTTATGGACAAGTTGATTCGTGGTGAGACGTCTAGTCACCTTGCTAGATATACTATTGATGATAAAGGATGGCTAAGGCGTGATGGAAGGCTATGCGTTCCACAAGTAGGAGATTTGGTGCATAAAGTTCTCGAACAAGCACATCACTCGAAGATGACTATACATCCTGGAGGAGATAAGATGTATAGAAATATGAAGCGCATTTTCTTTTGGGATGGAATGAAGAGGGATGTGGCCGAGTATGTTTCAAAGTGCAGGGTGTGCCAACAAGTGAAAGCCGAGTCAAAGAAACCAGGTGGGCTATTACATCCATTGGAGGTCCCGCAATGGAAGTGGGAGAGTATTTCTATGGATTTTGTGGATGGATTGCCTAGGTCAAGGAGAGGGAACACAAGCATATGGGTCATAGTTGACAGACTTACGAAGAGTGCTCACTTCATCCCAGTAAAGAGCAAGAGGACCGCATCATGGCTAGCATCTATTTATCTTCGGGAGATAGTGTGGTTGCATGGAGTTCCTTCTAGCATAGTTAGCGATCGTGACCCAATTTTCACTAGCCAGTTCTGGAATAGTTTGCAAGAAGCGATGGGTACGCGATTGAATCTGAGTACAGCCTATCACCCCCAGACGGATGGCCAAACCGAAAGGGTGAATAGAGTGCTAGAAGATCTTTTAAGACTTTGTGTTCTTGACTTTGGTGGTACTTGGGAAGACCACCTTCCTCTTGTAGAGTTTGCTTATAATAATAGCTATCAAGCCAGCATAGGAATGGCACCATTTGAAGCTTTATATGGGAGGCCGTGTAGGTCACCATCTTGTTGGTGGGAGACAACAGATAGGCTTATACTTGGGCCTGATATGATACGGGACACATCCGAGAAAGTTGAATTGGTGAGAAGACGGATGGAAGCGGCCCAAGATTGACAGAAATCCTATGCTGACAAGTGAAGGGCAGATTTGGAATTCGAAGTGGGAGACATGGTTTTCGTGAAGGTTTCTCCTTTGCGTAATGTGGTACGTTTTGGAGCAGTTGGGAAGCTAGCACCAAGGTTCGTAGGACCCTTCCCTATCATAGAGAGAATTGTAAAGATGGCCTATAAGGTGGAATTGCCCGAGAAGCTAGCTGGAGTGCATAATGTCTTTCATGTCTCGCATCTCCGAAAGTGCCTTCATGAGTCCGCTGAAGTAGTTGAACCAAGCATTCTTGAAGACGTAGAAGTAGAGAAAGAGGCAACCTTGAGGAGAGCTCCAAATTCGTGTTTTGGGAACAGAGATCAAGAAGTTAAGGAATCGAGAAGTCAAATTGGTGAAAGTTCAATGGAGTGAAGCCGATGAAGATGCAACTTGGGAAACCGAGGAGAAGATGCGTGGGCTTTATCCATTCCTTTTTGAGGGTACATTCTCAATCTCCTTTCCTAAGTAGCATATCTTCCTTTTTGATATCCATGTTTATCCTGCTTATCTTGTTATCTCGTTAACCTTGTCATGAGAACCTTAGGTAGAAACCCTTTGGATGAAACATGTGTTTGAAACATGTTATGCTTGATGTTTGCAAGTGGTTTCAAGTGTTTGCAAGTGGATACTCGTGGATGCATGATACACATTAGGCACTAAGATCGGCTCACACACTTTCATATTGCATATGCATGAGTGCTTACACTTATTCAAGGTTGAAACTTGTTGTGCAATCACATGGATGTTGCATATGGATGAATGTTATTTGCACTCATATAGATATTATGAATTATGTTAGGAAATTGCATACATATGGATTCATTTCACTAACATACATATGCATTGAGGAGGTTTACTGTATCAGTAACCGCCTGATTTTCTCATTAGATAAGTACATATACACACACCTTTGCATATGTTCATACGGCATTAGAAATCCTTTAAGGACAATGATTGCTCGTGGATGATGATGTGAGTAGATGGATGATGGATGGTAGGATACGTTCTTCCTAACTTGAAGATTTCGAGGACGAAATCCTTTAAGGAGGGGAGAATGTAACAACCCGTATTTATAACATAAATCGAGGCAGAATTAAATGATAAAATCTTAATCAAGGGAAACGGGCTATGCCATTGCGTTCGTCTTGGAAAAATACGCGAAATAGAGTCCGAAATTTTGTAAATCGGAGTCCGTATGACCAAGAAAAAGCCCGACGAAGTTTTCAGAATTCCAAGGCCCGAAAACAGTTCAAATTCGGATTCAGATTCGAATTCAAACCAAAACTGATAGGCGGGATTTTTCCCGCCCCAGGCAGGGTCGACACAGGGGTCGACACCAGTGTCGACCCCTCCCCCAATGGGTCGACACCCATGCCGACCCATGGGTCGACACCCATGTCGACCCAGGGGTCGACCCCTACCTACGGGTGGCCAAGTGGCCTGGTGCGCCTACTTTGAGTTTGGGTCAGGTCTGGTGGCTAATGACGGGATTTGATGGCTCGGATTGAATCTAGGGTTAATCCTAGGGCTAATACTATCCTAATCTTCTATAAAAGGACCCCTAAGCCTAGCCTAAATCATCATTATTCAACTCTACAACTAAACTATGCCAAATTTGTTCCTCTCACGGCCTCCACTCTCATGCTAAAATTTCTAAGTTTATTTATATGAGAGATTTTAAGTTCATACAAGTGTTTTCAAGCTTGTATGAGTGTTCTTAGTTTGCATTCAAGTCAAGTTGCAACATTTCTATTACAAAGCAAGGGTTTTTATTGATTTGGCTCAAGGGTTTTCATTTGGAGCTTTTATATTTGGGTTTTTTGGTGATTGCATAAGGGCTTCGTCTCAATCTTTATAATAAATATTCATTTGGGTCTTCATAGCATTGTAAGCCCTTTTCTACTTTCTTTTTGAACCATAAAGTTAAATGAATGATGCAAGTTTGGGGTTGATCATTATGATATGCAAGTTTGGTTGATCATTATGTTATGCAAGTTGGTTCAATCATTATGTATGACACATGTTGCTATGCTATGCAAGTTTGGGTTGATCATTATACACATGTTATCATGTTATGCAAGTTAAACTTGAGTTTGTGAGCTTAAAGCTTCAAGCTTTATGTTAAAGGTTGCATTTTGGCAACATGGAAGTTATCATATCCCTTATGATAACTTGCATGTGAGGCTAAATGCGAACTCCTAGCAACTTCTACATGTCATTTGTCACCATGTATCACTTATATGCTAAGTTTAGTTTTATGCATACTTTTGAAGCCTAATAATGCAATATGCAAGTATATGAACATATGTACATTTCATATGCCACCATGTTAACTTGTGGCTTCAACACCTTTATGTCATGATTATGCCAAGTTCCCTATTTTATCCTTTATGCGTTGTTGTGATTATGTAAACGATGGGATTACGTTGGGGTTGGGTAACATTATGACATGAACCTGATTTTTATAACATGATATGTTAGCTTGTAATTATGTTTTGGAAGCATAATGGACATGACACTTAGAAAATATGAGTGTGGCCAACTCGAGGTTGGGTTGAGTTTGTAGCATAAATCTACCCGGACCCGCCCGGGTTAACTAGTGGCTACAAACAATAGGACCCAATGTGAGAAGTTGGTCATGTTGTGCTCGAACCCGAGGTTAGACCAAGTTGTGGTGTAAAGCTACCCGGACCCGCCCGACTTAACTAGTAACCACAACAAGGTCAAATGTGAGAGGTTAAAGCACATTAAGTTAATTAATGCCTCCTGATTAGGGTTAAGTCATGGTCCACTTAATACTGAACCAATTTGGGCTTGACGGGTTAATCGGGGTTAAGTCATGAACCTTGGGTACACTTAACCAATTTAATCCACGTTTGGATCGGGTTAACCACATTTAACCCGTTAAGAAACCCTAGTGGCGTGGTCCTTTTCAGCAGTAACCCTCTTGATAGTATCATAAGACCCTAGGGACTAGGCTAGGGTGGGGCACGATTACTGGGCTGACATGTAAGCGACCAAAACGACGGTTGAGTAGGTACGCCGGTGTAGGTCCAGGCGGACTATGGTCGTGCACATAGTCCGGAGTTGGAAAATCAGGCACGGGTACCAGTAGATCTATACTGTGCATACTTGATTGGTGTCTGAGGTTGACACCCTAGGACTTGATACACCCTAGGGTGGACATAGCACAGTTTAACTACATTTCATGTTTGGGCTGTATGACACCGACACTTGACGAGTTAGGCTTATAGGGAGCCGATCAACTAGACCGTGTAGTTGGACCTTGATTTAGGTCACCTCATGATGTTGGGCCAAGCTTGGGTCAAGGGATCAATTCTTGTTTTTACTTGACATGTTAGAATGCTAGTACACCCGTGGTGCAAAACTTAACCTTGATTATGCGATGACACCTTTATTTATCTTGTTAGTTAATCATCATGTCAGTATGTTGTTATCCTTATGTTCATCTCAGCTTCTCATGCCAGTTAACTTTACTAGTTCATGGACTGATAGTAGTTAGGGCTTACCAGTCTTTTTGACTGACCTGTTTTCTTTCGCCTCTTTTCTTCCATTCCCCCCCCCCCTCAGGTCCTCAGGTTGGGAACATTGGAGCTTAGCTTGGATCTTTATAGCTTGCTTACTGGATTTGCTCATGTACGGTTTTGGACATTGAGCTAGCTATGGTTTATCACTTCACTTTGGGGATAGTACTTTATGTATTTCAGTTTTTCAGTTTATGCTTTTCTCTAGACTTTGTTTGTTGGAAAATAATGACCAAGTACTTTGTTGTAACTTAACTATGGTTTTGAAATGCTAGTTTTATCCGCTGCTTTACTACTCTGTTTTACTTATATGTTCTGTCTTGTGATATCTGCATGCATGTTTACCTTGTTTAACGCCCCTCCAAAGCTAGTGTGCTTGCAAGAGTTACCCTGGCGGTGGTGGGGTGTTACACTCATCCTCTTATTTCTTTCTGTTAAAGACTTTTATTTTCATGCAATTTGAGTTGAATGTATAGAATGTTAGTCAACTCAAATTGGTACGGATTTTTGGGCTTTTACAGTTGGTATCAAAGCTGAAGGTTAAGTCATTACCTTGGCTCTGTGGCGTAACTCAATAGAGATAAGATTAGTAATACCTTAGATTGAGTTTGAGTGTATATATATGAGCGTGTATTTATAAATTAGTATAAAAACTGTTTTATATTGTGTTGACTGGTCAGTCAAGTGGTTTATGAATTCTGGTCGAAACAGTAATGCAAACTGTGTCAATAGGTGTTTCTAAACTCTTAAACAGAGTAATTCGACACAGTTTATTTTGAAAAGAGGGTAAATGAAAAATCTTACCCAAAATATTTTTTCATATAAAGAAAGCATATATGTTGGAATTATCTAATATATATTGAATTGTTGGTTGAAATTATGATCGAACGAGATTTATAATGGAGTTGGTTATATAAATAACAAATCGAAATATTATATAAGTATAATATGCAAAATCAGATGAACTGAACCTGAATTGAAATAAAACTCTAGAAACTTGGAAATGAGTTGGAAATAAAGTTTGGATTAAATATGTGGGAATTTTAAAACTCTGGGAGATTTGAAATTGTTTTCCAAGTGTTGTGAAAGATATTTTGAAGTAAAATTCAAAATGGAAGCGTTTTAAAATGAATTTTGAAAGTGATGCAGTATTGAAGACACTTCGATCACTGGAAAATAATTTTGATGTTGACGACCGCATCATCAGTATAATTTTCGAGTTTCGGAGTTACGAATTACTACCAAAAGATTTTTTTTTGAATTATTTTGAGAAAACGAGTTGTTAAAAATTCAAATGTTTTGAATTATATATGATTTCAAACTGATTTGAAATAAATCCCAGGAATTTGAATTATGAAATAAAAGATTTAACTTACGGTAAAAGAGGAACTTAAACTAAGATAAACAATATTGGACTGAATTTGGAACGAGCCAGAATGGAAATTATAAAAGAGGAATATTGGAAATTCGAGTTATTAAAACGAATTGATTCTTGGAGAATAAGAATTAATTTTGAATTTGGAGATGAAGACAACTGATTTGAGAAATAAATCAGTAAATGGAATTAGGGTCGAAATAGAAATTTGGCTCAGTAAAAACGAGAGATTGGTTTGAGAATGGATTGATGGGAGATCAACCAAGGATGATTGGATATATGCTGATGGAATATCAAATGGAAGAGTTAGGATTGGATGCCCAACCTAAAGGGTACATGTTTATAAAATGTCGGGGTATGAGATTTATGAGCTATCTTTGGAAAGCCGCTTGGCTATTCGATTTTCTGTTGAATTGGAGAAAGCCTAGAGAGGCAAGTTGTGGTGGTACCGAATTAGCCATGTAGAGGAGATGCTAATGAAATTCTCCGAAAATATTAGCTGTTAGGAAATTTTCAGAATTTCTGAAAGTATTTGTTAATAAGAAGGAATTAATTTTCAATTAGAATTAATCGGTTCAGTTGAAATTGGAATCAAGAAGTAAAACAAAAGATATTTAAATTTGTTATAACATGGATTGTAGCATTTTCCCTACCTTAGTAATTTCGGGGACAAAATTCTTTTAAGGGGGAAGGAATGTAACGTCCCGCATTTTTATCGGTTTGTATTTGAATATTTTAATCAGTTTAAATATTAAATTTGTAATATAAGTGGATTCATATATTAATTAAAACGAAGTTGAACGTATAAAATTTTAAAATAAATATAATCGTGCCCTTAATATTGCGGCAGTTCGTAATTTAATGCTTTGAACTTCAACTGAGTGTACATGTTTAGTTTTGAACCGGATTTCTTCGAAATAAGAAACGTTGGAATCTGGTTAACTGTATTTTTCTAACAGAAGTGGAAAATGGAGATTTCGTCGTATAGATTACAAGGTATGTCCAAATCAAATATTCAGAAAGTCGCTATGAAATCGTATATGGACCATAACGGTTATTTAAATATATTTAAGTATCGGTCTTGAATTTAAACAAGATTCTTTTGAGACGTAGTGATAATTTAATTTTTAGAATTTTACTAGTAATTTTTAATTAATTAAATAAGCAACTTTTTATTTGGAGTGCTTTGCACCCTTAACCAGCATTTTGGGGTTTCAAAATATGAGTTAATCTACCGATATTATTATATTTTTGGGATCGTGGCACATCGCTAGACACGACCATATTCTTGCTTCTTTCCGTAACGGCTCGGACATGAATGTAATCTTCCATAATACGGTACACCAACATTTTCAAACATAAATAAAGACAACTTTCATTCTGGTTTACTACTTCTAAACTTTTCTCCAACATATGAGGACACGCTACTTGGATGGTGTGAAAGGTAACCATACATGCAATCAAATCAAGTGAAATAAACATATCCCAACAACCATAAATGAAACGCACATGCTAAATACCACTATAGTCCTACACTGTAATGTTTCACCTATCCTAGTTCCTATTACTTCAATGTTTCACCTATCCTAGTTCCTATTACTTCATGTAGAAAGAAACTCTACATGAATTGTCACTTATCACACAGCTAATCTAAGACGTATTATCGCATGGCTACACCGATGGATACTAGTACCTCATACCTTAGCATCCACGGCGCTGCAATACTATAAACACCCAGGACCTCAGACATGTTTTCTTCAAGCAAAAACTCCAAAGTTTTTAATGTTTTAATGGCGGAAATAATCAATGAAATAAACACTCCACTAAAAAAATAAAGGGATCCAAACAAGTATAATCGGAAACTGCCTAAATAGGAGAGAGCATGGGAGTGGATCTGGCATCTCAGTAGATTGTTGGAGCATTATTTAAAGATCCAGTTTTTCTTCGTTCTCGAAGATCCAAAGCATAAAGGTTCATAATGATTGTCGGGTTTTAATTCACGAGAGAGCAAAGGCCTGAAGCCGCAACAAGAGTGAGCACAAGTTGAACTATAGCGTTGGTTTCTATTTTGGTTATGTGAAGGAACAATAGAAGGATGAAGTGACGCATCATGCATGGAATATGTGGATAGTCGGCATTGGTGTTCAGTGGCCAAGGCATAGATGGGAAGATTCAAGGTTACGGGAAGGAGCTACCTGACATGGAGTTCCTGTTATGGTTACGTGATATGAGGTGCAGAAATTGTTGTAGCAAAGAGGAGTTAAAGGTGCAGCGTATGGTCTGAAACGGTGGAGGAGAGAAGCAAGGAAAGAAATATATATGATGGAAGGAAATAGTGGCTGAACATGAAACAAAGAAAGGTGTTGGAGTTGAGAATGGGGCGTGAAGGGCTTACTTTGCGTGTAACAATTGAGGATGGTGCAAGTTGAGTTTGGAATTGTGGAGTTGTTGAGTGGATTGTTTATTTGTGAAGGGAGACTACTGTTGTTTGCATGATATATACTGGACCTGAAGTGGATTAAAGGAGGGATACACAGGGCTTAAGTGCGGCAATGCCTTGTCAGCATGTATACCTGGAGCGTGCTTTGTTAGAAGAAATTGGCGTTTGTTTTTGCGTGAGGCGGTGATATTTTGGAACGGGATTGAACAACGCATGCTGTAAACAAAAGGGTGGTGGCAGTACATGTTCTTACATGCGTTGAAGGAGGATATTTCGCTGTATAAAATAACACGTGAGCTACAGGAGAGCTACTGAAGCACGGTTTTCAGACGGAAGAAAGAAAACACCATTGCTTTTGGGTTGCCTGTGCGTAAAGGTTTCTTTGGAATAGGTTATACCCGGGGAGAAGGTATTTGGGAGTAAAGTTGGAAAAAATATGGTGAGTACGGTTATTTCTGTGTGTGTGTACACGAGGGAGGAGACTGCCCATTGCGTTGGCAAGAGGAGATCCGAGTTGAACAAGAAGGGGAGTTCGACGATGATAATGATGGTATTATCGGATAGACCGCTGTAATGGTGAATTATGTATATAGGAGCAGACGCAGTATCTTTTTCTGACAAGACAGCACGATAGCGTGCATATACAGAGGTAAATGTTGGAAGAGAGAAAGAGGGGAGATCGTTAATACGCATGGGCCTGTTTCAGTTCGAATTTCAAATGGTATGTCACTTAGAAATTGTATGGAAGCTGGGACACTACGAAGTTGATTTGGAGCAATTTGGTGCATGCTTGGATTTATGATAGAATTAAACTGTCTGATCAGATCTATCGACCGATGAAAATCGTTATTAAACGGTTAACGCGCAAAGTGAGTAAATTCACTAACTCTGATCTATTTTAAAATATTTTAATTATATTTTAATGTTGGTTGAATGTTGTGTGACGGTCGTTTAGGTAGATCACAATTAAATTGGTTGATATATATTATATATATATATATATATATATCGTTGCATATATACACACCACTGGTTGGATATTGATTCCATCTGTTATAAGATTCCCTAGTATGGAATTAGTATAAATTGTATGGACTAACATTAGTGATGCAAGAAACCTGTAGGAGGAATCCGACCAGATTCCTCAATATTTATATGTACTGTTTGTTTTATATATGCACTGTTTGAACCATGTTGAATGGAACTTAAAAGTTATGTTAATTTAATAAATAGACGATATCGATTAAGAAAATAGCAATAGTTGACCATAAACCCATTTTTGTTAAGAAGTTTATTGGTCGTCGGGAAAATCAGTGAAGATAATTATAAAAATTATATTTTTATAAATAAAGCGAAGTTTAGATTATAATAGAAGTTCTATTATAAACAGGTATTTTATAGTTTATTTTATAAAAGTAAATATAAACGATTATTCGACATTTAAATAAGTTATTAAGATATAATTATCCTGCGAGTGAATAATTTGGATAATTATTTTAAAGAAACAGTTAGGAAATAATTATTAGATTAATTATATTAATCTAATAGTAAGATGTAATTAAAATCAGTTAACAAATTAACTGAGGGTTTGAAGTTGATTAAATCAACTGTTTATTGGAAATTGATTATTAGATCAATTGGTCTTCAATTAATCTAATGGAAATAGCCTAGAAATAAAATAATAAAAATTAATAAAATCTCGCATTAATTAACTTTTTAATTAAAAAAAGTTTGAATATTGAACAAGTATAATCAGCCATTGTTTAACAAAGTAAGCAACCAGTCTTGTTAAATTGATGATGAAGTAAATCGTTCTACTTCAGTTATGGTGAATTTAATTTCTATGTAATTATTTTAATTAAAGTAATTGTTCTTAAATGGAATTCATTTAAGATAATATTGAGTTGGTATGAGATGTTTACCTGGATAAGATGAAATGATTCGAATGGATAGTAAAATGTCAGAAGACAAAGAGCACTAATGATTTTTGATAAAAGAAATTATAAATGGAATTGTATAAGTAAGATGTAGCAAAGAATTAATATTTAATATAAATAGTACTGAACAACCGAGTTTCAAAGTAAGGATATGGTGTTATAAAATCATATTTCAAATTAAACAAGAAAATACAGTTTGATAGATATTATAAGTAATAGCGATTAGAGTTACGGACTTATATCTATTCTAAGATAAGAATGTTGTCGATTAAGGTCTAAGAGGTAAATAAAATACCCAACTTGAACAACTTCCCTATTATCGAGGAATGGTATCAGTTTGTAGCGAAAAGAGATGTCAAGATTAGTTATAAAAGGGATATTGCAGCGTATAGTAAGTCTTTGAACTATAATGATAAAATAACGTTGTTGATTATGCTTAAGCGTGATTGTTATGTCGAGATTAGTTATAAAGGGGATATCGCAGCGCATTGCGAATTTTGAACTATAACAATAAACTAATGTTGTTGACCAAGCTTAAGCGTGATTTTTATATTTAACACTATTAGGAATTGGAACTATAATTCAACGATGTCTAATGTATTAAAGTAAATTATTTTTATGAATTATAATCTAATAAGATAAGTTAATATTTAGTTTTGAACCAATAGATTAGAATAAGGATATGTAATCAATATTTAGTTATAAACTTGATATTGATTTAGCAAGAAGTCCACTTAGAAACAGAGTTTTTAAAGTGGAATGGGAATATAAGATTATGAAAGAATTTTCGATAAACAAGATAAGGGTATTTATTACTTGAATAAAGAGTTATTTGATAAAGGGGTTCAGATTTCTATAATAGGGATGATATTCAAATTTAAAGTGAATAATGTTTTAAAAGTGAACGTTTGGCAGATTAGAATGTTTATAATGAAATTGGAAATATATTTCCAATGTAGATAGGGTATATTATCCAAGTGTAGAGTGAAAGGAATGGAAATGTTTTGAACGTTAATAATGTATATGTGAAAACCCGTAACTTCCCCGATAAGGAAAGAGCGGATACTTCGAGTACAACACACAAAAGAACGCAGACAGAAGAACATTTCATTGTTAATTACAACAATTCCATCAGAATACAAGAATATACAGAGTGTAAATAAATATTACACAGAAAATATCAGAGATTTAAATTACATTTAAATACATCGCAGCGGAAAATAATACAAAACACAACTAGAAGGAATACACGGATACAGTGCTTTCCGAGTATCGTTCCAGCTGTAAATCAGGATCCTGTGAATATACATCTGCAAAACCAAAACTACTAGCTGCCCTGTCAAAAATTAGGGCACCCATAGTTTAGGTCAAAACAATAAACTCCAGGTCAGTCATGTGACTAGTGTGAGAACTAAAACAGTTATTAATCTTTATTTTAAAGTTAGGTAAATCAAGGGACCACGCCGTATAACACGAAATGGGTTTCCTCCCAAGAATACCAGTGCATAAAACAAACAGCGCGATGTTAAAGAAAAATGAAGCTATTATAAGACCCAGGTCCCATCACACAATGCAACGCAAGTCGGAGGATAGGGTTTTTTCCTTATAATAGCCATAGAATGCTTGATACGCTAAATTTCATCTTTTGATTCTTAATCAGACTCCAACCGTAAATTATTAAGAGAACGATTCCCTAAGTATTAACCCCGAAGGCCGAAACCGACATTAGACCAATACCCAGGAAACCACCAATCTTAGCACGTTTCCAGATAGTTTCTGATTTTATATACAATCATAAATATCAATCATAGACAGCATGAGCGCCCCATCCCACTATGTCGCCATATACAGGATTACAACTAAAACAGAAACGTCACGTATTGGAAGTTGGATTTCCATCTGAGAACCAAGGCAAGGGATCGTCCTCTACCGAATTCAAGACTCTCTAGCCCGAGCCTTAGGCAAGCGCGCAGACAAGCCTTGGATCGTCAGGACCGGTTTACGATGTGGATTATTATGCTTGAACACTGCGTTTCCCGCCCTTTAGGGCGTAAATGAGCCAACGAATGGCTCCATCGGCTTCACATAGTCACCAATATATCCGAGGCGCCACGCAACTGCAACAACCACATAAGTCAAACTCGTCAGGGCGTGTAAAACCACTGACGCCACTTCTAACTAGAAAGAAACGCATGCCCTCCCTGATATCTTCTCCCGTTTCTGGTTCACAACTGGGGTGCGAGGCTCGCGAATTAACGCTACGTAAAGCTGTGCCAAACAGGCTATGCTTTGATCATCAACCACAAGACTCTGCTTTTCAACAGAAGCCTTGATCATTTACATCTTAGCATGCCACACAGGAAAACCACTCCATGCAACCAATATCCATCAATCACACAGAGTGATATCCAATGTCAGACACATAGTCCATTTACAAGTCCGTTCTGGGTCTAAACGAAAACGGAGGCACCTTGTACCTCGCATAGCCATCGATCTCCAAGTACGTCTGGACGATCACCAACCGATTCCCTCCTCTTGGGTGTACAGCCCAATCAAGATCATCAGTAATCACTCAAACGATGTGAAGACCTCCGGTCTTCAACCACCGTCTTCATCTTCGATTCACGTCGAATCAGTTATTCAAAATGGGATAAACCCGGTCTTTCTGAATAACTCGCGTATATAATAAACAAGTGTTACACAAACACAACATACACCTCATTCCAATTCATCGGTCGCTAACCGTAAATTAGTAAGAGAACAATTCCCCAAATATTAACCCCGAAGGCTGAAACCAACATCAGATCAATACACAGGAAACCATTCTTCTTAACTAACCTATAGTTAGTTTCTAAATTTCACATTCTTAGGGAAAGGTTCCCATTAATTTTATCAAAGATAAATTCCTTAAATTTATTCTTTAATCTTCTTTTGAATATCAATTCAACTAGTCTGGATTAGCGAACCACACCGAAGTAATCATTTGTTGTAATTTCGCAATCCCAACCTATTCATCCCATGAAGTAAAACTGTTAATACTCCATATCTAACACCACGGTGTTATCGGTAAATTCAATTACCATTTCACGTTCAAATCTAATTAAAGATTTAACTATCGCCTGGAGCAAAACTGGTGATACTCCATTCTCGATCATTTCAATCTAAAACTCCACTTAGTTTTAATCTTTAACTGGGTTAAAGAATCAATGTCATTTAAAACACGGTTCACGATAAACTCAAAATCACATTCCATTCTATCAGCCTTTAACCGCAAAATAGCAAGTGAGCAATTCCCTAAGTATTAATCCCGAAGGCCAAAACCAACATCAGATCAATACCCAAGAAACCATTCAACTTAACTAATCTCCAGTTAGTTCCTAATTTTCTTAACTCAGTTGGGTCTAAGAACAGTATTATTGAAGATACCGTTCACGACCACCCAAAATCACATTCCATTAATAATCGAGTTAAAGAACAAGTGTTACTTAAAACGCCGTTCACGATAAACCCAAAAATCAATTCAAATTCCATTCCAATTAAATACCATTTAATTCGTACACTTCATTGAATCTAAATAAAAAGATTTAATCTTTTTCTCAACTGGGTTTAAGAACAGTGTTAATGAAGACACCATTCATGACAAACCCAATTCACATTTGATATTAAATACAAGGCTCTGAATAGAAAATATATCGGCCTATATTCAATATCAAATTCTACGACCAACAAATATCGTATTGGAAATAACGATATAGATATATCTTTCAAATTTCCGTAACCACATCTGTAAATCACGAAATCCAACATCGAACTATTCTGAAGATGATTTCGATTCAAATCCATTCCAATTCAATTATTGGAAATTCTGGTTATTTTCAAAACCATTTCAAATCCAATTTATTTATTTAAAAATAAATAAATTATTATTCTAGTTCAAAACTAGTTCATTTCGATAAAAATCTATTTTTATCTTTTCAAATATGGAAATTTTCATCCCAATTCTTCACAAATCATTTCTTATGATTTTACACAAACTATTACTATTTTTAATAATTTTATCAAGACACATACAGTCGATTTCCATCAACGGTCATCGAACTACACTCACATCGACCTTTTCTAAATTTGATTTGGACATAATTCCAAATCCATCCATTAGATTTCTAATTTCTGATATCCGTTAGAGAACTCTTTTCGATACGAACCCAACGGTTCCGGTTTTAAAAGAATTCGACGGTCGGATCTCCTGTAATATCCGTTCGAAGTCAATGGTTGAAATTCGCGAACTACCGCGGCGCGGCGCGTTCTATTCAGGCCATTATATTATATATATAATATATACTTCGTCGATTTCCTTATAAAACGTATTTTATGAATCGTTTTAAAATTCGCTTTCAAAGCGATTTCAACTTCCTTTTCAAATTCAAATCAAGATTGAATTTTTCAATATAAATTTGTTTTAATTTCATTTCAAATCGATTTCAATTCAATTTCAATTTAACTCGAATTTCGATTCATTTCAATTTAATTCGAATTTCGATTCATTTCAATTTATCAAATCTATTCAATTTAATTCGAATTTCAAGTCTATTCAATTTAATTCGAATTTCAAATCTATTCAATTTAATTCGAATTACAAATCTATTCAATTTAATTCGAATTTCAAAATCACTTTCAATATTCATTGAAAAATGAATAGAATCGATATAAATATCGTTCACGTCAAAATGGCGTCAATCTAATCAACACGGCTTCTATTCAACACATGAATTTATTACAATTCAACACATGAATTTATTTTCAATTCAACACATGAATTTATTTTCAATTCAACACACGAATTTATTTTCAACTCAACACATGAATTTATTTTCAAATCAACACATGAATTTATTCTATATTGGAATGAGGCCCAATCATTTACCATATAATGTTAATTATATGGATTTTCTACAACACATGTATATAATAGCAACGATAAATAATCAACCATCTTCCAGAGTGCACCACAATTCTGCATAAGCATTAAATATAAATAATTAACGCTTGCACAGTCTGTCAATCCATCGATTGACATACAACTAAACAATCGGGATTAGTTTATGTCAAATCTCATCCCAATACCCGTGTGGGGTTTCAAATAAACAAATACAGATTTTTATTTGTGCATTTGGGCGATGTGTAAAATTTACCGTCCCAATCAATATCAGTCTAATCAGTGTATATAAACAAATCATCCGATTCATTATAAATATTTATTTTATATACACGTTGAAAATTATATTTTTAACCATAAAATATTTCCCACTATAAAATATTTTATTTCATTCCACATCACACAATCAAATTTCACAACATAGCAACTAAACAAAGAAGTCATCCATGGTTTGTGGACGACGGGTGTCGGGTGCTGCTAAGCAACATCTGCATCCTAGTATATATTTCAACTAGAAATTAAATTAAAAGTGAGGAGTTCTCACCTTGGGGATCCACTCCTCCATTATATATCGGAAGGTTCGGATTTTGATTTGTTTTCAGCTCGTTGTGCTTTTCATGTTATTCCAACGTAATCTGTTTCACATGATTTTTATATTAAAAATCACATTTTTATTACAACGCTAAAGGGATAAAAATCACATCCTTAACATATTAAAAATCCAGTTTTTTCCCATTCTAAAAATCAAATCTTTTCTTTATAATATTAAAAATCTCGACTTCATATTTCTAAATAAAGAATCATATTTTATAATCTTAAAAATCATAGCTTTTCCTTATTAAAAATACGATCTTTTCAAAGTTAAAAATACGATCTTTTCAAAGTTAAAAATACGATCTTTTGAAAGTTAAAAAATACGATCTTTTCAAAGTTAAAAATTATGATCTTTTCAATTTTTTTTTAAAAAAAAATTCTTTTCAGAATAAAAAAACAACTCTTAATGCAAATGAAAAATATTGTACTAAAATAAACAAAATAAAGAAACTTACTTTTGCTTTGTTTTTGTTCGCAGAGGGAAGGACAGGGTTTTGCGGCACTGCTGTTAGCGGAGAGAGAAGGAGTTGGACGGGGAAGGAGGGAGGAACAGGGGGCGGTTCGCCATCGTTCGCCAGAGGGGGTTTCGGGGCTCGCTTGCGTCAGGGAGATGGGGGAAAGGAGGAGAGGAAGGGGGTTTTCGCTGTCGCGGGGAGGAGGAGGGGGGCTGCTTCCGTCGATCGCCTGTGGAGGGTGGTGGCGCGCGCTTTGGAGCGGTGGACGGGAAGGGGAGGGGCATCGCGATATTGAGGAGCGACAGTTTTTTTTCTTTTCTAAATCAAACGGCAGAAGGAATGTGGAGAGAGAGAATAAAGGGGGAGGGAAGGAGATATTTATTATATTCTATAATTTAATATTATTTTAATTTTATTTAATTCTCCTAAGAGTTGACTTTTATTTCGAACTCAAAATCGAACCCACCGACTGTCGTTCCTAGCTAATCACCCTCATTCCGAACACAATTGGATATGCTGCGTAATCCAATTCAGCGGTTACGATCAGTTTTCGTCAAAATCCAAAATATAAATCAGTATATATTCAATTTGAATGCACATTTCAATTTACTGGGGCCACATACGGATCCCAAAAATTACAGAAAAATTATTTCTAACATCGTGTTGATGATATGATCCTAACAAAACTAGTTTCGTCAGATTTTGAGACCTTATGAAAAATGGTCATTTTCTGGTCGACCGAAATTGACTGAAACTGTCAAAACACGTTTTACTTCGCCACGCTCACATATGGACTTCAAAAATTACGCATTTCGAAACCTAGCAATAATTTGACATCCCGGACCCAACAAAAGTGGTTTCATCAAAAACGAAGGTCGTTTGCAAATTTCCATTTCTAAGGGCCTTTATATATATATTAAAATATATATAAATTCCACAGCGACTTTTCTGAATTTTAAGCTGGACATATTGTAATGACCCGCATTCTACACATCATAGGATCGTAGAATATTTATTTCTTTCCCATATGAAGTCGTATGGTCATGTAACTTTGGGAAACATCTATTAGAGTCATTTCCCATGTTCATGATTTTTGTCGATTTTTAAATGACCATTTTGCCCCTAGTTGGTACTGTTTTGGCCATAACTTTTGATTGGAAAGGAATTTTGACCTGAAACCACTTCCATTTGATTCGTTTGATGGTTTACCTTTCCGTAGAGTGGTCACATTAGCCAAATGGACTTACCGTTTGGGAGATATGGCTGAAACAAGGTTTGGAGTGTGAAAAACTGCTTAACCGGGCCAAATCGGGTGATTAGTGAGTAGGCCCATAACCCATTTCGGGATTAGGGTTATGGGAGGGCTGAAATGAGATGGAGAATCATTCCATTTCAGTTTTCTAGCCTCCACTTATCACCAAGGATCTCTAAAAATGGCCTCCAACCTCTAAATCACCTCCAAATCATCTTTTGGTCAAGGATTTGGCTTAGCAACCCCTAATCAAGGAGGATCTTCACCAAATCAACAAAGGAGTTGCTGTTTGGCATTGAGATTCACATCAAATCAGAGAATTATTTCAGATCTTAGTTTATTTGTGGCTAAGGTGAGTGATTTGCATAGTTTTACACTAATTATGGCTAATTAGGGGTGATTAGTGTTAATTAGCGAATTTAAACGTGATAAAATTCTGGAAAAATGTTTATAAAATTCAGAATGATGTTTTAGACCTCTGTTAGAAATTTGGTTCCATTTGGTTAAGTTTTGCTAATCATATCATTAGTCTTGCTTAAAACATGCTTAAAGGGAAATATGGGGTTTTGGTCATGTTTGATCCATTTTGATATGTCATATTGTTGTTTTGGTGTTTGTGGTTGATTCCCTATGTTCCTATGATTGTATGATATGCTTTGTGGTTGATTAGAAGTGTTAGATTGGTCGAAAACGCCGTCGAGAGGCGAAAATAGCTTGCTGGAATGGTGCAGGTTTTAGGACCAGAAAAAAAACCGACCAGGCTTCTGACCGACCAGGTTCCAGACCGACCAGGAATGAAGGAGGACGACCAACCAGAAATGGTGAAGGAGACCGACCGACCCGAGCTCCAGAACGTCCGACCAGGGATGGTGAAGGTTAGACCGACCAGGGAAGGTTTTGACCGGACAAGAATGAAGGAGAACGACCGACCAGGTTTGGTGAAATGCGACCGACCAGGAGGGAAACAAAACCGACCGACCAGGTTTGGTGAAATGCGACCGACCAGGAGGGAAACAAAACCAACCGACCAGGTTTGGTGAAATGCGACCGACCAGGAGGGAAACAAAACCGACCGACCAGGGATGATGAAAACCGACCAGGATGAAAGATGCTTGACCAACCGACCCAAACAAGAAAGAAGACCAATAACCCGAGATGCAAAGGTAGTCCAAATGGAAGTTAGAGCTCAGGATCCCGGAACCAGTTGGGAACCAATGAGTTCACTTCATGGTTGGACTTTGCTGCGGGACGTGTGCTAAGGAGTTGTCGACGTTCATAACTTCGATTCACCACTAAAAAATGGATGATGGCTACTTATCAGTGCAGTAGGGTCATTATGACCTGAGGGGAAAAGTGATGGTAGCAAGACTACGTTATCAGTGCAGTAGGGTCATTATGACCTGAGGGGCAAGGTGATGCGTAGTGAGACTATGAGCCAGTGCAGTGGGGTTCTTTTGACTCCATGGGGCAGAGTGGACATAGTAAGGATTAGTAAGGCTATGAGCCAGTGCAGTGGGGTTCTTGAGACTCCATGGGGCAAAGTGGACATAGCGAAGGATTTGTGGCTACGTTATCAGTGCAGTGAAGCCATTTATGACTTCATGGGGCAAAGTGATCGTAGCAAGGAATGTTGGGTGATCGAAGTGGTGAACATCATATGCTTTATGCAATGAGTGAGAGATGTGAGGATGGATGCTATGCTTGATTGTTTGCCATCATTATGACATGCACACCTCCCCCACCTCCGTATCCTTACACTGTTTGATATGATACCTTAGAGTGTTGTACAGTATGTAGTGCTAACTCTTTGGTTGCAGGTCCAGGTTCAGGTATGTTTTAGTCTACCTGTTATTGTTCACTTTAGATGCTTATCGCTCATACCAGGCTTTATGTCTGACCCAGAGTTTTATGTCTCCTCTTATTACTCTGGGTGCTCACACGAGCAGACTAGAGACAGGTTGGTTGGTGATGTGCGAGTAGCTGATTCGGAGGCGGGCAGGAGGCTTCCACGTATTATATATATATATATACACAATCTCCCTGTGTCGTTGGTGGTCGCTACTTGGGCATTAGTAGTGTACCTCATTTACCTTACTTTTGCTTTGAGACAGTTTGAAAGTTGTAATAAGCTGTATTCTGAATTTCCGCTGCTATGATGTGTAGTTCTGATTTTCAGCTTATGCACTGTCTCTCCTGTTTTATGTCAAGTATATGTTATTATTATATTTTGTTCTATGCGCTGTAAGACATTCTACAGGTTCTTTGTATGTTCATTTCCTTCTTCCTTTTCCTTTTGACGACCCGTTCCGTGCTAACTGGACATGTGTACAACGCACTTTTGGAGTAAATGTCGGTTGGTGCGGGGCGGGCCGTCACACTTGGTATCAGAGCTCTAGGTTGCGTAGTTAACCTAGGGAAAGACACCAGGGAGAGATAGTACGTATATGAGAGTGCGTATTTGTGATTACTTTGGTTTTAAAAAAAAAAGCTATGTATGTATATACTTAGTAGTATAAAGATGAAGTCGCACTGCACTAGCACCACTATGGGGTCGTTAATCGTTTCCTTTTTTACAGATTAACGATGAGCCGAGACACGAGGGGTGCTGGTAGAGGGACCAACCAAGGGAATGCCGCTGACATGAGGGCTATGTTTACTAACCTCATGAGAGATATGCTTAGAGAAGTGCAAGGGGCAATTCCCAATCCCGGAGTTGGTGTTGGCCCAGTAGTGCAGGCGCCTAGGGTCGATTTCGCCAAGTTGTGCAAAGATTACACTAATCTTGGTGGGAAGCCGTTCCACGGAACGGAGTCGGCCACGGATGTTCAAGATTGGATGGATAGCTGTGACCGTATCTTCGATGACTTGGGTCTTGAGGATGCGATGAAGAGAAGGCTAGCGTCTCGTCAACTGCAAGGGCGAGCGATGAATTGGTGGAATGCTATTAGAACAGCTACTCCAGAGGACCAGGTTACTTGGGATCAGTTCAAGGCTCTCTTTAGCGAGAAGTTTATCCCAGCTGCCCAGAAGTCAGTATTGTTTAAGAGGTTCTTGGAGCTCAAGCAGAATGGAAGGGCAGTTTCTGATAATATTGCTGAGTTCGACACTTTGTCGAAGTATGGACTGTCTCTTATTGATACTCCTGAAAAGAAGAATGAGAAGTTCATTGCTGGTTTGGATGGGTACTTGGGGGAAAGGCTTATTAACCACATCGATGAGACTTTTGAATCGATTGTGGGGAAAGCTTTGAGATCAGAGAGTCTTTACCCTAAGTCAAAGACTGAGGCTGCATTTGCAGAAGGGCCAAAGCCGCAAGCAGGCGGTGGAGGCAAGAATAATTCTCAGAATAAGAGGAAGCAGGACCAATCAAAAGGTGGCCAGAAAAAGAGCAAGAAGGATGTTGAGTGCTTCAGCTGTGGGAAGAAGGGCCATTATACCAAAGAATGTCGGGCCAAGCCAGCGGAAAGGAAGTGATACAACTGTGGCCAAGTGGGACATCAGAAAGATAAGTGTCCGCAACCTCTTAAGGAGAAGCAGATTATGAAAGCATATGCTATTGATGTTGTTCCTTCTTCGTCGAATGCCCCAACTGCAGCGGAGAAAGGAAAGAATGTTGTTATTCAAGGTATGCTTTCTATTTATGATATACCAGTTCGAGTTTTGTTTGATACTGGGGCTTCCCGTTCCTTCATATCTAGTGACCTGGTAGATAGGTTGGGACTGGAACCCGAGATAGTCGATAGACCATTGGTTGTGACGAACCCGATTGGTGGTTCGACTAGCCTTGGTATGATTTGCAGGAATTTGGTCTTATCGAGTCATGGATGTATGTTTGTATGTGATTGCTTTGTTTTGGGCTTTACTGGGTATGGCATTATATTGGGAGTTGATTGGCTCCAAAGATACGGGGTGATGGTAGACTGTGAGGGCTTTTTGGTGACAGTGAGGGCGGATGATGGGCGGAGGGTAGTGTTTGGTAGCCTACCTAGTGATGGGGTTATGGCTAGTTTTGTAAATTCCCTCGACATCCCGCAGGATGAGTTGTCAGATGTGCCCGTGGTTGGCCAGTATCCGGACGTCTTCGAGGAGGTGACCGGGCTTCCACCACACCGAGAGATTGAGTTCCGTATTGATTTAGTGAAAGATGCCAGACCTATAGTGATGCCACTTCGTCGTATGGCACCAAGGGAGCAGCGAGAGCTCGGGGTGCAAGTCAGCAATCTATTGAAGAAGGGATTTATTAGAAGGAGTGTCTCCGAGTGGGGAGCACCAGTTGTGTTTGCCACTAAGGCAGATGGTTCCCTTCGTTTGTGTGTGGACTATCGCGAGTTGAATAAGGTGACGAGGAAGAATAAGTATCCTCTACCGCGTATAGATAATTTGTTTGATCAGCTGGAAGGAGCTAGAGTGTTCTCCCAGTTGGACCTCGCGACAAGATTTCATCAGCTTCGAGTAGCAGATGAGAGTGTTCCGAAAACGGCATTTAGGACGCCGTCTGGATTTTATGAGTGGTTGGTTATGCCATTTGGGTTGACTAATGCACCAGCCTATTTTGTGGATCTTATGAATCGAGTATTCAGAGATCAGTTGAATAAGTTTATTCTTGTGTTCGTAGATGATATCCTTGTTTACTCAAGGACAGAGGAGGAACACAAGGGACACTTGAGGATAGTGATGGAGGTGTTGAGGAAACACCAATTGAAAGCGAAATTCTCTAAGTGTCATTTTTGGAGAAGGGAAGTAAGATTCTTGGGTCATGTTGTTTCAGAGAATGGTATTGCCGTGGACCCTGCGAAGGTGGCTACGGTACAGGATTGGCCTACGCCCAAGAATGCTACAGATGTAAGAAGTTTCTTGGGATTAGCTGGATATTATCGTAAGTTTATCCAGGACTTCTCCAAGATTGCAGCATCGTTGACTCAGTTGACTAAGAAGAATCAGTCCTTCGTCTGGGACGGAGTGTGTGAAGATGCCTTCAAGACTCTAAAGGAGAAGTTGACGCGTGCGCCAGTGTTAGTCATTCCTAAAGGGAATGAAGAGATGACGGTATACACGGATGCTTGTGGTACCGGACTGGGTGCAGTATTGATGCAAGGAGGTAGGGTTGTAGCTTATGCTAGTCGACAGCTAAAGCCGCATGAGAAGAAGTATCCTACCCATGATTTGGAATTGGCAGCGATTGTATTTGCGCTGAAGATGTGGAGACACTACCTTTTGGGAAAAAAGTTTTGAGTTGTTTACCGATCATAAATCGTTAAAGTATCTCTTCTCTCAGAAAGATTTGAATCTCCGTCAACAAAGGTGGTTAGAGTTCTTGGCTTCGTATGATTTTGATATCGCGTATACACCTGCGAAGGGTAATGCGGTAGCCGATGCCTTGAGTAGGAGACATGCCAGCTTAGGGGCAATGTTTCTTGAATGGAAGCAACTGGAGTATATCGCGGGGTTTGATTTCAGACCAAGGTGCGAATTGGATCCAGTCATGCTAGCAAGTTTGACGATCAGACCCACTTTGATGGAGCGGATTGGTTCCAGCCAGAGGGACGATCCTAATCTATTGGAAATCATCTCCAAGTTAGAGATGGGTATCGATGAGGAGATGAATGTGTATGGGCTTGATCGAGATGGATGGCTTCGAAAGAATGGAAGACTAGTTGTGCCCAACGTAAATGGTTTGAGAGATGAAGTGCTTAGAGAATGTCATCACTCAAAACTGACTATGCATCCCGGTGGTAATAAGATGTATTGAGACATGAAGCGAACCTACTACTGGGAAGGGATGAAAAGAGACGTTGGAAAGTTTATATCCAAATGCATGAATTGCCAGCTAGTTAAAGCCGAGCAAAAGAAGCCTAGTGGGTTGTTGCAACCATTAGAAATTCCCGAATGGAAATGGGAGCAAGTTTCGATGGATTTCATCGATGGCCTACCAAGGACTAGATCGGGATATGACAGCATTTGGGTAATTGTGGATCGATCGACTAAGATTGCAAGATTTATACCAGTCAAATCGACCAGGACAGTAGCCAAGTTGGCAGAATTGTATATGAAGTGGGTAGTGAGATTTCATGGAGTACCCAAAAGCATTGTGAGTGACCGAGACCCGTTGTTCACTAGTGGGTTTTGGAAGAGCTTACAAGAGGCTCTAGGGTCAAGATTACATCTTAGTACCGCATATCATCCTCAGACCGACGGTCAGACGGAGAGGGTGAATCGTATATTGGAAGATCTCTTGAGAGCGTGTATATTGGATTTTGGTGGATCATGGGATGACCATTTGCATCTAGTAGAGTTTGCATATAATAATAGCTACCAATCCAGTATCGGTATGGCTCCATATGAAGCTTTGTACGGAAGACCGTGCAACTCACCATCATGTTGGATAGAGACTGGCGAGAAGTTTGTGCTTGGACCAGATGTGGTGAGAGAAACTTCAGATAGGATTAAGATCATTCAGCAACGAATGAAAGCTGCTCAGGATAGGCAGAAGAGTTATGCTGATAAGAGGAGAAGAGACTTGAAATTCTCCGTTGGTGACTTGGTGTTCGTTAAGATCTCTCCATTGAAAAGTGTGATACGATTTGGCAGGAGAGGCAAGTTGGCACCAAGATTCGTTGGCCCATTCCCTGTTCTTGAATTAGTCGGGAATTTGGCATATAGAGTTGGCTTACCAGAGAAAATGGCAGGAGTTCACGACGTATTTCATGTTTCCCAACTAAGGAAGTTCGTTCACGACTCAGATGTGACTATTTCACCTGATCAGTTAGAGGACTTCGAAGTAGAACCCGAGGCGGTTGGGAACCGCAAGCCGATTCGTATTGTGGGGCATGATACGAAGCAACTTCGAAGGAAGGCGGTGAAGCTAGTCAAGGTTCAGTGGGGCGAGAACGAGAATGATTGTACTTGGGAGACAGAGGAGAGCATTAAGGCATATCCAGAACTCTTTGCCTGGTAAGATTTACTTTGCGATTTAGTTATTCCGCATGCTAGGATAGACTTATTCACTTGTTTTGCATGTTTGATGGTTGTTTTATGATTGATAGGCATGCGGGAACCTTTGTGTGTGTTTTGATTAGGGAATTTCGGGGGCGAAATTTCTTAAGGGGGGGGAGAGTGTAATGACCCGCATTCTACACATCATAGGATCGTATAATATTTATTTCTTTCCCATATGAAGTTGTATGGTCATGTAACTTTGGGAAACATCTTTTAGAGTCATTTCCCATGTTCATGATTTTTGTCGATTTTTAAATGACCATTTTGCCCCTAGTTGGTACTGTTTTGGCCATAACTTTTGATTGGAAAGGAATTTTGACCTGAAACCACTTCCATTTGATTCGTTTGATGGTTTACCTTTTCGTAGAGTGGTCACATTAGCCAAACGGACTTACCTTTTGGGAGATATGGCTGAAACAAGGTTTGGAGTGTGAAAAACTGCTTAACCGGGCCAAATCGGGTGATTAGTGAGTAGGCCCATAACCCATTTCGGGATTAGGGTTATGGGAGGGCTGAAAGGAGATGGAGAATCATTCCATTTCAGTTTTCAAGCCTCCACTTATCACCAAGGATCCCTAAAAATGGCCTCCAACCTCTAAATCACCTCCAAATCATCTTTTGGTCAAGGATTTGGCTTAGCAACCCCTAATCAAGGAGGATCTTCACCAAATCAACAAAGGAGTTGCTGTTTGGCATTGAGATTCACATCAAATCAGAGAATTATTTCAGATCTTAGTTTATTTGTGGCTAAGGTGAGTGATTTGCATAGTTTTACACTAATTATGGCTAATTAGGGGTGATTAGTGTTAATTAGCGAATTTAAACGTGATAAAATTCTGGAAAAATGTTTATAAAACTCGGAATGATGTTTTAGACCTCTGTTAGAAATTTGGTTCCATTTGGTTAAGTTTTGCTAATCATATCATTAGTCTTGCTTAAAACATGCTTAAAGGGAAATATGGGGTTTTGGTCATGTTTGATCCATTTTGATATGTCATATTGTTGTTTTGGTGTTTGTGGTTGATTCCCTATGTTCCTATGATTGTATGATATGCTTTGTGGTTGATTAGAAGTGTTAGATTGGTCGAAAACGCCGTCGAGAGGCGAAAATAGCTTGCTGGAATGGTGCAGGTTTTAGGACCAAAAAAAAAACCGACCAGGCTTCTGACCGACCAGGTTCCAGACCGACCAGGAATGAAGGAGGACGACCAACCAGAAATGGTGAAGGAGACCGACCGACCCGAGCTCCAGAACGACCGACCAGGGATGGTGAAGGTTAGACCGACCAGGGAAGGTTTTGACCGGCCTAGAATGAAGGAGAACGACCGACCAGGTTTGGTGAAATGCAACCGACCAGGAGGGAAATAAAACCGACCGACCAGGTTTGGTGAAATGCGACCGACCAGGAGGGAAACAAAACCGACCGACCAGGTTTGGTGAAATGCGACCGACCAGGAGGGAAACAAAACCGACCGACCAGGGATGATGAAAACCGACCAGGATGAAAGATGCTTGACCAACCGACCCAAACAAGAAAGAAGACCAATAACCCGAGATGCAAAGGTAGTCCAAATGGAAGTTAGAGCTCAGGATCCCGGAACCAGTTGGGAACCAATGAGTTCACTTCATGGTTGGACTTTGCTGCGGGACGTGTGCTAAGGAGTTGTCGACGTTCATAACTTCGATTCACCACTAAAAAATGGATGATGGCTACTTATCAGTGCAGAAGGGTCATTATGACCTGAGGGGCAAAGTGATGGTAGCAAGACTACGTTATCAGTGCAGTAGGGTCATTATGACCTGAGGGGCAAGGTGATGCGTAGTGAGACTATGAGCCAGTGCAGTGGGGTTCTTTTGACTCCAGGGGGGCAGAGTGGACATAGTAAGGATTAGTAAGGCTATAAGCCAGTGCAGTGGGGTTCTTGAGACTCCATGGGGCAAAGTGGACATAGCGAAGGATTTGTGGCTACGTTATCAGTGCAGTGAAGCCATTTATGACTTCATGGGGCAAAGTGATCGTAGCAGGGAATGTTGGGTGATCGAAGTGGTGAACATCGTATGCTTTATGCAATGAGTGAGAGATGTGAGGATGGATGCTATGCTTGATTGTTTGCCATCATTATGACATGCACACCTCCCCCACCTTCGTATCCTTACACTGTTTGATATGATACCTTAGAGTGTTGTACAGTATGTAGTGCTAACTCTTTGGTTGCAGGTCCAGGTTCAGGTATGTTTTAGTCTACCTGTTATTGTTCACTTTAGATGCTTATCGCTCATACCAGGCTTTATGTCTGACCCAGAGTTTTATGTCTCCTCTTATTACTCTGGGTGCTCACACGAGCAGACTAGAGACAGGTTGGCTGGTGATGTGCGAGTAGCTGATTCGGAGGCGGGCAGGAGGCTTCCACGTATTATATATATATATATATACACATTCTCCCTGTGTCGTTGGTGGTCGCTACTTGGGCATTAGTAGTGTACCTCATTTACCTTACTTTTGCTTTGAGATAGTTTGAAAGTTGTAATAAGCTGTATTCTGAATTTCCGCTGCTATGATGTGTAGTTCTGATTTTCAGCTTATGCACTGTCTCTCCTGTTTTATGTCAAGTATATGTTATTATTATATTTTGTTCTATGCACTGTGAGACATTCTACAGGTTCTTTGTATGTTCATTTCCTTCTTCCTTTTCCTTCTGACGACCCGTTCCGTGCTAACTGGACATGTGTACAGCGCACTTTTGGAGTAAATGTCGGTTGGTGCGGGGCGGGCCGTCACACATATCTTACAACTTTTAAAGTAAAATATCAGTTTCTTACATCCGTTAGATAGATATAGTCAAACAGATTTAGATATTTCTGGTTTCGTCCAATTCCGACTTAAAACGAATTCTGTATATTCATTTGAAATTCGAAATCGAATTTTCAAACTACCGTGCCATTTCAGGCTCGTTATATAATTAAAATAAAATTACTCATTTTAACTTCATCGAAAATAAATTTTCCATCGTTATTATTCAAAATAATTCATTTCAAATAATCAAAATTCGTTAAAATAGCCAAAATAAAAATTTTAAATTGGCTCGGATTTCCGGATTATTACAATCTCCCCCACTTAAAACTTTTCGTCCTCGAAAAGGAACGAAGCCGAAAGTTGTTTAACTAATCAACTCAACTTTCGCTATTTCCATTACGGCTTAAGTTTTTCAACTTTTCAGTTTCTAAAAACTTTTCAAAATTTTCAAAAAATTTGACTAACACCCTAAATTTTCGAAAAAAATTTCCATAACCTCCCCTGCACCGGGGATTTCGGGATATTTCATATAACCTCCCATGGCCTTCTTCAATCCAAAAGAAAAAGAAAAAGCCAATCGGCTTATAAAATCATCATCACCCAAACAAAACAATAAAATACGGTAAACATGTACCTATTTGTCGGGCAAACAATTTTATTCTTCTGCTCTGGCCTCCTCGCTATGACCTGTTCAATGTAAGTACATTTATATGCATGCAAATGCGACTGATTTTCAATATAATTTACTATTTGGTTCAAATTGGCTATATGGTTCAAATTTATGAATCAAACAACACAATCAACAATCAATTAGTTGATTAGCTTTTCAAATTCATAACTTTGATGCATAGTCTAAAAATCAGATTTTTGATGCCAAATCAAAACAATAAACCCTATCTAATTTTGGTTCTCACACCAGTCAATTGGAAATATATGGAAACCTCACTTTCGTCACTCGAATATAAACACTGATGATGGCGCGCCATTATCAGAATCAGACCCGGGCGACTGGAGTGTGATTCTATATCTATCCAGTATATTTAAAGCTTCGTACACACGCTAGCTAGGCATATATGCAAAATCTTTATATACTGGATTGTCCAAATTCAATATAAAATAAATAATCAAATACGAATAATTGATTTATATTTCAAATCAAAACTTGTTTACATTTTAAAACTATACTCTTCACACTCGTTCTAGGATACTACTGATCCCATCTCTAACGAGTCATTCTTATTGGATATCACTAATCCCATTTCTAATGAATTCTTTCGTTTGGTTCTAACGTGTCTTGTTCTCTGAGCTTTGTAAACCAAAGCTCTGATACCAACTGTGAAAACCCGTAACTTCCCCGGTAAGGAAAGAGAGGAAACTTCGAGAACAACACACAAAAGAACGCAGACAGAAGAACATTTCATTGTTAATTACAACAATTCCATCAGAATACAAGAATATACAGAGTATAAATAAATATTACACAGAAAATATCAGAGATTTAAGTTACATTTAAATACATCGCAGCGGAAAATAATACAAAACACAACCAGAAGTAATACACGGATATAGAGCTTTCCGAGTATCGTTCCAGCTGTAAATCAGGATCCTGTGAATATAAATCTGCAAAACCAAAACTACTAGCTGCCCGTGTCAAAAATTAGGGCACCCAGAGTTTAGGTTAAAACAATAAACTCCAGGTCAGTCTTGTGACTGGTGTGAGAACTAAAACAGTTATTAATCTTTATTTTAAAGTTAGGTAAATCAAGGGACCACGCCGTATAACACGGAACGGGTTTCCTTCCAAGAATACCAGTGCATAAAACAAATAGCGCAATGCAACGCAAGCCGGAGGATAGGGTTTTTGCCTTATAATAGCCAAAGAATGCTTGATACGCTAAATTTCATCTTTTGATTCTTAATCAGACTCCAACCGTAAATTAGTAAGAGAACGATTCCCTAAGTATTAACCCCGAAGGTCGAAACCAACATCAGACCAATACCCAGGAAACCACCCATCTTAGCTAGTTTCCAGTTAGTTTCTGATTTTATATACAATCATAAATATCAATCATAGAAGGCAAGAGCGCTGCGTCCCACTATTTTGCCATATAAGGATTACAACTAAAACCGAAACGTCACGTATTGGAAGTTGGATTTCCATCCATGAACCAAGGCAAGGGATCGTCCTCTACCGAATTTGAGACTCTCTAGCCCGAGCCTCAGGTAAGCGCAAAGACAAGCCTTGGATCGTCAGGGCCGGTCCACCGATGTGGATTATTATGCCTGAACATTCCGTTTCCCCGCCCTTTGGGGTGTAAATAAGCCAACGAATGACTCCATCGGCTTCACATAGTCACCGATATATCCGAGGCGCCTCGCAACAACAACAACCACATAAGTTAAACTCGTCAGGGCGTGTAAAACCACTGACGCCACTTCTAACTAGAAAGAAACGCATGCCCTCCCTGATGTCCTCTCCCGTTTCTGGTTCACAACCGGGGTGCGAGGCTCGCGAATTAACACTACACAAAGCTGTGCCACACAGACTGTGCATTGATCATCAACCACAAGACTCTGCTTTTCAATAGAAGCCTTGATCATTTGCATCTTAGCATGCCACACAGGCAAACCACTCCATGCAACCAATATCCATCAATCACACAGAATGATATCCAATGCCAGACACACAGTCCATTTACAAGTCCGTTCTGGGTCTGAACGAAACCAGAGGCACCTTGTACCTCGCATAGCCATCGATCTCCAAGTGCGTCTGGACGATCACCAACCGATTCCCTCCTCTTGGGTGTACAGCCCAATCAAGATCATTAGTAATCACCCAAACGATGTGAAGACCTCCGGTCTTCGACCACCGTCTTCATCTTCGACTCACGTTGAATCAATTATTCAGAATGGGATAAACCCGGTCTTTTTGAATAACTCGCGTATATAATAAACAGGTGTTACACAAACACAACATACGCCTCATTCCAATTCATCAGTCGCTAATCGTAAATTAGTAAGAGAACAATTCCCAAATATTAACCCCGAAGGCCGAAACCAACATCAGATCCATACACAGGAAACCATTCTTCTTAACTGACCTATAGTTAGTTTCTAAATTTCACATTCTTAGGGAAAGGTTCCCATTAATTTTATCAAAGATAAATTCCTTAAATTTATTCTTTAATCTTCTTTTGAATATCAATTCAACTAGTCGGGATTAGCGAACCACACCGAAGTAATCATTTGTTTTAATTTCCCAATCCCAACCTATTCATCCCATGAAGTAAAACTGTTAATACTCCATATCTAACACCACGGTGTTATCGATAAATTCAATTACCATTTCACGTTATCACCTGGACCAAAACTGGTGATACTCCATTCTCGATCATTTAAATCTAATTAAAGATTCATTAAAACTCCACTTAGTTTTAATCTTTAACTGGGTTAAAGAATCAATGTCATTTAAAACACGGTTCACGATAAACCCAAAATCACATTCCATTCTATCAGCCTTTAACCATAAAATAGCAAGTGAGCAATTCCCTAAGTATTTACCCCGTAGGCCGAAACCAACATCAGATCAATACCCAAGAAACCATTCAACTTAACTAATCTCTAGTTAGTTTCTGATTTTCTTAACTCGGTTGGGTCTAAGAACAGTATTATTGAAGATACCGTTCACGACAACCCAAAATCACATTCCATTAATAATCGGGTTAAAGAACAAGTGTTATTTAAAACACCATTCACGATAAACCCAAAAATCAATTCAAATTCAATTCCATTTAAATACCATTTAATTGGTACACTTCATTGAATCTAAATAAAAAGATTTAATCTTTTTCTCAACTGGGTTTAAGAACAGTGTTAATGAAGACACCATTCACGACAAATCCAAATCACATTTGATATTAAATACAAGGCTCTGAATAGAAAATATATCGGCTTATTTCCAATATCAAATTCTACGACCAACAAATATCGTATTGGAAATAACGATATAAATATATCTTTCAAATTTCCGTAACCACATCTGTATAATCACGAAATCCAACATCGAACTATTCCGAAGATGATTTCGATTCAAATCCATTCCAATTCAATTATTGAAAATTCTAGTTATTTTCAAAACCATTTCAAATCCAATTTATTTATTTAAAAATAAATAAATTATTATTCTAGTTCAAACTAGTTCATTTCGATAAAAATCTATTTTTATCTTTTCAATTATGGAAATTTTCATCCTAATTCTTCACAAATCATTTCTTATGATTTTACACAAATTATTACTATTTTTAATAATTTTATCAAGGCCCGTACAGTCGATTTCCATCAACGGTCATCGAACTGCACTTACAGCAACCTTTTCTAAATTTGATTTGGACATAATTCCAAATCTAACCGTTAGATTTCTAATTTCTAATATCCGTTAGAAAGATCTTTTCGATACGAACCCAACGGTTCCGGTTTTAGAGAATCCGACGGTCAGATCTCTCATAATATCCGTTCGAAGTCAATGGTCGAAATTCGTGAACTGCCGCGGCGCGGCGCGTTCTATTCAGGCCATTATATTATATATATAATATATACTTCGTCGATTTCCTTTTAAAACGTATTTTATAAATCGTTTTAAAATTCGCTTTCAAAGCGATTTCAACTTCCTTTTCAAATTCAAACCAAGATTGAATTTTTCAATATAAATTCGTTTTAATTTCATTTCAAATCGATTTCAATTCAATTTCAATTTAATTCGAATTTCGATTCATTTCAATTTAATTCGAATTTCGATTCATTTCAATTTAACTCGAATTTCGAATCTATTCAATTTAATTTGAATTTCAAATCTATTCAATTTAATTCGAATTTCAAATCTATTCAATTTAATCCGAATTTCAAATCTATTTAATTTAATTCGAATTTCAAAATCACTTTCAATATTCATTGAAAAATGAATAGAATCGATATAAATATCGTTCACATCAAAATGGCGTCAATCTAATTAACATGGCTTCTATTCAACACATGAATTTATTTTCAATTCAACACATGAATTTATTTTCAATTCAACACACGAATTTATTTTCAACTCAACACATGAATTTATTTTCAACTCAACACATGAATTTATGCTGTATTGGAATGAGGCCCAATCATTTACCATAAATGTTAATTATATGGATTTTCTACAACACATGTATATAATAGCAACAATAAATAATCAACCATCATCCAGAGTGCACCACACAACTGCATAAGCATTAAATATAAATAATTAACGCTTACACAGTCTGTCAATCCATCGATTGACATACAACTAAACAATCGGGATTAGTGTACGTCAAATCTCATCCCAATACCCGTGTGGGGTTTCAAATCAACAAACACATATTTTTATTTGTGCAGTTGGGCGATGTGTAAAATTTATCATCCCAATCAATATCAGTCAAATCAGTGTATATAAACAAATCGTCCGATTTGTTTATAAATATTTATTTTATATACACGTTAAAAATTATATTTTTAACCATAAAATATTTCCCACTATAAAATATTTTATTTCATTCCACATCACACAATCAAATTTCACAACATAGCAACTAAACAAACAAGTCATCCATGGTTTGTGGACGACGGGTGTCGGGTGTTGCTAAGCACCGTCTGCATCCTAGTATATATTTCAACTAGAAATTAAATTAAAAGTGAGGAGTTCTCACCTTGGGGAACCACTCCTCCATTCTATATCGGAAGGTTCGGATTTTGATTTGTTTTCAGCTCGTTGTGCTTTTCGTCGTTATTCCAACGTAATCTGTTTCACATGATATTTATATTAAAAGTCACATTTTTATTACAACGCTAAAGGGATAAAAATCACATCCTTAACATATTAAAAATCCAATTTTCCCAATCTAAAAATCAAATCTTTTCTTTATAATATTAAAAATCTCGACTTCATATTTCTAAATAAAGAATCATATTTTATAATCTTAAAAATCATAGCTTTTCCTTATTAAAAATACGATCTTTTCAAAGTTAAAAATACGATCTTTTCAAAGTTAAAAATACGATCTTTTCAATTTTAAAAAAAACAATTCTTTTCAGTTTAAAAAAACAATTCTTAATGCAAATGAAAAATACTGTACTAAAATAAATAAAATAAAGAAACTTACTTTTGCTTTGTTCTTTTCGTAGAGGGGAGGAGAGGGTTTTGCAGCACTGCTAGTGGCGGAGAGAGAAGGAGTTGGACAGGGAAGGAGGGAGGAGCAGGGGGCGGTTCGCCGTCGTTAGCCAAACGGGGTTTCGGGGCTCGCTTGCGTCAGGAAGATGGGGGAAAGGAGGAGAGGAAGGGGGTTTTCGCTGTCGCGAGGAGGAGGAGGAGGCTGCTTCCATCAATCGCCTGTGGAGGGTGGTGGCGCGCGCTCTGGCGCGGTGGACGGGAAGGGGAGGGGCATCGCGATATTGAGAAGCGATAGTTTTTTTTTCTTTTCTAAATCGAACGACAGAAGGAATGAGGAGAGAAAGAATAAAGGGGGAGGGAAGGAGATATTTATTATATTTTATAATTTAATTTTATTTTAATTTTATTTAATTCTCCTAAGAGTTGACTTTTATTTCAAACTCAAAATCGAACCCATTGACCGTCGTTCCTAGCTAATTACCCTCATTCCGAACACAATGGGATATGTTGCGTAAGCCAACTCGGCCGTTACGATCAGTTTTCGTCAAAATCCAATATATAAATCAGTATATATTCAATTTGAACGCACATTTCAATTTACTGGGGCCACATACGGATCCCAAAAATTACAAAAAAAATATTTCTAGCATCGTGTTGAGGATACGATCCTAAAAAACTAGTTTCGTCAAATTCTGAGACCGTTTGAAAAATGTTCATTTTCTTGTCGACCGAAATTGACTGAAACTGTCAAAACACGTTTTACTTCGCCACGCTCACATATTGACTTCAAAAATTATGCATTTCGAAAACTAGCAATAATTTGACATCCCGGACCCAACAAAAGTAGTTTCGTCAAAAATGAAGGTCGTTTGCAAGATTTCCATTTCTAAGGGCCTTTATATATATTAAAAAATATATAAATTCCACAGCGACTTTTCTGAATTTTAAACTGGACATATCTTACAACTTTTAAAGTGAAATCTCAGTTTCTTACATCCTTTCGAAAGATATCGTCAAACAGATTTAGATATTTCTGGTTTTGTCCAATTCCGACTTAAAACGAATTCTGTATATTCATTTGAAATTCGAAATCGAATTTTCAAACTACCGCGCCATTTTAGGCTCGTTATATAATTAAAATAAAATTATTCGTTTTAACTTCGTCGAAAATAAATTTTTCGTCGTTATTATTTAAAATAATTCATTTTAAATAATCAAAATTCGTTAAAATAACCAAAATAAAAATTTTAAATTGGCTCGGATTTCCGGGTTATTACAATATATTTCAGGAACATGGGAGAATGAGAATTTTATAATAACTGGGAATGCTTTCCAAAAAGTGTGAAAAGGCTTAAATGGGATTGAGGAAATATCTGGTAAGATATGTGAATGCGAATAATAAAAACAAATGTTAGATAAAAAGGACTAGTGATTGTGGGATGTTTAGCTGTACATTTGAATGGATGTTGTTTTTACTTCGATAGTTAAATAACCGACTATTGAAGTGTTTTGGCCATCGTTGTCGATACGGAGAGACCGGTTGGATTTATTATCCGAAAACCACTCTGTATAGGCCTAAGTGCTGCGAATTAGATTATGCTGAAGATAATTGAAGATAGAGTGAAATGCAAGGCTCGTCTTGTTCCACAATGGTGTTTTCTGTTTTTCCGGTCCCAGGACAACTTGTATGGACGAGTGTATGACAGAGTATACCTAACAAATCACATACGATTGATCTCTTAAAGGTATTACGTCTAGTGGTGGAGGAATTCGTTCCTCTTAGCTTTTTATACCCGTGATATTTTTGGAAATCGATTAGTGAATTTATGGGTTTGACGATGTGGCATTCAAAGTGAATGGTGAACAGTTGTTCTGAAAAGATAGACCAAGCCTCAAGCCTCACAACCAGGAAATGACAAAAATCGGGCAGGCAGCATGGCTATGTGGGTCATTCCCATTAGGGTGTATTGTCACCATCTAGAGAAAACTCGTATTTGTTCTTCTTTCGTTTTTGTATCTTCGGATAACGGTTATATGGGCCCAACCGTAGGTGGCAATATATCTGATAAACTCAAGAGAAATGAGTGGTCGATCATGTGTGGGCTGGGTTGCAAGATGTTCTTGTTGAACCCCAGTGTATCCCCTTTAGTGTACACTGATTGGGAGGTGGTCCCATACCTTGTCATAGTTGGAATCCAATCTCCAATAAGCGCCCTGCGGTTTTTGATTTTATACTATGTATGTGGAGCGTGAGATGCAAGTGTTCTGCTATTTGATTATTTGTTTGATTAGACATTGTTATTATATCACTAGATTTTGATATCAAAAATAGTTTGGTTATAGCAAGGTAAAAACCGTCCATGTTTATGTGTGGGCCGGCCTTACTATTATCCTTTTGTTGTAAAAGGGTTTTCAAAATTAAACAATATGGTTGGAGTTTACTCACACCAGTCCCATGACTAACGCAGAGTTATTTTGTGTATTTTCCCTAAACTCTTAGGTGCCCAAAATTTGTATGGGTAGTCAAGTGTTCATGCTTTGCAGATTCACTTGGAGGAGCTCAAAGCATTAAGCTTCACCACTAGTTATTAGAGATTATTTCTGCTGTGATATATATGAGTTATATTCTGATATGGTATGTATATATACAAATTCAGATTTGTATTTAAAAAAGTTATGTTATAAATTATCTTTTATTGTTCCGTTGTGAGATTCATGTTTACTATGATATTGTTTAGATTCTGATGTTCTTCTTCTTTTTCTTCTATTCTATTAGTTCTATCTTATCTTTATCATCCTCTTATTTCTTTCTATTAAAGACTTGTATTTTCGTGCAATTTGAGTTGAATGTGTAAAATGTTAGTCCGCTCAAATTAGTGCGGATTTTCGAGCCTTTACAATACTACTACGGCAGCTTAAAGAGAATTCAGTGCCAAAAACAGATTGATTTTCTCTGATTGCATTTGTAATAAAACTTGTTATATAGTGTATATGTCCGTTTATATATATATGTATGTATAAGTATACACATATTATGCATATGTATATTCATAATTATATACTATATAAAACAGGCTAGTTTTATATTTGACTATTCTAGCACGTGTTCTTGAATCTAAATCCTGACTTTGACTGTTCAATTTGTGAAATATCTTCCATGTAAGTACATACACACACACACACACACACACACACATATATATATATATGTATATATATATATATATATGTATGTAAGTGTGAATGTTCTTTTGATTCCACTATATCCATGCATGTATGTATATATGTGTGAATGCTACACTTTCAATTTGTTGTTTTAGTGTGTGAAATTCCATGCTTGAGTTTCCTTGAGTTCAAACCAATTGTTGAATTGCTTTGATTGATTCCTTGAAGCTTGCCATGTTTTAGTCTTGAACAGGGAAGTGTGCACTCCTTGAACTGTTTTGAGATGTTCAATTTTTAATTACTTGAGCTTGAACCAGTTTGAGTTTCATTTTCACCATGAACAAAGCAGTGTTTGCACTGCCATAAACATAGCAATATGTGCACTACCTTGCAGTGTGTGGCCTTAATATGATTTCCATTTTGGTTTACTAATTTTTTATTTGCTTCGACTTTGATATTGCTGACTCTAGCCAATAGCATATTTATAGTATTGGTTTGTGAGTTGTTTGTTTTGCTACATACATATTTAATACTTTGCCCATGCATACATATATCATACATACATACATACATATATATATATATATATATATATATATGCATATGTGTATGTGTGAAAGAGTTGTCATTTTTAGTGTGCATTTTCTAGTTGTTGCACTTGAGTCTGCATTTGTATACTTTTGGCTGGAGAACCTGAGTTGCATTTCTGGCTGCACTTGTATATTTTTGGCTGCACTTATATTTTTGATTTGAGTTGCATCTTCTTATGCACTTGAGTTAAGCCCGAGGAGGCTTGGGCTTGGCCTTGTGCACATTTGCACTATGTTAAGCCTTCAGGCTTGACATTTGCAATAGTCCATGAGATTTAATCAATGTCTCTGTCTAAACCATGAAGGGAAAATAAACTCATAAATAGAAGCAATATTAATATTCAAATTTAATTTAATTTTTGCAATTTATGTTTGTTACCTTTTACATTTTACTACGTTGTTTATTTGATAGGAATAAGAGATAGCTGGACACAAGTTGGAGCAAGCAAATGAAGATGAATATCAAAATTAAAGTCGAGTAAGTGTAAGTGAGTGCTAATAAAAAGAATGTTATATATGAAAGTGTAGAGAAAAGTTGCATTGTTGTATTGCATTTGAAAATGTAAATATAGTGAAAGTTGTATTGTACTTGAAAACGTGAGTATAGTGAAACTTGTACTATATTTGAATATGATTTGAAATATAATATTTGTTTAAATAAAATTGATCATTATTTCATTTTGAAAATATAACATAAGTGCAATTGATATGTATATTAGTCAATATTATATGTTGTTTAATAGAAAATTTTAGAAATGATACTATAACATTAGACAACGTATGATTTATTTTCTCTTGATGTGTTAGTGCATATATGATGACAAGGTATATCTTTAGTCTGATATAAAATGAGATGGCATGGAAAAAGACGACAGATAGATATTCAATCAGACAACATTGCGTACCTGTTGCCTGACTCGATTTTTGGTGTAGTGACCGTCCAATTTCGGAAACAATAAAGGGAAACGCAAGGCTGAATGCAAGTCTGGCTTGAGAAATCAAATAAAAAGAGTTCCACGACTTGTATGCCAAGTTGAATACAAGTTCGGAATGAGTTTACATAAACGTCAAGGACCGCCTTCCGATGAGAATGCAAACTTGACGAGAGCCTCCTGAACAAGAAATAGCTTCCGAGAAATTATGCTTGTTTCATGAGATTAGTGGACATGAAACAAATGAATGTGAACACTTGCAGGACCTCATTAAGGAGCAAGTGAGGAATGGACGATTTCAACAATACGTCCAAAAGAGGGTTCAGGAATAGAAGCAAGCGTTAGTCGCAAGGGACAAGGGTGAGCCTGTCTCAGGTCGGAACATTGTCATTAATTGACAAATGAATAAGACAATAACTGTGACTAAGTTTCCTACCCATGTAGGGGAACCAGCGAGATCCCTAGGCAAGCTCGTCGTCGACGACCAGACGACAATTATATCTTTTCTTTTTCAATCAATTACTAATAAAAGGCTAAACTGATTACTGTTGTACGGTAGCCGGTGAGATCCCTATGCAGGCTCTGGACGGTGGTAATCCTATTAGTTTTCTATAATAAAATTTACATTTGTTTACTCTAATAAAGTTACTCAGTGAGTATGACTGATGCACGTCGAATATGGATTTTTCATTTTATTACTTTAATAATAAGATCACTTGGTGAGTATGGTGATGCTCGTCACGTATGAAACTTACAATTGGATAAGTCTAAGAAAACCATTGGCAAGTATGGTTGGTGCTCGTTGGATGTAAAATCTAATTTCGAACAAATTTAGTAAAAATAACTTGCTGAGTATGGTTAATGATCATTAAATATAAAACTTTTAATTCATTGGAATGTCATGCATGATTGATGCATAGCAAGAGACCATCGAGGTTGTGGACCATCGAGTATGGTTGATGCCCAACAAAAACCTGAAGAGGCTGCATACTATCAAATATGGAGGATGCTTGGTATGAAGTGAATAAAATCGTGAATTGTCAAGTATGGCTGATGCTTGGCAGGGTTCCAACAAAACCATGGGCCGTTAAGTTTGCTAATGCTTGGCAATCCAACCCAACCATGAATCGTCAATTACGGCTATTGCTTGGCGGGGATCAATCCAAAAGTACATAATGCTAAGCATGGTTGATGCTTAGTGGGACCCCATCGAGGCTCCAAACCACCATATATGACTGATACAAATAAAAGACTGGACAAGGTTATGAAAGAATGAGTATGGCTTATGCATGACTGAAGCCCAGAAGGCTCGCATCACCAACCATGGATTACGTTTGGCGCGTACAGGACTTGGATCATCAAGTGTGGATGGTGCTTGGCAAGGAGTTGACCCAACGCGATCATGGACACCAAACATCAACTTGAAAAGGCTACTAGACATATAAGCGATCTGATGAGATCGTGAACATCAATTACGGCTTAGAAAGGCGAACTCAACAACAACCTGGAGAGATTGCTAATAATGAGCTCATACAAAACACATCTTCAATCGAAAGACATGTTTTGGGAGGCAAGTGTTGACCTACCTTTTGGCAAGGGCATCACGCTTTGGATTACCCATCACTGGATTGTCCAAGCCTTCGACGTACACTTACATGAACTCAAAAACCCTTAGGCTAAATGTCAAACTCGATGAATACTTGGAATTTTAAAATTACACAACTCGGTTCGATTGAGTACATAGGCACTTGATCGGGCAGGTCTGATCACACCCTGGTCTTATCATATTACGAGGCTTTCATCGGATCATCCCTATGCTCACTTCATGATTAGATCATTAGGCAAAAAGGGGATCGGATCAGGTCTTTTTATCAGCCATATCGGATCGGTCTGATGCTTCAAAGCAACAATGCAACTTCAGGGCAGATCAATCCCATGCCCTACCGGATCATTTATCTTTCACTAGATCAGCATATGTCACCGAATCGAATCAATGCAAGTTCCACAGCTGTAACAACCCAAAATTTTGGAACCAATTTAAAAATTATTTTTAATATAATTTTATATGAATTTACGATTTATTTTGAAAATTAACAACTTAAAAATTATTTTAAGTGAAGTTTGTACATAAGAATTTAAAATCTAATTAAAATGAACTCGTTACGTCGTGGTAGCTTGTAATAATAGGTTTTGTACTTTAAATGATTATATAGAATTCATTTTAAGTCAGAATATGACATAACAAGAAATGTTAGAATATTTAGAATAATACTTTTTCTAACGAATGTGAAAATTTAATTTTCTGTGTTATGGGTTGAAAGTTATATCCAATTCAAAATTTAAAATAGTTGCTATGAAATCGTTTATAAATTATAACGATTTATTTATTTAAATAGAAGGATTTTCATGTAAACTGAACACCGTTTAACTAGAAAATTTTCATATTGAGTTATAAACTCAAGCATGTTTATTTTACATCTATATGATATTTTATTTGAATATATATGATAATATTAATTTATTATTATAATTTAAACTGTTATTGAATTTATTAATGTTTTATCGATATTACATAGCCCTTAAAAATAGATATTTTGTAAACGACCTCCGTTTCCGACGAAATTTATTTTGTTGAATCTGCAGCATCGAATAATGGTAGGATTCCAAATTTCGTGATTTCTATAATCAGTGTGTGACCAAGCGTGATTTTACTATAAAAAATAGTCAATGTTCCGACTTTAAAAAATCGTTATTTGTGCATACGGATTTGGAATTCGACGAAGCCAGCGTCGTTGGGGTCCGAAATGTCAGAGGGTACCTGCATGTCAATATTCATCGAAAACGAAATCTGTACGTGATCACACGGATTTTTAAACAATGAAAATGAGCGATAATTGAGTATAATTAAATACAAAACTAATAAAATAAATAAATTAGCTTCTACTATATAACATCATAAATTCTTTAAACCTAATCCTAATAATCAAAACCAGGGCTACCCCCTTTTACGTTTCATAAACCTAAACCTAGAGCTTCTAAATTCAAGAATAACTCAATGAAAAAACAATAAATCCCGAAACTTGTATTTGAGTTCGTGTGACGATTAGTTCGATGTGTATGAGTTGGATCTAGTTTAGTGAAGATTTCGTGTGTGCCTAAATTTATAGTGTGTGTGTCATGTAGTTTTTGGATGCTAGGGTTCATAAATTCGTGAAATGCAAGCTTCGATTGTTGTTTTGATTATTGTTTTGGAGTTCGTGAGGTAAAATAGCACTTGGTGGCAAAGGTTGAGTGGATTTGGAGGGAATTTTTGTCGAGAGGAGGAGAGGGCAGTGAGGATTTTGGAGGGCTGTTGTGGGTGTTGTGTGTTTGGGGAAGAAAGGAATGAGGATAGAGATTAGGTAGCTAATTATCTAATTTATGTTAGTATTAATGACATATATGTATATGCAATCTTGTAAGATGCTTAACTTTTTTATATGAACTCGAAATTCAGCTATTCAAGATGCTTTGGAACCATATCGATGAGAGCTTTGCAGAAACTGATTTGGAAAGATTTGGAACTTTTGGCAATTTTGGCGGAGGAAAACATCAGATTCGGTCAATTGATCGTATGGCGATATTTAGCGAAACAACCAACGTAAGAGCTTCTCACTCAAACTAATTTTTTACAGTTATTATAATCACAATTGAATATATATTGATTGCCTTTATTGATTTTTCTTTATTTAATTATCACAAATTGTTATATGATGCATGGTAGTCCACATCACAATTGTTTGTAAACCTGATGGATGAATGGTTGATTATTTGTGTTATAATTCAAATGTGTTTCAGAAATATTTAACATTTTAAAAATGATGTCAAATTATTTGTGGTAGTTGAAATCGGATTAAAAATCCATTTACAAGTCGAACGACTTGTTTATATTCACCTAGTTTTAAGTGATGTCAATTGGATTAAATAAATAACTTATTAATTAATTATTGGTTGAAAACCCCACATGGGTATTTGGATGATATTTGATTCACACTAATTCCAAATGTTTATGTTGAATATTAATCGATTGAGTGACAAGCCGATATAAGCGTTAAATACTTATTTAAGGCTTATATGGATGTAAGTGCATACTGAATGTTAATCCAATGTTCGATGGTTGTTTACAATTATTATTGGATGTATGAAATCCATACGAGTTTATTTATAAGAATAAAGGATGAATTTTATTCTAATTCGAAATAAATATGAATATTTTAATAATATAGTATTCAATGAAAATTGAAGTTTGGTTTTGATGTTCGATTTTGGATGGACACAAAGATAATAGAATACCAATGAAAATTTATAACGGAAACTAATGGATTTGAATTAATTTTCATTTAATTATGATTTCTTTAAGTTTATTGTGAAATGAATGGTATGTTCAAAATATGAAGCCGGGTTAAGTATATAAACGATATTTTAACTCGAACGGATCTTTTTTTCGATTTAATTCATTTTGTAATGAATATCGAGAAAACAGGATTTCAAAATATGATATTTTGAAAATATTATTATTTTAATCTTATAATAATACGAGATGTTCAGTTTTGATTTAAAATTGGAAAGAAAGTAGAAATCATTTTAAAAAAGATTTATAAAATACATTATCAAATGGTAATTGACTAAACATATTTTATATATTTAAACGGTTTGAATAGAATGTGTCGCGCAGTGACCGTTCTCCAATTTCGACCATTAACTTTGAATAGAGATAACGAGAGATCTGACTGTCAGATTCTCCTAAAATCAAAACCATTAGGTTCATATCGAAAAGATCTTTCAAATGAGTACAAGAGGTTTAAATTTGAACTGTTTGATTTTAAATTATATCCAAATCAATTTTAGAAAAAGTAGCTATGGGTGCAGTTCGGTGACTGATATTAGAAACCGACTATAAGGGCCATAATAAAATTATTAAAAATATAAATAAATTAGGTAAATCATAATAAATAATTTGGAAATTTTTGGATAAAATATTTCATATTTGAAAAGATAAAAGATATTTTTATCTGAATGAACTAGTTAACTACTCGATTAATAATTCAATGATTTCAAATTAATAAATTGGATTTGTGAATGGTTTTAATATAACTAAAGTTTCCAACGAATAAATTTGAATGAATTTGAATGGGAATAATCTTTGGATATTTCGATATAGGATTCTGTAGTTAAACAGATATCGTTGAGGAATTTGGAAGATATTGATATCGTTATTCCAAAACGATATTTGATAGTTTCTGAATTTGGTATTGAATGTAAGTTGATATGATTTAAATTTAAAGCCTTATATTTAATATTAAATTGGATTTTCCATTTGTTGTGAATGGTATCTTAAATAATACTATTCATAAACCCAGTTTTGAAAGGAATAAATCTTTTAATTAAGATTTAAGGAAGTTTTCCAGTTTATTTAATTAAATTGGAATTAAATGGAATTTGATTAGATGAGCTTCTGTGAAGGAAGGCATTTACTGTTTATAGAATTTAACAGGCATTGCCACTATTCCACTTATAGTATTAGTCTGATACTAAGATTTATATCGATTATGAATTGTTCATATTTCCATGAAGATTCCATATTAATGGAACATGATTTTGGGTTTCTCATGAGCAATGTTTAAATGACATTTGTTCTTTAACCCAGTTAAAGACAGGATAAATTTCCTAAAGTTGAATAATCATTAAGTAATGATCTTCGAGACTAAAACTAAGTTGGAGGTTTAATGAATCTTTAATTAGATTGAATGTGAAATGGTAACTAAATTTACCAAACACAAGAAATATTCAAGATGGAGTACCACCAATTTTACCCCATGCGATAATGAAAACTTTAATTGGATTAGAGACGATAAATGGTAATTAAATTTACCAATAACACGATGGGTGTTAGATATGGAGTACAACCAGTTTTTCTCCATGGGATGAATAGGTTGGGATTGGGATAATAAAATAAATGACTACTTCGTTAAGGCTTGATAATCCTGACTTGTTCGATGAACCTTAATCTGGTTTAAGTTGTGAAAAGATATTATAAAATCTTTTGAAATGATTTCCAAGATTGGATTAAACAATAAGTTTAGATGAAATAAATCTTTGGAAAGATTTGTGGGAATAATCCCCTGAGTAAAGAATATTTGAATAAAAGAATATTATGGATTGGAACGAGATGTATGACATGCTTATATATCACATAATTTTAAAGTATGCGTGAGTTTTACGGAAATACCGGGATTAACCCATTCTAAATAACTATTACGACGATTCAAAGTCGAAGACGGTGGTTGAAGACCGGAGATCTTCACATCGTTTGGGCTATTACTAATGTCTTGATTGGGTTGATCCCCCAAGACAAGGTAATAAATGGTGGTCGTCCAGGTGTACTTGGAGATCTGTAACAACCCGTATTTTCAATAACCTGTAATAACATAAATCGAGGCAGAATTTAATTCTAAAATGGGAATCAAGGGAAACGGGCTATGCCATTGTGTTCGTCTCGGAAAAATACGCGAAATAGAGTCCGAGTTTTCGAAAATCGGAGTCCGTATGACCAAGATATGGCCTCGCGAAGTTTCACGAAAATTCCCAAATTAAAGTATACTTAATTAAGTGAAATGGGTTGTGTAGATATATATATATATATATATATATATATATATATATTGATATATATATATACATATATAATTGAAAATTTAATAAATAAATATGCAAAAATGCTCAAAACAGCGAATTGGGAGAGGGGAATAACCGAACCGGCCGATTTTTGAAGTCGACCCGAGCCTGCTGGGTCGACTAGGGGTTAATCCAGGGTGTTTGGCTGTCAACCCGTGGGCCGATTCGCTCAAGTGCAGATTTTGCATTTGAATGGTTCTCATGGTCCATCTTTAATCTAAAGGCCCTAGATGGTTCCTACACTTGACTTCTTCCCCAAGACATGCTTTGATGGCTTGGATTGAATCTAGGGTTAATCCTATGGCCTAAAACACTTGCCTAATCTATAAATAAGACCCTAACCTACCCTAATTCATTCATAATTAAACCTAGTGACTAAACTATGGCAAAATGCTAGCTCTCATGGCCTCCACTAATTTTATGAAGAGGGTTGCATACTAATCACTCTCTAATCAACTTCTAATCCCTTCTTAGCATCTTAATCTTCTTCATTTGGTGTTCAAAGTTGCTAGTTGTGAGTTTCTATCACTTTGATGATCTTTTGGTAAACTAATTAGATGAGATGTGATGAGATTTATGGTTTTGTATGTGGGTTAATGAGCTTTGAATCATATGATATGATGTTAGCATTAATCTTATGTTTATGCATGTTGAGTATGTAAGCTTATGCAAGTTTAATATGATGTATGTTATGTTTGCATGATGCTAAATATGCAAGTTGTGGGCTATGTAATCATATGCATGTTATGCAAGTTCATGGTAATATGCTATGCAAGTTACATGTTTGTTAATATGCAAGTTACATGTTTGTTAATATGCAAGTTACATGTATGTAAATATGCAAGTTACATGTTTGTTAATATGCAAGTTACATGTTTGTTAATATGCAAGTTACATGTATGTAAATATGCAAGTTACATGTTTCTTTATATGCAAGTTACATGTTTGTTAATATGCGAGTTACATGTATGTAAATATGCAAGTTACATGTTTATTAATATGCAAGTTCATGATGACACATTATGCAAGTCTATAAGCTAATATGCAAGTTTGTTATGCAAAATGAATATGTAAGTTATGTGACATATTATATGCAAGTTATGTGACATGTTATGCAAGTTCATATGCAAGTTATGTGTTTGTTAATATGCAAGATGGCACCTTTGAAACATGTTCATTCATATGCAAGTTGACACCTTTTATATGTGTTATATCATGAACGAAATTACGTGGGAACGATGGGGTAATTAAATGCATAAGTTAATAAGATTGTGTGAAATTAATATAATTATGCATAACACAAAATAAATAAACATAGTATGGGAATTTGCCTATTTGGTTAGGTGTACCCATACTATGTGTTGGGAATTTACCTATTGAGTTAGGTCTACCCCATGGGAATTTACCTATTAAGTTAGGTCTACCCATGTTAAGAAAACTTGATTAATTAGGGATAATTAATATAAAATTATGAGGGTGATTAATTAGGTGTAATTAATTGACTAAGACACGAGGTTGGACTCAGTTGTAGCGTAAAACTGCCCGGACCCAACCGGCTTAACCAGTTGCTACAAATGTTAGCCCAATGTGAGAGGTCTTAGGCACAAACTAAATACGTAATTAATGTAAAGACACGAGGTTAGACTCTGTTATGACATAAGGCTGCCCGGACCCAACCGGCTTAACCAGCGGTCATAAAAGACAGTCTAATGTGAGAGGTCTTTACAAAGGTTACGTTCTTAATTAATTAATTAAGAAACACTTAACCACATTAGCATGTAGAGGGACATGAGGGGTTAAGTGGGTGCCTCGGGTGGCATGAGAAAATCTAGTGGTTGCCTTGGGTGGCAATAGAAAATACGATTAGAATACTTAACCAAAATAGAACATGTAATTAAAACATGATTAAAGGGTTAAGTGGGATATACTAGAAAAAGGGACAAGCTTAGGTGGGTAGCTTGTGGAGGCCCATTTCAACCAGTAACCCATACGTATCTTTGTGGGCTCGACCCATGTCGAGGACGGGACACGCATACTGGGCTTGACTGTAAGAGGCAAACGGGTTAGCGGTGGCAACGCAAGTCCAACGGGCTTCATATGCGTGAGTGGGCCCGGGCTGGTAGGTAAGCCGTTGTTGCATCGAGTAGATATAAGCCGTGCACCTTTAGTTTCATCAGGTTGCCACATTGGGGAATGATACATCCCACGGTGGGGCCAGCACGGGTATCTACGTTAGGGAGCCGATCGAATGGGAAGTAGTGTGTACACCTAGTGGATTGTAGGGCCCCGTGGCGCCTACTTGGTCACCTAGGGGTACGCAGGTACTAATTAGTAAATTTTATAAGTCCTTGGGTGGGATCAACCTTTAAGTTAGGAACGACTGGTGTGGTGCAGTTTAGTAATTTACCTTAGGGAGGGTAGATGCGTCTTTATCCTTTATCTTCGTTTAGTTGACTGCTTAGGGTAGCCATTCATCCCTATATGTTACCGTATATCAGTTTATGTCTTCTCTGGTTACTTTAACGATTGTATTGTTAAAGTTATAGGACTCGCTCAGACTTATGTCTGACCCTGTTGTTTTTATCTTTTTCCCAACCCTCAGGTCCTACGGTGGATCCTAGCAGTAGTGGAGCTTGATCGGATTGCTGTTCCAGTCTTTAGGAGCTTGGATAGATGTAAAGCTCCAGTTAGCCAGTTATCTTTTCTTTTGTTTGGCTATTGTATGAGAGTGGGATTATGTACTTCTTTATTTTGATGGATATTGTACTTGACCTTTATTGTGGTTTTATGATGTAACCAGACATGTTTTACTTCCGCTGTTATGAGATGATGTTTTAAAATTTCAAGTACTATTTATATCTGTCTTGTTGTAATTTTTCTGTTCTATATTCACTAAAATACTCCACCGATGCTATGGCATTCCCTTAGTGAGTGATCATAGCGGGAGTGGGGTGTTACACGTGGTATCAGAGCTTAAGGTTACCAGAACAGATAAAATTTTTGAGAAAAACTACTTTCTAAGAGTATTTTCGAAGAAAGTATTTTTAAAAGCATGTCTTCTAAGAGAAAAAGTTTTTGAAAAAGAAAAGCATAATCCCCAATAGCCATATCTTTATCTTTCGGAATCTCCTTTTTGAATCTTTCCTCTTTCGTTTCAGCATGGCTGAAGATCTTAACATCCCGGAGGGTTTAGTTATACCACTATGGTATAGGAGGTTGCAAGAGGCTAGGGCCGCGGCTGCGGGTCCGGCCAATGCTACTACACCAGAGACAACCGCTCCTCCTCCTCAGCCTAGAGTGGATAATTTTGCTAAGGTTTGCAAGGAGTTCAAGGCTATAGGAGGAAAACCTTTTCTTGGTTCAGAGACTTTCGTAGAGGCTAGAGATTGGCTTAAGGAAGTGGAAGAGTTGCTAGATATCTTTGAAGTGGAAGAGGGAAAGAAAGTCAAGTTGGCGGCTTGGTTAATGAAGGGAGAGGCCTCATTCTGGTGGGAGGTCACTAATGGAGAACGCCCTGTTGACTCTTGGGCAGATTTTAAGCAAAGGTTTGGGGCTAAGTTTCTCTCAAGGGCGGAAGAGAATCTGTTTATGGAGAAGTTCTTGAATTTGAAGCAAGGGAATCTCACGGTGAAAGAATATGTCAACAAATTCAATCAATTAGCAAGGTTTGGCATAGAGTTGGTGAATACACCGGAGAAGAAGGCTTTGAGGTTCGTTAGAGGCTTGAACGAACCATTGCAAGGAATAGCTATGACTCACATTCCTATGGGGGCCACTTTTGAGAAGCTTGTCTACATGGCACTTATGCATGAGGATGATAAGAATTCTAAGGCACCAGAGAAAAAGGGGGATCAGAAGAAACCGCAACAGCAACAACAAGGCAAGGGCGGAAAAGGCAATGGTGACAAAAAAGAAGACGAAGAAGAAGTGCTTCAATTGTGGAACACCAGGACACCTCAGTAAGGATTGTCGCAAAAAGAAGAAGACCGGTTGCTTTCATTGTGGTGAAGCAGGGCATCTTGTGAAAAACTGCCCAAAGAAGGGGCAGAAGACGGGGTCTACCTCAGGAGGCCAGGTGCAAGCTCTTATAGCACCACCTCAGTCAGGGGGGCAAGTTCAGGTTCTCTCAGTTCCACCGATTCAGCAGAGAGGTAGAACTATTTCCGTTGAAAGTCTGGTTTTTCTGTTTGATCATCCAGTTCGTACTTTGTTTGACTCTGGCGCATCGCATTCTTTTATCTCATCATCGTTAGTTGAGTCACTGCACTTAGACACCAGTCTAGTTGATGATCCCTTGGTTGTCTCAAACCCAATTGGGGGCTCCATATATCTGTCTATGATATGTTTGGGTTTGAAGATTTCTATACTTAGCGTTGAGTTTAGATGTGATGCTTTTGTATTGGGCTTCACGGGCTATGGGTTGATCTTGGGCATGGACTGGTTATCCAGTAATGGTGCCGTTCTTGATTGCGAAAGGAGAGTTGTCAGGCTCATGACCCGCTTGGGTAACACTCTCGAGATCTCTTGCAATCCCATGGAATCTGTTTTGCTAAGTTATCTTGAATCGCTCGATGCTTCGGTCGAAAGTTTGTGTTCTGTCAGAGTAGTCCGGGAATATCCGGATGTGTTTGAAGAAGTAAAGGGTTTGCCTCCGAAGCGGGAGATAGATTTCCGAATTTATTTGGTGGATAATGCCAAACCAGTGTCTTTGCCAGTACGCCACATGGCTCCTCGTGAGAGAAGAGAACTTCATAAGCAAGTAGGGGAGTTGCTTGAGAAGGGGTTCATAAGGCGAAGTATATCGGAGTGGGGAGCTCCAGTAGTGTTTGCCACGAAGGCGGATCGGTCCCTCAGACTTTGTGTGGATTATAGGGAACTTAATAAGCTCACGAAGAAGAATAGACACCCATTACCGAGGATAGATGATCTCTTTGATCAGTTGGTTGGCGCGTCAGTATTTTCGCAGATGGACTTAGCTACAGGGTTTCATCAGTTAAGAGTGGCGGAGGACAGTATAGAGAAGACTGCTTTCCGGACTCCGGATGGTTTTTATGAGTGGCTAGTGATGCCATTTGGGTTGACAAACGCCCCCGCATACTTTGTTGATCTCATGAGTAGAGTGTTCAGAGAGTATCTGAATAAGTTTGTAGTAGTTTTTGTGGATGACATCTTGGTCTTTTCCAAGAATGAAGAAGAGCATGCCTTACATCTCAAGGAAGTGTTGGAGACTCTTCGAGCGCATAGTCTTAAAGCTAAATTCTCTAAATGCCATTTTTGGAGAAGAGAAGTGCGATTCTTAGGGCATGTGGTCTCTAAGGAAGGGATAGCTGTGGATCCCGCAAAGATAGTATCTATCCAGGATTGGAAAGTTCCTAGAAATGCTACCGAGGTAAGAAGTTTCTTGGGGTTGGCAGGATATTATAGGAAGTTCATCAAAGACTTCGCGAAGATATCAGCCCCATTAACCCGCTTGACGAAAAAGAATCTGGTTTTCTCGTGGGATGTAGATTGTGATGATGCTTTCCGACGGTTAAAGAGAGCTTTGACCACCGCTCCAGTTTTAGTGCTCCCGGATGGGAGTAAGCCGTTTGTTGTTTATACCGATGCTTGTGGAACAGGATTAGGCGCAGTCTTGATGCAGGAGGGAAGGGTAATAGCCTATGGAGGGAGACAATTGAGAGTGCATGAGAAGAATTACCCTACCCATGATCTAGAGTTGGCCGCGATTGTTTTCGCACTTAAGTCTTGGCGCCATTATCTTCTTGGTGAGAGATTCGAGTTGTTCACCGACCATAAATCATTGAAGTACTTATTCTCTCAGAAGGATTTAAACTTAAGACAGCAAAGGTGGATGGAGTTCTTAGCATCCTATGATTTCGAGATAGCGTATACCCCTGGTAAGGGTAACGTGGTGGCAGACGCCTTAAGTAGAAAAAGGCTATCTTTGAGTCCATTGTTCGTGGAACGACGAAGCTTGGAGTTTCTTTCTTTGTTTGACTTCAGACCTTCTGTTGATTTTGTACCTGGTTTGTTGGCATCCTTGGAGGTTAGACCTACTCTTTTGAGACGGATTGGCGAGGCTCAGCGAGACGACCCACAGTTGGTTGTGTTGGTAGAGAAGCTTATAAGAGGGGAGTCGTCCAGCCATTTGGGTAGATACACCATAGATGATAAGGGATGGTTGCATAGAGACGGTAGACTTTGTGTACCGCAAGATGAGGGTTTGAAGAAGGCTATTTTGGATGATGCACATCGTTCAAGAATGACTATTCATCCCGGTGGAGACAAAATGTACCAAGACATGAAGAGAGTTTTCTTCTGGGCCGGTATGAAGAAAGATGTGGCCGAGTATGTGGCTAGATGCTTAGTGTGCCAACAAGTTAAAGTGGAGCAAAGGAAACCCGGTGGGTTGCTACACCCATTGGAAGTTCCACAGTGGAAGTGGGATAGTGTCTCGATGGATTTCATCGACGGGTTACCGAGATCGAGGAAGGGCAATACGGGAATTTGGGTTGTGGTAGACAGACTTACCAAGAGTGCCCATTTTATACCCGTAAAGAGTAAGAGGACCGCTCCATGGCTTGCTTCAGTCTATGTTAGAGAGATTGTTAGATTGCATGGCGTACCATCCAGCATTGTGAGTGATCGAGATCCTATCTTCACTAGTGAGTTTTGGAGAAGTTTGCAAGAGGCGGTAGGGACTCAGTTGTGTTTGAGCACCGCATATCATCCTCAGACGGACGGTCAGACTGAGAGGGTGAACCGTATCTTAGAAGATCTTTTGAGGCTTTGTATCTTGGATTTTGGAGGTACATGGGAAGAACATCTTCCTTTGGTGGAGTTCGCATATAATAACAGCTTTCAGTCCAGTATTGGTATGGCTCCTTTCGAAGCTCTTTATGGAAGGCCTTGTCGATCTCCTACATGTTGGTGGGAATCTACGGATAAGATCTTGCTTGGGCCGGATATGGTTAGAGAGACTTCAGAGAAGATTGATTTAATTCGAAAAAGGATGAAAGCAGCGCAAGATAGACAGAAATCTTATGCGGATCGGAGAAGGACGGATCTTGAGTTTGAGGTTGGGGACATGGTTTTTGTCAAAGTATCTCCATTGAGAAATGTTGTTCGCTTTGGGTCCGTAGGGAAGTTAGCACCGAGATTTGTTGGGCCGTTTCCTATTAAGGAAAGGATTGGACGGATGGCATATAGGGTGGAGTTGCCCGACAGACTTAGTGGTGTTCATGATGTATTCCATGTATCACATTTGAGGAAGTGCTTACATGAGACCGCGGAGGTGGTAGAGCCGAGCTTGCTTAGAGATGTAGAGGTAGAGCGTGATGCGACGATTCGACGAGCTCCTACTCGCATCCTTGGGTCAGAAACTAGGAAGTCGAGGAACAGAGAAGTTCAGCTAGTTAAAGTGCAATGGGGAGATGACGAAAGCAATGCTACTTGGGAGACGGAAGCAAAGATGCGTTCTTTGTATCCATTTCTTTTTGAGAGTATGTCTTTTAACTTCTCCTTTATTGCTTGTCTAGTACTTATCTTATCTTTAGTATATCCTCTCGCTAATACCTATGACCTTTAGATAGGGTAAAACCTATGGTTGAGACATGTGTTTGAAACATGTTATGGTTGATGGATGCATATGGATGCAATTGTTTGCTAGTGGTTGCTCGTGGATGCATATACACACACATTAGGCACTAGATCGGCTCAGTCACTTCATGTTGCATATTGCATAAATGGATGTGGTAGTTAGATTGATGGATGTATCATGGCTGTGTTATCATATGGATGATGCATTTTTGTGTATGGTTGTGCACGCATGTAGAAATTTGTATGTGTCAATAGGGTTTCGCATACATATTGGATGCATGGCACTATCATGGTTTGCATTAAGGAGGTTTACTGTATCAGTAACCGCCTGATTTTCGCATTAGGTAAGTACATATACACACACTTTTGCATATATCCATCCAGCATTTAGAATCTTATAAGGACAATGATTGCTCGTGGATGATGCTTTGAGTAGATGGATGATTGGATGGTAGGATACGTTCTTCCTAACTTGAAGATTTCGGGGACGAAATCCTTTAAGGAGGGGAGAATGTAACAACCCGTATTTTCAATAACCTGTAATAACATAAATCGAGGCAGAATTTAATTCTAAAATGGGAATCAAGGGAAACGGGCTATGCCATTGTGTTCGTCTCGGAAAAATACGCGAAATAGAGTCCGAGTTTTCGAAAATCGGAGTCCGTATGACCAAGATATGGCCTCGCGAAGTTTCACGAAAATTCCCAAATTAAAGTATACTTAATTAAGTGAAATGGGTTGTGTAGATATATATATATATATATATATATATATATATATATATTGATATATATATATACATATATAATTGAAAATTTAATAAATAAATATGCAAAAATGCTCAAAACAGCGAATTGGGAGAGGGGAATAACCGAACCGGCCGATTTTTGAAGTCGACCCGAGCTCGCTGGGTCGACTAGGGGTTAATCCAGGGTGTTTGGCTGTCAACCCGTGGGCCGATTCGCTCAAGTGCAGATTTTGCATTTGAATGGTTCTCATGGTCCATCTTTAATCTAAAGGCCCTAGATGGTTCCTACACTTGACTTCTTCCCCAAGACATGCTTTGATGGCTTGGATTGAATCTAGGGTTAATCCTATGGCCTAAAACACTTGCCTAATCTATAAATAAGACCCTAACCTACCCTAATTCATTCATAATTAAACCTAGTGACTAAACTATGGCAAAATGCTAGCTCTCATGGCCTCCACTAATTTTATGAAGAGGGTTGCATACTAATCACTCTCTAATCAACTTCTAATCCCTTCTTAGCATCTTAATCTTCTTCATTTGGTGTTCAAAGTTGCTAGTTGTGAGTTTCTATCACTTTGATGATCTTTTGGTAAACTAATTAGATGAGATGTGATGAGATTTATGGTTTTGTATGTGGGTTAATGAGCTTTGAATCATATGATATGATGTTAGCATTAATCTTATGTTTATGCATGTTGAGTATGTAAGCTTATGCAAGTTTAATATGATGTATGTTATGTTTGCATGATGCTAAATATGCAAGTTGTGGGCTATGTAATCATATGCATGTTATGCAAGTTCATGGTAATATGCTATGCAAGTTACATGTTTGTTAATATGCAAGTTACATGTTTGTTAATATGCAAGTTACATGTATGTAAATATGCAAGTTACATGTTTGTTAATATGCAAGTTACATGTTTGTTAATATGCAAGTTACATGTATGTAAATATGCAAGTTACATGTTTCTTTATATGCAAGTTACATGTTTGTTAATATGCGAGTTACATGTATGTAAATATGCAAGTTACATGTTTATTAATATGCAAGTTCATGATGACACATTATGCAAGTCTATAAGCTAATATGCAAGTTTGTTATGCAAAATGAATATGTAAGTTATGTGACATATTATATGCAAGTTATGTGACATGTTATGCAAGTTCATATGCAAGTTATGTGTTTGTTAATATGCAAGATGGCACCTTTGAAACATGTTCATTCATATGCAAGTTGACACCTTTTATATGTGTTATATCATGAACGAAATTACGTGGGAACGATGGGGTAATTAAATGCATAAGTTAATAAGATTGTGTGAAATTAATATAATTATGCATAACACAAAATAAATAAACATAGTATGGGAATTTGCCTATTTGGTTAGGTGTACCCATACTATGTGTTGGGAATTTACCTATTGAGTTAGGTCTACCCCATGGGAATTTACCTATTAAGTTAGGTCTACCCATGTTAAGAAAACTTGATTAATTAGGGATAATTAATATAAAATTATGAGGGTGATTAATTAGGTGTAATTAATTGACTAAGACACGAGGTTGGACTCAGTTGTAGCGTAAAACTGCCCGGACCCAACCGGCTTAACCAGTTGCTACAAATGTTAGCCCAATGTGAGAGGTCTTAGGCACAAACTAAATACGTAATTAATGTAAAGACACGAGGTTAGACTCTGTTATGACATAAGGCTGCCCGGACCCAACCGGCTTAACCAGCGGTCATAAAAGACAGTCTAATGTGAGAGGTCTTTACAAAGGTTACGTTCTTAATTAATTAATTAAGAAACACTTAACCACATTAGCATGTAGAGGGACATGAGGGGTTAAGTGGGTGCCTCGGGTGGCATGAGAAAATCTAGTGGTTGCCTTGGGTGGCAATAGAAAATACGATTAGAATACTTAACCAAAATAGAACATGTAATTAAAACATGATTAAAGGGTTAAGTGGGATATACTAGAAAAAGGGACAAGCTTAGGTGGGTAGCTTGTGGAGGCCCATTTCAACCAGTAACCCATACGTATCTTTGTGGGCTCGACCCATGTCGAGGACGGGACACGCATACTGGGCTTGACTGTAAGAGGCAAACGGGTTAGCGGTGGCAACGCAAGTCCAACGGGCTTCATATGCGTGAGTGGGCCCGGGCTGGTAGGTAAGCCGTTGTTGCATCGAGTAGATATAAGCCGTGCACCTTTAGTTTCATCAGGTTGCCACATTGGGGAATGATACATCCCACGGTGGGGCCAGCACGGGTATCTACGTTAGGGAGCCGATCGAATGGGAAGTAGTGTGTACACCTAGTGGATTGTAGGGCCCCGTGGCGCCTACTTGGTCACCTAGGGGTACGCAGGTACTAATTAGTAAATTTTATAAGTCCTTGGGTGGGATCAACCTTTAAGTTAGGAACGACTGGTGTGGTGCAGTTTAGTAATTTACCTTAGGGAGGGTAGATGCGTCTTTATCCTTTATCTTCGTTTAGTTGACTGCTTAGGGTAGCCATTCATCCCTATATGTTACCGTATATCAGTTTATGTCTTCTCTGGTTACTTTAACGATTGTATTGTTAAAGTTATAGGACTCGCTCAGACTTATGTCTGACCCTGTTGTTTTTATCTTTTTCCCAACCCTCAGGTCCTACGGTGGATCCTAGCAGTAGTGGAGCTTGATCGGATTGCTGTTCCAGTCTTTAGGAGCTTGGATAGATGTAAAGCTCCAGTTAGCCAGTTATCTTTTCTTTTGTTTGGCTATTGTATGAGAGTGGGATTATGTACTTCTTTATTTTGATGGATATTGTACTTGACCTTTATTGTGGTTTTATGATGTAACCAGACATGTTTTACTTCCGCTGTTATGAGATGATGTTTTAAAATTTCAAGTACTATTTATATCTGTCTTGTTGTAATTTTTCTGTTCTATATTCACTAAAATACTCCACCGATGCTATGGCATTCCCTTAGTGAGTGATCATAGCGGGAGTGGGGTGTTACAAGATCGACCGGATATGCGGGGACCTCTCTCATGTATTGTACATATGGGACAAGGAATAAGGTGCCTCCGGTTTCATTCAGACCCAGAGCGGGCTTGAAAATGGACTGTATGCCTGACATTGTTCTTCACATTGTATCCATTGATCTCTGCTAAATATATATTTGTTTGGTTGTGGAAAATTTATTCTCTTGCTTAACACCCTTCTCCAAGACGTACGAGCTTAGAGGTTATATATTTTCGGAAATCAATGATATAGTATGCACTGACAATGTAGCATGCTGAGATGCAGCGATCAAGGCTTTTATTGAAAAGAAGAGCCTTGTGGATAATGATCAAAGCATGGATTTAAATAGTGTAGCTTTGTGTATAGTGTTAATCCGCAAGCTTCACACCCCGGTATGAGTCAAAAACGAGATTAGTGACCGCAGGGAGTGCATGCATTTCTTTCTAGCTAGAGGCGATGTTAGGGTCTGGAGCCAATACATTTTTATTATGTGGATGATGGATACGAGGGACCTCGGATACGATTGGTCGATATACTGACCAGGTGACAGGTCCGATAGGACCGTGAAACGTATTGTTCAGGAATAACCAATCCATAAATATTAGGTATGGGTCGGCCTTGAAGATCCAAGGGCCGCCCATAGTTGCGATCTTGGACATCTTGCTAGAGGTGATCCAAAATCGGTGAGGAGACATCCCTTCCTTTGGCTCATGATGGAAATCCAATTTCCAATACGCGACTTTTCGGTTTTAGTTGTAAACATATATGGAGACATAATATATGGTACATATGCCATCAATGATTGATACATTTATCTTCGAAGTTTTTTTATACACTATGCACTTATAATAATATCAAAAACATTTGTTTTAATATGTATCAAGCATCTTTTGCTATTATAAGGTAAAACTCTGTCCATCGGGTTACGCTGCATTATGTGATGTGACCTGAGTCTTATAACAGCTCCATTTTTTCAAAAAGCTTTGCGTTGTTTATCATTTATTTCAAGTTTGGGTATTCACGTGGAGTAAACCCATTCCATGATATACGATGTGGTCCCATGATCTACCTCATTTTAATGTAAAATTTATAAATTGTTTTTGCTCTCACACTAGTCCCACAACTAACTTGAAGTTTATTATTTGAACCTAAAATCTAGGTTCCCATATTTTCTGCATGGGCAGTCAGTAGTTTTGGTTTTGCAGATTCTTTTCTTTAACAGTAGCTCTGTATCTGTGTATTGCTTTTACCTGTGTTAGTTGATGTTTTCCGCTGCTAAGTAATTTATTTATTTTCTGATTATTGTGTTTCACTATATAATTATTTTCCACCCTATGATATTCTTGTACGAGCGTGTAAATTGTTGTAATAGCAATGAAAAAATCTATTGTTCTATGTTCTGATGCGTCATGTTCTCAACCTATCCGTATTCCAGTTCAGTCTAGACCAGGCGGGGGTTTCGGGTTGTGTCATCGTGGTATCATAGCTTTGGTTTACAGAGCTCGAGAACAAGACACATTAGAACCAAATGAAAGAATTCCTCGATGATGGAATTATTAACATTCTATTTAAGAATGCTCGTTAGAGATAGGATCGGTAGTATCCTAGAATGAGAAACTCATTAGAGATAGGGTTATTAGTACCCTAGAATGAGTAGAGAGTGAGATGCTTATAAGAAACATAATATTGGTTATTATATATATACATAACCGGATTTTGAAAGTATATTTGGAATATATAAAAAAATTGTTAATCCATTGATTATTTGTGTAATTGTTTGATTTCATGTTTTATTACTTAGGATGTCTGATTTAAATAAATTAGACGTAATCTTCGGCAATTTTGGACAGTGAATATATGAAAAACACTTGTTATTTATTTGAATTGAGTTAAGTTAAACTGAATTAAAAATTAATTGGAATGGGATACATATACATATATATGATGAACAGGTTATTGATTTAAAGCTAAGTAGAGAAATAAAATGGCGTGCACGACAAAAAGTACATATTTATTATATTGGTTGCACAATTTAATTATTGTTATTGCTGTGAGTGAATTGGATGCACTGTGATGGTTGCTTGTATGAAATTAAACATACTTTTTTTAACAGAAAGGAATATATAATATAAGAAAAGAGAGAATCTAGCCATTCTCCCATGGCTCACAAAAACGGATTCTACAGAAAGCAGAACATGTGCACACATGAACAAAAGAAACGAAACAAAATTCAAGAAAAACGAATAGAAAGGCTATAGCCTAGGGCAAGAAAAGCATCTATCAAGGCAGAAGAAGCCTTAAAAGATAGACACCAAAGCAAGGACCAGCGAGGAAGACCTCTAACTCCAAATAAAACGTGTATAGAGCTAGAGCAACAGGTCAGCCCTCCAAGAAATGCCAATAACAAAGGCTGGAAAAACCAAACCGTCGGCCTTGAACATCAGACACCGCCTGCCCCACGTGCTCCCTGAAATTCAAGGTGGCGAGCGAAACTAGGAAAATGCATCAAATCTACTGCCCCCCAACAACTCCAGCTATGCCTTCTCCAGAAATCCCACATCAGATGAAGAAACCAAAGCTGCATCCAGTTCCAAGCAGATGAACTCCAACGACCTATGATCCAGGATATGCATAACTAGCAAATGACATAAGATCGATTGGGGGTGTGAGAAGGTGGCAAAAGCAACAGAAAATTAAAACCCATAAGCAAAAATTCAACCAATACCTGCCCTAGGAGTGGTCGCTACCGTTGAAACATCATAGGTAATAACAAACCTCCTCAAGCGGGATCCAATGACGCCCGTGAAAGGCCTACCAAGAAACAGTAGAAACACATCGTTCCTAACTTTCTGGATAATGGTAGAAGGGCCTATGTTAACTTCATAAAAAACCACCTAATTCCACGAGCACCAGATGTGCCAGCAGAGAAGGCAATGAATGAGACGAAGAAGGATTGATCGAAAAGATTTACCTGAGATGCATGTGAAATTAAACATATGCTATAGGATAGTAAACAATAATTATGGACTACACCGCATAACATATATTAAGGACAACATAGCATAGCATATCCATACAAGCATGTAAGTATTTGATGCTTATATGATGAGGTTTGGATGACTATATGAGCATGCACTTGTTTGATGCTTGTATGGCGAGGACTGAATTGCATGTTGAACTGAGGACTAATTATGGACTTAATAAACATATAATGGTAAATTACAGGATTTAATAATAACAAATCTCACACGGGTCTTGAGATGACAAAAATATACACATCTCTCTTGTTGTAAGTAAGGCACGTGGGTCACGGCTAATCCCCATCACAGGGTCAAGGGATGATTTTTCACTCATCTCCTTTAGGTGTAGATAAGTCACAATTGTTTGGTTTGGGTTGTATATGCATATATTGATTTATTGAGCACCTGTTAAGGCCACATATATTTGTTTAGATCAACCCGTACAGAGGAGGTTATGGCGAAATTTTTCAGAAATTTAAGGCATTAGCCAAATTCAGGAAAATTTGAAAACTCTTAGAAACTGAAAAGTTGAAGAACTCAAGCCCAAATGAAAGTTGAGTTGGTTAGATAAACGACTTTCAGCTCTGTTCCTTTTCGGGATGAAAAAGTTTTAAGTGGGGGAGAATGTAACAATCCAAAATTTTGGAACCAATTTAAAAATTATTTTTAATATAATTTTATGTAAATTTACGATTTATTTTGAAAATTAATGACTTAAATTTTATTTTAAGTCAAGTTTGAACATAAGAATTTAAAATTTAATTAAAACGAACTCGTAACATCGCGGTAGTTCGTAATAATACGTTTTGAACATTAAATGACTGTATAAAATTCATTATAAATTAGAATTTGACAAAATAGGGAATGTTAGAATATTTTGAATTATATTTTACAAACTAATGTGAAAATTTTAGTTTTCATGTTATGAATTGTAAGTTATGTCCAATTCAAAATTTAAAATAGTTGCTACGAAATCGTTTATAAATTATAACAATTTATTTATTTAAATAAAAGGATTTCATGTAAACTGAACACCATTTGACGAAAAAAATTTGATATCAAGTTATAAACTCAAGTATGTTTATTTAACATCTATATGATATTTTACTTGGATATATATGATAATATTAATTTATTATTATTATTATTTATTTAAACTATTTTTGAATTTATTAATGTTTTATCCATATTACATAGCCCTTAAAAATGGATATTTTGCAAATGACCTCTATTTTTGATGAAACAAATTATGTTGCATTCGAAATATTAAATTGTTTCTAGATTTCAAATTTCACACCAAACGGATTTAGTATGTGGTGGGGCGCGATAAAACCGTTCAATGTAATAATTTTGAGCAATTTTACAAAGGAACGTCGTTGAGACGACCTCGGAATTTGACGAAACTTTTTTATTCAATCCGTAGCATCGAATAATGGTAGAATTCCCAATTTCGTGATCTTTAGAATCAGTATGTGATCATGCATGATTTTTCTATGAAAAACAATCAATATTTTGACTTTAAAAATTCGTTATTTATGCATACAAACTCGCAATTTGACTAAACTGGTTTCGTTGTGTCTGTAATGTCAAAGAATAGTTGCATGTCAATTGTCATCGAAAATGGAATCCGCAGGTGATCACACGGATTTTTAAACAATGAAAATGTGTGATAATTGAGTATAATTAAATATAAAACTAACAAAAATAATAAACTAGCTTATACTATATAACATCCTAAACTCTCTAAATCTAATCCTAATCACCAAAACCACGGAAGCCCCCCTTTTCATTTTCCAAACCTAAACCTAGAGCTTCTAAGTTCAAGAACAAATCAAAGAAAAATCTGTAAATCCCAAAACTTATATATTTGAGTTCGTACGGCGATTAGCCTCGACGTGTATGGGTTTAGTCAAGTTTAGTGAAGATTTCCTGCGCGTCTATATTTACAGTGTGTGTGTCGTGTAGTTTTTGGGTATTAGGTTTCATGAATTCATGAAATGCAAGCTTTGATTGTTGTTTTGGTTATTGTTTTGGAGTTCGTGAGGTAAAATAGCACATGGTGGCAAAGTTTGAGTGGATTTGGAGAGAATTTTTGTCGAGAGGAGGAGAGGGCAGCGTGGGTTTTAGAGGGCTGTTGTAAGTGTTGTGTGTTTCGGGAAGAAAGGAATGAGGATAGATATTATAAGATGACCCGAACTTCCTCGGTAAGGAAAGCCCAGATGGAATTGAGTACAAGACGAATCAGAACGCAGACAGAAGAACATTTCATTGTTATTATAACAATTCCATCAGATACAAGAATATATAGAGTATAAATGAATAAAATACATTCGATGAATATAAGAGATTACAATAAATTACATAGCAGCGGAAAAATATACAAAACACAACTGAAAGTGATACACGGATACAGAGCTTTCCGAGCATCGTTCCAGCTGTAAATCAGGACCCTGTGAATATAAATCTACAAAACCAAAACTACTAGCTACCCGTGCTGAAAATAGGGGCACCCAGAGTTTAGGTTAAAACAATAAACTCCAGGTCAGTCATGTGACTGGTGTGAGAACTAAAACAGTTATTTAAAACTTTACTTTAAAAGATAGTAATTCAAGGGACCACGCCGTATAACACGGAAAGGGTTTCCTCCCAAGAATACTAGTGCATATAACAAAACAGCGCAATGCTCTTTGGAAAAATGAAGCTATTATAAGACCCAGGTCCCATCACATAATGCAACGCAAGCCGGAGGATAGGGTTTTCCCTTATAATAGCCAAATAATGCTTGGTACGTTCAAAACAAATCATTTGATACTATTATAGGTGTATAGTGTCAAAACAATTTCAATCATAAATATCAATAATAGACGGCATTAATGACCCATACCACCATGTCGCCATACTAGGTTCTACAAATAAAACCGCAATATCACGTATTGGAAATTGGATTTCCGTCATGAGTCGAGGCAGGGGCAAGCTCCTCTCTGATTCGAGACACTCTAGCAAATGCCTCGGGACCGCACACAGCAATCCCTGGATCCTCCAAGGCCGGTCCTCTATTACTTTTGAGGATTGGCAATTCCTGAACACACGTTTCCTGGTCCTTACAGACCTATATCCGAGGCGCCTCGCATTCCAACAACCACATAGGTGAAAAGTAGATATAAATGTCAGGGCTGGTAGGTCACTGACACCACCATAGCTAGAAAGAAACGTCGTGCACTCCTTGGGTCCTTCTCCCGTTTTTAACTCATACCGGGGTGTGAGGCTCGCGAATCCACATTATACACAAAGCTACGTCACACAGACCATGCTTTGATCACCAACCACAAGACTTTGCTTTTCAACAGAAGCCTTGATCAATTGCCACTTACGCGTGCCACACTGGCAATTCACTCCATGCTACTGATGTCCATCGATATACAACCTCTGAGCTCGTACGTCTCAGAGAAGGGCGTTAAGCAAGAGAATAAATTCTCCACCGCCAAATAGATGTATATTTAATAGAGATCAATCAACACAGAATAAAATCCAATGTCAGACACACAATCCATTTACAAGTTCGTTCTGGGCCTGAACGAAACCGGAGGCACTTTCCTCGCATATCCATCGATCTCCAAGTACGTCTGGACGATCACCAACTGTTTCTCTCCTCTTGGTTGTACAGCCCAATCGCTGTCATCAGCAATCACCCAAACGATGTGAAGACTTCCGGTCTTCAACCACCGTCTTCATCTTCGACTCAACGTCGAATCAGTTATTCAGAATGGGATAAACCCGGTCCTTCTGAATAACCCGCATATATAATAAACACGTGTTATACAAACACAACATACGCCTCATTCCAATTCAGAATATTCTTTTATTCACAAAATCACATTCTTAGGGAAAGGTTCCCATTAATTTTATCAAAGATAAATTGTTCTAAATTTATTCTTTAATCTTCCTTTGGATATCATTTCAAACCATGTTATGGTTTTCCAAACTAGTCGGGATTAGCGAACCATACCGAAGTAAATATTTATTTTATTTCCTAATCCCAACCTATTCATCCCATGGAACAAAACTGGTAATACTCCATATCTAACACCACGGTGTTATCGGCAAAATTAATTACCATTTCACGTTCAAATCTAATTAAAGATTTAACTATCGCTTTGGAGCAAAACTGGTGATACTCCATTCTCGATCACTTTTCAGATTTGATAATTTAAATTATCAATTCACATTTCAATCTAATTAAAGATTCATTAAAACTCCACTTCGTTTTAATCTTCCCAAAAATCATTACCCTGTCTTTAACTGGGTTAAAGAACCAATGTCATCTATAACACGATTCACGACAAACCCAAATCACATTTGATATTAAATACAAGGCTCTGAATAGAAAATATACCGACTTATATTCAATATCAAATTCTGAAACCAACAAATATCGTATTGGAAATAATGATATAAATATATCTTTCAAATTCCCATAACAGTATCTGTAGAATCATGGAATCCAACATCGAAATATTCCAATGACAATTTCGATTCAAATCCACTTCCACTTTATATATATTGGAAATTCTGGTTATTTTCAAAACCAATTCAAATTCAATTTATTCATTTCAAAAATAAATTGATTTTTAATTCTAGTTCAAAACTAGTTCATTTCGATAAAAATATATTTTTGTCTTTTCAAATGTGGAATTTTACATCCCAGTTCTTTCCAATTCACATATTATGATTTTACACAAATTATTAATATTTTATTAATTTTATAAAGGCCCGTACAGTCGATTTCCATCAACGGCCATCGGACTGCACTTACAGCGACCTTTTCCAAATTTGATTTGGACATAATTACAAATCCAATCGTTAGATTTCAAATTTATAATATTCATTGGAAAGCTCTTTTCGATACGAACCCAATGGTTCTGGTTTTAGGAGAATCCGACGGTCGGATCTCCTATAATGTCCGTTCGAAGTCAATGGTCGAAATTCACGAACTACCGCGGCGCGGCGCATTCTATTCAGACCATTATATATATATATATATATATATATATATATATATATTTCGTCGATTTCCTTTTTAAGACGTATTTTATAAATCGTTTTAAATTCGATTTCAAAACCATTTCAACTCTATATTCAATTTCAAATCAAAATTGAATATTTCATATCATTACTATATAAATGATAATATTTTCAAAACGTTATATTTTGAAATCACTTATTTTCTATATTCATTATAAAAATGAACATAATCGGTATAAATAACGTTCACGTTAAAATGGCGCAACTCTAATCAACACGGCTTTATATATATTTCAATAAATTCGTTATTCTATTCAACAAATGAATATTTATTCTATTCAACACATGAATCTATATTTCTTTCAACACACGACCAATCTCAACACATGAGTACTGTCAACACACGACTATTTTTGTTATGTAATATATTTTATAAAATTATGGTATCTATTGTTTGATTTTTAATCAGACTCCACCGTGAAGTAGCTTCTAATTTTAAAACTCAACACATAAATAGTTTCAACACATGAACATCGTCAACACATGACTATTTTTATATTCAACACATGAATTTTCTTTTATAATATTCATTATTTTCCCGATTGGAACGAGGCCTAATCAATTACCATATAACGTTAATTATATGGATTCCACCCAACACATGTATATAATAGCAACGATAAACAATCAACCATCATCCAAAGTACACCACACAACTGCATAAGCATCAAATATAAATAATTAACGCTTACACAGCCTGTCGACCAATCGATCGACATACAATTAAATAATTGGGATTAGTGTACGCCAAATATCATCTCAACACCCGTGGGGGGTTTCAAATCAACAAACACAGATTTTTTTTTGTGCAGCTGGGCAATGTGTAAAATTTATCATCCCAATCAATATCAGTCAAATCAGTGTATATAAACAAATCGGCCGATTTGTTTATAAATATTCATTTATTCATATTCACGTTAAAAATTATATTTTCAACGATAACATATTTTTAACTACATAAATATTTTATTATCGATTTCACATCAACATCACAAACAAATTTCACAACACATTAAACAAGCATACAAGCCGTCCATGGTCTGTGGACGACGGGTGTCGGGTGCTACTAAGCACCGTCTGCATCCTAGTATATATATTTATAACTAGAAAACAAAATTTAAAGTGAGAAGTTCTCACCGACTAGCTAATCCAAACGCCTCGACTCTTCCTATGTAGAAATCTTTGTCGTTCTCGCCTTTTGTCACTTTCGTTGCCCGTAGCCACTACATATGTAAAAATCACATTTTTATATTGTTGCCATGTATATAAAAATCATATTTTTATAATCACTCCATATGGATAAAAATTCTTTTTTTACATCAATGTTCATATAATAAAGATTATATTTTTATCACGCTATTCTTCATATAAAGATTTCGCCTTTTCAAATATAAAGATTTCGCCTTTTCAAATATAAAGATTTCGCCTTTTCAAATATAAAGATTTTGCCTTTTCAAATATAAAGATTTCGCCCTTTTCAAATATAAAGATTTCGTCTTTTCAAATATAAAGATTTCGCCCTTTTCAAATATAAAGATTTCGCCTTTACTATCCATATAATATAAAAATCGTATATTTATAATTCTACTTTATAAAAATTACATTTTTATTCTTTCTATAGTATTAGTTATAAATGTCTAGTTAACTGGGAAATGTGTTGTAAATCTAAGATAGAGGGGGGCTTGGGAATCATAAATCTACATAATTTTAACTCTGCTTTACTTGCTAAATGGTTATGGAAATATAGATGTCCAGAAGTGAAGTCTTCTTGGAAGTCTATCGTTTCCAAATCTTATTATTCAAGAGGAGAGTTTTTTATTAGTAATGGTGGTAGTTGGGATAATAGTTTATCTCATTTTTGGAAATCCGTTTTGAATTGTTTTGACTTTTTTAATATAGGATGCAAAGTGTTAGTTCATTCAGGAAACCTTACTTATTTTTGGCATGATGCTTGGATATCTAGAGTGCAACTGAAAATTGAATTTAGTAAGCTCTTTAATATTAGTAGATTTAAGAATGCTTTAATTAAGGATGTTTACATAGCTGAATTAGATCCTCCGTGGGAATTCTCTTTTGATAATATTTTGGAGGAAGATTTATTAAGACAATTGGCCTTACTTAAAGCCAAATTAGCATTATACCATGTGGACATAAATAGTGATTCTATTAGCTGGGGTATGGATAAGAGTTTAGTTTACATAGTTAATTCTATGTATAGTTTTCTTAATTTCTCTGGTATATCATTATACCCCTTTAAATTCCTATGGAAGACTAATTCTACTCCTAAATCAAAGTTTCTAATGTGGTTGATCGTTCACAAGAAGCTCGATAAGATTGAGTTGTTAAAAAGGAAAAATGTGATATTTGATATAAAATGTTGTTTTTGTAATTCAGGGGAGGAGGATGTAGATCATTTATTTTTCTCTTGCGACTTTACCTTTTCTATTTTCAGTATGATTATTAGGATTTTCACTTTTGATTGTTTTAATTCCCTTAGTAATTGTATTGACTATTGGAATTGTTATAGATTAAGATACAATTCTAGACAGAAATACATATTGGATTCTTTAGTATTATTCATTAGTTGGTTCATTTGGGTTGAGAGGAACCAGAGGATCTTCCATTCAATCTCTGTATCAAAGGATAATTTAATCATCAACATAGTAAATTTCTGTTTGGCATGGATGTCCAATTCGAACTATAAACTATTTGGTAAATTGCAATTTGGTCGTTTTTTGTTAAAAGTAAGATCTAACCTGAGTTTATTCATTCGTATTAATAGCTATTTTAGATGTAATAGACCTCGTCTGGGATGCTGATTTCTGTTGTAATTTTCCTCTTGCTTGTTTGTTTTTATGTCTTCCTCTTACACATGTATATATGGGTTGATGCCTATATATATTTATATATATACATATATATATAGGCATATACTCATATATATGTGTAAGTTACTGATAATTTTGTTTCAATTTTTCAGTTTACAGGTGGTAGATGTAACTGTGGAGTTATTGGAGTTGCTGTTTTGGATTGACCGCTTTAGTTATGCTTTCTCTTTGTTATATTTGTAGATGTGGAGAAGGGTTGTTTGTATTTTTTAGTGATTTGCTTCACCTCTTGTTATACACATAGACTGTTAAATGTATGGGAATAGATATACTTCTTATCGGGTGGTTGCCTTGCCGGAATTCGATAATGAAGTATGATGGGTGGTGGCCTTGCCGGAACTCATCTATCTATTATCCCCTACATTACTATGTGAGGCTATCGTACTAGGTCTGTATTGGATATATTGTATTACATCTTTTATTATATATATGTGTGTGCTCTCTTCCTATTGGAAGATCACACATCTTTTGCTCAAAAAAAAATCTTTCTATAGTATAAAAATTATATTTTTATCCTTTCTATATGAAAAAAATTATATTTTTATTTTCTCTATTATATAAAAATCCGACCTTTCTATATTTAAAAATACGATCTTTCTATATTTAAAAATACGATCTTTCTATGTTTAAAAATACGATCTTTCTATGTTTAAAAAATACGATCTTTCCCATTCACAATCACCACCCTTTCCTAAACAAAAATCATAGCTCTTCGCTTTTACATTATAAAAATCATACCTTTATAAAATATAAAACTTTTTAATGCTATATATAAACTGATTTTACTTAATTCCTAAAATCCATTTAAGCTATATAAATAAATAAAGTAAAGTAAAAATCTTACCTTTTCGATTTTCAGCGAAGAGGGAGGTTTGAATTGAAGAAAGAGAGGATAAGGGAAGAGAGAAGGGATCGGTGGTGGCTTTTTGAGGGGCGTCAGGTCTTAACGGGGGGTGTGCGCTGACGCGACTGGAGGGGGAGGAGGGGGTCTCTGGTGGTAGTGGGCGGTGAGCTACAGGTGAGGGCGGAGGAGAGAATCGCGAGGAGAGGAGGAAGAAGATGGGGGAGGCGGCGCGGTGGCCGTGCCTGGCCGCGGCGGCGCCGAATCCAGGGGGGCGCGATGGAAGCGACGACGGCGGTTTCCCTTCCCCCCCCCCCCCCCCCTCGCCGCTCCTCCTTTCTCTTTTCTTTTTATTTTTTTTATTTTCTAGAATAAATGAAGAACGAGGGGGGCCAGAGAGAAGGTAAGGGGTAGAGGGGAGAGTTTTATTTTTATATTATTTTATTTCAAAAAAAGGTTGACTTTTTATTTCGACCTCGAAACGAGGCCCACCGCCTGTCGTCCATAGCTAATTGCCACCATTCCAAATACAATGGGATATGTATCGTAAGTTGATTCGAACGTTTCGATCAGTTTTCGTCAAAATTAACATATAACTCTACATATTGAATTTGAATGCGCATTTCAATTTACCGAGGCCACATACTAACTCGAAAAATTCCAGAAAAATATTTTCTAGCTTCATATTGACTATACGGTCCTAACAAAACTAGTTTCATCGAATTCTGAGACCATTTGAAAAATGGCCATTTTCCAGTCGATTAAAATCAACTGAAACTGGTCAAACGCATTTTCCTTTGCCACGCTCACATATTGATTCGAAAAATTATGAAATTTGGAATCTAGCAATAACTCGACATCGCGGACCCAACAAAAGTGGTTTCGTCGAAATCCGAGGTCGTTTGCAAAATTCCCATTTTTAAGGGCCTGAATTCCATAGCGACTATTCTGAATTTTCAACTGGACATATCTTTTGATTCCTGCTATGAAATTTCGATTTTTTGGATTCGTTGGAAAGATATTCTCAAATAGATCCTATTATTTTTGGGTTTCATTAAAATCCAGTTTATTTTGCACCCGGTACATTCATTTGAACTTTGAAATTGAATTATCGAACTACCGCGTCATTTTCAATTCCTTTTATAATTATAAATAAATATTTATATTCTAACGACGACGTATATAAATATATACATTCTAATCTATTCAAAATAAATTTCTCGTCGATATTATTTAAAATAATTCATTTTAAATGTTCAAACTTCGCTAAAATTGCCAAAATAAAAATTTTAAATTGGCTCGCATTTTCCGGGTTGTTACATATTAGGTAGTTAATTAATTAATTTATGTTAGTATTAATGACGTATATGTATATGTAATCTTGTAAAATGCATAACTTTTTCATACAAACTTGAAATTCAACGATTGAAGATGCGTTGGAACGTATCTACGAGAGCTTCACAATGTAACAGATTTGGATATCGTGACAATTTTTAGTGGAGGAGAATGTCAGATTCAGTCAATCGATCGTTTGACGATATTTAGAGAAACAAGCAATGTGAGAGCTTCTACTCAAACTGATTCTTTTTACAATTGTTATAATCAGAACTAGATATATATTGATTTCCTATGTTGATTTTTATTTATTTATCAGAAATTATTATACGGTGCATAGTAGCTCACATCATAATTGTTTGTAACCCCAAGGATGAATGGTTAATCATTTGTGTTATGATTCAAATGTGTTTCGTAAATATTTAACATATTAAAAATGATGTTAAATTATTTGTGATAGTTGAAATTGGATTAAAAATCCATTTACAAGTCGAACAACTTGTTTATGTTCACCCATTTTAAAGTGATATAAATTAGATTAAATAAATAACTTATTTATTAATTAATTAATTTTTGGTTGAAAACCCCACATGCGTATTGGGATGATATTTAATTTACACTAATCCCAAGTGTTTAGATTAAATGTTAATCATTTGATGATAGACCGATATAAGCATTAAATAATTATTTAAGGCTTATATGGATGTAAGTGCACACTGAATGCTAGAATGTTCGATGAATTGATGGTTGTTTACAGTTATTGTTGAATGTATGAAATCCATATAAATTTATTTATATGGAAATTGGTTGAATTTTATTCCAATCCGGAATAAATATGAATATTTTAATTATATAATATTCAATGAAATTTGAAGTTTGGTTTTGATGTCCGATTCTTGATTTACAAATAGATAATTAAATACCAATGAATATTTATAATGGAAACGAATGGATTTGAGTTAATTTTCATTTAATTATGATTTATTCAAGTTTATTGTGAAATGAATGGTATTTTCAAAATATGAAGCCAAGTTAAGTATATAAAAGTTATTTTAACTTGAACGTATTTTTCTATTGATTTTATTCATTTTATAATGGATATCGAGAAATTTGGATTTCAAAATCTGACATTTTGAAAATATTACTATTTTAGTCTTATAATAATATGAAATGTTCAATTTTGATTTAAAATTGAAATGAAAGTACAAATCGTTTTTTAAACAAATTTATAAACATTTTATAAAATATATTTTCAAATGAAAATCGACAAGATATATTTTATATATTTAAATGGTTTGAGTTAAACATGTCGTACAGCGACCATTTGCGAATTTCGACCATTAACTTTGAGCAGATGTAACGGGAGATTCGACCGTCGGATTCTCCTAAATCCGGAACCATTGCGTTCACATCGAAAAGATCTTTCAAATGAATATAAGAGGTTTAAATTGAATGGTTAGATTTGAAAATATATCCAAATAATTTTGGAAAAGGTCGCTATGGATGCGGTTTGGTGGCTCATATTGGAAACCGATTGTAAGGGCCTTAATAAAATTATTAAAAATACAAATAAATTATGTAAAATCATAATATATGATTTGGAAAGATTTTGGATAAAATATTCCATATTTTAAAAGATAAAAGATATTTTTATCTTAATGAATTCAATGATTTCAAATTAATAAATTGGATTTGTGAATGGTTTTAATATAACCATAGTTTCCAACGAATAAATTGGAATGGATTTGAATGGGAATTATATTCGAATATTTTGATATGGGATTCCGTAATTATACGGATATCATTGAGGAATTTAGAAGATATTGATATCGTTATTCCAAAACGATATTTTTTAGTTTCATAATTTGGTATTGAATGTAAGTTGATATGATTTCATTTTAAAGACTTATATTTAATATAAAATTGGATTTTCGATTTGTTGTGAATGGTATCTTAAATAATATTGTTCTTAAACCTAGTTTTGAAAGGAATAAATCTTTTAATTAAGATTTAAGGAAGTTTTCCAGTTTATTTAATTAAAATGGAATTGAATGGACATCGATTAATAATAATTGAGATGAGCTTCTGTGGGGAAGGCATTTACTATTTATGGAATTTAAAAGGCTTTGCCATTGTTCCACTCATAGAATTAGCTGGATACAGAGATTTATATCAATTATTAATTGTTCATATTTCGGTGAAGATTCCATATTAATGGAAGAGGATTTTGGGTTTTTCGTAAGCAATGTTTTATATGACATTTGTTCTTTAACCCAATTTAAGGAACGATTAATTTCCTAAAGTTGAATAAGCATTAAGTAATGATCTTTGAGATTAAAACTAAGTTGGATTTTATAATAAATCTTTAATTAGATTGCACGTGAAATGGTAACTAAATTTACTGAGTACCACCAGTCTTACTCCATGCGATAGTTAAATCTTTAATCAGATTAGAGACATTAAATGGTAATTAAATTTACCAATAACACGATGGGTGTTAGATATGGAGTACTACTTGATTTACTCCATGGAAGAATAGGCTGGGATTGGGATAATAAAATAAATGACTATTTCAGTAAGGCTCGATAATCCTGACTAGTTTGATAAACCTTAATTTGGTTTAATTTATGAAAAGATATTATAAATCTTTTGAAATGATTTCCAAGAATGGATTAAACAATAAGTTTAAATTAAATAAATCTATGAAAAGATTTGTGGGAATAACCGCCTGAGTAACGAATATTTGAATAAAAGAATATTCTAGATAGGAATAAGATGTATGATGTGTTTATATTTCACATGATTTTAAAATATGCGTGAGTTATCCGGAAAGACCGGTTTAACCCATTCTGAATAACTGTTACGATGATTAAAAGTAAAAGAATTGAAGAGGGTGGTTGAAGACCGGAGATCTTCACATTATTCAGGCTATTACTGATGTCTTGATTGGGCTGATCCCCCAAGACAAGGTAATAAGTGGTGGTCGTCAAGACGTACTTGGAGATCGACCGGATATGCGAGGACCACTCTCCTGATTGGACATATGGGATTAGGAATAAGGTTCCTCCAGTTTCATTCAGACCCAGAGCGGACTAGAAAATGGATTGTATGTCTGATATTGTACTTCGCGCTATATCCGTTGATCTCTGCTAAATATATATTTGTTTGGTGGTGGAGAATTTATTCTCTTGCTTAACACCCTTCTCTGAGACGTATGAGCTTTGAGGTTATATATTGGCGGAAATCAATGATATGGCATGGATTGACAATATGGCATGCTGAGATGCAGTGATCAAAGCTTTTGTTGAAAAGAAGAGCCTTATGGATGATGATCAAAGCATGGCTTTAAATAGCGCAGCTTCGTGTTTAGCGTTAACTCGCGAGCTTCGCGCCCTGGTATGAGTCAAAAATGGGATTAGTGACTGCAGGGAGTTCATGCATTTCTTTCTAGCTAGAGGTGACGTCATGATATGGAGCCCAGACATTTTACTTATGTGGATGATAGATATGAGGGACCTCAGATATGATTGGCCGACATACTGACTAGGTGACTGGTTCGATAGGACCGGGAAAGTGTTGTTCAGGAATAACCAATCCACAAACGTTACGTGTGGATCAGCCTGAAGATCCAAGGGTTGCCCATAGGTGTGATCTTGGACAACTTGCTAGAGGTGATCCGAAACCGGTGAGGAGAAATCCTTTGCCTTGGCTCATAATGGGAATCCAATTTCCAATACGTGACTTTTCAATTTTAGTTGTAAACCTATATGGTGACATAATATATGGTACCTATGACGTCTATATTTTATGCATTTATATTCGAAGTTGCATTATATACTATGCACTTATAATAATATAAAAAACATTTATTTTAAAACGTATAAAGTATGTTTGACTATTATAAGGTAAAACTCTATCCTCTTGCTTGCGTTGCATTGTGTGATGGGATCTGAGTCTTATAATAGCTCCATTTTTCCAAAAAACATTGCGTTGTTTATCATTTATTTCAAGTTTGGGTATTCACATGGAGTAAACCCGTTCCGTGATATACGACATGGTCCCGTGATCTACGTCATTTTAAAGTAAAATTTAAATAACTGCTTTAGCTCTTGCACCAGTCCCATGACTAACCTGAAGTATATCGATTCAACCTAAATTCTGGGTTCCTATATTTTCCACACGGGCAGTCAGTAGTTTTGGTTTTGCAGATTCTTTTCTTTAACGAGATCCTGGATTCCAGTTGGAGCTATATTCGGAAAGCTTTGTATCTATGTATTGCTTTCAGTGTGTTAGCTGATGTTTTCCGCTGTTATGTGTTGGAGAATGGAGTTTTGATGACAGCAACCTTATTTCAGTTATCATTGATTATAAAACATATACTAACATTTATATCTAGAATACACACACACACACACACACACACACATATATATATATATATATATATATATGCAGGATTTTTATATAGGGCTTAAATACTGAAGACTGTACAGTTTTAGAGTTTCAAGAGATTCAAAATTCAGAGAAGATTCAAGACTCATGAGTAATCAAGTTATCATGAGTTCAAGAGCTGAAGACAAATATAATAATAGAGTCTAGTTTATATGTAACACTCTGAATAACACACCAGGTTCAAATTCGGAATTCTGTTTTTCAATTTTCAAAATTCTAATTTCAAATAGTTTTCTATCTTTTGGTTTCAAATACAAATTTTAAAATTTATATAAGTTTATATATATTTATATAGTTATATACTTTTATAGTTTTATATTTATATAGTTTTAAACTTTATAATTATATAATATATATTTATGTTTTCATACGATTTTATACATTAATATACTCATTTATATCACTAAGTTTTAATTCAAGAATTTCCAGAATAATATATATGTTTAAACATTTGAAAAAATCAAAATTCAAAATTTTACACATGACTATGTCGACATATATATATATACACACACACACACACATACACACATCTATGTCGACATATAACTGTCAGAAATTCAATTTTCAAAGGAAGTGTCTTTTCACTATTTGTGATGTTCTAGAACGTTGCAACCTTTCAAATCTAATAAATAGGGGTTGATTTCGAATTTTTTAACCATTCTTCTTCTCCATCTTCACCCTTCTTCATCCCACCATTATTCATTATCATTTTATTGATTTCTACACTTCTACTTTGCTGATTTCTATTTTAATTATATAAAACTTCTTTTCTCTCTCTCTACTCATAACTTTCTGAATTGAAGCGTTATTGAAGAGTTATAGGGTTGTTGTAATCATTTGAAAGTGTTTGGGAAAGGGTGTGTTCCTTGTAGCCCTGAAATCAAGGAAAGAGAGCGGTGGTAATCTTGTAGTCTTGAAATCAAGAGTGGTTGGAGCGGTGTTAACCTTATAGCCGTGAAATCAAGGGGATTGTACTTGGATAGTGATATTAATAAAATTCTGCGCAATCCAGCGTTGCGTGGGACTAGATGTAGAAGTTACGCGAACCAGTATTAAGTCCGATATGTTCTTTCCTTTTTCTACATTTTATATGAAACGACCCGAACTTCCCCGTGAAGGAAAGAACGGATTGCTTCGAGGACAAGACGAATCAGAACACAAACAGAAGAACATTTCATTGCTTATTACAACAATTTCATCAGAATACAAGAATATAAAAGAGTATGAATAAATATTACACATTCGAACAATATCAAAGATTTAAATTACATTTAAATACATAGCAGCGGAAAAATAATACAAAACACAACTGAAAAGAATATACAGATACAGAGCTTTCCGAATATCATTCCAGCTGTAAACCAAGATCCTGTGAATATAAATCTGCAAAACCAAAACTACTAGCTGCCCGTGCGGAAAATAGGGGCACCCAGAGTTTAGGTTAAAACAAAAAACACCAAGTCAGTCATGTGACTGGTGTGAGAACTAAAATAGTTATTAATCTTTATGTTAAATCAGATATATCAAGGGACCACGTCGTATAACACGGAATGGCTTTCCTCCCAAGAATACCAGTGCATATAACAAAACAGCGCAATGCTTTTTGGAAAAATGAAGCTATTATAAGACCTACGTCCTATTACACAATGCAACGCAAGCCAGGGGATAGGGTTTTCCCTTATAATAGCCAAACATGATTGGTACGTTAAATCAAACCATTTGATACTATTATAAGTGCATAGTGTATAAAACAACTTCAAATATAAATGTATCAATCCTAGACGACATGGGTACCATATATCATGTCGTCAATACTAGGCTCTACAATCAAAACCGCAAAATGTCGTATTGGAAGTTGAATTTCCATCTGTGAACCAAGGCAAGAGATCGTCCTCACCGCTTCGAGACTGTCAAGCCCGAGCCTCAGGCAAGTACTCTGTCAAGCCTTTAGATCGTCAGGGCCGGTCCACTCGATGTGGATTAAAATGCCTGAACACTGCGTTTCCCCGCCCTATGGGGCTTAAACTGGTCATATCCCAACCAAACTATCGGCCCCGGAATGACCGATACAACCGAGGCGCCTCGCTATCCATCATCCACATAAGTAAAATGCCAAGGCTAGTAAAACGCTGACACCACTCCTATATAGAAAGAAACGCATGCCCTCCCTGATGTTCTCTCCCATTTCTGGTTCACACCGAGGGTGTGAGGCTTACGAATTAACACCACACAAAGCTACGCTATATCAAAGCCGTGCTTTGATCATCAACCACAAGGCTCTGCTTTTCAACAAAAGCCTTGACCACTACATCTCAGCATGCCACACAGGCAATTCACGCTATGCAACCGATGTCTGTCAATAACACAGAATGAAATCCGATGTCAGACACACATCCATTTACAAGTTCGTTCTGGGTCTGAACGAAACCGGAGGCACCTTATTCCTCCCCATATGTCCAATACAGGGGAGAGGCCCGCGCATATCCGTCGATCTCCAAGTACGTCTGGACGATCACCACTTATTACCTCGTCTTGGGTGTACAGCCTAATCAAGACATCAGTAATCATCCAAACGATGTGAAGACCTCCGGTCTTCGACCACTGTCTTCATCCTCGACATATTGTCTAATCAGTTATTCAGAATGGGATAAACCAGGTCTTTCTGAATAACTCGCGTATATTATAAACAAGTGTTATAAAAACACAGCATACGCCTCATTCCAATCCATAATATTCCTTTATTCAAATATTCTTATATTTTGGGAAAGGTTCCCATTAATTTTATCAAAGATAAATTCTTTAAATTTATTCTTTAATCTTCCTTTGGATATCATTTCAATCTAATTAAAGACGCATTAAAACTCCACTTGGTTTTAATCTTCCCAAAAATCAATATTAACGATTGTTTAACTAGGGAAATCATATCCTGTCTTTAACTGGGTTAAAGAACCAATGTCCTTTAAAACAAGGTTCACGATAAACCCGAAATCACATTCCATTCCATCAGCCTTTAACCGTAAATTAGCAAGTAAACAATCCCCTAAGTATTAACCCCGAAGGCCGAAACCAACATCAGATTAATACTCAGGAAAATCAACTTAACTAATCTCCAGTTAGTTTCTGATTTTTTAAACTCCGTTGGGTCTAAGAATAGTATTATTAAAGATACCATTCACGACAACCCAAATCACATTCCATTAATTATGGAATCTTCACGGAAAAACAAATCAATATATAATCGATATCAATTTCCATATACGACCAATAACATAAATGGAATAACGACAACGCCTCTTAAATTACATATGTATTTACAGTTTTCCTCCATAGAAGTTCACTTCGATTATTATCAAATCGAATTCCATTCAATTCCAATTTAATATATTAAATTGGAAAACGTTACCTTTGAAAATTCCCGTTAAATCTAAATAAAAAGATTTATAAATCCCAAATCACATTTCACTGTAAATCGGGTTAAAGAATGAATGTCGTTAAAAACACAGTTCACAATAAACCCAATTCACATTTGCCTCTAAACGTAAATTAGTAAGAGAACAATCCCCTAAGTATTAATCCCGAAGGTCGAAACCAACATCAGATCAATACCCAGGAAACCATTCAACTTAACTAATCTCCAGTTAGTTTCTAATTTTCTTAACTCCATTCGGTTCAAGAACAGTATTATTAAAGATGCCATTCACGACGAACCCAAAATCCAATTTGATATTAAATACAAGGCTCTGAATAGAAAATATATCGGCTTATATTCAATATCAAATTCTGAAACCAACAAATATCGTATTGGAATAACGATATATATATATATATCTTCCAAATTCCTCCACAATCTTCGTATAATCACGAAATTCAATATTGAAATATTCCGAGCATATTTTCGATTCAAATCCATTCCAATTCATATATTGGAAATCCTGGTTATTTTTAAAACCATTTCAGATCCAATTTATTTATTTAAAAATAATAGAATCTACTTGAAAATATCTTTCCAACGAATCTGAATCAATATGTGAGTGTGGCGAAGTAAAATGTGTTTTGACAACTTCAATCAATTTGGATCGACCAGAAAATGACCATTTTTCAAACGGTCTCCAAATTTGATGAACTTAGTTTTGTTAGAACCGTATCGTCAATACGAAGCTAGAAAATATTTTTCGGGAATTTTTAGAGTCCGTATGTGGCCCCGGTAAATTGAAATTTGCGTTCAAATTCAATATATATATTTATATTTTAATTTTGATGAAAACTGATCGAAACGATCGAACTGGCTTACGATAGATATCTCATTGCGTTCAGAATGGGGGTAATTAGCTAGGGGCGATAGTCGTTGGGTTTCGTTTGAAGGTTGAATGGAAAGTCAACTTTAAAGGAGAAATAAATTAAATTAAATAATTAAATTATATATTAATAGCCCCCCTTTTCCTCTTCTCTCTCCTCTTTCTTCAAAAATCGATTTTTATATAATAAAAAAAAAGCGGCTGGCGATCGACTCCACACCACCACCGCCCTCCGGCCAGCCGCCCCCCTCGTGTGCGCCGTCGTCGGTGGTACCCCCTCCTTCTCTTTCCTCCGTCCCCCTCTTTATCTCGAGCCCTAACCGATTTCAAGCCCTAAACAGCCGCCTCCACCTCCTAGAAACCCACCTCCGCCACACCTCACCTGAGCATCCACCTGCGCCCTCTCCTCCACCATCCTCCTCCACGTCGAGACCTACAGACCAGGGCGCACACCCTGAAACCGCCGCCAGTCCCCCGAGTTCCCCCGTGCCCATCTGCGCCCCACGCCAACAACCACGCCAGCACCACCAACCCGACCACCGCGACCGCCTGAAGCCTCCAGCCACCTTCTCCGACCAATGACCGCCGATAGTGAAGCCCCCCTCGGAAAAATCGAAATAAAAAGTAAGTTTTTCCCTTATTTATATGTAGTTAGTTTTTATAATGTTTTTTTATAAGATTCGCTTTACTTTATATATATATATATATATATATATATATAATAGCGAAAAAGGTTTGATTTTTAAAGTAGACATTGATATAAAAGTATGATTTTTATATAGTAGAGATTATAAAAATATGATTTTTATATAGTAGGGATTATAAAAATGTGATTTTTATATATTAGAGATTATAAAATTGTGATTTTTATATAGTAGAGATTATAAAAATATGATTTTTATATATTAAAAGCGATAAAAATATGATTTTTATATATGAACAGCGTGAAAAGAACGCATTGGAATTTTGGGCAAATCTGAACCGTTCAGAAATAAAGAATGGCAGAGTGGAAACTAAAGGTGAGAACTCCTCACTTTTATTTATTTTCTAATTAGAAATATATATTAGGATGCAGACGGTGCTTAGCAGCACCCGACACCCGTCGTCCACAGACCATGGACGACTTGTTTGTTTGTTTGGCATGCCTGGTAATAGGGTGCAGCATGATAGGGGGTTCTCGCCATGTGGTTTGGTGGCGAACAGTGGGCTCTTACCCCTACATGTCCCTGTTTAGGGTTGGTTGCAGTCGAGAGGCTGACCGTAAAACAAGGCAGACTGGGGGATCAGGTGGGAGCCACGGTGGGTATTACCTACTGTTGTGGGGATGAAAGGATGGTTGCAAAGCCTATCGGATTTCGTCTGGATGTCTCATTATATTTATCTGTTTTTGTATTTGTGTTTGATTATGTTTCTATGATCATCTCTGCTTTGCGTGATTCATATAGTAGATCATATAAGTTTTAGATTTTCATAAATTCTTCGAAAACCTATTCACCCCCCCCCCCCCCCCCTCCAGTATTTGTTTTGCCTTAAGATACGCCTTCCGCATTCTCTAACACTACGTAATTTATTTATTCTCTGATTATTTTGATTCCGCTATATAATTATTTTCCGCACTCTGATAATCTTGTACATTGATGTAAATTGTTGAAATAGCAATGAAAAATTCTATTGTTTTGTGTTCCAATGCTTCTTGTTCTCAACCTATATGTATTCTAGTTCGGTTTAGGCCAAGCGGGTTTCGAGTTGTGTCAACGGCTCGACCTCAAGCTCAACAAAATCGACTGGATTTGGCCCTTTAACTTTTACCACTTTGAGATCAGACCACTCAGATCGGCAATGATCGCTTGATCGAATCAATAACCATTCCTATGAACCATAGGGATTCGAACCGACTTCTCGCTAGCAACTCCGGTTAAACTCGGGATCCTACTTCCACTCCTTGTTTTGTGGTTCATCTAAGCTCATTTGCAACTATAAATAGACCATCATATGACTCGTTTGGGGAATCTTCTCTTGGCTTTTGGACAAAATACAACGCAAGGACATAGCCATAGCCTAACTACAACTACTTATTCTCTACATTCTTATAATGAAATTGGAATTGTAATGGTAATCAAGCCGTATAAAGAAGATATCCAACCATAGTGGACGTAGGCATACTTGCCGAACCGCTATATATCTTATGTGTTTCATATACTTTTCTACACTTTTCTACACTGTGTGACTGTGATCTATGATGTATTATGTGATTGTTTTCAGGATTGCATAAAATATGGGTGCTTCACTCGATTGACCAAAATCAAGTGTCAACACAACAAAAATCTTAAAATCCATTTGAAGATGCAGTTAAAATATGCATAACTTATTTAAATAACTAAACAAAAGCACATGAAGTGTTTTCCATGAAAGTAGCATGATAATAGCATAAGATGCAAATAATATTTAAAAGAAATAATTTTGGAAAATTGATTGTACTAAGGACAACTATTTATAAATATATACACTTCCAGGAGAGAATAAAAGTATTATCTTCTAATTTAATTTTCTTAGTGCTTGTTTAAGCTATGTTTTACTTGTATGGATGAGAAGCATTTGTAGTTGATTTTAGTTGTTAAGGTATGTAATCAAACTTAAAGGGAGAAATATAAATTCAAAGGGAGCATACAAATGTGTATCAAATGTACTCATTTTCCACTATTAAGATTTTTCCCATTGAGTTTTTTCTTAGAATGATTTTGACGAACATTATATTGATCTAAAAGTATCAAATTCCATTTGATTATTAAATTATTAAACATTAAGTATTATATTGTACTCTTTTTCCTTCACCAAGATTTTTCCCAAATGAGTCTTTTCTAATAAGGTTTTAACGATGTATTATCTTGATTTATAAGTATCAAACATCTTTTGATGCAATAAATTATTGAAATGTATCATATTATATTCTTTTTCATTCATCGAGTTTTTTCCCACTGAATTTTCCTTATTAGGGTTTTTGAAGACGCAACATCTTAATCTGGAGATATTAGATTTATTTTCAATGAAATAAAGATCATAAAATATGTCATTATACTCCTTTTCCATTATTAAGCTTTTCCTTGATTGATTTTTCTTACTAAGATTCAATAAGATACCATATTTAACTCGAATTACCAAACTATTCAAGAGGGATATCATTTTTAATATGATATCTGTGATTTTCAAGTTGTGCTCTTTCCTTTATCCAAGGTATTTTCCATTGGATTTTCATAACTGGAGGATTTAACAAAGCAATAAACAATATCTATATCGGCTGAATAGATATACGTTTCAAAAAAGACTACTTCATTTTATCAAAGCACGTGATTCTAACTTCAAACCTTTTGGAAAGTAACATAAAAAACTAACTACTTTGTTAAAGAGTTTTTTTAATTTTTTGGAAAGGATGTTACAGATTATCTCCTTAAAATGCCCAACGTTCTCGTTAGTTCATTATCACTCATCACTCAGGCAATGTGCATATAACCAACAACGGTACCACACCATCGACATCCACAACATTACACACATTTCCAACTGTGTATAAGCTTTTATATCAAATGTGACAAACGTGAAATTCGAACGCATGACCTCTAAAAAAAACATTCACTAACTATGATTTTGTTTATTTCATGCCACAAAAGTTGTTTTAATGTTGTATTCTAATTTTATTCCATACATCTTTAAATATGAATTTGCTATAATCCCAAACCCAATAATCCTTCATCCCACTTAGACATTGTTACGTAATTAATCAAACCGACTGTTAAGAATGTTTAACTACTGTAAGAGGGACAAAATTAATTGTCTAAGCCAATTAATTTCGGCATCATATTCACGCATCAGATATTTGCTTTGTGTTTTCTTTCCCCCTCAAATCTATCCAATTTCGATTCTTTCTCAACGCCATTTTCTCATCCGCGATTTCTTCCCTTCATCTTTTATCTAACCATATTCCTCTTCTCGCTTTCTTCGTAAACCGCGGACTCTTTCTCTCGTTTTTCTCAAAAATTTCGTTAACTTTTGACATTTTGAAGATCTAATCGATCAACAGTTTGTTGAAAATTTTAATTTTAGTTGCTAATTTAAAAGTTCGAGAATTAAATCTCAAATCTACTGCATTCAACGAATATTCTGTCGCTTGCTGCATTTTTTAGACCGATTTCTCTCACGCCTTCTTCGTCGTGATGTTAAAGGTATGACCGTAATTGTCTCGCTTTTATACTTGAATTGAAGTATTTCCGTTTAATATGTATTCATTGAAATGGCAGATGATATGCCTTTAATATTTGGTTGCTGTATTTCCATTTGACAAATGAACTTGTGGCGTGATAAAAACTAAAAGATTTTATACTTGAATTGAAGTATATAAAGCTCTGTTATACTTTGCTGTCATAAAAGGAGGGACTCGATGAAGTTTCTAAAAGCTCAAAGTAGGGTACACTTAAAAAGAAGAAGGGGGGGGGGGGGGGGGGGGGGGGTGACAGCGCTGTAGCATCAATAGGAACTTAAGCACTAAAGCTATAAATGTAAAGCTTAGACAAAGCCTACAGAATGAACCTTGTAAACTTAATTGATTTACTAATATGATAATCTTGTTAGGATCAAACTTAGATTGTCACTAGGGAATTTAGAGTGAAGGACTTCGATCTGCTCCGCTATATTCATGCAGTTGTTTTCTGAAACTGTGGTCATGTTTTAGTATCCAACCTGTTGGCCGTTTGTATAGATTACTTGCCTTAGATGGCTTCTTCTTAGTGTTGTTTCATTACAATGATGCATTTAGTTCAACAGCTTTTCCTTCCTTCATACCTTTTTCCAATATCTATACCTCTCATATGCAAACAAACGTCCATTAACTTGCAACATGATTTGATTGTGAACATTGTTGCAAGTACTAACTCCACGGTATGAGCTCCACAAGACAAGTGAATGTTATATTCTCCTGTTAGTAGCAAGTTTTTTTTTTTTTTTTTTTTTTTTTTTTAAATTCCCAAATTTTAAAGCTACTATATTGGAAAAAACATCAATATCACATACACAGGAAAAATCATAATAAGTTGATGTTTTTTAATGAAAAAAAATACATAATTTTGTATAAAACGGACGACTGTACAAATATACAGAGTTCGTCAGGCCTGCACTTTCGAATTTTAATTTTATTAATACAGCTAGAGCAAAAATTAAAGGCAAATATTACGATTTTGCTTCCAGTGGTGATATTACGTCTTAATATTAAGGCTAATATTACTTTTTCAATTCAGGATCCTGAATTGGAAACGTAATATTAAGAGGATCTTGGGCATCCATTTATTAGGCGCTCAATCCTGAAGTCTATTTAAGAGACGCCAAGATGATCAAAATCCATCCCCCCACCGGTCATTTTAATTTCAGCCTTTTTTTTAATTAAATTTACCATGTTTATAAGTCGGACGCGTATTAAATAAAACATAGTCTATTGTCCTGAGAAAATAAGGTAGGCCAACAAGTTTTGAGTGGATCTTGGATATAAATTATCAAAATATTCATCACATTTGACGGACTTGCTCTAAAATTTCCTTTTTGTATACTCTGAGTTTGATGTTTTTCAATTGTCCAAAAGTTAATAGTAAGAAAATTAAAATTCCACTGATACCGCAAAATTTTATGCCCACTATATAATGATAATGTGTTTTAGTTTCTTGCTTAGAAAATATGTATTGAGGAATGAATGTTTAGTTTTGACATCTAAATGAGTAAATAAGTAAATAACAAAAAATTAACATTACATTGATCTTACTTGTTGTATGTGTATGTGTGTAACTGATTCAAGTCAATACACCGATAGTATGTCATTAGTTTCAAGTTGGTTTACATGTAAAATTCTTGAATTTCTACCTTTCAAGTTACTTTTATTTTCTTTTAACGTACCCAATTTTTTTTTTAAAATAAATAAATCTGATTTAAAATAAATTTTAGCGAATAATTTTATATTTTATATTAGTCGGTTTTCCCACCGACTGTTAAATCTACTCTGTACTCTCTCTGGTCCCTGTATGAATTAATTTATCGTTTCTAACAATGCTACCAACTGTTAAGCCTGTATTACCACTACCTTAACTCCATCCAAATCAATGAAAGTCATCACTAATTTATCATTAATCCATGGATCAAAGCAAAAGGGCATGGAATCCCCATTCGCAATGATTATTCAAGTCAATGATTGTTCCATTTAATAGGCATCCAATCCTAAAGTCTATTTCATAGGCAAGAAGATGATCAAAATCCATCCCCCAACAGTCATTTTAATTTCAGCTTTTTTTTTTTTTAAATTTACCCGATTTATAAGTTGGACGCCTATTAAATAGACGTTTGACCATTAGAGATTTTTGTTCAATTTAACATGTAATATTCAGCAACTTGAATATTACGGGTTTAATCCACTCACTGGAGATGCTCTAATGAAGGGCTTACCAGCAAGTTTCAACTCAAACAGATAAAATGCAGTCTATTGTCATGAGAAAATAAGGTAGGCCAACAAGTTTCGAGTGGATCTTGGACATAAATTATCAAAATAATCATCACATTTGACAGACTTGCTCTAAAATTTCCTTTTTGTATACTTTGAGTTTGATGTTTTTCAGTTGTCCAAAAGTTAATAGTAAGAAAATTAAAATTCCATTGATACCGCAAAATTTTATGTCCACTATATAATGATAATGTGTTTTAGTTTCTTGCTTAGAAAATATGTATTCTGGAATGAATGTTTAGTTTTGACATCTAAATGAGCTAAATGAGTAAATAAATAACAAAAATTTAACATTACATTGATCTTACTTATTGTATGTATGTGTGTGACTGATTCAAGTATACACCGATAGTACATCATTAGTCTCAAATTGGTTTACATGTAAAATTCGTGAATTTCCACTTTTTAAGTTACTTTTATTTTCTCTTAAAGCACCCAATTTTTTTATTAAAAAAAAAAAAATCTGATTTGAAATAAATTGTAACGAATAATTTTATATTTCATATTAGTCGGTTTTCCCATCGTTATGAGGTGATACAGTCAAATCTACTCTATACTCTCTGGTCCCTGTATGAATTAATTGATCGTTTCTAATAATGCTACCAACTTTTAAGCCTGTATTACCGCTAACCTTTAACTCCATCCAAATCAATTAAAGCCATCACTAATTTATCATTAATCCATGGATCAAAGCAAAAGGGCATGGAATCCCCATTCGCAATGATTGTTCGACTGTATATTAACTAAAGACTCGCTTTAAGAATCGTTTTTCAAGTAGAAAAGCTATTATTTTCAATTTTCATCTTATTAAAAAAAAAAAAAAAAAAAAAAAAAAAAACTTTTTTGAGTAATATTTAATTTTAAACCACCAAGATCGTTGGTTAAAAATTGATGTAAGAGATTTCAGACATACAGCCTTTTTCGGATCTGTAAGGTAATTATAGATCCGTCGAATCTTCATCTTTTGATCTGCAGATCTGAAAGGTATTTTCAGAAGAAATCAGCACACGTCTTATATATATTTCGGAAGAATAATTAATTCTACAAAACCAAATTAAGAGCGAAGTCACTACCAATAGATACAAGGTAAAACATCGGCGAAGAATACATATACAATTAGATTCAGATCTATGCGAGCTGATCATAATACCCTCTCCTTGAATACTCATCAGGATCCAAAGCCACAATAACATAAATCGCATACACGATTCCAGGAACGTAACCAAGCATGGTCAACAAAAGGCAGATGCAAAATTCCAACTATCAACAGAAAATAAATAAAGTCAAAATCGAGTTGAATCTGAAAATAATTAAATCAGTAAATAAACGATGAAGATTTATAAAGAAAAAAAGGTGAGGCGATTACGCTGCAGCAGCCATGGCTGAGGAAGACGCCGAGAGGAGGGAGGACGATGGCGATTAGAATTTCTATGAATCTACAGCAGCGATCCGACGCCATTTACTTTGCTTTCTGTTTTTCTCGATACTTCTTGCTTAAAAGTTGGGTTCGAAACTAAAAATCTGATGTGCTATTCGTCAACGCAGTAGGTATAACACCCACCGTAAATATTTATTGTATAAGCATTTCTAAAGATACATTTATTGTAATAAAATCTTTTACAAAGTGTTTATGTTGTTTTAATCGTTCTTTACAGCTGATATTATTTACTATAAAAAGAGAATGTTACATAAAAATAACTTATTTTAATTTTGGTGTTTGAGAACTTCTAATAAGAAAATTAGCTACTAAGTAGAAAATGTTGAAGCAACTATTTGTTGCTTATAACTTAATCAAATATTTTTGCTTTGAAGTTAAATAACATCCAAAGACTTCTACTTGTAGGTTACTACTCAAAAATACATAGAATGTACTATTATAGGATAATTTTAAGGACTTTCAAAATAATTTATTACTAAATGGCCTCTAAGTCATTTACTACTATGTTTGCTCGTGGCAAGAAATGTAAAACAAACAAAACCAAGTGTTTATGCACTACGCGTATATATATATTTTGATATGGTTTTGCAACTGCAACCAATAATGCACTAACAACAATCAAAATCATTCACTTTTTTTAAAAAATGCATAAAGGTTTGCATTATTTAATAATGAAATTGTCATAGAAATATAAAGGCTTACTGTAATGACATGAAATTTTTGACATTCGAAAATCAATACTAATACATCATCGGTATTTGCATGCCACAAATTCAATTGTTGGAAATCCAAATGGTTACGGAAAAAAAAAAAAAAAAATAGAATAGAACATAATATTATCAAAATTGAATAATATATATTAATCTAAGTATCTTTGTAATGAAAATTTTAAATAAATATATCAAATTTTTTCCTAGCTTAGCCTAAACAACTATAAACACATGTTTTGACAAATGGTGAAAAGCAATAAACCTAGCACGAAAAAAGAAATTTATTCCCATAATTGATCAAGATTTCCAACTATTCTTTTGAAACTCCAAGCATCTTCAGCAAATCCTATAAATACTCAAATTTGACCAAAGTAACAAAAACACATAGATTAGACTTGGCAAACTAGCATGTGGTACTAATTATAAATATAAATGACATTGTCATAGGTTGATGATGAGGTCAATTTTAAATCTTTAAAAAGAAAAGTATCTCATAGGATCGTGTGCACATAAAGATGAGTGAATTTTTTTCCTTCTGATAACTTAAAAAATCATTATCAAATCATTTGATATTATTCTTAATGTTTATTCTTTTGGAAACCTTTTCAAGTAAATATACTGACATAGCCGAAATTGTTACATTGATAAAATGCATCATAATAGGTGTACAATCAATTTCGTAAAAGACACGTATTGAAGATTAGATTCCAACAATGACAACGTAATGGGCCGCAAATCCATACCCTTTGAGTTGACTAAATACTCCACACGTCCAACACAAATCGCACAGAAATATGAATCATTATGGATAAAGAAGAAAAAGATAGTAGAACATAAATAATAATACAGAATCTCACATTGTAGCAAAATAAAATATATAATATATATAATAGATTTTTAAATACAAAATTCTATACCATCATACATATTAATCATTGGAGTACAACATAGCACATCACAGCGGAAATAAACAGTAGATATCTAACGCTGAAGTCTCCTGCTCCAAGCTCCTCCAAGGGTATCTGTAAACACCTAACTTGACTGCCCGTACAAATTTGGGCACCCAAGAGTTTATGGTAAACAAAACAAATAAACTCTGGGTCCGTCATGAGACTGATGTGAGTAAACTCTAATCACTTGGCTTACTTTGAAAATCCTTTCTAAAGAAAAGATAATCGTAAGTCCACACATAAACATGAATGATTTTTACCTTACGATAACCCAAAATATTCTTTGTATCAAAACTATTTTGATATTATAATAGTGTCTAATCAATTAAATAGCAGTCTCGCGGAACACTTGCATCTATTGCTCAATATACATAGTATACAATCAAAAACCTCAGATGCTTATTGGAGAATGAATTTCCAACTATTACAAGGTATGAAACCACCTTCTGATAGTGTATCTCTAGAGAGAATACACTGGGTTCAACAAGAACATCTTGCAACCCGGCCACAAATGACCGATCACTCATTCCGCTTGAGTGTACCGAATGTATTATCGCCAACGGTTGTGATCAACAACTGTTTCTGAAAGCATACAACAGCGATAGAAGAAGAACAAAAGATTTTTCTCTAGATCAGGTGATAGTACACCTTAATGGGTGCAACCCACATAGTCATGTTGCTTGCCCAATTTTTGTCATTTCCCTGTTGATGAGGCTTGAGTCTACGATTAACTTTTGACCATTTCATTCACTTTGAATGCCACATTGTCAGATCCACAAATCACTAATTGATTTGCACAAATCACTAATTGATTTGCACAAATACACTCTGGGTGTTAAGCTAAAAGAAATTTTCTTTTCCGCCACCATACTCGGTTCGTAAAAACAAACGTACGTAATCATTGGAAATACTTTATCAAACATTCATCTATACAAGTTCGTTCTGTGACTAAACGAAATCGAAGGCACTATTCTATCTTGGGCAATTTCTAACTTGGATTAACAAAAAAGCCCTTGCACTTTACTCCGTCTTTGATTATCTCCGAAATAATTTGATTCGCAATGCTTATGCCTATACGGAGTGGTTTCGGATAATAAATCGAACCAGTCTCTCCATATTGGCAACGATAACATTTAATTGGATAGAATTTCGATAGTTGGTTATTTAACTACTGAAGAAACAAACATTCATTCAAATACATTATTTTCAAAAGGAAATACTATTGATTTGCACCAAACAATCACTGGCCATTTTTAATTAATATTTCATTAATTAAATTCTTTCCAATATTCATTCCTAAATCTCCTTACCGGGATATTTTCCAAACCCACTTTGGATTCTCACTATATTTGGGAAAACCTTTCATATTTCACAAGGTATTTTATTTTCTACACTTAGAAAATATTATATTATCAATGGAAAACATTCCATTCACTTATCTTTTTTACTGAACCATTTATATTATATAGTTAGAAAATATTACATTCCAAACCCATTTATAAAATATTGATTTCAACCAAATCCATTTCACTACTTCTCATTAAGTCTTATTAAACAATTTGGTTTTTAATTCCATATGCAATTGATAAACCGATTCTTAGTTACCAATTTTTTTTATAAAATTCTAACTCTTTAAATTTTCGAAAATTTCGCTAGTGTCTCCTTTGCTCGGCTTAATCGGTACAACTACATATTTCCCCTCTAGGCCCTTTCCATTCAAAAGGAAAATAAAAACGCCAAGCGGCTTACCTAATAGAATCATAAAATTCTCATACTCAATTAAATATGTACCTTTTCCGAGCATTCAATTTATTTTCTTCATTCACTTCATTCCAAACCTTTCTTGCATATGTTCTACCATTCCAAATTTATTTTGAATCAATTCAATACTTTTAATTTAATCAGTTTCCATCCGCTAATTAATATTCTAATCAGCTCCTTTGCTTAGACCACTTTGAATTTGAACATATCACGTTCAAATATATTTTAATTCGCTTATAAAACCAGTCGAATTCCATTTTTAACTCAAGTTTCATATTCGATTTCGAATTTAAATTCACAAATTCAATTTACTTAACTAAAGTTAAGTAAGAACCAAAACTACATTAACTAATTAACTCAAATTAGTTTACTTCCACTCCATAACTCAGAATTTGGTTTTGATTTCAAAAATCAATCAACTTTGTTCACTTGAGTTCAAATTTACTTAACACTTCAAGTTTGGGTTTTTCTAATGGAAATCCGAATTTTATTCACTCAAAATCCTTGTATTTAATTTAATAAATCATTATGGTTTTTAATATACCCCGATTTTTTTGGAAATTTGATTTTGACATAACTCAAAATCTATAAGACGAAATCCATAATTTTCTCTTCCATTAGAAAATTATTATTCAATAGACTCGAGCGATTCTTGTTTCAAAGAAATCCGACTTATATTGAGTTACATATACTTAACTGAGGTTCGAAAAGTAAAACTACGAACCGCCACGTCGCAACGAACTTGTTTTAATTAAATTTAAATATAAACATTTAAACTTCGTTTATCAAATCAATTCCAACCTCATTCTTATATAGTTTAATATAAATTAAGCCAGTTTTCCAAATCATACTTAAAATTTTTGATTATCCTAAATCTTCAATTATTTCGTTCAAAATTCATCACCTAGTTATAAATTTATTCACAATATTAAATTCTAATTCCTATAGAAATAAATTATTTTATAAAATCTGGCATAATCGTATTCCAATTATAAATCCCTTGGATTTATCTCAATTCAGTTTATATTCGAAATTCCGGAATAAAATCTACCGTTTCCTTTTCGAAATGATTTCCAATTCCTTTTTATTCTAATAACTTCCATCGTAGAAATTCTTTTACTTACAATATCTATTATAAGTTCAAATCTTTTTTATGGCCAAACATTACTTATAATATGGTATATAATCCCATATCGACTTCAATCTATTTATAAGATATTGGTCAAACCAATATAATTTTACTCTTCCTATTTCATTGTATATTTATTTTACTTCTTTATAAGTTCCTCTTTTGAATAATTCTGTTTAAGAAAATATTTGATTATTAGAAAACTTATGTATATAAATATAGAATCTAATTCATATTTTAAAATATTAGAAATGCTAGCTTCTAAAAAAAACATTAAATTTTAAATTATAGTTTCTACTATTCAAAATTCCTTTCGGGAAATAAATTATTTTTATAAAATCTGACATAGTCGGATTCCAATTATAAATCCCTTGGATTTATCTCAATTCAATTCACATTCCGAACATCAAAATGATTATCATCATTTTCTTTTTGAAACGATTTCCGATTTCCCTTCTTTAATTCACTCTTGAATTTACATTCCCAAATTATCTAATGATAATTATTTCACTTTATTTATAAACGTCGTTTATAAATCTACCTACTTGCTTTAATTATTAAAATAAGTTTATTTTTCATGGCCTATTCGAAATTCGATTTCTATTATTTCCAACAAAATTCGTTCTTATGATATTTTAAATATCAATATTTAGGGCAGTGCTATTCAAACATCCAAACACAACAAAATCTATCATAGAACATCTAACACATCATATATCACTGTATATAAATGAAAACAAACAATAATAAATTTAAGAAATATAATTGGATCCCTCCAACTTCTTTTTTCTGCATCCACAGATGTTAGACTACATAAATAATACTAATCCTGCTTTAAGGCAGGATATCGCGATATAAAGGGTTATCCACTATTATGCGGGACGTATAGGGTTATGGTAACCCAAAATTTTATAGCTCTAAAATAATCTTATTTTATTAGTAAATTGAATTATATATATATATATATAAAGAGTATAACTCTTTGTATATACATAAAATGGACGGTTGAATTGATATGCGCGCGCGCGCACACACACACACACACATATATATATATTTGCTTGTATATTGTGTAACTTAAAACATTTGTTAAGTGTTGTAAAATGGGCCAAGTGTTGTAATAAAGGCTAATAGCAAACCCTAGGGGTAGAGACATTAGTAGACTAAAAAGCCTAGCCGTATACCTGTCTAATGTAATAAAAAGAAAACCGACCACTATTTCTCTCATTCTCTTGTTAAAAACTAAAAGAAATCAAAAAAGGCCGAAAACCTAAGAAAGAAAAATTGGGGCAAATAAAAATAGGGTGTGTTTGGCACAGATCCCTGTTATGGTTTTAAATTAGGATCAGGTCCGATCATAAACTTATTGTAAATTTAGTCCCTATTTTTCGAAAATTCACTAAAAAATAAAAAAAATACGTTAATTCATATTTAAATCAAACATGGACTCGACAAAAAATTCAGATCCAAGAACCATCAAACAAGGCACCCAAAAAAACAACAACAAAAAATATAGTTAAATGCATAAAGTATGCAGATATTTGTATTTTTCCTACATATATCCGTGCATGTTTTCATGTTGTGCATCTTTGTTGATTTACTTGCATACATCGGTGCACGTATTGCATAATTCTTGCATAAAAGTGTGCAACAATCCGCAGGCTAATTTTCACTTAAGTTTTCTTCGTGCAAATACATGCATACATGTGTGCAAATATTTCAAATAGTTGCACACATGTACGCAAGTTTCAGCCCAGATTTTCAAGCCAAAACAGCTTATGCAATAGTTGCACACTTGTATGCAACTATTGATAATAGTTTCATACATGTATGCAACTTTTTTTTAAAAATTTGCGTGGACTTCTGAGAATATTTCCCAATTTTAGATTATTATTTTTACCTGATAGCGAAAAAAATTCTGGCCAAAAAAGGGAAAAGGCAGAAGTATGAAAATAGGGGGCGGATTTGCATTGAAACTTAGGGAGGGACGTGGTTTCTATTTTGATAAGTTTTAGGGACCTGACGCTTATTTTTACTAAAAAATAAGGCGCCTCGCGCCCATTCGAGAGGAAAACAACAGCAGATCCGAGGAGCTTGAGTGCAAATAGAGAGCTGAAGAAAATATAATCGAAGATTAAATCTTGGTGAGTATATTTCTTTTTAAATCAGCATTAAGTCCTATTACAGGCAACTTTCTACATGTTAAATCGTGTTATATGATCGGTATAATAAGAAACGTGCATGTCGTTTACTAGATCGACTCATGTATTGATGGTTCTATGATTGAATGTCTTCATAAATATGATGGATGTATACTTGCATGATTTGAATGGATTCATATAAATGTTTGCTATGCTAGAACAGTTTGTACAAATCTGAATAATAATGAAAAATTACTTATATGCATTGTTATGGAGTAGAATTGAGCACCTAGAAACAAGTAGCTCGAGCAGATGGCTTTTGAGCTTATTTGTTTCTAGGGATTAGAGTATAAATAGAGTGGTGGAGAAATTCATGCGTTGAACTGTTTATTACTTGATTTTCTCTAAGTCAATATTTTATATATTTCATAAAGAGAAGATAAATGGACCGAAGATATCCCAATATCTCTATTCTATGCACATGGCAATGGAAAAATAATCATAATTAGGATTCATATAATTTTATAGGATTCGTATAATTTGAACCGCTATTGCAAGATAAATTTATAAGTGGCATTAATTTTCTTTTTTTTTTTGAAAATGTAAGTGGCATTAGTTTCCGCTAATGTAAATTGTGAATGCTTGGTTTGTTGGTGAGTGATGTGTTGTTGAATGACTGAATAGGTTGATTACTTTATGAATGGTTATTGTATATCTCCAATGAATTGATTTCATATATATATATATATATATATATATATATATATATATATATATATATATATATATACATATACATATACATATATGTATATAAATAATCTACTAGTTGCTTATAAAATCTGAAGTGCAAAGAAAAGCTGATGACACTTGACTATTATGTGTAAATTGGGGTGTATATTAATGCTTATTTGGGTATTCATGTCGGTATTGGGGAATGAATACAAAGGGGATAAGTAACGGGTGAATATACACTTCAAAATTACATAGATATGAAAGAATATATATATATATATATATATATATATATATATATATATATATATATATGGGAGGATGGGAAAGCATGTTAAGGCTAGATAACATGATGGGTCCTCTGGCTTGCTAGATTATGCATGGATATGATATTGGAATAATTCTTTTACTTAAGTTTGAATAAGTAATTTATTCTTTGAAATGTGAATTTGTATATGTGCGTGGATATGGGTGTGTGTGTGTGTGTGTGTGTGTGTATGTAAACCATAAAATATTATAACAGATTGTAATAATGTTGATCAAATATTGCCAAGAAGATTGATTAACTAACCTGATCATATATGTTTTATGTTTATACACTTGTTTAGGTTGATTAGGATATGTTTGCTAATCTCTGAAATTGGTTAAGTAAAATGTGTATTGTTTAGGGTAAATGTATAACCAGTCATACATATTTATTAGGACAGTTTCATTATAAAATTGAATGTCCTATTTGACTGTAAAACATGTTTTTTCATAATTTAGTGAGCACACACCATATATGTTTAAACCAGTGTAGAACATGCTGCACGATTTATAAAATACACTCACACTAGACGTTTTAAGTCTGACCCTGTTGATTGCCCGTGCAATCTCCTGGGGTGTCTCAGTCAAATAAGGCAACTCAGGAAATTCTATTTCAGGCATGGAGATTATTTTTCTGCTACACTAAGAGAGGGTTATTAGATGCTTGGAAATCCTTAAATCTATTACAGTGCTGTTGGCATTTAAGAATTGTGTTTTTATGCTATTTTGATTGTATTCTTATATTATGGCAAAACTGAATTATAGTTATCATATGTTTAGTGTAGACAAATGGATGACAAAACATATGTGCAGTAAATTCATGGGGATAAGTATCAAATTGTATATACATTATACAGATCTGTTAGAGTATGAATGCGGGCTAAAAATGATGCCAAAACATGTAATTTAATATATGATTATGGCATTATTCAACATGACCACTGATTAAAGGAATGAATTGATCTAAAAAGCTTATATGCCTATAGTTACTTATAACGGCTTAAACAAAAAAACGAGAGTCATTGACTGATATATAAATGTATTCTATATTGTTAAATCAGTCTGTTAATATTGAGAAGAACATATGGTTTTGAAAGCTTTTATTACTTCTGTGCATTTGTGGCTAGATAAGATACGGCCTGTATGATATGTTGAGGTAAACCATATCATATAATCATTATATGAATATGGCTTTTACTTGAAATGAGCCAGTTTGTGCCTGTAATGGTTTTGGGAATTTGTCGTGGATTCCAACATGTATTACTGTTTTAATTAAGTTGATGTTATATTTTTTTGTATTTAAAATAACATCTGCTATATATGTTTTTAAATGCATTTCGAGTTAAACTGTGCTATGTAATGCTAAAATTAGTTTCTTGAAAGTGATTTGGAGGGGCAGCTAAGCTGCATAGATTGAGATATATGGTTTAACTGGGTTCCTTACTTTACAATGCTGTAATCATGTTAAAAACCGAATATGTACATGTAATGTAAAGGTTTGGGAAATAGACATGCATGTAGTAAATTCAATGATATAAGTAACTGTTTATATGCATGTTCTGTTATGTAAATGCATAATGTATATTTGTGTAGCAAGTAAAGAGGATGCACATCTAGCAAATGTCAGATATATAGTGTAACTCTGAAAATTTATTTAAACACTAGTATGGTAATATATAAGTTTTAAGACCATGCTAGACAAGGCAATAGGTAGATATCATGGAAACTTAATCCTATATAAGAATGTTATTATTGAGTTGCCTATTTTAAGGGAAATGGTTGATAAAGAAAACAAGTTATTTTAATCTTGTTTATGATGTGTAATGATTAATTATTTTTAATTAATCTACTGCCCTTTACTAATTGATTTAACTATGATATAAGTAAAGGAGACTTGTATACCTTCTTATATACAAGTTATAATTTTGTGTTAGACTGATATTTTTATATTGGTTAAGGAAGGATCCTGAATATTTTTTGATTGTAAAAAGAAGTTGACCCAGTAGTTTATACAAATTATAAATAAAAATGACTTTAAATTTGGTTAAAAAATTTGGGTAATAGGTTAGGCTTAGGCTTTCAGGTTTATCTACAGTTTGATTCCAATTTTATATTCTAATTTGCTTTCAGGTTTTTATGAGTGAGTGAGAGAGGATACCAATGTATTTATAGATGCAAACTAGTAGTAAGATATTAAGTAGCTTAGGCTTAGGTAGATTATAGACTATCTTAAGGTTATTGAAGTGAAATGCTAAGATTTACCTAGCTGTGTATATATCTTCTTGACTGAAAGGGTGCAGGTTCTATCTTTTCATACAAAATGCATGGCAGCATTCTTAATTGAAATGCACATATCCAACTAGCCATATGCATATCAGAAGGTAGTGGATTATAGGATACTTAGTAGTTGTTATTGCCCTTGATTGATTGAAATGATTTTTACACTAAAAGTCTCCTCTTGTATGTATATAGATGTCACGGCCATGTGCAAAAGATGGTTCTAATAGCTAGGGTAATAGGTTAGGCTCCTTATTCATATTTCCCTTAGCTTCTGTATACATTGTAGGCTATGAAATTTACCATAGACTTGATGTGTACATGTAACAACCCGGATTTTCAGAACTAATTTAAAAATTTTATTTTAGCTATTTTAATGTATTTTGGATATTTAAAATGGTTTATTTTAAATAATAACAACTAAAAATTTATTTAAATCGAAGTTAGAACGTATAAATGTATTTTAGTTAAAAAAAGAGCCTGGAACGGCGCGGTAGTTTGAAAATTCGATTTCAAATTTCAAATAAATGTACAGGATTCAAAATAAATCGGATTACAATAAAAGAAAAAATATTTGAATCTATATTTATATCTTTTTAACAAATGTGAAAAATCCAGATTTCATAACGGGAATAAAAAGTTATGTCCAGTTTAAAATTTAAAATAGTTGCTATGAAATTTATATATTTTTTATATAATATAAGCCCTTAAAGGTAGCCATTTTGCAAACGACCTCCGTTTTCGATGAAACCACTTTTGTTGGATCCAAATGGTCAAATTTTTGCTAGATTCCAATTTTCATAATTTTTGGAATTAATATGTGAGCGTGGTGAATTTAAACGCGTTTGGTCATTCATTTTGAATTTAATCGACTGGAAAATGATCATTTTTCAAATTGTCTCCAAATTTGACGAAATTAGTTTTGTTAGAACTGTATCATTTAAACATAGCCAGATTTATTTTTATGGAATTTTTGGAGTCAGCATGTGGCCCCGGTAAATTAAAATGTACATCAAAATCAATTTTGAACGTTAAATTAATTTATATTTTAATTTTGATGAAAACTGATCGGAACGATCGAATGGGATTACCGGACATATCCCATTGTGTTCGGAATGGGGGTAGTTAGCTAGAGGCGACAGTCATTGGGTTTGATTTTCGTATTAAGAAACTGGCATTTTTGGAATTAAATAATTAAAAATATATTTACATATACCCCTTCCCAAAGTCAAACCCTAGTCAATAGGGGAAAACACGGTCAAGGTCTCTCCAGCCGCCGCTCTCAACACTTCAACGGCCGATTTCTTCAGTTTTTGATTCCAAATTTATTCCAATCCTCGCAATAAAATTCAAAAATTATAAAGAGAATTTCGTAGAGATTTTCCTCGGCTTTAAATCCATATTGGTGAGATCCTATATCGTTTTGTATTTCACTCAGAATTCAGGCCCAAAGGGGCAACTGTCGAATGCGATTCAGGTAATAAGGAGGCCACCGGACACGGCGCCATCGCAGGTGGAGGTGGAGGGCTCGAAGGCGCAGTGTGTGGAGGGGGAGGATCGACCTCCGGCGGTCGGAGCTGTGAGCGGCGACGAGATTTCTGATTTGAGCTCCAATCGGGTCCAGATAAATTTATACAGTGAGTTTATTTATTTGTTTATTTTAGCTTAACTAATTTAATTTAAATAACATAGTATAAAATCTGTTTTAAAAATATAAATACATAGTATAAAATCAGTTTTGAAAATATAAATACATAGTATAAAATCAGTTTTAAAAATATAAATACGTAGTTAAAATCATTTTTAGAAATATAAATACATAGTATAAAATCAGTTTTAAAAATATAAATACACAGTTTAAAATAATTTTTTTTAAAATATAATGTTTGAAATAAAAATATGACTTTTATTATATGAATAGCGTTATAAAAATATGATATTTATATATGTAGAAGCATAATAAAAATATGATTTTTATTATATGAATAGCGATGTAAAAACATAACTTTTAGCGATATAAAAATATAATTTTTAGTGATATAAAAATATTTTTTTTGATGATATAAAAATATAATTTTTAGTGATGTAAAAATATGATTTTTATCGTATAAAGGAAATATTTTTAGTAAGTTAAAAATATGATTTTTAACTAGTGTATAACATGAAAATATTTTTAGAAAGATAAAAATATGATTTTTAGCTTATGTATACTATTTATAAAATGGTCATACAAATGAAAATTGATTGTTAGTTAAAAATTTGATTTTTTAATGTATGTATGTTATTTATAAAATAGACATGCTGGATTTCTGGAAAGATTTAAAATTGACAATCAAAGAATGACGGAGTGGAAACCGAAGGTGAGAACTCCTTCTCACTTAATTTATTTTACAGTTAAAAATATTTTAGGTTGTAGACGGGGCTTAGAAGCCTCTGACATTATTTATTGTACAAACCATATTATGTGATTTGAATTATATGGAGTTCAACACTAGAATTCGCACATTCACATAAATTGAAAGCGATGTATGGATATTACCGACACACGGATTCCATACTCCGCGAATAGCCACTTATGGCGCCGTAAATGGCATTGGGGTAGTTGATTATTTATTTATCTGGATGTTCTGCGTGATTTGATTTTGATTGTAAAATTGGATTCTGATTTGGATGTGAATTGGTTGGTGTAATGGCGCGAGCCAGTATTAGATGAGGGATAAGACTAGACCTTATTCAGGTTCTAGTATCGTGCCGTTATGCTGTCGAAATTTTCTAAAAAGTGTTAGAAAAATTTAACTAGTTGAAAATATCATTTTTATCTTATAACTGTGATAAATAAAATAATTATTGGGCAGTTAAAAATAAGTTTACACATCCATTTACAAGTCGGATGACTTGTTTATGCTTATCGATTTTTATGATATCGATTGGGACGTTAATTTTTACACCTCGCCCAAGTGCATAAATAATAATAATTATTTGATGGTTGAAACCCCGCACGGTTATTGGGATGATATTTGACGTACACTAATCCCAACTGTTTAGTTGTATGTCAATCAATGGGTTGACGGACTGTTGTAAGCGTTAGTAATTATTTATATTTAACGCTTATGCAGTTGCGTAATGCACTCTGAATGATGGTTGATTGTTTATCAGTGTTGTTGTATACATGTGTGTATGAAATCCATATAAATAACATTATATGATAATTGACTGAGTCTGATTCCAATTCAGATAGAACGAACATTTTAAAATAACGAATATTTAGAAATAATATTCCGTAAAGGATTAAAATGTGATTTTATTGTCCGATTTGGGATGGACACAAAAATATTGGTATATATGAAGCCATGTTGATTAGAGATGCGCCATTTTGACGTGAAAGATATTTATATCGGTTTTATTCATTTTTATAATGAATATCGAAAAGGAAATGATTCCAAAATCTAATATTTTGAAAATATTATCATTTATATATTATAATGATAAGGAGTATTCAATTTTGATTTAAAATTGAAAATGAAGTTAGAATCGTTTTAAAACGAATTTATAAACGATTTACAAAATACATTTTAAATGGAAATTGACGAAATATATATAATGTATATATTTAATGGACTGAATAGAACACGCCGTGCCGCGACCGTTCGCGAATTTCAACCATTGACTTCAAATTGATATTACGGGAGATCCGACCATCGGATTCCCCCAAAACTAGAACCAATTGGGTTTGTATCGAAAAGAGCTTTTCAACGAATATTAGAGATTTGAAATCTAACGGTTGGATTTGGAATTATGTCCAAATCAAATTTGGAAAAAGTCGATGTAAGTGAAGTTCGATGACCGTTCATGGAAATCGACTGAAAGGGCCTTAATAAAATTACAAAAAATACCAATAATTTGTGTAAAATCATAATAAATTATTTGGAAAGAATATGGATGGAAAATTCCACGTTTGTAAAGATAAAAATATATTTTTATCAAAATGAACTAGTTATTAACTAGATTTTGAAATCCAATAATTTTTAAATAAAATAAATTGGATTTGTGAATGATTTTAATATAAACAAAAATTTCCAATGAACAAATTGGAATGGAAATAATCTTCGGAATATTTTGATATTGGATTATGTGATTATACGGATATTGTTATGGAAATTTGGAAGATATATATATCGTTATTTCCAATACGATATTTGTTGGTTTCAGAATTTGATATTGAATATAAGCTGATATAATTTCTATTCAAAGCCTTGTATTTAATATCAAATAGGATTTTGGGTTTGTCATGAATGGTGTCTTCAGTAACAATGTTCTTAAACCCCGTGTGAAAAAGAATAAATCTTTTAATTAAGATTATTAGAATTTCCAATAATATTTAGTAATTGGAATAAAATGGGATGTGAATTGGGTTTATTGTGAACTGTGTTTTTAACAACATTCATTCTTTAACCCGATTTACAGTGAAATATGATTTGGAATTTATAAATCTTTTTATTAAGATTTAGTGGAAATTTTCCAAAGTAAAGTTTTCTAGTTTAATATATTAAATTGGAATTGAATGGAATTCGATTTGGTAATAATCGAAGTGAGCTTCTGTGGAGGAAGACTGTTAATATATATGGAATTTAAAAGGCTTTGTCGTTATTCCATTTATATTATTAGTCGGATACGAAAATTGATATCGATTATATATTGATATGTTTTTCTATAAAGATTCCATAATTAATGAAATGTGATTTTGTGTTTATCGTGAGCTGTGTTTTAAATGACATTGGTTCTTTAACCCATTTAAAGACAGGATTTCATTTCTAACATTGTATTTCGAGCTGTATTGTTGATCTCTGCTAAATGTCTATCTGTTTGGTGGCAGAGAATTTATTCTCTTGCTTAACACCCTTCTCTGGGACGTTCGAGCTTAGAGGTTATATATCGGCAGAAATCAATGGTACGATGTAGATTGTCGATGCGACATGTTTGATTTCCCAAAGTTAGACAATCATTAATATTGATTTTTGGGAATATTAAAACTAAGTGGAGTTTTAATGAATCTTTAATTAGATTGAAATGAGAATGTGATAATTTAAATTATCAAATTCGGGAAATGACTGAGAATGGAGTACCACCAGTTTTACTCCAAGCGATAGTTAAATCTTTAATCAGATTTGAACGTGAAATGGTAATTAAATTTACCGATAACGCTGTAGTGTTAGATAGGGAGTATTACCAGTTTTTCTCTATGGGACGAATAGGTTGGGATTGGGAAATTAAACAAATGATTACTTCGATAAGGTGCGCTAATCCCGACTAGTTTGGATAAACCTTAATTTGGTTTGAATTGATATCCAAAGGAAGATTAAAGAATAAATTTAAAGAATTTATCTTTGATAAAATTAACGGGAACCTTTCCCTAATGATGTGAATATTTGAATAAAATAATATTCTGAATTGGAATGAGGCATATGTTTTGTTTGTGTAGCACTTGTATATATTATATGCAAGTTATTCGGAAAGGTCGGGTTTATACCCATTCTGAATAGCTGATTCGACGATAAGTCGACGATGAAGACGGCAGTTGAAGACCGGAGGTCTTCACATCGTTTGGATGACTACTGATGTCTTGGTTGGGCTGTACACCCAAGACAAGGTAATAAGTGGTGATCGTCCAGATGTACTTGGAGATCGACCGAATATGCGAGGACCTCTTTTCTATATTGGACATATGGGACGAGGAATAAGGTTTCTCCGATTTCATTCAGACCCAGAACGAACTAGTAAATGGATGTGTGTCTGACATTGGATTTTATTTTGTGTTGATTGATTTGTATTAAATATATATTTGTTTGGTGGCAGAGAATTTATTCTTTTTCTTAACACCCTTCTCTGAGACGTACGAGCTCAGAGGTTATATATCGATAAACATCAGTCGCATGGCGTGAATTGCCCGTGTGGCATGCTGAGATGCAAATGATCAAGGCTTCTGTTGAAAAGCAGAGTCTTGTGGTTGATGATCAAAGCATGGATTTAAATAGCATAGCTTTGTGCATAGCGTTAATTCGCGAGCCTCACACCCCGGTGTGGACCAAAAACGGGAGAGGAGCCCAGGGAGAACATGCGTTTCTTTCTAGCTACAAGTGGTGTCATGGTATGGAGCTCAGACATTTTTACTTATGTGGATGAAGGAAAGCGAGGTACCTCGGATATATCGGTCACTACGGGGATGTTGGATGACAAAGTCGACATACTAACTAGACTTACGCCCCATAGGGCGGGGAAACGTATCATTCAGGAATTGCCAATCCTCAAATATAAGAGAAGACCGGCCCTGGCAGATCCAAGGTGCAGTTGCGGCTGTAGCCTGAGACATGGTAGGTTAGAATGTCTCGTATTCGGTAAGGACGATTCCTCGCCTTAGTTCAGGATGGAGATCCAACTTCCAATATGACATTGTTCGGTTTTGATTGTAAAGCCTAGTATGGCGATGTGATATATGGTACCCAAGCAGTCTATGATTAATAAATTTATATTTGAAGTTGTTTTATACACTATGCACTTATAATAGTATCAAATGATTTGTTTTAAACGTACCAACCATATTTGGCTATTATAAGGGAAAACTCTATCCTCCGGCTTGCACTGCATTGTGTGATGGGACCTGAGTCTTACAATAGCTTCAGTTTTCCAAAAAGCATTACGTTGTTTGTTTATTGCACTGGTATTCTTGGGAAGAAACCCGTTCCGTGTTATATGGTGTGGTCCCTTGATTTACTTTATTTCTAAAATAAAGTTTTAAACAACTGTTTTGGTTCTCACACCAGTCACATGACTGACCTGAAGTTTATTGTTTTAACCTAAACTCTGGGTGCCCCTATTTTCCACACGGGCAACTAGTAGTTGGGTTTTTGCAGATATTATTTTCATAGGATCCTGTATTTACAGCTGGAGCTATATTCAAAACGCTCTGTATCTGTGTATCTCTTACAGTTGTGTTATGTATTGATTTTCCGCTGCTTTGTAATTTGAATCTCTGATATTTATCAAATGTATACTACTTATTCCTATTCTGTTATATTCTTGTACTCTGATGTAAATTGTTGTAACAGCAATAAAATTTTCTTCTATTGTGTTCTGATTTGTCATGTTCTCAACTCAATCCGGGCTTTCCTTTACGGGGAAGTTTGGGTCATTTCAGTACATGTCTACAAACTTAGTACCTAAGCAAATATCATCCTATTAATTGTTTTATTTATGTTTTTCAAATCAGTTCAATGCTATATCTTCTTGTAATTAATTGCCAAGTCATAATTACTTAGATGTGAAATAACTAAGTATTTATTTATTTATTTTATTCATATTTGTTATTCTATGTAAACTCATTATTTACATGAATTAAAACAAGTTTGAATTCAAATAAAAATGTAAGAACCATATTTACTAGTGTTTATACACATTATATATCAATATAATTGTTTAAAATATACCCATAGGATTTAAATAATCATTACTCTAATTTCTATCAAATATTCGAATTCAATATTATTTATTGTTTTAACAAGAGTTTAAAAAATACAAAGCAAAACAAGAAAACATTTCTGCTTGTTTTACATCAGTAAAATATTTTAAACTATTTAAATATGTATTATTCCTGAATTTTCCCAATCGTTATTATTCACGATTTAATATTTTAACTCAATTATTGAAATAAATCTATAACAAACTGTACTATAAACTCATTCAAAAACCAGGATGTTACAATACCAATCAAATCGGTTACCAATTATTTGTTACCACTTTCATTGGTATCGGTTGGTAATGGTTGGTAAGTGGTAATATGGTAAAAATGTCCAGCCCTATTCAGAAGAATATTTAACCCTACAAAACCAAGTTAAGAACGAAATCACTATCAATATATACAAAGTAAAACATCCGCCAAGAATACGTTTACAAATAGATTCATATATATATGCTAGCTGATCATAATACCCTCTCCTTGAATACTCTTCAGAATCCAAAGACATAATAACATAGATCAGATACACAATCCCAGGAACGTAACCAAGCATGGTCAGCAAAAAACAGATGCAAAATTCCAACTATCAACAGAAAATAAATAAAGTCAAAATCGAATTGAATATGAGAATAATTAAATCAATAAATAATTGATGAAGAATTAAAAAACGGGTGAGACGATTACACTGCAGCAACCACAGATGAGGAAGACGCCGAGGGGAGGGAGGATGATGGCGATTAGAATTTCTATGAATCTACAGCAGCGTCCTAAAGCCATTTACTTTGATTTATGTTTTTTCTCGATTGTTCTTATTTAAAAATGGTGTAACGACCCGACAGGGATTCGACACCTGAATTCTGACAATAATACATAAACCTTGTATTACCTGCCAAAACTCTAGTATCGAAAACCACCAGATAGTTATTAGAAAGAATTTAGAGGGTGGGATAAGAAAGAAAGAAATATTAGAATAGGAGAAGAAGGAGATCCAACATATCACAGAGTCTCACATCGCAGTGGAACAAAATATAATATAGAAATAAATCTTTATTGAGAGCTTTGAAAATATACTTACAATCATCAGAGTACATCACACATCTGGACAGTTATAATAATATGTCCTCATATATCACACACAGAGGAATAATATAACACCATATGTCTGAACTTCTCCAACACGTCTTTGGACTTCATAGCATTCTATGACCTGAACCTGCAGACCCGGGCTAACCCGAGCATTACAAACACTGGGTCAGTCTGGTGAACCAGAGTGAGAAAACCCCTTAAGTTTAAATGTATCACACAACTTGATTTTCTTAAGTTCAAGCTTTTCTAAAAGAAAAGGATAATCGTAAGACCAGTGCACACATAACCACGGACGGTTTTTACCTTACGATAACCCAAAATAGTTTTTGAAAAACCAATACTTTTCTGATATTATAATAGTGTCTAAATACAAATAAATAGAATCTAGCAGAACGTTTACATCTCACGCTCCACATATATAGTATACAAACAAAAACCGCTGGCGCTTATTGGAGAATGGATTCCGACTATGGCAAGGTATGGGACCACCTACCGATCGTGTATCTCTAGAGACGAATACACTGGGTTCAACAAGAACGTCTTGCAACCCGGCCCACACATGACCGACCACTCATTTCGCTTGAGTGAATCGAATGTATATCACCAACAATTGGGAGCTACCCACCGTTTCCCGACAAGGGACAACATCGATAGATTAAAGAAGCAAAATGAATTTTCTCTAGATAGGTGATTATACACCCTAATGGGAGCGAAGCAATAGCCATGCTGCCTGCCCGATTTTTGTCATTTCCCGGTTTATGAGGCTTGAGGTTTGAATTTCCTTTTATCACATCTGATCACCATTCACTTTGAATGCCACATCGTCAGATCCATCAGATATCACTAATTGACGTCCACAAAAAATATTCTAGCTAGGAGCTAACCAACTAGGATATGTTTGAAGAAATCGACGTACGTGGTCCTTTGGAAATACTTTGTCAGACATTCGTCCTTACAAGTCATCCAGGAACAGGATTAACCGAAGGTACCCCCTACCATCCTAGGAATCACCCTATGGATCAGTAGCGAGTAGTCCTTGCAAACCGCAAAATCTCAACCATGACCGAATCATGTCAGAATACCCCTGTATTGCAACCCAGAGGTTATTAGTCAAGTAATCCTTCCGCTTATGAAGATCCACGGTCTTCAATTGCTCCGTCTTCAATCGATGTCTTCATGTATTCGCTGGTTGGAATGGTTTTCGAATATAATTTCGATCCCGGACTTTCCATACCAACAGCGTATTGGCCATGATTTTGATAGTCGGTTATTTAACTATCAAAATAAACAATCATAAAATATAAAATAAATCCATTGGTTTATTTCACAGTGTCACTTGGCCATTAAGACAATATATCAGTAGTAATACCAAAGATAATATATATTTTATAATAAATATTCTCAAATCATTTAATAAAATCTACTTAAAAGAAATATCTTAAAGTCCTGCCCAATTTCTCGTTACTATCTTTCAAAAACATTTCCACTACATTACTTACCATTTATACTGACGAGATTAATTCACTTACCATCGAAAAACAATTGTTACAAAATCTCCTTTTATTTTGTTACCACGGAAATATCATTTCCTACTCTCACACCCCTCTTTATTTCCTTTTATTTTGAAAACTCATCATATATCGAAATTCTTCAAATAAGGATTCACTATTATTTCCCAAAAATAATGTGCTTTAACAACTCCACTATCATGATTCATACCATCCTTCGACAATCCTGAAGTCGTTCAAGTTGGGGTATTTTAGTTACCTCTCTGACCTTGATCAACAACGTTCTTATCTTATGATAAATATGAATCGTAAAAAAACCTTATATTCATTTTGATATCGCTTCACTATTGAACCAAAAGTATGATTTTATAAAACCCTCTTACCTTTTTAAATCTCCCTTTTTAACCACATGGTTATTGTTGACACATTAGCTTTTCAACTTTAATCCCTTTATTAGTTGGATTTTTATTTCAAATCCTAATACTAAACCTTTTACTAAATTCAATTTTAGAAAATCCCTTTTTAAATCCTTTAAATCATTTCCCCCTTTTTTTTTATCTCATTTAGTTAAACAAATATTCACTAAATTATTTAAGTAAACGACATATTCTAATTTAATCTAATAATTAATTACTGATAAAATGGTTAGCTTGGTAAATCTTAAAACATGATTCACCATTAATCAACCTCAATTCGTATTTTTCATTTTGAATTAATAAATAACATTTATTAAATCCGAATAATCTCAATTACATCGATTACTATTAAATAAATAATAATCTATTTCTGAATAATCTCACTTTAATTGTTCTTAAAAACAATAAATCCTTGTTATTACTCATCAAGTTAATCCCAGCCTACCTGCCCATCAATCTTAAGAATCCACTTTATAAAATTTATTTAGTAATTACGGTGGAGCACGTGCTTCGCACACGGTAGATCTTGGTATATAAATAGCGGTTAAAACAACGATATATATATTTCCTTTTAAAACTTTATTTAAAACTATATTTAAAATCTATATTTATTTGTAAACTGAATTTCATAACTTTATTATTATCGATTCACCTGACGGTAAATCGAACATAATAAAACAGTTTGAAATTTGGCCATCCGCTAGAAATTTCCCAACCAACATCACAATTGGTTAATAACCAAACAAAGGTTGAATTTGGGTTTCACAATCAACAACCAATTCTATAGGCTAATCATATGGGTTCCACGGTTTCATATCATGATCATATAAATAATCAATCTAACTGATAACGGTCAACCAATAGTAATTCAAGCACCCAATTTAATTTAAATACTTTTATATTATAAACGTAACCGACAAGGCAAGTTACCTTGTTTGGAAATCATTGTTAAATAACGATGTTATTTTATTTAAATTAAACACCCATTTAATTTAAATAATTGATAAAATATTTAACACACATCAAACAGTCATCAATCAACCAAAATCTAGCAGCCATAACATAGAGATGATAAACCCGACTTATAATTATTATAAGTCGGTACTGAGTGAGATTAACTCACCTTTATTTCTGCCCGTCGTTCAAGCGGTTTGTTATAGTTGTTTTCACTCCATCAGTTTTCTACTTTGTCAGCTATAATTCCATAATGTGGCATTTTCCGATACAGCTCCAACGCTCCTAGTTTTGTGGACTCTAATTATTCTCATACCCAATCCCGTTGGTTTCCTACTTCACGTTCTCCCCGTGTTTCTTTGTCCCAGACTTCTTCGTACTAGCCTTGTTCCCAAAGCCAAATACTACACTATTTTTACTAAATTATACTATATATTTAATTAATAAATAATTATACTCTAATACCTTGAATTAACAATGTGATCCAATGCTAACCCATTCCCTCATGCATGCCAATGGAACCAGGATTCCAATCTACTTCCCCAACCCTTCTGTTCGCAAGTCTCATTTCTTTTTTTTCTTTTTTAGAGAAAGCCCAAAGCCCACCACCTCGGCCTATGCCCTCTACAACCCAGATCAATCCACGTTAAAACCCTTCAACACAACCGCCTTCAATTTATCCACTGCCTCACTTATTTTTCTCTCGTCAAAAATTGGAAAACCGCTCTACCAAACCAAAAATCCCCAGCGTCGCCTTCTTCTATGGCGATCGGAGATCCGCCAAACGCCTTCCATTCAAGCGCTTGAAGCAGCTCCTTCCCCGGCTTGAACCCCATTACTGCCAGCCCTACCATCTGGCCCTAGCTCGACCACAAAGGCGGCGCCTTTCAGCACAATTTGGTGACCAACGGTACTTTGAATTCAACTAAAATAGGTCAACACAGATCTCCTTTTCTTCTTATATTTTCGCTGTTGAATCTTAGGTGAATTCGTGAGTTGATGGAGAAATTTGTGGGAAGAAAGAGTTTGAATGTTTGTTACTAAATGAGTGAATTCTTTTGGGTATGTTCTGGTCTCGAGTGAATGGGTTGCGAAGTGGTTTTTGTTTGGGAAAACACTGATATGCAGTGGTATTTATATACGCGAGTACCTTGAGCTCCAAGGTTTAGGCTGTCAGTACGTATAGACTAGGTTATCAATTCTCCAGTTTTTTTGCTCTTGAGTTTTCATTTCATGTATTGTCTGAGTGGAAGTTTGGATTTGAAAACACAGGGGAAGGCGGTAGCAGATTAGATGTATCTTGCATGTGCATTGCTGTTGTGCTACTGGTAAGTAGATAGGTTAGGCACTATTTAGTTTAGGTAGTCCATTTGCAAAATACTATCATTCAACATTGATTGTAGAAATTTTCAGAATTATATATTTCTAGTAAGTATTGAAATCTATTGAAATCGACAAGGCAAAAGGTGGGTATAGCAGCATATGAGCATGAAGAAATGTCCCCCTCTTATTTTATATTAGTTCTTTTTTTTCTACTTTGTATTTGGTACTTTGCTTTGTATCAATGTGCTGAGATTTTCTGGATACGGAAAAATGATGTTTTCACAGTGAAAATATTTCACCCAGACAATCGTTACTTACATGATATGATATGATAAATTTCCAAAGATTTTATATATATTTTCTTCTTTTCTTTGCAGATGTTTTGAAATGTGGTCCCGATGGTAATAACCATTGTTGAATTCAGCTTGGCGAAAAGTTTGGTGTAGGGTACAAAAGATATGTTGGCAAAAGATTTGTACATAAGCTTATGAATATATTTTGGCACAAATTTTGTGCGTGAAGAGTTGTAAATTCCTTGTTATATATATTTTACGGTATGAGTTCATGTTATTAACAGAGTTGTAATATGGTGGGCCAAAATATCTTGTACTGGAGTTTGAAAAAGTTATCAATATATATATATATATATATATATATATGTGTGTGTGTGTGTGTGTGTGTGTGTATCTCCCTCATGTTTTTACTTTCCTGTTGCACTATTTATTTTCATGGAAAACTTCTATATGTTTGGTTATTATACTTATTCATTACAAATTTAATACACGTTGTCCACATGATTTGCTATTCGGACACTAGGAGATATAACACTCACCGTAAAACAATTATACACCGTTTCGTATGTTATACCGTCTACGAATGTCTAAGGGTTATGAATTTGCATGTACTAGTGTAAAATAATTTGATAAACAGCTTATACAATATTATCGATAAATCATTAAATAAAATACCAAACTATTAAGTTCATAGATAAATAAATTATTGTCGACAGTATGCTCAAATGGAATAGTTTAACACTTCAGGTTTAGTTAATGTCGAATTATAACTCTGCATTATCAAGTTCGAGCCAACCGATAACTAATTTATATGGAAACGTTATTAAATATATTAAATAAACATTATCGTCTATTAACGATTTCCATAGCGACTATCTGAAAGTTAAATTTGAACATATCTTACAACTTTTACGTCGAAATTTCGATTTTTCTCTTTTATTAGAAAATTATCATCAAACAGATTCAAACGTTTCTCGTTTCATGAAATTTCGACTTCTATTGGATCCAGTATATTCAATTGAAGTTCAAACTGAAAATTTCGAACTACCGCGTAGTTTTCGAGCTCGTTTTAATTATATTATAAAATATAACGTTTAAACTCAAATTTTAAATATTAAAATCAATAAATATTCCAATTAAAATATTTAAACAAAATTAAATACTCAAATAAAAGTGGCCAAAAATCTGGGCCGTTACATTCTTTCCCCCTTAGAATAATTTCGTCCCCGACATTGCTAAGGTAAGAAAAATGTCACAACCCATTATATTTTCTCAAATTCAATATCATAAATAAGAATTTTCAAAAATATCGAAAACTTGTAAATACTTTAAATTCCCGAAAAAATTCGGCAGAGTCTCCCCTGTACGGAGTGACATCTGCGATATCACAGGAACAAATAATATATATTCATCGACTCACATGGTCGGAAAACAAAATTCAAAACCCAAAATTTTTATTTCCGCATAGGCGTACGTTATGCAAGCGCTTTTGAGTATATTTGCTCAACTTATTGCGATCTACTTAACCAATATCAATCCTCACTGCCTCTTGACACCTGTATTCAACTCAATCCAACATGTAAGTGACCATTACATGAAATTTGTAAATAATACTTATAATAACCCAGAAATCCGAGCCAATTTAAAATTTTTATTTTGGCAATTTTAGCGAATTTTGAATATTTAAAATGAATTATTTTACATAATATCGACGAGAAATTTATTTTGAATAGAATTAGAACGTATATATTTATATACGTCGTCGTTAGAATATAAATATTTATTTATATATATAAAAGGAATTGAAAATGGCGTGGTAGTTTGAAATTTCGATTTCAAAATTTAAATGAATGTACCGGGTGCAAAATAAACCGGATTTTAACGAAACCAAAAATATTAGAATCTATTTGAGAATATCTTTCCAACGAAACTGAAAAATTGAAATTTCATAGCGGGGATAAAAAGTTATGCCCAGTTGAAAATTCAGAATAGTCGCTATGGAATTCTGGCCCTTAAAAATGGCCATTTTGCAAACGACCTCGGATTTCGACGAAACCACTTTTGTTGGATCCGCGTTGTCAAATTATTGCTAGGTTTCAAATTTCATAATTTTTCGAATCAATATGTGAGCGTGGCGAAGGAAAACGCGTTTGACCAGTTTTAGTTGATTTTAATCGACTGGAAAATAGCCATTTTTCAAACGGCCTCCGAATTCAACGAAATTAGTTTTGTTAGGACCGTATTGCCAATACGAAGATAGAAAAAAAAATTGGGAATTTTTAAAGGCTGTATGTGGCCCCGGTAATTTGAAATGTGCGTTCAAATTCAATATATAGATTTATATTTTGATTTAAACAAAAACTGATCAAAACGATCGAATTAGCTTGCGATACCAATCCCATTGTGTTCGGAATGAGGGTAATTAGCTATGGGCGACAGTCGGTGGGTTCGATTTCGAGGTCGAAATAAAAAGTTGCTTTTCGAAACAGACCGTAGCCACCACCTCCATCTTCCTCTTAAAAGACCCACCGCCACCCGAAACAGACCGTAGCCACCACCAGGCCTAGCGCCGAACCCCCACCACCAGCAGATCGCTTCCCACCGCCTCCGATCAACTGGTGAGCCCACTCCCATGCTTAAAAACCAATACAATAATTTTTTATACCTTTTTATTTTATATTATATTAAATCATTGTTAAAAATAATATATATAGAGGTTTGATTTTTATCATATAATCAGCAAGGTAAAGTGATTTTGCTCTAAGTAAAAGATTACATTTTTAATATATAAAAGATTATATTTTTAATATATAGAAGATTAGACTTTATATAGGAAAGGATTATACAGATTTTATTTAGAAGATGATAAATTTTATGTGGATTTTTAGAGAAAGAAAGATCATATTTTTAGAGCAAGAAAGATCATATTGTTTAAAGCAAGAAAGGTCACATTTTTAAAGTAGGAAAGATTATATTTTTAAAAGTGAAAAGATTTGATTTTTAATCTGGAAAAGAGATGATTTTTAATTTAGTAAGAATTCGATTTTTATATATTGAATAGCGAAGTAAAAATTCGATTTTTATATATTGAATAGCGAAGTAAAAATTCGATTTTTATATATTGAATAACAAAGTAAAAATTTGATTTTTATATATTGAATAGCGAAGTAAAAATTCGATTTTTATATATTGAATAGCGAAGTAAAAAATTTGATTTTTATATATGTAGTGAATATGGATGACGAAAGTGATGAAAGAAGGAACGACGAAGACTTCTACATCTGAAGAGTCGTGGCGCTCGGTTTAGCTAGTTGGTGAGAACTTCTCACTTTAAATTTTATTTTCTAGTTATAAAAATATATATTAGGATGTAGACGGTGCTTAGCAGCACCCGACACCCATCATCCACAGACCATGGATGGCTTGTATGTTTGATTGTTTGTTGTGGTGAAAATTGATTGTGTGATGTGAAATGAAATAAAATATTTATATAGTTAAAAATATTTTATCGTTAAAAATATAATTTTTAACGTGAATGTGAATAAATATTTATAAACAAATCGGAGATTTGTCTATATACACTGATTTGATTGATATTGATTGGGACGATAAATTTTACACGTCGCCCAACTGCACAAATAAAATCTGTGTTTGATTGTTTGAAAACCCCACACGGGTATTGGGATGATATATGGCATACACTAGTCCCAATAACTAGCTGTATGTCGATCGATTGATTGACAGGCTGTTATAAGCGTTAAATATTTATATTTGATGCTTATACAGTGTAGAATCACTTTGGATGATGGTTGATTATTTGTCATTGTTGATATATACATGTGTTGTAGAGCCCATATAATTAACATTATAAGGTAATTGATTGGGCCTCATTCCAGTTTTGAAAAAGAAATATTTGAACAGAAATATTTGAAAAAGAAATATTGAAATAGAAATACATGAAGCCGTGTTGATTAGATTGACGCCATTTTGACGCGAACGATATTTATATCGATTTTATTCATTTTTCAATAAAGATTAAAAGTGATTTCGAAATACGAATTATATTGAAAAGAATTGAAATTCGAATTATATTGAAAAGAATTGAAATTCGAATTATATTGAAAAGAATTGAAATTCGAATTATATTGAAAAGAATTGAAATTCGAATAATATTGAAAAGAATTGAAATTCGAATTAGATTGAATTGAATTGAATTCGAATTAGATTGAATTGTATTGAATGTAAAAACGAATTCGAATTGAATTGAATGTAAAAACGAATTCGAATTGAATTGGATATAAAATGAATTCAAATCGAATTAAAATCGATTCGAATTGAAATCAATTTGAAATGAATTTAAAACGAATTTATATTGGAAAATTCACTTTTGATTTGAATTTAAGATGGAAGCTGAAATCGTTTTGAAAACGAATTTAAAACGGTTTTTAGAATACGTTTTAAAAGGAAATCGACGAAATATATAATATATATATATTATATATATGATGGCCTGAATAGAACGCGCCGCGACAGTTCGTGAATTTCGACCGTTGACTTCGAATGGACATTGCAGGAGATCCGACCGTCGGATTCTCCTAAAACTGGAACCGTTGGGTTCGTATCGAAAAGAGCTTTCTGACGAATATTAGAAATTTGAAATCTAACGGTGGGATTTGGAATTATGTCCAAATCAAATTTGAAAAAGGGTCGCTGTAAGTGCAGTTCGATGGCCGTTGATGGAAATTGACTGTACGGGCATTGATAAAATTATTAAAAATAATAATAATTTGTGTAAAATCATAAGAAATGATTTGTGAAGAATTGGGATGAAAAACTCCATATTTGAAAAGATAAAAATAGATTTTTATCGAAATGAACTAGTTTTGAACTAGAATTATAATTCTATTTATTTTTAAATAAATAAATTGAATCGGAAAAGGGTTTTAAAAGTAACCAGAATTTCCAATAATTGAATTGGAATGGATTTGAATCGAAATTGTCTTTGGAATATTTCGATGTTGGATTTCGTGATGATACAGGTATTGTTATGGGAATTTGAAAGATGTATTTATATCGTTATTTCCAATACGATATTTGTTGGTCGTAGAATTTGATATTGAATATAAGCTGATATATTTTCTTTTCAGAGCCTTGTATTTAATATCAAATGTGATTTGGGTTTGTCGTGAATGGTGTCTTCATTAACACTATTCTTAAGCCCAGTTGAGAAAAAGGATTAAATCTTTTTATTTAGATCCAATGAAGTGTAACAATTAAATAATATTTAATTGGAATTGAATTGGTATTGATTTTTGGGTTTATCGTGAACAGTGTTTTTAATAACACTTGTTCTTTAACCCAATAATTAATGGAATGTAATTTTGGGTTTATCGTGAACCGTGTTTTAAATGACACTGACTCTTTAACCCAGTTAAAGATTAAAACTAAGTGGAGTTTTAATGAATCTTTAATTAGATTGAAAAGATCGAGAATGGAGTATCACCAGTTTTACTCTAGGCGATAGTTAAATCTTTAATTAGATTTGAACGTGAAATGGTAATTGAATTTACCGATAACACCGTGGTGTTAGATATGAAGTATTACTAGTTTTACTTCATGGGGTGAATAGGTGGGGATTGGGAAATAAAATAAATGATTACTCCGGTGTGGTTCGCTAATCCCGACTAGTTTGAATTGATATTCAAAGAAGATTAAAGAATAAATTTAAAGAATTTATCTTTGATAAAATTAATGGGAACCCTTCCCAAAGTATAAGAATATTTGAATAAAAGAATATTCTGAAATGGAATGAGGCGGATGTTGTGTTTGTGTAACACTTGTTATTATATACGCGAGTTATTCAGAAAGACCGGGTTTATCCCATTCTGAATAACTAATTCGACGTGGTGTCGAAGATGAAGACGGTGGTTGAAGACCGGAGGTCTTCACGTCGTTTGGATAATTATTGATGATATCGATTAGGCTGTACACCCAAGAGGAGAGAATCAGTTGGTGATCGTCCAGACGTACTTGGAGATCGATGGATATGTGGGGTACTATGTGCCTCCGATTTCATTCAGACCCAGAACGAAATTGTAAATGGACTGTGTGTCTGACATTGGATTTCATTTTGTGTGATTGATATCGATTGCATAGCGTGAATTGCCTATGTGGCATACTAAGATGCAAATGATCAAGGCTTCTGTTGAAAAGCAGAGTCTTGTGGTTGATGATCAAAGCACGACCTGTGTGGCGTAGCTTTGTGTAACGTTGATTCGCGAGCCTCACACCCCGGTTGTGAACCAGAAACGGGAGAGGACATCAGGGAGGACATGCGTTTCTTTCTAGTTAGGAGTGACGTCAGTGCTTGAACTGGCTGTCGAGTTTGACTCATGTGGTTGTTGGAATTGGAGGCGCCTCGATTGTATCGGTCGATCCGGGACCGATGGAGTCATTTAGTTGGCTCACCTACGCCCCAAAGGGCGGGGGAACGCAGTGTTCAGGCATTTTAATCCACATCGGTGGACCGGCCCTGACGATCCAAAGGTCACTCGAGCTCTGACCTGAGGGGCGGACTAGAGCGTCTCGAATCGGTAGAGGACTATCTTTATCCTCGGTTCACAGATGGAAATCCAACTTCCAATACGTGACATTTCGATTTTGATTGTAAACCTATATATGGCGACATAGTGGCATGGGACGCTCATGTCGCCTATGATTGATACTTATGATTTGAAATTGTTTTGACACTATACACTTATAGTAATATTAAAAACACGAAATTTAGCGTATCAAGCATTCTTCGGCTATTATAAGGTAAAACCCTATCCTCCGGCTTGCGTTGCATTGTGTGATGGGACCTGTGTCTTATAATAGCTTCATTTTTCTTTATTTAGCATTGCGCTGTTGTTTTATGCACTGGTATTCTCGGGAGAAAACCCGCTCCGTGTTATACGGCGTGGTCCCTTGATTTACCGAATTTTGAAATAAAGAGTAATAACTGTTTTAGTTCTCACACCAGTCCCATGACTGACCTGGAGTTTATTGTTTTAACCTAAACTCTGGGTGCCCTTATTTTGACACGGGCAGCCAGTAGTTTTGGTTTTGCAGATTTATATTCACAGGATCCTGGTTTACAGTTGAAATGATATCCGGAAAGCTTTGTATTCGTATATCTCTTCTAGTTGTGTATTGTATTATTTTCCGCTGCTATGTATTGTATTGTAACCTCTGATATTTTCTGTGTAATGTTTATTCATTCATACTCTGTATATTCATGTATTCTGATGGAATTGTTGTAATAAACAATGAAATGTTCTTCTGTCTGCATTGTATTTTGTCGTGTTCTCAACTCAATCCGTGATTTCCTGCAAGGGGGATTTCGGGCCATTTCATCTGGTATCAGTGCTTTGGTTTACAAAGCTTAGAGAACAAGACACATTAGAACCATACGAAAGAATTCATCAGAAATTGGATTAGTAATATCCAATGGGAATAACTCGTTAGAGATAGGATCAGTAGTATCCTAGAACGGGTGTGAAGAGTATATTTTTAAAATGAAAACAAATTTTGTTTTGAAAATTTAAATCAATCATTCGTATTTGAATATTTATTTAAATTGATTTGGACCATCCAATATATAATGATTTTGCATATACGTCTGATCCGCGTGTATTCGAAGTTTTAATGTACTGGATAGATATAGATTCGCACTCTAGTCACTCGGGGATAATTCTGGTGATGTTCGGACATCATCAGTATTTATATTCGTGTTTCAAAGGTGTGATATCTATATATTTCCATTAGACTGGTGTGAGAACCAAAATTAGATAGGGCCTATTGTTGTGATTTGACATCAAAATGTGATTTTTTGACTATATATCAAAATTATGTGTTTGAAATGATAATTAACTAATTGATTGCTGATTGTGTTGTTTGATTAATTAAATGTTGAACCTTTAGCCAAATTGAATCAAATAGTGAGTTGTATTGAAAATTAGTCGCATTTGTGTAACGTTCCATATTTTTGGCCGTCAAATATTTAATTAAATTTATTATTTTAAATATTATATTGGGAATATTAATGGATTTTAATATTTAAATCGTTATTTAAAACAAGATTGAACGATATATATATAATTATAAATCGAGCTCGAAATGGCGCGACAGTTCGTAATATTGAATTTTGAACTTCAACTGGATATACAGGATTCGATATAAGTCGGATTTCTGTGAAACAAGAAACATTGGAACCGTATTGACGATAATTTTCATATAAAAGAGAAAAATCCAGATTTTGTTTTACGGTTTGTTAATTATGGCCAAATCAAATTTTAAAATAGTCGCTGTGAAAAATCGTTATTTAAATATCGGCCTTTAAAATGGCCATTTTTCAAACGTACTTCGTTTTCGACGAAATCAGTTTCATTGGGACCGTAACGTTAAATTATTGCACGGTGTTAAATGGCGTGGCAAACCGATGTCATATTTGGCCACGGTAGCCGTAAACGCCGGTTCATTTTCTATAGCGCGTATTTAAATTTATAAATAGATATTTGGGTGTAACTTGAACAGGCGATCGAATTAGGCTGCGAAACTAGTTCCGTTGAGTTCATATCGTCGATTAGAGTCAGGATAGGTATATAGTTTGTTATTTTTAGAGACCGGGTAATTTGGCGTTCAGAATGGCATTGGGGTGCGCGTAAAAATGACCTACCGGGGAAACAGTCTCAGAATGCGACGAAACTGGTGCCGTTGGGTTCGTATTGAAGAATTATTACAGGGTTCCAAGGTTTCAAGTTGATTTGATTTATCTGGTGATCGTGAAAAAATTAAACGTGTGTTTATTTCTGGTTTTATAAAGGAATTTTTTTCATACGACCTCGGATTTCAACGAAACTTATCCCATTGGGTCTGGAATACCTTTTTACATTAAGATTAGCTTTTTTATCAGTAAACAGGGATAAGTGAATCAGTTTGTTTTAATTAAAAGGCCAAGTGATGCCGAATACTGAACCAGTGAATTCATTGGATTGTCATGATTGAATCACTGCATATTTTGATAGTTAAAACACCGACTATCAAATCTGTCCAATACGATTGTGGGTACGGAAAGACTGGGATCGAATTTGTATTCGAATACCATTCCGACCAACAAATTATGTGAAGATATCAGAAGATGTTTGAGATGAAGAAGTGAAGACCGTAGATCTTCATAAGCGGAAGAACCGCTAATAATCTTTGGTGAGCTCCCAGAGATAAACTGTGGTTCTGTCGTGGTTGGAATCTACGGGTTGCAAGGACTTCTCGCTACTGATCCATGGGGGTGATTCCTATATTGGATGCAGTAGGAGAGTGCCTTGGGTTCATCCTGTTCCTGGATGACTTGTATGGATGAATGTCTGACAGAGTATTTCCAGAAAGGTCATGTACATTGATTTCTCCAACCGTACCAAGAGTGAAAGCAGAGAAGGAAACTTTTTAGCTAACACGTAATGTATTGTTGTAGACGTCAATTAGTGATTCTGATGGATCTGATGATGTGGCATTCGAAGTGAATGTGATGTGCTGGTAAAACGTAGCCTCAAGCCTCATCAACCGGGAAATGACAAAAATCGGGCAGGCAGCATGGCTATGTGGGTCGTTCCCGTTAGGGTGTATAATCACCTATCTAGAGAAAATCCATTTCATTCTTTAATCTTTTTCGATGCTGTCCCTTATCGGGAAACGGTGGTTTGAACCCTATTGTTGGTGATATACATTCGATACACTCAAGCGAAATGAGTGGTCGGTCATGTGTGGGCCGGGTTGCAAGACGTTCTTGTTGAATCCAGTGTATTCGCCTCTAGAGATACACCATCGGCAGATGGTCCCATACCTTGTCAAGGTCGGAATCCAATCTCCAATAAGCGCTCGCGGTTTTGATCGTATACTATATATGTGGAGCGTGAGATGCAAGCGTTCCACTAGTTTGTTATTTACTTGTATTTAGACATTATTATAGTATCAGAAAAGATATTGATTTCAAAAATGGTTTGGGTTATCGTAAGGTAAAAACCGTCCGTGTTTATGTGTGGATTTGGTCTTACGATTATCCTTTTCTTTCGAAAAGATTTTAAACTTTAAAAATCAAGTTGTGTGATACCTAAATACTATGCGAGTTTATCTCACTCTGGTTCACCAGACTGACCCGGTGTTTTGTAAATGCTCGGGTTAGCCCGGGGTGTATAGGTTCAGGTTATCGAATGATATGAAGAGACGAGCTAGAAGAGTCCAGACATGTGATATTATATAGCTACTATCTCGTTGTGTGTTGTATCTGAGGGCAGGTTATTATAACAGTCCAGATGTGTGATGTACTCTAATGATTGTAAGTATTTTAAAGCTCTCAGTAAAGATTTATTTCAATATTATATTTTGTTCCGCTGCGATGTGTGACTCTGATTCTGTGTTGTGTTTCTTCTTCTTCTTCTATTCTTATATTTCTTTCTTTCTTATCTCACCCTCTAAATTCTTTCTAATAACAATACAGTGTTTTCGGTGTTTTGGAAGATCGACATGGGTTACGGTAAAGGTATTTTTGTCGATTTCTAGGGCCGAAAATCCCTGGGTCGTTACAGTGGTATCAGAGCTATTGGTTTAGTAATAACGTTGGCTCTATGGTGTAACTCGATAGAGATTGGGTTAGTAATACTCTACATCGAGATTGAGTGTATATGTATGAGAGCGTAATTGTAAATTTTATATATTAATGTTTTGTATTGTGTTTGTTGTTCGGTTCAAGTGTTGAGAAGCATAGAACTGGCAATGGATACAATATTGTTTTGAAAAGAGGGTAAATGAAATAATTTTACCCAAATTATATTTTTGTATAGAAAAGAAATAATTTTATTAAGTTATTGAGATAGTAGTATGTTTGACCGATTTGAATGAAATTCAAATTGGATTGAAATTTGAGTTGAAACTTAACTTTGTTAAGTGAATATTCAATCAAATAAATTGGAAATGTGATGGATAAATAATAATCGAATAGAAATTAATCGATTAATGTTCAAATATGTGAAACCAAAGTAAAATATTAATGTTGAGTGTAAATTCAATTGGTTTGATTAAGATTGGTTGAATTGATTTGGTGTTGGTTGCTATTTGGATGTTGAATATCTTGAATAAAATTCATCCATGGTTAATAAGAAATTCAATGGATTGAAACTAAAGAAATGAATTCCAGTATTACAAATTGGAATGGAATCTAATGTGAATTAAAAACGAATGAGTCAACCTGATATTTGTAATGAATTGATGTTGTGTGTTTGGTTTTGAATTTGGTGTAGTTATATCGTTGATCAGAGGAATATTATTTTAGAATTTCATATATTCATTACTCATATGAGAATTGAGTTAAGTACAGGTGCCAGATGGCCGAGCAAATTGATATTGGTTGAGTGAATCGCGTATACACTAAGCAAATATGCTCAATAGCGCTTGCAAAAAGGTATGCCTACGCGAAAATATAAAATTTTGAAATTTGGGGTTTTGTTTTTTTTGTTTTCCGACCGTTGGTCGATGGATATATATTATCTGTTCCTGCGATATCGCAGATGTCACTCCGTGCAGGGGAGACTCTGCCGAATTTTTCAGGAATTTAAGGTGTTAGAATTTTTTTGATATTTTTGAAAATTTATATTGATTATAATAAAATGGTTCTGATTTAAAATAAATTGGATTTGAAATTTAATGGGTTTATAACGTTCTTTCCTACCTTAGCAATTTCGAGGACGAAATTATTTTAAGGGGGGAAGAATGTAACGTCCCGTATTTTTGGCCATCAAATATTTAATTAAATTTATTATTTTAAATATTATATTTGGAATATTAATGGATTTTAATATTTAAATCGTTATTTAAAACGAGATTGAACGATATATATATATATATATATATATAATTATAAACCGAGCTCGAAATGGCGCGGCAGTTCGTAATATTGAATTTTGAACTTCAACTGGATATACAGGATTCGATATAAGTCGGATTTCTATGAAACAAGAAACGTTGGAACCGTATTGACAATAATTTTCATATGAAAGAGAAAAATCCAGATTTCGTGTTACGGTTTGTTAATTATGGCCAAATCAAATATTAAAATAGTCGTTGTGAAAAATCGTTATTTAAATATCGGCCTTTAAAATGGCCATTTTGCAAACGGACTTTGTTTTCAACGAAATCAGTTTCATTGGGACCGTAACGTTAAATTATTGCACGGTGTTAAATGGCGTGGCAAACCGAAGTCGTATGTGGCCAAGGTAGCCGTAAACGCCCGTTCATTTTCTATAGCGCGTATTTAAATTTATAAATAGATATTTGGGTGTAACTTGAACAGGTGATCGAATTAGGCTGCGAAACTAGTTCTGTTGAGTTCGTATCGTCGATTAGAGTCAGGATAGGTATATAGTTTGTTATTTTTAGAGACCGGGTAATTTGGCGTTCAGAATGGCATTGGGGTGCGTGTAAAAATGGCCTACCAGGGAAAAAGTCTCAGAATGCGACGAAACTGGTGCCGTTGGGTTTGTATTGAAGAATTATTATAGGATTCCAAGGTTTCAAGTTGATTTGATTTATCTGGTGATCGTGAAAAAATTAAACGCGTGTTTATTTCTGGTTTTATAAAGGAATTTTTTCATACGACCTCGGATTTCGACGAAACTTATCCCATTGGGTCTGGAATACCTTTTTACATTAAGATTAGCTTTTATTATCAGTAAACAGGGATTGTTTGTAGGGGTTTTTATCAACTACTTTACCCGTAAGTTTCGTTAGGAATAAAATAATAATTTGTCCTATATATATATATACCATTCTGAACCCTTATATTCGCGTCAATTGGCTTGTTGGGGTCAACACACTTCGAGCCGCCATCTCCTACAAATGAATGAACGAAATAACCCATTGTTCTTCCTCAAATTTCCCCCTTTTCGGATCATCGTCCTAAGAATTTCCAACACCAAAACCAATTAGCTCGGCCAGGGCTATTTTGTCAACGGTGATGATCAAGTTCTAGGATTTATCCTGGCAGGAAACAGTCCTCGAAGTGGCTTCAGTCATGGTGGTTTTGGGGGTTCATTACGGCGTCGAGTGGGAAGGGGTTTGGAGCGGTTGTCGACCTGGGTAAGGCGCCGGCGCCGGAGACTTCAGATCGTCCGATGACGGATTTTGGGTGTAGCGGTTTGGGTACGGGGGTGTGCTGATCGATCATCGTGAGGGCAGCGTCATGGTTGCGAACTGGAAGAGAAATAATGTGGAGGAAGAATTAAAGGAAACAGTGGAAATAAAGGATAGAGCAGTTGTTCACGTATTTGCAACAGTGGGAATGGGGTTTAATTCCTTGGCCTTGCAAAAGGATTGAGGACGTGGATCACAGTACGTTCAAATACAGGAATAAGAAAGTCGAAGTACGTGAGGAAGTAGGAGAAATCAGTTCAAACGGGAGGAAAGGAAGCAAGGTTGGGCTGGCACCGTTGATTCCAGGAAATCACGGGAAGAAGCATTTGGATGGTTATACATCTTTAAACGTAATTACTTTTAGATAATTTTAATTAAGGATTAAATAATTGTTTTAAACACGTTTAGATGTTGTGACAAAACAAGTAACAGGGAAACAGAATTTTTGTGTCACGCCCATTTTAACTTTACACTGTAATTATTTTATTTAAAATATAGTTAAGGTTTAGGTAACTTAGTTGATGTAAATACTGATTAATGGGAAACTAAATGGGTGATTTAGGATTACGTAGGCTAAATAGAACCGGGTCAGTTTATTCAATCTGAAACCAAATGAGTCGGTCCTGCTAATTTGTTAAACCAAAACAAATCCACTTGTTGTAACACTAACGAGTAATTAGTTAAATTAGATTTTTATTAAGAGTTAATTAGGTAAATTAAAACTCGTATAATCGTATAACATGAGTATTTCTTCATCTTGTCAACAGAATGGGACTGTTCGAATTGTGTTATGATAGCCTTGACGAGATCAACACTGTGGAGCAGGGATGGACTGAATTGGAAACAACTGGATTTTTATTTAAATTAAACGACTGTTTAATTTAATTAAAACAAGTCGTTGACAACGGAATGAACTCATGGTGAGTTAAACTCACTCAGTTTTCCCATTTATATTTTATATAAATTGGGTTTTTATTTTGTGTGCTCTGCTTGCTGATGGTTGCCTGTTTGCTAGTTATACATTTGTTTGTTGGTTTAACCGATGAAATTAAACTGTGTTTAATTTCAGTGAAATACCAAATCGTTATTCTAACGATTGGTTCCAATAAAGGTAACTCACCTTGGTTGGTCACGTTTATAAAATAAACGTGTTTAATTGGTTGAATTTTTTGAATTGCTTGTGAATTGGTTGATGTTAAATGGTCATTATTTATTTCAGTTAAATGAAATTGAAATGATCTGATTTGAGATAACCGTTGTGATTTCAGGGAAGAACAGGTTGGAGGGACCCAACCGGATCCCTCAAATATAATATATTATTTATTTTCATATATGAACTGATCTGTTGGGGTGATTGATTTTATTGTTGATTATTTGACTGAATATTCAACAATTTGTTTGTTTAAACCAATGGATGGTATTGGTTGAGTATTTGGCAGCGTATGGCCTATAAAATCAATCGTTTTATAAATATTGATTCACCGTCAGGTGAGTCGATAGAGATGAATTTATAAAATTTATTTTATAACTGGAGTTAGATTTTTAAATATATTATTTTGAAAAAAAAGTTATTTAAGGGAAATAAATAAATATTTTCATTAAAGACTTTGATTATTATGAATTGATTTATAAAGTCAAATCTGATGTTAATCAGATTTGTAAGTACAAGGATAAGAAATAAATCGAATGGTAAAATTGGGATAATTGTTTTGTTAAGAAACAATAAAAAGGAAATTATTTAAATTAATTATATTATTAATTAATTTAAAGGGAAACAAATTGAAATTGGTTAACGAGATAACCGTGTTTTGAGCATCTAGGTGGGATGTTTTATCTGGAATTGATTATTTAATTGGTTTGATTTGAATTAATCAAATAAAATAGTTTAAAGAATATTTATAAGGTTTTAAAAAAAAGAAGGAAATTTAATATTTATTTTGGTTAATAATGAGATTAACCACTTAAGTAGTTAATGACCAAAGTAAATTATTATTTTAATTAATAATAATTAAGAAAATTACTTTTAATGGGAATTCATTTAATAGGTAATCGATGTTGAAATAAAATCTAGTTGAATGGTGAAAGAAGTTTATGAACATGGTTTATTTTTAAACCCGAGTTTTATAATGAAGTTATAAAAAGAAATTTAATCGATTACTTAAATAAATGTGAATTAAATATCTGAATCAAATAAGAGAGAATTGAGAACATAAAGGGTTTAGTTTAAACCAGGATTTATTTAAACAAGGTTTATAAAAGCAATGAGGCGTTATATCGTTAACGATACTTAATAATGAGATTAAGTAGAAAGGGAAAATTTTCCAAAGTGGAATTGGTCGAAAGGATTTGGAAAGAGATTGGTAAAAATGAACTTGGGTAAAGAAGTAGGTCGTAGAACTGAATCCAATTTAGAATGGAATTTGTTTGAGACTGGAATAAAATATTGGGTTGATTACAACTTATATTTATCTGAGGATAAGAACGTTGTTGATCAAGGTCTGAGAGGTAATTAAAATACCCCAACTTGGACAACATCAGGATTATCTGAAGATGATATTAGTTGGTAATCATAAAAGAGGTTGGTGATAATTTATTATTTCCATCCGAGAAATAATAATGCGATGTTTGGTGAAAATTTGAAGAATATACGAAGTAAAGAAAATTAGTAAAAGGAAAGGTAAGGTTGATTTTTTATTTTTATACAAATAAATATTGGTTTTTATTTCAAGAATAGAATAAAGGATATTACTTAACATTGATTTCGAATAATGAGTTAAGTGGATTTCCCAAGCTTAAATAATAAAGAATAATGTAACAAATGTTTCGAAAGGGGAATTAAAGGGAAATTGAATATGGTTATAAGTTATTAAGTGATATAATGGTATTGAGAACATTAGTATAGTAAGTAAAAATTCAAATATCATATTTTGAATTAGTAAAAGAGTTAGAAGTTTTAATTAGAGATAAGTGAATCAGTTTGTTTTAATTAAAAGGCCAAGTGATGCTGAATACTGAACCAGTGAATTCATTGGATTGTCATGATTGAATCACTGCATATTTTGATAGTTAAAACACCGACTATCAAATCTGTCCAATACGATTGTGGGTACGGAAAGACCGGGATTGAATTTGTATTCGAATACCATTCCGACCAACAAATTACGTGAAAATATCAGAAGATGTTTGAGATGAAGAAGTGAAGACCGTAGATCTTCATAAGCGGAAGAACCGCTAATAATCATTTGGTGAGCTCCCAAAGATAAACTGTGGTTTTGTCGTGGTTGGAATCTACGGGTTGCAAGGACTTCTCGCTACTGATCCATGGGGTGATTCCTATATTGGATGCAGTAGGAGAGTGCCTTGGGTTCATCCTGTTCCTGGATGACTTATATGGATGAATGTCTGACAGAGTATTTCCAGAAAGGTCATGTACATTGATTTCTCCAACCGTACCAAGAGTTAAAGCAGAGAAGGAAACTTCTTAGCTAACACGTAATGTATTGTTGTAGACGTCAATTAGTGATTCTGATGGATCTGATGATGTGGCATTCGAAGTGAATGTAATGTGCTGGTAAAACGTAGCCTCAAGCCTCATCAACCGGGAAATGACAAAAATCGGGCAGGCAGCATGGCTATATGGGTCGCTCCGATTAGGGTGTATAATCACCTATCTAGAGAAAATCCATTTCATTCTTTAATCTTTTTCGATGTTGTCCTTTATCGGGAAACGGTGGTTTGAGACCAACCGTTGGTGATATACATTCGATACACTCAAGCGAAATGAGTGGTCAGTCATGTGTGGGCCAGATTGCAAGACGTTCTTGTTGAACCCAGTGTATTCGCCTCTAGAGATACACTATCGGCAGGTGGTCCCATACCTTGTCATGGTCGGAATCCAATCTCCAATAAGCGCCCGCGGTTTTGATCGTATACTATATATGTGGAGCGTGAGATGTAAGCGTTCCACTAGATTGTTATTTACTTGTATTTAGACATTATTATAGTATCAGAAAAGATATTGATTTCAAAAATGGTTTGGGTTATCGTAAGGTAAAAACCGTCCGTGTTTATGTGTCGATTTGGTCTTACGATTATCCTTTTCTTTCGAAAAGATTTTAAACTTTAAAAATCAAGTTGTGTGATACCTAAATACTATGCGAGTTTATCTCACTCTGGTTCACCAGACTGACCCGGTGTTTTCTAAATGCTCGGGTTAGCCCGGAGTGTACAGGTTCAGGTTATCGAATGATATGAAGAGACGAGCTGGAAGAGTCCAGACGTGTGATATTATATAGCTACTATCCCGTTGTGTGTTGTATCTGAGGACATGTTATTATAACAGTCCAGATGTGTGATGTACTATAATAATTGTAAGTATTTTAAAGCTCTCAGTAAAGATTTATTTCTATATTATATTTTGTTCCGCTGCGATGTGAGACTCTGATTCTGTGTTGTGTTTCTTATTCTTCTTCTATTCTTATATTTCTTTCTTTCTTATCTCACCCTCTAAATTCTTTCTAATAACAATCCAGTGTTTTCAGTGTTTTGGAAGATCAACATGGGTTACGGTAAAGGTATTTTTGTCGATTTCCAGGGCCGAAAATCCCTGGGTTGTTACAATTTGCTTGCATATACATGTACTTACATTGAACAGGTCATAGCAAGGAGGCTAGAGCAGAAGAATAAAATTGTTTACCCGACAAATAAGTACATGCTTACCATAATTTACTGTTTTGTTTGGGTGATGATGATTTTATGAGCCGATTGGCTTTTTCTTTTTCTTTTGGATTGAAGAAGGCCATGGGAGGCTATATGAAATATCCTGAAGTCCCTGGTGCAGGGGAGGTTATGGCGAAATTTTTCGAAAATTTAGGGTGTTAGCCAAATTTTTGAAAAATTTGAAAAGTTCTTAGAAACTGAAAAGTTGAAGAACTTAAGCCGTAGTGAAAATACTGGAAGTTGAGTTGAAGTGTGAAACAACTTTCGGCTTCGTTCCTTTTCGGGGACGAAAAGTTTTAAGTGGGGGAGATTGTAATAACCCGAAAATCCGAGCCAATTTAAAATTTTTATTTTGGCAATTTTAGCGAATTTTGAATATTTAAAATGAATTATTTTAAATAATATCGACGAGAAATTTATTTTGAATAGAATTAGAATGTATATATTTATATACGTCGTCGTTAGAATATAAATATTTATTTATATATATAAAAGGAATTGAAAATGGCGCGGTAGTTTGAAATTTTGATTTCAAAATTTAAATGAATGTACTAGGTGCAAAATAAACCGAATTTTAGAGAAACCAAAAATATTAGAATCTATTTGAGAATATCTTTCCAACGAAACCGAAAAATTGAAATTTCATAGCGGGGATAAAAAGTTATGCCCAGTTGAAAATTCAGAATAGTCACTATGGAATTCTGGCCCTTAAAAATGGCCATTTCGCAAACAACCTCGGATTTCGACGAAACCACTTTTGTTGGATCTGCGATGTCAAATTATTTCTAGATTTCAAATTTCATAATTTTTCGAATCAATATGTGAGCGTGGCGAAGGAAAACGCGTTTGACCAGTTTTAGTTGATTTTAATCGATTGGAAAATGGCCATTTTTCAAACGGCCTCAGAATTCAACGAAATTAGTTTTGTTAGGACCGTATTGCCAATACAAAGATAGAAAATATTTTTCGGGAATTTTTAAAGGCTGTATGTGGCCCCGGTAATTTGAAATGTGCGTTCAAATTCAATATATAGATTTATATTTTGATTTAAACGAAAACTGATCGAAACGATCGAATCAGCTTGCGATACCTATCCCTTTGTGTTCGGAATGGGGGTAATTAGCTATGGGCGATAGTCGGTCGGTTCGATTTCGAGGACGAAATAAAAAGTTGCTTTTCGAAGATAATTAAATAATAATAAAATAATATATATATACTATATTACTCCCCCCTTTTTAGTCAAAGCCCTAAGAAATAAATCCCACGGTCAAAATAAAGGAAACCCGCCTCTCCTCGAATTGATGTCGCGACGCTCCAGCCGCCCGACCGGAGCTCCTCCGCCCACCGCAGGTGATCACCGCCGCCTTCCCTACGTCGGTCGCCGCCCTACCCTCCGATTCCTCCTTCTCTTCTCCTTTCACCGCCTCCATCTTCCTCTTAAAAGACCCACCGCCACCCGAAACAGACCGTAGCCACCACCAGGCCTAGCGCCGGACCCCCACCACCAGCAGATCGCTCCCCACCGCCTCCGATCGACTGGTGAGCCCCCTCCCATTCTTAAAAACCAATACAATAATTTTTTATACCTTTTTATTTTATATTATATTAAATCATTGTTAAAAATAATATATATAGAGAGGTTTGATTTTTATCATATAATCAGCAAGGTAAAGTGATTTTGCTCTAACTAAAAGATTATATTTTTAATATATAAAAGATTATATTTTTAATATATAGAAGATTAGACTTTATATAGGAAAGGATTATACAGATTTTATTTAGAAGATGATAAATTTTATGTGGATTTTTAGAGAAAGAAAGATCATATTTTTAGAGCAAGAAAGATCATATTGTTTAAAGCAAGAAAGGTCACATTTTTAAAGTAGGAAAGATTATATTTTTAAAAGTGAAAAGATATGATTTTTAATCTGCAAAAGAGATGATTTTTAATTTAGTAAAAATTCGATTTTTATATATTGAATAGCGAAGTAAAAATTCGATTTTTATATATTGAATAGCGAAGTAAAAATTCGATTTTTATATACTGAATAGCGAAGTAAAAATTCGTTTATTATATATTGAATAGCGAAGTAAAAAATTCGATTTTTATATATGTAGTTAATACGGATGACGAAAGTGATGAAAGAAGGAACGACGAAGACTTCTACATTTGAAGAGTCGTGGCGTTCGGTTTAGCTAGTTGGTGAGAACTTCTCACTTTAAATTTTATTTTCTAGTTATAAAAATATATACTAGGATGTAGACGGTGCTTAGCAGCACCCGACACCCGTCATCCACAGACCATGGATGGCTTGTATGTTTGATTATTTGTTGTGGTGAAAATTGATTGTGTGATGTGAAATGAAATATTTATATAGTTAAAAATATTTTATCGTTAAAAATATAATTTTTAATGTGAATGCGAATAAATATTTATAAACAAATCGGAGATTTGTTTATATACACTGATTTGATTGATATTGATTGGGACGATAAATTTTACACGTCGCCCAACTGCACAAATAAAATCTGTGTTTGATTGTTTGAAAACCCCACACGGGTATTGGGATGATATATGACATACACTAGTCCCAATAACTAGCTGTATGTCGATCGATTGATTGACAGGCTGTTATAAGCGTTAAATATTTATATTTGATGCTTATACAGTGTAGAATCACTTTGGATGATGGTTGATTATTTGTCATTGTTGATATATACATGTGTTGTAGAACCCATATAATTAACATTATATGGTAATTGATTGGGCCTCATTCCAGTTTTGAAAAAGAAATATTTGAACAGAAATATTTGAAAAAGAAATATTGAAATAGAAATATATGAAGCCGTGTTGATTAGATTGACGCCATTTTGACGCGAACGATATTTATATCGATTTTATTCATTTTTCAATAAAGATTGAAAGTGATATCGAAATTCGAATTATATTGAAAAGAATTGAAATTCGAATTATATTGAAAAGAATTGAAATTCGAATTATATTGAAAAGAATTGACATTCGAATAATATTGAAAAGAATTGAAATTCGAATTAGATTGAATTGAACTGAATTCGAATTAGATTGAATTGAATTGAATGTATAAACGAATTCGAATTGAATTGAATGTAAAAACGAATTCGAATTGAATTGGATCTAAAATGAATTCAAATCGAATTAAAATCGATTTGAATTGAAATCAATTTGAAATGAATTTAAAACGAATTTATATTGGAAAATTCAATTTTGATTTGAATTTAAGATGGAAGTTGAAATCGTTTTGAAAACGAATTTAAAACGGTTTTCAGAATACATTTTAAAAGGAAATCAACGAAATATAATATATATATATATATATATATATATATATATATATATATATAATGGCCTGAATAGAACGCGCCGCGGCAGTTTGCGAATTTCGACCATTGACTTCGAATGGACATTGTGGGAGATCCGACCGTCGGATTCTCCTAAAACTGGAACCGTTGGGTTCGTATCAAAAAGAGCTTTCTGACGAATATTAGAAATTTGGAATCTAACGGTTGGATTTGGAATTATGTCCAAATCAAATTTGAAAAAGGTCGCTGTAAGTGTAGTTCGATGGCCGTTGATGGAAATCGACTATACGGGCATTAATAAAATTATTAAAAATAATAATAATTTGTGTAAAATCATAAGAAATGATTTGTGAAGAATTAGGATGAAAAACTCCATATTTGAAAAGATAAAAATAGATTTTTATCGAAATGAACTAGTTTTGAACTAGAATTATAATTCTATTTATTTTTAAATAAATAAACTGAATTGGAAAAGGGTTTTAAAAGTAACCAGAATTTCCAATAATTGAATTGGAATGGATTTGAATCGAAATTGTCTTTGGAATATTTCGATGTTGGATTTCGTGATGATACAGGTATTGTTATGGGAATTTGAAAGATATATTTATATCGTTATTTCCAATACGATATTTATTGGTCATAGAATTTGATATTGAATATAAGCCGATATATTTTCTATTCAGAGCCTTGTATTTAATATCAAATGTGATTTGGGTTTGTCGTGAATGGTGTCTTCATTAACACTGTTCTTAAGCCTAGTTGAGAAAAAGGATTAAATCTTTTTATTTAGATTTAATGAAGTGTAACAATTAAATAATATTTAATTGGAATTGAATTGGTATTGATTTTTGGGTTTATCGTGAATAGTGTTTTAAATAACACTTGTTCTTTAACCCGATAATTAATGGAATGTGATTTTGGGTTTATCGTGAACTGTGTTTTAAATGACATTGACTCTTTAACCCAGTTAAAGATTAAAACTAAGTGGAGTTTTAATGAATCTTTAATTAGATTGAAAAGATCGAGAATGGAGTATCACCAGTTTTACTCTAGGCGATAGTTAAATCTTTAATTAGATTTGAACGTGAAATGGTAATTGAATTTACCGATAACACCGTGGTGTTAGATATGAAGTATTACCAGTTTTACTTCATGGGATGAATAGGTGGGGATTGGGAAATAAAATAAATGATTACTCCGGTGTGGTTCGCTAATCCCGACTAGTTTGAATTGATATTCAAAGAAGATTAAAGAATAAATTTAAAGAATTTATCTTTGATAAAATTAATGAGAACCCTTCCCAAAGTATAAGAATATTTGAATAAAAGAATATTCTGAAATGGAATGAGGCGGATGTTGTGTTTGTGTAACACTTGTTATTATATACGCGATTTATTCAGAAAGACCGGGTTTATCCCATTCTGAATAACTAATTCGACGTGGTGTCGAAGATGAAGACGGTGGTTGAAGACCGGAGGTCTTCACGTCGTTTGGATAATTATTGATGATCTTGATTGGGCCGTACATCCAAGAGGAGAGAATCAGTTGGTGATCGTCCAGACGTACTTGGAGATCGATGGATATGCGGGGTACTAGGTGCCTCCGGTTTCGTTCAGACCCAGAACGAACTTGTAAATGGACTGTGTGTCTGACATTGGATTTCATTCTGTGTGATTGATATCGATTGCATAGCGTGAATTGCCTGTGTGGCATACTAAGATGCAAATGATCAAGGCTTCTGTTGAAAAGCAGAGTCTTGTGGTTGAGGATCAAAGCACGGCCTGTGTGGCGTAGCTTTGTGTAACGTTGATTCGCGAGCCTCACACCCCGGTTGTGAACCAGAAACGGGAGAGGACATCAGGGAGGACATGCGTTTCTTTCTAGTTAGGAGTGGCATCAGTGCTAGAACTGGCTGACGAGTTTGACTCATATGGTTATTGGAATTGGAGGCGCCTCGGTTGTATCGGTCGATCCGGGACCGATGGCGTCATTTAGTTGGCTCACCTACGCCCCAAAGGGCGGGGAAACGCAGTGTTCAGGCATTTTAATCCACATCGGTGGACCGGCCCTGACGATCCAAAGGTCACTCGAGCTCTGACCTGAGGGGCGGACTAGAGCGTCTCGAATCAGTAGAGGACTATCTTTTGCCTCGGTTCACAGATGGAAATCCAACTTCCAATACGTGATGTTTCAATTTTGATTGTAAACCTATATATGGAGACATAGTGGCATGGGATGCTCATGTCGCCTATGATTGATACTTATGATTTGAAATTGTTTTGACACTATACACTTATAGTAATATTAAAAACGTGAAATTTAGAGTATCGAGCATTCTTTGGCTATTATAAGGTAAAAACCCTATCCTCCGGCTTGCGTTGCATTGTGTGATGGGACTTGGGTCTTATAATAGCTTCATTTTTCTTTATTTAGCATTGCGTTGTTGTTTTATGCACTGGTATTCTTGGGAGGAAACCTGTTCCGTGTTATACGGCGTGGTCTCTTGATTTACCGAATTTTAAAATAAAGAGTAATAACTGTTTTAGTTCTCACACCAGTCCCATGACTGACCTGGAGTTTATTGTTTTAACCTAAACTCTGGGTGCCCTTATTTTGACACGGGCAGCCAGTAGTTTTGGTTTTGCAGATTTATATTCACAGGATCCTGGTTTATAGTTGGAATGATATCCGGAAAGCTTTGTATCCGTATATCTCTTCTAGTTGCGTATTGTATTATTTTCCGCTGCTATGTAATGTATTGTAACCTCTGATATTTTCTGTGTAATATATATTCATTCATACTCTGTATATTCATGTATTCTGATGGAATTGTTGTAATAAACAATGAAATGTTCTTCTGTCTGCGTTGTATTTTGTCGTGTTCTCAACTCAATCCGTGATTTCCCGCAAGGGGGATTTCGGGTCGTTTCAATACTTCATTGGTCAAGCAGTATAATTTCACCAATTTCCAAGGTATCTTTCCGACAGGCATACGCAGATCAGGTTTAAATCACACGGTTTTAAATCATAAGCAATTCAATTCAAATTTTATTATACTGGAGTTTTGTTTTCAATCCATTCGACTTTTCGTTGAGCTATCGAAGAGTTTATTTCAACTAATCCAATATCCAAATAATAATCAACACACAACCAATCATTAAATTTTCATTAAATCCAACTAATATCTACTTCACCAATTTATGTCTTATTTCATATCCAATTATCAAATTGATTTTTAACCACTTCATTTTATAATCCCAATTTTTATTCTATTTCAAATACCATCACTTTCATTTATTCAGTTTTAACTTATCTTAAATTCTGATTTCAATTTCATACTGAAATTCTCATTCACAATTATATATGTGAAATTTTGGTTATATTAACCATTCAATTCAAATTTCCATTTGAATTCCATTCAAATAAATCAATCAAACTACAATATCTCAATAATTTAACAAAATTATTTCTTTTATATACAAAATATGATTTGGGTAAAATTATATCATTTACCCTATTTACAAAACAATATTGTGTACATTTCTAGTCCAATGCTTTTCAACACTTGAACCGATCAACAACCCAATTCAAAACATTTTTATATAAAATCTACAAATACACTCTCATATATATAAACTCAACTCGATTTAGGGTATTACTAACCCCATCTCTACCGAGTCACACCACAGAGCCAAGGTTATTACTAAACCAATAGCTCTGATACCACTGTAACGACCTGGCAGGGATTCGACACCCGAATTCTGACAATAATACATAAACCTTGTATTACCTGCCAAAACTCTAGTATCGAAAACCACCAGATAGTTATTAGAAAGAATTTAGAGGGTGGGATAAGAAAGAAAGAAATATTAGAATAGAAGAAGAAGGAGATCCAACACATCACAGAGTCTCACATCGCAGAGGAACAAAATATAATATAGAAATAAATCTTTATTGAGAGCTTTGAAAATATACTTACAATCATTAGATTACATCACACATCTGGACAGTTATAATAATCTGTCCTCATATATCACACATAGCGGAATAATATAACACTATATGTCTGAACTTCTCCAACACGTCTTTGGACTTCATAGCATTCTATGACCTGAACCTGCAGACCCGGGCTAACCCGAGCATTACAAACACTGGGTCAGTCTGGTGAACCAGAGTGAGAAAACCCCTTAAGTTTAAATGTATCACACAACTTGATTTTCTTAAGTTCAAGCTTTTATAAAAGAAAAGGATAATCGTAAGACCAGTGCACACATAAACACGGACGGTTTTTACCTTACGATAACCCAAAATAGTTTTTGAAAAACCAATACTTTTCTGATATTATAATAGTGTCTAAATACAAATAAATAGAATCTAGAAGAACGTTTGAATCTCACGCTCCACATATATAGTATACAAACAAAAACCACTGGCGCTTATTGGAGAATGGATTCCGACTATGGCAAGGTATGGGACCACCTACCGATCGTGTATCTCTAGAGACGAATACACTGGGTTCAACAAGAACGTCTTGCAACCCGGCCCACACATGACCGACCACTCATTTCACTTGAGTGAATCGATTGTATATCACCAACAGTTGGGAGCTACCCACCGTTTCCTGACAAGGGATAGCATCGATTGATTAAAGAAGCAAAATGAATTTTCTCTAGATAGGTGATTATACACCCTAATGGGAGCGACCCACATAGATATGCTGCCTGCCCGATTTTTGTCATTTCCCGGTTTATGAGGCTTGAGGTATGAATTTCCTTTTATCACATCTGATCACCATTCACTTTGAATGCCACATCGTCAGATCCATCAAATATCACTAATTGACGTCGACAAAAAATATTCTAGCTGGGAGCTAACCAACTAGGATACGTTTGAAGAAATCAACGTACGTGGTCCTTTGGAAATACTTTGTCAGACATTCGTCCATACAAGTCATCCAAGAACAGGATGAACCGAAGGTACCCTCCTACCACATCCTAGGAATCACCCTATGGATCAGTAGCGAGTAGTCCTTGCAAACCGTAAAATCTCAACCACGACCGAATCACGTCAGAATACCCCTGTGTTGCAACCCAGAGGTTATTCATCAAGTAATCCTTCCACTTATGAAGATCCACGGTCTTCAATTGCTCCGTCTTCAATCGACGTCTTCACGTATTCGCTGGTCGGAATGGTTTTTGAATATAATTTCGATCCCGGACTTTCCGTACCAACAGCGTATTGGCTATGATTTTGATAGTCAGTTATTTAACTATCAAAATAAACAATCATAAAATATAAAATAAATCCATTGGTTTATTTCACAGTGTCACTTGGCCATTAAGACAATATATCAGTAGTAATACCAAAGATAATATATATTTTATAATAAATATTCTCAAATCATTTAATAAAATCTACTTAAAAGAAATATCTTAAAGTCTTGCCCAATTTCTCGTTACTATCTTTCAAAAACATTTCCACCACATTACTTACCATTTATACCGACGAGATTAATTCACTTACTATTGTAAACAATTGTTACAAAATCTCCTTTTATTTTGTTACCACAGAAATATCATTTCCTACTCTCATGCCCCTCTTTATTTCCTTTTATTTTGAAAACTCATCATATATCGAAATTCTTCAAATAACGATTCACTATTATTTCCCAAAAATAATCTGCTTTAACAAATCCACTATCACGATTCATACCATCCTTCGACAATCCTAAATTCGTTCAAGTTGGGGTATTTTAGTTACCTCTCAGACCTTGATCAATAACGTTCTTATCTTAAGATAAATATGAATCGTAAAAAAAAACTCATATTCATTTTGATATCGCTTCACTATTGTACCAAAAGTATGATTTTATAAAACCCTCTTACCTTTTTAAATCTCCCTTTTTTACCACATGGTTATTGTTGACACATTAGCTTTTCAACTTTAATCCCTTTATTAGTTGGATTTTTATTTTAAATCCTAATACTAAACCTTTTAATAAATTCAATTTTAGAAAATCCCTTTTTAAATCCTTTAAATCATTTCCCTTTTTTTCAATCTCATTTAGTTAAACAAATATTCACTAAATTATTTAAGTAAACGACATATTCTAATTTAATCTAATAATTAATTACTGATAAAACGGTTAGCTTGGTAAATCTTAAAACATGATTCACCATTAATCAACCTCAACTCGTATTTTTCATTTTGAATTAATAAATAACATTTATTAAATTTGAATAATCTCAATTACATCGATTACTATTAAATAAATAATAATCTATTTCTGAATAATCTCACTTTAATTGTTCTTAAAAATAATAAATCCTTGTTATTACTCATCAAGTTAATCCCAGCCTACCTTCCCATCAATCTTAAGAATCCACTTTATAAAATTTATTTAGTAATTACGGTGGAGCACGTGCTTCGCACACGGTAGATCTTGGTTTATAAATAGCGGTTAAAACAACGATATATATATATATATATATTTCCTTTTAAAACTTTATTTAAAACTATATTTAAAATCTATATTTAGTTGTAAACTGAATTTCATAACTTTATTATTATCGATTCACCTGACGGTAAATCCAACTTAATAAAACAGTTTGAAATTTGGCCATCCGCTAGAAATTTCCCAACCAACATCACAATTGGTTAATAACCAAACAAAGGTTGAATTTGGGTTTCACAATCAACAACCAATTCTATAAGCCAATCATATGGGTTCCACGGTTTCATATCATGATCATATAAATAATCAATCTAACTGATAACGGTCAACCAATAGTAATTCAAGCACCCAATTTAATTTAAATACATTTATATTATAAACGTAACCAACAAGGCAAGTTACCTTGTTTGGAAATCATTGTAAAATAACAACGTTATTTTATTTAAATTAAACACCCGTTTAATTTAAATAATTGATAAAATATTTAACACACATCAAACAGTCATCAATCAACCAAAATCTAGCAGCCAAAACATAGAGATGATAAACCCGACTTTCAATTATTATAAGTGGGTACTGAGTGAGATTAACACACCTTGATTTCTGCCGGTCGTTCAAGCGGTTTGTTATAGTTGTTTCACTCCGTCAGTTTTCAACTTTGTCAGCTCTAATTCCATAATGTGGCACTTTCTGATACAGCACCAACGCTCCTAGTTTTGCGGACTCTAATTATTCTTATACCCAATCCCGATGGTTTCCTGCTTCACGTTCTCCCCGTGTTTCTTTGTCCCAGACTTCTTCGTACTAGCCTTGTTCCCAAATCCAAATACTACACTGTTTTTACTAAATTATACTATATATTTAATTAATAAATAATTATACTCTAATACCTTGAATTAACAGTGTGATCCAATGCTAACCCATTCCCTCATGCATGCCAACGGAACCAGGATTCCAATCTACTTCACCAACCCTTCTGTTCGCAAGTCCCATTTGTTTTTTTTAGAGAAAGCCCAAAGCCCATGACCTCAGCCCATGCCCTCTACAACCCAGATCAATCCAAGTTAAAACCCTTCAACACAGCCGCCTTCAATTTATCCACTGCCTCACTTATTTTTCTCTCGTCAAAAATTGGAAAACCGCTCTACCAAACCAAAAATCCCCAGCGTCGCCTTCTTCTATGGCGATCGGAGATCCGCCAAACGCCTTCCATTCAAGCGCTTGAAGCAGCTCCTTCCCCGGCTTGAACCCCATTATCGCCAGCCCTACCATCTGACCCTAGCTCAACCACAAAGGCGGCGCCTTTCAGAACGATTTGGTGACCAACGGTACTTTGAATTCAACTAAAATAGGTCAGCACATATCTCCTTTTCTTCTTATATTTTCGCTGTTGAATCCTATGTGAATTCGTGAGTTAATGGAGAAATTTGTGGGAAGAAAGAGTTTGAATGTTTGTTACTAAATGCGTGAATTCTTTTGGGTATGTTCTGGTCTCGAGTGAATGGGTTGCGAAGTGGATTTTGTTTGGGAAAACGCTGATATGCAGTGGTATTTATTTATGCGAGTAACTTGAGCTCCATGGTTTAGGCTGTCTGGACGTATAGACTAGGTTATCAATTCTCCAGTTTTTTTGCTCTTGAGTTTTCATTTCATGTATTGTCTGAGTGGAAGTTTGGATTTGAAAACATAGAGGAAGGCGGTAGCAGATTAGATGTATCTCGCATGTGCATTGCTGTTGTGCTACTGGTAAGTAGATAGGTTAGGCACTGTTTAGTTTAGGTAGGCCATTTGCAAAATACTGTCATTCAACATTGATTGTAGAAATTTTCAGAAGTATATATATTCTAGTCAGTATTGAAATCTAATGAAATCGACAAGGCAAAAGGTGGGTACAGCAGCATATGAGCGTGAAGAAATGTCCCCCTCTTATTTTATATTTGTTCTTTTTTTCCTACTTTGTATTTGGTACTTTGCTTTGTATCAATGTGCTGAGATTTTCTGGATATGGAAAAATGATGTTGTCACAGTGAAAATATTTCACCCAGACAATCGTATCTTGTAGGATATGATATGATAAATTTCCAAAGATTTTATATATATTTTCTTCTTTTCTTTGCAGATGTTTTGAAATGTGGTCCCGATGGTAATAACCATTATTGAATTCAGCTTGGCGAAAAGTTTGGTGCAGGGTACAAAAGATATCTTAGCAAAAGATTTTTACATAAGCTTATGAATATATTTTGGCAAAAATTTTGTGCGTGAAGAGTTGTCAATTCTTTGTTATATATATATTTTACGATATGAGTTCATGTTAGTAACAAAGTTGTAATATGGCTGGGCCAAAATATCTTGTACTGGAGTATGAAAAAGTTATCAATATATATATATATATATATATATATATATATATATATATATATGTGTGTGTGTGTGTGTGTATCTCCCTCATGTTTTTACTTTCCTGTTGCACTATTTATTTTCATGGAAAACTTCTATATGTTTGGTTATTATACTTATTCATTACAAATTTAATATACGTTGTCCACATGATTTGCTATGCGGTCACTAGGAGATATAACACTCACCGTAAAACAATTATACACCATTTCGTATGTTATACCGTCTACGAATGTCTAAGGGTAATGAATTTGCATGTACCAGTGTAAAATAATTTGATAAATAGCTTATACAATATTATCGATAAATTATTAAATAAAATACTAAACTATTAAGTTCATAGATAAATAAATTATTATCAACAATATGCTCGAATGGAATATTTTAACACTTCAGGTTTAGTTAATGTCGAATTATAACTCCGCATTATCAAGTTCGAGCCAACCGATAACTAATTTATATGGAAACGTTATTAAATATATTAAATAAACATTATCGTTTATTAACGATTTCCATAGCGATTATTTGAAAATTAAATTTGAACATATCTTACAACTTTTACGACGAAATTTCGATTTTTCTCTTTTATTAGAAAATTATCATCAAACAGATTCAAACGTTTCTCGTTTCATGAAACTTCGACTTCTATTGGATCTAGTATATTCAATCGAAGTTCAAATTGAAAATTTTGAACTACCGCGTCGTTTTCGAGCTCGTTTTAATTATATTATAAAATATAACGTTTAAACTCAAATTTTAAATATTAAAATCAATAAATATTCCAATTAAAATATTTAAACAAAATTAAATACTCAAATAAAAGTGGCCAAAAATTTGGGCCGTTACAAATGGGTTCGAAACTATGTGCTATTCGGTTATACAGTAGATATAACAACCACCCTAAATATTTAAACCAAAGACCAAGATGGAAAAGAATATAATAGGGAAGACACAGGAAACTCATGGATATACACAATTGCATTTTCCATTCAAACATAAGGCAAGCTGAAATTAGATGATTTTCGAACCAAGGTGAAAGATTTAACTTGTATACATACACATAATCCAGTTTCAAAACAAGGCAAGGCAAGCAAGACACAACATAAGGCAGCAAGAAAATTCAGTTTCAAAACTAGGCAAAGGGAAGCAAGACACATATATGGCACATGAACACAACTCATGCATATGTAGATAAATATACTCACACACATACTTGTGCTCTCTTACACACATACTAGAGAAAACACAAGAACAGGCACAAGATGATCATTATTCAGAACTTATACACTTCAAATGACAATGTGTAGGGATTTAAGTCAGAATAAGTTTAAGGAAGCATGCGACATATGCATAAATCAAAGGTGTATCTCAGCGTAATAACGAGGTAGATAAGCACATGCATATGTATCTATCGTTCATATTTTTGAACTAAGGCATGGAAATATAAATTAAACCTAATTTAAACCCAATTCAAATTCAAATTAGACCCAACTTAAACCCAATTCAAATTCAAATTAAACCGTGAGTTAATACTCAACTTCAGTAGCGACGAGAAAGATGGACAGCGGTGGATTGGAGGTTCACCGGTGAGCTGAAGGCAGCGCGAGCTGACGATGGACAGCTGTGGACTGGGCTTCGAGTGGTGGATGGTTTATTGACAAAGCAAGATGGTGCGTCGAGTTACAAAACCCTGATTGAGGTTTACGATCACCATGGAAATTAAAAAGAGGAAAGCCGGCCGAAGGTATTGAAGTGTCAAAGCAAGATGGTGCCAGAAAGAAAATAGCCGGGGGAAATATGATACAGATTTCATACGGCTAAAAGCCGTATCAAATGAATTGATCCATAGCTTTATTGATGTACGGTTAGATCTTACGTGTGTTGGGAGGTGCAGATCGCCAAGAGGAAAGTTGATACGACTGAGAGCAGTATCAAATTTGATACGACTAAAAGCATTATCAAATCTTTGCAACCTTGTGTGCCAAAATTTTTGTTTTAACGTAGTGAGTGGACGTAGATACACTTACTAAACCACTATAAATCCTATCTATTCATTTACTTTTCTGCACTTTGTGATTATTTATGACGTATTCTATGATTGTTTTCTGAATTGCATACGACTTGGGTGTTGCACTCGATTGACCAAAATCAAGTGTCAACATAACAAAAATATCAAAATCCATTAAAGATGTAGTTAAAATATGCATAATTATTTGAATAACTAAATGAAAGCACATGAAGTGTTTTTCATGAGATTAACATAAGAATAGCATAAAATGCAAATAATATTTGAAAGAATTCCCTTGGAAAATTGATTGCATTAAAGACAATTATTTATAAATATGTACACTTCAAGGAGAGAAAAAAAATTATTGTCTTCTAACTTTAATTTTCTTAGTTGTTTAAGCTATAATATGCTTGTATAAATGAGAAGCATTGTAATTGATTTTAATTGTTAAGATATGTAATCAAACTTAAAGGGAGAAACATAAATGGGGAAGTCTATTTAAACACAAAATTTTGGCATAATTGATTTGCACCGTTGGATCGTCCCCTGAGTTTCACTTCATATAAGGACAAAAAAATTCAACGGTTAAGGCTTTGTGTTTCTTTATTTGTATTCAAATAGTCGTCCCCAATATAAAATTAGAGGAGCATACACAAGTTTATCATAATGTACTCAATTTTCTTCATTTAGTATCTTCCCACTGTGTTTTTTTTCAAATGATTTTAGCGAACAATATATTGTTCCAAAAATATAAATTCCATTTAATTATTAAACATTAAGTACTAAATTATATTCTTTTTCCTTTATCAAGATTTTTTCCAATGAGTCATTTTTAGTAAGATTTTAACGATGAATTATCTTTATTCGTAAGTATCAACCATTTTTTAATGCAATAAACCTTTGAAATATATCACATTATTCTTTTTCCTTCACCAAGATTTTTCCTACTAAATTTTCCTTATTAAGGTTTTAAAGATGCAATATCCAAATCTAAAAGTATTGGATTTATTTTGATGAAATAAAATCTTAAAATATGTCAGTATACTCCTTTTCCGTCACTAAGCTTTTTCTCAATTTATTTTTTTACTAAGGTTTAATAAGATACTATATTAATCTCTAATTACCAAACTATTCAAAAGGACTATCACTTTTTAATATGATATTGCAATTTACAAGTTGTATTCTTTCCCTGTCCAAAGTACTTTTCATTGGATTTTCCTAAATGGAGAATTTAATGAAGCAACAAACAACATCTATATTGAGTGCACAGATATATGTTTCAAAAAGGGCAGCTTCATTTTATCAAAGCGCGCGATTCTAACTCCTAACCTTTCGAAAAGCAACAAAAAAACTAACTACTTTGTTAAAAATCTTTTTATTTATTTATTTTTAGAAAAGGATGTTACCGGCAATCTCCTTAAAATGTCCAACGCCCTCGTTGGTTCATTATTACTCATCACTCAAGCAATGTTATTACTCATCACTCAAGCAATGTGCATGTAATCTGCATCGGTACCACACATTGACATCTGTAACATACAATTTCCAACTGTGTATAAGCTCTGATATCAAATGTGATAATCGCGAGACTCAAAGGCATAACCTCTAAAAAACACTAACATGCATTAATTTTGTTTATTTCAGGCCACCAAAGTTGTCTTCATGTTGTATTCTAATTTTACTCCATGCATCTTTAAATATGAATTTGTTTATTATCCTAAACCCAATAATCTTTCATCCTATTTAGGCAGATTACTACTTAATTAATTAAACTTACTCTCTACTCTCTTGTCCGTGTAAGAATACGATGAATTAATTGATTGCTTCTAATAAGAGCAACTCCAACAGGGTTACGGGTCGTAACATTACAACCTGTAACATGTTGGGAGATATCGTTGATATCTCCCAATAGTCGCGCGCCGATTTTATCTGCACGCCAGTTGCGAGCCGATAAAATTGGTGCGCGCGGCCCCCGTGCCTATTAGTATGGTGCGGGGGGGGGGGGGGAGGGGCTTGGTTTGTATATTTTCCCCATTTTCCTCATTTTTAATTGATCTGGACGTCGGGATGCCACCACGCGTAACGGAGTTGGCGAGATGTACAGTTCCAGCTCAGCAGGACGACGCAGCTGGTCCAGCGCACCTTCCTCCACCAGCAGGGACGACGATTGAGGACTTGCGTATCCTTCATGAGTTGCCAGAGGGGTACATGCACCGCTCATTTACCGCGCTCGACACCATTCCGGTATAAATTCTAATTTTATCATTTATAATTATTGAAATGCTGAATAGTGTAATGGTTATAGTTAACTATATTATGTAAGGACTGTTATAATTTAGTTGAATAGTTTAATTGAGAGCTTGATCTATTGGTTTTATTCTTATAGTTTAATAAATTTACGTTATAATTTTTAGTAGTATGGACCGTTGATTATACATATACTGAACTGTTATGATTTTAACATTTACAATACTGTATGGGTGAATAGTTTACTATATTATGTAAGGACCGTTATAATTTAGTTCATTTACGTAGAGAGCTTCACCCTGTCGGTTTTATAGTTATATCTTAGTTCATTTACGTTATAATTTTTAGTAGTATAAACTGTTGATTATATAGATATTGAACTGTTATAATTGTAACATTTAGGGCACTTACATCTACCTTCGCGGTAGTTGGGCGAAGTTTAGCACACATGCCCTTCATATTGTACCATTACATATTCGAGAGAGGCTACTTACTAGTCCCTTTGGACTATTTTTACGGATTATACCTCCGCAGTCCTTCGATCGACCATTAGTAGAGGCCCTAGTAGAGAGATGGTGGCCTGCGACACACACATTTCACTTCCCCGATTTTGAGCTGGGTATCACCGTAGCAGATTTTTACATGCTTACTGGGATTGAGATTGGCCGTCACGACAGTCTCCTGCCCATTCGATACCTCCTATGAGTCACCTGAGTTGTACCTGCAATATTTGCCATATTTGTCTATGGCTCATATCTCCCATGGTGCCGTTTCAGTCACATATTTACTTGAGTACATTACAGCGCATCTCCATGCAGCGGTTTTCCATGACATAGTATATCGGGCGACCATTTTATATCTCCGTGGTTCGACATTCTTTTCGAACCAACGGAGTACGATTAGATTGGGTTATCTAGCGGCATTAGTCAATTTAGATCAGCTGCATATGATTGATTGGGGCAGTGCTAATTTGGGTTATCTGTATTCTGCTCTTGATTCTTACGCTTTTGGAGAGGTTGCGCAGATGTTTGGATTTTGGTACATGTTGTCGTTCTGGTACCACGAGTACACGACCAACATGCATCCACACATTTTGCCCACCGCTAGTCATACCACCGAGTCCTTTTTCCCATGTATGCATAGATGGGAGAGTAGTCGCCTAGTCCAATATGCTCCTTCTGGTGGGAGACATGATTTGATGGATGCCCGTACTCAGTTAGATATGAGGGAGAGGGGAAACATATTACGAGCACCTTGGAACACATATTGGATGTTACTTTTAGCAGATGGCCCTCTTCCTGATGACCACCCATTCGTCATTGCATGTCGTTTATTTGTTCGTCGTGTCCTCTTGCTCCCGCCGGCCCACTTTCCTATTTGGTACATGGGCGATCGCTGTTATTATCAAGGCCCCTGCCAAACGCGTGTACCCGGAGATCTACCTCTTCCCGATGATATGTTCGGGTCTCATCGTTCTATAGGGGGACAGTACATTCAGGGTATGAGACAGGGAGGATGGGTTGATACGACCGAGTTTTACATACCCGACGCAGCCTTTGACACTTATTGGGTTCGGGTAGCTCGTAGGCGTTACTTGCTGCCGGATTACGTGCGGGGTGTGATCTTCGATCACATTGGTCCCTAATTGGTTACTGGTAGAGTTCATTCTCCACCGTTCACTTTTGACCCGACCCCTACACAGATCTCCGGCCAGCCTACGGATTTCGCTTTGGCCGATACATTTTAGAAATTTGATCTCAGCGATACACAGCTGTCCCTACCTATTGTCTACCAACCTGCTCACATGGTACACTGTGTTCCTACTGCTGGATTATATTCGGCACGTGAGGTATTCTTCTTACTTGTGGATTTATTACCTTGTATGTTCTATATTTTAAAAACTGAAAATATATGTTCTATATTTGCAGTATGCACCCTAGCTAGACCAGCATAGGATACATATTGCCGCTATTCAGGAGATGGCCCCGCTATATGATCATTCCTTATATCAGGAGCACCAGGCGATAGTGCAAGGATTGCAGGAGCAGATCAAGGAGTTACAGGACAGACTAGCGGCAGCAGGGGGTGGTGATACAGCAGGCTCAGGTACGGTTATAGGGTCATGTGCTGGTGGAGGTTCAGGTGCTGTTGGAGGATCGGGAGGGGGTGGTGGATTAGGTGGTGATGGAGGTGTCAGTGGTGGTGGAGGAGCGGGAGGGGGTGGAGGATTAGGTGGTGATGGAGGAGTCGGTGGGGGTGGAGGAATAGGTAGTGACGATGAGGATTTTCCTTATTATGACAGTGATGGTAGCAGGGATGACATGGAGGAGGATGGTAAGGAGTATGAGCACGATCATGACTATGATGCTACAGATTTAGATTGACTTTCTTGAGGGTTGTGCTGATGATATTTTTCTTTTAATCATGATGTATATATGTGTACAGTCCGATGTAGTGGACTCTACGTTATTCTTTCTTGACGTATATATGTGTATGTCACGTTGATGCATGTTGTACTGTGTACTGGAACCTTTATTATCTATATTTTATGATGCTCTGTGTACTGGAACCTTTATTATATATATGTGCATGTCACGTTGATGCATGTTGTACTATACTATCTACATTTCATGTTTATTACTATCGACAACTATATTTTATGATGTTCTGTGTACCGGAACTTTTATTATCTATATTTTATGATGCTACATGTAATGTTAAACGACGTTTGAAATGTTTAATTATAAAACCAAGTTTGAATCATTTTATTTATAATTAAATTATAAAATGAATTGCAATGCGTGGTAGTTTGTAATATAACGTTTTGAACTTTAATTTGTTGTACAGGATTCAATTTAAGTCGGATATCTCCAAAACAAATAACGTTCGAATCAAATTGATAGTATATTTCTAGTGGAAGAGAAAATTCGAGTTTTCATATTGTAGATTTTGTTTTCTGTCCAAATCAAAATTTCAAATAATCGCTGTGGATGTCCATTATAAATTATAACGTTTAATTAAATAAAATAAAGTGACGCACGATACGATGTACATTCCATTGGCTTTATATAGGTGGGGACGACCTTGTTTTTCACTATATATGTCGCATCTCCGAAGCAGGAAAAACCTTCATTCGCAATTTCTTTTCTTCCAGCCTCTTACTCCTTCCAGTTTTCCCATTCCAGCATTCCACTTGAAAAGAAAAAAGTATAGTTGCCTTATTGGTGTATGTCGAAACAGGGAAAAAAAAGTGTAGGCTCCACCTTGGCCAACTTGGGAAATGACGATGAGGCGGTATCAAGTCATTGACCTGGAAAAGAAAGGGTAGTTGAAGGGCGCGTTGTCGAGCCACTGGGTTCGGGTAGGCGAAACCCTTTATGCTGTCGTGGAGAAGAATCGGTGGTCGTTGTTTCAAAAACCAAAAAAAATGCTGGTCGTCGATTTTTTGGTTGTGAAGCCTACGAGAACCACAAGTTTTCCCTGATGAAACTGATTGCTGTTACTTTAAGGAATGGATTGACCCTCCGATGTGCGAACGTGGAGTTCAATATGCACTGGAAACGCAAGCCGAAATTGGACACTTGAACAAGTATGTTGCTGATGCAGCCAGAGCTGGATTTTTCCCATGTCCGTGGTAGGCCTACGTGGAAGCTATCTTATCGTGTTTTATTGTACTTTGAATTTTGATGTTTTATGTGCTCAGTTGATGAGGTTCATACGATTGTAGTTTGGCTTTTCTTAATGTTGGAATATTGTATTCGTATGTTTATGTGGAAACTATCTTACTGTTGTGTTCATTACTATAAACTGGGATACGTACGAATATGCACTTTGATAACACAAATATTACGCATAGTACAATGCTCAGAACGTCCGTGATAGAGAATCTCCACTATGCACTAGTCGTTGTCCACTGTAGCCATGATAGAGAATCTACACTATACACTGGCATTGAACACTATTAATTTCATGAAAGAGAATCTACACTATGCACTAATCACTGCCCACTGTAGCTGTGATAGAGAAACGTTGAAAGCTAATTTATTTCTCAAAAAATATAATGTTGACGACCCTACTTGTTAAATTCCATGGCTACATAACGTGGACGACCCTGCACACATAAATTCCTAAGCAGAAATTACGTGGACGACCCTACACAGTATGAACTACACCAAGACATGTACTGATATTGGAGCACTCGTACCAATAAGGTGGCACTATGTCTAATAAAGGGGCGCTCTGTCCAGTAAAGGGGCACTTTGTCCAATAATGGGGCGCTCTGTCCAGTAAAGGGGCGCTCTGTCCAATAAAGGGGCGCTCTGTCCAGTAAAGGGGCGCTCTGTCCAATAAAGGGCCGCTCTGTCTAGTAAATGAACACACTCAACCCAATAAAGCTACCCATTGACCAAGAACTCAGACCTTATATACAACATCAACGTCGCAACCATATCTCATATCCAAACACATTCAAAAACAGAAATGGATTCCAATTTTATGACAAACATCATGGCTTTTAACAGCAATTCGGAGGAAGAGGAAATCTTTTAAGAGGAAGCGGAAGAAATACATGAAATATGATATTTATACCATGAAGCCTACGGCTCATCATCCACAAATCGAGGAGGGTCGGTTCGTGGAAGGAGATTTATACATCGAAATCATGCTAAATACCATAAGTCTCTGATGCAAGCTTACTTCAATGACAACTACACTTATAGGCCTGATATGTTTCGTAGAAGATTCCAGATGTGTAGAAATCTATTTCTTCGGATATTGGCGGGTATTCAAGGTAACAATGATTACTTTAAGTACAAACAAAATGCATCAAAGACGTAGGGGTTGTCCGGTTTTCAGAAAATGACGGTCGCTATGCGAATGTTAGCTTATGGCACTCCTGCTGATGCTTTGGACGATGCATATCGAATAGCAGAGAGCACAACACTTGACACACTTGAAAAATTCTGTCAGGCTGTGGTGGACGTCTATGGAGAAGAATACTTAAGGTCTCCGAACGAAGCAGATGTAGTGCGAATCGGAGAGATGCACGAAAGCAGGGGATGACCAGGAATGTTAGGGAGTCTGGACTGTATGCATTGGGAATGGAAGAACTGCCCTAAGGGATTACAAGGTGCGTAGAACGGGACGGAAAGACAACCAACCATCATTTTGGAAGCTATGGCATCGTACGATCTGTGGATATGGAATGCTTTCTTTGGAATCCCCGGTTCGAAAAATGACTTAAATGTTATAGAAAGATCCCATCTACTCAATGATCTTGCTCAAGGCTAGGTGCCTCCTTTAACATTTACCTTGGGCGTAAATACTTACGACTATGACTATTACCTAGGTGACGACACTTACGTGAAATGGAGCATCATTGTTAAAACATGTCCAAATCCATTGACTCCTCAACAAGTCAAATTCGCGGTGATGTAGGTTGGACAAAGGAAAGATGTAGAATGTGCTTTCGATGTTTTACAATCTAGATTTGCAATGATAAGTAATCCATGTCGGCTTTGGTCTAGGAAAAAGATGTCTACAATCATGTTTGCTTGCATCGTTCTACACAACATGATTATAGAAGACGAAAGAGATATGGATGAAGGGCAACGCTACATCGAATATGAAGTTGCTTCGCAACCACCGCAAGTATTCCGACATAACACACCGATAACAGAAGACGACTTCAACATTCATTTGAGCCATCAGGTTATGTTTAGAGATGCACAACTCCATATCCGGCTGCAAAAAGATCTTATGGATCATTTATGGAACCAATATGGCGATACCTAGTTATGAAGTTTGCTTGATTGTCCGAACTCGTGTTTTATTTTTTGATGGTCCTAGCTTATGGATCTTTTATGTAGTAATGATATTGTAGTTTTTTATTGTACCTTAGGGATTATACTGTATTTCTACGGATTCTTAACTAGCTATTTTTAAGTTTTGAATCTAAATTAGTTTATTTCGGTGTTTCTAAAAATAACTATTGTGTACGAAAATAATAACTATTATATTTTGTCATATTATAGTATAAGCTATTATAGGAAAACAAATATTTAAAATCTAGGTGTGTGGCGCGCCGACTTTATTGTCCTCTCATGTGACGAGCCGATTTTTTCGGCGCACGCCAAAAAAATAGGCTCGTCACATGAGGAGCCGATAAAGTCGGCGGGTGAACCCAATTTAGGAACATGAATTAATCCCATAACATATGGTTGAATATTACGATAAAGAACTTTTGTTGGGAACCAAAACAACCCTAAATTATGAATTCAGCACATGAATGTTGTGCTGTTGGTGTTGCTCTAATTCTACCAACTTTTAAGCATGTATTACCACTAACCTTAGCACCATTCAAATCAAATAAAGTCATCACTAATTTGTCATTAATCCATGGATCAAAGAAGAAGGACATGGAATCCCCATACACAATGATGGTTCGATTGTATATTAACTAAAGACTCGCTTTAAGAATCGTTTTTCAAGTAGAAAAGCTATTATTTTCGATTTTCATTTTATTAAATAAGACAAAAGAAAATCATCTCTTCTGAGTAATATTTATTTTTGAACCACCAAGACCGTTGGTTAAAAATTGCTGTAAGAGTTTTCAGACAGGCTGCATCTATTTCCACCCCAGTTTCTTCTCTTCACACCCCGTTTTAATTTTTAAAAAAAAACAAATTCTCAAGTGTACCCTTCTTCTTCCTTCATACAAGATTCACTGGTTTCGAAAAAAATCATCATCCTAGCTTCTCCTGGTTCCTTCTGCCTATTTGTATTCAAATTATTTACCTCTCTTTGTTATTAAACATATTAACTTAATTTCACTCTCATAAAAGTTCAGAATGTATTATATTTTTATATATCTTTACCAGTGAGTGACTTTGAATACCTGCAAATAGATTCTAGCATGTACAATAATCTAAACAAATTTGAAAAACAAAGGAATTAATCATCCGTTTCATAATTAAAAAAAAATAATTTTTGAAGATTATCATTGTTTTCAGAGACTAAATTCAAGTTTTATGAATTTCAGAATGAATTCCAGTATTTCTATGTGGTCTGTGCTATAGAAATGTGCTAGGAAGAAATAGAAAATTCTGATAGAGAAAAAGGATAGAATGGGAAGAAAATGAGGTTTAAAGAGTAAATTCTACGGTGTTTGAAATTATAGAGAAATCACGTGGTGCATAAAGAAAATTCTGGGGTGTTAATAGATGCTGCCTTTCAGACATACAATGCTTTTCGATCTGTAAGTTATTTTCAGAACCGTCGAATCTTCATCTTTTGATCTACAGATCTGAAAGGAATTTACAGAAGAAATAAGCACACGTCTTATATATATTTCAGAAGAGTATATAATTTTACAAAACCAAATTAAGAACGAAATCACTACCAATAGATACAAGGTAAAACATCGGCGAAGAATACATACACAATTAGATTTTGATCTATGCGAGCTGATCATAATACCCTCTCCTTGAATACTCATCAGGATCCAAATCCACAATAACATAAATCACATACACAATTCCAGGAACATAACCGAGCTTGGTCAACAAAATACAGATGCAAAATTCCAACTTTCAATAGAAAATAAATAAAGACAAAATCGAGTTGAATCTAAAAATAATTAAATCAATAAGTAAACAACGAAGATTTAAAAGAAAAAAGGTGAGGCGATTATGCTGCAGTAGCCATGGCTGAGGAAGACGCCGAGAGGAGGGAGGATGATGGTGATTAGAATTTCTATGAATCTGCAGCAGCGTCCTGACGCCATTTACTTTGCTTTCTGTTTTTCTCGATTTTTGCTGTAATATGGGTCCGAAACTATGTGCTACTCGACTAGACAGTACCAGATATAACACCCACCCTAAATATTTAGCTGGCAAAGAATATACTTCTGTTTTGAGCGTCGCGACAATCTATTAAATAATTGTAAAGCAGAAGAATTTCAAGCTCCCTCCTTGATTCTCTCATTTATCTCAATTCTTCTTAATTGTCTCGATTCTCTTAATTCTCCTTAAAACTCTCTAAAGATACTTTTATTAAATCAAAATAATATAAATCTTTTATTAACCATCAACATCTCTTAATTCTACATTTTCGAAATTTTAAACTTCCGCAGTAATTCAGATTGAACTGGTAGAAGTTATCGCATAGTTAAATTCTCCATCATTTAACACTTCCAGTCCCGGTCAATTCGTTCAAACAGCTGCATACAAAAAGAAATCGTTTTTTCCATCGCCCTTTAATTTTTAGGGTTTCGCAATTTCAGTTCCCTAATCGCCTTTTGATTGTCCGGGTTTCACTATCTCGGTTCGATGATTGTTGACGCAACATCAATTAACTGACCAGCTGGACCTTCTGCAAACTGTGTTGTCTCAATTGGATAGCTCTTGCTGTGCTGTTTCCTGTCTCACCACCCATCGCCTCATATTGATGCCTTCCCCAAATTTATATGCCACAACCTTCTAGCTTCTGTCAATCCTTTCATGAGGTATTGCAGTCTACTGCAATGAAATGTAGATTTATGTAAATTATGAATTTATGTTTGTTTATTCCAGGAATTTTATTCTGTTCATTGAATCCTAAAAAGTTAAACCCTTGATTGAATCATGATTTATTAAAATTACGGTAAGCTAAAATGTGATTAATTGAATTCGGCCATCCTGTCGTCGTCCATTGTATTTGCTAACATCTGTCCTCACTTTGTCCATAGTGGCGCTTTCCTATCTACGACCGTATATTTTTTGGATGCCTCAAAGCTTCCACTTCTGCCACCAGGTAACCTTCTCGGTCAAATTTCCCACTTCTCCATTTTATTTCTTTTCTTGACATCAAATTATGCCGTTTTGATTATTGACACAACTCATGCAAGATTTTATATGGTTTAATTTTCATCTGTATAGGAGACGGTACATGTAAGCACTGGCTGCAAGCGTGATTTGCATAAGTGATTTTTTTTCCCTTTTACCGCATTTCAAATACATTAAATGAGATGATCATTAATTTTTTCATTATTCAAAATTAGTATTAGATCAAAAAGAGGTTGCTAGGCCATTAAGATTACTCATTTAACCCAGTTTAAGTTAAGGAAGAAAACTGCAAAGTTACGATATCATCTGAACCATTTATTCAGAAACAACTGTCAAATTTATCTTCTGGAAAAAAAAAATGGAGGTTCATCCGAAGAACTTGGTTATTACGATAAAATCTCTTACTGTATTTAGACTTCCAAGATAATCTACTTCAATATAATGTTTCTTTATTTTCAGATTTTTGGGACAATGTTGAGGATGTTCTTTATTCAGTAGGTTAATTTTTAACCCTTGCAGCCATGAGGTAAAATCAGAATTGGAACTGTTATAGGTTCCAGGACCTATAATTTTATTGTACTTATCATAAAATAAATAATATTAAATTATGTTGTGTACAATCTAGCTTTCTTGCATTGTTAGTGCCTTACAAATTTTAAATTTGTCCTGAATTGTTGTATTAAAAAACCACCAGGTAAATGGTTTTTTCCCCTTTTTTGTGATTGTATAGGTAAAAGTTATATAATTGCTTCTTTGTGATATTTTAGTTATTTTTATATTGGAATCGCATGTTTCATCGTCAACACAATTGTTGTTTTCTTTTGGGACATATGTTTAGTTGGTATCGTTCCTAGCATGGATTATTGCACTACGCAAATACAAGAGAGGTGTTTACGATGACATGTTCAGAGGACCCGACAGCTTTTATTTTACTTTCATTTCAACAAAATTCACATTTGCTGACATGTTAGTAAAGTACACTTTTGCACTTTTTATTTTGTTGCTCTTATCATATGTTTGCGGATCAGGCTTAGTCGTAGCTTATGAACTTTTGTGTGTTGTAAACTGAAATGTACATCATTTCTCTAACTTTAATATGTTATAATATTGTAAAGTACAACCAAGACTTGAGTTGCTGAAAATTTGGCATCTTCATGTTTGTTTTAACTTGATCCTATGTTATTTATTTTTTAGAAGGATAATAGTGGAAACTTTCTAAGTAGGTATAAAATGTATATAATGCTTAGTCAGCTACAACTTCATCTAAAGGCAACAGTTTTTAATTAATATGACATGAAATTTCTAAATGCAACTGTTTATATTGAAGGAGAAATATTTATTAGCAAGTCAGCGACATATTTCAGTTAATATTCTCCTTCATCTACAACTTCATCCATGACACATACACGCTTTACTTTTTTCTTGACATTTGATTTCGGTGACTATTGGTTAACTGATGCGTACGATATACAATCCCCAGACTGCTAGATTGGCAATGCAGGATAGTTTGCTTGACAATTTTTATTTACTAATGACATGAATATTTAGAAGATTCATTGCATGTATAAATCAACTTCATTAAATATATATAGAGATTGCTAAGGGGATCCAAAAAATGGTAAGAGGGAAAGACATTTTTTAATTGTTTACAAGACAATGTATAAAAGTTAAAGGCAATTATGTTGTTACCTTTTTTCTTATCGGTGATTGAGAATAAAATGAGGTCCAATACTATGTTTTTTGCATCTTTCGACGTATCACGCTATATTATTGTATTGGTTATGTCATGATGTTTTTCTGTAAAAAAAATTGGTACATTCGTACGATTTTTCTTTTTAAATCATAATGAAGTGCTATTAAATTTGCTTGATGACGATTAAAAGTAAACTGCTTAAGGTTGAAGCTCCCCATATAATGTCCCTCTTTAACATTTTTTTTACTTAGAGTTACCCTGAATCTATCCCCTCCTTACGATGTATCGAGTCCCATAAACAATCTCCATTTATTTCAAATTTGATTCTAGATGCATATGCTTGGAAACCATTCATATACTATCGACACAAGTGGTTGCAAACTAATAGGTCTTTGTGATTAGGTTGCAGGTAAGGAGCTTCTATGCTCTATAATATTGCTTTTTTGGACATTGCCATGGGAAAGCAACAAATTTGTCAGGTTTTCTATACCGCATATTTCTGTTAGCTTTTTTCCCTTCCACATTTGGATTAGACAGATTATATGGCTGTACTATAGTTTTTTCTATACCTCAAGTAGCGAGACTGGAAAAAAAATCTTAATCATATTTCAAACTAATGAATCAATAAGGTTTATGATTTGCATGTTTGTTTTTCTACTTAGCAAATAGAACTATAGCAATGTAAAAATTCATTGCGTTTGGAAATAAGGCATACTCCTGTTTATATGTTTATTTTAAATAAATCAAAAAAAAAAAATCCTTCCATATTTACCTCCTATTTACAAATTCATGATACTTTCTCATAATCTTCAGATGTAGTTCATTCTCCGGTAATCTTCCTTGACCATTAGATTTATTTCTTACCATGTTAGAATATTGTATTTGTTTCCAGTTTCTCATAATCAAATTACCCATGGATACACATTAGCACCAAGTTGATTAATGCACTGTCTACTATATATATTGAGTTATCATGCCCATAATTTTTGGTAGGTATGCATCTATTGAAAATCCAAAGATGATTTCCTTTCATGTTCACGAACAATTTCACCTTCTTGCTAAATTCTTCGTAATGAAGAAAAGGTATCTTTTTCCCTTTTAATTTTTATGCGTTTTTTTTTTTTTTTGATCAAATATGTTAATTTTATAGGTTGTATTAAAGTTACCTTCAGATTTGGTTCTCTCTAAGATAACATATTTTGACCACTATATTTATTTCTTTCCATGCGAGTATATTGTGTTGTTTTTTAGTTTCTCATAACCATATTAACTATGGATACACATTAGCACAAAGTCTATTGATGCACTATCCACTATAAACATTGAGTTATCATATCCATAATTTTTTTATTGGTACGCATCTATAGTAAATCCATATATAATCACCGCCCATGGTCATGGATAGTTTCACCTTCTTGCTGAATACTTTGTATTGGAGGGAAGGTATCTTTATCCCTTTTAAGTTTAATGCGCTTTCATTTTCTTATGACTGAATTGGTTAACTTCAATACTTCCATTAAGATTATATGGATGGATCACAGTTTTAACAATTTTTTATGGTAAAAAATTATTTTAGTTCTTGGTAACCAGATACAAATTAATTACTAATGGACAAATATCTATAGCACGACTGTTATTCAATTGACACTAGCAAAATAAGTGCTGAATTAATTAAATAATGTTCTTAACCAATTTTTCCCTTCTTTGTAAATATTGTTAATTGTAAGTAGCCACCAGATAACAATGGTTATAAGTAATTCCATTACGCACAACGATACATTATCTTGCCGAATGATATTTAATAGTGTTGCTCTACAAGAGATGTCATCACAAAGTAATCTGAATCCAATCAAGGAATGAATAATTGTTCATTGAACTTGGAAAATAAAGAAATTTGTGATTCTATCCATTTACTTGCTCCAAAGCTACAAATTGTAGTGCTTTTACTCTTTTTTTATTTCGATGCATCTCTGTTGGTTTTCATTCATTTAGAAGGCTGCATCATTTGTGATGTGACTACGTTTACCGTTTCACTAACTTTTGTCATTACACATTGAATACAATATTTGTGCTTCACATGTGTACGTAATGAAATGTTTAGTGATAAACTATGAAATGAACACAAAAAAGCCTGTATTTAATTTTAACAGGATTTCTGCATCAAGTTTGTTTCCTGTGCATGAAGAATAAGGTAACATATATCAAAATGAGATGCATGAGTTTATGCATGTTTTGAATAACCTGTAATGTTCATTTTCTCAATTTGCATATTGAATTCTTTTGTCATCTCACTTTTCTCTTTAGATTTCGTATGGAAATCTATCGGTAAAAATTATCCTAATAGAGCGAAAGAATTTAGATGTGTGACACTCTGTTGGGATATTAACCAATACGGTTTGGACATTGGCATTATGCTATGTGTTGATTCAAGTGGCAAGATAAGTAACTGATTATGTCTGTGCATTGTTCTACGTTAGCCATAAAATGCTAAATTGTCTCCAATTATGCCCGTATGTCCTTATCAACACACAATGCAGCTTGGGCACACTGCAGCTATGAAAGTGGAAACTAATTTAATTTGATCATTGCCATACCAAAATAAGAGCATGACGGTAGTCGGCTATTCTCAATACGCTGGCTAGGAACTTTACTTGCAGCATTCCTCCACAAGTGAAGCATACTGATTTGGTAATATTTATGGATATCGAGATCATGGAAGGAAGGAAAAGAAAAGAAAAGATGAGAATGAACAATTAATAATGCAGGCCGTGTTATCCTATTTGATGGCAGAGATGGTGCATGTTCTATTGTTTGTTTCATAAGGATAGTTTATTTGTATTTCAAGAAGAAAGTTTGGACAAATTAAAAAACAGGAAAATAGTATTTTTACGCTTTTATTTTATACTATGCTTTTATTTTATACTGGAAATTCATGAATTCGTTTGTTGCTTTTATGCACAGATTTCATTTTCCTGCTATAATTTCTACCGAAACGTATAACTGATCTAAACTTTAACTTTGAGTAATGACGAAGTTCATTTTTATCTATCTATTAAATAATAGTAAAGCAGAAGAATTTCAAGCTTTCTCCTTAATTCTCTCAATTATCTCTGTTGTCCTTAATTTTCTCATTTCTCTCAGTTCTCCTTAAATCTCGAAAGATACTTTTATTAAATCAAAATAATACAATAATATAAATCTACATTATCTTTAAAACCCTTTCCTTGATTTTCTACATCAGGAAAATATTTACAAGGACAAAACTGAAGGCCTTTTTATCCATAAGGACATCCCACTAAAATTTTACTCAGAAGGACAACCACCTAATATCTTTTCTTCGCGTGCGCTTTCTTCTTGCTCCGCTCGCGATTCACGTCCGCTCCAAACAATCGAACCCAAAAATCACGTACGCAAAAAATTAAATTGAATTCATAACAATTCATAAATCATGACAAGGACATGAACATCAGAATCGAAATTGCAATCGAACCCAAAAATTCGATTCCATAAATCGCGAGAAATTGGAACCCTAAAAAAAAAATGTCGAACAACAAAAATCCGTTGAAAATCACGATTGAGTTGAATAAAAATATTTTTCTAACGATGGAAAACACAATTGAAGAAGTCGAAATTGTTGAAACAATTTTTTCGTGATTGGATCGTTAATAGTATAGCAGTTCGTAGGTATCATTTTTCTATTTTTTTAGTTATCATTTTTTCCGTTTTAACTTTAAAATATAACAGCAGTTTTTAGTTATCATTTTTCTATTTTTTTAGTTATCATTTTTACTCTAGTTTGTGTTATGTTAAACATCAAAGCAGTTTTAAGGTATCATTTTTATATTTTTTAAGGTATCATTTTTAGTGTGATTTCTTTGTTATGTTACACATTACTGCAGTTTGAAGGTATCATTTATATATTTTTTAAGTTATCATTTTTACTGTAATTTATGTGCTATGTTCATATACGTCTTTTTTTTATGTGATAATTTTTGTGATGGTGGAAATGAAACATAAAATGAAATATGTTCGACTGAGTGACGAAGTTGATGCAAAAAAACAGTTTCAAAATTAACACAGTAATAAAATCACATGAAAACAACACATAACATAGCTAAAACAGTAAAAATGATACCTAAAATATTAGAAAAATGATAACTAAATACTGATGCAATGCTTTGAAGATAAAATAATGAATAAAAAATTATATCAAAGTTTGATTGATTAAACTGAAATAAGTTCGGCTTCGTTTCTTAGCTGATACATCAATATAACTTCAAAATTAACACAACAACAAAATCTCATGAAAAAAACATATAACATAGCTAAAACGGTAAAAATGATAACTAGAAAAATAGAAAAATGATACCTAAAAACTGCTGCTATGTTTTTAAAGTTAAAACAGGAAAAATGATAACTAGAAAAATAGAAAAATGATAACTAAAAACTGCTGCTATGTTTTAAAGTTAAAAACAAGAAAAATGATAACTACAAAAATACAAAAATGATACCTACGAACTGCTATACTGGTAAAATGAAGAAAAAAACATTTCCAATCTAAAAAAATTGTTTCAACAATTTCGACTTCTTCAATTATGATTTCCGTCGTCTGCTACATATTTTTATTCCGTTCAATTAGGATTTCCAATGAATTTTTGTTGTTCGACGTTTTTTTTTCTAGGGTTTCTGTTTCCAATCGATTTTGATTTCTTGATGTCTGGCTTCGATTTCGAATTTTGATTTTTATTCTGAATGATGTTTGCCTTCGATTTTTGATTTCTCGATTTTGGATTTCGTGATTTTTGATTTCGCGGTTTTGGATTTCGTGATTTTGACATACGCGCGTGAGGGGAGAAGATGAAATCAGCGGCCTTATGTTTATTTCCAGTGTTTTGTCCTTATGGATAAAATATTAGGCGGCTGTCCTTATGGATAAATTTTAGTGGGCTTTTGTCCTTTAAATTTTTTTTCCCTTTCTACATTATCTTTATTCACCTTAAAACTCTATTGATATTTTGCATTATATTTAAAATTTAATTTAATCCAATGAACAAAACTAATTACTCTGTAATATGTAATCTATACTAGCGCAGAAGCCAGCAACTTATTTTGTCAGCTCAAAATTCACGTTTCAACCTTTTTTTTTTTTTTTTTTTTTTTTTTGCGCTTCTTATTACCGTCCTTCTTCTTCTTCCATAAATTAATTCCATCTTATTTGCTAAGCAGATAAGAATCAACTAGGAAAGATCAGATAGTTTCATTTAATTAGATCATGTGGGCTTTATTTATCGTTCTAGCAAATCTTCCCTGGACTTTTATACTTCGATCCCTCTTTTCCAGAATGATTCTAGGGTCAAACCAAAGCCCTAAATCTGAACCAGTGGACTCCAGCTTCAGTCTGCGCAACCTGACCCTAATCCGTCTATCTCCCCTTCAAGATCTCATTTTCAGCTACATGTGCAGAAACCCCAAATTTACATGCTGTTATAATAATTCTTCTTTCAGTTAATTTGACCGAAAATCGTCTGGGATTTCACTTAAAGACTAAAAGCTCTGGTAAAGCTTTAATGGTGCGGCTAACTGTTCTGGAGAGCTATTTATCATAATATTATTATAGCACCAGATTATCTTCAACTTAAATGACTGTGATTGCTTTTGGAATTATCGGGTTTTTCAAATTTTTATTTACAGATGTGTCCAAGAGATGCTACGTAGACCAAGCTTCTTTAAGTTTTATAAATTATTAGGTATTAGTTGCATCTTATTACATTACATGTTTGTCTGCTCCAAGATGTCCGACAAGCTCTTCTCCCGTTAGAGGAACTTCTTCCTTTTGCCATACGCTTTCTGAATATGTAAGTTCCTTCGCACTAATTTTTTTTTTAATAACTTCATGTTTTTGACTATTTTTTTTTTGTTACCTCTGTACTTAAGTTTATGTCCCTAACTTATTTCAGACACCAATTTCTTCAGGCACTGCATATAACATGTATGTGAGAATTCATTTTTAAGAACTTATAATTACTATTGTGATTCTTGGTTAGGTATGTGTTATATAACTGGACGTATAAAATGGTTGTTTAATTTGATCCTAACACGTCTAGAATAAGAAACCAATTTTTACCGCCTACTGTCTACTAAATATATTACTATTGCTGCCATCTTCGTTTTGCTTGATAGAATAACAGTGAGATAAGATTCTTTGTGATGGTTGTATGTTTATGTTTTGGTGTGTACAATTTATGATATGTGTAAATTTTGACTGAAATCAACAATTTTATTTTTAATTATGATCCACTTAATCTCATTCCAATTATGACTTAATAGTGAAGTATGTCATTTATAACTTTGTGTTGTTTTAGGCTTAAGAAGGCTGAGTTGTCTATATCGATGTAGAGAATTGGACATCTTTATTAATTCATAACAGTTATCTTAATTTGTGTTTTGTTCATTCATAGTGTTATGCATGTAAACGACAATACATATGTAATGGATTTTTTGTTAATTTTTTTTAATTTTTTTTTGTAAGCTCATATATTGCTGTTACTGCTCCAGGCACGTCTATGCATTTTTGTCAGTTCATTTCTTCTTTTCAATCTAATTTGGAAATAGCAGGTTGTTACATTTCCAGGTGCAGGAATAAGGCCTTAAATGTTAAATCTCTTGCTGGAAAGGATAGAAAAGTGTCTGATGAATGATCCTTTTTCCTTCTTCTGCACCCACAAGGTATTTACTTAAATTTATCATCAATTTATTTTTAATCCAACTTAGGGAAAATATTTTTGCATTAATGGTGCGATGTATTGATTTTTCAGTTCGCATAATTTCTTTGTGAAGGAAAGTAAGAAGCAATGATAAGACGTTGATAGTTGCTTATAGAGCATGACATCATATTCTTTCTGGGGTCTTAGTATAAAATTGGATATTACACATTTAGTATTAGCAAGTTATTCCTTACTTTTATGCTATAACGACATGTAATCCTCATAAATAGTTTCAAATACTACTATAGGGAATTATATCATGAAGGAATAGTATATTAAAGTTGAAACTGAATTTTTTCTACCAGTAGGTGTCGCTGTTAAAATATAGCTATTGCTTTTTGATCTATGTCATGGTAATAAAACATTTTGCAACATAATTCCAAATTGAAAGGCACCGGAGACAGAAGATGAATGGGGAGCCATTTCCATTGATTTTGTTAAGGTTGTGTGCTTTTTAAGCTAAATATATCCAAATATGCATTACATTTTGATATGTTAATATTTGAAACTTTGCCTGATTGCTTACACATGCATATTATTCTAAACTTGCATGATTGCTTATTGCTAACGCTGATTCGCTCTACCCTTTGTCTATGACTCCTGAACTGTGAAATCAAACAAGTAGCCATTAAGATTTGCTTCACCTAACCCTCCATTGTCAGAAAACTTAGTAAGAATAATTTCAAAATTATAATGGAAAATTGGTTGATTAGTTTATTTATTTTAATTTTCTGAATAAGCAATGACTAAAAAGGGGAGTATAAGAAGGCTTTCTTAACATTTAATGGATATTTGTAAACATATGTTAGAATAATGGTACTCAGATACAATAATTTATGGGCTATTTTGCATATTCTGACGGCTTATTATCAACTATTGATGTGAGGATACCTCACTGCTACCTGCATGTAATATCACTTAACATAATTACAAATGCATAGCATTGCCATCTGCAGTCCGAAAAAATAATATTATTTGAGGACCAATGATATGGATTTGAATTTAGAACTCTACCAAATTACCAAGATTTGTCAATCAAAAGACGAATTACAAAATTAGAATTTTTCTACCAAATATATTTTATATTTTAAGCCCTACTGGATATAAACCTATCTTTTCCATATGAAGTTAAATATTAAGGAAACTGATGTAAATACGAAATTCGCTCCCATTTTTTCTCATGCTTATATATTACATTTTAATTGTCTATGATTTTATTGATGCTTTTACAGTGTATTTGAGTAGATTTTTTTTATTTGTTTTAAAGCTTTTATATAGTCTGTGCTCTATAGTGTGGTAGTTGGTTAATACGCTAGCATGATGGATCATATATCTTCCACCTTCTTGATATAATGAAATAACAATAGCTAAATTTTTGTATTTGTAGTTCTTACCATTATATATCGTGACATGTTGCATCCACCAGTAAATCATTTGTCCAAAAAATGTCCTTGGGACAAATAATTTTTCAACAACTATATAAGCGCTTAGTTGTGTAGTGCAAAAGAACATAGCTAAATGGTTCATTATATTACAAGAATTTTCCTATCGATGACCTGAGTATTTATTTCCATTCAATTCTACGTACTTAACTTACATCCGTCCACTAAACTTAGTAATGTGGGAGGATGGTTTAATTTCGTATGTGCTCGATCATTTTTGAACCCTTGAACATAAATGAAAATATGAACATGAAAAACTATTCTCTATGTTGGGATCAGTCCATGCTATATTCTTATAGGAATTTTTTACCCCTTAGTATTTACATTTAATCTTTCGTTTAGATGGGCCCCAAGTATCTTTACCTCAATAGGTCCAGTTAATTGAGGAATTTTTCAAGATAGTACATTTTTATTCCTGTTTTTTCTAACTCAGATTAAATTTCTATGTTTCAAAATATTGCAGGATGGGATGACCAACAGATCAAGGTGATGTTCTAACTTTTAGCTTACTAGATCTATATTCATTGGACTGTTCTTTAATGTGATGGGATGTGATAATCTGACCACAACTTAATAGGATTACAAGGAAAAATATGTTTGGTTTGGAAGTTTTTTTTAATAAACAATTTATTCAGTATGAGAAGCAAGACAAAGGAAGATTTCGATCATCGCATTAAATTTTAATTTCATTACAGCTAAACTAAATTGGAATGCTTTGGTTTTATTTATTTTTATCTATCTTCATGTATAAAAAGATTTGCATCGAATTTTATATGTTTTACGATTGTAGGCTAGCACTTTTTTCTTTGAAAATGTTTAGTTTAAAAATGTTTTATTATTTAAGTTAAAACTGAGATGCCAGTTCCACCAGTTTCAACGCATAAGGTAGTTTACGTAAATAGCATTACACACACACACACACACACACACACACACACACACATATATATATATATATATATATATATATATATAAGAGGGGTGGACGTGACTATTCATCGAAATGCATGATGGAGTAAATATTTGAACATTTGAAAGAGGCTTTTTAGTAAACAGTTCCCTATATTCTAGCATTTTATTTTATTAAAAATTAGTTTCAGGTTGGCGATCCATTAAGTTTTCCCTGGCACTGGTTCTACATGCTCTCTAACTAATTTATTTGCTCCAACTCTACAACCTTTTGGTCAATATTTTTTATTTATTTTTTAGATTCAAACAATTCTGTGCCTTATCAAATTCCACTTAAGAAAATTTAATGATTTTCTGCATGAAATATTTTAGTGCTCACAAAACTTACCTTGCTTACATACTTAGAAATCTAATACTTATAAAATATCCAATGTGTGTTTTTTTATAATACAATAAAGACTTGGACAATGTTTTAAAGATTATAAAAATGTGTCTGTAGATAAAATGTTCTCCATCAATGATTTGTAGTAAAAGGGTGACAATTTGTGTATAAAGGATTTTATGTTCAAATAACTCAAGAAACAATCACTGATAAGTTAATTAGTATACAGGATAAACACCATATGTTTTTATGCTAAATTGCTTTCACCTAAAGCATTAACTCATAAGTATATCATGTTTTCATTTACTTAAAGGAGACCGAACTGTTTTGAATTAATGCTTCGGTCTGAAACCAGTCAACGATCTTATGTTTCTATGTCAGCATACATCGGTCCAACTACATGTTGATCTACTGTTTATTCAATACAGTATTTGGTAAAAATTTCCAAGCTTCATTTGTTTTAATTACAAGTTGATTATATACAGGATATGAGCTATAACTTGAAAACATTATATGTTTATATGCAACAGATTATCTAAATTAGAACGAGACGACAAAGTTATTGTTTTACTAATGGGGTGCTGCACTATTTGGGTGCTCTAGGACACTGTTTTTGCGTGTGTGTGCGCACGCGTGTGTAATTTTAAACTATTTGGAAAAAAAATACTGGCAAGTGAGGAGGTAAGTTGAAGAAATCTATTGTTGGTGATCACATTTAATTCAAACAAAAGCATAAACAAATAAAAGTACAGCTTTTTGTTTTTGCTTAAAAAGGTATACGCTTGCTATTTTTATTGGTTACAACATGCAGCTTAATCAGGATTCTATTTCGATCATCGATGAAAATAGGTTTGAAGCCGGGCCACTTCTAACCGTTGATGTTAAGATGTTTTAAGTATTTGGTGAATGATTTTGGTTTTCTATTCAATTATCAACTGCGAACTTACGAACGGTTAATCTGTCAAATTGTTTGATTTATTTTTTCACTCAAATTTTGCATGACATGATTTGTCTTCGTATGTATAAATATCGTCGTGGTCTTGCCTATTTTAAAATAATTGGAATTTCTTTACATTGTTTCCTACAACCAATTCATCATTTAAAATATCCACGGTTTCTTTACACTTTTAATTAAACTAAACTGAATGAACTGCAAGTTTGTCATCGTCTTACTTTCATTTCTACAATAAAACTAATAGAGTTCAAATGATATTTTAAAAAAACAATGCTAAACTTTAAGACAAACTCGTGTGTGCACTTCCAATACAGGTACACCAGATAAATTAGTATAATGGTTTTTTAGCTCCAACTTCTGAAATGTATACGCAAAGCACGTAACATGACAAACATAGATGCTTATGTTCACTAATAATAGGCCATAAATTACAGCTCAGGCAGCACTATTTCAGTTTTTGGTGCCAAGTGGCATCCTTTTGTGTAACATGGTTTTAGTTTAAACAAATTCTTTATGGTTTTCAGCCTGCACCATCCAATGCTACAACTAACTTCTTTGCCTGAATTTAATCACAGGAATCAGTCGATTTGGATTTGATGTTGGCATTTGCAGAGCTAACTAATATCAAACAAAAATTAAGCATAGAATATTGGCTCATATTGCTCACATGTATTTCCTTGCTAACTGCTTGCTTTCGTCTGTGAATATTTCAGTTAGCTGCTTCATTTGTATCCAAATCTTATGTTCACCCGTCCAAATGATGAACAACACAAGATCTTCCATTTTCTAAATTGAACTGGCTTATTTTTTTTTTATTATTATTATTATTTTGTTTAGTGTGTCATACTTTACTGTATGTTAAAAAATATTAGACCCACGGTTGGAATACTATGATTGAAAATCATAGCAGTTGGAATACTAAGCGACTCGGCCTTTCCATGGTCCTACTTTATCTGAAGATCTAATTAATCAAATGTGCAGGTATGGAAGTGCAGAAACCCATGTTGTTGCTGCTTTTGCAGGTGGTGTTGCTTCTCAAGAAGCGATCAAGGTAAAAAAGTCATAATCTACACAGTTAAGATCAGTAGTTTGTAGAAACTTGCTTTGATTTTATACCATTATGGTTTGTATTTCAGCTAATTACGAAGCAGTTTGTGCTAATAGCTGGGACATTCATATTCAATGGGATTGATCAGAAATCTCAAAGTGTTGGCACTGTATCTGACATGGTGCATTTATCTGTAATTTGTGAGGTTGAGCTTTAAGGGCCAAAATTGTTTTTGAGTTTTCAATTAACCGTTACTGTACTTGACTGTTATTGTCTATAAAAATTTATAAAACTGAAGGCACAATTTTATGACTATATATGAAATGATAATGTCAAGAATTAAAAAAAAAACAGTTTATTTCATTCGTGAACAGTGTTTTCCCTTTTGTGTAATTTAGTGGTTAGTAGCAGCAACTTTATTTAAATTTCATGTTTCTTTCATTAATGTTGGGCCATGTTAAAATGAACATAAGTGATTCATAACTAAAGTATTATCTGTTATCGAGATGATTTCCTGGCTGTCAACAGGAAGCTCTGGGCCTTTTATTTATTGATTTGTTGATCGTTTTGATTATTTTGTGTGTGAGGTTATTTCTCTGTGAGTTGCTTTTTGCTTGCATTTTGATTCTGTTTTTATGAGACATCGAGGAATGATTTTTCTTCATTTTTTGTTATATATAGTCCATTTTTGTTTTTTTTTTGTTTAAAAAAAAAGTGTAACACTGAAATTGTTGTTGGTTGTAACAATACTTATAAAATAATTATAGACTAGAAGTTATATCAAATCAATTAATTCAGACATTTTGGCTAAGTAACATATGATATTATTTAACGATTCAATAAGGGAAGAGTGGACTCTTCATTGCTTTCATTTTTGCTACTACAACATACGTAAATGTTGTGATCATCAAATTGGTAAGGACTGCTAAAGTTTGACCCATTTTGCTCACAGACTTTGGTTAGATTTAAACATTTTAGTAGAAAAATCAATTGAAATGCATAATTTTATGTTAGTCCTACAAGAAGGCAAACAAATATACAATGATCATTGGAAAACAAAATATAGTATGCGTATTTCAAAGTTTTTGCAATCATTTATTATCGGTTAACTCCTAACATTTTGTATGTAAGTCCACATATTCAAATTAGTTAATAAAACACAAAATTTAAGTAACTAAATCCTAAAAATGACAAAATTAGTTTGTGGGCTCTAAATTTGTCTACATTTCAAATTTTCTATTATCATTTAAATCTATCTCAAATTTTTTTTTCACATTTCACATTTAGTACCATATTTTACAATTAATTACATAATATTAAAACTATTTAAATAACTTTAGCAAACTATAGTTCATTTGTTTGCCTAATAAATCAAATCAAGATTAACCATATTCATGGTAATAAAAATGAAAAAAAAAATCAAATATATAAACACGTAATGACATAACATAAATTATACACATAAATAACTATCACTAGTTAAAAGTTAAACTTATTTACGTCAATATATTTGTCATGTATTGTATTGTAATATTAATGTCAAACGTCTACATTTTAAAATTTATTTAATTATTTATGAAGCACTGCACAATATTACTAAACATTGTACGTTTAGGTCAATATGTTTAAGTTAATTAAATGATTTTGAATTTGACAAATGAATTATGTCAATAAATTATTTTCAGTTCATCTAATTAGTGCTAAGTGTGATGTTTTAAAATGTACAACATGTTTATGTCAACAAAAATGGAAAAATCGTTTTTTCTTCCAAATATAAAATTCAATAAGTCACACGGTTTAAATAATATATGTAAACAATAAAAAAAAACTTAATGTATTATACACTTATCTCAATAAATTTATGCTAAATTGAAGAAAATAATTTATGCTTTAAATATCTACATTTTAAACATTTCTACAATTATTTGCTAAACCGCCTCATTTATTTGTGATATTTTATATTTCAATCTCATATGTCTAAACTACTCATGAATCTTAAATTTTAATTATTTAAATAATCTTAAATAGTATTTAATTAGTCCATTTTCCTAATAACTCCTAGAAATATATGTTAATTTTACAATGTATATCCATATTAAAAAAAGGTGGTTTTCCATGCAACTATAAAGATGCATAAATCACATAACATGAATTATGTATATGAGAATAATGACAAAGTTAAGTTGTAAATTAGTCATGACTCATTTATATAAAGAATTTATCATATTATCATAAAATTCTTCTTGAACATCAATAGCTTCACAACAAATTTATAGTTTTTTTTTCTTCATGCTATGTTATACATTCGTAATTTTATATTTAACTTATTTAAACAGATTCTGTCAGATAATATTATTAATTTATCGAATAAATTACTGACATACATCAATTTTAACATGTATATCTATATTAACAAGAATGACTGAATTTTTTTTCAAAGGCTATATAACATAAATTACACACAAAGTATAATAATAATTTAATTAATAGTTTATGTATTTAACATCAAAATTTATCATATATTACACAATAAAATTCTTATTTTAACATAAAAATAATAAACGTTATTTTTAATAATATTCGTGCGCAACGCACGGGTTACACACTATATCTCAATTCTCAAAGCAAATTCTATTTAAACAAACTGCTGAATTTCCGCATGCTTTGACAAAAAAATTCAAAGACCTTGATATCTTTTTGTTTTCAATTAAATTTCTTTTTTATGTTTTTATGTCCACTACGCAGTGATACTGCACTGCATGGTGCCCTGAAGGAATTACGTAGTATCACTACATGAGAAAATAATTTTGTTTTTTTTTCTGATGGAGAAAACTCAACAAAATATCGAATTTTTCGTTTTCTGTAGAAATCCAAGAGAAACTTGGTATTTTCTGAGTTCAAATAGAATTTGTCATTTCTCAACTTGCAACAACCACTATTCACAAATTAGATTTTCGTTTTTATACTGCTACTTAGAAAGAAAGAAAAACTCGTTTGACTTCCTTTCTCACGTTCGAACCACTGTTGTTGTAGCACGATGCGAGAAATTGAGTAGGGATTCCTTTCATTTCGGATGTATGAGCACTTCTAGAGATGCTTTTATTGTAATAAAATCTTTTACAAGTGTTTATATTGTTTTAATCGTTCTTTTACAGCTGATATTGTTTACTATAGTAAGAGCATGTTTGGCAACTCCTTGAAACTACATAAAAAGTAACTTATTTTAATATTGGTGTATATAACTTCAAATAAGAAAAGTAGCTACTAAGTAGAATACGTTGAAGCAACTATTTGTTGCCTATGAATTAATTAAATATTTCTATTCGGAAGTTAAATCACATCCAAAGACTTCTACTTATAAATTACTACTCAAAAATACATAGAATGTACTCAATGATGGACGCGACTCAGGCCCATTGGGGTCTATCGCTCCCATTGACATTTATAATTAATTAGAGCTTATTTGAATACCTGTTGTGTTGGAATTTCTACCAAACAAATAGCAAAAACATTTGATAGCCTAAGCTATTTTAGTCCCAATCCATCTTAAAATCAAAGAAGAAGATGTGGAATATCAATTAACTTGTTAGCAATTCTATCCTAGCTGTCCATGCATTATAAATTTGGTAAAAGAAAATAAAGACCTATAATATATGCAACCGTAAAGGACACCTTTTTTTCTTGTTCAAATATGTATTAGTGCTATTTTTAGTTTGTTGCCTTGTAAAAACCAAGTGATTAAATATTAACTTACAAAAAAGGTGTTTCAAAAACGTAGTCTAAATTAATTCTGCTAGGTGTGTTTGCTTTTAAATTTGGCACTATAAGTTCATATTGCTGCTAATAATAGATAATGCAACTATCTAAAAATTGTTCACAATTATGAAAATATTTAATCTTTAATGATTTTCAATTGCATGATGGTGCAGTAAGTGCTTCTTTGATAGAGTTTATCATTCTAGGATATTGATTTTTTATTAATGCAACTAACATGTTGTAATCCTTGATGTCCATGAATATATGAATCTATTTTTGTCACATATAAAAACTTTCTTTTATTTTGCACCATCACTGGATGATATTTCTGCATACGTCACTACATGTACTAACAAACGGTCTCTAAGTCATTTCCAAACGACCTCTAAATCATTTACTACTATGTTTGCTCATTGTAGAAAATGCAAAACTAGAAAAACCAGCGTTGATGCAGTGTGCATATATAGATTTAATATGGTTTTACAACTGTAACAAATAATGTGTTAACAACAATCGAAATCATTCATATTAAAAAAATACATAAAGGTTCACATTGTTTAATAATGAAGTCGTCACCTAAATGCAAATGCTGCTGTAACGACATGAAATTTTTGGTCTGCGAAAATCGATACTAATACATCATCGGTATTTGCATGCTATGAATTCAAGTGCTGGAAATCCATATGGTTATGGGAAAAAGAGGAATGGAAGAAAAGTTAGGACAGAACAAAATCTTATCAAAATTGAATAATATATATTAATTTAAATATCTTCATAATGAAAATTTTAAATAAATATATTAGAGCTCAACAAAAACAACTATAAAAACACATGTTCTGACAAATGCTGAAAAACAAATAACATAGCAGGAAAAAACTTCCCGTAATTGATGAAGATTTCCAACTCTTCTTTTGAAAATCCAAGCATAATCAACAAATCCTATAAATACTCAAATTTGACCAAGTAACAAAAACACATAGATTAGACTTGGTAAACCAACATGAGGTGCTAATTATAAATATAAATGATAGTGTCATAGGTTGATGTTGACGTCAATTTAAAACCTTAGAAATGAAAAGTATCTCATAAGATCATGCGCACATAATGACAGATAAAATTTTCCCTTTTGATATCTTAAAAAAAATCTTTATCAAATCATTTTATTTTATTCTTAATGTTTATTCTTTTGGAAACCTTTTCAAGTAAATATATTAACATAGCCGAAATGGTTACATTGATAAAATGCATCATAATAGGTATACAGTTAATTTTATAAAAGACATGTATTGAAGCTTTGATTCCAACAATGATAAGGTAAAAAACTACACATTCTGAAAGTACCTCTTTGGAGGAATGTACCAAGCCACAACCCTAGCTGGCCTCTACCAACAAAGAAGCACCCCGTTTCTTCATCTATTTTAAATTGATCGAATATTTCATCACTTGGCCGTTCTCGACCTATCGGTGGCCGCAACATACACAACAAACCAAATATATAGATATTAATCTAGAAAGTTGATAACCATACTATAACGACTAGTATTTTACATATCGACGGATCATAAAATAATATTATTTTATTCATATACTGTCATATGACTTAAAAATTTTGAGATATGATTTTTATGGATGTTTTACACATCCTTATTTTTTGCCGAATTTTTATATAACTATTTCACCCCTGAATTATCTTGTTTCGACCATAACTTTTTAAAAGGGCTGAATAAGATGCTCTAACTAGTCTCATTGCTTCTAGATGGTGGTTTTTCATTCAATAAGTGGTCATATAAGAAAATTGGACAATTATTTTGAGAGATATAGCAGTTTTAAGTTTTTTAGATTACTGCCAAAATTAGGGGATGATAATGGGCTGAGATTCGCAAGCTTATGAACCTTAATAATAAACAAGGACCGGACGAGATTATCATAAAGTTTTTTCCTTATTTCCCATCAGTTCAATTCCTAAACCTATCCCTTATTTTAACCCCAAATTTACAATCACATCCACATCCGCATCTAATTGTCTATAATCACAAAATAGCATTTGCATCAAATTTCCTCGTTGGGCTGATAATCCTTCTTTGATCTTAATACATTTGTGATTATGGTCTCTCACATGTCTATATTGCGTTATATGCTGCAGTTAGAGGATTTTATGGTATGTTAAAATAATCCTAATATTGGTCTAACTCCCATGTCATATTGTATTCATTATATGTTATAATAAAAAGTGTTACGAATCACTAGAAAAACCAGTCGGCCTTACCAATTTTTTTCCCTAAAACTAGTTTAGATTTAGCAATTTTGGATTTGAGAGACGTGGGCTAACCTAACAAAGAATATAATGGATATATGGTATGTTTAGATTAATTAGTGAGTATTTGATCTTGCTTTATACTAAATCTATGTATAGATGTGATTGATTCATGTTCACATGAAATTGGGTTATTATCTATGTTTGAAATTGATATGCTTTATTCTTTAGATCAATGATTTTATTGAATTGGATGTTATGCCTGACTAGTTTTATAGTTTTTTGCATTATTAGGACTCAGATTGAATTTTGGAGGATAATAGAATCATAGTTCGTAAAAATTGGATGAAACTTAGAGGATAGGCTCTGGCAGATGTTCGGATAATGCAAGAAATTTTGGAGTCCATTGGAGTTAAGTGCATGGATTGTACATATCCATAAGCAATGGATTGGTATTAATCCATAAGATCAAATCTTATAAGGATGTGATCCATAGTAAATGTGCAAGGTCATCAATAGATGGCATCCTGAAGTTTTGGTTAGAATAATTGGATAGGCCACGTAATCAGAAAGTGATAGGTCAGTCAGAATGGAACATGAATCGGCTGGAGAGGATTGATCAAGATGCATGTGGACATTGGACTCAGGTTCAGGCAGATGAATTAGAGCCCAATGGATAAAGGGAAGGATAAAAGTAGACCAGAAGTGCCAAGAATTGGGCTAAGTAATGGATCAATACAGATACATAGGATATGGATCAGACTGATTCGTCATACTTGATCTTTGGGAGTGTGATTCATTATGATGACATATATAGTCTTCAGTGTTGTACATGTAGTTATGACTCGTTGATTGCTTTTATGAGGTAGAAGTTATGGCACGATAAAGTTTTAACTTTTTGATTGTAAACTTGGGAATTGGGCTGAATTGAAGGAGTGAAGGATATGCAACTCAAGATGGAATAAGGCTACGGTATAATGGATTTTGTTGAGTAGTGATGCTTAGAACATGTCTGATGATTGTTGAAGATCGGAAGTGTTTAGGATTCGTTATAAACTCGAAGAGTACCAGTTGTGACTCAAAGAAGAGGTATCGTGCGGACGCTTGTTAGGACTAGTTGTGATGATCGTGTCTCTGGATCGCTTGGACGGGTAGATCTAGGTGAAGATACTTGGATTCTTAAGGCAAACATACTAAAGAAATTGGTCCTCGGGCATGGTAGTCAAACAAGAACTGAGATTATACATTAGTCCCTGGCATAAGAGAGGATGATCATATGGGTTATCGTTTATCCAAAGATTTAGAAAGTGATAGTTAGGTTTTTGGTTGGCGGATGCTACGATTTCTATGGTTATTTTTATCTCTATTTCCTTGAGTAGACTATCACATATTGTGTTGTTGACATGTGAAGAGATATAAAGTATGCGATGTGGGTGATGTGGGCTATTTAGGTCCCTTTATCCTACGGTAGTATGATCTATTATTGTTATTTAAGTAGCATATATTACTTAGTTATTGTGTGCTGACTCTTTGATTGTAGGGATGGGTCAGGTATGATACTTAATTTATCTAGTGAAAATTTATAGTATTATAACGTTCGATAGTCATTGTAATAACCCGTAATTTTATCAATTTAATTTGAAAATATTTAATTTATTTAAGTATTCGATTAGTGCCTTTAACCATTAAACTCCATTTTAAATGTTAGCTAACGATGGAGAATTCATTTTTAATCTTTCAAATAATGGTTTTAGTGATTTAAAGTCTTTTAAAATTTTATATAATTTAAAATGGAAGATTTAGCTTTTTTTGTTATAAATATTAAATTGTATTTTAAAGGATTTTTTTTTGAAAATGTAATTAATTATATATACGATAATGTGATAAGATTTTAAGTATATAAGGTTATATTTTATAAAATGAAATAATGTCATTTAATATACTAACAATAATAAGGTTTAAATATTTATATTTTAAAATATGTGATTTATTGTTTAACACTTATATTTACATAATCATAATATTCAAATAATATATTTATAACATGTAAAGGATATTATGCTTACTTTTTAAACTTTAAACGTACACTTTATATTTAAAACATGACTTGATTCCTAGTAATTTTAAATACAAATTAGATTTCATTTTAAAGAAATAAAGCTTAATTTATACCAATGGTGTTTTACATCTTAACAAAATATTTTAAGTTTACATAAGTACATTACACCTTTTCAACCCTTAACATCACATTCAGTGTTGTCTATTAAAATAGTGAGTGTGAATTTAAATATGATGGAGCTTCACGTATTAATAGACTGGTAAATATATAAATGTAGCTTAGGTAGGAGGTAAGAAATATTACTTCTTTTATAAACTAGAAGATGTACTCCCTATGCTCATTTTACTTTGCTTTCATCTTCATGTTTCGAAAAAAACTCCCTCTTTTGTATTCTTGTTCTTTTCCTCAGTTACTTTTAATGGCATATTCACATTAACAAAAGAGAATGGAAGCAAAGCAAAATAAAGATTAAACAAAAGAAAAGTCAGTAAAATAAGACTTTCACTTTCTAGAAACATAGCAGAGCTTCAAAAATCAAGACAATAAACTCGAATTTCAAAATTCAAGTAATATAGTTGATTGTAACGACCCGCATCTCTAGACCGTTCAAATCAATAGTAATCCTGACATGTCGACTCAAACAAATCTAAGATACGGATAGTTATTGGGATTAATATAAGAAAAGAAGGAATAAGAAGCAAAATCACAGAATCTCACAGCAGAAGGAAAAATATAATAATCGAATAACAATTCATGAAGCTATTAAATTTTACATTTTATTATACATTTCAACAATACATCAGAGTTAACTATCATAAAACATACCATATATGTAGAGGAATAATATTAGCAACTACATCTGTCAAGCTCCATCTTTATCTTCAATATAATGTGGTCTTTGCTAACTGAAAACTCAGGCTGACCGGAGCACCAATGAAAGTACAATAATACTCAGATCAGAACTAAAATATTCTCATATCAGTTAAATCAAAATCAGGTAATAATATGAGTGTCACGGCATCAGATATGCTTACGGTAATTCACATCTCTTATTGTTAACCCCGTTAGTATAACACAGTTCACTGTGAGTCTGATTGGTCGAGCACCGCGGGTCGAGCACCGTGGGTCGAGCATCAAGGGTCGAACATCATGGCTCAATCGATAAGCCATGGACGAGCATACATTTTTGTAACGACCTGGAATTTTGGGGCCAATTTAAAATTTTTATTTTAGAAATTTTAATGGATTTTTAATATTTAAAATAAATTATATTAAATAATAACAACTAAAAAATTATTTTAAAGCGAATATATTCAATTTAATTATAAAAGGAGTTTAAAACAGCGCTGCAGTTTGAAAATTTGAATTTGAACTTTAACGGACTGTACAGGATTCAAAATAAATCAGAATTGAGCGAAACAAGAAATATTTAAATCTGTTTAATCATATCTTTCTAACAAATCTAAAAAACTGAGATTTCACTTTATAAATCAAAAGTTATGCTCAGTTTAAAATTTAGAAAAGTCGCTGTTATAAAATATTGGCCTTGAAAATAGTCATTTTTCAAACGACCTCGGTTTTCGACGAAACTACTTTTGTTGGAACCGAAATGTCGAATTATTGCTAGGTTTCAATTTTCATAATTTTTCGAATTAATATGTGAGCGTGGCAAAGGAAAACGTGTTTTGTCAATTACAGTCAAATTTAATCGACTCGAAAATAGCCATTTTTCAAACAGTCTCAGAATTCGACGAAATTAGTTTCGTTAGGACCGTATCGTCAAAACATAACAAGAAATAATTTTTCTATAATTTTTAGAGTTGGTATGTTGCCCCGGTAATTTAAAATGTAAGTTTGAATTTAATAATTAAATGATTTATAATTAAATATTAAGAAAAACATATCATGACAGCCGAACTGGGTTGCGAAACATATTCCATTGCGTCCAGGATGGGGGTTATTAGCTAGAGGCGACATTCGTTGGATTTAATTTGGAGTTTCAGACGATATACAAACTTAATAGAATTAAATGAATTAAAATAAAGTAAATACGCGTATAAATACCAACACAATACGAAACCCTAGGTCCTATTATCTCTACAGCCGCCGCCCCTAGGAACTAATGGCCATCAACATCCCAAATTCAATCCTTAATTTATCCTAATCCAAATCATATTCCAACATGAACCCAAAACAAACATTGAAGAGCTATACTAGCTCGTCAGTATGGTACGGTTGTGATCGGATTTCATAAGGTATGGAGCTCGAATTTCAAGGCAAAAGGGGCTGCCGTCGGCCTCGTTTTGCGGGCCCACTGGAGGTGCGAGCTAGGCATGGCGGGGGGGCGTCGGGAAGCTCTGGTAAAGGCGCATCGGGTGGAAGGTCTGGATGTGGGGCCGACGCCTTGGAGGAAGGTGCGACGGTGGAAGAAGGAGGCGGGGTCTTGGGTTATACGGGTTTCAGTAATCACGATGAAGAAGAGGAACTTAGAAATGTAATTAGTTTAATTATATAATTTAATTATTAATTAATATAATCGAATCTTTGAATAACCGTATCTCTCTCAAACAGCGTCGGAATTTCGCGAAATCAGTCGCGTTGGATTCGTTTCAGAAAACACTACGCTATGGAAAAGACCGGAACTGAAAACGGAGCAAATCTGAATTACGGAAATTTCAAACCTGAACTATTCTGAATTTGACTGTTGGTGAGAAATCTATTTATTTCGTTCTTTAAAAATTTGAAATAAATTCTGAAATTATTGTTATAAATTTGCAGTTAATTCATACTGTTATTATTCTGTGTTAATTGTAAATACAGCTCTGTTTGTTTGAGGTTGATTTTGGCGATGGAATCGTTAGAAGTTACATTTCTGTTGATTAGGATTAGATTGAACAAATTTATTGTTTTGTTCATTGTATTGTAAAAAAAAGAAAAAAATTAACTTTTCTGTTAATTTTAATTAGACTAAACAAAATTATCATTTTGTTTGTTGTACTATCGAATTTGAAACATTTTCTTAAATTAGGAATTGGTTTAAACAAAAATACACCATTTTTGTTTATATAAAAAGAATCAAATGTGTATCACACTAAATGTTGTAAATATGTTAAATTAAAAATTTCCAACATACGTGTAACACAGAATTTTGATAATTTGTTAAACCAGCCATTTTGTTGATAAAATGTTAATATGATTAAAATGGACATTTTTGTCATATTAAAAGAACAAAGTAAAAATCACATTTTTGTCATTAATAAGGATTAAAACAAAAATATACATTTTTGTTCATTTGGGAGAAAGGTCACATTTTGGTCATTAAAAAGGATTAAAGAAAATTAGCATTTTTGTTTACTTAAAAGAAAGAAGACAAAAGTGGCTTTTGTGTTTACATCGAAAAGATTAGACAAAATTACAATTTGTGTCACTTTAAAAGAATTTGAACTAAAAGTACATTTTTGTTAGAAAGTGTAATTAAATAAAAACAATCTTTTTATTTGAAATGTGTTATGCAAACAAAATGACATTTTTGATTAGAAACTTGTTATGTAAATAAAATCAACATTTTTATTTGAAATGTATTATGCATATAACAATGACATTTTGATTTGAAAGTTGTTATATAAATAAAAACCACATCTTTGTTAGAAATGGGTTTTGCAAATTAAAATATCATTTTGTGTAAGACATGATTAGGGAAGAAAAATATCATATGTTGTTTATTTAAAAAGGATTAGAACAAAATGATTATTTGATTACATAAAAAAAAACATAGATTTAAAGTCACACCTTTGTTTACATTTTAGATGGAAATGAAAAGAGTGGATTTAAAGCGACGTTTTTATTGACATTTTTATTCAATAAAAATATTAGACTTAAAGTGATATTTTTTATTTGCATTCTAGATGTAAATAAAAAAAATATTTTTTTTAAGTTACATTTTTATTGCCATTATATATGCAATCAAAAGAATAGATGTAAGTGCCACATTTTCATTGTCATTTTAGAGACAATAAAATTAAAAATCATGTTTTACTGTCCATTCGAGTACAGTAAAAAAAGTGAGCATTAAAAGAATATATTTTCAATGTAAATAGGTTCCATGGAAAAGAATTAGCCATTTAAATTTGGTGTTAGTTATTTAAAATATTATTATTTGTGTCAAAACATACATTTTTGAAAATTAAAGAGAGTGAGTTGAAAATATTCATTTTTGGTCATTTAAAGGAACTTGACAAAAATTAACATTTTGATCATTTAAAAGAATTTAACAAAATTTAACATTTTGTTTATTTAAAAGGATTTGACAAAATTATCGGTTTTGGTCATTAAAAAAAAAGAATGAGTCTTTGTTTGAAAACTTGTGAACATCTATTTACATTTAGGTAAATAAATAATTAAAAGAAAATGAAAACATTTATTTTCATTTAGGTAAATAAATAAGAATAAGAGGAAGATTACATTAATGTACTTGTAGTATAAATAAACATAATTTAGAAAAAGAAAACTTTATTTACGTGTATTATAAATAAATATGTGTAGAAAAGATCACACTTATTTACATTTTGTGTAAATAAATTTTAAAAGTAAAAGATCACATTTATTTACATTTAGAGTAAATAAAACTTAAATTCAGAAAAAGGACATTTTATTTATATTTATGCAAATAAAATATGGCACAGAAAAGAATTACATTTTTGTTTGCATTTTAGATGCAAATAAAACATAGAGAGGGATTACACTTTTTAATTTGTAAATTAGTTACCAATAGGAGGTATGAAACTAAAAGCACCCTTTTTAGGTTTGAATAAAAACATGAATATACAAAGTACAAATTTTATTCACGTTTTAGATGTGAATAAAACCTTGAGTGTAAAAAGTGGATTTTTGTTTATATTTTAATGTAATTAAAAACATATAAATAAAAGTGACATTTTAATTTACATTTTGTATTCAACAAAAATATGAAATTAAAAGAAACATTTTTACTGTCATTTTGAGACCATGGAAAGAATGGTTTTAATAGTTGCATTTGTAATGTTAGTTATATGTAATAAGAAAAATGGAAACATATGTCTAAATGTTGAAATGTGTGGTGTGTTAAATATAATGTCTAGTATATTCAAAATTGAATATTACACTCCCATTTACAAGTTACTCGACTTGTCTATGTGATTGGGACGATAATTTTTACACATCGCCCAAGTGCACAAATAATTTATTATTTGTTTGATGGATGAAACCCCACAGGGGTATTGGGATGATATTGGATACACACTAATCCCAATATTTAGTTATCTGTCAATCGATGGATTGACAGTCTATGATGAGCGTCAGTTATTTACTTTTATGCTCACACAGTTATAGATTCCACTTTGGTCGTCATTTGGATGTTTGATAATTATTTATCATGATTGTTGATTCCATACAAAATATATGGTTGTTGGTTGAGTCACATTCCAATAATATATATTCTAGAAAAAGAATATTTTAGAAAATATATTTTTGAAAAGAATATTTTTGAAAAAAGAATATATTTTGGGAAAATATATTTTTATTGAAATGCACTAGTTATCAACTAGAATAAATCATTAAATTTAGATTTAATAAAGTTTTCCAATTTGTCAATATTTAATTGAAATTAAATTAAATAAGGTGAATTTGGGTTTGTCGTGAATAGTGTCTTAAATAACATTGTTCTTAAATCCCATATGAAAAAAATAATCTTTTAATTTAGCTTATTAAAGTTTTTAATTATATTTAGTAATGGGAATAAAGTAAAAGGTGAGTTGGGTTTATTGTGAACTATGTTTCTAAGCGACATTTGTTCTTTAACCCAACTGACAGTGAAACTATGATTTTGAATTTATAAATCTTTTATTAAGATTTAAATGGGAAATTTCCAAAAGTAAAGTTTTCTAATTTAATATATTAAATTGGAATTGAATGGAATTCGAGTTGAGAATAACCGGGATAAGCTTCTGTAAAAGAAGATCGATACTACATGTGGTATTTAAAAGGCTTTGCCATTATTCCATTTATATTATTGATTAGATACAGAAACTTATAAAGATTATACATTGATTTGATTTCTGTGAAGATTCCATATTTTATGGAAGATGATTTTGGGTTTACCGTGAATTATGTTTTAAATGACATTAGTTCTTTAACCCATTTAAAGTTAAGATTAATTTCTCAAACTCAAATAATCATTGAATAATGATTTTTGGTATTTAAACCCAATTGAAGTTTTGGTAAATCTTTAAAGAAAGGATTTAAGGAAAATTTACAGAATTTATCTTGGATATAATAATGCGAATATCTATTAGAAGAATATTCTGAGTTGGAATGAGGCGTTGGATGTGTTCTTATAGTACTTGATTTTTAATTATAAAATACATGAGTTATTCGGAAAGACCGGGTTTAACCCATTCCGAATAATTACTACGACGATGAAGAGTCGAAGATGAAGACGGTGGTTGAAGACCGACGATTTTCACATCGAATGGATGTGTTGCTACAGAGACCCTTGATGGGAGTAGCTACCTTGAAGGGGCTTCAGTGGTGAGCGTCCGGACTATTGTTGATTGTTCGGATTTGGTTTTCGCTCAGACCCAGAGCATAAGCTAGTAAATGGATGCGTGTCTGACATTGGATTTCGTTCCATGTGAATTAAATCGATTTCTGTCAATGTATGTATGTTAGGTGTTGGAGGATTTATTCTCTACTTAACACCCTGATATATATTAATAGTGATTGATCGCATGGCGTGAATTGTCAATGTGGCACGCCAAGATGCAATTGATCAAGGATTTTGTTGAAAAGCAGGGCCTTGTGGGATGATCAAAGCATAGCCTATTACGGCATAGCTTTGTGTATATCGTGACTTCGCCAGCCCCACACCCCGGTATGAGTCAAAAACGGGATATGAACCGTAGGGAGTGCACACGTTTCTTTCTAGCTAGTGGTAGTATCAGTTCTTTAACACGACCTGGCATTTTACTTATGTGGATGATGGATTTTGAGGCATCTCAGATTTTTATAGGCCGATAGTGGTCATATTATAGGTTCAAAGGAACCGAGAAATGTGTGTTCAAGCATAACCAATCCACTGCCGATAGGCGGGGACCGGCCCTACCGCATCCAAGGGTTCATTGCGGGGGATCCTGAGGCATTTGCTAGAGTGTCTCGAATCGGAGAGGAGCTTGCCCCTAGCCTCGACTCATGATGGAAATCCAACTTCCAATATGACCTTACGGTTTTGATTGTAGGACTAGTATGGCGACATAGTAGGATGGGGTACTATGCCGTCTATGATTGATATTTATGATTGAAATTGTTTTTAAATTATATACACACTAATATCAAATCCGTTTTATCGTATCAAGCATTTTTGACCACTATAAGGTAAAACCCTATCCTCCGGTTTGCGTTGCATTGTGTGATGGGACTTGGGTCTTATAATGGTTTCATTTTCTAAAAAGCATTGCGTTGTTTAACGATTTACCTTATTTTATGCACTGACAATCCGATGGAGTAAACCCGTTCCGCGTTAGCGGCGTGGTCCTGTGATTAGCCTTTTTATTAGATAAGTCTAGTTTAGATTTCTCATACCAGTCCCATGACTGACCTGAAGTTTGTTTCACTGGCAAACTCGGGTGCCCATATTTTTCCACACGGGCAGTCGAGTAGCTTGTTTTGCAGATATATTTACAGGATCCTGGTTACAGCTGAAGCGGTATTCGGAAAGCTCTGTATCCGTGTATTCCTCTCAATTGTATATTTGTATTATTTTCCGCTGCTAGTTAAATGTAATTTAAAACTCTGATATTATTGTACTTCTGTTGTGTAATAAATGTTCATACTCTATTATGTTTTGTACTCTGATGTAATTACTGTAATCAGCAATAAAATGTTCTTCAGTTTGTGCTCTAATGTGTATCGTTCTCAAAGCAATCCAACCTTTCCTTTACTGGGAAGTTTGGGTCGTCACATGTGGTATCAGAGCTTTGGTTTACAGAGCTCGAGAACAAGTCACATTAGAACCGAACGAGAGAATTCATCAGAGATTGGATTAGTAATATCCAATGAGAATAACTCGTTAGAGATGGGATCAGTAGTATCCTAGAACGAGTGTGAAGAGTATTATTTTCTTTAAAATAAAGGTGAAAACAAAATTTAGTTTTGAAAATTTTATCTAAATATACGTATTTGAGTATATGATTATATTTTAATGTGGACAACCGAGTATATAAAGGTTACGAATATATGAGTAATTAACGGATATTCGAAGTTATAATATACTGGATAGATATAGAATCACACTCTAGTCACCCGGAGATGATTCAGGTGATGCGGCCGCATCATCGGTATTTATGTTCGAGTCTCGAAAGTGGTATATCTATATATTTCCATTGACTGGTATGAGAACCAACACTTAGTTAAGACACATAACTGTGATTTGCACTCAAAATATGATTTTTGGCTATATATAAAAGCTATATATATTTGAAAAGTTAATCACCTAATCGATTGTTGGTTGTGATGTTTGATTATTAATTTAACTAATTGAAACAAATAAATAAAAACTTAAAGTTGAGTTGGTTAATTAAACAACATTAGCTACGTTCCTTTTCGAGGATGAAAAGATTTTAAGTGGGGGCGATTGTAACAACCCGGAATTTTGGGGCCAATTTAAAATTTTTATTTTAGAAATTTTAATGGATTTTTAATATTTAAAATAAATAATATTAAATAATAACGACTAAAAATTTATTTTAAAGCGAATAAATTCAATTTAATTATAAAAGGTGTTTAAAATAGCGCTGCAGTTTGAAAATTTGAATTTGAACTTTGACGGACCGTACAGGATTCAAAATAAATTAGAATTGAGCGAAACAAGAAATATTTAAATCTGTTTAATCATATCTTTCTAACGAATCTGAAAAACTGAGATTTCACTTTATAAATCAAAAGTTATGCTCAGTTTAAAATTTAGAAAAGTCGCTGTAGAATTTATATATATTTTAATATAAAATATTGGCCTTGAAAATAGTCATTTTTCAAACGACCTCGGTTTTCGACGAAACCACTTTTGTTGGAACCGGAATGTCGAATTATTGCTAGGTTTCAATTTTCATAATTTTTCGAATTAATATGTGAGCGTGGCAAAGGAAAACGTGTTTTGTCAATTACAGTCAAATTTAACCGACTTGAAAATATCCATTTTTCAAACAGTCTCAGAATTCGACGAAATTAGTCTCGTTAGGACCGTATCATCAAAACATAACTAGAAATAATTTTTTTGTAATTTTTAGAGTTGGTATGTGGCCCCGGTAATTTAAAATGTAAGTTTGAATATAATAATTAGATGATTTATAATTAAATATTAAGAAAAACATATCGTAACAGCCGAACTGGGTTGCGAAACACATTCCATTGCGTCTGGGACGGGGTTTATTAGCTAGGGGCGACATTCGTTGGATTTAATTTGGAGTTTCAGACGATATACAAACTTAATAGAATTAAATGAATTAAAATAAAGTAAATACGCGTATAAATACCAACACAATACGAAACCCTAGGTCCTATTATCTCTACAGCCGCCGCCCCTAGGAACTAATGGCCATCAACATCCCAAATTCAATCCTTAATTTATCCTAATCCAAATCATATTCCAACATGAACCCAAAGCAAATATTGAAGAGCTATACTAGCTCGTCAGTTTGGTACGGTTGTGATCGGATTTCATAAGGTATGGAGCTTGAATTTCAAGGCAAAAGTGGCTGCCGTCGGCCTCGTTTTGTGGGCCCACTGGAGGTGCGAACTAGGCATGGCGGGGGGGGGGGGGGGGTCGGGAAGCTCAGGTGGAGGCGCATCGGGTGGAAGGTCTGGATGTGGGGCCGACGCCTTGGAGGAAGGTGCGACAGTGGAAGAAGGAGGCGGGGTCTTGGGTTATACGGGTTTCAGTAATCACGATGAAGAAGAGGAACATAGAAATGTAATTAGTTTAATTATATAATTTAATTATTAATTAATATAACCGAATCTTTGAATAACCGTATCTCTCTCAAACAGCGTCGGAATTTCGCGAAATCAGTCGCGTTGGATTCGTTTCAGAAAACACTACGCTATGGAAAAGACTAGAACTGAAAACGGAGCAAACCTGAATTACGGAAATTTCAAACCTGAACTATTCTAAATTAGACTGTCGGTAAGAAATCTATTTATTTCTTTCTTTAAAAATTTGAAATAAATTCTGAAATTATTGTTATAAATTTGCAGTTAATTCATACTGTTATTATTCTGTGATAATTGTAAATACACCTCTGTTTGTTTGAGGTTGATTTTGGCGATGGAATCGTTAAAAGTTACATTTCTGTTGATTAGGATTAGATTGAACAAATTTATTGTTTTGTTCATTGTATTGTAAAAAAAAATTAACTTTTTTTTAATTTGAATTAGACTAAACAATATTATCATTTTGTTTGTTGTACTATCGAATTTGAAACATTTTTGTAAATTAGGAATTGGTTTAAACAAAAATACACCATTTTTGTTTATATAAAAAGAATCAAATGTGTATCACACTAAATGTTGTAAATATGTTAAATTAGAAATTTCCAACATACGTGTAACACAGAATTTTGATAATTTGTTAAACCAGCCATTTTGTTGATAAAATGTTAATATGATTAAAATGGACATTTTTGTCATATTAAAAGAACAAAGTAAAAATCACATTTTTGTCATTAATAAGGATTAAAACAAAAATATACATTTTTGTTCATTAAAAAGGATTAAAGAAAATTAGCATTTTTGTTTACTTAAAAGAAAGAAGACAAAAGTGGCATTTGTGTTTACATCGAAAAGATCAGACAAAATTACAATTTGTGTCACTTTAAAAGAATTTGAACTAAAAGTACATTTTTGTTAGAAAGTGTTATTAAATAAAAACAATCTTTTTATTTGAAATGTGTTATGCAAACAAAATGACATTTTTGATTAGAAACTTGTTATGTAAATAAAATCAACATTTTTATTTGAAATGTATTATGCATATAACAATGACATTTTGATTTGAAAGTTGTTATATAAATAAGAACCACATCTTTGTTAGAATGGATTTTGCAAATTAAAATAACATTTTGTGTAAGACATGATTAGTGAAGAAAAATATCATATGTTGTTTATTTAAAAAGGATTAGAACAAAATGATTATTTTGATTACATTAAAAAAAACATAGATTTAAAGTCACACCTTTGTTTACATTTTAGATGGAAATGGAAAGAGTTGATTTTTATTGACATTTTTATTCAATAAAAATATTAGACTTAAAGTGATATTTTTTATTTGCATTCTAGATGTAAATAAAAGATTTTTTTTAATTTACATTTTTATTGCCATTATATATGCAATCAAAAGAATAGATGTAAGTGTCACATTTTCATTGTCATTTTAGAGACAATAAAATTAAAAATCATGTTTTATTGTCCATTCGAGTATAGTAAAAAGAGTGAGCATTAAAAGAATATATTTTCACTGTAAATAGGTTCCATGGAAAAGAATTAGCCATTTGAATTTGGTGTTAGTTATATAAAATATTATTATTTGTGTCAAAACATACATTTTTGAAAATTAAAGAGAGTGAGTTAAAAACATTCATTTTTGGTCATTTAAAGGAACTTGACAAAAATTAACATTTTGATCATTTAAAAGAATTTAACAAAATTTAACATTTTGTTTATTTAAAAGGATTTGACAAAATTATCAGTTTTGGTCATTAAAAAAAAAGAATGAGTCTTTGTTTGAAAACCTGTGAACATCTATTTACATTTAGGTAAATAAATAATTAAAAGAAAATGAAAACATTTATTTTCATTTAGGTAAATAAATAAGAATAAGAGGAAGATTACATTTATGTACTTGTAGTATAAATAAACATAATTTAGAAAAAGAAAACTTTATTTACGTGTAGTATAAATAAATATGTGTAGAAAAGATCACACTTATTTACATTTTGTGTAAATAAATTTTAAAAGTAAAAGATCACATTTATTTACATTTAGAGTAAATAAAACTTAAATTCAGAAAAAAGACATTTTATTTATATTTATGCAAATAAAATATGGCACATAAAAGAATTACATTTTTGTTTGCATTTTTAGATGCAAATAAAACATAGAGAGGGATTACACTTTTTAATTTGTAAATTAGTTACCAATAGGAGGTATGAAACTAAAAGCACCTTTTTAGGTTTGAATAAAAATTACAAATTTTATTCAAGTTTTATATGTGAATAAAACCATGAGTGTAAAAAGTGGATTTTTGTTTATATTTTAATGTAATTAAAAACATATAAATAAAAGTGACATTTTAATTTACATTTTGTATTCAACAAAAAGTATGAAATTAAAAGAAACATTTTTACTGTCATTTTGAGACAATGGAAAGAATGGTTTTAATAGATGCATTTGTAATGTTATTTATATGTAATAAGAAAAATGGAAACATATGTCTAAATGTTGAAATGTGTGGTGTGTTAAATATAATGTCTAGTATATTCAAAATTGAATATTACACTCCCATTTACAAGTTACCCGACTTGTCTATGTGATTGGGACGATAATTTTTACACATCGCCCAAGTGCACAAATAATTTATTATTTGTTTGATGGATGAAACCCCACACCGGTATTGGGATGATATTGGATACACACTAATCCCAATATTTAGTTATCTGTCAATCGATGGATTGACATTCTGTGATGAGTGTCAGTTATTTACTTTTATGCTCACACAGTTATAGATTCCACTTTGGTCGTCATTTGGATGTTTGATAATTATTTATCATGATTGTTGATTCCATACAAAATATATGGTTGTTGGTTGAGTCACATTCCAATAATATATATTCTAGAAAAAGAATATTTTAGAAAATATATTTTTGAAAAGAATATTTTAGAAAAAGAATATATTTTGGGAAAATATATTTTTATTGAAATGAACTAGTTATCAACTAGAATAAATCATTAAATTTAGATTTAATAAAGTTTTCCAATTTGTCAATATTTAATTGAAATTAAATTAAATAAGGTGGATTTGGGTTTGTCATGAATAGTGTCTTAAATAACACTGTTCTTAAATCCCATATGAAAAGAATAATCTTTTAATTTAGCTTATTAAAGTTTTTAATTATATTTAATAATTGGAATAAAGTAAAAGGTGAGTTGGGTTTATTGTGAACTATGTTTCTAAGCGACATTTGTTCTTTAACCCAACTGACAGTGAAAATATGATTTTGAATTTATAAATCTTTTATTAAGATTTAAATTGGAAATTTCCAAAAGTAAAGTTTTCCAATTTAATATATTAAATTGGAATTGAATGGAATTCGAGTTGAGAATAACCGGGATAAGCTTCTGTAAAAGAACATCGATACTACATGTGGTATTTAAAAGACTTTGCCGTTATTCCATTTATATTATTGATCGGATTCAGAAATTTATAACGATTATATATTGATTTGATTTCTGTGAAGATTCCATATTTTATGGAAGATGATTTTGGGTTTACCGTGAACTATGTTTTAAATGACATTAGCTCTTTAACCCAGTTAAAGTTAAGATTAATTTCTTAAACTCAAATAATCATTGAATAATGATTTTTGGTATTTAAACCCAATTGAAGTTTTGGTAAATCTTTAAAGAAAGGATTTAAGGAAAATTTAAAGAATTTATGTTGGATATAATAATGCGAATATCTATTAGAAGAATATTCTGAGTTGGAATGAGGCGTTGGATGTGTTCTTATAGTACTTGATTTTTAATTATAAAATACGTGAGTTATTCGGAAAGACCGGGTTTAACCCATTCCGAATAATTACTACGACGATGAAGAGTCGAAGATGAAGACGGTGGTTGAAGACCGACGAACTTCACATCGAATGGATGTGTTGCTACAGAGACCCTTGATGGGAGTAGCTACCTTGAAGGGGCTTCAGTGGTGACCGTCCGGACTATTGTTGATTGTTCGGATTTGGTTTTCGCTCAGACCCAGAGCATAAGCTAGTAAATGGATGCGTGTCTGACATTGGATTTCGTTCCATGTGAATTAAATCGATTTCTGTTAATGTATGTCTGTTTGGTGGTGGAGGATTTTTCTCTACTTAACACCCTGGTATATATTAATAGTGTTTGATCGCATGGTGTGAATTGTCAATGTGGCACGCCAAGATGCAATTGATCAAGGATTTTGTTGAAAAGCAGGGCCTTGTGGGATGATCAAAGCATAGTCTATTACGACATAGCTTTGTGTATATCGTGACTTCGCGAGCCTCACACCCCGGTATGAGTCAAAAACGGGATATGGACCGTAGGGAGTGCACACGTTTCTTTCTAGCTAGTGGTAGTGTCAGTGCTTTAACACGGCCTAACATTTTACTTATGTAGATGATGGATTTTGAGGCGCCTCGGATTTTTATAGGCCGATAGTGGTCATATTATAGGTTCAAAGGAACCGGGAAACGTGTGTTCAGGCATAACCAATCCACTGCCGATAGGCGGGGACCGGCCCTACCGCATCCAAGGGTTCACTACGGGGGATCCTGAGGCATTTGCTAGAGTGTCTCGAATCGGAGAGGAGCTTGCCCCTAGCCTCGACTCATGATGGAAATCCAACTTCCAATACGACCTTGTGGTTTTGATTGTCGAACTAGTATGGCGACATAGTAGGATAGGGTACTATGCCGTCTTTGATTGATATTTATGATTGAAATTGTTTTTAAATTATATACACACTAATATCAAATCCATTTTATCGTGTCAAACATTTTTGACCATTATAAGGTAAAACCCTATCCTCCGGTTTGTGTTGCATTGTGTGATGGGACTTGGGTCTTATAATGGTTTCATTTTTCTAAAAAGCATTACGTTGTTTAACGATTTACCTTATTTTATGCACTGGCAATCCGATGGAGTAAACTCGTTCCGCGTTAGCGGTGTGGTCCTGTGATTAGCCTTTTTATTAGATAAGTCTAGTTTAGATTTCTCATACCAGTCCCATGACTGACCTGAAGTTTGTTTCACTGGCAAACTCGGGTGCTCATATTTTTCCACACGGGCAGTCGAGTAGCTTGTTTTGCAGATATATTTACAGGATCCTGGTTACAGCTGAAGCGGTATTCGGAAAGCTCTGTATCCGTGTATTCCTCTCAGTTGTATATTTATATTATTTTCCCCTGCTAGTTAAATGTTATTTAAAACTCTGATATTATTGTATTTCTATTGTGTAATAAATATTCATACTCTATTATGTCTTGTACTCTGATGTAATTATTGTAATCAGCAATAAAATGTTCTTCGGTTTGTGCTCTAATGTGTATCGTTCTCAAAGTAATCCATCCTTTCCTTTACTGGGAAGTTTGGGTCATCACAATTTTGGCCTAGGTTGAACGATTTGTAAGGGTCGAGCAAGGCCACATCAGAGCCAGGATCGAACATTGTTACTGAAATAAGCTGAGTAAATATAGAAAACATAATTATTGGATCATTTACTACTGGTACCATTTGGAAAAAAGGTGGCACTATTTTTGTTAACAAAGTATGGAGTCAGGACGTTAACATTCGAGAGAGAATTAGCTCCATAAAACATCAACCTGCTACAAATAATGTTGCGTGGCTTCATAAGACACATAGAAGCCAGTATCATGCAAGGACCAGTGTTCCTCAGCAATACATAAATATGAAGCAGGCCATGTTATATGCATTTTACACATAGAATGACTTGGCATCCTGGTCCAACATCATGTTCGAGTGAAAAACTTAGGTCGAGCAACACCCTTGGTCGTACATCCGGTCCTGGTCGTGCATGGCCTTACACGGTCGTGCAACGTTTATGGAGAAGGATCGGACGTTGATTGGCTTTGTCAAGAAAGCTGGAAAAGTTTACTAAACCAGATCATGAAGTAAATAATGTAATGGCATTATTTGTAATTCTCAATCCCATAGAGCGCATAAGGACAAAGCCGCATATGAATATATGTGATGGCACAACTGATAATATGGGTCAACATGTATGGTTCTAGGCAAAATATGTCTGGGATGTGCACAATTTAAGTATGGGCGTAACTTGGAAAATACATATTGGAATGAGATGAGTTAGATAAACAAAAATAAATGGTATCAGTAATCATGTTTAGAGTCCCATGTTATACGTTGTCTGCACAAACATGTATAATGATTAAATGGCGACACAACACTATGTATTCATGGAAAGTTGGATAAGTACTAAAAGGTAAAGCAGTGGAATAGTGTCACACATAATACAGGGGTCGGTCCTTATGTACTTAGAGAAGGCGAAGTGCAAAGGAGATAGAAATTCCAAACCTCCACCTGAAAACGTGGTCGAGCATCCTTCCATAAGTGGGTCGAGCACCCTCTGGAAACCTTGGGTCGAGCAATCCATTAGCTTCAGGTCAGGCAACGCTTGCGGTTGAGGGTCGGGCATTGTTTCTATCTCGGACGAGCACGAAATAACGTGTAAAAGTTTGATCCAGTTTTGAATATATTAGAATGATTTATGTTCCCATATTTGTATAATACAAGAGACAGTTGCAGTAACGAAGCCACGTGGTCATCTTAGAAACAAAACAGAGGTTGTTCATGCATTCATTTTGAAAAGCGGTCGGTCACGAGATTTATGGACCATACAACTTCTGCATTATTTAGTGTGGGTCGCGCAACATAATAAGGGTCGCTCGTACACTATATTTATGGGTCGGTTTCTCTTTCTTTTTGATTCTAGCAGTAAAGGGTTCAGAGGCAAAATCATAATATTTGGGTCTGGCGTGCCAGCTGTACACAGTTGGCTCCAACTGTCCAGTGGCAATTTCGTAAATATGTGTACGGTCGACCCATACCATGTACACCATAATTACAGAATTGCCACTTGGTCCAAACTTCTCCTATAAATACCCTATTTCACCACACTTCAAGGGATGATTTTTCTACCCCAAAGGGCTGCCTAAATCATTTCTCTACCATTCTAAAGCTTCTCAAGCTCCATTAATGGCTTCCTAAGCACACTCCTTCTTCCTCCAACATCAAGTGGATCTCAACTTCCCCAAACACCATTAATTCCCACTCCAAGTCAATCCTAGTGATCTCCAACCGCCATTTCTCCTCTTTGAAGCTCATATTTAACAACATTTTCATGATGGAATCAAGGAAAATTATCTAATCACAAGATCTAATCCATTCCTTCTCGAAATTAGGTGAGATCTAAAGCGTAAAGAGAGCAAAAAGTGGAGAATCATTGTAAAGAGTGATCAAGTGTAGTAAACGAGATGTATGAGATGATGCTATATGTAATTTTCTCCATAATAATGAAGAACACTTCAAAAGTGGACGTAGATCTATCCTAGATCGAAACACTATGAAAACCCCTTGACTTTTACTTACTTTTCCCATTTTTACTTGCACTCGTATTTGTGGCCCCATTTTCATTTTGCTTACCATTTGGTGAAGTGTGATTCCACACCTTGGTGTTTGTTTGAACCATTTTTGATTCAAACATTTGGCGCCCACCGTGGGCCCGCATTTACCTTTCCTTTTCTTACACTTCTCACAAGGTTAAGAGACTACCATTGAAGTTCTAAACCACCACCTCCTTCTCCGAAGTAATGGCTAAATCTAAGAAAGCTAAGAGCAAAACCGTTGGACGAAACGATAACGTTGACTACACCACTTAATAATCATTTTGAAGTTGGCGAAGACTCGGTTGGTGGAGCCGGTGTGACTAAAAATGAGTTGAATGCCGCTATTGCCAACATGAACCAACGATGATGAAGCTATGATGGAGAAGCTTCATTCCATCTTTAGTGCTCGACCAAATTCAGCCCCTCAGAAGGCCCATGTTGATCTCGAAGAAAATAACAAATCACCCGCTTCCAATCATAACCACAACGACAACATGGAAGACGATTATTATTGGTTAAGTGACAAGGACGAAGCTAACATCGAAGAGTTGAAATCAAAAGATAAGAATCATTCCGAGGTGAACGTTCAAAAGGCTACCAATCTTTTCACGGGGGCACCTCCTCATCGAGAAGGCAAAGTACCTAATTTCTCAAATCAAGACCGTTTGCCTAGACGAACATTTGGTAAGGAACACAGCTTCGTAGAGCGACATAACACTGAAGAATACATCCCGTATATGATAGAGCAAATCATGAAGAGAAATCAAGCGGGAAATGGCGATGAAATAGAATAGGACTTCTCTCCTGATAGGACTCTGTTCATCGAAAGAATCCTTGAAGCAGAATGTCCAAAGAAGTTCAATCCTCCAACTTTGCCTCCGTACAACGACCTTGTTGATCCTAACTACTTCCTATTCATATATGAGTGGCATATGAGTGCGGATAAGGCAACTGATGAGATGAGATGCACATATTTTCCTCTATATTAGAAGATTCCACATCATTATGGTTCACGAAGCCGCCACCTAAATCTATTGATTGGTTCTCTAGCCTAACCAAAAAGTTCAAGGAGCAGTTCCGCTTGTATGCCACCAAACCCAAGGATGCTATAACGCTCTCAAAACTGAAACGAAATCCAAGGGAAACTGTGAAAGCCTTTCTTAGTCGATTCAATGTTGCCTTGTCTAAAGCAAGGAATCGAGAGCCATGTATAATTCTCATGGCTTTACTCGATGCTATAGACAAAACAAGTGAATTTGGGAAATGGTTAAAGATGAAGGAACCGAATACACTTGACAAGTTCTATAAGAAAGCGGAAGAATACATGAGAGTGGATGATAATCCTGTTCCTCTTCAGATCATCGGTGGTAACCAACTTCTTGAAGCTCCCAAAAGTGCTGCTATTCAATGCAATCAAAAGAATACTTAGGGGAAGAAGGGCACAATTGACATGAACAACAACAAGGCTTACAAGAAGTTCCATCTTCTTGATTCGTCGGATCTAACTTCTCTGAATGACACTACTGAAAATATCTACTCTTCCATGAAGGATGAAGAGAATTACTCGGAGCCCCAACCAATGAAGATGACTGATCATGTGGCTAAATCCGAAAAGTTCTCCCGATTCCATAATCAGCTAGGCCACAACACCAAGAGTGCAAGCACCTGAAATCATTGATTGAAGAGCTGATTAGGAAGAACCGTCTACAACAGTATGTGAAGAATTCCCAAGATGCAAATCCTTCTGCAACTTCCCAGGGGCAAGGGGCATCAAATGACCAATCGACCGGTCTAAGCAACGTAGCTTCTGCTCAAACTAATCCAAGGCTGATAATCAACTGAAGACCGTTGATGATGATCTTATTTCCGCGGCTCAGAATAAGTGATCACTATTGCCTTTACTTTACTACTTGCATTACTTTACTCTTTTCTATGTTCTACTTTCTTGTAAAAATTCTGTAATGATTTACATGCATTGCACCGAACAATAGCTTTACGAATGAAATCATATCTGCCTGTTTAAATCTCTTACTTGCAAAATATACATGAAAATTTGCAAAAGACGATTTTCTCATTGCAAGCTATTCCATAGGCATTGGTTTCCTCAAGTTCTGACCAAATGAGACAGTCCTAATAACACCAATTCAAATGTCAAAGTGCCATAACCTTCAATATGCATAATGCAAGGATTAAAATCGCTACTTTGAAAAGTGAATAGGAAAAGTCTCAATGAGTCAAACGGCAAAGAGGCAAGCAAACAGCCACGGATCTGAAATCCCAAAGGTCACGGGAATTTATTGCGCGAAACGAAACACGGGAGTTAACTATAAGGGAAACTAAGCATGGGAGTTCGTGGCGTGAAGCGATGCAGGCTCCAAGGTCACAGGAATTCGTTGCGCGAAATGAAGCGCTGGAGTTCACTATAAGTGAAACGAAGCGTGGGAGATCATGGCGCGAAGTGATGCAACCCTCCAAGCTCACGGGAACGAAGCGCTAGAGTTCACTACAAGTGAAACGAAGCATGAGAGTTCGTGGAGGAAAGCGATGCAACCCTCCAAACGTTCGCTGGAATTCGTTGCGCGAAACGAAGCGCCAGAGTTCACTATAAGTGAAACTAAGAGTGGGAGTTCATGGCGCGAAGCGATGCAACCCTCCAAAGGTTCGTTGGGTGAAACGAAGCGCTGGAGTTCAATATAAGTGAAATCAAGCGTGAGAGTTCGTGGCGCGAAGCGATGCAACCTTCCAAAGGTTTGTTGGAATTTGTTGCGCGAACCGAAGCACTGGAGTTCACTATAAGTGAAACAAAGCATGGGAATTCGTGGCGCGAAGTGATGCAACCCTCCAAAGGTTCGTTGGAATTCGTTGCGTGAAACAAAGCACACGAGTTCACTATAAGTGAAACAAAGCGTGGGTGTTCGTTGCGCGAAGCGATGCAACCCTCCAAAGGTTCGTTCGAATTCGTTGCACGAAACGAAGCGCGGGAGTTCACTATAAGTGAAACGAAGCATGGGAGTTTGTGGAGCGAAGCGATGCAACCCCCCAAAGGTTGTTGGATTCGTTGCACGAAACGAAGCGCTAGAGTTCACTATAAGTGAAACGTAGCGTGGGAGATTGTGGCGCGAAGCAATGCAACCCTCTAAAGGTTCATCGAAATTCATTGCGCGAAATGAAGAATGGGAGTTCACTATAAGTGAAGCGAAGCATGGGAGTTCATGGCATGAAGCGATGCAACCCTCCAAAGCTTCGCTATAATTCATTGCACGAAATGAAACGCAGGAGTTCACTATAAGTAAAACAAAGCATGGGAGTTCATGGCGCGAAGCGATGCATCCCTCATCACAAAGATCATTGGAGTTCGCACCGCGAAACGATACGGTAGTCAAGAATCCTTTCCATAGGGAAAACAACTTCTCCACAGGAGAAATCAACAATGCTCAGTGAACTCTATAATGTTGATTCAATCAATAGGAGAAGATTAACATTGGATTATAATGGCCTCTCCAAAACATGGGACATCAAATGGTGTCTCCAGTAGACAAACCAAACAAACATTGATCTATAAAATTACTTCTCACAGAGAAGACTAGAGGATCTCCTAAACAAAGGGCATGAATATCAAAGCTTCTCAAAAAAAAATCACAAATAACCAAGACTTCTCCAATAGGAAGTAGGAAATAAGTCATAGATACTTTGTGGCGGCCCGCCCCGCACCAGCCTGCATTTCCTCCGGAAGTGCGCTGTACACATGCCCGACTAGCACGGGACGGTCGTCAGGAGAAAGGAAAGAAGAGAATGAACTAATCAAGGAACCTGTCGAATGTCTCACAGCGCATGGGATAAAATATAATAATAACATACTTGACATAAAACAGGCGAGACAGTGCATAAGCTGATAACTAAAATCAACATCAATCATCAGAGCAGCGGAAATCCATATACAGCTTATTACAATTTTCCAAATTTACTGTCTCTAAGCAAAAGAAAGCTAAAGTAGAAGATACACCAACAATGCCCAAGCAGTGATCTTCAACAACACAGGGAGAATACTATATATATTACGTGGAAGCCTCCTGCTCGTCTCCGGATCATCTACCCGTGCATCACCAGCTAACCTGTCTCTAGTCTGCTCGTGTGAGCACCCAGAGTAATAAGAGGAGACATAAAACTCAGGGTCAGACATAAAGCCTGGTATGAGCGATAAGCATCTAAACAGAATGATAACAGGTATACTAAACCATACCTGAACCTGGACCTGCAACCAAAGAGTTAGTACCACATACCGTACAATACTCCAAGGTGCCATAATAAATAGTGTAAGAATACGGGGGTGGGGTGTGCATGTCACAGTGATAGCAAACAAATCATCCATATCAACCATCCTCACACCTCTCACTCAGTGCGTAAAGCGCACGACATCTACCACTTTGGAACACTAGACAAATTGAGGTAACGACGAATCCCGACTTGTAGAAACCCTGTTGTGACCAAGCCAAACACTTGGAGTCATGACCAAACATTTCAATGACCCACTTCATTGGTCGTAGCCCTTGGTTCTACCGATGCCATAATGGCCCTGAATCCGCCTTCGTACCTCCTACCATAGTGGTTCAAAGCTACAGACATCGATAACCCCTTAACACGCGTCCCGCAGCAAAGCCCAACCATGAAGCGAACTCGTTGATTCCCATCCGAATCTTGAGCTCTAACTTCTCATTTGGACTTCCTTTGCATCTCGGGTTTGGTCGAATTGGAGTTGGTCTTCAAAAGAGTTGCCGCGCATTAACAGTCCTAGAATTCTGTTCGGTTCGGTAGTCATCACCTTCATCGGTTCGGGTCGGATACTCCACTTCGGGTCGGGTCGGTGTCCTCCTCCGGGTCGGGTCGGTTCAGTGATTCTCCCCCTCCAGATATCGGTTCGGTTCGGGTGTGTCTCTGCTTGAGTTCGGTTCGGAGGTCGTCCATCCGATCCGATTCTTTCTGATTGACTTGTTTGCCTACTCCGATCCGTCCTGTTCCCTTCCTCCGATCCGGTCTGCTCCCTTACTCCGATCCAATCTGCTCCATTGCTCCGATCTTCTGTCCAACTCCAACTCTAAGCAATGGCCTTCCTTCCTGCCAAACTTCTTCCAGTGACAAGTCCCAATCCAGTTCGGATTCCCTTGGTCAGTTCACTAGTCCGATCCGACCCCCACTCCGATCCGAACCGGTTCGGGACCTGCACATTTCTGCAACTTTCCAGCGAGTTTTCTACGCCATTCGACGACGTTTTCAACCAATTTAACTATTCTAATCAATCATAAAACATACCATAGAGTCATAGCAACATGTATGAACAACCACAAACACCTAACAACAATTCAAATGAACCAAAATGGATCAAAAGTGGCTAAAACCTCACATTTTCCTATAATCCCTCTTAATCATGTTTAAGCATACGATTAGCAAAACACATCGAAATTAACCCAAATTTCTAACAGAGCCTTAAAACATTATTTTAGAATTTTAAGAATTTTTCCAGAATTTATTTACGTATAAATTCGCTAATCTTCACTAATTACCCTTAATTAACTGTTATTAGTGTCAAAACGATGCTATCACTCACCTTGGCCACAAATGAAACACCAAATCTGAAATACTCTCTGTTTGGATCGAATTCCTATGTATAGCAGTAGCTCCAACCTTGCTTTGATGTAGTTTAGGCTTAATCTTCACTAAAAATGTGTTTTGGAGTGGTTTTAGAGGATGGAGGCCATTACTAAGGTCTCAAGGAGGTTTGTGGCGGCTCAAAACTGAAATGAAAGTGATAACCTAACCCTAATCAGTCCTCCTATACCTCTAAACCCGAAATTCCCCTGTGGGCCTAGCTGCTAATCACCCGGTTAAGCCCAATTAAGCTGTCTTTCACCGTTTGAAACTTGTTTCAGCCATATCTCCCAAACGGTAAGTCCGTTTGGCTAATGTGACCACTCTACGGAAAGAGAAACCATCATCCGAAGCCAATGGAAGTGGTTTCAGGTCAAAATTCCTTTTCAGTCAAAAGTTATGGCCAAAACAGTGCCAACTAGGGGTAAAATGGTCATTTAAAAATCGGGAAAAATCATGAACATGGGAAATGACCCCAATAGTCATCTCCCAAAGTTACACGACCATACGACTTCGTATGTGACAAAAATAAATATTCTACGATCCTATGATGCGTAGAATGCGGGTCGTTACACTCTCCCCCCCTTAAGAAATTTCGTCCCCGAAATTCCTTAACCCAAAACATACAAGGGATCCCGCATGCCTAACAACCATATACAACAATCAAATATGCAAAACAAGCAAACAAGCCTATCCTAGCATGCGGAAAACTAAATCAAAGTCAAAATCTTACCAGGCAAAGAGTTCTGGGTGTGCCTTCCTAATGTTCTCCTCTGTCTCCCAAGTACAATCATTCTCGTCCTCGCCCCACTGAACTTTGACTAGCTTCACCGCCTTCCTTCGAAGTTGCTTCATGTCGTGCTCGACAATACGGGCCGGCTTGCGGTTCCCAACCGCCTCGGGTTCTACTTCGAAGTCCTCCAACTGATCAGGTGAAATAGTCATATCTGAGTCGTGAACGAACTTCCTTAGTTGGGAAACATGAAATACGTTGTGAACTCCCGCCATCTTCTCCGGTAAGTCAATTCTATATGCCAAATTCCCGACTAGTTCAAGAACAGGGAATGGGCCAACAAATCTTGGTGCCAACTTGCCTCTCCTGCCAAATCGTATTACGCTCTTCAACGGAGAAATCTTGACAAACACCAAGTCACCAACGGAGAATTTTAAGTCTCTTCTCCTTTTATCGGCATAACTCTTCTGCCTATCTTGGGCGGCCTTCATTCGTTGTTGAATGGTCTTGATTTTATCTGAAGTTTCCCTCACCACATCTGGTCCAAGCATAAACTTCTCGCCAGTCTCTATCCAACATGATGGTGAGTTGCATGGTCTTCCGTACAAAGCTTCAAACGGAGCCATACCGATACTGGATTGGTAGCTATTATTATATGCAAACTCTACTAGATGCAAATGGTCATCCCATGATCCACCAAAATCCAATATACATGCTCTCAAGAGATCTTCCAAAATACGGTTCACCCTCTCCATCTGACCGTCGGTCTGAGGATGATATGCGGTACTGAGATGTAACTCTGACCCTAGAGCCTCTTGTAAGCTCCTCCAAAACCCACTAGTGAACAACGGGTCTCGGTCGCTCACAATGCTTTTAGGTACTCCATGAAATCTCACTACCCACTTCATATACAATTCTGCTAACTTAGCTGCCGTTCTAGTCGACTTGACCGGTATAAATCTTGCACTTTTAGTCAATCGGTCCACAATCACCCAAATGCTATCATGTCCCGATCTAGTCCTTGGTAAACCATCGATGAAATCCATCGAGACTTGCTCCCATTTCCATTCGGGAATTTCTAAGGGCTGTAACAACCCACTAGGCTTCTTTTGCTCGGCTTTAACTAGCTGGCAATTCATGCATTTGGATATAAACTTCCCAACGTCTCTTTTCATTCCTTCCCAGTAGTAAGTCTGCTTCATATCTCGATACATCTTGTTACCACCGGGGTGTATAGTTAGCTTTGAGTGATGACATTCTCTAAGCACTTCATCCCTCAATCCATTGACATTGGGTACAACAAGCTTTCCATTCTTTCTAAGCCATCTATCTCGATCAAGCCCAAACTTGTTCATCTCCTCATCGATACCCATCTCTAACTTGGAGATGATTTCCAATAGGTTAGGATCGTCCCTCTGACTAGAGCCGATCCGCTCAATCAAAGTGGGTCTGATCGTCAAACTTGCTAACATTTCTGGATCCAATTCGCACTTTGGTCTGAAATCAAACCCCGCGATAAACTCCAGTTGCTTCCATTCAAGGAACATAGCCCCTAAGCTGGCATGTCTTCTACTCAATGCATCAGCCACCGCATTGCCCTTTCCTGGTGTGTATGCGATGTCAAAATCATAGGAAGCTAAGAACTCTAACCATCTCTGCTGACGGAGATTTAAATCCTTCTGGGAGAATAGATACTTCAACGACTTATGATCTGTAAACAGCTCAAATCTTTCTCCCAAGAGATAGTGTCTCCACATCTTTAACGCGAACACGATCGCTGCCAATTCTAAATCATGGGTAGGGTATCTTCTCTCGTGCGGTTTCAATTGCCGACTTGCGTAAGCTACAACCCTACCGCCTTGCATCAATACAGCACCCAGTCCGGTACCACAGGCATCCGTGTATACCATCATCTCTTCATTCCCCTTAGGAATGACTAACACTGGTGCGCTTGTCAACTTGTCCTTTAGACTTTTGAATGCATTCTCGCACCTTTCATCCCAGACAAAAGCTTGATTCTTCTTGGTCAACTGGGTCAATGGTGCTGCTATCTTGGAGAAACTTTGGATAAACTTACGATAATACCCCGCTAACCCCAAGAAACTTCTTACATCTGTTGCATTCTTGGGCGTAGGCCAATCCTGTACCGTATCCACCTTCGCCGGGTCCACGGCAATCCCATTTTCTGATACAACATGGCCCAAGAACCTCACTTCCCTCTTCCAGAAGTGGCACTTAGAAAACTTTGCTTTCAATTGGTGTTTTCTCAACACCTCCATCACTATTCTTAAATGTCCCTTGTGTTCTTCCTCTGTCCTCGAGTAGACCAAAATATCATCAACGAACACAAGGACAAACTTATTCAACTGATCTCTGAATACCCTATTCATAAGATCCACAAAATATGCTGGGGCATTGGTCAGCCCGAATGGCATGACCAACCACTCATAAAACCCAGACGGTGTCCGAAATGCCGTTTTAGCTATACTCTCAGCTTCCACTCTAAGCTGATGAAAACCTGTTGCGAGATCCAACTGAGAAAATACTCTCGCGCCACTCAACTGATCGAATAAATCATCTATCCGCGGTAGAGGATACTTGTTCTTCCTCGTCACTTTATTCAACTCGCGGTAGTCTACACACAAACGAAGGGAACCATCCGCCTTGGTAGCAAACACAACTGGTGCTCCCCATTCAGAAACACTCCTTCTGATAAATCCCTTCTTCAAAAGATCGCTGACTTGCACCTCGAGCTCTCGCTGCTCTCTTGGTGCCATACGACGAAGTGGCATCACTATAGGCCTGGCATCTTTTACCAAATCAATACGGAACTCAATCTCTCGGTGTGGTGGAAGTCCGGTCACTTCTTCAAAAACATCCGGATACTGGCCAACCACGGGCAAACCTGACAACTCACTATGCGGAATGTCGAGGGAGTTTAGAAAACTAGCCAATACCCCCTTACTGGGTAGACCACCAAACACTATCCTCCGCCCATCATCCGCTCTAGCTGTCACCAACAAGCCCTCACAGTCTACCACCACCCCATATCTTTGGAGCCAATCTACTCCCAAAATAATGCCAAACCCAGTAAAGCCCAAAACAAAGCAATCACAAACAAACATGCATCCATGACTCGATAAGACCACATTACGACAAATCATGCTAAGGCTAGTAGAACCACCAATCGGGTTCGTCACTACTAAAGGTCTATCGACAATCTCGAGCTCCAATCCCAACCTATCTACCAGGTCACTAGATATGAAAGAACTGGAAGCTCCGGTATCAAACAAAACTCTAACAGGAACATCATAAACAGAAAGCATACCTTGAATGACGACATTCTTTCCCTTCTCCGCCGCAGTTGGGGCATTCGACGAAGAAGGAATAGCATTAAGAGCATATGCTTTCACCATTTGCTTTTCCTTAGGGGGCTGTGGACACTTGTCCTTGTGATGTCCCATTTGGCCACAGTTGAAGCACTTCCTATCCGCTGGCTTGGCTCGACAATTACTAGCATAATGGCCCTTCTTACCACAGCTGAAGCACTCAACATCTTGCTTATTCTTTTTCTTCTGGCCATCCTTAGCTTGGTTCTGCTTTCTCTTATTCTGGGAACCACCCTTGCCTCCACCACTTGCTTGTGGCTTTGGCTCTTCTGCAGATGCAACCTCAGTCTTCGACTTAGGGTAGAGACTTTCTGATCTTAATGCTTTCCCCACAATCGATTCAAACGTCTCATCGATGTGGTTAATAAGTTTTTCCCCTAAGTATTGATCCAAACCAGTTATGAATTTCTCATTCTTTTTCTCGGCAGTATCAATAAGAAATAACCCATATTTTGACAAAGTGTCAAATTCAGCAATATATTCCGAGACAGCTCTGCCATTCTGCTTGAGCTCCAAGAACCTCTTGAACAACACTGACTTCTGGGCAGCTGGAATGAACTTCTCGCTGAAGCGAGCTTTAAACTGCTCCCAAGTAATCTGATCTTCGGGAGCAGCTGCCTTTATAGCATTCCACCAATTCATTGCCCGCCCTTGCAGCTGACGGGACGCTAGCTTTCTCTTCATCGCATCCTCGATACCCAAATCCTCGAAGATACGTTCGCAACTATCCACCCAATCTTGAACATCCGTAGCCGACTCCGTTCCGTGGAACGGCTTCCCACCAAGGCTAGTATAATCCTTATTCAGCTTGGCGAAGTCGACTCTTGGCGCCTGCATCATGGGACCACCACCATTTCCACCATTGGGAGCTGCCCTCTGTACATCTCTAAGCATCTCTCTCATGAGGTCAGTAAACATCGTCCTCATGTCAGCAGCATTCCCATTGTTGGCTCCCCTACCAGCACCTCTAGTATATCGGCTCATCGTCAATCTGAAAAAGGAAACGATTAACGACTCCATAGTGGTGCATGTGCAGTACGACTTCATCCTTATACTACTAATAGTATATATATATATATATATAGCTTTTAAAAACCAAAGTAATCACAAATACGCTCTCTCGTGTACGTATATTATCTCTCCCTGATAACTTCCCTAGGTTAACTACGCAACCTAGAGCTCTGATACCAAGTGCGGCGGCCCGCCCCGCACCAGCCTGCATTTCCTCCGGAAGTGCGCTGTACACATGCCCGACTAGCACGGGACGGTCGTCAGGAGAAAGGAAAGAAGAGAATGAACTAATCAAGGAACCTGTAGAATGTCTCACAGCGCATGGGATAAAATATAATAATAACATACTTGACATAAAACAGGCGAGACAGTGCATAAGCTGATAACTAAAATCAACATCAATCATCAGAGCAGCGGAAATCCATATACAGCTTATTACAATTTTACAAATTTACTGTCTCTAAGCAAAAGAAAGCTAAAGTAGAAGATACACCAACAATGCCCAAGCAGTGATCTTCAACAACACAGGGAGAATACTATATATATTACGTGGAAGCCTCCTGCTCGTCTCCGGATCATCTACCCGTGCATCACCAACTAACCTGTCTCTAGTCTGCTCGTGTGAGCACCCAGAGTAATAAGAGGAGACATAAAACTCTGGGTCAGACATAAAGCCTGGTATGAGCGATAAGCATCTAAACAGAATGATAACAGGTATACTAAACCATACCTGAACCTGGACCTGCAACCAAAGAGTTAGTACCACATACCGTACAATACTCCAAGGTGCCATAATAAATAGTGTAAGAATACGGGGGTGGGGTGTGCATGTCACAGTGATAGCAAACAAATCATCCATATCAACCATCCTCACACCTCTCACTCAGTGCGTAAAGCGCACGACATCTACCACTTTGGAACACTAGACAAATTGAGGTAATGACGAATCCCGACTTGTAGAAACCCTGCTGTGACCAAGCCAAACACTTGGAGTCATGACCAAACATTTCAATGACCCACTTCATTGGTCGTAGCCCTTGGTTCTACCGATGCCATAATGGCCCTGAATCCGCCTTCGTACCTCCTACCATAGTGGTTCAAAGCTACAGACATCGATAACCCCTTAACACGCGTCCCGCAGCAAAGCCCAACCATGAAGCGAACTCGTTGATTCCCATCCGAATCTTGAGCTCTAACTTCTCATTTGGACTTCCTTTGCATCTCGGGTTTGGTCGAATTGGAGTTGGTCTTCAAAAGAGTTGCCGCGCATTAACAGTCCTAGAATTCTGTTCGGTTCGGTAGTCATCACCTTCATCGGTTCGGGTCGGATACTCCACTTCGGGTCGGGTCGGTGTCCTCCTCCGGGTCGGGTTGGTTCAGTGATTCTCCCCCTCCAGATATCGGTTCGGTTCGGATGTGTCTCTGCTTGAGTTCGGTTCGGAGGTCATCCATCCGATCCGATTCTTTCTGATTGACTTGTTTGCCTGCTCCGATCCGTCCTGTTCCCTTCCTCCGATCCGGTCTGCTCCCTTACTCCGATCCAATCTGCTCCATTGCTCCGATCCGATCTTCTGTCCAACTCCAACTCTAAGCAATGGCCTTCCTTCCTGCCAAACTTCTTCCAGTGACAAGTCCCAATCCAGTTCGGATTCCCTTGGTCAGTTCACTAGTCCGATCCGACCCCCACTCCGATCCGAACCGGTTCGGGACCTGCACATTTCTGCAACTTTCCAGCGAGCTTTCTACGCCATTCGACGACGTTTTCAACCAATTTAACTATTCTAATCAATCATAAAACATACCATAGAGTCATAGCAACATGTATGAACAACCACAAACACCTAACAACAATTCAAATGAACCAAAATGGATCAAAAGTGGCTAAAACCTCACATTTTCTTATAATCCCTCTTAATCATGTTTAAGCATACGATTAGCAAAACACATCGAAATTAACCCAAATTTCTAACAGAGCCTTAAAACATTATTTTAGAATTTTAAGAATTTTTCCAGAATTTATTTACGTATAAATTCGCTAATCTTCACTAATTACCCTTAATTAACTGTAATTAGTGTCAAAACGATGCTATCACTTACCTTGGCCACAAATGAAACACCAAATCTGAAATACTCTCTGTTTGGGTCGAATTCCTATGTATAGCAGCAGCTCCAACCTTGCTTTGATGTAGTTTAGGCTTAATCTTCACTAAAAATGTGTTTTGGAGTGGTTTTAGAGGATGGAGGCCATTACTAAGGTCTCAAGGAGGTTTGTGGCGGCTCAAAACTGAAATGAAAGTGATAACCTGTAACGACCCGGGGAATTGAGCGACTTTGGTTATCGACATAAACTTAATGACGACTAACCAAACATCACAAAACCCGGATAGTCCAAGAAAGAAATTAGAGGGTGAGGATAGATAAGGTAGAACTAATAGAATAGAAGAAGAAGAAGACAACAACATCAGAGTAACACGAATCTCACAGCGGAACGAATAAAATATAATATACAACATAACTTGAAATCAAAATCAGTATATATATATGATACCATTATCAGAGTACAATACTTACATCACAGCAGAATAAACAATTGCTACATAAATCCTGAAGCCTCCTGCTCCAAGCTCTCCAAGTATATCTGTAAAATCCTGACTACTTGACTGCCCGTACAAATTTGGGCACCCAAGAATTTAGGGAAAACAAAACAAAATAAACTCTGGGTCAGTCATGGGACTGGTGTGAGTAAACTCAAATCACTTGGTTTAACTTTCCAAAATCCTTTTCAAAAGAAAAGATAATCGTAAGACCAATCCACACATAAACACGGACGTTTTTTACCTTACGATAACCCAAATCATTTTTGGAAATCATATCTTATCTGATATTATAATAATGTCTAATCACAAGTAAATAAAATCTAGTAGAACGCTTGCATCTCACGCTCTACATATAGTATACAATCAAACTCGCAGGCACTTATTGGAGATTGGATTCCAACTTGACAAGGTATGGGACCACCTTCCGAACGTGTATCTCTAGAGGCAAATACACTGGGTTCAACAAGAACATCTTGCAACCCGGCCCACACATGACCGACCACTCATTTCGCTTGAGTGTATCGAATGTATATCACCAACAGTTGGGATCAGCAACCGTCTCCCGATAAGGGACAACATCGATAGATTTAAGAACAAAAGGAATTTCTCTAGATAGGTGATCATACATCCTAATGGGTGCGACCCACATAGCCATGCTGCCTGCCCGATTTTTGTCATTTCCCGGTGGATGAGGCTTGAGGTCATAACGTATCTTTTGACAGATCCCACCTCCATTACTTTGAATGCCACATCGTCATACCCGCCAAATCACAAATTGATTTCACCAAAAATACCACGGGTATACAGCTAAGAGAAACGAATTCCTCCGCCACCAAACGTAAGTACGTTTGAAGAGATCAACTTACGCGATCTTTTGAATATACTCTGTCAGACATTCGTCCATTCACGTTTGTCCTGGGACTGGACAAAACCGAAGGCACTATTCTGTAAACAGGATAGCCCTTGCATTTTTCTCCGTCTTCAATATATTCAGCATACTTGATTCGCAACGCTTATGCCAATACGGAGTGGTTCTCTGGATAATAATCCAACCGGTCTCTCCATATTAACAACGTTAAAATGGTCAAAACTTTGATAGTCGGTGATTTAACTATCAAATAAAAACATGTCGGTGTGCAAACAATGATATTATTTCCAGAAGGAAATACTATCGATCAATCATCATGTAACGCTTATCTTTTAATTCATTCATTTATTCATTTCCCTTTTCCTGTTATTTAACATTTCTTATTTACTATATTTAGAAAATATACGTTATTAATATTGGAAAACATTTCCATTTCTGTTTCTATATTCAGAAAACATTTCTGATCTTCTTTGGAAAACATTTCCAAATCTCCTTCACTGGATTAAACAGATGTTTGAATAAACATCATTATGCCAAATCTCCTTCATTTGGTTTCCACTTAACCACTTTCCACTATCGAACCTTAACCATTTCTTAGTTAAAAACGAAGTCAATCAAGTTGGGGTATGATTACCTCTCAAACCTTAACTGAACGACATTTCTAACTTTGAAATAGACAAAGCTCTACTTCAAACAAATCATCGCTTACGCGACTTTCGGATTTGATCTAAGGACATCTTTCCTTTACAGGAAAATACCGATTATAACGGTAACGTTATAATCGCAGTTTTCAAGTATTTGATTTATAATACATTATTTTAATAACAGCGTTACAATCGCCGTCTAGAGTTATAGAACATTTATTATAGCAACGGCATTATAATCGTTGTTTTAAATTTCCAAAACATTAATTATAACAACAGCGTTATAATCGCTGTTCAAAGCGTATACTATAACGACAGCGCTATAATCGCTGTTTAGATTAACAAATCATATATTATAGCAACAGCAAAAACGCTGTTTTTCAAGTCCTTGACTTCTAAAACATCTTTCCTTCATATTCTGAAATTACCTTTCAATTTAAATTGTCAACCTAGTCCTTTTCTTCGAATAACATATTTGATAATCGACTCCTCGAATAACCCAAATTCGATAATCCACTCCTCCGAATAACCATATTCGATTTAACTCACTCCGCATGAACTATATTCGATTTCTCTTCTCGAGTAAACTATATTCTACTTCGAATAAGTGATATTCGATAAATTCCTTTTTGACTAACTCTATTTAATTACAAATATCTCCTTTTCAATTTGTCCATATTTATTTTATATAAATATTTCCTCTTATATAATTCCATTTAATTTGTAAGTAAATGATCTCTTTTACAACTTTATTTATTTTCCAAATAATTATTTCTATTAATTCTATTTGTAAATATTTTACAAATATTTCCCTTTACATTTTTATTTGTAAATTGTTTTACAAATATCCCTCTTCCCAATTCCATTGGTAAATGTTTACAAATGTTTGCCTTTCTATTTTCTTTTCAATTCTATTGTAAATGTTTTTACAAATACTTCCCTTTACAATTCTCTTTATTTCATATAAATATTTCATCTATAAAATTCTATTTTTTTTATAAATAATCCCTTTCAAAATATTTCCTTTTATAATTATCCTTATTTCACATAAATATTTCCTTTTATATAAAATCCACTGGTTTCATATAAGCATTTTATTTTCAAAATACACTTTGAAAATTCCCCCTTTACTTTCCAGTATTTCATGTGGCATTTACAATACCAAATCAAAAGGGTCAAACATCATCCAAACACACACAATCAATAACAGATTCTATACCACCTCATATATCAGAATATATGAAAAACGATAAAATAAATGTTGAGGAACCCAGTTGGGCCCCTCCGACCTGTTTCCCTGCATCCACAGATGTTAAATACATCAAATATATTATTATACATCAACGTGAAATATCAGAACTATATATCGATCAACGATGTAATCATATCAACCAAGCATATCAACTATTCAACCAAGCAACCATCAACCAGTATAAATTTAAAAATATAAATGAGTGAGTTTACTCACTTCGTTTGCAGTTGACGGTTCTGTTTCTGTTTCGGATAAAATCAACAGCGTTTGATTTTTATCACGAATTTCCAGTGGCTAAATTTTCAGCGAAAGTAGTTCCACTTCGTAGATTTCGCCGTTGCAATTCCAACATGACTATTACCGTTAGCTTCTGTTAGCATATGATAAGTTAACACGGCTACCATTTATAATGAATTAAATTATTATTAACGAGTTTAATTAACAAAGTAATTACCTTTAATTTATTTTAATCCCTTTCGGACCCGTTCTCTTTGCATCCCGGAATACACAGCGAAATACCAACCTCTTTCTACCTTTATTCAATTTCACCCTTTAAACGGCTCTCCACGCCCAAACAACTTCATAAACCAATAACATCGAAGTTATCCCTTTTTTTCTTTTCTTTAATCCATTTCATTATCCCTTAATATTCCTTCTTCTATCTGTAAAACATGGCTCCACCTGTATGCACATTTTAGAATTTTCGTGCTCCCCTTTCTTCTTTATTTTATCACCCAAGTGCCATTTTTCCTTCAAACAGAGAAACATACGGCACCTTCAACACCAATATACCATACACAGACCACAACCTCTCTTTCATCTTCTTGTATACTACTTTCCAGTTCAGAAAGCACGACCTCCCCTTTCCTCCTTGCTTCATCGTTAAATTTGAATCTGCATCTGGAGCATCTCCATACCATAAACGCTATCTGTTATCGCCCTTCTCCCCTACTCAGACCTCCACAAACACACCAATCTCATCACCAACAACTCATTTCCCCGCCTCGCAGACCATGTCGGCCCAAACAACGCACAAAACAAAGAGTGCGAACACTTTCAAATCCCCGCTCCAAAAACACAGAACCGAATCCCCTTAACAGATGAACACCCGTACTATTCGTCTACCCTCCGTCCATCACTTGCGATGGTGAAACCCCCCACCAGGCCGACGCTGATAGCAAGATTGGTGCGATTCACTCCTTATTCGAACTGGGTAAGATCCTTGCTGCCCTGAAGCCCTGAAGACGAGGAGTAGAACGGATCCGAAATTACAAATTTTTGGTTTATTATTTTATTGAAGTGGAGTTTGTTTTGTTATTTCGTTTGCTGAAAGAAGAGATGAGAAGGGTCGGCTTGTTTAGCTTTTATATACCGACAGACAGCTTGGCTTCCACGGTAGTAAATTTCTTGGCACTCACGGAAACGAGTTGGTTTGGCGGTCACGCTATTCACAAGTTTGGCAGTCACGTTTTTCTTTATATTTTTTTTATATATTAAACTTGGCAATCACAGTTCTTTATTGGATTGGCAAGCACGGTTCTTTGTTCGATTGGCAGGCACAGGTTCAACAGCTTGAAGGGCATAGAAATGAATTTTCCTTGGAACGCACGCAGTTGAGATGGCTTGCGAGGCACGGGGTTGATTAGTTGGATGGAAAAGTAGAGTTTTATATTATTTTATATTATAACGAAACTTCGCGGTGAAGTATCAAGCAAAACAAATCACAGTCGACTTCTGTTTACTGATAAAAAGGCTTTTCTTAGTGTAAAAAGTTATTCCGGACCCAATGGGACAGGTTTCATCGAAATCTGAGGTCGTTTGAAAAAAATTCCTTTATAAAACCGAAAATAAACACACATTTTAATTTTCCACGGTCACCAGATAAATCAAATCAACTTGAAACTGCGAACATCGATGATAACTTTTCGATACGAACCCAACGGCACTAGTTTCGTCGCATTCTGAGACTGTTGCTCCGGTAGACTGTTTTTGACGCGTACCGCACTGCCCTTCTGAACACCAAATTTGCCGATCTCTAAAAATAACAAACTATATACCTACCCTGACTATAATCGACGCTACGAACTCACCGGAACTGGTTTCGTGGCCTGATTCGATCGTCTGTTCAAGTTACACTCTAATATCCTTTTATTCAGTTGAATTAATTTAATTGCACTGAACGAGCGTTTACGGCTACCGTGGTCACATATGACATCGGTTTTCCACGCCACTCACCACCATACAATAATTTAACAATACGGCTCTAATGAAACTGGTTTCGTCGAAAACAGAGTCCGTTTGCATAACGGCTAATTTAACGCGTATATTTATATAACGATTTTCCATAGCGATTATTTCAAAATTTGATTTGGCCATAACTATCAATATATAACACAAAATCTGGATTTTTCTCTTTCATATGAAAATTATCGTCAATACGGTCCCGGCGTTTCTTGTTGCACAGAATTCCGGTTTATATCGGATCATGTATTCTCAGTTGAAGTTCAAATCACCGAATAGCGAACTGCATCGCCATTTCGAGCTCGAATTTATTTATAATATAAATTATACGTTCAAATGGCGTTATTAAATATATTCGTCAATATAATTCCATTATAACTGAAATATATATTTTGGGTCGTCCACTTCACACCATACTGTCAAATTCAAAATTTTCAATTATTTCAGAAATAAATATATTTTTTCTATTATTTATATAAATTAAATAATCCATATAATTCAATTCATCGACCATTCAATTCTCTAAATCACTATATAAATAATTAAATAAATTAATTCTTATCGCTGAAAAATACGGGTCGTTACATTCTTCCCCCCTTAAAATAATTTCATCCTCGAAATTGCTAAGGTAGAGAACAACCTTATTAACTTGTTTCGAATTATTCGTTTACTTCTTTAATTTCAGTTTCAACTGAATTAATTCCTTTCAATTAAATTATTAATTTATTCCAATTAAGGAAAATTTTCAAAAATTCTGAAAATTTTCTAACACCTGAAATTTTCGAAAAATTTCGTCAGCACCTCCTTTGTACCGGGAGCATCGGGAAAATCCCCAAACCACCACACAGGCCTCTCCAATCCAAAAGAAAATCAAACAGCCAAGTGGCTTGCCAAATAGGCTCATAAATCTCATCAAACTCATATGAATATAAACGTGTACCTTTTTGTCGGGCATTTAACTCTGCTATCAATTTAGCATATACCAATATCATCCCAATCAATCTCCAATCCATTTATATTTCCAACACAGCCGTTTGCTTATAACCAAGCCAAATTCCCATCAAACTGCAATTCCAATTTCAATTCAACATTCTTACTCAACAATTCATTTCTATTCCAGATTGTCTCTAATCCAGTCCAATTCTACTTGATACCATTCTATTTCAATTCAATTCAATTACCATTGAACTAGTTTCAATTAATTTCAAATTTGCTTTCACAAATTTCTATTTAATTTGTGTTTATTTTAATAATCTGTTTCTGGGAGTTTTTAAACAGCTTAGCCTTTTCCAAAAATCAAATTACTCATTTGGAATATCAAAACAACTTGTTTTCTCAAAACAATTTAAAAGCAAAATCTTTGGTAGCAACCCGTCACTTACAAACTCGAAAATGAACACCGATGATGTCCGGATCATCATCGGAATCTATTTTCCAGCTATCGAAGTGAGTTCAATACTATGTCACTTTCAAAACCATTTCTAAACATTTTCATTTTGAAATCCATTTCAAAATATCCCTTTTAATGCTTGTAACAAATTTAAAATCTCCAGGATTTTAAAATTCACATATATTCAACCCAGATTCATTTTCACACACTTCTTCACATTTCCAGAATTTTGATTTCATTTCTGATTAATTTCAGATTTAATTCATCTGATTCCATATATTATATTAATATGAATTTTGATTGGTTATTTACATAACCATTTCACATTTTATAATCTTATTCGATTATAATCACAAGCAACACATCCAATATACTATAATATTTCAAATATCTATACTTTGCTTATATCAAAATATAATTTGGGTAAAATTATTTCATTCACCCTTTTTCAAAACATACTGTGTCGGTTCATCGTATTCAAGCGTTTAGAAACCCCTATCGATACAGTGGATCAAACTGATCGACCAGAATTCATAAACAACTCAACCAATAAATCTCCACAATATAAAATCATTTTATATCAAATAACAAATACGTTCACTCGTATATATACACTCAAACTCAGTCTAAGGTATTACTAACCCCATCTCTACTGAATCACGCCACAGAGCCAAGGTAATACTTAACCTTCAGCTCTGATACCACTGTAACGACCCGGGGAATTGAGCGACTTTGGTTATCGACATAAACTTAATGACGACTAACCAAACATCACAAAACCCGGATAGTCCAAGAAAGAAATTAGAGGGTGAAGATAGATAAGGTAGAACTAATAGAATAGAAGAAGAAGAAGACAACAACATCAGAGTAACACGAATCTCACAGCGGAACGAATAAAATATAATATACAACATAACTTGAAATCAAAATCAGTATATATATACGATACCATTATCAGAGTACAATACTTACATCATAGCAGAATAAACAATAGCTACATAAATCCTGAAGCCTCCTGCTCCAAGCTCTCCAAGTATATCTGTAAAATCCTGACTACTTGACTGCCCGTACAAATTTGGGCACCCAAGAGTTTAGGGAAAACAAAACAAAATAAACTCTGGGTCAGTCATGGGACTGGTGTGAGTAAACTCAAATCACTTGGTTTAACTTTCCAAAATCCTTTTCAAAAGAAAAGATAATCGTAAGACCAATCCACACATAAACACGGACGTTTTTTACCTTACGATAACCCAAATCATTTTTGGAAATCATATCTTATCTGATATTATAATAATGTCTAATCACAAGTAAATAAAATCTAGTAGAACGCTTGCATCTCACGCTCTACATATATAATATACAATCAAACTCGCAGGCACTTATTGGAGATTGGATTCCAACTTGACAAGGTATGGGACCACCTTCCGAACGTGTATCTCTAGAGGCAAATACACTGGGTTCAACAAGAACATCTTGCAACCCGGCCCACACATGACCGACCACTCATTTCGCTTGAGTGTATCGAATGTATATCACCAACAGTTGGGATCAGCAACCGTCTCCCGATAAGGGACAACATCGATAGATTTAAGAACAAAAGGAATTTCTCTAGATAGGTGATCATACATCCTAATGGGTGCGACCCACATAGCCATGCTGCCTGCCCGATTTTTGTCATTTCCCGGTGGATGAGGCTTGCGGTCATAACGTATCTTTTGACAGATCCCACCTCCATTACTTTGAATGCCACATCGTCATACCCGCCAAATCACAAATTGATTTCACCAAAAATACCACGGGTATACAGCTAAGAGAAACGAATTCCTCCGCCACCAAACGTAAGTACGTTTGAAGAGATCAACTTACGCGATCTTTTGAATATACTCTGTCAGACATTCGTCCATTCACGTTTGTCCTGGGACTGGACAAAACCGAAGGCACTATTCTGTAAACAGGATAGCCCTTGCATTTTTCTCCGTCTTCAATATATTCAGCATACTTGATTCGCAACGCTTATGCCAATACGGAGTGGTTCTCTGGATAATAATCCAACCGGTCTCTCCATATTAACAACGTTAAAATGGTCAAAACTTTGATAGTCGGTGATTTAACTATCAAATAAAAACATGTCGGTGTGCAAACAATGATATTATTTCCAGAAGGAAATACTATCGATCAATCATCATGTAACGCTTATCTTTTAATTCATTCATTTATTCATTTCCCTTTTCCTGTTATTTAACATTTCTTATTTACTATATTTAGAAAATATACGTTATTAATATTGGAAAACATTTCCATTTCTGTTTCTATATTCAGAAAACATTTCTGATCTTCTTTGGAAAACATTTCCAAATCTCCTTCACTGGATTAAACAGATGTTTGAATAAACATCATTATGCCAAATCTCCTTCATTTGGTTTCCACTTAACCACTTTCCACTATCGAACCTTAACCATTTCTTAGTTAAAAATGAAGTCAATCAAGTTGGGGTATGATTACCTCTCAAACCTTAACTGAACGACATTTCTAACTTTGAAATAGACAAAGCTCTACTTCAAACAAATCATCGCTTACGCGACTTTCGGATTTGATCTAAGGACATCTTTCCTTTACAGGAAAATACCGATTATAACGGTAACGTTATAATCGCAGTTTTCAAGTATTTGATTTATAAAACATTATTTTAATAACAGCGTTACAATCGCCGTCTAGAGTTATAGAACATTTATTATAGCAACGGCATTATAATCGTTGTTTTAAATTTCCAAAACATTAATTATAACAACAGCGTTATAATCGCTGTTCAAAGCATATACTATAACGACAGCGCTATAATCGCTGTTTAGATTAACAAATCATATATTATAGCAACAGCAAAAACGCTGTTTTTCAAGTCCCTGACTTTTAAAACATCTTTCCTTCATATTCTGAAATTACCTTTCAATTTAAATTGTCAACCTAGTCCTTTTCTTCGAATAACATATTTGATAATCGACTCCTCGAATAACCCAAATTCGATAATCCACTCCTCCGAATAACCATATTCGATTTAACTCACTCCGCATGAACTATATTCGATTTCTCTTCTCGAGTAAACTATATTCTACTTCGAATAAGTGATATTCGATAAATTCCTTTTTGACTAACTCTATTTAATTACAAATATCTCCTTTTCAATTTGTCCATATTTATTTTATATAAATATTTCCTCTTATATAATTCCATTTAATTTGTAAGTAAATGATCTCTTTTACAACTTTATTTATTTTCCAAATAATTATTTCTATTAATTCTATTTGTAAATATTTTACAAATATTTCCCTTTACATTTTTATTTGTAAATTGTTTTACAAATATCCCTCTTCCCAATTCCATTGGTAAATGTTTACAAATGTTTGCCTTTCTATTTTCTTTTCAATTCTATTGTAAATGTTTTTACAAATACTTCCCTTTACAATTCTCTTTATTTCATATAAATATTTCATCTATAAAATTCTATTTTTTTTATAAATAATCCCTTTCAAAATATTTCCTTTTATAATTATCCTTATTTCACATAAATATTTCCTTTTATATAAAATCCACTGGTTTCATATAAGCATTTTATTTTCAAAATACACTTTGAAAATTCCCCCTTTACTTTCCAGTATTTCATGTGGCATTTACAATACCAAATCAAAAGGGTCAAACATCATCCAAACACACACAATCAATAACAGATTCTATACCACCTCATATATCAGAATATATGAAAAACGATAAAATAAATGTTGAGGAACCCAGTTGGGCCCCTCCGACCTGTTTCCCTGCATCCACAGATGTTAAATACATCAAATATATTATTATACATCAACGTGAAATATCAGAACTATATATCGATCAACGATGTAATCATATCAACCAAGCATATCAACTATTCAACCAAGCAACCATCAACCAGTATAAATTTAAAAATATAAATGAGTGAGTTTACTCACTTCGTTTGCAGTTGACGGTTCTGTTTCTGTTTCGGATAAAATCAACAGCGTTTGATTTTTATCACGAATTTCCAGTGGCTAAATTTTCAGCGAAAGTAGTTCCACTTCGTAGATTTCGCCGTTGCAATTCCAACATGACTATTACCGTTAGCTTCTGTTAGCATATGATAAGTTAACACGGCTACCATTTATAATGAATTAAATTATTATTAACGAGTTTAATTAACAAAGTAATTACCTTTAATTTATTTTAATCCCTTTCGGACCCGTTCTCTTTGCATCCCGGAATACACAGCGAAATACCAACCTCTTTCTACCTTTATTCAATTTCACCCTTTAAACGGCTCTCCACGCCCAAACAACTTCATAAACCAATAACATCGAAGTTATCCCTTTTTTTCTTTTCTTTAATCCATTTCATTATCCCTTAATATTCCTTCTTCTATCTGTAAAACATGGCTCCACCTGTATGCACATTTTAGAATTTTCGTGCTCCCCTTTCTTCTTTATTTTATCACCCAAGTGCCATTTTTCCTTCAAACAGAGAAACATACGGCACCTTCAACACCAATATACCATACACAGACCACAACCTCTCTTTCATCTTCTTGTATACTACTTTCCAGTTCAGAAAGCACGGCCTCCCCTTTCCTCCTTGCTTCATCGTTAAATTTGAATCTGCATCTGGAGCATCTCCATACCATAAACGCTATCTGTTATCGCCCTTCTCCCCTACTCAGACCTCCACAAACACACCAATCTCATCACCAACAACTCATTTCCCCGCCTCGCAGACCATGTCGGCCCAAACAACGCACAAAACAAAGAGTGCGAACACTTTCAAATCCCCGCTCCAAAAACACAGAACCGAATCCCCTTAACAGATGAACACCCGTACTATTCGTCTACCCTCCGTCCATCACTTGCGATGGTGAAACCCCCCACCAGGCCGACGCTGATAGCAAGATTGGTGCGATTCACTCCTTATTCGAACTGGGTAAGATCCTTGCTGCCCTGAAGCCCTGAAGACGAGGAGTAGAACGGATCCGAAATTACAATTTTTGGTTTATTATTTTATTGAAGTGGAGTTTGTTTTGTTATTTCGTTTGCTGAAAGAAGAGATGAGAAGGGTCGGCTTGTTTAGCTTTTATATACCGACAGACAGCTTGGCTTCCACGGTAGTAAATTTCTTGGCACTCACGGAAACGAGTTGGTTTGGCGGTCACGCTATTCACAAGTTTGGCAGTCACGTTTTTCTTTATATATTTTTTTATATATTAAACTTGGCAATCACAGTTCTTTATTGGATTGGCAAGCACGGTTCTTTGTTCGATTGGCAGGCACAGGTTCAACAGCTTGAAGGGCATAGAAATGAATTTTCCTTGGAACGCACGCAGTTGAGATGGCTTGCGAGGCACGGGGTTGATTAGTTGGATGGAAAAGTAGAGTTTTATATTATTTTATATTATAACGAAACTTCGCGGTGAAGTATCAAGCAAAACAAATCACAGTCGACTTCTGTTTACTGATAAAAAGGCTTTTCTTAGTGTAAAAAGTTATTCCGGACCCAATGGGACAGGTTTCATCGAAATCTGAGGTCGTTTGAAAAAAATTCCTTTATAAAACCGAAAATAAACACACATTTTAATTTTCCACGGTCACCAGATAAATCAAATCAACTTGAAACTGCGAACATCGATGATAACTTTTCGATACAAACCCAACGGCACTAGTTTCGTCGCATTCTGAGACTGTTGCTCCGGTAGACTGTTTTTGACGCGTACCGCACTGCCCTTCTGAACACCAAATTTGCCGATCTCTAAAAATAACAAACTATATACCTACCCTGACTATAATCGACGCTACGAACTCACCGAAACTGGTTTCATGGCCTGATTCGATCGTCTGTTCAAGTTACACTCTAATATCCTTTTATTCAGTTGAATTAATTTAATTGCACTGAACGAGCGTTTACGGCTACCGTGGTCACATATGACATCGGTTTTCCACGCCACTCACCACCATACAATAATTTAACAATACGGCTCTAATGAAACTGGTTTCGTCGAAAACAGAGTCCGTTTGCATAACGGCTAATTTAACGCGTATATTTATATAACGATTTTCCATAGCGATTATTTCAAAATTTGATTTGGCCATAACTATCAATATATAACACGAAATCTGGATTTTTCTCTTTCATATGAAAATTATCGTCAATACGGTCCCGGCGTTTCTTGTTGCACAAAATTCCGGTTTATATCGGATCATGTATTCTCAGTTGAAGTTCAAATCGCCGAATAGCGAACTGCATCGCCATTTCGAGCTCGAATTTATTTATAATATAAATTATACGTTCAAATGGCGTTATTAAATATATTCGTCAATATAATTCCATTATAACTGAAATATATATTTTGGGTCGTCCACTTCACACCATACTGTCAAATTCAAAATTTTCAATTATTTCAGAAATAAATATGTTTTTTCTATTATTTATATAAATTAAATAATCCATATAATTCAATTCATCGACCATTCAATTCTCTAAATCACTATATAAATAATTAAATAAATTAATTCTTATCGCTGAAAAATACGGGTCATTACATAACCTAACCCTAATCAGTCCTCCTATACCTCTAAACCCGAAATTCCCCTGTGGGGCTAGCTGCTAATCACCCGGTTAAGCCCAATTAAGCTGCCTTTCACCGTCTGAAACTTGTTTCAGCCATATCTCCCAAACGGTAAGTCCGTTTGGCTAATGTGACCACTCTACGGAAAGAGAAACCATCATCCGAAGCCAATGGAAGTGGTTTCAGGTCAAAATTCCTTTTCAGTCAAAAGTTATGGCCAAAACAGTGCCAACTAGGGGTAAAATGGTCATTTAAAAATCGGGAAAAATCATGAACATGGGAAATGACCCCAATAGTCATCTCCCAAAGTTACACGACCATACGACTTCGTATGTGACAAAAATAAATATTCTACGATCCTATGATGCGTAGAATGCGGGTCGTTACATACTTATTTCCCAAATATGGAGTATCATATACCGTCATATAAGTCGTTAAAACTATAATGTTTGAAATCCACAATCTGCTTAGTCGATTAGTTGATTTTAAGCATTAATACGAATTCGAATTAGAATATCGTATTTGTGCAAATAATATTCAATGAGTTTTAAACCATTGAGTGAAACAATCCTGTACAAACAAATATTCAATTCAAAATAAAATTTGTCATGATTCATTTTTTAACTAATCCACTATCGATATGGACAGTCGATAGTGAGTATAAGTCCAAAATTGCCAAGCGCTTATTTTAATTACAGAACAGGTGACATTAAGCATATAAATTCAAAAGCATGGTTCATCATAGTAGGACAAAAAGCTATAACTGAATCTCAATGCCAATTATATCAACAACAATGTTCAGTTCGAAGCCCGCATTTCTCTCAAACGAGAAATACAAGCTTCGAGGGGCAAATGTTAACCCCGTTATTATAATGCAGTTCAACATGAATCTGATTGGTCGAGCACCGTGGGTCGAACACCGTTGCTCGAGCATCAAGGTTCGAACATCACGGCTCAATTGACAAGCCATGGACGAACATACATTTTGGCCTGGGTAGAACGATCTGTAAGGGTCGAGCTAGGCCACATCAGATCCCAGATCGAACATTCTTACTGAAATAAGCCGAGTAAATATAGAAAACATAATTATTGGATCATTTACTACTGGTACCACATGCAAAAAAGGTTGCACTATTTCTGTTAACAAAATATGGAGCCAGGACGTTAACGTTAAAGCAAGAATTGGCTCCACAAAACATCAACCTACTGCAAATAATGTTATGTGGCTTCATAGGACACATAGAAGCCAGTACCATGCAAGGAACAATGTTCCTTAACAATACACAAATATGAATCAGGCCATGTTATACACATTTTACACATAGACGTGGCACCCTGGTCGAACAGCATGTTCGAGTGCACCAACTTGGGTCGGGTAACACACTTGGTTGTACATCCAGTCCTCGTCGTGCATGGCCTTACATGGTCGAGCAACATTTATGTAGAAGGGTCGAACGTTGATTGGCTTTGTCAAGCAAGATGGAAAAGTTTACTAAACCAGATCATGAAGTAAATAATGTAATGGCATTATTTGTAATTTTCAATCCCATAGAGCGCATAAGGACAAAGCCGCATATGAATATATGTGATGGCGCAACTAATAATATGCGTCAACATGTATGGTTCCAAGGAAAATATGTATGGGACGTGCACAACTTAAGGATGGGCGTAACTTTGCAAATATATACTGGAACGAGATGAGTTAGATAAACAAACATAAATGTATCCGTCATCATGTTTAGAGTACCATGTTATACGTTGTCCGCACAAACATGTATAATGATTAAATGGCTACACAGCACCATGTATTCATGAAAAGTTGGATAAGTACTAAAAGGTAATGGAGTGGAATAATGTTACACATAATACAGGGGGTCGGTTCTTATGTACTTAGAGAAGGCGAAGTGCAAAGGAGATAGAAATTCCAAACGTCCACCTGAAAACGTGGTTGAGCATCCTTCAACAAGTGGGTCGAGAACCCTCTGGAAACCTTGGGTCGAGTAGTCCATTAGCCTTATGTCGAGCAAACGCTTGCGGTTGAGGGTCGAGCATTGTTTCTATCTCAGTCTAGCACGAAATAACGTGTAAAAGTTTGATCCAGTTTTGAATATATTAGAATGATTTATGTTCCCATATTTGTATAATACAAGAGACAGTGGCCGTAACGAAGCCACATGGTCATCTCAAAAACAAAACAGAGGTTGTTCATGAATTCTTATTGAAAAAGGGTCGGTCATGGGATTTATGGACCGTACATCTTCTGCATTATTTAGTGTGGGTCGCGCAACACAATAAGGGTCGCTCGTACACTATATTTATGGGTCGGTTGCTCTCTCTTTTTAGGTCGGGCAGTGAAGGATTCAGTGGCAAAATCGTAATATTTAGGTCAGGCGTGCCAGCTGTACATAGTTGGCTCCAGCTGTCTAGTGGCAGTTTCGTAAATATGTGTACGTTCGATCCATACCATGTACATCATAATAATAGAATTGCCACTTGGTCCAAACTTCTCCTATAAATACCCCATTTCACCACACTTCATAGGACCGATTTTTCTACCCCGAAGGGCTGCCCAAATCATTTCTCCACCATTCTAAAGCTTCTCAAGCTCCATTAATGGCTTCCTAAGTGTAACAACCTAAACTTCATCGTTTCGATCAGTTTTACTTTAAATTAAAATATAAATCTATATATTTTAATTCAGACATACGTTTTAATTTACCGGGGCCACATACGAACTCCAAAAATTCCAGAAAAATAAATCTGGCTATTTTTGACTATGCGATCCTAACAAAACTAATTTCGTCAAATTTGGAGACCGTTTGAAAAATGGTCATTTTACAATCGATTAAATTCAAACTGAAATTACCAAACACGTTTAAATCCGCCACGCTCACATATTGATTCCAAAAATTCGATTTATATATATATGAAGTAGAGATAAAAATTCGATTTTTATATATATGAAGTAGCGATAATAATTCGATTTTTACATATTTGAAGTAGCAAAAAAAATTCGATTTTTATTATGAAGTTAGCGAAGTAAAAATATAATTTTTATATAGAAAACTGAAATGAAAAAAATATGAGTTTAGTTAGATAAAAATATATAAATATCACATTGAGAATGTTATTTTCAATATGAACAGCATGGAAAAGACTGCGTTGAATTTCGGGCAAATTCCAGGTATTCAGAAATTCAGAAATAAAACTGGAGGAGTGCATCCCAAAGGTGAGAACTTCTCACCTTAATTTATTTTCTAGCTAGAAATATATATTAGGATGCAGACGGTGCTTAGCGGCACCCAACACTGTCGTCCACAGACCAAGGACGACTTGTTTGATTTTATTATGTTGTGAATATTGATTTTGATGTGGAATAGTTTATCGTTAAAAATATAATTTTTAACATATATATGAATAACATAAATATTCATTTACAAAACGGACGATTTGTTTATGTACATACATTTGACTGTTATTGATTGGGACGATATATTTCACACATCGCCCAACTGCACAAATAATATTCAGTGTTTGTTGATTGAAAACCCCACATGGGTATTGGGATGATATTGGACATACACTAATCTCAATATTTAGTTGTATGTCAATCGATGGGTTGACAGACTGTTGTAAGCGTTAATTATTTATATTTAACGCTTATGCAGTTGTGTAATGTACTCTGGATGATGGTTGACTATGTTTGATTATTATTGTGTACATGTGTGAATGAAATCCATATAAATAAATTTATATAGTAATTGACTGTGTCTGATTCCAATTCGGAAAGAGCGAATATTTTAAATTAACTAATATTTTAAAATAAAGAATAATGAATGTTTTAAAATAACTAATATTCTAAAATAATATTCAGTAATGGATCAAAATATGATTTTGATGTCCGATTTGGGATGGACACTAAAATATTTAAATATATAAAGCCGTGTTGATTAAATAAGCGCCATTTTGATGTGAACGATATTTATATTGATTTTATTCACTTTTATAATGAATATCGAAAAGAAAGTGATTTCAAAATCAAATGTTTTGAAAATATTATCATTTATATATTAATGATATGGAATATTCAATTTTAATTTGAAATTGAATATGAAGTTGAAATGTTTTGAAAATGAATTTAAAACAATTTATAAAAAACGTTTTAAATGGGAATCGACGAAATATATATAGCCAGAATAGAATGCGCCGCGCCGCGGCAGTTCGCGAATTTCGACCATTGACTTCGAATGGACATTACGGGAGATCCGACCATCGGATTCTCCTAAAACCAGAACCGTTGGGTTCATAACGAAAAGAGCTTTCCAACGAATATAAGAGATTTGAAATCTAATGGTTGAATTTGGAACTATGTCCAAATCAAATTTGGAAAAGGTCGTTGTAAGTGCAGTTCGATGACCGTTTATGGAAATCGACTATACATGCCTTGATAAAATTATTAAAAATATCGATAATTTGTGTAAAATCATAATAAATGATTTGGAAAGAATTGGGATGAAAAATTCCACATTGGTGAAGATAAAAATATATGTTTATCAAAATGAATTAGATATGAACTAGAATTATAATCCAATATTTTTAAATAAATAAATTGAATTTGAAATGGTTTTAAAAATAACCAGAATTTCCAGTATATTAATTGGAATGGATTTGAATTGAAATTATCTTCGGAATATTTCGATATTGGATTTCGTGATTATAAGTATATTGTGGTGGAATTTGGAAGATATATATATCGTTATTCCCAGTACGATATTTGTTGATTTGAGAATTTGATATTGAATATAAGCCGATATAATTTCTATTCAGAGCCTTGTATTTAATATTGAATTGGATTTGGGTTTATCGTGAATGGTGTGTTTATTAACACCATTCTTAAACCCCGTGTGAAAAGAATAAATCTTTTTATTAAGATTTAATTGGAATAAAATGGAATGTGAATTGGGTTTATCATGAGTTGTGTTTTTAACGACATTCGTTCTTTAACCCGATTTATAGTGAAATGGGATTTGGAATTTATAAGTCTTTTTATTAAGATTTAACGGGAATTTTCCAAAGTAAAGTTTTCCAATTTAATATATTAAATTGGAATTGAATGGAATTCGATTCGATAAACTGTTAATACATATGGAATTTAAAAGTCTTTGTCGTTATTCCATTTATATTATTAGTCGGATACGGAAATTGATATCGATTATATATATCGATCTGTTTTCCGTGAAGATTCCATAATTAAAGGAATGTGATTTGGCTTTATCGTGAACTGTGTTTTACATGACATTAGTTCTTTAACCCAGTAAAAGTACGTGTAACGACCCAAACTTCATCGTTTCGATCAGTTTTACTTTAAATTAAAATATAAATCTATATATTTTAATTCAAACGTACATTTTAATTTACCGGGGCCACATACGGACTTCAAAAATTTCTAGAAAAATAAATCTGGTTATGTTTTGACGATACGGTCCTAACAAAACTAATTTCTTCGAATTTGGAGACCGTTTGAAAAACGGTCATTTTCCAGTTGATTAAATTCAAACTGAAATTACCAAACACGTTTAAATCCGCCACGCTCACATATTGATTCCAAAAATTAGGAAAATTGGAATCTAGCAATAATTTGACATTCCGGATCCAACCAAAGTGGTTTCGTCGAAAACGGAGGTCGTTTGCAAAATCGCTATTTTTAAGCGTTATATTTCCATAGCGACTATTCTGAATTTTCAACTGGACATAGCTTTTTATTCCCGCTATGAAATTTTGATTTTTCAGATTCATTGGAAAGATATTTTCGAACAGATTCAAATATTTCTTGTTTCACAAAAATCCAGTTTATTTTGAATTCGGTGCATTTATTTGAAATTTGAAATCGAATTTTCAAACTACCACGCCATTTTCAATTCCTTTTATAGTTAAAATATATATTTATATTCTAACTTTGGTTTAAATAAATTTATACGTTCTAATTCTATTCAAAATAAATTTCTCATCGTTATTATTTAAAATAAATCATTTTAAATATTCAAAATTCATTAAAATAGCCAAGATAAATTTTTTAAATTGGTCACGGTATAGCACCTGTTTTAGTCGTTTTAATTAAGACCCGAAGATCAAGGATATCCATCATCGTTCTCTTTCTTCAAATCTAGTAATCGCCTCCAAATCAACCTACTTCATTCTGGTTCTCCACCACGTGCACAGTTGTTAAAGTGGTTTTCGGTATTCGCAGAGAGCATGACAATATCCGATCCTGGTCTCTTTAACAACCAAATGCTTATTTCACACCTATTGGTTAATTTACATTTCCAAATGATTCGTATTTCATGTCAACATATCACATTTTCATTCGAAACGTTCCATATTCAAATAGAATACATTTTTGTATTGATACCTCTATTTAGACCACCCAAGAATCTCGTCGTTCCTAAAATAAGTTATATATTAAAATAGTTGGAAAGTGTATTAAAATGGTTAAGATATAATATTTGAAATCTTTTGAAAACAAATAGTAAGATGATAAAAGTTACAAAAAGAATTTGGGTTTAAAATAAAATTTTAGTAAAATATAGTAAAACATATATATCATTAAATATTAAAGAAGTTTATAAAACTGGCAATCGATTGCTAAAAATAGTTTATTTAAAATGATAGTAATATATAAGTAAAATAAAATAGTTTGTTAGGAAATATCGTTTAAAATTGTTAAAAATACTATATTTGCAAAAGGAATAGTTTCCTTCCCAATTTCAAATAACTTGAAGTCACGTTAAGTTTCAATCAAATTGACCAACTTCAATATTTCAATTCGGTTCAACTCCCATTTTTAATTCAATTCAATAATTCGATTCGAATATTTGAAATTCTAAATTGATATTCTCATTTTGAATTATTTTAATCATTAATAACTTCGAGCTCAAATTTGGATATCACTTTAAATTAAGTGAATTTTCAAAGATGGATAATTATTTAAACTTCAAACCGATTCAAATTTCAATAGATTCAATTCATGCTAAATTTTTCAAAATTTAGCTTCAATTCACAATATTAAATAATTTACTTAACTTATAAATTCCAAAGTTTCAAAGTTCCAGTTCCAACGAAATCCATTTATAAAATGTCACTTGGATTGTTTAAACAATAATTCAAATTCAAGGTTAAAACAAATTTATATAATCAACCGGTGTCCGTATGTAATTCTCTATCCTATGGCCAAGTAATACTTAAAATTTAATTTAAGTATTTTTGGGCATGGATATATATCATTTCGATCCAAATCAGGGTCATAGGTATTTATCATTTCAACCTATATTCTTAATCCATTAAATGATAAATCCCAAGTTTATTTGATGCCCGTAAAATCAAGGATAAATGGTTGGGATTAATCAATACAAACAACAATTCAATATCAATATATCAAAAGGTTAATTCAAGACATCATCAAACAAATTCAACCAAACAATTCGGTATCACATTAGTTTACTAGTAATTAGATGTCGGGTTTAAACTAACAATCTAATTTCAAATTTAATTAAACAATTAATTAAATTTCACCATAAATGCAAATCAACATAAATACATAATTTTAACTACTGAACAACAATTAATTCAATCATACAATTACATGATTTTAATCTAACTGACAAGCGAATATTTTAGTTAAGTGTGAGTGGGTTTAATCACTCACCTTTGGTTTTCGAACGAGTACAAAGTCCAAAATAAGCCCAAAAAATCAACAGTCTCAGAATCCATCCAAACCAGCGACATATTGTCCGGAATTTCGATACGAACCTAGCTGAACAAACCGCGAGTTAATCTGAGTTTATAAGCAAATGTTATAAGCGTTTACGCGAATTGAAATTCAAATTTACAATAAAATAACAAAACACACCTTATCCATTCTCTCCCTGCCACATCAGCGTACCTTTCCACGTCAACAACTTCTTCTCCTCCCTCATACTACCAAACGCTTGCTCCAGCTAAAGAAAACACCATTGTCGATCGTTGAATCCTTCCTAACTCCCTCATTCCTTCATTATTTCACAAATCGTTTGCATCACGCTACTCCACTTCGCAATCTCTGCCATCTCCACCTCGTCTTGCTCAACTCGTCCCATACAATCAAAATGCGTTCTCGTGCATTCTCACGCACTGTTTAACACAGGTACGATACCTTTTGACACAAAACCCGATCAAATTTTTTATGTCGAACCCTAATTGCATCACGAGATCGAAAACACATCCGAAAACATATAAATCCACTTGTACCAAGACCAAGATCGAACACTAACCCGCTGCTATTCACGTCGGCTTTAGAAAACAGTTAAAGTTTCACGTTTTTGATATGGGTTTGAAGCTCCTGGAGCTGAACTCGATGCGAATGGTTTTACGATTTTAGGATGAAAGGATTATTTTATTTTTATTTTTGAAGAGTGGTATTGAATAGCAGCCATTTTAATTTTAAATGATAAGAGGATGCGGCGGCCATTTTGTCTAAAGGGAAATAAAACTATGCGACTACAGGGATATGGGAATTGGGTTTTTAGGAAAATAGTTATTTATAGGAGATTTCGTTTTTATATAGCAAACAAAATAGGCTAATGGTAAATGAGATGGAAAACTATGTTCGTTTACCATATAAAACAAATTAGTTAACTATGCTATTCTCATTCATTTTCATTTATTTAGTTAACTAATATAAATGATCAAATGGATGGAATACAACAAAATGTACGGTCATTCTTTTAACAAAACCAAATAAAATTCAAAGGTTTAATTACTTCGTTTCAAATTGAAATAAAATTCAAAGTAACTTTATACATCAAATTTTATTTATTTTAAATTCAAATTTTATTCTGTTAATCAATAATCAATTTGGATTTAAACTCAAACTACCCAAATCCATTTCATTCAAATATTTTAATATTTAAGTTTTTTAATATTCATTAATATAACTAAAACAAAATTTGATTTGCAATTAAATTCAGGTTACTATTGTCATAATAACTTGAATTTCATTATCTAAACAATTTATATAAGTTCACAGCATAATTTGTTAAATTAAATCATTAAGTTTAGTTATACATTTACCAAATCAATTTAATTCAACTATTGTAATACTAAATTTCAAATCTCAATATTTAACAATACAAACCAAATCATAACATCATTCACAATCCTTGCAAGTTATCAAGGTTATAACAAGTTAAATTTCATTACTTATCAAATTAATTACATTTACATCATACGTCTTCACAGATAAAGCATTAAATTTTGTTTATAACCATAAAATATTCAATAATTTTAAAAGGTCGAAAAATACGGGTTGTTACACTCTCCCCTACTTAAAACTTTTTGTCCTTAAAAAGGTGTAGTAAGGAAGTTGTCAATTTTATTTTTAGCCGTATAACTTTATATTCAACTTGGAACGTTTTCTTACATAATTGTTTTATATACACTTGAAAACTCGAATTTTCACAAAAAAATTCTAAGTCCTAAATTTACGGAAAATTTCGGCAACACCTCCTTTGTACAGCTAGATCCGGAAAAAACACAAATGCCACGTAGGGCCTCACTCATCCAAAAAGAAAATAAAGCCAATCAGTTGCCCATATTTGGGACATAAAAATCACCCAATCTAATCAATTTATATAAATGTGTACCTATTTGTTGGGCAATAACTCTATTTATGCAATCAAAAGCAACTAGCGAATTTTGCTTCCATGAACATGTTTTACTTAAGCAACAAAAAGAGGTTATACATAAAATAAAATAATATGATAATATATCCTACACGTTCAATACGAACCCAAGTATTTTAATAAACATAGAAAATCCACATACCAAATATAGTCAAACTTATATATATAACTTATAATTCAATTGCTCAAAAGCTCACAATTCAAAATGTTGAGCCCATACAATGCACGTACGTCATTCGAATGTAATATCAATTTTGATCTCTCGCTCGATCACACAATTTCTATTCCGAACAAGTATCGTTCACCCGATCACTCTAATGCGGATTCAGATTTGGTTTCTTGATTGGAAACCGTCATTTTCCTCGCAAAATCATAGTTATGCTAGGAAAATTCAGAATCTTATCAAAAACTCATATCCAACATTTGTCGTCGAGCATCCAGTGAAAAATCGTTGTTTGGAACAATATAAATCATGCAGTCGATCTGGATCAAGTTCGATTATGCAAAATAAATATCGTATATATTTATTTTAATTAGTTAAATGCCATAACAATTCTTTCATTCTAATTTATTCACATACTCTTTATATTTCCTTCTTATACTAAATTAATCTCCAATAGAGTTTTTGTTTTCAATCTTTACTTAAGTTCACGAATTCACATGAATACATTTACCTTCTAAAATCAAGTTCATATTATATTCTATTTTAATAATTTTCCAATCCAACTTAGTTTATTTTTAGATTAACCCCATTTATAACTACTTAAGTATTCCAATTTTGAGTCAATATTTTGTTTCATAACTCAAATTCAATCACATATGACATTTATCGAGCTCATTTAAGCTTATTATTCCATTTTAAAATATTTATTTTATTACGAACTACCAAAACGCGGTTGTTTTGCAAAATTGAACTGGACATATCTCAAAATCTACAATACGAAATCTAAAATTTTCTCTTGTAGTGGAAAACTACATTCCCATAGATCTGGAAGATTCTTGTTTCACAGAATTCCGACTTATATTGGATCATGTATATTCATTTAAACTTCGATTTGGAAAATTACGAACTACCGCTACGCGACAAGCTCGTTTTAATTAATTTAATTAACTCGTCCAACATTCATTAAGTTTATAAATTATAAACCTATTCACTTATATTTTCACCAAAACTTATTAAACATCCACATTCAACTTGGAAACATAGACTATCCAAAATCATCGAATATTCAACCGTCTGTACCAATACAATTTGGTTCATAACCAAATAATTCATTTTATTGGCTTATTTCATTGATTCTCTTTATTTTCTTTACTTGGTCGGATTCCATTTCGAACATAACTAAGTATATCGTTTATTGTCATAGCTTAAGTTTCCTTTATATTTATAAGCAATCAATTTTAATTTCACCTTTCAATATTCATATTAGAACTTGTATAATATCTAATTACTTATTCCAATAACATTATAACTTCTTATCTATTCGGGTAAGTTATATTTATGCTACCGAAAGGTTATTATTATACAAGTTCAATAGTTTCCAATCCATTGCAAATTCACTGTTTCAAGTTTCAGAGAGTTTTTAATTTAATTTATTTTCCTTTAGGTTCATTTTCTTATTATACAATTTTAAGGTTTCTAAAATTTCAAATTTAATTCATCTCATTTGTTTGAAAATCATTCATCATTTGAGAATTTAAGAATTCAATTTTGGGTTCATTTCCAAATCAATTTTCGAAATATTATGTTATATTCTTTACATTAATCTAAACTATAAAAGATTAAAACAAAATTCAATTTCTCAAAATGAACTAAGAATTCTAAGTGGTATCGCCCACTCAGACTCTTGAAAATAAACGTCGATGGTGCGTGCACTCATCACCAAAGTCATTTTCGAGAGACAAGAAGGGAATACACATTTTTTCCTTTAAATCATTTGTAAACAAATTCTATATGAAACTACTTTTAAAATATACCTGAAACAAACCATTTGTAAATCAATACTTGACACGACCCGAACTTCCCCGTGAAGGAAAGCACGGATTGCGTTGAGGACAAGACCAATCAGAACACAAACAGAAGAACATTTCATTGTTTATTACAACAATTCCATCAGAATACAAGAACATACGGAGTATGAATAAATATTACACATTCGATAAATATCAGAGATTACAATAAATTACATAGCAGCGGAAAAACAATATAAAGCACAACTGAAAGTAATACACGGATACAGAGCTTTCCGAGCATCGTTCCAACTGTAAATCAGGATCTTGTGAATATAAATCTGCAAAACCAAAACTACTAGCTGCCCGTGTAGAAAATCGGGGCACCCAGAGTTAGGTTAAAACAATAAACTCCAGGTCAGTCATGTGACTGGTGTGAGAACTAAAACAGTTATTAATCTATATTTTAAGAGAAAGTAATTCAAGGGACCACGCCGTATAACAGGGAACGGGTTTCCTCCCAAGAACGCTAGTGCATATAACAAAACAGTGCAATGCTTTTTGGAAAAATGAAGCTATTATAAGACCCAGGTCCCATCACCCAATGCAACACAAGCCGGGGGATAGGGTTTTCCCTTATAATAGCCAAACATGCTTGGTACGTTTAAAACAAATCATTTGATACTATTATAAGTGTATAGTGTCAAAACAATTTCAATCATAAATATGAATCATAGGCGGCATTAGTACCATCTATCATGTCGCCATACTAGGCTCTACAAATAAAACTGCAATATCACGTATCAGAAATTGGATTTCCGTCATGAGTCGAGGCAAGGGGCAAGCTCCTCTCCGATTCGAGACACTCTAGCAAATGTCTCAGGACCCCACTATGATACTTTGGAACCTCCAAGGCCGGTCCTCTCTTACTTTTGAGGATTGGCAATTCCTGAACACACGTTTCCCGGTCCTAACAGACCTATATCCGAGGCGCCTCGCATCCAACAACCACAAAGGTGAAAGTATATAAATGTCAGCCAGTTTAAGCACTGACACCACCCATAGCTAGAAAGAAACGCCGTGCCCTCCTTGGGTCCTTATCCCGTTTTTGACTCATACCGAGGTGTGAGGCTCGCGAATTCACGCTATACACAAAGCTGCGCCACACATGCCGTGCTTTGATCATCAACCACAAGACTTTGCTTTTCAACAGAAGCCTTGATCAATTGCCACTTACGCATGACACACTAGCAATTCACTCCATGCGACTGATGTCCATCGATATACAACCTCTGAGCTCGTACGTCTCAGAGAAGGGCGTTAAGCAAGAGAATAAATTCTCCACCGCCAAACAGATGTATAATTAATAGAGATCAATCAACACAGAATAAAATCCAATGTCAGACACACAGTCCATGTAATTACTCGGAAAATACGAGCCAATTTAAAAATTTTAAATTGGTGATTTCAAAGGAATTTGAACAATTGAAATAGAATATTTCAATAAAATAGTGAATTAGAAATAGTGAGTCAGTTTGAAAATTTGAATTCAAACTTTGACTGACTGTGCAGGGTGGAGAATATAACGGATTTTAGCGAAACCAAAAATATCTAAATCTGTTCATCAATACCTTTCTAACGAATCTGAAAAATCGAAGTTTCATAACGGGAATCAAAAGTTATGGCCGAATGAATTTTCAGTATGGTCGCTATATAGAACATATAGCCCTGGAAAATTGATATTTTGCATACGACCTCGGAATTCGACGAAACCACTTTTGTTGGGTCCGGGATGTCAAATTATTTCTAGGTTTAAAATTTCATAATTTTTGAAGCTAGTATGTGAGCGTGGCAAAAGAAAATGTGTATGGTCAATTTCTATTAAATTGGATCGACCAGAAAATGGCCATTTTTCAAACGATCTCAGAATTCGACGAAACTAGTTTTGTTTGGACCGTAGCATTAAAACATAGCTAGATTTATTTTTCTAGAATTTTTCGAATCAGTTTGTGGCCCTGGCAAATTGAAATGTACGTTCAAAGTTAAAAATTAAATGTTTTATACTTTAATTTGAAAAATAACTGACTGTAACAGTCGAATTGGCTAACGAAACATATCCCATTGTGTCCGGAATGGGGGTATTTAGCTAGGGGCGAAAGTCGTTGGGTTTGAAAAGGAGTTTGTTGGAGAAAACACTATTTAAAAATTTAATAAAACCTTCGACCAATCATATTTCTCCATTCAAAAAAAAAACATCAGAAAACCCCCGACCCCCCCCCCCCCCCCGACATCGACGACGGAGCGCTTCCTCCCCTTCCCTGGCGATTTCGGATCGCCACAGCCCGAATCAGCCCCTCCCTATGATGGCCGGGAATTTCGCTCGATCCGAATCAGTCGTTAAACCGATCTAGACCGTTCGAAACCCCTAATTGTTTTGAGAACAGGACAAAATAGAATGCAAACGGAAGAACATTTCATTGTTATTACAACAATTCCATCAGATACAAGAATATACAGAGTATAAATGAATAAATTAGATAAATATCAGAGATTACAATAAATTACATAGCAGCGGAAAATAATACAAAGCGCAACTGAAGGTGATATACGGATACAGAGCTTTCCGGATATCATTCCAGCTGTAAACCAGGATCCTGTGAATATAAATCTGCAAAACCAAAACTACTAGCTGTCCACGTCGAAAGTAGGGGCACCCAGAGTTTAGGTTAAAACAATAAACTCCAGGTCAGTCGTGTGACTGGTGTGAGAACTAAAACAGTTATTTAAAACTTTACTTTAAAAGAGAGTGATTCAAGGGACCGCGCCGTATAACACGGAACGGGTTTCCTCCCGAGAATACTAGTGCATATCAATAAACAACGCGATGCTTTTTCGAAAAATGAAGCTATTATAAGACCCAGGTCCCATCACACAATGCAACGCAAGCCGGAGGATAGGGTTTTCCCTTATAATAGCCAAACATGCTTGGTACGTTTAAAACAAATCATTTGATACTATAATAAGTGTATAGTGTCAAAACAATTTCAATCATAAATATCAATCATAGGCAGCATGGGTACCATCTATCATGTCGCCATACCAGTTCTACAATTAAAACCGCAATACACGTATTGGAAATTGGATTTCCGTCATGAGTCGAGGCAAGGGGCAAGCTCCTCTCCGCTTTCGATACACTCTAGAAAATGTCTCAGGACTACACACTCTGGGCAATCCTGGATGCTTCAGGGCTGGTCCTCACTTACGTTAGAGGATTAGTATTCCTGAACACACGTTTCCCGGTCCTTACAGACCTAAAATCGAGGCGCCTCATCCAACAACCACAAAGGTGAAAAGTATATAAATATCAGGGCTGGTAAGTCACTGACACCACCAAAGCTAGAAAGAAACGTCGTGCCCTCCCTGCAGTCCATATCCCATTTTTGACTCATACCGAGGTGTGAGGCTCGCGAATTCACATTATACACAAAGCTGCCACGTAGGCCGTGCTTTGATCATCAACCACAAGACTTTGCTTTTCAATAGAAGCCTTGATCCATGCAACTCAGCATGCCACACAGGCAATTCATGCCATGCGATCGATATCTATCGATACATAACCTCTAAGCTCGTACGTCTCAGAGAAGGGTGTTAAGTAAGAGAATAAATTCTCCGCCGCCAAATAGATATATATTTAACAGAAATCAATCAACACAGAATAAAATCCAATGTCAGACACACAATCCATTTACAAGTTTGTTCTGGGTCTGAACAAAACCGGAGGCACTTTCCTCGCATATCCATCCATCTCCAAGTACGTCTGGACGACCACCGACTATTTCCATCCTCTTGGGTGTACAGCCCAATCAGGATCGTCAGTAATTATCCAAACGATGTGAAGACTTCCGGTCTTCGACCACCGTCTTCATCTTTGACATATCGTCGAATCGGTTATTCAGAATGGGTGTAAACCCGGCCTTTCCGAACAACCCGCGTATATGATAAACAAATGTTACACAAACACAACATACGCCTCATTCCAATTCATTAGTCACTAACTGCAAATTAGCAAGAGAACAATTTCCCAAATATTAACCCCGAAGGCCGAAACCAACATCAGATCAATATCCAGGAAACCATTCTCGTTAACTAACCTACAACTAGTTTCTAAATTTCAATTCTTAGGGAAAGGTTCCCATTAATTTTATCCAAGATAAATTCTTTAAAATTTATTCTTTAATCTTCCATTGGATGTCATTTCAAACCAAATTATGGTTTTCCAAACTAGTCGGGATTAGCGAACCACACCGAAGTAATTATTTATTTTATTTCCCAATCCCAACCTATTCATCCCATGAAGCGAAACTGGTAATACTCCATATCTAACACCACAGTGTTATCGGTAAAATTAGTTACCATTTCATGTTCAAATCTAATTAAAGATTTAACCATCACTTGGAGCAAAACTGGTGATACTCCATCCTCACTCACTTTCTAAATTTGATAATTTAAATTATCAATTCATATTTCAATTTAATTGCAGATTCATTAAAACTCCTTTTACTGGGTTAAAGAACTAGTGTCATTTAAAACACAATTCACGATAAACCCAAATCACATTCTATTTATTATCGGGTTAAAGAACTAGTGTTATTTAAAACACAGTTCACGATAAACCCATGAATCAATTCTATTTAAACCCATTTCAAATCCAATTTATTTATTTAAAAATAAATGGGTTTTAATTTCAGTTCAAAACTAGTTCATTTCGATAAAAATCTATTTTTATCTTTTCAAATATGGAGTTTTTCATCCCAATTTTTCCCAAATCATTACTTATGATTTTACACAAATTATTACTATTTTTAATAATTTTATCAAGGCCCGTACAATCGATTTCCAACAACGGCCATCGAACTGCACTTACAGCGACCTTTTTCAAATTTGATTTGGACGTATCTCCAAATCCAACCGTTAGATTTTGAATTTCTAATATTCGTTAGAAAGCTATTTTCGATACGAACCCAATGGTTCCGGTTTTAGGAGAATCCGACGGTCGGATCTCCTGTAATGTCCGTTCGAAGTTAATGGTCGAAATTCACGAACTGCCGCGGCGCGGCGCGTTCTATTCAGGCCATTATATTATATATATAATATATATAATATATATTTCGTCGATTTCTATTTAAAACGAATTATATAAATAGTTTTAAATTCGTTTCAAAAATAATTCAACTTCCATTTCAAATTCAAATCAAATTTCAATTCATTCTATATTCAATTCAATTCGAATTTGGTTTATATTCAATTCAATTCGAATTCGTTTTCTATTCAATTCAATTCAAATTGGTTTTCTATTCGATTCAATTCAAATTGGTTTTCTATTCGATTCCATTCAGATTGGTTTTCTATTCGATTCAATTCAAATTGGTTTTCAATTCGATTCAATTCAAATTGGTTTTCTATTCGATTCAATTCAAATTGGTTTTCTATTCGATTCAATTCAAATTGGTTTTCTATTTAAATCAAATTAAATTCGTTTTCTATTCAAATCAAATTATATTCGTTTTCTATTCAAATCAAATTCATTATATATTCAATTGAAATCAAATTCGTTTTATATATTCAATTGAAATCAATTTCGTTTTATATTCAATTCGAATTCATTTTCTATTCAATTTAATTCAAATTTCATTTCAAAATATTCGATTTCGAAATCACTTTTCAATATTCATTTTAAAATGAATAAAATCGATATAAATATCGTTCACGTCAAAATGGCGTCAATCTAATCAACACGGCTTCATATATTTCTATTTTCAAATATTCTATTATTAAAATATTTCGTTCAACACATGACTAATCTCAACGGATGAGTACTGTCAACACATGAACCTTTATTTTATATTGATAAAGATGTAAATTTTATTATTAAAATATTTCGTTCAACACATGACTAATCTCAACGGATGAGTACGGTCAACACATGAACCTTTATTTTATATTGATAAAGATGTAAATTTTATTATTAAAATATTTCGTTCAACACATGACTAATCTCAACGAATGAGTACTGTCAACACATGAACCTTTATTTTATATTGATAAAGATGTAAATTTTATTATTAAAATATTTCGTTCAACACATGACTAATCTCAACGGATGAGTACTGTCAACACATGAACCTTTATTTTATAATATTCTTTACCTTCTAAATTGGAATGAGGCCCAATCAATCACCATATAATGTTAATTATATGGATTTTTATACATCACACGTATATAATAGCATTGAAAAATAATCAACCATCAACCAAAGTGCACTACACTGGATAAGCATCAAATATAGATATCTAACGCTTATAACAGCCTGTCAATCAATCGATCGACATATTTAATCAATCAGGATGAGTGAACTTCAAATTTCATCCCAACACCCGTGTGGGGTTTCAAACAATCAAACACAGATTTTAGTTGTGCAGTTGGGCGATGTGTAAAATTTATCGACCCAATCAATATCAGTCAAATCAGTGTATATAAACAAATTAGCCGATTTTTTTATAAATATTTATTTATTCACTTTCACGTTAAAAATTATATTTTTAACGATAAAATATTTTATTCAACCAATGAATATTCTATTCAGTTCATTTATTCAATAAAATGATATTTTTATTTTTCTAATTTATTTTAGAAAATTTCGGCGGCATAACGGCACGATACTAGAAACGGGACAAGGCCTAACCTTATCCCCGGTCTAGTGAAGGCCCACGCCATTCACACATCAATCAAATCCATTCCATTTCACCAAACAATTCAATTTGAACCAAGTAATCTAACCAACTACACAACCAAACAAACAAGTCCATGGTCTGTGGACGATTGTGTCGGATGCTACTAAGCACCGTCTGCATCCTAGTATATATATATAACTAGAAAAGAAATTGTAGAGTGAGAAATTCTCACCGATAGCTATCCAATCATCTCGACTCTCCTTTTGTAGAAGTCTTCTTCGTTCTCGCCTTTCTTCCCTTTCGTCACCCGTATTCACTACATATATAAAAATCACATTTTTATATTGCTATCTTTAAAATAAAAATCAAAATTTTATCTTCACTTCTTATATATAAAAATCATATTTTTACTTTGCTATTCAATATATAAAAATCGAATTTTTACTTTGCTATTCAATATATAAAAATCTCGCCTTTTCAACCATAAAGATTTCGCCTTTTCAACTATAAAGATTTCGGCTTTTCAAAAATAAAAATATCGCCTTTTCCATTGTTAAAAATTCGATCTTTCTATTATTAAAAATTCTAACTTTTCCTATTTTAAAAATCCTAACTTTTTATTTTAAAAATCCTACCTTTATACCATAAAAATGTCGCCTTCCTTATGATAGAAATTATAAACTTTAACCTTATATAATATACAAAGATCCGATTTCTCTTTAATCAATTAAAACTGAAAATAAAAATCAAAACTTTAAACTAAATAAAAATCAGTTTTAAATGTAAATAAAAATCATAGAAACTCACAGTGATTTGCAGAGAGATGGGGAGAGGGGGGGATTTCGCAGCATCGCCGAGGTTTGGGGGGGATATCGTGGCGCGGAGAGGCAGCAAGGGGGGGGGGGGTATCACGTCGCGGTCTGGCGCAGGGGGAGGGGGGGTTTGCGTGGCGCCGCCGGCGCCTGGGGAGGGGGGGAGGGAGGCCAGTGCCCTGGCGGCGGTGGGCGACGCGCCCTCTAGGAGCCGCGGTGGGCGAGCTAGGGCATAGCCCGTTTTTTTTTTCTTTTTTTTTTTTCACTTCTGATAATTCGATTTTTAACCGGGGAGGGGGGCAGAGGTAATAGGAGAGGGAAGGTAAGATATTTTATATTTTATTTATTTAATTATTTAATTTTCCACCAAAAAGCAACTTTTATTTTCGACCTCAAAACGGGGCCCACCGCCTCTCGTCCATAGCTAATCACCCCCATTCCGAACACAATGGGACATGCGTCGTAAGCTGATTCGATCGTTTCGATCAGTTTTCGTTAAAATCAACATATAACTCTATATATTGAATTTGAACGTGCATTTCAATTTACTGGGGCCACATACTAACTCGAAAAATTTCAGAAAAATATTTTCTAGCTTCGTATTGACGATACGGTCCTAACAAAACTAGTTTCGTCGAGTTCTGAGACCGTTAGAAAAATGGCCATTTTCCAGTCGATTAAAATCAACTGAAACTGGTCAAACACGTTTTCCTTTGCCACGCTCACATATTGAATCAGAAAATTATGAAATTTGGAATCTAGCAATAATTCGACATCACGGATCCAACAAAAGTGGTTTCGTCGAAATCCGAGGTCGTTTGCAAAATGTCTATTTTTAAGGGCCTGAATTCCATAGCGACTATTCAGAATTTTCAACTGGACATATCTTTTGATTCCCGCTATGAAATTTCAATTCTACGGATTCGTTGGAAAGATATCATCAATTAGATCCTATTATTTTTGATTTCGTTAAAATCCGGATTGTTTTGCAGCCGGTACATTCAATTGAAGTTTGAAATCGAATTATCGAACTACCGCGTCATTTTCAATTCCTTTTTATATATATAATTATATATATTCTAACGACGACGTATATAATATATACGTTATAACTCTATTCAAAATAAATTTTTTGTCGATATTATTTAAAATAATTTATTTTAAATATTCAAACTTCGCTAAATTTGCCAAAATAAAAAAAAATTTAAACTGGCCCGCATTTCCGGGTTATTACACTCCCCCAGTTCAACTTTTTGTAGTTCTCCTTCCCCTCTTCAAATCCTTATATAGAGCTCCCCCTATCGTTGCTCCTACGTCGAGATATCTCCCTCCAAAGTCCCGACCTTCCAGCCGCCGCCGCGAGCTCTGGGCCCCACCGAGTCACCTCCAACCGTCGCGCGCCTGTAGCCCTCTCCTCCCTCTTCCACGTCCAACCCGCCGATCATTCCCTCATGCCTCGGTTCTCGCGAAAACCGCAGACCTAGTTTTGAACCATCGTGAAAGGTGAGTTCTTTTTGATGTTTGCACTTTGAAAAATCATATCTTTTTAGTGTGTTGACGAAATTCGATGAAACAGGAAATCTCGGGATCGCAAGGAAGCTCTCTACCACATAGAAGAAGCCGCGGATTTTTCTAAGTCATCTACGATTTTTAGCACTCTGAAAACCAATGTGAGAAATCTAAATTAAATAAATTTGAATGGAAAATGTCGTGTATAAATTATATTAGCGAAATATAAATTACACACGTGTTGTATACCTCATGTACATGCGTAGTGTAAGCTATATAAGCGAAGTATGAATTTTACATGCATAGAATAATTGATATATGTGTTGGAATGCAAGTGAAATATAGCAATAATATATATATATATATATATAAATATATAAATATATATATATAAATATATATATATATATACACACACTCCCCTCGTCCACAAACCATGGATGATATTTATTGTTGTGAATTGGTGTGAAATATTGGGTGAAAAATACGAATGGTTGAATAATTGTTTGTGGTTGATATTGTTTGGTTGTGGTTGAAAAATACCCATTGGTGATTGAAATGAATTGGAAATATTTGTGGAAATAAAAATAAACATGCCGCCTGCGAATTAGATGCATGAATCCCCATTGTCAATAACCGCGAGGTTTTAAGGTAGAGCGAGGAGCCGTACTAGGGACGGTGCCGGTTTTAACTACCCTACCGTTATGCTGCCGAAATTTCGAATAATATTCATGTGTTAGAATTATTTTCATATGTTGAAATTATTTTCATGCGTTGAAATTAAAGTCATATGTTGAAACTATATCCATGTGTGGAAATGTTCATGTATTGAAAAGTGATGTGTGAAAATTAAATTCATTTGTGAATGAATGAAGTGTTTAAACAATAAAAATCACATTTTTATAATATATATGAAGTATGAAAAATATTCGCCTTATATAAATAGTTTCAACAATAAAAATTCCATCTTTCTAATATGAACAACATAAATAAAATATCCATGTGTGGAAATGCTCATGTGTTGAGAAGTGTGTGTAGTGGAAAAGTTCATGTGTTGAATAAAAGATCAAACAATAAAAATTACATTTTTATTGAAACTATGAAGTGTTGAAAACATCCATTTGTCGAATAAATATTTTAAATGATAAAAATATCATTTTTATCATATATGTGATATGCTAGAGATATGCGGACGTTGAAATAAATATTTGTGAAGAAATATTATTTTAACATGCATAGGAACTAAATAAAATAGTCATGTGTTGAAATCCATTTTAGTTCGTCAAAATTATCATCTTTGAAATGTGAAGTGTTAAAAATAGCCACTTGTTCAAATAAATGTGCATGTGTTGAAATATACATTAATTAGCTAATGATATGATTTTAGCCTATGCATGCAACATTAGAATGAATGGTGTTTTTAAACCAAAGTAAATCAAATATGAAGTTGAATGGAAAATGATAAGTGATAAAAACTGTATATATGTACATGCATATTTATTGAACAGGTTATAGCAAAGGGGCTAGAGAAGAGGAATAAAATTTTGTGCTCGACAAATAGGTACTCATTTACTGCTTTGTTTGGGTGATGATTTTATGAGCCTGTTAGCTAGCCGCTTGGCTTTTTCTTTTTGACATGAGACGCCCGTGTGACTATTTGGGAATTTTCCCAGCCTCTCCCGTACAAGGGAGGTTATGGCGAAATTTTCCAAAATTTAAAGGCGTTAGTGAAATAATTGAAGCGAAAACGATATAGGAATTTTTGAATGAACTATATATATATAAATATATAAATAGAAATAAAATTAAAACGAAACATGGCCGTGCAGTTCGTGTTTTGAAACCGTGATTTCGAACGACTAGTGCGGGAAATCCGACCATTGGATTTTCCCGAAACCACAACCGTTGGGTTCGCCTTGGAAATATCTTTCCAACGGCACCAACTTTGTGAAGATCCGACGGTTGGATTGTCTGGAATGTTTAATTCAAATCTGAAGAAAAACAGCGCCAGAAACGATTATATACATATATATATATAAATATAATTAAATTAAATCGAATAACGACGCTGCAGTTCGTAAATTGAAATCGTAACTTCAAATGACTAGTGTGGAAGATCCGACCGTCGGATTTTCCCAAAACTGAAACCGTTGGATTCGTTTTGAAATGACCTTCCTAATGATATAAAATTTGTGAAGATCCAACGGTTAGGTTTCTAGATATGTGTAAAACAAAATTAGTGAAAAGCAGCGCCATTGCATCGACACGACCTGAAACGTCGTTTAATTAAATATGGCCGTTTTTAAATTAAATCAAAATGGTGATATATCGTTATAAAATACTATAGACGATATAGAGTGGAAATAAACCAATTTTGTTGTGTTGGCTTGATATGTGATGGTTGAATGTATTTAGCATGAAAATTATAACTAAAGAACTGAAATGTGAATGTTGAATAGTCCAACCATGTGAATAATTGATTTGAAAATCTAAATATACGTGGGTTATTTGGAAAGGCCGAGTTTATCTCATTTCAAATAATCGATAGACGTTGAGAAGTCGAAGAGTGGAAGACGGTTGAAGACCGACGATCTTCACATTGGATGGATGGGCGCTACTGATGCTCGTTATTGGAGTAGCTACCATGAAGGAACTGAAGTAGTAGCCGTCCAAACATACTGTTGATTGTACGGATATGCGAGGAATTGGTGCCTCCGGCTTCGTTCAGACCCAGAACGGACTTGTAAATGGACTGTGTGTATGACATTGGATTTTATTCTGTGCTGATTGATCTCTGTTAAATATATATCTATTTGGTGGCGGAGAATTTATTCTCTTGCTTAACGCCCTTCTCTGAGACGTACGAGCTCAAAGGTTATGTATTGACAGAAATCAGTCGCATGGAGTGGATTGCCTGTGTGGCACGCTTGAGTGGCATATGATCAAGGCTTCTGTTGCAAAGCAAAGTCTTGTGGTTGATGATCAAAGCATGGTCTGTGTGACGTAGCTTTGTGTATAACGTGAATTCGCGAGCCTCACACCTCGGTATGAGTCAAAAACGGGAGAGTGACTGCAGGGAGAGCACGACGTTTCTTTCTAGCTATGGTGGTGTCAGTGACCTACCAGCCCTGACATTATATATACTTTTCACCTGTGTGGTTGTTGGAATGCGAGGCGCCTCGATATAGGTCTGTAAGGACCGGGAAACGTGTGTTCAGGAATAATTAATCCTAAAAAGTAAGAGAGGACCGGCCCTGAAGATCCAAGGATCATAGTGGGGTCCTGGGACATTTTCTAGAGTGTCTCGAATCGGAGAGGAGCTTGCCCCTTGCCTCAACTCATGAAGGAATCCAATATCCAATACGAAATATGCGGACGTGATTGTATTACTAGTATGGCGACATAGTAGATGGTAGCTATGCCGCTTAGGATTGATATTTATGATTGAATTTGCTTTTGAAACATATATACACTAGTAATAGTATCAAACACTTTTGTTTTATTCGTATGAAGCATTTTTGGCCATTATAAGGTAAAAACTCTATCCTCCGGCTTGCGTTGCATTGTGTGATGGGACCTGAGTCTTATAATGGCTTCATTTTATAAAAAGCATTGCGATGATTTAATCATTTACTTTATTTCATGCACTAGCACTCATTGGAGTAAACTCGTTCCGCGAAAGTGGCGTGGTCCTTTGATTTGCTATATTATTGATGTTAATAAGTTATGTAGATTTCTCATACCAGTCCCATGACTGACTCGTAGTTTGTTTAACCTTGAAAACTCGGGTGCCCTCATTTTTACACGGGAAGCCTAGTTACAGGTTTCTGACGCACCTTTTGGCTCATGGCGAGGCTTGACTACACCGTGCTGACTTGGATTTTCTCCGCCATTATTGTATCTATATTATTATTCCGCCATTGGCGATGTAGACTGATATTATTTTGTGTACTCTTTATGTATGATTCCGCCTCAGGCGATGGTGACTGACTATGTATCATTATGCACTAAGTTGTATCCTGTATTGTGCTTCTCTGATGTGATGATATCTATATGATTCTGCTGTCATATATGTGTAAATTATTCTATTTTATGTTTATGCTATTATCTGTGATCTGCTAATGATGATTAATGCGTTATATTCCAATGATTATCCTTAACACCGTGTCACGGGGTTTTGGGATCGTCACAATCCATTTACAAGTTCGTTCTGGGTCTGAACGAAACCGGAGGCACTTTCCTCGCATATCCATCCATCTCCAAGTACGCCTGGACGATCACCAACTGATTCTCTCATCTTGGGTGTACAACCCAATCAAGATCATCAGTAATCACCCAAACGATGTGAAGACTTTCGGTCTTCAACCACCGTCTTCATCTTCGACTTATCGCCGAATCGGTTATTCAGACTGGGTATAAGCCCGGCCTTTCTGAATAACCACGTATATAATAATCAAATGTTACACAAACACAACAAACTCCTCATTCCAATTCAAAATATTCTTTTCTTCACAAAATCACATTCTTAGGGAAAGGTTCCCATTAATTTTATCAAAGATAAATTCTTCTAAATTTACTCTTTAATCTTCCTTTGGATATCATTTCAAACTGTATTATGGTTTTCCAAACTAGTCGGGATTAGCGAACCACACCGAAGTAATTATTTATTTTATTTCCCAATCCCAACCTATTTATCCCATGGAGCAAAACTGGTAATACTCTATATCTAACACCACGGTGCTATTGGTAAAATTAATTACCATTTCACGTTCAAATCTAATTAAAGATTTAACTATCGCTTTGGAGCAAAACTGGTGGTACTCCCTTCTCGATAGCCTTTCAGATTTGATAATTTAAATTATCAATTCACATTTCAATCCAATTAAAGATTCATTAAAACTCCACTTAGTTTTAATCTTTTCAAAAATCAATATCCTACCTTTAACTGGATTAAAGAACCAATGTCATCTAAAACACGATTCACGATAAACCCAAAATCACATTCTATTGTTAATCGGGTTAAAGAACAGGTGTTATTCAAAACACCACTCCCGATAAACCCAAGAACCAATTTAAATTCAATTCCAATTAATATTATTTAATTGGTACACTTCATTAAATCTAAATAGAAAGATTTAATCTTTTTCTCAACTGGGCTTAAGAACAGTGTTGATGAAGACACCATTCACGACAAACCCAAATCATGTTTGATATTAAATACAAGGCTCATAATAGAAAATATATCGGCTTATATTCAATATCAAATTCTACGACCAACAAATATCGTATTGGAAATAACGATATAAATATATCTTTCAAATCCCCATAACGATATCTGTATAATCACGAAATCAAACATCGAAATATTCCAAAGACAATTTTGATTCAAATCTATTTCCAATTCGTATATTGGAAATTATGATTATTTTCAAAACCACTTTCAAACTCAATTTATTTATTTCAAAAATAAATTGATTTTAATCCTAGTTCAAAACTAGTTCATTTCGATAAAAATCTATTTTTATCTTTTCAAATGTGGAATTTTTCATCCCAGTTCTTCACAAACTATTTCTTATGATTTTACACAAATTATTGATATTTTTAATAATTTTATCAAGGCCCGTACAGTCGATTTCCATCAACGGCCATCGAACTGCACTTACAGCGACCTTTTCCAAATTTGATTTGGACATAATTCCAAATCCAACCGTTAGATTTCTAATTTCAAATTTTCATTGGAAAGCTCTTTTCGATACGAACCCAACGATTCCGGTTTTAGGAGAATCCGACAGTCAGATCTCCCGCAACGTAAATTCGAAGTCAATGGTCGAAATTCACGAACTGCCGCAGCGCGGCGCGTTCTATTCAGGCCATTATATAATATATATATATATATATATATATATATATATATATATATATATATATATTTCGTCGATTTCCTTTTAAAATGTATTTTATAAATCGTTTTAAATTTGTTTTCAAAACAAAGTCAACTTCCTATTCAATTTCGAATCAAATTTGAATATTCCATATCATTTCTATATAATTGATAATATTTTCAAAACGTTATGTTTTGAAATCACTTCTTTTTCTATATTCATTGTAAAAACGAATATCATCGATATAAATATCATTCATGTCAAAATAGCGAACTCTAATCAACACGGCTTTATATATTTCAATAAATTCGTTATTCAATTCAACAAATGAATATTTATTCTATTCAACACATGAATATATATATTTCTTTCGACACATGAATATTCTCAACACATGAGCACTGTCAACACATGACTATTTTTGTTATGTGATATATTTTATAAAATTATGGTATCCATCGTTTCATTTTTAAATCAGACTCCAACTGTAAAGTAGTAAGAGATTGATTCCCTAGGTATTAACGCCGAAGGCCAGAACAAATATCAGATCAATACCCTGGAAACGACTCATCTTATCTACTTTCCAGTTAGTTTCTAACTTTAAATATGATAAAGATGTAAATTTTATTGTTAAAATATTTCTTTCAACAAATGATAATTTTCAACACACGATCATTTTCAACACATGATTAGTTATATTTTATAATATTCTTTATTTTCCCAATTGGAATGAGGCCCAATCAATTACCATGTAATGTTAATTATATGGTTACCATACAACACATGTATATAATAGCACTGATAAATAATCAACCATCATCCAAAGTGCACTACACTGTATAAGCATCAAATATATTAACGCTCACACAGTCTGTCAATCAATCGATCGACATATAACTAATCTATCGGGATGAGTGTACGCCAAATATCATCCCAACACCCATGTGGGGTTTCAAATCAACAAACACATATTTTTATTCACACACACACGTTAAAAATAATATTTTAATGGTAAAATATTTTTAACTATATAAATATTTTATTTCACGTCACACAATTAATTTTCAAAACACATCAAACAATCAAACATACAAGCCATCCATGGTCTGTGGATGACGGGTGTCGCGTGCTGCTAAGCATCGTCTGCATCATAGTATATATTTTTAACTAGAAAAGAAGATTTAAAGTGAGAAGTTCTCACCCAAGCTAAATCAAACGCCTCGACTCTTCTTATGTAGAAGTCTTCGTCGTGCTCGCCTTTTGTCACTTTCGTTGCCCGTAGCCGCTACATATATAAAAATCACATTTTTATATTGTTGCTATGTATATAAAAATCATATTTTTATAATCACTCCATATGGATAAAAATTCTATTTTTACATCGCTACTATATAGATAAAAATTCTATTTTTACACCGCTACTATATAGATAAAAATTCTACTTTTACATCGATGTTCATATAATAAAGATTATATTTTTATATCGCCACTTATACAAAAATCACATCTTTGCTCCTTCTACAAAATAAAGATCAAATCTTTAACACTTCTATAATGTAAAAATCATATTTTTAATCTTCTACTCATATAAAAAATTATATTTTTAACCTTTCTATATTATAAAAATTTCGCCTTTCTTCTTTATAAAAGTAATCGCCTTTCACTATATAAAAATACGACCTTTCATTATATAAAAATCTCATCTTTGTTTCGCTACAAATATTATAAATATCACATCTTTTTCATGTTAATTCACTAACTAAAAATCTCATTTTCATGTAAACAAAATCCTATCTTTTTGTGGTTAAAAATCTGTTCCTTTCGCTTGTAAAAATCTTACCTTTCATGTATTTCAAAATCTAACCTTTTCTTTTTGTAAAAGTCAAAATTTTACATTGTTTTTAAAACTGAAAATTAAATCCGAAAATAAATTTAAATACTTACATTTTTCTATGGAATCGAGAGGAGCAGGCGGATGCCGAAGGTGGCAGGGAGTGCTGGCGTCCAGAGGATGGTCTGAGGGCTGATTTGGGTGGGTTTTCTTGCATTGGCTGAGAGGAGAGAGAGGAACAAGCGGAGGGATGTCAGGGGGCCGACGTCGGAGGTCGGAGCCTGGGCTCGAAGTGGTGGTCATGGGGGAACTCGGGTCTGCGTCACAAGGAGGGAGAGGTTGGAGGGGGAGGGGCTCGAATCGGGTTCAGGGGGAGGAGAAAGAGGAGCGCGGGGGCGATGGGGGTCTGGTGGGGGTCTCCGCCTCTAGCGGCGGTCGACGCTGGGGTGTAGGGCATCGCGAGGAGGCCGTCGCTCCTTTTCTTTCTTTTTTTTATTTTATTGAGTTCGATCTGGGAAAGGAAGAAGAGAGAGAATAAGGGGGAGGGTGGGTTATATAATATTTTAATTAATTAATTAATTTCCTCCAAGAATGTTGACTTTCCACCCGAACTCGAAACGCGACCCAACGACTATCGCCCCTAGCTAATTACCCCCATTCCGAACACAATGGGATATGTATCGTAGGCCAATTCGATCGTTACGGTTAGTTTCCGTTGAATTTAAAATATAAATCAGTACATATTCAATTTGAACACACATTTTAATTTACCGGGGCCACATACAGTCTCTAAAATTCCCGAAAAATTATTTTTAGCTTTGTATTGTCGATACGGTCCTAACAAAACTAATTTCGTCGAATTCTGAGACCGTTTGAAAAATGGTCATTTTCCAGTCGATTAAAATCAACTGAAACTGGTCAAACGCGTTTTCCTTTGCCACGCTCACATATTGATTCGAAAAATTATGAAATTTGAAACCTAGCAATAATTTGACATCGCGGATCCAACAAAAGTTGTTTCGTCGAAATCCGAGGTCGTTTGCAAAATGGCTATTTTTAAAGGCCGAAATTCCATAGCGACTATTCTGAAATTTCAACTGGACATAACATTTTATACCCGCTATGAAATTTTGATTTTTCTAATTCGTTGGAAAGATATTATCAATTAGATTCAATTATTTTTGGTTTTGCTAAAATCCGGTTTGTTTTGCACCCGGTATGTTCAATTGAATTTTGAAATCGAATTATTGAACTTCTGCGCCATTTTCAATTCCTTTTATAATTTAAAATAAATATTTATATTATAACGACGATGTATATAAATATATACGTTCGAATTCTATTCAAAATGAATTTCTCGTTGTTTTTATTTAAAATAATTCATTTTAAATATGCAAAATTCATCAAAATTGCCAAAATAAAAATTTCAAACAGGCTCAGATTTTCCGTGTTGTTACAATACTTCAATAACACGCGAACTTAGATCCTTAATTTCATATTTAAATTCATCTTATTTCATTATAAATTAATTAACCATAATTCATTTTTCTTAATCATTCAATAATCAATGGCTCTTATTGGCTAATCAAACAATAAACAGTGATAATCTAATATTATCATCACCTAACAACCAAAATCGAGATTAAAATTTCAAGTTAAATATTTATATATAAAAAATAATCTAAAACAATATTGTGTCGATCAGTTCCATTCGAGTGTTTAGAAATCCCTATCGATGCATTGGCGTCCCAAGTGTCGACCAGAATTTATAAATACTCAACAGAACAAATTAACACAATACAAAACCATTTTATATCAAAAGTACAACTACGCCCTCTCATATACACTCAAACTCATTCTAGGGTACTACTACCGTATCTCAAATGATTTAATCCAAAATAAAGCCAAGGTTATCGCTAAACCTGGCTCTAATACCAAATGTAATGACCCGCATTTTTGGACAGTTCAAATCGACAATAATCCTTACATGTCGACTCAAACAAATCTAAGATACAGATAGTTTTTGGGATTAATGGAAGAAAAGATGTAAGAAGAAACAAAATCATCGAATCTCACAGCGGAAGGAAAAAATGTAATAATCGAATAACAGTTCATGAAGCTGTAAATTTTACATTTGATTATACATTTCAATAATATATCAGAGTTAACTATCATAAAACATACCATATATGCAGCGGAACAATATTAGTAACTACGTTTGTCGAGCGCCATCTTCATTTTTAATATACGACAAGGCACACAAGGAATACCCAGGGTAGGAATCTACCGGTTGCATGCCCAGACTGGTGGTAACGCATAGCTGCTGCTACTGCCCACCTCGGAACAACACTCCCAATTCGAGGATGTGCATCAAATCAAATCAATCACCGACGGACTATAGTAATAAAGGAAGAGGTGTTGCCGATGGGGGTAGCTAACCCACCTGGTCACGGTATAAACCCTGTTTTAGTCATTTAATTATGACCCAAGGTCAAGGATATCCATTATCGTTCTCTTTCTTCAAATCCAGTAATCGCCTCCAAATCAACCTACTTCGTTCTGGTTCTTTCTCAACCATGTGCACAGTTGTTAAAGTAGTTTTTGGTATTGGCAAAGAGAATGACAATAGCCGATCCTGGTCTCTTTAACAGCCAAATGCTTATTTCACACCGTTTGGTTAATTTACATTTCCAAGTGGTTCTTATTTCATGTCAAAATATCATATTTTTGTTCAAAACATTCCATATTCAAATAGAATACATTTTCGTATTAATAACTCTATTTAGACTACACAAGAATCTTGTCGTTCCTAAAATAAGTTATATATTAAAATAGTTGGAAAGTGTAATAAGACGGTTAAGATATAATATTTGAAATCTTTAGAAAACAAATAGTAAGATGATAAAAGTTACAAAAAGAATTTGGGTTTAAAATACGATTTTTAGAAAAATCAAGTAAAATATATATAATTAAATATTAAAGAAGTATATAAAACTGGTATTCGATTGCTAAAAATAGTTTATTTAAAATGATCGTTGTATATAAGTAAAATAAAATAGTTTGTTAGGAAAAATAGTTTATTAGGAAAAACAGTTTATAAATAAAATAGTTTAAAATGGTTCAAAAAACTATATTTGCAACTGGAACAGTTTCCTTCCCAATTTCAAATAACTTGAAGTCACTTTAAGTTTCAATCAAATCGACCAACTTCAATATTTCAATTCGGTTCAACTTCCATTTTTAATTCAATTCAGTTCTTCGATTCGAATGTTTGAAATTCTAAATAAGTATTCTCATTTTGAATTATTTCAATCTCTAATAACTTCGAGCTCAAATTTGGATAGCACTTTAAATTAAGTGAATTTTAAAAGATGGATAACTATTTAAACTTCAAACCGATTCAAATTTCATTGATTCTATTCATGCTAAATTTTTTAAAATTTAGCTTCATTTCACATTATTAATTAATTTACTTAACTTATAAATTCCAAAGTTTAAAAGTTCCAATTCCAATGAAATCCATTTATAAAATGTCACTTAGATTGTTTAAACAATATTTTAAATTCAGGGTTAAAACAAATTTATATAATCAACCGGTGTTCGTTGTAATTCTCTATCCTACGGCCAAATAATACTTAAAATTTAATTTTAGTATTTCGGGCATGGATATATATCATTTCAATCCAAATCAGGGTCATATGTATTTATCATTTCAACCGACGTTCTTAATTCATTAAACAATAAATCCTGGGTTTATTTGATACCTCTAACATCCAGGTAAAGGGCTGGAATTAATCAATACAAACAACAATTCAATATCAATATATCAAACAGGTTAATTCAAGGCATCATCAAACTAATTCATCCAAACAGTTCAGTATCACATTAGTTTACTAGTAATTAGATGTCGGGTTTAAACTAACAATCTAATTTCAAATATAAATAAACAATCAATAAAATTTCACCATAAATGCAAATCAACATAAATATGCAATTTTAACTACCAAACAACAATTAATGCAATCACACTATCACATGATTTTAATCTAACTAACAAGCAAATATTTTAGTTAAGTGTGAGTGGGTTTAATCACTCACCTTTGGTTTTCGAACGAGTTCGAATTCCAAAATAAGCCCTAAAAATCAACAGTCTCAGAATCCATTCAAACCAGTGCCATATTGTCCGAAATGTTGATACAAATCTAGCGGAACAAACTGCGAGTTAATCTGAGTTTATAAGCAAACGTTATAAGTGTTTACGCGAATTGAATATCAAATTTAAAACAAAATAACAAAACACACCTTATCCATTCTCTCCCTGCCACATCAGCATAACTTTCCACGTCAACCACTTTTTCCTCCCTTATATTACCAAATGCATGCTCCTACTAAAAAAACACCATTGTCGATCATTGAATCCTTCCTAACTCCCTCATTCCTCCATTATTTCACAAACTGTTTGCACCACGCTACTCCACTTCGCAATCTCTGCAATCTCCACCTCATCTTGCTCAACTCATCCCTCATAATCAAAATGTGCTCTCATGCATTCTCATGCATTGTTTAACGCAGATGTGATACCTTTTGACTCAAAACACAACCAAAATTTTTATGTCGAACCCCCATTGCATCACGAGATCGAAATCACATCTGAAAACATCTAAATCCGCTTGTACTGAGACCAAGATCGAACCCTAACCCGCTGCTGTTCACGTCGGCTTTGGAAAATTGTTTGAGTTTCACGTTTTTGATATCGGTTTAAAGCTCCTCTCGATCTGAACTCGATGCGAATGGTTTTACAAATTTAGTTTAAAAGGATTATTTTATTTTGATTTTTAAAGAGTGCTATTGAATAAAGGCCATTTTAATTTTGAACGATAAGAGGATGCGGCGTCCATTTTGTCTAATGGAAAATAAAACTATGCGGCTACAGGGATATGGGAATTAGGTTTTAAGGAAAATAGGTATTTATAGGAGATTTGGTTTTTATGTAGCAAACAAAATAGGCTAATGGTAAATGAGATGGAAAACTATACTTGTTTACCATATAAAACAAATTAGTTAACTATATGCTATTCTCATTCATTTTCATTTATTTAGTTAACTAATATAAATGATAAAATGGATGAAATACAACAAAATGTACGGTCATTCTTTTAACAAAACCAAATAAAATTCAAAGGTTTAATTACTTCATTTCAAATTGAAATAAAATTCAAAATAACTTTATGCATCGAATTTCATTTATTTTAAATTCAAATTTTAATCTATTATTCAAAAATCAATTTGGATTTCAAACTCAAATTGTCCAAATCCATTTCATTCAAATATTTTAATATTTAAGTTTTTAATGTTCACCAATATAACTAAAACAAAATTTGATTTGCAATCAAATTCAGGTTACTATTTTCATAATAACTTGAATTTCATTATTTAAACAATTTATATAAGTTCACAACATAATTTGTTAAATTAAATCATTAAGTTTAGTTATACATTTATCAACTCAATTTAACTCAACTATTTTAATACTATATTTCAAATCTCAATATTTAACAATACAAAACAAATCATAACATCATTCACAATCCATGCAAGTTATCATACGTATAACAAGTTAAATTTCATTACTTATAAAATTAATCACATCTACATCATACGCCTTCACAGATAAAGCATTAAATTTTATTTATAACCATAAAATATTCAAAAGTCATATTAAATTCAATAATTTTAAATGGTCAAAAAATACGGGTTGTTACGCTCTCCCCCACTCTAAACCTTTCATCCTCGAAAAGGTGTAATAAGGAAGTTGTCACTTTTATTTTTAGCCGTATAACTTTATATTCAACTTAGAACGTTTTCTTACACAATTTTTTTGTACAGACTTGAAAACTCGAATTTTCACAAGAATTTTCTAAGTTACAAATTTACGGAAAATTTCGGCAGAACCTCCTTTGTACGGTTAGATCTAGAAAAACCACAAATGCGACGAAGGGCCTCACACATCCAAAAAAAATACAGCTAAGCAGCTGCCCATATTTGGGACATAAAAATCACCCAATCCAATCAATTTATATAAATATGTACCTATTTTTTAAGGAATAATTATGTAATCAAAAGAAACTAGCAACTAGCAACTTTTGCTTCCATGAACTTGTTTACTTAAGCAACAAAAAGAGGTTATACATAAAATAAAATAATATGATAACATGTAACGAACCAAACTTCCTAGTAAAGGAAAGCATGGATTGTTTTGAGAACAGTACACAATTGAACACAAACTGAAGAACATTTTATTGCTGAATACAACAATTACATCAGAGTACAAGAATATAACAGAGTATGAATACTTATTACACAAAAGAAATACAATAATATCAGAGGTTTAAATTACATTTAAATTGCAGCGGAAAATAATACAAATACACAACCGAAAGGAATACACGGATACAGAGCTTTCCGAATACCGCTTCAGCTGTAAACCAGGATCCTGTAAATATATCTGCAAAAGGCTACTCGACTGCCCGTGTAGAAAAGAGGGCACCCGAGTTTGCAAAGTGAAACAAACTACAGGTCAGTCATGGGACTGGTATGAGAAATCTAACTTAACTAATCTAAAAAAAATAAGGCTAATCACAGGACCACACCGCTAATGCGGAAAGGGTTTACTCCATTGGACTGCCAGTGCATAATTAAGTAAATCGTTTAAATAACGCTATGCATTTAAAGAAAAATGAGATCGTTATAAGACCCAAGTCCCATCACACAATGCAACGCACACCAGAGGAAAGGGTTTTTCCTTATAACGATCAAAAGATGATAAATACGTCAAACGTATTACTATTAGTGTGTGTATGTTTTCATAAATCATTCAATATAAATGTATTAATCCTAGACGACATAGGTACCATATATTATGCCGCCGTATATAAGTATACAACTAAAATCGTAATGTCGTATTGGAGAATTGTTTTCCATCATGAGTCGAGGCTATGGGCAAGCTCCTCTCCGATTCGAGACACTCTAGCAAATGCCTCAGGATCCCCCGCAGTGAACCCTTGGATCTTCAGGGCCGATCCACACATATGTGTATGGATTAGTTATGCCTGAACACACGCTTCCCGGTTCCTTTGAACCTATAATGTGACCACCAACGGCCTATAAACAACGAGGTACCTCAAAATCCATCATCCACATAAGTAAAATGTCAGCGCTGGTAGGTCCCTGACATCACTCTAGCTAGAAAGAAACGTGTGCACTCCCTGCAGTCTGTATCCCGTTTTGACTCATACCGGGGTGTGAGGCTCGTGAGGTTACGCTATACACAAAGCTACGCCAAAACAGGCCATGCTTTGATCATTTTTCACAAGGCCTGCTTTTCAACAAAACCTTGATCATTCGCATCTTAGCGGGCCACATTGACAATTCGCGTCATGCTATCGATAACTACTAACATATACCAAGGTGTTAAGCAGAGAATAAATTCTCTACCACCAAACAAGCATACATTAATAAAAATTGATTTAGTTACACGAAACGAATTCCAACGTCAGACGCGCGTCCATACAAGTTCGTTCTGGGTTTGAACGAAACCAGAGATACCAGAGAAGTTCTCGCTTATCTGGACAATCAACCCATACGACCGGCCAACTACTACATCAACCCCTTCCTGGGAGCAAGTCAGTCCAAGGTCTCAATCATTGTTGACCGTTCGACGTGAAGATCGCTGGTCTTCAACATCGTCTTCTATCTTTGACTTAGAACGTCGTATAATCATTTGAAATGAGATTGAACTCGGACTTTTCAAATGATCCTCGCATATATATAGTTTAAAATCATTTTATATCATTAATAGTATTTAATAACGGTTTATCGCTATATATATATATATATATATATATATATATATATATATATATATATATAAATAGCTTAAATCAATTAAACGACGCTTCGGGTCAATGGGCGACCCTGGAGCTATTTTCAACCAAATTTGATTTACACATATCTTGAAATCTAACCGTTGGATTTTGATGAAGTTTATATTGTTGGGAAGGTCTTCCCAAAGCGGTCCTAACGGATCCAGTTTTGGGAAAATCCGACGGTCGGATCTTTCGGTATAACCGTTTGAAGTTACGATTGTCAATACGCGAATTGCCGCGCGCATTTCCTTAAATTTTATATTTATATTTATATATATAAATATAAATCGTTTGGCGATTTCAACTATAAAATTCTATTCTTTTTATCGCATATAAAATGAGGATAGAAATATAATCTTTATTTCTATTCTGTTTTTATTTACATTGACTGTAAATAAATTATACTCTATCTATCTTTTATTTTATTTACACAAAATGTAAATAAATTGTAATCTTTTTCTTTTTCCTATTTATTTACCTAAATGTAACTAAATGTTTTCTTATCTTTTTCTTATTTATTTACCTAAATGTAAATAAATGTATTCTTATCCTATCTTGTTTATTTACCTAAATGTAAATAAATATATTCTTCTCTTTCTATATTTATTTACTCTAAATGTAAATAAATGTATCTTTTACTTTTATTTTATTTATTTACACTAAATGTAAATAAATGTTTACTTTTATCTTATTTAGAAAGTGTAAATAGAGCCTATCCACATATTTGTCCCTTTTTATTCTATTTATTTACATAGGAAAATGTAATTAATTCTTAATCACATATTTGTTCTTTTTATTCTATTTATAGGAAAATGCAAATAATTCTTATTTACCTAATTATTCTTTTTATCCTTTTTTTATTTACATAAGAAAATGTAAATAATTCTTATCCACATAATTTATTCTTTTTATTTACAAAAGAAAATGTAAATAATCCTTATTCACATATTTATTCTTATAATCTTGATTTCATAGAAATGTAATTTTATTTAAAATGTAAAAATATGTTCATTAATTACATATAAAAATGTGATTTTTATTTAATCTTTTATTTGTCTAATGTAAATAAATGTCTTCCTTTTCTATGTTTTATTTTATTTACACTAAATATTTGTAGTAATTTACATATATAAAATGTAAATTTAGAAAATACGAATATGCTTTAACCTCCCACATTGGATAGGTATTGTTGTGATTACTGGACAGTCGGGCGGGTCCGGGCAGGTTTACATCACAATCAATCCAACCTCGGGTTAAGCATATTATTTTCTTTTATCTTTTATATCTTGTTTACTTATGTAACATCAAATTTTGTTCTTTATTTTATTTACATAAGAAAATGTAAATAAATCCTACTCACCTATTTGTTCTTTTATTTTTATTCTTTTTATCTACATCTAAAAAAAATGTAAATAAAGATGTCCCTTTTTATTTCTATGTTTTGATTTATATCTAAAATGTAAATAAATGCACTTTTCTAATTCGACTATTCTAATTTGCCAAAATGTTCATTTTGGTCTCAACGATTCTAATTTGACAAAATTGTTTTTAATTCTTTTATTTAACAGAAATGTAGTTTTTGTTTTTAACCCTTTTATTTTGACAAATTGTACATTTGTTTTCAACTAATATTATCCCTTTATTTCCATATCTTTTTCTTATGTACTCTAATGACAAGTAAAAAGGATTTTTATTTATTTACCATTTCTATGTGTTCTAATAACATATAAAATAGTATTTTTTATGTTAGCACTTTTCTACGTTCTCTAATATCATATAAAAGAATATTTCATATGTTAACATTTTTCTTTGTTTTCTAATTTATATAACATGACAATTATAATCGTCAATTCTAATTGGTTAAACTTGATTTTAGCATAAACGACATTTTTAACATGACATTATTCTAACATGATATTTTTAAAAACAAATTGATATCTTTATTCTAACATGGCGTGATTCTAACATAGCATTAATGACAAATTTTGTTCCAACATAACATTAATGGAAAAATGACACATTTTGTTCTAATATAACATTAATGACAAATTTATTCTAATATAACATAATTGACAATTCTGTTTTAATATAATATAAATGACAAATTTGTTTTAATCTAACTTAAATGACAAATTTGTTTTAACATAAATCTAATAAACAAGAAATGTTATTTTTAATTTGCAAAGCACATTCCAAATAAAATGTGGTTTTTATTTACATAACAAATTTCAAATCAGAAATGTTATTTCTATTTCACTAACCAAGTTTTGACCCAAAAATGTTATTTTAATCACTAATTAAGTTTTGACCAAAAATGTTATTTTAATTTTAACTAACAATTCTAAACGAATGTTATTTTTATTATAATTAACAATTCTAACACGAATGTTATTTTTATTCTAACTAACAATTCTAACACGAATGTCATTTTTATTTTAAATAAACATTTTTAACGAAAAATGTTATTTTATTTCTCTAACATGTTTTATCACAAATGTTGTTTTATTTCTCTAATATGTTTTTAACACAAAATGTTGTTTTATTCTACTGTAACATTTATAAGAAAATGTTATTTCATTTCAAGTGACAAAAATGTATTCCTTTGTTTCAAGACAAAATCTTGTATTCTTTTATTTCAAATCAAAATAATGTGTTCTTTTATTTTTCTTATTAAATGACACTAAAAATGGTAATACTTCTAGTAGAAACAAAATGACATTAAAATAATGTAATATTTTGTTGAAATAAAAATGACAATAAAATTTGTTCTTTTTTTTTTTACAAAAAGAGAATGACAACCAAAAATGGTTCTTATCTATGTTAACCTTTTAATCTACAATAATGAAAGTAAGAATTGTCTCCTTTTAATGTAAAACATTATAAATTGTATATTTTTGTATGTAAATTATTCGATGTTAAAAATATGACCTTTGCATTGAAATCAATTCATTGTTTAAGAATCAACAATAAAGATTAAAACTTTATTACCAAACCATATTGAATTCCATAGATCTAGGTAAAAGGAGGATCTTTATCAGATCTATGTTCACGAATACGAAATAAAGAAGTATCCTTGTCGGATCTAACAAAATGTGAGCATCATAATCCAACCCAATCATCAAACAACAAATTTAAATATCACATCACAGATCAGAATCATAATCATTCACAACATAATTTTAAAAACAAAAACAATAATTAGATTTTATTTAATTTATAAATCAGAATTCTCACCTTGATTGGTTTGAATTTCTGTTCGCGTTCAAAATTGTTTCTGTCGTTCTCCCTCTTCTTATCGTCGTTCCCTGTTAACCAAATACGAACCCAACTTTGATTGTGAAAGCCACCTGCGCGCCTCCCATCTCGCAACCGGACCACCATCTACCGCCACCATGAGGAAGACCCTGGCACCGCCTCCTTGCGCCTGCGGTGTGGTCCATCTCGCGGCTGCCGTCGCCTCGGAATTGGTGCCCGAACGGCGCCGCTTCTAGGAAGGAATCCTCCCAATCCACCAACCCATACTCGATCTCCACCGTCCACATCGTAGAGCTCACTTTCTTCTTCGACTTTTTTGTTTTGGTTTGATGTGATTTTATTGCGTAAATGGAGAGAAAAGAGGGATTGAAATTCAGAGTTGAATGGCCATTGATGAAAGATGGAGGCGGCGGTTATGAAATGAATTAGGGTTTAGTATATAAGGATATATATATATTAATATTATTTTATTCTTTTATTCCAAAAGGCTCATTTATCCATACTTGTATGTTATAAAGAAAATTGGCTGAGGTGGCATGTTTCTCATTTCTAATTCCTTAAACCCTCTTTGATTACATGCTATAATGACACATTTGTCAACAATAACTAACGAGCATCTATTATGGCATTTACTAGTAAGTCACTGATTTGCAATTAGTAATTAATTCGTTTACATTCATTGCTATAAATCCTTTCGTCCTTATTCATTAAAAATTTCAAATTCAAATCTACCTTTTAATTACACACATTATTTGCATTAAAAATGTAACTTTTCAGGTAAACACATTTTTTTTGTAAGCCACGAATCTTTTTAATCATTCTATCATACAAAAAAAATGTAGTCATTTTAATCTTTCTTTTGTTACATAAATATGAAAAAAAAACATGTAATCTTTTTGTTAAATAATTTTTCTATTCATACTATGATCATTCTATATGTACAATAAAAATATATCTTTATTGTTAAACAATTTTTCCATATCAAATAATGATCATTATTAATTTACGATAAAAATGAGAATTTATTATTAACATGTATTTTTCTTCTCACATTTATGTATTCTTAATTACACAATTTATTATATTAGAATTTCATATCTAATTTGCTGAAGATGTGTTTCTTTGAAAGATTTTCTAATTGATTTTCATAAATTATATGTAAACAAGAGTATATATATATATAAGGGAATAAAAAATATATATGTGAGTATTGTTTGATTTTGGAAGAAAAATAATAATGGGGAAACACAAGGGGAAAGGAAACAAGGGGATGAAAAGATAAGGAAAGAGAACATGTCAATGGAACAAGATGCATGAATGTAAAAGGGAAGGAAATAAATTAATAAATAAAGAAAAACAAATTTAATATAATTAAGAAAAGACATGAATGTTGCATTAAGAAAATAGCGATGAGGGGAAAGCATTGAAAACGAATGCAACTATTCATATTTAAAAAAAAAATATTAATTGATGAACATTAAACTTTGAATAGGCAAGGAAAGTATTAAAGCGGACCTATCAACATATTATTAATAAATCACTTATCAACATATATTTATAAATCAACTTATCAACATATATTTATAAATCTCATTAACAACGTCTTAATTTTAGTTAAAAACATTTATTATTATTATTATTTATTTAATAATGGATTTTTTTTAAATTCTAACAAATTTTCTTGAAATAAAAATTTTAAATTGGCTCCAAAATTTCGGGTTGTTACATAACATATCCCACATATTCAATATAAACCCAAGTATTTCAATAAACATAGTAAATCAACATACCAAATATAGTCAAAATTATTTATGTAATTTATTATTCAATTGCTCAAAAGCTCACAATTCAAAATTTTGAGCCTTTACGATGCATGTACGTCATTCGAATGCAATATCAATTTTGATATCTCGCTCGATCACACAATTTCTATTCCGAACAAGTATCGTTCACCCGATCACTCTAATGCGGATTCAGATTTGGTTTCTTGATTAGAAACTGTCATTCTCCTCGCATAATCATAGTTATGCTAGGAAAATTCAGAATCTTATCAAAAACTCATATCCAACATTTGTCGTCGAGCATCGAATGAAAAATCGATGTTTGGAGCGATATAAATCATGCACTCGAATCTGGATCAAAATCGATTATGCAAAATTAATATCGTATATATATTGTACATATTTATTTTAATTAGTTAAATGCCATACCAATTCTTTGATTTTAATTTATTCATATATTCTGTATATTTCCCACTTATACTAAATTAATCTCCAATTGAGTTTTTATTTTCAATCTTTACTTAAGTTCATGAATTCACATGAATACATTTACCTTATCAAATCAAGTTCTTATTATATTCTATTTTAATAATTTTCCAATCCAAGTTAGTTTATTTGTAGATTAACCCCATTTATAACTTCTTAAGTATTCCAAATTTGAGTCAATATTTTGTTTCATAACTCAAATTCAATCACATACAACATTTATCGAGCTCATTTAAGCTTGTTATTCCGTTTTAGAATATTGGAAACCATTATTTATTTATTTATTTTATTACGAATTACCAAAGCACAGTGGTTTTGCAAATGTAACAACCCGAAAATTAGCGACCTTGGTTACCCGATATACAACACATATCGAACATCAAAAGTCGAAAATACCGGATGGTTAATGAAAGAAATTAGAGGGTGAGAATAGATAAGATAGAAACTTAGAATAGAAGAAGAAGAAGAACACAACATCAGAGTAACACGAACCTCACAGCGGAACGAATAACATATAATATATAACATAAGTTTGAAATATACATCTGTACTTGAATATACATACCATTATCAAAGTACAGCACTTACAACACAGTGGAAATAACTATAGCCATAAAATCCTGAAGCCTCCTGCTCCAAGCTCTCCTGGTATATCTGTAAAATCCTGACTACTTGACTGCCCGAACAAAAATGGGCACCCAAGAGTTAAGGGAAAACAAACAAAATAAACTCCGGGTCAGTCATGGGACTAGTATGAGTAAAACAGTTTAAAACAGTTTGAGCAATACAACGATATCTCATAAGACCACGCCGTATAACGGAACGGGTTTTTCCTTTATGAGAATCCAAAACATTTTGATTTAATTTTCAAAATCCTTTTAAAACAAAAAAATGATCTTTATATCAAAACTGTATTGATATTATAATAATGTCTATCAACCACAATATAATAATCATCTTGTAGAACGCTTTCATCTCACGTTCCACATATATAATATATAATCAAAACCGCAAGCACGTATAGGGTAATGGATTTCCAACTATGATAAGGTATGGAACCACCTTTCGCTAGTGTACCTCTAGGGAGTAATACACTGGGTTCAATAAGAACATCTTGCAACCCGACCACACACGATCGACCACTCATTTCGCTTGAGTGTATCGAATGTATATCACCAATGGTTGGGATCAGCAACCGTTTCCCGAATGGGACAACATCGACAATAGATTTTTAGAAGTAAATGAAACTCTAGATCAGGTGATTATACATCCTAATAGGTGCGACCTACATAGCCATGTTGCCTGCCCGATTTCTGTCATTTACCGGATGTGAGGCTAGAAGCTACGCTTATCTTTTCACATGCCACGTCTTCATTTACTTAGAATGTCACATCGTCATACCCGCCAAATCACAAATTGGTTTCCCCAAAAATACCACGGGTATACAGCTTAGAGAAACGAATTCCTCCTCCACCAAACGTGAATACATTTTAAGAGATCAACTTACGCAATCTATCAGATATACTCTGTCAGACCCTCGTCCATACAAGTTGTCTTGGGACTGGACAAACCGAAGGCACTATTCAGTACTTCCATCTTAGGCAATCTTTACCTAAGATTTATACAACAACCCTTGCACTTTACTCCGTCTTCAATATATTCAGCGTACTTGATTCGCAAATGCTTATGCCAATACGGAGTGGTTCTTCGGACAATAATCCAACCGGTCTCTCCATATTAACAACGTTAAAATGGTCAAAACTTTGCTAGTCTGTGATTTAACTATCAAAGAAAACACGTGTGCAAACAACGATATTATTTCCAGATGGAAATTATATTGATCAATCATAATTTAGCATATATATAAATATATTTATATATATATATATATTCACATTTCCTTATTTTCTATGTTTTAGAAAATATATGTTATTAACACTGGAAAACATTTCCATGGCTAAATTACGTATCACTATCATTCCACAACTATCAGTCCCTGACTGTAAACTAGTATGAGAACAATTCCCTAAGTACCAATCCCGAAGGTCGAAACCAACATCAGATAAACGCTTAGGAAACCATTCAACTTAACAAGTCTCCAGTCAATTTCCGATTTAGCTTAACTCCATTTCTTAACTCCCTATACATGAACATTTCATTTTCTAATTCATATTTCCAATTTCAATATTCGATTATGTTTCTGATTCTATTTGGAAAACATTTCCAAATCTTCTTTACTTGGATTTAAACAGATGTTTAAATCAACATCGCGACGACAACTCAAACCACTATAATTATTTACTAAATTCACTTAACCACTTTCACTCTCGAACCTTAACCATTTCTAAATTAAAAACGAACTCAATCAAGTGGGGGTATAACTACCTCTTAGACCTTAACTGAACAACATTTCAAATCTCGAAATAGGGTAAGTTCATCTTTTAACTCTTTAACACTTCCTTACGTAACTTCCGGATATAATTTACAAGTCCAACTCCTTTACAGAATAGTTTGATTATAACAGTGGTGTTATAATTTCCTGCTTCTGAAATATAATAACTTTAATCTAACTCTTATTTCCTAACTCGAATAAATAACGAGCAACTAATTTATCAATAGAGCCTTTCGAGATCATAATGCACTTGTGCAATTTCGGCCGAAATGGCAGAGAGCCTGTTGAACACTGGATTCATATCCATGACTAGGGCTCCTAGTTGGTTAACTATTATTCTATAGCTCTTATTCGAATAACTCCAATATAATAGCTCTTATTCGAATAACTCCAATATAATAACTCTTATTCGAATAACATACATCCGAATAACTTATATTTGATTTAACTCCTCTCGAATAACTAGATTCGATTAACTCCCTTCGAATATCTCTGATTCGATTAACTCACTTCGAATATCTCTGGTTCGATTTAACTCACTTCGAATATCTACTATATTTGTTTAACTCCTTTCTTCGAATAAACTAATATTCGATTTAACTTCTTTCTTCGAATAAACTAATATTCGATTTAACTCTAACTGATTAGCTCTAACTGTTTAACTCTAACTGATTAGCTCTAACTGTTTAACTCTAACTGATTAGCTTTAACTGATTAGCTCTAACTGTTTAACTCTAACTGATTAGCTATAATTGATTAACTCTAACTGGTTAACTCTTCGTCCTTATTCAGTTTCAGATGTCGATGTTGAAATCGATTCTTACTTCTCTATATAAGTCGTGACTTATATATATATATATTCTATTTATCCAATGATAAATATTTACTTAATTTATAAATATTATTTATAAATTAATATGCCCCATTTTCCTGTTTACTTCTTCATATAAGTTCAGACTTAAATATCTCTTTATTTATCAAAAATGAGTATTTCCTTTAATCATATCTTATTTGTTTTCCAAACAAATATCCCTTTCAATTCTTTTTGTAAATGGTTTACAAATATTTCCTATAAAATATCTTATTTATTTATCCTAAATAAATAACCCTTTTATTATCTTATTTGTTTTCCAAATAAATGAATAATTCACTTAACATGTCCTATTTATATAAATAAATATCTCATTTAATACCTCCTATTTATTTAACAAATAAATATCTCCTGTTTATCTTATTTTACTTATTCAATAAATAAATATCTCATTTATCTTATCTTATCTATTTATCCTAAATAAATAATTCACTTTATAAATATTCCATTTATAAAGATTACCCTTCAGTTATAATTCCACTTAAGAATATTCCATATTTATACATATTCCATTTATAAATAAGTTCCATTTATAAATATCTCCAATTATAAAATCATTGTTGATTTTATATATATTTTCTCTTTTATAAAATCCTTTGATTTAAAAATTATTGCCTTTTCTAAAAACCTCCTATTTATAAATATTCCAATTTATAAACATTTCTTATTTATAAATGTTCCAGTTCATAAATATTCTGTTTTCAATATCACTTTGAAAATCTCCTTTTCAACATTCCGATATTTTATGGTACTTAACACATCAAATCACGATGACCAATATCATCCAAACACATATAATCAACCACAGATTATAAACTACATCATATATCACAATATATGAAAACAATAAAATAACTGTTGAGGAATCCAGTCGGATTCCTCCAACCTGTTTCCCTGTATCCACCGATGTTACACAATATGATTATCATCACTTTTAGTTCAATATGAATTATTCTGTTAGCAGAATCAATATATATGGATTTAACGGTTTATATATATATATATATATATATATATATATATATATATATATATATATATATATATATATATATATAATTTCCACTAACTGACTAGCAGTTCAATCAAACAGTCAACACACAGTCAATCAAACAATTTTTAACAGTTCTGAATATACGTTATAAAAATAGAATTGTTCAGAGTTGGTGAGTTTTACTCACATTGGACGATCATCGTTAATAAAGATAACCATCGCTTGATTCAGACACACAATTTATTTTGCTATAAATTTTGACGGGCTCCAAATCACTCCTAGTCTGTTCCAATGGGTGTTGTACGTCCATACGGTCCTAACGGATTCAACCGTTTGAATTTCTGATAATATATGTGGAAGATATAAATTTTTACAAGTTGTTAAACTATTTAAATTAAAAACAACTGAAATCTATTTAACTTTGGGCCTCACCCCTTTGTAATTTCCTTGGCCCATTCACCTAAGTACCAGCCCAAACCCACCGAAGTCTCCTTCCTCCATATGCCGATCATGTTTTCCAGGAAAACACTCACTATTTCCAATGATTCAAGCTCCTCTTCCTCCTAAATCACTTCATTAAAAATCAAATAAAAATATGGAAAATCCTCCTCATCAACTCCTCTACTCCACCACCCCACTTTACCCAAACTCGCACCACCCAACTTTCATCCGACGTCGAGCCTCGAAGACTCTCTACAGTAACAACACCGAACCATTTCGACCCCAAACTCAACCAAAAATTCACAACAAATCCTAACTCCTTCTACAAACTCAATTCCGAAGTCCTAGTGACAAATCAATGCTCCACTTTTGCTAAATGTTGAACCCTAGTTACCGACGGAAATGCCCAATACCCAGAACCATGAATCGCAGTTCACAAAATGGTATTGGATTGAAGAGCAAATGATAGGGATTGAGAATATATATGTATAAAGATTTATATAATTTCATTTGAGAATCGAAGAATTTTTTAAGGTCGAATTCATTTTCTGGAGAGGAGATAAGTTACGGCGGATTTTGCCTTGACTTGTGAATTAGGTTTAGGAAGATTATTAACGGTGTTATATAGGATTTAGATTTTTGAGGCAATCGTTTCTCCATGTTTTTCTCTTCTTTCTTGCGGACGAGAATAAGTGGAAGTGAATGAAGAACGTGGCTTAGGAGGAGTCATAACCATTTTATATATTTTGTTTTTAAAAAGTTATGAACCTCGATTTGCTCCATTCCGCTTACGTACGGCAGCTACGGACAGAAATGAAAACGCCATGGTGATGAGTAAGGTACCACGATTTCAATAATATAAAAATATCGGTAGATTAACTCATATTGTGAAACCTCGAAATGTTGATTACCGGGTGCAAAATACTCCAAATAAAAAGTTGCTTATTTAATTAATTAAACATTTCCATAAAATTCTAAAAATTAAATTATCGTTATGTCTCAAAAGAACCTTGTCTAAATTTAAACCTGATCTCTAGTTATATCGAATAAACCGTTACGGTCGATAAACGATTCTATAGTGACTATTTTAAAATTTGATTTGGACATATCTCAAAATCTACACGACGAAATCCCGATTTTTCTCTTCCACTAGAAAAATATACTTCACCAGCTCCAAACGTTTCTTGTTTCACAGAAATCCGGCATAAAACGAATCCTGTACCTTCAGTTGAAGTTCATATCGCCAAATAACGAACTACCGCGCCATTTCAAGCTCGATTTTAATTATAATATAATTATACGTTCAAATTGTCATTATTTAAATATATTCGTTATTCTAATTCAAATTCTAAGCTGAATTAAATAATTTGAATTGCCCAGTTCACATCATATTGTCAATTCACTATTTCTGATTATTCCAGAATTAAATATATTATTTAATTTATTATTTTAATTAAATATTCATCATTATTTAATTCAATGACCATGAAATCCTTTTAATCACCTTTTAAATAATTAAATAAATTAATTATAATATCGCTGAAAATGCGGGTCATTACATTCTTCCCTACTTAAAATAATTTCATCCTCGAAATTGCTAAGTTATAAAACAAACTATATCGACTGGTTAGAACTTATTTATTTACTTCTAAATCTTCAATTTTAACTGAGCCAATTTAATTTCAATTAAATTATTTATTTATTCTTACCAACGAAAATTTTCAAAAATCCTGAAAATTTTCTAACACCTTAACTTTTCGAAAAATTTCGCCAGCACCTCCTTTGTACTGGTCACTAGGTCAAACTCCAACTCGCCTCTCTGGGCCATCTCCAGCCCAAAAGAAAATCAAACAGCCAAGCGGACTGCCAATTCGGCTCATCAAAATCTCAAACTCATATATAATATAAACTGGTACCTTTTTGTCGGGTATATCATTATCTCCTTTCGTCTGCTGTCAGTTCACCATATACCAATGTCAACCCAATCAAACTCCAATATGTTTTTATCCACAAATCCAACCATTCACTTATACCTAAGTCGAATTCAATTTCAAATCCATGCCATTACCAATTTCAAATTCTTAACTTACCAGTCCAATATAATTCCAGATTATCTCTAATCAAGTCTAATTCTACTTGACACCAATCTATTTCAATATGATTTTCACTTAACTGGCTTTTAATTCAATCTCAATTCTATTGGCTTTTACAAATTCTACTTTAATTTGTTTTAATTCAAACAACCTTTTCCTAGGAGTTTTAAACAGCTTTGTTTTTCTAAAAACCCAAACTTTCCTTTGTAGGATTCAAACAACTTGTTTTTCTAAACAATTTCAAAAAAAAATTCGTTTGGTAGTAATCCGTCACTCAACAACTCGAAAATGAACACTGCTGATGCAGCTGTCGTCATCATAATTTATTTTCCAGCGATCGAAGTGAGTTAAATACTATATCAGCTTTCAAAACCATTTCTAAACATTTCAGCTTTGAAATATATTTCAAAATATAATTCACACTCCTTGTAAAACAATTTAAAATTTTCCCAGGATTTTAAATTTTCCTTATATTTAATCCAAGTCTATTTACATACTCTGTTTCAAATTTCCAGAGTTTTAATTTCAATTCTGATTCAAATTCAGATTTAATTCATTTCAATTTCATATATTTCACTTATATGAATTCTGATTGGTTATATATAACCATTTCACATTTTATAATCTTATCTGATTATAATCACAACCAATATAAATCCTTTATATCAAAATATAATTTGGGTAAAATTATTTCGTTTACACTCTATTCAAAGCATACCATGACAGTTCATCGTATTCGAGTGTTTAGAAGCTCCCACCGATACAGTGGATCAAACTGATTGACCATAACACATAAACAACTCAACCAATAAATCTCCACAATATAAAACAATTTTTATATCAATAACAAATAAGTTCACTCGTATATATACCCTCAACTCAATCTAGGGTATTACTAACCCTATCTCTACCGAGTCACGCCACAGAGCCAAGGTAATACTTAACCTTAAGCTCTGATACCAACTGTAATAACCTGAAAATTAGCGACCGTGGTTACCCGATATACAACACATATCGAACATCAAGAGTCGAAAATACCGGATGGTTAATGAAAGAAATTAGAGGGTGAGAATATATAAGATAGAAACTTAGAATAGAAGAAGAAGAAGAAGAAGAAGAAGAACACAACATCGGAGTAACACGAACCTCACAGCGGAACGAATAACATATAATATATAACATAAGTTTGAAATATACGTCTGTACTTGAGTATACATATCATTATCAAAGTACAGTACTTACAACACAGCGGAAATAACTATAGCCATAAAATTCTAAAGCCTCCTGCTCCAAGCTCTCCTGGTATATCTGTAAAATCCTGACTACTTGACTGCCCGTACAAAATTGGGCACCCAAGAGTTTAGGGAAAACAAACAAAATAAACTCCGGGTCAGTCATGGGACTGGTATGAGTAAAACAGTTTAAAACAGTTTGAGCAATACAACGATATCTCATAAGACCACGCCGTATAATGGAACGGGTTTTTCCCTTATGAGAATCCAAAACATTTCGATTTAATTTTCAAAATCCTTTTGAAACAAAATGATGATCTTTATATCAAAACTGTATTAATATTATAATAATGTCTATCAACCACAATATAAAAATCATCTTGCTGAAGACTTTTATCTCACGTTCCACATATATAATATGTAATCAAAACCGCAAGCACGTATTGGGTAATGGTTTCCAACTATGACAAGGTATGGAACCACCTTTCGCTAGTGTACCTCTAGAGAGGAATACACTGGGTTCAACAAGAATATCTTGCAACCCGGCCACACATGACCGACCACTCATTTCGCTTGAGTGTATCGAATGTATATCACCAACGGTTGGGATCAGCAACCGTTTCCCGAATGGGATATCATCGACAATAGATTTTTAGAAGTAAATGAAACTCTAGATCAGGTTATTATACACCCTAATAGGTGCGACCTACATAGCCATGCTGCCTGCCCGATTTATGTCATTTACCGGATGTGAGGCTAGAAGATACGCTTATCTTTTCACATGCCACATCTTCATTCACTCAGAATGTCACAACGTCATACCCGCCAAATCATAAATTGGTTTCCCCAAAAATACCACGGGTATACATCTAAGAGAAACGAATTCCTCTGCCACAAAATGTGAATACGTTTGAAGAGATCAACTTACGCAATTTATCAGATATACTCTGTCAGACCTTCGTCCATACAAGTTGTCCTAGGACTGGACAAACCGAAGGCACTATTCAGTACATCCATCTTAGGCAATCTTTACCTAAGATTTATACAACAGCCCTTGCAGTTTACTCCGTCTTCAATATATTCAGCGTACTTGATTCGCAAATGCTTATGCCAATACGGAGTGGTTGTTCGGATAATAATCCAACCGGTCTCTCCATATTAACAATGTTAAAATGGTCAAAACTTTGATAGTCTGTGATTTAACTATCAAAGAAAAACACGTGTGCAAACAACGATATTATTTCCAGATGGAAATTATATCGATCAATCATAATTTAACATATATATAAATATATTTATATATATATATTCACATTTCCTTATTTTCTATGTTTTAGAAAATATATGTTATTAACACTGGAAAACATTTCCATGGCTAAATTACGTATCACTATCATTCCATAACTATCAGTCCCTGACTGTAAACTAGTATGAGAACAATTCCCTAAGTACCAATCCCGAAGGTCGATACCAACATCAGATAGACACTTAGGAAACCATTCAACTTTACAAGTCTCCAGTCAATTTCTGATTTTGCTTAACTCCATTTCTTAACTCCTTATACATGAACATTTCCTTTTCTAATTCATATTTCCAATTTCAATATTTGATTACGTTTCTGATTCTATTTGGAAAACAATTCCAAATCTTCTTTACTTGGATTTAAACAGATGTTTAAATCAACATCGCGACGACAACTCTTATTTACTAAATTCACTTAACCACTTTCACTCTCGAACCTTAACCATTTCTAAATTAAAAACGAAGTCAATCAAGTTGGGGTATAACTACCTCTCAGACCTTAACTGAACAACATTTCAAATCTCGAAATAGGGTAAGTTCATCTTTTAACTCTTTAACACTTCCTTACGTAACTTCCGGATATAATTTACGAGTCCAACTCCTTTACAGAATCATTTGATTATAACAGTGGTGTTATAATTTCCTGCTTCTGAAATATAATAACTTTAATCTGTTGTATATAACGGTGTTGTATACACAATTATATGATTTTTTGTTTGATGATAACAACCAGATATTTATTATTTTAAATGTGTTTGTTACTGTACTGTTTTCATATATCATCACAGACAGGAATATAATATTTATATTCAAATAAAATACAACTGTACAGACATTCAGATATTTACACAATATTTTGTTTAAATATAATATTTTATTTCAATGTTCAAACAGTACAGTTTTACAACTCCACTATTTGTACACTTCACTAATATTTCACATTTCATATACATTCACAGAATATTGTACTCGTAAATAAATTAAATACGATAGGCAAATTTGTTTGGACATAATAAAATAATATTTTATTTCAATCAAATTTGTTTATTACAAATTTTAGAACAATTTTTCTCATTTTGTACATTTGTTCCTCACTACAACGCTCATCACTCTAGTATACAGTCATTGCCTCACTACAGCATTTCATTCATTCATATTGCAATTATGGCACACACACACACACAAAAAAACATTTTTTTCTGTTCACAAGTGTACAAATCAGCATGCCAAAGAATAAAGCAAGAAGCCAGGTATACAAGCAGGTAATGTTCACAAGTGTACAACAACGAAAAAGGGCATGTTTCAATTCATTTTTTTTAACATGTGAAAATTTGGCAACTACAAAGGTATATATGACAAACCACTCAAAAGTTTTCCAGCAATACATAATGCAAATGTTATTTTTTAGAAAATCTTCTTCATTCAATGTTTCTTTTTAAAACAAATGAAAAGAGCATGCATTTTTCACAGGTGGCATGATAGTTTTTGGGCAAAGAAATTAAATTTCCTTTCTGATTTACTAATTTATCACAAGTGCAAATCTTGTATACATGCAAGAAAGGAAGGAAAAATTTTCCATTATTATTCACTATTTTGAATAATTGGAAACAAATTCAAGTTTGCATACTGTCTTACACATATGAAGATTGACAACAGTGTAATGAAAAAAAAAATTATTTCCAAAATTTAGCATGGAAGACAATTTTGGAAATATATGTTTTTTTTCAAATGGCATGAATCAGGCAGGTTCATGTAAACAATTTAATGCTTGAATTATTGCAAAAAAAATGCATGGAAACTTGAATGCCCACAAACATTATTTGTTTGTTTTTATGGCTTGGAAACATTTCAACAATTTTCAGATATTAAGCATGTGCTTTCAATCACGCATTTCAGGACAAGGAAGAAAATAATAAATGATTCCTTGAATGCTATGACAAAAGGAAAGCAATAAAATTGTCATTCAAGAAAGCTTCTAGAAATTATAGTGGGCAAATTTCTTTTCAATATTTGTTGGCAAGTTTATTTCTTCATTCAATTCGTGCGAAAAAAAAAAAAAATCCTTGTGCATATTAAATGATGAACACATTTATGGCAAGAAATTAATTCTTTTCCAGTAATGCAAACATGGCAACAGTTTTTTTGACCATGCAAAAGAACAGGAAAATGATGGAGTTAATATACACATGATAGGCATTATTTGTTTCCAGTTTTCATTCAAGAATTTTTTGTTGCAAGAAATGTTTTACAGCAATTAAATGGTTTCCAGAAAAATAAACCATTTATGTTTTCCAAAATCACACAATAACATTTCTGGCAACACCTAAATGGTTTCATGAAATCACAGTGGACATATTCCAATGATTCCCAGTTTTAAATTATATTTAAAACGGGATAGCAATTTCATCTGTGGCAATAGTTAATGGAGCAAACCAAGGTCATAAATGTATATCATCAGCTTAAATGTGCAAGGCATTGTTTTATTTTCAGGAAAATCAGAGGAGTAATATTTGGAAAGAAATCATATTGTTTGGGCATAAATAGGTTTGATTTCTTTCTGTAAATCATTCAGTACTCAAGTGAATAAAGGCAACAATTCGAAATCAAATCATGTGTGGATTCGTTCAAAGGAGAAAAATCAGGCATCTCCACATATCCAGATTTAATCAAGCATGGGAAGAATTTGGCAAGTATGAAATCAAGGTCAAAGATTATATTTCCAGATTCATTCAAAAGGGGCAACACAAAATCGAAGCCAAGACACTAGCCGAAATCAGAGCATTAATAGGATTCTATAATCCTATTTAATCACCACTTCATTACAGGCATTAGAGCATCGAAAAACCAAAAAGCAACAACTCAAAAAGAAAACAAGTTCAAATCAGTACTACTCACTTTGTTTTCGATCGCAACCTCAGCCAAATCATCGACGAAGAACAACGTTAAAGATCATCAGAGAATCGTTTTTTTTTTTTTTTGCAATCGAAGTCGATTTGATTTGGGGCAAAACCCTACTTTATTTTCTCAGCCACCATCAACAAAGAGGAGAGCAAGTTTTTTTGACAAAGCAAAGTGGCAGGCCTATATTACTTTAGACAAAGGGGGTTTTATTGTTTTTATTGTTTATTTCTTTTGTAATCGTTCAAACAGTTTTCTAGAGTCTATAAAATTCTAGGGGAATCCAGTTAGGGTGTTAACTGGCAGTTTACTAGCGTCTGTAAAACTAGGGGAAATCTGGTCTAGGGGATATAGACCAGTCTAGAGTTTTGAGCGTAGGGTTAGAATAGGAGCGAGGGGTTCGCAAGTTTACATGGTCTTGTAAGCGGGATCTGTTCTATCACCTAGTAGAAACTTTAGGAATGCAACAGTAGGCAGAGTCTTGCCGAAGCTGGGTATCTCTGTGTGTTATTTTCTTTTTTCTTTTTATTTCTGCTGCATTTTGTGATCTGATGCTAGGTATCTCTGTGTGTTATTTTCTTAGGTATCTCTGTGTGTTATTTTCTTTTTGCTTTTTATTTATCTCTTGTTGTCAGACCTTAGAGAGTCAGTCCAGTCGTATTCCATCTATTTTTAATGGTACAGATTTTGTAAATTGGAGATCAGAAATGAAATCTTATTTAAAATTTGTTGATATTAAATGTTGGAATAGTGTTATAAATGGGTATGATATTGTAAATAGGAATGATATTGGATTTAATACTCGTGCTATTCATATCCTATATTCTTATATTGATGATGTACAATATAGTCTTATCTCCCATTGTTTGACCGCGCAGGAAATCTGGACAACTCTCAACACGCTATATGGAAAAGAAGACAACAGCTCAAAACCCCAGAAGGTCAACTCAGTTTCAGAGTTGTGCCTAACAGGTTGTACAGATGGAAATCCAGATGGAGACTCAACTGGAGATCCTTCTTGTAAAGATTTAATTTCTCGCTTAAATGGTTTAACTGAATCTGTTGAGAAACTAAAGTCTAAAAATAAAATTCTGAAATCTGAAAAACTAGAGTTGATTTGCAAAAATAATTTTTTGGAATCAAAGCTTAAAATTGTCAAGAAGTATTCAAATTCTAATTGCAAAAATTGTTTAAATTTGAAAAATGATCTTGTTCATCAAAATAAACATATTCAAAAACTTGAGAGCGAAATTCTGATTTTAAAAGAGAACAAGATAGAGCTTGAAAGCACAAACAATTGTTTGCAACAAGAATTTGAAAATTTCAAGACGATTGAAAATTCCAAATATATTTTTGCTGAAAAACAAAGCTTGTTGAAAACTGATTCTATTCTGAATGAGCTAGAAAGTGAGATTGAAAAACTTAGAAATTTGAATATGAGAGTCGAAAACGTTTTGAATTTGAAATTGCTGAATCCCAAACCAAAATTAAATTGCTTAGTGATGAAAATTTGGTTTTGAAAACTGATTTTGAAAAGAGTAAGATCACTGAAAATCATTGTTCAGATTTAATGAAAGAAAACGGTGACCTTAAAAATGAAATTCAACGACTTGAAACAACATTGACTAAATTTTCTAACGGTGAAAAATCTTTAAATATGTTGTTGAAAAATCAGTTTTCTTCAGGAAACAAAAGTGGACTCGGCTTTGGAAAATTTGATGTTTTTGAAAAGAGAAGTTCAAAAGATTTTAAAAATCCTTCAACCTTCTTTGAAAAGAATCGACTTGATAATCTGAACTTTGATAATTTCAAAGGATTTTTCAATCGAAAGAAAAATGTAAACTTGTTTAGAAACAACTCTGTTTGGACCCCAAAAAGAAACAAAATGAATTCGTCTAAATTCAAACAGATCCGGATCCCTAAAGGCACTTTGATAAATTCTGATGGGTTGCTTTTTAAACAAGTTTAGGTACCGAAAGTCCAACACACAACTGTGAGTGGTTTCACTAATTTTGTTAGACCACTCAATCCCCTAAACACTTAGGTACTGGAGGTGGCTGAGGAACTGCTATTCAAAGGAGATTCAAATTCAAACTGTTTTATGGTTCTGTATCATTCACAGTTCCTCCAGCCAGGATTGCTGAGTCGGAGATTCTGGTTTACATGGATTTCATGTATAATCTCTGAACTCAACTTTGTAATTATTATTTTTGTTTATTCTTTCTTCTATCCTTTCTATTTTTGTTTTTGTTTTGATTTGTCACTGTCATATCATTGTAACTTCTTGGGCTTCCTTAACTTCCAATTGCAGTAATCATGATCTTCTGGAAATTTGCTTTGTTTAAATAGAACTCTGATGTTATACTCTTTCTAGATCTTGAATTTTTAAACTTGTAAATATCTGCAATTGTTTTGAAGTTTATTTTCTGATTTATGAATTCATAATAGTGTTGATGTATTCATGTCATATCTTGAACACTATTATTTTGAATTCTAAATTTTGAAGATCTGAATAATTAATGAAATTTCACACACTTATGCTGTTTTGAGTTTCTTCCAATTAATTTTGGAAATGCTTAAAATATTATACTCATTACAGTACACTCTGTTATTTATCAGTTGTGATAATTTCAGAAATTTTCAGATTGGCTTGAATATGTTAAATTGTCTTGAATCAGTGATACATCTTGAAATTTCATCGTTATTCATGATTATTATGATTGAAATTAGCTTTGTTTGAAATCCTTTGAGATTCTAGATATTTAGAATATCACACACCACTTAAATTTTATATTATCAATCTTGTGTGAATAATTCTTTATATCTCAAACTTGACATTGTTTCAAGTGATTTCAAATAAATTATTCTTAAGTTTTTGGATCATGAATATCTCTCAAACTTGATGTAAATGATCTAAATTTTTTCTTTGGGCTTGTCAGAAATAATTTGGAAAAATTCTTTGACAATTCGGTCTTGAATTTCTCTGTTATTTCATGGTTATTTGATTTAAATATTTGTTTGTTTAAAATCATTTGAAATTATTGATTTATTAAATCTCACACATATCTCGAATCAAAAATTTATAAATTGGTGTGATTGATTTATTAAATCCTGATATTTTCATTTTCTTCAAATGATTTAAAATAAACGGTATTTTTAATCTTGGATCGTGAATCATATTCTGTGACCATCAGAAATGTCTTGACAAGTGTGCTTTGAAACTATTTTGGTGCTGCTCTGATACTGTTTTGAAAAATGCTTGTTTTGAAATCATGCTGCTCTGATTAAAAGAAATTGGTTTGTAAATATTTTTGGTGACTGCCTGCTTTGGTATCAAATATATACCATGCTCTGATAAATGGAATATGAGTGCTTGAGTTACTTGCTTTTTGTAATTAAGTTTTTTTTGTTGACTAAGATACCCTTGTATAGCCACCAGTGTCATTTTAAAAATCCTCATTAATAGACACTACAAGTGGTATCAGATTAGGAAGTGTTGAATTTTTTTTTAATTCTCGTCATGTATATATTTCTTAATCCCTCATGTCTTGTATAGATCTTCATATTCCTCTTGTAATTGATTTTCAATTTTAAATTATTTATTGATTATTCACTTAGAAATTGAAATCAATATCCAGAATTGAACTGTATTTATAATTCATCAAAATTATTAACGGATTTTGAAATTGTGATGAATTATGACTGAAGTATAATACACAACAAGAGGAGATTTTTATTTGGATTTTCATGATAGTTGAATATTTATTATAATATCTTTGAACTGGCAGTTATTTCACGACCATCTTCATTATCTTTCATCTTTCTACCATCCATCGTAATATTATATTAATGTGGAGAGTTAAATTTTTTTATATAAAAAAAATCATCTTGAATAAACAGTGAAAATATTTGTGATGGAATTGTGGTTATGTTATTATTCAGAATTAGTGATAATTGAAAATTTTCAATGATTCCAGTACAGTCAAGCATATTTCATAATATAATTAATTTAAAAATTTTATTTCACAGCCCATTTCTGTACCTACCACATTTTCTATCATCCATATATTGGTTTTATATACCGAGGAGCTTTTCCTTTCAAATATGAAATGACAAATATAATTAATACATAAGTGTGTCTCTAACCTCATTTAAAAATCCAAGCTCTGGTCATGCATGGTTAAGAGACAACTTATAATTTAAGCTGCGACTGACCTCATTTAAAAATCCAAGCTCTGGTTATGCGTGGTCAGGGTGCTCTTAAATAAAAGATAAAAGAAAAGGAAATAATATGCTAAATTGAAATTAATATGAAATTCTCCTTGGTGTATATAAAAACCAGCCTATCAATCCATCTTTCTAATATGCGAAATGTGTTGAAATCTTATGAAGTATTATGATTTGTTGATTGGTTGCTATTGGGATTTGAGATTATGCGATTTTGTCACTTAAATTGAATTATTGACTATAGTCCAAATCCATCTCTATTTTTGTGCTTTAATTTTATAAAATTCTTTTGGAAAATAATTGGAAATCATATTTTTGTAACTCTCTCCATTATATAAATTTCATCGTAAATCCGTCATTCTCTACAATGTGAAATATGCCACCAGTTCTCAGTTTATTATGATTTTTGTTTGACTGATTGAGATTTATGATGACACTTCTTCCTCTTAAGCTGATATTGTATTTGTTAGTCATTTTTCATCTATATTTTATATTCTATATCCTTTTGATGATGACAAAAGGGGGAGAATGGATTGAGATTTTGATTTATGAGTGAATATTTTATAACTATTTTAATTTTGAAAATTCATTCATTTTTCATTCTTTTCACTCATGCACAGTTGTAGGGGGAGCTAATAAATAGGGGGAGTTCAATATTCACTGACAAACACATTTGTTGTGCTCAAAATCTTATATTTGTTTGTCATCATCAAAAGGGGGAGATTGTTGTATATAACGGTGTTGTATACACAATTATATGATTTTTTGTTTGATGATAACAACCAAATATTTATTATTTTAAATGTGTTTGTTACTGTACTGTTTTCATATATCATCACAGACAGGAATATAATATTTATATTCAAATAAAATACAATTGTACAGACATTCAGATATTTACACAGTATTTTGTTTAGATATAATATTTTATTTCTATTTTCAAACAGTACAGTTTTACAACTCCACTATTTGTACACTTCACTAATATTTCACATTTCATATACATTCACAGAATATTGTACTCGTAAATAAATTAAATACGATAGGCAAATTTGTTTGGACATAATAAAATAATATTTTATTTCAATCAAATTTGTTTATTACAAATATTAGAACAATTTTTCTCATTTTGTACATTTGTTCCTCACTACAACGCTCATCACTCTAGTATACAGTCATTGCCTCACTACAGCATTTCATTCATTCATATTGCAATTATGGCACACACACACAAAAAAAAAAAACATTTTTTTCTGTTCACAAGTGTACAAATTAGCATGCCAAAGAACAAAGCAAGAAGCCAGGTATACAAGCAGGTAATGTTCACAAGTGTACAACAACGAAAAAGGGCACGTTTCAATTCATTTTTTTTAACTTGTGAAAATTTGGCAACTACAAAGGTATATATGACAAACCACTCAAAAGTTTTCCAGCAATACATAATGGAAATGTTATTTTTTAGAAAATCTTCTTCATTCAATGTTTCTTTTTAAAACAAATGAAAAGAGCATGCATTTTTCACAGGTGGCATGATAGTTTTTGGGCAAAGAAATTAAATTTCCTTTCGTGATTTACTAATTTATCACAAGTGCAAATCTTGTATACATGCAAGAAAGGAAGGAAAAATTTTCCATTATTATTCACTATTTTGAATAATTGGAAACAAATTCAAGTTTGCATACTGTCTTACACATATGAAGATTGACAACAGCGTAATGAAAAAAAAAATTATTTCAAAAATTTAGCATGGAAGACAATTTTGGAAATATATGTTTTTTTTCAAATGGCATGAATCAGGCAGGTTCATGTAAACAATTTAATGCTTAAATTATTGCAAAAAAAATGCATGGAAACTTGAATGCCCACAAACATTATTTGTTTGTTTTTATGGCTTGGAAACATTTCAACAATTTTCAGATATTAAGCATGTGCTTTCAATCACGCATTTCAGGACAAGGAAGAAAATAATAAATGATTCCTTGAATGCTATGACAAAAGGAAAGCAATAAAATTGTCATTCAAGAAAGCTTCCAGAAATTACATTGGGCAAATTTCTTTTCAATATTTGTTGGCAAGTTTATTTCTTCATTCAATTCATGCACAAAAAAAAATCCTTGTGCATATTAAATGATGAACACATTTATGGCAAGAAATTAATTCTTTTCCAGTAATGCAAACAGGGCAATAGTTTTTTTGACCATGCAAAAGAACAGGAAAATGATGGAGTTAATATACACATGATAGGCATTATTTGTTTCCAGTTTTCATTCAAGAATTTTTTGTGGCAAGAAATGTTTTACAGCAACTAAATGGTTTCCAGAAAAATAAACCATTTATGTTTTCCAAAATCACACAAGAACATTTCTGGCAACTCCTAAATGGTTTCATGAAATCACAGTGGACATATTCCAATGATTCCCAGTTTTAAATTATATTTAAAATGGGAAAGCAATTTCATTTGTGGCAATAGTTAATGGAGCAAACCAAGGTCATAAATGTATATCATCAGCTTAAATGTGCAAGGCATTGTTTTATTTTCAGGAAAATCAGAGGAGTAATATTTGGAAAGAAATCATATTGTTTGGGCATAAATAGGTTTGATTTTTTTCTGTAAATCATTCAGTACTCAAGTGAATAAAAGCAACAATTCGAAATCAAATCATGTGTGGATTCGTTCAAAGGAGCAAAATCAGGCATCTCCATATATCCAGATTTAATCAAGCATGGGAAGAATTTGGCAAGTATGAAATTAAGGTCAAAGATTATATTTCCAGATTCATTCAAAAGGGGCAACACAAAATCGAAGCCAAGACACTAGCCGAAATCAGAGCATTAATAGGATTCTATAATCCTTTTTAATCACCACTTCATTACAGGCATTAGAGCATCGAAAAACCAAAAAGCAACAACTCAAAAAGAAAACAAGTTCAAATCAGTACTACTCACTTTGTTTTCGATCGCAACCTCAGCCAAATCATCGACGAAGAACAACGTTAAAGATCATCAGAGAATCGTTTTTTTTTTTTTTTTGCAATCGAAGTCGATTTGATTTGGGGCAAAACCCTACTTTATTTTCTCAGCCACCATCAACAAAGAGGAGAGCAAGTTTTTTTGACAAAGCAAAGTGGCAGGCCTATATTACTTTAGACAAAGGGGGTTTTATTGTTTTTATTGTTTATTTCTTTTGTAATCGTTCAAATAGTTTTCTAGAGTCTGTAAAATTCTAGGGGGATCCAGTTAGGGTGTTAACTGGCAGTTTACTAGCATCTGTAAAACTAGGGGAAATCTGGTCTAGGGGATATAGACCAGTCTAGAGTTTTGAGCGTAGGGTTAGAATACGAGCGAGGGGTTCGCAAGTTTACATGGTCTTGTAAGCGGGATCTGTTCTATCACCTAGTATAAACTTTAGGAATGCAGCAGTAGGCAGAGTCTTGCCGAAGCTGGGTATCTCTGTGTGTTATTTTCTTTTTGCTTTTTATTTCTGCTGCATTTTGTGATCTGATATTTTTTTATATCTCGCTTAATTTTCAATAAACCCTATTCACCCCCCCTCTAGGGTTAATCTAGATCCAACATAATCTAACTCTTATTTCCTAACTCGAATAAATAACGAATAACTAATTTATCAACTCCTTTTTGGTTAACTCTTATTCTATAACTCTTATTCGAATAACTCCAATCTAATAACTCTTATTCGAATAACTTACATCAAAATAACTTATATTTGATTTAACTCCTGTCGAATAACTAGATTCGATTAACTCCCTTCGAATATCTCTGATTCGATTAACTCACTTCGAATATCTCTGATTCGATTTAACTCACTTCGAATATCTACTATATTCGTTTAACTCCTTTCTTTGAATTTTTTTTATTCGATTTAACTTCTTTCTTCGAATAAACTAATATTCGATTTAACTCTAACTGAATAACTCTAACTGATTATCTCTAACTATTTAACTTTAACTGATTAGCTCTAACTGTTTAATTCTAACTAATTAGCCGTAACTGATTAGCTCTAACTGTTTAACACTAACTGATTAGCTCTAACTGATTAACTCTAACTGGTTAACTCTTCGTCCTTATTCAGTTTTAGATGTCGATGTTGAAATCAATTCTTACTTCTCTATATAAGTCCCGACTTATATATATATTCTATTTATCCAATGATAAATATTTACTTAATTTATATATATTATTTATAAATTAATATGCCCCATTTTCCTGTTTACTTCTTCATATAAGTTCAGACTTTTATATCTCTTTATTTATCAAAAGATGAATATTTCCTTTAATCATATCTTATTTGTTTTCCAAACAAATATGCCTTTCAAGTCTTTTTGTAAATGGTTTACAAATATTTCCTATAAAATATCTTATTTATTTATCCTAAATAAATAACCCCTTTTATTATCTTATTTTTTTCCCAATAAATAAATAATTCACTTAACATGTCCTATTTATATAAATAAATATCTCATTTAATACCTCCTATTTATTTAACAAAAAAATATCTCATTTAATACCTCCTATTTATTTAACAAATAAATATCTCCTGTTTATCTTATTCTACTTATTCAATAAATAAATATCTCATTTATCTTATCTTATTTATCCTAAATAAATAATTCACTTTATAAATATTCCATTTATAAAGATTACCCTTCAGTTATAATTCCACTTAACAATATTCCCTATTTATAAATATTCCATTTATAAATAAGTTCCATTTATAAATATCTCCATTTATAAATATCTCCATTTATAAAATCTTTGACGATTTTATAAATATTTTCTCTTTTATAAAACCCTTTGATTTAAAAATTATTCCCTTTTCTAAAAACCTCTTATTTATAAATATTCCAATTCATAAACATTTCTTAATTATAAATGTTCCTGTTTATAAATATTCTGTTTTCAATATCACTTTGAAAATTTCCTTTTCCCATTTCGATATTTTATGGTACTTAACACATCAAATCACGATGACCAATATCATCCAAACACATATAATCAACCATAGATTATAAACTACATCATATATCATAATATATGAAAAACAATAAAATAACTGTTGAGGAATCCAGTCGGATTCCTCCAACGTGTTTCCCTGTATCCACAGATGTTACACAATATGATTATCATCACTTTCAGTTCAATATGAATTATTCTGTTAACATAATCAATATATATGGATTTAACAGTTTATATATATATATATATATAATTTCCACTAACTGACTAGTAGTTCAATCAAACAGTCAACACACAGTCAATCAGACAATTTTTAACAGTTCTGAATATACGTTATAAAAATAGAACTGTTCAGAGTTGGTGAGTTTTACTCACATTGGACGATCATCTAAATAAAGATAACCATCGCTTGATTCAGACACACAATTTATTTTGCTATAAATTGTGACGGGCTCCAATTCACTCACAGTCAGTTCCATTGGGTAGTGTCCGTCCATACGGTCCTAACGGATTCAACCGTTCGAATTTCTGATAATATATGTGGAAGATATAAATTTTTACAAGTTGTTAAACTATTTAAATTAAAAACAACTTAAATCTATTTAACTTTGGGCCTCACCCCTTTGTAATTTCCTTGGCCCATTCACCCAAGTACCAGCCCAAACCCACCGAAGTCTCCTTCCTCCATATGTCGATCGTGTTTTGCAGGAAAACACTCACCATTTCCAATGATTCAAGCTTCTCTTCCTCCTAAATCAATTCATTAAAAATCAAATAAAAATATGCAAAATCCTCCTCATCAACTCCTCTACTCCACCACCCCACTTTACCCAAACTAGAACCACCCTACTTTCATCCGACGTCGAGCCTCGAAGACTCTCTACAATAACAGCACCGAACCATTTCGACCCCAAACTCAACCAAAAATTCACAACAAATGCTAACACCTTATACAAACTCAATTCCGAAGTCCTACTGACAAATCAATGCTCCACTTTTGCCAAATGTTGAAACTTAGTAACCGACGGAAATGCCCAATACCCAGAACCATGAATCGCAGTTCACAAAAATGGTATTGGATCGAAGAGAAAATGATAGGGATTGAGAATATATATGTATAAAGATTTATATAATTTCATTTGATAATCTAAGAATTTTTGAAGGTCGAATTCATTTTCTGGAGAGGAGATAATTTACGGCAGATTTTGCCTTGACTTGTGAATTAGGTTTAGGAAGATTATTAACGGTGTTATATAGGATTTAGATTTTTGAGGCAATCGTTTCTCCACGTTTTTCTCTTCTTTCTTGCGGACGAGAATAAGTGGAAGTGAATGAAGAACGTGGCCTAGGAGGAGTCATAACCATTTTATGTATTTTGTTTTTAAAATGTTTTGAACCTCGATTTGCTCCATTCCGCTTACGTACGGCTGCTACGGACAGAAATCAAAACACCATGGTGATGAGTAAGGTTCCACGATATCAATAATAGAAAAATACCAGTAGATTAACTCATATTGTGAAACCTCAAAATATTGATTACCAGGTGCAAAATACTCCAAATAAAAAGTTGCTTATTTAATTAATTAAAAATTTCCATAAAATTCTAAAAATTAAATTATCGTTATGTCTCAAAAGAACCTTGTCTAAATTCAAACCCGATCTCCAGTTATATCGAATAAACCATTCCGGTCGATAAATGATTCTATAGTGACTATTTTAAAATTTGATTTGGACATATCTCAAAATCTACACGACGAAATCCCGATTTTTCTCTTCCACTAGAAAAATATATTTCACCAGCTCCGAGCGTTTCTTGTTTCACAGAAATCCGGCTTAAAACGAATCTTGTACCTTCAGTTGAAGTTCAAATCGCCAAATAACGAACTACCGCGCCATTTCAAGCTCGATTTTAATTATAATATAATTATACGTTCAAACTGTCGTTATTTAAATATATTCGTTATTCTAATTCAAAATCTAAGCTGAATTAAATAATTTGAATTGCCCAGTTCACATCATATTGTCAATTCACTATTTCTGATTATTCCAGAATTAAATATATTATTTAATTTATTATTTTAATTAAGTATTCACCATTATTTAATTCAATGACCATGAAATCCTTTTAATCACCTTTTAAATAATTAAATAAATTAATTATTATATCGCTGAAAATGCGGGTCATTACAGCAAAATTGAATTGGACATATCTCAAAATCTACAACACGAAATCTATTTTTTTCTCTTGCAGTGGAAAACTATATTCCCATAGATCCCGAAGATTATTGTTTCATAGAATTCCGAGTTATATTGGATCATATACATTCATTTAAACTTCGATTCAGAAAATTACAAACTACCACTATGCAACGTGCTCGTTTTAATTAATTTCTCAAAATAAACTTAAAATTCTAAGTGATCTCCCCTACTTAGACTCTTGAAAATAAACGTGGATGGTGCGTGCACTCATCACCATAGGAAATGGCACCCGAGGTCAACCCACAACGGGCCTGGGTCGACCTATGGGTCGACCTAAGTTGGTGGGTGGACCTATGGGTCGACCCTAGGGTCGACACAATGTGGTGGGTGGACCAGTGGGTTAACCCAAGGGTCGGTGGGTGGACCTATGGGTCGACCCACCAAAATCCGACGAGAGTTTTAAAGTGCAAATTTGGATTGTTTTGTGGCCAGATTCATGTTGACTTAACGCTACATGTACGGTATGCATTGTAAACCTAGAATCTAAAGGATGAGGTTGACTTTGTAACTCGATAAATAGATGGCTTCCCCCATTCCCAATTCACACAAATTCTTCATATCTCTTTCTGCATCCATGAAATTATTCTAAAAATTATAAACATATAATGGGGGAATGTTGCTAGAGATTGGATCAAACAAAGGGAACATCAAGACTTGCATACATACAACTTGAATTGGACTTGAACTTCCTACGACATAGTGTTATATAATTATCTTCACCAAGACTCACTTTGAGTTTCAGTTATTTACAGATCTGATTTCTTAGGCCTAGAACATGACAATTAAATAGAACAGGTTAGGATCTATAGTGTTAGCAAAATAAATGTTATACCTGTTTTAACTGTTAATCACCTATGTCGTTATGATCTGTTATAAATATGCCTATGATGTTGGATAACTAACAAGTAATATATATGTCTGTGATGTTGGAAAAAATTAACAAGTTATATATATCAATCTTCCTTTTCCCATTTTTTTATGTTTTATATTTATTTCCAATCTTGCTTATATGCCTATGTGATCTGATTTTATTTTCTTCCTCTGTTTTCCCTTTTTATTTTATGTCAAACCTAGGACTTTGGAAGCCTAGTCTATACCCGATTAGAGTATGCGTATGATTAGTGTAATAATAAATGATATAAAAGAAGAATTTAGGCATGTTATTTATTTCGACTGATTGACTATAATTTGGGAAAAAGGGATAAATATACATGTTTGTACTTGTTGTAAACTGATAATGTATAGACACTTGTTATAAATGGACATTATGCATAAACCTGTAACTTGGGAATATAGTTGAAACTTGGCATATAAAAATCTGTGCTGGTTTAAAGCTGACCGATTCTGTAGCCTTGGGAGTAGAACTTCTTCTTGTAGTAGATAATTTGACTGGGTATTTCTGCTCTGATATTCTTGGCTCGATCGGACCTTTCAGGACCAGCTCGATTGATCGGTTGATGATCCAATCGATCGATTTGGTTTTGACTTTGGAAGAGCACTGTTTCTTGAAGGCAAGCCATTATTTGTTGTGAAGCCAATTTGGGTCGAGTCGTAGTCTGTATACCTATGATGGAAGTCGAACCTGGAAGGAAGAAACGGGCTGATATCTGGTAGCAGGCTTCGATCTTGAGTTGTGATAGCTTTTGCCAAAAAGATGGTCAAAACTTTTCCCTCTAGAACATATCTTCTTGGGAAAAGGAGACGTGTTCTGGATTCTTTAGAGAATGTTGAATAGCAAAAATCCAGAAGGCCATAGTTGCGCCGAACCATATTATATGAAGGCCAGAAAACCGACGATCGATGATTGTGTTAAAGCTAGAAAACCGATGATCGTATTAAGGCTAGAAAACTGACAATCATCTGAGGATCATATTAAGGCCAGGTTTTTGAGGATGCCTGAAAACTAATCGACCGCGTCGAGTCGAATTCAGAGAAGAGCAGTAAAACCAGGACCCGAGTTAAATAGTACCTATAAACAATTTGACATGCCAAATCCTGACGATGTCATTTGAGGTGTTAAAGCATAAGCCATACTTGGATGTATGTTAGGAGTACAAATCATACTCAGCTTATGATTGAGAGGGGGTATAATCCATGCCTAGGAAGTCGAGTATAAACCATACTAAGAGGTTTAAAGTGGGGTATCAACCATACCTGGAGTTCGAGGAGGACGAGCACAAACCATACTCGGTTTTTTGAGAAGAGGTATTGCGATAGCCCGTAACTTCCCTGTCAAGGAAAGAACGGATTACCTTGAGAACACGACATAATGGAACGCAAACAGAAGAACATTTCATTGTTATTTACAACGATTCCATCAGAATACAAGAATATACAGAGTATGAATAAATATTACACATTTGACAAATATCAGAGATTACAATAAATTACATAACAGCGGAAAACAGTACAAAACACAACTGAAAGTAATACACGGATACAGAGCTTTCCGAGCATCGTTCCAGTTGTAAATCAGGATCCTGTAAATATAAATCTGCAAAACAAAAACTACTAGCTGCCCGTGCGGAAAATAAGGGCACCCAGAGTTTAGGTTAAAACAATAAACTCCAGGTCAGTCATGTGACTGGTGTGAGAACTAAAACAGTTATTAATCTTTATTTTAAATTTAGGTAAATCAAGGGACCATGCCGTATAACACGGAACGACACTACTACAAAAGTGGGCATATTCGACACTATTTTTATGTGGCCGTAGATCAAAAAAGCGTTGTCGTAGGCCATTTTTTCAAATAGGCAACACCAAGGGGGCGTGGCATCCGCGACCGTTGCATTAGCCACCTAAGGCAACACTTTTGCCCATCTATGGCCACGGAAAGAAAGTGTTGCATTATAGCCATAATGCAACACTATTTGCATGTAATGTAACACTATTCAGCGTTGCCTTAAGCATTAGTTAGGGCCCGGCTTCCAGTGCCGCCACGTCAGCTTTCCACGTCAGATGTCTACGTGTCACACGACATGTCATCTCTCCATGTCAGCACTCCACGTGTCACATGCCACACCAGCTATCCACGTCAGCTGTGGGGTCCACGTGCGACGGGTAAGCAATTATATTTAATGTAATGCAACAACACTACAATATGTAATGCAACACCATTACAATGAAATGCAATATCAATAAAAGCTAACGCAACAGTAGAAGAAGGAAAATGCAACACTAATTTGATAGAAATACAATGCTTTAATTAAATATTTTGCAATACAGGTTTTGTACAAGAAACTCATCCAAAGCAATTGTTTTAATTATCCAAATATCAAAACTCAAAAATCAGCTACACCGTTTTGTTCATTATATACAGTAAGCTCGAACTACTTCAAGAATAGGTGCACGGCATAAGGGACATTATCCTGATCCATTCCTGGCCAATTCTTTAGCGAATTCTGAACATGTACACATGTGTCCACACCTGCAAAATGTATTACTCATTTATATATATGAATCATATATATGCAGCAATCCGATTGCAATAGGAAATATATATGTATGTTAGTATGTACCTATATATGAATCATATATATGCAGCAATCCGATCTGCAAAATGTATCCCTCTGCCTTCCAGAATTAAATATGCACCTGATCAAATGATAACAAGTTATTTGATAAGTGGTGGCATCGAATGGCCATTGGCCTTCTTAGTAAAATGTTATGAACACAATTATTACAATTGACTTACTGACCATTGGCGATTGGTCACTCATGCCAGCCAACAAATAAGCAATTTCATATGGCCATTCGTCTTCTAAGCAAAAAGTTTTCAGTTCCCATATTACTGCCACATACAGTGTGTCACTTCATATCCTGTCAAGCTTCAGAAGCATATCGTAATCTACATCTTCAACTCCTAAACAAAACTCCATCGTCAAAAGTAAAAAAAAAAACAATGGAGGACTCTTCACTATGCATCACTGCCACTGTTCTTTCAGGACATTGGACTTACGAATTTGTGCATCTCACGCTTAGGCATACACTGAAGCTTAATGAGGAGTGGACTATACGGGTTATACCCAAAAACTCTTTTCTAATAACATGCCCATCTTACAGTACGCGTGATCATGCGCTAATGTTGAAACTTTTTACAAAAATTGGAGGTGCTTTTTATGTGCAACAATGGTCTACTGAAGAATTTGAGCCTGAACCAGCGTTCGAGGCAGAATCATGGGCCAGAGTTGTTGGCTTTCCCGAGTTCCTGAAGACAAATGTTCCTGCAATAAAAGAATTAATGACGCCAATGGGAAATGTGTGTGAAATTGACGACTGTCATTGGTCTCGAATTGACCATAGATCATTATACCTGAAAATGGAATTTTATGAAGGCATTGGCTTGGAGAATGTTTTTGCTGCTCGATTCGACAACAAGAAATACATCATTAGGGTTGAGCGCACCACACATACTCATCCTTTGACGAGGCCTGAAATTCTGTTTGTGAGCAATAGGGAGGAACCGGTGGTACCATTTTTTTGTGATCATAGGTAAATTTTACTTCCATCCACAGTTTCTTATAGTGAGACACAACCACACATGCACACACTCACATACATACATACAAGGTTATAATGCCCCACCCAAGATTCTGAAATAATAATACAAACTGGTGCTCTGTTAGTTGTACATAGATGTGGTTGTGTGGCTTGAATTTGAGACACTGTTATTGTATGGCTTGAATTTCCTTCAGATGTGGTTACATGTCAAATTGTTTGATAATTAATGTGTGTTACATGTCAAATTGTTTGATAATTAAGGCATATAAACTCGTAGGTGGATCACATTATTTGAGAATTGAATCATATAATATATTAGGTGGATCACAAAATGTTTACAGAAATAGAAGTTTGATCATATAATATATTAGGTGGATCACAAAATGTTTACAGAAATAGAATTAACATACCTATTGAAGTTTGATCATCCAAAGATCACTTTGCCCTCCACAACAAGAAATTCTGGTTTGGTCGCTGACTATGCTCTATCCTTAACAGCCACTCTGACATAGACAATGACTCTGACATGGACAATGACTCTAACATGGATGCTGGTGCTGATGCTGGTGTGGATGCTGGTGATGATGCTGGTGATGACTGGTGATGTTTGTGGATGTTGGTTTTATTCTGCTGGTAATGATTTTTGGCTTGAAATTTTGTGAATATTTGTGAAACTTTGTGTGGTTGTGGAAGTTTGTGATGACTGGTGATGACTGATGATGGATGCTAGTGAATGTTTTTGAATGTTTGTGAATGGTACGTTGTTTTGTTTGTGAATGCTGGTGATTTTTTAAAATCTCTGCGTACGTCTCTGGTGTATACTTATGATACTTGTGCGTGCCTTCAGATGGCTGCCTTATGATACTTGTGCGTGCATGTATACTTGTGCGCGCATGTATACTTGTGCGTGTCTACTTGAGCGTGTGTACTTGTGCGTGTATACTTATGATACTTGAGCTTGTATACTTGTGCGTGTCTACTTGTGCGTGTATACTTATGATACTTGAGCGTGTGTACTTGTGCGTGTATACTTATGATACTTGAGCTTGTATACTTGTGATACTTGTGCGTGTATACTTATGATACTTGTGCGTGTATACTTGTGCGTGCGTGTATACTTGTGAGTGTATATATGCACTGCGTGTATGATGTGTATTGTAATAAAACGAAAATGCTTGAGTGCTCACTTCAGATTTTGTCAAAATCTGCGGTAAGAGGCTTAAAATTCGGATGTCACCGCAGTGCAAATTAACCTCAAGCATACAAATTAACCGCAGTGTAAGGTATGAACCTCAAGCAGTGCAAATTAACTGCAGTCCCCATTCCTTAACTAGCTCGACCTCTATAATAAACCAATGTCTTTTTCATGCCAGTAGCCCGGTTCTCATGGTTTATTGCTGGGTATAATTTTCGAATAAACCTCAGCATAATCCCAAATCCCAAATCAATAATAAGCGCAACTAATTACTCATAAGCGAATGGGTTTTCCAAAATGTAACAAATGAACTAATTACTAATTACTCATAATCCAATCTATAATAAGCGCAACTAATTCACAGTGCATTACAAACTGAACCTGAGGGAAAAAACTGGCGATGTCAGCGCCCTGAGCAATCAAAACTAGAAAGCGTTTCAAAGCTTCATCCTTTTCGGAATAGAATTTGCTGTCGAGGAGAGGATCGATACTGACGTGAATTTAGGTTTAAATTTTTGTCAATAGTAAAAAGGGGGAAAAACGATTAGATGATAGAGAAGAAAACGATTTCATGAAGGGAGAAGATCGCGCCAAAATTTCGTCAAAAGAATGAAATGACGTGGCTGTCAATGATTGGATGATGGCTAACATTAAGATCATCAGATCCATAGATGGTTTGAACCGTTGGATTAATCTTTCATCTACGGTTGGGGTTTTTATATGTTGATAACGCCGATAGCTGAGCTAGATTATATATACGTAATGCTACGCTTTTAACTGGTGTTGCACATCAGAACACTAAAATTCCCACCGCAACAGTGCATCCACGTATAATGCAACAACATATGAATGCTGTTGCAGAAGCTCGAAGAAATCATAGCTTTCGCCACACTTTTCATGCAACGCACACAAATTAGTGTCGAATATGCCCACTTTTTTAGTAGTGCGGGTTTCCTCCCAAGAATACCAGTGCATAAAACAAATAGCGCAATGCTAAATAAACAAAAACGAAGCTTTTATAAGACCCAGGTCCCATCACACAATGCAACGCAAGCCGGAGGATAGGGTTTTACCTTATAATAGCCAAAGAATGCTTGATACGTATAAAAATAGATTATTTTGATATTACTATAAATGTATAGTGTCAAAACAATTTCAATCATAAGTATCAATCATAGGCGGCATAGCTACCGTCTACTATGTCGCCATACTAGGTTCTACAAATAAAACCGAATTATCACGTATTGGAAATTGGATTCCATCATGAGTCGAGGCAAGGGGCAAGCTCCTATCCGCTTCGAGACAATATAGCAAATGCCTCGGGACTACACACTCTGGGTAACCCCTGGAATCGGCTGGGCCGGTCCTCCCTTACGTTTGAGGATTAGTTATTCCTGAACACACGTTTCCCGGTCCTTACAGACCTAAAATCGAGGCGCCTCGCATTCCAACAACCACAAAGGTGAAAAGTATATAAATGTCAGCCAGTTTAAGCACGGACACCACCCATAGCTAGAAAGAAACGTCGTGTTCTCCCAACGGTCCGTATCCTGTTTTTGACTCATATCGAGGAGTGAGGCTCGCGAATTAACGCCATTCACAAAGCTATGCCACGTAGGCCGTGCTTTGATCATCAACCATAAGACTTTTCTTTTCAACAAAAGCCTTGATCATTTGCCACTTAGGCATGCCACACTGGCAATTCATGCCATGCGACTGATGTCCATCGATATACAACCTCTGAGCTCGTACGTCTCAGAGAAGGGCGTTAAGCAAGAGAATAAATTCTCCGCTGCCAAACAGATGTATATTTAACAGAGATCAATCAACACAGAATAAAATCCAATGTCAGACACGCAGTCCATTTACAAGTTCGTTCTGGGTCTGAACGAAACCGGAGGCACTTTCCTCGCATATCCATCGATCCCCAGGTACGTCTGGACGATCACCAACTGATTCGCTTCTCTTGGGTGTACAGCCCAATCAAGATCATCAGTAATCACCCAAACGATGTGAAGACTTCCGGTCTTCAACCACCATCTTCATCTTCGACTTATCGTCGAATCAATTATTCAGAATGGGTATAAACCTGGCCTTTCAGATTAACCCGCGTATATAATAAACAAATGTTACATAAACACAACTTACGACTCATTCCAATTCATCAGTCACTAACCGTAAATTAGCAAGAGAACAATTCCCCAAATATTAACCCCGAAGGCTGAAACCAACATAGATCAATATCTAAGAAACCATTCAACTTAACTAACCTACAGTTAGTTTTTAAATTTCACATTCTTAGGCAAAGGTTCCCATTAGTTTTATCAAAGATAAATTCTTTAAAATTTATTCTTTAATATTCCTTTGGATATCATTTCAAACCATATTACGGTTTTCCAAACTAGCCGGGATTAGCGAAACACACCGAAGTAATTATTTATTTTATTTCCCAATCCCAACCTATTCATCCCATCGAGCAAAACTGTTATTACCCCATAACTAACACCACAGTGTTATCGTTAAATTTAATTACCATTTCACGTTCAAATCTAATTAAAGATTTAACTATCGCTTGGAGCAAAACTGGTGATACTCCATTCTCGATCCTTTCCTATATTTGATAGTTTATATTATCAATTCACATTTCAATCTAATTAAAGATTCATTAAAACTCCACTTAGTTTTAATCTTCTCAAAAATCAATATCCTGTCTTTAACTGGGTTAAATAACCAGTGTCATCTAAAACACGATTCATGATAAACCCAAAATCACTTTCTATTGTTAATCGGGTTAAAGAACAGGTGTTATTCAAAACACCGCTCACGATAAACCCCAAAAGCCAATTCAAATTCAATTTATTTATTTCAAAAATAAATTGGTTTTAATCCTAGTACAAAACTAGTTCATTTCGATAAAAATATTTTTTTTATCCTTTCAAATGTCGAATTTTTCGTCTCAGTTCTTCCCAAATCACTTCTTATGATTTTACACAAATTATTGATATTTTTAATAATTTTATCAAGGCCCGTACAATCGATTCCCCTCAACGGCCATCGAACTGCACTTACAACGACCTTTTCCAAATTTGATTTGGACATAATTCCAAATCCAACCGTTAGATTTCAAATTTCTAATATTCATCGGAATGCTCTTTTCGATAAGAACCCAACCGTTCCGGTTTCAGGAGAATCCGACGGTCGGATCTCCCGCAACGTCACTTCGAAGTCAATGGTCGAAATTTACGAACTGCCGCAGCGCGGCGCGTTCTATTCAGGCCATTATATATATAATATATATATTTCGTCGATTTCCCTTTAAAACGTATTTTATAAATCGTTTTAAATTCGATTTCGAAACGATTTCAACTTCATATTCAATTTCGAATCGAAATTGAATATTCCACTTCATCGATATACAAATGACAATATTTTCAAAACGTTATATTTTGAAATCACTCCCTTTTCTATAATCATTATAAAAACGAATATAATCGATATAAATATCGATCACATCAAAATGGCGTATCTCTAATCAACACGACTTTATATATTTCAATAACTTCGTTATTCTATTCAACAAATGAATATTTATTCTATTCAACACATGAATCTATATTTCTATTAACTCATGACTAATCTCAACAAATGAGTACTGTTAACACACAACTATTTTTGTTATTTAATATATTTTTATAAAATTATGATTTCTATCGTTTAATTTCTAATCAGACTCCAACCGTAAATTAGTAAGAGAACGATTCCCTAAGCATTAACCCCGAAGGCCGAAACCAACATCAGACCAATACCCTGGAGACCACTCATCTTATCTATTTTCCAGTTAGTTTCTAATTTTATATATGATAAAAATGTAAATTTTATGGTTAAAATATTTTGTTCAACACTTGACTAATCCCAACGGATGAGTACTGTCAACACATGAATCTATATTTTATAATATTCTTTATTTTCCCAATTGGAATGAGGCCCAATCAATTACCATATAATGTTAATTATATGGATTCCATACAACACATGTATATAATAGCAACGATAAATAATCAACCATCATCCAAAGTGCACCACACTGTATAAGCATCAAATATAGATATCTAACGCTTATAACAGCCTGTCAATCAATCGATCGACATACAACTAAATAATTGGGATTAGTGTACGCCAAATATCATCCCAACACCCGTGTGGGGTTTCAATCCATAAACACTGAATATTATTTGTGCAGTTGGGCAATATGTAAAATTTATCATCCCAATCAATGTTCTTCAAATAGGTGTTCATAAACAAACCGTCCGGTTTGTAAATGAGTATTTATTTATTCACATTCACGTTAAAAATTATATTTTTAACGATAAAATATTTTATTCACCCTATGAATATTCTATTCAGTTCATTTATTCAATAAAATGATATTTTTATTTTTCTAACTTATTTTAGAAAATTTCGGCGGTATAACGGCACGATACTAGAAACGGGACAAGGCCTAGCCTTATCCCCGGTTTAATAATGGCCCACGCCATACACATACCGATTTAATCAATCCCGTTTCAAATCTCAAACAAATTCGATCAAATTAATCAACCAAACAAATAAATCAATCACCAAACAACCAACTAAACAAACAAGCCGTCCATGGTCTGTGGACGACGGGTGTCGGGTGCTGCTAAGCACCGTCTGCATCCTAGTATATATTTATAACTAGAAAACAAGATTTAAAGTGAGGAGTTCTCATTGACTAGGTAAACCAAACACCACGACTTTTCTTTGTAGAAATCTTCGTCGTGCTCGCCTTTTGTCACTTTCATTGTCCGTAGCCACTACATATATAAAAATAACATTTTTATATTGTTGTTATGTATATAAAAATCACATTTTTATACCGCTACTACATAGATAAAATTCTATTTTTACACTGCTGCTATATAGATAAAAATTATATTTTTATAACGATGTTCACATAATAAGGATCATATTTTTATCACGCTATTCTCTATATAAAAATTATATTTTTAATACTTCTACTTTATAAAAATTATATTTTTATATTTCACATATGATAAAAATCATATTTTTATCTCGCTACATATATAAAGATGATATTTTTATATTCTCTATTATATAAAAATCGAATTTTTATTCTTTCTAAAATATAAAAATCATATTTTTATTATTCCTATAATATAAAAATCATATTTTTATCTACCTCATTCATCAAAAACCATAAAAGCTTAAAAGCGGAGAAAACTCACATTTTTTTCTAATGCCCGGATTCGCTGTTCTGGTTCCAGAATTTGCAAACGAGCTTCGATCTTCACACCATCTTTAGGACTAGCTTAAACGCGCCATTCCGGACAACTTTCGCCTAGTGGTCTTCCTTCCGAAAATGTGCCATTTCGCCGGAAATCGCGAAAAGACAACATTTTAACAGTGTTTGGACAGCAGACTTTGGACGCGTTTTCCCGAGAACTCCGCAATGCAAAATGGGACTATCATATACCAAATCGAAGAGAAAATTGTGCTCTACAACTTTGGTCTTGAGTAACTTCGGCTATAAATGCACGGTTTGGGAGTTATTTGCGAAATAGTGACAGGGTATTATTTGCAAAACGGGATTTTTGGTGAAAATGAGTTTTTGGGTGTAGCGGGGCCCACGGCCGGAATTGGGGGGCATGAGGGGGGCGCCGGATCTGATGGACGTGGGGCAAGTGGCTAAGGGGCAGCGGCGGTGGTGGTGGGGCCCGTGGTGGTGGTGGTGGTGGAAATTGATTTGGGGGTTTAGGGATTGCATTGGAAGAGAGGAGAGAGAGGAGTAGGAGGTGGTGGTGGCCGGTGGCTGACGGTGGAGGTGGGGGAATGGCGGCATCGACATAGGGTGGGTGAGCTCCCCATTAATGAAGAAAGACGGAGGAAGAGGAAGAGAGAAAAAGTGAAGAGAGAAATGGAGTAAAAGTGCTTATATGCTAGGTTCTCACCTATCGTTCGAATACAAACGATCTCCGTTTGCCGCGGATTTCGGACACGACATAGTATACGTGAAGACGAGTCCAACGAAACAAGTTTCGTCGAATTCCGAGTTCGTTTCACCGTCCATTAAAATTCTCAAAAATGCTCAGATAAGCTCTAAAAATGCGATTTTGGCGCACCATTTCTTCTTGCACGCTCACATGCTAACTTCAAAAATCATGCCCTTTTGGATTTAACCATTTTTAGATGATACAAATCCAGAAAAAAACGAAATCGAATTTCTGAGGTCGTATCAATAACGTTCCTTTGCAAAATGACTGTCTATTTTACTCTGAACTGTTTTAGCTCGCACGGCCACATACTAACTCCGTTCGACGCGCCCTTTGGAACTCAACAATGATTTATCATTATGAATCCAGAAAAATTTATCTCATCGAATTCTGAGCTCATATGCAAAATTTCACTTTTCAAGGGCTATGTTTTGCTATCCGAAAAGCTACTGCCAATTGCCACTATTCCGGACATCGGAATATATCGAAGCTTATACTTTTCGAAGTTCTGAATGGCATTTTGAACTCAATGGAAGTGGTTTCGAGTCCAAATTCATCCGTATGCAAAATATGACTTTTTGGGCCATGTATAATTTCCATAGCGACTATTCTGAATTTTCAACTGGGCATAACTTTTGATTCCCGCTATGCAATTTCGATTTTTCAGATTTGTTGGAAAGATATTTTCAAATAGATCCTAATATTTTTGGTTTCGCCAAAATCCGGCTTAGAATCCTGTACATTCATTTGAATTTTGAAATCGAATTATCGAACTACCGTGCCATTTTCAATTCCTTTTATAATTTAAAATAAATATTTATATTTTAACGACGATCTATATAAATATACACGTTCTAATCCTATTCAATATAAATATCTCATCGCTATTATTTAAAATAATCCATTTTAAATATTCAAAATTCATTAAAATTTCCAAAATAAAAATTTTGAATTGGCTCAGAATTCCGGGTTATTACAATCTTCCCCACTTAAAACATTTCGTCCCCGAAAAGGAACGAAGCTGAAAGTTGTTTAATAAATCAACTCAACTTTCATTTTTTTCATTACGGCTTAAGTTCTTCAAGTTTTCAGTTTCTAATAGCCTAAATTTTCGAAAAATTTCGCTATAACCTCCCTTGCACCGGGGACTTCAGGATATTTCAAATAGCCTCCCATGGCCCTTATCAATCAAAAAGAAAAAGAAACAGCCAATCGGCTCATAAAATCATCCAAACCCAAGAAATCAATAAACATGTACCTATTTGTCGGGCAAACAATTTTATTCTTCTGCTCTAGCCTCCTCGCTATGACCTGTTCAATGTAAGTACATGTATATGCATGCAAATGCGACAAATTTTCAATACAATTCAATATTCGGTTCAATTTAGCATAATGGTTCAAAGTTTTAAATCAATAATCAAACAACACAACCAACAATCAATTAGTGGATTAGAATTTCAAACACATAACTTTAATACATAGTCAAAAATCATGTTTTTGATGCCAAATCACAACAATAAACCTAAGTAAGTTTTGGTCCTCACACCAGTCTAATGGAAATATATAGATATCACACCTTCGTCACTCGAAAATAAATACTGGTGATGGTATACTTCATCATCAGGATCATGTCCGGCGAATAGAGTGTGATTCTATATCTATCCAGTATGTTAAAACTTCGAATATACGTTCATGACGTGTATACGCGAAATCTTTATATACTCGGTTGTCCAAATCAATACAAATAAAATATTCAAATACGTATAAAACGATTTAAATTTTCTAAACAAAATTTGTTTTCATTTTAAAAATACACTCTTCACACTCGTTCTAGGATACTACTGATCCTATCTCTAGCGAGTCATTCTAATTGGATATTACTAATCCAATATATGATGAATTCTTTTGTTCGGTTCTAATGTGTCTTGTTCTCGAGCTCTGTAAACCAAAGCTCTGATATCAACTGTGATAGCACGTAACTTTCCCGTCAAGGAAAGAACGGATTACCTTGAGAACACGACAAAATGGAACGCAAACAAAAGAACATTTCATTGTTATTTACAACAATTCCATCAGAATACAAGAATATACAGAGTATGAATAAATATTACACATTTGACAAATATCAGAGAATACAATAAATTACATAACAGCGGAAAATAGTACAAAACACAACTGAAAGTAATACACGGATACAAAGCTTTCCGAGCATCGTTCCAGTTGTAAATCAGGATCTTGTGAATATAAATCTGCAAAACCAAAACTACTAGCTGCCCGTGCGGAAAATAAGGGCACCCAGAGTTTAGGTTAAAACAATAAACTCCAGGTCATTCATGTGACTGGTGTGAGAACTAAAACAATTATTAATCTTTATTTTAAAGTTAGGTAAATCAAGGGATCATGCCGTATAACAAGGAACGGGTTTCCTCCCAAGAATACCAGTGCATAAAACAAACAGCACAATGCTAAATAAACAAAAATAAAGCTATTATAAGACCCAGGTCCCATCACACAATGCAACGCAAGCCGGAGGATAGGGTTTTACCTTATAATAGCCAAAGAATGCTTGATACGTATAAAAACAGATTATTTTGATATTACTATAAATGTATAGTGTCAAAACAATTTCAATCATAAGTATCAATCATAGGCGGCATAGCTACCATCTACTATGTCGCCATACTAGGTTCTACAAATAAAACCAAATTATCACGTATTGGAAATTGGATTCCATCATGAGTCGAGGCAAGGGGCAAGCTCCTCTGCGCTTCGAGACACTCTAGCAAATGCCTCGGGACTACACACTCTGGGTAACCCCTGGAATCGGCTGGGCCGGTCCTCCCTTACGTTTGAGGATTAGTTATTCCTGAACACACGTTTCCCGGTCCTTACAGACCTAAAATCGAGGCGCCTCGCATTCCAACAACCACCAAGGTGAAAAGTATATAAATGTCAGCCAGTTTAAGCATTGACACCACCCATAGCTAGAAAGAAACGTCGTGTTCTCCCAACGGTCCGTATCCCGTTTTTGACTCATACCGAGGTGTGAGGCTCGCGAATTAACGCCATACACAAAGCTATGACACGTAGGTCGTGCTTTGATCATCAACCACAAGACTTTTCTTTTCAACAAAAGCCTTGATCATTTTCCACTTAGGCATGCCACACTGGCAATTCAGGCCATGCGACTGATGTCCATCGATATACAACCTCTGAGCTCGTACGTCTTAGAGAAGGGCATTAAGCAAGAGAATAAATTCTCTGCCGCCAAACAGATGTATATTTAACAGAGATCAATCAAAACAGAATAAAATCCAATGTCATACACGCAGTCCATTTACAAGTTCGTTCTAGGTCTGAACGAAACCGGAGGCACTTTCCTTGATACCAACTGTGATAGCCCGTAACTTCCCCGTCAAGGAAAGAACAGATTACCTTGAGAACACGACAAAATGGAACGCAAACAGAAGAATATTTCATTGTTATTTACAACAATTCCATCAGAATACAAGAATATACAGAGTATGAATAAATATTACACATTAGACAAATATCAGAGATTACAATAAATTACATAACAGCGAAAAACAGTACAAAACACAACTGAAAGTAATACACGGATACAGAGCTTTCCGAGCATCGTTCCAGCTGTAAATCAAGATCCTATGAATATAAATCTGCAAAACAAAAACTATTAGCTGCCCGTGCGGAAAATAAGGGCACCCAGAGTTTAGGTTAAAACAATAAACTCCAGGTCAGTCTTGTGACTGGTGTGAGAACTAAAACAGTTATTAATCTTTATTTTAAAGTTAGGTAAATCAAGGGACCATGCCGTATAACACGGAACGAGTTTCCTCCCAAGAATACCAGTGCATAAAACAAACGGCGCAATGCTAAATAAACAAAAATGAAGCTATTATAAGACCCAGGTCCCATCACACAATGCAACGCAAGCCAGAGGATAGGGTTTTACCTTATAATAGCCAAAGAATGCTTGATACGTATAAAAACAGATTATTTTGATATTACTATAAATGTATAGCGTCAAAACAATTTCAATCTTAAGTATCAATCATAGGCGGCATAACTACCATCTACTATGTTGCCATACTAGGTTCTACAAATAAAACTGAATTATCACGTATTGGAAATTGGATTCCATCATGAGTCGAGGCGAGGGGCAAGCTCCTCTCCGCTTCGAGACACTCTAGCAAATGCCTCGGGACTACACACTCTGGGTAACACCTGGAATAGGCTGGGCCGGTTCTCCCTTACGTTTGAGGATTAGTTATTCCTGAACACACGTTTCCCGGTCCTTACAGACCTAAAATTGAGGCGCCTCACATTCCAACAACCACAAAGGTGAAAAGTATATAAATGTCATCCAGTTTAAGCACTGACACCACCCATAGCTAGAAAGAAACGTCTTGTTCTCCCAATGGTCCGTATCCCCTTTTTGACTCATACCGAGGTGTGAGGCTCGCGAATTAACGCCATACACAAAGCTATGCCACGTAGGCCATGCTTTGATCATCAACCACAAGACTTTGCTTTTCAACAAAAGCCTTGATCATTTGCCACTTAGGCATGCCACACTGGCAATTCATGCCATGCGACTGATGTCCATCGATATACAACCACTGAGCTCGTACACCTCAGAGAAGGGCGTTAAGCAAGAGAATAAATTCTCCACTGCCAAACAGATGTATATTTAACAGAGATCAATCAACACAGAATAAAATCCAATGTCAGACACGCAGTCCATTTACAAGTTTGTTCTAGGTCTGAACGAAACCGGAGGCACTTTCCTCGCATATCCATCGATCTCCAAGTACGTCTGGACAATCACCAACTGATTCCCTCCTCCTGGGTGTACAGCCCAATCAAGATCATCAGTAATCACCCAAACGATGTGAAGACTTCCGGTCTTCAACCACTGTCTTCATCTTCGACTTATCGTCGAATCGATTATTCAGAATGGGTATAAACCCGGCCTTTCCGAATAACCCGCATATATAATAAACAAATGTTACACAAACACAACATACGCCTCATTCCAATTCATCAGTCACTAACCGTAAATTAGCAATAGAACAATTCCCCAAATATTAACCCCGAAGGCCGAAAGCAACATCAGATCAATATCCAAGAAACCATTCATCTTAACTAACCTACAGTTAGTTTTTAAATTACACATTCTTAGGGAAAGGTTCCCATTAATTTTATCAAAGATAAATTCTTTAAAATTTATTCTTTAATCTTCCTTTGGATATCATTTCAAACCATATTACGGTTTTCCAAACTAGCCGGGATTAGCGAACCACACCGAAGTAATTATTTATTTTATTTCCCAATCCCAACCTATTCACCCCATGGAGAAAAACTGTTATTACCCCATAACTAACACCACGGTGTTATCGGTAAATTTGATTACCATTTCACGTTCAAATCTAATTAAAGATTTAACTATCGCTCAGAGCAAAACTGGTGATACTCCATTCTCGATCCTTTCCTATATTTGATAATTTATATTATCAATTCACATTTCAATCTAATTAAAGATTCATTAAAACTCCACTTAGTTTTAATCTTCTCAAAAATCAATATCCTGTCTTTAACTGGGTTAAAGAACCAGTGCCATCTAAAACACGATTCATGATAAACCCAAAATCACTTTCTATTGTTAATCGGGTTAAAGAACAGGTGTTATTCAAAACACCGCTCACGATAAACCCCAAAAGCCAATTCAAATTTAATTTATTTATTTCAAAAATAAATTGGTTTTAATCCTAGTTCAAAACTAGTACATTTCGATAAAAATATTTTTTTATCCTTTCAAATGTGGAATTTTTCGTCCCAGTTCTTCCCAAATCTCTTCTTATGATTTTACACAAATTATTGATATTTTTAATAATTTTATCAAGGCCCGTATAGTCGATTTCCATCAACGGCCATCGAACTGCACTTACAGCCACCTTTTCCAAATTTGATTTGGACATGATTCCAAATCCAACCGTTAGATTTCAAATTTCTAATATTCATTGGAAAGCTCTTTTCGATATGAACCGAACAGTTCTGGTTTCAGGAGAATCCGACGGTCGGATCTCACGCAACGTCACTTCGAAGTCAATGGTCGAAATTCACGAAGTGCCGCAACGCGACCATTCTATTCAGGCCATTATATATATATATATATATCGTCGATTTCCCTTTAAAACGTATTTTATAAATCGTTTTAAATTCGTTTTCGAAAAGATTTCAACTTCATATTCAATTTCGAATCGAAATTGAATATTCCACTTCATCGATATACAAATGACAATATTTTCAAAACGTTATATTTTGAAATCACTCTCTTTTCTATAATCATTATAAAAACGAATATAATCGATATAAATATCGATCACGTCAAAATGGCGCATCTCTAATCAACACGGCTTTATATATTTCAATAACTTCGATATTCTATTCAACAAATGAATATTTATTATATTCAACACATGAATCTATATTTCTTTCAACTCATGACTAATCTCAACAAATGAGTACTGTCAACACGCGATTATTTTTGTTAATTAATATATTTTATAAAATTATGATTTCTATCGTTTAATTTCTAATCAGACTCCAACCGTAAATTAGTAAGAGAACCATTCCCTAAGCATTAACCCCGAAGGCCGAAACCAACATCAGACCAATACCCAGGAGACCACTCATCTTATCTATTTTCCAGTTAGTTTCTAATTTTATATATGATAAAAATGTAAAATTTTTTGTTAAAATATTTTGTTCAACACATGACTAATCTCAACGGATGAGTACTGTCAACACATGAATCTATATTTTATAATATTCTTTATTTTCTCAATTGGAATGAGGCCCAATCAATTACCATATAATGTTAATTATATGGATTCCATACAACACATGTATATAATAGCAACGATAAATAATCAACCATCATCCAAAGTGCACCACACTGTATAAGCATCAAATATAGATATCTAACGCTTATAACAGCCTGTCAATAATTCGATCGACATACAACTAAATAATTGGGATTAGTGTACGCCAAATATCATCCCAACACCCGTGTGGGGTTTCAATCCACAAACACTGAATATTATTTGCGCAGTTGGGTGATGTGTAAAATTTATCATCCCAATCAATGTCCTTCAAATAGGTGTTCATAAACAAACCGTCCGGTCTGTAAATGAATATTTATTTATTCACATTCACATTAAAAATTATATTTTTAACGATAAAATATTTTATTCACCCTATGAATATTCTATTCAGTTCATTTATTCAATAAAATGATATTTTTATTTTTCTAACTTATTTTAGAAAATTTCGGCGGTATAACGGCACGATACTAGAAACGGGACAAGGCCTAGCCTTATCCCCGGTCTAATAATGGCCCACGCCATACACATACTAATTTAATCAATCCCATTTCACATCCCAAACATATTCGATCAAATTAATCAACCAAACAAATAAATCAATCACCAAACAACTAAACAAACAAGCCGTCCATGGTCTGTGGACGACGGTTGTCGGGTGCTACTAAGCACCGTCTGCATCCTAGTATATATTTATAACTAGAAAACAAGATTTAAAGTGAGGAGTTCTCACCGACTAGCTAAACCAAACGCCACGACTCTTCTTTGTAGAAATCTTCGTCGTGCTCGCCTTATGTCACTTTCATTGTCCATAGCTACTACATATATAAAAATCACATTTTTATATTGTTGCTATGTATATAAAAATCACATTTTTATACCGCTACTACATAGATAAAAATTCTATTTTTACACCGCTGCTATATAGATAAAAATTATATTTTTAATACTTCTACTTTATAAAAATTATATTTTTATATTTCACATATGATAAAAATCATATTTTTATCTCGCTACATATATAAAGATGATATTTTTATATTCTCTATTATATAAAAATCGAATTTTTATTCTTTCTAAAATATAAAAATCATATTTTTATTATTTCTATAATATAAAAATCATATTTTTATCTACCTCATTCGTCAAAAACCATAGAAGCTTTAAAGCGGAGAAAACTCATATTTTTTTCTAACGTCCGGATTCGCTGTTCTAGTTCCAGAATTTGCAAATGAACTTCAATCTTTACACCATCTTTTTTTATAGCTTAAATGCGCCACTCCGGACAACTTTCGCCTAGTGGTCTTCCTTCCGAAAATGTGCCATTTGGCCGGAAATCGCGAAAAGACAGCATTTTAACAATGTTTTGACAGTAGACTTTGAACGCGTTTTCCCGACAACTCCGCAAAGCAAAATGGGACTATCATATACCAGATCGAAGAGAAAATCGTGCTCTACAACTATGGTCTTGAGTAACTGTGGCTAGAAATGCACGGTTTGGGAGTTATTCGCGAAATAGTGATGGGGTGTTATTTGCAAAACGGGATTTTTGGAGAAAATGAGTTTTTGGGTGTAGCAGGGCCCACTGCCGGAATTGGGGGGCCTGAGGGGGGCGCCGGACCTGATGGACGTGGGGGAGGTGGCTAAGGGGCAGCGGCGGTGGTGGTGCGGACCGTGGTGGTGGTGGTGGAAATTGATTTGAGGGTTTAGGGATTGCATTGGAAGAGAGGAGAGAGGGGAGAGAGAGAGAGAGGAGGAGGTGGTGGTGGCCGGCGGCTGGCGGTGGTGGAGTGGCGGCAGCGACATGGGGTGGGTGAGCTCCCCATTAATGAAGAAAGAAGGAGGAAGAGGAAGAGAGAAAAAGTGAAGAGAGAAATGGAGTAAAAGTGATTATATGCTAGTTTCTCACCTATCGTTCGAATACAAACGATCTCCGTTTGCCACAGATTTCGGACATGACATAGTAGATGTGAAGACGAGTCCAACGAAGCAAGTTTCGTCGAATTCCGAGTTCGTTTGACCGTCCGTTAAAATTCTCAAAAATGCTCAGATAAACTCTAAAAATGCGATTTTGGCGCACCATTTCTTCTTGCACGCTCACATGCTAACTTCAAAAATCATGCCCTTTTGAATTTAACCATTTTTCGATGATACGAATCCAGAAAAAAAACGAAATCGAATTCTGAGGTCGTATCAATAATGTTCCTTTGCAAAATGACTACCGGTTTTACTCTGAACTGTTTTAGCTCGCACAGCCACATACTAACTCCGTTCGACGCGCCCTTTGAAACTCAATAATGATTTATCATTATGAATCCAGAAAAATTTATCTCGTCAAATTCTGAGCTCATATGCAAAATTTCACTTTTCAAGGGTTATGTTTTGCTACCCGAAAAGCTACTACCAATTGCCACTATTCCGTATATCGGAATATATCAAAGCTTATACTTTTCGGAGTTCTGAACGGCATTTTGAACTCAATGGAAGTGGTTTCGAGTCCAAATTCATCCGTATGCAAAATACGACTTTTTGGGCCATGTATAATTTCCATAGCGACTATTCTGAATTTTCAACTGGGCATAACTTTTGATTCCCGCTATGAAATTTCGATTTTTCAGATTTGTTGGAAAGATATTTTCAAATAGATCCTAATATTTTTGGTTTCGCCAAAATCCGGCTTAGAATCCTGTACATTCATTTGAATTTTGAAATCGAATTATCGAACTACCGCGCCATTTTCAATTCATTTTATAATTTAAAATAAATATTTATACTCTAACGACGATCTATATAAATATACACGTTCTAATCCTATTCAAAATAAATTTCTCATCACTATTATTTAAAATAATCCATTTTATATATTCAAAATTCATTAAAATTGCCAAAATAAAAATTTTAAATTGGCTCAGATTTCCGGGTTATTACAGGTATAAGCCATATCAAGGGGGTCGAGCATAAACCATACTCGGTTACTAATATTGAGGTATCAATCAAACCCAGAGTTTCTGAGGGAGACGAGCATAAACCATGATCGATTTTAGTAAACGGGAGTGTAAACTATACCCGACAAAATTGAGATTCAAATAAGCACCTTGTTCGGGGAGTAAATTTTTCAGAGAGGTCGAGTAAAAACCATACTCGTGATTTTTATCATGAGGACGAGTATAAGACATACTCGGTTTTGTAAAGATGGCAAGTATTAACCATGCTCGGCTTAAATGGTTGACGAGCATTAACAATACTCGACTTAAAGAGGTCGGCGAGCATTAACCATGCTCGGTTCAAAGAAGTTGGCGAGCATTAACCATGCTCGACTTGAGGCACTTATCGAATCCCGACAAGGTGATTGAATCGATCAAACATAATCCATGTTTGAGAAATAAAGTTTATTCTTGCTAAGGAGCTATTACATAAATTAAAGCGAATCCTAATGGGTTTACAGTCGAATCCAGAGAACGCCCAGGGTTTAAATGCTAACCCCATACGTGTGTAATTTAACTAAACCACATTATTGAAAAATAAAAGTACATTTCTTATATCCTAACAAATAGGATTCATCCATAAAGAATTAAACCAGATCAATTGATGGTAATGCCACGGTTGATAGGCTTAGGTTCCTTTTCGTTTCGAGGTGCTCAAGGAACGACCTAAGGAGCTTGGGCAAAAGTTTGTGGTGTTGCAGCCAGTGTAGATTTCTTAACATACTCAGGTATCTCTCCACGTCTAACCTTTTCCTCAATGAGATCGCTCAGATGCCTGAATTCATTGGTGCTGTGGCCTGCCATGTTATGATACATGCAGTGCTTTCCTGATTCAAGTTCTCTTTGGGTTGGCTCCCTCTTGGGAGACTTAGGGAAAGGCAGGGATCCTCACACATCAAGGTCGATGTCCAGTAGGGAGGAGTTGAGCTTAATGTATTGGTCATATTTATTTTCTCTTCGTAATCATACGTTACGATCAATTTTCTCCAAGGCTTTCCCTTTTCTTTTGTTCTGGCCATTGGTATTGGATGGGCCTCCATCTTTGGTAGCACGTACTTCGAGATTTTCCATCTCGATGCTAGCATCTCCTTGCTGGAGGAATTTATCTGCTTCGGCATAGAAGTCTTCAATATCTTTGGGGGGATCTCTAGTTAGGGAGATCCTAAAAACAGATCAGTTTTGAACGCCGGCTATGGCGGCCATAAGCACCATCAATGGCTCAGGTAGATCGACCAATGCTACAGATGCGTTGAATCATTCCAAGAAGGAGCGTAAGGTCTCGTCGGACCACTGCTTGATGGATGTAAGGAACATGACGTTCTTCGGTCAGGAAATATGAGCTCTAAACTACTCGATGAAGCGAGTGACCAACATGTTCCAACCGTTGATCGATTTAGTTATTAGCTGCCGAAACCACATACTAGCTATGTCAATGAGAAATTGAGGGGAGCACTTGGTCATGACATTGGTTGATGCTGATAGCACTTTCATGTGACGCATGTATCGCATGAGATGTATGGTTGGGTCAGTCATGTCGTTGTAGGGCTCTAGGACCGAAAGCTTAAAGTCCAGTGGGTTGCGCGAGTTTCTGATTTCTCACGTGAAAGGATTACGATGGACGTTATATACATCCTGTTGAGAAGAAGTGCCTCTGGTGAAGCGTTTAATGATACCTGCAATCTGACTTCCATACCCAAGGATTTGTTGCCACAAATCCAATTCTGCATTAGGAATATCGGTGAGAATCCCAGTACTAGCATGTGGTGGAAGCATGCTCGGAGGTCTTGTGGTAGGTTGGGTTCGGCCTATGAGAGTTGAGTGCAGGTGGTCCACAGCCTCAAGCCTTGATTCAGGAGTAACTGGAGTCATTTGGTTAAACTGAGTGTTGGACTGAGACATGGCCGCTCCAGTTGGAAGGGACCTGTTCGGGATAGCATTTCTTGTTTGGGGCTTGGTAATGCCCCCACCCGGGGCAACACCAGAGTGGTTTACTGTAGCGTCTCCCTCCGTCACGTTACGGACCAGTATGGTAGAGTGGTCTTGGTGACACGAAGGGTCGTTGCGCCCAGCCCTTCTTAGATCGGCAAGCTGGGAAGGATGTGTGGGAGACTGCATAAGATGGGTTTGCGGTATGATGCTGAGTCAGATCGGAGGTTGCATCGATCTGTGTTCTGGTCGACCCAGAAGTTGCACCATTTTAAGAGCCGTTTTTCCATAGAGCTGAGTCGTAGCCTAGAGTGGAGGCAAAATGGTCGACTGGTTTAAAACTTGGCCTGGACGATCTGAGAATCTGCAGCTACCTTGGCTCCATTTGATGTTGGAAGTGATGATCTTAGAATTGGACAAAAGGGAAGTGAAGTTGGACCAGGCGGAAGCATAGTTGAGACCTATCTGGGGCTTGGATTTCATTAGGTTGAAGATTAATTGTTGCCCCAGCCTCGTCCCGTATAGGAAGTGATGCTTGGTCACTCAGTCCACCTTCGATCTAAGCAAGGAAATCCTTTATCATTTCCTGGTGCTTTGCGAGAAGTCCGTCTTGGTGTTCCATCTGAGCTATGAGTTTGCCCAGAACTTTATCCATCTCCTCCTTAGTTAAGTATTGGGGCAGATCTTCATGGGAGGAAGCCTCCTAGCTTACCCCCGTTGCTGCTGTTTCTGCTGAACCAACAGGTCAAGATTGAGCGTGAGAAGGTGTTGTATCCTTCTTTCATTTGACCATTGTTTCTTTAAGAGTTTCTGAAGGTCGTAGGGAATGATCCCTTCTTGGTGTGCCAAAGTGTTAATGTCAAAAGTTGGTCTAATGAAGATCAACCCCCAAAGTGCGTTAACCACACACAATAATGTTCACAAAATGCAAGAAAAAGAAAATGAACATAGAAGACACGGTATTTTTATAGTGTTTCGGCTAATTCTAAGCCACTTTGTAATATTTGTTTATGCTATCGATTATAGGTTACAGTTTTTTTCGGTGGAAGAACGTAGAGAAAGAAGAGTTCTTTTCACAAAATTCTTGTGTTATACTCAGAATATATGGCATGCTATTTCTTAGATGTCGATTAGGAAATTTTGAGTAGTAGATTCAAGATGTCTTTCCACTTCATGAAATAGTTGTATTTATAGGCGTGAAGGTGGGCCAAATTGGTATGCGACGTGGCATATATCTTTTTCGGGCTTGGACACGTGTAATTCGATCCATTAAAGTCGTTGTAGGCGGAGGGACCTAGTCCACTACTATGAATAGTTCTTCTCGAAAATCATGGCTTACGTGGAGCTTGAAACTTGGTGTATAAAAGCTGTGCTGCTTTAAAGCTGACTAACTATGGAGCGTTGGGAGTAGGACTTCATCTTGTAGTAGATAATTTGACTGGTTATTTCTGCTCCGATATTTCTGGCTTGATCCGACCTTTCAGGAACAACTCGATCGGTTAATGATCCGACCGATCAGTTTGGTTTTGACTTCGAAAGAACATTGTTTCTTGAAGGCAAGCCTTTATTTGTTGTGAAGCCAATTTGGGTCGAGTTGTAGTCGGTTGACCTATGATGAAAGTCAACCCTGGAAGGAAAAAATGGGAAGATATCTGGTAGCAAGCTTCGATCTTGAGTTGTGATGACTTTTTGCCAAAAAGCTGGTCAACAGTCATCTACATAAATTAAGTGAGAAATGATAGGAGGAATTTTATAGATCGGAGTAAGATGATCTTGAATGATTTCCAAATCTAGTGAAATTTAAATAAACTCCATGTCTATTGAAAATAGTTAAGGTGATACTACGTAATTCTGATGCAATCCCTTGTTACTCTTTATAAAACCATGTGGAATTTCATCGATTAAGGTAGAGAAAGAGGGTGTTGATATTCATTAGTATATAAATTAGAAGGGAAATTCAATTGTTTCATAATATGAAGGGGATTTTTCCCACAAGGACAAACTCACCAAATTATTTGCCCAAAAGGACAACCACCAAAAAACTTGTCCGAAAGGACAAGTTTTAGTGCAAATGGTGAATTTCAGGGGGGTCCCATGTTTTTCCACTTTGCACTAAAACTTGTCCTTTTGGACAAGTTTTTTGCCCCTTGTCCTTTTGGGTAATTTTTTTGGTTTTTTGTCCTTCACAATTTTTTCCTGTAATATGAATTATAAACTCCCTGCTAATTTGATCGTAGACTTTTTGCAAGTCAGTTTTAAGACATGGTCTATCAACGCCTGATCTATTGAAACTTCTGACCATTTCATAAGCTAGTAGATTATTTTCAAACATGAACCTTCCAGCTATGTAAGCATTTTTATTTCATAGATTAAATCTAAATGTACTGATTTGATCTTGTTGCATAGGACACTGCTAATGATTATATACATAGCATTACAACAAGGTAATGGCCTGAAATCATTAATTTCTATACAATTTTCATTTTTAGGATAAGAGTCACGAAAATATGATTTAATTCCTTGATTATTTTACCATTGGCAAAAGAATCATTAATAGCATAAATGAGAATATCTTTGATGTATTACTAGTGAATTTTGTACAACTTAGCTCCAAAACCTTCTGGACCAGACTATCATCATGAATGTTAAATGCAGCCATTCAAATTTTACCTATACCGATTTTCTTCTCAAGCATTTACTTACCAACTTCAGAAATTGCATTTTTTGGAATATTTTTTGGGAAATTTGAAGGTATGCTGTCTGAAAATAGTCTATTGCTTTGGAAGTGAAAATATTATTATCAATAATTGATCTCCTTTCTTCATTAAATATGCATTTTACTTTTACCCTTTCATGCTTTATAGATAGTTTGGAATAAAAGTATTTGGAGGGAGCATCAGCATGAGTTAGCCTTTTTAATTATGCTTTCTGCTTAAGATCTATGGCTTTTTGATATATAGCCTTCTTCGGTCGGCTCAGATTATCCTAATACTGTTGCAAAAGTTGGTTTTCATCTGGACAATTAATAATAAAATAAAAAATTCTATCATTTTCACATCTTAAATCTTCAACAATTTATAATGGGCCTTACTCCATGATTTTAGCAGAGATTTGATGATTTTTAGCTTGGTGCTAAAGTTAAAGAGTAAAATGCTATGAGAATGCTTTTCCACACACCAGCAAGTAAAGAAAAATGTCCTTATCTTAAATGCCAATTGTTCTTATATTTGAAAAGGGCTTTTTTTAGAGGGTTACCCATTGTTCTATTGCTTAGATCAGCTAACAGCAAAGCTTGGTTACTAGTGGAATGAGGACGATACTAAGCAATTAAAGAAGGAATTTTGGATGCACAATACTGATTTATGAAGATTATTCTGTCTATTCTGGATTGAACTAAAATAATTTGTCCTCCTCGCCGGGTAAAAAAAAACAGCCTTTCAACATGGTTCTATTACATTGAGTTGAGACATGCAATTTAAAAGTCATCACTAATATTTGACAAGGGACAAGAGGAATTAATTCTGTCAGGGGCATAAATTACATCATCCAAATCAACTCTATAATCCAACTAATATTTTCTTTAGGAGCATTGTCAGAAAGATTTTTCCATAATTGAAGTCTTTGAAACTGAGAGTTGAAGCCATACACTGATGAGATATGTAATTGGAAATTGCATATAGTTTGATGCTTCCATTATTTCCTATCATAACCGATCAAAATTTTATCTTTACATATGGAAGAATTATTATTGATAAACTCCCAACTCTGAAATTTTAATGTGAATTTTGCAATAGATAAATTAAAGAGCTTGTATTCAACAATAACCATAGATCTTTTTCTTTAGCTCAGATTAATTTATACAAGTATTTTTTTCCTGGTGATCCAGTTCAGTCCTCCAACATTCTAGAATAATGGAGACATGGTATTACTTAATTTAAGGAACGCCCCTGTTATCACACCATTGGGAAGGTTGATGTCCTCTTTTTTCTTTTTCAACTTAAATCTGGTTATGAGTTGAGATACTAGTTTATTCCGCTTTGGATTAGATTCTACAAAAGGGTCCCCTTAATAACTACTTCCTCACTTTTAATTGTTAGAGCATCTCCAACAATTCGGATGTAGAAATCCAAATTTCTACACCTCGAAAAATCGAACCGACGGAATTGCCCAACAGTTTTAAAATCACGCCTTTATTAAACAAACGCTTGAAATCAGGCGCTTGTTGAATAAACGCCTGGAAAATTAAATGGGCCAGACAGCGTTGAATTAGGAATTTCTGTGGGACCATGCTATGTGTAGCAGATAATATTAAAGCAAGGAATGTAGCCATGTATTGGAGCAAGGAATAAAGCATTGAAAATGGGACCAAATGCAGTTGACGTATTGGAGAAAATGTTTCCATGTGATTTGTGTACAGAAAAAATGGGAACAAAACATAGCATAAAGTATTAAAATTGAACCACATGCATTGTGTATTAGAAAGATGCGGCAGAATTATTTTATCTACGCGCTTGTTAAACAAGCGCATTAAAATGGGACCATCTCTTTATTTCAGGCGTTTGTTCAACAAGTGCAACACCAGTTTGCTAATTCTGGAACTTTTCTCCCAAATTTCAGAACGACCGCATGTTTCTACATTTCGTTGAAGGCCAATTTGGGTGTGGAATTCACATATTCGGATATCCAAGCCTTTGTTGGATTTGCCCTTAATATTAACTTACTTTTTTTGAAACAGTTTGTAGAACTGTTAGAGTCATCCATAGGGATGTCTTCTGAATTTAAATTATCAACCTTTGCGTTATCCCCAACTATGAGTGAATTTGCATTAAAATCACCATTAGTTGAAACTGTATTATCGTTCTAGTTAGGGTGGTATTAATTTCTTCGTTCTCTTCTTGCATGTTGTCTTCATTGGCTACTAGCACAGCAAACTAATTATGAACATTAATTTTAACAAGTTTAGGAATTTTCTTTGCATTTGAAGGTCCAACATCATCTGCCACATTTATTGCATGTGTAGTTGGTGTATAGTCTATTATTGGTTTCTCTGGGTTTGGACTATTATTATGAGTCGCATTTTCTTTAGTGAATTTACTACTATGTTATACTTATATTTCAAGGCATCATTTATATCCATTCCATTTCCTTTGTTTGAATTATCCTTAGGTACCTACACTTTAGTTGCTTTACAGAATGCATTTGAGTGACCAAAGATCCTCCAATTAGAACATGATGAAGGAACCCATTCATAGGAAACTTTTGGCCATATAACATTTACATCATAATATGAACTAGATCTCTGGTGTCATTCTCTAATTTTACAGGACGCCCAAGAATCTAAGCTATCTGAATGGTTGCCTCTTCTGACCAAAAGTCTAAATCCAAGTATGGGAAACATATCGAGATTGGTATTGAATGAAGAAACTCTCGAGTGAGCCGCACATTAAGATGCCACTTCTTCATGAAGATTAACTTCTTATTGTAAAAGTAAGGGCCTGAAGCTAATATTCCCTCACAATCTTCAACAGCTTTGCATTTGATAACGAGAAATCTATTTTTTCTAGTAAACAGCTGATAGCCACCTTTTAGATTCCACACTCTATCAATGTATTCCTTTTAGTACATATAACAAGGCAAACTGCCATATACATAGAAAGCTATGGAATTGGTCCATTTTTCCCTTGCTTTATTGATCACACTTTCATTAATAAATGAAAATTTGATACTCTCTTTGATGGTAGGTTCAAAATATACGAATTAAATTGATTCCTGATATGACTTGTTTTCTGTGATTGCTTCTTTCTAAGATTTAGAATGTGATTTTCGGGCGTTATACATATTTGCCTAAGCCTTCGAATTTAACTATGGAAAATCTGCTATTGAATTAAAATTGTGAGTAGACAATTTGCCAATGGCTATAACAATTGATTGCACTACATGCTTGCGAAATGAGACCCGATTAGGAGAGAAGAGCATCCGATGATCTGAATCAAGTTACTTGTTAGTTCGCCGATTTCGGGAATTTATAGAAATTAGGGTAGAAGACGCCATTCAAATTGAATGTAAAATGGGAAGCATGACATTATGCTCCTAAAAATGGCACTTGGAAAATTTGTTCTTTAGCTGATGTTGTCGAAGGATACTCAACACAATCATTAAGTTTTGAGCATGGTCGGCTTTTGGACTTAGAATAAAAAAAATTCATCGAGGAAAATCAAGACGAACTTATCGAGATATTTCCTGAATACTCGATTAATTGGATCTAAGAAATACGATGAAGTGTTCATTAAAAGAATGGCATAACAAGCCACTTGTAAGAACCATGTCGATTGCGGAATGTTGTAAGAGAAATGTACTTTTATGCAACTCGTAACTGATGAAATCTTGAGAAAAAATCTTAGCAACACTCAACTGATCGAACATATCGTTGATCCTAGGATATGGAGAATGATCGTTGATGGTTAACTCATTAAACTTGTGGTAATCAACGCAAATCCTAAGAGTTCCATCGGACTTCTTCACGAGTACAACCGCGGCACCACACTATAAAGAACTAGATAGGATGAAATGCTTGGCTTCAGGTTTAAAAGGTTGCATCTTGAGTTCCTTATTTTCTTTGGTCGACATCCTTGTAGGATGGCTAACTGGCTATGCACTCGGAATAAGATTGATGAAGAACTCAATCGTCCACTTGGGTGGCAAACTTGAAATAGGCTCAAATACATCAAAAAAATCACAAACGGATATAATTCAAGATACATTATCCTCATCTTAGGAATCAAAAGAAAATAAAGGTGCATTGGAATCATAATTGGCATCTCAAAGAATAATAGATCATTGACTAGGCAAATAAGGATGCTTATAATAAAGAACTCTCTCGAAACAAAGGATACGGGCCTCATATCGAACTAGCTAATCCATACCCAGTATCATGTCAAAACCAAGGAAATGAATCATGTGCAGATTGAAAAACCATAGACAAAGATCTCTGCATCCTCACATAACATGTAAAGGGTTGTAGATCTCCTAATAGGATTCACAATTCTCAGAGAAGTCATAAGATATGCCACATCTTAAGAAATAACATCAACTTTTTTTCAATGTGAATGAACGGGACATACCCATATTGAATCAAAACTCAAATAAAATGATCATTGAATAGTATAGAACCTTTAAGATAGAAGGAGATGTACGCCGATGCTGGGAAGGTCCACTAGATGCATCTGCTATATTAAGCTTTCCCGAACGAGAACCCTTAGAAATTGTACATAAAATAGTACATAGAAGACTAGCGTCCCTCTTGTTTCCAATTATGGAAAAAGATAGGCTTGGTACATTCCCGATAAATGATCATATGAACCACATTTGAAAGATGACTTATGAGCAAGAGGGGTTGCACCAGAATGGGGGCTAGAGCTGAGCGGCTTTTTCTTCTATGGAAGGACTTAGCTGTAACGTCCCGCCTTTTTGACCGCTTCAAATTAGTAATCAAACCAATTTAAAACGTTCAAATCAACAGATCGTTATTTAGCTTACAGATTTTAAAACAGAGTCAACACAATATAAATAAAGAACACAATATTGAACAGCGAAATAAGCTTTTATTTATTAATCAAAATTTTGAATACAAGATATTTGTATGCAACGGAAATGAAAATACAATTTAAATACAGGAAAATTATGCTTACTGGTCCAAAATCAGAGCGCACAACTCTTCGGATCCCCAGCTTCACCAGTCTTCGAATCTTAAACTGTAATCTTTAAATCTGTACTGCTCGGGTCTGACCCGAGCGTTCCATGCAAAACATAAAACACTCAAGTCAGGATTAATCATAGTTCAAGTAAATTAACTTCAATATATACTGAATATAATAGTTAGTCCTATAAATGATGTCTTATATAAAATAAACAGTTGTGGTATTTGTTTATATCAGTTATATTAATTTCCAGGGACGAACGGTATCAGGCGTTTGCAACTGTACACGTGTATATAGTATACATGCATACACCACCTCAACGTCCCTAACCGAATATAATTAATGACATAGGTGATTCCAGGAGCTTGCATATGCACGTTTATGTACATATACACACCGTATATTGCCCCAGCGTCCTGAGAATGACACAAGGTAATAGCGTGCGTGTGCGAATGGCTCACTAGGTAATAACTCAATGAAATAATCAGACTCAATATGGTAGTGCAACAAGACTGAATATACAAATCACTCTGGACATGCAGTCATGGAATCAAATTGGTTGCTCATGCAAAAGAGGACATGAAGTAGTTACATATTTATATATATGCTTTATCTCTAATTACACTTCAGATTTTTCCTATCCTGTCCTATGATTCACATATAATTATGGATGGACCATCAATCAGCTAATGTGAATGGCCTCAGAAACGTATAATTATGAATGGACCAGTAAATCAACTAGCAACTTATAATTATGAATGGACCAGTATAGTGTGAATGGCCTTAGCAACTTCATATAATTATGAATGGATAAAACTTCACAAATGAGTACCTAATTTTGGAAAGCACTGACAAGTATAACAATAGAATATTTTCAAATTTCCTTGGTGGCAACAGTGCTAATATAAATCAAGGCCGAATGCGTCAGTATGGTAATCAGCTCGAAACTAATTATTTTGGGTTCATAGTGACAGGCCAGTAGGTTTTATATTCACACAGTAAACATGGAGATACTGCACATGAGTTTGCAAGTTTTACTACAAATGAGTTTGCATGTTTATGCCAACTCATATAACTTAACAATGAATGAAAATGCCATTTTGCCAACCAATCCATATGAATATTATATATATGGTAGGTACTACTGACTTAAAGCAAGTGTATACTAATGTCAGCCTAGTTCGAGTCCATGGTGTCCAAATCAAGAATAACCAAGATTTAAATGTAAGCAACAAAAATTTAGTCTCAACACCTTCTAATATAGTTGTAATAACAACTTTGACCTGCTCATGTGACATAACTATACTGTATAAGCCATCACGAAGGTGTTTGCAAATAACAAGCGACAGCATCAAAGTTTAATTACAGGTAAATATTGTCATACATGTAACTGGTGAAACACTCAACAAACCAATCATTAACCCCAGTGCAGATTAACGGTTAGCGATTAGCTGGCTTGATCAGCTAGGTAATGTTAATTCAGTTTTTACAAGAGAAAAGTGACCCAATTGGAACATTTCATGGTCTTGGTATTTTATTATTTACTGAGTATTAGAGTGAACAAAACATAGATGCTTTTGCAAAACGTTACTAGCAGTTTCAACAAGTAGTAAAAAAAACATTATAAATGTTGAAAATACCAGGATGATCTAAAACATTTTGGAATTAGCTATTGTCTTTCGCCTTTATTTTATTCCAGCAAACGTATGGATATTTAAAAAAAAAACTATTTCCAAGTACTTTATTTGCATTTGAGAATATAAACCAAGCATCAACATAAATGACATAACAATAACGGCATCATTTATAAAACATTTTACAAAGTTAAACAAGTAACAATACAACACATTCCGACGCAGTTAAGACCAGAAGTCGAAAAATGCCTACAGAAGAATCCATAAAATAAAGCGTTGAGAACATTAATCCTGTTGGCAAGAATACATTGCATATTTAAATTATAAAACTCATTTGTATGATCTGTTCATTCATGGCGACAGCTTTTACATGCTATAAGTGACTAATTCTGTTTATATGATTTAATATCCCATTTTTTGAATCTTTACAAGTCAAGCCGAGCATGATTTTTGACACAACTAGGGAACTGAAAACACTTTCTTCTAACCTTATTCTAATTACTGTTATATTGTTCAAGTTAACAAAGGTTATAACACCTATACAAGTTACAAACACATATGCAGGTTTCAAGACATATATTTCTCAAGTAACAAAGGGTATAACACCTATGCAAGTCAATATTTATCTATATATTGGTAGTTCGAGACAGGTTCAACATTCACACGTATAATAATCCATATGCAGTTTGAAACAGGTGACAATTGGATAAGGGATGTACCCTAGATATATATGGGTATACGTATGCACCTATGGGAAATCCCAGTTTCAAAGCAACCAAATCGGTGATGAAAAAGACAGTGATGAAAAGGACAACAGAGAAACAGAATACACAACAACATAAAAAATCACAAACTACGCACACAATTTAACTATTACATTTAGTTTAATATTGATGTCAATTTACTCGAAAGAAGTAAATCGTGAGTTCCGTAAGAAACTCACCTTGAATGTAGCGGCGCCGCGTAGATGAAGGACTGCGGTGGCTCTACTAGGCTTCAGAAAGATGAAGCAACAATATCCAAAATCAAATCTTGAGCCGAAACAGACTGGTTGGGTAAAGAAAGTTTCGAGGCGACTAAGAGAGAAGCGAGGCGATAGCTAAAAAGGCGATGTCTTCAGCGTAGCTGGTTGAGATGGAAGCCTCGATTTCTTTAGTGACAAGGAAGATGGTGACCCAGTTCAAACGGAAAAGAGGCACAATTAACGAAGGCCAATCAATTGAAGGAGTAGACACTTAAATTTCGAGGAGGACCGGTCGAATTTTTGAGGAGGAATGATTTAGGGCTGAGGCCATTAAAAAAAGGAAAAAAGTGGGGTGACTCAATTTGTTTTTGAGGAAATGAAGAAAACGCTGGCGATTTAAAGAGGGAAAACCGTGGGAATGAAGGCATAGGTAGTGTGGTGGCCAAGTAACAGATGGTGTATATGTGAAGGAACCAGATTAATAATTCATTTTTAATGCTTTTTATTTCCACCACCATTTACGTTAAATTTTTTGTTTTTATACCACCACGAACGAATTCCAATCGCAATGAAATTTGACATGTTGCCATGTCTTGTTGTTCTAAACACAATTAATTTGGTTGTAATCTGACTCCGCTTGTATACGCCGTTATTTTAAATTATTTATCGATTCACCAATTTTATTCTGTTTGTTCAATAACTTCGTTTAATTCAAAATTGAGACGTCAAATTCCAATCTCTTTATACATATAAATATGCACACATCCAAGCTAATTCTTCATATATTTATAACAAATAAACCTCGAATTCATTTAACGTTAAAGACCATTTGTATTTCTCAATCGAATTTCAATCCGATTTAAATATCCAATCAAATTCAATTCAAATATTCAAAAATAAATATTTGATTTTTCAATTAACCATTCTGAATTAAATATTGAATCCAACTCTTACAAAACAATACATATTTGATTTTTAACCCAAATAAAATAAATCGATTATTAATAATAAATTCTTTAATTAATCGCATATTCCAATCGTCGAAATTTCTGGGTCATTACAATCTTCCCCTCTTAGAAACTTTTCGTCCCCGAAAAGGAGAGATCATTAGAATTGTACTAACGTATACTTCAAATTTCCATATGTGTAAAACTTTTCCACGACTATTTCAATTATTGACATTCAGGTCATTGGTCCTCTTTATTTATTTGTCATATTCAATTAACTCACAAAACCAATTTTCTTTCTTATAGTTGGAGATTAATTTTGATCAAACACAGTTGTCTTTATCTTCCCATCGGGGTTTTCAATGCCTTCAAACTATATTCAACTTTCTTAGACCAATTTCTTTTTCGTATTATTTCAAGATAGCTCCCAATTTTCCATCCTATCTCATTTACTAAAAGATTGGAAAAATCATATAATTTCTTTTCAAAACCAATCTCGTTTAAGCTTCAATTTCTGCATATACTAGATTTATGCATCTTCAATTATTATCAATATATCTATTATTCTCATTTGTCAATATCGTTGCACTGTAATGGGTCTAGGCTTTGCAACCATCAACCCAATCTCCTTACATTCAGGTTCAACTTAACTTCAATTCATATGATCTTTCCAAACACTCATTGAAGAGTGTAAATAACAACTCATCTTCAAGTTACAAATTGTCGACTTGAATTTTTTTCAAAATTTAAAATCTTTTATAATCTTTATAAATAACATGAAATTCGTACAAAAATATATGTATTATCATTACAAAGCTAGGGATTTGAAGATACTTCAAAAATTAACTTATTAAATTACGTATATTTTAATTTCAACTTTTTTATTTATTTAAAAATACTTAGTAACTCGAAGTTTGACAAGTCTACTGTTGCCGACACAGACGTTAGGCACACGCTGGCGAAGCGCATGACTAAAATCTACAAGTACTATAAATATCCTTGCTTCAATTCCTAGTGAAAAATATTTCAAAAATCCTTTCTAAAAACAGATACGGAAAGTACCAATGTGATAGTGATATGTTGATTGCTCATGAATCGCAGATACACAATGGTTTCGTTTAGGTCCCCCAGAAAACATCCATATCCGTAGGAAATCACTTTCCTGCGAATTTTGCCATGGAAAAATCAACAGAAGATATTTTAGAATTGAAAGAAAACCTGAGGTCACTGAGCGTTGGTGGCTCTTTCTCAGGATCATGAAAACGAATCATCAAATGAAATTAACTCAAGTCATGAGGACCAATCAAGTTCCGAAGACAATCAAGTTACGAAGACTAACTGCTGCATTAAACAGGTGGCTCCAACACTAAGATATCTAAGTGGACCGCAGGTACACAATGGTTACACCTGGGTCCCCCAGGAAACATCCATACCCATAAGCTTTCACATCTCTGCGGATTACGCCATTATCACGACTATAGATCACAGCGGACATAATGGTTACGCTTGGCTCCCCCAAGAAACATCCGTCCGCCATAGGCCATCTACAGCCCTGCGAATTTCGCTACACGGTCGAATTCCAACGACTCTGGACCGCAGCGATTACAATGGTTATGCCTGATTCCCTCAGGAAACTTCTGACCGCCGTAGGCTATCTGCAGCCCTGCGAATTACGCTAGCAGTCGTGCTCAATGGCAACTCATGAGTTTTATGTTCGGACAACCTACTGCCACCAGCAGCATATCTAAGCTCGAATTTCAATGAGAAGGAAGGTACTTTCCTTATTTTCCTTTGAAAACATATAATACTATATACATATAGTGCTTCATTTCATAAAATCCTCATAAATCATACCTATGTAAATCTTTCTCTCCAAATCATATCTCAAAACATCTCATTTTTATACAAATTTTGTTATATAGAATTCAAATCGATCACCTTCCAATTTAAAATTTTCAAACTTACCATGTTTTTATATCTCTCTCAGATAAGTTTCGAAACTTCTGTATCCAATGTCTAAAATCGAATATCCTCAAATTCCCATTCAAATTTCAGATTTCTAGTTTGATCTCCTTATCAATTCAGATATTTGATATCCTTACAACTCATATTTATGAATCGATTGGTTATAAACCAAAATCTCTTTCAATTTCCCCATTATCAAGTTCATCGCCTTCTTCGAAAAATTTACTTTCAAAATTTTACATTTTTAAATCAAATTCCCATGCATGCATTATTACTCCTCCATATTCACATTCTTCGACCATAAATTAGCAAGCGAGCAACTCTCTAAGCATCAATCCCAAAGGCCGAAACCAACATCAGATGAATACTTAGAAAGTCATCCAACTTGACCAATCTCCAGCAGTTTTCAACTTTCTAGACCTCGTTTTTTAATTTCTTACCAAATCATTTTACGTGATACTCGAATTCAGTTTACGAATTTACTTCTTTAATGAAAAACATTGATTATAACAATATCATTATAATTTTTTTCTTAGAAATAATTCACTATCAAGATTTCAAATAACATCATACAAATGAGATTAAACCATTAATAGCAATTTCACAGAGTTTAAATTTTTTCATACCATTCGATGTAAATAATTATACAAAGTCTTTATCTATTCAAAACATGTACATAAGAGATCTAGAATTACAAACGATAATATTACGAAATAAAGCTAACTTAATTAGGATTTACAAATCTTCGATGTTTGTTTGCTTTTCGATCGATGATCCACATCTTTGCGTAAACTACTTTCACGATATCCATTGTTCTGGAGTCTCCACAAAAGGATTAGTGCATACATCATCCACATGACCCCACTCCTTGCAATCCTTACAATAATATGAGATGGAGCCATCTTTATCTATGTACTTCACAGTTTTCTCTCTAGCGGCGCGCAACATTGTCGTCGTCCTTGTTGTCTCTCGGAACAGTTTCGAGCTGTATGTCCAACTTGCTTACATTGATAGCAAGCGATTGGTTCATCAGACGTCTCAGCAATGGAAGGCTTCTTCTTTCTCACTTTAAGACAATGACTGGGAAAATGTCCCTTCTCTCGACATTTAAAACAGAAAACATTGGATCGGTAAATTTTTCCTTCTTTCTTCTTTCCCTTGTCTCTCTCTCCGCACGTAACCGCGTAATGTCCCTTTTTCTGACATCTGTAACAGATGACATTGTCATAGGGGCCAATAGTCTGTTTTTCCTTAATCCTCTTCTTGTATTCCAACATTACTTCTTCCCTTCTTTTACGTTCTGTCGCTCTTCGTTCTCGACGTGCGGCTTTTTGTTCTTCAGTTCTTGGCATTCTAATTTATTATCAAAACCCATTAATTTCTCACGATTTTTATGAAAAACTTTTCTAGTTATCATATCTTAGAAAATCTCTTATTACCTATTGGGAAACATTTTTATATTCGTTATTCGGATTTAAACCAATGTTAAATAAAACATCGTTATTCCCACTCAACTGTTGCTACCCGTTAACTTACTTTACTTAACCATCCCTTGCTATCTAACCTTAACCATTTCTTAAGTAACAACGACATCAGTCAAGTTAGGGTATATTTACCTCTCAGACCTTAACTGAACAACATTATTAACTTTGAAGTAGATCAAGTTCAAATCCATTCTCGTGACTTCCAAATTCAAGTTAAAAATTCATTTCTTTCACAAAAGTTACTGATTATAATAATTCATGTCATCAAGAATTCGAACTTTAAAAATATACTTTATTCCTTAATCTGAGTACATAAAAATTTAATTAATGATATATTATATTTTGATTAAAACAGAAGATAAATAAAATTTTCTTGCAATTCGCATATTCGACTCCCATAAAAACTTCCTTCCGAATAATCTTTTTTTCGATAATATATTCCGAATTTCGGAAAAATCTCATTTAATTTATATTCTGAATTTCAGAAAAATCTTGCCGCACTGGTCAACTCCATTTCCTTTATCTCCATTTCCATTTGCAACATTATTTGCTTTCATAATTTATTTACTTCTACAAAGTAAATATTCTTTCTTTTATCTGAACTCGTCACATCAAATTAGTCTTGATTTCATCTAAATACAGGTTCAAATCTTCTTAAAAATCCTCCTTCATATTTTGCTTCATTTACAGCTCTTGCATACAGTTCACTCCTTGTTAATTTACTAACAAGTTTATATTTACTATCGAATTCATATATTCGATTGAACACTATTAGTTTGAACCCAATTATAAATCTTTTTGCCAAATTCTGAATAGTCAAAACAAATAGTAATACAATTTGACACGATCAAATCCCAATTATAACCCTTTTTATTTTATTTTCATCAACTTATATTCTTAATTTCAAAATAAAATTCATCGTTTCTTCTTTGAAACGATTTCAATTTTTCCTTTTTCTATTCAAATTGAATTCTTATTTACAATCAGTTTCAGTTATCATTGATTTCTAAGATTCATGCTTAACGAAGTTAATTCGTTGATTCTCTTCTACTTATATACCATCTAATGATGGATTCGAGATTCAAATCTTAAGGGAACTTATTGAAGAACAGCTCTGGCAAATCCGGATTCGAAAACTGGGGATTCCGAAGAATTTTAAATCTCAAAATAACTTTTTCTCCGCTGTATTAGTTTCAAAATATTTCCAAAATATTTTATTTTTCGAAATCTATTTTTCTAAACTTTTCTTATTTCAAAAATTGTTTTACTAGTGTCGATTCTTTTCATTTTAAACCCGATAAGCTATGTTTTGAATAAACCAAAGCTCTGATACTACCTGTAATGTCCCGCCTTTTTGACCGCTTCAAATTAGTAATCAAACCAATTTAAAATGTTCAAATCAACTGATCGTTATTTAGCTTACAAATTTTAAAACAGAGTCATCACAGTATAAATAAAGAACACAATATTGAACAGTGAAATAAGCTTTTATTTATTAATCAGAATTTTGAATACAAGATATTTGTATACAGCAGAAATGAAAATACAATTTAAATACAGGAAAATTATGTTTACTAGTCCAAAATCAGAGCCCACAACTCTTCAGATCCCCAGCTTTACCAGTCTTTGAATCTTAAACTGTAATCTTTGAATATGTACTGCTCGGGTCTGACCCGAGCGTTCCATGCAAAACATAAAACACTCGAGTCAGGATTAATCATAGTTCAAGTAAATTAACTTCAATATATACTGAATATAATAGTTAGTCCTAACATCGATGTCTTATATAAAATAAACAGTTGTGGTATTTGTTCATATCAGTTCTATTTATTTTCAGGGACGAATGGTATCGGGCGTTTGAAACTGTACACGTGTATATAATATACATGTGTACACCGCCTCAACGTCCCTAACCGAATATAAATAATGACATTGGTGATTCTAGGAGCTTGCATATACACGTATATGTACATATACACACACGTGTATTGCCCCAGCGTCCTGAGAATGACACAAGGTAATAGCGCGCGTGTGCGAATGGCTCACTAGGTAATAACTCAATGAAATAATCAGACTCAATATGGTAGTGCAACAAGACTGAATATACAAATCACTCTGGACATGCAATCATGGAATCAAATTGGTTGCTCATGCAAAAGAGGACATGAAGTAGTTACATATTTATATATATGCTTTTTCTCTAATTACACTTCAGATTTTTCCTATCCTGTCCTATGATTCACATATAATTATGGATGGACCAGCAATCAGCTAATGTGAATGGCCTCAGAAACTTATAATTATGAATGGACCAGCAAATCAACTAGCAACTTATAATTATGAATGGACCAGTATAGTGTGAATGGCCTTAGCAACTTCATATAATTATGAATGGATAAAACTTCACAAATGCGTACCAAATTTTGGAAAGCACTGACAAGTATAACAATAGAATATTTTCAAATTTCCTTGGTGGCAACAGTGCTAATATAAATCAAGGCCGAATGCGTCAGTATGGTAATCAGCTCGAAACTAATTATTTTGGGTTCATAGTGACAGGCCAGTAGGTTTTATATTCACACAGTAAACATGGAGATACTGCACATGAGTTTGCAAGTTTTACTACAAATGAGTTTGCAAGTGTATGCCAACTCATATAACTTAACAATGAATGAAAATGCCATTTTGCCAACCAATCCGTAGGAATATTATATATATGCTAGGTACTACTGACTTAAAGCAAGTATATACTAATGTCAGCCTAGTTCGAGTCCATGGTGTCAAAATCAAGAATAACCAAGATTTAAATGTAAGCAACAAAAATTTAGTCTCAAAACCTTCTAATATAGTTGAAATAACAACTTTGACCTGCACACGTGACATAACTATACTGTATAAGCCACCATGAAGGTGTTTGCAAATAACAAGAGACAACATCAAAGTTTAATTATAGGTAAATATTGTCATACATGTAACTGGTGAAACACTCATCAAACCAATCATTAACCCTAGTGCAGATTAACGGTTAGTGATTAGCTGGCTTGATCAGCTAGGTAATGTTAGTTCAGTTTTTACAAGAGAAAAGTGACCCAATTGGAACATTTCATGGTCTTGGTATTTTATTATTTGCTGAGTGTTAGAGTGAACAAAACACAGATGCTTTTGCAAAACGTTACTAGCAGTTTCAACAAGTAGTTAAAAAACATTATAAATGCTGAAAATACCAGGGTGATCTAAAACATTTTGGAATTAGCTATTGTCTTTCGCCTTTATTTTATTCCAGCAAACGTATGGATATTTAAAAAAAAACTATTTCCAAGTACTTTATTTGCATTTGAGAGCATGAACCAGGCGTCAACATAAATGACATAACAATAACGACATCATTTATAAAACATTTTACAAAGTTAAACAAGTAACCATACAACACATTCCGCCACAGTTAAGACCAAAAGTCGAAAAATGCCTACTGAAGAATCCATAAAATAAAGCGTTGAGAACATTAATCCTGCTGGCAAGAATACAATGCATATTCTAATTATAAAACTCATTTGTATGATCTGTGCATTTATGGCGAGCTTTTACATGCTATAAATGACTAATTCTGTTCATATGATTTAATATCCATTTTTTGACTCTTTACAAGTCAAGCAGAGCATGATTTTCGACACAACTAGGGAACTGAAAACACTTTCTTCTAACCTTATTCTAATTACTGTTATAATGTTCAAGTTAACAAAGGTTATAGCACCTATACAAGTTACAAACACATAAGCAGGTTTCAGGACATATATTTCTCAAGTAACAAAGGGTATAACACCTATGCAAGTCAATATTTATCTATATATCGGTGGTTCGAGACAGGCTGAACATTCGTACATATAAGAATCCATATGCAGTTTGAAATAGGTGACAATTGGATAAGGGATGTACCCTAGATATATACGGGTATACGTATGCACCTATGGGAAATCCCAGTTTCAAAGCAACCAAATCAGTGATGAAAAAACGGCGATGAAAAGGACAACAGAAAGACAGAATACACAGCAACATACAAGATCACAAACAATGCACACAATTTAACTATTACATTTAGTTTAACATTGATGTCAATTTACTCGAAAGAAGTAAATTGCGAGTTCCCTAAGAAACTCACCTTGAATGTAGCGGCGCCGCGTAGATGACGGACTGCGGTGGCTCTACTAGGCTTCAGGAAGAGGAAGCAACAGCATCCAAAATCAAATCTTGAGCCGAAACAAACTGGTTGGGTAAAGTAGGTTTCTAGGCGACTAAGAGAGAAGCAAGGCGACAACTAAAAAGGCTATGGCTTCAGCATAGCTGGTTGAGTGGAAGCCTTGATTTCTTTGGTGACAAGGAAGATGGTGACCCAGTTCAAACGGAAAAGAGCACAATTAACGAAGGCCGATCAATTGAAGGAGTAGACACTTAAATTTCGAGGAAGACTCGTCGAATTTTTGAGGAGGAATGATTTAAGGCTGAGGCCATTAAAAAATAAAAAAGGGGAGTGAGTCAATTTGTTTCTGATGAAATGAAGAAAACGCTGGCGATTTATAGAGGGAAAACCGTTGGAGTGAAGGCATCGGTAGTGTGGTGGCCAGGTAACCGATGGTGTATATGAGAAGGAACCAGATTAATAATTTATTTTACGATGCTTTTTATTTCCACCGCCATTTACATTAAAATTTTTATTTTTATACCACCACGAACGAATTCCAATCGCAACGAAATTTGACATGCTGCCATGTCTCGTTTTTCTGAACACAATTAACTTGGTGGTAATCTGACTCCGCTTATATACACCGTTATTTCAAATTATTTATCGATTCACCAATTTTATTCTATTTGTTCAACAACTTCGTTTAATTCAAAATTTGAGACGTCAAATTCCAATCTCTTTATACATATAAATATGCACACATCCAAGCTAATTCTTTATATATTTTTAAAAAATAAACCTCGAATTCATTTAACGTTAAAGACCATTTATATTTCTCAATTGAATTTCAATCCGATTCAAATATTCAATCAAATTCAATTCAAACATTCAAAAATAAATATTTGATTTTTCAATTAACCATTCTGAATTAAATATTGAATCCAACTCTTACAAAACAATACATATTTGATTTTTAACCCAATTAAAATAAATCGATTATTAATAATAAATTCTTTAATTAATGGCATATTCCAATCGTCAAAATTTCTGGGTCGTTGCATTAGCCTTGTAAAATGGAAATTTCTTCTTATTTGTGCTCTTATGAATCTCTATCTCATCGCTATTGTCCTTCACCTTTTCGACCAATTCAAGATGAAAGGCCGAGTCCACGAGATAATCAAAAGATAGCTTAAGATTAAGCATAAGAGATTTCTTCAAATATTTCTTAAGGTCTAAAAAAACTAAGGATTCTTCTTATAAGATGTATTGATATGTTCAAGACCATATTTGGATAAGGCCTCAAAAGACGCTACGTACTCAAAAACTGATGACTTTCCTTACTTTAAGTCTGGGAAATAACGAGCTAATTCTCCGACTCTTGGAACAAATTTGAGCTCAAAATGCTCTCTAAACTGATTCCTCTCATGAGTGGACTCAACGACCTCAGCAATAAGAAACTTATACCAATCCATAGAGCGTTCTTGCATCATGCTCGATGCTACAAGAACACGGTGATGGTTGGATAAATCCATGTGAGAAAACATGTGTTTGCATGTGCACAACCATGCTGAACCTCTAACACTGACTCCGAGCCTTTGAATGGATTTCCTTCAAGATGGGTGAAATCGCAACATATGAGTGCAAATGTGAACTTGCGATGAGGAGAAGGTCGAGCTTGAGCTGGAGACTGGATGCTTCTGAAAAGCTCTATAAACTGCTCAATAAACATGTAAACACCATCTGGACATGGGCCGCTGGACTGCCCAGTACTAGGAGTGTATCCACTACCATTTTTAGTTATCAGCTAAAAGATCAAAAAAAGATAAGGATCAATAACAGGGGTAAGATATTACTAATTGAATTTAATTGGGAATACTATAGAATTTAAAATGCATTCCTAGATGTGTTCCTAAATTATCGACCCCCAGAGGACATAAAAGGTTAAGGACATGATTTGGAGCAACTTTTATTGAGGATAGTGTTAACACTCACATTATACTTCGATGTATTGTAGTATGTATATTATTCTATGTTCATCACACTTTGTTTTGAATTTAGCTCTGATACCAGTTGTGACGCTCTACCTCGAGACCCATTCTAACAAAGAATATTACTAGGTAATATTGTTTGCTAGTGTAGAGAATAAGGTTGGTTAGGAGCGATCATATACAAGTCTTGTATTAAACAAGTACCAAATACGTCGACTTAATTCTCATTTTTTTTCTTACCTCAAATGGATTGACATACTCAATTCTAGCATAATATGATACGATGGTGGTTAATGGAGCTATTCGAAACAAAACATAATTATTATAAATAACACAGAGTATAGAACAATAAACACAGCTATATAGATAGATAAATCTAGTACAATACATATTGATGCATACATGAGTGGTTTGGTTTTATAAACCACATATATATACATAACATGTCCCATAAAAGAATATGAACATACAAGAGTAGCTTGACATCTAAACGAAATATGTCCATGCACCAAAAGAAGATAAGGTAGATCCAAGCAGAAGCAGGCTATGCGAATATCAATAAAAAGCACTATCTTGAAAAAACTCGGTTTGGGCCAAGTATAAAAAATACACGGGCTAATCTAAGCTGACAAAGTGATTAGGATATAATACGTGAAGGATAATAGACTATAAGAGTAAAACTTCTCAAAAAGAAGTAACAACACAAGTTCCCAATTTTACAGAATACACGAGTAAGGTTTAACTAAATCGACATATCCAAGACTCATGTATTAACTACCAACTACACAAGGTATAAAGGTTTCCATCGATAGTAAGTTGCAAGCACAAAGGCTGGTCTAATGATATATAACCACATTACACATATAAAACAAGATGGAAATCATCACAACAATAGTATGTAGATATCATTCAAGTGTTCAAAGGTACATGATTGAAATCACCATATATATATATATATATAATCATCATGATAGCTCTTAGGTTATATAAATAAAACCAACATCAACTACAATGGTGAAAACATTCGTAAATCATCCAAAATTCAAGAAATCGATGTAAAGGACTTTAGGGAAGCAATGTAAGTAAAGAATAGGACCCAACACCTCAATGAATAGTCCAACAACTATATAAGTATAAAGGATCCAACAACCCAATAGATGACCCAACAACCTACCAAATACTATATGTTAAGAGACCCAATAGCCTCAAATAGGATCTAACAACCCAATGATTATTCTAGCAGCTGTATATATAGGACCCAATATCCCGAGTACTAGCAATAACATAGAATGTGTCATAGACTCCTAAACAACAATCCATATAGTGAAAACAGTACGTCCAACCACAAGACTCTGATTTTCAATAGAAGCCTAGATCATTTGCATCTCAGCATGCCACGCAGGCAATTCACGCTATGCAACCGATGTATAACAATCACACAGAATGAAATCCAATGTCAGACACACATCCATTTACAAGTTCATTCTGGGTCTGAACGAAACCGGAGGCACCTTATTCCTTGTCCCGTGTGTCCAATGCAGGATAGAGGTCCTCGCATATCCGATCGACCTCCGAATACATCTGGAACGATCACCACTTATTACCTTGTCTTGGGTGTACAGCCCAATCAAGACATCAGTAACCATCCAAACGATGTGAAGACCTCTGTTCTTCAACCACCGTCTTCATCCTCGAAACATCGTCGAATCAGTTATTCAAAATGGGATAAATTCGGTCTTTCTGAATAACTCGCGTATATAATAAACAAGTGCTATAAAAACACAACATACGCCTCATTCCAATCCAGAATATTCCTTTATTCAAATATTCTTATACTTTGGGAAAGGTTCCCATTAATTTTATCAAAGATAAATTCTTTAAGTTTATTCTTTAATCTTCCTTTGGATATTGATTCAAACCAAATTATGGTTTATCAAACTAGTTGGGATTAGCGCACCTTACCGAAGTAATCATTTGTTTAATTTCTCAATCACAACCTATTCATCCCATGAAGCAAAACTAGTAATACTTCATATCTAACACCACGGTGTTATTGGTAAATTCAATTACCATTTCACGTTCAAATCTAATTAAAGATTTAACTATCGCCTGGAGTAAAACTAGTGATACTCCATTCTCGATCATTTCTTGAATTTGATAATTTTAGTTATCAAATTCACCTTTTAATCTATTTAAAGATTCATTAAAACTATGACTCTGTTTTAATTTCCAAAAAAACATTACTTAATGATTATTCAAAGTTAAGAAAAAATCTTATCTTTAACTGGGTTAAAGAACTAATGTTATTTAAAACACAACTCACGATAAACCCAAAATCTCATTCCATTAACAATGGAATCTTCACGGAAAACAGATCAGTATATATAATCGATATAAACTTCCATATCCAACCGGTAATATAAATGGAATAATGCCAAGGCCTTTTTAATTCCATATATATTAACAATCTTCCTCTATAGATGCTCACTTCGATTACCGCCAAATCGAGTTCTATTCAATTCCAATTTAATATGTTAAATTGGAAAACTTTACTTTGGAAAATTCTTAACAAAATATTTATAAATTCCAAATCACATTTCATCGTAAATCGGGTTGAAGAACGAATGTCGTTAAAAACACAGTTCATGATAAACCCAATTCACATTCCATTTTATTCCAATTATTAAATATAATTGGAAACTCTAACAATCTTAATTAAAAGATTTATCCTCCTTACGTGGGGTTCAAGAACAGTGTTACTGAAGACACTGTTCACGACTAACCCAAAATCCCATTTGATATTAAATACAAGGCTCTGAATAGAAAATATACCGACTTATATTCAACATCAAATACTACAAACAACAAATATTGTATTGGAAATAACGATATAAATATATCTTTTAAATTTCCATAACAATATCTGTATAACCAGGAAATCCATCATCAAAATATTCCGAAGACAATTTCGATTCAAATCCATTCTAATTTAAATATATTGGAAATCCTGGTTATTTTTAAAACCATTTCAAATCCAATTTACTTATTTAAAAATATTGGATTATAATTCTAGTTAATAACTAGTTCATTTCGATAAAAATCTGTTTTTATGTTTTCAAATATGGAATTTTTCATCCCAATTCTTTACGAATCATTTCTTATGATTTTACACTAATTATTAATATTTTTAATAATTTTATTAAGGCCCATCCAGTCGGTTTCCATAAACGGCCATCGAACTGCACTTACAACGACCTTTTCCAAATTTGATTTGGACATAATTCCAAATCCAACCGTTAGATTTCAAATCTCTAATATTCGTTAGAAAGCCTTTTTCGATACGAACCCAAAGGTTCCAGTTTTAGGAGAATCCGACGTCGGATCTCCCGTAATGTCCATTCGAAGTCAATGGTTGAAATTCGTGACTGCCGCAGCGCGGCGCATTCTACTCAGGCCATTATATATGTATAATATATATATTATATATATTTCATCGATTTCCATTTAAAACATATTTTATAAATCGTTTTCAAAATGATTTCAACTTCATATTCAATTTTTAATCAAAATTGAATATTCCATATCATCAATATAGAAATGATAATATTTTCAAAACGTTAGATTTTGAAATCAATTCCTGTTCGATATTCATTATAAAAATGAATAAATTTGATATAAATATCGTTCACTTCAAAATGACGTAAATCTAATCGACACGGATTTATATATTTAAATATATTATTGTCCATCCCTAATCGGACATCAAAATCAGATTTTGATTCTTTTCTGAATATTATTTTAAAATATTTGTTATTTTATAATATTCGTTATTATAAAATATTCATTCTTTCTGAACTGGAATCAGACACAGTTAGTTACCATATAATGTTGGTTATATGGATTTCATACAATATATGTATACAACAATAACGATAAATAATCAACCATCATCCAGAGTGCATTCTACACTGCATAAGCATTAAATATAAATATTTAATGCTTACAACATCCTATAAACCAATCGATCGACATACAACTAAACAATTGAGATTAGTGTACGTCAAATATCATCTCAACACCCGTGTGGGGTTTCAATCAATAAATAATGAATTTTATTTGTGCAGTTGGGCGATGTGCAAAATTTATCGTCCCCATCCATATCAGTCAAGTGGGTGTTCATAAACAAATCGTTTGATTTGTAAATGAATATTTATTTATTCATATCAACGTTAAAAATTATATTTTTAACGATAAAATAATTTATTCAACATATGAATATTCTATTCAGTTCATCTATGCAATAAAAATGATATTTTTATTGTTCTAACATATTTTAGAAAATTTTGATGGCAAAACAGCACAATATCAAAATCGGGTAATGTCTAGCATTACCCCTCTCCTGATATTGGCTCGCGCCATACACACATAACAATTCTAATCAATTCATTTCACGCAAACAACCAAATTCAACAAAAAAATCAATTCAACCAAACCAAACAATCAAACAAGTCGTCCATGGTCTGTGGACGACGGGGAATAGTTCATATATGCAGTTATAAAAATAAATAACTGTTTAAGAAAATATGGTGAGGAGTTCTCACCTTTGGGATCCACTCCTCCATTCTTTATTCTTGAACGATTTGGATTTATTTTATGTCCAGTGCGTAGCGCTCTTCACCGTGCTTCCACTGCAGTTTGTTTCATGCAGTTATATTAAAAATCACATTTTTAATAATGTTTCATATATTTAAAAATCACATTTTGTATTCATACCATTCGTATAAAAATCGTATTTTTAACATCGCTATATATAATTAAAAATCACTTCTTTTTCTGTTATACATATAAATAAAAATCAAATTTTTATATGTAAAAATCACATTTTGACACCACTACTTTATAAATGAAAATCGTATTTTTAGTTCGATACATATATAAAAATTATATTTTTACAATGCTTCTTTCTATATAAAAATTATATTTTTATAGTGTTAAATATCATATCTTTAATTCTTCTTTTTAAAACAATACATATATGAAAATCATATTTTTATCACAACGCAATACACAAAAAAAATCCAATTTTTACTCCGCTTTCATATGTATAAAAATCATAACTTTACCATCGCCATTCATATATAAAAATCATAATTTTATCATCGTCATTCATATATAAAAATCAAATCTTTATGTTGTTATTCATATGATAAAAATCACATCTTTAATACATCACTTCATGCATAAAGATCTCGCCTTTATATTCGTAAAAAACCTCATCTTTATATGGTTTATATAATCAAAATCATATTTTTATGTAATAAAAAAACTAATCTTTTTGTTTATAAAAAGTTAATCCTATAGTAGAAAAATAAATAACGCTAATTATTTATAAAAACTGATTTTTAAACTATGTATTTAATAACTAAAAACTTTTTTTTATTTGAATAAAACTGTTGGCTAGCTTTTTGACCAAGCCACCAAGGTTCATTCACAAGAAGAAAGTATGAAACTACGTTCCTTAAAAGTCCATGAAGGATCGGGTCGCCCCTCTCGAATCGCCCCTCTCGGATCGCCCCCCATCGGATCGCCCCCATAGCTTCAGCGATCCGACTACCCTTGCACGACTAGATCCGTCCTTACGCCACTATCCTGCACAGACCGATCCGATCCCCTGATGCACAGCGAAGCTTATGACCTGTTCAAGCGCGAGCTAGTCTTCAGCGATCCGAGATGCACGGATCCAGCGACACGTGTCCCCAACTGTCACTTTGACTGATTCTCCCCCTTTGCTCGATCCGATATTTAAGGTGATCGCGACACCTGTCCACAACGGCTAATTTGACTAATTCTTCGTAAGGCTGCGATACGATCCGATATTCTCAGGATTTGTGCCACGTGTGACCGCGATCCGCCTGACAAAATCAGCTATAAATAGCCTAGAGCTTGGAATTTTTCAGGATCTTTTGGCAATATTAAGCACTGATTCCGCCATTATTGTCATACCACCATTTCTTATCAGATTTATTACTAGAATACTGAGAGAAATCACAATTGTAAAAGTAAGCTTGAGAGAAATCATTGATTGTATTAGCATTCAAAGTACAATCGATAACATATAAAGTGGACGTAGGCTCGTTAACGCCGAACTACTATAAATTCTGTGTGTTTTCTGCTTTTTCTTCATTCTCCAGTTAAAATTCTTTAAGAATCAGAACGATTTGGGTGTTAGGTCCAAATTTTGATCTAACATTTTGGTGCTTTCACTGAGAAAACAGTCCCAAAACTTCATTGTTCAGCTTTTCGAAGATTCCAGCGACATCTGATATCATGGCTGGAAAGAAGTCTAAGGAAGTACGAGCTTCACGGACAAATGAAATCGCGAATGAAGCAGTTGAAGAAAGTGTGAACGAGCTGGGCAATGAGGAAACTTTGGATCATGGAGCGCCAGGGGCGAACCGATCCGATGAAGGTGCCACACTCCGAGACGACGAGGACGAGGCGATCCGGACTGCTGAAGGGGTTGTTACTCGATCCCGTGATAACGCCTCGAATCCTCCGCGTACCATGACCACGAATCGATCCCAGGGGGGCGCTGCGAGCCACTATCCTCGATCCGCAGCGATTCGAATTGATGATCGGACTACAACTCGACCTGGAAAGGAGCCTATGGCTCGCTCCTACCGTCCTGGCCCCTCCGCTCGACCTGGCTCAAGCTCTTTGCGCATAAGAGAAAGTGATGATGATCAATATGACCCTTCTGCTCCCGTTACTGAGGGGATCTCTCTCGCTTTTCCGAAATGTGGGAAAGACTGTTTGATGAATTGGCTGCTCAAAGGCAGGAAAGCTCCGTTCTGCGATAAAATTTTACCGCTATGGATAGAAGGCTTAATGATCTCGCAAGGCAGAGGACGCCACCAGTTCGTCCGCTCTCCCCAGAATACTCTTCTTCGTCAGAGGAATCGCCAAGGCCTCCACGGCGACCGTATGAGAGGCCCGAAAACATAGAGAAGCTTCGATTTGGAACCCTGCCATCACGAGAAGAAGAGGCACTGGGTGCAGGGCCCTCAAACCGTAATGTGAACGATCACGCCGCAACTCCCAGAGCTCGTGGTGTGGACAGCCCTGTACAGAACAGACTACCTCAGCCCCGTCGCTGTGCAAATGCTCATGGTAACAGGGGGCAACGGAACCCAATCCAAGCCCCGGATTTCATGACTGCTCCCGGAAGAGAGATTAGAGAACCTCACCGAGCAAGAAGCGCTGACCCCGATCCTCCGCTGACCAGTGCAAATGTTGCACCTATGATCCATCAAATTCTGGCAGATAGCCGTGGACAACGGAATGAAGATTGGGGAATTGACCGCAGTCATACCCCTTTCACTGATGATATTTTAGATGCGACTTTCCCGAGGCGCTTCAACATGCTGCAGATGAACCGTTACGCGGGTAGATCTGATCCCGTTCAGCATCTGATGAGATATTCTTGGTCAATGACCGCTGCCGCAGCCTCTGACGCTGTCAAGTGCAAAGCATTTCCCATATTCTTGGAGGATGTAGCATTATTATGGTTTACTCGCTTACCAGCAAGATCAATTTCCAGCTTCAGGGAGTTGAGTGAAAGGTTCGTTGAACAGTTCCGCATCTATGCACAAAAGACGAAGAGTGTGATTGACTTGTTCCTTGTCAAGCAACGACCAGGCGAGAGTTTGAAGGTGTATCTAGACCGTTTCAACCTGGCCGCTACTGAAGTTAAAGATCCTCATGAGCCAACTGTTGTGGCAGCCCTAATTGACGGGGTAGATAAAGACACTGAATTTGGGAGATATCTGGCCAGCAAGCCAGCCCATACTAGAGAGTTATTCTACGAAAAAGCTAATGTACACTTACGCCGGGAGGAAGTATATGCTAACCAAAAGGCAAAAACGGCCGATAAAGAGGAAATCCAGAGCAATGTCGCCATCAAGCAGACAGGAGACAGCTCGGGGAAGGTCGAGGTTAATGTCGGAAATCGGAATCAGGGTGGTCGTCAGTCAGGAAACAATGATAATAACAGTAATGGCAACAACCGGAAGAGGAATCGAGGGAACGACTCCCAGAGAAGGACTCGTCCCAGGTCTTTTGAGAGTTATACGCCAATAAACGATACTTTGGAAAATATCTTCATGGATTCGTACAACGTCCTCCAAAATAAAAGGCCTCCTCCCAGAGAGTCGACGGAGAAAGAACGTGAAAAGGGGAAGTTTTGTCTCTTTCATCAGATTCATGGCCATTCGACAAACGAATGCCGTCACCTAAGAGATGTAGTCGAGAGGCTTCTCCGAGAAGGAAAATTGGATGAATACAGAGTAACGCCCAAAGACAGGGGGCAAGCCGTACAAGCCCCAAATCAGAACCCGAATCAACCTGCTGTCAGGCCAACCGCCCAGCAAAAGGGAAAGGACCTTGTTATCAATACCATAATCGGAGGGCTTTATCTCGCCGGGCACGGTTCCAAGGCATTGGATCATTATGTCAATGCAGCCAAGCAACACCTCGAGGTAGGGGAGTGTAGCAACCTCGAGGACAACGTCCCGGTAAAGCAACAAAAGATGATGTCCGACGATGTCATTTTCCGCGAACGAGAAAGCATTGGAGTCCATGCTCCGACTGAAGATCCATTTGTAATCACAGTACCCATTGGCCCGGCCACTGTTCATAAAGTTTTGGTGGATAACGGGAGTTCTGTCAATATTCTTTTCAAAAGGACATTCGACCAGATGAACCTCGAGATAAAAGACTTGAAGCCCAGTCAGGGATGGATCCGTGGATTTAACGGAGCATCCACCGCTCCAATGGGTTATGTAGAGTTATCAGTTACGCTTGGGGAAGGAGAACGCCAGAGAGTGAGAATCCTTCCCTTCGTGGTTTTGGATGTTAAGTCATCCTACAATGCCTTCTTGGGCCGATCGGCCCTCGCAAAGTTTAAAGCCTGTATAGCCCCCGGTGCTTATTATTGAAATTTCCTACGGAAGTTGGTGTTGGTATTGTCAGAGGAGATCAGGTTGCCGCACGAGCATGTTATGTTGCAGAGCTAAAGCTACTCCGCAATGGAGGGGACATAGAAACCAAGGGTGCTTCTCCCCCTACAAGGACGGAGACCTTATAACAACTAAAGAGGATAACCGTAGGAGAGTCGCCCAGAGAGTTGCCCGAGGATATAGATCCCAGAGAGGACAAAGAACCTGGGGGCAGAATGGCAACTCCCCACGAGACAACTGTGGATGTACCGATTGATGACAGTGACCCAGAGAAGGTCCTTAAGATTGGATCCCAGTTAAATCAGAATTTAGCTAAAGAACTGATGAATTTCTTGAAAAACAATTTGGATGTATTTGCTTGGACTCACGTAGACATGTGCGGGATATCTCCATCAATCATGAGCCATTCATTAAGCATTAACCCTAAACATCCTCCGGTGAAACAAAAAAGGCGAATGCTGGGTCAAGAGAGGTCCGCTGCCTTGAAAGAAGAAGTTGGAAAGCTTAAAGAGCAATGGATTTATCAAAGACTCAATCTACCCAGACTGGATTTCAAATCCAGTTCTGGTGAAGAAGGCTAACGGGAAGTGGCGAACGTGTATCGATTTCTCGGACTTGAATAAAGCCTGCCCGAAAGACAGCTTTCCGTTACCTAGGATCGATCAGTTGGTGAACTCGACGGCAGGTCATGAACTCCTCTCCTTTATGGATGCTTATTCAGGATATAACCAGATTCCAATGCACGTTCCAGATCAAGAACACACTAGTTTTATTACGGATCTGGGATTATATTGCTATGTAGTAATGCCCTTTGGCTTGAAGAATGCAGGCGCTACATACCAACGGTTAGTGAACAGAATGTTCTATAACCAGATTGGGAAGACAATGGAAGTATACATCAACGACATGTTGGTCAAGTCCAGGCAATCCTCCAATCACACTACGAACTTGGCAGAGATGTTCGGCATTCTTCGAAAGTACGGGATGAAACTCAACCTAACAAAATGTTCATTCGGGGTCGCCTCCGGAAAATTCTTGGGATTCATCGTTAGTTCTCGTGGGATTGAGATTAATCTAGATCAGATCGCAGCAATCAGAGATATTCAGGAACCTAGGCAAATTAAAGATGTGCAAAGCCTTGCAGGAAAAGTAGCCGCACTAAGCAGATCTATCTCCAGGGCTACGGACAAATGCATCCCATTCTTCGAATTGATAAAGCGAGGAAAACGCCACTTCAAATGGATGCCTGACTACGTAGAAGCGTTGCAGAACTTGCTGAGACACCTGGAGAAACCTCCGATATTATCTAAGCCGATGGATCATGAGGACTTATTCGTGTACTTGGCAGTGTCGTCCCACGCGATCAGCTCAGCATTGGTAAGAGAAGAAGATAAGGTCCAAAGACCTGTGTATTACGTGAGCAAAAAATTGACGGCAGTAGAGCGTAATTATCCAAGGATAGAAAATTTGGCGTATAGTTTGCTGATCGCCTCTAGAAAGCTTCAACATTATTTTCAAGTGAATCCCATTACCGTATACACTGATCATCCACTCAAGCAAGTTCTACAGAGACCAGAAGCATCTGGAAGGCTACTCAAGTGAAACATTGAGCTGAGTCAATTTGATCTGAACTTTCAGCCCCGGCGGTCAATTCGGGGACAAGTGATAGCCGACTTCATAGCAGAGTTTACCGTCCCGGAGGAAGATATAGCAAACGAAGAAGTTGACCCTTCAAAATTACTCCTCGACCCCAGTGCCTGGAGATTGTATACTGATGGCGCTAGGAATGACAAGAGAGCCGGCACTGAAGTAGTGCTTGAAACTCCCGAGAAACGTCTGATATCCTATGCTATCCGGATGGAGTTTCACGCCACTAACAACGACTCCGAATATGAAGCCCTGATAGCCAGACTAAGGATCGCAAAAGAGTTGGAAGTCACAAAGTTGGATATCTTTTGCGACTCCAAGTTAGTTGTGAGCCAGGTTACTGGAAAATTCCAAGCCAAAAGTGCAAAATTGATCTTATACTTGAAGAAAGTGAAGGAGTTGTTGAACGGCTTTGATCACTACAGCATATCTCACATTCCGCGGTTAGAGAATCAGCAGGCGGATAAGTTGGCAAAGATGGCTAGTTCTGACGATCCTGAAGAGACCGGGCTAGCCCCCGTTGAAGTACTTCGGTCTCCTAGTATAGATCAGATGGAAATTGATCCGGTACTAGAGACGGAACCAGAAAGGGAGTCATGGATGACTCCTCTAAAGAATTTCTTGATGAATGGAGCGCTTCCGACCAAGAAAAGCGAGAGGCGTAAAGTAATTCGTAAAGCTGCCTGATACGTCCTGCAAGGCGGAGTTCTTTACAGACAAGGATTTTCGATGCCCCTTCTTCGGTGTATAGCTCATGACGACATCAAGCGTGTGCTGCAGGAGGTATACGAAGGTGAATGCGGCGATCACACTGGAGGGCAAACATTGGCGAAAAAGGTGTTGCGGCATGGTTATTTCTGGCCTACCATAAACAAGGATGCGGCGAAATACGCACGACGGTGTGATGCATGCCAGAGATTTTCAAAGATACCTAGAGCACCTCCTAATCAGTTAAAAACAATGACGAGCCCATGGCCTTTCGCTATGTGGGGAATTGATATCATCGGAAGTCTCCCCATAGCTAGGGGCGGAGCAAAGTTCGCTATTGTAGCCGTAGATTATTTCACTAAGTGGGTCGAGGCCGAACCATTGACTACAATCACAACCAAACAAGCGATCAATTTTGTCGTTAGAAACATCATCTGTCGATTTGGGATTCCAAAGATTGTTATAACTGATAACGGAACTCAGTTGATAGCACTGAATTCAGAGACTTCTGCCAGAAATACCACATTGAGAAACTGTACACCTCTTTGGCACACCCGCAATCGAACGGACAAGTCGAAGCAGCGAATAAAGTGATTAAGTCCATTCTGAAGAAAAGACTGAAACAGGCCAGAGTAATGTGAGCTGATGAATTACCCTTAGCACTATGGGCCTACAGGACAACGTATAAATCAGCAACCGGACATACCCCTTTCTCCCTTGCTTTTGGAGCAGAAGCAGTCATCCCGGTTGAGATAAAAGTACCTTCTCATCGAGTGACTTATTACGATCCGATGACTAATAACGAGTTGCTATTTGAATCCCTGGATATGATAGAAGAAAAGAGGGACGAAGTAGACCTGCGTGCCTTGAGATGTAAACAACAGGTCGCCCGATACTACAACAAAAAGGTTCGAGCCTGAACCTTGGAACCCGGAGACTTGGTTCTGAAGCGTGTCTTTCCATCCCCAACTCATATGGGTGCGAAGTGGGAAGGACCGTACTCCATTCTGTGCAAGCTTGATAATGGAACCTTCAAGCTAGCAACCGTAGATGGAAAGGAAATCCCCAGAGTGTGGAATGCCCAACATTTACGGCCGTACCTAATGTAAAAATGACAGATCTGTTCTTTTTGATTTGTTAAGAACCATGTACAAGGCACGACTTGCCTAGAGTAGTTCGATTTCTTAAAGCAAAAAATTATAAAGTGGACGTAGGTTATGATTCGACCGAACCACTATAAAAATATTGTGTGTTTTTTTCCTTTATTGTACTATTATTTATCTGCCTTTCTATTTTTATGGAAATTGCTGTGAATCATGCAATGATCCCAGAAGCATATAATTATAGGTGCCTTCCATCAGAATGGAATGTAATCACCAGTCAAAACTCTGAGGGTGTGATAAAGTAAATCATGTCATTGATAGCGCTCTAACTCTCCAGAGCCGAGAGAGAGCATAACGGACATGAAGGCGATGTTCGTATGTCATGGCGGTGTACCATGATCGAACCCACCTTGATGGAACTCTAACCTCGGCGACTGCCAGGAGAGTATAAAAGCGTCTCCGATTGAGCGCTGAGAAAGAGCTCTTGCCCCGCTGAAGGATCGGGGGGCGATTGAACTGCTGAGCTCGAACTCTAACTCCCCAGAGAGAGAGAGTATAAAAGCGTCTCCGATAGAGCGCTGAGAAAGAGCTCTTGCCCCGCTGAAGGATCGGGGAGCGATTGAACTGCTGAGCTCGAACTCTAACTCTCCAGAGAGAGAGAGAGTATAAAACCGTCTCCGACAGAGCGCTGAGAAAGAGCTCTCGCTCCACTGAAGGATCGGGGAGCGATTGAACTGCTGAGCTCGAACTCTAACTCTCCAGAGAAAGAGAGTATAAAAGCGTCTCCGACTGAGCGCTGAGAAAGAACTCTTGCCCCGCTAAAAGATCAGGGAGCGACTGAACTGTTAAATTCAAACTCTGACCTCGGCAACCTCCAGGGGAATATAAGAGAGTCTAGGGTTAAGCACTAAGAAAGGTGCTGGAAACTCAACACCATAAGGACAATTATCTTGCTAAATTTTCTAAGTCCCCCATATTCAGAAATAGGGGGCAACGTGCAGACAATGCTAATCAATCCTTAATAAGCCCTAGTCAGGCGCCACATTAACGATTGATTGGGGGCATATACACATATACATATATACATATACACATGAACACTGAAATTTTTAAATTTTTCTTTCTGTTGCTTGACTGATTTGTAGTTATAATCAGATGGTTTATGACTAAGCATGAAAAGTTTATTAAATGCAGGTACACGGTGATGCAAAAAGAGATAAGCTTTTATTTATAAACTGCAAGCCTAGAAAGCGAAAAAACAACCTAACACAAAAGTGAGGGCCAGTCTCACAGTTACATTTCATGGCCAGTGGGAAACCTAAAGACAAAATATCGACAAACAACAATATCCTATTTACGCTTGGACTTCTTATCCTGTTTCTGCTTCTCCAGCCTCGCCTTGTCAGTATCAGATTGATTACCCTTCTTTCTTTTCCTTTTGTCTATAAGAGGAACGTCCGACTCTTCAGAAGATTCCTCCTCCACCTCCTTTCTCTTCCTTTTATCAGTAAGGGAAGCTGGGAAATCGTCAGGGTTCGCAAAATGAAGCTGTTTGCTGATGGATTTGGGCTGGAGTTTCAAACCCATCTCAGTTTTGGGATTAAACTCTGAGATAGGGACTATGTTCAAAGGCTCTTGTCCCACTTTCTTTAAAGCCATCTCCTTTTCCTTCCTAGCTTTTCTATTAGCCAAAGTTTCGTCGTCATCGTCTTCGGCTTCTTTGGTGCTAGTGATATCTTCCTCATCCTCTACATGGCGCCCATCCATATCTTTCAAGGCCTCGATGGTTTCATCATCCTTGGGAGCATCAGCACCGGGTGCCAGGACACCCTTCTCTGCTGTTATACCCTCGGCCTGCTTCGGTATCTCAACACCGCCGCTAGGTGAGACGACAACCTTCTCTGTCTCTTTCCTCTTCTCACATCCTTGTCGACGGGCTCACCACCTGTATTATGGGGAACACATGTTATTAATTCAATTGGTTGCTCTACCAGACGACGACAACTCACAATTGTTTTGACAAATTGTGGGGAAAAAAGGGAGATACCTTCCGCTGATCCTCCATCTAGGTTAGCTGCAGAAGCTCCGACGACCACAGGAGTTAGGCCCAAAGGAATTAATGGATCATCAGGATGGTACTCCTCAACTCCGGAGGATTTGGGCTCTACAGCTGAGCTCGAACCTTCGTCAATCTTACTTTTGCCCTTAGCCAGGGCTCTCTCCTTTTCCATTTCTGCTTGAATTAGACGGCGACCTTCTGTCAGATCCTCGGGCTCGTTATCCCTCAGGATGGTCTTCATCAGCTCATCTTCGTTAATCTCTTCAACTCCCAATCTCTGCTTCTCACCCTCAACGATGGCATCCCATAAATTGGCTAAAGTAACGTGGTAATCTGGGATCCACGAGATGTTACGGGTTTTGAGGACATGGACGAGGAAGTCAAAGATCATCTCTTCGAACCCTTCGATATCCTTTTCTCTCTGGAGGAGCTTGTTGTTAGAAGCAGTAGCCATTTCAATGGCACTTTCAACATTCTTTTTGCCGAGAACCGCGCGCCTCTCCGCATCCGCGACTTGATCATTTAAAATCACCTTTTCCGCTTCAGCCAAAGCTAGACTTTCTTTCAAACTTGCTTTTTCTATCTCCCAGGCAGCTCTCTCAGCTTCAAAATGGCCTTGTGCTGTCTTCAACTCAATGTTGGCCACTTTAGGATCTTCTACCTCCTTCTTTAAGGCCATTTTCTCTTGACTATTTGAGTCCAGTTCCGAATGAAAGCGTTTCTTAGCATTCTCCAATTCGGTCTTATAATTTTCAGCATCTCTCGGCGCTAAGGCAAGTTGGGATTGAGCATCTTCCAAGTCCTTCTCCATCTTTGTCCTGGCCCTTTCGTTGTTCTCAATCTTCACCTTGGATCTATGAGCTTCCATTTCAAGCGTTCAGATGACTTCTAAAAGATTAACAGCATGTTTCTTCATCATTTCATACTGCCTGGCTACATGGAGAATGTGCCCGATGACTTCATTATCCCAGTTCCTAGGGACTGGTTCCAAGGCTGGAACAAACGTCATCCTTTTGAAGAAGATGTTGGGGAATTGTTCCCGCAACTTTTCCAGCATACCTTGAGTCTCGGGACCATGGATGTAATCTCGCGACCCGGGGGCAACCAACTCTGGCTGGCTGGAAGGGACAATGTCACTCCTCTCCTTTTCAGAATCTTTGATTAGATCCTTGCTTTTATCCTTGGGCTCGTAGTGTCTTTTTGACGACCTACTGTGAGAGGGTGCACTCTTCGGAGGAGTTAACTCTTTAGGAAGTTGTTTTCCCCCTGCAGGAGCTACCGGATAACTGGGAAGCTTGCCAGAAGTTGATTTTGATGGAGACCGGGGTTGCGAAGAAGTAGGCTTGTGAGAAAGGCCGCGAGGGCGCTCGGTACTCGGATGAAGACTGGGTGTGCCTTCACGAAGAGAGCGATAAGAATAAGACCGTCTGCGAGACATCTTTCCTGCAAAGGAGAAAAGAGCGTATTAAAACCTTGGATACTGTTGATATAAAAGTGTGGGGCCAGGCAGTGCGTGTGATTTGTGCATCCCATATAATTTCCCCTAACAGACCCGGGCCTGAAGTCAGGCTCATCTGAGTAGTTTCTTGTCCTATAATTGGAACGGTGGTCTCCTCAGAAGCAGGGAAAAATGGCTCCCCTTCAAAGTCTCCCTCTATGTATACATCATCGGGTAAAGGAATTTTGCTCAGCTCTTTAAATAGCTGTTCTTCTGTCAAATCATCGGGAGCAGCAGGTTCGATCGGAAGAGAAGCCCTGGAGGGGAAACCCCCGGAGAAACTGGGATTTCCTTGGACTTGTCACCACGGTCCTCATCTCCTCTATATATGTTTAGGTCCTCGTCGTCCTGGATGATTATCGGAGAAGGACTTTTACGGAATTTAGTTGTTTCTGCTACCCGTGACGTTCCCTCTCCCTCCATTAGGGGCACGTATTTGTAGGGTTTGCCGCCAGCACCAAGTCCAAATCTTATATCCAGAAGGCGATGCTTATGAAGATTCTCGTCAGTGATGCACTTCTTGATCCTTAGAAAATCTGATCTGCTTTGTAGAAGAATAGACAATCGATGATTGTATAATAAGCCTTCCGTCTTGGGAAAGACGTGATCTGCTTAAAACAAAAAAAGGGGGGGATGTTAATGCTTCGGTTTCTCAAGCAAGATATTCAGTCAAAAAATTAAAGTTTACTTGATTTAAGCCATCTTCTTGAGCACCCGGCCTGCCTCTTTATATAGAACCAATCAGACTTGGGATCCCCTATATTGTTGTATCTGTCATACAGAACCTTCCTATTCGCCACCGATTCGAAGAAAGAGAAATTTGGGGTTGCCGAGGAGTGATGCTTGAAAAGATAAAAGAATGTTAAATCTTTAAATGTGAGCTTGGTATGCAAGATCTCCGCGTATGCGATGTATAGAGTGTATAGAGCCACGTAGGCGTTAGGATGAAGCTGCATCGGAGCGATACCCAATCGTTTTAAGGTCTCAATCACGGTTGGGGGAAACGGAGGAATAGCTCCTACCGAGCACATGATTCGGCTGACTGCCATATACCCTTCCGGAGCTAAGTGAGGTCTATCTTCGCTAACGGGTGTCCTCACATCATCCCAAGGGATCCCATGTCTTAGACAAATTCTTTTAAGCTTTATGTCATCGAGTTTGGAAGCTAAAGAATCATTAAATTTCTCTATCCCAAGTGCACCAGGAATCTCGTCAGGAGCTCGACCGTCTACTTCAGACTCCTCGTCAAGTGAAGTGCTTTTAGTTGGAACCGATTCCGTTGCTTCGTATTCGGAACCAGAATCCTCGCCCCTTGAGCTAGTTGGATGGACCTCAGGGTTATGGTGCTCAGGCACCTCGGGATCCGTCTCGGTGTTAGATCTCGAAGAGGAGTGATTATCCGACATTACTATTTAGGCAAAGAAACATGAGAAATAAGATTAAAAACTACCCGTCCCCCCCTGTGTGTGCAAGTGCCGGTGTGTGTGCTTGTGCGTGCATTAAGGAAAAGTACAAGGGTCAACAAAATCATCCAGACATTGGTCGTTGTTCGGTTGATAGATTATGCATTTGTTCGATCCGGAATGTTCGTCACAAAGGCTCTAACCTAACTGTTCATCGATTTGTTAGAGTTGCATCATATTATTTAGTCAGCATGTGCATCAGATCGTCCTACAGTCGGATCGCAGGGTAGGTTCGGATCGCGACATATGGACGGATCGTGATGAAGGACTCGGTACGTGGAAGGGTATTAGATCATGGAAGGGCTCCGAATCGTGAAGCGCAACAATTCATCCAGAACGGATCGCGATGGTATCTTGGTGATCCGCATCGCCCCCTATCCTCCACGACCCGAAACTCCGGTATCTCCGCGATCCAATACTCGCGTCTAGTTCCCCACGAATCGTAGCCTTGCCGTTTCCGCGATCCGATCCACTAGCCAAACCAACTTTCCAGTTCCGTACACTCTCCCCTCGCCTCACCACCGCTTCGAACTCGGGCCTTGCCCATGAACCGACCTGGACATCCCTTCCTTCTTCTTCCTCAACTCTCCTTTTCACCCTTAAATCCATGGAGTCGCACCTGGCACGCTCGCGTTTACTATCATCGAATCCTACGAAATTCCGCTTTCTCCACTCTCTAAATCAGTGCGAACAAGCTAGAAACTAAAGAAAAGATGTTTAATTACCTTCTTAAAGTTTGAGATTGGTTGGAAATTTGAAAATCAAAGTTAGGGTTTTCTCTTAGGAAAATTGGCGGCTGCAAACAAAGAAAGAAGAAGAGAAGAATGAGGGTGAGGATCGATTTATATAGGCAAAAGGGCGACCGATTGTCTCCCCTTTTTTGTCTTATTCGATCCGCGAAAATAGACGGGCCACGAACCAAAAGCCCACCACGTCTCGAAGAGAAGCCCACCTCATTCCGTAAAGCCCAAGCGCTCACCAAAGGACGAGACGAATGACTTGCTAACAGAATACGACTCGCACATGCGATCCGAACCGATAAATGACCGACAGGAACGAAAATTCAAAAATGCACCCGATAGATTCGATGATGAAGACTCTGAAAGATCCCAGAAAAAAATTGCCCAATAAACAGGGAAACTATCAAAGATTCATCCGATATTTATAGCAAGCAAAGAAACAACTTTCCGTAAATGATATGGCCTTTCGGATAGACGCTACCACTGATTTGCATCTCTTTATGAAAAGGCGTTTCTATAGTTTCGAAGCATGTTCCACCATCAATAAAACATACTTCGAGGGGGCAAAATGATGGCTAGCTTTTTGACCAAGCCACCAAGGTTCATTCACAAGAAGAAAGTATGAAACTACGTTCCTTAAAAGTCCATGAAGGATCGGGTCGCCCCTCTCGAATCGCCCCTCTCGGATCGCCCCCCATCGGATCGCCCCCATAGCTTCAGCAATCCGACTACCCTTGCACGACTTGATCCGTCCTTACGCCACTATCCTGCACAGACCGATCCGATCCCCTGATGCACAGCAAAGCTTCTGACCTGTTCAAGCACGAGCTAGTCTTCAGCAATCTGAGATGCACGGATCCAGCGACACGTGTCCCCAACTGTCACTTTGACTGATTCTCCCCCTTTGCTCGATCCGATATTTAAGGGGATCGCGACACCTGTCCACAACGGCTAATTTGACTAATTCTTCGTAAGGCTGCGATACGATCCGATATTCTCGGGATTTGTGCCATGTGTGACCGCGATCCGCCTGACAAAATCAGCTATAAATAGCCCAGAGCTTGGCATTTTTCAGGATCTTTTGGCAATATTAAGCACTAATTCTGCCATTATTGTCATACCACCATTTCTTATCAGATTTATTACTAGAATACTGAGAGAAATCGCAATTGTAAAAGTGAGCTTGAGAGAAATCATTGATTGTATTAGCATTCAAAGTATAATCGATAACATATAAAGTGGACGTAGGCTCGTTAACGCCGAACCACTATAAATTCTGTGTGTTTTCTGCTTTTTCTTCATTCTCCAGTTAAAATTCTTTAAGAATCAGAACGATTTAGGTGTTAGGTCCAAATTTTGATCTAACAAAAAAAAACATACTGTTTATCATCCAAAAGGGGCGGAGATGGCGGCTCAGGGGAAGGTTGATGGTGGTCCTCGACGACTGCTAGAGGTGGGGTTGCGCCTGTGGGTAGCGGCTCAGGAGGGGGTAGCGCGATGGGGGTTCTCGCGATGGAAGGGTTCGGTCGAGATGGGAGAGAGGGCAACGGGGAAGGAGGGGATTGCTTGAGGGGGCAGGGGTGCGGCCACCTGAGGCGCGACGGAGGGGGAAGGTCGCGGTGGTGGTGTAGGGGGGTTCCGTCATCTTCATTTTTTTCCTGATTTGGCATCAGGGAGAGAGAAATAGAGAAGGGGGTAAGGTTTATTATATAATAAATTTATTTAATTTTATTACCCCCAAAAAGCAACTTTTAATTTTGACCTCCAAACGAAACCCACCGACTGTCGTCCCTAGCTAATTACCCCCATTCTGAACACAATGTGATATGTTTCGTAAGCCAATTTCATTATTTCGATCAGTTTCCATTTAAATTAACATTTAAATCGTTATATTGAATTTTAAACGTACATTTCAATTTACTGGGGTCACATACGGACCCCAAAAATTCAAAAAAAAAAATTCTAGCTTCGTATTGTCGATACGGTCCTAACAAAACTAATTTCGTCGAATTTGAAGACCGTTTGAAAAATGGCCTTTTTCTGGTTGATCCAAATTGATTAAAACTGTTAAAACACATTTTCTTTTGCCACGCTCACATATTAATCCCAAAAATTATGAGTTTTGGAATCTAGATATAATTTGACATACCGGATCCAACAAAAGTGGTTTCGTCGAAAACGGAGGTTGTTTGCAAAATTTCCATTTTTAAGGGCTATATTTCCATAGCGACTATTCTGAATTTTCAACTGGGCACAACTTTTTATTCCTACTATAAAATTTTGATTTTTCAAATTCATTGGAAAGATATTTTTAAATAGATCCTAGTATTTTTGATTTCGCTAAAATCCAGCTTATTTTGAATCCGGTACATTCATTTGAAATTTGAAATTGAATTTTCAAACTACCGCGCCTTTTTCAATTACTTCTATAATTAACATAAATATTTATATTCTAACTTTGATTCAAATAAATATATATGTTCTAGTTCTATTCAAAATAAATTTCTAGTCATCATTATTTAAAATAATCATTTTAAATATCCAAAATTCATTAAAATTGCCAAAATAAAATTTTTAAATTGGTTCTGATTTTCCGTGTTGTTACAATCTCCCCCACTTAAAATCTTTTCATCCTAAAAAAGGAATGGAGCTAAAAGTTGTTTTACAAACCAACTCAACTTTTAGTTTGGCTTTCATTCTTCAACTTTTCAGTTTCTAAGAATTTTTCAATTCTTCAAAAATTTGGCTAACACCCTAAATTTTCGAAAATTTTCGCCATAACCTCCTTTGTACGGGAGCACCGGGAAATTCCCCAAAATGCCACACATGCCTCTCCAATAGAAAAGAAAACGAAACATCCAAGCTGTAACAACCCGGATTTTGAGCCATTTAATTCTGAATATTTAAATTGGTTTTAAATGACAAATTGGTAATATATAAGATCTTTATAATAAATTTATCTAATAAAATAAATGGATTTCAATTTTATATTGGATATCGTTTTGAATTATATACAGGAATACTGAGTGTAAAATTCATATATGATTATTTTGCAGCTATAAGATGCTCTAGTCGGATATATATATATATATATGATAATAATATTTTATTATTATAGATTTGTTTGTTTTGGAATCAATATATATATATATATATATTGATTTAGTTTCCAAACGATGTCAGTTTTTAACGAGAACTAATTTTATAAATTCATAATAGTTAATTAGTATGAGATTTCTAAGAAGTAGTTTTAATTTAATTTATTGAATTTTTCTGTAATTTTTAATTTGAAAGATAAACAACTTTTTGTTTAACGAAATTTACGCCCTATATCAGCATTTCAGAAACCCAACAAAATAAGTCAACTTGTCTATTTTATTATATTTATAGAGTCATAGCACATTACTCTGCATAGTGATATTTTTATTTTTGTCCATAATAGTTTGTAAACAAACGAAATTCTGTATGACAGAGACCAATAAAATTTAAAATAAATATACACCCTTTGTATACCTAACCGTTGCGTCCCTACATATTTGTTTAAGCTAACCTGTAATAATGCTCTATTCAAACACTGGTCTGCCAAGTTTTCAAAAGCATGCACTCCAAGGCATTAAATCCGTGCACGCCAAGATAATTAAACCGTGCTAACCAAGGTATTGAAATCCGTGTTACCCAAGCTATTGCAAACCGTATGCTGTAAGCCATTCCTTCTTTTTAAATACCGTTCCTCTTCTCATTTCTCATTTTCTTGGAAAGAAAGAAAAAAAACCGCCTCCTATTTTTAATCATAGAAAATCGAAACGTCAGGCAAAAATCAAAAATATAATTAAATATATTCTCCATCGATATATAGGTCAGCCAAGTTTCTCAATCCCTAACCAATTCGACCGTTCTTCAAACCTAAATCCCTCTTTCAGCAAACGAAAACTACCTATTCAAAATAAGACTAAAAATCAAAGCTTTGATTCGTTGAATTATTAGATAGGTGAGCTTCAATCTTGAATCAATTTCAGCTAGTTTGAGTGAGTTCTCTGACACTCGAATTTTGAGCAGTGAGAAGATGGGTTTGCATGTCGAATGGGATCGACCGGAAGGGGATTTAATGGCATCGCTGTGTTTGTGAAGGCGAGAGCTTCTCACAAGAGTATTTTTAGTTGGTTCGACTATTAAGAAGTTCGATTTAGTTTTCAAAGGCATCGGCTTGAGTTTGGTTTTACCAGAGTGTGGGCGGTAAGGAGAGGAATGGGTGAAAGTGTATGGGTGTGAATCCGTGAAAGGAGTAAGGAGTTAGGGAGGATGTAGATGTGTCCTGGTCATTGAAACGCTGTAGCATGAAATAGAAGTATACAACAAGGGAAAATGTGAAGGGATGGGTTTGCGTGTGTATTACTGAAGCATGTTTGTATTGTTGAAAGACGGGTCATGGCACAGTTCGGTGGTGAGGTCAAAAACTGTTTGGAGTGGGATGGGTCAATACGGTGATTAGTAGGCAAATAAAGGGAGGATTGAAGGCGTTATTGTTCTGGTTTATGGAGAAATAGAGGGAGGAAGTCTGAAGCATGCGTTGTGTTAGTATAAGGAACGGTGAAGTAAACAAGGAAATTTGGAGGAGCTCAGGGGCGTGTATGGTTAGTGGAGCAACGCCTGTTGTTGTTGATGGGAGTAGCAAGCAAATGGAATTTTATAGGGAATAATACTATTTCAGTAGTGATAATGGCATGAAATATTGGTGTGAAGCAGCTTATGATGTAGAGGAAAGGCAATGGGCTGCTAATATAAATTATAATAGGAATTAGCTCACTATCGGATATGCGATTTTACTGATCCACACTCAAAGCAGGTTCCTTCTTCATTTAAGACCTTCGCTCTTAGGAGCGGTACTGAAATTGGCACCGGAGTTCATGTTGTTCAGTTGGTTTGGTAAATTTAGCCTATCAGACTTCATTTTCTCAATCTGCATATTTTGCAAATGTTTTGCTCTTCTGATATATGTAAATGATTGGTAGCGATGTCGATAAAGTTGTGGTGTAGTAGCCCAAGCAGGGTGCCATGATTAAAGACATTTGTTGATGTGGAGTTTGGTGATTTCGGTTTAATGGTTGATGGGGATGAAGAGCACAAAGTGCTTTAATGGTGTGTACTGTAGGCCATAAGGTCGGAGTTTTGATATAGCGTCAAGCTGGGCAAGGTAATGTCAGGCAAGTTCCGGTTGAGTTGGAAAACATGTTGGTGTCGTTGGTTTTTGGATTTACGAAGTGATGAAGGAGGAGTACGGTGAGAAAGAACACGTCTGTAATGGGTGGAGTGCGGGTTCAAGCACTGAGAACACGGAAAAGGTTTTAAAAATGTGGATAATTAAACTAAGTATGGTATTAAGGTCTAAAGATATTATTAATAAATTTGTTAACTTATTTTACTTCGTATAAACTTGTAACTCATATAATTATATCATACATTATCAGAATCGGACGTGACCGGATCCTTTGGAATCGTAGCAACGAGATCTACGTCAGGAAACTGATGTAGCTGAGAACAGAACGAATGGAATTTTGTAGAAAAATCAACTGCCTGTTTGATTTCGAACGAAAATAAAAGCAGAACCGTTAACTAAAAATAAGGTGAGTAAACCCACTAACTTTGACTCCTTTATATTTTTACATAATCGAGTTTTAAATTTATTTTATATTGTGTGATGGTTGTTTGGTTGCATGGTTGATAAAATTGGTTGAAATGGTTGATATAGAAACCATTGATTGAATATTGATTCTGTTACCATATATAATTGAAATTGATGAAATTTGTGTTGATTAACATCTGTGGATGCAGGGAAATAGGTTGGAGGGATCCAACTGGATTCCTCAACATTTTTATTATTAAGTTTGCATTGATTATGACATACGTTGTGATATATTAACTGTGATTGATCTTGTTGTGTTTAAATATCACTAGCCTAGAATTTGGTATTTTTAATACCGTTAAAATATTTTCGAATATAGAAAATGATATTTGAGTTTTAAAAAGGGAATTTATTTCCAAAAATAGAAATGTAATTTCGGACAGAGTTGAAACTAAAAACATGTAAATAGAGAAAACAAGAGTTTATATATAAACGGGAGTATAAATTAAGTGAATTATTTATCATTGAATAAATTGAAATAGAAATTCAAAATTTGAATTTATATGGAAAAATGGTTTTGAAACCAATATTTGAAATTAATTTGAATTTAACGAAGGGTGTTAAATATTAGTTAATCTTCAATTAACTATAACTAAAGTAATTATCAAATTGGTTAGTGTAAATAAAGTTAATTATGATTTAATAAGCTTTTAAAAGTAATAATCATACTATTTTTAGTTAATAACAAAGTTAACTATTTTAATATAGTTAATAATAAAGTTAATTGTTATTTTAATTAATATTAATTAAAACAATGATTTTAATTGGAGATTCAATTAAGAAATGATTTAGTGGCATTATAGTTTGATCAAGGAGGTGATAAGAGTTTCGTAAAGGGATTTGTAATCCAAGTTTTAAATGAGATTTGTAAATGGGATTTGTCGGTAAATGCAAAGATTTAAACAAGGCTTTTTGTTAAATTTTAAATTATGAAAAGAAAATTCAATAGAAAGAAACTTTTAAGGAAGATGGTTAATAGCTAATAATAGACTAAAATGTGTTAATGGTTTTAGAATGAAATCTAAGCTAAGTAGTGAAAAGATGGTAAACGGATTATTATAAGTGATTAATCCAAACAAGGTTTAAATCAGGTTTTTAAAACCAAAGTGATGACTTTAATTGAATTAAGCAAAGCACTGCAATTGAAATAAAGATTTTAAACGCAAAGGAAAACACATAAGATAGTTTGTGTTAAACATTGATAAAATGGATTTTTTGAAATAAAATCCAAGAAAAGAGGTCTTGTTGTAAGGAAGGTGGAAAGCGGATTTTTATCCTTATATACCCTTTATCTTATGGGTTTCGACAAACAGAATGACATATATCTGCATTGTGTAAATCCAGACATTTTGACTATCTTTTAAAAATGAACAACGGAAGCGTGTGCATCGCACATGGTACTTTATTGAAAACAACGATTATAACGCTACTGTTATAATAAATGTTTTGTAAATATAAATAGCGATTTTAACGCTTCTATTATAATAAATGCTCTATAAAGCTAAACAACGATTGTAACGCTATCGTTGAAATAAATGTTTTATAAATTAAATAGCTGGAAACAGCGATTAAAACGCTACCGTTAAAATAAATATTTTTCCGTAAAAGGAGTGGATAGTTAGATTGAATTTGAGAGTCGCATAAGTGATGTTTTGTTTGAAGTTGTGAGCCTTGACTATTTCAAAGTTGAGAATGTTGTTCGATTAAGGTCTGAGAGGTAATTATACCCCAACTTGATTGACTTCATGATTGATGGAGGAATGTTTAAGGTTCGATAGTGAAAATTGATTAGCAATATGGTTAGATAATAAATGATTAATGGTTTGAGTTAGAATAACGATGTTTTATAACATCGTGTTAATTTAAAGGATTTTTGTAATGTTTTCCCCAAATAAATGAGAGATATTTTCTACGCATAGAAAATGAAATGAATTGGTCAACGAGAAATCAAGAAATGCAAGATGGAAATAAGGGCCCAGTGTTGTTTGATGCTTGATCGGTAGGATTTCCAATTGGAAGTAGGACAGTTGATTGTATGGATGTTTCTTTGATAGTTAAATCACCGACTATCGAAGTTTTGATTTATTTTATACCTTCGCTATCAATATGGAGAGACCGGGATCAGATTTAATATCTGAAAACCACTCGGTATTGATATAAGCATACATGTCAACTTATGCTGAAGATAATTGAAGATGGAGTAAGATGCAAGGGATGTTCTATTAACTCTAGCTAGAAATTGCCAAGATGGATTAATAGAACGGTGCTTTCAGTTTGTCCAAACCCAGGACAACTTTTAAGGACGAGTGTCTGATAGTGTATTTCCAAAGGGATTACGTACGTTGATTCCTTCAAACGTACGAAGTTGGTGGTAAAGAAGGGAAACTTCTTTAGCCTAACAATCTAAGTATTTTTGTGGGAATCAATTTGTGATTTGATCTGGCGATGTGACATTCAAAGTGAATGGTGGCCAGATGTTCTGGAAGATAATTCAAACCTCAAGCCTCACAACTGGGAATTGACCAAAATCGGGCAGGCAGCATGGCTAGGTGGGTCGCTCCCATTAGGATGTATAATCACTTTTCTAGAGAAATTCCATTTGCTTTTTTAATCTATCGATGCTGTCCCTTTCGGGAAACGGTTGCTGATCACAACCATTGGTGATATACATTCGATACACTCAAGCGAAATGAGTCGTCGGTCATGTGTGGGTCGGGTTGCAAGATGTTCTTGTTGAACCCTAGTGTATCTCCTCTAGAGTACTCTGATCAGAAGGTAGTTCCAAACCTTGTCATGTTGGAAATCCAATCTCCAACAAGCGCCTTATAGTTTTTGATTTTATATTATATATGGAGCGTGAGATGCATGCGTTCCGCTAGATTCCTATTTATTTGTTGTAGACACTATTGTAATATCACTGGATATGATATCAAAAATATTTTGATTATTGTAAGGTAAAAACCATCTGTGTTTATGTGTGGATCGGTCTTACGATTATCATTTCTTTTGAAAGGATTTTGAAAGTTAAACAAATGGTTGGAGTTTACTCACACCAGTCCCATGACTGACCCAGAGTTTATTTTGTTTTATTTTACCCTAAACTCTTGGGTGCCTAAATTTGTACGGGCAGTCAAGTAGTCGGGATTTTACAAATTATCTTGGAGGAGCTTGAAGCAGGAGGCTTCATCAGTTAGTTATAGACTATCATATTTTCAGCTGTGTACTATGTTGTATCTGGAAACAGGAGTTTATAACTGTTCCAGGAATAACTGTTGTCCTCTGATAATGGTATGTATATACAGTTACTGATTTGTATTTCAAAAGTTATGTTATATAATATATTTTATTCGTTCCGCTGTGAGATTTGTGTTCTTCGTTTGTCTTCTTTTCTAATTTTTCTTTATTTCTATTTCTCATCCTCTAACTTCTTTCTACTAATAATTCATTTTCTGTGCAATTTAAGTTGGACGTGTGGTGTTATTAGTAGACTCAAAGGGTATGGAAATTCGGGCTATTACATTTGGTATCAGAGATGAAGGTTGAGTGATTACCTTGGCTCTGTGGCGTAACTCGATAGAGATGGGGTTAGTAATACCTAAATTGAGTTTGAGTGTATATATATGAGAGCGTATTTGTAGATTTGGTATAAAATTGTTTTATATTGTGTTGATTGGTTTGTTGAGTGGTTTATGAATTCTGGTCGATACAGGATGTACAACTGTATTGATAGTGTTTCTAAACTTTCAAACAAAACAATTCAATACAGTATTGTTTTAAAATGGGTAAATGAATTACCCAAAAATTATTTTGATATAAAAGGAATAATTTCTGAATTGTTACATATGAATGTGTTGATTTTTATTACAATAAAATGAAGTAGATTTAGTGACTTATAATTGAATATGATTTGTATATGGATAATATATACAAATGAGAAAATTTGAAATTGAATCCAAACCAGAATATGGAATTTGAATCCCGGAAGTTAAAGAATATTTCTGAAGTGTTTTGAAATTAATCAAGAAATATTTTGAAAGGATTTGAATAAAAATTGTTTTAAATGGATTTTGAAATTTTTAAAGCACTATAATCACTTCAGTCGCTAGAAAATAATTCAAATGATGATGGCCACATCATTTGTATCAATTTTCGAGTTTCTAAGCGATGAATTGCTACCATAGGAAGATTTTTAATGGAATTGGGTTAAGAAATGAATTACTTTGAGAATTCAAAAGTTTTGAATTGTTATGGTTGTATATATTTATGATTTTAAACTAATTTGAAATAAAAATCGGGAATTTATATTCTGAAATTAAATTTAACTTGTATAAGTTGAATGAATTGAAATGGTGGAAGTAAATCAAATGGATTAATTGAAATTTAACTTAAGTTAAATGAAAATTGAAACTCAAACTGAATAAGTGGATTGATTCCTGAAGTAAAGATCAACTTGAATTAGTAGAATGAAAATGAACTAACCGGGAAGTTGATTAGTGAATTAAAAATAAAAAAACCAACTGGAAATGGATATATGTATGTTGAGCAGATATTGAATGGAAGCAATGCAAGAGATAGAATTATGCCCGTGAAAAGGTACTTGTTTATAATATTCCTTGAGTTTGATGGTTTTATGAGCATATGGGGCAAGCCATTTGGTTTTTTGATTTTCTTTTGGATTAGAGAAAGCCTAGAAAGGCGAGTTGTGGTTGTGCCAATTAAGCCGTGCAAAGGAGATGCTGGCGAATTTTTTCGAAAATTTAAAAAGTTAGAAAATTTTCAAGTTTTTTTTTTAAATCGAGTTGTTAATTGTAATTGAAATAAGAAAACTAGAATTGGTTAATAAAATTTCAAGTGGAATAATGAAATCGATAAATGGATATAAAATCAATTGGAATGGGTGTGGATATGTAGAAGAGCATATGGGTTAAAGACAAGAAAGTGATGATGGATTGTCCAAAAATGGTGGACAAATCATTTGGAAGGAATTATGAATGGTCGAGTATTGGTATGAGAATTTGAAGGTTGGGTAAGAACTGGGTTATGAAGATATGAAATATAAAATATAAAATTTCAACTAAGTAGGTTATGAGGAGTTAGAGTTATAGCATATTTACTGCTTAGCAATTTCGAGGACGAAATTATTTTAAGAGGGAAGGAATGTAATGACCCGGATTTTGAGCCATTTAATTCTGAATATTTAAATTGGTTTTAAATGACGAATTGGTAATATATAAGATCTTTATAAGAAATTTATCTAATAAAATAAACGGATTTCTAATTTATATTGGATACCGTTTTGAATTATATATAGGAATACTGAGTTTAAAATTCATATATGATTATTTTGCAGCTATAAGATATTCTAGTCGGATATATATATATATATATATGATAATAATATAGATTTGTTTATTTTGGAATCAATATATATATATATTATATTGATTTAGTTCCCAAACGATGTCAGTTTTTAATGAGAACTAATTTTATAAAATTCTTAATAGTTAATTAGTATGAGATTTCTGAGATGTAGTTTTAATTTAATTTATGGAATTTTTCTGTAATTTTTAAATTGAAAGATAAACAACTTTTTGTTTAATGAAATTTACGCCCTATATCAGCATTTCAGAAACCCAACAAAATAAGTCAACTTGTCTATTTTATTATATTTCTAGAATCATAGCACATTACTCTACATAGTGATATTTTTATTTTTTGTCCGTAACAGTCTGTAAACAAATGAAATTCTGTATGACAGAGACCGAATAAACTTTAAAATAAATATACACCCTTCGCATACCTAACCGTTGCGTCCCTACATATTTGTTTAAGCTAACCTGTAATAATACTCTATTCAAACACTGGTCTGCCAAGTTTTCAAAAGTGGGCACTCCAAGGCATTAAATTCGTGCATGCCAAGATAATTAAACCGTGCTACCCAAGCTATTGAAATCCATGTTACCCAAGCTGTCGCAAACCATCTACTGTAAGCCATTCCTTCTTTTTAAATACCGTTCCTCTTCTAATTTCTCATTTTCTTGGAAAGAAAGAAAAAAAGAAACCACCTCCTATTTTTAATCACAGAAAATTAAAACCTCAGGCAAAAATCAAAAATCAAATTAAATATGTTCTCCATTGATATATAGGTCAGCCGTGTTTCTCAATCCCTAACCCAATTCGACCGTTCTTCAAACCTAAATCCCTCTTTTAGCAAACGAAAACTACCTCTTCAAAATAAGACTAAAAATCAAAGCTTTGATTCGTTGAATTATTAGATAGGAGAGCTTCAATCTCGAATCAATTTCAGCTAGTGTGAGCGAGTTCTCTAACACTCGAATTTTGAGCAGCGAGAAGATAGGCTTGCCCGAAGAATGGGGCCGACCAGAAGGGGATTTAATGGCAGCGCTGTGTTTGTGAAGGCGAGAGCTTCTCATAAGAGTATTTTTAGTTGGTTCGACTACTAAGAAGTTCAATTTAGTTTTCGAAGGTGTTGGCCTGAGTTTGGTTTTACCAGAGTGTGGGCGGTAAGGAGAGGAGTGGGTGAAAGTGTATGGGTGTGAATCCGTGAAAGGAGTAAGGAGTTGGGGAGGATGTAGATGTGTCGTGGCCATTGAAACGCTGTAGCATGAAATTGAAGTATACAACAAGGGAAAACATGAAGGGATGGGTTTGCTTGTGTATTGCTGAAGCATGGTTGTATTGTTGAAAGATGGGTCATGGCACAGTTCGATGGTGAGGTCAAAAACTGTTTGGAGTGGGATGGGTCAATACGGTGATTAGTAGTCAAGTAAAAGGGGGATTGAAGGCGTTATTGTTCTGGTTTATGGAGAAATAGGAGGAAGTCTGAAGCATGCATTGTGTTAGTATAAGGAACGGTGAAGTAAAGTAGGAAATTTGGAGGAGCTCAGGGGCATGTATGATTAATGGAGCAACGTCTGTTGTTGTTGATGGGAGTAACAAACAAATGGAGTTTTATTGGGAATAATACTATTTCAGTAGTGATAACGACGTGAAATATTGGTGTGAAGCAGATTAGGATGTAGAGGAAAGGCAATGGGCTGATAATATAAAATATAATAGGAAATTAGCTCACTGTCGGATATGCGATTTTACTGATCCACACTCAAAGCAGGTTCCTTCTTCATTTAAGACCTTCGCTCTTAGGAGTGGTACTGAAATTGGCACTAGATTTCATGTTGTTCAGTTGGTTTGGTAAATTTAGCCTCTCAGACTTCATTTTCTCAATCTGCATATTTTGCAAATGTTTTGCTCTTCTGATTTATATATATGATGGGTAGTGATGTCGATAAAGTAGTGGCGTAGCAGTCCAACCAGGGTGCCATGATTAAAGACAGTTGTTGATGTGGAGTTTGGTGATTTCGGTTTGATGGTTGAAGGGGATGAAGAGCACAAAGTGCTTTAATGGTGCATACAGTAGGCCATAAGGTCGGAGTTTTGATATAGCGTCAAGAAGGGCAAGGTAAGGTCAGGCAAGTTCCGGTTGAGTTGGCAAACATGTTTGTGTCGTTGGTTTTTGGATTTACGAGGTGATGAAGGAGGAGTACGGTGAGAAAGAACACGTCTGTAATGGGTAGAGTGCGGGTTCAAGCACAGAGAACATGGAAAAGGTTTTTAAAACGTGGATAATTAAACTAAGTATGGTATTAAGGTCTAAAGATATTATTAATAAATTCATTAACTTATTTTAGTTCGTATAAACTTGTAACTCATATAATTATATCATACATTATCAGAATCGGACGTGACCAGATCCTTTGGAATTGTAGCAATGAGGTCAACGTCGGGGAACTGATGTTGCTGAGAACAGAACGACTTGAATTTTGTAGAAAAATCAACTGCCTATTTGATTTCGAACGAAAATAAAAGAAGAACCGTCAACTGAAAAATGAGGTAATCGTAAACTCACTAACTTTGACTCCTTTATATTTTTATATAATCGAGTTTTAAATTTATTTTATATTATGTAATGGTTGTTTGGTTGCATGGTTGATAAAATTGGTTGAAACGGTTGATATAGAAACCATTGATTGAATATTAATTGTTTGGTTGCATGGTTGATAAAATTGGTTGAAACGGTTGATATAGAAACCATTGATTGAATATTGATTCTATTACCATATATAATTGAAATAGATGAAATTTGTGTTGATTAACATCTGTGGATGGAGGGAAACAGGTTGGAGGGATTGTGACGATCCCAAAACCCCGTGACACAGTGTTAAGGATAATCATTGGAATATAACACATTAATCATCATTAGTAGATCACAGATAATAGCATAAACATAAAATAGAACAATTTACACACATATGACAGCGGAATCATATAGATATCACCACATCAGAGAGCACAGTGCAGGATACAACTTAGTGCATAATAATACATAATCAGTCACCATCGGCAGAGGCGGAATCATACATAAAGAGTACACAAAATAAATATCAGTCTACATCGTCAATGGCGGAATCATAATACATATACTATAATCGCGGAAAGAGTCAAAGTCAGCACGGTGTAGTCAAGCCTCGCCATGAGCCAAAAGTGCACCAGATACCTGTAACTAGGCTGCCCGTATGAAAATGAGGGCACCCGAGTTTGCAAGGTGCAACAAACTACGAGTCAGTCATGGGACTGGTATGAGAAATCTACTTAACTTATTAACAGCAATAATAAGACAAATCAAAGGACCACGCCACTTTCGCGGAACGGGTTTACTCCAATGAGTGCTAGTGCATGAAATAAAGTAAATGATTAAATCATCGCAATGCTTTTTATAAAATGAATCCATTATAAGACTCAGGTCCCATCACACAATGCAACACAAGCCGGAGGATAGAGGTTTACCTTATAATGGCCAAAAATGCTTCATACGAATAAAACAAAAGTGTTTGATATTATTACTAGTGCATATATGTTTCAAAAGTGATTTCAATCATAAATATCAATCCTAGGCGGCATAAATGACCCATACCACTATGTCGCCGTACTAGTAATACAATCACATCCAAAATTTCGTATTGGAAATTGGATTCCTTCATGAGTCGAGGCAAGGGGCAAGCTCCTCTCCGTTCGAGACACTCTAGCAAATGCCTCAAGACCGCACACAGCAATCCCTGGATCCTCCAAGGTCGGTCCTCTCTTACTTCTGAGGATTGGCAATTCCTGAACACACGTTTCCCGGTCCTTACAGACCTATAATCTAGGCGCCTCGTATTCCAACAACCACACAGGTGAAAAGTAGATATAAATGTCAGGGCTGGGAGGTCACTGACACCAACATAGCTAGAAAGAAACGTCGTGCACTCCTTGGGTCCTTCTCCCGTTTTTGACTCATACCGGGGTGTGAGGCTCGCGAATTCACGTTATACACAAAGCTACGTCACACAGACCATGCTTTGATCATCAACCACAAGACTTTGCTTTGCAACAAAAGCCTTGATCATATGCCACTTAGGCGTGCCACACAGGCAATCCACTCCATGCGACTGATTTCTATCAATACATAACCTCTGAGCTCGTACGTCTCAGAGAAGGGCGTTAAGCAAGAGAATAAATTCTTCGCCGCCAAACAGATATATATTTAACAGAGATCAATCAGCACAGAACAAAATCCAATGTCAGACACACAGTCCATTTACAAGTTCGTTCTGGGTTTGAACGAAACCGGAGGCACCAATTTCCTCGCATATCCGCACAATCGACACTACGTCCGGATGGCTACTACTTCAGCTCCTTCAAGGTAGCTACTCCAATCACGAGCATCAGTAGCGCCCATCCATCCAATGTGAAGATCGTCGGTCTTCAACCGTCTTTGACTCTTCGACTTCTCATGGTCGATCGATTATTTGAAATGAGATAAACTCGGCCTTTTCAAATAACCCACGTATATTTAGATTTTCAAATCAATTTATCACATGGTTAGACTATTCAACATTCACATTTCAGTTCTTTAGTTATAATTTTCATGTTAAATACATTCAACCATCACATATCAAGCAAACACAACAAAATTGGTTTATTTCCACTCTATATCGTCTATAGTATTTTATAACGATATATCGCCATTTTTATTTATTTAAAACGACCATATTTAATTTAAACGACGTTTCAGGTCGTGCCGAGGCACTGGCGCTGTTTTTCACTAAATTTGTTTTACACATATCTGAAAATTTAACCGTTGGATCTTCACAAATTTTATATCATTAGAAAGATTATTTCAAAACGAATCCAACGGTTTCAGTTTTGGGAAAATCCGACGGTCGGATCTTCCACACTAGTCGTTTGAAGTTATGATTTCAAATTACGAACTGCAGCGTCGTTATTCGATTTAATTTAATTATATTTATATTTATATATAAATATAATCGTTTCTAGCGCTGTTTTTCTTCAGATTTGAATTAAACATCTCAGACAATCCAACCGTCGGATCTTCACAAAGTTGGTGCCGTTGGAAAGGTATTTCCAAGGCGAACCCAACGGTTGCGGTTTGGGGAAAATCCAACGGTCGGATTTCCCGCACTAGTCATTTAAAATCACGGTTTCAAAATACGAACTGCACGGCCACGATTCGTTTTAATTTAATTATATTTATATAAATATAGTTCATTCGACGATTTCAATATCGTTTTCACTTCAAATATTTCACTAACGCCTTTAAATTTCGGAAAATTTCTCCATAACCTCCTTTGTACAGGAGGGGCTGGGAAAATTCCCAAATAGCCACACGGGCGTTTCATGTTAAAAAGAAAAAGAAAAAGCCAAGCGGCTAGCCAATAGGCTCATAAAATCATCACCAAAACAAAACAGTAAACGTGTACCTATTTGTCGGGCACAAAATTTTATTCCTCTTCTCTAGTCTCTTTGCTATAACCTGTTCAATAAATATGCATATACATATATACAATTCTTATCCCTTATCATTTTCCATTCAACTTCATATTTGATTCACTTTGGTTTAAAAACACCATTCATTCTAATGTTGCATGCATAGGCAAAAATCATATCATTAGCTAATTAATGAATATTTCAACTCATGCATATTTATTTGAACAAGTGGTCATTTTTAACACTTCACATTTCAAAGATGATAATTTTGGCGAACTAAAATATATTTCAGCACATGACTATTTTATTTAGTTCCTATGCATGTTAAAAATAATATTTCTTTCACAAATATTTATTTCAACGCCCGCATATCTTTAGCATATCACATATATGATAAAAATGATATTTTTATCATTTAAAATATTTATTCAACCAATGAATGTTTTTAACACTTCATAGTTTCAATAAAAATGTAATTTTTATTGTTCAATCTTTTTATTCAACACATGAACTTTTCCAACACACACACTTCTCAACACATGAGCATTTCCACACATGGATATTTTATATATGTTGTTCATATAAGAAAGATGAAATTTTTATTGTTGAAACTATTTATATATAAGGCGAATATTTTACATACTTCATATATATTATAAAAATGTGATTTTTATTGTTTAAACACTTCATTCATTCACACATGAATTTACTTTTCACACATCACTTCTCAACACATGAGCATTTCCACACATGGATATAGTTTCAACACATGACTTTAATTTCAACGCATGAAGATAATTTCAACATATGAAAATAATTCTAACACATGAATATTATTCAGAATTTCGGCAGCATAACGGCATGGTAGTTAAAACCGGCACCGTCCCTAGTACGGCTCCTCGCTCTACCTTAAAACCTCGTGGTTTTTGACAATGGGGATTCATGGAACTAATTCGCACACATGCGACATGTTTTATTTTTATTTCCACAATTATTTCCAATTCATTTCAATCACAATTGGGTATTTTTCAACCACAACCAATCAATATCAACCACAAACAATTATTCAACCATTCGCATTTTTCATCCAATGTTTCACACCAATACGCAACAATAAATATCGTCCATGGTTTGTGGACGAGGGGAGTATATATATATATATTATTTCTATATTTCACTTGCATTTAAACACATATATCAATTATACTATGCATGTATAATTCATACTTCGCTTATATAGCTAACACAATGCATGTGCATGAGGTATACAACACGTGTGTAATTTATATTTCGCTTATATAATTTATACATGACATTTTCCATTCAAATTCATTTAATTTAGATTTCTCACATTGGTTTTCGGAGTGCTAAAAATCGTAGATGACTTAGAAAAATCCGTGGTCTCTTCTGTGTGGTAGAGAGCCTCCTTGCGGTCCCGATGTTTCCTGTTTCATCGAATTTCGTCAACACACCATAAAGATATGATTTTTCAAAGTTCAAACATCAAAAAGGACTCACCTTTCACGATGGTTCAAAACTAGGGTTGCAGTTTTCGCGAGAACCGAGGCACGATAGGATGATCAGAGGGTACAGCGTGGAAGAGGGAGGAAAGGGGAGTCAATCGGTGGTGGTCGGAGGTGGTTCGGTGGTCTCTGGCGATCGGGGCGGCGCTGGGAAGTGTCGAAGTTCATGGCCATGGATCTCGTCGATGCGGTGATGGGAAGTGTCGAGGTGGGGTCGGATTTGAAGAGGAGAGGGAGGCGCTTCGACGGAGGTAGGTGGCGGAGGCTGGAGATGGCCGAGGCGGCGGGAAAATGGAGGAGAAGGATCGAAAACGTGGATCGTCGGTGGAAGAGAGAAAACGAGGGTTTTCTGATGTTTTTTTATTTTTAAAATAATGAATGGCTAATTTTGATTGGCCCATGGTTTTAATAAATTTTTAAATAGTGTTTCTCCACATGGACACCAATTCAAACCCAACAATTGTCGTCCCTAGCTAAATACCCCCATCCCGGACACAATGGGATATGTTTCGTTGGCCAATTCGACTGTTACAGTCAGTTATTTTTCAAATTAAAGTATAAAACATTTAATTTTAACTTTGAACGTACATTTCAATTTGCCAGGGCCAAAACTGATTCGAAAAATTCCAGAAAAATAAATCTAGCTATGTTTTGACGCTACGGTCCCAACAAAACTAGTTTCGTCGAATTCTGAGATCGTTTGAAAAATGGCCATTTTCTGGTCGATCCAATTTAACAAAAATTAACCAAACACATTTTCTTTTGCCACGCTCACATACTAGCTTCAAAAAATATGAAATTTGATACCTAGCAATAGTTTGACATCCCGGACCCAACAAAAGTGGTTTCGTCGAATTCTGAGGTCGTTTGCAAAATATCTATTTTCCAGGGCTACTATATAGCGACCTTTCTGAAAATTCATTCGGCTATAACTTTTGATTCCCGCTATGAAACTTTGATTTTTCAGATTCGTTAAAAAGGTATTGATAAACAAATTTAAATATTTTTGGTTTCACTAAAATCCGTTATATTTTCCACCCTGCACAGTTAGTCAAAGTTTGAATTCAAATTTTCAAACTGACTCACTATTTCTAATTCACAATTTTATTGAAATATTCTATTTCAATTGTTCAAATTCCTTTGAAATACCAATTTAAAAATTTTAAATTGGCTCGTATTTTCCAGGTTGTTACAATCTCCCCCACTTAAAACTTTTCGTCCCCGAAAAGGAAACAACAGTAAAGTAGGAAACAAAATGTAAATGCAAAGTATTGTAAAGGTACCTTGCACCGGAGTTAGTCAGAGATGTCCACTCTACATTTGGGGTAAGCTTGCTTAATGCTTTCCTCAGTCTCCCAAGTACAGTCTCTAGGATCACTACTCCACTGCACTTTAACTAAATGAACCTTTTTGCTTCTTAGCTCTCTAGTTTCTATGCCAACAATCTTTAATGGCTCTCTTCTGACTGATAATTCTGGAGTTATGTCTATATCCTGTTGCGCTGCTTCTTCTACAACAAGATCCGGATCATGCACATGTCTTCTAAGTTGAGATACGTGAAATACATCATGCACTCCAGGCAACCAATCTGGTAATTGAACCCTATAAGCAAGAGTTCCAATTCGTTCTAGTATAGGAAAGGGACCAATAAATCTCGGTGCCAACTTCCCAGTTTTTCCAAATCTGATTACTCCTCTCATCGGAGAAACTTTCAAATAAACATGGTCACCAACAGCAAATGTCAAATCTCTTCTTCTAAAATCTGCATAACTTTTCTGTCGGCTTTGCGCGGTTCTCAATCGCTTTTTGATGAAGTCGACTTTATCAGATGCTTCTCGAATCATATCGGGTCCTAACACAAGTCTATTGCCAGGTTCTACCCAACATGCTGGAGATCTGCACGGTCTGCCATATAATGCTTCAAATGGCGACATTCCCAAACTTATTTGATAGCTATTGTTATATGAGAATTCTGCCAAATGCAAGTGATCTTCCCATGACCCACCAAAATCAATTATACATGCCCGCAATAAATCTTCTAGAATTCTATTCACCCGCTCAGTTTGGCCATCTGTTTGAGGGTGATAAGCGGTGCTCATATTCAGTTTTGTTCCCAATTCTGTCTGGAAAGCCTCCCAGAATTTGCTAGCAAATATTGGGTCTCTATCACTGACTATGTGATGGGAATTCCATGCAGCTTAACGATTTCTTTGAAATATATCTGTTCTAGACTTTGAGCGGTTCTATTGGATCTGACAGGTATGAAATGGGCTGTCTTTGACAAGATGATCCGTCTTGCGGCAATTAAAGCAGGAGCGAGGGTTCTGAGATCCCTGGCTTGAACCTTGTGAATTTGTCTTCTGCCGTTTCGGGGTTGTGCAAACATTAGAGAAGTGCCCCATCTTGCCACAATTATAGCAGCTTCCTTTTGGCGGCCTGCCAGTCTGTGGTTTCGAGGATGCTGCTTGGCTTGACTCAGCTTCATTCACAGCAGGCTTGCGTTTGTTTCCTGCTTGGCTTTTAGCGCGATCCTGCTCTAGGTGCCTTTGGTCCAGGTCTTCGTAGTTGCACGTCATTTCCACCAATTCATTAAATCCCAGCTTGATGTGGGCCATTGCTCTATCATGGTATTGTCGCTTCAGCCCGAGGATGTACCTCTTATTCTTGGACTTTGTAGTGGCGACAAGCTCCGGAGCATAGGGGGACAACTGTGTAAATTTATTCAGATAATCCTGCACCAAAAGATCCCCCTGCTGGAGGTTGGCGAAGTCATCGTGCATACGCTCTAGGGCTTGTTTTGGGACATATTTCTCTTTGAAGAATTCTTTGAATCCGTCCCAGGTTCTACCAGCTTCTCTATTCGTGGCGGTGAGAGCTTCCCACCATAGTTCAGCTTCTTCCTGCATAAGCCAGGCACCCATAATAGCTTTATCTTGATCTCCAAGCCTTAGGCCTTCTAGTACCTTCTCGCATGTTTTCAGCCATGCTAGGGCCTCTATTACAGTGCCAGTTCCCAAGAAGGTCTTGCCTCCTAGGTTCTTGTATCTCTTAGCTACGCGGTCCAGCTCGAAGTGTTGAGCGGCCGGGGGTTGTATCAAGGGTCCTTCTTCAACTGGGACATCTCCTCGTCCTCTACCACGGCTAGCACGGCCTCCTCTAGCAACGGCTGCTCGGGTAGCCATTTTTCAAATTCTGTATAAGCAAGGAAAGAGTCAGCTTACAGATACGATAATTTATTGTATGGTTAAGCAGAAAACTTAAGGAAAGATAACGATGGACTGACCAAATTGTTTTTGCTATTCTGCTTGGCTCATTCTAGGACTTTACTAGTCCTATCTCTAATGAGCTACTCGCCTTAGAATACTACTGATTCTATTTTGACGAAGTGTTTAATGTGTTAGACTCTAGAACTAAGGTTAACCAAAGCTCTGATACCAGCTGTGACGATCCCAAAACCCCGTGACACGGTGTTAAGGATAATCATTGGAATATAACACATTAATCATCATTAGTAGATCACAGATAATAGCATAAACATAAAATAGAACAATTTACACACATATGACAGCGGAATCATATAGATATCACCACATCAGAGAGCACAGTGCAGGATACAACTTAGTGCATAATAATAAATAATTAGTCACCAACGCCAGAGGCGGAATCATACATAAAGAGTACACAAAATAAATATCAGTCTACATCGCCGATGGCGGAATCATAATACATATACTATAATGGCGGAAAGAGTCAAAGTCAGCACGGTGTAGTCAAGCCTCGCCATGAGCCAAAAGTGCACCAGATACCTGTAACTAGGCTGCCCGTGTGAAAATGAGGGCACCCGAGTTTGCAAAGTGAAACAAACTACGAGTCAGTCATGGGACTGGTATAAGAAATCTACTTAACTTATTAACAGCAATAATAAGACAAATCGAAGGACCACGCCACTTTCGTGGAACGGGTTTACTCCAATGAGTGCTAGTGCATGAAATAAAGTAAATGATTAAATCATCGCAATGCTTTTTATAAAATGAAGCCATTATAAGACTCAGGTCCCATCACACAATGCAACGCAAGCCGAAGGATAGAGTTTTACCTTATAATGGCCAAAAATGCTTCATACAAATAAAACAAAAGTGTTTGATATTATTACTAGTCCATATATGTTTCAAAAGCGATTTCAATCATAAATATCAATCCTAGGTGGCATAAATGACCCATAACACTATGTCGCCGTACTAGTAATACAATCACATCCGAAATTTCGTATTGGAAATTGGATTCCTTCATGAGTCGAGGCAAGGGGCAAGCTCCTCTCCGTTCGAGACACTCTAGGAAATGCCTCGGGACCGCACACAGCAATCCCTGGATCCTCCAAGGTCGGTCCTCTCTTACTTCTGAGGATTGGCAATTCCTGAACACACGTTTCCCGGTCCTTACAGACCTATAATCGAGGCGCCTCGTATTCTAACAACCACACAGGTGAAAAGTAGATATAAATGTCAGGGCTGGGAGGTCACTGGCACCACCATAGCTAGAAAGAAACGTCGTGCACTCCTTGGGTCCTTCTCCCGTTTTTGACTCATACCGGGGTGTGAGGCTCGCGAATTCACGTTATACACAAAGTTACGTCACACAAACCATGCTTTGATCATCAACCACAAGACTTTGCTTTGCAACAGAAGCCTTGATCATATGCCATGTAGGCGTGCCATACATGCAATCCACTCCATGCGACTGATTTCTATTAATACATAACCTCTGAGCTCGTACGTCTCACAGAAGGGCGTTAAGCAAGAGAATAAATTCTCCGCCGCCAAACAGATATATATTTAACAGAGATCAATCAACACAGAACAAAATCCAATGTCAGACACACAGTCCATTTACAAGTTCGTTCTGGGTTTGAACGAAACCGGAGGCACCAATTTCCTCGCATATCCGCACAATCGACAATACGTCCATACGGCTACTACTTCAGCTCCTTCAAGGTAGCTACTCCAATCACGAGCATCAGTAGCGCCCATCCATCCAATGTGAAGATCGTCGGTCTTCAACCGTCTTCGACTCTTCGACTTATCAACGTCGATCTATTATTTGAAATGAGATGAACTCGTCCTTTTCAAATAACCCACGTATATTTATATTTTCAAATCAATTTATCACATAGTTAGACTATTCAACATTCACATTTCAGTTCTTTAGTTATAATTTTCATGTTAAATACATTCAACCATCACATATCAAGCAAACACAACGAAATTGGTTTATTTCCACTATATATCGTCTATAGTATTTTATAACGATATATTGCCATTTTTATTTATTTAAAACGGCCATATTTAATTTAAACGACGTTTCAGGTCGTGCCGAGGCACTGGCGCTGTTTTTCACTAAATTTGTTTTACACATATATGAAAATATAACCGTTGGATCTTCACAAATTTTATATCATTAGAAAGATTATTTCAAAACGAATCCAACGGTTTTAGTTTTGGGAAAATCCGACGGTCGGATCTTCCACACTAGTCATTTGAAGTTACGATTTCAAATTACAAACTGCAGCGTCATTATTCGATTTAATTTAATTATATTTATATTTATATATAAATATAATCATTTCTGGCGCTTTTTTTCTTCAGATTTGAATTAAACATTCCAGACAATCCAACCGTCGGATCTTCACAAAGTTGGTGCCGTTGGAAATATTTTTCCAAGGCGAACCCAACGTTTGTGGTTTGGGGAAAATCCAACGGTCGGATTTCCCGCACTAGTCATTTAAAATCACGGTTTTAAAATACGAACTGCATGGCCACGATTCATTTTAATTTAATTATATTTATATAAATATAGTTCATTCGACGATTTCAATATCGTTTTCACTTCAAATATTTCACTAACGCCTTTAAATTTCGGAAAATTTCGCCATAACCTCCTTTGTACGGGAGGGGCTGGGAAAATTCCCAAATAGCCACACGGGCGTCTCATGTCAAAAAGAAAAAGAAAAAGCCAAGCGGCTAGCCAATAGGCTCATAAAATCATCACCCAAAAAAAAAAACAGTAAACGTGTACCTATTTGTCGGACATAAAATTTTATTCCTCTTCTCTAGCCTCTTTGCTATAACCTGTTCAATAAATATGCATGTACATATATACAATTCTTATCCCTTCTCATTTTCCATTCAACTTCATATTTGATTCACTTTGGTTTAAAAACACCATTCATTCTAATGTTGCATGCATAGGCAAAAATCATATCATTAGCTAATTAATGAATATTTCAACTCATGCATATTTATTTGAACAAGTGGTCATTTTTAACACTTCACATTTCAAAGATGATAATTTTGGCGAACTAAAATATATTTCAACACATGACTATTTTATTTAGTTCCTATGCATGTTAAAAATAATATTTCTTTCACAAATATTTATTTCAACGCTTGCATATCTTTAGCATATCACATATATGATAAAAATAATATTTTTATCATTTAAAATATTTATTCAACCAATGAATGTTTTTAACAGTTCATAGTTTCAATAAAAATGTAATTTTTATTATTCAATCTTTTTATTCAACACATGAACTTTTCCAACACACACACTTCTCAACACATAAGCATTTCCACACATGGATATTTTATATATGTTGTTCATATAAGAAAGATGAAATTTTTATTGTTGAAACTATTTATATATAAGGCGAATATTTTACATACTTCATATATATTATAAAAATGTGATTTTTATTGTTTAAACACTTCATTCATTCACACATGAATTTACTTTTCACACATCACTTCTCAACACTGAGCATTTCCACACATGGATATAGTTTCAACACATGACTTTAATTTCAACGTATGAAGATAATTTCAACATATGAAAATAATTCTAACACATGAATATTATTCAGAATTTCGGCAGCATAACGACAGGGTAGTTAAAACCGACACCGTCCCTCGTATGGCTCCTCGCTCTACCTTAAAACCTCGCGGTTTTTGACAATGGAGATTCATGCATCTAATTCGCACGCGGGCGACATGTTTTATTTTTATTTCCACAATTATTTCCAATTCATTTCAATCACCAATGGGTGTTTTTCAACCACAACCAATCAATATCAACCACAAACAATTATTCAACCATTTGCATTTTCATCCAATGTTTCACACCAATACACAACAATAAATATCGTCCATGGTTTGTGGACGAGGGGAGTATATATATATATATATATATATATATATATATATATATATATAAATTATTGTTTCTATATTTCACTTGCATTTTTCAACACATATATCAATTATACTATGCATGTATAATTCATACTTCGCTTATATAGCTTACACAACGCATGTACATGAGGTATACAACACGTGTGTAATTTATATTTCTCTTATATAATTTATACACGACATTTTCCATTCAAATTCATTTAATTTAGATTTCTCACATTGGTTTTCGGAGTGCTAAAAATCGTAGATGACTCAGAAAAATCCGCGGTCTCTTCTATGTGGTAGAGAGCCTCCTTGCGGTCCCGATGTTTCCTGTTTCATCTAATTTCGTCAACCCACCATAAAGATATGATTTTTCAAAGTTCAAACATCAAAAAGGACTCACCTTTCACGATGGTTCAAACCTAGGGTTGCAGTTTTCGCGAGAACCGAGGCACGATAGGATGATCAGAGGGTACAACGGGGAAGAGGGAGGAAAGGAGAGTCGATCGGTGGTGGTCGGAGGTGGTTCGGTGGTCTCTGGCGATCGGGGCGGCGCTGGGAAATGTCGAAGTTCGTGGTCGTGGATCTCGTTGATGTGGTGATGGGAAGTGTCGAGGTGGGGTCGGATTTGAAGAGGAGAGGGAGGCGCTTCGACGGAGGTAGGTGGCGGAGGCGGGAAATGGCCGAGGCGGCGGGAAATTGGAGGAGAATGATCGAAAACGTGGATCGTCGGTGGGAGAGAGAAAACGAGGGTTTTTTGATGTTTTTTTATTTTTAAAATAATGAATGACTAATTTTGATTGGCCCATGGTTTTAATAAATTTTTAAATAGTGTTTCTCCACATGGACACCAATTCAAACCCAACGACTGTCGTCCCTAGCTAAATACCCCCATCCCAGACACAATGGAATATGTTTCGTTGGCCAATTCGACTGTTACAGTCAGTTATTTTTCAAATTAAAGTATAAAACATTTAATTTTAACTTTGAACGTACATTTCAATTTGCCAGGGCCACAAACTGATTCGAAAAATTCCAGAAAAATAAATCTAGCTATGTTTTGACGCTACGGTCCCAACAAACCAAGTTTCATTGAATTCTGAGATCGTTTGAAAAATGGCCATTTTCTGGTCGATCCAATTTAACAGAAATTGAACAAACACATTTTCTTTTGCCACGCTCACATACTAGCTTCAAAAATTATGAAATTTGAAACCTTGCAATAGTTTGACATCCCGGACCCAACAAAAGTGGTTTCGTCGAATTCCTAGGTCGTTTGCAAAATATCTATTTTCCAGGGCTATATATTCTATATAGCGACTTTCTGAAAATTCATTCGGCCATAACTTTTGATTCCCGCTATGAAACTTCGAATTTTCAGATTCGTTAGAAAGGTATTGATAAACAAATTTAAATATTTTTGGTTTCACTAAAATCCGTTATATTTTCCACTCTGCACAGTTAGTCAAAGTTTGAATTCAAATTTTCAAACTGACTCACTATATCTAATTCACTATTTTATTGAAATATTCTATTTCAATTGTTCAAATTCCTTTGAAATGACCAATTTAAAAATTTTAAATTGGCTTGTATTTTCTGGGTTGTTACAGGGATCCAACTGGATTCCTCAACATTTATATTATTGTGTTTGCATTGATTATGACATATGTCGTGATATATTAACTGTGATTGATCTTGTTGTGTTTAAATATCACTGACCCTAGAATTTGGTATTTTAATACCGTAAAAATATTTTCGAACATAGAAAATGAAATTTGAGTTTTAAAAAGGGAATTTATTTCCAAAATTAGAAATGTAATTTTGAACAGAGTTGAAACTAAAAACATGTAAATGGAGAAAACAAGAATTTGTATATAAACGAAAGTATAAATTAAGAGAATTATTTATCATTGACTAAATTGAAATAGAAATTTAAAATTTGAATTTATATGGAAAAATGGAAAATGGTTTTGAAACCAATATTTGAAACTAATTTTAATTTAATGAAGGGTGTTAAATATTAGTTAATCTTCGATTAATTATAACTAAAGTAATTATCGAATTTGTTAGTGTTAATAAAGTTAATTATCATTTAATAAGCTTTTAAAAGTAACAATTATACTATTTTTAGTTAATAACAAAGATAACTATTTTTAATATAGTTAATAATAAAGTTAATTGTTATTTTAATTAATAATAATTAAAACAATGATTTTAATTAGAGATTCAATTAAGAAATGATTTAGTGGCATTATAGTTTGATCAAGGTGGTGATAAGAGTTTCGTAAAGGGATTTGTAATCCAAGTTTTAAATGGGATTTATAAATGGAATTTGTTGGTAAATGCAAAGATTTAAACAAGGCATTTTGTTAAATTTTAAATTATGAAAAGAAAATTAAATAGTAAGAAACTTTTAAGGAAGATGGTTAATAGGTTAATAATAGACTAAAATGTGTTAATGGTTTTAGAATGAAATCTAAGCTAAGTGGTGAAAAGATGGTAAATGGATTAGTATAAGTGATTAATCCAAACAAGGTTTAAATGAGGTTTTTAAAACCAAAGTGATGACTTTAATTGAATTAAGCAAAGTAATGCAATTGAAATAAAGATTTTAAACGCAAAGGAAAACACATAAGATAGTTTGTGTTAAACATCGATAAAATGGATTTTTTGAAATAAAATCCAAGTAAAGAGGTCTTGTTGTAAGGAAGGTGGAAAGCAGATTTTTATCCTTATATACCCTTTATCTTATGGGTTTCGACAAACAGAATGGTATATGTCTGCATTGTGTAAATCCAGACATTTTAACTATCTTTTAAAAATGAACAACGGAAGTATGTGCGTCGCACATGGTACTTTATTCAAAATAGCGATTATAACGCTACTGTTATAATAGATGTTTTGTAAATCTAAACAGAGATTCTAACGCTACTATTATAATAAATGTTCTATAAAGCTAAACAACGATTGTAATGCTATCGTTGAAATAAATGTTTTATAAATTAAATAGTTGGAAACAGCGATTAAAACGCTACCGTTAAAATCAGTATTTTTCCGTAAAAGGAGTGGATACTTAGATTGAATCTAAGAGTCGCGTAAGCGATGTTTTGTTTAAAGTTGTGAGCCTTGACTATTTCAAAGTGAGAATGTTGTTCGATTAAGGTCTGAGAGGTAATTATACCCCAACTTGATTGACTTCATGATTGATGGAGGAATGGTTAAGGTTCGATAGTGAAAATTGGTTAGCAATATAGTTAGATAATAAATGATTAATGGTTTGAGTTAGAATAACTATGTTTTATAACATCGCGTTAATTTAAAGGATTTTTGAAATGTTTTCCCCAAATAAAATGAGGGATATTTTCTACGCATAGAAAATGAAATGAATTGGTTAATGAGAAATTAAGAAATGCAAGATGTAAATTTTCCGATATTAATAAGGAATTGATTTAAAAAAAAGGGCCCAGTGTTGTTTGATGCTTGATCGGTAGGATTTCCAATTGGAAGTAGGACCGTTGATTGTATGGATGTTTCTTTGATAGTGAAATCACCGACTATCGAAGTTTTGATTATTTTATAACTCCGTTGTCAATATGGGGAGACCGGGATCAGATTTACTATCTGAAAACCACTCTGTATTGATATAAGCGTACATATCAACTTATGCTGAAGATAATTGAAGACGAAGTAAGATGAAAGGCCTGTTCTGTTAACCCTAGGTAGAAATTGCCAAGATGGATTAACAGAATGGTGCTTTCAGTTTGTCCAGACCCAGGAAAACTTGTAAGGACGAGTATTTGACAAAGTATTTCCAAAGGGATTACGTACATTGATTCCTTCAAACGTACGAAGTTGGTGGCAAAGAAGGGAAAGTTCTTTAGCCTAACAATCTGAGTTTTTTTGTGGGAATCAATTAGTGATTTTGATGGATCTGATGATGTGACATTCAAAGTGAATGGTGGTCAGATGTTTTGGAAGATAATTCAAACCTCAAGCCTCACAATCGGGAATTGACAAAAATCGGGCAAGCAGCATGGCTAGGTGGGTCGCTCCCATTAGGATGTATAATCACCTATCTAGAGAAATTCCATTTGCTTCTTTAATTTGTCGATGCTGTCCCTTTCGGGAAACGGTTGCTGATCCAAACCGTTGGTGATATACATTTGATACACTCAAGCGAAATGAGTGGTCGGTCATGTTTGGGTCGGGTTGCAAGACGTTCTTGTTGAACCCCAGTGTATCTCCTCTAGAGTACATTGATCAAAAGGTGGTTCCATACCTTGTCATGTTGGAAATCCAATCTCCAATAAGCGCCCTGCGGTTTTTGATTTTATATTATATATGGAGCGTGAGATGCAAGCGTTTCGCTAGATTTCTATTTATTTGATGTAGATACTATTGTAATATCACTGGATTTGATATCAAAAATATTTTGGTTATCGTAAGGTAAAAACCATCCGTGTTTATGTGTGGATCGGTCTTACGATTATCATTTCTTTTGAAAGGATTTTGAAAGTTAAACAAATGGTTGCAGTTTACTCACACCAGTCCCATAATTGACCCAGAGTTTATTTTGTTTTATTTTACCCTAAACTCTTGGGTGCCCAAATTTGTACGGGCAGTCAAGTAGTTGGGATTTTACAGATTCACTTGGAGGAGCTTGAAGCAGGAGGCTTCATCAGTTAGCTATAGACTATCATATATTCCGCTGTGTCCTGTGTTGTATCTAGAAACAGGAGTTTATAACTGTTCCAAGAATAACTGTTGTGCTCTGATAATGGTATGTATATACAATTACTGATTTGTATTTCAAAAGTTATGTTATATAATATATTTTATTCGTTCGGCTCTGAGATTTGTGTTCTTCGTTTTTCTTCTTTTCTAATTTTTCTTTCTTTCTATTTCTTATCCTCTACCTTCTTTCTACTAATGATTCGTTTTCTATGCAATTTGGGTTAGACGTGTGGTGTTATTAGTCGACTCCAAGGGTATGGATATTCGGGCTATTACACAAGTGGCTAGCCAATCGGCGCATAAAATCATCAAAAACCCCAAGAAATACAATAAACATGTACCTATTTGTCGGGCAAACAATTTTATTCCTCTGCTTAGCTTCCCTGCTATGACCAGTTCAATGTATATACATGTATATGCATGCAATTTCTATCTATTTTCAATTCAGTTCAACATTTGACTTGATTTAGATAAATTTACCTTTCATGTACATATTAGTTTCAACAATCTCACAAGTTAAACTAATAATCAAACAACAAAGCCATCAATTAATTAGTGGATTATCGTTTCAAACATATAACTTTAATACATAGTCAAAAATCATGTTTTTGAGGCCAAATCACAACAAATAATCCTATCTAGTTTTGGTTCTTACACCAGTCAATTGGAAATATATAGTTATCCCACTTTCGAAACTCGAAAACAGACTAGTGATGTCGTACGTCATCAGTAGAATCATGCTCGGGGGACTAGGGTGTGATTCTATATCCATCCAGTATATTTGAGGCTTCAGATACACGTGGATCAGACGTATATTCAAAATCTCTATATACCCGATTGTCCAAATTCAATACAAAATAAATATTCACATACGTATATTGGATTTAAATTTTCAAAATGAAATTTGTTTTCATTTTTATTTTTTATAAATACACTCTTCACACTTGTTCTAGGATACTATTGATCCTATCTCTAACGAGTCATTCCTATTGGATATTACTAATCCAATCTCTAATGAATTCTTTCATTTGGTTCTAACGTGTCTTGTTCTCGAGCTCGGTAAACCAAAGCTCTAATACCACCTATAACGACTCGAACCTCCCCATGAAGGAGAGGATGGATTGAGTTGAGAACACGACAAATCAGAACACGAACAGAAGAACATTTCATTGCTTATTACAACAATTTCATTAGAATACAAGAATATTCCAGAGTGTACATGAATAGTATACAGAACAAAAATATCAGAGATTTAAATTACATTTAAATACATAGCAGCAGAAAAATAATACAAAACACCACTGAAAGGAATATTCGGATACAAAGCTTTCCGAATATCATTCCAGCTATAAACCAGGATCCTGTGAATATAAATCTGCAAAACCAAAACTACTAGCTGCCTATGTGGAAAATAGGGGCACCCAGAGTTTAGGTTAAAACAATAAACTCCAGGTCAGTCATGTGACTGGTGTGAGAACTAATACAGTTATTAAATTGATTTTAAAATTAGGTAAATCAAGGGACCACAGCGAATGACACGGAACAGGTTTCCTCCAAAGAATACCAGTGCATAAAACAAACAGCGCAATGCTAAATAAAGAACAATGAAGCTATTATAAGACTCAGGTCCCATCACACAATGCAACGCAAGCTGGAGGATTGAGTTTTTACCTTAGAATAGCCAAAAATGCTTGGTATGTGAAATTTCCTCTTTTACTATTACTATAAATGTATAGTGTCAAAACAATTTCAAATATAAATGTATAAATCATAGAAGGCATGAGTGCCTCATCCCACTATGTCACCATACTAGGCTCTACAATCAAAACCGAAATGTCACGTATTGGAAGTTGGATTTCCACCTGTGAACCAAGGCAAGGGATCGTCCTTACCACTTCGAAACACTCTAGCCCGCCCCTCAGAATCAAAGCTCGAGTGACCCTTGGATCGTCAGGGTCGGTCCACATGGAGTGGATTAAAATGCTTGAACACTGCATTTGCCCGCCCTATGGGGCGTCAATCTGGTCTGTATAAAGACCATCCTTCGTCTCCGCAGAGACCGAAATAACCGAGGCGTCTCCCTATTCATAATCCACATAAGTAAAATGTCAGGGCTTGCAAAACGCTGACACCACTCATAGCTAGAAGGAAACGCATGCCCTCCCTGAAGTCCTCTCCCGGTTTCTAGTTCACACCGGGGTGTAAGGCTCACGAATTAATGCTACACAAAGCTATGCTATATTAAAGCCGTGCTTTGATCATCAACCACAAGATTCTTCTTTCCAATAGAAGTTTTGATCATTTACATCTCAGCATGCCACATAGGCAATTCACGCTATGCAACCGATGTATATCAATCACACAAAATGAAATCCAATGTCAGACACACATCCATTTACAATGTAACGACCTATATTCTACGCATCATAGGACCGTAGAATATTTATTTCTTTCACATACGAAGTCGTACGGTCATGTAACTTTAGGAGACGACTAATGGGGTCATTTCCCATGTTCAAGATTTTTCCCGATTTTTAAATGACCATTTTACCCCTAGTTGGCACTGTTTTGGCCATAACTTTTGACTGGAAAGGAGTTTTGACCTGAAACCACTTCCATTGGCTCCGGATGATGGTTTGCAATTCCGTAGAGTGGTCACATTAGCCAAACGGACTCACCGTTTGGGAGATATGGCTGAAACAAGTTTCAGATGGTGAAAAACAGCTTAATTGGGCTTAACCGGGTAGTTAGCAGCTAGGCCCAAAGGGGATTTTGGGATTAGGGTAAGGAGGAGGCTGAAAACAGTTAGAGAACGATCTTATCCTCATTTCCCAGCCGCCACTTTCTTTCTTACAACCCTAGCAATGGCCTCCAACACCCAAATCACCTTCAAATCACTTTCTAATCAAGTTTTGGCTTAATCTACATCAAATTAAGGAGAGGAAACATGAAAGCAAGGCTAGAGCTGCTGTTAGACATCAGTATTCGTCCCAAATCAGCAGGGTTTCAGTTCTGAGAATTCCGTTTGTGGCCAAGGTGAGTGATTAGCATCGTTTTGACACTAATTATAGTTAATTAAGGGTAATTAGTGAAGATTAGCGAATTTATACACTAATAAATTATGAAAAAATGTTTAGAAATTCTTAAATAATATTTTATGCCACTGTTAGAAATTTGGTTCGATTTGGTTAAGTTTTGTTAATTCTATGATTAGTTTTACTTAAACATGCTTAAAGGAAAAATGGGATTTTGGGTATGTTTGATCCATTTTGACATGTAAATTTATTGTTTTGGTGTTTGTGGTTAGTTGGTTATGTTGCTATGACTGTTTGGAATGATTTGTGATTGATTAGTATAGTTAGATTTGTCGAAAACGTCGTCGAATGGCGTAAAAAAGTTGCTGGAAAAAGTTGCAGAAAGTTGTGCAGGGTTACGGATCGGATCGGATATGGGCTCGGATCGGATAGGAGACCTGGGCAAGGAACCTGACCCGAACTAGAGTCTGGCACAAAAGAGGCTTGGCAAAAAGGAAGGCCATGTTGGACAAGCTGGGGATCGGATCGACTTATGGACTAAGGGCTCAGATCGGAACTTGACACTTGGGAGAACTGGCAAGAGGGAAGGCCACGCAGATCAGATGGCGAAGGAGGGATCGGATCGGAGCACGTGAAGAACGAGGGAGCGGATCGGAGCGCACGAACTGGAAGGGAGATGGCACCCGACCCGACCCGGAGGAGGACACCCGACCCGACCCGAAGGGGGACACCCGACCCGAACCGATGCGACGCTGTGGACCCGAACCGAACCGCTACAGGAGAAGACTACGAACCGACCCGAAGTAGAGGACCCGACCCGAACCGATGGCTAGAAGGAGAACCCGACCCAGTATTGACCAATAACCCGAGATGCAAAGGTAGTCCAATATGGGAAGTTAGAGCTCAGGATCCAGTTGGGAACCAATGAGTTCACTTCATGATTGGACTTTGCTGCGGGACGTGTGCCAAGGGGCAGTCGATGTTAATGACTTTGGATCACTATGTATGGGAAGTACGTGAGCGGATTCAGGGCTGAAATGGCCTAGGCACGACTAAAGGGCTATAAACCAATGAAGTGGGGTCATTTGTAAAGATTTGGTCATGAATCCATGTGGTAAGCTTGGTAGTAGCAGTAGTTGTACAAGTTGAACTCCGTAACTACTTCGATGGGTCTAGTGATTGACAGTGGTGGACATCGTATGCTTTACGCACTGAGTGAGAGATGTGAGGATGGTTGCTATGGATGATTTGTTTGCTATCATTATGACATGCACACCCCACCCCCGTATTCTTACACTATTTATTATGGCACCTTAGAGTATTGTACGGTATGTGGTACTAACTCTTTGGTTGCAGGTCCAGGTTCAGGTATGGTTTAGTATACCTGTTATTGTTCTGTTTAGATGCTTATCTCTCATACCAGGCTTTATGTCTGACCCAGAGTTTTATGTCTCCTCTTATTACTCTGGGTGCTCACACGAGCAGACTAGAGACAGGTTAGCTGGTAATGCACGGGTAGATGATCCGGAGATGAGCAGGAGGCTTCCACGTAATTTATATATAATATTCTCCTGTGTTGTTGAAGATCACTGCTTGGGCATTGGTGGTGCATCTTCTACTTTCGCTTTCTTTTGTTTAGAGACATTAAATTTGGAAAGTTGCAATAAGCTGTATTTGGATTTCCGTTGCTCTGATGTTGATGTTGATTTTAGTTATCAGCTTACGCACTGTCTCACCTGTTTTATGTCAAGTATATTATTATTATTATATTTTATTCCATGCACTGTGAGACATTCTACAGGTTCCTCGTTAGTTAATTCCCTTCTTTCCTTTCTCCTGACGACCGTCCCGTGCTAGTCGGGCATGTGTACAGCGCACTTTCGGAGGAAATGCAGGTTGGTGCGGGGCGGGCCATCACACTTGGTATCAGAGCTCTAGGTTGCGTAGTTAACCTAGGGAAGTTATCAGGGAGAGATAGTATATGTATACGAGAGAGCGTATTTGTGATTATTTTGATTTTTAAAAGCTGTATATATATACTATTAGCAGTATAAGAATGAAGTCGTGCTGCACTAGCACCACTATGGGGTCGTTAATCGTTTCCTTTTTCAGATTGACGATGAGCCGATATGTTAGAGGTACCGGTAGATGGGCCAATAATGGGAATGCTGCTGACATGAGGATGATGTTTACTGACCTCATGAGAGAGATGCTTAGGGATGTACAGAGGGCAGCTCCCAATGGTGGAAATGGTGGTGGTCCAATAGTGCAGGCGCCGAGAGTCGACTTCGCCAAGCTGAACAAGGATTATACTAGTCTTGGTGGGAAGCCGTTTCACGGAATGGAGTCGGCCACGGATGTCCAAGATTGGTTGGATAGTTGCGAACGTATCTTCGAGGATTTGGGTATTGATGATGCGATGAAGAGAAAGCTAGCGTCCCGTCAGCTGCAAGGGCGGGCAATGAATTGGTGGAATGCTATAAAGGCAGCTACTCCCGAAGATCAGATTACTTGGGAGAAGTTTAAAGCTCGCTTTAGCGAGAAGTTCATTCCAGCTACTCAGAAGTCAGTGCTGTTTAAGAAACTCTTGGAGCTCAAGCAGAATGGCAGAGCTGTCTCGGAGTATATTGCTGAATTCGACACTTTGTCAAAATATGGGTTATCTCTTATTGATACTGCCGAGAAGAAGAATGAGAAATTCATAACTAGTTTGGATCAGTACTTGGGGGAAAGGCTTATTAACCACATCAATGAGACGTTTGAATCGATTGTGGGAAAAGCATTTAGATCAGAAAGTCTCTACCCTAAGCCGAAGACTGAGGTTGCATCCGCAGATGAGCCAAAGCCACAAGCAAGTGGTGGAGGCAAGGGTGGTTCCCAGAATAAGAGAAAGCAAAATCAGACTAAGGATGGCCATAAGAAAAAGAATAAGCAAGATGTTGAGTGCTTCAGCTGTGGTAAGAAGGGCCATTATGCTAGTAATTGTCGGGCCAAGCCAGCGGACAGGAAGTGCTTCAACTGTGGCCAAATGGGACATCACAAGGACAAGTGTCCGCAACCTCCTAAATAAAAGCAAATGGTGAAGGCCTACGCCCTTAATGATATTCCTTCTTCGTCGAATGCCCCAACAGCGGCAGAGAAGGGAAAGAATGTCGTCATTCAAGGTATGCTTTCTGTTTATGATGTTCCTGTTAGAGTTTTGTTTGATACCGGAGCTTCCAGTTCTTTCATATCTAGTGACCTGGTAGATAGGTTGGGATTGGAGCCCGAGATTGTCGATAGACCTTTAGTAGTGACGAACCTGATTGGTGGTTCGACTAGCCTTAGCATGATTTGTCGTAATGTGGTCTTATCGAGTCATGGATGCATGTTTGTTTGTGATTGCTTTGTTTTGGGCTTTACTGGGTTTGGCATTATTTTGGGAGTAGATTGGCTCCAAAGATACGGGGTGGTGGTAGACTGTGAGGGCTTTTTGGTGACAGCTAGAGCGGATGATGGGCAGAGGATAGTGTTTGGTGGTCTACCCAGTGAGGGGGTATTGGCTAGTTTTCTAAACTCCCTCGACATTCCGCATAGTGAGTTGTCAGGTTTGCCCGTGGTTGGCCAGTATCCGGATGTTTTCGAAGAAGTGACCGGGCTTCCACCACACCGAGAGATTGAGTTCCGTATTGATTTGGTAAAAGATGCCAGACCTATAGTGATGCCACTTCGTTGTATGGCACCAAGGGAGCAGCGAGAGCTCGAGGTGCAAGTCAGCGATCTTTTGAAGAAGGGATTTATCAGAAGGAGTGTTTCTGAATGGAGAGCACCAGTTGTGTTTGCTACCAAGGCGGATTGTTTCCTTCGTTTGTGTGTAGACTACCGCGAGTTGAATAAAGTGACGAGGAAGAACAAGTATCCTCTACCGCGGATAGATGATTTGTTAGATCAATTGAGTGGCGCGAGAGTATTTTCTCAGTTGGATCTCGCGACAGGTTTTCATCAGCTTAGAGTGGAAGCTGATAGTATAGCTAAAACGGCATTTCGAACGCCGTCTGGATTTTATGAGTGGTTGGTCATGTCATTCGGGTTGACCAATGCCCCAGCATATTTTGTGGATCTTATGAATAGGGTATTCAGAGATCAGTTGAATAAGTTTGTCCTTGTGTTCGTTGATGATATTTTGGTCTACTCGAGGACAGAGGAAGAACACAAGGAACATTTAAGAATAGTGATGGAGGTATTGAGAAAACACCAATTGAAAGCAAAGTTTTCTAAGTGTCACTTCTGGAAGAGGGAAGTGAGGTTCTTGGGTCATGTTGTTTCCGAGAATGGTATTGCCGTGGACCCGGCGAAGGTGGCTACGGTACAGGATTGGCCCACGCCTAAGAATGCAACAGATGTAAGAAGTTTCTTGGGGTTAGCTGGATATTATCGTAAGTTTATCCAAGGTTTCTCCAAGATAGCAGCACCATTGACCCAGTTGACCAAGAAGAATCAAGCTTTTGTCTAGGATGAAAGGTGCGAGAATGCATTCAAGAGTCTAAAGGACAAGTTGACATGCGCACCAGTGTTAGTCATTCCTAAGGGGAATGAAGAGATGACGGTATACACGGATGCCTGTAGTACCGGACTGGGTGTTGTATTGATGCAAGGCGGTAGGGTTGTAGCTTATGCAAGCCGGCAATTGAAACCGCACGAGAAAAGATACCCTACCCATGATTTAGAATTGGCAGCGATCGTGTTCGCATTAAAGATGTGGAGACACTATCTCTTGGGAAAAAGATTTGAGCTGTTTACAGATCATAAGTCGTTGAAGTATCTCTTCTCTCAGAAAGATCTGAATCTTCGTCAGCAGAGATGGTTAGAGTTCTTAGCTTCCTATGATTTCGACATCACATATACACCGGGAAAGGGCAATGCGATGGCTGATGCATTGATTAGGAGACATGCCAGCTTAGGGGCTATGTTTCTAGAATGGAAGCAACTGGAGTACATCGCTGGGTATGATTTCAGACCAAAGTGCGAATTGAATCCAGAAATGTTAGCAAGTTTGACGATCAGACCCACTTTGATTGAGCGGATCGGCTCTAGTCAGAGGGACGATCCTAACCTATTGGAAATCATCTCCAAGTTAGAGATGGGTATCGATGAGGAGATGAACAAGTATGGGCTTGATCGAGATGGATGGGTTAGAAAGAATGGGAAGCTTGTTGTACCCAATGTCAATGGATTGAGAGATGAAGTGCTTAGAGAATATCATCACTCAAAACTGACTATACACCCCGGTGGTAACAAGATGTATCGAGACATGAAGCAGACCTACTACTGGGAAGGGATCAAAAGAGACATTGGGAGGTTTATATCCAAATGCATGAATTGCCAGCTAGTTAAAGCTGAGCAAAAGAAGCCTAGTGGTTTGATGCAACCATTAGAAATTCCCAAATGGAAATGGGAGCAAGTCTCGATGGATTTCATCGATGGTTTACCAAGGACTAGATCGGGACATGATAGCATTTGGGTGATTGTGGACCGATTGACTAAAAGTGCAAGATTTATACCAGTCAAATCGACTAGAATGGCAACCAAGTTGGCAGAATTGTATATGAAGTGGGTAGTGAGATTTTATGGAGTACCTAAAAGCATTGTGAGTGACCGAGACCCGTTGTTCACCAGTGGGTTTTGGAAGAGCTTACAAGAGGCTCTAGGGTCAGAGTTACATCTCAGTACCGCATATCATCCTCAGACCGACGGTCAGACGGAGAGGGTGAATCGTATTTTGGAAGATCTCTTGAGATCATGTATACTGGATTTTGGTGGATCATGGGATGACCATTTGCATCTAGTAGAGTTTGCATATAATAATAGCTACCAATCCAGTATCGGTATGGCTGCATATGAAGCTTTGTACGGAAGACCGTGCAACTCACCATCATGTTGGAGGAGACTGGCGAGAAGTTTATGCTTGGACCAGATGTGGTGAGGGAAACTTCAGATAAGATCAAGATCATTCAACAACGAATGAAAGCTGCCCAAGACAGGCAGAAGAGTTATGCTGATAAGAGGAGAAGAGACTTAAAATTCTCCGTTGGTGACTTGGTGTTTGTCAAGATTTCTCCGTTGAAGAGCGTGATACGATTTGGCAGGAGAGGCAAGTTAGCACCAAGATTTGTTGGCCCATTCCCTGTTCTTGAACCAGTCGGGAATTTGGCATATAGAGTTGACTTACCAGAGAAGATGGCGGGAGTTCACAGTGTATTTCATGTTTCCCAACTAAGGAAGTTCGTCCATGACTCAGATACGACTATTTCACCTGATCAGTTAGAGGACTTCGAAGTAGAACCCGAGGCGGTTGGGAACCGCTAGCCGGCCCGTATTGTCGAGTACGACATGAAGCAACTTCGAAGGAAGGTGGTGAAGCTAGTCAAGGTTCAGTGGAGCGAGGATGAGAATGATTGTACTTGGGAGACAGAGGTGAACATTAGGAAGACATACCCAGAACTCTTTGCCTGGTAAGATTTTGACTTCGATTTAGTTTTCCGCATACTAGGATAGGCTTGTTTGCTTGTTTTGCATGTTTGATTGTTGTATGTGGTTGTTAGGCATGCGGGATCCTTTGTATGTTTTGGGTTAACGAATTTCGGGGACGAAATTTCTTAAGGGGGGGAGAGTGTAACGACCCATATTTTACGCATCATAGGACCGTAGAATATTTATTTCTTTCACATACGAAGTCGTATGGTCATGTAACTTTGGGAGACGACTATTGGGGTCATTTCCCATGTTCATGATTTCTCCCAATTTTTAAATGACCAATTTACCCCTAGTTGGCACTGTTTTGGCCATAACTTTTGACTGGAAAGGAGTTTTGACCTGAAACAACTTCCGTTGGCTTCGGATGATGGTTTACAATTCTGTAGAGTGGTCACATCAGCCAAACGGACTCACCGTTTGGAAGATATGGCTGAAACAAGTTTCAGATGGTGAAAAACAGCTTAATTGGGCTTAACCGGGTAGTTAGCAGCTGATATACACGTAAATGTGTATATTTTATCCGCTTATTTATCTTATTTTCCCTTTAAAATAATTGATACTTTGTATTTATAGCTGTATTTTCATATTGTTGACAAGAAGCATGGTTTAGAGCATTTGATGGATAAAGCATGAAGAATTTGCTTAAAAAGAGCGAAGTTTAAAATTGCTAAAGCTTGAAGAATCTAAAGCTTGAAGAATGGTTGCAATTATATTTCAGTTAAGAAGATTTGGCTCAATAAAGACTCAAACCGCATTCACATTAGCTCATTTGGAAGGCCTCTTACTCATGTTGCGTTCACACTAGCCTATTTGCTAGACCACTCACTCTAAAGCTGCGTTCACACTGGCTTATATGTTATTTGGGTTATTTCTTTAGTCCCACATTATGTAATTAGCTAGCTAGCCTTTTTCATATCAGCTATAAATACATTGTATCTTAGTCTTGTAAAAAACACATTAGGTTTTATTCTGTAATTCTCTTCTTGGAATAAAATCATTCTCTCCCTTTCTTTTTACTTTTTGTTTATTTTATTTATGTTCATGTTATTTATTTTCTTTTCCTCTTCTTCTTTAGCTATGTCTAGCTAATCCCCTTTGATTAGGGGGTGATGACGCTGATAGTATGATTCAATATGAATCACATAGCCAAAAGATGAGGACTGTATACATGTAGATCTGGATCTGAATTAAGGGTTAGATCTGAACCTTCATATTTTGTGTCGTTTAAGAGCTATGCTCCTTCACATGATATATTCGTGTTCGATCTAACGTTTATCAGATCTAGATCTAATTTTAGGGTTTTAGATATTAATTAGTGAATCTGTCCCGATAGTCTATGGTTGTAGAGCTGAGCTCCTGCATAGGCTATGCTTGTCGTTATTTACATATTTGTTTCTAAAAACCTATTATCGTTGATTCATGTTTGTGACAGAAACATGTATTAGATCTGGTTAATCTTTTGGCTATTGATGATTATGAATCTGATCTATGTCATTATCCCCTAATTGCTTTCACTTATTGTTAAATCTCTCTTTTATTTAATTTCTGCTATTTTCTTTGTTTTCAACCAATCAAAAGTTAGGGATAACTTGATTGGATTTATTAATTAAAATATTTTTGGTCCCAGAGTTCGACACCCTCTACAACAATCCTTGTTGTTTAGGAAAGCCGAACAGATTAAACAATTGTTTACAGTTGTTAATTTGTTCGCAAACAAATTTTGGCGCCGTTGCCGGGGACCAAAATAATTTTAATTAATAAATTCTTCGGTTATATTTTTCTTTCCATAAAACAATAAAAAAAACAATTTTTTTTTACGTTATTCTTTTTGTTTTCTTCCATATATAGAAAAAAATATCTCTTGATTAGTTTCGATTTGGTATTGCTGATTACGATCTTCTAATTAAAAAAAGAAAAAAAATTGCAATTTTCTATTTTGATTTGTTTCCCTTTACATTTGACTTTTCAATTCCTTTCACATTATATTTCTTTCCTCTTTTTCAACATTTCCATATTATAAAAAAAAAAATCAAATTTCTTTACTTTATTTTTTTATTTATTTCTTTCCTCTTTACAAAAATTTCTTTCCCTCTTTACATTAGATTCCTTTCTTGTGTACAAGTTCTAAAAAAAAAAATCAATTTCTTTTTCAATTCCTTCTTGTTTTGTGTTTCTGTCAGTCCTTTCTCTTACCCCATTCTTTGCCACCTTCAAACCACGTCCACTGCCTGAACCAATACATACATCACCAAACCACCTTCATTCACAAATTCCATCCTACAACTCCCCCGTCCTCTTAATAGCTGCAGACCAAAATAGTCCCTAAACCGCCTACTTCTCAGCACCGTGTATCCACCTTTGCCACTGTTAAACTACGCCACCAGCTTGCACGCCATCAGCTTACGCAAAAACAGCCCACAGCTCAACACGCCATCCTCCACTTAACCCCTATTTGCGTGCCATACAATTTTCCACTTTTCAACAATTCTTCTCAACCGATCAGTTCCTCCTACCATACCCCCTTCATGATCTTCACTGCCGAAACCATCCGACAACTTCTTGCATCCACTAACCTCCACCATAGAGCAGACCCGTGCATTGTTAGCACCCTCATTAACTCCCATCAGTCTTCACAGTAACCACATAAGCCTGAAACCACCCCTCTTCCATTCAACTGCTCTCCACCCTCAACAACTGTTACTACAAACCCCATCCACAAATCAAAGCCGCCCTTTCTATTCTCAAAACACATGCAACCCCCTTCTTAAAATCAAAATCCCCTCAGATAAACAAGATGTTCTGCACTTCACGTCCAGCAAGTCAAACTCGCTTGTCCACAATTCACAAACAAAACCAATCGCTCTCCTTCATCCACCAAAAGCAGCTCCCATCACTGAAACCGGCTGAGAACCTCAAATCTCAAAATCGCAATTCAAATACCCGCAAGCTAATCGATTTCTGGGAGGAAATAAGGGGGCGAATTCAAGTTGAAGCCCAGGAAGGAAAGAAATTTCTTGCATGATTCTAGATTCAAAAAAAAAAACAAACGGAAAAGGATGTGTGACTGCGATTTAGGTTTCTGAAAGACTTAAGGATTTTTTTTTTTTTTGGTCTAAGCAATTTAACAGGACGTCCTATTGCCTTGTACTTGGGTGCATGTTTAGCCCATTGTTTTAGTAAGACAAAGTTGAGAAGTTTATAAGCTGACTGTGTTTTATTCGATTGATTGGGTTCGACCAGTGAAAACAATGCTTTGATTTTGAGAAACCATAAAGTTGAGTTAGAATGGTTTAGTTGTGTTAGGTTTAGGTTAATATTGCTTGTTTTCATTTGTCTAGTTTTGTTTTAACTTTCTCCAATTTATTTTTTGTTTTTTTTCTATTTATTTATTTATTTTATTTTTATTTTAGAAAAAAAATGGTTTGAGAAAATTTTCAAAAAGCGGGTACAGTGGAAATTAGAAAAAGGTCTTAAAAAAAATTCGGCCTCCTAGCCAGAACCCGTGCCGCAGCGCAGTCAAGCAAATAATAGGAGGCGACAACAGAAAGCGACATACGATTTAGAGTTGGAGCGGTTGCACACCAAGTGGGGTGTGAACGCGCTAGCGCTACCCAATTGCACTGGACGGACTGCCGATCAAGGTGAGTATTTTCTAACTCTACAGGGATTGCTGCTGCAAATAAAAAATATATATAGACATTGCTTGTAAAAATCTTCTGCAGGGCATCGGCTTGCTTGTAAATTTTTTTTATTGACTGTTCTGAGACTGTTCATTCTGTGACTGAATATTTTGCCTGTTGATGTGTGGTTTAAAATTTTAAAACGAACGTGGGATTAATTGAAAAGTTTATTTTTGAAATAGAATTGAGGATTCCACAAAGCTCATTGGACAAAATATTTGTTAGATTGACATTTAGGATTGATACTCTCTGAGGTGTCTAAGGAACGGTAGAGTCTAGAACTCAAACAGGTTCTTAAACCTTCAGTGGTGTTTCTACGGTGATTCGTGGCACACTGATAATCCCTGTCCGAACCTGGCCCAGACTTGTATTCATATAATCCGAATTTGTTAATTTTAACAATTTTTTTAAAAGCTTCTTGAAAATGTCCCAATTCCCTTTTTCCAGTGGATTTTACGATAGTTGTGAAAATCAATATAATCCATATAATTTTACACCAAATTCATATGGATATTTTAATAACAACTTTTGTACAAACAATTTGGATTTTATGCCATCAACTTTTAAAAATTTTCAAGATAATCCCGATTGTACACCAACAAATTTTCAAAATGATGATCAACCCTCAACTCTTGAAACACATGTTAAATCTTTACTTGAAATGAGCATACAACAAAATAAAGAAATAAATGAATTGTGTAATTTATACATGTGCAACAATTCAAGTGAAAGCTTTCAAAATAATCAAAATTCGATTTCACCTCCTAATTCAAATGATTCTGATTATGACCCTTGTCAATTCAATTTTGAAGTCCAGAATGAATTTCAAATTCAAAATGGAAATGTAAATCACTTTTCAAATGATTTTGGCAACGGTAATAATTTCAATTGTGGTGCTACTGAAAACTTTTGTTCTCAACAATTTCAAAGTGAAAATTCTCATGTAAACAATTATAAATTTGATTTTGTTGAGCAAACGAACGTACTTGACGATTACTTGAAGTTTCGTGAGAAACAAAATCGAATCCAAACTTGTGATGATTCAAATAAAAATCCACCTTTGCCCACAATCAACGATTTTCAAATAACAACTTTTGAAATCAATGAAAATCTCAATGAAGTTGTTGAAAGCTCTGTGATTGATTTGAATTTAAATTCTTTTGAAAACAAAGACGTCAATCTTCTATTCGATCTTCCTCTCTCAAATTATGAAAATTTAGCAACTTTAGATTATCAATATGACAAAAATGATAAAGTTGTTAATAACTGTTTATGTGAGGACGATTTTGATGAGCGAAAACTTCTTAAACTGATTGACAACAATGTTGTTGGGTCTGAAATTGAAAATGAAACATTTGAAAACTTTGAAATTCTTGAGGTTGAAAACAATGGGACTGTTGAATGTGATCTCAAACATGATGACGATTTTTCTGAAATTGTTGAAACTCCTTGCGACCTGATCGTTTCAACTGAACCTCACTATGATCACTTGTTTTTCAATGATAAATTTCTGCAGTATATGAACTCTTTCTGGAATAACACTGTTTTTGAGAAAATACGATTTCGAAATTTACTGAAAATTCATTTGTTTGGTTTTGATTTTAGGTTTATGAATGAACCTTTAGTGAACAAAATTTCAAGTACCAAAGCAAAACTGAACAATATTTCTCAAAACAAGTGTGGGGGTGAGAGTGATGTGCACGTCTCTCAATTTATACATCATCTGAACAAATCGAATTTTTTTTTTGAAACTTTTACTGAACCCCAGCTCACTGACTTCTCTTTAGTTGCTATAAAAATTCAATTCGATTTCAGGATCAATTTTAAGCTCAAGCTTTTAAAACTAGCAACTCAAACTTTTGAAAAAACGAAATTTGTTTTTCCAAATCTGTCACGTGATATACAATCCTTTATGATTTGGTTTTCTGTGCTTCAGCTGTGTCTCATAAGCTTAATGAGGCTGATCCATTGGTCCATTGTGGACTGGTACATCTATTCGATGACTGCGTATTTTCTGCACATACATCCGGTAAGCCGTGCTGACCCTCTTATTTTTATTTCCCTTTCACTAAAATATGTCTGATTAACGGCTGTGAGGACACAGTCACACTCAAGTGTGGGGGGAATTTACGTCACATCAGCAATCAAATTTTATGAAGTAGGTCGTTCATTGAACAAGGATTAACTTAAATTCATAAATAACACCTTGGTTCTTGTTTGATAAGTTGAATTGTTGGGTGATTGGAATGAACATTATTTATTCATTGAATCGTAATGTGTCTTTTTAAGATGCTAGCTTGAGACTGTGCAGACGTTAGTCGTGTTCTGGAGTAAGCGTGTCAACCCTTGTTATACGTGTTAGAATGTGCAAGTAAAAAAAATTAATTAAAAAAAAATCAAGAAATAAAAATGATTTTGCACCTACATTTGTTGGATTTTCTGAGTTATTTTTCATGCATAATATTTTCTTTTCCACTCAAATTTTCAAAATCGTAAGTTCTAAAATCAACATGGCCCAATTAAGGAGAAATGACTCATTGTAGCGTTCTTCTTCGATACCCCACATTATTCAAACCCAAGTTTTAGTCGATTTACATCCATGTTTCGACAAGTTTATCTTATATTGGTATACTCAAGAACCTTTGTTTAAAGGTCAAAAACGTCACTTTTTATACCAATATTACACCACCCACTCCGTACTTGTTTTAAGGTAGGATAACCATATACCACATCTTATTTTATATGGGTTATCTATCTTACGAAACTTTGCTTATCATTCCTTTCAGCTTTTTGTATAACATCAATCCAGACTTGTGTGTTGAATTAAGGTTATAGAAGTAGAGTAACTAGGGCACAAAACTTTCCTTTCATGAAGTGTTGGTAGTAGAGGAGGAATCAAATGAAATCATGTACGTCATCATTCCATCTCCATTCATCACTCATCATGCAAAAGAAAAAGAAAAAGAAAAAGAAAAAGAAAAGAAGAAAAAAAAAAGAATAGAAAAAGAAAAGAAATAAAGAGAGAGTCTCTCTGAATAAAATAGTCTTCATCATTCTTGAATATGAAGCATCCATTTCCATTCCATCCACATCCATCATACTGTACTTAGAAGCAAGGATTGTAGTTGAGGAGATGAAAGGAAACAAAATGTCCATATGTGCCTTAGTATTACTTTATCTTTTGTAATTTGAAGTTCAACTAATACACTTGCCCTCTTATCTAGAATCTTTTTAGAACTTACAAATTTTCCTTCATCTATGCATAACTCATATCCAATACATTACAGTTACATTAGTGCAAAATCATAAAAAAAAAGTGAATAAAGAAATGATTGGGTGTACATTGTCGATGTGTAGAACTTTGGTTGACACCACGCTCTTAACCTTCAAGACAATTACAGTGTTATCAAGGAATTACGATTCAGCTTGAAAATTTTTGTTCATTTTTGCACTAATTATGGGATGGACAATTTAGGGCTAAACCGTTATTATTGAAGTTAGGTGAAATCCTTGGAATGTGAAAGACTTTAAATATATTGTTTGATTAATCCGCGTACATAAGACGCTTTGGATTTTGTGGGTAGTATCCGCTGAAAACCCTCACGAGACAACACTCGTCCTACTGGGGACACCCAGAGGTTTAACGGCTTGTTGCATACGCTAAATGCAACCGTGTTTCCTACGAAAGTGTGACATATCTTAGTTTAGTTTAGTTTATTCGAGGACGAATAAAAAGATAAGTGTGGGGGTATTTGATACACACGTAAATGTGTATATTTTATCCGCTTATTTATCTTATTTTCCCTTTAAAATAATTGATACTTTGTATTTATAGCTGTATTTTCAGATTGTTGACAAGAAGCATGGTTTAGAGCATTTGATGGATAAAGCATGAAGAATTTGCTTAAAAAGAGTGAAGTTTAAAATTGCTAAAGCTTGAAGAATCTAAAGCTTGAAGAACGGTTGCAATTATATTTCAGTTAAGAAGATTTGGCTCAATAAAGACTCAAACCGCATTCACATTAGCTCATTTGGAAGGCCTCTTACTCATGTTGCGTTCACACTAGCCTATTTGCTAGACCACTCACTCTAAAGCTGCGTTCACACTGGCTTATATGTTATTTGGGTTATTTCTTTAGTCCCACATTATGTAATTAGCTAGCTAGCCTTTTTCATATCAGCTATAAATACATTGTATCTTAGTCTTGTAAAAAACACATTAGGTTTTATTCTGTAATTCTCTTCTTGGAATAAAATCATTCTCTCCCTTTCTTTTTACTTTTTGTTTATTTTATTTATGTTCATGTTATTTATTTTCTTTTCCTCTTCTTCTTTAGCTATGTCTAGCTAATCCCCTTTGATTAGGGGGTGATGACGCTGATAGTATGATTCAATATGAATCACATAGCCAAAAGATGAGGACTGTATACATGTAGATCTGGATCTGAATTAAGGGTTAGATCCGAACCTTCATATTTTGTGTCGTTTAAGAGCTATGCTCCTTCACAGGATATATTCGTGTTCGATCTAACGTTTATCAGATCTAGATCTAATTTTAGGGTTTTAGAAATTAATTAGTGAATCTGTCCTAATAGTCTATGGTTGTAGAGCTGAGCTCCTGCATAGGCTATGCTTGTCGTTATTTACATATTTGTTTCTAAAAACCTATTATCGTTGATTCATGTTTGTGACAGAAACATGTATTAGAACTGGTTAATCTTTTGGCTATTGATGATTATGAATCTGATCTATGTCATTATCCCCTAATTGCTTTCACTTATTGTTAAATCTCTCTTTTATTTAATTTCTGCTATTTTCTTTGTTTTCAACCAATCAAAAGTTAGGGATAACTTGATTGGATTTATTAATTAAAATATTTTTGGTCCCAGAGTTCGACACCCTCTACAACAATCCTTGTTGTTTAGGAAAGCCGAACAGATTAAACAATTGTTTACAGTTGTTAATTTGTTCGCAAACAGCAGCTAGACCCAAAGGGGATTTCGGGATTAGGGTAAGGAGGAGGCTGAAATCAGTTAGAGAACGATCTTATCCTCATTACCCAGCCGCCACTTTCTTTCTTACAACCCTAGCAATGGCCTCCAACACCCAAATCACTTTCTAATCAAGTTTTGGCTTAATCTACGTCAAATTAAGGAGAGGAAACACGAAAGCAAGGCTAGAGCTGTTGATAGACATCAGTATTCGCCCCAAATCAGCAAGGTTTCAGTTCTGAGAATTCCGTTTGTGGCCAAGGTGAGTGATTAGCATCGTTTTGACACTAATTACAGTTAATTAAGGGTAATTGGTGAAGATTAGTGAATTTATACACTAATAAATTCTGGAAAAATGTTTAGAAATTCTTAAATAATATTTTATGCCTCTGTTAGAAATTTGGTTCGATTTGGTTAAGTTTTGTTAACTCTAGGATTAGTTTTACTTAAACATGCTTAAGGGAAAAATGGGATTTTGTGTATGTTTGATCCATTTTGACATGTAAATTCATTGTTTTGGTGTTTGTGGTTAATTGGTTATGTTGCGATGACTGTTTGGGATGATTTGTGATTGATTAGTATAGTTAGATTTGTCGAAAACGTCGTCGAATGGCGTAAACAAGTTGCTGGAAAAAGTTGCAGAAAGTTGTGCAGGGTTTCGGATCGGATCGGATATGGGCTCGGATCGGATAGGAGACCTGGGCAAGGAACCCGACCCGAACTGGAGTCTGTCACAAAAGAGGCTTGGCGAAAAGGAAGGCCATGTTTGTTAAGCTAGGGATCAGATCGACTTAGGGACTAAGGGCTCGGATCGGAACATGACACTTGGGAGAACTGGCAAGAGGGAAGGCCACGCGGATCCGATGGCGAAGGAGGGATCGGATCGGAGCACGTGAAGAACGAGGGAGTGGATCGGAGCGGGAGCACGAACTGGAAGGGAGATGGCACCCGACCCGACCCGAAGGAGGACACCCGACCTGACCCGAAGGTGGACACCCGACCCGAACCGATGTGACGCTGTGGACCCGAACCGAACCGCTACAGCAGAAGACTACGAACCGACCCGAAGTAGAGGACCCGACCCGAACCGATGGCTAGAAGGAGAACCCGACCCGACCCAGTATTGAACAATAACCCGAGATGCAAAGGTAGTCCAATATGGGAAGTTAGAGCTCAGGATCCACTTAAGAACCAATGAGTTCACTTCATGATTGGGCTTTGCTGTGGGACGTGTGCCAAGGGGCAGTCGATGTTTATGACTTTGGATCACTATGTATGGGAAGTACGTGAACGAATTCAGGGCTGAAATGGCCTAGGTACGACTAAAGGGCTATAAACTAATGAAGTGGGGTCATTTGTAAAGATTTGGTCATGTCTCCATGTGGTAAGCTTGGTAGTAGCATTAGTTGTACAAGTTGAACTCCGTAACTACTTCGATGGGTCTAGTGATTGACAGTGGTGGACATCGTATGCTTTACGCACTGAGTGAGAGATGTGAGGATGGTTGCTATGGATGATTTGTTTGCTATCATTATGACATGCACACCCCACCCCCGTATTCTTACACTATTTATTATGGAACCTTAGAGTATTGTATGGTATGTGGTACTAACTCTTTGGTTGCAGATCCAGGTTCAGGTATGGATTAGTATACCTGTTATTGTTCTGTTTGGATGCTTATCGCTCATACCAGGCTTTATGTCTGACCCAGAGTTTTATGTCTCCTCTTATTACTCTGGGTGCTCACACGAGCAGACTAGAGACAGGTTAGCTGGTAATGCACGGGTAGATGATCCGGAGACGAGCAGGAGGCTTCCACGTAATATATATAGTATTCTCCCTGTGTTGTTGAAGATCACTGCTTGGGCATTGGTGGTGCATCTTCTACTTTAGCTTTCTTTTGTTTAGAGACAGTAAATTTGGAAAGTTGTAATAAGCTGTATTTGAATTTCCGCTGCTCTGATGTTGATGTTGATTTTAGTTATCAGCTTATGCACTGTCTCACCTGTTTTATGTCAAGTATATTATTATTATTATATTTTATTCCATGCGCTGTGAGACATTCTACAGGTTCCTCGTTAGTTAATTCCCTTCTTTCCTTTCTCCTGACGACCGTCCCGTGCTAGTCGGGCATGTGTACAGCGCACTTCCGGAGGAAATGCAGGTTGGTGCGGGGCGGGCCGTCACATACAAGTTCGTTCTGGGTCTGAACGAAACCGGAGGCACCTTATTCCTCGTCCCATATGTCCAATATAGGAGAGAGGTCCTTGCATATCCAATCGACCTCCAAGTACGTCAGGAACGATCACCACTTATTACCTTGTCTTGGGTGTACAACCCAATCAAGACATCAGTAATCATCCAAACGATGCGAAGACCTCCGGTATTCAACCATCATCTTCATCCTCGACACAACGTCGAATCAATTATTCAGAATGGGATAAACCCAGTCTTTCTGAATAACTCGCTATTGACCTGCTTTTTAGTCAAAGCCGTCACATGTGAACTCTCTGGTTAACAATATGCACAAGTATGGGGAATATCGTCAGAAGACAGGAAGCGATTTGGTTGAAGTCACAACACAAACAAAGATTGGCCCAAAACTCCTATCAGACGACCTCTTTTTGGCCCGAAAACAGCAATTACGGAGCTGAGCGCAGTAACTCTTGTAGCTCTCTGAATCAGCTTCGAATCGAGCTTTCATTTGGCTAAAATGGTGTAACGACACGCATTTTGCCCGACCTTAATCGATCAAAATCGTTCCAAACCTGCATGCATTAACTTTGGGAATACAATACATTAGAACAACAACAACAGACTTTTATAAGTCATTACAATAATGTTACATCAGAGTACAGAATATCAGAGTACATCGATAAAGAAATAATACTACAGCGGAAGATAATTTTTACATTAAATAAAATACAGTGCAGCGGAAGACTTAAACCGATACAACGGAAGACTATCAATGCTCTGGACACAGCTTTAAGCTTCGATCCAGGATCCTGCTAAAGAGATAAGTATCTGCAAATAGCTACTCGACTGCCAGTGTGGAAAATATGGGCACCCGAGTTTGCCTGTGAAACAAAATACAGGTCAGTCATGGGACTGGTATGAGAAATCTAACTTAACTAATCTAATAATAAGGCTAATCACAGGACCACGCCGCTAACGTGGAACGGGTTTACTCCACTGGATTGCCAGTGCATAAAATAAAGTAAATCATTAAAACAACGCAATGCTCTTTAGAAAAATGAAACCATTATAAGACTCAAGTCCCATCACACAATGCAACACAAACCGGAGGATAGAGTTTTACCTTATAATGGTCAAAAATGCTTGATATGATAAAAATGGATTTGATATTATTATTAGTGTATATTTTTTTTTAAAAAAACATTTCAATCATAATGTATCAATCATAGACTGCATAACTACCATATACTATGTCGCCATACTAGTTCTACAATCAAAACCGCATGGTGTCGTATTGGAAATTGGGTTTCCATCAAGAGTCAAGGCTAGGGGCAGTCTCCTTACCGATTCGAGACACTCTAGCAAATGCCTCAGGATCACACCTATGGGCAACCCTTGGATATCTGCAGGGCTAGTCCACACCTAACGTTAGTGGATTAATTATGCCTGAACACACGTTTCCCGGTCCCTTTGGACCTCAATATGGCCACTAACAACCTATAAAACCGAGGTACCTCATAATCCATCATCCACATAAGTAAAATATCAGGGCTGGTAGGTTGCTGACATCACTCTAGCTAGAAAGAAACGTGTGCACTCTCTGCGTTCCCTTGTCCCGTTTTAGACTCTACCAGGGTGTGATGCTCGTGAAGTCACGCTATATACAAAGCTATGCCTAAACAGGCTATGCTTTGATCATCAACCACAAGGCCCTGCTTTTCAACAAAAGCCTTGATCCATGCATATTAACATGCCACATTGTCAATCCATACCATACCATTGATTCCTACCAATATATAACCTCTAAGCTCGTACGTCTCAGAGAAGGGTGTTAAACACCAAACAGATATATATATATATATATATATATATAGCAGAGATCAACGAATACAACATAAAGGAATACAACGTCAGACATATCGTCCATTTACAAGTCCATTCTGGGTTTGAACGAAACTGGAGGCACCTTATTCCTCGTATATCCGAACAATCAACAAATACGTCTGGACAACTACCACTGCATCCCCTTCAAGGTAGCTACTCTAATCACGGGCGTCAGTAATCCTCATCCATTCGATGTGAAGATCGTCGGTCTTCAATCACCATCTTCAAATCTTCGACTTAAATCGTCGTAGTAATTATTTGAAATGAGTTGAACTCGGTCTTTTCAAATAATCCCCGAATAATTATCATTTAAATCATTTCCTATCGCTCAAATCTATTTATAATGATTTATCGCTATTTATTTATTTATTTAAAATAGCTAAGTTATAATTAAACGACGCTTCGGGTCAATTGCGGCCCTGGCGCTGTTTTCAATCAAATTTGATTTACACATTTCTCAAAATCCAACCGTTGGATTTTAACAAAATTTATATCATTGGAAAGATCTTCCCAAAGCGGTCCCAACGGTTCTAGTTTTGGGAAAATCCGACGGTCGGATCATTCGGTATAATCCTTTAAAGTTACAATTTCAAATCGCGAACTACAGTAGCGCGATTCGTTTAATTTTAATTTATATTTATATGTAAATATAAATCGTTTGGCGATTTCAACCATTATAATCCATTCTTTTATCTCACCTAAAATGACGATAAAAATATCACTTTTATTTTTACTATTTTTTTATTGTCCCTTGAATGACAATAAAAATATGTCCTTTAGTTTTATTCGTTTTATTGTCTCTATTCTGACGATAACAATTTAACATTAAATTCTATCATTTGATTACATCTACAATGGCATTAAAATGTAACTTCAAAATTTAATCTTTTTATTGTCTCTATTTTGACAATAAATCATAACAATAAATTCTACCTTTTTGATTACATCTAAAATGTAAATTTAAATTGCCTCTTTCAATCTAATCTTTTTATTTACACCTAGAATGTAAATAAAAATGTAACTTTGATTCTATTCTTTATTTACATCTAAATTGTAAATAAAGTTGTTACTTTAAATTTTTTTTTATTTACATCTAAAATGTAAATAAAGATGTCGATTTATTTCCTCTTATTTCACCAAAAATGTAACTTATTTACTTACATCAAAAACGTAACTTCAAATGTCACTTTTTAAATCTATGGTTCTATTTACAACTAACATGTAAATACAAGGTTCACTTTGATTTCTATGTTTTTATTTACATCTAAAATGTAAATAAAAATGTATCTTTTCTAATTCTATGTTTTATTTACAAAAAAAATGTAAATAAACATATAACCTTTCATCCTATGGTTTTATTTACTTTTTGCAGTGTAAATAAAATGTAAGTAAAAATTTCTCTTTTTAATCCATGGCTTTTATTTGCAACTAATTTGCAAATAAAAATATACTTCTATATTCATGTCTTTTATTTGCAACTAATTTGTAAATAAAAATATACTTTTCTTCCATTTCATGTGTTTCTTTTTATTTACATCAAAAGTGTAAATAAAAGAAAATAAACCCTTTTCAATTGTATGTTTTATTTACAAAAAAAAATGTAAATAAAATGGTGCTTTTTAATTCTATGTTTTATTTACAACAAAAATGTAAATAATATAAACACTCCCCAATCCTATGTTCCATTTGCATCTAAAAGTACAAATAAAAAGTATAATTTTTTTTCTATGTTTCATTTGCATTTAAAAACGCAAACAAAAAGTATAATTCTTTGTTTTTACTTACATCTAAAATGTGAATAAAATATCCTTTATAAATCAAGTTTTATTCACATCTAAAATGTGAATAAAAATGTACTTTTTATTTTCATATTTTTATTTATATCTATAATATAAATATAAATATCCTTTTTCAATTCATACTTTTATTTATATCTAAAATATAAATAAAAATGTCAACTTTTTATAATCATGTTTTTATTTACAACTAAATTGCAAATAAAATTGTACTTTATAACTTCACGTTTTTATTTGCAACTAACTTGCAAATAAAAAGTTTACTTTATATCTATGGTTTTTATTTGCACATAAAAAGGAAAATAAAAATGTACTTCTAAATTTCCTGTTTTTTTAATCTTTTTTTTTTCATCTAAAATGTGAATAAAACATCCTTTACAAATTCATGTCTTTACTCACATCTAAAATGTGAATAAAATATACCCTTTTAGTACAAGTCTTTTATTTACATGAAAAATGTAAATAAGATATACTTTCTTTATTCATGCCTTTTATTTACATGTAAAATGTAAATAAGATAAACTTTCATTTCTATTACATGTTTTGATTTACATGAGAAATTCAACATTTTAAAATGAGAATGTTATATTTTTCTGTATTACAACATTTTAAACAAAAAAATGCTATTTCTAATCTAATGTAACATTTTAAACTAAAAATGTTATTTCTTTCTAGTGTCACTTTTTATAACAGGGTCTTATTTTAATCTAATGTCATATTTGATAACAAAGTGTTATTTTAACCCAATGTACATACTTTAACAAAATGATATTTTAATTCTCATGCTACATTTTATAATAAAAATGTTATTTTTCTCTAATGCAACATTTTATATGAAAATATTATTTCTAATCTAATATAACATTTTACATAAAATGTAATTTGCAATCTAATGTGACATTTTACATAAAAATGTAATTTTCAATTCTAATATTACATAAAATAATATTTTATATGAATTCTAATGTCAAATAAATGAATATTTATTTGTAATCAAATTTTCTAAGTTATTCAAAAGACAAATAAATGGTCATTCATTTATAATCAAATTTTCTATGTATATTTATGATAGATAAATGCATATTTCATTTGTAACAATTTCCTATGTATGTTATTGACACATAAATGAAATTTATAAACAATTTTCCTATTTATGTTAATGACACATAAATGCACATTTATAAATAATTTTCTTATTTATGTTATTTTTATTTTGATATAACATTATCTAATAAAATGTTATTTTATTTTGACATAACATTTTTAGTTAAAATGGCATTTTTATACTAACATACATTTCTAACTATCATGGTATTTACACTAATATGACATTTCATATGATAATGACATTTTTTTATATTAGTACAACTTGATCAAGCAAGGTGATATTTCATATTAATACAACATGATCAAGCAAGGTGACATTTCATGTTAATACAACATGATTAAACAAAAATGACATTTCCATTTTAATACAACATGATCAAACAAAATGATATTTTCCTGCAAACACATTAAAGATTTTATTTCTATCATACAACAATATCATTCAGCAAATCACCCCAACCAAATTCAGTATAAATATAAATATATTTTAATTTTAATTAAAAAAAGAAATCTCACATCGTTATTGTGTTCTGCGCTGTTCAGATCCAAAATTTGGCAAAAATTCAACTTGCTCGGAATCAATTCTAGTCAGTTTCATCGCGAAGATCTCGGTCTCACGATCGTGGCGCACTTGAAATCGTTCAAATCCGAGTCCATACGAGCAAGACATGGTTTAATTAAGATTGGTAAAATTGAATTTATTAATTTATCTAAGGTTGAAAAGTCAACCCTACCTTCTTCTTCCTCTCTTCAAATTGACTTGCCGTTAATTAAACCCATAGTCTTCAAATCTAGGGTTGAATTTAACTCGAAATCAAGGAGGCTTGGTGTAATAACCCGAAAATCTGAGTCAATTTAAAATTTTTATTTTGGCAATTTTAGCGAATTTTGATTATTTAAAATGAATGATTTTAAATAATAACGACGAGAAATTTATTTTGAATAGAATTAGAATGTACATATTTATATAGATCGTCGTTAGAATATAAATATTTATTTATATATAAAAAAGGAATTGAAAATGGCGCGGTAGTTCGATAATTCGATTTCAAAATTCAAATGAATGTGCAGGATTCAAAATAAACCGGATTTTGGTGAAACCAAAAATATTTGAATCTAATTGAGAATATCTTTCCAACAAATCCGGGAAATCAAAATTTCATAGCGGGAATCAAAAGTTATGTCCAGTTGAAATTTCAGAATAGTCGCTATGGAATTTCGGCCCTTAAAAAATGGCCATATTGCAAACGACCTCGGTTTTTGACGAAACCACTTTTGTTGGATCCGGGATGTCAAATTATTTCTAGGTTTCAAATTTCATAATTTTTCGAATTAATATGTGAGCGTGGCGAAGGAAAACGCATTTGACTAGTTTCAGTTGATCTTAATCGACTGGAAAATGGCCATTTTTCAAACGATCTCAGAATTCGACGAAACAAGTTTTGTTAGGACCGTATCATCAATACAAAGCTAGGAAATATTTTTTTGGAATTTTTAGAGGCTGTATGTGGCCCCGATAAATTGAAATGCACGTTCAAATTCAATATGTAGAGTTATATGTTGATTTTGACGAAAACTGACCGAAATGATCGAATCAGCCTGCGATACATATCCCATTGTGTTCGGAGTGGGGGTAAAACGCTAGGAACGACAGTCGGTGGGTCCCGTTTCGAGGTCGAAATTAAAAGTACCCTTTATGGGAATTAAATTGAATTATATATATATATATATATATATATTTATTATAAACCCCCCTTTCTATTCTATTCCTCACCGTTGACCAATAAATAAAAGAAAAAAAATCAAAATCCTCCCCCAATTGTCGATCGCTCCACCGACGTTCAGCCCACCCCGACTACCGCGCCTCCTCCACAGCACCGCGCCCTCTCCAACCTTCCGATCCCCCCTCCTTCCACGCCCCTGCTCCTCTCTCTCCGCGAATCCACGAGCCAAGCCCACCCAGGCTAATGCCCTAGCAGACGCCGTGACCCCCCCCCCCCCATGGCCGCGTTGACGATCTTCTTCCCCTCCTCCTCCTCGCACCAGCAAACACGAGCCCCTTTCCCCTGGTTCGAGCACCACCAAACCTCCTCACCCAGAAACAACAGCTATCACCCCCTTGGACGTCGCGCAAGCCACCTCCGGGTCTGCCGAGACGCTCTCCGACCTGCGGAGCGCCCACAGCCTCTCCCCTACCCTTTGGAAACGATGGTAAATTCAATTTCAAATTTATTTATTTCTTTGAAATCAGTTTTGAAGTTTTATATAAAAAAAATCAGTTTATAAAATACTGATGTAAAATTGGGATATTTATTGTATATAAAAATACGATTTTTATAGTATGCATTTAAAATAAAAAAAATTGATTTTTATGTAGGAAGCTTTAAAATAAAAATTCGATTTTTATATATACGATAGCTAGGTAGAAATGTGATTCTTAATAGTATAGCGATAGGATTTTTAATCATATAAAAGTATGTTTTTTATCTATATCTAGTAGTGATAAAAATAAGATTTTTATCATGTGGGAAGAATTAGAAAGATTCGATTTTTTATCGCATGAAAGAAAAGATTTTTACACAAAGCAAGATGAGATTTTTATTAATGAAAAGGCGGGATTTTTATCATATAGAAGTATGATTTCATATGAAATAGAAATTAAGATCTTTCTTATGTATAAAAATATAATCTTTAGGTGATATAAAAATATGAACACAAGCAAAGAGATTAGATTTTTCTTATATGAACTTTAGCAAAAAGATTTGATTTTTATTTTAGAAGTTCGCATAAGAAAAATTAGATCTTTCATTATATAAAAATTCAATTTTTACATATATGAAGTAACGAATTAAAAATATAATTTTTATTATGAACAGCGTGAAAAAGACTGCATAGGAATTTCAAGCAGATCCAGATGGTTCAGCAGTTCAAAAGCAAAGCATGGCGGAGTGGAACCCTCTGTGAGAACTTCTCACCTTTTAATTTTGTTTTCTAGTTAAAATATATACTAGGATGCAGACGGTGTTTAGTAGCACCCGACACCCATCGTCCACAGACCATGGACGGCTTGTATGCTTGTTTGTTTGATTTTGATGTGTAGTTGATTGTGTGATGTGATGTGAAATGAATAAAATATTTATATAGTTAAAAATATTTTATAGTTAAAAAAAGAATTTTTAACGTGTATTTAAAATAAATATTTATAAACAAATCATAGATTTGTTTATATACACTGATTTGATTGATATTGATTGGGACGATAAATTTTACACATCGCCAAACTGCACAAATAAAATTTGGGGTTGATTGTTTGAAACCCCACACGGGTATTGGGATGATATATGACATACACTAATCCCAATAATTAGTTGTATGTCGATCGATTGATTGACAGGCTATTATAAGCGTTAAATATTTATATTTGATGCTTATACAGTGTAGAACGCACTCTAGATGATGGTTGATTATTTATTGTTGTTATTTTGTACATGTGTTGTAGAAAATCCATATAACTAACATTATATGGTAATTGATTGGGCCTCATTCTAGTTTTGAAATAGAAATATTTGAAAAAGAAATAATTGAAATAGAATATTTGAAAATAGAAATATATGAAGCCGTGTTGATTAGATTGACGCCATTTTGACGTGAACGATATTTATATCGATTTTATTCAATTTTCAATGTATATTGAAAATGTTTTCGAAATTTGAATTATATTGAAAGTGATTTCGAAATTTGAATTATATTGAAAGTGTTTTCGAAATTTAAATTATATTGAAAGTGTTTTCGAAATTTGAATTACATTGAAAGTGTTTTCGAAATTTGAATTATATTGAAAGTGATTTCGAAATTTGAATTATACTGAAAGTGTTTTCGAAATTTGAATTATATTGAAAATAATCGAAATTCGAATTAAATTGTGTAGCATTGAATTCGAATTAAATTGAATAGAATTGAATTCGAATTGAAATTGAAAGGAATTGAATTGAAATTGAAATTGAATTCAAATTAAATTGAAATGAATTGAAATTCGAATTAAATTGAAATTGAATTGAAATTGAATTGAAATCGATTTGAAATGAATTTAAAACGAATTTATATTGGAATATTCAATTTTGATTTGAAATTGAATATGAAGTTGAAACCGTTTTGAAAATGAATTTATAACGATTTATAAAACACGTTTTGAATTGAAATCGACGAAGTATATTATATATATATATATATATATATATATATATAATATAATGGCCTGAATAGAACGCGCCGCGCTGCGGCAGTTCGTGAATTTCGACCATTGACTTCGAATTGACGTTGCGGGAGATCCGACCGTCGGATTCTCCTCAAACCAGAACCGTTGGGTTCGTATCGAAAAGAGCTTTCTAACGAATATTAGAAATTTTAAATCTAACGGTTGGATTTGGAATTATGTCCAAATCAAATTTGGAAAAGGTCGCTGTAAGTGTAGTTCGATGGCCGTAGATGGAAATCGACTGTATGGGCCTTGATAAAATTATTAAAAATATCAATAATTTGTGTAAAATCATAAGAAATGGTTTGTGAAGAATTCGAATGAAAAACTCCATATTTGGAAAGATAAAAATAGTTTTTATCGAAATGAACTAGTTTTGAACTAGAATAATAATTTATTTATTTTTAAGATAAATAAATTGGATTTGAAATGGTTTTGAAAATAACTAGAATTTCCAATAATTGCATTGGAATGGATTTGAATCAAAATTGTCTTCGGAATATTTCGATGTTGGATTTCGTGATGATACAGATATTGTTATGGGAATTTGAAAGATATATTAATATCGTTATTTCCAATACGACATTTGTTGGTCGTAGAATTTGATATTGAATATAAACCGATATATTTTCTATTCAGAGCCTTGTATTTTATATCAAATGTGATTTGGGTTTGTCGTGAATGGTGTCTTCATTAACACTATTCTTAAACCCAGTTGAGAAAAAGGTTAAATCTTTTTATTTAGATTTAATGAAGTGTACCAATTAAATAATATTTAATTGGAATTGAATTGGTATTGATTTTTGGGTTTATCGTGAACGGTGTTTTAAATAACACTTGTTCTTTAACCCGATAATTAATGGGATGTTATTTTGGGTTTATCGTGAACCGTGTTTTTAAATGACACCGATTCTTTAACCCAGTTAAAGATTAAAACTAAGTGGATTTTTAATGAATCTTTAATTAGATTGAAAAGGTCGAGAAGGGAGTATCACCAGTTTTGCTCCAGGCGATAGTTAAATCTTTAATTAGATTTGAACGTGAAATGGTAATTGAATTTACCGATAACACTGTGGTGTTAGATATGAAGTATGACCAGTTTTACTTCATGGGATGAATAGGTGGGGATTGGGAAATAAAATAAATGATTACTTCGGTGTGGTTCGCTAATCCCGACTTGTTTGAATTGATATTCAAAGAAGATTAAAGAATAAATTTAAAGAATTTATCTTTGGTAAAATTAATGGGAACCTTTCCCAAAGTAGAAGAACATTTGAATAAACGAATATTCTGAATTGGAATGAGGCGTATGTTGTGTTTGTGTAACACTTATTTATTATATACGCGAGTTATTCAGAAAGACCGGGTTTATCCTATTCTGAATAACTAATTCGACGTGGTGTCGAAGATGAAGACGGTGGTTGAAGGCCGGAGGTCTTCACGTCGTTTGGATAATTATTGATGATCTTGATTGGGCCGTACACCCAAGAGGAGAGAATCAGTTGGTGATCGTCCAGACGTATTTGGAGATCGATGGATATGCGGGGTACTAGGTGCCTCCGGTTTCGTTCAGACCCAGAACGAACTTGTAAATAGACTGTGTGTCTGACATTGGATTTTAGTCAGTGTGATTGATTTCTATTAAATATATATCTGTTTGGCGGTGGAGAATTTATTCTCTTGCTTAACGCCCTTCTCTGAGACGTACGAGCTCAGAGGTTATATATTGATGGATATCAAACGCATGGAGTGAATTGCCTGTGTGGCATGCCTAAGTGGCAATATGATCAAGGCTTCTGTAGAAAAGCAAAGTCTTGTGGGTGATGATAAAAGCACATCCTGTGTGGCACAGCTTTGTGTAACGTGAATTCACGAGCCTCACACCTCGGTTGTGAACCAGAAACGGGAGAGGACATCAGGGAGGGCATGCGTTTCCTTTTAGCTAGAAGTGGCGTCAGTGGTTTTACACGTCCTGACGAGTTTGACTTATGTGGTTATTGCTGTTGCGAGGCGCCTCGGTTATATCGGTCGATCCTGGACCGATGGAGTCATTGGACTCATTGACACCCCATAGGGTGGGGAAACGCAGTGTTCAGGCATTTTAATCCACATCGGTGGACCGGCCCTGGCGATCCAAGGGCCCACCTGAGTCTGGGTCCTGAGGGGCGGGCTAGAGCATCTCGAATCGGTAGAGGACTATCTTTTGCCTCGATTCACAGATAGAAATCCAACTTCCAAATACGTGACATTTGCGGTTTTGATTGTAGAGCCTAGTATGGCGACATGATATATGGTACCCATGCCGTCTATGATTGATATTTATGATTGAAATTGTTTTAAACACTATACACTTATTATAGTATCAAATGACTTGTTTTAAACGTATCAAGCATGCTTTGGCTATTAAAAGGGAAAACCCTATCCTCTGGTTTGTGTTGCATTGTGTGATGGGACCTGGGTCTTATAATAGCTTCATTGTTCTTTATTTAGCATTGCGCTGTTGTTTTATGCACTGGTATTCTTGGGAGGAAACCCGTTCCGCGTTAGCGGCGTGGTCCCTTGATTTACCGAACTTTAAAATAAAGAATTGTAACTGTTTTAGTTCTCACACCAGTCCCATGACTGACCTGGAGTTTATTGTTTTAACCTAAACTCTGGGTGCCATTATTTTCGACACGGGCAGCTAGTAGTTTTGGGTTTTGCAGATTTATATTCACAGGAACCTGGTTTACAGCTGGAATGATGTCCGGAAAGCTTTGTATCCGTGTATCTTCTTCAGTTGTATTTTGTATTTTTTCCGCTGTTATGTAATGTATTGTAATCTCTGATATTTTTCTGTTGTGTAATATTTACTTATACTCTGTATATTCTTGTAATCTGGTGGAATTGTTGTAATTAACAATGAAATGTTCTTCCGTCTACGTTCTGTTGTAGCTTGTTCTCGACTCTATCCGGGCTTTCCCCACCGGGGAAGTTCGGGTCGTTTCATCATGGTATCAGAGCTTTGGTTTACAAAGCTCAGAGAACAAGACACGTTAGAACCAAACGAAAGAATTCATCAGAGATTGGATTAGTAATATCCAATAGAAATGACTCGTTAGAGATGGGATCAGTAGTATCCTAGGACGAGTGTGAAGAGTATATTTTTAAAATGAAAACAATTTTTGTTTTGAAAATTCAAATCAATTATCCGTATTTGATTATTTATTTATATCGAATTTGGACAATCCAGTATATATAGATTTTGCATATACGTCTGATCCACGGGTGTTCGAAGTTTTAATATGCTGGATAGATATAGAATCACACTCTAGTTGCCCGGAGATGATGCTGATAATGACCATGGCATCATCAGTGTTGTGTTCGGGTGACGAAAGTGGGATTTCTATATGTTTCCTATTGACTGGTGTGAGAACCAAAATAGATAGGGCTTATTGTTGTGATTTGGCATCAAAAATATGATTTTTGACTATATATCAAAGTTATGAATTTGAAACGTTAATCAACTAATTGATTGCTGGTTGTGTTGTTTGATTCTAGTTTGATTAATTAAATGTTGAACCATATAGCCAAATTGATCAAATAGTGAGTTGTATTGAAAATTGTTAGAATTTGCATGCATATACATGTATTTACATTGAACAGGTCATAGCAAAGAGGCTAGAGCAGAAGAATAAAATTGTTTGCCTGACAAATAGGTACATGTTTACCATAATTTACTGTTTTGTTTGGGTGATGATGATTTTATGAGCCGATTGGCTAGCCGCTTGGCTTTTTCTTTTTCTTTTGGATTGAAGAAGGCCATGGGAGGCTATATGAAATATCCCGAAGTCCCCGGTGCAGCGGAGGTTATGGCGAAATTTTTCGGAAATTTAGGGTGTTAGCCAAATTTTTGAAAAATTTGAGAAGTTCTTAGAAACTGAAAAGTTGAAGAACTTAAGCCGTAGGGAAAACACTGAAAGTTGAGTTGCTTTGTGAAACAACTTTCGGCTTCGTTCCTTTTCGGGGACGAAAAGTTTTAAGTGGGGGAGATTGTAATAACCCGAAAATCCGAGTCAATTTAAAATTTTTATTTTGGCAATTTTAGCGAATTTTGATTATTTAAAATGAATAATTTTAAATAATAACGACGAGAATTTTATTTTGAATGGAATTAGAACGTATATATTTATATCGATCGTCGTTAGAATATAAATATTTATTTATATATATAAAAGGAATTGAAAATGGCGCGGTAGTTCGATAATTCGATTTCAAAATTCAAATGAATGTGCAGGATTCAAAATAAACCGGATTTTGGTGAAACCAAAAATATTTGAATCTAATTGAGAATATCTTTCCAACGAATCCGGGAAATCAAAATTTCATAGTGGGAATCAAAAGTTACTTCTAGTTGAAATTTCAGAATAGTCGCTATGGAATTTCGGCCCATAGAAAATGGCCATTTTGCAAACGACCTCGGTTTTCGACGAAACCAATTTTGTTGGATTCGGGATGTCAAATTATTACTAGGTTTCAAATTTCATAATTTTTCGAATTAATATATGAGCGTGGCAAAGGAAAACGCTTTTGACCAGTTTCAGTTGATCTTAATCGACTGGAAAATGGCTATTTTTCAAACGATCTCAGAATTCGACGAAACTAGTTTTGTTAGGACCGTTTCGTCAATTCGAAGCTAGAAAATATTTTTATGGAATTTTTAGAGGCTTTATGTGGCCCCGATAAATTGAAATGCACGTTCAAATTCAATATGTAGAGTTATATGTTGATTTTGACGAAAACTGACCGAAATGATCGAATCAGCCTGCGATACATATCCCATTGTGTTCGGAATGGGGGTAAAACGCTATGGACGACAGTCAGTGGGTCCCGTTTCGAGGTCGAAATAAAAAGTACCCTTTATGGGAATTAAATTGAATTAAATATATATTTTTTTATTATAAACCCCCCTTTCTATTCTATTCCTCACCATTGACCAATAAATAAAAGAAGAAAAAAAATCAAAATCCTCCCCAAATTGTCGATCGCTCCACCGCCGTTCAGCCCACCCCGACCACCGCGCCTCCTCCACAGCACCGCGCCCTCTCCAACCTTCCGATCCCCCCTCCTTCCACGCCCCTGCTCCTCTCTCTCCGCGAATCCACGAGCCAAGCCCACCCAGGCTAATGCCCTAGCCGACGCCGTGAACCCCCCCATAGCCGTGCTGACGATCTTCTTCCCCTCCTCCTCCTCCTCGCATCACCAAGCACGAGCCCCTTTCCCCCGATTTGAACACCACTAAACCTCCTCAGCCCGAAACAACAGCTGTCACCCTCTTGGACGCCGCGCCAGCCACCTTCGGGTCCGCCGAGATGCTCTCCGACCTGCTGCGCCCCCACAGCCTCTCCCCCACCCTTTGGAAACGACGGTAAATTCAATTTCAAATTAATTTATTTCTTTGAAATCAGTTTTAAAGATTTATATAAAAAAATCAGTTTATAAAATACTGATATAAAAAATGGGATATTTATTGTATATAAAAATACGATTTTTATAGTATGCATTTAAAATAAAAAAAATTGACTTTTATGTAGGAAGCTTTAAAATAAAAATTCGATTTTTATATATACGATAGCTAGGTAGAAATGTGATTTTTAATAGTATAGCGATAGGATTTTTAATCATATAAAAGTATGGTTTTTATCTATATCTAGTAGTGATAAAAATATGATTTTTATCATGTAGGAAGAATTAGAAAGATTCGATTTTTTATCGTATGAAAGACAAGATTTTTACACAAAGGTAGATGAGATTTTTATTAATGAAAAGGCGGGATTTTTATCATATAGAAGTATGATTTCATATGAAATAGAAAATAAAATCTTTCTTATGTATAAAAATATAATCTTTAGGTGATATAAAAATATGAACACAAGCAAAGAGATTAGATTTTTCTTATTTGAACTTTAGCAAAAAGATTTGATTTTTATTTTAGAAGTTCGCATAAGAAAAATTAGATCTTTCATTATATAAAAATTCAATTTTTACATATATGAAGTAACGAATTAAAAATATAATTTTTATTATGAACAGCGTGAAAAAGACTACATAGGAATTTCAAGCAGATCCAGATGGTTCAGCAGTTCAAAAGCAAAGCACGGTGGAGTGGAACCCTCTGTGAGAACTTATCACCTTTTAATTTTGTTTTCTAGTTAAAATATATGCTAGGATGCAGACGGTGTTTAGTAGCACCCGACACCCGTCGTCCACAAACCATGGACGGCTTGTATGCTTGTTTGTTTGATTTTGATGTGTAGTTGATTGTGTGATGTGATGTGAAATGAAATAAAATATTTATGTAGTTAAAAATACTTTATAGTTGGAAATAGAATTTTTAACGTGTATTTAAAATAAATATTTATAAACAAATCGTAGATTTGTTTATATACACTGATTTGATTGATATTGATTGGGACGATAAATTTTACACATCGCCCAACTGCACAAATAAAATCTGTGGTTGATTGTTTGAAACCCCACACGGGTATTGGGATGATATATGACATACACTAATCCCAATAATTAGTTGTATGTCGATCGATTGATTGACAGGCTGTTATGAGCGTTAAATATTTATATTTGATGCTTATACAGTGTAGAACGCACTTTGGATGATGGTTGATTATTTATCGTTGTTATTTTGTACATGTGTTGTAGAAAATCCATATAACTAACATTATATGGTAATTGATTGGGCCTCATTCCAGTTTTGAAATAGAAATATTTGAAAAAGAAATATTTGAAATAGAATATTTGAAAATAGAAATATATGAAGCCGTGTTGATTAGATTGACGCCATTTTGACGTGAACGATATTTATATCGATTTTATTCAATTTTCAATGTATATTGAAAATGTTTTCGAAATTTGAATTATATTCAAAGTGATTTCGAAATTTGAATTATATTGAAAGTGTTTTCGAAATTTAAATTATATTGAAAGTGTTTTCGAAATTTGAATTATATTGAAAGTGTTTTCGAAATTTGAATTATATTGAAAGTGATTTCAAAATTTGAATTATACTAAAAGTGTTTTCGAAATTTGAATTATATTGAAAATAATCGAAATTCGAAAAAAATTGAATAGATTTGAATTCAATTTAAATTGAATAGAATTGAATTCGAATTGAAATTGAAAGGAATTGAATTCAAATTGAAATTGAAATTGAAAGGAATTGAATTCGAATTAAATTGAAATGAATTGAAATTCGAATTAAATTGAATTGAAATCGATTTGAAATGAATTTAAAACTAATTTATATTGGAATATTCAGTTTTGATTTGAAATTGAATATGAAGTTGAAACCGTTTTGAAAATGAATTTATAACGATTTATAAAACACGATTTGAATTGAAATCGACGAAGTATATATATTATATATATATAATATAATGGCCTGAATAGAACGCGCCGCGCTGCGGCAGTTCGTGAATTTCGACCATTGACTTCGAATTGACGTTGTGGGAGATTCGACCGTCGGATTCTCCTCAAACCAGAACCGTTGGGTTCGTATCGAAAAGAGCTTTCTAATGAATATTAGAAATTTGAAATCTAACAGTTGGATTTGTAATTATGTCCAAATCAAATTTGGAAAAGGTCGATGTAAGTGCAGTTCGATGGCTGTAGATGGAAATCGACTGTACGGGCCTTAATAAAATTATTAAAAATATCAATAATTTGTGTAAAATCATAAGAAATGATTTGTGAAGAATTGGGATGAAAATCTCCATATTTGGAGAGATAAAAATAGTTTTTATCGAAATGAACTAGTTTTGAACTAGAATAATAATTTATTTATTTTTAAGATAAATAAATTGGATTTGAAATGGTTTTGAAAATAACCAGAATTTCCAATAATTGCTTTGGAATGGATTTGAATCGAAATTGTCTTCGGAATATTTCGATGTTGGATTTCGTGATGATATAGATATTGTTATGGGAATTTGAAAGATATATTAATATCGTTATTTCCAATACGATATTTGTCGGTCGTATAATTTGATATGTAATATAAGCCGATATATTTTCTATTCAGAGCCTTGTATTTAATATCAAATGTGATTTGGGTTCGTCATGAATGGTGTCTTAATTAACACTGTTCTTAAACCTAGTTGAGAAAAAGGTTAAATCTTTTTATTTAGATTTAATGAAGTGTACAAATTAAATAATATTTAACTGGAATTGAATTGGTATTGATTTTTGGGTTTATCGTGAACGGTGTTTTAAATAACACTTGTTCTTTAACCCGATAATTAATGGGATGTGATTTTGGGTTTATCGTGAAACGTATTTTTAAATGACACAGATTCTTTAACCCAGTTAAAGATTAAAGCTAAGTGGAGTTTTAATGAATCTTTAATTAGATTGAAAAGGTCAAGAAGGGAGTATCACCAGTTTTGCCCCAGGCGATAGTTAAATCTTTAATTAGATTTGAACGTGAAATGGTAATTGAATTTACCGATAACACTGTGGTGTTAGATATGAAGTATGACCAGTTTTACTTCATGGGATGAATAGGTGGGGATTGGGAAATAAAATAAATGATTACTTCGGTGTGGTTCGCTAATCCCGACTAGTTTGAATTGATATTCAAAGAAGATTAAAGAATAAATTTAAAGAATTTATCTTTGGTAAAATTAATGGGAACCTTTCCCAAAGTAGAAGAATATTTGAATAAACGAATATTCTGAATTGGAATGAGGCGTATGTTGTGTTTGTGTAACACTTATTTATTATATACGCGAGTTATTCAGAAAGACCGGGTTTATCCCATTCTGAATAACTAATTCGAAGTGGTGTCGAAGATGAAGACGGTGGTTGAAGACCGGAGGTCTTCACGTCATTTGGATAATTATTGATGATATTAATTGGGCCGTACACCCAAGAGGAGAGAATCAGTTGGTGATCGTCCAGACGTACTTGGAGATCGATGGATATGCGGGGTACTAGGTGCCTCCGGTTTCGTTCAGACCCATAACGAACTTGTAAATGGACTGTGTGTCTGACATTGGATTTTAGTCTGTATGATTGATTTCTATTAAATATATATCTGTTTGGCGGCGGACAATTTATTCTCTTGCTTAACGCCCTTCTCTGAGACGTACGAGCTTAGAGGTTATATATTGATGGATATCAAACGCATGGAGTGAATTGCCTGTGTGGCATGCTTAAGTGGCAATATGATCAAGGCTTCTGTTGAAAAGCAAAGACTTGTGGGTGATGATCAAAGCACATCATGTGTGGCACAACTTTGTGTAACGTGAATTCGCGAGCCTCACACCCCGGTTGTGAACCAGAAACGGGAGAGGACATCAGGGAGGGCATGCGTTTCCTTCTAGTTATAAGTGGCATCAGTGGTTTTACACGCCCTGACGAGTTTGACTTATGTGGTTGTTGCTGTTGCTAGGCGCCTCGGTTATATCGGTCGATCTGGGACCGATGGAGTCATTGGACTCATTAACACCCCATAGGGTGGGGAAACGCAGTGTTCAGGCATTTTAATCCACATCGGTGGACCGACCCTGACGATCCAAGGACCCACCTGAGTTTGGGTCCCGAGGTGCGGGCTAGAGCGTCTCGAATCGGTAGAGGACTATCTTTTGCCTCGGTTCACAGATGGAAATTGTAACACCCCACCTCCGCTAGGGTCACTCACAAAGGGAATGCCCTAGTTTTGGAGGGGTATTATCTAGTAAACAGGCACACAGATAACACAAGACAGAACATAGATAAAATAGAGTATATAAAGCAGCGAATATAAACTTTAAAACCAAATCTCATTACTGAAAAATAGAGTCAAAACCTCTTACATCAAAATGCCAAGTCATTATATCATTACATCAAGTTCTAAAGAAGCAAAGTACTTAAAACAACATAAGTAAAATATTATTCCCCAAAAAGTGCATGAGTGCAGCCATAGCATAGCTCAAGACCAAACCGTACATGAGCTATCAGAAAGCGAGCAAAGTCCAAGCTAAGAGCTAGAGTTTCCTCCCTGAGAACTGGGGGGAGGGGGGAACGAAAGACAAAGAGGCGAAAGAAAATGGATCAGTCAAAAAGACTAGTAAGCCCTAGTGACTATCAGCATAGAAACTAGTAAAGTTAACAAGACATGAATAAACTGGAATTAAACATAGGAATGATGATAAGTCTGACATGATAACTAAGCTAACAAGATAACTCAAGTCTAACATTGCGTATTCAAGGTTCGCCATACCAACTATACTGGCATACTAATCCCATGTCAACTATAAATCAAGAAATAATCCCTTGGCCCAATATCGTGAAGTGACCCAATTCGGGGTCCAACGGTATGATCTAATCGATCAGCTCCCTACAAGTCTAGTTCGTCATGTTTCTGTGTCATACGGCCCTATCACGAATGTAGTCACCTGTACTAGGTCCACCATAGGATGTATCAAGCCCTAGGGTGCCAACCACCGACACGAATCAAGAATGCACAGATAATCCTACTGATGCCCAATGCCTGCTTTTTCAACTCCGGACTAGGTGCACGACCCTAGTCCACCTGAACCTACAATGGCGCACCAACTCAGCCGTCGTTCTGGTCGCTTACAATCAGCCCAGCAATCGTGCCCCACCCTTCCTAGTCCCAGGGTACCGTGATACATCTAGTGGGTTACTGCTGAAAAGGACCATGTAACTAGGGTTTCGTTCAGCAGGTTAAGTTATCATTTAAAATCGAGACTTAACCCCATCTACGTGTCATGTCAAATTGACTAAGTGTGTCGTTCTAGTTCAAGACTTAGTCCGACGAATCATGTGTCAGGTTGGTTAAGTGTGTTCAAGCGGTTCATGACTTAACCCTATCCAGTGGCATTAATTTTCTTAATGCACCCCTAACCTCTCACATTAGACTTGGTTATGGTTACTGGATGTGCCGGGCGGGTCCGGGCAGTTTTACACCATAACCTAGTCTAACCTCGGGTTTCGAGTGCGATATGACCAACTACTCACATTGGGTCCTATTGTTTGTAGTTACTGGATTCGCCGGGCGGTTCCGGGTAGATTTATACTGCAAACTCAACCCAACCTCGAGTTGGCCACGTTCAAGTTATCTAAGTGTCATGTCCCAAATTCATATTTTCAAGTATAATTTCATGTCAAGTTCATGTTCCTAACCAAGCTCAAGTTATAACGATATTCATGTTTTCAAGCTCATACTAAATTCAGGTTTTCCTAAACTACCCAAATCGCATCCCCAATGCTCGTGAATTCGGATCAAGGCAATAGATGTAACTAGGGAATAACATAACAAGGATGGGTATAAAGTGGCAAAGGTGATTTCAAGGCAAGCATGGTGTAACTTGAGATATGATCATAACATCACTGGCATATGAAATAGGGTGATAAACATAGCAATAAATGACATAGATGATAATCCTAAACTTGTGATTAGCAATAGTTTCAACATCACAACATCACAGGCATGTTAAAATAATGATAGGGTTTAGGTTATGACATGAACATCCCCCTAAATCAAGTTCTTATCAGTATTCCAAAAATCAAGGTTCAATATGAACGGTACTAGGTTCAAGGTGAATAGGTCTAGGGTGAACAAGAGTAGATCTAAAATAATTGATCAAAAAGGAATAGTCATAGATCAAAGATATACAAGAGTAGGTCTCAAGTAGTTATCATGTTTATGTTCAACTTCAATTTACATATGTCCATATTAAGTTTAGAGTTTAGATCTAAGAGTAACTCGGGCTTACAGATCGTGGTTTTTGAGGACTAAGAACAGAAACTGACATAGGATCGTTGTTGAGATGTTGATCTATTCCCTTGAATTGTTGTAGAAACGTTGGCCTTCGATTTGGATCTATTTTGAATGTTTAAGCTTCAAGTTGGAGGCGACGGCCATGGTTCAAGAGGAGACTTAGCAGCATAATGGTGTTAGAAAGATTTGTAGTGGATTAGCCTAGGTCTTAGGGTGTTTTTATAGTTGCAACAACTAGTTTAGGCCATAGGATAAACCCTAGAATCGATCTGAACTGCCAAAAATCGTCACAGGCCCTCAAACAAGCCAATAGGGTCAAGCAGGAGCAATCAGGCCCAAACCAGGTTCGGGGACCAGGTCGACACCCAAGTCGACTGCGCAGTCGACCTGGTCCTGGGGGTGTCGACTGCCCAGTCGACTCCCCAGTCGACCTGGGGTGCTCGGCGGGAAATTTCCCGCCCAGTCTGTCTAGGTTTTGAAATTCAAATTTGAACTCGAATTCGAACTGTTTTGAACTCTGAAAATTTCTGAAATTCTGGGGAGCCATAACTTGGTCATATGGACTCCGATTTTCGAAAACTGGACTCGATTTCATGCAGAATTCCGAGACGAACACAATAGCGTAACCCATTTCCCTTGGTTCTTATTTTAAAATTTAATTTTGCCTAGATTTATGGTTATAACACGTTATCAAAATACGGGTTGTTACATTCTCCCCTCCTTAAAAGATTTCGTCCCCGAAATCTCTAAGTTAGGAAGAACGTATCCTACCATCCATCATCCATCTACTCAAAACATCATCCACAAGCAAACATTGTCCTTAAGAGATTTCTAATGCTGTATGAACATATGCAGAAAGTGTGTGTATATGTTCCTTATCTAATGCAAATGATCAGGCCTGATTGATCTTTCTAATGCAAAATATGTTTAGTGTCATGAATCCAACATGTATGCAAATAATCCTAGTCACGTAAGCACTATATGTGTGCACAAACATTCATCCATATGCAACATTCATATGATAACTCATTCAATTTCATCCTTAAATAAGTATAAACACTCATGCATATGCAATATGAAAATGTGTCTGAGCCGATCTAGTGCCTAATGTGTGTTATGCAACCACGAGCAATCACTTGCAACCATTCGCAAACATCAAGCATAACATGTTTCAAATACATGTTTACGTTCATAGGATTCTACCTAAGGTTCTCAAGACAGGATCGAAAGGATATACAAGATAAAACAGAGTATCTAGGGAAAAGAAGTTAAAGATGTACCCCTAGAAGGTCCTTCTTGCGGGGCTTGCCCTTGCTTCTTAGGGCAGTTCTTGCTGATGTGTCCAGTTTCACCGCATTGAAAACATGCTCCTATCTTCATCTTCTTCTTCCTACAGTCCTGGACTATATGTCCGTCAATACCACAAAAGTTGCATTTTCTTTTCTCATGTGACTTGTCATTTTTGTTGTTGCTGTTTTTTCCTCCTTTCTCGGAGTCTACCTTCTTGTCTTGAGACTCATTCGCCTTGACATTCTTCTTGCCATTCTCGTCTTCTTCATGAAGTAGGGCCATATTCACCAAGCTTTCAAAGGTCGCCCCCATGGGTACATGAGTCATGGCCATAGTGTGGAGTGGCTCGCTCAATCCTCGAGCAAAGCGTAGAACCTTCTTCTCAGCAGTGTTGACTAAGTCCAAACCAAACCGAGCAAGCTGATTAAACTTATTCACGTATTCCCTAACTGACATGTCCCCTTGCTTGAGTGCCAGGAACCTCTCCATCTGAAGACTCGCTTCTGCGGATGATAAAAACTTAAGCTCAAACCTCTCTCTAAAGTCTGCCCAAGTCTCAATTGTCCTGGTAGCGTTGGTGACTTCCCACCAAAATGCAGCTTCCTCTTTCAACAACCATGCTGCCAACTGAACTTTCCTATGATCCTCCATATCAAAAATAACAAACAAGTCTTCAGTCTCTTTTAGCCAGTTTCGCGCCTCAACGAAGGTTTCAGTTCCAACGAAGTTCTTGCCGCCCATTCCTATAAAGTCCTTGCATATTTTGGGGAAGGCGGTACCCGGAGGAGGAGGAGGAACCGTGGCCACCGGGGGAGGAGGAGGAGCGATATCTGTCGGGCCCGCGCCGTTGGCCCTAGCTTCCAAGTATCTTCGGAACCAGCCAGGTATGGGTACTCCCTCAGGAAGGTTAAGATCAGACATGCTAAAAAGCGAAAAGGAAAAAGATTCAAATGAGGAAGCAAAGGAAAGTGCTAATGGCTTTTGGGGAATAGCCTTTTCTTAAAAATAAAACTTTTCTTGAAAAATGCTTCTTTATAAACGGTTTTGAAAATAGTTTTAGAAGGTTTTTAAAACTTTTGCCCATTCTGGTAACCTTCTACTCTGATACCAAATGTAACACCCCACCTCCGCTAGGGTCACTCACAAAGGGAATGCCCTAGTTTTGGAGGGGTATTATCTAGTAAACAGGCACAGAGATAACACAAGACATAACATAGATAAAATGGAGTATATAAAGCAGCGGATATAAACTTTAAAACAAAATCTCATTACTGAAAAATAGTGTCAAAACCTCTTACATCAAAATGCCAAGTCATTATTTCATTACATCAAGTTCTAAAGAAGCAAAGTACTTAAAACAACATAAGTAAAATATTATTCCCCAAAAAGTGCATGAGTGCAGCAATAGCATAGCTCAAGACCAAACCATACATGAGCTGTCAGAAAGCAAGCAAAGTCCAAGCTAAGAGCTAGAGTTTCCTCCCTGAGAACCTGGGGGGGAACGAAAGACAAAGAGGCGAAAGAAAACGGGTCAGTCCAAAAGACTGGTAAGTCCTAATGACTATCAGCATAGAAACTTGTAAAGTTAACAAGACATGAATAAACTGGAATTAAACATAGGAATGATGATAAGTCTGACATGATAACTAAGCTAACAAGATTACTCAAGTCTAACATTGCGTATTCAAGGTTCGCCATACCAACTATACTGGTATACTAATCCCGTGTCAACTATAAATCAAGAAATAATCCCTTGGCCCAATATCGTGAAGTGACCCAATTCGGGGTCCAACAGTATGATCTAATCGATCGGCTCCCTACAACTCTAGCTCGTCGTGTGTCTGTGTCATACGGCCCTATCACGAATGTAGTCACCTGTGCTAGATCCACCATAGGGTGTATCAAGCCCTAGGGTGCCAACCACCGACACGAATCAAGAATGCACAGATAATCCTACTGATGCCCAATGCCTGCTTTTTCAACTCCGGACTAGGTGCACGACACTAGTCCGCCTGAACCTACAATGGCGCACCAACTCAGCCATCGTTCTGGTCGCTTACAATCAGCCCAGCAATCGTGCCCCACACTGCCTAGTCCCGGGGTACCGTGATACATCTAGTGGGTTACTGCTGAAAAGGACCACGTAACTAGGGTTTCGTTCAGCAGGTTAAGTTGTCATTTAAAATCGAGACTTAACCCCATCTACGTGTCATGTCAAATTGACTAAGTGTGTCGTTCTAGTTCAAGACTTAGTCCCACGAATCATGTGTCAGGTTGGTTAAGTGTGTTCAAGCGGTTCATGACTTAACCTTATCAAATCAACGTGTCAAATTGGTTGAGTATATTCAAGTGATCCATGACTTAACCCTATCCAGTGGCATTAATTTTCTTAATGCACCCCTAACCTCTCACATTAGACTTGGTTATGGTTACTGGATGTGCCGGGCGGGTCCGGGCAGTTTTACACCATAACCTAGTCTAACCTCGGGTTTCGAGTGCGATATGACCAACTACTCACATTGGGTCCTATTGTTTGTAGTTACTGGATTCGCCGGGCGGTTCCGGGTAGATTTATACTGCAAACTCAACCCAACCTCGAGTTGGCCACGTTCAAGTTATCTAAGTGTCATGTCCCAAATTCATATTTTCAAGTATAATTTCATGTCAAGTTCATGTTCCTAACCAAGCTCAAGTTATAACGATATTCATGTTTTCAAGCTCATACTAAATTCAGGTTTTCCTAAACTACCCAAATCGCATCCCCAATGCTCGTGAATTCGAATCAAGGCAATAGATGTAACTAGGGAATAACATAACAAGGATGGGTATAAAGTGGCAAAGGTGATTTCAAGGCAAGCATGGTGTAACTTGAGATATGATCATAACATCACTGGAATATAAAATAGGGTGATAAACATAGCAATAAATGACATAAGATGATAATCCTAAACTTGTGACTAGCAATAGTTTCAACATCATAACATCACATGCATGTTAAATTAATGATAGGGTTTAGGTTATGACATGAACAGGACCCTAAATCAAGTTCTTATCAGTATTCCACAAATCAAGGTTCAATATGAACGGTACTAGGTTCAAGGTGAATAGATCTAGGGTGAACAAGAGTAGATCTAAAATAATAGATCAAAAAGGAATAGTCATAGATCAAAGATATACAAGAGTAGGTCTCAAGTAGTTATCATGTTTATGTTCAACTTCAATTTACACATGTCCATATTAAGTTTAGAGTTTAGATCTAAGAGTAACTCGGGCTTACAGATCGTGGTTTTTGAGAACTAAGAACAGAAATTGTCGTAGGATCGTTGTTGAGATGTTGATCTATTCCCTTGAATTGTTGTAGAAACGTTGGCCTTCGATTTGGATCTAGTTTGAATGTTTAAGCTTCAAGTTGGGGGCGGCGGCCATGGTTCAAGAGGAGACTTAGCAGCATAATGGTGTTAGAAAGATTTGTTGTGGATTAGCCTAGGTCTTAGGTGTTTTTATAGTTTCAACAACTAGTTTAGGCCATAGGATAAACCCTAGAATCGATCTGAACCGCCAAAAATCGTCATAGGCCCTCAAACAAGCCAACAGGGTCAAGCAGGAGCAACCAGGCCCAAACCAGGTTCGGGGACCAGGTCGACTGCGCAGTCGACCTGGTCCTGGGGGTGTCGACTGCCCAGTCGACTCCCTAGTTGACCTGGGGTGCTGGGCGGGAAATTTCCCGCCCAGTCTGTCTGGGTTTTGAAATTCGATTTTGAACTCGAATTCGAACTGTTTTGAACTCTGAAAATTTCTGAAACTTTGGGGAGCCATAACTTGGTCATACGGACTCCGATTTTCGAAAACTCAGACTCGATTTCATGCAGAATTCCGAGATGAACGCAATGGCGTAACCCGTTTACCTTGGTTCTTATTTTAAAATTTAATTCTGCCTAGATTTATGGTTATAACACGTTATCAAAATACGGGTTGTTACAGAAATCCAACTTCCAAATACGTGACATTTGCGGTTTTGATTGTAGAGCCTAGTATGGCGACATGATATATGGTACCCATGCCGTCTATGATTGATATTTATGATTGAAATTGTTTTAAACACTATACACTTATTATAGTATCAAATGACTTGTTTTAAACGTATCAAGCATGCTTTGGCTATTATAAGGGAAAACCCTATCCTCTAGTTTGTGTTGCATTGTGTGATGGGACCTGGGTCTTATAATAGCTTCATTGTTCTTTATTTAGCATTGCGCTATTATTTTATGCACTAGTATTCTTGGGAGGAAACTCGTTCCGCGTTAGCGGCGTGGTCCCTTGATTTACCGAACTTTAAAATAAAGAATTATAACTGTTTTAGTTCTCACACCAGTCCCATGACTGACCTGGAGTTTATTGTTTTAACCTAAACTCTGGGTGCCCTTATTTTCGACATGGGCAGCTAGTAGTTTTGGGCTTTGCGGATTTATATTCACAGGAACCTGGTTTACAGCTGGAACGATATCCGGAAAGCTTTGTATCCGTGTATCTTCTTCAGTTGTATTTTGTATTATTTTCCGCTGCTATGTAATGTATTGTAATCTCTGATATTTTTCTGTTGTGCAATATTTACTTATACTCTGTATATTCTTGTAATCTGGTGGAATTGTTGTAATTAACAATGAAATGTTCTTCCGTCTGCATTCTGTTGTAGCTTGTTCTCGACTCTATCCGAGCTTTTCCCACCGGGGAAGTTCGGGTCGTTTCACTTGGAGGCGATCGGGAGGTGGCACATCGGAGAGGGAGGGAAGGGGAGAGTGGCGCCGGGAGAGGTGATGACCGCGGTGGGCCCAAGGAAGTGCGGTGGGGCTGTCATTAGCGCGGGTTTGGGAGGAAATTCCAGGCTAAAAACTCCACTAAATCTAATCATATTCGTATAGAATCGAAGAGAGGAAAGATTGGAATTCGTTGAATGGATTGTGAGTTATTGAGGAAGAAATTTTCGAGATTCTATGGCCATTGAAACATAAGGCGGCGACTGCTTCTAAGGAGGGAGGAAGATTAGGGTTTGGGGATTAAAGTGTATATTTATATTATTATATTAATTAATTACCCAATTAAGGCCCGATTTGACCCGAACTCAGAATTAGGCCTGCTCACTGTCTAACTATAGGTTTTGACGTCTTTCGAACGCAATGGCACTATTGACGAAGCCCAATTCCGAAGTCTACAGCATGTTTACTTTTATTTTTAAAATATAAATCATTTATTCTTAATTCATCCGTATAAATAAATTCACCGGGGTCACAAATTAACTCCGAAAAATCCCAAAAAATATAATTTTAGCTATGATTTGACGATACGGTCCTAACAAAATTAATTTCGTCGAATTTGGAGATCGTTTGAAAAATGGCCTTTTTTCAAGTCGATTAAAATTGACCGAAATTGACAAAACACATTTTCTTTTTGCCACGGTCACAAATTAATTCTAAAAATTATGAAAAATTAAACTTAACCATATTTTGACATTTCGAATCCAAAAAAAGTGGTTTCGTTGAAAACGGAGGTCGTTTGCAAAACGACTAATTTTAAGGGCCATATATTTAATTAACATATATATATATATAAATTCTACAACGACTTTTCTAAATTTTAAACTAGACATAACTTTCAAATTATAAAGTGAAATTTCAGTTTTCTAGATTTGTTAGAAAGATATTGTTAAACAGATTTAAATATATCTGGTTTCGCTCAATTCTGATTTATTATGAATCCTGTACATTAAATTAAAGTTTTAAAAGCAAATTTTCAAACTGCAGTGCTATTTCAAACTCCTTTTATAGTTAATTTAAATTTTATTTGTTTTAACTTCAATTAAGATAAATTTCTTGTCGTTGTTATTTAAAATAAATTATTCTAAGTATTAAAAATCCATTAAAATTTCTAAAATAAAAATTTTAAATTGGCCCCAAATTTCCGGGTTGTTACAAACGGACATACGGTTTGAAAGTTACGCCCGTTTTCGTGAACACGTGCAGAACCGGGAACTTAGATTTGGAAATTTGGCATCACCCCTATCCGGTTCGGATCATGCATGGTGGAACCCGAACCGCCCTCCAATCACAGCTCAGAAGCAAACCCGATAGCACTGGATGGTTTCAGCATAGCACTGGCTCGGTTCGGATCAAGCTAGGCCGAATCGATCCCCCTCGGATTCTGCACAGAAGTGCGCAACGTCTTCTGATCGAGGACACCAACTCGGTTCGGATCGGATCCGAACCAACCCTATGGACCTGCTTCTGCGCACACACTGCTGCTTTGACCTACTCTCTTGGCTTGCACTGTTCCTACAAACATGGATCGAACTCCACCTATCCTCCCACGATCTACATGAGACGGTTTCCACTCAGTCTCCACGATCTACCAAAGCATTGGATTGACGACACTTGTCACTCAACTTGAAGGGTTCCTACGCCTATAAATACTCCGAAACATGGCCATTTGAGAGGGCCTTCTTCTTTTTTCAGCCATTCCAGCTCTCATCTTCCACCGTTGCAATTGTAAGGACTTTGCAACAACAGGAAGGTCGACTCTAATCATTTGAACATGAGGCTATCGTGTATAAATTCAATCTCTAATCTTCTTTTCTTCATTGTAAACACGAGGATTCCGTGTATAATTCGCAAGCAAACAACATTGTAATAGCTTCTTAGGATTTAAGAAACTTTAAAGTGGACGTAGGCTTGGATTGAGCCAAACCACTATAAAAATATTGTGTGTCTCCTCTTATTTTACTGCCTTTCTGCATTGATCTGTGATTGTGAGGTTTTCGCATTAGATTTGGGTGTTAGGCCCAGATTTCGGTCTAACACTCGCATATGTAATAAACAAGTGCTATAAAAACACAATATACGCCTCATTCCAATCCAGAATATTCCTTTTTTCAAATATTCTTAAACTTTGGGAAAGGTTCCCATGAATTTTATCAAAGATAAATTCCTTAAATTTATTCTTTAATCTTCCTTTGGATATCGATTCAAACCAAATTACGGTTTATCCAAACTAGTCGGGATTAGCGCACCTTACCGCAGTAATCATTTGTTTAATTTCCCAATCCCAACCTATTAATCCCATGAAGCAAAACTGGTAATACTTCATACCTAACACCACTGTGTTATTGGTAAATTCAATTACCATTTCACATTCAAATCTAATTAAAGATTTAACTATCGCCTGGAGCAAAACTAGTGATAGTCCATTCTCGATCATTTCTTGAATTTGATAATTTAGTTATCAAATTCACCTTTCAATCTATTTAAAGATTCATTAAAACTATGATTCAGTTTTAATTTCCAAAAATCATTACTTAATGATTATTCAAAGTTAAGAAATAAATTTTATGTTTAACTGGGTTAAAGAACTAATTTCATTTAAACACAACTCACGATAAACCTAAAATCTCATTCCATTAACAATGGAATCTTCATGGAAAACAGATCAATATACATAATCGATATGAACTTCCATATCCAACCAATAATATAAATGGAATAACGGCAAGGCCTTTTAAATTTCATATATATTAACAGTCTTCCGCTACAGAAGCTCACTTCGATTATCACCAAATTGAATTCCATTCAATTCCAATTTAGTATGTTAAATTGGAAAACTTTACTTTGGAAAATCTCCTTTAAATCTTAACAAAAGATTTATAAATTCCAAATCACATTTCATTGTAAATCGGGTTAAAAAACGGATGTCGTTAAAAACACAGTTCACGATAAACCCAATTCACATTCCCTTTTATTCCAATTATTAAATATAATTGGAAACTCTAACAATCTTAATTAAAAGATTTATCCTCTTCACGTGGGGTTCAAGAACAGTGTTACTGATGACACCGTTCATGACAAACCCAAAATCCCATTTGATATTAAATACAAGGCTTTGAATAGAAAATATATCGGCTTATATTCAACATCAAATACTACAACAAACAAATATCGTATTAGAAATAACGATATAAATATATCTTTCAAATTTCCATAACAATATCTGTATAATCACGAAATCCAACATCGAAATATTCCGAAGACAATTTTGATTCAAATCCATTCCAATTTATATATATTGGAAATCCTGGTTATTTTTAAAACCATTTCAAATCCAATTTACTTATTTAAAAATATTGGATCATAATTCTAGTTAATAACTAGTTCATTTCAATAAAAATCTATTTTTATCTTTTCAAATATGGAATTTTTCATCCCAATTCGTTCCAAATCATTTCTTATGATTTTACACTAATTATTGATATTTTTAATAATTTTATCAAGGCCCGTACAGTCAATTTCCATAAACGGCCATCGAACTGCACTTACAACGACCTTTTCCAAATTTGATTTGAACATAATTCCAAATCCAACCGTTAGATTTCAAATCTCTAATATTTTTTAGAAAGCTCTTTTCGATACGAACCCAAAGGTTCTGGTTTTAGGAGAATCTGATGGTCGGATCTCCTGTAATGTCCATTCGAAGTCAATGGTTGAAATTCGCAAACTCCCGCGGCACGGCGCGTTCTATTCAGGCCATTATATATATATATATAATATATTATATATATATTTCGTAGATTTCTATTTAAAACGTATTTTGTAAATCATTTTAAATTCGTTTTCAAAATGATTACAACTTCGTATTCAATTTCTAATCAAAATTGAATATTCCGTATCATCAATATATAAATGATAATATTTTCAAAACATTAGATTTTGAAATCAATTCTTGTTCGATATTCATTATAAAAATGAATAAATTCGATATAAATATCGTTCACGTCAAAATGGCGCTAATCTAATCGACACGGCTTTATATATTTAAATATATTCATGTCCATACCAAATCTGACATCAAAATCAGATTTTGATTCTTTTCTGAATGTTATTTTAAAATATTCATTATTTTATAATATTCGTTATTTTAAAATATTCATTCTTTCTGAACTAGAATCAGACACAGTCAATTACCATATAATGTTGCTTATATGGATTTCATACAATACATGTATACAACAACAACGATAAACATGCAACCATCATCCAGAGTGCATTCTACACTGCATAAGCATTAAATATAAATATTTAATGCTTACAATAGCCTGTCAACCAATCGATCGACATACAACTAAACAATTGGGATTAGTGTACATCAAATATCATCCCAACACCCGTGTGGGGTTTCAATCAACAAATAATGAATTCTATTTGTGCAGTTGGCGATGTGTAAAATTTATCGTCCCCATCCATATCAGTCAAATGAGTGTTCATAAATAAATCGTCAGATTTGTAAATGAATATTTATTTTATTCATATCAACGTTAAAAATTATATTTTTAATGATAAAATATTTTATTCAACATATTAATATTCTATTCAGTTCATTTATACAATAAAAATGATATTTTTATTGTTCTAACATAATTTATAAAATTTTGACGGCATAATGGCGCGATGTCAAAATCGGGTAATGTCTAGCATTACCCCTCTCCTGATATTGGCTCACGCCATACACACATAACAATTCTAATCAATTCATTTCACCCAAACAACCAAATTCAACCAAAAAAATCAATTTAACCAAACCAACCAATCAAACAAGTCGTCCATGGTCTGTGGACGACGAGGAACAGTTCATATATGCAGTTATAAAAATAAATAACTGTATAAGAAAATACGGTGAGGAGTTCTCACCTTTGGGATCCACTCCTCCATTCTTTATTCTTGAACGGTTCGGATTTATTCTATGTCCAGTGCGTAGCGCTCTTCACCGTGCTTCCACTGCAGTCTGTTTGATGTAGTTATATTAAAAATCACATTGTTAATAATGTTTCATATATTTAAAAATCACATTTTTATATTCATATCATTCGTATAAAAATCATATTTTAAACATCGCTATATATAATTAAAAATCATTTCTTTTTCTGTTACATATAAATAAAAATAAAATCTTTATATGTAAAAATAACATTTTTATAACACTACTTCATAAATAAAAATCATATTTTTATTTCGATACATATATAGAAATTATATTTTTACAACGCTTCTTTCTATATAAAATTTATATTTTTATAGTGTTAAAAATTATATCTTTAATTCGTATTTTTAAAACAATACATATATGAAAATCATATTTTTATCACAATGCCCATATACATAAAAATCTAATTTTTACTCCGCTTTCGTATGTATAAAAATCATAACTTTACCATCGCCATTTATATATAAAATTCATAATTTTATCATCGCCATTCATATATAAAAATCAAATCTTTATGTTTTTATTCATACGATAAAAATCACATATTTAATATATCACTTCATGCATAAAGATCTCGCCTTTATATTCATGAAAAAAACTCATCTTTATATGGTCTATATAATCAAAATCATATTTTTATGTAATAAAAAAACTAATCTTTTTGTTTATAAAAAGCTAATCCTATATAAGAAAAAAAATGCTAATTATTTATAATAATTGATTTTAAAACTATATATTTAATAACTAAAAACTATTTTTTTTTGAATAAAACCAAAAAAAAAAACTTACTGTTTATCATCCAAAAGGGGCGGAGATGGCGGCTCAGGGGAAGGTTTATGGTGGTCCTCGACGGCTGCTGGAGGTAGGGTTGCGCCTGTGGGTAACCGCACAGGCAGGGGTAGCGTGATGGGGGTTCTTGCGATGGAAGGGTTCGGTCGAGATGGGAGAGAGGGCAACGAGGAAGGAAGGGATCGCTTGAGGGGGGAGGGGTGCGGCCACCTGAGGCGCGACGGAGGGGGAAGGTCATGGTGGTGGCGTAAGGTGGTCCGTTGTCTTCATTTTTTTCTGATTTGGCATCGGGGAGAGAGAAATAGAGAAGGGGGTAAGGTTTATTATATAATAAATTTATTTTATTTCATTACTCCCAAAAAGCAACTTTTTATTTCGACCTTCAAACAAAACCCACCGACTGTCGTCCCCAACTAATTACCCCTATTCCGAACACAATGGGATATGTTTCGTAAGCCAATTTCATCATTTCGATCAGTTTCCATTTAAATTAACATTTAAATCATTATATTGAATTTTAAACGTACATTTCAATTTACTGGGGTCACATACGGACCCCAAAAATTCCAAAAAAAAAATATTTCTAGCTTCGTATTGACGATATGGTCCTAACAAAACTAATTTCGTCGAATTTGAAGACCGTTTGAAAAATGGCCTTTTTCTGGTCAATCCGAATTGACTGAAACTATTAAAACACGTTTTCTTTTACCACGCTCACATATTAATCCAAAAAATTATGAATTTTGGAATCTAGAAATAATTTGACATCTCGGATCCAACAAAAGTGGTTTCGTTGAAAATGGAGGTCGTTTGCAAAATTTCCATTTTTAAGGGCTATATTTCCATAGCGACTATTCTGAATTTTCATCTGGGTACAACTTTGTATTCCCACTATGAAATTTTTATTTTTCAGATTTATTGGAAAGATATTTTCAAATAGATTCTAATATTTTTGGTTTTGCTAAAATATGGTTTATTTTGAATCCTGTACATTCATTTGAACTTTGAAATTGAATTTTCAAACTATCGCGCCATTTTCAATTCCTTTTATAATTAAAATAAATATTTATATTCTAACTTCGATTCAAATAAATATATACGTTATAATTCTATTCAAAATAAGTTTCTAGTTGTCATTATTTAAAATAATCATTTTAAATATCAAAAATTCATTAAAATTTCCAAAATAAATTTTTTTAATTGGTTCTGATTTTCACTGAGCGTTTTCACTTATTGATTTACTATCAGTTAGCTTACTCCATACTTGAAAAATAGCTTTAATGGAACAAGTCCGGAATTAACTGATGCAATAAACCAACGTGTCCCATTCCACACAGTTTACTACAACATTTAAGTCACACTTTCGTTCGCTCAAAAGGTGCGAAAATGTGTAGTTTTTTATATTGAAATTACTCGGTTTAAAAAACGAGTTTTTAAAATGAATATGGAAATTATTGGAAATCGATTCTTTGAAAATCTCTTTATAATGGAAAATATTTGAATATTTATAACTATGGGATTATCATAGTTTTATAAAATAGTTTTGAATACATCATCTCGAAATGATAATAAGCATATAGAAAATCCTTTGAAAACGATTTATAAATACGTACACTATGTTGGCAAAATCATAAAACAGTTCATGGAACAAACACACAAAATTAACATGAAATCTCACCAATCTGGATAATGGATTAGTGATAATGTTGGATTTTCCATTTTTCGTTAAAGCCCATCAAAACAACATCAAAATTTGCTTTGGGAATCAATTGAATGGTGCCGAAATTATCACAGAAAATGGCATAGAAATAACCAGAAATTGAGAAAAATAAGCCACATTATAACGGCTCACAAATCCATACCCTTTGAGTTGACTAAATACACCAAACATCCAACCCAAATTGCATATAAATATGAATAATTATGGGTTGAAGAAGAAAAAGATATAAGAAGAACAAAAATAACAACACGGAATCTCACATCACAGCTAAATTATATATATATATATATATATATATATATATATTTGAAAATGGGTTCTTTATTAATAATGAAAAAAGAACATTAAACATCTACCTCCTTAAAAAACCTTACCAGAGTAGTAAGGAAAAAGAGTGTAGCATGTCTTATACATTTCCACTACAAGAGGAATCACAACCCTGAGAAACAATAAGAAAAAAGAACACTACCTATGCAAACTCAATATACAATCGACCAGCCCAGCCCAAGAACGCAACTATAACATCACATCTACAAAGCCCATTGCCAAAATACCTTAACCCGGGTCAAACATGAATAGCCACTGTAATTCAGCTTCTTCCTCTTCCTTAAATCGTCTTCCATGGAATTGAAAATGCAAATCATTCCGTACCAACTTCCACTGCGCTTCTACTTCTAACGCCTTCCTTTCAAACACACTTCTGTTTCATTCGCACCAAACATAGTGAACCAGTGTAGTGACTCCCACAAACGCCACACTTTGCCATAACCCTATTCGCCCAAATTGACTAATCAACTCCTCCAATTCCTGCTCCAGGGAGAATGACCGATGCTGGGGAAGTCCTATACTGCTCCTGAAACGGTTCAACAATAAATTACTGTAGATGAAGGAGAATAACATGTGATCATGACTTTCCTCTTCCTCATTGCAAAGCATACATGTTGAATTACTAATTATTCGCCACTGTAAACGTCGGTCCTTAGTTGGTAGCTTACGCATACATGCTTTATGCGCTATAAAACAAAATTACCTCGAAGAAACATGATGCCAAATAGGAACAGTCCATACTTGTTTTTGTTGAACATGTCGAACCTGCTTCCAAACATTTTTGAACTTGAATCGAGTAGATCCTGCAATCTTCCAATAATCTGCACTAGCATTCAGATCTAAATAAACACCCATTAAATCACCCTGTACTTCCCTCGTGGAGGAAAATAAATTTGAATGCAAATATCTTCCTCGAATGATACAATTCACCCTCCGATAGTATTTTGCCTGTAAGCTAACCCTATGCCACCCTAGTATATTGAAAAATGACTTATGATTTATCCAAGGGTCGTACCGTAGAGATGTAGTTTCACTATCCTTTATCACACGTTCCATAATAATCCGAGCAATATCTCTATGTCGAAGCAGACTTTTAAAAGTGCTGGAGTCGTTATTTTTTATAGCCATATGCCAGAACTGTTTATTTGTAAGATATTTAGTCGTCATCCACTTGCTCCATAAACAATCTTTTGTGAGAAGCGTCCAGATAATCTTAACTGTTGTCGTCTTCTTTAAATCTCGTAGCAGTGGGAGTCTTGTATCCCCTCTGATTTAGGCCTACATACAGAGTCCTACGCAATTTTGTGAAATTTTCCTCCCCAAAAAAAAATCCGTGTATAACTTCTCAACTTTATGAATGACTGAACTCGGTATCTGGAAAATTAGCAACCAATATAGAACAATAGGGGTTATAGTACTTTCTATCAATTCTGCACATCCTGCTATAGATAATAAAGCACTATCCCAACCTTCAATTTTTAAACACTTTAGTAATCAATGGTACACAATCTCTAGCATGCACATAATCTAATGATAAAGGGACACCTAAATATTTAACTAGAAGGAAATCATCATTCATATCAAGAATTCGTAAAATTTCTTGTTTATTACAAACATGCTTGCTGAAATATACCTTCGACTTCACTTGGTTAAGATGAAGCCCGACATTATGCTGCAGCTGTTGAAAGATAGTTGTCATAGCTATAACATTTGATGTAGTAGCACCCATGAAAATCATGACATCATCTGCATTAAATAAATGTGATATGATAGGTTGAATGTAGGAAACTGGATAAATCTGTTGCAGAAGGATAACATCTTCCATCTGCAAGAAAAAGAACTCCATGGCTATGAAAAATAAGTAAGGAGACAGGGGATCCCCTTGTCGTAATCCTCTAGTAGAGCTAATGAAATCCTAGGGCACACCATCTATGAGTATAGAGAACAGAGAACGTAGGAGTACTTATACACTCATATATCAAATTTATCAGCGAAGTTGGAAAACCCATCATAAAAGGCATATATATATATGCATATATATAAAACAGCTTTTAAATATATAATTTTACACCATATATATATATATATATATATACCATCATCAGAGTACAAAACAATGCATTACAACGGAAATAAATAATAGGTTTCTAATGCTGAAGACTCCTTCTCCAAGCTCCTCCAAGATATCTACAAACACTTGAACTACTTGACTGCCCGTGCAAATTTGGGCACCCAAGAGTTTATGGCAAATACAAAACAAATAAACTCTAGGTCAGTTATGGGACTGGTGTGAGCAATCTCCAATTACTTGATTTATCTTTAAAAATCATTTTTAAAGAAAAGATAACTGTAAGACTGATCCACACATAAACATGGATGAATTTTACCTTACGATAACCCAAAATATTCTTTGTATCAAAACTATTATGATATTATAATTGTGCTTAACCAAATAAATAACAATCTAGCGAAACACTTGCATTTCACTCTCTACATACATAGAATACAATCAAAACCGCGAGCGCTTATTGGAGAATGGATTTCCAACTATAACAAGATATGAAACCACCTTTCGCTAGTATATCTCTAGAGAGGAATACACTGGGCCAACAAGAAAATCTTGCAACCTGACTGCACATGGCTGACCACTCATTCGGCTTAAGTGTACCGAATGTATTATCACCAAGGCCACCATTTCTGAAAGCATACAACGACGATAGAAGAAGAACACATGAATCTCTAGATCAGGAGATAATACACCCTAATGGGTGCGATCCACATAACGATGTTGCATGCCCAATTTTTGTCACATTTCCAGTGGATGATGCCTAAGGCTACAATTACCTTTTTGAATCATCACATTCACTTTGAATGTCACATTGTCAAATCCGCAAATCACTAATTGTTTTGCATAAATATACTCTAGGTGTTAAGCTAAGATAAGTTACCTTCTTTCCCACCGTACTTGATATATTTGTAAAAACCAACGCATATAATCATTAGAAATATACTGTCAGACATTCGTCCGTACAAGTTCGTTCTGGGTCTGAACGAAATTGAAGGCACTGTCTTCATTAATCCATCTTAGGAGATTTCTATCTAGGATTAATAGAAAAAGCCCTTGCACTTTACTACATCTTCAATTATCTTCAAAATAATCTGGTTTGCAATGCTTATGCCAATACGGAGTGGCTTCGAATAATAAATCCAATCGGTCTCTCCACATGGACAACGATAACATTTAATTAGTTAGAATTTCGATATATGGTTATTTAACTATCAAAGGAACAAATATTCATACAAATACCTTATTTCTAAAAGGAAATACTATTGATTTGAACCAAACAATCACTAAGCCCTTTTTAATTAATATTTCATAAATTAATTTTTTTCCAATATTCATTATCAAATCTCCTTACCGAGGAATTTTTCAAACCCGCTTGGATTCTCACTGTACTTGGAAAATATTTCCATATTGCACAAGATACTTTATTTTCTATACATAGAAAATATTATATAATCATCCGAAAACTTTCCGTTCACTTATCTCATTCATAGAACCATTTATTTTCTACAGTTAGAAAATATTATATTCCAAACACATTTATAAAATATTGGTTTCAAACCAATAGAAATCCATTTTATTACTTTTCTTCAAATTTTATTAACCAATTTGGTTTCTAATTCCATATACAATTGGTAAATCGATTTTTAGTTATCAAATTTTGTTAAAAAAGTTCTAACTCTTTAAATTTTCAAAAATTTCGATAGTGTCTCCTTTGTGTGGCTCAATCGGTACAATTATGAATCGCCTCTCTAGGTCCTTTCCATTCAAAAAGAAAATCAAAAGACTAAGTGGCTTGCCCAATAGGCTCATAAAAATATCATACTCAATTAAACATGTACCTTTTTCGAGCATTCAATTAATTTTCTTTATCCACTTCATTCCATACTTGTACGTATACATGCACATTTTTATTTTAAATCAATCCAATCATTCTTAACTCAATTTGCTAATTTCTTCTCTAATTAACTCTTTAGACTAATCCACTTTTAGTTTGAACATGTCATGTTCAAATATATTTTAATTCGCTTATACTCAAATCGAACTCAAATTCCGTGTTCGATTCAAGTTTCATATTCAATTCCTAATTTTAATTCACAAATCCAATTTGCTTAACCGAAGTCAAATTCAATCCAAAACTCCATTAACTATTATTTTCTAATTAGTTAACTTTATTCAATAATTTAACAATTCATTTACATCACTTAAGTTCATATTTATTTTATAACTTAAGTTTGGATTATACTAATGGAAAATTAAGTTTTATTCGCTAAAAACCCTTTTATTTAATTATATAAATCATTATGGTTTATAAACGATTATATTGCGATATTTCTGGAAATTTGATTTTGACATATCTCAAAATCTATAAGACGAAATCCAGATTTTTCTCTCCTATTAGAAAACTATTATTCAATAGACCTGGACGATTCTTGTTTCAAAGAATTCCGACTTATATTGAATTCTATATACTCAATTGAAGTTAAAAATGTAAACCTATGAACTACCATGCTGCAACGATCTCGTTTTAATTAAATTTCAATTTATACATTCAACTTCATTTATTAATAAATTTCAATCTCGTCCTTTTATATTTTAATATGAACTAATCCAGTTTTTCAAATCTAATTTAAAGTTTCTAATTATCCAAAATCGTCAATAATTCATAACTCGGTTGTAAATTGACAACTCACTTTCAACTTCCTTCCAAATCATAAGTTTCCTTTATATGAGTTCTACTTATAAAAAAATCCATTCCTTGCTTGTAAATTAAATCATTTTCGATTTTCTAAAAATGTAACCAATTCCCTTTTAATTTTAATATCTTTTATTTATAAGAATTAATTTACTTATAATATCCTTTTATAAGTCCAAATCTTATTTAAGACCTAAAATAACTTAAAAGATGGTTTATAATTCCATATTGACTTTAATCTATTTATAAAATATTGGTTAAAAACTAATATAATTCCACTCGTCTTGTTTCCTCATATATTTATTTTGCTTTTACAAAACTTCCTCATTTAATAATTTCCATATAAGAAAATATTTTTATTATTATAATACTTTTATATATAAAAATATAGAATCTAATTCTTATTTTCAATATTGGAAGTGCTAGCTTCTTGAATATACTAAATTTTAAATTATAGTTTCTACTAAATAAAATAAAAATTTCCTTTCTAAAAATAAATTATTTTTATAAAATTCGACATAATCGAATTCCAATTAAAAATCCCTTGGATTTATTCCAATTCAATTTACATTCCGAACATCAAAATAAATTTCATCGTTTCCTTTTGAAACGATTTCCAATTTCCCTGTAAATTCACTTTTGAATTTATATTACCAAAATATCCAACGATAATTATTTCACTTTATTTATAGACATCGTATATAAATTAATCTACTTGTTTTTATTATTAAAACAAGTTACTATTTCCTAGCCCATTTGAAATTCAATTTCTATTTTGGAAAAATAGATTTTCTATAAAATCTTAAAATCCCTTCTTATGATATTTTAAATATCAATATGTAGGGCTAGTGCTATTCGAACATCCAAACACAAAAAAATCTATCATAGATTATCTAACACGTCATATATCACAGTATATATGAAACAAATAGTATTAATTTTGAGGAATCCAATTGGATCCCTCCTACCTATTTTCCCAGCATCTAGAGATGTCAGACAACATAAATAATACCAATCCCACTTCAAGGCAAGATATCGCGGTACAGTGTCTCATATGCTATTATGCGGGGCGCATAGAGTCTCATCCGCTAAAAAGTGCGGGATTATCCAACTACCAACCTTAAATATAGCTAATATATATAATAACCAAAATTGATAAATAACTTATTAATGCATTCAGACAGCCAATAACAACAAATTAAAATTATACTGAATAAAAATTCTTTTATAATAAATTATAGATGAACCAAAAATAGTGAGTTTACTTACCTTGAATTTTGATTGTCGAAATAGCGATTTGTTTCAATCAACTTAAACTGGTGTTTAATTTGATCAAAAATTCCTACCGGCTTGAATGCATTCCAAATTAACTTATTCATAGCCTTCGTCTATACGAACCCAACAGACTTCATTTCTTCTTATTCTGATTTTGTATGAAAAAGTAATTTATTTTATAAAATAGCAATTTTAAATGTATATTTAATTCAACTAATTACATTGTAAATTCTTTATTACCTTCATTGACTTCCCAAACCCGTCTTCTTCAACAATTGATTCACGCAAGAACATAACACCCTACTCCATGTTCTCTCTCCTCCATTGCTGCTTCTACATGCCATGGAACTTCCAACAACCTTCACCAATACCTTCCCCTTCACGAACCCATCCTTCCATATCATCAATGTGTTATACTTGACTATTGGCCATGTCGCGACTTCGGCTCGTCCCAGCTATAGTGTGCAATAGAAATTTGAAGGGAGCTTCACCAAATCCCCCAATCGAAATGCCTTGGTAACACGAACACCTCGAAATCCTCCACGCGACCCAAATCCAGGTATTTTTCTTCCAAAAACCGTAAACCTAGGCATGCTAGGATTATCGAACTCCACGAAGTTCGATCGAGCCAAAAGAAGATCATACCAATGCGAAGAATATCCCAAAACAAAGCTGATGAATCAAACGATTTTTGATTTCATGGCGAATTCAATCTGGTTTGATGTTTATTTGGAAAAAGGGATTTCGTTGCTGAAGAAAGAAAAAAATGGCAAGGGAGGGTTGTGATTTATAAGCGTAGAATGGGAACACTAGGTCTACGCGATTAGGAAGATAGGTTGGCTTCGGTAAGAATTTAGGGTGGCTAATGTAATTTAAAACTAATTTTGATTTGATTATTTTTAAAAGATTTGATTTTGGAAGTGATTCTTATTTTAATTAAAAATACATTGATTTGGTTTCGATACATTCTATATACATAAAATACACACATATCTATCGTTTTACGTATTTAATTCGTACGACCACATACGGACTCCAAATGCGATGAAAATTGACATCCTATTATAATTCGATGTTCCGAACCCAATGAAACAGATTTCATCGAAAACCTAAGTCATTTGAAAAATAGAAATTTTCACATATGAAATTAAACCGATCAAATATAATTTAAATTCAAGATAACCAAACTCATCAATAATAAATTATTATTATTGTTCTAATCCAAATAGAATTTATATTAATCGACTGAACCTTTTCGATTCATTTTTAACTTAGAATTCAATTATTTTCGTTTTTATATAATAATTCGATATATTCGAGATTAATCGTACTTTGATTATTAAATCGATAAACTCGATATAAAAATCCATTTATATTTCTAATTTAACATTTAAAACAAATTTAAATATTGAAAATCAAATGATTAAAAATTTGGGTCGTTACACACATTCAATATACTATAGGAGTTGACCCCTTTATGCTTTAGGTGGACCACTAGGCCTGTGTAGCCTGGCTTTGGGTCGACTTGTAAGTCCACCCATGTGAGGACAAGGTCGACCTCTACCAAGGGAATTTCAACTGAAGCATTTCTTGCAACGATTCAAAGTTTCAGGCATGTTTCCGATAGGTTACCGTGGTCATATAGACCTAAAATTTGACATGCAAAGAGTTTAACAACATTACTATCGATCAGAAAAGACTGGACATGAATCTGGCAAGAAACAAGAGAGATACATGATTACAAAGTTGGACATACAACAATAATTTACTATAAACATAAAAATGAAATCTTCACGCTTATAATAAAGAATTTTTTCGCTAAGACTTACTGAAACACATAATTAACATCATAAACACATTTTTAACAAGAAAGTAATGTTAACTCATAATTTATGCTTGAAGCAACGAGATCAAAGTAATTTCTCAAAGAAGATGAGATCTTTGGCCATCAAAATGCTTCAACAACCTATAAAATACATTTATAGTGATATGTAAGAAGATTGGAAGTTACAATGAGTGAAAATTTGACAAATCTGAGATAAATTTGAAGTAAATCCATGATTTGAAGAGATTACCTATTTATATTTAAGAATGACAAGTTATTTTCAACTTTTGCTTTGAGTTTTGGAGTTTTAACTTGATGATTGGAGAGAAAATTGCCAATCTTGTCTTCTTTGTAAATTTTTAGTAAAAACAGAGAAGATGGATTACAAAAAAATTGTATGTACTGTAACTTGCTTCCGATTTTTTTTTTCCTATTTTTTAGTTGATGGGCTGCGTTATGCCCAGTTAAGCTAATGGTAATTAAATTTGGTTTAGTTCTACAGTAAACACATAATTAGTGCTATTTTACCTTATTTAAACCATTTTTTCATCAAATACTTACAAGTTTTCACTTTTTTCTTTTATAAAAGTTGTATGTGTACAACCTTTTTAAACCATTTGACCATTATTTTTTAATTGTTCACATTAAAATTTACGTTTTGTAATAAAACATTTAATTAACACTTATTTTGTCAAAACCTAAAACCTAATGCCTAACTTTATACAAATTTCATTATCTTATCGAAGTAAACACCAAAACATGTTAAAATATATTAGTACTCTTAAATATTGATTTTCAAATCAATATTTACATTTTAATTTTTTCTTATACATCCCAATTAAATTTAAAACATATAATTTATATTGTAATTAATATTCACTGTTCATTTATATACTGCAAGTTGTTATTGTATACAAAAAATATTTTGAACACATGTTTACCGCAAATTTCACAATATAACGTTTTCCAAACTTTATTTGCCTATAATTAATTTTATTTAACAACCCATATTGAATCGAATCCTTTTATGAATCTGTTTGATTCAATTCCACCCTGTGTAGTTAAAGCGCTCAACGGATTCAGTGCGGCACAAATGCAAAAGGTTATAGCGGGGATAAAGCGTGGGAATAGTAGGATAAAGCGGATGAGTCTAAAATAGCATATAAAACTCGTATTTAATATTTTTATAGATACAAAAATGATAAATAAACAGAAAATTAACATTAAATTTAATTATAATTAGTACATTTTTAGTTTTAAATTAAAGCATATGCAAATATATGTAAATAACTATAAACTTTTATTCAGTTTGATTAAATCTCATAGTCTATTATATTATTTTCTATTATGAAGAATATGTCAAAAAATTCAATTAAAATGCCAGTTTTATAGCATAAAAATATTTTTTTTAATTCATTTTTTATAGAAGATATAGCAAAAATATAGTTTAAATAATGAGATATATCGGGAATATCAGAATATAGCGGGGATTGAAGTGGAAAGGCTATTTGGAAATAGCGTAGCGGTAGAAATCTGCTACACGATATAGTAGGGATAAGACGGGGTAATAGCGGGGAATAAACTGCATAGATTCCACCATAAGTCCAATTTAATTGCCCAGATTATTCTAAGTTAACACGAAATTCCTTAATTGATTAATTAACGGTTAACTAAATTATTTTCTCTAAATCCGTATAATTTTCTTTAATTAACCCAAATAATATTGGATTGAATTGCTTCTTTAACTGCAATTCAAGTTTACCAAATATATTTACACACTTTAGCTCTATGATTAAGTTTTAATTATGATTAATTAACTCTTTATAACCACTATTTAATTAATTTACACATTTAATCACAAAATTAAGGTTGCAAAACTAAGGCATCTACGGAGGGATAAAAGGAGACAACCCCCAAGCATGAATTTGGCTAAGTAAACGGATCAGCATTGATCATTAGTTATTAATCGGTATCGATCCATCATACTTTAACGTAGGGGGTGAGATCCATTGTGATGATCTATATGGTCTTCAGGGCCGTGGTGGAAGTTGTGGCTCATTTATTGCTTTTACAAAATTAAAGTTATGGTACGATGAATTTTCAACTCTATGATTGGGAACACAAGAATTGGGTTAAACGGAAATAGCGATGGACAGGCAGCTTGGGACGAAGACAATGCGTCGTTATTCGAACTGCAGCGTCGTTATTCGATATATTTTAATTCTATTTATATATATATATATATATATATCGATTCTTCGATTTCAAAGCTATATTCTTTTCATACATTTGATAAAAATGATATTTTTATCTAACTGTCTTCTATTTCAACACTTCACTATTTTTAACAATTCATTAATATAATAAAAATGTGATTTTTATTGTAAAACAATTCATTTCAAAACTCTATTATTTTATATAGTTCATATAGGTAATAGAAATAGGATTTTTATTATAAAACAATTTCTTTCAAAACGGGATTAATTTATACATTTCATATAGATGATAAAAATGTGATTTTTATTATAAAACAATTTATTTCAAAATATGAATACCATTCAACACATGAATTTCAATTCAACGAATGAATATCGATTCAACACATGAAGGTTTTCTATAGTTTATATAAATAGATAAAAAGGTGATTTTTATATTTAAAACACGAATACCATTCAACACATGAATTTCAATTCAACGAATGAATATCGATTCAACACATGAAGGTTTTCTATAGTTTATATATATATATAGATAAAAATGTGATTTTTATATTTAAAACACGTACACCATTCAACACATGAATTTCTAATCAACGAATGAATTTCAATTCAACACATGAAGGTTTTCTATTTAGCGAATAAATATAGTTTCAACACATAAAAATAATTCAAACACATGAATATTATTCAAAATTTCGGCAGCATAACGGCAGGGTAGTTAAAACCGGGACCGTCCATAGTACGGCTCCTCGCTCTACCTTAAAACCTCGCGGTTTTTGACAATGGGGATCATGCATCTAGTTCGCATGCAGGCGGCATGTATATATTTATTTCATTTCCACAAACTAATCCTATTTGGTTTCAACCAAATATTTCTCAACCACAAACGGGTATTTTTCAACCACTATCAATCAATGTCAACCACAAATAATCCTAAACAACCATTCGCTATCAATCAATTTTCACATCAATCACAACCAATAAATATCGTCCATGGTTTGTGGACGAGGGACATACATATATATATATATATATATATATATATATATCCATATATAACAATTATCTTCTATTTCAACACATATATAATTTTTACAACGCATATATAACTTATACATCGAACGTACAACTTATACAACGCTTATACAAGAGGTGTACAACGCTTATTTAACTCATACATCGACTATATAATTTATACATCGTCGTTTTCCATATCGTTTATAAATTAGAATTCTCACATTGGGTTCCACTCCACCAAAAATAGCAGAAGGCTCAGAAAAATATGCGATCTCTTCTAGAATGTAGAAGACGTCCACACGAGTTCACTGTCTCTTGTTTCACTGAATTTCGTCAACAAAGCAAAAAAAAATGATTTTTCAAAGTTTGTAATGGTTTAAAGGTGTTAAAACAGTTGAAAATAAAACAAGCCGTACCTCAGCTGAAAGGTTCAAAACTAGGTTTGCAATTTTCGATCAAACCGAGAATCGATAGGAGGATCGGCCGGTGCAACGACGAAGAGGGAGGAGACGCGCGCCTGCGCGTGGTGGTGGGGGCCCACTCGGTGGTGCCAGTCGGTGGCGGCGGCGATTGAAGTCGCCGACTTCAGGACGTCGATCCAGGCGCTACAGGCCACGAAAAAAATCCAATCTTTATATGGATGTGAAGATCGTGAGGAGCTCTACAAAATCTTCAACTGGAGGAGGGGCTAATTTTGCGTGGATTGATCGGAAAGTGGACGGGAAGATTTCGAGCGGTTTCTGCCTTCGATCGTGGAGAGAGAAAAAAGGATTTTCTTTTTTTTTTTTTAAAAAAAATATGATTGGCCGGTGGGTTTTAAAGGGTTTTTCTGACACAACCACCAATCTAAACCCAACGACTGTCGTCCCTAACGTTTTACCCCCATTCCGAACACAATGGGATATGTTTCGTAAGCCCATTCGACTGTTTCAGTCAGTTTTCCTTCAAATTAAAATATAAAACATTCAATATTCGATTTGAACGTACATTTCAATTTGCCAGGGCCACAAACTGATTCAAAAAATTCCAGAAAAATAAATCTGGCTATGTTTTGACGATACGGTCCCAACAAAACTAGTTTCGTCGAATTCTGAGAACGTTTGCAAAAAGGCTCATTTCTAGTCGATCCAATTTAACTGTAATTGACCAAAACACGTTTTCCTTTTCCACGCTCACATACTAGCTTCAAAAATTATGAAATTTGGAATCTAGCAATAACTTCACATCCCGGATCCAACAAAAGTGGTTTCGTCGAATTCCGAGGTCGTTTGCAAAATGGCCAATTTCACGGGCTATATAAATTCCATAGCGACCTTTCTGAAAATTCATTTGGCCATAACTTTTGCTTTCCGCTATGAAAATTCGATTTTTCAGATTCGTTAGAAAGGTACTCACTAACAGATTAAAATATTTTTGGTTTCACTCAAATCCGTTTTGTTTTGCACCCGGTACAGTCCGACAAAGTTTGAATTCAATTTTTGAAACTACAGCGCCTTTTCAGGCCTTGTTTATAATTATAATCAATTATATTCGTTTTCAATTGTTGATTCAAACTCAGTTTTCATTACTATTATTTAAAATATTTATTTTAAATATTTAAAATACATTATTTTAGCCAATTTAAATTTTTTAAATTGGTTCAGATTTTCTGGGTCGTTATAATCTCCCCCACTTAAAACTTTTCGTCCCCGAAAAGGAACAAAGTCGAAAGTGGTTTGATTAATCAACTCTATGTTCGATCTGGCTTCCATTCTCCAACTTTTCAGTTTCTAAGAATTTTCAAATTCTTCAAAAATTTGGCTAACACCCAGAATTTTCGAAAAATTTCGCCATAACCTCCTTTGTACGGGGAGAGGTTTGGAAATTTATTGGGCCGTATTAGGTACCCAATAAATCCAAATAAGCATATACATATTTATAGTGATTTATTCTGGTGTTTACAGGGGAGCGTGTATTGATAATAACTCCAGAGAATAAATTCTCGTCACCCTGTCAAAGCTTGAGGGAGTGTGGATAAATCCTCGTCACCTCGTCCCGTGTGGGAAATAAATAGTCCATGTGCCGTATCTAATAACTAGAGAGACATGATTATTGTCAACTCCAGACCCGTGTGGGTTTTTTTATTAATCTGGCAATTTTATCGTTACAATTTAAATAGTCCATATCAGTCATCAGTTCAACCTGTAAAATATAGTCATCGCCATACAAGCCTCTCGCTCGTATGGTAAATCTTCCACCTCGTCACACAAGCTCCAAATGCTTATGTGGTATATGATGAAGTATGCCTATCTTCCAGAAGTATGCCTATCTTCCAGAAGTATGCCATGCAAAGTAGTTCAAAATTAATTGTTACTATCCTATGGCGACGTTTATTATTTCACACAGAAAAACCGGCACTCCGAATCCAATGGCATTCACAGGAGTTGATATAATAATATTTCGCATCCAACTCATTAAGGTTTACCTATTTGTCGGGCACGCAAATAAAATCTTTACTCAACAGCTATCCAATTACCTGTTCAAACATATATAATGCACAAGTATATATTTCTATCTATTTTCTAATTAGTTCAATGTGTGATATAATCGAATAAATTCTACCATTATTCTCTTATTAATTAAATTAACTATCTTTTTAATAATTTAATTAATCAAATCTACTGTCACACAACTCAAACAACAATCAAATTGTTTTTAATTTTTCAAAATCATACAAATCAATTTCTTTATTCTTTTAAAATCATTCAGACTATAAAATTTAAAGTGCACATCCATGGAAAGAAAATAACAACAGAATAGAGAACTAATCGGTAATGCAAAGTATGGTAAATGTACCTTGCACCGGAGTCAATCAGAGATATCCACTCGGCATTTAGGATAGGCTTTCTGAATGCTCTCAGTTTCCCAAGTACAATCTCGCGGATCTCCACTCCATTGCACTTTGACTGAGTTAACCTTCTTGTTCCTCAGTTCTTTGGTTTCTTTGCCGATGATCTTTAGCAGCTCTCTTCTCACAGCTAATTCTGGAGTAATTTCAATATCCTGTTGAGCTGCTTCTTCCACGATCAAGTATGGATCATGAACGTGCCTTCGAAGTTGAGATATGTGAAATACATCATGCACTCCAGGCAACCAATCAGGCAATTTAACTCTATAAGAGAGCGTTCCGATCCGTTCCATAATAAGAAACGATCCAATGAATTTGGGCGCCAACTTTCCAGTTTTACTGAACCGGATAACTCCTCTCATCGGCGATACTTTCAAATATACATAGTCGCCAACCACAAAGGATATATCTCTTCTTCTTCTATCGGCATAGCACTTTTGTCGGCTTTGAGCGGCCAGTAATCGCTTCTTAATAAAGTCGACTTTGTCGGCAGCTTCTCGGATCATATCTGGCCCTAACACAAGTCTATTTCCAGGTTCAACCCAACAAGCAGGAGATCGGCATGGTCTACCATACAACGCTTCGAATGGCGACATTGTCAGGCTCTCCTGGTAGCTGTTATTGTATGAGAATTCAGCCAAATGTAGATGGTTTTCCCATGACCCACCGAAATCTAGAACACAAGCCCGCAATAGATCTTCTAAAATACGATTCACCCTCTCAGTCTGACCGTCCGTCTGAGGATGATAAGCGGTGCTCAAGTTCAACTTTGTTCCCAATTCTACTTGAAATGCATCCCAGAATTTACTAGTAAATATTGTATCTCTATCACTAACTATACTGAGCGGCACTCCATGTAGTCTAACTATTTCCTTGAAATATATCTGCGCCAGACTCTGAGCAGTTCTGTTTGATCTGACAGGTATGAAATGGGCGGTCTTCGTGAAGCAATCTACGATCACCCAAATGCTGTCATTCCCTTTTCTAGCTCTGGGCAAACCATCAATGAAGTCCATGGAAATATGTTCCCACTTCTAGCCTGGAACGTCCAGCGGTTGTAACAATCCAGCCAGTTTCTGTTGGTCTCTCTTGACTAGCTGGCAAGTAGGGCATCGGCTAACCTATAAAGAAATGTCCCTCTTCATCGACTTCCACCAGAAAGTGCGTTTGATGTCATTATACATTTTGCTTACTCCCGGATGGATACTAAGTTTTTACTTGTGGCTTTCATCCAGTACTTTCTTTCGAAGCTCAGGAATGTTAGGGACACAGATTCGACCTTTGAGCCTTAGAATCCCATCATCATCAACTTGAAAACTCGAGGGTTCGCCTTGTTGAATTATCTCTCTGATCTTCTGAATGAAGTGATCATCCTTCTGAAGAGCAGATATTTTATCTATCAATGAAGTCGTGATAATAAAACTGGCGATCGTTTCATTCTTTCGGCTCAGCGCATCGGCCACGACATTGGCTTTTCCTGAGTGTATATAATTTCAAAGTCATATGATGCAAGAAACTCCAGCCAACGTTGCTGCCTCAGATTCATGTCTTTCTGGGTGAACAGATACTTTAACGACTGGTGATCTGTAAACAGTTCAAATCTCTCACCCAGAAGATAGTGTCAACAGATTTTCAAAGCGAACACTATAGCCAATAACTCAAGATCATGAGTTATGTAGTTCTTTTCGTGCGGCTTCAGTTGACGGCTAGCATAAGCAATCACTTGGCCCCTTTGCATTAACACTGCGCCAAGGCCTTATCTAGAAGCATCAATCCAGACTTTCAAATCCTGATTGCCATCGATGATGGTTAACACTGGAGCAGTCGTTAGTCTTAACTTTAGCTCTTCAAAAGCCTCCTCACTTTCTGGAGTCCATTTGAATTTAGAGTGCTTTTTTGTAAGCTTCGTTAAGTGGCCAGATATCTTCGAAAAGTTTTTAACGAACTTCCGGTAATAACTAGCCAATCCGAGAAAACTGCGGACTTCAGTGGGGGTACTGGGCTGTTTCCAATTCTGAATAGTTGTGATTTTGCTTGGATCCACAACAATTCCTTCTTTCGATACGACATGGCCCAGAAATTTTACTTCATCCTGCCAGAATATACATTTGGATAGTTTGGCTTCCAATACATTCCTTCTGAGGATTTCCAGAACCTGTTCCAGATGCTTTTCATGTTCGGCCTTTGATTTAGAGAAGATTAGAATACCGTCAATGAAAACCAGAACAAATTTATTCAAAACCCCTCTGAACACTCTATTCATTAGATCGACGAAATAATCTGGAGAGTTACATAAGCCGAACGACATTACTAACCACTCGTAGAATAAGTCGGGACCTCTGAATGTTGTCATTGGAACACACTCTTCGGCAATTCGAAGTTGATGGAAGCCTGTAGCTAGGTCCATCCTTGAGAATACCTGTGCTCCATTTAATCGATCCAACAAATCATCTATTCGCGGCAATGGATATTTGTTCTTCATGGTTTGCTTGTTCAAATCACGATAATCTACACATAGACGTAGAGTACCATCGGATTTTGGGACAAACACCACTGCTGCTCCCCAATCAGAGAAACTGGGCCTGATCAGACCCTTCCATACGAGCTGTCATGTTTGATTGTCAAGTTCTTCTTTCTCCTTCAAGGACATTCTTCGGATAGCTTAAACTACCGGCCTTGCATTCGGAATCAAAGCAATCTTGAAATCTATTTCTCTCTGCGGGGGTAAGCGAACAACTTCTTCAAACACATCCGCATAATTTTTGATGACAGGAATGTCTTTGATGAGGTCAGGAATATTCTCTGTGACTTCAGGGATATTTTCTATTTGAGCTGAAGAAACATCCAAAGCTGCCCAGAAGTCTTTTCTATTAGCTTTCTGACCTTCACAGGGAATGGTTATATAACCACCTGATTTTATCTTTGCCTTTACGACCCGGTCAGCGCATCTAACCTCTACTTCATATTTGGTTAGCCAATCCAATCCCAGAATAAGATTGAATTCATTAAAATTCATGACGATAGAGATAGTAGGGAATTTGTAGCAGGAAAAAGAGACAGGCACCCCACAAACCCAACTGAGATCGATGGAACCTCCAACTGGATTTCGGGCAGTCATTTGTTCTTTGAGCTTCCTCAATTTCAAATCCAACTTCTTGACTACACTCTTTGCAATAAAGCTTCGTGATGCGCCAGTATCAAACAATACTTTAACTGGAATGGTCTTGACATTGAGCGTGCCTTCTAAAACATCAGCCCTTTCTTGACTAGCTGAGGGCTCGGAAGTTTCCGCTACTTCATTTACTTGAACTACTTCAGGCATCTTTAAGAGCCAGCAATCCTTTGCAAGATGACCAGTCTGCCTGCATTTACTGCAACCTCTTTTCTCTTGGAAATTCTTCTCTAATTTAGATCCACTCTTGATTCGTTTCTTTAGAGATCTGCAACTTATCGAGAGATGTCCTTGCTTATTGCAGTTAGAGCATACGGTTGTCGTTACTGGTTTCTTCTCAGATTTGGCCCTTTTCCTCTTGGCACTGGGCTTCTTACTGACCTCAGACACTGTACTGGCCTCAGGACGATCAATTTCAGACTCAATTTTATTACTAGATCTGACTTCCTCTTCGTACTGTAACATACCTTTCTTGTCGAGATCCTCGTACTGGTAAGCCATGTATATCATTTCAGAAAAGGGGAGCTTCACGTTCCTCATTACACTGTTCTGATATTTTCTTTGAAGCCTGTTGATAAATCTCATATTCTTCCTCTTCGGATTTTCAATTAGATGAGGGGCAAAGTGAGAAAGTTCATTGAATTTCTTATGATATTCGGGAATGGTCATATCTCCTTGTATCAGATAAGAAAATTCATCACATAGCCGTTCAATTGCTTCTGGAGGAGTAAATCTTTCCAGGAAAATCACTTTGAATCTATCCCAGGTGATATCACCTTCTAGATTATCCTTAATAACAGAATCCCACCAGAACAAAGCTTTGTCTTTGAGTGCCCAGGAGGCCAGTAATCTTTTCTGGTCATCCCTCAGCTTTAATCCTTCAAAGATTTTCTCATCCGAACGAATCCATGCTTGTGTTTTCATAATTGATTCTTCACCCGTGAAGGGTTTTCCACCCAGATTTCTATATTTCATGAATAGAGCTTCAATATCCGGGTCAGTATTACTTCTTCTGTTTCTGGCACTCATTTTCTAGTACTTCTGCAAATAGCAGATCAAGTGTCAGGTCAACAGAAAAGATATTTCAAAATATAGAGACAAATACTTGAATGTAAATGCGTCTATCGAGGTGTTATATCATTCTACTACTCATACTAGGATATTACTGATCCTATCTGTAATGAGTTACCTGTCCTAGAACACTACTGGTTCTATTTCTGACGAGTTCGTTAATATGTTATATTCCAGAACTAAGCTTAACCTCGCTCTGATACCACGTTGTGACGACCCCGAATCCCGTACAGACGGAGACAATGGTTATCTTTGGAATATAACACAGAAACAGATAATAGCAGAACATAATTAAATAAATACACCAGATAATGAACAATAGAATATACTGGATAAACGTAATCATCAGAGTTACACAGTATACAGGATCATACTTAGTACAAATACAGTTCAGTTATACATAAATGTCTACAGCGGAAACAAACAAAATATGTACAATAGGGGCTGAACAACATAAAAAGAGATAAATGATAGAATCCATCTTCAACTCTAGCTATCCAGAAAGAACCAGCTAAACCTGAATACAAGGTTGCCCGTGTAGAAAAAGGGGCACCCGAGTTTGAAAGTGAAACAAACAACGAGTCAGTCATGGGACTGGTATGAGAAATCTACTCAACACATTCAAAATATGGCTAATCACAGGACCACGCCACTTTCGTGGAACGGGTTTACTCCATTGGATTTCCAGTGCTTTAAAACAAATCTTTCTTTTAAACAACGCAATGCTTTTTATAAAAATGAAGCCATTATAAGACTCAGTTCCCATCACACAATGCAACGCAAACCGGAGGATTGAGTTTTACCTTATAATGGCCAAAATATGATTGATACGAATAAAACAAAAGCGTTTGATATTATTACTAGTGTTTATATGTTTCAAAAACAATTTCAATCATAACTATCAATCATAGATGGCATGGGTACCATATATAATGTCGCCATATATATATATATATATATATATATATACACAATCAAAACCGCACGATGTCGTATTTGGAAATTGGATTTCCGTCCTGAACCAAGGCAAAAGATAGTCCTTACCGAATTCGTGAATCTCTAGCCCGAGCCACAGGATCAGAACGCATCAACCCTTTTAGATCGTCAGGGCCGGTCCACCGATGTGGATTATTATGCCTGAACACTACGTTTCCCCGCCCTTTGGGGCGTAAGCGAGCCAACGAATGACTCCATCGGACCCGAATCGTCTGATCAAACCGAGGCACCTCGCAACAGCAACAACCACATAAGTCAAACTCGTCAGGGCATGTAAAACCACCGATGCCACTTCTAGCTAGAAAGAAACGCAGACCCTCCCTGATGTCCTCTCCTGTTTCTGGTTCATACTGGGGTGTGAGGCTCGCGAATTTCACATTATACACAAAGCTACGCCACACAGGCGGTGCTTTGATCATCACCACAATACTTTGCTTTTCAACAGAAGCCCTGATCACTGCATCTTAGCATGCCACACAGGTAATTCACACCGTGCAACTGATGGCTATCAATCACACAGAATAAATTCCAATGTCAGACACACTGTCCATTTGCAAGTCCGTTCTGGGTCTGAACGAAACCGGAGGCACTAAATACCTCGCAAACCCATCGATCACCACGTATGTCTGGACGATCACCACTCATTATCCATATTCCGGGATGCCTCCCAATCAGGACCTCGGTTACCATCGAAACGAGGTGAAGATCTCCGGTCTTCCACCACCGTCTTCATCTTCGATTTCTTATCGTCGATTCAGTTATTCAGAATGGGACAAACCCGGTCTTTCTGAGCAACTCGCGTATGTAATAAACAAGTGCAACACTAACATACACACGCATCATTTCATTTCATTAGTCACTAACCGTCAATCAGTAAGAGAACGATTTCCCAAATATTAACCCCGAAGGTCGAAACCAACATCAGATCAACACCCAGGAAACCATTCGACTTAGCCAACCTTCAGTTAATTTCTAAATCACATCCATATCGTTTATAATATTTTATAACGATTTATCGCTATTTTTATTTATTTTAAAATAGCCATTTTATTCAAAACGACGCTTCGGGCCATAACGCGGCTGTGGCGCTGTTTTTCTTCAGATTTGATTTACACATATCCGAAAATCTAACCGTTGGATCTTCACAAAATTTACATCATTGGAAAGATCTTTTCAAAACGAATCCAACGGTTCCAGTTTCGGGAAATTCTGACGGTCGGATCTCCCGGTATAATCGTTTGAAGTTTCGATTTCAAAATACGAACTACAGCGTCGTTATTCGATTAAATATAATTATATTTATATGTATATATAAATATAATCGATTTTAGCACTGTTTTTCTTCAGATTTTAATTAAACATTCCAGACAATCCAACCGTTGGATTTTTACAAAGTTGGTGCCGTTGGAAAGATTTTTCCAAAGCGAACCCAAACGGTTGCGATTTCAGGAAAATCCGATGGTCGGATCTCCCGTACTAATCGTTCGAAATCACGGTTTCAAAATACGAACTGCAGCGTCGTTATTCGATATATTTTAATTCTATATATATATATATATATATATATATATATATATATCGATTCTTCGATTTCAAAGCTATATTCTTTTCATACATTTGATAAAAATGATATTTTTATCTAACTGTCTTCTATTTCAACACTTCACTATTTTTAACAATTCATTAATATAATAAAAATGTGATTTTTATTGTAAAACAATTCATTTCAAAACTCTATTATTTTATATAGTTCATATAGGTAATAAAAATAGGATTTTTATTATAAAACAATTTCTTTCAAAACGGGATTATTTTATACATTTCATATAGATGATAAAAATGTGATTTTTATTATAAAACAATTTATTTCAAAATATGAATACCATTCAACACATGAATTTCAATTCAACGAATGAATATCGATTCAACACATGAAGGTTTTCTATAGTTTATATAAATAGATAAAAAGGTGATTTTTATATTTAAAACACGATTACCATTCAACACATGAATTTCAATTCAACGAATGAATATCGATTCAACACATGAAGATTTTCTATAGTTTATATATATAGATAAAAATGTGATTTTTATATTTTAAACACGAACACCATTCAACACATAAATTCCTAATCAATGAATGAATTTCAATTCAACACATGAAGGTTTTCTATTCAGCGAATAAATATAGTTTCAACAAATGAAAATAATTCAAACACATGAATATTATTCAAAATTTCGGCAGCATAACGGCAGGGTACTTAAAACCGGGACCGTCCCTAGTACGACTCCTCGCTCTACCTTAAAACCTCGCGGTTTTTGACAATGAGGATCATGCATCTAGTTCGCACGCAGGCGGCATGTATATATTTATTTCATTTCCACAAACTAATCCTATGTGGTTTCAACCAAATATTTCTCAACCACAAACGGGTATTTTTCAACCACAATCAATCAATATCAACCACAAATAATCCCAAACAACCATTCGCTATCAATCAATTTTCACATCAATCACAACCAATAAATATAGTCCATGGTTTGTGGACGAGGGGCGTATATATATATATATATATATATATAGCAATTCACTTCTATTTCAACACATATATAATTTTTACAACGCATATATAACTTATACATCGAACGTACAACTTATACAACGCTTATACAAGAGGTGTACAACGCTTATATAACTCATACATCGACTATATAATTTATACATCGTCGTTTTCCATATCGTTTATAAATTAGAAATCTCACATTGGGTTCCACTCCACCAAAAATAGCAGAAGGCTCAGAAAAATGTGCGGTCTCTTCTAGAATGTAGAAGACGTCCACACGAGTCCACTGTCTCTTTTTCACTGAATTTCGTCAGAACGGCAAAAAGATATGATTTTTCAAAGTTTGCAACGGTTTAAAGGTGTTAAAACAGTTGAAAATGAAACAAGCCGTACCTCAGCTGAAAGGTTCAAAACTAGGTTTGCAATTTTCGATCAAACCGAGAATCGATAGGAGGATCAGCCGGTGCAGCGACGAAGAGGGAGGAGACGCGCACCTGCGTGTGGTGGTGGGGGCCCACTCGGTGGCGCCAGGCGGTGGCGGCGGCGAATTGAAGTCGTCGACTTCAGGACGTCGATCCAGGCGCTACAGGCCACGAAAAAATCCAATCTTTATACGGATGTGAAGATCGTGAGGAGCTCTACAAAATCTTCAACTGGAGGAGGGGCTAATTTTGCGTGGATTGATCGAAAAGTGGACGGGAAGATTTCGAGCGGTTTCCGCCTTCGATCGGGGAGAGAGAAAAAAGGATTTTCTTTTTTTTTTTTTTTAAAAAAATATGATTGGCCGGTGGGTTTTAAAGGGGTTTTCTGACACAACCACCAATCTAAACCCAACGACTGTCGTCCCTAGCGTTTTACCCCCATTCCGAACACAATGGGATATGTTTCGTAAGCCCGTTCGACTGTTTCAGTCAGTATTCCTTCAAATTAAAATATAAAACATTCAATATTCGATTTGAACGTACATTTCAATTTTCCAGGGCCACAAACTGATTCAAAAAATGCCAGAAAAATAAATCTGGCTATGTTTTGTCGATACGATCCCAACAAAACTAGTTTCGTCGAATTCTGAGACCGTTTGCAAAAAGGCCCATTTCTGGTCGATCCAATTTAACTGTAATTGACCAAAACACGTTTTCCTTTCCCACGCTCACATACTAGCTTCAAAAATTATGAATTTTGAAACCTAGAAATAACTTCACATCCCGGATCCAACAAAAGTGGTTTCATCGAATTCCGAGGTCGTTTGCAAAATGGCCAATTTCACGGGCTATATAAATTCCATAGCGACCTTTCTGAAAATTCATTTGGCCATAACTTTTGCTTTCCGCTATGAAAATTCGATTTTTCAGATTTGTTAGAAAGGTACTCACTAACATATTTAAATATTTTTGGTTTCACTCAAATCCGTTTTGTTTTGCACCCGGTACAGTCCGACAAAGTTTGAATTCAATTTTTGAAACTACAGCGCCTTTTCAGGCCTTGTTTATAATTATAATTAATTATATTCGTTTTCAATTGTCGATTCAATCTCAGTTTTCATTGATATTATTTAAAATATTTATTTTAAATACATTATTTTAGCCAATTTAAATTTTTTAAATTGGTTCAGATTTTCTGGGTCATTACACTAATATTAACATATTTATTTGTGAAATGGTTTTCAACAGTACACACAAATAATATTATTGAAAGAGGATTTTCACGTATGAAAGAATTTTTGGTTATCATAAGGCAACACTCTCCCATTGGTGTGCGCTTGCATTATGTGATGTTGGACGAGCTTATGATAGCTTCATTTTTTCCAAGTTGCGAATTTATATGCCTAGGGAATCACCTGGAGTAAACTCGTTCCGCGTTAGCGGTGTGGTCCGATGAATTTCCCAACTTTAAAATAAACCCTAAATAATAACTAATTTGGGTTCTCACACAAGTCCCACAACTTACTTAGAGTTTATTTTTTCCACACCTAAACTGTGGGTGCCCATAATTTTTGTACGGGCAGCTAGTAGTTTAGTTTACAGGTTTGGTCGTCAGAGCTGGATTCAGGTTTTGGAGCTAGAGTTATATTTGAGTTTTCCTTCTTCTGCTGAAGACTTGTCTGTTTTTTTCAGCTGAGAATATGTTGTAACTTTGGTATTCCTTGTAACTCTAATGTAATATACTGTAATGAAATGAAAAGTTATGTTATTTTGTGCAAATATGTTAGTACCCACAACCATCTGTCTTTATGAACGATTTAAGTTGGTTTATTTACCAGCGAGAATCGAATGAAAAGGCGAGTCGTTACAGTTGGTATTAGAGCAAGGTTTATATAAAGCTATGGGGTACAACATATTTGAACAAAATATATGACTCATCATAATTATAATACCTCATTAGAGATAGGGTTAGGAATACTCTAGAATGAGATTATGGAATATTATGTTGAGAGAGCATATTTATGAAAATATAAATTATTTTGTAACTAAGAAAATCATTTTGAAAAGTGTAACGATTTTCAAATACAACTTATGATAAGAGTTTTGAGTATATTATCAAATGTCGAGATTAGACTATCGGCTACAAGAAGATTTTGCATATACGCCTGATCAACATATATACAAAGTCCAATATATACTAGATAGATATAAAATCACACTCTAGTCGCTTGAAAATAATTCTGGGAATGATCGCGACATCACTGCGCTTATTTTCGAGTTTCGAAAGTGGGATGACTATATGACTTCAATTGAAACGTCGAGAAATACTTAAAACCTTTTAGATAAGGGTTTGAACTGGTTTGGATAAATTTTAATAAACATTTTGATAAATTAATATGAACTGGAATAAACAAGCAAAATTTAAATAAGTGATGTATTCCTTGTGTATAGAGTATAAATTGAATTCGCAAATGAATTACGATTTAATAGGGAATATTTTTTTTATAAAATTTGAATAGTAATGAATGTTTGAAAATAATTCTACCTCTTCGCTCGTTAATGTGTTTTTTCCCTTGACCCACCATCATCTTTTGCTTATTATCGATTCGATCTATTCATGCTTGAAATCTTGAAACTATGCAATTCTTGAATCATTCCATTGCCTTGTTTTGACAAATCCGAGGATAAGTTGTATTAATAACATAGTTTCGGATTTGGAAATAAATATTTTGAATTATAATTAACACTGAATTTTTCAAATGAATGAATTTTAAAGTGTTGAATTTATCCAAGATACTATGTTTTGGAAAACGAGATCTACAAGATAAAATGTTTTCAAGTTATTTTCCGACTATTCGAATAATGTAAATTTTTTCAAGCAAGATTTAAATATTTAAAACCTGAATAAATAAAATCCGATATTATTTGTATAAATGATTTTGCAAATGAAATTTGAAAAAGGGAAAAATTATGGCTATGAATCTCTTTGGAAAAAATTTCTTATGTGAAATTATTGGAAATCTTATTTCAAGAATATTTCGAAATAATTTGAAATTTACTTTCATGAAAGCTTGATATGGTGTATAAATTAAAATGGTTTATAGAGCCTATGATTTGGATATTTGAAAAGCTTACATTGTATTATAAGATGGTTGAACTCTGGTTTCATATTATTGAATGAAATTGTTTTTTCCAATTACTTGGAATATGGGAAATAGTTACAAAAAGTTTTATAAAATGTTCGACGATTCGGAATCCCGATATTTTGAAATGAAAACAACAATAATATTGTTTGAAAGTTTTTGTAAATAATTGTTACAAAATGATTTATAAACTTGGGGAAATGAAATGAAATGATTTGCTACTGAGATTCCTGAATAACCCGTAACTAAAGAAAGGTACAATGTAAGTGTAAACCCTTGATGATGGTCTGCTTTAGGTCTGGAGAGACATCATTTATTTATATCGATATATGCGTAGGACGTGCCTAGTGGCCTTGTCATTGGAGAACCTCTCGACCTGGGACATAAATATTTTTATGTTAGTTTATCGTAAAATATTTAAAATTTTCGAAATGATTTTTTGTTTTGAAATCCCGAAGCAAGTATGATTCGATATGAAACGATATAGTATTTCAAATGATTTGAAAATAAAACTGGGATTTTTAGTCGAAGAAGTTATACCATGCTTTTTTGAAGCTAGAAATGATACCATGCTTTGATTTTCAAAATTTTAAATTCTATTGTTTATTTTGTTTTAAAATGAATCTAGTATTAGTAGGTATTTTGCCTTATATATATGTCTGTTTTTAACAATCTCTCCTTTTTGAGTACGAAAAGTCATAAGGGGGAGATTGCAACAAACCAGAATTTTTAGCATTTAAAATTTTAGAGTTAATTTAATTCAGCATTGAAAAATTATGTTTATACTAATTATTCATTTAGAAATTGAAATCTGGTCTATTTAAACTTGGTTTTGTTTATGTTTATAACTGTGAATTTAAATTTTATATTTCAAGCTAATTAGTTGCTAAATTAAACAATATTAATATTTCAAACTAGTTGAATAAATTTAGTTTTGTTATGCAGATATGAATGGTTAGTTAAGTTTTAACGTTATTACCACTTCACTAATTGATATTTATTTGCTGAATATTTGAAACTAATTTTTGAAATATGAAATTATAATTTAACATGGGAATTTACTTCACTTTCTTTGAACTTGGTTTTTATTAGAATTTTGACACTTATTTTATTATTTATGTTGTTATTGCCTTAATTTTAGGCTTAAAATGCACAGAAACAAGCGATGTATCATTCTTTATAAGAATTGCTTTCTGTCAGTCTTATTATAACTCGCATAACAACTTTTATTTGGCTTTATATGAAGAGGCGCTCTTGAATCGATCAATTATCTCGCATTTTGTACCAAGATAATATTGACTGAAAACATCGAGATATCAATATCCCTGTTTGTATCTGAACCGATTCAGTGCTATAGATGACGAAGCTTTATTCTCTCTTCTTCTGAAGTGGTGGACGTTCACGTCAGACCAACCAATAGCTTCTTTGACTAACCATAGACTTTGGTGTATAATTTAAACATAATGAACATGGTCGTATGATTTCCTAAGCCTTAAAAAGAGTATAAGGTGTACCCATATGATTTTAAAAAAAGTACAACCCCGGACTTCATTTTGAAAGCACATGGTTGCTGTGGTAAAACAATATTGTTCATAGTAGGCTTATCCTGATAGATTGCTTGCAATGCGTGCTAAAGTATTTTTAAAAGAATTTCATACAATTAAAGAATTTACATATAAAAGTTCTATAAAATTTGAATACTTGAAAATTTTATTTCAAACGAAAACCTATTCACTTTGTACGTGTCTTGCCATTTGTTATATTTGTTCTGCAAACTCAAGACATGTGATGCGTTTCTTCTTCAATGTTTAGCAATAAGTCTCAATCTTGGACTCCAAAGATCAAAGCAAAGAAAAGCAGCACTCACCTCTTGAGTTCTCAATCATGTCTCTTCTCAGGTTCTCGCATGCATTACAAAGCATTGATGGCAAAATAAAAATTGAAATAGAAGCTAACAAAACAAATTTCTATTGAAAACCAAATTGAAGAGTAGAATCTGCAATCGTTTCTTCTCCTCCTGGCAAGTATTCTTTGCATAACTAATATTCCTCCACCGCCTGCTCCTTCACCAGTCACCACCCCACCCATTCGAAAACCCATCTACCGGCAGTCCACCAACAACCATCACCACACTTTTGTCCGCACTCCACTGTCCTCCATATAACAGTAGCCCTTCCCTCTTTTGGTTACTCACGGCCTCTCCCCCTAACAACTTCCACCGCCACCTTTCTCCACCCTATCAGCAACCCCACTCCAAACCTCGCTGCAAAACACTCTACGTGGCCACTCTCCTTTCCGCGGATCCACATAAGAATAGTTGGCCCCTTAAAACCAGCACACCACAAATCGATGTCAGCTTCTCTCTCACCTCTCCCCTTTGTTCACCACGTGACCTTGTCCCGAAGCCACCTCCGGCCACTCGGGTCTGCCGTCCTGTTCTCGTCTGTCCGTCCATGAACCTTCCAAGCTTCAGCCGCCACTTGTAATTGAAAAGAAAACACAAGATTAAAGCATTGTAGGAAGGTATATATATTTATATATGTATACATTGAGTTTGCAAGAAAGAAAATAATGCGCAAGACAGTTGCATGGTTGTAAGCTTATATGTAGTGGATCCGCATGTGTTAAAAATAAATGTGTTAAAAGTAACATGTGTTGAGATATATACACGTTAGTTTGCAAGGAAAGGCGGTGTATGTTAGCATTGTTCGTAAGCTTGTACGTGGTCATCTGTGGTTGCTGCAGTTGATGCAGGTCTTGACGGTGAAGAATTTGAAGACATAAAGGTGAGATCTCTAATTTAAGTTATTATTATTTTAATTAGTAATGGTTAATTATAAGCCATTGATACTTATAATTAGTTAACGATAATTGATTGCTGATGAATGGTAATGGTATGTGATTTTGTTTCTTAGGAATGGTTATGATATGTGATGTTTGTTGCTATTGTATGCGATGAACGTTCATGTAGTTAGAACACACCGGACACTAAGCGTTACTGAACGTAACACTCAGGAACAATTAAAGCGTTGTTTAATTGTTGTAATGTTAATAGATGAATTTAGTTTCATTTGATTGATTATTGATTACACAGACTGTAGTTGTGGAATTATACGGATAATTGGTTTAAATTTCCTTTCCATGAAGAATTTATTATTTAAATAATAATTGGAAATTAGTTTGAAATTAGATTTCAAATTATTGGAAATCTTAGTTAAGAATGACCAAACAACATTCGAAAAAGGTGAAAACGATTTTTGAACTGTTCCAACTAATTTTGGATGCTCAAAGTTTGTAACAAATTGGAGATTTTATTAAAGTGATTTTGAATTTTATGCAAACATTTGATGCCATTATTTTATAATAAATAATTAAAACAAGTTGGAATTTTTTTATTTTTTTCTATTAAGTGGAAATGGAACCTTGGAAATATTTTTAAGCTATTAAAGTTGAATCACGTTTTGAAATTTTGTAAGGAAATGATTTGAGTTGTGTGTTCTAACATTGGTTATGCAAGCAAATGAGTTTCATTATTCATAACTATCGATAAGTCAGGAAAACAATTGAATGAGTTTTGGGAAAATACAATATTTGAGAAAAGAGATTTGGAATACAGTTTTAAATTTAAATTATGGAAATTTAAATTGATTTTGAAAAGATTCAGATGATTTATAATCGTTATATAGCCCGAGTTGAACATATTGTGTAACGACCGTTTGTGAATAACGATTTTTAGTTTCAATTGGCTATAACTTGAGTGTTTTAAATCGGATTGACATGAAACGAGAAATACTAAATTTCTATTAATAATAGCTTTTGAATAGAAAAGAAATTTTCAAATTCTAACGTATGATTTTCAAGTTATGTTTAAAACATAATTGGAAAAGGTCGTTATACGTACAACTCGGCGACCATAATGAGAAATCGAATAAAACGGGTTTATAAAATTATTTAAATTTTTTGAAAATTATACAAAATCATATTTTATTATTCTAAAGCAATTGAAGCTAAAATATTTAAATTTCGAATGATTTTGAATCTGTTTGATTTATATAGCATTTTTAGTAACACTTTTAACGTATTTATAACGATTCTTTGAAAATAATCGGGTATAGAAGCTTATAAACCTTGAACTATTATTTAAACTATAAAACAGTTTGGTCAAACATTTTGAAAGGTTTTTAGAACTTAAAATATTTTGTATGAAAATTATTTAAATATTACCGATTTTAGGTAAGATATTGGAAGTTTGAAATTTTAAAAGGAAATGAGTTTGGTTAGAGTTAGTCTTCAAATACTCGATATGAAATTCCATGGTTATCAGAAAATATTTACATCATGATTATGCTAATATCGTTCGTCGATTTTATGAATTATTATCAAATATAAGTTGATTAAACTCAATTTAAACTTATGTTCGAATATCAATTGTTTTGTATCATCGTAAATGAGATTTTATTTCAAATAATGATTTGGTAAATGTGGAGAAAGGGTGACGTAGATTATGTTTTGAAATGTAAGATTGGTAAAACGAATATTGGATTTCAAAGAAGAATTAAGTTGATAACAAGATTTATGAATATATCCAACATTGATATTGTAATGAATAGATAAAGATTTGGAAGGAGATTTGAATTGAAAAACCTATGTAATCCATAGCTATTGTGTTAAAGTACGCTTATTACTTGGAAAGGCCAGCATTAGATATGGGTCCGAAAACCATTCCAAGTAATAATAGGACGTTATAAAGAAATTCAAGTCTTGTAAAACGACGAATGAAGACCAGAGATCTTTGGATTATTTAGATTGATGGTCGATGTCTCATATCGGGCCGTATACCTAAAACAAGGTTTTCGGATTGTTGTTCCATTCAAACCTAAAACGGACTTGTATGGATTGTGTATCTGACATTGTTATTGACTGCATAACACAGATTTCTGTTAATATATATCGAATTTGTGTCAGTGAATTTATTCTCATCTCTAAAACATATGAGCTTAGAGGTTATTTATTGATAGAAATCAGTGACATGTTGTGAAATGACAATGCGGCTGTAACACCCCACGTCCATTAATGTCACTCACTAAGGGAATGCATTAACTTCCAAGGATGTTTTAAGTGAATATAGAACAGAAAAAGTACAACAAGACAAATAATAAGTAGTACTTGAAAACTAAAACTTCATTTTATTGCAGCGGAAGTTAAACATGTTTATTACATCATAAAAACCATAAATCAGAGTCAAGTACAATATCCATCTTGATCAAATAAAATACATAATCCCATTACATAAATAGCCATTAAAAAGAGATAACAAGCTGGACTTTACTTCAACGGTCCAAGCTTTCCAAAGAGATGAAGCAATCCAATCAAACTCCACTAGAGCTGGGTCCAACCTGTGGACCTGGAGGGGGAAAAGGATAGAAATGGAGGGGGTCAGACATAAAGTCTGGCGAGTATGATAATTCTAACAATACTATTATCAAAATAACTAGACTAAGGCATAAGATGGAAGACAAGTAAATGTCTATGAACTATTTGGTATGGAAGAGAAGATAAAGATAACATGAAAGATAACGTTAAAGGCATACCTAATTACTAACGAATAATTACTACACTACACCGCACATTACTACACTGCACCGCACCAGTCACCCTAAAGGTTGGTCCCACTTGTTTCACACAGAAACTATATAAATAGCCTTACGTACCCCTAGCTGACTACATAGGTGCCGTCTGCCCCTATCTCCACTAGGTGTACCCCACTACCCACTTGCGATCGGCTCCCTACTCGTAGATACCCGTGCTGGCCCCACAGTGGGGTGTATCACTCCCCTAAAGTGGCATCCCGATACAACTGGAGAATGCACGACTTATACCTACACGATGCAACAACGTCTTACCTACCAGCCCGGGTCCACACACGCATATGAAACCCATTGGACTTGCGTTGCCACCGCTCCCCGTTTTGGCCTCTTATAGTCAAACCCAGTATGCGTGTCCCGTCCTCGACTTGGGTCGAGCCCACAAAGATACGTTTGGGTTACTGGTTGAAATGGGCCCCCACAAGCTACCCACCCAAGCTTGTCCACCAGTATATCCCACTTAACCCTCTTAGTCATGTTCATTTACATGTGTGTTTGGTTAAGTCTTACTAATCGTATTTCACATGCCACTAAGGGCACCCACTAGATTCCTCGTGCCACCCAAGGCACCTACTTAACCCCTATGCCCCACTTTACATGTTTATCTGGTTAAGTATTTCTTAATTCATTCAGGCCATAACCTCATAAAGACCTCTCACATTAGACTGGCATTTATGGCAGCTGGATTTGTCGGGCGGGTCCGGGCAGTCTTACACCATAAAAGAGTCTAACCTCGTGTCTTTACAACTGTTATACTTTAGTTTAGGCCTAGGACCTCTCACATTGGGCTGACATTTGTGACCACTGGATTTACCGGGCGGGTCCTTGTAGGTTTACGTCGCAAACGAGTCCAACCTCGTGTCCTAAGCATTGATTATCACTTATAATCTTTTACCCCAGTTTTAATAATTCCCTATTCAAATTATTAATTAAGTCCAATTTTAATGATGTCCATAATTTACTCAATTATGGCCATCCATTCATGGCATGCAAAATCATATCAATTGCACCCCAACATCTTTATATTAAATCCTTAACATTACCCCTACCCCACGTTTATACGTTCGCTTATTCAACGCAGAATATACGTTAGACTCGAATAGTCTAACTCATAGCACAAAAATAAATTATCACAACATATAGACAATTAAAATGAATCTAATCATAATAGGGGGAAACTTGCATAAACTACACATGTTAAGGATCTAAAGGTGTCAACTTGTTAAATGGCACAATTTACATGATATGATCATAACCCAAATTTATGTATAATCTTGCATATGGGGTTTTAGGCAACATAATGATGGTGTGAACTAGCATAAATTTCACATATGTCATAGCATAATTCTAGATGTCATAATAGATGTCATGGCATATGTTCCTAACTTTTACTAATCAACCTAAACTTGCATATGTGACTTGGCATATAGATCAACATAGCCCAAATAATATCAACATCATGATTTGATTAACATGAACTAATTAGCATAGATAATAACATCATGACTTCTTAACATGTATGATTCATCGTAACTTAGCATAGAAACTTTCAACATACATAACATCATCATAGCATGATTTACAACATATAGGATATCATCACCACATAGCATAGAATTTATAACATACATGATAGCATAAGGTTTACAACAACATATATGACAATTCACATCATCTAATCATAATCCATTCATGACTTAACCTAATTAATTTAGTAATAATCTTGTTAAGATCATCATACTCACAATTAGAGAAGAAAAAGAGTCGAATTAACGCTCCTTTGATGAAGAATCGCTGTTAGGCTTGGGTAGTTCTGCTTTGGTTGCTGTTCTTTATCTTTAATTTGATGGTGGCTGCACTAGGTCTCAAAATAACAGCATGACGACTATGGTCTTTGTTTATTTTCTGATTTTGGGTTTGTGTATAGGGGTCTTTTTATAGAGTTATAAATTAATTTAAGCCGTCGGATGTTCTAAGGGTTAATCAAAACTATTCAATTATGATAGGGTGATGTGTCAGCCCTAATGACTCAGCAAGGAGTCAGAATGGACTCAACAACACGGGTCAGCCTAAACCAGAAAGCTGTGCAGGCTCCAGCCTCGGCCTGGGCGCACTTGGCAGGTGCGCCAGTGTAAATATGTACTGGCGCACTTCCCAAGTGTGCCAGTGCATTTATATATTTTTTCCTTCTTTACTTTGCCACCAAACTTCGTTCATCCATAACTCTTTCATCCGGTACTCGTTTCCCGCAAACTCGGACTCTATTTCAACCAGAATTCCGAGACGAACACAATGGCGCAACCCGTTTCCCACAATTCTCATGTCTGAGATTAGTTATTCTTTAATTTGTAAATATTAATATTAACAGAATTACGGGGTGTTACATTCTCCCCTCCTTAAAGGATTTCGTCCCCGAAATCTTCAAGCCAAGAAGAATGTATATCCTAACATCAAATCGTCCATCTATTCAACCATCAAACACAGGCATCCATTGTCCTTATAGACTTCTAATGTTTTCATGTTTAAATGCATAGTGTGTGTATATGTCCCTTATCAAATGCAAAATCAGGCGGTGCACTGATTCAGTTGACCTCCTTAATGCAAACCATGATAGTGTCATGCGTCCATTATGTATGCAAAAGTTCCTTAATGCTACATATTATTTCTACATGCGTGCACAACCATTCACCAAAATGCGGTATCCATATGATAAAACAATCATCATACATCCATTTTACTAAATACATCCATTTATATGCAATATGCAGTATGAAGTGACTGAGCCGATCTAGTGCCTAATAGTGTGTGTATATGCGTCCACGAGCAACCACTAGCAAACACTTGCATCCACTTTGCATCCATCATACATAACATGTCTGAAACCCATGTTTCAACCATAGGATTATCCTATCTAAAGGTCAAGAATACTAGCGAGAGGATACTCTAAAGGTAAGATAAGTACAAGATAAGCGATAAAGGAGAAATTAAAGGACATACCCTCAAAAAGAAAAGGGTACAACGAACGCATCTTTTCTTCCGTCTCCCAAGTAGCGTTGCTCTCATCATCTCCCCATTGTACTTTGACTATTCTGACCTCTCGATTCCTCAGCTTCTTGATCTCTGACCCAAGAATGCGCATAGGAGCTCGTCGAATTGTCGCATCACGCTCGATATCCACCTCTCTAAGCAAGCTCGGCTCTACCACTTCCGCGGTCTCGTGCAAGCACTTCCTCAAATGTGACACATGGAATACGTCGTGTACACCACTAAGTCTCTCAGGCAACTCCACTCTATACGCCATATGTCCAATCTTCTCCTTAATAGGAAACGGCCCTACGAACCTTGGTGCTAACTTCCCAACGGACCCAAATCGAACAACGTTCCGTAATGGAGACACTTTGATAAAGACCATGTCCCCAACTTCAAACTCAAGATCTGTCCTCCTCTTATCCGCATAAGATTTCTGCCTATCTTGCGCTGCTTACATCCTCCTTCGAATCAAGTCGATCTTCTCCGAAGTCTCCCTAATCATATCGGGCCCAAGTAAGATCTTATCTGTAGATTCCCACCAACATGTAGGTGAACGACAAGGTCGTCCATAAAGAGCTTCGAAAGGTGCCATACCAATGCTAGACTGAAAGATGTTATTATATGCGAACTCCACCAATGGAAGATGATCTTCCCATGTACCCCCAAAGTCTAGGATACATAGCCTTAAAAGATCCTCTAGAATGCGATTCACCCTCTCGGTCTGGCCGTCCGTCTGAGGATGATATGCGGTGCTCAAACATAACCGAGTCCCTACCGCCTCTTGTAAGCTTCTACAAAATTCGCTAGTGAAAATAGGATCGCGGTCACTCACTATGCTAGAAGGAACACCGTGCAAACGAACTATCTCTCGGACGTACACAAAAGATAACCATGGAGCAGTCCTCTTACTCTTCACGGGAATGAAATGGGCGCTCTTAGTAAGTCTATCTACTATAACCCAAATCCCCATACTACCCTTCCTCGATCGCGGTAATCCATCCACAAAATCCATCGACACTCTCCCACTTCCATAGGGGAAACTCCAATGGGTGAAGCAACCCACCGGGTTTCTTTTGCTCCGCTTTTACTTGCTGGCACACCAAGCATCTAGCGATATACTCGGCCACATCTTTCTTCATACCGTCCCAAAACTCGTTTCATGTCCATGTACATTTTGTCCCCGCCGGGATGAATGGTCATCTTTGAATGATGTGCTTCGTCAAGAATGGTCTCCCTTAGGTCATCGTCTTTTGGTACACAAAGTCTACCGTCACTACGTAACCAACCGTTATCATCTAGGGTATACCTACGGAGATGGCTTGATGACTCCCCTCCTTTGAGCTTTTCTACTAACTCAACCAACTGTGGGTCGTCTCGCTGTGCCTCGCCAATCCGTCCCAAAAGTGTAGGTCTGACCTCCAAGGATGCTAGAAAACCGGGTACGAAGTCAACGGAAGGTCTAAAGTCAAACATTGAAATGAATTCTAAACTTCGCCGCTCAACAAACAAAGGACTTAAGGATAATCTTTTTCTACTTAAGGAATCTGCCACCACGTTACCCTTGCCAGGGGTATATGCTATCTCGAAGTCGTAGGATGCTAAGAACTCCATCCACCTTTGCTGCCTTAAGTTCAAGTCCTTTTGAGAGAATAAGTATTTTAGCGATTTGTGGTCAGTGAATAATTCGAATCTCTCGCCAAGAAGATAATGACGCAAGACTTAAGCGCGAAAACAATAGTAGCCAACTCTAGGTCATGTGTAGGGTAATTTTTCTCATGCGCTCTCAACTGCCTTCCACCATAGGCTATTACCCTTCCCTCTTGCATTAAGACTGCACCTAGTCCTGTCCCACAAGCGTCAATATAAACAGTAAATGGCTTACTCCCGTCTGGCAGCACTAAGACTAGGGATGAAGTCAAAGCTCTCTTCAAACGTTGGAACGCATCATCACAATCTACGTCCCATGTGAAAACTAGGTTCTTCTTCGTCAGGCGTGTCAATGGAGCTGATATCTTTGCGAAGTCTTTGATAAACTTCCTATAGTAGCCAGCCAATCCCAAGAAACTTCTAACTTCGGTAGCATTTTTAGGGACCTTCCAATCTTGGATGGCCACCACCTTCGCGGGATCCGCTGCTATCCGTTCCTTGGAAACCACGTGCCCCAAGAATCATACTTCCTTCCTCCAGAAGTGACACTTAGAAAATTTAGCTTTAAGGTTATGCGCTCATAGAGTCTCCAACACTTCCCGAAGATGTAGGGCATGCTCTTCTTCATCCTTAGAAAAGATCAGGATGTCGTCTACAAAGACTACCACGAATTTGTTAAGGTACTCCCTAAACACCCTACTCATCAAATCAACAAAGTATGCGGGGGCGTTTGTCAAACCGAAGGGCATCACTAGCCATTCATAGAAACCGTCCGGAGTCCTAAAGGCAGTCTTGTCAATGCTATCCTCAGCCACTCTCAACTGATGGAAACCAGTGGCTAAGTCCAACTGCGAAAACACTGAGGCGCCAACTAACTGATCGAAGAGATCGTCAATCCTCGGTAGTGGGTGTATGTTCTTCTTAGTAAGCTTATTAAGTTCTCTATAGTCCACACAAAGTCTATAGGACCCATCCGCCTTCGTGGCAAATACTACTAGAGCACCCCACTCCGATATACTTCGTCTTATGAACCCCTTCTCAAGCAACTCCTTCACTTGCTTATCGAGTTCCCTCCTTTCACGTGGAGCCATGTGGCGTACCGGCAAAGATACTGGTTTCGTATTATCCACAAGATATATTCGAAAATCTATCTCCCGCTTCGGAGGCAAGCCCTTCACCTCCTCAAACACATCCGAATATTCTCGGACCACTCTAACAGATTGTAGATTTTCCTCAGATGCGTCAAGCGATTCTAAGTAACTTAGCATAACGGAATTTATGGGATTACAAAAGATTTCGAGGGTGTTGCCAAGGCGAGTCACGAGCCTAACTACTCTCCTTTCACAATCAAGAACGGCCCCATTTCTGGATAACCAATCCATTCCTAAAATTAGCCCATAGCCCGTGAAGCCCAACACGTAAGCATCACATCTAAACTCAATGCTAAGTATAGAAATTTTCAAATCCAAACACATCATGGACAAATGAGCTGAGCCCCCAATTGGATTCAAAACAACTAAGGGATCCTCTACTGAACTGGTGTTCAAGTGCAATGATTCAACTAATGATGTAGAGATAAACGAATGCGATGCGCCCGAATCGAATAAGGTACGGACAGGATGATCAAACAGAAAAACTAAGCTTTCAACAGAAATGGTTCTACCTCGTTCTTGCAGCGGTGGGACCGCGAGAGCCTGAACTTGTCCCCTTGCCTGCCCTGGTGCCATAAGAGCCTGCACCTGTCCTCCCGAGGTAGCACCTGCCCTCTGCCCCTTCTTTGGGCAGTCCTTCACTAGATGTCCCGCCTCACCACAGTGGAAACAACCAGTCTTCTTTTTCTTTTGGCAATCCTTGCTGAGATGGCCTGGTGTCCCATAGTTAAAGCATTTCTTCTTTCCCTTGCCATTATTGTCTTTACCACCCTTCTTGTTTTGCTGTTGAGGTTTCTTCTGATCCCCTTTCTTCTCGGGTGCCTTATCAGCTTTAGCGCCTTTCTCCTCGTGCATGAGTGTCATGTCTACAAGCTTCTCGAAGGTGGCCCCTATAGGGATGTGGGTCATAGCCAACCCTTGCAACGGTTCATTCAATCCATTTACGAACCTCAGAGCCTTCTTCTCCGGCATGTTCACTAAGTCCAAGCCAAACCTTGCTAATTGATTAAATTTGTTGACATATTCTTTTACCTATGAGTTTCCTTGCTTCAATGCCAAGAACCTTTCCATATATAGATTTTCTTCTGCCCTTGAGAGAAACTTCGCCTCAAACCTACGCCTAAAATCCGCCCAAGAGTCAACAGGACGCTCCCCATTAGTGACTTCCCACCAAAATGAGGCCTCTCCCTTCATCAACCAAGCTGCTAATCGAACTTTCCTCCCTTCTTCTACTTCAAAGATTTCCAGCAATTCTTCCACCTCCTTAAGCCAATCTCTAGCTTCCACAAACGTTTCTGACCCTTGAAAAGGTTTTCCACCCATAGCCTTAAATTCCTTGCACGTCTTTGCAAAAGTATCAACGCGAGGAGGAGGAGGAACGGGTGCAACTGGTGGTGGAGGAACATTGGCCGGACCTGCGATTGCCCTAGCCTCTAATAGCCTCCTATACCATCCTGGTATCGTTACACCGTCAGGTAGGTTAAGATCTTCAGCCATGCTGAAACGAAAGAGGAAAGATTCAAAATGGAGAATTCGAAGGATAAAGATATATGACTATTGGGGATTATGTTTTTCTTAAAAAAAAATTTCCTCCTTGAATCACTCATTAAAACATGTTTTTGAAAACACTTCTTACAAAAATACTTTAGAAAAAATAGTTTTCCTAAAAATTTTATCTGTTCTGGTAACCTCAAGCTCTGATACCACGTGTAACACCCCACGTCCATTAATGTCACTCACTAAGGGAATGCATTAACTTCCATGGAGGTTTTAAGTGAATATAGAACAGAAAATTACAACAAGACAGATAATAAGTAGTACTTGAAAACTAAAACTTCATTTTATTGCAGCGGAAGTTAAACATGTTTATTACATCATAAAAACCATAAATCAGAGTCAAGTACAATATCCATCTTGATCAAATAAAATACATAATCCCATTACATAAATAGCCATTAAAAAGAGATAACAAGCTGGACTTTACTTCAACGGTCCAAGCTTTCCAAAGAGATGAAGCAATCCAATCAAACTCCACTAGAGCTGGGTCCAACATGAGGACCTGGAGGGGGAAAAAGGATAGAAATGGAGGGGGTCAGACATAAAGTCTGGCGAGTATGATAATTCTAACAATACTATTACAAAATAACTAGACTAAGGCATAAGCTAGAAGACAAGTAAATGTCTATGAACTATTAGGTATGGAAGAGCAGATAAAGATAACGTTTAAGATAACGTTAAAGGCATACCTAATTACTAACGAATAATTACTACACAACACCGCACATTACTACACTGCACCGCACCAGTCACCCTAAAGGTTGATCCCACTTGTTTCACACAGAAACTATATAAATAGCCTTACGTACCCCTAGCTGACTACATAGGTGCCGTCTGCCCCTATCTCCACTAGGTGTACCCCACTACCCACTTGCGATCGGCTCCCTACTCGTAGATACCCGTGCTGGCCCCACGGTGGGGTGTATCACTCCCCTAAAGTGGCAACCCGATACAACTGGAGAATGCATGGCTTATAACTACACGATGCAACAACGTCTTACCTACCAGCCCGGGTCCACACACGCATATGAAACCCGTTGGACTTGCGTTGCCACCGCTCCCCGTTTTGGCTTCTTATAGTCAAACCCAGTATGCGTGTCCCGTCCTCGACTTGGGTCGAGCCCACAAAGATACGTTCGGGTTACTGGTTGAAATGGGCCCCCACAAGCTACCCACCTCAGCTTATCCACCACTATATCCCACATAACCCTCTTAGTCATGTTCATTTACATGTGTGTTTGGTTAAGTCTTACTAATCGTATTTCACATGTCACTAAGGGCACCCACTAGATTCCTCGTGCCACCCAAGGCACCCACTTAACCCCCATGTCCCACTTTACATGTTTATCTGGTTAAGTATTTCTTAATTCATTCAGGCCATAACCTCATAAAGACCTCTCACATTAGACTGGCATTTATGGCAGCTGGATTTGTCGGGCGGGTCCGGGTAGTCTTACACCATAAAAGAGTCTAACCTCGTGTCTTTACAACTGTTATGCTTTAGTTTAGGCCTAGGACCTCTCACATTGGGCTCACATTTGTGACCACGGGATTTGTCGGGCGGGTCCGGGCAGGTTTACGTCACAAACGAGTCCAACCTCGTTTCCTAAGCATTGATTATCACTTATAATCTTTTACCCCATTTTTTATGATTCCCTATTCAAATTATTAATTAAGTCCAATTTTAATGATGTCCATAATTGACTCAATTATGGCCATCCATTCATGGCATGCAAAATCATATCAATTGCACCCCAACATCTTTATATTAAATCCTTAACATTACCCATACCCCATGTTTATACGTTCGCTTATTCAACGCAGAATATACGTTAGACTCGAATAATCTAACTCATAGCCCAAAAATAAATTATCACAACATATAGACAATTAAAATAAATCTAATCATAACAGAGGGAAACTTGCATAAACTACACATGTTAAGGATCTAAAGGTGTCAACTTGCTAAATGGCACAATTTACATGATATGATCATAACCCAAATTTATGTATAATCTTGCATATGGGGTTTTAGGCAACATAATGATGGTGTGAACTAGCATAGAATTTCACATATGTCATAGCATAATTCTAGATGTCATAATAGATGTCATGGCATATGTTCCTAACTTTTACTAATCAACCTAAACTTGCATATGTGACTTGGCATATAGATCAACATAGCCCAAATAATATCAACATCATGATTTGATTAACATGAACTAATTAGCATAGATAATAACATCATGACTTCTTAACATGTATGATTCATCATAACTTAGCATAGAAACTTTCAACATACATAACATCATCATAGCATGATTTACAACATATAGGATATCATCACCACATAGCATAGAATTTATAGCATACATGATAGCATAAGGTTTACAACAACATATATGACAATTCACATCATCTACTCATAATCCATTCATGACTTAACCTAATTAATTTAATAATAATCTTGTTAAGATCATCATACTCACAATTAGAGAAGAAAAAGAGTCGAATTAACGCTCCTTTGATGAAGAATCGCTGTTAGGGTTGGGTAGTTCTGCTTTGGTTGCTGTTCTTTATCTTTAATTTGATGGCGGCTGCACTAGGTCTCAAAATAACAGCATGACGGCTATGGTCTTTGTTTATTTTCTGATTTAGGGTTTGTGTATAGGGGTCTTTTTGTAGAGTTATAAATTAATTTAAGCCGTCGGATGTTCTTAGGGTTAATCAAAACCATTCAATTTTGATAGGGTGATGAGTCAGCCCTAATGACTCAGCAAGGAGTCAGAATGGACTCAACAACACGTGTCAGCCTGAACCAGAAAGCTGTGCAGGCTCCAGCCTCGGCCTGGGCGCACTTGGCAGGTGCGCCAGTGTAAATATGTACTGACGCACTTCCCAAGTGCGCCAGTGAATCTATATTTTTTTCTTCTTCTTTACTTTGCCACCAAACTTCGTTCGTCCGTAACTCTTTCATCCGGTACTCGTTTCCCGCAAACTCGGACTCTATTTCAACCAGAATTCCGAGACGAATACAATGGCGCAACCCGTTTCCCACAATTCTCACGTCTGAAATTAGTTATTCTTTAATTTGTAAATATTAATATTAACAGAATTACGGGGTGTTACAGCGGCATATTCAAGTTATGAAATGAGCTAGTGATGTTCAAAGCATGGATTATTGAGGCATACCTTTGTGTATATCATGACAATCGACGAACCTCACACCTCGGATTGATGGTAAACTAGTGGTTAGGTTGTTTAAATATACGTAATCTCTATTGATACTTGAAAGCTTCGGCGGTGGATCCACCTGTGAAACCTGAGGAAATAAAGTATATACGGTGTCCGCGTCTGGATGAAAACCAGGATATATACTTCGCGCTTTGTGTTCAGTGTCCGAGTCAGGATGTTAACCGGGAGATACTTAGCTTGTGTCCTCGATTAATCTTTCGTTCTAGGAACCATCATGTTGGAAACCCAATAACCAATACGAGCCATTCGCTTTGTTTGTAAACAATGTATGTGAGCATAGTTACTACGCTTGCTAAGATTAATATATTTATTTGTGAAATGGTTTTAAACACTATGCACTAATAATAATACTGAAAAAGTATTATCACGTATGAAAGCATTTTTGGCTATCATAAGGCAAAACTCGCCCGTTTGGTATGTGCTTGCATTGTGTGATGTGGGACGAGCTTATGATAGCTTCATTTTTCCAAAGTCGTTGCGAATTTATATTCCCAGGGATTCACCTGGAGTAAACCCATTCCGTGTTATCAGCATGGTTCTATGAATTTCCCAACTTTAAAATAAACCCTAAATAATAACTGTTTTGAGTTCTCACACTAGTCGCACGACTGACCTTGAGTTTATTGTTGCCACACCTAAACTCTGGGTGCGTATAATTTTTGCATGGGCAACTTGTAGTTTAGTTTGCAGGTTTAGTCATCAGAGCTGGATTTAGGTTTTGGAGCTAGAGTTATGTATGAGATTTTCTTCTTCCGCTGAAGACATGTCTGTGTTTTTCCGCTGCTCATATGTTGTAACTCTGATGTTCCTTGTAACTCTGATGTAATATTTTGTAATGATATGAAAAGTTCTGTTATTTTCTACAAATATGTTAGTACCCGTAACCGTCCGTCTTTATGAATGATTTAAGTTGGTTTAATTACCGGCGAGAATCAGACAAAAAGGCGGGTCATTACAGATAAGTATATCGGCAGCTCAATCCCTTTTAATAAAATCCATTCATTAAAATCTTCGTAACTAAATCATTTCATTGATTTAAAACTGACTCCGTTTACTAATCTTAACAAATCTCTCCTGTTTTCGTTACATTGAAAACATAGCCATTCACTTATTTCTTCATAATAGGCGTATTCACAAAACCCACTTCTTTATTTTCTTTATCTCGAAAATATTGCAATATTTTCACGAAAACCTCTTTTATTTCCTTTACTTTGGAAATATCACTATATATACTTATCCAAGTATAGGGTTCATCACCAAATCCTATATGGACCAAAATAATGTTATGTGGCATATTAATTAATATATATATATCCGACATTTTATTTAACTTCAACCTTTTCAAATTAAAGTTTACAACTTAACTTATGGAAATAATAATTCAATTTCCAACATCCATTTCTGTTTGAAACCAATATAACTTCCTGCTTCATATCTTCAAAAATCCATAGCCGCTTAGTTATCTTTTTGAATAAGTGCCTTTACAAAACCATATTATTTCCATTGTCTTCAAAATAGTGCTATATGCTTAACCAAGTGATATGTATAGTCACACATCCTACTTGGGCCAACAATGTCAAGTAATACATTGTTACTATAAAACCTAATGGTTTCATTTATATTTCTAAACATTGCAAATAAAGTTGCAATATCATTCTTATGGAAATAATAAATTATTTCCAACATTCTTCACCATTCCAAACTAGTACCATCTCTTGATGATAGCGAAGTCATCCACGTTGGGGTATTCTATTTGCCTCTTAGACCTTGATCGATAACTTTCTTATCTCAAGATAGATAAAAGTTTGAAACTCAAAAGTTAATATTAATTAAAATATCGTAAAGGCTCATTTTCTATTTCAATCAAATTATGGCTTTATAAACCATTCCTTACTTTTGAAAATCTCTTCCAATTATAATCATTTTTACTTGATTCGTTGATTAAGTAAATTGTTTGCTAAAATGCCAACTTTTTGCTTTAAAACTTTTATACAATTTAATTTATAACTTGGATTATATTACAATGACCCATTTACCAAATCCTTTGCCCAAAATCATTTAATATCTTATTATAAAACTTAATTTGGATTTTATTATTAAAGTCCAATTAATTCCTTTCTTTTACGTTAACGAAATCTTTCTTTAAATTACAACGTTTCATTTAATTCAATTCTTAAGTAAATGCTGAAGTCACCGCCTTAACCTTAAATCTCTTTTATAAACTTTGTTTATGAAACTTGGATTTTTTTTCTTTCCAAAATCCTATAATAAAACCCTTTACCAAATTCAACTACAAACTTACCGCAAGCTTGATTACCTTCTTAAATGATTTCAATTTAAAAGGTAATCTCCTCAATCATTATTAATTAAAATAATAATTAATTTCAACATTAACTGAAGTAAAAGTAATTTACTTCATTATTAACTAATGTAGAAGTTGTTAACTTCTTTATCTACTAAAGATAGAATAGTTATTCCTTTCTTATATTTAGTAAAATAATAATTTACTTTATTAATACTAAATAACTCGATAATCTCTTAAAACACATTTAATTAAAAGATTAACTAATTTTTAAAAACTCTCATTAAGTTTAATAATCGTTTATTAGAACTAACTCTATCAAATTAATTGAAAATAAATTAATCTAATAACTAATTTTAATTTTTAATGACCCTAATTTCTGTACTATCTGAGTTGACTAAATACACTACACGCCCACCCCAAATTGTACACAAATACGAATCATTATGGGTTAAAGAAGAAAGAGATAGAAGAAGAATAAAACGAATAACACAGAATCTCACATCGCAGCGAAACAAAATGTAATATATATATATATATATATATATATATATATATATATATATATATATGTATATATATAATAGCTTTTGGAATACAAAATTTTAACTATATATACATACCATTATCAGAGTACAACATTTGTTCATCGCAGCGGAAATAAATAATAATAGCTATCTGACGCTGAAGCCTCCTGCTCCAAGCTCCTTCAGGTATATCTGTAAACGCCTGAACTACTTGACTGCCTGTACAAATTTGGGCACCCAAGAGTTTAGGGTAAAAACAAAAAAAAAATAAACTCTGGGCCGGTCATGGGACTAGTGTGAGTAAACTCCAACCACTTGGTTTAACTTTTAAAAACCTTTTAAAAGTAAGGATAATCGTAAGATCGATCCACACATAAACACAGATGGTTTTTACCTTACGATAACCCAAAACGTTCTTTGAAATCAATATTATTTTGATATTATAATAATGTCCAAATCAAGTAAATAACAAAACGCTTGCATCTCACGCTCCACATACATAGTGTAAAATCAAAAACCGTAGGCGCTTATTGGAGAATGGATTCCAACTGGCAAGGTATGGGACCACCTTCTGACAGTGTATCTCTAGAGAGAAATACACCGGGTTCAACAAGAACACCTTGCTACCTAGGCTAAACATGACTGACCACTCACTTCGCTCAAGTGTTCTGAATGTATTGTCACTAATGGTTGGGATCAGCAACCGTTACCCGAAAGTGTAATAACCCGAAAATATGGGCCAGTTTAAAAATTTTATTTTGGCAATTTTAGCGAATTTTGAACATTTAAAATAGATTATTTTAAATAAAATCGACGAGAAATTTATTTTGAATAGAATTCGACGTATATATTTATATACGGCGTCGTTTGAATATAAATAATTATATATAACTATAAATAGAATTGAAAATGGCGCGGTAGTTCGATAATTCGATTTCAAACTTCAAATGAATGTACCGGGTGCAAAACAATCCGGATTTTAGTGAAACCAAAAATAATAGGATCTAATTGATAATATCTTTCCAACGAATCCGAAAAATTGAAATTTCATAGCGGGAATCAAAAGTTATGCCCAGATGAAAATTCAGAATAGTCGCTATGTAAATTATACATGGCCCAAAAAGTCATATTTTGCATACGGATGAATTTGGACTCGAAACCACTTCCATTGAGTTCAAAATGCCGTTTAGAACTCCGAAAAGTATAAGCTTCGATATATTCCGATATCCGGAATAGTGGCTATGGGCTGGTGTTGTTCGGTTAACAATACATAGCCCTTAAAAAGTGAAATTTTGCATACGAGCTCAGAATTCGATGAGATAAATTTTTATGGATTCATAATGACAAATTATTGTTATGTTCCAAATGGCGCGTCGAACGGAGTTAATATGTGGTCGTGCGAGCTGAAACAGTTTCGGGTAAAACGAGCAGTCATTTTACAAAGGAACATTATTGATACGACCTCGGAATTCAATTCTACTTTTTTTTTTTAGATTCGTATCATCTAATAATGGTTAAATCCAAGAGGGCTTGATTTTTTGAGTTAGCATGTGAGCGTGCGAGAAGAAAAGGTGCGCAAAAATCGCATTTTTAGAGCTTATCTGAGCATTTTTGTGATTTTTTTTGAATGGTCAAACGAACTCGGAATTCGACGAAACTTGTTTCGTTGGAATCGTCTTCACGTCTACTATCTCGTGTCCGAAATCCGCGGCCATCGGACATCGCTAGTGTTCAGGCGATACGCGAGAAACTAGCATATAATCACTTTTACTCCATTTTTCTCTTCATAATTTCATTTCTCTCTTCCTCTTCAAAAATTCAAAAATGGCGTCCACTCTCCCACCGCCGCTGCCCACCCTCCCCTCGGCCACCGCCGGCCTCCTCCTCCTCCTCCTCTTCCTCCTCCTCTCTCCGTTTGCAAACCCTAAGCCCCAAATCACCAACCACCACCACCGCGGCCACCACGGGCCCCACCGCCACCACCAGCACACTCCCCCACGTCCATCAGGCCGGCGCCCCCCCTCAGTCCACCCAACTCCGGCCGTGGGCCCCCCGGTCACCAAAAACTCATTTTACACTAATCGCCCGTTTTGCAAATAAGTCTCTGACCGTATTTCGCGAATAACTCCCAAGCCGTGCATTTCTAGCCAAAGTTCCTCAAAACCAAAATTGTAGAGCACGATATTCTCTTCGATTTGGTATATGATAAGTCCTATTTTGCATTGCGGAGTTATTGGGAAAACGCGTCCGAAGTCTGCTGTTCAAACACTGTCAAAATGCTGTCTTTTCGCGATTTCCGGCGAAATGGCACATTTTCGGCAAGAAGACCACTAGGCAAAAGTTGTTCAGAATGGCGTGCTTGTGCTAGAAAAAAAGATGGTGTGAAGATTGAAGCTCGTTTGCAAATTCTAGGACCCAAACAGCGAATCCGGGCGTTAGAAAAAAAGTGAGTTTTCTCCGTTTTAAAGCTTCTACAGTTTTGGCATATGAAGTTAATAAAAATATGATTTTTATGTTATAGAGATGATAAAAATATGATTTTTACATTATAGAAGTATTAAAGATTTGATCTTTATTATGTAAAAGGAGCAAAGATGTGATTTTTATATAAGTGGCGATATAAAAATATAATCTTTATTATATGAACACCGTTGTAAAAATAGAATTTTTATCTATATAGTAGTAGTATAAAAATGTGATTTTTATATACATAGCAACAATATAAAAATGTGATTTTTATATATATGTAGTGACTACGGGCGGTGAAAGTGACAAAAGGCGAGAACGACGAAGATTTCTACATAAGAAGAGTCGTGGCGTTTGGTTTAGCTAGTCGGTGAGAACTTCTCACTCAAAATCTCTCTTTCTAGTTATATATATATACTAGGATGCAGACGGTGTTTAGTAGCACCCGACACAATCGTCCACAGACCATGGACTTGTTTGATTGGTTGTGTAGTTGGTTAGATTATTTGGTTTGAATTGAATTGTTTGGTGAAATGGAATGTATTTGATTGATGTGTGAATGGCGTGGGCCTTCACTAGACTGGGGATAAGGCTAGGCCTCGTCCCGTTTCTAGTATCGTGCCGTTATGCCGCCGAAATTTTCTAAAATATGTTAAAAAAATGAAAATATCATTTTTATTGTGTAAATGAACTGAATAGGAATTCATGTGTTGAAATAAAATATTTTATCGTTAAAAATATAAATTTTAACGTGAATGTGAATAAATAAATATTTATAAACAAATCGACTGATTTGTTTATATACACTGATTTGACTGATATTGATTGGGTCGATAAATTTTACACATCGCCCAACTTCACAAACTAAAATATGTGTTTGTTGATTTGAAACCCCACACGGGTGTTGGGATGATATTTGGCGTACACTAATCCCAATTATTTAATTATTGTCGATCGATTGGTCGACAGACTGTGTAAGCGTCGATTATTTATATTTGATGCTTATGCAGTAGTATGGTGCACTTTGGATGATGGTTGATTGTTTATCAATGCTATTATATACATGTGTTGTATGGAATCCATATAATTAACGTTATATGGTGATTGATTGGGCCTCATTCCAATCGGGACAACAATGAATATTATAAAAGAAAATTCATGTGTTGAATATAAAAATAGTCATGTGTTGACGATGTTCATGTGTTGAGTGAAATATTTTAATAATAAAATTTACATCTTTATCATATTTAAAATTAGAACTACTTTACGGTTGAAGTCTAATTGGAAATCAAACGATAGATACCATAGTTTTATAAAATATTTTACATAACAAAAATAGTCATGTGTTGACAGTACTCATGTGTTGAGATTAGTCGTGTGTTGAAAGAAATATAGATTCATGTGTTGAATGGAATAAATATTCATTTGTTGAATAGAATAACGGATTTATTGAAATATATAAAGCCGTGTTGATTAGAGTTGCGCTATTTTGACGTGAAGGATATTTATATCGATTATATTCGTTTTTATAATGAATATAGGAAAGAAGTGATTTCAAAATATAACGTTTTGAAAATATTATCATTTATATAGTAATGATATGAAATATTCAATTTTGATTAGAAATTGAATATAGAGTTGAAATAGTTTTGAAAACGAAGTTAAAACGATTTATAAAATACGTTTTAAAAAGGAAATTGACGAAATATATATAATATATATATATTATATATAAAATGGCTTGAATAGAACGCGCCGCTCCGCGGCAGTTCGTGAATTTCGACCATTGACTTCGAATTGACGTTGCGGGAGATCCGATCGTCGGATTCTCCTAAAACCGGAACCGTTGGGTTCGTATCGAAAAGAGCTTTCCAATGAATATTAGAAATTCGAAATCTAACGGTTGGATTTGGAATTATGTCCAAATCAAATTTAAAAAAGGTCGTTGTAAGTGCAGTTCGATGGCCGTTGATGGAAATCGACTGTACGGGCCTTGATAAAATTATTAAAATATCAATAATTTGTGTAAAACCATAATATATGGATTGGAAAGAACTGGGATGAAAAACTCCATATTTGAAAAGATAAAAGGAGATTTTTATCGAAATGGATTAGTTTTGAACTAGAAATAAATAAATTGAATTTGAAAATGATTTTAAAAATAATCAATTTTCCCAATACGTGGATTGGACTGGAGTTGAATCGAAATTATCTTCGGGATATTTCGATGTTGGATTTCGTGACTATACAAATATTGTTATGGGGATTTGAAAGATATTTTATATCGTTATTTCCAACACGATATTTGTTGGTTTCAGAATTTGATATTGAATATAAGCCGATATATTTTCTATTCAGAGCCTTGTATTTAATATCAAATGTGATTTGGGTTTATCGTGAATCGTGTTTTAGATGACATTGGTTCTTTAACCCAGTTAAAGACAGGATATTGATTTTTGAAAAAGATTAAAGCTAAGTGGAGTTTTAATGAATCTTTAATTAGATTGAAAAGTGAATTGATAATTTAAATTATCAAATCTGAAAGGTGATCGAGAATGGAGTACCACCAGTTCTGCTCCAAAGCGATAGTTAAATCTTTAATTAGATTTGAACGTGAAATGGTAATTAATTTTACCGATAATACAGTGGTGTTAGATGTGGAGTATTACCAGTTTTCTCCATGGGATATATAGGTTGGGATTGGGAAATAAAATAAATAATTACTTCGGTGTGGTCCGTTAATCCCGACTAGTTTGAAATGATACCCAAAGGAAGATTAAAGAATAAATTTAGAAGAATTTATCTTGGATAAAATTAATGGGAACCTTTCCCTAAAAATGTGATTTTGTGAATGAAAGAATATTCTGAATTGGAATGAGGCGTTTGTTGTGTTTGTGTAACATTTGTTTATTATATACGTGGGTTATTCAGAAAGGCCGGGTTATACCCATTCTGAATAACCGATTCGACGAGATGTCGAAGATGAAGACGAGGTTGAAGACCGGAAGTCTTCACATCGTTTGGGTGATTACTGATGATCTTGATTGGGCTGTACACCCAAGATGAGGGAAACAGTTGGTGATCGTCCAGACGTACTTGGAGATGGATGGATATGCGAGGAAAGTGCCTCCGGTTTCGTTCAGACGCAGAACGAACTTGTAAATGGATTGTGTGTCTGACATTGGATTTTATTCTGTGTTGATTGATCTCTATTAAATATACATCTGTTTGGCAGCGGAGAATTTATTCTCTTGCTTAACGCCCTTCTCTGAGACGTACGAGCTCAGAGGTTGTATATCGATGGACATCAGTCGCATGGAGTGAATTGCCAATGTAGCATGCGTAAGTGGCAATTGATCAAGGCTTCTGTTGAAAAGCAAAGTCTTGTGGTTGATGATCAAAGCACGGCCTGTGTGGCGTAGCTTTGTGTATAGCGTGAATTCGCGAGCCTCACACCTCGGTATGAGTCAAAAACGGGATAGTGACTGCAGGGAGAGCACGACGTTTCTTTCTAGCTAAGGTGGTGTCAGTGACCTACCAGCCCTGACATTTATATACTTTTCACCTGTGTGGTTGTTGGATACGAGGCGCCTCGGATATAGGTCCGTAAGGACCGGGAAACGTGTGTTCAGGAATTGCCAATCCTCAAAAGTAAGAGAGGACCGGCCCTGAAGATCGAAGGATCATAGTGGGGTCCTGAGGCATTTGCTAGAGTGTCTCGAATCGGAGAGGAGCTTGCCCCTTGCCTCGGCTCATGACGGAAATCCAATTTCCAATACGTGATAGTGCGGTTTTATTTGTAGAACCTAGTATGGCGACATAGTGGTATGGGTCATTCATGCCGCCTATGATTGATATTTATGATTGAAATTGTTTTGACACTATACACCTATAATAGTATCAAATAATGTGTTTTAAACGTATCAAGCATGCTTTGGCTGTTATAAGGTAAAAACTCTATCCTCCGGCTTACGTTGCATTGTGTGATGGGACCTGGGTCTTATAACAGCTTCATTTTTCTTTATTTAGCATTGCGCTGTTTGTTCAATGCACTGGTATTCTTGGGAGGAAACCCGTTCCGTGTTATACGGTGTGGTCCCTTGATTTACCTAACTTTAAAACCAATATTAATAACTGTTTAGTTCTCACACCAGTCACATGACTGACCTGGAGTTTATTGTTTTAACCTAAACTCTGGGTGCCCCTATTTTCCGCACGGGCAGCTAGTAGTTTTGGTTTTGCAGATTTATATTCACAGGGTCCTGATTAACAGCTGGAACGATGCTCGGAAAGCTCTGTATCCGTGTATCACTTTCAGTTGTATTTTGTATTTTGTATATTTTTCCGCTGCTGTGTAATTTATTGTAATCTCTGATATTTATCGAATGTAATTTATTCACTTATACTCTGTATATTCTTGTATCTGATGGAATTGTTGTAATAACAATGAAATGTTCTTCCGTTTGCGTTTGTCTTGTTCTCAAAGTATCCGTGCTTTCCTTCACGGGGAAGTTCGGGTCGTCTCAGTTTGGTATCAGAGCTTTGGTTTACAGAGCTCGAGAACAAGACACATTAGAACCATACGAAAGAATTCATCAGATATTGGATTAGCAATATCCAATTAGAATTACTCGTTAGAGATAGGATCAGTAGTATCCTAGAACGAGTGCGAAGAGTATATTTTTCAAATGAAAACAATTTTGTTTTGAAAATTTAAATCTCTTTATACGTATTTGAATATTTATTTATTTTGAATATGGACAATCGAGTATATATAGATTTCGCGTATACGCGTCATGAACGTATATTCGAAGTTTTAATATACTGGGTAGATATAGAATCACATTCTAGACATCCGGGGATGATTCTGATGATGGTGCATCATCATCAGTATTCATATTCGAGTTTCGAAGGTGTGATTTTCTATATATTTCCATTAGACTGGTGTGAGAACCAAAACCTATATAGATAGATTTACATTGTTGTGAATTGGCATCAAAAACATGATTTTTGTATATGTAACAAAATTATGAATTTGAAACTCTAATTCACTAATTGATTGATGTTTGTGTTGTTTGTTCATTTGTTTGATAATTTTGAACCATTATGCCTAATTGAACCAAATATTGAATTGTATTGAAAATTGGTCGCATTTGCTTGCATATACATATACTTACATTGAACAGGTCATAGCAAGGAGGCTAGAGCAAAGAATAAAATTTGTTTTCCCGACAAATAGGTACATGTTTACTACATAATTTACTGTTTTGTTTGGGTGATGATGATTTTATGAGCCTATTGGCTAGCCGCTTGGCTTTTTCTTTTTGAGATCAGAAGGACTATATGGCAATTTCTGGATTTTCCCGTGCTCCCCGTACAAAAGAGGTTATGGCGAAATTTTTCGAAAATTTAGGGTGTTAGCCAAATTTTTGAAGAATTTTGAAAATTCTCAGAAACTGGAAAGTTGGAGAATGGAAGCCAGATCGAACGTAGAGTTGATTAATCAAACCACTTTCGACTTTGTTCCTTTTCGGGGACGAAAAGTTTTAAGTGGGGGAGATTGTAATAACCCGAAAATCTGGGCCAATTTAAAATTTTTATTTTGGCAATTTTAGCGAATTTTGAACATTTAAAATAGATTATTTTAAATAAAATCGACGAGAAATTTATTTTGAATAGAATTCGACGTATATATTTATATACGGCGTCGTTTGAATATAAATAATTATATATAACTATAAATATAATTGAAAATGGCGCGGTAGTTCGATAATTCGATTTCAAACTTCAAATGAATGTACCGGGTGCAAAACAATCCGGATTTTAGTGAAACCAAAAATAATAGGATCTAATTGATAATATCTTTCCAACGAATCCGAAAAATTGAAATTTCATAGCGGGAATCAAAAGTTATGCCCAGATGAAAATTCAGAATAGTCGCTATGTAAATTATACATGGCCCAAAAAGTCATATTTTGCATACGGATGAATTTGGACTCGAAACCACTTCCATTGAGTTCAAAATGCCGTTTAGAACTCCGAAAAGTATAAGCTTCGATATATTCCGATATCCGGAATAGTGGCTATGGGCTGGTGTTGTTCGGTTAACAATACATAGCCCTTAAAAAGTGAAATTTTGCATACGAGCTCAGAATTCGATGAGATAAATTTTTATGGATTCATAATGACAAATTATTGTTATGTTCCAAATGGCGCGTCGAACGGAGTTAATATGTGGTCGTGCGAGCTGAAACAGTTTCGGGTAAAACGAGCAGTCATTTTACAAAGGAACATTATTGATACGACCTCGGAATTCAATTCTACTTTTTTTCTAGATTCGTATCATCTAATAATGGTTAAATCCAAGAGGGCTTGATTTTTTGAGTTAGCATGTGAGCGTGCGAGAAGAAAAGATGCGCCAAAATTGCATTTTTAGAGCTTATCTGAGCATTTTTGTGATTTTTTTTGAATGGTCAAACGAACTCGGAATTCGACGAAACTTATTTCGTTGGAATCGTCTTCACGTCTACTATCTCGTGTCCGAAATTCGCGGCCATCGGAGATCGCTAGTGTTCAGGCGATACGCGAGAAACTAGCATATAATCACTTTTACTCCATTTTTCTCTTCATAATTTCATTTCTCTCTTCCTCTTCAAAAACTCAAAAATGGCGTCCACCCTCCCACCGCCGCTGCCCAGCCACCCCTCAGCCACCGCCGGCCTCCCTCCGGGCGCCGCACCCCCTCCTCCTCCTACCCTCCTCCTCCTCTTCCTCCTCCTCTCTCCATTTGCAAACCCTAAGCCCCAAATCACCAACCACCACCACCGCGGCCACCACGTGCCCCACCGCCACCACCAGCACACTCCCCCACGTCCATCAGGCCGGCGCCCCCCCTCAGTCCACCCAACTCCGGCCGTGGGCCCCCCGGTCACCAAAAACCCATTTTACACTAATCGCCCGTTTTGCAAATAAGTCCCTGACCGTATTTCGTGAATAACTCCCAAACCGTGCGTTTCTAGCCAAAGTTTCTCAAAACCAAAATTGTAGAGCACGAAATTCTCTTCGATTTGATATATTATAAGTCCTATTTTGCATTGCGGAGTTGTCGGGAAAACGCGTCCGAAGTCTGCTGTTCAAACACTGTCAAAATGCTGTCTTTTCGCGATTTCCGGCGAAATGGCACATTTTCGGCAAGAAGACCACTAGGTAAAAGTTGTTCAGAATGGCGTGCTTGTGGTAGAAAAAAATATGGTGTGAAGATTGAAGCTCGTTTGCAAATTCTATGACCCAAACAGCGAATCCGGGCGTTAGAAAAAAAGTGAGTTTTCTCCGTTTTAAAGCTTCTACAGTTTTGACATATGAAGTTAATAAAAATATGATTTTTATGTTATAGAGATGATAAAAATATGATTTTTACATTATAGAAGTATTAAAGATTTGATTTTTATTATGTAAAAGGAGCAAAGATGTGATTTTTATATAAGTGGCGATATAAAAATATAATCTTTATTATATGAACACCGTTGTAAAAATAGAATTTTTATCTATATAGTAGTAGTATAAAAATGTGATTTTTATATACATAGCAACAATATAAAAATGTGATTTTTATATATATGTAGTGACTACGGGCGGTGAAAGTGACAAAAGGCGAGAACGAGGAAGATTTCTACATAAGAAGAGTCGTGGCGTTTGGTTTAGCTAGTCGGTGAGAACTTCTCACTCAAAATCTCTCTTTCTAGTTATATATATATACTATGATGCAGACGGTGTTTAGTAGCACCCGACACAATCGTCCACAGACCATGGACTTGTTTGATTGGTTGTGTAGTTGGTTAGATTATTTGGTTTGAATTGAATTGTTTGGTGAAATGGAATGAATTTGATTGATGTGTGAATGGCGTGGGCCTTCACTAGACTGGGGATAAGGCTAGGCCTCGTCCCGTTTCTAGTATCGTGCCGTTATGCCGCCGAAATTTTCTAAAATATGTTAGAAAAATGAAAATATCATTTTTATTGTATAAATGAACTGAATAGGAATTCATGTGTTGAAATAAAATATTTTATCGTTAAAAATATAAATTTTAACGTGAATGTGAATAAATAAATATTTATAAACAAATCGACCGATTTGTTTATATACACTGATTTGACTGATATTGATTGGGTCGATAAATTTTACACATCGCCCAACTGCACAAACAAAAATATGTGTTTGTTGATTTGAAACCCCACACGGGTGTTGGGATGATATTTGGCGTACACTAATCCCAATTATTTAATTATTGTCGATCGATTGGTCGACAGACTGTGTAAGCGTCGATTATTTATATTTTATGCTTATGAAGTAGTATGGTGCACTTTGGACGATGGTTGATTGTTTATCAATGCTATTATATACATGTGTTGTATGGAATCCATATAATTAACGTTATATGGTGATTGATTGGGCCTCATTCCAATCGGGACAACAATGAATATTATAAAAGAAAATTCATGTGTTGAATATAAAAATATTCATGTGTTGACGATGTTCATGTGTTGAGTGAAATATTTTAATAATAAAATTTACATCTTTATCATATTTAAAATTAGAACTCTTTTACGGTTGAAGTCTAATTGGAAATCAAACGATAGATACCATAGTTTTATAAAATATTTTACATAACAAAAATAGTCATGTGTTGACAGTACTCATGTGTTGAGATTAGTCGTGTGTTGAAAGAAATATAGATTCATGTGTTGAATGGAATAAATATTCATTTGTTGAATAGAATAACGGATTTATTGAAATATATAAAGCCGTGTTGATTAGAGTTGCGCTATTTTGACGTGAACGATATTTATATCGATTATATTCGTTTTTATAATGAATATAGGAAAGAAGTGATTTCAAAATATAACGTTTTGAAAATATTATCATTTATATAGTAATGATATGAAATATTCAATTTTGATTAGAAATTGAATATAGAGTTGAAATAGTTTTGAAAACGAAGTTAAAACGATTTATAAAATACGTTTTAAAAAGGAAATTGACGAAATATATATAATATATATATATATTATATATAAAATGGCTTGAATAGAACGCGCCGCTCCGCGGCAGTTCGTGAATTTCGACCATTGACTTCGAATTGACGTTGCGGGAGATCCGACCGTCGGATTCTCCTAAAACCGGAACCGTTGGGTTTGTATCGAAAAGATCTTTCCAATGAATATTAGAAATTTGAAATCTAACGGTTGGATTTGGAATTATGTCCAAATCAAATTTAAAAAAGGTCGTTGTAAGTGCAGTTCGATGGCCGTTGATGGAAATCGACTGTACGGGCCTTGATAAAATTATTAAAATATCAATAATTTGTGTAAAACCATAATATATGGATTGGAAAGAACTGGGATGAAAAACTCCATATTTGAAAAGATAAAAGGAGATTTTTATCGAAATGGATTAGTTTTGAACTAGAAATAAATAAATTGAATTTGAAAATGATTTTAAAAATAATCAATATTCCCAATACGTGGATTGGACTGGAGTTGAATCGAAATTATCTTCGGGATATTTCGATGTTGGATTTCGTGACTATACAAATATTGTTATGGGGATTTGAAAGATATTTTATATCGTTATTTCCAACACGATATTTGTTGGTTTCAGAATTTGATATTGAATATAAGCCGATATATTTTCTATTCAGAGCCTTGTATTTAATATCAAATGTGATTTGGGTTTATCGTGAATCGTGTTTTAGATGACATTGGTTCTTTAACCCAGTTAAAGACAGGATATTGATTTTTGAAAAAGATTAAAGCTAAGTGGAGTTTTAATGAATCTTTAATTAGATTGAAAAGTGAATTGATAATTTAAATTATCAAATCTGAAAGGTGATCGAGAATGGAGTACCACCAGTTCTGCTCCAAAGCGATAGTTAAATCTTTAATTAGATTTGAACGTGAAATGGTAATTAATTTTACCGATAACACAGTGGTGTTAGATGTGGAGTATTACCAGTTTTCTCCATGGGATATATAGGTTGGGATTGGGAAATAAAATAAATAATTACTTCGGTGTGGTCCGTTAATCCCGACTAGTTTGAAATGATACCCAAAGGAAGATTAAAGAATAAATTTAGAAGAATTCATCTTGGATAAAATTAATGGGAACCTTTCCCTAAAAATGTGATTTTGTGAATGAAAGAATATTCTGAATTGGAATGAGGCGTTTGTTGTGTTTGTGTAACATTTGTTTATTATATACGTGGGTTATTCAGAAAGGCCGGGTTATACCCATTCTGAATAACCGATTCGACGAGATATCGAAGATGAAGACGAGGTTGAAGACCGGAAGTCTTCACATCGTTTGGGTGATTACTGATGATCTTGATTGGGCTGTACACCCAAGATGAGGGAAACAGTTGGTGATCGTCCAGACGTACTTGGAGATGGATGGATATGCGAGGAAAGTGCCTCCGGTTTCGTTCAGACCCAGAACGAACTTGTAAATGGATTGTGTGTCTGACATTGGATTTTATTCTGTGTTGATTGATCTCTATTAAATATACATCTGTTTGGCGGCGGAGAATTTATTCTCTTGCTTAACGCCCTTCTCTGAGACGTACGAGCTCAGAGGTTGTATATCGATGGACATCAGTCGCATGGAGTGAATTGCCAATGTGGCATGCGTAAGTGGCAATTGATCAAGGCTTCTGTTGAAAAGCAAAGTCTTGTGGTTGATGATCAAAGCACGGCCTGTGTGGCGTAGCTTTGTGTATAGCGTGAATTCGCGAGCCTCACACCTCGGTATGAGTCAAAAACGGGATAGTGACTGCAGGGAGAGCACGACGTTTCTTTCTAGCTAAGGTGGTGTCAGTGACCTACCAGCCCTGACATTTATATACTTTTCACCTGTGTGGTTGTTGGATACGAGGCGCCTCGGATATAGGTCTGTAAGGACCGGGAAACGTGTGTTCAGGAATTGCCAATCCTCAAAAGTAAGAGAGGACCGGCCCTGAAGATCGAAGGATCATAGTGGGGTCCTGAGGCATTTGCTAGAGTGTCTCGAATCGGAGAGGAGCTTGCCCCTTGCCTCGGCTCATGACGGAAATCCAATTTCCAATACGTGATAGTGCGGTTTTATTTGTAGAACGTAGTATGGCGACATAGTGGTATGGGTCATTCATGCCGCCTATGATTGATATTTATGATTGAAATTGTTTTGACACTATACACCTATAATAGTATCAAATAATGTGTTTTAAACGTATCAAGCATGCTTTGGCTGTTATAAGGTAAAAACCCTATTCTCCGGCTTACGTTGCATTGTGTGATGGGACCTGGGTCTTATAACAGCTTCATTTTTCTTTATTTAGCATTGCGCTGTTTGTTCTATGCACTGGTATTCTTGGGAGGAAACCCGTTCCGTGTTATACGGCGTGGTCCCTTGATTTACCTAACTTTAAAACCAATATTAATAACTGTTTAGTTCTCACACCAGTCACGTGACTGACCTGGAGTTTATTGTTTTAACCTAAACTCTGGGTGCCCCTATTTTCCGCACGGGCAGCTAGTAGTTTTGGTTTTGCAGATTTATATTCACAGGGTCCTGATTAACAGCTGGAATGATGCTCGGAAAGCTCTGTATCCGTATATCACTTTCAGTTGTATTTTGTATTTTGTATATTTTTCCGCTGCTGTGTAATTTATTGTAATCTCTGATATTTATCGAATGTAATTTATTCACTTATACTCTGTATATTCTTGTATCTGATGGAATTGTTGTAATAACAATGAAATGTTCTTCCGTCTGCGTCCTTTTGTGTGTTGTTCTCAAAGTATCCGCTCTTTCCTTCACAGGGAAGTTACGGGTTCTTACAGAAAGGGTTAACATCGAAAGATTTAAGAAGCAAATGGATTTTCTCTAGATCAGGTGACAATACACCCTAATTGGGAGCTACCCACTTAGCCATGCGACCTACCTGATTTTTTACCATTTCCCGGTTGTAAGGCTTGATTCCACGCTTATCTTTTGACATGCCATATCTTCATTTACTTTGAATGTCACATCATCAAACCCGCAAAAATCATTTATTGACTTCCCTAAAAATATCACGCATATAAAGCTAAGAGAAACGAATTCCTATACCACCAATGTTGTACGTCTGAAGATATCAATATAGATGATCTTTTAGGCATACTCTATCAGACATTCGTCCATACAAGTTGTCCTAGGACTGGACAAACCAAAGGTACTATTCCATCAATCCATCTTAGGCAATTTATACCTAGGATTAATAGAACAACCCTTGCACTAACTCCATCTTCAATTGTCTTCAGCATATTTGATTCACAATGCTTATTCCAATAATGAGTGGTTTACAGATAATAAACCCAGTCCCTATCTCTCTATATTGACATTGGAGATGATCCAAAAACTTTGATAGTCAATGATTTAACTATCAAAGGAAAGCATCCAAACAATCAACGATCCTATTTCCAAATGGAAATTCTACTGATCAAGCATCAAGCAATACTGAGCTCTTTTAAATCAATTTCTTAATAATTTATTCCTTTGCCCAATTTTATCTTCAATATCTTTACCTAGATATTTCTTCAAACTCGTTTAGCCTCTCACGATTCTTGGAAAAACATTTCCATCTATCATAAATATTTATTTTCTGAATTTAGAAAATATAAGCATTGGAAAACATTTCCATATATTCACAAATTACTATTCTTCCATATTCATCAGTCCCTATCCGTAAACTAGTAAGAGAATAACTCCCTAGGTATTAACCCCAAAGGCCGAAACAACATCAGATTGACGCCCAGAAAGCCATTCAACTCGACTAATCTCCAGTCAGTTTCTAATTTTTTATTTCTTAACTTCTTGTCAACAAAATCATTTCAATCATCAAACCATTTGCTCTTAAACAATCATTCACTTTAAAACGTGTATACGTTTATCCTTCCAATTTCTCAAGAACTAATTTTATAAATTCCCTTTTTTTCTTTCAAAAGTTCGTTATACGTTTATTCGCTTATTAAATTCTATATATAATTGATAAGTCGATTTCTAATTATCAAACTTTCTTGAATTTTCTATCTCCCTAAATTTCCGGGGAATTTCGCCAGCGTCTGCTTTGTACGGGTCACTCGGTACAACTACAAATCGCCTCTTTGGGCCTTTTCCATCCAAAAAGAAAATCAAAAGGCTAAGCGGCTTGCCATAGTCCCATAAAAGCTCATATGGAATTGAATATGTACCCCTTTTGTCATGCATTCAATTGATTATCTTCCATTAGATTCATTCTAAACCTATTCGAACATTTATTCAACCATTCCCAATTTGTTCCAAAATCTAATCGTTTTTAACTCAATTCGCAAATTTATTCTTCAATTAGCTCTTTTGCCTATTTCACTTTTGTTTGAACATATCATGTTCATATATATATATATACATATATATATATATATATGTGTATGTATGTATAAAATTGCTTATAACCAATCAAATTCCAATTTTTTTAATTCAAGTTTCATATTCGATTTTGAATAGGAATTCACTAATCTTTTTCATTTTATCCAAAGTTAAACTTGATCCAAAACTCAATTATCTAATTATTCTTCTGCTTAGTTAATTCTATTCAATAATAAATATCTGATTTTGTTTGAAAAATCAATTCATTTAATTCACTTGAGTTCATATTTATTTTATAACTCAAGTCTGGAATTTTCTAATGGAAATCTAATTTTTATTTGCTTAAAATCTGTTTATTTCATTAAATAAACTGTTATGGTTTTTAAACGATTATAGCGCTATTTTTCTGAAAGTTCGATTTTGACATAACTCAAAATTTATAAGACGAAATCCATATTTTTCTCTTCCATTAGAAAACAATTATTAAATAGGTCTCGATGATTCTTGTTTCAAAGAATTCCGACTTAAATTAAAGTATATATATTCATTTGAAGTTCGAAACGTCAAATTACGAACTAGCACGCTGCGGCGAGTTCGTTTTAATTATATTTAAATATAAATGTTAAAACTTTGTTTATTAATAAATTTCAATCTCATTCTTCCATATTTTAAATATAATTTAAAGCAGCTTTTCCAAATCTAACTTAAACATCTGATATCATCAATTATTTCGTAATTCAGTTAAAAATTTATTTACAACTTTATCTTCCATATTAAGTTCCATTTCTTTGGAAATAATTAGTTTTATAAAATTTGATATGAATTTCAATTATAAATTCCATGGATTTTACTCTATTCAGTTTATATTCCAAATTCTAGAATAAAACATATTGTTCCCTTTTCGAAACGATTTCCAATGCCTTTTGAATTCATGCTTGAATTTATATTTCCAAATTATCCTATGATAATTATCTCACTTTATTTATAAACATCATTTATAAATTACCTCCTTGATTTATACGTTAAAACAAGTTCCATTACAAAATCTATTTGAAATCCGATTCTTATTTTGGAATATTTTATTATTATAACTTATATATACAATTGTAGAATTTATTTCCATTTTTGATTCCAGTTTCTACCTAATACAATTTGAATATCCTATCTGGAAATAATTTATATAAATCCAACATAGTCGGATTCCAATCATAAATCCGTGTGGATTTATTTTAATTCAATTTACATTCCGAACATCGGAATGTATTTCATTGTTTCTTTTCGAAACTAATTTCGATTACCATTTTTAAATTCACATTTGAATTTACATTCCCCACATCATCCAATGAAAATTATTCAGTTTCATTTATAAACACTGTTTATAAATTCATTACTTGTTTTTATTATTCTAAACAAGTTAATATTGCCTAGTCCATTTGAAATTCAAATTCTATTTTTGAAAAATTGATTTTCCCTTTTAAATCTCAAAATTCCTTTTCATTTCACTCGAATATATTTTTACGGTATTTTAACAACCTATACCTAGGGCCAATACGATTCAAACATCCAAAACACACAATCATCAATCACAGGTTTCCTAACACATCATATACGATAATATATATGCAAACCAACAACAATAAATTTTAAGGAATCCTATTGGATCCCTCTAGCTATTATTTCCTGCATCCACATATGTTAGACAACATAAATAATACCCATCCTGCTTCAAGGCAGGATATCGCGGTATAGAAGGTCATCCACTATATATATATATACACACACACACACACACACACAAACACATATTGTGGGGCGCATAGGGAAATCATTCGCTAATGGTACTGTGGGGATACCAATATATATAATAGCCACAACCACCAAGCCTTAATATGACTAATATATATATATATATATATATATATATATAGCCACAATAATATTTCAATGCATCCAAATAGTCAGCAAACAACAAATAAAAATTCGTTTATAATAAAATTATAAATGAATCCAGCGAGTGAGTTTACTCACCTTGATTTTCATTTTTGCTGAATTCCCGATTAATTTCTATATCCTGCGGCTACGAATCTACTCAAGTAAACCTATCACCTATGATCATTTATTTTTATTTAACGATTAAACCATTACTGATTTAAATTAACTTACTGAAACAAACCAACAAATTCTTCTAAGTACTTAAATTCGTAAAAACGAATACCTCGCAATCGATCGACATTTCACTGCCCTACTTCACTCCATCATCCACTACTTTCCATACAAACTTTCCTCCATCGACAAGCAGACCTGTCATGCTGAGCATCACCATCCCCACATATCGCTTGCCACAAAATCATCATTGCAATGACCATCTACTCCCATTAGTATTCTTATTATCTAGACCAACTTTTCCAAATGGCGGGCCACGCCTGCATTTACCATCCATAAAAAACAAAGATCTAACTCCTCAATCCCCACTATCAAACTTCCCCCAAACCATCCACTATCGCACTTCCTAAATGCCGCCTCATATTGTAAACTTCAACTTCCTCCATTTTAAGCAGTTTGAACCTGCTCAGCAACTAACCCCAAATCGTGACTCTCACCTGCTACTCTTTCATCCACTTCTTGATGAAAACTACCCAAATTCATGTCGTTCTTCATGTCCGAGCAAGCCCCTTCCATTCGAACTAACAATGTCTATAACAACCCAGAAAATCAAAATTAATTTAAAAAAAAATATTTTTGCAATTTTAATGTATTTTGAATATTTGAAATGATTTATTTTAAATAATAACGACTAAAAATTTATTTAAATAGAAGTTAGAACGAATTTTTTTAATCTAACGATAAAAGGAGTTTAAATGGAGCGGTAGTTTGAAAATTTGATTTCAAATTTCAAATGAAAGTACAGGAATCAAAATAAACTGGATTTTAGTGAAACAAGAAATATTTGAATCTGTCTAAAAATATCTTTCCAACGAATGTGAAAAATTCAGATTTCATAGCGGGAATAAAAAGTTATGTCCAGTTTAAAATTTGAAATAGTCGCTATGGAACTTAATATAATATAATATATAGCCATTTTGCAAACGACCTCTGTTTTCGATGAGACCACTTTTGTTGGATCTGGAATGTCAAATTATTGCTAGGTTTCAAATTTCATAATTTGTGGATTTAATATGTGAGCGCAGTAAATTTAAATGTGTTTGGTAATTTAAATTTGAATTGGATCGACTAGAAAATGACCATTTTTCAAACGGTCTCCAAATTCGATGAAATTAATTTTATTAGGACTGTATCGTCAAAACATAGCTAGATTTATTTTTTCGGATTTTTTGAAGTCGGTATGTGGCCCCGATGAATTAAAATATACGTTAAAATTAAATATATATTGATTTATACTTTAGGTTCAGTGAAAACTGAATGAAACAATCGAATTGGCTTACGAAACATATCTTGTTATGTTCGGAATGGGGGTAATTAGCTAGAGGCGACAGTCGTTGGGCTCGATTTGAAGTTCGTGTCGTTAAATAGATAATAAAGAAATTAATTAATATTAATAAATATATATGGACTCAAAATAAAGGGTCAAAACATAACATCACTTCAAACGCTTGGTCAATGCCCTCCTTCAGCCGTAACAGACGATTTCGTTGGCTGCTTTCTTTCCAAATAAAATCCATTCATCACGTTCGAGATAATTCGAATTAGCTTGTGAAACCAAAACGAAATTCATCGTTCGTCGTGAGATCTTCCTTTTGGCACGGCTTTGATCGAGTATGGGTTAGCAGCTTGTTCTATTTTTGGGCTTCAACTCGAGCAATTTGTACGCAAATTCAAGCATTAGGGCGGAATCGAGTGGCATGGGTTTTTGGACGGTGGAAGCGCTAGTCAACGCACAACGAATGGTGTGCCTGGATCAAACTCCGATCGCCGGAGTATGGAGTGGTGGCGAACCCTAGATTCGGATGAAGGGGTTCGAATGTTCTGGTTTGACGCGAGGAAGAAAGGTGAAAATTAATAGTGAATTTTATTTTTCTTTATTCTTTCTAATGAAATTAGTTTATTTAATATAAGTGAATTGTAGTTAATTTTATATGAAAAGCTATGATAACAATGTAATTTATATAAATAGCTTTATATAAAAATAATATAAATATACAAGGTTTTAAAAGTAAATATACATGGTTTTAGAAATAAATATACAAGGTTTTAAAATTAAATATACATGGTTTTAAACATAAAAATATGATTTTTATAGAGAAAATTGATTTGTAAAAATAGGATTTTTAATATATGTAAAGTTGAAATAAAAATAAGATTTTTACACATTAGTTTTGAAATAAAAATATGATTTTTAATACATAGATAGCATTATATAAAAATGTGATTTTTACTATGAATAGCGTGAAAAGGGTTGCGCTGGAATTTCAGGCAAATCCAAGCCGTTCGGAAAATCAAAAATAGAACAGAGGAGTGGAAACCCAAGGTGAGAACTTCTCACTATTATTTTTGTACAGTTATTTAAATTATTTTGTAACTGCATATATGAACTGCTCCCCGTCGTCCATAGACCATGGACGGCTTGTTTGATTGTACTATGTTGTGGAAATTGATTGTGATTGTGATGTGAAATGGAAAATAAAATATTCATGTATTGAATACAATATTTTATCGTTAAAATATAATTTTTAACATATATGAATAAAATAAACATTCATTTACAAACCGGACAGTTTGTTTATGTACACTTATTTATCTGATATGGATTGGGACGATAACTTTTACACATCGCCCAACTGCACAAATAATAAACAGTACTTGTTGTTTGAAAACCCCACATGGGTATTGGGATAATATTTGACATACATTGATTCCAATAATTAGTGGTATGTCAATCAATGGGTTGACAGACTGTATAAGCATTATTTATTTGTTTTAATGCTTATATAGTTATAGAATGCACTCTGGATGTTGTATTAATTTTTAATGATTATTTATCGTTATTATTGTATACATGTGATGTTGAAACCCATATAAATAAAATTATATGGTAATTGATTGAGTCTGATTCCAATTCAGAATTACCGAATATTTTAAAATAATATTCTAAAAATATTGAAATGTGAAGCCGTGTTAAGTAGTTAAACACCATTTTAACACGAACGGGAATTTGGTCGATTTTATTCATTTTATAATGAATATCGAAAAGTGATTTCAAAACTTGATACTTTGAAAATATTATCATTTTAATATTGAAATGATATGGAATGTTCAATCTGGATTTGAATTTGAAAATAACATTGAAATCGATTTGAAATGAATTTAAAACAAATATATATGGAATATTCAATTTGGATTTGAATTTGAAAATAAAATTGAAATCGATTTGAAATAAATTTAAAATGAATATATATGGAATATTCAATTTGGATTTGAATTTGAAAAGTGAAATTGAAATCGTTTTAAAATGAATTTAAAACGAATTTATAATGGAGTATTCAATTTTGATTTAAAATTGAAATGGAAGTGGAAATCGTTTTTAAAAATGAATTTAAAACGATTTATAAAATTCATTTTAAAAGGAAATCGATGAAATATATAATATATATCATAATGGCCTGAATAAAATGCGCCGCGCAGCGGTAGTTCGCGAATTTCGACCATTTACTTCAAATGGACGTTACGGGAGATCCGACCGTTGGATTCTCCTAAAACAAGAACCATTGGGTTCGTATCGAAAAGAAATTTCCATGAATATAATAGATTTGAAATCTAATAGTTAGATTTGGAGATATGTCCAAATAAATTTCAGAAAAGGTCGCTATGGATGCAGTTCTGTGGCCGTTATTGCAAACCAACTGTACGGGCGATAATAAAATTATTAAAAATATGGAAAAATTATGTAAAATCATAATAAATTATCGGAAAGATTTTGGATGAAAAATTCCTGTTTGAAAAGATAAAAATATATTATTTATTGAAATGAACTAGTTATTAACTAGAATAATAATTTTATTATTTTTATAAATAAATAAATTGGATATGAAAATAGTTTTAGAATAACCTAATTTTCAAATGATTAAATTGGAATGAATTCGGAATGGAAATAATCTTTGGAATATTTCGATATTGGATTTTTTGATTATACGGATATTGTTGAGGAATTTAGAATATATATATATGTATATATATCGTTATTCCAATATGATATCCGTTGTTTTAGAATTTGATATTGAATATAAGCCGATATATTTTCTATTCAGAGCCTTGTATTTGATATCAAATTGGATTTTGGGTTTGTCATGAACGGTGTCTTCATTAACACTGTTCTTTAACCCAGTTGAGAAAAAAAATAAATCTTTAAACTAAGATTTAGAGAAGTTTTCCAACTAATTAATATTTAATTGGAACTGAATAAAAGAATTGGTTTTGGGTTTATCGTGAATGGTGTTTCAAATAACACTTGTTCTTTTACCCGAATAACAGTGAAGAATATGATTTGGAATTTATAATCTTTTAATTAAGATTTATTGAATTTCCAAAGTAAAGATTTTCAATTTAATATATTAAATTGTAATTGAACGGAATTCGATTTGGTAATAGTCGAGATGAGCTTCTGTGGAGGAAGACTGTTAATATATGTAGAATTTAAAAGGCTTTATCGTTATTCCATTTATATTATTAGTAGGATATGGAAACTGATATCGATATATATATATATATATATATATATGTATATATATATATATATATATATATTGATCTATTTTCATGAAGATTCCATGGTTAATGGAATGTGATTTTTGGTTTATCGTGAACTATGTTTTAGATGACATTGGTTCTTTAACCCAGTTAAAGACAGGATTACATGTCTAACATTGTATTTCGATACTGTATTCATTGATCTCTGCTAAATATATATCTGTTTGATGGCGGAGAATTTATTCTCTTTCTTAACACCCTTCTCTAAGTCGTACGAGCTTTAGAGGTTATATATCTGCAGAAATCAATGGTACAGTGTAGATTGTCGATGCGGCATGTTTGATTTCCCAAAGTTAATAATAATCATTATTATTGATTTTTGGGAAGATTAAAACTAAGAGGAGTTTTAATGAATCTTTAATTAGATTGAAAAGTGAATGTGATAATTAAAATTATCAATTCAAGAAAATGATCGAGAATGGAGTATCACCAGTTTTGCTGTAAGCGATAATTAAATCTTTAATTAGATTTGAACGTGAAATGGTAATTAATTTTTATCGATAACACCGTGATGTCAGATATGGAGTATTACCAGTTTGCTTCATGGGATGAATAGGTTGGCGTTGGGAAAATAAACAAATGATTACTTCTGTAAGGTTCGCTAATCCCGACTAGTTTGGAAAACCTTAATTTGGTTTAGAATTGAAAGGATAACGAAAGCTTTTGTAATGATATCCAAAAGAAGATTAAAGAATAAATTTAAAAGAATTTATCTTTGATAAAATTAATGGGAACATTTCCCTAAAGATGAGAATATTTGAATAAAAGAATATTCTGGATTGGAATGAGGCGTATGATGTGTTATTATAACACTTGATTATAAGATACGCGAGTTATTCGGAAAGACCGGGTTTAACCCATTCTGAATAATTGATACGACGAAAAGTCAAAGAGATTGAAGATGGTGCAAGATCGACGATCTTCACATCGAACGGATGGGTTGCTACTAATGGAAATGATTGGAGTAGCTACCTTGAAGGGGCTACAGTGGTGGCCGTCCGAATGTACTTGTTGATTGTACGGATATGCAAGGGCCTCCCTCCTGTATTGGACATACGGGACGAGGAATAAGGTGCCTCCGGTTTCGTTCAGACCTAGAACGAACTTGCAAGTGGATGGTGTATATGACATTGTATTCCTTTATACTGTATTCGTTGATCTCTGCTAAATATATATCTGTTTGGTGGCAGATAATTTATTCTCTTTCTTAACACCCTTCTCTGAGACGTACGATCTCAGAGGTTATATATCGGTAGAAATCAGTGGTACAATATGGATTGATAGTGTGGCATGCTGAGATGCAGTGATCCAAACGTTTGTTGAAAAGCAAAGTTTGGTGGATGATGATCAAAGAACAGCTTTAATATAGCACAGCTTTGTGTAGCGTTAATTCGCGAGCCTCACACACCAGTATGGTGGTAAACCGATGGTTAGATAAGTATACTTTAGAGATGAGGATAGACATCTTGTGGGTTGTCATGGATTCGGTCAACCGAGGTTACTGGGTGTGGTCGCTCCACACCAGTAGGGGTAGGGCACACCCTCTGATTCCCAGATGGATAGAGTTAGCGGTGTTTTCTAATACTTGGACGTAAGCCGTGGTAACTTGTTTCCTGGATAGCGCGGATGTGCGTTACGGTGTTTTCGCATGCCTGCGATGTAAGCCATTGGGTATTGCACTACATGATAGATCTTTCGAATCATGAGCCACCAGTATGGAAATCCAAACTTCCAATATGACATTTTTGCGGCCTTGATTGTAGAGCCTAGTATGGCGACATGATATGTGGTACCCATGTCGTCTATGATTGATACATTTATATTTGAAGTTGATTTCTTCACCTATAATAATAATAAAAGATTTGTTTTAAAACGTGCCAAGCATATTTGGCTATTATAAGCTAAAACTCTATCCTCCGGCTTGCGTTGCATTGTGTGATGGTACCTGAGTCTTATTATAGCTTAATTTTTCTTTATTTAGCATTGCGCTGTTTGTTTTTGGCACTGTTATTCTTAGGGGTAAACCCATTTCGTGTTATACGACGTGGTCCCTTGATTTACCTCTTTTTAAAGTAAAGTTTTAAATAACTGTTTTAGTTCTCACACCAGTCCCATGACTGACCTGGAGTTTATTGTTTTAACCTAAACTCTGGGTGCCCATATTTTCTACACGGGCAGCTAGTAGTTTTGGTTTTGCAGATTTATTTATACATGATCCTGGATTTACAACTGGAGCTATATTCGGAAAGCTCTGTATCCGTGTATTTCTTTTGGTTGTATTTGTTAATTTGTTTCCGCTACACATTGTATTTATACATTTTATTTCCGCTGCTATGTATTAAAATCTCTAATATTTTTCTGTGTAATATTTATCTATACTCTGAATATTCTTGTACTTTGATGTAAATTGTTGTAAATAGCAATGAAATGTTCTTCTGTTTATGTTCCGATTTGTCTTGTTCTCGAAGCAGTCCGCCTTCTTGTTCGGTTTAAGCCGGCCAGGAAGCATGGGTCGCTACATTTGGTATCAGAGCTTTAGTTTACAGAGCTAGGGAACATGACATATTAGAACCGAACGAAAGAATTCATCAGAGATTGGATTGGTAATATCCAATAAGAATGGCTCGTTAGAGATGGGATCAGTAGTATCGTAGAACGAGTGTGAAGAGTGTTGGTTTTAAAAATCAAATTTCATTTTAAAATTTTATCACTTATTCGTATTTGTATATTAATTTTAGATCGATTTTGGACAATCAAGAATATGGAGATTTTGAATATACACGTAATTAACGTGTATCCGAAGCCTCAAATATACTGGGTAGATATAGAATCACACTCTAATCACTTGGAGATGACTCTGATGATTGATATATCATGATCAGCATTTGTGTTCGATTTTCGAAAGTGGGAAATCTATATATTTCCAATCGATTGGTGTGAGAACCAAAACCTTGTTTTTAATTTATTGTTTGGAATTTGACACTAAAAATATGATTTTTGAGTATGTATACAAAAGTTACATGTTTTGAAAATTTAATTCACTAATTGATTGCTGGTTGTGTTGTCTGATTATTAGTTCAACTAAATAAAAATATTGGAATAATAAATCCAATATGAAAATGAAAAGTTGAATTGAATTGAATAAATCCAATGTGAGAATGAAAAGTTGAATTGAATTAAATAAAACCAATATGTGAATGGAAGGTTAATTTACCCAAATAGAATTAAATATTGAACTGAATTGAAAATTTATTAGAATTGCATATATGTACGTGAGTATATAATGAATAGGTCATAGCATGGAAGCTAAGAAGAGAAATAAAATTTTATGCCTGATAAATAGGTATGTGTTTACTAGTTTTCTTTTGCTTTTAAAGAGTTTATGAGCCTAAGGCTGGCCGCTTGGCATTTTCTTTTGCTTTTAAAGAGTTTATGAGCCTAAAGCTGGACGCTTGGCATTTTCTTTTGCTTTTAAGAGTTTATGAGTCTAAGGCTGGTCGCTTGGCATTTTGTTTTTCTTTTAAAGTGTTTATGAGCCTAAGGGTGGCCGCTTGGCAATTTCCTTTTTCTTTTAAAGCTTTGTGAGCCTAAGGATGGCCGCTTGGCAAATTTCTTTTTCTTTTAAAGGTTTATGAGCCTAAGGTTGGTCACTTGGCATTTTTTTTAAAGGTTTATGAGCCTAAGGCTGACCGCTTGGCATTTTATTTTTTTTGGATTGGTGAGGGCCCTGTGAGGCAAGTTGCGGTTTTATATATCTCCCCGTACAAAGGAGGTTATGGTGAAATTTTTCGAAAATTTAGGTTGCTAGCCAAATTTTGGAAGAATTTGAAAATTCTTAGAAAATGAAAAGTTGAAGAATGAAAGTTGAGTTGGTTAGTTAAACAACTTTCATCCCGTTCCTTTTCGAGGACGAAAATATTTTAAGTGGGGGAGATTGTAACAACCCGAAAAATCAGAACCAATTTAAAATTTTTATTTTAGCAATTTTAATGTATTTTGAATATTTAAAATGATTTATTTTAAATAATAACTACTAAAAAATTATTTAAATAGAAGTTAGAACGAATTTTTTTTAATTTAATTGTAAAAGGAGATTAAATGGCGCGGTAGTTTATAAGTTCGATTTCAAATTTCAAATGAATGTACAGGATTCAAAATAAACCGGATTCTAGTGAAACAAGAAATATTTGAATCTATTTAAAAATATCTTTCCAACGAATGTGAAAAATCTAGATTTCATAGCGAGAATAAAAAGTTAAGTCCAGTTTAAAATTTGAAAAAGTCGCTATGGAATTTAATATAATATAATATATAGCCATTTTGCAAACGACCACCGTTTTCGACGAAACCACTTTTATTGGATCCAGAATGTCAAGTTATTGCTACATTTCAAATTTCATAATTTTTGGATTTAATATGTGAGCGCAGTAAATTTAAATGTGTTTGGTAATTTAATTTTGAATTGGATCGACCAGAAAATGACCATTTTCCAAACGGTCTCCAAATTCGACCAAATTAATTTTGTAAAGACCGTAACGTCAAAACATAGCTAGATTTATTTTTCGGGAATTTTAGAAGTCAGTATGTGGCCCTGATGAATTAAAATATACGTTAAAGTTAAATATATATTGATTTATATTTTAAGTTCAGCGAAAACTGAACAAAACTGTAACGACCCGGATTTTCAACCGTTGAATTCTGAATATTTAAATTTGTTTAAATATTTTATTTGAATTATATATAGGAATTTATAACGAATTTATTTATAAAATGAAGTTTGAACGTATAATTTAAACGAGCTCGTAATGGTGCAGCAGTTCGTAATTTGACGTTTTGAACTTCAATTGAATATACAGGATCCAAAATAAGTCGGATTTCTTTGAAACAAGAAACGTTCGGATCTATTTGATTATATTTTTCTAATGGAAGAGAAAAATCGAGTTTTTATATTGTAGATTTTGTTTTATGTCCAAATCAAATTTAGAAATAATCGCTATGGAGTTGTGTGTACGCCATAACGGTTTATTTAATATAATTAAATATTGGATTCGAATTAGGACAAGCCCTTTGAGACGTAGTTATGATTTAATTTTTAAAATTTTACTGTAATTTTTAATTTGCAAAATAAGCTACTTTTTATTTGGAGTATTTTGTACCCTATATCAATATTATGGGGTTTCATAATATAAGTTAAACTACCGATATTATTATAATTTTGAAATCATGACACATTGCTCGATATGACCGTATTTTTATTTTGGCCCATATCGGATCGTATGTGAACGAGATTGTGTGTAGTCGATCACCAAATAAGTAGTTTGAACAAGACATGCTAGCTCATGCCACTTATTACATTAAATAGTTCAATATGAAATAACACATGATTTACATAATTACTTAACTATAGCATGGACCGTCACCTACACCTAAACCAGTAAAGAGCCATCATATCCTAAACCTATAACTAACGTGTTGCCCAAACAATAGAAGGTGTGCCAACCAAGTTTTTAAGAACCGTGATTGTCAAGGCAATAGAAACCGTGGCCCTCAAGTTTTGTTCTCCTTTTAAATACTGTTTTTCTCTTTCATTTTTCGTTTTCTCAGATCCAAACCAAAAAGTAAACGAAGTGAAAATCGAAAATCCAAATAAAAAATTCATCACCTCATGAAATTCAATAACCTCCAACTCATTAAATTCCTAGCAGTATTCTCTTTACGCAAGTATACACTAGGTTGGTTCGATCGAATTTTCTTTTGGGGATCTCGCTATACAGAGGTCTGAATGGAAGGGGAGTGCTTCGGTTTTTGGGTCGTGATAGGGCTGTAGGACAACGAAGCATGGGAGGTTGGTCTTCGGTGGATGTTCGGTAAGAGGCGCGTGGATTGAGATATTGGGTCGGAGCTCCGGTGATGTAGAGGTGGGCCAACGATGGTTCAAAGAGGGTGGTGTGGTTTGAATTTTCGTGTAGAAGAAGGTATAACGTATGTTTAACATGGGATGACTATTGTGGATCCAAACGTTTGGAGTTTTGGTCCATGACGTGGTTTTTGTTTTGCTGTGTAGTGAGAAAGGAGTTAAAGTGGAAGCGGTTGCTGTAATGAGTACATGGAAGTTTGCATTTTGCGGTAGTATTGAGTTTGGAAAAAGTGGTGCATGGGGGGTGGACTAATGGTTTGGCAGTTGACCGGTTGGAGTAGGATACAGCAGTTCCTGTTTCCATCAGTAAGGAAGAGTGTCGGTTGGACAGTATATTGGTGATGTGTGGAATTGGAATAACAGTGAAGGAAGTAACGTTAATGGAGGAAGAACACGGAAATGGTGTATGAGCAGTAGGAGTCTATATGCTTTAACAGTGTAAGAGTTGTCGAATTTCATTGATGGTTCCAGTTTTTGCTTGTATGGAGTACTGAGTTTATGGCTTGGATATAAGTTACGCGATGTGATGCTTACACGTTTGGGAATTTGAGGTCAGCGTGCCTTTTTGGTGGAGGAAGAGAGTTTATAATGGGTAATCAGTTTATTTATCAATTGATGATTAAAAGGATGCGAGCTGAATGAAATAGTCAAGGACAGAGAGAGTAAGTGGTAAGAAATAAAGATCGGTTTTGTTTATGTGATCCAAATGTCTGCGCAAGGGAATATGGAGGATGGTGATCGGTTTGAAGGGAAAGTGAGTGTCTGTGTTGGTTCGAATGAAGCAGCACTGGGTTTCGAAACACCAGGAACAAGGGAAAAGATTATCAAACGCTAATGAAGGTAATTAACACGCTTAAGTATATGTTTAAGTTAATTAATTAATTAATAAATAAATTATTTAAAAGTTATTTAACTATAAATTTGTACAATTGATATTACATGCATCCGTGACCAGAATCACACAAAACCGGTCACGTTAGAACCGCAACGAAGAGATCTACGTTATGGAGTTGATTTCGCTGAAAAACAAAGCTGCTGGAATTCCATTGTAAAATTAAACGTCTGTTTGATTTTAAAATGAAACAAATGCAGAACCGTCAACTGAAAACCAAGGTGAGTAAACTCACTAACTCTGCCTCGTTTATATTTGTATATAAACGAGTTTTAAATTTATTTATCGAAATTTTATACTGTGTGATGGCTGTTTGGTTGCATGGCTGATAAAATTGGTTGATATAGTTATATCATTAATCGATTATTACTTCTGTTCACCATTATATTTCATATTGATGTGAAATAATATTATTGATGTTATTAACATCTGTGGATGTAGGAAAATAGGTTGGAGGGATCCAACTGGATTCCTCAACATTTTATTTACTATTTTATTTATTGTGATATATGATTGGTAATTGATAATGTTGTGGTTGAATTACACTGGCCCCATAATTTGGTATTTAATTACCGTAAAATATTTTAGAATGGAGAAAAAAATTTGAGATTTTAAAAAAAGAAATTATTTCCAAAATATAGAAAATAGATTTCAAATGGATTTAAAATAGAACCTTGTTTAATAAATGTTTTGGTAAATCTAAATAGAAATTTTAACGCTGCCGTTATAATAACTGTTTTGTAAATCTAAACAGCGATCTTAACGCTATTGTTATAATGAGTGTTCTATAATTGTAAACAGCGATTGTAACGCTGTTGTTAAAATTAATGTTTTATAAATCAAATATTTGGAAACAGCGATTATAACGCTACCGTTATAATCAAAGTTTTTTCGCGAAAGATGTATGTTCTTAGATTGGATCTGAAGACAACATAAGCGATGTTTGGTTTAAAATTGTGAGCTTTGACTATTTCAAAGTTGAGAATGTTGTTCAGTTAAGGTCTGAGAGGTAAATATACCCCTACTTGATTGACTTCATGATTGATGGAGAAATGTTAATGTTCGATAGTGAAGATTGGTTAGCAGTATGGTTAGTTAAAAATTGGTTAATGTTTTGAGTTATAATAACGATGTTTTATAACATCGCGTTAATTTAAAAGAATTTGAAATATTATTCCCAAATAAAATGAGAGATATTTTCTATGTATAGAGAATGAAATGAATTGGTCAACGAGGAATTAAGAAAGGGAATTTGGAAATATTTTCCAATATTAATGCGGTATATTTTCTGAATATAGAAAATAAGGATTCGTTAATATATATATAGAAATGTTTTCTAACTGGAATAAAAGATATTTTCTCGAACAAAGAATTTAGATATTGGAAGTGTTTTTCCCCAAAGAATCGAGAGGGGAAATCGAGCTTCAAAAGGATACAAAAGATAGGGAAACAAGAATTGGAAATAATAATATAATCAGGAATTGATTTAAAGAGGCCCAGTCTTGTTTGATGCTTGATTGATAGAATTTCCATTTAGAAATAGGACCGTTGATTGTATGGATGTTTCTTTGATAGTTAAATCACTGACTATCAAAGTTTTGATTTATTTTATACCTCCGTTGTCAATACGGAGAGACCGGGATCAGATTTAATATCTGAGAACCACTCCGTATTGGCATAAGCGTTACGAATCAACTTATGTTGAAGAGATTATGAAGACAGAGTAAAGTGGAAGGGCTGTTCTGTTAATCCTAGGTAGAAATTGCCCAAGATGGATTAATAGAACGGTGCCTTCAGTTTGTCCAGACCCAAGACAACTTGTATGGTAGAGTGTCTGACAGAGTATTTCCAAAGGGATTACATACATTGATTCCTTCAAACGTACGAAGTTGGTGGCAAAGAAGGGAAACTTCTTTAGCCTAACAATCTGAGTATTTTTGTGGGAATCAATTAGTGATTTCCGATGGATCGGACGATGTGACATTCAAAGTGAATGGTGGCCAGATGTTCTGAAAGACGATTCAAACGTCAAGCCTCACAACCGGGAATTAACAAAAATTAGGCAGGCAGCATGGCTATGTGGGTCTCTCCCATGAGGATGTATAATCACCTATCTAGAGAAATTCAATTTGCTTTTTTAATCTATCGATGCTGTCCCTTTCGGGAAACCGTTGCTGATCCCAACCGTTGGTGATATACATTCGATACACTCAAGCGAAATGAGTAGTCGGTCATGTGTGAGCCATGTTGGAAGAAGTTCTTGTTGAACCCAGTGTATTCGCCTCTAGAGATACTGTAATAACCCGAAAATCTGGGCCAGTTTAATTTTTTTTATTTTGGGCCATTTTGGCGAATTTTGAATATTTAAAATAGATTATTTTAAATAAAATCGACGTGAAATTTATTTTGAATATAATTCGACGTATATATTATATACGTCGTCGTTAGAATATAAATATTTATATATAATTATAAATAGAATGGAAAATGGCGCGGTAGTTCGATAATTCGATTTCAAACTTCAATTGAATGTATCGGGTGCAGAACAATCCGGATTTTAGCGAAACCAAAAATGATAGAATCTAATTGATAATATCTTTCCAACGAATCCGAAAAATCAAAACTTCATAAGGGAATCAAAAGATATGTCCAGTTGAAAATTCTGAATAGTCGCTATGGAATTCAGGCCCTTAAAAATGGACATTTTGCAAATGACCTCGGATCTCGACGAAACCAGTTTGGTTGGGTCCGTGATGTCGAGTTATTGCTAGGTTCCAAATTTCATAATTTTCTGAATCAGTATGTGAGCGTGGCGAAGGAAAACGCGTTTGACCAGTTTCAGTTGATTTTAATCGACTGGAAATTGACCATTTTTCCAACGGTCTCAGAATTCGACGAAACTAGTTTTGTTAGGACCGTATCGTCAATACGATGCTAGAAAATATTTTTGTGAAATTTATAGAGTTAGTATGTGACCCCGGTAATTTGAAATGTACGTTTAAAATTCAATATAGTGATTTAAATGTAAATTCAATGGAAACCAATCGAAACGATCAAATCAGCTTGCGATACATATCCCATTGTGTTCGGAATGGGGGTAAAACGCTGTGGACGACAGGCGGTGGGCCTCGATTAGAGGTCGTATGTAAAAGTCAACTTTTTGAATTTTAAATTAATAAAAAAAATTAATTAATTTCTCTCTCCTTCTCTGTATCATTGCTCTGGACCCCCCCCCCCCCCCCGTATCATTTCAGAAATCGGATAAAAAAGAAAAAAAAAGAAAACCCTAACTAAACCCGTCGCCCCTCTCCCTGGCGATCGCCACCTCGCCGCAGCCCACCACACCGCGTCGCCCCCTCTCTTCTCCTTCCACCATACTCCGAACCCCCCCTCAATCGAATCCGCGTTGACCCTTCCTCCGTGACCGCGAGCTACCCGACCCCAGTTGCCATCGCGAGAAACAAGGCCACCCTTTCTCAGCTCCGCCGAAGTCAAAGTGAAGCAACCAGAAGCGCACACCAGCAAGCGTTCGTCACCCCGGATCCCTCGACACCGCAAGCACAGCGGCGAACCCCCCCCCCCTCTCCTTTTCAAAGCGCAGAAACCCCCTCCCCTTTCCGGTCAACATCAACATCATCCCCTTCCTCCGATAACCCAGTAAGTATTTTTATTTTACTTTTATTTTTATTTTAGGGTTTAAAACTAATTTCGATTTTTAGGAATTAAAAACTGATTTTTGAAAAGATTAAAAATTGAATTTTTAAAAAGGGTTTTGAAAACTGGTTTTATTTTGAGATTTAAAAATAAAAATAGAATTTTTATATATTGAACTTCGAAATAAAAATAGAATTTTTATATATTGAACTTCGAAATAAAAATAGAATTTTTATATATTGAACTTCGAAATAAAAATAGAATTTTTATATATTGAACTTCGAAATAAAAATAGAATTTTTATATATTGAACTTCGAAATAAAAATAGAATTTTTATATATTGAACTTCGAAATAAAAATAGAATTTTTATATATTGAACTTCGAAATAAAAATAGAATTTTTATATATTGAACTTCGAAATAAAAATATGATTTTTATATATTGAATAGCGAAGTAAAAATTTGATTTTTACATATGTAGAGAATACGGGCGAAAGCGACAAAAAGGCGAGTTGGCGAAGATTTCCTGCATTAGAAGTGCCGTGGAGCTAGGATAGCTATATGTGAGAACTTCTCACCTTTCAATTTAATTTTCTAGTTATATTTATATACTAGGATGCAGACGGTGCTTAGTAGCACCCGACACCCGTCATCCACAGACCATGGATGGCTTGTTTGTTAAATTGTTTGGTTGAGTAGTTAGTTAGAATATTTGATTGAATGGAAATTGTTTGGTGAAATGAAATTGATTTGATTGATGTGTGAATGGCGTGGGCCTTCACTAGACCGGGGATAAGGCTAGGCCTTGTCCCGTTATGCCGCCGAAATTTTCTAAAATAAGTTAGAAAAATAAAAATATCATTTTATTTAAAGAAATGAACTGAATAGAAATTCATATGATAAAATAAAATGTTTTATCGTTAAAAATATAATTTTTAACGTGAAGTGAATAAAATAAAATATTCATTTACAAACCAGACGGTTTGTTTATGTACACCTATTTGACTGATATTGATTGGGTCGATAAATTTTACACATCGCCCAACTGCACAACTAAAATCTGTGTTTGATTGTTTGAAACCCCACACGGGTGTTGGGATGAAATATGAATTTCACTCATCCTGATTGATTAAATATGTCGATCGATTGATTGACAGGCTGTTATAAGCGTTAGAGATCTATATTTGATGCTTATACAGTGTAGTGCACTTTGGTTGATGGTTGATTATTTTTCAATGCTATTATATACATGTGTTGTATGAAAATCCATATAATTAATTTTATATGGTAAATTGATTGGGCCTCATTCCAATTTGAAAAATAAAGAATATTATAAAATAAAGGTTCATGTGTTGACAGTACTCATCCATTGAGATTGGTCATGTGTTGAACGAAATATTTTAGTAATAAAATTTACATCTTTATCGATATAAAATAAAAGTTCATGTGTTGACAGTACTCATCCATTGAGATTGGTCATGTGTTGAACGAAATATTTTAGTAATAAAATTTACATCTTTATCGATATAAAATAAAAGTTCATGTGTTGACAGTACTCATCCATTGAGATTGGTCATGTGTTGAACGAAATATTTTGATAATAACAACTATTTCGAAAAAGAAATATTTGAAATAGAATATTTAAAAATAGAAATTTATGAAGCCGTGTTGATTAGATTGACGCCATCTTGACGTGAACGATATTTATATCGATTTTAAACGATTTCGAAATGAATTGAATTGAAAACGATTTCGAAATGAATTGAATTGAAAACGATTTCGAAATGAATTGAATTGAAAACGATTTCGAAATGAATTGAATTGAAAACGATTTCGAAATGAATTGAATTGAAAACGATTTCGAAATGAATTGAATTGAAAACGATTTCGAAATGAATTGAACTGAAAATGATTTCGAAATGAATTGAATTGAAAATGAATTCAAATTGAATTGAAAGCGAATTGAAATGAATTCAAATTGAATTGAAATTTGAATTGAATAGAAATGAATTTTAAAACGAATTTATAAAGAAGAATTCAATTTTGATTTGAATTGAAAAGGAAGTTGAAATTGCTTTTGAAACGAATTTAAAACTATTTATATAATTCCTTTTAAATAGAAATCGACGAAATATATATTATATATATTATATATATAATATAATGGCCTGAATAGAACACGCCGCGCCGCGGCAGTTCGTAAATTTCGACCATTTATTTCAAACGGACATTACGGGAGATCCGACCATCGGATTCTCCTAAAACCGGAACCGTTGGGTTCGTATCGAAAAGAGCTTTCTAACGAATATTAGAAATTAGAAATCTAATGGTTGGATTTGGAATTATGTCCAAATCAAATTTGAAAAAGGTCGCTGTAAGTGCAGTTCGATGGCCATTGATGGAAATCGACTGTACGGGCCTTGATAAAATTATTAAAAATAGTAATAATTTGTGTAAAATCATAAGAAATGATTTGTGAAGATTTGGGATGAAAAACTTCATGTTTGAAAAGATAAAAATAGATTTTTATCGAAATGAACTGGTTTTGAACTAGAATTATAATTCTATTTATTTTTAAATAAATAAATTGAATTTAAAAAGGGTTTTAAAAATAACCAGAATATCCAATGATTGCATTGGAGTGGATTTGAGTCGAAATTGTCTTCGGAATATTTCGATGTTGGAATTCGTGATTATACAGATGTTGTTATGGAAATTTGAAAGATATATATTTATATCGTTATTTCCAATACGACATTTGTTAGTCGTAGAATTCGATATTGAATATAAGCCGATATATTTTCTATTCAGAGCCTTGTATTGAATATCGAATGTGATTTGGGTTTGTCGTGAGTGGTGTCTTCACTAACACTGTTCTTGAACCCAGTTGAGAAAAGGTTAAATCTTTTTATTTAGATTTAATGAAGTGTACCAATTAAAGAATATTTAATTGGAATTGAATTGATATTGATTTTTGGGTTTATCGAGGACAGTGTTTTAAATAACACTCGTTCTTTAACCCGATAATCAATGGGATGTGACTTTGGGTTTATCGTGAACTGTGTTTTAAATGACACAGATTCTTTAACCCAGTCAAAGATTAAAACTAAGTGGAGTTTTAATGAATCTTTAATTAGATTGAAAAGATCGAGAATGGAGTATCACCAGTTTTACTCCAGGCGATAGTTAAATCTTTAATTAGATTTGAACGTGAAATGGTAATTGAATTTACCGATAACACCGTGGTGTTAGATATGAAGTATAACCAGTTTTACTTCATGGGATGAATAGGTTGGGATTGGGAAATAAAATAAATGATTACTTCGGTGTGGTTCGATAATCCCGACTAGTTGGAATTGATATTCAAAGGAGATTAAAGAATAAATTTAAAGAATTTATCTTGGATAAAATTAATGGGAAATTTTTCCCAAAGAATAGGAATATTTGAATAAAAGAATATTCTGAATTGGAATGAGGCGTATGTTGTGTTTGTGTAACACTTTTATAATATATACGCGAGTTATTCAGAAAGACCGGGTTTATCCCATTCTGAATAACTGATTCGACGTGGTGTCGAAGATGAAGACGGTGGTCGAAGACCGGAGGTCTTCACGTCGTTTGGGTGATTACTGATGATCTTGATTGGGCTGTACACCCAAGAAGATGGAAACAGTTAGTGGTCGTCCAGACGTACTTGGAGATCGATGGATATGCGGGGTACTAGGTGCCTCCGGTTTCGTTCAGACCCAGAACGGACTTGTAAATGGACTGTGTGTCTGACATTGGATTTTAGTCTGTGTGATTGATCTCTATTAAATATATATCTGTTTGGCGGCAGAGAATTTATTCTCTTGCTTAACGCCCTTCTCTGAGACGTACGAGCTCAGGGGTTATATATTGATGGATATCAAAAGCATGGAGTGAATTGCCTGTGTGGCATGCCTAAGTGGCAATTGATCGAGGCTTCTGTTGAAAAGCAAAGTCTTGTGGTGATGATCAAAGCACGGCCTTTGTGGCGTAGCTTTGTGTAACGTTTACTTCGCGAGTTTCACACCCGGTATGAATCAAAAACGGGAGACGGACCTCAGGGAGGGCATGCGTTTCTTCCTAGTTAGAAGTGGCGTCAGTGGTTTTACACGCCCTGACGAGTTTGACTTATGTGGTTGTTGCTGTTGCGAGGCGCCTCGGATTGATCGGTCGTTCTCGAACCGATGGAGTCATTTAGTTGGCTCATTTACGCCCCAAAGGGCGGGGAAACGTAGTGTTCAGGCATAATAATCCACATCGGTGGACCGGCCCTGACGATCCATGGGGCAGTTGCGGCTGTTCCTGAGGCTCGGACTAGGCAGTCTCGAATCGGTTGAGGACTATCTTTTGCCTCAGTTCATAGACGGAAATCCAATTTCCAAATACGTGACTTTGCGGTTTTATTTGTAGAGCCTAGTATGGCGACATAGTGGGATGGGGCGCTCATGCCGCCTATGATTGATACTTATGATTTGAAGTTGTTTTATACACTATGCACTTATAGTAGTATCAAATGATTTGTTTTAAACGTACTAAGCATGTTTGGCTATTATAAGGGAAAACCCTATCCTCGGCTGCGTTGCATTGTGTGATGGGACCTGGGTCTTATAATAGCTTCATTTTTAGAAAAGCATTGCGCTGTTTACTTATATGCACCGGTATTCTTGGGAGGAAACCCGTTCCGTGTTATACGGCGTGGTCCCTTGATTTACCTAACTTTAAAAATAAAGATTAATAACTGTTTTTAGTTCTCACACCAGTCCCATGACTGACCTGGAGTTTATTGTTTTAACCTAAACTCTGGGTGCCCCTATTTTGACACGGGTAGCTAGTAGTTTTGGTTTTGCAGATTTATATTCACAGGATCCTGGTTTATAGCTGGAATGGTATCCGGAAAGCTTTGTATCCGTATATCTCTTCTAGTTGTGTATTGTATTATTTTCCGCTACTATGTATTTAAATGTCATTTAAATCTCTGATGTTTCTGTGTAATATTCATTTATACTCTGTATATTCTTGTAATCTGATGCATTGTTGTAATTAACAATGAAATGTTCTTTATATGCGTTCTGTTGTGGCTTGTTCTCGAACTATCCGACACTTTCCTTTACGGGGAAGTTACGGGTTTTTACAGATACACTATGGGAAGGTGGCCCCATACCTTGTCATGTTGGAAATCCAATCTCCAATAAGCGGCCTACGGTTTTTGATTTTATATTATATATGGAGCGTGAGATGCAAGTGCTCCGCTAAATTCTATTTACTTGTTGTAGACACTATTATAATATCCTTGGATTTGATATCAAGAATAATTTCGGTTATCGTATGGTAAAAACCATCCGTGTTTATGTGTTGATCGGTCTTATGATTATCATTTCTTTCGGAAGGATTTTTAAAAGTTAAACCAATGGTTGGAGTTTACTCACACCAGTCCCATGACTGTCCTAGAGTTTATTTTGTTTTGTTTTACCTGAACTCTTGGGTGCCCATATTTGTACGGCCAGTCATGTAGTCGGGATTTTACAGATTCACTTTGGAGGAGCTTGAAGCAGGAGGCTTCACCTGTTAGCTATATACTATCATGTTTTCCACTTGTACTATGTTGTATCTGGAAACAGGTGGTTATAACTGTTCCAGGAATAACTGTTGTGCTCTGATGATGGTCTGTATATAAAGTTACTAATTTGTATTTCAAAGTTTATGTTATCTAATATATTTTATTCGTTCCGTTGTGAGTTTGTGATCTTCATTTTTCTTCTATTCTATTATTTCTTTCTTTCTAATCCTCATCCTCTAACTTCTTTCTAATAATGATTCATATTTCTGTGCAATTTGAGTTGGACGTGGGGTGTTATTAGTCGACTCAAAGAGTATGGAAATTCGGGTCATTACATTTGGTATCAGAGCTGAAGGTTGAGAAGTAACCTTGGCTCTGTGGCGTAACTCAATAGAGATGGGGTAGTAATACCCTAGATTGAGTTTGAGTGTATATATCTGAGCGCATATTTGTGGATTTTCTATAAAACCGTTTTATATTGTGTTGGATGGTTTGTTGAGTAGTTTATGAATTCTGGTCCATACAGAATGTACAACTGCATCGATAGGTGTTTCTAAACTCTCGAACAAAACAATTCGATACAGTATTATTTTAAAATGGGTAAGTGAAGTAATTTGCCCAAAAACTATTTTCTATATTGAAGGAATAATTTCTGAATTATTATATATGAATATGTTGATTGTTATTACAATCAAATGGAATTATAAAATATTGAAATGATTATATCTAACCAAATGTAACTTGTGTATGGAAAATATACATAAATAAGATGAACTGAAATTAAATTCAAACCAGAATTTGAGAATTTGAATCCCAGATGTTCAGAAATATTTTTTTTGAAGTATTTTTATGGTAATATAACGTTACTTTGAAGGATTTTTGAACAAGAATGGTTTTTAAATGGATTTTTAAAGGCATTAAGCACTGGAATCACTTCAGTGGCGATAAAATAATTCTGATAATGGATCGCGACATTATCAGTATTCATTTTCAAGTTTCTGAGTGACGGATTGCTACCATACTGATTTGGGAATGAAAATTTGTTTAAAAAAGACATGATGATTTAGAAATTCAAATGTTTTGAATTGAGTTGATTATAAATATATGCATATAAACATATATGATTTCAAACTAATTTGAAATAAAACCAGGGAATTTGAATTCTGAAATTGAAATTTAACTTAAGTTAAATAAAACTGGAGTGGATTGAAAATAATTCCGAATGGAATTAAATAAAAAAATGTCGAGATTCTAAATATTAATATAAATTCGACTTATATATGAACAAGAAGAATATATGTTGGATGTTGTTTAGAATTAAATCTTGATGGAATTGAACTCAGGCAGAATAAGAAGGTTGATTTTTGGAAATAGATTTCAGTTTGGATTAGTGAATGGAAGTGAACTAATCAGAAATTGGTTAGAGTATTAAAAACTGGAAGTTGGATTGATTTGAAACCAACTGGGAATGGATTGAGCAGATATTGAATGGAAGCAAATGCAAGAGATAGAATTATGCCCGATAAAAAGGCACATGTTTACAATATTGCTTGGGTTTGATAATTTTGTGAGCCTATGAGGAAAGCCGCTTGGCTTTTTGATTTTCTTTTGGATTGGAGAAGGCCTAGAAAGGCGATTTGTGGTTGTACCGATTGAGCCGTGCAGAGGAGATGCTGCCGAAATTTTTCAGAATTTAAAGTGTAAGAAATTTTTTAGAATTTTTGAAAATTTTCATTACTAAGAATAAATTAATATTTTAATTGAAATAAATTGGTCTAGTTAAACTGAAGTTAAGAATTGAACAAAAAGGAATTTTGGACCTAGTTAAAAGGGAATGTAGCATCTTTTCCTAACTTAGCAATTTCGAGGACGAAATTATTTTAAGGGGAAGGAATGTAACGACCCGGATTTTCAGCCGTTGAATTCTGAATGTTTAAATTGGTTTAAATATTTTATTTGAATTATATATAGGAATTTATAATAAATTTATTTATAAAACAAAGTTTGAACGTATAATTTATAATATAATTTAAACGAGCTCGTAATGGTGCAATAGTTCGTAATTTGACGTTTTGAACTTCAACTGAATATACAGGATCCAAAATAAGTCGGATTTCTTTGAAACAAGAAACGTTCGGATCTATTTGATTATATTTTTCTAATGGAAGAGAAAATTCGAGTTTTCATATTGTAGATTTTGTTTTATGAAACGACCCGAACTTCCCCAGTCTCCGAAAAGAAGAGAAAGAGCGAATTGTTTTGAGAACACGACAAAATAGAACGCAAACGGGAGAAAATTTCATTGTATATTACAACAATCCATCAGATTACAAGAATATACAAAGTATAAATGAATATTACATAGAAATATCAGAGATTTAAATTACATTTAAATACATCGCAGCGGAAAATAATACAATACACAACTAGAAGAGATATACGGATACAAAGCTTTCCGGATATCATTCCAGCTGTAAACCAGGATCCTGTGGATATAAATCTGCAAAACCAAAACTACTAGCTGCCCATGTCAAAATAAGGGCACCCAGAGTTTAGGTTAAAAACAATAAACTCCAGGTCAGTCATGGGACTGGTGTGAGAACTAAAACAGTTATTATTCTTTATTTTAAAGTTCGGTAAAACAAGGGACCATGCCGTATAACACGGAACGGGTTTCCTCCCAAGAATACCAGTGCATAAAACAAACAACGCAATGCTAAATAAAGAAAAATGAAGCTATTATAAGACCCAGGTCCTATCACGCAATGCAACGCAAGCCGGGGGATAAGGTTTTCCCTTATAATAGCCAAACAAGGTTAGTACGTTTAAAACAAATATTTTGATACTATTATAAGTGTATAGTGTATAAAACATCTTCAAATCATAAGTATCAATCATAGACGGCATGGGTACCATATATCATGTCGCCATACTAGTTCTACAACTAAACCACAAATGTCATGTATTTGGAAATTGGATTTCCATCTATGAACCGAGGCAAAAGATAGTCCTCAACCGATTCGAGACGCTCTAGTCCGCCCCTCAGGATCAGAGCTCGAGTGATCCTTGGATCGTCAGGGCAGGTCCATCGATGTGGATTAAAATGCCTGAGCATGCGTTTCCCCGCCCTATGGGGCGTAAATGAGCCAACGAATGGCTCCATCGGACCCGGATCGTCCGATCTAACCGAGGCGCCTCGCAACAGCAACAACCGCATAAGTCAAACTCGTCAGGGCGTGTAAAACCACTGACGCCACTTCTAACTAGAAAGAAACGCATGCCCTCCCTGAGGTCCTTCTCCCGTTTTTGGTTCATACCGGGTGTGAAACTCACGAAGTAAACGTTATACAAAGCTACGCCACAAAGGCCGTGCTTCGATCATCAACCACAAGACTTTGCTTTTCAACAGAAGCCTTGATCATTCGCCACTTAGGCATGCCACAAAGGCAATTCACTCTATGCGTTTGATATCCATCAGTATATAACCCCTAAGCTCGTACGTCTCAGAGAAGGGCATTAAGCAAGAGAATAAATTCTCCACCGCCAAACAAATATATATTTAATAGAAATCAATCACACAGACTAAAATCCAATGTCAGACACACAGTCCATTTACAAGTTCGTTTTGGGTCTGAACGAAACCGGAGGCACCTAATACCCCGCATATCCATCGATCTCCAAGTACGCCTGGACGATCACCAACTGTTTCCATCTTCTTAGGTGTACATCCCAATCAAGATCATCAGTAATCACCCAAATGACGTGAAGACCTCCGGTCTTCGACCACCGTCTTCATCTTTGACTTATCGTCGTATCAGTTATTCAGAATAGGATAAACCCGGTCTTTCCGAATAACTCGTGTATATAATAAACTTGTGTTACACAAACACAACATACGCCTCATTCCAATTCATCAGTCACTAACCGTAAATTAACAAGAGAATAATTCCCTAAATATTAACCTCGAAGGCCGAAACCAACATCAGATCAATATCTAGAAAACCATTCTGCTTAGCTAACCGACAATTAGTTTCTAAATTTCACATTCATAGGGAAAGGTTCCCATTAATTTTATCAAAGATAAATTCCTTGAATTTATTCTTTATTCTTCTTTTGAATTTCAATTCAAACTAGTCGGGATTAGCGAACCTTACCGAAGTAATCATTGGTTTTAATTTCCCAATCCCCACCTATTCATCCCATGAAGTAAAACTGGTTATACTTCATATCTAACACCACGGTGTTATCGGTAAATTCAATTACCATTTCACATTTAAATCTAGTTAAAGATTTAACTATAGCTTGAAGCAAAACTGGTGATACTCCATTCTCGATCATTTCAATCTAATTAAAGATTCATTAAAACTCCACTTAGTTTTAATCTTTGAATGGGTTAAAGAATCAATGTCATTTAAAACATGGTTCACAATAAACCCAAAATCACATCACATTTCAATCGGTCCCTAACCATAAATTAGCAAGTGAGCAATTCCCTAAGTATTAACCCCGAAGGCCGAAACCAACATCAGATAAATACCTCTGAAACCATTCAACTTAACTAATCTCCAGTTAGTTTCTGATTTTCTTAACTCCTTTGGGTCTAAGAACAGTATTATTGAAGACACCGTTCACGACAACCCAAAATCACATTCCATTAATTATCGGGTTAAAGAACCAGTGTTATTTAAAACACTATTCACGATAAACCCAAAAATCAATACCAATTCAGTTCCAATTAAATATTATTTAATCGGTACACTTCATTAAATCTAAATAAAAGATTTAATCTTTTTCTCAACTGGGCTTAAGAACAGTGTTAATGAAGACACCATTCACGACAAACCCAAATCACATTTGATATTAAATACAAGGCTCTGAATAGAAAATATACCGGCTTATATTCAATATCAAATTCTACGACCAACATATATCGTATTGGAAATAACGATATATATATCTTTCAAATTCCCATAACAATGTCTGTATCATCACGAAATCCAACATCGAAATATTCCGAAGACAATTTCGATTCAAATCCATTCCAATGCAATTATTGGAAATTCTGGTTATTTTCAAAACCATTTCAAATCCAATTTATTTATTTAAAAATAAATAGAATTATAATTCTAGTTCAAAACTAGTTCATTTCGATAAAAATCTATTTTTATCATTTCCAATATGGAGGTTTTTATTCCCAATTCTTCCCAAATCATTTCTTATGATTTTACACAAATTATTACTATTTTTAATAATTTTATCAAGGCCCGTACAGTCGATTTCCATCAATGGCCATTGAACTGCACTTACAACGATCTTTTCCAAATTTGATTTGGACATAATTCCAAATCCAACCGTTAGATTTCAAATTTCTAATATTCGTTAGAAAGCTCTTTTCGATACGAACCCAACGGTTCCGGTTTTAGGAGAATTCGACGGTCGGATCTCCCGTAATATTTATTCGAAGTTAATGGTCGAAATTCGCGAACTACCGCGGCGCGGCGCGTTCTATTCAGGCCATTATATTATATATATAATGTATATAATATATACTTCGTCGATTTCAATTCAAAACGTGCTTTATAAATCGTTTTAAATTCATTTTCATAACGGTTTCAACTTCATATTCAATTTTAAATCAAAATTGAATATTCCAATATAAATTCGTTTTGAATTCATTTCAAATCGATTTCAATTCAAATTGATTTCTAATTCAATTTCAGTTCGTTTTCAATTCAATTCAATTTCAATTCGAACTCATTTATATTCAATTTCAATTCGAATTCATTCCTATTCAATTTCAATTCGAATTCATTCCTATTCAATTTAAATCGAATTCATTTATATTCAATTTCAATTCGAATTCATTTATATTCAATTTCAATTCGAATTCATTTATATTCAATTTCAATTCGAATTCATTTCTATTCAATTTAATTCGAATTTCAATTCTTTTCAAAATATCAGATTTTGAAATCACTTTTGATGTTCATTATAAAATGAGTAAAATCGATATAAATATCGTTCACGTCAAAATGGCGTCCATCTAGTCAACACGGCTTCATATATTCCTATTTTCAAATATTCTATTTCGAATATTTCTATTTCAAAACTGGAATGAGGCCCAATCAATTACCATATAATGTTAATTATATTGATTTTCTACAACACATGTATACAAGAACAACGATGAATAATCAACCATCATCCGAAGTGCATTCTACACTGTATAAGCATCAAATATAAGTATTCAACGCTTATAACAGTCAGTCAATCAATCGATCGACATACAACTAAACAATCGGGATTAGTGTACGTCAAATATCATCCCAATACCTGTGTGGGGTTTCAAACAATCAAACCAGATTTTTATTTGTGTAGTTGGGCGATGTGTAAAATTTATCGTCCCAATCAATATCAGTCAAATGTGTGTATATAAACAAATCGTCCGATTTGTTTATTTTTATTTCATTTCATATACACGTTAAAAATTCTATTTTTAACTATAAAATATTTAAACTATATAAATATTTTATTTTATTTCACATCACATCATACAATCAACTACACATCAAAATCAAACAAACAAGCATACAAGCCGTCCATGGTTTGTGGACGACGGGGGTCGGGTGCTACTAAACACCGTCTGCATCCTAGTATATATTTTAACTAGAAAATTAAATTAAAAGTGAGAAGTTCTCACTGAATAGCTAATCCAATCCCACGACTCTTCTTATGTAGGAAATCTTGTCGTTCCCGCCCTTTGCCACTTTTGTTGCCCACATTCACTACATATATAAAAATCGAATCTTTATTCTCTAGTGTATAAAAATCAGATTTTTAACCCACTACATATATAAAAATTGAATTTTTATCTTCACTTCTTTATAAAAATTATATTTTTATATCGCTCCTCTCCTAATAAAGATTATATTTTTATAACTCTAGCTAAATAAAAATTATATTTTTATAATCTTTACTATATAAGAATCATATTTTTAATATCTATACTATATAAAAATCATGTTTTTAATGTGCCCCTTATATAAAAATCCTATTTTTAATATTCCACTAGTATAAAAATTGTATCTTTAACTTCTTCCTTATATAAAAATCACTTTTTTTTCGCTACATGAAAAAAAATTATATTTTTAATGTCACACATATATAAAAATCATATTTTTATATGAATAAAAATCTCGTTTTTATATAATTAAAAATCTCCTCTTTTCTAAATCAAAGATCTAATCTTTCAAATATAAAGAAGCAAATCCTTTTCAAATTAAAAATCTAACCTTTTCATTTTCAAAGATATAATCTTTTCAATGTTAAAAATGGAATCTTTCTTGTTAAAAATCTCATTTTTTTATCATGTACCATATATGTAACAAACAAAGAATTTAATTATAACACAATACATAGGAAAAATCGCATTTTTATTTCTTTAAATGAATGAAAATAAATGAAAAAGCTCACTGGGGTGCTCCGACGTGGCTGCAGTCATTCAGGCAGTGGTGGCTCCCGCGTTGGAGCTGACGTCGACTTCAGGCGAAGGATCAAAGGAGGGAGGAGGCGATGGAACTACGCTGGCGGGTTTGGGAGGTCTCGGTCACGAAGTGGAGAAGGGGGAGGGAAGGAGAAGATGGTCAGCAGAGGGGGGAGGCGCCCGAGGTAAGGATGGCGGTCATTGGCTGTAGGGGGCGGAACGACGGGGTTTGCAATCGAGGGAAGGGGCGTGGTTGCCTTCATCGGAGGGAGGAAGGGGAAGAGGGGAGGTTCGCGGGGTAGAGGAGGAGCGGAGGAAGAAGAAGGGGTGGAAGCGATGACGAGCTTGGATGAGGAGGTGACGAGGTTCGCTTTTGAAGAAAAGGGCTGCGCGTTTTAATTTTGACCAGAGCGAGGAGGGTTTGACTTCAACGGAGAGGAATGAGGGGCTATATAATAATTTATATATTTAATTTAATTTTATCTCCAAAAAGCAATCTTTAAATTTCGGACTCAAAATCGAACCCGCTGACTGTCGTCCCTAGCATTTTACCCCCGTTCTGAACACAATGGAATATGTATCGTAGGCCAATTCGCTTGTTACAATCAGTTTCCGTTCAAATTAAAATATAAATCAGTATATATTCAATTTAAACGCACATTTCAAATTACCGAGGCCACATACAGCTTCTAAAAATTCCTAAAAACATATATCTAGCTTCGTATTGACGACACAGTCCTAACAAAACTAGTTTCGTCAAGTTCTGAGACCGTTCGAAAAATGGTCATTTTCTGGTCGACCCGAATTTAATTGAAACTGTTAAAACACGTTTAACTTCGCCACGCTCACATATTGATTCAGGAAATTATGAATCTTGGAACATAGCAATAACTTGACATCCTGGATCCAACAAAAGTGGTTTCGTCGAAATCCGAGGTCGTTTGCAAAATTCCCATTTTTAAGGGCCGAAATTCCATAGCGACTATTCCGAATCTTCAACTGGACATAACTTTTGATCCCCGCTATGAAATTATGATTTTTCGGATTCGTTGGAAAGAAATTCTCAAATAGATTCTATTATTTTTGGTTTCACTAAAATCCGGTTTATTTTGCACCCGGTATGTTCAATTAAGTTTGAAATCGAATTATCGAACTACCGCGCCATTTTCAATTCCTTTTATAAATATTTATATTCCAACGTCGAGCTATATAAATATATGCATTCGAATTCTATTCAAAATAAATTTATCGTCGATATTATTTAAAATAATTCATTTTAAATAATCAAAATTCGCTAAAATTTCCAAAATAAAAATTTTAAATTGGCCCAGATTTCCGGGTTATTACAATCTCCCCCACTTAAAACTTTTCGTCCCCGAAAAGGAACGAAGCCGAAAGTTGTTTAACAATTCAACTCAACTTCCATTGTTTTGACTACGGCTTAAGTTCTTCAACTTTTCAGTTTTTAAGAACTTTAAAAAAAATTCAAAATTTTGGCTAATACCCTAAATTTCCGAAAAATTTCGCCATAACCTCCCCTGCACCGGGAGCACGGGAAAATCCCAAAATTGCCATACAGGCCTTCTGATCTCAAAAAGAAAAAGAAAAAGCCAAGCGGCTAGCCAATCGGCTCATAAAATCATCATCACCCAAACAAAACAGTAAATTATGGTAAACATGTACCTATTTGTCGGGCAAACAATTTTATTCTTCTGCTCTAGCCTCTTTGCTATGACCTGTTCAATGTAAGTACATGTATATGCAAGCAAATGCGACTAATTTTCAATACAATTCACTATTTGATTCTGTTAGGCGTAATGGTTCAAAATTTCAAACAAATAACCAAACAACACAAACATCAATGAAACACCCCACCTCCGTCAGGGTCACTCTCAAAGGGAATGCCCTAATTTTGGTGGAGGTTTATAAGTACAAGTCACAGATATACAAGACAGATATAAGAACACATATTTGTAAACAGCGGAAGAACAACAAACTTTTATTTCATAAAGTCAAATACGTGTTACAACAACATCCTTTCCAAAAACATAACATAACACTTTCATAATCTGTCTTGAGTACATTATTTAAAGAAGCATAAATAAAACATAGATAAACTGCAAAAGCCCCATAGTGGATTGTCCAAAGCCATAGTTCAAAACAGGAAAGTCCAAGCAATACATTTCTCTTCTTCAAGCTGGATGTTGAGGTTGATCAAGCTGCTGTGTTCCCTCCCTGAGGACCTGGGGGGGCGGGGGGGGGGGGGGGGGGGGAACGGAAGAAAGAAGACGAAAGAAAAGTAGAGTCAGACATAAAGCCTGAGTAAGTCTAGTACTATTTTGTCTATGAATAAAGAACTGGGTATGATAAGTATAAACAAGAAGTGGGCATGCACTATAAACTTGGTTAAGTTGTCTAGGGTTGAATATACTATCGTACCCCATGTTAATCTCTGAACCCATATAAACTAGTTTCCAACTGGCACCCCATAATCAGGGTGATGTGATCCATTCTATGATGATCGGCTCCTACTCGCATAGTTACATGTGTCTTACGGCCCCCGATGTCTGTAGTTACCTATGCTGGTCCCACCATGGGGTGTATCAAGTCCCATAGTGGCAACCCGACACAACCTTAGAGTGCACAGGTATGCTACTGGTGTCCAGTGCCTTATTTTTCTGCGCCGGAGTGTGTGCACGCCCGCACTCCGTTAGAACCTACACTGCTACACCACCGCCGTCGCTTTGACCTCTTACAATCAGCCCAGTAATCGTGCCCCACCCTGCCTAGTTTCAGGGTATCCTGATACACCTTTTAGGGTTACTGCTGAAAAGGCTCCCCCGTTACTAGGTTTTCTATCTCTAGCCAACATGCTAAGTTGGTTAAGTGTTTCCTACCTAACCCCCACCAGTCCGTTTAGTTTAGCATGTTCCATTTTGATTAAGTCTTTAGTTCACTTAATCCTAACAATCCTGACTCAGCCTTAATTGTCTTATTAAGGCCCTGACCTCTCACATTAGATAGGTATTGTTGTGGCTGCCTGTTGCCGGTTGGTTCCGGGCAGTCTTACGCCACAACTCAGTCTAACCTCGGGTCCTTGCTGGGCTCCATGTTTAACCTCCCACATTGGATAGGTATTGTTGTGACTACTGGACAGCCGGGCGGTTCCGGGCAGGTTTACATCACAACTCAATCCAACCTCGGGTTAAACACATCGTATGTTCTACATTTACATATTTTGTCATTCTTCTTTATTTCTTATATGTAAATATTTGCGGCCCATTATTAAGTAAATGGTGTAAAGGTTACACCAATCATGGGCCCAACCCATACTTGAATTTGGGCCCTTCTATTTTATATTTTCATTCATTAATTAATTCTAACCCAACGTTATTTTCCCCCGTTTTACACGTCCGTTTATATATATTGGGCTTAGCCTTTTAAAGCCCAATTTAGCCATGCGAAAAAGGGAGGCTTAAAGCGTGATTACATGCGGTATGAGGGGAAGGTGAGCGCATGAACTTGCATATGACGTTGGAAATACATAATAGAAACTGGTGTACTTGCATATATATATACTTTGGTCATAAAGCATAGGTGACATGAACCAAACCATGTAAACTTAAGATAAGAATCTAAATTAGGTGTCACATAGTCTTAACTACAACATAGACCTATGTTCTCATTTAGGCATAAACATAAACAAGTCATGTTCATAAGGTTTCTACATGTTTACAAAGGGGATACTTTGTTACTAACACAAAAGCATAGTTCAACTTAATCATGGTTTAAGTCTAATCACATAACGATGGTATAAACATACTTATGCATAAATATTCCTAAACATGGTGTTTGCTTTAAACTTGCAAAAAGGGATTTTTGAGTCTAACCTAGCCATGTCTCGCATATGTCATCATATAATTCTTGTAAACAAGATAGACTTAATCATGGATTTCAATTATGCCAAATAACATTCATAGCCTAGCCATATTCATAAGTTTGCAAAAGCATGACTTAATACATGGATTATGGTGTCAAAATTCCAACATAGTTTCATATGAACTATAACAACCAAACTTGTTTCAATTACTTGCAAAATGATTTATGCACAAAAATATACATCATGATGACATAATAACAAAGCCCCAAACTTGCATGAATTTCAATCAACTACATACATGTAGCTTCAACATAGATTACATAATTTGCGCAATATTCCAAACGTATACTTGCATAGAACTACCGCATGTAGTTCTTTATAATGAATAACATAATTATGCACAAATATGAACTACTTTATTATCCCAATTCAAGCATACAAATCAATACAGTTGTTTATTCATACCAAAGTAATACTCTACTTACAATGGTTGCGGCGAATCCTCTAATTAAGAGATATGATTCCTTTGTTGAATTGATTGGCTTTAGGTTGCTTGAATTGCTTTAGGCTTTAGAACTTTCTTCCTAATTCCCTCTCTAGTTGGCGGCTATTCTTAGTCGTTCCTCAGCAACATGGCGGCTATGTTCTTAATTTTGAATGAATAGATTAGGGTTTAGTCTAGGGTTGTTTATATAGAGGTTAGGAACCGATTAGGACCCTTGATGTTGCTTGGATTGATCATAGTCATTCATTAGATAGAGAGACCAATTAGAACCCGCCACCTAGCCCTAATGACAAAGCAGACCACAGAGAATCGGCCAAACACAGACCTGGCCAGCCAGGTTGACTGGGCTCGACCAGGTCGACACCCCTGTCGACAGGGCTGTCGACAGCCCTGTCGACATGGGTAGCCCAGGTCGACAGCCCAGTCGACCTGGGTGGCCTAGGCGGGTGTTTATCCGCCCTGGCCCACTGGGCCCGATTTTTAATTATTTTATTCTGTTTGAATTTTAAATTTAATTCAAAACTTCCGAAGGCCATATCTTCTTCATACGGACTCCGTTTTTCGAAAACTCGGACTCTATTTCGCGTATTTTTCCGAGACGAACGCAATGGCGTATCCCGTTTCCCTTAGTTCTTTGATTTCAGATTAATTATACTTTAATTTGTTAATTTCACAGTTATAAATTTTGCGGGGTGTTACATTCTCCCCCACTTAAAAGGATTTCGTCCCCGAAATCTTCAAGTTAGGAGGAATGTATATCCTAACATCCAATCATCCATCTACTCATCCATCAAACACGAGCATCCATTGTCCTTAAAAGACTTCTAATGCTTCATGATCATATGCGAAGTGTGTGTGTGTACATGAACTTATCTAATGCAAAATCAGGCGGTCTACTGATTCAGTTGACCTCCTTAATGCGAATTATGTAAGTGCCATGAATCCATTATGTATGCAAATTTTCCTATTCTTGATTCTACATGAGTGCACAATCATTCAATACAAATGCAGCATCCACATGTCAACACATTAAAGTTCAACCACATACGAATACAAACATATATGCATATGCAATATGAAGTGACTGAGCCGATCTAAAACCTAGATTGTGTGTGTATATGCAACCACGAGCAACCACTAGCAATCACTTGCAACCACTTGCAACCACTTGCAACCATCATACATAACATGTTTCAACTACATGTTTCCATCCAAAAAGATTCTACCTAAAAGATAAGGTCGAGGAAATATACCTAAAAAGATAGATAAAAGCGCAACTTAAGGAAAAAGAAAGATCAAGGATGTACCCTCGAACAGAAAAGGGTAGGCTGTACGGATTCTAGCTTCAGTTTCCCAAGTCGCGTCTTCCTCGGCGTCGCTCCACTGAACTTTGACGAGCTTGACTTCGCGGTTGCGTAGCTTCTTCATTTCCGTTCCTAAGATGCGGGTTGGAACTTTTCTTATGGTTGCTTCATGTTCCACTTCGGCCTCTTCGAGGATATTTGGCTCTACCACTTCAGCAGACTCATGTAGACATTTTCGGAGATGTGAAACGTGAAAAACGTCGTGGACTCCAGCCAACTTCTCGGGTAGCTCTAATCTATAAGCCATTTTCCCAATTTTCTCGATAATAGGGAATGGCCCTACGAACCTTGGTGCAAGTTTTCCTGTGGTTCCAAAACGAACAACGTTCCTTAGCGGTGATACCTTGAGAAAAACTCTGTCTCCTACTTCAAATTCAAGGTCGGTCCTCCTCTTGTCGGCGTAGGACTTTTGTCTGTCTTGGGCCGTCTTCATCCTTCTTCGTATTAAGTCTACTTTCTCTGAGGTCTCTCGGATCATATCTGGTCCAAGTATGAGCTTATCCGTGGACTCCCACCAACAAGTGGGCGATCGGCACGGTCTTCCATATAAAGCTTCGAAGGGCGCCATTCCGATGGTTGCTTGATAGCTGTTGTTGTAGGCAAATTCCACCAAAGGAAGGTGGTCTTCCCATGTCCCTCCGAAGTCGAGGACGCATAGCCTTAAGAGGTCTTCCAAAACTCTGTTCACTCTCTCTGTTTGGCCGTCGGTTTGGGGATGATAGGCTGTGCTCAAGCGTAACTGCGTTCCTACTGCTTCTTGCAGACTCCGCCAAAACTCACTGGTGAAGATGGGGTCTCCGTCACTAACAATGCTAGATGGTATTCCATGGAGTCGAACGATTTCCTTGAGGTAAAGTGATGCTAGGGATGAGGCAGTTCTCTTACTTTTGACAGGTAAAAAGTGGGCGCTTTTAGTAAGCCCATCCACTATTACCCAAATGCTAGTGTTGCCTCTCCTAGACCTAGGCAGCCCATCGATGAAGTCCATTGAGATGCTATCCCACTTCCACTGCGGGACCTCCAGAGGATGTAGTTGTCCGCCAGGCTTTTTCTGTTCCGCTTTAACCTGTTGGCACACCATACACTTAGAAACGAACTCTGCCACGTCCTTTTTCATGCCGTTCCAGAAGAAAGTCCTTTTTATATCTTTGTACATTTTATCTCCGCCTGGGTGTATCGTCATCTTGGAATGATGCGCTTCCTCGAGAACCTTCCTTATTAAATCTTTTGTCTGTGGGACGCATAGTCTTCCGTCTCGCCTTAGTAAACCTTTAACGTCAATGGAGTATCTGTTGAGGTGACTTGAAGTCTCACCCCTAATTATCCTATCAATTATTTCCACAAGATGAGGGTCTTCGCGTTGTGCTGTCCCTACTGAATCCACTAAAGTTGGGCGCACTTCGAGAGATGCAAGCAAGCCTGGTATGAAATCGCAGGAGGGCCTAAAGTCGAAACTGGCTATAAACTCTAGGCTTTGTCTTTCAACAAACAACGGGCTTAGGGTCAATTTCTTTCGGCTCAACGCGTCTGCCACTACGTTGCCTTTGCCCGGAGTATAGGAGATTTCGAAATCGTACGAGGCAAGAAACTCCATCCACCTTTGTTGCCTCAAGTTAAGATCCTTCTGCGAGAAAAGATATTTCAACGATTTATGGTCAGTGTAAAGTTCGAACTTCTCACCTAGGAGATAGTGTCACCAAGACTTGAGTGCAAAGACGATGGCGGCTAACTCAAGATCGTGGGTTGGGTAGTTCTTTTCGTGCACCTTCAATTGCCTCCCGCCATAAGCTACTACCCTTCCTTCTTGCATTAAGACGGCGCCTAGCCCTGTCCCACATGCATCCGTATAAACAGTGAACATCTTGCTCCCATCTGGCAGCGTCAAAACTGGGGCTGTTGTGAGAGCCCTTTTCAGTCGTTGGAAAGCAAACTCGCAATCCAAATCCCAATTGAACACTAGATTCTTCTTAGTCAATTTCGTGAGCGGAGCTGAGATTTTCGCAAAATCCCTTATAAACTTTCGATAGAAACCTGCTAGTCCTAGGAAGCATCGGACCTCAGTCACATTCCTCGGTGTCTTCCAATCTTGTACCGCCACTACCTTAGCAAGGTCCACTGCTAACCCTTGTTTGGATACTATGTGCCCAAGGAACCTCACTTCTTCTCTCCAAAAGTGGCATTTGGAGAATTTGGCTTTTAGTTGATGGACTCGCAAAGTTTCCATGATTGACCTTAAGTGCTGAGCATGTTCCTCTTCACTCTTTGAGAAGATAAGGATGTCATCTACGAAGACCACGACGAATTTGTTGAGGATATCTCTAAATACCCTACTCATCAGGTCCACGAAGTAAGCAGGTGCATTTGTCAAGCCGAAAGGCATGACAAGCCATTTAAAGAAGCCGTCTGGGGTTCTAAACGCCGTTTTATCGATGCTATCTTCAGCCACCCTTAGCTGATGAAAACCGGTTGCTAAATCGAGTTGGGAGAAAACAGACGCTCCTACAAGCTGGTCAAATAAATCGTCAATTCTAGGGAGAGGGTGCCTATTCTTTTTCGTTAGCTTGTTGAGCTCCCTATAGTCAACACATAGACGGAGTGAACCATCCGCCTTTGTAGCGAACACCACTGGAGCACCCCATTCTGAAATGCTCCTCCTAATGAACCCCTTTTCTAGAAGCTCTTTAATCTGTTTACTGAGCTCTTTCCTTTCCCGTGGAGCCATATGTCTAACGGGCAACGCAACGGGCTTTGCATTATCTACAAGATATATGCGGAAGTCTATTTCCCGCTTTGGAGGCAAGCCCTTCACCTCTTCAAAGACATCCGGATATTCCCGGACCACTCTAACTGATTGCAAATTTTCAACAGAGGCATCTAGCGATTCAAGATAACTAAGCATAACCGCATACGAGGGATTACAAGAAATTTCCAAAGTATTACCGAGCTGGGTTAGGAGCCTAACAACCCTTTTCTCACAATCAAGGATGGCCCCATTACTGGATAGCCAATCCATACCCAAAATCAAACCATACCCCGAAAAGCCCAAAACAAAGGCACTACATTGAAATTCTACACTTAGAATAGAAATTTTCAGTCCCACACAGATCATAGACAAATGAGCTGGGCCCCCAATTGGGTTTGAAACAATTAAGGGGTCCTCTACCATACTAGTTTCTAGGTGCAGAGATTCTACTAAAGCAGACGAGATAAAGGAGTGTGATGCGCCAGAATCAAATAAAGTGCGAACGGGGTGATCATAAAGATAAACTACACTTTCTACAGAAGTATTTATACCTCGCTGTTGCAGAGGTGGCGCTTCTAGCACATGGACCTGTGCCCCTGGGGTGGATCCAGCCCTCTGCCCCTATCCTCGTCTCTTTGGGCAGTCCTTAGCCCTATGGCCTGTCTCACCGCAAGAAAAGCACCCACCATTCTCCTTGGCCTTCTTTTTCCGGCAGTCCTTTACTAAGTGCCCCACTTTGCCACAGAAATTACACTTCCTCTTCTCCTTGTTGCCTTTCCCGCCCTTCTTAAAGTCTGTCTTCTTGGGCTGCAAACCCTCTTTCTTCCCTTGAGAGCTTTCTGCCTTCGTCTCTTTCTTGCTCTTATCCTCCTCATTCAGCAATGCCATTTGCACCAATCTTTCATACGTGGCTCCCATGGGTATATGGGTCATGGCCAAACTGTGTAATGGCTCATTCAACCCTTTGACGAAACGGAGAGCCTTCTTGTGCGGGGTGTTGACTAGGTCAAGCCCAAACCTAGCCAGCTCATCGAACTGATTCACATACTCTCTGACTGTCTTGTCCCCTTGCTTAAGAAATAAGAATTTTTCCAACTGCAAACTTCTTTCCGCATCTGAGAGAAATTTAGTCTCAAACCTTGCCCTAAAGTCCTCCCATGTCTCCACTGGTCTTTCAGCATTAGTGACTTCCCACCAGTAGGAAGCCTCGCCCTTCAATAGCCACACTGCCAACTGTACTTTTTGTCTATCTTCTACCTCAAAGATGATGAATAGGTCCTCCGTCTCTTTCAGCCAATTTCTAGCTGCTACGAAGGACTCAGTTCCATGGAAATCCCTTCCTCCCATAGCTTTAAAATCTTTACATATCTTAGAAAACGTGTTTCCCCGAGGAGGAGGTGGAGGAAAAGGTGCTGCTGCAGCTGGATGATTCCCGGCAGCTGGGGGAGGAGGAACGGTAGGACCTGGCTGAGTGGCCCTTGCTTCTAAGAACCGTCTAAACCAACCAGGTATTGGCACCCCTTCCTGCAAGTTAAGTTCTTGGGACATGCTGAAACAAAAAGGATAGATTCAAAATGAAGGATAAGAGATAGTACCTATGGCTTTGGGGTGTGGACTTTGCCTTTTTAAAATAAAATAATATTTTTCTTTAAAAATGCTTCTTTAAATTTCCTTTTTGAAAATAATTTTTCAAAACTTTTTATCTTATCTGGTAAACCTATGCTCTGATACCAAGTGAAACACCCCACCTCCGTCAGGGTCACTCTCAAAGGGAATGCCCTAATTTTGGTGGAGGTTTATAAGTACAAGTCACAGATATACAAGACAGATATAAGAACACATATTTGTAAACAGCGGAAGAACAACAAACTTTTATTTCATAAAGTCAAATACGTGTTACAACAACATCCTTTCCAAAAACATAACATAACACTTTCATAATCTGTCTTGAGTACATTATTTAAAGAAGCATAAATAAAACATAGATAAACTGCAAAAGCCCCATAGTGGATTGTCCAAAGCCATAGTTCAAAACAGGAAAGTCCAAGCAATACATTTCTCTTCTTCAAGCTGGATGTTGAGGTTGATCAAGCTGCTGTGTTCCCTCCCTGAGGACCTGGGGGGGGGGGGGGGGGGAACGGAAGAAAGAAGACGAAAGAAAAGTAGAGTCAGACATAAAGCCTGAGTAAGTCTAGTACTATTTTGTCTATGAATAAAGAACTGGGTATGATAAGTATAAACAAGAAGTGGGCATGCACTATAAACTTGGTTAAGTTGTCTAGGGTTGAATATACTATCGTACCCCATGTTAATCTCTGAACCCATATAAACTAGTTTCCAACTGGCACCCCATAATCAGGGTGATGTGATCCATTCTATGATGATCGGCTCCTACTCGCATAGTTACATGTGTCTTACGGCCCCCGATGTCTGTAGTTACCTATGCTGGTCCCACCATGGGGTGTATCAAGTCCCATAGTGGCAACCCGACACAACCTTAGAGTGCACAGGTATGCTACTGGTGTCCAGTGCCTTATTTTTCTGCGCCGGAGTGTGTGCACGCCCGCACTCCGTTAGAACCTACACTGCTACACCACCGCCGTCGCTTTGACCTCTTACAATCAGCCCAGTAATCGTGCCCCACCCTGCCTAGTTTCAGGGTATCCTGATACACCTTTTAGGGTTACTGCTGAAAAGGGTCCCCCGTTACTAGGTTTTCTATCTCTAGCCAACATGCTAAGTTGGTTAAGTGTTTCCTACCTAACCCCCACCAGTCCGTTTAGTTTAGCATGTTCCATTTTGATTAAGTCTTTAGTTCACTTAATCCTAACAATCCTGACTCAGCCTTAATTGTCTTATTAAGGCCCTGACCTCTCACATTAGATAGGTATTGTTGTGGCTGCCTGTTGCCGGTTGGTTCCGGGCAGTCTTACGCCACAACTCAGTCTAACCTCGGGTCCTTGCTGGGCTCCATGTTTAACCTCCCACATTGGATAGGTATTGTTGTGACTACTGGACAGCCGGGCGGTTCCGGGCAGGTTTACATCACAACTCAATCCAACCTCGGGTTAAACACATCGTATGTTCTACATTTACATATTTTGTCATTCTTCTTTATTTCTTATATGTAAATATTTGCGGCCCATTATTAAGTAAATGGTGTAAAGGTTACACCAATCATGGGCCCAACCCATACTTGAATTTGGGCCCTTCTATTTTATATTTCATTCATTAATTAATTCTAACCCAACGTTATTTTCCCCCGTTTTACACGTCCGTTTATATATATTGGGCTTAGCCTTTTAAAGCCCAATTTAGCCATGCGAAAAAGGGAGGCTTAAAGCGTGATTACATGCGGTATGAGGGGAAGGTGAGCGCATGAACTTGCATATGACGTTGGAAATACATAATAGAAACTGGTGTACTTGCATATATATATATATACTTTGGTCATAAAGCATAGGTGACATGAACCAAACCATGTAAACTTAAGATAAGAATCTAAATTAGGTGTCACATAGTCTTAACTACAACATAGACCTATGTTCTCATTTAGGCATAAACATAAACAAGTCATGTTCATAAGGTTTCTACATGTTTACAAAGGGGATACTTTGTTACTAACACAAAAGCATAGTTCAACTTAATCATGGTTTAAGTCTAATCACATAACGATGGTATAAACATACTTATGCATAAATATTCCTAAACATGGTGTTTGCTTTAAACTTGCAAAAAGGGATTTTTGAGTCTAACCTAGCCATGTCTCGCATATGTCATCATATAATTCTTGTAAACAAGATAGACTTAATCATGGATTTCAATTATGCCAAATAACATTCATAGCCTAGCCATATTCATAAGTTTGCAAAAGCATGACTTAATACATGGATTATGGTGTCAAAATTCCAACATAGTTTCATATGAACTATAACAACCAAACTTGTTTCAATTACTTGCAAAATGATTTATGCACAAAAATATACATCATGATGACATAATAACAAAGCCCCAAACTTGCATGAATTTCAATCAACTACATACATGTAGCTTCAACATAGATTACATAATTTGCGCAATATTCCAAACGTATACTTGCATAGAACTACCGCATGTAGTTCTTTATAATGAATAACATAATTATGCACAAATATGAACTACTTTATTATCCCAATTCAAGCATACAAATCAATACAGTTGTTTATTCATACCAAAGTAATACTCTACTTACAATGGTTGCGGCGAATCCTCTAATTAAGAGATATGATTCCTTTGTTGAATTGATTGGCTTTAGGTTGCTTGAATTGCTTTAGGCTTTAGAACTTTCTTCCTAATTCCCTCTCTAGTTGGCGGCTATTCTTAGTCGTTCCTCAGCAACATGGCGGCTATGTTCTTAATTTTGAATGAATAGATTAGGGTTTAGTCTAGGGTTGTTTATATAGAGGTTAGGAACCGATTAGGACCCTTGATGTTGCTTGGATTGATCATAGCCATTCATTAGATAGAGAGACCAATTAGAACCCGCCACCTAGCCCTAATGACAAAGCAGACCACAGAGAATCGGCCAAACACAGACCTGGCCAGCCAGGTTGACTGGGCTCGACCAGGTCGACACCCCTGTCGACAGGGCTGTCGACAGCCCTGTCGACATGGGTAGCCCAGGTCGACAGCCCAGTCGACCTGGGTGGCCTAGGCGGGTGTTTATCCGCCCTGGCCCACTGGGCCCGATTTTTAATTATTTTATTCTGTTTGAATTTTAAATTTAATTCAAAACTTCCGAAGGCCATATCTTCTTCATACGGACTCCGTTTTTCGAAAACTCGGACTCTATTTCGCGTATTTTTCCGAGACGAACGCAATGGCGTATCCCGTTTCCCTTAGTTCTTTGATTTCAGATTAATTATACTTTAATTTGTTAATTTCACAGTTATAGAATTTGCGGGGTGTTACAATCAATCAATTAGTTGGTTATCATTTCAAATGCATAACTTTGATATATAGTCAAAAATCAGATTTTTGATGCCAAATCACAACAATAAGCCCTATCTAGTTTCGGTTCTCACACCAGTCAATTGGAAATATATAGAAATCTCACTTTCGTTACTCGAAAATAAATACTGGCGACGGTGCCCCATTACCAGAATTATCCCCGGGCAACTAGAGTATGATTCTATAACTATCCAGTATATTAAAACTTCGAATACACGTTTGCAAGACGCATATGCAAAATCTTTATATATCGGATTGTCCAAATCCATATAAATAAATAATCAAATACGAATAATTGATTTAAATTTTCAAAACAAAATTCGGTTTCATTTTAAAAATATACTCTTCACACTCGTTCTAGGATACTACTGATCCCATCTCTAACGAGTCATTCCCATTGGATATTACTAATCCAATCTCTGATGAATTCTTTCGTATGGTTCTAATGTGTCTTGTTCTCTGAGCTTTGTAAACCAAAGCTCTGATACCACGCTGAAACGACCCGAACTTCCCCGGTCTCCGAAAAGAAGAGAAAGAGCGAATTGTTTTGAGAACACGACAAAATAGAACGCAAACGGGAGAACATTTCATTGTATATTACAACAATCCATCAGATTACAAGAATATACAGAGTATAAAAGAATATTACACAGAAATATCAGAGATTTAAATTACATTTAAATACATCACAGCGGAAAATAATACAATACACAACTAGAAGAGATATACGGATACAAAGCTTTCTGGATATCATTCCAGCTGTAAACCAGGATCCTGTGGATATAAATCTGCAAAACCAAAACTACTAGCTGCCCGTGTCAAAATAAGGGCACCCAGAGTTTAGGTTAAAAGCAATAAACTCCTGGTCAGTCATGGGACTGGTGTGAGAACTAAAACAGTTATTATTCTTTAATTTAAAGTTCGGTAAAACAAGGGACCACGCCGTATAACACGGAACGGGTTTCCTCCCAAGAATACCAGTGCATAAAACAAACAACGCAATGCTAAATAAAGAAAAATGAAGCTATTATAAGACCTAGGTCCTATCACACAATGCAACGCAAGCCGGGGGATAGGGTTTTCCCTTATAATAGCCAAACATGCTTAGTACGTTTAAAACAAATCTTTTGATAATATTACAAGTGTATAGTGTATTAAACATCGTCAAATCATAAGTATCAATCATAGACGGCATGGGTACCATATATCATGTCGCCATACTAGTTCTACAATTAAAACCGCAAATGTCACATATTTGGAAATTGGATTTCCATCTATCAACCGAGGCAAAAGGTAGTCCTCAACCGATTCGAGACGCTCTACTCCACCCCTCAGGATCAGAGCTCGAGTGACCCTTGGATCGTCAGGGCCGGTCCACCGATGTGGATTAAAATGCCTGAACATGCATTTCCCCGCCCTATGGGGCGTAAATGATCCAACGAATGACTCCATCGGACCCGGATCGTCCGATCTAACCGAGGCGCCTCGCAACAGCAACAACCATATAAGTCAAACTCGTCAGGGCGTGTAAAACCACTGATGCCACTTCTAACTAGAAAGAAACGCATACCCTCCCTGAGGTCCTTCTCCCTTTTTGGTTCATACCGGGTGTGTAACTCACGAAGTAAACGTTATACAAAGCTATGCCACAAAGGCCGTGCTTCGATTATCAACCACAAGACTTTGCTTTTCAACAGAAGCCTTGATCATTCGCCACTTAGGCATGCCACACAGGCAATTCACTCTATGCATTTGATATCCATCAGTATATAACCCCTGAGCTTGTACGTCTCAGAGAAGGGCATTAAGCAAGAGAATAAATTCTCCGCCGCCAAATAGATATATATTTAATAGAAATCAATCACACAGTCTAAAATCCAATGTCAGACACACAGTCCATTTACAAGTTCGTTCTGGGTCTGAACGAAACCGGAGGCACCTAGTACCCAGCATATCCATCGATCTCCAAGTACGCATGGACGATCACCAACTGTTTCCATCTTCTTGGGTGTACATCCCAATCAAGATCATCAGTAATCACCCAAATGACGTGAAGACCTCTGGTCTTCGACCACCGTCTTCATCTTCGACTTATCGTCGTATCAATTATTCAGAATGGGATAAACCCGGTCTTTCCGAATAACTCGCGTATATAATAAACATGTGTTACACAAACACAACATACGCCTCATTCCAATTCATCAGTCACTAACCGTAAATTAACAAGAGAATAATTTCCCAAATATTAACCCCGAAGGCCGAAACCAACATCAGATCAATATCCAGAAAACCATTCTGCTTAGCTAACCGACAATTAGTTTCTAAATTTCACATTCATAGGGAAAGGTTCCCATTAATTTTATCAAAGATAAATTCCTTGAATTTATTCTTTAATCTTCTTTTGAATTTCAATTCAAACTAGTCGGGATTAGCGAACCTTACCGAAGTAATCATCGGTTTTAATTTCCCAATCCCCACCTATTCATCCCATGAAGTAAAACTGGTTATACTTCATATCTAACACCACGGTGTTATCGGTAAATTCAATTACCATTTCACATTTAAATATAGTTAAAGATTTAACTATCGCCTGGAGCAAAACTGGTGATACTCCATTCTTGATCATTTCAATCTAATTAAAGATTCATTAAAACTCCACTTAGTTTTAATCTTTGAATGGGTTAAAGAATCAATGTCATTTAAAACACGGTTCACGATAAACCCAAAATCACATCACATTTCAATCGGTCCCTAACCGTAAATTAGCAAGTGAGCAATTCCCTAACTATTAACCCCGAAGGCCGAAACCAACATCAGATAAATACCTCTGAAACCATTCAACTTAACTAATCTCCAGTTAGATCTGATTTTCTTAACTCCTTTGGGTCTAAGAATAGTATTATTGAAGATACCGTTCACGACAACCCAAAATCACATTCCATTAATTATCGGGTTAAAGAACAAGTGTTATTTAAAACACTGTTCACGATAAACCCAAAAATCAATACCAATTCAATTCCAATTAAATATTATTTAATCGGTACACTTCATTAAATCTAAATAAAAGATTTAATCTTTTTCTCAACTGGGCTTAAGAACAGTGTTAATGAAGACACCATTCACGACAAACCCAAATCACATTTGATATTAAATACAAGGCTCTGAATAGAAAATATACCGGCTTATATTCAATATCAAATTCTACGACTAACAGATATCGTATTGGAAATAACGATATATATATCTTTCAAATTCCCATAGCAATGTCTGTATCATCACGAAATCCAACATCGAAATATTTCGAAGACAATTTCGATTCAAATCCATTCCAATGCAATTATTGGAAATTCTGGTTATTTTCAAATCCAACTTATTTATTTAAAAATAAATAGAATTATAATTCTAGTTCAAAACTAGTTCATTTCGATAAAAATCTATTTTTTATCTTTTCAGATATGAAGTTTTTCATCCCAATTCTTCCAAAATCATTTCTTATGATTTTACACAAATTATTACTATTTTTAATAATTTTATCAAGGCCCGTGCAGTCGATTTCCATCAATGGCCATCGAACTGCACTTACAGCGACCTTTTCCAAATTTGATTTAGACATAATTCCAAATCCAACCGTTAGATTTCAAATTTCTAATATTCGTTAGAAAGTTCTTTTCGATACGAACCCAACGGTTCTGGTTTTAGGAGAATCCGACGGACGGATCTCCAGTAATATTCATTTGAAGTTAATGGTCGAAATTCGCGAACTGCCGCGGCGCGGTGCATTCTATTCAGGCCATTATATAATATATATATATATATATAATATATAATATATATAATATATACTTCATCGATTTCAATTCAAAACGTGCTTTATAAATCGTTTTAAATTCATTTTCAAAACGGTTTCAACTTCATATTCTATTTCAAATCAAAATTGAATATTCCAATATAAGTTCGTTTTAAATTCATTTCAAATCGATTTCAATTCAAATTGATTTCTAATTCAATTTCAGTTCGTTTTCAATTTCAATTCAATTTCAATTCGAACTCATTTATATTCAATTTCAATTCGAATTCATTCCTATTCAATTTAAATCGAATTCATTTATATTCAATTTCAATTCGAATTCATTTATATTCAATTTCAATTCGAATTCTTTTATATTCAATTTCAATTCGAATTCATTTCTATTCAATTTAATTCGAATTTCAATTCTTTTCAAAATATCAGATTTTGAAATCACTTTCGATATTCATTATAAAATGAGTAAAATCGATATAAATATCGTTCACGTCAAAATGGCGTCCATCTAATCAACACGGCTTCATATATTCCTATTTTCAAATATTCTATTTCGAATATTTCTATTTCAAATATTTCTATTTCAAAACTGGAATGAGGCCCAATTAATTATCATATAATGTTAATTATATGGATTTTCTACAACACATGTATACAAGAACAACGATGAATAATCAACCATCATCCAAAGTGCATTCTACACTGTATAAGCATCAAATATAAATATTCAACGTTTATAACAGTTTGTCAATCAATCGATCGACATACAACTAAACAATCGGGATTAGTGTACGTCAAATATCATCCCAATACACGTGTGGGGTTTCAAACAATCAAACCAGATTTTTATTTGTGCAGTTGGGCGATGTGTAAAATTTATCGTCCCAATCAATATCAGTCAAATGTGTGTATATAAACAAATCGTCCGATTTGTTTATTTTTATTTCATTTCATATACACGTTAAAAATTCTATTTTTAACTATAAAATATTTTAACTATATAAATATTTTATTTTATTTCACATCACATCACACAATCAACTACACATCAAAATCAAACAAACAAGCATACAAGCCGTCCATGGTCTGTGGACGACGGAGGTCGGGTGCTACTAACCACCGTCTGCATCCTAGTATATATTTTAACTAGAAAATTAAATTAAAAGTGAGAAGTTCTCACCGAATAGCTAATCCAATCCCACGACTCTTCTTATGTAGGAAATCTTGTCGTTCCCGCCCTTTGCCACTTTTGTTGCCCACATTCACTACATATATAAAAATCGAATCTTTATTCTCTAGTGTATAAAAATCAGATTTTTAACCCACTACATATATAAAAATTGAATTTTTATCTTCACTTCTTTATAAAAATTATATTTTTATATCGCTCCTCTCCTAATAAAGATTATATTTTTATAACTCTAGTTAGATAAAAATTATATTTTTATAATCTTTACTATATAAGAATCATATTTTTAATATCTATGCTATATAAAAATCATGTTTTTAATGTGCCCCTTATATAAAAATCGTATTTTTAATATGCCACTAGTATAAAAATTGTATCTTTAACTTCTTCCTTATATAAAAATCACTTTTTTTTGCCACATGAATAAAAATTATATTTTTAACGTCACACATATATAAAAATCATATTTTTATATGAATAAAAATCTCGTTTTTATATAATTAAAAATCTCCTCTTTTCTAAATCAAAGATCTAATCTTTCTAATATAAAGAAGCAAATCCTTTTCAAATTAAAAATCTAACCTTTTTATTTTCAAAGATCTAATCTTTTCAACGTTAAAAATGGAATCTTTCTTGTTAAAACTCTCATTTTTTTATCATGTACCATATATGTAACAAACACAGAATTTAATTATAAAACAATACATAGGAAAAATCGCATTTTTATTTCTTTAAATGAATGAAAATAAATGAAAAAGCTCACTGGGGTGCTCCGGCGTGGCAGCAGTCATTCAGGCAGTGGTGGCTCCCGCGTTGGAGCTGACGTCGACTTCAGGTGAAGGATCAAAGGAGGGAGGAGGCGATGGAACTACGCTCGCGGGTTTGGGAGGTCTCGGTCACGAAGTGGTGAAGGGGGAGGGAAGGAGAAGATGGTCAGCAGAGGGGGGGGGCCCGAGGTAAGGATGGCGGTCGTTGGCTGTAGGGGGCGGAACGACGGGGTTTGCAATCCAGGGAAGGGGCGCGGTTGTCTTCATCGGAGGGAGGAAGGGGAAGAGGGGAGGTTCACGAGGTAGAGGAGGAGCGGAGGAAGAAGAGGGGGTGGAAGCGGAGACGAGCTTGGATGAGGAGGTGACGAGGTTCGCTTTTGAAGAAATGGGCTACACATTTTAATTTTGACCAGAGCGAGGAGGGTTTGACTTCAACGGAGAGGAATGAGGGGCTATATAATAATTTATATATTTAATTTAATTTTATCTCCAAAAAGCAATCTTTAAATTTCGGACTCGAAATCGAACCCGCCGACTGTCGTCCCTAGCGTTTTACCCCCGTTCCGAACACAATGGAATATGTATCGTAGGCCAATTCTCTTGTTACAATCAGTTTCCGTTCAAATTAAAATATAAATCAGTATATATTCAATTTTAACGCACATTTCAAATTACCGGGGCCACATACAGCTTCTAAAAATTCCAAAAAAATTATTTCTAGCTTCGTATTGACGACACGGTCCTAACAAAACTAATTTCGTCAAATTCTGAGACCGTTTGAAAAATGGTCTTTTTCTGGTCGACCCGAATTTAATTGAAACTGTTAAAACACGTTTAACTTCGCCATGCTCACATATTGATTCAAAAAATTATGAATCTTGGAACATAGCAATAACTTGACATCCCGGATCCAACAAAAGTGGGTTCGTCGAAATCCGAGGTCGTTTGCAAAATTCCCATTTTTAAGGGTCGAAATTCCATAGCGACTATTCTGAATCTTCAACTGGACATAACTTTTGATCCCCGCTATGAAATTGTGATTTTTCGGATTCTTTGGAAAGATATTCTCAAATAGATTCTATTATTTTTGGTTTCACTAAAATCCGGTTTATTTTGCACCCGGTATGTTCAATTGAAGTTTGAAATCGAATTATCGAACTACCGCGCCATTTTCAATTCCTTTTATAAATATAAATAAATATTTATATTCCAACGTCGAGCTATATAAATATATGCGTTCGAATTCTTTTCAAAATAAATTTCTCGTCGAAATTATTTAAAATAATTCATTTTAAATAATCAAAATTCGCTAAAATTGCCAAAATAAATTTTTTAAATTGGACCAGATTTCCGGGTTAGTACATTTTATGTCCAAATCAAATTTAGAAATAGTCGTTATGGAGTTGTGTATACGCCATAACGGTTTATTTAATATAATTAAATATTGGATTCGAATTTGGACATGCCCTTTGAGACGTAGTTATGATTTAATTTTTAAAATTTTACTGTAATTTTTAATTCACAAAATAAGCTACTTTTTGTTTGGAGTATTTTGCACCTTATATCAATATTTTGGGGTTTCATAATATAAGTTAAACTACCGATATTATTATATTTTTGAAATCATGGCACACTGCTCGCCATGACCGTATTTTTATTTTGGCCCATATCGGATCGTATGTGAACGAGATTGTTTGTAGTCGGTCACCAAATAAGTAGTTTGAACAAGACATGCTAGCTCATGCCACTTATTACATTAAACAATTCAATATGAAATAACACATGATTTACATAACTACCTAACTATAGCATGGACTGTCACCTACGCCTAAACCAGTAAAGAGCCATCATATCCTAAACCTATAACTAACGTGTTGCCCAAACAATAGAAGGTGTGCCAGCCAAGTTTTTAAGAACCGTGATTGTCAAGGCAATAGAAACCGTGGCCCTCAAGTTTTGTTCTCCTTTTAAATACTGTTTTTTCTCTTTCATTTTTTGTTTTCTCAGATCCAAACCAAAAAGTAAACGAACTGAAAACCGAAAATCCAAATAAAAAATTCAACACCTCATGAAATTCAATAACCTCCAACTCATTAAACTCCTAGCAGTATTATCTTCACGCAAGTATACACTGGGTTGGTTCAATCGAATTTTCTTTTAGGGATCTCACGATACATAGGTCTGAATGGAAGGGGAGTGCTTCGATTTTTGGGTCGTGACAGGCCTGTAGGACAACGAAGCATGGGAGGTTGGTCTTAGGTGGACGTTCGGTAAGATGCGCGTGGATTGAGGTGTTGGGGGTCGGAGCTTCGGTGATGTAGAGGTGGGCCAGCGATGGTTCAAAGAGGGTGGTGTGGTTCGAATTTGCCTGTAGAAGAAGGTATAACGTATGTTTAACATGTGATGACTGTTGTGGATCCAAACGTTTGGAGTTCTGGTCCATGACGTGATTTTTGTTTTGCTGTGTAGTGAGAAAGGAGTTAAAGTGGAAGCGGTTGCTGTAGTGAGTACATGGAAGTTTGCATTTTGCGGTAGTATTGAGTTTGAAAATAGTGGCGCATGGGGGGGGGACTAATGGTTTGGCAGTTGACTGGTTGGAGTAGGATACAGCAGTTTCTGTTTCCATCAGTAAGGAAGAGTGTTGTTTGGACAGTATATTGGTGATGTGTGGTATTGGTATAACAGTGAAGGAAGTAACGTTAATGGAGGAAGAACACGAAAATGGTGTATGAGCAGTAGGAGTCTATATGCTTTAACAGTGTAAGAGTTATCGAATTTCATTGATGGTTCTAGTTTTTGCTTGTATGGAGTACTGAGTTTGTGGCTTGGATAAAAGTTACGCGATGTGATGCTTATACGTTTGGGAATTTGAGGTCAGCGTGCCTTTCTGGTGGAGGAAGAGAGTTTATAATGGGTAATCGGTTTATTTATCAATTGATGATTAAAAGGATGCAAGATGAATGAAATGGTCAAGGACAGAGAGATGAAGTGGTAAGAAATAAAGATCGGTTTTGTTTATGTGATCCAAATGTCTGCGCAAGGGAATATGGAGGATGGTGATCGGTTTGAAGGGAAAGTGAGTGATTATGTTGGTTCGAATGAAGCCGCACTGGATTTCGAAACACCAGGAGCAAGGGAAAAGATTAACAAACGCTAATGAAGGTGATTAACACGCTTAAGTATATGTTTGAGTTAATTAATAAATTAATTAATTATTTAAAGGTTATTTAACTATAAATTCGTATAATTGATAATGCATGCATCCGTGAACAGAATAACACAAAACCGGTCATGTTAGAACCGCAATGAAGAGATCTACGTTATGGAGTTGATTTCGCTGAAAAACAAAGCTGCTGGAATTTCATTGTAAAATTAAACGTCCGTTTGATTTTAAAATGAAACAAATGCAGAATCGTCAACTGAAAACCAAGGTGAGTAAACTCACTAACTCGCCTCGTTTATATTTTTATATAAATGAGTTTTAAATTTATTTATAGAAATTTTATACAGTGTGATGGTGGTTTGGTTACATGGTTGATAGTATTGGTTGATATAGTTATATCATTAATCGATTATTACTTCTGTTCACCGTGATATTTCATATTTCTGTGAAATAATATTATGGATGTTATTAACATCAGTGGATGTAGGAAAACAGGTTGGAGGGATCCAACTGGATTCCTCAACATTTTATTTACTATTTTATTTATTGTGATATATGATTGGTAATTGATAATGTTGTGGTTGAATTACACTGGCCCCATAATTTGGTATTTAATTACCGTAAAATATTTTAGAATTGAGAAAAGAAATTTGAGATTTTAAAAAAAGAAATTATTTCCAAAATATAGAAAATAGATTTCAAATGGATTTAAAATAGAACCTTGTTTAATAAATGTTTTGGTAAATATAAATAGAAATCTTAACGCTGCCGTTATAATAACTGTTTTGTAAATATAAACAGTGATCTTAACGCTATTGTTATAATGAGTGTTCTATAATTGTAAACGGCGATTGTAACGCTGTTGTTAAAAGTATTGTTTTATAAATCAAATATTTGGAAACAGCGATTATAACGCTACCGTTATAATCAAAGTTTTTCCGCGAAAGATGTATGTTCTTAGATTGGATCCGAAGGTCGCATAAGCGATGTTTGGTTTAAAATTGTGAGCTTTGACTATTTCAAAGTTGAGAATGTTGTTCAGTTAAGGTCCGAGAGGTAAATATACCCCAACTTGATTGACTTCATGATTGATGGAGAAATGGTTAAGGTTCGATAGTGAAGATTGGTTAGCTGTATGGTTAGTTAAAAATTGGTTCATGTTTTGAGTTATAATAACGATGTTTTATAACGTTAATTTAAAAGAATTTGAAATATTATTCCCAAATAAAATGAGAGATATTTTCTATGTATAGAGAATGAAATGAATTGGTCAACGAGTAATTAAGAAAGGGAATTTGGAAATATTTTCCAATATTAATGCGGTATGTTTTCTGAATATAGAAAATAAGGATTCATTAATATATATATATATATATAAAATGTTTTCTAATTGGAATAAGAGATATTTTCTCGAACAAAGAAATTAGATATTGGAAATGTTTTTCCCCAAAGAATCGAGAGGGGAAATCGAGCTTCAAAAGGATACAAAAGATAGGGAAATAGGAATTGGAAATAATAATATAATCAGGAATTGATTTAAAGAGGCCCAGTCTTGTTTGATGCTTGATTGATAGAATTTCCATTTGGAAATAGGACCGTTGATTGTATGGATGTTTCTTTGATAGTTAAATCACCGATTATCAGAGTTTTGATTTATTTTATACCTCCGTTGTCAATACGGAGAGACCGGGATCAGATTTAATATCTGAGAACCACTTCGTATTGGCATAAGCGTTACGAATCAACTTATGTTGAAGAGATTATGAAGACGGAGTAAAGTGCAAGGGCTGTTCTGTTAATCCTAGGTAGAAATTGCCCAAGATGGATTAATAGAATGGTGCCTTCAGTTTGTCCAGACCCAGAACAACTTGTATGGTCGAGTGTCTGACAGAGTATTTCCAAAGCGATTACGTACGTTGATTCCTTCAAACGTACGAAGTTGGTGGCAAAGAAGGGAAACTTCTTTAGCCTAACAATCTGAGTATTTTTGTGGGAATCAATTAGTGATTTCCGATGGATCCGACAATGTGACATTCAAAGTGAATGGTGGCCAGATGTTCTAAAAGATGATTCAAACCTCAAGCCTCACAACGGGAACAAAAATTGGGCAGGCAACATGGCTATGTGGGTCGCTCCCATGAGGATGTATAATCACCTATCTAGAGAAATTCAATTTGCTTCTTTAATCTATCAATGCTGTCCCTTTCGGGAAACGGTTGCTGATCCCAACCGTTGGTGATTTACATTCGATACACTCAAGCGAAATGAGTGGTCTGCCATGTGTGGGACGGGTTGCAAGAAGTTCTTGTTGAACCTAGTGTATTCGCCTCTAGAGATACACTATCGAAAGGTGGTCCCATACGTTGTCATGTTGGAAATCCAATCTCCAATAAGCGCCCTGCAGTTTTTGATTTTATATTATATATGGAGCATGAGATGCAAGCGTTCCTCTAGATTCTATTTACTTGTTGTAGACACTATTATAATATCATTGGATTTGATGTCAAAAATAATTTTGGTTATCGTAATGAAAAAATATCCGTGTTTATGTGTGGACCGGTCTTATGATTATCATTTCTTTCGGAAGGATTTTTAAAAGTTAAACCAATGGTTGGAGTTTACTTACACCAGTCCCATGACTAACCCAGAGTTTATTTTGTTTTGTTTTCCCTAAACTTTTGGGTGCCCATATTTGTATGAGTAGTCAAGTAGTCGGTATTTTACAGATTCACTTTGGGGGAGCTTGAAGCAGGAGGCTTCACTTGTTAGCTATATACTATCATGTTTTCCGCTGTGTACTATGTTGTATCTGGAAAGAGGTGGTTATAACTTTTCCAGGAATAACTGTTGTGCTCTGAAGATGGTATGTATAAAAAGTTACCGATTTGTATTTCAAAGTTTATGTTATCTAATATATTTTATTCGTTCCACTATGAGTTTGTGATCTTCATTTTCCTTCTATTCTAATATTTCTTTCTTTCTAATCCTCATACTCTAACTTCTTTCTAATAATGATTTGTATTTCTGTGCAATTTGAGTTTGATTTGGGGTGTTATTAGTCGAATCAAAGAGTATGGAAATTCGGGTCATTACAAAAACAATCGAATTAGCTTACGAAACATGTCCCATTGTGTTCGGAATTGGGGTAATTGGCTAAGGGCGATAGTCGTTGGGTTCGATTTGAAGTTCGTGTCATTAAATAGATAATAAAGGAATTAATTAATATTAATAAATATATATGGACTCAAAATAAAGGGTCAAAACCTAGTTTCATTTCAAACGATTGGTCAACGGCCTCCTTCAGCCGTAACAGACGATTTCAATGGTTGTTTTCGTACCAAATAAAATCCATTCATCACGTTCGAGATAATTCGAATTAGCTTGTGAAACCAAAATGAAATTCATCGTTCGTCGTGAAATCTTCCTTTTGGCACGTCTTTGATCGAGTATGGGTTAGCAGCTTGTTCAATTTTTGGGCTTCAACTCTAGCAGTTTATACGCCAATTCGGAAGTCAGGGCGGAATCAATTTGCATGGGTTTTTGGATGGTGGAAGCGCCGGTCAACGCACGTCGAATGGTGTGCCTGGATCAAACTCCGATCGCCAGAGTGTGGTGTGGCGGCGAACCCTAGATTTGACTGAAAGGGTTCGAACGTTCTAGTTTGGCGCGAGGAAGAAAGGTGAAAATTAACAGTGAATTTTATTTTTCATTATTCTTTTTAATGAAATTAGTTTATAAGTGAAATGTAGTTAATTTAATATGAAAAGCTATGATAACAATGTAATTTATAAAAATAGCTTTATATAAAAAAATACAAGGTATTAAAAGTAAATATACATGGTTTTAAAAATAAATATACAAGGTTTTAAAAATAAATATACATGGTTTTAAAAGTAAAAATATGATTTTTATAGAGAAAACTGATTTGTAAAAATAGGATTTTTAATATATGTAAAGATAAAATAAAAATATAATTTTTACACATTAATTTTGAAATAAAAATACGATTTTTAATAGACATCATTATATAAAAATGTGATTTTTTCTATGAATAGTGTGAAAAGGGTTGCGTTGGAATTTCGGGCAAATCCAAGCCGTTCGGAAATTCAAAAATAGAACGTAGGAGTGGAAACCCAAAGTGAGAACTTCTCACTATTATTTTTGTGCAGTTATTTAAATTATTTTGCAACTGCATATATGAACTGCTCCTCGTCGTCCACAGACCATGGACGACTTGTTTGATTGTACTGTGTTGTGGAAATTGATTGTCATTGTGATGTGAAATGGAAAATAAAGTATTCATGTACTGAATAAAATATTTTATCATTAAAAATATAATTTATAACGTGTACATGAAAAAAATTAACATTCATTTACAAACCAGACATTTATGTACATTTATTTATCTGATATGGATTGGGACGATAAATTTTACACATCGCCCAACTGCACAAATAATAAACAATATTTGTTGTTTGAAAACCCCACACGGGTATTAGGATAATAGTTTACATACACTGATCTCAATAATTAGTGGTATGTCAATCGATGGGTTGACAGACTGTATAAGCGTTATTTATTTGTTTTAATGCTTATACAGTTGTAGAATGCACTCTGGATGTTGTATGAATTTTTAATGATTGTTTATCATTATTATTGTATACATGTGATGTTGAAATCCATATAAATAAAATTATATGGTAATTGATTGAGTCAGATTCCAGTTCAGAATTACCAAATATTTTAAAATAAAATTCTGAAAATATTGAAATATGAAGCCGTGTTAAGTAGTTAAACGCCATTTTAACACGAACGGGAATTTGGTCGATTTTATTCATTTTATAATGAATATCGAAAAGCGATTTCAAAATATGACATTTTGAAAATATTATCATTTTAATATTGAAATGATATAGAATATTCAATTTGGATTTGAATTTGAAAATAAAATTGAAATCGATTTGAAATGAATTTAAAATGAATAAATATGAAATATTCAATTTGGATTTGAATTTGAAAATAAAATTGAATTCGATTTGAAATGAATATATATGGAATATTCAATTTGGATTTGAATTTGAAAAATGAAGTTGAAATCGTTTTAAAATGAATCTAAAACGAATTTATAATGGAATATTCAATTTTGATTTAAAATTGAAATGGAGGTGGAAATCGTTTTTAAAAACGAATTTAAAACAATTTATAAAATTCGTATTAAATGGAAATCGACGAAATATATATTATATATATTATAATGGCCTGAATAGAACGCGCCGCGCAGCGGTAGTTCACGAACTTTGACCATTAACTTCAAATGGACGTTACGGGAGATCCGACCTTCGGATTCTCCTAAAACCGGAACCGTTGGGTTCGTATCGAAAAGAAATTTCTAAAGAATATAAGAGATTTGAAATCTAACAGTTAGAATTGGAGATATGTCCAAATCGATTTCAGAAAAGGTCGTTATGGATGCAGTTCGGTGGCCGTTATTGGAAACCGACTGTACGGGCGATAATAAAATTATTAAAAATATGGAAAAATTATGTAAAATCATAATAAATGATTTGGAAAGATTTTAGATGGAAAAATTCCAGTTTTGAAAAGATAAAAATATATTTTTATCGAAATGAACTAGTTATTAACTAAAATAATAATTTATTTATTTTTATAAATAAATAAATTGGATTTGAAAATGGTTTTAGAATAAGCAGAATTTTCCAATGATTAAATTGGAATGGATTCGGAATGGAAATAATTTTCGAAATATTTCGATATTGGATTTCGTGATTATATGGATATTGTTGAGGAATTTGGTAGACATATATATATATATATATATATATATATATATATATATATATATCGTTATTCCAATATTATATCCGTTGGTTTCAGAATTTGATATTGAATATAAGCCAATATATTTTCTATTCAGAGCCTTGTATTTGATATCAAATTGGATTTTGGGTTTGTCATGAACGGTGTCTTCATTAACACTGTTCTTTAACCTAGTTGAGAAAAGAATAAATCTTTAAACAAAGATTTAGAGAAGTTTTCCGATTAATTAATATTTAAGTGGATTTGAATAAAAGAATTGGTTTTTGGGTTTATCGCGAACAGTGTTTTAAATAACACTTATTCTTTAACCCGAATAACAGTGAAGAATATGATTTGGAATTTATAATCTTTTAATTAAGATTTATGGAATTTCCAAAGTAATGATTTTCAACTTAATATATTAAATTGGAATTGAACGGAATTCGATTTGGTAATAACCGAGATGAGCTTCTGTGGAGGAAGACTTTTAATAAATGTGGAATTTAAAAGGCTTGGTCGTTATTCCATTTATATTATTAGTCGGATACGGAAATTGATATATATATATATATATGTATGTATTGATCAGTTTCCGTGAAGATTCTATGGTAAATGGAATATGATTTTGGGTTTATCGTGAACTGTGTTTTAAATGACATTAGTTCTTTAACCCAGTTAAAGACAGGATTACATGTCTAACATTGTATTTCGATACTGTATTCATTGATCTCTACTAAATATATGTATATATGTTTGGTGGCGGAGAATTTATTCTCTTGCTTAACACCCTTCTCTAAGACATACGAGCTTAGAGGTTATAGATCGGCAGAAATCAATGGTATGGTGTAGATTGTCCATGCAGCGTGTTTGATTTCCCTAAGTTAAATAATCATTAATATTGATTTTTCGGAAGATTAAAACTAAGAGGAGTTTTAATGAATCTTTAATTAGATTGAAAAGTGAATGTGATAACTAAAATTATCAATTCAAGAAAATGACCGAGAATGGAGTATCACCAGTTTTGCTCCAAGCGATAGTTAAATCTTTAATTAGATTTGAACGTGAAATGGTAATTAATTTTTACCGATAACACTGTGGTGCTAGATATGGAGTATTACCAGTTTTCTCCATGGGATGAATTGGTTGGGATTGGGAAAATAAACAAATGATTACTTCGGTATGGTTCGCTAATCCCGACTAGTTTGGAAAGCCTTAATTAGGTTCAGAATTGGAAGGATAAAGAAATCTTTTGTAATGATATCCAATGGAAGATTAAAGAATAAATTTAAAAGAATTTATCTTTGATAAAATTAATTGGAACATTTCCCTAAAGATGAGAATATTTGAATATTGGAATGAGGCGTATGATGTGTTGTTACAACACTTGATTATAAGATACGCGAGTTATTCGGAAAGACCGGGTTTAACCCATTCTGAATAACTGATACGACGAAAAGTCGAAGAGATTGATGAGGTTGTAATGACCCAAGGATCTTCGGCCTGAAAATCGACATAAATACAATTCTTGTATCTAATGCCGACCTTCCAAGCACCGAAAACCCAGGAACGTTATTTGAAAGAATTTAGAGGGTGAGAAAAGAAAGAAAGAATATTAGAATAGAAGAAAGAAGAAAACTGTATATACATACCAATCTTCAGAGTACAACATATATTAGTCACAGCAGAAAATAACATTATGTAACTAATGGTGAAGCCTCCTACTTCTAGCTCCTGAAACTCCAAGTGAAACTAACCTGGAAATATGCTCGGTCTGACCCAAGCACTTTTGAAGAAAAGCAAAATTCATCTGGTCAGTCTAGAATACTTTCAGTGATAAATTCACAGCACAAACAATCTTGTTTAACTTTGGAAAATCCGTTTTGAAAGAAAAGGATAATAGTGAGACCAACCCACACATAAACACGGATGATTATTACCTTACTATAACCCAAAACATTTTTGAAATCATAACTTATTTTGATATTATAATAGTGCCTAAATACGAATAAATAACAATCTAGCGGAACGCTTGCATCCCACGCTCCACATATATAGTATATAATCAAAACCGCGGGCGCTTATTGGAAATTGGATTCCGACTATGACAAGGTATGGAACCGCTTGCCGATAGTGTATCTCTAGAGGCGAATACACTGGGTTCAACAAGAACGTCTTGCAACCTGGCCCACACATGATCGACCACTCATTTCGCTTGAGTGTATCGAATGTATATCACCAACGGTTGGGATCAGCAACTTTTTCCCGAAAAAGGACAACATCGAAATAGATTAAAGAAACAAATGGAATTTCTCTAGATAGGTGATTATACACCCTAATGGGAGCGACCCACATAGCCATGCTGCCTGCCCGATTTTTTTCATTTCTCGGTTGATGAGGCTTGAGGCTAGAATTTACTTTGAGAACATCTGGTCATCATTCACTTTGAATGCCACATTGTCAGATCCGTCAAATCACTAATTGACATCCACAAATATACTCTGGGTATAAAAGAAGTGCCCCTCTTCGCACCAACTCGGTATATTTGTAAAAATCAACGTACGTGGTTTTAAGGAAATACTCTATCGGACATTCGTCCATACAAGTCATCCAGGAATAGGATGAACCGAAGCACCCTCCTACTGCATCAATATAGGAATCACCCCATGGATCAGTAGCGAGAAGTCCTTGCAATCCGCAAAATCTCAACCACGACCCAATCACGTCAGAATACCGCTGTGTTGCAACATAGGGAATATTCGTCAAGTAATCCTTCCGCTTATGAATATCCACGGTCCTCAATTGCTCCATCTTCAATCAGCATCTTCACATATTTGCTGGTTTGGAATGGGTTTTGAATATAGATTCAATCTCGGTCTTTCTGTAACAACAATTGTATTGGTCAGGTTTGATAGTCGGCGATTTAACTATCAAATAATAAGCGTGTAAATAAAATGATTTCACTGATTCAGTATTTGGCTTTACTTGGCCTATTTAAAAATAATTAATAAATGGTTAATCAACTTTTAATTCTTTCAATATACCTAAACCTTATATTTATTCTCAATTATAACAAAAACTATTTTAAATACTTTAGAGCATGTATATATATATACACCCAGCTTCCCATTTCTTTTGGAAATATAGATATATTTCTTCAGAACCTTTTTCCCTTCCTTAAATTCTGGTATCACGATATATACTTATATATATAACACTTAATGGTATAAACCAAATTACCAACTCTGATATTACAAATCAAATGTCCAATTTATAAAAATCAAATATTCTTATCTACCTTGTAACTAACATTTATATTCAAAACCTTGTAGACATGTTCAATATTCCTCGTATGGAATAATTAACCAACTACAACACCTTTCTCTCGTTTCAAACAAATACCATTCCTCGATAATAGTGAAGCCGTTGAAGTCGGGGTACTTTATTTACCTCTCAGACCTTGATCGACAACGTTCTTATCTTAGAATAATATTAGTTTGTCACTTAACCACTGATATTAAAATCTTATTTACCACCTTGATTTCTAAACTAGTTTTATAAACCGTTTCTTATATTTGAAATCCTTGTTCAATAATATTTTACTTAATTCCTTTAATTAAGTCGATATTCACTAAAACACCACTTTTATCCAAAACATAATTTCGCTTATAGCTTTTTCGACTTATAATACAAATCCCATGTCAAATGATTTTCTTATATCCATTCGGCATTCCTAATTAAGCCTCATCTTGGATTCCATAACTAAAATCCTCTTATCATTGTTCGCTACAACGGAATTTCTATTAAATTAGAAAACCGTCGCACGAATATTGAAATATCCGCAAGTGCACGGCGTACTATTGTAATACGTAGTGAGTGCGAGTCGATCCACGGGGAAAGAAGTGATTTCAATTTTATTCAATCGAATTAAACCAAACTTTGAATTGTTCTAATAAAAACTATGAAACTAGAAACTAAGTCGAGAGCTAAAAATGAAATTAGAGAGTGATTTAGAGGTAAATCCACTCTCACCTTTATGTAAGTTGTCAAACATACAATGTATGATCTCAACAAGTGATATAAATGCAATATTTACACCACTTATGATTCTCATGAAAATGAAACTAAAGCAAAACTATTCTAAGTATGGTCTATGAACTATTGGCTAGCACTATAGACCATCAAATTTTGTTCATACTTTCATTTCAAAATCAATAATCACTTAGCAAATATTGATGTAACTTGTGTTTATATTGAATAAGCATAGATCATTTGCAAATGCAACATGACCTATCAAACCCAATTGTATAAACTTACATCCATATTCACTAACATTAAGAACATATTAAAGATCACAAATCATACACTTGTTGAACTTACACAAAGTTAGAGAGCATCATTACCCCTAAATCATGGGATTAGCCACTCATATGTGTTGTCATATCAACACATGTAAGTTTCAACATTAGAAAATTAAGCAAAATGAAAGAAAACTAAGTAGAACAAGAAGAAAACTAAACTAAGAACATAAAGTAAATGAACATGAATGTAAATCTAAGCTATGAACATGAATGTAAATAAATCTAAACTATGAACATGAAAGTAAAGCATAGAAATTAAAAGAGACATAAGACAGACATAAAAGAGATAGGCTTGGAAGCCATTTTTTATTTATTTGATCACTTACACTTTCATATGCTAAAAAAAAGATACAAAATACATGAAACAAAGGGGTATATATACATGATCTAAAACCCTAAAACCCTAATCACTTTTCTTGGGAATTCCCCAAAATGGCCCTTCATGAAGCTTCTAATTGATCTTAGCCACTAATATGTCATGTAGAATGCATGAGGCCTTTTGTCCCATTCAATAATATGAAGCAAGTGGGCTAGTTGAAAGATGGGCCCTCCATTATCCATAAGATGTATTAATTCTTTGCCTTCTCTTGTGTATGTGCATGTTTTCCTTCATCTCTTCATGTGTATGGATCATTTTAGCTCCTAAATTCCTACGAGAGTAAATAACAAGGAACGAGTAAAACATTTCATAAATTAAAACATGCACAAGTGACCCCTTTTTTTCCCAAAATAAGTGATGATTTTGAAAATCTTTAAAACATGGTTTGATCACATAAAATACCCAAGAATGTTCATTTATTAAACTAAACAAGAGTAAATATGTTAATATAAATGTGCATTTTTTGTGCACATCAATCATCTTCTTTACAATTAGACCTTTTGACTAGGATTTTATTTCCAAAATCCATTTACCAATATTTAACACAAACGATTTTTCTGTATTTTCCTTTTTGTTTAAAAACCTTATTTCAATTATAGTGCTATCGTGATTTAATTGTTCAACATTTAAAGTTATCACTTTGGTTTTAAAAACCTCATTTTGTACCTTTGCTTGGATTTTTCCCTTTTCACTTATACAAATCCTTTTACCCTCTTTTCACCACTTTGATTAGATTTCAATCTAAAACCATTACCATATTTTAGTCTATTACTAATCTATTTATCATCTCCCTTCATCATTCTAACTCAATTGAATCTACTTTAATTAATTTAACCATTAATAAAAATCTTATTTAAATCTCTATATTTACCTACAAATTCCATTTACCAAGCTCGTTTGCACAATTGGGTAATAGATCCCTTTATAACACCCTTATTTGACTTTAATCGAACTTATCGATACTTAATCAATTCCAATGGAAATTCCGTTTAAAGGTCATTTCTTTAATTATTATTAATTAGATTAATAATTAACCTTAACACTAACTATAATAAAAATAATTAACTTTGTTATTAATTAAAAATAGAATAAACATCACCTTTAAAAGCTTATCAAATAATAATTAATTTCATTAACACTAAATACTTCAATAATTCCTTAATTTATGGTTAATCGAAGATTAACTAATATTTAACCCGAAACAACTCAATAATTTTCTTAGTTTATAGTTAATCAGAGATTAACTAATATTTTACACTATTCATATATTCAGAAAATCCAGTTAATTCCGTTATCAATTTAATCCCATTATCAATTTAATCCCATTATCAATTTCAATTAAACACGGTTGATTTTGTCAACCTTACATATCAGTTAACTATTAACTGAATTTTCATTTTCATTCCCCCTTTTAAATTAATTAAATAACTTAAATAATTTAAATAAACTATTTAATTGTTTTAAAAACAATTATTTCATTTTACCAACCCGTAGGTAAATTCTTTGGGTTTCTGCTTTTAGATCTTGTATAAATCACAAGATAAACCCCTTAATAATTTTCTTTTATAAACTCAACTAAAAATATTTATTAATAAATTTCTAATTTGATTATTTGTATAAAATTATTTGGAAAAATTTAATTCAGTTATAAAATGATTTATAACTTTAAAGCTACGTCAATCCACCTAAAGGTAAACCGATGTTTAAAACAATATATTTCAGGCCATTTGCTGCCAATTACCCAATCAATACTGTCGACTGATTTCAACTAGAACAACGATGAATATCTATTCAACCATCAATATTTAAATTGGTTTTGGTGTCAGTCAGGGTGATCAATTCATTTATATGAATAATATGCACAACCAACAAAATACAGTTTATTTGAGGAATCCGGTTGGATCCCTCCAACCTGTTCTTCTCTGCATCACAGATAATAGTTTGATAATAATATACGAATTTAGTTTCAATAATATAATGAAGAAATATAAGTAATGACAACCAATCAAACAATAAACAATCAATTTGCATCCATAGCATCCAATCAACCAATTTACACTGTTAATAGTAAATTATATTTTTCTATGAATTTAACACATCATAGGATTCCAGAGGGTGTGAGAATTAACTCATCGGTTTAATTTCGGTTGACGGTCGATATTTGGTTCCATTTAATTTTAAACGAACGTTTAAAATAATATGAAATTCTAGTCAGCTTCAATTGAATCCCAGTCAGCAACATCGTCTAAGTGTCGTCCCTGCGATCCCAACGGATCCAGTTTCACTGAATTTCTTTAACGTATGGAAAAGTTGTGATCGATTAAAGTTTAAACTAGTTTTAATTTAAATTAAATTAATAGTTAAACTACCTATTGCCTTAATAATAGCCTTAATCCCCGTCATAAGCCACGTCAGCTTATATTTACTCTATCATGCGTTTTCACACTCGTTCCTCCTAAATACCCCGATGCTCGCTCCTATCCCAAACTCGATCCCTTCAAATCGATCAACGCCGGCGACTGGAACCACCAGTGACCCCATCGACCACCTCACTGTGACCACCATCCATCCTTGCCCCATCACTAGAACTCCGGCCACTTATCTCGCCTCCCACTGACTGCAATACCAGTCCGACTAAACGCAAATATGGGTGACGAATTTTCTGATTTAGGTAATACGTTTTGGTGGGTAGGCTGAAGTTGTGTATATATAAAGTGGAGAAAGTATTAATTTAAGATGATGTGACCCACGATATTTTTTCCGTGCCTATCGCAAATCCTAACACTATTTATTGGCTCCTGTGCTCACATACAAACCCCGTTCGCTACGAGAATGGACCTCATGGTAAAATTTTGCGTTATGGTCCCAATGAAACTTGTTTTGTGGAATTCCGAGTCTGCTTTCTCAAACGACGCTCGTTCACATCCAAGTGGTCGTTTTATTTGCATTTTATTTTGCCACGCTCACAGAATAACTCCGATTTACATGCAAATTGAAATCTAGCAATAATTAGCTATTACGGTTTCAACAAAATTTGTTTCTTCGAAAACGGAGGTCGTTTGAATAATGGGCCTTTTATAACTGCCCAATTGGCATTAAAATAAACCAATTTAAAAATACCTCAATATAATATAGATAAAATATTATAATTGGACGTACACGACCAAAATTTCATATGCTACCAAAATAAAATATTCCGGGTTGAATTCCAAGCCAAACCGATATTCAAAAAAAATAAAAACCCTTTGTATTATATAAATAAATCGCTATAATATATATAGGAATTCCATAGCGACTATTTTAAAATTTGATTTGGACATAAAACAAAATCTACGCTATGAAAACTGGATTTTTTTTCTTCCATTAGAAAAATATTATCCAATAGATTTGGACGTTTCTTATTTCGAGGAAATCCGACTCATATTAGATTATGTACAACTATTTAAAGTTCAAAACGCAATATTACAAACTACCGCGCCGCTGCAGCTCATTTTATAATTAAATTATAAATTAAACGTTCAACCGTTGTTTTATAAACAAAATCGTTACTATAATTTCAATATAAGCAATATTAAACCATTTTAAATTGCCCGTTCAAATTATACTTCAAATTCAACATTTTTCCAAATATTTTGGAATTAAAATATTATTATATTATTAATATAAATAAATATTCAAAATAAAATGTTAAATCAATAATTTAAATTCAAATCCTTATTTTACATAATAAAATAATTCGAATAATTGGCCAGAAAACATGGGACATTACATTCCTTCCCCCTTAAAAGAATTTCGTCCCCGAAATTACTAAGGTAGAAAGAATGTTGCAACTCATTATCTTTACCAAAAATATTTAATTAAAACTTGGTTTTATATCCAAATCTAACCCAAATGGTTTTTAAACCAATTTATTTCAAGTAATGAAATTTTCCAAAAATCTTCAAAAAAAATTAACATCTTAAATTTTGGAAAATTTTTGGTAGTGTCTCCCCTGTACGGAGGGACATCTGCAATATTGTAGGTTCAAGGAATATATATACATCGACCAACATGGTCGGGAAAATCCAAAATCCAAATAAAACAAAAAAAAATTATATTTTGCGTAGGCGTACCTTTTTGTGAGCATTATTACGCGATAAGCAATAAATTATACTAGAGCTTGGTTAGTTATTATGCAGCTCTATTCAAACTGGATTCGATTAACTCCAGAATTTCTTGGATGGATTTTATAATTGAATTAGCTCTTCTGCACCTGTTCTCAACTCCAATGAACTCATTAGCCATCAAAACAATGTCAATTAAATTTAAAATATCCATATCATACATTCTGACCAATTCTACACCCAATTCAATTCACATGAGATCTAATTGTAACCAAGTCATATCAATCCATTTACTTCTTTAATTATCCATTCAATTTCATTAAACTTGGATTGATTTTTCAACTAATTCATTTCAGATTGGTTTTCAATCAAGTCTATCCATTTTTAGATTCATATTCATGCAATCAACCACACAATCCAAACATATCATTCATATCAATATTAACAAATCTAATCGATTTCCCATATGATAATTGTTTGTAGAAATCATCACTTTATTGTTTTATAAAATAAATTGGGCAAAAATAAATTTCAAAATAATTTTATATCAAATTACAAATACGCGCTCTCATATATATATATATATATATATATATATATATATATATATATACTCAAACTCAATCTAGGGTATTACTAACCCCATCTCTATCGAGTCATGCTACAGAGCCAAGGTTATCACTAAACCAGTAGCTCTGATACCACTATAACGACCCAAGGATTTTCGGCCTTCAAAATCGACATAAATACAATTACTATATCTAATGCCGACCATCCAATTACCGAAAACTCAAGACCATTATTAGAAAGAATTTAGAGGGTGAGAAAACAAAGAAAGAATATTAGAATAGAAGAAAGAAGAAGAACATCACATCAGAATCTCACAGCGGAACGGATAAAATATAATATAATGAATCTCTTTATACAAAGAAAACTGTATATACTACCAATAATTAGAGTACAACATATATCAGTCACAGCGGAAAATAACTTTATATAACTAATGGTGAAGCCTCCTGCTTCTAGCTCCTGAAACTCCAAGCGAAACTAACCTGGAAATATACTCGGTCTGACCCGAGCACATTTGAAGCAAAGCAAAATTCACGGGGTCAGTCTAGAATACTTTTAGTGATAAATTCGCAGCACAAACAATCTTGTTTAACTTTGAAAAATCCTTTTTGAAAGAAAAGGATAATAGTAAGACTAGCCCACACATAAACACGGACGGTTTTTACCTTACTATTACCCAAAACATTTTTGAAATCATGAATTATTCTGATATTATAATATTGTCTAAATACAAATAAATAACAATCTAGCAAAATGCTTGCATCTCACGCTCCACATATATAGTATACAATCAAAACCGCGGGCGCTTATTGGAATTTGGATTTCGACTATGAAAAGGTATGGAACCACCTGCCGATAGTGTATCTCTATAGGCGAATACACTAGGTTCAACAATAACTTCTTGTAACCCGGCCTACACATGACCGACCACTCATTTCGCTTGAGCGTATCAAATGTATATCACCAATGGTTGGGATCAGCAACCGTTTCCCGAAAAAGGGACAACATCGAAATAGATTAAAGAAACAAATGGAATTTCTCTAGATAGGTGATTATACACCCTAATGGGAGAGACCCACATAGCCATGCCGCCTGCCCGATTTTTGTCATTTCTCGGTTGATGAGGCTTGTGGCTAGAATTTACTTTGAGAATATCTGGTCATCATTCACTTTGAATGCAACTTTGTCAGATCCATCAAATCACTAATTGACGTCTACAAATAAACTCTGGGCACAAAAGAAGTGCCCCTCTTCACCACTAACTCTGTATATTTGTAAAAATCAATGTACATGGCTTTAAGGAAATACTCCGTCGGACATTCGTCCATACAAGTCATCCAGGAAAAGAATGAACCGAAGGCACCCTCCTACTGCATCTAATATAGGAATCACCCCATGGATCAGTAGTGAGAAGTCCTTGCAATCCGCAAAATCTCAACCACGACCCAATCACGTCAGAATACATCTGTGTTGCAACACAGGGAATATTCGTCAAGTAATCCTTCCGCTTATGAATATCCACGGTCTTCAATTGCTCCATCTTCAATCAGCATCTTCACGTATTTGCTAGTTTGGAATGGGTTTCGAATATAGATTCGATCTCGGTCTTTCCGTACGAACAATTGTATTGGTCAGGTTTGATAGTCTGTGATTTAACTATCAAATAATAAGCGTGAAAATAAAATGATTTCACTGATTCAGTATTTGGCATTACTTGGCCTATTTAAAAATAATTAATAAATAGTTAATCAACTTTTAATTCTTTCAATATACCTAAACCTTATATTTATTCTCAATTATAACAAAAACTATTTTAATACTTTGGAGCATGTATATATATACCCAGCTTTCCATTTCTTTTGGAAATATCGATATATTTCTGCAGAACCTTTTTCCCTTCCTTAAATTCTGGTATCACGATATATACTTTTATATATATATATATATATAACACTTAATGGTATAACCCAAATTACCATTTCTGATATGACAAACCAAATGTCCAATTTATAAAAATCAAATATCCTTATCTACCTTGTAACTAACATTTATATTCAAAAACCTCATAGTCATGTTCAATATTCCTCGTATGGAATAATTAACCAACTACAACACCTTTTCCTCGTTTCAAACTAATACCATTCCTCGATAATAGTAGAGCCGTTCAAGTTGGGGTATTTTATTTACCTCTCAGACCTTGATCGACAACGTTCTTACTTAGAATAATATTAGTTTGTCGCTTAACCACTGATATTAAAGTCTTATTTACCACCTTGATTTCTAAACTGGTTTTATAAACTGTTTCTTATATTTGAAATCCTAGTTCAATAATATTTTACTTCATTCCTTTAATTAAGTCGATATTCGCTAAAACACCACTTTTATCCAAAACATAATTTCGCTTATAGCTTTTTCGACTTATAATACAAATCCCCTGTCAAATGATATTCTTACATCCATTCGGTATTATTAATTAAACCTTATCTTGGATTCCATAGCGAAAATCCTATTATCATCTTCTTTACAATTAGACCTTTTGACTTGGATTTTATTTCCAAAATCCATTTACCAATATTTAACACAAACAATTTTTCTATATTTTCCTTTTTGTTTGAAAACCTTATTTCAATTATAGTGCTCACGTGATTTAATTATTCAACATTTAAAATTATCACTTTGGTTTTAAAAACCTCATTTTGAACCTTTGCTTGGATTATTCCCTTATCACTTATACAAATCCTTTTACCCTCTTTTCACCACTTAGCTTAGATTTCAATCTAAAACCATTACCATATTTTAGTCTATTACTAATCTACTCCCTTCATCATTTCAATTCAATTGAATCTACTTTACATAATTTAACCATTAATTAGAATCTTATTTAAATCTCTATATATACTTACAAATTCCATTTACCAAGCTCATTTGCACACTTGGGTTATAAATCCCTTTATAACACCCTTGTTTGACTTTAATCGAACTTATCGATACTTAATCACTTCTAATGGAGATTCCGTTTAAAGGTCATTTCTTTAATTATTATTAATTAGATTAATAATTAACCTTAACACTAACTATATTAAAAATAATTAACTTTGTTATTAATTAAAAATAGAATAATCATCACCTTTAAAAGCTTATCAAATAATAATTAATTTCATTAACACTAAATACTTCAATAATTCCTTAATTTATAGTTAATCGAAGATTAACTAATACATAACCCTAAACAACTCAATAATTTTCTTAGTTTATAGTTAATCAGAGATTAACTAATATTTTACACTATTCGTATATTCAGAAAATCCAATTAATTCCATTATCAATTTAATCCCATTATCAATTTAATCCCATTATTAATTTCAATTAAACACGGTTGATTTTGTAAACCGTACATATCAGTTAACTATTAATTGAATTTTCATTGTCATTCCCCCTTTTTAATTAATTAAATAACTTAAATAATTTAAAGAAATTATTTAATTGTTGTAAAAACAATTATTTCATTTTATCAACCCGTTGGCAAATTCTTTGGGTTTCTGCTTTTAGATCTTGTACAAATCACAAGATAAACCACTTAATAATTTTCTTTTATAAACTCAATTAAAAATATTTATTTATAAATTTCTAATTTAATTATTTATATAAAATAATTTGAAAAACTTTAATTCAGTTATAAAATAATTTATAACTTTAAAGCTACGTAAATCCACCTAACAGTAGACCAATGTTTAGAACAATATATTTCTGGCCATTTACTGCCAATTACCCAATCAATACTGTCGATTGATTTCAACTAGAACAATGATGAATATCTATTCAACCATCAATATCTTAATAGGTTTTGGTGTCAGTCAGGGTGATCAATTCATATATATGAATAATATGTACAACAAACAATATACAGTTTATTTGAGGAATCCGGTCAGATCCCTTCATCCTATTCTTCTCTGCATCACAAATAATATTTTGATAATAATATACGAATTTAATTTCAATTACATAACGATGAAATATAAATAACGACAACCAATCAAACAACAAACAATCAATTTGCATCCATAGCATCCAATCAACCAATTTATACTGTTAACAGTAAAATATATTTTTCTACGAATTTAACACATCATAGGATTCCAGAGGGTGTGAGAATTAACTCACCGGTTTAATTTCGGTTGACGGTAGATATTTGTTTCCATTTAATTTTAAACTAGCCTTTAAAATTATCTAAAATTGCAATCAGCTCCAATCGAATCCCAGTCAGCACCATCGTCTAGGCGCCGTCCCTGCTATCCCAACGGATCCAGTTTCACTGAATTTCATTAATATATGGAAAAGTTATGATCGATTAAAGTTTAAACTTGTTTTAATTTAAATTAAATTACTAATTAAACTAACTATTACTTTAATTATAGCCTTAATTCCCGTCATTAGCCACGTTAGCTTCTGTTTACAGTATCACGCATTTCCACCCTCGTTCCTCCTGAATACCCCGATGCTCGCTCCTGTCTCAAACTCGATCCCTTCAAATCGATCAACGCCGGCGAATGGAACCACCGGAGACCATATCGACCACCTCACCGCGACCGCCATCCATCCTTACCTCATCGCCAGAACGCCGGCCACCTATCTGGCCTCCTACCGACCGTAGTACCAGTCCGACCGAAATCCAAACATCACCGGAATTCTGCCAATTCCGATGACCTGAAGCTCCACGACCATGACCAGTCGACTCACCTCCCTCAGGGCTTCATCTTCCTTTAGATGTCCGGGCCCCACAACCCCTCCAACGCCATAAAATTAGATGAACCCGCCGACAACTTCAACAATCAACCCTAAACCTGAACATCTCCGTTCATCTCCTGATTCCGACCACCACATCCAGTTTCAGGTCATCGACCCAAAGAAGAAAATGACCACCTACTCCTCCTCTACAAAATCCCCTCAGACCCCAGTAGAAAATATTGACCCTAGCTCCTCCAAAAGCACCAAAAACGAAAGCAGTTTTTTTTGGTTTATCACCGATTCCGGCCAACACTGACCATCGTTCCACCCTAATTTTTTACAGCAGCTAGATCCCGAGCTAATCTACCACTTTACTTCAGATTTCTTATGCTGATCCATTACAGATTTGCAAATATAAATTAATTTTTGATTGAGGACTTAAATGCAAATATGGGTGATGAATTTTCTGATTTGGGTAATATGGTTTGGTGGGTAGGCTGAAGTTGCGTATATATAAAGTGGAGAAAGTATTAATTTAAGATGATGTGACCCACGATATTTTTTTCCGTGCCAATCGCAAATCCGAACACTCTTTATTGGCTCTTGTGCTCACATACGAACCCCATTCGCTACGAGAATGGACCTCATGGTATGATTTTGCGTTACGATCCTAATGAAACTTGTTTCGTCGAATTCTGCGTTCGTTTGCTCAAACGACGCTCGTTCATGCCCAAATAGTCGTTTTATTTGCATTTTATTTTGCCACCTCACAGAATAACTCCAATTTATGTGCAAATTGAAATCTAGCAATAATTAGTTATTACGGTCTCATCAAAATTTGTTTCGTCGAAAACGGAGGTTGTTTGAATAATGGCCCTTTTATAACTACCCAATTCACATTAAAATAAACCAATTTTAAAATACCTCAATATGATCAGATAAAATATTATAATTGGACGTACACCACCAGAATTTCATATGCTACCAAAATAAAATATCCCGGGTTGAATTCCAAGCAAATCGATATTCAGTGTATTATATAAATAAATCGCTATAATATATATAGGAATTCCATAACGACTATTTTAAAATTTGATTTGGACAAAAATCAAAAGTTGCGCTATGAAAATTAGTTTTTTCTCTTCCATTAGAAAAATATTATCCAACAGATTCGGATGTTTCTTTTTTCAAGGAAGTCCGTCTCATATTGGATTCTGTACAGCTATTTAAATTTAAAAATGCAATATTAAGAACTGCCGCGCCACTGCAGCTCGTTTTATAATTAAATTATAAATTAAATGTCCAACCGTCGTTTTATAAATGAAATCGTTACTATAATTTCAATATAAGCAATATTAAACCATTTTAAATTGCCCGTTCACATTATACTTCAAATCCAACATTTTTCCAAATATTTTGGAATTAAAATATTATTATATTATTTCATAAATAAATATTCAAAATAAAATGGTTAAATCGATTATTTAAATTCAAATCCATATTTTAAATAATAAAATAATTCGCATAATTAGCCAGAAAATACGGGACGTTACAATGGTGCAAGACCGATGATCTTCACATCGAATGGATGCGTTGCTACTGATGCCCATGATTGGAGTATCTACCTTGAAGGGGCTACCGTGGTGGCCGTCCGGACGTACTTGTTGATTATACAGATATGTGAGGGCTTCTCTCCTGTATTGGACATACGAGACGAGGAATAAGGTGCATCCGGTTTCGTTCAGACCTAGAACGGACTTGTAAATGGATGGTGTGTCTGTCATTGTATTCCTTTATACTGTATTCATTGATCTTTGCTAAATATATATCTGTTTGGTGGCGGAGAATTTATTCTCTTTCTTAACACCCTTCTCTTAGACATACGAGCTCAGAGGATATATATCAGCAGAAATCAGTGGTACAGTATGGATTGATAGTGTGGCATGCTGAGATGCAGTGATCCAAATGTTTATTGGAAAGAAAAGTTTGGTGGATGATGATCAAAGCACATCTTTAATATAGCATAGCTTTGTGTAGCATTAATTCGCGAGCCTCACACACCGGTATGGTGGTAAACTGATGGTTAGATTAGTATACTTTAGAGATAAGGATAGACATCTTATGGGTTGTCATGGATTCGGTCGACCGAGGTTACTAGGTGTGGTCGCTCCACACCAGTAAGGATAGGGCACACCCTCCGATTCCCAGATGGATAGAGTTAGCGGTGTTTTCCAATGCTTGGGCATAAGCCGCGGTAACTTGTTTCCTAGATAGTGCAGATGTGCATTATGGTGTTTTCGCATGCCTGCGACGTAAACTGTTGGGTATTGCACTACATGATAGATCTTTCGAGTAAGAAGCCACCAATATGGAAATCCAAACTTCCAATACGACATTTTTGCGGTTTTGATTGTAGATTCTAGTATGGCGACATGATATATGGTACCCATGCTATCTATGATTGATACATTTATATGTGAAGTTGATTTCTTCACTTATAGTAATAATAAAAGATTTGTTTTAAAACGTACCAAGCATATTTGGCTATTATAAGATAAAACGCTATCCTCCGGCTTGCGTTGCATTGTGTGATGGGACATGAGTCTTATAATAGCTTCATTTTTCTTTATTTAGCATTGCACTGTTTTTGTGGGCACTGGTATTCTTGGGGGTAACCCGTTCCGTGTTATACGGCGTGGTCCCTTCATTTACCTTATTTTAAAGTAAAGTTTTAAATAACTGTTTTAGTTCTCACACCAGTCCCATGACTGACCAGGAGTTTATTGTTTTAACCTAAACTCTGGGTGCCCATATTTTCCACACAGGCTGCTAGTAGTTTTGGTTTTGTAGACTTATTTATATATGATCCTGGATTTACAACTGGAGCTATAATCGGAACGCTCTGTATCCGTGTATTTCTTTCGTTTGTATTTGTTAATGTATTTCCGCTATGCATTGTATTTATACATTTTATTTCCGCTGCTATGTATTAAAATCTCTGTTATTTTTCTGTGTAATAATTATTTATACTCTAAATATTCTTGTACTCTGATGTAAATTGTTATAAATAGCAATGAAATGTTCTTCTGTTTATGTTCTGATATGTCTTGCTCTCGAAGCAGTCCGCCTTCTTGTTCGGTTTAGGCTGGCCGGGAAGCATGGGTCGCTACACCATCCAACTCACATTCCATTTGTTCATCACGTTCCCTTGTTGCTCAGCCAAAAATGGGCACAATGAACCCAAGAACGCTGCTCGAATTTGTATTCGAATCTACCCAAAACCATACCTTAAATTGCGACTGGCAAGCCCGGTAACCCCCAGACAATCTTCGCTTCCTTCCAATCCCATACCACTCGAAGCTTCTTGCAAATCCTAGCTTCATGTGAGACTACAATGTTGGTCGTGCCAGATGATAAGGCTTTGCCTTAATTTTGTATGATTTCGAGTTAAACTATGGTGCGTGACCATTATTGAAATTTGATTTCGAATTGAGGAATAAAAAAAACACGGCTTTGATTTATTTTTTAGGAATGAAATGAATAAGAAAGGAGAGGGAGTATCGGCTATTTTTCGATTGGAATCAGGAACAAAGTGAGTGGGAATGGTTTCCCTTTTCGACCATTGTAATTTTTGTTCTGAATGAACTGCGTTGTATTCACAGAGAAGGGAGAAACATTCGAATTTGACCTCCTGAAGCCATTGCGATTTTTTGTTCATTTCGTGAAGAAGAATTAGAAGGGGATGTCGCAATTTATAGAAGTGGAAAGGGATTAGTGTAGGTCGGCCTTGGTATAATTTTAGGTCAGCTCAAAGTGCATAGAATTAAATTCGATTAGATTTTTATTTAATTTGATTATATATTGTAACGACCAGGATTTTTGGTCGATTAATTATAAACATTTAATATTGTTTAAATATTAAATTAGAAAATATAAATGAATTTTTATATTAAGTTATCGATTTAAAAATCGATTTCGATTAAATATCGAATATATAAATTATCGTAATATGAAATATAATTGAATATCGAAGTTAAAAACTGAATCAAAACAATTCAGATGATCAATATTAATTTTGTTTGAATATTATATTAACTTAATTTGGTATATACGTTCAAAATAAATTTCAGCGTATATTCTGTTGAGTTCAGTATAATGCTATGATATTTAGACGTCAGTCGGTGCATTAAAATAGTGGTTAACAGTTTCAAGTTTCGAACCCTGTAATATTTGATGTATGGATAAGATCAAATCAAATCAGAATCCGTTTAGATAAAATAAAATCCCTTTATGTCTAATCGCAGTTAAATCACAAATCAAATCAATATCCATTTAAAAAGGGTAAAGATCTCTTTATTTCAAATCATCTTAAATCAAATCTAATCACATTAAAAATATTGTACCATTCAGGCATAAATTCCTTAATGCCGAAGCATTCGTCTGTATAAAAGTGCGATGATTCCTTCCATTCTCTTTGATAACTCGTCCCTCCCACACAAAAAATATAATCGAAATGGCCGAAACTAAAATCAAATACAGAAAAAGATAAAATAAACATCGTTCCTTTTGGAAACCGCTACTTCCATCCTTAAACCAGAAATTAAAGCTTCAGAGAAATCAATTATGGCCGATTACTACAAATAATCTATGCTTCTCATTTTTATATTTTTGTCTGTGATAATCCTTTAAATTCCAAATCGCAGATATCTTTCTTCCTTTCAGGATAAAATAGAACCTGTCATATAAAAAAATTAAATAGGGGGAGCACGATTGAAGACAGCTAGACTAGCGAGGCTCGAAGCGAAGACATCGTAAATCAAGGGGAGGGTCAAGCGAAATCAGTAGCAGGTTGAACGATAATTCGATGGTCCATTTCAGCGACCTAGGGTTCACATGATTTTACCGTGCTCGTATAATGGTTCACGGGTCGGTCTGGATTGTCACGATGGAGAAAGAGAGTTCGAGATTCGAAGGGGATTTATGAGCAAGTTCAGCATCTGGTGAAGTACACGATTTTAGGAGAGAAGATCGACGTAGTCTGGTTTTAGGCAAAGTTTTTGTCGTGGGTTACTATTGGGTTACATGCGCAGTTCATTACAAGACGAGGTCTCGCTACTGTAAGGTTGGGTAAAATGGTGATCTCGAACAGTAAGATTCATAAGGGGAATTGCAATTTAATAAGAACAACGTTCACAAAATGGGAGGGAAGGAGCGTGGTCAGATGGGGATTATGCGATGTTAGTGGCATGCGTTTTCTTCTGGAGTGCGATGATTGATTCTTGATGAGGTCGGGGTTTTAGGAAAACCAGGTGCGAAGGTGTTTGGAAATGAACGGCTGCTGTTTGAAAACATTGCAGTAAGCATGGAATGGCATTGGTGGGATGAAAGAGTAACCATTGTTAGTGTATTATCTGCAGAAGGTCACAACAGTAGAAGCTGGAGTTAGGGGTTACAATCTGGAGTGGAGTCTAGTGTAATTACATTAATGAATTGGGGAATGAGAGGGACTTTAAGCTATGCTGGGTAGCTAGTCAGGGAAGCTTCGAATGGTTTATGGCAAGAGGAGGAAAGGTTAAAGGAATTAAGGTAAAATATTTAATTTATTTAGTTAATAAATAATGTTTACAACCTACGAAAATAATAATAATAGTTTGCTAGTTAATTACTTTTAATTAAATTAAATTATTTTAATTTGTATTCAGTTTGTAACGACAATATTTATTCATACTGAATCAGATTCAAACGTCAATAGTTGAGTTACAACTGTGACAAAGCTATCTTTGCAATGGAATTGGTTTTGGGATTTTTGAAGTCAATTGGAATCATATTGGGATTCTAATTTAAATCGAACATCGTCCGATTTAAGTTAGAATCGTATCGGATTAGCAAGTAAAAATCATGGTGAGTACATCTCACTCAATTTATTTATTTTGAATTATTTTTAATCGTTAAAAATAATTGATGGTTGTTTGGTTGCATTAAATTATTACTGTGGCTATTAAATATATATTAGTTATTTAGGCTTGGTTGTGGCTAATATATATATATTAGTGATTAGATAGTTCCCGCAGTACCATTAGTGGATGCCCGCAGTATCATTAGTGCATCACGCTATATGCCCCACGCTATGATAGTGGATGACCTTCTATACCACGATATCCTACCTCGAAGCAGGATGGGTAATATTTATGTCGGCTAACGTCTGTGGATGCAGGGAAAACAGGTTGGAGGGATCCAACTGGATTCCTCAAAAATATTATCATCTGTTTAGTTTCATATATGTTATCTTATATGATGTGTTAGAAAAATCCATGATTGATAATTTGGTATTTTGGATGTTTGAAATATCACTGGGCCTAAATAGTAATTTATAAAAATATTGTAAAGAGTGTTTTGAGATTTAAAAGGAAAATTCTATTTATTCAAAAAATAGAATTTGAATTTAGCATGGGCTAAAGATATTTACTTGTTCTGAAAATAAATAAAACAAGTGTTGCATTTATAAACGATGTTTATAAATTGAATAATACAGGAAACTGAAGTAAAATTTATAAACAGCATTTATAAATAAAATGGAATGAATTTCACTGAATAATGCAGAGAACTGAAATGAATTTATAAACAGTGTTTATAAATAAAGTTGGAAAATTATCATTGGATAATTTGAATATTTAAATTCAAATGTGAATTTAAAAATAGAAATGGGGAAATCTTTTTAAAGAAATAAACGATGGAACTTATTCTGATGTTCAGAATATAAATTGAACTAAAATAAATCCGTAAGGATTTATGATTTGAATTCGATTAATTCGAATTTATTTAAATAGAAGTTCAATTGAATATGAAAATAAATTGGGTGTTATATATATAAGTTATTATAAATTGAAAGTTCAGAAATAAGATTTTGGTTTTAAATAGATTTCGAAATAAACTTGTTTAAATATATGAAACAAGGAAATTTTTAAAATGGTGTTTATAAATATAATGAATTAATTATCAAGAGATAATATGAATATTTAAATTCAAATATGAATTTAAAAATAGAATTTGAAATCATTCGAAAGGGAACAACTGTTTTTATTCCGCAATTCGGAACATCAAAGGGATGGAGTTTCAAATAGAAATTTGAAAAGGGAACTTGTTTAAATATACGAAACAAGGAAGTTGAATTTATAAATAGTGTTATAAATTTGGTGAAATAAATTATCATTTGGATAATTTAAACCATTTAAATTCAAATAGAAATTTAAAGTAAATTGGGAAGTGTTTTGAAACAAAACGATTGATTATATTTCGGAATTCGAAATATAAGCTGAATTGAGAAGAATTCAATGGGTTTATAATTGAAATTCGATTATATCGAATTTTATAAATAATTTATTTATAAAAGGAATTGGAATTAAATATAGAAGATCAAAGTACAAATAAATATATTACCAAGTAAGGAAAAATCAATAATTATAGATAATCGAAAATATTATGTTGAATTGGGAAACTGATTTGATATATATAAATTAAAAATATATCAGAATGGAGTTGAATTTATTATAAATGAAGTTTAAACGTTTTTATATATATATAATTAAAACGAAATCGCCGAAGCGCGGTAGTTCGTAATTTGGCGTTTTGAACTTCAATTGAGTATATAGAACTCAAATTAAGTCGGAATTCTTTGAAACAAGAATCGTTAGGACCGAATTGATAATAGTTTTCTAATGGAAGAGAAAATTCTGAATCTCATTGTATAGATTTTGAGTTATGTCAAAATCAAATTTTCAGAAAAACAGCGCCATAACCATAATAAAACCGTAATAGTTTACTTAGATAAATAAAAAGATTTTAAACAAATAAATTTCGAATTTCCATTAGAAAAGTCCAGATTTGAGTTGTAAATTAAATATGAACTCAAGTGGTATAATGAAATGATTTTTGGAACAAAAATCATATTTTAAAATTATTGAATAGAACTATCTAATTTGAACAATAATTAGTAAATTGAAATTTGATAAGAAATTGGGCTTTGAATAAGTAAAGGTGGTTTGAGAAATTTTATTCGAAATCAAATATGCAACTTGAATCGAAAATGGAGTGTATGAACATGTTATGTTCAAACAAAGAAGTGAAATAGGCAAAATAGCTAATTAGACAATAAATTAGCGAATTGGGTTAAGACGAATAGATTGAGTGAAACCAAATGGGAATATTTGGATGTGTTAAGCAGGTATGGGATGAAGTGTATGAAGGTTATAATTTGTGTGCTCGACAAAAAGGTACACGTTTAAATTCCATATGAGATTTTATGCACCGAATCAGCAAGCCACTTGGCTTTTTGATCTTCTTTTTGAATGGAAAGGGCCTAGAGAGGCGAGTTGAGGTTTGAACTATCGACTGGTACAAAGGAGGTTATGGCGAAATTTTCCAGAAATTTAAGGAGTTAGAATATTTTTAAGATAATTTGATAATTAGAAATCATATATCAATATATATAGAATCCGGTAAGGAAACGAACATAAAAATTGAATATTTTAAACAAAAAGGAAATCAAAAATCTGGTAATAGAAATAGAAATATATATATATATATATATTTGTTTTTAAAAATGAATAAATGGATTTTATGGTGTTGATGATTGAGATAAGTGGTCTTGTCTGTTTTGAAGTTAAAGATGTTATTCAGTCAAGGTCTGAGAGGTAATTATACCCCAACTTGATTGATTTCATTTTTAACCGATAAATAGCAAAATCCAGTCTTGAAGAGAAATGTTTGAATAAGAGTTAGCTGAATGCAGTATTTTGGGTTGTTGTAACAATGTTTTACACAACATTCGTTTTAACTCAAGGAAGTGGAATTTTGGAAATGTAATAACTAAATATTTCCTGAGTGTAGAAATGAATGGGCGTGAAAGAGATAAATAATTGGAATGTTTTCCAATTATAAATGGAATATATTTCCTAACTATAGAAAATAAATGAAGAAAATATATGGAAATGATTTCCAAATAGCGTAAGAGGCCAATAAGATGATTATTGAAAGTATCGGGTTAACGGATATTGATAAGAAAATGGAGAAGTGTTTTAATTAATGAAATATTAATTAAAAGGCCCAATGATTTGTTTGATGTTTTGAATGGATTTTTATTTTTCTTCGATAGTTAAATAACCGACTACCGAAGTGTTTGCCAATATCATTGTCAATATGGAGAGACCGGTTGGGCTATTATCCGAGAACCACTTCATATTGGCAGTAGCATTGCTAATCAAAATTATATGAAGGTAATTGAAGATGGAGTAAAGTGCAAGGACTTTTTCTATTAATAGAAATTGTGTCTTTGGTTTCGTTCAATCCCAGAACGAACATTTATGGACGAATGTCTGACAGAGTATTTCCAATGATTGCATATGTTGGTCTGTATAAATATATATGGTGGTGGAGAATTAATTCTCTTATCATAATATCCAGAATATATTTGTGCAAATCAATTAGTGATTAACGGATCTGACAAGGTGGCATTCAAAGCGATTGTGCTATCAATGAATGATAAGTAATCGTAGCCTCAGGCCTCAACAACTGGGAAATGACAAAAATCGGGCAGGCAGCATGGCTATGTGGGTCGCTCCCATTAGGGTGTATAATCACCTATCTAGAGAAATTACTTTTACTTCTCTAATGAATCGATGTTGTCCCTTTTCGGGAAACGGTTGATGATCCCAACCGTTGGTGATATACATTCGATACACTCAAGCGAAATGAGTGGTCGGTCATGTGTGGGCCGGGTTGCAAGATGTTCTTGTTGAACCCAGTGTATTCCCCTCTAGAGATATACTACCAGAAGGTGGTTCCATGCCTTGTCATGTTGGAAATCCAATCTCCAATAAGCGCCCTGCGGTTTTTTTGATTTTATATTATATATGGAGCGTAAGATGCAAGCGTTCCGCTAGATTGTTATTTATTTGATTTAGACACTATTATAATATCACTGGATTTTTGTATCAAAGTGTTTTGGGTTATAGTAAGGTAAAAACCGTCCATGTTTATTTGTGGGCTGGTGTTACTATTATCCTTTCTTTCGAAAGGATTGTTAAAGTAAAAAAAATGGTTGGAGTTTACTCACACCAGTCCCATGACTGACCCAGAGTTTATTTTGTTTTTGTTTTCCCTAAACTCTTGGGTGCCTAAATTTGTATGGGCAGTCAAGTAGTCGGGATATTTCAGATTCACTTGGAAGAGCTGGAAGCAGGAGGCTTCACCAGTTAGCTATAGACTATCATATTTCCACGGTGTACTATGTTGTATCTGGAAACAGGTGTTTATAACTGTTCCAGGAATAAATATTGTGCTCTGATAATGGTATGTATATACAGTTACTGAATTGTATTTCAATGTTATGTTATTTAATATATTTTATTCGTTCTGTTGTGAGATTTGTGTTCTTCGTTTTTCTTCTATTCTAACTTTTCTTTCTTCCTATTCCTCATCCTCTAACTTCTTTCTACTAATGGTTCGTATTTCTATGTCATTTGGGTTGGACGTGTGGTGTTATTAGTCAACTCAAAGGGTACAGATTTGTGGGCCATTACAGTTGGTATCAGAACATAGGTTGAGCGAATACGTAGGCTTGGGTGGCATGTGCTCATTAGAGATAGGGTCAGTAGTACCCTAGAATGAGTTGAGTGTATATATACAAGAGAGCATATTTGTTAACTGATATAAAAATTATTTTATATTATGTTGGCTTGTCTGTTAAGTGGTTTATGAATTCTGTTCGAATCGTGGGATGCCACGACATCGATAGAAGTTTCTGAACACTTGAACGAAGGAATTCAACATCATATTATTTAAAATGGGTAGACGAAATAATTTTACCCAAAAATTCTATTTTTGATAGAAAAAGAATAATTTTTTGAAATTATTATAATATATGGATGTGTTGGATGTTAATATTATAATCAAATTAGATTATAAAAATTGGAATGGTTATATATAACCAAAATAGAATTTATATATGAATTAAATATACAAATGAGATGAATTAAAATTGAATTCAAACCAGAATTTGGAATTTAAATCCTGGGAAGTTTGAAAATATTATCTGAAGTGTATTAGAACAATATAGCTTTGTGTTTGAAGGATTCTGAATAAAAATCATCTTGAGATGGATTTTGAAAGTGATAAAGCACTAAACTCACTTTAGTGGCAGGAAAATAATTCTGATGATGACGGCAGCATCATCACTGTTCATTTTCAAGTTTCTAAGTGATGGGTTACTACCTTAGAAGGGTTTTATGGAAATTTGTTTGAAAGAAAACAAGTTGATTTGAAAATTCAAATGTTTTGAATTTGTGATGGAAATAAATATATGTATATTTTTACGGGATTTCAAGAGGATTTGAAATAAAAACCCAAGAATTTGAATTTTGAAATTTAAATTTAACTTAATCAAGTTAAATAAATTGAAATAGATAAATTGATTTTGAATCAATCTAAATGAATTTGAATACATATGAGTGGAATACGAATTGATGATAAATCATTCAGAATAAATGAATGTGAGTTTAAATGATGCGCAATATGAATGAAAACCAAAAGTTTTGGTTGAACTTAAGTTGTAGAAATATAAAAGGTTAAGATTCAATGTAAGCGAATTTTTGGAAAGTAAATGGATTTGAAGCATTTTTCCTACCTTAGTAATTTCGGGGACAAAATTCTTTTAAGGGGGGAAGAATGTAACGATCCAAATTTTTGGTCGATTAATTATAAATATTTAATATTGTTCAAATATTAAATTAAAAAATATAAATGAATTTTTATATTAAGTTATCGATTTAAAAATCGATTTCGATTAAATATCAAATATATAAATTATCGTAATATGAAATATAATTGCATATCGAAGTTAAAAACTGAATCAAAACAATTCAGATGGTCAATATTAATTTTGTTTGAATATTATATTAATTTAATATGGTATATACGTTCAAATTAAATTCCATAGTATATTATGTTGAGTTCAGTATTATGCTATGATATTTTGACGTCGGTCGGTGCATTAAAATAGCGGTTAACAGTTTCAAGTTTCGAACCCCGTAATATTTGATGTATGGATAAGATCAAATCAAATCAGAATCCATTTAGATAAAATAAAATCCCTTTGTGTCTAATCGCAATTAAATCATATATCAAATTGATATCCATTTAAAAAGGGTAAAGATCTCTTTATTTCAAATCAGATTAAATCAAATCTAATCACATTAAAAATATTGTACCATACAGGCATAAATTGCTTAATGCCGAAGCATTCGTTTGTATAAAACTGCGATGATTCCTTCCATTCTCTTTGATAACTCGTCCCTCCCAGACAAACAAATATAATCGAAATGGCCGAAACCAAAATCAAATACGTAAAAGATAAAATAAACATCGTTCCTTTTGGAAACCGCTACTTCCATCCTTAAACCAGAAATTAAAGCTTCAGAGAAATCAGTTATTGCCGATTACTACAAATAAACTATGCTTCTCATTTTTATACTTTTATCTGCGATAATCCTTTAAATTCCAAATCGCATATATCTTTCTTCCCCTCAGGATAAAATCGAACCTGTCATATATAAAAACTTGAAAAGGGGAAACGCGATTGAAGACAGCTAGACTAGCGAGGCTCAAAGCGAAGACATCGTGAATCAAGGGGAGGGTCAAGCGAAATCAGTAGCGGGTTGAACGATAATTCGATGGTCCATTTCAGCGACCTAGGGTTCGCATGGATTTACCGTGCTCGTATAATGGTTCAAGGGTCGGTCTGGATTGTCACGATGGAGAAAGAGAGTTCGAGATTCAAAGGGGATTTATGAGTGAGTTCAGCATCTAGTGATGCTCACGATTTCAGGAGAGAAGATCGACGTAGTCTGGTTTTAGGCAAAGTTTTTGTCGTGGGTTACTGTTTGGTTACATGCGCGGTTCATTACAAGATGAGGTCTCACTACTGTAAGGTTGGGTAAAATGGTGATCTCGAAAAGTAAGGTTCATAAGGGGAATTGTGATTTAATAAGAACAATGTTCACAAAATGGGAGAGAAGGAGCGTGGTCAGATGGGGGATTATGCAATGTTAGTGGCATGCGTTTTCTTCTGGAGTGCGATGATTGATTCTTGATGAGGTCGGGATTTTAAGAAAAACAGGTGCGAAGGTGTTTGGAAATGAACGGCTGCTATTTTAAAACATTGCAGTAAGTGTGGAATGGCATTGGAGGGATGAAAGAGCAACCATTGTTAGTGTATTAGCTACAGAAGGTCACAACAGTAGAAGCTAGAGTTAAGGGTTATAATCTGGAGTGGAGTCTGGTGTAATTACATTTATGAATTAGGGAATGAGAGGGACTTCGAGCTATGCTGGGTAGCTTGTCAGGGTAGCTTCGAATGGTTTATGGCAAGAGGAGGAAAGGTTAAAGGAATTAAGGTAAAATATTTAATTTATTTAGTTAATAAATAATGTTTACAACCTAGGAAAATAATAATAATAGTTCGCTAGTTAATTACTTTTAATTAAATTAAATTAGTTTAATTTGTATTCAGTTTGTAACGACAATATTTATTCATACTGAATCAGATTCAAACGTCAATAGTTGAGTTACAACTATGACAAAGCTATCTTCGTAATGGAATTGGTTTTGGGGTTTTTGAAGTCAATTGGAATCAGCTTTGGGATTTTAATTTAAATCAAACATCGTCCGATTTAAGTTAGAATCATATCGGATTAGCAAGTAAAAATCACGGTGAGTAAATCTCACTCAATTTATTTATTTTGGATTATTTTTAATCATTAAAAATAATTGATGGTTGTTTGGTTGCATTAAATTATTACTGTGGCTATTAACTATATATTAGTTATTTAGGCTTGGTTGTGGCTATTATATATATATATATATATATATATATATATATTGGTGATTAGATAGTTCACGCAGTACCATTAGCGGATGCCCGCAGTATCATTAGCGGATGACCCTATACGCCCCATGCTATGATAGTGGATGACCTTCTATACCACGATATCCTGCCTCGAAGCAAGATGGGTATTATTTATGTTGTCTAATGTCTGTGGATGCAGGGAAAACAGGTTGGAGGGATACAACTGGATTCCTCAAAAATATTATCATCTGTTTGGTTTCATATATGTTATCTTATATGATGTGCTAGAAAAATACATGATTGATAATATGGTATTTTTGATGTTTGAAATATCACTGGGCCTAAATAGTAATTTATAAAAATATCGTAAAGAGGGTTTTGAGATTTAAAAAGGAAAATTCTATTTTTTCAAAAAATAGAATTTGAATTTAGCATGGGCTAAAGATATTTACTTGTTCTGAAAATAAATAAAACAAGTATTTCATTTATAAACAATGTTTATAAATTAAGTAATACAGGAAATTGAAATAAAATTTATAAACAGTGTTTATAAATAAAATGGAATGAATTTCACTAAATAATGCAGAGAATTGAAATGAATTTATAAACAGTTTTTATAAATAAAGTGGAAAAATTATCATTGGATAATTTGAATATTTAAATTCAAATGTGAATTTAAAAATAGAAATGGGGAAATTGTTTTAAAGAAATAAACGATGGAATTTATTCTGATGTTCAGAATATAAATTGAAGTAAAATAAATCTGTAAGGATTTATGATTTGGATTCGATTAATTCGAATTTATTTAAATAGAAGTTAAATTGAATATGAATTTAAAAATAGAATTTGAAATCATTCGAAAGGGAACAACTGTTTTTATTCTGAAATTCGGAACATCAAAGGGATGGAGTTTCAAATAGAAATTCGAAAAGGGACTTGTTTAAATATACGAAACAAGGAAGTTGAATTTGTTAATAATGTTATAAATTTGGTGAAATAAATTATCATTTGGATAATTTAAACCATTTAAATTCAATTAGGAATTTAAAAATAAATTGGGAAGTGTTTTGAAACAAAACGATTGATTATATTTCAGAATTCGAAATATAAGCTGAATTGAGAAGAATTCAACGGGTTTATAATTGAAATTCGATTATATCGAATTTTATAAATAATTTATTTATAAAAGGAATTGGAATTAAATATAGAAGATCAAAGTACAAATAAATATATTACCGAGTAAGGAAAAATAGGTAATTATAGATAATCGAAAATATTATGTTGAATTGGGAAACTGATTTGATATATATATTAAAAATATATCAGAATGGAGTTGAATTTAACATAAACGAAGTTTAAACGTTTATATATATAATTAAAACAAACTTGCCGCAGCGCGGTAGTTCGTAATTTGGCGTTTCGAACTTCAATTGAGTATATAGAACTCAAATTAAGTCAGAATTCTTTGAAACAAGAATCGTCAGGACCGAATTGATAATAGTTTTCTAATGAAGAGAAAATTCTGAATCTCGTCGTATAGATTTTGAGTTATGTCAAAATCAAATTTTCAGAAAAACAACGCCATAACCATTATAAATCCGTAATGGTTTATTTAAATAAATAAAAAGATTTTAAATAAATAAAATTCGAATTTCCATTAGAAAAATCCATATTTGAGTTATAAAATAAATACAAACTCAAGTGGTATAATGAAATGATTTTTTGGAACAAAAATCATATTTTGAAATTATTGAATAGAACTATCTAATTTGAATAATAATTAGTACATTGAAATTTGATAAGAAATTGGGCTTTGAATAAGTAAAGGTGGTTTGAGAAATTTTATTCGAAATCAAATTTGCAACTTGAATCGAAAATGGAATTCAATTTGCTTATAAGCAAGTTGATATTATATTTGAACATGTTATGTTCAAACAAAGAAGTGAAATGGGAAAAATAGGCAATTAGACAACAAATTAGCGAATTGGGTTAAGACGAATGGATTGAGTGAAACCAAATGGGAATATTTGGATGTGTTAAGCAGGTATGGGATGAAGGGCATGAAGGTTATAATTTGTGAGCCCGACAAAAAGGTACACGTTTAAATTCCATATGAGATTTTATGCGCCGAATCGGCAAGCCACTTGGCTTTTTGATTTTCTTTTTGAATGGAAAGGGCCTAGAGAGGCGAGTTGAGGTTTGAACTATCGACCGGTACAAAGGAGGCTATGGAGAAATTTTCTGGAAATTTAAGGAGTTAAAATATTTTTAAGATAATTTGATAATTAGATATCAATATATCAATATATATAGAATCTGGTAAGGAAACGAACTTAGAAATAGAATATTTTAAACAAAAAGGAATTCAAAAATCTGGTAATAGAAATATATATATACGTTTTTAAAAATGAATAAGTGGTTTTTATGGTGTTGATGATTGAGATAAGTGGCCTTGTCTATTTTGAAGTTAAAGATGTTATTCAGTCAAGGTCTGAGAGGTAATTGTACCCCAGCTTGATTGATTTCATTTTTAACCGATAAATAGCAAGATCCAGTCTCGAAGAGAAATGTTTGAATTAGAGTTAGTTGAATGCAGTATTTTGGGTTGTTGTAACAACGTTTTACACAACATTCGTTTTATCCCAAGGAAGTGGAATTTTGGAAATATAATAAATGAATATTTCCTGAGTGTAGAAATGAACATGCGTGAAAGAGATAAGTAATTGGAATGTTTTCCAATTACAAATAGAATATATTTCCTAAGTATAGAAAATAAAAGAAGAAAATATATGGAAATGTTTACAAAATAGCGTAAGAGGCCAAGAAAATGATTATTGAAAATATCTGGCTAACGGATATTGATAAGAAAATGGAAAAGTGTTTTATTTAATGAAATATTAATTAAAAGGCCCAGTTATTTGTTTGATGTTTTGAATGGATGTTTGTTTTTCTTCGATAGTTAAATAACCGATTATCGAAGTGTTTGCCAATATCGTTATCAATATGGAGAGACCGGTTGGATTATTATCCGAGAACCACTTCATATTGGCAGTAGCGTTGCGAATCAGATTATATGAAGATAATCGAAGACGGAGTAAAGTGCAAGGACTTTTTCTATTAATAGAAATTGTGCCTTCGGTTTCATTCAATCCCAGAACAAACGTTTATGGACGAATGTCTGACAGAGTATTTCCAATGATTGCATATGTTGGTCTGTAAAAATATATATTGTAACACCCCGTAATTCTGTTAATACTAATAATCACAAATTAAAGAATAACTAATCTCAGATGTGAGAATTGTGGGAAACGGGTTGCGCCATTGTGTTCGTCTCGGAATTCTGGTTGAAATAGAGTCCGAGTTTGCATGAATTGGACTTCGTATGAAGAAGTTATGGCCATCGGAAGTTTCATAAAATTCAAAACAGCTCGTAGGAAATTTAAAAAAAAAATTCAAACTAAAAATGCAGAAGCGGGCTGGGCGGGAAAATTCCCGCCCACGCAGGTCGACTGGGGAGTCGACACTAGTGTCGACCTCCCCTCCCCCCCCCCCCCCGGTCGACTATAGTGTCGACCTGGTCAGTCGGCTAGGATTTTGACTGAGCCCAATCTTGAGCTGCTGATGTGTCTTTAGGGCTGAGTTGGCAAATTAACCGGTTCAGGTTAGTTCTGAGTTGATCTGACGGTCTAAATAAACCCTAAACTCTATAAATACCTAGGTAGTCTCTCACTCTAATTCACACGAAAAATAGAATAGCTATCGTCAAACCGCCGCCGTGGAACTCAGTCTAGCCGCTGCCAACTAAGAAGGAAGTAAAGCTAATCAAATTCTAATTCTACTCAACTCTAAAGCAAAGCAAGACTCTCTTTTCTTCTCTAATTGTGAGTATGATGATCTTAACAAGATTATTATTAAAATAATTAGATTAAGTTATGAATGGATTATGAGTGAATGATGTGAATTGTCATATATGTTGTTATAAACCTTAAGCTATCATGTATGTTGTAAATTCTATGTTATGTGATGATGATATCCTATATGTTGTAAATCATGCCATGACGATATTGTATAGGTTGTAATTTTCTATGCTAAGTTGTGATAAATCATACATGCTTTAAAGTCATGATGTTATTGTCTGTGCTAATTAGTTCATGTTAATCAAATCATAATAATGATATTATTTGGGCTATGTTGATCTATATGAAAAGTCACATATGCAAGTTTAGGTTGATTAGTAAAAGTTATGAACATATGCCATGACATCTATTATGACATCTAGAATTATGCTATGACATATGTGAAATTCTATGCTAGTTCACACCATCATTATGTTGCCTAAAACCCCATATGCAAGTTTATACAAAAATTTGGGTTATGATCATATCATGTAAATTGTGACATTTAACAAGTTGATACCTTTAGATCCTTAATATGTGTAGTTTATGCAAGTTTCACCCCTATTATGATTGGATTATTTTATTTGTTTATATGTTGTGATAATTTATCTTTGTGTTATGAGTTAGACTATTCGAGTTTAACGTATATTCTGCGTTGAATAAGCGAACGTATAAACGTGGGGTAGGGGTAATATTAAGGATTTAATAATAAGAAGTTGGGGTGCAATTGATATGATTTTGCATGCCATGAGTGGATGACTATAATTGAGTCAATTATGGACAACATTAAAATTGGAGTTAATTAATAATTTTAATAGGGAATTATTAAAACTGGGGTAAAAGATTATAAGTGATAATCAATGCTTAGGACACGAGGTTGGACTCGTTTGTGACGTAAACCTGCCCGGACCCGCCCGGCAAATCCAGTGGTCACAAATGTCAGCCCAATGTGAGAGGTCCTAGGCCTAAACTAAAGCATAATCGTTGTAAAGACATGAGGTTAGACTCTTTTATGGTGTAAGACTGCCCGGACCAGCCCGGCAAATCCAGCTGCCATAAATGCCAGTCTAATGTGAGAGGTCTTTATGAGGTTATGGCCTGAATGAATTAAGAAATACTTAACCAGATAAACATGTAAAGTGGGACATGGGGGTTAAGTAGGTGCCTTGGATGGCATGAGGAATCTAGTGGGTGCCCTTTGTGGCATGTGAAATACGATTAGTAAGACTTAACCAAACACACATGTAAATGAACATGACAAAGAGGGTTAAGTGGAATATACTAGTGGTGACAAGCTTAGGTGGGTAGCTTGTGGGGACCCATTTCAACCAGTATCCCAAACGTATCTTTGTGGGCTCGACCCAAGTCGAGGACGGGACACGCATACTGGGTTTGACTATAAGAGGCCAAAACGGGGAGCGGTGGCAACGCAAGTCCAACGGGTTTCATACGCGTGTGTGGAACCGGGCTGGTAGGTAAGACGTTGTTGCATCGTGTAGGTATAAGCCGTGCATTCTCAAGTTGTATCGGGTTGCCACTTTAGGGGAGTGATACACCCCACTGTGGGGCCAGCATGAGTATCTACGAGTAGGGAGCCGATCGCAAGTGTGTAGTGGGGTACACCTAGTGGAGATAGGGGCAGATGGCACCTATGTAGTCAGCTAGGGGTACGTAAGGCTATTTATATAGATTCTGTGTGAAGCAAGCGGGATCAACCTTAAGGGTGACTGGTGTGGTGCAGTGTAGTAATGTGCGGTGCAGTGTAGTAATTATTCGTTAGTAATTTAGGTGTGCCTTTGACGTTATCTTTAACGTTATCTTAAACATTATCTTTATCTGCTCTTCCATACCTAATAGTTCATAGACATTTACTTGTCTTCCAGCTTATGCCTTAGTCTAGTTATTTTGATAATAGTATTGTTAGAATTATCATACTCGCCAGACTTTATGTCTGACCCCCTCCATTTCTATCCTTTTTCCCCCTCCAGGTCCTCAGGTTGGGCCCAGCTCTAGTGGAGTTTGATTGGATTGCTTTATCTCTCTTTTGGAAAGCTTGGGCCGTTGAAGTAAAGTCCAGCTTGTTATCTTCTTTAATGGCTATTGATGTAATGGGATTATGTATTTTGTTTTATCAAGATGGATAATGTACTTGACTCTGATTTATGGTTTTATGATGTAACAAACATGTTTAATTTTCGCTGCAATAAAATGAAGTTTTAGATTTCCAAGTACTACTTATTATCTATCTTGTTGTAATTTTTCTGTTCTATATTCACTTAAAACCTCCATGGAAGTTAATGCATTCCCTTTGTTAGTGACATTAATGGACGTGGGGTGTTACACGTGGTATCAGAGCTTAAGGTTACCAGAACAGATAATTTTTTTAGAAAAACTATTTTTCTAAAGTATTTTGGAAGAAGTGTTTTCAAAAACATGTCTTAATGAGTAATTTAAAGAGGAAAGTTTTTATGAAAAAAAAAACATAATCCCTAATAGCCATATCTTTATCTTTCGAATTCTCCATTTTGAATCATTCCTTTTTCGTTTCAGCATGGCTGAAGATCTTAACCTACCTGACGGTGTAACGATACCAGGATGGTATAGGAGGCTATTAGAGGATAGGGCCGCCGCAGGTCCGGCCAATGTTCCTCCACCACCAGTTGCACCCATTCCTCCTCCTCGCGTAGATACTTTTGCAAAGACGTGCAAGGAATTTAAGGCTATGGGTGGAAAACCTTTTCAAGGGTCAGAAACGTTTGTGGAAGCTAGAGATTGGCTTAGGGAGGTGGAAGAATTGCTAGAAATCTTTGAAGTGGAAGAAGGGAGGAAAGTCAAATTAGCAGCTTGGTTAATGAAGGGAGAGGCCTCATTTTGGTGGGAGGTCACTAATGGGAAGCGTCCTGTTGATTCTTGGTCGGATTTCAGGCGTAGGTTTGAGGCGAAGTTTCTCTCAAGGGCAGAAGAGAATCTATATATGGAAAGGTTCTTGACATTAAAGCAAGGAAGCTCATTAGTAAAAGAATATGTCAACAAATTTAATCAATTAGCAAGGTTTGGCTTGGACTTAGTGAACATGCCGGAGAAGAAGGCTCTGAGGTTCGTTAATGGATTGAATGAACCGTTGCAAGGGTTGGCTATGACCCACATCCCTATGGGGGCTACCTTTGAGAACCTAGTAGACATGGCACTTATGCACGAGGAGAAAGGCACTAAAGCTGATAAGGCACACGAGAAGAAAGGGGATCAGAAGAAACCTCAACAGCAAAACAAGAAGGGTGGTAAAGACAATAATGGCAAGGGAAAGAAGAAATGCTTTAACTGTGGGACACCAGGCCTTCTCAGCAAGGATTGCCGAAAGAAAAAGAAGACTGGTTGTTTTCACTGTGGCGAAGCGGGACATCTAGTGAAGGACTGCCCAAAGAAGGGGCAGAGGGCAGGAGCTACCTCGGGAGGATAGGTGCAGGCTCTTATGGCACCAGGGCAGGCAAGGGGACAAGTTCAGGCTCTCGCGGTCCCACCGTTGCAAGAACGAGGTAGAACCATTTCTGTTGAAAGCTTAGTTTTTCTGTTTGATCATTCTGTCCGTACCTTATTCGATTCGGGCGCATCGCATTCATTTATGTAATGACCTGGATTTTGAGCGACTTTGGTTATCGACATAAACACGATGTCAATAACCAAAACGTCGAAAAATCCTGGTAATTAGTGAAAGAAATTAGAGGGTGAGGATAGATAAGATAGAAACTTAGAATAGAAGAAGAAAAGAAGAACTTACATCATCAGAGTAACACGAATCTCACAGCGGAACGAATAACATATAATATATAACATAACTTTGAAATATAACAGTTATGTATACAATAGCACTTATCAGAGTACATCACTTACAACACAACGGAAATAAACTATAGCTATTTGATCCAGAAGCCTCCTGCTCCAGCTCTTCAAGTATATCTGTAAATCCCGACTACTTGACTGCCCGTACAAATTTAGGCACCCAAGAGTTTAGGGAAAACAACAAAATAAACTCCGGGTCAGTCATGGGACTGGTGTGAGTAAAATAGTTTAACACAGTTTAACATATATATGATATCTCATAAGACCACGCCGTGAATACGGAACGGGTTTTTCCCTTATGAGAATCCAACATCATTGACAAGCAATATCATTCTGATATTATAATAATGTCTACATACAAATAGATATCAATCTAGCAGAAACGCTTTCATCTCACGTACTACATATATAGTATACAAATCAAAATTGCAAGCACGTATTGGATAATGGGTTTCCAACTATGACAAGGTATGGAACCACCTTTCGCTAGTGTACCTCTAGAGAGGAATACATTGGGTTCAACAAGAACATCTTGCAACCCGGCCACACATGACCGATCACTTATTTCGCTTGAGTGTATCGAATGTATATCACCAACGGTTGGGATCAGCAACCGTTTCCCGAATGGGATAGCATCAACAATAGATTTTTAGAAGTAAATGAAACTCTAGATCAGGTGATTATACACCCTAATAGGTGTGACCTACATAGCCATGCTACCTGCCCGATTTCTGTCATTTACCGGATGTGAGGCTAGAAGCTACGCTTTATCATCACTCCAGATTCTGAGACGACCCGAATTCCCGTTCAGACGGAAACAGGGCTATCTTTGGAATATAACACAGAAACAGGAAATAGCAGAACAGAATTAAATAAATACACCAGATAATGAACAACAAAATATACTGGATAAAAGTAATCATCAGAGTTACACAGTATACAGGATCTTACTTAGTACAAATACAGTTCAGCTATACATAAATGTCTACAGCGGAAATAAACAAAATATGTACAATAGGAGCTGAACAGCATAAAAGGAAATAAATGATAGAATCCATCTTCAGCTCCAGCTATCCAGAAAGAACCAGCTAAACCTGAATACAAGGCTGCCCGTGTAGAAAAAGGGGCACCCGAGTTTGAAAGTGAAACAAACTACGAGTTAGTCATGGTACTGGTATGAGAAATCCACTCAACACATATATAATTGGCTAATCACAGGAACACGCCACTTTCGTGGAACGGGTTTACTCCATTGGATTGCCAGTGCTTTAAAACAAATCTTTCTTTTAAACATCGCTATGCTTTTTATAAAAATGAAGCCGTTATAAGACTCAGTTCCCATCACACAATGCAACGCAAACCGGAGGATAGAGTTTTTACCTTATAACAGCCAAATATGCTTGATACGAATAAAACAAAGGCATTTGATATTATTGCTAGTGTTTATATGTTTTGAAAACAATTTCAAATCATAACTATCAATCATAGACGACATGGGTACCATATATCATGTCGCCATATATATATACAATCAAAACCGCACGATGTCGTATTTGGAAATTGGATTTCCGTCATGAACCAAGGCAAAAGATAGTCCTTACCGAATTCGAGACGCTCTAGCCCGTGTCCCAGAACCCAGACACAGGTGGGCCCTTGGATCGTCAGGGCCGGTCCACCGATGTGGATTAAAATTCCTGAACACTGTGTTTCCCCGCCCTTTGGGGCGTCAACGAGCCAACGAATGACTCCATCGGATCCGGATCGTCCGATCAAACCGAGGCGCCTCGCAACAGCAACAACCACATAGGTGAAAAGTATATAAATGTCAGGGCTGGTAGGTCACTGACACCACCCTAGCTAGTAAGAAACGCATGCCCTCCCTGATGTCCTCTCCCGTTTTAGGTTCATACCGAGGTGTGAGGCTCGCGAATTCACGTTATACACAAAGCTACGCCACACAGGCGGTGCTTTGATCATCACCACAAGACTTTGCTTTTCAACAGAAGTCCTGATCACTGCATCTTAGCATGCCACACAGGCCATTCATGCCATGCGACTGATGTCCATCGATATACAACCTCTGAGCTCGTGCGTCTCAGAGAAGGGCGTTAAGCAAAAGAATAAATTCTCCGCCGCCAAGCAGATGTATATTTAACAAGAATCAATCAACATAGAATAAATTCCAATGTCAGACACACAGTCCATTTACAAGTCCGTTCTGGGTCTGAACGAAACCGGAGGCACTAAATACCTCGCAAACCCATCGATCACCACGTACGTATGAACGATCACCACTCATTATCCATATTTCGGGATGCCTCCCAATCAGGACCTCGGTTACCATCCAAACGAGGTGAAGATCTCCGGTCTTCGACCACCGTCTTTATCTTCGACTTTCAATCATCGGTCAATTATTTGAAATGAGAATTAACTCGGCCTTCTCAAATAATTCACGTATATTCAGAATTTCAATTCGATTTATTTCAATGGTTAAATTATTCGACAACACCAATTTTGTTCTTTAATGTAATTTTCACACCAAACACATTCAACCATCAAATATCACATAAATCAAGCAAATTCAGTTTATTTCCATTCCATATCGCTTATGATATTTTATAACTATTTATCGCTATTTTTATTTATTTTAAAATAGCTAATTCATTCAAAACGACGCTTAGGGCCATAAAGCGGCCGTGGCGCTGTTTTTCTTCAGATTTGATTTACACATATCTGAAAATCTAACCGTTGGATCTTCGCAAAATTTACATCATTAGAAAGGTATTTTCAAAACGAATCCAATGGTTCCAGTTTCGGGAAAATCCGACGGTCGGATCTCCCGGTACAATCGTTTGAAATTTCGATTTCAAAATACGAACTACAGCGTCGTTATTCGATTAAATATATAATTATATATATATATATATATATATATATATATATATATATAAATATAATCGCTTCTGGCGCTGTTTTTCTTCAGATTTGAATTAAACATTCCAGACAATCCAACCGTTGGATTTTTACAAGGTTGGTGCCATTGAAAAGATTATTCCAAGGCGAACCTGACGGTTGAGGTTTCGGGAAAATCCAATGGTCGGATTCCCCGTACTAGTTGTTTGAAATCACGATTTCAAAATACGAACTGCACGGCTTCGTTTCGTTTTAATTTTATTTATATTTATATATTTATATAAATATAGTTCATTCAATGATTTCCATATCGTTTTCACTTCAAATATTTTTCTAACACCTTAAAATTTTGAAAAATTTCGCCATAACCTCCCCTGCACCGGGAGCATCGGGAAATCGCAAATAGCGTTCCCGGTCCTTCTAATCTCAAAAAGAAAAAGAAAAAGCCAAGCGGCTAGCCAACGGGCTCATAAAATCATCACCCAAACAAAACAGTAAATGTGTACCTATTTGTCGGGCACAAAATTTTATTCCTCTTCTCTAGCCTCTTTGCTATAACCTGTTCAATAAATATGCATGTACATAAATATACAGTTCTTATCATTTATCATTTTCTATTCAACTTCATATTTGATTTCTGTTTGGTTTAAAGACACCATTTATTCTAATGTTACATACATAGGTGCAAATCATTTCATTAGCTAATTAATGAATATTTCAACTCATATATGTTTATTTTGAACAAGTGGCTATTTTTAACACTTCACATTTCAACGATTTATGCATACAATAAAAATGTGATTTTTATTGTAAAACAATTCATTTCAAAACACTATTTTTCTATATAGTTCATGTTGGTGATAAAAATGGGATTTTTATCATAAAACTATTTCTTTTTAAAACGAGATTACTTTACACAGTTCATATAGTCGATAAAAGGTGATTTTTATTATCCAACAATTTATTTCAAAATATGAATACCATTCAACACATGAATTTCTGATCAACGAATGAATATCAATTCAACACATGAATGTTTTCTATAGTTTCTGTATATAGATAAAAATGTGATTTTTATTATCGAACAATTTATTTCAAAATATGAATACCATTCAACACATGAATTTCTAATCAACGAATGAATATCGATTCAACACATGAATGTTTTCTATTCAATGAATAATTATAGTTTAAGCATATGAAAATAATTCAAACACCCGAATATTATTCAAAATTTCGGCAGCATAACGGCAGGGTAGTTAAACCGGGACCGTCCCTAGTACGGCTCCTCGCTCTACCTTAAAACCTCGCTGTTTTTGACAATGGGGATCATGCATCTAGTTCGCACGCAGGCGGCATGTATATATTTTTTTCATTTCCACAAACTAGTCCTATGTGGTTTCAACCAAATATTTCTCAACCACAAATGGGTATTTTTCAACCACAATCAACCAATATCACTCACAAACAATCCCAAACAATCATTCGCTATCAATCAATTTTCACAACAATTTCAACCAATAAATATCGTCCATGGTTTGTGGACGAGGGGCGTATATATATATATATATATATATATATATATATATAGCTATTCACTTTCATTTCACACATATATAATATTTTTAAATCAGAAATCTCACCAATAGCTATCCAACTGCACGACACTTCCTTGCATAAAATCTTCGCCAATCTCTCCTTTTGTCGCTTCGTTGCCTGTATTCTCTACATATGTAAAAATCTAATTTTTACTATGTTATTCAATATATAAAAATCGAGTTTTGACGTCGCTATTCAATATATAAAAATCGAATTTTGACTTCGCTATTCAATATATAAAAATCGAATTTTGACATCGCTATTCAATATATAAAAATCGAATTTCAAAAATATAGATTCCGCCTTTTCCATTTCAAAGATCAAATCTTTTCTTTTACTTTTTAAAGTTTAAATCTTTTACTTTTCATAATTCAAATCTTTTACTTTTCAAAATTCAAATCTTTTAAAACCTTTTTAAAAATCAGTTTTTAAATCTTTCAAAAAATCTGTTTTAACTTTTAAACAAATCAGTTTTAAAATCATTTTCAAATTAGTTTTTATTTTTTTTCAAATCAGTTTTAATTTTTAAACAAATCAGTTTTAATTTCATTTTCAAATCAGTTTTAAAATCATTTTCAAATCAGTTTTAATTTTATTTCAAATCAGTTTTAATTTACATAAAAATAAATTAACAAAACAAAAAAAAACTTACAGAGGGGGGGGGGGGGGTTCGCAGATCGTCGGAGGGCTTCTCGAGGGTGGCGCTCGGGGAGGTCGCGGTTGGAGGAGGGACAGGCGGAGGCTAGGTCTCGGTTGGGGGGCTCGAGAATTTAGGGCGTCGCGTTTGATTCGGGGGGGGGGTGCGATGTCGCTGCCGATCTACGAACGGAGGGGGGAGAGAAGAAGCAGCAGCGGCAGCAGCTCCAGGAGGAGGTGGCGACGTGCGGAGGTGGATGATCGGGGGAGGCGGCTTAATTTAGGTTTTCTTTTTTTTTTCTGTTCGAAGTGAAGAGAGAGAAGAGGGAATAGGGGGGGGTTTATATAAAAATATATATATTTAATTATTTAATTTTTCAAAAAGTTGACTTTTACATACGACCTCTAAACGAGGCCTACCGCCTGTCGTCCCTAGCGTTCTACCCCCATTTCGAACACAATGGGATATGTATCGCAAGCTGGTTCGATCGTTACAATCAGTTTCCGTTAAATTTACATTTAAATCACTATATTGAATTTTAAACGTACATTTCAAATTACCGGGGTCACATACTAACTAGAAAAATTCCCGAAAAATATTTTCTAGCTTCGTATTGACGATACGGTCCTAACAAAACTAGTTTCGTCGAATTCTGAGACCGTTTAAAAAATGGCCAGTTTCCAGTCGATTAAATTCAACAAAAACTAGTCAAACGCGTTTTCTTTTGCCATGCTCACATATTGATTCGAAAAATTATGAAATTTGAAACCTAGCAATATCTTGACACTGCGGATCTAACAAAAGTGGTTTCATCGAAATCCGAGGTCGTTTGCAAAATGTCCATTTTTAAGGGCCTGAATTCCATAGCGACTATTCAGAATTTTCAACTGGACATATCTTTTGATTCCCGCTATCAAATTTCGATTGGTCGGATTCGTTAGAAAGATATCATCAATTAGATCCTAATGTTTTTAGTTTCACTAAAATCCGGATTGTTTTGCACCCGGTATATTCAATTGAAGTTTGAAATCGAATTTTTGAAACTGCCACGCCATTTCAGGCCTTGTTTATAATTATAATTAATTATATTTGTTTTCAATTGTCGATTCAAACTCAGTTTTCATCGCCATTATTTAAAATATTTATTTTAAATATTTAAAATCCATTATTTTAGCCAATTTAAAAATTTTAAATTGGTTCAGATTTTCTGGGTCCTTACAATCTCCCCCACTTAAAACTTTTCGTCCCCGAAAAGGAATAAAGTCGAAAGTGGTTTGATAAATCTACAATCAAACAACACAACAACCAATCCAATTGTTTTTAACCTTTCAAAAATATACTAATCTATTTTCATACTCCTTAAAAATCATTCAGACCATATAATTAAAAGTGTATATCTATGAAAAGAAAATATCAATAGAGTAGAGAATTGAATGGTAATGCAAAGTAGGTTAAATGTACCTTGCACCGGAGTCAATCAGAGATATCTACTCGGCATCTAGGATAAGCTTTTTGTATGCTCTCCTCAGTTTCCCAAGTACAATCTCGCGGATCTCCACTCCATTGCACTTTGACTAAGCGAACCTTCTTATTCCTCAGTTCTTTGGTTTCTTTGCCGATAATCTTTAGCGGCTCTCGCCTCACGGCTAATTCTGGAGTAATTTCAATGTCCTGTTGAGCTGCTTCTTCCACGATCAAGTCTGGATCATGTACGTGCTTTCGAAGTTGAGATATATGAAATACATCATGCACTCCAGGCAACCAGTCAGGCAGTTTGACCCTATAAGCGAGAGTCCCAATCCGTTCCAGAATAGGAAACGGACCAATGAATTTGGGTGCCAACTTTCCAGTTTTACCGAACCGGATAACTCCTCTCATCGGCGATACTTTCAAATACACATAGTCGCCAACTTCAAAGGATATATCTCTTCTTCTTCTATCGGCATAGCTCTTTTGTCGGCTTTGAGCGGCGAGTAATCGCTTCTTAATAAAATCGACCTTGTCGGCAGCTTCTCGAATCATATCAGGACCCAACACAAGTCTATTTCCTGGCTCGACCTAACAAGCAGGAGATCGGCACGGTTTACCATACAATGCTTCGAATGGCGACATTGTCAGACTCGCCTGGTAGCTGTTGTTATAAGAAAATTCAGCCAAATGCAGATGGTCTTCCCATGATCCACCGAAATCTAGAACACACGCCCGCAATAGATCTTCTAAAATGCGATTCACCCTCTCGGTCTGACCGTCTGTCTGAGGATGATAAGCGGTGCTCAAGTTGAACTTCGTTCCTAGCTCATCTTGAAATGCTTCCCAGAATTTGCTAGTGAATATTGTATCTCTATCACTTACTATACTGAGCGGCACTCCATGTAGTCTAACTATTTCCCTGACGTAAATCTGCGCCAGACTCTGAGCAGTTCTATTTGATCTGACAGGTATGAAGTGGGCGGTCCTCGTGAAGCGATCTACGATCACCCAAATACTGTCATTTCCTTTTCTGGTCCTGGGCAGACCATCAATGAAATCCATAGAAATATGTTCCCACTTCCAGCCAGGAACTTCTAGTGGTTGTAATAATCCAGCCAATTTCTGTTGGTCGCTCTTGACTAGCTGGCAAGTAGGGCATCGGCTAACATATAAGGAAATGTCCCTTTTCATCACTTCCACCAGAAAGTGCGTTTGATGTCATTATACATTTTGCTTACTCCCGGATGGATACTGAGTTTTGATTTGTGGCATTCATCCAGAACTTCTTTTCGAAGCTCAGGAATGTTAGGGACACAGATTCGACCTTTGAGCCTTAAAATCCCTTCATTGTCTACTTGAAAACTCGAGGGTTCGCCTTGTTGAATTATCCCTCTGATCTTCTGAATGAAGTGATCATCCTCCTGAAGAGCAAATATCTTATCTAGCAATGAAGTTGTGATAATAAAACTGGCGATCATTACATTCTTTCTGCTTAGCGCATCGGCCACGACATTGGCCTTTCCTGGAGTATATATAATTTCAAAGTCGTATGCTGCAAGAAACTCTAGCCAACGTTGCTGCCTCAAATTTAAGTCCTTCTGAGTGAACAGATACTTTAACGACTAGTGATCTGTAAACAGTTCAAATCTCTCGCCCAGAAGATAGTGTCTCCAGATTTTCAAGGAGAATATGATAGCCAATAACTCAAGATCATGAGTTACATAGTTTTTCTCGTGCGGTTTCAGTTGACGGCTAGCATAGGCAATTACTTGACCCCTTTGCATTAACACTGCGCCAAGGCCTTCTCTAGAAGCATCAGTCCATACTTTTAAATCCTGGTTGCCATCGATGATGGTTAACACTGGAGCTGTCGTTAATCTCAACTTCAGCTCTTCGAAAGCTTCCTCACTCTCTTGAGTCCATTTGAACTTAGAATGCTTCTTTGTAAGCTTTGTTAAATGACCAGATATCTTCGAAAAGTTTTTAACGAACTTCCGGTAATAACTAGCCAGTCCGAGAAAACTGCGGACTTCAGTGGGAGTACTGGGCTGTTTCCAATTCTGAATAGCTGTGATTTTGCTTGGATCCACAGCGATTCCATCTTTCGATACGACATGGCCCAGAAATTTCACTTCATCTTGCCAGAATATACATTTGGAAAACTTGGCTTTCAATACATTCCTTCTGAGGATTTCTAGAACCTGTTCCAGATGCTTTCCATGTTCGGCCTTTGATTTAGAGAAGATTAGAATATCATCAATGAAAACCAGAACAAATTTATTCAATACTCCTCTGAATACTCGGTTCATCAGATCGACGAAGTAAGCGGGAGCGTTACATAAGCCGAACGGCATTACTAACCACTCGTAGAATAAGTCGGGGCCTCTGAACGCTGTCATTGGAACACACTCTTCGGCAATACGAAGTTGATGGAAGCCTGTAGCTAGGTCCATTCGTGAGAATACTTGTGCTCCATTTAATCGATCCAACAAATCATCTATTCGCGGCAATGGATATTTGTTCTTTATTGTTTGTTTGTTCAGATCTCGATAATCCACACATAGACGTAGAGTACCGTCAGATTTCGGGACAAACACCACTGCTGCTCCCCAATCAGAGAAACTAGGCCTGATTAGACCTTTCCATACTAGCTATCGAGTTTGATTGTCTAATTCCTCCTTCTCTTTCAAGGACATTCTTCGAATAGCTTGAACTACCGGCCTTGCATTGGGAACCAAAGCAATCTTGAAATCTATTTCTCTTTGCGGAGGTAAGCGAACGACTTCCTCAAACACATCCGCATAATTCTTGACGACAGGAATGTCTTTATGAGATCAGGAATATTCTCTGTGACTTCAGGAATATTTTCTATTTGGGCTGGAGAAACATTTAGAGCTGCCCAGAAGTCTTTTCTATTAGCATTCTGACCTTCACACGGTATGGTTATATAACTCCCTGATTTAATCTTAGCTCTAACAACTCTCTCGGCGCATCTAACCTCTGCTTCATATTTGGTTAACCAATCCAATCCCAAAATAAGATCGAATTCATCAAAATTCATGACGACAGAGATAATAGGGAATTCATCAATATCCGGTTCTGCATTCCTTCTGCTTCTGACACTCATTTTTCTAGTACTTCTGCAAATGACAAATCAAGTGTCAGATCACAGAAAAGGTATTTTAAAATATAGAAACACATACTTCAAATGTAAATGTGTCTATCAAGGTGTAATTTCATTCTGCTTTACTCATACTAGGATATTACTGATCCTATCTGTATGGAGTTACCCGTCCTAGAACACTACTGGTTCTATTTCTGACAAGTTCGTTCAAATGTTATATTCCAGAACTAAGCTTAACCAAAGCTCTGATACCACGTAGAGACGACCCGAATTCCCGTTCAGACGGAAACAGGGCTATCTTTGGAATATAACACAGAAACAGGAAATAGCAGAACAGAATTAAACAAATACACCAGATAATGAACAACAAAATATACTGGATAAAAGTAATCATCAGAGTTACACAGTATATAGGATCTTACTTAGTACAAATACAGTTCAGCTATACATAAATGTCTACAGCTGAAATAAACAAAATATGTACAATAGGAGCTGAACAGCATAAAAGGAAATAAATGATAGAATCCATCTTCAGCTCCAGCTATCCAGAAAGAACCAGCTAAACCTGAATACAAGGCTGCCCGTGTAGAAAAAGGGGCACCCGAGTTTGAAAGTGAAACAAACTACGAGTCAGTCATGGGACTGGTATGAGAAATCCACTCAACACATATATAATTGGCTAATCACAGGACCACGCCACTTTCGTGGAACGGGTTTACTCCATTGGATTGCCAGTGCTTTAAAACAAATCTTTCTTTTAAACATCTCTATGCTTTTTATAAAAATGAAGCCGTTATAAGACTCAGTTCCCATCACACAATGCAACGCAAACCGGAGGATAGAGTTTTTACCTTATAACAGCCAAATATGCTTGATACGAATAAAACAAAGGCATTTGATATTATTGCTAGTGTTTATATGTTTTGAAAACAATTTCAAATCATAACTATCAATCATAGACGACATGGGTACCATATATCATGTCGCCATATATATATACAATCAAAACTGCACGATGTCGTATTTGGAAATTGGATTTCCGTCATGAACCAAGGCAAAAGATAGTCCTTACCGAATTCGAGACGCTCTAGCCCGTGTCACAGGACCCAGACACAGGTGGGCCCTTGGATCGTCAGGGTCGGTCCACCGATGTGGATTAAAATTCCTGAACACTGCGTTTCCCCGCCCTTTGGGGCGTCAACGAGCCAACGAATGACTCCATCGGACCCGAATCGTCCGATCAAACCGAGGCGCCTCGCAACAGCAACAACCACATAGGTGAAAAGTATATAAATGTCAGGGCTGGTAGGTCACTGACACCACCCTAGCTAGAAAGAAACGCATGCCCTCCCTGATGTCCTCTCCCGTTTTAGGTACATACCGAGGTGTGAGGCTCACGAATTCACGTTATACACAAAGCTATGCCACACAGGCGGTGCTTTGATCATCACCACAAGACTTTGCTTTTCAACAGAAGTCCTGATCACTGCATCTTAGCATGCCACACAGGCCATTCATGCCATGCGACTGATGTCCATCGATATACAACCTCTGAGCTCGTGCGTCTCAGAGAAGGGCGTTAAGCAAAAGAATAAATTCTCCGCCGCCAAGCAGATGTATATTTAACAAGAATCAATCAACATAGAATAAATTCCAATGTCAGACACACAGTCCATTTACAAGTCCGTTCTGGGTCTGAACGAAACCGGAGGCACTAAATACCTCGCAAACCCATCGATCACCACGTACGTCTGAACGATCACCACTCATTATCCATATTTCGGGATGCCTCCCAATCAGGACCTCGGTTACCATCCAAACGAGGTGAAGATCTCCGGTCTTCGACCACCGTCTTTATCTTCGACTTTCAATTGTCGGTCAATTATTTGAAATGAGAATTAACTCGGCCTTCTCAAATAATTCACGTATATTCAGAATTTCAATTCGATTTATTTCAATGGTTAAATTATTCGACAACACCAATTTTGTTCTTTAATGTAATTTTCACACCAAACACATTCAACCATCAAATATCACATAAATCAAGCAAATTCAGTTTATTTCCATTCCATATCGCTTATGATATTTTATAACTATTTATCGCTATTTTTATTTATTTTAAAATAGCTAATTCATTCAAAACGACGCTTCGGGCCATAAAGCGGCCGTGGCGCTGTTTTTCTTCAGATTTGATTTACACATATCTGAAAATCTAACCGTTGGATCTTCGCAAAATTTACATCATTAGAAAGGTATTTTCAAAACGAATCCAACGGTTCCAGTTTCGGGAAAATCCGACGGTCGGATCTCCCGGTACAATCGTTTGAAATTTCGATTTCAAAATACGAACTGCAGCGTCGTTATTCGATTAAATATATAATTATATTTATATATATATAAATATAATCGCTTCTGGCGCTGTTTTTCTTCAGATTTGAATTAAACATTCCAGACAATCCAACCGTTGGATTTTTACAAGGTTGGTGCCATTGAAAAGATTATTCCAAGGCGAACCCGACGGTTGAGGTTTCGGGAAAATCCAATGGTCGGATTCCCCATACTAGTTGTTTGAAATCACGGTTTCAAAATACGAACTGCACGGCTTCGTTTTGTTTTAATTTTATTTATATTTATATATTTATATAAATATAGTTCATTCAATGATTTCCATATCGTTTTCACTTCAAATATTTTTCTAACACCTTAAAATTTTGGAAAATTTCGCCATAACCTCCCCTGCACCGGGAGCATCGGGAAATCGCAAATAGCGTTCCCGGTCCTTCTAATCTCAAAAAGAAAAAGAAAAATCCAAGCGGCTAGCCAACAGGATCATAAAATCATCACCCAAACAAAACAGTAAATGTGTACCTATTTGTCGGGCACAAAATTTTATTCCTCTTCTCTAGCCCCTTTGCTATAACCTGTTCAATAAATATGCATGTACATATATATACAGTTCTTATCATTTATCATTTTCTATTCAACTTCATATTTGATTTCTGTTTGGTTTAAAGACACCATTTATTCTAATGTTACATACATAGGTGCAAATCATTTCATTAGCTAATTAATGAATATTTCAACTCATATATGTTTATTTTGAACAAGTGGCTATTTTTAACACTTCACATTTCAACGATTTATGCATACAATAAAAATGTGATTTTTATTGTAAAACAATTCATTTCAAAACACTATTTTTCTATATAGTTCATGTTGGTGATAAAAATGGGATTTTTATCATAAAACTATTTCTTTTTAAAACGAGATTACTTTACACAGTTCATATAGTCGATAAAAGGTGATTTTTATTATCCAACAATTTATTTCAAAATATGAATACCATTCAACACATGAATTTCTAATCAACGAATGAATATCAATTCAACACATGAATGTTTTCTATAGTTTCTGTATATAGATAAAAATGTGATTTTTATTATCGAACAATTTATTTCAAAATATGAATACCATTCAACACATGAATTTCTAATCAACGAATGAATATCGATTCAACACATGAATGTTTTCTATTCAATGAATAATTATAGTTTAAGCATATGAAAATAATTCAAACACCCGAATATTATTCAAAATTTCGGCAGCATAACGGCAGGGTAGTTAAACCGGGACCGTCCCTAGTACGGCTCCTCGCTCTACCTTAAAACCTCGCGGTTTTTGACAATGGGGATCATGCATCTAGTTCGCACGCAGGCGGCATGTATATATTTTTTTCATTTCCACAAACTAGTCCTATGTGGTTTCAACCAAATATTTCTCAACCACAAATGGGTATTTTTCAACCACAATCAACCAATATCAATCACAAACAATCATTCGCTATCAATCAATTTTCACAACAATTTCAACCAATAAATATCGTCCATGGTTTGTGGACGAGGGGCGTATATATATATATATATATATATATATATATTTATATTTATATATAGCTATTCACTTTCATTTCACACATATATAATATTTTTAAATCAGAAATCTCACCAATAGCTATCCAACTGCACGACACTTCCTTGCATAAAATCTTCGCCAATCTCTCCTTTTGTCGCTTCGTTGCCTGTATTCTCTACATATGTAAAAATCTAATTTTTACTATGTTATTCAATATATAAAAATCGAGTTTTGACGTCGCTATTCAATATATAAAAATCGAATTTTGACTTCGCTATTCAATATATAAAAATCGAATTTTGACGTCGCTATTCAATATATAAAAATCGAATTTCAAAAATATAGATTCCGCCTTTTCCATTTCAAAGATCAAATCTTTTCTTTTACTTTTTAAAGTTTAAATCTTTTACTTTTCAAAATTCAAATCTTTTAAAACCTTTTTAAAAATCAGTTTTTAAATCTTTCAAAAAATCTGTTTTAACTTTTAAACAAATCAGTTTTAAAATCATTTTCAAATTAGTTTTAATTTTTTTTCAAATTAGTTTTAATTTTTAAACAAATCAGTTTTAATTTCATTTTCAAATCAGTTTTAAAATCATTTTCAAATCAGTTTTAAAATCATTTTCAAATCAGTTTTAATTTTATTTCAAATCAGTTTTAATTTACATAAAAATAAATTAACAAAACAAAAAAAAAACTTACAGAGGGGGGGGGGTTTCGCAGATCGTCGGAGGGCTTCTCGACGGTGGCGCTCGGGGAGGTCGCGGTTGGAGGAGGAACAGGCGGAGGCTAGGTCTCGGTTGGGGGGCTCGAGAATTTAGGGCGTCGCGTTTGATTCGGGGGGGGGGGGTGCGATGTCGCTGCCGATCTACGAACGGAGGGGGAGAGAAGAAGCAGCAGCGGCAGCAGCTCCAGGAGGAGGTGGCGACGTGCGGAGGTGGATGATCGGGGGAGGCGGCTTAATTTAGGTTTTCTTTTTTTTTCTGTTCGAAGTGAAGAGAGAGAAGAGGGAATAGGGGGGGTTTATATAAAAATATATATATTAAATTATTTAATTTTTCAAAAAGTTGACTTTTACATACAACCTCTAAACGAGGCCTACCGCCTGTCGTCCCTAGCGTTCTACCCCCATTTCGAACACAATGGGATATGTATGGCAAGCTGATTCGATCGTTACAATCAGTTTCCGTTAAATTTACATTTAAATCACTATATTGAATTTTAAACGTACATTTCAAATTACCGGGGTCACATACTAACTAGAAAAATTCCCGAAAAATATTTTCTAGCTTCGTATTGACGATACGGTCCTAACAAAACTAGTTTCGTCGAATTCTGAGACCGTTTGAAAAATGGCCAGTTTCCAGTCGATTAAATTCAACAGAAACTGGTCAAACGCGATTTCTTTTGCCACACTCACATATTGATTCGAAAAATTATGAAATTTAAAACCTAGCAATATCTTGACACTGCGGATCTAACAAAAGTGGTTTCATCGAAATCCGAGGTCGTTTGCAAAATGTCCATTTTTAAGGGCCTGAATTCCATAGCGACTATTCTGAATTTTCAACTGGACATATCTTTTGATTCCCGCTATCAAATTTCGATTGGTCGGATTCGTTAGAAAGATATCATCAATTAGATCCTAATGTTTTTGGTTTCACTAAAATCCGGATTGTTTTGCACCCGGTATATTCAATTGAAGTTTGAAATCGAATTTTTGAAACTGCCACGCCATTTCAGGCCTTGTTTATAATTATAATTAATTATATTTGTTTTCAATTGTCGATTCAAACTCAATTTTCATCGCCATTATTTAAAATATTTATTTTAAATATTTAAAATCCATTATTTTAGCCAATTTAAAAATTTTAAATTGGTTCAGATTTTCTGGGTCGTTACAGATTCACTTTGAATGTCACATCATCAAACCAATCCAATCACCGATTGACGTCCTCAACAATACATTATGTGTTAGCTAAAAGAAGTTTCCTTCTCCGCTTCCACTCTTGGTATGGTTGGAGAAATCAATATACGTGATCGTCTGGAAATACTCTGTCAGACATCCATCTTCATTCACTTAAAATGTCACATCGTCACACCCGCCAAATCACAAATTGATTTCCACAAAAATACAACGGGTATACAGCTAAGAGAAATGAATTTCTCCGCCACCAACGTATATACATTTGAACAGATCAACTTACGCGATCCATTGGATATACTCTGTCAGACCTTCGTCCATACAAGTTGTCTTGGGACTGGACAAACCGAAGGCACTATTCAGTATATCCATCTTAGTCACTGTTATCTAAGACTTATACAACAGCCCTTGCATTTTACTCCGTCTTCAATTATCTTTGGCCTATATGATTCGCAACGCTTATGCCAATACAGAGTGGTTCTTTGGATAATAATCCAACCGGTCTCTCCATATTAACAACGTTAAAAATGGTCAAAACTTCGATAGTCTGTGAGTTAACTATCAAAATAAACAAGTATGCAAACAACGATATTATTTCTAGGTGGAAATAATATCAATCAAACATCATTTAACATTTATCTCTTTGGTTCAATTTACATCTCCTGTTTCCCTATATTCGACATTTGCTATTTTCTAATGTTTAGAAAATATATGTTATTACCATTGGAAAAAAAACATTTCCATTTCCTTTAATTACTAAATGCACTTAACCATCCTTTACTGCCGAACCATACCCATTCCTTAGTTAAAAACAAAGCCAATCAAGTTGGGGTAGAACTACCTCTCAGACCTTAACTAAACAACATTTCTAACCTTGAAATAGGCAAAGTTCACTTTATATTTCTTTAACTAACTTCCTCACTTAACCTTTCTTTCGAATGATTATATTCGATTAACTCTTTTCAATTTACTCTATTCGATTAACTCCATTGGACTGACTCTAGTTGCTTAACTCTATTCACTTAACTCCTGTTGAATAAACTATATTCGATAACTCCTCTAACTCTATTCGAATAAACTATATTCGATTAACTCCTCTAACTCTATTCGATTAACTCCTCTAACTCTATTCGATTAAACTATATTCGATTAACCCCTCTAACTCTATTCGAATAACTATATTCGATTAACTACTTTCAAATAACTAGATTCGATTAAACTATATTCGATAAACCCCTCTAACTCTATTCGAATAAACTATATTCGATTAACTCCTCTAACTCTATTCGATTAAACTATATTCGATTAACTACTCTAACTCTATTCGATTAAACTATATTCGATTAACCCCTCTAACTCTATTTGATTACCTCTAACTGGTTAACTCTAACTGATTAACTCCTTTAACTCTATCTGATTAATTCTAACTCCTTCTATAATATCGTATTTATTTTCTAAATAAATATTTCCTTTATTCTATTTATTTTCTCAAATAAATATACCTTTATTCTAATTCTATTTATTCCCTAAATAAATAAATAATCCCTTTTAATCTATTTGTAAATGTTCTACAAATATTTCCTTTATAATTCTATTTGTAAATGGTATACAAATATTTCTCTTCCTACTTGTTTGACAAATATTTTCCCTTATATTTGATTTCACATATATACCTCCTCTATATTAGTTTTATAAATAAATCCCTTTATATTTTTTTAACAAATATAATTCCTTTATTCAAAATCCCTTTTTCTTTTATAATATAAAATCCATTGATTTTATATAAATAAACTATTTTCAAAATATACTTTGAAATTCCTTTTCTATATTTTGGTATTTCTTATGGAATTTAACACCCCATATAACAACGTTAAATATCGTCCAAAAACACATAATCAACAACAGATTATATCACATCATATATTACAATATATGAACCACAGAAAAATAAATGTTGAGGAATCCAGTTGGATTCCTCCAACCTGTTTCCCTGCATCACAGATGTTAAACAATATAGATAACATCACTTTCAGTTCCATGTGATATATTCTGTTAAACAGAATCAATATAGAAATTCAACTAACTGACTAGCAGTTTAATCAAACAATCAACACACAGTAAATCAGACAATTTCTAACAGTTCTAAAAATACAACATGAAATTATAAACTGTTCAGAGTTAGTGAGATTTACTCACTTTGGCAGTTCATCGTTAAAGAACGATAAACTGTTTATTTGATTTGAATCAAAAAATTTAATCCGCCGTAAATTCAAACGAGCCCCAATCCACTTCAAACCAGTTCCATTGTGAAGTGCTCGTCCGTACGATCCCAATGCAACTTACGGTTCGTAAATCTGATATCGTACGAGAGAGTTATTGTATCGACAAGTTAATATATATTTAAGTTTAAATAAAAACTTAATTAAAACTCCATTGGGCTTTACCAAACATATTCGACCCACTTTCCCTTCATGGACACCCAGCCCGCCACATAAATCCTTCCTCCTCCATCAGTAAAGCTTTCGATCCCTGCTCCTCAAAATACCCAATACCGCACTCCCACAAACCGTAACACCCCTTGTTACTTCACAGATTCGAGAACTGCAACCACCACGATACTCCACTTCGCATCGTCATCAACCTCCACTCAACACAGGTGAGCTCGCACCCATGAACAGAACCCCGTTCTCAGCCTTGAACCGCAACCACCGAATCTTTTTAATTCAATAAAACCCCAAATATTTCGGAAATGATCCATTCTCATCCACAAACATCACCAAACACTCGAATTCAAGCATCAAAACCTAAATCCCTAAATTGGTCTAACCCTAGTTCATGCGTGAAAAATACAGTGAACCCAAACCAACGTCGAACTCAGCAAAAGGGACATCAACTTGGAGCTCCTTCTTCAGCGATCTCATACATATATACCTTAGGATTTTTAGCAATTGATTTGGGATGTTTTGATTTTTAGAAAGGTCGGTTTCTTTTTTTTTTCTAGAAGAAGAAAATAACAACGGCGCAGAAATTTGGTTGTTGAATTAAGAATTAGGTTTTAAGGGTGGTGGTATGATATTTATAGAAGTATTTTATATTTTAAATTATTTATTATTTTATTCGTTTTTAATCAAACGCTGTCTGCAATCGTCCTCTAAAATTCTTGTGACTACGTACGATACCCAAAAATCATAAAAACGGACATGTAGCTACAGCTCAACATTACGGTCCCAACGAATCTGGTTTCGTCGAATTCCGACTCCGTTTACTCACACATCGTACTTTTAACCGTCGAAATACTGACTGTTTTCCGCTCTAAAAATCCGTTCGGCCACACAGTGACTCTAAAAATCACGAAACTGGAAATCTAACAACTATTTGATATTGCGGATCCAACAAAACTGGTTTCGTCGAATTCCGACTTTGTTTGCAAAAGTGGCTATTTTTAACGCTCTAAATAACCTATTTAAATATATAAATATATTTAAATAAAATTAAATTAAATATAAATAAATTTATATTATTGTATATATTAACAGTGGAATATCATACAACTCCAGGGTAATTATATACTCGCTATTCCGAGTCCAGATTGATTTGATATTCAATTTTCATTGAAAATCCCTTTAATAACGTATATAAAGCGTTACGAATTATAAAGGAAATTCCACAGCGACTTTTCTGAAATTTGATTTGGACGTAAATAAAAATCTATACGACGAAATCCCGATTTTTCTCTTCCACTAGAAAGATATATGCCACCAGCTCCACACGTTTCTTGTTTCACAGAAATCCGATTTAAAATGAATCCTGTATATTCAGTTGAAGTTCGAATCGCCAAATAGCGAACTGCCGCGCCATTTCGAGCTCTATTTTAATTATATTAAAATTCTACGTTCAAATTGTCGTTTATATAATATATTCGTTATTCAAATTAAATTCCAAGCTGAATTAAATATCACAGATGATCCAGTTCACACCATATTGCCATTTCAGCCAATTCTGATTATTTCAGAATTAAATATATTATTTAATTTATTATTTTAAATTAAATATTCACCATTATTTAATTCCACGACCATTTAATTCACTATATCACCATTTATATAATTAAATAAATTAATTATAATACCTCTGCCAATGCGGGTCATTACAATCTTCCCCACTTAAAATAATTTCATCCTCGAAATTGCTAAGGTAGAGGACGACCCTATCGACTGGTTAGAACATATTTGTTCACTTCTTAACTTCAGTTTCAACCGAACCAGTTTAATTTCAATTAAATATTAATTAATTCTTATCAACGAAAATTTTCAAAAATCCTGAAAATTTTCGAACACCTTAACTTTCTGAAAAATTTCGCCAGCACCTCCTTTGTACTGGTCAATACGTCAAATTCCCACTCGCCTCTCTGGGCCGTCTCCAACCCAAAAGAAAAATCAATCAGCCAAGCGGCTTGCCAATTCAGCTCATAAATCTTATATCCAATAGAAATATAAACTTGTACCTTTTGTCGGCATATCATTATATCCTTTCCACCGATTATCAATTCAGCGGATACCAGGGTCATCCCAATCAAATTCCAATCTACTTTTATCCACAACACAACCATTCGCTTATATCTGAGCCAAATATCATTTCAACTCGAGTTTCTTCTCGATTCCCAACTCTTAACTTGATTATCACATCACACTTCAAATTTAAATCTCACAATCTAATTTGTCTTGATATCATTTTAATTCAACCTCAGTTACCACTCTATTTGCTTTACTTTAATTCAATTTTTCTTTCACAAATTTCTGTTAAATTTGTTTTTAATTCAAACAGTCTTTCCCTGGGAGTTTTCAAACAGTTTACTCTTTTCAAAAAATCAAATTTTCTTTTTGAACATGTCACTGAGCCCTTAATTAATATTCTATTAGTTAAATCACTTCTCTATTTCTTTATCAATATTTGTTAACCAAATATTTTTCAATAACCATATTAGCCTTTTTTTTATTTGGAAAACATTTCCGAATATCGCCTTCCTTTATTTTCTAAAACTTTAGAAAATATATGCTATTTATAATTGGAGAATATTCCAATTACTTATCTCTTTTCCGATCTCGTTTATTTCTATACTTAGGAAATATTCTTTATTATATTTCCAAGCTTACACTTATTTGGGTTAAAACAGATGTTGTGTAAAACATCGTTACGACAACCCAAATACTATATTCAACTAACTCTTATCCAATATTGATCTTCGAGCCTGAAATCTTACTATTTATTTGTTAGTAATGAAATCAATCAAGTTGGGGTATAACTAGCTCTCAGACCTTGACTGAATAACATTTATAACGTCAAACAGATATGACTACTTACTCGAATAATCAATACCATACAACTACTGATTCACTTTTAAACACGTATACACTTCCTCCTTCTATTCTTACTAGATTTTATTCTTATACTTCCTTTTTGATTATACTATTCTATTTCTAAGTTCGTTTCCTTATCAACTTCTATATATATCGATGCGTTGATTTCTAACTATCAAATTATCTTAAAAATATTCTAACTCCTTAAATTCTCAGAAATTTTTTCCATAACCTCCTTTATACCGGGAGCATCGGGATATTTCAAATAGCCTCCCATGGCCCTCACCAATCTAAAAGAAAAAGAAAAAGCCAAGCGGCTAGCCGATACGGCGCATAAAATCTCATATATGAATTAAATACATGCCTTTTCGTCGAGCATTCTATCTATATACCTTCATACCTTATCCATACCTATCTCATGTATATTTATACCTGCCCAATCTATTTTAACTATACCTGATCGTTTTAACTCAATTCGTTAATTAATTTGTTAATTAACTCTTTAGTCTATTTCACTTTTATATTTGAACATGACATGTTCAAATATATTTTAACTTGCTTATTAACTAATTTGAATCCAAATTTCAAATTTAAGTTCTATATTCGATTTCGAATATCCATTTACAGATCCAATTCACCTTTCAAAGTTCAACTTCAAATTCAAAACTCGATTAACTAATTCCTCTTCGACTTAGTTAATTCTATTCAATTTCTATTCAAATTTTATATTATAAATCCCATTTGAATTTCTATGTTCAAATTCCATATATTCAAATTCTATATTTGAATTCCTTTATATTTTCTATATTCAAATTCTATATTATAATTCCATTTGAATTTCTACACAACTTGTCTTTCCCAAAACAAATTCAAAACAATATCTCTGGTAGTAATTCATCACTTACAACTCGAAAATGAATACTGATGATGCAGCTGTCATCATCAGAATCTATTTTCCAGCGATCGAAGTGAGTTCAATACTATAAAACCATTTCTAAACATTTCCACTCTGAAATTCATTTCAAAATATAATTCACACTGCTTGTAAAATAATTTAAAATCTCCCAGGATCTTAAATTTTCCTAATTTTTTTATCCAAATCCATTTACAAACACTTATCCAATTCTCCAGAGTTTTAATTCAAATTTCTGGTTTAAATTTCAGATTTAACTCATCTGATTTCACATATTTCACTTATATGAATTCTGATTGGTTATTTACATAATCATTTTACTTATAATCTTACTCGATTATAATATCAACTAATATATCCAATATGTATCAAATATACTTTAGGTAAAATTATTTTCATTTACCCTATTTTCAAAACATATCGTGTCGACCCATCGTATTTAAGTGTTTAGTAACTCCTACCGATACAGTGGATCAAACTGATCGACCAGAACTCATAAACAACTCAACCAGTGCACCTCCCCAATATAAAACCATTTTTATATCAATAACAAATACGTTCACTCGTATATATACACTCAACTCATTCTAGGGTATTACTAACCCTATCTCTACCGAGTCACGCCACAGAGCCAAGGCAATTCATTTAACTTAAGCTCTGATACCAACTGTAATGACCCGGATTTTGAGCGACTTTGGTTATCGACATAAACACGATGTCAATAACCAAAACGTCGAAAAATCCTGGTAATTAGTGAAAGAAATTAGAGGGTGAGGATAGATAAGATAGAAACTTAGAATAGAAGAAGAAAAGAAGAACTTACATCATCAGAGTAACACGAATTTCACAGCGGAACGAATAACATATAATATATAACATAACTTTGAAATATAACAGTTATGTATACAATAGCACTTATCAGAGTATAGCACTTACAACACAGCGGAAATAAACTATAACTATATGATCCAGAAGCCTCCTGCTCCAGCTCTTCAAGTATATCTGTAAATCCCGACTACTTGATTGCCCGTACAAATTTAGGCACCCAAGATTTTAGGGAAAGCAACAAAGTAAACTCCGGGTCAGTCATGCGACTGGTGTGAGTAAACTAGTTTAACACAGTTTAACATATATATGATATCTCATAAGACCATGCCATGAATACGGAACGGGTTTTTCCCTTATGAGAATCCAACATCTTTGACAAGCAATATCATTCTGATATTATAATAATGTCTACATACAAATAGATATCAATCTAGCAGAAACGCTTTCATCTCACGTTCTACATATATAGTATACAAATCAAAATCGCAAGCACGTATTGGATAATGGGTTTCCGACTATGACAAGGTATGGAACCACCTTTCGCTAGTGTACCTCTAGAGAGGAATACAGTGGGTTCAACAAGAACATCTTGCAACCCGGCCACACATGACCGACCATTCATTTCGCTTGAGTGTATCGAATGTATATCAACAAAGGTTGGGATCAGCAACCGTTTCCCGAATGGGACAGCATCAACAATAGATTTTTAGAAGTAAATGAAACTCTAGATCAGGTGATTATACACCCTAATAGATGCGACCTACATAGCCATGCTACCTGCCCGATTTCTGTCATTTACCGGATGTGAGGCTAGAAGCTACGCTTTATCATCACTCCAGATTCACTTTGAATGTCACATCATCAAACCAATCCAATCACCGATTGACGTCCTCAACAATACATTATGTGTTAGCTAAAAGAAGTTTCCTTCTCCGCTTCCACTCTTGGTATGGTTGGAGAAATCAATATACGTGATCGTCTGGAAATACTCTGTCAGACATCCATCTTCATTCACTTAAAATGTCACATCGTCACACCCGCCAAATCACAAATTGATTTCCACAAAAATACAACGGGTATACAACTAAGAGAAACGAATTTCTCCGCCACCAACGTGTATACGTTTGAACAGATCAACTTACGCGATCCATTGGATATACTCTGTCAGACCTTCGTCCATACAAGTTGTCCTGGGACTGGACAAACCGAAGGCACTATTCAGTATATCCATCTTAGTCACTGTTATCTAAGACTTATACAACAGCCCTTGCATTTTACTCCATCTTCAATTATCTTTGGCATATATGATTCGCAACGCTTATGCCAATACAGAGTGGTTCTTTGGATAATAATCCAACCGGTCTGTCCATATTAACAACGTTAAAAATGGTCAAAACTTCGATAGTCTGTGAGTTAACTATCAAAGAAAAACAAGTGTGCAAACAACGATATTATTTCCAGGTGGAAATAATGTCAATCAAACATCATTTAACATTTATCTCTTTGGTTCAATTTACATCTCCTGTTTCCCTATATTCGACATTTGCTATTTTCTAATGTTTAGAAAATATATGTTATTACCATTTGGAAAAAAACATTTCCATTTACTTTAATTACTAAATGCACTTAACCATCCTTTACTGCCGAACCATACACATTCCTTAGTTAAAAACAAAGCCAATCAAGTTGGGGTAGAACTACCTCTCAGACCTTAACTAAACAACATTTCTAACCTTGAAATAGGCAAAGTTCACTTTATATTTCTTTAACTAACTTCCTTACTTAACCTTTCTTTCGAATGATTATATTCGATTAACTCTTTTCAATTTACTCTATTCGATTAACTCCATTGGACTGACTCTAGTTTCTTAATTTAATTCACTTAACTCCTGTTGAATAAACTATATTCGATAACTCCTTTAACTCTATTCGAATAAACTATATTCGATTAACTCCTCTAACTCTATTCGATTAAACTATATTCGATTAACTCCTCTAACTCTATTCGATTAAACTATATTCGATTAACCCCTCTAACTCTATTCGAATAACTATATTCGATTAACTACTTTCAAATAACTAGATTCGATTAAACTATATTCGATTAACCCCTCTAACTCTATTTGAATAAACTATATTCGATTAACTCCTCTAACTCTATTCGATTAAACTATATTTGATTAACTACTCTAACTCTATTCGATTAAACTATATTCGATTAACCCCTCTAACTCTATTTGATTACCTCTAACTGATTAACTCCTTTAACTCTAACTGATTAATTCTAACTCCTTCTATAATATCGTATTTATTTTCTAAATAAATATTTCCTTTATTCTATTTATTTTCTCAAATAAATATACCTGTATTCTAGTTCTATTTATTCCCTAAATAAATAAATAATCCCTTTTAATCTATTTGTAAATGTTCTACAAATATTTCCTTTATAATTCTATTTGTTAATGGTTTACAAATATTTCTCTTCCTACTTGTTTGACAAATATTTTCCCTTATATTTGATTTCACATATATACCTCCTCTATATTAGTTTTATAAATAAACCCCTTTATATTTGTTTAACAAATATAATTCCTTTATTCAAAATCCCTTTTTCTTTTAAAATATAAAATCCATTGATTTTATATAAATAAATTATTTTCAAAATATACTTTGAATTTCTTTTTCTATATTCTGGTATTTCTTATGGTATTTAACACCCCATATAACAACGATAAATATCGTCCAAACACACATAATCAATAACATATTATATCACATCATATATTACAATATATGAATCACAGAAAAATAAATGTTGAGGAATCCAGTTGGATTCCTCCAACCTGTTTCCCTGCATCACAGATGTTAAACAATATAGATAACATCACTTTGAGTTCCATATGATATATTCTGTTAAACAGAATCAATATAGAAATTCAACTAACTGACTAGCAGTTCAATCAAACAATCAACACACAGTAAATCAGACAATTTCTAACAGTTCTAAAAATACAACATGAAATTATAAACTGTTCAGAGTTAGTGAGATTTACTCACTTTGGCAGTTCATCGTTAAAGAACGATAAACTGTTTATTTGATTTGAATCAAAAAATTTAATCCGCTGTAAATTCAAACGAGCCCCAATCCACTTCAAACCAGTTCCATTGTGAAGTGCTCGTCCGTACGATCCCAACGCAACTTACGGTTCGTAAATCTGATATCGTACGAGAGAGTTATTGTATCGACAAGTTAATATATATTTAAGTTTAAATAAAAACTTAATTAAAACTCCATTGGGCTTTACCAAACATATTTGACCCACTTTCCCTTCATGGACACCCAGCCCGCCACGTAAATCCTTCCTCCCCCATCAGTAAAGCTTTCGATCCCTGCTCCTCAAAATACCCAATACCGCACTCCCACAAACCGTAACGCCCCTTGTGACTTCACGGATTCAAGAACTGCAATCACCACGATACTCCACTTCGCATCGTCATCAACCTCCACTCAACACAGGTGAGCTCGCACCCATGAACGGAACCCCGTTCTCAGCCTTGAACCGCAACCACCGAATCTTTTTAATTCAATAAAACCCCAAATATTTCGGAAATGATCCATTCTCATCCACAAACATCACCAAACACTCGAATTCAAGCATCAAAACCTAAATCCCTAGATTGGTCTAACCCTAGTTCACGCGTGAAAAATACAGTGAACCCAAACCAACGTCGAATTCAGCAAAAGGGACATCAACTTGGAGCTCCTTCTTCAGCGATCTCATACATATATACCTTAGGATTTTTAGCAATTGATTTGGGATGTTTTGATTTTTAGAAAGGCCGGTTTCTTTTTTTTTCTAGAAGAAGAAAATAACAACGGCGCAGAAATTTGGTTGTTGACTTAAGAATTAGGTTTTAAGGGTGGTGGTAGGATATTTATAGAAGTATTTTATATTTTAAATTATTTATTATTTTATTCGTTTTTAATCAAACGCTATCTACAATCGTCCTCTAAAATTCCTGTGACCACGTACGATACCCAAAAATCACAAAAACGGACATGCAGCTACAGCTCGACATTACGGTCCCAACAAAACTAGTTTCGTCGAATTCCGACTCCGCTTGCTCACACAGCGTATTTTTAACCGTCGAAATACTGAATGTTTTCCGCTCTAAAAATCTGTACGGCCACACAGTGACTCTAAAAATCACGAAACTGGAAATCTAACAACTATTTGATATTGCGGATCCAACAAAACTGGTTTCGTCGAATTCCGACTTTGTTTGCAAAAGTGCTATTTTTAACGCTCTAAATAACCTATTTAAATATATAAATATATTTAAATAAAATTAAATTAAATATAAATAAATTTATATTATTGTATATATTAACAGTGGAATATCATACAACTCCAGGGTAATTATATACTCGCTATTCCGAGTCCAGATTGATTCGATATTCAATTTTCATTGAAAATCCCTTTAATAACGTATATAAAGCGTAACGAATTATAAAGGAAATTCCACAGCGACTTTTCTGAAATTTGATTTGGACGTAAATAAAAATCTATACGACGAAATCCCGATTTTTCTCTTCCACTAGAAAGATATACTCCACCAGCTCCACACGTTTCTTGTTTCACAGAAATCCGATTTAAAATGAATCCTGTATATTCAGTTGAAGTTCGAATCACCAAATAGCGAACTGTCGTGCCATTTCGAGCTCTATTTTAATTATATTAAAATTCTACATTCAAACTGTCGTTTATATAATATATTCGTTATTCAAATTAAATTCCAAGCTGAATTAAATATCACAGACGATCCAGTTCACACCATATCGCCATTTCAGCCAATTCTGATTATTTCAGAATTAAATATATTATTTAATTTATTATTTTAAATTAAATATTCACCATTATTTAATTCCACGACCATTTAATTCACTATATCATCATTTATATAATTAAATAAATTAATTATAATACCTCTGCCAATGCGGGTCATTACAGTTTATCTCTACATCATTAGTTGAATCACTGCACTTAAACAACAGTTTAGTAGAGGATCCCTTAGTTGTTTCGAATCCAATAGGGGGCTCAGCTTATTTGTCCATGATGTGTTTGGATTTGAAAATTTCTATACTTAGCGTTGAGTTTAGATGTGATGCTTATGTGTTGGGCTTCACGGGCTATGGGCTAATTTTAGAAATGGATTGGTTATCCAGAAATGGGGCCGTTCTTGATTGTGAAAGGAGAGTAGTTAGGCTCATGACTCGCTTTGGCAACACACTCGAAATCTTTTGTAATCCAATAAATTCCGTTATGCTAAGTTATTTAGAATCGCTTGACACGTCTGAGGAAAATCTACGATCTGTTATAGTGGTCCGAGAATACTCGGATGTGTTTGAGGAGGTGAAGGGCTTGCCTCCGAAGCGGGAGATAGATTTTCGAATATATCTTGTGGATAATGCGAAACCAGTATCTTTGCCAGTACGTCACATGGCTCCACGTCAAAAGAGGGAACTCGATAAGCAAGTGAAGGAGTTGCTTGAGAAGGGGTTCATTAGACGAAGTATATCGGAGTGGGGTGCTCCAGTAGTATTTTCCACGAAGGCGAATGGGTCCCTTAGAATTTGTGTGGACTATAGTGAACTTAATAAGCTTACTAAGAAGAACAGACACCCACTACCGAGGATTGACGATCTCTTCGATCAGTTAGTTGGCGCCTCAGTGTTTTCGTAGTTGGACTTAGCCACTGGTTTCCATCAGTTGAGAGTGGCCGAGGATAGCATAGACAAGACTGCCTTTAGGACTCCGGACGGTTTCTATGAATGGCTAGTGATGCCCTTCGGTTTGACAAACGCCCCCGCATACTTTGTTGATTTGATGAGTAGGGTGTTTAGGGAGTACCTTAACAAATTCGTGGTAGTCTTTATAGACGACATCCTGATCTTTTCTAAGGATGAAGAAGAGCATGCCCTACATCTTAGGGAAGTGTTGGAGACCCTACGAGCACATAGCCTTAAAGAAAATTTTTCTAAATGTCACTTTTGGCAGAAAGAAGTGCGATTCTAAGGGCACATGGTTTCCAAAGAAGGGATAGTCGTGGATCCCGCGAAGGTGGTGGCCATCCAAGATTGGAAGGTCCCTAAAAATGCTACCGAAGTGAGAAGTTTCTTGGGGTTGGCTGGCTACTATAGGAAGTTTATCAAAGACTTCGTAAAGATATCAGCTCCATTAACACGCTTGACGAAGAAGAACCTAGTCTTCGAGTGGGACGTAGATTGTGATGATGCGTTCCAACGTTTGAAGAGAGCTTTGACTTCAGCCCCAGTCTTAGTACTGCCAGACGGGAGTAAGCCGTTTACCGTTTATACTGACGCTTGTGGGACAGGACTAGGCGCAGTCTTGATGCAAGAGGGAAGGGTAATAGCCTATGGTGGAAGGCAGTTGAGAGCGCATGAGAAAAATTACCCTACGCATGACCTAGAGTTGGCCGCTATTGTTTTCGCGCTTAAGTCTTGGCGTCATTATCTTCTTGGCGAGAGATTCGAATTATTCACTGATCACAAATCGTTAAAATACTTATTCTCTCAGAAGGACTTGAACTTAAGGCAGCAAAGGTGGATGGAGTTCTTAGCATCATACGACTTCGAGATAGCATATACCCCTGGCAAGGGTAACGTGGTGGCAAATGCCTTAAGTAGAAAAAGATTATCCTTAAGTCCTTTGTTTGTTGAGTGGCGAAGCTTAGAATTCATTTCGATTTTTGACTTTAGACCTTCCATTGACTTTGTACCCGGTTTGCTAGCATCCTTGGAAGTCAGACCTACACTTTTGGGATGGATTGGCGAGGCACGGTGAGACGACCCACAGTTGGTTGAGTTAGTAGAAAAGCTCAAAGGAGGAGAGTCATCAAGCCATCTCCGTAGGTATACCCTAGATGATAAGGGTTGGTTACGTAGGGACGGTAGACTTTGTGTACCAAAAGACGATGACCTAAGGAAGACCATTCTTGATGATGCACATCGTTCGAAGATGACCATTCATCCCGTTGGGGACAAGATGTACAAAGACATGAAGCGAGTTTTCTTTTGGGCCAGTATGAATAAAGACGTGGCCGAGTATGTCGCTAGATGCTTGGTGTGCCAACAAGTAAAGGCGGAGCAAAAGAAACTGTGAAGACCCGCAACCTCCCCGTAAGGGAAAGCGTCGGATAGTTCGAGAACAAACCACAGCAGAACGCATACAGAAGAACATTTCATTGTATATAACAACAATGCATCAGATTACAAGAATATACAGAGTATAAATGAATATTACACAGAAATATCAGAGATTTAAATTACATTTAAAATACATAGCAGCGGAAAATAATACAATAAACAACTAGAAGAGATATACGGATACAAAGCTTTCCGGATATCGTTCCAGCTGTAAACCAGGATCCTGTGAATATAAATCTGCAAAACCAAAACTACTAGCTGCCCGTGTCAAAATAAGGGCACCCAGAGTTTAGGTTAAAACAATAAACTCCAGGTCAGTCATGTGACTGGTGTGAGAACTAAAACAGTTATTAATCTTTATTTTAAATCATTAGGTAAATCAAGGGACCACGCCGTATAACACGGAACGGGTTTCCTCCCAAGAATACCAGTGCATAAAACAAACAGCGCAATGCTAAATAAAGAAAAATGAAGCTGTTATAAGACCCAGGTCCCATCACACAATGCAACGCAGTCGAGGATAGGGTTTTCCCTTATAACAGCCAAAGGATGCTTGATACGTTTTAAAACAAATCATTTGATACTATTATAAGTGCATAGTGTATAAAACAACTTCAAATCATAAGTATCAATCATAGGCGGCATAAGCGCCCCATCCCACTATGTCGCCATATATAGGATTACAATTAAAACCGCAAATGTCACGTATTTGGAAATTGGATTTCCGTCTATGAACCGAGGCAAAAGATAGTCCTCAACCGATTCGAGACGCTCTAGTCCGTGTCTCAGGACCCAGACACAGGTGGGCCCTTGGATCGTCAGGGCCGGTCCACCGATGTGGATTAAAATGCCTGAACACTACGTTTCCCCACCCTATGGGGTGTAAGTCTGGTCCGTCAGCCGACCAGAATGCATCGGCCGAAACCGATATAACCGAGGCGCCTCGCAACAGCAACAACCACATAAGTCAAACTCGTCAGGGCGTGTAAAACCACTGACGCCACTTCTAACTAGAAAGAAACGCATGCCCTCCCTGAGGTCCGTCTCCCGTTTTTGATTCATACCGGGTGTGAAACTCGCGAATCAAACGTTACACAAAGCTACGCCACAAAGGCCGTGCTTTGATCATCACCACAAGACTTTGCTTTTCAACAGAAGCCTTGATCATTTGCATCTTAGCATGCCACACAGGCAAACCACTCTATGCAACCGATATCAGTCACACAGAATGAAATCCAATGTCAGACACACAGTCCATTTACAAGTCCGTTCTGGGTCTGAACGAAACCGGAGGCACCTAGTACCCCGCATATCCATCGATCTCCAAGTACGTCTGGACGATCACTAACTGTTTCCATCTTCTTGGGTGTACAGCCCAATCAAGATCATCAGTTATCACCCAAACGACGTGAAGACCTCCGGTCTTCGACCATCGTCTTCATCTTCGACTTATCGTCGTATCAGTTATTCAGAATGGGATAAACCCGGTCTTCCCGAATAACTCGCGTATATTTTATAAAAGTGTTACACAAACACAACATACGCCTCATTCCAATTCATTAGTCACTAACCGTAAATTAATCAAGAGAATAATTCCCCAAATATTAACCCCGAAGGCCGAAACCAACATCAGATCAATATCCAGAAAACCATTCTGCTTGGCTAACCGCCAGTTAGTTTCTAAATTTCACATTCAAATCTAATTAAAGATTTAACTATCGCCTGGAGCAAAACTGGTGATACTCCATTCTCGATCTTTTCAATCTAATTAAAGATTCATTAAAACTCCACTTAGTTTTAATCATTATCTGGGTTAAAGAATCAGTGTCATTTAAAACACGATTCACGATAAACCCAAAATCCCATTCCATTAATTATCGGGTTAAAGAACAAGTGTTATTTAAAACACTGTTCACGATAAACCCAAAAATCAATACCAATTCAATTCCAATTAAATATCATTTAATTGGTACACTTCATTAAATCTAAAATAAAAAGATTTAATCTTTTCTCAACTGGGTTCAAGAACAGTGTTACTGAAGACACCATTCACGACAAACCCAAATCACGTTCCTTAATTATCGGGTTAAAGAACAAGTGTTATTTAAAACACTGTTCACGATAAACCCAAAAATCAATATCAATTCAATTCCAATTAAATGTTATTTAATTGGTACACTTCATTAAATCTAAATAAAAAGATTTAATCTTTTCTCAACTGGGTTCAAGAACAGTGTTAGTGAAGACACCATTCACGACAAACCCAAATCACATTTTGATATTCAATATAAGGCTCTGAATAGAAAATATATCGGCTTATATTCAATATCAAATTCTACGATTAACAAATGTCGTATTGGAAATAACGATATAAATATATATCTTTCAAATTTCCGTAACAACATCCGTATAATCACAAATTCCAACATCGAAATATTCCGAAGACAATTTCGATTCAAATCCACTCCAATGCATTCATTGGAAATATTGGTTATTTTCAAACCCATTTCGAATTCAATTTATTTATTTAAAAATAAATAGAATTATAATTCTAGTTCAAAACTAGTTTATTTCGATAAAAATCTATTTTTATCTTTTCAAATATGGAGTTTTTCATCCCAATTCTTTCTAAATCATTTCTTATGATTTTACACAAATTATTACTATTTTTAATAATTTTATCAAGGCCCGTTCAGTCGATTTCCAACAATGGCCATCGAACTGCACTTACAGCGACCTTTTTCGAATTTGATTTGGGCATAATTCCAAATCCAACCGTTAGATTTCTAATTTCTAATATTCTTTAGAAAGCTCTTTTCGATACGAACCCAACGGTTCCGGTTTTAGGAGAATCCGACGGTCGGATCTCCCGCAATGTCCGTTTGAAATAAATGGTCGAAATTCACGAACTGCCGCGGCGCGGCGCGTTCTATTCAGGCCATTATATTATATATATAATATATATAATATATACTTCGTCGATTTCTATTTAAAACGAATTATATAAATAGTTTTAAATTCGTTTCAAAATTCATTTCTATTCAATTCAAATTTCAATTCAATTTGAATCCATTTCAATTCGTTTTCAATTCAATTCTTCTCGAAATCGTTTTCAATTCAATTCATTTCGAAATCGTTTTCAATTCAATTCATTTCGAAATCGTTTTCAATTCATTTTGAATTCGTTTTCAATTCAATTCTTTTCGAATTCGTTTTCAATTCAATTCATTTCGAAATCGTTTTCAATTCAATTCATTTCGAAATATTCGATTTCGAAATCACTTTTCAATATTCATTTTAAAATGAATAAAATCGATATAAATATCGTTCACGTCAAAATGGCGTCAATCTAATCAACACGGCTTCATATATTGATATTTTCAAATATTCCATTTCGAATATTTCTATTTCAAATATTTCTATTTTAAAACTGGAATGAGGCCCAAACAATTACCATATAAAGTTAATTATATGGATTTTCATACAACACATGTATAATAGCATTGAAAATAATCAACCATCAACCAAAGTGCACTACACTGTATAAGCATCAAATATAGATATTCAACGCTTATAACAGCCTGTCAATCAATCGATCGACATATTTAATCAATCAGGATGAGTGAACTTCAAATTTCATCCTAACACCCGTGTGGGGTTTCAAACAATCAAACACATAGTTTATTTGTGCAGTTAGGCGATGTGTAAAATTTATCGACCCAATCAACGTCATTCAAATAGGTGTACATAAACAAACCGTCTGGTTTGTAAATGAATATTTATTTATTCACATTCACGTTAAAAATTATATTTTTAACGATAACACATTTTATTTCAACATATGAATTTCTATTCAGTTCATTCGTTAAATAAAATGCTATTTTTATTTTTCTAACTTATTTTAGAAAATTTCGGCGGCATAACGGCACGATACTAGAAACGGGACAAGACCTAGCCTTATCCCCGGTCTAGTGAAGGCCCACGCCATTCACACATCAATCAAATCACTCTCGTTATGCAAACCACAAAATTTGGAGTAAGAGTCTAACCTAGTCTTACTCCTTCGCCTTATAACGGCGCACGTCTAATCCTAACCAATTTATCGATTCGATTTTTTCACACCACAAACCACATTCAAACCAATATCTCAATCAATCACCAAACATCCAAACAAACAAGTCCATGGTCTGTGGACGATTGTGTCGGGTGCTACTAAGCACCGTCTGCATCCTAGTATATATATATATATAACTAGAAAAATAAATTGAAAGGTGAGAAATTCTCACCGATTGCTATCCTAGCTCCACGGCACTTCATTGATAGAAATCTTCATTGCTATCGCATCTTCGTCATCTTCGTTGCCCGTAGTCACTATATATATAAAAATCGAATTTTTATTTCAAAGTTCAATATATAAAAATCGAATTTTTATTTCAAAGTTCAATATATAAAAATCGAATTTTTATTTCAAAGTTCAATATATAAAAATCGAATTTTTATTTCAAAGTTCAATATATAAAAATCGAATTTTTATTTCAAAGTTCAATATATAAAAATCCCATTTCAAAAATATAGATTTCACCTTTATAAAAATAAAGTTTTCGCCTTTATAAAAATAAAGTTTTCGCCTTTATAAAAATAAAGTTTTCGCCTTTTTCATATTTTAAAACTATACTATATATATAAAATTTCAGATTTAATAAACTATAATATATATATAAATTTCCAGATTTAAACTATAATGCTAAAATAATTTTCAGATTTAAACTATAATGCTAAAATAATTTTCAGATTTAAACTATAATGCTAAAATAATTTTCAGATTTAAACTATAATGCTAAAATAATTTTCAGATTTAAACTATAATGCTAAAATAATTTTCAGATTTAAACTATAATGCTAAAATAATATAAAAATAAAAAAAATAAAAAGAGAGTTAAAAACCTTTCTTCTTCCTTCTGAAACGAGGCCGCCACCAGCTCAAAATCCTCCCTCGACTTCCGCACCACCCACAGGCGGCTGACCTCCGATCTGAGGCTTCCACGAGGAGCGCCTAGGTAAGGCGCACCTCCCCCCTCGATTGCTACCCACTCGGTGGTCTGTAGGCGTCGAGCTAGGGTTTGAAGGAGTGGGTCGCGGCAGAGAGGATGGGGGGGGTTCGACTTCGGGTTGAGGGAAGGGATGGCGTCGCAGTTAATCGGAGGAGGAGGTGGGTGATGTGGAGGCGCTGGCGGCTGCTACTGCTTCCTTCTTTTTTTTCTTTTTTCTTTTTTTTTTTTTTCGATTTTATGAAATCGAGGGGGGGGGGGCCAGGCAGAAGAAAAGGGGGGAAAAGAATATTTTTTTTTTTTTATTTATTTATAAAGGTTGACTTTAACATCCGACCTCGAAACGAGGCCCACCGCCTGCCGCCCATAGCGTTTTACCCCCATTCCGAACACAATGGGATATGTATCGCAAGCTGATTTGATCGTTACAATCAGTTTCCTTTTTGAATTTACATTTAAATCAATATATTGAATTTTAAACGTACATTTCAAATTACCGGGGTCACATACTAACTAGAAAAATTCCAGAAAAATATTTTCTAGCTTCGTATTGACGATACGGTCCTAACAAAACTAGTTTCGTCGAATTCTGAGACCGTTTGAAAAATGGCCAATTTCCAGTCGATTAAAATCAACTGAAACTGGTCAAACGCGTTTTCCTTTGCCACGCTCACATATTGATTCTAAAAATTATGAAATTTGAAATCTAACAATAGTTTGACATCCCGGACCCAACAAAAGTGGTTTCGTCGAATTCCGAGGCCATATGCAAAATTGCTATTTTTAAGGGCCTTATATATATAAAAATATATATAAATTCCACAGCGACTATTTCTAATTTTAAACTGGACATATCTTATCATTTCTAAGATGAAATCTCAGTTTGTTAACTTCGTTACAAAGATATAGTTATACAGATTCAAATATTTCTTGTTTCGTTCAATTCTGACTTATATCGAATTCTGTATATTCATTTGAAATTAGAAATCGAATTTTCGAACTACCGCGCCATTTTCAATTCCTTTTATAATTATATATAAATATTTATATTCTAACGACGACGTATATAATATATACGATCGAATTATATTCAAAATAAATTTATCGTCTATATTATTTAAAATAATCTATTTTGAATATTCAAAATTCGCTAAAATTGCCAAAATAAAATTTTCAAACTGGCTCGCATTTTACGGGTTGTTACAATCTCCCCCACTTAAAACTTTTCGTCCCCGAAAAGGAACAAAGTCGAAAGTGGTTTGATTATTCAACTCTACGCTCGATCTGGCTTTCCTTCTCCAACTTTTCAGTTTCTGAGAATTTTCAAAATTTCAAAAATTTGGCTAACACCCTAAATTTTTGAAAAATTTCGCCATAACCTCCCCTGCACCGGGAGCATCGGGGAATTTCAAATAGCTTCCCCGGTCCTTCAGATCTCAAAAAGAAAAAGAAAAAGCCAAGCGGCTAGCCAATAGGCTCACAAAATCATCATCACCCAAACAAAACAGGAAATTATGTAGTAAACATGTACCTATTTGTCGGGCAAACAAATTTTATTCTCGGCTCTAGCCTCCTTGCTATGACCTGTTCAATGTAAGTATATGTATATGCAAACAAATGCGACCAAATTTCAATACAATTCAATATTCGATTAAATTAGGCATAATGGTTCAAAATTAGCAAACAATTAACCAAACAACACAAACATCAATCAATTAGTGAATTAGAGTCTCAAATTCGTAATTTGATATATATACGAAAATCAGATTTTTGATGCCAAATCACAACAATAGGCCCTATCTAATTTTGGTTCTCACACCAGTCAATAGGAAATATATAGAAATCTCACTTTCGTCACTCGAAAATAAATACTGGCGACAGTGCCCCATCACCAGAATTACTCCCGGGCACTAGAGGGATTCTATATCTACCCAATATATTAAAACTTCGAATACACGTTTGCAAGACATATATGAAAAATCTTTATATATCGGATTGTCCTAATCAATATAAAATAAATAATCAAATACGAATAATTGATTTAAATTTTCAAAACAAAAGTGTTTTCATTTGAAAAATATACTCTTCACACTCGTTCTAGGATACTACTGATCCTATCTCTAACGAGTCATTCTAATTAGATATTGCTAATCCAATATCTGATGAATTCTTTCGTATGGTTCTAGTGTGTCTTGTTCTCTGCTTTGTAAACCAAAGCTCTGATACCAACTGTGAAGACCCGCAACCTCCCCGTAAGGGAAAGCGTCGGATAGTTCGAGAACAAACCACAGCAGAACGCATACAGAAGAACATTTCATTGTATATAACAACAATGCATCAGATTACAAGAATATACAGAGTATAAATGAATATTACACAGAAATATCAGAGATTTAAATTACATTTAAAATACATAGCAGCGGAAAATAATACAATAAACAACTAGAAGAGATATACGGATACAAAGCTTTCCGGATATCGTTCCAGCTGTAAACCAGGATCCTGTGAATATAAATCTGCAAAACCAAAACTACTAGCTGCCCGTGTCAAAATAAGGGCACCCAGAGTTTAGGTTAAAACAATAAACTCCAGGTCAGTCATGTGACTGGTGTGAGAACTAAAACAGTTATTAATCTTTATTTTAAATCATTAGGTAAATCAAGGGACCACGCCGTATAACACGGAACGGGTTTCCTCCCAAGAATACCAGTGCATAAAACAAACAGCGCAATGCTAAATAAAGAAAAATGAAGCTGTTATAAGACCCAGGTCCCATCACACAATGCAACGCAGTCGAGGATAGGGTTTTCCCTTATAACAGCCAAAGGATGCTTGATACGTTTTAAAACAAATCATTTGATACTATTATAAGTGCATAGTGTATAAAACAACTTCAAATCATAAGTATCAATCATAGGCGGCATAAGCGCCCCATCCCACTATGTCGCCATATATAGGATTACAATTAAAACCGCAAATGTCACGTATTTGGAAATTGGATTTCCGTCTATGAACCGAGGCAAAAGATAGTCCTCAACCGATTCGAGACGCTCTAGTCCGTGTCTCAGGACCCAGACACAGGTGGGCCCTTGGATCGTCAGGGCCGGTCCACCGATGTGGATTAAAATGCCTGAACACTACGTTTCCCCACCCTATGGGGTGTAAGTCTGGTCCGTCAGCCGACCAGAATGCATCGGCCGAAACCGATATAACCGAGGCGCCTCGCAACAGCAACAACCACATAAGTCAAACTCGTCAGGGCGTGTAAAACCACTGACGCCACTTCTAACTAGAAAGAAACGCATGCCCTCCCTGAGGTCCGTCTCCCGTTTTTGATTCATACCGGGTGTGAAACTCGCGAATCAAACGTTACACAAAGCTACGCCACAAAGGCCGTGCTTTGATCATCACCACAAGACTTTGCTTTTCAACAGAAGCCTTGATCATTTGCATCTTAGCATGCCACACAGGCAAACCACTCTATGCAACCGATATCAGTCACACAGAATGAAATCCAATGTCAGACACACAGTCCATTTACAAGTCCGTTCTGGGTCTGAACGAAACCGGAGGCACCTAGTACCCCGCATATCCATCGATCTCCAAGTACGTCTGGACGATCACTAACTGTTTCCATCTTCTTGGGTGTACAGCCCAATCAAGATCATCAGTTATCACCCAAACGACGTGAAGACCTCCGGTCTTCGACCATCGTCTTCATCTTCGACTTATCGTCGTATCAGTTATTCAGAATGGGATAAACCCGGTCTTCCCGAATAACTCGCGTATATTTTATAAAAGTGTTACACAAACACAACATACGCCTCATTCCAATTCATTAGTCACTAACCGTAAATTAATCAAGAGAATAATTCCCCAAATATTAACCCCGAAGGCCGAAACCAACATCAGATCAATATCCAGAAAACCATTCTGCTTGGCTAACCGCCAGTTAGTTTCTAAATTTCACATTCAAATCTAATTAAAGATTTAACTATCGCCTGGAGCAAAACTGGTGATACTCCATTCTCGATCTTTTCAATCTAATTAAAGATTCATTAAAACTCCACTTAGTTTTAATCATTATCTGGGTTAAAGAATCAGTGTCATTTAAAACACGATTCACGATAAACCCAAAATCCCATTCCATTAATTATCGGGTTAAAGAACAAGTGTTATTTAAAACACTGTTCACGATAAACCCAAAAATCAATACCAATTCAATTCCAATTAAATATCATTTAATTGGTACACTTCATTAAATCTAAAATAAAAAGATTTAATCTTTTCTCAACTGGGTTCAAGAACAGTGTTACTGAAGACACCATTCACGACAAACCCAAATCACGTTCCTTAATTATCGGGTTAAAGAACAAGTGTTATTTAAAACACTGTTCACGATAAACCCAAAAATCAATATCAATTCAATTCCAATTAAATGTTATTTAATTGGTACACTTCATTAAATCTAAATAAAAAGATTTAATCTTTTCTCAACTGGGTTCAAGAACAGTGTTAGTGAAGACACCATTCACGACAAACCCAAATCACATTTTGATATTCAATATAAGGCTCTGAATAGAAAATATATCGGCTTATATTCAATATCAAATTCTACGATTAACAAATGTCGTATTGGAAATAACGATATAAATATATATCTTTCAAATTTCCGTAACAACATCCGTATAATCACAAATTCCAACATCGAAATATTCCGAAGACAATTTCGATTCAAATCCACTCCAATGCATTCATTGGAAATATTGGTTATTTTCAAACCCATTTCGAATTCAATTTATTTATTTAAAAATAAATAGAATTATAATTCTAGTTCAAAACTAGTTTATTTCGATAAAAATCTATTTTTATCTTTTCAAATATGGAGTTTTTCATCCCAATTCTTTCTAAATCATTTCTTATGATTTTACACAAATTATTACTATTTTTAATAATTTTATCAAGGCCCGTTCAGTCGATTTCCAACAATGGCCATCGAACTGCACTTACAGCGACCTTTTTCGAATTTGATTTGGGCATAATTCCAAATCCAACCGTTAGATTTCTAATTTCTAATATTCTTTAGAAAGCTCTTTTCGATACGAACCCAACGGTTCCGGTTTTAGGAGAATCCGACGGTCGGATCTCCCGCAATGTCCGTTTGAAATAAATGGTCGAAATTCACGAACTGCCGCGGCGCGGCGCGTTCTATTCAGGCCATTATATTATATATATAATATATATAATATATACTTCGTCGATTTCTATTTAAAACGAATTATATAAATAGTTTTAAATTCGTTTCAAAATTCATTTCTATTCAATTCAAATTTCAATTCAATTTGAATCCATTTCAATTCGTTTTCAATTCAATTCTTCTCGAAATCGTTTTCAATTCAATTCATTTCGAAATCGTTTTCAATTCAATTCATTTCGAAATCGTTTTCAATTCATTTTGAATTCGTTTTCAATTCAATTCTTTTCGAATTCGTTTTCAATTCAATTCATTTCGAAATATTCGATTTCGAAATCACTTTTCAATATTCATTTTAAAATGAATAAAATCGATATAAATATCGTTCACGTCAAAATGGCGTCAATCTAATCAACACGGCTTCATATATTGATATTTTCAAATATTCCATTTCGAATATTTCTATTTCAAATATTTCTATTTTAAAACTGGAATGAGGCCCAAACAATTACCATATAAAGTTAATTATATGGATTTTCATACAACACATGTATAATAGCATTGAAAATAATCAACCATCAACCAAAGTGCACTACACTGTATAAGCATCAAATATAGATATTCAACGCTTATAACAGCCTGTCAATCAATCGATCGACATATTTAATCAATCAGGATGAGTGAACTTCAAATTTCATCCTAACACCCGTGTGGGGTTTCAAACAATCAAACACATAGTTTATTTGTGCAGTTAGGCGATGTGTAAAATTTATCGACCCAATCAACGTCATTCAAATAGGTGTACATAAACAAACCGTCTGGTTTGTAAATGAATATTTATTTATTCACATTCACGTTAAAAATTATATTTTTAACGATAACACATTTTATTTCAACATATGAATTTCTATTCAGTTCATTCGTTAAATAAAATGCTATTTTTATTTTTCTAACTTATTTTAGAAAATTTCGGCGGCATAACGGCACGATACTAGAAACGGGACAAGACCTAGCCTTATCCCCGGTCTAGTGAAGGCCCACGCCATTCACACATCAATCAAATCACTCTCGTTATGCAAACCACAAAATTTGGAGTAAGAGTCTAACCTAGTCTTACTCCTTCGCCTTATAACGGCGCACGTCTAATCCTAACCAATTTATCGATTCGATTTTTTCACACCACAAACCACATTCAAACCAATATCTCAATCAATCACCAAACATCCAAACAAACAAGTCCATGGTCTGTGGACGATTGTGTCGGGTGCTACTAAGCACCGTCTGCATCCTAGTATATATATATATATAACTAGAAAAATAAATTGAAAGGTGAGAAATTCTCACCGATTGCTATCCTAGCTCCACGGCACTTCATTGATAGAAATCTTCATTGCTATCGCATCTTCGTCATCTTCGTTGCCCGTAGTCACTATATATATAAAAATCGAATTTTTATTTCAAAGTTCAATATATAAAAATCGAATTTTTATTTCAAAGTTCAATATATAAAAATCGAATTTTTATTTCAAAGTTCAATATATAAAAATCGAATTTTTATTTCAAAGTTCAATATATAAAAATCGAATTTTTATTTCAAAGTTCAATATATAAAAATCCCATTTCAAAAATATAGATTTCACCTTTATAAAAATAAAGTTTTCGCCTTTATAAAAATAAAGTTTTCGCCTTTATAAAAATAAAGTTTTCGCCTTTTTCATATTTTAAAACTATACTATATATATAAAATTTCAGATTTAATAAACTATAATATATATATAAATTTCCAGATTTAAACTATAATGCTAAAATAATTTTCAGATTTAAACTATAATGCTAAAATAATTTTCAGATTTAAACTATAATGCTAAAATAATTTTCAGATTTAAACTATAATGCTAAAATAATTTTCAGATTTAAACTATAATGCTAAAATAATTTTCAGATTTAAACTATAATGCTAAAATAATATAAAAATAAAAAAAATAAAAAGAGAGTTAAAAACCTTTCTTCTTCCTTCTGAAACGAGGCCGCCACCAGCTCAAAATCCTCCCTCGACTTCCGCACCACCCACAGGCGGCTGACCTCCGATCTGAGGCTTCCACGAGGAGCGCCTAGGTAAGGCGCACCTCCCCCCTCGATTGCTACCCACTCGGTGGTCTGTAGGCGTCGAGCTAGGGTTTGAAGGAGTGGGTCGCGGCAGAGAGGATGGGGGGGGTTCGACTTCGGGTTGAGGGAAGGGATGGCGTCGCAGTTAATCGGAGGAGGAGGTGGGTGATGTGGAGGCGCTGGCGGCTGCTACTGCTTCCTTCTTTTTTTTCTTTTTTCTTTTTTTTTTTTTTCGATTTTATGAAATCGAGGGGGGGGGGCCAGGCAGAAGAAAAGGGGGGAAAAGAATATTTTTTTTTTTTTTATTTATTTATAAAGGTTGACTTTAACATCCGACCTCGAAACGAGGCCCACCGCCTGCCGCCCATAGCGTTTTACCCCCATTCCGAACACAATGGGATATGTATCGCAAGCTGATTTGATCGTTACAATCAGTTTCCTTTTTGAATTTACATTTAAATCAATATATTGAATTTTAAACGTACATTTCAAATTACCGGGGTCACATACTAACTAGAAAAATTCCAGAAAAATATTTTCTAGCTTCGTATTGACGATACGGTCCTAACAAAACTAGTTTCGTCGAATTCTGAGACCGTTTGAAAAATGGCCAATTTCCAGTCGATTAAAATCAACTGAAACTGGTCAAACGCGTTTTCCTTTGCCACGCTCACATATTGATTCTAAAAATTATGAAATTTGAAATCTAACAATAGTTTGACATCCCGGACCCAACAAAAGTGGTTTCGTCGAATTCCGAGGCCATATGCAAAATTGCTATTTTTAAGGGCCTTATATATATAAAAATATATATAAATTCCACAGCGACTATTTCTAATTTTAAACTGGACATATCTTATCATTTCTAAGATGAAATCTCAGTTTGTTAACTTCGTTACAAAGATATAGTTATACAGATTCAAATATTTCTTGTTTCGTTCAATTCTGACTTATATCGAATTCTGTATATTCATTTGAAATTAGAAATCGAATTTTCGAACTACCGCGCCATTTTCAATTCCTTTTATAATTATATATAAATATTTATATTCTAACGACGACGTATATAATATATACGATCGAATTATATTCAAAATAAATTTATCGTCTATATTATTTAAAATAATCTATTTTGAATATTCAAAATTCGCTAAAATTGCCAAAATAAAATTTTCAAACTGGCTCGCATTTTACGGGTTGTTACAGAAACCCGGTGGATTGCTTCACCCAGTGGAGCTTCCACTATGGAAATGGGAAAGCGTCTCGATGGATTTTGTGGATGGATTACCAAGATCAAGGAAGGGTAATACGGGAATTTGGGTTATAGTAGATAGACTTACTAAGAGTGCCCATTTTATTCCTGTGAAGAGTAAGAGGACAGCTCCATGGTTAGCTTCTGTGTACATTCGAGAGATAGTTCGTTTGCACGGTGTTCCTTCTAGCATAGTGAGCGACCGCGATCCTATTTTCACTAGCGAATTTTGGAGAAGCTTACAAGAGGCGGTAGGAACTCAGTTATGTTTGAGCACCGCATATCATCCTCAGACGGACGGCCAGACCGAGAGGGTGAATCGCATTCTAGAGGATCTTTTGAGGCTATGTATCCTAGACTTTGGGGGTACATGGGAAGAGCATCTTCCATTGGTAGAGTTCGCATATAATAGAAGCTTTCAGTCCAGCATTGGCATGGCACCATTCGAAGCTCTTTATGGACGACCTTTTCGTTCACCTACATGTTGGTGGGAATCTACGGACAAGATCTTGCTTGTGCCCGATATGATTAGGGAGACTTCGGAGAAGATCGACTTGATTCGAAGGAGGATGAAAGCAGCGCAAGATAGGCAGAAATCTTATGCGGACAAGAGGAGGACAGATCTTGAGTTTGAAGTTGGGGACATGGTCTTTATCAAAGTGTCTCCATTACGGAACGTTGTTCGCTTTGGGTCCGTTGGGAAATTAGCACCAAGGTTCGTAGGGCCGTTTCCTATTAAGGAAAGGATTGGGCAGATGGCGTATAGAGTGGAGTTGCCTGAGAGACTTAGTGGTGTACACGACGTATTCCATGTGTCACATTTGAGGAAGTGCTTACACGAGACCGCGGAAGTGGTAGAGCCGAGCTTGCTTAGAGAGGTGGAGGTCGAGCGTGATGCGACGATTCGATGAGCTCCTACGCGTATTCTTGGGTCGGAGATCAAGAAGCTGAGGAATCGAGAGGTCAGACTGATCAAAGTACAATGGGGAGATGATGAGAGAAACGCTACTTGGGAGACGGAAGAGAAGATGCGTTCGTTGTACCCTTTTCTTTTCGAGGGTATGTCTTTTAATTTCTCCTTTATCGCTTAGCTCGTACTTATCTTACCTTTGGTATATCCTCTCGCTAGTATCTTTGACCTTTAGTTAGGATAATCCTATGGTTGAAACATGTGTTTGAGACATGTTATGTATGATGGATGCAAAGTGGATGCAAGTGTTTGCTAGTGGTTGCTCGTGGACGCATATACACACACTATTAGGCACTAGATCGGCTCGGTCACTTCATATTGCATATTGCATATATATGGCTGCATTTAGTAAAATGGATGTATAATGATTGTATTATCATATGGATGCTGCATTTAGATGATGATTGTGCACGCATACAGAGATAATATGTAGCATTAAGGAACTTTTGCATACATAATGGACGCATGGCACTATCAGGGTTTGCATTAAGGAGGTCAACTGAATCAGTGGACCGCCTGATTTTGCATTAGATAAGGGACATATACACACACTGTGCATTTAAACATGAAAGCATTAGAAGTCTATAAGGACAATGGATGCATGTGTTTGATGGTTGAGTAGATGGACGATTGGATGTTAGGATATACATTCTTCTTGACTTGAAGATTTCGGGGATGAAATCCTTTAAGGAGGGGAGAATGTAACACCCCGTAATTCTGTTAATATTAATAATCACAAATTAAAGAATAACTAATCTCAGACATGAGAATTCTGGGAAACGGGTTCCGCCATTGTGTTCATCTCGGAATTATGGGTGAAATAGAGTCCAATTTTGCGTGAATTAGACTTCGTATGAAGAAGTTATGGCCATCAGAAGTTTCAAAAAATTCAAAACAGCTCGCAGGAAATTAAAAAAAAATCAAACTGAAAATGCAGAAGCGGGCTGGGCGGGAAAATTCCCGCCCAGGCAGGTCGACTGGGGAGTCGACACTCCCCCCCAGGTCGACTATAGTGTCGAAATGGGTGTCGACCTGGTCAGTAGGCTAGGGTTTTGACTGAGCCCAATCTTGAGCTGCTGATGTGTCTTTAAGGCTGAGTTGGCAAATTAAACGGTTCAGGTTAGTTCTGAGTTGATCTGACAGTCTAAATAAACCCTAAACTCTATAAATACCTAGGTAGTCTCTCACATTAATTCACATGAAAAATAGAATAGCTACCGTCATACCGCCGCCATGGAAATCAGTCTAGCCGCCGCCAACTAAGAAGGAAGAAAAGCTAATCAAATTCTAATTCTACTCAACTCTAAAGCAAAGCAAGACTCTCTTTTCTTCTCTAATTGTGAGTATGATGATCTTAACAAGATTATTATTAAACCAAATAGATTAAGTTATGAATGGATTATGAGTGAATGATGTGAATTGTCATATATGTTGTTATAAACCTTATGCTATCATGTATGTTGTAAATTCTATGTTATGTGATGATGATATCCTATATGTTATAAATCATGCCATGATGATATTGTATAGGTTGTAATTTTTATGCTAAGTTGTGATAAATCATACATGCTTTAAAGTCATGATGTTATTGTCTATGCTAATTAGTTCATGTTAATCAAATCATAATATTGATATTATTTGGGCTATGTTGATCTATATGACAAGTCACATATGCAAGTTTAGGTTGATTAGTAAAAGTTATGAACATATGCCATGACTTCTATTATGACATCTAGAATTATGCTATGACATATGTGAAATTCTATGCTAGTTCACACCATCATTAAGTTGCCTAAAACCCCATATGCAAGTTTATACATAAATTTGGGTTATGATCATATCATGTAAATTGTGACATTTAACAAGTTGACCCCTTTAGATCCTTAACATGTGTAGTTTATGCAAGTTTCACCCCTATTATGATTGGATTATTTTATTTGTTTATATGTTGTGATAATTTATCTTTGTGCTATGAGTTAGACTATTCGAGTCTAACGTATATTCTGCGTTGAATAAGCGAACGTATAAACGTGGGGTAGGGGTAATATTAAGGATTTAATAATAAGAAGTTGGGGTGCAATTGATATGATTTTATATGCCATGAGTGGATGACCATAATTGAGTCAATTATGGACATCATTAAAATTGGAGTTAATTAATAATTTGAATAGGGAATTATTAAAACTGGGGTAAAAGATTATAAGTGATAATCAATGCTTAGGACACGAGGTTGGACTCGTTTGTGACGTAAACCTGCCCGGAACCGCCCGGCAAATCCAGTGGTCACAAATGTCAGCCCAATGTGAGAGGTCCTAGGCCTAAACTAAAGCATAACAGTTGTAAAGACACGAGGTTAGACTCTTTTATGGTGTAAGACTGCCCGGACCCGCCCGGCAAATCCAGTTGCCGTAAATGCCAGTCTAATGTGAGAGGTCTTTATGAGGTTATGGCCTGAATGAATTAAGCAATACTTTACCAGATAAACATGTAAAGTGGGACATGGGGGTTAAGTAGGTTCCTTTGGTGGCATGAGGAATCTACTAGGTGCCCTTAGTGGCATGTGAAATACGATTAGTAAGACTTAACCAAACACACATGTAAATGAACATGATTAAGAGGGTTAAGTGGGATATACTAGTGGTGAAAAGCTTAGGTGGGTAGCTTGTGGGGGCCCATTTCAACCAGTATCCCAAACGTATCTTTGTGGGCTCGACCCAAGTCGAGGACGGGACACGCATACTGGTTTTGACTATAAGAGCCAAAACGGGGAGCGGTGGCAACGCAAGTCCAACGGGTTTCATATGCGTGTGTGGACCCGGGCTGTTAGGGAAGACGTTGTTGCATCGTGTAGGTATAAGCCGTGCATTCTCAAGTTGTATCGGGTTGCCACTTTAGGGGAGTGATACACCCCACTGTGGGGCCAGCACGGGTATCTACGAGTAGGGAGCCGATCGCAAGTGGGTAGTGGGGTAAACCTAGTGGAGATAGGGGCAGACGGCACCTATGTAGTCAGCTAGGGGTAAGTAAGGCTATTTATATAGTTTCTGTGTGAAGCAAGCGGGATCAACCTTTAGGGTGACTGGTGCGGTGCAGTGTAGTAATGTGCGGTGCAGTGTAGTAATTATTCGTTAGTAATTTAGGTGTGCCTTTGACGTTATCTTTAACGTTATCTTAAACTGCTCTTCCATACCTAATAGTTCATAGACATTTACTTGTCTTCCAGCTTATGCCTTAGTCTAGTTATTTTGATAAAAGTATTGTTAGAATTATCATACTCGCCAGACTTTATGTCTGACCCCCTCCATTTCTATCCTTTTTCCCCCTCCAGGTCCTCAGGTTGGGCCCAGCTCTAGTGGAGTTTGATTGGATTGTTTATCTCTCTTTTGGAAAGCTTGGGCCGTTGAAGTAAAGTCCAGCTTGTTATCTTCTTTAATGGCAATTGATGTAATGGGATTATGTATTTTGTTTTATCAAGATGGATAATGTACTTGACTCTGATTTATAGTTTTATGATGTAACAAACATGTTTAATTTCCACTGCAATAAAATGAAGTTTTAGATTTCCAAGTACTACTTATTATCTGTCTTATTGTAATTTTTCTGTTCTATATTCACTTAAAACCTCCATGGAAGTTAATGCATTCCCTTTGTGAGTGACATTAATGGACGTGGGGTGTTACATATATGGTGGCGGAGAATTTATTCTCTTAGCATAATATCCAGAATATATTTGTGCAAATCAATTAGTGATTAACGGATCTGAAAATGTGGCATTCAGAGTGATTGTGCTATCAATGAATGATAAGTAATCGTAGCATCAGGCCTCAACAACCGGGAAATGACAAAAATCGAGCAGGCAACATAGCTATGTGGGTCTCTCCCTTTTGGGTGTACAATCACCTATCTAGAGAAATTCCTTTTACTTCTTTAATCTATCGATGTTGTCCCTTTTTGGGAAACGGTTGTTGATCCAAACCATTGGTGATATACATTCGATACACTCAAGCGAAACGAATGGTCGGTTATGTGTGGGCCAGGTTGCAAGATGTTGTTGAACCCAATGTATTCCCCTCCAGAGATACACTATCAGAAGGTGGTTCCATACCTTGTCATGTTGGAAATCCAATCTCTAATAAGCGCTCTGTGGTTTTTTTGATTTTATATTATGTATAGAGAGTGAGATGCAAGCGTTCCGCTAGATTGTTATTTATTTGATTTAGACACTATTATAATATCTTTTTGTATCAAAGTGTTTTGGGTTATAGTAAGGTAAAAACCGTCCATGTTTATGTGTGGGCTGGTCTTACTATTATCCTTTCTTTCGAAAGGATTTTTAAAGTTAAACAAATGGTTGGAGTTTACTCACACCAGTCCCATGACTGACCCAGAGTTTATTTTGTTTTTGTTTTCCCTAAACTCTTGGGTGCCCAAATTTTTACGGGCAGTCAAGTAGTCGGGATTTTTCAGATTCACTTGGAAGAGCTGGAAGCAGTATGCTTCACCAGTTAGCTATAGACTATCATATTTCCGCTATGTACTATGTTGTATCTAGAAACAGGTGTTTATAACTGTTCCAGGAATAACTATTGTGCTCTGATAATGGTATGTATATACAGTTACTGAATTGTATTTCAAAGTTATGTTATTTAATATATTTTATTCGTTCCGCTGTGAGATTTGTGTTCTTCGTTTTTCTTCTATTCTAACTTTTCTTTCTATTCCTCATCCTCTAACTTCTTTCTACTAATGATTAGTATTTCTGTGTCATTTGGGTTGGACGTGTGGTGTTATTAGTCAACTCAAGGGGTACAGATTTGCTGGCCATTACATATATAAAGAGAGATTTTTTTAATTTTATTTAGACAAATTCTGATTTGATTTCAAGCTCATCCATTAAAAATATCTTGGGATTCAAAATTTGAAATCACGAACCCATATTTTAACGTAACGACCGACGATTCAATGTTATAATGCTACTCTAAACTCAATGAAATAGATTCAGAAATTTAATTTGAACGTATATATAAAATTACCATATTAATTGATATAATATAATTTGAATTCAGAAACAATCAATTCCTCGATAATAAATTATTATTATTATTATCTAATAAATTTTATATTGATCATCTGAATCGTTTTGAATAAGTTTTCTCTTCGAATTCAATTATTCTCTTTTTCGTATTATGATAATTAAATATACTCGAAATTAAATCGTATTCAATTATTAAATCGATAATCTCTATGTAAAATCTATTTATATTATCAACTCAACATTTAAAACTATATTAAATGTTTAAAATTAATTGACCAAAAATCAGGGTCGTTACACAATTCAAATAGCCGACTTAGTCAACTTGAAACATCAGTTAACTTATTAACTGATTTCCACTAATCTTTCTATTAAAGTAATTAATAAATATATTAACTTAACATAATATTGCTAATTTTTTCCTTAAAAAAAATTATCCCAAATCATTAACCCTATGGTAAATTCTTAATTTTACTTGCTTATAAAACTCATAAAAATATAAGAATATGTTAAAATCATTTTATAATACTGCCATAAAATACAATTATAAATTTTGATTTATTTATAAAACTTATATAAAACTATAATTTAAAACCTTTCTTTAGTTATAAAAATAGACTTAGTAACCAAAATTTTGCCTAAAGGCAAATCGACGTCTCACAAAGGTAGATTTTAGGCCATCCGCTACCAATCACTTAATCAATATTGTCTATTGGTTAAAACATAACGACGTTGAATTTCAATTCAACAATCATACCCCAAATAGGTTTCAACGTTACTGTGGTCAAACAGTTCATATACGAATGATATGAAATCAAACAACAACAAAAATATTTGAGGAATCCAGTTGGATCCCTCCAACCTGTTTTTCCCTTCATCTCAGTTCATAATATCATTTAATAGATGTATATGAAAATAAAAATCTAAATTACTTAAATAACGAAAATGTAAACAACAACAATTAATAATCAAATAATAAACACCCAAAGCACCCAAACATCCAATTTATACTATCAATGATGAATTATAATTATATGAATTTAATCACACCAGAGAATTCCCGAAGGCGTGAGAGTTAACTCACATTTTGTTTCAATTCGACGATTTCAGGTTGTTTTATTTCATTTCAAACTAGCATTTAAAATCAGATAAAATTCCAACTAGCTCCTAATCATTTTGAACCTATTCATATGCATGGTTTTTGTTCATACGATCCCAACGAATCCTGTTTCGCCGAATTCTGTTAACATAAGTAAAAGTTATCGATATTACAAATTTTAGTTTCAAATTAAAATAATTATAGTTCGTTAATAATGATTACTAATATTAATTACCAAAATTAACACCTTTAATCCATGATTAAACCCTAAACCATGCGTATAACAATTCACGTTCTTTCCCAATTCGATTAAAGAAAACATGGCCCTAACCTCCCTTCACTGTGCCGCCTCCATCGGAAACATCTCACCGAGATCTCCACTCGCCAGAAAACCCAACCCCAAACAACCCTCCATCTCGTCGAAATTTGAGATAAAACAGAAAAGATAAATCATCTAAATTGGGCAGCCTACGACCATCAGAAGGGACGGTACCACCGCCTAAGCTGCGCCTCGTCTCTGCCTTCCTTTGACCTTCAGATGCATAGATCTGAAAACCACCATAAGTCACGCAAAATGAGAAAAACCAAAAACTGCAACCCCTCATTCGAACGCCTCCACCAGCCTTCACCGTCCACCGGAACTCCTCCGACCACCACCAACTTGAAGCCTCCCTACCCCTATACATCTTCCCGATTGGAAGTTTTGTCTACTTCATCACCGTTTTGAAGATAAAAATCAAAGTTTAATAATGATTAAAATGAAAGTGGTGGATCAAATTTTGACCGTGATTTAGGGTTAACGAGAATTAGGATGTATTTATAGATGAATTATATTATTAAAATATTCACACGAAAGTTACGTCATAAGTTTCAAGTTTAAACGAACATATACGAGCCTCGATCGCGATGAAACTTGAAATCCTACAATAACTTAATATTTTGAACATGATGGAAATGATTTCTTCGAATTCCTAGACCATTTGTGAAACTCCCTTTTTATTTCACAACTTAAATTGATACGCGTTTATATTGCACATGATCATGTACTAACTCCAGTTGACTTTAAATTGAAAATCTTATAATAATTAACTGTTAAGGATTTAATAAAATTGGTTTTATTGAAATCTAAGGTCGTTTGAAAATTAGCAATTCTCATGTTCCATATTAAATCGATAAAATATACACCGATTTAAAAACAAACAAATTCATTGATAATAAATTATCATTATCATATATATTCAAAAAGAATTTTATCTAAGTTCAAAATAAAATAATTTAGATTTTAAACTCAGTATTTGGAATTTCAAGTTAAACCAATTTCAATTTATTTAAAATCCTTTTATTTTACTAAATAAAACAATATGGTTCATAAACAATTCAACAACGATTTTCTGAAAATTTGATTTTGACATAACTAAAAATCTATATGATGAAATCTTGAATTTTCTCTTTCATTAGAAAATATAATACAATAGATCCCGAAGATTCTTATTACAAATAATTTTGACTTATATTGAATTCTATATATTCAGCTGAAGTTTAAATCGTAATACTACAAACTACCGCGACGCTACGAGCTCGTTTTAATTAAATTTAATTTATACGTTCAAATTTCAATTAATAAACGACTTCCTTATTATAATTCAAATTTAAACTTAATTAAATCCTTTTATATTGTCCAATTCATACTATATTGCAAATCCAACTTATTTCGACTATTTTAGAATTAAATTCATTATTTTACATTCAAATTCAAATAACACTCAAAATCGTTAAATCCGAGTTACTTAAATTCCCACATCAATATTTAGTTAATTAAACAAAATAAATATCAGACCACTAAAAATACAGGTCATTACATTCCTTCCCCCTTAACGAATTTCGTCCCCGAAATTACTAAGGCAGGAAGAATGCTATAAACCTATTAAATTTCACAAATACACTTAGTTAAAATCTTCCGTTCCACTTTCTGAATTTTTATTTCCAACTAATATAATTACTTTTAATCAAAACCCCAATTCATTTCTATTAACAAATAATTTCAAAAAAAAAATTAGAAAATTTTCTAACACCTTAAATTTTTTGAAAATTCCAGCAGAGCCTCCCTTGTACGAGGGACTTTCACAATATAATAAGAGAGATAAAAATGTATACATCGATCCACATGTTCGGAAATCACAATTCATATACCAAAATTTGTATTTTTGCATAAGTGTACCTTATACATGCACGTTATTAAGAATAAGTGATAAGCAATGAGCAATAAGTGAGCTTGCTCAACTAATATGCAGCTATAGCCAAACTAGATCTAATTAAGTCTGGAACTCAAAAGATGAATTAGTCTATGCCCTTGTTCTTATCTGAAATGAAACTCATTAGTTCCATAATCATGCAAATTGTAAAACTTTACATCCATTAAACGTTTTTAAGCATTATACTTTCCTCGGTAATCATTCGTCTCACATTTATATGCAATGTATGTTCAAACATTCAAATTATCCACATTAATTTATTTACATACTATTCAATTCACAAGAAATTTATTAATAACCAAATTCTTAGCAATCCATTTTAGATACATAAATCAATTCCTTTATATTCCGTTCAGATTCATTAACTTGAATTCATTTCAATAAGTTTAATTCATTCATTCAATACAACCGACTTCCAAACATTCCACTCGGATTCATGAACTTGCATTTATTATTTTTAAAATTTAAGTCAAATTCCTAACCTTCTAAGTTTGCATTGAAATAGCTTATTTTTGTTGACTTAATTTTAATTCTATCTCAAAACTAAAGTTTAAATACAATTTTCTATTGTTTCAAATTTATCACATTATATACCTTCAGTTCCTATTCGAAATCATTTCAATTCAAGTTTTGTAACGACCCAGAATTTTGAAACCAATTCAAAAATTATTTTTAATTTAATTTTATAAGAATTTATGGTCAAATTTTAAAAATCGATTATTTAATGTTGATTTCAGTAGTTTTCAAAGGAACTTTATTGAGATGAACTCGGATTTTGACAAAACTAAATTTATTGGATCTGTACCGTCGAATAATGGTTAGGTTCCAAATTTCATAATTTTTAAAGCAAGCGTGTGGCTGTGCATGAATTAAACGTACGTTGTGACAACGTATCAAAACGCGTTCGAAAAATAAAACGGAAGGTCAAACGAACTTGGAATTCGACAAAAGATGTTTCGTTGGGTCCGAAATTACATCTATTGCTGGAATTCAAAATTTCATGATAATGGGAATCTGTATGCGGTCGTACGATCAAAAGGCGTAAAGGTGAACTAGCACAATTCTATATTGATCGACAAAAGGTGTTCATAATAAGCCAAAATAAGGTGGCGGGCATCCAACGGCTTTGTGTGTTTGTCTTCCAACTCCCAACGTTGCGCCACCTCAACGATCCGCGTGAAGGGATGGAAAATTTGCAAAAACCTCCTCCTGCTTTTCTCTTTTCTTTCGTCCTTCTCTTCCATTTCATTTACCCCCTCTTCACCATTTCCTTTCCTCTAATGGCCTGCCCTCCACGTCGCTGCCCCTATGACCGTTGTCAAACCACCCTCAGCTCCCCCAAGTGTTGCGCCGCCATACAAACCCCCACCCGCCGCTGCCATGGGCCTTGCCTTCCACCAAAACTCCAAAACACCCACCTTTACACCAATTTTACACTAAATCTCCTCCAGAACTCACCCTTTCTCCTTCTAAACCCCACGCCCATCCCCGTGGACCTCGTCACGTCAACCCAGGCCAGTCACGGTCGTGGGTCCCACAACTCCCTACATCCCCATTTTTCCCTCCGTTTCACTTCAAACTTCCATATCTACTAGTGTTCGTGTGTGTGTGTGTTTGTGTTTGTGAGTGATTTGAAGTACGTAGTCCCTAGATCTAGCTTCGTGAGTTGTTGACGAGATCGTTGGTGTTGTACGCATGCTGTAGCACTATTAGCGAGTCTGTAGTCCTTAAGAAAAGAATTTGGCAAAGTAGAAATAGTTGGAGAGAAATCGTTACTTACTTATAAAAGGGCTAGAATAAATTAATTATTTACTGTTAATTATTTGTGGTTAATAATATTAACTTATGTTTGATCACATGAGCTTAATACGATGTTATTTGATGAGTAGTATGGTAAAAATAATTTTTATCTGATATATGTGAGAAACCAAAACTCACGTATATAGGGATTAAATTAATTAGCTCAACTGTTAGTGAAGTATATTCAATTATGATCAACACCGATCATATATAAATGTTATGTTAAACATTGAGTAATGTAATATAAATGTGATTTTTATCTAATGTTTGTAATATTGATTGAGTACACAACACCTATACTATAATCAGTGTTGACTGAAAATTGGTTGGACCTTAAATGGTTGTTGGATGTGCAATTTATTAATGATTATATATCAACTGTATATTTTTGCGCTAAAACCCCACATGGGTCTTGAGATGACATACATTTACACGTCTCTCGTGTGTGTATGTAAGCTAAATGGATATTGACGTAAACCCCACACGGGTATTGGGATGATATTTTTACACGTCTCCCAAGTGTGTATATAAGCCAATTGATTAAATAGCAAACCCCACATAGGTCTTGGGATGGCAGTAATTCACACGTCTCCCTTGTGTGTATGTAAGCTACATTATTGCAACGTAAACCCCACATGGGTATTGGGATGATATTTTTTCACATCTACCAAGTGTGTATATAAGCTAATTGATTGAATAGTAAAACCCACACGGGTTTGGGGAAGACAATTAATTTACACGTCTCCTTTGTGTGTAGACTATCAATCGGGTGAATTGACAGAACTGTATAAGCGTTATTTATTAAATTTAAGGCTTATATGGCATAGTGCAGTCTATGTGTGAATTGGATAATATTGTAAACCCCACATGGGTATTAGGGTGAAGATAAACACTGATCCGAAGCCCAAGTGTGTAGATGTGAATCGGGCGAAATGACAAAATTGCATAAGAGTTATTTATTAAATTTAAGGTTTATATGGTATAGTACACTTTGTATGTGAATTGAATGCAGAGTGATGGATGGTTGGATGTTATAACATACACTGTGGATAAATGAACAATAAAAACGAGTACTAGTTCATTGGTTAAGTCTTCATCGAGTAAAATGATTTTTCAAAGAATATTTATCAATATAAAAATAGTTGAAAAATCAAAGTTTGATTTAGACGTCCGATTTTGGATGGACACGATGAAAAAATATATTAATGAATTTCCGTTACTGTAGCAAATGATATTAAATTAATCTTCGTTCGATTTGGGTTTGTCGAAATTTCAATATGGAAATGAATAGTAAATTTCAAAAGGAAAATTCATTTAAGTTTTCTAGGTGATGTTTTAAAAGAAATTTCTTTTTGAAAGTTTCTTAGTTTTTTTATAATGAATGATAGGTAAATTGGGATTAAGAATATTAAAGTTAGAAAAATAATATTATTTTAGTCATTATAATATTATTTAAATGTTGTAATATTAAAATAAAAAAGTTGTGAGTTGAAATATTAAAATAGAAGTTTGGAAAATTATTATATATTTTTTAAATGATATATAAAATGATTTCGAAGCAATTCGACGTATTATATATATATATATACACACACACATACTCGTTGAATATTCAATGTGTCGCGAGCGGTGGTTCACGTTTTTGGCTTGTAACTTTGAGAACATACCGGAAGATCCGACCGTCGGATTTTCCCAAAATTAGAACTGTTGGGTTCTTTTTGAAAGGGTCTTTCAAATGGTAGTAAGAGATTTAAAATCTAACGGTTATATTTTGATAAATGTTTAATTCAGTTTGGAATGAAAACAACGCCATGTCCCATAATGACCTGTAATCGGAAATTATGGGTATGGACTATATATATAATAGTGTAAAATCATTATAAAGTATTATAAATTATTTCGAATCGATATAAACCAATTCCACATGGGTTGTAAATAATAAAAGTGGTTAAGTTGAATTTATCAATTTTTGTATAGAAATCTATATAATGAATTTTGAGAAAGAATTTGGAAATAAGAATCTTTGATTTGAATTGAATTCTTGAATAAACCTTTTCAAACAAGTTTATGAATCTAATTATAAAAGAAAAATAACTTAACCGATTTCGAAATAAAATTTTAAGTATGATGTAAGAGAACCAATTAAAGGAGACTTAATTGGTGGATCAATAATCCAAATACAGATTTGATTAGATCGGATTTGTTTTGATGTGAATTATTTGAAAAGACCAGGTTTAACCCATATCGAATAATTGAATGAGTCAAAGAGACTGAAGATGGTGCAAGACCGGACATCTTCATATCGAATGGATTACTGCTGATGCCTTGGATATGGGTAGCTCCCTTGAAGGGTTTATAGTGGCAGTTGTCCGGACATACTTGTTGATTGCCATATATGCGAGAGCCTCTCTCTCTCTTGTATTGGACATTTGGAATGAGGAATAAGGTGCCTCTGGTTTCGTTTAGACCCTGAACGACTTTGCAAACGGATTGTGTTTCTGACATTGTATTTCATTATGTATATTTGATTTTTCCCAAATATATATATATATATATCTTTTTAGTGGAGGAGAATTTATTCTCTTAGCTTAACACCCTTATTTGAGACGTACAAGCCCAGAGCTTATATATTAATAGACATAAGTTATGTAGCATGAATTGACAATGTGTCATGTTGAGATGCATGGATCAAAGATTTGGTTGAAAAGCAGAGCTTTGTGGATGATGATAAGCCTAACTTTGTGTATGATGTTAATTCATGAGCTTCATACCCCGGTATGAGTCAAAAAAGGGATAAGAGACAACATGGAGGACATGTGTTTCTTTCTAATTAGAAGTGATGCAATGGTATGGAGCCCAGGTGTAACGTCTCGGTATTTTAGCATTTTAATAATTAATTCATTTAATAATTTTAATATATTGGTTTGGTAATTTAAATGGTCTGAATTCAAATATTTTGAATATTTATATAAAATGAAAAATAGAGTAATAAAATTTATTTCCAAATAGTCGAAAATAGTAGAGTTTGCAATATTGTATAAATTGGGTAATATTAAATATTTAATGGAATTTATATTCATGTTATAATAACGAATATATTAATCAAACGACAATGGAACGTATTAATTATAATTCGAGCTCGTAATGTCGAGGTAGTTCGTAATATTGATTTTTGAACTTTAAATGACTATACAGGGTTCATTATAAGTCGAATTTCTTCAAAACAAGAAACATTTGAATTTGTTGAGTTATATTTTTCTAATGGAAGTGAAAAATCGAGATTTTGTCTTATAGATTGTAAGTCATGTCCAAATCAAATTTTCTAATAGTCGCTATGGAATCGTTTATAAGCCATAATGGTTTATTTAGTATAATTAAATATGATTTCGAATTTCAATAAGATTTTTAAGATGTATTTTTAATTTAATTTATAGAATTTTTCAGTAATTTTTTTTTTAGAAAATAAGCAACTTTTCCGTTTAACGTATCTTGCACCCTAAATCATCTCTTTTAGGGTTTCGAGAATAAATTAACTTATCTATATTATTATATTTTTGGGATCATGGCACATTGCTTAACATAATGATATTTTTATTTTTGGCCATATCGACTCGTACGTGAGCGGAGTTTTGCGTAACGGCATACCCTTAAACTTTATTTTATAAACTTAAACAAAAACATATATGTATAAGGACACGTTTTCTAACCTCCCCACATACACCTCCTATCATTTTTTATATCACTTCCACACAACTATAACCATTTTGTCATCCTAAAATAAAAACAAAAGGGAACCTACCCTAATCTTTTCCCGCAGTCTATGTTTCACGTACACACATGAGAATGAAAATAGAAATAAAAGAATGTCACCTATATCTAAATCTACCTTTACACTATCACCTAAAAGATACAAAGGCTACATCAAAACAAATCATGCAGTCTAAAACGTAACAATGTAAATGTTTGCAATTATTTGCGGTTTGGAACACTTTATTCGAAGTTTAACACAAAGGTATAAATTGTTTGTATGTCAGTATATGAATTAAAAAAGCTTCACCAACAACTTCATATGCTTCCTATTCTTAGTAGAAACAATATCAATAACTGTGAAGGAGGAAAAGATACCTAAAATTTCGCATTTTCATTTGCACTTATAGTTTCAAATATTTTCATGAATATTATATGTGAGTCAAGTTATTATAGTATTTTCCATATTCTTAGTTGGAAGAAAAAAACGCGCACAGCTTAGAAATTGCTTGCACGCAAATTTTTCAATATCTATAATTTATCAGCCACCTTATAAAGCTAATAGCGCACACACTGGTGTCATCTATATATCAGCTGCAAACCTATTAGTTATACTTCATTTAATACTTCAACTCAAGTGAACACTGCATCGTCTGTTCAAATCATACAACAAAACTGCCATGAAACTTCAAATCGCAAACCTAAGTTTTTGTTTCAGCTACACTATCACCTACTTCTTGAATGCCAAGGCAACCAAGCCTATATATACACACCAAGCTATTATCTTCTTTCATCTTTAAACAAAAGCTAGTTTAATGGTCTCCATTTCCTCGAACTGAAAAGTAAAACACGAGCAATCATTCAAAGCAACTCCAACGTTCCCTCTCCTCTATTCATCATGTAAAACCAAAATCAAAAAGAAAAAAATATAAAAAAAAACCATGGTATGTGAATTGCATTTGGTGTAACAACAGTATAATTATGTTAGTGGGTAAAAGGCTTCCTTGGTTATGGGTTGACTTGGTTTCCTGAAAACCGAGTAGTAAGAGAGGGGAGTAGCAAGAAATGGAAGGAGAAAAGGCAGTAAAAAGGAAAGAAGGGGTAATGAACGGAAAGGTGGTAGGTAGAGAAAGGAAAGGATAAAGTGTCACTGGAGCTTGGTTTGGGTGCATGTGTTAATATGAGTGGAGACTTTAGCATTGAATTTTGTGCAAGGATGGAGAGTATAGCGAGCAGGAATTTTGGCAATGGAGTAGAGTTTGGAGCGGTTTCGGACCACTGTTGCACTGCATGAGGTTGATGAACCCGGAGATGGAGTCTGGTATGGGCTACAAGTGATGGGGTGGAAGTAGAAGAGCTCGGGACGGTGATCGTAATTGTGGTGATCTTGTGCAAAACGACAGAGCTACGTGAGAGTAGGGATTTTTCAAAGATCGGTCATGGCCATGATGGTTTGCTGGTAATATATGTCTGTAGCTCGCGGTTAAAACCTGAAGAGGAAGAAGGTTACATTTGTAATCGGGTTGGGTGCACAGAAAAGATGTTTTATACGGGTAAAGCCCGTTTCAAATTAAAGTTTAAGTTTTATTTAGTTTATATATATATATATATATATATATATATATATATATAAGTCTTGCAAATGTTATATCTCGCTCGTACGTGGTCAGATTTACGAAAGGTTAATCACGTTGGAATCGTAGAATCAAAGACTACAAAGTAAAGCTGGTTCGAGACGATTTGGAGTTCGTTACAATTTATGGTGAAATTAAACGCTCGATCAAATCTATCGGTTGTTAATTGTTATTTAGTGATTAACGACCAAGGTGAGTAAACTCTCTAACTCTATCCATTTTTATAATTTCATAAACGTTATTCATTATTGATAAATAACGGTTGAATGTTTGTGTGATGATTGTTTGGTTGATTTGCTAATTAATTGATTGAAATAACATATATAGTTATATATATATATATATAAAAATCGTTGATTAAATACCGAATCTATTTATTTTTATATTTCCTGTAAATATGAAATTGGGTTTTATATATATTGATTAACATCTGTGGATGTAGGGAAACAGCTGGTTGAGGGATCCAACTGAATTCCTCAACAATTTTATTGTTGTTTTCGTATGTTGCATTATATGATGTGACAAATAATCTTGTTTTGATTATTGTGTGTTTTGGGATGTTTGAATAACATTGACCTGAAATAATTGGAATTCAAATACCGTGAAATATATTCAAATATATTGGAAAAGAATTTGGGGTTCCAATAACTTGTTTTAATCATAATAAAACAAGTAGTTTGATTTATTAACGATATTTTTAAAAGGGAATCAAATAATTATTTTTAAATAATTATTGTTAAATAATCCATGAATGTTAATTTAAAAATGAGTAATGGAAAGGGAAATTGTTAAATTTATTTTAAGGTTCGAAATGTGAATATGAGTTGAATTCAACTATAAGGATTTGTAATTTTAATTCGATGACGTCGAATGTTATTAAAGTAACTTATTTTTAGAAATTTGATATTGCATAATTTGGAAATTGACAAGATAATAAATATTGGTTTGTAACCAATAATTTATAATTGAATATATATTCGAGATTTAGTTATAACTTGTAAATGGAGTGTATGAGATGAAGTGTGAAGTATGATTTATGAAATAATTCGATATGCGGAATTTTTAACTGAAATGGTATTTACTATAAAAATCAAGAATAGATTGATATAATCAGTCCAAATTTCTATACAGAAATAATATTCACATTTTAAAGTGAATAATGATTTAAAAGCAAACGTTTTGCAAATTGGAATGGTGATAAAAGGAAATTGATAAATATTTGAAGTGATAAATTAAAAAAGAATTTAGAAGTTTATTTGACCTGAAATGATGAATTTCTTCTGACGTGCAGAATGTTAATCGTATATAAATTATTCGAAAGGAAGCCATACGTTGAAATTCAATTATATTGAATTCAAGAAAGTGATATTTACTTCCTATTTTTAAATGAAGATTATTTATTTATGTAGTTACTATAATATTATTTATTTATTCAAAGTAACAAATCAAATTTATATTTTTAAGTTAAATATTTTGGAAACATGAATTATAGTACTATCATTATAATCAATATTCTCCGTAGAAGAAGTGGATTCGTAAACCGAGTCCGAGAGTTGCAAAAGAAATAATTTGATTAAGAAATAGTATTAAGGAAATTAGAAACTGATGGGAGATTAGTTAAGTTGAATGGCTTTCTAGGTGTCAATCTGGTGTTGGTTTCGGCCTTCAGGGTTGATACTTAGGGATTTATTCTCTTACTAGTTTACGATTAGGGACTAATGGATGTGAAGTAATAGTGACGCGTGAATAAGATATGGAAATGTTTTCCAATGTTAATAATGTATATTTTAGAAATACGGGAAATATGGAGTTGCAAATGTATGGTAACGTTTTTCCAAGAAATTGTGAGAAGGTAAGCGAGTTGGGAAAATATTTGGGTAAAGATATGTAAGGTAAATTTGGAAATGAAATGATTATTGATAAATCTATTTAAAGGGGCTCAGTGTGATTGATGATTGATCGCTAAGATTTCCATTTAGAAATACGATCGTTGTTTGTATGTATGTTTTCCTTTGATATTTAAATAACCGACTATCAAAGTTTTTGACCATTTTTCTATTGTCAACATGGAGAGACTGGGATCAAATTTATTATCTGAAAACCACTCTGTATGGGCACTAGCATTGCAAATCAAATAAGATGAAGTTTATGCAAGGGTTGTTCTGGCAATCCTACGTAGAAATTGCCTAAGATGGATTTACATAATAGAACCTACGGTTTGCCCAGTCCCAAGACAACGTATATGGACGAATGTCTAACAGAATATATCTAATAGATCGCGTAAGTTGATCTCTTCAAATGTATTCACGTTTGGTGGTGGAGGATTCATTTCTCTTAGCTTTATACCTATGATATTTTTGGGAAAATCAATTTGTGATTTGGCGGGTATGACGATGTGACATTCAAAGTAAGTGAAGGTGTAATGTGTCAAAGGATACGCTATGACCTCAAGCCTCATCAACCGGGAAATGAAAAAAATCGGGCAGGCAACATTACTAAGTGGGTTGCACCCAATTAGGGTATTTTGTCACCAGCTAGAGAATATTCATATTTGTTACTTCTTTTCATTTCTGTACCTCCTGGGAACGATTATGTTGGTACACCAACCGTAAGGTGATAATATATTCGGAACATTCAAGCGCAATGAATGGCCGGGCATGCGTGGCTGAGTTGCAAGATGTTCTTGTTAGACTCCCGTGTATCCCCTCTAGAGTACACTGATCGGAAGATGGTTCCATACCTTGTTATAGTTGGAAATCCTTTACCGATAAGAGCCCACGTTTTCGATTGTATATTATGTATGTGGAATGTGAGATGCAAGCGTTCTGCTAGATTGTTATTTACTTATATTAGACACTATTATAATACCAGAATAATATTGCTTTACAAGAATGTTTTGGGTTATCGTAAGGTAAAAACCATCCGTGTTTATGTGTGGATCGGTCTTATGATTATCCTTTATTTTGAAAAGGGTTTTGAAAAGTTAAACCAAGTAGTTGGAGTTTACTCACACCAGTCCCATAATAACCCATAGTTTTTTTGTTTTACCCTAAAATCTTGGGTGCCCAAATTTGTACGGGTAGTCAAGTAGTTGGGATTTTACAGATATACCTGGAAGAGCTTGGAGCAGGAGGCTTCAACATTAGTTACATATAAAGTTTATTCCCGCTGTGATGTTATGAGTTGTACTCTGAAATGGTATGTATATATAGATATATGTTTGTTTTTCAAAATTTATGTTGTATAATATATTTTATTCATTCCATTGTGAGATTCCTATTTATTCTGATTCTGCTCAGTTGTGTTCTTCTTCTTCTATTCTTTCTTTCTTTCTTTCTATTTCTCACCCTCTAACTTCTTTCTATTAATGATCTGGTATTTCCGATGCTTGAATAGTCAACATGGGTTTTATGTTGATTTTAAGGGTCGAAAATCCTTGTTCGTTATATTAGGAAATTTCACTTATGTGGATGTTGGAATCGAGGCATCTCGGATATGGCCGCACAAGGCCATGGTTGACGGACAGAGCATGGTCGACGAAAAGACCAAGAGGTCCAATGGGACCGAGAAACGTATTATTCAGGCATAACCAATAGGCGACGTTCTACTGACCGACCCTGCGGCTCTAAGGGTTCACCAGAGTTTAAATCCTGGGCATCTTGCTAGAGATGGTCCGAATCGGTTTGAGGAAAGATCCCTTGCCTCGACTCATGATGGAAATCCGAATTCCAATATGCGATTTTATGGTTTTAATTGTATACTTATGACGACATAATAAGATGGGGTATTATGTCATCTAAGATTGATACATTTATTTTTGAAGTTTCTTTAAAACACTTAGACCCTAGAAATAATATCAAATGATTTTTCTTTTCCTCATATCAAGCATGTTTGGCCATTATAAGGCAAAACTCTATCCTCCGGCTTGCGTTGCATTTTGTGATGGGACCTGAGTCTTATAACGGCTTCAATTTTCGAAAAGCATTGCACTATTTTTTTCCTTTTAAATGCATGGCGTTTGTGTGGAGAAAACTATTCCATGTCATACGGCGTGGTCCTATGATGTGTTTATTTTTAAACATGTTAAGTTAACTATAGGGCTACTCATACTAGTCCCATGACTGACTCATAGTTTGTGTTTCCCGCCTATAATTTTTACACAGGCATCCAAGTGAACAGGTTTAGCTTGCTTTCTTTTGGAATGTGTACTGGAGCTTCTGTAACTATTTTGGACTTGGAGCTAAAGATAGAACTTATATATATATATATTTATTTTAAACTTTTCATGACTCTCCTATGTTAATTATCTTTGATTCCGCTGTGTACTATTTGCTATCTGAAACTTGTCATGTACTAAGTATGATCCTGCAATGATGTGTAACTCTGATGATATTTATTTTTGCCATTGTAAAATGATGTAAATTATTCTCTAGTGTAATATATATGCTATGTTCTATGATCTGCGGATGTTTTTAATTTGTTATATTCCAACAAATATCCATTTCGCCTGGGATCAGGGTTTGGGTTGTCACAAATTCTGTCCTTATTAAACTTACACGATTCTTTTTAACTAAATCTATTCAATTACTTAAGTTAAATTTAGTATTAAAATTATTATTTACACATTTCATATTTGATATCTCTTTTTTGTTAAATCACTTCAACTTCATAATCCAAATTGAATTCCATTCAAATCAACATTGGTACATTTGGTTGATTATCAATAATATAATTATTTGAAAAAATATATTTTTTAACAAATTCTGGAAACCGTTTAGCTGGGCTATTAACATAATATAAAAATAATTTTGTATTCAATTACAAATGCGCACTCTCATATATATACACTCAAACTCAATCTAAGGTATTGTTAACCCCATCCCTATTGAGTTACGCCACTGAGCCAAGGTTATGACTAAACCTTATGCTCTAATACCACTATAATGACCCGGTGGAATTCGATGCTCAAATTCCGACAATTATACATTATCTTGTATTTACTTACCAAAATTCAAGTATTGAAAACCTAGATAGTTAATAGAAAGAAACTAGAGGGTGAGAAGTAGAAAGAAATAAATATTATAAAAGAAGAAGAAGAAAACCAATACTACAGAATTAGAGTAGAAATAGAACCTCACAGCGGAAGGAATAAAATATAATATATCAAAAACCCTTTACACAAAGAGAAAACTGTATATATCTAATTATACAAATAGAGTACACAACCAAATCAGATTATAACATCTGATGAATACAACACACATAGCAAAAATAAATTAATACCAGTAAATATGGAATTATGTCTCAACTCTAGCTTATCTCCTGAGGCTCCAAGCGAAACCTAACCTAGAAAATATTCTCAATCTAACCCGAGCACATTTTGATGCAAAGCGAAATCAATCCAGATCGGTCTGGAATAATTTTAGTGATAAATTCATATCACAAACAGCTAGCTTAACTTTTAGAAAATCATTTGGAAGAATGGAACTCTCGTAAGATACAACCACACATAAACATGGCATATGTTTTTACCTTACAATAACCAAATCACTTTTTATAATAAAATCTAGTGATATTATAATAATGTCTATCAATCCACAAATAAATAAGGAATATAGCTGGAAAGCTTGCATCTCACTTTCCAACATATATGGTATACAACTAAAAACATACGACTCATATTGGAGTTTGGATTTCCAACATGACAAAGTATGGAACCACCTCCCGATCGGTGTTCTCTATAGAGGAAACACTGGGGTTCAACAAGAACATCTTACAAACCCGGCCATTCATGATCGGCCATTCATTCAACTTGAGTGTACCGAATATATTTTCACCAACGGTTGGGCCCATACCACCATTTTACAAAAGGATACATAAGCGACAACAAATGTAACAAATGAATTTTCTCTATATGGTGATAGTACACCCTAATGGGAATGACCCATATAGCCATGTTGGCTGCCCAATTTCTGTCATTCCCCGGTTCATGAGGCTTGAGGTCAAGACTACCTTTTAGAACATCACATCATCATTCACATTGAATGTCACATTGTCAGATCCATCAAATCACTAATTTATTTGCACAAATACACTCTGAGTGTTAAGCTAAAGAAGTTTCCTTCTTCGCCACCAAACATTGTTTATTTGTAAAAATCAACGTATTTGATTCTTAGGAAATACCCTTTCACACATTCGACCATGCAAGTCATCTAGGAATAGGAGGAACCTAAGGCACTCTCCTACCACATCCTATATAAGAATTACCTCAAGGATCAGTAGCGAGTAGTCCTTGCAATCCGAAGATTTCAATCACGATAGAAACAACGCGGAAATATCTCTGGTTGTAAGTCAGAGAAATTCAGCAAGTAGTTCATCCACTCATGAAGATCCACGATCTTCAATTTTCCACCTTTATAAGCATCCCTGCATGTTAGTTTTCAAACACAAAGTTGGTACGAAGTGGTTTTGGGTCCAGTTCCCATCCCGGTCGCTTCAAACTAACACGTTAAAAGTCAAAAGGGATATTTATTTGATAGTCGGTTCTTTAACTATCAAATCAAATAATATAAATAAGTATATCGATAGCTCAAGCCTTTTTAATCAAAACCATTCATTAAAATATTCTAAATTAAATCATTCTTAAAATTATTTCATCGATTCAAAATTGATTCCATTTACTCATCTTAACAAATCTCTCCTGTTTTTGTTACCTTGAAAACATAACCATTCACTTGTTTCTTCATAATAGGCGTATTCACAAAACCCACTTCTTTATTTCCTTTATCATGAAAATATTGCTATATTTTCATGAAAACCTCTTTTAATTCCTTTACTTTGGAAATATCACTATATATACTTATCTAATTAGTATAGGGCTCATCACCAAATCCTAAATGGACCAAAATAATGTTATGTGACATACTAATTAATATATATACCAGTAGTTTCATATAACTTCAAACTTTTCAAACTAAAATTTACAACTTTACTTATGGAAACAATAATTCAATTTCCAACATCCATTTCCGTTTCAAACCAATATAACTTCTTGTTTCATATCTTCGTAAATCCATAGCTGTTAACTTATCCTTTTGAATAAGTGCCTTTACAAAACCATATTATTTTCATTATTTAGAAAATAGTGATATATACTTAATCAAATGATATAAGTATAGTCACACATCTTAATTGGGCCAACAATATCAAGTAATACATTATTACTATAAAACACAATGGTTTCATTTCAATTTCTGAACTTTGCAAATAAACTTGCAATATCTTTCGTATGGAAAAATAAATTATTTCCAACATCCCTTACCATTTCCAACTAGTACTGTCCCTTGATAATAGTGAAGTCATCCAAGTTGGAGTATTTTATTTAACTCTTAGACCTTGATCGAGAGCGTTCTTATCTCAATATAAATAAAAGTTCGAAACTCAAAAGCTGATATTAATTAAAATATCATAAATATCTCATTTTCTATTTCATCTAAATTATGGCTTTGTAAACCATTCCTTACTTTTGAAAATCTCTTTCAATATTAACCATTTTTACTTAATTCATTGATTAAGTAAATTATTTGTTAAAACCAATTTCTTAATTTAAAACTTTTTATATAATTTTATTTATAACTTCAATTATATTACAATAACCCATTTACCAAATCCTTTGCTTAAAATCATTTAACATCTTGTTATAAAATTTCACTTGGATTTTATAACTAAAATCCAATTAACTCCTTTCTTTTATGGTTTTGAAATTTTTCTTTAAATTACAACATTTCATTTAATTCAATTCTCAAGTAAACGTCGATTTTAAAATCATCGCCTTAACCTTAAACCTCTTTTATAAACTTTATTTATAAAACTTGGATTTGTTTATAAAATCCTTTTATATAACCCTTTAGCAGATTCAACTAAAAACTTATCACAAACTTGATTACCTTCTTAAATGGTTTCAATTTAAAAGGTAATCCCTTCAATCATTATTAATTAAAATAATAATTAACTTCAACATTGACTAAAGTAAACAGAATTTACTTCATTATTAACTAATGTAGAAGCTATTAACTTCTTAATTTACTAAAGATAGAATAGTTAACCCCCTTTTAAAAGGTTATTAAAATAATAATTTACCTTATTTATACTAAATAACTCGATAATCTCTTACAACACAATTAATTAAAATATTAATTAACTTTTAAGAATACTAATTAAGTTTAACGACCGTTTGTTAAAACTATTTTTATTAGATAAATTAAAATATAAATCAAACTAATAACTAATTTCGATTCAAACAGTCGACTTAGTCAACTTGAAACATCAGTTAACTTGTTAATTGATTTCCACTTATCTTTCTCTTAATTAATAACTTAATTAATTTGATATAATCTTGTTTAATTGTTTCCTTAAAAAAAATTATCCCAAATCATTAACCCTAAGGTAAATTCTTAATTTTACTTGCTTACAAAACTCATAAAAGCATAAGAATTTGCTAAAGCATTTTATAATACCACTATAAAATACAACTATAAATATTGATTCATTTATAAAACTTATATAAAACTATAATTTAAAACCTTGCTTTAGTTATAAAAATAAATTTTATAACTAATTTTTTTTCAATTAGCCTAACATCAAATCAACGTCTCATAAAGATGGATTTTAGGCTATTTTTTACCAATCACTTAATCAATACTGTCTGTTGATTGAAACACAACGACGTTGAATTTCAATTCAACAATCATCATTCAAACATGTTTTAACGTTACTAAACAATCATCATCCAAACAGGTTTTATGAAACGACCCGAACTTCCCCGGTGAGGAAAGCCCGGATTGAGTCGAGAACAAGCCACAACAGAACGCAGACAGAAGAACATTTCATTGTATATTACAACAATTCCATCAGAATACTAGAATAAACAGAGTATAAATGAATAAAATACATTCGATAAATATCAGAGATTACAATACATTACATAGCAGCGGAAAATAATACAAAATACCACTGAAGAAGATACACGGATACAAAGCTTTCCGGATATCGTTCCAGCTGTAAACCAGGTTCCTGTGAATATAAATCTGCAAAACCCAAAACTACTAGCTGCTGTGTCGAAAATAAGGGCACCCAGAGTTTAGGTTAAAACAATAAACTCCAGGTCAGTCATGGGACTAGTGTGAGAACTAAAACAGTTATTAATCTTTATTTTAGAGTTAGGTAAATCAAGGGACCACGCCGTATAACACGGAACGGGTTTCCTCCCAAGAATACCAGTGCATAAAACAACAGTGCATTTTGGAAAAATGAAGCTATTATAAGACCCAGGTCCTATCACACAATGCAATGTAAGCCTGGGATAGGGTTTTCCCTTATAATAGCCAAACATGCTTAGTACGTTTAAAACAAATCATTTGATAATACTATAAGTGCATAGTGTATAAAACAACTTCAAATCATAAGTATCAATCATAGACGGCATGGGTACCATATATCATGTCGCCATACAAGGCTCTACAATCAAAACCGCAAATGTCACGTATTTGGAAATTGGATTTCCGTCTGTGAACCGAGGCAAAAGATAGTCCTCTACCGAATTCGAGATGCTCTAGCCCGTGTCTCAGGCAAGTACTCAGTCAAGCTATTGGATCGTCAGGGTCGGTCCACCGATGTGGATTAAAATGCCTGAACACTGCGATTCCCCACCCTATGGGGTGTCAATGAGCCAACGAATGACTCTGTCGGTACCGGATCGACCGATATATCTGAGGCGCCTCGCAACAGCAACAACCACATAAGTCAAACTCGTCAGGGCGTGTAAAACCACTGACGCCACTTCTAGCTAGAAGGAAACGCATGTCCTCCCTGAGGTCCTCTCCCGTTTTTGGTTCACAACCGGGGTGTGAGGCTCGCGAATTCACGTTACACAAAGCTGTGCCACACAGGCTGTGCTTTGATCATCACCCACAAGACTTTGCTTTTCAACAGAAGCCTTGATCATATAGCCACTTAGGCATGCCACACAGGCAATTCACTCCATGCGTTTGATATCCATAATATATAACCTCTGAGCTCGTACGTCTCAGAGAAGGGCATTAAGCAAGAGAATAAATTCTCCGCCGCCAAACAGATATATATTTAATAGAAATCAATCACATAGAAAAAAATCCAATGTCAGACACACATTCCATTTACAAGTCCGTTCTAGGTCTGAACGAAACCGGAGGCACCTAGTACCCTGCATATCCATCGATCTCCAAGTACGTCTGGACGACCACTAACTGATTCCCTCCTCTTGGGTGTACGGCCCAATCAAGATCATCAGAAATCACCCAAACGACGTGAAGACCTCCGGTCTTCCACCACCGTCTTCATCCTCGACACCACGTCGAATCAGTTATTCAGAATGGGTTAAACCCGGTCTTTCTGAATAACTCGCGTATATAATAAACAAGTGTTACACAAATAGAACATACGCCTCATTCCAATTCAGAATATTATTTTATTAAAATATTCATACACTTTGGGAAAGCTTCCCATTAATTTTATCAAAGATAAATTCTTTAAATTTATTCTTTAATCTTCTTTGAATATCAATTCAAACTAGACGGGATTAGCGAACCACTCCGAAGTAATCATTTATTTTATTTCCCAATCCTAACCTATTCATCCCATGAAGTAAAACTGGTCATACTTCCTATCTAACACCACAGTGTTATCGGTAAATTCAATTACCATTTCACATTCAAATCTAATTAAACATTTAACTATCGCCTGGAGTAAATCTAGTGATACTTCATTCTCGATTATTTCAATCTAATTAAAGATTCATTAAAACTCCACTTAGTTTTAATCTTTAACTGGGTTAAAGAATCAGTGTCATTTAAAACACGGTTCACGATAAACCCAAAATCACATTCCATTAATTATCAGGTTAAAGAACAAGTGTTATTTAAAACACTGTTCATGATAAACCCAAAAATCAATACCAATTCAATTCCAATTAAATATTATTTAATTGGCACACTTCATTAAATCTAAATAAAAAGATTTAATCTTTTTCTCAACTGGCCTTAAGAACAGTGTTAATGAAGACACCATTCAAGACAAACCCAAATCACATTTGATATTAAATACAATGCTCTAAATAGAAAATATACCGGCTTATATTCAATATCAAATTCTATGACCAACAAATATCGTATTGGAAATAACGATATGTATATATCTATCAAATTTCCATAACAATATCTGTATAATCACGAAATCCAACATCGAAATATTCCGAAGACCATTTCGATTCAAATCCATTCCAATGCAATTATTGGAAATTCTGGTTATTTTCAAAACCATTTCAAATTCAATTTATTTATTTTAAAAATAAATAAATTATTATTCTAGTTCAAAACTAGTTCATTTCGATAAAAATCTATTTTTATCTTTTCAAATATGGAGTTTTTCATCCTAATTCTTCACAAATCATTTCTTATGATTTTACACAAATTACTACTATTTTTAATAATTTTATCAAGGCCCGTACAGTCGATTTCCATCAACGGCTATCGAACTGCACTTACAGCGACCTTTTCCAAATTTGATTTGGTCATAATTCCAAATCCAACCGTTAGATTTCTAATTTCTAACATTTGTTAGAAAGCTCTTTTCGATACGAACCCAACGGTTCCGGTTTTAGGAGAATCCGACGGTCGGATTTCCCGCAACGTCCATTCGAAGTCAATGGTCGAAATTCGCGAACTGCCGCAGCGCGGCGCGTTCTATTCAGGCCATTATATTATATATATAATATATACTTCACCGATTTCCCTTTAAAACGTATTTTATAAATCGTTTTAAATTCATTTTCAAAACGATTTCAACTTCCTTTTCAAATTCAAATCAAAATCGAATTTTTCAATATAAATTCGTTTTAATTTCATTTCAAATCGATTTCAATTTGAATCGATGTCAATTCAATTTCAATTCATTTAAATTCAATTCAAAATGATTTCGTTTCTATTTCAATTTAATTCGAATTTCAATTCAATTTCAATTCGAATTCAATTCTATTCAATTTCAATTCGTTTTCAATTCAATTTCAATTGGAATCCAATTCTATTCAATTCAAATTCATTTTCAATTCGAATTCAATTCAATTTCAATTTGTTTTCAATTCGAATTCAATTCTATTCAATATAATTCGAATTTCAATTCTTTTCACTATAATTCGAATTTCAATTTACTTTCAATATTCATTGAAAAATGAATAAAATCGATAGAAATATCGTTCGCGTCAAAATGGCGTCAATCTAATCAACATAGCTTCATATATTTCTATTTTCAAATATTCTATTTCAAATATTTCTTTTTCAAATATTTCTTTTTCAAATATTTCTTTTTCAAAACTGGAATGAGGCCCAATCAATTACCATATAATGTTAATATATGGATTTTCTACAACACATGTATAAAATAACAACGATAAATAATCAACCATCATCTAGAGTGCACCACACAACTGCATAAGCATTAAATGTAAATAATTAACGCTTACACAGTCTGTCGACCAATCAATCGATATACAACTAAACAATCGGGATTAGTGTACATCAAATATCATCCCAATACCCGTGTGGGGTTTCAAACAATCAAACACAGATTTTATTTGTGTAGTTGGGCGATGTGTAAAATTTATCGTCCCAATCAATATCAATCAAATGTGTGTATATAAACAAATCCTTCGATTTGTTTATATTTATTTCAGTTTAAATACACGTTAAAAAATTCTATTTTTAACTATAAAATATTTTTAACTATATAAATATTTTATTTCATTTCACATCACATCACACAATCAACTACACATCAAAATCAAACAAACAAGCATACAAGTCGTCCATGGTATGTGGACGACGGGTGTCGGGTGCTACTAAACACCGTCTGCATCCTAGTATATATTTTTAACTAGAAAACAAAATTAAAAGGTGAGAAGTTCTCATAGAGGGTTCCACTCCGCCATGCTTTGCTGTTGAACTGCTGAACCGTCTGGATTCCTTTGAAATTCCACTGCAGTTCTTTTCCCGCTGTTTATAATAAAAATTATATTTTTATCACTTCATCCTAATCAATAAAAATCATATTTTTATTTCTTCTTCATTATATATAAAAATTATATTTTTATATTTCTACTTCATATATAAAGATCGAATTTTTATTTCATCGCTATAAAAATCCCATTTTTATTTCAACATATATATAATAAAAATCAGATTTTTATTTCGCTATACATATAAAGATCAAATCTTTAATTTGCTACTCACATAAAAATCGAATTTTTATTATCATACTTATATAAAAATCATATTTTTAATATGCCACTAGTATAAAAATTATATTTTTAACCTTTCTATATTATAAAAATTATATTTTTAACTTCTACATTATATAAAAATTATATCTTTATAATCTATCTCTACTTTATAAAAATCATATTTTTATAATCTCTAAAGATTATATTTTTACACGTCAAAAGCCATATTTTAATATACAGAAATATCATATCTTTTTAACTTTAAAAATTTAATCTTTATACTTTTAAAAATATAATCTTTTTAACTGTCTATATAAAATAAAAATCCTATATTTTCTTTCTAATAAACTAATTGCCTTAGTTATAGAAATAAAAAACAACTAAAAAGAAAATGATGAAATAAAGCTAAATAAAGGAAAGAAGGGCTTACATTGAATTGGAGAGGAGGGGGGAGGGGTTTGGTTGCTGCAGTCGCAAGGGGGGTGGCGCTAGGGCTCCGGCGGTGGCTTCGGTGCTGGAGGGGGGTCTAGGGCTCGCGCGAGGTCTGGGTCGCGTTGAAGAGGAGAGAGAGGGGAAGAGGGAGGAGAGAGAGAGGCGGAGCGGGGTGGAGGCGCGCGCCTGGCGCGACGGCGCGATGAACGGGGGGAGGGGGGTGTTGCCGATCGTCGGGGTGGGTGGTGGGGGGAGGGGGTTTCTCAATTTGGAAAATAGAACGGGGGGGGGGGGTTGACTGAATGAATTGAGATGGGGGTTATTGAAAAATATATATATATATAATTTAATTATATTTTAATTTCCAAAAGCAACTTTTATTTTTGACCTCTAAACGAGGCCCACCGCCTGTCGTCCATAGCTAATTATCCTCATTCCGAACACAATGGGATATGTAGCGTAAACTGATTCGATCGTTTCGATCAGTTTTCGTCAAAATCAACATATAACTCTATATATTGAATTTGAACGCGCATTTGCTTGCATATACATGTACTTACATCCACATACGAACTCGAAAAATTCCAGAAAAAATATTTTTTGGCTTCGTATTGAAGATACGGTCCTAACAAAACCAATTTTGTCAAATTCTGAGACCGTTTGAAAAATGGCCATTTTCCAGTCGATTAAAATCAACCGAAACTGGTCAAACGTGTTTTCCTTTGCCACGCTCACATATTGATTCGAAAAATTACGAAAATTCGAATCTAGCAATAAATTGACATCACGGATCCAACAAAAGTGGTTTCGTCGAAATCCGAGGTCGTTTGCAAAATTTCCATTTTTAATTGCCGAAATTCCATAGCGACTATTCTGAATTTTCAACTGGACATAACTTTTTATCCCCGCTATGAAATTTTGATTTTTCGGATTCGTTGGAAAGATATTCTCAATTAGATTCAAATATTTTTATTTCACTAAAATCCGGTTTACTTTGAATCCTATACATTCATTTGAATTTTGAAATCGAATTATCGAACTACCGCGCCATTTTCAATTCCTTTTATATATATAAATAATTTTTATATTCTAATGACGATCTATATAAATATATACGTTCGAATTCTATTCAAAATAAATTTCTCGTCGTTATTATTTAAAATAATTCCTTTTAAATAATCAAAATTCATTAAAATTGCCAAAATAAAAATTTTAAATTGGCTCAGAATTTCCGGGTTATTACAATCTCCCCCACTTAAAACTTTTCATCCCCGAAAAGGAACGAAGCCGAAAGTTGTTTCACTAATCAACTCAACTTTCACTATCTTCAATACGGCTTAAGTTCTTCAACTTTTCAATTTCTAAGAACTTTTCAAAATTTTCAAAAATTTGGCTAACACCCTAAATTTTCGAAAATTTTCGCCCTAACCTCCCCTGCACCGAGGACTTCGGGATATTTCATATAGCCTCCCATGGCCTTCTTCAATCCAAAAGAAAAAGAAAAAGCCAAGCGGCTAGCCAATCGGCTCACAAAATCACCCAAAACTCAAGAAATACAATAAACATGTACCTATTTGTCGGGCAAACAATTTTATTCCTCTTCTCTAGCCTCTTTGCTATGACCTGTTCAATAGATATACATGTACTATTCATGCAAATGCGACTAATTTTCAATACAATTCACTGTTTGGTTCAATTTGGCTATAGGGCACTAATTTTAATTAATCAACCAATAATCAACAACACAACCATCAATCAATTAGTTGATTAGCTTTTCAAATTCATAACTTTGATATATAGTCAAAAATCATATTTTTGATGCCAAATCACAACAATAGGCCCTATATAATTTTGGTTCTCACACCAGTTTAATGGAAATATATAAATATCACACCTTCGAAACTCAAACACAAATACTGATGATGTCGCGACATCACCAGAATTATCCCTGAGCGACTACACTGCGATTTTATATCTATCCACTATATTAAAACTTTGAATACCCGTGGATCAGACGTATATGCAAAATCTTTATATACTGGACTGTCCAAATCAATATAAATTAAATAATCAAATACGAATAATTGATTTAAATTTTCAAAACAAAATTTGTTTTCACTTTTATTTCAAAAATACTACCCTTCACACTCGTTCTAGGATACTATTGATCCTATCTCTAACGAGTCATCCTCGTTGGATATTACTAATCCAATCTCTAATGAATTCTTTCATTTGGTTCTAACGTGTCTTGTTCTCTGAGTTTTGTAAACCAAAGCTCTGATACCACGATGAAACGACCCGAACTTCCCCAGTTAGGAAAGCCCGGATTGAGTCGAGAACAAGCCACAACAGAACGTAAACGGAAGAACATTTCATTGTATATTACAACAATTCCATCAGAATACTAGAATAAACAGAGTATAAATGAATAAAACACATTCGATAAATATCAGAGATTACAATACATTACATATCAGCGGAAAATAATAAAAAATACAATTGAAGAAGATACACGGATGCAAAGCTTTTCGGATATCGTTCCAGCTGTAAACCAGGTTCCTGTGAATATAAATCTGCAAAACCCAAAACTACTAGCTGCCCATGTCGAAAATAAGGGCACCAGAGTTTAGGTTAAAACAATAAACTCCAGGTCAGTCATGGGACTGGTGTGAGAACTAAAACAGTTATTAATCTTTATTTTAGAGTTAGGTAAATCAAGGGACCACGCCATATAACACGGAACGGGTTTCCTCCCAAGAATACCAGTGCGTAAAACAACCGCGCAATGCCTTTTGAAAAAATGAAGCTATTATAAGACCCATGTCCTATCACACAATGCAACGCAAGCCTAGGGATAGGGTTTTCCCTTATAATAGCCAAACATGCTTAGTACGTTTAAAACAAATCATTTGATACTACTATAAGTGCATAGTGTACAAAATAACTTCAAATCATAAGTATCAATCATAGACGGCATGGGTACCATATATCATGTCGCCATACTAGGCTCTACAATCAAAACCGCAAATGTCACGTATTTGGAAATTGGATTTCCGTCTATGAACCGAGGAAAAAGATAGTCCTCTACCGAATTCGAGATGCTCTAGCCTATGTCTCAGGTAAGTACTTAGTCAATCCTTTGGATCGTCAGGGCCGGTCCATCGATGTGGATTAAAATGCCTGAACACTGCATTTCCCCACCCTATGGGGTGTCAATGAGCCAACGAATGACTCCATCGGTCCCGGATCGACCGATATATCCGAGGCGCCTCGCAACAGCAACAACCACATAAGTCAAACTCGTTAGGGCGTGTAAAACCACTGACGCCACTTCTAGCTAGAAGGAAACGCATGTCCTCCCTGAGGTCCTCTCCCGTTTTTGGTTCACAACCGGGGTGTGAGGCTTGCGAATTCACATTACACAAAGCTGTGCCACACAGGCTGTGCTTTGATCATCACCCACAAGACTTTGCTTTTCAACAGAAGCCTTGATCATATTGCCACTTAGGCATGCCACACAAGCAATTCACTCCTTTCGTTTGATATCCATCAATATATAACCTCTGAGCTCGTACGTCTCAGAGAAGGGCATTAAGCAAGAGAATAAATTCTCCGCTGCCAAACAGATATATATTTAATAGAAATCAATCACACAGAATAAAACCCAATGTCAGACACACAGTCCATTTACAAGTCCGTTGTGGGTCTGAACGAAACCGGAGGCACCTAGTACCCCGCATATCCATCGATCTCCAAGTACGTTTGGACGACCACTAACTGATTCCCTCCTCTTGGGTGTACGGCTCAATCAAGATCATCAGTAATCACCCAAAAAACGTGAAAACCTCCGGTCTTCAACCACTATCTTCATCCTCGACACCACGTCGAATCAGTTATTCAGAATGGGATAAACCCAGTCTTTCTGAATAACTCGCATATATAATAAACAAGTGTTACACAAATACAACATATGCCTCATTCCAATTCAGAATATTCTTTTATTTAAATATTCATACACTTTGGGAATCTTTCCCATTAATTTTATCAAAGATAAATTCTTTAAATTTATTCTTTAATCTTCTTTGAATATCAATTCAAACTAGACGGGATTTGCGAACCACACCGAAGTAATCATTTATTTTATTTCCCAATCCCAACCTATTCATCCCATGAAGTAAAACTGGTCATACTTGCTATCTAACACCACAGTGTTATCGGTAAATTCAATTACCATTTCACATTCAAATCTAATTAAAGATTTAACTATCGCTTGGAGTAAAACTAGTGATACTACATTCTCGATTATTTCAATCTAATTAAAGATTCATTAAAACTCCACTTAGTTTTAATCTTTAACTGGGTTAAAGAATCAGTGTCATTTAAAACACGGTTCACGATAAACCCAAAATCACATTCCACTAATTATCGGGTTAAAGAACAAGTGTTATTTAAAACACTGTTCATGATAAACCCAAAAATCAATACCAATTCAATTCCAATTAAATATTATTTAATTGGCACACTTCATTAAATCTAAATAAAAAGATTTAATCTTTTTCTCAACTGGGCTTAAGAACAGTGTTAATGAAGACACCATTCACGACAAACCCAAATCACATTTGATATTAAATACAAGGCTCTGAATAGAAAATATACCGGCTTATATTCAATATCAAATTTTACGACCAACAAATATCGTATTGGAAATAACGATATGTATATATCTTTCAAATTTCCATAATAATATCTGTATAATCACAAAATCCAACATCGAAATATTCCGAAGACCATTTCGATTCAAATCCATTCCAATGCAATTACTGGAAATTCTGGTTATTTTCAAAACTATTTCAAATTCAATTTATTTATTTTAAAAATAAATAAATTATTATTCTAGTTCAAAACTAGTTCATTTCGATAAAAATCTATTTTTATCTTTTCAAATATGGAGTTTTTCATCCCAGTTCTTCACAAATCATTTATTATGATTTTACACAAATTATTACTATTTTAAATAATTTTATCAAGGCCCGTACAGTCGATTTCCATCAACGGCTATCGAACTGCACTTACAGCGACCTTTTCCAAATTTGATTTGGACATAATTCCTAATTCAACTGTTAGATTTCTAATTTCTAACATTCGTTAGAAAGCTCTTTTCGATACGAACCCAACGGTTCCAGTTTTAGGAGAATCCGACGGTCGGATCTCCCGCAACGTCCATTCGAAGTCAATGGTCGAAATTCGCGAACTGCCGCAGTGCGTCGCGTTCTATTCAGGCCATTATATTTTATATAATATATATAATATATACTTCGTCGATTTCCTTTTAAAACGTATTTTATAAATCGTTTTAAATTCGTTTTCAAAACGATTTCAACTTCCTTTTCAAATTCGAATCAAAATCGAATTTTTCAATATAAATTTGTTTTAATTTCATTTCAATTCAATTTCAATTCGTTTAAATTCAATTCAAAAAGATTTCGTTTCTATTTCAGTTTAATTCAAATTTCAATTCAATTTCAATTCGAATTCAATTCTATTCAATTTAAATTCGTTTTCAATTTGAATTCAATTCTGTTCAATTCAAATTCATTTTCAATTCAAATTCAATTCGAATTCAATTCTATTCAATTTCAATTCGTTTTCAATTTGAATTCAATTCTATTGAATATAATTCGAATTTCAATTCTTTTCAAATATAATTCGAATTTCAATTTACTTCGAATTTCAATTTACTTTCAATATTCATTGAAAAATGAATAAAATCGATATAAATATCGTTCGTGTCAAAATGGCGTCACGGCTTCATATATTTCTATTTTCAAATATTCTATTTCAAATATTTCTTTTTCAAATATTTCTATTTCAAATATTACTATTTCAAATATTTCTTTTTCAAAACTGGAATGTGGCCCAATCAATTGCCATATAATGTTAATTATATGGATTTTCTACAACACATGTATAAAATAACAACGATAAATAATCAACCATCATCCAGAGTGCACCACACAACTGCATAAGCATTAAATGTAAATAATTAACGCTTACACAGTATGTCGACCAATCGATCGACATACAACTAAACAATCGGGATAAGTGTACGTCAAATATCATCCCAATACCCGTGTGGGGTTTCAAACAATCAAACACATATTTTATTTGTGCAGTTGGGCGATGTGTAAAATTAATCATCTCAATCAATATCAATCAAATGTGTGTATATAAACAAATCCTTTGATTTGTTTATATTTATTTCATTTTAAATACACGTTAAAAAATTCTATTTTTAACTATAAAATAATTTTAACTATATAAATATTTTATTTCATTTCACATCACATCACACAATCAACTACACATCAAAATCAAACAAACAAGCATACAAGCCGTCCATGGTATGTGGACGACGGGTGTCGGGTGCTACTATACACCGTCTGCATCCTAGCATATATTTTTAACTAAAAAACAAAATTAAAAGGTGAGAAGTTCTCACAGAGGGTTCCATTCCGCCGTGCTTTGCTGTTGAACTGTTGAACCCTCTGGATTCCTTTGAAATTCCACTGCAGTTCTTTTCCCGCTGTTTATAATAAAAATTATATTTTTATCACTTCATCCTAATCAATAAAAATCATATTTTTATTTCTTCTTCATTCTATATAAAAATTATATATTTATATTTCTACTTCTTATATAAAGATCGAATTTTTATTTCATCGCTATAAAAATCCCATTTTTATTTCAACATATATATAATAAAAATCAGATTTTTATTTCGCTATATATAAAAAGATCAAATCTTTACTTTGCTACTCACATAAAAATCGAATTTTTTTATCATACCTATATAAAAATCATATTTTTAATATGCCACTAGTATAAAAATTATATTTTTAACCTTTCTATATTATAAAAATTATATTTTTAACTTCTACATTATATAAAAATTATATTTTTATAATCTATCTCTACTTTATAAAAATCATATTTTTATAATTTCTAAAGATTATATTTTTACACGCTAAAAGCCGTATTTTAATATATAGAAATATCATATCTTTTTAACTTTAAAAATATAATCTTTATACTTTTAAAAATATAATCTTTTTAACTTTCTATATAAAATAAAAATCCTATATTTTCTTTCTAATAAACTAATTGCCTTAGTTATAGAAATAAACAACAACTAAAAAGAAAATGATGAAATAAAGCTAAATAAAGGAAAGAAGGGCTTACATTGAATTGAAGAGGAGGGGGGAGGGGTTTGGTTGCTGCAGTCGTAGAGGGGGTGGCGCAAGGGCTCCGGCGGCGGCTTCGGTGCTGGAGGGGGGTCTAGGGCTCGCGCGAGGTCTGGGTCGTGTTGAAGAGGAGAGAGAGGGGAAGTGGGAGGAGAGAGAGAGGCGGAGCGTGGTGGAGGCGCGCGCCTGGCGCAGCGGCGCGATGAACGGGGGGGGGGGTGTTGCCGATCGTCTGGGGGGGGGGGGGTTTCTCGATTTGGAAAATTGAACGGGGGAGGGGGGGTTGACTGAATGAATCAAGATAGGGGGTTATTGAATATATATATATATATAATTTAATTATATTTTAATTTCCAAAAGCAACTTTTATTTTCGACCTCTAAACGAGGCCCACTGCCTGTCGTCCATAGCTAATTACCCCCATTCAGAACACAATGGGTTATGAAGCGTAAGCTGATTCGATCGTTTCGATCAGTTTTCATCAAAATCAACATATAACTCTATATATTGAATTTGAACGAGCATTTGCTTGCATATACATGTACTTACATCCACATACGAACTCGAAAAATTCCAAAAAATATATTTTCTAGCTTAGTATTGACGATACGGTCCTAACAAAACCAATTTCGTCAAATTCTGAGACTGTTTGAAAAATTGCCATTTTCCAGTAGATTAAAATCAACTGAAACTGGTCGAACGCGTTTTCCTTTGCCACGCTCACATATTGATTCGAAAAATTACGAAAATTGGAATCCAGCAATAACTTGACATCACGGATCCAACAAAAGTGGTTTCGTCGAAATCCGAGGTCATTTGCAAAATTTCCATTTTTAAGGGCCGAAATTCCATAGCGACTGCTCTGAATTTTCAACTGGACATAACTTTTTATCCCCACTATGAAATTTTGATTTTTCGGATTCATTGGAAAGATATTCTCAATTAGATTCAAATACTTTTGGTTTCACTAAAATCCGGTTTATTTTGAATCCTGTACATTCATTTGAATTTTGAAATCGAATTATCGAACTACCGCGCCATTTTCAATTCCTTTTATATATATAAATAAATTTTTATATTCTAACGATGATCTATATAAATATATACGTTCGAATTCTATTCAAAATAAATTTCTCGTCGTTATTATTAAAAATAATTCCTTTTAAATAATCAAAATTCATTAAAATTGCCAAAATAAAAATTTTTAATTGGCTCAGAATTTCCGGGTTATTACATTTTAACGTTACTAGGGTCAGACAATTCATATATGAATAATATGAAAACAAATAACAACAAAAATATTTGAGGAATAAAATTGGATCCCTCCAACCTATTTTTCCCTACATCACGGTTCATAATATCATCTAGTAGATGTGTATGAAATAAATAATCTAATCTAAATTATTTAAACAATGAAAATGTAAATAACGACAATCAACAATCAAAAAATAAAAATCTAAAGCACCTAGACATCCAATTTATACTACCAATGATGAATTATAATTATATGAATTTAATCAAACCATAGAATTCAAGAAGGCATGAGAGTTAACTCACATTTTGTTTTGATTCGACGATTTCAGGTTGTTTTATTTGATTTCAAAATAGCATTTAAAATCAGATAAAATTCCAACTAGCTCTAAATAATTTTGAACCCTCTCGTATGCGTAGTATTTGTTCATACGATCCAAACAGATCCTGTTTCACCAAATTTTGATAAATATGTAAAAGTTATTGATATTACAAATTTTAATTTCTAATTTAAATAATTATAATTAGTTAATAATGATTATTTGTAACGGCCTGAGGGATTTTCGACCCCGAAAATCGACACTGAATATCATGTCAACTATTCAAGCATCGAAAACGTTATTGAAAGAATATAGAGGGTGAGATAAGAAAGAAGAAACATTAAAATAGAAGAAAAAAGAAGAATAAGAACACAACACAGAGTCTCATATCGCAGTGGAATAAAATATAATATAGAATTAAATCTTTACAGAGAGTTTTAAAATACTTACAATCATCAGAGTACATCAGCACATCTGGACAGTTATAATATTTGTCCTCATATACAATCATACAGCGGAAACACAACTAGATATCAAACGTCTGGACTCTTCCAGCTCGTCTCTTCACTGCATCCGATAATTTGAACCTGCACACCCCGGTCTAACCCGAGCATTACAAACGCACGGACCAGTTTGGTGAACCAGAGTGAGAAAAACACATTACGTTTATAGGTAACATCCAGCTTGATTTTAAAGTTAAAATCTCGAAAGAAAGGATAATATTAAGACCAAATCCACACATAAATACGGATGGTTTTTACATTACTATAACCGAAAACATTTTTGAAATCAATATCTTCTCTGATATTATAATAGTGTCTTAATAAAAATGAATATCAATCTAGCAGAACGCTTGCATCTCATGCTCTACATATATAGTATATAATCAAAACCGCGGGCGCATATTGGAGAAATGATTTCCAACTATGGAAAGGTATGGGACTACCTTCCGACATGTACCTCTGGAGATGAATACATTAGGGATTCAACAAGAACGTCTTGCAACCCTGGCTAAACTTAATCAACCCCTCACTCCGCTTGAGATTACCGAATATATCATTACCACAGTTGGGGGCTAGCCAACCGACCCGATAGCATACATATAAAAATAAAAGGGACAACCGAAGGCATTTGATTTCACCAGGCCAGGTAATTGTAACAACCCGGAAAATCCGAACCAATTTAAATTTTTTATTTTTGGCAATTTTAGTAAATTTTGAATAGTTAAAATAATTTATTTTAAATAATAATGATTAAAAATTTATTCTAACCGAAGTTAGAACGAATATACTTATTTTGATTTCTAAAGGAATTAGAAATAGTACGGTAGTTTAAAAAGTCAAATCTGTACTTTGACCGAATGTACCAGATTCAAAATTTAACGAATTTTAGTGAAACCAAAAATATCTAAATCTGTTTAAAAATATATTTCCAACGAATCTGAAAAATCGAAATTTCATAGTAGGAATCAAAAGTTATGGCTAGTTGAATATTCAGAATGGTCGCTATAGTATAATTTATAGCCCGTATAAAAGGCCATTTTTCAAACGACCTCCGTTTTCAACGAAACCACTTTTGTTGGATCCGGAATGTAAAATTATTTCCCAGTTTAATTTTTTGGAATTTTTGCAATTAATATGTGAGCGTGGCAAACGAAAATGTGTTTTTTCAATTTCCTTCAAATCTGATCAACTTGAAAATGGCCATTTTTCAAACAGTCTCAGAATTCGACGAAATTAATTTTGTTAGGATCATATCATCAAAACAAAGCTAGAAATAATTTTTCTGGATTTTTCTGAGTTCGTATGTGGCCCCGGTGGACTTAAATATACGATCAAATTAATTTAATAAATGATTTAGATAATAAATTAAAGATTTTAGACCACAGACAGTCGTTTGGACTGACGAGACCTAACCCATTGTATCTGGAACAGGGGCTATTGGGTGGGGTCAACTCTGGTTGGACTGAAAAAGGATTGGTTTAAAACTTTTGGATTTATCTGGAAAAATAATAATAAAATAATATAAAAATACACTCAACTTCTTCCAAAACCCTACTCCTATGCAAGCCGTCGCCACCCCCTATTCCAATGGCTGAGAATGCTCCATCCTTCCTCCACTAATTCCCGTCAATCCTCTTATTAAAATTAGCTACTCCTTTTGACTTTATCATTGCACTCCTCCTCTACAATACTATACGGTTGGATACCACCTAGTTCGTCACAGACCGAGGTATAGCGCTCCAAAACCGACGTATTGAAGAGCCGCCGCACTTCCTAGGCTCGATCGAGCTCCTCCATTTTGGGTCCCCCCTGTGCGCCTTCTGTAGCGCTATGGCGTGGTGATCTCTGATCGCCTCGAAACCTGACGGAATGGTTGATAATTCTTGACCTAGGATCGAACCTAAAGGAAAAAGCACGATCGTATACTGTAAAGGGAAGAAGAGTATGGCACTTTTTTTTAATATTTAATTAATTTAAAATGTTGTAAACCTTAATTAAATCATAACTCTGTCGTAGTTATTCAGAATTGACCAATTTCTGAAGCGTTGTGATCGTACGACAGAGATCTACGACTCTAGACTTAAAAGGAGCGATTTTGAGCTGTTTGAATTTTGGCCAAATTTGCAATGCGATAGTGAGATTTCTTTTTTTAATTAATTTAATTAATTTATTTGTTATGTAATGATCGCATGTTTATGATTTAGATCTACTTTGTTCTGACATTTTGGATGATGTTTGATCTGTTATTTGGTGATGGATAATTACAAATCTATATGTGTTAGTTAAATATTATGTTATCATTTTTTTATTGAATTGATTCAGTTTGTCAATTCAATATAAAATATTATTTTGTCAATTTTAATTGAATTGAATTGGTTTGTCAATTCAATATAAATATTATGTTGTCATTTTTATTGAATTGATTTGTTAATTCAATTAAAAAAATATCATTTTGGTCATCTTGTTGAATTGAACTAGTTTGTCAATTCAATTAAAAATATCACTTTCTTATATTATTGTATTGAAATAGAGTTGTCAATACAGTTGAAAGAAAAAAAAGGAAAAATATATCCCTTTATTATATAATTGTATTGAAATAGAGTTGTCAATATAATGGTAAATATATCATTTTGGAATATATAATTGTGTTGAAAAAGAGTTGTCAATGTACATTGAAATTAAAAGTTATTCTTTTATTTGCATTCTTTGATGCAAATATACATTGAATAAAAAGTTATTCCTTTATTTGCATTCTTTGATGCAAATATACGTTGAAAGAAAAAGTTATTCTTTTATTTGCAGTCTTTGATGCAAATATACGTTGAAATAAAAAGTTATTCTTTTATTTGCATTCTTTGATGCAAATATACATTAAAATAAAAAGTTATTCTTTTATTTTCATTCTTTAATGCAAATATACATTGAAATAAAAAGTTACTCTTTTATTTGGATTCTTTAATGCAAATATACATTGAAATAAAAAGTTATTCCTTAATTTGCATTCTTTGATGCAAATATACATTGAAATAAAAAGTTATTCTTTTATTTGCATTCTTTGATGCAAATATATTTGAAATAGAAAGATATTCTTTTATTTGCATTCTTTGATGCAAATAAACATTGAAATAAAATGTTGAAATTGGAAGTTGAATTATTATTAGCTTTCCTTGATGCAAATAAAACATAGTTTTAAAAAGGTTATATTTTTATTTGTATGTTAGATATGAATTAAAAACATGATTTGAAAAGTTACATTTTTGTTTGCAATTTAAGATGCAAACAAAACATTAGAATTAAAGTTACATTTTTGTTTGCAAGATGCAAACAAAACACTAGAATTAAAGTTACATTTTTGTTTGCAATTTTAGATGCAAACAAAACATTAGAATTAAAGTTACATTTTTATTTGCAATTTTAGATGCAAACAAATCATTAGAACTAAAGTTACATTTTTGTTTGCAATTATAGATGCCAACAAAACATTAGAAATTAAGTTACATTTTTGTTTGCAATTTTAGATGCAAACAAAACATTAGAATTAAAGTTACATTTTTTGTTTGCAATTTTAGATGCGAACAAAACATTAAATTAAAATTGCATTTTTGTTTGTAAATTTTTGAATGCAAGTGAACCATTAGAAAGACAGTTGCAATTCTATTTGCATTCTTTGATGCAAATAAAACATGGATTAAAGGTTGCATTTTTTTTTCCTCTTCTTTCAAATTAGAGTTTACCTTTTTATTTACATTTTAGATGTAAATAAAAGAATAGGATTAAAGGTATCATTTTTACTTTTTAATTAGAGACAATACAAAGATAGAATTTAAAAAGTTGCATTCTAGTTGCAGCAAAAATGATAAGAATTAAAGTATCATCTTTATTGTCATTTTAGAGACAATAAAAATAATAGATTTAAAATATCATTTTTTTATCATATATTAAGATGCAATAAAAATAGTGGAAATAAAATCATGTTGTTATTGTCATTTGTTTCCAACATAAAGAGTGGACATTAGGAAAATATATTTCTAATGTAATTTAATTACCATTGGAAATAATTGGTCAGTAAAAACATGATTTATTCCAAATCATCATTTTGTCATGTTAGAAGAATTATGAAAATCTTATATAAATTTCTAACGTGAATGTAGACCATATTTGGCTTTCATGTGATGGTTTGAAAAGTAGTTGACACCGCCGTTGATTATATATATATATATATATATATATATATATAAATTAAAATTAAAACGAATTGCGCGCGGTAGTTCGCGTTTTGGCAATCGTAACTTCAAAAGATTATACCATAAGATCCAACCGTCAGATTTTCCAAAAACCGGAACTGTTAGGACCGCTTTAGGAAGATATTTCCAATGATATGATTTTTTTTTAAAATCCAATGGTTAGATTTTAAGATATCTGTAAATCAAATTTTGGTAAAAACAGCGTCAGGGCCGCCCATCGACCCGAAGCATCGTTAAATAAATTTGGCTATTTTTATATAAATAAAAATAGCAATTAATCATTATTAAATATCACTAACGATATGAAATGATTTTAAATATATATATATATATATATATATATATGCGAGATCATTTGAAAAGTCCTAGATGAGATCTCATTTAAAATGGTCATACGACGATTAAAATGGAAGATCTTAAAGGCGGCGATTGAAGACCGGCGATCTTCACATCGAAAGGATAACTACTGATGTCTAGCATTGACTAGCTACCATTAAAGGGTTAAAGCAGTAGTTGCCCTGACGTATTTGTTGATCATCCGGATACGCGAGCACCTAGGTGATTCCGGTTTCGATCAGACCCAAAACGGACTTGTAAATAGATATGTATCCGACATTGAATTTCATGCCGTGTAGTTAAATTGATATCTATTAATATATTTCTGAGGTGGCGGAGAATTTATTCTCTTGATAAAACACCCTTCTTTGAGAGCACGAGCTCGAAGGTTATATATTGGTAGTTATCGATCGCATGGTATGGACTGTCAATGTGACATGCCAAGAAGCAATTGATCAAGGCTTTTGTTGGAAAACAGAGCCTTGTGGTTGATGATCAAAGCATAGCCTATTTAGTCATAGCTTTGTGTATTACGTTACTTCGCAAGCCTCACACCCCCGGTAGAGTCGAAAACGGGACAAGGGAACGCATGGAGTGCACATGTTTCTTTCTAGCTAGAAGTGGTGTTTGGGTTTTTACATGGCTCGGTATTTTTACTTATGTAGTTGATGGAATGAGGCGCTGTAACGACCCGCCTTTTTTCCCGGTTCTTGCCGGTAATTAAACCAACTTAAACCGTTCAGAAAGACGAATTGTTATGGGTACATACATATATTGAACAAAAATAACAGAACCCTTCATTGCAAATTACAATGTTACATCAGAGTTACATAGAATATCAGAGTTACATATATATATATATATATATATATATATATATATATATATATACAGCGGAAGAAAGTAAAATAAATATACTCTCTGCGGAAGAATCGTATAATACAGCGGAAGCTCCGACTTTTGCGTGAACTCCAACTCTAAAGGTGCTCCGATCTTTGCTCCAACGAACTAAAGCTGCAAAACTAAACTACTGGCTGCCCGCACAAAAATTAATGGGCACCCAGAGTTTAGGAAGGAACAATAAACTCCAGGTCAGTCATGGGACTGGTGTGAGAACATAAAACAGTTGTTTTAGGATTTATTTTAAAGTTGGGAAATTCACCGGACCACGCCGCTAACGCGGAACGGGTTTACTCCATGTGAATGCCCGTGCACATAAATTCGTAATGACTTTTGGAAAATGAGGCTATCATAAGCTCGCCCCACATCACACAATGCAAGCGCACACCAGATGGGCGAGGTTTATCTTATGATAACCAAACATGCTTTCATACGTTAAAATCCTCTTTTCAGTGCCATAATACATACATATAGTGTGGAAACATTTCGCAAATAAATGTATTAATCCTAGACGGCATAATATCCCATACTATTATGTCGCCATATATATATATACAATCAAAATCGTATGGCTCGTATTGGAGATTTGGTTTTTCCAACTTGATGATTCCTGGCACGAAAGATCAATCAGGGATACAAAACGAAGTGCCTCAACGGCTTTTTCGACCATACGCGGACACCGAATACACATCGTCAGGGCAGATCAACGGTTTTCGACCAGACACGGCCCCCCGAACATACCCAACTTCCCCACGTTCATAAGTGGTTTCCCACTGCTGCACAGCTCCATCATCAATTCATATATAAGTATAAACCTAACCGCCAGTTTCTCATCAATCCGGGGTGTGAGGTTTGTCGATGTCACATCATACACAATGCTATGCTTCGATAAGCCATTCTTTGATCATCACTAGCGCGTTTCATAACTTGGGTATGTCACATTGACAATTCACGACATATCACTGATTCCAATCAATGCATACCCTCTAAGTTCATATGACTTAGAGACGAGGATAATATTGCCACAAGTTCGATATACATTAACGGAAATCAGTGCTATGCGGTCAATTTCAATGTCAGGCACACCATCCATACACGTCCGTCCTGGGTCTGAACAGAACAACAGCCCGAAAATATTTGCATATGTTCAGGTCTCATGCAACTCATATCTCGTATCGAGTGGCCAACCCAACCGAGACATTTATCACAATCCATCTAAACAATTCAAATACTCCCGGTCTTCATTCGTCGTTTGCCAAGTCTTGAATTGCTTCATAACGTCGTATTATAACTCGGAATGGTTTCGAACATATATTCGATCCCGGTCTTTCCAAGTAACAAGCGTACTTTTAAAACAGTAGCTATAGTTTACACAGGCCTTTCAATTTAAATCTCCTTCCAAATGATTTTCAATTCATATCTATAACTCAAGATTTGAATTATTTTAATTTCATACATCTCATTATCATCTTATCTCTTTTTTTTTTTTTTTTTTTTTTTTTTGAAATCCAGATTATACTTTTGCTTAAATTCTTACCTTTAATTCCCTCAAATCAAAGGTTTGATTAAATCCCCAATTACGATATGCGTTCCTACCCTTCAATCTCATCGGGTTTCAAGAACGATATAATTGAAGATACGATTCACGACAAAACCCAAATCAATCGATAATGAATCATAAATTACACAGAAATTGTATCCACTTATATTCGATATAAACTCTCATAATCAACGAATACCATAAGTGGAATAACGATAAAATAATATCTTCCAAATTCCCCAGATAGTATACGTTTACATCATGAGGTACCATATCAAATATCGAAGATTATTTCTATCTAACTTATTTCAGTCAGGTGGAGAAACCTCATATCTTAATTAAAAGATTTATTCAACTCTTTGATATTTGATCTGGATAGAGATACCATCAACTTATCCTCAATATTAATTACCATATCCAACTCATATTATAAGCGGAATAACGGTGAGTTACCTTTTAAATTCCTCAAATAATAAGAGTCATCACCTACTGAATTAATATCGAACATCCGAAGATTTATCTCCAACCATATCCCAATTTTTTTAAAATTGGAAAACCCATTTAAATCCCATATAAATATTTCCAACATTTTAATAATCTTCGAAATCATTCTCATAAATCAATTAAGGGTTCACACTTATAAATTTCAAAACCAACAACTTTGGGAGTGTTACCAAAGGTACTGCTGTTAAAATACCCATTAAAAGTCTAAACAATATTCACATATTGTCGTATCGTGGTATATCCTATTCATTCCAAACTCAATATATATAACAGTGAAAAATCATGTGAAATACATGATTCAAATCTTATTCCCAAAACTGTCTCATGTTACACGCATATCGTTTATTAAATTTGACAGTTCAAATTAAATTTCCAATTATGATTTAATATACTTCTCCCAATTTGTTAAATCATTTCAATACTTAATGGATACTAGTTATAAATAATAAGATCGACCGCATATATAAAATAAATGTTTGAATATATAACTCAAATCAATTTTCGGAACAATTTCAATTTAAAGATTAATAACTCATAAATAGTTGAAAATATAATCTTCATTTTTACGAATATCAATTTGTAATTTTCTACATTTCAAACAGTTTTGATATCGAATTTCAAAACTTAAATATTATTAAATAATAAATAATAGAATCATATATATAAACCATGTTTCAAATTTCAAAGATCTCATTTCGAATTTAAATAATATTTTTCTTTTCCAAAGCTAATTTCGAATAAATACATAAATCGTTATACCAAATCAATACCTAATTCAAATCATTTCCAACTTTAATTAAATATTTTAAAAGGTTGATATTTTATTCAAAACTAATAATTTAAATATTATTTAATAAATGATAATGTATGTAGGAAGGAGATTCTAAATTGATTACCCATACATTCCACAACCACAGTGTGTGTAATATCATGCAATGCAATCATATTTATCCAAATGAATCATGCGATCAGATGGATATGAATTCATTCATCACAACAAACATTTAATTGTGCACAAGCGTTACAGACAATAACGCTTACTAGTGTTCAGTGTATTATCTAATTCATGAACAACCATTCAACCATTTACATCCATTACACAATCATCATCAACAAATTATAATTAATCACAGCTAATTACAATTAACTAATTTAAATAAATAATTTAAATTAGGAGTTCTCACCATACTGGCTCCCAATTTCTTCATTATCAGGGCGAACAGATCAACGGATACCATCACCGCTACTTGTACTGTTCTCAGTTCACTTCCATTAGCAGTTGGAGATTTTTCTGATAATTATTATATATCGAAATTAAATTAATAAAAATGCTCATTCCTTTTTTCTTTCTTTTTTTTTTTTTTTTTTTTTATAAATATGTGCTTAACCAAATTATCAAAACTGTATATCATTGGGTTCTATTTCAGATATGATCCCAACGGACCCAACAGCGTGTAAATCCGGTTTAAAGTGAGTAAGATATGAGGTTCCTAAAGTTTTAAACACTTTAATTAAATCATACCAAATATTAGGCCCAAGCCCAATGGTTTTGCACCCCACTTCAAAGCTCCAATCCACGGCCCATCTTCCCTCCCCTTTCTTCTTCTTCTCCTCCTTATTTTCTTGCGCCTGGAACCCATTTCAACGCACGGTGGTGCACATGCACGCACCGGTTTCACCACCGAACACAAATCCGAGATCACACACAAGTCCGTCTTCGCATCCTCATCTTGATGCACCCTTTCGCCGACGTCCCTGACCGCACCATAAAAATCCGCACCCTCGACCAACGACATGAACCCGTACGCTCTCAACAAGGTATCGACAACTTTTTGCTTCGAATTCCACCGAAAAATACCACATCGAAGCTCTTTCCATTCTCATCAACAATCCATACTCCGTTTCACCAATCGATGAACGATTCTCAAATCATCTTCAACCCTAAATTTGAGCAATTCAAATCATCATCACGGAATAAACTCAGTTTTGCACTAAAAATACTACGTGTTCTGCTGATCGCAATGGCGCAGACGGCGCAGTCTAACTCGAAGCGGATTTTGAGATTTTATTTTTTGAGGTTTCAACTTGAAATTTCCTCTTTACTGTAAATTGAGGATAACTCTCTCGATTCTTGATGAAATTTTAATCTGTCAGTTTCTAAAAATCACAATTGATGATATGAACAATTTCCGTGCAAATCATATTAGCAAAAACTCAACGAATTGAGGGATTTGGATTTTTGAATGGAGGAAGATGTGGATTTTCATTTACAGTGAATGAACAGAGGACTTCAAGAAGAGGAAAGAAGAATGCCGTGAAGAATTTTCCCTGAAGTGATAAATGGTGAAGTGTGAAGGGAAAATGGGTCTTTGGTCCTTTTTATGATGCAAGGGTATTTTAGTCATTAACCTAAAGGGGCACTTGGCACTCCTCCATGAAACCATACATGCATGTTTAACAACTAAGTAAACACTTGGTTTGGTCATAGAGCTTTGTACATGCATGGTGCCACATAAGTGGACACCTCATTACTTAAGCCTTAATAAATTTCATTTATTTTGGTTATACCTTTGCAACACTCATGAGTGTAACCAAATTTTGTCATACTTATAAATACAAGATTTATGGATCTTTAACTATCAAAATTATAGGTTATCATATTTAAATAAATAATATTTTAAATTCACTAATTATTTCAAAAATATTTATAACACTTTATCAAAATTTTATACTAAAATGGTTTGAAATGAAAGCTTAATAAATTTATAAACATCATAAAATCATTTCTTGTGAAATCCTTTAAAATGAATTATTTCTTAACAAAATTTTATTTTACAAAACAATATTATCAAAACCAAAATATATAATAAAAATCCAAATCAAACTTAGTAAAATATTGGGATGTTACATTCACCCTCCCTTAGAAACTTTTCGTCCTCGAAAAGGAAGTCGAGTAAATTTAAACTTCTTAACAAATTTTAAATTCCCATTTCTATCTCAACATATCAGAAATTTAATGGTCAGAATCATAGCTCACATCATTCTCAGGGTACTCTGTCTGATTCTCACTAAAGGTAGAGTCTAAGGTAACTTTTATGACCTAGTAATTACTAGGGTCGTCACCGGTCTTGTTTTTAAATCGAAATTTTCTGAGTTAAACTCAGAGCTGCTACCACTATCACTAAGGGGAAACTAGAATGGATACTGTCTAGTACTTAGAGAACTTTAACCCTAAGAAAATTTTAAAGTTTGGAAATTATCATCCTAACTTACTCTTACGGAACCTATGATTTTCTTATCAATTATAAGACCAAGCGCTTAAATTAGAATTCAAATCTAAATTCTCAAATAAACTTTCCCTAATTATTCAATTATCCTGCAAAATACCATCTTGGCTAAAATTCAGTATTAGAAATTCTATTGCTCTCAATACAAATTCAAGTTCAGTTTAAGTGATAATCTAAAATACTGGTTTCAAATCCAAATTAATTCACTTGTCCATGGTTTATCAGAGCAGGGAAAAAGGAAGAATTCAGGGATAAAATTGGACAGTTAATATTTCAAGCACGACAATTCGAGGTGATATCCAAAAGATGATAATGGGTCGAGCAAAACCCAGCGATAAGGAAAGAGATAGAATTATATTTACGAAACACTCATTCTATTTCAAATTTTTATTCCAATCATTTCAAATCTCATATTAACCCTTTTATCAGTTAAATTTATACTCATTTAATATTCATATTTTAGTTGTCATATTCACTTAATCGAATAACACCTTCTAAATTAACTTAAAAATTCAAAATATATATACCTTTTTTTTCATTCTTGTTTAAATATCAAACCTTGTTTAGAAAGTTTTTCTTACTCAGCTAGCCAGAAAGATCTCTTAAAACAGTTTATTAAAAATACCATCACGCTTCCTTTGCGCACTCTGATTATGCGTATACACGTTCAAGCTAGGTTTATTTCAAATATTCATCTTAATATTTTGGAACACACTTCTTCAGATTTAATATTTCAAAGATCCAAAATTTTCCTACTTTGATGTTTGTTACGATTTAGATTAACTTTTTAAACTCATTCTTAAGTCAAGTCAAAATTATTTCTTTAAACAAATTCTTAACTTAAGTCTAAATCATCTTCAAATTCCTTAAGGGTGGTATTGATATAATTTCTTAATGAATTTTCACACTTACGAGTTCTTTCTAATCCTTAAATATAGTTTACTTCTACAATATCCCTTTTTGTTATAATCAACATAGTTTGGTTTTGCATTTATAACATATTGGCTTACATTATATTGAAATGGTTCAAGTATTCCTCGACGTGTTAATTGAAACCATGCGGTCATCCCACTTCCGAAACTCGAAAATAATTACCGATGGTGCCATGGTCATCAGTAAAATCATCCTCGAGCGACTAGAGTGTGACCCTACATCTGCCTAGTATATATTGGACTCCGTATATACGTTGATCAGACGTATATTCAAAATCCTTACATACTCGATAGTCCAATTGTGACGTCGAATAAACACTCGAAATTCTTAATTTCAATTATATTTCAAATAATAGTCATTTCCAAAATGATTACCTAGTTTCAAAATAATTTATATAGATTTCAAAATACGCTCTCTCAACGGGATATTCAAAAATCTCATTCTAGGGTATTTCTAACCCTATCTCTAATGAGATAATATAACTCTGAGGAGTCCTATTCTCTTGTCCAAATATACGTCGTACCCAAAGCTTTGTATAACCAAAGCTCTGATACCAACTGTAACGACCCGCCTTTTTGCCCGGTTCTTGCCGGTAATTAAACCAACTTAAACCGTTCAGAAAGACGAATTGTTATGGGTACATACATATATTGAACAAAAATAACAGAACCCTTCATTGCAAATTACAATGTTACATCAGAGTTACATAGAATATCAGAGTTGCATATATATATATATATATATATATATATATATATATATATATATATATATATATATATACAGCGGAAGAAAGGAAAATAAATATACTCTCAGCGGAAGAATCGTATAATACAGCGGAAGCTCCGACTTTTGCGTGAACTCCAACTCTAAAGGTGCTCCGATCTTTGCTCCAACGAACTAAAGCTGCAAAACTAAACTACTGGCTGCCCGCACAAAAATTAATGGGCACCCAGAGTTTAGGAAGGAACAATAAACTCCAGGTCAGTCATGGGACTGGTGTGAGAACATAAAACAGTTGTTTTAGGATTTATTTTAAAGTTGGGAAATTCACCGGACCACGCCGCTAACGCGGAACGGGTTTACTCCATGTGAATGCCCGTGCACATAAATTCGTAATGACTTTTGGAAAATGAGGCTATCATAAGCTCGCCCCACATCACACAATGCAAGCGCACACCAGATGGGCGAGGTTTATCTTATGATAACCAAACATGCTTTCATACGTTAAAATCCTCTTTTCAGTGCCATAATACATACATATAGTGTGGAAACATTTCGCAAATAAATGTATTAATCCTAGACGGCATAATATCCCATACTATTATGTCGCCATATATATATATACAATCAAAATCGTATGGCTCGTATTGGAGATTTGGTTTTTCCAACTTGATGATTCCTGGCACGAAAGATCAATCAGGGATACAAAACGAAGTGCCTCAACGGCTTTTTCGACCATACGCGGACACCGAATACACATCGTCAGGGCAGATCAACGGTTTTCGACCAGACACGGCCCCCCGAACATACCCAACTTCCCCACGTTCATAAGTGGTTTCCCACTGCTGCACAGCTCCATCATCAATTCATATATAAGTATAAACCTAACCGCCAGTTTCTCATCAATCCGGGGTGTGAGGTTTGTCGATGTCACATCATACACAATGCTATGCTTCGATAAGCCATTCTTTGATCATCACTAGCGCGTTTCATAACTTGGGTATGTCACATTGACAATTCACGACATATCACTGATTCCAATCAATGCATACCCTCTAAGTTCATATGACTTAGAGACGAGGATAATATTGCCACAAGTTCGATATACATTAACGGAAATCAGTGCTATGCGGTCAATTTCAATGTCAGGCACACCATCCATACACGTCCGTCCTGGGTCTGAACAGAACAACAGCCCGAAAATATTTGCATATGTTCAGGTCTCATGCAACTCATATCTCGTATCGAGTGGCCAACCCAACCGAGACATTTATCACAATCCATCTAAACAATTCAAATACTCCCGGTCTTCATTCGTCGTTTGCCAAGTCTTGAATTGCTTCATAACGTCGTATTATCACTCGGAATGGTTTCGAACATATATTCGATCCCGGTCTTTCCAAGTAACAAGCGTACTTTTAAAACAGTAGCTATGGTTTACACAGGCCTTTCAATTTAAATCTCCTTCCAAATGATTTTCAATTCATATCTATAACTCAAGATTTGAATTATTTTAATTTCATACATCTCATTATCATCTTATCTCTTTTTTTTTTTTTTTTTTTTTTTTTTGAAATCCAGATTATACTTTTGCTTAAATTCTTACCTTTAATTCCCTCAAATCAAAGGTTTGATTAAATCCCCAATTACGATATGCGTTCCTACCCTTCAATCTCATCGGGTTTCAAGAACGATATAATTGAAGATACGATTCACGACAAAACCCAAATCAATCGATAATGAATCATAAATTACACAGAAATTGTATCCACTTATATTCGATATAAACTCTCATAATCAACGAATACCATAAGTGGAATAACGATAAAATAATATCTTCCAAATTCCCCAGATAGTATACGTTTACATCATGAGGTACCATATCAAATATCGAAGATTATTTCTATCTAACTTATTTCAGTCAGGTGGAGAAACCTCATATCTTAATTAAAAGATTTATTCAACTCTTTGATATTTGATCTGGATAGAGATACCATCAACTTATCCTCAATATTAATTACCATATCCAACTCATATTATAAGCGGAATAACGGTGAGTTACCTTTTAAATTCCTCAAATAATAAGAGTCATCACCTACTGAATTAATATCGAACATCCGAAGATTTATCTCCAACCATATCCCAATTTTTTTAAAATTGGAAAACCCATTTAAATCCCATATAAATATTTCCAACATTTTAATAATCTTCGAAATCATTCTCATAAATCAATTAAGGGTTCACACTTATAAATTTCAAAACCAACAACTTTGGGAGTGTTACCAAAGGTACTGCTGTTAAAATACCCATTAAAAGTCTAAACAATATTCACATATTGTCGTATCGTGGTATATCCTATTCATTCCAAACTCAATATATATAACAGTGAAAAATCATGTGAAATACATGATTCAAATCTTATTCCCAAAACTGTCTCATGTTACACGCATATCGTTTATTAAATTTGACAGTTCAAATTAAATTTCCAATTATGATTTAATATACTTCTCCCAATTTGTTAAATCATTTCAATACTTAATGGATACTAGTTATAAATAATAAGATCGACCGCATATATAAAATAAATGTTTGAATATATAACTCAAATCAATTTTCGGAACAATTTCAATTTAAAGATTAATAACTCATAAATAGTTGAAAATATAATCTTCATTTTTACGAATATCAATTTGTAATTTTCTACATTTCAAACAGTTTTGATATCGAATTTCAAAACTTAAATATTATTAAATAATAAATAATAGAATCATATATATAAACCATGTTTCAAATTTCAAAGATCTCATTTTGAATTTAAATAATATTTTTCTTTTCCAAAGCTAATTTCGAATAAATACATAAATCGTTATACCAAATCAATACCTAATTCAAATCATTTCCAACTTTAATTAAATATTTTAAAAGGTTGATATTTTATTCAAAACTAATAATTTAAATATTATTTAATAAATGATAATGTATGTAGGAAGGAGATTCTAAATTGATTACCCATACATTCCACAACCACAGTGTGTGTAATATCATGCAATGCAATCATATTTATCCAAATGAATCATGCGATCAGATGGATATGAATTCATTCATCACAACAAACATTTAATTGTGCACAAGCGTTACAGACAATAACGCTTACTAGTGTTCAGTGTATTATCTAATTCATGAACAACCATTCAACCATTTACATCCATTACACAATCATCATCAACAAATTATAATTAATCACAGCTAATTACAATTAACTAATTTAAATAAATAATTTAAATTAGGAGTTCTCACCATACTGGCTCCCAATTTCTTCATTATCAGGGCGAACAGATCAACGGATACCATCACCGCTACTTGTACTGTTCTCAGTTCACTTCCATTAGCAGTTGGAGATTTTTCTGATAATTATTATATATCGAAATTAAATTAATAAAAATGCTCATTCCTTTTTTCTTTCTTTTTTTTTTTTTTTTTATAAATATGTGCTTAACCAAATTATCAAAACTGTATATCATTGGGTTCTATTTCAGATATGATCCCAACGGACCCAACAGCGTGTAAATCCGGTTTAAAGTGAGTAAGATATGAGGTTCCTAAAGTTTTAAACACTTTAATTAAATCATACCAAATATTAGGCCCAAGCCCAATGGTTTTGCACCCCACTTCAAAGCTCCAATCCACGGCCCATCTTCCCTCCCCTTTCTTCTTCTTCTCCTCCTTATTTTCTTGCGCCTGGAACCCATTTCAACGCACGGTGGTGCACATGCACGCACCGGTTTCACCACCGAACACAAATCTGAGATCACACACAAGTCCGTCTTCGCATCCTCATCTTGATGCACCCTTTCGCCGACGTCCCTGACCGCACCATAAAAATCCGCACCCTCGACCAACGACAGGAACCCGTACGCTCTCAACAAGGTATCGACAACTTTTTGCTTCGAATTCCACCGAAAAATACCACATCGAAGCTCTTTCCATTCTCATCAACAATCCATACTCCGTTTCACCAATCGATGAACGATTCTCAAATCATCTTCAACCCTAAATTTGAGCAATTCAAATCATCATCACGGAATCAACTCAGTTTTGCACTAAAAATACTACGTGTTCTGCTGATCGCAATGGCGCAGACGGCGCAGTCTAACTCGAAGCGGATTTTGAGATTTTATTTTTTGAGGTTTCAACTTGAAATTTCCTCTTTACTGTAAATTGAGGATAACTCTCTCGATTCTTGATGAAATTTTAATCTGTCAGTTTCTAAAAATCACAATTGATGATATGAACAATTTCCATGCAAATCATATTAGCAAAAACTCAACGAATTGAGGGATTTGGATTTTTGAATGGAGGAAGATGTGGATTTTCATTTACAGTGAATGAACAGAGGACTTCAAGAAGAGGAAAGAAGAATGCCGTGAAGAATTTTCCCTGAAGTGATAAATGGTGAAGTGTGAAGGGAAAATGGGTCTTTGGTCCTTTTTATGATGCAAGGGTATTTTAGTCATTAACCTAAAGGGGCACTTGGCACTCCTCCATGAAACCATACATGCATGTTTAACAACTAAGTAAACACTTGGTTTGGTCATAGAGCTTTGTACATGCATGGTGCCACATAAGTGGACACCTCATTACTTAAGCCTTAATAAATTTCATTTATTTTGGTTATACCTTTGCAACACTCATGAGTGTAACCAAATTTTGTCATACTTATAAATACAAGATTTATGGATCTTTAACTATCAAAATTATAGGTTATCATATTTAAATAAATAATATTTTAAATTCACTAATTATTTCAAAAATATTTATAACACTTTATCAAAGTTTTATACTAAAATGGTTTGAAATGAAAGCTTAATAAATTTATAAACATCATAAAATCATTTCTTTTGAAATCCTTTAAAATGAATTATTTCTTAACAAAATTTTATTTTACAAAACAATATTATCAAAACCAAAATATATAATAAAAATCCAAATCAAACTTAGTAAAATATTGGGATGTTACAGGCGCCTCAGATTTTTATTGGTCGCCAATGGCTAATTTATAGGTCCAATAGGATCGGGAAGCGTGTGTTCAGGCATAACTAATCAACTAAAGTATTCGTGGACTGGCCCTACCGTATCCAAGGGTTTGCTAGCGTCTGAATCCTAGGACATTGCTAGAGTGTCTCGAATCAGTTAGGAGATTGTCCCTTGCCTTGACTCATGATGGAAATCCAACTTCCAATACGGCATTACGGTCTTGATTGTAAAGCTATATATGGCGACATAGTATATGGTAGCTATGCCGTCTAGGATTGATACATTTACTTTAAAGTATTTTTGGAGCCTTACGCAGTTCCAGAACCCTAAAACCACGATCCAAATTCATTTCCGCCGTCCACACAAATTAGAAAATCCCGATCCCCAGTCACCCCCTCCTACGATCTGACATCGCCGTCGTTCCTCCCCTCCCCCCCGGACAATAGCCGCCGCATCGCCCACCGATGGCCCCACCGCCGTCGACAAACCGCTACAGCCCCAAAACTGCACCCCACTGCGAATTGACCACCGCCGCCGCCCCTGACTGAACTGCCTCCACCTCAGGCGCCGCCTACTCCCCCTCCTCCACCACGCAGCACCGCCATTCCCCCCAAACCCGCTGTAAGCTTTTTTTATTTCTTCTATTTTATTTTATTTATTTAACGTTATCACCTAATTCTTGCAAATCAGTATGCATCTATACAGTAGTGTTGCATGATTGTATGATTTTCAATCAGTACGTTTTAATATATATTTTTACGGTTATCAATTTTTACTCGATCTTTGTTGATGGATTAACCCGATCTTCTATAATTTTATAGTTTTGTCGATTGATTAATTATTGTATAACGTTTTAATGTTATTGTAGATATTACAGTTTTATTTATTAAATTTTCAGTATATTTGTTCTATATTTGGAATATGTGTATAAAAACATGCATAAGTTGTGAATATGAGCATACAAATATGCAAATATTGTTAAAACATGTGTAATATGCAAATTTGTTTATTCAGGACTTTTGCATAAGAAACTATAATTTGTTATGAGTCGGTGAATATTTGAAAATTTTAATTTAGATTTCTTGTAGAAATGTATATAATTATCTTCTATATTTGCTTGCTGATTTACAAATATTAACAAAATTATTGTAAGAGTTCATGAATGATTGTAAGATATTGGTATGAATATTTGGAAACATGTTTGAATGTGGTCAGAATGCTCAAACACTTGTGGAAAACATTTCATAATAGATGACCACTAATGTGCAGTTATTCCGAATAATTGCACTATAGTGTGCAATTTTTATGTTTTTTTGCACAATTCTGTGATGTTATTACGAATTTTTATACAGTTGTGAGCTTATGTCTGTAATATTTGCATACTTATGTACATATATTTTATATAGTAGCACACCTGTGTGCTATTGTTTAAAATACATGCTTTGTTTGCTATTATTAGTAAAAGTTGCACACTTGTGTGCAATTATGAAGATTATTTGCACATGTTTGAGTATGTATCAACAATATTTGCGAACTTTTGTACTGTTATTCAAAATACATGAACACTTGTGTGACATTAGACAAAATACTTGCATACTGGTACGCATATATTTAGAACAGTTTGAAACCTTTTGTTAATAACTTTCTAATTCTTTTTACAGGTATCTATGGTGGAAGATGACCCTATATGAGATGTTAAAAAGAGAGAGAGCGTTAGTATTTACTGAACAGCCATCTAAATCTCAACAGTTGGTGAAAGAATAAAAAATCGAAGAAATACGGAAGAATCCCAAAAAGGATAGTGTGTATAGGAATAATCTTAAGGCATTCATCGAACTGATAGAGAAATTAAAGAAAGATAATCTTTATACTTATACGCATTCTGTATTTCTTGAAAGTATAATGTTGTGAATTTTTATGGGCTGTTATAAATTTAGTTCAATTTTTCAATATTAATTCTATATTTATTAGAGTTATTTTTTCCAGAAATACTTTGTATGCAATCATTCTATGTAGTTGGATAGAAGTATGCAAAGATTATGTATAGTTGCATAGATGTATGCAAAAATACTGAATATCTGTGTCAACTTTGCTCGTATATTGCATAGATGAATAAATGTATGAAAAAAATTCATAAAAGCTACATACAGGTATGAAATTATTTTTGTAAATGGATAATGTACACAAGTATTATACATTATTGCATAGAAGTATGCAACTATTCTCTTTATTTGCATGCAAGTTTTGAAAATTTATCGTTTATGCTTACTCTGTTTTAACTTTGTCTACTTTTTTCACCTATTAATCCTGAACTTTTTAATTTAATCAGTTGATTCTACAGTTTTAATTTCATTATTTATTCGTATAATTTTATGAAGTTTAGTTCATACATGTCAGTATTTAATAAAAATTAAAACATCTTCTGGAGTAATGATGCAAATATATGCGGTTACATCAGCAATTATATTGAAAACATGCATATAAGTATGCAAAATATGACGAATAACTGTACACACGACAATATCAATTCATAATTTCACAAAATAAAAAGGTAATTCAGTTTACACACTATATAATCATGCACACGTAGTTCAAAAAACAAAATAGCACTCAACCTTTTCTAACAAATATAAACACCCCTTTCTTCAATTTTAGTCTCTTCATCTCTAATGATTTCTTTGTCCTCACTTCTCAGCTTCATTATGTTAATAACAAACATGCACCAATATTTGCAAGACCACTATTAAAAAAAGAATAAACGTTAATCAGCCTTATCTGCATGTATTCAAATAAAATTATAAAAACATAGACATATAATTATTACTAGATGCATACATATACGCAAATAACAGTAATATCTGCATGTTTACATGAAAAATTTCAGAATATTTGCACATATTATATTAAAAAATTAATCTAAAACACTAATAATATGCATATATTAAGAATACATTCATATATGTATGCAACTAATCATTAGGCACGCAAATAAACAGAAAATAAAAGGAGCTGAATATTTTTATGCATATATACAGAAAATATGCATACTTCCACGCAACTATTCTGAATAAATCCAAACACATATTATACCAATAGTTGCATTTTTATATGCTCATATTCAAAATATATGCATATTTTTATACATAAATGCAGAACAGATGAAAAAAATATGTTGACAAACTAAATCGTAAATACGGCTGTAAAATTAAACTAACTGAATTATAATTAAACTATCCATCAAAAAAATTCTTAATTAAAATAATTCAAAATAAAGATTCACCAAAAATCGATTGCAAAACTAAAATCAGTAAACAAAATTTTAAAAAAAAACTAAAAGGTATAAATTACCTGGACGCAGACGGTTACATGAATACCCCAGTCGCCCCCTCCTACGATGTGATATCGCCGCCGTCCCCCCCCCCCCCACCCCCCCCCACACACAAAAAATAACCGTCGTCCACACAAAAATATGCCGCCGCCATTAGCAGGTAAAAATAAATATCGAATCAGATCCTAAAATTATGAAATATCTGAATATAGATCGATGTACACCATCGTTAAAAATTGCGCCACCATGAAGAATAAAATATATGTTTCTGAGAAAATAAATTCTGCAATACGTGTATCATCCCTAGTTAATTGCGGAGATAATTAAGAAAAAGGGCAATTGGGGGAAAATATTAGCTGCATTTGAAAAACAGGGATGAAATTTTTATATTTTAGAAGAGGAGGATGTAGGCCTAATTAAGTTTGCTTTTAGGGACCTGAGCCTTATTTTCACTATTAAAAATATTATTTTCTACGTATAGTGCATTTTTTATCATTATAAGGTAAAACTTTATCCTCCATTTGCATTGCATTGTGTGATGGGGCTTGATTCTTATAATGATTTCATTTTCTAAAAAGCATTGTGTTGTTTTGACTTAAAAATATATAAAACTTATGCATTGGCAATCCAATGGAATTTAACCCGTTCCGCTTTAGCGTCGTGGTCCAGTAATTAGCTATATTATTAGGTAGTAAGATTTCTCATTCCAGTCCCATGACTGACTCGTAGTTTGTTTCACCTTGCAAACTCGGGTTCCCTATTTCCACACGGGAAGCCAATTGATAGGTTTTAGGTAGGGATGTTTTCTGGACTAGAGCTGGCTGATGAAGATGTTAGAAGATCTTTTCTTTTTATCTTTATTTTCTTCTTGAGATTTTGAGACAGTACTGGATATTGATGTATTTTGGGAGATTGAGACTTTATTTCTTTCCCTGTTTTAGACATCTGTTTTGCTAAGTGTATCCTGTACTGCATACTCTGATGTTCTGTGATGATGTTTTGATGACATTTCCTTTCTGCTGCAATGATTTATATGTTCTGCTATGTAACTGTGATATGTTATTGTTTTAATTCTATTATACTCCTATGATTATCCTTACTTTCGTTCTACGGAAGTTTGGGTCGTCACGGTAATGAATATACCCTTTTGATGGATGCGACCCACATAGCCATGCGACCTACCCGATTTTATACCATTTACCGGTTGATGAGGCTTGAGGTCATAATTAATTAATTACTTTACCTTGATTATTATTTCAGAACATCTGGCTACCATTCACTTTGAATGTCACATCGTCAGATCCGCCAAATAATCATTAATTGATGTCCACAAAAATACCCGGGGTGTTTACGCAAAATGAACAAATTCTTCCACCACCAACAAAGTACATTTGAAGAAATCAATATACGTAATCCTTTGGAAATACTCTGTCAGACATTCGTCCATATAAGTTGTCCTGGGACCGGACAAATCGAAGGCACTCTCCCACTACATCCTTGAATTACCCTATGGATTAGTAGCGAGCAGTCCTTGCAAATCTGTAAATTCTCAACCACGACTGAATCACGTCAGAATACCTCTGGTTGCAGTCCCAGAGAACACTCGACAAGTAATCCTTCTGATTATAAAGATCCACGGTTTTCAATTGCTCCATCTTCATCTTCACGTATTTGTTGGTTTGGAATGGTTTTCGAATACAAATTCGATCCCGGTCTTTCCGTACCAACAGTCCTATTGGTCAGATTTTGATAGTCGGTGATTTAACTATCAAATAAATCATCATGAGAATAAATTGAGTCCACTGATTCAGTACTCGGCATTGCTTGGCCTTTTTTGTTAAAACAATTAACGAATGTTAATTTCAAATTCTTTAAATATTTCTATATTATGACACTACAACAAATTGACCATATTACAACTATCGAAAACAGTTGTAAAAGACTTTTTACAACGGTGGAGCCACCGTCGTCTATTAAGAAGTTGTAATAGACTAAAATATTTTACAACTTTCATACACCGTTACGACACCATTGTGAAATGTATATTTTACAACTGTTTTCCACAGTTGTAGTAATACAACAACAACAAAGCCATATATCCCAAACAAGTTGCGGTTGGCTAGATATGGAACCCAAAATAAAAATAAAAGAAATAATACTGATAATATATATATATATATATATATATATATATATATATATGGGTTTAAAGTAACCAAACAAATAAAAAGACGTCTGAAAAGGTTTTTAAAAAAAAAGGTTCAATAAAAGTGAAATAAAGTCTAACATAGTAATAAAAAATAAGTAAAAAGGTTCAACAAAAGTGAAATGAAGTCTAAAATAATCAAACAGATTAAAAAAAAAAACCCTAAGGTTCTGGTACATGGATTGCCAACTTCCATGCACTCCTATCCACTACCAGCTCCTTAGATATACTCCAATTACTTAAATCCCTCTTTATTATCTCCTCCCATGTCATTTTAGGTCGACCTCTACCTCTCCTTGGGCCTTCGGCGCGACCTATAATTCCAACGCGCACAGGTGCATCATATGGTCTACGATGGATATGTCCAAACCATCTTAAGAAGTATTGGACTAACTTCTCTTCAATAGGTGCAACTCCAAGTTTTTCCCGATTATCGTCATTTCTAATCCGATCTCGTCTGGTATGCCCACAGCTCCAGCGCAGCATCCGCATCTCTGCTACACTTATCTTTTGAACGTGTTGCCTCTTAGTAGGCCAACATTCTGCACCATATAACATTGCAGGCCTGATTGTTGTCCTATAGAATTTTCCTTTAAGCTTTTGAGGAATCTTCTTATCACAGAGAATGCCAGATGCTAGTCGCCATTTCACCCATCCTGCTTGAATTCTAAAACTAACATCCTTATCAATATCCCCATCAAACTGCAACATAGATCCTAAGTATCGAAACGATTCCTTCTTGGGTACTACTCTACCGGCCAGGGTGACCTCTCCGTCATCTGAGCTGATACTGCTAAACTCACACTTCATATATTCCGTTTTAGTATTGCTAAGCCTGAAACCCTTTGATTCCAAGGTCTTCCTCCACAACTCCAGTTGTCGATTAACAACAATTCTACTCTCATCAATCAGCACAACATCATCGGCAAAGAGTACACCAAGGGATCTCCCTTTGTATATCTTTTGTGATTTCATCCATCGCTAATGCAAAAGTATTGGGGCTCAAAGCCGAACCTTGATGTAACCCTATGTTAATTGGAAAATTTTTGCACTATTGTAGTAATACATATTACAACTTTTTTCATCGTTGTAGTAATACATATTATAATTTTTTTGCACTATTGTAGTAATACATATTACAACTTTTTTTCACCGTTGTAGTAATTCCTACTACAACTAATTATAAAAATATGATTTTTTGTTTCGTTATACATTACATTTCATATAAAAATAAATATTTATATTGAATAAAATGATACTACTGTAAACTGAAATAATCAATTAAATATTTTATTTCAATGTTTGAATTAGTACAACTTTCTGATCCGCTATCGTACAACTCACTTTTACATAATATAGTCATAACAATACATACATTCCTCACTGCAAGCTGATCACTCAATACACTCAGTTACATACACACTTTCGTATAAATATACATACACACTGACACACACCGAGTTTTTATGCTCCAGCATCCAATCCAATTACCTATCACAGAATTTTACACATGTTAATATAGGACGGTTGATCTTCATAAATTCTCTTCTTAACATCGCAATCCTCAGGTAAGAAGATGGATAACATATCATTATACCCCGAAATTCCATTGAAAATCATTTGTAATCTAAAATAGATTTGAAATTCAAAACAGCATTAAAAATGCATCACTAAATGCAGCCTATTCTACCCTAGACAGAATGCTTCAAATGTCTTATTGGAAAGAAGAAATTAAAAACATTGAAAATGCATCACTAAATGCAGCCATAACCTACCACAATCGAAGGATAAAACTCTAACCAAACCCAAAACAGGGTACGACACAGTGAAGACCAATACTACACAAACACTCAAGTCAAGACCGCTCGTCTCAGACTAAACATCAACCAACAAACAGAACACAAACTCACCCAGGATCCAGAAGAGCAGGGAACTCACCAGCACGTCGATGAGAATCGATCCACAACCGATGAACAGTCTGCCTGTCGGGAGCTAAACCCTTCAAATCTTAGACTTAGCAAAGTAATGTGGTTTCAGACTTCAGAAAGCCACATAACTCTACTGACTCAACTGTTAGGTAAGCTGACTCTAAGTGGCTTTAAAGTTTCACCCAATTAAACTAACTCCTGGTTTGTCTTAAGTAAGGAATACTCTGCATAAAAGAATCTGAGAGAGAGGAATGTAATTCAAACAAAGGTTTGAAACAGGTTCTTTCATTTTGGTCCCCCTGCAACAAACCAACATATAACAGTATAAATCTAATAACCATATTTCACCCTATTATTTCTAGTTGGACATAAAATAAATTTCAGCGTCCTCAAGCTTGTTAATTCAGCTAATTTTAGGTTCATATTCAATTACAGGACAAGAAACTAACAAAGTAGATTAAATGAGAAAATTAAAGTAGCAAGAAAACATCAAGTAACATACCAACATATAGAGTTATAATAATTTCAAAACAATCGATTTCACCTTAAGACATATAAAAGATAACATCAGCAGAGTACGAGTTTGGACCCATCAATCCATGAAAACGTTTAGTAAAAAGTACCCTTTGTTTGTCGGGAGAGGCAGACCCTCTCACTTGATGACCAACGATGAAATCGCGAACAACAATCTGAGACGGAGCGAGAGAGGAGCTGGAGTCGCGAATAAAGTCAGAAGCCAAAGACGAAAGAGTACACCGTGAGTAGAGATCGAGTGAAGGCCAGATCTGGTCGCGTGAAGAGAAAGGAAGGCTGGATCTCAAGAAAGCGAAGGGATCGGGTAAAGGTTAGGGTTCGAAGCTGTATGGGGGAGCCTCTCTTTCTTCATTGCCGATGGAAGAGGAAACGTGATATAAAGAATGAGCATTCTAGGGATTGTTGTAATTGAAAACCTTAGGAAGGAACGAAAAGTTAAAGCCAAATTTTTTTGTTTTGGAGTGAAATTTTTACGTTTGGAGCCAAAAATTCCAATGCACATAAATTGATTTTGTTTTTATATTTTGCCAAATGATTTGGTATTCACGGTCAAAGAAAAACTGAAATAAGCGAGACATACCGATCATCAAGAAATAATGTGAAAAGATAAGAGAAATTGTCATGCTAACCATTCAAAATAACATATAACTGAAGCTGCTGTGATACCCAAAAATATTAAGTAAAAACAAATTTGAACTTTAATGGTGAAAATCAAGAAGATTTGCAGTACAATCTAAAAATTAAATGGTACTGACAGTTTTCCATCGGTTACAATTAAAATTTCACAAAAACTTAGGCAATTAAAAATTATAATTTAGAATTAATAAGTAAAATTTTATATTAAATATAAATATCGTATGAATTCCTTGAGAATTGATTTTTACTTAAATATTAAATATTACTGATTAATAATAGTTATTATTAATTATTACCTTTTTCTCCAAAGTTATAATTGAATTCCAACTATTAAAAGTTAATTGTTATGTAAATGTTATTGATTATATACTATTAAATATTTAATATTAATTTTTAAAAAGTAACTATTATTTATTAATCATCAATTAAGCGGTTTTTATCTAATCTAATAGTAATTAATAGTAATTGGTATTAATTTGTAAATTTATTATTGAATATGAATTATTCTTAAATGTTAATATTACTAATTATTAAATATAAGTTGTTATTAATATTTAATAGGTCTCTAATACAAGAAATCGAAAAAAGAGTTACTAAAAATAAGTTTAAACAACTTTCTAATTTAACTATTAATTATCAGAGATTAATTAGTGAAGTGACCCGAACTTCCCCGTGAAGGAAAGCCCGGATTGACTTTGAGAACACGACAAATCAGAACACAAACAGAAGAACATTTCATTGCTTATTACAAAAATTTCATCAGAATACAAGAATATACAAAGTATGAATAAATATTACACATACTAAATATCAGAGATTTACAAATTACAATGCAGCGGAAAATAATACAAAACACAACTGAAAGTAATATACGGATACAGAGCTTTCCGAATATCGCTCCAGCTGTAAATCAGAATCCTGTGAATATAAATCTGCAAACCCAAAACTACTAGCTGCCAGTACGGAAAATAGGGGCACCCAGAGTTTAGGTTAAAACAATAAACTCCAGGTCAGCCATGTGACTGGTGTGAGAACTAAAACAGTTATTTAAAACTTCACTTTAAATCAGATATATCAAGGGACCACGCCATATAACACGGAACAGGTTTTCTCCCAAGAATACCAGTGCATATAACAAAGCATCGCAATGCTTTTTGAAAAAATGAAGTTATTATAAGACCCAGGTCCTATCACACAATGCAACGAAAGCCGGGGGATAGGGTTTTCCCTTATAATAGCCAACCATGCTTGGTACGTTAAAACAAATCATTTGATACTATTATAAGTGCATAGTGTATAAAATAACTTCAAATATAAATGTAGATGGCATGGGTACCATATATCATGTCACCAATACTAGGCTCTACAATCAAAACCGCAATTGTTACGTATTGGAAGTTGGATTTCCGTCTGTGAACCAAAGCAAGGGATCGTCCTTACCACTTCGAGACTGTCTAGCCAGAGCCTCAGGATCAGAGCTCGAGTGACCCTTGGATCGTCAGGGATGGCCCATCAAAGTTCAATATGGATTAAAAAACCTTGGACAATACGTTTCCCCGCCCTTTGGGGCGTAAATGAACCAATGACTCCATCGGCCCCGGATCGACCGATATAACAGAGGCGCCTCACAATCCATCATCCACATAAGTAAAATGGCAAGGCTAGTAAAACGCTGACACCACTCCTAGCTAGAAAGAAACGCAAGCCCTCCCTGATGTCCTCTTCCGTTTCTGGTTCACATCGGGGTGTGAGGCTCGCGAATTAACGTCACATGAAGCTACGCTACATTAAAGTCGTGCTTTGATCATCAACCACAAGACCGTGCTTTTCAACAGAAGCCTTGATCATTTGCATCTCAGCATGCCACATAGGCAATTCACGCTATGCAACCAATGTATATCAATCACACAGAATGAAATCCAATGTCAGACACACATCCATTTACAAGATCGTTCTAGGTCTGAACGAAACCGGAGGCACCTTATTTCTCCCCCATATGTCCAATATATGGGAGAGGTCCTCGCATATACGGTCGATCTCCAAGTATGTCTGGGCGATCACCACTTATTACCTTGTCTTGGGTGTATAGCCCAACCAAGACATCAGTAATCATCCAAACGATGTGAAGAACGTTCTAGGTCTGAATGAAACCGGAGGCACCTTATTCCTCCCCCATATGTCCAATACAGGGGAGAGGTCCTCGCATATCCAGTTGATCTCCAAGTACGTCTGGACGATCACCACTTATTACTTTGTCTTGGGTGTACAACCCAATCAAGACATCAGTACTCATCCAAACGATGTGAAGACCTCTGGTGAAACACCCCACCTCCGTTAGGGTCACTCTCAAAGGGAATGCCCTAATTTTGGTGGAGGTTTATAAGTATAAGTCACAGATATACAAGATAGATATAAGAACACATATTTTTGAACAGCGGAAAAACAACAACTTTTATTTCATTAAAAATACGTGTTACAACAACCATACCATAATTGTCTTACAATACTTCCAAAAACATAACATCTTCATAACTGTCTTGATTACATTATTTAAAGAAGCATAAAGAAAACATAAATAAACTGCAAACGTCCCATAGTTGCTGTCCAATCTATGTAACTTGTAAGGGGATGCAATTCTAGTGTAAATTTCTAATGTAACTTATGTGCCAAAAATATATTATCATATGATTAAGATAACAACATAAGCTTAGAAAACATGTTTTTAACTAGGCATAATAACAAACATAGCTTAGACATGTTCATAAAATTAATACAAGCTTACAACGACGCTTGCTTTTGTCACTATCACAAAATCATGATTTTTATACTTGAACTATGATGCCAATTTCAACATAACCTTCATATGAATCATAATACTTAGGTGAATCAAATTACACTAAAGATGACCATAAAATTTTACATCATGTTGTCATAGCAATAGATCATAGACTTGCATGAATTTCAAAATAAACTATTACAACATATAGTTGTTGTTTCAACATGATTCTTATACTTGCATTTACCAAATGGGTGTTGTAAATAACTACCACAAACATGTAGTTTTCAATATGAATCATATGCTTGCATAAGTCCCAATCAAAATTCCACAACATGTGGTTGTCAACATAAGCCACATACTTGTATGAATCAAACCATAGCATTGCCAAATCATTTAGAATCAAAAATATCATACAAATATAAGTCATTATCGCCACAATTCCATTTCGTTTCCAACGCAAATCGCCTACTTGCAAATATCCAATCGTATACCATAATATTCCCAAATTGTTTTGCATCAAAGCAACATACAAATATAGATTATTATCGCCACAATTCCATTTCTTACATTACACAAATCAACACTATTATTTAATTCATATCGGAATAGCACTCTACTTACAGCGTATGGCGAATCTTCAATTCAGAAATCTGAATTCTGAATTTGGAGATGCTATCCTTTGTTGTAGGCGTTGCTTTGATTTGATTAACGTTGCTTTAGGCTTTGAATTATCTCCTAGTTGTCTCTCTATTTCTGACGGCTATCTTCAGTCTCTACTCAGCAGCATGACGGTCTCATCTCCATTTTAGTTTATGTGAATTAGGGTTAGCCTTAGGTCCTTTTTATAGAGTTTGTGAGTTGATTTAGACCGTCGATAAAGCTTGGTTCAATAATACCCGTTCGTTTGAAGGAGAGACCAACCAGGAGCTGACACCTAGCCCTAGTGACAAGGCAAGGCTCAGAAAATCGACCAAACACAGACCTGGCCAGCCAGGGTGGGCTGGGTTCGACCTGGCTCAGGGGCCAGGTCGACAGCCCAGTCGACACCGTGTCGACTTGGCAGTCGACACGGGTTACCCAGGTCGACTGCCCAGTCGACCTGGCTAGCCCCAGGTCGACTGCCAAGTCGACCTGGGTGCTTTGGGCGGGAATTATCCCGCCTTGGCCAATTGGGCCCGATTTTGAATTTTGAATTAGTTTTTCTGAGCTGTTTTCGTCTGTTCGAATTTTAAACCTAATTCTGAAACTTCCGGAGGCCATATCTTGGTCATACGGACTCCGATTTTCGAAAACTCGGACTCTATTTCGCGTATTTTTCCGAGACGAACGCAATGGCGTATCCCGTTTCCCTTAATTCTTTGATTTGAAATTAATTATACTTTAATTTATGAATTTCACGGTTATAGAATACACGGGGTGTTACATTCTCCCCCACTTAAAAGGATTTCGTCCCCGAAATCTTCAAGTTAGGAAGAATGTATATCCTAACATCCAAACATCCATCTACTCATCCATCAAACACGAGCATCCATTGTCCTTAAAAGACTTCTAATGCTTCATGATCATATGCGAAGTGTGTGTGTACATGTACTTATCCAATGCAAAATCAGGCGGTCTACTGATTCAGTTGACCTCCTTAATGCGAATTATGTAAGTGCTATGAATCCATTATGTATGCAAATCCTCCTATTCATGATTCTACATGAGTGCACAATCATTCATATAAATGCAACATCCATATGACAACACATTAAAGTTCAACCATATACGAATGCAAACATATATGCATATGCAATATGAAGTGACTGAGCCGATCTAAAACCTAGATTGTGTGTGTATATGCAACCACGAGCAACCACTAGCAATCACTTGCAACCACTTGCAACCATCATCCATAACATTTTTCAACTACATGTTTTCATCCAAAGAGTTTCTACCTAAAAGATAGGGTCGAGGAGATATACCTAAAAAAAAGATAGATAAAAGCGCAACTTAAGGAAAAGGAAGGATCAAAAATGTACCCTCGAAAAGAAAAGGGTAGGCAGCGCGTATTCTAGCTTCAGTCTCCCAAGTTGCATCTCCTTCGGCGTCGCTCCACTGAACTTTGACGAGCTTGACTTCGCGGTTGCGTAGCTTCTTCACTTTCGTTCCTAATATGCGGGTTGGAACTTTCCTCACGGTTGCTTTGCGTTCCACTTCAGCTTCTTCTAGGATATTTGGCTCTACCACTTCAGCAGACTCATGTAGACATTTTCGGAGATGTGAAACATGAAAAACGTTGTGAACTCCGGCCAGCTTTTCGGGTAGCTCTAATCTATAGGCCATTTTCCCAATTTTCTCGATGATATGGAATGGCCCTACGAACCTTGGTGCTAGCTTTCCTGTGGTTCCAAAACGGACAACGTTCCTTAGCGGAGATACCTTAAGAAAAACTCCGTCTCCAACCTCAAATTCAAGGTCAGTCCTCCTCTTGTCGGCGTAGGACTTTTTTCTGTCTTGCGCCATCTTCATCCTTCTTCGTATTAAGTCTACTTTTTCTGAAGTCTCTCGGATCATATCTGGTCCAAGTATGAGTTTATCAGTAGACTCCCACCAACAAGTGGGCGATCGGCACGGTCTTCCATATAAAGCTTCGAAGGGCTCCATCCCGATGGTTGCTTGATAGCTGTTATTGTAGGCAAATTCCACCAAAGGAAGATGGTCTTCCCATGTCCCTCCGAAGTCAAGGACGCACAGTCTTAAAAGGTCCTCCAAAACTTTGTTCACTCTTTCTGTTTGGCCGTCGGTTTGGGGATGATAGGCTGTGCTCAAGCATAACTGCGTTCCTACTGCTTCTTGCAGACTCCGCCAAAACTCACTGGTGAAGATAGGGTCTCGGTCACTAACAATGCTGGATGGTATTCCATGGGGTCGAACGATTTCATTGAGGTAAAGAGATGCTAGGGATGAGGCAGTTCTTTTAATTTGACAGGTAAAAAGTGGGCGCTTTTAGTAAGCCTATCCACTATTACCCAAATGCTAGTGTTGCCTCTCCTAGACCTAGGCAGCCCCTCGATGAAGTCCATTGAGATGCTATCCCACTTCCACTGCGGGACCTCTAGAGGATGTAGCAGACCGCCGGGCTTTTTCTGTTCTGCCTTAACCTGTTGGCACACCATACACTTAGAAACGAATTCTGCCACGTCCTTTTTCATGCCGTTCCAGAAGAAAGTTCTTTTTATGTCCTTGTACATTTTATCTCCGCCTGGGTGTATCGTCATCTTGGAGTGATGTGCCTCCTCGAGAACCCTCTTTACTAAATCCCTTGTCTGTGGGACGCATAGTCTTCCGTCTCGCCTTAGCCAACCCTTATCGTCGATGGAGTATCTGTTGAGGTGACTTGAAGTCTCACCCCTAATTAGCCTATCAATCATTTCCACAAGCTGAGGGTCTTCACGTTGTGCTGTCCCTATTGAGTCCACTAAAGTCGGGCGCACTTCGAGAGATGCTAGCAAGCCTGGTACAAAATCGGAGGAAGGCCTAAAGTTGAAGCTGGCTATAAACTCTAGGCTTTGTCTTTCAACAAACAGCGGGCTTAGGGTCAATTTCTTTCGGCTCAACGCGTCTGCTACTACGTTGCCTTTGCCCGGAGTGTAGGAGATCTCGAAATCGTACGAGGCAAGAAACTCCATCCATCTCTGTTGCCTCAAGTTAAGATCTTTCTGCGAGAAAAGATATTTCAACGATTTATGGTCAGTGTAAAGTTCGAACTTCTCACCTAGGAGATAGTGTCGCCAAGACTTGAGTGCAAAGACGATGGCAGCTAACTCAAGATCGTGGGTCGGGTAGTTCTTTTCGTGCACTTTCAACTGCCTCCCGCCATAAGCTACTACCCTTCCTTCTTGCATTAAGACGGCGCCTAGCCCTGTCCCACATGCATTTGTATAAACAGTGAACACCTTGCTTCCATCTGGCAACGTCAAAACTGGGGCTGTTGTAAGAGCCCTTTTTAGTCGTTGGAAAGCAAACTCGCAATCCAAGTCCCAATTGAACGCTAGATTCTTCTTGGTCAATTTCATGAGCGGAGCTGATATTCTCGAAAAATCCTTTATGAACTTTCGATAGAAACCTGCTAGTCCTAGAAAACTTCGGACCTCAGTTGCATTCCTTGGTGTCTTCCAATCATGTACCGCCACTACCTTAGCAGGGTCCACTGCTAACCCTTGTTTGGATACTATGTGCCCAAGGAACCTCACTTCTTCTCTCCAAAAGTGGTATTTGGAGAATTTGGCTTTTAGCTGATGGACTCGCAGAGTTTCCATGATTTCCCTTAAGTGCTGAGCATGTTCCTCTTCACTCTTTTAGAAGATAAGGATATCGTCTACGAAGACCACTACGAACTTATTGAGGAAATCTCTGAATACCCTACTCATCAGGTCTACGAAGTAAGCAGGTGCATTTGTCAAGCCGAAAGGCATGACAAGCCATTCAAAGAAGCCGTCTGGGGTTCTGAATGCCGTTTTATCGATACTATCTTCAGCCACCCTTAGCTGATGAAAACCGGTCGCTAAATCGAGTTGGGAGAAAACAGACGCTCCTACAAGCTGATCAAACAAATCGTCAATTCTGGGGAGAGGGTGCCTATTCTTTTTCGTTAGCTTGTTGAGCTCCCTATAGTCAACACATAGGAGGAGTGAACCATCCGCCTTTGTAGCGAACACCACTAGAGCGCCCCATTCTGAAATGCTCCTCCTAATGAACCCCTTTTCTAGAAGCTCTTTAATCTGTTTACTGAGCTCTTTCCTTTCTCGCGGAGCCATGTGTCTAACGGGCAATGCAACGGGCTTTGCATTATCTACAAGGTATATGCGGAAGTCTATCTCCCGCTTCGGAGGCAAGCCCTTCACCTCTTCGAAGAAATCCGGATATTCCCGGACTACTCTAACTGATTGCAAATTTTCAACAGAGGCATCTAGCGATTCAAGGTAACTAAGCATAACCGCATACGAGGGATTACAAGAAATTTCCAAAGTATTACCGAGCTGGGTTAGGAGCCTAACAACCCTTTTCTCACAATCAAGGATGGCCCCATTACTGGATAGCCAATCCATGCCCAAAATCAAACCATATCCCGAAAAGCCCAAAACAAAGGCACTACATTGAAATTCTACGCTTAGAATAGAAATTTTCAATCCCAAACAGATCATAGACAAATGAGCTGGGCCCCCAATTGGGTTTGAAACAATTAAGGGGTCCTCTACCATACTAGTTTTTAGGTGCAGAGATTCTACTAAAGCAGACGAGATAAAGGAGTGTGATGCGCCAGAATCAAATAAAGTGTGAACGGGGTGATCATAAAGATAAACTACACTTTCTACAGAAGTATTTATACCTCGCTGTTGCAGAGGTGGCGCTTCTAGCACATGAACTTGTGCCCCTGAGGTGGATCCAGCCCTCTGCCCCTGTCCTCGTTTCTTTGGGCAGTCCTTAGCCCTGTGGCCTGTCTCACCGCAAGAAAAGCACCCACCATTCTCCTTGGCCTTCTTTTTCCGGCAATCTTTCACTAAGTGCCCCACTTTGCCACAGAAATTACACTTCCTCTTCTCTTTGTTGCCTTTCCCGCCCTTCTTAAAGTCTATCTTCTTAGGCTGCAAACCCTCTTTCTTCCCTTGAGAGCTTTCTGCCTTTGTATCCTTCTTTCCCTTATCCTCTTCGTTCAGCAACGCCATCTGTACCAACCTTTCATACGTAGCTCCCATGGGTATATGGGTCATGGCCAAACTGTGTAATGGCTCATTCAACCCTTTGACAAAACGGAGAGCCTTCTTGTGCGGGGTGTTGACTAGGTCCAGCCCAAACCTAGCCAGCTCATCGAACTGATTAACATACTCTTTGACTGTCTTGTTCCCTTGCTTAAGAAATAAGAATTTTTCCAACTGCAAACTCCTTTCCGCATCTGAGAGAAATTTAGCCTCAAACCTTGCCCTAAAGTCCTCCCATGTTTCCACTGGTCTTTCTGCATTAGTGACTTCCCACCAGTAGGAAGCCTCACCTTTTAGCAACCATACTGCCAGTTGTACTTTCTGCCTATCTTCTACCTCAAAGATGATGAATAAGTCCTTGGTTTCTTTCAGCCAATTTCTAGCTGCCACGAAGGACTCAGTTCCATGGAAATCCTTTCCTCTCATAGCTTTAAAATCTTTACATATCTTAGCAAACGTGTTTCCCCGTGGAGGAGGTGGAGGAAGAGGTGCTGCTGCAGCTGGATGATTTCCTGCAGCTGGGGGAGGAGGAACGGTAGGACCTGGCTGAGTGGCCCTTGCTTCTAAGAACCGCCTAAACCAACCAGGTATTGGTACACCCTCTGGCATGTTAAGTTCTTCGGACATGCTGAAACAAAAAGGATAGATTCAAAACGAAGGATAAGAGATAGTACCTATGGCTTTGGGGGGGGGGGACTTTGCCTTTTTTAAAATAAAATAATATTTTTCTTTTAAAAATACTTCTTTAAATTTCCTTTTTGAAAATAAATTTTCAAAACTTTTTATCTTATCTGGTAAACCTATGCTCTGATACCAAGTGAAACACCCCACCTCCGTTAGGGTCACTCTCAAAGGGAATGCCCTAATTTTGGTGGAGGTTTATAAGTATAAGTCACAGATATACAAGACAGATATAAGAACACATATTTTTGAACAGCGGAAAAACAACAACTTTTATTTCATTAAAAATACGTGTTACAACAACCATACCATAATTGTCTTACAATACTTCCAAAAACATAACATCTTCATAACTGTCTTGATTACATTATTTAAAGAAGCATAAAGAAAACATAAATAAACTGCAAAAGTCCCATAGTTGCTGTCCAATCTATGTAACTTGTAAGGGGATGCAATTCTAGTGTAAATTTCTAATGTAACTTATGTGCCAAAAATATATTATCATATGATTAAGATAACAACATAAGCTTAGAAAACATGTTTTTAACTAGGCATAATAACAAACATAGCTTAGACATGTTCATAAAATTAATACAAGCTTACAACGACGCTTTCTTTTGTCACTATCACAAAATCATGATTTTTATACTTGAACTATGATGCCAATTTCAACATAACCTTCATATGAATCATAATACTTAGGTGAATCAAATTACACTAAAGATGACCATAAAATTTTACATCATGTTGTCATAGCAATAGATCATAGACTTGCATGAATTTCAAAATAAACTATTACAACATATAGTTGTTGTTTCAACATGAATCTTATACTTGCATTTACCAAATGGGTGTTGTAAATAACTACCACAAACATGTAGTTTTCAATATGAATCATATGCTTGCATAAGTCCCAATCAAAATTCCACAACATGTGGTTGTCAACATAAGCCACATACTTGTATGAATCAAACCATAGCATTGCCAAATCGCTTAGAATCAAAAATATCATACAAATATAAGTCATTATCGCCACAATTCCATTTCGTTTCCAACGCAAATCGCGTACTTGCAAATATCCAATCGTATACCATAATATTCCCAAATTGTTTTGCATCAAAGCAACATACAAATATAGATTATTATCGCCACAATTCCATTTCTTACATTACACAAATCAACATAATTATTTAATTCATATCGGAATAGCACTCTACTTATAACGTATGGCGAATCTTCAATTCAGAAATCTGAATTATGAATTTGGAGATGCTATCCTTTGTTGTAGGCGTTGCTTTGATTTGATTAACGTTGCTTTAGGCTTTGAATTATCTCCTAGTTGTCTCTCTATTTCTGACGGCTATCTTCAGTCTCTCCTCAGCAGCATGACGGTCTCATCTCCATTTTAGTTTATGTGAATTAGGGTTAGCCTTAGGTCCTTTTTATAGAGTTTGTGAGTTGATTTAGACCGTCGATGAAGCTTGGTTCAATAATACCCGTTCATTTGAAGGAGAGACCAACCAGGAGCTGACACCTAGCCCTAGTGACAAGGCAAGGCTCAGAAAATCGACCAAACACAGACCTGGCCAGCCAGGGTGGGCTGGGTTCGACCTGGCTCAGGGGCCAGGTCGACAGCCCAGTCGACACCGTGTCGACTTGGCAGTCGACACGGGTTACCCAGGTCGACTGCCCAGTCGACCTGGCTAGCCCCAGGTCGACTCCAAGTCGACCTGGGTGCTTTGGGCGGGAATTTTCCCGCCTTGGCCAATTGGGCCCGATTTTGAATTTTGAATTAGTTTTTCTGAGCTGTTTTCGTCTGTTCGAATTTTAAACCTAATTCTGAAACTTCCGGAGGCCATATCTTGGTCATACGGACTCCGATTTTCGAAAACTCGGACTCTATTTCGCGTATTTTTCCGAGACGAAAGCAATGGCGTATCCCGTTTCCCTTAATTCTTTGATTTGAAATTAATTATACTTTAATTTATGAATTTCACGGTTATAGAATACACGGGGTGTTACATCCGGTCTTCAACCACCATCTTCATCCTCGACACATCGTCGAATCAGTTATTCAGAATGGGATAAGCCCGGCCTTTCCGAATAACTCGCGTATATAATAAACAAGTGCTATAAAAACACAACTTACGCCTCATTCCAATCCAGAATATTCCTTTGTTCAAATATTCTTATACTTTCGGAAAGGTTCCCATTAATTTTATCAAAGATAAATTCTTTAAATTTATTATTTAATCTTCCTTTGGATATCATTTCAATCTAAATAAAGATGCATTAAAATTCCACTTGGTTTTAATCTTCCCAAAAATCAATATTAACGATTGTTTAACTTGGGAAATCATATCCTATCTTTAACCGGGTTAAAGAACCAATGTCATTTAAAACACGGTTCACGATAAACCTGAAAATCACATTCCATTTGTCAGCCTTTAACCGTAAATTAGCAAGTGAACAATTCCTTAAGTATTAACCCGGAAGACCGAAACCAACATCAGATCAATAACCACGAAACCATTCAACTTAACTAATCTCCAGTTAGTTTCTGATTTTCTTAACTCCATTGGGTCTTAGAACAGTATTATTAAAGATACCATTCACGACAACCCAAAATTTTATTCCTATGTTTGACTGGGTTAAAGAACCACTTTCCTTTAAAACACGGTTCACGATAAACCCCAAATCACATTCCAATCCATCAGCCTTTAACCGTAAATTAGCACGTGAACAATTCCCTAAGTATTAACCCCGAAGGCCGAAACCAACATCAGATCAATACCCAGGAAACCATTCAACTTAACTAATATCCAGTTAGTTTCTGATTTTCTTAACTCCATTGGGTCTAAGAACAGTATTATTAAAGATACCATTCACAACAACCCAAAATCTTATTCCTTTGTTAATCGGGTTAAAGAACAAGTGTTATTTAAAACACCGTTCATGATAAACCCAAAGACCAATTTCAATTCCATTCCAATTAAATATCAATTAATTGGTATACTTCATTAAATCTAAATAAAAAGATTTAATCTTTTCTCAACTGGGTTCAAGAACAGTATTAATGAAGACACCATTCACGACAAACCCAAAATCACATTTAATATTAAATACAAGGCTCTGAATAGAAAATATATCGGCTTATATTCAATACCAAATGTCACAACCAACAAATATCGTATTGGAAATAACGATATAAATATATCTTTCAAATTTCCATAACAATATCTGTATAATCACGAAACCCAACTTCGAAATATTCCGAAGACAATTTCAATTCAAATCCATTTCCAATTTATATATTGGAAATTCTGGTTATTTTTAAAACCATTTCAAATCCAATTCATTTATTTTTAAAAATAATTGGAATATAATTCTAGTTCAAAACTAGTTCATTTCGATAAAAATCTATTTTTCTCTTTTCAAATATGGAATTTTTCATCCTAATTCTTTCCAAATCATTTCTTATGATTTTACACTAATTATTGATATTTTTAATAATTTTATCAAGGCCCGTACAATCGATTTCCATAAACAGCCATCGAACTGCACTTGCATCGACCTTTTCCAAATTTAATTTGGACATAATTCCAAATCCAACTGTTAGTTTCTAATTTCTTGTATTCATTAGAAAGCTCTTCTCTATACGAACCCAACGGTTTTGGTTTCAGGAGAATCCGACGACCGGATCTCTCGTAATGTCTGTTCGAAGTCAATGGTCGAAATTCGCGAACTGCCGCAGCGCGGCGCGTTCTATTCTGGCCATTATATTATATATATATATATAATATATTTCGTAGATTCCCACTTAAAATGTATTTTATAAATCGTTTTAAATTTGTTTTCAGAATGATTTCAACTTCATATTCAATTTCAAATCAAAATTGAACATTCCATATCATCGATATATAAATGATAGTATTTTCAAAACATTAGATTTTGAAATCAATTCATTTTCGATTCGTTATAGAAATGAATAAAATCGATATAAATATCGTTAACGTCAAAATTTTGTCAATCTAATCAACACGGCTTTATATATTTAAATATATTCGTGTCCATCCCAAATCGGACATCAAAATCAGAATCTAATTTTTTGCTGAATATTATTTTAAAATATTCGTTTTTTTTAAAATATTCATTCTTTCTGAACTGGAATCAGACACAGTTAATTACCATATAATGTTATTTATATGGATTTCATACACACATGTACACAACAACAATCAAAAACAGTCAACCATCATCAAGAGTGCATTCTACACTGCATAAGCATTAAATATAAATATTTAACGCTTACAACAGCTTGTCAATCAATTGATCGACATACAACTAATTATTGGGATTAGTGTATGTCCAAATTCATCCCAATACCCGTATGTGGTTTTCAAACAACAAACACAGATTTATTTGTGCAGTTGGGCGATGTGTAAAATTTATCGTCCCAATCAATATCAGTCAAATGTGTGTACATAAACAAATCGTCCGATTTATTTATGAATATTTTTTTTCACATACACGTTAAAAATTATATTTTTAACTATAAAATATTTTATCTCATTCCACATCACACAATCAATTTTCACCATACAAACAAGCAAGCATACAAGTCGTCCATGGTTTGTGGACGACCGGTGTCGGGTGCTGCTAAGCACCGTCTGCATCCTAGTATTTATTTTAACTAGAAAATAAAATAAAAGTGAGAAGTTCTCACCTTGGGGTTCCAATCCTCCAGTTTTTCTTTCTGAACTATTTGGATTTGTATTCGTTTCCAATTAGTTCCATCGTAGTCTGTTTCAAACGATTTTTATATTAAACATCACATTTTTATTTCAATGCTAAACAGATAAAAATCACATTTTTGTACTGTTCAGTTATAAATAACAATCACATTTTTATACTGTTCTATATATTTAAAAATCACATATTTATAGCCAAGCTATATATGCAAAAATCATACCTCTATATTTTTTTATCATGTAAAGATTATATTTTTAAATCAAGTAAATATTTTTTTTTTAAATCTAGTAAAGATTATATTTTTAAACTATGCTAATTTTATTTTATCTTAAAATAATGCCATTTTTATATTTTAAATCAATAATATTTATATTTTTAAAACCATGATATATTTTTATTTCTAAAGACAATGTATATTTTCTATTTTAAAACAATGTGTATTTTATATTTTAAAACAATGTATATTTTCTATTTTAAAACAACGTGTATTTTCTATTTTAAAACAATTATATATTTTAAATTTGCAATGGAAATTAGTGTTACAAATGGTTTAAAGTAAATCACCTTCCTTCACTACGCTGTACACAAACCCATCGCCCAAAACAAACCTCACCCGCCGCCATCGTCACAAGGGACCGGACCCCCCATCGTTGGTCATCCCTTGGACCACATCCACGCATGAAACCACTCCCCTGAACAACCCCTAGTTCGACGTCCCGTATAGCCCGGAAAACCCCCCCGACCGCCGAGAGTTTTGAAGAGAAATTCGGCCACCATAAAGGCCTAGAACACATCACAACCGTCGATCATATAGAGCTCGGCATTCTCTATGATTTTTGCTTTACAAGGTCATGAATTCATTGAATAGATTCGGAGATAATAAGGTGCGAAATTGGGAAGATTATGAGCGTTCATCGCACAAGGAGGTGACTTCTGACGTTTGACCGCATGGAAGAAGAAATAGGGCTTTGACCCTTTTGACTCACATATATATATATATATATATATATATTATTTTATTTAATTCGAACAAAGGTGATTTCACATACGAACTCTAAAATAAACCCAACGACTGTTGCTCCTAGCTAATTACCCCCATTCCGAACACAATGGGTTATGTCTCGTGAGCCAGTTCGACTACGATCAGTTTTCATCAAAAATGAAAATATAATCAATATATATTGAATTTAAACGTACATTTCTATTTACTAGGGCCACATACTGACTCTAAAAATTCCAGAAAAAATATTTCTAACTTCGTATTGACGATACGGTCCTAACAGAACAAATTTCTTCAAATTTGAAGACCGTTTGAAAAATGTCCATTTTCTGGTCGATCCAAATTGACTAATACTGTCAAAACACGTTTTCCTTTGCCATGCTCACATATTAATTCCAAAAATTATGTGTTTTGGAATCTAGCAGTAACTTGACATACTGGATCCAAAAAAAGTGGTTTCGTCGAAAACGGAGGTCGTTTGCAAAATTTCCATTTTTAAGGGCTAAAATTCCATAGCTGCTATTCTGAATTTTCACTTGGGCATAACTTTTTATTCCCGCTATGAAATTTCAATTTTTCGAATTCATTGGAAAGATATTTTCAAATATATTCTAATATTTTTAGTTTCGCTAAAATCTGGTTTATTTTGAATCCTGTACATCCATTTGAATTTTGAAATCGAAATTTTAAACTACCGCGCCATTTCCAATTCCTTTTATAAATAAAATAAAATATTTATATTCTAACGACGTTCCATATAAATATATACATTCTAATTCTATTCAAAATAAATTTTTTGTCATTATTATTTAAAAAAAATCATTTTAAATATTCAAAATCCATTAAAATTGCCAAAATAAAAATTTTAAATTGGTTCGGATTTTCCGGGTTGTTACAATTAGTTATTACAACAGACAAAAAAGAAAAGTTGTGATATATATGTTTATTACAACAGTGATTTTTTCACAGTTGTAAAAAACATTATTTACAACAGTGCATTTTGCTGCTTTTCGCACAGTTGTAAAATTAAAGTTGTAATATGGTGTTTTTGTTGTAGTGTGAATATAGCTTTTATTTCTTATTTAACATAAGATTATTTTCAAACTCTTTTATTTTAATACATTATATGATCGTATCCAATACTCTATCCTTCTATCATTTTCAAAACAATTCCTATATCATTACTCATTATTTATAATTGGGAAAATCAATTCAACTTATTTATTCGTAAAATAACGTTATGAAATCTCTTTTGTTTTATTTTTGAAAACAAAATCTAACACTTCTCTTTATAGAAAAAAACTCATTTCAAAGTTCAACTTTTCATTCCCTTTTATTTTGAAAATATCGTTATGATTTTACATAATCTCTTTTGTTTCCTTTATCTCGAGAAATTCCTTATCTTAATTTCATATTATTTCTTTCCAAACCATTCAACCACTGCGCTTTGAAATCTTGTTTCAATTCAGATCACTTAATATCATTATCAAGTAATGTTAATTTAATCTTAACGTTTTAACTCCATAATCTTCTTATGAACCTTGTTTATAAACCTCCAGTTTAATATAATACCTTTTTCTTCAATGACTTTTTATTCAAATGTTAAGTCAACATTTGTTTAACCATTATATTTGCTTAAAGACTTCTTTTATTAAACCCAAATACCAATCACTTTTACCAATCCATTTTCCTCTTCGAAAATCTCATTTAGATCCCATTTATCTTAATCCATTATTAAGTACTGCCATTTCAAATTAACGCTTTGACTCCTCATTTCTTTTTATAAACCTTGTTCATAAAATCTCAGGTTTAAAATAAACCCCCTTTTTATCTTATCTCTTCCACTTAAGTCGTCGTATTTGTTTAAATCTCTTTTATGACTTCATTATAAACTCGGTTTCATAACCTCCTTTCAAAACTTAATCATATTCCTTTTCAAAATCGGTTACTTACTTAAATGTATTTCATTTAAGAAGTAATTACTTAAATTATTATTAAGATAATAATTTACTTCATCATTGACTAGAATTAGTACTAAATTTCTTTTTAAAATCTTATTTAAGTTAAAAACTATATTCTAGATTATTTTACTCCCAATTGGCCCAAACTAATTTAATCAAATATCAGTTTCAATTAAAATAATTGACTTGGTCAACTCTAAACATGATTAACTCGTTGATCAACTTTAACTCGTTTCTTCATTTAAATTATTAAGTTAAATAATCTCATTTACTTCGATTAATATTAAACAAATAATAATCTAATCCATTTTAATTGTTTCTTAAAAACAATTAATTTTAGTTATAGTTGTTACATTAATCAAAATGAGGCACGTGCTCCGCTTACGGCTGATTTCCCTTTTTATAAACTTCAATTTTAAAAAATATATTTGAAAATCTATATTCAGTTATAAAATAAATTTCATAACTTTATTTTTATCGATTTACCTGACAGTAAATCAGTATCTCAAAACGATTGATTTATAGGCCAACTGCTGCCAATTACTCAACAAATTCTGCCAATTGGTTAAAATAAAATGAATGTTGAATTTTAGGTCAATAGTCAACGATCAAATCAATCATCCAAATAGATGGGTTTAAACAGTTCATATAATGATAATATGAAAATAATAACATCTAATACGTTTGAGGAATCCGGTTGGATTCCTCGAACCTGTTCTTCTCTGCATTCAAATGGTTACTTCACATGATATCATTCAATTCAATTTTACTGATTAAATTCTATAACAGTAAAATAATAGCAATTTAATATCAACCAATTTATTTAACACTAACAAACAATTCAGGCAATTCAAAACAATTAATTCGATTAAACACGGTTATTTTATAACCATGACCAACAAGGTAAGTTACTTTGTTTGAAAATAATCGTTAAAAATGATTGGTTTTCATTTGAATTTTACTAACACGCAATTCAATCAATTCACACAACATATATGTAAACATTCAGCACACAACAAACAATAAGCAATTATAGCACTCAAAATAAAAACCTAACTTATATAAAATATAAGTGGGAATAAAAACTGAGTGAGTTTAACTCACTTTGATCTGTTTTGCTGTTTAGATGGCTCATTTTAATTAAATTAAATAGTCGTTTAATTTAATTAAAAATCCCAGTTGATTCTAATCCCATCCAGTTCTATTCCATGACGTAGTCCTCATCAATCCGAATCCAACGTTCCTTGTTTTGTCAAGTTCTAATAACATACGAGAAAATTATACGATTTATAAGTTTAACATTATTTAATATTTTTAATAATTAATCCTTAACCACTTATAATATATAAACTAATTACTTTGCAATTGTCCAAATTCAAAAATTTGGAATGAACGAATTCCTTTGTTCAAATGTACTAGGTTGATACTTCAGTTCATCATCCCATTCCGATTCTCTTCTAATCCGTTTCCTCTTTGGTTTCGTTCATATCCTTTACTGTCGTCTTGAACTTCAACACCTGAATTAAGTGATAAATAATTTAATTAACCCATTATACCTTAATTAATTCAAAACTAATTTTATTCAGTTACTATGAATGGCTCGATTTAATTATACACAGGCAAATTTGGCAAATCCTTAGCCCTATCTTCTCTATCTGTTTCAAACCACCTTCTGCATCATGTCTCTGTAACACCCCGAATTTCGGTTAATGCTAAAATTCACTAATTACAGAATAAATAATCTCAGATGTGAGAATTGGGGGAAACGGGCTGCGTCATTGCGTTCATCTCAGAAAAATACGCGAAATAGAGTCCGATTATTCGAGAATCGGAGTCCGTATGGCCCGGTTATGGCCCAATGAAGTTTACAGAAAACACAAAGTTCAAAACAGATTTAAAATTCAGGTTCAAATTTCGAAATTGGGGCCATTGGGCGCGGGGGGGAAAATTCCCGCCTAGCTAGCCAGGTCAACAGCCCTGTCGACTTGGCTAGGACCAAGTCGACATCCCTGTCAACTTGGGTGTCGACAGGGGGTGCTCGGCCAGTTTGGCCTGGTGCACCATTTCAGGGTTTGGGCTGCGTTTTGGGGCTGGTTTCTGGAAGCTTCCGAGATCTGATGGTCCTAATCTAATTTAGGGTTAATCTAATGGCCTAAAACACTTGCCTAATCCTATAAATAAGACCCTAAGCTAGCCCTAAATGATCATAATCCTATACTCTAACTAAACTATGCCAAAATTTTCTATGATCATGGCCTCCACTCAAAGCCCTAGCCTCCATCCTCTTATAAAACTATTTCTATGAAGGCTTTCATGTTCATACAAGCATCTTTGAGTTGTATGAGTGATCATTAGCTTGCATTCATCATCAAGTTGCAAGCTTTATGTTCAAGGCTAGAGTTTTTGGGTGATTTTTGGCAAGGGTTTGCTTATGGGAGTTTAATGGTGAGTTTCTATAGCCTTAATAATCAATTGTTAAATTGATTATGATAGGATATGATAAGATATGGCTATGTTTGTGGATAAATGTGCTTATGCAAGTTTAGTATAGTGTATGTTGTGTGTTTTGCAAGTTTTATGCTATATGCAAGTTTAATGTTATGTTTTATGATGCTCACTATGCAAAACACTATGTTGAACATTGATGCATATGTAACATGTTATGCAAACTATATGTGAGATTATATGCAAGTTATATGTAACATGTTATGCAAGTTATGTATTTGGTTTTATGCATGCTAAGTATTTGGTTTTGTGCATGCTAAGCGTTTGGTTTTATGCATACTAAGTGTTTGGTTTTATGCAAGTTATGATGCAAGTTCATATGCTAGTTATGATGCAAGTTCATATGCAAGTTATGATGCAAGTTCATATGCAAGTTATGATGCAAGTTCATATGCAAGTTTGTCTCTTTTTATGATATGCATAATATATGCAAGTTTGCCTCTAAGTATGGCATGTTATGCAAGTTCATATGCAAGTTATGATGCAAGTTCATATGCAAGTTTGTCTCTTTTTATGATATGCATAATATATGCAAGTTTGCCTCTAAGTATGGCATGTTATGCAAGTTCATATGCAAGTTATGATGCAAGTTCATATGCAAGTTATGATGCAAGTTCATATGCAAGTTATGATGCAAGTTCATATGCAAGTTATGATGCAAGTTCATATGCAAGTTATGATGCAAGTTCATATGCAAGTTTGCCTCTATGTATGACATAAGTACATGTGCAAGTTCATCCCTTTTAGACCTATGACATGTATACAAGTTGACACCTTTATGATAGGTCTATGACATGAACATTTAAGCAAGTTACCATCTTTATGACATATGTGATTCATGCAAGTTTGGGTTGGTTATTTATGCAAGTTGGGTTTATGGTCATATATACAAGTTGACACCTTCTAAACCCATGATAATGCTAATGATATGCTAAGTTGAACCCATTGTGTGTATGATGAATCTTCTCTTTTGAAGTATGCCATGTTAACGTATTTACGTGGGGACGATGGGGTAAAAATTAATGAACACATAGAAAAAAATTGTGTGAAGTGGGTATGATTAAACATACCGTAAAGTGGATGGACATAATTGGGAATTTACCTATTAAGTTAGGTCTACCCATATTATGGAATTGGGAATTTACCTATTGAGTTAGGTCTACCCATATTCTTAAATATTTGTAATTAATTAGGGATAATTAATACAAATTATGGGGGTGATTAATTAGGTGTAATTAATCTACTAAGACACGAGGTTAGACCCTTTTGTAGCATAAGACTGCCCGGAACCGACCGGCAAATCCAGCGGCTACAAATGATTGGCCCAATGTGAGAGGTCTTAGTCATAAACTAAATACGTGACAAGTGTAAAGACACGAGGTTAGACTCTGTTATGGTGTAAGGCTGCCCGGAACCAACCGGCATATCCAGCTGCCATAAAAGACAGTCTAATGTGAGAGGTCTTTATAAAGGTTACAATCTTAATTAATTAAGAAACACTTAACCAAATTAGCATGTAGTGAGGCATGAGGGGTTAAGTGGGTGCCTTGGGTGGCATGTAGTAACTAGTGGGGGTGCCTTGGGTGGCATGAGGAAACTAGTGGGTTGCCTTGGGTGGCAATAGAAAATACGATTAGAATACTTAACCAAAGCGGAACATGTAATTAAACATGATTAAAGGGTTAAGTAAGTGCCCTGGGGTGGCATGTGGGAATCAAGTAATTGCCTTTGGTGGCATGTGGAAATCTAGAGGGGGCCTTAAGTGGCAATTGAAATATAATTAAATGACAAGCTTAAGTAGTAGCTTGTGGGGGCCTTAAGTGGCAATTGAAATATAATTAAATGACAAGCTTAAGTAGTAGCTTGTGGGGGCCTTAAGTGGCAATTGAAATATAATTAAATGACAAGCTTAAGTAGTAGCTTGTGGGGGCCTTAAGTGGCAATTGAAATATAATTAAATGACAAGCTTAAGTAGTAGCTTGTGGGGGCCTTAAGTGGCAATTGAAATATAATTAAATGACAAGCTTAAGTAGTAGCTTGTGGGGGCCTTAAGTGGCAATTGAAATATAATTAGATGACTTAACCAAACCTTAACATGTAAGGGGGCATGATTATAAAAGGGGTTAAGTGGGATGCACTAGATAAAATGACAAGCTTAAGTAGTAGCTTGTGGGGGCCCATTTCAACCAATATCCCAAACGTATCTTTGTGGGCTCGACCCAAGTCGAGGATGGGACACGCATATTGGGCTTGACTATAAGAGGCCAAAACGGGGTAGCGGTGGCAACGCGAGTCCAACGGGTTTCATATGCGTGTGTGGACCCGGGCTGGTAGGTAAGACGTTGTTGCATCGTGTAGGTATAAGCCGTGCACCATTGATTATCGGGTTGCCACTTTGGGGAGTGATACACCCCACTGTGGGGCCAGCACGGGTATCTACGGTAGGGAGCCGATCGCTTGGGAGTAGTGAGTACACCTAGTGGAGATAGGGGCAGACGGCACCTATGTAGTCAGCTAGGGGTACAAGAAACTACTGGGTAAAATTACTAAGTACACTTAGTGGGATCAACCTTTAAGTAGGAATTACCCTTGGGTGGGTAGAACTGGTGTGGTGCAGTGTAGGAATTACCCTTGGGTGGGTAGATCTGGGGTGGTGCAATCTAGTAATTATCCTTGGGTGGATAAATGCGTCTTTTCGGTTATCTTAGTACATCCTGTGTTTAGTTCGCTACTTAGTGTAGTCATTATCCCCAGAGGTACCGTACCTTGTTTATATCATACCCTAATTACTTTAATGATTGTATTGTTAGGGTTATAGGACTCACTCAGACTTATGTCTGACCCCGTTGTTTCTTTATCTTTTTCCCAACCTTCAGGTTTTCAGAGTGGGCCTAGCACTAGTGGGCTTTGATCAGACTGCTTTATCTATCTTTTGGAGCTTGGACCGTGGATGTAAAGCTCAGTCTATCTTTTCTATTATGGCTATTAGGTTATGTAGTGGGATTATGTACTTTTGTTTTTATCAGGATGGATATTATGTACTTGACTCTTACTTATGGTTTTGGTGTAACCAAACATGTTTTACTTTCCGCTGGAATGAAATGATGTTTTAAATTCTCATGTATTACTTATATCTGTCTTGTTTGTAATTTTTCTGTTCTATATTCACTTAAAATACTCCACCGATGTTATGGCATTCCCTTTGCGAGTGACCGTAGCGGGTGTGGGGTGTTACACGTGGTGTCAGAGCTTAAGGTTACCAGAACAGATAAATTTTTTAGAAAAACTATTTTCTAAGAATATTTTTGAAAGGAGTATTTTCAAAAACATGTCTTTTAAGAGAAAAGTTTTTGAAAGAAAAGCATGATCCCCGATAGCCATATCTTTATCTTTCGAATTCTCCGTTTTGAATCTCTTCCTCTCTCGTTTTGAGTTTCCCCTCCGCGTATAGATGATCTTTCTAAGATAGATAAGAATGGAAAACCACTTCAAGGGACTTAGACATTAGTCGGATTAGAAGTTGGTTCAAGAAGGAGGAGGACTGGTAGGTATCTATTGGATAGACGATGGGAGGAAGGCTCAAATAGTTGTTTGGTTAATGAAGGATGAAACCTCATTGGTGGGAGGTTACGAGTGGAGAATGGGAAGAAGAAGGCGAGTAGTTATCCTTTTGGAGGAATAGGACACCTTATTAGGATTGTCCAAAGGGGCATGGGCAAGGTATGGAATCTCATGGAGGGTAGTTGTATTCCCTCGCGGCTAGTGTACCAGATGGGGAAAGGACCGTCTAGGTTGGAATTTGGATTTCATTATTATCCGGTTCGAACTTTATTTGATTCAGACGCATCAAGTTCGTTTATCTCATCATTGTTAGTTGAGTCACTGCACTTAGACACCAGTTTGGTAGATGATCCCTTAGTTGTTTCAAACCCAATTGGGGCTCCATGATGTGTTTGGGTTTGAAAGTTTCTATACTTAGCGTTGAGTTTAGATGTGATGCTTTTTGGGCTTCACGGGCTATGGGATAGTTTTGGGCATGGACTGGTTATCCAGTAGGGGTGTCGTTCTTGATTTTGAAGGGAGAGTTGTTAGGTTTATGACCCGCTTGGGTAACAATCTCGAGATCTCTTATAATCCCATGGAATCTGTTATGCTAAGTTATCTAGAATCGTTTGACACATCGGTCTAGAGTTTGCGATCTGTTAGAGCGGTCCGGGAATACTCGGATGTGTTTGAGGAGGTGAAGGGCTTACCTCCGGAGCGGGAGATTGACTTCCGAATATATCTGGTAGACAATGCCAAACCAGTATCTTGGCCAGTGTGCCACATGGCTCCTCGTGAGAGGAGGGAACTCCATAAGTAAGTAGGCGATTTGCTTGAGAAGGGGTTCATAAGACGAAGTATGTCAGAATGGGGTGCTCCAGTAGTTTTTGCCACGAAGGCGGATGGGTCCCTCAGACTTTGTGTAGGCTAAAGAGAACTAAATAAACTCACAAAGAAGAATAGACACCCATTGTCGAGGATTGATGATCTCTTTGATCAGTTAGTTGGCGCCTCAGTATTTTCGCAGTTGGACTTAGCCACGGGGTTTCATCAGTGAGAGTGTCTGAGGATAGTATAGAGAAGACTGCCTTTAGGACTCCGGATGGTTTTTTTTATGAGTGGCTGGTGACGCCATTTGGTTTGACGAATGCCCCCACATACTTCATTGATTTGATGAGAAGGGTGTTTGGGGAGTACCTAAATAAGTTCGTGATGGTCTTTGTAAATGACATCTTGGTCTTTTCTAGGAGCGAAATAAGTTTTCGTATGTGCCCAATAGGTTGAGCAAAGCCAGTTATGGGATAAACGGTGGTTTTGGAGTGAGACTGGCGAGGACATCCCGAGTTGGACAAGGGCTTAATTAGTTAGTCGTTTTTACTGGTATCATCTCACGTAGGTCGTCTGAATTCGAAGGAGGTATCCCTTGGGTGTTTGTCTGATATTGGTTTAGGCCTTTGGGGCTTGCATTTGGGGGATGTCGAGTTCAACTAGGGTGGTCTGCGTGAGAGATGGGCAGTTGTGATGATTTTGGATGGGATTCTTAGCATCCTATGAGTTTGAGATAGCGTATGCCCATGGCAAGGGTAACGTGGTAGCGGACGCCTTAAGTAGAAAAAGGTTGTCCTTGAGTTCATTGTTCGTTGAACGACGGAGCTTAGAGTTTATTTCTATGTTTGACTTTAGACCTTCCGTTGACTTTGTACCCGGTTTGCTAGCCTTCTTGGAGGTTAGGCCTACTCTATTGGGACGGATTGGCGAGGCACAGCGAAACGACCCACAGTTGGTTGAGTTAGTAGAGAAGCTCATAAGGGGGGGGGAGTCGTCCGGCCATTTGAGTAGGTACACCCTAGATGGTAAGGGGTGGTTGTGTAGAGACGGTAGATTTTGGGTACCGCAAGACGAGGGTTTGAGGAAGGCTATACTTGATGATGCACATCGGTCAAAGATGACCATTCATCCCGGTGGGGACAAGATGTACCAAGACATGAAGCGAGTTTTCTTTTTGGGCCGGTATGAAGAAAGATGTGGCCGAGTATGTCGCTAGATGCTTGGTGTGCTAGCAAATGAAAGCGGAGCAGAAGAAACCCGGTGGGTTGCTTCACCCATTTGGAGGTTCCACTATGGAAGTGGGATAGTGTCTCGATGGATTACCGAGATCAACGAAGGGTAATACGGGAATTTGGTTTGTGGTAAATAGACTTACTAAGAGTGCCCATTTCATACCCGTGAAGAGCAAGAGGACTGTTCCATGTCTAGCTTCAGTTTATATTCGAGAGATAGTTCGGTTGCATAGGAACATGACGTATTCCATGTGTCACATTTGAGGAAGTGCCTACATGAGACCGCAGAGGCGGTAGAGCCGAGCTTGCTTAAAGAAGTAAAGGTAGAGCGTGATGTGATTATTCGACGAGCTCCTACCCGCATCCTTGGGTCAGAGATTAGGAAGTTGAGAAACAGAGAGGTTCGACTAGTCAAAGTGAAAAGGGGAGAAGGTGAGAGCAATGCTACTTGGGAGACAGAAGCGAAGATGCGTTCGTTATACCCATTCCTTTTTGAGGGTATGTCCTTTAAAGGTCTCCTTTATCGTTTGTCTAGTGCTTATCTTATCTTTAGTATGTCCTCTCATTAGTACCTTTGACCTTTATATAGGGTAAACCTATGGTTGAAACATGTGTTTGAGACATGTTATGTTTGATGGATGCATGTGGATGCAAGTGGTTGCTCGTGGATGCATATACACACACTCTAGGCACTAGATCGGCTCAATCACTTCATATTGCATATTGCATATAATTGTGTGTAGGTAGCTATATTTATGGATGTATAATGATTGTGTTATCATATGGATGATGCATTTTGGTGAATGATTGTGCACTCATGTAGATATTGTATGTGTCGATAGGGCTCTCTCGCATACATAATGGATGCATGGCACTATCATGGTTTGCATATGTTCATACATTAGATAGGGAACATATACACACACTTTTTTGCATATGCTCATACATCATTAGAAATTGTTTTAAGGACAATGGATGCCCGTGTTTGATGGATTGAGTAGATGGTTGTTTGGATGGTAGGATATGCATCCTCCTTAGCTTAGAGATTTCGGGGACGAAATCCTTTAAGGAGGGGAGAATGTAACACCCCGAATTTCGGTTAATGCTAAAATTCACTAATTACAGAATAAATAAGCTCAGATGTGAGAATTGGGGGAAATGGGCTACGTCATTGCGTTCGTCTCGGAAAAATACGCGAAATAGAGTCCGAGTTTTCGAGAATCGGAGTCCGTATGGCCCGGTTATGGCCCAATGAAGTTTACAGAAAACTCAAAGTTCAAAACAGATTTAAAATTCAGGTTCAAATTTCGAAATTGGGGCCATTGGGCGTAGGGGGGGAAATTCCCGCCTAGCTAGCCAGGTCGACAGCCCTGTCGACTGGGCAGTCGACTTGGCTAGGACCAAGTCGACAGCCCTGTCGACTTGGGTGTCGACAGGGGGTGCTCGGCCAGTTTGGCCTGGTGCACCATTTCAGGGTTTGGGCTGCGTTTTGGGGCTGGTTTCTGGAAGCTTCCGAGATCTGATGGTCCTAATCTAATTTAGGGTTAATCTAATGGCCTAAAACACTTTCCTAATCCTATAAATAAGACCTTAAGCTAGCCCTAAATGATCATAATCCTATACTCTAACTAAACTATGCCAAAATTTTCTATGATCATGGCCTCCACTCAAAGCCCTAGCCTCCATCCTATTATAAAACTATTTCTATGAAGGCTTTTATGTTCATACAAGCATCTTTGAGTTGTATGAGTGATCATTAGCTTGCATTCATCATCAAGTTGCAAGCTTTATGTTCAAGGCTAGAGTTTTTGGGTGATTTTTGGCAAGGGTTTGCTTATGGGAGTTTAGTGGTGAGTTTCTATAGCCTTAATAATCAATTGTTAAATTGATTATGATAGGATATGATAAGATATGGCTATGTTTGTGGATAAATGTGCTTATGCAAGTTTAGTATAGTGTATGTTGTGTGTTTTGCAAGTTTTATGCTATATGCAAGTTTAATGTTATGTTTTATGATGCTCACTATGCAAAACACTATGTTGAACATTGATGCATATGTAACATGTTATGCAAACTATATGTGAGATTATATGCAAGTTATATGTAACATGTTATGCAAGTTATGTATTTGGTTTTATGCATGCTAAGTATTTGGTTTTGTGCATGCTAAGCGTTTGGTTTTATGCATACTAAGTGTTTGGTTTTATGCAAGTTATGATGCAAGTTCATATGCAAGTTATGATGCAAGTTCATATGCAAGTTATGATGCAAGTTATGATGCAAGTTCATATGCAAGTTTGTCTCTTTTTATGATATGCATAATATATGCAAGTTTGCCTCTAAGTATGGCATGTTATGAAAGTTCATATGCAAGTTATGATGCAAGTTCATATGCAAGTTTGTCTCTTTTTATGATATGCATAATATATGCAAGTTTGCCTCTAAGTATGGCATGTTATGCAGGTTCATATGCAAGTTATGATGCAAGTTCATATGCAAGTTATGATGCAAGTTCATATGCAAGTTATGATGCAAGTTCATATGCAAGTTATGATGCAAGTTCATATGCAAGTTTGCCTCTATGTATGACATAAGTACATGTGCAAGTTCATCCCTTTTAGACCTATGACATGTATACAAGTTGACACCTTTATGATAGGTCTATGACATGAACATTTAAGCAAGTTACCATCTTTATGACATATGTGATTCATGCAAGTTTGGGTTGGTTATTTATGCAAGTTGGGTTTATGGTCATATATACAAGTTGACACCTTCTAAACCCATGATAATGCTAATGATATGCTAAGTTGAACCCATTGTGTGTATGATGAATCTTCTCTTTTGAAATATGTCATGTTAACGTATTTACGTGGGGACGATGGGGTAAAAATTAATGAACACATAAAAAAAAATTGTGTGAAGTGGGTATGATTAAACATACCATAAAGTGGATGGACATAATTGGGAATTTACCTATTAAGTTAGGTCTACCCATATTATGGAATTGGGAATTGGGAATTTACCTATTGAGTTAGGTCTACCAATATTCTTAAATATTTGTAATTAATTAGGGATAATTAATACAAATTATGGGGGGGATTAATTAGGTGTAATTAATCTACTAAGACACGAGGTTGGACCCCTTTGTAGCATAAGACTGCCCGGAACCGACCGGCAAATCCAGCGGCTACAAATGATTGGCCCAATGTGAGAGTTCTTAGTCATAAACTAAATACGTGACAAGTGTAAAGACACAAGGTTAGACTCTGTTATGGTGTAAGGCTGCCCGGAACCAACCGGCATATCCAGCTGCCATAAAAGACAGTCTAATGTGAGAGGTCTTTATAAAGGTTACGATCTTAATTAATTAAGAAACACTTAACCAAATTAGCATGTAGTGAGGCATGAGGGGTTAAGTGGGTGCCTTGGGTGGCATGTAGTAACTAGTGGGGGTGCCTTGGGTGGCATGAGGAAACTAGTGGGTTGCCTTGGGTGGCAATAGAAAATACGATTAGAATACTTAACCAAAACGGAACATGTAATTAAACATGATTAAAGGGTTAAGTAAGTGCCCTGGGGTGGCATGTGGGAATCAAGTAATTGCCTTTGGTGGCATGTGGAAATCTAGAGGGGGCCTTAAGTGGCAATTGAAATATAATTAAATGACAAGCTTAAGTAGTAGCTTGTGGGGGCCTTAAGTGGCAATTGAAATATAATTAAATGACAAGCTTAAGTAGTAGCTTGTGGGGGCCTTAAGTGGCAATTGAAATATAATTAAATGACAAGCTTAAGTAGTAGCTTGTGGGGGCCTTAAGTGGCAATTGAAATATAATTAAATGACAAGCTTAAGTAGTAGCTTGTGGGGGCCTTAAGTGGCAATTGAAATATAATTAAATGACAAGCTTAAGTAGTAGCTTGTGGGGGCCTTAAGTGGCAATTGAAATATAATTAGATGACTTAACCAAACCTTAACATGTAAGGGGGCATGATTATAAAAGGGGTTAAGTGGGATGCACTAGATAAAATGACAAGCTTAAGTAGTAGCTTGTGGGGGCCCATTTCAACCAATATCCCAAACGTATCTTTGTGGGCTCGACCCAAGTCGAGGACGGGACACGCATATTGGGCTTGACTATAAGAGGCCAAAACGGGGTAGCGGTGGCAACGCGAGTCCAACGGGTTTCATATGCGTGTGTGGACCCGGGCTGGTAGGTAAGACGTTGTTGCATCGTGTAGGTATAAGCCGTGCACCATTGATTATCGGGTTGCCACTTTGGGGAGTGATACACCCCACTGTGGGGCCAGCACGGGTATCTACGGTAGGGAGCCGATCGCTTGGGAGTAGTGAGTACACCTAGTGGAGATAGGGGCAGACGACACCTATGTAGTCAGCTAGGGGTACAAGAAACTACTGGGTAAAATTACTAAGTACACTTAGTGGGATCAACCTTTAAGTAGGAATTACCCTTGGGTGGGTAGAACTGGTGTGGTGCAGTGTAGGAATTACCCTTGGGTGGGTAGATCTGGGGTGGTGCAATCTAGTAATTATCCTTGGGTGGATAAATGCGTCTTTTCGGTTATCTTAGTACATCCTGTGTTTAGTTCGCTACTTAGTGTAGTCATTATCCCCAGAGGTACCGTACCTTGTTTATATCATACCCTAATTACTTTAATGATTGTATTGTTAGGGTTATAGGACTCACTCAGACTTATGTCTGACCCCGTTGTTTCTTTATCTTTTTCCCAACCTTCAGGTTTTCAGAGTGGGCCTAGCACTAGTGGGCTTTGATCAGACTGCTTTATCTATCTTTTGGAGCTTGGACCGTGGATGTAAAGCTCAGTCTATCTTTTCTATTATGGCTATTAGGTTATGTAGTGGGATTATGTACTTTTGTTTTTATCAGGATGGATATTATGTACTTGACTCTTATTTATGGTTTTGGTGTAACCAAACATGTTTTACTTTCCGCTGGAATGAAATGATGTTTTAAATTCTCAAGTATTACTTATATCTGTCTTGTTTGTAATTTTTCTGTTCTATATTCACTTAAAATACTCCACCGATGTTATGGCATTCCCTTTGCGAGTGACTGTAGCGGGTGTGGGGTGTTACACTCTCTTTCAAAGATCTGCTCGTTCCTCAATGTCCACAATATTTGCCTACAAAAATAATCATTTCAGATTACTCCATTATCAATTGTAATAATTACGTTGATTTAGTCGCTAATTACATTGGAAAAAATCGGCCAATCTTCTGTTGTTCGTTATTACATCTGAGACTTCCGGTTCCCACTGTTTCCTTGCGTTCTCATGTTCCAGGAAATTCTATGCCTGTAAAAAATTAACGATTTAATTTATATATTTTAATTGGTAATATATATTTCCTAATTACAAATTAGGAAGGTTAATTACATTGTAATAAAAGAATCGAGTCAAAATCTCTTACCCCGTTCTGTTCCTCCAGGTTTTTCAAAACCTTTCTTTCTGTTCTTCGACATAGCACGCACAGAATCACTCAACTCGTTGCCAAATGATTGCACCACGCACTAAAATTTTCGCCACCATCCTCTCACTGTCGCACCAGATGATGACTACCCACCTTCTTCACCTTCCCACTCCTCGTTTCTTCCTCCTTTTGGTTTTCTGTAACCAACTCTTGTACGCCGTACACGATGCACCACAACCCCACCCGACTGCGCTTCCAGGCGAGACCACCAACAACATTATCTTCCTCTCCCCGACCGACTGCAACACTTTACCTTGCCCTCAGGCTTCCCGATAGAAACCAACAATCCATGGTAGCTCCAGGTAAACAGACATGGGGCAAAAACTTCTTCAGAGATTCACGGAACTCGTTGTAATGGTGCTCCAGAATGTGCTCATCCCTAGTATGCACTTGTTGGAAATGTTTTACAAACATTAAGTGAATTATTAAAAATGTTGAATAAGTGTATGAATGGCTCCTATGTGTGAATAGTCCCACATCATGGGATTATATGGAATCATGGGATTATATGGAAGAGGCAAGGATTTATACTTGTTTCTAAGAAATCATGTTGGGGCCTTGGGCTTCCAATACATGCTTTGTTGTGAGGAGGGAGACCATGCATCGTGAACACCACACACACGCGCGACCGACTCGACCCGGCTTAGGCTTTGTGGTGTAGACACTTATATTTTTGGACCATAAAACTTTGCAGTTTTCGAACCGTTTTTTATGGAAAATTATTTTCTGCACCGATAATTTTTCTGCAACGGTAAAAACTTTGTCCTCCGAAATTTTAGCAGATCCGATTTTTTCTCCCAAAACCCTAATTCTCATTCTATATATACTTTTTATCTGCAGATACAGAAACATATCGAATTCTACTTTCTTCTAGCCTCCGCCATTAAATCTTTCTTTCAGAAAAAATCGAGCAATACTATTTTTCGAAAGTGCAAATCTGCACTGATTTGTTGTGCATGTAAATCGATTATCTTTTTAGAGGCTGTTTTACCATAGAGACGGCGGCGAAGGAACGAACTGGTTTGCACCTCTGACCAGATCGCCGAATCGTCTTCAAGAAAGCGACCTAGTCTGCGACTCAGCCATTGTTTTCCAACAAATTGAAGATGATTTTAAAACAATGGCTTCCAACTCAACCGTAGACGATGCTGCTCCACCCTCTGCTTTCCAGAACCCTCTCGTGACTGCTGCTCCATTCAAATTCGAAGGCTTGCATTTCAAGCGATGGCGTCAGAAGATGGAGTTCTTCCTCACGACCAGAAAGGTTATGGCCACGCTAACTGCTGAAAAACCGCAGCTACTAGATAAACCTGACGAGACTGACGCAGCGAAGATGGCATCATGGACTGAACTATCAAAGCAACTGCAAACCTGGACTGAACAAGATTATCTATGCAAGAACTTTATTCTGAATGGACTGAGCGATGATCTATATGATTATTATAACTCAGATGAGAAGACAACAAAGGAGATCTGGGAAGCACTGAAAAAGAAATATGATACAGAGGAGGCAGGGGCAAAGAAATATGCTGTAAGTCGCTACTTAAAGTATCAGATGACTGACGACCGATCAGTTGAGATGCAGTCTCATGAGCTGCAGAAAATAGCTTATGAGATCATCTCCGAAGGTATGGCACTGGACGAACAATTTCAATTTGCTGTTATAATTGACAAATTACCCCCTGGCTAGAAAGATTTTAAAAATGTTTTACGTCGTAAGACCAAGGAATTTTCCTTAGAAAGCTTGATCACACGCCTCCGTATTGAGGAGGAGGCACACAAACATGACAAGAAAGAAGAGGTGTTGATTGTCAATAACAACGACACTAAAAAGACCACACCCGCTGTTCTGAAACCGAATCAGAAATCTTTTAAGAATCAGAACTGGCGCAACAAACAGAATGGGAATCCGCAAGGAAACCTAGAAGGACACCAGAAACCAGCCCAAAAGAATGATTCTAGACAGTTGTTTCTATGCTACAACTGTGGAAAACCAGGTCATATGGCACGAAAGTGTCGGAACAGGCCAAGCTCTGCACCGCAGGCTAACCCGACTGAAGAGTCTCTTACGGCTATGATTACTGAGATTCACCTTATTGGTGGATCAGAGGGTTGGTGCGTAGACACTAGTGCCTCTCGCCATGTCTGCTATGATCGTGGCTTGTTCTCTACTTACACGGCTGCTGAAAATCAGAAAGTGTTATTGGGAGATTCTCACACCACTAAAGTTGCAGGGATTGGCAATGTGGAAATTAAGTTTACCTCTGGAAAGACTGTAATTCTGAAAGATGTTATGCATACTCCAGAGATTAGAAAGAATCTGGTGTCTGGCTTTCTCCTTAATAAGGCTAGGTTTACTCAAGTTATTGGGGTTGATTTGTATACCCTAACTTATAAGGGAACTTTTGTGGGAAAGGGTTATGCTTGTGAGGGTATGTTTAAACTGAATGTTGAAACTAATAAAGTGACTACTTCTGCTTATATGTTGTGTGACTTTAATATTTGGCACTCTAGATTATGTCATGTTAATAAACGAATAATTCACAACATGAGCACCCTAGATATGATTCCTAAATTGACAGAATCTGAACTTGAGAAATGTGAATTCTGAACACAAGCAAAAATCACAAAGAAACCTCATATATCTGTTGATAGAGTTTCTGAACCCTTAGACTTGATTCATTCTGACATATGTGAACTTGATGGTACTTTGACTAGACAAGGACATCGTTATTTTATCACTTTTATTGATGACTGTTCTGATTTCACATATGTATACCTTATGAAAAATAAAAGTGATGCTTTTGACATGTTTAAAACATTCAAAACTGAGATTGAGAATCAAGCAAATAGGAAAATTAAGAGACTTCGTAGTGATAGAGGTACAGAATATGAATCCACTTCAATTATGTAATTCTATAAACAACATGGTATAGTACATGAAAGAACTGCACCCTATTCTCCTGAGGTGAACGGTAAAGCTGAAAGGAAAAATAGGACACTTACCGAACTTGTAGTTGCCATATTACTAAATTCTGGTTCAGCAAAACATTGATGGGGGGATATTTTATTGACTGTATGCTATGTTCTGAATAAAATCCCCAAATCTAAGAATAAAATTTCGCCTTGTGAAATTTTAAAGAATCATAAACCCAATGTCTCATATTTTAGAACTTGGGGTTGCTTAGCATATGTTCGCATTCCAGACCCCAAGAGAATAAAATTGCTAGTAGAGCATATGAATGTGTATTTATAGGCTATGCTATTTATAGCAAAGCATACAGATTTTATGACCTTAGTGCACATAATATAATTGAATCAAATGATGCCGATTTTTATTAAACTAAATTTCCTTTTAAATTAAGGAATAGTGGGGGGCACTTCAAGTATGCCTATTAGAACAGAACTTAATGAAAATTCTGAAGCTGAACCTAGAAGAAGTAAAAGAGCAAGAACCATAAAAGATTTTGGTTCAGATTTTTGTGCTTTTACTATTGAGGAGGATCCCATAAACCTCCAAGAGGCCTTATCTTCCTTAGATGCTGATTTCTGGGAAGAGGCTATAAATGATGAGATGGATTCTTTAGAATCCAATAAGACTTGGCATTTGGTAGATTTACCTCCTGGTTGTAAGTCTATAGGCTGTAAATGGGTACTTAAAAAGAAATTAAAACATGGTGGCACCATTGATAAATATAAAGCACGACTAGTAGCCAAAGGTTTTAAACAAAAAGAAAACATAGATTTCTTCGACACTTTTTCACTTGTTACTAGAATCACATCGATTCGGGTATTAGTCTCACTTGCCTCTATTCATAATTTGTTAATACACCAAATGAATGTGAAAACCGTATTTTTGAATGGTGAATTAGACGAAGAAATATATATGGACCAGCCTGAAGGATTTGTGGTACATGGTCAAGAACATAAAGTATGCAAATTAGATAAATCATTATATGGTTTAAAACATGCACCTAAACAATGGCATGAAAATTTTGATAACTTAATCATTTCACATGGTTTTAAAGTTAATGAAAGTGACAAATGCATTTATTACAAATCTGAGAATGACATTTGCACTATTATATGCCTTTATGTAGATGACCTACTCATTTTTGGGTCAAACATTCATGCCATAAACTCCGTCAAATCCTTATTAAGTGCCAATTTTGATATGAAAGATCTAGGTGAGGCGAGTGTAATCCTTGGTATTAAAATTACTAGGTCAGAAAAGGGAATTTCTTTGGATCAATCTCATTACATAGAGAAGGTCCTAAAGAAACATAATTACTTTGACTGTAAACCTGCAAGTACACCATATGATCACAGTGTAAAGTTATTTAAGAACACCGGTGAAGGTGTAAGACTGTCTGATTATGCGAGCATCATTGGCAGCCTTTGGTATGCCACTGATTGTACTAGACCCAACATTGCCTATGTCGTGGGATTATTGTGCAGGTTTACCAGTAGACCTAGTATAGAGCACTGGCATGCTATTGAAAGGGTGATGAGATACCTTAAACAAACAATGAATCTTGGATTACATTATGAAAGGTTTCCAGCTATACTTGAAGGATATTCTGATGCAGACTGGAATACCTTATCGATGATTCTAAAGCAACCAGTGGCTATATATTTAGCATCGTTAGAGGAGCTGTTTCTTGGAAATCCAAGAAACATACTATTTTGGCTCAGTTTACTATGGAGTCTGAGATGATAGCACTAGCCACAGCTAGTGAAGAGGCAGAGTATTTGAGAAACCTGGTAGCTGAGATTCCCTTATGAGAAAAACCGATATCGGCTGTGTTGATACATTGCGATAGTACCGCGGATATTGCAAATGTTCAGAACCGTTATTATAACGGTAAGAGACAACAAATATGTCGTAAGCATAGCACGATTAGAGAGCTGCTTTCCACAGGTACCGTTAGAGTGGATTACGTACGTAGTGAAGAAAATTTGGCAGATCCTTTGACGAAAGGACTGTCAAGAGAGAAAGTCCCCAACTATTCTAAAAGAATGGGACTATTGCCCTTAGATTGTTGAGTCACGCACAATGGTTACCCTACCTAAATGACTGGAGATCCCAAGAACTAGGTTCAATGGGTAAAAATAAGTTGTGTAGTGATAAGAGTTGAGCATGCTACTTAATAAACCAAGAAGCATGTATTCCTGAAGTGATTAGAGGATGAGTTAATAGAAACTCTTAATGAGATCTATACTCTATTTGGAGTGGAGTACCTACGTTCAGGAGTACTCTTGATAGACTCACCTTTGTGAATGTGGAAATGTGGCCGTTTCCTATGGAGTTTTTGGGCAAAACTTCTAGAACATTCACTAAACTAGGACAGACGTGCATGGCCATAAATGCACGGGCTTAATTGATTGCACTATAGAAAAGGTTGTGTGTGGTTTGATGTTAGGAATAGAGTTCAAGACTACATGTCACTCTAGTAAAAACTGAATCTTACTCACTATGCAAAGGTTCAAGTCGAATGACACCTTTATTTATGCGCAATCTTATGGTTTTATAAATTGCTCGAAAATATTTTTAAAAATTCAAGTGGGGGATTGTTGGAAATGTTTTACAAACATTAAGTGAATTATTAAAAATGTTGAATAAGTGTATGAATGGCTCCTATGTGTGAATAGTCCCAAATCATGGGATTATATGGAAGAGGCAAGGATTTATACTTGTTTATAAGAAATCATGTTGGGGCCTTGTGCTCCCAATACATGCTTTGTTGTGAGGAGGGAGACCATGCATCGTGAACACCACACACGCGCGCGACCGACCGACCGACTCGACCCGACCCGACCCAGCCCGGTCCGGTTCGGGCTTGGGCTCGGGCTTGGGCTTGGGCTTTGTGGTGTAGACACTTATATTTTTGGACCATAAATCTTTCCAGTTTTCGAACCGTTTTTTATGGAAAATTATTTTCTACACCGATAATTTTCCTACAACGGTAAAAAGTTTGCAACGGTAAAAACTTTGTCCCCCGAAATTTTAGCAGATCCGATTTTTTCACCCAAACCCTAATTCTCGTTCTATATATACTTTTTTTCTGCAGACACAGAAACATATCGAATTCTACTTTCTTCTAGCCTCCTCCATTAAATCTTTTTTTGAGAAAAAATCGAGCAATACTATTTTTCGAAAGTGCAAATCTGCACTGATTTGTTGTGCAAGCAAATCGGTTATCTTTTTAGAGGCTGTTTTATCCTAGAGGCGGCGGCGAAGGAATGAACTGGTTTGCACCTCTGACCAGATCGCCGAATCGTCTTCAAGAAAGTGACCTAGTCCGCGACTCAGCCATTGTTTTCCAACAGTACTTCATCGTCTGAATGGTTGCACTAACAGCTCATGAACCTCACCCTAGTCTACGGAAATTATATGGTATCGAACTAAAATTGTTCGAATTTGAGAAGAGCTGCAGCAAAATGAGGCTCTTGGCAAGAGGAAGCGATGAAAATCGTTTCAGGATTTTTATGGGTTGATTTCGAATTTGTTTTGATTTATTTGGTAGGAGGAATTCTTGCGTTTCTCCATTACTGAAAACCAATGGAAACAAAAATGAGCAGTGATGTTTATATAAGGGAGGAGTACCATAGTGGCCAAGTTATAGGGAAATAGGATTGCAGAGAAATTACGTAGAGTAGCTGTGCTATACAGGACAACACATTTTATAAATATACATATATTTATATCTATGGGTTTGCGATTTCACTATCGGATGGAAAGGTTGTACCATGTTAGTTTAGCGTGGTAGTGGATGCGTACTTCATTACGTGGATATAAAGTTGTCCATATAATCTGGCTTTTGTTCGTATATAGGTTTGCGTGTAGAATACATTATAGGTTCCTACTATTTTTTTCCTGAAGACAAGGGTACTTATAATTACATAACAAAAGAGTACAAGAAATAAGGGACGAGCTGGATACAAAATGAGCTACAAGCATAACAAACACTGTACAAACATGCAACTAAATCCAGCTCGGCCCAAACCAAAATACAAGACTAATAAAAACACGAACATGAAGTACAATTAGCCAAAGCCAACAGACAAACTAAACAAGCAACAAACACCCTGCTCCAAGACAGAAGCAATATGTCTAAAGCCACATCAAAAAGTACTCCAGCAAAGATCAACAACGAACACACCAAACTGGAAAGCAAAATAGCAACAATCAAAGCCAGCCCAAGGCACAAGCATGATCAGACAAAACAGAAGCATAGCTCCAAAGAAAATGTCAAGACCATGCAAAATCATCACCTTACTAACCAAAATAGACACAAAGACGTCAACTCTATTCAGATGCCACCACTGAAAACTCCACCCACTCTCCTCTCTAATCTTTTTGGACATGGATCTTGTTTTATATTGAGAGACAAGCTTGGTCCATTCTGGATTGATTTCTACCAATGGTTCATTATCTATAATTAAGTTGTCGCCCTTTAACATTCGATGATTTACTTCTCTGTCTTCTCTTTCTAATACTGCTAGTTGAACTATCGGAATCTTCCACCCTTATATCCTGTTGACCAATACTGTCAACCTCTTGTTGTGAAACATTGTCATCAGTCATATTAATATTTTTAATAGCCTCAAAACCAATGTATTCGTTCATCTTAGCGGCCTCTACATCATTATCAAGAACTTTACTATGATCCTCTGCTTGTCAACAGTTTCAATATTATTATAAACTTCCAGTTTTCTAGTTTCCAAAGAGACTTCTTTAACATTATCACTAATTCTTTGCATGCAAGTATCATGTTTAGATACATCACAAACAAAAAAAATTCTAAGATTATTATCCATACTCAGTTCTCCATTGCTTCCAGACAAATTCACTATACAAGAATCATACCTGATATCTTTGTTTCTATCTACTGGTTCTTTATCATTTAGATTATGTTTCTTTGAATTATCATCAATCTCCATATCATTTTCCAAATTTGGAGGCTACTTAGGTACCCATACTTTAAAGGCTTTGCCTGCACTAGTTGAATGCCCAAATATCTTACAATTGGAACACAAAGGAAGAATCCATTCATAACACGCTTTCTGCCATACTATCTCTAAAACACTGAACAGGAATCTTTTCTGGAAAATCAAAGTCATAATTTACTTCCACCAAGATTCTAGCATAAAATATTCTAGTAAAATCTTCTGTGACATTATCCAATTTTAAAGGATGTCCCAAAATAGAAGCAATTCTACTTATAGCTTCTATAGACCAAAAATCTAATTCAAGATTTGGCAATGTAATCCAGATGGGTAATGTATGCAGAAATTCCCTAGACATTTTAATACCTAGATATGTAAGGTCCTTCTCTTAAAACTCTGTCGCAATCCTCAGAATTTTCGCATTTCAGAATAAAAAAAATCCATTTTCTCTACTAAACAATTGATATTTTCCTTTAAGGTTCCAGTTTCTATCAATATAGTCCTTCAGAAATTTGTAATAAGGATTACTGCCAAAAACATAAAAAACTATGGAATTCTGTCACCTATCTCTAGCCATTTTAGTCAATTCTTCATTAATAATTGCTAATTTATGATTATCCCTGATAAGTAGTTCGTAATACTGAAGCTTGATGGAATTAATACGAGATCTATCTTCTGTAATCACATCGATCCATGCTTTAGATTTCTTATGATCAACTTTATCAATAATAGATTTATTTGTCGAAACTAGGTCAGGAAATTCCAGTTTAGATTTAAGATCTGGAGAAATCGAATTACCTTGGTTTAAGATACTCCAGATCTCTGCATGTTGTTGAATTGGGCGTCGATCTGGAGGAATGGAAGATCTATGATCTGAATCGAAGGAAGAGGTGATATTATATTGAGATTCTGAACGTTGAGAAAAGATGGAGTTCGCCATTACTTAGTTGCTTCTTTTTGTTGATACCCCTCCAATAATTTTTGGTAGGTTCGTACTATTATGCCATGGAAAAATGCATGTGCGATGCATTCTTCTCGAGTTATAGGGTTTTTTTATTTATATATGGGAGTTCTGGAACTTACAATGTAACTGGTAAAGACACTGTAGATGTAATGTCCTGTATTTTTATGGTATTATAATTAATTTATTTAATCATTTAAATAGTGATTAAGAGAATTGAATGGTCGTTGAATTAAATTATATGGAATATTTAATTAATATAAATAATAGAATAATATATTTAATTCTGAAATAGTCGGAAATAGTGAATTGACAATATCGTGTGAACTAGACAAATTTGAAATATATAATTTAGTTTAGAATTGAATTATATTAACGAAGTTATTAAAATAACGTCAGTTGAACGTATAATTATATTATTATTAAAATCGAGCTTGAAATGGCGCGGCAGTTTGTAATTTGGTGACTCGAACTTTAAACGAATATACAGAATCCGTTTTAAGCCGGATTTATGTAAAACAAGAAACGTTCGGAGCTGGTGAAGTATATTTTTCTGATGGAAGAGAAAAATCGGGATTTTATCGTGTAAATTTTGATTTATGTCCAAATCAAATTTTCGAAAAGTCACTATGGAAATTCCTTTATAATTTTTATGATTTATTTATATTATAAATGAAGTTTTCAATATAAATTGAATGCTGATTTAATTTGGGATTTTGAAATATCGAGTTGTAAATCTAGATGTGTATATTTTGGAGTTGTAAGATATTCTATTATGAATATATACGATAATATTTAATTTAATTATATTTTAAATATATTAATATTTAAATAGGTTTATTTAGAGCTTTAAAAATAGCCAGTTTTGCAAACGACCTCCGTTTTCGAGGAAACCAATTTTATTGGATCTGGAATATTAAATTATTTTTAGATTTCTATTTTCGTGATTTTTGGAATCAGTATGTGGCCGTACCGGATTTTAATGTGAAAAACAATCAATATTTTGATGGTTAAAAATACGCTGTTTTTGCAAACAGTGTCGAAATTTGACAAAACCAGTTTTACTGAGTCTGAAATATTGTAGTGTAGCGGGATATCAAATTTCATGGAATTCCGAGTTGATATGATGTCGTGATAGCTTAGAACATGTGACATGAATATAATGGATTATAATATATATAAATATCTAACCAAAATATCTAGATATTTATCACCATTATAAATACACCTTCTTACACCCTTATGACCTAATCCATTCCTCTGTAAACAGGAAAAGTGCCGCCACCCTCAAATGAAATTGTGAAAACAAGTTACAACTTTCTAAAATCCATACAAATTAAAATCAAATAATAAAAATCGTAGTATGTGTATATGTGATTTCATGAAGGAGTGATCTTCAATTTGATACCCGTATCTTCGAAATCCGACACATTTTAGTTCGACCATCCACATCAGGCGTAACCTAGGGCTGCGGTTAGGGTGGCGATTGATCATCGATGTGGCTTTTCGAGAGTATATTTGGATTCGTTGGTCGTTGTGGAGTTGCTGGGCACTTTCTGGCCAAGTGCAACTGTCAAAAGTGATGCATTGATTTCCGTGCAGGGATGAACCGCTGTAGAACGCAAATTGGAGAGTAAGTGCGAGCTTGGAAACAAGGAGATGGACGTAGAGAGGAGATGATGGAGAGTGTGATTTTTGTTATCGGTTTGGAGAATCATGGCTTGATAAGGGAGAAAGGTGGATCGAAAAGCGCGGCATAGGTTTGAACTGGAGCAAAACTGTCGGCGAAGATAGATAATAAGGAGATGGGGTCAGGTTTATAAAGGGGGTTAAGGTATTAATTAGATAGTGATTATATGGTGAATGATCAATATGTGTACAAAACTTGTGAAATAAATAACTATCTCATACAATAACTAAATTCAGCAAAACAAGATCCGTCAGGATCGTACGGACAGACACTACACAATGGAACTGACTGGGAGTGGATTGGAGCTTGTTGCAATTTATAGAGAAATAAGTTGTCGGTCTGAATCAACCAACAGTTTAGCGTTATTTAACGATGAACTGCCAATGTGAATAAAACTCACCAACTGTACCAGTTCATATTTTTATAACGTATATTTAAAATTGATAAATGATGATTAATTTCTTGTGTTGATTGGTTGGTTGAATTGCTGATGTATTAGTTGAAATTATAGGTAACGATATATATATGAATCGTTAATCAAATGTTGATTCTGTTTATCAGAATATTTCATATCGAAATGAAATCGATGTTATTATATTGTTTAACATCTGTGGATGTAGGGAAACAGGTCGGAGGAATCCAACTGGATTCTCAACATTTATTTTACCGTTTTTCATATATTGTAATATATGATGTGATAAAAAATCTGTTGTCGATTATGTGTGCTTGAATGATATCGATCATTGTTATTTGGTATTTTAAATACCATATATACTACTAGAATTAAAAATGGGAATTTTCAATGTGTATGTTGAAAATAAAATATATTTATATAAAATCAAATGATTTTATGAAAAGGAATTTCAAAGTGGATATTGAATAGAAAAGGAAATATTTGTAAAACAAATATGAAAGGAAATATTTATTTAGAAAATAAATGGAAATATAAAGGAAATATTTATTTATGGAATAAATAGAATTATATAAAAGGAAATATTTATGAAATAAATATGATATTGAAAAGGGAAACATTTATATGAAATAAATAGTTCATATATAGGATATTGAAAAAGGGAATATTTATATGAAATAAATAGGATATTGAAAAGAAAATATTTGGAAAATGAATAGAGTTTTATAAAAAGAGAATTTTACATTAGGAAGGTTTGGACCCGTGCTTCGCACACGGGTCTAACATGATATTGATTTAAAGTAAATATTTTGCAAATAAAATATTATAAAGGAATTTGGGGTTTGAATTAGGAATTTAAATGGAATTACTGAAATTAGAACTGACTGGAAATTAGTTGAATTGAATGACTTTTTGGGTATCAATCTGATGTTGGTTTCGGCCTTCGGGGTTAATGCGTAGGGGGTTGTTCTCTTACTAGTTTAAAGTTAGAGACTGATAGAGGTGGGAAAATATTAATGCGTGAATCAGAAATGGGAATGCTTTCCAAAGTTAATAACGTATATTTTCTAAAATTAGAAAATAAGGATTTGATGAATATATGGAAACGAGAAATGGGGAAATGAATAAATGTTGATTGATGATTGATCGATAGAATTTCCATCTGGAAATAATATCGTTGTTTGCACACGTGTTTTCCTTTGATAGTTAAATCACCGACTATCAAAGATTTTGAACATTTCCGTTGTCAATACGGAGAGACAGGGATCAGATATATTATCTGAAAACCACTTCGTATAGCAATAGCGTTGCAAATCAAATATGATGAAGATAATTGAAGAAGAAGTTATGCAAGGGCTATTCAATAAATCCTAGATATAAATTGCCTAAGATGGATTTACAGATTAATTCCTTCGGATTGTCTAGTCCTAGGACAACTTGAATGGACGAATGTCTGATAGAGTATATCTGGTAGATAGCGTAAGTTGATCGTTTCAAACGTATTTACGTTGGTGGCGGAGAAATTCATTTCTCTTAGCTTATACCCGTGCTATTTTTAGGGGAATCAATTTGTGATTTGACGGGTATGACGAAGGGGCATTCAAAGTAAATGAAGGAATGATCTATTAAAAGATACGTTATGACCTCAAGCCTCATCAACTGGGAAATGACAGAAATCGGGTAGGCAGCATGACTAAGTGGGTCGCACCCAAGTAGGGTATATTGTCACCATCTAGAGAATATTCATATTTGTTACTTCTTTCGCTTTTGTATCTCCTGAGAACGGTTATGTTGGTATACCAACCATAAGCTTATAATATATTCGGAACATTCAAGCGAAATGAATGGCCGGTCATGTGTGGCCGAGGTACAAGATGTTCTTGTTGAACTCCGGTATATCGCTTCTAGAGTATACTGATCGGAAGGTGGATCCATACCTTGTCATAGCTGGAATCCATACCCCAATAAGAGCCCGCGGTTTTGATTGTATATTATATATGTGGAACGTGAGATGAAAGCGTTTCCACTAGAGTGCTATTTATTTGATTTAGACATTATTATAATATCAGAAGAGTATTGATTTTAAAGAAATGTTTTGGGTTATCGTAAGGTAAAAACCATCTGTGTTTATGTGTGGAGCGATCTTACGATTATCATTTCTTTAGAAAGGATTTTAAAAGTTAAACAAATGGTTGGAGTTTACTCGCACCTGTCCCATGACTGACCCAGAGTTTGTTTTGTTTTGTTTTCCCTAAACTCTTGGGTTCCCAATTTTGTACGGGCAGTCAAGTAGTCAGGATTTTTCAGATATACTTGGAGAGCTTCGAGCAGGAGGCTTCAGGATTATATAGCTATAGTTATTTCTACTGTGTTGTAAGTGTTATACTCTGATAATGTTACTGTATACATATACTGATTTTATTTCAAAATTATGTATCTATTATATGTTGTTCGTTCCGCTGTGAGATTCGTGTTTACTCTGATATTGTGATGCTCTTCTCCTTCTTATATTCTAATTTTCTATCTTATCTATTCTCACCCTCTATTTTCTTTCATTAACTATCTAGTATTTCCGATGCTTGGATAGTCGACATTGAATTTTTATCGATAACCAGGATCGCGAAAACCCAGGTCGTTACAGTGGTATCAAAGCTGAATGTTAAGTAATTACCTTGGCTCTGTAGCGTGACTCAGTAGAGATGGGTTTAGTAATACCCTAGATTGAGTTTGAGTGTATATATACGAGTGAACGTATTTGTTATTTGATATAAAGTGGTTTTATATTGTGGAGATTTATTGGTTGAGTTGTTTATGAGTTCTGGTCGATCAATTTGATCCACTGTATCGGTAGGAGTTAATAAGCACTTGAATACGATGAACCGACATGGTTTGTTTTGAAAAGAGGGTAAATGAAATAATTTTACCCAAATATATTTTTGATATAAATAGACGATTTATATTGATATTATTATTTAATGTGTTAGTTGTAATTATAATCAAATAAGATTATAATTGGAATGGTTATATAAATATCCAATCATAAATCATATAAGAGAAACATATGAAATTAGATAAATTAAATCTGAATTTAAATCAGAATTCGAATTAAAATTCTGAAAACATGAAAAGTGTTTGTAAGTGGAATTGAATTAAATATATGAGAATTTTAAAATCGTGGGAGATTTTAAATAATTTACAAAGCAGTGTGAATGGTATTTTGAAATGTATTTCAAAATGGAAGTGTTTAGAAATGGCTTTGAAAGTGATATAGTATTGAACTCACTTCGATCGCTGGGAAATAGATTCTGATGATGCCAGCTGCATCATCGGTGTTCATTTTCGAGTTGTTAAGTGACGGATTACTACCAAGGATTTTTTTATTTAAATTGTTTTATGGAAAAACAAGTTGTTTTGAATCCTAGAAAGGGATATCTGGTTTTAGAAAATCTAAACTGTTTAAAATTCCCTGTGGAAGGTTGTTTGAATTAAAACAAATTAAATTAGAATTTGTAAAATCAAATAGAAATAGAAATTGAATTGAAACCAGTTAAGTAGAAAATGAATTAAGATAGAAAATATCGAATTAGATTGGATTAGAGATAATTTGAAATGGAATTTGACTGGTAAGTTAGGAGTTGAAATGAATATTGGAATCTGAGTTAAGAACAGAATTCGGCTTGGGTATAACCGAATGACTGGGATGACATTGGTATATGCAGAATTGGTAATACATAAAAAGGATATATTGATATGCCCGACAAAAAGGTACCAGTTTATATTTATTGGGTAAGAGGTTTCTATGAGCCAAATTGGCAAGCCGCTTGGCTGTTTGATTTTCTTTTGGATTGAAGAAGGCCTAGAGAGGCGAGTTTGGAGTTTGAGCTATTGACTAATACAAAGGAGGTGCTGGCGAAAAATTTCGAAAATTTCGGATGTTAGAAATTTTTACGGATTTTTGAAATTTTTTGTTGATAAGAATTGAATAAATATTTAATTGAAATTGATGGGTTTAGTTGAATCTGGAGTTAAGAAGTAAACAAATAATTGTTAACCCAGTTAATAGGGTTTGTTTTCTACCTTAGCAATTTCAAGGACGAAATTATTTTAAAGGGGGGAGAATGTAATGTCCCGTATTTTTACGATATCATAATTAATTTATTTAATTATTTAAATAGTGATTATGAGAATTAAATGGCCGTTAAATTAAATTATATAGAATATTTAATTAATATAAATAATAGAATAATATATTTAATTCTGAAATAGTCGAAAATTGTGAATTGACAATATCGTGTGAACTGGACAAATTTGAAATATATAATTCAGTTTAGAATTGAATTATATTAACGAAGTTATTAAAATAACGTCAGTTGAACGTATAATTATATTATAATTAAAATCGAGCCCGAAATGGCGCGGTAGTTTGTAATTTGGTGATTCGAACTTTAAACGAATATACAGAATCCGTTTTAAGCCAGATTTATGTGAAACAAGAAATGTTCGGAGCTGGTGAAGTATATTTTTCTGATGGAAGAGAAAAATCGGGATTTCGTTGTGTAAATTTTGATTTATGTCCAAATCAAATTTTCGAAAAGTCACTGTGGGATTCCTTTATAATTTTAACGATTTATTTATATTAATAGTGCGAACCCGTGCTAGGCATACGGGTTGTCGTTATAATGTTGCACCGGAAGTATTATACAACATTTAATTACTTGACCTTGTGATAATTTATTTAAACTTGAATTCCCTTTACAATTTTCAAACTAAGGCACAGGTTAAAAACTAAGAATAATGTGGTTTATAAGGCCCAGTGTAAAAAATAAGAGTAATGTGGTTTAATACAAAATGGGATTACATAGTTGCAACTGCAACTTTATAATTGTCCTAGTCCATCAGACGTTCAAAGTCACATACGATAGCTGAATGTTGCAAAAGAGTTTTGGTAAAGAGTGTGTGAAAATCTTATAACTAAGCAAGTAACATAGTTATACCTGCAAATGAAGATGTTATTATATAAAGTTATATAACAAAGTGCATGCTGGAAACAATATAGCATATAGCCCAATTTTCAACTATAAAGTTATATAACAAAGTGCATGCTGGAAACAATATGGTATATTACCCAATTTTCCGCAGGAAGGCACAAACATTGATTTACAAACCATGCAGGTGGAAATCAATCTTTAACATAAGTCGAAAATGGTAGCATTTTTACAATTTATAGACCAAGCAGGTACAAACATTTCAATTATATACAGTATCATATAAGATTAGACACTTCTTCACATCTCTAGTTATCAAAGCATGAAATAAGAGGCAAGAAAAATTTAACTATGTAATATCTAAACCATAGAGTTCAAATGATGTAATTGCAAAAATACTTTATCCACCATACGTCGGTTGATGCATTGGCCAGTCTTCTCCACTCCCTTCATGGAAAGGCCAACTGCTGCTACATGATTAAGTCGTGGAAAACTGGGAAAAAATGAAATAAAACATCGATTTCAACATTTTTTTGTGGGACTCTACCTACAAATGTTTCATGGCAGTAAATACGAAAAGTGTTTAGAACAATTATATGCAATTAACTGTCACATTCTGAGGATAATAATTAAAGAATTGGTGAATGATGAGAATGAAGTAGCAAACTATAGAAAGTTAACCCAAATGTACGTCATAATAATTGGATAACTTCATTCTATTCAAGTGAATTAGCACAATGATCCATTATGTTAATAGAAATAAGTATTATGGTCTAATAAATGCATCAAAGAATACAAGTAAGAGGAATAGTTATGGGATTTATCTAATACATAGTGTTGCATTCCTTAAATATATTTACTAATTTGTGTTATACTATACATGAAACATGTATCTTTTGAGTAATATACTTCCTATATAACGCCATTTAAAATCAACTACCAATAAATTACAATACACCATAGTATAGAAACTATGTTCCATAACTTGAATCCCGAAAGGACACATAAAACTAAGTGATGCTAGAGCAACAAAATAAAAAACATGCCACATCAAATAAAATATAAGTCAAAAAGACATTTAAATGATGCTACCATATTAAATAAACAAATTAGACTATCTCATACTTCAAGTAAAGCTGCATGAGCGATCCATGTATGAAAGATTGATAATAATTTGATGTAGAGTGATTATGCTAGCTTTTAAACTTAAGCCCATGGAACTAAAAAAGAAATAATTAAGGATTTCATCATTTAAAATTAGTACATAGGAAAGATATATCATTTATTATCAATTATATGAATTTAAAATAAAAGTAGTCGCGATATCTTATACAATTTTTTCTCTAATAAATTACTGATAAAACTAATTCAAAATTGTTATAGCCTGCTTCACTTAAAGTGAAGTTATACATTGTAAGTGATTTTTAGACTTCGAGATGGTATAACTTCCCACTGAAAACAAAGATAATTTTTTGTTAATTCTAAAGATAATTTTTTGTTAATTCTAAAATTGAAACCATTGAGGTCACACTAAACTTGTATTGTTCAATAGTGACATCATAACTTAGAACCATATGAACATGACTAATGAAACTTGCAAAATTTTATCAATTTGAGTTCGAGGAAAACTTCAAATGATCAACGAAAACTTCAAATGATAAGGAATATTTTAGCATCATGAATTCCTTTATCAGTTGATGTTATTGTACAACAATAATATTGCATATGGTCAACAAAGACTGGAAATTCATGATAAAATTAAATAAATATTGTTGTTATCAGTTAGAAAAACATAGTTGATGTCCTCTTCTGCCAGTGTGAATTCTACACCAGTTAAAAAGAAAGAGGATAACATATTTCCAAAGTGAAGTTATACATCTGAAAGAGCAAAACAAATTTTGAACGCCAGATAATAAGTCAAATTTTAATACATCATAGAGATATCCAATTTTATATTAGCTGTAAATATTATGATACACACACATAAACATATACCATATTTCCAAAGAGAAAATCGAATTATGATGAGTTAATCCAATAATGAAAACAATAATAATAACCGATGGACGCGAATCTAATAATTTATCATATGTATGTGTATATATATATATATATATATATATATATATATATATATATATATATATATTTGTGTGTGTGTGTTCGTGCGCACGCGCGTGTGTGTTACTTACGATCATCATTCATATATCCATGTACACGAATGCTCTTTGATTTTCAATAGCTAAAGTTACAAACTAAAATAACGGCATTTATTATATATTTATGTCCAATCTAACTTGTATTTGATAATGTGGTATAATAACTTATCAACCAACATTCAAGAAAAAGTGTTTGTCGGGGTATAATAGCCAATGCTATAAAAATTCATGAAGTGTTGTTGGTTATTATTTTCACTATAAGCTTTCAAATTTTCAATGTTGAAAGCTTGTAGTGACTTATTATACCCATCTGTAGGTTTACACACACTGTAGAAAAGGTCTCATGAAATAGTAATATTGGATAAAAAGTTTAACAAAAAATTATGATAAATACAAAATGATTAAATAAATTATTTAAAATATCGAATGATAGAGGTAGACCGATGTCCAATAATTTAGTTAGAGATGCAAATAATTTGCCTTCTCCATTTGGATAAAGAAGTCCATATATGTCATAAGGTTTATAGGTAAATTCCATTCTGTAAAAGTGTTACGGCTTCAGCACATTCATTACTATGAAAAATGATACATAACTAAATCAAAACCAAGTAAATGAACATAAATATTCTACAAAGCGGAGCAAGAACCCAATTTCATCATTCATAATATTAGACCAGAGATTATTCTCTGATTGAGTGAATGCAAAATAATAAGAAAAGTAACATTAGTTCATACATATACATAAACAAATTGTGTAGACGTGAATGAAGTATAAAGCTTATCCATGAAAGTAAAAGAAAAGGAAAATGATGGAAAGGTTACCTTAAATCTCCTAAGTTAATTGTCATATACCAGATTTGCAATAACTTCTGAAGTCCGATCGTATCCATATGGTTATGTATCCTACAACTTGATAAAGAAGGAAACCTGCTGGAACCGAACACCGAATTAACTAAGATCCTAACTTCACCTAAATAAATATTTAATAACTTTCATTCTCGTTAAACCCAATCCAAATAGAAAATAAGTACATAACAAAATATAGAAATAAATAGCTGATCATTAATAATATTACTTACAGAATCAAAGAAGCAAATGTAATTGAAGAAAACATGGAACAATGGATATGTTGAACGGCAAACAACATAATAAAAAAATGGATATGTTGAACAACTAAGAACATAAAAGAGAAACCGTATACATTTAGCTAAAATTCAAAGATTTGGTATTTCTTGAAATACTTAATCCTTTACTGTTGGAATATAATTCTTGAAAGCTTATTATGAAATCAAATGAAATAGGCAGACCGATATCCAATAATTTAGTTAGAGATACAAATAATTTCACTTTCTATTTGTTAAAGGAGCACATGTCATAAGGTTCATTATCAAGTTTCAGACTGTAAAGGTGCATGTGCTTCAGCACTTCCATTATTATGGAAAAATGATATGTAAGTAAATAAAAACCAAGCAAATTAACTTCACAAAATTATATACAGTGGAGTAGAACCCTATTTCATTACTCATTATATATGAATTAGAGCAAAGATTATTCTCTCATTCAATGCTTGAGTAAATGCAAAACATAAGAATGTAACATTAGTTCATTTTTATACACAAATAAATTATGCATGCATGAACAAAATATAAAAATTATCCACGAAATTAAAAGAAAAGGAAAATGGTGGAAATGTTACCTTACGTCTCCTAAATTAAATGTCATATATCATATTTGTCATAGTTTCTGAAGTCCTATCATATCCTTATGCTTATGTATCCTGCAACTTAAAAAATAGGGAAATCGGGTTGAACCTAACATGAAATTTACTAAGATCCTAGCTACACCAAAATAAATATTTCATGCTTATACTACTCAATCCAAATAGAAAATAAGTACATAAATTCCTCATATGAAAGCAGTAAATGCTATGAACATAGCTTGTTGTATGAAGTAGTGGAAAAAATGCAGTACACGGGACGAAGGTAATAGCTTACATAAGCAATATGTGGTTGCACTGTATGAATGCAGCTTTAAATTTATGACATACTTAATCGACAACAATAATACACACAGTCAAAATCATATAGTATTCACCAATTCTGAAAATAATAACTTGATGTAGGCAATACACAAAATAAAATCACAGTTTACAATGTATAGTTTAATCATATCACTTGAAATGAATAACTTTTTGAATATAAGAAATGAACAACATTTCAAAATTAAAGATAATGTGATTAGCAGTGGATATTTTATCTTTAAATGAAAACTATAATATAATATGTGTTGCAAGTACAACCGCTGTTGATAGGCAATATATTTTTAGGTATCATACTTAAGGCCACTACCGCTATCATTTGTCATTATTTGATGGATATAAGTATATTTAAATGCACATTACTAAAATAACTATGACCAAATGTGTTTGCTGTATTTCATCAAATACTCATAGTAAAACGATTTCAATACAATTATTGAATTTACCTATTCAGATTCAGTTCAATCAAAACCAGTAGCTGAATCAAAGCTTCGCTTATACCAAAACCAGATGCCGCAAGCAACAGAACTCACAGCTCTAATTCAATAGAAACTGGTTAAGTTTAGCAGGGAAAAGAACAAAAATATAATGAGGCGAAGAAGGAAAAGGGGAAGCTACCATTTTCTTCTAAGGGCACGCAAGTTGACCATGTAGTCGGCATGAAGGTGCTAGGGTGACAACCAAATCAGGGGTCTGATTGAAAATAGTGCAACGGAGAAAGCTAAGGGAGGAGAATATCGAGGTGGAGAAAATTTCAAAGTTAGGTGAAACGACCCGCACTTCCACGGTAAGGAAAGCCCGGATTGAGTTCAGAACGAGCCACAACAGAACGCAGACGGAAGAACATTTCATTGTTAATTACAAACAATTCCATCAGAATACAAGAATATATAGAGTATAAACAAATATTACACAGAAAATATCAGAGATTTAAATTACATTTAAATACATCGCAGCAGAAAATAATACAAAACACAACTAGAAGTAATACACGGATACAGAGCTTTCCGAGTATCGTTCCAGCTGTAAACCAGGATCCTGTGAATATAAATCTGCAAAACCAAAACTACTAGCTGCCCCTGTCAAAATAAGGGCAGCCAGAGTTTAGGTTAAACAATAAACTCCAGGTCAGTCATGGGACTGATGTGAGAACTAAAACAGTTATTAATCTTTATTTTAAAGTTAGGTAAATCAAGGGACCACGCCGTATAACACGAAACGGGTTTCCTTCCAAGAATACCAGTGCATAAAACAACAGCGCAATGCTAAATAAAGAACAATGAAGCTATTATAAGACCCAGGACCCATCACACAATGTAACGCAAGCCGGAGGATAGGGTTTTTACCTTATAATAGCCAAGAATGCTTGATACGTTTAAAACAAATCATTTGATACTATTATAAGTGCATAGTGTATAAAACAACTTCAAATCAAAAGTATCAATCATAGACGGCATTAATTCCCCATACCACTATGTCGCCGTATATAGGTATACAATCAAAACCGAACAATCACGTATTTGGAAATTGGATTTCCATCATGAACCGAGGCAAGGGATCGTCCTCATCGAATTCGAGACGCTCTAGCCCGCCCCTCAGGCAAGTACTCAGTGAAGCCTTTAGATCGTTAGGGCCGGTCCACCGATGTGGATTAAAATTCCTGGACACTGCGTTCCCCCGCCCTTTGGGGCGTGAGTAAGCCAACGAATGACTACTCCATCGGTCCTGGATCGACCGATATATCTGAGGCGCCTCTAATTCCAACAACCACATGAGTCAAACTCATCAGCTAGTTCAAGCACCGACGCCACTCCTAGCTAGAAGAAAACGCATGTCCTCCCTGAGGTCCATCTCCCGTTTTTGGTTCACACCGGGGTGTGAGGCTCGCGAATCTACGCTACACAAAGCTACGCCACAAAGGCCGTGCTTTGATCATCAACAACAAGACTTTGCTTTTCAACAAAAGCCATGATCATTTGCATCTTAGTATGCCACACAGGCAAACCACTCCATGCAACCGATATCCATCAATCACACAGAATGATCTCCAATGTCAGACACACAGTCCATTTACAAGTCCGTTCTAGGCCTAAATGAAACCGGAGGCACCTAGTACCCCGCATATCCATCGATCTCCAAGTACGTCTAGACGACCACTAACTGATTCCCTCCTCTTGGGTGTACGGCCCAATCAAGATCATCAGTAATTATCCAAACGACGTGAAGACCTCTGGTCTTCAACCACCGTCTTCATCTTCGACTCATCGTCGAATCAGTTATTCAGAATGGGATAAACCCGGTCTTTCCGAATAACTCGCGTATATAATAAACAAGTGTTACACAATCACAACATACGCCTCATTCCAATTCATCAGTCACTAACCGTAAATTAGCAAGAGAATAATTCCCCAAATATTAACCCCGAAGGCCGAAACCAACATCCGATCAATACCCAGGAAACCGTCCTTCTTAGCTAACCCACAGTTAGTTTCTAAATTTCACATTCTTAGGGAAAAGTTCCCATTAATTTTAACAAAGATAAATTCTTTAAATTTATTCTTTAATCTTCTTTGACTATCAATTCAAACTAGTCGAGATTAACGAACCACACCGAAGTAACCATTCATTTTATTTCCCAATCCCAACCTATTCATCCCATGAAGTAAAACTGGTCATACTTCATATCTAACACCATGGTGTTATCGGTAAATTCAATTACCATTTCACGTTCAAATCTAATTAAAGATTTAACTATCGCCTGGAGCAAAACTAGTGATACTCCATTCTCGATCTTTTCAATCTAATTAAAGATTCATTAAAACTCCACTTAGTTTTAATATTTAATTGGGTTAAAGAATCAGTGTCATTTAAAACACGGTTCATGATAAACCCAAAATCACATTCCATTAATTATCGGGTTAAAGAACAAGTGTTATTTAAAACACTGTTCACGATAAACCCAAAAATCAATACCAATTCAATTCCAATTAAATGTCATTTAATTGGTACACTTCATTAAATCTAAATAAAAAGATTTAATCTTTTTCTTAACTGGGTTTAAGAACAGTGTTAATGAAGACACCATTCACGACAAACCCAAATCACATTTGATATTAAATACAAGACTCTAAATAGAAAATATATCGGCTTATATTCAATATCAAATTCTACGGCCAACAAATAACTTATTGTAAATAACGATATATATATATATATATCTTTCAAATTTCCATAACAACATCTGTATAATTACGAAATTCAACATCGAAATATTCCAAAGACAATTTCGATTCAAATCCATTCCAATTCAATTATTGGAAATCCTGGTTACTTTTAAAACCCCTTTTCAAATTCAATTTATTTATTTAAAATAAATAGAATTATAATTCTAATTCAAAACTAGTTCATTTCGATAAAATCTATTTTTATCTTTCCAAATATATAGTTTTTCATCCCAATCCTTCACAAATCATTTCTTATGATTTTACACAAATTATTACTATTTTCAATAATTTTATCAAGGCCCGTACAGTCGGTTTCCATCAACGGCCATCGAACTGCACTTACAGCGACCTTTTCCAAATATGATTTGGACATAATTCCAAATCCAACCGTTAGATTTTAAATCTCTAATATTCGTTATAAAGCTCTTTTCGATACGAACCCAACGATTCCGGTTTTAGGAGAATCCGACGGTTGGATCTCCCGTAATATCCATTCGAAGTCAATGGTCGAAATTTGAGAACTGCCGCGGCGCCCAATCTGACATAATTTTGCATCGAACTTTATTTCAGCCGATGTAAAAAAAACATCATTTTCGAAATATTTGTTTTGCATCGCCCAATCTGACAACCGATGCAAAATGTTCTTTTTCCGCAGAAACCTCCATCGCTGCCTAGATCACCAAAATTCTCAAATAATACAGCTACACACACACATACATACATACATACATACATACATATATATATATATATATATATATATATAGTTGACAAGCTGCTGGTAATTGCATAATTACTTAAAAAACAACTAAATGACATACAAATTGAACATATATATTAATTTCAAGTAATTAATGTTTTCATAATCCATACAAAATAGTAATATGTTTCAAAACAAGAACCTAAAATAGAATGTTTTGAAGTACAATCACTAAGATGTAATATAGTTCAAATTGTTAGCTAAACCAATATAATTACGTAGCAATCAATGTAATCCATAGATGTCGTCGTCCTTCTAAGAGACAACTTCAATCCAAAACAAGAACCTGAAATGAAGTAACAGAGATATATAATCAGTGATGTATATTTTCATCATGATAAAACTGAATTATTGCACAAATATTTAACATAAAAAGATAAAAATATGTGACACGAACAGTTTTTTAGATCAGGCTAAGCTTTGCTCAAAATGGGGAGAAATTATGTCTATGCGCGATCACCAACAGTTTTCTAGATTTGGGCTTGTTCAGCTATGATAATAGGAATAATGGGTGATCCTCATATGTACAAAAATGAAACAAACAACATATGTACAAGATAATCAATCATTGCATTGTTAAAATATTTTCCTAGATTGCTACATAGACATATATCACCATGCAAGGTGAGAGTTAAGCTGGAATAACACAAGTACAAATTCTAACAACAGGACAACTGCCAAGGCAGTCTCACTCACTACACACTGAAAAGATGAAAAATAGTCACAAAACAAACACTTTTGACATCAAACAACCGACATCAACCAAATAAACTAACTACTGCAAATCACTAGCAAAGTGTCAACCAACCACTGCAATATCACTGTCACTGCAATAACCTCCACAAGCACAGCAAAAAACGCTTAAGTTTCAAAGTAGCCTAAGTGAACAGCTAAATGCTGTTATAATCTACATTCTATTTTTTACCAACCACTTCACCTAATTTCTCTTAAAACAAATCACTATGAAATATACAGAAGTGGAGTGTGAAGTTCAGATGACTTTCCCTATATATAATTATGCAGTACCGGTAATATTCAACTTCGTTGTTTCAACCCGCAGAGAATTACTGAAGACGTACTCAAAATGTGAGATAGGCGCAGAGATAATCTCAACCCAAAACTCTTGGCTTTCAAATAGTGCAAAGATCCCAAAGCAACTTCAAGACACAAAAGGTATATTATATATGCCTCCAGTACCTTGGCAATATATGAATGATGATAAAATTTATTCTAAGAACTTGTAAACTTGTAGAAATTGCAGAGTCTTCTCGTAAATTGCAGAAATTGCAGAGTCTGACTATGATTCTGAGGATGGACTTCCACCATTAGAAGCAAACTTGAATCACATGAAATTATCAGAAAGTGAAACCGAGGAAGAAGAGGATTGATAAACAGGCTCTAGTGCATGTCTTTTTTGTCATTACTTCAAAAATCATTTCGATAGCTGTGTATTAATCCTTTTATTTATTTATGCATGGTCCTCATTTTTCGTTTCTCTTTACCAGCAATCATTTTTTGTATCTCAAAACCAAAACTCTACTGATTTGAACCTCAACAAATTTGAGTTTCGTTCATTAACCCAAATCGACATCCAGCGTTTTGGTACTCTGTCTTCAAATATGGATGTAAAGATGTTAATTTATACTTCCGAATTTAAATAAATTTTGATTTTATCCTAATTCAATACAAACTTATTATTGGGTACTTATATTTCAAGTTCTATGTACTGGTTCAGTGAAACTGTCTCTGTCCAAAGTTGCATTACTAACCATTAAAACCACTATGGATTCGGTGCAAGTTATACAAAATTTAATTTCAGCCAGTTCTAATGCAGTTTGGATAAACCTAATTCAATATTAATTCAATAAGAATTATTTCAAACATATATAATTTTTTTAAAAGTTTTATTGTTGATATATTATGGTTTTAAATAAAAATACGCCAATTGTTATCATTTCATTCAGTTATATTTTTGATCGTCCATGGCTAAGCTTACCTCTGTAAAGGTAAATTTTATCAACTTTCTAACCTATTTGCAATATACAATTACATATTACACATGTTTTTTTCATTGATGTTTTACAACATTTTATTGTTAACAGGTTGTTCTATTAACATCCTACAATTTTCTTTCTCACCAGTAGTTTAAAAAAGGAATGACATCCCACATATCTCATTTTCCATCTTAATATATATCAAAATTACATTTTCCTTGAGAAAATGAATTTGATGAAATGTTGCGATGTTTCACATGAACTTTGTATAAAGCTTATATTTGTTGAATACTAGCTTTTCAATTACATCTTTAAGGCTTATTAATTTTGATTTCAATGTTCGTGGATTTTATTATTATCTAATTTGAAATGCATATAATCAAAGATGGAAATCTTGTAATTTTTAATGTTAGACCTCTAACATATATATAAGGTTATTGGAGAACTGTGTAATGTCATTTTTATCGTGAAACAACAATGGTGTTTTATTATAATAAAAATTGTAATTAATCAGAGATCATAAACTAAAGTTCTTTATTTATTTGTATTCTTCTTTCTTTCTATGGACATTTTATTCAGTTTAAAGAAGTTCTCAATTTTATTCAGTAATTTTTATTCAGTAGCATAGAAAAACAGAGAGGATTGACTTTGTTGAAAAGACAAGCAACCCGCAGCTTCAATCACTCACTCAAGACAACCACACCCGTAAAAAAATCCATAACCAAAATAATAAGTAGCCTTATCCAAAACCACATCAGACACCAAGCAGTCGAGTAAGCTCGTACCATTAACCAAGCAATAGGTTGAAATTGCTTAAGCGAGCAAAGGTATAGGGTAAGACACTAACGATTAAGTGATGAAACTTGCGTTTTGCATAGTAAAGGACTTAAATAAGTAACACATAAATGCCTTTTCAGTCATTGAAATCCTAAACTTTGTTCAATAACAAAGATTTCTATATGGTTAGACTAGCGCTATAGGTTTCTACATGACTAGCTCTGCAAGAGTGTAATAACAGTAAAGAACCAGTTGAGTTTTAGGACATACCATTCGACATCAGAGCAAAACAAATAATGCCTTTTTTCAGTCTATATGTACACCACCAACGAGCCCTAAAAAAACACATAAATGCCTTTTCTGTCTTCATGCACACATAAACCCATAAAGTATCACTGGCACCTTAATAAATGGATAAAAATTTCATAAAATATCAGCGATAAATAAACATTAAGTCGCGCAAATCCAAAAGAACAAAGACGAGTAAAGGGAAAGCTCCAGCCCCAGAGCATATCTGTTTTTATAGTAAGTTTTCAGCGGAGTTTATTTTTGTAATAATTTTTTTGTGGAGCTTATATTTATATTTTCTCCTCATTTATATAAAAAATGTAAATGCCCATACAACCATTTTTTTGTATACCATTCAATTAGCGGATTTTCGATCCTTTCCAAGTTAAAGTGAGGCCATTCACTAACCCATAATAATGTCTTTAGTTCGTACTCATGCATTGTACTGGTGCATTTTCCCATTAGTTGTGACATTTACACTAAAGGGGTGCACTGTGAGCTTTAACAATTTACAAGGTTAATTTGACAATGATGTGTCAGAATTTTTCCACCTCCTTTCTCATAGTCTTTTGTTGCAATAGTTAGGAGTTTTCCCACCTCCTCCGCCCTCTCCTTGCCAGTATTTTTTTTCAAATACTCACTGAAATCCGAAATCATGATCTTTCTGTGTATTGATTGGGTTTAAAAATAAACGTAGATGCACCATGCATGAAAATTCTTAGATTATTTGTGCTAATTATAATCAACACACATAAAACACCACCACATCTGAAAACTCTTTTAAGCATATGGCACTCAACTTTATCCTACATGTTCTTTATGGTACGTCCTTATTTTTAAATTTGCAATCATAGTTATTGTTCTAGTTTTTTCGTCATTCTTTCATTAAGAATTTTAGAAGATGGATAACCTGGAAAAAACAGTTCGATTGTATTTGTTCTAGCAACAGACCCTCAACTCACTTATGCATAATTATTCGTAAATAAATGGACATCAAAAAATTCATTGTAAATTTCTGTTCATAGTTTTTTTCCAAGAAATAAAATGCTTCATCACACCTATTTCCCATCCTGTGCACATATCAAACACAAAGCCCTTAATCTGATTTCATTTTAACTGTAACAGAAATAATTTCCCAGAATTTATGAAGCTGATTTCAGGAAATCAAAATTTTCTGTTACTTCCATTAGCAACCTTTTGAACAAAGTTGTCAACTTGGTGTCTCAAAGAATTTCTCGCTAATGCTTAATTAATAGTGGAAATTTGGTTCAGCCACTTACTTTCAATTCTGATACATGAATTATTATTTTTCAAAAACATGTTTCTAATTACATCCATATTTTTAATCTTGCTTGAATTGAATTAGGACAATAAGTGCATGTTCCTAATATCAAAACAATCCATTTTCTTTGAAAATTTGCCGAGTCATGCTAATATTTGCATAGTTTTCTTTGCAAATATAATTAAACTTGAAAACAATAGTTTTTATGTTATAATAACATGTTTTTGGGAGCAGTTTTTATATTATAATAGTTCTTTCATCAGTTAATTAACATGTTAACCTTATACATGGTATTCCAAACTATGAGTATTTTATGATAAAAGCTCCAATGTTACAATGATGATCTTATTTATTTTTATTTTTCCTTCTGAAAATTGGTTAATATGTAAATATGGTGGTCAAGTTAGGCTTTGAACTCTTGACCTCTTATCAGGATAATCTTTGTTCTTCACTGTTATATTTTGATGCACATCAAACAAACGCTACAGACTACATCAAGGAGCTTTAAATACAAGTCAGGGTGAGCTCCAGTGCACCTTTTTTATTATATGTCTTTTCTTGTTTTCGTTCATTATGACATCCACATTTACCAGTTAATGCTGACAATTTCGGATAGTCGAGCGAATTGCACATGCTTTAGCAACGAGCAAAAGCCATACACTCATCCTACGATATACGCTTTCCTAATTTATTTTGCTTGCAGCTTGAAATTTATCCACATTATATTTCCACGGTATATATATATATATATATATATATATATATATATATGAAGAAACAGTATATATGATGATATTTCCTAATTTATATACCAACGATATTAGTTTTCACTTGCAAGCTGCTTTATATTCCAAAAAGTAGATTGCATGCTTTATATTCCAAAAACTGAAATTGATGTATGAAGCCAAATTTCAACAGATTTATATTCCAAAAACTGAAATTGAGACCTTCTTTATACTAACCATTTTAACTCATTTAATGCTGAAAGCAAGAAAGAGCATGAATAAACTCACCATATTGTAGCATATAGGAAGACTACATCCAATTGTGCATGATATATCTAGCTAAATTATCACGAACCTCGTCCACGTCTTGTTGGCTATAAGAATCATTTTTTCCAAAATACTGCAATTAATTTCAAAACATTAATCGTACAAATACTTAATATAAAGTATAAAGGAAAAAAACTAAAATGGTACCTCGTATAAATAAATTACTTGACGGTGGTTTTTTACGATATCATACATATACCTCATCACATAATATACACAATCTGTCGCTGTAAATTGTTGAGGACACTATAGCATACAAGATTTAATAGTTTAAAATGTATTTATATCACAAACTACATACAATTTTTTTTTAACAAAACAAATCACCTTAATGGTATTCCATTTCAAGGCAGCCCCTCGATCCTTGCTGCCCAATTGCTTGTATGTTTTATAGGCCCTACACATGCATGAAACAAAATGTTAAATATAACTTATACTTTAATTGATATAATCATATATTCATCTAGCAAAAAAGATATCAAAGAACAAATAAATAAAACATACATGTTCACTTGCGGCTTAATTTCCAGTTTAGGTTTGCGTTCGGCTTTGGGATTCAAAACATAAACCTCACTCTTTTCTATACGGAAAACAAGCAATAGACAATTTTTCCTACATTGAAAGATTTATAGAAAGTTAAAATCAACAACAAAATTGTAAAATAGTTTCTAAAAGTGTAACATTCATACTCGTCGTAGTATGAGGCTAAGAATAAGGTCTTAGATTGCAATGCATGCCATGTCTTCGAGATATATGTATTTGTCGCATCCGAAAATCTCCGCACTTGGGAAAGCTTACAAGGACGCATAAATCTGATGGTCTCCACTCCAAGATCATTGCACAATTGATCTAAGCACCTACACATTATTTAAACATATAATTATCATTATTGCTCAATTGTGATTTTGAGTCGAACAATATTTGCCTTGATTATAACCCTTTAAAATACTAAATTAGTTATCCAAATTTTAAACCTTGATTATAGTATAGTAAAGACTATCAAATTACACATATAATTTAGTACATAATGCAGTATAGTAAAGACCGTCAAATTACGCATATAATTTAGTACATAATGCAGTATAGTAAAGACCATCAAATTCCATTTCAGTTCTAACTCTTACCAACAACAGTATAGTAAAGACCATCAAATTACACATATAATTTAGTACATAATGCAGCACCTAGTATACGGTATACCTATCTTTTGCTGCTGTCAAGACCATAATAACACGACAAAGCAAAAAGCAAAAAAAAATACAGGCTAAAGTCAAGCATACACATGAGGCATGTTTCATGTCACTACACCAAAACAGGGGATTCCCAACAAGTATGGGTGTTACAAATAATTTCTGTAACACTTTTATGTGTCACCAACAACCTGCGAGGAATTTCCTGTAACACTTATAAGTGTTACAAACAGAGTAACTGCTAACACTTATAAGTGTTACAAACATATTCATTCCTAACATTTATAAATGTTGGAACTATAAGACATGGTAACACTTATAAGTGTTATAAACATATTCATTGCTAACACTTATAAATGTTGGAACTATAAGATATGGTAACACTTGTAAGAGTTACAAACATATTCATTGCTAACACTTATATTTGCATATAAGATGGCATAAGCTCTATTTAATATGCATTCAGCTATGATATTATCTTGACATAATAACATGTAACGAAATCCATAAGAAAAAAAACCATATTCGTGACAACAACAAAGTACAAACTAACAAAAAATAAAAATACATAAAGATACTAAATTCAACACATATACAATATCCAATTCCATAGTAAAAACAATACATAATTAACAAAATGCAAGTTGTTTTTCATATTTGAAGTCTACAAGTATCAAATGCGAAACTCCAGCGATATAACGAACCTTACATCCAAAAATTGGCATAGCTTGTACCACCAACATCCTTCCCATTCGTGCTGTAGTTTTGGCAAAAACAATAGACAAATGAATGCAACTTTCAAAGTTTCTGAACAAATAAAAGCATAGTTCGCGAACTGAGCCACTGCGACTCAGTTCGTGAAAACTGAGCCGCTGCGACTCAGTTCGCAAACTGAGCCGCTGCGACTCGATTCGTGCAAGCTGAGCCGCAGCGACTCAGTTCGCAAACTGAGTCGCCGACTCAGTTCGTTACCTTGATAATACACTCCTGAAATTCAAAATTGAACCAAAGTATAAACTGATTTGTTTTTTTTTTCATTATTGTTTTTTTATATATGAATTAAATCTATGTGTTTTCGACTGTGGAACGTTCATCTTTACATTCAACTCAAAATATTGCAGCTACACCCAATAGAAAGGTTGAAGCTTATTGGCTGTTTCCAGTTTTAAGAAAACATTTGTTTTATATTTTTATTTTCTCATTTGTTAGTTTGTCTGTTTTTTAACACGGAATAACAAAGTAAGACTGATGGTAATTTCTATTTTGTATGTTGTATGGTAATTTCTATTTTTAAGAACTAACAAATGAGATCCTTACTGGAAACAAATGAGATGCATGTTACTTAGTCATTCCAAATCATCATTACTGTCATTAGAAAATTGACAAGTGTATACCGAGACATCAAATTGCTAACCTGTTGAGTAGTACTCATAAATCTTCTATTTCTGATGATTGCAAGTAAAGTTGAAGTAATGAGGTAAACAAAAATTGACAAGTGTATACCGAGCTATCAAATTGCTAACTTGTTGAGTAGTACTCATAAATCTTCTATTTCTGATGATTGCAAGTAAAGTTGAAGTAATGAGGTAAACATCTGCCATTAGATATAATAGGCACAAATGACTAGTAGCAACAAGAGTGCAAATAAAAGCATTAAGAATAGAAGAGTTAAAAATATAGTAATTGCTAATTTTGTTTGCTTTTGTTCTGATATTCCTGGCAATTACTATTTACTTCAATTGCTAATTAACCTTTGTTAATAACTCCCTATAATATATACTTCATTGCTAACAAATTTTCATTAGTAACTTCCCAATATATACACTTTACTGCTAATAAACATTCACTAATATATGTAAATGCACGATTGCTAAAACTTGAATTTATTAAACGGAATAGTAACATTGTTAGAACAATTGAAAAACAAAAGTATTTACATTAAAAGAAAGTTAATCCATATTGACTTGCGTACCATATTTCAGGCTTTTTAATGCCTCCTCATTAAATAAGTTGGTGTCAAATTTATGCCTTGCATTTTCTTATTTTCAACTAAATTATTGTATCCATCAAACCATAACGTTCTAACCTGTAAACACCTGTAAACTCCAATAAAAGAAATTTTTAATTAGCATTAAGAACATCTAACCTTCATGTTCATTATCAGTGATGTGCAATAACAAACAAATTATGAAGTGTGTTTATAGTTTATAGAATCGCTTGGAGAAGAGCACACTATTTTACATTTTTTCATGCTGGCTCATCAATTTCTAGTTAATCAGTGGTCGCCAGTCAGCTATACTAAGGGAAATCAAATTATAACGTTCCTATTATTTTTCTTGCTTTACTAATCTCGTATTCCTATAAATCCAATCCAATTTTTTTTCTATTTCAAACACTTATATTTTTCATTGTTATGGTAATAACAACAACAAACAAATATCTTACCTCGTTGTACTTAAAAGAATGCAATTAAAGCAAAAAAAACTTGCAGTAGTAATAAAAATGGAATTCTTAAGCCATGTCTGAAATCAGGAACAATTTCACATGCACTATCATAGAATTCAGTCCAAAATAATTCCTTCCAAAAATGTGAAATAGTAATACCAGATAATCTTATAAGCAGCTATGTAACATAATTTTTTGCACAAATCTATTTCTTCAAATGCAAACATAAATAGTATAATTTAATGATCATTACTGTTCAATTTTTATGTAAAAATGCCTCTTTGAATACTTGTGCAATGGAGTAATGAATCATAAATGCAAAAGGTGAAATAGTGATTCATTTTAAGTTACTTGTACAAATATGGAAAGATTTTTTTTGTTAAAAATCTGTTTTAAAATTAGTCAATTCACGTATGGAATCATCTAATCACCTTACAGCAATTACTTATATAGCACAAAATTTAGTTAAATTTGTTAAAGAAAGGACATTTTCCAATATATAATCTAAAAAGGTAAACTTATAAATGTGGACACTATTTATCAAGTTGTACATAAGAAGATGATGTTAGGAATTATTGAAAAAAGTAATGCATGTTAAGGTGACATTGTTGGAATGTTGCATGTTCACAGCAGCCCCTCCTAGCCACCCATGTGTTAAATATGGGCTGCCACCAACCGCCACCTACCGCCTCACCAACCGCACCACCAACCCCCCACCAACCATCTCCTCTCTATATATACATCCTTCCTCCTCATAAATCTTATCTCATCCCAATCTCATTCCAAATCCACTAAGAAGAAGAGGAGAGCAAGAAGAGAGTGAGATCGAGTGTTGAGTGTAAAGTGTTCTGTGTAATCACTTTGTAATATTCTCTGAAATAAAAGATCTGCAGCAACCCGAAGACGTAGGCATAATTGGCCAAACTCCGTTATCAAATTTGTGTGTCTCTTACCATTCTACATTTTATTTCTTTTCTCCACAAATATAATCATAAGGAAATTTGCGTAATTTCCCAACAACTGGTATCAGAGCCATAATTTGTAAGAAAAGAAATTAAATTCGAGTGGGAACGATGGCAGCAGATGAAGGAAAGGTGAAAATCGAGAAGTTTGATGGACCCGACTTTGGCTTTTGGAAAATGCAGATTGAAGATTATCTGTACCAGAAAAGGCTTTATCAACCTCTCTCAGAAAAGAAGCCAGAGAATATGAAGGATGAAGATTGGGCTCTTCTTGATAGACAAGCTCTTGGAGTTATTCGATTGACGTTATCTCGCAATGTTGCTTTCAACATAGCAAAGGAAAAGACCACGGCAGGTCTTATGGCGGCTCTCTCCAGTATGTATGAGAAGCCGTCGGCCTCTAACAAAGTTCATTTGATGAGGGGATTGTTCAATTTGCGGATGACAGAAGGTGCATCGGTAGCTCAACATCTCAATGAACTGAATACAGTTACAACTCAGTTAAGTTCAGTTGAAATTGAGTTTGACGAAGAAGTACGCGCATTGATACTTTTGTCTTCCCTGCTAGAAAGTTGGAACGCTACTGTCACAGCAGTGAGTAGCTCGTCGGGAAGCAGTAAGTTAAGATTTGATGATATTCGTGATATGGTTCTCAGTGAAGAGATCCGACGAAGAGATTCCGGTGAGTCATCAAAATTTTCAATTTTGCATACACAATCAAGAGGAAGTCAACACAAGGAAATGGACGTAGCAAATCGAACTACCGTGGTAGGTCGAAGGACTGGAGATCTAAATCCAGAAATCCCAACAGCTCAAAGACCATTGAGTGTTGGAATTGTGGAAAGACTGGGCACTACAAAAACCAATGCAGAAGTGCACCAAAGGATCAGGAGGCGAAGGCAGAGGCAAATGTTACTTCTACCTCAGGAGGAGATGAAGCGTTGATATGCTCTTTGGAGAGCAAGGAAGAGTCTTGGGTGTTAGACTCTGGAGCATCGTTTCATGCCACTTCGCAGAAAAAATTCTTCGAAAGGTACGCCTCTGGAAATCTTGGAAAGGTATATCTTGGTGACGATCAACCTTGTGATATCGTTGGTAAAGTTGCTGTGAAGATTAAGCTGAATGCGTCGGTTTGGGAGCTAAAGGATGCCGGACACATACCAGATTTGAGGAAGAATTTGATCTCCGTAGGACAATTAGCTAGTGAAGGCTATACTACGACTTTCCATGGTGATGACTGGAAAATTTCGAAGGGTGCAATGACGATTGCTCAAGGCAAGAAGAGTGGTACTCTTTACATGACATCAGGAGCGCGATGTTCGATCACTGTTGCAGCTAGCAACGAAAATTCCAACATATGGCACCAGAGGCTAGGCCATATGAGTGAAAAGGGAATGAAGATTATGCACTCGAAGGGGAAACTTCCAGGTCTACAGTCAGTGGAAATAGGTATGTGCGAAAATTGCATATTTGGAAAGCAGAAGAGAGTCAGCTTTCAAATAAGTGGTAAAACCCCAAAGAAGGAAAAGCTGGAGCTTGTTCATTCGGATGTTTGGGGGCCAACGACTGTCTCATCCATTGGTGGATAGTATTACTTCGTTACTTTCATCGATGATCACTCGCGAAAGGTATGGGTTTATTTTTTAAGGCATAAATCTGAAGTGTTAGAGGCTTTCAGGATATGGAAAGCTATGGTTGAAAATGAGACAAATCTAAAGATCAAAAAGCTTAGAACTGACAATGGAGGTGAATATGTAGACACCAGATTCAAGCAGTTCTGTTATGAGCACGGGATCAAAATGCAGAGAACCGTGTTGGGTACGCCTCAACACAATGGTGTAGCTGAGCGTATGAATCGAATGTTGATAGAAAGGGCCAGAAGCATTCGTATACAGTCAGGTCTACCAAAGCAGTTCTGGGCAGAAGCAGTCAACACAACAGCTTATTTGATCAACAGAGGTCCTTCAGTTCCATTAGAGCACAAAATACCAGAAGAGTTATGGAGTGGTAAGGAGGCAAAACTATCACATCTAAAAGTTTTCGGTTGTTTAGCATATGTGCATATTAGTGATCAAGGCAGGAATAAACTTGATCCCAAATCCAAGAAATGCACTCTCATCGGCTATGGCGAAAATGAGTTTGGTTACCGCATTTGGGATGATGAAAACAAGAAGGTGATTCGTAGCCGAGATGTGATCTTTAACGAAAGAGTAATGTACAAAGACAGACACAAAACAGAAGTAAACAACTCAAAGCAGAGTGAGTCAGTATTTGCAGATGCAAACGATATTCCAGATAGTCTCATCACAGAACCGACTATAGAAAGTGCTCAGCCTGATGAAATCGTTGATCTGAGTAGTGTGGACCAGTCTGACACACTACAACATCCTACTCCGGATCTTGTATTGAGAAGGTATGCTCGACCTCATGTACCTAACAAAAGATTCATGAACTATTTGTTGCTGACTGATGCAAGGGAACCTGAGTGCTATGATGAAGCATCTCAAACTGAAGATTCTAGCAAGTGGGAGCTTGTCATGGAAGATGAGATGAAGTCTCTTATCTCCAACGAGACATGGGAACTAGCTGAGTTACCCATAGGAAAGAAGGCACTTCATAGTAAATGGATTTATCGGGTGAAAGAGGAGAATGATGGTTCCAAGAGATACAAAACTCGACTAGTTTTCAAAGGATTTCAACAGAATATCGAAGGAAGCAAGAATCCAGTAAATATGTTGACAAAGACGGTAACTATCGATAAACCGAAGTTGTGTTCAACTTCAGTTGGTCTGCTATAGTAAAAAGAGCAGAATTGTTGTTGCATCGATCAAGGTGTGAAGACGGATTGAAATCAGTCTTCAAGTGGGAGATTGTTGGAATGCTGCATGTTCACAGCAGCCCCTCCTAACCACCCATGTGTTAAATATGGGCTGCCACCAACCGCGCCACCAACCCCCCACCAACCATCTCCTCTCTATATATACATCCTTCCTCCTCATAAATCTTATCTCATCCCAATCTCATTCCAAATCCACTAAGAAGAAGAAGAGAGCAATAAGAGAGTGAGATCGAGTGCTGAGTGTAAAGTGTTCTGTGTAATCACTTTGTAATATTCTCTGAAATAAAAAATTTGCAGCAACCCGGAGACGTAGGCATAATTGGCCGAACTCCGTTATCAAATTTGTGTGTCTCTTACCATTCTACATTTTATTTCTTTTCTCCACAAATATAATCATAAGGAAATCTGCGTAATTTCCCAACAGATATTTGTTACCATAAGCCTGTATTTATTTTATAAGGTAAGTTATCAATGAAAATTTCTTACTACCTTGCATAATGCATCTTCCTACCTCAAGGCTTATCACAACGAGACCTCTATGTCAATCAGTAGTTGCACCTGCACTTAAAAAGAGAAGGTTGGAATTAAATGAAAACAATAAGAGACATAATAAAAGAAAACACATAACAAAATAAGCTACAATACAACCTAAAAAATAGAATTTTATTATATAATAACTAAGTGACATTTACATAGCGAAACATGCTCCTGTACCAAAATGAGAGAAAACCAAACTAAATAAAAACTATGGGAGACATAAAAAAGCAAATGAATGGCTAAATCAGATGCAAACTTGACATAAAAAAGCAAATGAATGGCTAAATCATTTGCCACAAAGTTTGCAGCTGCGCTAAATAAGAGAAAGTTAGAATTAAATGAAACCAATAGGCAACATAGAAAAAGGAAACACACAATAAAATCAATTGCCACATGCACAAAGTTGATCTAGTTTTATGGATCATTTTAATGGATATTATCAGTATTAAATCAGGCATTGTTTCATTAAGCTATCAAGTTTCAAGTAACTGATGGATCAAGTAGTAGAACATTTTTTTATTAGCATTTTCATATATCCAATGACGGTAACTATAACTAACAGCTTGGTACTTTTACAATATTTTAACTTGTCAATTACTGTCATTACCGAGGCTTTAATTTAAATATACGCAATATCAAAAAGAGGTATATTCGTCATAATTTATTTGAAGACAGTAAGATGACATAAGGACATCAAATAATGAAAATTCATAAATATAAATTTTGCACTAAAATTTTGTACTAAAATAAGCAAATGAGAACTGCAGTAACCTTTTAATCAATTATATTCTCCCTTCACCCTTCACTGCAAAAACACACATGAAAACAGTTTCTATTGTCATAAAGATTCAACGCAAAAATTATGGAAAATGAGAAATTGTAAACTGCAGTAGAAATTGTAATCAGTCATTGTTCTAGCATTCAAGTGAAAATATATATTTTAATTTCATTAATTCTCATAATAAAGAGCAAACAGGGTTATTATGAACAAATGTTGTTGAAATGCATTAAATAAAAGGGCTGCTAATAACACCACGAATAAATATAAGGGTTGCTGACAACGCCATGAATAAATACAAGGCCTGCTAATGAAAGTGCAAACACAGTCACAAAAAATAGAGAAGGAAGATCAATCTTATTTGCCTTACAGAAGTAAATATAAGCAAGCAGCAAGAACGGACTATATGTTATTACAGACTACACTTACAGTTTTCAAAGTTTCTTTCACTGCTGTTTTTGTAGGAGATGGCTTCAGGAACAAATCAATTTAACCTTGAGGCGTCTAATATTTATACCTATATGAGTATATATATCTAGAAGCAGGCTGTATAACATATTGATTATGGAGAAAGACAATATGTGCATAGCTTCATGTTGCACAGTTTCCTCAAAATATCACGTGTCTGTAGTTCATGAAAACTGATACTATCCTCGATCAATTAAACCATTGCTTAGCACCAATTTCAAGCTTCAGAATCCTTACTTACCAGTATAAAGTACAGAATAGTAATAGTGCTATATTTTTATCTGAATACAAACATAAACACGGCTCCTTCAAGTAGCTTGCCGCTACTGTTCAATCATTCGTTGATTTAATTCTTGATTTCAAGCAACATGAAAATCATAATCAGTAAACTACATAAGGTATTGAAAGATGAATGTCAAAAACACACTGGTTCATTCACAAAAATCATCAAATAACAAGCACCAAATCAAACATCAATTCAGCCAAACAGTGTCGTTTACCTATCAAAATAAGACTAGTTGTTCATTACAAAAAGACAACTGTGCATTATATTGGAGAACTTCAAACCCAACAATATGTGCACAACTTCATAATGCACAGCTGTTCAAAAAAGATAATACGTTCACAATTGCTTTATATGGCTTGAGTGCCTATCCCAACGTTATAGTCTAGCTACGCCACTGCCTATATTTATATACTGACCTTGACTGGCATAAAAGGTTAGAATTATAAAAAAAGGTTAACTATTCTCTTCAACTTATATTCTCCCTGCAAATCCTTAAAGTGATAGATTTATGAAATAAAATTAATATAACTAAAAAGGTTAACTATTCTCTTCAACTTATATTCTCTTCAACTTATAAGCAAATGTGTCCAAATCTAAATTGTTTACGCTCATAACACATTGGTTTAAAAACAGTACGCAAAAATGACCATTTTAATTATTTCCTATACCTAACAGCAGATGGGAAAAACGTTTTCCTAACATCCATCACCATCGTTCCATGTTGCAAAATATTTATATTTTATTTAAATCATATATGAGGCTATTTGTTGATTGATTAAAACTGTTTTAGTGAAACCATGTATAATTTCTTATTAAATAGCACCCTACTCGAAAGTAATAGATTCAAGCCATATATACATATATTTGGGAATGGCTATCTATAGACAATTTCATAATATCTTGCAGGTTGACATCAGATCTGATATACAGAGTTTCATAATATATTTATTGTACATTCAGCAAGGCTACATCTATTTTATTTTAGAAATCTACAGCAAAATTTCATATCTATAGTTCAAAGACAACGAAAGTGAAATTGATTTTTTTACCTATTATCATGATTCCTAGAAGCCGTGATTCCCAGAAGCCCCAATTCGAAGTCGTGGCCTATGCAAGTTGATGCAGAAATCAAAAATGGTAGAGAGAGGATAATAGAATCGATTAGAGAAATTTTACAGATTAATACAGATTTGAGAAATAAAAAATTATCGCTAATAATAGAATCGATTAGAGAGAGGATTGAGGCATATGCATTAGGGAAAGAGGATTTTTATTTTTCGAAGTCCTTTTTTTATTTGCTTATGGATGCGGCCTCCAGAAGAATAAGCGTTAGGGAGAAAGCATTGAGGCAGCGATTAGGTTATAGGGTGCGTACTTACCATTTTACCCTCAGAATATAAGGGTTGACCAAGCATATCAACACAAATAAGTGTTGGCATATTTTTGGTGACATATTTTTACTATAACAACACATATTAGTGTCACTAGTCTACAACACATATAAGTGTTGGCAGTTGAAAAAAATAAGAGTTACCAAATGGCCATTATGGTGTAGTGTGTGCAACAGCAAAGCATAAAGCCAAACTAATGAAAGAAGAAGGCTACACAAGGGAAAACACAGTGGTGCAACACAAGAAACGTGCAAGTGCACAAGGCTAGAGCTCAAAGCAAGTACAGGGAGAAAATACAGAGCAATGTATACACGCACAGTTGATAATTGTCGAACATAACAAAATGATGAAGTTGATAATGAATCAAAACAAAATGATGTTTACTGAAAATAAAATCAAACCACAGTAGAGCATACTGTTAAAATGTTCCAGTTGTCTCCTAGAATTGCGTGTACCTTAATTTCTTTTAGGATGTTTTAAAATGATAAGATGAAGTAGGAAATCACGCAGAATTGAACACAAGCTGCTGCTGAGTGCATGTCAACGAAGGAGATCCCTAAGGATTTCTAAGTGCTCTCGGCTTGGAAGAATATTAATTATACGCCATGAATGGTGTTACATAGAGCTATTATCCAAAGCAATCATCTTGTGCATACGAAATTCATGCTTACAGATTAATGTTTATGCCATCTAAAGGGAAAATATTACTGAAACCATAAACCATCTTTTCTAACAAGACAATGATACTGTGAGCTATCTCTTTGCCATTGAATTCAAATAAACATTCAAAATTCATGCTTATAGATTAATGGTTTCAGTAATATTTTCAGTAACAAAATTGAGCTTAATCTGAAATTAGCACTAAAATTGAAATACTTACTTGAATTTCTTGAAGAGTTGCTGAAATCTGGACCAAGAAGAAAGCTGGGATGATAGACGAAGAGATTTCGTTGTCAATGAGAAATGAAGTACGAAGATTTTTATAATAATGTGGGGATCTGAATCTCTAATCAGTGATTAATTGTCGTTGAAAAAAAAACAAATGAAGCTAAGGTAACAGCGAAACAAAAAACCCCAAATCAAAATTTACGTCAATCTAGGGTTACAGATCATAGAAATCTGGTACCTTCGATGGAAGAAGATGAGGCGAATCCAAATCCTCCAAAACAGATCGAAATCAAAGAAGAAATTATCTGTGTGTTTTCTTCTTCTGCTCTTAGTTGACTTACGATTTTTTTTCCTTTTTTGTTATTGTCTGAAAGAACGCGGCAAAGTGAAAATAGGGCGCGAATCAACGGAAATAATTGTACTAAAGTGGGAAATAACGGGTCAAGTGAAATTTTACCCGATTCGCCAAATTTTATTTGATTCACCTTATATAAATTGCATCGTTTACAAACCAATTAAGAAAAAGCCGATGCTAATCTAATAAATGCAAACATTTGCTGTCATAAATTGCATCAATTTTTAAAAACAAACGATGCAAATAACTTTTTGCTGATTTATTGCTTTCTTTGTCATGATTGCATCGTCTGTTTAGTTAAAAGCGATACAAATAACACTGTTTGCATCGCTTATTACCACAACCGATGCGAATAAGGTGAAGCAACATGACTGTTTTGTACTAGTGGTGGCAGATTGCCAGACTACTAAATTCGGTTTTTAAGGTGGACAATCCACCATATATGGTATTTTACGTGGACCGTCCACGATATATATCCTAGATTACAGTACATGAGGTATCTAGAGTACTAGACTACTATAATCTTTATGCAGAGAGCAATTACATATAGCGAAAATGGTAAATTACATAAACAACATTACGTTATCAAGTGATGACGTAACAACATCATATACAAGAAAACAGAGCCATACCCAAAGGCATAGGCAGGGTGTCCTTGTGCTTTGAGCCATGCTAAATGCACAGCTACCATATTGTCAATTTATGTATTCTTACAGAAAAGGTGTGAAGTAATCTTGCAGCTGCAATAGGCTTACTTGAGCTCCACAAACAAAGTACGAATTACATCTAAGATGCTTTCTTGTCAGCATCGGGGCTAGATCCCAAATGTCCCATCTACCGGCAAAAACAGTATGTTCAAAGAAGGAAATATTAGTTGTCATCGAGAGTCCAAAAAAAAGAGTGCTGAAGCATCAGCAGATTTGAAGAATCCATGAACATAAGTTGAAACCGAGCACCAAACTCTCAACATACCATTTATACCAGAGAAATACATAAACTGAACTGCTATGTAACACGAAGCCATGAAAAGTAGCATAGGTAGACACCACCGCGAATAACAGTTAGATCATTGCTAGGCACTAAATTCTCAAATCAATATTTAAATAGTTGAAAAAAAATTAAATATTAGACCACTAAAAATACGGGTCATTACATAAGTTTTCCAAGAAAATGACAAACTATAGACACTCTTCCCACTATATTCGATCTAATTATTAACAAGTAGTCCTCATAATACGACGATACCAAAGTAAAGGGACCAATGATGCTTTTATCCATTCTAGGGATCAAAGTTGAGATTATTAATAAGCAGTGATGGATCTTTATCTTATATGAATCGTATGATGAAGTACCACATGAGTGGATATATAGGAATCCAAATCTACCGAATTTTCATTCCAAAGGTATTTGCCTTCAAGCAATTGTCTTTAAGTCGTCTTTGCATTCAAACGCGTACTGGCTTGGAGTGGGTAGAGATTATACAAATTTGAATCTGGTTTCTTAAATCCAATATTAATAAAAGATATACATGTACATATACAGGATTATTAAGCCAATACTCAATCCTATTATTTTGATTAATCTCTTTTATTATATAGAATTCTTTTATTTAATTTTCGATAGAAAACATTTACATATTCTATTGTTAGCATTATTCAAATATTTAATGAAGATTTTGTATTTCAAGGCATATCTTTGTTTGGCCAAAAAAAAGTTATTAGCACGTTATCTATCTTAAATCTAAACCCATTAGAGACAAATAAAAGGATCCATAGTGTTTTAATTAATTAGTTATAGTACTAGCTTCTGTGCATAACTCGTACTATTTGTCAAATAACGGTGAAGTCATCTTTAATATTCTCACGTTAGTAAAACTCTATCCTCCGAATTTAATATAATGTTTAATTATAATTTTCTCAATCCTACTTCAAATATTAATTATCTTTTAGGAACTTCAAATCCCTGCTATTTTATTCCAATGGAATGCATCCTAAGTAAATCAATTTACCTATTCCCTCCATCAGTCTACTTCAAATAGCTAGAGAAGAACGTAGACACTATGGTCCAAGCTCGGGTCCAAAGACTAACATTCTAAATACCTATAAGGTAGTCAAGATATCTTAATTCTAAACCATTAAAATAGTTTTAAATCATCCAGGTTTTTCTTTCGATCTATTCTGCTCCTCGATGCAATTTTTTGTGACACTCACAAATGGAACAAATTTATTTTTCATTTCTGCATACTTGAACTTTCCTAGTATTATTAACATTTAGAAATAATTTCCCTTTTACTTCCATATTTCTAAATATTGTTAAAACGGTTTCTATTAATCATTTGTTTATTACTTCTAAAACTTCCAATATTCCTTTGAAATGTTTGTTTAATCCTGTTTAAACTCTTCTTAAAAGATTCAAGAATAAATCCTAAGTTTAAGACCATTTATCCTAGATTTGGTAAAATCCGCCTCTAAACCATTGGTGAATAGTGTTTTTTAAGCATTACAGATTAAAACACTTTATATATGTTCACTTTTAGAACTTAAATCTCTTTTATGGCATTTTAACATATTAATGAAAATTGTTTCATATTTTTCAAAGATTTAAAATATCAGGTTTTAAGGTATTGAAAACCATTTTTTACAAATTGCCAAAACGTGATGGTTTTGAAAATTTGCTTTTGTCATATCTCAAGATTACAAAATAGAATCTTTATTTTTCACATTGATATGAAAACTATATTTAAAAGAGTTCAAAAAAAATCAATTTAAAGGATTTCAAATTATAGTTTATTATATACATTCTAATGATTTTTTCCCTAAATTGCGCGCAATCAAAACGCGAGGTGCTAATTTTGACATGATTTCTCACACTTCTCCAAAAAAATTTGAGACAAGTTTTAATATTTATTAAAAAAAGAAGATTGTGTATGAACTAATATAGTACACATGGATCGTGTAATATGGTGTATAACTCACAAATATATAATAACTATGAAGGCAAATATAAAATGATATAAATATCAGCCAATCACAGATATGCAACAGTAAATGCAGTAAAATAAAAAAAATCACACTAGGGATTTTTATATTGGTTTGGAGCACCGTTCTACGTCTAGTCCCAGACTTCTATCTGGATTTTCACTAACAACCACCTCGCTTCACTGTAATAACCCGAAAATCTGGCCCAGTTTAAAATTTTTATTTTGGCAATTTTAGCGAATTCTGAATATTTAAAATAGATTATTTTAAATAATATCGACGAGAAATTTATTTTGAATAGAACTCGACGTATATATTATACGCGTCGTCGTTAGAATATAAATATTTATATATAATTATAAATAGAATTGAAAATGGCGCGGTAGTTCGATAATTCGATTTCAAACTTCAATTGAATGCACCGGGTGCAAAACAATCCGGATTTTAGTGAAACCAAAAATAGCGGGATCTAATTGATAATATCTTTCCAACGAATCCGACAAATCAAAATTTCGTAGCGAGAATCAAAAGATATGTCCAGTTGAAAATTCTGAATAGTCGCTATGGAATTCAGGCCCTTAAAAATGGACATTTTGCAAACGACCTCGGATTTCGACGAAACCAGTTTTGTTGGATCCGCAGTGTCAAGTTATTGCTAGGTTTCAAATTTCATAATTTTTCGAATCAATATGTGAGCGTGGCAAAGGAAAACGCGTTTTGACCATTTCAGTTGATTTTAATCGACTGGAAATTGGCCATTTTTCTAACGGTCTCAGAATTCGACGAAACTAGTTTTGTTAGGACCGTATCGTCAATACGAAGCTAGAAAATATTTTTCTGGAATTTTTCTAGTTAGTATGTGACCCCGGTAATTTGAAATGTACGTTTAAAATTGAATATAATGATTTAAATGTAAATTTAACGGAAACTGATTCAAACAGTCGAATCAGCCCACGTGGCATATCCCATTGAGTTCGGAATGGGGGTGAAACGCTAAGGACGACAGGCGGTGGGCCTCGTTTCGAGGTCGTATGTAAAAGTCAACTTTTAATAATAATAAAATAATAAATTAAAATAAATAAAAAAAGAAAACCCCTTCTCCCCCTTTTCATCTGTTCTGGCCCCCCCCCCCCCCCCCCCGTCCAATTTCAATTCAAAAGAAATAAAAAAAAAGAAAAAAAAGAGGGATCGCAGCCTTAGGCGGAGCACCGCCGCCGCGCCCTAACGCGCCGCCGCCTCCTGGAGCGAACCCCGCCTCCCACCTCCAAGCACCGCCTAGCCCCACTCGCGAACCACCCAGCCTCCGCCGCGGTTCAACCCCGCGCAACCCTTCCCTGGCCCGCTGCTGGCCCACGCAGGTACCCCCGACGCCACACCCGACTGCGACCACTCTTCCATCCACCTCTGACGTCGACACGAGCCCCCCCGCTGAAGAGAAAACACAGTAAGTTTTTCTTTTCCTTTTTATTTAATATTAAAGCATTGTTTTATTCCGGTTTTATTTAAATTTAATTTCATTTTTTTTTGGTTAGTGAGGCAGTTTTTAAAATATATATAAATCAATTTTTAAAATATACATGAATCAGTTTTTTTAAAATATATATATATATATATAGCTTAAGTAAAAATTCGATTTTTATATATTGAACCTTGAAGTAAAAATAGAAATTCATATGCTAAAAAGATTAGATTTTGAAAATGAAATAGATTAGATTTTTATATTAGAAAAGGCGAAATCTATGAATAAAAAAAAATGTGATTTTTATCTTTTGAACTTCGAATAAAAATATGATTTTTACCTTTTGAACTTCGAAAGAAAAATATAGTTTTTATGTTTTGAACTTCGAAAGAAAAATATAGTTTTTATGTTTTGAACTTCGAAAGAAAAATATAGTTTTTATGTTTTGAACTTCGAAAGAAAAATATAGTTTTTATGTTTTGAACTTCGAGTTAAAAATAGGATTTTTATATATCGAACTTCGAGTTAAAAACATGATTTTTGACTATATATCAAAGTTATCAATTTGAAACGTTAATCCACTAATTGATTGATGTTTGGGTTGTTTGTTTAATTGTTTGCCGTGTAAAAACCCGCAACTTCCCCGTAAAGGAAAGCGTCGGATAGTTCGAGAACAAACCACAACAGAACGCATACGGAAGAACATTTCATTGTTATTACAACAATTCCATCAGATACAAGAATATACAGAGTATAAATGAATAAATTACATTCGAAAAATATCAGAGATTACAATAAATTACACAGCAGCGGAAAATAAGACAAAATCACAACTGAAAATAATACACGGATACAGAGCTTTCCGAGCATCGTTCCAGCTGTAAATCAGGACCCTGTGAATATAAATCTGCAAAACCAAAACTACTAGCTGCCCGTGTGGAAAATAGGGGCACCCAGAGTTTAGGTTAAAACAATAAACTCCAGGTCAGTCATGGGACTGGTGTGAGAACTAAAACAGTTAATCTTTATTTTTAAAGCTAGGTAAATCAAGGGACCACGCCGTATAACACGGAACGGGTTTCCTCCCAAGAATACCGGTGCATAAAACAAACAGCGCAATGCTAAATAAAGAAAAATGAAGCTGTTATAAGACCCAGGTCCTATCACACAAAAGAGTATATTTTTCAAATGAAAACAATTTTGTTTTGAAAATTTAAATCACTTATTCGTATTTGATTATTTATTTATATTGATTAGGACAGTCCGACTATCTTTTGCCTCGGTTCATAGATGGAAATCCAACTTCCAAATACGTGACATTTGCGGTTTTAATTGTAAAACTAGTATGGCGACATGATATATGGTACCCATGCCGCCTATGATTGATACTTATGATTTGAAGTTGTTTTATACACTATGCACTTATAATAGTATCAAAAGATTTGTTTTTAAACGTATCAAGCATTCTTTGGCTGTTATAAGGGAAAACCCTATCCCCCGGCTTGCGTTGCATTGTGTGATAGGACCTGGGTCTTATAACAGCTTCATTTTTCTTTATTTAGCATTGCGCTGTTTGTTTTATGCACCGGTATTCTTGGGAGGAAACCCGTTCCGTGTTATACGGCGTGGTCCCTTGATTTACCTAGCTTTAAAAATAAAGATTAACTGTTTTAGTTCTCACACCAGTCCCATGACTGACCTGGAGTTTATTGTTTTAACCTAAACTCTGGGTGCCCCTATTTTCCACACGGGCAGCTAGTAGTTTTGGTTTTGCAGATTTATATTCACAGGGTCCTGATTTACAGCTGGAACGATGCTCGGAAAGCTCTGTATCCGTGTATTATTTTCAGTTGTGATTTTGTCTTATTTTCCGCTGCTGTGTAATTTATTGTAATCTCTGATATTTTTCGAATGTAATTTATTCATTTATACTCTGTATATTCTTGTATCTGATGGAATTGTTGTAATAACAATGAAATGTTCTTCCGTATGCGTTCTGTTGTGGTTTGTTCTCGAACTATCCGACGCTTTCCTTTACGGGGAAGTTGCGGGTTTTTACACGTGGTATCAGAGCTTTGGTTTACAAATCTCAGAGAACAAGACACATTAGAACAGTACGAAAGAATTAATCAGATATTGGATTAGTAATATCCAATTAGAATGACTCGTTAGAGATAGGATCAGTAGTATCCTAGAACGGGTGTGAAGAGTATATTTTTCAAATGAAAACAATTTTGTTTTGAAAATTTAAATCACTTATTCGTATTTGATTATTTATTTATATTGATTAGGACAGTCCAATATATAAAGATTTTGCGTATGCGCCTGGCTAGCGTCTATTCGAAGTTTTAATATATTGGATAGATATAGAATCACACTCTAGTCGCCCGGTGGTGATTCTGATGATTGATATATCATCATCAGAGTTTATATTCGAGCGACGAACGTGTAACATCTATATATTTCCTATTGACTGGTGTGAGAACCAAAATTAGATAGGGCTAATTGTTGTGATCTGGCATCAAAAACATGATTTTTGACTATATATCAAAGTTATCAATTTGAAACGTTAATCCACTAATTGATTGATGTTCGGGTTGTTTGTTTAATTGTTTGCTAATTTTAACCATTTAAGCCTAATTTAATCAAATATTGAATTGTATTGAAAATTGGTCGCATTTGCTTGCATGCATGTATATCTTTTGAACAGGTCATAGCAAGGAGGCTAGAGCCGAAGGATAAAATTTGTTTGCCCGACAAATAGGTACATGTTTACTACATAATTTCCTGTTTTGTTTGGGTGATGATGATTTTGTGAGCCTATTGGCTAGCCGCTTGGCTTTTTCTTTTTCTTTTTGAGATCTGAAGGACCGGGGAAGCTATTTGAAATTCCCCGATGCTCCCGGTGCAGGGGAGGTTATGGCGAAATTTTTCAAAAATTTAGGGTGTTAGCCAAATTTTTGAAATTTTGAAAATTCTCAGAAACTAAAAGTTGGAGAATGGAAGCCAGATCGAACGTAGAGTTGAATAATCAAACCGCTTTCGACTTTGTTCCTTTTCGGGGACGAAAAGTTTTAAGTGGGGGAGATTGTAATAACCCGAAAATCTGGCCCAGTTTAAAATTTTTATTTTGGCAATTTTAGCGAATTCTGAATATTTAAAATAGATTATTTTAAATAATATCGACGAGAAATTTATTTTGAATAGAACTCGACGTATATATTATACGCGTCGTCGTTAGAATATAAATATTTATATATAATTATAAATAGAATTGAAAATGGCGCGGTAGTTCGATAATTCGATTTCAAACTTCAATTGAATGCACCGGGTGCAAAACAATCCGGATTTTAGTGAAACCAAAAATAGCGGGATCTAATTGATAATATCTTTCCAACGAATCCGACAAATCAAAATTTCGTAGCGAGAATCAAAAGATATGTCCAGTTGAAAATTCTGAATAGTCGCTATGGAATTCAGGCCCTTAAAAATGGACATTTTGCAAACGACCTCGGATTTCGACGAAACCAGTTTTGTTGGATCCGCAGTGTCAAGTTATTGCTAGGTTTCAAATTTCATAATTTTTCGAATCAATATGTGAGCGTGGCAAAGGAAAACGCGTTTTGACCATTTCAGTTGATTTTAATCGACTGGAAATTGGCCATTTTTCTAACGGTCTCAGAATTCGACGAAACTAGTTTTGTTAGGACCGTATCGTCAATACGAAGCTAGAAAATATTTTTCTGGAATTTTTCTAGTTAGTATGTGACCCCGGTAATTTGAAATGTACGTTTAAAATTGAATATAATGATTTAAATGTAAATTTAACGGAAACTGATTCAAACAGTCGAATCAGCCCACGTGGCATATCCCATTGAGTTCGGAATGGGGGTGAAACGCTAAGGACGACAGGCGGTGGGCCTCGTTTCGAGGTCGTATGTAAAAGTCAACTTTTAATAATAATAAAATAATAAATTAAAATAAATAAAAAAAAGAAAACCCCTTCTCCCCCTTTTCATCTGTTCTGGCCCTCCCCCGTCCAATTTCAATTCAAAAGAAATAAAAAAAAAAGAAAAAAAAGAGGGATCGCAGCCCTAGGCGGAGCACCGCCGCCGCGCCCTAACGCGCCGCCGCCTCCTGGAGCGAACCCCGCCTCCCACCTCCAAGCACCGCCTAGCCCCACTCGCGAACCACCCAGCCTCCGCCGCGGTTCAACCCCGCGCAACCCTTCCCTGGCCCGCTGCTGGCCCACGCAGGTACCCCCGACGCCACACCCGACTGCGACCCCTCTTCCATCCACCTCTGACGTCGACACGAGCCCCCCCGCTGAAGAGAAAACACAGTAAGTTTTTCTTTTCCTTTTTATTTAATATTAAAGCATTGTTTTATTCCGGTTTTATTTAAATTTAATTTCATTTTTTTTGGTTAGTGAGGCAGTTTTTAAAATATATATAAATCAATTTTTAAAATATACATGAATCAGTTTTTTTAAAATATATATATATATATATATAGCTTAAGTAAAAATTCGATTTTTATATATTGAACCTTGAAGTAAAAATAGAAATTCATATGCTAAAAAGATTAGATTTTGAAAATGAAATAGATTAGATTTTTATATTAGAAAAGGCGAAATCTATGAATAAAAAAAAAATGTGATTTTTATCTTTTGAACTTCGAATAAAAATATGATTTTTACCTTTTGAACTTCGAAAGAAAAATATAGTTTTTATGTTTTGAACTTCGAAAGAAAAATATAGTTTTTATGTTTTGAACTTCGAAAGAAAAATATAGTTTTTATGTTTTGAACTTCGAAAGAAAAATATAGTTTTTATGTTTTGAACTTCGAGTTAAAAATAGGATTTTTATATATTGAACTTCGAGTTAAAAATATGATTTTTATATATTGAATAGAGATGTAAAAATTCGATTTTTACATAGGTAGTGAGCGGATAACGAAAGTGACAAGAAGGCGAAACGACGAAGACTTCTGCAAAAGAAGAGCCGTGGAGCTAGGATAGCTATATGTGAGAATTTCTCACCTTTCAATTTACTTTTCTAGTTATATATATATACTAGGATGCAGACGGTGCTTAGTAGCACCCGACACAATCGTCCACAGACCATGGACTTGTTTGTTTGACTGTTAGGTTATTGATTGTGATATTGGTTTGAATGTGGTTTGTGGTGTGAAAAATCGAATCGATAAATTGGTTAGGATTAGACGTGCGCCGTTATAAGGCGAAGGAGTAAGGCTAGGTTAGACTCTTACTCCAAGCTTTGTGGTTTGCATAACGAATTGATTTGATTGATGTGTGAATGGCGTGGGCCTTCACTAGACCGGGGATAAGGCTAGGCCTCGTCCCGTTTCTAGTATCGTGCCGTTATGCCGCCGAAATTTTCTAAAATATGTTAGAAAAATAAAAATATCATTTTATTGAATAAATGAATTGAATAGAAATTCATAGGTTGAAATAAAATGTTTTATCGTTAAAAATATAATTTTTAACGTGAAGTGAATAAAATAGAATATTCATTTATAAACCAGACGGTTTGTTTATGTACGCTTATTTGAATGACATTGATTGGGACGATAAATTTTACACATCGCCCAACTGCACAACTAAAATCTGTGTTTGATTGCTTGAAACCCCACACGGGTGTTGGGACGAAATATGAATTTCACTCATCCTGATTGATTAAATATGTCGATTGATTGATTGACAGGCTGTTATGAGCGTTGAATATCTATATTTGATGCTTATACAGTGTAGTGCACTTTGGTTGATGGTTGATTATTTTCAATGTTATTATATACATGTGTTGTGTGAAAATCCATATAATAAATTTTATATGGTAATTGATTGGGCCTCATTCCAATTTGAAAAATAAAGAAAATTTGAAAATAGAAATTTATGAAGCCGTGTTGAGTAGATTGACGCCATTTTGACGTGAACGATATTTATATCGACTTTATTCATTTTGAAATGAATATTGAAAAGTGATTTCGAAATCGGCGATTTCGAAATGAATTGAAAACGATTTCGAAATGAAATGAATTGAAAACGATTTCAAAATGAATTGAATTGAAAACGATTTCGAAATGAATTGAATTGAAAACGATTTCGAAATGAATTGAATTGAAAGCGATTTCGAAATGAATTGAATTGAAAACGATTTCGAAATGAATTGAATTGAAAACGATTTCGAAATGAATTGAATTGAAAACGAATTCGAATTGAATTGAAAGTGAATTGAAATGAATTCAAATTGAATTGAAATTTGAATTGAATAGAAATGAATTTTAAAACGAATTTATAAAGAAGAATTCAATTTTGATTTGAATTGAAATGGAAGTTGAAAATGTTTTTGAAACGAATTCAAAACTATTTATATAATTCGTTTTAAATAGAAATCGACGAAGTATATATTATATATATTATATATATAATATAATGGCCTGAATAGAACGCGCCGCGCCGCGGCAGTTCGTGAATTTCGACCATTTATTTCAAACGGACGTTACGGGAGATCCGACCGTCGGATTCTCCTAAAACCGGAACCGTTGGGTTCGTATCGAAAAGAGCTTTCTAATGAATATTAGAAATTTGAAATCTAACGGTTGGATTTGGATTTACGTCCAAATCAAATTTGAAAAAGGTCGCTGTAAGTGCAGTTCGATGGCCATTGATGGAAATCGACTATACGGGCCTTGATAAAATTATTAAAAATAGTAATAATTTGTGTAAAATCATAAGAAATGATTTAGAAAGGATTGGGATGAAAAACTCCATATTTGAAAGGATAAAAATAGATTTTTATCGAAATGAACTAGTTTTGAACTAGAAATATAATTCTATTTATTTTTAAATAAATGAATTGAATTTGAAAGGGGTTTTGAAAATAACCAGAATATCCAATGATTGCATTGGAGTGGATTTGAATCGAATTTGTCTTCGGAATATTTCGATGTTGGAATTCGTGATTATACAGGGGTTGTTATGGAAATTTGAAAGATATATATTTATATCGTTATTTCCAATACGACATTTGTTAGTCGTAGAATTCGATATTGAATATAAGCCGGTATATTTTCTATTCAGAGCCTTGTATTGAATATCGAATGTGATTTGGGTTTGTCGTGAGTGGTGTCTTCACTTACACTGTTCTTGAACCCGATAATTAATGGAATGTGATTTTGGGTTTATCGTGAACCGTGTTTTAAATGACACTGATTCTTTAACCCAGTTAACGATTAAAACTAAGGGGAGTTTTAATGAATCTTTAATTAGATTGAAATGGTCGAGAATGGAGTATCACCAGTTTTACTCCAGGCGATAGTCAAATCTTTAATTAGATTTGAACGTGAAATGGTAATTGAATTTACCGATAACACCGTGGTGTTAGATATGAAGTATTACCAGTTTTACTTCATGGGATGAATAGGTTGGGATTGGGAAATTAAAACAAATGATTACTTCAGTAAGTTTCGTAAATCCCGACTAGTTGAATCGAAATTCAAAAGTAGATTAAAGAATAAATTCAAGGAATTTATATTTGATAAAATTAATGGGAATCTTTCCCTATGAATGTGAAATTTAGAAACTAATTGTCGGTTAGCCAAGGAGAATGGTTTTCTGGATATTGATCTGATGTTGGTTTCGGCCTTCGGGGTTAATATTTGGGGAATTATTCTCTTGATTAATTTACGGTTAGTGACTAATGAATTGGAATGAGGCGTATGTTGTGTTTGTGTAACACTTATTTAAAATATACGCGAGTTATTCGGAAAGACCGGGTTTATCCCATTCTGAATAACTGATACGACGATAAGTCGAAGATGAAGACGATGGTCGAAGACCGGAGGTCTTCACGTCGTTTGGGTGATAACTGATGATCTTGATTGGGTTGTACACCCAAGAAGATGGAAACAGTTGGTGATCGTCCAGACGTACTTGGAGATCGATGGATATGCGGGGTACTAGGTGCCTCCGGTTTCGTTCAGACCCAGAACGGACTTGTAAATGGACTGTGTGTCTGACATTGGATTTTAGTCCGTGTGATTGATCTCTATTAAATATATATCTGTTTGGCGGCGGAGAATTTATTCTCTTGCTTAACGCCCTTCTCTGAGACGTACGAGCTCAGGGGTTATATATTGATGGATATCAAACGCATGGAGTGAATTGCCTGTGTGGCATGCCTAAGTGGCAATTGATCGAGGCTTCTGTTGAAAAGCAAAGTCTTGTGGTGATGATCAAAGCAAGGCCTTTGTGGCGTAGCTTTGTGTAACGTTGATTCGCGAGCTTCACACCCGGTATGAACCAAAAACGGGAGAGGACGTCAGGGAGGGCATGCGTTTCTTTCTAGCTAGAAGTGGCGTCAGTGGTTTTACACGCCCTGACGAGTTTGACTTATGTGGTTGTTGCTGTTGCGAGGCGCCTCGGTTATATCGGTTTCGGCCGATGCATTCTGGTCGGCGGACGGACCAGACTTACACCCCATAGGGTGGGGAGACGCATGTTCAGGGTTTAAGTTTAATCCACATCGGTGGACCGGCCCTGAGGATCCAAGGGTCGATGCGCTCTGACCCTGAGGCTCGGGCTAGACAGTCTCGAAGACGGTGAGGACTATCTTTTGCCTCGGTTCATAGATGGAAATCCAACTTCCAAATACGTGACATTTGCGGTTTTAATTGTAAAACTAGTATGGCGACATGATATATGGTACCCATGCCGCCTATGATTGATACTTATGATTTGAAGTTGTTTTATACACTATGCACTTATAATAGTATCAAAAGATTTGTTTTTAAACGTATCAAGCATTCTTTGGCTGTTATAAGGGAAAACCCTATCCCCCGGCTTGCGTTGCATTGTGTGATAGGACCTGGGTCTTATAACAGCTTCATTTTTCTTTATTTAGCATTGCGCTGTTTGTTTTATGCACCGGTATTCTTGGGAGGAAACCCGTTCCGTGTTATACGGCGTGGTCCCTTGATTTACCTAGCTTTAAAAATAAAGATTAACTGTTTTAGTTCTCACACCAGTCCCATGACTGACCTGGAGTTTATTGTTTTAACCTAAACTCTGGGTGCCCCTATTTTCCACATGGGCAGCTAGTAGTTTTGGTTTTGCAGATTTATATTCACAGGGTCCTGATTTACAGCTGGAACGATGCTCGGAAAGCTCTGTATCCGTGTATTATTTTCAGTTGTGATTTTGTCTTATTTTCCGCTGCTGTGTAATTTATTGTAATCTCTGATATTTTTCGAATGTAATTTATTCATTTATACTCTGTATATTCTTGTATCTGATGGAATTGTTGTAATAACAATGAAATGTTCTTCCGTATGCGTTCTGTTGTGGTTTGTTCTCGAACTATCCGACGCTTTCCTTTACGGGGAAGTTGCGGGTTTTTACATTCACCCAGAGGAACAGGTTTACAACACCCGAGCAGACAAACGAGATTTCACGCTTCTAACAACAGCGAGGACTTCAACATGTGCCTCTTACAGCACCGAGGACTTCAACTAAGGCGAATACAATTGTTGTTGACAGTATGTGTTCTTGATAACACGAATTTGTCACTTGTAGTACAACCTTCCTATAATTTTATCCTCAAATAGAATATTTGTGTATATGAAGATTTGGAAGTGGATATCGTATTGGATCAAAAGAATATCAAGTAGATTCTAGGATTCAAATGATAGATTATTGAATATGAGCAATTGAGCGCTTAAGAGTACAGAAATGAGATCAAAAAATTAGAGATAGTAATCAAGTAAAAATTCGTTAAGATTAGTTAAATGAAATGATGATCTTATGGTGTTTATGTAGAGAATAAATTGTTGTAACCCTTTGTGAAGAGAAACGAACAATAGCCATGATTATTAGTGAGGAGAAGGAGATGCAGCTCTTGATTGAAAGGAAGTTTCTTTTCGAAAGGTTGTTTGCTAAAAAAAAATGATCGACAGGTCAAAAAGAACCGGTAGACAGGAATTTGAATATATATACGTTATATTCACATGTATACATTTATTATGCATTCTGGGTAGAAATGGCCGATAGGTCAAAATAGAGGCGGTCGATTGGTTTTACCCAGGTTGCACAATCAATGTGTGCATATATATATATATATATTCGTATATATATCGATAATTTCGAGGTGTGAGATTATTTGAGGATAGATTTTAACATAAACAACACTAAAAACACCAAATAATCAACCTCTAATCTAGAATACCATATGTAGCTCTTTGTAACTCTTCAATCCAATAAATATCTTCTTTTTGTCGATCACGGCTTATTTCTTCATCAGAAAGCAAAACTCCATAATCTCTTGACTCAACAAAAAATTCAAACCAATTTCAAAGAGGTTACTATATTACATGCACTATTTTAACTTATAAAGGAAATTTATTTCCTATATGTAAATTTTGACGTGTATCTCCAGTGAATCATTTCTATAATAAGCTTAACGTATTATCAACCAATCATAATACAACAATCAATCATCTAAGCATCCAAATTATGAAAATCAACCAAATACAGTTATATGTTCAAAATAATTGAAAATTTCAAAGAGATATAAGTTGCATCCACACTTTCATTCGATTTCCAAATGTTCTTAAATCGACTATAGCTCCGCTATCACCACCTCAAAGCTCATTGTACTTGCTCCAGGATTCTTTGATAGGTTAGGAGTATGCTTGGAATAGTGGTAGAGATCGACCATGGTGATGGAATTTTTTAGCTTTAAGCTTTGAAGAAGGAAGAAAATTGATTTTTTTAAGGTGGTTCTTCATAATATAACTATGTATGTATATTTGTATTTTCATTGCTATATTTTACCACTAATTTGAGGTATAATTTATTAATTAATATGACAATTAAAGATTCCACTAAAGAGCTTATGAAGGTGAAGAAAAAAGGAAGATGTAAAATTATGAAGCATAAAGGTGGGTATTTATAGGAAAATCATGGAAACATTTATCTACATGTTAAGCTACCATTTCATCCTAGGTCGCATTCATCATCCCCTTCGGGTGCTTATGCCCTTCCATGGCACAAACCAAAGGCATGAACAACTCTTTGATTTCTACTAATCAAACTAATGATAAAAAATCTTGTAGAACCTTCTTAGTGCCTACTGCCTTGGCTTCTGTCTCTGATGGTTCCATTGGTGCTGGTGTACACGACGTGGAATCTTCAATCTCACGAGTGTTCTAAGCTCGACTTCTGGAATGTTTTGTTCGAACATCACGATTCACGCTCCTAATTTAGGTGCGACGTCAAATATTCAAGCTGGTAAAAATCCCTTCTCTACTGAACTCTATTTCTTTGTTATAAACTGAAGTTGGTATACTGGGTAAACATATGTCTTCTCATGTTAGTTTGGACGTTCTTGAGAATAATAGTCGTGAATTTGATGTGGGAGTTGCATGATCAAAATTAACCCTAGAGGGGGGTAAATGAGGTTTACTGCAGTTTTGCGGAATATAAAAATTATCACAGCACAGATCACAACGGGAATAAATAAATATGAAAAATAAATGACACAGAATTTACCCAGCTTCGGCAAATCCCTGCGTACTACTGCATTCCCTAAGGTTTCCACTAGATATTAAAACAATTTCTACACTTACGATTCTCTGCAAACTTGTGATTCTCGTTCCCAACTATTCTAATCCTAAGCATAAAACCTTATAATGGTCTCGAACTCTGAGATCAGATTTTCCCTAACCATAAACCTTATAGCTCGAACCCTAGTTTAAAGAGAAACTAGAAAACAATATAATGGTTTACAAAATAAAACAAAAAATACAAAATCCTTTAGCCTAATTAAGCAAAAAAATGTCGGCCCCTCTTTTGTATTTGTTTTGTCAAATATGTCTGCTTCTTCTTTTTCTTTAATAGTGACTGCATGAAAAATAGGGTTTTGCTCCTCCTTCCAAATCGCGGCTTCAACGTTAATTTGAATTTATTATCTAATGGCTCTGATTACTTGGTGCTCCTTATCGAACGAATTGGTATCTGCTTTAGATCGAAACTCTGATAGTATGAGAGTATCTCTTATTTGTTTTTCTCAATTGATTTGCTTGTGGTTTTTGATGCCTGTCTGTGATGAATTGGTGATGATTTATAGGGTTTTTGAACCCTTGAAAATCCTTTGATTTCATGTTGATTTGGTCATGATATTTCCATGACATCTTCAGTTGGATTGTGGGAAATTTGATTTGATATTTCAGGCAATTTTTAGATTGCACTCATCCCAAAATGAATGGTTTGTTGATGAATATACACGCTTGAGCTTTCCTACATTGTTTGACCCAATTTCTGGAAATGTACTTGCCAAATATACAAGATATCGTATAAATATTCATTTGCATGATTCTAAAAGTCTTTTCTTACAATTTGAATTTACCAATCTTGCTGAAAATAACAATATTCAATTCTGGAAAGTTTTTGATTGATTTTCTTTGTTCTAAAAATGCACTTGTGATTCTCTAGAAACTTTTGAGACTGTGGAATCATTCTTCCCAAAAAACAAACCTTTGAACACGTTGATAAATCCATGTGTGATTTACATTGATGAATTCATTACTACTTTCTGGAATTAACATTTGTGCTAAGATTACCTCACTGCGTATTTAGGATATAAATTGATGGATATTCTTGGCAATGATTCCTGACATCTTTGAATAATATTTACAAAAATATAATGCTTTGTCCAAGATGTTTACTTTCTAATTATACATTTTCCAAAAATAAAAATTGTATTCTTTTCCATTTTCAAACCATTCAATTTATTAAAAGCCTTTTCGTTTATACCCATTCGAACATGAAAACATTTCTTTGCTCTGCTACGATTGTTTTCCTAGAGCTCTGCATGTTTATTTGTTTCAATGTTGTACTAAAGTGCTCCTATATACAATTTTTGAGTTGTTAGATTTGCTTCATGTATGAGTACACTTGTTGTATCATTTGTCTATCAATCATCCATGCATGCCTCTTGGCCACCTGTAACTTGCTACATGAGTTTGATCTTAATATTCTAGACCTTGAATCAATTAGCCATGCATGCCTCTTGTGAACTGGTGCACTTGTCTTTCTTTTCACTACACTACTGATTTATATCAATTTGGTCTGTTTGGTGCATTCTGAAATGCTAATGCCATGTCTTTGTCCATTTTGCTCTAGTCTTCTTCCTGTATATGTGCCCGTTCTCTGCCATCATGCACAAGCATGTTGCACATCCATATGTATGTATGTATGTATGTATGTATGTATGTATGTATGTATGTATGTATAACTGCTTTGCGGTTTCAAGCCATCTTCGTTAAACTTCAACGATGTTTTCATTCGTTGATAAGCCTAAAGTAATCTTCAATCTACTAGCGCGTTTAGATCTAAACTTCATCATCGCATCAGTTCCAACATCTACCATGGATTTAACTCCCTTCATATTTTTGGTCTAACAGTGACTTGGATTCCATGGCATCATCGATAATTCGACAAAGCAATGCCAAATTAGCCGGTAAATTCATCCAGAGATAACGTGGTTCCCTTTCCCTGCGTAGATCGAATCCGATAGATCCTTCGAATCCAGATGATCGATACTCAGAGAAAGAGTGCTTCAGAGAAAATTTAGCCTATTTTATAACAAGTTATGCTAAAGATCCTAATTCTCATAATCGTATCCTCTGGTTTGATATTAAATTGCGTTACTATCCTCGATTTAAAAAGGTTAAGGTTTGTATCTCTGGTGTGACGATCCCAAAATCCGAGGGGCGGTATTAAGGATAATCATTGGAATATAACACATTAATCATCATAGCAGAGTACAGATAATAGCAATAACAATAAATAGAATAATTTTACATGGTATGGCAGCGGAATCACAACATGTAATAACATCAGAATAGCATAGCGTGGGATATAACTTAGTAAATAAAAAGGGAAAGTGATCAGTCATCATCGCCAGAGGCGGAATACATACATGCAGTGAGACATAATAAGGGTATCAGTCTACATCGCCGAAGGCGGAACATATATATACAATAAGAAGTACAGAAAGTAAATCAGTCTGCATCGCCCGTGGCGGAATCATAATATAAGTACAGTAATGGCAGAAAAAGTCAAAGTCGTCTTGGTGGAGTCAGCCTCGCCATGAGCCAAAAATGCACTCTATGCATCAGTGCAGAGCCAAAAACAACCTGTCACCTGTGTACTAGGCTGCCCGTGTGAAATTAAGGGCACCCGCGTTTGCAAAGTGAAACAAACAACGAGTCAGTCATGGGGACTGGTATGAGGAATCTATTTAACAGTTAACCAACAATAATAAGCAAATCATAGGACCATGCCACTTTCGCGGAACGGGTTTACTCCAGTGATTGCTAGTGCATTTAAAGCAAAGTAAATTCTTTTAAAACAACGCAATGCTTTTAGAAAGAATGAAGCCATCATAAGACTCAAGTCCCATCATACAATGCAACACAAGCCGGAGGATAGAGTTTTACCTTATAATAGCCAAATATGCTTGATACGTATAAAGCAAAATCATTTGATATTATTACTAGTGCATATATGTTTCAAAAGCGAATAGCATCATAAATATCAATCATAGGCGACATGAGCGTCCCATGCCACTATGTCGCCATATATAAGTTACAATCGAATCCGTTATCTCGTATTGGAAATTGGATTTCCGTCATGAGTCGAGGCAAGGGGCAAGCTCCTCTCCGCTTCGAGACACTCTAGCAAATGCCTCAGGACTACGCACTCTGGGTAACCCTGGATCCTCCAAGGTCGGTCCTCTCTTACGTTTGAGGATTGGCAATTCCAGAACACACGTTTCCCGGTCCTTACAGACCTATATCGAGGCGCCTCGCATTCCAACAACCACATAGGTGAAAAATAGATATAAATGTCAGGGCTGGTAAGTCACTGACACCACCATAGCTAGAAAGAAACGTCATGCTCTCCTTGGGTCCTTATCCCGTTTTTAACTCATACCGGGGTGTGAGGCTCGCGAATCTACGAAATACACAAAGCCAGGCCACGAAGACCTTGCTTTGATCATCATCCACAAGACTTTGCTTTGCAAAAGAAGCCTTGATTACAGCATCTTGGCATGCCACATAGGCAGTCCACTCCATACGATTGATTTCCATCGATATATAACCTCTAAGCTCGTACGTCTCAGAGAAGGGCGTTAAGCAAAAGAATAAATTCTCCGCCGCCAAACAGATATATATTTAACAGAGATCAAACAGTATAGAACAAAATCCAATGTCAGACACACAGTCCATTTACAAGTCCGTTCTGGGCTGAACGAAACCGGAGGCGTCAATTCCTCGCATATCCGTACAATCAACACATATGTTCAGACGGCTACTACTTCCGTCCCCTTCCGGTAGCTACTCCGGTCAGGAACCTCGGTAGCGTCCATCCAACCGATACGAAGATCGTCGGTCTTGAATCGTCTTTGAATTTTCCAATTCGAATTGCTTGATAAATTATTTGAAATGAGGGTTAGCTCGGCCTTTTCAAATAATTCACGTCATTAGAATTTAAATCGATTCCTCCTATGGTTATATTATTCGACATCCATCTTTCAGTTCTTTAGTGTTATTTTCGTGTCAGACACATACAACCATCAAATATCAAACAATTCAAGCCCAATTGGTTTATTTGCAAACTATGTTGTTTATAACATTTTATAACTATTTTTCGCCATTTTTATTTATTTAAAAATGGCCATATTTAATTAAACGACGTTTCAGGTTGTTTCGTGGCACTGGCGCTGTTTTTCTCCTAATTTGTTTTACACGTATCGGAAAATCTAACCATTGGATTTCTACAAAGTCTATATCAGTGGGAAGATATTCCCAAAGCGAACCCAACGGTTCCAGTTTCGTGAGAATCCGACGGTCGGATCTTCCACACTAGTCGTTTGAAGTTACAGTTTCAAATTTCGAACTACAGCGTCGTTATTCGATTTAATTTAATTATATTTATATTTATATATAAATATAAACGATTCTGGCGCTGTTTTTCTTCAGATTTGAATTAAACATTCCGGACAATCCAACCGTTGGATTTTTACAAGGTTGGTGCCGTTGGAAAGATATTTCCAAGGCGAACCCAGCGGTTGCGGTTTCGGGAAAATCCGATGGTCAGATTTCTCGCACTAATCGTTTCAAATTACGATTCCGAAACACGAACTGCACGGCCTTTATTCCTTTTAATTATATTTATATTTATATATATAAATATAGTTCATTCTATTATTTCCACTATAGTTCATTCTATATTTTCAACTTCGTTTTCACTTCAAATATTTCACTAACGCCTTAATATTTCAAAAAAATTCGCCATAACCTCCTTTGTACGGGGAGGGGTTTGGAAATTTATTGGGCCGTATTAGGTACCCAATAAATCCTAAAAAGCATTCACATATTTATAGTGATATATTCTGGTGTTTACGGGTGAGCATGTATAGATAATCACTCCAGAGAATAAATTCTCGTCACCCCGTTTCCGTGTGGAAATAAATAGTCCATGTGCCATATCTAATAACTAGAGCAACGTGATTATTGTCAACTCCAGACCCGTGTAGGGTTTTTATTAATCTGGCAATTTATCGTTATATTTGATATAGTCCATATCAGTCATCAGTTCAACCTGTAGTATATAGTCATCGCCATACAAGCCTCTTGCTTGTATGGTAAATCTTCCACCTCGTCACACAAGCTCCAATTGCCTATGTGGAATATGATGAAGTAAGCCTATCGTCATGAAGTATGCCAGGTAGTGTAGTTCAAAATTAATTGTTACTATCCTATGGCGATGTTTATTATTTCACACAGAATAACCAGCACTCCGCATCCAATGGCATTCACAGGAGTTGATATATAAATAAAATTGCGCAGCCAACTCATCAAGGTTTACCTATTTGTCGGGCACGCAAATAATTTCTTTACTCTACAGCTAATCCATTTTTCCTGTTCAACACATGAATATATATGCAGAACAAAGCTAATAATAATATTTCTAGCAAACTATTATTTATTTCAACACGTGTGTACTTTTATCAAAGCATATACATAGTAAAAGAAATATTTTTATCGTTAAAAATATTTATTCAACACGTGAATGTTTTTAACACTTCATATTCACAATAAAGGTGTAGTTTTTATTGTCTATTCATTTTATTCTAAAATACGATAACATTCAACACATGAATTTCAACTCGACGAACGAATTACAACTCAACACATGAATATTCGATATAGTTTGTACATATATAAAAATGTGATTTTTATCGCTAAAGCTATTTGTTTAAATTCAAATAATATTCAACACATGAATTTCAACTCAACGAATGAATTGCAACTCAACACATGAATATTCGATATAGTTTGTATATATATAAAAATGTGATTTTTATCGCTAAAGCTATTTGTTTAAATTCAAATAATATTCAACACATGAATTTCAACTCAACGAATGAATTGCAACTCAACACATGAATATTCGATATAGTTTGTATATATATACAAATGTGATTTTTATCGCTAAAGCTATTTGTTTAAATTCAAATAATATTCAACACATGAATTTCAACTCAACGAATGAATTGCAACTCAACACATGAATATTCGATAAAGTTTGTAATTTATTTCAACGAATGAAAATTATTCTAATACATGAATATTTCAGAAAATTTCGGCAGCATAACGGCAGGGTAGTTAAAACCGGGATCGTCCCTAGTACGGCTCCTCGCTCTACCTTAAAACCTCGCGGTTTTTGACAATGGGGATCATGCATCTAGTTCGCACGCACGCGGCATGTTTTATTTTCAATTCCACAATCCTATTCTAATTTGTTTCAACCACAAGAGGGTATTTTTCAACCACAAAGGTATTTTTCAACCACAATGGTATTTTTCAACCACAAAGGTATTTTATAACCATAATATCAACCACAAACAATTATTTCCAACCATTCGTCATACCATATAATATCACGTCAATCACAAGCAATAAATATCGTCCATGGTCTGTGGACGAGGGGAGTATATATATATATATATATATATATATATATATATATATAATAATTCACTTGCATTTCATCACAATTCAAAGCATATATGTTTCATTCAACGCTTGTATAATTTATACATCGCTAATATAACTTATACAACACATGTACATGAGGTATACAATGCGTATATAATTTACACTTCGCTTATATAATTTATACAACACGATTACATTCACACAATTAGTTTAGATTCCTCACATTGGTTATTGCAGTACTAAAAATCGTAGGAAGGTCAGAAAAATCCACGGCTTCTTCTAGAATGTAGAGAGCCTCCTTACGGTCACGGTGTTTCCTGTTTCATAGAATTTCGATCACATAGCAAAAAGATACGATTTTTACAAGTTTGCAACACATTATAGTGTAAAAATCAGTTGAAAATTGGTTTAGCCGTATACCTCCTTTGCGCTCGAAACTAGGTTTCCACTTTTCGGCTAAACCTTGAAGCGATAGAACGAACGGCCAGTGCTGCGTCGAAGAGGAAGGGAAGAGCTTCCCGGCGCTACCCGAGATGGTCGGATCGATGGTCCCTAGTGACCACGGCGGCGGCGCGAAGTTCGAGCCTTCTCGGCTCTGTATCTCCCTCAACACGCAACGATAAATCTTTAAGTTGCTATGGATTTGAAGATCTCTGAACGCTCTTCAAAATGGATCTTAGTTTGCTTGATTTCGTTGTGTGGTTGTGGAGAAATTGAAGAGAGAAGTTCGGAGCCTTTTTCCGCCTTGTGTCTGGAGGTTACGATGAAGGAGAAGGATTCTGATTGGCCGCTCCTTTTTATTTTAATTTTTAATTTATTTAATTCCAAAAATACCCCCCTCCACACACGAACTCGAAATCAAACCCAACGACTGTCGCCCCCAGCTAAACACCCCCATTCCGAACACAATGGGATATGTTTCGCTGGCCAATTCAACTGTTACAGTCAGTTATTTTTCAAATTAAAATATAAAACATTCGATATTTAATTTAAACGTACATTTCAATTTGCCAGGGCCACAAACTGAATCAAAAAATTCCAGAAAAATAAATCTAGCTTTGTTTTGACGATACGGTCCTAACAAAACCAGTTTCGTCGTATTCTGAGCTCGTTTGTAAAACGGCCATTTTTAGGTCGACCCATTTTAACAGAATTTGACCAATCGCATTTTCTTTTTCCCCGCTCAGCTTCAAAAATTATGAAATTTGAAATTTAGCAATAATTTGACATCCCGGACCGAACAAAAGTGGTTTCGTCGAATTCTGAGGTCGTATGCAAAATATCAATTTTCAAGGGCTATATATGCTATATAACGACCTTTCTGAAAATTCAATTGGCCATAACTTTTGATTCCCGCTATGAAACTTCGATTCTTCAGATTCGTTAGAAAGGTATTCATAAACAGATTTAAATATTTTCAGTTTCGCTAAAATCCGTTATATTTTCCACCCGGTACAGTCAGACAAAGTTTGTATTCAAAATTACAAACTGCAATACTATACCCAATTCTTTAATTTATTGAAATATGCTATTTCAACCATTCAAATTCTTTGGTAATAACCAAATTTAAAATTTTTAAATTGGTCCACATTTCCCGGGTTATTACAATCTCCCCCACTTAAAACTTTTTGTCCTCGAAAAGGAAATAACAGCTAAGTTGGAAATAAAATGTAAATGCAAAGTATTGTAAAGGTACCTTGCACCGGAGTTAGTCAGAGATGTTCACTCTGCATTTGGGATAGGCTTGTTTAATGCTTTCCTCAGTCTCCCAAGTACAGTCTCTAGGATCACTACTCCACTACACTTTGACTAGATGAATCTTTTTCCTCCTTAGCTCTCTAGTTTCTTTGCCAACTATCTTTAATGGCTCTCTCCTGAGTGCTAATTCTGGAGTTATGTCAATATCATGTTGCGCTGCTTCTTCTACAACAAGATCGGGATCATGAACATGTTTTCTGAGTTGAGATATGTGGAACACATCATGTATACCAGGCAACCAATTAGGTAATGAAACCCTATGTGCAAGAGTTCCAATCCGTTCAAGTAGAGGAAAGGGACCAATAAACCTCGGTGCCAACTTCCCAGTCTTGCCAAATCTGATTACTCCTCGCATTGGAGAAACTCTTAAATAAACATAATCGCCAACGGCAAACGATATATCCCTTCTTCTCGCATCAGCATAACTTTTCTGTCGGCTCTGCGCGGTTTTTAATCTCTTCTTAATGAAATCGACTTTATCCGATTCTTCTTGAATCATATCAGGCCCTAACACTAGTCTGTTGCCAGGTTCTACCCAACACGCGGGAGATCTACACGGTCTACCGTATAATGCTTCAAATGAGGACATTCCCAGACTTGTTTGATAGCTATTGTTGTAAGAGAATTCGGCTAAATGCAAGTGATCTTCCCATGAGCCTCCAAAATCGATAACGCAAGCCCGCAATAAGTCTTCAAGAATTCTATTCACCCGCTCAGTTTGGCCGTCTGTCTGAGGGTGATAAGCGGTGCTTAGATTCAATTTGGTTCCCAATTCTGTCTGGAATGCTTCCCAGAATTTGCTAGTAAATAGGGGATCTCTATCACTGACTATATTGAGCGGCACTCCATGTAGTTTAACTATTTCTTTGAAGTAAATCTGTGCTAGACTTTGAGCCGTTCTATTGGATCGGACAGGTATGAAATGGGCAGTCTTCGTGAAGCGATCTACGATTACCCATATACTATCATTTCCTTTTCTAGTTCGAGGAAGGCCATCGATGAAGTCCATCGAAATTTGCTCCCACTTCCATCCTGGAATTTCTAATGGTTGTAATAATCCAGCCAATTTCTGCTGATCGCTCTTAACTAGCTGGCAAGTGGAGCATCTGCTAACATATATTGAAATATCTCTTTTCATCGCCTTCCACCAGAATGTGCGCTTGACATCATTATACATTTTACTCACACCGGGATGGATACTCAATTTGGATTTGTGGCATTCATCAAGTATTTCTCTTCTGAGCTCTGGAATTCCAGGCACACAAATTCGCCCTTGCAATCTTAGGACCCCTTGGCTATCAAGGCTAAAATCTGAGGGTTTTCCTTCTCGGATCCGCTGGCTAATCCTTTTAATGAATTCATCGTCCTTCTGTAGAATAGTAATCTTATCTTCTAAGAAAGAAGTAATGATAAAACTGGCAATGATTTCATTCTTTCTGCTGAGAGCATCTGCGACAACAATGGCTTTCCCCGGAGTGTATAGAATTTCAAAATCGTATGCTGCAAGGAATTCTAACCAACGCTGTTGTCTCAAGTTTAAATCTTTCTGTGTGAAAAAATATTTCAAGGATTGATGATCGGTGTATAGTTCGAATTTCTCGCCCAGTAAATAATGCCTCCAGATTCTTAAAGCAAACACGATAGCTAATAACTCAAGATCATGAGTAGCATAGTTTCTTTCATGCGGCTTTAGTTGACGGCTGGCATAAGCGATCACTTGGCCTTTTTGCATTAGTACTGCTCCTAGCCCTGTAATAGAAGCATCTGTCCATACAGTCAAGTATTGGTTGCCTTCTATAATTTTTAATACTGGAGCGATTGTCAACTTCAGTTTCAGCTCCTGGAAAGCTTCTTCACATTCGGGAGTCCATTTGAATTTCTCATGCTTCTTTGTAAGCTTTGTCAATACACCAGATATCTTTGAAAAATCCTGAACGAATTACCGATAGTAGCTAGCCAATCCAAGGAAACTTCGAACTTCCGTGGGAGTAGTAGGTTGTTTCCAGTTCTGAATCGCTGCAATTTTGCTTGGATCTACAGCAATTCCTTCTTTTGATACGACATGGCCTAGGAATTTAACTTCATTCTGCCAGAAGACACACTTGGAAAATTTAGCTTTCAAGACATTTCTCCTTAAAATTTTCAACACTTGATCTAAATGTTTTGCATGTTCATCTTCCGACTTGGAGTAGATTAAAATGTCATCGATGAAGACTAGAACAAATTTATTCAACACACCACGGAACACTCTGTTCATAAGATCAACGAAGTATGCAGGAGTGTTACACAAACCGAACGGCATTACTAACCATTCGTAGAATAAGTCGGAACCCATAAAGGCTGTCAAAGGAACACAGTCTTTGGCTATACGTAATTGGTGGAAACCTGTAGCTAGGTCCATTCTGGAGAATATTGTTGCTCCATTTAATTGATCTAACAGATCGTCTATTCGGGGCAACGGATATTTGTTCTTCAGTGTCTGTTTATTGAGATCTCGGTAATCAACACAAAGTCTTAGAGTACCATCTGATTTCGGGACAAATACTACTGCTGCTCCCCACGCTGAAAAGCTCGGTCTGATCAGACCTTTCCAAAGCAATTCTCGGGTTTGACTACTCAACTCTTCTTTTTCCTTTGGGGCCATTCTTCTAATTGGATGTACTACTGGTCGGGCGTTAGGAATTAGATCTATTCTAAATTCAATCTCTCTTTGCGGCGGTAAGTTTTCCACTTCTTCAAGCACATCCACGTAGTTTTTAACGACCGGTATCTTTTCTAATGAAGGGGGAGTAACTTCTAAAGAAGACCAAAATTCTGTTCTATCTACTTCTGAGCCATGACATGGTATAGTGATATGCCCAAATTTTGTTTTAACTTTCACGATTCTCTCGGCCCATCTACCTTCGACCTTATATTTTGACAACCAGTCCAGCCCCCGTATAATATCAAATTCGGAAAGGTCCATAACAATCGAATCAAAAGAGAACTTGTAGAAAGAGTAAGAGATATGCACCCTATAGTATAAACTGAGACTAACAGAACCTCCTATCGGGTTTTGAACTTTAATTGGTTCTCTAAGTTTTCTTCGTTTCAATTTTAACTTGTGAACAATTTTACCTGAAATGAAGCTACGTGATGCACCAGTATCAAAAAGTACAGAAACAGGAATATTTTTAATGGTAAGGGTACCTCCCAAGTCGTCGGGTTTACCTGATCCATCGGTGGTAGCTGGCGGGGTCTTCCCGTCATACACATGAGCCACTTGTGCATTCTGCTTCAGAGGACAGTTCCTGCTATAGTGCCCCTTCTTATGGTAGTTGTAGCATTCGGCGGAGTCATTTTCCTTTGGTTTCCTCGGGGCTTTGCATACAATAGAAAAATGACCTGGCTTCCCGCAGTTGTAGCAATTTCCTTTGGGTATCTTTCCAGGTTTCTGAGTAGCGGCCGTTGTAATGCTAGACTCGGGTTAATCTGTTGAAGCCTTGCGCTTGTTTCCTGCTTGGCTTTTGGCGAGGTCTTGGCTAGCGTGCCTTTCATCCATATCTTCATAATTGCAAGCCATTTCTACCAATTCTGAGAAGGAGAGTTTGATGTTGCTCATAGCTCTGTCATGGTACTTGCGCTTTAGCCCAAATATGAATCTCTTGTTCTTTGCTTTGTTAGTCATAATAAGCTCTGGAGCATAGCGCGATAACTGGGTGAACTTATTAAGGTAATCCTAAATAGAGAGATCTCCTTGCTGGAGATTAGCAAACTGCTCTCGCATCCTCTCTAGAGCCTGTTCAGGTACAAACTTCTCATTGAACATAGTTTTGAATTGCTCCTAGGTCCTGACAGTACCTGCTGCATCCTCTGAGGTAATGGCATCCCACCACAGCTCTGCTTCCTCCTGAAGGAGCCAAATACCAAGTCGTGCTTTGTTGTTGGTTCCCATACCCATGCCTTCAAAGATTTTCTCACAGGTCTTCAACCAAGCTATAGCCTCGGTCACTGTACCAGTGCCAGTAAAGGGTTTTCCCCCAAGGTTCCTATACCTCTTCGCTACTTTTTCTAGCTCAAAGTCTTCGGGTGCTGGTGGCTGAACAATAGGGCCTTTCACAACTACGGGGATACTCCCCCATCCTCCTGCTGCCTCTCCTCGGCCTCCACGGCCTCCTCTAGCTGCTGCTGCTCGTTTAGCCATCTAAGAGAATACTGTATAAGCAAGAAAAGAGTCAAGCTCACAGATTTGATAATTTTCATAAATGATAAAGCAGGGGAATACAAGAAAAGGAAATGATGATGTACTGATCAAATTGTTTTGCTAATCTGCTTAGCTCATTCTAGGACATTGCTAATCCTATCTCTAATGAGCTACTCGCATTAGAACACTACTGATTCTATTCTGACGGGGTGTTTAATGTGTTAGATCCCGGAACTAAGGTTAACCAAATCTCTGATACCAACTGTGACGATCCCAAAATCCCGAGGGGCGGTATTAAGGATAATCATTGGAATATAACACATTAATCATCATAGCAGAGTACAGATAATAGAAATAACAATAAATAAAATAATTTTACATGGTATGGCAGCGGAATCACAACATGTAATAACATAAGAATAGCATAGCGTGGGATATAACTTAGTAAATAAAAAGGGAAAGTGATCAGTCATCATCGCCAGAGGCGGAATACATACATGCAGTGAGACATAATAAGGGTATCAGTCTACATCGCCGAAGGAGGAACATATATTTACAATAACAAGTACAGAAAGTAAATCAGTCTGCATCGCCCGTGGCGGAATCATAATATAAGTACAGTAATGGCGGAAAAAGTCAAAGTCGTCTCGGTGGAGTCAGCCTCGCCATGAGCCAAAAATGCACTCTATGCATCAGTGCAGAGCCAAAAACAACCTGTCACCTGTGTACTAGGCTGCCCGTGTGAAAATAAGGGCACCCGCGTTTGCAAAGTGAAACAAACAACGAGTCAGTCATGGGGACTGGTATGAGGAATCTATTTAACAGTTAACCAACAATAATAAGCAAATCATAGGACCATGCCACTTTCGCGGAACGGGTTTACTCCAGTGATTGCTAGTGCATTTAAAGCAAAGTAAATTCTTTTAAAACAACGCAATGCTTTTAGAAAGAATGAAGCCATTATAAGACTCAAGTCCCATCATACAATGCAACACAAGCCGGAGGATAGAGTTTTACCTTATAATAGCCAAATATGCTTGATACGTATAAAGCAAAATCATTTGATATTATTACTAGTGCATATATGTTTCAAAAGCGAATAGCATCATAAATATCAATCATAGGCGACATGAGCGTCCCATGCCACTATGTCGCCATATATAAGTTACAATCGAATACATTATCTCGTATTGGAAATTGGATTTCCGTCATGAGTCGAGGCAAGGGGCAAGCTCCTCTCCGCTTCGAGACACTCTAGCAAATGCCTCAGGACTACGCACTCTGGGTAACCCTGGATCCTCCAAGGTCGGTCCTCTCTTACGTTTGAGGATTGGCAATTCCAGAACACACGTTTCCCGGTCCTTACAGACCTATATCGAGGCGCCTCGCATTCCAACAACCACATAGGTGAAAAATAGATATAAATGTCAGGGCTGGTAAGTCACTGACACCACCATAGCTAGAAAGAAACGTCATGCTCTCCTTGGGTCCTTATCCCGTTTTTAACTCATACCGGGGTGTGAGGCTCGCGAACTTACGAAATACACAAAGCCAGGCCACGAAGATCTTGCTTTGATCATCATCCACAAGACTTTGCTTTGCAACAGAAGCCTTGATCACAGCATCTTGGCATGCCACATAGGCAGTCCACTCCATACGATTGATTTCCATCGATATATAACCTCTAAGCTCGTACGTCTCAGAGAAGCGCCTTAAGCAAAAGAATAAATTCTCCGACGCCAAACAGATATATATTTAATAGAGATCAAATAGTATAGAACAAAATCCAATGTCAGACACACAGTCCATTTACAAGTCCGTTCTGGGTATGAACGAAACCGGAGGCGTCAATTCCTCGCATATCCGTACAATCAACACATACGTTCAGACGGCTACTACTTCCGTCCCCTTCCGGTAGCTACTCCGGTCAGGAACCTCTGTAGCGCCCATCCAACCGATACGAAGATCATCGGTCTTGAATCGTCTTTGCATTTTCCAATTCGAATAGCTTGATAAATTATTTGAAATGAGGGTTAGCTCGGCCTTTTCAAATAATTCACATCATTAGAATTTAAATCGAATCCTCCTATGGTTATATTATTCGACATCCATCTTTCAGTTCTTTAGTGTTAATTTCGTGTTAGACACATACAACCATCAAATATCAAACAATTCAAGCCCAATTGGTTTATTTGCAAACTATGTTGTTTATAACATTTTATAACTATTTTTCACCATTTTTATTTATTTAAAAATGGCCATATTTAATTAAACGACGTTTCAGGTCGTTTCGTGGCACTGGCGTTGTCTTTCTCCTAATTTGTTTTACACGTATTGGAAAATCTAACCGTTCGATTTCTACAAAGTCTATATCAGTGGGAAGATATTCCCAAAGCGAACCCAACGGTTCCAGTTTCGTGAGAATCCGACGGTCGGATCTTCCACACTAGTCGTTTGAAGTTACGGTTTCAAATTTCGAACTGCAGCGTCGTTATTCGATTTAATTTAATTATATTTATATTTATATATAAATATAAACAATTCTGGCGCTGTTTTTCTTCAGATTTGAATTAAACATTACGGACAATCCAACCGTTGGATTTTTACAAGATTGGTGCCGTTGGAAAGATATTTCCAAGGCGAACCCAGCGGTTGCGGTTTCAGGAAAATCCGATGGTCGGATTTCTCGCACTAATCGTTTCAAATTACGATTCCGAAACACGAACTGCACGACCTTTATTCCTTTTAATTATATTTATATTTATATATATAAATATAGTTCATTCTATTATTTCCACTATAGTTCATTCTATATTTTCAACTTCGTTTTCACTTCAAATATTTCACTAACGCCTTAATATTTCGAAAAAATTCGCCATAACCTCCTTTGTACGGGGAGGGGTTTGGAAATTTATTGGGCCGTATTAGGTACCCAATAAATCCTAAAAAGCATTCACATATTTATAGTGATATATTCTGGTGTTTACGGGGGAGCATGTATAGATAATCTCTCCAGAGAATAAATTCTCGTCACCCCGTTTCCGTGTGGAAATAAATAGTCCATGTGCCGTATCTAATAACTAGAGCGACGTGATTATTGCCAACTCCAGACCCGTGTGGGGTTTTTATTATTCTGGCAATTTATCGTTATATTTGATATAGTCCATATCAGTCATCAGTTCAACCTGTAGTATATAGTCATCGCCATACAAGCCTATTGCTTGTATGGTAAATCTTCCACCTCGTCACACAAGCTCCAATTGCTTATGTGGAATATGATGAAGTATGCCTATCGTCATGAAGTATGCCAGGTAGTGTAGTTCAAAATTAATCGTTACTATCCTATGGCGATGTTTATTATTTCACACAGAATAACCAGCACTCCGCATCCAATGGCATTCACAGGAGTTGATATATAAATAAAATTGCGCAGCCAACTCATCAAGGTTTACCTATTTGTCGGGCACGCAAATAATTTCTTTACTCTACAGCTAATCCATTTTTCCTGTTCAACACATGAATATATATGCAGAACAAAGCTAATAATAATATTTCTAGCAAACTATTATTTATTTCAACACGTGTGTACTTTTATCAAAGCATATACATGGTAAAAGAAATATTTTTATCGTTAAAAATATTTATTCAACACGTGAATGTTTTTAACACTTTATATTCACAATAAAGGTGTAGTTTTTATTGTCTATTCATTTTATTCTAAAATACGATAACATTCAACACATGAATTTCAACTCGACGAACGAATTACAACTCAACACATGAATATTCGATATAGTTTGTACATATATAAAAATGTGATTTTTATCGCTAAAGCTATTTGTTTAAATTCAAATAATATTCAACACATGAATTTCAACTCAACGAATGAATTGCAACTCAACACATGAATATTCGATATAGTTTGTATATATATAAAAATGTGATTTTTATCGCTAAAGCTATTTGTTTAAATTCAAATAATATTCAACACATGAATTTCAACTCAACGAATGAATTGCAACTCAACACATGAATATTCGATATAGTTTGTATATATATAAAAATGTGATTTTTATCGCTAAAGCTATTTGTTTAAATTCAAATAATATTCAACACATGAATTTCAACTCAACGAATGAATTGCAACTCAACACATGAATATTCGATATAGTTTGTATATATATAAAAATGTGATTTTTATCGCTAAAGCTATTTGTTTAAATTCAAATAATATTCAACACATGAATTTCAACTCAACGAATGAATTGCAACTCAACACATGAATATTCGATATAGTTTGTATATATATAAAAATGTGATTTTTATCGCTAAAGCTATTTGTTTAAATTCAAATAATATTCAACACATGAATTTCAACTCAACGAATGAATTGCAACTCAACACATGAATATTCGATAAAGTTTGTAATTTATTTCAACGAATGAAAATTATTCTAGCACATGAATATTTCAGAAAATTTCGGCAGCATAACGGCAGGGTAGTTAAAACCGGGACCGTCCCTAGTACGGCTCCTCGCTCTACCTTAAAACCTCGCGGTTTTTGACAATGGGGAACATGCATCTAGTTCGCACGCAGGCGGCATGTTTTATTTTCAATTCCACAATCCTATTCTAATTTGTTTCAACCACAAGAGGGTATTTTTCAACCACAAAGGTATTTTTCAACCACAATGGTATTTTTCGACCACAAAGGTATTTTTCAACCATAATATCAACCACAAACAATTATTTCCAACCATTCGTCATACCATATAATATCACGTCAATCACAAGCAATAAATATCGTCCATGGTCTGTGGACGAGGGGAGTATATATATATATATATATATATATATATATATATAATATAATAATTCACTTGCATTTCATCACAATTCAAAGCATATATGTTTCATTCAACGCTTGTATAATTTATACATCGCTAATATAACTTATACAACACATGTACATGAGGTATACAATGCGTATATAATTTACACTTCGCTTATATAATTTATACAACACGATTACATTCACACAATTAGTTTAGATTCCTCACATTGGTTATTGCAGTGCTAAAAATCGTAGGAAGGTCAGAAAAATCCACGGCTTCTTCTAGAATGTAGAGAGCCTCCTTACGGTCATGGTGTTTCCTGTTTCATCGAATTTCGATCACATAGCAAAAAGATACGATTTTTACAAGTTTGCAACACTTTATAGTGTAAAAATCAGTTGAAAATTGGTTTAGCCGTATACCTCCTTTGCGCTCGAAACTAGGTTTCCACTTTTCGGCTAAACCGTGAAGCGATAGGACGAACGACCAGTGCTGCGTCGAAGAGGAAGGGAAGAGCTTCCCGGCGCTACCCGAGATGGTCGGATCGATGGTCCCTAGTGACCACGGCGGCGGCGCGAAGTTCGAGCCTTCTCGGCTCTGTATCTCCCTCAACACGCAACGATAAATCTTGAAGTTGCTATGGATTTGAAGATCTCTGAACGCTCTTCAAAATGGATCTTAGTTTGCTTGATTTCGTTGTGTGGTTGTGGAGAAATTGTAGAGAGAAGTTCGGAGCCTTTTCCGCCTTGCGTCTGGAGGTTACGATGAAGGAGAAGGATTCTGATTGGCCGCTCCTTTTTATTTTAATTTTTAATTTGTTTAATTCCAAAAATACCCCCCTCCACACACGAACTCAAAATCAAACCCAACGACTGTCGCTCCTAGCTAAATACCCCCATTCTGAACACAATGGGATATGTTTCGCTGGCCAATTCGACTGTTACAGTCAGTTATTTTTCAAATAAAAATATAAAACATTCGATATTTAATTTAAACGTACATTTCAATTTGCCATGGCCACAAACTGAATCGAAAAATTCCAGAAAAATAAATCTAGCTTTGTTTTGACGATACGGTCCTAACAAAACCAGTTTCGTCGAATTCTGAGCTCTTTTGTAAAACGACCATTTTTAGGTCGACCCATTTTAACAGAATTTGACCAATCACATTTTCTTTTGCCCCGCTCACATACTAGCTTCAAAAATTATGAAATTTGAAACTTAGCAATAATTTGACATCCCGGACCCAACAAAAGTGGTTTCGTCGAATTCCGAGGTCGTATGCAAAATATCAATTTTCAAGGGCTATATATGCTATATAGCGACCTTTCTGAAAATTCAATTGGCCATAACTTTTGATTCCCGCTATGAAACATCGATTTTTCAGATTCGTTAGAAAGGTATTCATAAACAGATTTAAATATTTTCAGTTTCGCTAAAATCCGTTATATTTTCCACCCGGTACAGTCAGACAAAGTTTGTATTCAAAATTACAAACTACAATACTATACCCAATTCTTTAATTTATTGAAATATGCTATTTCAACCATTCAAATTCTTTGGTAATAACCAAATTTAAAAATTTTAAATTGGTTCACATTTCCCGGGTTATTACATCTGGACTCTATGTTTACCTTTGCGGTGATTATTTTTGATGGCCTATTGGATTTCATCATCAATTTTGGGCTTGTTCCTACGGTTTTTGATCTCTTACTAGGTTCAAAGTCTTAGATTTGGATGATCGTTTTAACAACGAAATTGGATTTTATTGTAAAATTTCATGTTGGATATTCACAGTTTGATTTCATACTCGAGCAATTCATGGAATTTGCAAGTGTATCTGCTTATAAAGAGATACAAATGGATGTTACCTACAATTGCCTTCTCTAGAGAGATTTTATTACAGTAGTGAAATGTTGAATTATGGAGTTTGTTGTTTGATTACAACCACCATGGAAACATATGGCCTCAAGCACAATCAATTAGCTTATGTTTCACTGTCGGTTGAAATCAAATTTGGGGTTGCTTATATTACTAGCAACTACAGTTCGATCTAAGCATTTTGCTGGTAAATGGAACTCTACAAAAGATCCGAATGATGCTGGTTGTTGCAGAAAATATCAACTTAGGATGTTCTAGAGATAGTTAAAATGTCCATTATTACTGTGAGAACGATATGGAGTGTACAAGTTTCGATCCTAGGATTTGCAACCGTTTTGTAACACCCCGCATTTTTAATATAATTAAAAATGTGCATATATATACATAAATAGGAAAATAATGGTGATGTACAATGTGTATGTAATAGAAATGATAATAAAATAAGGATACTTAATTTAAATTTCAGGAATAAGTAAAACGGACAACACTATTTTGTTCGTCTCGGAATTCTGCTTGGAATAGAGTCCAAGTTTGCGTAAATCGGACACTGTATGAATGAGTTATGGCTTTTAGAAGGTTCAATTAAAAATTCAAAACAGTTCGAAATTCGATCCAGGCAACTGGGCGGGAAATTTCCCGCACATCAACTAGGCAGGTCGACACTAGGGTCGACCTGGGGGTCAGGTCGACCAGGAGGTCGACTTTGGGGTCGACCTACCCACTCCCCCCACCCATCTGAGCAGTTCCGTTCCTGTGACGTGTGTTAATGTGCTATACGAATATGGTGGCTTCCAGGTCAATCCAAGGGCTCCAAAACACTCTCTACACCTATAAATACATAGCAAGACCTAACCCTAATTCATAACAATTCCTCAAGACGCCTCTGTGCTGCTGAACTTTCAATTCTCTTAGCCGCCGCCTCTAAAACCTAAATCAAATTAGGAGTTCTTCATCAACAATTCAAGCTCTTCACCAATAACCAGAAAAGAAGATTTAATCAGCGTTCTATATCAACAACAAATCGTTTATTTCTCCAATCCAGTCAATGTGAGTGGATATGAACTATATTTGTTGTATAATATTACCTCTATCGTTTACCATTACCCATAATGAATATGATGATAATTCAATAAGATCAGTTATTTTATTTATGCCTACGTTTGAATTCTCTCTTTTTATCCTTTCCCTCTTTATTTTTATAACTAGGCTATCTCGAGCCTACGTCCATCATGGATTTATGCGTCTAAAAGAGGAACGAGAGATTTATAAAAAAGGGAAAAGGGGTTGGTTTGAGTGTAATATTGTGAACGGAAGGTTTTGTATAGAATTATGGGCATAAGTATACTGTGATGTTGGATTTATGTAAATTGTCATAGTTGTAATTTGATATGGAATTAGTATAAACTTAATATTAACAACATGTAATTGGATAGCATGGATTGGTAAAACTTATTTGTGACTTGAAAAATAAGTCTCGAGGGTGAATTGGATTATACGTAAGAACGTGGGAATGTTGGGATATATATATATATATATATATATATATATATATATTAGGAAAATACTGATTATATGGAATTGGGTATAATTGGATATTGGAAATTGGCATGTTTGGGTATGAATAACATGGAATTGGTGAATTTGGCTATAATTGGATATTGGAAATTGGCATGTTTGGGTATGAATAACATGAAATTGGTGAATTTGGCTATAATTGGATGATTTCGGTAATATGTAATTCGGCTAACTATTATGTAATTGGCGTAGTTAATGATAAATTGGAAATAGGCATAGAAAAATGAATTGTAATTAAGTTGAATTTGGAACGCATGACAAGAATTTGGGGTTTGGGTGAAAGATGATGGTTAATGAACGCCTATGACACGAGGTTAGGCGCATTTGTGGTGTAAGACTGCCCGGAACCGGCTGGCAAATCCAGCAACCACAAGTGGACGCCTAATGTGAGAGGTCAATGGCAAGAACTAGAGGCGTAACGGTTTATGACACGAGGTTAGACGCGTTTGTGGTGTAAGACTTCCTGGAACCGCCCGACAAATCCAGCAACCATAAGCGAACGTCTAATGTGAGAGGTTATACATCGTTACAACGTAATAAATAAATTAAGAAACACTAACCATAATAAGACATGTGGGTGACATGGGTATGGTTAGAGGGTTAAGTGGATGACATAAATGACATGTAAAACATGAGTAAGGTAGACTTAACCGTAGTAAGACATGTGTAAGACATGGAAACTATAGTAGAGGGGGTTAAGGGGGGAAATGGGTGACATGAGAAACAAAAATTTAGATATGCTTAACCAAATGGTACACGCAACGGTATTATAAATTAATTGAATTGGGTAAAGTTAAATAACGGGTTAAGCCAGCGAAAAGGTTAAGCCAAATCTAAGATTAATGACAAGAAATGGGGAATGATAAATAACCTATTGTGAATAAACTGAGGCAAGAAAGGATAATAGGTGGAAATTAGAACTTATGGGACAAGATAAGTTATAGGAAACGATAAGGAAGATGAGATAACTTATATGTAAAGATGTACTTAAATTAAGTGGGTTGGGAAGGAGAAATGAGAAATTTAAAATGATATAAGTTATATGAATGGAAAAAAAGTAAATTGGGATCATATATGTTCGTTGGGTTGAGTAATTCTCTAGGTGCCAGTCTGATGTTGATTTCGGTCTTCGGGGCTAGTGTTTAAGGGATTATTCTCCTAATCAGTATATATGTGGGATAAGGCATACTTAACTATGAATTAAGTATAACATGTTGTTGTAACCCTAAAAGGGAATAATTTGTGAAATTGGAAACTAACATGTTGTGGGCTTATTAACGGACTTAAGTGGGTTAAGTATAAATTGAATTAATAAGCAAGGGTAACTTGGTAAATACGAAAAAAAGAAGCTAATGTGAATAACCAAGTTAAATGAGAAAGTTGACGAGGTGGCATAAGCGCGAAATAAATGGTTAGACTTAGGGCCTAATGACATATAAAACTAAGGCACTTGAAGCAGTCCGTACGTTGTAGGATGAATAACCCAACGAGGTAGATCATCACGGTGTCATAAGGCACGAGGAAAACGCACGTTTGTTATTTTGGCGGCTCCAACAGACTGGAAGGGGAAGCACGCAGCTTCCTGAGACGTTAAAGGTGCTCCTAGTAGTCCTCTGTTTGGTGGCAGATGTTTCAGGTTGTACCCGTAGGAGTTGGGTCTGCGCGTAACTACTAGGTGGGTGGGCCTTGTCTGCAAGAATAACTTGACAGTCAGAAGGCTGTACGAGGTGACGGAAAAGGTGATTCGGCGGCTGCCTCAATGGAGGTGGAAGGTCAGGACCAACAAGGATAGTAGGTCGTCGAGTGCCTGTCACCACAGTCAGTGAGATGCGGGAAGACTAGAGCTAGACTCAAGATACAATTAACCATTCACTATCGTGGGACGGTGGTTGAGGGGAGACGCTGCATGGATGTTTAGATTGTTTTCTTAGGGGCTTGTCGCTTAGCTCTCATAGTCTTCACTAGTAAAAGGAGGGGCTAAGGTGGGGCCATAGCACCCATGGAATACAGACCCTAGGGATATTTGTGCTAAGAGGCTCTTAAAGGCAGGCCTTACATAAATATGAGGAAAGCTCCCGACCGAGTTCCGTGATTTTTGTGTAGCCCTGCCACGGAACTCGGGCACGCACACACGATGGGTGTGCGGGTTAGGTATCGAATACGCTTGACAATACGTTCGTGGAAAGTCTAGATACAACCATGTCTGCTCTGGGTGGTGTATCGTAGACTAGAGGGCATTACTCGATAATGGCAGTTATTATGTTTACATAATATAATTATAGTAATCCTATGCGGATGTAGTCTTGTATTATACATAAGAGGAATGTATGCTACTATGATATAGGATGGGGGACTGCGTATATCACTGCAATGATATGGTGGAGACCGTGCAAGTGGGATACCATGATGTATACCTCCGTGTGGGGGTAGCTACATATACATTATAGTAGTTAATCTACTAGGGAGTAAAAGGGTACGACGTGTGTGTAAGCTTTGAGTGCTAATAACACGTATAACCTAATAAATAAGAAAATGTAATCGAACGATATATGTAGGATTATTCAAGAAGTGTAGTTTAAATTCATTCACACAGAACTTATGTTCTGACCCCCTCCTCATAACATTCGCAGGTTAGACAGAGACTTATAGCTTTGGGGATACTGATTTAGCAGTATTGTGATTAAGGTAAAGCTATGTTTTAAATATATTATATTTTATTCCTTCCGCTGTGAGGTGTTTTCCGAACTCTGACATATCTCTTTTCTCTGTTTTTTTCTCCAGGATACCAGAGCAACCAACTCGAGTTTCGATAGATTGGATTTTAAAAAAATGTAACGACCCGCATTCTACGCATCGAAGGATCGTAGAATATTTATTTCTTTCACCTGCGAAGTCGTATGGTCATGTAACTTTGGGAGACGACTATTGGGGTCATTTCCCATGTTCATGATTTTTACCGATTTTTAAATGACCGTTTTGCCCCTAACTGATCTTGTTTCAGCCATAACTTTTGATTGGAAAGTATTTTTGACCTGAACCCACTTCCATTGGCTTCAAATGATGGTTTACAATTCCGTAGAGTGGTCATATTAGCCAAACGGACTCACTGTTTGGGAGATATGTCTGAAACAAGGTTTTGGGGAAAAACAGCTTAACCGGGCCTAATTTGGGTGATTAGTGAATTGGCCCATAACCCATTTCGGGATTAGGGTTATGGGAAGGCTGATAGGGTTAGGAAATTCAGTTTCTATCATTTTCCAGCTACCACTTTTTGTTCCTTCAAGTTTAGCCATGGCCTCCACTTTCTAAAACACCCCAAATCACCTTCTAATCGCTAATTAAGCCAAATCTACATCAAATCAAAGCGGATTAGCTCAAGAATCGAGGTAGAACTGTTGTATAGTCTTGGGAACAGCGCCAAACAGAGAACATTTCAGATTTGATATTTTATTTGTGGCTAAGGTGAGTGATTTGCATAGTTCCTCACTAATTATGACTAATTAAGGGTAATTAGTGTTAATTAGCAAATTTAAACATGTTAAAAATCTGGAAAAATATTTATAAATTTTGAAATCTTGTTTTAGGCCTCTGTTAGAAAATTTGGTTAATTTGGTTAAGTTTTACTAATCCTATCATTAGTTTTGCTTAAACATGCTTAAGGGAAAATATGGGATTTTGGCTATGTTTGATCCGTTTAAACCTATCAAATTGTCGTTTTGATGTTAGTGGTCGATTCTATATGTTGCTATGAATGTATGGTATGTTTTGTGATTGATTAGAAAAGTTAGATTGGTCGAAAACGCCGTCGAATGGCATAAAACAGTCGTTGAAAAGAAGTGCAGGAAATTAGCCGAACTGGATCGGATCGGAGGAGGGGAGCACGAACTGAACCGTGGAGCACCATGAAGCTCCGACCCGACCCGATCATGGAGCACTACCCGATTCGAACCGCTCGTGGATGGTGGCACCGAACTGACCCCTTGCATTTGAAGCTCCGATTTGACCCACTCACCTGGAGAGTCATCCGACCCGAACCACTTGGAGACCCCGATCCGAACAGGAGTCGAGCTTGAACTGGTGATGAAGACCCGACCCGAAGCCCCATTACGAACTGATCGCGATCCGAACCGAACTGATTTGGATGAGGAAATCCGACCCGATCTAATGTGAATGATCACAGACAAAACTACTTCGAGGAGCACGATCCGAAGCATAGTGAAGAGGAGCATATCAGAACCGATCCGGAGAAGACCAAAACCCGAGATGCAAAGGTAGTCTAAGTGGGAAGTTTGTACTCAGGATCCATTTGGGAACCATCGAGTCAACTTCATGAGTTGGGCTTTGCTGCGAGACGTGTTCTAAGGGTTATCTACGTCCATAGCTTTGATTCACCACCAAGACGGATGTTAGGCTACGTGTCAGTGCAGTGGGGTAGTTATTACCCCATGAGACAGAGTGATCGTAGCATGTCTATGAGCCAGTGCAGTGGGGTCGTTATGACTTCATGGGGCAGAGTAGACATAGCAAAGACTAGTGGCTATGGATCAGTGCAGTGGTGTCATCATGACTCCATGGGGCAGAGTGATCATAGCAAAGAATAGGGTGATCAAATTGGTGGATATCATATACATTACGCACTGTGTGAGAGATGTGAGGATGGTTGCTATGTTTGATTGTTTGCTTTCACTATGTTATGCACATCCCCACCCCCGTATTCTTTACAACTTATGTTTAGTGGCACCTTAGAGTATTGAGCGATATGTTGTGCTAACTCTTTAGTTGTAGGTCCAGCTTCAAGTATGGTTTAATATACATGTTATTGTTCTGTTTTGATGCTTATCGCTCATTCCAGACTTTTGTCTGACCCAGAGTTTTTTGTTTCTTCTTAAAAATCTGGGTGCTCTTAAACGGGCAGACTAGAGACAGGTTAAGTGGTATGCAAGGGTAGCTGTACCGGAGATGAGCAGGAGGCTCCCACGTATGATACATATAATATTTTCCTTGTGTCGCTGCTGGTCACTACTTTGGGCATTAGTAGTTTACCTTCCCTTTCTTTTTCTTTAGAGATAGTTTTAAAGTTGTAATAATGTTGTTGTGGAACATAAGCTGTATTTGGATTTTCTGCTGCTATGATGTTTAGTTTTCGGCTTATGCACTGTCTCACCTGTCTTATGTCAAAGTATGTTATTATTACATTTTATTCCATGTGCTGTGAGATATTCTACAAGTTCTTTGGTAGTTCACCAGTAAGTTCTTTTCTTTTTCCTTTCTTTGGCGACCGTCCCGTGCTGGTTGGACATCGACACAACACACTTTCATGGGAAATGTTGGCTGGTGCGAGGCGGGCTGTCACACTTGGTATCAGAGCTCTAGGTTGCGTAGTTAACCTAGGGAAAGACACCAGGGAGAGATAATACGTATATGAGAGCGCGTATTTGTGATTATTTTGGTTTTCAAAAGCTATATATATACTATTAGTATAGCTAAGGATGAAGTCGCACTGCACTGACACCACAAAGAGGACGGTTAATCGTTTCTCTTTACAGATTGAATGATGAGTCGATATACGAGGGGTGCTGGTCGAGGAGCCAACAATGGGAATGCTCCTGACATGAGGGCTATGTTTACTGACTTCATGAGAGAGATGCTTAGAAACGTGCAAGGGGCAGCTCCCAATGCTACAAATGGTGGTGGTGTAGTGGTGCAGGCGCCTAGAGCCGATTTCTCCAAGCTATGCAAGGATTAATCTAGTCTTGGTGGAAAGCCGTTCCACGGAACGGAATCGGCCATGGATGTTCAAGATTGGTTGGATAGCTGTGAGCGTATCTTCGAAGACTTGGGTATCGAGGATGCGATGAAAAGAAAGCTAGCATCCCGTCAGCTGCAAGGACGGGCAATGAATTGGTGGAACGCTATTAAGGCAGCTACTCCAGAGGATCAAGTTACATAGGATTAGTTTAAGGCCCGATTCGGTGAAAAATTTATCCCAATTGCTAGGAAGTCAGAGTTATTTAGGAAGTTCTTGGAGCTAAAGCAAAATGGCAGAGCTGTCTCGGAGTATATTGCTGAGTTCGATACTTTATCAAAGTGTGGATTATCTCTTATCAACACTCCCGAGAAGAAGAACGAGAAGTTCATAACAGGCTTAGATCAGTACTTGGGGGAAAGGCTTATTAACCACATCGATGAGATGTTTGAATCGATTGTGGGGAAAGCATTGAGGTTAGAGAGTCTTTACCCTAAGTCGAAGACTGAGGTTACATCTGTAGAGGAGCTAAAATCGCAAGCAAGTGGTAGAGGAAAGAATGGTTCTTAGAATAAGAGAAAGCAGAATCAGACCAAGGATGGCCAAAAGAAAAAGAAAGATGTTGAGTGCTTCAGCGGTGGTAAGAAGGGCCACTATGCCAAAGAATGTCGGGCCAAGCCTGCGGATAGGAAGTGCTTCAACTGTGGCCAAGTGGGACATCACAAGGACAAGTGTCTGCAACCCCCTAAGGAAAAGCAGATTGTGAAAGCATATGCTATCAATGTTGTTCCTTCTTCGTCAAATGCCCCAACTGCGGCGGAGAAGGGAAAAAATGTCGTTATTCAAGGTATGCTTTCTGTTTATGATGTTCCTGTTCGAATACTGTTTGATACTGGAGCTTCCAGTTCCTTCATTTCTAGTGACCTGGTAGATAGTTTGGGATTGGAACCCGAGATAGTCGATAGACCTTTGGTAGTGACGAACCCGATTTGTCGTTCAACTAGCCTTAGCATGATTTGTCGTAATGTGGTCTTATTGAGTCATGGATGCATGTTTGTTTGTGATTGCTTTGTTTTGGGCTTTACTGGGTTTGGCATTATTTTGGGAGTCGATTGGCTCCAAAGGTACGGGGTGGTGGTAGACTGTGAGGGCTTTTTGGTGACAGTTAGAGCGGATGATGAGCGAAGGGTAGTGTTTAATGGTCTACCCAATGATGGGGTAATGGCTAGTTTTCTAAATTCCCTCGACATCCCACATGATGAGTTATCAGATGTGCCCGTTGCTGGCCAGTATCCGGACGTCTTCGAGGAAGTGACCGGACTTCCACCACACCAAGAGATTGAGTTTTGTATTGACTTAGTGAAAGATGCCAGACCTATAGTGATGCCACTTCGTCGTATGGAGCCAAGAGAGCAGCGAGAGCTCAGGGTGCAAGTAAGCGATTTGTTGAAGAAGGGGTTTATCAGAAGAAGTGTTTCTGAGTGGGGAGCACCAGTTGTGTTTGCTACAAAGGCAGATGGTTCCCTTCGATTGTGTGTGGACTACCGCGAATTTAACAAGGTAACGAGGAAGAATAAGTATCCTCTACCGTGGATAGATGATTTGTTTGACCAGTTGAGTGGCGCGAGAGTATTCTCCCAGTTGTATCTCGCGACAGGTTTTCATCAGCTTAGAGTGGAAGCTGAGAGTATAGCTAAAACGGCCTTCCGGATGCCGTCTGGATTTTATGAGTGGTTGGTCATGCCATTCAGGTTGACCAATGCACCAACATATTTTGTGGATCTTATGAATAGAGTATTCAGAGATCAGTTGAATAAGTTTGTTCTTATGTTCGTGGACGATATGCTTGTTTATTCGAGGACAGAGGAAGAACACAAGGAACACTTGAGGATAGTGATGGAGGTGTTGAGAAAACACCAATTGAAAGAAAAGTTTTCTAAGTGTCACTTCTGGAGAAGGGAAGTGAGATTCTTGGGCCATGTTTTTTAAGAAAATGGTATCGCCGTGGACCCTGTGAATGTGGCTACGGTACAAGATTGGTCTACGTCCAAGAATGCAACAGACATAAGAAGTTTCTTGCGATTAGCTGGATATTATCGTAAGTTTATCTAAGACTTCTCCAAGATAGCGGCACCGTTGACTCAATTGACTAAGAAGAATCAAGCTTTTTTCTGGGACGAAAAGTGCGAGGATGCATTTAAGAGTCTAAAGGAAAAGTTGACATGTGCACCAGTGTTAGTCACTCCTAAGGGGAATGAAGAGATGACAGTATATACAGACGCATGTGGTACCGGACTAGGTGCTGTATTGATGCAAGGAGGTAGGGTTGTAGCTTATGCAAGTCGGCAATTGAAACCGCACGAGAAAAGATGCCTTACCCATGATTTTGGAATTAGCAGCGATCGTGTTCGCGTTGAAGATGTGGAGACATTATCTCTTGGGAGAAAGATTCGAGTTGTTTACCGATCATAAATCGTTAAAGTATCTTTGCTCTTAAAAGGATCTAAATCTCCGACAAAAAAGATGGTTAGAATTATTGGCTTCTTACGATTTCGATATCGCATACACACCAGGAAAGGGCAATGCGGTAGCTGATGCATTGAGTAGAAGACATGCCAGTTTAGGGGCTATGTTTCTTGAGTGGAAGCAACTGGGGTACATTGCTGGGTATGATTTCAGACCAAAGTGCGAATTGGATCCAGAAATGTTAGCAAGTTTGACGATCAGACCAACTTTGATTGAGCGGATTGGTTCTAGTCAGAGGGACGATCCTAACCTATTGGAAATCATCTCCAAGTTAGAGATGGGTAGCGATGAGGAGATGAACAAGTATGGGCTTGATCGAGATGGATGGCTTAGAAAGAATGGAAGACTAGTTGTGCCCAATGTCAATGGATTGAGAGATGAAGTGCTTAGAGAATGTTATCACTCAAAACTGACTATACATCCCGGGGGTAACAAGATGTATGGAGACATGAAGCAGACCTACTACTGGGAAGGAATGAAAAGGGACGTTGGGAAGTTTATATCCAAATGCCTGAATTGCCAGCTAGTTAAATCTGAGCAAAAGAAGCCTAGTGGTTTGTTGCAACCATTAGAGATTCCAGAATGGAAATGGGAACAAGTCTCAATGGATTTCATTGATGGGTTACCAAGGACTAGATCGGGCCATGATAGCATTTGGGTGATTGTGGACCGATTGACCAAAAGTGCAAGATTTATACCCGTTAAGTTGAATAGAACGGCAGCTAAGTTAGCTGAACTATATGTAAAGTGGGTAGTGAGATTTCATGGAATACCCAAAGGCATTGTGAGTGACCGAGATCCGTTGTTCACTAGTGGATTTTGGAAGAGCTTACAAGAGGCGTTAGGATCAGAATTACATCTCAGTACCGCGTATCATCCTCAAACCGACGGACAGACAGAGAGGGTGAATCGAGTATTAGAAGATCTCTTGAGAGCTTGCATACTAGACTTTGGTGGATCATGGGATGACCATTTGCATCTAGTAGAATTTGCATATAATAATAGTTATCAATCCGGTATTGGTACGGCTCCATTTGAAGCTTTGTATGGAAGACCGTGCAACTCACCGTCATGTTGGTTAGAAAATAATAGTAGATTTCCGTTTTGATTTAGTCTTTCCACATGCTAGGATAGGTTTGTTCTGTTTATTTTGCATGTTTGATTGTTGGATATGGCTGTTAGGCATGCAGGATCCTTTGTATGTTTTGGGTTAAGGAATTTCGAGGATGAAATTTCTTAAGGGGGGGAGAATATAACGACCCACATTCTACGCATCGAAGGATCGTAGAATATTTATTTTTTTCACATGCGAAGTCATATGGTCATGTAACTTTGGGAGACGACTATTGGGGTCATTTCCCATGTTCATGATTTTTGCCGATTTTTAGATGACCTTTTTGCCCCTAGCTGATCTTGTTTCAGCCATAACTTTTGATTGGAAAGGAGTTTGACCTGAAACCACTTCCATTGGTTTCAGATGATGGTTTATAATTCCGTGGAGTGGTCACATTAGCCAAACGGACTCATCGTTTGGGAGATATGGCCGAAACAAGGTTTAGAAGGTGAAAAAACAGCTTAAGCGGGCCTAATTTGGGTGATTAGTGAGTGGGCCCATAACCCATTTCGGGATTAGGGTTATGGGAAGGATGATAGGGTTAGGAAATTCAGTTTCTACCATTTTCCAGCCGCCACTTTTTGTTCCTTCAAGTTTAGCCATGGCCTCCACTTTCTAAAACACCCCAAATCACCTTCTAATCGCTAATTAAGCCAAAACTACATCAAATCAAAGCGGATTAGCACAAGAATCGACGTAGAACTGCTGTATAGCCTTGGGAACATCGCCAAATAGAGAATCATTTCAGATTTGATATTTTATTTGTGGCTAAGGTGAGTGATTTGCATAGTTCCTCACTAATTATGGCTAATTAAGGGTAATTAGTGTTAATTAGCAAATTTAAACATGTTAAAAATCTGGGAAAATATTTATAAATTTTGAAATATTGTTTTAGGCCTCTGTTAGAAAATTTGGTTAATTTGGTTAAGTTTTACTAATCCTATCATTAGTTTTGCTTAAACATGCTTAAGGAAAAATATGGGATTTTGGCTATGTTTGATCTGTTTTAACCTATCAAATTGTCGTTTTGATGTTAGTGGTCGATTCTATATGTTGCTATGACTGTATGGTATGTTTTGTGATTGATTAGAAAAGTTAGATTGGTCGAAAACGTTGTCGTATGGCGTAAAACAGTCGCTGGAAAGAAGTGCAGGAAATTAGCCGAACCGGATCAATCGGAGGAGGGGAGCACGAACTGAACCGTGGAGCACCATGAAGCTCCGACCGGACCCGATCGTGGAGCAATACCTGATCCGATCCGAACCGCTCGTGGATGGTGGCACCGAACTGACCCCTTGCATTTGAAGCTCCGATTTGACCCACTCACCTGGAGAGTCATCCGACCCGAATCACTTGGAGACCCCGATCCGAATAGGAGTCGAGCTCGAACTGGTGATGAAGACCCGACCCATCCCGAAGCCCCATTATGAACCGATCACGATCCAAACTGAACTGATTTGGATGGAGAAATCCGACCCGATCCGAAGTGAATGATCACAGGCAGAATTACTTCGAGGAGCACAATCCGAAGCATAGTGAAGAGGAGCATATCCGAACCGATCCGGAGAAGACCAAAACCCGAGATGGAAAGGTAGTCCAAGTGTGAAGTTTGTACTCAGGATCTAGTTGGGAACCAATGAGTCAACTTCATGAGTTGGGCTTTGCTGCGGGACGTGTGCTAAGGGGTTATCGACGTCCGTAGCTTTGATTCACCACCAAGACGGATGTTAGGCTACGTATCAGTGTAGTGGGGTAGTTATTACCCCATGGGGCAGAGTGATCATAACATGGCTATGAGCCAGTGCAGTGGGGTCGTTATGACTTCATGGGGCAGAGTGGACATAGCAAAGAATAGTGGCTATGGATCAGTGAAGTGGTGTCATCATGACTCCATGGGGCAGAGTGATCATAGTAAGGAATAGGGTGATCAAAGTGGTGGATATCGTATGCTTTACGCACTGAGTGAGAGATGTGAGGATGGTTGCTATGTTTGATTGTTTGCTTTCACTATGTCATGCACACCCCACCCCCGTTTTCTTTACACCTTATGTTTAGTGGCACCTTAGATTATTGAGCGGTATGTTGTGCTAACTCTTTGGTTGTAGGTCCAGGTTCAGGTATGGTATAGTATACCTGTTATTGTTCTGTTTTGATGCTTATCACTCATACCAGACTTTTTTCTGACCCAGAGTTTTATGTCTCTTCTTATTACACTAGGTGCCGTTAGACGGGAAGAATAGAGATAGGTTAGGTGGTATGCATGTGTAGTTGTACCAGAGACGAGCAGGAGACTCCCACGTATGATACATATAGATATTCTCCCTGTGTCGCTGCTGGTCACTACTTTGGGCATTAGTAGTGTACCTTCCCTTTCTTTTGCTTTAGAGACAGTTTTAAAGTTGTAATAATGATGATGTGAAACATAAGATGTATTTGTATTTTCCACTGCTATGATGTTTAGTTTTCGACTTATGCACTGTCTCACCTATCTTATGTCAAAGTATGTTATTATTATATTTTATTCCATGCGCTGTGAGATATTCTACAGGTTCTTTGTTAGTTCACCAGTAAGTTCTTTTCTTTTTCCTTTCTTTGGCGACCGTCCCGTGCTGGTTGGACATCGGCACAACGCACTTTCATGGGAAATGTCGGCTAGTGCATGGCGGGCCATCACAAAAAATCGGTCCGTCGGAATCTAGGTTGTTACATTTGGTATCAGAGCGTAGATTTAGTTTTCCTAGGAAAAACTATGAGTGAGCGTATTTGTATTTTTTTGAGAAAAATATAAATATTATACATATAAATATATAAGCCTAGGTTAGTATAGGAGCCCGCTTGAGAAATAGATCTGGAAAAAGAAAATGAGATTTTACCCCCGAACACTAAAAAAAATGGTGATCAGGAAAAAACTTTTGAACTTTTAAGAAAAAGCAAAAAGGTGTACATAAAAATGGATATTTAAGACTTCGTGTTCCGCTTAAGTTTCTATTTCATGGAATTGGAACATGTGCAAGAAGAATAGACAGTCGCCAGTAACCATCAAGAAAGAAGACGGAGAAAGGCGGAACGAAAAATAAGTGAAGTGAAAAAAATAGGTCGACACTTTTGTTAACCTGCCCATAGGGAGGTCGACCTGGGTGTCGACCTGCCTATAAGGAGGTCGACTGTGAAGACCCCAAATTTCCACGAGTGAAAGCAGGAGAAATCATTTTCGGAATACAACATAAATACAATAAAACAGAACACAGATACAATATAGCAAAGGAGATTCATAGAGTAATAACATTATAGCAGCGGAAAAATATAATGTCATCAATCACAGAAATTCCACAGTCACAGAACTAAGATTATTACAACAAGTTTGCAGAAAGAAATAAGTTTGATGTCTAAAAAGAAAAGAAAAGATGCCAATAGAAACAAAAAGTCTTCAAGCTCCAAGTCATCACCTCTTCTCCCAAGCAGAATCCAAGAGAGAGAAAATAAGCAGCTACAAAGAAAAGCTCCAAGCAAGGAATGAACCTGTCTACTAGGCTACCCGGGTGTAAGAGAGGGCACCCAAGTTTGCAACAAGGTGAAACAAACTATGGGTCAGTCGTGGGACTGGTGTGAGAATTCTTAAGTAAAATAACTAGTAAATATAAGGCAAATCCAAAAGACCACGCCGCTAACGCGGAACGGGTTTACTCTAATGGATTGTCGTGCATAATTTAAAGTGTCATAACAAATAAATGAGTACATCGTAAACAACGCAATGCTTTTTTTTTTTTTTTGGAAAAATGGAATCACCATAAGACCCAAGTCCCATCACACAATGCAACGCACACCAGAGGATAGGGTTTTACCTTATGGTGATTAAACATGCTAAATACGGCAAATACACATCTAATATTATTATTAGTGTATATGAAAACATTTCAAAGTAAATGTATCAATCTTAGGAAGCATAGGTACCATATACTATGCCTCCGTACTAGTAATACAATCAAATTCGTCGGTTCGTATTTGGATTTTGGTTTCCATCATGAGTCTAGGCTAGAGCGGAGCTCCTTACCGATTCGAGACACTCTAGCTAATGTCTCAGGATCCCCCGCAGTGAACCCTTGGAAATGGCAGGGCCGGTCCTCTCATACAGCTTTGAGGATTAGTTATTCCTAAGCACACGTTTCCCGGTCCTATAGGACCTATCCGAGGCGCCTCATTCCATCATCCACATAAGTAAAATGTCAGGCCTTGTCAAACCCAAACACCACTTCTAGCTAGAAAGAAACGTGCTGCTCTCCCTGCGTTCCCTTCGCCCGTTTTAGACTCTACCGGTTTGTGAGGCTCGTGAGGCTACGTAATACACAAAGCTCTGCTTATTCAAGCAGTGCTTTGATCGTCACCACAAGGTTCTGCTTTTCAACAAGAAACCCTGATCATTGCATCTTAGTATGCCACACCGTCACTCCCTACCATACAATTGCTTCTCCATCAATACATAAATGGGTGTTAAGTAGAGAATAAATTCTCCACCACCAATATTTATATATTAACAGAAAATCAACAATAAGATATATAACGAAGTACGCTGTCAGACACACCATCCATTTAAACTTATGCTCTGGGTCTGAACGAAAGTCAAATCCGTGAAATCAACGCGTACGTCTGGGCAATGACCTTGACCCATGAATTGGTAGCAAGTCAATTCAGGATCTCGATCGCTGTCCATTCGAGGGAAGATTTACGGTCTTCATACGTCGTCTTCTTACTTCAATTTTTAACGCCGCTGGATTAATTCGAGATGAGAATATCTCGGACTTCCCAAACAATCCTCGTATATATATACATATATATATTTTTGAAAATCCTTCTTATTTGTTAATAATTATTTTTATTAACAATTCATTCTATTTTAATTATTTAAAATAGTCAAACTTCTTATTTAACGATGAATTCTCAAAATCATATTTTTATTTACATTAATTAAAATGTAAACTTTCATTACATATCGCATTCTTGTTTTCTTTACATTTAATAAAATGCAAACTTGCAATTACATGTCACATTCTTACTTATTTACAATGAATAAAATGTAAACTTGCATTTACATGTCGCATTCTTATATATTGTCATCAAAAATAATGTTAACTCATTCTACGTTGTAATCCTTCTTTAATGTTAATCATTTAACATAAAAGTTAACTTCCTACGATGTAAATTACATTTAATTTACATTAAGATAATGTAACTCATCCTATGTTAAATTACCTTTTAATTAAAATAATATAATTCAATCATACGGTCAATTCTCTTTAATTTTCATTATAAATAATGTAACTCATCCTACAGTTAATTCTCTTTTTAAATGCATTTTTAATTTCAATTACATTACAATGAAATTTTATTTTACGATGGAATTCCCTTTCTATTCACATTATAAATAATGTACACTTCATCTTACGATGTAGATTACCTTTCTATTTAACATAAAAATAATAATAATGTACATTTCCTACGATGCATTTTTCTCTTTTATATACACTATAAAATAATGAACATCTTATCCTACGGCATAAATTTCTTTTTATATTAACATTTAAAAAATATTAATTACATCCTACGGTGAAATTACCTTTATTACATTAACATTAGCAATGTTAATCTCATCATGCTATGAATTTCAATTATATTATACTTATAAAATAATGTAAATAGCATTCGGTGGGTTTCTCTTTTTATTACGTTAACAAAAATGAAATTTTCCTACGATGAAAGTTTTTCTTATTTTTAACATTTAAAGATGATGTTAATACCATATGGTGTAGATATTTTTATATTAACATTAAAAATATGTTAATCAATCATACGGTGAATCCTCTTGTAAAATAACATTGTAAATGATGTCAAATTTACATACACTTCATTTTCTTTTTAATAACATTGAAAATAAATGTATATGAATCCTATGATTAAATTATCCTTCTTGACATACGGTGCTTTTCTTATTTATTAACATCAAAGATAATGTTAATATTACATATGATGCTTTTTCTATCTATTAACATTAAAGATAATGTTAATATTACATATGATGCTTTTTCTATCTATTAACATTACAAAAACACTATTTTCACATGCAATGCATTTAATATTTTCTAACATGACAAAATATTATTTACATACAATGCATTTGATACTTTTCTAACTTGACAAAAAATCTATACATACAATGCATTTTATCTATATTAATATTAACAAATATGCTATTTTCATACAATGCAAATATTTCTTATTTATGACAAATATTGTTCATTTCATATAATGCCATATTCTATTTTATAGTGAACAAAAATATAGTCATTCACCTACAGTGCTTTCTTCTTTTTATATAATGAACAAAATATATTCATTAACATACAATGGTTTATATCATAGCATACACATACGGTTCATGTCATTCTTTACATTTGTCAAAATGTATATTTTGTTGCTAACTTTACATTGACAAAATGAATTTTTGTTGCTAACTTTACATTGACAACAACGAATTTTTGTTGCTAACTTTACATTGACAAAAACGAATTTTTGTTGCTAACTTTACATTGACAAAAATGAATTTTTGTTGCTAACTTTACATTGACAAAAATGAATTTTTGTTCTAATGTCATGTTTGCATTGTGAAAATATACTTATTTCGCTAATTCACTCTTAATACACAAAAATGTATATTTTGTCTAATTCTTCTCAATGCAAACAAAATGCTAATTTTGTTTATTCAATCCAATGCAAAAAAAATGTGAATTTTGGTTTTCATTCTTTTCTTTGAACAAAAATGTATATTTTGTTCCTTTTTCATCTTATAAACAAAAATGTATATTTTTGTTCTTATTCATTTCTTTAACAAAATGTAAATTTTGTTTTCATGTATTTCTTTAATCAAAAGGGAGTATTTTTGTTCTTTTTCTTCTTTTTTAAAAAAAAAAAGTTTTTGTTCTTATTCTCTTTTTTATAAACAAAAATAAGTTTTTTTTTTGTTCTCCTACTTTTTCTTACCGCAAACATCATTCAACAATATATGGAACTTCAGTACGGATCTAGCATAACATGAACAACAAACATATCACAAGCAACCATCAACAATTTAAACGAGGAAAAATCTCATTTTTTCCTACCGATCTATGTTTTTAATTAACAAGTCTATGATAAAAAAAATAACGGATCTAAAATCATAGAATCACAACAATTTGAATCCATCCCATAGCAACATTCATCACAAATCTACTTGTTTGATGTTCAATTACACATAGCACAACAATAATAATAATTTAATTAATTAAATTATATTAAAAATAAATTCTCACCTTGCTTGATTCTGAAAAGACGACTCAGGTTCAATCAGATTCGGTGTTCGTATTCAATTTGATTCTAGATCTGGAATGATTCCAATGCAAATTCATAGAAAAAAATCAAATTCAGGCTTTTAACAACTGGCTGTGTAACACTTAAAAGCGTGGGGAAATCTGAAGCAAAAATTACCTTAGAACGTTCAAAACTTTAAATCAGAAAATCAGGAGCTACAGGCGATGGATTTGGACACCGTTTGTTGGAGAAGAACCGGGGAAGAGAGGCCGACTTGCGCCGGGAAAGGGGAGAGGTGCGCACGCACCAGGTGGCGGCGGCGGGGGCGTTTTGGGCGCGGGTTGAGGGTGGTGGTGGCGGAGATTCGGGCGACGGTTCGAGGTGATTCTTGTCGTAGATCGTAGGGTTCGAGAATCTCTTCGAAACGAGTATAAGTATGCGATTTTTCGTTGAGAAATGAGTGAGAAACGGAGTTTGAAATTCTGAGTAGTGATGGGTTTCGGCGGCTCAGCAAAGAGGAAGAAGACGGACGTGAATAGTGTTTTTATATTAAAATATTAGGTTAAATTAATCATTATTTAATTGGCCCGCTTAAGCCCGTTTTGGTCCGAACTCCGATTCAGGTCCAACGACTGTCGTTCATACCATTTAGCCCCCATTCCGAACTCATCTGGATATGTCTCATCAGCCCACGAGATCGTCTTGGCCTTCGTTTTTCAGTTTTAAATATAAATCATTATTTTAAATTCAAACATACGCAGAAATTCACCGAGGTCACAAATTAACTTCAAAAATCCTCGAAAAATATATTTAGCTATGTTTTGATGCTGTGGCCTTATGAAAATTAATTTCGTTCAATTCTGAGCCCGTATGAATTTTTAATGAATTTTTAAAGTCAAAAATTTGCCCGTTTACACTGAAAAATCAATTATAATTATATATTAATTCCAAAAATTACCAAAAAATCATTTTTAGCTTTGTTTTGATGATATGAATCCAACAAAATTTATTTCGTTCGATTCTGAGACTTTTTGAAAAATGGCTATTTTCAAGGCGAATATTTTTAATATTAAAAATACATTTTTAAACAAATAATTTCTGAAACTCAAAATATATAAGTGTTTACTGTTTTTCAATGCAGAAACGTCATTCAGAAACCAATGGAAGTGGTTTCGAGTTCAAATTCCTACATATGTGAAAAGTAGCATTTTTGTCCTATGCAAATTACCCACCGACCTTTCTAAAAATTGAATTAGCCATAACTTTTGATTTCCGCTATGAAATTTCGATTTTTCGGATTCGTTGGAAAGATATTTTTAAATAGATTCAAATATTTTTGGTTTCACTAAAATCCGTTAAATTTTGCATCCTGTATGGTTAGTCAAAGTTCAAGTTTGACTTTTCAAACTACCGCGCTATTACTCGCTCTTTTTATAATTAAAATTAAATTTTTTCGTTTTAACTTCGATTAAAATAAATAAATCATTAAAAATACTTTAAATTCGTTAAAATAAAAATTTTAATTTGGCCCTAAAATTCTGGGTCGTTACAATCTCCCCCACTTAAGAACTTTTCGTCCTCGAAAAGGAGAAAGAGAAAGAAGAAAGAGGATAAGAGAGAGAGAAAGCCAAGCAACGGCTCATAAAAAAATGAATAGAAAGAAACATGGAGAACGTAACTTATTCTAGGCGTACCTTTAGAGACAACAGGCTTTCCTCCTCCTTCAGTAGAAGCTGGCACTGAAGAAGTTGGTCCTTTCGCTCCTTTATACACATGGGCCACTTGAGCATCGCTACTTCTCTTAGTCTTCTTCGAACGTATGATCAAGGAAAGAGTCAAAACAATGGTAAAGGTGATTCTAAGGGATAGAGAAGATCGAAGGATAAAGGAAAGGGTGATGATAAAGTGACTGGCTATTATGTATCTTATGAACTGTTCGCCATAGAATATAGTGATTCTAGGTAAACGAACTATTATAAATATGTTGTACTCCGCTTTGTAAACCAAAGCTCTGATACCAACTGTGAAGACCCCAAACTTCCACGAGTGAAAGCAGGAGAAATCATTTTCGGAATACAACATAAATACAATAAAACAGAACACAGATACAATATAGCAAAGGAGATTCATAGAGTAATAACATTATAGCAGCGGAAAAATATAATGTCATCAATCACAGAAATTCCACAGTCACAGAACTAAGATTATTACAACAAGTTTGCAGAAAGAAATAAGTTTGATGTCTAAAAAGAAAAGAAAAGATGCCAATAGAAACAAAAAGTCTTCAAGCTCCAAGTCATCACCTCTTCTCCCAAGCAGAATCCAAGAGAGAGAAAATAAGCAGCTACAAAGAAAAGCTCCAAGCAAGGAATGAACCTGTCTACTTGGCTACCCGTGTGTAAGAGAGGGCACCCAAGTTTGCAAAAAGGTGAAACAAACTATGGGTCAGTCGTGGGACTGGTGTGAGAATTCTGAAGTAAAATAACTAGTAAATATAAGGCAAATCCAAAAGACCACGCCGCTAACGCGGAACGGGTTTACTCTAATGGATTGTCGTGCATAATTTAAAGTGTCATAACAAATAAATGAGTACATCGTAAACAACGCAATGCTTTTTTTTTTTTTGGAAAAATGGAATCACCATAAGACCCAAGTCCCATCACACAATGCAACGCACACCAGAGGATAGGGTTTTACCTTATGGTGATTAAACATGCTAAATACGGCAAATACGCATCTAATATTATTATTAGTGTATATGAAAACATTTCAAAGTAAATGTATCAATCTTAGGAAGCATAGGTACCATATACTATGCCTCCGTACTAGTAATACAATCAAATTCGTCGGTTCGTATTTGGATTTTGGTTTCCATCATGAGTCTAGGCTAGAGCGGAGCTCCTTACCGATTCGAGACACTCTAGCTAATGTCTCAGGATCCCCCGCAGTGAACCCTTGGAAATGGCAGGGCCGGTCCTCTCATACAGCTTTGAGGATTAGTTATTCCTAAGCACACGTTTCCCGGTCCTATAGGACCTATCCGAGGCGCCTCATTCCATCATCCACATAAGTAAAATGTCAGGCCTTGTCAAACCCAAACACCACTTCTAGCTAGAAAGAAACGTGCTGCTCTCCCTGCGTTCCCTTCGCCCGTTTTAGACTCTACCGGTTTGTGAGGCTCGTGAGGCTACGTAATACACAAAGCTCTGCTTATTCAAGCAGTGCTTTGATCGTCACCACAAGGTTCTGCTTTTCAACAAGAAACCCTGATCATTGCATCTTAGTATGCCACACCGTCACTCCCTACCATACCATTGCTTCTCCATCAATACATAAATGGGTGTTAAGTAGAGAATAAATTCTCCACCACCAATATTTATATATTAACAGAAAATCAACAATAAGATATATAACGAAGTACGCTGTCAGACACACCATCCATTTAAACTTATGCTCTGGGTCTGAACGAAAGTCAAATCCGTGAAATCAACGCGTACGTCTGGGCAATGACCTTGACCCATGAATTGGTAGCAAGTCAATTCAGGATCTCGATCGCTGTCCATTCGAGGGAAGATTTACGGTCTTCATACGTCGTCTTCTTACTTCAATTTTTAACGCCGCTGGATTAATTCGAGATGAGAATATCTCGGACTTCCCAAACAATCCTCGTATATATATACATATATATATTTTTGAAAATCCTTCTTATTTGTTAATAATTATTTTTATTAACAATTCATTCTATTTTAATTATTTAAAATAGTCAAACTTCTTATTTAACGATGAATTCTCAAAATCATATTTTTATTTACATTAATTAAAATGTAAACTTTCATTACATATCGCATTCTTGTTTTCTTTACATTTAATAAAATGCAAACTTGCAATTACATGTCACATTCTTACTTATTTACAATGAATAAAATGTAAACTTGCATTTACATGTCGCATTCTTATATATTGTCATCAAAAATAATGTTAACTCATTCTACGTTGTAATCCTTCTTTAATGTTAATCATTTAACATAAAAGTTAACTTCCTACGATGTAAATTACATTTAATTTACATTAAGATAATGTAACTCATCCTATGTTAAATTACCTTTTAATTAAAATAATATAATTCAATCATACGGTCAATTCTCTTTAATTTTCATTATAAATAATGTAACTCATCCTACAGTTAATTCTCTTTTTAAATGCATTTTTAATTTCAATTACATTACAATGAAATTTTATTTTACGATGGAATTCCCTTTCTATTCACATTATAAATAATGTACACTTCATCTTACGATGTAGATTACCTTTCTATTTAACATAAAAATAATAATAATGTACATTTCCTACGATGCATTTTTCTCTTTTATATACACTATAAAATAATGAACATCTTATCCTACGGCATAAATTTCTTTTTATATTAACATTTAAAAAATATTAATTACATCCTACGGTGAAATTACCTTTATTACATTAACATTAGCAATGTTAATCTCATCATGCTATGAATTTCAATTATATTATACTTATAAAATAATGTAAATAGCATTCGGTGGGTTTCTCTTTTTATTACGTTAACAAAAATGAAATTTTCCTACGATGAAAGTTTTTCTTATTTTTAACATTTAAAGATGATGTTAATACCATATGGTGTAGATATTTTTATATTAACATTAAAAATATGTTAATCAATCATACGATGAATCCTCTTGTAAAATAACATTGTAAATGATGTCAAATTTACATACACTTCATTTTCTTTTTAATAACATTGAAAATAAATGTATATGAATCCTATGATTAAATTATCCTTCTTGACATACGGTGCTTTTCTTATTTATTAACATCAAAGATAATGTTAATATTACATATGATGCTTTTTCTATCTATTAACATTAAAGATAATGTTAATATTACATATGATGCTTTTTCTATCTATTAACATTACAAAAACACTATTTTCACATGCAATGCATTTAATATTTTCTAACATGACAAAATATTATTTACATACAATGCATTTGATACTTTTCTAACTTGACAAAAAATCTATACATACAATGCATTTTATCTATATTAATATTAACAAATATGCTATTTTCATACAATGCAAATATTTCTTATTTATGACAAATATTGTTCATTTCATATAATGCCATATTCTATTTTATAGTGAACAAAAATATAGTCATTCACCTACAGTGCTTTCTTCTTTTTATATAATGAACAAAATATATTCATTAACATACAATGGTTTATATCATAGCATACACATACGGTTCATGTCATTCTTTACATTTGTCAAAATGTATATTTTGTTGCTAACTTTACATTGACAAAATGAATTTTTGTTGCTAACTTTACATTGACAAAAATGATTTTTTGTTGCTAACTTTACATTGACAACAATGAATTTTTGTTGCTAACTTTACATTGACAAAAACGAATTTTTGTTGCTAACTTTACATTGACAAAAATGAATTTTTGTTGCTAACTTTACATTGACAAAAATGAATTTTTGTTGCTAACTTTACATTGACAAAAATGAATTTTTGTTCTAATGTCATGTTTGCATTGTGAAAATATACTTATTTCGCTAATTCACTCTTAATACACAAAAATGTATATTTTGTCTAATTCTTCTCAATGCAAACAAAATGCTAATTTTGTTTATTCAATCCAATGCAAACAAAAATGTGAATTTTGGTTTTCATTCTTTTCTTTGAACAAAAATGTATATTTTGTTCCTTTTTCATCTTATAAACAAAAATGTATATTTTTGTTCTTATTCATTTCTTTAACAAAATGTAAATTTTGTTTTCATGTATTTCTTTAATCAAAAGGGAGTATTTTTGTTCTTTTTCTTCTTTTAAAAAAAAAAAGTTTTTGTTCTTATTCTCTTTTTTATAAACAAAAATAAGTTTTTTTTTTGTTCTCCTACTTTTTCTTACCGCAAACATCATTCAACAATATATGGAACTTCAGTACGGATCTAGCATAACATGAACAACAAACATATCACAAGCAACCATCAACAATTTAAACGAGGAAAAATCTCATTTTTTCCTACCGATCTATGTTTTTAATTAACAGGTCTATGATAAAAAAAATAACGGATCTAAAATCATAGAATCACAACAATTTGAATCCATCCCATAGCAACATTCATCACAAATCTACTTGTTTGATGTTCAATTACACATAGCACAACAATAATAATAATTTAATTAATTAAATTATATTAAAAATAAATTCTCACCTTGCTTGATTCTGAAAAGACGACTCAGGTTCAATCAGATTCGGTGTTCGTATTCAATTTGATTCTAGATCTGGAATGATTCCATTGCAAATTCATAGAAAAAAATCAAATTCAGGCTTTTAACAACTGGCTGTGTAACACTTAAAAGCGTGGGGAAATCTGAAGCAAAAATTACCTTAGAACGTTCAAAACTTTAAATCAGAAAATCAGGAGCTACAGGCGATGGATTTGGACACCGTTTGTTGGAGAAGAACCGGGGAAGAGAGGCCGACTTGCGCCGGGAAAGGGGAGAGGTGCGCACGCACCAGGTGGCGGCGGCGGGGGCGTTTTGGGCGCAGGTTGAGGGTGGTGGTGGCGGAGATTCGGGCGACGGTTCGAGGTGATTCTTGTCGTAGATCGTAGGGCTCGAGAATCTCTTCGAAACGAGTATATAAGTATGCGATTTTTCGTTGAGAAATGAGTGAGAAAACGGAGTTTGAAATTCTGAGTAGTGATGGGTTTCGGCGGATCAGCAAAGAGGAAGAAGACGGACCTGAATAGTGTTTTTATATTAAAATATTAGGTTAAATTAATCATTATTTAATTGGCCCGCTTAAGCCCGTTTTGGTCCGAACTCCGATTCAGGTCCAACGACTGTCGTTCATACCATTTAGCCCCCATTCCGAACTCATCTGGATATGTCTCATCAGCCCACGAGATCATCTTGGCCTTCGTTTTTCAGTTTTAAATATAAATCATTATTTTAAATTCAAACGTACGCAGAAATTCACCGAGGTCACAAATTAACTTCAAAAATCCTCGAAAAATATATTTAGCTATGTTTTGATGCTGTGGACTTATGAAAATTAATTTCGTTCAATTCTGAGCCCGTATGAATTTTTAATGAATTTTTAATGAATTTTTAAAGTCAAAAATTTGCCCGTTTACACTGAAAAATCAATTATAATTATATATTAATTCCAAAAATTACCAAAAAATCATTTTTAGCTTTGTTTTGATGATATGAATCCAACAAAATTTATTTCGTTCGATTCTGAGACTTTTTGAAAAATGGCTATTTTCAAGGCGAATATTTTTAATATTAAAAATACATTTTTAAACAAATAATTTCTGAAACTCAAAATATATAAGTGTTTACTGTTTTTCAATGCAGAAACGTCATTCAGAAACCAATGGAAGTGGTTTCGAGTTCAAATTCCTACATATGTGAAAAGTAGCATTTTTGTCCTATGCAAATTACCCACCGACCTTTCTAAAAATTGAATTAGCCATAACTTTTGATTTCCGCTATGAAATTTCGATTTTTCGGATTCGTTGGAAAGATATTTTTAAATAGATTCAAATATTTTTGGTTTCACTAAAATCCGTTAAATTTTGCATCCTGTATGGTTAGTCAAAGTTCAAGTTTGACTTTTCAAACTACCGCGCTATTACTCGCTCTTTTTATAATTAAAATTAAATTTGTTCGTTTTAACTTCGATTAAAATAAATAAATCATTAAAAATACTTTAAATTCGTTAAAATAAAAATTTTAATTTGGCCCTAAAATTCTGGGACGTTACATCGACCTTAGTGTCAACCTGCCTTGTGCAGGAAAATAAATAAAAGCTGAAGGCCTTCATCACCATTACATCTTTCCAGGTGCTCCCTTATAAGGAGCACAAAACCCACCTCCACCACCACGCTTTTCACCTCCCACCACTTCAAATCTCCACTATTTCGCACTAAATTACCTCCAAATCGAAGCTAGAAGTCTCCTCTACCCAGATCTATACCTTTCCCCTCTCAATTCGAGCTTAATTCGCCATGGCGGACCAACCTTCCCTTCTTGTCTCTTTTCCCCAACTTACGCCTCAAGAAATCGCTTGGTGCAACACTCAGAGAGATATAGTCGAGGTGTACGTCAACACCGCAGGTTTGAATTTGTTGTTAGGCCGTCCAGTTAAGTTTGGTGATTTTGTTGGAACACCTTTGGAGGGTTTATTTGCGGAGGCGCGTTTAATCTCAATTTTGGATGTTAATACAGTTGAGCGAAAGGGCTACAAGAGGTTAGTAATACTTTTTGATGCTAATTTAGAAGTGGGGGTAAACAATGAGGGTTTGATTACATATAATTCGGATGTAAAGGGAACCATCATTAGTTTCAATGAAATACAGTTTGGGGAAATGTTGAATATCCGTAGTACAGGCCACGAGTTAGGAGATCTTGAGATGACTGATTTGGCTGTGTGGCATCAGATTTTCTACGTTGAGTACGAGAGGATTTGGGATTATACCCATCTACGTCCGTTAGCTAGATTTGTTATTTGGATTTTATAGTATAATATTGTTGGACAGACTGGTGGATTTGATAGGATAACACAAATCCTTAAACGAGCCACGTATGCTATTTTTAGGGGTATTCAGATAAATTGGTCTCGCACTATCCTACAGTATTATGACTCTACTAGAGAGGCGAGGCAGTCAAACATTTCTTTTGGAAATTTATGGACCGTAGTTTTTACACGAAGCAATGTTCCTCTGCGAAAGGAAGGTTATTTATCACCTCCTTCTCATCCCTCCAGTATTATAGATTTGGCTGCACTGACGAGGATGCATATGCACCTACATGATTTATTAGAGCCTCAACCCATGGAGCATGATGGAGGAGATGAGGAGGAGGAGGAGGAACATGTACAGGCGGAGCATGTGCAGGAATCACAGGGTAGTGACTATCAGCCTGGACATGATGAAGAGCCCCATTATGTACTGCCGACAGGATCAAACCCATATCAGGCGGAGCAGGGTTGGGGCGGTGCTTGGACTTCCTAGGCTCCAGGATGGCGTACTTCCGGAACATCTGGGTGCGACCCTTGGATTTCCAGAGAGTCACACTGGAGGGTGGAATTGAGAACAGTTTCTGAGCAACAAACTCAGTTAGTTAGAGATCACCAGGACATCCTGAGGACACAGCAGGAGATGCTCCAAACGCAGGTAGAGTTGGGACAGACTCAACAGCAGATGCTATAGGAGATGGGCACCTCCTATGATAAGTTAGTGGCTGGGCTACAGGACTTGCATTTAGAGGTCAAGGAGGGGACTAGACAACTTACGGAGCATCTGGATAGTAAGATTGATGGTATAGAGGATCTCATTCGTAGTTTCTTCCAATAGGGACCTGACCTCTATTGCTGTATCAGTAGGGTAGTACCTTATTATGTAGTGTATGACTGTTTCTCTTTTATCTAGTTATAGTAATGTACTAGAATTTGCTGTGACATAATCTACGAATGTTTAATTAGAAAATTTTCTGTTATAATTTTCTCGGCATGTAAAATAAAAACATATAAATATGAAACAGAGAAAAACGAGAAATTTAAATTAATTAAACTATAATGCTAAAAGAAAACGGGAAAATATAGGTTTTTCCGTTAAATGCATAAGGATTAAGAATTTGGAAAATTAGATTTTTCTGAATTTTGAAATTTAGAAGTGATTGATAGGATTTTGGGCGTGGCAATTGGATGAACTACACTCTTATTTTATAAGGGTGTAGGAAAATTTGGAAGAAAAATATTTTAGAATTTTTCAAAAACAACCTTTTTATTCATATAGAACTGCAAGTATATTTAGGATGTGAGCATCTTGATTTGAGAAAGCGTTTTTGAAAGTTTGCATACATATAGGTGGTACCAATTTGGCATACGTGCTTTACTATGATGTGTTTCACTTTGCACATGTACACAAGGTTTGCAACAATTGAATGCACACATGATGGATGAATATTGCGAGGGATTATCTATTTTACTCTTGTCGAATTTCGGGGACGAAATTCTTTAAGGGTGGGAGAATGTAACACCCCGCATTTTTAATATAATTAAAAATGTGTGTGTGTGTGTGTGTATATATATATATATATATTCATAAATAGGAAAATAATGGTGATGTACAATGTGTATGTAGTAGAAATGAGAATAAAATAAGGATACTTAATTTAAATTTCAGGATTAAGTTAAACGGACATCACCATTTCATTCGTCTGGGAATTCTGCTTGGAATAGAGTCCAAGTTTGCGTAAAGCGGACTCCGTATGGATGAGTTATGGCCTTTAGAATGTTCAACTAAAATTTCAAAACAGTTCGAAATTCGACCCAGACAACTGGGCGGGAAATTTCCCGCCCATCAACTAGGCAGGTCGACCAGGAGGTCGACCTGGGGGTCGACCTACCCCCCTAGATCTGAGCAGTTCCATTCCTATGACGTGTTTTAATGTGTTGTATGAATCTGGTGGCTTCCAGGTCAATCCAAGGGCTCCAAAACACTCTCTACACCTATAAATACATAGCAAGACCTAACCCTAATTCATAACAATTCCATTGCTGAACTTTCAATTCTCTTAGCCGCCGCCTCTAAAACCTAAATCAAATTAGGAGTTCTTCATCAACAATTCAAGCTCTTCATCAATAATCAGAAAAGAAGATTTAATCAGCGTTCTATATCAACAACAAATCGTTTATTTATCCAATCCAGTCAATGTGAGTGGATTTGAACTATATTTGTTGTATAATATTGCCTCTATCGTTTACCGTTCCCCATAATGAATATGATAATAATTCAATAAGATCAGTTTTTTTTATGCCTACGTTTGAATTCTCTCTTTTTATCCTTTCCCTCTTTATTTTTATAACTAGGTTATCTCGAGCCTACGTCTATCATGGATTTATGCGTTTAAAAGAGGAACGAGAAATTATAAAAAAGGGAAAAGGGGTTGGTTTGAGTGTAATATTGTGAACGGAAGGTTTTGTATGAAATTATGGGCATAATTATACTGCGATGTTAGATTTATGTAAATTGTCATAATTGTAATTGGATATGGAATTGGTATAAACTTAATATTAACAACATGTAATTGGATAGCTTGGATTGGTAAAACTTATTTATGACTTGAAAAATATGTCTAGCAGGTGAATTGGATTATATGTATGAACGTGGGAATGTTGGGAGATATACATATACATATACATATATATATATATATATATATATATATATATATATATTGGGAAAATACTGATTATATGAAATTGGGTATAATTGGATATTTGAAATTGGCATGTTTGGGTATGAATAACATGGAATTGGTGAATTTGGCTATAATTGGATAATTTGGGTAATATGAAATTTGGCTAACTATTATGTAATTGGTGTAGTTAATGATAAATTGGAAATAGACATAGAAAAATGAAATGTAATTAAGTTGAATTTGGAACGCATGACATGAATTTGGGGTTTGGATGAAAGACGATTGTTAATGAACGCCTATGACACGAGGTTAGGTGCGTTTGTGGTGTAAGACTTCCCGGAATCGTCCGGCAAATCTAGCAACCACAAGCGGACGCCTAATGTGAGAGGTTAGGCGTAACGGTTTATGACATGAGGTTAGACGCGTTTGTGGTGTAAGACTGCCCGGAACCGTCCGACAAATCCAACAACCATAAGCGAATGTCTAATGTGAGAGGTCATACATCGTTGCAACGTAATAAATAAATTAAAAAACACTAACCATAATAAGACATGTGGGTGACATGGGTATGGTTAGAGGGTTAAGTGGATGATATAAATGACATGTAAAACATGACTAAGGCAGACTTAACCGTAGTAAGACATGTGTAAGACATGGAAACTATAGTAAAGGGGGTTAAGGGGGACATGGGTGACATGAGAAACAAAAATTTAGATATGCTTAACCAAATGGGACCCACAACGGTATTATAAATTAATTGAATTGGGTAAAGTTAAGTAACGGGTTAAGTGAAAAGGTTAAGCCAAATCCAAGATTAATGACAAAAATGGGGAATGATAAATAACCTATTATGAATAAACTTGAATGAGGCAAGAAAGGATAATAGGTGGAAATTATAACTTATGGGACAAGATAAGTTATAGGAAACGATAAGGAAGATGACATAACTTATATGTAAAGATATACTTAAATTAAATGGATTGGGAAGGAGAAATGTGAAATTTAAAATTATATAAGTTATATGAATGGAAAAGAAGTAAATTGGGATCATATATGTTGGTTGGGTTGAGTAATTCTCTGGGTGCCAATCTGATGTTGATTTCGGTCTTCGGGGCTGGTTTTAGGGGATTATTCTCCTAATCAGTATATATGTGGGATAAGGCATACTTAACTATGAATTAAGTATAACATGTTGTTGTAACCCTAAAAGGGAATAATTAGTGAAATTTGAAAATAACATGTTGTGGGCTTATTAACAGACGTAAGTGGGTTAAGTATAAATTGAATTAATAAGCAAGGGTAACTTGGTAAATACGAAAAGAAAGAAGCTAATGTGAATAACCAAGTTAAATGAGAAAGTTGGCGAGGTGGCATAAGCGTGAAATAAGTGGTTAGACTTAGGGCCTAATGACATATAAAACTAAGGCGCTTGAAGCAGTCCGTACGTTGTAGGATGAATAAACCAACGACGTAGATCATCACTGTGTCATAAGGCATGAGTTGAACGCACGTTTGTTATTTTGCCGGCTCCAATGGACTGGAAGGGGAAGCACGCGGCTTCTAAGACGTTAAGGGTTCTCCTAGTAGTCCTCTGTGTTGTGGAAGATGTTTCAGGCTGTGCCCGCAAAGGTTGGGTCTGCGCGTAACTACTAGGTGGGTGGGCCTTGACTGCAAGAATAATTTGACAGTCAGAATGTTGTATGAGGTGACGGAAAAGGTGATTCGGCAGCTGCCTCAACGGAGGTGGAGGGTCAGGACCAACAAGGATAGTAGGACGTCGAGTGCCTGTCACCACAGCCAGTAGGATGCGGAAGACTAGAGCTATACCCAAGATACCATTAACCATTCACTATCGCAGGACGGTGGTTGAGGGGAGACTCGTATGAATGTTTAGATTGTTTGCTTAGGGGCTTGTCGCTTAGCTCTCGTAGTCTTCACTAGTTAAGGGAGTGGCCGAAGTGGGGCCGTAGCCACCGTGGAAAACAGACCCTAGGGATATTTGTGCTAAGAGGCTCTTAAAGGCAGGCCTTACATAGATATGAGGAAAGCTCCCGGCCGAGTTCCGTATTTCTTGTGTAGCCCTGCCACGGAACTCGGGCACGCACACTGTAACAACCCGTATTTTAATAATATGTAATAACCATAAATCAAGGCAGAATTAATTTTTAAAATAAGAATCAAGGGAAACGGGTTATGCCATTGCGTTCGTCTCGAAATTCTGCTTGGAAACGAGTCCGAGTTTTCGAAAATCGGAGTCCGTGTGACCAAGTTATGACCCTTCGAAGTTTTCAGAAATTTTCAAGTTCAAAACAGCTCAGAATTTGAATTCAAATTTCGAATTCAAACCCCAGAACACACTAGGCGGGAAATTTCCCGCCCAAGACCAGGTCGACCTGGGGGTCGACTGTAGAGTCGAACTTCCCAGGACCAGGTTGACCATAGAGTCGACCTGGGGGTCGACTTGGTGAAAGAACCCATTTTTGAATCTGAGTTCGTTTTGATGTTTCTGGCCTCGTTTCTGTCTACATTCGTTGGCCTGACCCTATATAAACAGCCCCTAACACTAGTCTCTCTACACAAAATTCTCTCTGACCTTATGCTGCTCTAATTCTAGTTGAAAAGTTAGAGAAAGAGACTACTTCTTCTACGTCGAAACTACGTTAAGAGAATTGCTGATTTGGGGACTTTTATTAGGACTCGACTAAGCATATAAAGATTCAACATCGACTTTCTTTTTCTAATTCTCGAACCACGATCTGTAAGCCCCAGTTACTTTTAGATTTAAACTGTAAACATAATATAAATATGTTGTAAATTGAAATTGGACCTGTGTATGATGACTGTTTTACATCCATTCTTGTTCATCTTGGATCTTGACTTTTGGGTATATTACTATGACATTGATTTGGGGCCTATTCATGTTGTAAATTAAAAAGAAAAACCTCTCCTATTATCATGCCTGAAATGTTGAATCTGCTATTAGTCACATGTTTATGACTATCACCTTATGTCAACCGTTACCATGACTGTCACTTTATGCCAACTGTTATCTTGACTAGTACCTTATTTTGCTAGATTTGGAATCTTTATGTTTGAGGCCGATATTCCATATGCCAGTAATGTTGTAATCATTTATCTTAAGTTGTACCATGCTATGCTATTAATCACTTTTGCCACCTTATACTCGTCCCTTTTTATGTTATTCCCCAATTAGATTTTTTTGTATCGATTAGAGTTTACGTGCGATGGGAATACGATTTGGGTAGATTAGGTAAAACATAAATTAGCTTTGAACTTGAATATGAAAATTATTATAACTTGAACCTGTATATGGACAAGAACTTGACATGAAATTTACATGAAACCTGACATGAAACTCGACATGAATTTTGACATGAAAACTTGAACATGGACATGACACTTAGATCAACTTGAAAATGGCCAACTCGAGGTTGGGTTGAGTTTGCAGTGTAAATCTGCCCGGAACCGCCCGGCGAATCCAGTAACTGCAAACAATAGGATCCAATGTGGGTAGTTTGTCATATCGCACCTAGAACCCGAGGTTAGACTATGTTGTGGCGTAAATCTTCCCGGAACCGCCCGGCAAATCCAGTGACCACAACAACTAGTCTAATGTGAGAGGTTGGGGTGCATTAATAAATTAATGCCACATGATAGGGTTAAGTCATGAACCACTTGAATATACTTAACCAATTTGACACGATGATTTGATAGGGTTAAGTCATGAACCGCTTGAACACACTTAACCAACTTGATACATGATTTGGATAGGGTTAAGTCACGAATTTGAATGACAACACTTAACCCATTAGAAACCCTAGTTACGCGGTCCTTTTCAGCAGTAACCCACTTAGATGTATCACGATACCCTGGGACTAGGCAGGGTGGGGCACGTTTACTGGGCTGATTGTAAGCGACTAGAATGACGGCTGAGTAGGTGCGCCACAGTAGGTTCAGGCGGACTATGGTCGTGCACGTAGTTTGGAGTTGAAAAGGCAAGCATTGGGCACCTGTAGGTTTACACTGTGCATCTTTGATTCGTGTCGGTGGTTGGCACCCTAGGGCTTGATACACCCTAGGGTGGACCTAGCACAAGTGACTACATTTCGTGATTGGTCCGTATGACACAGACACTTGACGAGCTAGAACTTGTAGGGAGCCGATCGATTAGTAGATCGAACCTTAGGTCCCCGTAAGGGGTCAATTCATGATATTGCGCCAAGGGATCATTTCATGGTTAATACTTGACATGGGTTAGAATACTAGTACAGTTGGTGCAGCGAACCTTGAACATGCGATGTTATACTTGATATATCTTGTTATCTTAGTTTTTCATTCCAGACTTATCATCATCCTTATGCTTATTTTCAGTTTATACCTGTCTTGTTACCTTTACTATTTTTTATACTGAAAGTCACTAGGACTTACCATTCTTTATGACTGGCCTGTTTTCTTTCGCCCTTTTTACTTTCGTTCCCCCCCCCCGGTTCTCAGGGAGGAAACTCTAGCACTTAGCTTGGATATCTCTTGCTTTCTGTCAGCTCATGTACGGTTTGGTCTTGAGCTATGCTATGGCTGCACTTCTGCTATGTTTGGGGAAAATTTACTTTTGCTACTTTAACTTTACGCTTCTTTATCTAGAACTTGATGTAATGGAATAATTTGTACCTTGGATATATGAGGTTTTGACTCTTTTCTCAAAAGTAATAAAAATTGGGTTTTTAATTTCTACCGCTGCTTTATTTATGTTCTGCCTTGTGATATCTCTGTGTATGTTTACCTAGATAATACTCCACCAAAACTAGTGCATTCCCTTTGTGAGTGACCCTAGCGGAGGTGGGGTGTTACACTTGGTATCAGAGCAGAAGGTTACCAGACTGGACAAAAGTTTTAAAAACCTTCTAAAACTATTTTCGAAAATCGTTTATAAAGAAGCATTTTTCAATAAAAGTTTTATGTTTAAAAAGGCTATTCCCCAAAAGCCATTAGCACTTTCCTTTGTTTCCTCGTTTGAATCTTTTTCTTTTCGTTTTTCAGCATGTCTGATCTTAACCTTCCTGAGGGAGTACCCGTACCTGGATGGTTCCGAAGGTACTTAGAAGCTGGGGCCAACGGCGCAGGCCCGGCAGACATCCCTCCTCCTCCCCAACCCAGCGGCCGCGGTTCCTCCTCCTTCTGGTACCGCCTTTGCCAAGATATGCAAAGACTTTAAGCAATGGGCGGCAAGAACTTCGTTGGAACTGAAACCTTTGTTGAGGCACGAAATTGGCTAAAGGAGACTGAAGACTTATTTATTATCTTTGATGTGGAGGACCATAGGAAAGTTCAGTTGGCAGCATGGTTGTTAAAAGAGGAAGCTACATTTTGGTGGGAAGTCACCAACGCTTCCAGGCCAATTGAGACGTGGGCAGACATTAGAGAGAGGTTTGGGCATAAATTCTTATCGTCAGCAGAAGAGAACCTTCAGATGGAGAGGTTCCTAGCACTCAAGCAAGGGGACATGTCTGTTAGGGAGTACGTGAATAAGTTTAATCATCTTGCTCGATTCGGTTTGGACTTGGTTAACACGGCCCAGAAAAAGGCTGTACGCTTTGCCCGAGGATTGAATGAGCCACTACACAGTTTGGCCATAACTCATATACCCATGGGGGCGACCTTTGAAAGCTCGGTGGATATGGCTCTACTTCATGAGGAAGACAAGAATAGCAAGAAGGAGGTTAAGCCTAATGAAACTCAGAATAAGAAAGTTGACTTCAAGAAGGGAGGCAACAAGAATAACAAGAATAACAAGGGAAATAACAACAATACTAACAAACCACGTAAGACAAGGAAGTGCAACATTTGTGGTATTACAGGACATCTAGCTAAAGACTGTAGAAAGAAGAAGAGAAAGTTGGGTGAATGCTTTCATTGTGGAGATACTGGACGCATCAGCAAGGATTGCCCTAAGAAGCAAGGACAAGGGCAAGGGCAGACCCAGCGAGCAGGACCTTCTAGAGGGCAGTTGCATGCTCTCAACAACACTCCAGCTCTTGACCGAGGTAGTAATATTTCTGTAGAAAGCCTTGTATACATTTCTGACTTTCCTGTTCGAACCTTGTTTGACTCTGGCGCATCACATACTTTTATTTCTTCGGATATTGTTGAAAATCTGCACCTAAGTACTAGTCTAGTTGAGGATCCCGTTATAGTTTCAAATCCAATTGGGGGCTCCGCTCATTTATCTATGATTTGTGTGGATTTGAGAATTTCTATCTTAAGCGTAGAATTCACGTGTAATGCTTATGTTCTCGGATTTATGGGATACGGATTGATCCAAGGTATGGATTGGCTATCCAATTTTGGAGCCATTCTTGATTGTGAACGAAGGGTAGTGAGGCTCATGACTCGCCTTGGTAACACCCTTGAAATTTCCTGTAACCCTAAGGGTCCGGTCATGTTGTGTTATCTTGAATCTCTTGACTCGTCCATCGACAATTTGCAATCTGTAAGAGTGGTCCGAGAATATCCAGATGTCTTTGATGAGGTGAGGGGATTACCTCCTAAACGCGAGATAGACTTCCGAATTTATCTTGTTGATAATGCCAAGCCAGTTTCATTGTCCATTAGGCACATGGCCCCGCGAGAAAGAAGAGAGCTCAGTAAACAAGTTAAGGAGTTGCTTGAGAAAAATTTCATAAGACGAAGCATTTCTGAATGGGGTGCTCCAGTGGTATTCGCTACTAAGGCGGATGGTTCGCTTCGTCTATGCGTAGATTATCGTGAGTTAAACAAGCTAACTAAGAAAAATAGGCACCCACTACCAAGAATCGACGATTTGTTTGACCATCTTGTGGGAGCATCTGTTTTCTCTCAACTCGATCTAGCCACAGGACTCCATCAGCTTAGAGTGGCTGAGGATAGCATTGACAAAACTGCGTTTAGGACTCCAGATGGGTTCATTGATTGGCTCGTCATGCCGTTTGGGTTAACGAATGCACCCGCGTATTTTGTAGATTTGATGAGTAGGGTGTTTCGGGAGTTCCTTAACAAGTTTGTAGTGGTTTTCGTAGACGATATTCTGATCTTCTCAAAGGATGAAGAAGAGCATGCTAGATATCTCAAGGAAGTCATGGATACGCTTAGAGCACACCAGTTAAAGGCTAAGTTCTCCAAATGCAATTTTTGGAGGAAGGAATTCGGTTTCTGGGACATGTATTTTCTAAGTAAAGCATAGCCGTGGACCCCGCAAAGGTGGTTGCGGTGCAAGACTGGAAAGTTCCTAAGAACGCAACTGAAGTGAGAAGCTTTCTCGGTTTGGCAGGCTACTATAGGAAGTTCATTAAGGACTTCGCTAAGATTTCAGCCCCTCTTACTAGGTTAACAAAGAAAAACCTAGCGTTTGCATGGGACATAGAATGTGAGATTGCTTTTCAGAGACTCAAGAGAGCCCTCACCACAGCTCCAGTTTTGGCATTACCCGATGGAGGTAAGAGGTTTACCGTGTACACAGATGCATGTGGCACGGGATTAGGCGCAGTCCTAATGCAAGAAGGGAAAGTGATATGCTATGGGGGTAGACAACTTAAAGTTCGTGAGAAGAACTATCCCACACATGACTTGGAGTTGGCGGCGATCGTTTTTGCACTTAAATCTTGGCGCCATTATCTTCTTCGGGAGAGGTTCGAGCTGTATACCGACCAAAAATCGCTTAAGTACCTCTTCTCATAGAAAGATTTGAATCTGAGACAACAACGGTGGATGGAATTCTTGGCATCATACGACTTCGATTTAGCTTACCCCTGGCATGGGTAACGTGGTGGCAGATGCGCAAAGTAGGAAAAGGTTGACTTTGAGCCCCTTGTTTGTTGAAAGGAAAAGTCTAGAGTTTATAGCAACCTTTGATTTTACACCTGCTGTTGAGTCATTGACCGTTACGCTAGCCTCTTGAGTTAAGACCTACACTTCTAGATCAAGTAGGGACTTCACAGAAGGAAGACCCACAGATTATCGAAATCATGGACAAGCTGATTAGGGGTGAGACGTCAAGTCACCTCGGTAGGTATGCCATAGATGACAAGGGATGGCTAAGGCGTGATGGAAGGCTATGAGTCCCACAAGCGAGAGACTTAGTAAGGAAAGTTCTCGAAGAGACGCACCACTCAAAAATGATTATACATCCCGGAGGGGATAAGATGTACAGATATATGAAACGCATTTTCTTTTGGACTGGAATGAAAAAGGACGTGGTAGAGTTCGTTTCAAAGTGCATGGTGTGCCAACAAGTAAAGGCCGAGTCGAAGAAGCCCGGTGGGCTATTACATCCTTTGGTGGTTCCGCAATGGAAATGGGAGAGTATCTCGATGGATTTCGTGGATGGGCTGCCTAGGTCAAGGAAGGGAAATACTAGCATATGGGTCATAGTTGATAGACTCACGAAAAGTTCTCACTTCATTCCAGTGAAAAGCAAGAGGACCGCATCAGGGCTAGCGTCTATTTACCTTCGAGAGATAGTACGATTGCACGGGGTTCCTTCTAGTATAGTTAGTGATCGTGACCCGATTTTCACTTGCCAGTTTTGGAATAGTCTGCAAGAAGCAATGGGTACACGACTGAGCTTGAGCACGGCCTATCACCTGTAGATGGATGGACAAACCGAAAGGGTAAATAGGGTACTAGAGGATCTCCTGAGGCTATGCATTCTTGACTTTGGTGGTACTAGGGAAGACCATCTTCCTCTCATGGAGTTTGCATATAACAATAGTTACCAAGCTAGCATCAGAATGGCACCGTTCGAAGCCCTGTATGGAAGACCTTGCAAGTCACCAACTTGTTGGTGGGAGACGACAGACATGCTTATACTTGGGCCCGACATGATAAGGGACACTTCTGAGAAGATTGAGTTGATACGAAGAAGGATGAAAACGGCCCAAGATAGACAGAAATCTTATGCGGACAAGAGAAGGACAGACCTAGAGTTCGAAGTCGGAGACATGGTCTTTATAAAAGTTTCTCCTTTACGCAATGTAGTTCGTTTTGGAGCGGTCAGAAAGCTAGCACCAAGGTTCGTAGGACCGTTCCCTATCACTGAGAGGGTTGGGCGGATGGCCTATAAGGTAGAATTACCCGAGAGGCTGGCCGGAGTACACAATGTCTTTCATGTCTCGCATCTCCGAAAGTGCTTACATGAATCAGCCGAAGTGGTTGAGCCAAGCATCCTTGAAGGCGTAGAAGTGGAAAAAGAAGCAACATTGAGGCGTGTTCCGATTCGTATCTAGGAGCAGAGATCAAGAAGCTAAGGAATCGAGAAGTCAAGCTAGTTAAAGTTCAGTGGAGTGAAGCCCAAGAAGATGCAACTTAGGAAACCGAAGAGAAGATACACACGCTTTACCCATTTCTTTTTGAGGGTACATTCTCGATCTCTTTTTCCTATAAACTTGAAAACCTTTTCGTATCATGCTTTTACTACCTACGTTTGTCTTGTTATCTTCTCGATCTTATCTTGAGAACCTTAGGAAGAACCATATGGATGTAAACATGCGATTGAAACATGTTATGGTTGATGTTTGCAAATGGTTGCAAGTGTTTGCAAGTGATTGCTAGTGGATGCATGACACACATTAGGCACTAGATCGGCTCAGTCACATTTTCATGTTGCATATGCATGAGTGCTTATACTTGTACATGGATGGAACTTGTTATGCTATCACTTGGATGTTGCATATGAATGAATGTTTGTGCACTCATGTAGAGATTATAAATTATGTTAAGAATTTACATACATGTTGGATTCATTACACTAACATATTTTGCATTAAGGAGGTTTACTGAATCAGTAACCGACTGATCTTTTGCATTAGATAAGTACATATACACACACTTTCTGCATATGTTCATATATCACTAGAAATCTTTTAAGGGCAATGGTTGCCTGTGGATGATGCTTTGAGTAGATGGATGATTGGATGGTAACTTAGAGATTTCGTGGACGAAATCCTTTAAGGAGGGGAGAATGTAACAACCCGTATTTTAATAATGTGTAATAACCATAAATCAAGGCAGAATTAATTTTTAAAATATGAATCAAGGGAAACGGGTTACGCCATTGCGTTCGTCTCGAAATTCTACTAGGAAACGAGTCCGAGTTTTCGAAAATCGGAGTCCGTATTACCAAGTTATGACCCTTCGAAGTTTTCAGAAATTTTCAAGTTCAAAACAGCTCAGAATTCGAATTCAAATTTCGAATTCAAACCCCAGAATGCACTGGGCGGGAAATTTCCCGCCCAGGACCAGGTCGACCTGGGGGTCGACTGTAGAGTCAACCTGCCCAGGACCTGGTGACATAACCCATTTTTGAGTCTGAGTTTGTTTTGATGTTTCTAGCCTCGTTTCTGTCTACATTCGTTGGCCTGACCCAATATAAACAGCCCCTAACACTAGTCTCTCTACACAAAATTCGCTCTGACTTTATGCTGCTCTATTTCAGGTTGAAAAGTTAGAGAAAGAGACTACTTCTTCTACGTCGAAACTACGTTAAGAGAATTGCTGATTTGGGGACTTCTGTTAGGACTCGACTAAGCATATAAAGATTCAACATCGACTATCTTTTTCTAATTCTCGAACCACGATCTGTAAGCCCCAGTTACTTCTAGATTTAAACTGTAAACGTAATATGAATATGTTGTAAATTGAAATTGGACCTGTGTATGATGACTGTTTTACATCCATTCTTGTTCATCTTGGATCTTGACGTTTGGGTATGTTACTATGACATTGATTTGGGGCCTATTCATATTGTAAATTAAAAAGAAAAACCTCTCCTATTATCATGCCTGAAATGTTGAATCTGCTATTAGTCACAAGTTTATGACTATCACCTTATGTCAACCGTTACCACGACTGTCACTTTATGCCAACTGTTATCTTGACTATTACCTTATTTTTCTAGATTTGGAATCTTTATGTTTGAGGTCGATATTCCATATGCTAGTAATGTTGTAATCATTTATCTCAAGTTGTACCATGCTATGCTAGTAATCACTTTTGCCACCTTTTACTCGTCCCTTTTTATGTTATTCCCCAATTCAATTTATTTGTATTGATTCGAGTTTACGTGCGATGGGAATAAGATTTGGGTAGATTAGCTAAAACATGAATTAGCTTTGAACTTGAATATGAACATAATTATAACTTGAACCTGTATATGGCCAAGAACTTGACATGAAATTTACATGAAACCTGACATGAAACTCGACATGAATTTTAACATGAAAACTTGAACATGGACATGACACTTAGATAAACTTGAAAATGGCCAACTCGAGGTTGGGTTGAGTTTGCAGTGTAAATCTGCCCGAAACCGCCCGGCGAATCCAGTAACTGCAAACAATAGGGTCCAATGTGGGTAGTTGGTCATATCGCACCTAGAACCCGAGGTTAGACTATGTTGTGGTGTAAATCTGCCCAGAACCGCCCGGCAAATCCAGTGACCACAACAACTAGTCTAATGTGAGAGGTTGGGGTGCATTAATGAATTAATGCCACATGATAGGGTTAAGTCATGAACCACTTGAATATACTTAACCAATTTGACACGATGATTTGGTAGGGTTAAGTCATGAACCGCTTGAACACACTTAACCCATTTGATACATGATTTGGATAGGGTTAAGTCACGAATTTGAATGACAACACTTAACCCATTAGAAACCCTAGTTACGCGGTCCTTTTTAGTAGTAACCCACTTAGATGTATCACGATACCCTGGGACTAGGTAGGGTGGGGCACGATTACTGGGCTGATTGTAAGCGACCAGAACGACAGCTGAGTAGGTGCGACATTGTAGGTTCAGGCGGACTATGGTCGTGCACGTAGTCCAGAGTTGAAAAAGGCAGGCATTGGGCACCCATAGGTTTACACTGTGCGTGCTTGATTCGTGTCGGTGGTTGGCACCCTAGGGCTTGATACACCCTAGGGTGGTCCTAGCACAGGTGACTACATTTGGTGATTGGGCCGTATGACACAGACACTTGACGAGCTAGAACTTGTAGGGAGCTGATCGATTAGTAGATCGAACCTTAGGGCCCCTTAAGGGGTCACTTCATGATATTGGGCCAAGGGATCATTTCATGATTAATACTTGACATGGGTTAGAATACTAGTACAGTTGGTGCAGCGAACCTTGAACATGCGATGCTATAATTGATTTATCTTGTTATCTTAGTTTTTCATTCCAGACTTATCATCATCCTTATGCTTATTTTCAGTTTATACATGTCTTGTTACCTTTACTAGTTTTTATACTGAAAGTCACTAGGACTTACCAGTCTTTATGACTGACCTGTTTTCTTTCACCCCTTTTTCTTTCGTCCCCCCCCCCCCCCAAGTTCTCAGGGAGGAAACTCTAGCACTTAGCTTGAATATCTCTTGCTTTCTGTCAGCTCATGTACGGTTTGGTCTTGAGCTATGCTATGGCTGCACTTCTGCTATGTTTGGGGAATAATTTACTTTTGCTACTTTAAGTTTACGCTTTTTTATCTAGAACTTGATGTAATGGAATAATTTGTACCTTGGATATATGAGGTTTTGACTCTTTTCTCGAAAGTAATAAAAATTGGGTTTTTAATTTCTACCGCTGCTTTATTTATGTTTTGCCATGTGATATCTCTGTGTACGTTTACCTAGATAATACTCCACCAAAACTAGTGCATTCCCTTTGTGATTGACCCTAGCGGAGGTGGGGTGTTACACACACACGATGGGTGTGCGGGTTAGGCATCGAATACGCTTGACGATACGTACGTGGGAAAGTCTATATACAACCATGTCTGCTCTGGGTGGTGTATCGTAGACTAGAGGGCATTACTCGATAATGGCAGTCGTTATGTTTACATAATATAATTATAGTAATCCTATGCGGGTGTAGTCTTGTATTATACATAAGAGGAATGAATGTTACTATGACATAGGATGGGGGACTGCGTATATCACTGCGATGATACAGGGGAGACCGTGCAAGTGGGATACCATAGGGTATACCTCCATGTGGGGTAGCTACATATACATTATAGTAGGTTAATCTACTAGGGAGTAGATGGGTGCGACGTGTGTGTAAGCTTAATAAATAAGAAAATGTAATCGAACGGTATATGCAGGATTATTCAAGAAGTGTAGTTTAAATTCATTCACATAGAACTTATGTTCTGACCCCCTCCTCATAACATTCGCAGGTTAGACAAAGACTTATAGCTTTGGGGATACTGATTTAGCAGTATTGTGAATAAGGTAAAGCTATGTTTTGAATATATTATATTTTATTCCTTCCGTTGTGAGGTGTTTTCTGAACTCTTACATATCTCTTTTCTCTATCTTTTTCTGCAGGATACTAGAGCAACCAACTTGGGTTTCGGTAAATTGGATTTTTGAAAAAAAAATCGGTCCATCGGAATCTGGGTTGTTACATTTGGTATCAGAGCGTAGTTTTAGTTTTCCTAGGAAAAATTATGAGTGAGCATATTTGTATTTTTTTGAGAAAAATATAAATATTATATGTATATAAATATATAAGCCTAGGTTAGTATAGGAGCCCACTTGAGAAATAGATCTGGAAAAAGAAAATAAGATTTTACCCCCTACACTAAAAAAAATGGAGATTAGGAAAAAACATTTGAACTTTTAAGAAAAAGCAAAAAAGTGTACATAAAAATGGATATTTAATACTTCATGTTCCTCTTAAGTTTCTATTTTATGGAACTTGAACATGTGCAAGAAGAATAGACAGTCGCTAGTAACCATCAAGAAAGAAGACAGAGAAAGGCGGAACGAAAAATGAGTGAAGTGAAGTGAAAAAAAATAGGTCGACACTTTTATCGACCTGCCTATAGGGAGGTCGACCTGGGTGTCGACACTTCCTTGTGCAGGAAAAAAAATAAAAGGCTGAAGGCCATCAGCTCCGTTCCATCGTTCTATGTGCTCCATTACAGGGAGCACGAAACCCACCTCCACCACCACATTATTCACCTTCCACCACTTCAAATATCCACTATTTCGCAATAATTACCTCCAAATCGAAGCTAGAAGTCTCCTCTACCCAGATCCATACCTTTCCCCTCTCAATTCGAGCTTAATTTGCCATGGCGGACCAACCTTCCCTTCTTGTCTCTTTTCCCCAACTTACGTCTCAAGTAATCTCTTAGTGCAACACTCGGAGATATAGTCGAGGCGTACGTCAACACCGCAGGTTTGATGTTGTTGTTAGGCCATCTGGTTAAGTTTGGTGATTTTGTTGGAACACCTTTGGAGGGTTTATTCGCGGAGGCGGGTTTAATCGCAATTTTGGATGTTAATACAGTCGAGCGAAAGGGCTACAAGGGTTAGTAAGACTTTTTGATGCTAATTTAGAAGTTGGGGTAGACAATGATGGTTTGATTACGTATAATTCGGATGTAAAGGGAACCATCATTAGTTTCAATGAAATACAGTTTGGTGAAATGTTGAATATCCGTAGTACAGGCCATGAGTTAAGGCATCTTGAGATAACTGATTTGGCTGTATAGCGTCGGATTTTCTACGATGAGTACGAGAGGATTTGGGATTATACCCATCTACGTCCGTTAGCTAGATTTGTTATTTGGATTTTACAGTATAATATTGTTGGACAGACTAGTGGATTTGATAGGATAACACAAATCCTTAAATGAGCCACGTATGCTATTTTTGGGGGTATTCAGATAAATTGGGCTCGCACTATCCTACAGTATTATGACTCTACTAGAGAGGCGAGGCAGTCAAACATTTCTTTCGGAAATTTATGTACCGTAGTTTTTACATGAAGTAATGTTCCTCTGCGAAAGGAAGGTTATATATCACCTCCTTCTCATCCCTCCAGTATTATAGATTTGGACGCACTGACGAGGATGCATATACACCTACATGATTTATTAGAGCCTCAGCCCATGGAGCAAGATGGAGGAGATGAGGAGGAGGAGGAACATGTACAGGCGGAGCATGTGCAGGAACCATAGGGTGGTGACTATCATCATGGACATGATGGAGAGGCCCATTATGTAACGCTGGCAGGATCAGACCCATATCAGGCGGAGCAGGGTTGGGGAGGTGCTTGGACTTCCCAGGCTCCAGGATGGGGTACTTCCGGTACATCTGGGTGGGACCCTTTGATTTTCAGAGAGTCGGACTGGAGGACTGAATTGAGAACAGTTTCTGAGCAACAAACTTAGTTAGTTAGAGATCACCAGGACATCCTGAAGACACTGCAGGAGATGATCCAGACATAGGTTGAGTTGGGACAGATTCAACATCAGATGCTACAGGAGATGGGCACCTTGTATGATCAGTTAGACTGGGCTACAAGGCTTGCAGTTAGAGGTCAGGGAGGGGACTAGACAGCTTATGGAGCATCTGGATAGTAAGATTGATGGTATAGAGGATCTCATTCGTAGTTTCTTCCAATAGGGACACGACCTCTATTGCTGTATCAGTAGGGTAGTATCTTATTATGTAGTGTATGACTGTTTCTCTTTTATCTAGTTATAGTAATGTACTAGAATTTGCTCTGACGTAATCTACGAATGTTTAATTAGAAAATTTTCTGTTATAATTTGCTGGGCATGTAAAATAAAAACATATAAATATGAAGCAGAGAAAAACAAGAAATTTAAATTAATTAAACTGGAATGCTAAAAGAAAACGGGAAAATATAGGTTTTTCCGTTAAATGCATAAGGATTAAAAATTTGGAAAATTAGATTTTTCTGAATTTTGAAATATAAAAGTAATTGATAGGATTTTGGGCGTGGCAATTGGATGAACTGCACTCATATTTTTATAAGGGTGTGGGAAAATTTGGACAAAATATTTTAGAATTTTTCAAAAACAATATTTTGATTCATATAGAACTGCAAGTATATTTAGGATGTGAGCATCATGATTTGAGAAAGTGTTTTTAAAAGTTTGCATACATATAGGTGGTACCAATTAGGCATACATGCTTTACTTTGATGTGTTTCACTTTGCACATGTGTACAAGGTTTGCAACAATTGAATGCACACTTGATGGATGAATATTGCGAGGGATTATCTATTTTACTCTTATTGAATTTCGAGGACGAAATTTTTTAAGGGTGGGAGAATGTAATACCCCGCATTTTTAATGTAATTAAAAATGTGTGTATAAATATATGCATAAATAGGAAAATAATGGTGATGTACAATGTGTATGTAATAGAAATGATAATAAAATAAGGATACTTAATTTAAATTTCAGGATTAAGTAATGTGGACATCACCATTTCGTTCGTCTCAGAATTCTGCTTGGAATAGAGTCCAAGTTTGCGTAAATCGGACTCCGTATGGATGAGTTATGGCCTTTAGAAGGTTCAACTAAAATTTCAAAACAGTTCGAAATTCGACCCAGGCAACTGGGCGGGAAAATTCCCGCCCATCAACTAGGCAGGTCGACCCTAGGGTCGACCTACCCCCCCCCCCCCGATCTGAGTAGTTCCGTTCCTGTGACGTGTTTTAATGTGTTGTATGAATCTGGTGGCTTCCAGGTCAATCTAAGAGCTCCAAAACACTCTCTACACCTATAAATACATAGCAAGACCTAACACTAATTCATAACAATTCCTCAAGACGCCTCCGTGCTGCTGAACTTTCAATTCTCTTAGCCGCCGCCTCTAAAACCTAAATCAAATTAGGAGTTCTTCTTCAACAATTCAAGACCTTCACTAATTATCAGAAAAGAAGATTTAATCAGCGTTCTATATCAACAACAAATCATTTATTTCTCCAATCCAGTCAATTTGAGTGGATTTGAACTATATTTGTTGTATAATATTGCCTCTATCGTTTACCATTCCCCATAATGAATATGATGATAATTCAATAAGATCAGTTATTTTATTTATGCCTACATTTGTCTCTCTTTTTATCCTTTCCCGCTTTATTTTTATAACTAGGTTATCTCGAGCCTACTCCTATTATGGATTTATGCATTTAAAAGAGGAACGAGGAATTAAAAAAAAGGAAAAGGGGTTGGTTTGAGTGTAATATTGTGAATGGAAGGTTTTGTATAGAATTATGGGCCTAATTATACTGTGATGTTGGATGTATGTAAATTGTCATAATTGTAATTGGATATGGAATTGGTATAAACTTAATATTAACAACATGTAATTGGATAGCATGGATTGGTAAAACTTATTTGTGACTTGAAAAATAAATCTAGAGGGTGAATTGGATTATATGTATGAACGAGGGAATGTTGGGATATATATATATATATATATATATTGGGAAAGTACTGATTATATGAAATTGGGTATAATTGGATATTGGAAATTGGCATGTTTGGGTATGAATAACATGGAATTGGTGAATTTGGCTATAATTGGATAATTTAGGTAATATGAAATTTGGCTAACTATTATGTAATTGGTGTAGTTAATGATAAATTGGAAATAAGCATAGAAAAATGAATTGTAATTAAGTTGAATTTGGAACGCATGACATGAATTTGGGGTTTGGGTGAAAGACGATTGTTAATGAACGCCTATGACACGAGGTTTGGTGCGTTTGTGGTGTAAGACTGCCCGGAACCGCCCGGCAAATCCAACAACCACAAGCGGATGCCTAATGTGAGAGGTCAACGGCAAGAACTAGAGGCGTAACGGTTTATGACATGAGGTTAGACGCGTTTGTGGTGTAAGACTGCCCGGAACCGCCCGGCAAATCCAGCAACCATAAGCGAACGTCTAATGTGAGAGGTCATACATCGTTACAATGTAATAAATAAATTAAGAAACACTAACCATAATAAGACATGTGGGTGACATGGGTATGGTTAGACGGTTAAGTGGATGATATAAATGACATGTAAAACATGACTAACGTAGACTTCACCGTAGTAAGACATTTGTAAGACTTGGAAACTATAGTAAAGGGGGTTAAGGCGGACACGGGTGACATGAGAAACAAAAATTTAGATATGCTTAACCAAATGGGACCCGCAACGGTATTATAAATTAATTGAATTGGGTAAAGTTAAGTAACGGGTTAAGTAAGCGAAAAGGTTAAGCCAAATCTAAGATTAATGACAAGAAATGGGGAATGATAAATAACCTATTATGAATAAACTTGAATGAGGCAAGAAAGGATAATAGGTGGAAATTATAACTTATGGGATAAGATAAGTTATAGGAAACGATAAGGAAGTTGAGATAACTTATATGTAAAGATATACTTAAATTAAGTGGGTTGGGAAGGAGAAATGTGAAATTTAAAATGATATAAGTTATATGAATGGAAAAGAAGTAAATTGGGATCATATATGTTGGTTGGGTTGAGTAATTCTCTGGGTGTCAGTCTGATGTTGGTTTCGGTCTTCGGGGCTGATGTTTAGGGGATTATTCTCCTAATCAGTATATATGTTGGACAAGGCATACTTAACTATGAATTAAGTATAACATGTTGTTGTAACCCTAAAAGGGAATAATTTATGAAATTGGAAAATAACATGTTGTGGGCTTATTAACGGACTTAAGTGGGTTAAGTATAAATTGAATTAATAAGCAAGGGTAACTTGGTAAATACGAAAAAAAAGAAGCTAATCTGAATAACCAAGTTAAATGAGAAAGTTGACGAGGTGGCACAAGCACGAAATAAATGGTTAGACTTGGGGCCTAATGACATATAAAACTAAGGCGCTTGAAGCAGTCCGTACGTTGTAGGATGAATAACCCGACCAGGTAGATCATCACAGTGTCATAAGGCATGAGGAGAACGCACGTTTGCTATTTTGGCGGCTCCAACGGACTGGAAGGGGAAGCACATGGCTTCCTAAGACGTTAAGGGTGCTCCTAGTAGTCCTCTGTGTGGTGGCAGATATTTCAGGCTGTGCCCGCAGAGGTTGGGTCTGCACGTAACTATTAGGTGGGTGGGCCTTGACTGCAAGAATAACTCGACAGTCAGAATGTTGTATGAGGTGACGGAAAAGGTGATTCAGTGGCTGCCACAACGGAGGTGGAGGGTCAGGACCAACAAGGATAGTTGGTCGTCGAGTGCCTGTCACCACAGCCAGTAGGATGCGGGAAGACTAGAACTAGACCCAAGATACCATTAACCATTCACTTTCGTGGGACAGTGGTTGAGGGGAGATGCCGCATGGATGTTTAGATTGTTTGCTTAGGGGCTTGTCCCTTAGCTCTCCTAGTCTTCACTAGTTAAGGGCGTGGCCGAGGTGGGACCATAGCCACCATTGAAAACATACCCTAGGGATATTTGTGCTAAGAGGCTCTTAAAGGCGGGCCTTACACAGATATGAGGAAAGCTCCCGACCGAGTTCCGTGTTTCTTGTGTAGCCCTGCCACGGAACTCGGGCATGCACACACGATGGGTGTGCGGGTTAGGCATCGAATACGCTTGACGATACGTACGTGGGAAAGTCTATATACAACCATGTCTGCTCTGGGTGGTGTATCGTAGACTAGAGGGCATTACTCGATAATGGAAGTCGTTATGTTTACATAATATAATTATAGTAATCCTATGCGGGCGTTGTCTTGTATTATACATAAGAGGAATGTATGTTACTATGAAATAGGATGGGGGACTGCGTATATCACTGCGATGATACGGTGGAGACCATGCAAGTGGGATACCATGGGGTACACCTCCGTGTAGGGGTGGCTACATATACATTATAGTAGGTCAATCTACTAGGGAGTAGATGGGTGCGACATGTGTGTAAGCTTTGAGTGCTAATAACACGTATAACCTAATAAATAAGAAAATGTAATCGAACGGTATATGTAGGATTATTCAAGAAGTGTAGTTTAAATTCATTCACATAGAACTTATGTTCTGACCCCCTCCTCATAACATTCGCAAGTTAATCAGAGACTTATAGCTTTGGGGATACTGATTTAGCAGTATTGTGATTAAGGTAAAGCTATGTTTTAAATATATTATATTTTATTCCTTCCTCTGTAAGGTGTTTTCCGAACTCTGACATAACTCTTTTCTCTGTCTTTTTCTGCAGGATACCAGAGCAACCAACTTGGGTTCGGTAGATTGTATTTTTGAAGAAAAAAATTGGTACGTTGGAATCTGGGTTGTTACACGTTTTATCTTGTATTTGGAAGGATGAACTCAGTTCAACTTTAAACTAACTTTTGAAATTACTCTTCAAACTCGTGTGCTCTTTTTTATGGGTTTGGTTAATAGAAATTGTGTTTAGAAGAGAGACTGGGTTGTATGCTACAGAATGGTTTTCTGAAATAATGGAGGAAAAGATCTTGGCGGTTTACTAAACGTGGGCAAAATTGAATGATGACGGTGGTTATCAATGAAGAAAGGGGATTTTGAGAAGCTATCTGGTTACTGTTTGCAACATTGAGAAAATTTCAGATGCAGCACGTACGTAAATGGAAGCCATATCACTAACAAGCTATTGGAATTTAACTTTTAGTAATTTCGAAACATGGTCTAACTTTCGAAACATGGAGCATTTTATTCTGGGAAGCACATGTGGATTAGAATCAAATGACCTCATCATGGGTCCATCTTTATTTTATTTATGTATTTAGACTAGGGTTCTTTCTGTTTAGGAATGTTTGTTTAAGTTTTATTTTGGTTAGTATGCTAACCTTGTCCTGTACTTTTCTTCAAGTTAATATAAGCATTCAAATTTTCAATATATACATACATACATACATACATATATATATATATATGTATGTATGTATGTATGTATGTTGGCATGCATTCTTGCTTGTTGAGTTTACCACTTTTCCATATCACATTGTCCAGTTGCACTGTGTTTGAACTACTTTGATGTGCTTCCACTTGCTGCACATACATGCAACGTATTTTTCTGTGTTAATTATATGATGCTATATGCTTTGAAATTGTGGCTTGCATCATTTTGTGTTTGCTAATCCTGACTATTTGCATTCTTGAACCATGAGTTTTGGTATGTTGTACTGTGGCATTCAAGAAAAAACTTTTTGGCTTGAGCTTTCCTTGTTCATGTGCAATCCATGCTTGCTTATGTACATATATGCATATGTACACTTGTGTACATATGTATATATTTAAGTGACATGTGAATATTTTGTTGTTGTATCAGCCTACGCTTTATGTCAATTGTGTCACTGTGCATGCTTGGGTTTTGTACCTGTTCACAAGAAAAACAACTGTATACAAGTGTAAAAATATTTTTCTATTTAAATCAGCAGACCACTATACAATCTGTCATGGCTGGGCAAGATCAGCAGACCACAAATGTGAGTTGTTGTTGGTCTTGATCAGCAAATCACTATAGCTGTGTTGAGGCTGATCTGCAGACACTTGTTATTCGGTTGACCTTGTTGTATTTATAGTTAATCACTGTGAATATCACAAGCAATCTAGACACAAATAAATGTATATCGGACCAAGTCTAGAAAAAATGATGAGAAACACACTAATATTATGATGCAAATAAAATTTAAAATAAATTTATATTTGTCTGTAGATAATTCTATTTTGCTCCAGTTTATTCTGTGTGTTTCTGTGATAGGTATGCAGGCGACTGGACAGCATATTGAAGCAATTGAAGAGAAAGTGTGTCAGTGTGTGCATATGAGTCTGTACATGAAATTGTATATATAACTGAGTGAACCGAGTGAAATGTAGTGACGAATGTATGTATGATTGACAGTGTTATGCAATAGTGAACTGTACAATAGTGTAGTCAGAAAGTTGTATTATTACAAATATTGAAATAAAGTATTTATTGAATAAAAATATCGTTTGAATATTGAATTCTGTGTAATAATATTCTATTCAATATAAATATTTATTTATCAATGTGATGCAATATAGAATAGTACAGATACAATCACATTTATATAGCAATATATATGTTTGTTATCATCAAACAAAAATAATATTGTTATACTCAACAATCTCCCTCTTTTGATGATGGAAAACATACACAAAGATTTTGAAAGTGATAAATGTGTTTGAATATGAAATATAGAATCCCCCTATTTGTATGCTCCCCCACAACTGAACTCCACCTATATATGTGCATATGAGTGGGTTTAAAAACAACTGAATTTCCAATATTAAAATTATTCTTGAATTATTCACTCATCAATCAAAATCTTGACCATTCTCCCCTTTTTGTTATCATCAAAGAGCTAACCCAAATAGTGATGAATGTAGACTAGAAATATAAATTCAAATCAAGAGAGAGAGAGAGAGAGAGAGTATATATCATAAACCTCATTTAATCAAACAAAATCATAATATTCTTCAAAATAGAAGCAAGATTCACACTTCAAATGATGGATTTATGATTGATTTTATAAAATGGAGAGAGTTTTAAAACTTTAAATATACAAATATGAATTAAAAAAACTCAAATAAATTTTAAAATTAAGCACAACATGATTAAAAAAATAGCGATGGGATTTGGACTATATTTATAAATTCAAAATCAAGAGAAAGATTAAATATCGCATATCACAAAACAATCAAACAAACAAAAATCATAATATTTCATAACATAGTATCAAATTTCAAAATTCTGAAAATAGATCGATAAGTCAATTTTTACATAACAAGGAGGATTATATATACGTAATTTTTCCTTTTCTTTTTTTCCTTTCTTTTTCTTTTCTTTTTTTCCTTTCTTTTTCTTTTCTTTTCTCTTTATATTCTTTTCCTTTTTTTATTTTCTTTCCTTTTTTATTTTAAAAAATCACTAACTGCGCATAACCATAAGGGCTTTTAAATGGGGTCAACAGTAACTTAAATTATAAGCATTCTCTAACTATGCATGACCAAGAGGCTTTTTAAATGAGATTAGATTAACACTTATTATATAAATTTTCCTCATTATATAAAACCATAATGAATGATAGAAACATGGTAAAGATAGTGATAGTCATGAAATAAATCTCTAAATTAATCGTATTACCAAATATGTCCAACCGTACCAGGATTTTTGAAAAATTTTAGCGGTCTCTCATTCTGAAAAATAGTATAATCACATATCCATCACTAAAATTTTAAAACTGTACTTTCTTTAATGATATCCAAAAAATAATAATTAAACTCTCCACATTCTGTAAAACCATGATGAATGACAGAAAGATGATAGAAAAAGAAGATGATCATGAAATAAGAACAATATCAAAGATATTATAAAATCTGTCCCATCATCATGAGAATTTAAATAATATTTCCTCTTATTATGAAATATACTCTAGTCACAACTCATCATAATTTCATAAATCAAATATTAATTTTGATGAGTTCCACAATGGCTCAATTTGGTCAATAATTTCATTTTTTTGGAATAAATAATCAAAAATGATTTTAAAATTGAAAATATCAATTTCAAGAGGGATTCTGAAAGAACTATGCAAGTTGAAAATCAGTTTCAAAAATCAATCAGTTTAATGTGACATGTTTCAGTGCTTTTAAGACTAATACCACTTGTAGATCCAAATTGCCCATAATTACACTACAATGTATCACAGACACTGATCTTTCAACAAATCATCCAATCACCAAGCCTAGGAAAATAAATCTAGCAATTCAGTTTCCTTTATCAAAGTTGTAGACTATCAATTTTAGAACAAGATTCACAAGAGAATTTTTCAGAGCATCTTTAACAAACACAAGTGACAATCAATAATTCAAATCAATAACAAGTTATTTGAAACCACGTAATGATTTTTTTTTAAGATTTCAAATCCAAAAACAATAATCAATGAGATTCAAACTACCACTAATTACAAATGATTTCAAAATCAAATAGCAAACCTAGCCAAAAGACAATGAAATTATCATAACTTATCAAAAATAGTTTTCAAGTATTGTGTTGTAATGAGTGCAGTTTTTCAGGACTTTACAAGAAGAATTACCAGAAACTCAAAACAGAAAAGTTGTGTGAAATTTCATTAGCTTACCAGATTGTTGAAAAATTTAAATTTCAAATAATAGAGTTTAAGATATGTTCAGAATATCACAGCACTCCTAAAAATTCAAAGACCAGTCTACAAATTAAACTTCAAAAGAATTGTTGTTTTTCACCCATATAAGTTCAAAATCTGGAAATAAACAAAACATGAAAGTTGTAGAAAATTGAATCTAATTTCCAGAAAATCAAGAATTTTTCTATTTGATGTTAGGAAGCTCAAGAAATGTCAAAATTACTGTGGCAGTGTCAAACAAATCAATCGTAAAATAAAAGAATAAAGTAAAAAAGAAACATGAGTTTAGAGATCATAACTGACTTACAATTGACGACATGGATACTCAATCTAACTCGACAATTATGGCTAGGGAACTCTGAAATTTAGTTCAACAAAATCTTTGGAACAACTTTATTTTTATCTCTTTTGAAGTTGTTCCTTAGCCACCTTCGGTACCTAATTATTGATAACATCGAGTGGTCTAACAAAAGTTGTGAAACCACTCTTAACTTCATTTGAATGTTTTGGTACCCAAGCCCATTTATATAACAATCCATTGTAATTTATGAATGTAACTTTACGAACCCAAATTCTTTTAATCTTACTCGCATTGATCTTGTTATCTTTCGGGTTCCAAGCCCATTTAATTGGATTGTTCCTGAACAAGTTCTCATCCCGTTTGTGTTCAAAAAATCCTTCGACATTTTCAAAGTTCAAATTATCAATTTGATCTTTTCCAAAGCAATTTGAAGGATCTTTGAAATTGTTTGAATTTCTCTTTTCAACTTGATCAAATTTACTGAAATGGAGTCCATGTTTATTTTGAATAGTCATGATTTTTCAATAACATATTCAATGATTTTTCTCCGTTTGAATTTTTTTTCAAACTCAACTCAAGACTATTGATTTTAGATTTCAAAATATCATTCTCGTTTATTAGCTTAGAACAATGGTTGATGCCTATTTCTCTCTTTTCAATATCATTTCATTTTAAGATCGAATTTTCATTTTTAAGTTCCATAATTCTGGCCTTTAATCCAAGCATCTCCTTTTCAAAACATTGTTGTTTTTCAAATTCTAATTTTTTAAAATCCTTGAATTTTTTAATCTCACTTTCCAAATCGTGATTTATTTTAGAAATCTCAATCTTATTGTTTTTCAAAATCACATTTTCGTTTTCAAGAATTTTTAAAATCTCTTTCATCCCAAACATCCTTTTGAAAAGTCACTCAATTATTGCTTTTGAGATTTTTGAATTTATTGATTTCATTTTCAAGCTTATCCAAAATCAATTCAGTTTTCAACAAATTTTCTTTCTCAATAATTTTACGTTTGGAAATTTTAGCCATCTTAAAATTTTCATATTCCTTTTGTGAAAAAATGTTTTTCCTTTTCAGTTCAATCTTGTTTTCTTTTAAAATCAGAATTTCTTTTTCAAGCTTTTGAATATTTTCATTGAAATGAACTAATTTGTTTTCTGAATTCAAACAATTTTTGCAATTAGAGTTTGAATTTTTTTAACGCTTTCAAGTTTTAGTTCCAAAGCATCAATTTTTCCATTCAACTCAAGACTCTCAGATTTCTATTCTTCAATTTGAGACTCTCAAAAGATTTATTTAATCTATTACAAAGAAGAATTTAATCTTTAAATGTAAAATTATTTTTCGCATCATCCGCTAAGTCTCCACCATCCGATTCATCTTAATCATTATTTGTAAATCCTATTAAGTACATCTCTGAGCTTGAGTTGGCTGTTGAGGGTTTTAAGTTCCTATTGTCTTCTTTCATACATTGCATCGAGAGGTTTCCAAATTTTCTGTGTAGTTAAACAACGATAGATAAGGTTAAATTGATCAATACTAATATAAGAATATATAATATGCATAGAACGAGCATTGATAACAATGGTTCTTTTATCTAACATATCACCCATGTTTACAATAGTATCCTAATATTCAGGATTAGCATATTTTAAATTAAATTCCATTTTTAATTTCCAATTAAAAAAACCTGTTCCATTAAAATAACTTGGAGTTTTACAAGAAATATTCTTGCTGTATTTACAACTAGGAAAATCACTGTTAGGGTAATCCATGACTCTAGGATTAAAAAATTACCTGCTTTGATACAACTTGTAGGATCTAAATTAACCCTAGAAGGGGGTGAATAAGGTTTATTGCATTTTTGCGAAATATAAAAATTATCACAGCATAGATTATAGAAGATAAATAAATACAGAAAATAAATGACACAGAATTTACCCAGCTTCAGCAAACCCTTGCCTACTGCTGCATTCCCTAAGGTTCCCACTTGATATTAAAACAATATCTACGCTTACAATCCTCTGTAAACTTGTGACACTTGCTCCCAATTGTTCTAATCCTAAGCTCAAAACCTTGCACTGATCTCGAACCCTAAGATCAGATTTTCCCTAACTATAACCCCTATAGCTAGAACCCTATTTTAAAGACAAACTAGAAAATAATAGAATTGTTTACAAAAAAATAAACTAAGTTAAAACAAAAAATACAAAACCCTTTAGCCTAATTAAGCATAAAAATGTCGGCCTCCCTTCTGTATTTGTTTTGTCAAACTTGTCATCTTCTTCCTTTTTCTTCAATGGTGATTGAATGAAAAAAGGGTTTTGCTCCTCCTTGCAAATCGCGACTTCAACCTTGATTTGAATTTGTTCTCTTATGGCTCTGATTACTTGATGCTCCTTGTCGAATGATTTGGGATCTTCTTGTGAACGAGACTCCGATAGTATGTGAGTATCTCTAATTTGTTTTTCTCGATTGATTTGCTTTTGGTTCTCTATGCCTTCCTGTGATGAATTAGTGATGTTTTTATAGGATTCAACCCCTTATATTCCTCTGATTTCATGTTGATTTGGGCATGATATTTTTCTGATTTCTTCAGATGATTTGTTGGAAATTTGATTTGATATTTTAGGCAAGTTTTGAATTGCCCTCATCCAAAAATGAGTGATTTACTGCCAAATATAAATGCTTGAGCTTTCCTATATTATTTGATCCAATTTCTGAAAATTTTCTTGCCACATATACAAGATCCCATATATATTCATTTGTGTGACGACCCAACTTCCAACTGCCTCGAGCCGATGTTTAAAACAACTCCAGACTTTTGAAAATCGGACTCGCTGGGGTAATATGCATCAGAACAGAATAAAAATAAACTTTTATTACTCAACTTTGATTACAGCAGAGTTTACATTACCAGAGTTGCAATAAATTACACAGCGAAAAAGAAAACGACAGCGAAAGAAACAATACAACAAAGCAGAATAAATCTAACTCTAGCTCGAAGCTCCAACCCAAAAGCGCCCCAAATCTTGCTCCAAGGATCTATAACTGTAAAACTAAACCACTAGCTGCCTATGTGAAAATTTATAGGCACCCAGAGTTTAGGAAGGAACAATAAACTCTAGGTCAGTCATGGGTCTAGTGCGAGAACATAAAATATTTTGCTTTATATTACGGTAAATCACAGGACCACACCGTATAATACGGAACAGATTTTCTCCTATGATTACCAGTGCATAAGTCGTACATGAGTTTCAAAAATGTGACTATTATAAGGCTTGCCCCGAACACACCAAACAATAAATGCAAACGCACACATGAACGAGTTTAAGCCTTATAATGTCAAATCCATGATATATGTCGATGGTGTATTTTATTACTACCAGTAACCCTTTAAAACCTTTTGCAAATAAATTTACGAATCTAGCAAGCATAGTGATTATGCCCACATACATAGTGTAAAACCCTATATTTTAACAACACTAAAAGAGGATAAATTAATAATTAATTCAATATTCGTAATTAAGGGAAACGGACTATGTCATTGCATTCGTCTCGAAATTCTAGTCAAGATAGACATTTGGTTTGCGCAAAACAGACACTGTATGAAGAAGTTATGGGGGTTTGAAGTTTGTATACGCGCAAGATAATTATATATATATATATAGGGTCCAAGAATTCAAAATCAGGTCCAGAAAGTTCAAAAAGGTTCAAATTCAAGGATTCGGGGTGAGCGAGAAAAATCCCGCCTAGGGGAGTCGACCCCTTAAGGGGGGTGTCGACCCCTAGGTCGAGCCTCCAAGGGGGGTGTCGACACCAGGGTTGACCCCCCTTGGGCTGACGTGGCTAGATCGGTTTGGAGGCTTGCAGCAACAAATACAGGCTCATTTCTCTTATTTTCTACACTAAAAATCAATGGAGGCCTAAGTGCTACTGGTGACTGGACTAAACCAAAACTCTTTCTTCTTCTGCAATCAAATTTAGAGATTCAAGTGTAGATCTGAGATTCATCAACTGCTTTTCTCCTTCTATTTCTTTAGATCCAAAAACTGTGAGTTTTAGTTTCCTTTAGATTTAAATAAATTAAAAGTAAACATGATATGACTATAAATTTGGATTTACGCCTGTGGCTGAATCATATCAGATCTATTATAATTTGTGAATCCATGATATTGTAATTTGGATCTATTCCTGTGACTGAATCATATCAGATCTATTGTAATTTGCGAATCTATGACATTTTGAATTGACTATGACCTGGATCTCAACCCTTATCATGTCATATCTACTTTTAATTACGGATCTAATTTGTTATTTCGATTATCTTATGATTATCATGTTGTGGTCAATTTAGATCTGGCATTAGTTGGATATCTAAATTCGTATTTAGATCTAATCATGCCTATTATGACATCCCTACTATGTTATAACCTATTTTATTATCATAAGTTCACCGATCTGTTCTTATTTGTCCATCCTATCATTATGCCATAATATGTTTTTGTCAGTTTTTAAGAATAAACGTCTCTATCATCTTCCCTTCACCCTTTCCCTTTTTATTTTATATAGCCAGGCTATTTTCGAGCCTAGACATGCTGGTAAATTTTAGTTTAGGAACGAGGGGAAGGACATTGAAATTGGGCATATCTTGTGAATTGGGAATTTGGGCATAGTTGGTAAAAAGGTGAAAATTTGCATAATTTGAATAATGTATATGTATATGAATTTGGACATATAATTCACTATAAACATAATTGGCGAAAAAAGGGGCATGAAAACTATAACCTATAACGACATATGTAAAACTGGCTAATAATGAAATGCCTAGGATTATAGTAATTAGAAACTGCAATTGCGCTTAGACACGAGGTTAGATTGCACTTGTGCTAGAAGTCTGCCCGAACCCACCCGGCATATCCAACAATCACAAGTGGTGAATCTAATGTGGGACGTCTAGGTGCACAAATACGAGATTTGCTAAGACACGAGGTTAGGCGTAATTTATTGAATAAGTCTGCCTGGACCCGCCTGGCATGTCCAGCGTCCACAAATGGTAGGCTTAATGTGGGAGGTCTAGCATACCATAACCATAAATGAAAATATGGTAATAAACCTTGAATACTTAACCTAGTTGAATCCATAGGGATTGTACGAATATAAACTTAAGGGGGTTAAGTAAATTTGGTTGAACAGTGGGTGGGTTAAGAAAATCTAAGGGGTTGGGTAATATTTACATTTAGGCCCACAAACTTAACCCGATAAGGTTATGTAATTAAAGACACCTAAGGGTATACATAACCGATAGGAATATTTGAGTTTTGAAATTAAAAGACACCTTTTTAGGGTAAGCATAACTTGTAGAAATGATAGGGTTGTGTAATTAAAGACACCTACTGGCACACATAACCGATGGAAATCCTAGTGGGGATACAAGACAAGGGGAGAGCTTGTATCATATTGTATGGGACCCATTTCAGCAGTAGCCCTTAATAGGTATCAAACGAGAATTCTGAACTAAGTCGGAGTTGGGGCACGCTTACTGGGCTGAACGTAAGAGATCCAAATGAGGAGGACAGTGTGGGTGGTGCAAATCGACCGGGGACATGTGTGTGGATGGGTCGGGTAGAGGGGGCTAAGACGACCGTGACACCTGTAGATATGGTAGTGTATATCAGCAAAGGGTTGCCACTATAGGACGTGATACATCATATGGTGGGGCCGACACAGAGTATCTACGCGGAGTAGGGAGCCTATCGATTAGGGTAGTGGTTAGGATACATTGGGACGTATGCCTAAGTCAACCATCTTTTAGTTGTTGGGATCATCTCATTCTGGTGATACTAGTATTAGTGCAGAGAATCATAGAATCTTTAGAGAAGTATATACGCTCTATCATGTTTACCTTGTCATACCTACCTTATATGTTATTATCTCTCTCTTATCCACTTTATATGTCTATCATGCTACTTTTACTTATTTACTTGCTAAAAGTAACTGGACTCGCCAGACTTTATGTCTAACCCTTTTTATTTCCTCTTCTTTCTTTTGTTTCCCCTCCCCCCCTTAGGGTGGGAATACTCAGACTTGACCGTAATTCTGCTTTCATTTTGCTGGAGCTGCTTAGATATATGGATCAAGCTCTTATTGTAACGACCTGGGGAATTCGATGCCCGAATTCCAACAATAATACATCAAACCGTATTACTTGTCAGAACTCAAGTATCGAAACACCGGAAGTTAATGAAAGAAATTAGAGGGTGAGATAAGAAAGAAAGAAATGATAGAATAGAATCAAAAGAAGAATCGACACATCATCATCAGAGTCTCATATCGCAGCGGAACAAAATATAAAATAGAAATAAATCTTTGTTGAGAGCTTGAAATTTATACTTTCAATCATCAGAATAACTCAATCTCAACTGGACAGTTATAAAGTTCTGTCCTCATATACAACACCTAGTGGGATAAATATAAATACGTCTGAACTCCTCTAGCACGTCTTCTTGGGATCCACATCATTCAAACCTGAACCTGTACAACCCGGGCTAACCCGAGCATTACAAACGCCAGATCAGTCTGGTGAACCAGAGTGAGAAAACTCGCTAAGTTTATAATATCATCCAACTTTATTTTAAAGTCAAACATCTTTTTGAAAGAAAGGATAATAGTAAGTCCAGCCGGCACATAAACACGGACAGTTTTTACATTACTATAACCCAAAACATTTTTGAAATCATATATTTCTTTGATATTATAATAGTGTCTAAATACAAGTAAATATCAATCTAGTGGAACAATTGCATCTCACCCTCCACATATATAGTATACAATCAAAACCGCAGACTCTTATTGGATATTGGATTTCCAACTATGACAAGGTATGGAACCACCTTCCGATAGTGTATCTCTAAAGGGGAATACACTGGGTTCAACAAGAACTTCTTGCAACCCGTCCACACATGACCGACCACTCATTTCGCTTGAGTGTATCGAATGTATATCACCAACGGTTGGGATCAGCAACCGTCTCCCGAAAAGGGACAGCATCGATAGATTAAAGAAGCAAATGGAATTTCTCTAGATATTTGATTATACACCCTAATGGGTGCGACCCACATAGCCATGTTGCCTACCCCATTTTTGTCATTTCCCGGTTGTGAAGCTTGAGGTTAGAATTTATCTTTAGAATATCTAGTCATCATTCACTTTGAATGCCACATCGTCAGATCCGCCAAATCACTAATTGACGTTCACAACAATACTCTGGGTATTTATGCTAAGAGAAGGTGTCTTCTCTGCCACCTACAGAGATAAGTTTGTAAAAACCAACATATGTGATTCTTAAGAAATACTCTGTCAGACATTCGTCCATACAAGTCATCCGGGAACAGAATGAACCGAAGGAACTCTCCTACTACATCATAGGAATCACCCTATAGATCAGCAGCGAGTAGTCCTTGCAAATCCGTAGATTTCAACCACGACAGAACCATAGTACATCTCTGGTTATAAATTATAGATTTAGTTTATATATAGTAAGCTTTGGAAACTATAGTAGTAGACCAAAGATATAGGTAATCCTTCCGTTTTATGAAGATTTATAGTCTTCAATGGCTCCATCTTGATCAACATCTGATATCTTCTCCATTTCGTATTTGCTGTTCGGAATGGTTTTCGAATATAATTCGATCCGGTCTTTCTGTACCAAAAATCTTATAGGTCAGATATGATAGTTGGTTATTTAACTACCAAATAAACAACCATTCAGTCAAAAAAATAAAAATGGATTTACTAGTTCAGTATTCAGCATTATTTGGGTTCAGTCAGTTTAACATTAAACATCGTTATGAAATCTCTTTGGTTCTCACTGCTCGGAAACAATACATAACTTATCCCTTTTTAACAAACCATTTAAACTCATTTCTCTAATTCCATTACTTCGTATGTATTGTATAAATTTTCCAAAATCTCTTCTTATTTCCTTTGTATTGGAAATATTAATTTGTATTCTCAAATTCTTTTTATTTCCATTACTTTGGAATTATTGTAATAATTCTTCGAACTTTTTGTTTTCATAGTCGGAAATATTTCCGTTTCTTAATTCTCTTATCTTAACTACTTATCAAATCATAGAATTTAACTTCCAATCCACTAAATCATTTTCAACTTGTAAATCCCGTTTTAATTCCATTCATTACACTTAATCTCATTATTAAGTATCGTCAACTTAAAATCATCATTTTAGCCCATACTCTTTTATAACCTTTATTTACACAAATTTTGGTTTAATCCAAAACTCTCTTTTTTCCTCGATTCCCTTTTACTTAAATGTTAAAATAAAATATTTAAGCCATCGCATCAGCTCAAAACCTCTTTTATAATTTCGTTATAAAACTCGATTTTTAATATAAATCTCGTTTAAAAACTCTTTTCACAATTCAACTCGATTCCATTTCAACTCCGATTTCTTACGTAAATGAAATTCATTAAAAAGGAAATATCTTAAATTATAAATAATTTAATTTATAATTAACTTTATCACTGACTACTGTTAAAGTAGTTAAATAATAAATTTCTCTATTTAAATCTTATTAAAATGACCAATATTCGTTAAACAGTTTTCATTGACTTATTTAACAATAACTAATTTAATAATTAATCCCAGTTAAAGCGGTCGACTTATTCATTTCAAACTATGGTCATCTCGTTAACTAATTCCAATTAAATCCTCTCTTTAAATTAATTAACAATATAATTATTTCCATTTAATTCAACTCTTAACCCATTACACTAAATTCTGCTCATCTGCTTATAATTGTTATTAACATAACAATTTGCTTTATAAAAACAATCAAATAATTTATTATAAACTTTACAAAATAAATAATAAATATTTATTTCCCTTTTAAATATCTCCTATTCAAAATAATCTATTCAAAATTCATATTCAGTTATAAAATAAATTTATAACTTCATTACCGTCGATTCACTTGACGGTAAATAAATATCTATAAAACGACTGATTTACGGGCCATATGCTGCCAACTACTCAACCAATATTGTTCATTGGTTCATAACAAAACCAACGTTGAATTTAGTTTCAACGATCAGTAATAAAATCAATCAGCCAATCATATTGGTTTAAAATGTCCATATAATGTGATATGAAAATAAACAATAATTTTGAGGGATTCCGTTGGATCCCTCCAACCTGTTTTCCCTGCATCCAGATACGTTATCTCATTTTCAAGTCAATAAACAGATATAATATTCAACGATCAATCAATATCAATTCAAACATTCATATTTCAATTTTATACGTTTATATTATTATAAACGTAACCAACAAGTTAAGTTACCTCGTTTGGAATTAATCGGTTAAATAAAGATTATATTTTATTTAAATTTAACTAGCGTGTAAATCAACCAATTCAATCAATAAATAATCAGCACACCACAAACAATTATCAACCATAGCACACAAATAAAACCCGTCTTATATAAAATATAATTGGGTAAAAATAAACTGAGTGAGTTATACTCACCTGATTCCATTTATATTGCCGCAGTGGTTCAGCTCTCGTTAAATTAAACAGTGTTCAATTTAAATGAAATTTCCCAGCTGTCTTCAGCTCTGTCCAAACCAGTTCCATAAAGTTCTGTTTGTTACCACGGTTTCGGTGTCTCTTATCCGGTCCGATAAGTCGGACCCATTTTCTTCACGCACTCTCCTCCCTTTCTCACGAAAACTGTCCATGAACAAAATGATTTCCTTCAGCATGATCTCTCTCCACCATTCACGTTTTTTTCCCATACATGGTAAAGACAAACCTCCCCTTTACGCATGATCCACCACTCCACCACGTGCCCTTCACGTTGGAATCCTGCAGCACCTTCCCACATCCATAAACATATGCCTATATTGACTTTTGTCCTAGTATTTCATCACGATAAGACGACACCCCCAAAAACATGCTGCATTATTCGACCGTTATACCCCATTTCCTATATACATTTTACCTTCTTTTCACTTGCGTTAGAAACTGACTGTGCCCCTCTCCGTTACTGTTCGCACACATCCCCCACGCCTTTGTTTTTTTTTTAATATAATGCTGCCCACATATGTTCTCTCCTATCCTAACATTGGCCTGCCACCGCCATTTCTCCACCATGCGGCTGCCTGAACTCACTTATTACTGCTTACCTTCCCATGCAAGTATTCCTGCCATTGAACATGCTCCCATTTCCTCTGTTTGAAAACAATGCCTCATTCGAAAGCCTGGCCCAATCTTCTCCTCCCATTTTCCATATAAATTTCTAACCTTTCCCAATGTATAAACATGTCTTCATTTCTGTTCAAAGAACCCATGCATGTAGCCTTTTCCTTTCCTAACTTCTCGCTGATTTTCATTCTTTCCCATGTTTTAACTGTACGTTCAAAGCAATAATAAAATATACATATTATTATCTTAAATAACCCTTATGTGAGTTAAACCCAATTAGGTATATTAAATGGATAATTAGGCAGATTTTGCACTTATTGTGCATCTTTCTCTTCTTTGTTCTTCACCATTCATGCACCTACCCCATCGCCAAAACACAAACCGACTCCACTATGCACTATTTTCTTTTTTTCCGTCCTTGCTCAAGCATACCCCCTTGTGCCAGTTTGTTTTCAGCACCACTCCGCCTCAACTTCCCATCGGACCGCCACTAGTGTCGGTGGAGAACCCTGTGCCTGACCTTCCCAAATAGCCTGCCTCGCCTCCGACAGCTCGGTAGGCTTTAACCACTGCACCATAAAATGACTTACTCACGTCCCTCACATACTGTCTCACGCAAGCCCAGTTTGCCAAGAACAAGCTCCTGTATATTTTCGAACCAAAGTACATGCTTCCCAAGAAGTAAACGCCCAACCTTTTTGAACCACATGCAGTTTCTTCCATAAGTATACGAGTTTCAATTTATTTAAAGGTGACGCAAAATAGAGGAGGAAAAAGTGGAGTTTTTCTCTGTTTGAGTAAGAAGTAGGATGAGTGTTTCAGCGCATCTATTTATAGATAAATAACAAGATAGAAACGGCGTCTATCATAGGTAGCATATAGTTGAATCTAGAATGGGTTAGAGGACGTAATTTCTTTTCGCAAGGCAGATGAGTTTATTTTGAAAAGACATGCGATAGGGTAAGGTAGCTGAACAGATTTTTCATTTCGTTAGGAAAAAGCTAAAGAAAAAGAAAGTCGGTAGAAGGGAAGTATGTATGGTTTCCAAGTTAACAGGCTTGCGTTATGAGCTGTAAGGTAGGCGGTAGAAAAACATAGCAGAGGTATAGTGTAGCTGTTTGATGTGAAATTACATGTTGTCGTTTTCCTTGCCTATGAAATTTTGAAAGGCAAAGTATGTGTAGTTTAAATCATACGATGTCATTGAAGAAAGAAGCATGTGCGTGCTGTTTGGTTTTAGGAGTTTTCATTTCACATATAGGGTACTTGCATATATTTAGCCATGTGCAGTGCATATATAAATGTATTTTTGGTTGCGGCAAAGCTTGGACGTGAAGAAATAGGGTAGGTTTGCAACTATATTTTATTAAGGCAGACAAGTACTCCATTACTTTGGGGTTAAGCTTGTATTCATATCTTATATTTTTAGTATGGTATTTAATTATACTTCCTTCTGTTGTTCACCAAAAATAGTTAAATTCGTACCATCACACGCAAGCTTCAAACACAACAAAAATGGATGGACTGCTACATTTCAACATTCCGGTTCCAATAAAATTAATTCCGTTAAAAACGGACTTTGTTTGCACAATGGTGTTATATTAATTTATCGGTTCATTCTTAAATTGCACGCACAGATAAAACAACTCCGATTGGCTCCAAACAAAAAATCTAGCAATAACTAACGATACGTAATCCAATAAAATCCGTTTCGTCGAAAACGGAGGTCGTTTGAAGAATAAATCATTTTTGAGGCTTATATAATATATCAAACAATTACTCGTGTGCGAATCACGTGCCTCACCCCAAGGTAAGCAACGCTTTGATTTGAACGTTCTATCTCGTATGATTATTTAATTTCATCGTCAATTGTCGTTGAGCATTTTATATTCGTACCTATATACATGAATTTCACATCATAAATTACGGAATACCGCGACGTTTACGAGTTTGAATTATATAAATATACGTTCAATCTTCGTTATATAAATGAATCATATATTATAAATCCATTTATAATTCCGAATTAATATTTAATATAATAAAATATATTGAATATATGACGGCCAAAAATATGGGACGTTACATTCGTTTCCCTTTAAAAGAATTTCGTCCCCGAAATTACTAAGTTAGAAGAAACGCTGCAAACTCATTATATTTTATAAATCCAATTTATTATAAATCAAAAACCAATTTATTATTGTATAAATTCAAAATTATCGAAAATTTCTGACGCATTAAATTTTCAGGAAATTCGGCAAAGTCTCCCCGTATGGAGGGACTTCCGCGATATCGCAAGATCAACAAATATATATACATTGACTCACACGGTCGGAAAACAAAATCAAAAACCAAAATTTTATATTTTCGCGTAAACGTACCTTTTACGAGCGCTATTGAGCAAACTGGCTCAATTTATTTTGATCTATGCAACCAATATCAAATTCCCAAGCCTCCTGGCACCTGTCTCTGCTCAAGTTATCATGTAAATAACATTCACATGAAAATTTAATATATTTCATTAATCAACAAGTTAACTATGCCAATTTCCCCAAATCCAAACATATAACATTCATTCATTTTCACATTCAAGGTTAAATCATTAATTTCAAATCATATTTGATTCATTCAAATTATTATACAGGAATTCAGTTTCAGTTCATTCAACTCTTTTATTTCACTATCGATGAATTTTAGTTAGCCAATCTAACAATCAACCAACAATGCACAATCAACTTAATCAAATCCTTCAAACTAATATTCAATATTAATTGTTTACTTACATTCACTTGGGTTTAATCGATTTATATTTGATTGATTACCATTTAATTATTATTAATTCAATTCAAAATTCTAAATCTATTTTATTAATTCCAATATCCATTCTTGGATTAACTTCACTTGAACCAAGGTAATTTCCAATTCATATTCAATTTACCAACTGATTTTCCAATTAGTTTAATTCCATTTAAAAATCCAAATCCAGATTTTATTTCCAAAAATCATCAATTCTATTCTGATTTAACTTATCTCCAATTTAAATTCTGATTCATTCGATTCATAATTGATTTTCTCATTCACAAACTTCAAATGTGAAATCTCCTGGTTATCAAAGCAGTCAAATTTCTTAATCCAATTTGAATTTCCATTCAACTCAGGCAAACAAGCCAATATCAATAATTTGATAAAATTATTTCTTTTCTATGCAAAAATATATTTTGGACAAAATTACTTCATTTACTCACTTTACAAAACAATATCGTGTTCGTTGTCAGTTCAAAATCGAATAGATCAAATAACACCATATAAAACATTTTTATATAAAATTTACAAATACGCTCTCTTATATATACACTTACACTCAATATAGGTTATTACTAACCACATCTCTATCGAGTTACGCCACAGAGTCAAGGTTATTTCTAAACCCAATAGCTCTGATACCACTGTAACGACCTAGGGAATTCGATGCCTGAATTCCAACAATAACACATCAAACCGTATTACTTGTCAGAACTCAAGTATCGAAAACAACGGATAGTTAATGAAAGAAATTAGAGGGTGAGATAAGAAAGAAAGAAATGATAGAATAGAAGAAAAAGAAGAATCAACACATCATCATCAGAGTCTCATATCGCAGTGGAACAAAATATAATACAGAAATAAATCTTTGTTGAGAGCTTGAAATTTACACTTACAATCATCAGAATACATCAATCTCAATTGGACAATTATAAAGATCTGTCCTCATATACAACACGCAGTGGGATAAATATAAATACGTCTGAACACCTCCAGCACATCTTCTTGAGATTCACATCATCCAAACCTAAACCTATACAACCCGGGCTAACCCGATCATTGAAATCGCCGGATCAGTCTAGTGAACCAGAGTGAGAAAACTCGCTAAGTTTATAATATCATCCAACTTGATTTTAAAGTCAAACATCTTTTTGAAAGAAAGGATAATAGTAAGTCCATCCCACACATAAACACGGACGGTTTTTACCTTACTATAACCAAAAACATTTTTGAACTCATATATTTCTCTGAAATTATAATAGTGTCTAAATACAAGTAAATACCAATTTAGTGTGACGCTTGCATCTCACGCTCCACATACATAGTATACAATCAAAACCGCAGACTCATATTGAAGATTGGGTTTCCAACTATGACAAGGTATGGAACCACATTCCGATAGTGTATCTCTAAAGTGGAATACACAAGGTTCAACAAGAACGTCTTTCAACCCAGCCATACATGACCGACCACTCATTTCGCTTGAGTGTATCAAATGTGTATCACCAACGGTTGGGATCAGCAACCGTCTCCCGAAAAGGGACAGCATTAATAGATTAAAGAAGCAAATGGAATTTCTCTAGATAGGTGATTGTACCCCCTAATGGGTGAGACCCACATAGCCATGTTGCCTGCCCGATTTTTTTCATTTCCCGGTTGTCAGGCTTGAGTTTAGAATTTATCTTTAGAATATCTATTCATCATTCACTTTGAATGCCACATCGTCAGATCCGCCAAATCACTAATTGACATTCACAACAATACTCTGGGTGTTTATGCTAAGAGAAGGTGTCTTCTCTGCCACCTACAGAGATAAGTTTGTAAAAACCAACGTACGTGATACTTAAGAAATACTCTGTCAGACATTCGTCCATACAAGTCATCCAGGAATAGGATGAACCGAAGGTACTCTGCTACCACATCATAGGAATCACCCTATAGATCAGTAGCGAGTAGTCCTTGCAAATCCGTAGATTTCAACCACGACAGAACCACAGTACATCTCTGGTTATAAATTATATATTTAGTTTATATATAGTAAGCTATGAAAACTATAGTAGTAGACCAGAGATATAGGTAATCCTTCAGTTTTATGAAGATCTATAGTCTTCAATGGCTCCATCTTGATCAACATCTGATATCTTCTCCATTTCGTATTTGCTGGTCGGAATGGTTTTCGAATATAATTCGATCCCGGTCTTTCCGTACCAACAATCGTATAGGTCAGATTTGATAGTTGGTTATTTAACTACCAAATAAACAACCATTCACTCATAAAAATAAAAATGGATTTACTGGTTTAGTATTCAGCATTGTTTGGCCATTTTAATTTAAAAACAAATTAAAACTTCTTATTCTCTTAATATCTTAAACTACAGTATTATTTCTTATCTTATTATAAGAATATTCGCGAAGCCATTTTACATACTTTATAATTAAATAAATACTCTCCTCTTTGGGTTTAATCAGTTTAACATTAGACATTGTTATGAAATCTCTTTGGTTCTCACTGCTCGGAAACAACACATAATTTATCCATTTTTATCAAACCATTTAAACTCATTTCTTAAATTCCTTTACTTCGTATGTATCGTATAATTTTTCCGAAACCTCTTCTTATTTCCTTTATATTGGAAATATTAATTTGTATTCTCAAATTCTTTTTATTTCCATTACTTTGGAATTATTGTAATAATTCTACGAACTTTTTTGTTCGTAGTCGGAAATATTTCCGTTTCTTAATTCTCTTATCTTAACTACTTATCAACTCGTAGAATTTAACTCCCAATCCACTAAATCATTTTCAACTTGAAAATCCCGTTTCAATTCCATTCGTTACACTTAGTCTCATTATTAAGTATCGTCAACTTAAAATCATCGTTTTAGCCCCGTACTCTTTTATAACCTTTATTTACACTAATTTTGGTTTAATCCAAAACTCAGTTTTTTTCCTCGATTCCTTTTTACTTAAATGTTAAAATAAAACATTTAAGCCTTCACGTTAGCTCAAAACCTCTTTTATAATTTTGTTATAAACTCGATTTTTAATATAAATCTCGTTTAAAAAATCTTTTCACAATTCAACTCGATTCCATTTCAACTCCGATTTCTTACGTAAATGAAATTCATTAAAAAGGAAATCTCTTAAATTATATATAATTTAATTTATAATTTACTTTATCACTGACTACTGTAAAAGTAGTTAAATAATAAATTTCTCTATTTAAATCTTATTTAAATGGCCAATATTCATTAAATAGATTTCATTGACTTATTTAACAATAACTAATTTAATAATTAATCTTAGTTTAAGCGGTCGACTTATTGATTTCAAAATATGGTTATCACGTTAACCGATTCCAATTAAATCTTTTCTTTAAATTAATTAACAATATAATTATTTCGATTTTATTCAACTCTTAACCCGTTACACTAAATTCTGCTCATCTGCTTATAACTGTTTTTAACATAACAATTTGCTTTATAAAAACAATTAAATAATTTATTATAAACTTTACATAATAAATAATAAATATTTATTTCCCTTTTAAATATCACTTATTCAAAATAATCTGTTCAAAATTCATATTCAGTTGTAAAATAAATTTATAACTTCATTACCGTCGATTCACTAGACGGTAAATCAATATCTATAAAACGACTGATTTATGGGCTATATGCTGCCAACTACTCAACCAATATTGTTCATTGGTTCATAACAAAACCAACGTTGAATTTAGATTCAACGATCAGTAATAAAATCAATCAGCCAATCATATTGGTTTAAAAAGTTCGTATAATGTGATATGAAAATAAACAATAATTTTGAGGGATTCCGTTGGATCCCTCCAACCTGTTTTCCCTACATCCAAATACGTTATCTCAATTTCAATTCAATAAACAGATATAATATTCAATGATTAATCAATATCAATTCAAACATTCATATTTCAATTTTATACGTTTATATTATTATAAACGTAACCAACAAGGTAAGTTACCTCGTTTGGAATTAATCGATTAAATAACGATTATATTTTATTTAAATTTAACTAGCGTGCAAATCAACCAATTCAATCAATAAATAATTAGCACACCACAAACAATTATCAACCATAGCACACAAATAAAACCCGTGTTACATAAAATATAAGTGGGTGAAAATAAACTGAGTGAGTTATACTCACCTGATTCCATTTATATTGCCGTAGTGGTTCAGTTCTTGTTAAATTAAACAGTGTTTAATTTAACTGAAATTTCCCAATTGTCTTCAGCTTCGTCCAAACCAGTTCCATAAAGTTCTGTTTGTTACCACGGTTTCGGTGTCTCTTATCCAGTCCGATTGGTTGGACCCATTTTCTTCACGCACTGTCCTCCCTTGCTCACGAAAACTGTCCATGAAAAAAATGATTTCCTTCAGCATGATCTTTCTCCATCATTCATGTTTGTTCCCATACACGGTAAAGACAAACCGCCCCTTCACGCATGATCCACCATTCCGCCACGTGTTCTTCACGTTGGAATCCTGCACCACCTTCCCACATCCATAAACATACACCTATATTGACTTTTGTCCTAGTATTTCATTACGTTAAGACCGACAACCCCAAAAACATGCTGCATTATTCGAACGTTATACCCATTTCCCATATATATTTTTATATACATTTTTCCTTCTTTTCACTTGCGTTAGAAACTGACTGTGCCCCTCTCCTTTACTGTTCGCACACATCCCCCATGCCTTTGTTTTTTTTAATGTACTGCTGCTCATGTACGTTCTCTCTTATCCTAACATTGGCATGCCACCGCCATTTCTCCACCATGCGGCTGCCTGAACTCACTTATTACTGCTCAACTTCCCATGCAAGTGTTCCTGCCATCGAACATGCTCCCATTTGCTCTGTTTGAAAACAATGCCTCATTCAAAAGCCTGGCCCGATCTTCTCCTCCAATTTTCCATATATATTTATAACCTTTCCCAATGTATAAACATGTCTTCATTTCTGTTCAGAAAACCGACGCATGTAGCCTTTTCCTTGCCTAACTTCTCGTTGATTTTCATTCGTTCCCATGTTTTAACTGTACGTTCAAAGCAATAATAAAATATACATATTATTATCTTAAATAACCCTTATGTGAGTTAAACCCAATTAGGTATATTAATGGATAATTAGGTAGATTTGGCACTTACTGTGCATCTTTCTCTTTTCTGTTCTTCACCATTCATGCACCTACCCCATCGCCAAAACACAAACCGACTCCAATGTGCACTATTTTCTGTTTTTTTGTCCTTGCTCAAGCATACCTCCTTGCGCCAGTTTGTTATCAGCACCACTCCGCCTCAACTTCCCATCGGACCGCCACCAGTGTCGTCGGAGAACCCTGTGCCTGACCTTCCCAAACAGCCTGCCTTGCCTCCGACAGCTCGGTAGGCTTTAACCACTACACCATAAAATGACTTACTCACGTCCCTCACATACTATCTCACGCAAGCCCAGTTTGCCATGCACAAGCTCCTGTATATTTTCGAATCAAAATACATGCTTTCCAAGAAGTAAACGCTCAACCTTTTTGAACTACATACAGTTTCTTCCAGAAGTATACGAGATTCGATTTATTTAAAGGTGACACAAAATAGAGGAGGAAGAAGTGGAGTTTTTCTCTGTTTCAGTAAGAAATGGGATGAGTGTGTTTCAGAAAATCTATTTATAGATAAATAACAAGATAGAAACAACGTCTATCATAGGTAGCATATAGCTGAAGCTAGAATGGGTTAGAGGATGTAATCTCTTTTCGCAAGGCAGAGGAGTTGATTTTGAAAAGACATGCGATAGGGTAAGGTAGCTGAATAGATTTTTCATTTCGTTAGGCAAAAGCTAAAGAAAAAGAAAGTCGGTAGAAGGGAAGTATGTACGATTTCCATTTTAATAGGCCTGCTTTATGAACTGTAAGGTAGGCAGTAGAAAAACATAGTAGAGATATAGTGTAGATGTTTGATGTGAAATTACATGTTTTCGTTTTCCTTTCCTATGAAGTTTTTAAAGGAAAAGTATGTGTAGTTTAAGTCATACGCTGTCATTGAAGAAAGAAACATGTGCGTGCTGTTTGGTTTCAGGAGTTTTCATTTCACATATTGGGTACTTGCATATATTTAGCCATGTGCAGTGCATATATAAATGTATTTTTGGCTGTGGCAAAGCTTGGACGTGAAGAAATAGGGTAGGTTTGCAACTATATTTTATTAAGGCAGACAAGTACTCCATTACTTTGGGGTTAAGCTTGTATTCATATCTTATATTTTTAGTATGGTATTTAATTATACTTCCTAGCGTTGTTCACCAAAAATAATTAAATTCGTACCATCACACGCAAGCTTCAAACACAACGAAAATGGACGGACTGATACATTTCAACATTTAATTTCGTTAAAAACGGACTTTGTTTGCACAACGGTGTTATATCAATTTATCGGTTCATTCTTAAATTGCACGCACAGATAAAACAACTCCGATTGGCTCCAAACTGAAAATCTAGCAATAACTAATGATACGTAATCCAATAAAATCCGTTTTGTCGAAAACGGAGGTCGTTTGAAGAATAAATCACTTTCGAGGCTTATATAATATATCAAACAATTTCTCATGTGCGAAGCACGTGACTCACCCCATGGTAAGCAACACTTTGATTTGAACGTTCTATCTCGTATGATTATTTAATTTCATCGTCAATTGTCGTTCAGCATTTTATATTTGTACCTATATACATGAATTTCACATCATAAATTACGGAATACCGCGACGTTTACGAGTTTGAATTATATAAATATACGTTCAATCTTCGTTATATAAACGAATCATATATTATAAATCCATTTATAATTCCGAATTAATATTTAATATAATAAAATATATTAAATATATGACGGCCAAAAATATAGGACGTTACACCTATCCTTGCTACTATGGCTATATTTTATTTGGGAATTTTGCTTCTTTTATGTACTCTGATGTTTTTAAATACATGACAGTAGTTTCAATGATGTAATGGTTTTTATGTATTTTAGACATGTGATGTTTTCAGACCGTGTTGCTTTTTGTTAAATAAAGTTTTTAATTCCACTGTCATTTTTTTATATCAGTCTTGTAATATTTCTATCTGTTTACCTATAACGCTTCACAGAACTTAATGTATTCCCTTTGTGAGTGACATTAACAAACGTGGGGTGTCACATTGGTATCAGAGCTGAAGGTTACTAAATTAGATGAAAGTTTTTGAAAATTATCTTCAAAAAGGTTTTAAAAGAAAGCATTTTTCAAAAAGAAAAGTCTTTTTAGAAAAACATATTCCCCAAATCCATATGTAATACTCTTCGATCCTTTGTTTAAATCTCTTTCCTTTTTGTTTCAGCATGTCTGGGAAACCTAACATTCTAGAGGGCATTACGATACCTGGCTGGTTCCGTAGGTATCTAGAGGCTACAACGCCTTCCGAAGGCCAAAGAAACGTTCCTCCCCTAGCTACACCCATCGTTCCTCGTCCTCCTCCTTCAAGAGCAGATAATTTTGCTAAGATCTGCAAAGATTTCAGTGCCATGGGAGGGAAGCCATTCCGTGGAATCAAAACATTCGTAGAGGCAAGGAATTAGCTCAAGGAGACCTAGGACTTGTTCGTAACCTTTGAAGTGGAAGATCGGAGAAAGATTCAGTTAGCTGCCATTCTACTGAAAGATGAAGCTTTGTTTTGGTGGGAAGTTACCCAAGCTGGACGTCCAGTAGAGACATGGGATGATTTTAGACATTAGTAAAGATTTGAAATGAAATTTCTTTCCCAAGCTGAGAAAAGCATTCAGGTGGAGAGGTTTTTGGCGCTCAAACAAGGAAACATGACTATTAAAGATTATGTGAACAAATTCAACCAGCTAGCAAGATTTTGATTGGAATTGGTAGATACTCCGCATAAGAAAGCTTTGCGGTTTGCTAAAGGGCTAAATGAACCCCCTCATGGGTTAGCTATGTCCCACATTCCAATGGGAGCTACTTCTGAAAGGCTTGTTAATATGGCCCTAATGCATGAGGAAGACAAAGGAGAAAAGAAGGGAGTAAACGTCGAGGAAACAATGCAAAATAAGAAGCCGTTGCCAAAGAAGGGCCAACAACAACAGAAAAAGAAAGGTGGAAAGTGTGACAAGGCTAAGGATAAGAGGAAATTTCACAGTTGTGGGCGAGAGGGTCACTTGTTCAAAGACTGTAAAAGGAGGAAGAATACTTGCTTCAATTGTGGAGAGGTTAGGCACTTTTCTATGGAGTGCCCGAAGAAACAGGGACCAGAGGGACAAGGCCAAAGAGCAGGAGCTTCTGGAGGGCGGGTGCATGCTCTTGCGATCAGTGCTTTGGATAGAGGTAGGAAAATTTCCGTGGAAGGTTTGATTTCTCTTTCCAATCTTCCTATTAGAACTCTTTTTGATTCTGGCGCTTCACATTCATTTATATCTAGTTCCGTGGTTGAATCTCTGCACTTAAATACTAGTATGGTAGTGGATCCCATTGGTGGTTCGGCTCATTTATCCATTATTTGTCAGGGTTTGAGGATATCTATCTTAGGCGTCGAGTTTGAGTGTGACGCGTATGTGCTCGGGTTTATAGGTTACGGTTTGATTCTAGGTATGGATTGTCTAACCATGTATGGTGCCATACTAGATTGTGAGAGGAGGGCCGTTAGGCTTCTGACCTGTCATGGGAGTACCCTCGAGATTCTTTGTGACCTGCAAGGATCTGTTATGCTTAGTTTCCTAGAGTCTCTTGACGCACCTATCGATAATCTGCAATCTGTTCCAGTAGTCCGAGATTATTCTGATGTCTTTGATGAGGTTCGGGGATTACCCCCAAGGCACGAGATAGATTTTCGCATATATTTGGTAGATAATGCAAAGCCAGTTGCATTGCCCGTGCGCCATATGGCTCCAAGGCAAAGGAGGGAGCTGAGTAAGCAAGTAGGGGATCTACTTGAGAAAGGATTTATCAGGCGAAGCATATCTAAATGGGGTGCTCTAGTAGTATTCGCAACTAAGGCGGATAGTTCGCTTCGGTTGTGTGTGGTCTATAGGGAGTTGAATAATCTCACCAAGAAGAGCATGCACCCACTTCCGAGGATAGATGACTTGTTCGACCAGCTTGTTGGTGCCTTGGTATTTTCTCAGTTAGACTTAGCCATGGGGTTCCATCAGTTGAGGGTGGCGGAGGACGGTATAAAAAAGATCGCTTTTAGGACTGTAGAAGGTTTCCTTGAATGGCTAGTTATGCCTTTTGGGTTGACGAATGCACCCGCCTATTTTGTTGATCTGTGTTTCGGGAGTTTCTAAATAAATTTGTCATGGTCTTTGTTGATAATATCTTGATCTTCTCAAAAGGCGAATAAGAACATGCCCAACATTTGAGGGAAGTTTTGAAAACACTCCGTGCGCATCAGCTTAAGGCAAAATTCTCCAAATGCCATTTTTGGATAAATGAGGTGGGATTCCTAGGGCATGTGGTTTCTAAAGAAGGGATAGAAGTAGATCCCACAAAGGTAGTTGCAGTTCAGGACTAGCAGATTCCAAAGAATGCAACGAAGGTGAGAAGCTTTATGGGGTTAGCAGGCTATTATACGAAGTTCATTAAGGACATCACAAAAATATCGGCCCCACTCACCAGGCCGAGGAAGAAGAATTTGGCGTTTTCGTGGGATATAGATTATGATGTTGCTTTCCAACGACTGAAGAGGGCTCTGACAACAGCCCCAGTTTTGACCTTGCCTGATGGAAATAAAGTGTTTACGGTTTATAGTGATGCCTGTGGTACAGGGCTTGGTGCGGTTCTGATGCAAGAAGGGAAGGTAGTGTGTTATGGGGGTAGACAGCTAAGTGTCATGAGAAGAACTACCCCACCCATGATTTAGAGCTAGCTGCCATAGTCTTCGCGCTTAAGATGTGGCGTCATTATTTGCTTGGAGTGAGATTCGAGTTGTAAACCGATCATAAATCTCTCAAGTATTTGTTCTCGCAGATGGATCTTAATTTAAGGCACAAAGGTGGATGGAGTTCCTAGCTTCTTATTATTTCAAGATTTCTTATACCCCTAGCAAGGGTAACATGGTGGCAGACGCACTGAGTAGGCAAATTATGGCTTTAAGTCCTCTGTTTGTGAAGAGGAAAAGCTTGGATTCATATCGACCTTTGATTTTAGACCCTTCACCGAGCTTTTGCCTGGTTTGTTTGCATCGCTAGGGATACGACTTACTCTTATGGATAAGATAGAAGCTTCGCACCGGGATGATCCACATATTTCAGACATCTTGGATAGGCTCAATAAAGGGGAGACTTCTAGTCACCTTAATAGATATTCCATTGACGATAAAGGGTGGTTGCGAAGAGATGGAAGGCTTTGTGTTCCTCATATTGGAAGTTTTTTAAGGGCAGACTTAGAGGAAGCCCATCACTCTAAGATGACTATTTATCCAGGCAGTGATAAGATGTATAAGGACATGAAGAGGATTTTCTTTTGGACTGGGATGAAGAAGGATGTGGCAATGTTTGTTTCTCGATGTTTAGTTTGTCAGCAATTCAAAGCTAAGCAAAAGAAGCCCGGTGGTTTACTTCATCCTTTGGAGGTTCCACAATGGAAGTAGGGGGGAGTGTCTCTATGGACTTCATAGATGATCTGCCTAGATCAAAGAAAGGCAACACCAGTATTTGGGTGGTAGTAGATAGACTTACTAAGAGCGCCCATTTTATTCCAGTTAAGAGTAAGAGGACGGTAGCATGGTTCGCAGCAGTATATGTTCGTGAGATAGTCCGACTTCATGGAGTACCTTCCAGCATCATAAGCGATCGTGACCTCATCTTCACTAGTGAGTTTTGGAGGAGTCTGCATGAAGTATTAGGTACACAGTTACGTTTGAGCATTGCTTATCATCGTCAGACCGATGGGAAGACAGAGAGGGTGAACAAAGTTCTAGAAGATCTTTTGAGACTGTGTATCCTAGATTTCGAAGGGACTTCGGAGGAGCATCTTCCTTTAGTGGAGTTTGCCTATAACAACAGTTATCAAGCTAGCATTGGCATGGCACCGTTTGAAGTGTTGTACGGACGACCGTGTAGATCACCAACTTATTGGTGGGAATCTACAGAAAGACTGTTATTTGGACCAGTTATGGTTAGAGAAACGTCCGAGAAGATTGATCTTATTAGACGACGAATGAAGACTACTCAAGATGGATAGAAATCCTGTGCAAGACAAGAGAAGGACTGACATTGAATTTGAAGTAGGAGATATGGTTTTCATTAAAGTGTCACCTTTGAGGAATGTGGTTCGCTTAGGATCTGTAGGGAAGTTGGCACCAAGATTCGTAGGGCCATTTCCCATAACAGAAAGGATTGGCCAATTGGCCTATTGAGTAAAGCTGCCAGAGTGACTATCCGGCGTTCATGATGTTTTCCATGTTTCTCATTTGCGGAAATGTTTGCATGATACAGCAGAAGCAGTTGAGCCGACTGTATTGGAAGAAGTAGAGGTGGAACGAGAGGCAACAGTTAGGCGAGTTCCTTCCCATATTCTTGGATCAGAAGTTAAGAAGTTACGCAATAAAAAAAATCAAGTTGGTGAAGGTTCAGTGGGGAGATAACCCAGAGGATGCAACTTGGGAGACTGAAGACAAGATTCATGCCTCGTATCCTTTTCTTTTCGAGGGTATGATCTTAACTTCCTTTTCCAAAGATTTTATTTATGCTTGTTTCTATCATTTAAGTACATCCTATTAATCAAATCTTTGACATTTAGGTAGGAATCCCATGGATGTAAAAATGTGTTTGAGACATGTTATATTTGACGGATGCAAGTGGATGCAAGTGTTTGCTAATGGTTGCTCGTGGATGCATATACACACACATAAGTCACTAGATCGGCTCAGTCACTTTCCTACTGCATATGGATGTGTGTCATTTTTCTTCTTTTTATGGATGAAATTAAGTGTATCATCATATGGATGTTGCATTTGGACGAATGATTGTGCACACATACAGAACTTACATGTTATAATAGGATTATTTGCATACATATTGGATTCATGGCACTAACATACATTGCATTAAGGAGATCAACTAGATCAGTAGATCGCCTGATTTTTGCATTAGTGTTGGGACATATACACACACCTTTGCATATGTTCATATAATCATTAGAAGTCTCTAAGGACAATGGATGCTAGTGATAGATGGATGAGCAGATGGGTGATGGATGGTATAATATGCATTCTACTTAACTTGAAGATTTCGGGGACGAAATCCTTTGAGTAGGGGAGAATGCAACACCTTTATTTTGACACCACTAAAAAAGGTAAATTAAATAATAATTAATTAATATTTGAAATTAAGGGAAACAGACTGCTCCATTGCGTCCGTCTCGAAATTATATTCAAGATAGACATTTGGTTTGCGTAAAACGGATACTGTACGAAGAGTTATGGGGGTATGAAGTTTGTATACGTGCAAGATAATTATATATATATATATAGGGTCCAAGAATTCAAAATCATGTCCAGAAAGTTCAAAAAAGTTCAAATTCCAGGATCTAGGGTGAGTGGGAAAATTCCCGCCTAGGGGAGTCGGCCCTCTAAGGGGGATGTCGACCCCTAGGTCAACCCCCCAAGGGGGATGTCGACCCCACGGTCGACCCCCCCTAGGGATGACGTGGCTAGGTCGGTTTGGAGGCTGGCAGTTATAAATGCAGAGTCATTTCTCTTGTTTTCTTCACTGAAAATCAGTGGAGGCCTAAGTGCTGCTTGTGCCTGGACTGAACCAAAACTCTTTCTTCTTCTGTAATCAAATTTAGAGATTCAAGTGTAGATCTGAGATTCATCAACTTCTTTTCTCCATCTATTTCTTTAGATCTAAACACTGTGAGTTTCAATTGCCTTAAGATTTAAATAAATTAAAGGCGATATGACTGTAAATTTGGATTTATGCATGTGACTGAATCATATCAGATCTATTGTAATTTGTGAACCCATGATATTGTAATTTGGATCTATGCCTATGACTGAATCATATCAGATCTATTGTAATTTGCGAATCTATGACATTTTGAATTAACTATGACCTTGATCTCAACCCTTATCGTGTAAGATCTACTTTTAATTACGGATTTAATTTGTTATTTGGACCATCTTATGATTATCATGTTGTGATCAATTTAGATCTGGCGTTAGTTGGACATTTAAATTCTTATTTAGATCTAATCATGCCTATTATGACATCTCTATTATGTTAGAACCTGTTTTATTATCACAAGTTCACCGATCTGTTCTTATATGTCCATTCTATCATTATGCCATCATATGCTTTTGTCATTTTGTTAGAATAAACATCTGTGTCATCTACCCTTCACCCTTTCCCTTTTTATTTTATATAGCCAGGCTATTTTCGAGCCTTGGCATGCCGCTAAATTATGCGATTACGTTAGTTTGGGAATGAGGGGAAAGACATTGAAATTGGGCATATCTTATGAATTGGGAATTTGGGCATAGCCAGTAAAAAGATGAAAATTGACATAATTTGAATAATGTATATGTATATGAATTTGTACATATAATTCACTATGAACATAATTGGGGAAAAAGGGGCATAAAACCTATAACCTATAACTATATAGGTAAAATTGGCTAATAATGAAATGCCTAGGATTACAGTAATTAGAAACTGTAATTGCGCCTAGACACGAGGTTAGATTGCACTTATGGTGGAACTCTGCCCGGGCCCGCCCGATATATCCAGCAACCACAAGTAGTGAATCTAATACGGGACGTGTAGGTGCACAAATACGAGACATGCTAAGACACAAGGTTAAGACGAATTTGTGGATAAGTCTGACCGGACCCGCCCGGCATGTCCTATGTCCACAAATGGTAGGCTTAAATTGGGAGGTCTAGCATACCATAACCATAAATGAAAATATGGTAATAAACCTTGAATACTTAACCTAGTTGAATCCTTAGGGATTTTATGAATACAAACTTAAGGGGGTTAAGTAAATTGGTTGAACAGTGGGTGGGTTATGTAAATCTGAGAGGGTGGGTAATATTTACATATAGGCCCACAAACTTAACCCGATAAGGTTATGTAATTAAAGGCACCTTGTGGTATACATAACCAATGGAAATATTAGAGTTATGAAATTAAAGACACCTTTTTAGGGTAAGCATACTTGTAGAAATGATAGGATTGTGTAATTAAAGACACCTAGTGGTATAGATAACCGATGGAAATCCTAGTGGGGATACAAGACAGGGGGAGAGCTTGTATCATATTGTGTGAGACCCATTTCAGTCAGTAACCCTTAATAGGTATCAAACGAGTACTCTGAACTAGGTCGGAGTTGGGGCACGCTTTCTGGACTAAATGTAAGAGATCCAAACGAGGAGGACGTTGTGGGCAGCGCAAACCGACCGGGGACATGTGCGTGCATGGGCCAGGTAGAGGGAGATTAGACGACCGTGACACCTGTAGATATGGTTGTGTATATCAGCGAAGGGTTGCCACTATAGGACGTGATACATCCTATGGTGGAGCCGGCACAGAGTATCTACGCGGAGTAGGGAGCCGATCGACTAGGGTAGTGGTTAGGATATATTGGGACGTATGCCTAAGTCTACCACCTTTAGTTGTTGGGATCATCTCATTCTAGTGATACTAGTATTAGTGCAGAGAATCATAGAATCTTTAGAGATGTATTTACGCTCTATCATGTTTACCTTGTCATATCTGCCTTATATATTATTATCTGTCTCTTATCCACTTTATATGCCTGTTATGCTACTTTTACTTATTTACTTTCTAAAAGTAATTGGACTCGCCAGACTTTATGTATGACCCTTTTTGTTTCGTCTTCTTTCTTCCGTTCCCCCCTAAAGGTTCTCAGGGTGGGAATACTTAGACTTGACTGTGATTCTGCTTTCATTTTGCTGGAGCTGCTTAGATGTATGGATCAAGCTCCTTTCCTTGCTACTATGGTTACATTTTATTTGGGGAATTTTGCTTCTTTCATGTACTCTGATGTTTTAAAGTACAAGACAGTAGTTTCAATGATGTAATGGTTTTTACGTATTTCAGACATGTGATGTTTTCAGACCACATTGCTTTATGTTAAATAATGTTTTTAATTCCATTGTCATTTTTTTTATAACTATCTTGTAATATTTCTGTTTTTGTTTACCTATAACGCTTCATAGAACTTAGTGCATTCTTTGTGAGTGACATTAACAGACGTGGGGTGTCAGACATAGTTTACAAACAAAGTTAGAGCTCGTATTGGTTATTGGATTTCCAATCAGATGGTTTCTGGGATGAAAGATCAATCGACGACACGAAGCTAAGTATATCCCGGTTAACATCCAGTCAACGGACACTGAATACATAGCGTGAAAGTATATAACCCGGTTTTCATACAGACATCGGACACCATATATACTTTATTCCCTCAGGGTTCGAGGTAGATCTACCGTCCCAGCTTTCGATTTTCACTAGGGATTATGTATACAACCTAACCACCAGTTTACCATTACCTGGGGTGTGAGGTTTGCGAGGTTTCGTACCACAAAGCTACGCTCTTACACTAAGCCATGCTTTGATCATTTCTTCAACATCAGCACTTCGCATGCCACGCTTGTCATTTCATAATCTACAACTGATAATCACTGACCAAATAACTTTTAGCCATGGGAATAAATTCCCATTACCAAACAGAAATATGTTTTGTAATAATCAGTTAACACATTATAAGATACAATGTCAGACACACATCCATACAAGTTCGTTCTAGGTTCGAACGAAGCCGAAGGCACCTTATTTCACAACTCAGGTTTGAGTGCGAAGGCCCTTGAAATCCGAAAGTTCTCCAAATAAGTACGGACTTTCTGCCACTCCATTAATTGGGACATCTCTCTACTGTAGCTATTTAGTAAAGAGACAAATCAGCAGGCATCCTGTTCGATGTGAAGAACCACGGTTTTCAATCGCCGTTTATAAGTCTTCATCTATTTCGTCGTATCGTTATTTTGAATGGTTTTCGGAAAGTAAATTCTGATGTCGGCCTTTCAAAATAACCAGCGCTTCACATGAAGTGTACATTTCAAATCAAGTTCTTTCCACCATATATATAACTATTTTTTTTTTCTAAATTTATCAATGATTATTTACATAAATTCAAACAATCATTTATAATCGAGGATAAAGATTAACAAGATCTCTTTAATTCAAACTCGTTGTATTCATTCAACACGGATTTATTATATTCGAGTCAAAGAATTCAGCACTAAAACAATTCCCAATTTTTAAAAAAATATATTTGGAAATAATAAATTTGTTATAAGCTAACTTATATATATATAACTAATTTTAAAATAGGAAGGGATAAAATAATTACTTAACATCTTTAGATTTTAAAGAATTATACAAATAGAATATTTTTAAACATATATATATATCTTTTAAATCAAATAAGTTTTATTTAAATATTTTTGAAATTAACATACCATGGTTTAAATAGTTGAAACCTATATAAATATACAAAATATTTTAATTGGGATTGTTTCCTTTCCATGCCGATGATTTGAATGTATATTCGTATTCGAAGAGCATAACCGGTTCCGAAAATCTTGAGTTAATTCGATCAATTTCAAAGACATACAACTTATTTTTGTCGTTCACTTAGTTTTGCATTAACTTCTGTAATTAAACTAAGCCTTACTCGAGTAAACAAGGTTAATATCATATCATTCAAGTTGAATCCAACGATTTATATTAGATATATGATTGGTTAAAAACTGAAACTTCCTTATCTAATATATGTTTCGTATTAAACTAATACCATAAGCGGAATTTCGATATTTCCACCACTTATTCCTCAAATATTATTAGTCATCATCTACAGAACTAATATTAAATATCTAGAGATCACTTTCATCCATTTTCGTAACCAAATTTAAATTGGAAAATCATTTATTATAATTACCATTCACAATATTCGAGATTCACTTTCAATCTGTTCATTTACCAGCCTAGATAAGTAAATGTAGGCCAGATAAGTTCAGCGCACCGGTTGCTACATCCCTTTCCTTAGTTACACACCACCCTTTACTATTCCAGAACTAGGAACGGAACAAACCTACTAGTTAATACGAAACTTAATTTACATTCCTAATTTAAACTTCGAATTCAAAATATTACTCAAAGTAGTTTATAATATATTATTATAAAAATTTATCTAAACTTATATCGAATTTCATAACCAAATAATTCAAGTTTAATAATCTTCTTCAAACAATTTTAAAATATTATTTCGAATTATTTTCTAATATCATATTTGACTTCAAAAATCAAATAGTTCGAGCTTGCTAATTTTTTCAACAGTTCATTAATTTTAGCGATAATTAAGTTCAACTCAACAATTTCCATTCAAGCTACATCAAAATAAATTATAATATCAATTATATTGATAATAACATGTTAATTAGTTTTAGAAAATCGAATTATTTATACCATTGAATCAAATTAACAAATTTCCCAAAGTACCCAAACCATTATTTATTTTATACATTAATATTTAAAATATTCTTAACGGAACTTTGTTAATAAACTGTCTTAAATGACAACATATAATTAAGCCAACATTATCAGATTAATTCAATATCATTTACAAAAATGTTAAATAGAAAGATTATTTAAATAGACAAATATTGCTTAGCTGACAAAATATTATCGAATCAAAGAATCTTAATAACATTGTTAAATTAACAATCGATGGTGTTACATTAATAAAACACTACATGATCCTTTAAATGTCATTTAATCCATAAATCGCTCTTTACTATACTTTTAAAAGTTACTAAATTTTCTGCTGAAAGTTAGTACATATGTGTATTCACACATTCAACAACTATTTATGCATCCATTTCTTAAACGCACACAGCAAACAATTTACGAACGCGCGTTATACCACTAACGCGCCCTGATATGCATTTATTGGCAAGCATGACAACATCACATACCATATTTAAATGGCAACGTCATCCACTAACCAGTAATTAACCATTCATGCAACCAATTACCACTCATTATCACATGCATTATGTCAACCTAATAAACCATATATTCTAATAAGTTAAATAATAAATTTTCAAATGCAAGTGGTTCTCACCGCAATTTTCTTTCTAGGAATTGTAAGGCCTTTGTAGTCTCCACGTCTTCCTTCTTTTGCTCTATCTTTCTCTTTTGTCCTTTTCTCTCTCCCATTTTCTTGCGCTCTGTCCACTTCCCTTTCCTCTCTATGTCGTACGATTATTTCTTCTTCATCAACTTTTTGTTTCGTCGAAACCATGCCTGATGAGTTCATGATGAAGTAAGGCGCATTCCTCTATGCTTGCTCACAAGGATTTGATGTCAGAAAGAATTTTCTTATGCCAAGTTCATGCACAGGAAAAGGGTACGAAATGGGAATGAAAGGAATGTCTCCTTTGCATGCATGGACAATACATAGAGAGGAAATAAAAGAGAATATGTTTTGTCAGGTGAAAAAATTAGCGAATATCTTGGACCCAAAAGGAAACATTCCAGAAGTGGGAAAGAAAAATAATGTTTTTCCTCTCCCTCCATGTTCCTTGCGTGCCCATGAATGCTCCTAAAGTCATTCGCATGTGGAAGATTATGAAACCTCCACTTTCCATGTGTCTTTTTTTTGAATTAGAAATGGCGAAAGCTTTGTTGTGAGGAGGAGATTGGCTATATGCGGTGGAAGAGAGAGCTGCGGTGGAAGAGGAACATGCAGACCGACGTGGAAAAGTTGTGGTGTAAAGACCCGCAAATCCGTACTATCTGAGTTGACTAATAACACCACACGTCCAACCCAAATTGCACAGAAATATGAATCATTATTAGAAAGAAGTTAGAGGATGAGAAATAGAAAGAAAGAAATATTAGAATTGAAGAAAACAAAGAAGACAAATCTCACAGCGGACGAATAAAATATATTATATAACATAACTTTTGAAAATACAAATCAGTAACTGGATATACATACCATTATCAGAGCACAACAGTTATTCCTGGACCAGTTATAAAAACCTGTTTCCAGATACAAACATGGTTCACAGCGGAATATATGATAGTCTATAGCTAACTGGTGAAGCCTCCTGCTTCCAGCTCTTCCAGGTGAATCTGAAAAATCCCGACTACTTGACTGCCCGTACAAATTTGGGTACCCAAGAATTTAGGGAAAAAGAAACAAAATAAACTCTGGGTCAGTCGTGGGACTGGTGTGAGTAAACTCCAAACATTTGTTTAACTTTCAAAATCCTTTCGAAAGAAAAGATAATAGTAAGACCAGCCCACACATAAACATGGACGGTTTTTACCTTACTATAACCCAAACTATCTTTGATATCAAATCCAGTTATATTATACTAATGTCTAAATCAAATAAATAGAATCTAGCGGAACGCTTGCATCTCACGCTCCACCTACATAGTATAAAATCAAAAACCGCAGGGCGCTTATTGGAGACCGGATTTCCAACATGACAAGGTATGGAACCACCTACCACTAGTGCATCTCTAGAGAGGAATACACTGGGTTCAACAAGAACATCTTGCAACCGGGCCCACACATGACCGACCACTCATTTCGCTTGAGTGTATCGAATGTATATCACAACGGTTGGGATCAGCAACCGTTTCCCGAATGGGACAACATCGAATAGAATAAGAAATTTAATGAACCTCTAGACAGGTGATTATACACCCTAATGGGAGCGACCCACATAGCCATGCTGCCTGCCCGATTTTTGTCATTTCCCGGTTGTTGAGGCCTGAGGCTACGATTACGTTCTGTTCATTGTTAGCACAATCACTTTGAATGCCACATTGTCAGATCCGTTAATCACTAATTGAATTGCACAAATATTCTGGATGTTATGCTAGGGGAATAAATCCGTTGCAACCATATATATTTGTACAGACCAACTCATTAGATCATTGGTAATACTTTGTCAGACATTCGTCCATTTAAGTTCGTTCTGGGATTGAACAAAACCGAAGGCACAATTTCTATTAATAGAAAAATCCCTTGCACTTTGCTCCATCTTCGATTATCTTCATATAATCTGATTCGTAACGCTACTGCCAATACAGAGTGGTTCACGGATAATAATCCAATCGGTCTCTCCATATTGACAACGATATTGGCAAACACTTCGATAGTCGGTTATTTAACTATCAAAGAAAAGCAAACATCCATTCATCCATAACATCAATCAATCACTGGGCCTGTTAATTAATATTTCATTAATTAATTCACTTCCTCATTACCCTATCAATATTCGTTAACCAAATATTTTTAGTGATCTTATAGGACTCTTGCACTATTTGAAAAAAAAAACATTTCCCTATATCACCTCCTTTTATTTTCTACACTTAGAAAATATATTCTATTTGAAAACAATTTCAATCACTTATCTCTTTCCTGACTACTTTAATTATACTCAGGAAATATTTACTTTTATATTTCCAAAATTCCATCACTTGGAATGTTGTGTAAAACATCGTTACAACAATCCAAAATATTTTATTCAACTAACTCTTATTAAAACACTTCTCTTCGAGACTGGATCTGGCTATTTATCAATTAAAAATGAAATAAATCAAGTTGGGGTAAAATTACCTCTCAGACCTTGACTGAAAACATCCTCAACTTCAAACGGCAAAACCACTAACCTCGAATAAACACACTATAAAATCCAATTATTTATTTTTAAAACATGTATATAGTTCGCTTTCTATTTCTAATTCATAGATTTCCATTTTTGTTTACAATATTCTATTTTAAATTCGTTTTCTTATCGAATTCTATATATATCGATACATTGATTTCTAACTATCAAATTATCTTAAAAATATTCTAACTCCTTAAATTTCCAGAAAAATTCGCCATAACCTCCTTTGTACCGGGAGCATCAGGATATTTCAAATAGCCTCCCATGGCACTCACCAATCCAAAAGAAAACGAAAAAGCCAAGCGGCTTGCCGATATGGCGCATAAAACCTCATATATGAATTTAAACATGTACCTTTTTGTCGGGCACATAAATTAAAATCTTCATATACTCCATCCCATACCTGTCTAACACATGTTCACCTGTTTTCAATTCAATTCAACTCAATCTACTCGTTTGAATTCAGTTTCGCTCATTTATTCTTTAATTAGCTATTTTGCCTATTTCAATTCTTTGTTTGAACATAACATATTCAAACAAAATATTTAACTTGCTCATAACCAAATTGAATTTCAATTTCAATTCTAGTTTCCTTTTCGATTTCGAAGATAAATTTTCAAATCGAATTCACTTATTCAAAGCCCAATATCAATTCAAAATCTCATTAATTAATTACTATTCAAATTAGTTAATTCTATTCAATAATCAAAAATCTGATTTCTGTTTCAAAAAAAAAACAATTCATTACTCCATCTGAGTTCACATATAATCTACAACTCAAATCTGAAATTTTCTAAATAGAATTTCGGATTTTATTCGCTTAAAATCCTTTTATAAAATTAAATAAACCGTTATGGTTTTTAAATGGTTTTGGCACTGTTTTTCTGAAAATTTGATTTTGAAATAACTCAAAATCTATTCAACGAAATTCAGATTTTTATTCCCCATTAGAAAACTATTATCAAACAAGTCCTGACGTTTCTTGTTTCAAAGAATTCCGACTTCAATTGAGTTCTGTATACTCAATTGAAGTTCGAATCACCAATTTACGAACTGCAGCGCTGCGGCGAGTTCGTTTTAATTATATTTATAAATATAAACCTTTAAACTTCGTTTAAAATAAATTCAACTTCATTCTAATATATTTTTAATATATATCAAATCCATTTCAACATAACATTTCTGATCTATTTCACTTCCATTTGAAATTCTATATTCGAATTATATTTCACTTCTATTTGAATTCTATATTCAAATTCCTTTTCAATCTTCATTTGAATTTCTATTCAAATCTATTTTCCAACTTCATTTGAATTTCTATATTCAAATCTATTTTCAAACTTCCTTTGAATTTCTATATTCAAATCTATTTTCGAACTCCATTTCATTCTGTTTGAATTTTAATATTCAAATCCCATATTTTAAATTCCATTTGAATTACATATTCAAATTCTATAGTTTAAATTCCCTTTTGAATTATATATTCAAATTTTTCTCAATTCTCTTATTCAAATTCTATATTTGAATTTTCTTTATTCCAATTCCATTTCAATTTCTTCTATTCAAATTCTATATTTGAATTTTCTTTTTATTCAAATTCCATTTTTAATTTCTATTTAAATCTATATTAAAAGTCTATTTCAAATTCTATTTTGAAATTCTATTTCAATTTCTATTTTGAATTTCTATATTAAATTTCCATTTCGTTCTACAAATTATAAATCCTTCGGATTTATTCCTATTCTGTTTAAAAATTTGCATGCTGAAATATATTTCGTCGTTCCCATTTCGAAATGATTTCAACTTTTTATTTTTAAATTCTATTTTAATTTTCTATATTCAAATTCCTTATATTCAAATTCTATTTGAATTCTCTATATTCAAATTCTAATTTCAATTTGACATCTATTTAAATAAAATTCGAATTGATCGAATTCAAATCATAAATCCTTACGGATTTATTCTAGTCCAATTTATATTCTGAACATCAGAATAAATTCCATCGTTTATTCCTTTAAACCGATTTCCCATTTCTATTTTTAAATTCACATTTGAATTTAAATATTTGAATTATCTAAATGATAATTTTCCACTTTTCATTTACAAGAACCATCCATTTTTCTTGTTTTCTATTTAAAACAAGTCTCGATTTCAAATTTATTTATGAATTTAAATTCTACTTTGGAAAAATAATTTTCTCTTTTCTAAATTCACACCTGTATTTATATTTTCTGAATTTTCCAATGAAAATCCATTTTACTTCATTTATAACTTCTTTTATAAATGAACTGCTCGTTTTTAATCATTCAAAACTAGCTAATATTTTTGTTCTATTCAAATTCCAAATTCTATTTTAGAAAAATAGAATTGGCTTTTTAAAACTGGAAATTTCCTTTTCACGATATTTTTAAATATCAACATTTAGGCCCCAGTGATATTTAAACAATCAAACCACTCAATTATCAACCAATACATCATATATGATAATATATGTGAAACGAACAAATAAAAATATTTTTGAGGAATCCAGTCGGATCCCTCCAACCTGTTTTTCCTGCATCCACAGACGTTAGTCAACAGAAATAATACCCATCCTGCTTCGAGGCAGGATATCACGGTATAGAAAGGGGATCCACTTATATACGTGGAGCGTAGGGTCATCCGCTAATGATACGGCAGGCATCCGCTAATAATACTGCGGGAATCCAACCACCAAACCAATATATATATATATATATATATATATATATATATATATAATAGTCACCCTAAATAACTAATATATTTAAAACAACCAGAAAGCATTCAAACAAGCAACAACCAATAATTTTAACCTAATAAAAATAATTAGAAATAAAAGGTGAGTGAGATTTACTCACCGTGATTTTTATTTCAATCAGTTTGCCTGATTCCTGCTTCTGCACTATCTAAATTCCTAGAAGTTTCTGAAAAATTCCATCTCCATCCCAGAATTTCATATTTGCAGTTACGAACCATTCCTATCAATCTCGTATACATTTTACCTAGTATTCACAAAATTATTATCTTTTCAGTTGTCGATCCATACAACGATTAATTAAATAAATTACTAGTTTAGAACTAAGTTATGATATTAACTTTTAAATCTAAAATTAAGTAACACACTTACCCTTACTTAACTTAAGTAAAATAAAACATGGCTTTACCTTGTTTTATTCCTCATCATGAACAACTTCGGACCTTCTCGCTGCCTTAACTGGAAATTTCTCAACCTCCCAAAGCTGTGATCAACTCACCATTCTCCTCCCAAATTCATTTCTTTACAATAGTCCAGACTGTATTGATATATACTGCCGATGCTTCCTCCTCCCTAAATCCCGCTCCTCTTTTCTTTCTTTGATTGTTTGTTTCGCAACAGACTTCACCATCTAACACCTTATCCAAGTCTATACCATTCCAACTCTACCCAGTTCAACCAAGTACCAGCTTCAACATTACACCGTTCAACTGACTTAAACCCTACCCTATTTTATTGACTTAAACTAATGCCTAGGTCATTGCGACTTCATCAACTTCCTCCAAAATCAGCGCCTTGTCGAGCTTCCTAAAGGCAACGCAACCTCCTCCTTTTCAACTGTCGCTCCACCTCGTGAACCCAGAAATTGCCGAACCTTAAAACTCCTATACAACTCGTGAGCCTCCAGTTATCTAATATGTTACCCAAAGAAAAAATCGTGACTTCGGAACTCCCAGGAAATTGAATCGTGCCATCCTGAATTCAAACTACTCCACCTTAACCATACGTCGCACGACTCCAGACCTCTTCAAATCGCACAACACCTTCGCCTTCGTACCAGTCGCGACCTTAAAAATGGTGTGACAACAACCATCCCGACATTCCAGGCTTCCACGTACTCGAAGCCCCAAAACCGAACACTCGAAACTTGAATTGCACCCCTCAATTTTCTTGTGGATCGAATAGTAGGTATAGGAATTGTTCAGTGGGGTTTTGATTCCATAGAAAAGGGGAATGAAGGTAAATGTGCTAAATCGATTTTTGAGGATGGGAAATAATAGTGAAAGGCATTGGCCATTTTTATATATTGAATCTTGGATGGGTTCTGTTTACAGATGAATGAAATGGGAATCATTGTGTTTAAATAAGGAATTTTACCTTCAGGTAGAAGGAACAGGTACAAGTAAGGTGCGTGACTTAACATATAGGTTGTACATATTTTCAATACTTAAGGTAGAAGTAAGTAATCCCATTAATTTGATTTGATTTTAGATTTAACATGATTTGATTAAAGAGATCTTTATTCATTTAAAACGGATTCTGATTTGATTTCGTATTTAATACTATTCAATATAAAGCAATTTTTATTCTTTTAAAATAGATACCGATTTGATTTGATCATGTCCGCAAATCAAATAAATCGGGGTTCATCACTTAACATCACGAACCGCTATTTTAACATAACGACGGACGTTCCAATGCCACAACACTATTCTGAACTCAATAGAAAATATTTTGGAATTTAATTTTAACGTATATATAAAATAACCATATTAAATTAATATAATATAATTTATATTCAAACAAATAAATTTCTCGATAATATATTATTATCATATCGATTACATTCACATAGAATTTATATTTATTATCTGAACTGTTTGACTCAGTTTTAAATCTCAAATTGAATTATTTTAAATTCTCGTATTACGATGACTATCAAAATAAACCGTATTTCGATTATTTAGTTAATAATTCAATATAAAAATTCTTTTATATTATTAATTCAATATTTAAAATAAATCAACCAAAAATCCGGGTCGTTACATTCTTCCCCCTTTAAAATAATTTCGTCCTCGAAATTGCTAAGTTAGGAAAAATACTATAACCCATTAACTTTTCAAAACTCCTTTATGTTGAAACTCAACTCCTCATATTTCAACAATTTTAATTCCACCAAAACTTTTGGTTTTCCTTCATTTAATTCGAATGATCTACGATCAATCCATTTATATCCAATCTATATCCCATTAAACCTATTCAAATTGATTCTAGTTAATTGATTCACTTCAATCCATTTAACTAGCTTAAGTTAAATTCCACTTCCAGAATCCAAATCCCAGGGTTTTCATTTCAAATCCTTTTGAAATCACTTAAACATGTGCATACATTTATAATCTTTTCAAATTCAAAATATTTGAATTTTCCAACTTAACTTGTTTTCTTTCAAACAAATTCCCATCAAATTTTTTTAAGGTAGCAATTCATCGCTTAGAAACTCAAAAATGAACACTGATGAAGCTGCAGTCATCATCAGAATTATTTTCCAGCCACTAAATTGTGTTCAGCGCTTTATCACTTTCAAAATCCATTCAAAAATGATTTTTATTCAAAAATCCTTCTAACACAAAGCTATATTATTTAAATATATTTTGAAAAATATTTTCCAACTTGCCAGGATTTAAAATTCCAAATTCTGGTTTGAATTAAATTCTAATTCATCTCATTTGTATATTTCATTCATATACAAATTCTATTTGGTTCTATATAACCATTTCATTTCTTATAATCTCATTTGATTATAACGATAACAATCAACACATCCAATAATTTCAGAAAATTATTAGTTTTGTATCAAAATAGAATTTCGGGTAAAATTATTTCATTTACCCACTTTAAAACAATATCATGTTCAGTCATTTGTTCAAGTATTTACAAACTCTTATCGATGTCGTGGCGTCCCACGATTCGACCAGAATCCATAAATTACTCAACAAACTAATCAACACAATATAAAACAATTTTTATATCAATTTACAAATACGCGCTCTCGTATATACATACTCAACTCATTCTAGGGTACTACTGACCCTATCTCTAATGAGCACATGCCACACAAGCCTAGGTATTCGCTCAACCTAAGCTCTGATACCAACTGTAAAGACCCGCAAATCCGTACTATCTGAGTTGACTAATAACACCACACGTCCAACCCAAATTTCACGGAAATACGAATCATTATTAGAAAGAAGTTAGAGGATGAGAAATAGAAAGAAAGAAATATTAGAATAGAAGAAAACAAAGAAGAGAAATCTCACAGCGGAACAAATAAAATATATTATATAACATAACTTTTGAAAATACAAATCAGTAACAGGATATACATACCATTATCAGAGCATAACAGTTATTCCTGGAACAGTTATAAACACCTATTTCCAGATACAAACATGGTTCACAACGGAATATATGATAGTCTATAGCTAACTGGTGAAGCCTCCTGCTTCCAGCTCTTCCAGGTGAATCTGAAAAATCCCGACTACTTGACTGACCGTACAAATTTGGGCACGCAAGAGTTTAGGGAAAAACAAACAAAATAAACTCTGGGTCAGTCATGGGACTGGTGTGAGTAAACTCCAAACATTTGTTTAACTTTCAAAATCCTTTCGAAAGAAAAGATAATAGTAAGACCATCCCACACATAAACATGGACGGTTTTTACCTTACTATAACCCAAACTATCTTTGATATCAAATCCAGTGATATTATACTAATGTCTAAATCAAATAAATAGAATCTAGAGGAACGCTTGCATCTCACGCTCCACCTACATAGTATAAAATCAAAAACCGCAAGTCGCTTATTGGAGACTGGATTTCCAACATGACAAGGTATGGAACCACCTTCCGCTAGTGTATCTAGAGAGGAAGGAATACGCTGGGTTCAACAAGAACATCTTGCAACCGAGCCCACACATGACCGACCACTCATTTCGCTTGAGTGTATCGAATGTATATCACCAACGGTTGGGATCAGCAACCATTTCTCGAATGGGACAACATTGAATAGAATAAGAAATTTAATGAACCTCTAGATAGGTGATTATACACCCTAATGGGAGCGACCCACATAGCCATGCTGCCTGCCCGATTTTTGTCATTTCCCGGTTGTTGAGGCCTGAGGCTACGATTACGTTCTGTTCATTGATAGCACAATCACTTTGAATGCCACATTGTCAGATCCGTTAATCACTAATTGATTTGCACAAATATTCTGGATGTTATGCTAGGGGAATAAATCCGTTGCAACCATATATATTTATACAAACCAACTCATTAGATCATTGGTAATACTTTGTCAGACATTCGTCCATTTGAGTTCGTTCTGGGATTGAACAAAACCGAAGGCACAATTTCTATTAATAGAAAAATCCCTTGCACTTTGCTCCATCTTCGATTATCTTCATATAATCTGATTCGTAACGCTACTGCCAATACAGAGTGGTTCACGGATAATAATCCAATCGGTCTCTCCATATTGACAACGATATTGGCAAACACTTCGATAGTCGGTTATTTAACTATCGAAGAAAAACAAACATCCATTCATCCATAACATCAATCAATCACTGGGCCTGTTAATTAATATTTCATTAATTAATTCACTTCCTCATTTCCCTATCAATATTCGTTAACCAAATATTTTCAGTGATCTTGTAGGACTCTTACACTATTTGGAAAATAAACATTTCCCTATATCACCTCCTATTATTTTGTACACTTAGAAAATATATTCTATTTGAAAACAATTTCAATCACTTATCTCTTTCCCGACTACTTTAATTATACTCAGGAAATATTTACTTTTATATTTCCAAAATTCCATCACTTGGGTTAAAACGAATGCTGTGTAAAACATCGTTACAACAACCCAAAATATTTTATTTAACTAACTCTTATTCAAACACTTCTCTTCGAGACTGGATCTTGCCATTTATCAATTAAAAATGAAATCAATCAAGTTGGGGTAAAATTACCTCTCAGACCTTGACTGAAAACATCCTCAACTTCAAACGGCAAAACCACTAACCTCGAATAAACACACTATAAAACCCAATTATTTATTTTTAAAACATGTATATAGTTCGCTTTCTATTTCTAATTCATAGATTTTACTTTTTGTTTACAATATTCTATTTATTTTTAAAACATGTATATAGTTCGCTTTCTATTTCTAATTCATAGATTTCCCTTTTTGTTTACAATATTCTATTTTAAATTCGTTTCCTTATCGAATTCTACATATATCGATACATTGATTTCTAACTATCAAATTATCTTAAAAATATTCTAACTCCTTAAATTTTCGGAAAATTTCGCCATAACCTCCTTAGTACCGGGAGCATCGGATATTTCAAATAGCCTCCCATGGCCCTCACCAATCCAAAAGAAAAAGAAAAAACCAAGTGGCTTGCCGATACGGTGCATAAAACCTCATATATGAATTAAAACATGTACCTTTTTGTCGGGCACATAAATTAAAATCTTTATATACTCCATCCCATACATGTCTAACACATGTTCACCTATTTTCAATTCAATTCAACTCAATCCATTCGTTTGAATCCAGTTTCGCTCATTTATTCTTTAATCAGCTATTTTGCCTATTTCACTTCTTTGTTTGAACATAACATATTCAAACAAAATATTTAACTTCCTCATAACCAAATTGAATTTCAATTTCAATTCTAGTTTCCTTTTCGATTTCGAAGATAAATTTTCAAATCGAATTCACTTATTCAAAGCCCAATATCAATTCAAAATCTCAATAACTAATTACTATTCCAATTAGTTAATTCTATTCAATAATTAAAAATCTGACTTCTGTTTCAAAAAAAACAATTCATTACTCCATCTGAGTTCACATATAATCTACAACTCAAATTTGAAATTTTCTAAATAGAAATTCGGATTTTATTCGCTTAAAATCCTTTTATAAAATTAAATAAACCGTTACGGTTTTTAAATGGTTTTGGCGCTGTTATTTTGAAAATTTGATTTTGATATAACTCAAAATCTATTCGACGAAATTCAGATTTTTCTTCTCTATTAGAAAACTATTATCAAACCGGTCCTGGCATTTCTTGTTTCAAAGAATTCCGACTTCAATTGAGTTCTGCATACTCAATTGAAGTTCGAATCGCCAATTTACGAACTACAGCGCTGCAGCAAGTTCGTTTTAATTATATTTATAAATATAAACCTTTAAACTTCGTTTAAAATAAATTCAACTTCATTCTAATATATTTTTAATATATATCAAATCCATTTCAACATAACATTTCTGATCTATTTCACTTCCATTTTAAATTCTATATTCGAATTATATTTCACTTCTATTTGAATTCTATATTCAAATTCCTTTTCAATCTTCATTTGAATTTCTATTCAAATCTATTTTCCAACTTCATTTGAATTTCTATATTCAAATCTATTTTCAAACTTCCTTTGAATTTCTATATTCAAATCTATTTTCGAACTCCATTTCATTCTGTTTGAATTTTAATATTCAAATCCCATATTTTAAATTCCATTTGAATTACATATTCAAATTCTATAGTTTAAATTCCCTTTTGAATTATATATTCAAATTTTTCTCAATTCTCTTATTCAAATTCTATATTTGAATTTTCTTTATTCCAATTCCATTTCAATTTCTTCTATTCAAATTCTATATTTGAATTTTCTTTTTATTCAAATTCCATTTTTAATTTCTATTTAAATCTATATTCAAAGTCTATTTCAAATTCTATTCTGAAATTCTATTTCAATTTCTATTTTGAATTTCTATATTAAATTTCCATTTCCTTCTACAAATTATAAATCCTTCGGATTTATTCCTATTTTTTTAAAAATCCGCATGCTGAAATATATTTCGTCGTTCCCATTTCGAAATGATTTCAACTTTCTATTTTCAAATTCTATTTGAATTTTCTATATTCAAATTCCCTATATTCAAATTCTATTTGAATTCTCTATATTCAAATTCTAATTTCAATTTGACTTCAATTTAAATAAAATTCGAATTAATCGAATTCAAATCATAAATCCTTACGGATTTATTCTAGTCCAATTTATATTCTGAACATCAGAATAAATTCCATCGTTTATTCCTTTAAACCGATTTCCCATTTCTATTTTTAAATTCACATTTGAATTTAAATATTCGAATTATCTAAATGATAATTTTCCACTTTTCATTTACAAGCACCATCTATTTTTCTTGTTTTCTTTTTAAAACAAGTCTCGATTTCAAATTTATTTATGAATTTAAATTCTACTTTGGAAAAATAATTTTCTATTTTCTAAATTCACACCCGTATTTATATTTACTGAATTTTCCAATGAAAATCCATTTCACTTCATTTATAACTTCTTTTATAAATGAACTGCTCGTTTTTAATCATTCAAAACAAGCTAATATTTTTGTTCTATTCAAATTCCAAATTCTATTTTAGAAAAATAGAATTGGCTTTTTAAAACTGGAAATTTCCTTTCCATGATATTTTTAAATATCAACATTTAGGCCCCAGTGATATTTAAACAATCAAACCACTCAATTATCAACCAATACATCATATATGATAATATATGTGAAACGAACAAATAAAAATATTTTTGAGGAATCCGGTTGGATCCCTCCAACCTGTTTTTCCTGCATCCACAGACGTTAGTCAACAGAAATAATACCCATCCTGCTTCGATGCAGGATATCACGGTATAGAAAGGGGATCCACTTATATACGTGGAGCGTAGGGTCATTCGCTAATGATACGGTGGGCATCCGCTAATAATACTGTGGGAATCCAACCACCAAACCAATATATATATATATATATATATATATATATATATATATATATATAATAATCACCCTAAATAACTAATATATTTAAAACAACCAGAAATCATTCAAACAAGCAACAACCAATTATTTTTAACTGATAGAAATAATTATAAATAAAAGGTGAGTGAGATTTACTCACCATGATTTTTATTTCAATCAGTTCGCCTGATTCCTGCTTCTGCACTATCTAAATTCCTTGAAGTTTCTGAAAAATTCCATCTCCATCCCAGAATTTCATATTTGCAGTTACGAACCATTCCTATCAATCTTGTATACATTTGACCTTGTATTCACAAAATTATTATCTTCTCGGTTGTCGATCCATACAATGATTAATTAAATAAATTACTGGTTTAGAACTAAGTTATGATATTAGCTTTTAAATCTAAAATTAAGTAACACACTTGCCCTTACTTAACTTAAGTAAAATAAAACATGGCTTTACCTTGTTTTATTCCACGTCATGAACAACTTCTGACCTTCTCGCTTCCTTAACTGGAAATTTCGCAACCTCCCAAAGCTGTGATCAACTCACCAATCTCCTCCCAAATTCATTTCTTCATAATCGTCCAGAATGTAATGATTTATACTGTTGATGCTTCCTCCTCCCTGAATCCCTCTCCTCTTTTCTTTCTTTGATTGTTTGTTTTGCAACAGACTTCACCATCTAACACCTTATCCAAGTCTATACCATTCCAACTCTACCCAGTTCAACCAAGTACCAGCTTCAACATTACACCGTTCAACTGACTGAAACCCTACCCTATTTTATTGACTTAAACCAATGCCTAGGACATCGCGACTACATCACCTTCCTCCAAAATCAGCGCCTTGTCGAGCTTCCTAAATGCAACGCAACCTCCTCCTTTTCAACTGTCGCTCCACCTCGTGAACCCAGAAATTGCAGAACCCCAAAACTCCTTTATAACTCGCAAGCCTCCAGTTATCTAATATGTTACCCAAAACAAAAATCGCGACTTCGGAACTCCCAGGAAATTGAATCGCGCCATCCTAAATTCAAACTACTCCACCTTAACCATACGTCGCACGACTCCAGACCTCTTCAAATCGCACAGCTCCTTCGCCTTCGTACCAGTCGCGACCTTAAAAATGGTGTGACAACAACCATCGCGACATTCCAGGCTTCCACGTACTCGAAGCCCCAAAACCGAACACTCGAAACTTGAATCGCACCCCTCAATTTTCTTATGGATCAAATAGCAGGTATAGGAATTGTTGAGTGGGGTTTTTATTCCAGAGAAAAGGGGAACAAAGGTAAATGTGCTAAATCGATTTTTGAGGATGGGAAATAATAGTGAAAGGCGCTGGCCATTTTTATATATTGAATCTTGGATGGGTTTTGTTTACAGATGAATGAAATGGGAATCATTGTGTTTAAATAGGTAAATTTACCTTCAGGTAGAAGGAATAGGTACAGGTAAGGTGCGTAACTTAACATATAGGTTGTACGTATTTTCAATACTTAAGGTAGAAGTAAGTAATCCCATTAATTTGATTTGATTTTAGATTTAACGTGATTTGATTAAAGAGATCTTTATTCTTTTAAAACGGATTCTGATTTGATTTCGTATTTAATACGATACGATATAAAGCGATTTTTATTCTTTTAAAATAGATACCGATTTGATTTTGATCCTATACGCAAATCAAATAAATCGGGGTTCACCACTTAACATCACGAACCGCTATTTTAACGTAACGTTGGACGTTCCAATGCCACAACACTATTCTGAACTCAATAGAAAATATTTTGGAATTTAATTTTAACGTATATATAAAATAACCATATAAAATTAATATAATATAATTTATATTCAAACAAATAAATTTCTCGATAATATATTATTATCATTATCGATTACATTCACATAGAATTTATATTTATTATATGAACTGTTTGACTCAGTTTTAAATCTCGAATTGAATTATTTTAAATTCTCGTATTACGATGATTATCAAAATAAATCGTATTTTGATTATTTAGTCAATAATTCAATATAAAAATTCTTTTATATTATTAATTCAATATTTAAAACCATATTAAATATTTAAAATAAATCGACCAAAAATCCGGGTCGTTACATTCTTCCCCCCTTAAAATAATTTCGTTCTCGAAATTGCTAAGGTAGGAAAAATACTATAACCCATTAACTTTTCAAAACTCCTTTGTGTTGAAACTCAACTCCTCATATTTCAACAATTTTAATTCCACCAAAACTTTTGGTCTTCCTTAATTTAATTCGAATGATCTACGATCAATCCATTTATATCCAATCTATATGCCATTAAACCTATTCAAATTGATTCTAGTTAATTGATTCACTTCAATCCATTTAACTAGCTTAAGTTAAATTCCACTTCCAGAATCCAAATCCTAGGGTTTTCATTTCAAATCCTTTTGAAATCACTTGAACATGTGCATACATTTATAATCTTTTCAAATTCAAAATATTTGAATTTTCCAGCTAAACTTGTTTTCTTTCAAACAAATTCCCATCAATTTTTTTAAGGTAGCAATTCATCGCTTAGAAACTCGAAAATGAACACTGATGAAGCTGCAGTCATCATCAGAATTATTTTCCAGCCACTGAAGTGAGTTCAATGCTTTATCACTTTCAAAATCCATTCAAAAATGATTTTTATTCAAAAATCCTTCTAACACAAAGCTATATTATTTAAATATACTTTGAAAAATATTTTCCAACTTCCCAGGATTTAAAATTCCAAATTCTGGTTTGAATTAAATTCTAATTCATCTCATTTGTATATTTCATTCATATACAAATTCTATTTGGTTCTATATAACCATTTCATTTCTTATAATCTCATTTGATTATAACAATAACGATCAACACATCCAATAATTTCAGAAAATTATTAGTTTTGTATCAAAATAGAATTTCGGGTAAAATTATTTCATTTACCCACTTTAAAACAATATCGTGTTCAATCTTCTGTTCAAGTATTTACAAACTCTTATCGACGTCGTGGCGTCCCACGATTCGACCAGAATCAATAAATTACTCAACAGACTAATCAACACAATATAAAACAATTTTTATATCAATTTACAAATACGCGCTCTCGTATATACATACTCAACTCATTCTAGGGTACTACTGTAACACCCCACGTCCACTAATGTCACTCACAAAGGGAATGCATTAACTTCCATGGAGGTAATAAGTGAATATAGAACAGAAAAATTACAACAAGACAGATAATAAATAGTATTTGGAAATCTAAAACTTCATTTTATTGCAGCGGAAATTAAACATGTTCGTTACATCATAAAACCATAGATCATAACCAAGTACAATATCCATCTTCATAAAACAAAATACATAATACCATTACATAAATAGCCATTAAAAAGATAACAAGCTGGACTTTACTTCAACGGTCCAAGCTTTCCAAAGAGAGATGAAGCAATCCAATCAAACTCCACTAGAGCTGGGCCCAACCTGAGGACCTGGAGGGGGAAAAAGGATAGAAATAGAGGGGGTCAGACATAAAGTCTGGCGAGTATGATAATTCTAACAATACTATTATCAAAATAACTAGACTAAGGCATACGCTGGAAGACAAGTAAATGTCTATGAACTCTTAGGAAGATAAAGATAGCGTTTAAGATAACGGTAAAGGCACACCTGATTACTAACGAATGATTACTACACTGCACCGCACATTACTACACTGCACCACACCAGTCACCCTATTGTTTGATCCCACTTGCTTCACACAGAAACTTTATAAATAGCCTTACGTACCCCTAGCTGACTACATAGGTGCCGTCTGCCTCTATCTCCACTAGGTGTACCCCGCTACCCACTTTCGATCGGCTCCCTACTTGTAGATACCCGTGCTGGCCCCATAGTGGGGTGTATCACTCCCCTAAAGTGGCAACCCGATACAACTTGAGAATGCACGGCTTATACCTACATGATGCAACAACGTCTTATCTACCAGCCCGAGTCCACACACGCATATGAAACCCGTTGGACTTGCGTTGCCACCGCTTCCCGTTTTGGCCTCTTACAGTCGAACCCAGCATGCGTGTCCCGTCCTCGACTTGGGTCGAGCCCACAAAGATACGTTTGGGATACTGGTCGAAATGGGCCCCCACAAGCTACCCACCTAAGCTTTTCACTAGTATATCCCACTTAACCCTCTTAGTCATGTTCATTTACATGTGTGTTTGGTTAAGTCTTACTAATCGTATTTCACATGCCACTAAGGGCACCCCCTAGATTCCTCATGCCACCCAAGGCACCTACTTAACCCCCATGTCCCACCTTACATGTTTATCTGGTTAAGTATTTCTTAATTCATTCAGGCCATAACCTCATAAAGACCTCTCACATTAGACTGGCATTTATGGCAGCTGGATTTGTCGGGCGGGTCCGGGCAGTCTTATACCATAAAAGAGTCTAACCTTGTGTCTTTACAACCGTTATGCTTTAGTTTAGGCCTAGGACCTCTCACATTGGGCTGACATTTGTGACCACTGGATTTGTCGGGCGGGTCCGGGCAGGTTTACGTCACAAACGAGTCCAACCTCGAGTCCTAAGCATTGATTAACACTTAAAATCTTTTATCCCAGTTTTAATAATTCCATATTCAAATTATTAATTAAGTCAACTTTTAATGATGTCCATAATTGACTCAATTATGGCCATCCACTTATGGCATGCAAAATCATATCAATTGCACCCCAACTTTTTAATATTAAATCCTTAATATTACCCCTACCCCACGTTTATACATTCTCTTATTCAACGCATAATATAGGCTAGACTTGTATAGTCTAACACCTAGCACAAAGATAAATTATCACAACATATAGACAATTAAAATAAATCTAATCATAATAGGGGTGAAACTTGCATAAACTACAATTGTTAAGGATCAAAAGGTGTCAACTTTTTAAATGTCACAATTTATATGATATGATCATAGCCCAAATCTATACATAAACTTGCATATGGGGTTTTTAGGCAACATAATGATGGTGTGAACTAGCATAGGATATCACAAATGCATAGCATTATTCTAGATGTCATAATAGATGTCTTGGCATATGTTCATAAATTTTCTAATCAATCTAACTTGCATATGTGACTTGTCATATAGATCAACGTAACCCAAACATGATGATTTAATTAATATGAACTAACTAGCATAGATGGTAATATCATGGCCTTTTTAACATGTATGATTCATCACAACTTAGCATAGAAACTTTCAACATACATAACATCATCATAGCATGATTTACAACATATAAGATATCATCATCAGATAACATTGGATTTACAATATACATGATAGCAAAAGGGGTTTACAACAACATATATGATAATTCACATCATCTACTCGTAATCCATTCATAACTCAACCTAATTAAAATGATAATAATCTTGTTAAGATCATCATACTCACAATTTAGAGAAGAAAAGAGAGAGTTTTGCTTTGCTTTAGGGTTGAGAGAATTAGAATTGAATTTGCTTTTCTTCTTTCTTAGTTGGCGGCGACTCCATTGATTTCCATGGCGATGGTATGATGGTAACTATTCTATTTCAATTAGGTTTAGGGTTAGCATTAGGATGTATTTATAGGTGTAGGAAGTTATTTAGGACCATTAGATTAACCCTAAACCATGAGAACCAATCAAATGCAAAATATGCATTTGAGCGAATCGGCCCACGGGTTGACAGCCAAACACCCTTGATTAACCCCTAGTCGACCCAACGGGGCTGGGGTCGACCTCAAAAATGGGCCGGTTCGGTTATTCCCCCTCCCAATTCGCTGTTTTGAACTTTTTCGCATATTTATTTATTTAATTTTTAATTTGTATATATATATATATCAATATATATATATATATATATATATATATATATATATTTCTCTGTGCAACCCATTTCACTTAATTCTTTTCTAAAAATTAAGTATACTTTAATTTGTGAATTTTAATGTTATAAAATTACGGGGTGTTACATTCTCCCCTCCTTTAAGGATTTCGTCCCCGAAATCTCCAAGTCAAGAAGAATGTATATCCTACCATCTAATCGTCCATCTACTCAACCATCAAACACCCGCATCCATTGTCCTTAAAAGACTTCTAATGCTTTAATGTTTATATGCACAGTGTGTGTATATGTCCATATCTAATGCAAAATTAGGCGGTCTACTGATTCAGTCGACCTCCTTAGTGCAATTCATGATAGTGCCATGCGTCCAATATGTATGCAAAAGATTCCTAATGATACATATTAATTCTATATGCGTGCACAACCATCCAACCGAATGCAGCAACTATATGATAATACAACCATTATACATCCATTTTACTAAATACATCCATATATATGCAATATGCAATATGAAGTGACTGAGCCGATCTGGTGCCTAATAGTGTGTGTGTATGCATCCACGAGCAACCACTAGCAAACACTTGCATCCACTTTGCATCCACCATACATAACATGTCTCAAACACATGTTTCAACCATAGGATTATCCTAACTAAATGTCAAAGATACCAGCGAGAGGATATATTAAAGATAAGATAAGTACAAGCTAAGCGATAAAGGAGAAATTAAAAGACATACCCTCAAAAAGAAAAGGGTATCGTGCACGCATCTTCTCTTCTGTCTCCCAAGTAGCGTTGCTTTCATCATCTCCCCATTGCACTTTGACTAGTCTGACCTCTCGATTCCTCAACCTCTTGATCTCCGACCCAAGAATGCGCGTAGGAGCTCGTCGAATTGTCGCATCACGCTCTATCTCCACCTCTCTAAGAAAGCTCGGCTCTACCACTTCCGCGGTCTCATGCAAGCACTTCCTCAAATGTGACACATGGAATACGTCGTGTACACCACTAAGTCTCTCGGGCAACTCCACTCTATACGCCATCTGTCCAATTTTCTCCTTAATAGGAAACGGCCCTACAAACCTTGGTGCTAATTTCCCAACGGACCCAAAGCGAAAAACGTTCCGTAATGGAGACACTTTGACAAAGACCATGTCCACAACTTCAAACTCGAGATCTGTCCTCCTCTTATCCGCATAAGATTTCTGCCTATCCTGTGCTGCTTTCATCCTCCTTCGAATCAAGTCGATCTTCTCCGAAGTCTCCCTAATCATATCGGGACCAAGTAAGATCTTATCCGTAGATTCCCACCAACATGTAGGTGAACGACAAGGTCGTCCTAAAGAGCTTCGAATGGTGCCATACCAATGCTGGACTGAAAGCTGTTATTATATGCGAACTCCACCAATGGAAGATGCTCTTCCCACGTACACCCAAAGTCTAGGATACATAGCCTCAACAGATCCTCTAGAATGCGATTCACCCTCTCGGTCTGGCCGTCCGTCTGAGGATGATATGCGGTGCCCAAACATAACTGAGTCCATACCGCCTCTTGTAAGCTTCTCCAAAATTCGCTAGTGAAAATAGGATCGCGGTCCCTCACTATGCTAGAAGGAACACCGTGCAAACGAACTATTTCTCTAACGTATACGGAGGCTAGCCATGGAGCAGTCCTCTTACTCTTTACGGGAATGAAATGGGCGTTTTTAGTAAGTCTATCTACTATAACCCAAATTCCCGTATTACCCTTCCTTGATCGCGGTAATCCATCCACAAAATCCATCGAGATGCTTTCCCATTTCCATAGTGGAACCTCCAATGGGTGAAGCAACCCACCGGGTTTCTTTTGCTCCGCTTTTACTTGTTGGCATACCAAGCATCTAGCGACATACTCGGCCACGTCTTTCTTTATGCTGGCCAAAAGTAAACTCTCTTCATGTCTTTGTACATCTTGTCCCCGCCGGGATGAATGGTCATCTTCGAATGATGTGCTTCGTCAAGAATAGTCTTCCTTAGGTCATCGTCTTTTGGTACACAAAGTCTACCGTGCCTACGTAACCAACCCTTATCGTCTAGGGTATACCTACGGAGATGGCTTGATGACTCCCCTCCTTTGAGTTTTTCTACTAACTCAACCAACTGCGGGTCATCTCGCTGTGCCTCGCCAATCCGTCCCAAAAGCGTAGGTCTGACCTCCAAGGATGCTAGCAAACCGGGTACGAAGTCAACGGAAGGTCTAAAGTCAAACATCGAAATGAATTCTAAACTTCGCCGCTCAAAAAACAAAGGACTTAAGGATAATCTTTTTCTACTTAAGGCGTCTGCCACCACGTTACCCTTGCCAGGGGTATAGGCTATTTCGAAGTCGTAGGACGCTAAGAACTCCATCCACCTTTGTTGCCTTAAGTTCAAGTCCTTTTGAGAGAATAGGTATTTTAAAGACTTGTGGTCAGTGAATAATTCTAATTTCTCGCCAAGAAGATAATGACGCCAAGACTTAAGCGCGAAAACAATAGCGGCCAACTCTAGGTCATGTGTGGGATAATTCTTCTCATGCGCTCTCAACTGCCTTCCACCATAGGCTATTACCATGCCCTCTTGCATTAAGACTGCGCCTAGTCCTGTCCCACAAGCGTCAGTATAAACGGTAAACGGCTTACTCCCGTCTGGCAATACTAAGACTGGGGCTGAAGTCAAAGCTCTCTTCAAACGTTGGAACGCATCATCACAATCTACGTCCCATGTGAAAACTAGGTTCTTCTTCGTCAAGCGTGTCAATGGAGCTGATATCTTTGTGAAGTCTTTGATAAACTTCCTATAGTAGCCAGCCAACCCCAAGAAACTTCTCACTTCGGTAGCATTTTTAGGGACTTTCCAATCTTGGATGGCCACCACCTTCGCGGGATCCACGGCTATCCCTTCTTTGGAAACCACGTGCCCCAAGAACCGTACTTTCTTCCTCCAGAAGTGACACTTAGAAAATTTAGCCTTAAGGCTATGCGCTCGTAGGGTCTCCAACGCTTCCCTAAGATGTAGGGCATGCTCTTCTTCATCCTTAGAAAAGATCAAGATGTCATCTACAAAGACTACCACGAATTTGTTAAGGTACTCCCTAAACACCCTACTCATCAAGTCAACAAAATATGTTGGAGCGTTTGTCAAACCGAAGGGCATCACTAGCCATTCATAGAAACCGTTCGGAGTCCTAAAGGCAGTCTTGTCTATGCTATCCTCAGCCACTCTCAACTGATAGAACCTAGTGGCTATGTCCAACTGCGAAAACACTGTGGCGCCAACTAACTGATCGAAGAGATCGTCAATCCTCGGCAGTGGGTGTCTGTTCTTCTTAGTAAGCTTATTAAGTTCTCTATAGTCCACACAAAGTCTAAGGGACCCATCCGCCTTCATGGCAAATACTACTGGAGCACCCCACTCCGATATAATTCGTCTTATGAACCCCTTCTCAAGCAACTCCTTCACTTGCTTACCAAGTTCCCTCCTTTCACGTGGAGCCATGTGGCGTACTGGCAAAGATACTGGTTTCGCATTATCCATAAGATACATTCGAAAATCTATCTCCCGCTTCGGAGGCAAGCCCTTCACCTCCTCAAACACATCCAAATATTCTCGGACCACTCTAACAGATCGTAGATTTTCCTCAGACGCGTCAAGCGATTCTAGATAACTTAGCATAACCGAATTTATGGGATTACAAAATATTTCGAGAGTGTTTCCAAGGCGAGTCGCGAGCCTAACTACTCTCCTTTCACAATCAAGAACGGCCCCATTTCTGGATAACCAATACATTCCTAAAATTAGCCCATAGCCCGTGAAGCCCAACACATAAGCATCACATCTAAATTCAACTCTAAGTATGGAAATTTTCAAATCCAAACACATCATAGACAAATAAGCTGAGCCCCCAATTGGATTCGAAACAACTAAGGGATCCTCTACTAAACTGGTGTTTAAGTGCAGTGATTCAACTAATGATGTAGAGATAAACGAATGCGATGCGCCCGAATCGAATAGGGTACAGACAGGATGACCAAACAGAAAAACTAAGCTTTCAACAGAAATGGTTCTACCTCGTTCTTGCAGCGGTGGGACCGCGAGAGCCTGAACTTGTCCCCTAGCCTACCCTGGTGCCATAAGAGCCTGCACCTGTCCTCCCGAGGTAGCTCCTGCCCTCTGCCCCTTCTTTGGGCAGTCCTTCACTAAATGTCCCGCATCGCCACAATGAAAACAACCTGTCTTCTTTTTACTTCGGCAATCCTTGTTGAGATGGCCTGGTGTCCCACAGTTAAAACATTTCTTCTTTCCCTTGCCGTTATTGTCTTTACCACCCTTCTTGTTTTGCTGTTGTGGTTTCTTCTGATCCCCCTTCTTCTCGGGTGCCTTATTAGCTTTAGCACTTTTCTCCTCATGCATGAGCACCATTTCTACTAACTTCTCAAAGGTGGCCCCCATTGGGATGTGGGTCATAGCAAACCCTTGCAAAGGTTCATTCAAGCCATTCACGAACCTTAGAGCCTTCTTCTCCGGCGTGTTTACTAAGTCCAAGCCAAACCTTGCTAACTGATTAAATTTATTGACATATTCTTTCACTGATGAGCTTCCTTGCTTCAATGTCAAGAACCTTTCCATATATAAATTTTCTTCCGCCCTTGAGAGAAACTTCGCCTCGAACCTACGTCTAAAATCCGCCCAAGAGTCAACAGGACGCTCCCCAATAGTGACCTCCCACCAAAACGAGGCCTCTCCATTCATCAACCAAGCTGCTAAACGAACTCTCCTCCCTTCTTCTACTTCAAAGATTTCTAGCAATTCTTCCACCTCCTTAAGCCAACCTCTAGCTTCCACAAACGTTTCTGACCCTTGAAATGGTTTTCCACCCATAGCCTTGAATTCCTTGCACGTCTTTGCAAAAGTATCTACGCGAGGAGGAGGAGGAGGAACGGGTGCAACTAGTGGAGGAGGAACATTGGCTGGACCTGCAGCGGCCCTAGCCTCCAATAGCCTCCTATACCATCCTGGTATCGTTACACCGTCGGGTAGATTAAGATCTTCAGCCATGCTGAAACGAAAAAGGAAAGATTCAGAATGGAGAATTCGAAAGATAAAGATATGGGCTGTTGGGGATTATGTTTTTTTTCTTAAAAACTTTTCTCTTTAAATTTCTCATTAAAACATGTTTTTGAAAACACTTCTTCCAAAAATAACTATTTTTCTAAAGTATTTTTATCTGTTCTGGTAACCTTAAGCTCTGATACCACGTGTAACACCCCACGTCCATTAATGTCACTCACAAAGGGAATGCATTAACTTCCATGGAGGTTATAAGTGAATATAGAACAGAAAAATTACAACAAGACAGATAATAAATAGTACTTGGAAATCTAAAACTTCATTTTATTGCAGTGGAAATTAAACATGTTTGTTACATCATAAAACCATAGATCATAACCAAGTACAATATCCATCTTCATAAAACAAAATACATAATCCCATTACATAAATAGCCATTAAAAAGATAACAAGCTGGACTTTACTTCAACGGTCCAAGCTTTCCAAAGAGAGATGAAGCAATTCAATCAAACTCCACTAGAGCTGGGCCCAACCTGAGGACCTGGAGGGGGAAAAAGGATAGAAATAGAGGGGGTCAGGCATAAAGTCTGGCGAGTATGATAATTCTAACAATACTATTATCAAAATAACTAGACTAAGGCATAAGCTGGAAGACAAGTAAATGTCTATGAACTCTTAGGAAGATAAAGATAGCGTTTAAGATAACGGTAAAGGCACACCTAATTACTAACGAATGATTACTACATTGCACCGCACATTACTACACTGCACCACACCAGTTACCCTATTGTTTGATCCCACTTGCTTCACACAGAAACTTTATAAATAGCCTTACGTACCCCTAGCTGACTACATAGGTGCCGTCTGCCCCTATCTCTACTAGGTGTACCCCACTACCCACTTTTGATCGGCTCCCTACCCGTAGATACCCGTGCTGGCCCCACAGTGGGGTGTATCACTCCCCTAAAGTGGCAACCCGATACAACTTGAGAATGCACGGCTTATACCTACACGATGCAACAATGTCTTATCTACCAGCCCGGGTCCACACACACATATGAAACCCGTTGGACTTGCGTTGCCACCGCTCCCCGTTTTGGCTTCTTACAGTCGAACCCAGCATGCGTGTCCTGTCCTCGACTTGGGTCGAGCCCACAAAGATACGTTTGGGATACTGGTCGAAATGGGCCCACACAAGCTACCCACCTAAGCTTGTCACTAGTATATCCCACTTAACCCTCTTAGTCATGTTCATTTACATGTGTGTTTGGTTAAGTCTTACTAATCGTATTTCACATGCCACTAAGGGCACCCCCTAGATACCTCATGCCACCCAAGGCACCTACTTAACCCCCATGTCCCACCTTACATGTTTATCTGGTTAAGTATTTCTTAATTCATTCAGGCCATAACCTCATAAAGACCTCTCACATTAGACTGGCATTTATGGCAGCTGGATTTTCCAAGCGGGTCCGGGCAGTCTTACACCATAAAAGAGTCTAACCTCGTGTCTTTACAACCGTTATGCTTTAGTTTAGGCCTAGGACCTCTCACATTGGGCTGACATTTGTGACCACTGGATTTGCCGGGCGGGTCCGGGCAGGTTTACGTCACAAACGAGTCCAACCTCGTGTCCTAAGCATTGATTAACACTTATAATCTTTTACCCTAGTTTTAATAATTCCCTATTCAAATCATTAATTAAGTCAACTTTTAATGATGTCCATAATTGACTCAATTATGGCCATCCACTTATGGCATGCAAAATCATATCAATTGCACCCCAACTTTTTAATATTAAATCCTTAATATTACCCCTACCCCACGTTTATACGTTCGCTTATTCAACGCATAATATAGGCTAGACTTGTATGGTCTAACACCTAGCACAAAGATAAATTATCACAACATATAGACAATTAAAATAAATCTAATCATAATAGGGGTGAAACTTGCATAAACTAAACATGTTAAGGATCAAAAGGTGTCAACTTGTTAAATGTCTCAATTTATATGATATGATCATAGCCCAAATCTATACATAAACTTGCATATGGGGTTTTTAGGCAACATGATGATGGTGTGAACTAGCATATGATATCACATCTATATAACAAAAAGGACCGGTTGGTTATTAGAAGACAAAGAAAGGCTGAGATTTAATCTCGAGTTACATAAAGAAGGGCTCTGATCTGTGCATAGCTGTTTTATTACCACGATCTCCTGCGCCTTAATCCCCATGTTTGTATAGATAGTGGGCCATATGCGATTGGGAAAAAATTCCAACTGCTTGCTGTTTTCACGTCAAATTATGGGGCTTCTTTCCCACGTTTATTTCCACTCCCCCACCTTCATTTACTCATCTGTTCTTCTCCTTTATGCATTACCATTTTAAACATGGAACTGCATAAATGACCAACAAGCTATTGCCATTAGCTGCTCTCGAAAACTAGGTATGCTTTCTCTTTGATTGTTTCAACATTATACGATCTCTACAGCTTTTACTTTTTTATTACTGCAAAAGCTTGCCTACTATATTCCCATTGTCATTTAGCTGAACATGAGTAACTTCAGTTACTCGCACCTTTTTTTTTAAACCATATTCACTCGCATTTTTGTCCCATTATTTTTTATGTTGTTTGTTATTACCTGTAGGGTACGAATCGTTTACCCTGCTGCCGTTTACTACTTGAAATCTTCAACCAGGTTTTACTTCTAATCAGGTTCTATTTCTACTTCCTATTCTTTTTACTCCGATGATGACATACTATTTGGTCCTTACACCGATAATACATCATGGTCTATTCCTGTTAAACTTTGATTCGGGTTTTTAATGACTACAAAATAATAATTAAATCTTTAGTCTTACATTTATATAATTGAATATTCATGTTTGTATGTGAACGAATGGGCGTTTAAAGGATGCCCATCTTCATATGCCTCACTTTGACAAAAACATCAAAATTGAATGTCAATTTCATAATAACTGCTATTTATACAACTTTGTGTGACATTAGAGATGCTTCTGTATTTGTGTATTTCCATGTTCTATAGTCAATTTCATAATAACTGCTAATTTAATGCATACAAATTAGCATAATTTTAGTCATTTAATGTGTACACATAAAGTTTAACGTCAGAACATGAAATACATCATGTTCTATTCCTGTTAATCTTTGATTCGGTTATATGCATGATCTTTACTACGAAAACACATCACGACTTTTACATATTACAGTTTATATGGTAACGCCATAAGTATACGCTACTTCCATATATATAATGCCATCAGTGAGTAATAAATAAATATAATGCCATAAATGAGTAATAAGTTTATGTGTTTAATAGAATCTTTGTGCTAATAACTTTTTATTCCTAATATACCTTATGCATGAATCGTATATCATTATTTAATTTTAATACCTTTACTATTTACATTTTGTTTTTTTCCAACTAACTTTATTTTCAACAATAGCTCTTTTTCTGTACATTTTCATTTATTTACTGCCTCCATGACGTATTAAATAAGCACTGATTTTCATTTATTTGCTTCCATATTTTCTCCTGCCCCATTAATGGTTGATTATTCATCCATAAATTGCATGTATACATTTTTTATTCTTCACTGATGACTATAATATTAGTACATTGTAAATACTACATATATATACGCATGCATTCCTTTACCTACTACAGTGTCAAAACAAATATGTTAACCACAAGTGATTAAAAGAAAAAATAATATATCCAAAACTGTCCACGTCATCTTCCCTTTTTTACATTAAATTATACCATAAACAATATAAATTTTACTTCCGTTATACAAACATGTTAATTATGAAATAATTCGGATGAAATGAGTATGGGAAAAACAAATTCTATGGCATCACCCTCAGTGACCAAAGAATTTGCTTATAGTCCGACTCTAACCATAGCCGATGGCGATATTGATATGTAACCCAATATTCTCATTTCGATCTCCATCCATTATATTAATGATTATACTGCAGATGTTAAACATGGAACACAATTTATTATCATGGTAGACAATATTATTAACATATGTTTGGCTGTTTTTTCAGTCATAACAGCACTCGAATGGATAGTAAACCTTCTAATCGTTCAGTTGCACAGTCGTTACGTCGACAACGGGAAAAGATGTCAAAGATACTGACAAATTTTACCACCAATGATAACTCAACGCTGAACAATACATCTTCCCGTTCAACAACTATATTGGCCGATATCACCAATGGTTTACAAACAGCTGGAAGAACTATGGACAATACACAACAAACAACGACCATGGACCCACCAACTACGCCGGTCGATAATACGTAAGTCTATCTCATTATTTCGCCAATTTTTTGTTTTCATTCACATGATATTATATGTGCGGAAATATCTTTCTTACATCTCCCTATAAATACCTTTAGGCTACATTCGTATACCTCAACCAATTTGACATCTAAACGATCAATTGCTCAAAAAATGCGATGAGATAGAGAAAAACGTGCGAGAAATTTAGAAATTTTGAGTTCTCCAGCTACAAACCAGAGGAGGGACAACGAGCCTTTTCAAGGCGTAGGATGTTCATCTTCTACACATAATCATGCATCTTCAAGCTCCTCAGCTAACTTCGACCACATGATTCATGCAAATAACACATCTCATCATCCTTCGTACGTATCTTTTTTTTTCCTTACAAAATATGTCAACTTATATCTTTACCCTTACATAATATGAATTCAATTTTATGCTTATCATCAACTGTAGAGTTATGAACGGTGGTACTGATCACGTACCTGAACCTACATGCGATGCACAATATACTAATGAGATACGGCCTCCACCCATCAAACCCCATTTTTTGGGACTAATGACTATATTATGTCCATTCTGTAAAGCGCTACATTGGATTGATGAGCGTCTGAAAGATAGTTCCATAACTAATCCTATTTTTGGAACGTGCTGCAAATCTGGTAAGGTTAAGCTACCAAGATTAAAACCACCTCCACTTGAACTTCGTCATTTATACGACGGTAACGACTCAATTTCGAATTCATTCCTCAAATACATTCGAGAATATAATGCTGCTAATGCATTCACAAGTCTTGGATGCCAACTAGATAATAGAACTATGGGTACACGTGGAATTAAATCATTTACAATTCATGGAGAATTGCGGCATAGAACAGGTGCACTCCTACCAGATAATGGAAACACACCTATCTATTCACAGTTGTATATCTATTATCCAAATACTGCTTTGAATTTTCGTTATGAAAGAAACAAACATTCAAACAAAAACATATTGCAAGTTATTCAATCGGTTCTACTACGAGACAACCATTTTACTGAGTTATACCATCAAGCGTACAATATTTTGAAAAACTCATCCGATAAAGGTTACGACTTACCAGTTTGCCTTCAATATAATAAACAGAATGACAAACGGGTTTATAATATGCCTTCAGTAGATGAAATTGCAGTTGTGATACCAGGAGATGGAACTCAAATAAGTGCAACTCGAGATATTATGCTTCATCTACATGGAGGAACACATCTGGAAAGGATTAGCGAATGTCATCCCGCTTATCTACCACTACATTATGTTCTCCTCTTCCCATATGGTGATTTAGGGTGGGATATTAATCATACTCAATGGAATCCAATTTCAAATTGTCCATCCCCCAAAAGATTGACACAACAACCATATTATAGTTATCGACTATTTGAAAGAGAAAATGAGTATTCTACAATTCTACTTGCACGAAAATTATTGCAAGAATTTATTGTAGACGGATGGGCATGTACTGAACAAAACAGATTGCAGTGGGCAAGAAACCATCAGCCTGACCTTCGACGCGATCTTTACTGTGGAATTACAGATATTGAAACATATATGTTACAAGCTAACCAAATTGGTAAAAGGTACATCTTACCATCAACTTTCATTGGAACTCCACGGCATATGTATGAAATATACCAAGACTCATTAGCTATTACGCGTTACAATAAGCATTCCGATATCTTCTTAACAATGAAAGCAAATCCAAATTGGCCGGAAATACTACAAAGCATCAAGACAAACCAAAAGCCACAAGATCGCCCGGATATCATAGCTCGAGTTTTCGAACTTAAAAGACGAAGTTTAATGGAAGAAATTACAAAAAATGGTATATTTGGATCACTTGTTGCACATGTTTACACTATCGAATTCCAAAAGCGTGGTTTACCTCATATGCATGCCTTATTTTTTTTAAAACCAGCTGAAAAAATAAGGACGACCGATCAGATAAACAAGCTAATTTGTGCAGAGTTTCCAAGTGAAACTGAGCAACCATTACTTTTTGAAACAGTTAAAAAGTGCATGGTTCATGGACCATGTAGGGGAAATATCCATGCTCCATGCATGGAAAATGGAAAGTGCTCAAAACATTACCCCCGAGATTGGGCTGAAATGACAACAATGGATCAGGATGGATATCCTATCTATCGACGTCAAAATGACGGACGATCTTACATAATCAAAGGCACAAATGTCGATAATAGAGATGTTGTGCCATACAACCCTTATCTTTCTGAAAGATACGACTGCCACATAAACGTAGAAGGTTGTGCTAGCGTGCGAGCTGTTAAATATATACATAAATACATATACAAGGGTCATGATCGAACAACAATGGTAGTGGGAGAACAAGATGAAATAAAACAATATCTTGATTCTAGATATATAGGCCCACCTGAGGCTGCATGGCACATTTTTAGTTATCATATGCATGAGGAAAAACCACATGTTATCCGTTTACAATTGCATCTACCTGGAATGCATCAAGTAACTTTCAATCCAAATGAATCGGCTGATGCTATCAGGATAAGAGCACAGAACCAAACATCTACTCTTATAGAGTTTCTCAACTTTTGTAGAGAACACCCTGAAGCACGACAATATACATATCAACAGTTTCCTGAGCATTTCACATGGAATAAAGGTACACACATTTGGTCCCCTCGATGTACAAATTCCACTGCCATCGGTAGAATGTATTTTGCAAGCCCAAACTCAGGAGAACGCTTTTATCTTCGTCTGTTGTTAACCGTTATCAAAGGGCCAACATCATTTGAAGATTTGAGAACAGTAAATGGTGAGCTTCACCATACATTCAAAGATGCTTGCATTGCTCGAGGCATGTTAGAGGACGATAATGAATGGGTTATATGCTTGGAATAAGCTTCAGTCATGAATACTGGGCATCAGCTACGGAGACTTTTTGGTATTATTCTCACCCAATGTTCCCCTTTGCAGCCTCACTTTTTATGGAACAGATTTGCCATTAACATATGTGATGATCTAATCCCTATCATTCGGACAAAATTCCTAATTCTAAACCCTTCCGACTATCAAATTAAAGACTATGGTTTGCATCTTCTAAACGAACAACTACAAGAATGTGGAAAAAGTTTACTGGATTTTCCTCCAATGATGTTGCCTACTGAAAATTGGAATGTTGTCTTCGAGAATAGACTCATATGGGAGCATAAATAATTGCAATATGTTGGGCAGGATGCCAAGGTAGAAAAGAATATCCTCTCTTTCAATGACGGGCAACGAGTTGCTTATTCGAACATATATGACTCTGTAGTTAATGAAATTGGAACTACTTTTTTTCTAAATGGTGGGGCTGGCACTGGCAAAACATACGTATATAACACAATCGCTGACAAACTTCGTAGTTTAGGGCATTTCATCATAACTGTTGCTTCATCAGGTATTGCTTCTTTGTTATTACTTGGGGGTAGAACTGCACATTCAACATTCTCTCTTCCTTTAAATATTTTAGAAGACTCGCTATGTGGGTTTACAAAACAGTCTATGGCTGCAGAACTTCTACGAAAAACAAGTCTAATTATTTGGGATGAAGTGCCTATGCAACATAGATTTTGTGTTGAGACAGTTGATCGTTCGCTCAGAGATATTCGAGATTGTACAAAGCCATTTGGTGGGATTACAGTGGTTTTAGGAGGAGATTTCAGACAAATTCTACCCGTGATTCCAAAAGTTGTACGAGAAGATATTGTTTCTTCGACATTAAGACGGTCACCGTTATGGAAATACGTCAAAGTTTTATCCTTGCACCAAAACATGCATTTAGGTTCCAAAGACTATGACTATGCTAATTTTGCAGCTTTTTTGGATCAGGTACTACATTTATCGTTGCATAATCTATTTTTTCCTTTATTCTACATATGTAACTAACCAGTACAACTTCTTATACCTTGATTCATCAGGTTGGATCTGATCCTGAACCGATGGTCGATTTGGCTATGATGCATAAACAACATACCCTCATTGGTTTAATAGATACCATCTACCCGGAACTAAATGTATCTACGAAACCTTCATTATTCTACAATGAACGTATTATTTTATCGGCACGCAATGAGGATGTTAATGCCATAAACTCTACATGCCTACATTTATGCCCATCAAACAATCATATTTTCTTAGCAGCTGATAAGTTAGTTGAGGATGAGGAAAATGATCGATACCCAAGTGAGTTCCTAAACTCTTTGGATTGTAATGGGTTACCACCTTTCAAACTTGAAATAAAGGTTGGATGTCCTATAATCCTACTTCGAAACTTGGCTCCAAAGGATGGTCTTTGCAATGGAACTAGATTAATAGTAGTTCGGTGTGCAACAAGAATTATAGAAGCTCAGATACTAACAGGTGATAAAGCTGGAAAATTAGTATTTATCCCACGAATATCTCTTCAACCATCAGCTTCAGAATTAACCATAAACATGTCTAGAAGGCAATTCCCTATAAAGTTAGCTTATGCTATGACTATAAACAAAGCACAAGGACAGTCTGTGAAGTATGTTGGCATTGATTTACGGACTCCTATCTTTGCTCATGGACAATTGTATGTTGCTCTCTCCAGATGCACTACATTTAATAATGTCTCCGTCCTTATACCCACAGAAGACGAGACGAATACTACAAACGTCATATATCCTGAAGTTCTTTTCTAATCCTACAACAGCAAAAACATCTATCATCCTCCCCATTTCAATACAACCAAGGTAATTCTTTTTTTTCCTACATACGTCCACTCCTAACGAATACACGCGCATTATATTTTATTACATTCATCTACTACGATTTTTTTTAAACATTTTCACTACATAATTGTAACAAGTTTTCCAAATATACCACATTACATTACTATATATCTATGTATCTCATTACCGACATTAATACATCTCACTAACATGTGAATCAAATTATAGTTGAATAATTAAAACATCCAGAACTACTCGCATTGCAGTGACATAGTTACGTACATGCTATTTATATCTTTCATACTCCCACTTCATACATATAGTAACGTATTTTATTCTCTGTTTGAAGGTAAATTACACATTACAGACATACATGGCAATATCAACTGTAACTAATGCACGACGAGAGGCAGCAAAATTTTTTAACAACCTCATCATTTCTGCCGACATTTGGGAGAATGGAGATGTTATTGTTTCTAAAAGTGTAGATATCCTACATGCATATGGAGTCAATGTCATTGTTTTTGACAACCATGTAAGTATTTCTCTTCTACATACATATGTACATGTTTTAATTTTAACTTACTTATTCTTAATATTTACCCGAATTTTTAATGGCCGTCATGTTTATCCACAAGAACCGAGGAAATTTGCATGCAGCTCATGGCCAATACAAAGACCAACCATGGGGAGTAAAGTACGGCTTTCAACATATGTACCTAGGCTCCTTATTTTTTTTTTATCGTTCTTACTTACATTAATCACTTCATGCTCTAGACATGGGATTATGCTTTGCTACAACACAAAGACAATACAAAAAAAAACCGGCAGACTATTGAATGGCCTGTAAGAAATGTTTCGGTACGCTCACCATTACTAGACTTTTCTTCTATAAAACAACACCATGTTACGTTTACCCACCTTTTATTTATTCATATTTGCAGCTTCGCTTGCATACAACACATTGGACTACGAACGTGATCATCGACAACTACACATTTTTACGTGTACTTAAACAGATGTTTAGATGCTGGGATGATTAAATTTAAACATGTTTTTATTATTTACTTCTGTGAAAAATAACCTTTTACGTTTGTACAAACTTCACTATTCGCTTATCGTTCTCGATTTTTATTATACGATATCACACCCTGCAAGGTTCTGATTTCAGCGTTGACTTGGGAAAACTAATGGCTTTCAAAATATGTCATTAACGAACATCACACGTACTAACTGCATGCATGCAACATGTGTTAAATGAAGTTTGCTTATTGTTTTACTGGAATTAACTGCATGTATGTAATCGAACAATTTCTCACTTCGCATTGATGTCTGTTTTTTTTACATGTGCTTTGATTATTTCATGCTCATTACAGAACCTTCTTCGAACTTTCTTATTATTAACTTCTGCATATCATAATTCTATACTCCATTTTTTCTACCCTTTCTGTCTTCACCCAATGCTGAATATCTCACAATATGCATAATATCACACAATATCATTTTATACTGCTTACCCTACATGTACCCTAACCCTACTCGCTATACATTCATAATTTACTTCTTGCTGACAGTTTTAGATTGCACAGTACATTCCAAACACAAACATATATTATCACTTACATTATATATCTTGCTCCAACACATTATGCTATCACCACAAAATGATGCGTTCAATGTTAAACACTTAAAAGTCTATGCTCCCGTGCATCGCACGGGTTTCCACTCGTATGTCATAGCATAATTCTAGATGTCATAATAGATGTCTTGGCATATGTTCATAACTTTTCTAATCAATCTAACTTGCATATGTGACTTGTCATATAGATCAACATAACCCAAACATGATGATTTAATTAATATGAACTAACTAGCATAGATGGTAACATCATGGCCTTTTTAACATGTATGGTTCATCACAACTTAGCATAGAAACTTTCAACATACATAACATCATCATAGCATGATTTACAAAATATAAGATATCATCACCACATAACATTGGATTTACAATATATATGATAGCAAAAGGGGTTTACAACAACATATATGATAATTCACATCATCTACTCATAATCCATTCATAACTCAACCTAATTAAAATGATAATAATCTTGTTAAGATCATCATACTCACAATTTAGAGAAGAAAAGAGAGAGTTTTGCTTTGCTTTAGGGTTGAGAGAATTAGAATTGAATTTGCTTTTCTTCTTTCTTAGTTGGCGGCGGCTCCATTGATTTCCATGGCGATGGTATGACGGTAACTATTCTATTTTAATTAGGTTTAGGGTTAGCATTAGGATGTATTTATAGGTGTAGGAAGTTATTTAGGACCATTAGATTAACCCTGAACCATGAGAACCAATCAAATGCAAAATCTGCATTTGAGCGAATCGGCCCACGGGTTGACAGCCAAACACCCTGTATTAACCCCTAATCGACCCAGCGGGGCTCGGGTCGACCTCAAAAATGGGCCAGTTCGGTTATTCCCCCTCCCAATTCGCTGTTTTGAACTTTTTCGCATATTTATTTATTTAATTTTTAATTTATATATATATATATATATCAATATATATATATTTCTCTGCGCAACCCATTTCACTTAATTCTTTTCTAAAAATTAAGAATACTTAAATTTGTGAATTTTAATGTTATAAAATTACGGGGTGTTACAACTACTGACCCTATCTCTAATGAGCACATGCCACACAAGCCTAGGTATTCGCTCAACCTAAGCTCTGATACCAACTGTAAAGACACGCAAATCCGTACTATCTGAGTTGACTAATAACACCATACGTCCAACCAAAATTGCACAGAAATACGAATCATTATTAGAAAGAAGTTAGAGGATGAGAAATAGAAAGAAATATTAGAATAGAAGAAAAAAAAAAGACAAATCTCATAGCGGAACGAATAAAATATATTATATAACATAACTTTTGAAAATACAAATCAGTAACTGGATATACATACCATTATCAGAGCACAACAGTTATTCCTAGAACAGTTATAAACACCTGTTTCCAGATACAAACATGGTTCACAGCGGAATATATGATAGTCTATAGCTAACTTGTGAAGCCTCCTGCTTCCAGCTCTTCCAAGTGAATCTGAAAAATCCCGACTACTTGACTGCCCGTACAAATTTGGGCACCTAAGAGTTTAGGGAAAAACAAACAAAATAAACTCTGGGTCAGTCATGGGACTGGTGTGAGTAAACTCCAAACATTTGTTTAACTTTCAAAATCATTTCGAAAGAAAAGATAATAGTAAGACCAGCCCACACATAAAAATGGACGGTTTTTACCTTACTATAACCCAAACTATCTTTGATATCAAATCCAGTGATATTATACTAATGTCAAAATCAAATAAATAGAATCTAGCGGAACGCTTGCATCTCACGCTCCACCTACATGGTATAAAATCAAAAACCGCAGGGCGCTTATTGGAGACTGGATTTCCAACATTACAAGGTATGGAACCACCTTCCGCTAGTGTATCTCTAGAGTGGAATACACTGGGTTCAACAAGAACATCTTGCAACCCGGCCCACACATGACCGACCACTCATTTCGCTTGAGTGTATCCAATGCATATCACCAACGGTTGGGATCAGCAACCGTTTCCCGAATGGGACAGCATCGAATAGAATAAGAAATTTAATGAACCTCTAGATAGGTGATTATACACCCTAAAGGGAGCGACCCACATAGCCATGCTACCTGCCCGATTTTTGTCATTTCCCGGTTGTTGAGGCCTGGGCTACGATTACTTTCTGTTCGTTGATAGCACAATCACTTTGAATGCCACATTGTCAGATCCGTTTATCACTAATTGATTTGAAGAAATATTCTGGATTTTATGCTAAGGGAATAAATCCGTTGCAACCATATATATTTATAAAGACCAACTCATTAGATCATTGGAAATACTTTGTTAGACATTCGTCCATTTACGTTCGTTCTGGGATTGTACGAAACCGAAGGCACAATTTCTATTAATAGAAAAAGCCCTTGCACTTTACTCCATCTTCGATTATCTTCATATAATCTGATTCGCAACGCTACTGCCATTACAGAGTGGTTCACGGATAATAATCCAACTAGTCTCTCCATATTGACAACGATATTGGCAAACACTTCGATAGTCGGTTATTTAACTATCGAAGAAAAACAAACATCCATTCATCTATAACATCAATCAATCACTGGGCCTGTTAATTAATATTTCATTAATTAATTCACTTCCACATTTCCCTATCAATATTCGTTAACCAAATATTTTTAGTGATCTTGTTGGACTCTTACACTATTTGAAAAAAAAAACATTTCCCTATATCACCTCCTTTTATTTTCTACACTTAAAATATATTCTATTTGAAAACAATTTCAATCACTTATCTCTTTCCCGACTACTTTAATTATACTCAGGAAATATTTACTTTTATATTTCCAAAATTCCATCACTTGGGTTAAAACGAATGTTGTGTAAAACATCGTTACAACATCCCAAAATATTTTATTCAACTAACTCTTATTCAAACACTTCTCTTCGAGACTGGATCTTTCCATTTATCAATTAAAAATGAAATCAATCAAGTTGGGGTAAAATTACCTCTCAGACCTTGACTGAAAACATCCTCAACTTCAAACGGCAAAACCACTAACCTCGAATAAACACACTATAAAACCCAATTATTTATTTTTAAAACATGTATATAGTTCGCTTTCTATTTCTAATTCATAGATTTCCCTTTTTGTTTACAATATTCTATTTTAAATTCGTTTCCTTATCGAATTCTATATATATCGATACATTGATTTCTAACTATCAAATTATCTTAAAAATATTCTAACTCCTTAATTTTCCGGAAAATTTCGCCATAACCTCCTTTGTACCGGGAGCATCGGGATATTTCAAATAGCCTCCCATAGCCCTCATCAATCCAAAAGAAAAAGAAAAAGAAAAAGCCAAGAGGCTTGCCGATATGGCGCATAAAACCTCATATATGAATTTAAACATGTACCTTTTTGTCGGGCACATAAATTAAAATCTTCATATACTCCATCCCATACCCGTCTAACACATGTTCACCTGTTTTCAATTCAATTCAACTCAATCCATTCGTTTGAATTCAGTTTCGCTCATTTATTCTTTAATTAGCTATTTTGCCTATTTCACGTCTTTGTTTGAACATAACACATTCAAACAAAATATTTAACTTGCTCATAAACAAATTGAATTTCAATTTCAATTCTAGTTTCCTTTTCGATTTCGAAGATAAATTTTCAAATCGAATTCACTTATTCAAAGCCCAATATCAATTCAAAATCTCATTAACTAATTTGTAATGACCTAGCATTTTGTCCGTCTCAAGTCAGTAATTAAACCAACTCAAAACGATCAAAATGAAAGATTGTTATTGGCTTACACGGTTTAAACAGAATCAATACAGAATCACATAGTACAAAAATTGCAGCGGAATAAAATTTCATATAAAATATCAGAGTTGTACAAAAATTTACAGAGCGGAAAAATATATGATGTATACATGAAATTTTGACTAAATAAAATTTTACACTTTGTTGTCGAGCGTAGCGCGCACGAGCGTCTCCACGTCTTTGCGTCCTCTCCGGATTTGCGAGCTGATATCTATAACCTGGAACACTTAGGGCCTGACCTGAGCGTCCCATGCAAAATACAAAAAACACTCGAGTCAGGATTAAACTTATTTCAAGTCAGCAAACTTCGTTAAAAACTAAATATAATCAGTTTAATTCCATTAATAAATTAAATAGTTCGAGCATAACAATCAGTGAATTGCTGAAATGCTTACCCAAAGCGGATTGAATGGACGCATGGTATAATATGTCATGGAAATTAACATGTTTGAAATGGCAGTACTACTTAATACTTGATGGAAACAGTATGCATGCATTATGAGTGAAGGGACTAACTCAAGGGATGAAATCATAAATAGATTACAGTAAAATTAAAGGCATGAAAGACCTGCGGAGGTGTCATTACAAATGAAAGGTGTAAACTTAGATGCAGTATGAAATGGAAGCAAATTGCAGGTCCCAATTGCAGGCTAACCATATCAATATATGGAAGTAAAGGTGAGTGTCACATACCCATAACTGCATAAATAAATACATGTATGTACACTGAAATAAATCGATGTTCTTGCATGCACTAACAACGGATTAAGCAGCAGCGAGAGTGGCGTGTTACGAAGTTCAGGTTCATTTTACGATTCAACCATGGAATGCCAAGGTAGAGTGCACCATGCGAGACACAAGGGGTGAATGAGTGCTCAAGGGGTGATGTTTGAAATTAATAAAGATAGCTACATAACAAAAAGAAAGACCCATACATTTATTCAATGGATAACCAAGGGAACTGATCAACATGGGCTTGTGCTAACTATAACAGGACATGAAATTAGTATTGGTTTTCATGCAGTAAGATACATATACATAGTTGCTTAAAGATCCAACAAACGTTTTCAAGTACTTGCAGCATATGAGTCCATTTACTTTTCTTTCACTTCCATAATTTTAACAACATGGTCTATGTATTTCTCTGGAGTGATAGCTTAAGCATTTTATACACCTATTAATTTGTTGTTTAATTTATACTCAAAACAGCAGGTTGAATGCAAAATATCATGTAGCGCTCTTCATAGAAATGCCAAACCCAAAATGCAAAACAATATATGTAGGCCATTACACATAATACCATAAACAAAGAAGACCAACAGGAATCATGGGGACAAGGTGTCAATGTGAATAGCCAATTTGACTCATGCGGCAACTTAGAAAGGACAGTAGGCATAGGATAAGGTACGTTTAAAACTCGACATGGGCGTGTATGATAAGTTAACAGCATGGCGGAACTAAGCATGCAAGGCATGGACACTCAAAACGATGACTGACATTTTTAATGCAATTCACGGAATAGATAAACAACGGTACATAGATGGACCAAGGCAAACGACATAATTGCAGTGTCAAACAGCCCAAACTAAATATACTTAGTGGATACAAAGTCGCCAACTTGGAAAGATTTTAATCTGTAAGAAAACTTACATTTTGTTGATGACGGCGAAGCAAGAGCTGCTGTTGTGGGCCATAGCAGATGGATTCGACGCGGTTCGCGATGGCAGTGCATGGTAAAAGAGTATGTACAAACACAGACTCACGCCACCAAGATGACTTGCTGGCAAGGCTGAAACTCTGCCGTGACGCTGGCCGCTGGGCTGGAGCAGGCTTCGGCGGCGGTCTCGGATTTAAGGAGGAGCGAAGGAGCTCGAGAAAGGGAAACAACAACTGATTATTAGCTGTAAGTTGGTGAAGGCTGCAGTTTTTCCAAGGTTCAATGGGTACAGGCTCAACCGTTGGACGAAGGGAGAAGGAGTCGAACGGTGAAGGAGTCGTGCTGGTAGAGGGCGGAGCAAATTCCGGTTTTTGGTGGAGGCTATTGCTTCGATTTGGGAAAGCAACGTAAATTCCGGGTTAAAGGAGTTGAATTTGGGGAAAGTAGGATGGGAAACAACGGTTGTTAAGCAAATTAAAAAGGGAAAGAGTTGTGTGCTCAAACAAAGGAGGATACCTCATTTTATAACCCCAAACGAAGGAGACCAGCTACAGACGAGAAGAAACACGTGTTGAGAGACACAGTGAAACGAAGGCAGGTGTCAAACTACTTTCATCACCCAAATATTATGTAAGATTTATGTCAGATATGGCTGGATTCAAACCTTGGGATGAACGGAAGAAAGTGGTTTTGAACGAACATTGCTAAAGGACGGTGCGCAGCTGAGATGAACGACCAACCATTACTATTCTTGAAATAAATTTAACGTTAACGCCATAACATGTGATATTTATTTCATAATTTATTCCTTTCTTTTTATTACATCGACCGTATTCAACTATTGACGTTATTGAAATAAATTTACACTTAGCAAAAATAAAATTAATTGACGATCAAATTTAGTATTTCAAACTATACATTAAACTCGTGCCTTTAAAAATAAATTTGATCTCAATTTCTTAGTTATTTTGTCAAATGGACAAATGGTCGTAAATGTTTATTAACCGATTAAATTAGTAACCGCCATTTATTACGCAAGTCAAATTCTTTACTTGAATTTAAGATTTAAAGTTTCAAATTACAATGAATTATGGTTTCCCTTTATTAAAAATAAATCTAAATTACGTTAAACGTTAGTTTGGTCATAACGTTCAACACAAAAGTTAAATTTACGAAAGCAATGCATTTATAAGACTAAAGTCAATTTTTTTTTTAAACATTAATACATAAATTTAACTAAACTAATTACATTCAATTATTAAAATTTAAAATTAGACTTATAAGATTATTTTTTCTTCCATTCAACTTGGGTTTTTAATTATTCAAAGAAATCCCGAATTAGTTATAAGGTTTGTAACATTTGTCTTCGAAAAGCCGTTCGTCGAAAAGAATTTCCATATATAGGTATATACTGTGTTCCAAAATAACTAAATGCCCAAATTTTAAATTGAAATTCAAAATATTTCTTTTAACGTTAATTCTAAGTACAATTTAAATTTTCTAATGTCAAAATTTCGGGGCCGTTACAATCTTCCCCACTTAAAACTTTTCGTCCTCAACAAGGAGAGTTGTAAAATTATGCTTAAGTAAATTAAATCTTATATAAAAGCTATCGAAACAAATTACTTACCATCTTTAGTAACTTGAAAATTTGTCAAATAGTTCAAAGGAATATAAAACTTCATATACTTACATTTGTAAAAATTTTATATCAAACCTTTATTTACACAAATTTAAGATAAGGAAGTTTGCTATATTCTGAAATCATAATTGCAAAACATTTGAATGCCTTAAACAATTTTTTCGAACTTAGAGTCCCATTTTTTTCATTTCAAATCATTGAAATACTACATGTATATTTTTCATATAAAGAATCATACTTCACTTCGGGACTTTAAAACCAAAATCACTTTTAATTTTTTTGAATATATATGATAACTCGAAGCCTAACAAGTTCATCGTTGTTCTTGTCCACTTTAGACAGGCGTTAATAGGCGCGTGGCTAAAATATACATGTTCTAAATATACTTGTTTCGACTCCCAGTCAAAAAAAAATTCTGTTTCATTTCCTTGAGAAGTTTCCTCCATGACAAGGCCTAGGGATCGCCTATCGCACGCAATAATATAGTTAAGGCTGCTCCAGACACCTAAAGCTGACCATCGTCGAGGGTTCTCAAGCGAAGTGTACATCACGGTTTTCGTCTAGACACGGACCCCCCAAGTACAACATCGCGGAGCACATATATCTCAGTTTTCTTCCAGACACGGATACCGTATATGCCTAGGTTGCTCTTTCCAAATACCATCATTGAGGGATCTCAAGCGAAGTGTACATCACGGTTTTCGTCCAGACACGGACCCCCAAGCACAACATCGCGGAGCACATATAACTCTCGGTTTTCATCCAGACTCAGACACCGTATATGCCTAGGTTGCTCACCCAAAGTCACACACACCCTTCGTTTAGTCACAGGTCACCCGCATCCATGAAAATATATCAAATCATTTCATATCCCAAAGACGTAAATCATTTCGCAACAATAATTTACAAATACTTTCAATTGTAGTATTGTTGTCTTTCAAGCATTTCAAATATCGGGATTCAAGTCATCGAAATTTTTTAGTTCACAAATCAACTTATAAACTATTTATCATGTTCAAAGTAGTTGGAAAACTATTTCGTTAAAATATAATTTTCAATTTCCAACATACAACTTATGTTTTCATATCTTTGGAATCAATGATCTTATTTAATCATTTCAAGCCTTTCTAATCTTTTAAGAACCATAGAGTCTCATCATGTTTCATAAATTTCAATTTATTTCGAAATATCACTTTCGACAATTACACCTCTCCAAGGGATTCATTTTTCCATAAATTTTCCTTTTAACAATTGGAAATCAAATTTTGATCAATCTGATCTTCTTATCGTTCTTTCAAATCAAGTAAGCTTTTCAAATTTTAGAGCTTGGGAAAATCCTTCCATACTACTTGTACCAAACCTTTCTTTAGATCAAATTTCATTTCAAACGGTTCCGAACATTTCTAAGATTCCCAAATAAGTTTCATATTCTCATAATCTAGAATTTTCAAGGGTTTTAAATCGATATCTTAGAATTCATATAGTCAAGTAACCTTTTCGTTCAGCTCCATTTAAAGTATATAACTTTATTTTATTCTTTCTCATTTCAAATATCAACTCGTGCTGAAAAGGTTTCCACATTCAATTAGTTGGCAAATTTCTTGAACACTTTCTATTCATAAATACTATCATGCTTCCGCTACGCACTCTAATTATGCGTATACATATTCAAACTAGTATTGGTAAAATATTCCAACACATTGATTTCAAAATTTTCGGAACCAAATTCTCAAAGTTGATATTTTCCAAAATCCAATTGTCTTACATAAGTTGGATTCTATATTTCAACACTTAAATATTTTGTAAAGCTCATTTCTTGAGGTTCTATTAACACAAATCAAAATTATCTAGTTTGAATTATATCTTGGTTCCATTCGATACGTGGCACAAAGGAGATATACATACATGGATCAAGAATAATTCCATGTGCTCGACTCAACTAGAGATACATAACAAGAGTTCGATATCAAAATGAGCTTCAAAGATATGATGGTTCGAATCAAACACTTGGACAAACATAAGATACAAGGTATTATTGACATTACTCAAGAGCAATTGATTCAAATTTAAATGATCATCCAAGACCAAGTTAGGAAATCACATACATACAAGGATACAGATATCAGCAGTTCACTTATGGAATACTCGATTAATTTTCTTGAGTAATTTCTTACTTCAAAAATTTTCATTTTCTTTACATCATAACCGATTTCTGGTTAAGTAATTTACGTCTAATTCATACATAATAGTTTCAAGTGAGGTAACTAAATCTTCTGCCCCATTTGGATTATTTGTTATAATTTGATTCGATCCGATTGTCAAAATTTGAAATATGGGGAATATTTTCAACATATCTTAAATAAAATTTCTTAATGCATAAGCTCAATTACCGCGAAAATTTACCATCCAATTCCTTAAGTGAGATTCACTTCTAAACATTTCTTTTTCAGTGATTGACAAAACAGTTTGGTTTGCGCTAATTATTCATTATCCAAGTTACTTCCTTATTTTGCATTCATTTAACATTTTCAACCCTTTGTCGAAACAGTTTTAAGCATTACTCGATGTCTTAATCAGAACCATATAGCCATCCCACTTTCGAAACTCGAAAATGAGCACTGATGATGTTGCAATCATCATCAGATCATCCTCAAGCGACTAGAATGCGATCATATATCTATCTTGTACTTATCGGACTTTGTATATACGTTAGCTAGGCGTATATGCAAAATCTTTATGTACTTGATAGTCCAACCTTGATGTCAAATAAATACTCACAACTGTTTTCATTATACATAGATTATCCTTCAAATCTATAATTTTCATTCTTGTAAAATCTTTTATATACAAATCTTGGGAACTCTTATGTCGAACATCTTGATATTTCATTTTAATTCAATGTCATTTTTGTTTCTAAATCGATTCGATTTTTTTTTCTCGACGAAATCCCTTTAATATCAAATGCCCGAAAATTTCCAATTCACGTTTTGTATATATTTCCTTGTATAAGATTCCATCTCATATCAACAAACAACAGTTTTCGAGTTAACCATTTCCTTATGTTCAAAAGATCGAAAACTTGTATCTTGATCCCTATTTGAGTTTCTTACTTCAATCTTAATTTTCTTGAAACTTTTATCTCAACTCAAAATTTTATTTTGACTTATTAATCGATTCGCTATTCGATATCATTATAGTTTAAATCAATCCAAATATTCTCTTATTTTCCAGATTCATATTTGCAAATCGACTTTTCCAAACTTCTAATTTGATTTGGATTACATGTCACAACTGAAATTTTTACTCTAACCAATTCGGACCAAATTCGTTTGGATCTTTATCAATTAGTAAATAGAATAGTGAGTTTAAAAATAAAATTAGTTTGAATAAGAAAATAGGATAAAATGATTATATATTATAGGTTAAATAATTATATACAAAATGATTTAGGAAAATAGTTTAAGTAAATTGTAAAACAGAAATATAGATAGTTTGGTAAAAATAGATTTTAGTATATATTAGTAAAACAAATTTTGGTATAGACTAAGATTTGAAATAAAAGTATTCGAATAAGATGAAAATAATATATTAGTTATAATGAAAGCAATATTTCTTTAAACTAGATCCAAGTCAAATATAGGCCCAATTAGTTCACGCTTCGTCAACCATCGTTTCTCAAGCCGAGTATCATCAGATTCAGCTACATCAAAATTTTAATTTCTACCAAGTTTCAGGATATTTCCGCAAATCTACACTTAGTACTCGCCTTGATTTATCTTCGGAAAAATCCCTTTTCTAACAATGACTTTCTAATTAATCACTGTCCTTACATAGATCATTTAAGTTTCGAAGACTCGCATTTCAATTTTCTTATTTCGTCCTGAAATCTTCTTTTTATTTTCCCTTTTTACAAAAATATTAGGAAAATATGATTCATTATTCACCAATATTTTTCATGGAAATTTTGAATAACTCAACGAAGGATTACGAAACTATATCGCATGCTTTTATGTAGGAAATCCAAAAAGGAGCTATTTTTCCAAAATATTTTATTTCAAAAATCTCTTCTAAAATAGTTTATTTACTTCAAAACCCGCCTATTCCAGCATTAATTCCGCTCATTCTAAGGTATTTCTACCTTATCTCTAATGAGTTTTTAAACCAAATAAGCCAAGCTTTGTCAAACCAAAGCTCTGATACCAACTGTAACGACCTAGCATTTTACCGTCTCAAGTCAGTAATTAAACCAACTCGAAACGATCAAAATGAAAGATTGTTATTGGCTTACACGGTTTAAACATAATCAATACAGAATCACATAGTACAAAAATTGCAGCGGAATAAAATTTCATATAAAATATCAGAGTTGTACAAAAATTTGCAGAGCGGAAAAATATATGATGTATACATGAAATTTTGACTAAATAAAATTTTACACTTTGTTGTCGAGCGTAGCGCGCACGAGCATCTCCACGTCTTTGCGTCATCTCCGGTTTTGCGAGCTGATATCTATAACCTGGAACACTTAGGGCCTGACCCGAGCGTCCCATGCAAAATACAAAAAACACTCGAGTCAGGATTAAACTTATTTCAAGTCAGCAAACTTCGTTAAAAACTAAATATAATCAGTTTAATTCCATTAATAAATTAAATAGTTCGAGCATAACAATCAGTGAATTGCTGAAATGCTTACCCAAAGCGGATTGAATGGACGCATGGTATAATATGTCATGGAAATTAACATGTTTGAAATGGCAGTACTACTTAATACTTGATGGAAACAGTATGCATGCATTATGAGTGAAGGGACTAACTCAAGGGATGAAATCATAAATAGATTACAGTAAAATTAAAGGCATGAAAGACCTGCGGAGGTGTCATTACAAATGAAAGGTGTAAACTTAGATGCAGTATGAAATGGAAGCAAATTGCAGGTCCCAATTGCAGGCTAACCATATCAATATATGGAAGTAAAGGTGAGTGTCACATACCCATAACTGCATAAATAAATACATGTATGTACACTGAAATAAATCGATGTTCTTGCATGCACTAACAACGGATTACGCAGCAGCGAGAGTGGCGTGTTACGAAGTTCAGGTTCATTTTACGATTCAACCATGGAATGCCAAGGTAGAGTGCACCATGCGAGACACAAGGGGCGAATGAGTGCTCAAGGGGTGATGTTTGAAATTAATAATGATAGCTACATAACAAAAAGAAAGACCCATACATTTATTCAATGGATAACCAAGGGAACTGGTCAGCATGGGCTTGTGCTAACTATAACAGGACATGCAATTAGTATTGGTTTTCATGCAGTAAGATACATATACATAGTTGCTTAAAGATCCAACCAACGTTTTCAAGTACTTGCAGCATATGAGTCCATTTACTTTTCTTTCACTTCCATAATTTTAACAACATGGTCTATGTATTTCTCTGGAGTGATAGCTTAAGCATTTTATACACCTATTAATTTGTTGTTTAATTTATACTCAAAACAGCAGGTTGAATGCAAAATATCATGTAGCGCTCTTCATAGAAATGCCAAACCCAAAATGCAAAACAATATATGTAGGCCATTGCACATAATACCATAAACAAAGAAGACCAACAGGAATCATGGGGACAAGGTGTCAATGTGAATAGCCAATTTGACTCATGCGGCAACTTAGAAAGGACAGTAGGCATAGGATAACGTACGTTTAAAACTCGACATGGGCGTGTATGATAAGCTAACAGCATGGCGGAACTAAGCATGCAAGGCATGGACACTCAAAACAATGACTGGCATTTTTAATGCAATTCACGGAATAGGTAAACAACAGTACACAGATGGACCAAGGCAAACGACATAATTGCAGTGTCAAACAGCCCAAACTAAATATACTTAGTGGATACAAAGTCGCCAACTTGGAAAGATTTTAATCTGTAAGAAAACTTACATTTTGTTGATCACGACGAAGCAAGAGCTACTGTTGTGGGCCATAGCAGATGGATTCGATGCGGTTCGCGATAGCGGTGCATGGTAAAAGAGCATGTACAAACACAGACTCACGCCACCAAGATGACTTGCTGGCAAGGCTGAAACTCTGCCGTGACGCTGGCCGCTGGACTGGAGCAGGCTTCGGCGGCGGCCTCGGATTTAAGGAGGAGCGAAGGAGCTCGAGAAAGGGAAACAACAACTGATTATTAGCTGTAAGTTGGTGAAGGTTGCAGTTTTTCCAAGGTTCAATGGGTACGGGCTCAACCGTTGGACGAAGGGAGAAGGAGTCGAACGGTGAAGGAGTCGTGCTGGTAGAGGGCGGAGCAAATTCCGGTTTCTGGTGGAGGCTATTGCTTCGATTTGGGAAAGCAACGTAAATTCCGGGTTAGAGGAGTAGAATTTGGGAAAAGTAGGACGGGAAACAACGGCTGTTAAGCAAATTAAAAAGGGAAAGAGTTGTGTGCTCAAACAAAGGAGGATACCTCATTTTATAACCCCAAACGAAGGAGACCAGCAACATACGAGAAGAAACACGTGTTGAGAGACACAGTGAAATGAAGGCAGGTGTCAAACTACTTTCATCGCCCAAATATTTTGCAAGATTTATGTTATGGCTGGATTCAAACCTTGGGATGAACGGAAGAAAGTGGTTTTGAACGAACATTGCTAAAGGACGGTGCGCAGCTGAGATGAACGACCAACCATTACTATTCTTGAAATAAATTTAATGTTAACGCCATAACATGTGATATTTATTTCATAATTTATTCCTTTCTTTTTATTACATCGACCGTATTCAACTATTGACGTTATTGAAATAAATTTACACTTAGCAAAAATAAAATTAATTGACGATCAAATTTAGTATTTCAGACTATACATTAAACTCGTTCCTTTAAAAATAAATTTGATCTCAACTTCTTAGTTATTTTGTCAAATGGACAAATGGTCGTAAATGTTTATCAACCGATTAAATTATTAACCGCCATTTATTACGCAAGTCAAATTCTTTACTTGAATTTAATATTTAAAGTTTCAAATTACAATGAATTATGGTTTACCTTTATTAAAAATAAATCTAAATTACGTTAAACGTTAGTTTGGTCATAACGTTCAACACAAAAGTTAAATTTACGAAAGCAATGCATTTATAAGACTAAAGTCAATTTTTTTAAAAAACATTAATACATATAATTTAACTAAACTAATTATATTCAATTATTAAAATTTAAAATTAGACTTATAAGATTATTTTTCTTCCATTCAACTTGGGTTTTTAATTAATCAAAGAAATCCCAAATTAGTTATAAGGTTTGTAACATTTGTCTTCGAAAAGCCGTTCGTCGAAAAGAATTTCCATATATAGGTATATACTATGTTCCAAAATAACTAAATGCCCAAATTTTAAATTGAAATTCAAAATATTTCTTTTAACATTAATTCAAAGTACAATTTAAATTTTCTAATGTTAAAATTTCGGGGCCGTTACATAATTACTAGTCAAATTAGTTAATTCTATTCAACAATCAAAAATCTGATTTCTGTTTCAAAAAAAAAACAATTCATTACTCCATCTGAGTTCACATATAATCTACAACTCAAATCTGAAATTTTCTAAATAGAAATTCGGATTTTATTCACTTAAATCCTTTTATAAAATTAAATAAACCATTATGGTTTTTAAATGGTTTTGGCGCTGGTTTTCTGAAAATTTGATTTTGATATAACTCAAAATCTATTCGACGAAATTCAGATTTTTCTTCTCCATTAGAAAACTATTATCAAACCGGTCCTGACGTTTCTTGTTTCAAAGAATTCCGACTTAGTTGAGTTCTGTATACTCAATTGAAGTTCGAATCACCAATTTATGAACTGCAACGCTGCGGCGAGTTCGTTTTAATTATATTTATAAATATAAACCTTTAAACTTCATTTAAAATAAATTCAACTTCATTCTAATATATTTTTAATATATATCAAATCCATTTCAACATAACATTTCTGATCTATTTCACTTCCATTTGAAATTCTATATTCGAATTCCATTTCACTTTTATTTGAATTCTATATTCAAATTCCTTTTCAATCTCCAATTGAATTTCTATTCAAATCTATTTTCCAACTTCATTTGAATTTCTATATTCAAATCTATTTTCAAACTTTCTTTGAATTTCTATAATCAAATCTATTTTCGAACTCCATTTCATTCTATTTGAATTTTAATATTCAAATCCCATATTTTAAATTCCATTAGAATTACATATTCAAATTCTATAGTTTAAATTCCCTTTTGAATTATATATTCAAATTTTTCTCAATTCTCTTTTTCAAATTCTATATATGAATTTTCTTTATTCCAATTCCAATTCGATTTCTTCTATTCAAATTCTATATTTGAATTTTCTTTTTATTCAAATTCCATTTTTAATTTCTATTCAAATCTATATTCAAAGTCTATTTAAAATTCTTTTTTGAAATTCTATTTCAATTTCTATTTTGAATTTCTATATTAAATTTCCATTTCCTTCTACAAATTATAAATCCTTAGGATTTATTCCTATTCTGTTTGAAAATCCGCATGTTAAAATATATTTCGTCGTTCCCATTTCGAAATGATTTCAACTTTCTACTTGAATTTTCTATAATCAAATTCCCTATATTCAAATTCTATTTGAATTCTCTATATTCAAATTCTAATTTCGATTTGACTTCTATTTAAATAAAATTCAAATCAATCGAATTCAAATCATAAATCCTTACGGATTTATTCTAGTCCAATTTATATTCTGAACATCAGAAAAAATTCCATCGTTTATTCATTTAAACCGATTTCTTATTTCTATTTTTAAATTCACATTTGAATTTAAATATTCGAATTACCTAAATGATAATTTTCCACTTTTCATTTAGAAGCACCATGTATTTTTCTTGTTTTCTTTTTAAAACAAGTCTCGATTTCAAATTTATTTATGAATTTAAATTCTACTTTGGAAAAATAATTTTCTCTTTTCTAAATTCACACCTGTATTCATATTTTCTGAATTTTCCAATGAAAATCCATTTCACTTCATTTATAACTTCTTTTATAAATGAACTGCTCGTTTTTAATCATTCAAAACAAGCTAATATTTTTGTTCTATTCAAGTTCCAAATTCTATTTTAGAAAAATAGAATTGGCTTTTTTAAACTAGAAATTTCCTTTTCACGATATTTTTAAATATCAACATTTAGGCCCCAGTGATATTTAAACAATCAAACCACTCAATTATCAACCAATACATCATATATGATAATATATGTGAAACGAACAAATAAAAATATTTTTGAGGAATCCAGTTGGATCCCTCCAACCTGTTTTTCCTGCATCCACAGACGTTAGTCAACAGAAATAATACCCATCCTGCTTCGAGGCAGGATATCGCGGTATAGAAAGGGGATCCACTTATATACGTGGAGCGTAGGGTCATCCGCTAATGATACGGCGGGCATCCGCTAATAATACTGCGGGAATCCAACCACCAAGCCAATATATATATATATAATTGTAACACCCCACCTCCACCAGGGTGGCTCTTGCAAGCACTCTGACTTTGGAGGGGCGTTTGTACCGGGTAAACATGCATAATGATATATCAAGGCAGAACAAGAACATATGTATATATGTAAACAGAGTAAATAAGATAAGTAAAACAGCGGAAGATTTCAAACTATTTCAAAACAAGTCTGGTACAACATAATGTCAACTTTCCAAATACACAAGTCTAGGTAAAAACAACATCACTGAAAAACTGAAATACATAAGTACTATCCCCAAAATAAGTGATAACCATAGCTAGCTTCATGTCAAGACCGTACATGAGCTAAAATCCCACAAGCAAGCGATCAGAAATCCAAGCTAAGCTCCAATATTCCCACCCTGAGAACCTGGGGGGGAAACGGAAGAAAAGAGGCGAAAGAAAACAGGTCAGTCAAAAAGACTGAGTAAGCCCTACTACCATCAGTCTATAAACTAATAAAGTTAACTGGCATGATGAAAACTGAGATGAACATAAGGATAACTACATACTGGCATGATAGATAAAAGGTGTCATCGCATAATCAGGTTTAAGGTTTTGCACCACAGGTGTACTAGCAAACTATCATGACTTGAATAAACAAGTATTGATCCCTTGGCCCAAGCTTTGGCCCAATAACATGAAGTGACCCTAATACGAGGTCCAATAACATGAAGTGACCCTAATACGAGGTCCAATAACATGAAGTGACCCTAATACGAGGTCCAATGAAGTGACCCTAATACGAGGTCCAATAACATGAAGTGACCCTAATACGAGGTCCAATAACATGAAGTGACCCTAATACGAGGTCCAATGAAGTGACCCTAATACGAGGTCCAATAACATGAAGTGACCCTAATACGAGGTCCAACCAAACGGTCTAGTCGATCGGCTCCCTATAAGCCTAACTCGTCACGTGTTGGTGTCAATACGGCCCAAACATAATTGTAGTCAGACTGTGCTGGGTCTCCCGTCGGGTGTATCAAGCCCTAGGGTGTCAACCCCTGGACACCATAAACATAAGTGCACAGTCTAGATCTACTGGTACCCGTTCTTGATTTTCTCCGGCTACGGACTACGTGCACGACCGTAGTCCATCCGGAACTACACCGGCGTACCACTCTGCCGTCGTTTTTGGTCACTTACCTCAAGTCCAGTAATCGTGCCCTACCCTAGCCTAGTCCCTAGGGTCATGATGATACAAACTTGGGATTACTGCTGGAGTGGACCCCCGTTGCTAGGATTTTCTAGTGGGTTAAGTACGGTTTAACCCTCTTGCTAATCATGGATTAACTTGGTTAAGTGTAACGATGAGTTCACGACTTAACCCTGATTAATCTACCAAGCCCACATTGATTAAGTATTAAGTGGACCATGACTTAAACCCTAACCGTGAGGCATTAATTAATTAATGTGCCTTAACCTCTCACATTAGACTTCGTTGCGGTTACTAGTTAAGCCGGTCGGTTCCGGGTAGCTTTATACCACAACTTGGTCTAACCTCGGGTTCAAGGTACAACATGACCAACTTCTCACATTGGGTCCTATTGTTTGTAGCAACTAGTTAAGCCGGTCGGTTCCGGGTAGGTTTACGCTACAAACTCAACCCAACCTCGAGTTGGTCACACTTATATTTTCTAAGTGTCATGTCCATTATGTTTCCAAAACATATTACGAGTTTTCAAGCATTTGGGTAGACCTAACTTAATAGGTAAATTCCCAATGGGTAGACCTAACTTAATAGGTAAATTCCCAATCTTATGTTTTTATGTCTTTTAAGTTTACCCAACCCCAAACGCAATCCCATCGCTTACATATCGCAATAGCGCATAAAGGATAGAAAGAGGGAACTTGGCATAATCATGACATAAAGGTGTTGAAGCCACAAGTTTAACATGGTGGCATATGAAATGTACATATGTTCATATACTTGCATATTACATTTTTAGGCCTCAAAAGTATGCATAAAACCAAACTTAGCATATTGGTGATACATGGTGATAAATGACATGTAGAAATGGCCATAAGTTCGCATTTAGGCTCACATGCAAGTTATCATAAGAGATATGATAACTTACATGTTGCCAAAATGCAACCTTTAACATAAAGCTTGAAGCTTTACGTTCATATACTCAAGGTAAGCTTGCATAACATGATAACATGAGTAAAATGATCCACCCAAACTTGCATACATAACATGAAAACTTGCATATCATAACATGGCAAACTTGCATAACATAACATGGCAAACTTGCATATCATAACATATTAAACTTGCATAACATGACATAGTAAACTTGCATATCATGGCAAACTTGCATATCATAATGATCAACCAAACTTGCATCATTCATTTAACTTTAGAGTTTAAATATGAAAGTAGAAAAGGGCTTACAATGCTTATGAAGACACAAAAATATATACAGATTGAGACAAAGCCCTTATGCAATCAAATAAACCCAAAATGCAAGCTCCAATAGAAAAACCCTTGAGCCAAAATGATCAAAACCCTTGCTTTATGATGTAAATATGGAAACTTGACTTGAATGCACGCTAATGACACTCATACAAGCTTGAAAACATTTGTATGCATGGAAAATTTCTCATAGAAATAACTTAGAAATTTTATGAAGAGAGTGGAGGCCATGAGAGGAATAATTTTGCCATAGTTTAGTTGTAGGGTTGAATAATGATGATTTAGGGTTAGGTTAGGGGCTTATTTATAGAGATTAGGATTAGTTTATACCTTAGGATTAAACCCTAATTCCAATCTCAGCCCTTAAAACCGAATCTGGCCCCAAAACCTAACCAAAACCCCAAAATGGTGCACCAGGCAAAACTGCCCGGCTGAACCAAGTCGACAGGGCTGTCGACTTGGGTCCAACCAAGTCGACTGCCAAGTCGACAGGCCTGTCGACTTGGTTGGCCTGGCAGGAAATTTCCCGCCTAGTCTTCCAGGCCCGAAATTCGAAAATTGAACTTGAAATTCAAATCTGTTTTGAACTTGAAATTTTCTAAAAACTACATTGGGCCTTAATCGGGTCATACGGACTCCGATTTTCGAAAACTCGGACTCTATTTCACGTATTTTTCCGAGACGAACGCAATGGCATAGCCCGTTTCCCTTGATTCAGATTTATAAATTAAATTCTGCCTCGATTTATGTTATAACAGGTTATTGAAAATACGGGTTGTTACATTCTCCCCTCCTTAAAGGATTTCGTCCCCGAAATCTTCAAGTTAGGAAGAACGTATCCTACCATCCAACATCCATCTACTCAAAACATCATCCACGAGCAATCATTGTCCTTACAAGATTCTAAATGTTGTATGAACATATGCAAAGGTGTGTGTATATGTACTTATCTAATGCAAATATCATCAGTGCAAATTATGTTAGTGAAATGAATCCATATGTATGCAATTCCTAACATAATGTATAACATCTATATGTGTGCACATAACATACATCCATATGCAACATCCATGTGATAACACAAAAATTTTCATCCATGAATAAGCGTAAACACTCATGCATATGCAATATGAGGAGTGTGTGAGCCGATCTAGTGCCTAATGTATATAATGCATCCACGAGTAACCACTTGCAAACACTTGCAACCACTTGCAAACATCAAGCATAACATGTTTCAAACACATGTTTCATCCAAAGGGTTTCTACCTAAGGTTCTCATGACAAGATTAACACGATATAGATAGCAAAAGAAAGATATGCTACAAAGAGATCGGGAAGATAAGCAAGATATACTCCTTTTGGATTACAAGAAATCCCTTCCTAACCCAACCCATATTCTATAAAAGCCCAAAAGGTTTAGTCAACCTAACAGACCCCTTTAAACCTTGACATGTATTACTAACCGATGAGTCACACCCCCTTATGGAGTTTACAACAGAAATGGGATCGAGAGGATATATGTAAAAGATAACATGCAAGTAAGTTCCACCGGAAAACAAGGATCAAGGATATACTCTTAGAAAGAGATATGATGCGCGTATCTAGCCTTCAGTCTTCTAAGTCACGTTTCCTTGAGCTTGACTCCACTATGTTTTGACCGTCTTTTACCTCATGATTTCTTGGCTTCTTATCTCTTATTTCCCAATATGAGTTGGAACCCATTTCATTGTCGCCTCTCGTCTTCCTCTTTCACTTACTCTTCTATCATTCTTGGCTTAAACATAACTATGACCTCATAGTTTCATGCAAGCTCCCCAAAATTCACCAGTGAATCCTGGATCTCATTTACTTACTATAAAGTATTCCACGCAGCAGAACTTTTCTTGGAAATACCAATCCACGTTGCCAATTGCTCTTACTAACGTGATTTTCTATAACTCATGCTTGAACGAAATGAACCATCCGCCTGCGAATGATAGGCCGTACTTAGATTCAGTTGCTTGCCCATGACTTCCCGTAGACCATCCCAAAACTGGCTAGTGAAGATTGAGTCATGGTTACTAACTATACTTTAGGGAACCTCGTGCAACCACTTTATTTCTTGAAAGTAAACTGTCGCTAGCTATGATGCAGTCCTTTCGCTCTTTACCGGAGTGAAATGAGCACTCTTCGTGAGTCTACCTACTATGACCCACATGCTCGTATTCCCTTTCCTTGATCTAGGCAGTCCATCCACGAAATCCTTCGTGACGCTTTACTACTTTCATTGCGGGGACCTCCAATGGATGTAATAGCCCACCGGGCTTTTTATGACTCGGCCTTAATCTGTTGGCACAACATGCACCTTGGGACAAACTCGGCCACCTCCTCGAGTGATGTGCATCTTCAAGAGCCTTCTTACTCTCATTGCGTCTTAGCCATCCCTTGTCATCTATAGCGAGGTGTCTTAACATCTCGCCTCGAATCAACTTGTCCATGATCTCGACTAACTGCGGGTCTTATTTCTGTGAAGTCCCTACTTGATCCAGAAGGGTAGGTCTAAGCTCAAGGGACGCTAACTAATTAATTAAACTGAGAAAGCTTCTTACTTCACTTGTCCTCGTCGGAGCTTTCCGGTCTTGAACCGCGACCACTTTAGCGGGATCCACCGCTAAGCCTTGCTTAGAAACTATGTGCCCAAGAATTCTAACTTCTTTTCTCCAAAATGACATTTGGAGGTCTTGGCTTCCAACTGATGGGCTCTAAGTGTATCCATCACCTTCACGAGATGCCTTGCGTGCTCTTCCTCATCCTTAGAGAAGATCAGAATATCATCTACGAAGACCACGACAAACTTGTTCAAGAACTCCTTGAACACCCTACTCATCAAGTCCACGAAGTAGGCGGGTGCATTAGTCAAACCGAATGGCATGACCAGCCATTCTAAGAATCCATCTGGAGTTCTGAACGCAGTTTTGTCTATACTATCCTCAGCTACTCTGAGCTGATGGAATCCAGTAGCAAGATCAAGAGAAAACAGATGTTCCTACAAGCTGATCAAACAAATCATCGATCCTTGGTAATGGTTGTCTATTCTTCTTGTTCTACTCACGATAATCAACACACGGGCGAAGCGAACTGTCCACATTAGTAGCGAATACTACTAGAGCTCCTTCCTCGGAAATGCTTCATCGAATGAAGTTCTTCTCAAGCAACTCCTTCACTTGTTACTTAGCTCCCGTCTTTCACGCGGAGCCATGTGCCAAACGGGCAAAGAAACCAGCTTTGCATTATCCACCAGATAAATGCAGAAATTAAACTCGCGTTTAGGGGTAACCCCCTTCACTTCACCCAAGATATCAGGATATTCTCGGACCACCCTCACCGATTACAAACTATCGATAGACGAGTTGAGGGATTCAAGATAACACAACATGACGGGACTCATAGGGTTACTAGAAATTTTTAGGGTATTACCGAGGCGAGTCATGAGCCTCTCAACCCTATGCTCAAAAATCAAGAATGGCTCCAAAACTGGACAACCAATCCATGCCCAAAATCAACCCATACCCCATGAAACCGAGAATATAAGCATGACGCGAGAATTCTATACTCAAGATAGAGATTTTCAAATCCCCGTAGATAATAGACAAATGGGCGGAACCCCCAATTGGATTTGAAACACACACGGGATCATTAACTAGACTAGTACTTAGGTGCAAACTTTCAACTAAACCAGATGAAATAAACTATGCGATGCGCCAGAATCAAACAAAGCACAAACAGGAAAATCAGAAATGTAAACAAGACTTTTAACAGAAACATTACCTCGATCATAAGCTGGAAGAACGATGTTGAGGGGATGAACTCGCCCTTCAGACGGTCTTGCACACTGAGTCTGACCTTGCCCTTGCTTCTTCGGGCAATCTTTGATGAAATGTCCAGTCTCACCGCAGAAAAAGCATTCACCATTCTTCCTTTTCCTCTTCTTACAATCCTTAATAAGATGAGTCGAACTTCCACAAGTAAAGCACTTCTTTTCCTTCTTATCTTTAGACTTCTCCTCCTTCTTTTTCATTTCCTTTTTGGGCCCCGTTTTCTTGTTTTGAGACTCATTCACCTTGATTTCCTTCTTGTCACTCCTATTCTCTTCATTGAGAAGGGCCACATTCACCAAACTCTCGAAGGTCGCTCCGATGGGTATATGAGATATGGCCAAACCACGCAATGGCTCGTTTAGTCCTAGAGCAAAGTGCATGGCCGTCTTCTGAGCTGTGTTAACCAAGTCTAAACCGAACCGAGCAAGTTGATTAAACTTATCCACGTATTCCCTAATGGTCATGTCCCCTTGCTTTAGTGATAGGAACCTCTCCATCTGAAGGTTCTCCTCTGCTGACGATAAAAACCTCAGTCCAAACCTTCTTTTAAACTCATCACAAGTCTCAATTGGTCTAGTAGTGGTGGTGACTACCCACCAATAAGCAGCTTCCCCTTTCAATAACCATACCGCCAACAGAACTTTCCTACAATCTTCTATATCTAAGATAGCGAAGAGGTTTTTAGTTTCCTTTAACCAGTTTCTTGCCTCAACAGAAGTCTCCATCCCAACAAAATTCTTGCAACCCATCGCCTTAAAGTCTTTGCAAATCTCCGCGAAATCCTCTTGTGGATGCTGAGGGGGAGGAGGAAGAGGAACCTCAGCGACAGGAGGAGGAGGAACATTAACTACCGGAGGAGGAGGAGGAGGAACATCGGCGGGGCCGGCTTCGGTCGCCCTAGCCTCCAAAAGTCTCCTATACCAAACAGGTACGTGTACTCCCTCCGGAATAGCAAAGTTATCAGCCATACTGAAAACGAAGAAAAAAAATAGATTCAGAATGGAGAAAAACGAAGGAATTTTTGCTAATGGCTTTTTGGGGAATAGCCTTTAAAATAAACTAGACTTTTCTTTGGAAAATACTTTATACTTGGTTTTGAAAATAGTTTTCCAAAAGTTTTAAAAACCTTTTTGTTCCTTCTCATAAACCATACGCTCTGATACCAAATGTAACACTCCACCTCCGCCAGGGTGGCTCTTGCAAGCACTCTGACTTTGGAGGGGCATTTGTATCGGGTAAACATGCATAATGATATATCAAGGCAGAACAAGAACATATGTATATATGTAAACAGAGTAAATAAGATAAGTAAAACAGCGGAAGATTTCAAACTATTTCAAAACAAGTCTGGTACAACATAATGTCAACTTTCCAAATACACAAGTCTAGGTAAAAACAACATCACTGAAAAACTGAAATACATAAGTACTATCCCCAAAATAAGTGATAACCATAGCTAGCTTCATGTCAAGACCGTACATGAGCTAAAATCCCACAAGCAAGCGATCAGAAATCCAAGCTAAGCTCCAATATTCCCACCCTGAGAACCTGGGGGGGGGGGGGGGAACGGAAGAAAAGAGGCGAAAGAAAACAGGTCAGTCAAAAAGACTGAGTAAGCCCTACTACCATCAGTCTATAAACTAATAAAGTTAACTGGCATGATGAAAACTGAGATGAACATAAGGATTTCTACATACTGGCATGATAGATAAAAGGTGTCATCGCATAATCAGTTTTAAGGTTTTGCACCACAGGTGTACTAGCAAACTAACATGACTTGAATAAACAAGTATTGATCCCTTGGCCCAAACTTTGGCCCAATAACATGAAGTGACCCTAATACGAGGTCCAATAACATGAAGTGACCCTAATACGAGGTCCAATAACATGAAGTGACCCTAATACGAGGTCCAATGAAGTGACCCTAATACGAGGTCCAATAACATGAAGTGACCCTAATACGAGGTCCAATAACATGAAGTGACCCTAATACGAGGTCCAATGAAGTGACCCTAATACGAGGTCCAATAACATGAAGTGACCCTAATACGAGGTCCAACCATACAGTCTAGTCGATCGGCTCCCTATAAGCATAACTCGTCACGTGTTGGTGTCAATACGGCCCAAACATAATTGTAGTCAGACTGTGCTGGGTCTCCCATCGGGTGTATCAAGCCCTAGGGTGTCAACCCCTGGACACCATAAACATAAGTGCACAGTCTAGATCTACTGGTACCCGTGCTTGATTTTCTCCGGCTACGGACTACGTGCACGACCGTAGTCCGTCCGGAACTACACCGGCGTACCACTCTGCCGTCGTTTTTGGTCACTTACCTCAAGTCCAGTAATCGTGCCCCACCCTAGCCTAGTCCCTAGGGTCATGATGATACAAACTTGGGATTACTGCTGGAGTGGACCCCCGTTGCTAGGATTTTCTAGTGGGTTAAGTACGGTTTAACCCTCTTGCTAATCATGTATTAACTTGGTTAAGTGTAACGATGAGTTCATGACTTAACCCTGATTAATCTACCAAGCCCACATTGATTAAGTATTAAGTGGACCATGACTTAAACCCTAACCATGAGGCATTAATTAATTAATGTGCCTTAACCTCTCACATTAGACTTCGTTGCGGTTACTAGTTAAGCCGGTCGGTTCCGGGTAGCTTTATACCACAACTTGGTCTAACCTCGGGTTCAAGGTACAACATGACCAACTTCTCACATTGGGTCCTATTGTTTGTAGCAACTAGTTAAGCCGGTCGGTTCCGGGTAGGTTTACGCTACAAACTCAACCCAACCTCGAGTTGGTCACACTTATATTTTCTAAGTGTCATGTCCATTATGTTTTCAAAACATATTACAAGTTTTCAAGCATTTGGGTAGACCTAACTTAATAGGTAAATTCCCAATGGGTAGACCTAACTTAATAGGTAAATTCCCAATCTTATGTTTTTATGTCTTTTAAGTTTACCCAACCCCAAACGCAATCCCATCGCTTACATATCGCAATAGCGCATAAAGGATAGAAAGAGGGAACTTGGCATAATCATGACATAAAGGTGTTGAAGCCACAAGTTTAACATGGTGGCATATGAAATGTACATATGTTCATATACTTGCATATTACATTTTTATGCCTCAAAAGCATGCATAAAACCAAACTTAGCATATTGGTGATACATGGTGATAAATGACATGTAGAAATGGCCATAAGTTCGCATTTAGCCTCACATGCAAGTTATCATAAGAGATATGATAACTTACATGTTGCCAAAATGCAACCTTTAACATAAAGCTTGAAGCTTTACGTTCATATACTCAAGGTAAGCTTGCATAACATGATAACATGAGTAAAATGATCCACTCAAACTTGCATACATAACATGACAACTTGCATATCATAACATGGCAAACTTGCATAACATAACATGGCAAACTTGCATATCATAACATATCAAACTTGCATAACATGACATAGTAAACTTGCATATCATGGCAAACTTGCATATCATAATGATCAACCAAACTTGCATCATTCATTTAACTTTAGAGTTTAAATATGAAAGTAGAAAAGGGCTTACAATGCTTATGAAGACACAAAAATATATATAGATTGAGACAAAGCCCTTATGCAATCAAATAAACCCAAAATGCAAGCTCCAATAGAAAAACCCTTGTGCCAAAATGATCAAAACCCTTGCTTTATGATGTAAATATGGAAACTTGACTTGAATGCAAGCTAATGACACTCATACAAGCTTGAAAACACTTGTATGCATGGAAAATTTCTCATAGAAATAACTTAGAAATTTTATGAAGAGAGTGGAGGCCATGAGAAGAATAATTTTGCCATAGTTTAGTTGTAGGGTTGAATAATAATGATTTAGGGTTAGGTTAGGGGCTTATTTATAGAGATTAGGATTAGTTTCAACCTTAGGATTAAACCCTAATTCCAATCTCAGCCCTTAAAACCGAATTTGGCCCCAAAACCTAACCAAAACCCCAAAATGGTGCACCAGGCAAAACTGCCCGGCTGAACCAAGTCGACAGCCAAGTCGACAGGGCTGTCGACTTGGGTCCAACCAAGTCGACTGCCAAGTCGACAGGCCTGTCGACTTGGTTGGCCTGGAGGGAAATTTCCCGCCTAGCCTTCCAGGCCCGAAATTCGAAAATTGAACTTGAAATTCAAATCTGTTTTGAACTTGAAATTTTCTGAAAACTTCATTGGGCCTTAATCGGGTCATACGGACTCCGATTTTCGAAAACTCGGACTCTATTTCGCGTATTTTTCCGAGACGAACGCAATGGCATAGCCCGTTTCCCTTGATTCAGATTTATAAATTAAATTCTGCCTCGATTTACGTTATAACAGGTTATTGAAAATACGGGTTGTTACAATAATAGTCACCCTAAATAACTAATATATTTAAAACAACCAGAAAGCATTCAAACAAGCAACAACCAATTATTTTTAACTGATAAAAATAATTATAAATAAAAGGTGAGTGAGATTTATTCACCGTGATTTTTATTTCAATCAGTTCGCCTGATTCCTGCTTCTGCACTATCTAAATTCCTAGAAGTTTCTGAAAAATTCCATCTCCATCCCAGAATTTCATATTTGCAGTTACGAACCATTCCTATCAATCTCGTATACATTTTACCTTGTATTCACAAAATTATTATCTTTTCAGTTGTCGATCCATACAATGATTAATTAAATAAATTACTAGTTTAGAGCTAAGTTATGATATTAACTTTTAAATCTAAAATTAAGTAACACACTTACCCTTACTTAACTTAAGTAAAATAAAACATGGCTTTACCTTGTTTTATTCCTTGTCATGAACAACTTCTGACCTTCTCGCTGCCTTAACTGAAGATTTTGCAACCTCCCAAAGTTGTGATCAACTCACCATTATCCTCCCAAATTCATTTCTTTACAATAGTCCAGACTGTATTGATTTATACTACCGATGCTTCCTCCTCCCTAAATCCCGCTCCTCTTTTCTTTCTTTGATTGTTTGTTTTGCAACAGACTTCACCATCTAACACCTTATCCAAGTCTATACCATTCCAACTCTACCCAGTTCAACCAAGTACCAGCTTCAACATTACACCGTTCAACTGGCTGAAACCCTACCCTATTTTATTGACTTAAACCTATGCCTAGGTCATCGCGACTTCATCACCTTCCTCCAAAATCAGTGCCTTGTCAAGCTTCCTAAATGCAACGCAACCTCCTCCTTTTCAACTGTCGCTCCACCTCGTGAACCCAGAAATTGCCGAACCCCAAAACTCCTTCACAAATCGCGAGCCTCCAGTTATCGAATATGTTACCCAAAACAAAAATCGCGACTTCGGAACTTCCAGAAAATTGAATCGCGCCATCCTGAATTCAAACTACTCCACCTTAACCATACGTCGCACGACTCCAGACCTCTTCAAATCACACAGCTCCTTCGCCTTCATACCAGTCGTGACCTTAAAAATCATGTGACAACAACCATCGCGACATTCCAGGCTTCCACGTACTCGAAGCCCCAAAACCGAACACTCGAAACTTGAATCGCACCCCTCAATTTTCTTGTGGATTGAATAGCAGGTATAGGAATTGTTGAGTGGGGTTTCAATTCCAGAGAAAAGGGGAATGAAGGTAAATGTGCTAAATCGATTTTTTAGGGTGGGAAATAATAGTGAAAGGCACTGGCCATTTTTATATATTGAATCTTGGATGGGTTTTGTTTACTGATGAATGAAATTGGAATCATTGTGTTTAAATAGGGAAATTTACCTTCAGGTAGAAGGAATAGGTACAGGTAAGATGCGTGACTTAACATATAGGTTGTACGTATTTTCAATATTTAAGGTAGAAGTAAGTAATCCCATTAATTTGATTTTAGATTTAACGTGATTTGATTAAAGAGATCTTTATTCTTTTAAAACGGATTCTGATTTATTTCGTATTTAATACGATTCGATATAAAGCGATTTTTATTCTTTTAAAATAGATACCGATTTGATTTTGATCCTATTCGCAAATCAAATAAATCGGGGTTCATCACTTAACATCACGAACCGCTATTTTAACGTAACGACGGACGTTCCAATGCCACAACACTATTCTGAACTCAATATAAAATATTTTGGAATTTAGTTTTAACGTATATATTAAATAACCATATTAAATTAATATAATATAATTTATATTCAAACAAATAAATTTCTCGATAATATATTATTATCATTAACGATTACATTCACATAGAATTTATATTTATTATCTGAACAGTTTGACTCAGTTTTAAATCTCGAATTGAATTATTTTAAATTCTCGTATTACGATGATTATCAAAATAAATCGTATTTCGATTATTTAGTCAATAATTCAATATAAAAATTCTTTTATATTATTAATTCAATATTTAAAACCATATAAAATATTTAAAATAAATCGACCAAAAACCTGGGTCGTTACGTGTGGTGACTGGTTTGCGGTGTGGCGGTAAAGGTCATAAGGTTAGAGTGCGAGAGTGATTAGAAAAAAGGAAGGCTAAGGCTAGAAGAATGGGAAAATAACATGCAGGTCTTCATGTGAACAGGGTAGTGCGCCGGAATGTGTGATGGTGGAGGACGGGAAGTGGGGAAGTTGCGGTGAGGGCTGAACTAGTCTTTTATATGGTGGAGAAGAGAACAACATGCAGTCTTCATGTTTTTTTTTTTTGTGAAAATGGTGGACTGAGAGCATTCCCAACAGTGTAAGGGGGAGGTGAAATGGGGGGGGGGAAATGGGTGTGGACGCTGTCCAGCAGTGGCGCGAGGAGGGTGGGGAGCAATTCCAAATGGCGACGCTCGCCATTTCACAAATTAGAGCGGCGAGACCTAAACGGTTTCATGAAAACCGAATAAGCCCTAAACGGTTTTCATAAAACCGTTTTAGATATAAACGGTTTTTGAAAACCGTTTAGTGTCTTTTCGGATTTCATAAAACCCTTTTGGTTTTATACGGTTTAATGAGAACCATATAAAACTTGTTTTTTTTAAAGAAAAATAATCCAATTTTCGATGTTTTAATTTAATATGTCTGAATTAATTTGTAAATTTATCTAACTTTAAGTTTTCAAGTTAATTTAAAACATGGATTTTAATATAAATTACTTAAAACTAGTTAATTTTTTTTAATAACCCACACAACAATACACCCAACATGGAAAACTAAAACTAGGACACAACAAGCCAGAAATAGCAACCTAGAAATAACAGCATTACAGCCAACCTAGAAAACTAAACCTAGGATACAACACACTCGAAATAGCAACATAGAATGTGTCTACATCACGGAACTTCCTTCTTCTTCCTGATATCGTTTCTGTTAAGCCCTCATTATATGATCTTTTTTTTCTATAGCATACTGAAGAGCCTGTCCAGTCAATTGAGATATATCTCTTAATAGGTACTCCTCCTCTTCCTTCTCCTTCAAACGTCTTTCACGTTTTTCTTTATAAGCAGTTCTTTGTATTAGAGCTGTAGTTCTAGCGGCATCTTGCTGCAGTTGCATCTCCATGATCTGCAGCTTCTTCTCTTTACGTTTTTCACGGTCTTCGGTGTTGGAGACGGATGCAAGTGATATATCACTTAACAACGAAGTTAGTTTATCACTAGACGCTGCCAAATCTTTTGTTTCCTTATTTTTCAGTAGTGCTCTCTTGCTTGATTTTATTCTTTCTGGCCTTGTTTCAACCCCACCATACATCACTCCCGAATTAGGAGTCACAGATGTACTGTTATTTCCATCATCGTCTGTAGCTATAGGACATTCAGCTGTATTTCCCAAGGATGAATCCACCGAAAGTCTGGAAGCTACATTTCTTAAGTTAGATTCTTCATTACCTACAAGATATACATCATCCGGGTTGCATATATTGGCCCAACGTGGACAAAAAGAAAGAATTTCCAATGCTTCATGAGCAATGAATTCAGTTTTACAAGTGTCACGATAGATGCTATCGTAATCGTCCTTCAAATCTCTGAAAGTTTGACCGCTTCTAAGCGAATCTCCCCTTAGTGATTTTATCCCTTTGTACTTGGTACACATGGCATTCAAATTATACCATGCAGTCTTTGTTCTCTCAATTGATCTTCGTGTGACACATTCAGGATCTCTATTGTACAAATCATTAACCCTCTGATAGAAAAACTTACCACCAGAACGGCCATCAACAACGACATATGCGCTTACCCATGCATTAGCTAGCACTTTATAGTCAGCTGCTCTCCATATTTTACCAGTAGCTACAGTTTTTTCCATGCTACTTTGAACGGGAGTTTCTTTTTTTTTTGCTTGGTATATGAACGTTTAGCCTAGGTTTGTCCTTTGTCAGGTACCGGGGTCGGAGCAACCATCTCTTGGTGTACGTTTTGATTATGAAGTTGTCCATACATGTTACCGTACTTCTGAATGAGGTTTATTTGGTGGAGAAATTGACTTTGTTCTGGACTTAGGAAAGGGGATGGAATCATTGATGGTCCTTCGGCTTGAGATAATAAACTAGTAAAATTACCAATGTTATCATAGGTATAGGCGGAGAAATTGTTGTTGTTGGGATCAAACATTGTTGTTTTCTTAGAATTGGAATTGTTTGTGAGTATGAGGAAAACTACCGTACCCCCGTATTTATGAAGACAAAGAATGGAAGTAGTCTTGATAATTACATTAAGCCATTCAATGTTCTGCAATGTGTTTTCCAATCAACTGTAGAAAACAGGGTAAGTATAATTGCTCTGACCATGTCAAGTTGTTTAATCAAATCAAGTTTAATGATTCCCTTGAATGGTGTGATGCTTTACTTTACTTTACTTTATTTTGCTTTACTTTGCTTTGTTTTTCTTTGCCTATATTAAACGTTTGAATTGTAGTTTAGCTACACACTTCGAAATGGCAAACGAAAATTGGACTACTTCAGACTACGTTGTTTTGATAAAGGCGTACATTGAAGCAGACGTACTACATATGGAAGAAGAGGTAGATCAAGATTTCTGGGCAACCCTCAATGATTTTTACAACAATCATACTAGTTGTAGAATACAGAGGCCCAACTTAGAAACCAGAAGCGCTTTCTGCTTATTTAGTACAGACTGTAAGAATTACCGCAAAGTAATTGATGAGATAAAAAAGGATGGCGTCTTCCAGGAGAAACGGTCGACGTACGACTCACTCTGTCTTTTCAAGTACCGTTGACACTTTGTCGGCCACGAAGTGTACGGGTTATGGTACAATCATATTATACAGTTTGAGTAGTATATCGTTATATTATGTGTCGTATTCAATATGTATCGTTTGGTTTATGTAGTTGAAAAGTGTGGATGTATCTGTAGACTTCAATCTCAATTCATAACTATATTATGTGTGTTATTCAACTGAAATGACTAGTCTATGGATACTACAAGGCAAGCTACACGAACATTAAAAGTCGTGCTCCACTCACATTAAAAGTCATGCACCACTAACATTAAAAGTCGTGCTCCATTCACATAAAAAGTCGTGCTGGAAAGAAAGAGTCAAGAAGTTAAAGATTTGGGTCATCCTCTTTTGAATTGTGAAAATAAAGAGTTAAGGCGTTTAAGGAGTTAAGAAGTTACGTACAGTTTGGCTCGTCCTCTTTTGAATTGTGAAAATAGAGAGTTAAGGCGTTTAAGGAGTTAAGGAGTTACGTACAGTTTCGGTCGTCCTCTTTTGAATTGTGAAAATAAAGAGTTAAGGCGTTTAAGGAGTTAAGGAGTTACGTACAGTTTGGGTCGTCCTCTTTTGAATTGTGAAAATAAAGAGTTAAGGCGTTTAAGGAGTTAAGGAGTTACGTACAGTTTGGGTCGTCCTCTTTTGAATTGTGAAAATAAAGAGTTTAGGCGTTTAAGGAGTTAAGTAGTTACCTACAGTTTGGGTCGTCCTCCTTTGAATTGTGAAAATAAAGAGTTAAGGCATTTAGGGAGTTAAGGAGTTACGTACAATTTGGGTCGTCCTCATCAAACGTTACAATAGTTACACTATAAAATAGAAATGCGATATATTTAAAGTACATAAAACAATACAATAATTGGATATTACAACGTTACAATAGCTTAACAAGCGCATAGACTATATCTAAGCAGTGCTCAACCAGGTCGTCCTGCAGTTTACTATGGACCTCCCTAGACCTAATTTTACGCAATCACCTAAGAAATACCTCAAGAGTCGCTGGATTTCTATCAGCAACAACAGTTTGGATTTTATCTGGATCATATCCCAAATAAGACGAAATTTTTCCTCTTTCTTCTTCAGTGATCATGTTATGCATTATAATATAGGCACGCATAATGTTGCTCAAAACCTGTGGCTTAAATAATTTAACATGGTTTTTTACAATGGCAAACCTTGCTTGGAGAACCCCAAATGCACGGTCTACGTCTTTTCTTGCTGCCTCTTGCCTTTTAGCAAAGTATTTTCCTTTCTCTGTTTCAGGAGCTGAAATTGTTTTGACAAGCGTACCCCAAGAAGGATAGATGCCATCTGCTAAATAATACCCCATGCCGTACGTATTTCCTGCAATATTAAAATCACATGCAGGTGCTTTTCCATGTGCAAGGCTCTTAAACAAATGTGATTGGTGAAGTACATTAATATCGTTCATTGAGCCAGGACATCCGAAAAATGGATGCCAAAACCATAGATCGTGTGAAGCAACAGCTTCAAGTATCATTGTTGCTTTAGGGTAATGTCAAATAAATTGACCGTGCCATGCTGTAGGACAGTTTTTCCATTCCCAATGCATACAGTCTAGACTGCCTAACATGCTGGGAAAACCTCTTTTGGCTCCTAACCTTTTCAATTTGTTGACATCGCTTTGCGTAGGAGCACGTAGGTACTCCTCACCATACATTTCAATTATGGCTACACAAAACCTTTCAAGGCTTAAGGTAATAGTACTCTCACCCATTCGGACAACATCATCAAACGCATCTGGAGCTATTCCGTAAGCTATTACACGTAATGCGCCTATAATTTTTTGGTACGACGAACATCCTAAGGTACCAGCACTATTACGTTTTTGAATAAAATAATTATCGTGTTCTACAACTCCATTGAAAATGCGCATAAACATATTCTTGCTCATACGAAATCGGCGTCTAAAGTCATCAGGACCATACGTACAAGGGGTGTTGAAATAATCTTTAAGTAATCGTGCAGTACCTCCTTTATGATCCCGCATCTTCCGTTTGTCTACACGACCGTACACGCTGCCTACTCGAGTACCCCTAGATGATCCTTCTGTTAGGAAATGTTGGTTAATCCTTAATTATTGCACGGAAACAGCTTACATCATAATCTGTAGAGTATCGCTATCGGTCGAGCTATCCGAAGAAAACTGAAGAAATTTTGTATGCCCCAACAAATCATCGCCTTCGTCAGAGTCGGAATCGGAATCAGTATCATCCAGACCATTCTGGCTATGGTATATTGAATCTTCGGTTTGCGCATCTGATTCATATACATCATCGTCGTTGTAGACATTATGAGACATTTTTTTGTTGTGAAGCTAAATGTGCACACCAGAAGTGGTTTTATAGCTTCTTCAATCCGCAGTTGCAACAAATATATAAAGAATAATGTATTAAAATATATTCGTTAACGGCTTCAAATTCAAACAGAATTATAATATTCTACAACGGCTATAAATTTAAACTGTATTTTATTATTTAGCAACAGTTATTTGTTTAAACTATATTTTAATATTCGACACAGACATTATTTAGACATATTTTATTATAATATTTCAAAACGGCTCTATATATATTATGTTTTAATTTTTATTGAATTTATATTTATTTTTTATACCTGTTAACTATATTTTGGCCTTTCGACCATATTTCAAAAAAAAATTAAAAAAAAATTGAAAATGGTTTTCTGAAAACCCTTTTGGGTTAAACGGTTTTCTGAAAACCGTTTAACCCATAAACGGTTTTTAGAAAACCGTTTACGGTTAAAATTAAAAATAAAACCGAGCGTCCCCCCACCGGCTGCTGGATCCCCCACCGGCTGCTGGATGGGTGGGGGAATTCGCGCTCAAAATGTTTTATCACCGCTCAAATGGACGCTCACTGCTGGGAATGCCCTGAGCGTGGAGAAGAGGAGTTGGGCGGAAGAAGAAGGTTTGCACTGTGAAGAAAATGGATAACGAAAAGTTATATCAGGAGGAGAGTTTTCGAAACTTGTTGTAGGACATGTGACTGGAAACGAATAATACAGGGAGCAAATAACACGTATAACGAAGCCAATAAATTTAAGGGACAAATGTCCATACATACGAGCGGTGCTTATTTAACATGCGTACATTTTTTTTCTACACGATATAAAGAACAATATCTTATATCTCAATTTTTTTTATAATACGCAATTTCAACGTAACACCATCGTGCTAGCTAAGTTTTCTATGTTACAAAGCCTACTAATTTCGTATAGAAAAGGGTAAGCAAATTTACTAGCACTATTTTAAATATAAATCAATAGCTGCACCTAGAAATTACCAATTATATATGGCGAGAGACCGCAACTACTAATAAAACCGTGTATAACAATGAACCATGATCTCAAAAAGATAATAAAATAAGCCGGTTGATTAATTTTGTTAAGTGTCAAAAGGACCACGGTTAAGCTAAAATATGTTAAAAAAATATGTGCTTCATTTCTAAATTAAAAGTTATCGTAAAATTTTATAAAATAAATGCGAACAGAAACTGAACAAAAATTTAAAGCGGATATTTATTTATAATTTAATTTCAAATTCTGATCGTTTCAAGCAACTGAATTACAACTCATTTCAATATTTCGACTAACGACGTACTATATTTCCTCACGAACATTGTTTTTAACTAAATTTCACAATAAACTTTAATTTCAATCATTTTAAATAATATTATCACCTTAAAATTTTATTCAAAAATTATTTAAATCCAATAAAATTTATTTAAATATTATATTAAATTCAAATTTAGTTTTCAAAAATTTTGGACTTTTGCAATTTGCATGATTTTAAAGGACCTTTCTTGCGAATTAAATTTACCAATCTTGCTAAAAATAACAATACTAAATTCTGGAAAGGTTTTGGTTAATTTTCTTTGTTCTAAAACGCACTTGCGAATTTCTGGAAACTTTGAGATCGTGAAATCATTCTTCCCAAAAATCAAACCTTTGAACGTGTTGATAAATCCATGCGTGATTTACATTGATGAATTCATTACTGCTTTCTGGAATTAACATTTGTGCCAAGATTAGCTCACTACATATTTGGGAAATAAATTGATGGATATTCTCGGCAATGATTCCTGACATCTTTGAATAATATTTGCGAAAATAAAATGCTTTGTCCAAGATGTTTATGTGCCAATCTTACATTTTCTAGGAATAAAAATTGTGTTCTTTTCCATTTTTGAACCGATCAATTTTATAAGAAATTGCCTTTTCTTTTATACTCATTCGAACATGGAAACATTTCTTTGCTCCACTGTGGTTGTTTTCCTAGAGCTCTACATTTTTGTTTGTTTCAATGTTGTACTAAAGTCCTCCCATATACATTGTTTGAGTTGTCAGATATGCTTTATGTATGAGTACACTTGTTGTATCATTTATGTATCAATCAGCCATGCATGCCTCTTGGCCATCTATAACTTGCTGCATGAGTGTGATCTTAATATTCTACGCCTTGTATTGTTCCTTACGTTGTTTCACTGCGTCTTGTCTTGTGCTAAGTGCATCCTTGCCTTGACTGGTTCATGTGTATTTTTCACCTGCACATGTATTTGCATGCTTTTACAATTACTTCTAGCCGTTGATTATTGTGTTTGTACCAATGTTTTGTAGTTGTGTTGTACTATGGATTTGTGAACTGGTGCACCTGTCTCTTTTGTCATTGCACCACTGATTTATATCACTTGTATCTATTTTGTGCATTCTGAAATGCTACTGCCATTTCTTTATCCATTTTACACTGGTCTTCTTCCTGTACATGTGCTTGTGCTCTACCATCATGCACATGCGTGCTGCACATCCGTATATATATTCTAGCATGTATTCTTGCTTGTTGAGTTTGCCACTTTGCCATATCACATTGTCCAGATGCACTTGTTTTTGAACTGCTTTGATGTTGTAATGACCTGAAATTTCGGAACCAATTAAAAAATAATAATTAATTTTATAAGGATTTATAGCAGATTTTAAAATCCAATGATTCAACACTATTTCAATAGCTTAAAAAGAAACATTTTTCAAATGATCTCGGAATTCGAAGAAACCAATTTTATCGGATCCAATATGATTAAAATGGTAAAATTTCAAATTTCATAATTTTTCGAGTTAGTATGCGAGCATGCAAAAAATAAACACGTACCAGGCCAAATGGTCAAAATTAAGCGAAAACACAATAAAAAATAAAATAGATAGCCAAAATAACTCCAAACTTGACGAGACCTATTTCAATGGATCCGGAATTACGAATTATGTTAGGTTTCAAAATTTCATATCAAACGGACTTACCATTTGATCACACAAGCGATAGACGCGAGGTTGAACTAAAACACGTTCATAACTTAACACAAGATTTTAAGGCAAAAAGCACCAAATGACGTGTCATGCAACCAAGCCCCTTTGGTGTGCTTCTTCAATTTGCATCGCCCGTCGACACCTCAGCAACCCACTCCCTCCTCTTCCTTATAAAACTTCTTCTCCTTTCTCTCTTTTTCCATTTCTACTTTCCTTTTCTCTTTTTTCCTCTTCCTCCTTCCTTCTTTAAATCCATTGCTACTCACCACCAGCCCACTTCCGCCACCTCCACACCTGCTTCGCCCTTCCTCTAAGCAACAGACCCCACCACCACCAGCCGCTCAAGCCGTGGCCCCACCATCACCTTAGAACTCCTAAATCCACCTTAAATCCCTAATTTCCACTACCCTAAGCCAATTTCACCCAAATCTCAACCTCTTGGACCCAACCAGTCCCATGCCTGTGACACCCCACATCCATTAATGTCACTCTTTATAAGAGTGCATTAAGTTCCATTAAGCGTTATAGGTAAATAGAAATAGAATCTCACAAGAAAGATATACAAAATAGCACTGGAAATTTTAAAACTTTATTTTTCAATAGAAAACATAATGGTCTCAAAATCCGGTTACAACATCAGACTAAAATACAGGAACAAAATACATCAAATAAAAACATCTTTCTTGCACTAATGGCCATAGAGTATAGAAATGAAAAATCATAATCCCCATAAGCAACCATAAAGAAGTAGACAAGTAGTCGAAGCGATACATCAAAGCAGATCCAGATCCAAGCAGAAACATAAGAGAGAGAAAGTCCTAATCATGCCTGAGTGTTCCCACCTTGAGAACCTAGGGGGAAGTAAAGAGAGAAAAGAAAACAAAACGGGTCTGACCTAAAGTCTCGCGAGTCCAGTGACTTTAACATATAAAGAAATAAAAGTATCGAGACAGTAAAATAAACTGGATAAGAGATAACTGTAATATAGCAGGTAGAAACATGATGGATAGGATAAACAAAATAAACAGGATTAGCTATGCTTCTCAACTACTTTCTCAGCACCAATACTAGTATAATGGATTAAGTATTTTCTAATTACTTAACAGAAACAGAATGATCCCTACAGAAATATAATGGTAGATTTAGGTGTACTTCTAGTAATGGGTTTTACCCCCAAACAGAAATAACAGGTACCCCAATAGAAATAATGGGTGTTACCCCGAACAAAAATAACAGGTACTTAAACGGGCAGGACAAGACGTATCCTAATTTCTACCCCAAGCGATCACTCCCTAACACGTAAATACCATGTGCCGACCCTATAGTAGGGTGTATTACTTCCTAAAGTGGCAACCTACAGAAGGACACAGACCTATTTATAGGTATTACGGCGGCTTATTTTCCCAAGCATGCTGGACCCATGCACGCACACAACCCCGTTGGAACGCACCATCAGAACACCCCTTCCTAGATGAACCTCTTACAATTAGCTCAGTAAGCATGCCCTGATCCTTACCTAGTGCGGGTCCCCTATTTACTACCAGAATGGGTTAATGACTAATATGTGTCCCACACAACAGATGACACAAGTCAAACCCCTAAACTTGTGTCCCCAATCAACTAGGATTTCCACAGGTTAAGTCTTACAGCCTAAACCCCCTACAAATTCAACAGGTTAAGTTTTCATAGTTTAGTAGTGTCTATACAACCCCAACATATTAAACAGGTTTACTTAACCCCAACAGATTAAACAGGTTTACTCAACCCCATAGTTTTAAACAGGTTACACAAATGACTTACAGTTTCATTAACATGTTCCACTTAATCTTTGAATTAAGCCTACAGATTTACATGTTCATACCCTCTAAATTACAGTCATATTCCACAGTATAAGGTATTCCCCAAATTTCCCTCTTTTATTTTCATTCTAAATATTCCCCAATTTTTCCTAATTTTGTTCTTACCTGTGTCTCTTACGAGATTGGCCTAGGCTCGAAGGTAGCCTAGGGTTATAAAACAAAAAGGGAATAAGAGAGAGAGAGAGAGAGAGAAGAACTGATATAGGCATATAATAACAAAAATAGGCAAAAATTAGCAACTGAACTATAGAATAGGTGTATAGACAAATTACATGTAATTATGCAAGATCTGGGGTAGGTCGACCATAGAGTCGACACACCCTTGTGTGGGTCGACCGATAGGTCGACCCCTTGGGGTGTGGGTCGACCCCCAATGGGTCTTATTCTTGCATTGGTCTCCCACTCATAAAATTTGGTTTATTTTGAATTTCTAGTTTGATTTGTTTATATGTATCTTCCTTATATGTATACAAACTTCTAAACTTTATATCTTCTTTATACATGTTTGTTTTACACAAACTTAGAGTCTATCTGAACCAGAATTCTGAGGCGAATGCAGTGGTACAGTCAGTTTTACTTAATTCCCAACATTAAATTAAGTATTCTTTAGTTTATTGATGTTCTTTAAAATTACAGAGTGTTGCATACTCCCCTACTTAAAGGATTTCGTCCCCGAAATTTCCAAGTTAAGAAGAATGTTATTATCCTAACAACCACAACCATCTACTCATCCATCATTCACAAGCATCCAATGTCCTTAAGAATTTTTTCTAATTCTTGTATGAACATATGCAATGGTGTGCATATGTCTTTACACTAATGCGAAAATCATGTGGTCGACTGATTCAGTTGACCTCTTTAATGCAATTTATGATCGTGACATGTAACCAAAATGTATGCAAATAATCCTAGTATAACATGTAAGCTCTATATGTATGCACAATCATTCGTACAAATGCAACACCCATATCATGATACATCCACTTTCATTAATATAAAATCATAATGTACACACATCCATATGCAATATGTAGGTGATTGAGCCAATCTAGTGCCTAGTGTGTGTGTGTATATGCATCCACGAGCAACCACTAGCAAACAATTGCATCCACTTGCATCCACCAAACATAACATGTCTCAAACACATGTTTACACCCATTGGCTTTCTACCTAAAGGTTGAAGATTCGATCGATAGGATACTCACGAATGGCAGAAGCAAGTACTAATAAAAGCTTGGAAAAAAAGTTTGGAACATACCCTTGAAAAGAAAAGAGTACGAAGCGCGTATCTTGTCCTCAGTCTCCCAAGTTGCATCGTCGTTGTCTTCTCCCCATTGTACTTTCATCAAATTGACCTCTCTGTTATGTAGCTTCTTAGCCTCTGATCCAAGTATACGGGTAGGAACTTATCTAACTGCCACCTACATTTCTACCTCTACTTCTTCAAGCATGCTCGGCTCAACTACCTTTGTCGTATCATGCAGACATTTCCGCAAATGGGAAACGTGGAAAACATCATGAATACCCGCCAACCTCTCTGGTAATCTCACCCTATAGGCCATTTGACATATCCTTTCCATTATGGGAAATGGCCCTACAATCCTTGGCGCCAATTTCCCCATAGATCCAAAGCAAACCACATTCTTCAACGATGATACTTTGACGAAAACCATGTCTCCTACCCCAAACTCAATGTCAGTCCTTCTCTTATTGGCGTAGGACTTCTGCATATCCTGAGTTGTCTTCATATGTCTGCGGAAAAGATCAATCTTCTATGAAGTCTCCCTAATCATCTTAGATCAAAGTAGAAGCCTGTCCGTAGACTCCCACCAACAAGTCGGTGATCTGCAAGGTTGTCCATATAGTGCCTCAAAGGGTGTCATGCCAATACTAGTCCGATAACTGTTGTTGTAGGCGAACTCCGTCAAGGGAAGGTTCTCCTCCCAAATCCCTCCGAAGTCTAGGATACACAGGCTCAAAAGATCCTCAAGAACTCTATTCACCCTCTCAGGCTGTCCATTGGTCTGAGGTTGTTATGCGGTGCTTAAACATAATTGTGTACCTAATGCCTCTTGCAGGCTCTTCCAGAACTCACTAGTGAAGATGGGATCGCGATCACTCACTATGCTAGAAGGTACTCCATGAAGACGGACTATCTCACGAAGATAAACTGATGTCAACCATGTTGTCGTTCTCTTGCTCTTAATAGTAATAAAATGAGCACTCTTAGTAAGCATGTCTACTATAACCTGTATGCTGGTATTGCCCTTCCTCGATTTAGGTAAACTATCGATGAAATCCATAGAGACGCTCTCCCACTTCCACAGTGGGACCTCCAAAGGATGTAGAAAATCGCCAGGCTTTTTCTGTTCAGCTTTAACTTGCTGGCATATTGAACATCGAGCTACAAATTCAGCTATATCTTTCTTCATCCCAGCCCAAAAGAAATTCCTTCTCATGTCTCGATACATCTTATCGCCACCTGGATGGATAGTTATCCTAGAATGATGGACTTCCTCAAGGACTTTCTTCAACAGACTTCCAACTTCGGGAACACAAAGCCTACCATCTCGACGTAGCCTATCCAAGATGTTTGCTATCTGTGGGTCCTTTCGCTATGAAGATCCTATCTGATCTATAAGAGTAGGTCGCACCTCTAGAGATGCCAACAAACCAAGTGTAAGATCCGTTGATGGCCTAAAATCGAAGGTCGATACATACTCCAAACTCCACCTCTCTACGAATAGGGGACTCAATGTCATCCTCTGCCTACTCAATGCGTCCACCACTACATTACCCTTGCCAGGGGTATAATAAATCTCAAAATCATAGGATGCTAGGAACTCCATCCATCTTTGCTGTCTCAAATTTAGATCCTTCTGCGAGAACATATACTTAAGCGACTTATGGTCTGTATATAACTCGAACCTTTCTCCCAAGAGATAATGCCGCCAAATCTTGAGTGTGAACACTATAGCAGCCAATTCCAAATCATGGGTAGGTTAGTTCCTCTCATGAACCTTCAACTATCTACTACAATAGCATACTAACTTTCCCTCCTGCATGAAGACTGCACCGAGCCTTGTACCACATGCATTAGTTTACACTGTGAACACCTTGCTCCCATCAGGAAATGTCAAAATTGGGGCTGTTGTTAGAGACCTCTTTAATCACTGAAAAACATCCTTACAATCGATACTCCAAGAAAAGGTCAGATTCTTCTTTATCAGTTTGGTGAGTAGGGCTGATATCTTGGCAAAGTCCTTGATAAATTCCCGATAGTAGCCCGCTAAACCAAGAGAACTTCTCACTTCCGTTGCATTCTTTGGAACTTTCCAATCTTGAACTGCAACTACTTTCGTGGGACCCACCACTATCCCATCCTTGGAGACCGCATGCCCTAGAAATCTCACCTCCTTTCTCCAAAAGTGACACTTGAGAATTTTTCCTTAAGCTGGTGTGCTTTGAGAGTCCTCAAAACCTCCCTTAAATGTTGGGCATGCACTTCCTCACTCTTCGAGAAAATCAAAATGTCATCCAAAAAGACCACCATGAAATTATTCAAAACCTCCCTAAATACTCTGCTCATCAGATCCAAAAAATACGCTGGTGCATTTGTCAACCCAAAAGGCATGATTAGCCACTCAAAGAAGCCATCTGAATTTCTGAAAGAGGTCTTGCCTATACTGTCCTCGGCCACCCCAAACTGATGAAATCATGTGGCTAAGTCTACCTACGAGAAAACAGATGCGCCTACAAGTTGGTCAAATAGATCGTCAATCCTCGAAAGTGGGTGCCTATTTTTCTTGGTGAGCTTATTCAACTCCCTGTAATCCACACATAGGCGAAGTGAGCCATCTGCCTTATTTGTGACGACGATTGGAGCACCCCATTCTGATATACTTCACCTAAAAAAACCCTTCTCAAATAGCTCCTCTACTAGCTTGCTAAGCTTCCTCCTTTCCCTAGGAGCCATGTGGCGCACATACAATGCGACTGGCTTCACATTATCTACCAAGTATATCTGAAAATCAATCTCACACCTCAGAGGTAAGCCCTTAACCTTATCAAAAACATCTTGATACTCATAGACTACAGATACAGATCACAAACCTTCCACAGAAGCATCAAGTGATTCTAGTAAACTAAGCGTGACAAACCCCCTTAAATCATAGGAAATCTCGAGGGTCCTCCCACGACAAGTCAAAAGTCTGATGACCCTCCTCTCATAGTCTAGGATGGCATCATACATGGCTAGCCAATCCATCCCTAGAATTAAATTGTAGCCCATAAAACCAAGCATATATGTGTTGCACTCGATACCCAACACAAATATCTTCAAACCCCAACATATCATAGACAGATGAGCCATGCCCCTAAAGGGGTTTGAGACAATAACGGGATCAGAAACAATACTGCTACTAAGGTGCAGAGGCTCAACCACAGAATCAGATATAAAAGAAAGGGAAGCGCGAGAATCAAAAAGAGTCCTAACTGGGTGATCGAAAAGGGAAATCAAACCTTTCAATAAAAACTTTCCAATCTCTTTCTAGTCCGCTAGCCTCAATAGCATGCACCTGCCCTCCAGAAGGTCATGTCCTTTGTCCTTGTCCTTATTTCTTCGGGAATTCCCTACTATAGTGTCTAGCTTCACCACAGCTGAAACAAGTATTCTTCCTTTTTCTGCAATCCTTGACCACATGACCAAAGATCCCACAATCAAACAACCTTTCTTCTGCTGTTCTTTCTTGGGCTACACCTTCTTATTTTGCATCTCATCGGTCTTGACCGCTTTCTTCTCATCCTTACCCTCTTCACGCATCAATTCCACGTCAACAAGTCTTTCAAAAGTGGCTCCCATAGGTATGTGAGATAATGCCAATGCTTGGAAAGGTTGATTCAGCCCCAACGCAAACCTTAAAGCTTTCTTATGCGGGGTATTCACCAGTTCCAGACCAAACATTGTCACTTGAACTTATTGACATACTCTTTAACAGACATACTTCCTTTCTTAATTGTCAAGAATCTATCTGTAACGACCTGGAAAATCCGAACCAATTTAAAATTTTTATTTTAAATAATTTGGTGGAAAAATGTGGCAGAAATTAAAATTTTCATTTTTAGATAATATTAAAGCCAGTGAAAATAATCAATTTTCAAACGATCTCTGTTTTCGACGAAACCACTTTTATTGGAACCGGAATGTCAAATTATTGCTAGGTTTCAATTTTTAGAATTTTTCGAATTAATATGTGAGCGTGGAGAAGGAGAATGTGTTTTGTCGATTTCGGTTAAATTTAAGGGTGCGTTTTTTAGAGGTCCCTATTAAGTTTCAAAATATAAAAAAAACCCGGTCATAAACTTATTGTAAATTAGGTCCCTATTTTCTGAAAAGTCATCAAAAAAATATTAAAAAAATATAAAAAAATCACGTAAATTCGTATTTAAATAAAACATGTGCTCGCCTAAAAATTCAGATCATAATAAAATCAAAACATGCATCAAAATCAAAAAAATACAGAAAACAGCGAAAAATGCAGTAATCTGCATCAAATCATGCACATATTTGGAATACTTGCATTCATCTGTGCAAATATTTCTCTGTTATATTTTTACATGCAATACTTGCATACATGTGTGCAAGTATTTAAAATAGTTGCATACATGTATGCAAGTTTCTGCGCATATTTTATTTTCACATGTAAATACTTGCATGCATGTGTGCAAGTATTTCAAATAGTTGCACACATGTATGCAGGTTTCTGCATGCATTTTCAACTAAAACAGCTTCAGAAATACTTGCATACATGTATGCAACTATTGGCAAAAGTTGCATACATGTATGCAACTATTTGCAAGTTTTTAAATTCACAATACATCCCTGTAATTAATGTTTTCTCTGTAAACCCGCCCCCTATTTTAGCTGCCGCCTGCCACTTTCCATACCTCCGCCTCTTTCGTTTTCTGTCCAAATTTTCAGGCGCTATCACTTAAAAAAAAAAAAAAAATTTCTAAAATCTGTAAATATTCCCGGAAGTCCACAGAAATTAAAAAAAAAAGTTGCATCAATGTATGCAACTTTTACGAATAGTTGCATACATTTATGCAACTATTCGAATACACATGCATATGTTTATGCACGTCTGTTTGAAAAATTGCATACATGTATGCAGTTTTTCTATATAACTGCATACATGTGTGCATATATGTCAAAATACGTGCAAACGTGAATAAGTTGCACGTAGGTATGCAGTTTTTAAACAAATGCATCGGCAGATGCATGTTTTAACAATATGTGCATACATGTATGCATTTATACTGCAGTTTTGACGCAGATTTGAAATAAATGCATACATGTATGCAACTAATCGACTTATATGCATGTTTTGATGCAATTTACTGCATTTCGTTGATTTTCTGTATTTCGTGATTTCGACGTTGTTTTTAATGTTTTTTTGATCTGATTTTTTTCACGATTAATTGTTTTAATTAAATACGAATTTACATGGTTTTTTAATATTTTTTTTGTATGTTTTTATATGTTTTTGAAAATAGGGACTAAATTTACAATAAGTTTATGACCGGGGGTGAGCCTAATTAAGTTTCGTTTTAGGGACCTGTGCCTAATATTCACTAAATTTAATTGACTGAAAATAGCCATTTTTCAAACAGTCTCAGAATTCAAGAAATTAGTTTTGTTAGGGTCGTATCGTCATAACAAAGCCAAATATATCCTTTTTGGATTTTTCTGAGTCCGTTTGTGGCCTCGGTAAATTTATTTATGCGAACGAATTAAATTTATAAAGGATTTAATTATTAATTTAAAAAATTCAGGCCATAGACAGCCTTTTGGGCTGATGGGACCTGGCCCGTTGGATCCGGAATATGGGTTATTGGCTAGGGTCATTTTCTGCTGGATTGGAAATGGATCGGTTTAAAAGTTACGGGCTTATTTGTAAAATAGCAATTAAATATTATAAATAATAGTGAAAAATTAAACCCTAATTCACTTTTACTGTTCCCCATCGTTGACAACAGCCGCCACCTTAAAATCAATGGCCTAAACCGTCGATTCTTTCTCCCTCAAATTCTCCCAAACTACTCAGTAAATCCCGCCACTCCTGTTCAATATTTCAAAGAGATTTTTACCACCTTTCCATCCATACCAGCCGTGTGTTGTATCATCAAGAGTTCGAGGAGTTCCGACCACCCAAAGTCGGCCGCCGTCGACGCCCGCCCCTCCTCGCCTGAGCCACCGAGTCCGACGTTGTTCCAGGCGCCAGCTCGCCGCTCGGAGCTCGTCAACGTCCCCCTTCCTGATCGAAGTACTTTGCAAACCATTTGGTGAAATATCGAATTGAAATTTTGAACAAATTCTGAAAGCTTACGGTATGAATATCCTTAAAGGACTGTGACATCTATAAGCGTCCCGAATTGTAATTTTATTTATAAAATTGATAACTAATTCATACATGATCGGAATTTGAAAATTTCAGATTCATTTGAACCATAACGTCAAATAGAACTTGCTGAAACTGATTGGAACGATTTCTTTATTGGTTTTGGTCTTTTTTAATCGGCTTGAGTATAAGGTGAGATTTCTAAATTTTGAATAATTAAATAATTTAATTATATTGGTTATGTGAATCATTGTATGTACGAAATCGTCATATATCTGCGATGTGGTAATTAGAATTATTATTTGTCTGTGTGCTGTGTAATGATGTGTGATGTCATGATATAGCCATGTTAGTTTAGATCTTTAAATTCTGATGTAATCTCTATAAGGTTCTCATCTTTATTATTTTTATTTTTATTTTTATTTCTTTCTAGAAATGAAAATTTGAATTTTTATTCTGATTTACTAAATAAAGTTTGAATTTTTATTTTGTTTTACAAAATAAAAGAAAGTTAGAATATTTCAAAATAAAATGAAAAAGTTGGATTTATATTTTGGATTTATAAAATAAAAAGAAAAGTGAATCTTTATTTTGGTTAACAAAATTAAAGTTGAATCTTTATTTTGTTTATGGTTTGTAAAATAAAGAAAGTTCAAATCTTTATTTTTGATTCACAACATAAAATAAAGAAAGTTCAAATCTTTATTTTTGATTCACAACATAAAATGAAAAGTTGAATTTTTATTTGGATTAACAAAATAGGAGAAAGGTAAATCTTTACTTTTGATTCACAAAATAAAGGAAAGTTTGAATTTTTATTTTGATTTGCAAAATAAACAAAAAGGTTGAATCTTTATTTGTTTATGATTTATAAAATAAGGAAAGTTTAAATCTTTCAAATTTTAATTAAAAGATAAATAAAGATTAGATATTTTATTTTGATTTACAAAATAAAGTAAATGTGAGACCTTTGTTTTGATTCATGAGAATTATACACCAAGTCATACGTTGTTGATGTGTGTGTTGACATGAAACCTGACACCGAATTATAGTTTGCCATCGTTGTGTTGACATGAAAACGTAAACACCAAATCACATGTAGGTTGACACCTAAATTTAGATTTAGATATCATATTCAACATACACGTTGACACTAAAAACTTAGGAATAAAAAGTTCACCTTTTTATTTGCATTTTACAATGCAAATATTACATAGAAAAATAAATTAACTTTTTATTTGAGTTCCCTAATATGAATAAAACTTAGAAATAAAAAGTTCACTCTTTTATTTGCATTTTACAATGCAAATATTACATAGACAAATAAGTTCATTTTTCTTTGTTGTTGTGTTCGCAACACAAATATAACATGAAATAAAAGAGTAGTAAAAGAATCACATTTTATTAAGAAATATGTTTTACATTTAAAAACATATCTTTAATGTAATATTAGAGAATTTACATTTCTTTTAATGTAAAAGAAAAAGGGATAAGAATTTACATTTTTCTCAATATAAAAGAAAAAGATATAAGAGTTTGCATCTTTCAATGTAAAAGAAAAAGATATAAAATATTTACATTTTATAAAGAAAGATAAAAAGTACATTTTTATGTTATAAAAATGAATTAGAAAAAAAAGTACATTTTTATGTTATAAAAATGAATTAAGAAAAAAGTACATTTTTATGTTATAAAAATGAATTAGATAAAAAGTACATTTTTATGTTATAAAAATGAATTAGATAAAAAGTACATTTTTATGTTACAAAAATGAATTAGATAAAAAGTACATTTTTATGTTACAAAAATGAATTAGATAAAAAGTACATTTTTATGTTATAAAAATGAATTAGATAAAAAGTGCATTTTTATGTTATAAAAATGAATTAGATAAAAAGTACATTTTTATGTTATAAAAATGAGTTAGAAAAAAAGTTCATTTTTATGTTATAAATGAAGTAAGGAATAAGTACATATTTTTAATGAATTAGACAAAAAGGACGTTTATTTACATTTGGTGTAAGTAAGCAAGAAAACTTAAAAGGAATAAAAAGAATTTACTTTATTTACATTTTCTTATGTAAATAAAAAGAACATATTTATAGTGAAAGCACTTTTTTTTACATTTAGTTAAATAAATAAGGAGGTGAAACCATTTATTTACATTGTATCGTAAATAAATAGGAAGAAGTGAAAATCACATTTATGCACATGTAGAATAAAATAAAAACACCATTTTAAATAAGGGATTTTTATTTGCAAACCATTTGCAAATAAAGATATGAATTTAGGAAACGCATTTTTATCATCGTGACAAGATGCGATAAAAGAGTAGAAATTAGAAATGTTAATTTTATCGTCACTTAGGGTGCGATAAAAAGAATAAATTATAATAGTTGAAATCGCTAGACATTTATATCTATAAATGTTTATATATATTAATAAATATAAAATTTAACGAAACGCGCGCGGTAGTTCGCGTATCGGCAATCGTAACTTTAAACGATTATACCGGAAGATCCGACCGTTGGATTTTCCCAAAACTGGAACCGTTAGGACCGCTTTGGGAAGAGCTTTCCAACGATATAAATTTCATCAAAATCCAACGGTTAGATTTTAAGATATTTGTAACACCCCGTAATTCTGTTAATATTAATATCCACAAATTAAAGAATAACTAATCTCAGACGTGAGAATTGTGGGAAACGGGTTGCGCCATTGTGTTCGTCTCGGAATTCTGGTTGAAATAGAGTCCGAGTTCGCGTGAATTGGACTTCGAATGAAGAAGTTATGGCCATCGGAAGTTTCAGAAAATTCAAAACAGATTCAGAAAATTCAAATTTCGAAAATTCAGCCCAAACAGGCTAGGTGGGGAAAATTCCCGCCCAGACCAGGTCGACCTGGGGGTCGACCTGTCCACCAGGTCGACATAGGTGTCAACCTGGGGGTCGACCTTCCCACCAGGTCGATATGGGTGTCGACCCTAGAGTCGACCTGGGGGTCGACCTCCCTAGTCAAGCCCAGGCGACCTGGGTGCACCTGAATGGGTTTTTGGGCTGGGTTTTGGGGGCTGTGACGAAATCTGACGGCTCTAATCTATCCTAGGGTTTATCTAAAGGCCTAAAACAACTAAGTACACCTATAAATACACCCTAATACTAACCCTAAACATCATTAAAAATTGAAGAGCTTCCGTCATGTCGTCGCCATGGAATTCAGCAAAGCCGCCGCCAACTAAAGAAGAAGATAGCTAATCCAACTCGCTTCTAATCTAATCCTACTCAACTCTAAAGCAAAGCAAAACTCTCTTTTCTTCTCTAATTGTGATTATGATAGTCTTAACAAGATTATTATCATTTTAATTAGGTTAAGTCATGAATGGATTGTGAGTAGATGATGTGAATTTTCATATGCTATCATGTATGTTATTAATCCTAAGCTATGTGGTGATGATATACTATATGTTGTAAATCATGCTATGATGATGTTATGTATGTTGAAAGTTTCTATGCTAAGTTGCGATGAATCATACATGTAAAAAAAATCATGATGCTATTGCCTATGCTAGTTAGTTCATATTAATTAAATCATCATGTTTGAGCTATGTTGATCTATATGACAAGTTACATATGCAAGTTAGATTAGAAAAGTTATGAACATATGCTATGACGTCTATTATGACATCTAGAATTATGCTATGACATATGTGATACCCTATGCTAGTTCACACCATCATTATGTTGCCTAAAAACACCATATGCAAGTTTATGTATAGATTTGGGCTATGATCATATCATGTGAATTGTGACATTTAACAAGTTGACACCTTTTGATCCTTAACATGTGTAATTTATGCAAGTTTCACCACTATCATGATTAGATTTATTTTATTGTCTATATGTCAACTTGGCTTTCTGCTGTGCGTTAGACTATTCAAGTCTAACCTATATTATGCGTTGAATAAGTGAATGTATAAACGTGGGGTAGGGGTAATATTAAGGATTTAATAATAAGATGTTGGGGTGCAACTGATATGATTTTGCATACCATGAGTGGATGACCATAATTGAGTCAATTATGGACATCAATAAAAGTGGACTTAATTAATAATTTGGATAGGGAATTATTAAAACTGGGGTAAAAGATTGAAAGTGTCAATCAATGCTTAGGACACGAGGTTGGACTCGTTTGTGACATAAACCTGCCCGGACCCGCCCGGCAAATCCAGTGGTCACAAACGTCAGCCCAATGTGAGAGGTCCTAGGCCTAAACTAAAGCATAACAGTTGTAAAGACACGAGGTTAGACTCTTTTATGGTGTAAGACTGCCCGGAACCGCCCGGCAAATCCAGCTGCCATAAAAGCCAGTCTAATGTGAGAGGTCTTTATGAGGTTATGGCCTGAATGAATTAAGAAATACTTAACCAGATAAACAAGTAAGGTGGGACATGGGGGTTAAGTAGGTGCCTTGGGTGGCATGAGGAATCTAGTGGGTGCCCTTAGCGGCATGTGAAATACTATTAGTTAGACTTAACCAAACACACATGTAAATGAACATGACTAAGAGGGTTAAGTGGGATATATTAATGACAAGCTTAGGTGGGTAGCTTGTGGGGGCCCATTTCAACCAGTATCCCAAACGCATCTTTGTGGGCTCGACCCAAGTCGAGGATGGGACACACATACTGAGTTTGACTATAAGAGGCCAAAACGGGGAGCGGTGGCAATGCAAGTCCAACGGGTTTCATATGCGTGTGTGGACCCGGGCTGGTAGGTAAGACGTTGTTGCATCGTGTAGGTATAAGCCGTGCATTCTCAGTTGTATCGGGTTGCCACTTTAGGGGAGTGATACACCCCACTGTGGGGCCAGCACGGGTATCTACGAGTAGGGAGCCAATCGAACGTGGGTAGTGGGGTACACCTAGTGGAGATAGGGGCAGACGGCACCTATGTAGTCAGCTAGGGGTACGTAAGGCTATTTATATTGTTTCTGTGTGAAGCTAGTGGGATTAACCTCTAGGGTGACTGGTACGGTGCAGTGTAGTAATGTGCGGTGCAGTGTAGTAATTATTCGTTAGTAATTAGGTGTGCCTTTACCATTATCTTTAACATTATCTTAAACGCTTTCTTTATCTTCCTAAGAGTTCATAGACATTTACTTGTCTTCCAGCTTATGGCTTAGTCTAGTTATTTCGATAATAGTATTGTTAGTATTATTATACTCGCCAGACTTTATGTCTGACCCCCTCCATTTCTATCCTTTTCCCCTCCAGGTCCTCAGGTTGGACCCAGCTCTAGTGGAGCTTGATTGGATTGCTTCATCTCTTTGGAAATCTTGGACCCTTGAAGTAAAGTCCAGCTTGTTATCTTCTTTAATGGCTATTTGTGTAATGGGATTATGTATTTTGTTTTATGAAGATGGATAATGTACTTGACTCTGATTAATGGTTTTGTGATGTAATAAACATGTTTCCGCTGAAATAAAATGAAGTTTTAGATTTCCAAGTACTACTTATTATATGTCTTGTTGTAATTTTTCTGTTCTATATTCACTTATAACCTCCATGGAAGTTAATGCATTCCCTTTGTGAGTGACATTAATGGACGTGGGGTGTTACACGTGGTATCAGAGCTTTAGGTTACCAGAACAGATAAAAATACTTTAGAAAAATAGTTGTTTTTGGAAGAAATGTTTTCAAAATCATGTTTTAATGAGAAATTTAAAGAGGAAGTTTTATGAAAAACATAAACCCCAAATAGCCATATATCTTTATCTTTCGAATTCTCCATTTTGAATCTTTCCTTTTTCGTTTCAGCATGGCTGAAGATCTTAACCTACCTGACGGTGTAACGATACCAGGATGGTATAGGAGGCTGTTAGAGGCTAGGGCCGCCGCAGGTCCGGCCAATGTTCCTCCACCACCAGTTGCACCCATTCCTCCTCCTCCTCCTCGCGTAGATACTTTTGCAAAGACGTGCAAGGAATTTAAAGCTATGGGTGGAAAACCCTTTCAAGGGTCAGAAAAGTTTGTGGAAGCTAGAGATTGGCTTAAGGAGATAGAAGAATTGCTAGAAATCTTTGAAGTGGAAGAAGGGAGGAGAGTTAGATTAGCAGCTTGGCTAATGAAGGGAGAGGCCTTGTTTTGGTGGGAGGTCACTAATGGGGAGCGTCCTGTTGACTCTTGGGCGGATTTTAGACGTAGGTTCGAGGCGAAGTTTCTCTCTAGGGCGGAAGAAAATCTATATATGGAAAGGTTCTTGACATTGAAGCAAGGAAGCTCGTCAGTGAAAGAATATGTCAACAAATTTAATCAGCTAGCAAGGTTTGGTTTGGACTTAGTAAACACGCCGGAGAAGAAGGCTCTAAGGTTTGTGAATGGCTTGAATGAACCGTTGCAAGGGTTGGCCATGACCCACATCCCTATGGGGGCCACCTTTGAGAAGCTAGTAGAAATGGCGCTCATGCACAAGGAGAAAAGCGCTAAAGTTGATAAGGCACCCAAGAAGAAAGGGGATCAGAAGAAACCCCAACAGCAAAACAAGAAGGGTGGTAAAGACAATAATGGCAAGGGAAAGAAGAAATGTTTTAACTGTGGGACCCCAGGCCATCTCAGCAAGGACTGCCGAAAGAAAAAGAAGACTGGTTGTTTTCATTGTGGCGATGCGGGACATCTAGTGAAGGACTGCCCAAGGAAGGGGCAGAGGGCAGGGGCTACCTCGGGAGGACAGGTGCAGGCTCTTATAGCACCAGGGCAGGCAAGGGGACAAGTTCAGGCTCTCGCGGTCCCACCGCTGCAAGAACGAGGTAGAACCATTTCTGTTGAAAGCTTAGTTTTTCTTTTGATCATCCTGTCCGTACCTTATTCGATTCGGGCGCATCGCATTCGTTTATCTCTACATCATTAGTTGAATCACTGCACTTAAACACAAGTTTAGTAGAGGATCCCTTAGTTGTTTCGAATCCAATTGGGGGCTCAGCTCATTTGTCCATGATGTGTTTGGATTTGAAAATTTCTACACTTAGCGTTGAGTTTAGATGTGATGCTTATGTGTTAGGCTTCACGGGCTTTGGGCTAATTTTAGGAATGGATTGGCTATCCAGAAATGGGGCCGTTCTTGATTGTGAAAGGGGAGTAGTTAGGCTCGTGACTCGCCTTGGCAACACTCTCGAAATATTTTGTAATCCCATAAATTTTGTTATGCTAATTTATCTAGAATCGCTTGACGTGTCTAAGGAAAATCTACGATCTGTTAGAGTGGTCCGAGAGTATTCGGATGTGTTTGAGGAGGTGAAGGGCTACCTCTGAAGCAGGAGATAGATTTTCGAATATATCTTGTGGATAATACGAAACCAGTATCTTTGCTAGTACGCCACATGGCTCCACGTGAAAGGAGGGAACTCGATAAGAAAGTGAAGGAGTTGTTGGAGAAGGGGTTCATAAGACGAAGTATATCGGAGTGGGGTGCTCCAGTAGTATTTGCCACGAAGGCGGATGGGTCCCTTAGACTTTGTGTGGACTATAGAGAACTTAATAAACTTACTAAGAAGAACAGACACCCACTGCCGAGGATTGACGATCTCTTCGATCAGTTAGTTGGCGCCTCAGTGTTTTCGCAGTTGGACTTAGGCACTGGTTTCCATCAGTTGAGAGTGGCTGAGGATAGCATTGACAAGACCGCCTTTAGGACTCCAGACGGTTTCTATGAATGGCTAGTGATGCCCTTCGGTTTGACAAACGCCGCCGCATACTTTGTTCATTTGATGAGTAGGGTGTTTAGGGAGTACCTTAATAAATTCGTGGTAGTCTTTGTAGACGACATCTTGATCTTTTCTAAGGATGAAGAAGAGCATGCCCTACATCATAGGGAAGTGTTGGAGACTCTTCGAGCGCATAGCCCTAAGGCTAAATTTTCTAAGTGTCACTTCTGGAGGAAGGAAGTACGGTTCTTAGGGCACGTGGTTTCCAAAGAAGGGATAGCCGTGGATCCCGCGAAGGTGGTGGCCATCCAAGATTGGAAGGTCCCTAAAAATGCTACTGAAGTGAGAAGTTTCTTGGGGTTGGCTGGCTACTATAGGAAGTTTATCAAAGACTTCGCAAAGATATCAGCTCCATTGACACGCTTGACGAAGAAGAACCTAGTTTTCACATGGGACGTAGATTGTGATGATGTGTTCCAACGGTTGAAGAGAGCTTTGACCTCAGCCCCAGTCTTAGTGCTGCCAGACGGGAGTAATCCATTTACCGTATATACTGACGCTTGTGGGACAGGACTAGGCGCAGTCCTAATGCAAGAGGGCAGGGTAATAGCCTATGGTGGAAGGCAGTTGATAGCGCATGAGAAGAATTACCCCACGCGTGACCTAGAGTTGGCCGCTATTGTTTTCGCGCTTAAGTCTTGGCGTCATTATCTTCTTGGCGAAAGATTCGAATTATTCACTGACCACAAATCGCTAAAATACTTATTTTCTCAAAAGGACTTGAACTTAAGGCAGCAAAGGTGGATGGAGTTCTTGGCGTCCTACGACTTTGAGATAGCATATACCCCTGGCAAGGGTAACGTGGTGGTCGATGCCTTAAGTAGAAAAAGATTATCCTTAAGTCCTTTGTTTGTTGAGCGGCGAAGCTTAGAGTTCATCTCTATGTTTGATTTTAGACCTTCCGTTGACTTCGTACCCAGTTTGCTAGCATCCTTGGAGGCCAGACCTATGCTTGTGGGACGGATTGGCGAGGCAAAGCGAGACGACCCGCAGTTGGTTGAGTTAGTAGAAAAGCTCAAAGGAGGGGAGTCATCAAGCCATCTCCGTAGGTATACCCTAGATGATGAGGGTTGGTTACGTAGGGACGGTAGACTTTGTGTACCAAAAGACGATGACCTAAGGAAGACTATTCTTGACGATGCACATCGTTCGAAGATGAACATTCATCCCGGCGGAGACAAGATGTACAAAGACATGAAGCGAGTTTTCTTTTGGGCCGGTATGAAGTGGGACGTGGCCGAGTATGTCTCTAAATGCTTGGTGTGCCAACAGGTAAAAGCGGAGCAAAAGAAACCCGGTGGGTTACTTCACCCATTGGAGGTTCCACTATGGAAGTGGGAAAGCGTCTCGATGGATTTTGTGGATGGATTACCGCGATCGAGGAAGGGTAATACGGGGATTTGGGTTATAGTAGATAGACTTACTAAGAGCGCCCATTTCATTCTCGTGAAGAGTAAGAGGACTGCTCCATGGTTAGCTTCTGTATACGTCCGAGAAATAGTTCGGTTGCACGGTGTTCCTTCTAGCATAGTGAGCGACCGCGATCCTATTTTCGCTAGCGAATTTTGGAGAATCTTACAAGAGGCGGTAGGGACTCAGTTATGTTTGAGCACCGCATATCATCCTCAGACGGACGGCCAAACTGAGAGGGTGAATCGCATTCTAGAGGATCTTTTGAGGCTATGTATCCTAGACTTTGGGGGTACATGGGAAGAGCATCTTCCACTGGTGGAGTTCGCATATAATAACAGCTTTCAGTCTAGCATTGGTATGGCACCATTCGAAGCTCTTTATGGACGACCGTGTCGTTCGCCTACATGTTGGTGGGAATCTACGGACAAGATCTTACTTGGGCCCGATATGATTAGAGAGACTTCGGAGAAGATCGACTTGATTCGAAGGAGGATGAAAGCAGCGCAAGATAGGCAGAAATCATATGCGGATAAGAGAAGGACGGATCTTGAATTTGAAGTTGGGGACATGGTCTTTGTCAAAGTGTCTCCATTACGAAACGTAGTTCGCTTTGGGTCCATTGGGAAGTTAGCACCAAGGTTCGTAGGGACGTTTCCTATTAAGGAAAGGATTGGACAGATGGCGTATAGAGTGGAGTTGCCTGAGAGACTTAGTGGTGTACACGACGTATTCCATGTGTCACATTTGAGGAAGTGCTTGCACAAGACCGCAGGAGTGGTAGAGCCGAGCTTGCTTAGAGAGGTGGAGATCGAGCGTGACGCGACGATTCGACGAGCTCCAACGCGCATTCTTGGGTCGGAGATTAAGAAGCTGAGAAATTGAGAGGTCAGACTAGTCACAGTACAATGGGGAGATGATGAGAGCAACGCTACTTGGGAGACGGAAGAGAAGATGCGTTCGTTGTACCCTTTTCTTTTTGAGGGTATGTCTTTTAATTTCTCCTTTATCGCTTATCTTGTACTTATCTTATCTTTAGTGTATCCTCTCGCTAGTATCTTTGACCTTTAGTTAGGATCATCCTATGGTTGAAACATGTGTTTGAGACATGTTATGTATGATGAATGCAAAGTGGATGCAAGTGTTTGCTAGTGGTTGCTCGTGGACGCATATACACACTATTAGGCACTGGATCGGCTCAGTCACTTCATACAGCATATTGCATATAAATGGTTGTATTTAGTAAAATGGATGTATAATGGTTGTAGTATCATATGGATACCGCATTTTGGTGAATGGTTGTGCACGCATGTAGAGATAATATGTAGCATTAGGGAACTTTTGCATACATAATGGACGCATGGCACTATCATGGTTTGCATTAAAGGAGGTCAACTGAATCAGTGGACAGCCTGATTTTGCATGAGATAGGGACATATACACACACTGTGCATTTAAACATGAAAGCATTAGAAGTCTATAAGGACAATGGATGCCTGTGTTTGATGGTTGAGTAGATGGTTGTTTGGATGTTAGGATATACATTCTTCTTGACTTGAAGATTTCGGGGACGAAATCCTTTAAGGAGGGGAGAATGTAACACCCCGTAATTCTGTTAATATTAATATCCACAAATTAAAGAATAACTAATCTCAGACGTGATAATTGTGGGAAAGGGTTGCGCCATTGTGTTCGTCTCGGAATTCTGGTTGAAATAGAGTCCGAGTTCGCGTGAATTGGACTTCGTATGAAGAAGTTATGGCCATCGGAAGTTTCAGAAAATTCAAAACAGATTCAGAAAATTCAAATTTCGAAAATTCAGCCCAAACAGGCTGGGTGGGGAAAATTCCCGCCCAGACCAGGTCGACCTGGGGGTCGACCTGTCCACCAGGTCGACATAGGTGTCGACCTGGGGGTCGACCTTCCCACCAGGTCGACATAGGTGTCGACCCTAGAGTCGACCTGGGGGTCGACCTCCCTGGTCGAGCCCAGGCAACCTAGGTGCACCTGAATGGGTTTTTGGGCTGGGTTTGGGGGCTGTGACGAAATTTGACAGCTCTAATCTATCCTAGGGTTTATCTAAAGGCCTAAGACAACTAACTACACCTATAAATACACCCTAATACTAACCCTAAACATCATTAAAAATAGAAGAGCTTCCGTCATGTCGTCGCCATGGAATTCAGCATAGCCGCCGCCAACTAAAGAAGAAGATAGCTAATCCAACTCGCTTCTAATCTAATCCTACTCAACTCTAAAGCAAATCAAAACTCTCTTTTCTTCTCTAATTGTGAGTATGATAGTCTTAACAAGATTATTATCATTTTAATTAGGTTAAGTCATGAATGGATTGTGAGTAGATGATGTGAATTGTCATATGCTATCATGTATGTTATTAATCCTAAGCTATGAGGTGATGATATACTATATGTTGTAAATCATGCTATGATGATGTTATGTATGTTGAAAGTTTCTATGCTAAGTTGCGATGAATCATACATGTAAAAAAAATCATGATGCTATTGCCTATGCTAGTTAGTTCATATTAATTAAATCATCATGTTTGGGCAATGTTGATCTATATGACAAGTTACATATGCAAGTTAGATTAGAAAAGTTATGAACGTATGCTATGACGTCTATTATGACATCTAGAATTATGCTATGACATATGTGATACCCTATGCTAGTTCACACCATCATTATGTTGCCTAAAAACACCATATGCAAGTTTATGTATAGATTTGGGCTATTATCATATCATGTGAATTGTGACATTTAACAAGTTTACACCTTTTGATCCTTAACATGTGTAATATATGGAAGTTTCACCCCTATCATGATTAGATTTACTTTATTGTCTATATGTCAATTTGGCTTTCTGCTGTGCGTTAGACTATTCAAGTCTGGCCTATATTATGCGATGAATAAGCGAATGTATAAACGTGGGGTAGGGGTAATATTAAGGATTTAATAATAAGATGTTGGGGTTCAATTGATATGATTTTGCATACCATGAGTGGATGACCATAATTGAGTCAATTATGGACATCAATAAAAGTGGACTTAATTAATAATTTGGATAGGGAATTATTAAAACTGGGGTAAAAGATTGAAAGTGTCAATCAATGCTTAGGACACAAGGTTGGACTCGTTTGTGACATAACCCTGCCCGGACTCACCCGGCAAATCCAGTGGTCACAAACGTCAGCCCAATGTGAGAGGTCCTAGGCCTAAACTAAAGCATAACAGTTGTAAAGACACGAGGTTAGACTCTTTTATGGTGTAAGACTGCCCGAAACCACCCGGCAAATCCAGCTGCCATAAAAGCCAGTCTAATGTGAGAGGTCTTTATGAGGTTATAGCCTGAATGAATTAAGAAATACTTAACCAGATAAACATGAAAGGTGGGACATGAGGGTTAAGTAGGTGCCTTGGTAGGCATGAGGAATCAGTGGGTGCCCTTAGCGGCATGTGAAATACGATTAGTAAGACTTAACCAAACACACATGTAAATGAACACGACTATGAGGGTTACGTGGGTTATATTAATGACAAGCTTAGGTGGGTAGCTTGTAGGGGCCCATTTCAACCAGTATCCCAGACGTATCTTTGTGGGCTCGACCCAAGTCGAGGACGGGACACGCATACTGAGTTTGACTATAAGAGGCCAAAACGGGGAGCGGTGGCAACGCAAGTCCAACAGGTTTAATATGCGTGTGTGGACCCGGGCTGGTAGGTAAGACGTTGTTGCATCGTGTAGATATAAGTCATGCATTCTCAGTTGTATCGGGTTGCCACTTTAGGGGAGTGAAACACCCCACAATGGGGCCAGCACTGGTATCTATGAGTAGGGAGCCGATCGAAAGTGGGTAGTGGGGTACACCTAGTGGAGATAGGGGCAGTCGGCACCTATGTAGTCAGCTAGGGGTACATAAGGCTATTTATATTGTTTCTGTGTGAAGCAAGTGGGATCAATCTTTAGGGTGACTGGTGCGGTGCAGTGTAGTAATGTGCGGTGCAGTGTAGTAATTATTCGTTAGTAATTAGGTGTGCCTTTACCGTTATCTTTAACATTATCTTAAACGCTATCTTTATCTTCCTAAGAGTTCATAGACATTTACTTGTCTTCAAGCTTATGCCTTAGTCTAGTTATTTTGATAATAGTATTGTTAGAATTATCATACTCGCCAGACTTTATGTCTGACCCCCTCCATTTCTATCCTTTTCCCCTCCAGGTCCTCAGGTTGGACCCAGCTCTAGTGGAGCTTGATTGGATTGCTTCACCTCTTTGGAAAGCTTGGACCCTTGAAGTAAAGTCCAGCTTGTTATCTTCTTTAATGGCCATTTGTGTAATGGGATTATGTATTTTGTTTTATGAAGATGGATAATGTACTTGACTCTGATTAATGGTTTTGTGATGTAATAAACATGTTTCCGCTGAAATAAAATGAAGTTTTAGATTTCCAAGTACTACTTATTATCTGTCTTGTTGTAATTTTTCTGTTCTTTATTCATTTATAACCTCCATGGAAGTTAATGCATTCCCTTTGTGAGTGACATTAATGGATGTGGGGTGTTACAATATGTGTAAATCAAAATTTGGTAAAAACAGCGCCAGGGCCGCCTACTGACCCGAAGCGTCGTTTATTTATTTTGAGCTATTTTCAAATAAATAAAAATAGCGATAAATAGTCATAAATATATATGAAATGTTTTAAATGATAATTATGCGACAATTATTTGAAAAGACCGAGTTTATCTCATTTCAAATAATTGCACGGCGATCAAATCAAAGAGATAAGAAGACGATGGTTGAAGACCGACGATCTTCACATCAAATGGACGACGACTACTGATGCCTTGGACTGACTTGCTCCCAGGACGGGGTTGAAGCAGTAGTTGTCCAGATGTATGTGTTGGTCGCGCGGATAAGCAAGCGCCTCTTTGGTGTCTCCGGTTCCGTTCAGACCCAGAACGGACTTGTAAATGGATGCGTGTCTGACGTTGAAATTCACTCCATGTAATTAAATCAATTTGTATTAATATACGTCTGTTTGGTGGTGGAGAATTTATTCTCTACTTAACACCCTGGTATATAGTAATAGTTATTGATCGCATGGCGTTGAATTGTCAATGTGGCACGCCAAGATGCAATGATCAAGGCTTTGTTGAAAAGCATACCTTGTGGTTGATGATCAAAGCATAGTCTGTTTAGGCATAGCTTTGTGTATAGCGTGACTTCGCGAGCCTCACACCCCGGTATGAGTCAAAAACGGGATATGGCCGTAGGGATTGCACACGTTTCTTTCTAGCTAAGGGGTAGTGTCAGTGCTTAAAATGGCTGACATTTTACTTATGTGGATGATGGATTGAGGTACCTCGGGTTTTTATAGGCCGGAAGTGGTCATACTATAGGTCCAAAGGGACTGGGAAACGTGTGTTCAGGAATTGCCAATCCACTACCGTTAGGTGGGGACCGACCCTATCGCATCCAAGGGTTCACTGCGGGGGATCCTGAGGCATTTGCTAGAGTGTCTCGAATCGGAGAGGACGATCCCTAGCCTCGATTTCATGATAGAAAACCAATTTCTAATACGACATTACGGTCTTGATTGTAAACTTATATGTGGCGACATAGTATATGGTACCTATGCCGTCTATGATTACTACATTTATATTGAAGTATTTTAATGTTGCTTAGACACTAATGATAATATAAAAATATTATTTTTCACGTATTAAGCATGTTTGATCATCATAAGGGAAAAATCTATCCTCCTGTGTGCGTTGCATTGTGTGATAGGACTTGAGTCTTATGATGATTTCATTTTTCAAAAGTCATTTCGTTGTTTTTGTATAAACTTTATTCAATTATGCACTGGCAATCCAATGGAGTAAACCCGTTCCGCGTTAGCGGCGTGGTCCTGTGATTTGCCACATTGTTAGATAAATTAGTTAAGAATTCTCATACCAGTCCCATGACTAACTCGTAGTTTGTTTCACTTTTGCAAACTCGGGTGCCCTCTTTCTACACGGGCAGCCAATTGACAGGTTCATGTGATATATTCTGATTGGAGCTTGCTTGGAAGGAAGAAGAAGATCTTTTCTCTAGTTTTTACTTCTGCTTTGAGGCATTTTATCTTCTGTAGCTTTGATGTATGTAATGGAGTTTGAGACTTGTTTCTTTTCCATTGAAACTTATTTCCCTTTTGTTGAGACTTTTTATTTGGCTAAGTTGTATCCTGTATTGCATACTCTGATGTATTGGATATTATAATGCTGATGACATTTATTTCTGCTGCAATGGTTTATGTGTTATGATAATTATCTGAGATCTGTTTTTGTTGTAAATATGTTGTATTCCAAAATGATTATCCTTACTTTCAAACCATGGAAGTTTGGGGTTATCACAGTTGGTATCAGAGCCTAAGGTTAACCTTAGCTTCAGAATATAACATATTTAGAGCAATTCGTCTAGATAGAATCCACATTATTCTAAGGCGAGTAGCTCATTAGAGATAGGACTAGTAATGTCCTAGAATGAGCACAGTAGAATAGCACATATTTATCAGTCATTACATCATCATATTTTCATCTTGTCCTTATCTTTTCTTGAAAATTCTCATTTTTATTGGTCTGACTCTTTCCTTGATGGTACAGACTGATTTAAATGGATACTAGAGCAAGAACAGCTCGGGGCGGAGCCCGAGGTGGAACTCGAGGCGGGGCCAGAGGGGGAGCCCGAGTGGGAGCTGGAGGGCAAGCTAGAGACGAGACCCCCATCACTCAGGAACAACATACTTCAGAGGTCGTAGCACATCCACCTCCACCTCCACAGCCCTTCGATTTGGAGAGAATGTCAAAGAAATTCAAAAACCTAGGAGGTGTACCCTTCACGGGGCGAGAGTCTGCGATTCAGGCAGAAGCATGGCTTAAAGATTGTGAAAAGATTCTAGAGGGCTTAGAACTGGAAGATTAGCGAAAGCGTTACCTGGCAGTATGGCAATTAAAGGATGAAGCCGGGCATTGGTGGGATACGGTCAACATCTGCAATGACGTGGCCAATATGTCATGGGAAAAATTTACGGAACTTTTCAATGAAAAGTATGTTCCCCCACAAGCAAGAGAGCGCCTACGCGAGCAGTTCGTCAACCTACAGCAAGGGAATATGACCGTTTCTGAGTATGTGAGGAAGTTTGATGAGCTTTCACGATATGCTCCTGGTTTGATTCAAGATCCGGTAGAGAAGAATAAAAAATTTATCAAGGGTCTGTCAAAGAAATATTTGAACCGAGTCACTGCTCATATCAAACTTCCATTCAATGAAGTAGTAGAGATGGCGTGCCGCTACGAGGAAAATGACGAGTCTGGACCGTAGGATAGAGGGAAAAGTCAAGGCAACAACCAGAAGGAACAGGCTAACAAGAAACCGGAGGCAAGCAATTCTTCTACCGCTAAGCCCCAAGGGAAGAAGAGGGACAGGAGCAAGGTGACATGCTATAACTGCGACAAGATTGGACATTTTGATTACGAGTGTGGAGCACCTAAAAAGGTCAAGAGAAATGATTCAGGACCTAGCCAGAACCGTAACCCGAATCCTCAGAATCGTGGCCAGAGTTCTCAGGACAAGTGGGAATGCTACAATTGTCATCAAAAGGGGCACATTAAGGATAACTTCCCACTGCTAAGGAATGCTCAGGTGGCACATGTTTATGAGGGAGCAGATGCACCAGCTTCGACTGAGGGGCCTAGTAAACCCGATGTCTTAGGAGGTATGCTCAATATTAAGAACATTCCTATTACAGTCTTATTTGATATTGGTGCTGCACGAAGCTTTATTTCTATGATGCAATTAAAAAGTCGAAACTGAAACCAAGAAAACTAAAATATCTGATTAGAGCTAATAGCCCGATGGCGGGTTCTCTTATTCTTGATTAATATTGTAGAGTACCTGTTTCTTATTCTCGCTACCAGTTTCCCTTTGACTTGATCGTTATGAGTTTCTCCGGTTATGATGTTATTATTGGGATAGATTGGATGACAAAATATGAGGCCGAAGTCAAATGTGCCGAAAGAATTGTCAAAGTTAAAACTAATCTCGGTAATGTATGTATCCCATGCCACGGCTCAGCCACCGACAGGAAAACATTCTGGTCTTCTCTAGAAGTTGCCTCTACTTCTATTGAGGATATCCCTATCGTCAAAGATTACGCTGATGTATTCAAAGAAGTTGAGGGCATAACTCCGCATCGAGAAATCGGCTTCCGAATTGATTTAGCTCCGAATGCAAGGCCTGTCATACATCCCATTCGGAGAATGTCGTCAAAAGAGAAAGAGGAGCTGAGAAATCAAACCAAGCAGCTTTTGTGGAAGGGTCTGATCAGGCCCAGCTTCTCAGAATGGGGTGCAGCAGTGGTGTTCGTCCCAAAATCTTATGGTACACTCAGGCTATGTGTGGATTACCGCGATCTCAACAAACAAACACTGAAAAATAAATACTCGCTGCCGCGTATCGATGACTTACTTGACCGCTTGCATGGAGCACGAGTATTCTCTAGGATGGACCTAGCTACAAGCTTCCATCAACTTCGCATTGCAGAAGAGTGTGTGCCTTTAACTGCTTTCAGAGGACCATATATCTTTTATGAATGGCTAGTAATGCCCTTCGGTCTGTGTAATGCTCCAGCATACTTTGTTGATCTGATGAATAGAGTGTTCAAAGATGTTTTAAATAAAGTTGTGCTCGTGTTCATCGATGACATTCTCATCTTTTCTAAATCCACTGCTGAGCACGAACAATATCTGAGAGAAGTCTTGGAGATTTTGAGAAGAAATGTGCTGAAAGCCAAATTTTCCAAATGCATATTCTGGCAAGAAGAGGTGAAATTCCTCGGCCATGTTATATCAAAGGAAGGCATCTCAGTAGATCCAGGAAAGATCTCAGCCATCTAAGAGTGGTAGCAGCCTAGAACTCCCAAAGAGGTCAGAAGTTTCTTAGGACTGGCTGGCTATTATCGGAAATTTGTCAAAGACTTTTCGAAGGTAGCTTGTCCATTGACAAACCTGACCAAGAAGCATACAAAATTCAACTGGACACCCGAATGCGAGACAGCTTTCCAAGAGCTAAAAAGAAGGTTGACCAATGCTCCTGTGTTGACCATCATAGATGGCAATCAGGATTTGAAGGTCTGGACCGACGCTTCTAAACAAGGTTGTTTCATTTATAAATCAACATGTCAGAGATAACATTTTCTTTTAATGTCAAATCTCATTTTAACATGTTATCCCTTATTTATTTAAGGTATTGGGGCGGTGCTAATGCAAAGAGACAGAGTAGTCGCATACGCTAGCCGCCAGCTGAAACCACATGAGAAGAATTACGCCATGCATGATCTTGAGCTAATGGCCATTGTGTTTGCTCTTAAAATATGGAGGCACTATCTCTTGGGTGAGAAGTTTGAAATATACACAGATCACAAATCCTTGAAACATCTTTTTACCCAAAGAGATTTGAATATGAGGCAGCAATGCTGGATTGAATTTCTTGCATCATATGATCTGGATATCTATATACTCCAGGGAAAGCCAACTTTGTGGCCGAGGCGCTCAGTAGAAAGAATGCAGATGATGCCAAGCTTATTCTCGCCAATCTCATTATCACTCCTACTCTGATTGATAAAGTCTCTTCTCTTCAGAAGAATGATAAATTTATTCAGAGGATTATCAAACGAATTCAGGATTGCGAAACCACCAGTTTCCAAATTGACGACAAAGGGGTTCTGAGGCTATTAGGCTGAATCTGTGTCCCGTACGACTCTTAGCTCAGAAGGGAGGTTATGGATGAATGTCATAAATCTAAGCTTAATGTTCACCCTGGGGTGAGCAAGATGTATCACGACTTCAAGCGCACATTTTGGTGGAGGTCCATGAAGAGAGATATTTCAATTTATGTTGCTAGATGTCCCACTTGTCAGCAAGTTAAAAGTGATCAACAGAAGTTGGCCGGTTTGTTGCAACCGCTGGGTGTTCCAGGTTGGAAGTGGGAGGAAATCTCCATGGACTTCATTGATGGCTTGCCTCGAACCAGAAAAGGCAACGATAGCATATGGGTGATTGTGGATCGCTTAACAAAGTCTGCCCATTTCATCCCTGTTCGGTCCAATAGAACAGCTCGTAGTTTGGCACAGCTTTATTTTAAAGAGATTGTCAGACTACATGGGGTTCCCAAAAGCATTGTCAGCGATCGGGATCCATTATTTACCAAAAAATTCTGGGAAGCTTTCCAAGAAGAGCTTGGGACCAAGTTGAATTTGAGCTCTGCCTATCACCCTCAGACAGATGGCCAGACTGAGAGGGTGAACTGTGTTTTAGAAGACTTATTGCGAGCTTGCATTCTTGATTATGGCGGTTCATGGGAGGATCACTTGCACTTGGTGGAATTCTCCTATAATAATAGCTACCAAGCAAGCTTGAAGATGTCACCGTTTGAATTACTATATGGCAGGCCATGCAGATCTCCGGCATGTTGGGTAGAGTCAGGCAATCGACTAGTCTTGGGCCCCGACATGGTTCGTGAAGCATCGGATAAGGTTGACTTGATTAAGAAACGCTTGCTGACTGCTCAGAGCCGACAGAAGAGCTATGCAGACCAGCGAAGAAGGAATTTAGAATTCTCTGTCGGTGATCGAGTGTACTTGAAGGTTTCTCCTTTGAGAGGCGTGATTCATTTTGGGAAGACAGGAAAGTTGGCACCAAGATTCATTGGTCCATTTCCTATTCTAGAAAGGATTGGTACTCTCGCTTATAGAGTGCAGCTGCCTGACTGGTTGCTAGGGGTGCATGATGTATTTCATGTGTCTCAACTCCACAAGCATGTGCATGATCCAGATCTGATTGAGGATTAATTAAATCAACAGGTCCTGGATATTTCTCTGAATCTATCAGTGAGAAAAGACCAGATTAAGATCATTGGCAAAGAAACCAAAATTTTGAGGAACAAGAGGATCAACCTATTCAACGTTCAATGGAGTGGGGATCCTAGAGACTGTATATGGGAGACAGAGGATAGCATCAAAAAGGCTTACCCCAAGTGCAGAGTGGACATCTCCGAATAACTCTTGTGTTAAGGTACATTTACCCCAATTTATTTTTTTCGTCTTATTTCCTACTTTACTTTGTTTCCTTTTCGAGGACGAAAAACTCTTAAGTGGGGGAGATTGTAACGACCCGGAAAATTTGAACCAATTTAAAATTTTTATTTTAAATAATTTGGTGGAAAAATGTGGCAAAAATTAAAATTTTCATTTTTAGATAATATTAAAGCCAGTGAAAATAGTCAATTTTCAAACGATCTCTATTTTCAACGAAACCACTTTTATTGGAACGGAATGTCAAATTATTGCTAGGTTTCAATTTTTAGAATTTTTCGAATTAATATGTGAGCGTGGTGAAGGAGAATGTGTTTTGTCGAATTCGGTTAAATTTAATTGACTGAAAAATAGCCATTTTTCAAACAGTCTCAGAATTCGACGAAATTAGTTTTGTTAGGGCCGTATCGTCATAACAAAGCCAAATATATCCTTTTTGGATTTTTCTCAGTCAATATGTGGCCTCGGTGAATTTATTTATGCGAACGAATTAAATTTATAAAGGATTTAATTATTAATTAAAAAAATTCAGGCCATAGACAGCCGTTTAGGCTGATGGGACCTGACTCGTTGGATCCGGAATATGGGTTATTGGCTTGGGTCATTTTCTGCTGGACTGGAAATGGATCGGTTTAAAAGTTACGGGCTTATTTGTAAAATAGCAATTAAATATTATAAATAAGAGTGAAAAATTAAACCCTAATTCACTTTTACTGTTCACCATCATTGACAACAGCTGCCACCTTAAAATCAATGGCCTAAACCGTCGATTCTTTCTCCCTCAAATTCTCCTAAACTACTCAGTAAATCCCAGCACTCCAGTTCAATATTTCAAAGAGATTTTTACCACCTTTCCATCCATACCAGCCGTGTATTGTATCGTCAAGAGTTCGAGGAGTTTCGACCGCCCAAATTCGGCAGCCATCGACGCCCGCCCCGCCTCGCCTGAGCCACCGAGTCCGACGTCGTTCCAGGCGCCAGCTCGCCGCCCGGAGCTCGTCAACGTCCCCCTTCCTGATCGAAGTACTTTGCAACCCATTTGGTGAAAAATCGGATTGAAATTTTGAACAAATTCTGAAAGCTTACGGTATGAATATTCTTAATGGACTGTAACATCTATAAGCGTCGCGAATTGTAATTTTATTTATAAAATTGATAACTAATTCATACATGATCGGAATTTGAAAATTTCAGATTCATTTGAACCATAACGTCAAATAGAACTTGCTGAAACTGATTGGAACGATTTCTGGATTCGTTTGGGTTTTTTTTAATCGGCTTGAGTATAAGGTGAGATTTCTAAATTTTGAATAATTAAATAATTTAATTATATTTGTTATGTGAATCATTGTATGTACGAAATCATCATATATCTGCGATGTGGTAATTAGAATTATTATTTGTCTGTGTGCTGTGTAATGATGTGTGATGTCATGATATAGCCATGTTAGTTTATACCTTTAAATTCTGATGTAATCTCTATAAAGTTATCATTTTTATTATTTTATTTTTATTTTTATTTTTATTTCTTTCTAGAAATGAAAATTTGAATTTTTATTCTGATTTACTAAATAAAGTTTGAATTTTTATTTTGTTTTACAAAATAAAAGAAAGTTAGAATATTTCGAAATAAAATGAAAAAGTTGGATTTATATTTTGGATTTACAAAATAAAAAGAAAAGTGAATCTTTATTTTGGTTAAAAAAATTAAAGTTGAATCTTTATTTTGTTTATGGTTTGTAAAATAAAGAAAGTTCAAATCTTTATTTTTGATTCACAACATAAAATTAAGAAAGTTCAAATCTTTATTTGATTCACAACATAAAATGAAAAGTTGAATTTTTATTTGGATTAACAAAATAAGAGAAAGCTAAATCTTTACTTTTGATTCACAAAATAAAGGAAAGTTTGAATTTTTATTTTGATTTGCAAAATAAACAAAAAGGTTGAATCTTTATTTGTTTATGATTTATAAAATAAGGAAAGTTTAAATCTTTTAAATTTTAATTAAAAGATAAATAAAGATTAGATATTTTATTTTGATTTACAAAATAAAGTAAAGGTGAGACCTTTGTTTTGATTCATGAGAATTATACACCAAATCATACGTTGTTGATGTGTGTGTTGACATGAAACCTGACAACGAATTATAGTTTGCCATCGTTGTGTGGACATGAAAACTTAAACACCAAATCACATGTAGGTTGACACCAAAATTTAGATTTAGATATCATATTTAACATACACGTTGACACTAAAAACTAAGAAATAAAAAGTTCACCTTTTTATTTGCATTTTACAATGCAAATATTACATAGAAAAATAAATTAACTTTTTATTTGAGTTCCCTAATATGAATAAAACTTAGAAATAAAAAGTTCACCCTTTTATTTTCATTTTACAATGCAAATATTACATAGACAAATAAGTTCATTTTTCTTTGTTGTTGTGTTCGCAACACAAATATAACATGAAATAAAAGAGTAGTAAAAGAATCATATTTTATTAAGAAATATGTTTTACTTTTAAAAACATATCTTTAATGTAATATTAGAGAATTTACATTTCTTTTAATGTAAAAGAAAAAGGGATAAGAATTTACATTTTTCTCAATATAAAAGAAAAAGATATAAGAGTTTGCATCTTTCAATGTAAAAGAAAAAGATATAAAATATTTACATTTTATAAAGAAAGATAAAAGGTACATTTTTATGTTATAAAAATGAATTAGATAAAAAGTACATTTTTATGTTATAAAAATGAATTAGATAAAAAGTACATTTTTATGTTATAAAAATGAATGAGATAAAAAGTATATTTCTATGTTATAAAAATGAATTAGATAAAAAGTACATTTCTATGTTATAAAAATGAATTAGATAAAAAGTACATTTTTATGTTATAAAAATAAATTAGATAAAAAGTACATTTTTATGTTATAAAAATGAATTAGATAAAAAGTGCATTTTTATGTTATAAAAATGAATTACATAAAAAGTACATTTTTATGTTATAGCAATGAGTTACATAAAAAGTTCAATTTTATGTTATAAATGAAGAAATGAATTAGATAAAAAGTGCATTTTTATGTTATAAAAATGAATTACATAAAAAGTACATTTTTATGTTATAACAATGAGTTACATAAAAAGTTCAATTTTATGTTATAAATGAAGTAGGGAATAAGTACATATTTTTAATGAATTAGACAAAAAGGACGTTTATTTACATTTGGTGTAAGTAAGCAAGAAAACTAAAAAGGAATGAAAAGAATTTACTTTATTTACATTTTCTTATGTAAATAAAAAGAACATATTTATAGTGAAAGCACTTTTTTATACATTTAGTTAAATAAATAAGGAGATGAAACCATTTATTTACATTGTATCGTAAATAAATAGGAAGAAGTGAAAATCACATTTATGCACATGTAGAATAAAATAAAAACACCATTTTAAATAAGGGATTTTTATTTTCAAACCATTTGCAAATAAAGATATGAATTTAGGAAACGCATTTTTATCATCGTGACAAGATGCGATAAAAGAGTAGAAATTAGAAATGTTAATTTTATCGTCACTTAGGGTGCGATAAAAAGAATAAATTATAATAGTTGAAATCGCTAAACATTTATATCTATAAATGTTTATATATATATTTATAAATATAAAATTTAACGAAACGCGCGCGGTAGTTCGCGTATCGGCAATCGTAACTTTAAACGATTATACCGAAAGATCCGACCGTTGGATTTTCCCAAAACTGGAACCGTTAGGTCCGCTTTGGGAAGAGCTTTCCAACGATATAAGTTTCATCAAAATCCGACGGTTAGATTTTAAGATATGTGTAAATCAAAATTTGGTAAAAACAGCGCCAGGGCCGCCCACTGACCCGAAGCGTCGTTTATTTATGTTGAGCTATTTTCAAATAAATGAAAATAGCGATAAATAGTCATAAATATATATGAAATGTTTTAAATGATAATTATGCGACAATTATTTGTAAAGACCGAGTTTATCTCATTTCAAATAATTGCACGGCGATCAAATCAAAGAGATAAGAAGACGATGGTTGAAGACCGGCGATCTTCACATCGAATGGACGACGACTACTGATGCGTTGGACTGACTTGCTCCCAGGATGGGGTTGAAGCAGTAGTTGTCCGGACGTATGTGTTGGTCGCGCGGATAAGCGAGCGCCTCTTTGGTGTCTCCAGTTCCGTTCAGACCCAGAACGGACTTGTAAATGGATGCGTGTCTGACGTTGAAATTCAATCCATGTAATTAAATCGATTTGTATTAATATATGTCTGTTTGGTGGTGGAGAATTTATTCTCTACTTAACACCCTGGTATATAGTAATAGTTATCGATCGCATGGCGTTGAATTGTCAATGTGGCACGCCAAGATGCAATGATCAAGGCTTTGTTGAAAAGCAGACCTTGTGGTTGATGATCAAAGCATAGTCTGTTTAGGCATAGCTTTGTGTATAGCGTGACTTCGCGAGCCTCACACCACGGTATGAGTCAAAAACGGGATTTGGACCGTAGGGAGTGCACACGTTTCTTTCTAGCTAAGGGGTAGTGTCAGTGCTTAAACTGGCTGACATTTTACTTATGTGGATGATGGATTGAGGTACCTTGGGTTTTTATAGGCCGGAAGTGGTCATACTATAGGTCCAAAGGGACCGGGAAACGTGTTTTCAGGAATTGCCCATCCACTACCGTTAGGTGGGGACCGGCCCTATCGCATTCAAGGGTTCACTGCGGGGGATCCCGAGGCATTTGCTAGAGTGTCTCGAATTGGAGAGGACGATCCCTAGCCTCGATTTCATGACAGAAAACCAATTTCCAATACGACATTACGGTCTTGATTGTAAACTTATATGTGGTGACATAGTATATGGTACCTATGCCGTCTAGGATTGCTACATTTATATTGAAGTATTTTAATGTTGCTTATATTAAAATATTATGTTTCACGTATTAAGCATGTTTGATCATCATAAGGGAAAACTCTATCCTCCTGTGTGCGTTGCATTGTGTGATAGGACTTGATTCTTATGATGATTTCATTTTTCAAAAGTCATTTCTTTGTTTTTGTATAAACTTTATTTAATTATGCACTGGCAATCCAATGGAGTAAACCCGTTCCGCGTTAGCGGCGTGGTCCTGTGATTTTCCACGTTGTTAGATAAATTAGTTAAGAATTATCATACCAGTCCCATGACTGACTCGTAGTTTGTTTCACTGTTGCAAACTCGGGTGCCCTCTTTCCATACGGGCAGCCAATTGACAGGTTCAGGTGATATATTCTGATTGGAGCTTGCTTGGAAGGAAGAAGAAGAAGACATTTTCTCTAGTTTTTACTTCTACTTTGAGGCATTTTATCTTCTGTAGCTTTGATGTATGTAATGGAGTTTGAGACTTGTTTCTTTTCCATTGAAACTTATTTCCCTTTTGTTGAGACTCTTTATTTGGCTAAGTTGTATCATGTACTGCATACTCTGATGTATTGGATATTATGATGCTGATGACATTTATTTCCGCTGTAATGGTTTATGTGTTATGATAATTATCTGAGATCTGTTTTTGTTGTAAATATGTTGTATTCCAAAATGATTATCCTTACTTTCGAACCATGGAAGTTTGGGGTTATCACACTCTCCATCTGCATACTCTCTTGCGCCTAAGAAAGAAATTTCTCCCCAAATCTCTATCGGAAATCAGCCCAAGTATCTACTGGACATTCTGCTTGCGTCACTTCCCACCAAAACGAAGCCTTATCCTTAAGCTGCCATACGACCAACTGTATCTACCTACGATTGTCGACCTCAAAAAGTCCAAATGAGTTCTTTGTCTTTCGCAGCCAATTCTGTGCTTCCACAAAGCTCTCAATACCACGGAATGGTTTTCCTCCCATAGCACAAAAGTTCTTGCATATCTAAGAGAAATTATCCGCTCGTGGAAGAGGAGAAACAACGACTATAGCTGGGGGAGGGGCGTCCCCTTGGCCTCTGGTAGGCATCGTAGCCTCAAGATACCCACAGAACCAAGCCATTATCTGAACGCCCTCGGGAAGATTCGATTCCCCAGACATGCTGAAAAGAAAAGGAAATGGGGTTCAAACAGAGAGTTGAAAGATATTTTATATGGATTTGGGGAATAGGTTTTTCAATAACAGACTTTTCTTTGAAAATACTTTGCTTTTGAAAACAACTTTCAAAACCTTTATCTGATCTTGTAACCTTTAGCTCTGATACCAAATGTGACACCCCACGTCCATTAATGTCACTCTTTATCAGAATGCATTAAGTTTCGTGAAGCATTATAGGTAAACAAAAAGAGAATCTCACAAGACATATATATAAAATAGCGGAAGAAATTTTAAAACTTTATTTTTCAACAGAAAACATCATGGTTTCAAAATCTAGTTACAACATCAGACTAAAATACTGGAACAAAATACAGCAAATAAAAACATATGTCTTGCACTAAAAACCATCTGAATACAAAAATGAAAAATCATAATCCCTATCAGTAGCCATAAACAAGTAGACAAGTAGTCAAAGCGATACATCAAAGAAGATCCAGATCCAAGAAGAAACGGAAGAGAGAGAAAGTCCTAATCACGCTAGAGCGTTCCTACCCTGAGAACTGGGGGGAAAAGGAAAGAGAGAAAAGGAAACAAAACGGGTAAGACATAAAGCCTGGTGAGTCCCGTGACTTTTAGCATATAAAGAAATAAAAGTAACACGATAGTAAAATAAACTGGATGAGATATAATTGAAATATATAGCAAGTACAAACAGGATGGACAGGACAAACAGAATAAATAGGATTAACCATGCTTCTCAACTACTTTCTCTGCACCAATACTAGTATACCAGATTAAGTGTTTTTCAATTACTTAACAGAAATAGAACGATCCCTACAAAAATATAATGGTAGATTTAGGTATACTTCCAGTAATGGGTTTTACCCCAAACAGAAATAACAGGTACTTAAACAGGCAGGACTAAATGTGCCCTAATTTCTACCCCAAGCGATCGGCTACCTAACTCGTAAATACCCTGTGTCGACCTTACAGTTGGGTGTATTACTTCCAAAAGTGGCAACCTACAGAAGGACAAAAACCTATTTATAGGTGTTACGACGGCTTAATTTCCCAGGTAGGCCGGACCCATGTACACACATGATCCCGTTGGAATGCGCCATCAGAACGCCCCTTCCCAGATGAACCTCTTACAATTAGCTCAGTAAGCGTTCACTGGCCCCTACCTAGAGCGAGGTCCCCGTTTAATACTTGAATGAGTTACTGACTAATATGGGTCCCACAAAATAGATGACATAAGTCAAACCCCTAAACGTGTGTCCCCAATCAACTAGGATTTCGACATGTTAGTCTTACATCCTAACCCCCCTACAAATTCAACAGGTTAAGTTTTCACAAGCTAACTATGTCCATACAACCTCAACAGATTAAACAGGTTTACTTAACCCCAACAGATTAAACAGGTTTACTTAACCCTATAGTTTTAAACAGGTTACACAGATGATATACAGTTTCATTAACATGTTCCACTTAATCTTTGAATTAAGCCTACAGATTTACATGTTCATACACCGCAAATTACAATCGTATTCCACAGTATAAGGTATGCCCCAAATTTCCCTCTTTTATTTTCATTCCAAATATTCCCCATTTTTTTCTAATTTTGTTCATACGTGTGTCTCCCACGAGATTGGCCTAGGCTCGAAGGTAGCCTAGGTTTATAAAATAAAAAGTGAATAAGAGAGGGAGAAGAACAGACATAGGCATGTAATAACATAAATAGACATAAATTAACAACTGAACGGCAGAATAGGTGTATGGAAAAATTACATGTAATTATAGCAGATCTGTTTAGATATAAATCAGTTTCTTATTAGGCATTGGTTAAGATCCGGTTTATTAACATGTCAAGTTTACTGTCAAACTTTTATATTTAAAAGTAACATGAACACACAGAGATTTGATAGGAGTAAAAGAAATATTTCTGATGTACGTATAGGCTGTTGTTGTAGAAGATAGTTTAATTCAATCCAAGCTAAGGTAGCATCTCCTTGTCTCCATTGTTATTAGTGTAGAAAACAATAGAATTGATGGCCTTTAGGTAGACTTCTTCCAACGAACCCAGAAACCAAACAAGTCCCGGTTCAGGAAATGAACCTGACCAGATCTGGGGTGGGTTGACCCCTGGGTCGACCTTAGTTTCAACACACCCTTGTGTGGGTCGACCCATAGGTCGACCCCTTAGGGTGTGGGTTGACCACCAATGGGTATTATTCTCGTGTTGGTCTCCCGCTCATCAAATTTTATTTATTTTGAATTTCTGGTTTGATTTGTTTATATACATCTTCCTTATATGCATACAAACTTCTAACCTTTATATCTTCTTCATACGATGTCTGTTTTACGTAAACTCGTAGTTTATCTGAACTAGAATTCCTAGACGAATGCAATAGTATAGTCCATTTTGCTTAAATCCCAACATTAACTTAAGTATTCTTTAGTTTATTAATGTTTTTTAACATTACGGGGAGTTATAATGCCTGGCCCCACCAGCACCTACCCGACCCCACTCCAGCCCCACTAGTTGGGTGGACCCCACACCCCGTTGGTCGTAGGCCCCACTAGCCTCTAAACCCTTACAACTTTAGAAGAATTTCACCTTTCCTCTCTATTTTGCATATAGAAATGTATATATACATATATTATTAGTTGTAGTTGAATTGGTGAAGAAACATGGAGTCTTGACTTTGTTAAGGGCCAATGGTTAGAGAATCCTACATAAGAAGTGTTGAGATGTGTGGATAGTTTTCGGTGACAATCTCTAATTGCTTTTAAAGGCTGGTTAACTATAAATTGCAATTGTGATCTGATTTGAGTTACGTATTGATTGTGATTGATGATATGGATTTATTATATTATTTAATAATGTTTAATGTGAAAAGATTCGATTTTTTAGTTAATGACACGTAGTTGCTTGGGTATTAGCACTTAGAACTAATACTATTGACCAGGAAATTGACTTGAACATCAAATGATTATTTATTGGGAAAATTAACTAGATATTAGTTATTGGGTTTGGGTATGATCACCATTGGGAATTGAATGATATATTTGTGTTGAATACGTATGATTGTTGATTGATATTGCGGTTAATCTGTTGATTGATAAACCCATATAAGCATTAATGTTTTAGTGCTTATATGGTGTATATACCACGATATGTGGCTTGGATGTTATGATTGGTTGTTGATGTGTGATATGTAGTTAAAAAACAATTTTCCATTCGATTTTATTTAAAAATTGAAATTTGGTCAGAATAGGATTAGTCGCGCAACGACCGTTCGCAAATGTCGACCATTGACTTTAAATTGACGTACCGGGAGATCTAACCATCGGATCTTCCTGAAACGAAAAACGTTGGGTCTGAAATTAAAAGAGTTTTCAGATGAATTAAGAATATTAAGATCCAACAGTTATATTGTGAGAAAAGTCAAAATCAAATTTTCAAAAAAAAAAAAATTAGTTTAAGACCTAAAACTGGATTTTTATGAAATGAGCTATTTTTAAATTATTAAAATTATAGATAAATTATGATAAGTCATAATAAATGGTTTGAAAATGATTTCAATTGTCAGAATGAAGTTTTTGGGTTACATAAAAGTCATTTTGACTAAATTAGTTAATATAAGCCTATTCGCAACGCTATTCGTAACGCGGTTGATTTAGTGGTTGAGTTTGTTTCATTTAATTATGAACGTAAAACCAAATGAATGCTTTTGGAGAGATGATTTCATAAAAAAAAATTGAAAGTTGGATTTTGAGGAACTAGAAGATATTTTTAAGTGATAATTGTTTGTAAGATGTTTTATAAATTAAGAGGATTTCAATGGCTTAAACCTCAATGTTTAAAATGATTTGGAAAGAAAAAGTTCTATGATTTGAAAATACTTGTGATTATTATTTATGAAACAATTTTATCACTTTGGGCATAAATGATATGATGTGTTACCTATGATTCGGGTAAACCATGACTAAAATTTAGGCGAACGGGTATGGGACACTCTGGTTATAGAGGGACATACCGTTTGGGACTCTCTAGTTATAGAGAGACATAAACAGAATTATTAACGAGATGAGAAGGGTGAGAACCAGTTTCCTTGTTATCGGGAGAAACCTACCGACTTGGTTGCATATGTTATGATATGCTTGTAATGTAGATATTTGGAATTTTCGAAAAGAGATATGTTTTGAAATCCCGAAGTCAAGTATGATTTGATATGAAAGAAACATCTAGTATTTAAAATGATCTAAAATGAAATGGAGGGTTCTTAATCCGAAGAGAATATTTTTAGAAGAATTGCTTTTGAAAATGAATTATATTCAATAAAATCTGAAAGTGAAGACAAAACTATTTTGGTTTTGGTTTTGGTTTTGGTTTTGATGAAGTTCACTAGATTTGATAAATCAGAAAGTGTTGATAAATCTATTTAGGGTTGTGTTTGATGAATCGGTATTCATATGGGGAAAACCCATTCTGTGTCATACGGCGTGGTCCTATGAATTACCTAAGTTTAATATAAACCATAATTTACTTGAGTTCTCGTACCAGTCCCATGACTGACCCATAGTTTGTTTTTCCCTTGCATACTTGGGTGCTTATTATTTCAGCATGGGCAGGTGTGTAGTTTGTTTTGCAGATACTTAGAGCAAGATCCTGGATTAAGCGTAAATCTGTGTCCAGAGCATTTGATATTCTTTACTGAATGTAATGTTGTAACGACCCGGATTTTCAGCCGTTGAATTCTGAATATATAAATTTGTTATTTGAATTATATATACTAATTTATAGGGAATTTATTTAATAAAACGATATTTAAACATATAATTTATAATATAATTTAAATGAGCTCGTAAAGTCGCGACAGTTCATAATTTAACGTTTTGAACTTCAATTAGATATACAGGATTCAAAATAAGTCGGATTTCTGTGAAACAAGAAATGTTCGGTTATGTTTAACTATATTTTTCTAACGGAAGAGAAAATTCAAGATTTCGTCTTACATATTGGGAGTTATGTCCAAATCAAATATTCAGAAAGTCGTTGTGGAATCGTATATAAGCCATAAAGGTTATTTAAATGGAATCGTATATAAGCCATAATGGTTATTTAAATATATTTAAATATCGGTCTTGAATTTGGACAAGATTCTTTTAAGGCGTAGTTATAATTTAATTTTTAGAATTTTACTGTAATTTTTAATTAATTAAATACGTAACTTTTTATTTGGAGTATTTTGCACCCTATATCAATATTTTGGGGTTTCAGAATACGAGTTAACCTACCGATATTATTATATTTTTGGGACCGTGGCACCTTGCTGGACACGACCGTATTCTTATTTCTGTCCGTAATAGCTTGTACACGAACATATTTTCGTGCCATGTATCTATATAGGAAATATAAAGTGAGAATCCATTTAACTCAAATCTTATCTACAAAATCCGTGTGAGGCAAATCTTTGAAAATCTTATTAGAAGCATTGAAATCTTTGCAAGATTGTAAGCAACCCCATTAAATTTAGCACTTTAAAAATCATCGTATCGACACTAAGTTATCTACTGAAATTCAAACACTTTGGCAAATCTTTACACTGCAGCAAATCTTATCTAAAATATTGGTTAAATCTCGTGTAAATCTTTCATCAATCCCGTGTAAATCTTTGAAAATTTGGCAAGATCGGGTAGTAAGAAACCATGTGCAATAAATGTCAGTTTCAGGAACCTTGTGAGAATTCGAGAAATAAAAATCTCTTCAGCCTTGTTCTATCCGTATTAAATGAGCACATGCTAACAGTACCCTAGGTTGAAAACTTTATCTACCCTATTTTCCAAATACGTGGCCACCAAGCTACCTGATATTATAAATACTCCCTTCACCGATCCTCAAGCAAGCAGAAACCAAATCTTCCATTCGATGAAAATGTAAAACGCAAGGTTAGAACCCATTCAAAAATCAAACCGAAGCCGTATACTAAAAATATAAATATACATATAGGATAAACAAAGAAATAGAACTGGGCGATGGCCGACAATATGTGAGTTGCTCGTTCTGGACCTCTGGTGATCGTTTCCTGGTGACAACAACTGTTCAAATGAGTTGCTGAGTTTTCCCAGTGTTGGTTAAGGCACGGTTTGCCTGGGAGCGGGACTGGAGACTGAAGAGGGAAGACTCGTGTTTCCCTATGTTCAGACGTGGGTAGATCCATGGTTAAGAGGGGAGGTAGGGTAGTTGTTTGTGGGTCTTGGCTGTTGAAGTCATGAAGAAATATGGTGGGAGATCAATGGGAGGTCACGGCGGTAGGTTGTTTTGGATGAAAGCCGCGTGTTTCAGTATCAGGAAGGAAGATGGTGTTTGCAGTTCATGGATCAGTGGAGAAATGTGAGAGATGGCGGAAGGACAGTGCGGTTTTTATTTTGAGGAGCAACAATATATGTATGTTGAAGGATGGTACAGGTATGGTTAAACAAATTAAAACAACATTAAATCGGTGCTTAAGTACCAAAGTCTTAAGTATGAATCATCTCATTGAAAAACATGGACATGAAGTAGTGAAAAGCTGGTTACATTCATGTTACAGGAGTTTTGTGCGTGATAATCAATGGGATAAGTGGTGCATTTCATGGAGTAGGGGAGTGATGGCATGGTATGAAGTTCGGCACTAGCCATGAAAAAGTAGCAGGAAGCTTATATTTCTGGTTGAGAAAGAGGATCTTGAATGCGGTTATATGCATGTATACGTGGAGCAATTTGAAGACAGTAAGCCCAATAATTAAAATATAATTAAGGTTTAAATTCTAAATTTGTTAATGATAATGGTTAAATCATTTAAAAATTGGAATAGAACTTATAACAGATATATTTGTTTCGTATGTGTACAGAATCGGGTGAAACTGGTCACGTTGAAATCGTAGTGACGTAATCTACGGTATGGAACTACCGTGACTGTGACTGAGAACTGAATTGCTTGCATTTCATGATGAGATTGAATGCTTGTTTGATTTTAAACGAAAACAAAAACAGCACCGTCAACTGCAAACAAAAGTGAGTAAACTCACTAACTCTGCTTCGTTTATATTTTTATATAAATGAGTTTTAAATAGAAATTTTATAATGTGCAATGGTTGATTGGTTGAATAGTTGGTAAAATTGGTTGAAATATTTGATATGATTACATCGTTGATCGATCATTAGTTCTGATATTTCATATTGATGTGAAATAATATTATTGATGTTGATTAACATCTGTGAATGCAGGGAAATAGGTTGGAGGGATCCAACTAGATTCCTCGACATTTATATCATTGTTTTTTATTTACTATGATATATACTGTGATTGATTATGCTGTGTTAAATCACCTGGCCCTAGAATTTTGGTATTTAAATACTGTAAAATATTTTCGAACATAGAAAATGAAATTTGTGATTAAAAAGGAAATATATTTTTCCAAAAATTGAAGTGTAATCTCGAATGGAGTTAAAAAGGTAAAAACTTGTTTATTTAAAACAAGAAGTAAATATTAAATGGGTTTATAAATTAAGTGAATTATTTATCGTTGGATAAATTGAATTATAAATTCAAATTTGAATTTATATGAAAAGGTGAAAATCAGTTTTGAAACCAATATCTGAAATGAGATTTGGACTTAGCAAATTATAAAAGAAATTATAAGTGAAATTTATAAATGTTTTGTAAATCTAAACAGTGGTCTTAACGCTATTGTTATAATAAATGTTCAAAAATTCTAGACAGCGATTGTAACGCTGTTGTTAAAAGTAATGTTTTATAAATCAAATATTTGGAAACAGCGATTATAACGCTACCATTATAATCAGTATTTTTCCATAAAAGAAGTGTGTTCTTAGATTGAATCCGAAAGTTGCGTAAGCGATGTTTTGTCTGAAGTTGTGAGCTTTGACTATTTCAAAGTTGAGAATGTTGTTCAGTTAAGGTCTGAGAGGTAATTATACCCCAACTTGATTGACTTCATGATTGATGGAGAAATGGTTAAGGTTAGATAGTGAAGATTGACTTGCAATATGGTTAGTTAATAAATGATTAATGGTTTGAGCTATAATAACGATGTTTTGTAACATCGCGTAAATTTAAAGGATTTTGAAATGTTTTCTAACTGGAATAAGATATATTTTCTCGAATAAAGAAACTAGGATATTGGAAATGTTTTCCAACAATTAAAAGAGAAAAATAGAGCTTTGAAAGGATACGAAAGATGAGATAACAGTAATTGGAAATAATAATAATAATTTAATAAGAAATTAAATTAAAAGGGGCTATTGTTGTTTGATGCTTGATCGATAGAATTTCCATTTGGAAATAGGACCGTTGATTGTATGGATGTTTTCTTTGATAGTTAAATCACCGACTATCAAAGTTTTGATTTATTTTATACCTTCGTTATCAATATGGAGAGACCGGGATCAGATTTAATATCTGAAAACCACTCCGTATTGGTATAAGCGTTATGAATCAACTTATGCTGAAGACAATTGAAGACGGAGTAAATGCAAGGGCTGTTCTGTTAATCTTAGGTAGAAATTGCCCCAGATGGATTTATTGAACAGTGCCTTCGGTTTGCCCAGACCCAGGACAACTTGTAAGGACGAGTGTATGACAGAGTATTTCCAAAGGGATTACGTACGTTGATTCCTTCAAACATACGAAGTTGGTGGCACAGAAGGGAAACTTCTTTAGCCTAACAATCTGAGTATTTTTGTGGGAATCAATTAGTGATTTCTGATGGATCTGACGATGTGGCATTCAAAGTGAATGGTGGCTAGATGTTCTGGAAGATAATTCAAACCTCAAGCCCCACAACCGAGAATTGACAAAAATCGGGCAGGCAGCATGGTTATGTGGGTCATTCCCATTAGGATGTATAATCACCTATGTAGAGAAATTTCTTTTGCTTCTTTAATCTATCGATGTTGTCCCTTCCGGGAAATGGTTGCCGATCCCAACCGTTGGTGATATACATTCGATACACTCAAACGAAATGAGTGGTAGGTCATGTGTGGGTCGGGTTACAAGACGTTCTTGTTGAACCCAGTGTATTCGCCTCTAGAGATACACTATTGGCAGGTGGTCCCATACCTTGTCATGTTGGAAATCTAATCTCCAATAAGCGCCCTGTGGTTTTTGAGTTTATATTATATATGGAGTGTGAGATGCAAGCGTTCCACTAAATTTTATTTATTTGATTTAGACACTATTATAATATCACCGGATTTGATATCAAAAATATTTTTGGGTTATCGTACGGTAAAAACCATCCGTGTTTATGTGTGGATCGGTCTTACAATTATCTTTCTTTCGAAAGGATTTTTTTAAAGTTAAACCAATGGTTGGAGTTTACTCACACCAGTCCCATGACTGACCCAGAGTTTATTTTGTTTTGTTTTCACTAAACTCTTGGGTGCCCAAATTTGTACGGGCAGTCAAGTAGTCGGGATTTTTCAGATTCACTTGGAGGATCTCGAAGCAGGAGGCCTCATCAGTTAGCTATAGACTATCACATTTTCCGTTTTGTACTATGTTGTATCTGGAAACAGGTGTTTATAACTGTTCCAGAGATAACTGATGTGCACTGATGATGGTATGTATATAAAGTTACTGATTTATATTTCAAGTTTATGTTATCTAATATATTTTATTCGTTCCGCTGTGAGTTTGTGATCTTCGTTTTCTTCTATTCTAATATTTCTTTCTTTCCATTTCTCACCCTTTAACTTCTTTCTAATAATGATTCGTATTTCTGTGCAATTTGAGTTGGACGTGTGGTGTAATTAATCAACTCAAAGGGTACGGAAATTCGGGTCGTTACAAATGTTGTTTCCGTTGTATATTATACTGTAATTTATTATTCATTGATTATTTGCAATGTATTCTGATATTCTGTACTCTAATGTAACATTGTAATAATGTTAATGAAAAGTCTTTTGTTTTCGTTCCTATGTGTCATATTCCCAAAGTTAATGACTCGAGGGTTTCTATTGTTTTGGATCGGATTTGCGCAGTTTACGGCCGATTCAAAAGGCGGGAATTTTCGGGGCATTACAGATGTGCTTCCACTTGTTGCACATACATGCTGCATATTTGTCTGTGTTGATTATATGGTGCTGCATGCTTTGAAATTTTGGTTTGCATTATTTTGTATTTGCTAAACCTGACTGTTTGCATCATTGAACCATGAGTTTTGATACGTTGTACTGTGGCATTCAAGAAAAAAAACTGTTTGGCTTGAGCCTGCCTTGTTCATGTGCAACCCATGCTTGCTTACGACATATATGCATATGTACACTTGTGTATATATTTGAGTGACATGTGCATATTTTGTTGTTGTATCAGTTCACGCTTTATGTCAGTTGTGCCATTGTGCATGCTTGAGTTTTTTTACATGTTCACCTAAAAAAAATTATATACAAGTGCAAAAATATTTTTCTATTTAAATAAACAGACCACTATAGGATGTGTCGTGGATGGTCAAGATCAGCATAACACAAATGTGAGTCATGGCTAGTCATTATCTGCAGACCACTATAGCTGTGTTGAGGCTGATCTGTAGGCACTTGTTATTCAGTCTACCTTGTTGTATTTACAGTGAATCACTGTGAATATCATGGGCAATCTAGACTCAGATATATGTATATCAGACTAAGTATAGAAAGAATGATAAGACACACACCAAAATTCTAAGGAAAATAAAATTTAAAATAAATTTATATTTGTCTATAGTTTGTTCTATTTTTTTCCAGTTTACTGTATATGTTTTTGTGTCTGGTATGCAGGTGACTGGACTGGATATTGAAGCAACTGATGACAAAGTGTGTCAGTGTGTGTATATGAGTCTGTACATGAAATTTTATGTATAACTAAGTGAATCGAGTGAAATGCAGTGAGGAACCAATGTATATGTGATTACAATGTTGTGTAATAATGAACTGTGCAATAGTGGAGTCAGAAGTTGTACTATTACCAATATTGAAATAAAACAATTAATTAAATAAAAATGCTTTATGAATATTAAATTCTGTGCAATAGCATTCTATTCAATACAAATATTTATTTATGCATGTGACGCAATATAGAATAGTACAGATACAAAAACATGTACATAATAATATTTATATATTTTTGTTATCATCAAACAAAAATCATATTGTTATACTCAACAATCTCCCCCTTTTGATGATGACAAATATACACAAAGATTTTGAAAGTGATAAATGTGTTTAAATATGAAATATAGTACTCCCCCACAACTGAACTCCCCCTATATATGTGCATATGAGTGAGTTTAAAAACAATTGATAAGGCTAAAGGTCAAATTTCAACTTATAAATTACAGACCTTCCTCGAATGTTAACCTTGCCATCTAGGAAGAAATGCAATACCACCATTCATCCATACAAATTTGTTCAGAATCCAAATGAAACCAAATAACTTCATCTTAAATTCTATCCTCAAGGTATTTCCAGTTCGAAACATTTTAGCTGGGCCGAAGTGGTTTTCAAGACAATAAGGTCTGACCTCGGTCTCTTCAAAATGACAATTAATAGTCTTCAAAAAACTCAACTTCAGTTCTTTAGGAATAAACTAACAAGCAGTAAGAGCATAGTACATATCCTATTCGTTTGTGAAAATCGGTTTCCTTGACATTCCTTATGTAAATTTCCAGATTTAAAACTAGTGATATTTGAAAGATGATTATTTAATTATCAAATATACAACGGATCATCCAAAGATTTAATTTCCCATTGTAATTCGCTAATCCTTATTTAATAAATCTCTTATTAACCAACCCATTATGTATAAACATTTTTATATGTTTATCTCAAAAGTATAAGAATATTCACATGATTGTATATTTTCAATACTTGGAAATAATTCATATACTTATCTCATCGACCTAAGTATGTTCACAAAATTTCTGAAAAGATTCATTCTTTAAATATCAAATTAAAAGGATCAAAACAAAGAATATGTCTAAAGAAATAGAGCTAAAGATAACCCAAATAGTATTCCTTCAGTGTTAAGAACAAAACAAATGTCCACACCACCTGACACAGCCCGAAAATCGCCTTTACGGGAAACCCCGGATTGAGTTTAGAACACGACAATTCAGAACACAAACAGAAGAACATTTCATTGCTTATTGCAAAAATTTACATCAGAGTACAAGAATATACAGAGTATGAATAAATAATATACATTTGACAAATATCAAAGATTCAAATTACAAAGCAACATAAAATCAATACATAACACAACTGTAAGAAATACACGAATACAGAGCGTCCTGAATATAGCTCCAGTTGTAAATTCAGGATCTTGTGAAAAGAATATCTACAAAAACCTAATTACTAGCTGCCCATGTGGTAAACAGGGGGACCCAGAGTTTAGGTTAAAACATAAAATCCAGGTCATTCATGTGACTGGTGTGAGAACTAAAACAGTTATAAACTTGACTTTAAAATCAAATATATCAAGAGACCACGCCGTATAATATGGAACGGGTTTACCCCCAAGAAAACCAGTGCATAAACAGTTTGTAAACAACGCAATGCTTTTTGAAAAATGAAGCTATTATAAGACTCAGGCCCCATCACACAATGCAACGCAAGCCGGAGGATAGAGATTTCCCTTATAATAGCCGAACATGGTTGGTGCGTTTAAAACAAATCATCTGATACTAATATAAGTGCATAGTGTTATAAGACAACTTCAAATATAAATGTATCAATCATAGACGACATGGGTACCATATATCATGTTGCCATACTAGGCTCTACAATCAAAACCAAAATGTCACGTATTGGAAATTTGATTTCCATCATGAGTCGAGGCAAGGGATGTACTCCTCACCGCTTCGAGACAGTCTAGCAAATGCCTCAAGGTTACACACTCTGGGAAACCCTTGGATGCTTCAGGGTTGGTCCTCTCTTACTTTTGAGGATTGGTTATTGCTGAACACACGTTTCCCGATCCTATCGGACCAATCCATCGGCTCTGTAGTAACCGATATATCCGAGGCGCCTCGCTATCCATCATCCACATAGGTAAGAATATAAAAATGTGTGGGCTCCATACCATGACACCACCCATAGATAGAAGGAAACACATACCGAGGTGTGAGGCTCGCGAATAAATGCTATACATAAAGCTATGATATATTAAAGTCGTGCTTTGATCATCAACCACAAGACTCTGCTTTTCAACAAAAGCCTTGATCATTTGCATCTCATCATGCCACACTGACAATTCATGCCATGCAACTGATGTCTATCGATATATAACCTCTGAGCTCATGCGTCTCGGAGAAGGGTGTTAAGCAAGAGAATAAATTTCTCCTCCACCAAACAGATATATATTTAATAGAGATCAATCAACATGGAATAAAATCTAATTTCAGACACACATCCATTTATAAGTTCGTTCAGGGTCTGAACGAAACCGGGGGCACCTTATTCCTGGTCCCATATGTCCAATACAGGAGAGAGTTCCTCGCATATCCGGTCGATCTCCAAGTACGTCTAGACGATCACCACTTATTACCTTGTCTTGGGTGTATAGCCCAATCAAGACATTAGTAATCATCCAAATGATGTGAAGACCTCCGGTCTTCAACCATCGTCTTCATCTTCGACTTATCGTTGAATCAATTATTCAGAATGGTTATAAACTCGGCCTTTCCGAATAATTCAAGTATCTTATAATCAAGTGCTACAAAAACACAACATACATCTCATAACAATTCTGAATATTCTTTTATTTAAATATTCATATCCTTTAGGAAAGGTTCCCATTCATTTTATCAAAGATAAATTCTTTAAATTTATTCTTTAATCTTCCTTTGGATATCAATTTAAACCAAATTAAGGTTTATCAACTGGTTGGGATTATCAAACCTTACCGAAGTAATCATTTATTGTATTTCCCAATCCCAACTTATTCATCCCATGAAGCAAAACTGGTAATACTCCATATCTAACACCACGGTGTTATCGGTAAATTTAATTACCATTTCACTTTCAAATTTAATTAAAGATTTAACTATCGCTTGGAGCAAAATTGGTGATACTCCATTCTGGATCATTTCGCAAATTTGATAATTTAAATTATCAATTCACATTTCAATCTTATTCAAGATTCATTAAAACTCCACTTATTTTTAATCTTCCCAAAAATCAATATTGATGATTATTTAACTTTGGGAAATCAAACATGTCGCATCGACAATCTATACCGTACCATTGATTTCTCTTGATATATAACCTCTAAGCTCGTACATCTTAGAGAAGGGTGTTAAGCAAGAGAATAAATTCTCTGCCACCAAACAGATATATATTTAGCAGAGATCAACAATACAGTTCGAAATACAATGTTAGACATGTAATCCTATCTTTAACTGAGTTAATGAACCAATGTCATTTAAAACACAGTTCACGATAAACCCAAAATCACATTCCATTAATTATGGAATCTTCACAGAAAACAGATCAATATATAATCAATATCAATTTCCGTGTCCGACTAATAATATAAATGGAATAACAACAAAGCCTTTTAAATTCCATATATATGAACAGTCTTCCTCTACAGAAGTTCACTTCGATTATTACCAAATCGAATTCCATTCCATTCCAATTTATTTTATTAAATTGGAAAACTTTACTTTGGAAAATTTCCATTAATCTTAATTAAAAGATTTATAAATTCCAAATCACATTTCACTGTTAATCGGGTTAAAGAACGAATGTCGTTAAAAACACTGTTCACAATAAACCCAATCCGCATTCCATTTTATTCCATTTATTAAATATAATTGGAAACTCTAATAACCTTAATTAAAAGATTTATTCTTTCCACATGGGGTTCAAGAAATTTGTTATTTAAGACACCATTCACGACAAACCCCAAATCCAGTTCTTTTATTCAATTCCACTTAAATATTAATTAATTGGAAAACATCACTAAATCTTAATTTAAAGATTTATTCTTATATCAACTAGGTTTATGAACAGTGTTATTTAAGACACCGTTCATGGCAAAACCCAAAATCCAATTTGATATCAAATACAAGGCTCTGAATAGAAATTATATCAGCTTATATTCAATATCAAATTCTGAAACCAACAAATATCGTTTTGGGAATAACGATATAAATATAACTTCCAAATTTCCATAACAATATCTGTATAAACACGGAATCCAATATCGAAATATTCCGAAGATGATTTCCATTCAAACCCATTCAAATTCATATATTGGAAATTCTGGTTATATTAAAACCCATTCTCAATCCAATTTATTTATTTAAAAATAATTGGATTATAATTCTAGTTAATAATTAGTTCTTTTCGATAAAAATGTATTTTTATCTTTACAAATATGGAATTTTTCATCCTAATTCTTTCCAAATCATATATTATGATTTTACACAAATTATTAATATTTTTAATAATTTTCTTAAGGCCCTTACATTCGATTTCCATAAACGGTCATCGAACTGCACTTACAACGGCCTTTTCCAAATTTGATTTGGACATAATTCCAAATCCAACCGTTAGATTTCAAATATCTTATGTTCGTTGGAAAGCTCTTTTTGAAAGCTCTAGCGCGCTGTATTCTTCACCATGATTCCAGCGAAATCTGTTTCACGTGGTTTATATCAAAATCACACTTTTAACAATGCTTCATATATTTAAAAATTGCATTTTTAATACAATACTATATATATAAAAAATCAGATTTTTTACTAATAAACAATTTTCCTTTATATAATAAAAACCATATTTTTACATCACTAAAAATTATATTTTTATATCACTAAAAATTGTATTTTTATGTCACTAAAAATTGTATTTTTATGTCCAAAACCCTATGTGTAAAATTCACATTTTTATCACATCGTTGTATATATTAAAATCACATTTTTATATTTCTATCCTCATAATAAAAAACATATTTTTATATTGTTACTCATATAATAAAAATCATATTTTTATATTGTTATTCATATAATAAGTCATATCTTTATATCAATAAAAATCATAACTTTAACTAATTAAAAATCATATCTTTATCCAAATAATAACTACTTCATTCTAAAAATTACATTTTTAAAACAATATTATATAGATAAAAATCAGATTTTTACTAAATTAATAGCAAAAAAATAGAAACAAAAACTCACTTTCTTCTTCTTCTTTTTTGTAAAAATTGGATCTTCAATGGAGGAGGAAGGCCCACCTACGATGCTGGAGGTCGGGGAATGTGGCCGGAGGCTACGACAGACGGTGGTGGGTCGGGGTGTGGCGGCGGCTAGGGTTTCGCGGAAATGGGGGTGGGCGGTTTAGCTAGGGCTTGGGGTCTTCAATGGAACGAGGAGAGAGAAGAGGGAGAGAGGAGGGGAGGTACGACAGGTCGCGGCAGAGGAGTAGGGGGAAAGATCAACGACGGTGGCTAGTTTCAGCAATGCGTTTTCTTCTTTTTTTGAATGAGAGAGAAAGGGAAGGAGGGTTTGACTTTATATTTTAATTCCAAAAAGTAACTTTTTCATTCAAACCCCAAATCGAACCCAACGACTATTGCCCCTAGCTAAATACCCCCATTTCGAACACAATGGGATATGTCCCGTAAGCAAATCAAACAGTTTCAATCAGTTTTTCTTTAAATTAAAATATAAATCAATGTATATTTAATTTAAATGTACATTTTAATTTACCGGGGACATATACTGACTCCAAAAATTCCAAAAAAATAAATCTAGCTATGTTTTGATGACATGGTCCTAACAAAACTAATTTCATCGAATTTGGAGACCGTTTGAAAAACGGTCATTTTCCGGTCGATTAAATTTAAACTGAATTGACCAAACACGTTTAAATTCGCCACGCTCACATATTAATTCCAAAAATTGTGAAAATTGAAATCTAGCAACAATTTGACATTCGGGATCCAATAAAAGTGGTTTCGTCAAAAACGGAGGTGGTCTGCAAAATGGCTTTTTTAAGGGCCATATATTATATTAAAATATATATAATTCCACATCGACTATTTTGAATTTTAAACTAGACATAACTTTCAATTCTCGTTATGAAATCTGGATATTTCACATTCGTTAGAAAGATATAATTAAACAGATTCAAATATTTCTGGTTTTACTAAAATCTGATTTATTTTGAATCTTGTACATTCATTTGAAATTTGAAATTGAATTTTCAAACTGCCGCGCCATTTCAGGCTCGTTTTATAATTAAAATAAATTTATTTGCTCAAACTTCAATTTAAATAAATTTTAAATCATTATTATATAAATCATTTTAAATATTCAAAATCCATTAAAATTGCTAAAATAAAATTTTAAATTGCATCTGAAAATCCGGTTTGTTACACCACCATAATTAAGAAGATTAACTTATAGGAATCAATCACAGTTTCTTTTATAAATTCTTTTATAGGCCCTTGAATAAAATAATGTCATGTGTAAATTTCCTTTACAAAAATATTATTTCATAAAAAAGTGAAACCCTTTTTGTAAAATAATCAAAATTTGTGAAACATTTCATTTAGTATAAATAGATCTCCTTTGACATTATATATAAACCATAACCTAGCTTTAAACTCTTATTGACATAAATATTAAATAATTTAAGAAAATTATTAATTAATTTCTAAATTTTCAAAACATTATTAACGAGTAATTAATAATTTGTAAAAAGTTAAAATAAAATAATTAATAATATTCAAAACATTATAAATGGAAAATTAATAAATCTTCAACTCATTACAAATAAATTATTCTTAAATTTAAATCAAATAAATAAAAAATGATTTGATTTTATATCATCATTATAAATATTAATAATAAATATTTAAATAATTAAGTAGGCAACTATTACTTTATATAATACAAAAAAATAATTAACTCATTATTTATAATAGAAGTATTTAACTTAAACATTATTTTAAGATAGTTAATTAATTTTAATCCTTATTAATGAAATAATTAGTTAGTTTACTTTATAATAAATAAATAATTAATATTAGCTCCTAAACTTTATTAATATAATAATCAATTATTAAATTCAAACAATATCAGTATAATAAATAACTTTAAATGATATTTATAAAATAGTTAACTTTGTAAAAGCATCCTTAACAAAATAACTAGGAATTTAACATTTATTCTAGTTGGGCATAACGATCACAATGGTACTTAATAAGTTACCATTTATTCAATTTATCTTTCCATCGTGACACAAGTATTTATATAAGCAGACGCATATGTAAATAATAATAAATTATCAATAAAAAGCTAATATAACATATTTCCAATAACATATAGTTGGCATAGGCACAAATATTCAAATGAATATAACTTTAGAATGGGGACTTACTCTGCAAAACAAATATCGTTTAAAAAATACTCTCTAATTATTCAAAAGGGTTCATTTGGCTAGACAGATAACACCAAGCATATAATTATTTCTGCTCCATTTTAATATCAAATAATATAATTTATCAATTCATAAATGATTCAACACTTGAAATATAACTTAAAACTTAAAAAATATCTAAAAGCATTTCAAGATGTTATTTAACGATCATAGACCAGGTTCAATCAATCAATAGCATTTTAATATGTTATATCGCATCCTATATTTAATTCAAATAATTAGACGATGTAAACAACCAATCAATTATATGATAATTTTAACAAAACCAATCAACTAGAAATTTACAACAATCAAGTAGACAAGTTATAATTTAATCTACTCTATATTTTATTAGCTACTCAGAAAGGCGAGTTTAACTCGTTATTATTTCAGTTGTCGCTTTTACATTCTAGTTTCATCTTATATTAAACAACATTTGATTTTAGTACAAATTCTCACTAGCACCAAATGTAACATATCCAATTCCTTATTGTAACTATCATAATTATGAATCTAACATGCTCAACTACGTCGGATTTTGGCCTCATATTGATGAGAATACATTTAATATATTATCGATTTATAAAAAGCCACTTAAATTTCGAACAAAAAATTTAAACTACGATTACCTATTAGTCGCCTTCTCAGAATAAACTTCAAACTTGGATAGAGTACTGTTGTAATCAACTAGGGATCTGTGCAATCATTGTTCATAGCAGATCGGGGAAAGAAATTTGAATAACGTGAGTAAATAGTATTCTATCTTACAAATTAGGGTGTATTAGATTATAAAACATCTCCTAAAATCTTAGAAAAATGCTCATAAATCAGGTAGCTATGTTATCATACGAGTTTACATTAACCAGAATCATGTTCATGGGTTCCATATTTTAGGGATTTATGGGAAAACCATATAAACATGGCACTGTTACTTTAGATCTACACTTTGATCCTCTTTGATTAGATGAAATGCTTGTTTGAGTGTAATTAACATGTCATATTTTTATTGTAATATGCTTGGATGGATGCAAACATTGATCGAATAATGAAATAGTGATAGGAAGTTAAAACGTGGGCTATAGGACAAGGATCGTACCCGATTCTGGTTCAAGGCTCATATGAAGGTGCGATCCCCAAGAAGCAATTAAGAAAGCTTAATTTGATAGCTTATAAACTTTCAAGTTGTTTGAAGTTCGCATGCTCAAATTATGGTATAGGGAAATTTGGATTGACGGTTCACTTCGCATTGGTGTAGGGCTTTGTTTTGGATTTACCTACTAAATTCACTTTAGATTGGTATGATGGTTCAGAAGTTCATGGCTTAAAAATGATTATATCTGGGTTGACTGCATATTTAGGTTGAAATCGGTATGAGAACCTAACATTAAATCAGCATGGATGCTTGAGATCGAATCAATCATAGATGTTGGTTGTGGCTCAAATGAATTAGGAATCTGTGGATTGGAGAAGCTAAGTAAATTGATCAGCATGGGGAAAATAAACGAAGGCACTAAGGCAGGGATCAATATCGATCCCTGATCTCTTTCCTGGGTTTCCTGCGTGCGATGCTTAAGGGATTAGGTATGGGGCGGTATGACTTCTAGAAGGAGCTAGGGTGGCCAAGTGGAGCTTGACTATGCACTCGGTTCATCGACTATGATTCTTGGATTGACAACGATTATACTTTGAAGAATGACTCCAGTTACGACTTGTTATATTCCGAGACGCAGTGCAATGACAATAAGTTGAAGAGAAAGCTTTTAGGGAGGTGTAGGGACACATGATTGTGTTTTACGGCCAGATCGGTTGTATACAACTAGTCCCACCCAAGGAGGTTCCAAGTTAGGAACCAGAGAGTAGTTCCTATGATAGGCTCTATTGTAGATAATGCATACAAAGGGATCATCGATGCACAATGTTTTAGCATGGTACTCGAGAAGAAAGGGTAGTAAGTGTGATGCCCATTTGGCCTAAGTTGGGAAATCCGAGCATCCATCTGGAACAAGTCGAATCCTTACTTTGAGTTGTACAAGTCGATGTGACTTAATTCTTGTCTGATTGAGCTGCATGCATTCGAGTATTACAAAGATTGAGTGTTCTATTATATTACACCACACCAAATGAGTGAATGTGAGGATGGGTGAAAGATGCTAATGCTTTCTTGTTTGTTAGTACCTTATCATATTGACATCTACTACACCTTGTGACACGATGATCTTAGAGTATTGTGCATTATTAGATGTGCTAATTTCTTTGGAAGCTAGGACATGACATGATTGGTTCTTCATGCCTATTGTATATTTTATTTTAGCACTTGAGATTACTACCGCTCACATTAAACTTTATCTGACCTACAGTTTTATGCATTGGTTCTTGTTACTCAGGGCACTCTTAAATGAGTATAAGAAATAAAAGTTAGAGTAACCACGAGCAGCTATTGTTCAGAAGGAAAGCAGGAGACTATTCTATGCACTATTTACATGTACTGTATTGTTTCTCGTTGTTCACTACAATGAGGGTTAATAGTATTTTTTTTCATAGATAGCTTGCTTGGGTTATTGTCGCTTGTGTAACTCTATTTGCTTACGTTAATGGATCTATTAATCTGATGCTTTTGGTTTATTATCAACTACGTGTTGTCTCGCCAATTATATATTATTTATGTGTTATTATTATACTTTCATCGATGTGCTGTAAGATATAGAATAGGTTATTGGTTGCTTTATCTTTTTTACTTTACCTTGATGATTGCTTTATATCAGCCGAGTATCACTCAACGCACTATTTGGGCGTCGAAGAGATAGGGCATTCGTCACATATCATCTTAGTAAATGCGAGTAGATTGCTTTTTTCCATCATATTTGTTATTTTCCAACATTCGTAAATGGAAGATGCCTGGAGGGGTGCAACAAATCATTGTGGTAAGTCAGTAGTTTTACAATGAGTGAATTTGACGTAGGGCTTAAATTTCCTCTTGATTTGGTTTGTATCAGACACTTTCTTTGGTTTCATTATATTCTACTTCAAAAACCATGTCATTTCCAAAAAATTCATTAAGTGCAATCCATGTTGATGTTGTACATTGTCACTGGCTGGGGTTTTAAAGTTTAGCAGGTTGCACTTTTTCTATGTAGCTCGAGTTTAATGGTTTGGTAGACATGATGGAGAAAGAAATAAGGAGAAGTTTGGTAAAGTCGGTTTTTTAGTAGAGTAAATAGAGAAGATTGCCAGCTGGAAATCATTATGGAACCTGGATTTGTTTTCGAGAAGGTGATTAATGGGTAACTATAGTTTAAATTTTTAACTAGAAATTAAATGGTTTATTTATAAATCGATAACGTATTAAATGTATTCTCATTGATATGAGGTCCAAATCCAAAGTAGTTGAGCACGTTGGATTCTATTATGATATTTATGATATGGAATTGGATATGTTAAATTTGGTGCTAGTGAGAATTTTAGCTAAAATCAAATGTTGTTCAATATTAGACGAAAGTAGAACGTAAAAGCGACAACTGGAATAAGAATTAAACTCACCTTTCTGGTTAGCTAGTAAAACTTTAAAATACGGATCCCATAAACATGATTAAAGTTAATCTAAACTTATACATGTGTGATAACATAATTAATCTAACTTATGAACATTTTTCCACAATTTTAGGAGATGTTTTCTAGTCTAATACACCCTAATTAGTAAGATGTAATATTATTCACTCACGTTAATCCAATCTCTTTCCACGATCTTCTTTGAACAGTGATTGCACAGATCCCTGGTTGGTTACAACAAAACTATCCAAGTCTGGAGTTGATATGCCCTAATCTTCTCTTAATGATGTCATTAGGCTAGTTAAAGTAAGGCTTAATGGTGTACTCAGAGAGAGGAGGTCATTGTGGGAGAAGATTTTTTTAGGAGTTTTGAAAAAAGGTAATGAGATGTTCCATCTGCTATTATAGCCTCCTTGTGTACTAATCCTGAAATGGGCTTTGGATCTACTTTCCAAATGACCTTAGTTACCATTTAAGCTATCTAAACCCTGCTAAACTTTAAAACAGCCATATCTCACAAATGGTAATCAGTTTCCTTAATATGACCACCCTACGGAAAGGAAAATAATCATCTGAATCGAGAGGAAGTGATGTTTAGTCCTAATTCCTTTTTGATCAAAATTCACGGACGAAACAAGTATTTTCATGGGTTAAACAATTACAGAAAAATAAAAAAAAAATCCTGAATGTGAAACATGATCCAAATAGCCATTTTCCAAAATTATGGAATCATACAATAGTGTGTTTTATATGATCCTCCAATACATAGAATACAAGTCGATATAAGATCTTCAGCTCTTCTTTGGAAAATTTAAGCTTCTTCCTCAAATCTTAAGACTAATCGAAGCTGATCCGAGTATTAAAACTACCCAGATCAGACTTAACAAACCAACATGAGATTCTAATTCTATATGTACATATATATTTTGAAAATTGGTACTTTATTACATATACCAACCGTATACTTTGGTTATATGCGTCGCTAAAACCTTACAACACCCCAACCTAAGTGGGTACCTTGTAAGGGAAAAGAACACATATAACCTCCATATACTGACAATATAGAAGAAATTACATCGAATACATATGTACGGAATAATCAAAACATACAAAACAAAACAGAAATGCAGGCCCAATAATCTCGCAACTTCATCCGCCATCTTTAAGTCATGTATATATATATATATATATATATATATATGAAAGCGTCATAGATCGATGCTGGCCTAAAAACTATGAAAAAAAAATTCTCATAAGACTAATGTAACGTCCCGTATTTTTGTTAGTCAGATATTTAATTTATTATATTATTTTAAATATTGATTTGGATTTATAATGTAGAATTCGTTGTTAAACGAAGTTTGAACGTATAATTTATATATAATTAAAATCGAACTCGTAACGTCACGGTAGTTCATAGTAGTTCACTTTGAACTTCAACTGAATATACATAATCCATTTTAAGTCAGAACTCTTTGAAACAAAAATCATCTGAATCTATTTGATTATAATTTTCTAATAAAAGAGAAAATTGAAGATTTCATATTATTGATTGTAAGTTATGTCCTATTAAAATTTTCAAAAAGTCATTATGGAATCATTATAAACTATAATGATTGATTAGTTAAATTTAATTAAATTTAAAAGGAATTTACTGATAACTTGATATAACGATCGAATTAAGATACGAAAAGAATTCCTTTGAATTCATATTGATGTTTAGACTCTGTATAGGTATATAGTATTTTATTTTTAGAGGCTAGGTATTTTGGTGTCCAAAATAGTGTCATTTTGTGTGTAAAATATCATTCCATGGAAATAGTATCGGAATGCGACGAAACTTGTGTAGTTGGATCTGTATTAGTAAATTATTGTAGGATTTCGATTTTCGTATCGATCGGACTTACCGTTTGATCGTATGAAGAGTAAATGCTTAGATTTTATGTTAATCATTTTATCGAATTAATGTGGAATTAAAGAATAACCGATTGTCAAACGAACTTTGATTTCAACGAAACTAATTTTATTAAATCTGTAATGATTAATTATTGCCATATTTCAAATTTTAGGTTAATTGGATTTATTTTGTGATCGTGCACAATTTAAACGCGTGTCGATTCACATTGTGAATTGTAAAGTAAGTTTTACAAATGATCTCGAAATTCGACGGAACATGTTCTATCGTGTCCGTAATATTATTTTGTGCTAGGATTACGAGTTTCATCCCGATCGGAGATCATACATGGGTGTTTTGAGACGTTATTTATGCATGGTGAAACTGAAATGGAGCCGCCATTCCAATGTTTTCTACGATCAGTATCTTCCTAAATTCCTCACTCAAATTCTCTAAAATCCCACAACAATTTGAAAACTTCCCAACTACATAATTGTAGGGCTCGTTGAGAGCTATCATACCAACGACCATGATCGATTTTAATGCACCATGTGGCCAAGGTTCAGATCGAAGTCCGCGCTAGGTATGGAGGAACTACAGTCGAACGATGGAGTCGAGCCACGTAGGGTTTAAGGCATGGATCGAGGGATGTGAGGCGAGCATTGTGACGACCCCAAACCCCGTAGTGACGGCGGCAAGGGTAATCCTTGGAATATAACACAGAAACAGATAATAGCAGAACAGAATTAAATAAATACACAAGATAATGAACAATAGAATATACTGGATAAAAGTAATCATCAGAGTTACACAGTATACAGGATCATACTTAGTAAAAATACAGTTCAGCTATACATAAATGTCTACAGCGGAAAACAAACATAATATGTACAATAGGAGCTGAACAGCATAAAAAGAGATAAATAATAGAATCCATCTTCAGCTCCAGCTACCCAAAAAGGACCAGCTAAACCTGAATACAAGGCTGCCCGTGTAGAAAAAGAGGCACCCGAGTTTGAAAGTGAAACATACTCCGAGTCAGTCATGGGACTGGTATGAGAAATCTACTCAACACAATTATAATATGGCTAATCACAGGACCACGCCACTTTCGTGGAACGGGTTTACTCCATTGGATTGCCAGTGCTTTAAAACAAATCATTCTTTTAAACATCGCAATGCTTTTATAAAAATGAAGCCATTATAAGACTCAGTTCCCATCACACAATGCAACGCAAACCGGAGGATAGAGTTTTTACCTTATAACGGACAAAATATGCTTGATACGAATAAAAAAAGGCATTTGATATTATTTCTAGTGTTTATAAGTTTCAAAACAATTTCAAATCATAACTATCAATCATAGACGACATGAGCGTCCCATGCCACTATGTCGCCAAATATATATATACAATCAAAACCGCACAATCACGTATTTGGAAATTGGGTTTCCATCATGAACCAAGGCAAAAGATAGTCCTTACCAAATTCGTGACTCTCTAGCCCGAGCCACAGGCAAGCGCGCAGGCAAGCCTTTAGATCGTCAGGGCCGGTCCACCGATGTGGATTATTATGCCTGAACACTACGTCTCCCCGCCCTTTGGGGGAGTAAACGAGCCAACGAATGACTCCATCGGACCCGGATCGTCCGATCAAACCGAGGCGCCTCACAACAGCAACAACCACATAGGTGAAAAGTATATAAATGTCAGGGCTGGTAGGTCACTGACACCACCCTAGCTAGAAAGAAACGCATGCCCTCCCTGAGGTCCTTCTCCCGTTTCTGGTTCATACCGGGGTGTGAGGCTCGCGAATTCACATTATACACAAAGCTACGCCACACAGGCGGTGCTTTGATCATCACCACAAGACTTTGCTTTTCAACAGAAGCCCTGATCATTTGCCACTTAGGCATGCCACACTAGCAATTCATGCCATGCGACTGATGTCCATCGATATACAACCTCTGAGCTCATGCGTTTCAGAGAAGGGCGTTAAGCAAAAGAATAAATTCTCCGCCGCCAAACAGATGTATATTTAACAGAGATCAATCATCACAGAATAAAATCCAATGTCAGACACACAGTCCATTTACAAGTCCGTTCTGGGTCTGAACGAAACCGGAGGCACTAAATACCTCGCAAATCCATCGATCACCACGTACGTCTGGACGATCACCACTCATTATCCATATTTCGGGATGCCTCCCAATCAGGACCTCGGTTACCACCCAAACGAGGTGAAGATCTCCGGTCTTCGACCACCGTCTTCATCTTCGACTTTCAATCGTCGGTCAATTATTTGAAATGAGAATTAACTCGGCCTTTTCAAATAATTCACGTATATTTAGAATTTCAAATCAATTTATTTCAATGGTTAAATCATTCGACAACACCAATTTGTTCTTTAATGTAATCCTCACACCAAACACATTCAACCATCAAATACCACATAAATCGAGAAAATTCAGTTTATTTCCATTCCATATCGTTTATGATATTTTATAACGATTTATAGCTATTTTTATTTATTTTAAAACAGCCAATTTATTCAAAACGACGCTTCGGGCCATAACGTGGTCGTGGCGCTGTTTTTCTTCAGATTTGATTTACACATATCTGAAAATCTAACCGTTGGATCTTCACAAAATTTACATCACTATAAAGATCTTTTCAAAATGAATCCAACGGTTCCAGTTTCGGGAAAATCCGACGGTCGGATCTCCCGGTATCATCGTTTGAAGTTTCGATTTCAAATTACGAACTGCAGCGTCGTTATTCGATTAAATATAATTATATTTATATATATATAAATATAATCGTTTCTGGCGCTGTTTTTCTTCAGATTTGAATTAAACATTCTAGAAAATCCAACCATTGGATTTTTACAAAGTTGGTGCCGTTGGAAAGATATTTCCAAGGCAAACCCAACGGTTGCGGTTTCGAGAAAATCCAATGGTCGAATTTCCCGCACTAGTTGTTTGAAATCACGATTTCAAAACACGAACTGCACGGCCACGTTTCGTTTTAATTTTATTTATATTTATACAAATATAGTTCATTCAACAATTTAAATATCGTTTTCACTTCAAATATTTCATTAACGCCTTTAAATTTTGGAAAATTTCGCCATAACCTCCTTTGTACGGGAGGGGCTGGGAAAATTCCCAAATAGCCACACGGGCGTCTCATGTCAAAAAGAAAAAGAAAAAGCCAAGCGGCTAGCCAACAGGCTCATAAAATCATCACCCAAACAAAACAGTAAATGTGTACCTATTTGTCGGGCACAAAATTTTATTCCTCTTCTCTAGCCCCTTTACTATAACCTGTTCAATAAATATGCACGTACATATATACAATTTTTATCACTTATCATTTTCCATTCAACTTCATATTTGATTTACTTTGGTTTAAAAACACCATTCATTCTAATGTTGCATGCATAGGCTAAAATCATATCATTAGCTAATTAATGTATATTTCAACTCATGCATATTTTATTTGAACAAGTGGCTATTTTTAACACTTCACATTTCAAAGATGATAATTTTGGCGAACTAAAACACATTTCAACACATGACTATTTTCTTTAGTTCCTATGCATGTTGAAAATAATATTTCTTCACAAATATTTATTTCAACGTCCGCATATCTTTAGCATATCACATAGATGATAAAAATGATATTTTTATCATTTAAAATATTTATTCGAGAAATAGATGTTTTCAACACTTCATAGTTTCAATAAAAATGTAATTTTTATTGTTCGATCTTTTTATTCAACACATGAACTTTTCCACTACACACACTTCTCAACACATGAGCATTTCCACACATGGATATTTTATTTATGTTATTCATATAAGAAAGATAGAATTTTTTGTTGTTGTTGAAACTATTTATATATAAGGCGAATATTTTACATACTTCATATATATTATAAAAATGTGGTTTTTATTGTTTAGACACTTCATTCATTTACAAATGAATTTAATTTTCACATATCACTTTTCAACACATGAACATTTCCACACATGGATATAGTTTCAATATATGACTTTAATTTCAACGCATGAAAATAATTTCAACATATGAAAATTATTCTAACACATAAAGATTATTCAAAATTTCGGCAGCATAACGGCAGGGTAGATAAAACCGGCACCGTCCCTAGTACGGCTCCTCGCTCTACCTTAAAACCTCGCGGTTTTTGACAATGGAGATCATGCATCTAGTTCGCACACAGGCGGCATGTATATATTTATTTCATTTCCACAAACTAATCCTATATGGTTTCAACCAAATATTTCTCAACCACAAACGGGTATTTTTTAACCACAATCAATCAATATCAACCACAAACAATCCCAAACAACCATTCGCTATCAATCAATTTTCACACCAATCACAACCAATAAATATCATCCATGTTTTGTGGATGAGGGGCGTATATATATATTTATATATTTATATATTTATATATAGCAATTCACTTCTATTTCAACACATATATAATTTTTACAACGCATATATAACTTATACATTGAACGTACAACTTATACAACGCTTATACATGAGATGTACAACGCTTATATAACTCATACATCGACTATATAATTTATACATCGTCGTTTTCCATATCGTTTATAAATTAGAAATCTCACATTGGGTTCCACTCCACCAAAAATAGCAGAAGGCTCAGAAAAATATGCGGTCTCTTCTAAAATGTAGAGGACGTCCACACGGTCACGGTGTTTCCTGTTTCATAGAATTTCGTTAACGTAGTAAAAAGATATAATTTTTCAAAGGTTTGCAACACTTAAAAGTGTTATTTTCTATTCAAAGATTTCAAACTGTATACCTTCGTTAAAGGTTCAAACCTAGGTCTCGATCTTTCAGGCAATCCGTGTATCGAGGGGTCGATCGACCTGCGCGACGTCGAAGAGGGAGGAAAGGGCTATCCACGCCCGGTGGTGGGACCGAGCTCGGCAGTCGGAGTTGACCGTGGCGGAGCTCGAAAGTCGAGCTCTTTGAGGGCTTGCAACTCAAGGGATACTGCACGATACGAGATGATTCCTATATGGATTTGAAGAGGGCAGTGAGAGCTTCAAAATGAATCATAGAGCGCTCGATTTCGTTTGGAATTGAAAGAGAAATCGAGTCGGGAAGTTTTGAAGGCTTTCCGCCGTCTATCGGGGGGGGGGGGGGGGGGGGGAAGAAAGAGAAATTCCTTTTTTTTTTTTTGATTGGCCGGGAGGTTTTATAAAGGGGTTTTCGGACGCGACCACCAATCCAAATCCAACGACTGTCGTCCCTAGCGTTTTACCCCCATTCCGAACACAATGGGATATGTTTCGTAGGCCCATTCGACTGTTTCAGTCAGTTTTCCTTCAAATTAAAATATATAACATTCAATATTCAATTTGAACGTACATTTCAATTTGCCAGGGCCACAAACTGATTCGAAAAATTCCAGAAAAATAAATCTAGCTATGTTTTGACGATACGGTCCCAACAAAATTAGTTTCGTCGAATTCTGAGACCGTTTGCAAAAAGGCCCATTTTTGGTCGATCCAATTTAACTGTAATTTACCAAAACACATTTTCCTTTCCCACGCTCACATACCAGCTTCAAAAATTCACACCCCGGATCCAACAAAAGTGGTTTCGTCGAATTCCGAGGTCGTTTGCAAAATAGCCAATTTCACGGGCTATATAAATTCCATAGCGACCTTTCTGAAAATTCATTTGGCCATAACTTTTGCTTTCCGCAATAAAAATTCGATTTTTCAGATTCGTTAGAAAGGTATTCACTAACAGATTTAAATATTTTTGGTTTCACTCAAATCCGTTTTGTTTTGCACCCGGTACAGTCCGACAAAGTTTGGATTTAATTTTTGAAATTGCAGCGCCTTTTCAGGCCTTGTTTATAATTATGATTAATTATATTCGTTTTCAAACGTCGATTCAAACTCACTTTTCATTGCCATTATTTAAAATATTTATTTAAAATATTTAAAATCCATTATTTTAGCCAATTTAAAAATTTTAAATTGGTTCAGATTTTCCGGGTCGTTACAAGCATCTGGGAAATCTCTTGTGGACGACTAGAGGTAGGGAGAAGGAGAGACAGTCAGATAATGAGATGGTCCATTGAAGTTGGGTAAAGGCGTATTGTGTATGTTTGAACGAACGATGAGGGAACAATATCGCATGAAACAAAAAGAGATTAGCGAGCCCGGTTATTTTCAAAATAAAAGCGGGGCCTAGGATCGACGTGTAGAAAGATAATGTGGGGGAGTTTTGAATGATGCAGAGAAGATTTAAAGTGGACCCTGTATAATTCACTAACCAGAAGTTAACCGACCGGGGTATTTATTAATCCAAAGACAGTTAATTATATAATTAAGAAAATTTATTTATTAATTAAATCGTATAGTTATAAGACGTATGACTTTTTATTTTATTAACAGAATCGAACCAAAAAAGTTACAACAGGATTGTGGTTACGAGATCTACATACTGGAACAGAATGGATGGATTTGGAAGCAACTGAAATTTATAGTTAAATTAAACACCTGTTTAATTTAACTATAACAGAACCATTTCAACAACGAATCCAATTAAAGTGAGTATAACTCACTCATTTTTGACCCACTTATGTTTTACATAAGTAGGGATTTAATTTATGTGCTATGGTTGATAATTGTTTGTTGTATGTTGAATATATCTATATATTGGGATGAATTGGTTAACTCAAACATTCATGTATTTTTAATGAAATCAATCATTATTTTAACGATTATTACCAAACAAGGTAATACATTTATAATAATATAAACGTATTAAATTAAATATGGTTTTTTGGATTGTTGTTATTGATTGATTGTTAATATCATATCTGTATAATGAATTGAATGATATTATTTTGAGGTAACTTATTTGAATGTAGGAAAAAAATAGGTTAGAGGGATCCAACTGGATTCATCAAAATTATTGTTCATTTTCATATTAAAATTATATGAACTGTTTAAGAAATCTGATTAGATGATTGATTTGTTGTTGATTGTTGAATCGTAATTCAACGTTTACTATATTATTAACCAGTGGGCAATATTGGTTGAGTAATTGGCAGCATATGGCATATAAATCAATCGTTTTATAAATGTTGATTTACCGTCAAGTGAATTGATAGGAAGTAAGTTATAAATTTATTTTATAGTTGAAGATAGATTTTTAAATCTACTATTTTGAATGAAAGTTATTTAATAGGAAATAAATATTTATTATTTAAATTTATAATTAATTATTAAGTGATTTTATAAGGCAAATTCTTATGTTAATAAGATTATAGGCAAATGAGCAGTAATTAACCGTAAGGTTAACAATTGGATTAATTATTTTCAAGAGACAATTAAAGGGGGATTATTTAGATAAATTATATTATTATTTAATTTAAAGGAAAGACAAACTGGAATTGATTAACGAGTTAATCATGTTTTGAGTTGACTAAGTCAACTGTTTTGTTTGAAAGTTTGTTCGTGTTAGGGATTGCGGAAAGGATCGTTAAGGCAAAACAAACACTTGAAGAGGGGTGATTAGTGTTTTTTTGAGAAATTAAACAAAATCTAAACTTATATATGAATTACTACATGAATCAAACACTACAGAAACAATCATAGACACAGAATCAAAAATAAATGCAAAAATAAACAAAAACAAAGTACAAAAAAGGAAAGAACACACCGGATTTTATACTGGTTCGGAATTGCTCATACGTCCAGTCCCATGCAATGCTGGATTGCGTAGAGATTTATGACTATATCAATATCCAATTACAATCCTCCTTGAATTCACGGCTACAAGTGATAGCACTGATTCCACACACACACACACACTTGATTAATTATACCTTTCTTGATTTCACGACTACAAGGGATACCACCGATTACCCGTCCTTGATTTCACGGCTACAAGGGATACCACTGATCCCTTTACTCAACCCAAACAATTACAAACATCCCTATAACTCTTAAGCACTTGATTCAGAGAGTAATGAGTAGAGAATGTAGAGAGAAGAAGATTAGTGAAAACAAAATTGAATTCGGCAGATGATAAAGAATAATGGTGTAATGAAAGCGAATGAAAGTGGAGAAGAAGAAGTGATTAAAAACTCGAAATCAGCCCCTTTTTACAATGTGTGAAAGGTTGCAACGTCTCAAAATCGTCATAAATAGTGAAAAGATACTTCCTTTCAAATTTGGAAAAAATAACAATTATATGTCGACATGTATATATATATACATCGATATATATATGTACAAAATTGAAATTTGAATATTTTCCACGTGTTTTGATATATATATATATATATCTATGTAGATATAATTCTAGAAAATTTGAATTAAAATATAGTGTTATAAATAAATATTATAAAGTAGAAAATCATATGAAACATAAATATCAACTATATAAACACATTTATAAAATTATAGAGTTTAAAACTATATAAATATGAATATGAAGCATATAAATATATAAAACTTATAAAGTATAAATCTATAAAACTTAAGTTTAAAATCAAATCTATTCTATCTATTACCTATAATAGAAAGTAGAATAAGAGAAATGCGGACGTGGCGCAGTTTCATTTCTTTCAGATCCTATGTGGCATTCTTACGTTCATTTTCACTTCTCCCTTTTCTCCACAGGAGCGCCAACAGTTGATTTAATTTCTCCCCTACCAGCAGTTTAATCTCTTCTTCCCCCGATTCCTTTCTAAATCAATTGACTTCGATTTGACTCCTTTTCAATATTTTCTACACCTGCGACTCTTTAGTTCTTTTTTGTTCCTTAATGTTCTCCCAAACGGGATCGCCTTCGACGACCACTCCGTCCGTTATAAATTTGACGCCCTACGCCTATCTTGTCCGCTGAAGATCGTTTCCCACCTCTATAGTTTTTGCGTGTGTAATGACCCGGATTCTTATGGGTTAATTTTTGAATATTTAATATTTAATTTAAATATTGGTTTGGTAATATAAGTGAATTTTTATATTAAGTTATTAATTTAATAATCAATTTCGATTTAATATCGAATATATTAAACCATCGTAATACGAAAAATAATTCAGTTCGAGATTTACAACTGAATTAAATGCAGTTCAGACTTCTGTTTGAATTCGAATAATAATATTAATTTATTATCGCAAAATAAATTATGTTGAATTTAATTTATATCAATTTAAATTAATATCTTCTACAGATAATCGAATCGGACTTCGTGACCTATCCCAGTGTGTCCAGAATAGGGGTATTACCCTAAAATTAACAATTGTTGGGTTCAAAAAGGAGTTCGACATCATGGGTATTTAAATTAAGGGATACCGGTTTAAATAAAATAAAATGTAAATTATTATTAAATTTATTTACTTCATTCTTAAGCAAATGAAGTACACGGCTAAATCTTCTCATACGTATAACCTATATGTACCATACGCAGCTTAATTCCTTAATGACCAAGTATTCTTCCTGTATAAAAGTGTGATATCCTTTCCCATTTTTAATTTACACTTCCTTTCTTCTTCAAATGGATCGAGAGCTCCAGGAAGAATCAAATAGAAAGGCCGCTCCTCATAATTTCAACTGTCAAAAGAAAACACCGTTCCTTCTCAAATAAAAACCCGAAATATCCTCTTTTGAAAATAAATAATAATTCAACGGAAACCCTTAAAATTTCAAAGAAATCAGCTTTGAATTACTATCGAGGAGAGCTACCGTCCTATAACTATCCTTCCGTGTTCGATCGCGTTTACAACGCTGCAGCTTTACCAACGACGATTAGATCTTCGAATCTCGTAAGGCCGAGTTCTTCTGTGAGGTCGATGTTGAACAACTGGAAGTGGGGGCTGGCGTTCGAAATTGATTAGGGCTTTTGATTTTTGGGGATTTCAGTTGTCAATAACGATGGGGCGGTGAGGTCAGAAGGTTGCGACATTAACTGGGGCAAATTTTAGAAGTTGCGATGGGGCTTCTGTGAGTTCTTCTGTAAGGCCGAGTTCTTCGAATCTCGTGAAACCAGTATAGGTAAGTGGTGCGATGAGGTAATCTGGCATTGTCAACAGAGTATGGTTTAAGGTGCGGAAATGGCAGTAGTATTACTGTATCGTGCATTTTAAAAAAGGAAGAAAGGATTAGTAGAGCCGAGATAGTGTTTGGTGCTGGAAGCAAAAGTGGGTTATTGGTTTCATAGTGGAGTTTGGGAAGGTTCAGATCTGGTGTGTAAGGACTGTTGTGTAGTAATCGATCTGATTATTAGGCAGGGGACTAGAAGAACAGAGATTAATTAAGGTAAAATAAATTTATCAATTTATTTATTTTAAAAGATTAATGACTATTTAAAATCGTATCTAATTATAATGCATATATATATATATTTCGTACACAATTCCAGAATCAAACGAAACCAATTACGGTGGATTCGAATTAGCAAAAGCTATGCATACATATTATTTTGAAGTGAATTGAAATCAACCAGAGTTGGATAGAATTAAATTTATATTGAATGATATTCGATTTAATTTAAATTTGATACTCAGCAAATAAAAACCCTGGTGAGTAAATCTCACTCACCGCTTTATTTTAGAATTATTTTTATTCGTTAAAAATAATTGATTGTTGTTGCTTGCTTGAATGTTGTCTGATTGATTTAAATATATTAGTTATTTAGGGTTGACTATTATATATATATTGGGTTGATGATTGGTTGGATTCCCGCAGTATCATTAGCGGATGCCCGCAGTTTCATAGCGGATGATTACCCTATGCGCCCCACGCTATGATAGTGGATGACCTTCATACCGCGTTATCCTGCCTCGAAGCAGGATGGGTATTACTATGTTGACTAACGTCTGTGGATGCAGGGAAACAGGTTGGAGGAATCCGACTGGATTCCTCAAAAATATATTATTTGTTTGTTTATTTATTTGCATATATACTGTCATATATGATGTGTTAGAAAAATAAATAATTGGTTGCTTTGTGTGTTTACATATCACTGGGGCCTAAGTGTTGATATTTAAAAATATCATGAAAAAGGATATTTGAGATTTAAAAAGATAATTTCTATTTTTCTAAAATAGAATTTGAAATTTGAATATATAAGATTCAAATAGAATGGAATTTGAAATTCGAATAGAATAAAAATACTAACTTGTTTTGAATATATATAAAACAAGTATGGAATTTATAAACTTTATTTATAAATCAAAATGTGGGATTTGAATTGAATTTATAAACTTTGTTTATAAATCAAAATGTGGGATTTGAATTGAATTTATAAACTTTGTTTATAAATCAAAATGTGGGATTTGAATTGAATTTATAAACTTTGTTTATAAATATATAATAGGAGATTTTAAATGAAGTTATAAACGTTGTTTATAAATAAGGCATAGAATTGAAATGAATTTGAATATAGAAATTCAAATAGGATTTATAATATAGAATTTGAATATAGAAATTTATATAGATTTCAATTAGAAGTGAAACGAAATTTGAATATAGAATTCAAATTAGTTAATAAACAAGTTAAAATATATTTGAACATGTTATGTTCAAATATAAAAGTGAAATTTGCTAAAGAGTTAATTAACAAATTAATTAACGAATTGAGTAAACGATAGGGTATAGTTGAAATAAATTGGACAGGTATAGATATACAGGAGACAGGTTTGGAATAAAGTACAGAAGTGATATAAATAGAATGCCCGACAAAAAGGTACGTATTTAATTCATATATGAGATTTTATGCGCCGTATCGGCTAGCCGCTTGGCTTTTTCTTTTTGGATTGGTAAGGGCCATGGGAGGCTATTAGAAATATCCCGAAGCTCCCGGTAAAAAGGAGGTTATAGCGAATTTTTCCGGAAATTTAAGGAGTTAGAATATTTTTAAGATAATTTGATAGTTAGAAATCAACGTATCGATATATATAGAAGTCTATAAGGAAAATGAACTTAGAAATAGAATAGTATAATCAAAAAGGAAGTATAAGAATAAAATCTCGTAAGAATAGAAAGAGAAGGTGTATACGTGTTTAAAAGTGAAGAAGTAATTGTGTGGTATTGATTATTCGAGTAAGTAGTCTTATCTGTTTTGACGTTATAAATGTTATTCAGTAAAGGTCTGAGAGGTAGTTATACCCCAACTTGATTGATTTCATTATTAACAATTAAATAGTAAGATTTCAGGCTTGAAGATCAATGTTGAATAAGAGTTAGTGAATATAGTATTTGGGTGGTCGTAACGATGTTTCACACAACATCTGTTTTAACCTAAATAAGTGTAAGCTGGGAAATAAAATAATAAATATTTCCTAAGTATAGGAATAAAAGAGATTGGAAAAGAGATAAGTAATTGGAATATTTTCCAATTATATATAGCATATATTTTCTAAAATTTAGAAAAAAGGAAGGCGATATTCGGAAATGTTTTCCAAATAACGTAAAAGGCCAATATGGTTATTGAAAATATTTGGTTAAAAAATATTGATAAAGAAATAGAGAAGTGATTTAATTAATGGAATATTAATTAAGGGCTTAGTAATTGGTTGATAATTGGATGAACACTTGTTTTCTTCGATAGTTAAATCATCGACTATCGAAACACTTGTTTTTATTCGATAGTTAAATCACAGACTATCGAAGTTTTTGACCATCGTTGTCAATATGGAGAGACCGGTTAGATTATTATCCGAAGAACCACTCCGTATTGGCAGTAGCGTTCCGAATCAGATTATATGAAGATAATCGAAGACGGAGTAGAGTGCAAGGACTTTTTCTATTAATAGAAATAGTACCTTCGGTTCATCCTGTTCCTGGGTGACTTGTATGGATAAATGTCTGACAGAGTATTTCCAGAAATGTAACGTACATTGATTTCTTCAACCGTACCAAGTGTAACGACCCAGAAAATCTGAACCAATTTAAATTTCTTAAATTGGCTAAAATAATGGATTTTAAATATTTAAAATAAATATTTTAAATTATAGCAATGAAAAGTGAGTTTGAATCGACGTTTGAAAACGAATATAATTAATTCTAATTATAAACAAGGCCTGAAATGGCGCTGCAGTTTCAAAAATTGAATTCAAACTTTGTCGGACTGTACCGGGTGCAAAGCAAAACGGATTTGAGTGAAACCAAAAATATTTAAATCTGTTAGTGAATACCTTTCTAACGAATCTGAAAAATCGAATTTTCATTGCGGAAAGCAAAAGTTATGGCCAAATGAATTTTCAGAAAGGTCGCTATGGAATTTATATAGCCCATGAAATTGGCCATTTTGCAAACGACCTCGGAATTCGACGAAACCACTTTTGTTGGATCCGGGATGTGCAGTTATTGCTAGGTTTCAAATTTCATAATTTTTGAAGCAAGTATGTGAGCGTGACAAAGGAAAACGTGTTTTGATCAATTATAGTTAAATTGGATCGACCAGAAATGGGCATTTTTGCAAACGGTCTCGGAATTCGACGAAACTAGTTTTGTTGGGACCGTATCATCAAAACATAGCCAGATTTATTTTTCTGGAATTTTTCGAATCAGTTTGTGGCCCTGGCAAATTGAAATGTATGTTCAAATTGAATATTGAATGTTTTATATTTTAATTTGAATGGAAACTGACTGAAACAGTCGAATGGGCCTACGAAACATATCCCATTGTGTTCGGAATGGGGGTAAAATGTTGGGGACGACAGTCGTTGGGTTTAGATTGGTGGTCGCGTCAGAAAACCCCTTTAAAACCCACCGGCCAATCATATTTTTTTTTTAAAAAAAAAAAAAAGAAAATCTTCGTTTCTCTCTCCCCGATCGAAGGCGGAAACCTATTCGCCAGTTCCCGAGCATTTTTCGGCTGCCACACACCTCGTTGACCCCCGATCCTTTGGAACTTTTTGAAGATCTCCCTTCCTCCTTCAAATCCATACCACCCTCGACCCCCACCATCGCGTATCCATCGAGATCCACCTCCTTCAACTTCCGCCGTTTCGAGCTCCGCCACGCCAGCTGCACCCCACTGAACTGCACCCCACCACCACGCGCGCGAAAGTCTCTCGTAGCTCTTCGACGCTGTATCCTCTGATCGAGCTGCAACTTCGCGGATTGGAAGAAATCGGGCGACCTAGTTTTGAACGAAATAGTGAGGTATACGGTTTATATTATTTAAACTGATTTCAACAGTTTTAAACCATTGCAAACTTTGAAAAATCATATCTTTTTCATTTCTTGATGAAATTCAGTGAAACAAGAGACAGTGGACTCGTGTGGACGTCTTCTACATTCTAGAAGAGACCGCATATTTTTCTGAGCCTTCTGCTATTTTTGGTGGAGTGTAACCCAATGTGAGATTTCTAATTTATAAACGATATGGAAAAGGACGATGTATAAATTATATAGTCGATGTATGAGTTATATAAGCGTTGTACACCTCTTGTATAAGCGTTGTATAAGTTGTACGTTCGATGTATAAGTTATATATGCGTTGTAAAAATTATATTTGTGTTGAAATACAAGTGAATTGCTATATATATATATATATATATATATATATATATATATATACGCCCCTCGTCCACAAACCATGGACGATATTTATTGGTTGTGATTGGTGTGAAAATTGATTGATAGCGAATGGTTGATTGAAATTGTTTGTGGTTGATATTGATTGATTGTGGTTGAAAAATACCCATTTGTGGTTGAGAAATATTTGGTTGAAACCACATAGGATTAGTTTGTGGAAATGAAATAAATATATACATGCCGCCTGCGTGCGAACTAGATGCATGATCCCCATTGTCAAAAACCGCGAGGTTTTAAGGTAGAGCGAGGAGCCGTACTAGGGACGGTCCCGGTTTTAACTACCCTGCCGTTATGCTGCCGCAATTTTGAATAATATTCATGTGTTTGAATTATTTTCATTTGCTGAAACTATATTTATTCGTTGAATAGAAAACCTTCATGTGTTGAATCGATATTCATTCGTTGATTAGAAATTCATGTGTTGAATGGTATTCGTGTTTTAAATATAAAAATCACATTTTTATCTATATATATAAACTATAGAAAACCTTCATGTGACGAGAAGGAATTCCGCTCGGTCCGAACCAGTCGCTAAACCGACCCAGACCGTTCGAAACACCCTATCGTTTGAGAACAGGACAAAATAGAACGCAGACAAAAGAACATTTCAATGTATATTACAACAATGCATCAGAATACAAGAATATACAGAGTATAAATGAATATTACACAGAAATATCAGAGATTTAAATTACATTTAAATACATAGCAGCGGAAAATAATACAATACACAACTAGAAGAGATATACGGATACGAAGCTTTCCGGATATCGTTCCAACTGTAAACCAGGATCCTGTGAATATAAATCTGCAAAAGCAAAACTACTAGCTGCCCGTGTCAAAATAAGGGCACCCAGAGTTTAGGTTAAAACAATAAACTCCAGGTCAGTCATGGGACTGGTGTGAGAACTAAAACAGTTATTTATCTTTATTTTCAAAGTAAGGTGAATCAAGGGACCACGCCGTATAACACAGAACGGGTTTCCTCCCAAGAACACCAGTGCATAAAACAAACAGCGCGATGCTAAATAAGGAAAAATGAAGCTATTATAAGACCCAGGTCCTATCACACAATGCAACGCAAGCCGGGGGATAGGGTTTTTACCTTATAATAGCCAAGAATGCTTGATACGTTTAAAAGAAATCATTTGATACTATAATAAGTGTATAGTGTATAAAACAACTTCAAATCATAAGTATCAATCATAGGCGGCATGAATGCCCCATACCACTATGTCGCCATATATAAGTTTACAATCAAAACCGCAATGTCGTATTGGAAGTTGGGTTATCATTTATGGTATGAACCGAGGCTAGGTGCAAGATCCTCAACCGATTCGAGACAATCTAGCCCATGTCTCAGGACCCAGACTCAGGTGGGCCTTGGATCGTCAGGGCCGGTCCACCGATGTGCATTATTATGCCTGAACACTGCGTTTCCCCGCCCTTTGGGGCGTAAGCCTGGCCCGTCAGCCGACCAGAAGCATCGGCCGAAACCGATATCACGAGGCGCCTCGCTTTTCAGCAAGTAATAATAAGCAACATCCACATGAGTCAAACTCGTCAGCCAGTTCAAGCACTGACGCCACTCCCAACTAGAAAGAAACGCATGTCCTCCCTGATGTCCGTCTCCCGTTTTTGATTCATACCGGGTGTGATACTCGCGAATCAACGTTACACAAAGCTACGCCACAAAGGCCGTGCTTCGATCATCAACCACAAGACTTTGCTTTTCAACAGAAGCCTTGATCATTTGCATCTTAGCATGCCACACAGGCAATTCACTCCATGCGATTGATATCCATCAATATATAACCCCTGAGCTCGTACGTCTCAGAGAAGGGCGTTAAGCAAGAGAATAAATTCTCCGCCGCCAAACAGATATATATTTAATAGAGATCAATCACACGGACTAAAATCCAATGTCAGACACACAGTCCCTTTACAAGTCCGTTCTGGGTCTGAACGAAACCGGAGGCACCTAGTACCCCGCATATCCATCGATCTCCAAGTACGTCTGGACGATCACCAACTGTTTCCATCTTCTTGGGTGTACAGCCCAATCAAGATCATCAGTAATCACCCAAACGACGTGAAGACTTCCGGTCTTCGACCATCGTCTTCATCTTCGACTTATCGTCGTATCAGTTATTCAGAATGGGATAAACCCGGTCTTTCCGAATAACTCGCGTATATTTTAAATAAGTGTTACACAAACACAACATACGCCTCATTCCAATTCATCAGTCACTAACCGTAAATTAATCAAGAGAATAATTCCCCAAATATTAACCCCGAAGGCCGAAACCAACAGCAGATCAATATCCAGAAAACCATTCTGCTTGGCTAACCGACAGCTAGTTTCTAAATTTCACATTCATAGGGAAAGGTTCCCATTAATTTTATCCAAGATAAATCATTAAAATTTATTCTCAAATCTTCTTTTGAATTTCGATTCAACTAGTCGGGGTTAACGAACCTTACCGAAGTAATCATTTGTTTTAATTTCCCAACCCCATCCTATTCATCCCATGAAGTAAAACTGGTAATACTTCATATCTAACACCACGGTGTTATCGGTAAATTCAATTACCTTTTCACGTTCAAATCTAATTAAATATTTAACTATCGCCTGGAGAAAAACTGGTGATACTCCATTCTCGATCATTTCAATCTAATTAAAGATTCATTAAAACTCCACTTAGTTTTAATCGTTAACTGGGTTAAAGAATCCGTGTCATTTAAAACACGGTTCACGATAAACCCAAAGTCACATTCCATTAATTATCGGGTTAAAGAACGAGTGTTATTTAAAACACTGTTCACGATAAACCCAAAAATCAATATCAATTCAATTCCAATTAAATATTATTTAATTGGTACACTTCATTAAATCTAAATAAAATGATTTAATCTTTTCTCAACTGGGTTCAAGAACAGTGTTAGTGAAGACACCATTCACGACAAACCCAAATCACATTTGATATTAAATACAAGGCTCTGAATAGAAAATATATCGGCTTATATTCAATATCAAATTCTACGACCAACAAATATCATATTGGAAATAACGATATATATATCTATATCTTTCAAATTCCCATAACAATATCTGTATCATCACGAAATCCAATATCGAAATATTCCGAAGACAATTTCGATTCAAATCCATTCCAATATAATTATTGGAAATTCTGGTTATTTTTAAAACCCTTTTTCAAATTCAATTTATTTATTTAAAAATAAATAGAATTATAGTTCTAGTTCAAAACTAGTTCATTTCGATAAAAATCTATTTTTATCTTTTCAAATATGGAGTTTTTCATCCCAATGCTTTCTAAATCATTTCTTATGATTTTACACAAATTATTACTATTTTTAATAATTTTATCAAGGCCCGTACAGTCTATTTCCACCAATGGCCATCGAACTGCACGTATAGCGACCTTTTTCAAATTTGATTTGGACATAATTCTAAATCCAACCGTTAGATTTCTAATTTATCACATTCGTTATAAAGCTCTTTTCGATACGAACCCAACGGTTCCGGTTTTAGGAGAATCCGACGGCCGGATCTCCCGTAATGTCCGTTTGAAATCAATGGTCGAAATTCGCGAATTGCCGCGGCGCGTTCTATTCAGGCCATTATATTATATATATAATATATATAATATATATTTCGTCGATTTCTATTTAAAACGAATTATATAAATAGTTTTGAATTCGTTTCAAAAACATTTTCAACTTCCATTTCAATTCAAATCAAAATTGAATTCTTCTTTATAAATTTGTTTTAAAATTCATTTCTATTCAATTCAAATTTCAATTCAATTTGAATTCATTTCAATTCGCTTTCAATTCAATTTGAATTCGTTTTCAATTCAATTCATTTCGAAATCGTTTTTAATTCAATTCATTTCGAAATCGTTTTCAATTCAATTCATTTCGAAATCGTTTTCAATTCAATTCATTACGAAATCGTTTTCAATTCAATTCATTTCGAAATCGTTTTCAATTCAATTCATTTCGAAATCGTTTTTAATTCAATTCATTTCGAAATCGTTTTTAATTCAATTCATTTCGAAATCGTTTTCAATTCAATTCATTTCGAAATCGTTTTCAATTCAATTCATTTCGAAATCGTTTTCAATTCAATTCATTTCGAAATCGTTTTCAATTCAATTCATTTCGAAATCGTTTTCAATTCAATTCATTTCGAAATCGTTTTCAATTCAATTCATTTCGAAATCGTTTTCAATTCAATTCATTTCGAAATCGTTTTCAATTCAATTCATTTCGAAATCGTTTTCAATTCATTTCGAAATCGTTTTTAATTCAATTCATTTCGAAATGAATAAAATCGATATAAATATCGTTCACGTCAAAATAGAGTCAATCTAATCAACACGGCTTCATAAATTTCTATTTTCAAATATTCTATTTCAAATATTTCTTTTTCAAAATAGTTGTTATTATCAAAATATTTCGTTCAACACATGACCAATCTCAATGGATGAGTACTATCAACACATGAACCTTTATTTTATATTGATAAAGATGTAAATTTTATTACTAAAATATTTCGTTCAACACATGACCAATCTCAATGGATGAGTACTGTCAACACATGAACCTTTATTTTATATTATTCTTTATTTTCTAAATTGGAATGAGGCCCAATCAATCACCATATAATGTTAGTTATATGGATTTTCATACATTACACACATATAATAGCATTGAAAAATAATCAACCATCAACCAAAGTGCACTACACTGTATAAGCATCAAATATAGATATCTAACGCTTATAACAGCCTGTCAATCAATCGATCGACATATTTAATCAATCAGGATGAGTGAACTTCAAATTTCATCCCAACACCCGTGTGGGGTTTCAAACAATCAAACACAGATTTTAGTTGTGCAGTTGGGCGATGTGTAAAATTTACCGTCCCAATCAATGTCAGTCAAATCGGTGTACATAAACAAACCGTCCGGTTTGTAAATGAATATTTGTTTATTCACATTCACTATATTCATATTCGCGTTAAAAATTATATTTTTAACGATAAAACATTTTATTTTATCATATGAATTTCTATTCAGTTCATTCTTTAAATAAAATGGTATTTTTATTTTCTAACTTATTTTAGAAAATTTCGGCGGCATAACGGCACGATACTAGAAACGGGACGAGGCCTAGCCTTATCCCCGGTCTAGTGAAGGCCCACGCCATTCACACATCAATCAAATCCATTCATTTCACCACACAGTTCAATTTCAATCAAATGATCTAACTAATTTTTGCAATCAAACAAACAAGTCCATGGTCTGTGGACGATTGTGTCGGGTGCTACTAAGCACCGTCTGCATCCTAGTATATATATATAACTAGAAAATGAAATTGAAAGGTGAGAAATTCTCACCTTGGTTTTCCACTCCGCCAGTTTTATTCTGAATTCACTACAGTTTGGATTTGAATTTTTCTTGAATTTCGAAATTGCTCTGTTCTGATTCTGGTCAGTCTCATCGCATAGCTCTCGCCGAGACCATTCCAACGAGCCCGGATTTGCAATTTTCTGACACCGTACCACAAAGATATTGATTTTACAAGACTGAATACATTTGAAATATTATCACTATATTAGTTAACTATAATTACTTCACTAATTAGAAATCTAGGCCGCCATCTTCGTTCCTCTCTGTGTCAAAGCACGAACCAAAGAAACCCACTTGCTCAAAGCTTCATCAACATACCGTGCCACCACCGTTGACCGTGACCCACATCTGCACACTCCCTAACATCGCCCCACACGAGCACCACCTCCGACCGCGGCGGCGCCGGACTCGGCCCCTCCTAGCGCTGGGAAAACTAAGGCGACGGCGGCCCATTATTGCATCAAATTCGAAAGATTCAGACTCCCAATTCAGATCTCAACCGTTAGATTTGTAGAGCTCAAGAAGCTCTTCAATCTTGGCTTTAGAGGTTTTGAAAAACACTACTTAGATTAGAAGATTTTTGGGATGTATTTTCTGAAAGTTGTAGCCCTTGACATCGTCAAAACGCGGCTGCTAAGGGAGTGGTTGACCGCGGAAAAGGAATTTGACCAATTAACCTAGGGTTTGGCCTTATATATTAATATTTTATTTTATATATTTTTCAAAATAACTTGTTAATTGATTCAAACTCCAAACAAGACCCAAAGACTGTCGCCCCTAGCTAAATACCTCCATTCCGAACACAATGGGATACGTTTCGTAGGCCCATTCGATTGTTTGAGTCAGTTTCTTTCAAGTTAAAATATATAACATTCAATATTCGATCTGAACATACATTTCAATTTGCCAGGGCCACAAACTGATTCGAAAAATTCCAGAAAAATAAATCTGGCTATGTTTTGACGATACGGTCCCAACAAAACTAGTTTCGTCGAATTCTGAGACCGTTTGAAAAACGGTCATTTTCCAGTCGATTAAAATCAACTAAAACTGGTCAAACGCGTTTTCTTTTGCCACGCTCACATATTGATTCGGAAAATTATGAAATTTGAAACCTAGCAATAACTTTACATCACAGATCCAACAAAAGTGGTTTCGTCGAAATCCGAGGTCGTTTGCAAAATGGCTATTTTTAAGGGCCTGAATTCCATAGCGACTATTCAGAATTTTCAACTGGACATATCCTTTGATCCCCGCTATGAAATTTCGATTTGTCGGATTCATTGGAAAGATATTCCCAATTAGATCCTAATGTTTTTGGTTTCACTAAAATCCGGATTGTTTTGCACCCGGTACGTTCAATTGAAGTTTAAAATCGAATTATCGAACTACCGCGCCATTTTCAATTCTATTTATAATTATATATAATTATTTATATTCTAACGACGATCTATATAAATATATTCGTTTGAATTCTATTCAAAATAAATTTCTCGTCGTTATTATTTAAAATACTCTATTTTCAATAATCATAATTCGCTAAAATCGCCAAAATAAAAATTTTAAACTGGCCCAGATTTTCGGGTTGTTACAATCTCCCCCACTTAAAACTTTTCGTCCCCGAAAAGGAACAAAGCCGAAAGTGGTTTGATTAATCAACTCTACGTTCGATCAGGCTTCCATTCTCCAACTTTTCAGTTTCTGAGAATTTTCAAATTTTCAAAAATTTGGCTAACACCCTAAATTTTCGAAAAATTTCGCCATAACCTCCCCTGCACCGGGAGCATCGGGGAATTTCAAATAGCTTCTCCGGTCCTTCTAATCTCAAAAAGAAAAAGAAAAAGCCAACCGGCTAGCCAATAGGCTCATAAAATCATCATCACCCAAACAAAACAGTAAATTATGTAGTAAACATGTACCTATTTGTCGGGCAAACAAATTTTATTCTCTGGCTCTAGCCTCCTTGCTAGGACCTGTTCAATGTAAGTACATATATATGCAAGTATATGCGACCAATTTTCAGTATAATTCAATATTTGATGCAATTAGGCTAAATGGTACAAATTATCAAACAAATAAACAAACAACACAAACATCAATCAATTAGTGAATTAGAGTTTCAAATTCATAATTTTGATACATATACAATAATCAAATTTTTGATGCCAAATCACAACAATAAGCCCTATCTAATTTTGGTTCTCACACCAGTCTAATGGAAATATATAGCTATCACACCTTCGTAACACGAACATAAATATTGATGATGCGATCGCTATCATCAATATCATCTCCGGGCGACTAGAGTGTAACCCTATATCTATCCAATATATTAAAACTTCGAATATACGTTCACGACGCGTATATGCAAAATCTTTATATATTGGATTGCCCATATTCAATATAAATAAATAATCAAATACGTTTAAAACGATTTAAATTTTCAAAACAAAATTTGTTTTCATTTGAAAATTATACTCTTCACACTCGTTCTAGGATACTACTGATCCTATCTCTAACGAGTCATTCTAATTGGATATTACTAATCCAATATTTGATGAATTCTTTCGTATGGTTCTAATGTGTCTTGTTCTCTAGCTTTGTAAACCAAAGCTCTGATACCAAATGTGACGAGAAGGAATTTCGCTCGGTCTGAACCAGTCGCTAAACCGACCCAGACCGTTCGAAACACCCTATCGTTTGAGAACAGGACAAAATAGAACGCAGACAAAAGAACATTTCATTGTATATTACAACAATGCATCAGAATACAAGAATATACAGAGTATAAATGAATATTACACAGAAATATCAGAGATTTAAATTACATTTAAATACATAGCAGCGGAAAATAATACAATACACAACTAGAAGAGATATACGGATACGAAGCTTTCCGGATATCGTTCCAGCTGTAAACCAGGATCCTGTGAATATAAATCTGCAAAACCAAAACTACTAGCTGCCCGTGTCAAAATAAGGGCACCCAGAGTTTAGGTTAAAACAATAAACTCCAGGTCAGTCATGGGACTGGTGTGAGAACTAAAACAGTTATTTATCTTTATTTACAAAGTAAGGTAAATCAAGGGACCACGCCGTATAACACGGAACGGGTTTCCTCCCAAGAACACCAGTGCATAAAACAAACAGCGCGATGCTAAATAAGGAAAAATGAAGCTATTATAAGACCCAGGTTCTATCACACAATGCAACGCAAGCCGGGGGATAGGGTTTTTACCTTATAATAGCCAAGAATGCTTGATACGTTTAAAAGAAATCATTTGATACTATAATAAGTGTATACTGTATAAAACAACTTCAAATCATAAGTATCAATCATATGCGGCATGAATGCCCCATACCACTATGTCGCCATATATAAGTTTACAATCAAAACCGCAATGTCGTATTGGAAGTTGGGTTATCATTTATGGTATGAACCGAGGCTAGGGGCAAGATCCTCAACCGATTCGAGACAATCTAGCCCATGTCTCAGGACCCAGACTCAGGTGGGCCTTGGATCGTCAGGGCCGGTCCACCGATGTGGATTATTATGCCTAAACACTGCGTTTCCTCACCCTTTGGGGCGTAAGCCTGGCCTGTCAGCCGACCAGAAGCATCGGCCGAAACCGATATCACGAGGCGCCTCGCTTTTCAGCAAGTAATAATAAGCAACATCCACATGAGTCAAACTCGTCAGCCAGTTCAAGCACTGACGCCACTCTTAACTAGAAAGAAACGCATGTCCTCCCTGATGTCCGTCTCCCGTTTTTGATTCATACCGGGTGTGATACTCACGAATCAACGTTACACAAAGCTACGCCACAAAGGCCGTGCTTCGATCATCAACCACAAGACTTTGCTTTTCAACAGAAGCCTTGATCATTTGCATCTTAGCATGCCACACAGGCAATTCACTCCATGCGATTGATATCCATCAATACATATCCCCTGAGCTCGTACGTCTCAGAGAAGGGCGTTAAGCAAGAGAATAAATTCTCCGCCGCCAAACAGATATATATTTAATAGAGATCAATCACACGGACTAAAATCCAATGTCAGACACACAGTCCCTTTACAAGTCCGTTCTGGGTCTGAACGAAACCGGAGGCACCTAGTACCCCGCATATCCATCGATCTCCAAGTACGTCTGGACGATCACCAACTGTTTCCATCTTCTTGGGTGTACAGCCCAATCAAGATCATCAGTAATCACCCAAACGACGTGAAGACTTCCGGTCTTCGACCATCGTCTTCATCTTCGACTTATCGTCGTATCAGTTATTCAGAATGGGATAAACCCGGTCTTTCCGAATAACTCGCGTATATTTTAAATAAGTGTTACACAAACACAACATACGCCTCATTCCAATTCATCAGTCACTAACCGTAAATTAATCAAGAGAATAATTCCCCAAATATTAACCCCGAAGGCCGAAACCAACATCAGATCAATATCCAGAAAACCATTCTGCTTGGCTAACCGACAGCTAGTTTCTAAATTTCACATTCATAGGGAAAGGTTCCCATTAATTTTATCCAAGATAAATCATTAAAATTTATTCTCAAATCTTCTTTTGAATTTCGATTCAACTAGTCGGGGTTAACGAACCTTACCGAAGTAATCATTTGTTTTAATTTCCCAACCCCAACCTATTCATCCCATGAAGTAAAACTGGTAATACTTCATATCTAACACCACGGTGTTATCGGTAAATTCAATTACCTTTTCACGTTCAAATCTAATTAAATATTTAACTATCGCCTGGAGCAAAATTGGTGATACTCCATTCTCGATCATTTCAATCTAATTAAAGATTCATTAAAACTCCACTTAGTTTTAATCGTTAACTGGGTTAAAGAATCCGTGTCATTTAAAACACGGTTCACGATAAACCCAAAGTCACATTCCATTAATTATCGGGTTAAAGAACGAGTGTTATTTAAAACACTGTTCACGATAAACCCAAAAATCAATATCAATTCAATTCCAATTAAATATTATTTAATTGGTACACTTCATTAAATCTAAATAAAAAGATTTAATCTTTTCTCAACTGGGTTCAAGAACAGTGTTAGTGAAGACACCATTCACGACAAACCCAAATCACATTTGATATTAAATACAAGGCTCTGAATAGAAAATATATCGGCTTATATTCAATATCAAATTCTACGACCAACAAATATCATATTGGAAATAACGATATATATATCTATATCTTTCAAATTCCCATAACAATATTTGTATCATCACGAAATCCAATATCGAAATATTCTGAAGACAATTTCGATTCAAATCCATTCCAATATAATTATTGGAAATTCTGGTTATTTTTAAAACCCTTTTTCAAATTCAATTTATTTATTTAAAAATAAATAGAATTATAGTTCTAGTTCAAAACTAGTTCATTTCGATAAAAATCTATTTTTATCTTTTCAAATATGGAGTTTTTCATCCCAATACTTTCTAAATCATTTCTTATGATTTTACACAAATTATTACTATTTTTAATAATTTTATCAAGGCCCGTACAGTCGATTTCCACCAATGGCCATCGAACTGCACGTATAGCGACCTTTTTCAAATTTGATTTGGACATAATTCCAAATCCAACAGTTAGATTTCTAATTTATCACATTCTTTAGAAAGCTCTTTTCGATACAAACCCAACGGTTCCGGTTTTAGGAGAATCCGACGGTCGGATCTCCCGTAATGTCCGTTTGAAATCAATGGTCGAAATTCGCGAATTGCCGCGGCGCGGCGCGTTCTATTCAGGCCATTATATTATATATATAATATATATAATATATATTTCGTCGATTTCTATTTAAAACGAATTATATAAATAGTTTTGAATTCGTTTCAAAAACATTTTCAACTTCCATTTCAATTCAAATCAAAATTGAATTCTTCTTTATAAATTCGTTTTAAAATTCATTTCTATTCAATTCAAATTTCAATTCAATTTGAATTCATTTCAATTCGCTTTCAATTCAATTTGAATTCGTTTTCAATTCAATTCATTTCGAAATCGTTTTTAATTCAATTCATTTCGAAATCGTTTTCAATTCAATTCATTTCGAAATCGTTTTCAATTCAATTCATTTCGAAATCGTTTTCAATTCAATTCATTTCGAAATCGTTTTCAATTCAATTCATTTCGAAATCGTTTTTAATTCAATTCATTTCGAAATCGTTTTCGATTCAATTCATTTCGAAATCGTTTTCGATTCAATTCATTTCGAAATCGTTTTCGATTCAATTCATTTCGAAATCGTTTTCGATTCAATTCATTTCGAAATCGTTTTCAATTCAATTCATTTCGAAATCGTTTTCAATTCAATTCATTTCGAAATCGTTTTCAATTCAATTCATTTCGAAATCGTTTTCAATTCAATTCATTTCGAAATCGTTTTCAATTCAATTCATTTCGAAATCGTTTTCAATTCAATTCATTTCGAAATCGTTTTCAATTCAATTCATTTCGAAATCGTTTTTAATTCAATTCATTTCGAAATGAATAAAATCGATATAAATATCGTTCACGTCAAAATGGCGTCAATCTAATCAACACGGCTTCATAAATTTCTATTTTCAAATATTCTATTTCAAATATTTCTTTTTCAAAATAGTTGTTATTATCAAAATATTTCGTTCAACACATGACCAATCTCAATGGATGAGTACTGTCAACACATGAACCTTTATTTTATATTGATAAAGATGTAAATTTTATTACTAAAATATTTCGTTCAACACATGACCAATCTCAATGGATGAGTACTGTCAACACATGAACCTTTATTTTATATTATTCTTTATTTTCTAAATTGGAATGAGGCCCAATCAATCACCATATAATGTTAATTATATGGATTTTCATATATTACACACATATAATAGCATTGAAAAATAATCAATCATCAACCAAAGTGCACTACACTGTATAAGCATCAAATATAGATATCTAACGCTTATAACAGCCTGTCAATCAATCGATCTACATATTTAATCAATCAGGATGAGTGGACTTCAAATTTCATCCCAACACCCGTGTGGGGTTTCAAATAATCAAACACAGATTTTAGTTGTGCAGTTAGGCGATGTGTAAAATTTACCGTCCCAATCAATGTCAGTCAAATCGGTGTACATAAACAAACCGTCCGGTTTGTAAATGAATATTTATTTATTCACATTCACTATATTCATATTCACGTTAAAAATTATATTTTTAACGATAAAACATTTTATTTTATCATATGAATTTCTATTCAGTTCATTCTTTAAATAAAATGGTATTTTTATTTTCTAACTTATTTTAGAAAATTTCGGCGGCATAACGGCACGATACTAGAAACGGGACGAGGCCTAGCCTTATCCCCGGTCTAGTGAAGGCCCACGCCATTCACACATCAATCAAATCCATTCATTTCACCACACAGTTCAATTTCAATCAAATGATCTAACTAATTTTTGCAATCAAACAAACAAGTCCATGGTCTGTGGACGATTGTGTCGGGTGCTACTAAACACCGTCTGCATCCTAGTATATATATATATATATATATAACTAGAAAATGAAATTGAAAGGTGAGAAATTCTCACCTTGGTTTTCCACTCCGCCAGTTTTATTCTGAATTCACTACAGTTTGGATTTGAATTTTTCTTGAATTTCGAAATTGCTCTGTTCTGATTCTGGTCAGTCTCATCGCATAGCTCTCGCCGTGACCATTCCAACGAGCCCGGATTTGCAATTTTCTGACACCGTACCACAAAGATATTGATTTTACAAGACTGAATACATTTGAAATATTATCACTATATTAGTTAACTATAATTACTTCACTAATTAGAAATCTAGGCCGCCATCTTCGTTCCTCTCTGTGTCAAAGCACGAACCAAAGAAACCCACTTGCTCAAAGCTTCATCAACATACCGTGCCACCACCGTTGACCGTGACCCACATCTGCACACTCCCTAACATCGCCACACACGAGCACCACCTCCGACCGCGGCGGCGCCGGACTCGGCCCCTCCTAGCGCTGGGAAAACTAAGGCGGCGGCGACCCATTATTGCATCAAATTCGAGAGATTCAGACTCCCAATTCAGATCTCAACCGTTAGATTTGTAGAGCTCAAGAAGCTCTTCAATCTTGGCTTTAGAGGTTTTGAAAAACACTGCTTAGATTTGGAGATTTTTGGGATGTATTTTCTGAAAGTTGTAGCCCTTGATATCGTCAAAACGCGGCTGCTAAGGGAGTGGTTGACTGCGGAAAAGGAATTTGACCAATTAACCTAGGGTTTGGCCTTATATATTAATATTTTAGTTTATTTATTTTTCAAAATAACTTGTTAATTGATTCAAACTCCAAACAAGACCCAAAGACTGTCGCCCCTAGCTAAATACCCCCATTCCGAACATAATGGGATACGTTTCGTAGGCCCATTCGATTGTTTGATCAGTTTCTTTCAAGTTAAAATGTATAACATTCAATATTCGATCTGAACGTACATTTCAATTTGCCAGGGCCACAAACTGATTCGAAAAATTCCAGAAAAATAAATCTGGCTATATTTTGACGATACTGTCCCAACAAAACTAGTTTCGTCGAATTCTGAGACCGTTTGAAAAACGGTCATTTTCCAGTCGATTAAAATCAACTAAAACTGGTCAAACGCGTTTTCTTTTGCCACACTCACATATTGATTCGGAAAATTATGAAATTTGAAACCTAGCAATAACTTTACATCACGGATCCAACAAAAATGGTTTCGTCGAAATCCGAGGTCGTTTGCAAAATGGCTATTTTTAAGGGCCTGAATTCCATAGCGACTATTCAGAATTTTCAACTGGACATATCCTTTGATCCCCGCTATGAAATTTCGATTTGTCGGATTCGTTGGAAAGATATTCCCAATTAGATCCTAATGTTTTTGGTTTCACTAAAATCCGGATTGTTTTGCACCCGGTACGTTCAATTGAAGTTTAAAATCGAATTATTGAACTACCGCGCCATTTTCAATTCTATTTATAATTATATATAATTATTTATATTCTAACGACGATCTATATAAATATATTCGTTTGAATTCTATTCAAAATAAATTTCTCGTCGTTATTATTTAAAATACTCTATTTTCAATAATCAAAATTCGCTAAAATCGCCAAAATAAAATTTTTAAACTGGCCCAGATTTCCGGGTTGTTACACTTCATGTGTTGAATCGATATTCATTCGTTGATTAGAAATTAATGTGTTGAATGGTATTCGTGTTTTAAATATAAAAATCACATTTTAATCTATATATAGAAACTATAGAAAACCTTCATGTGTTGAATCGATATTCATTCGTTGAATTGAAATTCATGTGTTGAATGGTATTCATGTTTTAAATATAAAAATCACCTTTTTATCTATATATAGAAACTATAGAAAACCTTCATGTGTTGAATCGATATTCATTCGTTGAATTGAAATTCATGTGTTGAATGTATTCATATTTTGAAATAAATTGTTTTATAATAAAAATCCTATTTTTATCATCTATATGAAATATATAAAATAGTCGTGTTTTGAAATAAATTGTTTTATAATAAAAATCCTATTTTTATCACCTATATGAACTATAAAAAAAATCGTGTTTTGAAATAAATTGTTTTACATTAAAAATCACATTTTTATTATATACATGAATTGGTAAAAATAGTGAAGTGTTGAAATAGAAGCCAGTTAGATAAAAATATCATTTTTATCAAATGTATGAAAAGAATATAGCTTTGAAATCGAAGAATCAATATATATATATATATATATAGAAATAAAATCTATCGAATAACGACGCTGCAGTTTGTATTTTGAAACCGTGATTTCAAACGATTATACCAGGAGATCCGACCATCGGATTTTCCTGAAATCGCAACCGTTGGGTTCGCTTTGGAAATATCTTTCCAACGGCACCAACTTTGTAAAAATCCAACGGTTGGATTGTCTGGAATGTTTAATTCAAACCTGAAGAAAAACAGCGCCAGAATCGATTATATTTATATATATATATAAATATAATTATATTTAATCGAATAATGACGCTGCAGTTCGTATTTTGAAATTGAAACTTCAAACGATTATACCGGGAGATCCGACCGTCAGATTTTCCCGAAACTGGAACCGTTGGATTCGTTTTGAAAAGATCTTTCTAATGATGTAAATTTTGTGAAGATCCAACGGTTAGATTTTCAGATATGTGTAAATCAAATCTGAAGAAAAACAGCGACACGGCCGCGTTATGGCCCGAAGCATCATTTTGAATAAATTGGCTATTTTAAAATAAATAAAAATAGCGATAAATCGTTTTAAAATATTATAAACGATATGGGCGTGATTTAGAAATTAACTAAAGGTTGGCTAAGTCGAATGGTTTCCTGGGTGTTGATCTGATGTTGGTTTCGGCCTTCGGGGTTATTATTTGGAAATCGTTCTCTTACCGACTGACTGTTAGTGACTAATGAATTGAAATGATGCGTGTGTATGTTAGTGTTGCACTTGTTTATTATATACGCGAGTTGCTCAGAAAGACCGGGTTTATCCCAATCTGAATAACTGAATCGACGATAAGAAATCGAAGATGAAGACGATGGTCAAAGACCGAAGATCTTCACCTCGTTTGGATGGTAACCGAGGTCCTGATTGGGAGGCATCCCGAAATATGGATAATTAGTGGTGATCGTCCGGACGTACGTGGTGATCGATGGGTTTGCAAGGTATATAGTGCCTCCGGTTTCGTTCAGACCCAGAACGGACCTGAAAATGGACTGTGTGTCTGACATTGGAGTTTATTCTGTGTGATTGATAGCTATTTGTTGCACAGTGTGAATTGCCTGTGTGGCATGCTAAGATGCAGTGATCAGGGCTTCTGTTGAAAAGCAAAGTCTTGTGGTGATGATCAAAGCACCGCCTGTGTGGCGTAGCTTTGTGTATAACGTGAAATCGCGAGCCTCACACCCCGGTATGAACCAGAAACAGGAGCAGGACCTCAGGGAGGGCATGCGTTTCCTTCTAGTTATGAGTGGCGTCGATGGTTTTACACGCCCTGACGAGTTTGACTTATGTGGTTGTTGCTGTTGCGAGGCGCCTCGGTTAGATCGGACGATCCGGGTTCGATGGAGTCATTCATTGGCTCGTTTACGCCCCAAAGGGCGGGGATACGTATTGTTCAGGCATAATAATCCACTTCGGTGGACCGACCCTGACGATCCAAGGCTTTCCTGCGCGCTTTCCTGAGACATGGACTAGAGCGTCTCGAATTCGGTAAGGACTATCTTTTGCCTTGGTTCAGGACGGAAATCCAATTTCCAAATACGTGACTGTGCGGTTTTGATTGTATATATATATATGGCGACATGATATATGGTACCCATGCCGCCTATGATTGATAGTTATGATTCAATTTTTCTTTGAAACATATAAAAACTAGTAATAATATCAAATGTTTTTGCTTTATTCGTATCAATCTTATTTTGGCCATTATAAGGTAAAACTCTATCCTCCGGTTTGCTTTGCATTGTGTGATGGGAACTAAGTCTTATAATGGCTTCATTTTTTAAAAAGCATTGCGATGTTTAAAAGAAAGATTTGTTTTTAAAGCACTGACAATCCAATGGAGTAAACCCGTTCCACGAAAGTGGCGTGGTCCTGTGATTAGCCATATTATAAATGTGTTGAGTAGATTTCTCATACAAGTCCCATGACTGACTCGTAGTTTGTTTCACTTTCAAACTCGGGTGCCCCTTTTTCTACACGGGCAGCCTTGTATTCAGGTGTAGCTGGTTCTTTCTGGATAGCTGGAGCTGAAGATGTATTCTATCATTTATCCCTTTTTATGCTGTTCAGCTCCTATTGTACATTATGTTTGTTTTTCGCTGTAGACATATATGTATAGTTGAACTGTATTCGTACTAAGTATGATCCTGTATACTGTGTAACTCTGATGATTAATTTTATCCAGTATATTCTATTGTTCATTATCTGGTGTATTTATTTATTTATGTATAGATTTTGAGTTATATCAAAATCAAATTTTTAGAAAAGCAGCGCCAGAACCATTATAAAACCATAACGGTTTAATTAAATAAATAAAAGGATTTTTAGGAAATAAAATCCGAATTGGCATTGGAAAAATCCAGACTGGAGATATAAAATAAATATGAACTCCAGTGAACTAAGTGAAATGATTTTTAAGACAAAAATCATATTTTAAATGGTTAAAAGAGAATTAACTAAATTGGAAAATAATTAGTTAAAGGAAATTTGAATCGAAATTGGGTTTTTGGATAAGTGAAAGAGAATGAGAATTTATATTCGAAATTGAATATATAACTCGAGTTGAAAATATAATTAGATTAGTTTATAATTAAGTTGACATATATTTGAACAAGTTATATTCAAATAAAAAGGGTGAAATAGGCAAAACGGTTAATTAACAACTAGTTAATGGGAATTTGAATGATTGAAATTAAATTTAACTTAAGTAAGTTAAATGGATCGAAATGAATAAATTGAGTAAAATCAATGTGAATGAAATATGAATTAGGTGTGAATAAAGGAAAACCAAAATAGTTAAAAAGGAAATATATTTGTAACACAAATACAAAGGAAGTTATATGCAAACAAATAGAAGGAGAAATATTTGTAAAAACATTTACAAATAGAATATAAAAGGGAATATTTGTAAAACATTTACAAATTGATTAAATGGAAATATTTATTTATAGAAAATAAATAGAATGTTATAAATGAGATATTTATTTGTTAAATAAATAGAATTTAATCAAAGGAATATTTAGAAAATGAATAGAAAATGGAAATATGTTTTTAACAGATAAATAGAAAGGGTTAATTTATAGATAATAGTTTATAAATTAAATTAAATATTTTATCATTCGATAAAAGGAGTATATAAGTCTCAACTTATATAGAGAAGAGATATTAGTTTTTAACACCGATAGTTTTAAATAGAAGGGGTGCACAACACTTGTATAAGTGAAGTAACGTTATTAAAGAGAACATTTATAAAGTGAAGAACCGTTACTAAAAGTAAATCTTAAAAAATGAATAAACGTTATTCAATAGGAGTTACTCGAAATAGGGGATGTCGATTAGAGTTAGAATAAATCAATTAGAGAAAGAATTAAATAGTTAGAGTTAATCAGTTAGGGTTAATCCGTAGAGTTAATTGAATATTAGTTATTCAATTAGAATTTATCGAATATTTGTTATTCAAAGTAAGAGTTAACCAGATAGAGTTAATTGAACATAGTTAATCGAATTAGGATTTAATTGAATATTAGTTATTCAATTTGATCGAATATAGTTATTGAGATAGAGTTAGTCAAACATATTTACTTAGGATAAGTTGTCATTTCGTACGACTGCTAGCGTAATTCGCAGGGCTGCAGATAGGCTAGAGCGGTCGGATGTTTCCTGGGGAAATCAGGCGTAACCATTATGATCGCTACGATCTAGAGTAAAGCGAATGGAGTTAAATCAAATATTAGTTAAGCGAATAGAGTTAAAGGAGTTATCGAATATAGTTTATTCGAATAGAGTTAAAGGAGTAATCGAATATAGCTTATTCGGAAGAAGTTAAGTGAAAAGAGCTAATCAACTAGAGTTAATTGATAAGAGTAAATTGAATATAGTTGATTCGAAGAAAGGTTATCGAATCTAGTTATTCGAAATAGAGATTATCGAATATAGTTATTCAAAGGGAGGAGTTATCAAATAGGGATTTATTCGAAAGAGAGTTACGTAAGGAAGTTTGAAATGTTGAGTATCAACATAAATAAGTTTTGAAAAGATAAATGGGTTTGTAGCACTTTCTCTACCTTAGCAATTTCGAGGACGAAATTATTTTAAGTAGGGAAGATTGTAATGACCCGGATTCTTATGGGTTAATTTTTGAATATTTAATATTTAATTTAAATATTGGTTTGGTAATATAAGTGAATTTTTACATTAAGTTATTAATTTAATAATCAATTTTGATTTAATATCGAATATATTAAACCATCGTAATACGAAAAATAATTCAGTTCGAGATTTACAACTAAATTAAATAAAGTTCAGACTTCTGTTTGAATTTGAATAATAATATTAATTTATTATCGCAAAATAAATTGTGTTGAATTTAATTTATATCAATTTAAATTAATATCTTCTACAGATAATCGAATCGGACTTCGTGACCTATCCCAGTGTGTCCGGAATAGGGTGTAATAACCCGAAAATCTGGGTCAATTTAAAATTTTTATTTTGGCAATTTTAACGAATTTTGAATATTTAAAATGAATTATTTTAAATAATAACGACAAGAAATTCATTTTGAATAGAATTCGAACGTATGTATTTATATACGTCGTCGTTAGAATATAAATATTTATTTATATATAAAAAAGGAATTGAAAATGGCGTGGTAGTTCGATAATTCGATTTCAAAATTCAAATGAATGTACCGGGTGCAAAATAAACCAGATTTTAGCAAAACTAAAAATATTTGATTCTAATTGAGAATATCTTTCCAACGAATCTGAAAAATCAAAATTTCATAGCGGGAATCAAAAGATATGTCCAGTTGAAATTTCTGAATAGTCGCTATGGAATTTCGGCCCTTAAAAATGGCCATTTTGCAAACAACCTCGGATTCCGACGAAACTACTTTTGTTGGATCCGCGATGTCAAGTTATTGCTAGGTTTCAAAATTCGTAATTTTTCGATTCAGTATGTGAGCGTGGCAAAGGAAAACGCCTTTGGCTAGTTTCAATTGATTTTAATCGATTAGAAAATGACCATTTTTCAAACGGTCTCAGAATTTGATGGAATTAGTTTTGTTAGGACCGTATCGTCAATACGATGCCAGAAATAATTTTTCTCGAATTTTTAGATACTGTATGTGGCCCCGGTAATTTGAAATGTACGTCCAAACTGAATATATACTGATTTATATTTTAAATTTGACGAAAACTGATTGAAACGATCAAACTGGCTCGCGATACATATCCCATTGTGTTCGGAATGGGGGTATTACGCTAGGGACGATAGTCGGTGGGCTCGATTTCGAGTTCGAATAAGAAAGTTTCTTTTTGGAATTTAAATAATAATAAAATATAAAAAAAGGCCCCTCCTTTTTCTCTTCAACCATGGTCAAACCTCTCCCCACCTTTCCACGCTCATTTCAGATCTGATAAAGAAAAGAAAAAAAACAAAGCAAAACGCAATTGAACCCCGCGACCCCCTCCCATCGCCGACGCCACCGAACCCTCCGCCTGCTCCTCTTCCACGCGACCCCCTCCCAGCGCGCACCTCCTCTTTGTCGCTTCCCCCTCTCGATTTGAAGTCGCGAGCCCCCCCTTAACCCAATCGAACGCTGTTTACCCCTTCACCTGACAACCGCCGACGCTCAGGCGCCCACACCCCTCCAACGAGCCTCACCACAGCAACCACTTCCTCCCCCCCCTCCTCTTTCGATAGTGAACGGCACTTCATGAGGATTGGTGAGTTTTTTTTGTGTGTTTAGTTAGATAATTTTATAAGTATATAAAATCTGATTTATTTATAAATAATAGCATTAAGAAAAGGTGATTTTTACAAAATATGACTTTCTATAAAGAAAGGTATGATTTTTACTAAGTATAATGGTTTGATTTTTATTTTAAAAGAAAGGTTTGATTTTTTTTTGTGTAAGGCATTGAGGTAAAGGAGCGGTTTTTATATATATTAATGAAGTGTAAAAATTCGATTTTTATTTTATATGACATAGTAAAGACAAGATTTATACACATATGGTTTTAGACTAAAGAGGCGAAATAAAAATAGGATTTTTAAAATGAAAAAGATTATAATTTTATATAAGGAAAAATTCGATTTTTATTATATAGGAGGCGAAGTAAAAATTAAATTTTTATAACTAAGAAAGATGTGATTTTTATAAGATCAAAGAAGTGATTTTCATACATATACTAGAGTAATAAAAATATAATTTATATATTATGTAAAGTTTAAAAATATGATTTTTATCATATGTGAAGTTTAAAAATATGATTTTCACTCATGTAGAGCAATAAAAATATAATCTTTATTAGGAGAAGAGCAATATAAAAATATAATTTTTATAACGAAGTGAAGACAAAAATTTGATTTTTATATATATGAAATGAAATAAAAATGTGATTTTTATATATGTAGTGGATACGGACGACGAAAGTGACCAAAGGGCGAGTGGTGAAGATTTCCTACATATGAAGAGGCGTGGAGTTTGGATTAGCTATCTGTGAGAACTTTTCACCTTTTAATTTTTTTTCTTTCTAGTTAATAATATATATACTAGGATGCAGACGGTGTTTACCAGCACCCGACACCCGTCGTCCACAGACCATGGACGGCTTGTTTGTTTGTTTGTTTGGTTGCTATGTTGTGAAATTTGATTGTGTGATGTGAAATGAAATAAAATATTTTATAGTGGAAAATATATTAGTTAAAAGTAGAATTTTTTAACGTGTATTTAAAATAAATATTTATAAACAAATCGGAGATTTATTTATATACACTGATTTGATTGATATTGATTGGGACGATAAATTTTACACATCGCCCAACTACACAAATAAAATCTGTGTTTGATTGTTTGAAACCCCACACGGGTATTGGGATGATAGATGACATACACTAATCCCAATAATTAGTTGTATGTCGATCGATCGATTGACAGACTGTTATGAGCATTGAATATTTATATTTGACGCTTATACAGTGTAGAACGCACTCTGGATGATGGTTGATTATTTATCGTTGTTATTTTGTACATGTGTTGTAGAAAATCCATATAATTAACATTACATGGTAATTGATTGGGACTCATTCCAGTTTTGAAAGGAAAATATTTGAATAGAAATATTTGAAAATGAAATATTTGAAATAGAATATTTGAAAATAGAAATATATGAAGCCGTGTTGATTAGATTGACACCGTTTTGACGTGAACGATATTTATATCGATTTTATTCAATTTTCAATGTATATTGAAAGTGTTTTCGAAATTTGAATTATATTGAAAGTGTTTTCGAAATTCGAATTATATTGAATAGAATTGAATTCGAATTGAAATTGAAAAGAATTGAATTCAAATTGAAATTGAATTCAAATGGAAAGTGAATAGATTTGAATTCGAATGAAATAAATTGAAATTCGAATTAAATTGAAATTGAATTGAAATCGATTTGAAACGAATTTTGAACGAATTTATATTGGAATATTCAATTTTGATTTGAAATTGAATACGAAGTTGAAACCATTTTGAAAATGAATTTAAAACGATTTATAAAGCACGTTTTGAATTGAAATCGGCGAAATATATATTATATATATATAATATAACGGCTTGAATAGAACGCGCTGCGCTGCGGAAGTTCGTGAATTTCGACCATTGACTTCGAATGGATATTACGGGAGATCCGACCGTCGGATTCTCCTAAAACCGGAACCGTTAGGTTCGTATCGAAAAGAGCTTTCTAACGAATATTAGAAATTTAAATTCTAACGGTTGGATTTGGAATTATGTCCAAATCAAATTTAGAAAAGGTCGTTGTAAGTGCAGTTCGATGGCCGTTGATGGAAATCGACTGTACGGGCCTTGATAAAATTATTAAAAATATCAATAATTTGTGTAAAATCATAAGAAATGATTTGTGAAGAATTGGGATGAAAAACTCCATATTTGAAAAGATAAAAATAGATTTTTATCGAAATGAACTAGTTTTGAACTAGAATAGTAATTTATTTATTTTTAAAATAAATAAATTGGATTTGAAATGGTTTTGAAAATAACCAGAATTTCCAATAATTGCATTGGAATGGATTTGAATCGAAATTGTCTTCGGAATATTTCGATATTGGATTTCGTGATTGTGAAAACCCGTAACTTCGCCGGTGAGGAAAGCGCGGATAGTTCGAGAACAAGCCACAACAGAACGCAGACGGAAGGACATTTCATTGTTAATTACAACAATTCCATCAGATACAAGAATATACAGAGCATAAATGAATATTACACAGAAATATCAGAGATTTAATTTACATTTAAATACATAGCAGCGGATAATAATACAATGCACAACTAGAAGAGATATGCGGATACAAAGCTTTCCGGATATCATTCCAGCTGTAAATCAGGATCCTGTGAATATAAATCTGCAAAACCAAAACTACTAGCTGCCCGTGTCAAAATAAGGGCACCCAGAGTTTAGGTTAAAACAATAAACTCCAGGTCAGTCATGTGATTGGTATGAGAACTAAAACAGTTATTAATCTTTATTTTAAAGTTCGGTAAATCAAGGGACCACGCCGTATAACATGGAACGGGTTTCCTCCCAAGAATACCAGTGCATATAACAACAGCGAGATGCTAAATAAAGAAAAATGAAGCTATTATAAGACCTAGGTCCTATCACACAATGCAACGCAAGCCGGGGGATAGGGTTTCCCCTTATAATAGCCAAACATGCTTGGTACATTTAAAACAAATCATTTGATACTATTATAAGTGCATAGTGTATAAAACAACTTCAAATCATAAATATCAATCATAGGCGGCATAGGTACCATATATCATGTCGCCAATACTAGCCTTTACAAATAAAACCGCAAAGTCACGTATTTGGAAATTGGATTTCCATCTATGAACCGAGGCAAAAGATAGTCCTCAACCTATTCGAGACTGTCTAGTCCGAGCCTCAGGAACAGCCGCAACTTCCCCTTGGAGCGATAGGGCCGGTCCACCGATGTGGATTAAAATTCCTGAAAATTGCGTTTCCCCGCCCTTTGGGGCGTAAGTGAGCCAACGAATGGCTCCATCGGACCCGGATCGTCCGATCAAACTGAGGCAACTCGTAACACCAACAACCACATAAGTCAAACTCGTCAGGGCGTGTAAAACCACTGACGCCACTTCTAGCCAGAAAGAAACGCATGCCCTCCCTGAGGTCCTCTCCCGTTTTTGGTTCATACCGGGTGTGAAACTCGCGAAGTAAATGTTACACAAAGCTACTCCACAAAGGCCGTGCTTCGATCATCAACCACAAGACTTTGCTTTTCAACAGAAGCCTTGATCATTTGCCACTTAAGCATGCCACACAGGCATTTCACTCTATGCGTTTGATATCCATCAGTATATAACCCCTGAGCTCATACGTCTCAGAGAAGGGTGTTAAGCAAGAGAATAAATTCTCCACCGCCAAACAGATATATATATTTAATAGAAATCAATCACACAGACTAAAATCCAATGTCAGACACACAGTCCATTTACAAGTTCGTTCTGGGTCTGAATGAAACCGGAGGCACCTAGTACCCCGCATATCCATCGATCTCCAAGTACGTCTGGACGATCACAAACTGTTTCCATCTTCTTGGGTGTACATCCCAATCAAGATCATCAGTAATTATCCGAACGACGTGAAGACCTCCGGTCTTCAACCACCGTCTTCATCCTCGACTTATCGTCGTAACAGTTACTCGGAATTGGATAAACCCGGTCTTTCCGAATAACTCGCATATATAATAAATAAGTGTTACACAAACACAACATACGCCTTATTCCAATTCATCAGTCACCAACCATAAATTAATCAAGAGAATAATTCCCCAAATATTAACCCCGAAGGCCGAAACCAACATCAGATCAATACCCAGGAAATCACTCTGCTTAGCCAACCTATAGCTAGTTTCTAAATTTCACATTCTTAGGGAAAGGTTCCCATTAATTTTATCAAAGATAAATCCTTTAAATTTATTCTTTAATCTACTTTTGAATATCAATTCAAACTAGTCGGGATTAGCGAACCTTACCGAAGTAATCATTTGTTTTAATTTCCCAATCCCAACCTATTCATCCCATGAAGTAAACCTGGTAATACTTCATATCTAACTCCACGGTGTTATCGGTAAATTCAATTACCATTTCACGTTCAAATCTAATTAAAGATTTAACTATCGCCTGGAGCAAAACTGGTGATACTCCATTCTCGATCATTTCAATCTAATTAAAGATTCATTAAAACTCCACTTAGTTTTAATCTGTGACTGGGTTAAAGAATCAGTGTCATTTAAAACACGGTTCGCGATAAACCCAAAATCACATTCCATTAATTATCGGGTTAAAAAACAAGTGTTATTTAAAACACTGTTCACGATATACCCAAAAATCAATACCAATTCAATTCCTATTAAATATTATCTAATTGGTACACTTCATTAAATCTAAATAAAAAGATTTAATCTTTTTCTCAACTGGGTTTAAGAACAGTGTTAATGAAGACACCATTCACGACAAACCCAAATCACATTTGATATTAAATACAAGGCTCTGAATAGAAAATATATCGGCTTATATTCAATATCAAATTCTACGACCAACAAATATCGTATTGGAAATAACGATATATATATATATATATATATATATATTTCAAATTTCCATAACAACATCTATATAATCACTAATTCCAACATCGAAATATTCCAAAGACAATTTCGATTCAAATCCATTCCAATTCAATTATTGGAAATCCTGGTTATATTTCAAAATCATTTCAAATCCAATTTATTTATTTTTAAAAATAAATAAATTATTACTCTAGTTCAAAACTAGTTCATTTCGATAAAAATCTACTTTTATCTTTTCAAATATGGAGTTTTTCATCCAATTCTTCACAAATCATTTCATATGATTTTACACAAATTATTGATATTTTTAATAATTTTATCAAGGCCCGTACAGTCGATTTCCATCAACGGCCATCGAACTGCACTTACAACGACCTTTTCTAAATTTGATTTGGACATAATTCCAAATCCAACGGTTAGATTTCAAATTTCTAATATTCGTTAGAAAGCTCTTTTCGATATGAACCCAATGGTTCCGGTTTTAGGAGAATCCGACGGTCGGATCTCCCGCAATATCCATTCGAAGTCAATGGTCGAAATTCGCGAACTGCCGCGACGCGGCGCGTTCTATTCAGGCCATTATATTATATATATAATATATACTTCGTCGATTTCAATTCAAAACGTGCTTTATAAATCGTTTTAAATTCATTTTCAAAACGGTTTCAACTTCATATTCAATTTCAAATCAAAATTGAACATTCCAATATAAATTCGTTTTAAATTCATTTCAAATCGATTTCAATTCAAATTGATTTCTAATTCAATTTCAGTTCGTTTTCAATTCAATTCAATTTCAATTCGAATTCATTTATATTCAATTTCAATTCGAATTCATTTATATTCAATTTCAATTCGAATTCATTTATATTCAATTTCAATTCGAATTCATTTCTATTCAATTTCAATTCGAATTCATTTCTATTCAATTTAATTCGAATTTCAATTCTTTTCAAAATATCAGATTTTGAAATCACTTTCGGTATTCATTATAAAATGAATAAAATTGATATAAATATCGTTCACGTCAAAATGGCGTCAATCTAATCAACACGGCTTCATATATTCCTATTTTCAAATATTCTATTTCGAATATTTCTATTTCAAATATTTCTATTCAAATATTTCTTTTTCAAATATTTCTATTCAAATATTTCTTTTTCAAAACTGGAATGAGGCCCAATCAATTACCATATAATGTTAATTATATGGATTTTCTACAATACATGTATACAATAACAACGATGAATAATCATCCATCATCCAAAGTGCATTCTACACTGTATAAGCATCAAATATAAATATTTAACGCTCATAACAGTCTGTCAATCAATCGATCGACATACAACTAACTACTAGGATTATTGTATGTCATATATCACCCCAATACCCGTGTGGGGTTTTCAAACAATCAAACACAGATTTTATTTGTGTAGTTGGGCGATGTGTAAAATTTATCGTCCCAATCAATATCAGCCAAATGTGTGTATATAAACAAATCGTCCGATTTGATTGTTTTTATTTCATTTCATATACACATTAAAAATTCTATTTTTAACTATAAAATATTTTCAACTATAAAATATTTTATTTCATTTCACATCACACAATCAACTACACATCAAAATTAAACAACCAAGCATACAAGCCGTCCATGGTCTGTAGACGATGGGTGTCGGGTGCTACTAAACACCGTCTGCATCCTAGTATATATTATTAACTAGAAAAATTAAATTAAAGGTAAGAAGTTCTCACCGACTAGCTAATCCAAACGCCTCGACTCTTCATATGTGGAAAATCTTCACCGTTTCTTCTTTCATCACTTTCGTCATCCGTATTCACTACATATATAAAAATCGAATTTTTACTTCACTATTCAATATATAAAAATCGAATTTTTACCTTGTTAACTTCTATATAAAAATCGAATTTTTACTTCGCTATTCAATATATAAAAATCGAATTTTTACCTTGTTAACTTCTATATAAAAATCGAATTTTTACTTCGCTATTCAATATATAAAAATCGAATTTTTACCTTATTAACTTCTATATAAAAATCGAGTTTTTACTTCGCTATTCAATATATAAAAATTGAATTTTTACCTTGTTAACTTCTATATAACAATCGAATTTTTACTTCGCTATTCAATATATAAAAATCGAATTTTTACCTTGTTAACTTCTATATATAAAAATCGAATTTTTATATACGTTACTCAATGGTAAAAATCATTCCTTTTCTTTTATAAAAATTGAATCTTTTTAATGTTAAAAATCAAACCTTTATGTTGTATAAAAATACTTCTAACATATGATAAAAACCAAATTTTTATACCATTAAAAATCATAACTTTGCTTAAAATAAAGTTCATATTTTTGTTTTCAAGGTTACTTATTTTATAGATCAGAAGTTAACCAATGTTTGATGATTGAAAATAAAAGATAAAAAAAAATAGAGACACTCACTGTAAACGTCGATCTGAGCTGGAGGGAGGGGTTCGTGGGTGAATTGGGCAGTGCGGTTAGATGGGGTGTGGCCCAGGGAGGCGCTTTGACCATCCGTGGCGGACTGTGGGGTTTCGCGGTGGAAGAGGGTGCTTGCTGCGGAGGTTGATGAAGGGGAGGGGCGCGCTGTCTTTGGTGGGTGGCTGGCGGCGCTCGCTGGGTGCGGGTTCGTCGATGGTGGAGGTCGGCAGGTGGGCGCGGCGCGTTCTGTGCTCGGGGAATGGCCGGCGGCGCGATTTAGTAGAGGAGGGAGAGGAGAGAGAAACGAGGATGGAGGGGGGAGTGGGATCACCGTCGGCGATGGCTGGGACGGTGGGGAGGTCAACATGAAGTGGCGCCGCCATTTTTAAATTGGGGATCGGGTTTTTCTGATTGGGGAAAAGTAAAGACGGTAGGGGGGGCTTTAGTGTAAATGTTTATATTTTTATATTTTATTTTATTTTTCCCTATAAAGTTACTTTTTATATCGAACTTTAAATCGAACCCAACAACTGCCGTCCTCAGCGTATTACCCCCATTCTGAACACAATGGGATATGTATCGTGAGCCAATTTGATCATTTCGATCAGTTTTCGTCAAAATCAACATATAACTCTATATATTGAATTTGAACGTGCATTTCAATTTACCGGGGCCACATACGGACTCTAAAAATTCCCGAAAAATATTTTCTAGCTTCGTACTGACGATACGGTCCTAACAAAACTAGTTTCGTCGAATTCTGAGACAGTTTGAAAAATGGCCATTTTCCAGTCGATTAAAATCAATTGAAACTTGTCAAACACGTTTTCCTTTGCCACGCTCACATATTAATTCGAAAAATTATGAAATTTGGAATCTAGCAATAATTAGACATCCCGGATCCAACAAAAGTGGTTTCGTCGAAATCCGAGGTCGTTTGCAAAATTTCCATTTTTTTAAGGGCCGAAATTTCATAGCGACTATTAAGAATTTTCAACTAGACATATCTTTTGATTCCCGCTATGAAATTTTTATTTTTCGGATTCGTTGGAAAGATATTCTCGAATAGATTCAAATATTTTTGGTTTCGCTAAAATCCGGTTTATTTTGCACCCGGTACTTTCAATTGAAGTTTGAAATCGAATTATCGAACTACCGCGCCATTTTCGATTCCTTTTATAATTATAAATAATTATTTATATTCTAACGACGACGCGTATAAATATATACGTTTGAATTCTATTCAAAATAAATTTCTCGTCGATATTATTTAAAATAATTCATTTTAAATAATCAAAATTCGCTAAAATTGCCAAAATAAAATTTTTAAATTAGCCCAGATTTCCGGGTTATTACAGTGATTATCCAGATATTGTCAGGGAAATTTGAAAGATATATTTATATTGTTATTTCCAATACGATATTTGTTGGTTGTGGAATTCGATAATGAATATAAGCCGATATATTTTTTATTCAGAGCCTTGTATTTAATATCAAATGTGGTTTGGGTTTGTCGTGAATGGTGTCTTCAGTAACACTATTCTTAAGCCCAGTTGAGAAAAAAAGATTAAATCTTTTTATTTAGATTTAATGAAGTGTACCAATTAAATGATATTTAATTGAAATTGAATTGGTATTGATTTTTGGGTTTATCGTGAATAGTGTTTTAAATAGCACTTGTTCTTTAACCCGATAATTAATGAAATGTGATTTTGGGTTGTCGTGAATGGTATCTTCAATAATATTGTTCTTAGACCCAAATGAGTTAAGAAAATCAGAAACTAACTGGAGATTAGTTAAGTTGAAGGGTTTCTGGGGTATTGATCTGATGTTGGTTTCGGCCTTCGGGGTTAATACTTAGGGAATTGCTCACTTGCTAATTTACGGTTAGGGACTGATTGAAATGTGATGTGATTTTGGGTTTATCGTGAACCATGTTTTAAATGACACTGATTCTTTAACCCAGTTAAAGATTAAAACTAAGTGGAGTTTTAATGAATCTTTAATTAGATTGAAAAGATCGAGAATGGAGTATCACCAGTTTTACTCCAGGCGATAGTTAAATCTTTAATTAGATTTGAACGTGAAATGGTAATTGAATCTACCGATAACACCGTGGTGTTAGATATGAAGTATTACCAGTTTTACTTCATGGGGTGAATAGGTTGGGATTAGGAAATAAAATAAATGATTACTTCGGTGTGGTTCGCTAATCCCGACTAGTTTGAATTGATATTCAAAAAGGAGATTAAAGAATAAATTTAAAGAATTTATCTTTGATAAAATTAATGGGAACCTTTCCCAAAATATAAGAATATTTGAATAAAAGAATATTATGAATTGGAATGAAGCGTATGTTGTGTTTGTTTAACACTTGTTTATTATATACGCGAGTTATTCAGAAAGATCGGCATTATCCCATTCTGGATAACTGATTCGACGTGGTGTCGAAAATGAAGACGGTGGTCGAAGACCGGAGGTCTTCACGTCATTTGGGTGGTTACTGATGATCTTGATTGGGCTGTACACCCAAGAAGATGGAAATAGTTGGTGATCGTCCAGACGTACTTGGAGATCGATGTATATGCGGGGTACTAGGTGCCTCCGGTTTCGTTCAGACCCAGAACGAACTTGTAAATGGACCGTGTGTCTGACATTGGATTTTATTCTATGTGATTGATTTCTATTAAATATATATCTGTTTGGCGGCGGAGGATTTATTCTCTTGCTTAACGCCCTTTTCTGAGACGTACGAGCTCAGGGGTTATATATCGATGGATATCAAACGCATGGAGTGAATTGCCTGTGTGGCACGCCTAAGTGGCAATATGATCGAGGCTTCTGTTGAAAAGCAAAGTCTTGTGGTTGATGATCAAAGCACCGCCTGTGTGGCATAGCTTTGTGTAACGTGAATTCACGAGCCTCACACCCCGGTTGTGAACCAGAAACGGGAGAGGACCTTAGGGAGGGCATGTGTTTCCTTCTAGCTAGAAGTGGCGTTAGTGGTTTTACACGCCCTGACGTGTTTGACTTATGTGGTTGTTGCTGTTGCGAGGCGCCTCGGTTAGATCGGACGATCCGGGTCCGATGGAGTCATTCATTGGCTCATTTACGCCCCATAGGGCGGGGAGACGCAGCGTTCAGGCATTTTAATCCACATCGGTGGACCGGCCCTGACGATCCAAGGCTTGTCTACGTGCTTGCCTGAGACATGGGCTAGATTGTCTCGAATCGGTAGAGGATGATCCCTGGCCTCGGTTCATAGATGGAAACCCAATTTCCAAATACGTGACTTTGCGGTTTTGATTGTAGAGCCTAGTATTGGCGACATAGTAGCATGGGATGCTATGCCGCCTATGATTGATATTTATGATTGAAATTGTTTTGACACTATACACTTATAGTACTATCAAAATAATCGGTTTTAAACGTATCAAGCATTCTTTGGCTATTATAAGGTAGAAACCCTATCCACCGGCTTGCGTTGCATTGTGTGATGGGACCTGGGTCTTATATAGCTTCATTTTTCTTTATTTAGCATTGCGCTGTTTGTTTATGCACTGGTATTCTTGGGAGAAAACCCGTTCCGTGTTATACGGCGTGGTCCCTTGATTTACCTAACTTTAAAAATAAAGATTAATAATTGTTTTTAGTTCTCACACCAGTCCCATGACTGACCTAGAGTTTATTTTTTTAACCTAAACTCTGATTGCCCTTATTTTGACACGGGAAGCTAGTAGTTTTGGTTTTGCAGATTTATATTCACAGGATCCTGATTTACAGCTGGAACGATACCCGGAAAGCTTTGTATCCGCGTATTACTTCTAGTTGTGTATTGTATTATTTTCCGCTGCTATGTAATTTATTGTAATCTCTGATAGTTTCTGTGTAATATTTATTTATACTCTGTAAATTCTTGTATTCTGATGGAATTGTTGTAATAAGCAATGAAATGTGCTTCTGTCTGCGTTCTATTTTGTCATGTTCTCAAAACAATCAGGCATTTCAAACGTCCTTGATCGGTTTAGCGACTGATTCGGATCGAGCGAAATTCCTTTTCGTCACATTTGGTATCAGAGCTTTGGTTTACAAAGCTCAGAGAACAAGACACGTTGGAACCGTACGAAAGAATTCATCAGATATTAGATTAGTAATATCCAATGAGAATGACTCGTTAGAGATGGGATCAGTAGTATCCTAGAACGAGTGTGAAGAGTATATTTTTAAAATGAAAAAAAAAAATTGTTTTGATAATTTAAATCAATTATTCGTATTTAATTATTTATTTATATTGATTTGGACTATCCAGTATATAAAGATTTTGCGTATACGTCTGATCCGCGTGTATTCGATGTTTTAATATATTGGATAGATATAGAGTCACATTCTAGACACCCGGGGATGATTCTGATGATGGTGCATCATCATCAGTATTCATATTCGAGTTTCGAAGGTGTGATATCTATATATTTCCATTAGACTAGTGTGATAACCAAAACTAGATAGGTTTATTGTTGTGAATTGACATCAAAAACATGATTTTCTGTATATGTATCAAAGTTATGAATTTGAAACGTTAATCAACTAATTGATTGATGGTTGTGTTGTTTGAATATTGTTTGATTAATTAAATGTTGAACCTTTAGCCAAATTGAACCAAATATTAAACTATATTGAAAATTGGTCGCATTTGCAAGCAATATATGTGTATCCATTGAACAGGTCATAGCAAGGAGGCTAGAGAAGAGGAATAAAATTGTTTGCCCGACCAATAGGTACATGTTTATTGTATTTCTTGAGTTTTTGGTGATTTTATGAGCCGATTGTCTAGCCGCTTGGCTTTTTCTTTTTCTTTTGGATTGAAGAAGGCCATGGGAGGCTATATGAAATATCCCGAAGTCCCCGGTGCAAGGGAGGTTATGGCGAATTTTTTCGAAAATTTAGGGTGTTAGCCAAATTTTTGAAAAATTTGAAAAGTTCTTAGAAACTGAAAAGTTGAAGAACTTAAGCCGTAACGAAAATATTGGAAATTGAGTTAGTTCGTAAAACAACTTCCGGCTTCGTTCCTTTTCGGGGACGAAAATTTTTAAGTGGGGGAGATTGTAATAACCCGGAAATCTGGGACAATTTAAATTTTTTATTTTGGCAATTTTAACGAATTTTGAATATTTAAAATGAATTATTTTAAATAATAACGACGAGAAATTCATTTTGAAGAGAATTCGAACGTATGTATTTATATACGTTGTCGTTAGAATATAAATATTTATTTATATATATAAAAGGAATTGAAAATGGCGCGGTAGTTCGATAATTCGATTTCAAAATTCAAATGAATGTACCGGGTGCAAAATAAACCGGATTTTAGCGAAACCAAAAATATTTGAATCTAATTGAGAATATCTTTCCAACGAATTCGAAAAATCAAATTTTCATAGCGGGAATCAAAAGATATGTCCAGTTGAAATTTCTGAATAGTCGCTATGGAATTTTGGCCCTTAAAAATGAACATTTTGCAAACGACCTCGGATTTCGACGAAACTAATTTTGTTGGATCCGTGATGTCAAGTTATTGCTAGGTTTCAAAATTCGTAATTTTTTGATTCAATATGTGAGCGTGGCAAAGGAAAACACATTTGGCCAGTTTTAGTTGATTTTAATCGACCGGAAAATGACCATTTTTCAAACGATCTCAGAATTTGATGGAATTAGTTTTGTTAGGACCGTATCGTCAATACGATGCCAGAAATAATTTTTCTGGAATTTTTAGATACTGTATGTGGCCCCGGTAATTTGAAATGTACGTTCAAACTGAATATATACTGATTTATATTTTAAATTTGACAAAAACTGATCGAAACGATCAAACTGTCTCGCGATACATATCCCATTGTGTTCGGAATGGGGGTATTACGCTAGGACGACAGTCGGTGGGCTCGATTTCGAGTTCAAATAAGAAAGTTGCTTTTTGGAATTTAAATAATAATAAAATATAAAAAAAGGGACCCTCCTTTTTCTCTTCAACCACGGTCAAACCTCTCCCCACCTTTCCACGCTCATTTCAGATCTGATAAAGAAAAGAAAAAAACAAAGCAAAACGCGATGGAACCCCGCGGCCCCCCTCCCATCGCCGACGCCACCGAACCCTCCGCCTGCTCCTCCTCCACGCGACCCCCCCCAGCGCGCCCCTCCTCTTTGCCACTTCCCCCTCTCGATTTGAAGTCGCGAGCCCCCCCCTTAACCCAATCGAACGCCGTGCCCCCCTTCACCTGACAACCGCCGATGCTCAGGTGCCCACACCCCTCCGACGAGCCTCACCACAGCAACCACTCCCCCCTCCTTCCTCTTTCGATAGTGAACGCCACTTCATGAGGATTGGTGAGTTTTTTTTTGTGTGTATAGTTAGTTAATTTTATAAGTAAATAAAATCTGATTTATTTATCAATAATAGCATTAAGAAAAGGTGATTTTTACAAAATATGACTTTCTATAAAGAAAGGTATGATTTTTACTAGGTATAATGGTTTGATTTTTATTTTAAAAGAAAGGTTTGATTTTTTTTGTGTAAGTCATTGAGGTAAAGGAGCGGTTTTTATATATATTAATGAAGTGTAAAAATTCAATTTTTAATTTATATGACATAGTAAAGACAAGATTTATACACATATGGTTTTAGACTAAAGAGGCGAAATAAAAATAGGATTTTTAAAATGAAAAAGATTATATTTTTATATAAGGAAAAATTCGATTTTTATTATATAGGAGGCGAAGTAAAAAATAAATTTTTATAACTAAGATGTGATTATTATAAGATCAAAGAAGTGATTTTCATACATATACTAGATTAATAAAAATATAATTTATATATTATGTAAAGTTTAAAAATATGATTTTTATCATATGTGAAGTTTAAAAATCTGATTTTCACTCATGTAGAGCAATAAAAATATAATCTTTATTAGGAGAAGAGCAATATAAAAATATAATTTTTATAACGAACTGAAGACAAAAATTTGATTTTTATGTATATGAAATGAAAATAAAAATGTGATTTTTATATATGTAGTGGATACGGACGACGAAAGTGACCGAAGGGGGGGTGGTGAAGATTTCCTACATATGAAGAGGCATGGAGTTTGGATTAGCTATCTGTGAGAACTTCTCACCTTTTAATTTTGTTTTCTAGTTAATAATATATACTAGGATGCAGACGGTGTTTAGTAGCACCCGACACCCGTCGTCCACAGACCATTGACGGCTTGTTTGTTTGTTTGTTTGGTTGCTATGTTGTGAAATTTGATTGTGTGATGTGAGATGAAATAAAATATTTTATAGTGGAAAATATATTATAGTTAAAAATAGAATTTTTTAACGTGTATTTAAAATAAATATTTATAAACAAATCGGAGATTTGTTTATATACACTGATTTGATTGATATTGATTGGGACGATAAATTTTACACATCGCCCAACTGCACAAATAAAATCTGTGTTTGATTGTTTGAAACCCCATACGGGTATTTGGATGGTAGATGACATACACTAATCCCAATAATTAGTTGTATGTCGATCAATTGATTGACATACTGTTATGAGCATTGAATATTTATATTTGATGCTTATACAGTGTAGAACGCACTCTGGATGATGGTTGATTATTTATCGTTGTTATTTTGTACATGTGTTGTAGAAAATCCATATAATTAACATTACATGGTAATTGATTGGGCCTCATTTCAGGTTTGAAAGGAAAATATTTGAATAGAAATATTTGAAAATGAAATATTTGAAATAGAATATTTGAAAATAGAAATATATGAAGCCGTGTTGGTTAGATTGACGCCGTTTTGACGTGAACGATATTTATATCGATTTTATTCAATTTTCAATGTATATTGAAAGTGTTTTCGAAATTTGAATTATATTGAAAGTGTTTTCGAAATTCGAATTATATTGAATAGAACTGAATTCGAAGTGAAATTGAAAAGAATTGAATTCAAATTGAAATTGAAAAGAATTGAATTCAAATTGAAATTGAATTCAAATGGAAAGTGAATAGAATTGAATTCGAATGAAATAAATTGAAATTCTAATTAAATTGAAATTGAATTGAAATTGAATTGAAATCGATTTGAAACGAATTTAAACGAATTTATATTAGAATATTCAATTTTGATTTGAAATTGAATATGAAGTTGAAACCGTTTTGAAAATGATTTTAAAACGATTTATAAAGCACATTTTGAATTGAAATCGGCGAAGTATATATATATTATATATAATATAATGGCCTGAATAGAACGCGCCGCGCTGCGGTAGTTCGTGAATTTCGACCATTGACTTCGAATGGATATTACGGGAGATCCGACCGTCGGATTCTCCTAAAACCGTAACCGTTGGGTTCGTATTGAAAAGAGCTTTCTAACGAATATTAGAAATTTGAAATCTAACGGTTGGATTTGTAATTATGTCCAAATCAAATTTGAAAAGGTCGCTGTAAGTGCAGTTCGATGGCCGTTGATGGAAATCGACTGTACGGGCCTTGATAAAATTATTAAAAATATCAATAATTTGTGTAAAATCATAAGAAATGATTTTTGAAGAATTGGAATGAAAAACTCCATATTTGAAAAGATAAAAATAGATTTTTATCGAAATGAACTAGTTTTGAACTAGAATAGTAATTTATTTATTTTTAAAATAAATAAATTGGATTTGAAATGGTTTTGAAAATAACCAGAATTTCCAATAATTGCATTGGAATGGATTTGAAACGAAATTGTCTTTGGAATATTTCGATATTGGATTTCGTGATTATCCAGATATTGTTAGGGAAATTTGAAAGATATATTTATATCGTTATTTCCAATACGATATTTGTTGGTTGTGGAATTTGATATTGAATATAAGCCGATATATTTTCTATTCATAGCCTTGTATTTAATATCAAATGTGGTTTGGGTTTGTCGTGAATGGTTTCTTCAGTAATACTGTTCTTAAGCCCAGTTGAGAAAAAAAAGATTAAATCTTTTTATTTAGATTTAATGAAGTGTACCAATTAAATGATATTTAATTGGAATTGAATTGGTATTGATTTTTGGGTTTATCGTGAACAGTGTTTTAAATAACACTTGTTCTTTAACCCGATAATTAATGAAATGTGATTTTGGGTTGTCGTGAACGGTATCTTCAATAATATTGTTCTTAGACCCAAAGGAGTTAAGAAAATCAGAAACTAACTGGAGATTAGTTAAGTTGAAGGGTTTCTGGGGTATTGATCTGATGTTTGTTTCGGCCTTCGGGGTTAATACTTAGGGAATTGCTCGCTTGCTAATTTACGGTTAGGGACTGATTGAAACATGATGTGATTTTGGGTTTATCGTGAACCGTGTTTTAAATGACACTGATTCTTTAACCCAGTTAAAGATTAAAACTAAGTGGAGTTTTAATGAATCTTTAATTAGATTGAAAAGATCGAGAATGGAGTATCACCAGTTTTACTCCAGGAGATAGTTAAATCTTTAATTAGATTTGAACGTGAAATGGTAATTGAATCTACCGATAACACCGTGGTGTTAGATATGAAGTATTACCAGTTTTACTTCAATGGGTGAATAGGTTGGGATTAGGAAATAAAATAAATGATTACTTCGGTGTGGTTCGCTAATCCCAACTCGTTTGAATTGATATTCAAAAAGGAGATTAAAGAATAAATTTAAAGAATTTATCTTTGATAAAATTAATGGGAACCTTTCCCAAAATATAAGAATATTTGAATAAAAGAATATTATGAATTGGAATGAAGCGTTTGTTGAAACACCCCACCTCCGTTAGGGTCACTCTCAAAGGGAATGCCCTAATTTTGGTGGAGGTTTATAAGTATAAGTCACAGATATACAAGACAGATATAAGAACACATATTTGTAAACAGCAGAAAAACAGCAACTTTTATTTCATAAAAGCAAATACGTGTTACAACAATATTACCATGATTGTCTTACATCCTTTCCAAAAACATAACATAACACTTTCATAATCTGTCTTGATTACATTATTTAAAGAAGCATAAAAAAAACATAAATAAACTGCAAAAGCCCCATAGTGGTTGTCCAAAGCCATAGTTCAAAACGAAAAGGTCCAAGCAATACATTTTTCCTCTTCAAGCTGGATATGAAGGCTGGTCAAGCTGCAGTGTTCCCTCCCTGTGGACCTGGGGGGGGGGACGGAAGAAAAGAAGACGAAAGAAAAGTAGAGTCAGACATAAAGCCTGAGTAAGTCTAGGACTATTCTGTCTATGAATAAAGAACTGGGTATGATAAGTATAAACAAGAAGTGGGAAAGCACTATAAACTTAGTTAAGTTGTCTAGGGTCAAATATACTATCGTACCCCATATTAATCTCTGAACCCATATAAACTAGTTCCCAACTGGCACCCCATAATCAGGGTGAAGTGATCCATTCTATGATGATCGGCTCCTACTCGCATAGTTACATGTGTCTTACGGCCCCCGATGTTGTAGTTACCTATGCTGGTCCCACCATGGGGTGTATCAAGTCCCATGGCGGCGGCCCGACACAACCCTAGAATGCACAGGTATTCTACTGGTGCCCAGTGCCTTATTTTTCTGCGCCGGAGTGTGTGCACGCCCGCACCCCGTTAGAACCTACACTGCTAGACCACCGCCGTCGATTTGACCTCTTACAATCAGCCCAGTAATCGTGCCCCACCCTGCCTAGTTTCAGGGTATCATGATACACCTTATAGGGTTACTGCCGAAAAGGGTCCCCCGCTACTAGGTTTTCTATTTCTAGCCAACATGCTAAGTTGGTTAAGTGTTTTATAACCTAACCCCCAATTAGTCTGTTTAGTTTAGCATGTTCCATTTTGATTAAGTCTTTAGTCCACTTAATCCTAACAATCCTGACTCAGCTTTAATTGTCTTATTAAAGCCTTGACCTCTCAGATTAGACAGGTATTGTTATGGCTGCCTGTTGCCGGTTGGTTCCGGGCAGTCTTACGCCACAACTCAGTCTAACCTCGGGTCCTTATTGGGCTCCATGTTTAACCACCCACATTGGATAGGTATTGTTGTGACTACTGGACAGCCGGGCGGTTCCGGGCAGGTTTACATCACAACTCAATCCAACCTCGGGTTAAACACATCGTATTTTCTACATTTACATATTTTGTCTTTCTTCTTTATTTTTCTTATATGTAAATATTTGCGGCCCATTAAAAATCAATGGTGTGAAGGTTACACCAATCATGGGCCCAACCCATTCTTGAATTTGGGCCCCTTTACTTTATCTTTTCATTTATTAATAAATTTAACCCAACGTTATTTTCCCCCGTTTAATACGTCCGTTTATTATATATATGTTGGGCTTAGCCTTTTTAAGCCCAACCTAGCCATGCGAAAAGGGGAGGCTTAAAGCGTGATTACATACACAAAAAGGGGAATGTGAACGCATGAACTTGCAACGTAACGTTGGAACTACAAAATAGAAACTGGTGTACTTGCATAGTAGTAACATATACTTTGGTCATAAAGCATAAGTGACATGAATCAAACCATGTAAACTTGTAGTTAAGTTAAGAATATCACTATTGACACATAGGCTTAACTACAACATAAACCTATATTTTATTTAGGCATAATGTCAAACATAAGCAAATCATGTTTATAAGATTACTACATGTTTGCAAAGGTGCTTACTTTTGTGACTAATACAAAAGTATAATTCAACTAGAATTAATCCAACTTAATCATGATTCTAAATCTATTCACATAACCATGGCACACATATACTTATGGCATAAATATTTCTAACATGAAATCATGATTTTTACTTTAGTCATGCAAACTTGCAAATGGGATTTTGAATCTAACCTAGCTATGTACCACATATGTCATCATATAATTCTTGTTAACAATATAGACCTAACATGGTTTTCAATTATGCAAAATATCAATCATAGCCTAGTCATATTCATAAGTTCACAAAGAGGTTTTCTAGTACAAAAGTATGGCTTAATACATAGATCATGATGCCAAATTTTCAACATAATTTCATATGGATTATAATAACCCAAATTTGCTCCAATTACTCACAAAATGATTTTTGTATAAAAATATACATTATGATGGCATAGTAGCAAAACCCCAAACTTGCATGAATTTCAATTAAACAACTACATACATGTAGCTTCAACATGGATTACATAATTTGCGAATATCCAAACGTATACTTGCATAAAACTACCGCAACCATGTAGTTTTTATAATGAATAACATAATTTGAGAATATCCAAACGTATACAATATTCCAAATCGATAAGAATCATAGTAACGCACAAATATGAATTACTTTATCACCACAAATCAAGTATACAAACCAACACAGTTATTTGTTCATACCAAAATAATACTCTACTTACAATCGTGTGGCGAATTCTCCAATTCAGGAATTTGGAGATGCGACTCCTTGTTGATTTGATTTGTTTAAGTTGCTTTATGCTTTAGAATTTGCCTCCTAATCTTCTCTCAAATTGGTGGCTACTCCTAGTCGCTCCTCTGCAGCATGATGGCCTCGTTCTTATTTTTGAATGAATAGATTAGGTAGAGTCTAGGGTCATTTTTATAGAGTTTATGAACTGATTAGGACCATCGATGTTGCTTGGATTGATCGTAGCCATTCATTCGAAAGAGAGACCAATTAGAGCCTGCCACCTAGCCCTAGTGACAAAGCAAGCTTCTGAAAATCGACCAAACACAGACCTGGCCAGCCAGGACTTGACCAGACCTGACCAGCAGATCATTTTTGACCTGGGCGCACTTGGCAGGTGCGCCAGGTCAAAAATGTACTGGCGCACTTCCCAAGTGCGCCAGTGCATTTTTGTTCTGGCGCACTTCCCAAGTGCGCCAGTGCATTCTGACCCGTTTTCCGGTTTTTCGCCCAACTTCGTTCGTCCATAACTTCTTCATACGATATCCGTTTTACGCAAACTCAGACTCTATCTCAAGCAGAATTCCGAGACGAACGCAATGGCGTATCCCGTTTCCCTTAGTTCTTTGATTTAAAATTATTTATTGTTTAATTTATGAATTTCACAGTTATAAAATACATGGGGTGTTACATTCTCCCCTACTTAAAAGGATTTCGTCCCCGAAATCTTCAAGTTCAGGAAGAATGTACATCTTAACGTCCAAACATCCATCTACTCATCCATCAAACACGAGCATCCATTGTCCTTAAAAGACTTCTAATGCTTCATGATCATATGCGAAGTGTGTGTGTACATGTACTTATCTAATGCAAAATCAGGCGGTCTACTGATTCAGTTGACCTCCTTAATGCGAATTATGTAAGTGCTATGAATCCATTATGAATGCAAATCCCCCTATTCATGATTCTACATGAGTGCACAATCATTCATACACATGCAACATCCATATGACAACACATTAAAGTTCAACCATATACGAATGCAAACATATATGCATATGCAATATGAAGTGACTGAGCCGATCTAAAACATAGATTGTGTGTGTATATGCAACCACGAGCAACCACTAGCAATCACTTGCAACCACTTGCAACCATCATCCATAACATGTTTCAATTACATGTTTTCATCTAAAGAGTTTCTACCTAAAAGATAGGGTCGAGGAGATATACCTAAAAAAAAGATAGATAAAAGCGCAACTTAAGGAAAAAGAAAGGTCAAGGATGTACCCTCGAAAAGAAAAGGGTAGGCAGTGCGTATTCTAGCTTCAGTTTCCCAAGTTGCGTCTCCCTCGGCGTCGCTCCACTGAACTTTGACGAGTTTGACTTCGCGGTTGCGTAGCTTTTTCACTTCCGTTCCTAATATGCGGGTTGGAACTTTCCTTATGGTTGCTTCGCGTTCCACCTCAGCTTCTTCTAGGATATTTGGCTCTACCACTTCAGCAGACTCATGTAGACATTTTCGGAGATGTGAAACATGAAAAACGTTGTGAACTCCGGCCAATTTTTCTGGTAGCTCTAATCTATAGGCCATTTTCCCAATTTTCTCAATGATAGGAAATGGCCCTACCTAAAGGTAAAGTCGAATGATAGAAGCAAGTAAAAACTTTGTGCCCATTAGGCAATGTCAAAACTGGAGATCTATGCCACATATATATTGATTAGGAGAAGAACTCTCTAAGCATCAGCCCCGAAGACCGAAATCAACATCAGGCTGACACCCAAAGAATTACTCAATCCAACCACCATATATGATTCTAGGAAACTAAGCATGATGGACTCCTTTTAGGTCACAAGGGAGTCCCTTCCTAAGACCAACCCGTATCCTATAAAACCCAAAAGGTTTGGTCAATCCAACGAACACCCTCAAGCCCCAACATGTGTTACTAACAGATGAGTCATACTCCCTATGGGGTTTGCGACAGAAATTGGATTGAGAATGGGACCGAGAGGATAAACAGAAAAGATAGCATGCAAGTAAGCTCTACAGGAAGAGAGAGATCAAGGATATACTCTTAAGAAGAGATATGATGCACGAATCTAGTCTTCAATCTTCTAAGTCGCATTTCCTTGAGCTTAACTCCATTATGCTTTGTCCGTCTTTAACTTTACAATTTCGTAGCTTCTTAATTCTTGTTTCCAAAATATGAGTTGGAACCTATTTCACTGTTGCCTCTCGTTCCTCTTTCACCTACTCTACTTCTAGTATACTCAGCTCAAACATAACGGCGTACTCATGGTTTCATGCAAGCTCTCCAAAATTCACTAGTGAATCTTGGATCTTGCTCACTTACTAGAAGGTATTCCACATAGATGAATTATCTCTTGAAAATAAACAAATGTCAACTATGTTGCCAAATGTACTTACTAAGGTGATTCTTTACAACTCATGCATAAGCAAAATGAACCTTCTGCCTTAGTGGCGAACACTACTGGAGCGCCCCATTCTGAAATGCTCCTTCTAATGAACCCCCTTTCTAGAAGCTCTTTAATCTGTTTACTGAGCTCTTTCCTTTCCCGTGGAGCCATGTGTCTAACGGGCAACGCAACGGGCTTTGCATTATCTACAAGATGTATACGGAAGTCTATCTCCCGCTTCGGAGGCAAGCCCTTCACCTCTTCGAAGACATCCGGATATTCCCGGACCACTCTAATCGATTGCAAATTTTCAACGGAGGCATCTAGCGATTCAAGATAACTAAGCATAACCGCATACGAAGGATTACAAGAAATTTCCAAAGTATTACCGAGCTGGGTTAGGAGCCTGACAACCCTTTTCTCACAATCAAGGATGGCCCCATTACTGGATAGCCAATCCATACCCAAAATCAAACCATACCCCGAAAAGCCCAAAACAAAGGCACTACATTGAAATTCTACGCTTAGAATAGAAATTTTCAATCCCGAACAGATCATAGACAAATGAGCTGGGCCCCCAATTGGGTTTGAAACAATTAAGGGGTCCTCTACCATACTAGTTTTTAGGTGCAGAGATTCTACTAAAGCAGACGAGATAAAGGAGTGTGATGCGCCAGAATCAAATAAAGTGCGAACGGGGTGATCATAAAGATAAACTACACTTTCTACAGAAGTATTTATACCTCGCTGTTGCAAAGGTGGCGCTTCTAGCACATGAACCTGTGCCCCTGAGGTGGATCCAGCCCTCTGCCCCTGTCCTCGTTTCTTTGGGCAGTCCTTAGCCCTGTGGCCTGTCTCACCGCAAGAAAAACACCCACCATTCTCCTTGGCCTTCTTTTTCCGGCAGTCCTTCACTAAGTGCCCCACTTTGCCACAGAAATTGCACTTCCTTTTCTCTTTGTTGCCTTTCCCGCCCTTCTTAAAGTCCGTCTTCTTAGGCTGCAAACCCTCTTTCTTCCCTTGAGAGCTTTCTGCCTTTGTCTCCTTCTTGCCCTTATCCTCTTCGTTCAGCAATGCCATTTGTACCAACCTTTCATATGTGGCTCCCATGGGTATATGGGTCATGGCCAAACTGTGTAATGGCTCATTCAACCCTTTGACAAAACGGAGAGCCTTCTTGTGCGGGGTGTTGATTAGGTCCAGCCCAAACCTAGCCAGCTCATCGAACTGATTAACATACTCTCTGACTGTCTTGTTCCCTTGCTTAAGAAATAAGAATTTTTCCAACTGCAAACTCCTTTCCGCATCTGAGAGAAATTTATTCTCAAACCTTGCCCTAAAGTCCTCCCATGTCTCCACTGGTCTTTCAGCATTAGTGACTTCCCACCAGTAGGAAGCCTCGCCCTTTAATAGCCACACTGCCAGTTGTACTTTCTGTCTATCTTCTACCTCAAAGATGATGAATAGGTCCTCAGTTTCTTTCAGTCAATTTCTAGCTGCCACGAAGGACTCAGTTCCATGGAAATCCTTTCCTCCCATAGCTTTAAAATCTTTACATATCTTAGCAAACGTGTTTCCCCGTGGAGGAGGTGGAGGAAGAGGTGCTGCTGCAGCTGGATGATTTCCTGCAGCTGGGGGAGGAGGAACGGTAGGACCTGGCTGAGTGGCCCTTGCTTCTAAGAACCGTCTAAACCAACCAGGTATTGGTACACCCTCTGGCAAGTTAAGTTCTTCGGACATGCTGAAACAAAAAGGATAGATTCAAAACGAAGGATAAGAGATAGTACCTATGGCTTTGGGGGAGACTTTGCCCTTTTTTTAAAAAATAAAATAATATTTTTCTTTTAAAAATGCTTCTTTAAATTTCCTTTTTGAAAATAAATTTTCAGAACTTTTTATCTTATCTGGTAAACCTATGCTCTGATACCAAGTGAAACACCCCACCTCCGTTAGGGTCACTCTCAAAGGGAATGCCCTAATTTTGATGGAGGTTTATAAGTATAAGTCACAGATATACAAGACAGATATAAGAACACATATTTGTAAACAGCAGAAAAACAGCAACTTTTATTTCATAAAAGCAAATACGTGTTACAACAATATTACCATGATTGTCTTACATCCTTTCCAAAAACATAACATAACACTTTCATAATCTGTCTTGATTACATTATTTAAAGAAGCATAAAAAAAACATAAATAAACTGCAAAAGCCCCATAGTGGTTGTCCAAAGCCATAGTTCAAAACGAAAAGATCCAAGCAATACATTTTTCCTCTTCAAGCTGGATATGAAGGCTGGTCAAGCTGCAGTGTTCCCTCCCTGTGGACCTGGGGGGGGGGGGGGAAATGGAAGAAAAGAAGACGAAAGAAAAGTAGAGTCAGACATAAAGCCTGAGTAAGTCTAGGACTATTCTGTCTATGAATAAAGAACTGGGTATGATAAGTATAAACAAGAAGTGGGAAAGCACTATAAACTTAGTTAAGTTGTCTAGGGTCGAATATACTATCGTACCCCATATTAATATCTGAACCCATATAAACTAGTTCCCAACTGGCACCCCATAATCAGGGTGAAGTGATCCATTCTATGATGATCGGCTCCTACTCGCATAGTTACATGTGTCTTACGGCCCCCGATGTTGTAGTTACCTATGCTGGTCCCACCATGGGGTGTATCAAGTCCCATGGCGGCGGCCCGACACAACCCTAGAATGCACAAGTATTCTACTGGTGCCCAGTGCCTTATTTTTCTGCGCCGGAGTGTGTGCACGCCCGCACCCCGTTAGAACCTACACTGGTAGACCACTGCCGTCGATTTGACCTCTTACAATCAGCCCAGTAATCGTGCCCCACCCTGCCTAGTTTCAGGGTATCATGATACACCTTATAGGGTTACTGCTGAAAAGGGTCCCCCGCTACTAGGTTTTCTATTTCTAGCCAACATGCTAAGTTGGTTAAGTGTTTTATAACCTAACCCCCAATCAGTCTGTTTAGTTTAGCATGTTCCATTTTGATTAAGTCTTTAGTCCACTTAATCCTAACAATCCTGACTCAGCTTTAATTGTCTTATTAAAGCCTTGACATCTCACATTAGACAGGTATTGTTGTGGTTGCCTGTTGCCGGTTGGTTCCGGGCAGTCTTACGCCACAACTCAGTCTAACCTCGGGTCCTTATTGGGCTCCATGTTTAACCACCCACATTGGATAGGTATTGTTGTGACTACTGGACAGCCGGGCGGTTCCGGGCAGGTTTACATCACAACTCAATCCAACCTCGGGTTAAACACATCGTATTTTCTACATTTACATATTTTGTCTTTCTTCTTTATTTTTCTTATATGTAAATATTTGCGGCCCATTAAAAATCAATGGTGTGAAGGTTACACCAATCATGGGCCCAACCCATTCTTGAATTTGGGCCCCTTTACTTTATCTTTTCATTTATTAATAAATTTAACCCAACGTTATTTTCCCCCGTTTAATACGTCCGTTTATTATATATATGTTGGGCTTAGCCTTTTTAAGCCCAACCTAGCCATGCGAAAAGGGGAGGCTTAAAGCGTGATTACATACACAAAAAGGGGAATGTGAACGCATGAACTTGCAACGTAACGTTGGAACTACAAAATAGAAACTGGTGTACTTGCATAGTAGTAACATATACTTTGGTCATAAAGCATAAGTGACATGAATCAAACCATGTAAACATGTAGTTAAGTTAAGAATATCACTATTGACACATAGGCTTAACTACAACATAAACCTATATTTTATTTAGGCATAATGTCAAACATAAGCAAATCATGTTTATAAGATTACTACATGTTTGCAAAGGTGCTTACTTTTGTGACTAATACAAAAGTATAATTCAACTACAATTAATCCAACTTAATCATGATTCTAAATCTATTCACATAACCATGGCACACATATACTTATGGCATAAATATTTCTAACATGAAATCATGATTTTTACTTTAGTCATGCAAACTTGCAAATGGGATTTTGAATCTAACCTAGCTATGTACCACATATGTCATCATATAATTCTTGTTAACAATATAGACCTAACATGGTTTTCAATTATGCAAAATATCAATCATAGCCTAGTCATATTCATAAGTTCACAAAGAGGTTTTCTAGTACAAAAGTATGGCTTAATACATAGATCATGATGCCAAATTTTCAACATAATTTCATATGGATTATAATAACCCAAATTTGCTCCAATTACTCACAAAATGATTTTTGTATAAAAATATACATTATGATGGCATAGTAGCAAAACCCCAAACTTGCATGAATTTCAATTAAACAACTACATACATGTAGCTTCAACATGGATTACATAATTTGCGAATATCCAAACGTATACTTGCATAAAACTACCGCAACCATGTAGTTTTTATAATGAATAACATAATTTGAGAATATCCAAACGTATACAATATTCCAAATCGATAAGAATCATAGTAACGCACAAATATGAATTACTTTATCACCACAAATCAAGTATACAAACCAACACAGTTATTTGTTCATACCAAAATAATACTCTACTTACAATCGTGTGGCGAATTCTCCAATTCAGGAATTTGGAGATGCGACTCCTTGTTGATTTGATTTGTTTAAGTTGCTTTATGCTTTAGAATTTGCCTCCTAATCTTCTCTCAAATTGGTGGCTACTCCTAGTCGCTCCTCTGCAGCATGATGGCTTCGTTCTTATTTTTGAATGAATAGATTAGGTAGAGTCTAGGGTCATTTTTATAGAGTTTATGAACTGATTAGGACCATCGATGTTGCTTGGATTGATCGTAGCCATTCATTCGAAAGAGAGACCAATTAGAGCCTGCCACCTAGCCCTAATGACAAAGCAAGCTTCTGAAAATCGACCAAACACAGACCTGGCCAGCCAGGACTTGACCAGACCTGACCAGCAGGTCATTTTTGACCTGGGCGCACTTGGCAGGTGCGCCAGGTCAAAAATGTACTGGCGCACATCCCAAGTGCGCCAGTGCATTTTTGTTCTGGCGCACTTCCCAAGTGCGCCAGTGCATTCTGACCCGTTTTCCGGTTTTTCGCCCAACTTCGTTCGTCCATAACTTCTTCATACGATATCCGTTTTACGCAAACTCAGACTCTATCTCAAGCAGAATTCCGAGACGAACGCAATGGCGTATCCTGTTTCCCTTAATTCTTTGATTTAAAATTATTTATTGTTTAATTTATGAATTTCATAGTTATAAAATACATGGGGTGTTACATATGTTGTGTTTGTGTAACACTTGTTTATTATATACGTGAGTTATTCAGAAAGACCGGGTTTATCCCATTCTGAATAACTGATTCGATGTGGTGTCGAAAATGAAGACGGTGGTCGAAGACCGGAGTTCTTCACGTCGTTTGGGTGGTTACTGATGATCTTGATTGGGCTGTACACCCAAGAAGATGGAAATAGTTGGTGATCGTCCAGATGTACTTGGAGATCGATGGATATGCGGGGTACTAGGTGCCTCCGGTTTCGTTTAGACCCAGAACGAACTTGTAAATGGACTATGTGTCTGACATTGGATTTTATTCTGTGTGATTGATTTCTATTAAATATATATCTGTTTGGCAGCGGAGGATTTATTCTCTTGCTTAATGCCCTTCTCTGAGACGTACGAGCTCAGGGGTTATATATCGATGGATATCCAACGCATGGAGTGAATTGCCCATGTGGCACGCCTAAGTGGCAATATGAACGAGGCTTCTGTTGAAAAGCAAAGTCTTGTGGTTGATGATCTGTAACACCCCACGTCCATTAATGTCACTCACAAAGGGAATGCATTAACTTCCATGGAGGTTTTAAGTGAATATAGAACAGTAAAATTACAACAAGACAGATATAAAATAGTACTTGGAAATTCAAAAACTTTATTTCATTGTAGCAGAAGTCAAAACATGTTTGATTACATCATAACACCATATTCAATGTCAAGTACAATATCTATCTTGATAAAACAAGTACATAATCCCATTACATGAATAGCCATTAAAAAGAAAGATAACAAGCTGGACTTTACTTCAGCAGTCCAAGCTTTCCAGAAGATAAGCGATCCAACCAGACTCCACTAGAACTTGGCCCAACCTGCGGACCTGAAGGGAGAAAAAGGATGGAAAAGAGGGGGTCAGACATAAGTCTGGTGAATATGATAATTCTACAATACTATTACCAAAATAACTGGACTAAGGCATAAGCTGGAAAACAAGAAAATGTCTATGAAGAGCAGATTAAGGACATAGACAATTGCTAAAGGCAACGTTATAGGCGCTCCTAAATACTAAAGGATAAACACTATACTGCACCACACCAGTCACCCTAAAGCTTCATCCCACTTAGCTTCACTTAGAAACTTTCCCAATGGCTTTACGTACCCCTAGCTGACTACATAGGTGCCGCCTGCCCCTATCTCCACTAGGTGTACCCTACTTCCCATTATTCGATCGGCTCCCTAACTCGTAGATACCCGTGCTGGCCCCACAGTGGGGTGTATCACTCCCCTAAAGTGGCAACCTGATACAACGGACATGCACGGCTTATACCTACACGATGCAACAACGTCTTACCTACCAGCCCGGGTCCACACACGCATATGAAACCCGTTGGACTTGCGTTGCCACCGCTCCCTGTTTTGGCCTCTTATAGTAAAGCTCAGTATGCGTTTCCCGTCCTCGACTTGGGTCGAGCCCACAAAGATACGTTTTGGGATACTAGTTGAAATGGGCCCCCACTATTTACCACAAGCATTCCACCTAAGCTTGTCCCCATTAGTCCATCCCACTTAACCCACTTAGTCATGTTCATTTACATGTGTGTTTGGTTAAGTCTAATCGTATTTCAAATGCCTCTAAAGGCAACCACCAGATTCCTCATGCCACCCAAGGCACCTACTTAACCACCATGTCCCACCTTACATGATTATCTGGTTAAGTATTTCTTAGTTCATTAAGGCCATAACCTCATAAAGACCTCTCACATTAGACTGGCATTTATGGCAGCTGGATTTGCCGGGCGGGTCCGGGCAGTCTTACACCATAAAAGAGTCTAACCTCGTGTCTTTACAACTGTTATGCTTTAGTTTGGGCCTAGGACCTCTCACATTGGGCCGACATTTGTGACTACTGGATTTGCCGGGCGGGTCCGGGCAGGTTTACATCACAAACGGGTCCAACCTCGTGTCCTAAGCATTGATTATTAATAATAATCCACTTTCCCCCAATTTTAATAATTCCCTACTTGAATTATTAATTACTTCCAATTTTTAACAATGTCCATAATTGACTCAATTATGGACATCCATTCATGGTATGCAAAATCTTACAAAATTGCACCCAATTTATTAAATCCTAATATTACCCCTACCCCCCGTTTGAACGTTTATTCGCAAAATATATGTTAGACTCGAATAGCCTAACTCATAGCATAAAAGAGATTATCATAATAACAACATGTATATGTGACCAAATGAATCATAATAAGGGGTGAAACTTGCATATGTCCAACTTGCATAGATTATACATGTCATGGACCTAAAGGTGTCAACTTGTTCAAAATTCACCTAATATAATCTCAATCAATTTTCATAAACTTACATATGAACATGTGTGAATCAACATCATATAATTTTTTAACAACATGGTTTTATATGGGTACACCTAACTCAATAGGCAAATTCCCATAATCAAGTTTTATTTAATTATAGTTTCAAGTTTATAGGTACACCTAACCTAATAGGCAAATTCCCATAAACGAGATCCATTTAAATTAAGAAAAAAAAACATAACTTTAAGCGTGATCCAACAACATGATTTTTCAACATAATATAGCATGATTTATAACATGGCATAGTATGATAATATAACATAGCTTGACATGATTCTCAACATAGCATGACATAGCATAAGAGAATTTACAACATAGCATGACATAGCATATATAATTTACATCATACGACAACATAATAACATAATAAGAGATCCACAATATATAGAATTTACAATTACAAATCACATCACTTTCTTGTGATCCATTCATAACTGAGTCAAATTAGTTTGTAATAGTCTTGTGAGAATCATCATACTCACCAACAAAAGAAAAGGATTAGAGAAAGAGAGATCTTTTGATTTGATTTGTGTAGATTTAGTTGTAGATGATTAGGCTTCCTCTTCTTAGTTTGTGACGGCTACGCTGAACTCCATGGCAACAGCATGACGGTAGCTTCTCTAATTTTACAAGTGATTTAGGTTTAGGGTCTACCCACTTATTTATAGATTTTAGAATGCATTTAGGCCATTAGATTTAACCTAGAAATAACCGCAGCCGTTCAGACAAGATGGGGTTTATCTTGTCGACTCAGCGATGAGTCAGAAGTGACTCAGCAAACACTCAGCAATATATATATATATATATATATATATATATATATATATATATATATATATATATTCTACAATGTACACATTAGATACATCCCCCCCTTTTACACACTTATTATTGTTTTTATATATATATTAGATACATCCCCTCTCTTACACACTTATTAATATTTTTATATTCATATTAGATACATCCCCTCTCTTACACACTTATTAATATTATTATATTCGTATTAGATACATCCCCTCTCTTACACACTTATTAATATTATTATATTCATATTAGATACATCCCCTCTCTTACACACTTTTATATTCATATTAGATACATCCCCCCTCTTACACACTTATTAATATTTTAGCAACTTTAGTGTTAATAGAAAATTCGGGGTGTTACATTCTCCCCTCCTTTTAGGATTTCGTCCCCGAAATCTTCAAGTCTGGAAGAATGTATATCCTACCATCCAAACGTCCATCTACTCATCCATCATACACAGGCATCCATTGTCCTTACAGACTTCTAATGCTTTCATGTTTAAATGCACAGTGTGTGTATATGTCCGTATCTTATGCAAAATCAGGCGGTCCACTGATTCAGTTGACCTCCTTAATGCAACTATGATCGTGCCATGCATCCATTATGTATGCAAAAGATTCTTAATGCTACATAATACTTCTATATGCGTGCACAACCATCATCTGAATGCAGCATCCACATGATAATACAACCATCGTTCATCCATTTTACTAAATACATCCATATATATATGCAATATGCAATATGTAGTGACTGAGCCGATCTAGTGCCTAAAGTGTGTGTATATATGCATCCACGAGCAACCACTAGCAAACACTTGCATCCATTTTGCATCCATCATACATAACATGTCTCAAACACATGTTTCAACCATAGGATTATCCTAACTAAAGGTCAAAGATACTAATGAGAGGACATACTAAAGATAAGATAAGATAAGCTAAGTGATAAAGGAGAAATTAAAAGACATACCCTCAAAAAGAAAAGGGTACAACGAACGCATCTTCTCTTCTGTCTCCCAAGTTGCGTTGCTCTCATCATTTCCCCATTGCACTTTAACCAGTCTGACCTCTCGATTCCTCAACTTTTTGATCTCCGACCCAAGAATGCATGTAGGAGCTCGTCTAATTGTTGCATCACGCTCTATTTCCACCTCTTTAAGCAAGCTCGGCTCTACCACCTCCGCGGTCTTGTGCAAACACTTCCTCAAATGTGATACATGGAATACGTCGTGTACTCCACTAAGTTTCTCAGGCAACTCCACCCTATATGCCATCTTCCCAATCCTGTTTTTTACAGGAAACGGCCCTACAAACCTTGGTGCTAATTTCCCCACGGACCCAAAGCGAAAAACATTCTGTAACGGAGATACTTTGATAAAAACCATGTCCCCAATGTCAAACTCAAGATCTGTCCTCCTCTTATCAGCATACGATTTTTGCATATCTTGTGCTGCTTTCATCCTCCTTCGAATCAACTCAATCTTCTCTGAGGTTTCCCTAACCATATCGGGCCCAAGTAGGATTTTATCGGTAGATTCCCACCAACATGTAGGCGAACGGCAAGGCCTTCCATAAAGAGCTTCGAAAGGTGCCATGCCAATACTAGACTGAAAGCTATTATTATATGCGAATTCTACTAACGGAAGGTGCTCTTCCCATGTACCCCCAAAGTCTAGGATACAAAGCCTTAAAAGATCCTCTAGAATGCGATTCACCCTCTCGGTCTGGCCGTCTGTCTGAGGATGATATGCGGTGCTCAAACATAGCTGAGTCCCTACCGCCTCTTGTAAACTCTTCCAAAATTCGCTAGTAAAGATGGGGTCACGGTCGCTTACTATACTAGAAGGAATACCGTGCAAACGAACTATCTCCTTAATGTATACAGAAGCCAACCACGGAGCAGTCCTCTTACTTTTCACGGGAATAAAATGGGCGCTTTTAGTAAGTCTATCTACTATAACCCAAATCCCCGTGTTACCCTTCCTTGATCTTGGTAATCCATCCACAAAATCCATTGAGATTCTTTCCCATTTCCATAGTGGAACTTCTAATGGGTGAAGCAACCCACCGGGTTTCTTTTGTTCTGCTTTAACTCGTTGGCACACCAAGCATCTAGCGACATACTCGGCCACATCCTTTTTCATACCGGCCCAAAAGAAAACCCGCTTCATATCTTTGTACATCTTATCCCCGCCGGGATGAATGGTCATTTTTGAGCGATGAGCATCATCAAGAATGGCCTTCCTTAAGTCTTCGTCTTGCGGTACACAAAGTCTATTATCCCTTCGTAACCAACCCTTATCGTCTAGGGTATACCTACGAAGATGGCTTGACGACTCCCCCCTTTGAGCTTTTCTACTATCTCAACCAACCGTGGGTCGTCTCGCTGTGCCTCACCAACCCGTCCTAGAAGTGTAGGTCTAACCTCCAAGGATGCTAACAGACCGGGTACTAAGTCAACGGAGGGTCTAAAGTCAAACATAGAGATGAATTCTAAGCTTTGTCGTTCAACAAACAACGGACTCAAGGACAACCTTTTCCTACTTAAGGCATCTGCCACCACGTTACCCTTGCCTGGGGTATATGCTATTTCAAAATCGTAGGAGGCTAAGAATTCCATCCACCGTTGCTGCCTTAAATTCAAATCCTTCTGAGAGAATAAGTATTTTAATGATTTGTGGTCAGTGAACAGTTCGAATTTCTCACCAAGAAGATAGTGACGCCAAGACTTAAGCGCGAAAACAATTGCGGCTAGCTCTAAGTCATGCGTGGGGTAATTCTTTTCATGAACCCTCAACTGCCTTCCACCATAGGCTATTACTCTTCCCTCTTGCATGAGGACCGCGCCAAGTCCCGTCCCACAAGCATCAGTATAGATGGTAAACGGTTTATTCCCGTCTGGCAGCACTAAGACTGGGGCTGAAGTTAAGGCTCTCTTTAAACGTTGGAACGCATCATCGCAATCTTTGTCCCACGTAAAAACCAGGTTCTTCTTCGTTAACCGTGTTAATGGAGCTGATATTTTTGCGAAGTCTTTGATAAACTTCCTATAATAGCCAGCCAACCCCAAGAAACTTCTTACTTCGGTTGCATCTTTAGGGACCTTCCAATCTTGGATGGCCACCACCTTTGCGGGATCCACTGCTATCCCTTCTTTGGAAACCACGTGCCCTAAGAACCGTACTTCCTTCCTCCAGAAGTGACACTTAGAAAATTTTGCCTTAAGGTTATGTGCTCGAAGGGTTTCCAACACTTCCCTAAGATGTAGGGAGTGCTCTTCTTTATTCTTAGAAAAGACTAAGATGTCATCCACAAAGACTACCACGAATTTGTTAAGGTATTCCCTAAACACCCTACTCATCAAATCAACAAAATATGCAGGGGCGTTTGTCAAACCAAAGGGCATCACTAGCCATTCATAGAATCCGTCAGGAGTCCTAAAAGCAGTCTTATCTATACTATCCTCAGCCACTCTCAGTTGATGAAAGCCAGTGGCTAAGTCCAACTGCGAAAACACTGAGGCGCCAACTAACTGATCAAAGAGATCGTCAATCCTCGGTAGTGGGTGTCGGTTCTTTTTAGTAAGCTTGTTTAGTTCTCTATAGTCCATACAAAGTCTAAGAGACCCATCCGCCTTTGTGGCAAAAACTACTGGAGCACCCCACTCCGATATACTACGTCTTATGAACCCCTTCGCAAGCAACTCCTTTACTTGCTTATTGAGTTCCCTCCTTTCACGAGGAGCCATGTGGCGCACTGGCAAAGATACGGGTTTAGCATTATCCACAAGATAAATTCGAAAGTCTATCTCCCGCTTTGGAGGTAAGCCCTTCACCTCCTCAAACACATCCGGATATTCCCGGACCACTTCTATCGATCGCAGGTTCTCTACAGACGCGTCAAGCGATTCAAGATAACTTAGCATAACGGAATTTATGGGATTACAAAAGATGTCGAGAGCATTACCAAGGCGAGTCACAAGCCTAACTACTCTCCTTTCACAATCAAGCAGCTAAACGGACTTTCCTCCCATCTTCCACTTCAAAGATATCCAACAATTCCTCAGTCTCCTTAAGCCAATCTCTGGCCTCCACAAACGTCTCAGTCCCTTGAAAAGTTTTTCCTCCCATAGCCTTGAATTCCTTGCACGTCTTTGCAAAAGTGTCAACACGAGGAGGAGGAGGAGGAGGAATGGGTGCAACTAGGGGTGGAGGAGTATCCGCTGGGCCTGCAGTGGTGGCCCTAGCCTCCAAGTATCTCCTAAACCACCCTGGAATCGTCACACCTTCTGGGAGATTAAGATCTTCAGCCATGCCGAAACGAAAAAGGAAAGATTCAAAATGGAGAATTCGAAAGATAAAGATAAGGATATGGCTATTTGGGATTATGTTTTTCATAAAAACTCTCTTTAAATAACATGTTTTTTTTTTGAACGCACTTCTTCCAAAAATACTTTAGAAAAAAAATATTTTTCTAAAAAAAAATTTATATGTTCTGGTAACCTTATGCTCTGACACCACGTGTAACACCCCCACGTCCATTAATGTCACTCACAAAGGGAATGCATTAACTTCCATGGAGGTTTTAAGTGAATATAGAACAGTAAAATTACAACAAGACAGATATAAAATAGTACTTGGAAATTCAAAAACTTTATTTCATTGTAGCAGAAGTCAAAACATGTTTGATTACATCATAACACCATATTCAATGTCAAGTACAATATCTATCTTGATAAAACAAGTACATAATCCCATTACATGAATAGCCATTAAAAAGAAAGATAACAAGCTGGACTTTACTTCAGCAGTCCAAGCTTTCCAGAAGATAAGCGATCCAACTAGACTCCACTAGAACTTGGCCCAACCTGTGGACCTGAAGGGAGAAAAAGGATGGAAAAGAGGGGGTCAGACATAAGTCTGGTGAATATGATAATTCTACAATACTATTACCAAAATAACTGGACTAAGGCATAAGCTGGAAAACAAGAAAATGTCTATGAAGAGCAGATTAAGGACATAGACAATCGCTAAAGGCAACGTTATAGGCACTCCTAAATACTAAAGGATAAACACTATACTGCACCACACCAGTCACCCTAAAGATTCATCCCACTTAGCTTCACTTAGAAACTTTCCCAATGGCTTTACGTACCCCTAGCTGACTACATAGGTGCCGCCTGCCCCTATCTCCACTAGGTGTACCCTACTTCCCATTATTCGATCGGCTCCCTAACTCGTAGATACCCGTGCTGGCCCCACAGTGGGGTGTATCACTCCCCTAAAGTGGCAACCTGATACAACGGACATGCACGGCTTATACCTACACGATGCAACAACGTCTTACCTACCAGCCCGGGTCCACACACGCATATGAAACCCGTTGGACTTGCGTTGCCACCGCTCCCTGTTTTGGCCTCTTATAGTCAAGCTCAGTATGCGTGTCCCGTCCTCGACTTGGGTCGAGCCCACAAAGATACGTTTTGGGATACTGGTTGAAATGCGCCCCCACTATTTACCACAAGCATTCCACCTAAGCTTGTCCCCATTAGTCCATCCCACTTAACCCACTTAGTCATGTTCATTTACATGTGTGTTTGGTTAAGTCTAATCGTATTTCAAATGCCTCTAAAGGCAACCACCAGATTCCTCATGCCACCCAAGGCACCTACTTAACCCCCATGTCCCACCTTACATGATTATCTGGTTAAGTATTTCTTAGTTCATTAAGGCCATAACCTCATAAAGACCTCTCACATTAGACTGGCATTTATGGCAGCTGGATTTGCCGGGCGGGTCCGGGCAGTCTTACACCATAAAAGAGTCTAACCTCGTGTCTTTACAACTGTTATGCTTTAGTTTGGGCCTAGGACCTATCACATTGGGCCGACATTTGTGACTACTGGATTTGCCGGGCGGGTCCGGGCAGGTTTACATCACAAACGGGTCCAACTTCGTGTCCTAAGCATTGATTATTAATAATAATCCACTTTCCCCCAATTTTAATAATTCCCTACTTGAATTATTAATTACTTCCAATTTTTAACAATGTCCATAATTGACTCAATTATGGACATCCATTCATGGTATGCAAAATCTTACAAAATTGCACCCAATTTATTAATTCCTAATATTACCCCTACCCCCCCGTTTGAACGTTTATTCGCAAAATATATGTTAGACTTGAATAGCCTAACTCATAGCATAAAAGAGATTATCATAATAACAACATGTATATGTGACCAAATGAATCATAATAAGGGGTGAAACTTGCATATGTCCAACTTGCATAGATTATACATGTCATGGACCTAAAGGTGTCAACTTGTTTAAAATTCACCTAATATAATCTCAATCAATTTTCATAAACTTACATATGAACATGTGTGAATCAACATCATCTAATTTTTTAACAACATGGTTTTATATGGGTATACCTAACTCAATAGGCAAATTCCCATAATCAAGTTTTATTTAATTATAGTTTCAAGTTTATGGGTACACCTAACCTAATAGGCAAATTCCCATAAACGAGATCCATTTAAATTAAGAAAAAAAAACATAACTTTAAGCATGATCCAACAACATGATTTTTCAACATAATATAGCATGATTTATAACATGGCATAGTATGATAATATAACATAGCTTGGCATGATTCTCAACATAGCACGACATAGCATAAGAGAATTTACAACATCGCATGACATAGCATATATAATTTACATCATACGACAACATAATAACATAATAAGAGATCCACAATATATAGAATTTACAATTACAAATCACATCACTTTCTTGTGATCCATTCATAACTGAGTCAAATTAGTTTGTAATAGTCTTGTGAGAATCATCATACTCACCAACAAAAGAAAAGGATTAGAGAAAGAGAGATCTTTTGATTTGATTTGTGTAGATTTAGTTGTAGATGATTAGGCTTCCTCTTCTTAGTTTGTGACGGCTACGCTGAACTCCATGGCAGCAGCATGACGGTAGCTTCTCTAATTTTACAAGTGATTTAGGTTTAGGGTCTACCCACTTATTTATAGATTTTAGAATGCATTTAGGCCATTAGATTTAACCTAGAAATAACCGCAGCCGTTCAGACAAGATGGGGTTTATCTTGTTGACTCAGCAATGAGTCAGAAGTGACTCAGCAAACACTCATCAATATATATATATATATATATATATATATATATATATATTCTACAGTGTACACATTAGATACATCCCCCCCCCTTTTACACACTTATTATTGTTTTTATATACATATTAGATACATCCCCTCTCTTACACACTTATTAATATTTTTATATTCATATTAGATACATCCCCTTTCTTACACACTTATTAATATTATTATATTCATATTAGATACATCCCCTCTCTTACACACTTATTAATATTATTATATTCATATTAGATACATCCCCTCTCTTACACACTTTTATATTCATATTAGATACATCCCCCCTCTTACACACTTATTAATATTTTAGCAACTTTAGTGTTAATAGAAAATTCGGGGTGTTACATTATCAAAGCACCGCCTGTGTGGCATAGCTTTGTGTAACGTGAATTCGCGAGCCTCACACCCCAGTTGTGAACCAGAAACGGGAGAGGACCTCAGGGAGGGCATGCGTTTCCTTCTAGCTGGAAGTGGCGTTAGTGGTTTTACACGCCCTGACGAGTTTGACTTATGTGGTTGTTGCTGTTGCGAGGCGCCTCGGTTAGATCGGACGATCCGGGTCCGATGGAGTCATTCGTTGGCTCATTTACGCCCCATAGGGCGGGGAGACGCAGTGTTCAGGCATTTTAATCCAGATCGGTGGACCGACCCTGACGATCCAAGGCTTGTCTGCGCGCTTGCCTGAGACATGGGCTAGATTGTCTCGAATCGGTAGAGGATGATCCTTGGCCTCGGTTCATAGATGGAAACCCAATTTCCAAATACGTGACTTTGCGGTTTTGATTGTAGAGCCTAGTATTGGCGACATAGTAGCATGGGATGCTATGCCGCCTATGATTGATATTTATGATTGAAATTGTTTTGACACTATACACTTATAGTACTATCAAAATAATCGGTTTTAAACGTATCAAGCATTCTTTGGCTATTATAAGGTAGAAACCCTATCCTCTGGCTTGCGTTGCATTGTGTGATGGGACCTGGGTCTTATAATATCTTCATTTTTCTTTATTTAGCATTGCTTTGTTTGTTTATGCACTGGTATTCTTGGGAGGAAACCCGTTCCGTGTTATACGGCGTGGTCCCTTGATTTACCTAACTTTAAAATAAAGATTAATAATTGTTTTCAGTTCTCACACCAGTCCCATGACTGACCTGGAGTTTATTGTTTTAACCTAAACTCTGGGTGCCCTTATTTTGACACGGGCAGCTAGTAGTTTTGGTTTTGTAGATTTATATTCACAGGATCCTGATTTACAGCTGGAATGATACTCGGAAATCTTTGTATCCGCGTATTACTTCTAGTTGTGTATTGTATTATTTTCCGCTGCTATATAATTTATTGTAATCTCTGATAGTTTCTGTGTAATATTTATTTATACTCTGTAAATTCTTGTATTCTGATGGAATTGTTGTAATAAGCAATGAAATGTTCTTCTGTCTGCGTTCTATTTTGTCGTGTTCTCAAAACAATCAGGCATTTCGAACGTTCTTGATCGGTTTAGCGACTGATTTGGATCGAGCGAAATTCCTTTTCATCACATAGGGGTATTACCCTAAAATTAACAATTATTGGGTTCAAAAAGGAGTTTGACATCATGGGTATTTAAATTAAGGGATACCAGTGTAAATAAAATAAAATGTAAATTATTATTAAATTTAGTTACTTCATTCTTAAGCATATGAAGTACACGGCTAAATCTTCTCCTACGTATAACCTATATGTACCATACGCAGCTTAATTCCTTAATGACCAAGTATTCTTCCTGTATAAAAGTGTGATATCCTTTCCCATTTTTAATTTACAATTCCTTTCTTCTTCAAATGGATCGAGAGCTCCAGGAAGAATCAAATAGAAAGGCCGCTCCTCATAATTTCAACTGTCAAAAGAAAACACCGTTCCTTCTCAAATAAAAACCCGAAATATCCTCTTTTGAAAATAAATAATAATTCAACGGAAACCCTTAAAATTTCAAAGAAATCAGCTTCGAATTACTGTCGAGGAGAGCTACCGTCCTATAACTATCCTTCCGGGTTCGATCGCGTTTACAACGCTGCAGCTTTACCAACGACGATTAGATCTTTGAATCTCGTGAGGCCGAGTTCTTCTGTGAGGTCGATGTTGAACAACTGGAAGTGGGGGCTGGCATTCGAAATTGATTAGGGCTTTTGATTTTTGGGGATTTCAGTTGTCAATGACGATGGGGCGGTGAGGTCAGAAGGTTGCGACATTAACTGGGGCAAATTTTAGAAGTTGCGATGGAGCTTCTGTGAGTTCTTCTGTGAGGCCGAGTTCTTCGAATCTCATGAGACAAGTATAGGTAAGTGGTGCGATGAGGTAATCTGGCATTATCAACAGGTATGGTTTAAGGTGCGGAAATGGCAGTAGTATTACTGTGTCGTGCAATTTAAAAAGTGGAAGAAAGGATTAGCAGAGCCGAGATAGTGTTTAGTGCTGGAAGCAAAACTGGGTTATTGGTTTCATAGTGGAGTTTGGGAAGGTTCAGATCTGGTGTGTAAGGATTGTTGTGTAGTAATCGATCTGATTATTAGGAAGGGGACTAGAAGAACAGAGTCTAATTAAGGTAAAATAAATTTATCAATTTATTTATTTTAACAGATTAATGACTATTTAAAATCGTATCTAATTTTAATGCATATATATATATATTTCGTATACAATTCCAGAATCAAACGAAACCAATTACGGTGGATTCGAATTAGCAAAAGCTATACATACATATTATTTTGAAGTGAATTGAAATCAACCATAGTTGGATAGAATTTAATTTAAATTGAATGATATTCGATTTAATTTAAATTGGATACTCAGCAAATAAAAACCCTGGTGAGTAAATCTCACTCACCGCTTTATTTTAGAATTATTTTTATTCGTTAAAAATAATTGATTGTTGTTGCTTGCTTGAATGCTGTCTGATTGATTTAAATATATTAGTTTTTGAGGGTTGACTATTATATATATATTGGGTTGATGATTGGTTGGATTCCCGCAGTATCATTAGCGGATGCCCGTAGTTTCATAGCGGATGATTACCCTATGCGCCCCACGCTATGATAGTGGATGACCTTCATACCGCGATATCCTGCCTCGAAGCAGGATGGGTATTACTATGTTAACTAATGTCTGTGGATGCAGGGAAACAGGTTGGAGGAATCCGATTGGATTCCTCAAAAATATATTATCTGTTTGTTTATTTATTTGCATATATACTGTCATATATGATGTGTTAGAAAAATAAATATTTTTTTCTTTGTGTGTTTAAATATCACTGGGGCCTAAGTGTTGATATTTAAAAATATCATGAAAAAGGATATTTGAGATTTAAAAAGAAAATTTCTATTTTTCTAAAATAGAATTTGAAATTTGAATATATAAGATTCAAATAGAATGGAATTTGAAATTCGAATAGAATAAAAATATTAACTTGTTTTGAATATATATAAAACAAGTATGGAATTTATAAACTTTGTTTATAAATCAAAATGTGGGATTTGAATTGAATTTATAAACTTTGTTTATAAATCAAAATGTGGGATTTGAATTGAATTTATAAACTTTGTTTATAAATCAAAATGTGGGATTTGAATTTATAAACTTTGTTTATAAATATATAATGGGGGATTTTAAATGAAGTTATAAACGATGTTTATAAATAAGGCATAGAATTGAAATGAATTTGAATATAGAAATTCAAATAGGATTTATAATACAGAATTTGAATATAGAAATTTATATAGATTTCAGTTAGAAGTGAGACGAAATTTGAATATAGAATTCAAATTAGTTAATAAACAAGTTAAAATATATTTGAACATGTTATGTTCAAATATAAAAGTGAAATAGACTAAAGAGTTAATTAACAAATTAATTAACGAATTGAGTAAACGATAGGGTATAGTTGAAATAAATTGGACAGGTATAGATATACAGGAGACAGGTTTGGAATAAAGTATAGAAGTGATATAAATAGAATGCCCGACAAAAAGGTAAGTATTTAATTCATATATGAGATTTTATGCGCCGTATCGGCTAGTCGCTTGGCTTTTTCTTTTTCTTTTTGGATTGGTAAGGGCCATGGGAGGCTATAAGAAATATGCCGAAGCTCCCGGTACAAAGGAGGTTATGGCGAATTTTTCCGGGAATTTAAGGAGTTAGAATATTTTTAAGATAATTTGATAGTTAGAAATCAAAGTATCGATATATATAGAAGTCGATAAGGAAAACGAACTTAGAAATAGAATAGTATAATCAAAAAGGAAGTATAAGAATAAAATCTTGTAAGAATAGAAAGAGAAGGTGTATACGTGTTTAAAAGTGAAGAAGTAATTGTGTGGTATTGATTATTCGAGTAAGTAGTCTTATCTGTTTTGACGTTATAAATGTTATTCAGTCAAGGTCTGAGAGGTAGTTATACCCCAACTTGATTGATTTCATTATTAACAAATAAATAGTAAGATTTTAGGCTCGAAGATCAATGTTGAATAAGAGTTAGTGAATATAGTATTTGGGTGGTCGTAACGATGTTTTACACAACATCTGTTTTAACCCAAATAAGGGTAAGCTGGGAAATAGAATAATAAATATTTCCTAAGTATAGGAATAAACGAGATTGGAAAAGAGATAAGTAATTGGAATATTTTCCAATTATAAATAGAATATATTTTCTAAATTTTAGAAAATAAAGGAAGGCGATATTCGGAAATGTTTTCCAAATAACGTAAAAGGCCAATATCGTTATTGAAAATATTTGGTTAACAAATATTGATAAAGAAATAGAGAAGTGATTTAATTAATGGAATATTAATTAAGGGCTCAGTAATTAGTTGTTAATTGGATGAACACTTGTTTTCTTCGATAGTTAAATCATCTTCTATCGAAACACTTGTTTTTATTCGATAGTTAAATCACAGACTATCGAAGTTTTTGACCATCGTTGTCAATATGGAGAGACCGGTGGGATTATTATCCGAAGAACCACTCCGTATTGGCAGTAGCGTTGCGAATCAGATTATATGAAGATAATCGAAGACAGAGTAGAGTGCAAGGACTTTTTCTATTAATAGAAATAGTACCTTCGGTTCATCCTGTTCCTGGGTGACTTATATGGATAAATGTCTGACAGAGTATTTCCAGAAATGTCACGTACATTGATTTCTTCAACCGTACCAAGAGTGGAAGCGGAGAAGGAAACTTCTTTAGCTAACACATAATGTACTGTTGTAGACGTTAATTAGTGATTTTCGATGGATCTGACAATGTAGCATTCAAAGTGAGTCTGATGTGATGATAAAGCGTAACCTCAAGCCTCATCAACCGGTAAATGACAGAAATCGGGCAGGCAGCATGGCTATGTAGGTCGCACCTATTAGGGTGTATAATCACCTGATCTAGATTTTCATTTACTTCTAAAAATCTATTGTCGATGCTGTCCCATTCGGGAAACGGTTGCTGATCCCAACCGTTGGTGATATACATTCGATACACTCAAGCGAAATGAGTGGTCGGTCATGTGTGGCTGAGTTGCAAGATGTTCTTGTTGAACTCGGTGTATTCTCCTCTAGAGATATACCAGCGGAAGGTGGTTCCATACCTTGTCATAGTTGGAAATCCATTACCCAATAAGTGCTTGCAGTTTTGATTGAATATATATATGGAACGTGAGATGCAAACGTTCCACTAGATTGTTATTTACTTGATTTAGACAATATTATAATATCAAAAGAGTTTCGATATAAAGATTATCATTCCTTTCAAAAGGGTTTTGAAAGTTAAATCAAGTGTTTGGATTCTCATAAGGGAAAAACCTGTTCCGTGTTATACAGCGTGGTCTTATGAGATATCATTTAGTTTCTGAAACTGTTTTAAACTGTTTACTCATACCAGTCCCATGACTGACCCGGAGTTTATTTTATTTTGTTCTACATAAACTCTTGGGTGCCTAAATTTGTACGGGCAGTCAAGTAGTTCAGGATTTTTCAGATCTATCTAAAGGAGCTTGGAGCAGGAGGCTTCAGCATTAGTTATATAGAGTTTTGTTCCGCTGTGTTGTAAGTGATGTACTCTGATAAGTGTATGTTATACAGTTAAGATTTTGTATTTCAAAGATATGATATATTATATTTTGTTCCGCTGCGATGTGAGATTCTGTGTTGTTGTTTCTGTTCTTCTTCTATCTTTTTCTTCTAAAAAAAATGTTTCGTATTTTCGTGATATTTAGGTTGGACGTATGATGTATATAGTCAACTCTGATATTATGAAATTGCGGGTCATTACAGCGTGCATCTTCTTCCAACTCCCTACCACTTGTCGTTCGTACGAGGTACTCCTCTTTTCCGTAGTACTCAATTGTTTCTGTAATATAACTAACTGCCATTTTTTAACTATGCTTTCCATTTACATTACGTTACTGTTTTCCACTGGTCTCTTTTTAACACTAATGTCATCTGCTAATGGGATGTAGAAAATTTTGAAGAGGAATAACACAACCCTTAGTATTCCCAGTAGATTCAATTAATATTTTTTTCTGGATTGAATTAGAGATCCAATTGAAGAATCTGAAAATTGGTGGATGGATGCTGATAACGATTTGGGGTAATTCTCATACTATCCATTCGAAGGTTCAGTTTGTTCCAAATTTTGGATCGAATTACAGATTTAATCGATGAATATAAAATTTGGTGGATACATGTAATGACCCGCATTGGCAAAGGTATTATAATTAATTTATTTAATTATATAAATAGTGATATAGTGAATTAAATGGTCGTGGAATTAAATAATGGTGAATATTTAATTAAAATAATAAATTAAATAATATATTTAATTCTGAAATAATCAGAATTAGTGAACTGGCAATATAATGTGAACTAAGCAATTCAAAATATATATAATTCAGTTTAGAGTTGAATTATATTAACGAATATATTATTTGAACAACAGTTTGAACGTATAATTATATTATAATTAAAATCGAGCTCGAAATGGCGCTGTAGTTCGTAAATTGGCGATTTGAACTTCAACTGAATGTACAGGATTTGTTTTAAATCGGATTTCTGTGAAACAAGAAACGTTGGGAGCTGGTGGAGTATATCTTTCTAGTGGAAGAGAAAAATCGGGATTTCGTCGGATAGATTTTGATTTACGTCCAAATCAAATTTTAGAAAAGTCATTGTGGAATTCCTTTATAATTTATAAAGAAATTATTTATATTTTTAAAAGGAATTTCAATATAAATCGAATATCGGGTTGACCCAGAAGTGAATATCAAGTTAGAAATTCATATAGGAATATTCTAGAGCTGTATGGTATTCCACTGTGAATATGGACGATAATATTTATTTATAAATATTTAATTTAATTATATTTAAATATATTTATATATTTAAATGGGTCATCCAGAGCTTTAAAAATAGCCACTTTTGCAAACGAAGTCGGAATTCGACGAAACTAATTTTGTTAGATCCGCAATGTCAAATAGTTGCTAGATGTCAGTTTCCGTGATTTTTAGAGTCACTGTGTGGTCGTATGGATTTTTAGAGTGAAAAACAGTCAGTATTTCGACGGTTAAAAATACGTTGCGTGAGCATACGAAGTCGGAATTCGACGAAACCAGTTTCGTTGGGACCGTAATGCCTAACTCTAGCTGCATGTCCAGTTTCGTGATTTTTGGGTATCATGTGTGGCCACACGAATTTTTAGAAAGGAAGAACGAATATAAAATAATAAAAGAAAATATCTAAACAAAATATCTAGATATTTTGTCTTCCTATAAATACCTATACTTACTCCTTTAAACCGTAGTTTCACTTTTCTGTAGTCAAAGGAAAATTGCGCCGTATGTTTTCTCTCTTCCAGTAAAATAAACGTGGAAAACAAAGTTTCAAAAATCCAAACAAATTCATAGAAATTCCTACAAATCAAAACTCAAGTATTTTCGAACTCCTGGAGAGATGCTCTTCGATTCTATACCACATTTGTTGGGATCGAACCTCAATTCCTGATGCTGGTTTTATCACAGCGCAACTAAGGTTGGGTATTTTGATTAAATGGGAGGATCGAAGGGTTTGTTGTGGGTTTATCTGAGTTCGTCGTCGGAAACCGCACCTAGGTGGCGGAAATTGGTGGAGTTCGGTGGATTGTGTGTCGATGGTGGTCAGAGGGTTACCAGGTTCAAACGAGAACCACTGACGTCGAGTGTGAAGTACTTGGTACTGGCGGACAGAGATGTTGATGGAGATGGAAATGGTATTGCTCGTTGGGGTTATCGATGAAGAATTTGGTGGAGTTAGGGATCGATATTGGGTCCTGGGAAGTTATTTTGAAGAACTGGAGTTCGGAGCAGACCATGTCGAGGAAGAAAGGGGTATTTCATTTCGGGTCTGGTTGGTGGAAGTAAATGTGGGCTGAAGATTTCAGTTAAGGCCCAATACATATTAATTTGAAGTTTATATTAAATTTTAATAGTGTACTAACTTGTGAATGGTATAACTTCACCATACGGTATCGGAATTGGACAAAACTGGATCTGTTAGGATCGTATGGACGACGGTTACACAACAGAACTGACGGGGAGTGGAGTGGAGCTCGTTTGAATTTAGGGAGAAATAAATTGTTTGATTCAGATCAAATAACAGTTTATTGTTCTTTAACGATGAACTGCCAAAGTGAGTAAAACTCACTAACTCTGAACAGTTTATAATTTCATGATGTATTTTTAGAACTGTTAAATATTGTCTGTTTGATTGTGTGTTGACCGTTGATTGAACTACTAGTCAGTTAGTGGAAATTTTATATGTATATATATATAAACCGTTAAATAGTTATATGTTGATTCTGCTATCAGAATATTTCATATCAAAGTGAAATCGATGTTGATCGTATTGTCTAACATCTGTGATGCAGGGAAACAGGTTGGAGGAATCCAACTGGATTTCTCAACATTTATATTACTGTGATATATAATGTGATGTATAATCCGACGTTGATTATGAGTGTTTGGACGATATTTATCGTTGTTATATGGTGTGTTAATTACCATAAGAAATACCAGAATGTGATAAAGGGATTTTCAAAGTATATTTTGAAAATAATTTATTTATGTAAAATCAATGGATTTTATATTATAAAAGAAAAAGGATTTTGAATAAAAGAATTATATTTGTAAATCAAATATGAAAGAATTATATTTGTAAATCAAATATAAAGGAATTATATTTGTTTATCAAATAAAAAGGGATTTATTGTTAAACAGATATACAGGAGATATATTTGTGAAATCAAATATAAAGGAAAGTATTTGTAAAACACTATATATAAAGGAAAATATTATCAAAACAAATAGAAAGAGGGATATTTGTAAACCATTTACAAATAGATATAAAAGGATTTATTTATTTAGGAAATAAATAAAGGTAAAAGAATTTATTATTTAGGGTATAAATAAAGTTAAATGATTTATTTATTTAGGGAATAAATAGAATAAAGGAATATTTATTGTTAAACAAATAGGATTTAATCAAAGTGGATTAGTTGAGTTAAACTAAGTGAATTGGTTAAGTAAACAAAGTGGATTAGTTGAGTTAAACTAAGTGAATTGGTTAATAAACAAAGTGAATTAGTTGAGTCAAACTAAGTAATTTGGTTAAGTTAATCAAAGTGGATTAGTTAAGTTAAATCAAAGAGAATTTGGTTAAGTTAAACAAAGTGAACAAGTCGAGTTAATCAAAGTGATTAGTTCAGTTAAATCGAGATAAGCAAAATCAATTGAGGTTAATCGAGTTGAATTAGTCAGTCGAGTTAATAAATTGAGTTAGTCAAATGTAACGACCCAGAAAATCTGAACCAATTAAAAAAAATTAAATTGGCTAAAATAATGGATTTTAAATATTTAAAATAAATATTTTGAATAATGGCGATGAAAACTGAGTTTGAATCGACAATTGAAAACGAATATAATTAATTATAATTATAAACAAGGCCTGAAATGGCGCTGCAGTTTCAAAAATTGAATTCAAACTTTGTCGGACTGTACCGGGTGCAAAACAATCCGGATTTTAGTGAAACCAAAAATATTTAAATCTGTTAGTGAATACCTTTCTAACGAATCTGAAAAATCGAAATTTGATAGCGGGAATCAAAAGATATGTCCAGTTGAAAATTCTGAATAGTCGCTATGGAATTCAGGCCCTTAAAAATGAACATTTTGCAAACGACCTCGGATTTCGACGAAACCACTTTTGTTGGATCCGTGATGTCAAATTATTGCTAGGTTTCAAATTTCATAATTTTTCGAATCAATATGTGGGCGTGGCAAAGGAAAACGCGGTTGACCAGTTTCAATTGATTTTAATCGACTGGAAAATGGCCATTTTTCCAATGGTCTCAGAATTCGATGAAACTAGTTTTGTTAGGACCGTATCGTCAATACGAAGTTAGAAAATATTTTTCTGAAATTTTTCGAGTCCGTATGTGACCTCGGTAAATTGAAATGTACGTTTAAAATTCAATATAATGATTTAAATGTAAATTCAACGGAAACTATTCGAAACAATCGAATCAGCTTACGATACATATCCCATTGTGTTCGGAATGAAGGTAAAAACGCTATGGACCACAGGCGGTGGGCCTCGTTTAGAGGTCGTATGAAAAAGTTGTTTTTGAAAATAAATTAATTAAATAAATTAAAAATAAAATATCTTTTCCTCTCCCCTTAACCCGCTCAGCCTTCCCTCTTTCATTCGATCAAAATAAAATTAAACAAAAATAAGAGAAAAAAACCCCGACGCCTCTTTCATCTCGACAAACCCTGTCGCGCCGCCGCCTAGACTGGCGACCCCCTCCTCGTCGAGCCACCCCTACCCTTTCCTTCTCCGCGAGCGCCACCCTCTCCCCTCGTCTTCGTTCGAGCAGCGTGAACCACGCCCAAAACCCTGGCTCCAGCACTCCGTACCCAATCCGCCGAGCTCCGCCCACCGGACGACCCACACGCTTGCGCCTCCACCCGCGACCGCCAACTCCAGTCGAGACCCCCCCCCCCCCCCCCGACGTGATAAACAGTGGAAAAGGAAAAAAAGGGTAATTATAAATAATTTATTTATTTATTTGTCTTTGTTTATATAATGTAATTAGTTTAGTTAATCTACTAATTTAGCATAGTTTTGAAATGAAATTAACATTCCTTTTAAACTAGCAAAGTTAGATTTTTAAAATAGCAAAGTTAGATTTTTAAAATAGCAAAGTTAGATTTTTAAAATAGCAAACTTAGATTGTTAAATGTATGAGAGGATAATAAAATTATGATTTTTATATAAGGAAGAGGTAGAAAAAGATTTTTATTCAATTAAAAATATGATTTTCATATTTTTAAAGTATTAAAAATATAGTCTTTACTATATAGCGATTATAAAAATATGATTTTTATATTTTTAAAGTATTAAAAATATAATCTTTATTATGTAAATGATATAAAAATATGATTTTTACATACTAGGAACGATAAAAATGTAATCTTTATGAGATAGAGAATATAAAGATAGCATCTTTATATGTGTAGCAAAATAAATATGTGATTTTTACATCGATATTTTTGAAAAGGTTCGATCTTTATATTTGAAAAGGTTCGATCTTTATATTTGAAAGGGTTCGATCTTTATATTTGAAAAGGTAAAATCTTTATATGAAGAATAGCGGGATAAAAGTAAAATTTTATCCATATAGCGTGAAAGTAAAAATATGGCTTTTATATATTGGATAGCAATATAAAAATGTGATTTTTATATATATAGTGGCTACGGGCAACGAAAGCGACAAAGGCGAGAACGGTGAAGATTTATGCAAAGAAGAGTCGTGGGATTGAGTTAGCTATTCAGTGAGAATTTCTCACTCTTCAATTTCTTTTTATATATATATATATATATATATATATATATATATATATATATATATATATGTGTGTGTTGAAATAAAAGTGAATTGCTATATATATATAATATATATATATATATACGCCCCTCGTCCACAAACCATGGACGATATTTATTGGTTGAAATTGGGTGAAAATTGATTGATAGCGAATGATTGTTTGGGATTGTTTATGGTTGATATTGATTGATTGAGGTTGAAAAATACCCGTTTGTGGTTGAGAAATATTTGGTTGAAACCACATAGGATTAGTTTGTGGAAATGAAATAAATATATATACATGCCGCCTGCGTGCGAACTAGATGCATGATCCCCATTGTCAAAAACCGCGAGGTTTTAAGGTAGAGCGAGGAGCCGTACTAGGGACGGTCCCGGTTTTAACTACCCTGCCGTTATGCTGCCGAAATTTTGAATAATATTCGTGTGTTTGAATTATTTTCATTTGCTTAAACTATATTTATTCATTGAATAGAAAACCATTCATGTGTTGAATGGTATTCGCGTTTTAAATATAAAAATCACATTTTTATCTATATATAGGAACTATAGAAAACCTTCATGTGTTGAATCGATATTCATTCGTTGATTTGAAATTCATGTGTTGAATGGTATTCATATTTTGAAATAAATTGTTTGATAATAAAAATCACCTTTTATCGACTATATGAACTGTGTAAAATAATCTCGTTTTGAAAGAAATTGTTTTATAAGAAAAATCCTATTTTTATCACCAATATGAAATATATAAAATAATAGTGTTTTGAAATGAGTTGTTTTACAATAAAAATCACATTTTTATTATATGCATTAATCGTTGAAATGTGAAGTGTTAAAAATAGCCACTTGTTCAAATAAATATATATGAGTTGAAATATTCATTAATTAGCTAATGACATGATTTGTACCTATGTATGTAACATTAGAATGAATGGTGTTTTTAAACCAAATAGAAATCAAATATGAAGTTGAATAGAAAATGATAAATGATAAGAACTATATATATGTACATGCATATTCATTGAACAGGTTATAGCAAAGGGGCTAGAGAAGAGGAATAAAATTTTGTGCCCGACAAATAGGTACACATTTACTGTTTTGTTTGGGTGATGATTTTATGAGCCTGTTGGCTAGCCGCATGGCTTTTTTCTTTTTCTTTTGAGATTAGAAGGACCGGGAAAGCTATTTGCGATTTCCCGATGCTCCCGGTGCAAGGGAGGTTATGGCAAAATTTTCCAAAATTTTAAGGCGTTAGTGAAATATTTGAAGTGAAAACGATATTGAAATCATTGAATGAACTATATTTATATAAATATAAATAAAATTAAAACAAAACGAGGTCGTGCAGTTCGTATTTTGAAACCGTGATTTCAAACAACTAGTGCGGGAAATCCGACCATTGGATTTTCCCGAAACCTCAACCGTCGGGTTCGCCTTGGAATAATCTTTCCAACGGCACCAACCTTGTAAAAATCCAACGGTTGGATTGTCTGGAATGTTTAATTCAAATCTGATGAAAAACAGCGCCAGAAGCGATTTTATTTATATATATATATATAATTATATATTTAATCGAATAACGACGCTGCAGTTCGTATTTTGAAATCGAAACTTCAAACGGTTGTACCGGGAGATCCGACCGTCGGATTTTCCCGAAACTGGAACCGTTGGATTCGTTTTGAAAAGACCTTTCTAATGATGTAAATTTTGTGAAGATCCAATGGTTAGATTTTCAGATATGTGTAAATCAAATCTGAAGAAAAACAGCGCCACGGCCGCGTTATGGCCCGAAGCGCCGTTTTGAATAAATGGGCTATTTTAAAATAAATAAAAATAGCGATAAATCATTATAAAGTACCATAAACAATATGGAGTGGAAATAAACTAAATTTGCTCGATTTATGTTGTATTTGATGGTTGAATGTGTTTGGTGTGAAAATTACATTAAAGAACAATATTGGTGTTGTCGAATAATTTAACCATTGAAATAAATTGATTTGAAATTCTAAATATACGTGAATTATTTGAAAAGGCCGAGTTAATTCTCATTTCGAATAATTGACCGACGATTGAAATTCGAAGATGAAGACGGTGGTCGAAGACCGGAGATCTTCACCTCGTTTGGATGGTAACCGAGGTCCTGATTGGGAGGCATCCCGAAATATGGATAATGAGTGGTGATCGTCCAGACGTACGTGGTGATCGAAGGGTTTGCGAGGTATTTAGTGCCTCCGGTTTCGTTCAGACCCAGAACGGACTTGTAAATGGACTGTGTGTCTGACATTGGATTTTATTCTGTGTTGATTGATCTCTATTAAATATACATCTGTTTGGCGGCGGAGAATTTATTCTTTTGCTTAACGCCCTTCTCTGAGACGCACAAGCTCAGAGGTTGTATATCGATGGACATCAGTCGCATGGCATGAATTGCCTGTGTGGCATGCTAAGATGCAGTGATCAGGGCTTCTGTTGAAAATCAAAGTCTTGTGGTGATGATCAAAGCACCGCCTGTGTGGCGTAGCTTTGGGTATAATGTGAATTCGCGAGCCTTACACCCCGGTATGAACCAGAAACGGGAGCAGGACCTCAGGGAGGGCATGCGTTTCTTCCTAGCTAGGGTGGTGTCAGTGACCTACCAGCCCTGACATTTATATACTTTTCACCTATGTGGTTGTTGCTATTGCGAGGCGCCTCGGTTTGATCGGACGATCCGGGTCCGATGGAGTCATTCGTTGGCTCGTTTACGCCCCCAAAGGGCGGAGAGACGTAGTGTTCAGGCATAATAATCCACATCGGTGGACCGGCCCTGACGATCCAAGGCTTGCCTGCGCGCTTGCCTGAGACTCGGGCTAGGTAGTCTCGAATTCGGTAAGGACTATCTTTTGCCTTAGTTCATGATGGAAATCCAATTTCCAAATACGACATCGTGCGATTTTGATTGTATACCTATATATATGGCGACATAGTGGTATGGGGCATTAATGCCGTCTATGATTGATAGTTATGATTTGAAATTGTTTTCAAAACATATAAACACTAGCAATAATATCAAATGCCTTTGTTTTATTCGTATCAAGCATATTTTGGCCGTTATAAGGTAAAAACTCTATCCTCCGGTTTGCGTTGCATTGTGTGATGGGAACTGAGTCTTATAATGGCTTCATTTTTATAAAAAGCATAGCGATGTTTAAAAGAAAGATTTGTTTTAAAGCACTGGCAATCCAATGGAGAAAACCCGTTCCACGAAAGTGGCGTGGTCCTGTGATTAGCCATATTATATATGTGTTGAATAGATTTCTCATACCAGTCCCATGACTGACTCGTAGTTTGTTTCACTCTCAAACTCGGGTGCCCCTTTTTCTACACGGGCAGCCTTGTATTCAGGTTTAGCTGGTTCTTTCTGGATAGCTGGAGCTGAAGATGGATTCTATCATTTATTTATTTTTTATGTTGTTCAGCTCCTATTGTACATGTTATGTTTGTTTTCCGCTGTAGACATTTATGTATAACTGAACTATATTTGTACTAAGTAAGATCCTGTATACTGTGTAACTCTGATGATTACTTTTATCTATTATATTTTATTGTTCATTATCTCTTGTATTTAATTTTGTTCTGCTATTATCTGTTTCTGTGTTATATTCCAAAGATAACCCTTGTTTCTGTTAGAACCTGATTTCGGGTCGTCTCAACGTGGTATCAGAGCTTTGGTTAAGCTTAGTTCTGGAATGTAACATTTGAACGAACTCGTCAGAAATAGAACCAGTAGTGTTCTAGGACGGGCAACTCAATACAGATAGGATCAGTAATATCCTAGTATGAGTAAAGCAGAATGAAATTACACCTCGATAGGCACATTTACACTTGAAGTATATGTTTCTATGTTTGAAAATACCTTTTCTGTGACCTGACACTTGATCTGCTGTTTGCAGAAGTACTAGAAAATGAGTGCCAGAAACAGAAGGAATACAGAACCCGATCTAGAGGCTCTATTAAAGAGATATCGAAATCTGAACGGAGCACAATTCTCTGGCAATGAATCTATAATTCAAACCCAAGCTTGGGTGAGTTCTGTCGAAAGAATTTTTGAGCGTATCTAGCTGAGGGATGACCAGAAACGGTTAGTAGCATCTTGGGCGCTCAAAGAAGAAGCTTTAATCTGGTGGGAAACAATCATCAAAGATAATCCAGAAGGTGATATCACCTGGGACAGATTCAAAGTGATTTTCTTAGAAAGATTTACTCCTCCCGAAGCAACCGAGAGATTATGTGATGAATTTTCTTATCTAATACAAGGTGATATGACCATCCCAGAATATCATAAGAAATTCAATGAACTTGCTCACTTTGCTCCTCATCTGATTCAAGATCCAAGGAGGAAAAATCTGAGATTTATTCATGCCCTGCAAAGGAGATATCAGAATAGTGTAATGAGGAATGTGAAGCTTCCTTTCGCTGAAATGATATACATGGCTTATCAGTATGAAGATCTCCATAAGAAAGGAATGTTGCGCGACGAAGAAGAAGTTCGTTGTAGTGACAAAGAAAAGTCGGAAGCTGGTATTCCTGAAGCCAGTAAGAAGCCTAGTGCCAAGAGAAAAAGGGCTAAATCTAAGAAGGAACCCGTAACGACTGCCACATGCTCTAACTGCAATAAACAGGGGCATCTGACTAGGAAGTGTAAAACCTCGAAGAAGCGAAAGGAGGGTGGGTCTAAATCCAAGGGCAAGTTTCCTGTGACTCGAGAGTGCAATCTTTGTCATCAGGCCGGTCATATAAAGCGAGATTGCTGGCTGTTAAGAAAGACCAAAGAAGCTCAGGTAAATGAAGTGGCCGAAGCGCCTGCATCTTCGTCTGATCAGGAAAGGCCAGATGTTTTAGAAGGCACGCTAACTGTCAAAGACATCCCAGTTAAAGTACTGTTTGACACTGGCGCGTCACGAAGTTTCATTGCCAAAGATACAGCTAAGAAACTGGATTTGAATTTGAAAAAGCTCAAGGAACCCATGACTGTCCAGAATCCAGTTGGGGGTTCCATTGATCTCAGTTGGGTTTGTGGAGTGCTGGTTTCTTTCTCTCGTTATCGGTTCCCTACAATCGCAGCCGTCATGAATTTTAAAGAGTTTGATCTTATCTTGGGGTTAGACTGGTTGACCAAATATGAAGCTGAAGTTAAATGCGCCGACAGAGTCGTAAAGGCGAAGATTAAATCAGGTGATTATATAACCATTCCCTGTGAAGGTCAGAATGCTAATAGAAAAGACTTCTGGGCAGCTTTGAATGTTTCTCCAGCCCAAATTGAAAATATTCCTGAAGTCACAGAGAATATTCCTGACCTCATCAAAGATATTCCTGTCGTCAAGAACTATGCGGATGTGTTCGAGGAAGTTGTTCGCTTACCTCCGCAGAGAGAGATAGATTTCAAAATTGCTTTAATTCTGAATGCAAGGCCGGTAGTTCACGCTATTCGAAGAATGTCCTTGAAAGAGAAGGAGGAATTAGACAATCAAACACGACAGCTAGTATGGAAAGGTCTGATCAGGCCTAGTTTCTCTGATTGGGGTGCAGCAGTGGTATTTGTCCCAAAATCTGACGGTACTCTACATCTATGTGTGGATTATCGTGATCTGAACAAACAGACAATAAAGAACAAATATCCATTGCCGCGGATTGATGATTTGTTGGATCGATTAAATGGAGCACAAGTATTTTCACGAATGGACCTAGCTACGGGCTTCCATCAACTTCGAATCGCCGAAGAGTGTGTTCCAATGACAGCATTCAGAGGTCCCGACTTATTTTACGAGTGGTTAGTAATGCCGTTCGGCTTATGTAACGCTCCCGCTTATTTCGTCGATCTAATGAACAGAGTATTCAGAGGAGTATTGAATAAATTTGTTCTGGTTTTCATTGACGATATTCTAATCTTCTCTAAATCGAAGGCCGAACATGAAAAGCATCTGGAACAGGTTCTAGAAATTCTGAGACGGAATGTATTAAAAGCCAAGTTTTCCAAATGTATATTCTGGCAAGATGAAGTGAAATTTCTGGGCCATGTTGTATCGAAAGAAGGAATCGCTGTGGATCCAAGTAAAATCACAGCCATTCAGAATTGGAAACAGCCCAGTACCCCCACTGAAGTCCGCAGTTTTCTCGGATTGGCTAGCTATTATCGGAAGTTCGTTAAAGACTTTTCGAAGATATCTGGTCACTTAACGAAGCTTACAAAGAAGCATTCTAAGTTCAAATGGACTCCAGAAAGTGAGGAAGCTTTCGAAGAGCTAAAGTTAAGATTAACGACAGCTCCAGTGTTAACCATCATCGATGGCAACCAGGATTTAAAAGTATGGACTGATGCTTCTAGAGAAGGCCTTGGCGCAGTGTTAATGCAAAGAGGTCAAGTGATTGCTTATGCTAGCCGTCAACTGAAGCCGCACGAGAAAAACTATGTAACTCATGATCTTGAGTTATTGGCTACCATATTCTCTTTGAAAATTTGGAGACACTATCTTTTGGGCGAGAGATTTGAACTGTTTACAGATCACCAGTCGTTAAAGTATCTGTTCACTCAGAAGGACTTGAACTTGAGGCAGCAACGTTGGCTGGAGTTTCTTACAGCATATGACTTTGAAATTATATATACTCCAGGAAAAGCCAATGTCGTGGCTGATGCGTTAAGCAGAAAGAATGTAATGATTGCCAGCTTTATTATCACGACATCCTTGATTGACAAGATATCTATTCTTCAGAAGGAGGATAATTTTATTAAAGATATGATCAAAAGGATTCAGAAAGGTGAACCCTCGTGTTTCCAAATAGATAACGACGAGACCTTGAGGTTGAAAGGAAGGATTTGTGTTCCTGACATCCCAGAGTTAAAAAGGGAAGTGTTAGACGAGTGTCACAAGTCCAAGCTGAGTATCCATCCTGGCGTGGCCAAAATGTATAACGATCTCAAAAGAACATTCTGGTGGAAGGCTATGAAGAGAGACGTTTCAATATATGTTAGCCGATGCCCTACTTGCCAACTAGTCAAGAGCGACCAACAGAAATTGGCTGGATTATTACAACCACTAGAAGTTCCGGGTTGGAAGTGGGAACATATTTCTATGGATTTCATTGATGGTCTGCCCAGGACCAGAAAAGGAAATGACAGTATTTGGGTGATCGTAGATCGCTTCATGAAGACCGCCCATTTCATACCTGTCAGATCAAATAGAACCGCTCAGAGTCTGGCGCAGATATACTTCAAGGAAATAGTTAGACTACATGGAGTGCCGCTCAGCATAGTCAGTGATAGAGATACAATATTCACTAGCAAATTCTGGGAAGCATTTCAAGTCGAGCTGGGAACGAAGTTAAACTTGAGCACCGCTTATCATCCTCAGACAGACGGTCAGACTGAGAGGGTGAATCGTATTTTAGAAGATCTATTGCGGGCTTGTGTTATAGATTTCGGTGGATCATGGGAAGACCATCTGCATTTGGCTGAATTCTCTTATAACAACAGCTACCAGGCAAGTCTGACAATGTCGCCATTCGAAGCATTGTATGGTAGACCGTGCTGATATCCTGCTTGTTGGGTCGAGCCTGGAAATAGACTTGTGTTAGGGCCTGATATGATTCGAGAAGCTGCCGACAAAGTCGATTTTATTAAGAAGCGATTACTCGCCGCTCAAAGCCGACAAAAGAGATATGCCGATAGAAGAAGAAGAGATATATCCTTTGAAGTTGGCAACTATGTATATTTGAAAGTATCGCCGATGAGAGGAGTTATTCGGTTCGGTAAAACTGGAAAGTTAGCGCCCAAATTTATTGGTCCGTTTCCTATTCTGGAACGGATCGGAACTCTCGCTTATAGGGTCAAACTGCCTAATTGGTTGCCTGAAATTCATGATGTATTTCACATATCTCAACTTTGAAAGCACGTTCATGATCCAGACTTGATCGTGGAAGAAGCAGCTCAACATGACATTGAAATAACCCCAGAAGTAGCTGTGAGAAGAGAGCCGCTAAAGATAATAGGCAAAGAAACCAAAGAGCTGAGGAACAAGAAGGTTCGCTTAGTCAAAGTGCAATGGAGTGGAGATCCGCGAGATTGTACTTGGGAAACTGAGGAGAGCATTCAGAAAGCCTATCCTAGATGCCGAGTAGATATCTCTGATTGACTCCGGTGCAAGGTACATTAACCCTACTTTGCATTACCATTTAATTCTCTATTCTATTGCTATTTTCTTCCCATGGATGTGCACTATTTATTCTATACTCTGAATGATTTTTAAGGGAATATAGGATTTGATTAGTACATTTTTGGAAGGTTAAAAACAAATTGGTTGTTGTGTTGTGTGATTGTAGATTTATCAAACCACTTTCGACTTTGTTCCTTTTCGGGGACGAAAAGTTTTAAGTGGGGGAGATTGTAACGACCCAGAAAATCTGAACCAATTTAAAATTTTTAAATTGGCTAAAATAATGGATTTTAAATATTTAAAATAAATATTTTGAATAATGGCGATGAAAACTGAGTTTGAATCGACAATTGAAAACGAATATAATTAATTATAATTATAAACAAGGCCTGAAATGGCGCTGCAGTTTCAAAAATTGAATTCAAAATTTGTCGGACTGTACCGGGTGCAAAACAATCCGGATTTTAGTGAAACCAAAAATATTTAAATCTGTTAGTGAATACCTTTCTAACGAATCTGAAAAATCGAAATTTGATAGCGGGAATCAAAAGATATGTCCAGTTGAAAATTCTGAATAGTCGCTATGGAATTCAGGCCCTTAAAAATGGACATTTTGCAAACGACCTCGGATTTCGACGAAACTACTTTTGTTGGATCTGTGATGTCAAATTATTGCTAGGTTTCAAATTTCATAATTTTTCGAATCAATATGTGGGCGTGGCAAAGGAAAACGCGGTTGACCAGTTTCAATTGATTTTAATCGACTGGAAAATGGCCATTTTTCCAACGGTCTCAGAATTCGACGAAACTAGTTTTGTTAGGACCGTATCGTCAATACGAAGTTAGAAAATATTTTTCTGAAATTTTTCGAGTCCGTATGTGACCTCGGTAAATTGAAATGTACGTTTAAAATTCAATATAATGATTTAAATGTAAATTCAACGGAAACTATTCGAAACAATCGAATCAGCTTACGATACATATCCCATTGTGTTCGGAATGGGGGTAAAACGCTATGGACCACAGGCGGTGGGCCTCGTTTAGAGGTCGTATGAAAAAGTTGCTTTTTGAAAATAAATTAATTAAATAAATTAAAAATAAAATATCTTTTCCTCTCCCCTTAACCCGCTCAGCCTTCCCTCTTTCATTCGATCAAAATAAAATTAAACAAAAAAAAAGAGAAAAAAACCCCGACGCCTCTTTCATCTCGACAAACCCTGTCGCGCCACCGCCTAGACTGGCGACCCCCTCCTCGTCGAGCCACCCCTACCCTTTCCTTCTCCGCGAGCGCCACCCTCTCCCCTCGTCTTCGTTCGAGCAGCGTGAACCACACCCAAAACCCTGGCTCCAGCACTCCGTACCCAGTCCGCCGAGCTCCGCCCACCGGACCACCCACACGCTTGCGCCTCCACCAGCGACCGCCAACTCTAGTCGAGACCCCCTCCCCCCCCCCCCCCCCCGACGTGATAAACAGTGGGAAAAGAAAAAAAGGGTAATTATAAATAATTTATTTATTTATTTGTCTTTGTTTATATAATGTAATTAGTTTAGTTAATCTACTAATTTAGCATAGTTTTGAAATGAAATTAACATTCCTTTTAAAATAGCAAAGTTAGATTTTTAAAATAGCAAAGTTAGATTTTTAAAATAGCAAAGTTAGATTTTTAAAATAGCAAAGTTAGATTTTTAAAATAGCAAAGTTAGATTGTTAAATGTATGAGAGGATAATAAAATTATGATTTTTATATAAGGAAGAGGTAGAAAAAGATTTTTATTCAATTAAAAATATGATTTTCATATTTTTAAAGTATTAAAAATATAGTCTTTACTATATAGCGATTATAAAAATATGATTTTTATATTTTTAAAGTATTAAAAATATAATCTTTATTATGTAAATGATATAAAAATATGATTTTTACATACTAGGAACGATAAAAATGTAATCTTTATGAGATAGAGAATATAAAGATAGCATCTTTATATGTGTAGCAAAATAAATATGTGATTTTTACATCGATATTTTTGAAAAGGTTCGATCTTTATATTTGAAAAGGTTCGATCTTTATATTTGAAAGGGTTCGATCTTTATATTTGAAAAGGTAAAATCTTTATATGAAGAATAGCGGGATAAAAATAAAATTTTATCCATATAGCGTGAAAGTAAAAATATGGCTTTTATATATTGGATAGCAATATAAAAATGTGATTTTTATATATATAGTGGCTACGGGCAACGAAAGCGACAAAGGCGAGAACGGTGAAGATTTATGCAAAGAAGAGTCGTGGGATTGAGTTAGCTATTCAGTGAGAATTTCTCACTCTTCAATTTCTTTTTCTATATATATATATATATGTGTTGAAATAAAAGTGAATTGCTATATAATATATATATATATATATATATATATACGCCCCTCGTCCACAAACCATGGACGAAATTTATTGGTTGAAATTGGGTGAAAATTGATTGATAGCGAATGATTGTTTGGGATTGTTTATGGTTGATATTGATTGATTGAGGTTGAAAAATACCCGTTTGTGGTTGAGAAATATTTGGTTGAAACCACATAGGATTAGTTTGTGGAAATGAAATAAATATATATACATGCCGCCTGCGTGCGAACTAGATGCATGATCCCCATTGTCAAAAACCGCGAGGTTTTAAGGTAGAGCGAGGAGCCGTACTAGGGACGGTCCCGGTTTTAACTACCCTGCCGTTATGCTGCCGAAATTTTGAATAATATTCGTGTGTTTGAATTATTTTCATTTGCTTAAACTATATTTATTCATTGAATAGAAAACCATTCATGTGTTGTATGGTATTCGCGTTTTAAATATAAAAATCACATTTTTATCTATATATAGGAACTATAGAAAACCTTCATGTGTTGAATCGATATTCATTCGTTGATTTGAAATTCATGTGTTGAATGGTATTCATATTTTGAAATAAATTGTTTGATAATAAAAATCACCTTTTATCGACTATATGAACTGTGTAAAATAATCTCGTTTTGAAAGAAATTGTTTTATAAGAAAAATCCTATTTTTATCACCAATATGAAATATATAAAATAATAGTGTTTTGAAATGAGTTGTTTTACAATAAAAATCACATTTTTATTATATGCATTAATCGTTGAAATGTGAAGTGTTAAAAATAGCCACTTGTTCAAATAAATATATATGAGTTGAAATATTCATTAATTAGCTAATGACATGATTTGTACCTATGTATGTAACATTAGAATGAATGGTGTTTTTAAACCAAATAGAAATCAAATATGAAGTTGAATAGAAAATGATAAATGATAAGAACTATATATATGTACATGCATATTCATTGAACAGGTTATAGCAAAGGGGCTAGAGAAGAGGAATAAAATTTTGTGCCCGACAAATAGGTACACATTTACTGTTTTGTTTGGGTGATGATTTTATGAGCCTGTTGGCTAGCCGCTTGGCTTTTTTCTTTTTCTTTTGAGATTAGAAGGACCGGGAAAGCTATTTGCGATTTCCCGATGCTCCCGGTGCAGGGGAGGTTATGGCAAAATTTTCCAAAATTTTAAGGCGTTAGTGAAATATTTGAAGTGAAAACGATATTGAAATCATTGAATGAACTATATTTATATAAATATATAAATATAAATAAAATTAAAACGAAAGGAGGCCGTGCAGTTCGTATTTTGAAACCGTGATTTCAAACAACTAGTGCGGGAAATCCGACCATTGGATTTTCCCGAAACCTCAACCGTCGGGTTCGCTTTGGAATAATCTTTCCAACGGCACCAACCTTGTAAAAATCCAACGGTTGGATTGTCTGGAATGTTTAATTCAAATCTGATGAAAAACAGCGCCAGAAGCGATTATATTTATATATATATATAAATATAATTATATATTTAATCGAATAACGACGCTGCAGTTCGTATTTTGAAATCGAAACTTCAAACGATTGTACCGGGAGATCCGACCGTCGGATTTTCCCGAAACTGGAACCGTTGGATTCGTTTTGAAAAGACCTTTCTAATGATGTAAATTTTGTGAAGATCCAACGGTTAGATTTTCAGATATGTGTAAATCAAATCTGAAGAAAAACAGCGCCACGGCCGCGTTATGGCCCGAAGAGTCGTTTTGAATAAATGGGCTATTTTAAAATAAATAAAAATAGCGATAAATCATTATAAAGTACCATAAACAATATGGAGTGGAAATAAACTGAATTTGCTCGATTTATGTTGTATTTGATGGTTGAATGTGTTTGGTGTGAAAATTACATTAAAGAACAATATTGGTGTTGTCGAATAATTTAACCATTGAAATAAATTGATTTGAAATTCTAAATATACGTGAATTGTTTGAAAAGGCCGTGTTAATTCTCATTTCGAATAATTGACCGACGATTGAAATTCGAAGATGAAGACGGTGGTCGAAGACCGGAGATCTTCACCTCGTTTGGATGGTAACCGAGGTCCTGATTGGGAGGCATCCCAAAATATGGATAATGAGTGGTGATCGTCCAGACGTACGTGGTGATCGAAGGGTTTGCGAGGTATTTAGTGCCTCCGGTTTCGTTCAGACCCAAAACGGACTTGTAAATGGACCGTGTGTCTGACATTGGATTTTATTCTGTGTTGATTGATCTCTATTAAATATACATCTATTTGGCGGCGGAGAATTTATTCTTTTGCTTAACGCCCTTCTCTGAGACGCACAAGCTCAGAGGTTGTATATCGATGGACATCAGTCGCATGGCATGAATTACCTGTGTGGCATGCTAAGATGCAGTGATCAGGGCTTCTGTTGAAAAGCAAAGTCTTGTGGTGATGATCAAAGCACCGCCTGTGTGGCGTAGCTTTGTGTATAACGTGAATTTGCGAGCCTCACACCCCGGTATGAACCAGAAACGGGAGCAGGACCTCAGGGAGGGCATGCGTTTCTTCCTAGCTAGGGTGGTGTCAGTGACCTACCAGCCCTGACATTTATATACTTTTCACCTATGTGGTTGTTACTGTTGCGAGGCGCCTCGGTTTGATCGGACGATCCGGGTCCGATGGAGTCATTCGTTGGCTCGTTTACGCCCCAAAGGGCGGAGAGACGTAGTGTTCAGGCATAATAATCCACATCGGTGGACCGGCCCTGACGATCCAAGGCTTGCCTGCGCACTTGCCTGAGATTCGGGCTAGGCAGTCTCGAATTCGGTAAGGACTATCTTTTGCCTTGGTTCATGATGGAAATCCAATTTCAAAATACGACATCGTGCGATTTTGATTGTATACCTATATATATGGCGACATAGTGGTATGGGGCATTAATGCCGTCTATGATTGATAGTTATGATTTGAAATTGTTTTCAAAACATATAAACACTAGCAATAATATCAAATGCCTTTGTTTTATTCGTATCAAGCATATTTTGGCCGTTATAAGGTAAAAACTCTATCCTCCGGTTTGCGTTGCATTGTGTGATGGGAACTGAGTCTTATAATGGCTTCATTTTTATAAAAAGCATAGCGATGTTTAAAAGAAAGATTTGTTTTAAAGCACTGGCAATCCAATGGAGAAAACCCGTTCCACGAAAGTGGCGTGGTCTTGTGATTAGCCATATTATATATGTGTTGAATAGATTTCTCATACCAGTCCCATGACTGACTCGTAGTTTGTTTCACTCTCAAACTCGGGTGCCCCTTTTTCTACACGGGCAGCCTTGTATTCAGGTTTAGCTGGTTCTTTCTGGATAGCTGGAGCTGAAGATGGATTCTATCATTTTTTTTATGTTGTTCAGCTCCTATTGTACATGTTATGTTTGTTTTCCGCTGTAGACATTTATGTATAGTTGAACTGTATTTGTGCTAAGTAAGATCCTGTATACTGTGTAACTCTGATGATTACTTTTATCCAGTATATTTTATTGTTCATTATCTGGTGTATTTAATTTTGTTCTGCTATTATCTGTTTCTGTGTTATATTCCAAAGATAACCCTTGTTTCCGTTAGAACGGGATTTCGGGTCGTCTCATCAAACCAAGTAAAATCAATTAAGGTTGACCAGTTAGAATAAATCAATTAGAGTCAACCAGTTATAGTTAACCAGTTAGAGTTATTCAAATGGAGTTAATTGAGTAGAGTTATCGAATATAGTGTATTCGAGAGAAGAGTTAATCGAATATAGTTTATTCGAATAGAGTTAGAGGAGTTAATCGAATATAGTTTATTCGAATAGAGTTAGAAGAGTTAATCGAATCCAGTTTATTCGAATAGAGTTAGAGGAGTTAATCGAATACAGTTTATTCGAATAGAGTTAGCGGAGTTATCGAACATAGTTTATTCGACAGGAGTTAAGTGAATAGAGTAAATCAAATCGAGTAAATCAAGTAGAGTTAATCCAAAGGAGTTAATCGAATAGAGTTAAGTGAAGGAGTTAATCGAATATAGTATTCGAAAGAAAGGTTAAGTAAGGAAGTTAGTAAAAGGAATATAAAGTGAACTTTGCCTATTTCAAAGTTAGAAATGTTATTTAGTTAAGGTCTGAGAAGTAGTTCTACCCCAACTTGATTGGCTTCGTTTTTAACTAAGGAATAGTTAAGGTTCGGCAGTAAAGGAAATGGTTTGTGTTGGCATCGCGATGGTTTGTTTAAACATATGTCTAAGTTCAATAAAGAAACTTTGGAAATGTTTTCCAAACAAGAAACCAGAAATGTTTTCTAATAAAGGAAACAAGAAATGGAAATGTTTTCCATTGTTAATAACGTATATTTTCCAAATTTAGAAATTAAGAAATATTGAATATAGGGAACCAGGAGATAAGTAAATTAATGAAATAAAGAGATAAATGTTGAATGATGATTGATCGATATAATTTCCATTTGGAAATAATATCGTTGTTTGCACACCTGTTTTTCTTCGATAGTTAAATCACAGACTATAGAAGTTTTGACCATTTTAACGTTGTTAATATGGAGAGACCAGTTGGATTATTATCCAAAGAACCACTCTGTATTGGCATAAGCGTTGTGAATCATATATGCCAAAGGAAATTGAAGACGGAGTTATGCAAGGGCTATCCTGTTTACAGAATAGTGCCTTCGGTTCATCCTGTTCCTGGATGACTTGTATGGACGGATGTCTGACAGAGTATTTCTAGACGATCACGTATATTGATTTCTCCAACCGTACCAAGAGTGGAAGCGGAGAAGGAAACTTCTTTTAGCTAACACATAATGTATGGTTGAGGACGTCAATCGGTGATTTGATAGATTTGATGATGTGGCATTCAAAGTGAATCTGGTGTGATGATAAAGCGTAGCTTCAAGCCTCATCAAATCGGTAAATGACAGAAATCGGACAGGCAGCATGGCTAAGTCGGTCGCACCGATGTAGGGTGTATAATCACCTGATCTAGAGTTTCATTTACTTCTAAAAATCTATTGTTGATGCTATCCCATTTGGGAAACGGTTGCTGATCCCAACCGTTGGTGATATACATTCGATACACTCAAGCGAAATGAGTGGTCGGTCATGTGTGGCCGGGTTGCAAGATGTTCTTGTTGAACCCAGTGTATTCCTCTCTAGAGGTACATTAACGAAAGGCGGTTCCATACCTTGTCATAGTTGGAAATCCATTACCCAATACGTGCTTGCGGTTTTGATTGTATACTATATATGTAGAACGTGAGATGAAAGCGTTTCTGCTAGATGATTGTTATATTGTGGTTGATAGACATTATTATAATATCAAAGGTTTTGATATAAAGATAATTTGGATTCTCATAAGGGAAAAACCTGTTCCGTTATACGGCATGGTCTTATGAGATATCGATTACTTGTTTGAAATGTTTTACTCATACCAGTCCCATCACTGACCCGGAGTTTATTTTGTTGTTTTACCTAAACTCTTGGGTGCCTAAATTTGTACGGGCAGTCAAGTAGTCGGGATTTTACAGATATAGTTGAAGAGCTGGAGCAGGAGGCTTCAGGATCATATAGCTATAGTTATTTCCGCTGTGTTGTAAGTGTTGTACTTTGATAATGATATGTATATTCAAGTACATATGTATATTTCAAGTTATGTTATATATATTATATGTTATTCGTTCCGCTGTGAGGTTCGTGTTACTCTGATGTGTGTTCTTCTTCTTCTTCTATTCTAATTTTCTATCTTATCTTTCCTCACCCTCTAATTTCTTTCACTAATGACTGGTATTTTTCGACGTTTGGTTAGTCGTCATCGTGTTTATGGCGATAACCAAAGTCGCTCAAAATCCGGGTCATTACAGTTGGTATTAGAGCTTAAGTTAAAAATTATTTGGCTCTGTGGCGTGACTCGGTAGAGATAGGGTTAGTAATACCCTAGACTGAGATTGAGTGTATATATACGAGTGAACGTATTTGTTATTGATATAAAAATTTGTTTTATATTGTGGAGATTTATTGGTTGAGTAGTTTATGAGTTCTGGTCGATCAGTTTGATCCACTGTATCGGTAGGAGTTTATAAACACTCAAATACAATGGGTCGGCACTATATGTTTTGAAAAGAGGGTAAACGAAATAATTTTACCCGAAGCATATTTTGATATATATTGGATATATTGGTTGTGATAATAATCGAGTAAGATTATAAATTAAATGGTTATGTAAATAACCAATCAGAATTCATATAAGTGAAATACGTGAAATCAGATGAGTTAAATCTGAAATTTTAAACCAGAAATGGAATTAAAATTCTGGAAAATTGGATAAGTGTTTGTAAATGGATTTGGATTGAAAGTAAGGAAAATTTATGATCCTGGGAGATTTTAAATTGTTTTACAAGCAGTGTGAATTATATTTTGAAATGAATTTCAAAGTGGAAATGTTTTGAAATGGTTTTATAGTATTGAACTCACTTCTATCGCTGGAAAATAGATTCTGATGATGACAGCTGCATCATTAGTATTCATTTTCGAGTTGTAAGTGACGAATTACTACCGAAAAGATGTTGCTTTTGAATTGTTTTGAGAGAAACAAGTTGTTTGAAATCCAAAAAGGAATATTTGGTTTTTGAAAAGAAAAGCTGTTTAAAACTCCCAGGAAGAAACTGTTTAAATTAAAAACAAGTTAAATAATACTTGTGAAAAGCAAATATTGGATTAAAATAAAGCCAGTTAAGTGGTAACTGAATTGGATTAGAATGATATCAAGTAAGTTGGATTGATAAGAATTTGGAATCATGGATAATACTTGATTTTGAAATGAAGTTTGGCTCGGATAAAACCAAACGGTTGAGTTGAAAATGGAGTTTGGCTTAGTTAAAAGCGAATGGTTGTATTGAGATAAAAGTGATTGGAGTTTGACCGGAAGGACATTGGTATATGCTGAATTAATAACAGGTGGAAAGGATATAACGATATGCCGACAAAAGGTAAAAGTTTATATTTCTATTGGATATAAGATTTATGAGCCGAATTGGCAAGCCGCTTGGCTGTTTGATTTTCATTTGGGTTGGAGAAGGCCCAGAGAGGCGAGTTGGAGTTTGACCGATTGACCAGTACAAAGGAGGTGCTGGCAAAAAATTTCGAAGAGTTAAGGCGTTAGAAAATTTTCAGGATTTTTGAAAATTTTCGTTGATAAGAATTAATTAATAATTTAATTGAAATTAAATTGGTTCAGTTGAAACTGAAGTTAAGAAGTGAACAAATATGTTCTAACCAGTCGATAGGGTCGTCCTCTACCTTTTAGCAATTTCGAGGACGAAATTATTTTAAGTAGGGAAGATTGTAATGACCCGCATTGGCAGAGGTATTATAATTAATTTATTTAATTATATAAATAGTGATATAGTGAATTAAATGGTCGTGGAATTAAATAATGGTGAATATTTAATTAAAATAATAAATTAAATAATATATTTAATTCTGAAATAATCAGAATTAGTGAATTGGCAATATAATGTGAACTGGGCAATTCAAAATATATGTAATTCAGTTTAGAGTTGAATTATATTAACGAATATATTATTTGAACGACAGTTTGAACGTATAATTATATTATAATTAAAATCGAGCTCGAAATGGCGCTGCAGTTCGTAAATTGGCGATTTGAACTTCAACTGAATGTACAGGATTCGTTTTAAATCGGATTTCTGTGAAACAAGAAACGTTGGGAGCTGGTGGAGTATATCTTTCTAGTGGAAGAGAAAATCGGGATTTCGTCAGATAGATTTTGATTTACATCCAAATCAAATTTTAGAAAAGTCGCTGTGGAATTCCTTTATAATTTATAAAGAAATTATTTATATTTTTAAAAGGAATTTCAATATAAATCGAATATCGGGTTGACCCAGAAGTGAATATCAAGTTAGAAATTCATATAGGAATATTCTAGAGCTGTATGGTATTCCGATGTGAATATAGACGATAATATTTATTTATAAATATTTAATTTAATTATATTTAAATATATTTATATATTTAAATGGGTCATCCAGAGCTTTAAAAATAGCCACTTTTGCAAACGAAGTCGGAATTCGACGAAACTAATTTTGTTAGATCCGCAATGTCAAATAGTTGCTAGATGTCAGTTTCCGTGATTTTTAGAGTCACTGTGTGGTCGTACGGATTTTTAGAGTGAAAAACATTCAGTATTTCGACGGTTAAAAATACGTTGCGTGAGCATACGAAGTCGGAATTCGACGAAACCAGTTTCGTTGGGACCGTAATGCCTAACTCTTGCTGCATGTCCAGTTTCGTGATTTTTGGGTATCATGTGTGGCCACACGAATTTTTAGAAAGGAAGAACGAATATAAAATAATAAAAGAAAATATCTAAACAAAATATCTAGATATTTTGTCTTTTTATAAATACCTATACTTACTCCCTTAAACCCTAGTTTCACTTTTCTATAGTCAAAGGAAAATTGCGCTGTATATTTTCCCTCTTCCAGTAAAATAAACATGGAAAACAAAGTTTCAAAAATCCAAACAAATTCATAGAAATTCCTACAAATCAAAACTCAAGTATTTTCGAACTCCTGCAGAGATGCTCTTCGATTCTATACCACATTTGTTGGGATCGAACCTCAATTCCTGATGCTGGTTTTATCACAGCGCAACTAGGGTTGGGTATTTTGATTAAATGGGAGGATTGAAGGGTTTTTTGTGGGTTTATTTGAGTTCGTCATCGGAAACCGCACCCGGTGGCGGAAATTGGTGGAGTTCGGTGGATTGTGTGTCGATGGTGGTCCGAGGGTTACTAGGTTCGAACGAGAACCACTGACGTCGAGTGTGAAGTACTTGGTACTGGCAGAGAGAGATGTTGATGGAGATGGAAATGGTATTTCTCGTTGGGGTTATCGATGAAGAATTTGGTGGAGTTAGGGATCGATATTGGGTCCTGGGAAGTTATTTTGAAGAACTAGAGTTCGGAGCAGACCATGTCGAGGAAGAAAGGGGTATTTCATTTTGGGTCTGGTTGGTGGAAGTAAATGTGGGCTGAAGATTTCAGTTAAGGCCCAATACATATTAATTTAAAGTTTATATTAAATTTTAATAGTGTACTAACTTGTGAATGGTATAACTTCACCGTACGGTATCGGAATTGGACAAAACTGGATCCGTTAGGATCGTATGGACGACGGCTACACAACAGAACTGACGGGGAGTGGAGTGGAGCTTGTTTGAATTTAGAGCGAAATAAATTGTTTGATTCAGATCAAATAACAGTTTATCGTTCTTTAACGATGAACTGCCAAAGTGAGTAAAACTCACTAACTCTGAACAGTTTATAATTTCATGTTGTATTTTTAGAACTGTTAAATATTGTCTGTTTGATTGTGTGTTGACCGTTGATTGAACTACTAGTCAGTTAGTGGAAATTTTATATGTATATATATATAAACCGTTAAATAGTTATATGTTGATTCTGCTATCAGAATATTTCATATCAAAGTGAAATCGATGTTGATCGTATTGTCTAACATCTGTGATGCAGGGAAACAGGTTGGAGGAATCCAACTGGATTCCTCAACATTTAGATTACTGTGATATATATATATTGTGATATATAATGTGATGTATAATCTGATGTTGATTATGTGTGTTTGGACGATATTTATCGTTGTTATATGGTGTGTTAAATACCATAAGAAATACCAGAATGTGATAAAGGGATTTTCACAATATATTTTGAAAATAATTTATTTATGTAAAATCAGTGGATTTTATATTATAAAAGAAAAAGGATTTTGAATAAAAGAATTATATTTGTAAATCAAATATGAAAGAATTATATTTTTAAATCAAATATAAAGCAATTATATTTGTTAATCAAATAAAAAGGGATTTTATTGTTAAACAGATATACAGGAGATATATTTGTGGAATCAAATATAAAGGAAAGTATTTGTAAAACAGTATATATAAAGGAAAATATTGTCAAAACAAATAGAAAGAAGGATATTTGTAAACCATTTACAAATAGATATAAATGGATTTATTTATTTAGGAAATAAATAAAGGTAAAAGAATTTATTATTTAGGGTATAAATAAAGTTAAATGATTTATTTATTTAGGGAACAAATAGAATAAAGGAATATTTATTGTTAAACAAATAGGATTTAATCAAAGTGGATTAGTTGAGTTAAACTAAGTGAATTGGTTAAGTAAACAAAGTGGATTAGTTGAGTTAAACTAAGTGAATTGGTTAAGTAAACAAAGTGAATTAGTTGAGTCAAACTAAGTAATTTGGTTAAGTTAATCAAAGTGGATTAGTTAAGTTAAATCAAAGTGAATTTGGTTAAGTTAAACAAAGTGAATTTGTCGAGTTAATGAAAGTGATTAGTTCAGTTAAATCGAGATAAGCAAAATCAATTGAGGTTAATCGAGTTGAATTAGTCAGTCGAGTTAATAAATTGAGTTAGTAAAACCAAGTAAAATCAATTAAGGTTGACCAGTTAGAATAAATCAATTAGAGTCAACCAGTTATAATTAACCGGTTAGAGTTATTCAAATGGAGTTAATCGAGTAGAGTTATCGAATATAGTGTATTCGAGAGAAGAGTTAATCGAATATAGTTTATTCGAATAGAGTTAGAGGAGTTAATCGAATATAGTTTATTCGAATAGAGTTAGAAGAGTTAATCGAATCTAGTTTATTCGAATAGAGTTAGAGGAGTTAATCGAATACAGTTTATTCGAATAGAGTTAGAGGAGTTATCGAACATAGTTTATTCGGCAGGAGTTAAGTGAATAGAGTAAATCAAATCGAGTAAATCAAGTAGAGTTAATCCAAAGGAGTTAATCGAATAGAGTTAAGTGAAGGAGTTAATCGAATATAGTATTCGAAAGAAAGGTTAAGTAATGTAGTTAGTAAAAGTAATATAAAGTGAACTTTGCCTATTTCAAAGTTAGAAATGTTATTCAGTTAAGGTCTGAGAGGTAGTTCTACCCCAACTTGATTGGCTTCGTTTTTAACTAAGGAATAGTTAAGGTTCGGCAGTAAAGGAAATGGTTTGTGTTGGCATCGCGATGGTTTGTTTAAACATCTGTCTAAGTCCAATAAAGAAGCTTTGGAAATGTTTTCCAAATAAGAAACCAGAAATGTTTTCTAATAAAGGAAACAAGAAATGGAAATGTTTTCCATTGTTAATAACGTATATTTTCCAAATCTAGAAATTAAGAAATATTGAATATAGGGAACCAGGAGATAAGTAAATTAATGAAATAAAGAGATAAATGTTGAATGATGATTGATCGATATAATTTCCATTTGGAAATAATATCGTTGCTTGCACACCTGTTTTTCTTCGATAGTTAAATCACAGACTATCGAAGTTTTGACCATTTTAACGTTGTTAATATGGAGAGACCGGTTGGATTATTATCCAAAGAACCACTCTGTATTGGCATAAGCGTTGCGAATCATATATGCCAAAGGAAATTGAAGACGGAGTTATGCAAGGGCTATCCTGTTTACAGAATAGTGCCTTCGGTTCATCCTGTTCCTGGATGACTTGTATTGACGGATGTCTGACAGAGTATTTCCAGATGATCACGTATATTGATTTCTCCAACCGTACCAAGAGTGGAAGCGGAGAAGGAAACTTCTTTTAGCTAACACATAATGTATGGTTGAGGACGCCAATCGGTGATTTGATGGATTTGACGATGCGGCATTCAAAGTGAATCTGGTGTGATGATAAAGCGTAGCTTCAAGCCTCATCAAATCGGTAAATGACAGAAATCGGGCAGGCAGCATGGCTAAGTCGGTCGCACCGAAGTAGGGTGTATAATCACCTGATCTAGAGTTTCATTTACTTCTAAAAATCAATTGTTGATGCTGTCCCATTCAGGAAACGGTTGCTGATCCCAACCGTTGGTGATATACATTCGATACACTCAAGCGAAATGAGTGGTCGGTCATTTGTGGCCGAGTTGCAAGATGTTCTTGTTGAACCCAGTGTATTCCTCTCTAGAGGTACATTAACGAAAGGTGGTGCCATACCTTGTCATAGTTGGAAATCCATTACCCAATACGTGCTTGCTGTTTTGATTGTATACTATATATGTAGAACGTGAGATGAAAGCGTTTCTGCTAGATGATTGTTATATTGTGGTCGATAGACATTATTATAATATCAAAGGTTTTGATATAAAGATAACTTGGATTCTCATAAGGGAAAAACCCGTTCCGTTATACGGCGTGGTCTTATGAGATATCGATTACTTGTTTGAACTGTTTTAAACTGTTTTACTCATACCTGTCCCATGACTGACCCGGAGTTTATTTTATTGTTTTCCCTAAACTCTTGGGTGCCTAAATTTGTACGGGCAGTCAAGTAGTCGGGATTTTACAGATATAGTTGAAGAGATGGAGCAGGAGGCTTCAGGATCATATAGCTATAGTTATTTCCGCTGTGTTGTAAGTGTTGTACTTTGATAATGATATGTATATTCAAGTACATAAGTATATTTCAAGTTATGTTATATATATTATATGTTATTCGTTCCGCTGTGAGGTTCGTGTTACTCTGACGTGTGTTCTTCTTCTTATTCTATTCTAATTTTCTATCTTATCTTTCCTCACCCTCTAATTTCTTTCACTAATGACAGGTATTTTTCGACGTTTGGTTAGTCGTCATCGTGTTTATGGCGATAACCAAAGTCGCTCAAAATCCGGGTCATTACAATACATGCTGACATGGACTTAGGGTAATTCTCATGCTACTGATTTCAAGGTTCAGTTTGTTCCCAATTTAATAAGTTTCAATTTAGACTTGAATTTAAGTTTCAGTAAGTTAATTTGCAATTTGTATTCTACAACAAAAAAAATTGGGGTTCTTTAATAGCAAAAAAAGAAGATAGAGGATTGTACTTCATAATAACAATGAGACCTGGTTAAGTTTTCAGCCTCTCGCAATGTATTTATCGGATGAATTTACTCCTTTTTTAATGCTGTGAAGGTTTGTACAGGTAGAAACATGACAATCTCAATGTTAATTCACTTTGTAGGGACATGTTAATGGCATATGGACTTGGATCTTATTGTTAATGGCATATGGACTTGGACATGATAATGGCATATGTTAAAAGTCAGAAAATGTCAACAATGCCATGTTGAAGGAGGTAAAACACACTTCCCAATGGTATGTTTGCAAAATAATTGTTATGTGATATTCTGAATTTAATCAACTCATGCCATTATCAAGTTGCTTCTGATGATGAAAAATTAATTTAAAAGCTTTAATGATGTGTTATAGAAATATTAAAATATGTCCGTCTCTGTTATGTCTTTCAGGAAACGTTCTAATCAGTTATATAACATATTACCCTCATGTTTCATACTATTATATATCATTAAATTTCTTCATGCTTAATGTTCAGCCTTCGTGTTCCATTTGTTTGCATGTAAATTTTGTGTTTATATATTACATTTTTTAAATCGTGTCCTATAACCTGCTCGCACATATATTTACACCTGTTTGTAATGCATGCATGATGTCCCCACTACTATATTGACTTTGCAGCGTTTTGATGTTTTCAATGGTAGATATTTTTTTTGATGAACTCAATGAGTCTTCATGGTTCTATTCTAATTTTCTACCAAAAAAAAAAAGAAAATTTTGTCTATGTTTAAATTTTTTTTTTAAAAAAAAAATCCAACGGAAGAAAATGCAGTTGTTACCATGGATTCTAATAAACTGAGGGAAAAACAGTTTGAAATGGAAACAAAAATAGTTTGAAATGGCAACAATTGTCTGTAACCCATTCCTTTTTGTGTGAATCCTTAGATATTGTATCCTAGAGTCTGGCTACTAGCAGAGCCAACCAAAGCTTCAGATTACCGCCTAAAGATACGGTACAAAAGATTTCACATATTTAGTGTTGTAATGTTTATGTTAGTGGTGCTTCTGATTTAGATGAATTAACAAGTTGAATTTAACAAATGAAAAACCACAACAATATTTATCACTGTACTACAGAAAACATGTCTCATGTTGGTAGCAATGGGTTCGTCTCAATTCTTCTTGATTTATCACTTACTGGATTATTATGGTGAAATATCAACAAATTTTAGTTTAACTAAGTAATAGATATTTAATAAACAATTCAATATCTAATTTTTTTTTCGGAATGCAATAAGTCTAATGATTTATCAGTCACATTTGTGAAAGTATAAGTACATTCTGCAGTTTAATATTCATCCCTCCTTGGAAATAACCATTTTGATAATAATTTTATACCCTCTTTATTGTTCATACTTTATATTAACACACTATAACTTAAAATAAATTTTGTTTTATGATTTCAAATGTGTAATAAATTTCTTCATAGCATTCTACTGGTTAATCCAAATTGTTATTTCTATTTATTTTGATAAATCAAGGTCCCATAAATGAAAAAGTAAAATCTACAATCTGATGTTTAATACCAATTTGAGTTTTTCAATGTGAAGACAACCATGTTAAAATTAAAATTTAATTTGGAAATTCTGATGTTCCTTGAATGTATTGTTGAATTCAAAATAAAGGTATGGCTTTGTATATATACAATACGAATAAATATTTCATTGTAATTTCATTTCTCATACATGCTTTATCAAGGTTAAGTTTTTTTTGGCTTTACAAGTGTGAACACTTCGTTGATTATATAAGAAAATGAGAGCAATGACATAATTGAAAAAAGGAAAAGAATTGTGTAGAGGCGACTTTTATTAGTAGAGGAAACTATATAAAGTTGCAACACTAGGTAACAATAGGGAAAGAAGATGCGGCAGGTTTATTCTTATTATTATCTAATGAATACTTTTTGTCTCCATTTGATAAGTGTATCAACCAATTGACATTCAATTATTGAAAATATGCCAGGCAATTCATTATTCACTCGGTTTTATGTTCCAGTAATTATGCTCAACGTCTTACTCTACCCATCAATCATCATGTTTTTATAAGATCAATCTTCACATAATTGCACTTTTATAGATATGAGATTTTTAAAATTTATGGCAATGACGTGTACCTATTATTTGTCAGAATTTGTGTTTGACTCACACGAGGCTTATTGTGTGTACAATGATTACCAGAGTCTCCCTATTCAAACTGTAATTACTTCGATGTTATTGATTAATGTGAGAGCTCTATTTATTGAAATATACATATATTTTTTGGTTATCTTATGAAAGCAACAAAAATTATTTTCTTTCTGTTCTATAAATCTAAAAATGAGAAATGACAACTGCACAGTTAGTAACCAACAAAATTAAGGTACTAACATCGTCAAGTTCTCACTAAACGTGTCCAAATATCATATATAATTTGTTATACCATATTGCCATATATAATTTTTGCCTTCCATGTTTACATTCATGCAAGTCTAATATTAGTACACTTGTAGTTATCAAAGTAAATGGTTGTAATTCTTGCAATTAATAATCAAGGCTATTCACAAGAATGTTATTTATTAATTAACATGGGTCGTGGCAGTATGTCGCTGCAACATATGACTTTAATGTGGTAATAGTTTAATGTTCTACATGATAGTTTAATATAGTGTCTTCAGTATCTTTATAAATTTGCATGATTTGGTACCATGTCTCTCTTTCATTCTTCTCTTTCCAATAATAAACTGTTTTTGACAACAAGAAAGTGATAAATTAGGCGATCTACATACTGAATCCATGATAGAAAAGTTCTATTCTTTGATTTATCTATTGTTTTGTTTAAAATTCTGAGTTTACCTATCAATCTATGTATCAAAAAAAAAAGAATTTTTAATTAATCCAAGAAATGGTTGGTTCTATGCAACCTCTACAATGATTCATAGAATCCTTCAAATCAACACTGTTTTACCATTAATCTTGCTATTATTGCCAATATGCCTAATTTAGTTCTACTTGAAAAAGAGCATTGAAGCATTAATATGTCAGTCAACAAATTGTATTGAAGTCATCAATTGACTTTGTAATTGTAGTAATATTTAATACCAAGGTAAGATATTAATATTTTTAATCATTTGCTCTGTGCAATACCAAATTTTTTGGGTAGCAAAATATGGCCTGATCACACTACTGTACAGTTAGTATTGATTGTTTGGAGCTTTGGTTGAAAATCACACATTGAGGTTGACCATTCTATTTCATTCTTTTTAGTCTAAATAGGAGAAGCCTTACTCAGCCTTCCACAAGTTATCAAAATAAAATTCTATTTTAATAAGTGCACAAAACTAGATGTATATTCATTCTGAATCGAATCACCTATTCTTGAGGATGAAGGATATAATATAATGATATTCGATGTAATGACTGTCAGTTGGATTATCTTTATTGGTTTAAATTTCAAAATGAACTAGAAATTCCTAGAAGCGAAATGTTCGTTATATCCATAAATAACAGTAAAGTGCATTAAAAATCTATTTAATTTTTTATTGTTACTGTATGCATTCAATCCATGTTAATTTGTATCAATTGAAATAGGTTAGTCTTGTTCCATTATATGCATTGGTCCCAAAACTCTAAAACAAGGATAGATATGTTATCTCTGATTTTTGTTATTACAAATACACGCTTATGTTTGATATATTTAAACATTTATGTAATTGCAAAATTTTTTTGTCTACAAATGGAATATGAAACTCACACTAATTTTAAATTATTAACTCTACCTCAACCGTGCGAAAAATGGGAGCACAACAAAGGAAATTATCTCATGACTGACATTAAGCGGCAAAAAATTGAGTTTGAAACCATCTTCGGTATGATTTCTTGACGTGATAAAAGTATCTTGCTAAATAGTCAGTCTTATTATACTATTTTATGTCCTTTCTCTATCATGTAGCATTTTAATACCGATTTCAGTTTAGATAATGATCGATTTTTGTATAAAATATAAATAGAAATCATTCCTACTCTTATGCATTCAAGTACTAAATAAATGACCTCCTTGCGATATGCTGTTGTCATTTAATCATTCCTTTATTTATGCATTGGTCCCATTGATTAAAAATTGTCCTTCATTAAAAAAAAAAGCTGAAATGCCTACCTCTTCTCATGGAAGTCATTGAAAATTATCCACCGTTTCCTTGCACAAATGTTGGAATCGCCGATCGTTCTTTTTATAGATTTGATTTGTTTCATTTGTATTCATATCTTACGAAATTCTAACTATCCATGGATATAGAATTGTGAATTTATTTGGTGAGATGTTAGATAGTTTGTTCCCTTTCTGGATGTCTTCATATACCTCTTTGGATTTCAGTCAAATATTATTTTGACCCGATCAGTGATTGAATTTCACCATAATATTATAAAAGAAGTTGATGATGAATGAATTAATTGTTGAGATACATTCGGTATTGTAACCTTTGTGATTAATTCGATCCAAGACCACTCGAATCCGATATCTAAACCATAAAGCACTAGAAGAAGACTAGATCGTTGTTAGACTTGCAAAAACAACCTAAACCATAACTCTAGTCCCAAACCAAGATCAACCAATCACGAACAATCCAAATCTCAATCACAAGCAAAGAATTATTGACTAAATTAGCACAAATAAATCACACAAGGATTTATAGTGGTTCCACTAACATCTTGTTTGTGTACATCCACTTTGGAGAGAGTATTTTATTACCACGATGAAAGGAATACAAGAGATTGATCCAATGATCACTATATTTCAATATAGAAAAGAGTTTGTGGAGAATAGAATTGAAGAATTGGAATTAGGTTATAAACCCTAATTCTCCCTTGAGAATAAACCCTTGATCCCAAATCAAGTTTTCCAAGCTATAACTAATTCACATCAGAAAATAGCTTATATAGAGGTTGGCCAATTACCCAAATTGCCCCCGAATTAGTCACAAATCTACTTGCTAATTTCCAGCCCGAAATAGCCCAAAGACACGATCAGACGTTTGTCGCATCGCCTGACAAACGTTTGTCATCTTCCAGAGAATAATTGGGCATATGCACTCAGCACAGACGTCTGTCCCTTATGTGTCGGACGTCTGTCTGAACTCTCGAGAAATCACCACCCTGTAGTCAGACATTTGTCATCCCCTATGACAGACGTCTGTTCCCATTTCCAGTTGATAGCAAACACCTCCCAGCTCATAACTCCTACATATGAGCTCCAATTTGCGAACGGTCTTCTCCTATGCGAAGCTTTCCTCATCCAGTTCAATCTACCATATAGTATCGCATACTTCAACACCCCACCTCGATACTATAACCATCTCAACTCCCAACTCCAATGGCCCAAGCATTTCCTTCTACCTTCACCAAGCAAACTTGAATGTTTTCCCAATGAGCTCCGGCATGACCACCGCCCATTGCACTACACCAACGAGTTCAGGCAATGCCCCCACCCACCAATGTAGTGTTCAACATTCAAACCAAAAACCATCTTACCAAAAGACAATGTACTTGGGAGTGTAACGAGTACTTACCATGAAGATAGATTTCCAATCTCTCACCGCTATTCCTTTCCATTAAATACAAAATCACTCTCTCCACATCGTGTCACCCTGTGGCACCTAGCAACTCAACAAGCGAATTAAGTTCGAGCAATGATCGAATTTCCCATACGGCAATGTCTTCGTAAACATATCCGCCGCATTATCCTTTGTGTGCACTTTCTGAAGGTATACTAGCTTACCCTCATCCATGGCTACAAGAAATGACTCCCTCACCTCAATATGTTTGGTCCGTGAGCTAAACGCCAAATTCTCCGCCAAATGGATAGCACTTTGGCTATCACATCGAACATCAACATTCTCATGTTCGAAACTCAAGTCACACAACAATCGCTTCAAGTAGAGTGCCTCCTTGGCCGCTTCCATAGCGGCAATCAACTCCGCCTCCATAGTGGATAAAGCAACTACGGTTTGCAATCACAATCTCCAACTAATGGTTGTCCCGCCAAGTGTGAAGACATACCCGGAAGTTGATTTCGTCCGATCCCTATCACCGGCGTAGTCCGAGTCACAATAACCAACCAACTTGCAATTCCTTTCGTCACTACCGCCAAAGACAAGTCCATGAGATGTTGTGCCTTTCAAGTATCTCAATATAGACTTCACGGCTTCCTAATGCGATTTCCCCGAATTAGCCATATACCGACTAACCACCCCAACGGAATTTGCAATATCGGGCCTTGTACAAACCATTGCGTACATCAAACTACCAATCGCACTTGCATATGGCACCTTTTCCATATAAGCCTTGTCTTTATCTCCGATAGGTGAACCCTTTTCCGAAAGCTTCATATGCAAAGGTAAAGGTGTATTTAACGCCTTCGCATCCTCCATGCTAAACCGGCAAAGCAATTTATTAATGTATTCCTTTTGAGTCAATCTTAACTCAAAATGCTTTCAGTTCCTTCCAATTTCCATGCCCAAGATTTTTCTTGCTTCTCCAAGATCCTTCATCTCGAATTCCGATTTCAAAAGCATCTTCAACTTGTTGATTTCATTTTGATCCTTAGAAGCAATGAGTATATCGTCCACATATAAGAGTAAATACACCCAACAATCATTTCCCAACCTCTTGATATATACGCAAGCATCCTTGATGCTTCGATGGAATAAACTTTCAAGCATGAAATGATCGAATATCTTGTACCATTGTCTAGGCGATTGCTTCAACCGGTATAGTGATTTCTTCAACTTGAAACCATTTTAGACTTACCATCTGCAATAAACCCTTCCGGTCGCTCCATGTAGATGTCTTCATCTAAGTCTCCATGCAAGAAGGAGGTTTTCACATCAAGTTGCTCCAACTCCAAGTCATGAATGGCAACTATCGCTAGTGAAACCCGAATAGATGTAAGACGAACCATCGGTGCAAAAATTTCATCATACTCCTTTCCTTTGTGAGAATCCCTTTGCCACTAACCTTGCTTTGTACCTTCCATCATCCTTCACCTTGTGAATCCATTTGCACCCTATAGCATGGTTTCTTTGAGGAAGTGGAACCAACTCCCAAGTTCGGTTCTTCATAAGCGATTGCATCTCTTCCTCCATGATGCAAATCCACTTCGAGCTCTCTCACGACTCCATGACGTCATCAAGGTCCATCGGCTCATCTTGGACTACATTGAGAGCATTAACCAAATGATCACAAAAGCTAAGGTAGTTCCAATCACCATATCTTTCGGGAGGCCTTATTGCACGTCGACCAACCCGAGTAGCAATACTTTCAACTAAACCCCTTTCGTCTCCACCTTGAGTCGAAACTTCTCTAGTATCGTGTACATCACCGACATCACTAGAGGAACCATGTGGACTATGTGATGTTTCATCAACCACTTCAATACCATGAGCTTCTTCAACTCTACTACCACTTGGACGGAATGTGGGAATGACTTCATTCTCCTTTGATTCACCATGAACCAAATCTGGAATGTCCGATGAGCTCTCATTCACCTTGAATAAAGCCGACTCATCAAAAGTGACATGACGAGATTTAACAACCTTCTTCGTTTCTGGATTGCAAATCCGATAGCCTTTCACGCCATCCGTGAAACCAAGCAAGATCCCCTTGAATGCTCTAGCTGCAAGCTTATCATTCCCCGGATCATGCACATAAACCAGGCTACCAAACACACGAAGATATCTCAAGTCAACACTCTTCCCTTTCCACACTTCCTCCAGAATTTTGTTACCAATGGACGAGCACGGAATTCAATTCACAATATGCACTGCGGTTGATAAAGCTTCGGCCCAAAATCCCTTAGACAAACCTGATGTCAATCTCAAGCATCGAGCTTTTCCAAGTAGAGTTCGGTTCATTCTCTCCGCTACTCCATTAGATTGCGGATCTCCCGGTGTAGTAAAATGTCTCCGGATTCCGTGATGCTTACAATACTCCAAGAATTCATGCAAACCATATTCACCGCCATTGTCGGTCCTTAACAACTTCAAAGTCTTACCACTCTCATTCTCAACAAGAGCCTTCCACACTTTGAAATTAGCAAATACTTCCGAGTTGGCCCTCATTACATACACCTATACCTTGCGAGACAAATCATCAATGAAAGAGATGTAATACCATGTTCCTCCCAAAGAAGCAACCGGTGTCAGTCCCCAAACATTCGAATGAACATACTCAAGAACCTCCTTTGAATCATGCTTGCCTTCATCGAACGATACCCATATTTGCTTCCCCATGACACATTCCTCGTAAAACTCTAGTTTGTTGAAACTCTCACCCTCGATCATATCCCGCTTCCAAAGAATATCCAAACTCCTCTCCGAGACATGAACCAATCTCAAATGTCACAATCGTGTCACATCCAAGTCACGAGAACTATCAATACCCACACAAGTCTCACCGCCTACAGTCATACCTTGAAGCAAATATATACCATGAGTCCTAGCACCCTTCATAACCACAAGCGCCTCCTTCGAAACCCTCAAGCAATCCTTCTCAGTAGTGATCTTGCATCCTAGAGAATCCAATTGCCCCAAAGATATAAGCAACTTCCTATGTCCCAGAACATAGCTAACATTGGTGAGCGTGCGAACAACTCCATCAAACATCCTTATTTTCACGGAGCCACTACCCATCGACTTGCAAATAGCACCATTTCCCATAACAATTGCATTTCCCTCTTTGACCTCAAAGGATGAAAAACAATTTCTATTTGGCGTCATATGATACGACGTACCCGAATCGAGAACCCATTCGTTACCCGAAACACCCGTTGCTACCGCCGTCAACACATTCTCATCTATCTCACCATCCCCACTCTCCACCGCCATGGATGAAGACGCTACTTCCTTCTTATCTTTGTCTGAACATTCATTCTTCCAATGTCCTGGTTTCTTACAAATAAAGCACTTGCCATTTCTTTCTTTCGATTTACCTCTTCCACCAGGTTTTCTTGATTTAGAACGCCCATGGTTTCCTTTCTTCACATTCTTTTCTTTCTCCACAAACAACCCGTAACCACTACTAGCTCCACTACTACCCTCACTTATCTCCTTCATTTGATCTATCAACTCCTCACTAAGAAGACCCGTCTTGACATCATCTAGAGTCAAGGTATCCCAGCCATAGGTCAAACTATTTGAGAAACCCGTATAACATTCCGGCAATGAACACAATAATATCATCGCCTTTTGCTATTCCTCAATCTTCAAATCAATGGCCTTCATCTTCATGAGAAAGTCATCAAAGGCATTCAAATGTTCCTTAAGCGAATTAACCTCCTTCATCTTGAAGGTGAAAAACGTTCGCAACAAGATCAAATGGTTAGTGAGCGACTTCTTCATATAAAGTTCTTCCAACTTGTCCCAAATACCTTTAGCGGTAGTCTCACCACTAATTTCGGAGATCACATTCTTCTCCATAGCAAGTTGAAGAGTAGTGTAAGCCCATTCCTCCATCTCCTCTCTCTCAACATCTGAGATATCACTTGGCAGTAAGTGAGTATCAAATACTACTCGGTGCACCCGATTCCGCCTAAGAACCGCTTTCATTTTCCATTGCCACTTCTCAAAGTCATTATCGACATTCCACTTGTCAATAAACAATTGAGAACCCGACGCCGCATACGAACCCCGTACATAAGGCAGCACACTATTCGGACTTCCAGTTGAAGGACTTACCGAGCTACTATCCGTCTCCGACATTTTCACAAACACCTAACAAGCACCAAAACAGCTCTGATACCAACTGTTGTAACCTTTGTGATTAATCTGATCCAAGACCACTCGAATCCAATATCTAAACCACAAAGTGCTAGCGGAAGACTAGATCGTTGTTAGACTTGCAAAAACAACCTAAACAATAACTATAGTCACAAAACAAGATCAACTAATCATGAACAATCCAAATCTCAATCACAAGCAAAGAACTAATGACTAAATTAGCAAAAATAAATCACATAAGGATTTATAGTGGTTCCACTAACATCTTGTTAGTATACATCCACTTTGGAGAGAGTATTTTATTACCACGATGAAAGGAATACAAGAGATTGATCCAGTGATCATTATATTTCAGTATAGAAAAGAGTTTCTGGAGAATAGAATTGAAGAATTGGAATTAGGTTATAAACCCTAATTCTCCCATTAGAATAAACCCTTGATCCCAAATCAAGTTTTCCAAGCTCTCACTAATTCACATCAGAAAATAGCTTATATAGAAGTTGGCCAATTACCTAAATTGCCCCCCGAATTAGTCATAAATCTGCTTGCTAATTTCCAGCCCGAAATAGCCCAAAGACACGATCAGATGTCTGTCGCGTCGCCTGATAATGTCTGTCATCTTCCAGAGATTAATTGGGCATATGCACTTAGCACAGATGTCTGTCCCTCATGTGTGAGACGTCTGTTTGAACACTCGGGAAATCACCACGCTGTAGTCAGACGTCTGTCATCCCCTATGACAGACGTCTGTTCCCATTTCCAGCTGACAGCAGACACCTTCCAGCTCATAACTCCTACATATGAGCTCCGATTTGCGAACAATCTTCTCCTATGTGAAGCTATCTTCATCCACTTCAATCTACCATATAGTATTGCATACTTCAACATTCGGCACATAATGAGAACATGAAAAATGAACCCCAAGGAGTTTTTAAGTTCCAACTTATGAATTCACAATATTATAATTTAGACAATTTCATGTGAACTTTGCTTACCTATCTTTTTTTCAGTGAGAAAAAACAATAGAAAATATTTCAATTGCTTGATTAGTTATGGATTAATAGTAAGTCTGCTAATTAATGGTCATATAGTGCATACCAATTAATGGACTGTAATGCATTAAATTTTGGAAATATATTTTGTTCCTCTATTTTATGTTGGATTTCTTATCAAGCTTGCGTAGAAGCCTTCATTTTTTTTATTTTTTTTTACAATTAGATAGCAGGGTAGTTTCATTAATTGGCAGGTCTTCATATTGAATTTTAATACTTTATCCTATGGTTTTGTGTTCTAAACAAATGCATATCAAATGTTAGATTTATCCTGCAGAAAATTATTTATCACACTTTATAGTTGAATTTTATACATTCGTAGAATGTCGATATATCATGATACAACCAAATTAGCATTTATTAGATTATAAGCCAAATTCATGTGCGTAAGACTAATTTAGTGAATAAATCAATGTTTCCCTGAAAGCATCAACGAATTGTAGTAGGAGTTAATAAACTTAATGTGAGATAAATTATTTGCCGTTTTTTCCTTCCTTTTCTCTTTTCTTACAGTGTTTACAAATAATATAATACATAATAAAGTTGCAGTATCATTTGAAATAGTCAACTTATGGAAAGAAATTATACGGTTATGATCTGTGAATCAGTATTGGGAAATTGATCTAACATGGCAAGGGGTATTTATTAGCCCTTTTCATCACGTTTTCCTTTTTGTTGCTGAATTAACATGATATAAGAGTACTTTTGGTTATATTTTCGACTAGAGAAAACACCATAAGACTTTGAATTTTTGCTAAAATCACATGTTCGGTTAAAAAATAAAATTATTGATCAAAAAGGCTTAATTTTTGTAGATAATCTTGAATGGCAGTAAGTTATACTAGACCTACGAGTTTGAAGTTTATTTTAATTAGTTGTGGTCATGTCTTTACAGTTAGATACATGAGTTGTATTCATCGATTTATATAAACCATCTTTGTTCTTTTTCCCATTGTAGGTAACAAATTAGGTGCATATTTCGTCTACTTGCTCAAGCCTGCATCACTCTCAGGTTATTATATTAGTACAATATTTAATTTATCTTCAGCTATTATTCTACTATATATTAAAGAAATTAATACTTGTGTTTATGTAATTGTAGCATGTTGGGTTGGTACAAATTTGCATGCACTGCACAACATATTTTTTATAGTATCAACTTAGTTTTTTTTCTTGAAAAACAAAGAGAATACTACCCATCTAAAAATACTGCATTTGTTGTCACAGTTTGGTTTCAAAAAGTAAAATACTGATGCTAAGCACGCACATGCTTCACGAACAGGTAATCATCTGTTTTGACACAAGTGAACCATCCATCACTATGGATATGGAGAGTTTCTACAATATACTGACCAACTATAGCTTCAACTGCAAAGGTACACAAAATATGTGCTTTCCACTAAACATGCTTGTGACTTATATGTTTATTGGTGGTTCTTCCATGCCATATACTCAGTATGTCTCAATTTCCACTTTAAATTACTCTTTATATCTTTTATTGCTCAATATTTTTCTCCTGTCCTGAATATTTAATTGTGCCTACGAAAATACATGCTTAATAGTATTGAAGCATAACCTCGCTATACTTTATGCATTGTACAAGTCATGGGGGCTTCAAAAATATTTGTACAAAAAATATAAGAAAAATTCTTTCCATTTGACAAAACAGTCTATAACACTCCATTGACATTAAATTCAGATGATAACCTTTTCAAAAATTGATGAAATTTTAGGATACATCGACCCGTTTAATCCTTCCTTCAAGTTACACTAGAAATGAAATTTAGTTGGTTCTAGAAGAAATGTCGTAATATCCATGCACTTGAAAGAAGCAATTACTGCTTACAGAGACGATGCTTGAAATATAGGTTAAGGAAAATATCTATTAAATCCAATCTTAAGCCCAGATCTGAATTAATTAAAATATATTTTATTCACTTTATGACACTTTGGAAACAACTGAGATTCATTTAGCATTTGTTTTTGTGTAAAAACCCGTGACTTCCCGGTGAAGGAAAGAGCGGATACTTCGAGCACAACACACAAAAGAACGCAGACAGAAGAACATTTCATTGTATATTACAACAATTCCATCAGAATCAAGAATATACAGAGTATAAATGAATAAAATACATTCGATAAATATCAGAGATTACAATACATTACATAGCAGCGGAAAATAATACAATACACAACTAGAAGTAATACACGGATATAGAGCTTTCCGAGTATCGTTCCAGCTGTAAATCAGGATCCTGTGAATATAAATCTGCAAAAACCAAAACTACTAGCTGCCCGTGTCAAAATAAGGGCACCCAGAGTTTTGGTTAAAACAATAAACTCCAGGTCAATCATGGGACTGGTGTGGGAACTAAAACAGTTATTAATCTTTATTTTAAAGTTAGGTAAATCAGGGGACCACGCCGTATAACACGGAACAGGTTTCCTCCCAAGAATACCAGTGCATAAAACAAACAGCGCAATGCTAAATAAAGAAAAATGAAGCTATTATAAGACCCAGGTCCTATCACACAATGCAACGCAAGACGGGGGATTGGGTTTTACCTTATAATAGCCATAGAATGCTTGACACATGAAATTTCATGTTTTATTATTACTATAAGTGCATAGTGTCAAAACAATTTCAAATCATAAATATCAATCACAGACGGTATGGGTACCATATATCATGTCGCCATACTAGTTTTACAATTAAAACCGCACAATCACGTATTTGGAAATTGGATTTCCATCATGAACCGAGGCAAGGGATCGTCCTCACCGAATTCGAGACGCTCTTGCCCACCCCTCAGGCAAGTACTCACTCAAGCCTTTAGATCGTCAGGGTCGGTCCACCGATGTGGATTAAAATTCCTGGACACTGCGTTTCCCCGCCTTTTAGGGCGTGAGTAAGCCAAAGAATGACTACTCCATCGGTCCCGGATCGACCGATATATCCGAGGCGCCTCCAATTCCAACAACCACATGAGTCAAACTCGTCAGCCAGTTCAAGCACTGACGCCACTCCTAACTAGAAAGAAATGCATGTCCTCCCTGAGGTCCTTCCCCCATTTTTGGTTCACACCGGGTTGTGAGGCTCGCGAATTAACGCTACACAAAGCTACGCCACAAAGGCCGTGCTTTGATCATCAACCACAAGACTCTGCTTTTCAACAGAAGCCTTGATCATTTGCATCTTAGCATGCCACACAGAAAAACCACTCTATGCAACCGATATCAGTCACACATAATGAAATCCAATGTCAGACACACAGTCCATTTACAAGTTCGTTCTGGGTCTGAATGAAACCGGAGGCACCTAGTACCCCGCATATCCATCGATCTCCAAGTACGTTTGGACGACCACTAACTGATTCTCTCCTTTTGGGTGTACGGCCCAATCAAGATCATCAGTAACCATCCAAACGACGTGAAGACCTCCGGTCTTCAACCACCGTCTTCATTTTCGACTAATCGCCGAATCGGTTATTCAGAATGGGATAAACCCGGTCTTTCCAAATAACTCGCGTATATAATAAACAAGTGTTACACAAACACAACATACGCCTCATTCCAATTCATCAGTCACTAACCGTAAATTAACAAGAGAATAATTCCCCAAATATTAGCCCCGAAGGCCGGAACCAACATCAAATCAATATCCAAAAAACCATTCTTCTTAGCTAACCGACAGTTAGTTTCTAAATTTCACATTCTTAGGGAAAGGTTCCCATTAATTTTATCAAAGATAAATCCTTTAAATTTATTCTTTAATCTACTTTTGAATATCAATTCAAACTAGTCGGGATTAGCGATCCATACCGAAGTGATCATTTATTTTATTTCCCAATCCCAACCTATTCATCCCATGAAGTAAAACTGGTAATACTTCATATCTACACCACGGTGTTATCGGTAAATTCAATTACCATTTCACATTCAAATCTAATTAAAGATTTAACTATCGCCTGTAGCAAAACTGGGGATACTCCATTCTCGTTCTTTTCAATCTAATTAAAGATTTATTAAAACTCCACTTGGTTTTAATCTTCCCAAAAATCAATATCAATGATTATTTAACTTGGGAAATCACCTCCTGTCTTTAACTGGGTTAAAGAACCAATGTCATTTAAAACACGGTTGACTATAAACCCAAAATCACATTCCATTAATTACCGGGTTAAAGAACAAGTGTTATTTAAAACACCGTTCACGATAAACCCAAAAATCAATTCAAATTCAATTCCAATTAAATACCATTTAATTGGTATACTTCATTAAATTCAAATAAAAAGATTTAATCTTTTTCTCAACTGGGTTTAAGAACAGTGTTAATGAAGACACCATTCACGACAAACCCAAATCACATTTGATATTATATACAAGGCTCTGAATAGAAAATATATCGGCTTATTTTCAATATCAAATTCTACGACCAACAGATATTGTATTGGAAATAACGATATAAATATATCTTTCAAATTCCCATAATAATATCTGTATCATCACGAAATCCAACATCGAAATATTCCAAAGACAATTTCGATTCAAATCCATTCCAATTCAATTATTGGAAATTCTGGTTATTTTCAAAACCATTTCAAATCCACTTTATTTATTTTAAAAATAAATAGAATTATAATTCTAGTTCAAAACTAGTTCATTTCGATAAAAAACTATTTTTATCTTTTCAAATATGGAATTTTTTATCCTAATTCTTCACAAATCATTTCTTATGATTTTACACAAATTATTACTATTTTTAATAATTTTATCAAGGCCCGTACAGTCGATTTCCATCAACGGCCATCGAACTGCACTTACAGCGACCTTTTCCAAATTTGATTTGGACATAATTCCCAATCCGACCGTTAGATTTCAAATCTCTAATATTCATTAGAAAGCTCTTTTCGATACGAACCCAACGGTTCCTGTTTTAGGAGAATCCGACGGTCGGATCCCCCGTAATATCCATTCGTAGTCAATGGTCGAAATTCACGAACGGCCGCGGCGCGGAGCCTTCTATTCAGGCCATTCTATATATATAATATATATATTATATATATTTCATCGATTTCCTTTTAAAACGTATTTTATAAATCGTTTTAAATTCATTTAAAATTGATTTCAATTCAAATCGATTTTCAGTTCAATTTCAATACGTTTTAAATTCAATTCAAAACGATTTCAATTCTATTTCAATCTAATTCAAATTTCGAAATCACTTTCAATATTCATTGAAAAATGAATAAAGTCAATATAAATATCATTCGCGTCAAAATAGCGTCAATCTAATCAACACGGCTTCATATATTTCTATTTTCAAATATTCTATTTCAAATATTTCTATTTCAAATATTTCTACTTCTAATATTTCTTTTTCAAAACTGGAATGAGGCCCAATCAATTACCATAGATTTTATTTCTATGGATTTCCATACAACGCATGTATATATCAACAGTGACAAATAATCAACCATCATCCAAAGTGCATTCTACACTGTATAAGCATCAAATATAAATGTTTAATGCTCATGACAGTCTGTCAATCAATCGATCGACATACAACTAATTATTGGGATTAGTGTATGTCATATATCATCCCAATACCCGTGTAGGGTTTCAAACAATCAAACACCGATTATATTTGTGTAGTTGGGCGATGTGTAAAATTTATCGTCCCAATCAATATCAATCAAATGTGTGTATATAAACAAATCGTCCGATTTGTTTATATTTATTTCATTTTACTTACACATTAAAATTCTATTTTCAACAATAAAATATTTTTAACTATATAAATATTTCATTTCATTTCATATCACACAATCAACTACACATCAAAATCAAACAAACAAGCATACAAGCCATCCATGGTCTGTGGACGACGGGTGTCGGGTGCTACTAAACACCATCTGCATCCTAGTATATATTTTAACTAGAAAATTAAATTAAAAGTCAGAAGTTCTCACCGAGGGTTCCACTCCTCCATTTCATTTCTGCCGAATTTCTGATCGATTCGATTAGCCCGAAATTCCTACGCCATCCTTTTTACGCTGTTCATATTAAAAACCACATTTTTAATATGATGTTCTATATATTAAAAATCATATTTTTAATACTCTACACATATAAAAATCATATTTTTATTCTTTATATAATATAAAAATAATATTTTTATTTTTTTCTATAATATAAAAATCATATCTTTATTCTTTTTATAATATAAAAATCATATTTTTGCCATGCTAAAAATCGCATCGTTATATAGCTACACATATGAAAAAAATCACATTTTTATGAAGTCGTTCAACCGAAAAAAAATTAATTTTTATGTTAACAAAAATCATCATTTTCCCTAACAAAAATCTAAACATTTCTACGTTCAAAATTCGATCTTTTCTCTATTCAAAATATAATCTTTTTGCTATTCAAAATATGATCTTTTCTTTTCGCTATAAAATTCAAATCTTTCTTCAAATAAAAATCATATCTTTGCAATGTTAAAAATCATATCTTTATCCGCTATTCAAACATATATAAAAATCAGAATTTTATCCTCGCTTTCTACATCTAAAAATCTAATTTTTTTTCTACCTTTTCTATAAACAAAAACTGATTTTTTTTATAATTTTAAACACTAATTACTTTAAAATAAATAAACAAATAAGTAGAAAAAGAAAATTACAAAGGGGGACTTACTGTAGAAATCGAGAGGAGGTGGGGGTTTTAGTTCGCCGGAGTCAGGGAGGACCGGGGCAGAGGTGGTGGGTGCGGTCAGGCTTTAGGGGAGGCTGCGTCGAATGGGGTATCGAAATCGATTTCGGGGGGTATGGTGGCTACGGGTGTTTAAGTGGAGGGAGGAGGAAGGCGGGGAGGAGAAGAGAGGTAGAGGAAGAAAGGGGTGGCGGAGGAGGAAACGTTGAGGGGGAGGGGAAAGAGCGGCGGGTGGTGCACCTCTTATCGAGGCGGCGGCGCGTTGATTGGGGGGGGGGGGGGCGGCGGCTGTGAATCGAGATCCCCCCTTTTTTTCTTTTTTTTAACCGTTGACTAAGAGAAGATGAGGGAGGAGGGAGTTAGGAATATATATATTTTAATATTTAATTATTTTATTTTCCACCAAAAAGTAACTTTTTATTTCGAACTCGAAATGAGACCCACCGCCTATCGTCCATAGCGTAATACCCCCATTCTGAACACAATGGGATATGTCCCGTAAGCTGATTCGACTGTTTTGATCAGTTTTCGTCAAAATCAAAATATAACTCTATATATTGAATTTGAACGCGCATTTCAATTTACTGGGGTCACATACCAACTAGAAAAATTCCAAAAAAATATTTTCTGGCTTTGCATTGACGATACGGTCATAACAAAACTAATTTCGTCAAATTCCGAGAACGTTTGAAAAATGGCCATTTTCCAGTCCATTAAAATCTACTGAAACTGGTCAAAAGCGTTTTCCTTTGCCATGATCACATATTGATTCGAAAAATTATGAAATTCGAAACCTAGCAATAACTTGACATCACGGATTGTAACACCCCGTAATTCTGTTAATATTAATATTCATAAATTAAAGAATAACTAATCTCAGACTTGAGAATTGTGGGAAACGGGTAGCGCCATTGTGTTCGCATCGGAATTCTGGTTGAAATAGAGTCCGAGTTTGCGTGAATTGGACTTTGTATGAAGAAGTTATGGCCATCGGAAGTTTCGGAAAATTCAAAACAGCTCGCAGGAAATTAAAAAAAAAATCAAACTGAAAATGCAGAAGCGGGCTGGGCGGGAAAATTCCTGCCCAGGCAGGTCGACTGGGGAGTCGACACTAGTGTCGACCTCCCCCCCCCCCCCCCCAGGGTCGACTATAGTGTCGACCTGGTCAGTCGGCTAGGGTTTTGACTGAGCCCAATCTTGAGCTGCTGATGTGTCTTTAGGACTGAGTTGGCAAATTAAACGATTCAGGTTAGTTCTGAGTTGATCTGACGGTCTAAATAAACCCTAAACTCTATAAATACCTAGGTAGTCTCTCACCCTAATTCATATGAAAAATAGAATAGCTATCGTCATACCGCCGCCATGGAACTCAGTCTAGCCGCCGCCAACTAAGAAGGAAGAAAAGCTAATCAAATTCTAATTCTACTCAACTCTAAAGCAAATCAAGACTCTCTTTTCTTCTCTAATTGTGAGTATGATGATCTTAACAAGATTATTATTATTTTAATTAGATTAAGTTATGAATGGATTATGAGTAGATGATGTGAATTGTCATATATATTGTTGTAAATCTTATGCTATCATGTATGTTATAAATCCTATGCTATGTGGTGATGATATCCTATATGTTGTAAATCATGCTATGATGATGCTATGTATGTTGAGAGTTTCTATGCTAAGTTGTGATGAATCATACAAGTTAAGAAGCCATGATGTTACTACCCATGCTAATTAGTTCATGTTAATCAAGTCATAATATTGATACTATTTGGGCGATGTTGATCTATATGACAAGTCATATATGCAAGTTTAGGTTGATTAGTAAAAGTTATGAACATATGCCATGACATCTATTATGACATCTAGAATTATGTTATGACATATGTGAAATTCTATGCTAGTTCACACCATCATTATGTTGCCTAAAACCCCATATGCAAGTTTATACATAAATTTGGGTTATGATCATATCATGTAAATTGTGACATTTAACAAGTTGACACCTTTAGATCCTTAACATGTGTAGTTTATGCAAGTTTCACCCCTATTATGATTAGGATCATTTTAATTGTCTATATGTTGTGATGATTTATCTTTGTGCTATGAGTTAGACTATTCGAGTCTAACGTATATTCTGTGTTGAATAAGCGAACGTATAAACGTGGGGTAGGGGTAATATTAAGGATTTAATAATAAGAAGTTGGGGTGCAATTGATATGATTTTGCATGCCATGAGTGGATGACCATAATTGAGTCAATTATGGGCATCATTAAAATTGGAGTTAATTAATAATTTGAATAGGGAATTATTAAAACTGGGGTAAAATATTATAAGTGATAATCAATGCTTAGGACACGAGGTTGGACTCGTTTGTGACGTAAACCTGCCCGGACCCGCCCGGCAAATCCAGTGGTCACAAATGTCAGCCCAATGTGAGAGGTCCTAGGCCTAAACTAAAGCATAACAGTTGTAAAGACACGAGGTTAGACTCTTTTATGGTGTAAGACTGCCCGGACCCGCCCGGCAAATCCAGCTGCCATAAATGCCAGTCTAATGTGAGAGGTCTTTATGAGGTTATGGCCTGAATGAATTAAGAAATACTTAACCAGATAAACATGTAAGGTGGGACATGGGGGTTAAGTAGGTGCCTTGGGTGGCATGAGGAATCTAGTGGGTGCCCTTAGTGGCATGTGAAATACGATTAGTAAGACTTAACCAAACATACATGTAAATGAACATGACTAAGAGGGTTAAGTGGGATATACTAGTGGTGACAAGCTTCGGTGGGTAGCTTGTGGGGGCCCATTTCAACCAGTATCCCAAACGTATCTTTGTGGGCTCGACCCAAGTCGAGGATGGGACACGCATACTGGGTTCGACTATAAGAGGCCAAAACGGGGAGCGGTGTCAATGCAAGTCCAACGGGTTTCATATGGGTGTGTGGACCCGGGCTGGTAGGCAAGACGTTGTTGCATCGTGTAGGTATAAGTCGTGCATTCTCAAGTTGTATCGGGTTGCCACTTTAGGGGAGTGATACACCCCACTGTGGGGCCAGCACGGGTATCTACGAGTAGGGAGCTGATCGCAAGTGGGTAGTGGGGTACACCTAGTGGAGATAGGGGCAGACGGCACCTATGTAGTCAGCTAGGGGTACGCAAGGCTATTTATATAGTTTTTGTGTGAAGCAAGTGGGATCAACCTTTAGGGTGATTGGTGCGGTGCAGTGTAGTAATGTGCGGTGCAGTGTAGTAATTATTCGTTAGTAATTAGGTATGCCTTTAAGGTTATCTTTAACGTTATCTTTATCTGCTCTCCCATACCCAATAGTTCATAGACATTTCCTTGTTTTCCATCTTATGCCTTAGTCTAGTTATTTTGATAATAGTATTGTTAGAATTATCATACTCGCCAGACTTTATGTCTGACCCCCTCCATTTCTATCCTTTTTCCCCCTCCAGGTCCTCAGGGTGGACCCAGCTCTAGTGGAGTTTGATTGGATTGCTTTATCTCTCTTTTGGAAAGCTTGGACCGTTGAAGTAAAGTCCAGCTTGTTATCTTCTTTAATGGCTATTTATGTAATGGGGTTATGTATTTTGTTTTAGCAAGATGGATATTGTACTTGACTCTGATTTATGGTTTTTATGATGTAACAAACATGGTTAATTTCTGCTGCAATAAAATGAAGTTTTAGATTTCCAAGTACTACTTATTATCTATCTTGTTGTAATTTTTCTGTTTTATATTCACTTAAAACCTCCATGGAAGTTAATGCATTCCCTTTGTGAGTGACATTAATGGACGTGGGGTGTTACACGTGGTATCAGAGCTTAAGGTTATCAGAACAGATAAAATGTTTAGAAAAACTATTTTTCTAAAGTATTTTTGGAAGAAGTGTTTTCAAAAACATGTCTTAATGAGTGATTTTAAGAGGAAAGTTTTTATGAAAGACATAATCCCCAATAGCCATATCTTTATCTTTCGAATTCTCCATTTTGAATCTTTCCTTTTTCGTTTCAGCATGGCTGAAGATCTTAACCTTCCGGATGGTGTAACGATACCAGGATGGTATAGGAGGCTATTAGAGGCTAGGGCCGCCGCAGGTCCGGCCAATGTTCCTCCACCACCAGTTGCACCCGTTCCTCCTCCTCCTCGCGTAGATACTTTTGCAAAGACGTGCAAGGAATTTAAGGCTATGGGTGGAAAACCTTTTCAAGGGTCAGAAACGTTTGTGGAAGCTAGAGATTGGCTTAGGGAGGTGGAAGAATTGCTAGAAATCTTTGAAGTGGAAGAAGGGAGGAAAGTCAAATTAGCAGCTTGGTTAATGAAGGGAGAGGCCTCGTTTTGGTGGGAGGTCACTAATGGGGAGCGTCCTGTTGATTCTTGGGCGGATTTCAGACGTAGGTTTGAGGCGAAGTTTCTCTCAAGGGCAGAAGAGAATATATATATGGAAAGGTTCTTGACAATGAAGCAAGGAAGCTCATCAGTGAAAGAATATGTCAACAAATTTAATCAGTTAGCAAGGTTTGGCTTGGACTTAGTGAACACGCCGGAGAAGAAGGATCTAAGGTTCGTTAATGGATTGAATGAACCGTTGCAAGGGTTGGCTATGATCCACATCCCTATGGGGGCCACCTTTGAGAAGCTTGTAGACATGGCACTCATGTACGAGGAGAAAGGCACTAAAGCTGATAAGGCACCCGAGAAGAAAGGGGACCAGAAGAAACCTCAACAGCAAAACAAGAAGGGTGGTAAAGACAATAATGGCAAGGGAAAGAAGAAATGTTTTAACTGTGGGACACCAGAACATCTCAGTAAGGATTGCCGAAAGAAAAAGAAAACTGGCTGTTTCCACTGTGGCGAAGCGGGACATCTAGTGAAGGACTTCCCAAAGAAGGGGCAGAGGGCAGGAGCTACCTCGGGAGGACAGGTGCAGGCTCTTATGGCACTAGGGCAAGCAAGGGGACAAGTTCAGGCTCTCGCTGTCCCACAGCTGCAAGAACGAGGTAGAACCATTTCTGTTGAAAGCTTAGTTTTTCTGTTTTATCATCCCATCCGTACCTTATTCGATTCGGGCGCATCGCATTCGTTTATCTCTACATCATTAGTTGAATCACTGCACTTAAACACCAGTTTAGTAGAGGATCCCTTAGTTGTTTCGAATCCAATTGGGGGCTCAGATTAATTGTCCATGATGTGTTTGGATTTGAAAATTTCTATACTTAGCGTTGAGTTTAGATGTGATGCTTATGTGTTGGGCTTCACGGGCTATGGGCTAATTTTAGGAATGGATTGGTTATCCAAAAATGGGGCCGTACTTGATTGTGAAAGGAGAGTAGTTAGGCTCATGACTCGCCTTGGAAACACTCTCGAAATCTTTTGTAGTCCCATAAATTCCATTATGCTAAGTTATTTAGAATCGCTTGACGCGTCTAAGGAAAATCTACAATCTGTTAGAGTGGTCTGAGAATATTCGGATGTGTTTGAGGAGGTGAAGGGCTTGCCTCCGAAGCGGGAGATAGATTTTCGAATATATCTTGTGGATAATGCAAAACCAGTATCTTTGCCAGTGCGCCACATGGCTCCACGTGAAAGGAGGGAACTCGATAAGCAAGTGAAGGAGTTGCTTGCGAAGGGGTTCATAAGACGAAGCATATCAGAGTGGGGTGCTCCAGTAGTATTTTCCACGAAGGCGGATGGGTCCCTTAGACTTTGTGTGGACTATAGAGAACTTAATAAGCTTACTAAGAAGAACAGACACCCACTGCCGAGGATTGACGATCTCTTCGATCAGTTAGTTGGCGCCTCAGTGTTTTCGCAGTTGGACTTAGCCACTGGTTTCCATCAGTTGAGAGTGGTTGAGGATAGCATTGACAAGACTGCCTTTAGGACTCCGGACGGTTTCTATGAATGGCTAGTGATGCCCTTCGGTTTGACAAACGCCCCCGCATACTTTGTTGATTTGATGAGTAGGGTGTTTAGGGAGTACCTTAACAAATTCGTGGTAGTCTTCGTAGACGACATCCTGGTCTTTTCTAAGGATGAAGAAGAGCATGCCCTACATCTTAGGGAAGTGTTGGAGACCCTACGTGCGCATAATCTTAAAGCCAAATTTTCTAAGTGTCACTTCTGGAGGAAGGAAGTACGATTCCTAGGGCACGTGGTTTCCAAGGAAGGGATAGCTGTGGATCCCGCGAAGGTGGTGGCCATCCAAGATTGGAAGGTCCCTAAAAATGCTACCGAAGTGAGAAGTTTCTTGGGGTTGGCTGGCTACTATAGGAAGTTTATCAAAGACTTCGCAAAGATATCAGCTCCATTGACACGCTTGACGAAGAAGAACCTAGTTTTCACATGGGACGTAGATTGTGATGATGTGTTCCAACGGTTGAAGAGAGCTTTGACCTCAGCCCCAGTCTAAGTGCTGCCAGACGGGAGTAAGCCATTTACCGTTTATCCCGACGCTTGTGGGACAGGACTAGGCGCAGTCTTAATGCAAGAGGGAAGGGTAATAGCCTATGGTGGAAGGCAGTTGAGAGCGCATGAGAAAAATTACCCTACACATGACCTAGAGTTGGACGCTATTGTTTTCGCGCTTAAGTCTTGGCGCCATTATCTTCTTGGGGAGAAATTCGAATTGTTCACTGACCACAAATCACTAAAATACTTATTCTCTCAAAAGGACTTGAACTTAAGGCAGCAAAGGTGGATGGAGTTCTTAGCATCCTACGACTTCGAGAAAGCATATACCCCTGGCAAGGGTAACGTAGTGGCCGATGCCTTAAGTAGAAAAAGATTATCCTTAAGTCCTTTGTTTGTTGAGCGGCGAAGTTTAGAGTTCATCTTTATGTTTGACTTTAGACCTTCCATTGACTTTGTACCCGGTTTGCTAGCATCCTTAGAGGTCAGACCTACGCTTTTGGGATGGATTGGCGAGGCACATCGAGACGACCCACAGTTGGTTGAGTTAGTAGAAAAGCTCAAAGGAGGGGAGTCAACAAGCCATCTCCGTAGGTATACCCTAGATTATAAGGGTTGGTTACGTAGGGACGGTAGACTTTATGTACCAAAAGACGATGACCTAGGGAAGGCTATTCTTGACGATGCACATCGTTCGAAGATGACCATTCATCCCGGCGGGGACAAGATGTACAAAGACATGAAGCGAGTTTTCTTTTGGGCCAGTATGAAGAGGGACGTATCCGAGTATATCGCTAGATGCTTGGTGTGCCAACAAGTAAAAGCGGAGCAAAAGAAACCCGGTGGGTTGCTTCACCCATTGGAGGTTCCACTATGGAAATGGGAAAGCGTCTCGATGGATTTTGTGGATGGATTACCAAGATCAAGGAAGGGTAATACGGGGATTTGGGTTATAGTAGATAGACTTACTAAGAGCACCCATTTTATTCCCGTGAAGAGTAAGAGGAATGCTCCGTGGTTAGCTTCTGTATACGTCCGAGAAATAGTTCGTTTGCACGATGTTCCTTCTAGCATAGTGAGCGACCGCGATCCTATTTTCACTAGCGAATTTTGGAAAAGCTTACAAGAGGCGGTAGGGACTCAGTTATGTTTGAGCACCGCATATCTTCCTCAGACGGACGGCCAGACCGAGAGGGTGTATCGCATTCTAGAGGATCTTTTGAGGCTATGTATCCTAGACTTTGGGGGTACATGGGAAGAGCATCTTCCATTGGTGGAGTTCGCATATAACAACAGCTTTCAGTCCCGCATTGGCATGGCACCTTTCGAAGCTCTTTATGGACGACCTTGTCATTCACCTAAATGTTGGTGGGAATCTACGGATAAGATCTTGTTTGGGCCCGATATGATTAGGGAGACTTCGGAGAAGATCGACCTGATTCGAAGGACGATGAAAGTAGCGCAAGATAGGCAGAAATCTTATGCGGACAAGAGGAGGACAGATCTTGAGTTTGAAGTTGGGGACATGGTCTTTATCAAAGTGTCTCCATTACAGAACATTGTTCGCTTTGGGGCCGTTGGGGAATTAGCACCAAGGTTTGTAGGGTCGTTTCCTATTAAGGAGAAGATTGGACAGATGGCGTATAGAGTGGAGTTGCCTGAGAGACTTAGTGGTGTACACGACGTATTCCATGTGTCACATTTGAGGTAGTGCTTGCACGAGACCGCGGAAGTGGTAGAGCCGAGCTTACTTAGAGAGGTGGAGATCGAGCGTGATGCGACGATTCGACGAGCTCCTACGCGCATTCTTGGGTAAGAGATTAAGAAGCTGAGAAATCGAGAGGTCAGACTAGTCAAAGTACAATGGGGAGATGATGAGAGCAACGCTACTTGGGAGACGGAAGAGAAGATGCGTTCGTTGTACCCTTTTCTTTTCGAGGGTATGTCTTTTAATTTCTCCTTTATCGCTTATCTTGTACTTATCTTACCTTTAGAGTATCCTCTCGATAGTATCCTTGACCTTTAGTTAGGATAATCCTATGGTTAAAACATGTGTTTGGGACATGTTATATATGATGGATGCAAAGTGGATGCAAGTTTTTGCTAGTGGTTGCTCGTGGACGCATATACACACACTGCTAGGCACTAGATCGGCTCAGTCACTTCACACTGCATATTGCATATATATGGTTGTATTTAGTAAAATGGATGTATAATGGTTGTGCTATCATATGGATGCTACATTCAGATGATGATTGTGCACGCATGTAGAGATAATATATAGCATTAAGGAACTTTTGCATACATAATGGACGCATGGCACTATCATGATTTGCATTAAGGAGGTCAACTGAATCAGTGGACCGCCTGATTTTGCATTAGATATGGACATATATACACACTGTGCATTTAAACATGAAAGCATTAGAAGTCTATTAGGACAATGGATGCCTGTGTTCGATGGTTGAGTAGATGGATGATTGGATGTTAGGATATACATTCTTCTTAACTTGAAGAATATGGGGTCGAAATCCTTTAAGGAGGGGAGAGTGTAACACCCCGTAATTCTGTTAATATTAATATTCACAAATTAAATAATAACTAATCTTAGACGTGAGAATTGTGGGAAATGGGTTGCGCCATTGTGTTCGTCTCGGAATTCTGGTTGAAATAGAGTCCGAGTTTGCGTGAATTGGACTTCGTATGAAGAAGTTATGGCCATCGGAAGTTTCAGAAAATTCAAAATAGCTCGCAGGAAATTTAAAAAAAAAAAATCAAACTGAAAATGCAGAAGCGGGCTGGGCGGGAAAATTCCCACCCAGGCAGTTCGACTGGGGAGTCGACACTAGTGTCGACCTCCCCCCCAGGTCGACTATAGTGTCGACCTGGGTGTCGACCTGGTCAGTCGGCTAGGGTTTTGACTATGCCCAATCTTGAGCTGCTGATGTGTCTTTAGGACTAAGTTGGCAAATTAAACGGTTCATGTTAGTTCTGAATTGATCTGACGGTCTAAATAAACCCTAAACTCTATAAATACCTAGGTAGTCTCTCACCCTAATTCATATGAAAAATAGAATAGCTACCGTCATACCGCCGCCATGGAACTCAGTCTAGCCGCTGCCAACTAAGAAGGAAGAGAAGCTAATCAAATTCTAATTCTACTCAACTCTATAGCAAATCAAGACTCTCTTTTCTTCTCTAATTGTGAGTGTGATGATCTTAACAAGATTATTATTATTTTAATTAGATTAAGTTATGAATGGATTTTGAGTAGATGATGTGAATTGTCATATATGTTGTTGTAAATCTTATGCTATCATGTATGTTATAAATCCTATGCTATGTGGTGATGATATCCTATATGTTGTAAATCATGCTATGATGATGCTATTTATGTTGAGAGTTTCTATGCTAAGTTGTGATGAATCATACATGTTAAAAAACCATGATGTTACTATCCATGCTAATTAGTTCATGTTAATCAAGTCATAATATTGATACTATTTGGGCGATGTTGATCTATATGACAAGTCACATATGCAAGTTTAGGTTGATTAGTAAAAGTTATGAACATATGCCATGACATCTATTATGACATCTAGAATTATGTTATGACATATGTGAAATTCTATGCTAGTTCACACCATCATTATGTTGCCTAAAACCCCATATGCAAGTTTATACATAAATTTGGGTTATGATCATATCATGTAAATTGTAACATTTAACAAGTTGACACCTTTAGATCCTTAACATGTGTAGTTTATGCAAGTTTCACCCCTATTATGATTAGGATCATTTTAATTGTCTATATGTTGTGATAATTTATTTTTGTGCTATGAGTTAGACTATTCAAGTCTAACGTATATTCTACGTTGAATAAGAGAACGTATAAACGTGGGGTAGGGGTAATATTAAGGATTTAATAATAAGAAGTTGGGGTGCAATTGATATGATTTTGCATGCCATGAGTGGATGACCATAATTGAGTCAATTATGGGCATCATTAAAATTGGAGTTAATTAATAATTTGAATAGGGAATTATTAAAACTGGGGTAAAAGATTATAAGTGATAATCAATGCTTAGGACACGAGGTTGGACTCGTTTGTGACGTAAACCTGCCCGGACCCGCCCGGCAAATCCAGTGGTCACAAATGTCAGCCCAATGTGAGAGGTCCTAGGCCTAAACTAAAGCATAACAGTTGTAAAGACACGAGGTTAGACTCTTTTATGGTGTAAGACTGCCCGGACCCGCCTGGCAAATCCAGCTGCCATAAATGCCAGTCTAATGTGAGAGGTCTTTATGAGGTTATGGCCTGAATGAATTAAGAAATACTTAACCAGATAAACATGTAAGGTGGGACATGGGGGTTAAGTAGGTGCCTTGGGTGGCATGAGGAATCTAGTGGGTGCCCTTAGTGGCATGTGAAATACGATTAGTAAGGCTTAACCAAACACACATGTAAATGAACATGACTAAGAGGGTTAAGTGGGATATACTAGTGGTGACAAGCTTAGATGGGTAGCTTGTGGGGGCCCATTTCAACCAGTATCCCAAACGTATCTTTGTGGGCTCGACCCAAGTCGAGGACGGGACACGCATACTGGGTTTGACTATAAGAGGTCAAAACGGGGAGCGGTGGCAACGCAAGTCCAACGGGTTTCATATGCGTGTATGGACCCGGGCTGGTAGGTAAGACGTTGTTGCATCGTGTAGGTATAAGCCGTGCATTCTCAAGTTGTATCGGGTTGCCACTTTAGGGGAGTGATACACCCCACTGTGGGGCCAGCACGGGTATCTACGAGTTGGGAGCCGATCGCAAGTGGGTAGTGGGGTACACCTAGTGGAGATAGGGGCATACGGCACCTATGTAGTCGGCTAGGGGTACGTAAGGCTATTTATATAGTTTCTGTGTGAAGCAAGTGGGATCAACCTTTAGTGTGACTGGTGCGGTGCAGTGTAGTAATGTGCGGTGCAGTGTAGTAATTATTCGTTAGTAATTAGGTATGCCTTTAAGGTTATCTTTAACGTTATCTTTATCTGCTCTCCCATACCCAATAGTTCATAGACATTTCCTTGTTTTCCAGCTTATGCCTTAGTCTAGTTGTTTTGATAATAGTATTGTTAGAATTATCATACTCGCCAGACTTTATGTCTGACCCCCTCCATTTCTATCCTTTTTCCCCCTCCAGGTCCTCAGGGTGAAACCAGCTCTAGTGGAGTTTGATTGGATTGCTTTATCTCTCTTTTGGAAAGCTTGGACCGTTGAAGTAAAGTCCAGCTTGTTATCTTCTTTAATGGCTATTTATGTAATGGGGTTATGTATTTTGTTTTAGCAAGATGGATATTGTACTTGACTCTGATTTATGGTTTTTATGATGTAACAAACATGGTTAATTTCCGCTGCAATAAAATGAAGTTTTAGATTTCCAAGTACTACTTATTATCTGTCTTGTTGTAATTTTTCTGTTCTATATTCACTTAAAACCTCCATGGAAGTTAATGCATTCCCTTTGTGAGTGACATTAATGGACGTGGGGTGTTACACGGATCCAACAAAAGTGGTTTCGTCGAATTCCGAGGTCGTTTGCAAAATTTCCATTTTTAAGGGCCAGAATTTCATAGCGACTATTCTAAATTTTCATCTGGGCATAACTTTTTATCCCCACTATGAAATTTCGATTTTTCGGTTTCGTTGGAAAGATATTCTCAAATAGATTCTAATGTTTTTGGTTTCGCTAAAATCCGGTTTATTTTGCACCCGGTACATTATTTGAATTTTGAAATCAAATTATCAAACTACCACGCCATTTTCAATTCCTTATATATATATATAAATAAATATTTATATTCTAACGACGATTCGAATAAATATATACGTTCGAATTCTATTCAAAATAAATTTTTCGTCGATATTATTTAAAATAATCCATTTTAAATATTCTAAATTCACTAAAATTGCTAAAATAAAAATTTTAAATTGGCTCGGATTTCCGGGATATTACAATTTGTGAACTTAGTCTATACCTACTTATCTTTTTTTTCATTAACATTCACACAGTCAAGGGCTTTGTTGATAATTTACCAAGTTTCTGACTTTGTTCTTACTACAGGGGTTGTAATATGATTTTTTTTAATTATATGGTCATAAACATGATTTTAATACATTTTTCCTGTTATCTTTCAAATAAAATTCTTCTTATGTTCAATTGATTAACTATGAAATTAGGTTAACACTACGATTATTCGTAACAAAGTTAACAAATCAAGCATGTCATGGAATCTTTTTGGGCACCATAGAAAAATATTATGGCATTAATAAATCTTATATGTATATGTATGTGTGTGTGTGTATGTATGTGTGTGTGTGTGTCACAACTATTGGATAATTGATTATATCACAACAATTTGATTAAATTTATTCATGCAAGTGAGGCCTTTTACTTGATACTGCTTTTGTTGCATGCTTCATATTTGTCGAAATAAAAAAGTTTGATGTGCAATGATATGAAAGTGATTTACATATGGTTTCATGAAGTTATTTACTCTTGCTATAAATTCTTTAAATAACTCCAGTTAAATGACTACATTTAAGAGTGTTTTGCACTAATTGCTATTTAGCTGTCAACTGAACCTTTAAAATTAATGACAGCTTGAGTTGTACCATACGTAAAAAAATTTATACCTTTTATATTTGGACACACTTATCTTTAGTTATCGATAAGATGGTAAGAAATATTCAATGCCTATATATAATATAATTAAATTTTTTATTGTTGGTTTATTAACTCTAATTTTTGTTGCTAAGACCAAACTAACTACATTACTACCAAGTTAGTTAGAAATTACGTGTGTTGGTATTATATGTTTAAGAATGCCGATGAATTTTAATACGTCTGACACCGTTACTAATTCATGGATTTATAATGGCTACTGGAAATAATGAAATCATGACAAGAGATTATTTTGTTACTAATTGAAATGAAGTATATTAGTAAGAATATGTGTTGCTTAAATATGTATTGCTTTATGATAGAAGGTTATTTTGAGATCAAGGAGTATTAATTGCACGATCATGGGTTTAATGATTAGTTATTAGTAACAAACATTGATTTTGGATCTCTTTCCGATCATACAGTTAGTATAATTTTATCGAGTCTATTTTTTCAAATAAGCACTGCTGTTTAAACAAGCTTTTAAATTGTTTGGCTTACACAAACCTTCAGTTATCCTTATATTTTTATATCATGTTGTAGAAAATAAATTGATTGTTTCCGCTAGATTTACCATCTCATAATTTTTATGACAGCAGCAGCAGTATACCGTCTCCAACATATATGTTGTTCTGATTGGTATTAGTTGTATAATATATGTTAATCATTCAACTTTGATAACTATATGGAACGAAATATTTCACAATCAGAGATTTTTTATTGCACCCCAACAAATAATTTCATGTTAGTAAGTTATAGACATAAAAAAATTTGATTTCCTCCTGTGATTACAAACTATGATAATATATCAAAATATAGCTATTTCAATATTGATTTCTGATCCTCCAACAACATGATTTATGCAAGATGCTCTTAAATTTACATTATACATTATTTTATGTGGATATTTGTTTCAAGGACATATTTTAGAAAAAAATTAGATCCAAGGACGAGCAACTTTCGATACCTAAATCAAGGACAACTTTCATGCTTTAATTGAAAAAGTCCAAATATTTTAAATTAAGGACGCTAGTTGACATTTCATAAATAATAAAATTAATAAAAAAATGTTTTTCTATGATAATAATATTAAAAATTAACAAAAATAAATTAGAAAATCTAATTCTGTTTTGTGAATTTGCAAAAAAAGAATTAAAAAAATTCAGGATGGAAAGCTAAATGCATACAGCTTCGTATTTTATATATAGCTTTTTTCGAGTGTAAATGACATTAACTTTAAAATGACTTGGTTTTGTGTTTAGGTGATACAGTATAAAGTAATATTTTTAAGTTATAAAGCTATATTCATTTAGCTTCCCAAGCTGATTAGTTCTATATGTTTATATTAACATAAATCAATTAAAATAATTCAAAAATCACATTTTTTTTTCCTTCCAATTTTGAGGATATATTTTTATTTTTTAAGTAATTTTAGAAATGATGGTAAATTAAAGTAACATTCATGTTGATATAATATAATTTGGTCTTTGTCCTTCATTTAATTATCAAACTTGGTTGTCCTTTGATCTATTTTTTTGGGGAAATGTGTCCTTAAAACTAAATACCCCTTATGTTATTTCTCACTGAATTTTGTCGCCTTCTAACACCTGTTCTTTAGCTAATTTCATAGGCGCTTTTTATAGTATCATGTGAGGGAAACAACACAAGTCCAACTAAGGATATTTTCAACAATTTACTTTGTTTGCGATTGTTTAATTTAGTCATTTTTAAATATTTCATTTTTCTTTGACTCTGCCCTGCTACTTTGTGTCAACATACAGTTGTTTAAATAGTGTTTGGTTTAACAACAAGAAACAATTGGCACTGAATTATTGGTCATTTTATAGACGCTAGACGCTTTGTGATATATGGTTACTTATGTATATATTTGAACTGGAATTAATATTTCATTACTATCTATCTGCAGTGTACTTGATATCTTCAACAAGTTGGTCAATTTATTTAGGCCTCAAACACACTAAGGCACAGTTGTCCAGGTGATATTTGAATTTCCCCAATGCCCTGTTTATAGATATAAAAGCATTGTTTGCTGTAATGTTACTTTGCATTATATAACTAGATGAAGAAGTATTAAATGGAATCTGAATGTTATTAATTTTTTTGCTATTCCAACCTCTATCATGAATAAGTGTTGTTTTTTAATTGAATTAGCCCATCAATTTTTCTCTAAATGATAATTGACGTTATGCTAGGTGTTGCTTCATTAATTATATACCAGAAAACAAATATACAACCTTCATGTGAGGTGCATTTACTATTTTTATGTGTCTTATATCTTAGTCAAATAAATCAATGGCATACAATGCTATCGCTTTAGATGTTTTTTCCTCTTCATGAAGTTGAATGAATGAACACATTAATTGATGCAATTTGCATTTGGTAGCTTAATGCATGCAAGGCACTGAATTTAGCATTTTGTAGTCGTTTCATCTGAATTTTATTTCAGTTTAACACATAAATTGTCCGTTACTTAATCCTTTTTGTTTAAGCTTATCTATTTGTACATGACACTAACATATGTATTTTGCATCATCTGTGTGCGAAGCATGGGTGCACACTTATAAATAAAAATTGGTGAATAAACTGAACCTAAATTTAACTCAATTAGCAGTATTTTTTATTATACCTACGGTTGTGCCAAGGAGCCTTGGAAGATAAGCAATTGATGATGTGCATGATTAATATTATACACGACCATTAAGTTAAAAGTGCAATATTGTTCTTCATCGAGAAAACAGTTGACAAATATACTAGGAACTAATGAAGGAGCTTCAATTAGAAGGAAAAAACACGGATAAAAGGATTCTACGATTGTATCATTCTCAACATTGTGATACCATATCCAGATTTTGAGGGGATTATATTAAGGTTAGATTACAGATACGGGAATGAAAAATGTAATTTTGTAAAATCGCATGATATCAAAGCACAGTTAAGTTATATGTAATGAGTTACTGCTTCCTATTGTACAGACGTATAGGCTCAAAATCGCAAGTGATTGGTACCATTTTATTAATGGATGAGGTATACATGCGTTGCACCTACATTAACTATAGGAAAAAAAATTATGAGCATTGGTTAATGATATTGGCCTGATGCAAGTTGATTCTTCACATTCTTAACTTTATTTAAACAAAATTTCAGTACCGCCTTACTATATATATATATATATATATATATATATATATATATATATATATATAAATATACACATATACATATACATATATATTTGAAATTGAACATTTATTACATAACAATTTTCTACATGTATATTTTACAAATTCCTCTCAAAGATATCCTACCCATTAATATATCACACATTGCAATTATGGCTTATACATTCATCTTAATTTAGGATATATCAAAATATTGTATCCTGTTTTCTACATTACACAACATAACATATTATATACCATTAATTCCAGTAAATTTCAAATCACAAGTTGAAATATATTTTTAAATGTCCCCTTAACTACCCCGAATGAAGTCACAAACACATTTTCAGTTGAATTGTTGTCTGCTTTTAAATAACCCGCTAAAACTTCATGTTTAACTGCACCATCAATGTTACGCGCAAACACCACACATTACTTTTACGCTTCACCACCATCCCGATAACACTTCTAACCTACGACATATAACTACAAATTTACATCAATTTGCAATTACATTATCAACGATCAAATACTATTTTACCTTTGTCACGACAAACTCATTCTGTCAATACCACATAACTTTTCTTTCCTTACACCACAAACGCACACTTATGCTTACATAACAATTACACCTATCAATTTATTTTATGTCAACATTTACACACCAACAACAACCGCAACCAAACTACATGTTGCTTCTCCTTCACACATATCTCTTACCTACCCGTGTGCGAAGCACGAGTTTCAAACTAGTAAAAATAGAAAGTAAAATAAAGAAGAAAGAGATTGAAGATAGAATTTGAAAATAGAATTTGAAAAATAGAATTTGAAATTATTTTGAATTTGAACCTGGAGTGTTATTCAGAGTCTTACATAATTTAGAGTCTATAATTAAATCTACCTTGAACTCTTGAAATCTTGAATACTCATGAGTCTTGAAATATCTCTGAATACTGAACCTCTAACATCTTTAAACTATACAGTCTTCAGTAATATTTCTTGTATATAAATCCTGCATAGAAATAAGGTTGTTGTCATCAAAACTCCATTCTCCAAAAATCTCCCCCTTTTTGATCATGAAAACCTTAGTTTATAAAATATCATACCTGTATATACCTGTTGATGATGATCCTTCAAATACTCCCCCTGTCTACATAAATCCTATAAACTGTAACAACCCGAAAATCTGGGCTAGTTTAAATTTTTTTATTTTGGCAATTTTAGCGAATTTTGAATATTTAAAATAGATTATTTTAAATAATAACGACGAGAAATTTATTTTGAATATAATTAGAACGTATATATTATATACGTCGTCGTTAGAATATAAATAATTATATATAATTATAAATAGAATTGAAAATGGCGCGGTAGTTCGATAATTCGATTTCAAACTTCAATTGAATGTACCGGGTGCAAAACAATCCGGATTTTAGTGAAACCAAAAACATTAGGATCTAATTGATGATATCTTTCTAACGAATCCAAAAAATCAAAATTTCATAGCGGGAATCAAAAGATATGTCCAGTTGAAAATTCTAAATAGTCGCTATGGGATTTCAGGCCCTTAAAAATGGAAATTTTGCAAACGACCTCGGATTTCGACGAAACCACTTTTGTTGGATCTGTGATGTCTAGTTATTGCTAGATTCCAAATTTCATAATTTTTCGAATCAATATGCGAGCGTAGCAAATGGAAACGTGTTTGACCAGTTTCAGTTGATTTTAATCGACTGGAAAATGACCATTTTTCTAACGGTCTCAGAATTCGGCGAAATTAGTTTTGTTAGGACCGTATCGTCAATACGAAGCTAGAAAATATTTTTCGAGAATTTTTAGAGTTAGTATGTAACCCCGGTATTTTGAAATGTACGTTTAAAATTCAATATAGTGATTTAAATGTAAATTAAACGGAAACTGATCGAAACGATTGAATCAGCTTGCGATACATATCCCATTGTGTTCGGAATGGGGGTAAAACGCTATGGACGACAGGCGGTGGGCCTCGTTTCGAGGTCGTATGTAAAAGTCAACTTTTTGCAAATTAAATAATTTAATAAATTAAAAATTAAAAAATATCTCTCCCCCTATTACCCTCTGGCCCCCCCGATTAAATCAGAAAACCATTCGAAATAAAAAAAATGGGGGAAGCGACGGGAGGGCGAATCCGCGCCCCAGCGCCGCCGCTGGTGGCAGGCGCACCACCACCTCCACCGCAGCCCTCCACTGCGCCTCCCCCTTGCTTCTTCGAACCACCCAACCGAACCCTAGCCGCCCACTTCCGCACCCTAAGCCGAGCTGACCACCACCAGGCACTATGACCGCCGCCGGCGACTGCTAGCCCACCCCCACCCCGACAGCGATGCCACCACTCCCGTCCGGCCAGCAGCTCGCGTCCAAAACACCCCCCCCCCCTTCGCAGAAAACCCAAACCGAGGTGAGTTCCATAATCCTTTTTATTTGTTGTTATTTATTTATTTTAATATATATAAAAACTGATTTTCATTTGATATTTATTCGTTTGAAAACCAAATAAAGATTTGATTTTTTATTCGTTTGAAAACCAAGTAAAAATATGATTTTTATATTTTCAAAGTATTAAAAATATAGTTTTTATATTTTTAAAGAATTAAAAATATGATTTTTATATTTTTAAAGTATTAAAAATATAATCTTTACTATATAGAAGTGGTAGAAATATGATTTTTGTTTAGGTAGAGAATTAAAAATATAATTTTTACATGATAGGAATATTAAAAATATCATCTTTATATGTGTAGAAAAATAAAAATGAGATTTTTATAAAGATGAAATCTTTAAATTTATAAAGGCGAAGTCTATGTGTTTATAAAGGCGAAATCTTTATTTTAGAAAAGGCGAAATCTTTAGGTGGAAAATAGCGTGATAAAAATATAATTTTTATCTATATAACATCGTAGTAAAAATGTGATTTTTATACATTGAACATCAAAGTAAAAATGTGATTTTTATACATTGAACATCAAAGTAAAAATGTGATTTTTATACATTGAACATCGAAGTAAAAATATACTTTTTATCTATATAACATCGTAGTAAAAATGTGATTTTTATACATTGAACATCAAAGTAAAAATGTGATTTTTATACATTGAACATCAAAGTAAAAATGTGATTTTTATATATTGAACATCGAAGTAAAAATGTGATTTTTATATATTGAACATCGAAGTAAAAATGTGATTTTTATATATTGAACATCGAAGTAAAAATGTGATTTTTATATATTGAACATCAAAGTAAAAATGTGATTTTTATATATTGAACATCGAAGTAAAAATGTGATTTTCATATATTGAATAGCGAAGTAAAAATTCGATTTTTATATATTGAATAGCGAAGTAAAAATTCGATTTTTATATATTGAATAGCGAAGTAAAAATTCGATTTTTATATATTGAATAGCGAAGTAAAAATGTGATTTTTATATATTGAACATCGAAGTAAAAATGTGATTTTTATATATTGAACATCGAAGTAAAAATGTGATTTTTATATATTGAACATCGAAGTAAAAATGTGATTTTTATATATTGAACAGCGAAGTAAAAATTCGATTTTTATATATTGAATAGCGAAGTAAAAATTCGATTTTTATATATTGAATAGCGAAGTAAAAATTCGATTTTTATATATTGAATAGCGAAGTAAAAATTCGATTTTTACATATGTAGAGAATGCGGGCAACGAAGGTGACGAAGATGCGATAGCGATGAAGATTTCTATCAATGAAGTGCCGTGGAGCTAGGATAGCTATTTGTGAGAATTTCTCACTCTTCAATTTCATTTTCTAGTTATATATATGTATATACTAGGATGCAGACGGTGCTTAGTAGCACCCGACACAATCGTCCACAGACCATGGACTTGTTTGTTTGGTTGCATAGATTAGTTAGATGATTTGATTTGAAATTGAATTGTTAGGTGAAATAAATTGATTTGATTGATGTGTGAATGCGTGGGCCTTCACTAGACCGGGGACAAGGCTAGGCCTCGTCCCGTTTCTAGTATCGTGCCGTTATGCCGCCGAAATTTTCTAAAATATGTTAGAAAAATAAAAATATCATTTTTATTGAATAAATGAACTGAATAGAAATTCATATGTTAAAATAAAATGTTTTATCGTTAAAAATATAATTTTTAACGTGAAGTGAATAAAATAAAATATTCAATTACAAACCGGACGGTTTGTTTATGTACACCTATTTGAATGACATTGATTGGGATGATGAATTTCACACATCGCCCAACTGCACAAATAAAATCTGTGTTTGATTGTTTGAAGCCCTACACGGGTGTTGGGATGAAATTTGAAGTTCACTCATCCTGATTGATTAAATATGTCGATCGATTGACAGGCTGTTATAAGCGTTAGATATCTATATTTGATGCTTATACAGTGTAGTGCACTTTGGTTGATGGTTGATTATTTTTCGATGCTATTATATACATGTGTTGTATGGAATCCATATAATTAACTTTATATGGTAATTGATTGGGCCTCATTCCAATTTGAAAAATAAAGAATAATATAAAATAAAAGTTCATGTGTTGACAGTACTCATCCATTGAGATTGGTCATGTGTTGAACGAAATATTTTAGTAATAAAATTTACATCTTTATCGATATAAAATAAAGGTTCATGTGTTGACAGTACTCATCCATTGAGATTGGTCATGTGTTGAACGAAATATTTTAGTAATAAAATTTACATCTTTATCGATATAAAATAAAAGTTCATGTGTTGACAGTACTCATCCATTGAGATTGGTCATGTGTTGAACGAAATATTTTAGTAATAAAATTTACATCTTTATCGATATAAAATAAAGTTTCATGTGTTGACAGTACTCATCCATTGAGATTGGTCATGTGTTGAACGAAATATTTTAGTAATAAAATTTACATCTTTATCGATATAAAATAAAAGTTCATGTGTTGACAGTACTCATCCATTGAGATTGGTCATGTGTTGAACGAAATATTTTGATAATAACAACTATTTTGAAAAAGAAGTATTTGAAATAGAATATTTGAAAATAGAAATTTATGAAGCCATGTTGATTAGATTGACGCCATTTTGACGTAATCGATATTTATATCGATTTTATTCATTTCGAAATGAATTGAATTGAAAACGATTTCGAAATGAACTGAATTGAAAACGATTTCGAAATGAACTGAATTGAAAACGATTTCGAAATGAACTGAATTGGAAACGATTTCGAAATGAATTGAATTGGAAACGATTTCGAAATGAATTGAATTGGAAACGATTTCGAAATGAATTGAATTGAAAACGATTTCGAAATGAATTGAATTGAAAACGATTTCGAAATGAATTGAATTGAAAACGATTTCGAAATGAATTGAATTGGAAACGATTTCGAAATGAATTGAATTGAAAACGATTTCGAAATGAATTGAATTGGAAACGATTTCGAAATGAATTGAATTGAAAACGATTTCGAAATGAATTGAATTGAAAACGATTTCGAAATGAATTGAATTGAAAACGATTTCGAAATGAATTGAATTGAAAACGATTTCGAAATGAATTGAATTGAAAAAGATTTCGAAATGAATTGAATTGAAAACGATTTCGAAATGAATTGAATTGAAAACGATTTCGAAATGAATTGAATTGAAAACGATTTCGAAATGAATTGAATATCAAATGTGATTTGGGTTTGTCGTGAATGGTGTCTTCACTAACACTGTTCTTGAACCCAGTTGAGAAAAGATTAAATCTTTTTTTATTTAGATTTAATGAAGTGTACCAATTAAGAAATATTTAATTGGAATTGAACTGATATTGATTCTTGGGTTTATCGTGAATGGTGTTTTTAAATAACACTCGTTCTTTAACCCGATAATTAATGAATGTGACTTTGGGTTTATTGTGAACCGTGTTTTAAATGACACTGATTCTTTAACCCAGTCAAAGATTAAAACTAAGTAGAGTTTTAATGAATCTTTAATTAGATTGAAATAATTGAAATGGAGTGTCACCAGTTTTGCTCCAGGCGATAGTTAAATCTTTAATTAGATTTGAACGTGAAATGGTAATTGAATTTACCGATAACACTGTGGTGTTAGATATGAAGTATTACCAGTTTTACTTCATGGGATGAATAGGTTGGGATGGGGAAATTAAAATAAATGATTACTTCGGTAAGGTTTGCTAATCCCGACTAGTTTGAATTGAGATTCAAAAATAGAATTAAGAATAAATTCAAGGAATTTATCTTGGATAAAATTAATGGGAACCTCTCCCTATGAATGTGAAATTTAGAAACTAACTGTCGGTTAGCCAAGCAGAATGGTTTTCTGGATATTGATCTGATGTTGGTTTCGGCCTTCGGGGTTAATATTTGGGAAATTATTCTCTTGATTAATTTACGGTTAGTGACTGATGAATTGGAATGAGGCGTATGTTGTGTTTGTGTAACACTTATTTAAAATATACGCGAGTTATTCGGAAAGACCGGGTTTATCCCATTCTGAATAACTGATACGACGATAAGTCGAAGATGAAGACGATGGTCGAAGACCGGAGGTCTTCACGTCGTTTGGGTGATTACTGATGATCTTGATTGGGCTGTACACCCAAGAAGATGGAAACAGTTGGTGATCGTCCAGACGTACTTGGAGATCGATGGATATGCGGGTACTAGGTGCCTCCGGTTTCGTTCAGACCCAGAACGGACTTGTAAATGGACTGTGTGTCTGACATTGGATTTTAGTCCGTGTGATTGATCTCTATTAAATATATACCGGTTTGGCGGCGGAGAATTTATTCTCTTGCTTAACGCCCTTCTCTGAGACGTACGAGCTCAGGGGTTATATATTGATGGATATCAATCGCATGGAGTGAATTGCCTGTGTGGCATGCTAAGATGCAAATGATCAAGGCTTCTGTTGAAAAGCAAAGTCTTGTGGTTGATGATCGAAGCACGGCCTTTGTGGCGTAGCTTTGTGTAACGTGGATTCGCGAGTATCACACCCGGTATGAATCAAAAACGGGAGACGGACATCAGGGAGGACATGCGTTTCTTTCTAGTTAGGAGTGGCGTCAGTGCTTGAACTGCCTGACGAGTTTGACTCATGTGGATGTTGCTCATTATTACTTGCTGAAAAGCGAGGCGCCTCGTGATATCGGTTTCGGCCGATGCTTCTGGTCGGCTGACGGGCCAGGCTTACGCCCCAAAGGGCGGAGAAACGTAGTGTTCAGGCATAATAATCCACATCGGTGGACCGGCCCTGACGATCCAAGGCCCACCTGAGTCTGGGTCCTGAGACATGGGCTAGATTGTCTCGAATCGGTGAGGATCTTGCCCCTAGCCTCGGTTCATACCATAAATGATAACCCAACTTCCAATACGACGTCTTGCGGTTTTGATTGTAAACTTATATATGGCGACATAGTGTTATGGGGCATTCATGCCGTCTATGATTGATACTTATGATTTGAAGTTGTTTTATACACTATGCACTTATGGTAGTATCAAATGATTTGTTTTAAACGTATCAAGCATTCTTTGGCTGTTATAAGGGAAAACCCTATCCTCGGCTGCGTTGCATTGTGTGATGGGACCTGGGTCTTATAACAGCTTCATTTTTCTTTATTTAGCATTGCGCTGTTTGTTTTATGCACTGGTATTCTTGGGAGGAAACCCGTTCCGTGTTATACGGCGTGGTCCCTTGATTTACCTAACTTTAAAATAAAGATTAACTGTTTTAGTTCTCACACCAGTCACATGACTGACCTGGAGTTTATTGTTTTAACCTAAACTCTGGGTGCCCTTATTTTGACACGGGCAGCTAGTAGTTTTGGTTTTGCAGATTTATATTCACAGGATCCTGGTTTACAGCTGGAACGATATCCGGAAAGCTTTGTATCCGTATATCTCATTCTAGTTGTGTATTGTATTATTTTCCGCTGCTATGTATTTAAATGTAATTTAAATCTCTGATATTTCTGTGTAATATTCATTTATACTCTGTATATTCTTGTAATCTGATGCATTGTTGTAATAACAATGAAATGTTCTTTTATATGCGTTCTGTTGTGGCTTGTTCTCGAACTATCCGACGCTTTCCTTTACGGGGAAGTTACGGGTCGTAACAGTTGGTATCAGAGCTTTGGTTTACAAAGCAGAGAACAAGGCACATTAGAACCATACGAAAGAATTCATCAGAAACTGGATTAGTAATATCCAACGAGAATGACTCGTTAGAGATAGGATCAGTAGTATCCTAGAACGAGTGTGAAGAGTATATTTTTAAAATAAAAACAAATTTTGTTTTGAAAATTTAAATCAACTATTCGTATTTGATAATTTATTTATATTGATTTTGGACAATTCAGTATATAAAGAATTTGCATATACGCCTTGCAAACGTATATTCAAAGTTTTAATATGTTGGATAGATATAGCATCGCACTCTAGTTGCCCGAAGATGATATTGATGATAGCGATCGCATCATCAACATTTATGTTCGAGTTTCGAAGGTGTGATTTTCTATACATTTCCATTAGACTGGTGTGAGAACCAAAACTAATATAGCTAGAATACATTGTTGTGATTTGGCATCAAAACATGATTTTTTGTATATATATCAAATTATGAATATGAGACTCTAATTCACTAATTGATTGATGTTTGTGTTGTTTGTTTAATTGTTTGATAATTTTGAACCGTTATGCCTAATAGCATCAAATATTGAATTGTATTGAAAATTGGTCGCATTTGCTTGCATATACCTATACTTACATTGAACAGGTCATAGCAAGGAGGCTAGAGCAGAGAATAAAATTTGTTTGCCCGACAAATAGGTACATGTTTACTACATAATTTACTGTTTGTTTGGGTGATGATGATTTTATGAGCCTATTGGCTAGCCGCTTGGCTTTTTCTTTTTCTTTTTGAGATCTGAAGGACCGGGGAAGCTATTTGAGATTTCCCGATGCTCCCATTGCAGGGGAGGTTATGGCGAAATTTTTCGAAAATTTAGGGTGTTAGCCAAATTTTTGAAAATTTGAAAATTCTCAGAAACTGAAAAGTTGGAGAATGGAAGCCGGATCGAACGTAGGGTTGATTAATCAAACCACTTTTGACTTTGTTCCTTTTCGGGGATGAAAAGTTTTAAGTGGGGGAGATTGTAACAACCCGAAAATCTGGGCCAGTTTAAATTTTTTTATTTTGGCAATTTTAGCGAATTTTGAATATTTAAAATAGATTATTTTAAATAATAACGACGAGAAATTTATTTTGAATATAATTAGAACGTATATATTATATACGTCGTCGTTAGAATATAAATAATTATATATAATTATAAATAGAATTGAAAATGGCGCGGTAGTTCGATAATTCGATTTCAAACTTCAATTGAATGTACTGTGTGCAAAACAATCCGGATTTTAGTGAAACCAAAAACATTAGGATCTAATTGATGATATCTTTCTAACGAATCCGAAAAATCAAAATTTCATAGCGGGAATCAAAAGATATGTCCAGTTGAAAATTCTAAATAGTCGCTATGGGATTTCAGGCCCTTAAAAATGGAAATTTTGCAAACGACCTCGGATTTCGACGAAACCACTTTTGTTGGATCCGTGATGTCTAGTTATTGCTAGATTCCAAATTTCATAATTTTTCGAATCAATATGCGAGCGTAGCAAATGGAAACGTGTTTGACCAGTTTCAGTTGATTTTAATCGACTGGAAAATGGCCATTTTTCTAACGGTCTCAGAATTCGGCGAAATTAGTTTTGTTAGGACCGTATCGTCAATACAAAGCTAGAAAATATTTTTTGAGAATTTTTAGAGTTAGTATGTAACCCCGATATTTTGAAATGTACGTTTAAAATTCAATATAGTGATTTAAATGTAAATTAAACGGAAACTGATCGAAACGATTGAATCAGCTTGCGATACATATCCCATTGTGTTCGGAATGGGGGTAAAACGCTATGGACGACAGGCGGTGGGCCTCGTTTCGAGGTCGTATGTAAAAGTCAACTTTTTGCAAATTAAATAATTTAATAAATTAAAAATTAAAAAATATTTCTCCCCCTATTACCCTCCGCCCCTCCCCCCCCCCCCCCCCCCGATTAAATCAGAAAACCATTCGAAATTAAAAAAAATGGGGGAAGCGACGGGAGGGCGAATCCGCGCCCCAGCGCCGCCGCTGGTGGCAGGCGCACCACCACCTCCAACGCAACCCTCCACTGCGCCTCCCCCTTGCTTCTTCGAACTACCCAACCGAACCCTAGCCGCCCACTTCCGCACCCTAAGCCGAGATGACCACCACCAGGCCCTATGACCGCCGCCGGTGACTGCTAGCCCACCCCCACCTCGACAGCGATGCCACCACTCCCCTCCGGCCAGCAGCTCGCGTCCAAAACACCCCCCCCCCCTTCGCAGAAAACCCAAACCGAGGTGAGTTCCATAATCCTTTTTATTTGTTGTTATTTATTTATTTTAATAAAAAAAAAACTGATTTTCATTTGATATTTATTCGTTTGAAAACCAAATAAAGATTTGATTTTTTATTCGTTTGAAAACCAAGTAAAAATATGATTTTTATATTTTTAAAGTATTAAAAATATAGTTTTTATATTTTTAAAGAACTAAAAGTATGATTATTATATTTTTAAAGTATTAAAAAATAATCTTTACTATATAGAAGTGGTAGAAATATGATTTTTGTTTAGGTAGAGAATTAAAAATATAATTTTTACATGATAGGAATATTAAAAATATCATCTTTATATGTGTAGAAAAATAAAAATGAGATTTTTATAAAGATGAAATCTTTAAATTTATAAAGGCGAAGTCTATGTGTTTATAAAGTCGAAATCTTTATTTTAGAAAAGGCGAAATCTTTAGGTGGAAAATAGCGTGATAAAAATATAATTTTTATCTATATAACATCGTAGTAAAAATGTGATTTTTATACATTGAACATCAAAGTAAAAATGTGATTTTTATACATTGAACATCAAAGTAAAAATGTGATTTTTATATATTGAACATTGAAGTAAAAATATAATTTTTATCTATATAACATCGTAGTAAAAATGTGATTTTTATACATTGAACATCAAAGTAAAAATGTGATTTTTATACATTGAACATCAAAGTAAAAATGTGATTTTTATATATTGAACATCGAAGTAAAAATGTGAATTTTATATATTGAACATCGAAGTAAAAATGTGATTTTTATATATTGAACATCGAAGTAAAAATGTGATTTTTATATATTGAACATCGAAGTAAAAATGTGATTTTTATATATTGAATAGCGAAGTAAAAATTCGATTTTTATATATTGAATAGCGAAGTAAAAATTCGATTTTTATATATTGAATAGCGAAGTAAAAATTCGATTTTTATATATTGAATAGCGAAGTAAAAATGTGATTTTTATATATTGAACATCGAAGTAAAAATGTGATTTTTATATATTGAACATCGAAGTAAAAATGTGATTTTTATATATTGAACATCGAAGTAAAAATTTGATTTTTATATATTGAATAGCGAAGTAAAAATTCGATTTTTATATATTGAATAGCGAAGTAAAAATTCGATTTTTATATATTGAATAGCGAAGTAAAAATTCGATTTTTATATATTGAATAGCGAAGTAAAAATTCGATTTTTACATATGTAGAGAATGCGGGCAACGAAGGTGACGAAGATGCGATAGCGATGAAGATTTCTATCAATGAAGTGCCGTGGAGCTAGGATAGCTATTTGTGAGAATTTCTCACTCTTCAATTTCATTTTCTAGTTATATATATATACTAGGATGCAGACAGTGCTTAGTAGCACCCGACACAATCGTCCACAGACCATGGACTTGTTTGTTTGGTTGCATAGATTAGTTAGATGATTTGATTTGAAATTGAATTGTTTGGTGAAATAAATTGATTTGATTGATGTGTGAATGGCGTGGGCCTTCACTAGACCGGGGACAAGGCTAGGCCTCGTCCCGTTTCTAGTATCGTGCCGTTATGCCGCCGAAATTTTCTAAAATATGTTAGAAAAATAAAAATATCATTTTTATTGAATAAATGAACTGAATAGAAATTCATATGTTAAAATAAAATGTTTTATCGTTAAAAATATAATTTTTAACGTGAAGTGAATAAAATAAAATATTCATTTACAAACCGGACGGTTTGTTTATGTACACCTATTTGAATGACATTGATTGGGATGATAAATTTCACACATCGCCCAACTGCACAAATAAAATCTGTGCTTGATTGTTTGAAACCCTACACGGGTGTTGGGATGAAATTTGAAGTTCACTCATCCTGATTGATTAAATATGTCGATCGATCGATTGACAGGCTGTCATAAGTGTTAGATATCTATATTTGATGCTTATACAGTGTAGTGCACTTTGGTTGATGGTTGATTATTTTTCGATGCTATTATATACATGTGTTGTATGGAATCCATATAATTAACTTTATATGGTAATTGATTGGGCCTCATTCCAATTTGAAAAATAAAGAATAATATAAAATAAAAGTTCATGTGTTGACAGTACTCATCCATTGAGATTGGTCATGTGTTGAACGAAATATTTTAGTAATAAAATTTACATCTTTATCGATATAAAATAAAGGTTCATGTGTTGACAGTACTCATCCATTGAGATTGGTCATGTGTTGAACGAAATATTTTAGTAATAAAATTTACATCTTTATCGATATAAAATAAAAGTTCATGTGTTGACAGTACTCATCCATTGAGATTGGTCATGTGTTGAACGAAATATTTTAGTAATAAAATTTACATCTTTATCGATATAAAATAAAGGTTCATGTGTTGACAGTACTCATCCATTGAGATTGGTCATGTGTTGAACGAAATATTTTAGTAATAAAATTTACATCTTTATCGATATAAAATAAAAGACCATGTGTTGACAGTACTCATCCATTGAGATTGGTCATGTGTTGAACGAAATATTTTGATAATAACAACTATTTTGAAAAAGAAATATTTGAAATAGAATATTTGAAAATAGAAATTTATGAAGCCGTGTTGATTAGATTGACGCCATTTTGACGTAATCGATATTTATATCGATTTTATTCATTTCGAAATGAATTGAATTGAAAACGATTTCGAAATGAATTGAATTGAAAACGATTTCGAAATGAACTGAATTGAAAACGATTTCGAAATGAATTGAATTGAAAACGATTTCGAAATGAATTGAATTGAAAACGATTTCGAAATGAATTGAATTGAAAACGATTTCGAAATGAATTGAATTGAAAACGATTTCGAAAAGAATTGAATTGAAAATGATTTCGAAATGAACTGAATTGAAAACGATTTCGAAATGAATTGAATTGAAAACGATTTCGAAATGAATTGAATTGAAAATGATTTCGAAATGAATTGAATTGAAAACGATTTCGAAATGAATTGAATTGAAAACGATTTCGAAATGAATTGAATTGAAAACGATTTCGAAATGAATTGAATTGAAAACGATTTCGAAATGAATTTAATTGAAAACGATTTCGAAATGAACTGAATTGAAAACGATTTCGAAATGAACTGAATTGAAAACGATTTCGAAATGAATTGAATTGAAAACGATTTTGAAATGAATTGAATTGAAAACGATTTCGAAATGAATTGAATATCAAATGTGATTTGGGTTTGTCGTGAATGGTGTCTTCACTAACACTGTTCTTGAACCCAGTTGAGAAAAGATTAAATCTTTTTTTATTTAGATTTAATGAAGTGTACCAATTAAGCAATATTTAATTGGAATTGAACTGATATTGATTCTTGGGTTTATCGTGAATGGTGTTTTTAAATAACACTCGTTCTTTAACCCAATAATTAATGAATGTGACTTTGGGTTTATCGTGAACCATGTTTTAAATGACACTGATTCTTTAACCCAGTCAAAGATTAAAACTAAGTAGAGTTTTAATTAATCTTTAATTAGATTGAAATAATCGAAATGGAGTGTCACCAGTTTTGCTCCAGGCGATAGTTAAATCTTTAATTAGATTTGAACGTGAAATGGTAATTGAATTTACCGATAACACTGTGGTGTTAGATATGAAGTATTACCAGTTTTACTTCATGGGATGAATAGGTTGGGATGGGGAAATTAAAATAAATGATTACTTCGGTAAGGTTTGCTAATCCCGACTAGTTTGAATTGAGATTCAAAAATAGAATTAAGAATAAATTCAAGGAATTTATCTTGGATAAAATTAATGGGAACCTCTCCCTATGAATGTGAAATTTAGAAACTAACTGTCGGTTAGCCAAGCAGAATGGTTTTCTGGATATTGATCTGATGTTGGTTTCGGCCTTCGGGGTTAATATTTGGGAAATTATTCTCTTGATTAATTTACGGTTAGTGACTGATGAATTGGAATGAGGCGTATGTTGTGTTTGAGTAACACTTATTTAAAATATACGCGAGTTATTCGGAAAGACCGGGTTTATCCCATTCTGAATAACTGATACGACGATAAGTCGAAGATGAAGACGATGGTCGAAGACCGGAGGTCTTCACGTCGTTTGGGTGATTACTGATGATCTTGATTGGGCTGTACACCCAAGAAGATGGAAACAGTTGGTGATCGTCCAGACGTACTTGGAGATCGATGGATATGCCGGGTACTAGGTGCCTCCGGTTTCGTTCAGACCCAGAACGGACTTGTAAATGGACTGTGTGTCTGACATTGGATTTTAGTCCGTGTGATTGATCTCTATTAAATATATACCTATTTGGCGGCGGAGAATTTATTCTCTTGCTTAACGCCCTTCTCTGAGATGTACGAGCTCAGGGGTTATATATTGATGGATATCAATCGCATGGAGTGAATTGCCTGTGTGGCATGCTAAGATGCAAATGATCAAGGCTTCTGTTGAAAAGCAAAGTCTTGTGGTTGATGATCGAAGCACGGCCTTTGTGGCGTAGCTTTGTGTAACGTGGATTCGCGAGTATCACACCCGGTATGAATCAAAAACGGGAGACGGACATCAGGGAGGACATGCGTTTCTTTCTAGTTAGGAGTGGCGTCAGTGCTTGAACTGCCTGACGAGTTTGACTCATGTGGATGTTGCTCATTATTACTTGCTGAAAAGCGAGGCGCCTCGTGATATCGGTTTCGGCCGATGCTTCTGGTCGGCTGACGGGCCAGGCTTACGCCCCAAAGGGCGGAGAAACGTAGTGTTCAGGCATAATAATCCACATCGGTGGACCGGCCCTGACGATCCAAGGCCCACCTGAGTCTGGGTCCTGAGACATGGGCTAGATTGTCTCGAATCGGTGAGGATCTTGCCCCTAGCCTCGGTTCATACCATAAATGATAACCCAACTTCCAATACGACGTCTTGCGGTTTTGATTGTAAACTTATATATGGCGACATAGTGTTATGGGGCATTCATGCCGCCTATGATTGATACTTATGATTTGAAGTTGTTTTATACACTATGCACTTATGGTAGTATCAAATGATTTGTTTTAAACGTATCAAGCATTCTTTGGCTGTTATAAGGGAAAACCCTATCCTCGGCTGCGTTGCATTGTGTGATGGGACCTAGGTCTTATAACAGCTTCATTTTTCTTTATTTAGCATTGCGCTGTTTCTTTTATGCACTGGTATTCTTGGGAGGAAACCCGTTCCGTGTTATACGGCGTGGTCCCTTGGTTTACCTAACTTTAAAATAAAGATTAACTGTTTTAGTTCTCACACCAGTCACATGACTGACCTGGAGTTTATTGTTTTAACCTAAACTCTGGGTGCCCTTATTTTGACACGGGCAGCTAGTAGTTTTGGTTTTGCAGATTTATATTCACAGGATCCTGGTTTACAGCTGGAACGATATCCGGAAAGCTTTGTATCCGTATATCTCATTCTAGTTGTGTATTGTATTATTTTCCGCTGCTATGTATTTAAATGTAATTTAAATCTCTGATATTTCTGTGTAATATTCATTTATACTCTGTATATTCTTGTAATCTGATGCATTGTTGTAATAACAATGAAATGTTCTTTTATATGCGTTCTGTTGTGGCTTGTTCTCGAACTATCCGACGCTTTCCTTTACGGGGAAGTTACGGGTCGTAACAGTTGGTATCAGAGCTTTGGTTTACAAAGCAGAGAACAAGGCACATTAGAACCATACGAAAGAATTCATCAGAAACTGGATTAGTAATATCCAACGAGAATGACTCGTTAGAGATAGGATCAGTAGTATCCTAGAACGAGTGTGAAGAGTATATTTTTAAAATAAAAACAAATTTTGTTTTGAAAATTTAAATCAACTATTCGTATTTGATAATTTATTTATATTGATTTTGGATAATTCAGTATATAAAGAATTTGCATATACGCCTTGCAAACGTATATTCAAAGTTTTAATATATTGGATAGATATAGCATCGCACTCTAGTTGCCCGAAGATGATATTGATGATAGCGATCGCATCATCAACATTTATGTTCGAGTTTCGAAGGTGTGATTTTCTATATATTTCCATTAGACTGGTGTGAGAACCAAAACTAATATAGCTAGAATACATTGTTGTGATTTGGCATCAAAACATGATTTTTTGTATATATATCAAATTATGAATTTGAGACTCTAATTCACTAATTGATTGATGTTTGTGTTGTTTGTTTAATTGTTTGATAATTTTGAACCGTTATGCCTAATAGCATCAAATATTGAATTGTATTGAAAATTGGTCGCATTTGCTTGCATATACCTATACTTACATTGAACAGGTCATAGCAAGGAGGCTAGAGCAGAGAATAAAATTTGTTTGCCCGACAAGGTACATGTTTACTACATAATTTACTGTTTGTTTGGGTGATGATGATTTTATGAGCCTATTGGCTAGCCGCTTGGCTTTTTCTTTTTCTTTTTGAGATCTGAAGGACCGGGGAAGCTATTTGAGATTTCCCGATGCTCCCATTGCAGGGGAGGTTATGGCGAAATTTTTCGAAAATTTAGGGTGTTAGCCAAATTTTTGAAAATTTGAAAATTCTCAGAAACTGAAAAGTTGGAGAATGGAAGCCGGATCGAACGTAGGGTTGATTAATCAAACCACTTTCGACTTTGTTCCTTTTCGGGGACGAAAAGTTTTAAGTGGGGGAGATTGTAACAACCCGAAAATCTGGGCCAGTTTAAATTTTTTTATTTTGGCAATTTTAGCGAATTTTGAATATTTAAAATAGATTATTTTAAATAATAACGACGAGAAATTTATTTTGAATATAATTAGAACGTATATATTATATACGTCATCGTTAGAATATAAATAATTATATATAATTATAAATAGAATTGAAAATGGCGCGGTAGTTCGATAATTCGATTTCAAACTTCAATTGAATGTACTGGGTGCAAAACAATCCGGATTTTAGTGAAACCAAAAACATTAGGATCTAATTGATGATATCTTTCTAACGAATCCGAAAAATCAAAATTTCATAGCGGGAATCAAAAGATATGTCCAGTTGAAAATTCTAAATAGTCGCTATGGGATTTCAGGCCCTTAAAAATGGAAATTTTGCAAACGACCTCGGATTTCGACGAAACCACTTTTGTTGGATCCGTGATGTCTAGTTATTGCTAGATTCCAAATTTCATAATTTTTCGAATCAATATGCGAGCGTAGCAAATGGAAACGTGTTTGACCAGTTTCAGTTGATTTTAATCGACTGGAAAATGGCCATTTTTCTAACGGTCTCAGAATTCGGCGAAATTAGTTTTGTTAGGACCGTATCGTCAATACGAAGCTAGAAAATATTTTTCGAGAATTTTTAGAGTTAGTATGTAACCCCGATATTTTGAAATGTACGTTTAAAATTCAATATAGTGATTTAAATGTAAATTAAACGGAAACTGATCGAAACGATTGAATCAGCTTGCGATACATATCCCATTGTGTTCGGAATGGGGGTAAAACGCTATGGACGACAGGCAGTGGGCCTCGTTTCGAGGTCGTATGTAAAAGTCAACTTTTTGCAAATTAAATAATTTAATAAATTAAAAATTAAAAAATATCTCTCCTTCTATTACCCTCTGCCCCCCCCCCCCCCCCCGATTAAATCAGAAAACCATTCGAAATAAAAAAAAATGGGGGAAGCGACGGGAGGGCGAATCCGCGCCCCAGCGCCGCCGCTGGTGGCAGGCGCACCACCACCTCCAACGCAACCCTCCACTGCGCCTCCCCCTTGCTTCTTCGAACCACCCAACCGAACCCTAGCCGCCCACTTCCGCACCCTAAGCCGAGCTGACCACCACCAGGCCCTATGACCGCCGCCGGCGACTGCTAGCCCACCCCCACCCCGACAGCGATGCCACCACTCCCCTCCGGCCAGCAGCTCGCGTCCAAAACACCCCTCCCCCCCTTCACAGAAAACCCAAACCGAGGTGAGTTCCATAATCCTTTTTATTTGTTGTTATTTATTTATTTTAATAAAAAAAAACTGATTTTCATTTGATATTTATTCGTTTGAAAACCAAATAAAGATTTGATTTTTTATTCGTTTGAAAACCAAGTAAAAATATGATTTTTTATATTTTTAAAGTATTAAAAATATAGTTTTTATATTTTTAAAGAACTAAAAATATGATTTTTATATTTTTAAAGTATTAAAAAATAATCTTTACTATATAGAAGTGGTAGAAATATGATTTTTGTTTAGGTAGAGAATTAAAAATATAATTTTTACATGATAGGAATATTAAAAATATCATCTTTATATGTGTAGAAAAATAAAAATGAGATTTTTATAAAGATGAAATCTTTAAATTTATAAAGGCGAAGTCTATGTGTTTATAAAGGCGAAATCTTTATTTTAGAAAAGGCGAAATCTTTAGGTGGAAAATAGCGTGATAAAAATATAATTTTTATCTATATAACATCGTAGTAAAAATGTGATTTTTATACATTGAACATCAAAGTAAAAATGTGATTTTTATACATTGAACATCAAAGTAAAAATGTGATTTTTATATATTGAACATCGAAGTAAAAATATAATTTCTATCTATATAACATCGTAGTAAAAATGTGATTTTTATACATTGAACATCAAAGTAAAAATGTGATTTTTATACATTGAACATCGAAGTAAAAATGTGATTTTTATATATTGAACATCGAAGTAAAAATGTGATTTTTATATATTGTCGAAGTAAAAATGTGATTTTTATATATTGAACATCGAAGTAAAAATGTGATTTTTATATATTGAACAGCGAAGTAAAAATTCGATTTTTATATATTGAATAGCGAAGTAAAAATTCGATTTTTATATATTGAATAGCGAAGTAAAAATGTGATTTTTATATATTGAACATCGAAGTAAAAATGTGATTTTTATATATTGAACATCGAAGTAAAAATGTGATTTTTATATATTGAACATCGAAGTAAAAATGTGATTTTTATATATTGAAAAGCGAAGTAAAAATTCGATTTTTATATATTGAATAGCGAAGTAAAAATTCGATTTTTATATATTGAATAGCGAAGTAAAAATTCGATTTTTATATATTGAATAGCGAAGTAAAAAATCGATTTTTACATATGTAGAGAATGCGGGCAACGAAGGTGACGAAGATGCGATAGCGATGAAGATTTCTATCAATGAAGTGCCGTGGAGCTAGGATAGCTATTTGTGAGAATTTCTCACTCTTCAATTTCATTTTCTAGTTATATATATATACTAGGATGCAGACAGTGCTAAGTAGCACCCGACACAATCGTCCACAGACCATGGACTTGTTTGTTTGGTTGCATAGATTAGTTAGATGATTTGATTTGAATTGAATTGTTTGGTGAAATAAATTGATTTGATTGATGTGTGAATGGCGTGGGCCTTCACTAGACCGGGGACAAGGCTAGGCCTCGTCCCGTTTCTAGTATCGTGCCGTTATGCCGCCGAAATTTTCTAAAATATGTTAGAAAAATAAAAATATCATTTTTATTGAATAAATGAACTGAATAGAAATTCATATGTTAAAATAAAATGTTTTATCGTTAAAAATATAATTTTTAACGTGAAGTGAATAAAATAAAATATTCATTTACAAACCGGACGGTTTGTTTATGTACACCTATTTGAATGACATTGATTGGGATGATAAATTTCACACATCGCCCAACTGCACAAATAAAATCTGTGTTTGATTGTTTGAAACCCTACATGGGTGTTGGGATGAAATTTGAAGTTCACTCATCTTGATTGATTAAATAGGTCGATCGATCGATTGACAGGCTGTTATAAGCGATAGATATCTATATTTGATGCTTATACAGTGTAGTGCACTTTGGTTGATGGTTGATTATTTTTCGATGCTATTATATACATGTGTTGTATGGAATCCATATAATTAACTTTATATGGTAATTGATTGGGCCTCATTACAATTTGAAAAATAAAGAATAATATAAAATAAAAGTTCATGTGTTGACAGTACTCATCCATTGAGATTAGTCATGTGTTGAACGAAATATTTTAGTAATAAAATTTACATCTTTATCGATATAAAATAAAGGTTCATGTGTTGACAGTACTCATCCATTGAGATTGGTCATGTGTTGAACGAAATATTTTAGTAATAAAATTTACTTCTTTATCGATATAAAATAAAAGTTCATGTGTTGACAGTACTCATCCATTGAGATTGGTCATGTGTTGAACGAAATATTTTAGTAATAAAATTTACATCTTTATCGATATAAAATAAAGGTTCATGTGTTGACAGTACTCATCCATGATTGGTCATGTGTTGAACGAAATATTTTAGTAATAAAATTTACATCTTTATCGATATAAAATAAAAGTTCATGTGTTGACAGTACTCATCCATTGAGATTGGTCATGTGTTGAACGAAATATTTTGATAATAACAACTATTTTGAAAAAGAAATATTTGAAATAGAATATTTGAAAATAGAAATTTATGAAGCCGTGTTGATTAGATTGACGCCATTTTGACGTAATCGATATTTATATCGATTTTATTCATTTCGAAATGAATTGAATTGAAAACGATTTCGAAATGAATTGAATTGAAAACGATTTCGAAATGAACTGAATTGAAAATGATTTCGAAATGAATTGAATTGAAAACGATTTCGAAATGAATTGAATTGAAAACGATTTCGAAATGAATTGAATTGAAAACGATTTCGAAATGAATTGAAATGAAAACGATTTTGAAATGAATTGAATTGAAAATGATTTCGAAATGAACTGAATTGAAAACGATTTCGAAATGAACTGAATTGAAAACGATTTCGAAATGAACTGAATTGAAGAAATGATTTCGAAATGAATTGAATTGAAAATGATTTCGAAATGAATTGAATTGGAAACGATTTCGAAATGAATTGAATTGGAAACGATTTCGAAATGAATTGAATTGAAAACGATTTCGAAATGAATTGAATTGAAAACGATTTCGAAATGAATTGAATTGAAAACGATTTCGAAATGAATTGAATTGAAAACGATTTCGAAATGAATTGAATTGAAAACGATTTCGAAATGAATTGAATTGAAAACGATTTCGAAATGAATTGAATTGAAAACGATTTCGAAATGAATTGAATATCAAATGTGATTTGGGTTTGTCGTGAATGGTGTCTTCACTAACACTGTTCTTGAACCCAGTTGAGAAAAGATTAAATCTTTTTTTATTTAGATTTAATGAAGTGTACCAATTAAGCAATATTTAATTGGAATTGAACTGATATTGATTCTTGGGTTTATCGTGAATGGTGTTTTTAAATAACACTCGTTCTTTAACCCGATAATTAATGAATGTGACTTTGGGTTTATCGTGAACCGTGTTTTAAATGACACTGATTCTTTAACCCAGTCAAAGATTAAAACTAAGTAGAGTTTTAATGAATCTTTAATTAGATTGAAATAATCGAAATGGAGTGTCACCAGTTTTGCTCCAGGCGATAGTTAAATCTTTAATTAGATTTGAACGTGAAATGGTAATTGAATTTACCGATAACACTGTGGTGTTAGATATGAAGTATTACCAGTTTTACTTCATGGGATGAATAGGTTGGGATGGGGAAATTAAAATAAATGATTACTTCGGTAAGGTTTGCTAATCCCGACTAGTTTGAATTGAGATTCAAAAATAGAATTAAGAATAAATTCAAGGAATTTATCTTGGATAAAATTAATGGGAACCTCTCCCTATGAATGTGAAATTTAGAAACTAACTGTCGGTTAGCCAAGCAGAATGGTTTTCTGGATATTGATCTGATGTTGGTTTCGGCCTTCGGGGTTAATATTTGGGAAATTATTCTCTTGATTAATTTACGGTTAGTGACTGATGAATTGGAATGAGGCGTATGTTGTGTTTGTGTAACACTTATTTAAAATATACGCGAGTTATTCGGAAAGACCGGGTTTATCCCATTCTGAATAACTGATACGACGATAAGTCGAAGATGAAGACGATGGTCGAAGACCGGAGGTCTTCACGTCGTTTGGGTGATTACTGATGATCTTGATTGGGCTGTACACCCAAGAAGATGGAAACAGTTGGTGATCGTCTAGACGTACTTGGAGATCGATGGATATGCGGGGTACTAGGTGCCTCCGGTTTCGTTCAGACCCAGAACGGACTTGTAAATGGACTGTGTGTCTGACATTGGATTTTAGTCCGTGTGATTGATCTCTATTAAATATATACCTATTTGGCGGCGGAGAATTTATTCTCTTGCTTAACGCCCTTCTCTGAGACGTACGAGCTCAGGGGTTATATATTGATGGATATCAATCGCATGGAGTGAATTGCCTGTGTGGCATGCTAAGATGCAAATGATCAAGGCTTCTGTTGAAAAGCAAAGTCTTGTGGTTGATGATCGAAGCACGGCCTTTGTGGCGTAGCTTTGTGTAACGTGGATTCGCGAGTATCACACCCGGTATGAATCAAAAACGGGAGACGGACATCAGGGAGGACATGCGTTTCTTTCTAGTTAGGAGTGGCGTCAGTGCTTGAACTGCCTGACGAGTTTGACTCATGTGGATGTTGCTCATTATTACTTGCTGAAAAGCGAGGCGCCTCGTGATATCGGTTTCGGCCGATGCTTCTGGTCGGCTGACGGGCCAGGCTTACGCCCCAAAGGGCGGAGAAACGTAGTGTTCAGGCATAATAATCCACATCGGTGGACCGGCCCTGACGATCCAAGGCCCACCTGAGTCTGGGTCCTGAGACATGGGCTAGATTGTCTCGAATCGGTGAGGATCTTGCCCCTAGCCTCGGTTCATACCATAAATGATAACCCAACTTCCAATACGACGTCTTGCGGTTTTGATTGTAAACTTATATATGGCGACATAGTGTTATGGGGCATTCATGCCGCCTATGATTGATACTTATGATTTGAAGTTGTTTTATACACTATGCACTTATGGTAGTATCAAATGATTTGTTTTAAACGTATCAAGCATTCTTTGGCTGTTATAAGGGAAAACCATATCCTCGGCTGCGTTGCATTGTGTGATGGGACCTGGGTCTTATAACAGCTTCATTTTTCTTTATTTAGCATTGCGCTGTTTGTTTTATGCACTGGTATTCTTGGGAGGAAACCCGTTCCGTGTTATACGGCGTGGTCCCTTGATTTACCTAACTTTAAAATAAAGATTAACTGTTTTAGTTCTCACACCAGTCACATGACTGACCTGGAGTTTATTGTTTTAACCTAAACTCTGGGTGCCCTTATTTTGACACGGGCAGCTAGTAGTTTTGGTTTTGCATATTTATATTCACAGGATCCTGGTTTACAGCTGGAACGATATCCGGAAAGCTTTGTATCCGTATATCTCATTCTAGTTGTGTATTGTATTATTTTCCGCTGCTATGTATTTAAATGTAATTTAAATCTCTGATATTTCTGTGTAATATTCATTTATACTCTGTATATTCTTGTAATCTGATGCATTGTTGTAATAACAATGAAATGTTCTTTTATATGCGTTCTGTTGTGGCTTGTTCTCGAACTATCCGACGCTTTCCTTTACGGGGAAGTTACGGGTCATAACATAAACCATGTCTATATTTTATAATTTCTCCCCCTTTGGCATTATCAAAAATAAATTCTAAAACTACTCCCCCTAAATCATATAACTCTCTAAGTAAAAACCTATAAGTAATTAAGTAAAATACCCCCCCCCCCCCCAAGTAAAATACTCATTTTAATAGTTCTTAGACTCCTTATTAATTTTATATCCGTATTTATTTATGCTAAGAGGTATAATTAAGTACTTAATTTAATCATAAACAATTATTATATTAAACTTGAGTTTGTACAAGCGATGGTACATGAATTTTTACAAGCACGATACATCGTAAGAACGGAAACCAAAGAAAACCTTAAATACTATTTATCCTTGACAATGGGGGATTTGTGAATTGGACAATTTGGATAATGGAGACAAAAATCCCTATTCTGTTCAATTACATTCCCATTTTGGTCGAATAAGACCTCTCTTACACACACAACCTTATTGTCTTCTTCCATATTTGTGTGTTGATTCTCTTGAGGTTCTTCTTCCTTCACTATTTCTTCTTATCTTCTGGTTCTTCATCTGGTTATTTCTTCTCTTCCATGGCTTGATTATCATCGTCGAAGATAATCGGATTAGCCTGATTATCCATTATGAATTTAAGAAGACTCCTTATTACTTTCCCTTGCCTATTTTGCTCTCGGCTCATCCTAATATGTAGTACTTGTACTTAAGTCATCATTTGTAGAGCGTACTCCATCTTTTCTTCAATTTTGATGACCCTAGATACCGTAGATCATTGAAAAGGACCCTCGGATGGTCCAGTGGACGATTCGGGATCGATTTGGCTGTTTAAATTAGTGGAAGCCATTATTTATTTTAGTTCAGAATTTTTACAGAGAAGAGAAATGAAAATGAAGAAGAAAAGTCGAAGTAGAAGATTTAAATAATTGATATAACTAACTTTTGGTGGGAATTAAATTTAAAATTCTGGTAGTTATATGCCGGCATATGCATAAATGTATGTCGACATACTTTATGTTTTAAATTTTATTTATGATTTTTTATGTTGTTTGTATACATAATATTATTCTAACTCTCTTAATGAACATATGCCTAATTCTCTTCTAGATTTAGTAAATGTTGTTTCGTTTAGTGGTTTTGTTAATATATCTGCTATTATTTGTTTCTATAAATTCGAGTGAAATTTTCTCTTTACTTACATTATCTCTTAGAAAATGATGTCTTATATCGACATGTTTAGTTCTTAAATAATGAGTTGGATTTTTAGAAATATTTATAGCACTCATATTATTGCAGTATATCAGTGATTTATTTATTTTTAATCCAAAATCACTTAGAGTTTGTTGCATATATATTACTTGTGAACAAGCCAAAGTAGCAGAGATATATTCTGCTTCAATTGTTGACAGAGAAACAGTATTTTTCTTTTTACTAAACCACAAGACCAGTGAATGTCCTAAGAAGTGACATGTTCCACCAGCACTTTTACGATCGGATTTACATCTTGCGTAGTCAGCATCACAGTAAGAAACAAAATTGAATAAATCATCCTTAGGGTAAAATAATCCAAAGTCTGATGTATGCTTTACATACCTAAGAACACGTTTTACGGCTTTTAAATGGGTTTCCTTAGGTTGCGATTGATAACTTACACAGAGACATACACTATGCATTATATCTGGTCCAGTAGTAGTTATATATAATAACGATCCTATCATTCCTCTTAGTTTTTGATCCACATCTTTAAATGTATCATCTTTACTTAATGCTATATTAGTCACCATAGGTGTTGGTCTCCCATTTGTTGTTGTTAAATTATATTTATTAATTAGATCTCTTGCATATTTTTCTTGATTAATAAATATTCCATTCTTTAATTGACAATTTGTAATCCTAAAAAGAATGATAGTTCTCCCTTATGACTCATTTCAAATTCTTGGGTCATAGTGTCTGAAAATTCTTTATTTATCTTATCGTTTGTTGATCCGAAAATGTTATCGTCAACATATATTTGTACTAATTGAATATCTTTTTTATTTTTATTAATGAACAAAGTATTATCTAATTTTCCTATTTCAAAATTTGATTGTAACAAATAATTTCTTAATCTATCATACCAAGCCCTAGGAGCATGTTTTAAACCATATAACGCTTTCTTTAACTTATATACGTGATCTAGTAATTTTTCCTCTTCAAACAGAGGTGGTTGCTCTACATATACATCTTCTTTAATAAATCCATTTAGAAAAGCACTTTTGACATCCATTTGATATAATTTGAAATTATTATGGTTTGCAAAGGCTAGTAAATCCAAATAGCCACTAGTCTTGCTACAGGGGCAAAAGTTTCATCGTAATTTATTCCTTCTTCTTGAGTATAACCTTGTGCTACTAGTCGTTCCTAGATTCTTACGACCTCACCGTGTTCATTCATTTTATTTTTATTAACCCATTTGGTTCCTATTATAGTCTTATCCTCTGGTCTAGGAACAAGTTCTCATACATCATTCCTAGTAAACTGATTTAGTTCTTCTCGCATAGCAAATATCCATGAATCATCGGAAGATGCTTCCTTTGGATATTTTGGTTCAATAGTTGAAATAAATGTTTGTATTACTCGTATTATTTAATTGATTACGGGTTCTAACAACAGATTCTATATCTTCTAATATATTTTCTACAGGGTGATCTCTAAGAAATCTAATTCTTTTATTTGGTTGATTATCTTCATGTTTTATTTCATTAATTTCATTTTCACATTCATCTTCATTTTTTTGAGTTATACTCTTATAGTTTTCGTCGAAAGATATGTTTATAGTTTCTTTTATGGTATTGGTTCGAGTATTGAAAACTTTATATGCTTTACTTCTTTCTGAATATCCAATAAATATTCCTTTATCACTTTTGAGTCAAATTTATCCAGATTATCTTTAGTATTAAGTATAAAACTTTTACTTCCAAATATTTTAAAATATGATACTTTTGATTTCTTATTGTACAAAAGTTCATATGGGGTTTTATGAGTTAAAGGTCTAATTGAAATTCTGTTTATAATATAGCAAGCTGTTGCAACTGCCACAACCCAAAAATTCCTTGGTAAATTACTATCAGATAACATAGTTCTTGCACACTCTTGTATCGTCCTATTTTTAGGTTCAACTACTCCATTTTGTTGAGGGGTTCTTGGAATTGAAAATTTATGGGTTATTCCCTTTTTACTACAATATTTTTCAAAGTTTTTGTTTTTGAATTCTCCACTATGATCACTTTGTATTATTTTAATTTTAGCTGATGATAAATTTTGAATTCTTTTAGAAATTTTTTTAAATTGATTAAAAGTATCACTTTTATTTTTAAGAAACAGAGTACAAGTGAATCTAGAAAAATCGTCGACTATTACATAAACATATTTATTATGATTTATTGATTGAACTTGAGATGGACCAAATAAATCCATATGAATTAACTCTAATGGTTTTTGATGTAATGATTTTCTCTTTTGATTTAAATGAACTTTTCTTTAATTTTCCTAGTTGACAAGCGTCACATAAGTTATTAACTTTAAATTTCATTTTGGGTAATCCTCTGATTGAATCTAATTTAGAAATCCTATAAATATGTTTGAAATTTATACGACCAAGTCTTTTATGTCAGATCCAAGTGTCACTTGTATTGGCTAAAAGACATAGGTTATGGCTGGAGATTTTCATATTCAATATATAGATATTTTTCTTCCTATCTCCTTCGAATATTACTTTGAATTTCTATCTTCTATAAAACATTTATCCTTTCCAAAGGTTATTTTATAAATCTTATCTCAAAGTTGACTTATGCTTAGCAAGTAGTATTTTAAATTCCTAACTAATAAAACATCAAAAATAGTAGGAGTTTCAGAATTACCGACATTGTTGATTCCAATAAAGAGTTATCTCCAAAGTTCACCATTCCACCATCTTCATATTTCAGATTATTTAGTAATTCAGGATCTCTCGTCATATGTCTCAAACAGCTACTATCCAGTATCCATTTATCCTTTTTCATTTCCACTAATTGCTTTCCAGAGTTTGAATTCCCAACAGCCATGTAAAACACCAGTTCGGGATTTGAATTTCCAATAGCCACCTTTTCAGAATTTGAATTTCTAAAAGCCACCATTTCAAAATTTGAATTGCCAACAGCCACTTTACCCATCTTTTCTACTTTTGACTTTTCAAAAGTCATAAAACGCATCTTTTCCTGAATTGAACAATATTTCAGTAGATCACACGACTTTTCAACATAATTATATGTAGACTCTTTCAACATTGATATAATGCATGAATTGACACAAGTGTTAACAGAAATTCCAAAATTTTCCATTTAATTTTTTTTCAAAAATCAGATTATGAACTTTTTGAAAGATCTTGCTCTGATACCAATTGTTAGGGATTGCGGAAAGGATCGTTAAGGCAAAAGAAACTCTAGAGGGGAAGGGGTAAATAGGGTTTTTTTTTGAGAAATTAAACAAAATCTTAACTTATATGAACTATTATATAAATCAAACACTATAGATACAATCACAGACACAAAATCAAACACAAAGGCAAAGATAAAAAAAAAGCACAGAAATGAAAGAACACACCGGATTTTATACTGGTTCAAAATTGCTCCTGCGTCTAGTCCCATGCAACGCTGGATTGCGCAGAGTTTTATTAATATATAAATATCCAATTACAACCCTCTTTGATTTCACGGCTGCAAGGGATACCATCGATTCCACACACACACAATTGATCAAGTATAACTTCCTTGATTCCACAGCAACAAGGGATACCACCGATTACCCGTCCTTGATTTGATGGCTACAAGGGATACCACTGATTCCGTTACTCAACCCAAACAATTACAAACAACCCTATAACTCTTCAGTAACACTTGATTCAGAGAGTAATGAGTAGAGAGTGTAGAGAGAAGAAGATTAATGAAAACAGAATTGAATTCGGTAGAGTATAGGTGTAGAAATCATATAAATTATAAAGAATAATGGTGTAATGAAAGTGGAGAAGAAGAAGTGATTAAAAATTTGAAATCAGCCCGGTGTGAAAGGTTGCAACATCTCGGAACCATCAGAAATAGTGAAAAGACACTTCCTTTCAAATTTGAAAAAAATGACAGTTATATGTCGACATATATATGAACAAAATTGGATTTGAATATTTTCAAGTGTTTCGATATACATATAATTCTAGAAATTCTTGAATTAAAATATAATGTTATAAATAAATATTATAAAGTAAAAAATCATACGAAAACATAAATATAAACTATATAAACATATATATAAAATTATAGAGTTTAAAACTATATAAATATGAAGTATATAAAATATAAAACTTATAAAGTATAAATCTATAAAACTTAAGTTTAAATTCGAATAAAAATAGAAAGTAAAATAAAGAAGAAAGAGCTTGAAGATAGAATTTGAAAACAGAATTTAGGATTATTTTGAATTTGAACCTGGAGTATTATTTAGAGTCTTACATAATCTAGACTCTATAACTATATCTATCTTGAACTCTTGAAATCTTTAATATCATAAGTCTTGAAAAATCTCTGAATTCTGAATCTCTAACATCTTTAAACTATAGAGTCTTCAGTAATATTTCCTGTATATAAATCCTGCATATGTATGTGTGTGTGTGTATATATATATTCTAGATATAGGTGTTAGTATATATTTTATAATCAATTAATATTGAATTAAGGTTGTTGTCATGAAAACTCCATTCTCCAACAGTTCTTTGATTAATTTGTTTAATTAAACTAGTGAAATAACTTAATGAATATTTGTTTTAATTTTAATAAGATTTTAATAGAAATTTACTATTTATTTTAGTTAATAAAGAACTTAACTACTTCTAAGTACGTTAATAATTTAAGTGATTACTTCTTAAATTATTTTCATTTAGGTAATCGAAGTTGGTAATGGAATCTAGTTGAATTTCAAAAAGATAAAACGAGTTTTATATTAAACCTGAGTTTTATAAATAGGGTTTATAAAACGGATGTAAAGCTAAAAACGTTAATTTTAAATTAATGTCACTTGATAATGAAAATACGTGAAATGACTGAAAATGAAATGTAATTTTCACAGAGGAAAATGGTGAAATGGATTGGGAAAAGGGATTTCTGTAAAGAATTTAGTAATAGGATTTTGTAATAAAAATCCGAGTTGTAAAAGAAATGGTTTAAAGAGGTTAAAATTAAAAGGTGATGTTTAATAAGTAATTACATAATCAACGAACTAAGTAATAACAGTTATATTTAAAAAGGAAACTTTTAAAAGGATAAGAAGGGTTTATAAAACTATATATTAAATAAAATAATTAAATAGGATTTGTTTTGATATTAGAATGAATATCGGTTGTTAAATTACAACCCATATATATCTTAGGATAAGAATGTTATTGACCAACATCTGAGAGGTAAATAAAATACCCCAACTTGAATGACTTCAGGGTTCTCTGAGCATGATATTAGTTGAAATGGTAAGAATGTTAGAATTAAGTTACTGTTTCCATAAGAGAAATAATAATGCAACGTTATTTCCAAGAATTGAGAATATAAAAAAAATTCCGAAGTAAAGGAAAATAAAGAGGTTTGAGAATATATAATGATATTTCCAAAGTAAAGGAATATAATGTAGTTCTTAAGAAATTAGAGCATGTTAAATGTTGGTTGAGTCGAGTAACTTTCGAGGTGGCAATCTAATGTTGGTTTCGGCCTTCGGGATTGTATACTTAGAGATTTATTCACTTACCAAATTACATTGAATATTCTTATATTAAATAAGGAAAAGTGAAATGTTTTCCTAATATTGGAAGATTTGGATGTTTTGAATTAACCATTCATTAATTATTTTTAATTAAAGAGGCCAAGTGATGTTGAGTACTGAACCAGTGAATTTATTTTATTTTCATGGTTGAATGGTTGTTTATTGGATAGTTAAATAACTGACTATCAAATCTGGCCTATATTGTTGGTACGAATAGATCGGGATAGAATTTATATTTGAATACCATTCCGACTAGCAATACGAAACGGGAAATATATCAGAGGCCGATAGGGACAGAGCAATCGAAGACCGTGGATCTTCATAAAACGGAAGGATTACTTAAAATCTCTGGATTTGCGCCCAGAGATATACTATGGTTCTATCGTGGTTGAAATTTATGGATTGCAAGGACTACTAGTGACAAATTTGTAAGGTGATTCCAAGGATGTGGTAGGAGGGTACCTTTGGTTCATCTTGTTCCTGGATGACTCATATGAACGAGTGTTTGATAGAGTATTTCTTAAAAATTATGTACGTTGATCTTTACAAATATACCAAGTTGGTGGCGAAGAAAGAAACTTCTTAGCTTAACACCCAGAGTATATTTGTGGACGTCAATTAGTGATTCGATGGATCTGACAATGTGGCATTCAAAGTGAATGATGATATGATGTTATAAAAATGTAATCTTAACCTCAAGTCTTACAACTATGAAATGACAAAAATCGGCAGGCAAAATGGCTATGTGGGTCGCTCCCATTAGGGTATATTTTCACCTATCTAGAGAAAATCCATTTGCTTCTTTATTCTATCGATGTTGTCACTTTCGGGAAAAGGTTGATGATCCCAACCATTCGTGATATACATTCGATACACTCAAGGGAAATGAGTTGTCGGGTTGCAAGATGTTCTCGTTGAACCCATTGTATTCCTCTATAGAGATACACTATCGGAAGGTGGTTCCATGCCTTGTCATAGTCGGAATCCATTACCCAATAAGAGCTCGCGATTTTCGATTATATACTATGTATGTGTAGCGTGAGATGCACACGTTCTGCTAGATGGTTATGTATTTGATTTAGAAGCTATTATAATATCAGAAAAGATATGATTTCAAAATGTTTTGGAATATCATAAGGTAAAAATCATCCGTGTTTATGTGTGGATTAATCTTTCGATTAACTTTTTTTTCAAAAAGAATTTTAACCTTAAATCAGTTGGATGACACCTATAAACTTAGTGAATTTTCTCACTCTAGTTCATCAGACTGATCTATCGTTTGCAATGCTCGGATCAGATCGAGTTTTACAGGTCAAGTTAGGATGCTTTGAACTTCAGAAGATAGGCTGGAGGAGTTCTACTGCTTTAATGTTTATTCTGTTGTGTGTTGTATATGAGAACAGGTTGTTATAAGTGTCTAGATGTGTTGACTGTAAGTTGTACTCTGATGATTGTAAGTTTTATTTCAAGCTCTCAACAAAGATCTATTTTTATATTATAATTTATTCTGATGCGATGTGAGACTCGGTATTGTGTTAGCTAGTTTGTTTCTTCTGCTTTCCTTCTATTTTAATATTTCTTTCTTTTTTTCCTCCCCCTTAATTTCTTTCTATTGATTATCCGGTGTTTTTGATACTTGGGTTTTTGCAAGTAATACAGGATTATGTATTATTGTTGAAATCCGAGAATCGAATTTCACCGGATCGTTACAACTAAGCTGCATACAATCAAGGAAAAGTCTTTCCTTCATAATAACTTACAACATCTTTATCAAATCATGTAATATTATTTTTAATGTCTATTCTTTTGAAAACATTTTCAGTTAAATATATTGATATAATCAAAATTGTTGCATTGATTAAATTCCAGCGTAACATGTATACAGTCAAATCCATAAAAGGAATGTATTAAAGATTAAAATACAATAATGAAAAAATCGGGCACTACCTTAAAAGGTACATCTCTAGAGGAATGTACCGAGCCACAGTTATCCTCTAACAACACGAAAGCAATTTTTCTCTTTAATTTTTTTACATAGATTGACTATTTCATCACCCTAGTCATTCCCGAACTAGCCATGGTCTGAGCATACACAACAAACCCGATATGTAATAACCCGGAAATTCTGAGCCAAATTTTTTTTTTTTGGCAATTTTAGCGAATTTTGAATATTTAAAATGATTATTTTAAATAATATCGACGAGAAATTTATTTTGAATAGAATTCGAACGTATATATTTATATAGATCGTCGTTAGAATATAAATATTTATTTTTTATTATAAAAGGAATTGAAAATGGCGCGGTAGTTCGAAAATTCGATTTCAAACTTCAAATGAATGTACCGGGGGAAAAATAAACCGGATTTTAGCGAAACCAAAAATATTAGAATCCAATTGAGAATATCTTTCCAACGAATCCGAAAAATTGAAATTTTATAGCGGGAATCAAAAGATATGCCCAATTGAAACTTTAGAATAGTCGCTATGGAATTCTGGCCCTTGAAAATGGAAATTTTGCAAACGACCTCAGAATTCGACGAAACCACTTTTGTTGGATCCGAGATGTCAAGTTATTGCTAGATTTCAAAATTCGTAATTTTTCGAATCAATATGTGAGCGTGGCAAAGGATAACGCGTTTGACCAGTTTCAGTTGATTTTAATCGACTGGAAAATGGCCATTTTTCAAACAGTCCCAGAATTTGATGAAATCAGTTTTATTAGGACCGTATCGTCAATACTAAGCTCGAAATTATTTTTCGAGGATTTTTCGAGTTAGTATGTGGCCCCGGTAAATTGAAATGCGCGTTCAAATTCAATATATAGAGTTATATATTGATTTTGACGAAAACTGATCGAAACGATCGAATCAGCCTACGATACATATCCCATTGTGTTCGGAATGGGGGTAATTAGATATGGACGACAGTCGGTGGGTTGGATTTCGAAGTCGAAATAAAAAGTTGCTTTTTGAAATTAAATAAATAATTAAATAAAAATCCCCTTTTCATCTCCTATACCCTCCAGCCCCCCCCCCCCACTCGTTTCATTGATTCGAGAAAGAAAAATAAAAAAATGGGGAAAAGGAGCAACGGGGGGGGGGATCGTCGTCGCTACTCCATCGCGCCCCCCCCCCCCCCCAAGTGGCGCGCCGCCTCCACCTTCTTCTTCTCCCTCCTCCTTCTTCCTCCGTTCTTCTAAAAACCGCACCCCCTCTGAATAGAAACCGCCGCCCTCTTTTGCAGCCACCGCCCCTCCTCGTTGAAACCCCGCGCCCCCTGCTCAAGAACCTCCGCTACCCCGTGCCCTAGCCCCAAAAATCCACCGCCATCTCCCAACCACCCAGAAACCGCGAGCAGCCCCCCTTTACCCAACGCTGTAAGTATTTTAATGTATTTTCCCTTTGATTTTGTTTTTTTTCCTTTGTTTTGTTGGTTTTTTATAAAAATAGGATTTTCTAGACTATAAATATACATATATATGTATATATATATAAGGTTTAAAATCTGATTTTATTTATATAAAACATTGTTTGAAAATAAGTTTTTGTTATGTTAAAAATAAATATATTTTTAAGATCAGTTTGTAAAGTAATAAAAATTTGATTTTTATTTTGTTTGAGTAGCGGAGAAAAGTTTGTATTCGTGTGTAAAGAAAGAACAGATTTTTAGCGTATAAAGACTCGATTTTTAACACACGAAAGAATAAATTTTATAGCATGTAAAAGATTATATTTTTATCATATGAATGATTATATTTTTAATATATGAAAGATTATATTTTTAGCATATGAAAGATTTTATTTTAACATATAAAAAGATAAGATTTTTATATAGGAAAAGGTTAGATTTTTAACACTATCAAGAATATAAATTGGATTTTTATTTATATGAATTCCCTTTATATTAAAATACGATTTTCATTATCTAGAAAGCGATAGAAAAATGTGAACTTTATTTTATATGTAGAGGATTAAGAATATGATTTTTATATAGTATAGATAATAAAAATATGATTTTTATATAGTGGAGATTATAAAAATATAATTTTTATAAGGTGGAGAATATAAAAGTACGATTTTTATATATATATCGAAATAAAAATCTGATTTTTATCCATATAGCGTTGGAATAAGAATGTGATTTTTAATGTGAACAGCGTGACAAAGATTATGTTGGAAGTACGAGAAAATCCAGATGTTCAAAAATTCAGAAATAAAACTGGAAGAGTGGATCCCTCGGTGAGAACTTCTCACTTTAAATCTTGTTTTTCTAGTTAAATATATACTAGGATGCAGACGGTGCTTAGCAGCACCCAACACCCGTCGTCCATAGACCATGGACGACTTGTATGCTTGTTTGATGTGTTGTGAAGTTTGTTTGTGATGTTGATGTGAAAATGATAAAATATATATTCATGTGTTGAAATAAATTAATTATCGTTAAAAATATAATTTTTAACGTGACTATGAATATAGTGAATGTGAATAAATAAATATTCATTTACAAACCGGACGGTTTGTTTATGTACACCTATTTGAAAGATATTGATTGGGACGATAAATTTTACACATCGCCCAACCGCACAAGTAGTATTCAGTGTTTGTGGATTGAAACCCCACATGGGTGTTGGGATGATATTTGGCGTACACTAATCCCAATTATTTAGTTGTATGTCGATCGATTGGTCGAAAGACTGTGTAAGCGTTAATTAATTATATTTAATGCTTATGTAGTTGTGTAGTGCACTTTGGATGATGGTTGATGATTTATCGTTGCTATTATACATGTGTTGTAGAAAAACCATATAATTAACATTATATGGTAATTGATTGGGCCTCATTCCAATTGGGAAAATAAAGAATATTATAAAATATATATTCATGTGTTGAATAGAATAAAGGAAATTCATGTGTTGAATAATATAATAGTCATGTGTTGACAGTGCTCATGTGTTGAGATATTCATGTGTTGAGTAAAATATTTTAACAATAAAATTTACATTTTTATCATATTCAAGATTAGAAACTAACTGGAAACTAGATAAGATGAGTGATTTTCTGGGTATTGATATGATGTTGGTTTCGGCCTTCGGGGTTAATACTTAGAGAATCATTCTCTTACTACTTTACGGTTGGAGTCTGATTAAAAATCAAATGATAGATACCATAATTTTATAAAATATATTAAATAATAGAAATAGTCATGTGTTGACGATACTCTTGTGTTGAGAATATTCATGTGTTGAAAGAAATATAGATTCATGTGTTGAATAGAATAAATATTCATTTGTTGAATAGAATAACGAAGTTATTGAAATATATATAAAGCCGTGTTGATTAGAGATGAGCTATTTTGACGTGAACGATATTTATATCGATCATATTCGTTTTTATAATAATTATAGAAAAGGAAGTGATCTCAAAATATAACGTTTTGAAAATATTATCATTTGTATATCGATGAAGTGGAATATTCAATTTTGATTCGAAATTGAATATGAAGTTGAAATCATTTCGAAAACGAATTTAAAACGATTTATAAAATCCGTTTTAAAAGGAAATCGACGAAATATATATATATAATATATATATATATATAATATATAATGGCCTGAACAGAAAGCGCAGCGCCGCGGCAGTTCGCGAATTTCGACCATTGACTTCGAATAGACGTTACGGGAGATCCGACCGTCTCCTAAAACCGGAACCATTGGGTTCGTACCAAAAAGAGCTTTCCAATGAATATTAGAAATTTGAAATCTAATGGTTGGATTTGGAATTATGTCCAAATCAAATTTGGAAAAGGTCACTGTAAGTGCAGTTCGATGGCCATTGATGGAAATCGACTGACGGACTTTGATAAAATTATTAAAAATAGTAATAATTTGTGTAAAATCATAAGAAATGATTTGGGAAGAATTAGGATGAAAAATTCCATATTTGAAAAGATAAAAATAGATTTTTATCGAAATGAACTAGTTTTGAACTAGAATTAAAATCAATTTATTTTTGAAATAAATAAATCGAATTTGAAAGTGGTTTTAAAAATAATCAGAATTTCCAATAATTGAAGTGGAAATGGATTTGAACTGAAATTGTCTTTGTAATATTTCGATGTTGGATTTCGTGATTATACAGATATTGTTATGGGAATTTGAAAGATATATTTATATCGTTATTTCCAATACGATATTTGTAGGTCGTAGAATTCAATATTGAATATAAGCCTATATATTTTCTATTTAGAGCCTTGTACTTAATATCAAATGTGATTTGGGTTTGTCGTGAATGGTGTCTTCATTAACACTGTTCTTAAACCCAGTTGAGGGAAAGATTAAATCTTTCTATTTAGATTTAATGAAGTGTACCAATTAAATAATATTAATTGGAGTTGAATTTAAATTGGTTTTTGGGGTTTATCGTGAGCGGTGTTTTGAATAACACCTGTTCTTTAACCCGATTAACAATAGAATGTGATTTTGGTTTTATCGTGAGCCGTGTTTTAGATGACATTGGTTCTTTAACCCGGTTAAAGATAGGATATTGATTTTTGGGAAGATTAAAACTAATTGTAGTTTTAATGAATCTTTAACTAGATTGAAATGATCGAGAATGGAGTATCACAAGTTTGGCTCCAAAGCGATAGTTAAATCTTTAATTAGATTTGAACATGAAATGGTAATTAATTTTATCGATAACACCATGGTGTTAGGTATGGAGTATTACCAGTTTTGCTCCATGGGATAAATAGGTTGGGATTGGGAAATAAAATAAATAATTACTTCGGTGTGGTTCGCTAATCCCGACTAGTTTGGAAAACCATAATATGGTTTGAAATGATATCCAAAGGAAGATTAAAGAATAAATTTAGAAGAATTTATCTTTGATAAAATTAATGGGAACCTTTCCCTAAGAACGTGAAAATTTGAATAAAAGAGTATTCTGAATTGGAATGAGGCGTATGTTGTGTTTGTGTAATATTTGTTTATTATATACGCGGGTTATTCAGAAAGGCCGGGTTTATACCCATTCTGAATAATCGATTCGACGACGAGTCGAAGATGAAGACGTTGGTTGAAGACCAGAAATCTTCACATCGTTTGGGTGATTACTGATGATCTTGATTGGGCTGTACACCCAAGATGAGGGAATCAGTTGGTGATCGTCCAAACGTAATTGGAGATCGATGAATATGCGAGGAAAGTGCCTCCGGTTTCGTTCAGACCCAGAACGAACTTGTAAATGGATTGTGTGTCTGACATTGGATTTTATTCAGTGTTGATTGATCTCTATTAAATATACATCTGTTTGGCGGCGGAGAATTTATTCTCTTGCTTAACGCCCTTCTCTGAGACGTACGAGCTCAGAGGTTGTATATCGATGGACATCAGTCGCATGGAGTGAATTGCCTGTGTGGCACGCCTAAGTGGCAGATGATCAAGGCTTCTGTTGAAAAGCAAAGTCTTGTGGTTGATGATCAAAGCACAGCCTGTGTGGCATAGCTTTGTGTATAGAGTGAATTCGCGAGCCTCACACCTCGGTATGAGTCAAAAACGGGATAAGGACCCAAGGAGTGCATGACATTTCTTTCTAGTTAGTGGTGGTGTCAGTGCTTAAACTGGCTGACATTTATATACTTTTCACCTGTGTGGTTGTTGGAATGCGAGGCGCCTCGAATATATGGTCGATAACTGACACTATGTGAGCCGACGTACAGACCGTTATATATAGGTCCTATAGGACAGGGAAACGTGTGTTCAGGAATTGCCAATCCTCAAAAGTAAGAGAGGACCAACCTTGGAGGTTCCAAGGGATCGCTGTGTGTGGTCCTGAGACATTAGCTAGAGTGTCTCGAATCAGAGAGGAGCTTGCCCCTTGCCTCGACTCATGATGGAATCCAATTTCCAATACGTGACATTGCGGTTTTATTTGTAGAACCTAGTATGGCGACATAGTAGATGGTGCTATGCCGCCTATGATTGATACTTATGATTGAAATTGTTTTGAAACTATACACTTATAGTAATATCAAAATAATGTGTTTTTAAACGTATCAAGCATTCTTTGGCTATTATAAGGTAAAAACTCTATCCTCCGGCTTGCGTTGCATTGTGTGATGGGACCTGAGTCTTATAATAGCTTCAATTTTCCTTATTTAGCATTGCGCTGTTTGTTTTATGCACTGGTATTCTTGGGAGGAAACCCGTTCCGTGTTATACGGCATGGTCCCTTGATTTATCTAACTTTAAAAATAAAGATTAATAACTGTTCTGGTTCTCACACCAGTCACATGACTGACCTGGAGTTTATTGCTTTAACCTAAACTCTGGGTGCCCCTATTTTCCACATGGGCAGCTAGTTGTTTTGGTTTTGCAGATTTATATTCACAGGATCCTGATTTACAGCTGGGACGATGCTCGGAAAGCTCTGTATCCGTGTATTACTTTCAGTTGTGCTTTGTATTGTTTTTCCATTGCTATGTAATTTATTATAATCTCTGGTATTTATCGAATGTGTAATATTTGTTCATACTCTGTATATTCTTGTATTCTGATGGAATTGTTGTAATAAACAATGAAATGTTCTTCTGTTTGCGTTCTCATTGGTCTTGTTTTCAAAGTAATTCGTGCTTTCCTTACCGGGGAAGTTATGGGTTATCAAAGTGGTATCAGAGCTTTGGTTTACAGGGCTCGAGAACAAGTCACATTAGAACCGAACGAAAGAATTCATCACATATTGGATTAGTAATATCCAATTAGAATGACTCGTTAGAGATGGGATCAGTAGAGTCCTAGAACGAGTGGAAAGTGTGAAATTTTTGAAATAAAAATTTGAAACAAACTTTGTTTTGAAAATTAAATTCAAGTATACGTATTTTGAATATTTTATTTTGTATTGAGTTGGACAATCTAGTATATGAAGATTTCGCGTATATGCATCATGAACGTATATTCGAAGTTTTAATATACTGGATAGATATAGAATTACACTCTAGTCGCCCGGACATGGTCCTGATGATGAAGTATACCGTCACCAGTATTTATTTTCGAGTGACGAAGGTGTAATATCTATATATTTCCATTAGATTAGTGTGAGAACCAAAACTAGATAGGATTATTGTTGAGATTTGCATCAAAAACATGATATTCTGTATATATATCAAAGTTATGAATTTGAAACGTTAATCCACTAATTGATTGATGGTTGTGTTGTTTGTTTATTTGTTTGATAGGTTGAACCATTATGCCAAATTGAACCGAATATTGAACAGTATTGAAAATTTGTCGCATTTGCATGCATATACATGTACTTACATTGAACAGGTCATAGCAAGGAGGCTAGAGCAGAAGAATAAAATTGTTTGCCCGACAAATAGGTACATGTTTACAAATTTATTGGGTTTGGATGATTTTATGAGCCGATTGGCTAGCCGCTTTGCTTTTTCTTTTTCTTTCGGATTGAAGAAGGCCATGGGAGGCTATATGAAATATCCCGAAGTCCCCGGTGCATGGGAGGTTATGACGAAATTTTTCGGAAATTTAGGGTGTTAGCCAAATTTTTGAAGAATTTGAAAAGTTCTTAGAAACTGAAAAGTTGAAGAACTTAAGCCGTAAAGAAAACAATGGAAGTTGATTTGGTTAGTTAAACAACTTTCAGCTTCGTTCCTTTTCGGGGACGAAAAGTTTTAAGTGGGGGAGAATGTAATAACCCGGAAATTCTGAGCCAATTTAAAATTTTTATTTTGGCAATTTTAGCGAATTTTGAATATTTAAAATGATTATTTTAAATAATATCGATGAGAAATTTATTTTGAATAGAATTCGAACGTATATATTTATATAGATCGTCGTTTGAATATAAATATTTATTTTTAATTATAAAAGGAATTGAAAATGGCGCGGTAGTTCGAAAATTCGATTTCAAACTTCAAATGAATGTACCGGGGGTAAAATAAACCGGATTTTAGCGAAACCAAAATATTAAAATCCAATTGAGATTTTCTTTCCAATGAATCCGAAAAATTGGAATTTCATAGCGGGAATCAAAAGATATGCCGAATTGAAAATTCAGAATTGTCGTTATGGAATTCTGGCCCTTGAAAATGGAAATTTTGCAAACGACCTCAGAATTCGACGAAACCACTTTTGTTGGATCTGTGATGTCAAGTTATTGCTAGGTTTCAAAATTCGTAATTTTTCGAACCAATATGTGAGCATGGCAAAGGAAAATGCGTTTGACCAGTTTCATTTGATTTTAATCGACTGGAAAATGGCCAATTTTCAAACGGTCCCAGAATTTGACGAAATCAGTTTTGTTAGGACCGTATCGTCAATACGAAGCTAGAAAATATTTTTCGAGGATTTTTCGAGTTAGTATGTGGCCCCGGTAAATTGAAATGCGCGTTCAAATTCAATATATAGAGATATATGTTGATTTTGACGAAAACTGATCGAAACGATCGAATCAGCTTACGATACATTTCCCATTGTGTTTGGAATGGGGGTAATTAGCTATGGACGACAGTCGGTGGGTTGGATTTCGAAGTCGAAATAAAAAGTTGCTTTTTGAAATTAAATAAATAAATAAATAAAAATCCCCTTTTCATCTCCTATACCCTCCAACCCCCCTCCCGTTTCATTGATTCGAGAAAGAAAAATAAAAAAAATGGGGAAAAGTAGCGACAGAGTGGGGGGGATCGCCGCCGCCACTCCATCGCGCCCCCCCCAAGTGGCGCGCCACCTCCACCTTCTTCCTTCGTTCTTCTAAAAACCGCACCCCCTCTGAATAGAAACCGCCGCCCTCTTTTACAGCCACCGCCCCTCCTTGTTGAAACACCACGCCCCCTGCTCAAGAACCTCCGCTACCCCGTGCCCTAGCCCCAAAAATCCACCGCCATCTCCCAACCTCCCAGAAACCGCGAGCAGCCCACCCCCCCTTTACCCGACGCTGTAAGTATTATAATGTATTTTCCCTTTGATTTTGTTCTTTTTCCTTTGTTTTGTTGTTTTGTTTATAAAAATAGGATTTTCTAGACTATAAATATACATATATATATATATATGGTTTAAAATCTGATTTTATTTATATAAAACATTGTTTGAAAATTAGTTTTTGTTATGTTAAAAATAAATATATTTTTAAAATCAGTTTTTAAAGTAATAAAAATTTGATTTTTATTTTGTTCGAGTAGCGGAGAAAAGTTTGTATTCGTGTGTATAGAAAGAACAGATTTTTAGCGTGTAAAGACTCGACTTTTAACACATGAAAGAATAAATTTTATAGCATGTAAAAGATTATATTTTTATCATATGAATGATTATATTTTTAATATATGAAAGATTATATTTTTGGCATATGAAAGATTATATTTTTAACATATAAAAAGATAAGATTTTTATATAGGAAAAGGTTAGATTTTTAACAATATCAAGAATATAAATTGGATTTTTATTTATATGAATTCCCTTTATATTAAAATACGATTTTCATTATCTAGAAAGCGATATAAAAATGTGAACTTTATTTTATATGTAGAGGATTAAAAAATATGATTTTTATATAGTATAGATAAGAAAAATATGATTTTTATATAGTAGAGATTATAAAAATATAATTTTTATAAGGTAGAGAATATAAAAATACGATTTTTATATATATAGCGAAATAAAAATCTGATTTTTATCCATATAGCGTTGGAATAAGAATGTGATTTTTAATGTGAACAGCGTGACAAAGATTATGTTGGAAGTACGAGAAAATCCAGATGTTCAGAAATTCAGAAATAAAACTGGAGGAGTGGATCCCTCGATGAGAACTTCTCACTTTAAATCTTGTTTTTCTAGTTAAATATATACTAGGATGCAGACGGTGCTTAGCAGCACCTGACACCCGTCGTCCACAGACCATGGACGACTTGTATGCTTGTTTGATGTTTTGTGAAGTTTGTTTGTGATGTTGATGTGAAATTGATAAAATATATACTCATGTGTTGAAATAAATTAATTATCGTTAAAAATATAATTTTTAACGTGAATATGAATATAGTGAATGTGAATAAATAAATATTCATTTACAAACCGGACGGTTTGTTTATGTACACCTATTTGAAAGATATTGATTGGGAAGATAAATTTTACACATCGCCCAACCGCACAAGTAATATTCAGTGTTTGTGGATTGAAACCCCACACGGGTGTTGGGATGATATTTGGCGTACACTAATCCCAATTATTTAGTTGTATGTCGATCGATTGGTCGAAAGACTGTGTAAGCGTTAATTATTTATATTTAATGCTTATGCAGTTGTGTAGTGCACTTTGGATGATGGTTGATGATTTATCGTTGCTATTATACATGTGTTGTAGAAAATCCATATAACTAACATTATATGGTAATTGATTGGGCCTCATTCCAATTAGGAAAATAAAGAATATTATAAAATATATATTCATGTGTTGAATAGAATAAAGGAAATTCATGTGTTGAATAATATAATAGTCATGTGTTGACAGTGCTCATGTGTTGAGAATATTCATGTGTTGAGTAAAATATTTTAACAATAAAATTTACATTTTTATCATATTCAAGATTAGAAACTAACTGGAAACTAGATAAGATGAGTGGTTTCCTGGGTATTGATCTGATGTTGGTTTCGGCCTTCGGGGTTAATACTTAGAGAATCATTCTCTTACTACTTTACGGTTGGAGTCTGATTAAAAATCAAACGATAGATACCATAATTTTATAAAATATATTAAATAATGGTAATAGTCATGTGTTGACGATACTCATGTGTTGAGAATATTCATGTGTTGAAAGAAATATAGATTCATGTGTTGAATAGAATAAATATTCATTTGTTGAATAGAATAACGAAGTTATTGAAATATATATAAAGTTGTGTTGATTAGAGATGCACTATTTTGACGCGAACGATATTTATATCGATCATATTCGTTTTTATAATAATTATAGAAAAGGAAGTGATTTCAAAATATAACGTTTTGAAAATATTATCATTTGTATATCGATGAAGTGGAATATTCAATTTTGATTCGAAATTGAATATGAAGTTGAAATCGTTTCGAAAACGAATTTAAAACGATTTATAAAATACGTTGTAAACGGAAATCGATGAAATATATATAATATATATATATATAATAAATAATGGCCTGAATAGAATGCGCCGCGCCGCGGTAGTTCATGAATTTTGACCACTGACTTCGAATAGACGTTACGGGAGATCCGACCGTCGGATTCTCCTGAAACCGGAACCATTGGGTTCGTATCGAAAAGAGCTTTTCAATGAATATTAAAAATTTGAAATCTAATGGTTGGATTTGGAATTATGTCCAAATCAAATTTGGAAAAGGTCGTTGTAAGTGCAGTTCGATGGCCATTGATGGAAATCGACTGTACGGGCTTTGATAAAATTATTAAAATAGTAATAATTTGTGTAAAATCATAAGAAATGATTTGGGAAAATTAGGATGAAAAATTCCATATTTGAAAAGATAAAAATAGATTTTTATCGAAATGAACTAGTTTTGAACTAGAATTAAAATCAATTTATTTTTGAAATAAATAAATTGAATTTGAAAGTGGTTTTAAAAATAATCGGAATTTCCAATAATTGAAGTGGAAATGGATTTGAATCGAAATTGTCTTTGGAATATTTCAATGTTGGATTTCGTGATTATACAGATATTGTTATGGGAATTTGAAAGATATATTTATATCGTTATTTCCAATATGATATTTATAGGTCGTAGAATTCGATATTATATATAAGCCGATATATTTTCTATTCAGATCCTTGTATTTAATATCAAATGCGATTTGGGTTTGTCGTGAATGGTGTCTTCATTAACACTGTTCTTAAACCCAGTTGAGGAAAAGATTAAATCTTTCTATTTAGATTTAATGAAGTGTACCAATTAAATAATATTAATTGGAGTTGAATTTAAATTGGTTTTTGGGGTTTATCGTGAGTGGTGTTTTGAATAACACCTGTTCTTTAACCCGATTAACAATAGAATGTGATTTTGGGTTTATCGTGAGCCGTGTTTTAGATGACATTGGTTCTTTAACCCGGTTAAAGACAGGATATTGATTTTTGGGAAGATTAAAACTAAGTGGAGTTTTAATGAATCTTTAATTAGATTGAAATGATCGAGAATGGAGTATCACCAGTTTGGCTCCAAAGCGATAGTTAAATCTTTAATTAGATTTGAACGTGAAATGGTAATAAATTTTATCGATAACACCGTGGTGTTAGGTATGGAGTATTACTAGTTTTGCTCCATGGGATAAATAGGTTGGGATTGGGAAATAAAATAAATAATTACTTCGGTGTGTTTCGCTAATCCCGACTAGTTTGGAAAACCATAATATGGTTTGAAATGATATCCAAAGGAAGATTAAAGAATAAATTTAGAAGAATTTATCTTTGATAAAATTAATGGGAACCTTTCCCTAAGAACGTGAAAATTTGAATAAAAGAATATTCTGAATTGGAATGAGGCGTATGTTGTGTTTGTGTAAAATTTGTTTATTATATACGCGGGTTATTCGGAAAGGCCGGGTTTATACCCATTCTGAATAACCGATTCGACGACAAGTCGAAGATGAAAACGGTGGTTGAAGACCGGAAGTCTTCACATCATTTGGGTGATTACTGATGATCTTGATTGGGCTGTACACCCAAGATGAGGGCATCAGTTGGTGATCGTCCAGACGTACTTGGAGATCGATGGATATGCGAGGAAAGTGCCTCCGGTTTTGTTCAGACCCAGAATGAACTTGTAAATGGATTGTGTGTCTGACATTGGATTTTATTCTGTGTTGATTGATCTCTATTAAATAAACATCTGTTTGGTGGAGGATAATTTATTCTCTTGCTTAACGCCCTTCTCTGAGACGTACGAGCTCAGAGGTTGTATGTCGATGGACATCAGTCGCATGGACTGAATTGCCTGTGTGGCACGCCTAAGTGGCAGATGATCAAGGCTTCTATTGAAAAGTAAAGTCTTGTGGTTGATGATCAAAGCACAACCTATGTGGCATAGCTTTGTATATAGCGTGAATTCGCGAGCCTCGAACCTCAGTATGAGTCAAAAACGGGATAAGGACCCAAGGAGTGCACGACGTTTCTTTCTAGCTAGTGGTGGTGTCAGTGCTTAAACTGGCTGACATTTATATACTTTTCACCTGTGTGGTTGTTGGAATGCGAGGCGGCTCGAATATATGGTCGATAACTGGCACTATGTGAGTCGACATACAGACCATTATATATAGGTCCTATAGGACCGGGAAACGTGTGTTCAGGAATTTCCAATCCTCAAAAGTAAGAGAGGACCGGCCTTGGAGGTTCCAAGGGATCGCTGTGTGTGGTCCTGAGACATTAGCTAGATGGTCTCGAATCGGAGAGGAGCTTGCCCCTTGCCTCGAATCATGATGGAATCCGATTTCCAATATGTGACATTGCGGTTTTATTTGTAGAACCTAGTATGGCGACATAGTAGATGGTAGCTATGCCGGCTATGATTGATACTTATGATTGAAATTGTTTTGAAACTATACACTTATAGTAATATCAAAATAATGTGTTTTTTAACGTATCAAGCATTCTTTGGCTATTATAAGGTAAAAACCCTATCCTCCGGCTTGCGTTGCATTGTGTGATAGGACCTGGGTCTTATAATAGCTTCATTTTTCCTTATTTAGCATTGCGCTGTTTGTTTTATGCACTGGTATTCTAGGGAGGAAACCCGTTCCGTGTTATACGGCGTGGTTCCTTGATTTATCTAACTTTAAAAATAAAGATTAATAAATGTTTTAGTTCTCACACCAGTCACGTGACTGACCTGGAGTTTATTATTTTAACCTAAACTCTGGGTGCCCCTATTTTCCACACGGGCAGCTAGTAGTTTTGGTTTTGCAGATTTATATTCAGAGGATCCTGATTTACAGCTGGGACGATGCTCAGAAAGCTCTGTATCCATGTATTACTTTCAGCTGTGCTTTGTATTATTTTTCCACTGCTATGTAATTTATTGTAATCTCTGATATTCATCGAATGTGTAATATTTGTTCATACTCTATATATTCTTGTATTCTGATGGAATTGTTGTAATAAACAATGAAATGTTCTTCTGTTTGCGTTCTGATTGGTCTTGTTCTCAAAATAATTCGTGCTTTCCTTACCGGGGAAGTTACGGGTTATCAGACGATATAAAAGGGGAATTTTGGAGAATTGTTGACCATGCCCTGATGTGTGCGACCAACATATCCCTATTGCATCCACTATATTTTATCGTGCTGGTGTGTGAGGCTTACATTAACATTTCAAATAACCTCCAATTCCACTTAGAATGTCACATAGTCATTTCCATGAAACATGGATTGATTATCATAAAATACAACCTCTAAGTTTATACATGTTAGGTAATGATGTTAGGCATAAAAGGGGTCACGTCCTACGCCACTAAACATATTTAATTTTGTAAAAATCATTTTATGTAATCTTAGAAATATCGTGTAAGAAACTCATCCATATATGTTTTCCAGGAAGTATCAAACTAAAGGCACTCCTTCTACTACACTCCATCGAATTAGTAGCCATTAGTACTTGTAATATGAAGATAACGGAACGAAGGGACTACTAGTACTTTTATCTTTTCTACGGACTAAATCAGATGTTATCAACATTAAGCCTTTTCGTTCTGAGAGTCTTTGTCTACAAACATTTTCCTTTAAATTATCTTCACTTTCGAAAGTGTACGTTTTTTTTAGAAGTGGCCAGGATCATCCAGATACGACCATGGTTTCTCTGAATCACTATCGATAAAAGACTACATGTGTGTATATAGGATTGTTAAGCATCTTATATTTGATCCTTTTATTTTTATTAATCGTCTTTCTAATTTAGAACTTTCTTATCTTACTTTATTAGGAATACATTTATATATGTTATTGTTAGTATAATTCAATCTTTAGTGAATATTTCTTATTTCAAAGCATATCATTGTTTGGGTCAAAGCAATGGTACGAGGACACTGTTTATCTTAAAACAAAAAAAATTAGTATTGGGTATAAAGATCCATAGTGTTTTAACAAATTATTCAAAATATTAATTTTAATAGTTACCTATGTTGTTCGTCAAATAACAATGAAATCGCTTTTTAAATACTAATGGATAATGCTAATTCCAAACCTGGAATATGATACATAATTTAACTAGAACGTTCTCAAATTTTATTTCAAAACTTGATTAACTTTTAGGAACTTTAAATCTATTTTATTTCATTTTTAATAGATGTATCCTCAATAAATCGATTATGTATTACCTCTACCATGCTAGTTCAGATAGCAATGGTGGAATCAAGTCACAAATTGTCTAAGCGTAAGCCAAAGTTTACCATTCTAAACACCCATAAGGTGGTCAAGTTATTTGATTAGTTCTAAACCCTTAAAATACTTTTATAACATCCAAGCTTTCTTTTCGATCTATTCAATTCCTCGATTGTATTTTCCGTGATGCTCACAAATGAAACAAATGTACTTCTCATTTGGAGATAACCCAAATCACTTTTAAAGCATTTTAACATATTTATGGAATTCATTTCATATTTTCCACAAAAAAATCAAATTTTAAGGTGTAAAAAAACATATTTGTAAAACTATCGTAATGTAATGGTTTTGAAAACTTGATTTGGTCATAATTTATGATTTAATAAATGAAATCTTTATTTTCATATGAAAAGTATAGTTATAAGAGTCTAGAAAAATTTTATTCTAAAGGATTTATTTTGTAGTCTACTCTGTACATCCTTTTGAATTTTCGGATCACAAAATTGTGAATAGCCAAAACACAGTGCACTCATTTTAATTTATTTTCTCATACTTCTTCAAACTTTTTTGTGACAATTTTAATTTTTATAATCCATTTTAAATCAATTTCAAAGAGGTTAATAATAGTATAAACTGTTATATCTTACAACTGAAAGTGAATCCTTTTATGCAAATTCGATGTGCATTTCCCATAAATCATTTCTATAAAAGCTTAACATATTATCAATCAATTATCATCAACTAATCAATCGTTTAGCATCCAAACTATAAAAATCAACTAGTATACTTGCATATCAAGAATTATACAAAAAATTTAAGAGATGAAAGAAGTTGTAACACCCCGTAATTTTAAATATTAAAGTTAACAAATTAAAGAATACTTAATTCCAAATGTGGGAATTAAGGGAAACGGGTTGCGCCATTGCGTTCCTCTCGGAATTCTTCTTGAGATAGAGTCCGAGTTTGAGTGAATTGGACTTCATATGAAGAAGTTATGGCCTTCCGAAAATTAAAAACACCTCAGGTACAAGAATTCAGAATTTGAAACAAGGACCAGGTCGACTAGGGGGTCGACCCTAGTGTTGACCTCCCCCTATACAGGTCGACCTTAGTGTCAACCTGCCCCCCCCCCCCCTCCAGGCAAATCTAAAAGATGACGATTTTGTGACTCATTGTTGAGTAATTAGGGCTGAGGTGTCATTCTATCTTGACTGGGTTGTCTTGATTGATTCTAGGTTAATCTGACGGCTCTTAATTAACTAATCTTCTATAAAAACACCCTAAACACCTAACCCTAATCACACAAATTCATAACAAGAGCCTCCATGCCGTCAATGGAGAACCTAGAGTAGCCGCCATACACTTTCAATCCTAAAGCAAGATAGAGGCTTGAATCAAAATCGAATCAAGTCTAAATAACAACTAAGTCTACATCAAAGGCGAGCAATTCAGTTTCAGAATACATATCCCAGAAAGACAAAACTATTCTTTTTAAATTGTGAGTATGATAGCTTTCACAAAATAATTCATTAATTTAATTATGATAAGATATAATTGGGATTATGAGAATATGATTTTGAATCATGTGATGTATATTGTAAGTATGTTTGTGGTGTTGGATCATATGTTAGTTCTTATGTGAATTTTATGCAAGTTGGATCATATGCGAATCTTATGCAAGTTGAATCATATATCTTATACAAGTTTGAATCATATATCTTATGCAAGTTGAATCATATATCTTATGCAAGTTGAATCATCTATCCTATGTAAGTTTGTGATGATTGGATCATGTATACATATATGAATCTTATGCAAGTTTGGGTTGTTGAAATATATGTGAAACATGTATATGCACATGCTAGTTTATGTGACATTAATCTACATGTTTAGATCTATATGCAAGATTACACCTTTATGTTTAGATCTATATGCAAGATTACACCTTTATGTTTAGATCTATATGCAAGATTACACCTTTATGATTAGATCTATATGCAAGTTTACATCTTTGTGTTTAGATCTATATGAAAGATTACAACTTTATGTTTAGATCCATATGCAAGTTCACACCTTTATGTTTGGATCTATAGCAGTACATAAGTTATGCAAGTTTATGCCCATTATGTAACAACCCAACTTTCGAACACATCGGAAGTCGTGTCATTAATAAGAATAAGAATAGACAGAAGATAAAATAACAGAAAACATCAGAATCTCACAGCGGAATTTTTAAAAAAGATGATACTTCATAACATTACACAGCAGTACATATTACATCAGAGCACATTGAATCTTGTGATACCAGCCATTCATAGTACATCTTTAATTATACATGTCATTAATTTCCAAACTGCACACTTATAATTATACAGTAGATAGATTAGCACACAAAAAGTTCCATTCCAGCTTTCCAAGTTTTATCCAATCCTGATTCACTTGTTTATTCATAACAAGTGTTATGAATACCCAAGAGTTTAAGGGAAACACAGAAAAATAAACTCCGAGTCAGTCAGGGGATTGGTATGAGTAAACAGTTTAAAATAGATTTAAGAAATAAAAATATCTCATAAGACCACGCCGTGAATACGGAACGGGTTTTTACCTTATGAGATCAAACACTTTGTATACTTGAAATCAGATATTATCATAGTGTTTATAAGTTTTCACAAATAATTTAGAATCTAGAAGAATGCTTGCAGCTCACATTCTCCTATATAGTATACAAATAAAAACCGCTTGGCGCTTATGGAAATTGGATTTCCAACTATGACAAGGTATGGGACCACCTTCCGATGATGTATCTCTAGAGGCAAATACACCTGGGTTCAACAAGAACGTCTTGCAACCCGGCCCACACATGACCGACCACTCATTTCTCTTAAGTGTATCGAATGTATATCACAAACGGTTGGGCTCAAACCACCATTTCCCGAGAAGGGACAACATCGAAATAGATTAAAGAAGTAAAAGGAATTTCTCTAGATAGGTGATTATACACCCTAATGGGAGAGACCCACATAGCCATGTTGCTTGTCCGATTCTTGTCATTTCCTGGGTGTGAGGCTTGAGGCTAGACTTACCTTTCATCATCACTGTTTATTTCTTAGAATGCCACATCGTCCTATCCGTCAGAAATACTCATTCAATTACCCAAATATATTACGGGCAATAAAGCTAAGAGAAACGAATTTCTCCGCCACCAAAGTAATATACTTACGTAAATTCGATGTATAGAATCTAACTGATATACGTTGTCAGACACACGTCCATTCGGGTTTGTCTTGGGACTGAACATACAGAAGATATTATTTACAATCTTCTTGCACGTCGTCGTCTTTAGTTTGAAAATCTCTGACGCGCGGCGTATAATCAAATCAAAGTGAATATATATTTCGGTCTCTTTGAAATGATTAGCGAACATTTTCTTTTTAAATTATTAATCTAACATGATTATAATCTAATTTACAACAGTATATGATCATCTTGCCTATATCTCTGGTTATTTGATCATTTCTTAAAAATAGACAGTTTTAGTATGCGCGTCGCACACGGTTTTTCTTACCATTTTGTTCATCCCTTTTAAAAATAAAAACCTTACATTATTCTTATGAAAATTATTTATCATAATTACTCTTTAATCTGATTATTCATAAATGAATTTAATCTATAATTTACCAGTTATTTTACAGCTTTTTCACTTTATACTGTTTCGTCAAATTTCCCTTTGATCCCTTATAACTGATCTACTTCTTCTTTCTTATGCCAATAAAATTTCTCTTTTTATTTATCAGTCTAAAACATGATTAAAATACACTTTACAGTTCTTATTTTATAAAGTACAGAACTGTACTTGATCAGTTTCTTATACCAGGGATTTTAGATTACAGTTTAAAACTGACAAATCTAGCGTATGTGTTGCATACGATTTTCTTTACCTTGTTCTGTTTAAAATTTAAATATTTCATTAGAAAATAAATTCTAATTTATATTATAAACTAAATTTATAATTACAGTTTCTGTGCTAACTTCTCAACTTCTGTCAAAACCATATATGATCTTCTACACTTGATCGACTTCTTTTGTTGTCCTTAAAGTTTGAATATTTCATTACAAAATTTCACTAATTATATTTTAAATTTTATCTAGACTGCAGTTTCTACACTTTTTCTCCACTGTTGACAAACTGCATTTTTATCCTGATTCACTTCTTTTCTGAAATTGCTAATAAAAATTCTATTTTTATTTATATGTTTATTTAAATATTTATTTTCCTATTTACTTAATTATGTATTAAATTAAAAAACTAGTTTTAATTAAATTATATTCAAAAATCTTCATTTGAACACAATTTAGGCAAAGTGCTACCTCGGTTCAAAATGCCAGCTCAAAAACCTGGTCTGCGCTCATGAAATCAGCTCTGCCCATCAGGGTTTTACACAACACCACTTTTCCCGATCACTTACCCAAAGTACCAAGTGCCACCTCCTCAGATCTCGTGGTTTTTACCTCGATCATGCTCTTGCACACATGCGCCAGTCCACTACCAGGTGGCAGTACCACCTGGTAGTACCAACCTCATCAAAATCATGGTGGATCACTCCAAACCATGGTGTTTCCATAACAGATCGTCCCTCATGGCCTCGTGCACGTGCACACACAATACGGCCACCAACCACCACTTGCGACCATCCCCACAAGTCGCTCTCCAGTCCCTGATCACTTCACCACCTTCCGATCCTCTCCCTCTTACAGCTACAGTATTTTTGCCATGCCATCACTTTTTAACCGAAAATACACCATCCAAGAAAGCCACCGTATCTCCTCGCCTCGTCCATGGACCGCCGCCTCCTCCTTGCCATGTCAACCTGACACCCCGATGCCTCTAACCCCCCTGGACCGCACCCCCATAGCCCCATCGTCGATGAGCAGTTCCACGATCAAAACCCGAACCCAAAAACCCACCATTTACCCTATTTCGATTAAATCCTTCAATCCCATTCATTAGAAAAATTATTTAGGATTTTTCCTAGCATCTCTGAACCTAGCTGAAGCTTCTCCTTCAACCACCACACCTCTGATCGCCTGGATGATCGGGAATTGCCTCGGTTCCCAATTCTGATCATCTAAGGATTTCTCCTGATTTAAGTCATTACAAATCTTGATTTTTCCTTTAAAAATCCTTAATTTGATCCATTATTGCATTTGTAAACTCAAAACAATTTTTCACGAGACTTGAAAATCCATTTTGATTTTTAGGAACAGAGAGTACTGCTGTTGTTTGGTTTTCATGTTTAAGTGTTTGTTTTTGAAATATTACACCTTCTTTCCTTGTTTTCATATGATCTGTATGTTATATAATGGTTTAAACTCAACAGGATGTCTTATTCAAACCCTCTTAAGGTCCCTGACCAAAGAATCAAGGGTTTGATTCTTTAAAACTAGATCAGAACAACAAAGTTTATACTGGTATGATAACATCCTTAAACTAATGCCACTAAGTATTTTAGTTACTAACCACTAGTTCTGTGATTAGGCAAAGATTACTATGCAACCAAGACATACAACTTAACATGATCATCACAAAACCCAAGTTCAATTTACAATGCAAACTAGCAAATACAGGAACTTTAAAACAGAAATAAAAAAAAAACAGTTTACTCACCTACAAAGCTTGAAACCCTTTGCTCTATTCTTCTTACTGATCTAATCCTGAATGGCTTGTGGTGTGTGAGGAAATGTGTGCTTATGGCCTTTATATAGTGGATGAAAATCATAAAATATGGGTGGCAAAAATCAGTTTTTAGATTTTGTGTTTGACACATGATTGACATATCAGAAAATTTTCCTTCTCTTACCAAATCAAAGCACCACCACCATATTGACATGGCTTATCTCAGCCATCATCACCTAAAAATCCCTTATGCAATCACCAATTTTCTTCCTATTGGTTTACTATAAATCATCACCTTAAATGCCATGTACAACCCATGATCTTTCACAAATCTTTTCTTGGTTTAAACAATTTATAGTATCCATTCTAGTATCATATATGCTCAGTTTTTATTGGGTTTCTACCCCAAAATCTTCTCATGAAAATTGGATTTAACACAAAATATATAAAATCATTACTTGCCTTCCAAGGTTAGGCAAAATCTGAAAGTTTGGTATAAGTAAATCCATGACATGTGATAGAATATGTCTAGAAAATCTTTAGAAAATCCATGTTTTTGAATTGATCTAGTGTAGGTAAGATTCTTGATATATATACAAGATTTTTTAATCTATATGTACATGTCTTTTGACAAATATAAAGATGTTTTGAAAATAGAAAAGGAAGTGTAATTTTCAGAAAATCTTAGGTAGAGGAAGAAAAAGATTTGAAACTGAAAATACATTGATACAAAATGATTTTCCATGTGACAAATATTTCCCTAGATCCTCTTTACTAGCTCATTACTAGTGTAGGTGTTATCTTTGAATTTTGTTCGTGAAAACATGCTTGCAAAAGAAATGGTATTTTCATGTTTTGGGTGTTGATAATGTACAAGTGAAAATGGCTTTTGAACTTGCTTTAAAGACAAAAAGGTTTTAGCATGTTTTACTCTAGTGTTATAAGTTTTTAAATCAAGAATTTGCAAAAACTCAAATTCTTAAATCCTTTGAAAGAAAAGAACAAAACATATGAACTAAAATGGCATAATAAAGACATGTTATGTATAAGTGTTATTCTTCGCATATGTGTGAAATCAATTTAAACAAATGCTATCTAATTCATGCTATCATACATGAGTATGTAAAAATGGGTTTTGGTAAATGTTGTGATATATGCATATGTAAATGCTATTATACATAAGTTATCAAGTTTTGGAATTTCATAGTCTAGATTTTAAATCGTATTTTTGAATACGTACTTACGATCAATTAATATCTATGTCAGTGATATGTGTACAGACCGGGTCGTTACAATCTACCCCCTTATAAAAATTTCTTCCTCGAAATTTGTAAACAGTAGATTAGAGTTATCGACTTATATATAAATAATTAACACACATCAGTAATTTTCCTATTCATAACCAAAATATCTGTCCAAATTCCCTTTTTAACTCATCAGTCAATTTACTTGACTCCATTAAGTTTTACCCACAATCTTCATTCACTTAGTTAATTATCTCCATTACAGGACCCACAAATATGATTTAATTTCACAAATCGACGAGTTCACTTTCCTTGAGTTCATATCCAAGTCCAGCCTTAATTTCAGGAAATCCAAATTTTAATTCAATTTAAAATTCTAACCCGATTTCTTGTATCAATATGATTGGATATTATTCTAATTTATTCCATCCATGTTTAATTTATCTCAAGGCTGGCCCTGGTTAATTAACTCCTTTTATCTAAAAAGAGTAAGGTACCTTCTGAAGCTCCTTCCAATTTCACATTCTCAGAAGTTGATGACTTATCCGTTAAAGCATAGACCTTTGGTTGCTGTGCCTCTTTCATAAGTGGAAAGTCTTTAACCAAGTGCCCAGGCTGTTGACAGTTATAGCATGAAAACTTTTGGGGAATAGCATCACTTGTTCCCTTTGGTTTCTGTTGAGGTTGCTCCGGTTGCTGAGTTTGCTGTGGCTTTTCTGCTGCTGGCTTCATACAAAACCTAGCAATGTGTCCTTTCTCCTTGCAGTTATGGCATTGCGTATATTTATAACGCTATTTGGCTTTCTCCCCCATCTTTGGTACTCCTTTGTTGTTCCAGTTCGGATTAAATTTCCTTTTGTTGGAATTATCGCCACTGGGTTCTCCTATCTGCTGTTTTGCAACTGGCTTCCTTCCCTCTAGTGCCTCATAACGAACTGCCATATCAACTAGATCGGCAAATGGAATTTTGAGATGCCCAATCATCTGAACCTGCAGGCTATCCTTTAACCCTGCTATGAACATCTCATTCTTCTTGAGTGGGGGTATTGATTAGTTCTGGCCCGAAACAAGAAAGTGAATTAAACTTGTTCTCATATTCGGATATTTTCATGTTCCCTTGCTTGAGATCGATGAAATCCCGATACATTCTAGTCTTTCCTGCAGTAGGAAGAAATTGTGCTTCAAAAGCTTCTTTGAATTTTTCCCAAGTGAAATCTTCCTCAGGAACATTCGTGGTCTGAGCATCCCACCAAATAGCAGTAGCTTCTTGAAGTTGCCACGAAGCTAAGAGACGTTTCTGCTCATCATTCAATTTCAGTCCTTTGAAAATCCACTCACAGGATCTCAACCATGCTTGGACTTCAATGAAAGATTACGTCCCTTTGAAAACTTTTCCTCCCAGAGTTGTATACTCTTTACAAATAGTTGCAAAGCTTTTATCCTGTTGGACTGGTGCAACTTCCTCCACATGCTCCCCTTGATCATGGGATCCAGTATTATGACCAGTATTAGTGGAAATTCCACTAGCTCGACCTCTTCGTCCTCGGTTACTCATCTTAATCACCTGAATATAACAGGTCGTCATTCCTGACTTGATTGGATATAACTAACGTAGGTATATCATCCAAGTTGATTTATTTTAATTTTTCTTTTAAATTTTCAAAAATACGCTTTCTCACACTCACCCAAAGCCTAGGTAATCAGTAACCTAAGCTCTGATACCAACTGTAACGACCCAACTTTCGAACACATCGGAAATCGTGTCATTAATAAGAATAAGAATAGATAGAAGATAAAATCACAGAAAACATCAGAATCTCACAGCGGAATTTTTAAAAAAGATGATACTTCATAACATTACACAGCAGTACATATTACATCCGAGCATATTGAATCTAGTGATACCAGTCATTCATAGTATATCTTTAATTATACATGTCATTAATATCCAAACTGCAGACTTATAATTATACAGTAGATATATTAGCACACAGAAAGTTCCATTCCAGCTTTCCAAGTTTTATCCAATCCTGATTCACTTGTCTATTCATAACAAGTGTTATGAATACCCAAGAGTTTAAGGGAAACACAAAAAAATAAACTACGGGTCGGTTATGGGATTGGTATGAGTAAACAGTTTAAAACAAATTTAAGAAATAAAAATATCTCATAAGACCACGTTGTGAATACAGAACGGGTTTTAACCTTATGAGATCAAACACTTTGTATACTTGAAATCAGATATTATCATAGTGTTTATATGTTTTCACAAATAATTTAGAATCTAGAAGAATGCTTGCATCTCACATTCTCCCATATAGTATACAAATAAAAACCGCTTGGGGCTTATGGAAATTGGATTTCCAACTATGACAAGGTATGGGACCACCTTCCGATGATGTATCTCTAGAGGCGAATACACCTGGTTCAACAAGAACGTCTTGCAACCCGGCCCACACATGACCGACCACTCATTTCTCTTAAGTGTATCGAATGTATATCACCAACGGTTGGGCTCAAACCACCGTTTCCCGAGAAGGGACAGCGTCGAAATAGACTAAAGAAGTAAAAGGAATTTCTCTAGATAGGTGATTATACACCCTATTGGGAGCAACCCACATAGCCATGCTGCCTGCCCGATTTTTGTCATTTCCTGGGTGTGAGGCTTGAGGCTAGAATTACCTTTCATCATCACTGTTTATTTCTTTGAATGCCACATCGTCCTATCCGTCAGAAATACTCATTCGATTACCTAAATATATTAGGTCAATAAAGCTAAGAGAAACGAATTTCTCCACCACCAACGTAATATACTGAAGTAAATTCGATGTGTAGAATCTAACTAATATACGTTGTCAGACATTCGTCCATTCGGGTTTGTCCTAGGACTGAACAGACCGATGATATTATTTACAATCTTCTTGCACATCGTCGTCTTTAGTTTGAAAATCTCTTACGCGCGGCGTATAATCAAATCAAAGTGAATATTTATTTTGGTCTCTTTGAAATGATTAGCGAACATTTGCTTTTTAAATTATTAATCTAACATGATTATAATCTAATTTACATATAAATACAGTCAAACTAAATAGTATATGATCATCTTGCCTATATCTCCGGTTATTTGATCATTTCTTAAAAATAGACAGTTTTAGTATGTGTGTCACACACAGTTTTTCTTACCATTTTGTTCATCCCTTTTAAAAATAAAAACTTTACATTATTCTTAAGAAAATTATTTCTCATAATTACTCTTTAATCTGATTATTCATAAATGAATTTAATCTATAATTTACCAGTTATTTTACAGCTTTTTCACTTTATATTGTTTCGTCAAATTTCCCTTTGATCCCTTATAAATGATCTACTTCTTCTTTCTATATGCTAATAAAATTTCTCTTTTTATTTATCAGTCTAAAACACGATTAAAATATGCTTTATAGTTCTTATTTTATAAAGTACAAAACTGTACTTGATCAGTTTCTTATACCAGGGATTTTAGATTACATCTTAAAACTGACAAATCTAGCATATGTGTTGCATACGATTTTCTTTACCTTGTTCTGTTTAAAATTTAAATATTTCATTAGAAAATAAATTCTACTTTATATTATAAACTAAATTTATAATTACAGTTTCTGTGCTAACTTCTCGACTTCTGTCAAAACCATATACGATCTTCTACACTTGATCGACTTCTTTTGTTGTCCTTAAAGTTTGAATATTTCATTAGAAAATTTCTCTAATTATATTTTAAATTTTAAATTTATAATTTTATCTGGACTGCAGTTTCTGCAATTTTTCTCCACTATTGACAAACTGCATTTTTATCCTGATTCACTTCTTTTCTGGACTTGTTAATAAAAATTCTATTTTTATTTATATGTTTATTTAAATATTTATTTTCCTATTTATTTAATTATGTATTAAATTTTAAAACTAGTTTTAATTAAATTATATTCAAAAATCTTCATTTGAACACAATTTAGATAAAGTGACACCTCGGTTCAAAATGCCAGCTCAAAAACCTGGTCTGTGCTCATGAAATCAGCTCTGGCCATCAGGGTTTTGGACAACACCACTTTGCCCGATCACTTACCCAAAGTACCAAGTGCCACCTCCTCAAATCCCGTGGTTTTTACCCCGATCATGCTCTTGCACACATGCGCCAGCCCACTACCAGGTGGTAGTACCACCTGGTAGTACCAACCTCATCAAAATCATGGCGGATCATTCCAAACCATGGTGTTTCCATAACAGATCGTCCCCCATGGCCTCGTGCAGGTGCACACACCATACGGCCACCAACCACCACCTGCGACCGTCCCCACAAGTCACTCTCCAACCCCTGATCACTTTACCACCTTCCGATCCTCTCCCTCTTACAGGTACAGTATTTTTGTCATGCCATCACTTTTTAACCGAAAATACACCATCCAAGAAAGCTACCGTAACTCCTCGCCTCGTCCATGGGCCACCGCCTTCTCCTTGCCATGTCAACCTGAAAACCCGACGCCTCTAACCCCCCTGGACCGCACCCCCATAGCCCCACTGTCGATGAGCAGTTCCACGATCAAAACCCGAACCCAAAAACCCACCATTTACCCTATTTCGATTAAATCCTTCAATCCCATTCATTAGAAAAATTATTTAGGATTTTTCCTAGCATCTCTGAACCTAGCTGAAGCTTCTCCTTCAACCACCCCACCTCTGATTGCCTGGATGACCGGGAATTGCCTCGGTTCCCAATTCTGATCATCTAAGGATTTCTCCTGATTTAAGTCATTAAAAATCTTGATTTTTCCTTTTAAAATCCTTAATTTGATCCATCATTGCATTTGTAAACTCAAAACAAGTTTTCACGAGACTTGAAAATCCATTTTGATTTTTAGGAACAGAGAGTACTGCTGTTGTTTGGTTTTCATGTTTAAGTGTTTGTTTTTGAAATATTACACCTTCTTTCCTTGTTTTCATATGACCTGTATGTTATATAATGGTTTAAACTCAACAGGATGTCTTATTCAAACCCTCTTAAGGTCCCTGACCAAAGAATCAAGGGTTTGATTCTTTAAAACTAGATCAAAACAACAATGTTTATACTGATATGATAACATCCTTAAACTAATGCCACAAAGTATTTTAATTACTAACCACTAGTTCTGTGATTAGGCAAAGATTACTATGCAACCAAGACATACAACTTAACAAGAACATCACAAAACCCTAGTTCAATTTATAGTGCAAACTAGCAAATACAGGAACTTTAAAACAGAAATTAAAAAAAATAGTTTACTCACCTACAAAGCTTGAAACCCTTGGCTCTATTCTTCTTACTGATCTATTCCTGAATGCCTTGTGGTGTGTGAGGAAATGTGTTCTTATGGCCTTTATATAGTGGAGGAAAATCATAAAATATTGGTGGCAAAAATAAGTTTTTAGATTTTGTGTTTGACACATGATTGACATATCAGAAAATCTTCCTTCTCTTACTAAAAGAACCACCACCATATTCACATGGCTTATCTCAGCCATCATCACCTGAAAATCCCCTATGCAATCACCAATTTTCTTCCTATTGGTTTACTATAAATCATCACCTTAAATGCCATGTACAACCCATGATCTTTCACAAATGTTTTCTTGGTTTAAACAATTTATAGTATCCATTCTAGTATCATATATGCTCAGTTTTTATTGGGTTTCTACCCTAAAATCTTCTCATGAAAATTGGATTTAACACAAAATATATAAAATCATTACTTGCCTTCCAAGGTTTGGCAAAATCTGAAAGTTTGGTACAAGTAAATCCATGACATGTGATAGAATATGTCTAGAAAATCTTTAGAAAATCCATGTTTTTGAATTGATCTAGTGTAGGTAAGATTCTTGATATATATATATATATATATATATATATATATATATATATAAGATTTTGTAATCTATATGTACATGTCTTTTGACAAATATAAAGATGTTTTGAAAATAGAAAAGGAAGTGTAATTTTCAGAAAATCTTAGGTAGAGAAAGAAAAAGATTTGAAACTGAAAATACATTGATACAAAATGATTTTCCATGTGACAAATATTTCCCTAGATCCTTTTTACTAGCTCATTACTAGTGTAGGTGTTATCTTTGAATTTTGTTCATGAAAACATGCTTGCAAAAGAAATGGTATTTTCATGTTTTGAGTGTTGATAATGTACAAGTGAAAATGGCTTTTGAACTTGCTTTAAAAACAAAAAGGTTTTAGCATGTTTTACTCTAGTGTTATAAGTTTTTAAATCAAGAATTTGCAAAAACTCAAATTCTTAAATCCTTTGAAAATAAAGAAAAAAACATATGAACTAAAATGGCATAATAAAGACATGCTATGTATAAGTGTTATTCTTCACATATGTGTGAAATCAATTTAAACAAATGCTATCTAATTCAGGCTATCATACATGAGTATGTAAAAATGGGTTTTGGTAAATGCTGTGAAATATGCATATGTAAATGCTATTATACATAAGTTATCAAGTTTTGGAATTTCAAAGTCTAGATTTTAAACCGTATTTGTAAATACATACTTACGATCAATTAATATCTGTGTCAGTGATATGTGTACAGACCGAGTTATTACACACTACCTATGTTATTTCCCTATCATATGCTTGTTTGAATGAAATTCATATGCAAGTTTATGTCATGATCCTTAGATCTATTTTATGTGTTATGTGATGTTGTTTTTCTTTTTATAAGTTAGACTATTTGCGAGTCAAACATATGTCATATGAAAACATACGAATAGCGTGGAGATGATGGGATAATATTGAATATACATAAAACTGTGAATTGGCAATAAAATGGCCTTAAAAGGCATATAATTAATTCGAGATATTAATTGGCATAATTGGTATTTATGAACATAATTTTAAGAGACAATTATGGACATAAATAAATTTGGAAATTATTGACAAATTTGAATAGGAATATTAATCCAATTTGGGGTAAAATAAAGATGTGTAATAATAAACCGCCAAAGACACGAGGTTACACTCTTTTGTGGTGTAAGACTTCCCGAACCCACCCGGAAAATCCAGAAGCCACAAATGCTAGTCTAATGTGAGAGGTCAAAGGCACGAATTTAATGCGTAACAATTGTAAAGACACGAGGTTAGGCTCGTTTGCGGTATAAGACTGCCCGGACCCGCCCGGCAAATCCAGAAACCGCAAATGCCAGTCTAATGTAGGAGGTATTTACAAGGTTACGTAACACTTAACCAGATAAACATGTGGTGGGACCTGGGGGGTTAAGTGGGTGCCTTGGGTGGCATGTGAAATTAAGTTGGTGCCTTGGGTGGCATGTGAAATATGATTAGGTGCCTTAATAATTAATTAATGCTGATTAAAGACAAATATGAATGACAAACAGAAGTTTGGTTGAGTGAGTGATTCTCTGAGTAACAATCTGATGTTGATTTCGGTCTTCGGGGTTGGTACTTAGGGAGTTATTCTCTTAAACAATGTATCTGTGAACTAAGATGAGCTTAACCAATAATTTGATAAGTGGGAAGGGTTAAGACCAGCTTAACCAATAATATATATATATATATATATATGTATATATTAATCTGATAAGTGGATAGCATCAAAATAAACTTAACCAATAATAATACATTGATCGGATAAGCGGATAGGGTTAAGACCAACTTAACCAATAAGATATAAATGGATGGGGTTAAGACCAACTTAACCAATAATATATCGATCTGATAAGCGGGTAGGGTTAAGACAAGCTTAACCAATAACACATGTTGATTTGTTAAGTGGATAACATGGGGGACATTTGTTAAGTTGAAAACATGTAAGAAGACATGAATAAGAAGGGGGTTAAGTGGGGAATCTTAGTGGGGACCAAGCATAGGTGGAAAGCTTGTGTGGGGACCCTTTTCAAACCAGTAACCCATTTAGTATCTTTGTGAGCTCGACCCAAGTCGAGGACGGGACACGCTTAATAGATTTGATTGTAAGAGGTCAAAACGGGTTAGCGGTGGCAAAGCAAGTCCAATGGGGTCATATGCGTGCGTGGGCCCGGGCTGGTAGGTAAGACGTTGTTGTATCGTGTAGATATAAGCCGTGCATCTTTAGTGGTATCGGGTTGCCACTTTGGGGAGTGATACACCCCACTGTGGGACCAGCACGGGTATCTACGAGTTAGGGAGCCGATCGAATGGGGAAGGTAGTGGGTACGACTAGCGGAGATAGGAGAAGACGACACCTATGAAGACAGCTAGGAGTATAACTACCATATTATAAATAAACATTGTAATTAGAAGGGGGAGGGTAGGGGTACGACTAGCAAAGATAGGGGCAGACGGCACCTATGAAGACAGCTAGGAGTACACGAAACTACCATTAATATTATTTTGTTCGGTGGGCGGGATCAACTTTTAGGGTGACTAGTAATGGTGCGGTGTAATTAGCATTGGTGCAGTATAGTAATTATCCTATAGAGATTACGGACGAGATTAATGCCGGAATATTCCTCTTAACTGCTTTTTCATTCCCACTTGTTTCATAGTCATATCTTATCTTACCAAGTTTATGCCTTATCCTAGTTACTTTAATAATTATATTGTTAAAGTTATTATACTCGCTAGACTTTATGTCTGACCCCCCTTGTTTTCGCCTCTTTTCTTCCTCCCCCCCCCCCACCCCCAAGGTTATCAGGGTGGGACTAGTACTAGTGGAGCTTGATCTTGGATCTCTTTCTCTCTCTTTTGGAAGTGCTTGGATTGCTGAAAGTAAAGTTCAGCTCATCTCTTTTATGGCTACTTATGTTGGGGTTTATGCTTTTTATTTTATGTACTCTAAAACAGTTTATCAAGATGGATATTAAGTGTACTTGGTTTATGAAGTTGTTGTAATCAAACTATTTCTCCACTGCAATAAAAGTTTTTTTAAAAATTATTCAAGTACCATTATTTATATTTGTCTTGTTATATTCTGTTCTATACACCAAATACTCTCCATGGAAGTTAATGCATTCCCTTTGTGAGTGACATCAATGGACATGGGGTGTTACACGTGGTATTAGAGCTGAAGGTTACCAGACCATTTATGAATTTTGAAAAACTATTTTTCAAAAAGCATTTTTTTTAAAGAAATACTTTCAAAAGTATGTTTTAAGGAAAGTATTTTCAAGAGAAAAGTTTATTTTGAAAAACATAACCCCCAAGAGCCATATATCTTTCCTTCGATTCTCCGTTTTGAATATTTTCCTCTTTCCTTTTTTTTTTTGAATTTCTTCCTCCATGTATAGACGATTTTTCTAACATGTGTAAGAACTTCTGTACGATGGGCGGAAAACCACTTCATGGGATTGGGATGTCTGTCAAAGCTAGAAGGAAGTGGAGGACTTGTCGGTACCTTTAAGGTAGACGATGGAAGGAAGGCTTAATTAGCTACTTGGTTAATGAAGAACGAAGCCTCATTTGGTAGGAGGTCACGAACAGAGAATGTGTAGGAGATACATGGAAAGGACACACGATAAAGCAGATCCAAAGAAAGGCGATAAGGATAACAAGGGGCCAAGAGAAAAGGAAGGGCCATACTTGTGAAATACTTGACTACTTAAATAAAGACATTAGAAAGAAAGAGAAGACTAGTTGTTATCGTTATGGAGAAACAGGACATCTTATTAGGATCGTCCAAAGAAGCAAAGGGCAAAAGGACAAAGTACGGGATCTTCTGGAGGGCAGACGCGTTCCCTCACGGCTGGCATACCTGATAGAGGTAGAAATATCTTGGTTGGAAGTTTGGTTTTTTTTTCCTTGTTGATCATCCTATTCGAACTTTGTTTGAATTCTGGCGCTTCACACTCGTTTATATCTGCTTCGTTAGTTGAAACAGTGCAACTAAATACTAGTCTAGTTACGGATCCCATAGTAGTCTCAAATCCTATTGGTGGCTCGGCTCATCTTTCTATGATTTGTCGGGATTTGAGAGTGTCTATCTTGGGCGTTGGGTTTGAACGCAACGCCTTCGTTCTTGGCTTCATGGGTTATGGCTTGATTCTAGGTATGGATTGGCTAACTAGATACGGGGCCATCCTAGATTGTGAAAGAAGGGTAGCTAGATTGTTGACACGTTGTGGAAAGACCTTGGATATTTCTTGTGACCCTAAAAGTCCAGTAATGGTTAGCTACCTAGAATCCCTTGACGCATCCAATGATGATTTGGAATCTGTTCGTGTGGTCCGTAAATATAGTGACGTCTTCGATGAGGTTCGAGGTTTACCCCCGAGGTGTGAGATAGACTTTCGAATATACTTAGTAGATAATGCGAAGCCAATTGCATTACCAGTGTGCCACATGGCTCCGAGAGAGAGAAGAGAACTCAGTAAGCAAGTGAAAGAATTGCTTGAGAAGGGGTTCATAAGAAGAAGTATTTCAGAGTAGGGTGCTCCAGTCGTTTTTGCTACAAAAGTTGATGGTTCACTTAGATTGTGCGTGGACTATAGGGAGCTGAATAAGTTAACAAAGAATAACAGACACCCGTTACTGAGGATAGACGATTTATTCGATTTATTCGATTTATTCGATCAGTTGGTGGGTGCTTCAGTTTTCTCGCAACTGGATTTGGCTACAGGGTTTCATCAGCTAAGGGTGGCTGAAGATAGCATCGATAAGACTGCACTTAGAACTCCTGACGGTTTCTTCGAGTGGCTCGTCATGCCTTTTGGTTTGACTAATGCACCTGCATACTTTGTTGACTTTATGAGTAGGGTGTTTAGGGAGTTTCTGAACAAGTTTGTGGTAGTCTTTGTAGACGATATTCTGGTTTTCTATAAAAATGAAGAAAGCATGCCTAACATCTTAGGGTAGTCTTAGAGAACCTATGAGCTCATCAACTTAAAGCTAAGTGATCCAAGTGCCATTTTTGGAGAAAAGAAGTGAGGTTCTTAGGACACATGGTCTCTAAGGAAGGGATAGCTGTGGATCCTGCTAAGGTAGTTGCAATCCAAGATTGGAAAACTCCTAAGAACGCAACAGAAGTAACAAGCTTTTTTTAGGGCTGGCTGGTTACTATAGGAAGTTCATTAAGGACTTCGCGAAGATATCAGCCCCTCTCGCTCGATTAACGAAAAAGAACTTGACTTTTACTTGGGACGTAGATTGTGATGATGCTTTCCAACATCTGAAGAGGGCTTTGACGATAGCTCCAGTTTTAGTTTTGCCAGACGGGAGTAAGCCATTCACTGTATATACTGGTGCTTGCAGGACAGAGCTTGGAGCAGTTTTCGATGCAAGAGGAAAATATGATATGAAAAAGGCAGCAAGTACGAGCATTGCTTATCATCCACAGACAAGTGGGCAGACAGAAAGGGGTGAATAAAATCCTTCAAGATCTTTTGAGGTTATGTATCCTAGATTTTGGAGGGACATAAGGAGAGGCAACGAGCTTAGTGGTGTTCATGACGTGTTTCACGTGTCGCATTTACGGAAGTGTTACAAGATACCGTGGAAGTAGTGGAGCCGAACATGCTTAGAGAAGTGGAAGTAGAGTAAAAAGCCACGATTAGACGAGCTCCTACATGCATCCTTGGGTCAGAGGTATAAAGGCTACGCAACAAAGAGGTTAAGTTGGTCAAAGTGCAATGGGGAGATGATCAAAGAGACACGACTTGGGAGACGGAAGACAAGATGCGTACGTTGTACCCTTTCCTTTTTGAGGGTATGCTTTATTTTCTCCTTTTTCAACCGCTTTGTTGATACTTGTCCTATCTTTTAGTATTATCTTTGTGATGACATCTTCGATCTTTAGTTAGGGAGAACCCTATGGTTGCAAACATGTGTTTGAGACATGTTATGTTTGATGGATGCAAATGGATGCAAGTGGTTGCTAGTGGTTGCTCGTGGATGCATGTACACACACCTTAGGCACTAGATCGGCTCATTCACTTTCATGTTGCATATAAATGTGTGTGCATATTTAAATTAATGGATGTATAATGGTTGTGTTATCATATGGATGCTGCATTTTGATGAATGGTTGTGCACACATGTAGAAATAATATGTATCGATAGGATTCTTTCGCATACATAATGGATGCATGGCACTATCATGATTCACATTAAGGAGGTCAACTGAATCAGTAGACCGCCTGATTTTGCATTACATAAGGAACATATACACACACTCTTTGCATATGTTCATACAACATTAGAAATCTTGTAAGGACAATGGATGCCTGTGTTTAATGGTTGAGTAAATGGATGATTGGATGTTAGGATATTCATTCTCCTTAACTTGGAGATTTCGGGGGCGAAATCCTTTAAGGAGGGGAGAATGTAACACCCCATAATTTTAAATATTAAAGTTAACAAATTAAAGAATACTTAATTTCAAATGTGGGAATTAAAGGAAACGGGTTGCGCCATTGTGTTCGTCTCGGAATTCTGCTTGAGATAGAGTCTGAGTTTGAGTGAATTGGACTTCGTATGAAGAAGTTATGGCCTTCCAAAATTTCAGAAATTTAAAAACACCTCAGGTTCAAGAATTCAGAATTTGAAACAGGGACCAGGTCGACCAGGGGGTCGACCCTAGTGTCGACCTCCCCCTATATAGGTCGACCTTAGTGTCGACCTGCCCTCCCCCCTCCCTCGGGCAGATCTGAAAGATGACGATTTTGTGACTCAGTGTTGAGTCATTAGGGCTGAGGTTTCATTCTATCTTGACTGGATGGTCTTGATTGATTCTAGGTTAATCCGACGGCTCTTAATTAACTAATCTTCTATAAAAACACCCTAAACCCCTAACCCTAATCACACAAATTCACAAGAGCCGCCATGCCGTCAATGGAGAACCTAGAGTAGCCGCCATACACTTTCAACCCTAAAGCAAGATAGAGGCTTGAATCAAAATCGAATCAAATCTAAATAACAACTAAGTCTACATCAAAGGCGAGCAATTCAGTTTCAGAATACAGATCCTAGAAAGACAAGACTATTCTTTTTAAATTGTAAGTATGATAGCTTTCACAAAATAATTCATTAATTTAATTATGATACGATATAATTGGGATTATGAGAATATGATTTTGAATCATGTGATGTAAATTGTATGTATGTTTGTGGTGTTGGATCATATGTTAGTTCTTATGTGAATTTTATGCAAGTTGGATCATATGCGAATCTTATGCAAGTTGAATCATATATCTTATACAAGTTCAATCATATATCTTATGCAAGTTGAACGTATATCTTATGCAAGTTGAATCATCTATCCTATGTAAGTTTGTGATGATTGGATCATATATACATGTATGAATCTTATGCAAGTTTGGGTTGTTGAAATATATGTGAAACATGTATATGCATATGCTAGTTTATGTGACATTAATCTACATGTTTAGATCTATATGCAAGATTACACCTTTATGTTTATATCTATATGCAAGATTACACCTTTATGTTTAGATTTATATGTAAGATTACACCTTTATGCTTAAATCTATATGCAAGATTACACCTTTATGATTAGATCTATATGCAAGTTTACATCTTTATGTTTAGATCTATATGAATGATTACATTTTTATGTTTAGATCCATATGCAAATTCACACCTTTATGTTTGGATCTATAGCAGTACATAAGTTATGCAAGTTTATGCCTGTTACCTATGCTAGTTCCCTGTCATATGCTAGTTTGAATGAAATTCATATGCAAGTTTATGTCATGATCGTTAGATCTATTTTATGTGATGTTGTTTTTCTTTTTATAAGTTAGACTATTTGTGAGTATAACATATGTCATATGAAAATGTACGAATAGCGTGGGGATGATGGGATAATATTGAATATACATAAAATTGTGAATTGGCAATAAAATGGCCATAAAAGACATATAATTAATTCGAGATATTAATTGGCATAATTGGTATTTATGAACATAATTTTAAGAGACAATTATGGACATAAATAAATTTGGAAATTATTGACAAATTTGAATAGGGATATTAATCCAATTTGGGGTTAAATAAAGATGTGTAAAAATAAACCGCCTAAGACACGAGGTTAGACTCTTTTGTGGTGTAAGACTGCCCAGACCCGCCCGACAAATCCAACAGCCACAAATGCCAGTCTAATGTGAGAGGTCAAAGGCACGAATTAAATGCGTAACAATTGTAAAGACACGAGGTTAGGCTCGTTTGCAATATAAGACTGCCCGGACCCGCCCGGCAAATCCAGCAACCACAAATGCCAGTCTAATGTTGGAGGTCTTTACAAGGTAACGGTTCTAATGAATTAAGTAACACTTAACCAGATAAAAATGTGGTGGGACATGTGGGGTTAAGTGGGTGCCTTGGGTGGCATGTGAAATTAAGTGGGTGCCTTAGGTGGCATGTGAAATACGATTAGGTGCCTTAATAATTAATAAATGCTGACTAAAGACAAATATGAATGACAAACAGAAGTTTGGTTAAGTGAGTGATTCTCTGAGTAACAATCTGATGTTGATTTCGGTCTTCGGGGTTGGTACTTAGGGAGTTATTCTCTTAACCAATGTATCTGTGAACTAAGATGAGCTTAACCAATAATTTGATAAGTGGGTAGGGTTAAGACCAGCTTAACCAATAATTTGATAAGTGGGAAGGGTTAAGACCAGCTTAACCAATAATACATAAATATATATATGTATATATTAATCTGATAAGTGGATAGGGTTAAGATAAACTTAACCAATAATAATACATTGATCGGAAAAGCAGATAGGGTTAAGACCAACTTAACCAACAAGATATAAGTGGATAGACCAGCTTAACCAATAATATATCGATCTGATAAGCGGGTAGGGTTAAGACAAGCATTACCAATAACACATGTTGATTTGTTAAGTGGATAACACAGGGGACATGTGAGATATAATTATAAACACTTAACCAAGTTGAAAACATGTAAGAAGACATGAATAAGAAGGGGGTTAAGTGGGGAATCTTAGTGGGGACCAAGCATAGGTGGAAAGCTTTTGTGGGGACCCTTTTCAAACCAGTAACCCATTTAGTATCTTTGTGAGCTCGACATAAGTCGAAGCGGGGCACACTTACTGGATTTGATTGTAAGAGGTCAAAACGGGTTAGCGGTGGCAACGCAAGTCCAACGGGGTCATGTGCGTGCGTGGGCCCGGCCTGGTAGGTAAGACGTTGTTGCATCGTGTAGATATAAGCCGTGCATCTTTAGTGGTATCGGGTTGCCACTTTGGGGAGTGATACACCCCACTGTGGGACCGACACGGGTATCTACGAGTTAGGGAGCCGATCGAATAGGGAAGGTAGTGGGTACGACTAGCGGAGATAGGAGCAGACGGCACCTATGAAGACAGCTAGGAGTATAACTACCATATTATGAATAAACATTGTAATTAGAATGGGGAGGGTAGGGGGTACAACTAGCGGAGATAGGGGCAGACGACACCTATAAGACAGCTAGGAGTACACGAAACTACCATTAATATTATTTTGTTTGGTGGGCGGGATCAACTTTTAGGGTGACTAGTAATGGTGCGGTGTAATTAGCATTGGTGCAGTATAGTAATTATCCTATAGTGATTAGGGATGAGATTAACGTCGGAATATTCCTCTTAACTGCTTTGTGATGCCCACTTGTTTCATAGTCATATCTTATCTTACCAAGTTTATGCCTTATCCTAGTTACTTTAATAATTATATTGTTAAAGTTATTATACTCGCCAGACTTTATGTCTGACCCCCCTTGTTTTCGCCTCTTTTCTTCCTCCCCCCCCCCCCCCCACAGGTTCTCAGGGTGGGACTAGTACTAGTGGAGCTTGATCTTGGATCTCTTTCTCTCTCTTTTGGAAGTGCTTGGATTGCTGAAAGTAAAGTTTAGCTCATCTCTTTTATGGCTACTTGTGTTGGGGTTTATGCTTTTTATTTTATGTACTTTGAAACAATTTATCAAGATGGATATTAAGTGTACTTGGTTTATGAAGTTGTTGTAATCAAACTATTTCTCCGCTGCAATAAAAGTTGTTTTAAAATTTTTCAAGTACCATTATTTATATCTGTCTTGTTATATTCTATTCTATACACTAAATATGCTTCATGGAAGTTAATGCATTCCCTTTGTGAGTGACATCAATGGACATGGGGTGTTACAGAAGTATTCGCATTTCCATTTTTATTGATTCCCGAATGTTCTTAAATTGACTTATCACAGATATTACCGCACTGAAGCTCTTTGAACCTTCTTGATCATCTTTAGATAGGCTTATCCTAAGCTTAGAATGGTGGTGGAGTTCGGCAATGGCAATGGAAGTGTTTGTCTATGGGTTTTGAAGAAGGAAGAGAAGTGATGTTCTTTAGTTTTGAAGGTAGATATTTATAGTATAACCATGTATGTATATGTATACCATCCCTATTATATTTTTCCAGTATTTTGAGGTATAACTTCTCAAAGAAAAAGGTCTTAAAGAGTCTGTTGGAGAGCTTTAGGAGGTGGAAGAAGAAAGAGAAGAAGGTGAAGATATATGTAAAATTATGAAGGACGAGGGAAAGTATTTGTAGGAAAACCATGGAAATGAATACTATATGTTAAATTACCATTTTACCTAGCCTACACCCCTCCTCTCCTATCATCATACATGTTGCAACCCACTCCATGTGCCTCCATGTGTTGCATAATGGTGATGATTATTTTTCTTGGTTTATTCCAAAGTAAACCGTTTTATTTCTAACTTCTTTTTGTTTTATATGCTTACTTTTACCAATAACACCTAGTCTAATGAATCATCTAATAAGAAAGTTTAAATTCATGTTAATGTTTTCATATATGAGCGTGTATGTATGTATGTTCATTTTTTCGTTAAATAAAGTGACAATACTGTGGTACAATTTCTATTTGTCAAATCGTTACAAATTTCAAATTTGATTTTCAATCATATTTTTACTTCTAAGTTAATATACACATATTTGTAAACTAAGTTTATAAATTAAAATTCAAATTACTTTATACTTGTTAACCTACCTTTTAGCAAGGACACTACGCTTTAGACTTAGTCATTTGAATTGCTCGGGATTAAGTACGGATGATCCCATGAACCCGTAATCATTTAGGTTCATTAGAATAACGCTTTGAAACAAGCCGGAAAAACACTCGGAATTTGACTAAGTACAAGATCGGTAAGACTTTGAGTGAGGGGTCGGTGAAACTACCAAATAGGACTAGATTGGAAATTTGGCTAAGTATGGAATTGGTAAGATTTCGAAAAAGAGATTAGTAAGACTCTGATGTTGGATTAGACTAGAAATATAGCTAAATATGGGACCGTTACATATCAAATACTCAAAACTCAACAATTGATTAGTATTTCATCAATAACTCAAGCTTAAAAGGTTAGAATGATTAATCCTCAGTTGGATGTGAAAGCTATCAAAAAATGGGACCTAGCATAGGGATTACACCCCTATCCCTAGTGGTATGTACTGACCCATAACAAAGGATCAAATATGATACCTAAGGTAGGGTGCAACCTAGGCCTCACTTTATATTCTGAGTCGTACCCCTTGGTTGGGTCCCTATGAAATCTCCTATTGGTCTAAACTCTTTCCACACTTATAAATACACCTCTAGGGGATCCAAAAAATGGATATCCTCTTCTCCTCATGCAAACTCTACTGAATCTTAGAGACAACTTCGACATCTTTTCTCTTCAATCATACAACAAATCAATGTACTTATAGTCAATAGTATAAACAAAGACTATTTGAAGTGGACGTAGGCTGACATCTGCTGAACTACTATAAAATCTTATGTGTCCATTTACTTTTCAATACTTTGTGTTTGTGATCTGTAACCGCTTTGTGATTATTATCTAAATTTCATATGAATGAGATGTTGTAACTTGATTAACCCAAATCGCATGTCAACATTTTAGCATGCTAGTAGGGGCTACTACTTGAACCAAAGGATATCTCTCTGCTAAGAAAATAACGGTGAAAAAGAATGCCATGGATAAACAACCAAAAGGCACAACAACTTAAGGAGGAAGTCATGAGGCTTCTTCCATAGGAAATCCTTTCTTATACTTGACTAGGGAGGATATGGATGAGGTATTGAAAAACTTGCAAAATCGCTTCCAACTTCAGGAGAATTTGATTAAGTTACAAGAGGAAACGTCGAAAAAGTTCTTCAATTGAGTTGGACAGCTAGGAAGACTTGACAAGAAGAATGCAATTGCTAGACCCAAACCCAGCAACACAAGAAATCTCTACATGGAACCGAGAGCAACTACCCTCACAACTAGAGAAATTTGTATCGGGCCCCCTTTCTGGGATCAGTACGATTCCCTTGAATATAAGGGAAACCCCATGTAGGAGTTGGACTTTACAACTACGGATTGGCATTCAATCCTTTTGAAAATCCAGGCTCAGGCAATGACTTGGAAATTTGGCGGGCTCATGCAATATCCAAGGATTAGACGCTTAGAACACTCAAGTTGTGCACGTTGGACTAACAGATTTGCATCGACTTCTCAATAAGGATAATAAATTCATGGACATAATTAGAAGGGTTTAGAGAGGTGGATTATCCCTCTTATACTTGGACTGCAATCCGGTCCGTTCGCTTAAAACATCAGGAACTCTCGAAAACCACTAGACTTCAAGTTGTCAGTCCTGGAGGCTTACGATGGTACGAAGGATCCTACCTCTTATCTCATGCGATACATTCGAAACATGGAAGTACAGAGGGCATGCCACGGCCATGTGCTTCCCTTTCTTTCTCTTAGATATAGGTATTATATGGTTTCAACGACTGGATTCAAACTCTATCAGAAGCTATAGCAATATAGTTGAGAGATTTATTGAACATTTTTGGATCCACATTCCTGACCTAAAAGTGTAATGATTCTAACAACAATCTAGCATAGGACCAGTGAGATTCTACGCAAATTCCTTGAATGGTTCAATTTTGCAATCGCTTCGATATATCAACTAGATGCATTAATGGTACTCATGGCTGTAGTCTCTGGCATCTTGGATAATTCCAAGTTCAAGATATCATTGGAAAGGAATCCCCCATGAGAACTCGTGGAATTCTACTTTGAAGTCGACAGGTTTCTAAAGAAGGAAGACATAGGTGAAGACAGAGAGGATCTTTAAGTAAATAATGTTAAGGAAGGAGGATCATCCAGTTTTGGAAACCAAAAAGGAAAGTGCAATGCTTAAGGCAATGCAGGCCCCAAAAATAGAATAAAAAAGGGGCCAAAGTACGACTCGTATGCAAAGTTGAATATAAGTCTATAGTAATGGAAGTCAAAGACCATGTTTCGACGAGAAGCAAACTGGATGGGGGCCTACTAAGAAAGTCGTAACTTTCAGAAAATTCTGCTTATTCCATGAGATAGCTAGACATGAAACAAATGAATGCAAGCACTTGCGAGATCTCACCAAATAGAAGTGAGGAATAGACAACTACAATGATACGTTCAGAATCAAATTGCAGCAGCGCAATAGGAACAACCATTGGCTGCAAGGGATAAAGGCTAGCCTAGCTCTCGTCGCGGCCTTGCCATAAATTGACAAATGGAAATCAGACAATAATGGTGACCGAGTCTCCTACCCATGTACGGGATCTGGCGAGATATCTAGGAATGCTCTTGGATGACGATGAACCACCAATTTTATCTCTTTTATTTCAATCAAGTTGTAATAAGAGGGATGAACTATTTACTCTTGTATGGATCCGGTAAGATCCTTAGGAAAGCTACTAATGTTGAAAAACCTATTAATTTTTGCAATAAAGTTTACTTCCTTCCACTCTAATAAAGTTGTTTCGCGTGTATGGCTGATGCTCGTCAAGCACAGATTTTGTGTTTTATTATTTTAATAAAATCACTTGGCATGTATGACTAATTCCCATTATGTATGGAATTTGCTATTAGATAATTTTAGAAACACCATTCGGTGAGTATGGCTGATGCTCATTGGATGTAGAATCTAATTTCAAACAACTTTAATCACTTGGTGAGTATGGCTGATGCTCCTCAAGTATAAGACCTTTTAAATAACTGGATCATCATGTTTTATTGATGCATGGTAAGAGCATGATGAGGTTATGGATCATCAAGTTTGGCTGTTGCTCAGCTACTTCCTAGAGAGGCTATATACTATCAGGTATGTTTGATGCTTGAACAAAATGGTAAACCATCAAGTATGGCTAATGATTGGAGGGGACCATGACAACCACCCTACACCACTTGCACATAAATAAGGAAATATTGCACTATAAGCATGCCAAGCTATTATGGGTTGACCATCTTATGTGATAATTAAAATTAGGTCTATCGTATATCTCACAGGGCAAGGATAAAATATAATAAGAATACATATAGTAATACAGTGAGTAATGATAGATGGAAAAAAGCAGTTGAAATATCATCGTCAGAGAGTCATGTACGTGAAATCCAAATATCTGAATACATGTTATCCTCACTACATCCCTCAGAGTACTCTAATAATAATGGAAATCAAACATATCAGTACGTTATAAGCAATGGATCATACAAGCTCATCTTCAGCTCAACATCCTCGTATAACCTAACCTACTATTTAGTATACTCACCGACAATGTAAAAAAATTAATGAAAATGTCGTAGAGCATGCAAGATAATAAGAGGAGACAAATAACCTTGCATCAGACAATGATCTGGTGTGAGAAATAGGATCTATCAAAAGATGGAAATAGGAAGGATAAGTCTCATACCTCACCTAACCAAAGAGTCAGCGCCTGAGATAATATATGACACTCAAAGAATAAACGCTACTCAAAGCAATCAATAATAGAAGTGGGCATAATCGTAATATAATAGAATCTATACATCCTACATAGTCCTCATTCCTCATCTCCTTCTCCAAGTCCTACAGGTGATAGGTTAACCAAGAAGGGAAGGTGAGAAAAAAAAGCAAGCATAGCAACCATCATCCAGATCTTAAATATCCCCTTCTAAAGATGTGAATGAATTGATAACCTGTACGACTGGCCATTACCATTGGTCAGGAGCTAATGAAAACCCTAGTTTTAGTCAAACTCTATGTTTTGCCAACACACGCCTCTCCAGTTTAGGTTACACCACCCATGCTACGCGATCTCCCGATCCTAATGGGTGTCCCAACAATAGACCTACTTTGATACCACTAGAACACTCCGAGTCATCAACAATTCCTTGGCAAAGCGCTATCAGAGTTACTCCACTCCATATAAAATCTGAGTCCTTCTCAGTCAATCCATTATCGCATAACTTCGTTATACCACGAACTGTTCATAGTCTTGTTACACCACGAGCTGACCATGCAGTGTCATTATGCCATGAACTACCTCATTACCTTGTATCTACGTTACACTATGAGCTATCTATGATCTTCCTTCGAACCCACTCTAGATCCAGGCCTTCAATCAAAGAGTCAACCACTTGATCATGTCATTGCTATTAACTCGTAGAATCAACCATCAAAGCATAGCCCCTAACATGATCATCATGCCCCCGTATCACTCCTCACAGACCTCCGGACCATAGAATCAAACATGATGGATCATCCATCTCCTATGGACCGGTGCCGGTCTGGATAATTAGCTAAAATTTGGCTAATTAATTCGGGTCTGGGCCAAGCTTCTCCCTAGCAACCTCTTTCCATGTTAGTCCACAAATTTCCAAGCCTTGTGCACTTCAAGCCGATCCATGGGTTATTCAAGGCATATAAGTCATGTTCCACTCTCTATCGATTCTAAACTTTGCTAAACACTTGCACATGCTTCCTGGAGCCCCCATAAAATATCGCCAGCCACCAACTTGCTTCTTTATGGATCGATGTCGGTACTAGTGCATGGACTGTGCTAGTCCACGTACTTAGTGTTTTTGGCCAAAATTTATGTATGTCTTCCTACGTCTCCTCGAGCTTATCCTCCACGATTCGTGCGATTTCGATGAATGTTGATCTTGATATTCTCCAATCTCTATTCCAAGTTCTAGTTATAATGATTCTAAAACAAAAAAAAAATCAAGTATAGCATCCAAACAAGCGATTCAACAATTTAAGCAGTAAGCATATAAATCAACAATCTTGAACAAACACCCAGATGCATAGAAAATACGCTTTAATCATATATATGCATACATCTAACATGAACAAATATATGAATCAATTTGAACCTATCATTTAAACCCATCATATGTCTTGTTAGGTTCCCAACGGCTTCAAATCATAAATGAACATAAATGATCATATTTTAGGGTGATTTAACATATATATGTAATAAAAACACATAATCTGAATATACGATGCAATATAGTCTGATAAGAGATCAGAATCACTCACTAAATCAATAAAACTATGTAGATCAATGCATAAATAACCCAAGACAACTTAGAAATGAATGAAGCATCCCTCTAAATGAAGCAATCATATACATCAATGAAGATCTATTCTCTTCTACGTATGTTTGGAAGAGGTTAGAAGTGGTTTAGTCACAATTTAGGGTTTAAGAGAAAGAACTAGAAAATCTTAGTTCTATGGATGCCAAGGAAAATGAGGAAAAAAGATTAATCTAATCTCTTTTAGCCCTTATTTAAAGCTACTAGACATTAACCTAATAAGCTAGCCTAATTAGCCCATTAATTAATAATGAATCTTCCTAGTAGTTCTGAAAACTTAAAATTGTTGCATATTCATAATACCTTATCCAAATCGCTAATATGACCACTTGATAGATTGGCCAATCGTTAATTCATTCCAATGGCATAGGTTTGAGAGTCAATCATGTAACAATCAAAAGAAATAGCCAGAATAAGATACACTGGGGTATATGGCCACAAAAAGATTCGGTAAAAATCATAGATATGCAAAACATCCTAACTAGCCATATATCAAAATTTGAGAATGATGGAATTATTTTGTGATCCTCTGATATGTAAGATACGGGTAGTTACGTTCTCCCCCTTTAGGAATTTTGCCCCTAAAATCCCAAGACAACCATGAGCAAACATAATATCCTGCATGCCTATCATTGACAAGCAATCAATCTAACATGCAATCTAGAATCCAACAATCTATGCAAACAATTCCCTATCCTAGCATATAGAATTCTAATAGTATAGGATATAGTGACGGAAGTAGATGCGAAAAATGGGTCAAACTATTTGAAGAGTTCTAGATGCACCTCTTTCACGCATTCCTCAGTTTCTTATGTACAATCGGCATCATCCTCACTCCATTGTACCTTAACTATCCTACCTTCCTTCTTAGATTTTTCTTATTGTTCTCAACAATTCGAAGTGGCTTACGAGGTCTCGAAATTTCTTGCTCCACCTCTAAGTCTTCAAGTTGATCCGGTGTTACTATTATACCGCAGTCATGCATGAATTTTTGTAGACAAGATACATAAAAAACATTTTGTACACTCGCCATCTTCGAAGGTTTATTTACTCTATATGCTAAAATCTCAATCCTCTCAACGATCAAAAATGGTCTGACAAACCTCGAAGCTAACTTATCTTTCCTTCCAAACCGAACTTCATTCCTAGTGAAGAAACCTTAACGAATACCATATCTTCAACATAAAATTCCAAATCTCTTCTTTTCCATCTACATAGCCCTTCTGATGATAATGTGCTACTTTCATTCATTGGCCAATGATCTCAATACCATCTAAAGTGTCTTGAATCATCTTTGGCCTAAGTATCGCCTTCTCGCCTGCTTCCCATCAATAGGAACTTGCATTACAAGGTCTTCCATATAATGCTTCAGAAGGTGTCATTCTGATACTCGATTGATAACTGTTGTTATAAGAAAACTCCATCAATTGGAGATGATCATCCCAAGATCCTCCAAAATCTAAAATACAAGCTTTAAGTATGTCTTTCAAAACTCGATTCACCCTTTCTGTTTGTCCATCTGTTTAAGGATGATAAGTTGTAATCAAATTTAGCTCAGTGTCCAACATTTCTTGCAAAATCTTCCAGAATCCACTTGTAAATAATTGGTCTCTATCACTTACTATACCCTTAGGCACACCATGGAATTGAAAATTTCATTTCATATATAATCCAGCCAACTTTGACATCGTTCTAATAGACTTGATAGGTATGAATCTCACGCTTTTAATCAAGCGATCCATGATTACCCAAATACAATCATAATCTACTCTAATCGATGGTATTCCTTCAATAAAATCCATAGACACTTGTTCTCATTTCCATTCTAGGATCTCTAATGGTTGAAGCAATCCACCTGGAATCTTTTGCTTAGCTTTCATGAACTAGTAGTTTATACACTTCGAGATAAAATTTCCTACATCACTGTTCATACCTTCCTTGTAGTAAGTCTTTTTCAGGTCATGATACATCTTGCTTCCAATAGGATGGATAATTAATCTAGAATGATGGCATTCCATCAAAACTTCATCTCAAAGCTTATTGACATCTGGAACATACAATCCTCCATCCTTATATCGCTTCAAATTCTCTGAATCAACTCTCATCTCATTCTTACTCAAAATGTTAACTAGCTTAGCATATGACATCAAGCTAGGCCTAATTCTTTCTACAAAAGTAGTTCTGATGGATAAACTCGCTAACATTTCAGGCTTTGGCTCACAGCAAGTCCTGAATTCAAACCTTGCTAAATAATATAATTATTTCCACCCCAGAAACATAGCTCTAAGTCCAACATGAATCTCACTTAGCAAACCTGCTATTGTATTGCTTTTTCCTGGAGTGAAATACTAAAGTCATATAAGGCCTAAAACTCTAACCGTCTTTGTTGTCAAGGTTAAATCCTTTTGAGAGAAAATGTACTTCAATGATTTATGATTTGTAAATAGTTCGAACCTTTCTCCCAAAAAATAGTGCCTCAATATCTTCAAAGATAAATCAATCACTACCAACTCCAATTTAGAAGTAAGGTAATTTCTTTCATGCGGCTTTAGTTGTCGATTTGAATAAGGAACAACTATCGTTCTCTACTTCAATACAACATCAAGACCCCTACCATAAGCATCCACGTACACAATCATCTCTTCATTCCCACTAGGAATGACCAGTACTAGTGCTCTCGTCAACCTCTCTTTCAAACCATAAAACATGCTTGCACCACACATTATAATCAAAGGCCACAATTTTATTTTTCAAACTATTCAATGTACAACTACCTTGGAGAAATCCTTGATAAAACATCTGTAATATATAGCTAGATCAAGGAAACTACGAATATCCATAGCATTATTATGTCGATTCCAATCTTGGATTGCTGCTATCTTTGCAAAATCCGCTGTCATCCACTATCCAAATATTACATAATTAAAGAATCTTAGTTATTCCTCCCAGAAGTGACACTTAGAAAATTTGGCCTTCATCCTGTATCATCTGAACACATCAAGCACAATCCTCAAGTAAGTCTTTTGCTCTTCTTCCATCCTAAAGTAGATAAGAATATCGTCCATGAACACAAGTACAAACTTGTTCATTTGATCTCTAAATACCCTATTCACAAGATTTACAAGGTATTTTAATGCACTAGTCAATCAAAACGGCATCACCAACCACTCAAAGAAACCCGACAATGTCCTAAAAGAAGACTTTGGCAAACTATCATGTGCTACTCTCAATTTGTGAAATCCTGAAACACCTTCACCTCGTGTAGCTGATTGAACAAGTCATCAATCTTCGTTAATGAATACTTGTTCTTCATAGTTACGTTATTCACTCATGGTAATCCATGAATAGTCTAAAAAAGCCACCTGTTTTCGTCAAGAATACAACATGTGCACCTCATTTGGATATGCTTCTCTGAATGAATCATTTCCTTAATAGGTCTCTAACTTACACTTATAACAACTTCTGCTCCTTAGGCATCGTTCGCCTCAAAGGCATAACAATAGGTCTGGCTCTATCCACTACATCGATTCTAAACTCAATCTCTCGATGCAGCGACAACCAAGCTACTTCCTCAAAGATATATGGATACTTACTAACAATAGTCTCAGATGACAACCCTTCATGTAGTGTCTCAAGCCAATCTAAATAGCTGACCATTACACTGTCCCCCGATAAATAGTTAATCACAACCCCTAGCCTTTCCATGTTCCCGATCGTAACCTTAAGCCTCTCACAATCCATAAAAGCTGCATACTTCCTAAGCCAGCCCAAACCAAACATAATCCTGAACCCCGCAAAGCTAAAGACAAACCAAGCACAAACAAAGGAGCATCCATGATTCGATAAAACAAGACCACAAAGAATCAAACAAAGACATGTAGACCTTCTTAGGGAGAGTCAACAATCATAGATTTATCTACAATCTCAGGGTGTAAATACAATTTATACACCAAAACACTACTGATAAAATAATGTGTAGCTCCAGTATTAAATAAAACATTAACACAAACTTTTCTTATAGAAACCAAACCTTGCACCACAATGGTCTTTCCCTTTTCCTCGTCAGTAAGTGCACTAGAAGAAGTTGGAACTGTTGTACTAAAAGAAGTAGAAACTGCATCCGTAGCATGAGCTTTAACCACCTTCCTATCCTTCACAGGCTCCGAACAATCCTTCTTTAGATGTTCTATCTTGTTGTAGTTATAGCCTTATTATCCTTACACTTGTTAGAAAAGTTCCCTTTTTATTGTAGTTGAAGTAGACCACCTTAATTGAGTCTTTCTTCTTGGTGAGCCCACTATTATTTTGTTGTTTCTCCCTTTTCACTTTCCACTTTTTCTTACCTCCGCTATATTGCAGGTTCGGATCCTTAACAACATCACAAGCAACTTTCTTTGGGAATATGCCCCTATGTCTAAGAGCCTTCCCTGCTAGTTTCTCGAATGGAACCTCAGTATGGTCCACTAGCTTCTCTCCAAGATACTCTCCAATCCAGTAATGGACTTCCCATTCTTCCTCAGTAGAGTATTTATAAAGGAAGGTTCATATCTGGAGAGAGCTTCAAATTCCGTAACATATTCGGAGACAGTCTTATCTCTTAGCTTTAACTCGACAAAATTGATATACGAGATAGACTTTTGGATCATAGGAATAAAACTATCTTCAAATCTAGTCTTGAAGTCATTCAAAATCGTATCATTCTCTGGGGTCGTAGGTATGACGGCTCGCCCCGCACTAGTCGACATTTCCCTTGAAATGCGTTGTGCCAATGTCCAACTAGCATGGGACGGTCGTCAAAAGAAAGGGTTTTGAAACTATGAATCACCAAAGAACCTGTAGTATATCTCACAGCGCATGGAATAAAATATAATAATAACATAACTGGACATAAAATAGGCGAGACAGTGCACAAGCTGGAAACTAAATCATCATAGCAGCGAAATCAAAAATACAGCTCATGATCCAAACCATCATTATTACAACTTCAAAATACTATCTCTAAAGAAAATTAGAAAAGGTACACTACTAATACCCAAAGTAGTGACCAACAACAACACAGGGAGAATATATGTAAATAGTACATGCAAGCCTCCTGCTCGTCTCCGGACAGCTAGTCGTGCATACCATCTAACCTATCTCTAGTCTGCTCGTTTAGGAGCACCCAGAGTAATAAGAAGAGACATAAAACTCTAGGTCAGACAAAAGTCTGGTATGAGCGATAACAGCAAAACAGAACAATAACAGGTATAAATATTCATACCTGAACCTGGACTTGCAACCAAAGAGTTAGCACAACAGGATGTACTGTACTCTAAGGTGACACTAACATAAAGTGTAAATGGGAGTGTGTGTGTCATGGTGATAGAAAACATCAAACATAGCAATCAACCTTGCATCTCTCACTTAGTGCGTAAAGTATACGATGTCCACCACTTTGATCACCAAAACCATAGGGGTCATGACGGAGTCAGACTCCGTATAACTACCACTTTGACCACTTTGCCACTTTTGGGATCCTGACGGAGTTCGAATCCATACAACTTTGACCCCACTGCATTGGTCCATAGTCAATGCCCCTCACTCAATAATGAATCAAAGTTATAGATATCGATAACCCCTTTGCACACGTCCCGCAGCAAAGTACAACTCATGAAGTTAACTTATTGGTTCTCAGTTGGATCCTGAGTGATAACTTCCCATTTAGACTTCCTTTGCATCTTGGGTTTTTGGTCGAATTGGAGTTGGTCTTCATAAGAGTTGTCGCGTAAAAGTAGTTCCAAATCCGGTTCAGTTCAGTCTCCATACCCGTTTCGGTGCTCATAGCTCACACCTAGATTTGGTTCGAATATGCATAGTGCCCCAGTCATCATCGGTTCGGATCGGGCCTCTCATGCCTCGGCTCGGTTCGTGGCTCCCTGAACGTTTCGGTTCGGAGCACCCGGTTCAGAGCACCCGATTCAATTCGGGGTTCTTAGTTTGGTCAGTACTCTCCACTTTGATTTGGCCCTCTGGTTCAGCTTGTCCCCTCCGATCCGGTCCCAAATCCAGCTCGATTCGAATGGCCTTCCATGTTGCCTTACTACTGAAGATCTTACCACTAATCCGGTTCGGTTCAGATATGTCCGATCTGATCCCCTATCCCGATCTGATCTGGAATCCTAGCACTTTTCCACCAAGTTTGTATCATCTTTTCTCGCCCTATGACGGCGTTTTCAACCATTCTAACTTTACCAGTCAATCATAAGACATTCCTAGAAACAGTAATAACATATAGGTTCAATCAAAAGAATCAAAACATCAAGCATATAGGCCATTCTAATCAAACATACCCAAAAACCATAGTTTTCCCCTTAATCCCCATAAGCATGTTTTAACTATAGGATTAGCAAACTCAATCCAAATTAACCCAAATTTTTATCAAAGGTATAAAATAATATTTCAGAATTTATGCATATTTTTTCATATTTTTCTGAGTCATAATTTCGCTAATTATCACTAATCACCCCTACTTAGCCGTAATTAGTGTAAAAACATGTTAATCACTCATCTTAGCCACAAATAAATCTCAGATCTGAAAATCTAACTAATTTGGCATGGTTCCCAGTGTATTCCAGCGGCTCTATCCCGGTTTCTATGTTAATCCGCCTTAATTTGGTGTAGATTTGGCTAATATGTGATTAGAAAGTGATTAGAAGGTGATTTGGGAGTTGAAGGCCATTGCTAGGTTTAGAGGAAGGTAAATGGTTGCTAGAAAAATGAATAAAATTGATTTCCCAACCCTATCAGCCCTCCTATAACCCTAACCCCAAAATGGGTTATGGGCTTAGCTGCTAATCACCCGGTTAAGCCCAATTATGTTGTTTTTCACCTTCCAAACCTTATTTTAACCATATCTCCCAAACGGTAAGTCCATTTGATTAATATGACCACTCTACAGAAAGCTAAACCATTATTCAAATTTAATGAAAGTGGTTTCAGGTCAAAACTCCTTACCAATAAAAAGTTATAGGCAAAACAAGATTCGCTAGGGGCAAAATGGTCATTTAAAATTCGGCAAAAATCGTGAACATGGGAAGTGACCTCAATAGTTGCTTCCCAAATTTACACGACCATACGACTTTGTATGAAGATAAAATAAATATTCTATGATCCTCCAATACGTAGAATGCGGGTCGTTACATTCTCTCCCCCCTCCCCGTAAGAAATTTCGCCCCCGAAATTCCTCAACCAAAACAAACAACGATTCTCGCATGCCTATCAACCATTTACAAACCATCAAACATACGTAATAACATTACAAGCCTATCCTAGCACGCGGTTTACTAACAAGGGAATAACTATATCGCGATTAAAACCTTACCAGGCAAAGAGTTCTGGATATGACTTCCTTATGCTCTCCTCTGTTTCCCAAGTACAGTCATTCTCATTATCGCCCCACTGGACCTTGACTAGTTCCACCGTCTTTCTTCGAAGTTATTTCGTATCGTGTCTGACAATACGAATCGTCCTGCGGCTCCCAACTGCCTCGGATTCTACCTCGATATCATCCAACTGATCTGGTGAAATAGTCATATCAGAATCAGGCACGAACTTCCATAACTGGGAAACATGAAATACGTCGTGAACTCCTGCCATCTTGTCAAGCAATCCAACTTTAGATGCTAAATTCCCAACTTGTTCGAGGACGGGAAATGGACCAACAAACCTTGGTGCCAATTTACCTCTTTTACCAAATCGTATCACACTCTTTAACGGAGAAATTTTGACGAATACCAACTCGCCAATGGAGAAATTCAATTCTCTTCGTCTTTTATCAGCATAACTCTTCTGCCTATCTTGGGCAGCCTCCATTCGCTGTTGAATAAACTTGATTTTATTTGAAGTCTCTCTTATTACGTCTAGCCCAAGCACAAACTTCTCACCGGTTTCCAACCAGCATGATGGTGAATTGCACGATCTCCCGTACAAAGCTTTAAATGGAGCCATATCGATACTGGACTGATAACTATGATTATATGTGAACTCAACCAGATGCAAATGGTCATCCCATGACCCTCCAAAATCCAATAAACAAGTTCTCAAGAGATCTTCCAATACCCGATTCACCCTTTCTGTTTGACCGTCGGTTTGGGGATGGTACACAGTACTGAGATGTAATTCTAACCCTAAAGCTTCTTGTAAGCTCTTCCAAAACCCACTAGTAAATAATGGATCTCGGTCACTCATAATACCTTTAGGTACTCCATGAAATCTCACTACCCGCTTCCTATACAATTCCGCTAACTTAGCTGTTGTTCTGTTCGACTTGACCGGTGTAAACCTTGCACTTTTGGTCAATCGATCCACAATCACCCAAATACTATCGTGACCCAATCAAGTCCTTGGTAAACCATCAATGAAATCCATTGAGACTTGTTCCCATTTCCATTCGGGAATTTCCAACGGTTGTAACAAACCACTTAGCTTCTTTTGCTCGGCTTTAACTAACTGGCAATTCATGCACTTGGATATAAACTTCCCATCGTCTCTTTTCATCCCTTTCAAGTAGTAGGTCTGCTTCATGTCTCGATACATTTTGTTACCACCAGGATGTATAGTCAGTCTTGAGTGATGACACTCTCTAAGTACTTCATCTCTCAATCCATTAACGTTGGGTACGACCAGTCTCCCATTCTTTCGAAGCCATCCTTCTCAATCAAGACCATACTTGTTCATTCTCTCGTCGTCGATACCCATCTCCACGTTGGAGATGATTTCCAATAGATTAGGATCGTCCCTTTGACTGGAACCAATCCGCTCAATCAAAGTCGGTCTGATCTTCAAACTCGCTAACATTGATGGATCTAATTCGCACTTAGGTCTGAAATCATATCCTGCGATATACTCCAGTTGCTTCCATTCCATAAACATAGCCCCCAAACTGGCATGTCTCCTACTTAATGCATCAGCTACCACATTTCCCTTCCCGGGTGTGAATGCGATATTGAAATCATATGAAGCCAAGAACTCTAACCATCTTTGCTGACGAAGATTTAAATCCTTCTGAGAGAAAAGATACTTTAACGACTTATGATCGGTAAACAACTCAAATCTTTCTCCCAAGAGATAATGTCTCCACATCTTTAACGCAAATACAATCGCTGCCAATTCCAAATCATGGGTAGGATATCTTTTCTCATGCGGTTTTAGTTGCCGACTAGCATAACTACAACCCTACCTCCTTGCATCAGTACAGCACCTAGTCCGGTACCACAGGAATCCGTGTATACTCTCATTTCTTTGTTCCCCTTAGGAATGACTAACACTGGTGCGCATGTTAACTTTTCCTTTAGACTCTTAAATGCATACTCGCGCCTTTCGTCCGAGGTGAAAGCTTGATTCTTCTTGGTCAACTAAGTTAAAGCTGTCGCTATCTTGAAGAAGTCTTGGATAAACTTATGATAGTATCTAACTAACCCCAAGAAACTTCTTACGTCTGTTGCATTCTTGGGCATGGACCAATCTTGTACCATAGCCACCTTTGTAGTATCTACAGCAATACCATTATCTGAAACAACATGGCCCAAGAATCTCACTTCCCTCCTCAAGAAGAGATACATAGAAAATTTCGCTTTCAGTTGGTGTTTCCTCAACACCTCCATCACTGTCCTCAAATATTCCTTGTGTTCTTCCTCCATCCTTGAGTAAACTAAGATATCATCCCAGAACACAAGAACAAACTTATTCAATTGATCCATGAATACCCTATTCATAAGATCCACAAAATATGTTGGTGTATTAGTCAACCCAAATGGCATGACCAACCACTCATAGAATCCAGACGGCGTCCGAAATGCAGTTTTAGGTATACTCTCAGCCGCTACTCGGAGCTGATGAAATCCTATCGCGAGATCTAACTGAGAGAACACTCTTGCTACATTTGACTGATCAAACATATCATCTATCCGTGGAAGAGGATACCTATTCTTCCTTGTCACCTTATTTAACTCGCGGCAGTCTACACATAAGCGAAGGGAGCCATCTGCCTTAGTAGCAAATACAACTGGTACTCCCCACTCGGAAATACTTCTTCAGGTAAATCCCTTCAAAAGATTGCTTACTTGCATCCCAAGCTCTCGCTGCTCCCTTGGCGCTATATGACGAAGTGGCATCACTATAGGTCTGGCATCTTTCACTAAATCAATCCGAAATTCGAACTCTCGGTGTGGTGGAAGTTTGTTCACTTCCTCGAAGATGTCTGGATACTCTCCAACAATAGGCACATCTGACAACTCATCATGCAGGATGTCGAGGGAATTTAGAAAACTAGCCATCACCCCATCATTAGGTAGACAACCAAACAATACCCTCCGCCCATCATCCGCTCTAATGGTCACCAAAGACCCCTCACAATCTACCATCACCCCATACCTTTGGATACAATTGACTCCCAAAATAAGGCCAAACCCAGTAAAGCCCAAAACAAAGCAATTACAAGCAAACATACGTCCATGACTCGATAAGACCAAATTACGACCAATCATACTGAGGCTAGTTGAACCACCGATCGGGTTCGTCGCAACTAAAGGTCTATCGACAATCTCGGGTTCCAATCCCAACCTATCTACCAAGCCACTAGATATGAAGGAATGGGAAGCCCCGGTATCAAACAACACTCGAACAGGAACATCATAAATAGAAAGCATACCTTAGATAATAACACCCTTTCCCTTCTGCACCGCAGTTGGGGCATTCGACAAAGAAGGAACAACGTTGATAGCATATGATTTCACAATCTGCTTCTCTTTAGGAGGTTGTGGACATTTATCCTTGTAATGTCCCATTTGCCCGCAATTGAAGCACTTCCTGTCCGCTGGCTTTGCTCGACATTCTTTAGCATAGTGGCCCTTCTTGCCACAGCTATAGCACTCTATATCTTTCTTATTCTTCTTTGTTTAACCATCCTTGGTTTGGTTCTGTTTCCTCTTATTCCGGGATTTGTCACCACCGCTTGCCTACGGTTTTGGCTCCTCTGCAGATGTAATAGCAACCTCGGTCTTTGACTTAGGGTAAAGGCTTTCTGATCTTAATGCTTTCCCCACAACAGATTCGAAAGTCTCATCGATATGGTTTATGAGCCTTTCCCCCAAGCACTCATCTAGGCCAGTTATGAACTTCTTGTTCTACTTCTCGGCATTATCGATAAGAGATAATCCATATTCCGATAAAGTATCGAATTTAGAAATATATTCTGAGACTGCCCTACCATTCTATTTAAGCTCCAAGAATTTCCTAAACAATTATGATTTTTGAGCAGTTGGAATAAACTTATCACTGAAGCGAGTCTTAAACTGGTTCCAAGTAACTTGATTCTCGGGAGTAGCTGCTTTAATAGCATTCCACCAATTCATAGCCCGTCCTCGAAGTTGAAGCGATACTAACTTTCTTTTCATTCCATCATCGATTCCCAAATCCTCGAAGATGGGCTCATAACTATCAATCCAATCTTGAACATCCATAGCAAATTCTGTTCCATGGAATGACTTCCCACTAAGGCTAGTATAATCCTTTTTAAGCTTGGCGAAATCGGCTCTAGGCGCCTGCACCGCTGCACCACCACCATTAGCAACATTAGGAACTGCTTCCTGAACATCCCTAAGCATCTTTTGCATGATGGTAGTAAACAATGTCCTCATATCAGGGTCATTCCTATCATTGGCCCTTGAACCCGTACTCCTCGTATACCGGCTCATCGTTCAATCTGTAAAGAGAAAACGATTAGCCATCTCCATAGTGGTGCCAGTGCAGTACGACTTCATCCATAGATTTACTAATAGTATATATATATATAGTTTTTGATAACCAAAATATCACAAATACGTGCTCTCATATACGTATACTATCTCTCCCTGATGTCTTCCCCTAGGTTAACTATGCCACCTAGGCTCTGAAACTAAGTGTGACGGCCCGCTTCGCACCCACAGACATTTCCCCTGAAATACGTTGTGCCAACGTCCAACTAGCACGGGACGGTCGTCAAAAGAAAGGGTTTTGAAATGATGAATCACCAAAGAACCTGCAGTATATCTCACAGTGCATGGAATAAAATATAATAACAACATAACTTGACAAAAAACATGTAAAACAGTGTAAAAGCTGGAAACTAAATCATATAGCAGCAAAATCCAAAATACAGCTTATGATCCAAACCATCATTATTACAACTTCAAAATAATGTCTTTAAAGCAAAATAGAAAAGGTACGCTACTAATACCCAAAGTAGTGACCATCAACAATACAGGGATAATATATGTAAATAGTACGTAGAAGCCTCCTGCTCGTCTCCGGACAGCTACTTGTGCATACCACCTAACTTGTCTCTAGTCTGCTCGTTTAGGAGCACTCAAAGTAATAAGGAGAGACATAAATCTCTGGGTAATACAAAAGTCTGGTATGAGCGATAACACCAAAACAGAACAATAGCAGGTATAAATAGTCATACCTGAACCTGGACCTACAACCAAAGAGTTAGCACAACAGGATGTACAGTACTCTAAGGTGACACAAACATAAAGTGTAAATGGGAGTGTGCGTGTCATGGTGATAACAAACATCAAACATAGCAATCAACCTCACATCTCTCACTCAGTGCGTAAAGTATATGGTGTCCACCACTTTTATCACTAGAACCATAGGGGTCATAATGGAGTCAGACTCCGTATAACTACCATTTTGACCACTTTGCCACTTTTGGGGTCCTGATGGAGTTTGACTCCATACAACTTTGACCCCACTGCACCAGTCCATAGTCAATGCCCCTCACTTAATAGTGAATCAAAGCTACAGATATCGATAGCCCCTTTGCACACATCCCACAACAACGTCCGACTCATGAAGTTAACCCGTTGGTTCCCAGCTGGATCCTGAGTGATAACTTCCCAGTTGGACTTCCTTTGAATCTCAAGTTTTTGGTTGAATTGGAGTTGGTCTTCATAAGAGTCATCGCGTAGAAGTAGTTCCAAATCCGGTTCAGTTCGGTCTCCATACCCGGTTCGGTGCTCATAGCTCACACCTAGGTTTGGTTCGAATATGCATAGTGCTCCAGTCATCATCAGTTCGGCTCGGGCCTCTTATGCCTCGGCTCGGTTCGGATTTCATTCGGTTCGTGGCTCCCTAACCAGTTCGGTTTGGGGTTCTTGGTTCAGTCCGTACTCTCCACTTTGATTTGGCTCTCTGGTTCGGCTCGTCCCCTCCGGTCCGGTCCCAACTCCAGCTCGATTCGAATGGCTTTCCTTATTGCCTTATTGCTGAAGATCTTACCACTAATCCGATTTAGTTTGGATATGTCCGATCTGATCCCCTATCCCGATCTGATCCGGAATCCTGGCACTTTTCCAGCAAGTTTGTATCGTCCTTTCTCGCCATACGACGGCATTTTCAACGATTCTAACTTTACTAATCAATCATAAAACATTCTTAGCAACAGTAACAACATATAGCCAAAAGAATCAAAACATCAAGCATATAGGCCATTCTAGATCAAACATACACAAAAACCATAGTTTTCCCCATAATCCCCTTAAGCATGTTTTAACTATAGGATTAGCAAACATAATCTAAATTAACCCAAATTTTTATCAGAGGCATAAAATAATATTTTAGAATTTATGCACATTTTTTTATATTTTTCTGAGTCATAATTTCGCTAATTATCACTAATCACCCCTAATTAGCTGTAATTAGTGTAAAAACATGCTAGTCACTCACCTTAGCGACAAATAAATCTCAGATCTGAAACTCTACTGATTTGGCATGGTTCCCAATGTATTCCAGTAGCTCTATCTCGATTTCTATGTTAATCCGCCTTAATTTGGTGTAGATTTGGCTAATATGTGATTAGAAGGTGATTTGGGAGTTGAAGGCCATTGCTAGGTTTAGAGGATGTTAAATGGCGGCTAGAAAAATGAATAAAATTGATTTGCCATACCCTATTAGCCCTCCCATAACCTAATCCCGAAATGTGTTATGGGCTTAGCTGCTAATCACCCGGTTAAGCCTAATTATGTTGTTTTTCACCTTCCAAACATTATTTCAGCCATATCTCCCAAACGGTAAGTCCGTTTGATTAATGTGACCACTCTACGGCAAGGTAAACCATCATCTAGATCTAATGGAAGTGGTTACAGGTCAAACTTCTTACCAATCAAAAGTTATAGGTGAAACAAGATTCACCAGGAGCAAAACGGTCATTTAAAATTCGATAAAAATCAGGAACATGGGAATTGACCCCAATAGTCGTTTCCCAAAGTTACACGACCATACGACTTTGTACGAAGATAAAATATATATTTTACGATCCTCCTATACGTAGAATGGGGTCGTTACAGTAAGAGTAATAGAGATCCACCAATTCATCGCTCTACCCTGATGTTGTCAAGAAGCAAGCTTCCTCTTCATTGCATCATTGATGCCCAGGTTTCCAAAATATGAGCACAAGTGTCCAACCACTGCTCAACCTTAATAGTACACTCGGACCCACTAATAGCTTACCTCCCAACATAAAATAATCCTTGCATAACTTGGAAAAGTCCATTTGCGATGCCGACACAAGAATACCACAATCATATAAAGCAAAACCCAGAGTGGCACGAGCTATTTATACGACCAACACCATCATAGCATCGAACATAGCCTGGTAATAGGGGAAGCCACTCTCGATCTGCATTCATCTTCCATTCCTGAGGTAGAATTGTTGTTAACTGCCTTTCTAATGGCTCAAATCATTCTTAATCTATAACAAGAATAGTCAGTCTTGACTAAAGAAAAGTAATAATGGTGCTCAAGTGTGAACTACTATATACACTATTATATGTAATATTGATTCAATAATCCGCAAACACGTCGCTTTAATGCATGTACTCCTTAAATTTTTGGTTACATCGTATAGCCAAAGCTCTGATACCACATACCTATAACACCTCATATTTCTTAATGTTACCTGTATGAGGATCCCATTAAGAATTATGAAGCATTTTAGCTATAAGATAACATCACAGAGGCTAAAATTCACAAGACAGCATAATTAAAACACAACAAAAAACTTAAAATTTCATTTAAAATAAAATAAGAAATGTTATTAAATCACAAGTCATAAAACCATATCTATCTCATAAAAACTACTTAACTAGACTACCAATAAAAAATATCCCTCAACATCAATGTATATTTCTGTGGGATGAGTGTATATGTGATTTTGTAGTCCTTACTACTTATGTATGATGTATTATTATAGAGATGTATAGTGATGTATGTACTTATATATATACTCTGATCTGGGTTTGCTATTCTGTGGCTGGTGTTTTCTATCAGATGTATATTACATTATTCTGAAACAGTCTGAAACCACCATAGAGTGCATTAGTTAGGGACTAAGCGTGTCTACCACTTATGAGGTAGTAAAAAACGAGACGTAATTAACATGCTTATCTCTTAACTAAGGTATTACTATGATGGTCGCCCTAAACCTGCCCTATTCTATGCATTAGTTAGTAATTCTCTAACTAATGATGGTCTCAGGGTAGGTTGTCGCAGTTTGGTATCAGAGCATGGTTTCAGAATATAATGTAGTATATACAAAACAACCTACGAGATACCTTACATCATATATAAAACATTTTCGCACATCATCTTTAACTATGGCCTTTATATTTTCCTTGTCCTTGTTTTGACTTATGGCCCTTTTCGATTCCTTTTTGATAGATAGAAGGAATACAAGTAGGAATGGAAAATTCATTTGACATTCCGTATTATTCCTCTAAACTATACCTTTATTGTTGTTCTACATGTGACTCTATCTTTCGGTTTGATATGAGCATTTAATATTATGAGTCTATGGGTATTAGGCCCATTAGTGATTTTCTTTGGAATTTACCATGCTATTGTTCTTGGTATTGTGGTTTGGGAAGAAGGGGTCGTTTTGGAGACTATACACTCCTTATAGATAATGTGATGGTGTGTGGCCACTGTAAAGGTGGAACTTCCCATATAGGCTTCCTAGCTACGGATTGTGTGCCTGTACGTGAATAGACCCCACCGTCCTATAACATGTTATTAAATTGGCGATTCTTTGGATATCTTGCTCTGATTATTGGAGTATCCCATACTTTAAACTTCGAATGAGAGTTTAAACTACCCTTATATCCTTTTAACTTTCAGGGCAGGGTTCGTTTATTAACCTTAATCCTATAAGTATGTATGATCACATTTACCATATCTCTTTGTGATATGGAATTTGAATGCTCTACTTGTATTATTGAGTCATCAAGTTTAATTATATCTCTTGAATTCTTCTTGTGGAGCTAATAGTATGTTTTGAACTTAGACGAAAGCTAATGAGTAGATAATCATACTTTATTAGAGTGCGCAGTAGAAACAAATTGATTGTTTCGGTTGAGTACAATAATTAATATACCTTGTGGATTATTGGAAAATATTTTCTAATGACTCTGGTGTTAAAGATGAAAGTATTAAATTGGATTTATTTTAAGATGGAAGTATTAAGAAAATTTTGTTATGGTTATTGATAATGTTGATGTGTCTAGATGTGTTTAAGAATTCTAGTCGAGACGAGGGATTCCTTAGGTCGATGGTGGTTCCAAAACAACGTATTAGACATTGTTGATATGGGAAATAACCAGTATAAAATTTAACATCGAAATAATGATTTTAATAACTTTATAGTGAATGATTCTAAGACTATGAAGAATTAAGTAAGTATTTGAGTTACAATAAAATTTTGAGAAGAAGATTTCATAAATGTGTAGTAATTTAATTCATAAAGTAGTAATGGTGAAGCTTGAATCTAAAAAAAATGAGAAAGATTACTACGTATTTTAGTATCAAGGGAGCTGGCACCTCACTATATAAGATCATTTCCATTTACTGAGCACCTAGTCTCGGATGCTAACTAAATATCATTTCCACATTATCTTTCGAGTACTCATGAGATCCTTCGTGTATCTCAACTTTGAAATTTCTTCATTAATTCGAATTTATTATTGACTCTTTCGAATAGCTTGAGCTTGAGATCTTTCCAAACCTATCTTTCATGTAGTAACCTATTTATGTTTTTGGTGTGGAGGTGAGGCCCCTTCGAAGCAAGAATGTATCGCTCATTAAGATTTCATTTTTTAATAATCCCAATGATTGCATTTGAGAAACTAGAGAATTTATAGAGCTCTCGTATCATGGTTTCTTTCTTCTCGTAGTGTTGGTGAGAATTCTTTGTCTCAAGCATTTGTTCTTTACATTCTTTGATATGTTTGTTAAGTTGCTCACGGTCTTTCCTCTAGGAATAGCGAGGACGCAATTTTGTTAAGGAAGGGAGTCTGTAACAACCCATATTTTGGAGATTACCAAAATATTAAATTATAATGTAAATTATGATTTATTATGGGATTAAGAACTAAGGGATGGAATAAATTGATGATAATATGGTTTATTTAAAAATAAACAATGTATGTTGGTTAAAAATTCGGGTTTTGTTGTAAACAAATGGAAATGAAGTGTAAGAAAAGGTGTTTATGGATTCTAGAGTGAAAAGCATTGATGGAAATAAACTGTTGGGTTAAAATTTATGATATAGGAATTTTAACCCAATATTAGCCATTTTTGTCCCAAAATAAAAGGACAAACATGAAGAAAATAAATTACTATAGATAGCATATTTTTGGAAATGTTGTTTTAGTATTTTAAAAGTATTAAAACACTTTTCTATAATCGTTAGGAGTGAGAAATAATAGTTAATTTGGTGAAATATGTCGAATTTGAAATATATGTCCTTAAATGATAATATTGACAAATGTTGTAGTAATAAGGGTGAAAACAAGAAGAAAATAATGCTTGTAGCATAATTAGTTTGAAATAATGTCTTAAAGTTATAAAAATGTTGAGAACATTTTTATACACTTTACCTGATGAAGAATTAATTTTTGTTTGTGGAAAATGATGAAAATAGCGATTTTCCAACATAAAATGTGAATATTGGTAAATAATTCAAGTTAAATTGTGTAAATAATATTTTTATTTTAAAATTTATATTTTTTGGATTACTAATAGATTCCATTCATTAAAACATGAATAATGTAACTCATTTCATGTAAAGTTGACTTTTTATAAGAAAGTTATGTATAATTTAGTGTAGAGTACCATATATACTTAGCTAAAATAGCTCTAAGTACACTAATTGGCTTTAAGGAAAACAAATCCATACCCTTTATCCCATTATCAATCTCTAGAAGCTACAACATGCCATGTACAACTTATTGTAGCCTTCTTTCCCAAACACAGAAAACAGAAGCTTTACAACATTAAGAAATCCTATAATGGTAACCTCCCTCAAAATCAATTACTTAGCAATTCCTCCACAAATCAAGTTAATTCCTAGCTAAATCAAGAGCAAAATGTAATCTCCTTCCTATTAAATCCCGGAACATTAAAAATCCAATTTTTGTTTCCTATAATCCCTAATTTTGCTATTTTATTATTTGCATGCCGCTTTTATCACTTCTTACATGTTCTGGAGGCGTTTGCCCTATCAAAGCTCATCTTTTGATGCTCAAATTTGGCTATGTTGTTGGTTAGAATGGTAAGCTTTTATCTTACAGCAAAATATAATTAAATTTGCAATTTTTGATGATAATTCGTATGTTTTGTTGCTTAAAAACTATGGTATTTGTGTTCATTTTGTTACTGAAAATGTGTCATCTTTGAAAAATAGCATCTCCTTCATTTTGCAGCGAAATACTGCCAAATTTTAATATGTTTTAGTTATTACGTCAATGTTTTTTTGCTGCAAAATTTCATTTGAATATGAAATGTTTTGATGTTGGAAATCAGTCGTCGAAGTTGAACAAAAACAAGATTTTCAGCTGAGTTCATTTTGTATCTGAAATATGTCATCTTTGAAAAATCGTATCTCCTTCGTTTTACTGCGAAATACTGCCAAATTTTAATATGTTTCAGTTATTATGTGAATCCTTGGTGCTGCAAAATTCCATTCCTATCTAAGTTGCTTAGATGCTGGAAATCAATCATCGAAGTTGGACACAATATGATTTTCAGTTGAGTTCATTTAATGGCTGAAAAGTGTCACCTTTAAAAAATAGTATCTCCCTCGTTTTCTAGCGAAATACTTAAAAAAAATTGTATGTTTTATATATTATGTCAGTATTTGATTCTGTAAAATTTCATTCGAACCTGAGTTGGTTAGAGGTTGGAAATCGGTCGTCGAAGTTGGACAAAATATGATTTTTAGCTGCATTCATTTTATGGTTCAAAAGTGTCATTTTTGAAAAATAGTATATCCTTCATATTTTAGCAAAATACTTCCAAATTTTAGTATGTTGTTGTACATGTATTATTGTTTATTAATGCAAAATTTCATTAATTTCTGGGTGGTTTTGTTATACTAAACATTTCTTCGTAGTTAGCTAAAAACAAGATTTTTAGCATAGTTCATTTTATGTCCGAAAAGAGCCATCTTCGAAAATGTGTATCTTCTTTGTTTTACAGCGAAATGCTTTAAAATTTTAATATGTTGTTGTCCATGTGTTAGAGTCTATTTATGCAAAATTTAATAAATTTCTGTGTGGTTTTGATATGTTAAATATATCGTCAAGTTGACTAAAAACAAGATTTTTGTTTTGCCGTTTCACTTTGCGGCATTCTTCATTAGTCTTCACTGCTAAATTTGAGTTAATTGATGTTTGAATTGAAAATTTTCATGTTGAATTTTGTAGCCATGATATCCGATAACATATTATCTCAGTAAGATATTTTTAATTTAAATTCTATTTAAAATTTATTTATAGTCTATTTAAATTTAAATATCAGTAAATATCGATATTTGGTAAATTTGATGGTTTTAATTGTTTTGATTTCAAATAAAATTTGGAAAATTTTCTTAAAAATCATGGGTTGGAAAATAAATGTTTTGATGACATTTTAAATGATTTTAAATAAATTACTTATTGTTTTTAAAGTATTCTAAAAATTGATAATCTATTCAAATAATGGGTTTTCCCTTAAAATGCTTTTATAAAAATTTCTTAAATTGTTTAAAAATCCTATTTTCTCTATAAAATTATTTTAAATATATTTTAGCTTATTTTTATGTAGTTCGACATATAAGAATGAGAATTAAACGATGTAGCAAAAACATATGGTACGGGGCATGCGTTTTTGTTTTATCGCTTAATATCGGACTTGTACGATCGAAACCAATTTGAAGAGATATTTTAGAACTTGCCAAATTTTAGCGAAGACTATTGGGTTGAGAATTATTATTTTTGAGTACGCTGAAGACATACCAAAGTAGATGATTATTAATGATTGCCGATGAAATGAGGCAATTTTGTTTGGAAATTCTAATTTGAACTTATGGTTAGGAATAACCTTCATGATGTTTATTATACTTTCCACCAAGATAAGGCTAGTTATTAATGATGAATTAATAGTGTTTTGACAATTATTACGAATTTAACTTTTCGATGAGATAAGACAAGTAACAATGTCATTTAGTACTCGTCGAGAGAGAGATGAGACGAGTTGGGTGTAACGTCCCGTATTTTCTGTAGTCAGATATTTAAATTATTTTATTAATTTAAATATTTATTTGGAGTTATTTAGTGACCTTGCGCGGTGTACACGCATAAATTAACCGTTTGAAACAATTTAATTATAATTATTATAAAACATTGATTATAATTTTATACGTTGTCCCTGCGACCGAGTTAAATCTTGAAGCCAGTTCCAACGTATATTTAATTGTTTTGAATATATTAATAACATGAATAATATAATAATATTTTAATTTTGGAGTAGTCGAAAATTGTTGAATCTGTAATACTGTATGAATTTGCAATATAAAACAATATATATAATAAGAATCATCGTTGGTACATTGGTTTCAAATCTTATGAAACCATGACCGCTAAATCTTTCCAAATTCTATTGAATATTTCACATGAGAAACTTTAGAAAACTCTGTGCATAAATCTTTTCATAGCCTAGCAAATTCAACGGGCGCATTTCCTCCCATTTCAAAAACCTAGCCTATCGTTTTTGAGTTTTCAAATCTTGCCTGGTAACCATATGAAGAATCCGCAAATTAAAAGTCTCTAATATCCTATTTGATCATTTGGCGATTACAACATAGATTTAAGTCAAACCGAATCTCGGCATGTACGTCTTCGCGTATCCTGGCATATTCATTTATATCTGAGACAACTAAAATCTGACTATTGGTAGAATAAAAATATATCTAACAATAATAATAATAAAAGGATCAAGCCCTATTTTTGTCGAACACATGCCTCTATGGGTTTAGACATACTGTTTTTCGTGTTACTTAAGATTTAGCAGAAATAAAATAATAAAGGAAATCTATTGTAAAATCGTGCTTCATTTACAACGCAGCAAGGTTTGACAAAAAGCCGAACAAAATCGTACTTACCGGGAAAATAAATCTCGTGCCCATGTTCAAAACATTTCAGCTATGAAATGTTTAGAGAATATATATATATATATATATTTTGTCCTTCGATTGGACCTATCCTTGCAAATCCATTAATAAGCCATTTTTATGTATCAGCTTTTTGACCAAAGAATGGTGTAACCTTCTGTACCCCTCAAATCAAAATCAGCGTCGCACGTTACCCTGTATACATAGGATTACTTTTACGCATGTGACCCCTATATTCATCGGCAATAAAATAATGGAAATATTTCCCTTCCGTTCTGTATATATAGTAGCATCCGTTTCTTCTTTCTCCGCTCATAAGAAACGCACATATATAAACAAAACTACTCCCTTCCTCATTTGTTTTAAACACAACTTCTCTCCTTTTTCCAAAGTACGGAAGTCATTCGAATCCTTCTATTCAAGTACGAAACAAAAATGAAAGTAAAGCTGTGCAATAGAAGACGTCGACCATGCACTGGTGTGAAGCCAGGTCCGCGACAAGGGAAGGAAGCGTTCAGGTTTAACTCAGTGGTGAGTTTGGTGGTTCAAGAGGGGTCGACATGGCCACGGTTGAAGCGTGGAAAAGAGAAAGTATGAAATGAAGCGGACTGAGTATTCACGTGGCTTTGGCCAGCGGAAGTTTGGGGTCACGAAAGTTGAATGGAGGAGATGGACGGTTGTCAGACGTGGACGTGAAGTTAGGAAGTCGGCTGCATGCTAGTTGGGGAAGTTCGTTGTTTACAAGGTTCGCTACCTTCCTGGAAGCAACCAACGGAGGTTGCCTTTGTCGGTGGTGAAAACACAGGGTTTGAACGAAGTGCTGGCAAGGCTTTGGGGCGGAAGATTGAACTGGAAAAATGATGGAGCCAGTTTCACGTTTTATCACTTAGGAGTGCGATAGAGACAATGAAATGGTGAAGGTTGGTCACGAAGCCCGAACCGTGAACTGGAAGCAAATGGTAGTGCGGGGTTTGATACGTGGTAAATTGTTTAATAAAGTGATTATGAAATAAGCAATTAGAAAATTAATTTATATCTATTTACGTAAACCCTTTATAATGTTCACATACAGACAGAATTGCACAAATTGGATTTATTGGAATCACAAGAAGGAGTACTACATTGCTAGGCGGGCTTGGAAGAATCTAGAGACAACCGAGATCTCAATTAATTTTAAACGACCGTTTAAAATTAAACCCAGTGATCTGAACCGTCGAATCGAAAACAATGTAAGTTAACTCTCACGCCTTCTGCATTCCATGATGTGATTAAATTCATATAATTAGAATCTACCATTGATATTATAAATTGATTGATTTGGATGCCTTGGATGTTATTTGTTTGATATTGGTTGCCGTTAATTTTATTCAATTACATTGGATAAATTTTCTATTTAATGTATTACTATAAAATGTTATAATAACTGTGATGCAGGGCTGAACGGGTTGGAGGAATCCAACCGGATTCCTCAAATATTATACGTACTATTTTTTATATTATTTATATATGCACTGTTTGAACCCAAATGATGTTGATAACCTATTTGGTTGTTGAAATTGAATGAAAATTCAACATTATAACCAATAAACGGTATTGATTAAGAAGTTGGCAGGAACCGATCATAAATCCATCTCTTTAGTGAAGAAGTTGATTTGTCGGTAGGCGAATTAACGAAGTTGAATTATAAAAATTATATTTTTATAATTAAACTGAAGTTTTAAATTATAATAGAAGTTCTATTATAAACATTCTATAGTTAATTTTTATAAAATAAATATAAACGATTGTTTTGACATTTTAAATAAGTTTATAATCAAGTGAAGGTGTCAATTGTCCTATGAGTTAATATTTTAGGATAATCATTTTCAGACAAAGGGTTAAGCAATATATTTAGGTTAATTATATTAATCTAATGATAAGGAATAATTAAGATCAGTTAACTGATGATTTGAAATTAATTAGACAAACTGTTTGTCGGTAATTTATTAATTGACCTTCAAATTTATCTAATGGGAATATTTAAAATTAATAAGATTTCTTAATTATTAATTTCCTTTTTAATGGAGTTTAAGGTATTATTGAACTAATATAATTAGTTATTGTTTATTAAAGTAAGCAACTAAACTATTTTAAATGAATAATGAAGTAAACTGTTATACTTCAACAATAATAAAACTAATTACTATTTAATTAATGTAATTGTTTCTTAAATTTATTTCATTTAAGATGATATTGAGTTTGCGATGAGATGTTACTTAAAATAAGTATAATGATTCAGATAAAAGGAAACGTCAGAAGACGAAGAACGTTAATGTTTGATAAAGAAGTTATAAATGGAACTGTAGAACGAAGATGAAGCGAAGATTAAATGTTAACATAAATAGTTATAAACAACCGAGTTTTCAAAGAAATGATATGGTGTCATAAAACCATATTTCAAATAAAGCAAGAATATGGTTTGATGAATATTATAAGTAAAAAGAGGTTTAAAGTTACAGACTTATATCTATTCTAAGATAAGAACATTGTCGATCAAGGTCTGAGAGGTAAATAAAATACCCCAACTTGAACGATTTCACTATTATCTAGGGATGGTATTAGTTTGTAATCGAAATAGATGTCGAGAATTGTTATAAAAGGGAATATTGCAGCGTATTGCAAGCTTTTAAAGTGCAATAATAAATTAACGTTGTTAACCAAGCTTATGCGTGATTTATATATATATATATATATATATATATATATATATATATATATATCGCTATTCCCTAGGAAATGGAAATATTTAGGTTTGGAATCCACTTATTTTAAGTGATAAGAATAACGATATTTTTCCAAAGAAATGTAGAACTTTTATGTTGGCTTGGGAAAAGAGATAAATAAATGAGCTTTAATAAGTTTCCCATATTTAATGGTAATCTTCAAATTTAGAATTTGATAAAAACATGTGAGTTTATATAATGATGATATAATATGTCGTTCGACGTTGTTTTGTATCATATAAGAAGGGGTATTTGAATATTGAATAGATTATATATATTGTTAACTCCAAAATGAAGAACGACTTAAGGAGTTTTTGAAATATGATATTTCCAAGAAAGGGAAATAAAAAGGATTTTATGTAAATAGGTGATATTAGTAAAGTGGAGTTAGGTGAATATAGTTGTTAATTCCAAATAACGAGAGTAAAGAGTTTCATCTAGAAAAATAAATAGAATCTAATTCTAAATCGATAAAGTGATTTTCAATAATTCGATAAAGAGATTTTAATGGTTTAAATACATAAGGTCTGAGCTGCCAATATACTTAACGTACTGTTTGATATTGATAGTTAAAAACCCGACTATCAATAGGAGATATTATCGAACCTTTTGTCGTGTTGTTTCGAAGAAACTGGTATGGGAACTAGACCCAAAACCACTTCGAATCAATGTCGCGTATGAAATTAACTTGCAGCAAATGTAGATGGAGTAATTGAAGGCCATAGATCTTCATAAAATGTAAGAACTGCTTATAATCTCGGGTTCATGCCCCGAGATAAACTATGGTTCTGTCGTGGTTGGAATCTATGGATCGCAAGGACTACTCGCTACTAATCTATAGGGTGATTCCTAGGTTGCAGTAGGAGGGTACCTTCGGTTCATCTTGTTCCTGGATGACTTATATGGACGAATGTCTGACAGAGTATTTCCTTAAGAATCATATACATTGATTTTTACAAATATACCAAGTTTGATGGCGGATAAATTCTCCTGCTTAACACCCAGAGTGTATTTGTAGACGTCAATTAGTGATTCAGCAGATCTAACGATGTGGCAATCAAAGTGAATGGAGATGTGCTAAAAGAAAACGTAACCTGGAGCCTCAACAACCGGGAAATGGCACAAAATCGGGTAGGCAGCATGGCTATGTGGGTTGCACCCATCAAAGGGTATATCACTACCTGATCTGGAGAAATCAAATGCCTTCGGTTGTCCCTTTTTATTTTATAATGTGCTATCGGTTCGGTTGGCTAACCCCCAACCGTGGTGATCATATATTCGGTACTCTCAAGCGAAATGAGGGGTCGGTCATGTGTAGCTGGGTTACAAGACGTTCTTGTTGAACCCAATGTATTCATCTCTGGAGGTACATTGTCAGAAAGGTGGTCCCATACCTTGCCAGGAAATCCATTCTCCAATAAGAGCACGAGGTTTTGATTTTATACTATATATGTAGAGCGTGAGATGCAAACATTCTGCTAGATTATTATTTATTTGTGGTTTGATAGACATTATTATAATATTAGAAAATATATTGATTTCAAAAAAAATTGGGTTATAATAAGGTTAAAACTGTCTGTGTTTATGTGTGGGCTGGTCTTACTATTATCCTTTTATTTCAAAAAGGATTTCTAAAGTCGAACAAGTTGTTTGTTATGTGAATATATCACTGAAAGTATTCCAAACTGATCCAGGTGAATTTTTCTTTACATCAAATTTGCTCGATTCAGACAAATTATATTTCCAGGTTAGATTTCGCTTGGAGTTCAGGAGCTGGAAGCAGGAGGTTCACCGCTAGTTATATAAAGTGTATTTCCACTGTGACAGATATGTTATGTACTCTGATGATTGGTATGTAAATATAGTTTTCCTTGTATAAAAAGATTTGATATATTATATTTTATTCGTTCCGCTGTGAGATTCTAATGTGTTCTTCTTCTTTCTTCTATTCTAATATTTCTTTCTTTTCTCATCATCTAATTTCTTTTTATAAATGTTCTGGGTTTTCAATACTTTGATTTTTGGCAAGTAATACATGATTGCATATTATTGTTGAAAATTCGAGCATCGAATTTTTTCGGGCCGTTACAGTTGGTATCAGAGCATGTGGTTCAAGAATAACCTTAGCTCTGTGGCATAACTTAGTAGAGATGGGGTTAGCAATACCCTAGATTGAGTTTGAGCGTATAGGTAAGAGAGAGCGCATTTGTAGTTTGAATATAAAACTATTTTTGAATTATTTTGAATAGGGTAAATGAAATCATTTTACCTGAATCATATTTTTATAGAAAAAGAAATAGTTCTATCAAATTATTAATTGGTTGTTTGAAACTTATATTTGCTTGATTGGTTGATTTGAATAGATTTGATTGTGGAATTGAAAAGATTTAACCAAGAGGAAATCCCGAACATGAATTTAACTTATATTAAGTTAAAATGAATTATATAGGTTGAAATTTGAATACTGAAATAAAATTGGAAGTAAGTCAATAGCAATTGATGAATCCAAATGGGACGGTTGAAATTTATTCCATAGATATAAATTTTATCTTGATTGCACCCATCTGGAATGAATGAGTTTGATTTGTTGGAATGAAAACATGAAACGACTCACAAATCCGTACTCTTTGAGTCGACTAATAACACCACACGTCCAACTCAAATTGCACAGAAATACGAATCATTATTAGAAAGAAGTTAGAGGATGAGAAATAGAAATAAAGAAATATTAGAATAGAAGAAAAACGAAGATCACAAACTCACAGCGGAACGAAGAAAATATATTAGATAACATAAACTTTGAAATACAAATAGTAACTTTATATACATACCATTATCAGAGCACAACGATTATACCTGGAACAGTTATAAACACCTGTTTCAGATACAACATAATACACAGCGGAAAATATGATAATCTATAGCTAACTGGTGAAGCCTCCTGCTTCGAGCTCCTCCAAGTGAATCTGAAAAATCCCGACTACTTGACTGCCCGTACAAATTTGGGCACCCAAGAGTTTAGGGAAAACAAACAAAATAAACTCTGGGTCAGTCATGGGACTGGTGTGATAAACTCCAACCATCGGTTTAACTTTCAAAAATCCTTTCGAAAGAAATGATAATCGTAAGACCAATCTACACATAAACACGGATGGTTTTTACCTTACGATAACCAAAAAATATTTTTGATATCAAATCCAGTGATATTATAATAATGTCTACATCAAATAAATAGAAATCTAGTAGAACGCTTGCATCTCACGCTCCATATATAATATTAAATCAGAAACCGCAGGGCGCTTATTGGAGATTGGATTTCCAACATGACAAGGTATGGGACCACCTTCCGATAGTGTATCTCTAGAGATGAATACACTGGGTTTAACAAGAACGTCTTGCAACCCGGCCCACACATGACCGACCACTCATTTCGCTTGAGTGTATCAAATGTATATCACCAACGGTTGGGATCAGCAACCGTTTCCCGAAAGGGACAACATCAATAGATTAAAGAAGCAATTGGAATTTCTCTAGATAGGTGATTATACATCCTAATGGGGGCGGCCCACTTAGCCATGCCACCTGCCCGATTTTTGTCAATCCCGGGTTGTGAGGCTTGAGGTTTGAATTATCTTCCAGACTATCTGGCCACCATTCACTTTGAATGCCACATCGTCATACCCGCCAAATCACAAATTAATTTCCAAAAATACCACGGGTATAAAGCCAAGAGAAACGAATTTCTCCGCCACCAAACGTAAGTACATTTGAAGAGATCAACTTACGCGATTCGTTAGATATACTCTGTCAGACATTCGTCCATTCACGTTGTCCTGGGACTGGACAAACCGAAGGCACTATCCCGTAAACATGATAGCCCTTGCATAACTACGTCTTCAATTTTCTTCATCATACTCTATTGCAACGCTAACGTCTATACAGAGTGGTTTCCAGATAATAAATCTGATCCCGGTCTCTCTCTGTATTGACGATGGAAAAATGGTCAAAAATTTCGATAGTCGGTGATTTAACTATCAAAGAAAAATAAATGTGCAACCAACGATTTTATTTCCAGGTAGGAATTCGATCGATCAATCATCAATCAACATTGGGTCCCTTTAAATCAGTTCCTTATTATATTATCATTTACAATTCCATTTCCCATCTTTCGTATTCTTCTCGATTTCCCCTCTCGATTCTTTGAATAACATTTTCAATACTATAATTCCTTTATTCGAGAAAATATCTCTTATTCCAGTTAGAAAACATTTCTATATATATTAGCGAATTCTTATTTTCTATATTCAGAACATATGCCGCATTAATATTGGAAAATATTTCCAAATTCTCTTTCTTAATTCCTCATTGGCCAATTCATTTCATTTTCTATACATAGAAAATATCTCTCATTTTATTGGGAAAAACATTTCAAATCCTTTTAAATTAATGCGATGTTATAAACATTGTTATTATAACTTAAAACATTAACCAATTATTAACTAACCAGAATGTTAATCAATCTTCTCTATCGAACCTTAACCATTTCTTCATCAATCATGAAGTCAATCAAGTTGGGTATAATTACCTCTCAGACCTTAATTGAACAACATTCTTAACTTTGAAATAGTCAAAACTCACAACTTCATTGCTTACGCAACTTTTGGATTCAATCTAAGAACACACTTCTTTTATAGAAAAATATTGATTATAACGGTAGCGTCATAATCGTTGTTCCCAAATATTTGATTTATAAAACATTTCTTTCAATGACAGCGTTACAATCGCTGTTTATCTTTTATTATAATAGCAACATTAAAACTGCTGTTAAAAACATTTGTGATAACAATAGCATTATAATCGCTGTTTAGATTTACAAAAACATCTATTATAACAACAGTGCTATAATCGCTATTTAGATTCACAAACAAATATCATAACAACAGCGCTATAATCGCTGTTTTAAATAAAGTTCCGTGTGCGACGCACACGCCTCCGTTGTTCATTTATAAACTTTGTTTATTTTAAATAATTCAAGTTCTCCTTTAAATGTATTTACAAGCTATACGTTCTTTAACTTCTGAAATTAACTCAATTTGATTTATATAAATCCCTTTTTAGATATATTATTGCAAACTATAGAATTAATTGAATATTGACCTTTTTAATGAAATTAAACTATAAGTTCATGTTAAATAAAATTTAAATATCTTTTCGAAACCAATTTTCCCACTCAAACCTCTTTTGCAGCTATTGCGTTCAAATCCCACTTTAAATATCGGTATCAACACCGATTATCACTTTGCTTCTATAAATTCAACTTGAATTTATATTTTACTTTATTCTATGATACATATTTTATTTAATTTATAAACATCGTTATAAACAACTTCTTGTTTTAATTTACTTAAACAAGTTTCTATTTCCATTCCATTTGAAATCTAATTCCTGTTTTGGAATTAATTTGCTTTATAATCTACTAAGTTTAAATCTCATTTCCAACTTTTATTTAAAAACCGATTTCCGCTTTCCATATAATTCAAATTTGAATTTATCTTTCAATTTATCCAATGATAAATAGTTCGCTTAAGTTACAAACTCATTTATAAACAACTTCATGGTTTATTCATTTAAACGTATTTCTACTTTCAATTTGAAAGTAAATTTCTATTTTTGGAAATAAATTTTCTTTTTGAATCCCAAACTTCCTTTCTCATATTCGAAAATATTTTATAGTATTTAAATACTAAAATTTATAGGGCCAGTGACAACAAATCAATCATAGAATACATATCACATCATATAACGCAAATATATGAAAATAATAATATATAAATGTTGAGGAACCCAGTTGGGCCCCTCCAACCTGTTTCCCTGCATCCACAGATGTTAACCACATCAATATGAGATATCATAGTAAACAGAACTGATAATCGATCAACGATATATCTATATCAACTATTTCAACCAATCTTATCAACCATTTCAACTAATCAACCATCACACAGTATAAATAAATTTAAAAACTCGTTTATATAAAAATATAAACGAGTCAGAGTTTAGTGAGGTTACTCACCTTGCTTTGCAGTTGACGGATCTGCTTTTTATTTCATTTAAAATCCAACGAGTGTTTCATTTTACTGCGAAATTCCAGTAGCCTTTTACCCAGCCACATCAGGGCCAAATGTATACTCTATCGTTACGATCCCAACGAGATCAGTTCCGTCAAATTCTTTTGCTTCTTCCAAATGTAGCACCAACTTTCCATTCTTGTTTCAAAACGCTCCCTGTGTCCCTTACCTTTTTTCACTTTTCATCATTTTTTTTTTCTCTTTCTTTTGAAGCCCAAATGGCCCAAAGAAATAAAAGAGACAGTCCCCATTTCGATTGTCTTTCTTCCTCAGGTAAATATAGCTTCTTCCATGCTCCTTTCGAAAACAGCTACAAGTTTGGCCTTCGAACTTACGCCCCCTTCACTTCACATTCCTATGCGCAACATTTATACCATTCTGCTCCTTCATCTTTCGAGACTGTCCTCCTCCATTACTTCATTACGTGAGCGCCAGTCTTCTTTTCACTCTCTGTTACCCTTCTCCTTGCAAATCCTCATCCATCCTAGTCATCTTTAACCGCACGGACCCCCTCTAGTTCGCCCCATCCTTCACTCCACACAACCGTCGCCTGGATCTTCCCCCACCACCCCCAAACGCAACAGCGTGCTCCAGGAAGAGAACCCGCATCAAACATCTTCACTGACTTTCTAACTTTACTGCTAAAAACACACTCGCCCAGAACTGTTCAATCCCCAAAAGACTAATCCAAGAGTGAAGCGGAACAATGCGAGCTTCAATACGCATACCCTTTTTAATTTGTAATCATTTGTATGAAGTGTTTTCTTTTTTTTTTCACGTTCGATTTATTTTTCTGTGTCTGGAAAGAAAAAGCAAGAGGGAAGAGCAACAACGGTATTTAAAAGGGATAAGATGTCGTGGCGGTCACGAAACGAGATAGCTTGAAATGGACGGCACCACATTTGCTTGGGGTTTACGGAAATCAAGTTACTTGGAGTGCACGGTGTGTAATAGTTTGGGGTGCACGCTTCTGAAAGGATTGGCAGTCACGAATTCTTTTTCTCTCTTTATTTAATTTAAAGACTTGGCATCCACTGTTTTGAAAACGTAGAGAAGACGCTGTTGAAGTGTACAGTGTATGGCTTGTTAATTAAAATCTTTGTTAATTTAATTTGGTAACAACGTTAGTGTCTATGAAAAATAAAACGAAGATAGCTTCAACTATCAAAATCTCATTTGCATAAAAATATGTTTTAAGCTATTAAGAGTGTACCTAGTTATATAAAATTCTGTTTGCATATAAACTGCTATGGACAGAAATAAGAGTACGGTCGTGTTCAGCGAGGTACCACGATCCCAAAAATATAATAATATCGGTAGCTTAACTTATATTATGAAACCCTAAAATATTGATATAGTGTGCAAAATACTCCAAATAAAAAGTTGCGTATTTAATTAATTAAAAATTACAGTAAAATTCTAAAAATTAAATTATAACTACGCCTCAAATGAATCTTGTCCAAATTCGTAACCAATCTCTAGTTATATTAACTAAACTGTTATGGCGTATACACGGCTCCATAACGACTATTTCTAAATTTGATTTGGACATAACTTTTTACTCCCGCTATGAAATCTAGATTTTTCACATTCGTTGGAAAGATATTTTCAAACAAATTCAAATATTTCTTGTTTCGCTAAAATCCGATTTATTTTGAATTCTGTATATTCATTTGAAATTTGAAATCAAATTTTCAAACTACCGCGCCATTTTGAACTCGTTTTAATTATATTCTAAATTATACATTTAAATATCGTTTTATTAAATAAATTCCTTATAAATTCCTATATATAATTCAGATTAAATATTTAAAACAAATTTAAATATTCAGAATTCAACGGCTGAAAATCTGGGTCGTTACAAAACAAATCCGAGTGAAACTAGAATTCCCAATATGAAATGTATGAATTATAGTTTAATATTTAATTTAACTCATGTTGTGTTAAATAGATCGGGTAAGTAAAGGAATTTGACTTGAGTATTAAAATTTGACCTAAGTCAATGAAAATTTGGACTTAGGTTTGGAAAATTGAAATACATGCAAATAATCCAGTTGGATTGTTTGAAAAACCAGGTAAATTGTATGGCTGGAATTGGCTGCATGATTATAGGATAAACTTGATTTGAAAGCAAATCTTAAATAAATGAATTGAATCTAGTAAAATGAATCTAAGTTAATAAATTTGAATGGAATTCAATGAATTCAGGAAAATGAATTTGAATAAGATATAAGGAGTTCATTGATGTATCTAAAGGGATTGAAAATAAATGGTTATGAAGAAAATTCACATGCAGTGAATGAGTATGTAAAATGTTTGGATTGGATTTGCATGGATATAGATCTAAAAACCTGATTGAGAACCAACAAGATCTTATAAATCTATATGGATATTTAAAGAAATAAATGGATTGTTAAGAAGTGATTATAAACAAAATCCATGAGAATAGGATCATATATAGAAATGACTGAGTTGGATGGGAAACTATTTGAAATGGATGATATGGATATTGAACCTCACTAACATTGTTTTGAAATTAATAAAGCTCGTTTGAGCTAAGAACAGGTGCAAGACCGATTAGCCTATTTTGATTGAATTCTGAAGCTAATTAAATCCAGTGTAGCTAGAGCTGCATAATAATTGGGCAGAATCAAGAATAATCTATTTCTTATCACGAAATATCGCTCGCAAAAAGGTATGCCTATGTAGAATATAAAATTTTGGTTTTTAATTTGGGTTTTGAATTGGATTTTTCCGACCATGTTGGTCGATGGATTTATTTTTGCTCCTGCAATATTGCAGAAGTCATTCCATACAGGGAAGACTGCCAACATTTTTCTCAAAATTTAAAGTGTTAGAAATTTTTGAAGTCTTTGGAAAATTTGTTATCAGAATTTAATTGGTTTTAAAAAAACCAATCAGATTAGTTTTGATAATGAAATTCTATTTGTAAAGATAATGGGTTGTAGCATTCTTTCTACCTTGGTAATTTCGGAGACGAAACTCTTTTAAGGGGGAAGGAATGTAACATCACGTATTTTCTATAGTCAGATATTTAAATTATTTTATTAATTTAAATATTTATTCAGAGTAATTTAGTGACTGTGCATGGTGTACACGCATAAATTAACCATTTAAAATAATTTAATTATAATTATTATAAAACATTGATTATAATTTTATACGTTGTTCCTACGCCCGAGTTAAATCTTGAAGCCAGTTCCAACATAAATTTAATTGTTTTGAATATATTAATAACATGAATAATATAATAATATTTTAATTTTGGAGTAGTCGAAAAATGTTAAATCTGTAATAATGTATGAATTTGCAATATAAAAGAACATATATGATAAGAATCACGTTGGTACATTGGTTTCAAATCTTATGAAACCCCGACCGCTAAATCTTTCCAAATTCTATTGAATATTTTCACATGAGAAACTTTAGAAAACTCTGTGCATAAATCTTTTCATAGCCTAGCAAAAATTTCAACGGGCGCACTCCCTCCCATTTCAAAAACCTAGCCTATCGTTTTTGAGTTTTCAAATCTTGCCTGGTAACCATATGGAGAATCTGCTAATTAAAAGTCTCTAATATCCTATTCGATCATTTGGCGATTACAACATGGATTTTAGTCAAACCGAATCTCGGCATGTACGTCTTCACGTATCCTGGCATATTCATTTATATCTGAGGCAACTAAAATCCTACTATTGGTAAAATAAAAATATATCTAACAACAACAATAATAATATAAGGGTCAAACCCTATTTCTGTCAAACACATGCCTCTATAGGCTTAGACATACTGTTTTTAGTGTTACTTTAAATTTAGCAGAAATAAAATAATAAATGAAATTTATTGTAAAATCGTGCTTCGTTTACAACGCATCAAGGTTTGATAAAAAGCTGAATAAAATCATACTTACTAAGAGCATCTCCAACTAATCCGGAGTGTGGATTTTCGAATTCCGATAATCTACACTCCGGAAAAGGGGGAAACCCAACAGTTTTTAGTCCACGCGGTTGTTGAACAAACGCGTGGGCATACGCGGTTATTCAACAGGCGCGTGGATTTTTTAAAAACCGGCTCCACCATAAAAAAAGCGCGCGCCTGTCGAACAAACGCGTAGAGCCTACGCGTTTGTTCAACAACCGCGTGGATATTTCCGCCTATACCAGGCGCAAATGGCCACTTTTCCCATTTGTAAATTTCGAATTTCCTCCTTTTAATTTTTTTTATTAGTTTCTACGACGAAATGCCGCCACGTCAAGTTAAGTCTGGTAGACGGGTCAGCCATCCTCCGACAGATCCTACTGTCGGACCAGTCCACGCCCCACCTGATGCCACCGTGACTGCCGAGAGCCTTAGAGTATTGCACGATCTGCCTGCGACATTTGTACACCGAGTCCATGTTGCTGTTGCAACACCTCAGGTATAATTTTATAACTCTGTTACGTACAACATTCTTAATATACACGTATGTTGTTTAATATTATATGTTTACAACAAATTTACATACGTTTAGGTTCGACATATTGCTATGCGAGGTAGTTGGTCACGTAGTACGTCACTTTTTCAGCAGTTACCCGAGCCTATAGTAGTTAGACTTTTAGATTCACCACTTGGCTCCTTTTTAGAGTTTCCTAGATTTGCTCATGTTGACCGATGCCTTGTGGAGGCTATTAGTGAGCGATGGTGGCCTACTACACACACATTTCACTTCCCTGATTTTGAGTTAGGGCTTACTCCTTTGGATTTTTACGTCCTCACGGGCATCGAGGTTGGTCGTCCAGGTCGTCACCCCATTCCCTTTGATGTATCATTTGAGGAGTTTGATAGCTATTCAGAGCAGTTACCAGGTTTAGAGCCTCATTCCGTTTCTTCAGGAGCCGTTACCTTACCTTTTCTGTATAGCTATGTCACTGCACATCAGGGCGCTCAGGCTATGCACACTCCCGTTATCAGGGCCTTTTTATTACACCTTTTTTGTTCCGCATTTTTTAGCAACAACAGGGGGACTATTAGACTTGGTTATTTGGCTAGCCTTGTAGACATAGAGCAGCTACATTCGTTTGACTGGGGTACGGCGAGTGGTGCGTTGGACCCTCCACCACACATTTTTAGGGCATATGACGTACAGGGTCAGATTGTAGAGATTCCGTTGCATTATCCAGATGTTGACCCTCCCGGAGTACCGTCAGCCGGTTTGTATCATCCACATCAGGTACGTAAGAGTTATACAGTAATACTCGTATACGACTGCATTATAAACACTCAAATTATGTAACACAAGTTGTCTCATTAACAGTACTCGCTATATATGGACCACGATAGACGGATATTGGCTGCTTGAAATGAAGTTTGAAATGGGGTTTGAAATGTAAAAAGGAGTTTGAAATGGAGTTTGAAATGTAAAATGGAGTTGTGGAGTTTGAAATGAGTTAAAATGGATTTTGAAATGGAGTTTAAAATGGATTTTGAAATGGATTTTGAAATGGATTTTGAAATGTAAAATGGATTTTGAAATGTAAAATGGATTTTGAAATGGAGTTTAAAATGAATTTTGAAAAGGAGTTTGAAATGGATTTTGAAATGGGGTTTGAAATGTAAAATGGAGTTTGAAATGGAGTTTGAAATTTGAAATGGAGTTTGAAATTTGAAACTCCTTTTTGAATTACAAACTCCATTTCAAACTCCTTTTAAAATTTCAAACTCCCTTTCAAACTCCATTTCCGATTTCAAACTTCCTTTTAAATTTCAAATTCCATTTCAAACTCAATTTTAAATTTCAAACTCCTTTTAGAATTTCAAACTCCATTTCAAACTCCTTTTTAAATTTCAAACTCCATTTTAAATTTCAAACTACATTTCAAATTTCAAACTCCATTTTAAATTTTAAACTACATTTCAAACACCAAACAAAATTTCAAATACCATTTCAAAATTCAAACTCCATTTCAAACTCCATTTTAAAATTCAAACTACATTCCTACGCTACATAAACAAAATGCAACTAACACCAAACTAGCACATACAAAGCCAATTAAAGTTTACATCCAAGTTAGCTACATAAACTACATTCCTTCTCTTCTTCGCCTTAGTATCTCAAATCTCCGATACTCCGTATACTCGCGTTGCACATCATCCATTTGCGAAATATCCGTAAACATGACTGCATCTTCCTCCTTTCGTCGTTTTGTCTCAACAAGTTGATGAATTGCCTCAAGCTTTTCTTGCTGGTGAATGTTTCTGCTCTGGAGTGCGCTCATAAACATATCGTTAGACTCCTTTAATAGTTTTCTGATTTCGCCATCATTCCCTCCTGCCACTTGTTTTTTCTTTGCTGCCTTGGATCCTTCGGGCCTCTCATATCGTTCAGCATCTTCTTCTAAACCCATAGTTGCACTGTCCTGCGAATCTCTGGGACTACAACTGTCTCCAAATCTTGTAGATTTCCCACGACTACAGCTTGATTGGACGTCTTGGACTGATTTCTGAAGTGAAGATTTCCATTTCACATGATTAACCAGTAGGTCATACACATGCATGAACTGGTAGAAATGAGGTCCTTGTTTACTATCTGGTTTATATATTTGTTTGAATAACTTGTTTGCGGCAATTCTCTGCATCAATAATATGAAGCTTTTACTACAACGTTAGGATTTAAAGTAAAAAAAACAAAGTAAACAATTATTACCATATGAGTATCACTTCCAAATCCGCTTGGGTTACTCTGCTTCAGCTTGAACATCTGCGAATCAAAACATTGAGTTTGACGATTAATTTTACAATAACGTCCTTTGATGGAAGCTACACTTCTATTCCGATCCATGTTCTTTCTATTGTATGCATTAGTGATTCTACCCCCAAAATGTTTCACCACTTTGATCGGCACCACGCACAGGATCTAGCGAAAGTGAGCAGTATATGTAGCAAAGATCGTAGTCTTCTTTACCATTCCAACTTGAAGTAGTTAGCATTCCACCAAATGGTTGACTTTGATCCAGTATATTGAAAGTTTCAAACTCAATTCTTGCGGCGTCGACATCAAATTCAGTAGCCATTTTTGTAGTAAGTTTGAATGTGGTAGAAGAAGAGTTGATATGGAGGAAAGTAGTAGAGGGGTTGTGTATTTGTAGTGTTTGAAATCAAGCCGTTGCAAATTAAAGCCGTTGACTCCACGCGTCTGTTCAACAGGCGCGCGCAAAATATATCCGTTGATACCCACGCGGTTGTTTAACAAGCGCGTGTGTTTGCGCGTTTGTTGAACAAACGCGTGTGTTTGCGCGTTTGTTTAACAAGCGCGTGTGTTTGCGCGTTTGTTGAACAATCGCGTGGACAATTTGGAGATTCCGGAACTCAGCACCCAGATTTCCGAACTGATTGGATAATCCAACCACTGTTGGATCTGTTTTTGAGTATGAATTTCCAAAATTTGGATATCCAATACTTTGTTGGAGATGCTCTAAGACAAAGAAATCTCATGCCCATGTTCAAAACATTTCAGCTATGAAATGTTCAGAGAAAAAATATATATTTGTTGTCCTTTGATTGGACCTATCCTTGCAAATCCATTAATAGGCCATTTTTATGTATCAGTTTTTTGGCCAAAAAACGATGTAACCTTCTATACCCTTCAATTCAAAATCTGCATCGCACATTACCCTGTATACATAGGAGTACTTTCACACATGTGGCCCCTATATTCATCAGCAATAAAATAATGGAAATATCTCCCTTCCCTTCTGTATATATAGCAGCATTTGTTTCTTCTTTCTTTGCTCATAAGAAACGCACATATATAAACAAAACTACTCCTTTCCTCATTTGTTTTAAACATAGCATCTCTCCTTTTTCCAAAGTACGGAAGTCATTCGGATCCTTCTATTCAAATACAAAACAAAAATGAAAGTAAAGCGCTGTGTGATGGAAGACGTCAACCATGCACCGGTGTGAAGCCAGTTTCGCGACAAGGGAAGGAGGCGTTCGGGTTTAACTCAGTGGTGAGTTTGGTGGTTCAAGACGGGTCGACATGGCCATGGTTGAAGCATGGAAAAGACAAAGTATGAAATAAAACGGACTGAGTATTCGCGTGGCTTTTGCCAGCGGAAGTTCACGAAATTTGAATAGAGGAGATGGACGGTTGTCGGATGTGGACGTGAAGTTAGAAATCGGCTGCATGCTTGTTTGGGAAGTTCGTTGTTTACAAGGTTCGCTACATATACATTCCTGGAAGCAACCAGCGGAGGTTGCCTTTCCCAGTGGTGAAAACTCAGGGTCTGAACGAAGTGCTGGTAAGGCTTTGGGGCGGAGTTGCCGCCTGATGTCGGGTCAATCTGAAAAGGGGGTCACGGTGACAGGGGATGGTGGGTCCAGTTGCTGGAGTCGTGGAAGAACTGACGCAGGGTACTAAGGGAGAAAAATGACAAGGGGGAGATGTATATTATAAGTGAAGGGGTTGGTGTATGTGGTGTTCGGTGGAGTGTAGATACTGGAGCGGCTTCGGCCTTTATATAAAACTAGATGGAAGGAGTTTATATGGGGATAACGTTGGGGAAAACGACATTATTTGGAGTTAAACGTGGATATGGAAGGAGCCTATCTTGATGTGTGTATTGAGGAAGGGGACGAAAGCCAGTGGGAAATTTAGCTTGTGGTGCAGCGCCTTATAAATGAGTGAAATGACAAAAATGAGGTGTGGTAATTTTAAAGGGTTTTGGTTTTAATATAGTGAAGAGAAGATTCTGTATAGCAAAGAAGAAGAAGATGGGCTTCTTTTTTTGGTCTGTTCAGCTGATAGTGGCAATCGAAATGCATGTGAAGGCAATGATCCATGTTGTAAAAGGAGTTCGAAAATAATGGTGTCGGTCATAAAAAATAAAAATATATAAAGGGGTGTGAATGAGTGTCAAACAAGCGATAAGAAAAAGAAGACTATGGGGAGTTTTCATTTGTTCAGGGACATTGTCGGTCGCTGGCATAGGTGGTTCCAGCATGGTCGGTCAGGGGGGTCTAGCTGATCAGGGTGGCGGTGGGATTGAAGTTTGAGGACAGAAGATTGAACTGGAAAAATGATGAAGCCAGTTTCACGTTTTATCACTAAGGAGAGCGACAGTGACGATGAAATGGTGAAGGTTGGTTACGAAGATCGAACCATGAACTGGAAGTAGATGGCAGTGCGGGGTATAATACGTGGTAAATGGTTTAATAAAGTGATTATGAAATAAGAAACTAGAAAATTAATTCATATCTATTTATGCAAACCCTTTATAATTATAAAATGTTCACATGTAGACAGAATTAGACAAACTGGATTTCTTGGAATCACACTAGTGAGTACTACGTCGGTAGGCAGGCTTGGAAGAATCTAGAGACAACTGGGATCTTGATACGTATCAACAATGGCGCATAGGATGCAAATGGCGCCATAAAGTTAGCTTTTACTTTTTGCAATTGTTTTACCGCCTAAAAGTTGTTGTAATGGGTAGCAGCTACTTTCCACGTATTAGAGTTTGTTATGAAATTGCAGCTATATATGTCCCTGTGCATGAAAGAAATATATAGAAAAATCATTGCAGAATGTCCTCCTTCCTCCTCATATTCTTCTTCTTATTGATTTCTTCTCTGTTTCCCTCTTAATCTACATATCCCCACTCATATCCGTATCAATTTGGTGCTTTCATCTTGACCTCACCTCCTTCATCTACCTCTCAATCTCACACCTTCGTCTTCTTACTGCCTCCATGGTCGAAACTATCCACAACAACTACTCCACCAACAAATCCATCCATCAACTTCATGAAACCATCACTCACCAACAAACCGCCATCCTAGCCACTCAAGCAAAACACACCGCCATGCTAGAAACCCTAAAAGCCAACACCATTGACATCAAAGTAGCACTTCAACACCTCAGCAAACAAATAGACGATCTCCACCGAAAATTAGACAATCGACTACATTCAACTCCATTGTCTATCACTGTTGCTGCTAACCCTGTAAGTGCTTTTTCCCCTTCAGATCGCATCAGATCAGATGCGGCCATACCAGTTCTGACACCTCCAACTTCACTGCCAGCCGCGGATTTTTCAGCAGCAGCTGCTCCTTTACCGCCCTCCAGATTTGCTGCGCCAACTCAAATACAAGGTGCCCCACAACAAGCATCACCCCTCAGCCTCTCTAAACGACTATTTACCTCATCCACATCAAAGCCGACACCCCCTGCTGCTTCTCGACCACTACTTCAGCCAACCACTACTAGATCTGCACCACTTTTCTGTCCTTCAGCTCGCACAAAAACAAACACTATCAAGCAATTATCCGTTTGCTATGGTCCGGAGCCCGTAGTTCTAGAGGGCATTGAAACTTTCCAAAGCCCATTAGAGATTTCTATTAATCAGCTGGGAAAGATTAGCAATGGTGCACCGCTAGTTTGCAATTTAGATGATGGAATCAAAATGCAACTTGGCTGCCAAACTCTTTTTACAATGATCGAACAGTTTGCCTATAAACTGTTTGATATAATGCTTGGAAGGAATGCCAAGAAGATTTGTGAAAGAACAATATTCATCTTTGATCCGGGTGGGCAAATGAAGTTGAACGATTGTTCGCGCCAGCTTATGACCTTGAGGACAAGGTCAGTTTCAAGGCATGGGTAATGATACGTATCAACAATGGCGCATAGGATGCAAATGGCGCCATAAAGTTAGCTTTTACTTTTTGCAATTGTTTTACCGCCTAAAAGTTGTTGTAATGGGTAGCAGCTACTTTCCACGTATTAGAGTTTGTTATGAAATTGCAGCTATATATGTCCCTGTGCATGAAAGAAATATATAGAAAAATCATTGCAGAATGTCCTCCTTCCTCCTCATATTCTTCTTCTTATTGATTTCTTCTCTGTTTCCCTCTTAATCTACATATCCCCACTCATATCCGTATCAGATCTCAATTAATTTTAAATGACCGTTTAAAATTAAAGAAGCGATCTGAACCACCGAATCGAGAACAATGTGAGTTAACTCTCACGCCTTCTGGATTCCACGATGTGATTAAATTCATATAATTAGAATCTACCATTAATATTATAAATAGATTGATTTGGATGTCATGGATGTTATTTGTTTGATATTGGTTGCCGTTAATTTTATTTAATTGCATTGGATAAATTTTCTATTTCACGTATTATTATAAAATGTTATAATAACTGTGTTGCAGGGCAGATAAGGTTGGAGGAATCCAACCGGATTCTTCAGATATTATATGTACTATTTATTTTTATATTATTTATATATGCACTGTTCGAACCCAAATGATATTGATAACCTGTTTGGTTGTTGACATTGAATGGAAATTCAACACTAATGTGATTTAACCAATAAACGGTATTGATTAAGAAGTTGGCAGCAACTGATCATAAATATATCTCGTTGGTTAAGAAGTTGATTTGCCAGTAGGCGAATTAACGAAGTTGAATTATGAAAATTATACTTTTATAATTAAATCGAAGTTTTAAATTATAACAGAAGTTCTATTATAAACATTCTATAGTTAGTTTTTATAAATAAATATAAATGATTGTTTTGACATTAAATAAGTTTATAATCAAGTGAAAGTGTAAATTGTCCTATGAGCTAATATTTTAGGATAATCATTTTAAGACAAAGGGTTAAGCAATATATTTAGGTTAATTATATTAATCTAATGATAAGGAATAATTAAGATCAGTTAACTGATGATTTGAAGTTAATTGAACCAACTGTTTGTTGGAAATTTATTAATTGACCTATAAATTTATCTAATGGCAATAGTTTAAAATTAATAAGATTTATTAATTATTAATTTCCTTTTTAATGGAGTTTAAGGGATTATTGAACTAATATAATTAGTTATTGTTTATTAAAGTATGCAACTAAACTATTTTAGATGAATAATGAAGTGAACTGTTTTACTTCAGCAATAATAAAATTAATTACTATTTAATTAATGTATTTGTTTCTTAAAAGGATTTCATTTAAGATGATATTGAATTTGTGATGAGATGCTACTTAAAATAAGTATAATGATTCAAATAAAAGGAAACGTCAGAAGATGAAGAATGTTAATGCTTAATAAAGAAGTTATAAATGGAACTGTAGAACGAAGATGAAGCGAAGAGTAAATGTTAATATAAGTAGTTTTAAACAACTGAGTTTTCAAAGAAAATATATAGTGTCACAAAAAAAAAATATTTCAAATAAAGCAAGAATACGGTTTGATGGATATTATAAGTAAAAAGGGATTAAAAGTTATGGATTTATATCTATTCTAAGATAAGAACTTTGTCGATCAAGGTCTGAGAGGTAAATAAAATACCCCAACTTGAACGATTTAACTATTATCTAGGGATGGTATTAGTTTGTAACGGAAAGAGATGTCAAGATTTGTTATAAAGGGGAATATTGCAGCGTGTTGCAAGCTTTTGAACTGTAATAATAAATTAATGTTGTTGACAAAGCTTATGCGTGATATATATATATATATATATATATATATATATATATATATATATATATATCACTATTCCCTAGGAAATGGAAATAGGTAGGTTTGGAATCCACTTATTTTAAGTGATAAGAATAACGATATTTTTCCAAAGAAATGTAGAAATTTTATGTTGGCTTGGGGAAAGAGATAAATAATTGAGATTTAATAAGTTTCCCATATTTAATGGTAATCTTCAAATTTAGAATTTGATAAAAACATGTGAGTTTATATAATGATGATATAATATGTCGTTCGACATTGTTTTGCAACATATAAGAAAGGGCATTTGATTATTGAATAGATTATATATATCGTTATCTCCAAAATAAAGAATGGCTTAAGGAATTTTTGAAATATGATATTTCCAAGTAAAGGAAATAAAAAGGATTTTATATAAATAGGTAATATTAGTAAAGTGGAGTTGGGTGAATATAGTTGTTAATTCCAAATAACGAGAGTAAAGAGTTTCATCGAGAAAAATAAATGGAATCGAATTCTAAATCGATGAAGTGATTTTCAATAATTCGGTAAAGAGATTTTAATGGTTTAAATAAATAAGGTCTGAGCTGCCAATATACTTAACGTACTGTTTGATATTGATAGTTAAATATCCGACTATCAATAGGAGATATTATCGAACCTTTTGTCGTGTTGTTTCGAAGAAACCGGGATGGGAACTAGACCCAAAACCACTTCGAATCAACGTCGCATACGAAATTTACTTGCAGCAAATGAAGATGGAGCAATTGAAGGCCATAGGTCTTCATAAAACGGAAGAACTACTTATAATCTCGGGTTCGCGCCCCGAGATAAAACGTGGTTATGTCATGGTTGAAATTTATGGATTGCAAGGACTACTCGCTACTGATCTATAGGGTGATTCCTAGGATGTGGTAGGAGGGTACCTTCGGTTCATCCTGTTCCTGGATGACTTGGATGCACGAATGTCTGATCGAGCATTTCCTTAAGAATCATATACGTTGATTTTTACAAATATACCAAGTTTGGTAGCGGAGAAATTCTTCTGCTTAACACCCAGGGTGTATTTGTGGATGTTAATTAGTGATTTAGCGGATCTGACGATGTGGCATTCAAAGTGAATGGAGATGTGCTAAAAGAAAACGTAACCTCAAACCTAATCAACCGGGAAATGGCACAAAATTGGGTAGGCAGCATAGCTATGTGGGTCGCACCCTTTAAAAGGGTATATCATTACCTGATTTGGAGAAATCAAATGCCTTCGGTTATCCCTTTTTATTTTATAATATGCTATCTATTCGGTTGGTTGGCCCTCAACCGTGGTGATGATATATTCAGTACTCTCAAGCGAAATGAGGGGTCGGTAATGTGTAGCTGGGTTGCAAGACATTCTTGTTGAACCCAATGTATTCATCTCTAGAGGTACATTGTCGGAAAGGAAGTCTCATACCTTGCTTGGAAATCATTCTCCAATAAGAGCCCGCGGTTTTGATTGTATAATATATATGTAGAGCACGAGATGCAAGCATTCTGCTAGATTATTATTTATTTGTGGTTTGATAGACATATTATAATATCAGAAAATATATTGATTTCAAAAATGTTTTGGGTTATAGTAGGGTAAAAACCATCTGTGTTTATGTGCGGGCTGGTCTTTCTGTTATCCTTTTATTTCGAAAAGGATTTCTAAAGTTAAACAAGTTGTTTGTTGTGTGAATTTATCACTGAAAGTATTCCAAACTGATCCAGGTGAATTTTGCTTTGCTTCAAATGTGCTCGGGTCAGACAAAGTATATTTCCAGGTTAGGTTTCGCTTGGAGTTCAGGAGTTGGAAGCAAGAGGCTTCACCGCTAGTTATATAAAGTGTATTTCCACTGTGACAGATATATGATGTACTCTGATGATTGGTATGTAAATACAGTTTTCCTTGTATAAAGAGATTTGATATATTATATTTTATTCATTCCGCTGTGAGATTCTGATGTGTTCTTCTTCTTCTTTCTTCTATTCTAATATTTCTTTCTTTCTTTTCTCATCCTCTAATTTCTTTCTATTAATGTTCTTTGTTTCCGATACTTGGATTTTTGGAAATTAATACATGAGTACGTATTATTGTTGAAAATTCGAGTGTCGAATTTTTTCCAGGACGTTACATTAGGCATCTCTACACTTGCCAATGATATGAGACATTGTATATTTGATGATGTTTTATGATGGTTTTTCTAATGTGGCATCGACTAATGATTAGTAAACTGATAGGTGCGAAAGTATGGAATGGGACATATGTTAACGCCTATTGGGTTCATGTTCGAGAAGGATACAATCAAGACGTTACTATTACTATTGTCGAGTACACAATTGGAATCATCACAATTATTTTGACCATAGATGTTAACCCTGCTATGTACATGAGCACAAGTTAAACCAGACTCACGTGGCTTCATTCAAGTGCAGTTGGACATGCAGTAGTTCATTCAGGCATTACATCAAGCAATATGAGTGCTTTACACCAAGCTTAGTCGAACACCACCTCTTCCTTTATAGTCGACACTCCATATACAGCCCGCAGGTTGAGCATCGCTGGGAAGAGAGGACGAGCAAGGTTTCTGAACACCGGAGGTCAAGAACATTGTCGCGTGGTCAAGCAGACCTTGCCTTCCTCCTCATCAAGTGGTATGCTTCCATCTGCAAGATCATGCATGGTTCATTAGAAGGGATCACACACCATCCAACTGACCGGTCGCTCAGTCCATCCATCAGCTTCAGGTCACATACCGCTTGGTGGCATGGACGAGCAGGCTATGACAGCTTCATCACACTCAGGCACTACTTCTAAATCGAGGGGTCGTGCAACCTCTTTCATATGAGGTCGTGCACTTGGACTACAGGGCATCGCAACAGTGTGAACCATGCTCGAGCTCCAGAGGTCGAGCAACTATATAACGGTCAAGCAATCCCTGTCATTCACCTCTGTTCGTTCGTCTTCAGCATACGGTTGCTCACACACAGCTTCATTAACGCCAGATCGAGCAATGTAAGCTTGGGTATGGGTCGAGCAAACTCCAGAACTCGGTCATGCAGATACCTTCGGCTCGGTCGAGCATCGCCTATCAAAAGAGGTCAAGTAAACTTAGGAAAGGATGGCAGGATTTGTAATTACCAATCCCCGCTTTGAACAGTAACATATAAAAGAAAGGCAATGGAAATTTTGTGAATTCTAATCCGATTTTCTAGCTACAGGACAAAGCCTCATACATTAAAGGATAGAAAGGCAAAGATGTAATATAAAGTGGATGGTCACGTAGGAAGGTAATGGCTCGTACACAAAATCCTGGTTACACATAATTATCTGGGTAGGGTCGCCCGTTCACGTGACTGTATAGTCCGCTTGTACATGGAAATATATGGTCACTCACCATAATTCATTAGTCTCTTGCTCATATGCTGGGAAGTTGCGCATGGTGCCAGCCTATTGCCAACCATAAAGTGCGCTCCGCCAGGCTGTCCAATGGCAGTCCTGTAAATAACCAGACGAGCGACCCATACCATATACTACATAATTACAACTTTGCCACTCGGGTTCAAACTTCCCCTATAAATACCCTATTTCACCATGCTTGAAGGGACTGATTTCCACGACAACGAAGTGTTGTCGATGGTTTCCTCCACCATTCTAGAGCTCTCCAACTACCATTAATGGCTTCCAAAGCTCTCTCCACCTTCCTCCAACGATGTGAAGATCAAATCACCTTCATTCTCCATTATAAATCTCTCAAAGCTCTATTAATGGCTCCAAAAGCTTTCTCCTTCTTCTGCCATGGACGATTCAACCAAGTCACCTTCTCCAATCTATGTTAGAGATCATTCAAGCTTCATTCTACTTCTCTCCTACCGCTATTAATTCTCTTTAAAGCCTAGATTTACCGCAAATTCATTACAGAATCAAGGAAGCTCACCTAAATCTCTAAGTGATTGAAGACCTACACTTCAACTGCCACCAATTAAGAGATCTCCTCCATTCCTCCGTGAATTTAAGCGCAGTCTAGATCATAGAAAGAGAGAAAAGAGAGATATGAACAATGTGAATGAATCCATGTATTTTGTACTCTCTAAAGTGATAATGAGAATCGCCTCCGAAGTGGACGTAGATCTATTTTAGATCGAACCACTATAAAAACTCTTGTGTCTTTACTTACTTTTTCCCGCTTACTTTGTGATTGTGACCTCATTTTCCATTGCATACCATATTGATGAAGTTCGATTTGTGTACCTTTGGTGTTTGAACCGTTTTTTGGTGAAAACATTTTAGCGCCCACTGTGGGGCCGTGTTCGCATCTCGTCCTTCGCACTTCCCTCAATCTTAAGAACCTTGCATTGAAGTCCTAAACCTACTTCTACCATAGATTCTTTGAGACTAAGATCCACGCCAAGTGACGAGTTCTCTTCAAAGTTCAAATCTATATCCAAAATAATGGCCAAATCTAAGAAGACCACTAGCAAAGCCACTGAAGAAAATAACGATGTTGCTAACAATGAAACCACACCGCCCACTAATCGCTTCTAAGTCGGTGAAAACTCCATAGATAGGGCCGGTGTAACTAAAGCCGAGCTAAACGCTGCTATTGCCAACATGAACCAACAAATGAATGCTTCTACTAAAGCTATGATGGAGAAACTCGATGCCATCCTAAATGCTCGATCAAATCCAGCCCCTCCAAAAGTCCATGTTGATCTCAAAGAAAATGACAATTCGTCCGCTTCTAACCATGATCGCAGTGACAACATGGAAGACGATTATGATTGGTTGAGTGATAAGGACAAAGCTAATGTCGAAAAATCGAAATCAAAATCTAAGAATCATTCCGAGGTTAGTGCTCAAAAGGTTACCACTCCCGTCACGGGGGTACCTCTTTGCCAAGAAGGTAAACTACCTAAGCTCTCTAATCAAAACTGCTTGCCTTGAAGAACATTTGGTAAAGAGCTCAGCTTCGTGGAACAGCATAGCACCGAAGAATACATCTCGGATATGATAGAGCAAATCATAAAGAAGAATCAAGTTGGCAATGGAGATGAACGAGAATGGGACTTCTCTCCTGAAAGGACTCCATTTACCGAAAGAAGCCTTGAAGCAGAGTGCCCAAAGAAGTTCAATCCTCCAACCTTGCCTCCGTACAACGGTCTTGTTGATCCTAACTATTTCCTGTTTAGGTACGAGTGGCATATGAGTGCGGCTAAAGTGACTGACTAGATGAGATGCACGTACTTTCCTCTCTATTTAGAAGGTGCTGCATCGTTATGGTTCACAAAGCTTCCACCTGAGTACATAGACCGGTTCCCTGACTTAACCAAAAAGTTCAAGGAGCAGTTCCGCTTGTATGCTACGCAAGCCAAGGATGCTATAATGCTCTCATCAATGAAGCAGCATCCAGGGGAATCCATTAAAGGTTTTCTCAATCGATTCAATTGGCTTTGTCTGAAGTAAGGAACACAGAACCTCGCATAATCCTTATGTCTCCACTCGGCACTATATATGAGAATAGCAAATTCGGTAGATGGATTTAAATGAAAGAGCCAAGAACACTTGAGAAATTCTATAAAAAAGTAGAGGAGTATATGAGAGTCGAAAATAATCTGGTACCTTTTCATATCATTGGCGGTAACCAACTTCTCGAAGCTCCCAAAAGCGCAGCTACTCAAACTAATCTGAAGAACACTCAGGGGCATAAGCGAGCTAACGACGGAAACGGCAACAATGCTAATAAAAAGTTTTGCCTTCTAGACTCGTCTGAACTAACACCTCTGAATGACACTCCTGAAAACATCTACCTTGCCACGGATGCAGAAGATTACTCGGAACCTCGGACAATGAAGTTGAATGACAACTTAACCAAATCTGGGAAGTTCTGCAGGTTTCATAGACAGCCAGGCCAGATTACCAATGAGTGTAGGCATCTAAAAACGCTAATTGAAGAGTTGATTAGGAAGAACGATTTGCAACAATATGTGAAGAATTTCCAAGAGGCAAAATCCTTCTGCAACTCCACGGGGGAAAGGAGCGTAAATGACTGATCCGGTCCAAGCAGCAGAGCTCCTGCTCAACCTGATCCAAGGCCGATAATCAACCGACAACCGTTGATGATTCGTGGCTTAGAATGAGCGATTTTATTCACACAACTAATCTACTCCTTGCATTACTGAACATCTGTGGCCGACTCCGTTCCGTGGAACGGTTTCCCACCAAGGCTAGTATAATCCTTATTCAACCTGGCGAAGTCGACCCTCGGCGCCTGCACTATTGGACCACCACCATTTCCGCCATTGGGAGCTGCTCTCTGTACATCTCTAAGCATCTCTCTCATGAGGTCAGTAAACATTGTCCTCATGTCAGCAGCATTCCCATTATTGGCTCCCCTACCAACACCTCTAGTATCTCGGCTCATCGTCAATCTGAAAAAGGAAATGATTAACGACTCCATAGTGGTGCTAGTGCAGTACGACTTCATCCTTATACTACTAATAGTATATATATATATATATATATAGCTTTTAAAAACCAAAGTAATCACAAATACGCTCTCTCGTATACGTATATTATCTCTCCCTGATAACTCCCCTAGGCTAACTACGCAACCTAGAGCTCTGATACCAAGTGTGACGGCCCGCCTCGCACCAGCCTGCATTTCCTTCAAAAGTGCGCTGTACACATGCCCGACTAGCACAAGACGGTCGTCAGAAGAAAGGAAAGAAGGGAACGAACTAATCAAAGAACCTGTAGAATGTCTCACAGCGCATGGAATAAAATATAATAATAACATACTTGACATAAAACAGGTGAGACAGTGCATAAGCTGATAACTAAAACCAACATCAATCTCAAAGCAGCGGAAATCCAAATACAGCTTATTACAATTTTCCAAATTTACTGTCTCTAAGCAAAAGAAAGCTAAAGTAGAAGATACACCAACAATGCCCAAGCAGTGATCTTCAACAACACAGGGAGAATATTATGTGCATAGTACGTGGAAGCCTCCTGCTCGTCTCCGGATCATCTACCCGTGCATCACCAGCTAACCTGTCTCTAGTCTGCTCGTGTGAGCACCCAGAGTAATAAGAAGAGACATAAAACTCTGGGTCAGACATAAAGCCTGGTATGAGCGATAAGCATCTAAACAGGGAAATAACAGGTATACTAAACCATACCTGAACCTGGACCTGCAACCAAAGAGTTAGTACCACATACCGTACAATACTCCAAGGTGCCATAATAAATAGTGTAAGAATACGGGGGTGGGGTGTGCATGTCACAATGATAGCAAACAAATCATCCATAGCAACCATTCTCGCATCTCTCACTCAGTGCGTAAAGCGTACGGCATCTACCACTTTGAAACACTAGACAAACTGAGGCAACGACGAATCCCGACTTGTAGAAACCCTGCTGTGACCAAGCCAAACACTTGGAGTCATGACCAAACATTTCAATGACCCACTTCATTGGTCGTAGCCCTTGGTTCTACCGATGCCATAATGGCCCTGAATCCGCCTTCGTACCTCCTACCATAGTGGTCCAAAGCTATAGACGTCGATAACTCCTTAGCACACGTCCCGCAGCAAAGCCCAACCATGAAGCGAACTCGTTGATTCCCATCTGAATCTTAAGCTCGAACTTCTCATTTGGACTTCCTTTGCATATCGGGTTTGGTTGAATTGGAGTGGGTCTTCAGAAGAGTTGTCGTACATTAACAGTCCTAGAATTCTGTTCGGTTCGGTAGTCATCACCATCATCGGTTCGGGTCGGTAGTCATCTTCTTCATCGGTTCGGGTCGGTAGTCATCTTCTTCATCGGTTCGGGTCGGTACTCCACTTCGGGTCGGTTGTCTCTATTTGAGTTCGGTGGTTGCTCCCTTCTGAGTTCTCATGCCCGATCCTGTCCTTCTCCAATTGCCGATCCGCTCCGCCCCCTTAGTGTACTCCGATCCAATCCTCTCCAATCCGATCCACTCTCTAGTTTCGATCCGATCCGCTCTCTAGTTTCGATCCGATCCCCCTTGTCCACTCCAACTCTAAGCAATGGCCTTCCTTCCTGCCAAACTTCTTCCAGTGGCAAGTCCTCATCCAGTTCGAATTCCCTTGGTCGGTTCCCTAGTCCGATCCGACCCCTTTTCTCCGATCCGAACCGGTTCGGAACCTGCACACTTCTGCAACTTTCCAGCGAGCTTTTTACGCCATTCGACGACGTTTTCGAGCAATTTAACTATTCTAATCAATCATGAAACATACCATAGAGTCATAGCAACATGTAATAGCAACCACAAACAGCAAACAACAATTTAAATGAATCAAAATGAATCAAAAGTAGCTAAAACCTCACATTTGCCTATAATCCCTCTTAATCATGTTTAAGCATATGATTAGCAAAACACATCGAAATTAACCCAAATTTCTAACAGAGCCTTAAAACATTATTTTAGAATTTTAAGAATTTTTCCAGAATTTATTTACGTATAAATTCGCTAATCTTCACTAATTACCCTTAATTACCGTAATTAGTGCAAAAACTATGCAAATCACTCACCTTGGCCACAAATGAAATTCTCAGAACTGAAACTCCTCTGATTTGGGGCGAATACTGATGTCTAACAGCAGCTCCAACCTTGCTTTGGTGCTTTTTCTCCTTAATTTGGTGTTGCTAAGCCTAATCTTCAATTAGAGAGTGATTTTGGGTGTTTTAGGTGTAGGAAGCCATTACTAAGGTCTCAAGGGGGTTTGTGGCGGCTCAAAACTGAAATGAAAGTGATAACCTAACCCTAATCAGTCCTCCTATACCCCTAAACCCGAAATTCCCCTTGGGCCTAGCTGCTAATCACCCGGTTAAGCCCAATTAAGCTGTTTTTAACCATCTGAAACTTGTTTCAGCCATATCTCCCAAACGGTAAGTCCGTTTGGCTAATGTGACCACTCTACGGAAAGAGAAACCATCATTCAAAGCCAATGGAAGTGGTTTCAGGTCAAAATTCCTCTCCAGTCAAAAGTTATGGCCAAAACAGTGCCAACTAGGGGTAAAATGGTCATTTAAAAATCGGGAAAAATCATGAACATGGGAAATGACCACAATAGTCGTCTCCCAAAGTTACATGACCATACGACTTCGTATGTGACAGAAATAAATATTCTACGATCCTATGATGCGTAGAATGCGGGTCGTTACACTCTCCCCCCCTTAAGAAATTTCGTCCCCGAAATTCCTTAACCCAAAACATACAAAGGATCCCGCATGCCTAACAACCACATATAACAAAAATCAAACATGCAAAACAAGCAAACAAGCCTATCCTAGCATGCGGAAAAACTAAATCGAAGTCAAAATCTTACCAGGCAAAGAGTTCAGGATAAGTCTTCCTAATGTTCTCCTCTGTCTCCCAAGTACAATCATTCTCGTCCTCGCCCCACTGAACCTTGACTAGTTTCACCGCCTTCCTTCGAAGTTGCTTCATGTCGTGCTCGACAATACGGGCCGGCTTGCGGTTCCCAACCGCCTCGGGTTCTACTTCGAAGTCCTCTAACTGATCAGGTGAAATAGTCATATCTGAGTCGTGAACGAACTTCCTTAGTTGGGAAACATGAAATACGTTATGAACTCCCGCCATCTTCTCTGGTAAGTCAATTCTATATGCCAAATTCCCGACTAGTTCAAGAACAGGGAATGGACCAACAAATCTTGGTGCTAACTTGCCTCTCCTGCCAAATCGTATTGCGCTCTTCAACGGAGAAATCTTGACAAACACCAAGTCACCAACGGAGAATTTTAAGTCTCTTCTTCTCTTATCAGCATAACTTTTCTGCCTATCTTGGGCTGCCTTCATTCGTTGTTGAATGATCTTGATCTTATCTGAAGTTTCCCTCACCACATCTGGTCCAAGCGTAAACTTCTCGCCAGTCTCTATCCAACATGATGGTGAGTTGCACGGTCTTCCGTACAAAGCTTCAAACGGAGCCATACCGATACTGGATTGGTAGCTATTATTATATGCAAACTCTACTAGATGCAAATGGTCATCCCATGATCCACCAAAATCCAATATACATGCTCTCAAGAGATCTTCCAAAATACGGTTCACCCTCTCCGTCTGACCGTCGGTCTGAGGATGATATGCGGTACTGAGATGTAACTCAGACCCTAGCGCCTCTTGCAAGCTCTTCCAAAACCCACTAGTGAACAACGGGTCTCGGTCGCTCACAATGCTTTTAGGTACTCCATGAAATCTCACTACCCACTTCATATACAATTCTGCTAACTTAGCTGTCGTTCTTGTCGATTTGACTGGTATAAACCTTGCACTTTTAGTCAGTCGGTCTACAATCACCCAAATGCTATCATATCCCGATCTAGTCCTTGGTAAACCATCGACGAAATCCATCGAGACTTGCTCCCATTTCCATTCGGGAATTTCTAATGGCTGTAACAGACCACTAGGCTTCTTTTGCTCGGCTTTAACTAGCTGGCAATTCATGCACTTGGATATAAACTTCCCAACGTCTCTTTTCATTCCTTCCCAGTAGTAAGTCTGCTTCATATCTCGATACATTTTGTTACCACCGGGGTGTATAGTCAGTCTTGAGTGATGACATTCTCTAAGCACTTCGTCTCTCAATCCATTGACATTGGGTACAACGAGCTTTCCATTCCTTCTAAGCCATCTATCTTGATCAAGCCCATACTTGCTCACCTCCTCATCGACACCCACCTCTAACTTGGAGATGATTTCCAATAGGTTAGGATCGTCCCTCTGACTAGAGCCGATCCGCTCAATCAAAGCGGGTCTGATCGTCAAACTCGCTAACATTTCTGGATCCAATTCGCACTTTGGTCTGAAATCAAACCCCGCGATAAACTCCAGTTGCTTCCATTCAAGGAACATAGCCCCTAAGCTGGCATGTCTTCTACTCAATGCATCAGCCACCACATTGCCCTTTCCTGGTGTGTATGCGATGTCAAAATCATAGGAAGCTAAGAACTCTAACCATCTCTGCTGACGGAGATTTAAATCCTTCTGGGAGAATAGATACTTTAACGACTTATGATCCGTAAATAGCTCAAACCTTTCTCCCAAGAGATAGTGTCTCCACATCTTTAACGCGAACACGATCGCTGCCAATTCTAAATCATGGGTAGGGTATCTTCTCTCGTGCGGTTTCAATTGCCGACTTGCATAAGCTACAACCCTACCGCCTTGCATCAATACAGCACCCAGTCCGGTACCACAGGCATCCGTGTATACCGTCATCTCTTCATCCCCCTCAGGAATGACTAACACTGGTGCGCTTGTCAACTTGTCCTTTAGGCTTTTGAATGCATTCTCGCACCTTTCATCCCAGACAAAAGCTTGATTCTTCTTGGTCAACTGGGTCAATGGTGCCGCTATCTTGGAGAAACCTTGGATAAACTTACGATAATATCCCGCTAACCCCAAGAAACTTCTTACATCAGTTGCATTCTTGGGCGTAGGCCAATCTTGTACCGTAGCCACCTTCGCTGGGTCCACGGTAATACCATTCTCTGATACAACATGGCCCAAGAACCTCACTTCCCTCTTCCAGAAGTGACACTTAGAAAACTTTGCTTTCAATTGGTGTTTTCTCAACACCTCCATCGCTACTCTTAAATGTTCCTTGTGTTCCTCCTCTGTCCTCGAATAGACCAAAATATCATCAACGAACACAAGGACAGACTTATTCAGCTGATCTCTGAATACCCTATTCATAAGGTCCACAAAATATGCCGGGGCATTAGTCAGTCCAAATGGCATAACCAACCATTCATAAAACCCAGACGGCGTTCGAAATGCCGTTTTAGCTATACTCTCAGCTTCCACTCTAAGCTGATGAAAACCTGTCGCGAGATCCAACTGGGAAAATACTCTCGCGTCACTCAACTGATCAAACAAATCATCTATCCGCGGTAGAGGATACTTATTCTTCCTCGTCACTTTATTCAACTCGCGGTAGTCTACACACAAACGAAGGGAACCATCCGCCTTGGTAGCAAACACAACTGGTGCTCCCCATTCAGAAACACTCCTTCTGATAAATCCCTTCCTCAAAAGATCGCTGACTTGCACCTCGAGCTCTCGCTGCTCTCTTGGTGCCATACGACGAAGTGGCATAACTATAGGCCTGGCATCTTTTACCAAATCAATACGGAACTCAATCTCTCGGCGTGGTGGAAGTCCGGTTACTTCTTCGAAAACATCCGGATACTGGCCAACCACGGGCAAACCTGACAACTCACTATGCGGAATGTCGAGGGAGTTTAGAAAACTAGCCAATACCCCCTTACTGGGTAGACCACCAAACACTATCCTCCGCCCATCATCCGCTCTAGCTGTCACCAACAAGCCCTCACAGTCTACCACCACCCCGTACCTTTGGAGCCAATCTACTCCCAAAATAATGCCAAACCCAGTAAAGCCCAAAACAAAGCAATCACAAACAAACACGCATCCATGACTCGATAAGACCACATTACGACAAATCATGCTAAGGCTAGTCGAACCACCAATCGGGTTCGTCACTACTAAAGGTCTATCGACAATCTCGGGCTCCAATCCCAACCTATCTACCAGGTCACTAGATATGAAAGAACTGGAAGCTCCGGTATCAAACAAAACTCTAACAGGAACATCATAAACAGAAAGCATACCTTGAATGACGACATTCTTTCCCTTCTCCGCCGCAGTTGGGGCATTCGACGAAGAAGGAATAGCATTAAGAGCATATGCTTTCACCATTTGCTTTTCCTTAGGGGGCTGTGGACACTTGTCCTTGTGATGTCCCAATTGGCCACAATTGAAGCACTTCCTATCCGCTGGCTTGGCCCGACAATTACTAGCATAATGGCCCTTCTTACCACAGCTGAAGCACTCCACATCTTGCTTATTCTTTTTCTTCTGGCCATCCTTAGCCTGATTCTGCTTTCTCTTATTCTGGGAACCACCCTTGCCTCCACCACTTGCTTGTGGTTTTGGCTCTTCTGCAGATGCAACCTCAGTCTTCGACTTAGGGTAGAGACTTTCTGATCTTAACGCTTTCCCCACAATCGACTCAAACGTCTCATCGATGTGGTTAATAAGCCTTTCCCCTAAGTACTGATCTAACCCAGTTATGAATTTCTCATTCTTCTTCTCGGCAGTATCAATAAGAGATAACCCATACTTTGACAGAGTGTCGAATTCCGCAATATAATCAGAAACCGCCCTTCCATTCTGCTTGAGTTCCAAGAACCTCTTGAACAACACTGACTTCTGGGCCGCTGGAATGAACTTCTCACTAAAGCGAGCCTTGAACTGAACCCAAGTAATCTGGTCTTCGGGAGTAGCTGCTTTTATAGCATTCCACCAATTCATTGCCCGCCCTTGCAGCTGACGGGACGCTAGCTTTCTCTTCATCGCATCCTCGATACCCAAATCCTCGAAGATACGTTCGCAACTATCCAACCAATCTTGAACATCTGTGGCCGACTCCGTTCCGTGGAACGGTTTCCCACCAAGGCTAGTATAATCCTTATTCAACCTGGCGAAGTCGACCCTCGGCGCCTGCACTATTGGACCACCACCATTTCCGCCATTGGGAGCTGCTCTCTGTACATCTCTAAGCATCTCTCTCATGAGGTCAGTAAACATTGTCCTCATGTCAGCAGCATTCCCATTATTGGCTCCCCTACCAACACCTCTAGTATCTCGGCTCATCGTCAATCTGAAAAAGGAAATGATTAACGACTCCATAGTGGTGCTAGTGCAGTACGACTTCATCCTTATACTACTAATAGTATATATATATATATATATAGCTTTTAAAAACCAAAGTAATCACAAATACGCTCTCTCGTATACGTATATTATCTCTCCCTGATAACTCCCCTAGGCTAACTACGCAACCTAGAGCTCTGATACCAAGTGTGACGGCCCGCCTCGCACCAGCCTGCATTTCCTTCAAAAGTGCGCTGTACACATGCCCGACTAGCACAAGACGGTCGTCAGAAGAAAGGAAAGAAGGGAACGAACTAATCAAAGAACCTGTAGAATGTCTCACAGCGCATGGAATAAAATATAATAATAACATACTTGACATAAAACAGGTGAGACAGTGCATAAGCTGATAACTAAAACCAACATCAATCTCAAAGCAGCGGAAATCCAAATACAGCTTATTACAATTTTCCAAATTTACTGTCTCTAAGCAAAAGAAAGCTAAAGTAGAAGATACACCAACAATGCCCAAGCAGTGATCTTCAACAACACAGGGAGAATATTATGTGCATAGTACGTGGAAGCCTCCTGCTCGTCTCCGGATCATCTACCCGTGCATCACCAGCTAACCTGTCTCTAATCTGCTCGTGTGAGCACCCAGAGTAATAAGAAGAGACATAAAACTCTGGGTCAGACATAAAGCCTGGTATGAGCGATAAGCATCTAAACAGGGAAATAACAGGTATACTAAACCATACCTGAACCTGGACCTGCAACCAAAGAGTTAGTACCACATACCGTACAATACTCCAAGGTGCCATAATAAATAGTGTAAGAATACGGGGGTGGGGTGTGCATGTCACAATGATAGCAAACAAATCATCCATAGCAACCATTCTCGCATCTCTCACTCAGTGCGTAAAGCGTACGGCATCTACCACTTTGAAACACTAGACAAACTGAGGCAACGACGAATCCCGACTTGTAGAAACCCTGCTGTGACCAAGCCAAACACTTGGAGTCATGACCAAACATTTCAATGACCCACTTCATTGGTCGTAGCCCTTGGTTCTACCGATGCCATAATGGCCCTGAATCCGCCTTCGTACCTCCTACCATAGTGGTCCAAAGCTATAGACGTCGATAACTCCTTAGCACACGTCCCGCAGCAAAGCCCAACCATGAAGCGAACTCGTTGATTCCCATCTGAATCTTAAGCTCGAACTTCTCATTTGGACTTCCTTTGCATATCGGGTTTGGTTGAATTGGAGTGGGTCTTCAGAAGAGTTGTCGTACATTAACAGTCCTAGAATTCTGTTCGGTTCGGTAGTCATCACCATCATCGGTTCGGGTCGGTAGTCATCTTCTTCATCGGTTCGGGTCGGTAGTCATCTTCTTCATCGGTTCGGGTCGGTACTCCACTTCGGGTCGGTTGTCTCTATTTGAGTTCGGTGGTTGCTCCCTTCTGAGTTCTCATGCCCGATCCTGTCCTTCTCCAATTGCCGATCCGCTCCGCCCCCTTAGTGTACTCCGATCCAATCCTCTCCAATCCGATCCACTCTCTAGTTTCGATCCGATCCGCTCTCTAGTTTCGATCCGATCCCCCTTGTCCACTCCAACTCTAAGCAATGGCCTTCCTTCCTGCCAAACTTCTTCCAGTGGCAAGTCCTCATCCAGTTCGAATTCCCTTGGTCGGTTCCCTAGTCCGATCCGACCCCTTTTCTCCGATCCGAACCGGTTCGGAACCTGCACACTTCTGCAACTTTCCAGCGAGCTTTTTACGCCATTCGACGACGTTTTCGAGCAATTTAACTATTCTAATCAATCATGAAACATACCATAGAGTCATAGCAACATGTAATAGCAACCACAAACAGCAAACAACAATTTAAATGAATCAAAATGAATCAAAAGTAGCTAAAACCTCACATTTGCCTATAATCCCTCTTAATCATGTTTAAGCATATGATTAGCAAAACACATCGAAATTAACCCAAATTTCTAACAGATCCTTAAAACATTATTTTAGAATTTTAAGAATTTTTCCAGAATTTATTTACGTATAAATTCGCTAATCTTCACTAATTACCCTTAATTACCGTAATTAGTGCAAAAACTATGCAAATCACTCACCTTGGCCACAAATGAAATTCTCAGAACTGAAACTCCTCTGATTTGGGGCGAATACTGATGTCTAACAGCAGCTCCAACCTTGCTTTGGTGCTTTTTCTCCTTAATTTGGTGTTGCTAAGCCTAATCTTCAATTAGAGAGTGATTTTGGGTGTTTTAGGTGTAGGAAGCCATTACTAAGGTCTCAAGGGGGTTTGTGGCGGCTCAAAACTGAAATGAAAGTGATAACCTAACCCTAATCAGTCCTCCTATACCCCTAAACCCGAAATTCCCCTTGGGCCTAGCTGCTAATCACCCGGTTAAGCCCAATTAAGCTATTTTTAACCATCTGAAACTTGTTTCAGCCATATCTCCCAAACGGTAAGTCCGTTTGGCTAATGTGACCACTCTACGGAAAGAGAAACCATCATTCAAAGCCAATGGAAGTGGTTTCAGGTCAAAATTCCTCTCCAGTCAAAAGTTATGGCCAAAACAGTGCCAACTAGGGGTAAAATGGTCATTTAAAAATCGGGAAAAATCATGAACATGGGAAATGACCACAATAGTCGTCTCCCAAAGTTACATGACCATACGACTTCGTATGTGACAGAAATAAATATTCTACGATCCTATGATGCGTAGAATGCGGGTCGTTACAATTACCGTACTCTTTACTATGTTCTACTCTCTTGTAAAAAGTCTATAATGATTTACATGCAGTGTACCGGACAATAGCTATACAAATGAAATATTAACTGCTTGTGTAAATCTCTGAATTGCAAAATTTTCTTTAATATAAAATTTGCTAATAGACGATTTCTCATTTCAGGCAATCCAATGAGCGTTTGCCTCCTTAAAATCCGACTACATAAGACAATCCCGATAATACCCACTCAACGATAGATCGAGAAAATTTCAATGAATTAAACGGTAGATAAAACAGCAAGCGGTCGCGGATTTAAAACCTCATCCCCCAAAGGTTCGCTGGAATCTATAAGCGTGAAATGAAGCGTGGGAGCTCGCTTACGCGAGACAAAGTGTAGGAGTTCGTAAGCGGAGCGATACAACCTTCAGCCAATGGTTCATGGGAATCCATAAGCGCGAAATGAAGCGCGGGAGCTCGCTTATGCGAGACGAAACATGGGAGTTCGTAAGCGTGGAGCAATGAGCCTTCACCCAATGGTTCATGGGAATTCGTAAATGCGAAACGAAGCATGGGAGCTCGCTTACACGAGACAAAGCGTAAGAGTTCGGAAGCACGGAGTGATGCAGCCTTTATCCAATGGTTTGCGGGAATCTGTAAGCGCGAAAAGAAGCGTGGGAGCTCGCTTATGCGAGATGAAGCATGGGAGTTCGTAAGCGTGGGGCGATGCAGCCCTCACCCAATGATTCACGGAAATTCGTAAGCGCGAAACGAAGCGCGGAATCTTGCTTACGCAAGACGAAGCGTAGGAGTTCATAAGCGCAGAGCGATGCAGCCTTCACCCGATGGGTCGCGGGAATCAGTAAGCGAAACGAAGCGCGGGAGCTTGCTTATGCAAGACAAAGCGTGGGAGTTCGTAAGCGCGGAGCGATGCAGCCTTCACCCAATGGTTCGCGGGAATCAGTAAGTGTGAAACGAAGGTCTGGAGCTCGCTAATGCGAGACAAAGTGCGGTAGTTCGTAAGCGCAGAGCGATGCAACCTTCACTCAATGGTTCGCGGGAATCTGTAAGCACGAAACGAAGGACGAGAGCTCGCTAGTGCGGGACGAAGCATGGGAGTTCATAAGCGCGGAGCAATGCAGCCTTCACCCAATGGTTCGTGGGAATCCTTAAGCGTGAAACGAAGCATGGGAGCTCGCTTACGTGAGACGAAGCATGGGAGTTCATAAGCGCAGGGCGATGCAGCCTTCACCCAATGCTTTGTGGGAATCCGTAAGCGTGAAACGAAGCGCGGGAGCTCGCTTACGCAAGACGAAGCATGGGACTTCGTAAGCGCGGAGCGATGCAGCCTTCACCCAATGGTTTGTGGGAATTCGTAAGAGCGAAACGAAACGCAGGAGTTCATTATATATGAAACGAAGCGTGGGAGTTCATAGGGCGAAGTGATGCAACCCTCAAACATCGTTGGAGTTCGCACTGCGAAACGATACGACAATCAAAAATCCTTTCCATAAAGAAAGCAACTTCTTCATAGAAGAGATCAACGATGCTCAATGAACTCTATAATGTTGATTCAGTCAACAGAAGATGTGCATTGAATTATAACAACCTCTCCAAAACACGGGGAATCCAATTAAGTCTCCAATATTAGAACTGATTGACAAGACAAAATTCGAGCCATAAGAATGCTAACCGCGCTAGGAGACTAATTACAACCTCTTAGGCTGGGGAAAGAATAACCAAAGCATCTCCAAGAGGAAGTAGAAAATGAATCGCAGAAATGCATTTCCCGAAAAAGAAATGTCGCGCAAACAATGACGTTTGAAATCCTCAGTCGGCTTTAGTCGACTAGTTGATTTTAAGCACTAATGCGAATTTGAATTAGAATATCGTGTTTGTGAGAATCATATTCGACGAGTTTTAAACCGTCAGATAAAACAAATCCTGTGCAAACACTTTATTCAATTCAAAGTAAAAGCTTGATATAAGTCATTAACTAATCCACTATTGATATGGACAGTCGATAGTGAGTATAAGTCCAAAATCGTACAAATACTCGTTTTAATTACAGAACATGTAGCATGGAACATATAAGTCCAAAGCTTGATTTGCCGCCGCAAACAAAAAGGCTATGACTGGATCTTGACGCAAATTGTGTTCATTTCGAAGCCCGCATTTTTCACAAGCAAAAAATACAAACTTCGAGGGGCAAATGTTAACCCTGCTATGTACATGAGCACAAGTTAAACCAGACTCGCGTGACTTCATTCAAGTGTAGTTGGACATGCAGTAGTTCACTCAGGCATTCCATCAAGCAATATGAGTGCTTTACACCAAGCTTGGTCGAACACCACCTCTTCCTTCGGAGTCGAGCACTCCATATACAGTCTGTAGGCCGAGCATCACTGGGTAGAGAGGACGAGCAACGTTTCTGAACACCTGAGGTCAAGAACATTGCCGCATGGTCAAGCAGACCTTGCCTCCCTCCTCCTCAAGTGGTCTGTTCCATCTGCAAGATCGTGCATTGTTCATTAGAAGGGATCACACACCATCCAACTGACCGGTCGCTCAGTCCATCCATCAGCTTCAGGTCGCACACCGCTCGGTGGCACGGACGAGCAGGCTACGACAGCTTCATTACACACGGGCAATACTTCTAAATGGAGGGGTTGCGCAGCCTCTTTCATATGAGGTTGTGCACTTGGACTACAGGGCATCGCAACAGTGTGAACCATGCTTGAGCTTTAGAGGTTGAGCAACTATATAACGGTTAAGTAATCCCTATCATTCACCTCTGTTCATTCGTCTTCAGTATTTGGTTGCTTGCACACAACTTCATTAACGCCGGATCGAGCAGTGTAAGCTTGGGTATAGGTCGAGCAAACTCTAGAACTCGGTCGTGCAGATACCTTCGGCTCGGTCGAGCATCGCCTAGCAAAATTAGGTCAAGTAAACTTAGAAAAGGATGGCAGGATTTGTAATTACCAATCCCCGCTTTGAGCAGTAACATATAAAAAAAAGGCAATGGCAATTTTGTGAATTCTGGTCCCATTTTCTAGCAACAGGACAAAGCCGCATACACTAAAGGATAGAATGGTAAAGATGTAATATGCAATGGACAGTCACTCTTGAAGGTAATGGCTCGTACACAAAATCCTGGTCACACATAATTATCTGGGTAGGGTCTCATGTTCACATGACTTTATAGTCCGCTCGTACATGGAAATATATTGTCACTCACCATAATTCATTGGTCACTCGCTCATATGCTAGGAAGTTGCACACGGTACCAGCCTGTTGCTAACCATAAAGTACGCTCCGCCAGGCTGTCTAATGACAGTCCTGTGAATACCCAAACGAGCGACCCGTACCCTATACTACATAATTACGACTTTGCCACCAGGGTTCAAACTTCTCCTATAAATACCTCATTTCACCATACTTGAAGGGATTGATTTCCACGACCGCGAAGTGTTGTCCAAAGGTTTCCTCCACCATTCTAGAGCTCTCCAACTACCATTAATGGCTTCCAAAGCTCTCTCCACCTTCCTCCAATGATGTGAAGATCAAATCACCTTCATTCTCCATTAGAAATCTCTCAAAGCTCTATTAATGGCTCAAAAGCTTTCTCCTTCTTCCGCCATGGCCGATTCGACCAAGTCACCTTCTATAATCTATGTTAGAGATAATTCAAGCTTCATTCTACTTCTCTCCTACGGCCATTAATTCTCTTTAAAGCCTAGATTTACCGCAAATTCATTACGGAATCAAGGAAGCTCACCTAAATCTCTAAGTGATTGAAGACCTACACTTCAACGACCACTAATTAAGAGACCTCCTCCTTTCCTCCATGAATTCAAGCGTAGTCTAGATCACAAAAATAGAGAAAAGAGAGATATGAACAATATGAATGAATCCATGTATTTTGTACTCTCTAAAGTGATAATGAGAATCACCTCCGAAGTGGACGTAGATCTATTTTAGATCGAACCACTATAAAAACTCTTGTGTTTTTACTTACTTTTTCCCACTTACTTTGTGATTGTGGCCTCATTTTCCATTTCATACCATATTGGTGAAGTACGATTTGTGTACCTTTGGTGTTTGAACCGTTTTTTGGTGAAATCAATAGGCATCATGATGTTTGTGATTCCAATCACCACGACGTTATTTCTTGGATTTAGTGACCAAGGGCATTACGATGTTTCGGCTATTGTCGTTAAGATGTTTATGGCCCTAGTCATCACGATGGATGGTACGAATAGTAGTAAAGAAATTAGGCACGTGCTGTTTTCTATGATGTTTTGATGTTTTGAATTCACCTTTTTGATGATGGTTTTAGAATAAGGCCTCGAGTATGAAAAAGACCAAGTTTCTATTATATTTTGTGGTGATTTCGAATATGACGTTTTGAACACTTTTTGGGTGCTGTCAAGATAGATTATGACCTTTCTATGATTATACCAATGAAATGAAGTATATATTATGTTGATTCTTTTATGATAAGATTTAGTAATGGATCCGAGATGTATTTATATTTATGCCAATGAAATGACTTATAATAATTAAGAAGTTTTTATTATATGAGTTTGATGATATATTGATATGTGTTGGGATTTAGTATATGCCGATGAGACGAGGCATACTTATAGATGTTTATCCTTTATTTAAAGATTTTGTATGCCTATGGTTCATATTCTTAATTATTCATAGTGAAATAAAGTATGAATGTTGTATCATATCTTACATGCCTATTAAATCCTTATGAACCCATGACGGACCTTATGAGGCATCTCGTTAAGAGATAAGTTGATGAACTATTTCATTCCGTCAAGGGAATGTTTTCCTTACCACTTACATTCATTTACCTTTACTACTGATAATTTTAACTTGCCTGACCCTGTGCTTTTCAATCGAGTCAGACCGAGTTGCATGTTAGGTATGGATTGCAGCTTCCCTTGGATCATTTTACTTGATTTTGTTGCGCTTTATCATTTTGGCTTGGATATCATACCTTATGAGTAGTCGACTCTTATGTTATCAAGATGTATATTTCTATGGGATGAATGTATATGTGATTATGTAGTCCTTTCTACTTGTGTATCATGTATTATTATAGAGATGTATGGCGATGTATGTACCCATATATATACTCCAATCTGGATTTGTTGTTCTGTGACTGATGCTTTCTATCTGATGTATATTACATTGTTCTGAAACGGTCCGAAACCACCATAGAGTGCATTAGTTAGGGACTAAGTGTGCCTACCACTTATGAGGTAGTAGAAAAAATTGAGACATAATTGACATGCTTAGCTCTTAACTAAGGTGTTACTATGATAGTCACCCTTAACCAGCCCTATTTTCTGCATTAGCAGACATGATTACTTAGTAATTCTCTTTACTAATAAAGGTCTCGGGGTGAGGCGTCATAGAAACCTTCTCTTCACTAGCAATGGTTATATCCATTAGGATTATACTAGCAATTGTAGCTTTTCATGATTACAAGGTATGGCAAATGGATGTCAAAACTGCCTTCCTTAACATAAGTCTTATCGAGGATGTATACATGACACAATTTAAAGGTTTTGTTGATCCAAAAGATGATAGAAAAGTATGTAAGCTGCAACAGCCCATTTTTGGATTAAGACAATCATCTGGAGCCGAAATCTTCGTTTTGATGAAACAGTCAAATAGTTTGGATTCATTAAAATGAAGATGAACCTTGTGTATACAAGAAAATTAGTGGGAGTAACATTATATTCCTAGTATTATATTTTGATGACATATTACTTACTGGGAATGATGTTAGTTCAAAGCAAGAAACAGTCGTTGATTCCACAATGAAGGCTGAATATATTGTTGTTTCTGAAGTTGCTAAGGAAGCTGTTTGGATTAAAAGTTCATTACTGAACTTAGTATTGTTCCATCCATTGTTGATCCAATAGATTTATGTTGTGATAACAATGGAGCTATTGATCAGGCCAAGAAACCTAGATCTCATTATCAATCCAAACACATATTTAGGTGATATCATATCATCCGTGAAACTATTGATAGAGAATATATACTTATCTGTAAAGTACCAACATATAATAATGTTGTAGACCCACTGACTAAAACTCTATCGCAGCAGAAGGATAATAGCAACATAGTTTCATGGGTATACGATACATAAGTGATTGACTCTAGTGCAAGTGGGAGATTGTTAGAGTTTTTGCCCTAGACGCAATCCATTTGATGTGATCGATAACATTGTTGATATTATGTTTTATTTTGAATAAAAGATTTTATTATGTTATATTTTACTGTGTAATATAAACATTAACATAATATGAGTCCTTATAATAATACAAAATTATGTAGATTCAAGTAAGTGATTTGAACATGAGGTTATATAATATAATAAGTATTGTGATTCTTAAAAGTCCCTAGTCAAGTTTTGTTCTAGATAGGACAATAATGAAACATTGAGACCAATATATTGACTAACTGATGATCATGTCTCATTATTCATTAATGTATGAGATATTAATGTCAGTACATAAATACATGTTAGAGAACAATGTATTCGGCAGACCCAACATCAGAAAACTACATGCATCATGATTAATAGTGTCATAAGTAATTCTCATAGTGACAATGATGTAATGGTCCTCATGCCTGAAATCATTATATAAATTTTTCGAGGATATTTGTGTTTTGATATCATCAAAAGTTACTCTTAACAGAGTAAACTATAAAGGTGATTATTAGGCACATCTTGAATCGATTGAAAAGTATGAATGATGGATGGAATTCAACCCTACAATATAAGTAGTGATATCCATGAGCCTCTTGATTGAGTGACACTATGAAATGCATGGTCGTTCTCAAATTTGTTTTATATAATCTACTTATACATCAAGATAAAAGGATTAAATCATAAAGAGGATTATATGTTCCATGCCTTGAGTTGAATCTTGGATATAATGGTTAAAAGAATTAAATTACGTTGAAACATTGGTCACAAAAAAGCTTGCATAGAATCATTGATTTTATTATAATTTTGGTAACAGCGATGCATTACTAGATGTCGCTCTCACTGTTAATAATTTTAAATGTGATTTAAAATTATTTCCAACATTGTAATAACCTATAGGGTTACATACTAAGAATTCTCAAATAGGAGAACTAATTTTTTAAGCAATAAAAATATCAAACTATTGATATTTTAATTTGGCAAGAGAACAAGTGGTCAATTTTTCCTTTGTTTTTAACTCGGGTTACACATACTTAAAAAGGGGCATCTATCTCCTTATAAAACATATACGAATAACCCAAATTAAAACAGAAAAAAAATGTTAATCTACAGGCTAGTACCTTCTCTTCCTTCTCAGATTTGTGAAGATGAATAAGAGTGGCATTTGTGTGGATACCTTGTAGACGTTATTCAATTGAGTAACGTTCATGATTCGTAGCATTAGGGATTTCATCGTCGTTGCAATTTCTGCAAATCGGAAAAGGTACGCAACACTGAATCTATTGTTTTACTTAGATTCTGGATTTGGATTTAATCAATTTTGTGATTTTCGTTGCTGATTTGATAGCAAATACCCAACATTTTTGCATGTAGATTTTGCCAGATTCATATAAACTTCATCACGAATGTGTGCTTTGTTGTGAAAATGATTATAAAATTTTCTATATTTTCTTACTTGTTTAACACATTCATATTCTGCAATTTTCGTTAAAACCCACAACGCTGGGGTCTCATCATTGTAACAAGAAATGGACCAATCTTCAGTTCGACCAAATTCTCTACATTTTACATTTTATTTATTTTTATGTTTCCCGGTCATCATTCAAAGGCTTTAAAAGAGAGGTTAAGAACGTATCAAAAAATTCACAGATTTTGAAAGATCGCGGATCTCCGTATTCATCGTGAAAATAAAGTCAAAAAACTTTCTATATGGAGGAGATTCTTTAAGAATAAGTTTAATAAGATCCAAATCAGTATTTCCTATAAGTCCATTTTCAAAATAAAAAAGAACAGGGTTTGGGTTGTTAAGGTTGATAAGATTCGATAGTGCATGCATGAGAGGCTCATTATCCAGTTTGCTTCCAGCCGTGTCTACTAGAAAAAAAATTTTGTATTATTGCAACAAACTTCTTGAACTGCTTCATTTGCAATTATCGCTAAATATTTTTCATAACTTTTCTGAGGTATAATTATCTAAAATCTACGAGCATATGTTCTTAGCTGCTCCCCAACACTAGGCCTAAAAATATCACATGTTGCCATCATTACATTGACTTATGTTACAAGAGCCAGCATGCAATACTTGCAAGATTGGTAGATTTCCCTATTCCATTTACACCAACAAAGACAATGACTTATGGTTTCGCTTTAACCTTAGCAGCTTATACATCTATACGTATATCAATTGAACATATTGGAGTCGAAATACGAAGAAGAGCCTCTTTCATTGCTGTCTGAATAGTTAGAGAGATTCTTGAAATTAATCCAAGCCTTTTCCTTTTTTACAACACCTAGTTTCTTAACAAGTACACCCTCAAGATGATCAAACAATTCTTTTGACTCGATAGATTTATCATCCAAAGCCAAATTTTCTTCTATGCCATTGACAAACTCTGTGCTCAGCTCCTTTTTGTTTGATACAATTTTAGCAGGAGACCGACTGGAGCTATTATTTGTAGCTATGTTATTATCTTTTATTTCTTTCTTAAAATATTTTTCTTTTTCGTTTGCACTTTTGTATTTTCTATGGGGGAATGTGCACTAAGCCTTTTTCTATGCTGATCATAAAAAATTTCTCTCCCACTATCATGAAAATATCTTGGAGAATGGTTATTATAATTAGAGTCGGTGCGTCTCTCATAACTAGCATCATCAATTTCTGAAATAACATGCTTATCTTTTACTTTAAGCTTAGCACTCTCAACATCAAATTCAACAACTGAAGAAATAGGAAATCTTAGATCTAAACATGAATTATTGGCGTAGAGACTGTAATGTTAGTGGTATATTGGTCTGGCAGGGGAGTTTCTTGAGAGTATGCAAGGGGTGGTTGGGGTGTAGCTGCGATTCGATTCTCAATTTATGGGAAATCTTGAACATAATGTGAAACAGACCCTACATTTACAATACAAGAAATAGCAGCCATTGTAGAGTTAGAAGAACAATCAGTCATATATGAATCCTTTAATCGTTCATCCAAGATCACAACAAAGAATCTAAGTTTGTTAAGATATGATCTATCTTCTTCTGGGTACTCGTTTTTCAATTCAATACAAATATTCCAAACTCCACAACGAAACCTAACGATCTTCTTTTTTTTCAAAAATTAAAAAATGACATGATGAAAGGCAGCTTTGAAGGGAAGAAATTGTATCCCCAATATTTTTTTGTTAGATCAAATCAACATTATTATGTTGCTTCCATGGATTCCAAGTTTCAATCGAATGCTCTAATTCTTCTATAAGCCATGACATTGATTCTTGAATCAAATTAGGATCTTTTGTTAGATGAGGTCATAATTTTTCTCATCTTGAGGCTTTGATACCAAATTGGCAGGACCATTTTCTTTTATTGGCAGCTTGGTCTTTCCACAGTGGAAATGAAAGTGGTGCAAGCGAACTTTGTATTAGTCATGGTGAAGAAATGAACAATAGGTAAGAAATAAGGCTTGGGAAGGAACGATGATCAATTAAGGATGTTGTAGAAGAGGGGTTGAAGACTGAAAATATGGGGATGGGAAAAGGATTTCCAGTAGATTGTTTAGAAAAGAGTTTAGGGGATTTGTAAGTGAGAGTTAGTTGAGATTTAATAAGGATTGGAAGAGAGAAGAGAAGACATGGAGAAGATCAGATAAATATGAAAGAAACTAACTAACTTTTTTTTGTAATCTGTGTGATCGACGCTTTCCTATGAACCAGAAAAGCGCAGATTTAGAAATAAATACTGCAAGCACACAAATCATGTAATATGCAGGTCGAACTACAGCGAGGCAAATTAAAAATTATTATTTATGGAATTTCGTGGGCGAGTTAGACGACTTTTGAGATTTCGTTGAAAATAGAACAATTGAAATTGCAACAATTAGGATTATCGTTGAAACTAATCAAACGATTAATCACTAATGAAAGTAAATTGCAAAACAAGAATAAAAATGCAGAAAATAAAAGTGCAGAATAGAAATAACAATAGAAATAAAATTAGAATTATCGTTGAAACTAATCAAACGATAATCACTAATGAAAATAAATGTAAAATACAACTAGTACTCTACGAAATCTAATTGTGTAGATGACACTAGTTGCTAAGAAATAGAAAAATGCAGAAAATAAAAAGAAGAAAAACTTTGTTAATTCCAGGATAAAAATTTACAATGAGATTACATGGATATTTATAGGAGATAGATAGCCAATCTAAAACCCTAATCCAACATATGCATATATGGGTCTATTAATTAGCAATTATTCCTCCCATCTTAATTAACAATTATTCCTCCCCTCTTAATTAATAATTATTCCTCCCCTCTTAATTAGCAAATATTCCTCCCCTCTTAATTAGCAATTATTCCTCTCATATCTTCCTTATTTGGCATGTGACTAATTGAAGGGAGATAAGATTTCAGGAAATTTCTTCTACCAAAGAGGAACATATTTTAAACTCCAAAAGAAACACAATGTGAAATCTTCATCTGCAGATCTTCATATGTATATACACAGCATTTTGATCTTTATTTTCTATTTTTACAGCTGCATGTGGCTTAGTTGGAATATTTGTAAAAGTGACAAAATAACACTCAAGTAATATTTATTTGTATACAAGAGATAAGATATAAGAGCATAAAATAAACACATTTCTATGTTAATCAAATACCCCCACACTTATCTTTTACTCGTCCTCGAGTAAAACAAAAAATAAAAAACTAACTATGTAGGTTACACTTTCGTAGGAAACACGATTGCATTGAGCGTATGCAACAAGCCGTTAAACCTTTAGGTGTCCCTAGGAGGATGAGTGGTGTCTCATGAGGGTTTTCAGCGGATACTACCCACAAAATCCAAATGCAGTGTGCTATGGCTCTAATATAACTACATGAATGCAGAGGACTTATGCAATTGAAAGCAAAAAATGAAAACACATTTTTTTTTAAGAAAGTGGTACAACAAATTAAGTTAACAATTTCTAGTCAGTTGATTTTATTTTAGATACCTCAGCTTGTCAGAAATTTTCAATATAAATCAAGTTTTCAAATGTTATGTTCTATTTGGCCAGTTATTCAGTCGATAACATAGTGCAGCCATGAAATAAATTCTTAGTTTTCTTGTCACAGTTCGCAAAATGGTATTATTATTTCCTTGTGTATGGCTAGTCAAATCGATAAGGTCAAGGAGTGTTTGGGCATCATTGCTTATTATCAATCTCTATAAAAGTTAAAATTTATGATTAATTACATACACCTAACTTAAAAGACCAAGGTACACCACCCATACATTGCCTCGCGGAATGACAGAGAGGTGGGATAAAGCTTGGCGGATTGTGCAGACCTACGTTGACTTTGTCAACAATATGTCGGTAATCCTTAGGTGTCCAACTCATAAAATGAGAACAAGATATACCAATGCTGACTTTGTCAACAACATGTCAGATAGAGCTTGGCGGGTTTGCACACCAACGCTAGATATACAAGCAATGTTGGATACCCTTGGATTGCTATTATTGTTATTGAAAATATAAGAAAAGAGAGAATTACACGATTTCAGCATAACACAACTTAGTTTTAAAAATTCGAAAAGCCAATATAAGTATTTTAAGTCCTCTACTAATTAAACAAAGACTACAATTTAGAATAAACTTCATGGCCATCACCTAAGAATCTCCCTATGTACCGGTTACACTATTATCCCTCAAAATTCAACTTTTCATTATATTCCTTATTCGATATTAGTTGAGAGGAAAAAAATACTCTTAACTGATTAACAATTAGTAGCTTATTTTGCACTATCAAATCTAAAATAAGTCGTATTTTCCAAAAAAAATAAAAAATTTATGATATGTTACTATGATCTAAAATGCATGATAGTTCTATATGAAAAGAAAGAAAGAAATTAAGGAAAAATAAAAGGATGTAATGCAGACTCCCCACGCACTAGAACTAAACAATGTCCACACTGTAAACACGTTTCCTAAATTTGAAAGATCGTACCCAAAGGTGAATGACCCAAAGGTGAATGAGATGCAAAATTATTTGTAGAATGAAATGCAGTCAAACTATATGTACAAATGGATCATCCTCATACAATCCAAAAAATTCATGGTCATTAAAATCCTTCTCCAGTTTTGTGTTTTTGAAACACATCTTTATTTTGTTCAATTTCTAAAATTTCAAGTTTCTCGCAGCCTGAAAGAGAAAGATCAAAATCTGAGCTTAAATCTTTTCCCTGAAAAGAGTTGAAGTCCAAATCATTTACTGAATTTTGAACAACTTCATTTAGATTGTTTTTCCCAATTTCGAAAGTTGTTATTTGAAAATTTTCACTATCAGTAAAGAATGGATTATTTTCTGATTCATTGTTTGTTTGAATTTGATTTTTTTACTCTTGTTGTTCATTCAAAGATGTCATTAAACAAAGATGTCATTAAACAAAGAAGTTCATCCATCTTTCTATCTTTTTCATCAAGCTGTCTATCTTGCCTTTCTACCCTCTCTCTAAGAATGTAAGATGATATTCTTCAGAATCGTTGATTTGAGAGCTCTCGTTTTGGATTTTTTGATTCTCAAAATTATAGTCCACATCAATTTCACGATCAATATTATTTCCAATGTGATGGTTGTTTGAATTTTCAGAAAAATGACAGTGATATTGGAAATCATTTTGATTGTAAAAATTATGTTCGTAACCAAAACTATTGGAATTTGAGGGAAAATTGAAATTTTGGTTATTCTCAAGATACAGATATGGGTTGTAATTTTCAAAATTTTGATCGGTTTGAAAATCATTTTCATTTTCAAAATTATTTTCGAAGTGATTTACAACCCAATATTGATGTGGATCAACTCCATATTGAGATTCAAAATTATTTTGATTTGGGTGTGGCCCATAATCGAAATTATTGAAATTTGAATTGGAATCAAAATTTCGATCATATCTATGATTTTGAAAATGTTGGTCATTTGGAAAATTTTGGAAATTGTTGATATTGGGTCCACGAAATTTTGGAAAATCTTGTCTCATAAGTTGTATTTCATACTCATACTCATACTCTTCAAGAGGACGTCTACTCCGATTACTATCCCACATTTCTCTCAATGATTTTTTTTGAATCAGACATTTTAAAGAAGTCACGGCAAGATAGAAATTATTATCACTTCAAAATAGTATAAAATACTAAGCTGCGCTCTATTAATTAACTGACTCAATTAGAAGGGGAAAGAGGGGCTTATAGCCGTTCACGTATAGTATAAATACTAAGGGATACGACCAATGTTTTATGGGTAATATGCAACCTCTTTTGCTAATACTTCAATAAGTTGAACTACTATATATCCGTGATCCAATTATATGAGACAGTCAACTTCACAAATCACCACTTTTCAATTATATTATTTTAAAAATCAAATCAAGTTTTATAACTGAAAAATGAAGAGAGTGATGATTTAGTATGGAAATTCGTTCCTCACAAACAGATTCAGAAATTACAATCAAAGAACAGTCAAACAAGAATAAATGCTGGAATTAAAAATTGTACAAGCAAGCCGCTGCCCCTGCAGAAAATTTTTACAAGTAATTTCTATATTTTTCAAGCAGCTGCATAACCAGTAGAGTTTAGAAGTTACAGTAGGTTATGGAAATCCGTCCAGAGCAACTGAATTGCATCAATGATTAAAATCACACTGTTTTGTAAATTGACTGATCTCTGAATTCTTTGTTGTTCGTTGCTTGAACTCTATCTGTTGCTTTGCTTTGATTTGGTCTCCTTCCTTGCTTATAGTCTTTGATTCAATTGCCCCTTTTTTTCTTTTAAAAGAAAAGAAAGAAAACTAAACTCAACAAAAAAAATACATAAAAAGTTATTAAAATAAAAACTAATCTAGACTCACAAAACCAAGAGAAAAAAAAAAAAAAAAAAAAAAAAAAAAAAAAAAAAAAAACTAGACTATCTTAACAAAAAAGAAAAGCTAACTCAACCAAAAAGAGAAGAAACAAGAAGAATAAAATTACCCATGCACAAGGTGAAAGTTCACGCACTCAAAAGGAAACAAATCAAAGAACCAATTTCAAAACGATCACTTTTAATTTCAATTCCGGAAACACTCAAACAAAGAAGAAGATATCAGGAAACGAATCACCTGACTCAGCAAACAGCGCCCCTTTGGTAAAAAAAATCACGCCCCCCCTTTTTTTTCTTGTCTATAAAATCAAAATGCCCCAATTACACTCCAAAACTCACGTCTTTAAACCACACCCCTTTTCAGCGGAATCGAACTCAACAGAATATTCGAACACAAAACTTGAAAGTGCGATTTTTCTTTTCTTTGAGTTTACCAATTTGAAGTGGCGTTCGAACTGCTCGTGAGGTTGGAATTTGGGTGTGTGATTTGGTGGAATCGAGAGTTTGAATTGGGGTTGAGGAGCAGTTTCAGGTTTTCGGTTGTGGCTGCGATGAACAGAGGAGAGATCGTTGAACCGAGTGAAGAGAGGATGACCAGAGGATCTGGTTCGGTGTTACAGTTTGGAGTAGGTGGACGTGAGGCTTGGACTGATTGACATTAGAGGATTGTTCTGTGGTATGGGCCAATGAAGGAGAAGTTGTGATTATGGTGATGGAGTTAAAAGCAGTAGATAGGAAGTCATGCTAGGGTCTAGAACTTTGATTGAGGAGGATGTTTGGGGGGTGGACGGTCTGCAATGCAGGAAGTGGAAGAAGTGTTGTTTGGTATGGCTAATGTGGGTATGGTGTTTACTGTGATTATGATGTCGATTGAAGAGGGCTTCTATTTTGTGCGTGGAGGGGTTGATGGAAGGATCTGGTTGTCGATGAGGATGTTGTTGAGATGAAGAAGGGTTTGTGGTAGTGGGCGATGTTGGAGTTTATGGGTTTGTGAACGATTGTTAATTGGCAGTGGACGATGTTGAACTTTGTTTTTTTAGACTTAATAATAAGAAATTAATGTATTAAAAAGGGGAAGGAATTGAAAGGAAAGAAATTAGAGAATGAAATGGCAAGTTTTTTTTTCTTTTTTCTTTTTGGAAATTTGTAGGAAAAAAGGAACAGAAAAAGGTGTAAAAGGAAAAAAAAAAAAAATATAGAAAAGGAGAAGGAAACAAATTGAAAAGAAAAGGAAAGGAAATCAAGGGAATTTGGCAATTAATGAAGGTGGCTGATAGGGACAGGGGAATGGTGCAGAAAATGACAAGGGTTTGGCTGAAAGAAGATGTGGTCTTGGACATGTGGTGTAAGGACAGGCAAAGATGAAAGAAGGTGAATGGAATGGATGGTGGTACTGTCAATTAGAAAGAAACAGCAAGACAGAAATCAAAAGCAGACAAGAAGGAAATTGCCAAATTAGGATATTTTTTTTTTTGTAAAGACAAGAAAGGAAAGAGATGTAAAAGCGGAATGGAAAATTTGTAAGAGGGAAAAATAAATGAAAGGAGAGAAGTTGAAAGCAGGAAATAAATAAAAGAAAATTGGAAAGATTTTTTTCTTCTTCTCTTGTTCAGATGACTACAGTATCAACGATCAATACCACATAAACTAATTGATATATATATATATATATATATATATATATATATATATATATATATATATTTACAAGAAACAAAAGGAAAAAATAAATAAAAATAAAAACTAACACAAATCAGAATTTAAATAAATAATAAAATTTAATCGTTACCTCCCCAGCAACGGCGCCAAAAAACTTGATCGCTACTTTTCTATGAACTAGAAAAGAGCGAATTTTAAAATAAATACTGCAAGCGCACAGATCATGTAATATGCAGGTCGAATCACAAGGAGGCAAATTAAAAATTATTATTTATAGAATTTCTTAGCGAGTTAGACGACTTTTGAGAATTAGTTGAAAATAGAACAATTGGAATTGCAACAATTAAGATTATCGTTGAAACTAATCAAACGATTAATCACTAATGAAAGTAAATTGCAAAACAAGAATAAAGATGCAGAAAATAAAAGTGCAAAATAGAAATAACAAGAAAAATAAAATTAGGATTATCGTTGAAACTAATCAAATGATTAATCACTAATGAAAATAAATGTAAAATACAACTAGTACTCTACCAAATCTAATTGTGTAGATGACACTAGTTGCTAAAAAATAGAAAAATGCAGAAAATAAAAAGAAAAGGAGAACTTTGTTAATTCCAGGATAAAAATTTACAATGAGATTACATGGATATTTATAGGAGATAGATAGCCAATCTAAAACCCTAATCCAACATATGCATATATGGGTCTATTAATTAGCAATTACTCCTCCCATCTTAATTAACAATTATTCCTCCCCTCTTAATTAACAATTATTTCTCTCCTCTTAATTAGCAAATATTCCTTGCCTCCTAATTAGCAATTATTCCTCTCATATCTTCCTTGTTTTGCATGTGACTAATTGAAAGGAGATAAGATTTCAGGATATTTCTTCTACCAAAGAGGAACATATATTAAACTCCAAAAAAAACACAATGTGAAATCTTCATCTGCAGATCTTCATATGTATATACACAACATTTTGGTATTTATTTTCTATTTTTACAGCTGCATATAGCTTAGTTGGAATATCTGTAAAAGTTACAAAATAACACCCAAGTAATATTTATTTATATACAAGAGATAAGATATAGGAGCATAAAATAAATACATTTCTATGTTAATCACTGTGCGATTAAGGGATGGATCTCAGTGGATCAAAAGAAACTAACTTTTATTAAATTATTCACACCAATCACATGCATATGTACCCAGATATATAAGAATAAATAGCAATAGCTCCATAATCATTCTAATTACAATTATAACCCCAGTTTCATTTAAACATGGATCGAGTACATTGTGGCTTGTGCATGTGTACATGCAGAGCTAATACACTTCTCATTCCATTATTCCAGAGCTTAATTCTCCTCGTTGAAAGTTTCTTCCACCTCCTAACTTCTACAACCCTCTTCTACGATAACATTAGCATGTTTTTAGTGAACAATGCCCAAAGTTATCAACTAAGCCGAAATCTTTATCTCTAGCCACCAATAGAAGATATGAGGAATAGCATATTTCGATTACAAACATCATTCCAAATGCTTTAAAAAAATAGATTCATTGGTAAATAACTGATTCAATTATGGATGATAAAACAGAAATTGAAGAAGAATTCTTTCCCCGATTAAATTTCAAAAGCAATCTATACACAGAACATAATAAATAATAAAAACCTAAATCCCAGAGTTTCTTTTTAGCATTCCCGATCTCGAGATGGACCTGCTCAATGCACATTTGGAAGTTGATGATGTAGTTCACGCAGCATTGACCACATTGCAAATTCGAGCCTCAACTTCTTAGGTGAGGAAGTAGGCAACACCTTCACAAAGGACGCAGGGAGTCATGGAAAATCTTTAAGATGTTGGTAGCGCTAAAGACATGGAGGATGTTGGTGAAATTGGTGGGTTGGCATATGAGGATTTTGTGAATATAGGAATGTGGAAATGTGCGATCACAAAGTCAGAAAGTGTGAAAGAGTTGTTAGCCTTTCATCCAAGTATTATACAAAATTTATTAGCTATTCAATAGATAAAACTTTACACTAACATAAAATAATTTTGAAACTTATGGTTAAAATGAAAACTTAGTTAAGCAGCATTTTAAGGTGAGAAACCATGTTTTAAAATCATTTTGCCAGTTTCTTCCAATTCCCTTACTGTTTAATTCTCTAGTTTAAATGTTATATTGCAAAGATTGTAATTTAATTTTCGAGATTCCGATGAGTATTCTAATTTTACAAAATTGCTTCTTTACATGTTGATATGTTTATTTTATTTTTGGCATGATTAATTACGATGAACTTTATAATATGCACGATCACTTAAACATATGAGTATGACAACTGTGACTAAAAGTTGTTATAAATTAATGTTCATAACGTTCAAGGTATCAAACTTTTTAAAGACCGACATTACGACTGCAAGATATTGAGAGCGGTTAAAAATGACTATATTAAAATTCATGGAAGATCAGTTTTTAAAGAGCATTATTATAATGGTCATTTTATGAACATTGTAAAGGAAAAGATGTAGCATGGTCTTTTGTTTTAATGGATATTTTTTATCGACATATAGTTTAGGCATCAATTATCGAAGTGAATGCTTGACCTATTCTGATTTATGCTTAGTCTGTTTTGTCTCATATAAGAGTCTTATATAAGTTCAAATATTTCCACTAAGTAAAATGTACATTTCTCATTTCCTTACAAAAAATCATAAAATTATAGCATATCGAAGGCGTGATGCAGTAGGATTTTTTTTTTTTGGAAATATCAGCTTTTAGTCATTGATATTTATGCGTTTCTCGTTTTAAATGTTTTTCAAAATTGAAATGGAAAAATTAAACATAACTAAAGGGAGGCGAATCATCACTATGTGTAATTATCTTCTGAGTCTCCTTTAAGACGATTATTCACTTGGTTACGTGCCATTCTCTCCTCCAATAAGTCTTAGCCCAAAAATTTAGTGTCCTCTAGAGATCAAAGTCTCCAAAAAAAAAAATAGAAAAAAAACTCAAAACAAATGGTTATACTTATCTCTTGATTCCAAAATGATCCCATGATCGATTCAACATTACCTAGGAACATCAATTCATTATTCATTGTGTGACTTTTGGTAACGTCAAACGGTGTTTTGATTTAATTTGTTTATGTGTTGTTCGTATGCTTGAATTCTATATAATTAATCTTGCCTTTTGATCGGTAATCTTACAAAATGTAATCCAAATTATCCTTTTTCAAGCATTAATAAAGTGTATAAATAGGCAATGATAATTTTTGTTTCCCTTTACCATGATTCATACAGCATTACTTATGCCAACTATATATATATATGTGTATATATATATATATATATATATATATATATGTATGTATGTATGTATGTATGTATGTATTAGCAATATATTTTGTCGCTAACTCTCGAATGTATTATGATCACAAAACAATCACAAATATGATCACTGAATGCAATAAAAATAAAGAAGACACCAGATTTTATAGTGGTTCGACTACGTCCACTTGTAGCAATCCTTTGTTTATACTGCTCGATTATGAGTACAATTGTTTTTTGTTTATAATGAGGATAGAAGAAGATGAAAGTTTGTCCAGAAAATGGAAGAGCTTCCTCGTGTTTTCTAGAGAATTTTCCTAAGTACTATAAAGGGTTTACTTATAGTTGCAGTTCAATCTGAATCAACCAAAAAATAAATGGAGAATGTGGGGAGATTAAGTCCACCAAGTCAAAAAATTATGATCCAGATCACTAAAATTTAGTTTTTGGATACATACTGATTTAGATGTTTGGATCTATAGGGATCAAAAATTTCTTGACCAATGTTGAGCAATGTTATCAATATGTCCTCCTTTGCTCCATTCCAGTCTTTGGTTCATCAACATATCCGAAGTTTGGCTTTGAAGTTGACATGCATAGATTTGGATTCTAGACTCTAGAAGTTGAACTTTGAGTTCCTAATGATCCGGATTTTCCTTGGCCTTAACTAACCCGGTTTACACTGAACCAAACCTGTGCTTTTACCGTTGAAGTGGTTTGTGACTTCAGATCTTCGCCAATCCAAAGTCTATCCTCATCCAAGCTCGATTTGCTGAGGTACAATTGGCGTATGAATCGACCCTTCACCCATCTAATTCTCATCCTAGTATGTTTCCATATTTAGCCAATTCCAAAGTTTCTTTTGGATGAATTTATTCATTCACAACTCCATACCATTGTCCAAGCTCAAGTCCCGAGCCATCCAATCATCACTTCGAACTATCCATCAGGAAAACTAAGCAATCCATGCATCCAAGGCCTATGCGTAGCGGCCTTACAAAAAGGCATGTTAACACTTATCCCCTAAACATGTCTTGTTGGAGGGAGTGTTTTGTATTGCCGCAAGTGTAATGTCCCGTATTTTGGTAGATAAATATTTAACTTATTTTATTATTTTAAATATTTAATTAGAAATAGAAATGGTTTTTAATATTTAATTCGTTTATAAAAGTGAAGTTGAACGTTAATCTTATATTTAATATAATTCAAGCTCGAAATAGCGCGATAGTTTGTAATATTGAGTTTTGAACTTCAATTCAATATACAAGATCCGATATAAGTCGAATTTCTGTGAAACAAGAAATATTTGAATCTTGTTGAATATAATTTTCTAATCAAAGAGAAAAATCAAGATTTTATGTTATAGATTGTTAGTTATGTTCAAATCAAATTAGGAAATAGTCGCTATGAAATTCATTATGAACCATAACGTTTATTTAATATATATTAAAGGGTTATATATATACATACATACACACACACACACACACACATATATATATATATATATATATATATATATATATATGATAACGTTTGACTCAGAATTGATGATATTAAGTTGTATAATTTATATATTAAGCTATACATATTTTATTTAGGTATATTTATGATAATAATAATTTATTATTATTTAATGCAATTATTTGGAATTTTATAATGTTTAATCGATATTTTATAAGGCCTTAGAAATAGCCACTTTTTCAAATGACCACCGTTTGATATGAAACGTATTTTGTTGGATTCGGAATGTTAAAACATAGCGTCCAACAAATTTTGGGCCTAAATGAAGTTAATATGTAAGCGTATGGAATTTAATTATAAATCGACAAACAATTTAAATTATAAAATATCATCGTTTTCCATATGGAGTCGGATTTCGACCAAACGAGTTTTATTGGATCTGTATTAGTAAGTTATTATTACCTTTAAAATTAGGTAGCAATCCAATTGGCTATGTGTTTTTGGTAGCGCCAAACGCCCTTGTTTTTATTTAATAATTTATTTTATTTTGGCCAATTTAGGCAGGGGTAACTTTAAAGGAATAAACGACTGGCCAAACGAACTCCGATTTTAACAAAATAAATTTTATTGGATCCGTAAGGAAAAGGTCTAGTATAATTTCAAAGTTTCAAGTTAACTAGATTTATTGTGCGATTGTGGGAAATTTAAACGCGTGATTTTTCACCTATGAATTATAAAGGGATTTTCACAAATGACCTCGGAATTCGATGAAACCTATCCCATCATGTCCGGAACATTTATCTATGGAGGATTATAAATTTCATCTCGATTAGAGATCGTATGTGGTGGTTTTTGCATGATACTTCATGATGAAGTTTCGTTAAATATTATTTAATTTAAATTCTTCCCTATATATACACATTATTTAGTCAATATCCTAGATTTTTCTTTCTCGCGGTCAACTGTATTGCCGCATCCACACTTAATAAATCAATGAACAAAAAAACTCCATCTTTCTCCTGTAATTCCTACAAATCCACTATCTGTTAACAAAATCTCTCAACTAAAACAAAGTTCATCTTGATGAGAGCATTACATCGACCGTTGGCGATCAGAATACGGTCATCGAAGTGGCCTGAAATGGGGCAGGAGGAGCTGGAGTTTCTAGCTATACTGACATCATTAGGTGACGGCGGGAGGATCGAGGCTTGGGACGTAGCTTGGTGGCGATGAGGAGCTTGAGGCAATGGAGCCTAATGTAACAACTCGGATTTTCAGAACCAATTAAATTTTTTATTTCGGCTATTCTAATGGATTTCAGATATTTAAAATGATTTACTTTAAATAGTAACGACTAAAAATTTATTTTAAATGAAGTTAGAACGAATAAATTTATATTAATTATAAAACGAACTCGAAATGGCGCAATAGTTTGAAAATTCGATTTTAAATTTCAAATGAATGTACAAAATTCAAAATAAATCGGATTTTAGTGAAACTAGAAATATTTGAATCTGTTTAATTATATCTTTCTAAAAAAATGTGAAAAATCCAGATTTCATAATGAGAATTGAAAGTTATGTCCACTTTAAAATTTAAAATAGTCGCTACGGAATTTAATATATATATATATATATATATATCCTTTAAAAATAGCCATTTTTTAAACGCGTTTTCGACAAAACCAATTTTGTTGGATCCGGAATGTCAAATTATTGCTAGATTTCAAATTTATAATTTTTGGATCTAATATGTGAGTGTGGTGAATGTAAACGCATTTTGATAGTTTCAATTTGAATTGGATCGACCAGAAAATGACCATTTTTCAAACGGTCTCCAAATTCGACGAAATTAGTTTTATTAGGACCTTAACATCACAACATAGCTAGATTTATTTTTCTATAATTTTTGAGTCAGTATGTGGCCCCAGTAAATTAAAATGTACGTTTAAATTTAATATATATTGATTTATATTTTAATTTAAAGAAAAACTAATCGAAATGATAGAATTGGCATACGAAAAATATCCCAGTGTGTCCGGAATAGGGGTATTTAGCTATTGGCGGTAGTCATTGGGTTTAATTTAGAGTTCAGACGTGAAATTTATAATAAAGTAGTTAACAGAATTAAATAATAATAAAAAATTCTATAAAAGGCTAAAAATCTTAAACCTAGCTCATATCTGACAAGCCGCCGCTTATTCATATCGATGGCCAAACTCATCCGAATTTTAATCCCTAATCTCTTACCAGCTACATGGAATTAACCCATGTTTCTAAAACGAAATTGGAAGAGTAATCTAAGGTCTTTAATTTCATACGGTAAAGATCGAAATTAGTGAAGTATTTTTCGCAAATTTTGGGGTCAAAGGTCAAGGGTTCGCTCACCGTTTCTGATGCGTATGGGGGTCCAAGCTCCGCTAGTTTCTGGGTAAAGGACGACGATGGATATGGCTATGAAGCAGCAGCGATGGATCGGGGTCAGAGGCTTGGCATTGCATGCGGCGGTGGTGGAAATTATCGCGTGAATGGGTTCGTTGGTTCACAAGCAACGAAGAAGATAAGTGGTGCGGGTTTTTTTTATTTGAGGGTAGTTATAGAATAAGAGTGAATTAATTAAATTCTAATCACCTTGTATTATAATTAACGTTTATACCGCTGTAACTTCTTCAAACGGAATCAGAATCGCGCAAACAAGTGTGCGCTGGAATCGTCTCTATGTGAACTACATTATGGAACATACTAGAACAAGAAAGGAAGCGGTTGGGATTTTTGATATAATAAAACGCTAGTTTAATAAAATTAAAACAATCTTTTTAATAGCGATTTCTATCCAGTCAATGTGAGAATTTCTTCTCACTTTATTTTACAGTTATTATATAATAGGTTGCAGATAGAGCTTAGTAGATTCCGACACTATTTTATTTGTACAAACCAGTTGATTGTTTGTTTGGATTATGATTGGGGTTGTTATTGTTTGATATTGTTGTATATATAAAATTATTATATAAACTGTATATAAAAATTATCATGAAATGGAAATAAAATAAATATTCATTTGTAAATCGGACGGTTTGTTTATGTACACTTATTTATTTGATATTAATTAGGACGATAAATTTTACACATCGCCCAACTACATAAATAATAATCAGTATTTTTTGTTTGAAAACCCCACATGGGTATTGGGATGATATTTGACATACACTGATCCCAATAATTAGTGGTATGTCAAACGATGGGTTGACAGATTGTATAAGCGTTATTTATTTATTTTAATGCTTATGCAGTTGTAAAATGCACTCTGGATGTTGTATGAATTTTTAATGATTGTTTATTATTATTGTTGTATACATGCGATGTATGAAATCCATATAAATGAAATTAAATGGTAATTGATTGAGTATGATTCCAGTTCAGAACTAACGAATATTTTAAAATAATGAATATTTTAAAATAAAGAATATTTTAAAATAATATTCAGTAAATATTGAAATGTGAAGCCGTGTTAAGTAGTTAAATGCCATTTTAACACGAAGGTGATTTTTTTATCGATTTTATTCATTTTATAATGAATATCGAAAAGTGACTTCAAAGTCTGATATTTTGAAAATATTATCATTTTAATATTACAATGATATAGAATATCCAATTTTGATTCAAAAATGAAATGAAGTGTAAACGTTTTGAAATGAATTTAAAATGGAATATACAAATTTGATTTTAATTTGAAAATGAAATTGAAATCGTTTTAAAATGAATTTATAATGGAATTTTCAATTTTGATTTGAATTTGAAAATGAAATTGAAATCGTTTTAAAATGAATTAAAAACGAATTTATAATGGAATATTCAATTTTGATTTAAATTTGAAAATGAAATTGAAATCTTTTAAAACGAATTTATAATGGAATTTTCAATTTTGATTTAAATTTGAAAATGAAATTGAAATCATTTTAAAATGAATTTAAAATGAATTTATAAACGAATTTATAAAATACGTTTTAAATGGAAATCGAAGAAATATATATAATATATATTATATATATAATGGCCTGAATAGAATGTGTCGCGCAGCGACCGTTCGCGAATTCCAACCATTAACTTCAAATTGATGTTACGGAAGATCCGACCATCGAATTTTCCTAAAACTGGAACCGTTGGGTTCGTATCGAAAAGAGATTTCCAGAATGTAAGGGACTTGAAATCTACGATTGTATTTAAAGATATGTCCAAATCAGTTTTGGAAAAGGTCGCTATGGATGTAGTTCGGTAGCCATTATTGGAAACCAACTGTACGGGCAATATTAAAATTATTAAAAATATGCAAAAATTATGTAAAATCATAATAAATGATTTGGAAAGATTTTGGATGAAAAATTCCAGTTTTGTAAAGAGATAAATATATTCTTATCGAAATGAACTAGTTAATAACTAGAATAATAATTTAATTATTTTTAGAAATAAATAAATTGATTTTGAAAATGGTTTTTAAGTAACCGGAATTTTCCAAAGAATAAATTGGAATTGATTCGGAATGGATCTTCGGAATATTTTGATATTGGATTTCGTGATTATACGGATATTGTTGAGGAATTTAGAAGATATATATATCGTTATTCCCAATACGATATTTGTTGGTTTCAGAATTTAATATTGAATATAAGCCGATATAATTTCTATTCAGAGCCTTGTATTTGATATCAAATTGGATTTTAGGTTTGTCGTGAACGGTGTCTTCATTAACACTGTTCTTAAACCCAGTTGAGAAAATGATAAATCTTTAAATTAAGAATTAGTGAAGTTTTCTAATAAATTAATATTCAATTGGAATAGAATAAAAGAATTGGATTTTTGGGTTTATCGTGAACGGTGTTTTAAATAACACCTATTCTTTAACCCAATTAACAGTGAAGAATATGATTTGGAATTTATAATCTTTTAATCAAGATTTATGGAATTTTCTGAAGTAAAGATTTCCAATTTAATATATTAAATTGGAATGGAATGGAATTCGATTTGGTCATAATCGAAGTGAGCTTCTATGGAGGAAGACTATTAATATATATGGAATTTAAAAGGCTTCGTCGTTATTCCATTTATATTATTAATTGGACACGGAAATTTATATCGATTATATATATATATTGATCTATTTTCCGTGAAGATTCCATAATTAATGGAATGTGATTTTGGGTTTATTGTGAACTGTGTTTTAAATGACATTGGTTCTTTAACCCAGTTAAAGAAAGGATTACATGTCTAACATTGTATTTCGAACTATGTTTGTTGATCTCTGCTAAATATATATCTGTATGGTAGCGGAGAATTTGTTCTCATGCTTAACACCCTTCTATGAGACGTACGAGCTTAGAGATTATATATTGGCAGAAATCAATAGTACGTTGTAGACTGTCGATGTTGCATGTTTGTGTTTCAAAAGTTAAATAATCATTAATAATGATTTTTGGGAAGATAAAAACTAAGTAGAGTTTTAATGAATCTTTAATTAGATTGAGCGTGAATGTGATAATTCAAATTATCAAATTTGGGGAAAGATCGAGAATGGAGTATCACCAGTTTTGCTCCAAGCGATAGTTAAATCTTTAATCAGATTTGAACGTGAAATGGTAGTTAATTTTTATCAATAACACTATGGTGTTAGATATGGAGTATTACCAGTTTTTCTCCATGGGATGAATAGGTTGGGATTGGGAAAATAAACAAATGATTACTTAAGTAAGGTTCGCTAATCCCGACTAGTTCGGAGAACCTTAATTTGGTTTAAATTGTGAAAAGAATATTTGAACAAATGAATATTCTGGATTGGAATGAGGCGTATGATGTGTTGTTATAGAAATTGATTATAAGATACGTGAGTTATTTGAAAAGACCGGGTTTAACCCATTCTGAATAAGTGATATGACGAAAAGTCGAAGAGATTGAAGGCGGTGCAAGACCGACGATCTTTACATCGAATGGATGGGTTGCTACCAATGCCTATGATTGGAGTAGCTACCATGAAGGGGCTATAGTGGTAGCCGTTCGGACATATTTGTTGATTGTACGGATATGCAAGGGCCTCTCTCTTGTATTGGACATACGGGACGAGGAATAAGGTACCTCCGGTTTCGTTCAGACCTAAAACGGACTTGTAAATGGATGATGTGTCCAACATTGCATTTCTTTATACTGTATTCGTTGATCTCTGCTAAATATATATATATATATATATACCTATTTGGTGGCGGAGAATTTATCCCCTTGCTTAACACCCTTCTCTGAGACGTACGAGCTCAGAGGTTATATATTGGCAGAAATCAGTGGTACGGTATGGACTGATAGTGTGGCATGCTGAGATGTAGTGATCCAAACTGTTGTCGAAAAGAAAAGTTTGGTAGATGATGATCAAAGAACAGCTTTAATTAGCATAGCTTTGTGTAGCGTTAATTCGCGAGCCTTACACATCGGTATGATGGTGAACTGATGGTTAGATCAGTATACTTTTGATATGAGGATGGATTCGGTCGACCGAGATGAGCTGAGTGGGGTCGCTCCACGCTCAGAGGGATAGGGCACACCCCCCGATTCCTAGAAGGATAGAGTAAGCGGCGTTTTTTCATGCATAGGATGTATGTCGCGGAGATACTCGATATGCTGGATATAGTGGGGATGTGCATTACGGTGTTTTCTCATGCCTGGGACGTAAGCCGTCGAATTAGGAGCCATCATGATGGAAATCCAAACTTCCAATACGACATTTTGCGGTTTTAATTGTGAAACTATGTATGGTGACATGATATATGGTATCCATGCCGTCTATGATTGATACATTTATATTTGAAGTTGATTTCTTCACTTATAGTAATAATAAAATGATTTGTTTTAAAACGCACCAAGCATATTTTGCGATTATATGGTAAAACTCTATCCTCCGGCTTGCGTTGCATTGTGTGATGGGACCTAAGTCTTATAATAGCTTCATTTTTCTTTAATTAGCATTGTGATGTTTGTTTTATGCACTGGTATTCTTGGGGTTAAACTTGTTCCGTGTTATACGGCGTGGTCCCTTGATTTACCTAACTTTAAAATAAAGATTAATAACTGTTTTAGTTCTCAAACCAGTCCCATGACTGACTCAAAGTTTATTGTTTTAACCTAAACTCTGGGTGTCCATATTTTCCGCATGGGTAGCTAGTAGTTTTGGTTTTCGTAGATATTTCTTTTCCTAGGATCTTGGATTACAACTAGAGCTATGTTCGGAAAGCATTGTATCTGTCTACTTCTTTCAGTTGTGTCAGTTGATTTATTTTCGCTATGCAATCAATTTATACATTTTATTTCCGCTGCTATGTATATTAATCTCTGATATTTTTCTGTGTATTATTTATTCATGCTCTGTTATATTCTTGAACTTTGATGTGAATTGCTGTAATAGCAATGAAATGTTCTTCTGTTCGTGTTTTTATTTGTCATGTTCTCAATTCAATCTAGGCTTTCCCACAAGGGGGGTTTAGGTCGTCTCAGTGTGGTATCGGAGCTTTGGTTTACAGAGCTTGAGAACAAGACACAATAGAACCGAACAAAAGAATTCATCAGAGATTGGATTAGTAATTTCCAATAAGAGTAACTCGTTAGAGATAAGATCATTAGTATCCTAAAACGATTTTGAAGAGTGTTATCTATTAAAAACAAATTTAATTTTGAAAATTATATTATATTATACATGTTTGAGTATTTTTTTTAAAATTGATTTTAGACTATCGGGTATAACGAGACTTTTCATATATGTATGATCCATGTCTATTTGAAGTCTCAAATATACTGGACAGATATAGAATCACACTCTAGTCGCCCGGAGATGATTCTTATGATCGCTATAGCATCATCAGCCTGTATGTTCGAGTTTCGATAGTGAGATATCTATATATTTCCAATCGGCTGGTGTAAGAACCAAAACTTAGATACAGTTTATTGTTTGTGATTTAACACTAGAAATACGATTTTGACCATATGTAAAAGTTATATATTTGTAAAGCTAATCAAATAATCGATTGCTGGTTGTGATGTGTGATTATTAGCATAACTAATAAAATTATTGGAACAATAAAATCAATATATGAATGAAAGGTAAATTTAGCCAAATCGAATCGAATTTTGAACTTAATTGAAAATTGATTAGCATTTCATATATATATATATATATATACATGTGTATATACTGAACAGGTCATAGCAGGGAAGCTAAGAAGAGGAATAAAATTGTATGCCCGACAAATAGGTACATATTTACTGTATTTCTTGGGTTTTGATGATTTTATAAGCCGATTGGCTAGCCACTTGGCTTTTTCTTTTGGATTGATGATGGCCCTGTGAGGCAAGTTGCGGTTTTAAATATCAACCCGTACAAAGGAGGTTATGGCGAAATTTTTCGAAAATTTAGGGTGTTAGCCAAATTTTTGAGAAATTAGAAAATTATTTAAAACTGAAAAGCTAAAGAATGAAAGTTAAGTTGGTTGGTTAAACAAATTTCAGCTCCATTCCTTTTCGAGGACGAAAAGATTTTAAGCAGGGGAGATTGTAACAACCCGGATTTTCAAAACAATTTAAATTTTTTATTTTGTCTATTTTAATGGATTTTGGATATCTAAAATGATTTATTTTAAATAATAATGACTAAAAATTTATTTTAAATGAAGTTAGAATGAATAAATTTATATTAATTATTAAACGAACTCGAAATGGTGCGGTAGTTTCAAAATTCAATTTTAAATTTCAAATGAATGTACAGAATTCAAAATAAGTTGGATTTTAGTAAAACCCGAAATATTTGAATATGTTTAATTATATCTTTCTAACGAATGTGAAAAATCCAGATTTCATAAAAAGAATTGAAAGTTATGTCTAGTTTAAAATTTAAAATAGTCGCTACGGAATTTAATATATATATATACATATATATAGCCTTTAAAAATAGCCATTTGTTAAACGCGTTTTCGACGAAACCACTTTTCTTGGATCCAGACACTACAACAAAAAGACCCTATTACAACGGTGGAACACCGTTGTAAAATACATTTTACAACGGTGGGGCAACCGTCGTGTATTAAGAAGTTGTAATGGACTAAAAAATTTTACAACTTTTTTGCACCGTTGCGACACCGTTGTGAAATGTATATTTTACAACTGTTTACCACCGTTGTAGTAATACATATTACAACATATTTCCACTGTTGTAGTAATACATATTACAACTTTTTTCCACTGTTGTAGTAATTCCTACTGCAATTGTTATGTATCGTTAAGGCACTGTATTTTTTACAAACGTTTTTGTCAGTTATAATACACTTTACTACAACTATAGTTGAATACATTATGCAAAAGCTGGATAAACAAAAAAAATATAAATTCAAAACATCGGTTTCCATTATATAAAAACGGCTACAACTTTATATTCAAAATACAAAACTAAAGAATCATACATAATACATACTGTACCAATGCCTCATCCCCTATGTTTCATTCAATGATTGTTCGTGTTCCACATCACACAATTCAACTCATGCCCTTTCTACACCTATAATCCCATCGGTTGCTTGGCTACTCCATCTTCAGCACCACAAGATCCGCCATCTCAGACACAAAAAAGCACCACAGATTTCATCAATCATCCCATCGGCTGCTTGGCTACTCCATCTTAAACCCACTTGTATCATAAGAACATCACCGCACATCCTTTAAATAAAATAAATCAGTAAGGGGTTAAATAATTAATAACAATTAGTGATCAAATAACTTCAGTTCAATGAAGTTGAAGGGCCTACCTAAGATAATTGATCTTTACATCAGGACTTTGGTGTTGAACATTTGTGAGTGACAATGTGATGCATTTATATTGTCCTTCTCATCGTCAGCCTATACCATTTCCAACACACTTGGATTACATTTCTCAATCCCCCTCTCTAAACTATGATAGTTAATACTATAGTCTGCATGTATATAGTCATCAATTTCAGATTGTTAACAGTTCTCAATCCCTTACCCATTCATGACCACATCATTTTCATCCATAGCACACTCCACTTGCTTTCGTTAAATCACTCTTTCAAAATCTATAGTCCCTAGCATTTGGAAATGATTTGTCAAACATGACGACTACCAAAATGAACCTAAATAACCAGGTCTGGATTGCAATATGGTTTAGTCAGAAAAAGAGTATAAGAGGGAAAAAACATAATAGAGGAGGAAATATTTATTTGCAAATGAAGATGGTGAATGTATATGTATGTTTAGGATACAAACATGCACTGTCCTGACTCGTGATACTGACATAGTGGGTAGGGCTAAACACCTCTGATTTAATCTGGACATTTACAATCATTAGACGTGTTCATTTTATTTAAGACAATGAGTAATCAACTAAAACCTATTTACATATGGATTCAGATAAGAAGCTTACTCAAACTGAATTTGATGCAAGATTGACACCCATCATTTTCAGCAACAACATTTAGGATTGCAACAAGAAGTTACAAAGAGCGAGCATGATCAGCAACACTGTCAATCGAGCTTGTGGCATTAGCATCACCAGCCAATGATTCAAGCTCGTTTTCAGAAGATAATCCACCAGCCACAATAGCAAAAATGTCATATTCACACTGTCTAATTGCATCACCCAATCCAAACCCTAAATCTAATACACAAAACTGATTCTCACCAAAAACCCCTAAATCAAAAACGGCATCCAAATAGAAAAAACGAATTTACCAAATACCCAAAAACTAGAAACCCATAAAACCTGGTCTTCGACTTTGACCTCGCTGAACCCATTCATGCTGCATTAGATCTATAAATAAGGTGAGTTCTCCGATTTAGATCTGATTTAGACCTAGGTAAAAGAGTTTAAGTGAATTCAGCTTGAAGAGTATATGTGAATTCTGTGACGAGAAACGAAACAAGAAGCAGAAGTCACATGGAAACCATGGTAAGATTTTTGTTCCAAGGCAAATCAAAAACGACGCGAAGTACAAAAAATCAAAAAGGGATAATTGAAGTGGTTTAGGATGGTCTGAGAAAAATTGCGAAGATGAAAAATAGTGAAGTAGAATGTATACCAACAGAAAGGGCGTAATTTGGTTAGGAGCCAAAATTTTGGGGAATCGCGCCGAAAAGTTTGGGCGATGGAGCCAAAAGTTTTGAGTGGAGCCAAACGTTCAATTGGTTAAACCAAGAAAGTTGCTGAAGATTCACGGCTGACGTTCAAGATTTGGGTTTGGAGCTCAAGGAAACTTTGGTTTTGAAGCCAAGGAAAAAAATAGTGAATTATTTATAAACTATTAATTACTAATGAAATGTATAACATTCAATATCTATTAATTGATTATCAATTACAAATTAGTTATAATTATTAGTTACTAATTATCAAAATAAAGACTAATTATTAATTACTAATTACCAAAAATAAATTACTAAATATTAAATATTAAATATTACTTCTTGATTATTACTTCTTAATTATTAATATTATTGATTATTTCCTGATAATTAGTAATTAAAAATTAATTGTTAATTATACTAACTAATATTAATTATTAATTATACTAATTATTAATATTGAAAATAGTCATCTATTATTTGAAATTAATTAGTATATATTAGTTATTACAACAGACAAAAAGGAAAAGTTGTGATATATATGTTTATTACAACAGTGATTTTTTCACAGTTGTAAAAAAACATTTATTACAACAGTGCGTTTTGCACAGTTGTAAAAAAGCATTTATTACAACTGTGCTTTTCGCACTGTTGTAAAATTAAAGTTGTAATATGGTGTTTTTGTTGTAGTGAGAATGTCAAATTATTGCTAGGTTTCAAATTTCATAATTTTTGGATTTAATATATGAGCATGGTGAATGTAAACCTGTTTTGATAGTTTCAGTTTGAATTGGATCAACCAGAAAATGACCATTTTTCGAACGGTCTCTAAATTCGACGAAATTAGTTTTGTTAGGACCTTAATGTCACAATATAGCTAGATTTATTTTTCTGTAATTTTTGGAGTCAGTATGTGACCCTGGTATATTGAAATGTATGTTTAAATTTAATATATATTGATTTATAGTTTAATTTAAAGAAAAACTAATCAAAATTATAGAATTGGATTACGAAACATATTCCATTATGTCCGGAATAAGGGTATTTAGCTAGGAGCGATAGTCATTTGGTGTAATTTGGAGTTCAGATGTGAAAATTTATAATAAAGTAGTTAATAGAATTAAATAATATTAAAAAAATTCTATAAAAGGCTAAAAATCTTAAACCCTAGCCCATATTAGACAAGCCGCCGCTTATTCATATCGATGGCCAAACTCATCCAAATTTTAATCCTTAATCACTTACCATCTACACCGAATTAACCTATGATTCTAAAACAAAAATGGAAGAGTAATCTAAGGTCTTTAATTTCATACGGTAGAGATCGAAATTAGTGAAGTATTTTTTTGCAAATTTTGGGGTCAAGGGTTCGCATCCTTTACTAATGCGTACGGGGGGTCGAGCTCCGCCAATTTCTAGGTGAAGGACGATGATGGACACGGTTATGAGGCGGCAGCGATAGATCGGGGTCAGAGGCTTGGGATTGCGTGCGGCGGTGGTGAAAATTATCACGTGAATGGGCGTTGGTTCACAGACAACGAAGAAGATAAGAGGAGCGGATTTTTTATTTGAGGGTAATTATGGAATAAGAGTGAAATTAATTATATTAATTAAATTCTAATTACCTTGTACTGTAATTAACGTTTATACCGCTGTAACTTCTTCAAACAAAAACGGAATCGAGCAAACAAGGGTGCGTTGGAATCGTCTCAACACGAACTACATTATGGAACAGACTAGAACAGGAAAGGAGGCGGTTGGGGTTTTTGATATAATTAAACTCTAGTTCAATTATATTAAAACAATCGTTTTAATAACGATTTCTATCCAGTCAATGTGAGAATTTCTTCTCACTCAATTTATTTTACAGTTATTATATAATAGGTTGCAGACAGAGCTTAGTAGCTCCCAACACTATTTTATTTACAAACCAGTTGATTGTTTGTTTGGATTGTGATTGGGATTGTTATTGTATGATATTGTTGTATATATAAAATTATTTATATAAACTATATATAAAAATTATCATGAAATGAAAATAAAATAAATATTCATTTTCAAATCAGACTGTTTGTTTATGTACGCTTATGTATCTGATATTGATTGGGATGATAAATTTTACACATCGCCCAACTGCACAAATAATAATCAGTATTTGTTGTTTGAAAACCCCGCACGGGTATTGGGATGATATTTGACATACACTGATCCCAATAATTAAGGGTATGTCAAACGATGGGTTGACAGACTGTATAAGCGTTATTTATTATTTTAATGCTTATACAGTTGTAAAATGCACTCTGGATGTTGTATGAATTTTTAATGATTGTTTATCATTATTGTCGTATGCATGCGATGTATGAAATCCATATAACTGAAATTATATGGTAATTGATTGAGTCTAATTCCAGTTCAGAATTAATGAATATTTTAAAATAACAATATTTTAAAATAATATTCAGTAAATATTGAAATGTTAAGTTGTGTTAAGTAGTTAAACGCCATTTTAACACGAACGGGATTTTTTTATTGATTTTATTCATTTTATAATAAATATCGAAAAGTGATTTCAAAAATCTGATATTTTGAAAATATTATCATTTTAATATAATAATGATATAGAAAATACAATTTTGATTTAAAATTGAAATGAAGTGTAAATCGTTTTAAAATGAATTTAAAACGAATTTATAATGGAATATTCAATTTTGATTTAAATTTGAAAATGAAATTGATTTTTTTTTAAAATGAATTTAAAACGAATTTATAATGGAATATTCAATTTTGATTTAAATTTGAAAATGAAATTGAAATCGTTTTAAAATGAATTAAAACGAATTTATAATGGAATATTCAATTTTGATTTAAGTTTGAAAATGAAATTAATATCGTTTTAAAATGAAATTAAAATCATTGTAAAATAAATTTAAAACGAATTTATAATGGAATATTAAATTTTGATTTAAATATGAAAATGAAATTGAAATCGTTTTAAAATGAATTTAAAATGAATTTATAAACGAATTTGTAAAATACGATTTAAATGGAAATCGGCGAAATATATATTATATATATAATGGCCTGAATAGAACGTGCCACGCAACGACCGTTCGTGAATTTCGACCATTAACTTCAAATTGATTTTACAGGAGATCCGACCGTCGGATTCTCCTAAAACCAGAACCGTTGGGTTCATATCCAAAAGGGTTTTCCAATGAATACAAGAGATTTGAAATATAATGGTTGGATTTTAAACTATGTCCAAATCAGTTTTGGAAAAGATCGCTATGGATGCAGTTCGGTGGCCATTATTTAAAACCGACTGTACGTGCAATATTAAAATTATTAAAAATATGGGAAAATTATGTAAAATCATAATAAATGATTTGGAAATATTTTAGATGAAAAAAATCCAGTTTTGAAAAGATAAAAATATATTTTTATAGAAATGAACTAATTATTAACTAGAATTATATTTTAATTATTTTTAGAAATAAATAAATTGGATTTGAAAATGGTTTTAAACTAACCAGAATTTTCCAAAGAATAAATTGGAATGGATTCAGAATGGAAATAATCTTTGGAATATTTCGATATTAGATTTCGTGATTATACGGATATTGCTGAGGAATTTAGAGGATATATATATATCGTTATTCCCAATACGATATTTGTTGGTTTCAGAATTTGATATTGAATATAAGCCGATATAATTTCTATTCAGAGCCTTGTACTTGATATCAATTTGGATTTTGGGTTTATCATGAATGGTGTCTTCATTAACACTGTTCTTGAACCCAGTTGAGAAAATGATAAATCTTTAAATTAAGATTTAGTGAAGTTTTCCAATTAATTAATATTCAATTGGAACTGAATAAAAGAATTGGATTTTTGGGTTTATCATGAACGGTGTTGTAAATAACACTTGTTCTTTAACCCAATTAATAGTGAAGAATATGATTTGGAATTTATAATCTTTTAATTAAGATTTATGGAATTTTCCAAAGTAAAGATTTCCAATTTAATATATTATATTGTAATGGAATGGAATTTGATTTGGTGATAATCAAAGTGAGCTTCTGTGGAGGAAGACTGTTAATATATATGGAATTTAGAAGGCTTCATCGTTATTCCATTTATACTATTAGTCGGACACGGAAATTTATATCGATTATATATATTGATCTGTTTTCCGTGATGATTCCATAATTAATGGAATTTGTTTTTAGGTTTATTGTGAACTGTGTTTTTAATGACACTAGTTCTTTAACCCAGTTAAAGACAAGATTACATGTCTAACATTGTATTTCGAACTGTATTTGTTGATCTCTACTAAATATATATCTGTTTGGTGGCGGAGAATTTATTCTCTTGCTTAACACCCTTCTCTGAGACGTACGTGCTTAGAGGTTATATATTGGCATAAATCAGTGGTACGGTGTAAAATGATGATGTTGCATGTTTGTGTTTCCAAAGTAAAATAATCATTAATAATGATTTTTCGGAAGATTAAAACTAAGTGGAGTTTTAATGAATCTTTAATTAGATTGAACTTGAATGTGATATTCAAATGATCAAATCTGGGAAATGATCGAGAATGAAGTATCACAAGTTTTGCTCCAAGCGATAGTTAATTCTTTAATTAGATTTGAACGTGAAATGACAAATAATTTTTACTTATAACACCATGGTGTAAGATATGGAGTATTACTAGTTTTTCTCCATGGGATGAATAGGTTGGACTAGGAAAATAAACAAATGATTACTTCGGTAAGGTTCGCTAATCCCGACTAGTTTGGAAAACCTTAATTTGGTTTAAACTATGTAAAGAATATATGAATAAAAGAATATTATGGATTGTAATGAGGCGTATGATGTGTTGTTATAGCACTTGATTATAAGATATGCGAGTTATCCGGAAAGACTGGGTTTAACCCATTCTGAATAATTGATACGACGAAAAGTTGAAGAGATTGAAAACGGTGCAAGACCGACGATCTTCACATCGAATGGATGGGTTACTACTGATGCCCATGATTGGAGTAGCTACCTTAAAGGGGCTACATTGGTAGCCATCCAGACGTATTTGTTGATTGTTTGGATATGCGAGGGCCTCTCTCTTGTATTGGACATACGGAACGAGGAATAAAGTACCTCCGATTTCGTTCAGACCTAAAACGGACTTGTAATTGGATGGTGTGTCTGACATTGTATTCCTTTATACTGTATTCGTTGATCTCTGCTAAATATATATCTGTTTGGTAGCGGAGAATTTATCCTCTTACTTAACATCCTTATCTGAGACGTACGAGCTCAGAGGTTATATATTGGCAGAAATCAGTGGTAAGGTATGGATTGATAGTGTGGCATGCTGAGATGCAGTGATCCAAACTTTGGTTGAAAAGAAAAATTTGGTGGATGATGATCAAAGCATAGCTTTAATTAGCATAGCTTTGTGTAGCATTAATTCGCAAGCCTCACACATCGTTATGATAATGAACTAATGGTTAGATCAGTATACTTTTGATATGAGGATGGATTCAGTCGACCGAGATGAGCTGAATGTGGTCGCTCCATGCTCAAAGGGATAGGGCACACCCCCCGATTCCCAGAAGGATAAAGTAAGCGGCGTTTTCTCATACACGGGACGTAAGTCGCGGAGATACTCGATACCTTGGATATAGTGCAGATGTGCATTACGGTGTTTTCTCATGCCTGGGATGTAAGCCATTGAGTATTGCATTATGCGATCGATCTTTCGAATCAGGAGCCATCATGAAGGAAATCCAAACTTCCAATACCGCATTGTGCGGTTTTAATTGTAAACCTATGTATGGCGACATGATATATGGTACCATGTCGTCTATGATTGATACATTTATATTTGAAGTTGATTTCTTCACTTATAGTAATAATAAAATGATTTGTTTTAAAACGCACCAAGCATATTTGGCAATTATAAGGTAAAACTCTATCCTCCCGCTTGCGTTGCATTGTGTGATGGGACCTGATCTTATAATAGCTTCATTTTTCTTTAATTAGTATTGCGATGTTTGTTTTATGCACTAGTACTCTTGGGGTTAAACCCGTTCTGTGTTATAAGGCGTGGTCCCTTGATTTACCTAACTTTAAAATAAAGATTAATAATTGTTTTAGTTCTCAAACCAGTCCTATGACTGACTCGGAGTTTATTGTTTAAACTAAACTCTGGGTGCACATATTTTCCACATGGGTTGCTAGTAGTTTTTGTTTTCGTAGATATTTCTTTTCCTAGGATCCTGGATTACAACTGGAGCTATGTTCGGAAAGCTTTGCATCCGTCTATTTCTTTCAGTTGTGTCAGATGATTTATTTCTGCTATGCAATCAATTTATACTTTTTTTTTCCACTGCTATGTATTTTAGTCTCTGATATTTTCTATGTATTATTTATTCATGCTCTGTTATATTCTTGAACTTTGATGTAAATGTTGTAATAGCAATGAAATGTTCTATTGTTCGTGTTCTGATTTGTCATGTTCTCAATTCAATTTGGGCTTTCCTACAAGGGGGGTTTGGGTTGTCTCAGCGTGGTATCGGAGCTTTGGTTTACAGAGCTCGAGAACAAGACACATTAGAACTGAACGAAAGAATTCATTAGAGATTGGATTAGTAATATCCAATAAGAGTACCTTGTTAGAGATAGGATTAGTAGTATCCTAGAATGAGTTTGAAGAGTGTTATTTATTAAAAACAAATTTAATTTTGAAAATTATATTACATTATACGTATTTGAGTATTTTATTTTAAATTGATTTTGGACTATCGGGTATAACGAGATTTTTCATATTAGCATAACTAATAAAAATATTGGAACGATAAAATGAATATGCGAATAAAGGTAAATTTAGCCAAATCGAATTGAATTTTGAACTGAATTGAAAATTGATTAGAAACACATATGTACATGTGTATATACTGAACAGGTCATAGCAGGGTAGCTAAGAAGAAGAATAAAATTGTATGCCCGACAAATAGGTACATATTTACTGTATTTCTTGGGTTTTGATGATTTTATGAGCCGATTTGCTAGCCACTTGGATTTTTCTTTTTCTTTTGAATTGATGAGGGCCCTGTGAGGCAAGTTGCGGTTTTAAATATCAACCCGTATAAAGGAGGTTATGGCGAAATTTTTCGAAAATTTTGGGTGTAGCCAAATTTTTGAGAAATTAGAAAATTCTTAGAAACTAAAAAGTTGAAGAATGAAAGCCAGAATGAAAGTTGAGTTGGTTGGTTAAACAACTTTTAGCTCCGTTCTTTTTCGAGGACGAAAATATTTTAAGTGGGGGAGAATGTAACAACTCGGATTTTCAGAACAATTTAAAATTTTTATTTTGTCTATTTTGATTTTGGATATTTAAAATGATTTATTTTAAATAATAACGACTAAAAATTTATTTTAAATGAAGTTAAAATGAATAAATTTATATTAATTATTAAACGAACTCGAAATGGTGCGGTACTTTCAAAATTCGATTTTAAATTTCAAATGAATGTACAAAATTCAAAATAAATCGGAATTCAGTAAAACCAGAAATATTTGAATCTATTTGATTATATCTTTCTAACAAATGTGAAAAATCCAGATTTCATAACGAGAATTGAAAGTTAAGTCCAGTTTAAAGTTTAAAATAGTCGCTACGGAATTTTATATATATAGCCTTTAAAATTAACCATTTTGTAAACGTTTTTTCGACAAAACCACATTTGTTGGATTCGGAATGTCAAATTATTGCTAGGTTTCGAATTCCATAATTTTTAAATTTAATATGTGAGTGTGGTGAATGTAAACGTGTTTTGACAGTTTCAGTTTGAATTGGATCGACCAGAAAATGACCAATTTTTAAACGGTCTCCAAATTCGACGAAATTAGTTTTGTTAGGACCTTATCGTCACGACATAGCTAGATTTATTTTTCTATAATTTTTTGAGCCAGTATGTGGCCCCGGTAAATTAAAATGTACGTTTAAATCTAATATATATTGATTTATATTTTAATTAAAGAAAAACTAATCGAAATGATAGAATTGGCTTACAAAAAATATCCCATTGTGTTTGAAATAGGGGCATTTAGCTAGGGGCGATAGTCATTGGGTTTAGTTTAGAGTTCAGACGTGAAAATTTATAATAAAGTAGTTAATAGAATTAAACAATATTAAAAAAATTCTATAAAAGACTAAAAATCTAAAACCCTAGCTCATATCAGACAAGCCGCCGCTTATTCATATCGATGGCCAAACTCATCCGAATTTTAATCCCAAATCTCTTACCATCTACATGGAATTAACCCATGATTCTAAAATGAAAATGGAAGAGTAAACTAAGATCTTTAATTTCATACGGTAGAGATCGAAATTAGTGAAGTATTTTTTGCAAATTTTGGGATCAAAGGTCAACGGTTCGCACACCGTTTCTAATGCGTATGGGGGTCCGAGCTCTGCTAGTTTCTGGGTGAAGGACGACTATGGACATGACAATGAGGCGGCGGCGATGGATCGGGGTCAGAGGCTTGGGATTGCGTGCGGCGGTGGTGGAAATTATCGCGTGAATGGGTTCTTTGGTTCATAGGCAACGAAGAAGATAAGAGGAGCGGGTTTTTTTGTATGAGGGTAATTATAGAATAAGAGTGAATTAATTTTCTAATTACCTTGTATTATAATTAACGTTTATACTGTTGTTACTTCTTCAAATGGAAACAGAATCGCGCGAACAAGGGTGCGTTGGAATCGTCTCAACGCGAACTATATTATGGAACATACCAAAACAAGAAAGGAAGCTGTTGGGATTTTTGATATATTATACTAAAACAATCGTTTTAATAGCGATAACTATCCAGTCAATGTGAGAATTTTCTCTCATTCGATTTATTTTACAGTTATTATATAATAGGTTGCCGACGGAGCTTAGTAGCTCTCGGCACTATTTTATTTCTACAAACTAGTTGATTGTTTGTTTGGATTATGATTGGGATTGTTATTGTTTGATATTGTTGTATATATAAAATTATTTATATAAACTGTATATAAAAATTATCATGAAATGAAAATAAAATAAATATTTTTTTACAAATCGGACGGTTTGTTTATGTACACTTATTTGTTTGATATTGATTGGGACGATAAATTTTACACATCGCCCAACTGCACAAATAATCATCAGTATTTGTTGTTTGAAAACCCCACACATGTATTGGGATGATATTTGACATACACTAATCCCAATAATGAGTGGTATGTCAAACGATGGGTTGACAGACTGTATAAGCGTTATTTATTTATTTTAATGCTTATACAGTTGTATATGCACTCTGGATGTTGTATGAATTTTTGATGATTGTTTATCATTATTGTTGTATACATGCGATGTACGAAATCCATATAACTAAAATTATATGGTAATTGATTGAGTCTGTTTCCAGTTCAGAATTAACGAATATTTTAAGATAGTGAATATTTTAAAATAAAGAATATTTTAAAATAATATTTAGTAAATATTGAAATGTGAAGGCGTGTTAAGTAGTTAAATGCCATTTTAACACAAACTGGATTTTTTGTCGATTTTATTCATTTTATAATGAATATCGAAAAGTGATTTCAAAGTCTGATAATTTGAAAATATTATCATTTTAATAATATAATGATATAGTATATTCAATTTTGATTTAAAATTGAAATGACGTGTAAATCGTTTTAAAATGAATTTATAATGGAATATTCAATTTTGATTTAAATTTGAAAATGAAATTGAAATCGTTTTAAAATGAATATAAAATGAATTTATAATGGAATTTTCAATTTTGATTTAAATTCGAAAATGAAATTGTAATCATTTTAAAATGAATTTAAAACTAATTTATAATGGAGTATTCAGTTTTGATTTAAATTTGAAAATGAAATTGAAATCGTTTTAAAATGAATTAAAAATGAATATATAATGGTATATTCAATTTTGATTTAAATTTGAAAATGAAATCGTTTCAAAATGAATTTAAAACGAATTTATAATGGAATTTTCAATTTTGATTTGAATTTGAAAATGAAATTGAAATCGTTTTAAAATGAATTTGAAACGAAATTATAAACGAATTCATTAAATACGATTTAGATGGAAATCGACGAAATATATATAATATATATTATATATATAATGGCCTGAATAGAATGTGCCATGTAGCGACCGTACGCGAATTCCGACCATTAACTTCAAATTGATGTTACGGGTGATCCGGCCGTGGGATTCTCCTAAAACCAGAACCGTTGGGTTCGTATCGAAAAGAAATTTCTAATGAATACAAGAGATTTGAAATCTAATGGATGGATTTTAAGATATGTCTAAATCAATTTTGGAAAACGTCGCTATGGATGCAGTTCGGTGGCCATTGTTGGAAACCGACTGTCTGAGCGATATTAAAATTATTAAAAATATGGAAAAAATATGTAAAATCATAATAAATGATTTGGAAAGATTTTGGATGAAAAATTCCAGTTTTGAAAAGAGATAAATATATTTTTATCGAAACGAACTAGTTAATAACTAGAATAATAATTTAACTATTTTTAGAAATAAATACATTGGATTTGAAAATGGTTTTAAAATAACCAGAATTTTCCAAAGAATAAATTGGAACGGATTCAGAATGGATCTTCGGAATATTTCGATATTGGATTTCGTGATTATACGGATATGGTTGAGGAATTTAGAAGATATATGTATATATCGTTATTCCCAATACGATATTTGTTAGTTTCAGAATTTGATATTGAATATAAGCCGATATAATTTCTATTCCGAGCCTTGTATTTGCTAACAAATTGGATTTTGGGTTTGTCGTGAACGGTGTCTTCATTAACGTTGTTCTTAAACCCAGTTGAGAAAAGGATAAATCTTTAAATTAAGATTTAGTGAAGTTTTGCAATTAATTAATATTCAATTGGAATAGAATAAAAGAATTGGATTTTTGGGTTTATCGTGAACGATATTTTAAATAATACTTGTTCTTTAACCCAATTAACAGTGAAGAATATGATTTGGAATTTATAATCTTTTAATTAAGATTTATGGAATTTTCCAAAGTAAAGATTTCCAATTTAATATATTAAATTGGAACAGAATGGAATTCGATTTGGTGATAATCGAAGTGAGCTTCTGTGGAAGAAAACTGTTAATATATATGGAATTTAAAAGGCTTCGTCGTTATTCCATTTATATTATTAATCGGACGTGGAAATTTATATCGATCATATATATATATATATATATATATATATATATATATATATATATATATATATATATATATATTGATCTATTTTCCGTGAAGATTCCATGATTAATGGAATGTGATTTTGGGTTTATTGTGAACTGTGTTTTAAATGACATTGGTTCTTTAACCCACTTAAAGACAGGATTACATGTCTAACATTGTATTTCGAACTGTATTTATTGATCTCTGCTAAATATATATCTGTTTGGTGGTAGAGAATTTATTCTCATGCTTAACACCCTTCTCTGAGACGTACGAGCTTAGAGGTTATATACTATCAGTAGTACGGTGTAGATTGTCGATGTTGCATGTTTGTGTTTCCAAAGTTAAATAATCATTAATAATGATTTTTGGGAAAATTAAAACTAAGTAGAGTTTTAATGAATCTTTAGTTAGATTGAACGTGAATGTGATAATTCAAATTATCAAATTTGGGAAATGATCGGGAATGGAGTATCACCAGTTTAGCTCCAAGTGATAGTTAAATCTTTAATTAGATTTGTAGATTTGAACGTGAAATGGTAATTAATTTTTATCGATAACACTATGGTGTTAGATATTGTAACAACCCGCATTCTACGCATCGCAAGATCGTAGAATATTTCTTTCTTTCACATACGATGTCGTATGGTCATGTAACTTTGGGAGACGATTATTGGGGTCATTTCCCATGTCCATGATTTTTCTCGATTTTTAAAAGACCATTTTGCCCCTAGATGGTACTGTTTTGGCCATAACTTTTGACTGGAAAGGAATTTTGACCTGAAACCACTTCCATTAGATTTGTTTGATTGTTTACAATTCCGTAGAGTGGTCACATTAGCCAAACGGACTTACCGTTTGGGAAATATGGCTGAAACAAGTTTCAGATAGTGAAAAACAACTTAATTGGGCTTAACTGGGTGATTAACAGCTAGGCCCAATGGGGAATTTCGGGATTAGGGTTATGAGGAGGCTGAAATCTATAGGAGAACGATCTTATTTTCATTTTTTCAGCTGCCACTTTCATTCTTGAAACCCTAACAATGGCCTCCAACACCCAAATCAACTTCTAATCACTTTTTAAACAAGTTTTGGCTTAATCTACATCAAATCAAAAAAGATCTTCACCAAATCAGTATTAGAGCTGTTGTTAGACATCAGTATTCGCCCAAATCAGCGAGGTTTCAGTTTTGAAAATTTCATTTGTGGCCAAGGTGAGTGATTAGCATTGTTTTGACACTAATTATAGTTAATTAAGGGTAATTAGTGAAGATTAGCGAATTTATACATTAATAAATTCTGGAAAAAAATTTATAAATTCGAAAATAATGTTTTAGACCTCTGTTAGAAATTTGGTTTGATTTGGTTAAGTTTTACTAATCATATCATTAGTTTTGCCTAAACATGTTTAAGGGAAAATATGGGTTCTTGGGTATATTTGATCCGTTTTGACATGTTAATTCATTGTTTTGGTGTTTGTGGTTAGTTTGCTATGTTGCTATGACTGTTTGGAATGATTTGTAGTTGTTTAGAAAAGTTAGATTGGTCGAAAATGTCGTCGAATGGCGTAAACAAGTCGCTGGAAAAACCTACAGGAAAATGTGTAGGGTTTCGGATCGGATCGGGATAAGGGGCTCGGATCGGATGGTGAACTGGGCAGAGAAACCGAACTGGATCGGAACCTCGCACTAGAGGAGAATTGGCAAGAAGGAAGGCCACTGGCTTAGGATTGGAGTTGGGCAGGGGATCGGATTGGAAGCAAGGGCGTAGGGAGCGGATTGGAAGCAAGAGTGTAGGGAGCGGATTGGAAGCAATAGTGTAGGGATCGGATCGGAGAACCAAATTTGGAGCTGGGATCGGAGCGAAGCACCGGATCGGATCGGGACATCCAGGAGAGAGAAACCACCGAACCGAACCGCATCCAGAGGTATACTATGAAGCATTACACCGAACTGGGTTATATGTATATATCCGAAACGAACCGAATTCAGGACCACTTCTACGCGACGACTCTTTTGAAGACCAACTCCAATTCGACCAAAACCCGAGATGCAAAGGAAGCCCAAATGAGAGCTTTGACTCAGGATCCAGTTGGGAACCAATGAGTGGGCTTCATGAGTTGGGCTTTGCTGCGGGACGTGTGCTAAGGGGTTGTCGATGTCTGTAACTTTGAATCACTAAGTGTAGGGAGTACGTGAACGGATTCAGGGCCACAATGGCCTAGGTACGACTAAAGGGCTATAGACCCAATGAAGTGGGGTCATTTGTAAAGATTGGTCATGACTCCATGTGGTAAGCTTGGTAGTAGCAGTAGTTGTACAAGTGGAACTCCGTCACTACTTCGATGGGTCTAGTGATTGGCAGTGGTGGACATCGTATGCTTTACGCACTGAGTGAGAGATGTGAGGATGGTTGTTATGGTTGACTTGTTTGCCATCATTATGACATGCACACCCCCCAACCCCGTTATCTTTACACCATATGTTCAGTGGCACCTTAGAGTATTGTTCGGTATGTAGTGCTAACTCTTTGGTCGCAGGTCCAGGTTCAGGTATGGTTTAGTATACCTGTTATTGTTCTGTTTAGCTGCTTATCGCTCATACCAAACTTTTTTTCTGACCCAGAGTTTTATGTCTCCTCTTATTACTTTGGGTGCTCTCACGAGCAGACTAGAGACAGGTTAGTTGGGTATGCACGGGTAGCTGATCCGGAGACGAGCAGGAGGCTTTCACATATGATACATATAGTATTCTCCCTGTGTTATTGAAGATCACTGCTTGGGCATTAGTAGTGCATCTTCTACTTTAGCTTTCTTTTGTTTTGGAAACAGTAATTTGGGAAGTTGTAATAAGCTGTATTTGAATTTTCGCTGCTATGTTGGTTTAGTTTTCAGCTTGCACACTGTCTTGCCTGTTTTATGTCAAGATTATGTTATTATTATATTTTGTTCCATGCGCTGTGAGACATTCTACAGGTTTCTTTGTTAGTTCCTTCATCTTATTTCCTTTCTTTGGCGACCGTTCCATGCTAGTCGGGCATGTGTACAACGCGCTATCGAGCAAAATGTCGACTGGTGCGGGGCGCGCCGTCACACTTGGTATCAGAGCTCTATTTTGCGTAGTTAACCTAGGGACGTTACCAGGGAGAGATAGGATACGTATATGAGAGCGCGTATTTGTGATTATTTTGATTTTTAAAAGCTATATATATATACTATTAGTATAGCTAAGGATGATGTCGCACTGCACTAGCACCACTACGGAGATGGTTAATCGTTTTCTCTTTACAGATTGAACGATGAGCCGATACGCAAGAGGTGCCGATAGAGGAGCCAATAATGGGAATGCTGCTGACATAAGGACGATGTTTACTGACCACATGAGAGAGATGCTTAGGGATGTGCAGAGGGAAGCTCCCAATGGTGGTAATGGTGGTGGTCCAATAGTGCAGGCGCCTAGTGCCGATTTCGCCAAGCTGAACAAGGATTATACTAGTCTTGGTGGAAAGCCGTTCCACGGAACGGAGTCGGCCACGGATGTTCAGGATTGGTTGGATAGCTATGAGCGTATCTTCGAAGATTTGGGTATCGAGGATGCGATGAAGAGAAGGCTAGCATCCCGTCAGCTGCAAGGACGGGCAATGAATTGGTGGAATGCTATAAAAGCAGCTACTCCCGAAGATCAGATTACTTGGGATCAGTTTAAGGTACACTTTAGAGAGAAGTTCATTTCAGCTGCCCAGAAGTCAGTGTTTTTTAAGAGATTCTTGGAACTCAAGCAGAACGACAGAGCTGTCTCGGGGTATATTGCTGAATTCGACACTTTGTCGAAGTATGGGTTATCTCTTATTGATACTGCCGAGAAGAAGAACGAGAAGTTCATAACTGGTTTGGATCAGTACTTAGGGGAAAGGCTTATTAACCACATCGATGAGACGTTTGAATCTATTGTGGGGGAAAGCATTGAGGTCAGAGAGTCTTTACCCTAAGCCGAAGACTGAGGTTGCATCGACAGAGAGCCAAAACCACAAGCAAGTGGTGGAGGCAAGAGTAGTTCTCAGAATAAGAGGAAGCAGAACCAGAATAAGGATGGCCAGAAAAAGAATAAGAAAGATGTTGAGTGTTTCAGCTGTGGTAAGAAGGGCCATTATGCTAGTAATTGTCGGGCCAAGCCAGCGGATAGGAAGTGCTTCAACTGTGGCCAAGTGGGACATCATAAGGACAAGTGTCCGCAACTCCCTAAAGAAAAGCAGATGGTGAAAGCATATGCCCTTAATGCTATTCCTTTTTCGTCGAATGCCCCAACCGCGGTGGAGAAGGGAAAGAATGTCGTCATTCAAGGTATGCTTTCTGTTTATGATGTTCCTGTTAGAGTTTTGTTTGATACTGGAGCTTCCAGTTCTTTCATATCTAGTGACCTGGTAGATAGGTTAGGACTGGAACCCGAGATTGTCGATAGACCTTTAGTAGTAACGAATCCGATTGGTGGTTCAACTAACCTTAGCATGATTTGTCGTAATGTGGTCTTATCGAGTCATGGATGCATGTTTGTTTGTGATTGATTTGTTTTGGTCTTTACTAGGTTTGGCATTATTTTGGAAGTCGATTGGCTCCAAAGATACGGGGTGGTGGTAGACTGTGAGGGCTTTTTGGTGACAGCTAGAGCAGATGATGGGCAGAGGGTAGTGTTTGGTGGTCTGCCCGGTGATGGGTAATAGCTAGTTTTCTGAATTCCCTCGACATTCCGCATAGTGAGTTGTCAGGTTTGCCTGTGGTTGGCCAGTATCCGTACGTTTTCGAGGAAGTGACCGGGCTTCCACCACACCGAGAGATTGAGTTCCGTATTGATTTCGTGGAAGATGCCAGACCTATAGTGATGCCACTTTGTCGTATGGCACCAAGGGAGCAGCGAGTGCTCGGGGTGCAAGTCAGCGATCTTTTGAAGAAGGGATTTATCAGAAGGAGTGTTTCTGAATGGGGAGCAACAGTTGTGTTTGCTACCAAGGCAGATGGTTCCCTTCGTTTGTGTGTAGACTACCGCGAGTTGAATAAAGTGACGAGGAAGAACAAGTATCCTCTACCGCGGATAGATGATTTGTTTGATCAGTTGAGTGGCGCGAGATTATTTTCTCAGTTGGATCTCGCGATAGGTTTTCATCAGCTTAGAGTGGAAGCTGAGAGTATAGCTAAAATGACATTTCGGACGCCGTCTGGATTTTATGAGTGGTTGGTCATGCCATTCGGCTGACCAATGCCTCGGCATATTTTGTGGATCTTATGAATAGGGTATTCAGAGATCAGTTGAATAAGTTTGTCCTTATGTTCGTGGATTATATTTTGGTTTATTCGAGGACAGAGGAAGAACACAAGGAACATTTAAGAATAGTGATGGAGGTGTTGAGAAAACACCAATTGAAAGCAAAGTTTTCTAATTGTCACTTCTGGAGAAGGGAAGTGAGATTCTTGGGCCATGTTATTTCAGAGAATGGTATTGCTGTGGATCCTGCGAAGGTGGCTAAGGTACAAGATTGGTCTACGCCCAAGAATGCAACGGACATAAGAAGTTTCTTGGGATTAGCTGGATATTATCGTAAGTTTATCCAAGATTTCTCCAAGATAGCAGCACCGTTGACTCATTTCATCTAGGACGAAAAGTGCGAGAATGCATTCAAGATTCTAAAGGAAAAGTTGACGCGTGCACCAGTGTTAGTCATTCCTAAGGGGAATAAAGAGATGACGGTATACACGGATACCTATGGTACCGGACTAGGTGCTGTATCAATGCAAGGCGGTAGGGTTGTAACTTATGCAAGTCGGCAATTGAAACCGCACAAGAGAAGATACCCTACCCATGATTTGGAATTGGCAGCGATCGTGTTTGCGTTGAAGATGTGGAGACATTATCTCTTGGGAGAAAGATTCGAGTTGTTTACCGATCATAAATCGTTAAAATATCTCTTCTCTCAAAAGGATCTAAATCTCCGACATCAAAGATGGTTAGAATTCTTAGCTTCCTATGATTTCGTCATCGCATGTACACCAGGAAATGGCAATGCGGTGGCTGATGCGTTGAGTAGAAAACATGCCAGTTTAGGGGCAATGTTTCTAGAATGGAAGCAACTGGTGTACATCGCTGGGTATGATTTCAGACCAAAGTGCGAATTAGATCCAGAAATATTAGCAAGTTTGACGATCAGACCCACTTTGATTGAACGGGTTGGTTCCATTCAGAGGAACGATCCTAACCTATTGGAAATCGTCTCAAAGTTAGAGATGGGAATCGACGGAGAGATGAACAAGTATGGGCTTGATCGAGATGGATGGCTTAGAAGGAATGGAAGGCTAGTTGTACCCAATGTCAATGGATTGAGAGATGAAGTGCTTAGAGAATGTCATCACTCAAAACTGACTATACACCCCGGTGGTAACAAGATGTACCGAGACATGAAGCAGACCTACTACTGGGAAGGGATGAAAGGAGACATTGGGAAGTTTATATCCAAATGCATGAATTGCCAGCTAGTTAAAGCTGAGCAAAAGAAGCCTAGTGGTTTGCTACAACCATTAGAAATTCCAGAATGGAAGTGGGAACAAGTCTCAATGGATTTCATTGATGGGTTACCAAGGACTGGATCGGGCCATGATAGCATTTGGGTGATTGTGAACCGATTGACTAAGAGTGCGAGGTTTATACCCATCAAGTCAAACAGGACGGCAGCTAAGCTAGCTGAACTATATGTAAAGTGGGTAGTGAGATTTCATGGAATACCCAAGGGCATTGTGAGTGACCGAGATCCGTTGTTCACTAGTGGATTTTGGAAGAGCTTACAAGAGGCGTTAGGATCAGAACTACATCTCAGTACCGCATATCATCCTCAAACCGACGGACAGACAGAGAGGGTGAATCGGGTATTAGAGGTTCTCTTGAGAGCTTGTGTATTGGATTTTGGTGGATCATGGGATGACCATTTGCATCTAGTAGAGTTTGCATATAATAATAGTTACCAATCTAGTATTGGTATGGCTCCGTTTGAAGCTTTATACGGAAGGCCGTGCAACTCACCATCATGTTGGGTAGAAACTGGTGAGAAGTTTGTACTTGGACCCGATGTGATAAGAGAAACTTCAGCTAAGATTAAGATTATCCAACAGCGAATGAAGGCTGCCCAAGATAGGCAGAAAAGTTATGCCGATAAGGGGAGAAGAGAGTTGAAGTTCTCCATTGGCGACTTGGTGTTTGTCAAGATTTCTTCGCTAAAGAGTGTAACACGATTTGTCAGGAGAGGCAAGTTAGCACCAAGATTTGTTGGTCCATTCCCGGTTCTTGAACAAGTTGGGAATTTAGCATATAAAGTTGAATTACCAGAGAAGATGGTAGGAGTTCACAACGTATTTCATGTTTCCCAGTTAAAAAAGTTCGTGCACGACTCAGATATGACTATTTCACCTGATCAGTTGGATGATATCGAAGTTGAACCCAAGGCGGTTGGGAACCGCAAGCCTATACGTATTGTTGGGAATGATACGAAGCAACTCCGAAGGAAAGCGGTGAATCTAGTCAAAGTCCAGTGGGTCGAGAATGAGGATGGCTGTACTTGGGAGACAGAGGAGAGCATTAGGAAGACGTATCCAGAACTCTTCGCCTGGTAAGATTTAACTTCGATTTAGTCTTTCGGCATGCTAGGATAGGCTTGTTTGTTTGTTTTGCATGGTCGATTGTTGTATATGATTGGTAGGCATGCGGGACCCTTTGTATGTTTTGGGTTAAGGAATTTCGGGGACGAAATTTCTTAAAGGGAGGGGGGGGGGAATGTAACAACCCGCATTCTACACATCGCAGGATCGTAGAATATTTATTTATTTCACATACGAAGTCGTATGGTCATGTAACTTTGGGAGACGATTATTGGGGTCATTTCCCATGTCCATGATTTTTCCCGATTTTTAAATGACCATTTTGCCCCTAGATGGTACTGTTTTGGCCATAACTTTTGACTGAAAAGGAATTTTGACCTAAAACTACTTCCACTAGAGTTGTTTGATGGTTTACAATTCCGTAGAGTGGTCACATTAGCTAAACGGACTTACCGTTTGAGAGATATGGCTGAAACAAGTTTCAGATAGTGAAAAACAGGTTAATTGGGCTTAACCGGGTGATTAACAGCTAGGCCCAATGGGGAATTTCGGGATTAGGGTTATGAGGAGGCTGAAATCAGTTGGAGAATGATCTTATTTTCATTTCTTCAGCCACCACTTTCATTCTTGAAACCCTAACAATGGCCTCGAACACCCAAATCAACTTCTAATCACTTTCTAAACAAGTTTTGGCTTAATCTACATCAAATCAAAGAAGATCTTCACCAAATCAGTATTAGAGCTGCTGTTAGACATCAGTATTCGCCCAAATCAGCGAGGTTTCAGTTCTGAAAATTTCATTTGTGGCCAAGGTGAGTGATTAGCATTGTTTTGAAACTAATTACAGTTAATTAAGGGTAATTAGTGAAGATTAGTGAATTTATACATTAATAAATTCTGGAAAAATATTTATAAATTCAAAAATAATGTTTTAGACATCTGTTAGAAATTTGGTTTGATTTGGTTGAGTTTTACTAATCATATCATTAGTTTTGCCTAAACATGCTTAAGGGAAAATATGGGTTCTTGGGTATATTTGATCCGTTTTGACATGTTAATTCATTGTTTTGGTGTTTGTGGTTAGTTTACTATGTTGCTACGACTATTTGGAATGATTTGTAGTTGTTTAGAAAAGTTAGATTGGTCGAAAATGTCATCGAGTTGCAGGAAAATGTGCAGGGTTTCGAATCGGATCGGGATAAGGGGCTCGGATCAGATGGTGAACTGGGCAAAGAAACCGAACCGGATCGGAACCTCGCACTAGAGGAGAATTGGCAAGAAGGAAGGCCACTGGCTTAGGATTGGAGTTGGGCAGGGGATCGGATCGGAAGCAAGGGCGTAGGGAGCGAATTGGAAGCAAGAGTGTAGGGATCGGATCGGAGAACCAAATTTGGAGCTGGGATCGGAGCGAAGCACCGGATCGGATCGGGACATCCAGGAGAGAGCAACCACCGAACCGAACCGCATCCAGGGGTATACTATGAATCATTGCACCGAACCCAACCGGGTTATATGTATATATCCGAACTGAACCGAATTCAGGACCACTTCTACGCGACGACTCTTTTGAAGACCAACTCCAATTCGACCAAAACCGGAGATGCAAAGGAAGTCCAAATGAGGAGCTTTGACTCAGGATCCAGTTGGGAACCAATGAGTGGGCTTCAAGAGTTGGGCTTTACTGCATGACGTGTGCTAAGGGATTGTCGATGTCTGTAACTTTGAATCACTATGTGTAGGGAGTACGTGAACGGATTTAGGGCCACAGTGGCCTAGGTACGACTAAAGGGCTATAGACCAATGAAGTGGGGTCATTTGTAAAGATTGGTCATGACTCCATGTGGTAAGCTTGGTAGTAGCAGTAGTTGTACAAGTGGAACTCCGTTACTACTTCGATGGGTCTAGTGATTGACAGTGGTGGACATTGTATGCTTTACGCACTGAGTGAGAGATGTTAGGATGGTTGTTATGGTTGATTTGTTTTCCATCATTATGACATGCACACCCCCAACCCCGTTATCTTTACACCATATGTTCAGTGGCACCTTAGAGTATTGTACGGTATGTAGTGCTAACTCTTTGGTCGCAGGTCCAGGTTCAGGTATGGTTTAGTATACCTGTTATTGTTCTGTTTAGCTGCTTATCGCTCATACCAGACTTTTTGTCTGACCCAGAGTTTTATGTCTCCTCTTATTACTTTGGGTGCTCTCACGAGCAGACTAGAGACAGGTTAGCTGGGTATGCACGGGTAGCTGATCCGGAGACGAGCAGGAGGCTTTCACGTATGATACATATAGTATTCTCCCTGTGTTGTTGAAGATCACTGCTTGGGCATTAGTAGTGCATCTTCTGCTTTAGCTTTCTTTTGTTTTAGAACCAGTAATTTGGGAAGTTGTAATAAGCTGTATTTGAATTTCCGCTGCTATGTTGGTTTAGTTTTCAGCTTATACACTGTCTTTCCTGTTTTATGTCAAGATTATGTTATTATTATATTTTGTTCCATGCGCTGTGAGACATTCTACAAGTTTCTTTGTTAGTTCCTTCATCTTCTTTCCTTTCTTTGGCGACCGTTCCGTGCTAGTCGGGCATGTGTACAGCGCACTATCGGGGAAAATGTCGACTGGTGTTGGGCGGGCCGTCACAGATATGGGGTATTACCAGTTTTGCTCCATGGGATGAATAGGTTAGGATTGGGAAAATAAACAAATGATTACTTCAGCAAGGTTCGCTAATCCCGACTTGTTTGGAGAACCTTAATTTGTTTTAAAGTGTGAAAATAATATTTGAATAAATGAATATTCTGGATTGGAATGAGCTGTATGATGTGTTGTTATAGCACTTGATTATAAGATACGCGAGTTATTCGGAAAGACCGGGTTTAACCCATTTTGAATAATTGATATGATGAAAAGTCGAAGAGATTGAAGACGGTGCAAGACCGACGATCTTGACATCGAATGGATGAGTTGCTACGGATTCCCATGATTGGAGTAGCTACCTTGAAGGGGCTACAATGGTAGCCATTCGACATATTTGTTGATTGTTCGAATATGCGAGGGCCTCTCTCCTGTATTGGACACACGGGACGAGGAATAAGGTACTTTCGGTTTCGTTCAGACCTAAAACGGACTTGTAAATGGATGGTGTGTCTGACATTGTATTCCTTTATACTATGTTTGTTGATCTCTGATAAATATATATCTGTTTGGTGGCGGAGAATTTATCCTCTTTCTTAACACCCTTCTCGGAGACGTACGAGCTCAGAGGTTATATATTGGCAGAAATCAGTGGTATGGTATGGATTGATAGTGTGGCATACTGAGATGGAGTGATCCAAATTTTTGTTGAAAAGCAAAGTTTGGTGGATGATGATCAAAAAATAGCTTTAATTAGCATAGCTTTGTGTAGCGTTAATTCGTGAGCCTCACACATCGGTATGATGGTGAACTGATGGTTAGATCATTATACTTTTGATATGAGGATGGATTCGGTCGATTGAGATGAGCTGAGTGTGGTCGCTCCACGCTCAAAGGGATAGGGCACCCCCCTCCCCCGATTCCCAGAAGGATAGGGAAAGCGGGTTTTTTCATGCTTAGGATGTAAGTCGCGGAGATACTCGATATCTTGGATATAGTGCGGATGTGCATTACGGTGTTTTCTCATGCCTGGGACGTAAGTCGTTGAGTATTGCGCTATGCGATCGATCTTTCAAATCAGGAGCCATCATGATGGAAATCCAAACTTTCAATACGACATTTTGTGGTTTTAATTGTAAACATATGTATGGCGACGTGATATATCGTACCCATGCCGTCTATGATTGACACATTTTTATTTGAACTTGATTACTTCACTTATAGTAATAATAAAATGATTTGTTTTAAAACGTACCAAGCATATTTGGCTTTATATGGTAAAACTCTATCCTCCAGCTTGCGTTGCTTTGTGTGATGGGACCTGAGTCTTATAATAGCTTCATTTTTCTTTAATTAGCATTGCGCTATTTGTTTTATGCACTAGTATTCTTAGGGATAAACCCGTTCCGTGTTAAACGGCGTGGTCCCTTGATTTACCTAACTTTAAAATAAAGATTAATAATTGTTTTCATTCTCACACCAGTCCCCTGACTGACTCGGAGATTATTGTTTTAACCTAAACTCTGGGTGCCCATATTTTCCAAACGAGCAGCTAGTAATTTTGGTTTTCTCAGATATTTCTTTTTCCAGGATCGTGGATTACAACTGGAGCTATGTTCGGAAAGCTTTATATCCATCTATTTCTTTTAGTTGTGTCAGTTGATTTATTTCCGCTACGCACTATTTTTATGCATTTTATTTCCGTTGCTATGTATTTTAATCTCTGATATTTTTCTGTGTAATATTTATTCATGCTCTGTTATATTCTTGAACTTTGATGTAAATTGCTGTAATAACAATGAAATGTTCTTCTGTTCGTGTTTTGATTTGTCGTGTTCTCAATTCAATCCGGGCTTTCCCGCATGGGGGGATTTGCGTTGTCTCACCTAATCAGAGACTGGTGATCGAAATTATGGTGCGTTGGTTATTTTGTTTTGTTCGAGCGTGCTGTTTGGAAATGGGGAACGAAGGGTTTGTCTGTATATAACAAAGAAGCAATGTATAAGCAATGTCTGAGTGAAGCTGATGAATGAAGATACAGAAGTAGCATGAAGAGATCGGCCTTGTTTTATTTTGAAATAAATGGAAGATGTTTAACATGAAGCAGCAGTCCAGGGGCAGGATGGGTTTTCTGGAGAGGTGGGTGCATGGGAATCATGACGTATAAGGAAGAAAAGAATGTTTGCGGGAGAGGTTGACGTGAGGATGCCTATAGCAAGTGGGAAGCGGTTTGAAAAAAAAAATAGATCGTAAGGAAGGTTTTCATGTGTAGAACAAGGGGGGTAGTTGTGTATGGGGGTGTGGCTTCCGTTACATATAAAAAAGGTAACAAAAGTGGAGCTGTTTTGGATGTGGACTGCTCAAAACAGATGGAAGCAGAAGGTCGGTCTGGAACCGTTAAAAGTGACGAATTAGTAATAAATAATTAGTAATTTTATAAGTAATTAGGAATTAACATTTACTTTAATTATATTAACCATGAATATCCTTTTATACCTGAACAAAATAGAAAGGAGAAGCAGCCTGTAAGGATACAAGTGAGGCAGCTTTATTGCTAATTAAAGTTAATCGGCCGACTTATTTTAAACGTATATGATTAGTTTAATTATATTAACTAAGGAAAATTAATAATTTAATAAAACCATATATTTAAACTTGAATAACTTCTTACTGCGTTATCAGAATCCGACAAACAAAATGGCGTTGGAATCATCTTAATGCGGTTTACGTTATGGAACAAAAATGAATGTTATTGGAATGAACTGGATTTTTCAATTAAATTAAACGTTGATTTAATTTAACTTAAATGAGCTGTGTAAATAACGGAATCAGATCGAGGTGAGTTAAGTTCTTCCCACTTATATTTTATATAAGTCGGGTTTTTATTTTGTGTGCTATGGTTGCTGATGGTTGATTGTTTGTTGTTAATATATATTCATATATGGATTGAACCGACGAAATCGAACGTTGTTTAATTTCAGTGGAAAACCAAATCGTTATTTTAATGATTTGAACCAATTGAGGTAACTTACCCTATTGGTCACATTTATGATATAAATGTGTTCTAATTTAATCGTTTGAATTGTTTGTTAAATAAATTTGTTGATATTAAATAGTTGTTATTTACCATTATAGAAATTATTAGATTTTGTTTGAGATAACATATTTGGATGTAGGGAAAAACAGGTTGGAGGGATCCAACTGGATTCCTCATGAGATGACCCCGAACCCCGTACTGACGGTGGAAAGGGCAATCCTTGGAATATAACACATAAACAGATAATAGCAGAATAGAAATAAATAAATACACCAGATAATGAACAATAGAAGATACTGGATAAACGTAATCAACGGAGTTACACAGTATACAGGATTATACTTAGTACAAATACAGTTCAGCTATACATAAATGTCTACAGCGGAAAACAAACATAATGTACAATAGGAGCCGAACAGCATAAAAAGAGATAAATAATAGAATCCATCTTCAGCTCCATATATCCTGAAAGAGCCAGCTAAACCTGAATACAAGGCTGCCCGTGTAGAAAAAGGGGGCACCCGAGTTTGAAAGTGAAACAAACTACGAGTCAGTCATGGGACTGGTATGAGAAATCTACTCAACACATTTAAAATATGGCAAATCACAGGACCACGCCACTTTCGTGGAACGGGTTTACTCCATCGGATTGCCAGTGCTTCAAGACAAATAGATCTTTTAAACATCGCAATGCTTTTTATAAAAATGAAGCCATTATAAGACTCAGTTCCCATCACACAATGCAACGCAAACCGGAGGATAGAGTTTTACCTTATAATGGCCAAAATATGCTTGATACGAATAAAACAAAAGCATTTGATATTATCACTAGTGTTTATAGGTTTCGAAAACAATTTCAATCATAACTATCAACCGTAGACGGCATGGGTACCATATATCATGTCGCCATATAAATATACAATAAAAACTGCACAGTCACATATTTGGAAATTGGATTTCCGTCATGAACCAAGGCAAAAGATAGTCCTTACCGAATTCGAGACGCTCTAGCCCGTGTCTCAGGAACAGCCGCAACTACCCCTTGGATCGTCAGGGCCAGTCCACTGATGTGGATTATTGTGCCTGAACACTGTGTTTCCCCGCCCTTTGGAGTGTCAATGAGCCAACGAATGACTCCATCGGTCACGGATCGACCGATATAACCGAGGCGCCTCGCGACAGCAACAACCACATAAGTCAAACTCGTCAGGGCGTGTAAAACCACTAACGCCACTTCTAACTAGAAGGAAACGCATGCCCTCCCTGATGTCCTTTCCCGTTTTTGGTTCATACCGGGGTGTGAGGCTCGCGAATTCACGTTATACACAAAGCTACACCATACAGGCGGTGCTTTGATCATCAATCACAAGACTTTGCTTTTCAACAGAAGCCCTGATCACTGCATCTTAGCGTGTCACACAGGCAATTCACACCATGCAACTGATGGCTATCAATCACATAGGGTAAATTCCAATGTCAGACACACAATCCATTTACAAGTCCGTTCTGGGTCGGAACGAAACCGGAGGCACTATATACCTCACAAACCTATCGACCTCCACGTACGTCTGGACGATCACCACTTATTATCCATATTTCGGGATGCCTCCCAATCAGGACATCAGTTACCATCCAAACGAGGTGAAGATTTCCGGTCTTCAACCACCGTTTTCATCTTCAATTTCTTATCATCGATTCAGTTATTCAGAATGGGATAAACCCGGTCTTTCTGAGCAACTCGCGTATATAATAAACACGTGCTACACAAACACTACATACTCATCATTTCAATTCAGTAGTCACTAACCGTAAATCAGTAAGAGAATGATTTCCCAAATATTAACCCCGAAGGTCGAAACCAACATCAGATCAACACCCAGGAAACCATTCGACTTAGCCAACCTTCAGTTAGTTTCTAAATTTCACATCCATATCGTTTATAATATTTTATAACGATTTATCGCTATTTTTATTTATTTTAAAATAGCCAATTTATTCAAAACGACGCTTCGGGCCATAACGCGGCCATGGCGCTGTTTTTCTTCAGATTTGATTTACGCATATATGAAAATCTAACCGTTGGATCTTCACAAAATTTACATCATTAGAAAGATCTTTTCAAAATGAATCCAACGGTTCCAGTTTCGGGAAAATCTGACGGTCGGATCTCCCGGTCTAATCGTTTGAAGTTTCGATTTCAAAGTACGAACTACAGCGTCGTTATTCGATTTAATATAATTATATTTATATGTATATATATATAATCGATTCTGGCGCTGTTTTTCTCAAGATTTGAATTAAACATTCTAGACAATCCAACCGTTGGATTTTTACAAAGTTGGTGCCGTTGGAAAGATATTTCCAAAGCGAACCCAACGGTTGCGGTTTCGGGAAAATCCGATGGTCGGATCTCCCGCACTAATCGTTTGAAATCACAGTTTTAAAATACGAACTGCGGCTTCGTTATTCGATATATTTCAATTCTATTTATATATATATATATATATATATATATATATATCGATTCTTCGATTTCAAAACTATATGATTTTCATACATTTGATAAAAATGATATTTTTATCTAACTGTCTTCTATTTCAACACTTCACTATTTTTAACAATTCATGTATATAATAAAAATGTGATTTTTAATGTAAAACAATTTATTTCAAAACACGACTATTTTATATAGTTCATATAGATGATAAAAATATGATTTTTATTTTAAAACAATTTATTTCAAAACATGATTATTTTATATAGTTCATATTGATGATAAAAATAGTATTTTTATTATAAAACAATTTTTTTCAAAACGAGATTATTTTATATAGTTCGTATAGGTAATAAAAATATGATTTTTATTATAAAACAATTTATAAATACGAATACCATTCAACACATGAATTTCAATTCAACGAATGAATTTCGATTCAACACATGAAGGTTTTCTATAGTTGGTATATATAGATAAAAAGGTGATTTTTATATTTAAAACACGAATACCATTCAACACATGAATTTCAATTCAACGAATGAACTTCGATTCAACACATGAAGGTTTTCTATAGTTTGTATCTATAGATAAAAAGGTGATTTTTATATTTAAAACACGAATACCATTCAACACATGAATTTCAATTCAACGAATGAATTTCGATTCAACACATGAAGGTTTTCTATAGTTTGTATATACAGATAAAAAGGTGATTTTTTTATATTTAAAACACGAATAACATTCAACACATGAATTTCAATTCAACGAATGAATTTCGATTCAACACATGAAGGTTTTCTATAGTTTGTATATATAGATAAAAGGGTGATTTTTATATTTAAAACACTAATACCATTCAACACATGAATATGATTCAACAAATGAATTTCGATTCAACACATGAAGGTTTTCTATTCAACAGATGAATATAGTTTCAATACAGGAAAATAATTCTAACACATGAATATTATTCAAAATTTCGGCAGCATAACGGCAGGGTAGTTAAAACCGGGACTGTCCCTAGTACGGCTCCTCGCTCTACCTTAAAGCCTCGCAGCTTTTGACAATGGGGAATCATGCATCTAGTTCGCACGCAGGCGGCATGTATATTTTTTTTATTTCCACAAACTAATCCTATGTGGTTTCAACCAAATATTTCTCAACCACAAACGGGTATTTTTCAACCATAATCAATCAATTTCAACCACAAACAATTCTAATCAACCATTCGTAATCAACGAATTTTCACACCAATCACAACCAATGAATATCGGTCATGGTTTGTGAACGAGGGGCGTATATATATATATATATATAAGCATTTCACTTCTATCCAACACATATATAATTTTTACAACGTATATATAACTTATATATCGAACGTACAACTTATACAATGCTTATACAAGAGGGGTACAACGCTTATATAACTCATACATCGACTATATAATTTATACATCATCGTTTTCCATATCGCTTATAATTTAGAAATCTCACATTGGGTTCCACTCCACCAAAAATAGCAGAAGGCTCAGAAAAATATGCGGTATCTTCTAGAATGTAGAAGACGTCCACACGAGTCCACTGTCTCTTGTTTCACTGAATTTCGTCAACACATGAAAAAGATATGATTTTTCAAAGTTTGTAACGGTTTAAAGGTGTTAAAACAGTTGAAAATAAACAAAGCCGTATAATTTCCATACCTGTTCAAAACTAGGTATCGATTTTGCGCCAAATCCGTGCAATTGCAGCACGATCGGACCATACAGCGACGAGGAGGGGGGACTGGCGCACCCACGCGTGGTGGAGCGGTGGACTCCGGTGGCTCAAATCGGCGGCGGAGGAAAGTCTCCGACATTGGAGGCTTCTAACTCGATGCTCTTCGAACGATAGGGGGTGGGGTTGCTATGGATTGGAAGAGGAAGGAGAGGGCTCTCGAACGTGGGTGGTGGTAGGGTCGGGCATGGCCTGAGGCGGCGGCGATCTGGTCGGGAAAGTCTGAGCAGCTTCCGCCATTAAAATCGAGGGGACGGGGGTTTTTCTTGATTTTTTTTATTTTTAAAAATTATGAAGGAGAAATTCTATTGGCCCATGAATTTATTAAATTTCAAAATAGTGTTTCTCCACATGGACGCCAATTCAAACCCAACGACTGTCGCCCCTAGCTAAATACCCCCATCCCAGACACAATGGGATATGTTTCGAAGGCTCATTCGACCGTTTCCGTCAGTTTTCCTTCAAATTAAAATATAAAACATTCAATATTTGATTTGAACGTACATTTCAATTTGCCAAGGCCACAAACTGATTCGAAAAATTACAGAAAAATAAATCTAGCTATGTTTTGACGATACGGTCCCAACAAAACTAGTTTCGTCGAATTCTGAGACCGTTTGCAAAATGGCCCTTTTCTGGTCGATCCAATTTAACTGTATTTGACCAAAACACATTCTCCTTTGCCACGCTCACATATTAACTTCAAAAATTATGAAATTTGAAACCTAGCAATAACTTCACATCCCGGATCCAACAAAAGTGGTTTCGTCGAATTCCGAGGTCGTTTGCAAAATGGCCAATTTCACGGGCTATATAAATTCCATAGTGACCTTTCTGAAAATTCATTTGGCCATAACTTTTGCTTTCCGCTATGAAACTTCGATTTTTTAGATTCGTTAGAAAGGTATTCACTAACAGATTTAAATATTTTTGGTTTCACTCAAATCCGTTTTGTTTTGCACCCGGTACAGTCAGTCAAAGTTTGAATTCAAATTTTGAAACTACCGCGCCATTTCAGGCCTTGTTTATAATTAGAATTAATTATATTCCTTTTCAATTGTCGATTTAAACTCAGTTTTCATTTTTATTATTTAAAATATTTATTTTAAATATTTATTTTAAATATTTAAAATCCACTATTTTAGCCAATTTGAAAATTTTAAATTGGTTCAGATTTTCCGGGTCGTTACATCTCAAATATATTAGATGTTATTTATTTTCATATTATCATTATATGAACTGATCTGATTGGATGATTGATTTGGTGGTTGATCGTTGACTGGAAATTCAAAGTTTGTTTTGTTTTAACCAATGGGTAACATCGGTTGAATAACTGACAGCAGATGGCCTAAAAATGAATCGTTTTATTTAGATTGATTTACAGTCAGGTAAATTGACAAAAGAAAGTTATAAAAATATATTTTATAACTAAAGATAAATTTTGACATTTGTTCTTTTGAATAAAAGTTTGAAATGAAAATATCTTTTATTTATTTATAAGTAATCATTAAATGATTTCATAAAGCAAATTCTGATATTAATCGGATTTATAAGCGAGAGAGTAGAAAATTAACCTAACGGTTAAGAATTGGATAATTGGCTTTAAGAAAACAATTAGAGCAAATTATTTAAATTAATTATATTATTAATTAATTTAAAGGAAGGTCTAATTAGAATCAGTTAACGAAATAATTGTGTTTTGGTTTGACTAAGTCAACCGTTTTAAGTGAGAGTGATGATTAACTAGCTTGTTTTGAATTAAACTAATGAAAAGGTTTAACGAATATTTGTTTTAATTTTAATAAGATTTTAAAAAGAAACTTGTTATTAATAAATAGATTAACTACTTTTACAGTAGTTAATTTTAATTAATAATTATTTAAGTGGTTACTTTTCTTAAATAGAATTATTTAAGTAAGTAATCGAAGTTGAAATATAATTTAGTTGAATTGTGAAAGGAGCTATGAACGATTTTCAAATTAAAAAGCTGAATTTTTATAACAAAGTTATAAAATGGGAATTTAAATGAATTTGATAGCTTAATTTAAATATTACTTAATATTTAAGGTTAGAAAAAGGAAATTAGGATAAAAAGGGTTTATATTAAACCCGAGTTTTATAAATGAGATTTATAAAAGAGATGTGGGGTAAAAGTGTTAATTTTAAATTATTGTTACTTAATAATGGAATCAAAATAAATGGTTGAAATTAAAATAAGATTCTCAAAAGAGAAAATGGTCAATAGATTGGAAAAAAGGATTTTGCAATGGTATGGGATAAAGGATTTTGTAATAAAAGTCTGTATTATAAAAATAAATTGGTTAAAGAAATGTAAAGTAAAAGTGAATGTTTAAATAAGCATTTACTGAATCAACGAATTAAGTAATAACAGTTGTATTTGAAAAGGAGATTTTCAAAAATAAGAAATGGATTATAAAATCATGGTTTAAGTAAAATGGAAATGGAATTTGGTTTGATAATAGAATAAATATCAGTTTTTGATTACAAATTATATCTATCTTAAGATAAGAATGTTGCTGATCAAGGTCTGAGAGTTAAATAATTACCCCAACTTGAATGACTTCAGGATTACCCAAGGATGATATGAGTTTGTAATGGAAATGAAGTTAAGAATAATTGATATTCCCATATAAGATATAATAACGCAATGTTAATTGCAAGATTTGAGAATATATAATGGGATTTCCAAAGTAACGGAAATGAGAAGATTTGAGTATATATATTTATATATAATATCCTCGAAGTAAAGGGAAATAAAAGGAGATTGTATGAAATTATATTTCCAAGTAAAAGGAAATGAAAAGTGGAGTTTTGGAAAGGGTTAATGGTTGGCTATTTTTTCAAGTAATGAAACAAAAGAGATTTCGTAACATTGTTTTACGAGTGATAAGTTGAATTGATTTTCCCAAATTATAAATAATGAGAGAAGATGTAATAAATGTTTTGAATATGACAGTAAATTAGGAAAATTTGATATGATTATACAATATTTTCCTAAGTTTTAAAAATAAATTGGTTTTGAAAATAATCTTATGTTAAATAAGAAATGGGAAGTTATATTCGTTATACAGAAAGGATTAAGAGTTTTAAATTAATGTTCGTTAATTGTTTTAATTAAAGAGGCCAAGTAATGTTGAATACTGAATCAGTGAGCTCATTTTATTTTCGTGGTTATTTATTTGATAGTTAAATAACCGACTATCAAATCTGACCCATACGATTGTTGGTACGGAAAGACCGAGATCGAATTTATATTCGAAAACCATTCTGAATTAGCAAATACGTGAAGATGCTGATTGAAGATGGAGCAGTTGAAGACTGTGGATCTTCATAAAACAGAAGAATTACTTAAAATATCTGAATTTTCGCCCGGAGATATATTGTTGTTCTATCATGGTTGGAATCTACGGATTGCAAGGACTACTCGCTACTAACCTGTAGGCTGATACCTAGGAGATGGTAGGAGGGTGCCTTCGGTTCATATGGTTCTTAGATAACTTGTATGGGAGAATGTCTGACGGAGTATTTCCAAACGAATTACATGCATTGATTTCTTCAAACATACAATAATTGATGGAGGAGGAAAGGCTTTTCTCTAGGTTAATAACTAGAGTATTTTTGTGGACGTCAATTAGTAAATTTCGAGAGGATCTGACGATGTGGCATTCATAGTGAATGGTGGCCAGATGTTCTAAAGGTAGTTTAGACCTCAAGCCTCATCAACCAGGAAATGGTAAAAATCTGGTAGGTCGCATGGCTATGTGGGTCACTCCCATTAGGGTGTATTGTCACCATCTAGAGAATATTCATATTTGTTCTTCTTTTTTGCTTATGTATCTCCCGGAAATGGTTATGTTGGACCAACCGTAGGTGACAATATATTCGGGACTCTCCAGCGAAATGAAGGGCTGGTCATGTTTAGCTTGGGTTGCAAGATATTCTTGTTGAACACGGTGTATTCCTCTCTAAAGATACATTTTCGGAAAGGTGGTTGCCTATACCTTGCCATGGAAATCAATTCTCTAATAAGCGCCGCGGTTTTGATTGTATACTATGTATGTAGAGCGTGAGATGTAAGCGTTCTGCTAGATTGTTATTTATTTGTATTTAGACATTATTATAATATCAGAAAAGTATGTGATTTCAAAAATGTTTGGGTTATCATAAGGTAAAAATCATCTGTGTTTATGCGTGGATTTGGTCTTACGATTATCCTTTCTTTCGAAAAGATTTTGGCTTAAAAAATCAAGTTGTGTGGTACCTTAAACTTAATGTGTTTTTCTCACTCTGGTTCACCAGACTGATCCGGCATTTGTAATGCTCGGGTTAAACTAGGATTTACAGGTTCAGGTTATCGAATTCTATGAAGAGATGAGTTAGAAGTATTCAGACGTATGATATTAGAGTTATTATAACATTGTGTGATTATATATGAGGACAGATTATTATAACTGTCCAGACATGTGATGTGCTCTCATAATTGTAAGTTTTATTCCAAGCTCTCAGTAAGATTTATTTCTATATCATATTTTATTCCGCTACGATGTTAGACTCTGTGTTGTGTTGATTCTTCTTCTTCTATTCTAATATTTCTTTTCTTTCTTATCGCACCCTCTAATTTCTTTCTAATAACTATCAGGTGTGTTTGATACTTGAGTTCTGACAAGTAATACGGGTTTTTTATGTATTGTTGTTGGAATTCGAGCGTCGAATCTTACCGGTCATTACAGCAAGGTTGAAATCTTTAACCTATAAGTGTATGATTTAGCAAATTCAAATCCAGTTCAATGCCAAGCCAAATCACAATTTATCTAGATTGTCCATAGGTCCTACAACCGTTCCAAGTTAATAAATAAATCCAGTGCCCGGTCCATGATCTCACCGAATCGTATGCGAAACCGGGAGCTAAAATTCAAATCCATGATCACACCAAATCATTTACTTTTAATTTTACGATTCCTCCATATCAATTATTAAATTCATAACCAAATCCAAATCCGAGGTTGTTCCGAGGTGATACCTGAGTGTGTGACCTCTCCAAGTGAATCCTTGGCTTTATCAAGCTCTTAACAATTGTAATCCATATCCCACGACCTTAGCCTCTTCGAGCTCTTTCCGAGCATAGTACATATTGGACGATCGTAGCAACTTTAGGTTCTTACCAGGCATAGTCTATACCCGATGAATGATCAAATGACCCTGTTGTCAATATAGCTTGAAACATGACAAGAATAATCCATGCTTGATGACCGATCGGGCGCCTTGCCATGTCCTAGCAAAGTGGCCCGGACTATACCAAGTGTTGTCCACGCTTATGACCTGAATATGCAATCCAGCCAAGTACCGATGGATCATATTATCCCTTGCCGAGCATATTCCATTCTCGACGATTGATCAAGCTCCTCATCAAGTTTTGGTGCAGTGCCTCAAATCTTGTCAAGCATAATTTGTACTTGACGACTGTTAGACCAAAAAGTGCCAATTGACTAATAATTTTGAAGATAACAACTCAAAACAGATAAAAAAAGGGAATTAACACACAAGATTTATAATGGTTCGGCGTTAACGAGCCTACATCCACTTTTTTCTTCTTTAATTGATGAATCGATTACAAATGCAATAGTAAATCCCCTCAACCTCTCAAGTACAATCAAGTATCTTTCAATAATTTGTTGAATTGTATTCAGCAAGTCAGAGTATAATCTAAATAAACAAGAGAAGATGTGATAATGGTGGAGGTAGAGTAGTTAAATCGCCAAAGGTTCCCTCCAAATGGTGTGTTTTGGTGTATTTATAGGCGGGAAGTACAGGCGGGTCAGATGCCACGTGGGTCCATCCTATAGATCCCAAAATCGGACGCGCCATGATGAAGACATTACATCAATATCATGCGTAAGTGGATAGTAGCTGCCTCGAAATTCTAGGGACGTGGAGTAACTGATTCAATTAATGCAGTAGAAGTGGATCGAGCAACAGTTAAAGGGGTCGGATCAGTGTTCCTACGAACTGACGCGCTTTGATAATAATGGGAGGCCACGTCATTCTGTGCATTGAGGGGGGTCTGATGCAAGATGACCGACCTGATCCGATGTTGCTCTTTCGTACATCAATTTCGGACCCATTTCGCAAGTGCAGGGGTTGGGAATACTCGTTTCAAAACCAAATCTCTAGGTTCAAAGGTCTGAGATCGAACCTTCCTGTTGTAATATTGAGAAACTTGGTGTCGATGCCTCGAGGCACGTAAGTCCACTTCATCTCTCTTTTCCTCAACTGCATCCAAGGACTCGAGAAGAAGCGCTTTATTCGTCATTGGATCATAATAGGTCACTCTATGAGAGGAAATTTCCAATTCCACTGGAATGACTGCTTATGATCCAAAGGAAAGTGAGAAAGGGGTATGAATAGTCGCTGAATTGTAGGTTGTTTTGTATGCCCACAAAGCTAAGGGAAATTCGTCGACCCACATGGCTTTTGCTTGCTTCAATCGCTTCTTAAGAATAGATTTAATAATTTTGTTTACTGCTTTAACTTGTCCATTCGATTGCGGGTGAACTACTGTGGTATATCTCTTCTCTATTTTGTATTTTTGGCCGAAATATTTGAATTCGGTATTGCCGAACTGGGTTCCATTATCAGTTATGATGGCTTTAGGAATTCCAAATTAACAGATTATGTTTCTGACAACAAAACTAATCACCCTCTTTGTTGTGATCGTGGTTAGTGACTCGGCTTCTTCCCATTTTGTAAAGTAATCTACGGCCACGATTATGTACTTTGCTCCACTTTTGGCGATTGGTAGGCTTCCAATGATGTCTATTCCCTGAACGACGAACGGCCACAGGCTCACCATTGACTTAAGCTGACTGGGAGGTGCCCTATCGCAACATCGTGAATAATCAGCTGCATCCCGATTTACGATAGGCCAAAAGTAGCCGTAGCATTATATTTTCTTTGCCAACGTCTAGCTTCCAGTATGGTCCCAACATTCACCTTCGTGTACTCTCAACATATGTTTAACGTCGTCATGGGCTATACACCGGAGTAGGGGTACCGAAAATCCTTGTCGGTAAAGGACTTCGTCCGGCATAACATATCTTGAGGCTTTACGAATTACGACCCATCTCTCGCTTTTTTTTGTCGGGAGTGTTCCGTTTTGCTGGAAGTTCTTTATTGGCGTCATCCACGACTCTCTTTCTGGTTCTGTCTCCAGCACTGGTTCAACTTCCATCTGATCAATGCTTAGAGATTTTAGTACTTCAATTGGGACCATCTCTGTTTCTCCCGGGTTATCGGAGCTAGCTAGCTTGGCTAAACTATCAGCCTTTTGATTCTCTACACGCGGAATATGGGATAAGCTATAATGTTCCATGCCATCCAACAACTACTCAACTTTCTCCAAGTAACCAACAAGTCGAGGTCCTTTCGATTGAAACTCCTTCTAAACCTGACAAATAACATTTTGAGAGTTGCAGAAGATATCCAATGCCGCTACCCTTAATTCCTTAGCGAGCTTCAGCCCGACAATCAGGGCTTCGTATTTCGAAATCGTTGTTAGTAGCGGAAAACTCTAGTATAAGAGCATAGTAAATCGGTCGTTTTTTAGGAGTTATTAATACAACTCCAGCGCTGGACCGTAGGTCGTTTCTAGCACCGTTTATGTACAATTTCCATGCGCTAGATTCCAGCTTTTATTCTGAGGGGTTGGCTTCTTCATCTGGAGCATCCTCTTTGAGGATTGTTACTCAGCGATAAACTCGACTAATGCCTACCACCTTATTGATTTTCTGGCCCTTATTGATTTTATGGGTTAGAAGTTTAGGTCGAACTGGCTTAGTTCAACATTCCACTTAAGTAACTCACCTAAACGCTTTAGCTCATTGTAGGACCTGTCGGAGCGATTGATCGGTATATATAATGATTGGATGGGCTTGAAAATAATGGCGAAGTTTTCTGGAAGCAATCAGGAGGCTATAAGCAAGTTTTCCTATCTTCGGGTAGTTGCGCTCCGTTGTCGCCAACTTTTGTTCACATAAGAAACCAGCCTTTGAACTTTGTCTTCCTCACGTACTAAGGCTGTGCTAATTGCATGAGACGATACTGCCAAATACACGAACAATTACTCATGGTCCACTGGCTTAGATAATACCGGAGGTCTCTCCAGACAATTCAATAGTTTTGGAAGGCTTCAATACAATCTGGGGTCCATTCAAAGTTGTGTTTTCCTCCTTTTGTCAGGTCGAAGAAAGGAACACACTTGTTGGTGGCTTTGGAGATAAATCTACTTAGTGATGCGACCTTCCTCGCCAAGCTTTGGACATCTTTGATCCTTCGTGGCTCTTTTATGTTACCGATCGCTGCAATCTGGTCAGGATTGATCTCAATTTCGTGAGATCTGAATATGAGGCCAAGAAATTTTCCTAATGCAACCCTGAACGAGCATTTCAAAGGGTTTAGTTTCATTCCATATTGTCGGAGAATACCGAACATTTACGCTGGATCCGTCGTGTTGTCGGATGATTGCTTGGATTTCACGAGCATGTCATCTACATAAATTTCCATCGTCTTCCCTATTTGATTATAAAACATTTGATTCACCAGGCGCTGGCATGTTGCTCCGATATTCTTTAATTCGAAGGGCATCACCACATAATAATGCAATCCCAAATTTGTGATAAAACTTGTATGCTTCTGGTCTAGCACATGCATGGGGATCTGATTGTAACCTGAATATGCATCCATAAAAGAGAGAAGTTCATGTCCCGTCGTTGAGTCTACCAGTTGGCCAATCCTAGGGAGTGTGAAGCTGTCTTTTAGGCATGCCTTATTCAGGTCTGAAAAATGAATAAAAGTACACCACTTCCCATTGGCTTTCCTAACTAGAACGGGGTTTGATATCCAATCAAGATATATCCAGTCTCTAATGAATCCGTTATCTCTAAATTTCCCCACTTCTTTCAAGGCTGCTGACCTTTCTAGGCCCAACATACGCATTTTTGTCTTACAGGAGGATGTTTTGGATTTATGCTTTGTGAATGACTCCTAATTTAAGGAGAGATTCCACACGTATCAGCATAGGTCCAATTGAACACATCTAAGTTTGCTTTCGAAAAGTCTATTAATTCCCTTGTCCGGAGGGGATCCAAGGGAGATCCGATTTTCAAGACCTTCGTTGGGTCATCACTATCAATCAGAATGTCTATAGTTGCCTCGTTAGGGATTGTCTTCCTGTATCCTGGTTCTTCGTCCTCTTTGGGATCTATATCCTCAGGCAGGTTATTGGGCGACTCCCTCGACGGTATTCTCTTTATTTGCTATGTCGAGCACTCCTCGGCAGGTGGGGAAGCACTCTTGGATTATGTATCTTTTCCATTGCGTAGCAACTTTAGTTCTGTCATATAAAAAGCCCTCCCAGTGACTTGGTCGCCTCGAACCATTCCCACTCCAGCTTCGATTGAGACTTTAATCAATAAACATCAGGGTGCGATGTAATCCCTGAACTTTGCAAGGACTATTTAGCCCAGAAATGCTTTGTAGGGCGAATCAATGTCCATAATCATGAACGAGAGGACTCTCATTCTTCGATGCTATCCTACCCCTAGCTCTACGGACAAATCCACCATACCAATCGGAGCAATTGATGATCCATTGAAGCCATGCATCCAACCTCCACATGGCCTCAAGACCTTCATTTATAACTTCATTTGGTCGAAAGCTTTTTTAAACAGGATGTTGACAGAACTCCCGCAGTCTACAAGGACTTTTCATACCAATGCAGGCCTGATGGTGGTAGTTATTACCAACGGGTTGACACTGGGGGTTTCAACTTCTGCATTTTCTCGGTTGTGGAAGATAACATCATCCATTGCTGTCTTTTGCTGTTTCACAGGCGCTGCCTCTTCAAGATTGCTGCACTCTCCCATTTCCGGGTGTTTGGTGGCATTAACACACTGTTCCATTGCTCTATTGCTAGACCCAGCTGGATGTGGCCCTCCAACCACATTGTTAATTATTATACCTTTTCCTTTTTGCTGGGCAGTAGGTTTAGAAGCAGACTGGTTCTGATTCGGAGAATGTCCTCCTTACCCCCTATCCTTTGAGGCAACTTTGTGCTCATCCAGCTTCCCTGCACGAAGTAATTTTTCAACAACATCCCTCAGATGGTGACACTCATTCGTAAAAATGCCGTAAGTCTTATGAAACAAGCAGAACTTACCGGTTTCGCGTTCCCTTTCGGACGAATCCCTAGGAGGGGCTTCTTGTATTAGGTAACATTGTAAGTATCCAAGTAGATATTCTCCAAGGTATCACTTAGAGGCTTGTAATTTTTAAAAGACTGAAATTGAGTCCTCTTCTTGGAATCATTTCTCTGATTCCTATTCCTTTTGCCGCCGTTTCCGCGTTGGCGGTCATTCCCTCCATTATTGTTGCCAACATTCACTCAAACCTTTCCTACGTTATCATCAGACGGCTTGATGATGACGTTGCTTTGAATGTCCTCTCTAGAGATTCCATCAGTCTGTCTCTTTCGGTTAGCATCTCGTTGCATACGAATATTTTCCTTTTCATAAAACAACTCCCTAGTTAATGGCGGTTTTCCGCCCAAGTATCCCCGAACTCGATGTCCTTATCAACTCCATCTATCGGCACCATTAGGATGGTCTGCTCATGTGGGTCACTCACCTTTGTAATGACTAGATTGAATCATTCCAAATATGATTTTAGAGTTTCCCCAAGAGCTTGTTTGATTACAGACAACTCAAACACTCTTAGATTTCTGGGTGTGGAGTCGAAACTGATTCATGAAACTCTCACTTAGTTCTTTAAAACTGGAGATCGATCGAGGAGGAAGTCAGGTGAAACACATCAATGTGACATATTTGAGATATATTGGGAAATCCTTACATTTTACAGCATTAGGAGCTAACATATATAGGATATTTTAAGAAGTTAACGTCGCGACATTATGTACCATGAGTATCTCATCAAATGTTGCCTTAGATCGGTCCTTCCTCCCTACCGATCCATCGAGGGCAAATTAAATTATCTAAGGAACTGAAAATCCAAGCTGTCATCCGTGAAAGGGGTATGGCTGCGATCAATGACCTAATCCTCGTTAGTATATCCCCGGCTATCGGCCATGATTTGACGTACCATTGCTTCCACTTCAGCATTGGCTAGTGTTAGCTCGGGATCTGCACTTTTGGTACTTCCAATATATCTAGTTCCCACATAGGGTTGTGTTCTATGACTTCTTGCGAGAGCGGGACTCCCTTGCTCCCCAGTGTTCCGATCATTCAGAGGACGGGTAGGTTGAAGGAGCTATCCTTGAGTAGGATTAGTAATGTTAGGATCTCTAGGAAGGACACGAGATCCCTGCATTGGCAGCAAAATTGACTCTCTTAAGCTAGGGTCATTAGGTCCCAAGACACGAGCTGCTTCTTCACGAAATTCCAATGTTCCAAATGTCATTTGCTCGAGGTTCTTGGGTCTCTCATATGGCCTTCTCTAACGTGGATGTCTTTCCTTCGAAGAAGATGAGTTGTCTGCAACCAGACAATGGGTAGGAGAACGTTTTCTCTATCGACGAAGCTCGTCTGTCTGTCTACTCATTGCATTCATATTTTCTTGCATAGCAGCACTATCATGTCTTCGGGCCTCTAAGGCGTCATTAGTCCTATCCAACATATCAAGTAGGCGTGAGAAATCCATGTGTGAGACAGGTGCAAAGGCAGTGGGTTGATAACTAGTTGTCGCGGCTGGCGCTGGAGTATTTGCATTGGCTCGAGTAAAGACACTAGCTTCAAATGGGTTCAGATCGGAGGAGGTTATAGTAGTGCCATCGAGTCAGGTCGAAGGAGCAACAACGACTTCATTCAAGCCCTCGGATCGGATCGGCCTATCACCTTCGGGTCGCGTCGGATTTCCCCCCTCGGATCGGTTCGGATCCGAATCGGACCCCCGTGACCGGGTGACCACAATCGCCCGTTGATCTTCATTTGCATCATTTTCCCGAGAGGTTTGTGGTTCCTTTGCTCTTTTAGGATCCATGAATTCTAAGTCTCTTTGTAATTAACAAAAACTTCGAGAACAACGGAAATGCGGACTAATTTCTTCGGACTTGAAAATCCAAGAAGTAGAATGATAATCTGAAAGGCTGAGAACTCAATTTTCTCAGTGAAAGCACCAAAATGTTAGACCAAAAAGTGGTTCTAACACCCAGTTGACTAATAATTTTGAAGATAACAACTCAAAACAGATAAAAAGGGAATCAACACACAAGATTTATAGTGGTTCGACATTAACGAGCCTACATCCACTTTATCCTTCTTTAATTGATGAATCGATTACAAACACAATAGTAATAGCCCCTCAACCTCTCAAGTAAAATCAAGCATCTTTTAATAATTTTTTGAATTGTATTCAGCAAGTCGTAGTATAATCTGAATAAATAAGAGAAGATGTGATAAGATTGGAGTTAGAATAGTTAAAGTGCCAAAAGATCCCTCCAAATGGTGTGTTCTGGTGTACTTACAGACAGGAAGTATAGGCGGGTCGGATGCCATGTGGGTCCCATCCCATAGATCCCGGAATTGGACGCACCATGACGAAGACATCACATCAATATCGTGGGTAAGTGGATAGTAATTGCCCTGAAATTCTAGGGACGTGGAGTAACTGATTCAGTGCGACAAAAGTGGATCGAGCAGCAGGTAAAGGGGTCGGATCAATGTTCCTATGAACTGACCCGCTTTGATGATAATGGGAGGCCACGTCGTTCTATGCGTTGAGGGGGGTCAAATGCTAGATGACCGACCCGATCCGATGTTGCTCTTTTGGGTTGAGTCACTTGCGCATGTGAGGGGATCGTGTCTTCTACTCCTCCGTTCCGTACCGACCTTGCTTAGTGTGATTTCCCTTTTCGACTTGAGATTCTTTCTACAATTTAAGCCAACTCCATTATTTATAAGTGATTATCTGGACTTTGTGTGGCTTATCTACAAAATAGGCCAACAAGACTGATAAGTTATTAGAGTTGAAATCCAATTGCCAATTCCATGATCAACAAACATAATCCATACGTGCTAAGTAATTTTACTAAAGTACCAAAGTGATTTTTTTATCACATCCGAAAAACCATTGGTTTATCGCCATATCAGATCTTGCCTAGGGATATCTACGGTTTCCTTACAAGTGTAAGTGGCCTAACCACCTTGTTACAAGTTTATTTCACATGAGAAAATTTCAAATAAAAATCCTGATGGTTATTGGCATCTCATAGCATGCCTAGGATTTATTCGATTCCCATACATATGTAAATGACTTAGCCATTTATTTTTCAAAACCAAGCCATTGACTAATGATAATTCCCCTTCACTAGGCCCGCTCCATCTCAGATAGTCATTGGCTGCTCCTTTTCCTCCATTGTTGCTTTATTTTGAACATACTTTGCTAATTGACTATTCCTAATTTTATCCTCAATCATATCCTTTAAATGCTTACACTCGTTATGAATATGCCCATCTGTTTCATGAAACAAATAGTGCCTTTTAGTTACCTGCTGAAGCTCGGTGGACTCCCTCCTTACTAGCCTTCGGCACTGAAGACATTCCCTTAAAACAAAACAAAAAATCATTCTGGGAGTTGTATTCAAATTTTGGATTTCTCCTTGGTCTTTCCAATCTACTTCATCCATCCAGAGCTTTGCGCTTTCCCTTTCATTTATTTTTTGAATCTGATTTGGATGGTATTTTATCCTGAATAACATTCACTTCTAGTGCTTCCTTATCCGCTCTTGCATCTTCTTAACGCAAGAATTGATCGACCTCATGATAGAATTCACTAAGTTTCCTTAGGTGATCTTGTTCCAATGATACTTTGAAGTATACATTGTCTAATACTCCTAAAACCGCCACCATTAGAACAGCTGACAGATTTGGTCGATCCACCAATGTCACTATCGTATTAAATCATGATAAGAAATCCCATGGAGTCTCTCCTGTCCTCTACTTCACTATTTTAGAGTCATAACATTCTTGGATCGCGTGATGTGGATTTGAAATTGATTTATGAATCAGTCGAGTAGCTTCGTCTAAATCCCGATAGACCTTCTCTCTGATTTTTTTTGAACCATAAAGCCACCATGTCTAATAAGTAGAGTAGGAAACTCTTAACTGTAACCTTCTCAAATCTCCCAACACTTCCATGTGCTTTATGTACCTCATTAGGTGAACTGTATGATCCATTCTTCCATCGTAGGATTCCAACATCAAAAGTTTGAAGTCTAGTGGATTCACTGCATACCTGATAATTATACTGAAAGAACTTCTGTGTATGCTTTCCACATCTTGGTTTTCCAAACTACCTCTCATAGCTCGTCGAATAATGTCAAAAATTGCCATTATTGGCCAATATAATTTTTTAATCGTTAGCACCAGTATTAAGATTCTCTAAGACATGATGTCCTCCAGTGATCACATCCGAAGCAGTGTGGATCTTAGGGTTCAGTGCAATACCGATCTGAAGTCCTTGGCCAGGGTTTGTCCGTGTTCTTTCCTAACCAACGCCACACACTTCACCTCCAAATCTATATCTCAAGTTATGAACTTTTACTATGCCAAATTCTATGTCCAAGCGTCCAAGGGTTATGCCTTCTGTATGAATCGGTTCGACAATGAACCGATTCACATAGTTACCGATCTAAGGCCATTGACCGGTGGTGGGCCTATGTCACGTGCCATCATTCCTTCCTGGTAGGTCTGATCCTAATGCCTTAGTACTGATTCTTAGCATGCCCTATCTTTAAAATTAGTTGGAGGAATTTGACATCATTTCCTTCTTCCTTTGTAGCATATTTTCTTGCCTAACCAGTCTTGCTTGTAGTTGATTCACCACATTATCCATATCTTCTCTAGTTACATATATGGATGATTGATCTTCTCTAAAGGAAGCTTGTTGGCATCCTTCATGTCCATCTCCTTCTACTTGAGTTCTATTTCTTTTCCTCTTGACCATTGATATTCCTCTTTTTAGCATCATCAAATCCAAATTTTATGTTATAGTGGACCCTTATTGGCACACCAAAAATGTTAGCGATGGCTTTTGTCACTAACATTTGGATATATTGTGATCGTAACACAATCACAAATCCAATCACTAAATGCAATAAAAGTAGAAAAGACACCAGATTTTATAATAGTTCAATAAACTCTGGTCTACGTCAACTTGTAGTAAAACTTTTATTTATGCTGCTCGATTACAAGTACAGTTATTTTTAATTCAGAATGAAGAGAGTAGAAGATGAAAGTTCGAAAAATAGCGGAGTTTCCGCATATTTTCAAGAGAAGAAAAACATTTTTGAAGTGTTATAGGTGCTCAGTTTATAGCCGCGTTTCAATCCAGTTCTCCTTAAAAATCAAAGGAGGAGGCTGAGAAATCGAACCAACCAAGTCAAAAAGGTATGAGGCAGATCACTCAATTGAAGTTTTTTTGATCAGTACCGAATCAGACTTGCTCAACCAAACTTGAGTGATCCGTCAGTATGTCCTCCTATGCTCCATCCCATTCTTTGGTTCATCAATCGATCCGAGCAGGCAGATCCAAAGTCTGGCCTTTGAAGTTGACGTGTGTGCACCGATCCAGATTCTGGACTCTTGAAGTTGAACTTTGAGGTCCCGCCGATTTGAATTTTCCTTGGCCTTCAGCGATCAAGTTTATACCAAACTAGACCCCTGTTCTTGTGGTTGAAGTGTTTTGTGATTTTTTTATCTTCACCGATCCGAAGTCCATCCTCATCCAAGCTTGAGTTGCTGAGATACAATTGATGTGTCTCTGGATCTCCAGGGATACGATTCCCATCTTAGCATGTTTTCTTAACCAATTTTCATGCAACTTTTGGATGAGTTCGTTTATCGATAGCTCTGTATCTTTGTTTGTACTTGAGTTCCGAACCATTCGATTGTCACTTCGGACTATCCACGGCCATTAAATAATTCATGCATTTGGCACGTTTGGTTGTGGACTAATTTTTTTTTGGAAAATTCTATTTATACACCGAAAATCACTTAATAACGCCATTATTTGTTTATAAAATTCTGTTACTAAATTACCCTTTTCTCATAGCTGCTTTTTAAAAACTTTTGCATATAAATAGTCAAATTATTCTTAGAAGTATTGAAACTCGATGCAAACTAAATATGTTAATGGAGATGTTAATGAACTATTTAATCATGAATCTAAAATTTCAATTAAGAATAAATTCAGAAATAATGGTCTAATTTCGAAGTGTTGATTTATTTTGTAATATTAGAGTAATTTTGTTGAATTTTTTTTTTTCAAAAAGTTTATGAAAGCTGCAATATTAGTATAAGAAATAAATTTCATTTTTTAAAATTTTACTCAATTTAAGGCAAAGAATTTCTAGTTTTAGGTTATTATGTTTTATGATTGAAAAAGGAAAGAAAAAGAAGATGAAAACGTGGATAATTTAGTAAAGGCAAATTCTATTTGGACACCGTAAATTGATTTACTTACATCATGAGATTTTAAATAAAATTTCAGACCAAAATGACCTTAGTAAAAAAGAATCAATATTAAAAAAATAAAAATATATACAATTCACCCTTGTTTGCATTATGTATACTCAATATTATTTCTCTTGTAAAGTTAGTAAATTTATTTATATCATTAGTTAAATTAAATTTATATTCTTTTAAAGAGCAAAGCATATTCATATTGTTACAAACAACTTTTATATACAGCCAATTTTAACAGTTTTCACTTTAATTAAATATAAAATTTAAAACTAACTACTAAAATTAATGTTATTCAGATTACTAAATTCTTCCATCTTTCATTCAAATGTAATGCAAGCGTGTTCAATCATCTAAAATTAAAAGTGATTTAAAAATAAAACAATCAAATAATTTAAAATATTAGTGTTAAAAGTTTTTTTTTTAATTTAGGTAAATATATTGCAATTGAATACCCAGTTTTATGTAATTTAGTTCTAAGGTTACAGAGGAAAGGTGATGAAAATATAAAAGGGTAATTTTGTGAAAAACATGGTGTATCAAAAGAAATTTATGGTGTATGCTGTTTTATTCCATTTTACGGTGTATGTTAAGGAATTATAGGTGTATGAATAGAAATAGGCTCTTTTTTTTTTTTTTCTTAAAAAAAAAAAAAAAAAAAAAAAAAACAAACAAACTTTCTAGAGCTTTCAGCTAGATTTCTCCGGTAGTGTCCCGTACGTTACTTTGCCGGCTGAAGGAACATCAACCAGCAAATAAAAGTTTGAATCGGTAAAGCCCGTGAGCAATTTTCCATCTGCTAAATGCCATCATTTCTGACTAGAACTGGCAGCTCTTTGCCGTGTGCTTCTGCTCCTCTCCAAATTGGATCTCCTTCAATTCAAACCCTAACCCTAATTAAATGGCGGACGCCCAATTCCGTCCACCAAACCTAATGGAGACCCTGACATTAAATCCTCCTCCCCACGACGGCCTTCACTTTACCCAGTTCATGCTCGCTGGCAGCGTTGCTGGCGTCGTTGAACACGTTTCCATGTTCCCGGTCGACACCTTAAAAACTCTGATTCAATCCCACTCCAAACCCTGCCACCCTCCACCCTCCCTCCTCCAAACCTTACGAAATTACAGAGCTACCCCTTTCCACCTCTATCGCGGCGTATCCGCGATGGCGCTCGGTGCCGCACCCGCCCATGCTATCTATTTCTCGGTTTACGAGCTCTCCAAGAAGACCTTGTTATCACTGGAGCATAAAAATAATCTCGGATCAAGATATGACTTTTTGGCTCATGGGTTTTCCGGTGTTCTTGCTACTGTTTCTAGTGATGCGGTTTTCACGCCCATGGATACAGTGAAACAGAGGTTACAGTTGAAGAATAGTCCTTATAAAGGGTTGATTGATTGTATGAAAAGGGTCTTGAGGGAAGAAGGGGTGGCAGCATTTTATAAGAGTTATAGGACAACAGTGGTGATGAATGCACCATTTACAGCTGTGTATTTTGCTACGTACGAGGCAGCTAAAAGGGGTTTGATGGAATTGGGATCAGAGGAGAGCGCAGATGAGGGAAGATTGGTTGTTCATGCAACGGCTGGTGCTGCTGCAGGGGCAGCTGCCGCTGCAGTTACCACACCTTTAGATGTGGTTAAGACACAGTTGCAGTGTCAGGTAATTTTTTAATTTAAGTTTTATTTTTATACCTTTGTTGGAATATACTGGAAAGTAGTTAAGCAAAGGCCCGTGAAACTGGGGGTGATCATTATTTAGTTAAACCAAATAAACCAATTCATTTGTGTTGGTTTGGTTTGGTTTTGGAATTAGGTCGGTTTATAATCGGTTTGAAAAAATATTTAATTTGGTCATCGGTTTGACCAAAGTAACCGAACTTTTATTATATTTTCAAAATTATCGATATTCTAATAAATATTTTATGCTAGATTAGTTATCCAAGTAAATTTTAATTATCATGTATATGTCAAAATTACTTTTGAAAACCATAAGAATCATAAATAATATTACTTCACTCATATATTTATGATTTATTTCAAATTATAGTTAATATTACAAACATAAGGTCTAAAACATTTTTTGTTCAGTTAAATCGGATAACCAACCGAACCAACCAAACTTAATTTGGTTGGTTTGGTTTGGTTTTCATTTTTATCGGCTTTAATTTGGTTCGACAATTTTCATCATCGGATAAACCGAAACAACCAAAAGCTCACCCCTACGTGAAACAATCTTGTGCCTGCTGCTTGATTTGAAGCTTATCTGTAAACACAATGATATTTCTTTTAATTGGGACAACATATGATGTTAATTGAATTGCATATATAGGTGGAACAAAATTACTAAATAGACTGTCTTGAATGAATATCATCTGATGTTATCATCCAAAAATATGATGTTTAGAGCAGATTAGAGTGGCTTACACCAAAGATTCGCTTGTAGGTGACATAGATGGTAGGCAAACCACAATTCACTTGTTTAAAATAGTTTGATTAGAAATTAACAGCACAGCCAAAACATATTCAAATGGTAGAAAATATAGCCATTTGTCACCATTCAAAATAGAGTATACACATCAAATAAAAAACAAAATATTTCAGTATTCAAAAATATTTAGTTGTCTCCTGTGTCACTATGTAACAGCTGAGCATGACAAAGAGGCATGACAACTGTACAAAAATATGCTATCGTAGTGGTCTTGCATCCCTTGACATCGTAGCTCAAAACAGGTGCGGCACCTAAATACCAAGCCGAAAGCATGGGCATAGACCGCTACGATAACATATTTAGCCTTCAATTAAGCCAGTCTCCCTATTTACGAATATTAGTTGTCTGTTATGATTAATACAAAGTTGGACATATTTGCATACCCTTCACCTTAATATTCAGCCAGTACACCCTCATAAATAATATCCAATGATCATCTTCCGAAGTCCAAAACTTTAAAGTAGGGCCTCAGTATTTTCTGTAAACTTTCAGTTTTCAAAACCAACCATCAAAATTTGCAAAACAAATTTTTTTGAACACAAAGCAGTGTATTGATCGGTAAATCCTTTGATGACAATTCAGATTGTGTCAGAGTCGTGCTATATTTTGTGTTTATGTTTAATTTACACAAATTATATAATTTTGTGTTCAAATAGCCGCTCGCATATAAGTATGATTTTTCTTTAAAAGGAAAATATGTGGTTAATATCCATTAATCTGCCCCCCCCCCCCCCCCCCCCCAAAAAAAAAAAAAAAAACTGGAGTTAACATTCGCTTTACTCAATTGTAAACGAGGGAATAAAAATGACTTTCGATTTATTAGGATACGTTACTAATGAAGGTGGTGGGATGATTGGATGCTCTGATGAAGTCTATTATTTCAGATGTCTGTGCGACTATAATAAGCTATTTACATAATTATGTATGTGCTTAGAAACGACAAGTGATAATGCTTAATATTCAAACGCGCAGTATTTTTCCGGCCATGCAAGACTGTGAAATAGTAGTTTTGTGCAAGTGTAATTATTGAATCAAACCTTAAGGATTCACAAATTTTGGTGATTTGTAAGCGCAACACACTCCTAATCTACTCTATAGAACATTATTGTTAGTTTTGTTTAATATTTTGGTATGAAATTTGGCACATAAGTCTGACAAAATGAAGAATAACGAGTTAGCTTAAATATTCTGCATGCATTTTCGATTAAAATATCGCAGAGGCGTAAACAATACGTTTACCAAACATGTGAATCAAGTCTACTACATTTGAGATCGCTTAATTGGTTCAGATCTGTTTATTTCCTGACTTAGAGTCGGGAATAATTGTTATGCTAACCTTTTTTTCACCTGGTTTTTGTCTTATATTCCCTTAATTTGATGGTAACACCTAATTAGAATTGCAATATTGTTCTTCTGTTATTTACCTTTCTCAAAATCATTCTCCATTTTTCCATATTATTGTTTTGGTGTTTCAAAACATGGACAGTTTGGTTAAAATCCCTACTAAGTTTTAAAATAGTCAAAACTTCCTTGCTAATGAAGGTATGTAAATTAGGTCCCTAGAGTTATGTTAACTAATTGTATAAATTTGTTTAATTATTCCAGTGAATAGTTGCAGATAATTTTGCAATTATATCAAAAAATTACAGATTTCCGCAATTATTCAACGAACATTTGCAGAAATTTCCGTAAATCTTCACCAAAAAAGTTGTGGAAATTTTTACAATTATTCATCAAAAAAATTTGCTGAAAATTGTGCAATTTTTTGACATAATTACATAAATGCCCGTGATTATTCGTTGAATAATTGCATATTCTTGTGCAATTTCCAGTTATTAAATTCTAAGGACTTAATTTACAATCTTTTATTGGGAAGGAGTTTTTGTGCACTAAGTTTGATTTTAAAGATCTGAGCCTAATATTCATTTCGAAATATCTCCTCTCTACTATTAATTACTAAAACCTATAATTTCAATATGATACCATGAAATCATGTCAATATCCCTATGCGTACATTTTATTTCAACTGTTGTCTAACTAACATAAGTGTGTTTTCCTATCCTACATCGTCAGAAATGCGAGATAGTGCTTAACATACCCTGGTATTAAACATCTTGAATGGAATTTATCATTTTCTTCTTGTAATGGATTAAACCATGAGCTATTTGAACTACATAAGTTTCATCTTCTTTGAAACTGCCATTAGGACTCCGCCTTAGACATAACCAATAAAAAAATTCTGTAATCATTTAGTATGTGGATGTTAAAGTTGGTAAGTTTTCCAAGTGTATAAATAAATTATGCTATTTATGTTGTCACCATGATGATTATACATGGGGGAAGGTTTTACACTTGAATTTATAGCCGTTGGATCGAGCAATCACATGCTTAATGTTATTGCAAAGTATGATTATTAATAGCGTATATAACATAAAAGGCACAAAGCCTACCTAAAATTTTGGCGCAAAACACAATAAAAGATGCACTTCTTTTTAGTTTATTGCGCATATTTCGTGTGTGTGTGTATATATATGTGTGTGTGTGTGTGTGTATAAGGAATGTTCCAGGGCACCCATATTTTGCAGCACCCCTTTAGCACCCCTATCCATTCGTATGTTACGGTAATCCAAATCCAACGAGATTTTGTAGATGTTCATTCACCTATATATTATCATCTATCCAAAATTTGAGCTCGTTCCGACGTTTGTAACATTTTCAAAAGCTTAGCTAAATTATTCACCGTTCAGACATTTATTTGAACCGTTAAATTTAAACATTAAATATATTATTCTACGAATGTCGGAACGAACTCAAATTTTGAATAGATGATAATATATATATGGATTGAACATCTATAAATTCTCGTTGGATTTGGATTACCGTAGTTCACGAACGGATAGGGATGTTAAAGGCGTGCTGCAAAACAGGGTACCCCGAAACGCTTCTCTCTCTATATTTAACCAAGGTTTCAAATCTCGGTCGAGATCTTGTTTTCAAGATCAGCAATTCGAAACAACAAATGTCGGTCATATCTCGTTTGAACTGAATCTCGGTCGAGATCTATTAATGAGATCTTGGCCAAAACTGTTGAATTTTAATTTTATAACGGGCCGAGTCTATAATATTTTCTTTATTTCTAGGTCTATGTTTGTTTTGTTATTTAAATAACAAACTAAAAGCTTTCTATTTCATTTCTAATCATGATGTCCTGCACCTATACAATAAGAATATCCATGTACAACTAGAACATGCCGTCATGCATCTATACAAACAAGACATCACCCTTTGTGCATTCCAAATGTTGTCCTACACTTGTACAAACAAGAAAATGTTATTTTTATGATTGTTTAGTCACTGACTCATTGACAATGTTTATTATATAAAACAAGAAATTAATTAGTAATTTCTTAACTGTGCAATTTGTTTTAACCTGTTTGGTTGTGTATATTTCTAAATGATTGCAAACTCATTCCAAAGAAAGAAATATACTTATTTCCAAATGATTGCAAACTCATTCCAAAGAAAGAAATATACTTATTTCCAAATGATTGCAGATTGTATATATTTCTTAATTATGTAAGTTTATTACACATCTCTTCATCTGATTGTGATGTTATACATTGTGTCCAAAAATTCTAATTATTTATTACCCATGTAAAGTCTACATGGTTTTTCAAGCTGCAAATCATTAACAACCAGCGTACTCCTGGTGAAAATCAAGTTAGTTAAACAATATTTGTTATTAGCATTTATAAATTAGCTGTATACTTGAATGTAAACTAACGTTGAAAATATTAAGTAGTCTGAGATTATTTCGAGATGTACTTTATGATCCGAGACATAATTCCGAGATGAACACTGATATACATTTATCTTGTACGAGATCTCACCCGATACGGGATTAGGTACCAAAAAGTTTCAAAATGAAACGCGACCGAAATCCTAGATTTAAAACCTTGTATATAACGGTAATTCAAATCCAACGAGAATTTGTAGATGTTCATTCCACATATATATTATCATCTATCTAAAATTTGGGCTCGTTCCGACATTCGTAGAATAATATATTTAATATATATACGAGAAGCGATCCGGGGCACCCTTGTTTTGTAGCATCCCTATCCGTTTGGGAGCTACACTAATCTAAATCCAATAAGAATTTGTAGATGTTCAATCCACATATATATTATCATCTATCTAAAATTTGAGCTCGTTCCCACATGCATAGAATACTATATTTGATATTTAAATTTAACGGTTCGAATATCTACAAATTCTTGTTGGATTGGTATAGCTCACGAATGAATATGGGTGCTATAAAACAGGGGTGTCTCAGAACGCTCATCTCTCTCTCTCTCTCTCTCTCTCTCTCTCTCTATATATATATATATATATATATATATATATGTATGTATGTATGTATGTATGTATGTATATATATAATATGTATAACAATCAATTTAAAAAATGTAATTAATTTACACAATCTTTTACTAAAAACACATGTAACATAGATTTTTTTTCATAGATGTTTTGCTATAAATATCATCAAGTATAATATCGTAAGAATATAATTTCAAGCAGTAATCTTCAAAAGGTAAAAAACCAAGATAATAATACGTACTACTGATAAAAAAGAAATTTAATTCTTATTCTGCTTTTATATCCTGCAAATCGATATATGCATCATCAGATTCGCGTTACCGTCTTTCTCATCTGTCTCATTTAGATTTGTTTCTTCTTCATGAAAATATAAATGAGCTGAAGCAGATGTTGAAGAATCTCTCGATGTAAGTGCTCTACTTGGATATCTTGCTTCCTACACTTCTATGCTCTCCAGCAATAGTACCTTAAGTCAAATCGTTATCATCATCATCAAGCACCCATCTTACGGATCGGATAGGTTCGTTGCGTTATTTGTCATCATCTAGACCTGAACCAAGACTCATTGGGTTCAGATGTTTGTCATAGTTTGTTGCAGTAGTACTGTAAATAATTGAATGTGTTGGAGATATTCTCGTATTCAGAATATATTAGACATTTAACCATTAACTCTTGTTCTTGTATTCACACTCGACTTTATAACTTGATTTTGGGAATGTATAAACATGTTTACTTGTCTGTAGTTAAATAAATAAATAAAGGAAAGCAGTCCATTAGAACCTAGAGCAGCCCCCCCCCCCCCCCCCCAAACAAAAAAAAACTAGCAAGCACGATAGCACGTGAATATTTTTTTATGTAGTTTGGATTGTAAAAAACGAAAAATAAATATAAATCAAGTAAAATAATAATAGTAGTAATAATGGAAAACGTGTCATTTTGGCCCGTCATAACAATGTTGCAACGAGAATAAAATACTTAAGGAAATTAAAATGTGTTTTTTGGGGTTGGGGGCGTTGTTTTTGTTTTTGTTTGTAGTAGAGAGGGAAAAGGTTTGTTTTCGGGGGGTGGTGGTGAAGGAGTTGGGGGAGAAGTTCGTTAAAATCAAGGTTTAAGTTCAGTAAGATTATCAGTAGATACTATTTGTTTAAATTGGAACCGGTGGTGGAAACTATGGAGCTAATGGGGTGCTACGCCGTTTGGGGTGCCATTGAACGACCATATATATATATATATATATATATATACATATATATATATATATATATATATACATATATATATGGCAAGCGTTCGGTCGCACCCAAAAATTGGAGCATCCCAAATGCCCCCTGATTTCCACCATCCATTTATATTAAAGAATTTGAGTGAGAAGCGTGAGTGGAAGGAGATAGAAGGGGAAATACTTGGTGGAGATTAAGGGGCATTTGCGGTGCTGCACTGTTTAGGATGCTCTCGAACCTGCCTCTCTCTCTCTATATATACATATATATAGCCATGCTCCATGGCACCTCTATTTGGTAGCACCCCAAATGCATCCCAATTCTATGGGGAGTGAGAGAGAAACGAGATATGTGGTGGAAATCAAGGGGCATTTAGGGGTGCTGCGCTGTTTCGGGTGCTATTGAACGCTCGTCTCTCTCTCTCTCTCTCTCTCTATATATATATATATATATATATATATACATATATATATATATATATATATAGCGTCAATGCTGCAATAATCTGTACAGTTTTCTGTATCTGCACTGCTTATGGGTATCATGCATATTTTATTTAAGACAGGTTTTCATGGTGGGGTTCTCCTATATGAGTGCTATTCTCTTCACGGAGAACCACTCGTTCTCTCCTTTTCTTTTAAAAAAGAGTTCTATTACTTTAACTTTTGCTTCATTAAGATAAATGACAATTTAGCTAGTTAGGAAGCAAATTCCAAATAGATTCTTCTGTTAAGTGTGTAACTATGGAGGATGGAAAACCTTGGAAAAGCAACAGATTTTGAAACACATGGAGTAACTATATATTCAACCCACAACAAAACTTTCCATTTCGTTACATTGGTTTCCTTTCTCATCACCTTTATATGAAAGGCGTTCTTTTTTTCCTTGCATGAGCTTTAGTCGTTGGGTGCTGTAAGGTTTGAGAATAACATTTAATATGTAACTTGATAACTAACTGATAATTGGTAAAAGAGGACTTCCTGGTATGGTATTAGAATTCTCAAAAAATGCTGCTGAGCGTCAACTTTTTATGCTTCTATGTTTCAGAGGCCCTTAATGAATTATGTTTTACTAGTATAACCTTTTTTTTTGGCATCACAGGGTGTGTGTGGCTGTGCGAAGTTTTCAACCAGTTCCATAGGGGAGGTTATAAAAGCCATAATAAAACGGGATGGGTACACCGGGTTGATAAGAGGATGGCAGCCAAGGATGCTTTTCCATGCCCCAGCCGCTGCTATTTGTTGGTCATCCTATGAAGCTGCAAAATCGTTTTTTAAAGATATTAATGACAAAAATGCATCCTCTTAACTTATTCTTCTAAATGTTACAAGCAAATGGGGATTATATGGTTGGATAGTTACTCGGATTGTATCGCAGGCTGTATCACAGTTTTGATGCTTGTCAGTTTGGCACCCAGAGTTTGAGAGCGTGGTTTCCCTCACCACAGAGTAGTTTTAGTCAGTTTTTATTGTATAATTTGTCTTTACCTTTTATTTATGATACGTCTTGCTCAGTGTATACTATTGTTACTTCCAATGGCATTGTTCAAACAAAGTGTCTGGTATTCATCAAGGAAATAAGTCTAACACCTTGTATGGGTGTGTTCTAGCTCTACACGCTCTCATGTGACGCTAGCATAAATGCATGCGTCTCTGTCTGGCATTTGTATGTTTGGTTTTTGTTTTTATTTTTATTTTTATTTTTATTTTTAAAGAGAGGGAAACAGTTTTTTAATAGAATATTTTTGGCATATGTTCTTACAATCATAAAAGTCAATCCAAGGTTCTGTTTGGTTTGCCTATTTTAGTTCTGTTTTTTTGTTTAAACATAATTGCATAATTGTTATGTATTGTTGAAAAAGAAGAGAAAGGAAAAAGAAAAGAGAATAATGTGGAAAACAAAAAACAAGTTTATTAAAATTTTCCCTTTTTTGGAGAATTTTAAACGAGCAAAATATGATTCTTCTCCTTTGTGTTCGTTCATTTTCACAAAAGTTGTAATTGTTATCCTTGTTTTTTCTTTTATATCGAACGTTGGGTTGTTAACTGATGCTTTTGGATACATGTAGTGTTATATGCATATTCGCATGCAAAATCAATTTCGAATATCGGATATTCGCGTCTGCGGTTATGGATGGATATCGAATAATTATTTGATGTACCAGCGTTCGATAAATCAAGAAACATATATGGAAGTTTTTTGAATTCAGCTTATTATAAAAATGCTAAAAGTAAACCAATATGATCATAATAAATAGTTTTGAGTAATTAATATGTATTTAGCATGTATAGTATACATGTCAACTTAATAAAATGATAAATTAGTATACTTCATAATATTAGAATATACATAATTAATAAAAGACTGAATAAATAATTTTTGAATGTGGACGTGTTTATATCTGCATCCGTATCCGTTTTTTCGGATATCAGATATTTATTCGCTTTTCGATGTAAATGCGGACATATTTTGAATTTTTCGAGTATCTTGCCGGTTCTTAGTGCACGTTGAAGTACAAAACTCAAATTGAGACCAAAGCGACCGTAGATTTCATGCCATTTCAACTTTCTTTTATGAAATACATACATTTACATAATAAGAAAATTAAATTTAATTACTTTGAAAAGTTGGTGTTAAAGACAACGTACAATTGAAAAAAAAAAAACAAGTGAATTCATCGATTTCAGTTGCACAGAAATAAAATAGATGCATAAGATCCTGTTTTTTTTTCTTCTCTTATGATTGGCAATAATGGGTTTTTCTTAAATGATGGTAGCATGCTATACATGGAGCTGAGAATTGAGTAAACTCTGCAGTTTATAACTCTGATGGAGTTGAGTTCATAAATTCTATTCATTCTTTGTATTCGTTCTTGATTATCTTATGGATTTATAATCCCACTTAGAAATTTGTAATATTTATTCCATTGCAAGTTGCAAGATGATTTTGTAATACCCTACGGAATGTCTATTTCTGGCTCATGTGTTCCATTCTTTGTGTTCTATTTGGATTAGATTTTTTTTTTTTTTTTTACTGTTTAACTTCAATATATCAGCTAGTGGCAAAAGTGTAACAAAATGTTTGTTTTTCAAGACGAGATGTGTAATGCCATTTTCAAAATGTAAATAGAAACGGTCTTATTTAGGCCGTCTCACAAAAAAATTCTCCAAATAATGGACAACTATTTATTATAGATCTTCCGCAAAACCCACTTCTCAAAATTTGAAATACATATTTGTCGCTTAAAAAAACGTTCTAAAAACAATAATATTTCGAGAATTTACAACCAAAAAGTTCAAATCCTACAACTGAAGTGCAAATACTACCCAAAAAAAAAAAGTTCAAAATTTCCGCATATTTAACTTTTATTTTAATCAATGGCCATCAAAACATGTGATCATGTTTAAATTTAATTTAAAAGAATGAAAAATATATCTTTGAAAGAAATTTAGGTGTAACTTAAATTGTGAAACAAAAAATTTCATGTACCACATTTGAAAACAATGGATGTATTAAAAAATTCACTATTTTAATATTGTTTATCTATATATCATTAAAAAATAAACGATGTAAGCAGATATTTCCTTAATAATAGTCTAAAAGAAGGTGATTACAAAATGTTCGACTATTTTCTGAATTTTGCGTGATCTCATTCTCAACCATTTGGTCACACAAAGTGGTATGTGTCAGTCTCAAAAATGTGTTATATTAATAAACATAACCTTCATCTTTTCATCTTCAACCATTTGATGATGCGATGTTGTGAAATGTGCAACAAACTTACTTCTCCTTTAACCCGCATGCTTTACATTTAACTAACACATTTCACATATGAAGAGATATAAATGCACTTCTTGGTTGGCACAACTTCATTCCTCTCTTTATACCAACCAAAACATTTACTAAAATGAAGTTTTTGCACTTTCTAAAAGTTTTATGTTTTTAAATAGTGATTGACAACTAAATGATAAAGGAAACGAATCTCGAACATAAGCTTGCTGATAGAAGCCTATGTAAATGTACAGATAGGGTCAAAAGGTGTACTCTAATGAAATATGATATGTGTGCTAATGAAAATTACATAAATAGCTATGTAATTAACTCTTACAAGGATCCTTGTTTGAAACAAAGTTTATTTTTGGTTTTATTTTATTTTACACATGTTTTGATATTGTGAAATAAGTAATGTTAATAATAACATGTACAAGCAGTAAATCCTTATAAAATATAATTTATTGATTGCAATTACATATGTAATTTACAGCCACGAGTTTTGAATCAATATTTCAAATACTTATCCTTAAATGTTCAGACTTCAAGTTCATTAAGAAAATGATACGTATACGTCCATAGAGGTGTAATTATATAAATACGGTGGACAACGAATCACTCATGACTATTTAGAACATTTAGAGCTTACGTACTTGTGATCGATTGAAAACAATCACAAAATGACCTGATGAAAATCTACTATAGTTTGATACAACTAAGCCAAAATAGAAGATTTTATGAACAAAGTGAAGTAAACTTCAGACTTGAGAGAATCATTGATCGAAAGTGGCAAGGCTATAATTGAACATCATCAATCACATGACATTACACAATTATAGTTAAATATGCGTTGAACTACTTTTAGAGAAACTATAATGACCTATATTTTACGTATCGAAGGATCATAAATTAATTTTATTTAATTTACATGAGGTCATATCATTCTCATATTTTGAAATATGGTTATTTAGGATTTTTTTTTTTTTTTTTTTTTGCATATTTATGATTTTTACTGGATTGATTTGTGACCATTTTACCCCTCGGTATCTTGTTCTGACTATAACTTTTGATTATTGGAAAATTAGATGATCTAACCCATCTTATAGGATTGGAATGACGGTTTGTCTTGCCATAGTGTGACGACCCGAACTTCCCCGTAAAGGAAATCCCGGATTGAATTGAGAACACGACAAATCAGAACGCAAACAGAAGAACATTTCATTGCTTATTACAACAATTCCATCAGAATACAAGAATATACAGAGTATGAACAAATAATTTACATTTGATAAATATCAGAGATTTGATAAATATCAGAGCTTTCCGAGTATAGTTCCAGCTGTAAACCAGGATCCTGTAAGACTAAATCTGCAAAACCAAAGCTACTAGTTGCCCGTGTGGAAAATAGGGGCACCCAGAGTTTAGGTTAAAACTATAAACTCCAGGCCAGTCTTGTGACTGGTGTGAGAACTAAAACAGTTATTAATCTTTATTTTTAAAGTTAGGTAAATCAAGGGACCACGCCGTATAACACGGAACAGGTTTCCTCCCAAGAATATCAGTGCATATAACAAACAGCGCAATGCTAAATAAAGAACAACGAAGCTATTATAAGACCCAGATCCCATCGCACAATGCAACGCAAGCGGAGGATAGGGTTTTACCTTATAATAGATAAATAATGCTTGATACGTGAAATTTAATCTTTTATTATTATTATTAGTGAAGAAACCAACTTCAAATATAAATGTATCAATCATAGACGGCATAAGCGCCCCATCCCACTATGTCGCCATATATAGGATTACAACTAAAACCGAAATGTCACGTATTGGAAAATGGATTTCCGTCATGAGTCGAGGCCAGGGATGGCTCCGCACCACTTCGAGACACTCTAGCAAATGTCTCAGGACTACACACTCTGGGTAACCCTTGGGTCTTTAGGGCCGGTCCTCCCTTACGTTTGAGGATTAGTTATTCCTGAACACACGTTTCTCGGTCCTATCAGACCTATCCATCGGTTCCGTAGAGACCGATATATCCGAGGCGCCTCGCATTCCAACAACCATATAGGTAAAAATAATATAAATGTCAGGGCTTGTAAAACGCTGACACCGCCCATAGCTAGACAGAAACATCGTGCACTCCCTGCAGTCACGATCCCATTTTTGACTCATACCGAGGTGTGAGGCTCGCGAATTAACGCTATACACAAAGTGGCGCTATATTAAAGCTATGGTTTGATCATTAACCACAAGACTCTGATTTTCAACAAAAGCCTTGATCACTGCATCTCAGCATGACACGCAGGCAATTACACCATGCGACTGATGTCTGCCAATATATAACCTCTGAGCTCGTACGTCTTAGAGAAGGGCGTTAAGCAAAAGAATAAATTCTCCATCGCCAAACAAATATATATTTAATAGAGATCAATCAGCATAGAATAAAATCCAATGTCAGACACACAATCCATTTACAAGTTCATTTTGGATCTGAACGAAACCGGAGGCACCTTATTCCTCGTCCCATATGTCCAATACATGAGAGAGGTCCTCGCATATCCGGTCGATCTCTAAGTACGTCTGGACGATTACCACTTATTACCTCGTCTTGGGTGTATAGCCCAATCAAGACATCAATAATCATCCAAACGATGTGAAAACCTCCGGTCTTCAACCACCGTCTTAATCGTCGACTTATCGTCGAATCAGTTATTCAGAATGGGTATAAACCCGGCCTTTCTGAATAACTCGCGTATATAATAAACAAGTGCTATAAAAACACAACATACGCCTCATTCCAATTCTGAATATTCTTTTATTCAAATATTCATATACTTTGGGAAAGGTTCCCATTAATTTTATCAAAGATAAATTCTTTAAATTTACTCTTTAATCTTCCTTTAGATGTCAATTCAAACCATGTTACGGTTTTCCAAACTAGTCGGGATTAGCGCACCTTGCCGAAGTAATCATTTGTTTAATTTCCTAATCCCAACCTATTCATCCCATGGAGCAAAACTGGTAATACTCCATAACTAACACCATGGTCTTATCGGTAAAATTAATTACCATTTCCCGTTCAAATCTAATTAAAGATTTAACTATCGCTAGGAGCAAAACTGGCGATACTCCATTCTCGATCATTTCCCAAATTTGATAATTTAAATTATCACATTCCCTTTTTCAATCTATTTAAAGATTCAATTAAACTCCAGTTAGTTTTAATCTTCCCAAAAATCAATATTAATTATTATTTAACTTTGGAAACACCAACATGTCGCATCGACAATCTACACCGTACTATTGATTTCTGCCGATATATAACCTCTAAGCTCGTACGTCTCAGAGAAGGGTGTTAAGCAAGAGAATAAATTCTCCGCCACCAAACAAATATATATTTAGCAGGGATCAACCATACAGTTCGAAATACAATGACAGACATGTAATCCTGCCTTTAACTGGGTTAAAGAACTAATGTCATTTAAAACACAGTTCACGATAAACACAATTCACATTCCATTAATTATGGAATCTTCACGGAAAAACAAATCAATATATAATCGATATCAATTTCCGTATCCGACTAATAATATAAATGGAATAACGACAAAGCCTTTTAAATTCCATATGTATTAACAGTCTTCCTCCACAGAAGTTCACTTCGATTATTATCAATCGAATTCCATTCAATTCCAATTTAATATATTAAATTGGAAAACGTTACTTTGGAAAATTCCCGTTAAATCTTAATAAAAAGATTTATAAATTCCAAATCACATTTTACTGGTTCACAATAAACCCAATTCACATTCCATTTTCAGTTCCAATTCAATGTTAATTAATTGGTAATTCTTCTTTAAATCTTAATTAAAGGATTTATTCTTTTCACACTGGGTTTAAGAACAGTGTCATTTAAAACACAGTTCACGACAAACCCAAAATCCCATCAGCCTCTAACCGTAAATTAGTAAGAGAACAATTCCCTAAGTATTAATCTTGGAGGACGAAACAAACATCAGATCAATACCCAGGAAACCATTCAACTTAGCTAATCTCCAGTCAATTTCTAATTTTCTTTACTCTATTGGGTTTAAGAACAGTATTATTAAAGATACCATTCACGACAAACCCAAAATCCAATTTGATATTAAATACAAGGCTCTGAATAGAAAATATATCGGCTTATATTCAGTATCAAATTCTGAAACGAACAAATATCGTATTGGAATAACGATATATATATATATATATCTTCCAAATTCCTCCACAATATCCGTATAATCACGGAATCTAATATCGAAATACTATAAAGATAATTTCGATTCAAATCCATTCCAATTCATATATTGGAAATTCCGGTTAATTTTAAAACCATTTTAAATCCAATTTAATTATTTAAAAACATTGGATTATAATTCTAGTTCATAACTAGTTCATTTCGATAAAATATATTTTTATCTTTTTAAATATGGATTTTTTCATCCCAATTCTTTCCAAATCATTTGTTATAATTTTACACAAATTATTGATATTTTTAATAATTTTATCAAGGCCCATACAGTCGATTTCCATAAACGGTCATCGAACTGCACTTACAACGACCTTTTCCAAATTTGATTCAGACATAATTCCAAATCCAACCGTCAGATTTCAAATCTCTCATATTCATTAGAAAGCTCTTTTCGATACGAACCCAATGGCTCTAGTTTTAGGAGAATCCGACGATCGGATCTCCCGTAATGTCCATTCGAAGTTAATGGTCGAAATTCGCGAACTGCCGCGGCGTGGCGCGTTCTATTCAGGCCATTATATGTATATATATATATATATTATATTATGTCGATTCTCATTTAAAACTTATTTTATAAATCGTTTTAAATTCGTTTTCAAAATGATTTCAACTTCATATTCAATATCAAATCAAAATTGAATATTCCATATCATCGATACATAAATGATAGTATTTTCAAAACATTAGATTTTGAAATCACTTCCTTTTCGATATTCATTATAAAAATGAATAAAATCGATATAAATACTGTTCACGTCAAAATGACGTTAATCTAATCAACACGGCTTTATATATTTAAATATTTTTGTGTCTATCCCAAATCGGACATCAAAATTATATTTTGATCTTTTACTGAATATTGTTTTAAAATATTCATTATTTTGAAATATTCGTCATTTTAAAATATTTATTCTTTCTGAACTGGAATCAGACACAGTCAATTACCATATAATGTGATTTATATGGATTTCATACAACACATGTATCGAACAACAATCAAACGCAGTCAACCATCATCCAGAGTGCATTCTACACCGCATAAGCATCAAATATAAATATTTAATGCTTATACAGTATGTAAACCAAAACGATCGACATACCACTAAACAATTGGGATTAGTGTATGTCAAATATCATCCCAATACCCGTATGGGGTTTCAATCAACAAATACAGAATATTATTTGTACAGTTGGGCGATGTGTAAAATATATCATCCCAATCAATATCCGTCAAATGTGTGTACATAAACATATAGTCCGATTTACAAATGAATACTTATTTTATTCATATACACGCTAAAAATTATATTTTTAACTATAAAATATTTATTCGACACATGAATATATTATTCATTTCATTCCACATCACAATCAATTTTCACAGCACAATCAAATCAAACAAGTCGTCCATGGTTTGTGAAACACCTCACCTCCGTTAAGGTCACTCATAAAAGGAATGCCTTAACTTTGGTGGAGCATTATAGGTAAAAGATGCAGATGAATTACAAGACAGACAAATAAAGCAGCGGAAAATAAAAATCATTTTATAAACAATGTGGTTCAGTCAAGCTTTTACAACAGCTGTCTCAATCATACTTAAAAGTAATACATAGAACTTCCGTCTTGATTTAACAAATTCCAAAAATAAAAGAAGCATAAAAACAATGATATTCCCCGATAAAGCATAAACCAGCCATAGCAATGGAAGAGAGAGTCCAAAGCGATACACCAACTAATCTTCAAGCTTGGAAAGAGAAGAGGTCCAAGTTAGGCTGAGCTATTCCCTCCCTGACTACCTGGGGGGGGGGGGACGGAAGAAAAGAGGCCAAAAACAAACTCGGTCAGACATAAGTCCGGTAAGTGCAGTGATCTTTCAACATGCAAACAAGATAAAGGGTTATGACATGAATAAACCGAAAATAGGACAATACCATAAAAACAAGGTAACTAAAGACAAGATAAGTGCAAGGTGAACTGAATGCGCTTCTACTTTTTCTCTGCTTCGCGACTATTCTGTTAATCTGATTTCTATATTTATCTCTGCACCGCCTAACTAGTGTCCCAACTAGTAATCTGTATAAAATGATAATTGTGATCCCAAACCCCGTAATTGTGGTAGCCTTCAGGTGTACATCTATCGTGAGGATTCCACCTCAATCAGCCTAATTGCCATGAAAATGTTAGATGTACCCTTACTACCCTATCGATCGGTTCCCTACTTGTATTCATGTTCCATGTGTCCGTGTCAATCGGCCCTCTCTTGCGTGTAGATACCCTGTGCTGGTCCCACCATAACGTGTATCAATCCTTATGATAGTGACCCGAAACGATTCAAGATGCACAGTGTATAACTACTAGTACCCAGTGCCTGCTTTTTCCCACTCCGGAGTATGTGCACGCCCATAAACCGTCGGAACCTACACTGACGTACCCTCTGCTGCTGTTTTGACCGCTTATAATCAGCCCAGTAATCATGCCCCACCCAGCCTAGTTTCAGGGTACCATGATACATCTATGTGGGTTACTACTGAAATGGGTCTACTAGGATTTCCTACTGGTTAAGTTTTGTGGGCCTATATTTACTAATATTACCCACCACCCCGATATGTACTTAACCCTCCCACTGATTCAAACATGTTTACTTAACAGTTAAGTTTGTGGGCCTATATGTACTGATATTACCCACCTACACGAGATATATTTAACCCTCCCATCGATTCAAGCATGTTCATTTAATGGATAAGTTTGTGGGTCTATATGTACTGATATTACCCACCTATACGAGATGTACTTAACCCTCCCACTAATTCAAGCATGTTTATTTAATGGTTAAGTTTGTGGGCCTATATTTACCAATATTACCCACTAACCCGATATGTACTTATCCCTCCCACTGATTCAAGCATGTTTATTTAATGGTTAAGTTTTGTGGGCCTATATTTACTAATATTACCCACCAACCCGATATGTACTTAACCCTTTTACTGATTCAAGCATGTTTATTTAATGGTTAAGTTTTGTGGGCCTATATTTACTAATATTACCCAACAACCCGATATGTACTTAACCCTCCCGCACATTACGTCATATTGGTTAAGTGTAGTCCGTTCATGTTAACTTAACCCACTCATTCATCATGTCATGTTGGTTAAGCGTTTCTTATTAACTGGACCCTCCTTACTTATCATGTTGGATCGGTTAAGTGTTTCCTGTTAACTTAACCCCGTTCGTTCATCAAGTTATATTGGTCAAGTGTTTCTTGTTAACTTAACCCCATGTATTCATCTTGTTGTATTGGTTAAGTGTCATCAATCAATTCAAGTTAACTTACCCCACCTACATGTCATGTTACTTTAGTTAAGTGTTGCCTTCTTGTGTTAACTTAAACCTACCGCAAATCAAGTTATATTGGTTAAGTGTTGCCCTCTTGTTTTAACTTAACCTTACCACAAATCAAGTAATATTGGTTAAGTGTTTCTAAATTTACTTAACCTCACCCACTTGTCTAATTAACGTGTTATAACGATTAAGTGTTCTAAATTTACTTAACCTCACCCACTTGTCTAATTAACAAGTTGTAACGGTTAAGTGTTCTAAATTTACTTAACCTCACCCGCTTGTCTAATTAACATGTTATAACGGTTAAGTGTTCTAAATTTACTTAACCTCACCCACTTGTCTAATTAACATGTTATAACGGTTAAGTGTTCTAAATTTACTTAACCTCACCCATCAGTTTAGTTAACATGTTGATTTGGTTAAGTGTTTCCTTAATTGACTTAACCCTACCAATCTTGACTTAGCTTTATTAAAGCACCAACCACTCACATTAGACATGTATTGTTGTGCTCACTGGATGTGCCGGTCGGTTCCGGGCAGTTTTACACCACAACTCAGTCAAACCTCGGGTCCTTTTTGGGCTTAATGCACTAATCACCCACATTAGACAGATATTGTTGTGGCCACTGGATGTGTCGTTCGGTTCCGGGAAGTTTTACACCACAACTCAGTCTAACATCGAGTTATGCATATTCGTCTTTTCTAAATTTACATATTTCTTATTTATGACAAATTCCATATGTAAATTATTCTCAATTTAATTATGCCATAATTATCCTTTTAATTATGCTCACAATTAATGGTATACTAAATATACCATTTCATAAACCAATCTATGCCATGTAATTTTTCATGTTTATCCTACATATTTATGTGTAAATTATAAATCAATTATTGTTATGGCCCACTTTCCTTCTAAATCACGTTCAAAATTTCAGGTATATAGATTATACCATTTTCATGCCACTTATCATGCTTATGCCTCAAACATGCCAATTACATGTAATTTCATGTTTTCTCCAACGTTACCCCCGTTGTACGTTCGCAAAATTACATAGAATGTTAGGCTCGATATTTTAGCCTAATTTATAAAACAAAAAAGGGGAAAAGAGGAACTTTGTAACATTCCAACATCATACAAAAGTATGGATCTAACTACACATATGTCACATGGATTTGGCGTAGAACAATATACTTTTAACTATGAACTTGCAAATTTGATCTATGCAACATGAACCACAAGCATATGAATTTACATAAAACTATATAAGTTAAACTTGGCATGTAGTGGTGAACTTGCAAATTAGATCTGTCATAAAGGCATATGGATCTAACATATAAAGTTGTAGATCTAAACATATAAGGTCGTAGATCTAAACATGTATGCATAATGGCTCTAAACAATTAGGCATAAACGACACGACTTAGCCTAATTCTTGTATGTATCATAATATCACCAAACTTACATATGATAATTTCATTCCCAAATTCCTATACAACGTCATAGGTTTACTCACCAATTTCCACATAACATGATAGGTTTGATAGGCCATAATAGTTCATAGGCATATACGATAGAATAGAAATGAATAAACATGAATCAGCATCACATACAACTTGATACAATTCTATTTTACAATTCATTACAAATCATGTCTTTAATTTATTCACATCTGAAAGATAACTACACTTACAATCAAAAGGAAAAACTTGATTTCAGGGACTGTATTCTGAAACTGAATTGCTCGCCTTTGATGTAGATCGTTGAATTCTCTTAGTTGAATTAGATTAGATTTAATTTTACTTAGGTTTTAGTGTAGGCTAGGTTTAGATGAGAGCGAATAATAGAATTAGGTTTTAGGGTCCTTATATAGTTGTAGAGAGTGTTTTAGAATCATTAGATTAACCCTGAACCATGAGAACCAATCAAATGCCACATCTGGCTTAGAGCGAATCGACCTACGGGTTGACAACCAAACACCCTTAATCAACCGCTAGTCGACCCAGCGGAGCTCGGGTCGACCTCAAAAATGGGCCGGTTCAGTTATTCCGCCTCCCGATTCGCTTCTTTGAACTTTTTTGCATTTTTATTTATTTAATTTTTATATATATCTATTTATATATTTTTCTCATATGCATACAAACTTCAAGGCTTAATAACTTCTTCATAAGGTATCCTCTTTATGCAAACCAAATGTCTATCTTGACCAAAATTTTGAGACGAACGTAATAGCACAACCCATTTCACTTAATTCTTCTTCTAAAAATTAAGTGTTGTTGAATTTATTAATTTTAATATTCTCAGAAAATTCGGGGTGTTACATTCTCCCCTCCTTAAAGGATTTCGTCCCCGAAATCTTCAAGTTAAGAAGAATGCATCCTAACATCCAATCATCCATCTACTCATCCATCATCCACAAGCATCCATTGTCCTTAAAAGACTTCTAATGCCATATGAATATATGCAGAGTGTGTGTATATGTCTCTTATCTAGTGCAAAATCAGGTGGTCTACTGATCTAGTTGACCTCCTTAATGCGAATCATGAGAGTGTCATGCGTCCATTATGTATGCAAATATCCCTAATCATGTAAATACTATATGTGTGCACATTCACTCATCCATATGCAACATCCATATGATAACACATCAAGTTTCAATCCATATACAAATACATTCATATGCATATGCAATATGAAAGTGACTGAGCCGATCTAGTGCCTAATGTGTGTATATGCATCCACGAGCAACCACTAGCAAACACTTGCAACCACTTGCAACCATCAATCATAACATGTCTCAAACACATGTTTTCATCCATTGGCTTCTACCTAAGGATCGAGGATAGGACCGAGAGGATATACTTAAAAGATAAAGACTAGCATGCAAATACATATTACAGAAAAAGGAGGAATCAAGGATATACCCTCAAAAAGGGTATGATGCGCGTATCTAGTCTTTAGTCTTCTAAGTCGCATCTTCTTTGAGCTTCACTCCACTGTACCTTAACTAATTTAACTTCACGATTGTGAAGCTTCTTGACCTCCATTTCCAAAACCCACTAGTAAAGATAGGACCTCGAAAATTTACTATGCTAGAGGGTATCCAATGTTGTCGAACTATCTTTCCAAGATAAACAGAAATTAACCATGATGCCAAGTGTATATATTAAGATGATTAGAGGTCTCTCCTCTACTTAGCATATCCATCATGTCACAAATCTGAGGGTCCTAAACTAAAGGTTGCTATGTACTTTTTACCTCTCTTAAGGTCAGTCTTACTTTAGGGCGCCTGCCACAACCATTTATTTCTCACGCAAACCATCCTAGTCGTACTCGACATCCCTCAAGTACAAGCTCCAAAGGCCTAAACCAATATCAGACAAGCACCCAAGGAATACCTCCTCCGAATTTGGACGATTTACGTGAGATGATACTAGCAAAACAACCAAACAATTGAGCACTTAACCGATTCTGGCTATCCTTGCCAATCTTGTTCCAAAACTATCGTTGATCTCATAATGGGCTTTGCATTGTCAACTAAATATATGCGGAAGTCTGAGTCGAGTTTTAGGGGGAAAACCCCTACCCTAATCAAAACATCTTGCGTACCCATGGACTACTCCAATGGATCAAAAATCGTCGATAGATACATAAAGTGATTCTATGTAGCTAAGACAAACTGATCCCTTAGAATCGAACGAAATCTCGAGGGTATTCCCGAGGCAAGTCAAAATTCTAACTACCCTTCTTTCACAATTACTAGCTAACCAATCCATGCCTAAAATCAACCCATGGCCCATGAAACCTGGAAACATAAGCATCTCAAATCCAAAGATAAATGAGCCAAACCACAAATTGGATTTGGGACAATAATGGGATCTTCTACTATACAAGTACTAAGGTGCAAAGACTTAACTATGGAAGCAGATATAAACGAATGTGAAGCATTAAAATCAAAAAAGTACTAACAGGATGATCAATAAGAAAAACTAAACTTTTTCAACAGAAACTTTACTACCTCTCTCTTAGGTACGCTAGCGGTGAGAGTAAGCACTTGCCCTCCTGAAAATCCTATCCATTATTCTTGCCCTTGTCCTTAATTATATAACCCGTTATACAATGATAAAGACATTTCCTCTTGTCTTAGGTTTTACTATTCTTTCCTCCTTTGTAAACCAAGTCCAAATCCATGAGTTTCTCATCCTTGGGTTGTGCTCCTTAGCCAAACTCCCTCATTCTCATCTTTACCATCCTTGTGTAGCATGTTGAATAGTCTCTCGAAAGCTGCCTCCATTGCATGGAAAATCCTACAAAGCTTGAAAGAAAATTAGCCACAGGTGAAACTATTGCGGCTATAGATGGAATTTGGGCACTTATTTGCCTTTTGACAGGTGTCGTAGTCCCATCAAGCCTACGAAACCATGTCGCGATGAGGTTACCTCCCAGAAAGCCAAGAGCCTTGGAGACGCAAAAAAGAAGGAAACAAGGATTCAAACAGAGGATCAAAAGATAGTGCATATGGCTTTGGGGAATATGACTTTAGAACAAAATTTTTCTTTTAAAAATGCTTCTTTTATAACTGTTTCGAAAATAATTTTTCAAATCTTTTATCTGATTCGGTAACCTTAAGCTCTGATACCAAGTGAAACACCCCAGCTCCGTTAAGGTCACTCACAAAGGGAATGCCTAAACTTTGGTGGAGCATTATAGGTAAAAGATGCAGATGAATTACAAGACAAACAAATAAAGCGGCGGAAAATAAAAATCATTTTATAAACAATGTGGTTCAGTCAAGCTTTTACAACAGTTGTCTCAATCATACTTAAAAGTAATACATAGAACTTCTGTCTTGATTTAAAAACTTCCAAGAATAAAAGAAGCATAAAAATAGTGATATTCCCCCGATAAAGCATGAACCATTCATAGCAGTGGAAGAGAGAGAGTCCAAAGCAATACACCAATTAATCTTCAAGCTTGGAAAGAGAAAAGGTCCAAGTTAGGCTGAGCTATTCCCTCCCTGACTACCTGGGGGGAGGGGGGAGGGGGAAACAGAAAAAAAGAGGCGAAAAACAAACTAGGTCAGACATAAGTCCGGTAAGTGCAGTGATCTTTCAGCATGCAAACAAGATAAAGGATCATGACATAAATAAACTGAAAATAGGACAATACCATAAAAACAAGGTAACTAAAGACAAGATAAGTGCAAGGTGAACTAAATGCGCTTCTACTTTTTCTCTGCTTCGCTACTACTCTGTTAATCTGATTTATATATTTATCTCTACACCACCTAACTAGTGTCCTAACTAGTAATCTGTATAAAATGATAATCGTGATCCCAAACCCCCGTAATTGTGGTAGCTTTTAGGTGTACATCTATCGTGAGGATTCCACCTCAGTCAGACTAATTGCCATGAACATGTTAGATGTACCCTTACTACCCTATCGATCGGCTCCCTACTAGTATTCATGTTCCATATGTCTTTGTCAATCGGCCCTCTCTTGCGTGTAGATACCCTGTGCTAGTCCCACCATAAGGTGTATCAATCCTTATGATAGCGACCCGACACGATTCAAGATGCACAGTGTATAACTACTGGTACCCAGTGCCTGCTTTTTCCCACTCTGGAGTACGTGCACGCCCGTAAACCGTCGGAACCTACACTGACGTATCCCCTGCCGCTGTTTTGACCGCTTATAATCAACTCAGTAATCGTGCCCCACCCTGCCTAGTTTCAGGGTATCATGATACATCTATGTGGGTTACTGCTGAAATGGTTCCCCGTTACTAGGGTTTCCTACTATTTGTTGGCCTATATTTATTAATATTACCCGCCAACCCGATATGTACTTAACTCTCCCGCGCATTACGTCATATTGGTTAAGTGTGATCCGTTCATGTTAACTTAACCCACTCATTCATCATATCATGTTGGTTAAGCGTTTCTTATTAACTTGACCCTCCTTACATATAATGTTGGATCGGTTAAGTGTTTCCTATTAACTTAACCCCGTTCGTTCATCATGTTATATTGGTCAAGTGTTTCTTGTTAACTTAACCCCACGTATTCATCTTGTTGTATTGGTTAAGTGTCATCAATCAATTCAAGTTAACTTACCCCACCTACATGTCATGTTACTTTGGTTAAGTGTTGCCTTCTTGTGTTAACTTAAACCTACCACAAATCAAGTTATATTGGTTAAGTGTTGCCCTCTTGTATTAACTTAACCTTACCACAAATCAAGTAATATTGGTTAAGTGATTCTAAATTTACTTAACCTCACCCACTTGTCTAATTAACGTGTTATAACGATTAAGTGTTCTAAATTTACCTAACCTCACCCACTTGTCTAAGTAACAAGTTATAACGGTTAAGTGTTCTAAATTTACTTAACCTCACCCACTTGTCTAATTAGCATGTTATAACGGTTAAGTGTTCTAAATTTACTTAACCTCACCCACTTGTCTAATTAACATGTTATAACAGTTAAGTGTTGTAAATTTACTTAACCTCAGCCATCAGTTTAGTTAACATGTTGATTTGGTTAAGTGTTTCCTTAATTGACTTAACCCTATCAATATTGACTTAGCTTTATTAAAGCACCAACCACTCACATTAGACAGTTATTGTTTTGGTCACTGGATGTCCCGGTCGGTTCCGGGCAGTTTTACACCATAACTCAGTCTAACCTTGGGTCCTTTTTGGGCTCAATGCACTAACCACCCACATTAGATAGGTATTGTTGTGGTCACTGGATGTGCCGGTCGGTTCCGGGCAGTTTTACACCACAACTTAGTCTAACCTCAGGTTAGGCATATTCATCTTTTCTAAATTTACATATTTCTTATTTATCACAAAATTATTCTCAATTTAATTATGCCATAATTATCCTTTTAATTATTCTCACAATTAATGGTATACTAAATATACCATTTCATGAACCAATCTATGCCATGTAATTTTTCATGTTTATCCTAATATTTATGTGTAAATTATAAATCAATTATTGTTATGGCCCACTTTCCTTCTAAATCACGTTCAAAATTTTACGTATATAGATTATACCATTTTCATGCCACTTATCATGCTCATGTGTCAAACATGCCAATTACATGTAATTTCATGTTTTCCCCAACGTTACCCCCGTTGTACGTTCGCAAAATTACATAGAATGTTAGGCTCGATATTTTAGCCTAACTTATAAAACAAAAAAAAGGGAAAAGAGGAACTTTGCAATATTCCAACATCATACAAAAGTATGGATCTAACTACACATATGTCACATGGATTTGGCATAGAACAATATACTTTTAACCATGAACTTGCAAATTTGATCTATGCAACATGAACCACAAGCATATGAATTTACATAAAACTATACAAGTTAAACTTGGCATGTAGTGGTGAACTTGCAAATTAGATCTATCATAAAGGCATATGGATCTAACATATAAAGTTGTATATCTAAACACATAAGGTCGTAGATCTAAACATGTATGCATAATGGCTCTAAACAATTAGGCATAAACGACACGACTTAGCCTAAAACTTGTATGTATCATAATATCACCAAACTTACATATGAAAATTTCATTCCCAAATTCCTATAAAATATCACAGGTTTACTCACCAATTTCCACATAACATGATAGGTTCGATAGGCCACAATAGTTCGTAGGCATATATGATAGAATAAACATGAATAAACATGAATCAGCATCACATACAACTTGATACAATTCTATTTTACAATTCATTACAAATCACGTCTTTAATTTATTCACATCTGAAAGATAACTACACTTATAATCAAAAGGAAAAACTTGATTTCAGGGATCTGTATTCTGAAACTGAATTGCTCGCCTTTGATGTAGATCGTTGAATTCTCATAGTTGAATTAGATTAGATTTAATTTTACTTAGGTTTTAGTGGCGACTAGGTTTAGATGAGAGTGAATAATAGAATTAGGTTTAAGGTCCTTATATAGTTGTAGATAGTGTTTTAGGACCATTAGATTAACCCTGAACCATGAGAACCAATCAGATGCCACATCTGCCTTAGAGCGAATCGGCCCACGGGTTGACAGCCAAACACCCTGAATCAACCCCTAGTCGACCCAACAAGGCTCGGGTCGACCTCAAAATTGGCCGGTTCTGTTATTCCCCCTCCCGATTCGTTGCTTTGAACTTTTTTTGCATTTTTATTTATTTAATATATATATATATATATATTCATACAAACTTCAAGGCTTAATAACTTCTTCATAAGGTATCCGTTTTAGGCAAACCAAATGTCTGTCTTGACCAAAATTTTGAGACGAACATAATAGCGCAACCCATTTCACTTAATTCTTCTTCTAAAAATTAAGTGTTCTTGAATTTGTTAATTTTAATATTCTCAGAAAATTCGGGGTGTTACAGTTTGTGGACGACGGGTGTCGGGTGCTGCTACGCACTGTTTGCATCCTAGTATATATTTCAACTAGAAAATAAAATTAAAGTGAGAAGTTCTCACATTTGAGTTCCACTCCGCCAGTTTTATTTCTGAACTTCTGAATCATTCGGATTTGTCCGAAATTCCAACACAGTCCTTTCCATGCTGTTTATAAATAAAAAATCGCATTTTTGTCTCACCGCTACATGGATAAAAATCACATTTTTATCACTTTGCTATATTTATAAAAATTAAATTTTGATAGCGCTAAAAATCGAATTTTTATATAATTAAAAATCAAATCTTTTCATTACAATATATATATATAAATCGCATTTTTATACTGCTAAAAATCATATCTTTCTATTGCTTATATATATATAAAGATCGTATTTTTATGTAATTAAAAACCACTTCTTTATATAATTAAAAATCATGTCTTTATCATAAAAAAAAATCAAGTTTGTATAAACTAAAGAAATCAGTTTTTATTCTATAAAAATCACAACTTTTATTTATATATAAAACAGTAAAGAAAATTAAATAAACAAAAAAAAAAAAATATAAAATATTTACTGTTAAAAAAGGGAGAGGGGGGAGGCGCTCCATCGTCTGAGGTCGGAAGGAGTTCGCCTGAGGCGGCAGTCCGTTCTGGGTCTGAACGAAACCGGAGGCACTTCCCTCGCATATCTATCCATCTCCAAGTACGTCTGGACGACCACCAACTATTTCCATCCTCTTGGGTGTACAGCCCAATCAGGATCATCAGTAATCATCCAAACGATGTGAAGACTTCCGGTCTTCAACCACCGTCTTCATCTTCGACATATCGTCGAATCGGTTATTCAGAATGGGTATAAACCCGGCCTTTCCGAACAACCCGCGTATATTAAAAACAAATGTTACACAAACACAACATACGCCTCATTCCAATTCATTAGTCACTAACCGTAAATCAACAAGAGAACAATTTCCCACACATTAACCCCGAAGGCCAAAACCAACATCAGATCAATACCCAGGAAACCATTCTTCTTAACTAACCCACAACTAGTTTCTAAATCTCATATTCTTAGGGAAAGGTTCCCATTAATTTTATCCAAGATAAATTCTTCAAAATTTATCCTTTAATCTTCCTTTGGATGTCATTTCAAACCAAATTATGGTTTTTCCAAACTAGTCGAGATTAGCGAACCACACCGAAGTAATTATTTATTTTATTTCCCAATCCCAACCTATTCATCCCATGAAGCAAAACTGATAATACTCCATATCTAACACCACAGTGTTATCGGTAAAATTAATTACCATTTCACGTTCAAATCTAGTTAAAGATTTGACTATCGCTTTAAAGCAACACTGGTAATACTCCATTCTCGCTCATTTTCTAAATTTGATAATTTAGATTATCAAATCACATTTCAGTCCAATTGCAGATTCATTAAAAACTCCTTTTACTGGGTTAAAGAACTAATGTCATTTAAAACACAGTTCACAATAAACCCAAATCACATTCCATTTATTATCGGGTTAAAGAACAAGTGTTATTCAAAACACTATTCACGATAAACCCACAAATCACATCTAATTTAATTTCAATCGAATATATTAGAAATTCCGATTATTTAAAACCCTTTTTTTTAAAATCCAATTTATTTATTTAAAAATAGTTGGGTTTTAATTTCAGTTCAAAACTAGTTCATTTCGATAAAAATCTATTTTTATCTTTTCAAATATGGAGTTTTTCATCCCAATTTTTCCCAAATCACTTCTTATGATTTTACACAAATTATTACTATTTTTAATAATTTTATCAAGGCCCGTACAGTCGATTTCCATCAACGGTCATCGAACTGCACATACAACGACCTTTTTCAAATTTGATTTGGACATATCTCCAAATCCAACCATTAGATTTCAAATTTCTAATATTCGTTAGAAAGCTCTTTTCGATACGAACCCAATGGTTTCGGTTTTAGAAGAATCCGACGGTCGAATCTCCCGTAATGCCCGTTTGAAATAAATGGTCGAAATTCACGAACTGCCGCGGCGCGTTCTATTCAGGCCATTATATTATATATATAATATATATTTCGTCGATTGCTATTTAAAACGAATTATATAAATAGTTTTAAATTCGTTTCAAAAACAATTTCAACCTTTATTTCAAATTCAAATCTAAATTGAATTTTCTATTATAAATCCTTATAAATTCGTTTTAAAATTCATTTCTATTCAATTCAAATTTCAATTCAATTTGAATTTATTTCAATTCGTTTTCAATTCAATTCGAATTCGTTTTATATTCAATTCAATTCAAATTGGTCTTCTATTCGATTCAATTCAAATTGGTTTTCTATTCGATTCAATTCAAATTGGTTTTCTATTCGATTCAATTCAAATTGGTTTTCTATTTGATTCAATTCAAATTGGTTTTCTATTCGATTCAATTCAAATTGGTTTTCTATTCGATTCAAATCAAATTCGTTTTCTAATCAATTTAATTCAAATTGGTTTTCTATTCGATTCAATTCAAATTGGTTTTCTGTTCGATTCAATTCAAATTGGTTTTCTAATCAATTTAATTCAAATTTCATTTCAAAATATTCTATTTCGAAATCACTTTTCAATATTCATTTTAAAATGAATAAAATCGATGTAAATATCGTTCACGTCAAAATGACGTCAATCTAATCAACACGGCTTCATATATTTCTATTTTCAAATATTATATTTCAAATATTTCTTTTTCAAATATTTCCTATTCAAATATTTCTATTTCAAATATTTCTATTTTTAAAATATTTCGTTCAACACATGACTAATCTCAACGGATGAGTACTGTCAACACATGAACCTTTATTTTATTTTGATAAAGATGTAAATTTTATTATTAAAATATTTCATTCAACACATGACTAATCTCAACGGATGAGTACGGTCAACACATGAACCTTTACTTTATAATGTTCTTTATTTTCTAAATTGGAATGAGGCCCAATCAATTACCATATAAAGTTAATAATATGGATTCCATACAACATATGCATATAATAGCAACGATAAATAATCAACCATCATCCAAAGTGCACTACACTGTATAAGCATCAAATATAGATATCTAACGCTTATAACAGCCTGTCGATCCATCGATCGACATACAACTAATTATTGGGATTAGTGTATATCATTTATTATCCCAATACCCGTGTGGGGTTTCAAATCAACAAACACAGATTTTATTTGTGCAGTTGGGCGATGTGTAAAATTTATCGTCCCAATCAATGTCCTTCAAATAGGAGTACATAAACAAACCGTCCGGTTTGTAAATGAATATTTATTTATTCACATTCACATTAAATTTTTTATTTTTAAGGATAAAATATTTTATTTTAACACATGAATTTTTATTCAGTTCATTTACAAAATAAAAATGATATTTTTATTTTTCTAACTTATTTTAGAAAATTTCGGCGGCATAACGGCACGATACTAGAAACGGGACAAGGCCTAGCCTTATCCCCAGTCTAGTGAAGGCCCACGCCATTCACACATCAATCAAATCCATTCCATTTCACCAAACAATTCAATTCAAATCAAATAATCTAACCAACTGCACAACCAAACAAACAAGTCCATGGTCTGTGGACGATGGTGTCGGGTGCTACTAAACACCGTCTGCATCCTAGTATATATATATATAACTAGAAAAAGAAATTGAAGAGTGAGAAGTTCTCACTGATAGCTATCCCAACTTCACGACACTTCTATTGTAGAAAATCTTGTCGTTCTCGCCTTTTGCTACTTTCGTTGCTCGTAGCCACTACATATATAAAAATCGAATTTTTACTTCGCTATTCAATATATAAAAATCGAATTTTTACTTCGCTATTCAATATATAAAAATCGAATTTTTACTTTGTTATTCAATATATAAAAATCGAATTTTTACTATGCTATTCAATATATAAAAATCGAATTTTTACTTCGTTATTCAATATATAAAAATCAAATTTTTACTATGCTATTCAATATATAAAAATCGAATTTTTACTATGCTATTCAATATATAAAAATCGAATTTTCACACCGCTACTATATAGATAAAAATTATATTTTCACACCGCTACTATATAGATAAAAATTATATTTTCACACCGCTACTATATAGATAAAAATTATATTTTCACATGCTATTCTCTATATAAAGTTTCCGCCTTTTCAAAAATAAATCTTTTACCTTTTCTAAAATAAAGATTTCGTTTTTCTTCCTTTAAAAATATAATCTCTTATATAGTAAAAATCATAGCTTTTCATCACTAAAAATAAAACTGATTTAACTAACTTCATTGAATAAAATAAATTAAAACAATATATAAACTCACTTTGTTCTTGGTCAGAGGAGGAGAAGGAGGGCTTCTCAGTCGAAGAAGAAGAAGAATAGGAGGCGGCGCAGGAGGGTGCGCTGGGTTGTGGGGGTTCGGTGGCGATTTGGTCGGGGGGGGGGGGGGGTCAGATTTGAGCGACTGAGGAGGGGAAGAAGAAGGGAGGGGGAAGAAGAGGAGGGGGGTGTGGTGGCTGCGCCGCCCTGGGGCGCGGCGGCTCATCGGGGGGGGGGGGCATCGATTGCGTCCCCCTTCTGTTTCTTTTTTTTATTTCTGACCTAATTCGAGTAATAACGGGGAGAGAGAATATAAGGGGGAGGGGTTTTATAAAATATATATGAAACACCCCACCTCCGTTAAGGTCACTCTCAAAGGGAATGCCCTAATTTTGGTGGAGGTTTATAAGTATAAGTCACAGATATACAAGACAGATATAAGAACACATGTTTGTAAACAGCGGAAAAACAACAACTTTTATTTCATAAAAGCAAATACGTGCTACAACACATCATCATAATTGTCTTACATCCTTTCCAAAAACATAACATAACTCTTTCATAATCTGTCTTGATTACATTATTTAAAGACGCATAAATAAAACATAGATAAACTGCAAAAGCCCCTTAGTGGTTGTCCAAAGCCATAGTTCAAAACGAAAAGGTCCAAGCAATACATTTCTCTTCTTCAAGCTGGATGTTAAGGTTGGTCAAGCTGCTGTGTTCCCTCCCTGTGGACCTGGGGGGGGGGGGGAACGGAAGAAAAGAAGACGAAAGAAAAGCAGAGTCAGACATAAAGCCTGAGTAAGTCTAGTACTATTTTGTCTATGAATAAAGAACTGGGTATGATAAGTATAAACAAGAAGTGGGAAAGTACTATAAACTTGGTTAAGTTGTCTAGGGTCGAATATACTATCGTACCCCATGTTAATCTCTGAACCCATATAAGCTAGTTTCCAACTGGCACCCCATAATCAGGGTGATGTGATCCATTCTATGATGATCGGCTCCTACTCGCATAGTTACATGTGTCTTACGGCCCCCGATGTTGTAGTTACCTATGCTGGTCCCACCATGGGGTGTATCAAGTCCCATGGTGGCGGCCCGACACAATCCTAGAATGCACAGGTATGCTACTGGTGCCCAGTGCCTTATTTTTCTGCTCCGGAGTGTGTGCACGCCCGCACCCCGTTAGAACCTACACTGCTACACCACCGCCGTCGATTTGACCTCTTACAATCAGCCCAGTAATCGTGCCCCACCCTGCCTAGTTTCAGGGTATCCTGATACACCTTTTAGGGTTACTGCTGAAAAGGGTCCCCCGTTACTAGGTTTTCTATCTCTAGCCAACATGCTAAGTTGGTTAAGTGTTTTCTAACCTAACCCCCATCAGTCCGTTTAGTTTAGCATGTTCCATTTTGATTAAGTCTTTAGTTCACTTAATCCTAATAATCCCGACTCAGCCTTAATTGTCTTATTAAAGCCTTGACCTCTCACATTAGACAGGTATTGTTGTGGCTGCCTGTTGCCGGTTGGTTCCGGGCAGTCTTACGCCACAACTCAGTCTAACCTCGGGTCCTTATTGGGCTCCATGTTTAACCTCCCACATTGGATAGGTATTGTTGTGACTACTGGACAGCCGGGCGGTTCCGGGCAGGTTTACATCACAACTCAATCTAACCTCGGGTTAAACACATCGTATGTTCTACATTTACATATTTTGTCTTTCTTCTTTATTTTCTTATATGTAAATATTTGCGGCCCATTATTAAGTTAATGGTGTAAAGATTACACCAATCATGGGCCCAACCCATACTTGAATTTGGGCCCTTCTACTTTATATTTTCATTTATTAATAAGTTTAACCCAACGTTATTTTCCCCCGTTTAATACGTTTGTTTATCATAATATATGTTGGGCTTAGGCTTTTAAGCCCAACTTAGCCATGAGAAGAAGGGGAGGCTTAAAGCATGATTACATACACAAAAAGGGGAATGTGAGCGCATGAACTTGCAACATAACGTTGGAACTACAAAATAGAAACTGGTGTACTTGCATAGTGGTAACATATACTTTGGTCATAAAGCATAGGTGACATGAATCAAAGCATGTAAACTTGTAGTTGAGGTAAGAATCTAAATTGGATATCATTATTGACACATAGTCATAACTACAACATGAACCTATATTTTTATTTAGGCATAATGTCAAACATAAGCAAATCATGTCCATAAGATTACTACATGTTTACAAAGGTACTTACTTTTGTTATTAACACAAAAGTATAGTTCATCTTAATCTATTCTCATAACTATGGCATAAATATTTCTAACATGAAATCATGATTTTTACTTTAGTCATGCAAACTTGCAAAAGGGATTTTTGAATCTAACCTAGCTATGTACCACATATGTCATCATAAAATTCTTGTTAACAATATGGATTTCAATTATGCAAAATATCAATCATAGCCTAGTCATATCCATAAGTTTGCAAATAGGTTTTCTAGTACAAAAGCATGGCTTAATACATGATGCCAAATTTTTAACATAATTTCATATGGATTATGATAACCCAAACTTATTCCAATTACTTCACAAAAATGATGTTTGTATAAAAATACACATTATGATGGCATAGTAGCAAAGCCCCAAACTTGCATGAATTTCAATCAACTACATACATGTAGCTTCAACATGGATTACATAATTTGCGAATATTCCAAACGTATACTTGCATAAAACTACCGCATGTAGTTTTTCATAATTGAATAACACAATTCGAGAATATCCAAACGTATACAATATTCCAAATCGATAAGAATCATAGTAACGCACAAATATGAATTACTTTATCGCCACAAATCAAGTATACAAACCAACACAATTATTTGTTCATACCAAAATAATACTCTACTTACAATGGTATGGCGAATTCTCCAATTTAGGGATTTGGAGATGCGATTCCTTGTTGATTTGATTTGATTAGGTTGCTTTATGCTTTAGAATTTGCCTCCTAATTCTCTCTCCAATTGGCGGCTACTCTTAGTCGTTCCTCAGCAACATGGCGGCTTTGTTCTTATTTTTGAATGAATAGATTAGGGTTAGTCTAGGGTCATTTTTATAGGGTTTATGAACTGATTAGGACCATTGATGTTGCTTGGATTGATCGTAGCCATTCATTCGAAAGAGAGACCAATTAGAGCATGCCACCTAGCCCTAATGACAAAGCAGTCTACAGAAAATCGACCAACATAGAATAGGCCAGCCAGGTTGGGCTGGGTTCGACCTGGCTCTGGACCAGGTCGACAGCCCTGTCGACCTGGTTAGACCAGGTCGACAGCCCAGTCGACCTGGGTGCATCAGGCGGGATTTTCCTCGCCCTGGCCAATTGGGCCCTGTTTTTAATTTTAAACTGTTTTATTCTATTCGAATTTTAAACTTAATTCAGAAACTTCCGAAGGCCATATCTTCTTCATACGGACTCCGTTTTTCGAAAACTCGGACTCTATTTCGTGTATTTTTCCGAGACGAACGCAATGGCGTATCCCGTTTCCCTTAGTTCTTTGATTTCAAATTAATTATACTTTAATTTGTGAATTTCATAGTTATAGAATACACGGGGTGTTACATTCTCCCCCACTTAAAAGGATTTCGTCCCCGAAATCTTCAAGTTAGGAGGAATGTATATCCTAACATCCAATCATCCATCTACTCATCCATCAAACACGAGCATCCATTGTCCTTAAAAGACGTCTAATGCTTCATGATCATATGCGAAGTGTGTGTGTACATGAACTTATCTAATGCGAAATCAGGCGGTCTACTGATTCAGTTGACCTCCTTAATGCGAATTATGTAAGTGCCATGAATCCATTATGTATGCAAATTTTCCTATTCTTGATTCTACATGAGTGCACAATCATTCAATACAAATGCAACATCCATATGACAACACATTAATGTTCAACCATATACGAATGCAAACATATATGCATATGCAATATGAAGTGACTGAGCCGATCTAAAACCTAGATTGTGTGTGTATATGCAACCATGAGCAACCACTAGCAATCACTTACAACCACTTGCAACCATCATCCATAACATGTTTCAATTACATGTTTCCATCCAAAGGGTTTCTACCTAAAAGATAAGGTCGAGGAAATATACCTAAAAAGATAGATAAAAGCGCAACTTAAGGAAAAGGAAAGATCAAGGATGTACCCTCGAACAGAAAAGGGTAGGCAGTGCGTATTCTAGCTTCAGTTTCCCAAGTCGCGTCTCCCTCGGCGTCGCTCCACTGAACTTTGACGAGCTTGACTTCACGGTTGCGTAGCTTCTTCATTTCCGTTTCCAATATGCGGGTTGGAACTTTTCTTATGGTTGCTTCGCGTTCCATTTCAGCCTCTTCGAGGATATTTGGCTCTACCACTTCAGCAGACTCATGTAGACATTTTCGGAGATGTGAAACGTGAAAAACGTTGTGGACTCCAGCCAACTTCTCGGGTAGCTCTAATCTATAGGCCATTTTCCCAATTTTCTCGATAATAGGGAATGGCCCTACGAACCTTGGTGCCAGTTTTCCTGTGGTTCCAAAACGAACAACGTTTATTAGCGGAGATACCTTGAGAAAAACTCTGTCTCCAACCTCAAATTCAAGGTCGGTCCTTCTCTTGTCGGCATAGGACTTTTGTCTGTCTTGGGCCGTCTTCATCCTTCTCCGTATTAAGTCCACTTTCTCTGAAGTCTCTCGGATCATATCTGGTCCAAGTATGAGCTTATCAGTAGACTCCCACCAACAAGTGGGCGATCGGCATGGTCTTCCATATAAAGCTTCGAAGGGCGCCATTCCGATGGTTGCTTGATAGCTGTTGTTGTAGGCAAATTCCACCAAAGGAAGGTGGTCTTCCCATGTCCCTCCGAAGTCAAGGACGCATAGTCTTAAAAGGTCTTCCAAAACTCTGTTCACTCTCTCTGTTTGGCCGTCGGTTTGGGGATGATAGGCTGTGCTCAAGCATAACTGCGTTCCTACTGCTTCTTGCGACTCCGCCAAAACTCGCTGGTGAAGATGGGGTCTCGGTCACTAACAATGCTAGATGGTATTCCATGGAGTCGAACGATTTCCTTGAGGTAAAGTGATGCTAGGGATGAGGCAGTTCTTTTACTTTTGACAGGTAAAAAGTGGGCGCTTTTAGTAAGCCTATCCACTATTACCCAAATGCTAGTGTTGCCTCTCCTAGACCTAGGCAGCCCATCGATGAAGTCCATTGAGATGCTATCCCACTTCCACTGCGGGACCTCCAGAGGATGTAGCAGTCCGCCAGGCTTTTTCTGTTCCGCCTTAACCTGTTGGCACACCATACACTTAGAAACGAACTCTGCCACGTCCTTTTTCATGCCGTTCCAGAAGAAAGTCCTTTTTATGTCTTTGTACATTTTATCTCCGCCTGGGTGTATCGTCATCTTGGAGTGATGTGCTTCCTCGAGAACCTTCTTCACTAAATCTTTTGTTTGTGGGACGCATAGTCTTCCGTCTCGCCTTAACAAACCCTTATCGTCGATGGAGTATCTGTTGAGGTGACTTGAAGTCTCACCCCTAATTAGCCTATCAATTGTTTCCACAAGCTGAGGGTCTTCGCGTTGTGCTGTCCCTACTGAATCCACTAAAGTTGGGCGCACTTCGAGAGATGCTAACAAGCCTGGTACGAAGTCGGAGGAAGGCCTAAAGTCGAAGCTGGCTATAAACTCTAGGCTTTGTCTTTCAACAAACAACGGGCTTAGGGTCAATTTCTTTCGGCTCAACGCGTCTGCCACTACGTTGCCTTTGCCCGGAGTGTAGGAGATTTCGAAATCGTATGAGGCAAGAAACTCCATCCATCTTTGTTGCCTCAAGTTAAGATCCTTCTGCGAGAAAAGATATTTCAACGATTTATGGTCAGTGTAAAGTTCGAACTTCTCACCTAGGAGATAGTGTCGCCAAGACTTGAGTGCAAAGACGATGGCGGCTAACTCAAGATCGTGGGTTGGGTAGTTCTTTTCGTGCGCTTTCAACTGCCTCCCGCCATAAGCTACTACCCTTCCTTCTTGCATTAAGACGGCACCTAGCCCTGTCCCACATGCATCCGTATAAACAGTGAACATCTTGCTCCCATCTGGCAGCGTCAAAACTGGGGCTGTTGTAAGAGCCCTTTTCAGTCGTTGGAAAGCAAACTCGCAATCCAAATCCCAATTGAATACTAGATTCTTCTTAGTCAATTTCGTGAGCGGAGCTGAGATTTTCGCAAAATCCCTTATAAACTTTCGATAGAAACCTGCTAGTCCTAGAAAGCTTCGGACCTCAGTCGCATTCCTTGGTGTCTTCCAATCCTGTACCGCCACTACCTTAGCAGGGTCCACTGCTAACCCTTGTTTGGATACTATGTGCCCAAGGAACCTCACCTCTTTTCTCCAAAAGTGGCATTTGGAGAATTTGGCTTTTAGTTGATGGACTCACAAAGTTTCCATGATTGCCCTTAAGTGCTGAGCATGTTCCTCTTCACTCTTTGAGAAGATAAGGATATCATCTACAAAGACCACAACGAATTTGTTGAGGAAATCTCTAAATACCCTACTCATCAGGTCCACGAAGTAAGCAGGTGCATTTGTCAAGCCGAAAGGCATGACAAGCCATTCAAAGAAGCCGTCTGGGGTTCTGAACGCCGTTTTATCGATGCTATCTTCAGCCACCCTTAGCTGATGAAAATCGGTTGCTAAATCGAGTTGGGAGAAAACAGACGCTCCTACAAGCTGGTCAAATAAATCGTCAATTCTAGGGAGAGGGTGCCTATTCTTTTTCGTTAGCTTGTTGAGCTCCCTATAGTCGACACATAGACGGAGTGAACCATCCGCCTTTGTAGCGAACACCACTGGAGCGCCCCATTCTGAAATGCTCCTCCTAATGAACCCCTTTTCTAGAAGCTCTTTAATCTGTTTACTGAGCTCTTTCCTTTCCCGTGGAGCCATGTGTCTAACGGGTAACGCAACGGGATTTGCATTATCTACAAGATATATGCGGAAGTCTATTTCCCGCTTCGGAGGCAAGCCCTTCACCTCTTCGAAGACATCCGGATATTCCCGGACCACTCTAACTGATTGCAAATTTTCAACAGAGGCATCTAGCGATTCAAGATAACTAAGCATAACCGCATACGAGGGATTACAAGAAATTTCCAAAGTATTACCGAGTTGGGTTAGGAGCCTAACAACCCTTTTCTCACAATCAAGGATGGCCCCATTACTGGATAGCCAATCCATACCCAAAATCAAACCATAACCCGAAAAGCCCAAAACAAAGGCACTACATTGAAATTCTACACTTAGAATAGAAATTTTCAATCCCAAACAGATCATAGACAAATGAGCTGGGCCCCCAATTGGGTTTGAAACAATTAAGGGGTCCTCTACCATACTAGTTTTTAGGTGCAGAGATTCTACTAAAGCAGACGAGATAAAGGAGTGTGATGCGCCAGAATCAAATAAAGTGCGAACGGGGAGATCATAAAGATAAACTACACTTTCTACAGAAGTATTTATACCTCGCTGTTGCAGAGGTGGCGCTTCCAGCACATGAACCTGTGCCCCTGGGGTGGATCCAGCCCTCTGCCCCTGTCCTCGTTTCTTTGGGCAGTCCTTAGCCCTGTGGCCTGTCTCACCGCAAGAAAAGCACCCACCATTCTCCTTGGCCTTCTTTTTCTGGCAGTCCTTTACTAAGTGCCCCACTTTGCCACAGAAATTACACTTCCTCTTCTCTTTGTTGCCTTTCCCGCCTTTCTTAAAGTCTGTCTTTTTAGGTTGCAAACCCTCTTTCTTCCCTTGAGAGCTTTCTGCCTTTGACTCCTTCTTGCCCTTATCCTCTTCATTCAGCAAAGCCATTTGCACCAATCTTTCATACGTGGCTCCCATGGGTATATGGGTCATGGCCAAACTGTGTAATGGCTCATTCAACCCTTTGACGAAACGGAGAGCCTTCTTGTGCGGGGTGTTGACTAGGTCAAGCCCAAACCTAGCCAGCTCATCGAACTGATTCACATACTCTCTGACTGTCTTGTCCCCTTGCTTAAGAAATAAGAATTTTTCCAACTGCAAACTTCTTTCCGCATCTGAGAGAAATTTAGTCTCAAACCTTGCCCTAAAGTCCTCCCATGTCTCCACTGGTCTTTCAGCATTAGTGACTTCCCACCAGTAGGAAGCCTCGCCCTTCAATAGCCACACTGCCAATTGTACTTTTTGTCTATCCTCTACCTCAAAGATGATAAATAGGTCCTCCGTTTCTTTCAGACAATTTCTAGCTGCCACGAAGGACTCAGTTCCATGGAAATCCTTTCCTCCCATGGCTTTAAAATCTTTACATATCTTAGCAAACGTGTTTCCCCGTGGAGGAGATGGAGGAAAAGGTGCCGCTGCAGCTGGATGATTTCCGGCAGCTGGGGGAGGAGGAACGGTAGGACCTGGCTGAGTGGCCCTTGCTTCTAAGAACCGTCTAAACCAACCAGGTATTGGCACCCCTTCTGGCAAGTTAAGATCTTCGGACATGCTGAAACAAAAAGGATAGATTCAAAACGAAGGATAAGAGATAGTACCTATGGCTTTGGGGAGTGGACTTTGCCTTTTTTAAAATAAAATAATATTTTTCTTTTTTTTAAAATGCTTCTTTAAATTTCCTTTTTGAAAATAAATTTTTAGAACTTTTTATCTTATCTGGTAAACCTATGCTCTGATACCAAGTGAAACACCCCACCTCCGTTAAGGTCACTCTCAAAGGGAATGCCCTAATTTTGGTGGAGGTTTATAAGTATAAGTCACAGATATACAAGACAGATATAAGAACACATGTTTGTAAACAGCGGAAAAACAACAAATTTATTTCATAAAAGCAAATACGTGCTACAACACATCATCATAATTGTCTTACATCCTTTCCAAAAACATAACATAACTCTTTCATAATCTGTCTTGATTACATTATTTAAAGAAGCATAAATAAAACATAGATAAACTGCAAAAGCCCCTTAGTGGTTGTCCAAAGCAATAGTTCAAAACGAAAAGGTCCAAGCAATACATTTCTCTTCTTCAAGCTGGATGTTAAGGTTGGTCAAGCTGCTGTGTTCCCTCCCTGTGGACCTTGGGGGGGGGGGGGGGAAACGGAAGAAAAGAAGACGAAAGAAAAGCAGAGTCAGACATAAAGCCTGAGTAAGTCTAGTACTATTTTGTCTATGAATAAAGAACTGGGTATGATAAGTATAAACAAGAAGTGGGAAAGTACTATAAACTTGGTTAAGTTGTCTAGGGTCGAATATACTATCGTACCCCATGTTAATCTCTGAACCCATATAAGCTAGTTTCCAACTGGCACCCCATAATCAGGGTGATGTGATCCATTCTATGATGATCGGCTCCTACTCGCATAGTTACATGTGTCTTACGGCCCCCGATGTTGTAGTTACCTATGCTGGTCCCACCATGGGGTGTATCAAGTCCCATGGTGGCGGCCCGACACAATCCTAGAATGCACAGGTATGCTACTGGTGCCCAGTGCCTTATTTTTCTGCTCCGGAGTGTGTGCACGCCCGCACCCCGTTAGAACCTACACTGCTACACCACCGCCGTCGATTTGACCTCTCACAATCAGCCCAGTAATCGTGCCCCACTCTGCCTAGTTTCAGGGTATCCTGATACACCTTTTAGGGTTACTGCTGAAAAGGGTCCCCCGTTACTAGGTTTTCTATCTCTAGCCAACATGCTAAGTTGGTTAAGTGTTTTCTAACCTAACCCCCATCAGTCCGTTTAGTTTAGCATGTTCCATTTTGATTAAGTCTTTAGTTCACTTAATCCTAATAATCCTGACTCAGCCTTAATTGTCTTATTAAAGCCTTGACCTCTCACATTAGACAGGTATTGTTGTGGCTGCCTGTTGCCGGTTGGTTCCGGGCAGTCTTACGCCACAACTCAGTCTAACCTCGGGTCCTTATTGGGCTCCATGTTTAACCTCCCACATTGGATAGGTATTGTTGTGACTACTGGACAGCCGGGCGGTTCCGGGCAGGTTTACATCACAACTCAATCCAACCTCGGGTTAAACACATCGTATGTTCTACATTTACATATTTTGTCTTTCTTCTTTATTTTCTTATATGTAAATATTTGCGGCCCATTATTAAGTTAATGGTGTAAAGATTACACCAATCATGGGCCCAACCCATACTTGAATTTGGGCCCTTCTACTTTATATTTTCATTTATTAATAAGTTTAACCCAACGTTATTTTCCCCCGTTTAATACGTTTGTTTATCATAATATATGTTGGGCTTAGGCTTTTAAGCCCAACTTAGCCATGAGAAGAAGGGGAGGCTTAAAGCATGATTACATACACAAAAAGGGGAATGTGAGCGCATGAACTTGCAACATAACGTTGGAACTACAAAATAGAAACTGGTGTACTTGCATAGTGGTAACATATACTTTGGTCATAAAGCATAGGTGACATGAATCAAAGCATGTAAACTTGTAGTTGAGATAAGAATCTAAATTGGATATCATTATTGACACATAGTCATAACTACAACATGAACCTATATTTTTATTTAGGCATAATGTCAAACATAAGCAAATCATGTCCATAAGATTACTACATGTTTACAAAGGTACTTACTTTTGTTATTAACACAAAAGTATAGTTCATCTTAATCTATTCTCATAACTATGGCATAAATATTTCTAACATGAAATCATGATTTTTACTTTAGTCATGCAAACTTGCAAAAGGGATTTTTGAATCTAACCTAGCTATGTACCACATATGTCATCATAAAATTCTTGTTAACAATATGGATTTCAATTATGCAAAATATCAATCATAGCCTAGTCATATCCATAAGTTTGCAAATAGGTTTTCTAGTACAAAAGCATGGCTTAATACATGATGCCAAATTTTTAACATAATTTCATATGGATTATGATAACCCAAACTTATTCCAATTACTTCACAAAAATGATGTTTGTATAAAAATACACATTATGATGGCATAGTAGCAAAGCCCCAAACTTGCATGAATTTCAATCAACTACATACATGTAGCTTCAACATGGATTACATAATTTGCGAATATTCCAAACGTATACTTGCATAAAACTACCGCATGTAGTTTTTCATAATTGAATAACACAATTCGAGAATATCCAAACGTATACAATATTCCAAATCGATAAGAATCATAGTAACGCACAAATATGAATTACTTTATCGCCACAAATCAAGTATACAAACCAACACAATTATTTGTTCATACCAAAATAATACTCTACTTACAATTGTATGGAGAATTCTCCAATTTAGGGATTTGGAGATGCAATTCCTTGTTGATTTGATTTGATTAGGTTGCTTTATGCTTTAGAATTTGCCTCCTAATTCTCTCTCCAATTGGCGGCTACTCTTAGTCGTTCCTCAGCAACATGGCGGCTTTGTTCTTATTTTTGAATGAATAGATTAGGGTTAGTCTAGGGTCATTTTTATAGGGTTTATGAACTGATTAGGACCATTGATGTTGCTTGGATTGATCGTAGCCATTCATTCGAAAGAGAGACCAATTAGAGCCTGCCACCTAGCCTTAATGACAAAGCAGTCTACAGAAAATCGACCAACATAGAATAGGCCAGCCAGGTTGGGCTGGGTTCGACCTGGCTCTGGACCAGGTCGACAGCCCTGTCGACAGCCCTGTCGACAGCCCTGTCGACCTGGTTAGACCAGGTCGACATCCCAGTCGACCTGGGTGCATCAGGCGGGATTTTCCCAGCCCTGGCCAATTGGGCCCGGTTTTTAATTTTAAACTGTTTTATTCTGTTCGAATTTTAAACTTAATTCAGAAACTTCCGAAGGCCATATCTTCTTCATACGGACTCCGTTTTTCGAAAACTCGGACTCTATTTCGTGTATTTTTCCGAGACGAACGCAATGGCGTATCCCGTTTCCCTTAGTTCTTTGATTTCAAATTAATTATACTTTAATTTGTGAATTTCATAGTTATAGAATACACGGGGTGTTACAATATATTTATTTAATTATTTTTAAATTCTATATGGTTGACTTTTACTTACGACCTCTAAACGAGGCCCACCGCCTGTCGTCCCTAGCATTCCACCCCCATTCCGAACACAATGGGATATGTATCGTAGGATGATTCAATCGTTTCGATTGGTTTCCGTTAAAATCAACATATAACTTTATATATTGAATTTGAACGCGCATTTCAATTTACTGGGGTCACATACTAACTCGAAAAATTCCATAAATTTATTTTCTAGCTTTGACGATACGGTCCTAACAAAACTAGTTTCGTCGAATTCCGAGACCGTTTGAGAAATGGCCATTTTCCAGTCGATTAAATTCAACTAAAACTGGTCAAACGTGTTTTCTTTTTCCATGCTCACATATTGATTCGAAAAATTATGAAATTTGAAATCTAGCAATAATTTGACATCACAGACCCAACAAAAGTGGTTTCATCGAAATCCGAGGTCGTTTGCAAAATGTCAATTTTTAAGGGCCTGAATTCCATAACGACTATTCAGAATTTTCAACTGGACATATCTTTTGATTCCCGCTATGAATTTCGATTTTTCGGATTCGTTGGAAAGATATTATCAATTACATCCTAATGTTTTTGGTTTCACTAAAATCCGGTTTGTTTTGCACCCGGTACATTCAATTGAAGTTTGAAATCGAATTATCGAACTACCGCGCCATTTTCAATTCCTTTTATAATTATATATAATTATTTATATTCTAACGACGACGTATATAATATATACGTTCTAAATATATTCAAAATAAATTTTCGTCGATATTATTTAAAATATTCTATTTTAAATATTCAAAATTCGCTAAAATTGCCAAAATAAAAATTTTAAACTGGCCCAGATTTTCGGGTTGTTACAATCTCCCCCACTTAAAACTTTTCGTCCCCGAAAAGGAACAAAGTCGAAAGTGGTTTGATTAATCAACTCTACATTCGATCTGGCTTCCATTCTCCAACTTTTCAGTTTCTGGGAATTTTCAAAAATTTCAAAAATTTGGCTAACACCTGGAATTTTCGAAAAAAATCGCCATAACCTCCCCTGCACTGGGAGCCACGGGAAAATCCCGAAATTTCCATATAGGCCTTCTGATCTCAAAAAGAAAAAGAAAAAGCCAAGCGGCTAGCCAATAGGCTCATAAAATCATCATCACCCAAACAAAACAGTAAATTATGATAAGCATGTACCTATTTGTCGGGCAAACAAATTTTATTCTCTGCTCTAGCCTCCTTGCTATGACCTGTCCAATGTAAGTATATGTATATGCAAGCAAATGCGACAAATTTTCAATACAATTCAATATTAGGTTCAATTAGGCGTAATGGTTCAAAATTAGCAAACAAATAGACAAACAACACAAACATCAATCAATTAGTGAATTAGAGTTTCAAATTCATAAATTTGATATATATACAAAAATCATGTTTTTGATGCCAATTCACAACAATGAATCTATCTATATTTTGGTTCTCACACCAGTCTAATGGAAATATATAGATATCACACCTTCGTCACTCGAAAATAAATACTGGTAACGCTGCAGCATTATCAGAACAATCCCCGGGCGACTAGAGTGCGAATCTATATCTATCTAATATATTAAAACTTCGAATATACGTTCATGATGCGTATACGCGAAATCTTTATATACCCGATTGTCCATATTCAAAATAAATAAATATTCAAATACGTATAAAACAATTTAAATTTTTAAAACAATATTGTTTCAATTGAAAAATACACTCTTTACACTCGTTCTAGGATACTACTGATCCTATCTCTAACGAGTCATTCTAATTGGATATTACTAATCCAATATCTGATGAATCCTTTCGTATGGTTCTAATGTGTCTTGTTCTCGAGCTCTGTAAACCAAAGCTCTGATACCAAATGTGACGGCCTGGAATTTCGCTCGATCCGAATCAGTCGTTAAACCGATCTAGACCGTTCGAAACCCCTGATTGTTTTGAGAACAGGACAAAATAGAACGCAGACGGGAGAACATTTCATTGTTATTACAACAATTCCATCAGATACAAGAATATACAGAGTATAAATGAATACTATACATTCAATAAATATAAGAGATTACAATAAATTACATAGCAGCGGAAAATGATACAAAACACAACTGAAAATAATACACGGATACAGAGCTTTCCGAACATCGTCCCAGCTGTAAATCAGGATCCTTTGAATATAAATCTGGAAAACCAAAACTACTAGCTGCCCGTGTCGAAAATAAGGGCACCCAGAGTTCAGGTTAAAACAATAAACTCCAGGTCAGTCATGTGACTGGTGTGAGAACTAAAACAGTTATTTAAAACTTTTACTTTAAAAGAGAGTAATTCAAGGGACCACGCCGTATAACACGGAACGGGTTTCCTCCCAAGAATACCAGTGCATAGGAAAGACAACGCAATGCTTTTTCGAAAAATGAAGCTATTATAAGACCCAGGTCCCATCACACAATGCAACGCAAGCCGAAGGATAGGGTTTTCCCTTATAATAGCCAAACATGCTTGATACGTTTAAAACAAATCATTTGATACTATAATAAGCGTATGGTGTCAAAACAATTCAATCATAATTATAAATCATAGACGGCATAAGTGCCCCATACCACTATGTCGCCATATTAGGCTCTACAAATAAAGCCGAAATACACGTATTGGAAATTGGATTTCCGTCATGAGTCGAGGCAAGGGGCAAGCTCCTCTCCGCTTTCTAGACACTCTAGCAAATGTCTCAGGACTATACACTATGGGCAATCCTGGATGCTTCATGGCCGGTCCTCACTTACATTAGAGGATTATTTATTCCTGAACACACGTTTCCCAGTCCTTACAGACCTAAAATCGAGGCGCCTCATCCAACAACCACATAGGTGAAAAGTATATAAATGTCCGGGCTGGTAAGTCACTGACACCACCAAAGCTAGAAAGAAACGTCGTGCTCTCCCTGCAGTCCTTATCCCGTTTTTGACTCATACCGAGATGTGAGGCTCGCGGATTCACGTTATACACAAAGCTACGCCACAAAGGTCGTGCTTTGATCATCAACCACAAGACTTTGCTTTTCAACAAAAGCCTTGATCATTGCATCTTAGCGTGCCACACAGGCAATTCATGTCATGCGACTGATGTCCATCGATATACAACCTCTGAGCTCGTACGTCTCAGAGAAGGGCGTTAAGCAAAAGAATAAATTCTCCGCCGCCAAACAGATGTATATTTAATAGAAATCAATCAACACAGAATAAAATCCAATGTCAGACACACAATCCATTTACAAGTCCGTTCTGGGTCTGAACGAAACCGGAGGCACTTCCCTCGCATATCCATCCATCTCCAAGTACGTCTGGATGACCACCAACTATTTCCATCCTCTTGGGTGTACCATCCAATCAGGATCATCAGTAATCATCCAAACGATGTGAAGACTTCCGGTCTACGACCACCGTCTTCATCTTCGACATATCGTCGAATCGGTTATTCAGAATGGGTATAAACCCGGCCTTTCCGAACAACCCGCATATATTAGAAACAAATGTTACACAAACACAACATACGCCTCATTCCAATTCATTAGTCACTAACCGTAAATCAACAAGAGAACAATTTCCCAGACATTAACCCCGAAGGCCGAAACCAACATCAGATCAATACCCAGGAAACCATTCTTCTTAGCTAACCCACAGCTAGTTTCTAAATCTCATATTCTTAGGGAAAGGTTCCCATTAATTTTATCCAAGATAAATTCTTTAAAATTTATCCTTTAATCTTCCTTTGGATGTCATTTCAAACCAAATTATGGTTTTTCCAAACTAGTCGTGATTAGAGAACCACACCGAAGTAATTATTTATTTTATTTCCCAATCCCAACCTATTCATCCCATGAAGCAAAACTGGTAATACTCCATATCTAACACCACGGTGTTATCGGTAAAATTAATTACCATTTCACGTTCAAATCTAGTTAAAGATTTGACTATCGCTTTGGGGAAAAACTGGTAATACTCCATTCTCGTTCATTTTCTAAATTTGATAATTTAGATTATCAAATCACATTTCAATCCAATTGCAGATTCATTAAAAACTCCTTTTACAGGGTTAAAGAACTAATGTCATTTAAAACACAGTTCACAATAAACCCAAATCACATTCCATTTATTATCGGGTTAAAGAACAAGTGTTATTCAAAACACTGTTCACGATAAACCCACAAATCACATCTAATTTAATTTCAATCGAATATATTAGAAATTCCGATTATTTAAAACCCCTTTTTGTTTAAATCCAATTTATTTATTTAAAAATAGTTGGGTTTTAATTTTAGTTCAAAACTAGTTCATTTCGACAAAAATCTATTTTTATCTTTTCAAATATGGAGTTTTTCATCCCAATTTTTCCCAAATCACTTCTTATGATTTTACACAAATTATTACTATTTTTAATAATTTTATCAAGGCCCGTCAACGGTCATCGAACTGCACTTACAGCGACCTTTTCCAAATTTGATTTGGACGTATCTCCAAATCCAACCGTTAGATTTCAAATTTCTAATATTCGTTAGAAAGCTCTTTTCGATACGAACCCAACGGTTTCGGTTTTAGGAGAATCCGACGGTCGGATCTCCCATAATGTCCATTGAAATAAATGGTTGAAATTCACGAACTGCCGCGGCGCGGCGCGTTCTATTCAGGCCATTATATAATATATATAATATATATTTCGTCGATTGCTATTTAAAATGAATTATATAAATAGTTTTAAATTCGTTTCAATAACAATTTCAACCTTTATTTCAAATTCAAATCTAAATTGAATTTTCTATTATAAATCCTTGTAAATTCGTTTTAAAATTCATTTCTATTCAATTCAAATTTCAATTCAATTTGAATTTATTTCAATTCGTTTTCAATTCAATTCGAATTCGTTTTATATTTAATTGAATTCAAATTGGTCTTCTATTCAATTCAATTCAAATTGGTTTTCTATTCGATTCAATTCAAATTGGTTTTCTATTCGATTCAATTCAAATTGGTTTTCTATTTGATTCAATTCAAATTGGTTTTCTATTCGATTCAATTCAAATTGGTTTTCTATTCAATTCAATTCAAATTGGTTTTCTATTCGATTCAAATCAAATTCGTTTTCTAATCAATTTAATTCAAATTGGTTTTCTATTCGATTCAATTCAAATTGGTTTTCTATTCGATTCAATTCAAATTGGTTTTCTAATCAATTTAATTCAAATTTCATTTCAAAATATTCGATTTCGAAATCACTTTTCAATATTCATTTTAAAATGAATAAAATCGATGTAAATATCATTCACGTCAAAATGGAGTCAATCTAATCAACACGGCTTCATATATTTCTATTTTCAAATATTCTATTTCAAATATTTCCTTTTCAAATATTTCCTATTCAAATATTTCTATTTCAAATATTTCTATTTTTAAAATATTTCGTTCAACACATGACTAATCTCAACGGATGAGTACTGTCAACACATGAACCTTTATTTTATATTGATAAAGATGTAATTTTTATTATTAAAATATTTCGTTCAACACATGACTAATCTCAATGGATGAGTATGGTCAACACATGAACCTTTACTTTATAATGTTCTTTATTTTCTAAATTGGAATGAGGCCCAATCAATTACCATATAAAGTTAATAATATGGATTCCATACAACATATGCATATAATAGCAACGATAAATAATCAACCATCATCCAAAGTGCACTACACTGTATAAGCATCAAATATAGATATCTAACACTTATAACAGCCAGTCGATCCATCGATCGACATACAACTAATTATTGGGATTAGTGTATATCATTTATTATCCCAATACCCGTGTGGGGTTTCAAATCAACAAACACAGATTTTATTTATGCAGTTGGACGATGTGTAAAATTTATCGTCCCAATCAATGTTCTTCAAATAGGTGTACATAAACAAACCGTCCGGTTTGTAAATGAATATTTATTTATTCACATTCACGTTATAATTTTTATTTTTATGGATAAAATATTTTATTTTAACACATGAATTTTTATTTAGTTCATTTACAAAATAAAAATGATATTTTTATTTTTCTAACTTATTTTAGAAAATTTCGGTGGCATAACGACACGATACTAGAAACGGGACAAGGCCTAGCCTTATCCCCAGTCTAGTGAAGGCCCACGCCATTCACACATCAATCAAATCCATTCCATTTCACCAAACAATTCAATTCAAACCAAATAATCTAACCAACTACACAACCAAACAAACAAGTCCATGGTCTGTGGACGATGGTGTCGGGTGCTACTAAACACCGTCTGCATCCTAGTATATATATATAACTAGAAAAAGAAATTGAAGAGTGAGAAGTTCTCACTGATAGCTATCCCAACTTCACGACACTTCTATTGTAGAAAATCTTGTCGTTCTCGCCTTTTGCCACTTTCGTTGCTCATAGCCACTACATATATAAAAATCGAATTTTTACTTCGCTATTCAATATATAAAAATCGAATTTGTACTTCGCTATTCAATATATAAAAATCGAATTTTTACTTCGTTATTCAATATATAAAAATCGAATTTTTACTATGCTATTCAATATATAAAAATCAAATTTTTACTTCGTTATTCAATATATAAATATCGAATTTTTACTTTGTTATTCAATATATAAAAATCGAATTTTTACTATGCTATTCAATATATAAAAATCGAAATTTTACTATGCTATTCAATATATAAAAATCGAATTTTCACACCGCTACTATATAGATAAAAATTATATTTTCGCACCGCTACTATATAGATTAAAATTATATTTTCACACCGCTACTATATAGATAAAAATTATATTTTCACATGCTATTCTCTATATAAAGTTTCCGCCTTTTCAAAAATAAATCTTTTACCTTTTCTAAAATAAAGATTTCGTTTTTCTTCCTTTAAAAATCTAATCTCTTATATAGTAAAAATCATAGCTTTTCATCACTAAAAATAAAACTGATTTAACTAACTTCATTGAATAAAATAAATTAAAACAATATATAAACTCACTTTGTTCTTGGTCAGAGGAGGAGAAGGAGGGCTTCTCAGTCGAAGAAGAAGAAGAATAGGAGGCGGCGCAGGAGGGTGCGGTGGGCTGTGGAGGTTCGGTGGCGATTTGGTCGGGGGGGGGGGCCGGATTTGAGCGACTGAGGAGGGGAAGAAGAAGGGAGGGGGAAGAAGAGGAGGGGGGCAGCGTGTGGTGGCTGCGCCGCCCTGGGGCGCGGCGACTCATCGGGGGGGGGTGGGGGCATCGATCGCGTCCCCCTTCTGTTTCTTTTTTTATTTCTGACCTAATTCGAGTACTAACGGGGAGAGAATATAAGGGGGAGGGGTTTTATAAAATATATATTTATTTAATTATTTTTAAATTCTATATGGTTGACTTTTACTTACGACCTCTAAACGAGGCCCACCGCCTGTCGTCCCTAGCGTTCCACCCCCATTCCGAACACAATGAGATATGTATCGTAGGATGATTCGATCATTTCGATCGGTTTCCGTTAAAATCAACATATAACTTTATATATTGAATTTGAACGCGCATTTCAGTTTACTGGGGTCACATACTAACTCGAAAAATTCCATAAAAATATTTTCTAGCTTTGTATTGACGATACGGTCCTAACAAAACTAGTTTCGTCGAATTCGGAGACCGTTTGAGAAATGGCCATTTTCCAGTCGATTAAATTCAACTAAAACTGTTCAAACACGTTTTCTTTTGCCACGCTCACATATTGATTCGAAAAATTATGAAATTTGAAATCTAGCAATAATTTGACATCACGGACCCAACAAAAGTGGTTTCGTCGAAATCCGAGGTCGTTTGCAAAATGTCAATTTTCAACTGGACATATCTTTTGATTCCCGCTATGAAATTTCGTATTTTCGGATTCGTTGGAAAGATATTATCAATTACATCCTAATGTTTTTGGTTTCACTAAAATCCGGTTTGTTTTGCATCCGGTACATTCAATTGAAGTTTGAAATCGAATTATCGAACTACCGCACCATTTTCAATTCCTTTTATAATTATATATAATTATTTATATTCTAAAGACGACGTATATAATATATACGTTCTAAATATATTCAAAATAAATTTTCGTCGATATTATTTAAAATATTCTATTTTAAATATTCAAAATTTGCCAAAATTGCCAAAATAAAAATTTTAAACTGGTCCAGAATTTCGGGTTGTTACAATCTCCCCCACTTAAAACTTTTCGTCCCCAAAAAGGAACAAAGTCGAAAGTGGTTTGATTAATCAACTCTACATTCGATCTGGCTTCCATTCTCCAACTTTTCAGTTTCTGAGAATTTTCAAAAATTTCAAAAATTTGGCTAACACCCAGAATTTTCGAAAAAATTCACCATAACCTCCCCTGCACTGGGAGCCATGGGAAAATCCCGAAATTTCCATACAGGCCTTCTGATCTCAAAAAGAAAAAGAAAAAGCCAAGAGGCTAGCCAATAGGCTCATAAAGTCATCATCACCCAAACAAAACAGTAAATTATGATAAGCATGTACCTATTTGTCGGGCAAACAAATTTTATTCTCTGCTCTAGCCTCCTTGCTATGACCTGTTCAATGTAAGTATATGTATATGCAAGCAAATGCGACAAATTTTCAATACAATTCAATATTAGGTTCAATTAGGCGTAATGGTTCAAAATTAGCAAATAAATAGACAAACAACACAAACATCAATCAATTAGTGAATTAGAGTTTCAAATTCATAAATTTGATATATATACAAAAATCATGTTTTTGATGCCAATTCACAACAATGAATCTATCTATATTTTGGTACTCACACCTGTCTAATGGAAATATATAGATGTCACATCTTCGTCACTCGAAAATAAATACTGGTAACGCTGCAGCATTATCAGAACAATCCCCGGACGACTAGAGTGCGAATCTATATCTATCTAATATATTAAAACTTCGAATATACGTTCATGATGCGTATACGCGAAATTTTTATATACCCGATTGTCCATATTCAAAATAAATAAATATTCAAATACGTATAAAACGATTTAAATTTTTAAAACAATATTGTTTTCAATTGAAAAATATACTCTTTACACTCGTTCTAGGATACTACTGATCCTATCTCTAACGAGTCATTCTAATTGGATATTACTAATCCAATATCTGATGAATCCTTTCGTATGGTTCTAATGTGTCTTGTTCTCGAGCTCTGTAAACCAAAGCTCTGATACCAAATGTGACGGCCTAGAATTTCGCTCGATCCGAATCAGTCGTTAAACCGATCTAGACCGTTCGAAACCCCTGATCGTTTTGAGAACAGGACAAAATAGAACGCAGACGGGAGAACATTTCATTGTTATTACAACAATTCCATCATATACAAGAATATACAGAGTATAAATGAATACTATACATTCGATAAATATCTGAGATTACAATAAATTACATAGCAGCGGAAAATAATACAAAACACAACTGAAAATAATACACGGATACAGAGCTTTCCGAGCATCGTCCCAGCTGTAAATCAGGATCCTTTGAATATAAATCTGCAAAACCAAAACTACTAGCTGCCCGTGTCGAAAATAAGGGCACCCAGAGTTCAGGTTAAAACAATAAACTCCAGGTCAGTCATGTGACTGGTGTGAGAACTAAAACAGTTATTTAAAACTTTTACTTTAAAAGAGAGTAATTCAAGGGACCACGCCGTATAACACGGAACGGGTTTCCTCCCAAGAATACCAGTGCATAGGAAAGACAACGCAATGCTTTTTCGAAAAATGAAGCTATTATAAGACCCAAGTCCCATCACACAATGTAACGCAAGCCGGAGGATAGGGTTTTCCCTTATAATAGCCAAACATGCTTGATACGTTTAAAACAAATCATTTGATACTATAATAAGCGTATAGTGTCAAAACATTTCAATCATAAATTTAAATCATAGACGACATAAGTGCCCCATACCACTATGTCGCCATACTAGGCTCTACAAATAAAGCCGAAATACACGTATTGGAAATTGGATTTCCTTCATGAGTCGAGGCAAGGGGCAAGCTCCTCTCCGCTTTCTAGACACTCTAGCAAATGTCTCAGGACTATACACTTTGGGCCATCCTGGATGCTTCAGGGCCGGTCCTCACTTACATTAGAGGATTATTTATTCCTGAACACACGTTTCCCGGTCCTTACAGACCTAAAATCGAGGCGCCTCATCCAACAACCACATAGGTGAAAATTATATAAATGTCAGGGCTGGTAAGTCACTGACACCACCAATGCTAGAAAGAAACGTCTTGCTCTCCCTGCAGTCCTTATCCCGTTTTTGACTCATACCGAGGTGTGAGGCTCGTAGATTCACGTTATACACAAAGCTACGCCACAAAGGTCGTGCTTTGATCATCAACCACAAGACTTTGCTTTTCAACAAAAGCCTTGACCATTGCATCTTAGCGTGCCACACAGGCAATTCATGCTATGCGACTGATGTCCATCGATATACAACCTCTGAGCTCGTACATCTCAGAGAAGGGCGTTAAGTAAAAGAATAAATTCTCCGCCGCCAAACAGATGTATATTTAATAGAAATCAATCAACACAGAATAAAATCCAATGTCAGACACACAATCCATTTACAAGTCCGTTCTGGGTCTGAACGAAACTGGAGGCACTTCCCTCGCATATCCATCCATCTCCAAGTACGTCTCGATGACCACCAACTATTTCCATCCTCTTGGGTGTACAGCCCAATCAGGATCATCAGTAATCATCCAAACGATGTGAAGACTTCCGGTCTTCGACCACCGTCTTCATCTTCGACATATCGTCGAATCGGTTATTCAGAATGGGTATAAACCCGACCTTTCCGAACAACCCGCATATATTAAAAACAAATGTTACACAAACACAACATACGCCTCATTCCAATTCATTAGTCACTAACCGTAAATCAACAAGAGAACAATTTCCCAGACATTAACCCCGAAGGCCGAAACCAACATCAGATCAATACCCAGGAAACCATTCTTCTTAGCTAACCCACAGCTAGTTTCTAAATCTCATATTCTTAGGGAAAGGTTCCCATTAATTTTATCCAAGATAAATTCTTTAAAATTTATCCTTTAATCTTCCTTTGGATGTCATTTCAAACCAAATTATGGTTTTTTCAAACTAATCGAGATTAGCGAACCACACTGAAGTAATTATTTATTTTATTTCCCAATCCCAACCTATTCATCCCATGAAGCAAAACTGGTGATACTCCATATCTAACACCACGGTGTTATCGGTAAAATTAATTACCATTTCACGTTCAAATCTAGTTAAAGATTTGACTATCGCTTTGGAGCAAAACTGGTAATACTCCATTCTCGCTCATTTTCTAAATTTGATAATTTAGATTATCAAATCACATTTCAATCCAATTGCAGATTCATTAAAAACTCCTTTTACTGGGTTAAAGAACTAATGTCACTTAAAACACAGTTCACAATAAACCCAAATCACATTCCATTTATTATCGGGTTAAAGAACTAGTGTTATTCAAAACACTGTTCACGATAAACCCACAAATCACATCTAATTTAATTTCAATCGAATATATTAGAAATTCCGATTATTTAAAACCCTTTTTTTTTAAATCCAATTTATTTATTTAAAAATAGTTGGGTTTTAATTTTAGTTCAAAACTAGTTCATTTCGATAAAAATCTATTTTTATCTTTTCAAATATGGAGTTTTTCATCCCAATTTTTCCCAAATCACTTCTTATGATTTTACACAAATTATTACTATTTTTAATAATTTTATCAAGGCCCGTCAACGGTCATCGAACTGCACTTACAGCGACCTTTTTCAAATTTGATTTGGACGTATCTCCAAATCCAACGATTAGATTTCAAATTTCTAATATTTTTAGAAATCTCTTTTCGATACGAACCCAACGGTTCCGGTTTTAGGAGAATCCGACGGTCGGATCTCCCGTAATGTCCGTTTGAAATAAATGGTCGAAATTCACGAACTGCCGCGGCGCGGCGCGTTCTATTCTGGCCATTATATTATATATATAATATATATAATATATATTTCGTCGATTGCTATTTAAAACGAATTATATAAATAGTTTTAAATTCGTTTCAAAAACAATTTCAACCTTTATTTCAAATTCAAATCTAAATTGAATTTTCTATTATAAATCCTTATAAATTCGTTTTAAAATTCATTTCTATTCAATTCAAATTTCAATTCAATTTGAATTTGTTTCAATTCGTTTTCAATTCAATTCGAATTCGTTTTATATTCAATTCAATTCAAATTGGTCTTCTATTCGATTCAATTCAAATTGGTTTTCTATTCGATTCAATTCAAATTGGTTTTCTATTCGATTCAATTCAAATTGGTTTTCTATTCGATTCAATTCAAATTGGTTTTCTATTCGATTCAATTCAAATTGGTTTTCTATTCGATTCAAATCAAATTCGTTTTCTAATCAATTTAATTCAAATTGGTTTTCTATTCGATTCAATTCAAATTGGTTTTCTATTCGATTCAGTTCAAATTGGTTTTCTAATCAATTTAATTCAAATTTCATTTCAAAATATTCGATTTCGAAATCACTTTTCAATATTCATTTTAAAATGAATAAAATCGATGTAAATATCGTTCACGTCAAAATGGCGTCAATCTAATCAACACGGCTTCATATATTTCTATTTTCAAATATTCTATTTCAAATATTTCTTTTTCAAATATTTCCTATTCAAATATTTCTATTTCAAATATTTCTATTTTTAAAATATTTCGTTCAACACATGAATAATCTCAACGGATGAGTACTGTCAACACATGAACCTTTATTTTATATTGATAAAGATGTAAATTTTATTATTAAAATATTTCGTTCAACACATGACTAATCTCAATGGATGAGTACGGTCAACTCATGAATCTTTACTTTATAATGTTCTTTTTTTTCTAAATTGGAATGAGGCCCAATCAATTACCATATAAAGTTAATTATATGGATTCCATACAACATATGCATATAATAGCAACGATAAATAATCAACCATCGTCCAAAGTGCACTACACTGTATAAGCATCAAATATAGATATCTAACGCTTATAACAGCCTGTCGATCCATCGATCGACATACAACTAATTATTGGGATTAGTGTATATCATCTATTGTCCCAATACCCGTGTGGGGTTTCAAATCAACAAACACATATTTTATTTGTGCAGTTGGGCTATGTGTAAAATTTATCGTCCCAAAAAATGTCCTTCAAATAGATGTACATAAACAAACCGTCTGGTTTGTAAATGAGTATTTATTTATTCACATTCACGTTAAAAATTTTATTTTTAACGATAAAATATTTTATTTTAACACATGAATTTTTATTTAGTTCATTTACAAAATAAAAATGATATTTTTATTTTTCTAACTTATTTTAGAAAATTTCGGCGGCATAACGGCACAATACTAGAAACGGGACAAGGCCTAGCCTTATCCCCGGTCTAGTGAAGGCCCAGCCATTCACACATCAATCAAATCCATTCCATTTCACCAAACAATTCAATTCAAACCAAATAATCTAACCAACTACACAACCAAACAAACAAGTCCATGGTCTGTGGACGATGGTGTTGGGTGCTACTAAACACCGTCTGCATCCTAGTATATATATATATAACTAGAAAAAGAAATTGAAGAGTGAGAAGTTCTCACCGATAGCTATCCCAACTTCACGACACTTCTATTGTAGAAAATCTTGTAGTTCTCGCCTTTTGCCACTTTCGTTGCTCGTAGCCACTACATATATAAAAATTGAATTTTTACTTCGCTATTCATTATATAAAAACGAACTTTTACTTCGCTATTCAATATATAAAAATCGAATTTTTACTTTGTTATTCAATATATAAAAATCGAATTTTTACTATGCTATTCAATATATAAAAATCGAATTTTTACTTCGTTATTCAATATATAAAAATCGAATTTTTACTATGCTATTCAATATATAAAAATCGAATTTTTACTATACTATTCAATATATAAAAATCGAATTTTCACACCGCTACTATATAGATAAAAATTATATATTCACATGCTATTCTTTTTATAAAGTTTTCGCCTTTTCAAAAATAAATCTTTTACCTTTTCTAAAATAAAGATTTCGTTTTTTTTCCTTTAAAAATCTAATCTCTTATATAGTAAAAATCATAGCTTTTCATCACAAAAAATAAAACTGATTTAACTAACTTCATTGAATAAAATAAATTAAAACAATATATAAACTCACTTTGTTCTTGGTCAGAGGAGGAGAAGGAGGGCTTCTCAGTCGAAGAAGAAGAAGAATAGGAGGCGGCGCAGGAGGGTGTGGTGGGCTGTGGGGGTTCAGTGGCGATTTGGTCAGGAGGGGGGGGGGGGGTCGGATTTGAGCGACTGAGGAGGGGAAGAAGAAGGGAGGGGGAAGAAGAGGAGGGGGGCGTGTGGTGGCTGCGCCGCCCTGGGGCGCGGCGGCTCATCGGGGGAGGGGCGGCGACGGCATCGATCGCGTCCCCCTTCTGTTTCTTTTTTTATTTATTTCTGACCTAGTTCGAGTAATAACGGGGAGAGAGAATATAAGAGGGAGGGGTTTTATAAAATATATATTTATTTAATTATTTTTAAATTTTATATGGTCGACTTTTACTTACGACCTCTAAACGAGGCCCACCGCCTGTCGTCCCTAGCGTTCCACCCCCATTCTGAACACAATAGGATATGTATCGTAGGATGATTCGATCGTTTCGATTGGTTTCCGTTAAAATCAACATATAACTTTATATATTGAATTTGAACGCGCATTTCAATTTACTGGGGTCACATACTAACTCGAAAAATTCTATAAAAATATTTTCTAGCTTCGTATTGACGATACGGTCCTAACAAAACTAGTTTCGTCGAATTCCGAGACCGTTTGAGAAATGGCCATTTTCCAGTCGATTAAATTCAATTGAAACTGGTCAAACACGTTTTCTTTTGCCACGCTCACATATTGATTCAAAAAATTATGAAATTTGAAATCTAGCAATAATTTGACATCACGGACCCAACAAAAGTGGTTTCGTCGAAATCCGAGGTCGTTTGCAAAATGTCAATTTTTAAGGGCCTGAATTCCATAGCGACTATTCAGAATTTTCAACTGGACATATCTTTTGATTCCCGCTAAGAAATTTCGATTTTTCGGATTCATTAGAAAGATATTATCAATTAGATCCTAATGTTTTTGGTTTCACTAAAATCCGGTTTGTTTTGCACCCGGTACATTCAATTGAAGTTTGAAATCGAATTATCGAACAACCGTGCCATTTTCAATTCCTTTTATAATTATATATAAATATTTATATTCTAACGACGACGTATATAATATATACGTTCTAAATATATTCAAAATAAATTTTCGTCGATATTATTTAAAATATTCTATTTTAAATATTCAAAATTCGCTAAAATTGCCAAAATAAAAATTTTTAAACTGGCCCAGATTTTCGGGTTGTTACACGGCACATGTGGTCTTCAAGGGCTTGGGGCTGCACGGTCTTCATTTCGGAGGAAGAGAGAGAAACGAGGGCGGAGGGGGAAGGTAGGGTAGCGCGATGGGGCACGTGGAGGGCGGTGTCGGTGGGGGAGGGGGTCGCGGTGGCCAGCGTGGGCTGAAAGTTAGTGGCGGCTGACGATTTGGTGGAGGGAGCGGGATCGGGTTTTTCTCAAAAAAGGGGTTGACTTCTAAAGGGAGAAAAGTAACCGGGGGGGGGGGGGGGGGTGGAGGGTGGTTTAATTGAAAAAGGTTTATATTATTTTATTTATTTATTCTATAAAGCAACTTTTTATCCCGAACTCAAAAACGAACCCACCGACTGTCGTTTCTAGATAAATACCCCCATTCAGAACGCAATGGGATATGTCCCGTAACCCAATTCGGCTGTTACGATTAGTTACCGCTAAATTCAAAATATAAATCATTATATTTTAAATTTAAACACACATTTTAATTTACTGGGGCCACATACTAACTCTGAAAATTCTCGAAAAATTATTTCTAGCTTCGTATTGACGATACCGTCCTAACAAAACTTATTTCGTCAAATTTGGAGACCATTTGAAAAATGGTCATTTTCTAGTCGATTAAATTCAACTGAAATTGGTCAAATGCGTTTAAATTCGCCATGCTTACATATTGATCCCAAAAATTATGAAAATTAGAATCTAGCAATAATTTGACATTCCGAATCCAATAAAAGTGGTTTCATCGAAAACGGAGGTCGTTTGCAAAATGGCTATTTTTAAGGGCTATATTTCCATAGCGACTATTCTGAATTTTCAACTGGGCATAACTTTTTATCCCCGCTATGAGATTTCAATTTTTCGGATTCGTTGGAAAGATATTTTCAAATAGATTCTAATATTTTTGGTTTCGTTAAAATTTGATTCATTTTGAATCCTGTACATTCATTTGAAATTTGAAATCGAATTTTCAAATTGCCGCGCCATTTCTTGTTCCTTTTATAATTAAAATAAATATTTATATTCTAGTTTCGATTTATATAACTATATACGTTCTAGTTTTATTCAAAATAAATTTCTAGTCATTATTATTTAAAATAAATCATTTTAAATATTCAAAATTCAATAAAATTGCCAAAATAAAAAATTTAAATTGGTTTTGATTTTCCGGGTTGTTACAATCTCCCCCACTTAATATCTTTTCATCCTAAAAAAGGAACGTAGTTGAAAGTTGTTTTACTAATCAACTCAAGTTTCATTCCGACGTTCATCCTTCAACTTTTCAGTTTCTAAGAATTTTCAAATTTTTCAAAAATTTGGCTAACACCCTAAATTTTCGAAAAATTTCGCCATAACCTCCTTTGTACGGGGAACACCGGGAAAATCCCCAAACCGCCACACAGACCCTCTCATTTCAAAAAGAAATAGAAAAAGCCAAGCGGCTAGCCCATCGGCTCATAAAATCATCCAAACCTAAGAAATATAGTAAACATGTACCTATTTGTCGGGCATACAATTTTATTCCTCTTCTCTAACCTCCTTGCTATGACCTGTTCAATGCATATGCATGCACATGTATGCAATTTCTAATAATTTTTAATACGGTTCAATACTTGATTCAATTTGGCTATATTTACCGTTCACGTTCATATCGGTTTCATTATTCTAATTAGTGAAACTAAGAATCAAACAACACAACCAACAATCAGTTTGTTGATTATCCTTTCAAACACATAAATTTAATACATAGTCAAAAATCTAATTTTTAGTGCCAAATCACAACAATGGACCCTATCTAGTTTTGGTTCTTACACCAGTCAATTGGAAATATATAGATATCCCACTTTTGAAACTCGAAAATGAATGTTGATGATGTTGCGACATCTTCAGAATTATCTCTGGGCGACTAGAGTGTGATTCTATATCTATCCAGTATATTTAAGGCTTCGTATATACGTTCATGATGCGTACATAAAAAATATCTATATACTTGATTGTCCAAATTTAATTTAAATAAAATAATCAAATATGTATGATTAGATTTAAATTTTCAAAACAAAGTTTGCTTTCAATTTTATCTTAAAAATAACACTCTTCGGACTCATTCTAGGATACTGTTGATCCCATCTCAACAAGTCATCCTCATTGGATATTACTAATCAAATCTCTATTGAATTCTTTCATTTGGTTCTAATGTGCCTTGTTCTCGAGCTTTGTAAACCAAATCTCTAATACCAAATGTGATGACTTGAACTTCCCCGTAAAGGAAAGCCCGGATTGAATTGAGAACAAGGTTTAAAATCTCGGATATCCGTCGCGTTTCGTCTCGGGGATTTAATAGACTCGGTCTCGTTTCGGGGGAGATCTCGGACGAGATGAGTCTAAATCAGGGGTTCATCTTGGATTTTCATCTCGGGTCTGAAAGTTCATATCGGAACAATCTCTGGGTACATGATATGTTAAAAATGATATTTTAACAAAATGATTTTTATGAATGCTATCAAAAACATAGTAACTTAACTTAAAATGCAAAATAACTTTATTATTCTTTATTTTGCGAAAGATCATTCATACTCTAAATCGTAATATGCTTAAAAAAGAATATTGTTAGACAGGAAACATTAAAAGGATCCAAAACATTAAAAAATCAGCATAAATAGACCATAAAATACATAATTTTATAAGTAAAATATATGTAAAAGGACGAATATGAAAATCATAAGCATTGTAAAACATACATGAACATACAATATAGTCATTTAACATACAAAATGTAAAATAATAAAAGATTGATATGGCTAGATTTGAGATTTTTAATTATAGTTCTAGTTCAGGCACAAATCTAAATTTAACCAAAAAAACTAAGATCTCGGACGATATTCTAGTATTTCGTCTCGATCGATATATCGTTCGATATTGCAATATCTCGGGCGATATATTCAGAAGGATATTTAAAGTGATATTTGCTGTGTTGTTTCTGAAGGAGCCCAAAATGAGATCTAGGAGGACACTCGGGCGATATTTGCGAGATTTGAAATAGTGATTGAGAACACGACAAATCAGAACGCAAACAGAAGAACATTTCATTGCTTATTACAACAATTCCATCAGAATACAAGAATATACAGAGTATGAACAAATAATTTACGTTTGATAAATATCAGAGATTTAATTATACTGCAGCGGAAAAATAATACATAACCCAACTGAAAGAAATACACGGATACAGAGCTTTCCGAGTATAGTTCCACCTGTAAACCAGGATCCTATAAGAATAAATCTGCAAAACCAAAACTACTAGTTGCCCGTGTGGAAAATAGGGGCACCCAGAGTTTAGGTTAAAACAATAAACTCCAGGTTAGTCTTGTGACTAGTCTGAGAACTAAAACAGTTATTAATCTTTATTTTTAAAGTTAGGTAAATCAAGGGACCATGCCGTATAACACGGAATGGGTTTCCTCCCAAGAATACCAGTGCATATAACAAACAGCCCATTGCTAAATAAAAAAGAATGAAGCTATTTTAAGACCCAGGTCCCACCACACAATGCAACACAAGCTGGAGGACAGGGTTTTACCTTATAATAGCCAAATAATGCTTGATGAAATTTAATCTTTTATTATTACTATAAGTGAAGAAATCAACAACAAATATAAATTTATCAATCATAGATGGCGTAAGCGCCCCATCCCACTATGTCGTCATATAGAGGATTACAACTAAAATCGAAATGTCACGAATTGTAAATTGAATTTCTGTCATGAGTCGAGGCCAGGAATGGCTCCTCACCGCTTCGAGACACTCTAGCAAATGTCTCAGGACTACACACTCTGGGTAACCCTTGGATCTTCAGGGCTGGTCCTCCCTTACGCTTGAGGATTAGTTATTCCTGAACACACGTTTCTCGGTCCTATCGGACCTATCCATCGGTTCCGTAGAGACCGATATATCCGAGGCGCCTCGCATTCCAACAACCAAATAGGTAAAAATAATATAAATGTCAGGGCTTGTAAAATGCTGACCCCACCCATAGCTAGACAGAAACGTCGTGCACTCCCTGCAGTCACGATCCCATTTTTGACTCATACCGAGGTGTGAGGCTCGCGAATTAATGCTATACACAAAGCGACGCTATATTAATACTATGATTTTATCATCAACCACAAGACTCTGCTTTTCAAAAAAAAGCCTTGGTCACTGCATCTCAGCATGCCACACAGGCAATTCACGCCATGCGACTGATGTCTATCGATATATAACCTCTGAGCTCGTACATCTCAGAGAAAGGCGTTAATTAAGAGAATAAATTCTCCGCCGCCAAACAGACATATATTTAAAAGAGATCAATCAGCATAGAATAAAATCCAATGTCAGGAACGCAATCCATTTACAAGTTCGTTCTAGGTCTGAACGTAACCGGAGGCACCTTATTCCTCATCATATATGTCCAATAGAAGAGAGAGGTCCTCGCATATCCGGTCGATCTCCAAGTACGTCTGGACGATCACCACTTATTACCCCGTCTTGGGTGTATAGCCCAATCAAGACACCAGTAATCATCCAAACAATGTGAAGACCTCCGGTCTTCAACCCCCATCTTCATCGTCTACTTATCGTCGAATCAGTTATTCAGAATGAGTATAAACCCGACCTTTCTGAATAACTTGCGTATATAATAAACAAGTGCTATAAAAATACAACATACGCCTCATTCCAATTCTAATTATTCTTGTATTCAAATATTCATATACTTTGGGAAAGGTTCCCATTAATTTTATCAAAGATAAATTCTTTAAATTTATTCTTTAATCTTTCTTTGGATGTCAATTCAAACCATGTTACGGTTTTACAAACTAGTCGGGATTAGCGCACCTTACCGAAGTAATCATTTGTTTAATTTCCCAATCCCAATCTATTCATCCCATAGAGAAAAACTGGTAATACTCCATAACTAACTCCACCGTCTTATCGGTAAACTTAATTACCATTTCCCGTTCAAATCTAAATAAAGATTTAACTATCGGTAGGAGCAAAACTGGCGATACTCCATTCTCGATCATTTCCCAAATTTGATTATTTAAATTATCACATTCCCTTTTTAAATCTATTTAAAGATTCATTAAAACTCCACTTAGTTTTAATCTTCCCAAAAATCAATATTAATTATTATTTAACTTTGGAAACACCAACATGTCGCATCGACAATCTACACCGTACTATTGATTTATGTCGATATATAACCTCTAAGCTCGTACATCTCAGAGAAGGGTGTTAAGCAAGAGAATAAATTATCCACCACCAAACAAATATATATTTAGCAGGGATCAACCATACAGTTCGAAATACAATGACAGACATGTAATCCTGCCTTTAACTAGGTTAAAGAACTAATGTCATTTAAAACACAGTTCATAATAAACCCAAATCACATTCCATTAATTATGGAATCTTCACGGAAAAACAAATCAATATATAATCGATATCAATTTCCGTATCCGACTAATAATATAAATGGAATAACGACAAAGCCTTTTAAATTCCATATGTATTAACAGTCTTCCTCCACAGAAGTTCACTTCGATTATTATCAGTCGAATTCCATTCAATTCCAATTTAATATATTAAATTGGAAAATGTTACTTTGGAAAATTCCCATCAAATATTAATAAAAAGATTTATAAATTCCAAATCACATTTCACTGTAAATCGGGTTAAAGAATGAATGTCGTTAAAAACACAGTTCACAATAAACCCAATTCACATTCCATTTTCAGTTCCAATTCAATGTTAATTAATTGGTAATTCTTCTTTAAATCTTAATTAAAAGGTTTATTCTTTTCACACTGGGTTTAAGAATAGTGTCATTTAAAACACAGTTTACGATAAACCCAAAATCCCATCAGTCTCTAACCGTAAATTAGTAAGAGAACAATTCCCTAAGTATTAATCCTGAAAGCCGAAAGCAACATCATATCCATACCCAGGAAACCATTCAACTTAGCTAATCTCCAGTCAGTTTCTAATTTTCTTAACTCCATTGGTTTTAAGAACAGTATTATTAAAGATACCGTTCACGACAAACCCAAAATCCAATTTGATAATAAATACAAGGCTCTGAATAGAAAATATATCGGCATATATTCAATATCAAATTATGAAACCAACAAATACCTTATTGGAATAACGACATATATATCTTCTAAATTCCTCCACAATATCCATATAATCACGGAATCCAATATCGAAATATTCTGAAGATAATTTCGATTCAAATCCATTCCAATTCACATATTGGAAATTCCGGTTATTTTTAAAACCATTTCAAATCCAATTTAATTATTTAAAAATACTGGATTATAATTCTAGTTCATAACTAATTCATTTCGATAAAATATATTTTTATCTTTTCAAAAACAAAGTTTTTCATCCCAATTCTTTCCAAATCATTTATTATGATTTTACAAAAATGACTGATATTTTTAATAATTTTATCATGGCACGTACAGTCGATTTCCATAAACGGTCATCGAACCGCACTTACAACGACCTTTTCCAAATTTGATTTGGACATAATTCCAAATCCAACCGTTAGATTTCAATTCTCTCATATTCTTAGAAAGCTATTTTCGATACGAACCAAACGGTTCCGGTTTTAGGAGAACCAGACAGTCGGATCTCCCGTAATATCCGTTCGAAGTCAATGGTCGAAATGTACGAACTACCGCGGCGCGGCGTGTTCTATTCAGGCCATTATATATATATATATATATATATATATTTCATCGATTTCCATTTAAATCGTATTTTATAAATCGTTCTAAATTCGTTTTCAAAATGATTTCAACTTCATATTCAATTTCAAATCAAAATAGAATATTCCATATCATCGATATATAAATGATAGTATTTTCAAAACATTAGATTTTGAAATCACTTCCTTTTCGATATTCATTATAAAAATGAAGAAAATCGGTATAAATACCGTTCACATCAAAATGTCGTTAATCTAATCAACACGGCTTTATATATTTAAATATTTTCGTGTCCATCCCAAATCGGACATCAAAATTAGATTTTGATCTTTTACTGAATATTATTTTAAAATATTCATTATTTTAAAATATTTATTCTTTTCAAACAGGAATCAGATACAGTCAATTACCATATAATGTGATTTATATGATTTCATACAACACATGTATCATACAATAATTAAACGCAGTCAATCATCATCCAGAGTGCATTCTACACTGCATAAGCATCAAATATAAATATTTAATGCTTATAACAGTCTGTCAGCCGAACGATCGACATACCACTAAATATTTGGGATTAATGTATGTCAAATATCATCCCAATACCGGTGTGGCGTTTCAATCAACAAATACTGAATATTATTTGTACAGTTGGGCGATGTGTGAAATATATCATCCCAATCAATATCCGTCAAATGTATGTACATAAACAAATCATCCGATTTGCAAATAAATATTTATTTTATTAATATACACGTTAAAAATTATATATTTAACTATAAAATATTTATTCGACACATGAATATATTATTCATTTCATTCCACATCACAACCAATTTTCACAACACAATCAAATCAAACAATTCGTCCATGGTTTGTGGACGATGGGTGTCGGGTGCTGCTAAGCACCATCTACATCCTAGTATATATTTCAGTTGGAAAATAAAATTAAAGGGAGAAGTTCTCACCTTTTGGATCCACTCCGCCACTTTTATTTCTGAATTTCTGAATCGTTCGGATTTGTCCGAAATTCCAATGCAGTCCTTTCCACGCTGTTCATAAATAAAAAATAACATTTTTATCTCACCGCTACATGGATAAAAATCACATTTTTATCACTTTGCTATATTTAAAAAAAATCAAATTTTGATAGCGCTAAAAATCGAATTTTTTATATAATTAAAAATCAAATCTTTTCGTTACAACATATATATGAAAATCCCATTTTTATACTGCTAAAATCATATCTTTATATTGCTTCTATATATATAAAGATCATATTTTTATGTTATTAAAAACCACTTCTTTATATAATTAAAAATCACGTCTTTATCATAAAAAAATAAAGTTTTTATAAACTAAAGAAATAAGTTTTTATTCTATAAAAATCACAACTTTTATTTATATATTAAACAATAAAGAAAATTAAATAAACAAACAATAATAAATAAATAAAATACTTACAGTTAAAAAAAGGAGAGGGGGAGGCGCACCATCGTTTGAGGTCGGAGGGAGTTCGCCTGAGGCAGCGGTTGGGTCTTCTAGGGCTTGGGGCTGCGCAGTCTTCATTTCGGAGGAGGAGAGAGAAACGAGGGCGGAGGGGAAGGCAGGGTGGCGCGATGGGGTACGTGGAGCGCGACGACGGTGGGGGAGGGGGTCGCGGTGGCCAGCGTGGGCGGAGGGTTAGTGGCGGCTGACGATTTGGTGGAGGGAGCAGGATCGTGTTTTTCTCGAAAAAGGGGGCTTGACTTCTGAAGGGAGAAAAGTAGGGGGGGGGGTTTGACTGAAAAAGTTTTATATTATTTATTTATTCCATAAAGCAACTTTTTATCCCGAATTCAAAATCGAACCCACCGACTGTCAACCCTAGCTAAATACCCCTATTCCAAATGCAATGGGATATGTCCTGTAACCCAACTCGGCTGTTACAATCAGTTACCGCTAAATTTAAAATATAAATCATTATATTTTAAATTCAAATGCACATTTTAATTTACCGGGGCCACATACTAACTCTAAAAATTCCCAAAAAATTATTTCTAGCTTTGTATTGATGATAGGATCCTAAAAAAACTAATTTCGTCAAATTTAGAGACCGTTTGAAAAATGGCCATTTTCCAGTCGATTAAATTTAACTGAAATTGGTCAAACACGTTTAAATTAGCCACGCTCACATATTGATCCCAAAAATTATGAAAATTGGAATATAGCAATAATTTGACATTCCGGATCCAATAAAAGTGCTTTCATTGAAAACGGAGGTCATTTGCAAAATATCTATTTTTAAGGGCTATATTTCCATAGCTGCTATTCTTAATTTTTCAACTGGGCATAACTTTTTATTCCCGCTATGAAATTTCAATTTTTCGGATTCATTGGAAAGATATTTTCAAATAGATTCTAATATTTTTGGTTTTACTAAAATCCGGTTTATTTTGAATCCTGTACATTCATTTGAAATTTGAAATCAAATTTTCAAACTACCGCGCCATTTCCAATTCCTTTTATAATTAAAATAAATATTTATATTCTAATTTCGATTTATATAACTATATACATTCTAATTCTGTTCAAAATAAATTTCTATTCGTTATTATTTAAAATAAATCATTTTAAATATTCAAAATTCAATAAAATTGCCAAAATATATTAAAAAAAATTTGGTTGTGAATTTCCGGGTTATTACACGTAGACTGGTCACATTACCGATTTGGCCAAGGAGTTTGGAAGAAACAACAGTTTTAATTTCTCAGAACTGCTAGATAAGCTTTTAGATAGCTAATGGGCATATTAGGTCAGCTCATTAGGTTAATGACCAACAACTATAAATATGAGTTGAACGAGATTAAGTTAATCTTTTTGCTCATTTCCCTAGCAGTCGGAGGACTATCATCTACTCTAGTTCTTCCTCCTAATCCATAAATCACATCTAAATCACTTTTAATCTCTTCCAAACATATGGAAGAGATTAGATCTTCATGGACCTATACATTTTCATAACTTATAAGGCTGTTTCCAATCAATCCTTGTTGTCTCAAGTTGATCTCTTATATATCTATATGGGTTTTGTAGCAACCCTGGTTTTTTGATTGCTTGTGCAAACAAATTATGATGGTGCTTATAATTTGTTAATTGAGAAATAAATATAAATTTGGAGAAAATAACTCGTGTAATCATTTAAGTTGAATAAACAATGGGTTTTGAAGTTAAATTGAGTAGATACGTTTGTTTGTTGAAAAGGAAGATTTAAATAATGAGGTAAAAGAATTAAATTCAACATGTGTTTGTTGAATGAATTTAAATATAAAGAAAATATAGCTTGAAAACTTTATTATGTAAATTTGTGGTAAAACATGTGTTAAAGGGTTTTATTAGCCAAAATGCAATAATTTTGTAAATTAATGCCTAAGGTGGATTTTTATTGTAAGTTGAAAAAAAAGTAAAATATTGATTGAGTATCAATATTTAAATGTTAATTTTTTAAATGGTTTGTACAACTAATTTAACAACTAAACGAATTTTGTGCAAATTAAAATGTTAAAAATGTAAGTTTTATACAATTAAGCATATAATATATGTTTTCCCTCTCTGTTCTTCTCTAATACGTCTTCTCCTTTCAACCTGTCTTGTAACCCCCACCCCAAATTCCATATTAACAAAGAGCATAAGTGAGTATTGTCGTCTTTTAGTATAGAGAATATGGCTGTTTAGAAGCAACCATCTATAGTCCTATATTAAATAAGTCTTAAGCATGTCGAAAATGTGCTATAATTTTTTTAGAGTGTTGACACACTTAAAACTTGCCTAATACATTATTATAGTGGCTACAATGATATATTCAAAACAAAACACAATATGTATAGAAGTCACAACACCAAACAGTCAACATGATCATAGATATACATATACATCAAGTACGATACATAGTGTAGTACAAAGGAGGTAATATAATCACCATATATAAATATACATCATGTCCCCATCAAAAGAATAAGTACAACTGAGTTGAGCAATAAATCACGGGTAAGTCTAGCTAAAACGATAATTAGATGATAATGATATAGGGTTATGCATGGGAAAGCTCTTCTTACTTAAAGAAGAGCAAGTTGATATGTAATATAGAACATAGGGTCCATAAGCAACACAAAGTCAACATAAGGAAATTAACTGAAATCAACAAGTTTTAGCTTTTAAATAAGCATGTGTGTCACCTTTTAAAACACCAAATGTAATCGAACATATTCCCCACAATTATCACCAAGATACTACAAAATCTGCATGATAAACTCATAAGAGTTCCAAAAAATCTTAAAAGTGATATTTTGTTTTAAATTTACAAATTAGCCAAGAGGCTATAATAGAAATTCATCATCACTAAAAATGGATCCAAAGCATCATCAAGACCAAAAACATTGAAACCAAAAAATGGATCCAAAACATCAAATTATTGCAATATGCTTCAATGATGAGCTCCCCGCGAGCTTATGCCAAGCACTACACACGTATTCAGGCATCCATCACTACGACCCCCCACCCCTCCCCGGTCGAGTGTATTTTGACCCCTCCTCCCAGTCAAGTAAATACGTATATAAGGCTCCTCCCGAGCCTAGCTTCCCTTCGAAGCAAGTACTGGAATAACAATAACAATAGAAATTGTGTAACAAGCTACCTAATAGTAACTCGAGAAGTGAAAACAATACGTCCTATACCGCATGTTTCGCTAATCGATTTACTACACGCTAGCCTACTCCACATTGAAAAGCAACAATGTCACTACCAACATTGTCAATATTAGAGACACTTGTTTAGAGGAAAAATAACACAAAGGCCTCTAATTATTGCCAAATAGGGGAAAATATAAAGATCGCCTTTATTTGGGTCAGTAAAAACAAAATTAACGGCCCCTAAAACAAGTTCCAGCACTAAATCGATTATTCTAGAAATTAGGGGTATATTTGTAAACTTATTTGTTAATATCTTGTCCTATTCCCTTTCCCCAAACCGACCGTCTTTCCTCTTTCAAAACCTAGCCAAAATCTATTAAGGAAAAATTCACTTGATTCTTGTACCAATCCACTATCTCTGTTAACATCGCTGAATCCATTATCTCTGTTAACATCGCATCTAAGCAGGAAAAAAAGTGAAAAGACTAAGATGACTGCTAATGATTTGGATCCATGTGAATGGCAACAATTCAAGTTTTGCAAATTTCCAAAATCCTTGTTTTAGTTATTATTTTTATTCATTGCGTTTACATCAACTCAAGATTAAGTTTCAGTTAAATTGATTTTGTTGCTGTTTGTATTTTCTTTTTCCCTTCAAATTTTGGTTATTAGGCATCTTTGGTCATTTCAAAATTTTGGTAGTTGTAGTCTTATTGAAACCAAAGAACGTGCTTATGAGGAAGAAGAGCAGCTTCAACATCGGAACAAAATATATAGATAAAAATGCTTTAAAGTTCGTTTCTAAAATTTTTGCACTGTGCTAAAATGATTTGATTTAACTATGAAAAAAATCAGGACAAAATTATTTATTGCTGCTATACTTGAGTTATTATTGAATGTATTTTTTGATGTTACATTACATGCGAAGTTGCATTTATCAAAAGTGTTAAAGAGGTTTGGAAAATATTTTATGATTAATATTTAATTGTAGGTATTCACAAGTTAAGTATTCCATACAAGTCACTAAACACTTTTTCGTTCTTTAAGTTTAATTTTCACATGAATCAAAGTTGTTGTTCAAATTGCAAGGAGCGTCAAATTTATTACAATGTATTGAGAAAAAATACAGTTCTTGTACCAATGTTCATTTGTAGGCTTTCCGTGAAGTAGAATATTAAGTGGCGCAATAACAATGACTAAATATAATTATGATTAGTAGAAATTTTATGTAAATCATTTTCTCATGTTTCCGGCTAATCCAGTTTATCCATTATCTTCTCTCTTTCTCTCTCTCCCTCTCTCTCTCTCTCTCTCTCTCTATATATATATATATATATATATATAAGGCATTGAACTGAGAATAAGTAGAACAATGATGGAATGAAGCTGGAATTATTATTCCGGTAAAAAGCTACAATTGTTCGATACTGTATGCCAACGATGAGTCCATGTAAATTCAAAAATGCAAAAAGGAAAAAGGAGAAGGAAAAAAATTTTTATCGCTTCCCTATCCATCTGTGTATCTAAAATTAGTAGCTTTTAAATAGTTCCTAACGAGTAGTATATGAATATTCCTTTTGAATGCGTGAAGTAACTTTCGAAACCTGAAGCAACCATACATGCAAATATAATGAGAAAATATTATATACTTTTTTTGTTTATTGTATAATCAGTTGAGTATAATAATATAATAGAAGTTAGGAATGTTAAAATTTCTTTTATATTTTTAGATATTGAGATAGCAAATGTTTTCTTTCTTATGCCTACATGATAGTTCCTCATGTTAGAAATTCATGGTGGTCTCTTGCTTTTTCTTTTTTTGGTAACCAGTATTTTTTTTTGTTTTTTGCTAATTTGACAATGTACAACTGTGTTGATGCTCTTGTATGATGAACATTGAGAAACAATTTACTTGCCTCGTACACCCAAGATTATTTGTTGGAATGCATGTAGGCTAGTGTTGCTTTTATCTGACTTCTGCCATTTTAGTTTGAAGTTTTCCAATTACTGTTATTTACTCTAATCAAATGATTTAAGTTTCATAATTGATACTATTGTTTTCGAATATAACAGCTTCCCCAAACTCACAGAATGGGCTTCTAAACATTGTACTACTCCTTTTCAAGCTCTAAATTATTGAATTGGATGAGCAAGCTAATATTGATGCATGACATAGTTTTGTTCTTTAGGATGTATCATATATGCAAAGGTAATTTTTTTGGTTAATTAATATGATGATTTATTTTGTTGTGAGTATTTAAGGTTTGAATTTAAAATAAACCTAATAGTAAAAGATTAAAACTATCTGAAATTAAGGTCTCAAACACTAAATTAAGATGAAGATGACAGAAATCAACGTATACAACGTTCTCTATACCCATAATTTTTACTTTAGTGTTTTTGCCTTTTTGGCACACTAGATTGAATTTCGCTACACTAGATTATTTTTTCATTACTTTGAATGTGTTTGCTTGCAGTAATCTTGCAGAACAAATGATATTCAAATCTGTTCTATATTCATAAAATTTGAAACATGATTATTGTTCTATTTTCAATAATTTTTAGAATTAAATTCTGAATTGCAAGTTATGGGATGATTTTAAAACCTTAATGCCTTAAACTTTTGTATTGGGGCATCTCCCATTATTATTCTCCATCAACAATCTTCCAGAAATAAAATTAAAATTGTGGTTTGCAGTTCCTAATGGATGTAGATTGATGATATCCTTCGCAAAGTGCTCTAATTATAACATTTCACGTCAAATAACTATGCTGTAATCATGGCCTTCAAATCAAGTATTTGCATTTCTTCATTTTCTACTTCTAAAATAAGATACTTTGTAATTTCGACTCTGAAAGGTCATAGGCATAAGTGAATTACACCAACTTTAGCTTTACCTTTCGCTTCTAATTTCCTCTTATTTATCGTTTAGTTTTTTCTTCCTTCGCATTCGAATTTGCTTTTATTAGAATTGTTCTCATATTTTCTAAATTAATATATGAAGAAACCTTTGGTTTTCCTTTAAAGAAGTATCAGAAAATTTGTTCATTACTTTGGAAAGGTTTTCTAAAGAAAATCCAAAATTCTTACACTTATTTCCTTTAAAAACATTCATTATCTGCTAATGTTTAAGCATTCATTGTAGCTTTCACTTGTGGATATCATATTTTTATTGAGTAGCTACCAAGTTGCAGTATACTGATTACTATAGATTTCTTTTACTTTCTTGAAGTTGAGCCAGGCATGCCGGTTCCTTTACCTCTGCATTCATCGATATTTGATATTTCATAAGATTAGGTACACCTACACCATTGTTCTCTTTTACCCAGCTAATCAATTACAAATTTTTTGGGCTTTATTTAGAACTATTGAAGCTGAAAGTGCATGTTGATGTTTTGTTTAGTAAGATAATGTAATTACAATCTTAAGTCTTGGATTGTGAAACCCTTGGGATTTACTTACCAATTTATCAATGGTTCTAATAAAGTTAAGGTTTTGATTGAAAACAATCATCCATATTATTGTGAATTTTGCATTTATTTCTGTTTATGCGCTTTTTTATATTAGGTTGATATACGAGGATCACTTTTTACATAGTCAACCAGCTACTATTGGAAAGGTCAGTATAACACAACTTTCTTTTTCATTCTTTTCTGATTATTGTTAGTTTATTTGAAGAAATTATTTAATTGGAAGGTCATTACATATAAAATTATCTTCATTATCCATGATATAAATGAAATTGCTATTAGGTCAACATTAATATTATAATGTGAAGTTTGATTACAATATGTGTTTGGTGAATATCCAAAATTGTCAACATTTGCATGTTGTTACTATAAACCTCATGATATTTAGGTTATTTGGTGCTATGCGTAAAATAATATTTTACAATATTGTTGCATCACCACATTATATTATATTTGATATATGGTTGTGATGCACATTTGTGAAAACCCGCAACTTCCCCGTAAAGGAAAGCGTCGGATAGTTCGAGAACAAACCACAGCAGAACGCATATAGAAGAACATTTCATTGTATATTACAACAATGCATCAGATTACAAGAATATACAGAGTAAAAAAGAATATTACACAGAAATATCAGAGATTTAAATTACATTTAAATACATAGCAGCGGAAAATAATACAATACACAACTAGAAGTAGATATACGGATACAAAGCTTTCCGGATATCGTTCCAGCTGTAAACCAGGATCCTGTGAATATAAATCTGCAAAACCGAAACTACTAGCTGCCCGTGTCAAAATAGGGGCACCCAGAGTTTAGGTTAAAACAATAAACTCCAGGTCAGTCATGTGACTGGTGTGAGAACTAAAACAGTTATTAATCTTTATTTTCAAAGTTAGGTAAATCAAGGGACCACGCCGTATAACACGGAACGGGTTTCCTCCCAAGAATACCAGTGCATAAAACAAACAGCGCAATGCTAAATAAAGAAAGATGAAGCTGTTATAAGACCCAGGTCCTATCACACAATGCAAACGCAAGCCGGGGGATAGGGTTTTCCCTTATAACAGCCAAAGAATGCTTGATACGTTTGAAACAAATCATTTGATACTATAATAAGTGCATAGTGTATAAAACAACTTCAAATCATAAGTATCAATCATAGGCGGCATGGGTACCATATATCATGTCGCCATATATAGGTTTACAAATAAAACCGCAAATGTCACGTATTTGGAAATTGGATTTCCGTCTATGAACCGAGGCCAAAGATAGTCCTCAACCGATTCGAGACGCTCTAGCCCGTGTCTCAGGCACAGCCGCAACCGTACCTTGGATCGTCAGGGCCGGTCCACACGAAGTGGATTATAATGCCTGAACAATACGTCTCCCCACCCTATGGGGTGTAAGTCTGGTCCGTCAGCCGACCAGAATGCATTCGGCCGAAACCGATATAACCGAGGCGCCTCGCAACCGCAACAACCACATAAGTCAAACTCGTCAGGGCGTGTAAAACCACTGACGCCACTTCTAGCTAGAAAGAAACGCAAGTCCCCCCTGATGTCCTCTCCCGTTTTTGGTTCATACCGGGTGTGAAACTCGCGAAGTAAACGTTACACAAAGCTACGCCACAAAGGCCGTGCTTTGATCATCACCACAAGACTTTGCTTTTCAACAGAAGCCTTGATCATTTGCATCTTAGCATGCCACACAGGCAAACCACTCTATGCAACCGATATCAGTCACACAGAATGAAATCCAATGTCAGACACACAGTCCATTTACAAGTCCGTTCTGGGCCTGAACGAAACCGGAGGCACCTAGTACCCCGCATATCCATCGATCTCCAAGTACGTCTGGACGATCACTAACTGTTTCCATCTTCTTGGGTGTACAGCCCAATCAAGATCATCAGTTATCACCCAAACGACGTGAAGACCTCCGGTCTTCGACCATCGTCTTCATCTTCGACTTATCGTCGTATCAGTTATTCAGAATGGGATAAACCCGGTCTTTCCGAATAACTCGCGTATATTTTAAATAAGTGTTACACAAACACAACATACGCCTCATTCCAATTCATTAGTCACTAACCGTAAATTAATCAAGAGAATAATTCCCCAAATATTAACCCCGAAGGCCGAAACCAACATCAGATCAATATCCAGAAAACCATTCTGCTTGGCTAACCGCCAGTTAGTTTCTAAATTTCACATTCAAATCTAATTAAAGATTTAACTATCGCCTGGAGCAAAACTGGTGATACTCCATTCTCGATCTTTTCAATCTAATTAAAGATTCATTAAAACTCCACTTAGTTTTAATCATTATCTGGGTTAAAGAATCAGTGTCATTTAAAACACGATTCACGATAAACCCAAAATCACATTCCATTAATTATCGGGTTAAAGAACAAGTGTTATTTAAAACACTGTTCACGATAAACCCAAAAATCAATACCAATTCAATTCCAATTAAATATCATTTAATTGGTACACTTCATTAAATCTAAATAAAAAGATTTAATCTTTTCTCAACTGGGTTCAAGAACGGTGTTAGTGAAGACACCATTCACGACAAACCCAAATCACATTCCATTAATTATCGGGTTAAAGAACGAGTGTTATTTAAAACACTGTTCACGATAAACCCAAAAATCAATACCAATTCAATTCCAATTAAATATCATTTAATTGGTACACTTCATTAAATCTAAATAAAAAGATTTAATCTTTTCTCAACTGGGTTCAAGAACGGTGTTAGTGAAGACACCATTCACGACAAACCCAAATCACATTCCATTAATTATCGGGTTAAAGAACGAGTGTTATTTAAAACACTGTTCACGATAAACCCAAAAATCAATACCAATTCAATTCCAATTAAATATCATTTAATTGGTACACTTCATTAAATCTAAATAAAAAGATTTAATCTTTTCTCAACTGGGTTCAAGAACGGTGTTAGTGAAGACACCATTCACGACAAACCCAAATCACATTCCATTAATTATCGGGTTAAAGAACGAGTGTTATTTAAAACACTGTTCACGATAAACCCAAAAATCAATACCAATTCAATTCCAATTAAATATCATTTAATTGGTACACTTCATTAAATCTAAATAAAAAGATTTAATCTTTTCTCAACTGGGTTCAAGAACAGTGTTAGTGAAGACACCATTCATGACAAACCCAAATCACATTCCATTAATTATCGGGTTAAAGAACGAGTGTTATTTAAAACACTGTTCACGATAAACCCAAAAATCAATACCAATTAAATATCATTTAATTGGTACACTTCATTAAATCTAAATAAAAAGATTTAATCTTTTCTCAACTGGGTTCAAGAACAGTGTTAGTGAAGACACCATTCACGACAAACCCAAATCACATTCGATATTCAATACAAGGCTCTGAATAGAAAATATATCGGCTTATATTCAATATCGAATTCTACGACTAACAAATGTCGTATTGGAAATAACGATACAAATATATATCTTTCAAATTTCCATAACAACACCTGTAATATCACGAATTCCAACATCGAAATATTCCGAAGACAATTTCGAGTCAAATCCACTCCAATGCAATCATTGGAAATTTTGGTTATTTTCAAAACCCTTTTCAAATTCAATTTATTTATTTAAAAATAAATAGAATTATAATTCTAGTTCAAAACTAGTTCATTTCGATAAAAATCTATTTTTATCTTTTCAAATAGGGAGTTTTTCATCCCAATTCTTTCTAAATCATTTCTTATGATTTTACACAAATTATTGCTATTTTTAATAATTTTATCAAGGCCCGTACAGTCGATTTCCATCAATGGCCATCGAACTGCACTTACAGCGACCTTTTTCGAATTTGATTTGGACATAATTCCAAATCCAACCGTTAGATTTCAAATTTCTAACATTCGCTAGAAAGCTCTTTTTGATACGAACCCAACGGTTCCGGTTTTAGGAGAATCCGACGGTCGGATCTCCCGTAATGTCCATTTGAAGTCAATGGTCGAAATTCGCGAACTGCCGCGGCGCGGCGCGTTCTATTCAGGCCATTATATTATATATATAATATATATAATATATATTTCGTCGATTTCTATTCAAAACGAATTATATAAATAGTTTTAAAATCGTTTCAAAACCTATTTCAACTTCCATTTCAATTCAAAGCAAAATTGAATTCTTCTTTATAAATTCGTTTCAAAATTCATTTCTATTCAATTTGAATTTCAATTCAATTTGAATTCATTTCAATTCGCTTTCAATTCCATTTGAATTCGTTTTCAATTCAATTCATTTCGAAATCGTTTTCAATTCAATTCATTTCGAAATCGTTTTCAATTCAATTCATTTCGAAATCGTTTTCAATTCAATCCATTTCGAAATCGTTTTCAATTCAATTCATTTCGAAATCGTTTTCAATTCAATTCATTTCGAAATCGTTTTCAATTCAATTCATAATATTCGATTTCGAAATCACTTTTCAATATTCATTTTTAAGATGAATAAAATCGATATAAATATCGTTCACGTCAAAATGGCGTCAATCTAATCAACACGGCTTCATAAATTTCTATTTTCAAATATTCTATTTCAAATATTTCTATTTCAAATATTGGAATGAGGCCCAATCAATTACCATATAAAATTTATTATATGGATTTTCATACAACACATGTATATAATAACATTGAAAATAATCAACCATCAACCAAAGTGCACTACACTGTGTAAGCATCAAATATAGATATTCAACGCTCATAACAGCCTGTCAATCAATCGATCGACATATTTAATCAATCAGGATGAGTGAAATTCATATTTCATCCCAACACCCGTGTGGGGTTTCAAACAATCAAACACAGATTTTAGTTGTGCAGTTGGGCGATGTGTAAAATTTATCGTCTCAATCAATGTCATTCAAATAAGTGTACATAAACAAACCATCTGGTTTGTAAATGAATATTTATTTATTCACTTCACTATTTTCATATTCACGTTAAAAATTATATTTTTAACGATAAAACATTTTATTTCAACCTATGAATTTCTATTCAATTCATTTATTCAATAAAATGATATTTTTATTTTTCTAACATATTTTAGAAAATTTCGGCGGCATAACGGCACGATACTAGAAACGGGACAAGGCCTAGCCTTATCCCCGGTCTAGTGAAGGCCCACGCCATTCACATATCAATTTTAATCAATTTCCAATTCAACCAATCAATCAAATCCAAATCAAATAATCTAACCAACTACACAACCAAACAAACAAGTCCATGGTATGTGGACGGGTGTCGGGTGCTTCTAATAAGCACCGTCTGCATCCTAGTATATATATATAACTAGAAAAATAGAATTTGAGTGAGAAGTTCTCACATATAGCTATCCTAGCTCCACGGCACTTCTATTTCAGAGATCTTCGTCGATCCCGCCTTTTTGTCACCTTCGTTGTCCGCCTTCACTACATATGTAAAAATCGAATTTTTACTTCGCTATTCCATATATAAAAATCGAATTTTTATTTCAAAGTTCAATACATAAAAATCGAATTTTTATTTCAAAGTTCAATACATAAAAATCGAATTTTTATTTCAAAGTTCAATACATAAAAATCGAATTTTTATTTCAAAGTTCAATACATAAAAATTGAATTTTTAGTTCGCTATTCTATATATAAAAATCGAATTTTTAGTTCGAAGTTCCATATATAAAAACCGAATTTTTATATCGCTATTCAATATATAAAAGTCGAATTTTCAGTTCGAAGTTCCATATATAAAAACCGAATTTTTATATCGCTATTCAATATATAAAAGTCGAATTTTCAGTTCGAAGTTCCATATATAAAAATATGATTTTGACTTCGCTTTCAATATTGAAAAATATGATTTTTACCTTTTGCTTTCAACATATAAAAATATGATTTTTGCTTTTTGCTTTCAATATTGAAAAATATGATTTTTGCTTTTTGCTTTCAATATTGAAAAATATGATTTTTGCTTTTTGCTTTCAATATTGAAAAATATGATTTTTACCTTTTGCTTTCAACATATAAAAATATGATTTTTGCTTTTGCTTTCAATATTGAAAAATATGATTTTTGCTTTTAAAATCAGTTTATTATTTGCTTATAAAAACCAATTCAGTTTTTATCTTTATAAAAAAAATAAATCAATTCAGTTTTAACATAATTAAAATTCAGTTTTAAACTAATTAAAATTTCAGTTTTAAACTAAATAAAAAAACAGTTTTAAACTAAATAAAAAAAAAACAGTTTTAAACTAAATAAAAAAACAGTTTTAAAGTTCCTAAAACAAAAATCAGTTTCTTTTCTTTTAAAAAAAACAGTTTTTAAATTATTTAAATAAATACAGTTTTATATACTTAAAAAAAATCAGTTTTAAAATGCTTTTCAATACAGTTTTTTTTTTTTTGTATATTGCTTTTAAAAATTCAGAATTAAATATAATAAATAAATAAAGTAAAACTTACCGAGAGGGGGGGGGGGGTTTCGCCGATCGTCGGAGGTGGCTTCCAGAGGGGGGGCGGCGGCTTCAGAGTCGCGAACGGGGGCTTCGTCTGCTGTGTATCGCGTTTCAGAAGAGGGGGGGGGGGGTCGCTGGAGGGAACGAACGTCGGAGGAGAGGGGAATCGTGGAAGGGGGGGTTCGGCGATCTGAGGGGAGGCGGCGGCGTGGGGCAGGCGGCGGCGTCGAGCGATTTAGGTTTTCTTTCTTTTTTTTTTTTTTTTTTTTATTTCTTCTGAGATAAACGAACAGGGGGGGGGGGCCTAGGTTTTAAGGGAAGGGATTTTTTTTTTTTATTAATTATTTATTTATTTATCTCAAATTAAAGTTGACTTTCCGTTTCAACTCAGATTTGAACCCGCCGACTGTCGTCCCTAGCGTAATACCCTCATTTCGAGCACAATGGGATATGTATCGCAAGCTGATTTGATCGTTTCGATAAGTTTCATTTAAATTTACATTTAACTCTATATATTGAATTTTAAACGTACATTTCAAATTGCTGGGGTCACATACTAACTCTATAAATTTCATAAAAATATTTTCTAGCTTCGTATTGACGATGCGGTCCTAACAAAACTAGTTTCGTCGAATTCTGAGACCGTATGAAAAATGGCCAATTTCCAGTCGATTAAAATCAACTGAAATGGTCAAAACACGTTTTCCTTTGCCACGCTCACATATTGATTCGAAAAATTATGAAATTTGGAATCTAGCAATAATTTAACATCACGGACCCAACAAAACTGGTTTCGTCGAAATCCGAGGTCGTTTGCAAAATTGCTATTTTTAAGGGCCTTATATTATATTAAAATATATATAAATTCCACAGCGACTATTTCTAAATTTCAACTGGACATATCTCATCATTTATAAAGTGAAATCTCAGTTTCTCAACTTCGTTGGAAAGATATTCACTATTAGATTCCATTATTTTTGGTTTCACTAAAATCCGGATTGTTTTGCACCCGGTACATTCAATTGAAGTTTGAAATCGAATTATCGAACTACCGCGCCATTTTCTATTCCTTTTATAATTATATATAAATATTTATATTCTAACGACGACGCGTATAATATATACGTTCGAATTATATTCGAAATAAATTTCCCGTCGATATTATTTAAAATAATTCATTTTAAATAATCAAAATTCGCTAAAATTGCCAAAATAAAATTTTTAAATTGGCCCAGATTTTCCGGGTTGTTACAATCTCCCCCACTTAAAACTTTTCGTCCCCGAAAAGGAACAAAGTCGAAAGTGGTTTGACTATTCAACTCTACGCTCGATCTGGCTTCCATTCTCCAACTTTTCAGTTTCTGAGAATTTTCAAAATTTCAAAAATTTGGCTAACACCCTAAATTTTCGAAAAATTTCGCCATAACCTCCCCTGCACCGGGAGCATCGGGAAATTGCAAATAGCGTTCCCGGTCCTTCAGATCTCAAAAAGAAAAAGAAAAAGCCAAGCGGCTAGCCAATAGGCTCATAAAATCATCATCACCCAAACAAAACAGGAAATTATGTAGTAAACATGTACCTATTTGTCGGGCAAACAAATTTTATTCTCTGCTCTAGCCTCCTTGCTATGACCTGTTCAATGATATACATGTATATGCAAGCAGATGCGACCAAATTTCAATACAATTTAATATTTGATTCAATTAGGCATAATGGCTATAAATTTGCAAACAAATAAACAAACAACACAAACATCAATCAATTAGTGAATTAGAGTTTCAAATCCATAGATTTTGATACATATACAAAAATCATGTTTTGATGCCAATTCACAACAATGTGTTCTAACTATATTAGTTTTGGTTCTCACACCAGTCTAATGGAAATATATAGATATCACACCTTCGTTACTCGAACATGAATACTAATGACGACTAGTCAATCATCAGAATCATCTTCGGGCCACTAGAGTATGATTCTATATCTATCCAGTATATTAAAAATTCGAATACACGCGGATCAGACGTATACGCAAAATCTGTATATACTGGATTATCCACATCAATATAAATAGATAATCAAATACGAATAATTGATTTTAAATTTTCAAAACGAAATTTGTTTTCATTTTTTTTTAAAATATACTCTTCACACTCGTTCTAGGATACTACTGATCCCATCTCTAACGAGTCATTCCCATTGGATATTACTAATCCAATATCTGATGAATTCTTTCGTATGGTTCTAATGTGTCTTGTTCTCTGAGCTTTGTAAACCAAAGCTCTGATACCAACTGTGAAAACCCGCAACTTCCCCGTAAAGGAAAGCGTCGGATAGTTCGAGAACAAACCACAGCAGAACGCATATAGAAGAACATTTCATTGTATATTACAACAATGCATCAGATTACAAGAATATACAGAGTAAAAAAGAATATTACACAGAAATATCAGAGATTTAAATTACATTTAAATACATAGCAGCGGAAAATAATACAATACACAACTAGAAGTAGATATACGGATACAAAGCTTTCCGGATATCGTTCCAGCTGTAAACCAGGATCCTGTGAATATAAATCTGCAAAACCGAAACTACTAGCTGCCCGTGTCAAAATAGGGGCACCCAGAGTTTAGGTTAAAACAATAAACTCCAGGTCAGTCATGTGACTGGTGTGAGAACTAAAACAGTTATTAATCTTTATTTTCAAAGTTAGGTAAATCAAGGGACCACGCCGTATAACACGGAACGGGTTTCCTCCCAAGAATACCAGTGCATAAAACAAACAGCGCAATGCTAAATAAAGAAAGATGAAGCTGTTATAAGACCCAGGTCCTATCACACAATGCAAACGCAAGCCGGGGGATAGGGTTTTCCCTTATAACAGCCAAAGAATGCTTGATACGTTTGAAACAAATCATTTGATACTATAATAAGTGCATAGTGTATAAAACAACTTCAAATCATAAGTATCAATCATAGGCGGCATGGGTACCATATATCATGTCGCCATATATAGGTTTACAAATAAAACCGCAAATGTCACGTATTTGGAAATTGGATTTCCGTCTATGAACCGAGGCCAAAGATAGTCCTCAACCGATTCGAGACGCTCTAGCCCGTGTCTCAGGCACAGCCGCAACCGTACCTTGGATCGTCAGGGCCGGTCCACACGAAGTGGATTATAATGCCTGAACAATACGTCTCCCCACCCTATGGGGTGTAAGTCTGGTCCGTCAGCCGACCAGAATGCATTCGGCCGAAACCGATATAACCGAGGCGCCTCGCAACCGCAACAACCACATAAGTCAAACTCGTCAGGGCGTGTAAAACCACTGACGCCACTTCTAGCTAGAAAGAAACGCAAGTCCCCCCTGATGTCCTCTCCCGTTTTTGGTTCATACCGGGTGTGAAACTCGCGAAGTAAACGTTACACAAAGCTACGCCACAAAGGCCGTGCTTTGATCATCACCACAAGACTTTGCTTTTCAACAGAAGCCTTGATCATTTGCATCTTAGCATGCCACACAGGCAAACCACTCTATGCAACCGATATCAGTCACACAGAATGAAATCCAATGTCAGACACACAGTCCATTTACAAGTCCGTTCTGGGCCTGAACGAAACCGGAGGCACCTAGTACCCCGCATATCCATCGATCTCCAAGTACGTCTGGACGATCACTAACTGTTTCCATCTTCTTGGGTGTACAGCCCAATCAAGATCATCAGTTATCACCCAAACGACGTGAAGACCTCCGGTCTTCGACCATCGTCTTCATCTTCGACTTATCGTCGTATCAGTTATTCAGAATGGGATAAACCCGGTCTTTCCGAATAACTCGCGTATATTTTAAATAAGTGTTACACAAACACAACATACGCCTCATTCCAATTCATTAGTCACTAACCGTAAATTAATCAAGAGAATAATTCCCCAAATATTAACCCCGAAGGCCGAAACCAACATCAGATCAATATCCAGAAAACCATTCTGCTTGGCTAACCGCCAGTTAGTTTCTAAATTTCACATTCAAATCTAATTAAAGATTTAACTATCGCCTGGAGCAAAACTGGTGATACTCCATTCTCGATCTTTTCAATCTAATTAAAGATTCATTAAAACTCCACTTAGTTTTAATCATTATCTGGGTTAAAGAATCAGTGTCATTTAAAACACGATTCACGATAAACCCAAAATCACATTCCATTAATTATCGGGTTAAAGAACAAGTGTTATTTAAAACACTGTTCACGATAAACCCAAAAATCAATACCAATTCAATTCCAATTAAATATCATTTAATTGGTACACTTCATTAAATCTAAATAAAAAGATTTAATCTTTTCTCAACTGGGTTCAAGAACGGTGTTAGTGAAGACACCATTCACGACAAACCCAAATCACATTCCATTAATTATCGGGTTAAAGAACGAGTGTTATTTAAAACACTGTTCACGATAAACCCAAAAATCAATACCAATTCAATTCCAATTAAATATCATTTAATTGGTACACTTCATTAAATCTAAATAAAAAGATTTAATCTTTTCTCAACTGGGTTCAAGAACGGTGTTAGTGAAGACACCATTCACGACAAACCCAAATCACATTCCATTAATTATCGGGTTAAAGAACGAGTGTTATTTAAAACACTGTTCACGATAAACCCAAAAATCAATACCAATTCAATTCCAATTAAATATCATTTAATTGGTACACTTCATTAAATCTAAATAAAAAGATTTAATCTTTTCTCAACTGGGTTCAAGAACGGTGTTAGTGAAGACACCATTCACGACAAACCCAAATCACATTCCATTAATTATCGGGTTAAAGAACGAGTGTTATTTAAAACACTGTTCACGATAAACCCAAAAATCAATACCAATTCAATTCCAATTAAATATCATTTAATTGGTACACTTCATTAAATCTAAATAAAAAGATTTAATCTTTTCTCAACTGGGTTCAAGAACAGTGTTAGTGAAGACACCATTCATGACAAACCCAAATCACATTCCATTAATTATCGGGTTAAAGAACGAGTGTTATTTAAAACACTGTTCACGATAAACCCAAAAATCAATACCAATTCAATTCCAATTAAATATCATTTAATTGGTACACTTCATTAAATCTAAATAAAAAGATTTAATCTTTTCTCAACTGGGTTCAAGAACAGTGTTAGTGAAGACACCATTCACGACAAACCCAAATCACATTCGATATTCAATACAAGGCTCTGAATAGAAAATATATCGGCTTATATTCAATATCGAATTCTACGACTAACAAATGTCGTATTGGAAATAACGATACAAATATATATCTTTCAAATTTCCATAACAACACCTGTAATATCACGAATTCCAACATCGAAATATTCCGAAGACAATTTCGAGTCAAATCCACTCCAATGCAATCATTGGAAATTTTGGTTATTTTCAAAACCCTTTTCAAATTCAATTTATTTATTTAAAAATAAATAGAATTATAATTCTAGTTCAAAACTAGTTCATTTCGATAAAAATCTATTTTTATCTTTTCAAATAGGGAGTTTTTCATCCCAATTCTTTCTAAATCATTTCTTATGATTTTACACAAATTATTGCTATTTTTAATAATTTTATCAAGGCCCGTACAGTCGATTTCCATCAATGGCCATCGAACTGCACTTACAGCGACCTTTTTCGAATTTGATTTGGACATAATTCCAAATCCAACCGTTAGATTTCAAATTTCTAACATTCGCTAGAAAGCTCTTTTTGATACGAACCCAACGGTTCCGGTTTTAGGAGAATCCGACGGTCGGATCTCCCGTAATGTCCATTTGAAGTCAATGGTCGAAATTCGCGAACTGCCGCGGCGCGGCGCGTTCTATTCAGGCCATTATATTATATATATAATATATATAATATATATTTCGTCGATTTCTATTCAAAACGAATTATATAAATAGTTTTAAAATCGTTTCAAAACCTATTTCAACTTCCATTTCAATTCAAAGCAAAATTGAATTCTTCTTTATAAATTCGTTTCAAAATTCATTTCTATTCAATTTGAATTTCAATTCAATTTGAATTCATTTCAATTCGCTTTCAATTCCATTTGAATTCGTTTTCAATTCAATTCATTTCGAAATCGTTTTCAATTCAATTCATTTCGAAATCGTTTTCAATTCAATTCATTTCGAAATCGTTTTCAATTCAATCCATTTCGAAATCGTTTTCAATTCAATTCATTTCGAAATCGTTTTCAATTCAATTCATTTCGAAATCGTTTTCAATTCAATTCATAATATTCGATTTCGAAATCACTTTTCAATATTCATTTTTAAGATGAATAAAATCGATATAAATATCGTTCACGTCAAAATGGCGTCAATCTAATCAACACGGCTTCATAAATTTCTATTTTCAAATATTCTATTTCAAATATTTCTATTTCAAATATTGGAATGAGGCCCAATCAATTACCATATAAAATTTATTATATGGATTTTCATACAACACATGTATATAATAACATTGAAAATAATCAACCATCAACCAAAGTGCACTACACTGTGTAAGCATCAAATATAGATATTCAACGCTCATAACAGCCTGTCAATCAATCGATCGACATATTTAATCAATCAGGATGAGTGAAATTCATATTTCATCCCAACACCCGTGTGGGGTTTCAAACAATCAAACACAGATTTTAGTTGTGCAGTTGGGCGATGTGTAAAATTTATCGTCTCAATCAATGTCATTCGAATAAGTGTACATAAACAAACCATCTGGTTTGTAAATGAATATTTATTTATTCACTTCACTATTTTCATATTCACGTTAAAAATTATATTTTTAACGATAAAACATTTTATTTCAACCTATGAATTTCTATTCAATTCATTTATTCAATAAAATGATATTTTTATTTTTCTAACATATTTTAGAAAATTTCGGCGGCATAACGGCACGATACTAGAAACGGGACAAGGCCTAGCCTTATCCCCGGTCTAGTGAAGGCCCACGCCATTCACATATCAATTTTAATCAATTTCCAATTCAACCAATCAATCAAATCCAAATCAAATAATCTAACCAACTACACAACCAAACAAACAAGTCCATGGTATGTGGACGGGTGTCGGGTGCTTCTAATAAGCACCGTCTGCATCCTAGTATATATATATAACTAGAAAAATAGAATTTGAGTGAGAAGTTCTCACATATAGCTATCCTAGCTCCACGGCACTTCTATTTCAGAGATCTTCGTCGATCCCGCCTTTTTGTCACCTTCGTTGTCCGCCTTCACTACATATGTAAAAATCGAATTTTTACTTCGCTATTCCATATATAAAAATCGAATTTTTATTTCAAAGTTCAATACATAAAAATCGAATTTTTATTTCAAAGTTTAATACATAAAAATCGAATTTTTATTTCAAAGTTCAATACATAAAAATCGAATTTTTATTTCAAAGTTCAATACATAAAAATTGAATTTTTAGTTCGCTATTCTATATATAAAAATCGAATTTTTAGTTCGAAGTTCCATATATAAAAACCGAATTTTTATATCGCTATTCAATATATAAAAGTCGAATTTTCAGTTCGAAGTTCCATATATAAAAACCGAATTTTTATATCGCTATTCAATATATAAAAGTCGAATTTTCAGTTCGAAGTTCCATATATAAAAATATGATTTTGACTTCGCTTTCAATATTGAAAAATATGATTTTTACCTTTTGCTTTCAACATATAAAAATATGATTTTTGCTTTTTGCTTTCAATATTGAAAAATATGATTTTTGCTTTTTGCTTTCAATATTGAAAAATATGATTTTTGCTTTTTGCTTTCAATATTGAAAAATATGATTTTTACCTTTTGCTTTCAACATATAAAAATATGATTTTTGCTTTTGCTTTCAATATTGAAAAATATGATTTTTGCTTTTAAAATCAGTTTATTATTTGCTTATAAAAACCAATTCAGTTTTTATCTTTATAAAAAAAATAAATCAATTCAGTTTTAACATAATTAAAATTCAGTTTTAAACTAATTAAAATTTCAGTTTTAAACTAAATAAAAAAACAGTTTTAAACTAAATAAAAGAAAACAGTTTTAAACTAAATAAAAAAACAGTTTTAAAGTTCCTAAAACAAAAATCAGTTTCTTTTCTTTTAAAAAAAACAGTTTTTAAATTATTTAAATAAATACAGTTTTATATACTTAAAAAAAATCAGTTTTAAAATGCTTTTCAATACAGTTTTTTTTTTTTTTTTTTGTATATTGCTTTTAAAAATTCAGAATTAAATATAATAAATAAATAAAGTAAAACTTACCGAGAGGGGGGGGGGGTTTCGCCGATCGTCGGAGGTGGCTTCCAGAGGGGGGGCGGCGGCTTCAGAGTCGCGAACGGGGGCTTCGTCTGCTGTGTATCGCGTTTCAGAAGAGGGGGGGGGGGTCGCTGGAGGGAACGAACGTCGGAGGAGAGGGGAATCGTGGAAGGGGGGGGGGGTTCGGCGATCTGAGGGGAGGCGGCGGCGTGGGGCAGGCGGCGGCGTCGAGCGATTTAGGTTTTCTTTTTTTTTTTTTTTTTTTTTTTATTTCTTCTGAGATAAACGAACAGGGGGGGGGCCTAGGTTTTAAGGGAAGGGATTTTTTTTTTTTTTATTAATTATTTATTTATTTATCTCAAATTAAAGTTGACTTTCCGTTTCAACTCAGATTTGAACCCGCCGACTATCGTCCCTAGCGTAATACCCCCATTTCGAGCACAATGGGATATGTATCGCAAGCTGATTTGATCGTTTCGATAAGTTTCATTTAAATTTACATTTAACTCTATATATTGAATTTTAAACGTACATTTCAAATTGCCGGGGTCACATACTAACTCTATAAATTTCATAAAAATATTTTCTAGCTTCGTATTGACGATGCGGTCCTAACAAAACTAGTTTCGTCGAATTCTGAGACCGTATGAAAAATGGCCAATTTCCAGTCGATTAAAATCAACTGAAATGGTCAAAACACGTTTTCCTTTGCCACGCTCACATATTGATTCGAAAAATTATGAAATTTGGAATCTAGCAATAATTTAACATCACGGACCCAACAAAACTGGTTTCGTCGAAATCCGAGGTCGTTTGCAAAATTGCTATTTTTAAGGGCCTTATATTATATTAAAATATATATAAATTCCACAGCGACTATTTCTAAATTTCAACTGGACATATCTCATCATTTATAAAGTGAAATCTCAGTTTCTCAACTTCGTTGGAAAGATATTCACTATTAGATTCCATTATTTTTGGTTTCACTAAAATCCGGATTGTTTTGCACCCGGTACATTCAATTGAAGTTTGAAATCGAATTATCGAACTACCGCGCCATTTTCTATTCCTTTTATAATTATATATAAATATTTATATTCTAACGACGACGCGTATAATATATACGTTCGAATTATATTCGAAATAAATTTCCCGTCGATATTATTTAAAATAATTCATTTTAAATAATCAAAATTCGCTAAAATTGCCAAAATAAAAATTTTAAATTGGCCCAGATTTTCCGGGTTGTTACAACATTGTGGGTAATTAATCACGTTGCTTCTTTGTCGTATCATTAAGATTTTAGACATATGCTTTTTGGCAATAATATAATTTCGCTTAGTATATTTTCAAAGCAATATCCGTTGAAATGTTCAGAATAGTTTTTCTTAATACGCTTCTTTAACGTTCTCTCTCTCTCTCTCTCTTAAAATTAATTTAATAAATATTGTACATTTTATATCTTGATACATTATAAGTCTATAACCAATGAATTTGGGACAATCAACCAGATTTGAGAGTGGCTTAACTGGACATTATGCACAACATTCTTCAATCTCAGTTTCCGATTCAATTGGATCACACCTCCGTGTCCTGACCGAGAAAGGGCATAGTAACCAATTTGGAGCAATTCATTAAGGTAGCTATCAATTAGTGCACTTTTGCTATATTAGTTACATATATGATTTGTTTAGTTTACATTATAATTCTTTATTTCTGGTTCATCTATAGATTAGTCAACTAAGTTATCATTATTATCGATAATTGTCTTACTAAATACCGAATAGTAGATTGAAATTTTGAAAGTTAATAATAATACTCCTGGACAAAAATAATTTTTTAGGTGGTGCACAGGATTAAATCATATAGTAAAATAGTTATTGAAGAATCACTAGTTTTGATGCACACCATGTGTTTAACTGAGTTTAATTCTTAACAACCATTTCATCCTTTAATTGATCTTTTATCATTTATATCAAATCAAATGGAAATATTTAATGTTCTCTTACCCATTTGCACTTTGTATGTATGGTACATTATTTCATCTATGGTTACTTCTTTTCTGTATGCATTATATATTTTCTTGGAAGTGGATTTAATTTTGGTCTATTATTTTATTTTCATGCATTTTTATTAGCGCTGAACTTTTATATGAATAGGGGCTGGGACTAAAATTTAGAATTTCTCTTATTTTTCAAAAATGTTTTGGATCTATGTCCCAATTTAGGCGAATTTTCTTTGTGTCGAACCTTACAAGTTATCTCCGTAACATTGCAATTTCACCTGAGATACATATTTAGAAAAAAATAGATGGAAAGATAATATAATAAAAAATATGGGACAAAAAATAAATCCGCTCGGTTTCAGACTTGGTACAAACCAAAATCATCATTCTTTTTGCATATTCAAATGGATTATGTGTATAGAATAAGGAATATGGGGCGGGTAGCGAGAATCGAACCCGCATCGTTAGCTTGGAAGGCTAGGGGTTATAGTCGACGTTAATTTATCATTCTTAACATCTCTAATTCAAAACCGAACATGAAAATTTTGTTTGGATTATTCTTTTAGTATTCAGTTATGAAACTAACATGGTTTGCAGGATGTTACAATGAATTTCCTTAGCATCCTTTAGCTAATATTTTTTTCTCATTATCTTTTAGTTGTTGGATTATAACCCTTGGTATTGTAGATATTGTTGTCTTTACTAATTATTGCAAGTGTATGAAACTTTGTTCTATTATTTAAAAAAATTCTTCAGTTTTTCCTTGAACATTGTAAACATAATGCTAATTGTCTTGGTGACGTTGGTAATGTTCTTAACCTTATTGTTCAGTCAGAAACAACTGGACAACAACTGTATGCTTTTTTTGGTTCAACTTTTATTGGCATTTGATTTGACTTTGACATAATTAAGGACTTTGGTTATTATACTATAATATAGATGTTGAATTTTCCTTACATTTAATAGCTTTATACCAGTTCATCTCACCTAACAAAAAAAATATTTTCTGAGCAGTATGGTTCTGTGTGTTTCTTCATCTTGTTTCTAACTTGTGAAGCATACACGAAGAGGAATTGACACTCATTTTTCAACAAATATTGTTTGCTACTGGAAGTTAGTGTGGCCCCTATCTTTGTTTAACCCGATGATCATCTGATATGTAATAGTTGACTTTGGAATTTTAGGTGCTTATTTAAGAAGTAATTTAGTGTTTTTTATTTAAGGTTGAAAGTTGTATAAAAAAATTCATTAGCTAGAAGAGTCTTTCTGTTTTTTATGGAGTATGACTATCTGTGATATGGCCATAGAAAATACTTATCTTTTTGTTGAGAAAGAAATTTTGAAGGACTGAAAATTTATGTCAGTTGATGGTTTCTCATGTTCTATTTGCTTTCCATTTGCAGCTAATGCTACTAATTTAGGTGAGACTGTAGTTGAAGTATCATTGAGCGATGAAAATTGCACCCCATGAAGCTAACAAAGATCCCAAAGAGACACCTGTGATTGCAGCAGTGAGTGACTTTATAGTTGTTTGTGTAGATAAATACAATGTATTTTGTGTTTATATGTATCCAGATAGTATAAACTATTGGTGTATTTTATGTAATGTCATGTATTTAGATGATTTTTGGTTGGATGTTTCATTCGGTGGTAATTTGTACTTGGTGTGCAATTACATGTCCATGCTTTATTTGTTACATGACGTAATTTAAGCATTTGGATTTTTTTATTTTTAAATAATATGCTCAGCATTAAGGGCATTTGTTACTGCCTAAACTTTTTTTGTACCTGTGCATCTGACGTGGCAGCAAGAAATAGTAGGGGAAAATAATGGTGGATTGTCCTTTAATTATCAGTGGGGACGTCTTTTTTAGAGGCAAATGCTTAACCGCCTCTCATTTTTTTAAAGGCAGTATGACCTTGTCTTTTGCCTCTAATTTAACTAATAGCGGAAAATCTATTTGCCACTGATATTAAAATTTTCAGTAGTGTCTTCGATCGATGAGTCATGAATAATCTGATATAATTAATCAGCATATCCCATACTATACGATTAATTACATCGTTTAAATCACGTTCTCGCTTTCTCAAAGCATGCAAAAAAAAGTGTAATTCAGAAATGATTAGTTTTGAGAAATTGAATTTTAAATCAATTGAGAAAACATTTGGATTGTTCATTTGAAATTTTTTATGTTTCAAGAAAATATCAATAGTACTATTGCCTTGAAACATATTTTTTCCTTCTTAATAGAATGATAACATATAAAAACAATCGTCCCAAGGCTAAATTTGTATAGAGAAAAACTTTAGGGTTTTGAAACCACTTTATGAAATGTGCATAGTGTAGAAATCAACATGGAAATATACAATAATCCCAACCAAAACCCATACAATACAAACTTCAGAATAAAAAAAACTTAAAACAAGAAAGATATAGCCTTAATTCTAAGGTTTTCAAAGCTTCAAGAATTTCTAGATTTCGATCAGTAATGTAAAAGTTATGATCAAAATACCTTTCAGCCAAAAAATATATATTCAGTCTATCCATGACAGACCAGTGAGAAAACATCAAATTTTCATCATATAGACAACAAATTTCATAGAACACAAAACATGAAAGTTGTAGCCTACATTTCAAGGTTTTCAAAACTTCCAAAATTTATAAATTCCAATCAGTAACGTGAAAGTTACGATCAAATTAATTTTTAGCCTATATATATATATATTTGATCTATCTATGACAGACCAGCGAGAAAACATCAAATTTTCATGATATAAACTTTGAAATTTTACAGAACTCAAAATATGAAAGATGTAGCCTACATTCCAAGGTTTCCAAAAATAAAAAAAAAATCTAAATTCCCATTAGTAATGTGAAAGATACGATCAAAATACTTTTCAGCAGATATATATATATATATATATATATATATTCAGTCTATCCGCGATAGGTCAGCGAGAAAACATCAATTTTTCATCATATAAACTTCGAAATTTCATAGAACTCAGAGCATAAAGTTGTAGCTTACATTCCAAGGTTTCCAAAACTTCATAAATGTCTAAATTCCGATCAGTAACATGAAAGTTACGATCAAAATACTTTTCAGCCAAAATAGATATATATTCGGTCCATCCGCGACAGACACGCGAGAAAACATCATTTTTTCATCATATAAACTTCAAAATTTCACAGAATTCAAAACAAACAAGTCATTGCCTACATTCCAAGGTTTCCAAAACTTCAATTTTTTTTTTCTAAATTCTAATCAGTAACATGAAAGTTGCGATCACGCCAATATATATATATATATATATATATATATATATATATATATATATATATATTCTGTCCATCCGCGATAGACCAACGAGAAAACATCATATTTTCATCATATAAACTTAAAAATTTCATAGAACTCAAAACATGAAAGTTGTAGCCAACATTCCAAGGTTTCTAAAACTTCAAAAATTTCTAAATTCCGACCAATAACATGAATCAGAATACTTTTTAGATCTGAAAATTCACAGCGGTAAATTGATTTTCAATTTTCTTTTTAGCAATAAAACTCAATTGAAGCAACACCCTTCTATCATACAAGTCATTTTAAAATGAGAGTGGGTGAGGATACTCACCTTAGCACCGAATTAGATCATTTGTAGTAGGAATTGAATGAAGAAGATAACTCTTTGACCTCAAGGGGCTTTCTTTTTGCTTGAATTTTTTTTACTGTAACCTGCAAATGAAGAAATTTAAGAACAATAACATAAATAAAGGTAAATGTTGAAATTCACCTTGAGTTTCTATAGATTACCTGTAGGAAGTTGTTGGTTTGTTATTTCTTCAATTTTATTTAGGTTTAAAAAGCTTTCTGACTTGATTTACTGGAGGATTTCTAATTCACAGCAAGTTTAAGTGTAACGACCCAGATTTTTCTGCTATTTTGATTCGAGCATTTAAATTTATTTTAAATATTTTATTTGGAATTTAATATCGAATTCGTTAACTAAACGCCGACCGAATATTTATATTTATATTTTAAATTATAAAACGAATTCAAAACAGCGCGCTAGTTCGAAAAATTGAGTTTGAAATTCAATTGGTTATACCGAATCCATTTTAAGCCGGATTTCGGTGAAACAAGAAGCATCTGAATCTCGTTGATAATATTTTTCTAATGGAGGAAAAAAATCGAGTTTTCGTATTATAAATTTTATTTTACGTCCAAATCAAATTTTCAAATAGTCGCTACAGAATTGTTCATCGACCGTAACAGTTTATTTGAAATAACTGCATACTGGATTCGAATTTAGACAAGGTTTTTTTGAGACGTAGTGTTAATTTAATTTTTAGAATTTTACTATAATTTTTGATTAATTAAATACGCAGCTTTTTATTTGGAGTATTTCGCACCCTATATCAACATTTTGGGATTTCACAGAATAAGTTAACCTACCGATATTATTATATATTTGTGATTGTGTCACACTGCTGAGCATGACGGTATATTTGTTTTTGTCTATAACGTGTCGTATGAGGACTAAGATCTATATAGTGGGGTACGTTAACTCTAAAACTAAAAATCTTTAGTCTCGTCTAACATTTAAATCAGCCATGCCTCATCCCATCTTTTCGTACGTAGGTGGACATTTCGGGCAGAAGGTTGCGAACGTCATTTGAAGTAAGGGAGCATTGGCTTGTCTGTTTTCATTTATAAATATCTCTTTCCCACTTTCTTCTGCAGTCCATACATTTTAGTACACAAGCACACGTGCTAAAGGAAGAAAATAGGGTGGCCTAATATAGCTAGCCTGAACCTACATAATAATAAACGTCAACCCCTATTGGTCTCAAGCCATAGGCGTAGTGGCTGAAGAAGAAAAATCTCTGATGCACCATCCCCTTTCTGTAAAACTCACATGACTCTTCTTTTCATTCTGCCTGCCTATCTCCTCATCTCTGTTACCAACTAGACGTCACCAGACATGAAAACTCAAGCCTACGTCTTTCACTTGATAACACAAATGCATGCGCACCTACCTTCCTATCTGCAAACCTGCCTTGTACCAAGCGAATTGATATCGTTCCTATCACAAATTCATTCGCTCATAAATATGGCCGCCTTCAGCTTGTTTTCCAACCACTTCCTTCTGTCTGTGCCACTTTTCTCTTCTGCTATTATCCTTCTTTAGGAATATCGAGTAATATATATATATATATATATATATATATATATATAGAAAAATAAGGAGGAACTCTCTTCATTTAAACAAACCGAAGTCTCCAAGGGCTCCCCAACCTTTCAGATTCACCGCTGCTGTTAGAAGGAAGTGCGGTCATGGATATAAAAGCAGCAGTGGTGGTCTTTTTTCTATAGGGTTGTTTTGTAGCCTTGTAGCGTGAAGTTGGGGAAGAAAAGGATAAAGGATGGAGCGGCCGGGCTGTGAACGTGGTGTAGGGGCTTGAGCCCAAGGGAAAAGAAAATATAGAAATGAGAAAAAAAGGAAAGATATATGTGAGAAAAGAAAGAAGGGAAACGTGTGAAGGAATTTTCCTGGGAAGCTCTTCCGTGTGTTTCGAACAGGATTTAAGTGTTGTCTCAATATTTCACAAGCTGGGGGAGCCGCGTGATGATCAATGAAGATATTAAGGTAAAATTTTAATTAAAAATAATAATAATTATAATCGATATGGATTTATATTAGGATTTAATTTGATAATTTACTCAGTGTTAAAAATCGATGGACTTATAATAGCTGTAATTACTCTATACGATCGCAGAATCACATGAAACCGGAAACGATGCGATCGTGACGACGAATACTACGCTGCTGAGCAGTGTCAGACATGACCGGAAGCAATCTGATCTTTCATTAAATTTTAAATGGCTGTTTAAAATTAAATGAAGCAACGCGCGCACTAATCGATCGAAAACAAAGGTGAGTTAATTCTCACATATTTCTGAAATATTGGATGTACTAAATTCATATAGTTAAATTTAATTGGTTGATTGGAAGCTTTGGATACCTATGGTTGCTTTAATGGTTGACGTTAATTATGTTATCGTCATTTAAAATATTTCTATGTACTGATGTGAAATATTATAATTGTCTGTGTTGCAGGGAAGAACAGGTAGGAGGAATCAAACCGGTTCCTCAAACATTTAATATGCTGTTATTTCATATTTTATGAACTGTTTAAAACCTGTCGACTTTAAACCCTTTTGGTTGTTGAATGTGGTTGAGTTTGAACCAATACATATAGTATTGGTTGAGAAAGAGATAGCAGATGGCCAAATATACACCGTTTTATAAAGATCGATTCACCGTCAGGTGAATCACTAAAAATAAAGTTATGAAATTTATTTAATCGAATATAGATTTTAAAATATATTATTATTTTAAATGAAATCCAAAAAGTGGAACAAACCAACCACATGAATACGTTGATTGGTTTAACCAAATCTATCATGAGCGGAGCACGTGCCTGTTAAGTGATTATTAAAAACGGTTTTTATTTAGCTAATTCAAATGACCAGAATTGACGTAATGTGTTTATACTAATATTGATTTGAATAAATCAAAGTGAATAGGATTATTTAGATTAACTAATTATTAATTAATTTAAATGGCAGGATCGATAATGATTGACTAACAGGTTAGTCATGTTTAGAGAAAAACTAGTTAACACCGTTAGCTGAATTTGTTATTAAATTATTTCATTAATTTTGAAGGGGATAGTTAATGGTAATGAAACCAGTTTTATTTTAATAAATGTGGACACTTGATTATTAACCATTTAATAATAATCGAAGTGGTAATTTGGAATGTGAAATATATTAAGGAAAGTTTGTGAAGTTTAAAGTAGGGCTGCACAAAGTATGGGTTGGGTCGGGTTGGACCAAATACTACATCCGACCCGCATAGGTATGGGTTTAAGGAAGTTCAACCCGTATCCGACCCTATATGAGGTTGGATATGGGTTGGGTTGAAGTATGGGTTGGGTCGGGTTTAGTAGGGTTGGGTTGGGTTGCTTGAATATTATAAAAAAAATGAGAATAAAGGGAGTTTTTTTAAAGGTAGTATTAAAATATTCAACATAATATATTAGATTTTTGCTAGCATAATGTATTTAAAATAACTGATTCATTATAAGATATATTTTATTAAAATTTCATTGTAAAACACATTATACAAAATTAATTTACTATATAGTAGAACTAGTGTTTCATTTTAAGATACACTGAAATGCACTTTAAAATATATTTTCCAAATTCTATCTAGTTTGGATTGACATGAAATATGATTTTTGTATATTTACTATAGAATACATAAACATTATTCTAGTATTATACTATTCTCATTTTTAGTAGGTTGATATTAAATTATTTTTTTAATATAGGGTTGGGTTGGGTTAAAATAAGGTTGGGTTGAACAAAATATCAAACCCGACCCGTATGTAGTATGGGTTATATATTGTAACCCATATCCGACCCGAACTAGGATGGGTTGGGTTGGGTTTATGTGGGTTGGGTCGGGTTGGTGGGTTGGGTCGGGTTGGATATGGGTTGTGTGCAGCCCTAGTTTAAAGCCATGTTCATAGTTTATAAAGTGATTTAATATTTATGTGAAATCGAAATTTTAACTTGATTTTAACTGAATTATATTTAAGTAGAATCTAGGAATCCAAGTTAGACAAAGTTAAATAACCAAAGTTTATTGAATATAAATGGGACGAGTTATTAGAAGTGACAAGCCAGGATTGAAAATTTAAGTAAACTAGCGGAGATAGGAAAGGGGAAATCAACCGTTTGAATCAGAATAATTAAACGAGGTAGGTTATAAAGGTGCGATATAGAACCGCTATTGTAAAGGAGAAATGGTATTTCATCAAGAAGGAAAACAATGGGATTTGTGGTGATATGGGAAATGAGTGTCGGTTTTATTTCAACTGACATCAATCTTACGATAAGCACGTTGTTGATCAAGGTCTGAGAGATAATTAAAATACCCCAACTTGAACAACTTCAGGACTATCAAAGGATGATGTTAGTTGTGATGGTGAAAGTGTTAGAATAAAATATTTTGGGAAAAATATTAGTGTAACGTTATTAGAAGGATTTGGAAATATATTTAGAAGGAGATTCCAAAAATAAAAGGAAATAATAAGGGGCTTGATGGTATGAAAGGATTGGTGGGATTATAATGGTACTTTCAAAGTTATGGAAGGAGATTTTAATGGGATTATTCTAAAAGGGTAACGGGTAACTTTGGTATTCAAATAACGAATCCAAAGAAGATGTCGTAATGATTGTTGAATCGATAAGATAACAAGAAACATCATAGCAGTATTTGAAGTATTAGTTGAAGGTTAAATTAGATATGATTTTAAGATATTTTCTAAGTATATAAGTAAAAGGATTTGAGTATAATTATATATTAAACCAATATATTATATATTTGGTATTTCAACTGAGATATTGTTTTCAAACGGTCAAGTGATGCTGTGTATAAACCTATGGATTTGTTTATTTTATGGTTGTTTATTTTGATAGTTATATAACCGACTATCAAAATCTGACCCAACGTTATTGGTACGGAAAGACCAGGATCGAATTTATATTCGAAAACCATTCCGACCAATAAATACGAATACGTCGAAGATGCTGATAGAGATGGAACAATTGAAGACCGTAAGTCTCCATGAGCTGAAGAACTATTGTTAAATACCTCTGGCTGATCCGCAGAGTTAACGATGATTCTGTCGTGAATGGAATCCGCGGATTGCAAGGACTACTCGCTATTGATCCATGGGGTGATTTCTATATTGGATGCAGTTGGAGAGTGCCTTCGGTTCATCCTATTCCTGGATGACGTGTATGGATGAAGTGAATGGTGGCCAGATGTTTCAAAAGTCGATTATAGCCTCAAGCCTCACAACCGGGAAATAACAAAAATCGGGCAGGCAGCATGGCTCTGTGGGTCGCACCCATTAGGGTGTATTGTCACCATCTAGAGAATATTCATATTTGTTACTTTTTTTCATTTCTGTATCTCCTGGGGATTACGGTGGTCGCGCGACAAAAAGATGTAAGGTGACAATATGCTCGATACACTCAAGGGAAATGAGTGGTCAGTCATGTGTGGGCACTATCGGCAGGTGGTCCCATACATTGTCATAGTTGGAAATCCAATCTCCAATAAGCGCCCGCGGTTTTGAGTGTGTACTATATATGTGGAGCGTGAGATGCAAGCGTTCTTCTAGATTCTATTTACTTGTATTTAGACACTATGATAATATCAGAAGAAGATATTGATTTCAAAATGATTTGGGTTATGGTAAGGTAAAAACCGTCCGTGTTTATGTGTGGGCTGGTCTTACTATTATCCTTTGTTTCAAAAGGATTTCAAAGTTAAACAAGTTGGTTGTTGTATGAATTTATCATTGATAGTATTTTAGACTGATCCGGGTGAATTTTATTTTAAATCAAATGTGCTCGGGTCAGACCAAGCATATTTACAGGTCAGGTTTCTGCTTGAAGCAACAGAGATGGAGTTGAAGTCGAGACGTATTCCATATATATACTGGTACTGGTTTATTTCCGCTGTATGTTGTATTGATCTGAATGTATACTCTGATGTTGTGATATACAATTTTTGTATAAAGTATTTCTGATTATTATATTTTGTCTATTCCGCTGTGAGACTCTGATCCTCTTATTCTTCTATTCTGATATTTCTTTCTTTCCTTTCTCACCCTTTAACTTCTTTCTATTAGCTTTCTGGGTTTTCGATACTGGAGTTTGGACACGGGACGTGTTAGTGTCTAGGATTAAGAAAAATACGTATTATCTTTCTTTCCTTTTCTTAGGTGTTTAGTTTCCAGAAATTCTCTTATTTAATAAGAAAAAAAAGGTGGATTAGAGCCTATGTAGGCCATTTATCACCCAATTAGGCTAAATTGGTGTGATTAGCATACTTTAGCCTTCCATTTTAATATGTTACATATTTTAAACATACAAAATTTAAGCCACATCCATATAAATCAATTTAACCTTCCTTCTGTTAATATTTTCAACTAAAATTTACAAGTTTTTATGTTCTTCACATAATTTTAAGAAAACTTCCAAATTCACACACGAAATTCATATTTTCCACAAAACACCATTTGATTCCATTTTTTGTTAAACATGTAACTTTTAAAAAATAAGTGGAAAATTATTGGTATGTAGTATAATAGTTAACTCTGATAATTGTTGTAAAATATAATCAAATATATGTTTTAACAGCTTCATGAACTATTATTTATTTATTATATCTTGTTCTTCCGCTGCGAGATTTTGTATTTGTTTTCTTCTTCTATTTTTTCCTTATATAGATTTCAATAACTATCCGTATTTTTGATTTGTTTAAGTCGACAACTGAGGATCATTGTCATTTTGAATGGTTAAAAATCCCGGATGTTACACAAAATTGTTTAAAATATTCTTAACCTCTTTCAGTTTCTACTTATTTGTGTTATATACCAATTTTTCACTTTCTAAATGATTTATGTATCTTACACTTTATCACCAATTTTCTACGTTTATAAATTTAAAAACTACATGGATTACAATTCTTTGTTATGTTAAATGCCAAGTCTTAATTAAATTATTATAATATTTAAATATTGGCTTTTAACCAATATTTACATTTTTATTGCTAATTTCTAACTCAAATTAAGCTAGAAATTTAATTTTACACCAAAAATCAGTGTTTGTTCTAACTTTGAAGATTTGGCATGCCGAGTTCATTCAAGTCTCTTATATACTTATAATTTAAGTTATAAGGTTTCACAAAATTTCATTTTCTGATTATTTTTAATTTCATTCCATAACTCAACCTTGAAAATTCTCTTTTTCTTTACTTATTAAGTTTTACATAACAATATTATCTAACCATCTAAATTTTCCACAAAATCATTTTCCAATTTATTAAATTATCAAATAATGATCTCAAAGATCAATTACTCCATGTTATTGTTATTTTCATTGATTAACTACTTAATATTGGATTGTATTGTGTCCTAACGCGATTAATTTATAATCCTGCCAAGTTTTATAGTCATAACTCCCAAAACCTTAACCTCCCCAAATCAAGATTATTCCTACTTAATCACTATTTTAATTATCTCACAGGTAATCATACAAAATCAGCGTTGTTATCGACTCCCCTCTTTATAAAAAATTGCATCCTCGTAATTTCCTTTGGGAAAAGCCGTAGTAACATAATTTAATTCATCACACATGGAATAAACACAAAAGAGTTAAGCTTGAATTTGAGTTTTCTTACCCCCTCGATCAGAAGATAGAAAATCAGGATTTGTATGCTCGAAGAATTCTCTAGTTTTCCAAGTACAGTCATTGGAATTTTCTGACCGTTGAATTTTCACGAGTGGAACACACTTGTTTTGAAGGCGTTTAACCTCTAAAGCAAGGACAAACATGGAGCAATGCACGAATGATAGGTCAGATGAGACCTCAGGCTGCTCTAGAACATGGGAATCAAGCACAAAATCAGAATCACATAGACACTTCCTTCGCTAAGAGACGTCACTACAAGAAAATTGATTTTTTGTAGTGCTAAAAATCCGCTACCAATCATTTTGGTAACATTTCGATAATCGTTACGAGAAAACATGCCACTAAAAATTGTTGCAAATTGGTTGCACTATTTTTAACGCCACTGTAATTTCTTTTTTGTAACGTTTATTAAACGCCACCAAAATAATTTTCGTCGCATTAAATAAACGCTGTAAAAAAAGCTTATAATGTTACTAATAAAATTTCCAATTTTACCCTTGGTTTACGGTTGCGTTTATTCAACGCCACTAAATGTATTTCTGTAGCGTTTTTAAAACGCAACTAAAAATTATTAATTAATTTGCTCTTTTTTACCTGCAATTATTTTTTGCTAGTAGTCTATTTTGTTTCTATAATATCAATACATAATCATTCACATACTCATGACATTCAAACAATTAACCATATAACCAAGTAAAATATTCATAACCAATTCAATACAATAGTTTTATGTATAACTGACCAAAAACTCACATACAATAATCACTCTAATATACAAATTAACACAATTTATACAAAGAAAATATTATACCCGTAATGTACACATCTAGTACAATAACCAGTTTGCTCTTTGAAGTGATGCATACAGTCAGACAGCTCCTCCCTGATTTCACAACAAAATACACAAATGTTAATAAGCTATGTTTAACTAAATTATCTTAGACAAGAGATTGAACCGTATTACAAGGCCAGTAGATTATGAGTCATCGCAAAACATGACTGGACATACCAGACAATGCAAGTTCATATGTTTGTTACCTTCGTGTAAATACAAAATACTAATGTGTAGCTTTAGCAGAAGTTGAACACAAGTGACAATACAAAACACTAATCTCCGCTAAAGCCAGCTTTTATGTGTTCCATTCGTGTAAATAGTGAAGTAGTATAAATTAACCTGGATTGATAATGCTAAGGCAACAGACCCGAAAGTACTTCCACAGGCAGTTCCTAGATCAACTTTATCTAACACAAGGACATATTAAATGACCTATTCGTCAAGCTGTATACAGCAAAATTAGACTACCAAATGTTTATGTGATAACTTACTTCCATTGAAATGGTGAACTCAGCCATGTTTCGTGGTATCCACAAATTCGATAAAGTACAGCATCACTCAACCATGTTTCTTAATCAATTTCAGCATGTCATCTGTACACGTAAATAGCCATGTTATTTCTCTCCATGATCTACGATCTTAGATGAAACATATGCATACATACACACATATATATACACACACACACACATGTATGTATATGTATATGGGGTTTGAATTTCCCTAGATATACCTAAGGTTTACCCGTTTTCCTACCTTCTATTACTTGCATTGATGGCCTAACATGCACATGCAATCATGCTCTCGCAGATATTCTTGGCCTTGCTAATCTGCATAATATAACAGAATGCAAACCAGTTTAAACAGTAGTGACTTAGGATTAGTTTTAGGATAAAATGTGGTAACAAGCAACAATAAGAAATCATACCGTATCAGTTTGTCTTGTAGAAAATCCAAGAGCACGCCTGTAGTGTTCGTAAGTAATAGGTACTATAAGCAATAAAAATTTGTTAAGGAATATAACAATGGTAAATTAACAAAATAGATGAAGTATTCGTAAGTAATAGGCATGCTTGTAGAGTTCCGAGCAGTGCGACAAACTTGAAGAGCCTTTTGAACTGCAAGCATATTCAGATAAGAAGAAACATAATTTTCAGAACAAATATAAGACCGGATCTCAAACTCCCCTTGTACGGTATAATCATTTCTTCTATAACACCATTCAAGTTGACCGGATCTCTGTTTAGTTCCCCACATCAATTCAGGTTCCTCTAGCCTCGACAATATTAATAATTGAAATTGCAAATACGGTTTAGGTTCAACTAGATCGTTGATGGCCTAACATAGAAATTTGCAATCTCAACTATTAATATTGATTGGGGAAGAGCTTAAAACTAATTGTCCTCGTCCCCTACATAATATAACGCTTCTCCGGAACATACATGGAAATTTTGTATGAAATGTATAAGAATGTTACATAATCCTTGAGTGATCTGCCTATGCACAGAAAATAAGTATGTAACCAATGTAACATCCATTAGCCAACACAAACTTTTGAAGATACTGACACTATTAAGTAGTACTGCCAGAAAGTAAATTTCAGAACCATGAAGATGGGATGTCCGGTAATTTTAAGATACTGCGACCAAATTCCGTGAAGATGGAAGATTCAAGTTTTATTAAGTCCTAAATCACGAGTTATATGCATTCACCTGAAGATAAAAGAGGTATTGAATAAGCATTTTGTGGGATGATTGAGGAAACACTCCGAAATGATAAAGTTGATCATATGGACAAATATTTCTACCACTTACTGTTTAATAATTTGGTCTGGTTAACAAACCAACTAAACTCGACTTATCTTGGGAGTTACTAAATTGATCCATTAAAACTTATTGGTTTTCTAAAATTGAACTGAATTTTGAAGCTCTTTAATGATTGAAAACTTTATTTTAAAATTTTCACCATTCTGGAGTGTTTCCTCAACCATACCACAGAAAGCTAGATCAATACCTCTCTTACCTCCAAGTGTACGCTTAGAACTAGTGATTTGTTTCTTAATAACATGAATGTTCTACCTTCGCGAAAATAAGTCATAGTATCCTAAAAATACTAAACACCTACCGGCATGGATCTGAAATATACCTCCTGATAGCATTACTATACATTATCAATGAACTTTGATAAGAGATCCTACCACGTTAGTGTTTCGTTTCAAATTAATTGTCAATTCATTGATAGGAGATCAATACCTCTATTAGCTCCAAGATAAACTGAATTTATAACTTAATTTAGTAACTCCCAAGTCAAATTAACTTAATTTAGTAACTCCCAAGTCAAATTAACTTAATTTAGTAACTCTCAAGGCAGATTCATTGTCAGCTCATATAAAATAGACCTCTTAGGCCACAAAATTAACTTGCTCATATTTCTGAGATTTCTCGAAATGTTCACACACTTGATATATACACCACTCATAAATATATGTGCTCATGCTTCGCAGATACAAAACATAGTTTCACATGCATTGTCTATGTCTGTATGCTCATAATTATTATATGTTATATATATACATGTGCTGGTGTGTATGTAAAAGTCGTACATTAAACATATATTTATCGTAATGTCATACACAAGTTAAGTAGGTATATATATAGCTATATTTAAAAGCAGTAATCTTTCATGTATATCGTTGTGTGTGTATGTATGTATATATACACACACACATTGTTGTCAAAAATCCTAAAATCTTGCGACTTGAATCCCGATCCAACTTGAATCTCTCCGTTTACGACTCGATTTTCACATTATGATTCAAACTTAGTTATAAAAAACACATTAAACTCAAACTACCAAATGTGATATACTTCACAATCACTTGACAATGCTTTTAAAACAAAATAAAAATGAAATTGAAGGGAAAAATTTGAGTTTTAAATTTAATTGTAGAAACTCAAACATCTAAATCAAATTCAAAGTGCATATGAAACCCATAAGTAATGATATTCGGAAACTATCACTTACGATTAAAATCTGTTTCGATTTGAAATACAAACTTTATGATTTACGATTTAAATCCCATTTTGAAAACCTTGCATATATATATATATATATATATATGTATATGTATATGTATATGTATATGTATATATGTGTAGGGGGGGGGGGGAGAAGCCAGGATTCACATGTTCAATCACAATAGATATATGACATATTTCATTGTTCACTTATATATACTCCTACACATGCAAATCAAATGGAATAAAATAAATTAACATACATAAACACATTCTGATTGCAATGTAGGTAACCCATTTTGAACCTGTTTCTCTGTTCAATTTCCTACATCAATTCACGTTTCTTTGGCCTTATAAATATCAATATCGAGACTGCAAATACGGTTCAGGTTCAACTTGATGGTTGATTGGCTAAAATAAATTTTGCAATCTCGATTATTGATATTAATGGGACAAAGCCTAAAGCAAATTGTCTTTGTCCCTTTGGGTTCTCATGAGCCTACAGAGAAATTTTGTATGAAATGTATCAGTTAAGTGTCACTCTTTTATACTGCACAATTTCAGTATTCATGTATACTCTTATACATGCAACTCAGATGGAAGAAAACAGATTAAATTAACATACATAAACACATTCTGATATACTTGCATAATATCACATATTGCAAAATTCATAAACTCCCATGTCATAAGCTGCACAATTTTGTATACTGAGTAACTCACATATATAATTCATTCATTGCAAGGTTCCTATACACACACACACACACAAAAACATACATATACATATACATATATGTATATCAATGTAATAAGTTTGCTGCAAGTACTCAATCAAGTTATTTAAATGGACATGTTAACATTTAAAATCAATGTCCATATTAAATTCCAATCAGCATTATTCAAAACTCATTATTCAAAACTCATTCGATTAAGATGCAAACACTAGAAATCAACACTGTTTGGTAAATTTTTCTGGTATACTATCAAAACCGAGAGTTAAAAACCCATTTGATTTGGAAGTAATTTAATCTAGTATACTGTCAAAACCTAAAGCTCAAAAGTAACTTAAAAACTCAGATATAAAACCCACTTACAAACACTGTTTGCATAAATCAACTGTTTTGGTTTGTGGTTGCAGAAATCAACACTCAGCAGATTTTAACTGTTCAAAACCCTAAACGATGGGATCCAAACAAAATTAGATAAACTAAGTTTGTTTTTATACCTTTCTAGCTTTACCGATTTCACGATCTCGAATATGATTAGCAATTGAATCAAATCACTTTGTAGCATCACTGAACTGCCTCTGCCGGTATCCGTACCAACATTGAACGAGATAGTCTTTACAAATTCGAATTAAAATGAGAAATAATAAGCGGGAGATTGAAAGTGGTAAAAAGCTAGGGTTTTTTCTAGAAAAAGAAAGAAAAGTGAACGAGGGTTAAAAGATGTTGAGTACGAAGGAATAGGAAAAGAGAATAGTTCAGTTACGTTTCCCTTGGACACGTAGACTCTTGTTTACGAAGAGGTGGGAATGTGAATTTTTTTTACCGTGCTTACACTTGTCCTAAATACACTTTTGCTTGCATTTGATAATAAACACCACTGATTTTTGCAACAAAAAATCTTTTTTCTTGTAGTGCGTGAAACACATCGTGAAGCCCAGAAAATCGATCTGGAAGTGCTACTCTATAGGCCACGGGACCGATACACTCCATGATAGGGATTGACCCAATATAGCGAGAAGCTAACTTCCATGTTTAGCTGAAGCGTATTGCCTCTTTAAAGGAGATGCACAAATATAAATTGAGTCACCAACAGAAAACTCGAGCGGCTTCCTACGATTTTCCATATAGGATTTTCGGTGACTTGACCTTCTTTAATCCTTTCTCTAATAAGAGTGATCTTCTCATATGCTTAATGAACTGAATCAGCGCCCAGGATAAGCTTCTCCCCGGACACAAGCCAACGAGAGGGAGAACGACATACTCTTCCATATAAAGACTTAAATGGAGCCATGCCGATTGAAGATTGGTAGCTATTATTATATGTAAACTTAACTAAAGGGACATAATCCTCCCAGTTACCATCAAAATCAAGAATACAGGCTCGAAGTAGATCCTCCAATATACGATTCACCCTCTCAGTCTATCCATCAAACTGTGGGTGGTAAGCAGAGCTAAAATTTAGTTTTATACCCAAGGATAGCTGAAGGCTTTTCCAAAAATGGCTCGTAAAGAGAGGATCTGAATCACAAACAATAGAGCTAGGAATACCGTGCATCTGTACGACTTCCTTAATATTGAGCCTCGAAAGAGAAGATGTGGTCCTGTTCGACGTGATGGGAATAAAATGTGTGGACTTAGTAAGACGATCCATAATCACCCAAGTGCTGCTACGGCCCGACCTCGATCGAGGTAAGCTGTCAATGAAATCAATGGAAATTTGATCCCACTTCCACGTCGGGACCTCTAAAGGTTGAAGTAGACCGCTAGGCCAATGATGTTCGCTTTCATGAGCTGACAAGTCATGCAATTGCTTACATAACTCATCACATCTTGCTTTAGGTCGTCTTAATAATATAAAGCACGCATATCATCATACATTTTCTACTACCCGGATGAGGGGTATACTCAGAACAATGGCATGTAGAAAGAATGTCCTGTCTAAGCTCTAGAATAGGAGGCATGACTAATTTGTTCTTCTTACAAAGACATCCACGATTATGAATGCTGAAATCCCTCATCTCAATGTCATTGTGGGATTCAGATTTGCATATCTGAATAAGAGAGGTGATATCAGAGTCTTGCCGCTGAGTCTCGGCAATTCAATCAAAAAGAGAAGGTCGAGCTTCCGTGATACATAATATAATAGGAGAATCTGGTGTAGCAGCACGATCAGGAATGTCGTATAAAGATAGAAGCTCTAGGTCTTTCCATTTGGCAATCAACATAGAATCAATAGTTGAGTGCTTACGACCTAAGGCGTCAACAACTCGATTCCCCTTCCCTGGGGTAAACTGAATATCAAAAATATACGAAGCGAAGAACTCGAGCCATCGCTGCTAGTGCATATTGAGCTCCTTCTAAGTGAATAGATACTTGAGAAACTTATGATATGTATAAAGAATAAAGTGCTCGTCTAAGAGATAATGTCGCCACTTTGTCAAGGTGAAGACAATAACTGAAAGTTCCAAATCGTGGGTAGCATATTAAACCTCATTCGGATGTAACTTTCTAGAAGCATAGCCAACTACCATATCCCTCTGCATAGAAACGACTCCAAGACCGTTATGACTTGCATCAGTATACGCAACAAGATTTTGATTTCCCTTGGGAACTACAAAGATAGGCGCTTGAAGTAAGAAGCCCCATTAATTGTTGAAAGGAAGCTTCGCAATGATCAAGCCAAATAAAGCGAACACCTTTTCGAGTAAGGCTAGTGAGAGGGGGTACAATGCGATAGAAGTCACGAATGAATCGACAGTAATAACCTGCTAATCCAAGGAAGCTACAAATCTCTGTAACAGTCTTCGACCTCTTCCAGTTTCTGATGGCTCTAAACACTACTACAAAAGTGGGCATATTCGGCACTAATTTGTGGGCGTTGCATGAAAAGTGTGGTAAAAGCTATGATTTCTATGATCTTCTGCAACAATATTAAAATGTTGTTGCATTAGACTGAATGCACTATTGCGGTGGGAATTCTAATGTTTTGATGTGCAACACCAGTTAAAAGCGTAGCTTTACATATATACAATCCAGCTCAGCGATCCACGTTATCATCATAAACAAAATCCTAACCGTAGATGCATCGTTAATCCAACAGTTCAAACCAATCTATGGTTTGATGATTCTAAACATTAGCCATCATCCAATCAATGACAGCCACCTCATTACATTCTTTTGATGAAATTTTGGACCGATCTTCCTCTTCACGAAATAATGTAAAAATAATCTGGTCATAAATCGTTCTTCTTCTCTATCATCTGATCGTTCTTTCTCCCTTTTTACTATTGACAAAAATCTAAACCTAAATTCACGTCAGTATCGCTCCTCTCCTCGACAGAAAATTTTATTCCAAAAAGGTTGAAGCTTTGAAACGCTTTCTAGCTTTGATTGCTCAGGGCGTTGACAACGCCAGTTTTTTCCTTTAGGTTCGGTTTGGCTAGCACTAGGAATTAGTTGCACTTAATATATATTTGATTATGAGTAATTAGTAATTAGTTCATTTGTTACACTTTGGAAAACCCATTCGCTTATGAGTAATTAGTTGCGTGGACATCCCAAACTCAAGAAAACCCATTCGCTTATGAGTGATTAGTTGGTGAAAGTTTAGATTAGGAGTAATTAGTTGCACTTTGACCATTGATTTGGGATTATGCTGAGGTTTATTCAAAAATTATACCCAGCAATAAACCAAAAAAGGAGATGGCGCCGGCAGGATTTTTCAGAAAAATCATTTCTACAAAGTAGGGGTCCGAAATAGAAATTGGTTTATTATAGAGGTCGAACTAGTTAAGGAATGAGGACTAACAGGGTTATGCATGTGTATCGGCTTGATGATAAGGAATGCAAAGATAGTATGGGTTTGCAGGACTCGTATGCACTATATAGAGGTTTCAAGAAAAAAGTTGTGTGCGCCGAAATAGAGGACCATGGACAATACAATAACACATAGCATTAATGGAGAGCTCTCAAGCAATTACTAGTGATAATATCAATAATGACCAATATCAAAACATGTCTCCTGTTGTTGGTCTGATGAGCTCATCTTCGTGCGTGGATGAAGATGACAAAGACGATGCATCCCCAAACCATTGAAGTAAGGGTATTTTTATATAAAGTTAAATCACTTAGATATCAAAATTGATTTGCAACTTGGGTTCCTTTACATTAACATATAATTGTATGCTTGCGGTTTTGTGATACAGATACATGTGTAGCACTGCAATGTGTTTGCACTGCAGTGTATTTGTGTTGAGACTTTGGAAACTTCAAATTTCCTGATTCGGACGAGTCGTTCACCCGTATCTAATCCATTACATGCACAGGTATTTTCCATTTAATTTTGGAAACTACCAATTTCAATGTTTCGATTTTGGTAACGTATGCTCAGTTTTGCAAACTGAGCTCACTTCAGTAGCATCAATTCATACATATATTGGAAACATATAGTAGCATCAATTCATACATCAATTAAGTAGCATCATACCAGGTCAAGGCAACAAAAGTTAACTTAATGCATAAATATATTAGCAAAATTTATAATAGTATCAGGGTAGCAAAAGTATCATAAAGTAGCATCAGTTAACTTAATACATACTTATATACACATCCAAAAAAGACATTATAGCAGCATCAGTTCATACCAGATCAGGGCTTTATGGGGCTGTGGAACTTCCAACAGATTCATTAGAGCTTTGCGGCTGTGGTAGAGCCAGTCCGAAGTAAGCATGTGATGGACCCGCAACATGTGATGGACCCGCAGCATCAGGACGAGGGGTGAGATGGTTTGTCCAATCATACTCCTGATCAACTTCCAAATATACCCACCGATCATTCCTCTTGTTCATTGGGGCTTGGTTATCAACATGTATGTCATGGGTGGCTTAAGGAAATAAGCTTGGAAAGGGGGTAGCAAAGCAGGTTCTTGTATCATTGCGTCAAATCTTTCGTCTGAATCCATTTCCACTCCATGATTACACAAACATGGTACCACCTTTTCCTCCTTATTGCTCACAAAAAGAAGTTCAGGCCTTGTTCCAGGATGAGCATGGGTACAGGGCTGAACCTTAATGAAGTAAACCTTGTTATTGAATTGAGCAGCAAAAGTATTAATATAGCCAATGCCTTCATAAAATTGCATTTTCAGGTAGAAAGATGTATGGCCATACTGAGACCAGTTACGGTCGTCAATTGTAAGCGCACGCCCCCATTGACTTCATTATTTCTTCAACAACAGAAACATTATTCTTTAAAAACTCGGGAAAGCCATCAATTTTAGCCCATGATTCAACTTCTAAGGCTGGTTCATGCTCAAATTCTACATCAGATCATGCTTGTAGGTAAATAGCACCACTAGGTTTTGTAAAAACTTTTAACATTAGTGCATGATAACGCTTACTGTAAGATGGTCATGATACTAGAAAAGAATTATTGGGTATTAACCGCATAGGCCACGAATTATGATTGAGAGTCACCTGAAGCGTGTGACGCACAGCTTCAACATTCCAATGTCCCTTAAGAACAGTGGAGTGATGTATAACAATGAGTCCTCCATTGATTTTTTTTGAACTTTCAAAGATTGGGGTTTAGGGATTTTGGAGATGATGATGTACTGAAGCTTGAAAGGATATGCGAGGTGGATGGTGTCAGGTAAATATGCGAACTCAAAATACGATTTTTATATTATATAGATAGTCAAAATTTGATCTTTATATATGTAGCGAAATAAAAATCTGATCTTCCTTATATGTATGTTGAAATAAAAATGGGATTTTTTTTATATAGCGATGAAATAAAAATTCGATCTTTATATAAGAAGTAGGAATATAAAAATATAATTTTTATATAGAATGAAGCGTCGAAAATGTATATAAAGTAGAAACAAAAATATGATTTTTATTTATTGAAATAAAGCAATAAAAATATAATTTTTATTGTGAACAACGTGAAAAGAACTGCATTGGAATTTCAAATAGATCCAGACGGTTCAACAGTTCAGAAGCAAAGCACGACGGAGTGGAACCCTCGGTGAGAACTCCTCACTTTTAAATTTATTTCTAGTTAAAATATATACTAGGATGCAGACGGTGTTTAGTAGCACCCGACACCCGTCGTCCACAGACCATGGACAACTTGTATGCTTGTTTGTTTGATTTTGCTGTGTAGTTGATTGTGTGATGTGATGTGAAATGAAAAAAAAAATTATATAGTTAAAATATTTTATAGTTGAAAATAGAATTTTTAACATGTATTCCAAATGAAATAAAAATAAACAAATCGGACGATTTGTTTATATACACACATTTGACTGAGATTGATTGGGACGATAAATTTCACACATCGCCCAACTGCACAAATAAAATCTATGTTTGATTGTTTGAAAACCCCACATGGGTATTGAGGTGATATATGACATACACTAATCCCAATAACTAGTTGTATGTCGATCGATTGATTGACAGACCGTTATAAGCGTTGAATATTTATATTTGATGCTTATACAGTGTAGAATGCACTTTGGATGATGGTTGATTATTTGTCATTGTTGATATATACATGCGTTGTGTGGAAATCCATAGAAATAAAATCGATTGGGCCTCATTCCAGTTTTGAAAAAGAAATATTTGAAATAGAATATTTGAAAATAGAAATATATGAAGCCGTGTTGATTACATTGACGACATTTTGATGCAAATGATATTTATATCGATTATATTCATTTTTATAATGAATATTGAAAAGTGATTTCAAAGTCAAATATTTTGAAAATGAATTCGAATCGAACTGAAATTGAATGAAAATCAATTTGAAATGAATTCGAATTGAAATTAAATAGAATGGAAATTGAATAGAATTGAATTCGAATTGAAATTGAATAGATATGAATTCGAATTGAAATTGAATTGAATTGAGAACGAACTGAAATTGAATTAAAAATCGATTTAAATTGAAATCAATTTGAAATGAATTTAAAACGAATTTGTAAGAAAAAAATTCAATTTTGATTTGAATTTGAAATGAAGTTGAAATCGTTTCGAAAACAAATTTAAAACGATTTATAAAATACGTTTTAAAAGAAAATCGATGAAATATATATTATATATATATAATGGCCTGAATAGAACGCGCCGCGCTGCGGCAGTTCGCGAATTTCGACCATTGACTTCAAATGGATATTGCGGGAGATCCGACCGCCGGATTCTCCTAAAACCGGAACCGTTGGGTTCGCATCGAAAAGGGCTTTCTAAGAATATTAGAGATTTGAAATCTAACAGTTGGATTTGGAATTATGTCCAAATCAAATTCGGAAAAGGTCGCTGTAAGTGCAGTTCGATGCCCGTTGATGGAAATCGACTGTACGGGCCTTGATAAAATTATTAAAATAGTAATAATTTGTGTAAAATCATAAGAAATGATTTGTGAAGAATTGGGATGAAAAAAAAAATCCATATTTGAAAAGATAAAAATAGTTTTCTTATCAAAATGAACTAGTTTTGAACTAGAATTATAATTCTATTTATTTTTAAAATAAATAAAGTGGATTTGAAATGGTTTTGAAAATAACCAGAATTTCCAATAATTGAATTGGAATGGGTTTGAATCGAAATTGTCTTTGGAATATTTCGATGTTGGATTTCGTGATGATACAGATATTGTTATGGGAATTTGAAAGATATATTTATATCGTTATTTCCAATACGATATTTGTTGGTCGTAGAATTTGATATTGAATATAAGCCGATATATTTTCTATTCAGAGCCTTATATTTAATATCAAATGTGATTTGGGTTAGTCGTGAATGGTGTCTTCATTAACACTGTTCTTAAACCCAGTTGAGAAAAAGATTAAATCTTTTTATTTAGATTTAATGAAGTGTACCAATTAAAGGGTATTTAATTGGAATTGAATTTTAATTGATTTTTGGGTTTATCGTGAACGGTGTTTTAAATAACACTTGTTCTTTAACCCGATAATGAATTGAATGTGATTTTGGGTTTATAGTGAACCGTGTTTTAAATGACATTGGTTCTTTAACTCAGTTAAAGACAGGATATTGATTTCTGTAAAGATTAAAACTAAGTGGAATTTTAATGAATCTTTAATTAGATTGAAATGATCGAGAATGGAGTATCACCAGTTTTGCTCCAGGCGATAGTTAAATCTTTAATTAGATTTGAATGTGAAATGGTGATTGAATTTACCGATAACACCGTGGTGTTAGATATGAAGTATGACCAGTTTTACTTTATGGGATGAATAGGTTGGGATTGGGAAATAAAATAAATGATTACTTCGGTGTGGTTCGCTAATCCCGACTAGTTTGAATTAATATTCAAAGAAGATTAAAGAATAAATTTAAAGAATTTATCTTTGATAAAATTAATGGGAACCTTTCCCAAAGTATAAGAATATTTGAATAAAAGAATATTCTGAATTGGAATGAGGCGTATGTTGTGTTTGTGTAACACTTGTTTAATATATACGTGAGTTATTCAGAAAGACCAGGTTTATCCCATTCTGAATAACTGATTCGACGTGGTGTCGAAGATGAAGACGGTGGTTGAAGACCGGAGGTCTTCACGTCGTTTGGATGATTACTGATGATCTTGATTGGGTCGTACACCCAAGAGGAGGGAATCAGTTGGTGATCATCCAGACGTACTTGGAGATCGATGGATATGCGAGGTACAAGGTGCCTCCGGTTTCGTTCAGACCCAGAACGGACTAGTAAATGGACTGTGTGTCTGACATTGGAGATCAAAATTTCACAGAATTCAAAACAAAAAAGTCATTGCCTACATTCCAAGGTTTCCAAAACTTCAATTTTTTTTCTAAATTCTGATCAGTAACATGAAAGTTGCGATCACGCCAATACATACATACATACATACATATATATATATATATATTCTGTCTATCCGCGATAGACCAACAAGAAAACATCATATTTTCATCATATAAACTTCAAAATTTCATAGAACTCAAAACATGAAAGTTGTAGCCAACATTCCAAGGTTTCTAAAACTTCAAAAATTTCTAAATTCCGACCAATAACATGAATCAGAATACTTTTTAGATCTGAAAATTCACAGCGGTAAATTGATTTTCAATTTTCTTTTTAGCAATAAAACTCAATTCAAGCAACACCCTTCTATCATACAAGTCATTTTAAAATGAGAGTGAGTGAGGATACTCACCTTAGCAGCGAATTAGATCATTTGTAGCAGGAATTGAATGAAGAAGATAACTCTTTGACCTCAAGGGACTTTCTTTTTGCTTGAAATTTTTTTGCTGTAACCTGCAAATGAAGAAATTTAAGAACAATAACATAAATAAAGGTAAATGTTGAAATTCTCCTTGAGTTTCTATAGATTACCTGTAGGAAGTTGTTGGTTTGTTATTTCTTCAATTTTATTTAGGTTTAAATAGCTTTCTGACTTGATTTACTGGAGGATTTCTAATTCACAACAAGTTTAAGTGTAACGACCCGGATTTTTCTGCTATTTTGATTCGAACATTTAAATTTATTTTAAATATTTTATTTGGAATTTAATATCGAATTCGTTAACTAAACAACGACCGAATATTTATATTTATATTTTAAATTATAAAACGAATTCAAAACAGCGCGCTAGTTCGAAAAATCGAGTTTGAAATTCAATTGGTTATACCGAATCCATTTTAAGCCGGATTTCGGTGAAACAAGAAGCATCTGAATCTCGTTGATAATATTTTTCTTATGGAGGAGAAAAATCGCGTTTTCGTATTATAAATTTTATTTTACGTCCAAATCAAATTTTCAAATAGTCGCTACAGAATTGTTCATCGACCGTAACAGTTTATTTGAAATAACTGCATACTGGATTCGAATTTAGACAAGGTTTTTTTCAGATATAGTGTTAATTTAATTTTTAGAATTTTACTGTAATTTTTAATTAATTAAATACGCAGCTTTTTATTTGGAGTATTTCGCACCCTATATCAACATTTTGGGATTTCACAGAATAAGTTAACATACCGATATTATTATATGTTTGTGATCGTGTCACACTGCTAAGCACGACTGTATATTTGTTTATGTCTATAACGTGTCGTATGAGGACTAAGATCTATATAGCGGGGTACGTTAACTCTAAAACTAAAAATCTTTAGTCTCGTCTAACATTTAAATCAGCCATGCCTCATCCCATCTTTTCGTACGTAGGTGGACATTTCGGGCAGAAGGTTGCGAACGTCATTTGAAGTAAGGGAGCATTGGCTTGTCTGTTTTCATTTATAAATATCTCTTTCCCACTTTCTTCTGCAGTCCATACATTTCAGTACATAAGCACACGTGCTAAAGGAAGAAAATAGGGTGGCCTAATATAGCTAGCCTGAACCTACATAATAATAAACGTCAACCCCTATTGGTCTCAAGCCATAAGCATAGTGGCTGAAGAAGAAAAATCTCTGATGCACTCTGATGCACCATCCCCTTTCTGTAAAACTCACATGACTCTTCTTTTCATTCTGCCTGCCTATCTCCTCATCTCTGTTACCAACTAGACGTCACCAGACATGAAAACTCAAGCCTATGTCTTTCACTTGATAACACAAATGCATGCGCACCTACCTTCCTATCTGCAAACCTGCCTTGTACCAAGCGAATTGATATCGTTCCTATCACAAATTCGTTCGCTCATAAATATGGCCGCCTTTAGCTTGTTTTCTAACCACTCCCTTCACTTCCTTCTGTCTGTGCCACTTTTCTCTTTTGCTATTATCCTTCTTTAGGAATATCGAGTAATATATATATATATATATATATATATATATAGAAATAAGGAGGAACTCTCTTCATTTAAACAAACCGAAGTCTCCAAGGGCTCCCCAACCTTTCAGATTCACCGCTGCTGTCAGGAGGAAGTGCTGTCATGGATATAAAAGCAGCAATGGTGGTCTTTTGTCTATGGGGTTGTTTTGTAGCTTTGTAGCGTGAAGTTGGGGAAGAAAAGGATAAAGGATGGAGCGGCCGGGCTGTGAACGTGGTGTAGGGGCTTGAGCCCAAGGGAAAAGAAAATATAGAAATGAGAAAAAAAGGAAAGATATATGCGAGAAAAGAAAGAAGGGAAACGTGTGAAGGAATTTGCCTGGGAAGCTCTTCCGTGTGTTTCGAACAGGATTTAAGTGTTGTCTCAATATTTCACAAGCTGGGGGAGCCGCGTGATGATCAATGAAGATATTAAGGTAAAATTTTAATTAAAAATAATAATAATTACAATCGATATGGATTTATATTAGGATTTAATTTGATAATTTACTCAGTGTTAAAAATCGATGGACTTATAATAGCTGTAATTACTCTATACGATCGCAGAATCACATGAAACCGGAAACGATGCGATCGTGACGACGAATACTACGCTGCTGAGCAGTGTCAGGCATGACCGGAAGCAATCTGATCTTTCATTAAATTTAAACGGCTGTTTAAAATTAAATGAAGCAACGCGCGCACTAATCGATCGAAAACAAAGGTGAGTTAATTCTCACATATTTCTGAAATACTGGATGTACTAAATTCATATAGTTAAATTTAATTGGTTGATTGGATGCTTTGGATACCTATGGTTGCTTTAATGGTTGACGTTAATTATGTTATCGTCATTTAAAATATTTCTATGTACTGATGTGAAATATTATAGTGGTCTGTGTTGCAGGGAAGAACAGGTAGGAGGAATCGAATCGGTTCCTCAAACATTTAATATGCTGTCATTTCATATTTTATGAACTGTTTAAAACCTGTCGACTTTAAACCCTTTTGGTTGTTGAATGTGGTTGAGTTTGAACCAATACATATAGTATTGGTTGAGAAAGAGATAGCAGATGGCCAAATATACACCGTTTTATAAAGATCGATTCACCGTCAGGTGAATCACTAAAAATAAAGTTATAAAATTTATTTAATTGAATATAGATTTTAAAATATATTATTATTTTAAATGAAATCCAAAAAGTGGAACAAACCAACCACATGAATACGTTGATTGGTTTAACCAAATCTACCATGAGCGGAGCACGTGCCTGTTAAGTGATTATTAAAAACGGTTTTTATTTAGCTAATTCAAATGACCAGAATTGACATAATGTGTTTATACTAATATTGATTTGAATAAATCAAAGTGAATAGGATTATTTAGATTAATTAATTATTAATTAATTTAAATGGCAGGATCGATAATGATTGACTAACAGGTTAGTCATGTTTAGATAAAAACTAGTTAACAACGTTAGCTGAGTTTGTTATTAAATTAGTTCATTAATTTTGAAGGGGATAGTCAATGGTAATGAAACTAGTTTTATTTTAATAAATGTGGACATTTGATTATTAACCATTTAATAATAATCGAAGTGGTAATTTGGAATGTGAAATATATTAAGGAAAGTTTGTGAAGTTTAAAGCCATGTTCATAGTTTATAAAGTGATTTAATGTTTATGTGAAATCGAAATTTTAACTTGATTTTAACTGAATTATATTTAAGTAGAATCTAAGAATCCAAGTTACACAAAGTTAAATAACCAAAGTTTATTGAATATAAATGGGACGAGTTATTAGAAGTGACAAGCCAAGATTGAAAATTTAAGTAAACTAGCGGGGATAGGAAAGGGGAAATCAACCGTTTGAATCAGAATAATTAAACGAGGTAGGTTATAAAGGTGCGATATAGAACTGCTATTGTAAAGGAGAAATGGTATTTCATCAAGAAGGAAAACAATGGGATTTGTGGTGATATGGGAAATGAGTGTCGGTTTTATTTCAACTGATATTTATCTTACGATAAGAACGTTGTTGATCAAGGTCTGAGAGATAATTAAAATACCCCAACTTGAACAACTTCAGGACTATCAAAGGATGATGTTAGTTGCAATGGTGAAAGTGTTAGAATAAAATATTTTGGGAAAAATATTAGTGTAACGTTATTAGAAGGATTTGGAAATATATTTAGAAGGAGATTCCAAAAATAAAAGGAAATAATAAGGGGCTTGATGGTATGAAAGGATTGGTGGGATTATAATGGTACTTTCAAAGTTATGGAAGGAGATTTTAATGGGATTATTCTAAAAGGGTAACGGGTAACTTTGGTATTCAAATAACGAATCCAAAGAAGATGTCGTAATGATTGTTGAATCGATAAGATAACAAGAAACATCGTAGCAGTATTTGAAGTATTAGTTGAAGGTTAAATTAGATATGATTTTAAGATATTTTCTAAGTATATAAGTAAAAGGATTTGAGTATAATTATATATTAAACCAATATATTATATATTGGGTATTTAAACTGAGATATTGTTTTATAACGGTCAAGTGATGCTGTGTATAAACCTATGGATTTGTTTATTTTATGGTTGTTTATTTTGATAGTTAAATAACCGACTATCAAAATCTGACCCAACGTTATTGGTACGGAAAGACCGGGATCGAATTTATATTCGAAAACCATTCCGACCAATAAATATGAATACGTCGAAGATGCTGATCGAGATGGAACAATTGAAGACCGTAAGTCTCCATGAGCGGAAGAACTATTGTTAAATACCTCTGGCTGATCCCCAGAGTTAACGATGATTCTGTCGTGATTGGAATCTGCGGATTGCAAGGACTACTCGCTATTGATCCATGGGGTGATTCCTATATTGGATGCAGTAGGAGAGTGCCTTCGGTTCATCCTATTCCTGGATGATGTGTATGGACGATGTGAATGGTGGCCAGATGTTTCAAAAGTCGATTATAGCCTCAAGCCTCACAATCGGGAAATAACAAAAATCGGGCAGGCAGCATGGCTATGTGGGTCGCACCCATTAGGGTGTCTTGTCACCATCTAGAGAATATTCATATTTGTTACTTATTTTCAATTCTGTATCTCCTGGGGATTACGGTGGTCGCACGACAAAAAGACGTAAGGTGACAATATGCTCGATACACTCAAGGGAAATGAGTGGTCGGTCATGTGTGGGCTGGGTTGCAAGACGTTCTTGTTGAACCCAGTGTATTCCTCTCTAGAGATACACAATCGGCAGGTGGTCCCATACATTGTCATAGTTGGAAATCCAATCTCCAATAAGCGCCCGCGATTTTGATTGTATACTATATATGTGGAGCGTGAGATGCAAGCGTTCTGCTAGATTCTATTTACTTATATTTAGACACTATGATAATATCAGAACAAGATATTGATTTCAAAATGATTTGGGTTATGGTAAGGTAAAAACCGTCCGTGTTTATGTGTGGGCTGGTCTTACTATTATCCTTTGTTTCAAAAGGATTTCAAAGCTAAACAAGTTGGTTGCTGTATGAATTTATCACTGATAGTATTTTAGACTGATCCGGGTGAATTTTATTTTAAATCAAATGTGCTCGGGTCAGACCAAGCATATTTACAGGTTAGGTTTCTGCTTGAAGCAACAGAGATGGAGTTGAAGTCGAGACGTATTCCATATATATACTGGTACTGGTTTATTTCCGCTGTATGTTGTATTGATCTGAATGTATACTCTGATGTTGTGATATACAATTTTTGTATAAAGTATTTCTGATTATTATATTTTGTCTATTCCGCTGTGAGACTCTGATCCTCTTATTCTTCTATTCTGATATTTCTTTCTTTTCTTTCTCACCCTTTAACTTCTTTCTATTAGCTTTCTGGGTTTTCGATACTGGAGTTTGGACACGGGACGTGTTAGTGTCTGGTTTCGAGTGTCGAAATTTCCCGGGTTGCTACATTAAGAGAGGAAGAAAGGAGCTTTTTTTGGGATTAAAAAAAATACGTATTATCTTTCTTTCCCTTTCTTAGGTGTTTAGTTTCCAGAAATTCTCTTATTTAATAAGAAAAAAAGGTGGATTAGAGCCTATGTAGGCCATTTATCACCCATTTAGGCTAAATTGGTGTGATTAGCATACTTTAGCCTTCCATTTTAATATGTTACATATTTTAAACATACAAAATTTAAGCCACATCCATATAAATCAATTTAACCTTCCTTCTGTTAATATTTTCAACTAAATTTTACAAGTTTTTATGTTCTTCACATAATTTTAAGAAAACTTCCAAATTCACACACGAAATTCATATTTTCCACAAAACACCATTTGATTCCATTTTTTTTGTTAAACATGTAACTTTTAAAAAATAAGTGGAAAATTATTGGTATGTAGTATAATAGTTAACTCTGATAATTGTTGTAAAATATAATCAAATATATGTTTTAACAGCTTCATGAACTATTATTTATTTATTATATCTTGTTCTTCCGCTGCGAGATTTTGTATTTGTTTTCTTCTTCTATTTTTTCCTTATATAGATTCCAATAACTATCCATATTTTTGATTTATTTAAGTCGACAACTGAGGATCATTGTCATTTTGAATGGTTAAAATTCCCGGATGTTACACAAAATTGTTTAAAATATTCTTAACCTCTTTCAGTTTCTACTTATTTGTGTTATATACCAATTTTTCACTTTCTAAATGATTTATGTATCTTACACTTTATCACCAATTTTCTACGTTTATAAATTTAAAAACTACATGGATTACAATTCTTTGTTATGTTAAACGCCAAGTCTTAATTAAATTATTATAATATTTAAATATTGGCTTTTAACCAATATTTACATTTTTATTGCTAATTTCTAACTCAAATTATGCTAGAAATTTAATTTTACACCAAAAATCAGTGTTTGTTCTAACTTTGAAGATTTGGCATGCCGAGTTCATTCAAGTCTCTTATATACTTATAATTTAAGTTATAAGGTTTCACAAAATTTCATTTTCTGATTGTTTTTAATTTCATTCCATAACTCAACCTTGAAAATTCCCTTTTTCTTTACTTATTAAGTTTTACTTAACAATATTATCTAACCATCTAAATTTTCCACAAAATCATTTTCCAATTTATTAAATTATCAAATAATGATCTCAAAGATCAATTACTCCATGTTATTGTTATTTTCATTGATTAACTACTTAATATTGGATTGTATTGTGTCCTAACGCAATTAATTTATAATCCTGCCAAGTTTTATAGTCATAACTCCCAAAACCTTAACCTCCCCAAATCAAGATTATTCCTACTTAATCACTATTTTAATTATCTCACAGGTAATCATACGAAATCAGCGTTGTTACCGACTCCCCTCTTTATAAAAAATTGCATCCTCGTAATTTCCTTTGGGAAAAGCCGTAGTAACATAATTTAATTCATCACACATGGAATAAACACCAAAGAGTTAAGCTTGAATTTGAGTTTTCTTACCCCCTCGATCAGAAGATAGAAAATCAGGATTTGTATGCTCGATGAATTTTCTAGTTTTCCAAGTACAGTCATTGGAATTTTCTGACCGTTGAATTTTCACGAGTGGAACACACTTGTTTTGAAGGCGTTTAACCTCTAAAGCAAGGACATACATGGAGCAATGCACGAATGATAGATCAGATGAGACCTCAGGCTGCTCTAGAACATGGGAATCAAACACAAAATCAGAATCACATAGACACTACCTTCGCTAAGAGACGTCACTACAAGAAAATTGATTTTTTGTAGCGCTAAAAAACCGCTACCGATCATTTTTGGTAGCATTTCGATAATCATTACGAGAAAACATGCCACTAAAAATTGTTGCAAATTGGTTGCACTATTTTTAACGCCACTGTAATTTCTTTTTTGTAACGTTTATTAAACGCCACCAAAATAATTTTCGTCACATTAAATAAACGCTGTAAAAAAAGCTTATAATGTTACTAATAAAATTTCCAATTTTACCCCTGGTTTACGGTTGCGTTCATTCAACGCCACTAAATGTATTTCTGTAGCGTTTTTAAAACGCAACTAAAAATTATTAATTAATTTGCTCTTTTTAACCTGCAATTATTTCTTGCTATAAGTCTATTTTGTTTCTATAATATCAATACATAATCATTCACATACTCATGACATTCAAACAATCAGAAAAACAATTAACCATGTAACCAAGTAAAATATTCATAACCAATTCTATACAATAGTTTTATGTATAACTGACCAAAAACTCACATACAATAATCACTCTAATATACAAATTAACACAATTTATACAAAGAAAATATTATACCCGTAATGTACACATCTAGTACAATAACCGGTTTGCTCTTTGAAGTGATGCATACAGTCAGACAGCTCCTTCCTGATTTCACAACAAAATACACAAATGTTAATAAGCTATGTTTAACTAAATTATCTTAGACAAGAGATTGAACCGTATTACAAGGCCAGTAGATTATGAGTCATCGCAAAACATGACTGGACATACCAGACAACGCAAGTTCGTATGTTTGTTACCTTCGTGTAAATACAAAATACTAATGTGTAGCTTTAGCAGAAGTTGAACACAAGTGACAATACAAAATACTAATCTCCGCTAAAGCCAGCTTTTATGTGTTCCATTCGTGTAAATAGCGAAGTAGTATAAATTAACCTGGATTGATAATGCTGAGGCAACAGACCCGAAAGTACTTCCATAGGCAGTTCCTAGATCAACTTTATCTAACACAAGGACATATTAAATGACCTATTCGTCAAACTGTATACAGCAAAATTAGACTACCAAATGTTTATGTGATAACTTACTTCCATTGAAATGGTGAACTCAGCCATGTTTCGTGGTATCCACAAATTCGATAAAGTACAGCATCACTCAAGCATGTTTCTTAATCAATTTCAGCATGTCATCTGTACACGTAAATAGCCATGTTATTTCTCTCCATGATCTACGATCTTAGATGAAACATATGTGTTGACCCGCTTTTTAGTCAAAGCAGTCACACATGGAATCTCTTCTCAACAATACACTCAAGCGTTGGGAATATCGTCAGAAGACATGAAGTGATTTGGTTGAAATCGCATCACAAATAAAGAATGGCCCGAAACTCCTACCAGATGACCTTTTTTGGGCCCGAAAACAGCGATTACGGAGCTAAGCTCCGTAACTCTTGTAGATCTCTGAATTAGCTTTAGTTTGAGCTTTGGTTTGGCTCAATCGAACTTACGGTTTGAAAGTTATGCCCGTTTCCGTGAACGCATGCAGAACCGGAAACTTGGAATTTGGAAATTGGCTTGACCTCCCGGATCGGATCGGACCCGCTCCGACTCCACTCTTCGAAGATGCTCAAACTTGGATACCAGCTCACCTCGGTTCGGATCGGATCATCCGAACCCGACCCGCCTTACACACTGCACCGAAGTGCTTCCACTCTTCAGATCGAAGACACCAACTCGGTTCGGATTGGAAGTCCGAACCGACCCGCCTTGCACTAGATGTATAGCAACACGTCTCGCCTTCGGTTGGAATGCTCCGGATCGGTTCGGAAGGAAGAGGACCCGAACCGAACCGCTTCGACCTGCTGCTACACCTCAACTTTGACCTGTTCTCAAGGAGTAACCGCCTCTACATTCATGGATCTGGCTCCACTTGGCAAAACCCGAACAGAAGGACTTCTTCCACTACTTCTCGAGATCAACTCCAGTCGTGACACGTGGCATATCCGAACCGGGTCACCCAGAGGCTCTTCTACGCCTATAAATACACCACAACTTGGCCATTTCAAGGGACTTTTTTGGAACTCTAACCCTCCATGGCTTCAACTATGGTTCTTCGCAAGGCTATTGCATAACCTAGAAGTTGAATTCTACATTACAACACGAGGATTTCGTGTATAATCTCCCCTTCAATATCCTCTTCTTCTTTGTAAACACGAGGATTTCGTGTATAAACTGCAAACAAACAACATTGTAATAGCTTCTTAGGATTTAAGAAACTATAAAGTGGACGTAGGCTTGGATTGAGCCGAACCACTATAAAAATCCCGTGTGTCTCCTCTTATTTTACTGCTTTTTATCTGTGATCTATGATTGTGAGGATTTCACATAGCATTTGGGTGTTAGGCCCAAATTTCGGTCTAACATTTTGGCGCACCAGGAAGGGGGGCACACGATACAACTTCTTCTACTAGCTTGAACGGAAGCGGATTATTTGGCTATTGGATCAATGGTCAAGCGAAAGAAAGACGAAACCTTCTCTCGTGCTGAGGATGTTGGCACTGAAGGCACAAGGAACGAGGCAAGCCAGGAGGCTTCCTCTCATGAAAATCCATCATCATACTTAACCCGAGAAGAGATGGATGGCATTCTCGATGAATTGAGAACCCAGATGGCTAGGAAGGATGATCTCCTCCGCAAACAACAGGAGATGATCGACCAATTCTTCGCTCGGATGGAAGGTAGGCCGAGTGGCAACACACAACTCGCTGGAAATAGCACAGAAATGGCTCCAACAGCAGCTGCAAACCGGATCGGTTCGGATCCGATCCGAATCGAGGGCCAAAACTTGAATAAAACGCAGATGGAAATTGGGGGCAATCCTCATTGGATCGGTTCTGATCCGATCCGAACCGCTACCCTACATGAGCTTGGGGGCAGCAGCCTCCCCTTTGGAAATCAAGACTTCGCTCCAGCACGACCTACCTCTGCACCGGTTCGGATCGGTAATTCCACACAGCTTCAGCATCAAGCTCCCCGTTTCGGAATAGGCGAACCTGATCGGATCGGCACATCCGATTTGAACCGTGCACCTTTCCATAACCTCCCTCGCATCTCCGAACCGCAGCAAGGGGGCACCTCCGAACCGAACCGGATGACCTGACAAGCTCCTTATACTCTTCCACACTCTTTTGAACTCAACGCTGGGGGCACCAGCTCTGGACTTGTCAACTTGCAACAGCTCTTTGAAGGCGACCGGCTCGCCAATCTCATTGAACGCCTTTCGAGAGGCCGCATTTATCAGAATGACATGGATGATGTCAATCACAATCCATTCACACAGGAAATCAGGAATTCCCGCAATCCTCCAGATTTCAAACTTCCACAACTGGAACCCTACAACGGCAGGGCAGATCCTACCGTGCACCTAATGCGCTATAAACGGCATATGGAAGTTCAATCGGCGTCGGAAAATGTCATGGCTAAATGCTTTCCCCACTTTTTGACTGATATTGCTGCTATGTGGTTTCGGCAGCTGGAATCTGAATCGATCAACAGCTGGAACATGTTGGTCGCTCGCTTTATTGAACAGTTTCGGGTCCATATCGCTCGACCCAAGAATGTAACGTCACTAACTACAATCAAGCAGAGGCCTAAAGAAACTCTGCGGTCATTTCTGGAAAGGTTCAACGTTGCAGCAGCATCAGTTGATCGACCTAAGCCATCTATGGTATTGATGGCAGCAGTATTCGACGTTCTAGACAACTCGGAGTTCAAAAAATCCTTGTACCGAGACCCACCAAGGAATCTTAGCGAATTCTATCTTGAATCGGATAGGTTTTTGCGTGAAGAAGACGCAACGTCCGAAAAGAAAATTCTCGATGTTAACATGCTCAAAGACGGAGAACCGTCTGATTCTGGTAAAGGCAAAGGAAAAGCTGCCGTCAAGAATGACCGCAACGCTCAGCCCCGGAGAGGACCCAGATATGAAAAGTACACAGAACTCAATTCGTCACTAACCGACATCTACGTGAACACAAACGGTGACGTCTCCTATCCAAAGCCTCCCAGGAGGGAGACATCGCAAAGAGAACGCGATTTTGGGAAATATTGCATATTTCACGATATGGACGGTCATGACACACATGACTGTAGACACTTGCGAGATCTGATTGAGGAACGGGTTAGACGTGGAGAGCTACCCGAGTATGTGAAACAACCAACATCACCTGTACCTGTGCTGCCACCACCTGCTCCCCGGAGAGGGAATGACCCTGGAACGAGCTCCCATCGGCTCGTCATCAACTGATCTAGATTGGATCACTCTGCGTTTTCAGCATTTCTTAGGATTTAAGATACGTCTCTTTGCTTTCTTTAGGTTTTCCGATCGGCTAAATCAGAGTACACACGTACGGGGTTAGGATTTAGCTCCAAATCGTGCTCTGCACTCGATGACAAACCAATCAGGATTTGCTTTGGTTTTGGACTTTGGATTGAATAAGGAAGGACTTTCCGAGCATGGATTATGTTTGGCAATTTAAGTCTCTTGTCAGGTTGTGGCAGGATTCTCAATTTTAACTAAAGTATGGCTTATACTTATCTCGAAACCCTTGGTACGGATTGTGCCTAGGGACAGACTATCTTGTCAGGCTTTGGCAAGTATAGCTCCATCTCGGTATGAGTATGGATTGTACTCTACTACATTTCTAAGTATGCATTATACTCTGGAATGGCTTATTGTCTTTTCAGGATTTGGAAAAGGAACTCAATAAAACTCGAGTATGGCTTATGCTCGGTTTGAACTTCCTGGTATGGCTTATACCCGGAAGGTTAGGTCCCTTGCCGGGTTTTGGCAGGATGATTCGAACATCCCTCGAGTATGGTTTATGCTCAAACAAACGCCCAAGCATGGTTTATGCTCGAAAGTGTAATTAGTTTTATCAGGATTTGACACACCTTTCTGCTCTCTTTTCTTCGCAGGTATGGATTATACTTGCCGCTGGCAGGCCCTGCATGGCCTTGGATTATCCAGAACACATCTTCCTTCATTCAGCAAGATATGTTCTGAGGGGCAAAATGTTGACCCGCTTTTTAGTCAAAGCAGTCACACATGGAATCTCTTCTCAACAATACACTCAAGCGTTGGGAATATCGTCAGAAGACATGAAGTGATTTGGTTGAAATCGCATCACAAATAAAGAATGGCTCGAAACTCCTACCAGATGACCTTTTTTGGGCCCGAAAACAGCGATTACGGAGCCGAGCTTCGTTACTCTTTTAGATCTCTGAATTAGCTTCAGTTTGAGCTTTGGTTTGGCTCAATCGGACTTACGGTTTGAAAGTTATGCCTGTTTCCGTGAACGCATGCATAACCGGAAACTTGGAATTTGGAAATTGGCTTGACCTCCCGGATCGGATCAGACCCGCTCCGACTCCACACTTCGAAGATGCTCAAACTTGGATACCAGCTCACCTCGGTTCGGATCGGATCATCCGAACCCGACCTGCCTTACACACTGCACTGAAGTGCTTCCACTCTTCGGATCGAAGACACCAACTCGGTTCGGATCGGAAGTCCGAACCGACCCGCCTTGCACCAGATGTATAGCAACACGTCTCGCCTTCGGTTGGAATGCTCCGGATCGGCTCGGAAGGTAGAGGACCCGAACCGAACCGCTTCGACCTGCTGCTACACCTCAACTTTGACCTGTTCCCAAAGAGTAACCGCCTCTACATTCATGGATCTGGCTCCACTTGGCAAAACCCGAACAGAAGGACTTCTTCCACTACTTCTCGAGATAAACTCCGGTCGTGACACGTGGCATATCCAAACCGGGTCACCCAGAGGCTCTTCTACGCCTATAAATACACCACAACATGGCCATTTCAAGGGACTTTTTTGGAACTCTAACTCTCCATGGCTTCAACTATGGTTCTTCGCAAGGCTATTGCATAACCTAGAAGTTGAATTCCACATTACAACACGAGGATTTCGTGTATAATCTCCCCTTCAATATCCTCTTATTCATTGTAAACAGGAGGATTTCGTGTATAAACTGCAAACAAACAACATTGTAATAGCTTCTTAGGATTTAAGAAACTATAAAGTGGATGTCGGCTTGGATTGAGCCGAACCACTATAAAAATCCCGTGTGTCTCCTCTTATTTTACTGCTTTTTATCTGTAATCTGTGATTGTGAGGATTTCACATAGCATTTGGGTGTTAGACCCAAATTTCGGTCTAACATTTTGGCGCAACAGGAAGGGGGGCACAAGATACAACTTCTTCTACTAGCTTGAACGGAAGCGGATTATTTGGCTATTGGATCAATGGTCAAGCGAAAGAAAGACGGAACCTTCTCTCGTGCTGAGGAATTTTGCACTGAAGGCACAAGGAACGAGGCAAGCCGGGAGGCTTCCTCTCATAAAAATCCATCAGCATACTTAACCCGAGAAGAGATGGATGGCGTTCTCGATGAATTGAGAACCCAGATGGCTAGGAAGGATGATCTCCTCCGCAAACAACAGGAGATGATCGACCAATTCTTCGCTCGGATGGAAGGTAGGCCGAGTGGCAACACACAACTCACTGGAAATAGCACGGAAATGGCCCCAGCAGCAGCTGCAAACCGGATCGGTTCGGATCCGATCCGAACCGAGTGCCAAAGCTTGAATCAAACGCAGATGGAAATTGGGGGCAATCCTCATCGGATCGGTTCTGATCCGATCCGAACCGCCACCCTACATGAGCTTGGGGGCAGCAGCCTCCCCTTTGGAAATCAAGACTTCACTCCAGCACGACCTACCTCTGCACCGGTTCGGATCGGTAATTCCACACAGCTTCAGCATCAAGCTCCCCGGTTCGGAACAGGCGAACCTGATCGGATCGGCACATCCGATCCGAACCGTGCACCTCTCCATAACCTCCCTCGCTTCTCCGAACCGCAGCAAGGGGGCACCTCCGAACCGAACCGGATGACCTGCCAAGCACCTTATACTCTTCCACACTCTTCTGAACTCAACGATGGGGGCACCAGCTCTGGACTTGTCAACTTGCAACAGCTCTTTGAAGGCGACCGGCTCGCCAATCTCATTGAACGCCTTTCAAGAGGCCGCATTTATCAGAATGACATGGATGATGTCAATCACAATCCGTTCACACAGGAAATCAGGAATTCCCGCAATCCTCCAGATTTCAAACTTCCACAACTGGAACCCTACAACGGTAGGGCAGATCCTACCGTGCACCTAATGCGCTATAAACGACATATGGAAGTTCAATCGGCGTCGGAAAATGTCATGGCTAAATGCTTTCCCCTCTTTTTGACTGATATTGCTGCTATGTGGTTTCGGCAGCTGGAATCTGAATCGATCAACAGCTGGAACATGTTGGTCGCTCGCTTTATTGAACAGTTTCGGGTCCATATCGCTCGACCAAAGAATGTAATGTCACTAACTACAATCAAGCAGAGGCCTAAAGAAACTCTGCGGTCATTTCTGGAAAGGTTCAACGTTGCAGCAGCATTAGTTGATCGACCTGAGCCATCTATGGTATTGATGGCAGCAGTATCCGGCGTTCTAGACAACTCGGAGTTCAAAAAATCCTTGTACCGAGACCCACCAAGGAATATTAGCGAATTCTATCTTGAATCGGATAGGTTTTTGCGTGAAGAAGACGCAACGTCCGAAAAGAAAATTCTCGATGTTAACATGCTCAAAAACGGAGAACCGTCTGATTTTGGTAAAGGCAAAGGAAAAGCTGCCGTCAAGAATGACCGCAATGCTCAGCCCCGGAGAGGACACAGATATGAAAAGTACACAGAACTCAATTCGTCACTAACCGACATCTACGTGAACACAAATGGTGACGTCTCCTATCCAAAGCCTCCCAGGAGGGAGCCATCGCAAAGAGAACGCGATTCTGGGAAATATTGCATATTTCACGATATGGACAGTCATGACACAAATGACTGTAGACACTTGCGAGATCTGATTGAGGAACGGGTTAGACGTGGAGAGCTACCCGAGTATGTGAAACAACCAACATCACATGTACCTGTGCTGCCACCACCTGCTCCCCGAAGAGGGAATGACCCTGGAACGAGCTCCCATCGGCTCGTCATCAACTGATCTGGATTGGATCACTCTGCGTTTTCAGCATTTCTTAGGATTTAAGATATGTCTCTTTGCTTTCTTTAGGTTTTCCGATTGGCTAAATCAGAGTACACACGTACGGGGTTAGGATTTAGCTCCAAATCGTGCTCTGCACTCGATGACAAACCAATCAGGATTTGCTTTGGTTTTGTACTTTGGATTGAATAAGGAAGGACTTTCCGAGCATGGATTATGTTTGGCAATTTAAGTGTCTTGTCAGGTTGTGGCAGGATTCTCAATTTTAACTAAAGTATGGCTTATACTTATCTCGAAACCCTTGGTATGGATTGTGCCTAGGGACAGACTATCTTGTCAGGCTTTGGCAAGTATAGCTCCATCTCGGTATGAGTAAGGATTGTACTCTACTACATTTCTAAGTATGGATTATACTCTGGAATGACTTATTGTCTTGTCAGGATTTGGAAAAGGAACTCAATAAAACTCGAGTATGGCTTATGCTCGGTTTGAACTTCCTGGTATGGCTTATACCCGGAAGGTTAGGTCCCTTGCCGGGTTTTGGCAGGATGATTCGAACATCCCTCGAGTATGGTTTATGCTCAAACAAACGCCCAAGCATGGTTTATGCTCGAAAGTGTAATTAGTTTTGTCAGGATTTGACACATCTTTCTGCTCTCTTTTCTTCGCAGGTATGGATTATACTTGCAGCTGGCAGGCCCGGCATGGCCTTGGATTATCCAGAACGCATCTTCCTTCATTCAGCAAGATATGTTCTGAGGGGCAAAATGTTGACCCGCTTTTTAGTCAAAGCAGTCACACATGGAATATCTTCTCAACAATACACTCAAGCGTTGGGAATATCGTCAGAAGACATGAAGTGATTTGGTTGAAATCGCATCACAAACAAAGAATGGCCCGAAACTCCTACCAGATGACCTTTTTTGGGCCTAAAAACAGCGATTGTAGAGCTATGCTCTATAACTCTTGTAGATCTCTGAATTAGCTTTAGTTTGAGCTTTGGTTTGGCTCAATTGGACTTACGGTTTGAAAGTTATGCCCATTTCCGTGAACGCATGCAGAACCGGAAACTTGGAATTTGGAAATTGGCTTGACCTCCCGGATCGGATCGGACCCGCTCCGACTCCACACTTCGAAGATGCTCAAACTTGGATACCAGCTCACCTCGGTTCGGATCGGATCATCCGAACCCGACCCGCCTTACACACTGCACTGAAGTGCTTCCACTCTTCGTATCGAAGACACCAACTCGGTTCGGATCGAAAGTCCGAACCGACCCGCCTTGCACCAGATGTATAACAACACGTCTCGCCTTCGGTTGGAATGCTCCGGATCGGTTCAGAAGGAAGAGGACCCGAACCGAACCGCTTCGACCTGCTGCTACACCTCAACTTTGACCTGTTCTCAAGGAGTAACCGCCTCTACATTCATGGATCTGGCTCCACTTGGCAAAACCCGAACAGAAGGACTTCTTCCACTACTTCTCGAGATCAACTCCGGTCGTGACACGTGGCATATCCGAACCGGGTCACCCAGAGGCTCTTCTACGCCTATAAATACACCACAACATGGCCATTTCAAGGGACTTTTTTGGAACTCTAACTCTCTATGGCTTCAACTATGGTTCTTCGCAAGGCTATTGCATAACCTAGAAGTTGAATTCCACATTACAACACGAGGATTTCGTGTATAATCTCCCCTTCAATATCCTCTTCTTCATTGTAAACACGAGGATTTCGTGTATAAACTGCAAACAAACAACATTGCAATAGCTTCTTAGGATTTAAGAAACTATAAAGTGGACGTAGGCTTGGATTGAGCCGAACCACTATAAAAATCCCGTGTGTCTCCTCTTATTTTACTGCTTTTTATCTGTGATCTGTGATTGTGAGGATTTCACATAGCATTTGGGTGTTAGGCCCAAATTTCGGTCTAACATTTTGGCGCACTAGGAAGGGGGGCACACGATACAACTTCTTCTATTAGCTTGAACGGAAGCGGATTATTTAGCTATTGGATCAATGGTCAAGCGAAAGAAAGACGGAACCTTCTCTCGTGCTGAGGATGTTGGCACTGAAGGCACAAGGAACGAGGCAAGCCAGGAGGCTTTCTCTCATGAAAATCCATCAGCATACTTAACCCAAGAAGAGATGGATGGCGTTCTCGATGAATTGAGAACCCAGATGGCTAGGAAGGATGATCTCCTCCGCAAACAATAGGAGATGATCGACCAATTCTTCGCTCGGATGGAAGGTAGGCCGAGTGCAACACACAACTCGCTGGAAATAGCACGGAAATGGCCCCAGCAGCAGCTGCAAACCGGATCGGTTCGGATCCGATTCGAACCGAGGGCCAAAACTTGAATCAAACGCAGATGGAAATTGGGGGCAATCCTCATCGGATCGGTTCTGATCCGATCCGAACCGCCACCCTACATGAGCTTGGGGGCAGCAGCCTCCCCTTTGGAAATCAAGACTTCGCTCCAGCACGACCTACCTCTGCACCGGTTCGGATCAGTAATTCCACACAGCTTCAGCATCAAGCTCCCCGGTTCGGAACAGGCGAACCTGATCGGATCGGCACATCCGATCCGAACCGTGCACCTCTACGTAACCTCCCTCGCTTCTCCGAACCGCAGCAAGGGGGCACCTCCGAACCGAACCGGATGACCTGCCAAGCTCCTTATACTCTTCCACACTCTTCTGAACTCAACGCTGGGGGCACCAGCTCTGGACTTGTCAACTTGCAATAGCTCTTTGAAGGCGACCGGCTCGCCAATCTCATTGAACGCCTTTCGAGAGGCCGCATTTATCAGAATGACATGGATGATGTCAATCACAATCCATTCACACAGAAAATCAGGAATTCCCGCAATCCTCCGGATTTCAAACTTCCACAACTGGAACCCTACAACGGCAGGGCAGATCCTACCGTGCACCTAATGCGATATAAACGGCATATGGAAGTTCAATCGGCGTCGGAAAATGTCATGGCTAAATGCTTTCCCCTCTTTGTGACTGATATTGCTGCTATGTGGTTTCGGCAGCTGGAATCTGAATCGATCAACAGCTGGAACATGTTGGTCGCCCGCTTTATTGAACAGTTTCGGGTCCATATCGCTCGATCCAAGAATGTAATGTCACTAACTACAATCAAGAAGAGGCCTAAAGAAACTCTGCGGTCATTTCTGGAAAGGTTCAACGTTGCAGCAACATCAGTTGATCGACCTGAGCCATCTATGGTATTGATGGCAGCAGTATCCGGCGTTCTAGACAACTCGGAGTTCAAAAAATCCTTGTACTGAGACCCACCAAGGAATCTTAGCGAATTCTATCTTGAATCGGATAGGTTTTTGTGTGAAGAAGATGCAACATTCGAAAAGAAAATTCTCGATGTTAACATGCTCAAAGATGGAGAACCGTCTGATTCTGGTAAAGGCAAAGGAAAAGCTGCCGTCAAGAATGACCGCAATGCTCAGCCCCGGAGAGGACCCAGATATGAAAAGTACACAGAACTCAATTCGTCACTAACCGACATCTACGTGAACACAAACGGTGACGTCTCCTATCCAAAGCCTCCCAGGAGGGAGCCATCGCAAAGAGAACGCGATTCTGGGAAATATTGCATATTTCACGATATGGACGGTCATGACACAAATGACTGTAAACACTTGCGAGATCTGATTAAGGAACGGGTTAGACGTGGAGAGCTACCCGAGTATGTGAAACAACCAACATCACCTGTACCTGTGCTGCCACCACCTGCTCCCCGGAGAGGGAATGACCCTGGAACGAGCTCCCATCGGCTCGTCATCAACTGATCTAGATTGGATCACTCTGCGTTTTCAGCATTTCTTAGGATTTAAGATACGTCTCTTTGCTTTCTTTAGGTTTTCCGATCGGCTAAATCAGAGTACACACGTACGGGGTTAGGATTTAGCTCCAAATCGTGCTCTGCACTCGATGACAAACCAATCAGGATTTGCTTTGGTTTTGGACTTTGGATTGAATAAGGAAGGACTTTCCGAGCATGGATTATGTTTGGCAATTTAAGTCTCTTGTCAGGTTGTGGCAGGATTCTCAATTTTAACTAAAGTATGGCTTATACTTATCTCGAAACCCTTGGTACGGATTGTGCCTAGGGACAGAGTATCTTGTCAGGCTTTGGCAAGTATAGCTCCATCTCGGTATGAGTATGGATTGTACTCTACTACATTTCTAAGTATGCATTATACTCTGGAATGGCTTATTGTCTTTTCAGGATTTGGAAAAGGAACTCAATAAAACTCGAGTATGGCTTATGCTCGGTTTGAACTTCCTGGTATGGCTTATACCCGGAAGGTTAGGTCCCTTGCCGGGTTTTGGCAGGATGATTCGAACATCCCTCGAGTATGGTTTATGCTCAAACAAACGCCCAAGCATGGTTTATGCTCGAAAGTGTAATTAGTTTTGTCAGGATTTGACACACCTTTCTGCTCTCTTTTCTTCGCAGGTATGGATTATACTTGCAGCTGGCAGGCCCGGCATGGCCTTGGATTATCCAGAACACATCTTCCTTCATTCAGCAAGATATGTTCTGAGGGACAAAATGTTGACCCGCTTTTTAGTCAAAGCAGTCACACATGGAATCTCTTCTCAACAATACACTCAAGCGTTGGGAATATCGTCAGAAGACATGAAGTGATTTGGTTGAAATCGCATCACAAACAAAGAATGGCCCGAAACTCCTACCAGATGACCTTTTTTGGGCCCGAAAACAGCGATCATGGAGCTATGCTCCGTAACTCTTGTAGATCTCTGAATTAGCTTCAGTTTGAGTTTTGGTTTGGCTTAATCGGGCTTACGGTTTGAAAGTTATGCCCGTTTCCGTGAACGCATGCAGAACCGAAAACTTGGAATTTGGAAATTGGCTTGACCTCCCGGATCGGATTGGACCCGCTCCGACTCCACACTTCGAAGATGCTCAAACTTGGATACCAGCTCACCTCGGTTCGGATCATCCGAACCCGACCCGCCTTACACACTGCACTGAAGTGCTTCCACTCTTCAGATCGAAGACACCAACTCGGTTCGGATCGGAAGTCCGAACCGACCCGCCTTGCACCAGATGTATAGCAACACGTCTCGCCTTCGGTTGGAATGCTTCGGATCGGTTCGGAAGGAAGAGGACCCGAACCGAACTGCTTCGACCTGCTGCTACACCTCAACTTTTACCTGTTCTCAAGGAGTAACCGCCTCTACATTCATGGATCTGGCTGCACTTGGCAAAACCCGAACAGAAGGACTTCTTCCACTACTTCTCGAGATCAACTTCGGTCGTGACACGTGGCATATCCGAACCGGATCACCCAGAGGCTCTTCTACGCCTATAAATACACCACAACATGGCCATTTCAAGGGACTTTTTTGGAACTCTAACTCTTCATGGCTTCAACTATGGTTCTTCGCAAGGCTATTGCATAACCTCGAAGTTGAATTCCACATTACAACACGAGGATTTCGTGTATAATCTCCCCTTCAATATCCTCTTCTTCATTGTAAACACTAGGATTTCGTGTATAAACTGCAAACAAACAACATTGTAATAGCTTCTTAGGATTTAAGAAACTATAAAGTGGACGTAGGCTTGGATTGAGCTGAACCACTATAAAAATCCCGTGTGTCTCCTCTTATTTTACTGCTTTTTATCTGTGATATGTGATTGTGAGGATTTCACATAGCATTTGGGTGTTAGGCCCAAATTTCGGTCTAACATTTTGGCGCACCAGGAAGGGGGGCACACGATACAACTTCTTCTACTAGCTTGAACGGAAGCGGATTATTTGGCTATTGGATCAATGGTCAAGCGAAAGAAAGACGGAACCTTCTCTCATACTGAGGATGTTGGCACTGAAGGCACAAGGAACGAGGCAAGCCAGGAGGCTTCCTCTCATGAAAATCCATCAGCATACTTAAACCGAGAAGAGATGGATGGCGTTCTCGATGAATTGAGAACCCAGATGGCTAGGCAAGATGATCTCCTCTGCAAACAACAGGAGATGATCGACCAATTCTTCGCTCGGATGGAAGGTAGGCCGAGTGGCAATACACAACTCGCTGGAAATAGCACGGAAATGGCCCCAGCAGCAGCTGCAAACCGGATCGGTTCGGATCCGATCCGAACCGAGGGCCAAAACTTGAATCAAACGGAGATGGAAATTGGGGGAAATCCTCATCGGATCGGTTCTGATCTGATCCGAACCGCCACCCTACATGAGCTTGGGGGCAGCAGCCTCCCCTTTGGAAATCAAGACTTCGCTCCAGCACGACCTACCTCTGCACCGGTTCGGATCGGTAGTTCCACACAGCTTCAGCATCAAGCTCCCCGGTTCGTAACAGGCGAACCTGATCGGATCGGCACATCCGATCCGAACTGTGCACCTCCCCATAACCTCCCTCGCTTCTCCGAACCGCAACAAGGGGGCACCTCCGAACTGAACCGGATGACCTGCCAAGCTCCTTATACTCTTCCACACTCTTCTGAACTCAACGCTGGGGGCACCAGCTCTGGACTTGTCAACTTGCAACAGCTCTTTGAAGGCGACCGGCTCGCCAATCTCATTGAACGCCTTTCGAGAGGCCGCATTTATCAGAATGACATGGGTGATGTCAATCACAATCCATTCACACAAGAAATCAGGAATTCCCGCAATCCTCCAAATTTCAAACTTCCACAACTGGAACCCTACAACGGCAGGGCAGATCCTACCGTGCACCAAATGCGCTATAAACGGCATATGGAAGTTCAATCGGCGTCGAAAAATGTCATGGCTAAATGCTTTCCCCTCTTTTTGAATGATATTGCTGCTATGTGGTTTCGGCAGCTGGAATCTGAATCGATCAACAGCTGGAACATGTTGGTCGCTCGCTTTATTGAACAGTTTCGGGTCCATATCGCTCGACCCAAGAATGTAATGTCACTAACTACAATCAAGCAGAGGCCTAAAGAAACTCTGCGGTCATTTCTGGAAAGGTTCAACGTTGCAGCAGCATTAGTTGATCAACCTGAGCCATCTATGGTATTGATGGCAGCAGTATCCGGCGTTCTAGACAACTCGGAGTTCAAAAAATCCTTGTACCGAGACCCACCAAGGAATCATAGCGAATTCTATCTTGAATCGGATAGGTTTTTGTGTGAAGAAGACGCAACGTCCAAAAAGAAAATTCTCGATGTTAACATGCTCAAAGACGGAGAACCGTCTGATTCTGGTAAAGGCAAAGGAAAAGCTGCCGTCAAGAATGACCGCAACGCTCAGCCCCTGAGAGGACCCAGATATGAAAAGTACACAGAACTCAATTCGTCACTAACCGACATCTACGTGAACACAAACGGTGACGTCTCCTATCCAAAGCCTCTCAGGAGGGAGCCATCGCAAAGAGAACGCGATTCTGGGAAATATTGCATATTTCACGATATGGACGGTCATGACACAAATGACTGTAGACACTTGCGAGATCTGATTGAGGAACGGGTTAGACGTGGAGAGCTACCCGAGTATGTGAAACAACCAACATCACCTGTACCTGTGCTGCCACCACCTGCTCCCCGGAGAGGGAATGACCCTGGAACGAGCTCCCATCGGCTCGTCATCAACTGATCTGGATTGGATCACTCTGCATTTTCAGGATTTCTTTGGATTTAAGATATGTCTCTTTGCTTTCTTTAGGTTTTCCGATTGGCTAAATCGGAGTACACACGTACGGGGTTAGGATTTAGCTCCAAATCGTGCTCTGCACTCGATGACAAACCAATCAGGATTTGCTTTGGTTTTGTACTTTGGATTGAATAAGGAAGGACTTTCCGAGAATGGATTATGTTTGGCAATTTAAGTGTCTTGTCAGGTTGTGGCAGGATTCTCAATTTTAACTAAAGTATGACTTATACTTATCTCGAAACCCTTGGTACGGATTGTGCCTAGGGACAGACTATCTTGTCAGGCTTTGGCAAGTATAGCTCCATCTCGGTATGAGTATGGATTGTACTCTACTACATTTCTAAGTATGGATTATACTCTAGAATGGCTTATTGTCTTGTCAGGATTTGGAAAAGGAACTCAATAAAACTCGAGTATGGCTTATGCTCGGTTTGAACTTCCTGGTATGGCTTATACCCGGAAGGTTAGGTCCCTTGCCGGGTTTTGGCAGGTTGATTCGAACATCCCTCGAGTATGGTTTATGCTCAAACAAATGCCCAAGCATGGTTTATGCTCGAAAGTGTAATTAGTTTTGTCAGGATTTGACACACCTTTCTGCTCTCTTTTCTTCGCAGGTATGGATTATACTTGCAGCTGGCAGGCCCGGCATGGCCTTGGATTATCCAGAACACATCTTCCTTCATTCAGCAAGATATGTTCTGAGGGGCAAAATGTTGACCCGCTTTTTAGTCAAAGCAGTCACACATGGAATCTCTTCTCAACAATACACTCAAGCGTTGGGAATATCGTCAGAAGACATGAAGTGATTTGGTTGAAATCGCATCACAAACAAAGAATGGCCCGAAACTCCTACCAGATGACCTTTTTTGGGCCCGAAAACAGCGATTACGGAGCTAAGCTCCATAACTCTTGTAGATCTCTGAATTAGCTTCAGTTTGAGCTTTGGTTTGGCTCAATCGGAGTTACGGTTTGAATGTTATGCCCGTTTCCGTGAACGCATGCAGAACCGGAAATTTGGAATTTGGAAATTGGCTTGACCTCCCGGATCGGATCAGAATCGCTCCGACTCCACACTTCGAATGTGCTCAAACTTGGATACCAGCTCACCTCGGTTCGGATCGGATCATCCGAACCCGACCCGCCTTACACACTGCACTGAAGTGCTTCCACTCTTGGGATCAAAGACACCAACTCGGTTCGGATCGGAAGTCCGAACCGACCCGCCTTGCACCAGATGTATAGCAACACATCTCGCCTTCGGTTGGAATGCACCGGATCGGTTCGGAAGGAAGAGGACCCGAACCGAACCGCTTCGACCTGCTGCGACACCTCAACTTTGACCTGTTCTCAAGGAGTAGCCGCCTCTACATTCATGGATCTGGCTCCACTTGGCAAAACGCGAACAGAAGGACTTCTTCCACTACTTCTCGAGATCAACTCCGGTCGTGACACGTTGCATATCTGAACCGGGTCACCCAGAGGCTCTTCTACGCCTATAAATACACCACAACATGGCCATTTCAAGGGACTTTTTTGGAACTCTAACTCTCCATGGCTTCAACTATGGTTCTTCGCAAGGCTATTGCATAACCTAGAAGTTGAATTCCACATTACAACACGAGGATTTCGTGTATAATCTCCCCTTCAATATCCTCTTCTTCATTGTAAACACGAGCATTTCGTGTATAAACTGCAAACAAACAACATTGTAATAGCTTCTTAGGATTTAAGAAACTATAAAGTGGACGTAGGCTTGGATTGAGCCGAACCACTATAAAAATCCCGTGTGTCTCCTCTTATTTTACTGCTTTTTATCTGTGATATGTGATTGTGAGGATTTCACATAGCATTTAGGTGTTAGGCCCAAATTTCGGTCTAACATTTTGGCGCACCAGGAAGGGGGGCACACGATACAACTTCTTCTACTAGCTTGAACGGAAGCGGATTATTTGGCTATTGGATCAATGGTCAAGCGAAAGAAAGACGGAACCTTCTCTCGTGCTGAGGATGTTGGCACTGAAGGCACAAGGAACGAGGCAAGCCAGGAGGCTTCCTCTCATGAAAATCCATCAGCATACTTAACCCGAGAAGAGAAGGATGGCGTTCTCGATGAATTGAGAACCCAGATGGCTACGAAGGATGATCTCCTCCGCAAACAACAGGAGATGATCGACCAATTCTTCGCTCGGATGGAAGGTAGGCCGAGTGGCAACACACAACTCGCTGGAAATAGCACGGAAATGGCCCCAACAGTAGCTGCAAACCGGATCGGTTCGGATCCGATCCGAACCGAGGGCCAAAACTTGAATCAAACGCAGATGGAAATTGGGGGCAATCCTCATCGGATCAGTTCTGATCCGATCCGAACCGCCACCCTACATGAGCTTGGGGGCAGTAGCCTCACCTTTGGAAGTCAAGACTTCGCTCCAGCACAACCTACCTCTGCACCGGTTCGGATCGGTAATTCCACACAGCTTCAGCATCAAGCTCCCCGGTTCGGAACAGGCGAACCTGATCGGATCGGCACATCCGATCCGAACCGTGCATCTCTCCATAACCTCCCTCGCTTCTCCGAACCGCAGCAAGGGGGCACCTCCGAACCGAACCGGATGACCTGCCAAGATCCTTATACTCTTCCACACTCTTCTGAACTCAACGCTGGGGGCACCAGCTCTGGACTTGTCAACTTGCAACAGATCTTTGAAGGCGACCGGCTCGCCAATCTCATTGAACGCCTTTCGAGAGGCCGCATTTATCAGAATGACATGGATGATGTCAATCACAATCCATTCACATAGGAAATCAGGAATTCCCGCAATCCTCCAGATTTCAAACTTCCACAACTGGAACCCTACAACGGCAGGGCAGATCCTACCGTGCACCTAATGTGCTATAAACGGCATATGGAAGTTCAATCGGCGTCGAAAAATGTCATGGCTAAATGCTTTCCCCTCTTTTTGACTGATATTGCTGCTATGTGGTTTCGGCAGCTGGAATCTGAATCGATCAACAGCTGGAACATATTGGTCGCTCGCTTTATTGAACAGTTTCGGGTCCATATCACTCGACCCAAGAATGTAATGTCACTAACTACAATCAAGCAGAGGCCTAAAGAAACTCTGCGGTCATTTCTGGAAAGGTTCAATGTTGCAGCAGCATCAGTTGATCGACCTGAGCCATCTATGGTATTGATGGCAGCAGTATCCGGCGTTCTAGACAACTCGGAGTTCAAAAAATCCTTGTACCGTGACCCACCAAGGAATCTTAGCGAATTCTATCTTGAATCGGATAGGTTTTTGTGTGAAGAAGACGCAACGTCCGAAAAGAAAATTCTCGATGTTAACATGCTCAAAGACGGAGAACCGTCTGATTCTGGTAAAGGGAAAGGAAAAGCTGCCATCAAGAATGACCGCAACGCTCAGCCCCGGAGAGGACCCAGATATGAAAAGTACACAGAACTCAATTCGTCACTAACCGACATCTACGTGAACACAAACGGTGACGTCTCCTATCCAAAGCCTCCCAGGAGGGAGCCATCGCAAAGAGAACGCGATTCTGGGAAATATTGCATATTTCACGATATGGACGGTCATGACACAAATGACTGTAGACACTTGCGAGATCTGATTGAGGAACGGTTTAGACATGGAGAGCTACCCGAGTATGTGAAACAACCAACATCACCTGTACATGTGCTGCCACCACCTGCTCCCCGGAGAGGGAATGACCCTGGAACGAGCTCCCATCGGCTCGTCATCAACTGATCTGGATTGGATCACTCTGCGTTTTCAGCATTTCTTAGGATTTAAGATTTCTCTCTTTGCTTTCTTTAGGTTTTCCGATTGGCTAAATCGGAGTACACACGTACGGGGTTAGGATTTAGCTCCAAATCGTGCTCTGCACTCGATGACAAACCAATCAGGATTTGCTTTGGTTTTGTACTTTGGATTGAATAAGGAAGGACTTTCCGAGCATGGATTATGTTTGGCAATTTAAGTGTCTTGTCAGGTTGTGGCAGGATTCTCAATTTTAACTAAAGTATGGCTTATACTTATCTCGAAACCCTTGGTACGGATTGTGCCTAGGGACAGACTATCTTGTCAGGCTTTGGCAAGTATAGCTCCATCTCGGTATGAGTATGGATTGTACTCTACTACATTTCTAAGTATGCATTATACTCTGGAATGGCTTATTGTCTTGTCAGGATTTGGAAAAGGAACTCAATAAAACTCGAGTATGGCTTATGCTCGGTTTGAACTTCCTGGTATGGCTTATACCCGGAAGGTTAGGTCCCTTGCCGGGTTTTGGCAGGATGATTCGAACATCCCTCGAGTATGGTTTATGCTCAAACAAACGCCCAAGCATGGTTTATGCTCGAAAGTGTAATTAGTTTTGTCAGGATTTGACACACCTTTCTGCTCTCTTTTCTTCGCAGGTATGGATTATACTTGCAGCTGGCAGGCCCGGCATGGCCTTGGATTATCCAGAACACATCTTCCTTCATTCAGCAAGATATGTTCTGAGGGGCAAAATGTTGACCCACTTTTTAGTCAAAGCAGTCACACATGGAATCTCTTCTCAACAATACACTCAAGCGTTGGGAATATCGTCAGAAGACATGAAGTGATTTGGTTGAAATCGCATCACAAACAAAGAATGGCCCGAAACTCCTAGCAGATGACCTTTTTTCGGCCCGGAAACAGCGATTACAGAGCTTTACTCCGTAACTCTTGTAGATCTCTGAATTAGCTTCAGTTTGAGCTTTGGTTTGGCTCAATCGGACTTATAGTTTGAAAGTTATGCCCGTTTCCGTGAATGCATGCAGAACCGGAAACTTGGAATTTGGAAATTGGCTTGACCTCCCGGATCGGATCGGACCCGCTCCGACTCCACACTTCGAAGATGCTCAAACTTGGATACCAGCTCACCTCGGTTCGGATCGGATCATCTGAACCCGACCCGCCTTACACACTGCACTGAAGTGCTTCCACTCTTCGGATCGAAGACACCAACTCGGTTCGGATCGGAAGTCTGAACCGACCCGCCTTGCACCAGATGTATAGCAACACGTCTCGCCTTCGGTTGGAATGCTCCGGATCGGTTCGGAAGGAAGAGGACCCGAACCGAACCGCTTCGACCTGCTGCTACACCTCAACTTTGACCTGTTCTCAAGGAGTAACCGCCTCTACATTCATGGATCTGGCTCCACTTGGCAAAACCCGAACAGAAGGACTTCTTCCACTACTTCTCGAGATCAACTCCGGTCGTGACACGTGGCATATCCGAACCGGGTCACCCAGAGGCTCTTCTACGCCTATAAATACACCACAACATGGCCATTTCAAGGGACTTTTTTGGAACTCTAACTCTCCATGGCTTCAACTATGGTTCTTCGCAAGGCTATTGCATAACCTAGAAGTTGAATTCCATATTACAACACGAGGATTTCGTGTATAATCTCCCCTTCAATATCCTCTTCTTCATTGTAAACACGAGGATTTCGTGTATAAACTGCAAACAAACAACATTGTAATAGCTTCTTAGGATTTAAGAAACTATAAAGTGGACGTAGGCTTGGATTGAGCCGAACCACTATAAAAATCCCGTGTGTCTCCTCTTATTTTACTGCTTTTTATCTATGATATGTGATTGTGAGGATTTCACATAGCATTTGTGTGTTAGGCCCAAATTTCGGTCTAACATTTTGGCGCACCAGGAAGGGGGGCACACGATACAACTTCTTCTACTAGCTTGAACGGAAGCGGATTATTTGGCTATTGGATCAACGGTCAAGCGAAAGAAAGACGGAACCTTCTCTCGTGTTGAGGATGTTGGCACTGAAGGCACAAGGAACGAGGCAAGCCAGGAGACTTCCTCTCATGAAAATCCATCAGCATACTTAACCCGAGAAGAGATGGATGGCGTTCTCGATGAATTGAGAACCCAGATGGCTTGGCAAGATGATCTCCTCCGCAAATAACAGGAGATGATCGACCAATTCTTCGCTCGGATGGAAGGTAGGCCGAGTGGCAACACACAACTCGCTGGAAATAGCACGGAAATGGCCCCAGTAGCAGCTGCAATCCGGATTGGTTCGGATCCGATCCGAACCGAGGGCCAAAACTTGAATAAAACGTAGATGGAAATTGGGGGCAATCCTCATCGGATCGGTTCTGATCCGATCCGAACCGCCACCCTACATGAGCTTGGGGGCAGCAGCCTCCCCTTTGGAAATCAAGACTTCGCTCCAGCACGACCTACCTCTGCACCGGTTCGGATCGGTAATTCCACACAGCTTCAGCATCAAGCTCCCCGGTTCGGAACAGGCGAACCTGATCGGATCGGCACATCCGATCCGAACCGTGCACCTCTCCATTACATGCACAGGTATTTTCCATTTGATTTTGGAAACTACCAATTTCAATGTTTCGATTTTGGAAACATATGCTCAGTTTTGCAAACTGAGCTCACTTCAGTAGCATCAATTCATACATATATTGGAAACATATAGTAGCATCAATTCATACATCAATTAAGTAGCATCATACCAAGTCAAGGCAACAAAAGTTAACTTAATGCATACATATATTAGCAAAAGTTATAGTAGTATCAGGGCAACAAAAGTATCATAAAGTAGCATCAGTTAACTTAATACATACTTATATACACATCCAAAAAAAGACATTATAGCAGCATCAGTTCATACCAGATCAGGGCTTTATGGGGCTGTGGAACTTCCAACAGATTCATTAGAGCTTTGCGGCTGTGGTAGAGCCAGTCCGAAGTAAGCATGTGATGGACCCGCAACATGTGATGGACCCGCAGCATCAGGACGAGGGGTGAGGTGGTTTGTCCAATCATACTCCTGATCAACTTCCAAATATACCCACCGATCATTCCTCTTGTTCATTGGGGCTTGATTATCAACATGTATGTCATGGGTGGCTTAAGGAAATAAGCTTGGAAAGGGGGTAGCAAAGCAGCTTCTTGTATCATTGCGTCAAATCTTTCGTCTGAATCCATTTCCACTCCATGATTACACAAACATGGTACCACCTTTTCCTCCTTATTGCTCACAAAAAGAAGTTCAGGCCTTGTTCCAGGATGAGCATGGGTACAGCGCTGAACCTTAATGAAGTAAACCTTGTTATTGAATTGAGCAGTAAAAGTATTAATATAGCCAATGCCTTCATAAAATTGCATTTTCAGGTAGAAAGATATATGGCCATACTGAGACCAGTTACGGTCGTCAATTGTAAGCGCACGCCCCATTGACTTCATTATTTCTTCAACAACAGGAACATTATTCTTTAAAAACTCGGGAAAGCCATCAATTTTAGCCCATGATTCAACTTCTAAGGCTGGTTCATGCTCAAATTCTACATCAGATCATGCTTGTAGGTAAATAGCACCACTAGGTTTTGTAAAAACTTTTAACACTAGTGCATGATAACGCTTACTGTAAGATGGTCATGATACTAGAAAAGAATTATTGGGTATTAACCGCATATGCCACGAATTATGATTGAGAGTCACCTGAAGCGTGTGACGCACAGCTTCAACATTCCAATGTCCCTAAAGAACAGTGGAGTGATGTATAACAACGAGTCCTCCATTGTTTTTTTTTGAACTTTCGAAGATTGGGGTTTAGGGATTTTGGAGATGATGATGTACTGAAGCTTGAAAGGATATGCGAGGACCCACTGGATGGTGTCAGGTAAATATGCGAACTCAAAATGTTTGCATAGAAGATGAAGCATACTCAATTCTGAGGTGGCACAAGTGACCAATGGTGAATGGTCAACTGTTATAATTGTATGCATAAGATTTATAAGTTAAGATGGCCAAATGGCTAATTGCTATGATATATTTACAGGATATACATGCACAAATGCATTTATCAAATAATTTGTAAAATCAAATTGCAGGATCTGAAATGACGAGGAGAGATACAACCGGCTCGTGGAGGTCCTGGAATGATCACATGGAGAGAAACAGTTTCTGGTTTATGGCATTGCTACTTTGTAGAATGCACACTGATCGTATTTGTTGGCACTTGAAGGTGGTATGTGTTGGCACTTGTGGTATGTAGAATATTTGAATTATACTTTTAAATTATGTGTTTGATCGTATGTGTTATATTTGAAGAATTGGTATGGTATGTAGAATATTTTGGATGGTGTGAATGTGATGATGAATGTAACGGATGTATTTCTTTTATGTACAAAACTGGTATTGCATAACTAGTAATTAAAGCGTTGTATTTGCCTTCTTTTACTCTTGCATTTGCAATTTTCCTGATGTTGTTTTTTAAGATAATGGTGTTGCATTTCATAATACAGTGGTGTTGCATTACATGAAATAGCAGTAATTCCACATGGCACGTAGACCTTAAAGCTGACGTGGCACGTGACACGTGTGTAGCTGACGTGGAGAGTTGACGTGTTGTGTGACACGTAGGCAGCTGGCATGGAAAGTTGACGTAGCCCTCACTATCGTGACCCGGTAGCCAGGATCTAACTAATGTTCAAGCAATGCTGAATATTGTTGCATTACATGCAAATAGTATGGCATTACGTCTATAATGCAACACTTCCTTTCTGCGGCAATAGATTGGCAAAAGCGTTGCTTTAGAGGGCCAAGGCAACGACCGCAGATGCCACGCCCTTCCGATGTTGCCTATTTGAAAACAAAGGGGAAAATGCAATGCTTTTTCGAACTAAGGCCACATAAAACTTGTGTCGAATTTTCCCACTTTTGTAGTAGTGAAATTTAGATGGATCGACTGAAATGCCATCACTAGATACAACATGGCTAAAGAACATTACCTACTTCTTCCAAAAATGACACTTCGAGAGTTTTGCTTTTAGTTGATAATGGAGAAGAGTATCCAAAATGGTCCCAAAGTGATGAGCATGCTTAGCTTTAGACTTAGAATATACGAGAATGTCATCAATGAACACAAGAACAAATTTATCAAGAAAATCCTGAAATACACAATTCATGAGATCAATATAATATGCGGGCATATTCGTCAAACCGATTGGCATGACGAGCCACTCATAAGATCCATAGCGATTGTGAAAAGCGATGAGAAGGACGCTATCCTCCGTAACTCGAAGCTGGTGGAAATCTATGGCGAGGTTAAGCTGAGAAAAGACCTCTGCACCACTCAATTGATCAAACATGATGTCGATCCTAGGAAATGGATAGCAATTCTTAATAGTCAACTCATTAAGCTTGTAGTAATCGACGCATAGCCATAGAGTGCCACCAAATTTTCGCACAAATACTACCACGACACCGCTTGGTGATAAACTAGATTGGATGAACTACTTTGGCTCAAGCTAAAGAAGTTGCTTCTTGAATTCCTCATTTTCTTTAGTTGACATTCTAGTAGGAGGCCGATTACAGGCTGTGCACATGAAACAAGGTCTATATGGAACTCGATTGCCTATTTGGGTGGCAAACCCGAAACTGGCTGAAAGTTATCAAGGAAATCACACACCACTAGGATATGAGACACGTCATCATCATGGTCTCTATACTCGAGAGAATATAAGGATGCTTCGATGTCGTGATTGATGTCCCGAAGAATAAGTGACAACTAAGTTGGCGAGTCGGGATGTCGCAAATATAAGATCTTCTCTGAACAAATAATTTCGGCCTCGTACTGAACAAGCCAATACATACCAAGAATCATGTCGAAGCCAGCAAAATAAATCACGTGCAGATTTGCATGGAAAGAAAAACCACATATAAGTAGCTCAGCGTCTTCACATAGTAACCTAAGGGTTGCGGATCCACTAATTGGATTTGCAATTTGTACAGAAGTCATCATGCAAATAACATCCAAAGAAAAAGCATCAACGAGTTTCTTCGATACGAATGAATGCGAAGCATGCCTATCGAATAAAACCTGAATAGAACAACCATGAAATAATAAGGAACCTTCGAGGATAGAAGAAGTAACTTTAGGATGAGAAGAACCACTTAAGTTTTCTGAATTTGTTGGACTTGTGAGCTATGGGACAAGAGGTAGACCAATGGCCCTATTTTTTGCAATAACGGCAATTGCGGGGCCACTCTTGAACAAGATGATCATTAGTGCCACAATTATAGCATCCCCACTTAGGAGGAGGTGCTATACTAGGATGAGAACTGGAACCCACTAGCTTCTTGTTCTTTTTAGGAAATGATTTTGATTTATTGAAAGGGAATTTCTTTTTTTAAGGATTTTTGTGAGGCTCAACTTCACCACTACTATCCCTCTCCATCTCAACTGCTTCTAGAAGAAGCACTCCATTTACCAAATCTTCGAAAGGAAGCTTTAATTGCAACATGAGAGACTTCTTGAGATATTTCTTGAGACCAAAATCGAATTTGAGGTTCTTCTTTTATGAGGTTCTGATGTGCTCGAGTCTATATTTGGATAAGGCCTCAAAAAATGCAACATACTTGGAAACAATCATCTTCTTTTTCTTAAGATCAAGGAAGCAATGGGCCAATATCTCCTTTTCAGATTTAGGCATGAATTTAAGCTCAAACCGCTCCTTATATTGATCACACTCTAAAGATGACTCATCCAACTCCGCAACAAGAAGCTCATACCAATCCAACGCGCGATCTTCAACATACTAGATGCCACGAGAACAATGTGGTGGTCAGAGATCTCCATTCGAGTGAGATACGCTCGCAAGTGCGAACCCAAGCTTGCACTTCAAGGATTGATTCAGAGCCTTTAAAAGTGCTACCACCTAAATGTGTAAAATCGCTACACAAGCGCACAAATGCAGATTTGCATGGAGGATGTGATCGGGTTGGAGCAGGAGGTTGGGTTCTCCTGATAAGCTCAAAAATATTCTCAAGGGACATATATACCCCTTTAGGGATTGAGCTATTGGACGACTCAACTCCTGAGGGTCGATTTGAATCATCTCCTGCCATAAACTGAAAATAAAAAATAAGGTAGGGTTATTCATAGGGGTAAGATATTTCAATTTAACTCATCAAATAAGGAATATAGTGGAATTTAAAAATTACGTTCCTAGACGCATTACAACTTATCTCTGCTCTTAAGTACATGAAAAGGATAAGGAAAAGGTTAACGACAAGACTGATCAAGATGGTGTTTCACTCATATTGTACTTTGATGTATTGTATCATATATGTTGCTCTATGTTTTATCACATTTTGTTTTGAACCTGGCCCAATACCAAGCTGTAATGCCTTACCCCGAGACTCATATTAACAAAGAGCATTAGTAAGTAATGCAATCATTTAATACAAAGAATAGGGCTATTTAGGAAGGATCATCTATAGTCCTGTATTGAATAAGTCTCACGCATGTCGAAAATGTGCCGTATTTTTTTAGAGGCTCGACACACTTAAAACTTTCCTAATACATTACTATAGTGGCTGCAAAGATATATACAAAATAAAACACAATATGTATAATAGTCACAGAACATAATAGTCAACATGATCATAGATATACATATACATCAAGTACGATGCATAGTGTAGTACAAAAGAGGTAATATAATCACCATATATAAATATACATCATGTCCCCATCATAAGAATAAGTACAACTAGTCGAAAGTGTCCAAAAGATACTACACAAAAACTATGCTAACAAGCCCAAAAGTCGACAGAACATCCGTAGAGAGATAGCTAAGGAAATCCAAAAGACCTAACCTACAACCCGGTCTGACCCGAGCAATAAATCACATGTCAATCTAGCTAAAATGATAATTAGATGATAATGATATAAGGTTATACAGGGGAAAAAATTTCTTACATAAAGAAGAGTAAGTTGATATGTAACATAAAATATAGGGTCCATGAGCAACGTAGAGTCAACATAAGGAAATTAACTGAAATCAACAAATTTTAACTTTTAGCTAAACACATGCATCACCTTTTAAAACACCAAAGGTAATCGAACATATTATCCATAATTATCACCAATATACTACAAATTTTACATGATTAACTCATAAGAGTTCCAAAAAAACTCAAATGTAATATTTAATTTTAAATCTACAAATTAGCCAAGAGGCTATTGTAACACCCCATAATTTTGTTAACATTAAATGGGATAAATTAAAGAATAAATAATTTAATATTAAGAATTAAGGAAAATTGATTACTTTAAAACGTCAATCTCGAAATTCCGGTCAGGATAGACACCTAGTTTGCGTAAAACGGACAACATATGAAGAAGTTACGAACGATAAAAAGTTGAAAATCAGAACATGGTATAACTGGCGCACTTGCCAAGTGCACCAAGGAAATTTTGCACTGGCGCACCTGTAAAGTGCTTCCGGAATAGTTTTTGGGTATTTGGGCCTTTTTCCAAAATGAGGAGGCGACTCGCGACCTGATTTACCCTAAGGCTTATGTGGTATTCGGTTCCAGAGGGTTCCGCAACTATAAATATATAACTATTTCACATATTTCTTCACTAGAAGTCATGGCAGCCAAACTCTGCCGGAGTCTGAACTGAACTAGGGTCTCTTATCTCTTTCTATCAACTTAAGCATATCAAATTCTGAGATTATTGCATAGACTCAGCGCCAACCTCTTTTCTATCATCTTAGCAATCCAATCACAGTGAGTTCTAGTTGCTTTTAGGTTTAGATAAATAATAGTGAATCATGAAAGACTGTGATTTGGATACATTGTAAACCTTGAATCTATGTTATTGTTAGATCTTATGCTATGTTATGATAGATCTATTTCTCTAGACCCAATTCAATTGTGATTGTTCTATCGTGGATCTTGGTTTGTAACTATATTGTAGTTAATATAGATCTGTTAATTTGGACAGTTATACCATTGGATAGATCTAATCATTTATGTAAATCATGAACATATGTCACCTTGAATTGGTTAGAATTGGATCTAAACCTTTGTCTTAATTGTAACTTTTTTGACATGATATGATGCATATGTGTGTAGATCTATTTCTAAATTAGTAGATCTAATTTATGTGGAAATTGAAACTGTTATACAGATCTAGATTATCACCTTATGTTATCATGTTAGATCTATTTTATGTGATCTAAATTGTCACCTTATGTTATCATGTTAGATCTATTTTATGTGATTTAAATTGTCACCTTATTTTAACATGTTAGATCTATTTTATGTTATCTAGATTTTCACCTTATGTAATCATGTTAGATCTATTTTATGTGATCTAAATTATCACCATATGTTAACATGTTAGATCAACTTTATGTGATCTAAATTGTCCCTTATGTTACTATGTTAGATCTATTTTATGTGATCTGAATTATCCCCTTATGTTATCATGTTAGAACTATTTTATGTGATCTAAATTATCACCTTATGTTAGCATGTTAGATCTATTTCATGTGATCTAAATTATCACCTTGTTATGATGACAATTTCATGTCCATGCCAGTATGTATGTTCACCTTATTATCATACAAGTTTATGTCAAGTTGATCATTTTAGTTATATTCCCATTATTTTCCCTATTATCGCTTATGACTAGGCTATTGTATAGACTAGGAATGTTGCCAGTTTTGTGAGGGCGCTAGTTAAGGAACGGGGGACAAAAGGGTTAAAAATGGCATAATTTGAATATGAACATTTTCGGACATGTAATTCAAATTATTGGGTAAAATAGGTATTAATACCTATAAAAGGAAAGGATTAATTAATTGATTAATTAAAAATGGAATGTCTAATAATTACAATTAGGAATTGTAATTGTACTTATGACACGAGGTTAGGTTGCACTTGTGGTGGAAGTCTGCCCGGACCCGACCGGCATATCCAGTAGCCACTATGTTGAACCTAATGTGGAAGGTCTAGGTACGTAAATACGAATCGAGCTATGACACAAGGTTAGGCCCAACTGTGGAATAAGTCTGCCTGGACCTGACTGACATATCCAACATCCACATGTTGTAGGCCTAATGTGGGATGTCTGGCCCATTATGAAACCATAAATGGACATGGTAAAGAATTCTACTACTTAAACTAAGTTAATCCATAAGGATTATATGAACTTAAATTTAAGTTGGGGGTTAAGTAAATGTGGATAAGGGGTGGGTTAAGTAAGTCTGAAGAGGGGGATGTGTAATATTCACATATACCACAAACTTAACACGTTAGGTTATGTAATTAAAGATACCTAGTGGTATACATAACCGAAGGAAATAATAAAGTTATGTAACTAAAGACACCTTTTAGGGTAAGAAAACTAGTAGAAATAAATAAGGCTATGTAATTAAAGACACCTAGTTGTATACAGAGTTAGTGAAAACCTAGTGGGGGATACAAGACAAAGGAGAGAGCTTGTATCATATTGTGTGGGACCCATTTCAGTCAATAACCCGGAGGAGGTATCAAACAAAGTACTCCGTACTAGGGGGAGAAGGGGAACACTTACTGACTGATTGTAAGAGATCCGAACGTGGAGGACGGTGTGGGCGGCGCAAACCAACCGGCCATGTGCGTGCATGAGCCGGGCAGAGGGGGATAAGACAACTGTGACACCTGTAGATATGGTTGTGCATATTATTTCGTCGAGGGGTCGCCACTTTAGGAAGTGACACCTCCTATTGTGGGGCAACCACAAGGTATCTACGACGGTTAGGGAGCCGATCGATCAGGGTAGTAGTTAGGATACATTTGGACGTATACCTAAATCAACCACCTTAGAGTTGAAGGGATCATCTCTTTCTGAATATACTAGTAACAGTGCAGAGTAATCATTAGAAGCATATACACCTTATCCTGTCTACCCTGTTACATATGTAGTGATCTCCCTTATCCACTTTATATGCCTATCATGTTACTTTTATTTATTTACTGGCTAAAAGTAACTAGACTCGCCAGACTTTATATCTGACCCTTTTGTTTCTCCTTCTTTCTTCCGTTTCCCCCTCCCGGTTCCTAGGGAGGAATCACCCAGGCTTAGTCAGGACTCAGATATCACCTTGCTAGGAGCTACTTTTGAAGTATGGCTCAAGTTCTTGTCTCTACTATGGCTTAACTCTTTCAGTTGGGGAATTATGTTTTTATATTCTTATGTACTCTTATGATGCAAGATATAAGTTATTTTATTGTAATGGTTTTTGTGACTTATGGTATTGTGGAGCACGGTATTTTAATTTATGTTGGAATAAAAATTTAAATTTCTGCTGCTATATTATTTATATCTGGTTTGTAATTATTCTATGCCTGTTTACCATAATGCTTCACGGATCTTAATGCATACCCTTAGTGCGGATGTGGGGTGTCACACTACGTATTAAAGCTGAAGGTTACAGATTAGATAAAAAAATTGAAGAGTATTTTAAAAAAGGTTTTAAAAGAAAGCATTTTCAAAAAGAAAAGTCTGTTTTGAAAAACATTCCCTAAGAAGCCATATGTAGTATCCTTTGGTCCTTTATCTAAATTTCTTCCTTTCTCCTTTTTCATCATGTCTAAGGAACAAAACATCCCTAATATCCAGAGGGCGTCACTATACCCGGATGGTTTCGTAGGTATTTGGAGGCCACGGCGCCGGCCGAAGGCCAAAGAGACGTTCCTCTCCCAACTGCACTAGTCATTCCTCCTCCTCCCCCTCCAAGAGTAGATAACTTCGCCAAGATCTGCAAAGAATTCAGTCATTCCATGATAAAGAGACATTCGTAGAAGCTTGGAATTGGCTCAAGGAGACCGAGGATTTATTCATAATCTTTGAAGTGGAGGACCGAAGAAAGATTCAGTTAGCTGCTTGGTAATTGAAGGAAAAAGCCTCATTTTAGTGGGAAGTCACCCAAGCTGGACGTTCGGTGGAAACTTGGGAAGATTTTAGATAGAGGTTCGAAATGAAATTTCTTTCCCAAGATAAAAGCAACATGCAGATGGAGAGATTCTTAGCACTAAAACAAGGAAACTTGATGGTGAGAGAGTATGAGAACAAATTCAACCAACTTGCAAGGTTCGGGTTAGAGTTGGTGAATACGTAGCACAAAATGGCTTTGCGGTTTACTAAAGGGCCGAACGAACCCCTTCATGGGTTAGCCATGTCCCATATTCCAATGGGGGCCACTTTTGAAAAAATTGTCGATATGGCCCTGATACATGAGGAGGACAAGGGAGGGATGAAGGAGGTAAAGGCTGAGGGGACATCGCAAAATAGGAAGGTGTAGCCCAAGAAGGAGCAGCAGCAACAGCAGAAGAAAGGAGGGAAAAATGATAAAGGCAAGGATAAGAGAAAATGTCACCATTGTGGAAAGGAAGGTCATATGGTTAAAGACTGTAAGCGAAGGAAGAATTCTTGCAACCGCTGTGGAGAGGCCGGACACTTTGCTAAAGAGTGCCCGAAGAAACAGGGATCATAGGGACAAGGTCAAAGGGTAGGAAGTTCTGGAGAGCAGGTGCATGCTTTCGCGACCAGTGCTCCTGATCGAGGTAGAAAAATTTCTCTAGAAGGTTTAATTCTCTTTCAAACCATCCTATTATAACACTTTTTGATTCTGGTGCATCACATTCATTTATATCAAGTTCTGTATTTGAATCTATGCACTTAATTACTAGTATGGTAGTGGATCCCGTAGTTGTTTCAAACCTCAATGGTGGTTCAGCTCATTTATCTATGATTTGTCGGGGTTTGAAAATATCTGTGTTAGGCGTCGAGTTTGAATGCGATGCGTATGTGCTCGGGTTTATGTGCTATGGGTTGATTCTAGGAATGGATTGGCTTACCACGTATGATGCCATTCTGGATTATAAGAAGAGGTTTGTTAGGCTTCTGACTTGTCATGGGAAGACCCTCGAGATTTCTTGTGACCCACGAGGTTCGATTATGCTTAGTTTCCTAGAGTCTCTTGATGCATCAATCGACGATCTACAATCTGTTCCAGTAGTCCTGGAATTTTCCGATGTTTTTGATGAGGTTCGGGGTTTACCTCTAAGGCATTATATCGACTTTTGTATATATCTGGTGGACAATGCAAAGCCAGTTGCATTACCAGTGTGCCACATGGCTCCAATGGAAAGGAGGGAGCTGATTAAGCAAGTAGGGGAGCTACTTGAGAAAGGGTTTATCAAGTGAAGCATATCTGAATGGGGTGCTTCAGTAGCATTCACAAGTAAGGCGGATGGTTCACTTCGTTTGTGTGTTGATTATAAGGAGCTGAATAAACTCACTAAGAAGAATAGGCACCCGCTTCCGAGGATTGATGATTAATTTAATCAGCTTGTTGGTACCTCGGTATTTTCCCAGTTAGACTTGGCCACAGGGTTCCATCAGTTGAGGGTGACTGAGTACAACATAGATAAGACTGCCTTTAGGACTCTGGACTGTTTCTTTGAATGGCTAGATACGCCTTTTAGGCTGATGAATGCACCCGCCTATTTTGTTGATTTTATGAGTAGGGTGTTTCGAGAGTTCCTAAACAAATTTGTTGTAGTATTTGTTGATGATATCTTGATCTTCTCCAAGAGCAAAGAAGAGCATGCCCAGCATTTGAGAGAAGTTTTGAAAACTCTCCGTGACCATCAACTAAAAGCAAAATTCTCCAATGCCATTTTTAGAGAAAAGAGGTGAGATTCTTAGGGCAAGTGGTCTCCTAAAAGGGATAGCCGTAGATCCCGCGAAGTTGGTTGCTGTGCAAGATTGGAAGGTTTCTAAAAATGCAACCGAGGTGTGGTGCTTTCTTGGGTTAGCAAGTTACTATAGGAAGTTCGTTAAGGACTTCGCAAAGATATCAACCCCACTCACCAGGCTGATGAAGAAGAACTTGGCATTCTCATGGGACATAGACTGTGACATTGCTTTTCAACGACTGAAGAGGGCTCTGACAACAGCCCCAGTCATGACCTTGCCTGATTGGAATAAGGTGTTTACTATTTACACTGATGCTTATGGTATAGGGCTTGGTGCAATTTTAATGCAGAAGGGAAAGTAGTATGTTATGGGGGTAGATAGTTGAGAGTTATAACATAAAATAAGTTTGAGAAAATTTAATAATTTTGATAGGTTAAACATAGGTTTTATTTGAATTATAACATTTATAAATGGAAATGATTATTAATAAGTTTGGATTTACTGATATTATTTGTTGTTTGATCGGATTTGTCAAAAGATAACATAAACTAATGGCATTAGTATTATGTGTTACTCTTTGTTTTCATAACGTTTAAGGTAAATGCTACCAAAAACACATTCCTTCTCCTTTTTACAAGTGTTAAGACACTTGTAAGTTTGCATGAAACATTCAATGCATAAAATACACATGTTCTATGATGTGTTACTCTCTCCTTATTCCTCTTTTCCTACAAATACCACCCTTTCCTTCCACTTTTTCATTCATTCTCACTTCTTTTGTTTCCACCTTCTTCTTAAAGCTTATGGCCATGGTTTCCATGGCATAATTCTTCCTTTTTCCACCACCACCTTGACAAAGTTCATCATTCTCCTCCTCCTCCTCTTATAATATAAAGAGAGATTAGTGTATATTATATTATATATATTTTGGTGACGAAGACGTTGCGCTGAAATACTGTCCGACGGTTCGCTTAGCTAGGCTCGCCTACCATGAAGATTTGGAAAGTTGTTAGGTGAGAACTCTTTAACCACGGTTTATATATTTAATTAGTAGCTAGACTAATTTAAATATAGTGATTGGTTAATGATGATTGATATTTGTTGTGATGGATGATGGATGCGAAGTTTAGAACTTGCACTATTAAGCGTTAGTATTATAACGCTTGTGCACTATTATGATTTACTGAATCATGTTGATGATGGTTGCTATGGATGTTTAAATGGTTGTTGATGTTTTTTTGCACACATTATGACACAACTATTATGGTATCACATCGATGATCGAAAAATCTCCTTAATAATTAAAAGCAATATCGTTATTGAAATTGAAGGTTAATAATTGGAAAAGACCATATGTATGAATTCATATATATTGTTAAAGTCCTTTAAATGAATAAATAAATACCGGAACATTCTAGGATGACAGAGAGGATAGTGTCTAGGCCTGGGTTTGGAAATGAAGTTTCCTGCTCTCCCTGGCTATCCCTAACTGATCCGATGAATGGGAAGGTTAATTTGAAGTTATTTGAATTTAGAAATAAACTGGAATTTATGAAAGTTGAATTTTAGATCCAAAATAATTTGGAAAGTAAATTTAAATGATTTTAAAAGGGTTATATAAGGATATAATTGTTTCTAAGATATTTTGAAGCATCGTAGAATAATGGTTATTATGGTTAAAATAGAGCTTGTCGCATAACGACAATTTACGTATTTTAGATGCAGACTTTAAATGCTTATAACTTTTGCAATCTAAATTGGATTTCCATAAAATGAAAAACGTTTGATTTCCATTAACAAGAACTTTCAAATGAGTGAAAGCAAATTTTAAATTCGAGTTATATTTTTCAAGTTATGTTTGAATCCGTTTTGGAAAGGATCGATGTAAGAACAATTGTTAACCATAACTATAAACAGCTATTTTTAAATGTTTTAAAATTATGGAAAAAACTTTATAAAACCATTACAAATTATGTAAAAGTGTTTTGAATTGTAAATTTTAAATTTTGGCTAAGATAAACGATGTTTTTATCAAGATAACTGTTTTGTAACGCTTTTGTAACACTTTTGAAGCACTGTTGTAGTGCTTTCTTTGAAAACAACCTATTTTGAAGTATTTAAACCTCGAAATGTTTTCCGAACTACAAGTAGTCATTTGTAAATGATTTGTTGAATGTTTTCAAAGGTTTAAAAGAACTGAAAATAATTTTTTTTGGAATTTAAATTGATTTATTTAATAATTAAAATGTGTTTTTCAATTTTAAATAATTGGATATGGTTGGAGGTAAATCTTCGGATGTTTGATATTAATCTGGTAGATGATGATTCTTACTATTTGAGGAATTTAAAAGTTAGTTCACCATTATTCCGCTTATACTGTGAGTTGGATATCGAGATTAATATTCAGTATAAGTTGATGGTATTTCTATCCAGATCTAATGTCAAAGAGTAGGACAAATCTTTTAATTAAGATACGAGTTTCCTAAGTTGACTGGGATAAGTTGGATAGAAATAATCTTCAGTTATTTGATATGAAATTCTATGGTGTAAACATATACTATTTGAGGAATTTGGAAGATATTATTATATCATTATTCCACTTATAGTATTCATTGATTATGAGAATTGATATCGAATATAAGTAGATACAATTTCTGTGTAAATTATGTTCAATTTCAGTTGATTTGGGTTTTGTCGTGAATCATATCTTCAATAATATCATTCTCGAAACCCCATGAGATTGAGTTATGGAAATTCATATCGTAATTTGAGGATTTAATTAGATCTTTGATTTGAGGAAATTAAAAGTGAGGAATTGGAAAGAAAGTATAACCTTTTAGTTAAGATTAAAGAATGGAATATTGGAAAATCAATTTAATTGGAAACTATAGTTGAAATGTGGATTAAGGATTTTCAAAGACAAACGGAAAACTAATTAAGGCTTTAAGGCTAAATAATCTTTGATTTAAGGGATGTGTTTTAAAAGAGAAAGGTTAAATATGGATTTTGTAATAGTTTGAGAATGGGTTTAAAGAAGTTTAATTTTGACAAAATCCAAGACGGAAGGAGATTGGTAGAAAGCCTGTGTGTTCTATAACTGTGTTTTTTTAAAATTGCGCCTCTTATTGGGAAAGACCGGGATCAGATGTATGTCTGAAAACCATTCCAAGTAATAATACGACGTTGTGGAGCAATTAAAGACACTGGAGACGACATTGAAGACCGGGACCCTTCATGTCGTAAGGACGACTTGCTGAATGTCTCGAATGGGTCGCTCCCATTTGCAGATGGATTTTATCAGTTAAGTGGCAAGAAGCCTGAACGTATGTGAAGGAATTCCGGATTGTGGTTTCGTTCAGACCCAGAACGGAAATGTATGGATTGTGTATCTTACATTGTAATTGACTGCGTAGCACTGATCTTTGTTAAATATATATCTGCTTGGTGGCGGAGAATTCATTCTCTTGCTTAACACTCTTCTCTAAGACGTATGAGCTTAGAGGTTATATATTGATGGAAATTAGTGATGCGTAGTGAATGGACAATGTGGCATACTTAGGTTATGAGATGAGCTATGGATGATCAAAGCATGGCTTATTTAAGCATAGCTTTGTGTATATCGTGACCTCGACGAACCTCACACCCTGGATTGATGGTAAACTGGTGGTTAGATTTTTATGTTCGTTTCATATGTTTGGTGCACCAGGATGTGATGATGAAAGGGTACTACGAAGTCCCCAGTCTGGGACGCTATTTGTTGGGTACTCTGATTCATGTATGGTGGGTTAGTATAACATAGTCCGAGTCTGGACGTTATCCGCGAGTACTGGGATGATGCGTGCAAGAAAATTTGTGAGCCCATGAATGATCTTCGATACCAGGAACCATCATGTTGGAAACCCAATCTCCACTACGAGCCCGTACGGTTTTGATTATATAGCCTGCTGGTTACCGGCAGGATTGTCAGTATGATGGGATGGGGCATTATGCTGGCTAGGATTAATACATTTATTTGTGAAAAGGTTTCTCACAATATATATAATAGTAAAAGACGTTTTTCACGTATGAATGCATTTTTGACTATCATAAGGTAAAACTCGCCCATCTGGTGTGCGCTTGCATTGTGTGATGTGGGACAAGCTTATGATAGCTTCATTTTTCAAAAAGTCATTGCGGATTTCTATGCACTGATATCCAAATGGAGTAAACCCATTCCGCATTAGCGGCATGGTCCGGTGAATTACCTAACTTTAAAATAAATCCTAAAAACAACTGTTTTGAGTTCTCACACCAGTCCCACGACTGACTTGGAGTTTACTGTTACCTCACCTAAACTCTAGGTGCCCATAATTTTTACATGGGCAGCCTAGTAGTTTGGTTCGCAGATTTAGCCTTGGAGATAGTTCTAGCAGGATTCTGGTTTTAGCTGAAGCTATTATGACTTGGAGCATTCGCATTCTTTCGCTGAGTTTAGTGTCTTTTCCAATGTGTAATCGATGTACTCTGATGTACCTCTTGTTACTCTGATGTAATATTATTTTAATGATAATGGAAAAGTTGTTTTTATTTTGTGCAAATGTATAAATGCCCCTAATAATCCGTCTTTATGAACGGTTTAAGTTGGTTTAGTTACCGGCGAAAACAGAGCAAATAGTCGGGTCGTTACAAGAACTACCCCACCCATGATCTAGAACTAGCTGCCATAGTGTTTGCATTAAAGACGTGGCGTCATTATTTACTTGGATAGAAGTTCGAGTTATACACCAATCATAAATCTCTCAAGTATCTGTTCTCGCAAAAGGATCTCAATTTAAGGCAGTAAAGGTGGATGGAGTTTCTAGCTTCTTATGATTTTGAGATTTCTTATACCCCCTGGCAAGGGTAGTGTGGTGGAAGATGCACTAAGTAGGCAGAGGGTGGCCCTGAGTCCTCTGCTTGTGGAAAGAAAGAATTTTGAGCTCATATCAGCTTTTGGTTTTAGACCCTCCATCGATATTTTGCCTGATTTGTTTGCATCCTTGGAGATACGACTGACTCTTATGGACCAGATAGGAGCTTCGCAACAAGGTGACCCAAAGATTCTAGACATCATGGATAAGCTCAGAAGAGGGGAGACTTCTAGCACCTCAGCAGATATGCCATAGATGAAAAGGGGTGGTTGCGGCGACGTGGAAGGCTTTGTGTTCCTCAAACTGGAAGCTTTATAAAGGCAGTCCTAGAAGAAGCCCACCATTCTAAGATGACCATTCATCCAAGCGGTTATAAGATGTACATGGACATGAAGAGGGTTTTCTTTTGGGCCGGGATGAAGAATGATGTGGCTGAATTTGTTTCCAAATGTTTAGTTTGCCAGCAAGTCAAAGCTGAGCAAAAGAAGCCCGGTGGTTTACTTCATCCTTTAGAGAAATGGGAGAGCATCTCTATGGATTTCATAGATGGTTTGCCTAGATCAAAGAAAGGCAACACAAGTATCTGGGTTATGGTAGATAGACTCACTAAGAGCGCTCACTTTATTCCAATTAAGAGTAAGAGGACGACATCATGGTTAGCAGTAATTTATATCTGAGAGATAGTTCGTCTTCATGGAGTTCCTTCCATCATCGTGAGCGATCGTGACTCCATCTTTACTAGCGAATTTCGGAGGAGCTTGCAATAAGCATTACGTACACAGTTGCGTTTGAGCCCCTCTTATCATCCTCAGACCGATGGGCAAACGGAGAGCGTGAACAAAATTCTAGAAGATCTTTTAAGGCTGTGTATTATAGACTTCGTAGGGACTTGGGAAGAGCATCTTCCTTTAGTATATTTTGCCTATAACAACAACTATTAGGCCAACATCGGCATGGCACCCTTTGAAGCATTGAACGGACGATCCTGTAGATCACCAACTTATTGGTGGGAATCTACAAAAAGATTATTACTTGGACCAGATATGGTAGAGAAACGTCCGAAAAGATTGACCTTATTCGACGGCGGATGAAGATAGCTCAAGATAGGCAGAAATCCTATGCAGACAAGAGAAGGACTGACCTCGAATTTGAAGTAGGAGACTTAGTTTTTTTTATCAAAGTGTCACCTCTAAGGAATGTGGTTCGCATCAAATCAGTAGGGAAGTTGGCACATAGGTTTGTGTGACCACATCCCATAACTGAGAGGATTGGCCGAATGGCCTATAGAGTAAAGCTTCCTGAAAATATATCTAGTGTTCATGATGTTTTCCATGTTTCACATCTACGGAAGTGCTAGCATGACACCGCGGAAGTTGTTGAGCTGAGTACATTGGAAGAGGTAGAAGTGGAACGGGAGGCGACAGTCAGGCGAGTTCCTCCCGTATTCTTGGATCAGAAGTTAAGAAGCTATGCAATAAAGAGCTCAAGTTGCTAAAGGTTCAATGGGGAGATAACCTAGAGGATGCGACTTGGGAGACCGAAGACAAGGTTCGTGCTTCGTACTCTTTTCTCTTCGAGGGTATGTTCTTAACTCCTTTTTCCAAAGCTTTATTAGTACTTGTTTTTATCATTTGTGTATGTCCTATCCATAGTATTTTTGACCTTTAGATAGGAACCCTATGGATGTAAACATGTCTTTGAAACATGTTATGCAAGTGGATGCAAGTGCTTGCTAGTGGTTGCCCGTGGACGCATATACACACATTAGGCACTAAGATCGGATCAATCACTCTCATACTGCATATGGATGTGTGTGCATTTTCTTTTCTTTTATGGACGGAAATGGATGAACTAGCATATGGATGTTGCTTTGGATGAATGAGTGTGCACACATATAGAGCTTATATGTTATAATAGGCTTATTTGCATACATATTGGATTCATGGCACTAATAAACATTGCATTAAGGAGGTCAAGTGAATCAGTAGACCGCCTGATCTTCGCATTAGTGTTGGGACATATACACACACCTTTGTATATATTCATGAAAGAATTATAAATCCATAAGGACAATGGATGCCAGTGATTGATGGATGAGTAGATGGATGATGGATGGTAGGACATGCATTCTTCTCAACTTGGAGATTTCGCGAATGAAATCCTTTAAGTAGGGGAATGTAACACCCCGTAATTTTGTTAACATTAAAGGAGGTAAATTATAGAATAATTAATTTAGTATTAAGAATTAAGGGAAATTGATTACGTCATTACGTCCGTCTCGAAATTCTGGTCAGGATAGACACCTAGTTTGCATAAAACGGATAACATATGAAGAAGTTATGAACGATAAAAAGTTGAAAATCATAACCGGGTATAACTGGCGCATTTGCCAAGTGCGCCCAGGCAATTTTGCACTGGCGCACCTCTAAAATGCACCAAGAACAGTTTTTTAGTATTAGGGCCTTTTTCCCAAATGAGGAGGCAACCCGCGACCTGATTTACCCTAGGGCTTATGTGGCAGTCGGTTCCGAAGGGTTCTATAGCTATAAGTATATAGCTATTTCACATATTTCTTCATTAGAAGTCATGGCGGCCAAACTCTGCCGGAGTCTGAACTGAACTAGGGTCTCTCATCTTTTTCTATCAACTAAAGCATATCAAATTCTGAGATTCAAGCATAGACTCGGCACCAACCTCTTTTCTATCATCTTAACAATCCAATCATAGCGAGTTCTAGTTGCTTTTAGGTTTAGATAAATAATAGTGAATCATGAAAGACTGTGATTTGGATACATTGTAAACCAGGAATCTATGTAATTGTTAGATCTTATGCTATGTTATGATAGATATATTCTCTAGATCCAATTCAATTGTGATTGTTTTATTGTGGATCTTGGTTTGTAACTATATTATGGTTAATATAGATCTGTTAATTTGGATAGTTATATAATTGGATAGATCTAATCATTTATGTAAATCATGAACATATGTCACCTTGAATTGGATAGAATTGGATCTAAACTTTTGTCTTAATTGTAAATTTTATGATATGATATGATGCGTATGTGTGTATATCTATTTCTAAATTAGTAGATCCAATTATGTGGACATTAAAACTGTTAGACAGATCTAGATTATCACCTTATGTTATCATCTTAGATCTATTTTATGTGAACTAAATTGTCACCTTATGTTATCATATTAGATCTATTTTATGCGATCAAAATAGTCACCTTATGTTAACATGTTAGATCTATTTTATGTAATCTAGATTATTACCATATGTTATCATGTTAGATGTAATGTCCCGTATATTTGCAGTATAATAATTAATTAATTTAATTTTTTATATAGTGATTTAGAGTATTTAATGGTGGGTTAATTAAATAACTTTGAATATTTAATAAATATAATAATTAAATAATATATATAATTCTGAAATAATCAGAATTAGGTGAAATGGCAATACGGTGTGAATTGGGCAAATCAAGAAATATAATTCAGTTTAGAGTTGAATTATAATAACGAATATATTATTTGAACGACAGTTAAACGTATAATTATATTATAATTATAATCGAGCTCGAAATGGCGCGGTAGTTCGTTATTTGGCGATTTGAACTTCAACCGAATATACAGGGTCCGTTTTAAGCTGGATTTCTGTGAAACAAGAAACGTTAGGGGCTAGTGAAGTATATTTTTCTAATGGAAGAGAAAAATCGGGATTTCTTTGTATAGATTTTGATTTATGTCCAAATCAAATTTTCAAATAGTCGCTATGGAATTCCTTTATAATTTACATCGATTTATTTATATTTTAAAAGGATTTAAATATAAATCGAATATTGATATAACTGGGAAATTGGAAATATCATGTTATAAATCCAATTGAAGGTGTATGGTATTCTATTGTGAATATATATGATAATATTTATTTATAAATATTTAATATAATTATTTTTAAGTATATTTGTATATTTAAATGGGTTATTTAGAGCTTTAAAAATAGCCAGTTTTGCAAACAAACTCTGTTTTTGACAAAAACAATTTTGTTGGATCTGCCATATTAAATTATTGTTAGATTCAAAGTTCCATGATTTTTGGAGTCAGTGTGTGGCCGCACGGATTTTTAATGTGAAAAACATTCAGTATTTTGATGGTTAAAAATACGTTGTGTGAGCAAACGGAGCGAGAATTCGACGAAACCAGTTTTGTTGTGTCCGTAATGTTGAACTGTATCTGCATGTCCAGTTTTGTGATTTTTGGATATTATGTGTGACCATAGGAATTTTGAATGTCGAATATAAATAGCGTTAGCTTATTGTATTGAAATTTAATCGAATATTGAATTATTAAAAATACACTATAAATATTTGAAACTTTTCCGAACCCTAATTCACAACTCCAGTCAACCAAAATAATCCGTCGTCGCTCTATTTCTTCATACAGAAAAAATCATGCTTCCATAAATTCAAAATAAAGGATATAAAAATCCTAAAATCATGATATTTATATCTATGTGTTCCTGCGGACATTCTCTTCGAATCCATATGAGTATTCTTGGGTTCGATGTTACCTTGTTACGTTGGAAATAAAGCAGCGGTATCTAGGATTAGGATCGTAGGGACGTTGAAGCCTCAATTCATTGATTTGAGTTTGAATTTGTGATGAGGGGTCAAAACCGCTCTTGCGTGAACCATTTGGGATGATTCGATCAGTATTTGTGTCGATGTGATCCACTGGTTGGCAGGCTAAAGCTGTTCGATGGATATCATTTGGAGTTCTCGAGCCTGAGGATTTCGATATGAATAAGAAGAGGAGGTGTAGGAGAGAACAACGATGCCGACCTTTTGTGGATTAGCTGAGGAGTCAGGGAGAATTGGTGATCTAAAGCAGCGGTGATGTCCTGTAAATAGAGGAGTGGGCTCCGATAGTATACCGGGCTGGGGAAGAAAAGATGGGCGACAAGCTCAGTAATTAAAACCGTGATTTATCAAATTAGTAAGGTTATTATTAATATTTAATTTATAGTGTGATCTCGGTTTAGAGCGTGGTGTGGAGGGAGGAGTTGGAATAAAAGAAAAGAGATCGGTATTAAGGTCCCAGGTCTGATATGGTTACAGGAAGCATTAGAAAGTTACAAGCTGACCAGTGAAATTGCCTTAGGTGGCTACGGTGTAAGTCAAAGATATGTAGGGGTTGCAACAGTGGAAATCGAATTTGTTGTTGGTTGGAAGGAGATGTCGATACAGGCTAATTCATGAATTATGAAGGGGTAATTAAAGTTGATCCTTAATTAATTAAAACTAATAACTATAATTAGTAATATTAATATTTTTAATTCATGTTAAGAATTATAATAGTGATAGCTTATTCATTTTTATATAGAATCACACGAAACTAGATCCGTTGGGATCATATGGACGGTGGCTACACACTGGAACTGATGGGGAGTGAATTGAAGCTCGTTACAATTTGTAACAAAATTAATTATCCGTTTGAATCAAGCGATGGTTATCGTTATTAAAGATGATCGTTGAATGTGAGCAAAACTCACTAACTCTATCAGTTCATATTTTTATAATATATATTTAGAATTGATAAATGATGGTTGATTCTGTGTGTTGACTATTTGGTTGAATTGCTAAGTAATTGGTTGAAATTATAGATAATGATATATATATATATATATCATTAATCAAATATTGATTTTGTTTATCAGAATATTTCATATTGAAATGAAGTTGATGTTAATTATATTGTTTAACATCTGTGATGCAGGAAAACAGGTTGGAGGGATTCAACTAGATTCCTCAATATTTATAATACTGTTCTTTTCATATATTATAATATATGATGTGATATGTAATCTGTTGTTGATTATGTGTGTTGAATGATATCGATCATTGTTTTTTGGGTATTTTAAATACCGTAAGAAGTACTGGAATGTAAAAAAATAGGATTTTCAAAGTGTATTTTGAATAAAATATTTTTATAAAATCAATGGATTTTATGTATAAAAGGAAAAGGATTTTATATATAAAAGGAAAAGGATTTTATAAAAGAATTTTTTTTTATAAAATCAAAGAACAAATATAAAAGGGAAAATATTTGTGAAAACAAATATAAAAGGAAGTACGTAAACCATTTACAAATAGAATATAAAAGGAAGTATTTGTAAACCATTTACAAATAGACTTTGTAATAACCCGGAAATCTGAGCCAATTTAAAATTTTTATTTTGGCAATTTTAGTGAATTTTGAATATTTAAAATGAATTATTTTAAATAATAATGACGAAAAATTTATTTTGAATAGAATTAGAACGTATATATTTATATACGTCGTCGTTAGAATATAAATATTTATTTATAACTATAAAAGGAACTGAAAATGGCGCGGTAGTTCGATAATTCGATTTCAAAAATTCAAATAACTGTATCGGATTCAAAATAAACCGGATTTAAATGAAACCAAAATATTTGAATCAACGAATCCGAAAAATCAAAATGTCATAGCGGGGATAAAAAGTTATGTCTAGTTGAAAATTCAGAATAGTCGCTATGGAATTTCGACCCTTGAAAGTGGCCATTTTGCAAACAACCTCGGTTTTCGACGAAACCACTTTTGTTGGATCCGCGATGTCAAATTATTTCTAGATTTTAAATTTCATAATTTTTCGAATCAATATGTGAGCGTGGTAAAGGAAAAAGCGTTTGACCATTTTTAGTTGATTTTAATCGACTGCAAAATGGCTATTTTTCAAACGGTCTCAGAATTTGACGAAATTAGTTTTGTTAGGACTGTATCGTCAATACGAAGCTAGAAAACATTTTTTGGGAATTTTTAGAGTCCATATGTGACCCCAGTGAATTGAAATGCACGTTCAAATTCAATATATAGAGTTATATTTTGATTTTGACGAAAACTGATCGAAACGATCGAATCAGCTTGCGATAAATATCCCATTGTGTTCGGAATGGGGGGTAATTAGCTATGGACGATAGTTGTTGGGCCTTGATTGGAGTCCGAATTAAAAAGGCAACTTTTTAAATTTAAAAATAAATAAGTATATAAATACTATATAATCTCTTGCCCCCCCCCCCCCCCCCCCCCGCTAAACCTAAATCAGATCGAAAAAAAACTGCTCCCGTCGATGATCGATCTCGCCCCCATTGGCACCCTTCGCCGCCCACCTCCGTTCAACGCCCCTTCCCACCGCCTCTCTCCTTCTTCCCCTAGCCCCCGCGATCGAACCAACGCCCAAAACCCGATCCCCTAGCCGCCTCCGCCCAAAGCTTCACCGAGCCAACCACCCATGGCCAGCGCGCTTCCCCCAGCGCCCCCCTCTTCTTCCCCTTCCGCCTCCTGCTTCACCAACTCGAAAATATGCACCCCCTCACATCTCCGTTCAATGTAAGCCTTTATTTCCTTCATTTAGCTTTGTTTCATCATTTTCTTTTTAGTTGTTTGTTTCTAAATAAGGTAATTAGTTTATAAAAGAAAATAGGATTTTTAGTTATATAAAAGTTAGATTTTTATGATGTAAAAAGATTATATTTGTATGATGTAAAAAGATTGTATTTGTATGATGTAAAAAGATTATATTTTTATGATGTAAAAAGATCATATTTTTATGATGTTAAAGACTATATTTTTAAAACGTAAAAGGTAAGATTTTTAAAGCATTGTAAAGAAATAATTCTTATCATATGAATGGGAAATAAAAATATGATTTTTAGTGGAGTAAAAAATACGATTTTTATATTATATAGATAGTCAAAATTTGATCTTTATATATGTAGAGAAATAAAAATCTGATCTTCCTTATATGTATGTTGAAATAAAAATGGGATTTTTTTATATAGCGATGAAATAAAAACTCGATCTTTATATAAGAAGTAGGAATATAAAAAATATAATTTTTATATAGAATGAAGCGTCGAAAATGTATATAAAGTAGAAACAAAAATATGATTTTTATTTATTGAAATGAAGCAATAAAAATATAATTTTTATTGTGAACAACGTGAAAAGAACTGCATTGGAATTTCAAATAGATCCAGACGGTTCAGCAGTTCAGAAGCAAAGCACGGCGGAGTGGAACCCTCGGTGAGCCTCACTTTTAAATTTATTTCTAGTTAAAATATATACTAGGATGCAGGCGGTGTTTAGTAGCACCCGACACCCGTCGTCCACAGACCATGGACAACTTGTATGCTTGTTTGTTTGATTTTGCTGTGTAGTTGATTGTGTGATGTGATGTGAAATGAAAAAAAAAATTATATAGTTAAAATATTTTATAGTTGAAAATAGAATTTTTAACATGTATTCCAAATGAAATAAAAATAAACAAATCGGACGATTTGTTTATATACACACATTTGACTGAGATTGATTGGGACGATAAATTTCACACATCGCCCAACTGCACAAATAAAATCTGTGTTTAATTGTTTGAAAACCCCACACGGGTATTGAGGTGATATATGACATACACTAAACCCAATAACTAGTTGTATGTCGATCGATTGATTGACAGACCGTTATAAGCATTGAATATTTATATTTGATGCTTATACAGTGTAGAATGTACTTTGGATGATGGTTGATTATTTGTCATTGTTGATATATACATGCGTTGTATGGAAATCCATAGAAACAAAATCGATTGGGCCTCATTCCAGTTTTGAAAAAGAAATATTTGAAATAGAATATTTGAAAATAGAAATATATGAAGCCGTGTTCATTAGATTGACGCCATTTTGATGCAAACGATATTTATATCGATTATATTCAGTTTTATAATGAATATTGAAAAGTGATTCCAAAATCAAATATTTTGAAAATGAATTCGAATCGAACTGAAATTGAATGAAAATCAATTTGAAATGAATTCGAATTGAAATTAAATAGAATGGAAATTGAATAGAATTGAATTCGGATTGAAATTGAATAGATATGAATTCGAATTGAAATTGAATTGAATTGATAACGAACTGAAATTGAATTAAAAATCGATTTAAATTGAAATCAATTTGAAATGAATTTAAAACGAATTTGTAAGAAAAAAATTCAATTTTGATTTGAATTTGAAATGAAGTTGAAATCGTTTCAAAAACAAATTTAAAACGATTTATAAAATACGTTTTAAAAGAAAATCGATGAAATATATATAATATATATTATATATATATAATGGCCTGAATAGAACGCGCCGCGCTGCGGTAGTTCGCGAATTTCGACCATTGACTTCGAATGGATATTGCGGGAGATCCGACCGCCGGATTCTCCTAAAACCAGAATCGTTGGGTTCGCATCGAAAAGGGCTTTCTAAGAATGTTAGAGATTTGAAATCTAACGGTTGGATTTGGAATTATGTCCAAATCAAATTCGGAAAAGGTCGCTGTAAGTGCAGTTCGATGCCCGTTGATGGAAATCGACTGTACGGGCCTTTTTACAATTACTAAAAATAGTAATAATTTGTGTAAAATCATAAGAAATGATTTGTGAAGAATTGGGATGAAAAAAAAAATCCATATCTGAAAAGATAAAAATAGTTTTCTTATCAAAATGAACTAGTTTTGAACTAGAATTATAATTCTATTTATTTTTAAAATAAATAAAGTGGATTTGAAAATAACCAGAATTTCCAATAATTGAATTGGAATGGGTTTGAATCGAAATTGTCTTTGGAATATTTTGATGTTGGATTTCGTGATGATACAGATATTGTTATGGGAATTTGAAAGATATATTTATATCGTTATTTCCAATACGATATTTGTTGGTCGTAGAATTTGATATTGAATATAAGCCGATATATTTTCTATTCAGAGCCTTATATTTAACATCAAATGTGATTTGGGTTAGTCGTGAATGGTGTCTTCATTAATACTGTTCTTAAACCCAGTTGAGAAAAAAGATTAAATCTTTTTATTTAGATTTAATGAAGTGTACCAATTAAAGGGTATTTAATTGGAATTGAATTTTAATTGATTTTTGGGTTTATCGTGAACGGTGTTTTAAATAACACTTGTTCTTTAACCCGATAATGAATTGAATGTGATTTTGGGTTTATAGTGAACCGTGTTTTAAATGACATTAGTTCTTTAACCTAGTTAAACAAAGGATATTGATTTCTGTAAAGATTAAAACTAAGTGGAATTTTAATGAATCTTTAATTAGATTTAAATCATCGAGAATGGAGTATCACCAGTTTTGCTCTAGGCGATAGTTAAATCTTTAATTAGATTTGAATGTGAAATGGTAATTGAATTTACCGATAACACCGTGGTGTTAGATATGAAGTATGACCAGTTTTACTTTATGGGAGGAATAGGTTGGGATTGGGAAATAAAATAAATGATTACTTCAGTGTGGTTCGCTAATCCCGACTAGTTTGAATTGATATTCAAAGAAGATTAAAGAATAAATTTAAAGAATTTATCTTTGATAAAATTAATGGGAACATTTCCCAAAGTATAAGAATATTTGAATAAAAGAATATTCTGAATTGGAATGAGGCGTATGTTGTGTTTGTGTAACACTTGTTTAATATATACGTGAGTTATTCAGAAAGACCAGGTTTATCCCATTCTGAATAACTGATTCGACGTGGTGTCGAAGATGAAGACGGTGGTTGAAGACCGGAGGTCTTCACGTTGTTTGGATAATTACTGATGATCTTGATTGGGTCGTACACCCAAGAGGAGGGAATCAGTTGGTGATCGTCCAGACGTATTTGGAGATCGATGGATATGCGAGGTACAAGGTGCCTCCGGTTTCGTTCAGACCCAGAACGGACTAGTAAATGGACTGTGTGTCTGACATTGGATATCATTCTGTGTGATTGATGGATATCGGTTGCATGGAGCGGTTTGCCTGTGTGGCATGCTAAGATACAAATGATCAAGGCTTCTGTTAAAAAGCAAAGTCATGTGGTGGATGATCAAAGCACAGCCTGTGTGGCATAGCTTTGTGTAACGTTGATTCGCGAGCCTCACACCCCGGTTGTGAACCGAAAACGGGAGATGGACCTCAGGGAGGACATGCGTTTCTTTCTAGTTAGAAGTGGCGTCAGTGGTTTTACATGCCCTGATGAGTTTGACTTATGTGGTTGTTGTTGTTGCGAGGCGCCTCAGATATATCGGTGATTATGTGAAGCCGATGGAGTCATTCGTTGGCTCATTTACGCCCCAAAGGGAGGGGAAACGTAGTGTTCAGGCATAATAATCCACATCGGTGGACTGGCCCTGACGATCCAAAGCTTGTCTACGCGCTTGCCTGAGGCTCGGGCTAGAGAGTCTCAAATCGATAGAGGACTATCTTTTGCCTCGGTTCGCAGATGGAAATCCAACTTCCAATACGTGACGTTTCGATTTTAGTTGTTATCCTATATATGGCGACATAGTGGGATGGGGCGCTTATGCCGTCTATGATTAATACTTATGATTTGAAGTTGTTTTATACAGTATGCACTTATAATAGTGTCAAACGATTTGTTTTAAATGTATCAAGCATTCTTGGCTATTATAAGGTAAAAACCCTGTCCTCCGGCTTGCGTTGCGTTGTGTGATGGGACCTGGGTCTTATAATAGCTTCATTGTTCTTTATTTAGCATTGCGCTGTTGTTTTATGCACTGGTATTCTTGGGAGGAAACCCGTTCCGTGATATACGGCGTGGTCCCTTGATTTACCTAACTTTAAAATAAAGATTAATAACTGTTTTAGTTCTCACACCAGTCACATGACTGACCTGGAGTTTATTGTTTTAACCTAAACTCTGGGTGCCCCTATTTTCCGCACGGGCAGCTAGTAATTTTGGTTTTGCAGATTTATATTCGTAGGATCCTGGTTTATAGCTGGAATGATATCCAGAAAGCTTTGTATCTGTATATCTCCTTCGGTTGTGTATTGTATTATTTTTCGCTGCTAATTTATTGTAATCTCTGATATTTGGTAAATGTATATTATTTGTTTATACTCTCTATATTCTTGTATTCTGGTGAATTGTTGTAATTAACAATGAAATGTTCTTCTTTCTGCATTCTTTTGTGTGTTGTTCTCAAAGTATCCGCTCTTTCCTTCACGGGAAGTTACGGGTTATTTCAGGTGGTATCAGAGCTTTGGTTTACAAAGCTCAGAGAACAAGACACGTTAGAACCAAACGAAAGAATTCATCATAGATTGGATTAGTAATATCCAATAAGAATGACTCGTTAGAGATGGGATCAGTAGTATCCTAGAACGAGTGTGAAGAGTATATATTTGAAATGAAAACAAATTTTTGTTTTTAAAATTTAAATCAATTATTCGTATTTGATTATTTATTTTATATTGAATTTGGACAATCTAATATATATAAAGATTTTGCATATACGCCTTGCAAACGTGTATTCGAAGTTTTAATGTGCTGGATAGTTATAGAATCACACTCTAGTTGCCCGGGGATAATTCTGGTGACGGGGCACCATCGCCAGTATTTATTTTCGAGTTTCGAAAGTGAGATTTCTATATATTTCCAATTGACTGGTGTGAGAACCAAAATTAGATAGGGCCTATTGTTGTGATTTGGCATCAAAAATCTGATTTTTTGACTATGTATCAAAGTTATGAATTTCAAAAGATAATCAACTAATTGATTGATGGTTGTGTTGTTAATTATTGGTTGATTAATTAAAATTTGGACCCTATAGCCAAATTGATCAAATAATGAGTTATGTTGAAAATTAGTCGCTTGTGCATGCATATACATGTACTTACAGTGAACAGGTCATAGCAAGGAGGCTAGAGTAGAAGAATAAAATTGTTTGCCCGACAAATAGGTACATGTTTACCATAATTTACTGTTTTGTTTGGGTGATGATGATTTTGTGAGCCGATTGGCTTTTTTTCTTTTTCTTTTGGATTGAAGAAGGCCATGGGGGACTATATGAAATATCCCGAAGTCCCCGGTGCTGGGGAGGTTATGGCAAAAAAATTCGGAAATTTGGGGTGTTAGCCAAATTTTTTGAAAAATTTGAAAAGTTCTTAGAAACTGAAAAGTTGAAGAACATAAGCCGTAAAGAAAATAATGAAAGTTGAGTTGATTTGTGAAACAACTTTCGGCTTCATTCCTTTTCAGGGACGAAAATTTTTAAGTGGGGGAGATTGTAATAACCCGGAAATCCGAGCCAATTTAAAAATTTTATTTTGGCAATTTTAGTGAATTTTGAATAATTAAAATGAATTATTTTAAATAATAACGACGAAAAATTTATTTTGAATAGGATTAGAACGTATATATTTATATATGTCGTCGTTAGAATATATATATTTATTTATAAATATAAAAGGAATTGAAAATGGCGCGGTAGTTCGATAATTCGATTTCAAAATTCAAATGACTATCGGATTCAAAATAAACCGAATTTTAACGAAACCAAAAATATTTAAATCTAATTGAGAATATCTTCCCAACGAATCCGAAAAATCAAAATTTAATAGCGGGGATAAAAAGTTATGTCCAGTTGAAAATTCAGAATAGTCGCTATGGAATTTCGGCCCTTGAAAGTGGCCATTTTGCAAACGACCTCGGTTTTTGACGAAACCACTTTTGTTGGATCCGCGATGTCAAATTATTGCTAGGTTTCAAATTTCATAATTTTTCGAATCAATATGTGAGCGTGGTAAAGGAAAACGCATTTGATCAGTTTCAGTTGATTTTAATCGACTGGAAAATGGCCATTTTTCAAACATTCTCAGAATTTGACGAAATCAGTTTTGTTAGGACCGTATCGTCAATACGAAGCTAGAAAATATTTTTTGGGAATTTTTAGAGTTCGTATGTGACCCCAGTGAATTGAAATGTGCGTTCAAATTCAATATATAGAGTTATATTTTGATTTTGATGAAAACTGATCGAAACGATCGAATCAGCTTGCGATAAATATCCCATTGTGTTCAGAATGGGGGTAATTAGCTATGGACGACAGTCATTGGGCATTGATTGGAGTTCGAATTAAAAAGTCAAATTTTTAAATTTAAAAATAAATAAATATATATATAAATACTATATAATCTCTTGCCCCCCTCTAAACCTAAACCAGTTCGAAATAAAAGAAAAAAAATTGCTCACGTCGATGATCGAACTCGCCCCCATCGGCACCGTTTGCCGCCCCTTCCCACCGCCTCTCTCCTTCTTCCCCTAGCCCCCTGCGATCGTACCAAAGCCCAAAACCCGATCCCCTAGCCGCCTCTGCCCAAAGCTTCACTGAGCCGACCACCCATGGCCAGCGCGCTTCCCCCAGCGGCACCCCCTCCTCTTCTTCCTCCGCCGCCTCCTGCTTCACCAACTCGAAAATCCGCACCCCCTCCTCTCCGTTCAATGTAAGCCTTTATTTCCTTCATTTAGCTTTGTTTCATCATTTTCTTTTTAGTTGTTTGTTTCTAACTAAGGTAATTAGTTTATAAAAGAAAATAGGATTTTTATTTATTTAAAAGTTAGATTTTTATGATGTTAATAGATTATATTTGTATGATGTAAAAAGATTATATTTTTATGTTGTAAAAAGATTACATTTTTATGATGTTAAAGTCTATATTTTTAAAATGTAAAAGGTAAGATTTTTAAAGCATTGTAAAGAAATAATTCTTATCATATGAATGGGAAATAAAAATATGATTTTTGGTGGAGTAAAAAATACGATTTTTATATTATATAGATAGTCAAAATTTGATCTTTAGATATGTAGCGAAATAAAAATCTGATCTTTCTTATATATATGTTGAAATAAAAATGGGATTTTTTTTATATAGCGATGAAATAAAAATTCGATCTTTATATAAGAGGTAGGAATATAAAAATATAATTTTTATATAGAATGAAGCGTCGAAAATGTATATAAAGTAGAAACAAAATTATGATTTTTATTTGTTGAAATGAAGCAATAAAAATATAATTTTTATTGTGAACGGCGTGAAAAGAACTGCATTGGAATTTCAAATAGATCCAGACGGTTCAGTAGTTCAGAAGCAAAGCACGGCGGAGTGGAACCCTCGGTGAGAACTCCTCGCTTTTAAATTTATTTCTAGTTAAAATATATACTAGGATGCAGACGGTGTTTAGTAGCACCCGACACCCGTCGTCCACAGACCATGGACGGCTTGTATGCTTGTTTGTTTGATTTTGTTGTGTAGTTGATTGTGTGATGTGATGTGAAATGAAAATAAAATATTTATATAGTTAAAATGTTTTATAGTTGAAAATAGAATTTTTAACGTGTATTCAAAATGAAATAAAAATAAACAAATCGGACGATTTGTTTATATACACACATTTGACTGAGATTGATTGGGACGATAAATTTCACACATCGCCCAACTGCACAAATAAAATCTGTGTTTGATTGTTTGAAAACCCCACACGGGTATTGGGGTGATATATGACATACACTAATCCCAATAATTAGTTGTATGTCGATTGATTGATTGACAGACTGTTATAAGTGTTGAATATTTATATTTGATGCTTATACTGTGTAGAATGCACTTTGGATGATGGTTGATTATTTGTCATTGTTGATATATACATGCGTTGTATGGAAATCCATAGAAATAAAATCTATGGTGTAATGTCCCGTATTTTCTGACCTTTTGTTTCAAATGTTTTATTTATTTAAAATATTGATTTGAATTTAAATGATGGGATTTGACCATTTTTAACTGAATATTTAAATTATATTGATAATATAATAATATTTTATTTTAGGGATATTGGGAAAATGTTGAATTTACTGTATAATGTGAACGAGCGATTTAAAGTGGTTTAAATATGGTTTATATAAATATATTCGTTATTAAAACGACGTTAGAACGTTTAATTTATAATTATATTATAAAACGAACTAGAAATGGCGCGGTATTTTGTAAATTTCGTTCTGAACTTTAAACTGAGTATACAGAACTCGTTTTGAGTTGAAATTTTGTGAAACCAGAAACGTTGGAATCGATTTGATTATAATTTTCATATGAAAGAGAAAAATCGAGATTTCATGTTATAATTTGTAAGTTATGTCCAGTTCAAATTTTGAACTAGTCGCTGTGAAAATCAATTTTAAATTTTAACGTTTATTTAATATATTTAAAAAGGGTTTTAATATAATTGGGACACCGGTTAACCCAAAAATGTTAATATTGAATTATAATTTCCTATTTAGTTGAATTTTATTATTTATTTTATTTCGGGATAAACTTGGAGAAAAATCCGTTATAGCTAAACGAAAAATATAAATCGATACATTTGCCGCTTATACCTGAAATAGAAAATTAAAAGAATGGATTAGTAAAGCAAACTAAGCTAGTATTTTCTAGCTAATTATAATGTTCAAATTGTTTGTCAATCATCATATCATAGTTATGGGAACTAATCACAAAGTAGAGTCATAGTATTTAGACAACCGAGATTGGAAATTCAACGTAACCATGAAATTAGAGGCGTACATATGGTAATCAATATTATCAGATTTGATATGTGATTCAAGTTTCTAAACTTCTACTTGTATTATTATCAACTGTTGTACTGCTGATCAATATTATCAGTGTACTGCCGAAAATTACCATGTTTATGTGATCAAAAGCTGGTACAAAAAAAAACAAAAAACAATGCCTTTATGCAACCATTGCTGCATGACTTTACTAATTACTAACACCATTTAAGAACATCTTTAAGGGAATACGTAGATGGCAATATTGCTGCAAATGAGATTGAAAATATCTTTACATATATATTTTACAGACCAAATCTCGTATACAAAATTCACTGCCGAACTGTTTTAATAGAATAATATATATATATATATATATATATATATATATACACACATGTAAAATCCTATCCTAAATCCACAAAGATCTCTGCTGTCCATCATGTGATTTCAACAACTCCTCCATCAGTAAAAGCAACCTGGAAAAATGAAGATACAACTATAAATAGCTAGAATATTTATATAGATATATATAAAGTGAAAGATTTCAAATGAAGAAATACCACATGTAAACATTAAATGCACAATTAAAGCCAACAGAACCGTACACAAATCAATCCTAAAGAAAACAAATAATATATATATTTATACATCAAATAAACAGTGAGTATATTTGTATGTATGGTCGAAATCTCAAGAACAAATCCACACTAAGATTTGTTCGGCCATACAAGTAATGCAGAATGTACGGTTATAGATCAAATCTTCAACTGAAATAACAATTCAAATAGCTGCCAGAAATAGCTAACAGCTAAAATACTATCTAAAATTTTCTGAATTGAACAACCAAGTCATAGCTTATGGAACCTATACATCTAGATCAACCTAGGTTACCAGACAACAGTACTCGAAATCGGTACATAAGATGCTATAATTTCTGGGAAATTTTCCACCGCAAACCCTATAGTGATAAGTCCCCATCACTAAGTACCACTGTTTGAACACATAGCACAACTGTAACAAAAGGGAATAACACCTAAAAATCTAAACACAACTAACCTAGGATGTTACAATTCGATCATTCACTAGTAGGGGTTTTGACAGTAGAATTCGTGAATCCTTTGTAGTAGTCGCGTGGAGCTGGGCTTGATTCGAATGGAAGGGAAATCGAATGGAGCGAATGAGGGAGGGGGCGAACGAGTCTTCAACGAGAGGATCACCGGTTGATTTTTCAGAGAAGGGAGGAAAGAGGATCGGATGAACAACAGGGTAGGGTTTTCTGAAATTAGAGGCAGTGGAAATTTGTGAAGAGGGAGAGTGGGATCCGACGTTTTATCTATTTAAGGGGGTGCGGGCCGTTCATGGGCTGGGCCGAAAAAATGTAAGACTTATATATTAATTAAATCTAAGTTTTATTTAATTTAAAGGTTTATATAACTTAGAATATTAATTTAAAATGCAAACGTGGTCAGAATTCGATGAAATGAAAAACACTAGAACCGTGAAGACAGGTACTACGTGATGGAAGGGAACTGAGCAGGGCAGGCAGCAGCTAGATTTTTCAGATAAATGAAACGTCGTTTAATTCAACTGAAAACAAGCTGATTTATCCACAAATCAAATTCAAGGTGAGTTAAACTCACTCGGTTTCTCCCCACTTATATTTTTATAAGTTGGGTTTTTATTTTTGTGTGCTATGGTTGCTAATGATTGACTGGTTGTTGATATATATATTGTTTGAACTGACGAAATTAAGCGTCGTTTAATTTCAGTGAAACCCATATCGTTATTTTTAACGATGGGTCCCAGTCAAGGTAGTTCACCTTACTGACCACGTTTATAAAATAAACGTGATTCATTTAAATGGATTGTTTGAACTGTCATGTTTGTGTGAAATAAATTTGGTATTGACCGTTATGGGACCATTATCTATTTAAGTTGAATTGGTTGATCGGATGGTTCATCTAGTTATTGAATATCAACCTGAAATTCAATATTTGTTTGGTTTAAACCAATGGGTGCGATTGGTTGATTGATTGGCAGTACATGGCCTATGGGTTAACCGTTTTATAAATATCGTTATACCGTCAGGTAAATCGACAAATTTAAGTTATAAAATATATTTTTAACTAAGGATAGATTTTTAAATTTATTATTTGAATAGAAGTTGTAAAAAGAGAATAAATATTTATTATTTATGAATTGAATTTACAATTGGTTTTTAAATGATTTTATAAAGGAGCTTTCTGATGTTTATCAGATTTCGAGCAGAACTTTATTTAAATTTGAAAAATCGCTTTTGAGAGATAAATAAAAAGGGAATTCTAAGCAGGAAAGTGATAATAAAAGGTTTATATTAAACCATGATTTATAAACGAAGTTTATGAAAAGGAAATGAGGTATAATAAATGTTACTTAATAAGGGAATTAAGTAGAATTTATGAAATAAGGCTTTAAGCGAAAGGCTTAAAGGTGAAGGTGGTAAAGGGTAAGTAATAGGGTTTTACAAAAAAAAAATTCCAAGTTAGTAAAGGGTATCGGTTAGAGAAATAAAAGAGAATGTGATATTTTATAAATGATTTTCCTAATCAATGAATTAAGAATGGTGGTTATACTCGAGCTGGAAGATTCAAAAGATAAGAAGGTAAATGAGGTGGAATTGATATTAAAATAAGTTCGGTTTTTGAATTACAACTAACGTCTATCTAAAGATAAGACCGTTGTTGATCAAGGTCTGAGATGTAAATAAATACCCCAACTTGAACGACCTCGGGATTTTCTGAGGATGATATTAGTGTGTAATGGAAAAGTTAAATTGGTATTTCCAAGGTTAAAAGAGATTGGAAAAGTAAAGTTTTGAGAATAATTTATACTAAGAGAATAATAGTTGGTTAGGTTCAAGTGATAAAGTAAAGAACGAATGTCTGACAGAGTATTTCCAAAGGGATCACGTACGTTAATTTCTTCAAACGTATCATAGTTGCGTCGCTCCCGAACAGGGTATTTTTGTGGAATGTCAATTAGTGATATCCGGCGGATCTAATGATGTGATTCAAAGTAAATGGTGTGCTATCAGAAAAGAAATTCAGGCATCAAGTCTCATCAACCGGGGGATGACAAAAATCGGGCAGGCAGCATGGCTATGTGGGTCGCTCCCATTAGGGTGTATAATCACCTATCTAGAGAAATTCCATTTGCTACTTAGATCTATTTCGATGTTGTCCCTTTTCGGGAAATGGTGGTTTGAGTCCAACCGTTGGTGATATACATTCGATACACTCAAGCGAAATGAGTGGTCGGTCATGTGTGGGCCGGGTTGCAAGAAATTCTTGTTGAACCCAGTGTATTCGTCTCTAGAGATACACGATCGGTAGGTGGTCCCATACCTTCTCAGAGTTGGAATCCAATCTCCAATAAGCGCATGCGGTTTTGATTGTATACTATATATGTGGAGCGTGAGATGCAAGCGTTCCACTAGATTATTATTTACTTGTATTTAGACATTATTATAATATCAGAAAAGATATTGATTTCAAAGATGTTTTGGGTTAACGTAAGGTAAAAACCGTCCATGTTTATGTGTGGATTTGGTCTTACGATTATCCTTTTCTTTTGAAAAGATTTTGAACTTAAAAATCATGGTTGGATGATTTACCCTTAATACTGTGCGAGTTTAGCTCACTCTGGTTCACCAGACTGACGTGGTATTTTGTAAATGCTCGGGTTAGCCCGGGGTGTACAGGTTCAGGTTATCGAATGTTGTGAAGAGACGGGCTGGAAGAGTTCAGACGTATGATATTATTTCGCTGTGTTGTATATGGGACAGATTATTATAATTGTCCAGATGTGTTCATGTACTCTGATATTGTAAGTTATTTAAAGCTCTCAATAAAGATTTATTTCTATATTATATTTGTTCCGCTGCGATTTGAGACTCTGTGTCATGTTGATTTTTCTTCTTCTATTCTTATATTTCTTTCTTTCTTATCTCACCCTCTAATTTCTTTCTAATAACGTCTAGTGTTTTCGGTGATTGGAAGGTCGGCATGAGTTATTGTAATAACCCGGAAATCTAGGCCAGTTTAAAATTTTTATTTTGGCAATTTTAGCGAATTTTGATTATTTAAAATGAATTATTTTAAATAATATCAACGAGAAATTTATTTTGAATATAATTCGAACGTATATATTCGTTTGAATCGACGATAGAATATAAATAATTATTTATAATTATAAAAGGAATTGAAAATGGCGCGGTAGTTCGATAATTCGATTTCAAACTTCAAATGAATGTACCGGGGGCAAAATAAACCAGATTTTAGTGAAACCGAAAATATTTGAATCTAATTGAGAATATCTTTCCAATGAATCCGAAAAATCAAAATTTCATAACGGGAATCAAAAGATATGACCAAATGAATTTTCAGAATAGTCGCTATGGAATTCTAGCCCTTAAAAATAGCCATTTTGCAAACGACCTCGGATTTCGACGAAACCACTTTTGTTGGAACCGTGATGTCAAGTTATTACTAGATTCCAAAATTCGTAATTTTTCGAATCAATATGTGAGTGTGGCAAAAGAAAACGTGTTTGACCAGTTTTAGTTGATTTTAATCGACTGGAAATTGGCCATTTTTCAAACGGTCTCAGAATTTGACGAAACTAGCTTTGTTAGGACCGTATCGTCAATACAAAGCTAGAAAATATTTTTTGGGAATTTTTCTAGTTAGTATGTGGCCCTAGTAAATGGAAATGCGCATTCAAATTCAATATATAGAGTTATATGTTGATTTTGATGAAAACCGATCGAAACAATCGAATCAGCTTGCGATACATATCCCATTGTGTTCGGAATAGGGGTAATTAGCCAGGGGCGACAATCGTTGGGTCTCGATTGGAGTTCGAATAGAAAGTCAATTTATTTGGGAAAGTTAAAATAAAATAATTATAAAATTATAAAACCCTTACCCTCTCTTCCTCCTTCCTTCCAATCGGTCAACGCCGAAACAAATTAAAAAAAGAAAAAAAAAACGAAGCACCGAATCTCGCGCTCCAAACTGCCGCTCCACCGCGTGTCGCCACCGCTGGAGCATGGCGCGCCCTCCTCCGTCGATCTCCCCTACCCCGTCCCCCTTGACCGCGAAAACCGAGCCCTTCCCAATCCCTAGCCCCAAACTACCACCGTACTACCCCAAACCGCCCCCGCACCTCTCCTAGCCGACCACCATCAGACCGGCGCCGGCCTGATGACCCTCCACCGCCTGCAGCTCCGGCACGAGCCATATCAGCGCCCCCCTGATCCAGAAACAGACGTTGAACCCCTTCCTCCTGATTAAAAATGTAAGTGCTTTATTTAATTATCTTCAAATATTTAATGTCTTTAGGATAGAAAACCCATGTTTTTTTTAAAGGAAATGTAAAAGAAATGAATTTCATTTATGATGTTCTCATATAAAGGAAGGACTTTATTTATATAAAATATAAAGAAATGGTTTTTATTTATATATATGATACACAAAGATTTGAACTTTAGTTATAAAAAGATTTGATTTTTAGTAAGTGAAAAGGTAGGATTTTTATATAGTTAATCAAAGTGAAAAGGTAGGATTTTTATATAGTTAATCAAAGTGAAAAGGTTGGATTTTTATATAGTGAGAAGTATAAAAATAGAATTTTTATCTATATAGTAGCGGTGTAAAAATAGAATTTTTATCTATATAGTAGCGGTATAAAAAATAGAATTTTTACATACATAGCTACAATATAAAAATGTGATTTTTTATATATGTAGTGGCAACGGACAACGAAATTGACAAAAGACGAAAATGTGAAGATTTCCTACATATGAAGTGTCGTGGAGTTGGGATAGCTTTGGTGAGAACTTCTCACTTGTAATTTATTTCTAGTTAAAATATATACTAGGATGCAGACGGTGTTTAGTAGCACCCGACACCCGTCGTCCACAGACCATGGACGGCTTGTATGCTTGTTTGTTTGATTTGATGTGTAGTTGATTGTGTGATGTGATGTGAAACAAAATAAAATATTTATATAGTTAAAAATATTTTATAGTTGAAAATAGAATTTTTAACGTGTATTTAAAATGAAATAAATATAAACAGATTGGACGATTTGTTTATATACACACATTTGACTGATATTGATTGGGACGATAAATTTTACACATCGCCCAACTGCACAAATAAAATCTGTATATGATTGTTTGAAACCCCACACGGGTATTGGGATGATATATGACATACACTAGTCCTAATAATTAGCTGTATGTCTATCGATTGATTGACAGACTGTCATAAGCGTTAAATATTTATATTTGATGCCTATACAGTGTAGAATGCACTCTGGATGATGGTTGATTATTTATCGTTGTTATTTTATACATGTGTTGTAGAAAATCCATATAATTAACATTATATGGTAATTGATTGGGCCTCATTCTAGTTTCGAATAGAAATATTTGAAAAGAAATATTTGAATAGAAATATTTGAAATAGAATATTTGAAAATAGAAATATATGAAGCCGTGTTGATTAGATTGACGCCATTTTGACGTGAACGATATTTATATCGATTTTATTCATTTTTCAATGAATATTGAAATAATTGAAATTCAAATTATATTGAATAGAATTGAAATCCGAATTAAATTGAATAGAATTGAAATCCGAATTAAATTGAATAGAATTGAAATTCGAATTAAATTGAGATTGAATTCAAATCGATTTGAAATGAATTTAAAACAAATTTATATTGGAATATTCAATTTTGATTTGAAATTGAATTTGAAGTTGAAACCATTTTGAAAAATGAATTTAAAACGATTTATAAAGTACGTTCAAAAAGGAAATCGACGAAGTATATATTATATATATTATATATATATAATAAAATGGCCTGAATAGAACGCGCCGCGCTGCGGTAGTTCGTGAATTTCGACCATTGACTTCAAACGGATATTGTGGGAGATTCGACCGTCGGATTCTCCTAAAACCGGAACCGTTGGGTTTGTATCGAAAAGAGCTTTCTAAAAAATATTAGAAATTTAACAGTTGGATTTGGAATTATGTCCAAATCAAATTTGGAAAAGGTCGCTATAAGTGCAGTTCGATGGCCGTTGATGGAAATCGACTGTACGGGCCTTGATAAAATTATTAAAAATAGTAATAATTTGTGTAAAATCATAAGAAATGATTTGGGAAGAATCGGGATGAAAAACTGCATATTTGAAAAGATAAAAATAGAATTTTATCGAAATGAACTAGTTTTGAACTAGAATAGTAATTTATTTATTTTTTGAAATGGTTTTGAAAATAACCAGAATTTCCAATAATTGAATTGGAATAGATTTGAATCGAAATTGTCTTCGGAATATTTCGATGTTGGATTTCGTGATGATACAAATATTGTTATGGGAATTTGAAAGATATATTTATATCGTTATTTCCAATACAATATTTGTTGGTCGTAGAATTTGATATTGAATATAAGCCGATATATTTTCTATTCAGAGCCTTGTATTTAATAACAAATGTGATTTGGGTTTGTCGTGAATGGTGTCTTCATTAACACTGTTCTTGAACCCAGTTGAGAAAAAGATTAAATCTTTTTATTTAGATTTAATGAAGTGTACCAATTAAATGATATTTAATTGGAATTGAATTGGTATTGATTTTTGGGTTTATCGTGAACAGTGTTTTAAATAACACTTGTTCTTTAACCCGATAATTAATGGAATGTGATTTTGGGTTGTCGTGAACGGTATCTTCAAAAATACTGTTCTTAGACCCAAAGGAGTTAAGAAAATCAGAAACTAATCGGAGATTAGTTTAGTTGAATGGTTTCTGGGGTATTGATCTGATGTTGGTTTCAGCCTTCGGGGTTAATACTTAGGGAATTGCATACTTGCTAATTTACGGTTAGGGACCAATTGAAATGTAATGTGATTTTGGGTTTATCGTAAACCGTGTTTTAAATGACACTGATTCTTTAACCCAGTTGAAGATTAAAACTAAGTGGAGTTTTAATGAATCTTTAATTAGATTGAAAAGATCGAGAATGGAGTATCACCAGTTTTGCTCCAGGCGATAGTTAAATCTTTAATTAGATTTAAACGTGAAATGGTAATTGAATTTGCCGATAACACCGTGGTGTTAGATATGAAGTATAACCAATTTTACTTCATGGGATGAATAGGTCGGGATTGGGAAATTAAAACAAATGATTACTTCGGTAGGGTTCGTTAATCCCGACTAGTTGGAATTGACATTCAAAAGTAGATCAAAGAATAAATTTAAAGGATTTATCTTTGATAAAATTAATGGGAACCTTTCCCTATGAATGTGAAATTTAGAAACTAACTGTCGGTTAGCTAAGCAGAATGGTTTTCTGGATATTGATCTGATGTTGGTTTCGGCCTTCGGGGTTAATATTTGGGGAATTATTCTCTTGTTAATTTACGGTTAGTGACTGATGAATTGAAATGAGGCGTATGTTGTGTTTGTGTAACACTTGTTTATAATATACGCGAGTTATTCGGAAAGACCGGGCTTATCCCATTCTGAATAACTGATACGGCGATAAGTCGAAGATGAAGACGGTGGTCGAAGACCGGAGGTCTTCACGTTGTTTGGATAATTACTGATGATCTTGATTGGGCCGCACACCCAAGAGGAGGGAATCAGCTAGTGATCGTCCAGACGTACTTGGAGATCGATGGATATGTGGGGTACTAGGTGCCTCCGGTTTCGTTCAGACCCAGGACGAACTTGTAAATGGACTGTGTGTCTGACATTGGATTTTAGTCTGTGTGATTGATTTCTATTAAATATATATCTATTTGGCAGCGGAGAATTTATTCTCTTGCTTAACGCCCTTCTCTGAGACGTACGAGCTCAGGGGTTATATATTGATGGATATCAAACGCATGGAGTGAGTTGCCTGTGTGGCACGCCTAAGTGGCAATTGATCAAGGCTTCTGTTGAAAAGAAAAGTCTTGTGGTGATGATCAAAGCACAACCTGTGTGGCACAGCTTTGTGTAACATGAATTTGCGAGCCTCGCACCCTGGTTGTGAACCAGAAACTGGTAAGGACGTCAGGGAGGGCATGCATTTCTTTCTAGCTAGAAGTGGCGTCAGTGGTTTTACATGCCCTGACGAGTTTGACTTATGTGGCTGTTGCTGTTGCGAGGCGCCTCGGTTATATTGGTCGATCCGGGACCGATGGAGTCATTCTTTGGCTCATTGACACCCCATAGGGTAGGGAAACGCAGTGTTCAGACATTTTAATCCACATCGGTGGACCGACCCTGAGGATCCAAAGGCTTGCCTGAGACATGGGCTAGATTGTCTCAAATTCGGTAGAGGACGATCCCTTGCCTCGGTTCACAGACGGAAATCCAACTTCCAAATACGTGACATTTGCGGTTTTGATTGTAGAGCCTAGTATGGCGACATGATATATGGTACCCATGCCGTGTATGATTGATATTTATGATTTGAAGTTGTTTTATACACTGTGCACATATAATAGTATCAAATGATTTGTTTTAAACGTACTAACCATGTTTGGCTATTATAAGGGAAAACCCTATCCCCCGGCTTGTGTTGCATTGTGTGATAGGACCTGGGTCTTATAATAGCTTCATTTTTCTTTATTAAGCATTGCGCTATTTGTTTTATGCACTGGTATTCTTGGGAGGAAACCCGTTCCGTGTTATACGGCGCGGTCACTTGATTTACCTAACTTTAAAAATAAAGACTAATAACTGTTTTAGTTCTCACACGTGTCCCATGACTGACCTGGAGTTTATTGTTTTATCCTAAACTCTGGGTGCTCTTATTTTGACACGGGCAGCTAGTAGTTTTGGTTTTGCATATTTATATTCACAGGATCCTGGTTTACAGCTGGAATGATATCCGGAAAGCTTTTTATCCGTATATCTCTTCTAATTGTGTATTGTATTATTTTCCGCTGCTATGTAATGTATTGTAATCTCTGATATTTCTGTGTAATATTGATTTGTTTATACTCTGTATATTCTTGTAATCTGATGAATTGTTGTAATATACAATGAAATGTTCTTCCGTCTGCGTTCTATTTTGTCGTATTCTCGAAACAATCAGGCGTTTCGAACGGTCTGGGTCGGTTTAGCGATTGATTCGGATCGAGCGAAATTCCTTTTCGTCTCAGCTGGTATCAGAGCTTTGATTTACAAAGCTCAGAGAACAAGGCACATTAGAACCATACGAAAGAATTCATCAGAAATTGGATTGGTAATATCCAACGAGAATGACTCGTTAGAGATAGGATCAGTAGTATCCTAGAACAAGTATGAAGAGTAAATTTTTAAAGTGAAAACAAATTTTGTTTTGAAAATTTAAATCAATTATTCATATTTGATTATTTATTTGTATTGATTTGGACAGTCCAGTATATAAAGATTTTGCATATACGTCTGATCCGCGTGTATTCGAAGTTTTAATATACTGGATAGATATAGAATCACACTCTAGTCGCCCGGGGATGATACTGATAATTGTGATCACATTACCAGTATTTATGTTCAAGTGATGAAGGTGGGCTTTCTATATATTTCCTATTGACTGGTGTGAGAACCAAAATTAGATAGGGCCTATTGTTGTGATTTGGCATCAAAAATCTGATTTTTTGACTATATATCAAAGTTATGAATTGAAATGATAATCAACCAATTGATTGATGGTTGTGTTGTTTGATTATTGTTGATTGTTGGTTGATTAATTAAAATTTGTACCCTATAGCCAAATTGTATCAAATAGTGAATTGTATTGAAAATTTGTCGCATTTGCTTGCATATACATGTACCTACATTGAACAGGTCATAGCAAGGAGGCTAGAGCAGAGAATAAAATTTGTTTGCCCGACAAATAGGTACATGTTTACCATAATTTACTGTTTTGTTTGGGTGATGATGACTTTATGAGCCGATTAGCTAGCCGCTTGGCTTTTCCTTTTTCTTTTTGAGATCAGAGGGCCTGTATGGCAATTTCGGGATTTTCCCGTGCTCCCGGTGTAGGGGAGGTTATGGCGAAATTTTTCAAAAATTTAGGGTGTTAGCCAAATTTTTCAAAAATTTAGGGACAAATTTGAAAAGTTCTTAGAAACTGAAAAGTTGAAGAACTTAAGCCGTAATCAAAATAATGGAAGTTGAGTTGATTTGTGAAACAACTTTCGCCTTCGTTCCTTTTCGGGGACGAAAAGTTTTAAGTGGGGGAGATTGTAATAACCCGGAAATCTGGGCCAGTTTAAAATTTTTATTTTGGCAATTTTAGCGAATTTTGATTATTTAAAATGAATTATTTTAAATAATATCGATGATAAATTTATTTTGAATATAATTCGAACGTATATATTCGTTTGAATCGACGATAGAATATAAACAATTATTTATAATTATAAAAGGAATTGAAAATGGCGCAGTAGTTCGATAATTCGATTTCAAACTTCAAATGAATGTACCGGGTGCAAAATAAACCGGATTTTAGTGAAACTGAAAATATTTGAATCTAACTGAGAATATCTTTCCGACGAATCCGAAAAATCAAAATTTCATAATGGGAATCAAAAGATATGTCCAAATGAATTTTAAGAATAGTCGCTATGGAATTCTAGCCCTTAAAAATAACCATTTTGCAAACGACCTCGGATTTCGACGAAACTACTTTTGTTGGAACCGTGATATCAAGTTATTGCTAGATTCCAAAATTCGTAATTTTTCGAATCAATATGTGAGCGTGGCAAAAGAAAATGTGTTTGACCAGTTTCAGTTGATTTTAATCGACTGGAAATTGGCCATTTTTCAAACGGTCTCAGAATTTGATGAAACTAGTTTTGTTAGGACCGTATCGTCAATACGAAGCTAGAAAATATTTTTCAGGAATTTTTCTAGTTAGTATGTCGCCCCGGTAAATGGAAATGCGCATTAAAATTCAGTATATAGAGTTATATGTTGATTTTGATGAAAACTGATCGAAACGATCGAATCAGTTTGCGATACATATCCCATTGTGTTCGGAATTGGGGTAATTAGCTAGGGGCGACAGTCGTTGGGTCTCAATTGGAGTTCGAATAGAAAGTCACTTTATTTGGGAAAGTAAAAATAAAATAATTATAAAATTATAAAACCCTTACCCTCTCTTCCTCCTTCCTTCCAATCGGTCAATGCCGAAACAAATTAAAAAAAGGAAAAAAAATGAAGCACCAAATCTCGCGCTCCAGACTACCGCTCCACCGCGTGTCGCCACCGCCGGAGCATGGCGCGCCCTCTTCCGTCGATCTCCCCTAACCCGTCCCCCTTGACTGCGAAAACTGAGCCCTTCCCAATCCCTAACCCCAAACCGCCACCGTACTACCCCAAACTGCCCCCACACCTCTCCTAGCCGATCACCATCAGACCGGCGCTGCCCTGATGACCCTCCACCGCCTGCAGCTCCGGCGCGAGCCATACCAGCGCCCCCCTGATCCACAAACAGACGTTGAACCCCTTCCTCCCGATTAAAAATGTAAGTGCTTTATTTAATTATCTTCAAATATTTAATGTCTTTATGATAGAAAACCCATGTTTTTTTAAGGAAATGTAAAAGAAATGAATTTCATTTATGATGTTCTCATATAAAGGAAGGATCTTTATTTATATAAAATATAAAGAAATGGTTTTTATTTATATATATGACACAAAAATATTTGAACTTTAGTTGTAAAAAGATTTGATTTTTAGTAAGTGAAAAGGTAGGATTTTTATATAGTTAATCAAAGTGAAAAGGTAGGATTTTTATATAGTTAATCAAAGTGAAAAGGTTGGATTTTTAAATAGTGAGAAGTATAAAAATTGAATTTTTATCTATATAGTAGCGGTGTAAAAATAGAATTTTTATCTATATAGCAGCGGTATAAAAAATAGAATTTTTAAATACATAGCTACAATATAAAAATGTGATTTTTTATATTTGTAGTGGCTACGGACAACGAAATTGACAAAAGACGAAAATTTGAAGATTTCCTACATATGAAGTTTCATGGAATTGGGATAGCTTTGGTGAGAACTTCTCACTTTTAATTTATTTCTAGTTAAAATATATACTAGGATGCAGACGGTGTTTAGTAGCACCCGACACTCGTCGTCCACAGACCATGAACGGCTTGTATGCTTGTTTGTTTGATTTGATGTGTAGTTGATTGTGTGATGTGAAACGAAATAAAATATTTATATAGTTAAAAATATTTTATAGTTGAAAGTAGAATTTTTAACGTGTATTTAAAATGAAACAAATATAAACAGATCGGGCGATTTGTTTATATACACACATTTGACTGATATTGATTGGGACGATAAATTTTACACATCGCCCAACTGCACAAATAAAATCTGTGTATGATTGTTTGAAACCCCATACAGGTATTGGGATGATATATGACATACACTAGTCCCAATAATTAGCTGTATGTCGATCGATTGATTGACAGACTGTCATAAGCATTAAATATTTATATTTGAAGCTTATACAGTGTAGAATGCACTCTGGATGATGGTTGATTATTTATCGTTGTTATTTTATACATGTGTTGTAGAAAATCCATATAATTCACATTACATGGTAATTGATTGGGCCTCATTCCAGTTTCGAATAGAAATATTTGAAAAGAAATATTTGAATAGAAATATTTGAATAGAAATATTTGAAATAGAATATTTGAAAATAGAAATATATGAAGCCGTGTTGATTAGATTGACGCCATTTTGACGTGAACGATATTTATATCGATTTTATTCATTTTTCAATGAATGTTGAAATAATTGAAATTCGAATTATATTGAATAGAATTGAAATCCGAATTAAATTGAATAGAATTGAAATTCGAATTAAATTGAGATTGAATTCAAATCGATTTGAAATGAATTTAAAATGAATTTATATTGGAATATTCAATTTTGATTTGAAATTGAATATGAGGTTGAAACCGTTTTGAAAAATGAATTTAAAACGATTTATAAAGCATGTTCTAAAAGGAAATCGACGAAGTATATATTATATGTATTATATATATATAATAAAATGGCCTGAATAGAACGCGCCGCACAACGGTAGTTCGTGAATTTCAACCATTGACTTCAAACGGATATTGCGGGAGATCCGACCGTCGGATTCTCCTAAAACCAGAACCGTTGGGTTCGTATCGAAAGTAGCTTTCTAACGAATATTAGAAATTAGAAATCTAATGGTTGGATTTGGAATTATGTCCAAATCAAAATTGGAAAAGGTCGCTATATGTGCAGTTCAATGGCCGTTGATAGAAATCGACTGTACGGGCCTTGATAAAATTATTAAAAATAGTAATAATTTGTGTAAAATCATAAGAAATGATTTGGGAAGAATCGGGATGAAAAACTCCATATTTGAAAAGATAAAAGTAGATTTTTATCGAAATGAACTAGTTTTGAACTAGAATAGTAATTTATTTATTTTTAAAATAAATAAATTGGATTTGAAATGGTTTTGAAAATAACCAGAATTTCCAATAATTGAATTGGAATAGATTTGAATCGAAATTGTCTTCGGAATATTTTGGTGTTGGATTTCGTGATGATACAGATATTGTTATGGGAATTTGAAAGATATATTTATATCGTTATTTCCAATACGATATTTGTTGGTCGTAGAATTTGGTATTGAATATAAGCCGATATATTTTCTATTCAGAGCCTTGTATTTAATAACAAATGTGATTTGGGTTTGTCGTGAATGGTGTCTTCATTAACACTGTTCTTGAACCCAGTTGAGAAAAAGATTAAATCTTTTTATTTAGATTTAATGAAGTGTACCAATTAAATGATATTTAATTGGAATTGAATTGGTATTGATTTTTGGGTTTATCGTGAACAGTGTTTTAAATAACACTTGTTCTTTAACTCGATAATTAATGGAATGTGATTTTGGGTTGTCGTGAACGGTATCTTCAAAAATACCGTTCTTAGACCCAAAGGAGTTAAGAAAATCAGAAATTAACTGGAGATTAGTTTAGTTGAATGGTTTCTGGGGTATTGATCTGATGTTGGTTTCGGCCTTCGGGTTAATACTTAGGGAATTGCTCACTTGCTAATTTACGGTTAGGGACCAATTGAAATGTAATGTGATTTGGGGTTTATCGTGAACCGTGTTTTAAATGACACTGATTCTTTAACCTAGTTGAAGATTAAAACTAAGTGGAGTTTTAATGAATCTTTAATTAGATTGAAAAGATCGAGAATGGAGTATCACCATTTTTGCTCCAGGCGATAGTTAAATCTTTAATTAGATTTAAACGTGAAATGGTAATTGAATTTACCGATAACACTGTGGTGCTAGATATGAAGTATAACCAGTTTTACTTCATGGGATGAATAGGTTGGGATTGGGAAATTAAAACAAATGATTACTTTGGTAAGGTTCGTTAATCCCGACTAGTTGGAATTGATATTCAAAAGTAAATTAAAGAATAAATTGAAAGGATTTATCTTTGATAAAATTAATGGGAACCTTTCCCTATGAATGTGAAATTTAGAAACTAACTGTCGATTAGCTAAGCAGAATGATTTCTGGATATTGATCTGATGTTGGTTTCAGCCTTCGGGGTTAATATTTGGGGAATTATTCTCTTGTTAATTTACGGTTAGTGACTGATGAATTGAAATGAGGCGTATGTTGTGTTTGTGTAACACTTGTTTATAATATACGCGAGTTATTCGGAAAGACCGGGCTTATCCCATTCTGAATAACTGATACGGCGATAAGTCGAAGATGAAGACGGTGGTCGAAGACCGGAGGTCTTCACGTCGTTTGGATAATTACTGATGATCTTGATTGGGTCGTACACCCAAGAGGAGGGAATCAGTTAGTGATCGTCCAGACGTACTTGGAGATCGATGGATATGCGGGGTACTAGGTGCCTCCGGTTTCGTTCAGACCTAGAACGAACTTGTAAATGGACTGTGTGTCTGACATTGGATTTTAGTCTGTGTGATTGATTTCTATTAAATATATATCTATTTGGCGGCGGAGAATTTATTCTCTTGCTTAACGCCCTTCTCTGAGACGCACGAGCTCAAGGGTTATATATTGATGGATATCAAACGCATGGAGTGAATTGCCTGTGTGGCACGCCTAAGTGGCAATTGATCAAGGCTTCTGTTGAAAAGAAAAGTCTTGTGGTGATGATCAAAGCACAGCCTGCGTGGCACAGCTTTGTGTAACGTGAATTCGCGAGCCTCACACCCCAGTTGTGAACCAGAAATGGGAGAGGACATCAGGGAGGGCATGCGTTTCTTTCTAGCTAGAAGTGGCGTCAGTGGTTTTACACGCCCTGACGAGTTTGACTTATGTGGTTGTTGCTGTTGCGAGGCGCCTCGGTTATATCGGTCGATCCGGGACCGATGGAGTCATTCGTTGGCTCATTGACACCCCATAGGGTGGGGAAACACAGTGTTCAGGCATTTTAATCCACATCGGTGGACCGACCCTAAGGATCCAAAGGCTTGACTGAGTACTTGCCTGAGACATGGGCTAGATTGTCTCGAATTCGGTAGTGGACGATCCCTTGCCTCGGTTCACAAACGGAAATCCAACTTCCAAATACGTGACATTTGCGGTTTTGATTGTAGAGCCTAGTATTGCGACATGATATATGGTACCCATGCCATCTATGATTGATATTTTTGATTTGAAGTTGTTTTATACGCTGTGCACTTATAATAGTATCAAATGATTTGTTTTAAACGTACTAAGCATGTTTGGCTATTATAAGGGAAAACCCTATCCCCCGGCTTGCGTTGCATTGTGTGATAGGACCTGGGTCTTATAATAGCTTCATTTTTCTTTATTTAGCATTACGCTGTTTGTTTTATGCACTGGTATTCTTAGAAGGAAACCCGTTCCGTGTTATACGGCGTGGTCCCTTGATTTACCTAACTTTAAAAATAAAGACTAATAACTATTTTAGTTCTCACACGTGTCCCATGACTGACCTGGAGTTTATTGTTTTAACCTAAACTCTGGGTGCCCTTATTTTGACACAGGCAGCTAGTAGTTTTGGTTTTGCAGATTTATATTCACAGGATCCTAGTTTACAGCTGGAATGATATCTGGAAAGCTTTGTATCCGTATATCTCTTCTAGTTGTGTATTGTATTATTTTCCGTTGCTATGTAATGTATTGTAATCTCTGATATTTCTGTGTAATATTGATTCATTTATACTCTGTATATTCTTGTAATCTGATGAATTGTTGTAATATACAATGAAATGTTCTTCCGTCTGCGTTCTATCTTGTCGTGTTCTCGAAACAATCAGGCGTTTCGAACGGTCTGGGTCGGTTTAGCAATTGATTCGGATCGAGCGAAATTCTTTTTCACTTTAGTTATGGTAAAGGTAATTATGTCGATTAACGAGGCCGAAAATCCTTGGGTCGTTACTGTGGTATCAGAGCTATTGGTTTAGTGTTAACCTTGGCTCTATGGCGTAACTCGATAGAGATGGGGTTAGTAACACCCTAGATTGGGTTTGAGTGTGTGTGTGTGTGTGTGTATATATATATATATGAGAGCGTACGTATAAATTTTGTATACAAATGTTTTATATTGTGTTGTTGGTCGGTTCAAGTGTTGGAAACACTGAACTGGTAAGAAACACAATATTGTTTTGTAAAGGGGGTAAATGAAATAATTTTACCCGAAATTTATTTTTGTATAAAAAAGAAATAATTTTCCCAAAATTATTTAGATATGGTGTGTTGACTGATTTGAATGGAATTCAAAATTTGGTTAAAATTTTGAATTTGAAACTTAGTTGGGTTAAGTGAAATGGAATTAAATCATTAATAATTATATTGGAATTAAATTAAGGAATAATGTTGTAATTAAATAAATTGAGGTGAATTTGGAAATTTGATGAATAATGATTAAATAAAAATCAATCGAATATAAAGCGGTTGATGTTCAAATATGTTGAATTAAATTAAATAATTGAATGTGAATTTAGTTGAATTGATTGAGTTATTGTGTCTTGTTTGTTGATTGATTGTTGTCTGCTTGTTTTGGCTAAATAAAATTTATCCATGGTTTAACGAAGAGTTAAATAAACGGAAACCAAAAAAATGAAGTGTTATTTAAATATCTCATATATCGGTTACTTATATGACGAATTGAGTTGAGTACAGGTATCAGAAGGCTAGAGAATTAAGTTGGTTGCGAAAGCGGCACGTAAATTGAGTAGTAGACTCAATAGCGCTCGAAAAGGTACGCCTACGCGAAAATATAAATTCTGGGTTTTGATTTGTGTTTTCCCGACTGTGTGGGTCGATATTATTTATTTTTGCCATATCGTAGAAGTCCCTCCGTGCAGGGGAGACTCTGCCGAATTTTTCGAGAACTTAATGTGTTAGAATATTTTCAATATTTTTTAAAATTTTGATTTACCATAATAAGTTGGTTTTGCTTTGAAATAAATATATTTTAAAGTTAATACAACCTTTTTCTTACCTTAGCAATTTCGAGGACAAAATTATTTTAATGGGGGAAGAATGTAATGTCCCATATTTTCTGACCATTTATTTGAAATATTTTATTTATTTAAAATATTGATTTGAGTTTAAATGATGGGATTTGACCATTTTTAATTGAATATTTAAATTATATTGATAATATAATAATATTTTATTTTAAGGATACTGGGAAAATGTTGAATTTACTATATAATGTGAATTAGCGATTTAAAGTGGTTTAAATATGGTTTATATAGAATTATATAAATATATTCGTTATTAAAACGACGTCAAAACATTTAATTTATAATTATATTATAAAACAACTAGAAATGGCGCGGTAGTTCATAAATTTCGTTCTGAACTTTAAACTGATTATACATAACTCGTTTTGAGTTGAAATTTTGTGAAACACAAAACATTGGAATCGATTTGATTATAATTTTCATATGAAAGAGAAAAATCGAGATTTCGTGTTATAATTTGTAAGTTATGTTTAGTTCAAATTTTGAAATAGTTGCTATGAAAATCATTTTTTAATTTTAACGTTTATTTAATATATTTAAAAAAGGGTTTTAATATAATTGGGACACCGGTTAACTCAAAAATGTTAATGTCTAATTATAATTTCCTATTTAGTTGAATTTTATTATTTATTTTATTTCGGGATAAACTTGGAGAAAAGTCCGTTATAGCTAAACGAAAAATATAAATCGATACATTTGCCGCTTATACCTGAAATAGAAAATTAAAAGAATGAATTAGTAAAGCAAACTAAGCTAGTATTTTCTAGCTAATTATAATGTTAAAATTGTTTGTCAATCATCATATCATAGTTATGGGAACTAATCACAGAGTAGAGTCATAAGTATTTAGACAACCGAGATTGGAAATTCAAACTAACCATGAAATTAAAGGTGTATATATGGTAATCAATATTATCAGATTTGATATGTGATTCAAGTTTCTAAACTTCTACTTGTATTCTTATCAACTGTTGTACTGCTGATCAATATTATCGGTGTACTGCCGTAAATTACCTTGTTTATGTGATCAAAAGCTGGTAAAAAAAAACAGTGGTTTATGCAACCATTGCTGCATGACTTTACTAATTACTAACACCATTTAAGAACATCTTTTAGGGAATACGTAGATGGCAATATTCCTGCAAATGATATTGAAAATATCTTTACATATATATTTTACAGACCAAATCTCGTATACAAAATTCACTGCCGAACTGTTTTAAAAGAATAATATATATATATATATACATACATGTAAAATCCTATCCTAAATCCACAAAGATCTCTGTTGTCCATCATGCGATTTCAACAACTCCTCCATCAGTAAAAGCAACCTGGAAAAATGAAGATACAACTATAAATAGCTAGAATATTTATATAGATATATATAAAGTGAAAGATTTCAAATGAAGAAATACCACATGTAAACATTAAATGCACAATTAAACCCAACAGAACAGTACACAAATCAATCCTAAAGAAAACAAATAATATATATATATATACACATTTATACATCAAATAAACAGTGAGTATATCTGTATGTATGGTCGAAATCTCGAGAACAAATCCACACTAAGATTTGTTCGGCCATACAAGTAATGCAGAATTTACAGTTATAGATCAAATCTTCAACTGAAATAACAATTCAAGTAGCTGCCAGAAATAACTTACAGCTAAAATACTATCTAAATTTTTTTGAATTGAACAACCAAGTCATAGCTTATGGAACCTATACATCTAGATCAACCTAGGTTACCAGACAACAATACTCGAAATCCCTACATAAGATGCTATAATTTCTGGGAACTTTTCCACCGCAAACCCTACAGTGATAAGTCCCCATTACTAAGTACCACTATTTGAACACATAGCACAACTGTAATGAAAGAGAATAACACCTAAAAATCTAAACACAGCTAACCTAGGATGTTACAATTCGATCATTCACTAGTATAAATACATGGTGCGACCTAAGAACACAACCAGTGAAGAAGTAATCCATCCGAACCACAAATGAAAAGAGAAAAAGAAAAAAGAAAAAAAAACCGCAAATTAAAATTTGGAAAAAATACTTATCTGCTTCGTGACCGGTTCGGTCTCGGTCTGGTGACCTTGAACTAAGTGGAGTTTTAATGAATCTTTAATTAGATTGAAATGATCGAGAATGGAGTATCACCAGTTTTGTTCCATGCGATAGTAAAATCTTTAATTAGATTTGAACGTGAAATGGTAATTGAATTTACCGATAACACCGTGGTGTTAGATATGAAGTATGACTAGTTTTACTTTATGGGATGAATAGGTTGGGATTCGGAAATAAAATAGATGATTACTTCGGTGTGGTTCGCTAATCCCGACTAGTTTGAATTGATATTCAAAGAAGATTAAAGAATAAATTTAAAGAATTTATCTTTGATAAAATTAATGGGAACCTTTCCCAAAGTATAAGAATATTTGAATAAAAGAATATTCTGAATTGGAATGAGGCGTATGTTGTGTTTGTGTAACACTTGTTTAATATATACGTGAGTTATTCAGAAAGACCGGGTTTATCCCATTCTGAATAACTGATTCGACGTGGTGTTGAAGATGAAGAAGGTGGTTGAAGACCGGAGGTCTTCACGTCGTTTGGATAATTACTGATGATCTTGATTGGGCCGTACACCCAAGAGGAGGGAATCAGTTGGTGATCGTCCAGACGTACTTGGAGATCGATGGATATGCGAGGTACAAGGTGCCTCCGGTTTCGTTCAGACCCAGAACGGACTAGTAAATGGACTGTGTGTCTGACATTGGATATCATTCTGTGTGATTGATGGATATCGGTTGCATGGAACGGTTTGCTTGTGTGGCATGCTAAGATGCAAATAATCAGGGCTTTTGTTGAAAAGCAAAGTCTTGTGGTGGATGATCAAAGCACAGCCTGTGTGGCATAGCCTTGTGTAACGTTGATTCACGAGCCTCACACCCCGATTGTGAACCCAAAACGGGAGAAGGACCTCAGGAAGGACATGCGTTTCTTTCTAGTTAGAAGTGGCGTCAGTGGTTTTACACGCCCTGACGAGTTTGACTTATGTGGTTGTTGCTGTTGCGAGGCGCCTCGGATATATCGGTGACTATGTGAAGCCGATAGAGTCATTCGTTGGCTCATTTACGCCCCAAAGGGCGGGGAAACGTAGTGTTCAGGCATAATAATCCACATCGGTGGACCGACCCTGACGATCCAAGGCTTGTCTGCGCGCTTGCCTGAGGCTCGAGCTAGAGAGTCTCGAATCGTTAGAGGACTATCTTTTGCCTCGGTTCGCAGATGGAAATCCAACTTCCAATACATGACGTTTCGATTTTAGTTGTAATCCTATATATGGCGACATAGTGGGATGGGGCGCTTATGCCGTCTATGATTGATACTTATGATTTGAAGTTGTTTTATGCACTATGCACTTATAATAGTATCAAATGATTTGTTTTAAACGTATCAAGCATTCTTGGCTATTATAAGGTAAAAACACTATCCTTCGGCTTGCGTTGCATTGTGTGATGGGACCTGGGTCTTATAATAGCTTCATTGTTCTTTATTTAGCATTGCGTTGTTGTTTTATGCACTGGTATTCTTGGGAGGAAACCCGTTCCGTGATATACGGCGTGGTCCCTTGATTTACCTAACTTTAAAATAAAGATTAATAACTGTTTTTGTTCTCACACCAGTCACATGACTGACCTGGAGTTTATTGTTTTAACCTAAACTCTGGGTGCCCCTATTTTCCGCACGGGCAGCTAGTAGTTTTGGGTTTACAGATTTATATTCGCAAGATCTTGGTTTACAGCTAGAATGATATCCGGAAAACTTTGTATCCGTATATCTCCTTCAGTTGTGTATTGTATTATTTTCCGCTGCTATGTAATTTATTGTAATCTCTGATATTTGGTAAATGTATATAATTTGTTTATACTCTGTATATTCTTGTATTCTGGTGAATTGTTTTAATTAACAATGAAATGTTCTTCTGTCTGCGTTCTTTTGTGTGTTGTTCTCAAAGTATCCGCTCTTTCCTTCACGGGAAAGTTACGGGTTCTTTCAGAATTGAAAAGGAAATATTTGTAAAACATTTACAAATATATTAAATGGAAATATTTATTTATGAGATAGATAGAGTTATAAAAAGAAATATTTATTTAGAAAATAAATAGATTATAAAAGGAAATACTTGAAAAATGAATAGAATTGTATAAAAAAGAGAATTTTACACTAGGAAGGTTTAGACCCGTGCTTCGCACACGGGTAGAACAGAATATGAATTCAAAGTGTACATCTAAGAGAAATCTGTTTTAACAAATAAGGTAAGAAGATTAATTTATAAATAAGGTTTTATATTTATCATTGGATAAATAGAATATATAAGTCAGGACTTATATTGAGAAGTAAGAATCGATTTCAACATCGATATTTGAAACTGAATATGGACGAAGAGTCAATTGGATAGGGTTAATCAGTTAGAGTTAACCTGTTAGAGTTAATCAGATAAAGTTAACTAGTTAGAGTTAATCAGATAGAGTTAACCAGTTAGAGTTAACCAGTTAGAGTTAATCAATTAGAGTTAATCATTTAGAGCTAACCGATTAAAGTTAAATCGAACTAGAGTTATTCAAATATAGTTAATCAAACAAGAGTTAGTCGAATATTAGTTATTCGAATAGAGTTAATTGAATTAGAGTTAGTCAGATTAGAGTTATTCGAATACATTTTATTTGAAGAAAAGATTTATCGAATAAGGTTATTCGAAGAAGAGAATAAATCAGATATTAGTTATTCGAAAGAGGTAAACGAATATTAGTTATTCGAAAGGAGTAATCGAATATCAGTTACTCAAAAGAGGTAATCGAATATTAGTTATTCGAAAGGGCTTATCGAATATTAGTTATTTGAAAGGAGTTATCGAATATTAGTTATTCAAAAGGAGTTATCGAATATTAGTTATTCGAAAGGAGTTATAGAATATTAGTTATTTGAAAGGAGTTATCGAACATTAGTTATTCGTCGAACATTAGTTATTCAAAAGGAGTTAATCGAATATAGTTTATTCGAATAATTTTAAAGGAGTTAATCGAATATAGTTTATTCGAATAGAGTTAAAGGAGTTAATCGAATATAGTTTATTCGAAAATTTAAAGGAGTTAATCAAATATAGTTTATTCAAATAGAGTTAATGAAGTTAATCGAATATAGTTTATTCGAATAGAGTTAAAGGAGTTAATCGAATATAGTTTATTCGAATAAAATTAAATGAGTTAATCGAATATAGTTTATTCGAATAGAGTTAAAGGAGCTAATCGAATATAGTTTATTCGAATAAAGTTAAAGGAGTTAATTGAATAGAGTTAAAGGAGTTAATCGAACATAGTTTATTCGAATAAAGCTAAAGGAGTTAATCGAATATAGTTTATTCGAAAGGAGTAAATTGATACGAGTTAATCAAATATAGTTAATCGATTAGGGTTAATCAAATAGAGTTAATAGAATAGAGTTAATCAAATTAAGCTAACCGATAAGAGTAAATCAATTAGAGTTAATCAAATAGTGTTAATTGAATAGAGTTAATCGAATATGACTATTCGAAGAAGGACAAATTTTTGATTTGAGCCTTTGAAAACAACTTATTGTATAAACAGGCCTCTTTCATAACTTATTATGAAAGTAGGCCTTTTTTCTATTAGGGCACTTTGCCTTGCGCACTCCATTTTTGCGAAAGAACAAATTTGTTCTTGCGCAAAAATGGAGTGCTCAAAATTTTTTTTTTCTTCCAAAGTTTGAAGGAAAGCTTATGCAAGCTCACTGTTTTTTCCCATCCAAAAAGACCTTGAGCACTCCAATTGTGTGCAAGAACAAATTTGTTCTTACGCACAAATGGAGTGCGCAAGTGTAAAAAATAAAAAAATAAAAAAATATATGCACTCCATTTTTGCGCAAGGACAAATTTGTTCTTGCGCAAAAATGGAATGCGCAAGGTTTTTTGCCTTAATAGAAAACATGCCTACTTTCATAATAAGTTATGAAAGAGGCCTGTTTACACAATAAGTTATTTTCAAAGGCTCAAACCAAAAATTTGTCCTTCGAAGAAAGATTATCGAATATATTTTATTCGAAGGAAAGAGTTATCAAATAGAGATTTATTCGAAAGAGAGTCACGTAAGGAAGTTTGTTAAAGGTTTAAAAGGTGAACCTTGTCTGTTTTGAAGTTAAAAATGTTGTTTAGTTAAGGTCTGAGAGGTAGTTATATCCCAACTTGATTGGCTTCATTTTTAACTAAGGAATGGTTAAGGTTCGATAGTGAAGGTTGGTTAAGTAAACTAGTTAATCAGTGTAATGTTTGAGTTAGCATAACGATGTTTTATTTAAACATCTGTTTAAATCCAATGAATGAGTTTGGAAACATCTTCCAAATATAACCAAAGATATTTTCTAATCATAGAAAATGAAATGTTTGATGATAAAGAATACTAGAATGACAATGATACGTGAAAAGAGTTAGAAATGTTTTCCAATGATTAATAACGTATATTTTCTAAATTTAGAAAATAGGAAATGTTGCATATATGGAAACAGGAGATGAAAAATGAACTAAAGAAATAAACATTAAATGATGATTGATCGATATAATTTCCGTCTAGAAATAATATCGTTGTTTGCACACGTGTTTTTTTGATAGTTAACTCTCCGACTACCGGAGTTTTTGACCATTTTTCCATCGTCAATACGAAGAGACCGGGATCAGATTCATTATTTGAAAACCACTCTGTATGGGCGTTAGCGTTGTGATCAAATATGATGAAATTGAAGACAGGGTTATGCAAGGGCTGTCCTATTTACAGAATAGTACCTTCGGTTTGTCCAGTCCCAGGATGACCTGTATGGAAGAATGTTTGACATAGTATATTTAATGGATCGCTTAAGTTGATCTCTTCAAACGTATTTACATTTGGTGGCGGAGGAATTCGTCTCTCTTAGCTGTATACCCGTTGTATTTTTAAGGAAATCAATTTGTGATTTGGCGGGTATGACGATGTGACATTCAAAGTGAAAAATGTGTGATCTGTTGGAGATAAGCGTGGCCTCTAGCCTCACAACCGGGAAATGACAAAAATCGGGCAGGCAGCATGGCTAAGTAGTTGGCTGCCAAGTAGGGTGTATTATCACCTATCAAGAGATATTCATTTCATTCTTTATTCTATTCGATGTTGTCCCATTAAGGAAACGGTTGTTGATCCCAACCATTGGTGATATACATTCGATACGCTCAAGCGAAATGAGTGGTCGATCATATGTGGTCGGGTTGCAAGATGGTTTTGTTGAACCCAGTGTATTCCTCTCTAGAGGTACACTATCGGAAGGTGGTTCCATACCTTGTCATAGTTGGAAATCCATTACCCAACAAGTGCCCGCGGTTTGATTGTATACTATATGTGTAGAACACGAGATGAAAGCGTTTCTACTTGAAGATTATTATATTGTGGTTGATAGACACTATTATAATACCAATGAGTTTTGATATAAAGGTTATCGTTCTTTCAAAATGATTTGAAAGTTAAATCAAATAGATTTGGATTCTCATAAGGGAAAAACCTGTTCCGTTATACGGCATGGTCTTATGAGATATCGTTTTATTGCTCAAACTGTTTTAAATTGTTTTACTCACACCGGCCCCATGACTGACCCGGAGTTTATTTTGTTTTGTTTTCCCTAAACTCTTGGGTGCCCAATTTTGTACGAGCAATCAAGTAATCGGGATTTTACAGATATACTCGGAAAGCTGGAGCAGGAGGCTTCAACAACGTTTATATAGCTATTGTTTATTTCCGTTGTGTCGTAAATGATGTACTTTGATAATGATATGTATATTCAAGTACAATCTTTTATTTCAAAGTTATGTTATATTTTTATTCGTCCCGCTGTGAGATTCGTGTTACTCTGATGTTATATGTTCTTCTTCTTCTTCTTCTTTTATTCTAAGTTTCTATCTTATCTATCCTCACCTTCTAATTTCTTTCATGGACTATCCGGTATTTCCGATGCTTGAATTGTCGACATAGTGTTGTATGCCGATATCCAGGATCGCAAATTCCCCAGGTCGTGACAGTGGTATCAGAGCTTTAGGTTAAGTAATTACCTTGGCTCTATGGCGTGACTCGGTAGAGATGGGGTTAGTAATGCCTTATATTGAGTTGTGTGTATGTATACGAGTGAATGTATTTGTTATTTGATATAAAATGGTTTTATATTGTGGACATTTATTGGTTGTGTTGTTTACGAGTTCTGGTCGATCAGTTTGATCCACTGTATCGGTAGGAGTTTATAAACACTCGAATACGATGAACCGACAAAGTATGTTTTGAAATAAGGGTAAATGAAATAATTTTGCCCAAATTATATTTTGATATAAAGAAAATATAGATATTGGAACTATTATAGTTTATTGGATGTGTTGGTTGTTATTATAATCAGATAGGATTATAATTGAACTGGTTATGTAAATAACCAATCATAATCTACATAAGTGTGATATATGGAATCAGATGAATTAAATCTGAATTTTAAAAAGAATTGGTATTAAACCCTGGAAACCTGGGATGTTATTTGTAAATGGAATTGGATTAAATATATGAAAATTTTAAAATCCTAGGAGATTCTAAATTGTTTACAAAGCATTGTGAATGGTATTTTGAATTGATTTCAAAATTGAAGTGTTTAGAAATGGTTTTGAAAAGTGATATAGTATTGAACTCACTTCGATCGCTGGAAAATAGATTCTGATGATGACAGCTGCATCATTGGTGTTCATTTTCGAGTTGCTAAGTGACAGATTACTACCAAAGATTTTGAGTGTTTTGAGAAAACAAGTTATTCAAGGAATTCAAATGTTTTGAATTGTTATTATAATTTCAAAATGGAATTGAAATAAAAACTGAGGAATTTAAATCTTGAAATTCAAAATTTAACTTATTAGGTTAAATAAATCAAGATGGTAAAGATAAGTAAATAGAATTTAACTTGAGATAAGTTAAATAAAAACTGGATTTGGTTAGAGAATAATTTGGAATGGCATTGAGTTGATAGGTTAAGAGTTGGAATTTGAGATTGGAGTTTGAATGGAATTTGACTTTGGTTTAAACAAATGATTGTGTTGAGAATGTACTGATTGGAAATTGGTTGGGATGACATTGGTATATGCTGAATTAACAGCAGATGGAAAGAATATAATGACATGCCCGACAAAAAGGTACAAGTTTAAATTTGGTATACGCATGAGATTTATGAGTTGATTTGGCAAGCCGCTTGGCTGTTTGATTTTCTTTTGGGTTGGAGATGGCCCAGAGAGGCGAGTTGTAGCTGTACCGATTGACCAGTACAAAGGAGGTGCTGGCGAAATTTTTCGAAAATTTCGGGTGTTATAAAATTTTCAGGATTTTTGAAAATTTTCGTAGATGAGTATTAATTAATATTTTAATTGAAATTAATTGGTTTAGTTGAAACTGAAAAGGAAGTAAGCAAATAAATTTTAACCCAATCAATAGGGTTTGTTTTCTACCTTAGCGATTTCGAGGATGAAATTATTTTAGGGGGGAAGAATGTAATGTCCCGTATATTTGCAGTATAATAATTAATTAATTTAATTATTTATATAGTGATTTAGGGGATTTAATGGTGGTTTAATTAAATAACTTTGAATATTTAATTAATATAATAATTAAATAATATATGTAATTCTGAAATAGTCAGAATTAGCTGAAATGGCAATACGGTGTGAATTGGGCAATTCAAAATATATAATTTAGTTTAGAGTTGAATTATAATAATGAATATATTATTTGAACGACAGTTGAACGTATAATTATAATCGAGCTCGAAATGGCGCAGTAGTTCGTTATTTGGCGATTTGAACTTCAACTGAATATACAGGGTCTGTTTTAAGCCGGATTTCTGTGAAACAAGAAACATTAGGAGCTGGTGAAGTATATTTTTCTAATGGAAGAGAAAAATCGGGATTTCATTGTGTAGATTTTGATTTATGTCCAAATCAAATTTTCAAATAGTCGCTATGGAATTCCTTTATAATTTATATCGATTTATTTATATTTTGAAAGGATTTAAATATAAATCGAATATCGATATAACTGGGAAATTGGAAATATCAAGTTATGAATCCAATTGGAGCTGAATGGTATTCTATTGTGAATATATACGATAATATTTAATTATAAATATTTAATTTAATTATTATTTAATATATTTATATATTTAAATGGGTTATTTAGAGCTTTAAAAATAGTCAGTTTTGTAAACAAACTCCGTTTTCGACGAAACCAATTTTGTTGGATCCGTCATATTAAATTATTGTTAGATTCCAAGTTCCGTGATTTTTGGAGTCAATGTGTGGCTGTACGGATTTTTGATGTGAAAAAACAATCAATATTTTGATGGTTAAAAATAGACTGTGTGAGCAAACGAAGTCGGAATTCGACGAAACCAGTTTTGTTGGGTCCGTAATGTCGAACTGTAGCTGCATGTCTAGTTTCGTGATTTTTGGATATCATGTGTGACCATAGGAATTTTAAATGTCAAATATAAATAGTTTAGCTTATTATATTGAAATTTAATCAAATATTAAATTATTAAAAATACACTATAAATATCTAAAACTATTCCTAACCCTAATTCACAACTCCAGTCAACCAAAATAATCCGTCGTCGCTCTATTTCTTCATACAGTAAAAATCATGCTTCCATAAATTCAAAACAAAGGATATAAAAATCCTAAAATCGTGATATTTATGTCTATGTGTTCCTGGGCTCATTCTCTTCGAATCCATATGAATATTCTTGGGTTCGATGTTACCTTGTTACACTGGAAATAAAGCAGCGATATCTAGGGTTAGTATCATAGGGAAGTTAAAGCCTCAATTCATTGATTTGAGTTTGAATTTGTGATGAGGGATCAAAACCGCTCATGCGTGAACCATTTGGGATGATTCAATCAGTATTTGTGCCGATGTGATTCACTAGTTTGCGGGCTAAAGCTGTTCGACGCGTTTGAATTGGAGTTCTCGAGCCTGAGGATTTCAATATGAATAAGAAGAGGAGGTGTAGTAGAGAACAATGGTGCCGACCGTTTGTGGATTAGCTGAGGAGTGAGAGAGAACTGGTGATCTAAAGAGTGGTAATGGCCTGTAAATAGAGGAGCGGGCTCCGATAGTATACCGGGTTGGGGAAGAAAAGATGAGCGACAAGCTCAGTAAGTAAAACCGTGATTTATGAAATTAGTAAGGTTATTGTTAATATTTAATTTAAAGGGTGATCTCGGTTTAGAGCGTGGTGTGGAGGGAGGAGTTGGAATAAAAGAAAAGAGATCGGTATTAAGGTCTCTGGTCTGATATGGTTACAGGAAGTATTAGAAAGTTACAAGTTGACCAGAGAAATTGCCTTAGGTGGCTGTGGTGGAAGTCAAAGATATGCAGGGGTCATAATAGTTGAAATCGAATTTGTTGTTGGTTGGAAGGAGATGCTGATACAGGCCAATTCATGAATTATGAAGGGGTGATTAAAGTTGATCCTTAATTAATTAAAACTATTAACTATAATTAGTAATATAAATATTTTTAATTTATGTTAAGCATTATAATAGTGATAGCTTATTCGTTTGTATACAGAATCACACGAAACTAGATCCATTGGGATCGTATGGACGGTGGCTACAACTGGAACTGACGGGGAGTGAGTTGAAGCTCGTTACAATTTATAGCAAAATAAATTGTCTGCCTAAATCAAGCAATGGTTATCGTTATTAATGATGATCGTCCAATGTGAGTAAAACTCACCAACTCTATCAGTTCATATTTTTATAACGTATATTTAGATTTGATAAATGATGGTTGATTTTGTGTGTTGACTGTTTGGTTGAACTGCTAAGTGATTGGTTGAAATTATAAATAACGATATATATATATATATATATGTATATCGTTAATCAAACATTGATTCTATTTATTATAATATTTCATATTGAAATGAAGTTGATGTTAATTATATTGTTTAACATCTGTAATGCAGGAAAACGGTTGGAGGGATCCAACTGGATTCCTCAATATTTATAATACTGTTCTTTTCATATATTATAATATATGATGTGATATATAATCTGTTGTTGATTATGTGTGTTGAATGATATCGATCATTGTTATTTGGGTATTTTAAATATCGTAAGAAATACTGGAATGTAGAAAAGGGGATTTTCAAAGTGTATTTTGAAAATAAATTATTTACATAAATTCAATGGATTTTATATATAAAAGGAAAAGGATTTTATAAAAGAATTTTTTTTTTTTACGAAATCAAAGAACAAATAAAAAAGGGAAATTATTTGTGAAAACAAATATAAAAGGAAGTAATTGTAAACCATTTACAAATAGAATGTAAAAGGGAAGTATTTGTAAACCATTTACAAATAGAATTGAAAAGGAAATATTTGTAAAACATTTACAAATAGATTAAATGGAAATATTTATTTATGAGATAGATAGAGTTATAAAAAGAAATATTTATTTATAAAATAAATAGAATCATAAAGGAAATATTTATTTAGAAAATAAATAGATTATAAAAGGAAATACTTGAAAAATGAATAGAATTGTATAAAAAGAGAATTTTACATTAGGAAGGTTTAGACTCGTGTTTCGCACACGAGTATAACAGAATATGAATACAAAGTGAACGTCTAAGAGAAATCTGTTTTAACAAATAAAGTAAGAAGATTAATTTATAAATAAGGTTTTATAAATTAAGTAAAATATTTATCATTGGATAAATAGAATATATAAGTCAGGACTTATATAGAGAAGTAAGGATCGATTTCAACATCAATATTTGAAACTGAATATGGACGAAGAGTAAATTGGATAGGGTTAATCAGTTAGAGTTAACCAGTTAGAGTTAATCAGATAGAGTTAACCAGTTAGAGTTAACCAGTTAGAGTAAATCAGTTACAGTTAATCGATTAAAGTTAAATCGAACTAGAGTTATTCAAATAGAGTTAATCGAACAAGAGTTAGTCAAATATTAGTTATTCGAATAAAGTTAACTGAATTAGAGTTAGTCGGATTAGAGTTATTCGAATATAGTTTATTCAAAGAAAAGAGTTATCGAATATGGTTATTCGAAGAAGAGAATAAATCGAATGTTAGTTATTTGAAAGAGGTAATCGAATACTAGTTATTCGAAAGGAGTAATTGAATATTAGTTATTCGAAAGAGGTAATCAAATATTAGTTATTCGAAAGGAGTTATCGAATATTAGTTATTTGAAAGGAGTTATCGAATATTACTTATTTGAAAGGAGTTATCGAATATTAGTTATTCAAAAGGAGTTATCGAATATTAGTTATTCGAAAGGTGTTATCGAACATTAGTTATTCGAAAGGAGTTATCGAACATTAGTTATTCGAAAGGAGTTATCGAACATTAGTTATTCGAAAGGAGTTAATCGAATATAGTTTATTCGAATAAAGTTAAGGGAGTTAATCGAATATAGTTTATTCGAATAGAGTTAAAGGAGTTAATCGAATATAGTTTATTCGAATAAAGTTAAAGGAGTTAATCGAATATAGTTTATTCGAAAAGAGTTAAAGGAGTTAATCAAATATAGTTTATTCGAATAAAGTTAAACGAGTTAATCGAATATAGTTTATTCGAATAAAGTTAAAGGAGTTAATCGAATATAGTTTATTCGAATAGAGTTAAAGGAGTTAATCGATTATAGTTTATTCGAATAGAGTTAAAGGAGTTAACCGAATATAGTTTATTTGAATAAAGTTAAAGGAGTTAATTGAATATAGTTATCCAAATACAGTTAAAGGAGTTAATCGAATATAGTTTATTCGAATAAAGTTAAAGGAGTTAATCGAATATAGTTTATTCAAAAGGAGTTAATTGATAGGAGTTAATCAAATAGAGTTAATCCAATCGAGTTAATCGATTAGGGTTAATCAAATAGAGTTAATAGAATTTAGTTAATCAAATAGAACTAACTGATAAGGGTAAATTGATTAGAGTTAATCAAATAGTGTTAATTGAATAGAGTTAATCGAATATAGCTATTCAAAGAAAGATTATCGAATATAGTTTATTCGAAGGAAAGAGTTATCGAGTAGAGATTTATTCGAAATAGAGTTACGTAAGAAGTTTGTTAAAGGTTTAAAAGGTGAACCTTGTCTGTTTCAAAGTTAAAAATGTTGTTCAGTTAAGGTCTGAGAGGTAGTTATACCCCAACTTGATTGGCTCTGTTTTTAACTAAGGAATGGTTAAGGTTCGATAGTGAAGGCTGGTTAAGTAAATTAGTTAATCAGTATAATGTTTGAGTTAGCATAACGATGTTTTATTTAAACATATGTTTAAATCCAATGAATGAGTTTGGAAACATCTTCCAAATATAACCAGAGATATTTTCTAATCATAGAAAATGAAATGTTTGATGATAAAGAATACTAGAATGACAATGATACGTGAAAAGAGTTAGAAATGTTTTCCAATGATTAGTAACGTATATTTTCTAAATTTAGAAAATAGGAAATGTTGCATATATGGAAACAGGAGATGAAAAATGAACTAAAGAAATAAACATTAAATGATGATTGATCAATATAATTTCCATTTGGAAATAATATCGTTGTTTGCACATGTGTTTTTCTTTGATAGTTAACTCTCCGACTACCGGAGTTTTTGACCATTTTTCCGTTGTCAATACGAAGAGACCGGGATCAGATTCATTATCTGAAAACCACTCTGTATGGGTGTTAGCGTTGCGATCAAATATGATGAAGATAAATGAAGATAAATGAAGATGGAGTTATGCAAGGGCTGTCCTATTAACCGAATAGTACATTCGGTTTGTCCGGTCCCAGGATGACCTGTTTGGAAGAATGTCTGACAGCGTATATTTAATGCATCGTGTAAGTTGATCTCTTCAAACGTATTTACGTTTGGTGGCGGAGGAATTCGTTTCTCTTAGCTATATACCCGTTGTATTTTTGGGGAAATCAATTTGTGATTTGGCGGGTATGACGATGTGACATTCAAAGTGAAAAATGTGTGATCTGTCAGAGATAAGTGTGGCCTCTAGCCTCACAACCGGGAAAATGACAAAAATCGAGCAGGTAGCATGGCTAAGTGGTTGGCTACCAAGTAGGGTGTATTATCACCTATCTAGAGATATTCATTTCATTCTTTAATCTATTCGATGTTGTCCCATTCGGGAAAAGCTTGCTGATCCCAACTGTTGGTGATATACTTTCGATACACTCAAGCAAAATGAGTGTCGGTTATGTGTGGCCAGGTTGCAAGATGTTCTTGTTGAACCCAGTATATTCCTCTCTAGAGGTACACTATCAGAAGGTGGTTCCATACCTTGTCATAGTTGGAAATCCATTACCCAATAAGTGCTCGCGGTTTTAATTGTATACTATATATGTAGAACGTGAGATGAAAGCGTTTCTGCTAGATGATTATTATATTGTGGTTGATAGACACTATTATAATACCAATGAGTTTGGATATAAAGATTATCGTTCTTTCAAAATGATTTGAAAGCTAAATCAAATTGATTTGGATTCTCATAAGGGAAAAACCTGTTCTGTTATATGGCGTGGTCTTATGAGATATCGTTTTATTGCTCAAACTATTTTAAATTGTTTTACTCACACCAATCCCATGACTGACCCAGAGTTTATTTTATTTGTTTTCTCTAAACTCTTGCGTGCCCAATTTTGTATGAGAAGTCAAGTAGTCGGGATTTTACAGATATACTTAGAAAGATGGAGTAGGAGGCTTCAGCAGCGTTTATATAGCTATTGTTTATTTCCGTTGTGTTGTAAGTGCTGTACTTTGATAATGATATGTATATTCAAGTACAATCTTTTATTTCAAAGTTATGTTATATTTTTATTTGTTCCGCTGTGAGATTCGTGTTACTCTGTTGTTGTATGTTCTCCTTCTTTTATTCTAAGTTTCTATCTTATCTATCCTCACCCTCTAATTTCTTTCATGGACTATCCGGTATTTCCGATGCTTGAATAGTCGACATAGTGTTGTATGTCGATATCTAGGATCGCAAATTCCCCGGGTCGTTACATTAGATCTGTTTTATGCGATCTAAATTATCACCTTATGTTAACATGTTAGATCTATTTTATGTGATCTAAACTATCACCTTATTTTGTCATGTTAGATCTATTTTATGTGATCTAAATTATCACCTTATGTTATCATGTTAGATCTATTTTATGTGATCTAAATTATCACCATATGTTAACATGTTAGATCTATTTTATTTGATCTAAATTATCACCTTGTTATAATGACAATTTCATGTCCATGCCAGTATGTATGTTCACCTTATTATCGTACAAGTTTATGCTAAAATGATCATTTTAGTTATATTCCCATTATTTTCCCTATTATCGCTTATGACTAGGCTATTGTTTGGCCTAGGTATGCTGCCAATTTTGTGAGGGTGCTAGTTAAGGAACAGGGGAAAAAGGGTTAAAAATGGCACAATTTGAATATGAACATTTTTGGACATGTAATTCAAATTATTGGGTAAAATAGGTATTGACACTTATAAAAGGAAAGGATTAATTAATTGATTAATTAATTAAAAATGGAATGTCTAGTAATTACAATAAGGAATTGTAATTGTACTTATGTCATGAGGTTAGGTTGCATTAGTGGTGGAAGTCTTCCCGGACCCGATCGGCATATCCAGCAGCCACTAATGTTGAAACTAATGTGGGAAGTCTAAGTACATAAATACGAATCGGGCTATGACACGAGGTTAGGCCCAACTGTGGAATAAGTCTGCCTGGACCCGACTGACATATCCAACATCAACATGTTGTAGGCCAAATGTGGGAGGTCTGGCCCATTATGAAACCATAAATGGACATGGTAAAGAATTGGACTACTTAACCTAAGTTAATCCATAGGGATTGTATGAACTTAAATTTAAGTTGGGGGTTAAGTAAATATGGTTGAGGCTTGTGTTAAGTAAGTCTGAAGAGGGGGATGGGTAATATTTACATATAGGCCCACAGACTTAACCCATCAAGGTTATGTAATTAAAGACACCCTTTAGGGTAATCATAACTGGTAGAAATAAATAAGGCTATGTAATTAAATACACCTAGTGGTATACATAGTCAGTGAAAACCCAGTGGGGGATGCAAGACAAAGGGGAGAGCTTGTATCATATTATGTGGGACCCATTTCGGTCAGTAACCCGGAGGAGGTATCAAACAAATTACTCCGTACTAGGCGGAGAAGGGGCACGATTGCTGACTGATTGTAAGAGATCCAAATGTGGAGGACGGTGTGGGCGGCACAAACCGATTGAGCCATGTGTGTGCATGAGCCGGGAAGCGGGGGATAAGATGACCATGACACCTGTAGATATGGTTGTGCACATTATTACGAGGAGGGGTTGCCACTTTAGGAAGTGATACCTCCTACTGTGGGACCAACACAAGGTATCTACGAGGGTTAGGGAGCCGATCGATCAGGGTAGTAGTTAGGATACATTTGGACGTATACCTAAGTCTACCACCTTATAGTTGAAGGGATCATTTCTTTCTGGATATACTAGTAACAAGTAATCATTAGAAGCATATACACCTTATCCTGTCTACCTTGTTACACCTGCCATTTATGTAGTGATCTCCCTTATCCACTTTATATGCCTATCATATTACTTTTATTTATTTATTGGCTAAAATTAACTAGACTTGCCAGAATTTATGTCTGACCCTTTTGTTTCTCCATATTTCTTCTCTTCCCCTCCCCGGTTCCCAGGGAGGAAACACCCAGGCTTAGTCAGGACTCAGATATCACCTTGCTAGGAGCTACTTCGAAGTATGGCACAAGTTCTTGTCTCTACTATGTCTTAACTCTTTCAATTGGGGAATTATGTTTTTATATTCTTATGTACTCTGATGATGCAAGACAGAAGTTATTTTATTGTAATGGTTTTTGTGACTTATGGTATTGTGGACCACAGTATTTTAATTTATATTGGAATAAAAATTTAAATTTCCGCTGCTATCTTATTTATATCTATCTTGTAATTATTCTGTGTCTGGTTACCATAACGCTTCACGGAACTTAATGCATTCCCTTAGTGAGTGACATTAACGGACGTGGGGTGTCACACCTATAATAGAAATACATCACCATATATCACTAAAGATGGATCCAAAGCATCATCAACACCAAAATCATCGAATCCACAAAATGGATCCAAAACATCAAATTATTGCACATGCTTCAATAATGAGCTCCCCCGAGCTTATGCCAAGCACTATACACATATTCAGGGGCCCGTCACTATGACCCCCTGGCCGAGTGTATTTTGACCCCCCCAAGTCAAGTGAATACGTATATTAGGCTCCGCTCGAGCCTAGCTTCCACTCGAAGCAAGTACTAGCATAACAAAAACAATATAAAATGTGTAACAAGCTACCTAATAGTAACTCGAAAAGTGGAAACAATACGTCCTATACTGCACGTTTCACTAATATTTTTACTATAAGCGAGCCAACTCTACATCGAAAAGCAACAATGACTTCGATTGACGAGTCAATAATAAAACCATATAATTAATCAACATATCCCCTATTATATGATTAGTTACATCGTATAAATCATGTTCTCGCTTTCTCGAAGTGTGCAGAAAAAATTTTGTAATACGGAAAATGATTAGTTTGGAGAAATCGGGTTTTAAATCAGTTGAGAAATGTTCTGTAACTAACCGACATTTTCTCGATCTTGATTATCGATACAAAAACCATATTGACTAACCAATCACCAGAAATTACCAGATCATTAATAGAAACAAGTTAGAGGGCGAGAAATAGAAAGAAAGATATATTAGAATAGAAGAAGAAGAACATAAATACAACAACATCATAGTAAAGATGAACCTCATAGCAAAACAAATAAAATATATTGTATAACATAACTTTTGAAATACAAATCTGATTGTATATACAAAACATTTTCAGAGTACAACATTTGTTCATCACATGTACAACACAGCGGAATAAACTTCATAAATATCTAATGCTGAAGCCTCCTACTCCAAGATCCTCCAAGGACATCTGTAAACACCTGAACTACTTGACCGCCGAAACCAGTTTGGGCAAACAAGAGTTTAGGGTAAAACAAAACAAAATAAACACTGGGTCAGTCATGAAACTGATGTGAGTAAACCCAAACCACTTGGTTTAACTTTTAAAAATCCTTTTTAAAGAAAGGATAATCGTAAGACTAATCCACACATAAACACGGATGGTTTTTACCTTACGATAACCGAAAATATTCTTTGAAATCAATATTATTCTGATATTATAATAATGTTTAAATCAAGTAAATAACAATCTTGCAGAATGCCTGCATCTAACGCTCCACATACATAGTATACAATCAAAACCGCGGGCTCTTATTGGAGAATGGATTCTAACTGGTAAGGTATGTGATCACCTTCCGACAGTGTATCCTTAGAGAGGAATACACCGGGTTCAAAAAGAACATTTTACAACCCAGGCTAAACATGACCGACTCCTCACTTCGCTTGAGAGTACCAAATGTATTGTCACCAACGGTTGGGATCAACAACCGTTCTGAAGCAACAACAGCGATAAGATTAAGAAGCAAAAGGAATTTCTCTAGATCAGGTGACAGTATACCCTACTTGGGTGCGACCCACTTAGCCATGTGACCTACCCGATTTTATACAATTTCCCGGTTGTGAGGTTTGAGGTTACGATTACTTACCTTTCAATGATAGCATAATCACTTTGAATGCCACATTATCAGATCGGTTAATCACTAATTAATTTGCATGAAGATTTTCTAAATATTATGCTAAGAGAATAAATTCTCCGCCACCAGATGTATAGTTGTACAAACCAACATGTGCGATCATTGGAAATACCTTGTCATACATTCATCCATATACATTCGTTCTGAGACTGAATGAAACCGAAGGCACAATTTCCATTAATCCATCTTAGGAAATTTCTACCTAAGACTAAAAAAAAGCCCTTGCACTTACTTCGTCTTCGATTTCCTTCATATAGTCTAATTCGCAACGCTGCTACGAATACAGAGTGGTTCTCGGATAACAATCCAACCAGTCTCTCCATATTGACAATGATATTAGTCAATACTTCGATAGTCGATTATTTAACTATCGAAGAAAAACCAAATATTCATCCAAAGCATCAAACAATCACTAGGCCCTTGTGGCAACTCGAACTTCCTAGATGGCCTAAACCAAACAAGAAGGCGAACTGCTTTGAGAATGCAACTCGTCAAAACACAAACATGAGAACATTTCATTGCTATTACAACAATTTACATCAGAATACAAGATATCTGAGTACAAGTAAATAATTTACAGAAGAAAATATCATAGATTTAAATTACATTTAAATATATAAACATAATATGCAGTAGAAAAAATCAACTTCCATAACTGAAAGAGATACACGGATACAAAGCATTCTGAATACAGCCCTGCCGTAATCCAGGATCCTGTGAAAAGAAATATATGCGAAAACAAAACTACAAGTTTCCCTTACTGAAAATATAGGCACCCAGAGTTTAGGTAGGAAACAATAAACTCCGAGTCAGTCATGAGACTAGAGTGAGAACTAAAACAGTTATTAACTTTATTTTAATGTTGGGTAAATCAAGAGACCACGACGTATAACACGGAACAGGTTTTCACCCAAGAATACCGTGGAACAAACAGCGTAATTCTAAAAGGAAAAATGAAGCCATTATAAGACTCAGGTCCCATCACATAATGCAAATACAAACCAGAGGATACAATTTTACCTTATAATGGCCAAACATGCATGATACACGAAACTTATCTTATATTATTGCAATAAGCGAAGAAATCACTTTCATATGTAAATGTATCAATCATAAGCGGAATAGGTACCATTATATTATGTCGCTATATAGGCTTATAAATAAAACCGTAAAATTGCGTATTGAAACTCCTTTCCGATTCAAGACACACTAGCAATGCCTCAGGATCACATGCATGTAACCCTATTTAGCCGTACGGTGGTCAGCCGTCGCTGATTAATTATACCATAAACTATACATTAGCCGGTTCTATTAAACCTCCAAAATGGCCAGTAGGTTGACTAGTCAATGGCCTTTTAGTTGGCCCAAATCAAATTCGAGGTGCCTTGATTTCCATTATAATCCAACATCCACATAAGTAAGATGTCTGGGCTCCATACCATGACACCACTTCTAGCTAGAAACTAACGTATGTCCATTTCCCTATCGTTCCTCATCTCGTTTTTGGGTCATACAAGGGTGTGAGGTTCGCAAATTAACGCTATACACAAAGATGCGCTATTTAAAGCCGTGCTTTGATCATCAACCACAAAACTTTGCTTTTCAACAAAAGCCTTCATCACTACATCTTAGCATGCTACATTGTCAATCCAAACCATAACATTGATTTCCACCAATATATAACATCTAAGCTTGTATGTCTCAAAGAAGGGTGTTAAGCAAGAGAATAAATTCTCCGCCACCAAATAGATATATATTTAGCTGAGATCAACGAATATAGCACACAATACAATGTCAGACATAATCCATTTACAAATCCATTCTGGGGTCTGAATGAATTCGAAGGTACCTTATTCCTCATCCCATCTGTCCAATACATGAGAGAGACCCTCGCATATCCGGTCGATCTCCAAGTACATCTGGACGATCACCACTCATTACCTCGTCTTGGGTGTACAACCCAATCAAGACATCAGTAATCATCCAAACGATGTGAAGATATTCAGTCTTCATCCGCCATCTTCGAATCATCGACTTTTAGTCGTCGTTTCAATTATTCAGAATGGGTTAAACCCGGTCTTTCCAAATAACTCACGATTTTATAATCAAGTGCTATAAAAACACATCATATGCCTCATTCCAATCGAGAATATTATTTTACTCAAATATTCTTGGAAATCATTTCAAAAGATTTTATAATATCTTTTCACAACTCAGACCAAATTAAGGTTTATCAACTAGTCGGGATTAATGAGCCCTACGAAGTAATCATTCATTTTATTATTCCAATCCCAACCTATTCACCCCGTGGAGCAAAACTGGTAGCACTCCATATCTAACTCCCACAGTGTTATCGGTAAAATTAATTACCTTTTCAAGTTTCAAATCTAATTAAAATTTTAACTAACGCATGGAGTAAAATTGGAGGTACTCCATTCTCGAACATTTCTTAAATTTGTAAATTTAATTACCTCAGTCACATTTCAATCTGATTAAAGATTCATTAAAACTCCAATTGGTTTTAATCTCAAAAATCATTACTTAATGATTATTTGTGAAGACCCGTAACTTCCCCGTATAGGAAAGCGTCGGATAGTTCGAGAACAAGCCACAGCAGAACTCATACAGAAGAACATTTCATTGTATATAACAACAATGCATCAGATTACAAGAATATACAGAGTATAAATGAATATTACACAGAAATATCAGAGATTTAAATTACATTTAAATACATAGCAGCGGAAAATAATACAATACACAACTAGAAAGAGATATACGGATACAAAGCTTTCCGGATATCGTTCCAGCTGTAAACCAGGATCCTGTGAATAAAAATCTGCAAAACCAAAACTACTAGCTGCCCGTGTCAAAATAGGGGCACCCAGAGTTTAGGTTAAAACAATAAACTCCAGGTCAGTCATGGGACTGGTGTGAGAACTAAAACAGTTATTCTTTATTTTTAATGTAAGGTAAATCAAGGGACCACGCCGTATAACACGGAACGGGTTTCCTCCCAAGAATACCAGGGCATATAACAAACAGCGCAATGCTAAATAAAGAAAAATGAAGCTGTTATAAGACCCAGGTCCCATCACACAATGCAACGCAGCCGAGGATAGGGTTTTCCCTTATAACAGCCAAAGAATGCTTGATACGTTTAAAACAAATCATTTGATACTATTCTAAGTGCATAGTGTATAAAACAGCTTCAAATCATAAGTATCAATCATAGGCGGCATGAGCGCCCCATCCCACTATGTCGCCATACTAGGCTCTACAAATAAAACCGCAAATGTCACGTATTTGAAAATTGGATTTCCGTCTATGAACCGAGGCAAAAGATAGTCCTCAACCGATTCGTTACTCTCTAGCCCGAGCCACAGGTCAGAGCTCGAGTGACCTTGGAGCGACAGGGCCGGTCCACCGATGTGGATTAAACTTAAACCCTGAACATGCGCTCCCCCGCCCTATGGGGCGTAAGCGAGCCAACTAAATGACTCCATCGGTTCAAGAACGACCGATCAATCCGAGGTGCCTCGCAACAGCAACAACCACATAAGTCAAACTCGTCAGGGCGTGTAAAACCACTGACGCCACTTCTAACTAGAAAGAAACGCATGCCCTCCCTGAGGTCCGTCTCCCGTTTTTGGTTCATACCGGGTGTGAAACACGCGAAGTAACCGTTACACAAAGCTACGCCACAAAGGCCTTGCTTTGATCATCACCACAAGACTTTGCTTTTCAACAGAAGCCTTGATCAATTGCCACTTAGGCATGCCACACAGGCAATTCACTCCATGCGTTTGATATCCATCAATATATAACCCCTGAGCTCGTACGTCTCAGAGAAGGGCGTTAAGCAAGAGAATAAATTCTCCGCCGCCAAACAGATATATATTTAATAGAGATCAATCACACGGACTAAAATCCAATGTCAGACACACAGTCCATTTACAAGTCCGTTCTGGGTCTGAACGAAACCGGAGGCACCTAGTACCCCGCATATCCATCGATCTCCAAGTACGTCTGGACGATCACCAACTGTTTCCATCTTCTTGGGTGTACAGCCCAATCAAGATCATCAGTTATCACCCAAGCGACGTGAAGACCTCCGGTCTTCGACCATCGTCTTCATCTTCGACTTATCGTCGTATCAGTTATTCAGAATGGGATAAACCCGGTCTTTCCAAATAACTCGCGTATATTTTAAATAAGTGTTACAAAAACACAACATACGCCTCATTCCAATTCATCAGTCACTAACCGTAAATTAATCAAGAGGATAATTCCCCAAACATTAACCCCGAAGGCCGAAACCAACATCAGATCAATATCCAGAAAACCATTCTGCTTGGCTAACCGACAGTTAGTTTCTAAATTTCACGTTCATAGGGAAAGGTTCCCATTAATTTTATCAAAGATAAATTCCTTGAATTTATTCTTTAATCTACTTTTGAATTTCGATTCAACTAGTCGGGATTAGCGAACCTTACCGAAGTAATCATTTGTTTTAATTTCCCAATCCCAACCTATTCATCCCATGAAGTAAAACTGATAATACTTCATATCTAACACCACAGTGTTATCGGTAAATTCAATTACCATTTCACGTTCAAATCTAATTAAAGATTTAACTATTGCCTGGAGTAAAACTGGTGATACTCCATTCTCGATTATTTCAATCTAATTAAAGATTCATTAAAACTCCACTTAGTTTTAATCTTCGACTGGGTTAAAGAATCAGTGTCATTTAAAACACGGTTCACGATAAACCCAAAATCCCATTCATTAATTATCGGGTTAAAAACAAGTGTTATTTAAAACACTGTTCACGATAAACCCAAAAATCAATATCAATTCCAATTAAATATTATTTAATTGGTACACTTCATTAAATCTAAATAAAAAGATTTAATCTTTTCTCAACTGGGTTCAAGAACAGTGTTAGTGAAGACACCATTCACGACAAACCCAAATCACATTCGATATTCAATACAAGGCTCTGAATAGAAAATATATCGGCTTATATTCAATATCGAATTCTACGACTAACAAATGTCGTATTGGAAATAACGATATAAATATATATCTTTCAAAATTCCATAACAACATCTGTATAATCACGAATTCCAACATCGAAATATTCCGAAGACAATTTCGATTCAAATCCATTCCAATGCAATCATTGGAAATTTTGGTTATTTTTAAAACCCTTTTCGAATTCAATTTATTTATTTAAAAATAAATAGAATTATATTTCTAGTTCAAAACTAGTTCATTTCGATAAAAATCTATTTTTATCTTTTCAAATATGGAGTTTTTCATCCCAAATCTTCACAAATCATTTCTTATGATTTTACACAAATTACTACTATTTTTAATAATTTTATCAAGGCCCGTACAGTCGATTTCCATCAACGGCCATCGAACTGCACTTACAGCGACCTTTTTCGAATTTGATTTGGACGTATCTCCAAATCCAACCGTTAGATTTCAAATTTCTAATCTTCATTAGAAAGCTCTTTTCGATACGAACCCAACGGTTCCGGTTTTAGGAGAATCCGACGGTCGGATCTCCCGTAAGGTCCGTTTGAAATAAATGGTCGAAATTCGCGAACTGCTGCGGCGCGGCACGTTCTATTCGGGCCATTATATTATATATATAATATATATAATATATATTTCGTCGATTTCTATTTAAAACGAATTATATAAACAGTTTTAAATTCGTTTCAAAAGCAATTTCAACTTCCATTTCAATTCAAATCAAAATTGAATTCATCTTTATAAATTCGTTTTAAAATTCATTTCTATCCAATTCAAATTTCAATTCAATTTGAATTCATTTCAATTCGCTTTCAATTCAATTTGAATTCGTTTTCAATTCATTTCATTTCGAAATCGTTTTCAATTCAATTCATTTCGAAATCGTTTTCAATTCAATTCCTTTCGAAATCGTTTTCAATTCATTTTCAATTCAATTCATTTCGAAATCATTTTCAATTCAATTCCTTTCGAAATCGTTTTCAATTCATTTTCAATTCAATTCATTTCGAAATCGTTTTCAATTCATTTTCAATTCAATTCATTTCGAAATCGTTTTCAATTCAATTTCTAAATGAATAAAATCGATATAAATATCGTTCACGTAAAAATGGCGTCAATCTAATCAACACGGCTTCATAAATTTCTATTTCTCAAATATTCTATTTCAAATATTTCTTTTTTTCAAAATAGTTGTTATTATCAAAACATTTCGTTCAATACATGACCAATCTCAATGAATGAGTACTGTCAACACATGAACTTTTATTTTATAATATTCTTTAATTTTCAAATTGGAATGAGGCCCAATCAATCACCATATAATGTTAATTATATGGATTTTCATACAACACATGTATATAATATCATTGAAAATAATCAACCATCAACCAAAGTGCACTACACTGTATAAGCATCAAATATAGATATTCAGCGCTTATAACAGCCTGTCAATCAATCGATCGACATATCTAATCAATCAGGATGAGTGAACTTCAAATTTCATCCCAACACCCGTGTGGGGTTTCAAACAATCAAACACATATTTTATTTGTGCTGTTGGGCGATGTGTAAAATTTATCGACCCAATCGATGTCCTTCAAATAGGTGTACATAAACAAACCGTCTGGTTTGAAAATGAATATTTATTTATTCACATTCACGATATTCATATTCACGTTAAAAATTATATTTTTAACGATAAAACATTTTATTCCAACATATGAATTTCTATTATTCATTTACAAAATAAAATGATATTTTTATTTTCTAACATATTTTAGAAAATTTCGTCGGCATAACGGCACGATACTAGAAACGGGACGAGGCCTAGCCTTATCCCCGGTCTAGTGAAGGCCCACGCCATTCACACATCAATCAAATTCACCCAACAACCAAATCCAAATCAAATCATATAACTAAGCTATGCAACCAAACAAACAAGTCCATGGTCTGTGGACGATTGTGTCGGGTGCTACTAAGCACCGTCTGCATCCTAGTATATATATATAACTAGAAAATAAATTGAAGAGTGAGAAATTCTCACCTATAGCTATCCTAGCTCCACGGCACTTCATTGATAGAAATCTTCATCGCTATCGCATCTTCGTTGCCCGGATCCTCTACATATGTAAAAATCGAATTTTGGCTTCGTTATTCAATATATAAAAATCGAATTTTTAGTTCGCTATTCAATATATAAAAATCGAATTTTTACTTCGCTTCTCAATATATAAAAATCGAATTTTTAGTTCGCTATTCAATATATAAAAATCCATTTTTATTTCTACTTCATTATAAAAACCCAATGCTAAATTTAAAACAATGTACATTTTTATATTTCTAAACAAAATATATTTTTCTAAACAAGGTATATATATTTTTCTTAGCAAAGTTTATATTTTTCTTAGCAAAGTTTATATATTTCTTTCTTAGCAAAGTTTATATTTTTCTTTAACAAATTTATATATTTCTTTCTTAGCAAAGTTTATATTTTTCTTTAACAAATTTATATATTTCTTTCTTAGCAAAGTTTATATTTTTCTTTAACAAATTTATATATTTCTTTCTTAGCAAAGTTTATATTTTTCTTTAACAAATTTATATATTTCTTTCTTAGCAAAGTTTATATTTTTCTTTAACAAATTTATATATTTCTTTCTTAGCAAAGTTTATATTTTTCTTTAACAAATTTATATATTTCTTTCTTAGCAAAGTTTATATTTTTCTTTAACAAATTTATATATTTCTTTCTTAGCAAAGTTTATATTTTTCTTTAACAAATTTATATATTTCTTCCTTAGCAAAGTTTATATTTTTCTTTAACAAATTTATATATTTCTTTCTTAGCAAAGTTTATATTTTTCTTTAACAAATTTATATATTTCTTTCTTAGCAAAGTTTATATTTTTCTTTAACAAATTTATATATTTCTTTCTTAGCAAAGTTTATATTTTTCTTTAACAAATTTATATATTTCTTTCTCAATGCTATATATAAATTTAAAAACCAATTCTAATTTTATTTTCAAAAGAGTTCAAATTTTATTTTCAAAAGAGTTCAAATTTTATTTTCAACCTCCTAGCTTTATTTTTTAAAAACCATATGTTCACTTTAAAAATCATGTTTTCAAGGACATAAAAATTGAGTCTTTAAATAATTAAAAAAAATCAGTTTTTATTTTTAACCAAAAATCAGTTTTTATTTTTAACCAAAAATCAGTTTTTTTATTCCTTTATAAAATTCAGTTTTAAATTATGTTTTTATAAAAATTCAGTTTTAATCATTTTATAAAAACAGTTTTTAAATCTTTTATAAAATCAAAACAGTATTAACGCTAAAAAAAACAGCATTACAGAGTTAAAAATAAAAATAAAAATTAAATAAATAAAATAAAATACTTACAGTGGTTTGCCGAAGAAAGGGGGGAGTTTTGCGGGTTCGGTTCGGGGTCGGGTGTCGCAAGCGAAGGGAAGGGGAGGAGGAGCGAGACGCGAGGGCGAGCGAGGGGGGCTGCGGTCTATCGCGGAGGAGGAGAGAGCGAGAGGTCAGAGAGGGGCGGATCGAGAAGAGGGGCAGCTGGAAGAAGAAGGGGGCGCGGTGGCTTCCCCGCCTGCGGCGGCGGCGCTGACCCCCCCTGGAGGCGGCGCGTCGCGTTTTCAGAGGGAGCTCTCGTTTTTTTTTTCCTGGGCGTTGACCGATTAAGAGGGAGAAGGGGGGGTTATATGGTTTATATATATTTAATAATTTAATTAATATTTTATTTCCACCAAAAGTAACTTTCCAATACGAACTTCAAACAAGACCCACCGACTGTGGCCCTTAGCTAATTACCCCCATTCCGAACACAATGAGATATGTTTCGCAAGCTGATTTGATTGTTTTGATCAGTTTCTGTTTAATTTACATTTAAATCACTATATTGAATTTTAAACGTACATTTCAAATTACCGGGGCCACATACTAACTAGAAAAATTCCAGAAAAATATTTTCTAGCTTCGTATTGATGATACGGTCCTAACAAAACTAGTTTCGTCGAATTCTGAGACCGTTTGAAAAATGGTCAATTTCCAGTCGATTAAAATCAACTGAAACTGGTCAAACGCGTTTTCCTTCGCCACGCTCACATATTGATTCGAAAAATTATGAAATTTGAAACCTAGCAATAATTTAACATCACGGACCCAACAAAAGTGGTTTCGTTGAAATCCGAGGTCGTTGGCAAAATGTCCATTTTTAAGGGCCTGAATTCCATAGCGACTATTCAGAATTTTCAACTGGACATATCTTTTGATTCCCGCTACGAACTTTTGATTTTTCGGATTCGTTGGAAAGATATTCACTATTAGATTCCATTATTTTTGGTTTCACTAAAATCCGGATTGTTTTGCACCCGGTACATTCAATTGAAGTTTGAAATCGAATTATCGAACTACCGCGCCAATTTCAATTCTATTTATAATTATATATAAATATTTATATTCTAACGACGACGTATATAATATATACGTCGAATTCTATTCAAAATAAATTCCTCGTTGATTTTATTTAAAATAATCTATTTTAAATATTCAAAATTCGCTAAAATTGCCAAAATAAAAATTTTAAACTGGCCCAGATTTTCGGGTTGTTACAGTCTCCCCCACTTAAAACTTTTCGTCCCCGAAAAGGAACAAAGTCGAAAGTGGTTTGATTATTCAACTCTACGTTCGGTCAGGCTTCCATTCTCCAACTTTTCAGTTTCTGAGAATTTTCAAAATTTCAAAAATTTGGCTAACACCCTAAATTTTCGAAAAAATTCGCCATAACCTCCCCTGCAATGGGAGCATCGGGGAATTTCAAATAGCTTCCCCGGTCCTTCAGATCTCAAAAAGAAAAAGAAAAAGCCAAGCGGCTAGCCAATAGGCTCACAAAATCATCATCACCCAAACAAAACAGTAAATTATGTAGTAAACATGTACCTATTTGTCGGGCAAACAAATTTTATTCTCTGCTCTAGCCTCCTTGCTATGACCTGTTCAATGTAAGTATATGCATATGCAAGCAAATGCGACCAATTTTCAATATAACTCAATATTTGATGCTATTAGGCATAATGGTTCAAAATTAGCAAACAAATGAACAAACAACACAAACATCAATCAATTAGTGAATTAGAGTTTCAAATTCATAATTTTGATGCATAGTCAAAAATCAGATTTTTGATGCCAAATCACAACAATAGGCCCTATCTAATTTTGGTTCTCACACCAATCAATAGGAAGTATGTAGAAATCTCCCTTTCGTCACTCGAACATAAATTCTGATGATGATGCATCAATCATCAGAGTTCTCTCCGGGCGACTTAGAAGGTGATTCTATATCTACCCAGTATATCAAAACTTCGAATACACGCGGATCAGACGTATACGCAAAATCTATATATACTGGATTGTCCAAATTCATTAAAATAAATAATCAAATACGAATAGTTGATTTAAATTTTCAAAACAAATTTTGTTTTCATTTTAAAAATATACTCTTCACACTCGTTCTAGGATACTACTGATCCTATCTCTAACGAGTCATTCCATTGGATATTGCTAATCCAATATCTGATGAATTCTTTCGTATGGTTCTAATGTGTCTTATTCTCGAGCTTTGCAAACCAAAGCTCTGATACCAACTGTGAAGACCCGTAACTTCCCCGTATAGGAAAGCGTCGGATAGTTCGAGAACAAGCCACATCAGAACTCATACAGAAGAACATTTCATTGTATATAACAACAATGCATCAGATTACAAGAATATACAGAGTATAAATGAATATTACACAGAAATATCAGAGATTTAAATTACATTTAAATACATAGCAGCGGAAAATAATACAATACACAACTAGAAAGAGATATATGGATACAAAGCTTTCCGGATATCGTTCCAGCTGTAAACCAGGATCCTGTGAATAAAAATCTGCAAAACCAAAACTACTAGCTGCCCGTGTCAAAATAGGGGCACCCAGAGTTTAGGTTAAAACAATAAACTCCAGGTCAGTCATGGGACTGGTGTGAGAACTAAAACAGTTATTCTTTATTTTTAATGTAAGGTAAATCAAGGGACCACGCCGTATAACATGGAACGGGTTTCCTCCCAAGAATACCAGTGCATATAACAAACAGCGCAATGCTAAATAAAGAAAAATGAAGCTGTTATAAGACCCAGGTCCCATCACACAATGCAACGCAGCCGAGGATAGGGTTTTCCCTTATAACAGCCAAAGAATGCTTGATACGTTTAAAACAAATCATTTGATACTATTCTAAGTGCATAGTGTATAAAACAGCTTCAAATCATAAGTATCAATCATAGGCGGCATGAGCGACCCATCCCACTATGTCGCCATACTAGGCTCTACAAATAAAACCGCAAATGTCACGTATTTGAAAATTGGATTTCCGTCTATGAACCGAGGCAAAAGATAGTCCTCAACCGATTCGTGACTCTCTAGCCTGAGCTACAGGTCAGAGCTCGAGTGACCTTGGAGCGACAGGGCCGGACCACCGATGTGGATTAAACTTAAACCCTGAACATGCGCTCCCCCGCCCTATGGGGCGTAAGCGAGCCAACTAAATGACTCCATCGGTTCGAGAACGAACGATCAATCCTAGGCGCCTCGCAACAGCAACAACCACATAAGTCAAACTCGTCAGGGCGTGTAAAACCACTGACGCCACTTCTAACTAGAAAGAAACGCATGCCCTCCCTGAGGTCCGTCTCCCTTTTTGGTTCATACCGGGTGTGAAACACGCGAAGTAACCGTTACACAAAGCTACGCCACAAAGGCCTTGCTTTGATCATCACCACAAGACTTTGCTTTTCAACAGAAGCCTTGATCAATTGCCACTTAGGCATGCCACACAGGCAATTCACTCCATGCGTTTGATATCCATCAATATATAACCCCTGAGCTCGTACGTCTCAGAGAAGGGCGTTAAGCAAGAGAATAAATTCTCCGCCGCCAAACAGATATATATTTAATAGAGATCAATCACACGGACTAAAATCCAATGTCAGACACACAGTCCATTTACAAGTCCGTTCTGGGTCTGAACGAAACCGGAGGCACCTAGTACCCCGCATATCCATCGATCTCCAAGTACGTCTGGACGATCACCAACTGTTTCCATCTTCTTGGGTGTACAGCCCAATCAAGATCATCAGTTATCACCCAAGCGACGTGAAGACCTCCGGTCTTCGACCATCGTCTTCATCTTCGACTTATCGTCGTATCAGTTATTCAGAATGGGATAAACCCGGTCTTTCCAAATAACTCGCGTATATTTTAAATAAGTGTTACAAAAACACAACATACGCCTCATTCCAATTCATCAGTCACTAACCGTAAATTAATCAAGAGGATAATTCCCCAAACATTAACCCCGAAGGCCGAAACCAACATCAGATCAATATCCAGAAAACCATTCTGCTTGGCTAACCGACAGTTAGTTTCTAAATTTCACGTTCATAGGGAAAGGTTCCCATTAATTTTATCAAAGATAAATTCCTTGAATTTATTCTTTAATCTACTTTTGAATTTCGATTCAACTAGTCGGGATTAGCGAACCTTACCGAAGTAATCATTTGTTTTAATTTCCCAATCCCAACCTGTTCATCCCATGAAGTAAAACTGATAATACTTCATATCTAACACCACAGTGTTATCGGTAAATTCAATTACCATTTCACGTTCAAATCTAATTAAAGATTTAACTATCGCTTGGAGTAAAACTGGTGATACTCCATTCTCGATTATTTCAATCTAATTAAAGATTCATTAAAACTCCACTTAGTTTTAATCTTCGACTGGGTTAAAGAATCAGTGTCATTTAAAACACGGTTCACGATAAACCCAAAATCCCATTCATTAATTATCGGGTTAAAGAACAAGTGTTATTTAAAACACTGTTCACGATAAACCCAAAAATCAATATCAATTCCAATTAAATATTATTTAATTGGTACACTTCATTAAATCTAAATAAAAAGATTTAATCTTTTCTCAACTGGGTTCAAGAACAGTGTTAGTGAAGACACCATTCACGACAAACCCAAATCACATTCGATATTCAATACAAGGCTCTGAATAGAAAATATATCGGGTTATATTCAATATCGAATTCTACGACTAACAAATGTCGTATTGGAAATAACGATATAAATATATATCTTTCAAAATTCCATAACAACATCTGTATAATCACGAATTCCAACATCGAAATATTCCGAAGACAATTTCGATTCAAATCCATTCCAATGCAATCATTGGAAATTTTGGTTATTTTTAAAACCCTTTTCGAATTCAATTTATTTATTTAAAAATAAATAGAATTATATTTCTAGTTCAAAACTAGTTCATTTCGATAAAAATCTATTTTTATCTTTTCAAATATGGAGTTTTTCATCCCAAATCTTCACAAATCATTTCTTATGATTTTACACAAATTACTACTATTTTTAATAATTTTATCAAGGCCCGTACAGTCGATTTCCATCAACGGCCATCGAACTGCACTTACAGCGACCTTTTTCGAATTTGATTTGGACGTATCTCCAAATCCAACCGTTAGATTTCAAATTTCTAATCTTCGTTAGAAAGCTCTTTTCGATACGAACCCAACGGTTCCGGTTTTAGGAGAATCCGACGGTCGGATCTCCTGTAAGGTCCGTTTGAAATAAATGGTCGAAATTCGCGAACTGCCGCGGCGCGGCGCGTTCTATTCGGGCCATTATATTATATATATAATATATATAATATATATTTCGTCGATTTCTATTTAAAACGAATTATATAAACAGTTTTAAATTCGTTTCAAAAGCAATTTCAACTTCCATTTCAATTCAAATCAAAATTGAATTCATCTTTATAAATTTGTTTTAAAATTCATTTCTATCCAATTCAAATTTCAATTCAATTTGAATTCATTTCAATTCGCTTTCAATTCAATTTGAATTCGTTTTCAATTCATTTCATTTCGAAATCGTTTTCAATTCAATTCATTTCGAAATCGTTTTCAATTCAATTCCTTTCGAAATCGTTTTCAATTCATTTTCAATTCAATTCATTTCGAAATCGTTTTCAATTCAATTCCTTTCGAAATCGTTTTCAATTCATTTTCAATTCAATTCATTTCGAAATCGTTTTCAATTCATTTTCAATTCAATTCATTTCGAAATCGTTTTCAATTCAATTTCTAAATGAATAAAATCGATATAAATATCGTTCACGTAAAAATGGCGTCAATCTAATCAACACGGCTTCATAAATTTCTATTTCTCAAATATTCTATTTCAAATATTTCTTTTTTTCAAAATAGTTGTTATTATCAAAACATTTCGTTCAACACATGACCAATCTCAATGAATGAGTACTGTCAACACATGAACTTTTATTTTATAATATTCTTTATTTTTCAAATTGGAATGAGGCCCAATCAATCACCATATAATGTTAATTATATGGATTTTCATACAACACATGTATATAATATCATTGAAAATAATCAACCATCAACCAAAGTGCACTACACTGTATAAGCATCAAATATAGATATTCAGCGCTTATAACAGCCTGTCAATCAATCGATCGACATATTTAATCAATCAGGATGAGTGAACTTCAAATTTCATCCCAACACCCGTGTGGGGTTTCAAACAATCAAACACATATTTTATTTGTGCTGTTGGGCGATGTGTAAAATTTATCGACCCAATCGATGTCCTTCAAATAGGTGTACATAAACAAACCGTCTGGTTTGAAAATGAATATTTATTTATTCACATTCACGATATTCATATTCACGTTAAAAATTATATTTTTAACGATAAAACATTTTATTCCAACATATGAATTTCTATTATTCATTTACAAAATAAAATGATATTTTTATTTTCTAACATATTTTAGAAAATTTCGGCGGCATAACAACACGATACTAGAAACGGGACGAGGCCTAGCCTTATCCCCGGTCTAGTGAAGGCCCACGCCATTCACACATCAATCAAATTCACCCAACAACCAAATCCAAATCAAATCATATAACTAAGCTATGCAACCAAACAAACAAGTCCATGGTCTGTGGACGATTGTGTCGGGTGCTACTAAGCACCGTCTGCATCCTAGTATATATATATAACTAGAAAATAAATTGAAGAGTGAGAAATTCTCACCTATAGCTATCCTAGCTCCACGGCACTTCATTGATAGAAATCTTCATCGCTATCGCATCTTCGTCATCTTCGTTGCCCCGATCCTCTACATATGTAAAAATCGAATTTTGGCTTCGTTATTCAATATATAAAAATCGAATTTTTAGTTCGCTATTCAATATATAAAAATCGAATTTTTACTTCGCTTCTCAATATATAAAAATCGAATTTTTAGTTCGCTATTCAATATATAAAAATCCATTTTTATTTCTACTTCATTATAAAAACCCAATGCTAAATTTAATTTTAAAACAATGTACATTTTTATATTTCTAAACAAAATATATTTTTCTAAACAAGGTATATATATTTTTCTTAGCAAAGTTTATATTTTTCTTAGCAAAGTTTATATATTTCTTTCTTAGCAAAGTTTATATTTTTCTTTAACAAATTTATATATTTCTTTCTTAGCAAAGTTTATATTTTTCTTTAACAAATTTATATATTTCTTTCTTAGCAAAGTTTATATTTTTCTTTAACAAATTTATATATTTCTTTCTTAGCAAAGTTTATATTTTTCTTTAACAAATTTATATATTTCTTTCTTAGCAAAGTTTATATTTTTCTTTAACAAATTTATATATTTCTTTCTTAGCAAAGTTTATATTTTTCTTTAACAAATTTATATATTTCTTTCTTAGCAAAGTTTATATTTTTCTTTAACAAATTTATATATTTCTTTCTTAGCAAAGTTTATATTTTTCTTTAACAAATTTATATATTTCTTCCTTAGCAAAGTTTATATTTTTCTTTAACAAATTTATATATTTCTTTCTTAGCAAAGTTTATATTTTTCTTTAACAAATTTATATATTTCTTTCTTAGCAAAGTTTATATTTTTCTTTAACAAATTTATATATTTCTTTCTTAGCAAAGTTTATATTTTTCTTTAACAAATTTATATATTTCTTTCTTAGCAAAGTTTATATTTTTCTTTAACAAATTTATATATTTCTTTCTCAATGCTATATATAAATTTAAAAACCAATTCTAATTTTATTTTCAAAAGAGTTCAAATTTTATTTTCAAAAGAGTTCAAATTTTATTTTCAACCTCCTAGCTTTATTTTTTAAAAACCATATGTTCACTTTAAAAATCATGTTTTCAAGGACATAAAAATCGAGTCTTTAAATAATTAAAAAAAATCAGTTTTTATTTTTAACCAAAAATCAGTTTTTATTTTTAACCAAAAATCAGTTTTTTTATTCCTTTATAAAATTCAGTTTTAAATTATGTTTTTATAAAAATTCAGTTTTAATCATTTTATAAAAACAGTTTTTAAATCTTTTATAAAATCAAAACAGTATTAACGCTAAAAAAAAACAGCATTACAGAGTTAAAAATAAAAATAAAAATTAAATAAATAAAATAAAATACTTACAGTGGTTTGCCGAAGAAAGGGGGGAGTTTTGCGGGTTCGGTTCGGGGTCGGGTGTCGCAGGCGAAGGGAAGGGGAGGAGGAGCGAGACGCGAGGGCGAGCGAGGGGGGCTGCGGTCTATCGCGGAGGAGGAGAGAGCGAGAGGTCAGAGAGGGGCGGATCGAGAAGAGGGGCAGCTGGAAGAAGAAGGGGGCGCGGTGGCTTCCCCGCCTGCGGCGGCGGCGCTGACCCCCCCCCCTGGAGGCGGCGCGTCGCGTTTTCAGAGGGAGCTCTCGTTTTTTTTTTCTGGGCGTTGACCGATTAAGAGGGAGAAGGGGGGGTTATATGGTTTATATATATTTAATAATTTAATTAATATTTTATTTCCACCAAAAGTAACTTTCCAATACGAACTTCAAACAAGACCCACCGACTGTCGCCCTTAGCTAATTACCCCCATTCCGAACACAATGAGATATGTTTCGCAAGCTGATTTGATTGTTTTGATCAGTTTCTGTTTAATTTACATTTAAATCACTATATTGAATTTTAAACGTACATTTCAAATTACCGGGGCCACATACTAACTAGAAAAATTCCAGAAAAATATTTTCTAGCTTCGTATTGACGATACGGTCCTAACAAAACTAGTTTCGTCGAATTCTGAGACCGTTTGAAAAATGGTCAATTTCCAGTCGATTAAAATCAACTGAAACTGGTCAAACGCGTTTTCCTTCGCCACGCTCACATATTGATTCGAAAAATTATGAAATTTGAAACCTAGCAATAATTTAACATCACGGACCCAACAAAAGTGGTTTCGTCGAAATCCGAGGTCGTTGGCAAAATGTCCATTTTTAAGGGCCTGAATTCCATAGCGACTATTCAGAATTTTCAACTGGACATATCTTTTGATTCCCGCTACGAACTTTTGATTTTTCGGATTCGTTGGAAAGATATTCACTATTAGATTGCATTATTTTTGGTTTCACTAAAATCCGGATTGTTTTGCACCCGGTACATTCAATTGAAGTTTGAAATCGAATTATCGAACTACCGCGCCAATTTCAATTCTATTTATAATTATATATAAATATTTATATTCTAACGACGACGTATATAATATATACGTCGAATTCTATTCAAAATAAATTCCTCGTTGATTTTATTTAAAATAATCTATTTTAAATATTCAAAATTCGCTAAAATTGCCAAAATAAAAATTTTAAACTGGCCCAGATTTTCGGGTTGTTACAGTCTCCCCCATTTAAAACTTTTCGTCCCCGAAAAGGAACAAAGTCGAAAGTGGTTTGATTATTCAACTCTACGTTCGGTCAGGCTTCCATTCTCCAACTTTTCAGTTTCTGAGAATTTTCAAAATTTCAAAAATTTGGCTAACACCCTAAATTTTCGAAAAAATTCGCCATAACCTCCCCTGCAATGGGAGCATCGGGGAATTTCAAATAGCTTCCCCAGTCCTTCAGATCTCAAAAAGAAAAAGAAAAAGCCAAGCGGCTAGCCAATAGGCTCACAAAATCATCATCACCCAAACAAAACAGTAAATTATGTAGTAAACATGTACCTATTTGTCGGGCAAACAAATTTTATTCTCTGCTCTAGCCTCCTTGCTATGACCTGTTCAATGTAAGTATATGCATATGCAAGCAAATGCGACCAATTTTCAATATAACTCAATATTTGATGCTATTAGGCATAATGGTTCAAAATTAGCAAACAAATGAACAAACAACACAAACATCAATCAATTAGTGAATTAGAGTTTCAAATTCATAATTTTGATGCATAGTCAAAAATCAGATTTTTGATGCCAAATCACAACAATAGGCCCTATCTAATTTTGGTTCTCACACCAATCAATAGGAAGTATGTAGAAATCTCCCTTTCGTCACTCGAACATAAATTCTGATGATGATGCATCAATCATCAGAGTTCTCTCCGGGCGACTTAGAAGGTGATTCTATATCTACCCAGTATATCAAAACTTCGAATACACGCGGATCAGACGTATACGCAAAATCTATATATACTGGATTGTCCAAATTCATTAAAATAAATAATCAAATACGAATAGTTGATTTAAATTTTCAAAACAAATTTTGTTTTCATTTTAAAAATATACTCTTCACACTCGTTCTAGGATACTACTGATCCTATCTCTAACGAGTCATTCCATTGGATATTGCTAATCCAATATCTGATGAATTCTTTCGTATGGTTCTAATGTGTCTTATTCTCGAGCTTTGCAAACCAAAGCTCTGGTACCAACTGTGAAGACCCGTAACTTCCCCGTATAGGAAAGCGTCGGATAGTTCGAGAACAAGCCACAGCAGAACTCATACAGAAGAACATTTCATTGTATATAACAACAATGCATCAGATTACAAGAATATACAGAGTATAAATGAATATTACACAGAAATATCAGAGATTTAAATTATAATACAATACACAACTAGAAAGAGATATACGGATACAAAGCTTTCCGGATATCGTTCCAGCTGTAAACCAGGATCCTGTGAATAAAAATCTGCAAAACCAAAACTACTAGCTGCCCGTGTCAAAATAGGGGCACCCAGAGTTTAGGTTAAAACAATAAACTCCAGGTCAGTCATGGGACTGGTGTGAGAACTAAAACAGTTATTCTTTATTTTTAATGTAAGGTAAATCAAGGGACCACGCCGTATAACATGGAACGGGTTTCCTCCCAAGAATACCAGTGCATATAACAAACAACGCAATGCTAAATAAAGAAAAATGAAGCTGTTATAAGACCCAGGTCCCATCACACAATGCAACGCAGCCGAGGATAGGGTTTTCCCTTATAACAGCCAAAGAATGCTTGATACGTTTAAAACAAATCATTTGATACTATTCTAAGTGCATAGTGTATAAAACAGCTTCAAATCATAAGTATCAATCATAGGCGGCATGAGCGACCCATCCCACTATGTCGCCATACTAGGCTCTACAAATAAAACCGCAAATGTCACGTATTTGAAAATTGGATTTCCGTCTATGAACCGAGGCAAAAGATAGTCCTCAACCGATTCGTGACTCTCTAGCCCGAGCCACAGGTCAGAGCTCGAGTGACCTTGGAGCGACAGGGCCGGACCACCGATGTGGATTAAACTTAAACCCTGAACATGCGCTCCCCCGCCCTATGGGGCGTAAGCGAGCCAACTAAATGACTCCATCGGTTCGAGAACGACCGATCAATCCGAGGCGCCTCGCAACAGCAACAACCACATAAGTCAAACTCGTCAGGGCGTGTAAAACCACTGACGCCACTTCTAACTAGAAAGAAACGCATGCCCTCCCTGAGGTCCGTCTCCCGTTTTTGGTTCATACCGGGTGTGAAACACGCGAAGTAACCGTTACACAAAGCTACGCCACAAAGGCCTTGCTTTGATCATCACCACAAGACTTTGCTTTTCAACAGAAGCCTTGATCAATTGCCACTTAGGCATGCCACACAGGCAATTCACTCCATGCGTTTGATATCCATCAATATATAACCCCTGAGCTCGTACGTCTCAGAGAAGGGCGTTAAGCAAGAGAATAAATTCTCCGCCGCCAAACAGATATATTTTTAATAGAGATCAATCACACGGACTAAAATCCAATGTCAGACACACAGTCCATTTACAAGTCCGTTCTGGGTCTGAACGAAACCGGAGGCACCTAGTACCCCGCATATCCATCGATCTCCAAGTACGTCTGGACGATCACCAACTGTTTCCATCTTCTTGGGTGTACAGCCCAATCAAGATCATCAGTTATCACCCAAGCGACGTGAAGACCTCCGGTCTTCGACCATCGTCTTCATCTTCGACTTATCGTCGTATCAGTTATTCAGAATGGGATAAACCCGGTCTTTCCAAATAACTCGCGTATATTTTAAATAAGTGTTACAAAAACACAACATACGCCTCATTCCAATTCATCAGTCACTAACCGTAAATTAATCAAGAGGATAATTCCCCAAACATTAACCCCGAAGGCCGAAACCAACATCAGATCAATATCCAGAAAACCATTCTGCTTGGCTAACCGACAGTTAGTTTCTAAATTTCACGTTCATAGGGAAAGGTTCCCATTAATTTTATCAAAGATAAATTCCTTGAATTTATTCTTTAATCTACTTTTGAATTTCGATTCAACTAGTCGGGATTAGCGAACCTTACCGAAGTAATCATTTGTTTTAATTTCCCAATCCCAACCTATTCATCCCATGAAGTAAAACTGATAATACTTCATATCTAACACCACAGTGTTATCGGTAAATTCAATTACCATTTCACGTTCAAATCTAATTAAAGATTTAACTATCGCCTGGAGTAAAACTGGTGATACTCCATTCTCGATTATTTCAATCTAATTAAAGATTCATTAAAACTCCACTTAGTTTTAATCTTCGACTGGGTTAAAGAATCAGTGTCATTTAAAACACGGTTCACGATAAACCCAAAATCCCATTCATTAATTATCGGGTTAAAGAACAAGTGTTATTTAAAACACTGTTCACGATAAACCCAAAAATCAATATCAATTCCAATTAAATATTATTTAATTGGTACACTTCAATTAATCTAAATAAAAAGATTTAATCTTTTCTCAACTGGGTTCAAGAACAGTGTTAGTGAAGACACCATTCACGACAAACCCAAATCACATTCGATATTCAATACAAGGCTCTGAATAGAAAATATATCGGCTTATATTCAATATCGAATTCTACGACTAACAAATGTCGTATTGGAAATAACGATATAAATATATATCTTTCAAAATTCCATAACAACATCTGTATAATCACGAATTCCAACATCGAAATATTCCGAAGACAATTTCGATTCAAATCCATTCCAATGCAATCATTGGAAATTTTGGTTATTTTTAAAACCCTTTTCGAATTCAATTTATTTATTTAAAAATAAATAGAATTATATTTCTAGTTCAAAACTAGTTCATTTCGATAAAAATCTATTTTTATCTTTTCAAATATGGAGTTTTTCATCCCAAATCTTCACAAATCATTTCTTATGATTTTACACAAATTACTACTATTTTTAATAATTTTATCAAGGCCCGTACAGTCGATTTCCATCAACGGCCATCGAACTGCACTTACAGCGACCTTTTTCGAATTTGATTTGGACGTATCTCCAAATCCAACCGTTAGATTTCAAATTTCTAATCTTCGTTAGAAAGCTCTTTTCGATACGAACCCAACGGTTCCGGTTTTAGGAGAATCCGACGGTCGGATCTCCCGTAAGGTCCGTTTGAAATAAATGGTCGAAATTCGCGAACTGCCGCGGCGCGTTCTATTCGGGCCATTATATTATATATATAATATATATAATATATATTTCGTCGATTTCTATTTAAAACGAATTATATAAACAGTTTTAAATTCGTTTCAAAAGCAATTTCAACTTCCATTTCAATTCAAATCAAAATTGAATTCATCTTTATAAATTTGTTTTAAAATTCATTTCTATCCAATTCAAATTTCAATTCAATTTGAATTCATTTCAATGCGCTTTCAATTCAATTTGAATTCGTTTTCAATTCATTTCATTTCGAAATCGTTTTCAATTCAATTCATTTCGAAATCGTTTTCAATTCAATTCCTTTCGAAATCGTTTTCAATTCATTTTCAATTCAATTCATTTCGAAATCGTTTTCAATTCAATTCCTTTCGAAATCGTTTTCAATTCATTTTCAATTCAATTCATTTCGAAATCGTTTTCAATTCATTTCGAAATCGTTTTCAATTCAATTTCTAAATGAATAAAATCGATATAAATATCGTTCACGTAAAAATGGCGTCAATCTAATCAACACGGCTTCATAAATTTCTATTTCTCAAATATTCTATTTCAAATATTTCTTTTTTTTCAAAATAGTTGTTATTATCAAAACATTTCATTCAACACATGACCAATCTCAATGAATGAGTACTGTCAACACATGAACTTTTATTTTATAATATTCTTTATTTTTCAAATTGGAATGAGGCCCAATCAATCACCATATAATGTTAATTATATGGATTTTCATACAACACATGTATATAATATCATTGAAAATAATCAACCATCAACCAAAGTGCACTACACTGTATAAGCATCAAAAATAGATATTCAGCGCTTATAACAGCCTGTCAATCAATCGATCGACATATTTAATCAATCAGGATGAGTGAACTTCAAATTTCATCCCAACACCCGTGTGGGGTTTCAAACAATCAAACACATATTTTATTTGTGCTGTTGGGCGATGTGTAAAATTTATCGACCCAATCGATGTCCTTCAAATAGGTGTACATAAACAAACCGTCTGGTTTGAAAATGAATATTTATTTATTCACATTCACGATATTCATATTCACGTTAAAAATTATATTTTTAACGATAAAACATTTTATTCCAACATATGAATTTCTATTATTCATTTACAAAATAAAATGATATTTTTATTTTCTAACATATTTTAGAAAATTTCGGCGGCATAACGACACGATACTAGAAACGGGACGAGGCCTAGCCTTATCCCCGGTCTAGTGAAGGCCCACGCCATTCACACATCAATCAAATTCACCCAACAACCAAATCCAAATCAAATCATATAACTAAGCTATGCAACCAAACAAACAAGTCCATGGTCTGTGGACGATTGTGTCGGGTGCTACTAAGCACCGTCTGCATCCTAGTATATATATATAACTAGAAAATAAATTGAAGAGTGAGAAATTCTCACCTATAGCTATCCTAGCTCCACGGCACTTCATTGATAGAAATCTTCATCGCTATCGCATCTTCGTCATCTTCGTTGCCCGGATCCTCTACATATGTAAAAATCGAATTTTGGCTTCGTTATTCAATATATAAAAATCGAATTTTTAGTTCGCTATTCAATATATAAAAATCGAATTTTTTACTTCGCTTCTCAATATATAAAAATCGAATTTTTAGTTCGCTATTCAATATATAAAAATCCATTTTTATTTCTACTTCATTATAAAAACCCAATGCTAAATTTAATTTTAAAACAATGTACATTTTTATATTTCTAAACAAAATATATTTTTCTAAACAAGGTATATATGTTTTCCTTAGCAAAGTTTATATTTTTCTTAGCAAAGTTTATATATTTCTTTCTTAGCAAAGTTTATATTTTTCTTTAACAAATTTATATATTTCTTTCTTAGCAAAGTTTATATTTTTCTTTAACAAATTTATATATTTCTTTCTTAGCAAAGTTTATATTTTTCTTTAACAAATTTATATATTTCTTTCTTAGCAAAGTTTATATTTTTCTTTAACAAATTTATATATTTCTTTCTTAGCAAAGTTTATATTTTTCTTTAACAAATTTATATATTTCTTTCTTAGCAAAGTTTATATTTTTCTTTAACAAATTTATATATTTCTTTCTTAGCAAAGTTTATATTTTTCTTTAACAAATTTATATATTTCTTTCTTAGCAAAGTTTATATTTTTCTTTAACAAATTTATATATTTCTTTCTTAGCAAAGTTTATATTTTTCTTTAACAAATTTATATATTTCTTTCTTAGCAAAGTTTATATTTTTCTTTAACAAATTTATATATTTCTTTCTTAGCAAAGTTTATATTTTTCTTTAACAAATTTATATATTTCTTTCTTAGCAAAGTTTATATTTTTCTTTAACAAATTTATATATTTCTTTCTTAGCAAAGTTTATATTTTTCTTTAACAAATTTATATATTTCTTTCTCAATGCTATATATAAATTTAAAAACCAATTCTAATTTTATTTTCAAAAGAGTTCAAATTTTATTTTCAAAAGAGTTCAAATTTTATTTTCAACCTCCTAGCTTTATTTTTTTAAAAACCATATGTTCACTTTAAAAATCATGTTTTCAAGGACATAAAAATCGAGTCTTTAAATAAGTAAAAAAAATCAGTTTTTATTTTTAACCAAAAATCAGTTTTTATTTTTAACCAAAAATCAGTTTTTTTATTCCTTTATAAAATTCAGTTTTAAATTATGTTTTTATAAAAATTCAGTTTTAATCATTTTATAAAAACAGTTTTTAAATCTTTTATAAAATCAAAACAGTATTAACCCTAAAAAAAACAGCATTACAGAGTTAAAAATAAAAATAAAAATTAAATAAATAAAATAAAATACTTACAGTGGTTTGCCGAAGAAAGGGGGAGTTTTGCGGGTTCGGGTCGGGGTCGGGTGTCGCAGGCGAAGGGAAGGGGAGGACGAGCGAGACGCGAGGGCGAGCGAGGGGCGCTGCGGTCTATCGCGGAGGAGGAGAGAGCGAGAGGTCAGAGAGGGGCGGATCGAGAAGAGGGGCAGCTGGAAGAAGAAGGGGGCGCGGTGGCTTCCCCGCCTGCGGCGGCGGCGCTGACCCCCCCCTGGAGGCGGCGCGTCGCGTTTTCAGAGGGAGCTCTCGTTTTTTTTTTTTTTTTCTTTCTGGGCGTTGACCGATTAAGAGGGAGAAGGGGGGGGGGGTTTATATGGTTTATATATATTTAATAATTTAATTAATATTTTATTTCCACCAAAAGTAACTTTCCAATACGAACTTTAAACAAGACCCACCGACTGTCGCCCTTAGCTAATTACCCCCATTCCGAACACAATGAGATATGTTTCGCAAGCTGATTTGATTGTTTTGATCAGTTTCTGTTTAATTTACATTTAAATCACTATATTGAATTTTAAACGTACATTTCAAATTACCGGGGCCACATACTAACTAGAAAAATTCCAGAAAAATATTTTCTAGCTTCGTATTGACGATACGGTCCTAACAAAACTAGTTTCGTCGAATTCTGAGACCGTTTGAAAAATGGTCAATTTCCAGTCGATTAAAATCAACTGAAACTGGTCAAACGCGTATTCCTTCGCCACGCTCACATATTGATTCGAAAAATTATGAAATTTGAAACCTAGCAATAATTTAACATCACGGACCCAACAAAAGTGGTTTCGTCGAAATCCGAGGTCGTTGGCAAAATGTCCATTTTTAAGGGCCTGAATTCCATAGCGACTATTCAGAATTTTCAACTGGACATATCTTTTGATTCCCGCTACGAACTTTTGATTTTTCGGATTCGTTGGAAAGATATTCACTATTAGATTCCATTATTTTTGGTTTCACTAAAATCCGGATTGTTTTGCACCCGGTACATTCAATTGAAGTTTGAAATCGAATTATCGAACTACCGCGCCATTTTCAATTCTATTTATAATTATATATAAATATTTATATTCTAACGACGACGTATATAATATATACGTCGAATTCTATTCAAAATAAATTCCTCGTTGATTTTATTTAAAATAATCTATTTTAAATATTCAAAATTCGCTAAAATTGCCAAAATAAAAATTTTAAACTGGCCCAGATTTTCGGGTTGTTACATTATTCAATCTTTTAGGAAATTAATCCTGTCTTTAACTGGGTTAAAGAACCAATGTCACTTAAAATACAGTTCATGATAAATCCAAAATCATCTTCCATTTAATATGGAACCTTCACGGAAATTAGATCAATCATAATCAATATGGATTTCTGTATCAGATTAATACTATAAGTAGAATAACAGTAAAGCCTTTTAAATTCCATAAACAGTAACGGACTTTTTTCATGGAAGCTCATCTCGATTATCACTAAATCGAATTCCACTCAATTCCAATTTAACGTATTAAATTGGAAAAGTTTACTTTGGAAAGTTTCCCTAAATCTTAATTAAAAGATTTATAAATTCCAAATCATATCTTCACTAGTTATTAGGTTTAAGAACTAATGTCATTTAAAACATCGTTTATAATGAACCCAAAATCAACTTTCATTTAATTCCAATTAATAAATATAATTGGAAAACTTCATTAGTCTTAATTAAAAGATTCATTCTTTCCTCAAGTGGGTTTTAAGAATAGTGTTATTGAAGACCCCAATCAAAACAAACCCCAAAATCCAATTTGATATTAAATACAAGGCTCTGAATAGAAATCATATCAGTTTATATTCAACATTAAATTCTGAAACCAATAGATATCATATTGGGAATAACGATATCTATATCTTCCAAATTACTCAATGATATCTGTATAATCACGAAATCCAATATCGAAATATTCCGAAGAATATTTCCATTCAAATCTTTTCATTTCACACATTGGAAAATTATGGTAATTGAAACACCCCACCTCCGTTAAGGTCACTCACAGAGGGAATGCCATAACTTCGGTGGAGCATTATAGGTAAAAGATGTAGATAAATTACAAGACAGACAAATAAAGCAGGGGAAAATAAAGTCATTTTATAAACAACTTAACTCAGTCAAGCTTTTACAACAATTTCCTCAATCATCTTAAATGTAATACATAGAACTTCTGTCTTGATTTAAAAACTTCCAAGAATAAAAGAAGCATAAAAACAATGATCTTCCCCGATAAAGTATGAACCAGCCATAGCAGTGGAAGAGACAGAGTCCAAAGCGATACACCAACTAATCTTCAAGCTTGGAAAGAGAAGAGGTCCAAGTTAGGCTGAGCTATTCCCTCCCTGACTACCTGGGGGGAAACGTAAGAAAAGATGCGAAAAAAAAACTAGGTTAGACATAAGTCTGGTTAGTCCAGTGATCCTTCAGCATGCAAACAAGATAAAGGATCATGACTTGAATAAACCGAAAATAGGACAATACGATAAAAACAAGGTAACTAAAGACAAGATAAGTGCAAGGTGAACCTAATGCGCTTCTACTTTTTCTCTGCTTCGCTACTACTCTGTTAATCTGATTTCTATATTTATCTCTGCACCACCTAACTAGTGTCCCAACTAGTAATCTTTACAAAATGATAATCGTGATCCCAACCCACCGTAATTGTGGTAGCCTTCAGGTGTACATCTATCGTGAGGATTCCACCTCAATCAGTCTAATTGCCATGAACATGTTAGATGTACCCTTACTACCCTATCGATCGGCTCCCTATTTTATTCATGTTCCATGTGTCTATGTCAATCGGCCCTCTCTTTCATGTAGATACCATGTGCTGGTACCACCATAAGGTGTATCAATCCTTATGATAGCAACCCGACACGATTCAAGATGCACAGTGTATAACTACTGGTACCAATGCCTGTTTTTCCCACTTCGGAGTACGTTCATGCTTGTAAACTGTCGGAACCTACACTGACGTACCCCCTGCCGCTGCTTTGACCGCTTATAATCAGCCCAGTAATCGTGCCCCACCCTGCCTAGTTCAGGGTACCGTGATACATCCATGTGGGTTACTGCTGAAGTGGGTCCCCGTTACTAGGGTTTCCTATTGGCTAAGTTTGTGGGCCTATATTTACTAATGTTACCAACCAACCCGATATGTACTTAACCCTCCCATCAATTCAAGCATTTTTAATAAACGGTTAAGTTTTGTGGGCCTATGTATACTAATATTACCCACCTACACGAGATGTACTTAACCCTCCCATCGATTCAAGCATGTTCATTTAATAATTAAGTTTTGTGGGCCTATATGTACTGATATTACCCACCTATACGAGAGGTACTTAACCCTCCCACTGATTCAACCATGTTTATTTAACGGTTAAGTTTGCGGGCCTATATTTCCCAATATTACCCACCAACCCAATAGTACTTAACCCTCCCACTTATTCAAGCATGTTTATTTATGGTTAAGTTTTGTGGGCCTATATTTAATAATATTACCCACCAACCCAATATGTACTTAACCCTTCTACTAATTCAAGCATTTTATTTAATGGTTAAGTTTTGTGAGCGCCTATATTTACTAATATTACCTACCAACCCGATATGTACTTAACCCTCCCGCACAATACGTCATATTGGTTAAGTGTTGTCCGTTCATGTTAACTTAACCCACTCATTCATCATGTTATATTGGTTAAGCATTTCTTATTAACTTGACCCTCCTTATTTATCATGTTGGATAGGCTAAGTGTTTCCTATTAACTTAACCCCATTCGTTCATCAAGTTATATTGGTCAAGTGTTTCTTGTTAACTTAACCCCACGTATTCATCTTGTTGTATTGGTTAAGTATCATCAATCAATTCAAGTTAACTTAACCTACCTATGTGTCATGTTATTTTGGTTAATTATTGCCTTCTTGTGTTAACTTAACCCTACTACAAATCAAGTTATATTGGTTAAGTGTTGCCCTCTTATTTTAACTTAACCTTTCAATAAATCAATTTGTATTGGTTAAGTGTTTCAAAATTTACTTAACCTCACCCACTTGTCTAATTAACATGTTATAACGGTTAAGTGTTCTAAATTTACTTAACCTCACCCACTTGTCTAATTAACATGTAGTAACGGTTAAGTGTTTCTAAATTTACTTATCCTCACCCACTTATCCAAATAACATGTTATAACGGTTAAGTGTTCTAAATTTACTTAACCTTACCCACTTGTCTAATTAACATGTTATAACGGTTAAGTGTTCTAAATTTGCTTAACCTCACCCACTTGTCTAATTAACATGTTAAATTGGTTAAGTGTTTCCTTAATTGACTTAACCCTACCAATCTTGACTTAGCTTTATTAAAGCACCTACCACTCACATTAGACAGGTATTGTTGTGGTCACTGGATGTGCCGGTCGGTTCCGGGCAGTTTTACACCACAACTTAGTCTAACCTCGGGTCCTTTTTGGGTTCAATGCACTAACCACCCACATTAGACAGGTATTGTGGTGGTCACTGGATGTACCGGTCGGTTCCGGGCAGTTTTACACCACAACTCAGTCTAACCTCGGGTTAGGCATATTCGTATTTTCTAAATTTACATATTTCTTATTTATGACAAATTCCATATGTAAATTATTCCCAATTTAATTATGCCATAATTATCCTTTTAATTATGCTCACAATTAATGGTATACTAAATATACCATTTCATGGACCAATCTATGCCATGTAATTTTTCATGCTTATCCTACATATTTACATGTAAATTATAAATCAATTATTGTCATGTCCCACTTCCCTTCTAAATCACGTTCAAAATTTTAGGTATATGAATTATACCACTTTCATGCCACTTATCCTGCTTATGTGTCAAACATGCCAATTACCTGTAATTTCATGTTTTCCCCAACATTACCCCTGTTGTACGTTCGCGTTAATCACATAAAGTCATTGGGCCTGCAAATTAGCCTAATTTATAAACAAAAGATAAAAGAAGGGAACATTTAATCAAACATATGTCACGTAAATTTAAATTAACATGTCTCACAAAACTTGCAATTAGATTGGGTAGAACTAGCATAATCCTAAGCATGTGAACATGTAGATATAGGCATTGATGAACACAACATGGTTTATAAACGAGCATAATTTAGAAGAATCATGACATGAACATTCCAAGCATATATAAGTTTAACTTTAACATGTAGATGTGCAATAGATCTAACGATAATGATCATATGAACTTGCATGAATCCACTTTACAAACTTGCATATGAGTATAGATCTAATTTCTGGATCTAACACAGAACATGAAACTTGCATATGAACGTGTGTGTGTGTGTGTGTATAAATATATATCTTGACTTGGGTCTAACATAAAACATGTATCTTGCATATGAACATATATATAGATCTTGACTAGCATAAAACATGTACCTTGCATATGAACATATATATAGATCTTGACTAACATAAAACATGTATCTTGCATATGACACATCATGAAAGGATTGTCAAACTTATCTGTGGTATGATGGTTTCGTTCCCCAAATCATAATAAGTTTATCACCAATTTCCACGTGATATAATAAGTTCAAATAAATCACAATCATTCCAAGACATACATGACCAAATTATCGCAAGAATTAGACATAAATTCGCATCATCAATCACATACAACTTGGTTCGAATTCTATTTTCCAATTCATTACAAATCACGTCTTTAATTTATTCACATCTGAAAGGTAACTATAATTACAAACAAAAAGGAATTCTTGAGTTCTGGGATCTGTATTCTAAAATTGAATTGCTCGCCTTTAATGTAGATCGTTGAATTCTCTTAGTTGAATTAGATTAGATTTAGTTTGACTTATGTTTTATTGGCGACTAGGTTTAGATGAGAGTGAATAATAGAATTAGTTTTTAGGCTTAGGGTCCTTATATAGTTGTTTGATTTAATAGGAACTGTCAGATTAACCTAGAGCAAATCAAAGCCATTCAGACAAGATAGAATAGTCACATCAGCCCTAATGACTCAGCAAGGAGTCCATCAGAACCAATCAGATGCCACATTTTCCTTAGAGCGAATCCGCCCACAGGTTGACAGGCAAACACCCTGAATCAACCCCTAGTCGACCCAGCGGGGCTTGGGTCGACCTCAAAAATGGGCCGGTTCGATTATTCCCCCTCCCGATTCGTTGCTTTGAAGTTTTTTGCATATTTATTTATTTAATTTTTATATTTATATATATATATATATTTTCTCATATGCATACAAATTTCAAAGCTTAATAACTTCTTCATAAGGTATCCGTTTTATGCAAACCAAATATCTCTCTTGACCAAAATTTTGAGACGAACGTAATAGCGTATCCCATTTCACTTAATTCTTCTTCTAAAAATTAAGTGTTCTTGAATTTGTTAATTTTAATATTCTCAAAAAATTCGGAGTGTTACATTCTCCCCTCCTTAAAGGATTTCGTCCCTGAAATCTTCAAGTTAAGAAGAACGCATCCTAACGTCCAATCATCCATCTACTCATCCATCATCCATAAGCATCCATTTTCCTTAAAAGACTTCTAATACCATATGAACGTATGCAGAGTGTGTGTATATGTCTCTTATCTAGTGCAAAATTAGGCGGTCTACTGATCCAATTGATGTCCTTAATGCGAATCATGAGTGTGTCATGCGTCCAATATGTATGCAAATATCTGTAATCATGTAAATACTATATGTGTGCATATTCACTCATCCATATGCAACATCCATATGATAACACATCAAGTTTCAATCCATATACAAATACATTCATATGCATATGCAATATGAAAGTGACTAAGCCGATCTAGTACCTAATGTGTGTATATGCATCCGTGAGTAATCACTAGCAACTACTTGCAACCATCAATCATAACATGTCTCAAACACATGTTTTCATCCAATGGTTTCTACCTAAGGATCGAGGATAGGACCAAGTGTATATACTTAAAAGATAAAGACTAGCATGCAAATAAATATTACAAAAAAAGGAGGAATCAAGGATATACCCTCAAAAAGGGTATGATGCGCGTATCTAGTCTTCAGTCTTCTAACTCGCATCTTCTTTGAGCTTCAATCCACTGTACCTTAACTAATTTAACTTCACGATTGTGAAGCTTCTTGACCTCCATTTCCAAAACCCACTAGTAAAGATAGGACCTCGATCATTTACTGTGCTAGAGGGTATCCAATGTTGTCGAACTATCTTTCCAAGATAAACAAAAGTTTACCATGATACCAAGTGTATATACTAAGATATTTAGAGGTCTCTCCTCTACTAAGATTAACCATCATGTCACAAATCTGAGGGTCTAAAGCTAAAGGTTGCTATGTACTTTTTACCTCTCTTAAGGTTAGTTTTTTTCTACTTAGGGCACCTACCACAACTATTTATCTCTCATGCAAATCATCCTAGTCGAACTCGACATCCCTCAAGTGCAAGCCCCAAAGGCCTAAACTAATATCAAACAAGCACCCAAGGAATACCTCCTCCGAATTTGGACGATCTATGTGAGGTGATACTAGCAAAACAACCAAACAATTGAGCACTTAACCAACTCTGGCTATCCTCGCCAATCTTGCTCCAAAACTATCGTTGATCGCATAAATGGCTTTGTATTGTCAACTGGATACATGCGGAAGTTTATCTCGAGTTTTTAGGGGGAAAACTCCTAATCTTAACCAAAAAACATCTGCGTACTCATGGACTACTCTAACGGATCGAAAATCGCCGATAAATACATAAAGTGATTCTAGGTAGCTAAGACAAACTGATTCCTTAGGATCGCACGAAATTTCGAGGGTATTCCCGAGGAAAGTCGAAAGTCTAACTACCCACCTTTTACAATTACTAGCTAACTATTCCATGCCTAGAATCAACCCATAGCGCATGAAACCAAAAACATAAGTATCTCAAATCCTTACAAACCAAAGATAAATGAGCTGAACCACAAATTGGACTTGAGACAATAATGGGATCCTCTACTATACAAGCTCTATGGTGTAGAGACTCAACTATGGAAGCAGATATAAACGAATGCGAAGTGAAAAAATCAAAAAGAGTACTAGCAGGATGATCAAGAAGAAAAACTGGACCCTCCTTACTTATCATGTCATGTTGGTTAAGCGTTTCTTATTAACTGGACCCTCCTTACTTATCATGTTGGATCGGTTAAGTGTTTCCTATTAACTTAACCTCGTTCGTTCATCAAGTTATATTGGTCAAGTGTTTCTTGTTAACTTAACCCCACATATTCATCTTGTTGTATTGGTTAAGTGTCATCAATAAATTCAAGTTAACTTAACCCACCTACGTGTCATGTTACTTTGGTTAAGTGTTTCCTTCTTGTGTTAACTTAACCCTACTACAAATCAAGTTATATTGGTAAAGTGTTGCCCTCTTATTTTAACTTACCGTTTCCATAAATCAAGTTATATAGGTTAAGTGTTTCTAAATTTACTTAACCTCACCCACTTGTCTAATTAACATGTTATAACAGTTAAGTGTTCTAAATTTACTTAACCTCACCCACTTATCTAATTAACATGTTATAACGATTAAGTGTTCTAAATTTACTTAGCCTCACCCACTTGTCTAATTAACATGTTATAACGGTTAAGTGTTCTAAATTTATTTAACCTCACCCACTTGTCTAATTAACATGTTATAACGGTTAAGTGTTCTAAATTTACTTAACCTCACCCACTTGTCTAATTAACATGTTAAATTGGTTAAGTGTTTCCTCAATTGACTTAACCCTACCAATCTTGACTTAGCTTTATTAAAGCACCAACCACTCACATTAGACAGGTATTGTTGTGGTCACTGGATGTGCCGGTCAGTTCCGGGCTGTTTCACACCACAACTCAGTCTAACCTCGGGTCCTTTTTGGGCTCAATGCACTAATCACCCACATTAGACAGGTATTGTTGTGGTCACTTGTCGTGTCGGTCGGTTCCGGGCAGTTTTACACCACAACTCAGTCTAACCTCGGGTTAGGCATATTCGTCTTTTCTAAATTTACATATTTCTTATTTATGACAAATTCCATATGTAAATTATTCCCAATTTAGTTATGCCATAATTATCCTTTTAATTATGCTCACAATTAGTGGTATACTAAATATACCATTTCAAGAACCAATCTATGCCATGTTATCTTTCATGTTTATCATATATATTTACATGTAAATTATAAATAAATTATTGTCATGGCTTACTACCCTTCTAAGTCATGTTCAAAATTTTAGGTATATAGATTATACCATTTTAATGCCACTTATCATGCTTATGTGTCAAACATGCCAATTACATGTAATTTCATGTTTTCCCCAACGTTACCCCGATTGTACGTTCGCGTTAATCACATAAAGTCATTGGGCCTGCAAGTTAGCCCAATTTATAAATAAGAGGTGAAAGAAAGGAACATTTAGTCAAACATATGTCATATAAATTTAAATTAACATGAAACACCCCACCCCCGTTAAGGTCACTCACAAAGGGAATGCCTTAACTTCGGTGGAGGTTTAGAAGTAAAAGCCACAGATAAACTCAAGACAGATATAAATACATATATTTTAAATAGCGGAAACCAAACAGACTTTTATTTCATCAATACGTGTTCAAACAAAACATTTCCATAATTGTCTCAAAATACTTCCAACATTACAACCTCATTACTGTCTTGATTATTAAAGAAGCATAAAACATAAATAAAGTGACAAAAATCCCCATAGTGATATCCAAAGCTATATTCCGAGCAAAAGAGATCCAAATCATACATCTACGGTCCTGGAGCTTGTAAAGAGTCTAACTGAGCTGAGTTGTTTCCTCCTATGGACCGGGGGGGAGGGCAAAAGAAAAGAAGACGAAAAGAAAATAGAGTCAGACATAAAGCCTGAGTAAATCTAGTAACTCTTCAGTATGTGAATAAGAAAAGGGCATGATAGATATAAACTGAAAATAGGAAAGTGTCACCAGCTAAGGAAGTGTCGTTTAGAATCGAATGTACTATCGCACCCATACTATATCTCTGCACCTACTTGAGCTTATTTTAACTGGCACCCCATGCTGAGGGTGAAGTGGACCCCATTTTCTAAAGATCGGCTCCTACTCGAGTTAACATGTGTCATACGACCCCCAAGAATTGTTGATACCTATGTTGGTCCCACCATGGGGTGTATCAAGACCCATGGTGGCGGCCTCGACACAATTTCTAGAAGGCATAGGTTATGCTACTGGTGCCCCCAGTGCCCTGTTTGTCTGCTCCGGAGTGTGTGCACGCCCGCACCCCATTAGAACCTACACTGTTGCACCCACCGCCGTCGCTTTGACCGTGCCCCACCCATCCAACAGTAATCGTGCCCCACCCTGCCTAATTTCAGGGTACCATGATACCTAACTTGGGTTACTACTGAAACGGGTCCCTTGTTACTGGGTTTTTCTAGTCAAACATGTTAAGTGGTTAAGTGTCTGTATTAACCTAACCCCACCCATCAATTCTTGTTAACATGTTGAATTTGGTTAAGTGTTATAGTTGACTTAACCCTACCATCTGTCCTTAGCCTCTTAGGGTACCTGACCACTCACATTAGACAGGTGTTGCTACAGTTACAGGATGTGCCGGTCGGTTCCGAGCAGGTTTACACCGTAGCTCAGTCTAACCTCGGGTCCTTATTGGGCTCAAAGCTTAACCACCCACATTGGATAGGTATTGTTGTGACTACTGGACAGCCGGGCGGGTCCAGGCAAGTTTACATCACAACTCAATCCAACCTCGGGTTAAGCATATCGTGTTTTCTAAATTTACCTATTTTATTACTTCTCAATTATATATGTAAATGCCATATCTTTTATTCTTAGGTATATCAATTCATACCGCTTAAATGTCATTGTCGTTGGCATGTGCCAACCATGCCAACATATATTTTTCATGTCTTACACCCAACGTTATTACCCCCGTTTGTACGTTCGCAACATTATAACAAATGTTGGGCTCGACATAATTCAGCCCAACTTTATAAACGTGAGAAAAGGGGAAATCAAGTACATGTAGTATTTCACAAAAGGTGTGTGGTGCATGAACTTGCAATTTAGCGATTCAACATAAATTATGGGTCATGTGAACTTGCATTCAAATCAAAGTATAACTAAGTAGGTGACATATGAAATGGCATAGTTTAGGCTTATACAAACTTGTGTTTAAACATGCTTAACTTGGCATAATGTCAACCACAAAACTAGCATGTTGTATATTCACCAAAATGTCCAATTTTAACATCTAATTATATAGCCTATTTCAACATGAACTTGCATAGTTTATGAAACCCAAACGATACTTAACATAGATCCAATTATACTTGCAAATAAACATAAGAATGATATCATAGGTTTTGGGTCATGTAGGCACAAATGGTCTCAAATCTAGAACATGTTTACAGAAGCCTTGATTTAGACTTAGTGAATGTATATAGTCCATGCCATAGGCATAAACATAAAGGGATCAAATTCTAGTTTTTGCCACAAACTTGCAAGTGCCATTGTTTTCATATACAATTGTTCAATAGGCTTGCATCAATCAATTTAGGCCACAAATATCAATACACAAGTCATAACAGAATCATTACAATACACATAATTTATATCATATAATAACCCAATTCTATTTTCATTTACATCGAATCACATCACAGTTTTTATTCATATTCTGAAAGGTCACTATACTTACAACGAATGCAGAATCTTGAATTCTGGATTCTGAATTCTGAAATTGAGATGCGCTCCTTTGGGTAGATTAACGTTGCGTTGATTAATTTGATTAAGCTATAATCTTCTTCTTAATTTGATTCATCTCTAGGCTTTTCTCTCTTGACGGCTATGCTCAATTCCTCCCTGGCTGCATGACGACTCCCATCTTATTTTTTTTGTGTGAATTTTCAGTTGAGACTTAGGGTGTATTTATAGATTTTTAAATTGTTTTGGGCCATCAGATGAAGACAGGAGGAATCTAGACCATACAAAGTTCAAAGAGCCAATCAAGAGGTGACATGTCAGCCCTAGTGACACACCGAGCCACACGAATTCGAGCTAGAGGCAGACCTAGCCAGCCAGGTCGACCAGGTAGGTCGACTGGCATGACGACACCCAAGTCGACACTATGGTCGACCTGGGATGGCCAGGTCGACACCATGGTCGACCCTATGGTCGACCCTATGGTCGACCTGGTCTCTGGGCGGGAATTTTCCCGCCCAGCACAGTTTGAACCTGTTTTTCGAATTTCGAATTTTAAACTGAGCTGTTTGAATTTTAATTTTTATTCTGAAACTTCCGAAGGTCATAACTCCTTCATATGGAGTCCGATTCGCGCAAACTCGGACTCTATCTCAAGTAGAATTCCGAGACGAACGCTATGGCATAACCCATTTTCCTTAATTCTTTCATTTAGAATTAATTACACTTTAATTTTTGAAGCTTAGTGTTATAGAATTCATGGGGTGTTACATTCTCCCCCCTTAATAGGATTTCGTCCCCGAAATCTTCAAGTTGAGAAGAATGTATATCCTACCATCCAACAGTCCATCTACTCAACCAACAAACACAGGCATTCACTATCCTTAAAAGACTTCTAATGCTTCATGATCATATGCATAGTGTGTGTACATGTCCTTATCTAATGCAGAAATCATGCGGTCTACTGATTCAGTTGACCTCCTTAATGCGAATCATGTAAGTGTCATGAATCCATTATGTATGCAAAATTTTCCTACTCATAATTCTATATGAGTGCACAATTATTCATATAAATGCAACGACCATATGAACTCATATCAAGTTTCAACCATATACAAATGAGGGAACATATATGCATATGCAATATGAAGTGACTGATCTATAACCTAGGGTGTGTGTGTGTATGCATCCACGAGCAATCACTAGCAACCATTTGCAGCCATCATCCATAACATGTTTTCAAATACATGTTTGCATCCATTTGTTTTCTACTTAAGGAGTTAGGAAAAGGACCGAGGAGGTATACCTAAAACGATAGATAAAGCATAACTTAAGGAAAAAGAGAGATCGAAGATGTACCCTCAAAAAGAAGAGGGTAGGCAGCGCATATTCTGTCCTCAGTTTCCCAAGTCGTACCTTCCTCGGCATCGCTCCTCTGAACTTTAACGAGTTTGACTTCGCGGTTGCGTAGCTTTTTCACTTCAGTTCCTAAGATGCGGGTTGGAACTCTCCTCACAGTTGCTTCACGTTCCACTTCGGCTTCTTCTAGAATGCTAGGTTCCACCACTTCCGCAGACTCATGCAAACACTTCCGGAGGTGAGAAACATGAAGGACGTTGTGAACTCCGGCCAGTCTCTCGGGTAGCTCTAATCTATAGCCATCTTCCCAACCTTCTCGATGATAGGAAACGGTCCTACAAATCTTGGTGCTAGCTTTCCCGTGGATCCAAAGCGAACGATGTTCCTTAAAGGAGATACCTTAAGGAAAACCCTGTCCCCAACCTCAAACTCAAGGTCGGTCCTTCTTTTGTCGGCGTAGGATTTTTGTCTGTCTTCATCCTTTTCCGTATCAAGTCCACTTTCTCTGAAGCCTCTCTAATCATGTCTGGCCCAAGTATAAGCTTATCTGTAGACTCCCACCAACAAGTTGATGATTTGCACGGTCTTCCATACAAGGCTTCGAAGGGTGCCATACCGATGGTAGCTTGATAGCTGTTGTTGTAGGAAAATTCCACTAAAGGAAGGTGATCCTCCCAAGTCCCTCCAAAGTCAAGAACGCAAAGTCTCAAAATATCCTCTAAAACTCTATTCACCCTTTCCGTCTGGCCATCGGTTTGGAGGTGATAGGTCGTGCTCAAACATAACTGTGTGCCTATAGCTTCTTGTAGACTCCGCCAAACTCACTTTTGAAGATAGGGTCTCGATCACTAACAATGCTGGAGGGTATCCCATGAAATCAAACTATTTCCTTGAGATAAAGAGATGCTAGAGATGAGGCAGTCCTTCTACTCTTGATAGGTATGAAGTGGGTGCTCTTAGTAAGCCTATCCACTATTACCCAAATGCTAGTATTGCCTCTTCTCGACCTAGGTAGTCCATCAATGAAGTCCATTGAAATGCTATCCCACTTCCACTATGGGACCTCTAAAGGATGAAGTAGTCCTCCAGGCTTCTTCTGTTCCGCCTTGACCTGTTGGCAGGACATGCACTTAGAAACGAAATCTGCCACGTCCTGCTTCATGCCGCTCCAAATGAAAGTTCTTTTTATATCCTTGTACATCTTATCACCACCAGGTTGTATAGTCATCTTGGAATGATGTGCTTCCTTGAGAACCTTCTTTGTCAACTCCCTTGCTTGTGGGACGCATAATCTTCCATCTCGCCTCAACCAACCCTTATCATCGATGGCGTATCTACTGAGGTGACTAGAAGTCTCACCCCTAATAAGTTTATCAATCACATCAACAAGCTGAGGGTCTTCACATTGTGCAGCCCCTATTGAGTCTAAGAGAGTAGGGCATACTTCGAGAGATGCTAACAAACCCGGTACAAAATTTGAGGAGGGCCTAATGTTAAAATTGGCTATATACTCCAAGCTTTGCCTTTCCACAAAGAGCGAGCTTAAGGTCAGTTTCTTTCGGCTCAACGCGTCTGCTACTACGTTGCCTTTTCCGGGAGTATAGGAAATTTCAAAATCATACGAGGCAAGAAACTATATCCATCTTTAATGCCTCAAGTTAAGATCCTTCCGGGAGAAGAGATATTTCAACGATTTATGGTCAGTGTATAATTCAAACTTCGCACCTAGGAGATAATGGCGCCAAGACTTAAGCGCAAAGACGATGGCGGCTAACTCAAGATCGTGGGTTGGGTAGTTATTTTCATGAACTTTCAATTGTCTTCCGCCATAAGCTACTACCCTTCCTTCTTGCATTAGAACAGCGCCTAGTCCCGTTCCACATGCATCCGTGTATACTGTGAACATTTTGCTTCCATCTGGCAAAGTCAGAACTGGGGCTGTTGTGAGCGCCCTTTTTAATCGTTGGAAAGCAAACTCGCAGTCCAAATCCCAAGTGAATGCCAGATTCTTCTTTGTTAGCCTTGTGAGTGGGGCTGAGATTTTCGCGAAATCCCTAATAAACTTTCGGTAAAAACCGGCTAGCCCAAGAAAGCTTCGAACTTTGGTTGCATTTCTTGGCGCCTTCCAATCTTGCACTGCCACCACTTTCGCGGGGTCCACAGCCAACCCCTCTTTGGACACTATATGCCCCAAAAATCTTACCTCTTTTCTCCAGAAGTGGCATTTGGAGAATTTGGCTTTTAGCTGATGTGTACGGAGAGTTTCCATGATTTCTTTCAGATGCTGAGCATGCTCTTCCTCATTCTTTGAGAAGATTAAGATATCATGTACGAAGACAACCACAAATTTGTTAAGGAATTCCCTGAACACCCTGCTCATTAGGTCTACGAAATAAGCGGGTGCGTTTGTCAAGCCGAAAGGCATGACAAGCCACTCGAAGAAACTGTCTGGGGTTCTGAACGCCATTTTATCAATGCTAACTTCAGCTACTCTTAGCTGATGGAACCCAGTTGCTAGATCAAGTTGGGAGAAGACCGATGCTCCTACAAGCCGATCAAACAAATCGTCAATTCGGGGAAGAGCGTGCCTATTTTTCTTGGTCAATTTGTTTAACTCCCTATAGTCGACGCAAAGGCGAAGCGAACCATCCGCTTTGGTTGTGAACACCACTGGAGCACCTCATTCTGAAATGCTCCATCTAATGAACCCCTTTTCGATAAGTTCTTTAACCTGCTTACTGAGCTCCTTTCTCTCCTTTGGAGCCATGTGTTTGACAGGTAAAGCTACAGGCTTTGCATTATCCACAAGATATATGCGGAAGTCTAATTCCCGCTTCGGAGGCAAGCCTTTCACCTCCTCAAAGAAATCCGGACTACTCTAACTGATTGCAAATTCTCATCAGAAGCATCAAGCGACTCTAGATAACTAAGCATAATAGCATTCAAGGGATTACAAGAAATTTCTAGGGTGTTACCAAGCCGAGTCAAGAGTCTAACTATTCTTTTCTCACAATCAAGAATGGCACCATTACAGGATAACCAGTCCATGCCTAAGATCAAACCATATCCCGAGAAGCCCAAGACAAAGGCATTACAACTAAACTCAACATTGAGAATAGAGATTTTCAAACCCAAACAAACCATTGACAAGTAAGCGGAGTCCCCAATTGGATTTGAAACTACTAAGGGATCTTCTACCATACTAGTGTCTAGATGCAGAGATTCTACTATGGTAGATGAAATAAAAGAGTGTGATGCGCCAGAGTCAAAAAGTGTGCGAACTGGATGATCATAAAGATAAACTACACTTTCTACAGAAATATTACAACCTCATTCCTGCTGAGGTGCCACTAGCGCATGAACCTGACCCCCTGAAGTGGATCCGGCTTTCTGTCCCTCCCTTTCTTCTTTGGGCAGTCCTTAGCTTGCCCAGTTTCTCCACAATGGAAGCAACCACCCATCTTTTCCTTCCTTTTTCGGCAGTCTTTTGATATATGTCCCACAATGCCACAGAAATTGCACCTTCTCCTCTCATGGGGCTTATTGTTCTTCCCTCCTTTCTTGAAGTCTGTTTTCTTTGCTTGTAGACCCTCTTTCTTCTCTTCCACCTTAGTTTCTTTCTTGCCATGGTCTTCCTCGTGTAGCAATGCCATATCCACCAAGCTTTCATAAGTCGCTCCCGTGGATACATGGGTCATAGCAAGGCTGTGTAGAGGCTCATTCAAACCTTTGACGAAGCGAAGCGCCTTCTTGTGTTGGGTGTTTACTAAGTCCAGCCCAAATCTGGCCAGCTGATTAAACTGATTAACATACTCCCTGATTGTCATACTTCCCTATTTCAGAGTTAGACACTTCTCTGTTTGCAGGCTTCTTTCAGCTTGGGAGAGGAATTTCATCTCAAACCTTGTCCTGAAGTCTTCCCATGTTTCCACCGCCCTTTGAGCATTGGTAATTTCCGACCAATAGTAAGCTTCATCTTTAAGTAACCATACTGCTAACTGTATCTTTTGCCTGTCATCAACTCCGAAGATGACAAACAGATCCTCAGTCTCCTTTAGCCAGTTTCTTGCTCCTACAAAGGATTATGTCCCATAAAAGTCTTTTCCACCCATAGCCTTGAAGTCTCTACATGTTTTTGCGAAGGCATTTCCACGAGGAGGTGGAGGAGGAGGAGGAACCGCGTCCACTAGAGGAGGGATGTCTGCTGGGCCCGCGCCATTGGCCCTTGCTTCTAAGTACCTCCTAAACCAGCCGGGTATCGGCACTCCTTCCGGGAGGTTAAGGTCTCTAGACATGCTGAAACAGAAAGGAAAAATTCAAAACAAAGGATAGAGAAAGATAGATAGGGCACATGGCTTTGGGGGATTTTGTCTTTTTATAAATATAACACTTTTTCTTAAAAAATGCTTCTTTAAACTTTCTTTTTGAAAACAATTTCAAAAACTTTTATCTTATCTGGTAAACCTAGGCTCTGATACCAAATGAAACACCCTACCTCCGTTAAGGTCACTCACAAAGGGAATGCCTTAACTTTGGTGGAGGTTTATAAGTAAAAGCCACAGATAAACTCAAGACATATATAAATACAAATATTTTAAACAACGGAAACCAAATAGACTTTTATTTCATCAATACGTGTTCAAACAAAACATTTCCATAATTGTCTCAAAATACTTCCAAAATTACAACCTCATTATTGTCTGGATTATTAAAGAACCATAAAACATAAATAAAGTGACAAAAATCCCCATAGGGATATCCAAAGCCATAATCCGAGCAAAAGAGATCCAAATCATACATCTACGGTCTTGGAACTTGAAAGAGTCTGACTGAGATGAGTTGTTTCCTCCTTGTGGACCTGGGGGTGGGGGGGGGGGGAACGAAAGAAAAGAAGACGAAAAGAAAATAGAGTCAGACATAAAGCCTAAGTAAATCTAGTAACTCTTCAGTATGTGAATAAGAAAAGGGCATGATAGATATAAACTGAAAAAAGGAAAGTGTCACCAGCTAAGGAAGTGTCGTTTAGAATCGAATGTACTATCGCACCCATATTATATCTCTGCACCTACTTGAGCTTATTTTAACTGGTACCCCATGCTGAGGGTGAAGTGATCCCCATTTTCTAAAGATCGGCTCCTACTCGCGTTAACTTATGTCACACGGCCCCCAAGAATTGTAGATACCTATGCTGGTCCCACCATGGGGTGTATCAAGACCCATGGTGGCGGCCCCGACACAATTTCTAGAAGGCATAGGTTATGCTACTGGTGCCCCCAGTGCCCTGTTTGTCTGCTCCGGAGTGTGTGCACGCCCGCACCCTGTTAAAACCTACACTGTTGCACCCACCGCCGTCGCTTTGACCGCTTACAATTAGCCCAGTAATCGTGCCCCACCCTGCCTAGTTTCAGGGTACCATGATACCTAACTTGGGTTACTACTGAAATGGGTCCCTCGTTACTAGGTTTTTCTAGTCAAACATGTTAAGTAGTTAAGTGTCTGTATTAACCTAACCCCACCCATCAATTCTTGTTAACATGTTGAATTTGGTTAAATATTATAGTTGACTTAACCCTACCATCTGTCCTTAGCCTCTTAGAGCACCTGACCACTCACATTAGACAGGTATTGCTATGGTTACTGGATGTGGCGATCGGTTCCGGGCAGGTTTACACCGTAGCTCAGTCTAACCTTAGGTCCTTATTGGGCTCAATGATTAACCACCCACATTGGATAGGTATTGTTGTGACTACTAGACAGCTGGGCGGGTCCGGGCGGGTTTACATCACAACTCAATCCAACCTCGGGTTAAGCATATCGTTTTTTCTAAATTTACATATTTTATTACTTCTCAAATATATATGTAAATGTCATATCTTTTATTCTGGGGTATATCAATTCATATCGCTTAAATGTCATTGTCATTGGCATGTGCCAACCATGCCAACATATATTTTTCATGTCTTACACCCAACGTTATTACACCCGTTTGTACATTCGCAACATTATAACAAATGTTGGGCTCGACATAATTCAGCCCAACTTTATAAACGTGAGAAAAGGGGAAATCAAGCACATGTAGTATTTCACATAAAGGTGTGTTGCGCATGAACTTGCAATTTAGCGATTCAACATAAATTATGGGTCATGTGAACTTGCATTCAAATCAAAGTATAACTAAGTAGGTGACATATGAAATGGCATAGTTTAGGCTTATGCAAACTTGTGTTTAAACATGCTTAACTTGGCATAATGTCAACCACAAAACTAGCATGTTGTATATTCACCAAAATGACCAATTTTAACATCTAATCATATAGCCTATTTCAACATGAACTTGCATAGTTTATGAAACCCAAACGATACTTAACATAGATCCAATTATACTTGCAAATAAACATAAGAATGATATCATAGGTTTTGGGTCATGTAGGCATAAAAGGTCTCAAATCTAGAACATGTTTACATAAGCCTTAATTTAGACATAGTGAATGTATATAGTCCATGCCATAGGCATAAACATAAAGGGATCAAATTCTAGTTTTTGCCACAAACTTGCAAGTGCCATTGTTTTCATATACAATTGTTCAATAGGCTTGCATTAATCAATTTAGGCCACAAATATCAATACACAATTCATAACAGAATCATTACAATACATAGAACTTATATCGTACAATAACACAATTCTATTTTCATTTACATCGAATCACATCATAGTTTTTATTCATATTCTGAAAGGTCACTATACTTACAACGAATGCAGAATCTTGAATTCTGGATTCTGAATTCTGAAATTGAGATGCGCTCCTTTGGGTAGATTAACGTTGCGTTGATTAATTTGATTAAGCTATAATCTTCTTCTTAATTTGATTCGTCTCTAGGCTTTTTTCTCTTGATGGCTATGCTCAATTCCTCCCTGGCAGCATGACGACTCCCATCTTATTTTTTTGTGTGAATTTTCAGTTGAGACATAGGGTCTGTTTATAGATTTTTAAATTGTTTTGAGCCGTCAGATGAAGACAGGAGGAATCTAGATCATACAAAGTTCAAAGAGCCAATCAAGAGGTGACATGTCAGCCCTAGTGACACACCGAGCCACAGAAATTCGAGCCAGAGACAGACCTAACCAGCTAGGTCGACCAGGTAGGTCGACTGGCATGTCGACACCCAGGTCGACACTATGGTCGACCTGGGGTGGCCAAGTCGACACCATGGTTGACCCTATGGTCGACCTAGTCTCTGGGCGTGAATTTTCCCATCCATCCCAGTTTGAACCTGTTTTTCGAATTTTGAATTTTAAACTGAGCTATTTGAATTTTAAATTTTATTCTGAAACTTCCGAAGGTCATAACTCCTTCATACGGAGTCCGATTCGCGCAAACTCGGACTCTATCTCAAGCAGAATTCCGAGATGAACGCAATGGCGTAACACATTTCCCTTAATTCTTTCATTTAGAATTAATTACACTTTAATTTGTGAAGCTCAATGTTATAAAATTCACGGGGTGTTACATAACATGTCTCATAAAACTTGCAATTAGATTGGATAGAACTAGCATAAGCCTAAGCATGTGAACAAGTAGATCTAGGCATAGGTGAACACAACATGGTTTATAAACTAGCATATTTTAGGAGAATCGTGACATGTACATTCCAGAGCATGTATAAGTTTAACTTTAACATGTAGATGTGAACTAGATCTAACAATAATGATCATATGAACTTGCATGAATCCACTTTACAAACTTGCATATAAATATAGATCTAATTTTTGGATCTAATACAGAACATGAAACTTCCATATGAACACAGATATATATATAGATCTTGACTTGGGTCTAACATAAAACATGTATCTTGCATATGAACATATATATATATATATATATATATATATATATTGACTAACATAAAACATGTACCTTGCATATGAACATATATATATATATATATATATATATATATATATATATATATATAGATCTTGACTAACATAAAACATGTATCTTGCATATGACACATCATGAAAGGATTGTCAAACTTATATGTGGTATGATGGTTTCGTTCCCTAAATCATAATAAGTTTATCACCAATTTCCACATGATACAATAAGTTCAAATAAACCACAATCATTCCAAGCCATACATGACCAAATTATCGCAAGAATTAGACATGAATTCACATCATCAATCACATACAACTTGGTTCAAATTCTATTTTCCAATTCATTACAAATCACATCTTTAATTTATTCACATCTGAAAGGTAACCATACTTACAAACAAAATGGAATTCTTGAGTTCTAGGATCTGTATTCTGAAATTGAATTGCTTGCCTTTGATGTAGATTGTTGAATTCTCTTAGTTGAATTAGATTATATTTAATTTTACTTAGGTTTTAGTGGAGGCTAGGTTTAGATGAGAGTGAATAATAGAATTAGGTTTTAGGTTTAAGGTCCTTATATAGTTGTTTGATTTAATAGGAGCCGTCAGATTAACCTAGAGCAAATCAAAGCCATTCAGACATGATAGAATAGCCACATCAGCCCTAATGACTCAGCAAGGAGACCATCAGAACCAATCAGATGCCATCTGCCTTAGAGCGAATCGGCCCACGAGTTGATAGCCAAACACCCAGAATCAACACCTAGTCAACCTCAAAAATGGGCCGGTTCGGTTATTCCCCCTCCCGATTCGCTTCTTTGAACTTTTTTGCATATTTATTTATTTAATTTATATATATATCTATATATATATATATATATTCTCATATGCATACAAACTTCAAGGCTTAATAACTTCTTCATAAGGTATCTGTTTTATGCAAACCAAATGTCTATCTTGACCAAAATTTTGAGACGAACGTAATAGCGCAACCCATTTCACTTAAATCTTCTTCTAAAAATTAAGTGTTCTTGAATTTGTTAATTTTAATATTCTCAGAAAATTCGGGGTGTTACAGTTATATTAAAACCATATAATTTCTTTCAGTTCTTTACTTAAGTTGATAAACAAATTATTCAAATAAAAATATATTCTATCCTTGCAAACGTAGAATATTTCATCCAAAGATCTTTCCAGAGCATTTATTATGATTTAACATAATTTTTCTCTATTTTTAATCATTTTAAAAATAGGCCCTTTTCGTGTCCATCCAAAATCGGACATCAAAACCAAACTTTAATATTTTTGTGTCCATTCAAAATCGGACATCAAAATCATATTTTGATTCTTATCTGAATATTATATTAAAATATTCATTATTTCTTAATTGGAATCAGACTGAATCAATTACTATATAATTTTATATATATGGATTTTGTACATGACATATATTCAAAATAGTGATAAACAACTATTAAGCATTCAATTCTCATCCAGAGTGCAATTTACAACTGCATAAGCATTAATTAAATAATGCTTATAACAGTCTGTCAATCAATCGGTTGACATACAACTATACACAAGGGAGATGTGTTAATTAATTATCGTCCCCAGATTCTTGTGGGGTTTTCAACCATCAAACAAATATTATTATTTGCACACTTGGGCGATGTGTAAAATTATCATCCCAATATCCATGTGAGGTTTACATCACAGTCCATGTGAACTTATCTATTATTTGGGAGACGAGTGTGTAAATTGTCGTTCCAAAATAATTCATGATATAAATGTCTTATTTATCAATACTTATAATTACAGCTTAATAACGATAACATTAAAATTGTAAACATCCATCAATCACCAAATAAATATTGCAATTACATGCAATCAATATATATATTTAGTCACAATAATAATAACTGTAAAAATAGATTGGGTAAGAGAGTTCTCACATTGGTTTCTACTCTATCAGTCTTCAATTGTCGATTTTAATACTGTTTGGGTTTAAATCTGCCTCAAATTATAACTTGCTCCAAATTTGACCAAATTAGTTTTTTTGCGAAGCTCTCGGCTCCGCAATCACAAGTGATCCTGTTTCGCGCGATTTTGGGTTCGCAGCAAAAACATATTAGCATACGAACATAGACAATCATTTAAACAATAAAATCACTATTCACCTTCTTCTCAAAACGACACCCTCAACTTAAACGCTCGCCATGACCATTCGGAATCGCACGAGACCAGCGCCATTGTCTCCAACATCTCCTCATCTTTCTATGCCTGGTGGTCTTCCCCTCTAGTTCGCCATGTGGGACCTGCAGTCCAGAGATAAACAGAAATGGACGTCTTCTGGTCATCTAGGCGCTGCAGCCGCCTTGTTGTCCAAATGCCACCAAATTTTACCAGTATATAGATCTCAACTTCCCTGACAACTTTCCTTTGTATCACTTCACCTGAAAATGCATGAATTGGCGGGAAATTGATCATTTTCGTGACAACCTCGTTTTCTAGCACCCCTCCGATGAACTTGACATTTCGGCCGACTCCAGTCACCTGAGACCATGCCACCAACAGCAAAACCTTGGTATGCTTCCACTCTACCATCTCTCCAAACCGCTCGACCTAATTCTCTATGTAGGGTCTGAATCAAGCAAAATACCAAAACCGACCGGTTGCACTTCGAGCGCGATTCCGACCAAATCACCATCCCACTAACCACCAAATTTTAGGCGTGAGTAGCCATCTTCAAGATCTACAAAACCCTTAAATTTCATAGCCTAAATCCTTACGGTTTAGGAGATATAAATTATTTAAGTTTGAGGTGCTTTTCTACAAAATTTCAGGAGAAAGGAGGTGGCTGCCATTTTTGGTAAAGAAAAAAGGAGGTAGGTTTATGAGGAGGAAAGGAAAAAGATATTAAATAGTGCAGTTTTGATTTTCTATTATTTCTTTAGTTCACGCTCTACCCGTTTGACATCTATCGATGCTCTCAACACAAACGAATTCCGTTGGCGATGAAAATTGACACACAACTATTCTTGATGATACAGTCCTAATGAAACTGGCTTCGTCGAATTCCGAGTCTGTTTGCTCAAAAAGCTCTATTTCAGACTCAAATGACTGATCGATTCATAATTTATTGCGCACGACCACATACTAGCTCCAAAAATTATGAAATTTGGAATCTAGCAATAATTTAATATTCCGGATCCAACAAAATTGGTTTTGTCGAAAATGGAGGTCATTTGCAAAATGGTCAGTTTTAAGGACTATATAATATCGATAATATATATATATATATATATATATATATATATATATAAACTTCATAGCGACTATTTTAAATTTTAATTTGCCCATAACTTACAATTTATAATACGAAATCTCAATTTTTCACATTCGTTTGAAAGATATAGTAAATTCGATCCTAATGTTTCTTATTTCATCCCATTCTTATTTATATGGAATTCTGTACATTCATTCAAAATTTAAAATCAAATTTTCAAACTACCGCACCATTTCAGACTCGTTATATATAGCTTATAAATTTATAAGTTCTAACTTTGTATTAAATAAATTTTAAATCATTTATTCACAAATAAATCATTCAAAATATTTAATTTCCATGAAAATCAATTAAAAATAAATTTTAAATTAGTTCCAAAAATACGGGTTGTTACAACCCCTTAATTAATATTTCATTAATTAAAGCACTTCTCCATTTCCTTATCAATATTTGTTAATCCAATATTTCAATAATCACCTTGGCCTCTTACGATATTTGAGAAACATTTTCATATATCACCTTCTTTTATTTTCTATACTAAGAATATATCTTTAATTTATAATTGGAAAACATTCCAATTACTTCTCCCTTTCACAACCACTCATTTCTATACTTAGGAAGTATTTATTATTATATTTCCAAAATTCCACTTACTTGGGTTAAAACGTATGTTGTGTAAAACATAGTTACAAAACCCAAAATACTACATTCAACTAATTCTTATTAAATATTGATCTTTAAGACCGAATCTTTCTATTTATCGGTTAATAATGAAACTAATCAAGTTGGGGTATAATTAGCTCTCAGACCTTGATTGAATAACATCTTTAATTTCAAAACAGACAAGACCATTTATCTTGGATAATCAGCAATATACATAACCAATTATCCCATTTCTTAAACGTGTATACGTTTCTCTGTCTACACTTAGCAGAACTGAATTTATAGATTTCCTTTTTGTTATAATATTCTATTTTAAGTTAGTTTCCTTATCGAATTCTATATATATATTGATATATTGATTTCTAGTTATCTAATTTTCTTAAAAATATTCTAACTCCTTAAATTTTCGGAAAATTTCGGCAGCATCTCCTTTGTACGGCTACATAGCTCAAACCCTAACTCGCCTCTCTAGTCCCTTTCCATTCAAAAAAAATCAAAAGGCCAAGTGGCTTGCCCAATAGGCTCATAAAATCTCATATGGAATTTAAATGTGAATCTTTTTGTCGGGCACTCGAATTATAATCTTCATTCTCTTCATTCCATGCCTATTCCACATATATATGTCCATTCCCAATTAATTCCAACTCAATCCAATCATTTTTATCTCAATTCGCTAATTTATTCTTTATTTAGCTCTTTTGCACATTTCATTTTTTAACTTGAACATATCACGTTCATATACAATTTTAATTTGCTTACAAGCCAATTGAATTCCATTTTCAATTCAAATTTCATATTTGATTTCGAATTTAAATTACAAATCCAATTCACTTATCCAATGCCCAATTTTGATTCAAAATTCCATAAATTAATTATTCTTAAAATTAGTTAATTCTATTCAATAATTAAAAATATGATTTTTTTTGTTTCAAAAATCAAACCATTTATCCAGTTGAGTTCATATTTATTTTGTAACTCAAATCTGGATTTTTCTAGTGGAAATCTAATTTTTATTTACTTAAAATCCTTTTATTTTATTTAAATAAACCGTTATAGTTTAATAACGATTATAATGCTATTTTTCTAGAAATTTGATTTTGACATAGCTCAAAATCTGCAAGATGAAATCCATAATTTTCTCTTCCATTAGAAAACTATTATTCAGTCAGTCCTAACGATTCTTGTTTCAAAGAATTTTGACTTAAATTGAGTTCTATATACTCCACTGAAGTTCGAAACGTCAAATTACGAACTACCGACTCCCAATTCCATGCCCCATTACCGTTTTCCATTCACAATAACTCTCGTATATTCTTCAGTCGTGCTTTACTTTAATACACCCAATTTACTTCTCTTGTCTCAGTAACTCTTCGACTGGGAATTTCCAAATCTCATACACTCAGATTTGATTTCTTTGGATCTAATAAAGTTGATCTACATGCTCCTTTTTCCAGATCTAAAATGTATTGATTTATATGAGTACTTTGGGTGTTCCTGGTTTATCGTGATTCTGGTGTTCTTACCAATTCCATCTTCATCTACCAAGTTCTCCAGTAACTCCTCGACTCATGCCTCTGTTCGCCTCTGTTATACTACTGAAGATCAAGCCATTAACCTTTCAACCGATCTTCTATAACTCAGTCCTTACTCTCTGATTCAAATCCAAAGTTTTAAAGGTATGGAACTACTTTTTGGCTGTGAACTTACATATTTCTGGATGATGCTTTGGTTTCCCTATGCTACAATGCAAACTTTTGGGATTTGTTGGATATTACTTCTGGATAACCGTACTACATCTCCTGATGTAATCGTGTCATTTGTCTTTATGCACAGTTGTTTGTGCATTTCAATTATTTTCTTCTGAAAACTATCTTTCACTTTAATGTGTCAATTGAACCAATTGCTTAATGCACAATGTCTCGTGCATTTCAGTTTATATCAAATGTCTTACTCTTCAAGTTGTAAAACAAGCCATTATTTAGGATGATTAAGGGCTTAGTATGAGATTAACTGACTGACATGTTGTTAAGTTTGGAAACCCTTGAAGATATTTAGAATGGCTTGATTAAGTATGTGTGTAATTGTTTTTGTCTAACTGCCCATCAACTGTTCAAGGTATGTGTATCTATTTTATGCCTTGAGTAGCAGAATCATAATGTTGTTTTGGAAAGCTTTCTATGGGTTTTATCAGGAATTTGAAGGCTCCTACTATCCGTTCAACTTTGATTGAGGCTTCAGGTTTTTCCAAATTTGGATTGTACTAAAATATATAAATTATATATCATGTTAGGTTGATGAAATCTACTATAATCTGGATGGTTTGTAATGTAATTTGGTATTATCTTTTGTCTGATGAAATTTTTTCCTAATGGGAATTTTTTATTTGATGCCTACTAGTATGCAGTAGAAGGGAATGACTTTCTATTGTTAATTTACACTGCTCTTACAAATCAGTATTGGAAGATCTCTACTTTCTTTGTGGACTGCTATGTTTTTTGTTATGCACTAGTGGATATTGAAGATTGCAGGTCAATGTTGTTAAGTACCATCTTTTATCTGGGAATGTTTCACTTAGAAATTATAAGAAGATTACAACGATGATTCGTGAATATAGATGTAATAATGTTATGGTCCTTTGTGAGGTGCTAGGAGGGTTCGCACTCGCAAGGCTGAGGGTTAATGACCTTATCATGGGTTTAGCCCCTCTAATTTTTTAAATGTCTTTAGGATGTATGCCATTTGTTATTTTACGGGTTTATTTACTGTATTCAGGTTAGTATGCTAACCTTATTATTTACTTTCTAATTGTTAATATAAGCATACCAATCTTCAAAAAAAAAGCCACAACCACCAAGCCTATATAACTAGTATATATATAAAATAGCCACAATAATATTTCAATGCATCCAAATAACCAACGAACAACATACAAAGATTAGTTAAAATAAAAATTCGTTTATAATAAAATTATAAATGATCTAGAGAGTGATTTTACTCACATTGATTTTTATTTGCGACTGGTTCCAAATTTTAATTTTAATCGAATGGTGTTCGACGTAAATTAAAATTCCATTCAACTCGGGAAAATCCCAAATCAATCCGAGAGGCTATATTCATCGATATGGTCCCATTACGTCTTGTTTGTTCCATTATGATCTCATATAAGAAATTATGAATTCATCAGATTTAGTTTATTACCAACATTAAATTTAGTGTAGATATAATAATCAATTATTAAACTATAGGTGATTTACGCGAACTAACCCTACTTCTTCCATAATTCATCAAGTGCCTGCACTGCACTCCCTCAATGTCGCTGCCTCTCCAATTTTATTATTATGTTTGCAAAACCAAATCTAACTTTGCTGCCCTAATTACTTGCAGTACTGAGCAATACTTCACTCGAACTGCTAATTGTTACCACGCCCATCCAACTTCCACTTGAGACTCCAACATCAACCCACATCAGTGTTGCACTCGACTAAACCCATTGTCTTAACTCATCAACCACAACTAGGTTTTGAATAAACCGTCGATTATCACTTTTAAGTGACGCAAATCACCTCAGACCTTCTAACTCCTTTGAGCCACTGCCAAATCAACCCCTTCAACCAGTGCTCCTATCCGACAACACCAGATCGATTGACTACTCCAATAAGTCAGGAACCCCAGTGACTAACAATGACTGCTTCTATCATCGAAGCATCCCAAATCCTCGAAGGAGCTGCTGCATCTTCCCATGACCCTTACCCCACCCTCTACTTCACAATTCGATGACCAAATACCCATCTTCTATCACCGTAGTGACTAACAGTGACTTTGGCTCTTTCTGGTTCATCGCAATTTCTGTCACGACGATGGTCCTCATACATCGCGATTTCTAAAAAAAGGGAAAGAGGACAAATTTTGATAATGAGGCCTTAGCGTTTGATCTGAGTTAGGGCAACCGGGCTTTTATTTTTTTGAGGGTGGACTGATTGCGATTTTACTGGGAAAGAAGGAAAATAAAAAATGAGAGAAGAGAGGACTTAAGAAACTTTCTGGCTTGAGAATCAAGTATATGAATGGTCGCTTGTTTATATAGTTGTGAATGAAGATAAACGTACAAAGGCCATTGAATTTTTTGATTCCTTATATAGCGAAGGACTGAGGCAATACGTACATGAAATGAAAGAATAGGCATGCATTTACAATAGGTATAGGCTTGCTATGCACCTTCCTAGCTTAGGAAGAAATTATATATTTCTTTTTTATTTATTTTATTTTAGTTTGAATTGAACTGGTTCCATTTTATTTAATTTAAATTATCACGTGTTTTCGGACTCCTATTTAAATGTAGCAACTGGCATTTCTAAGGTTATACCATTGTTCTGAACACACTGGGACAAGTTTTAAAGTCTCATTCGATCATATGGAGAAGATATTAATTTAAATCGATAAATTAATTTCAAAACAATTTATTCCTTGATAATAAATTATTATTATCGTTTATATTTAAATAAAATTTATATTGATCATCTGAATCGTTTCGATTCAGTTTTATCTTCGAATTCAATTATTTGTTGTTCTCAATATAATGATAATTCAATACACATGAAATCAAATTGTAATCAATTATTAAATCAATATCTCAATATAAAAATCAATTTATATTATCAACTTAATAATTAAAATGAATTGGCCAAAAATCTAAGTCATTACATTCTTTCCCCCTTAAAAGAATTTTGTCCTACTTAGGTAGAAAAAAATTCTACTAACCCATTTACTTTCCAAAATCCACTTACGCGGAAACTCAAAATTTACTACTTCTACAATTTTAGTTCTACCAAAACTTTTGGTTTTCATTGATATTGCAGACCATATATGCTTACATACATTTAATCTGAATGATTTACAACCAATATATTAAAATCCAATTCATATTCTATTCATATGCATTAAGATTCATTCAAATTGATTCTAAATCAATTTATTTACTTCAATTCCTTTAACTTGCTTAAGTTAAATTTAAATTCCATAATTTATATTCTCGGTTTTCATTTCAAATCATTTCAAAATCATATAAATATATACATATATTTATAACCATCACAAATTCAAAACAATTGAATTTTCAAACCAACTTATATTCTTTCTAAACAAATTTCCATCAAATTGTTTTTTTAAGGTAGCAAATTCGTCACTTAGAAACTCGAATATAAACACTGATGATGCGGCAATCATCATCAGAGTTATTTTCCAGCAACTGAAGTGAGTTCAGTGCTTTATCACATTAAAAATCCACTTAGAACGATTCTAAGTCAAAAATCCTTCAAAACAAAGCTATATTATTTTAATATACCTCAAAAAATATTTTTTCAAAAATCCAGGATTAAAATTCCAAATTCTGATTTGAATCCAATTTTAATTCATCTCATTTGTTTATTTCGTTTATATACATATTATATTTGGTTTTATATAACCATTCCAGCTTATAGTCTCATTTGATTATAAAAATATCAATTAAGACATCCATATATTATAATTTCAGAAAATTAATCCTTTCTGTATCAAAATATAGTTTTGGTAAAATTATTTCATTTACCCACTTTAAAACAATATTATGTCCAATCATTTGTTCAAGTGTTTATAAATACTTATCGACGTCATGGCATCCCACGATTCGATCAGAATTCATAAGCTTCTCAATAGACTAGCCAACACAATATAAAACAATTTTTATATCAATTAACAAATACGTGCACTCATATATACACACTCGACTCATTCTAGGGTGCTATTGACCCTATCTCTAATGAGTAAATCCCCACCAATGCCTAGGATTTCGCTCAACCTAAGCTCTGATACCACTATAACGAACCGACATTTTTCCGATCCTGATTATCGATAAAAATACCATATCGACTAACCAAACACCAGAAATTGCCGGATCATTAATATAAAAAAGTTAGTGGTTGAGAAATAGAAAGAAATATAAGAATAGAAGAAGAAGAAGAAGAAAAAGAACATAAATACAAAAAAATCAGAGTAAAGATGAACCTTACAGCGGAACGATAAAATATATTGTATAACATAACTTTTGAAATACAAATCTTATTGTGTATACATAACATTTTCAGAGTACAATATTTGTTCATCACATATACAACACAACGGAATAAACTCTATAAATATCTAATGCTGAAGCCTTCTACTCCAAGATCCTCCAAGGATATCTGTAAACACCTGAACTACTTGACTGCCCGTACAAATTGGGCACGCAAGATTTAGGGTAAAACAAAACAAAATAAACTTTAGGTCAATCATGGGACTGGTGTAAGTAAACAACAAACACTTGGTTTAACTTTTAAAAATCCTTTTTAAAGAAATGATAATCGTAAGATTAATCCACGCATAAACACAGATGGTTTTTACCATATGATAACCCAAAACATTCTTTGAAATAAATATTATTTTGATAATATAATAATGTCAAAATCAAGTAAATAGTAATCTAGCAGAACGCTTGTATCTCACGCTCTACATACATAGTATACAATCAAAACCACGGGCTCCTTTTGGAGAATGGATTTTAACTTGCAAGGTATGGGACCCCCTTTCGACAGTGTATCTCTAAAGAGGAATACACCGGGTTCAACAAGAACATCTTGTAACCTAGGCTAAACTTGTCCGACCCCTCACTTCGCTTGAGAATACATAATGTATTGTCACAAACGGTTGGGATCAACAACCGTTCCAAAGCATCAACAACGATAAGATAAAGAAGCAAAAGGATTTTCTCTAGATTAGGTGACAATAAACCCTAATTGGGTGCAACCCACTTAGCCATGCAACCTACCCGATTTTATACGATTTCCCAGTGACGAAGCTTGAGGATATGATTACTTACCATTCATTAATAGCACAATCACTTTGAATTCCACATTGTCAGATACATTAACAACTAATTGATTTGCACAAAGATATTTGGGATATTAGGCTAAGAGAATAAATTCTCTGCCGCCAGAAGCATATTTGTACAGACCAACATGTAACAACCCGGAATTTTGGAACCAATTTAAAATTTTTATTTTACCAATTTTAATGGATTTTAAATATTTAAAATAATATATTTTAAATAATAATGATTAAAAGTTCATTTAAATCGAAGTTAGAATGTATATATTTATTTTAATTACAAAAGGAATTAGAAATGGCACGGTAGTTTAAAAATTTGAATCTGAACTTTGACTGAATGTACAGGATTCAAAATAAATCGGATTTCAGTAAAACCAAAAATATTTAAATCTGTTTAAAAATATCTTTCTAAGGAATGTGAAAAATCCAAATTTCATAGAGGGAATAAAAAGTTATGTCTAGATTAAAATTCAAAAAAGTTGTTATGGAATATATATATATATTAATATAAAAATAGCCATTTTACAAACGACCTCCATTTTCGATGAAACCAATTTTTTTGGATCAAGAATGTCAAATTATAGTCAAGTTTCAAATTTCATAATTTTTAGAATTAATATGTGAGCGTAGTAAATTTAAATGTGTTTGGTAATTTAAAATCAATTTGGATCGACCAGAAAATGACCATTTTTCTAACGGTCTCCAAATTTTACGAAATTAAATTTTGTTAGGACCGTATCATCAAAATATAGCTAGGTTTAATTTTCGAGAATTTTTGGCGTTAGTATGAGGCCCCGGTAAATTAAAATGTACGATCAAATTAAATAATTAAATGTTTTATATTTTAATTTAAAGAAAACAAGCTGAAAATGATCAAATGGGCTAATGAGCCCTAGTCCATTATATCCGGAACGGGGGTATTTAGCTAGGGGAAATAGTCATTGGGTTTGATTCGGAGTTCATAGCATTAAACAAGAATTATCAAAATTAAAAGAAAATTAAATAAATAAATATACTAGTATATATACCCCTCCTATATGCAAACCCTAACCGTATATACGCTGCGCCCCCATTTCTGAAACCAATGATCGACGTCTTCCCAGTTTCCTCCTTAAATCGTTCACTAAATAAAACAAATCCCATACTGAAACCAAAAAAAATCGGAGATCTTCCCGTGATCTATCCATTGATATGGTGAAGATCGATTTATGTTGAGTAATTTTGGAGAATTTCGTGTTCAACCGGGCAGGGTTCGCGTACCAATTACGATGGCCTAGGGCCATCGACTGGACAACCACCACCAAGGTGGAGGGGCGGCGCTCCGACGCCCCTCGTGGCGGTTTTTGATCATGGATCGGCATGACGGATGGGGTGTGATTTTGTGTCCAGATATTGAAGAACGGGTTCGATTTTTTTTCCTAAACACTGGGAGTATACGAACGAAGAAGAAAATACACGGGCATTGGAATTAGAATGAATGACTAAGATTTAATAAGGTTAATTAATATTATAAATTCTGAAATTATATTTATTTAATGATAGTGAAACCTTATAAAAATCGTAATTTCCTCATATGATGTCAGAATTCAGAAAACCAAAATCCGTTGGAACCGTAATTTCGAGCACTACAATATGGGACTGACCAGAACAGATTTGGAGCTTTCTACAATTTTAGATGGAGTAAAATCAATGTGAGATTTCTCAATTTAAAATAAAAATGTATATGTAAATTGATTTTGATTGTGATATTAAGTATATATGCTGTATAAAACACAAATAGGCGTTGTATAAAATTTAGATTAATTGATTTGGTTGTAATTGATTTATTAGATTAAAATATATGTTGTTCGTTAAACATATTGTCTATAACATATTAATTTAGAATATAAAGATTTATTTGTTAATTATATTTTATTTAGTCAAAATTGTCATCCTTAGCATGTTAAATAACAATCTTATATAGGAAACATATTTTGTTTAATTATGACATTCAGTTAGAAACATATTTTGTTAAATATAAGTATTTCATTTAGCTAGAAAACATATTTTGTTAAATATAAATATGTCATTCAGTTAGAATAATATTTTGTTTTATAAATATGTCATTTAGTTAGAATAATGTTTTGTTAAATAAAAAGGTCATCTTGTTAGAATACATTTTGTTAAATGGAAAAAAAATATCAAAGAATCATTTTTATTCATTTTTGTTTAAATAGAATTGTCAAAAAAATCAAAGAATCATTTTTATTCATTTTTGTTGAAATAGACTTGTCAACAAAATCAAAGAATCATTTTTAATCATTTTTTTGAAATAGAATTGTCAACAAAATCAAAGAATCATTTTTATTCATTTCTGCTGAAATAGATTTGTACGCAAATAAGAATATCAATTTCATTTGTCATGTAAAAATAAATTTGCATACAAATAAAAATATTTCATTTTTATTTGTCATGTTAAATATTGGAACTTTTGAAAATAAAAATTATATTTTTCTTTGTCATATATGGACATAGAACATGTATGTAGACAAAATTATCTTTTTATTTTGTCATTAGAATTTTAGAACATGTATGTAGGCAACAGTACCTTTTTATTTGTCATTAGCAACATAGAAATGTAATTAAAATAAAAATAACATTTTGTTAGATAATGTTATGTTAAAATAAAATTAACATTTTGTTAGATAATGTTATGTTAAAATAAAAATAACATTTTGTTAGATAATGCTATGTCAAAATAAAAATTATCATTTATTTAGAATATGCCTTTGTTTAATAAAAATGTCATTTAGTTAAAATATATGTTTCTTTAGACAAAATGTCACCTTTATCATGTTAAACAAGAGTAGAAATAAGTACTTGTAAAATATATGTTTTGTTGAAGTTAAATTATAAATATTTATTTATAATTTAAATAGTGAAAATTCGTAAATAGAAAATAATTCAAACCGAATTATAATTGGTTAAATTTATTAACCAATGATGTATTTAAATAGACTGTTGTTATCTGGAAACCACACATGGATATTGGGATGATATTTGACATACACTAGTCCCAATATTTAGTTATATGTCAATCGATGGATTGACAGTCTGTGATGAGCATTATTTTTTATTTATTTTAATGCTCACACAGTTGTAAAACTTTACTCTGGATGTAAATGGACTATTGAATGATTATTTATCATAATTTTTAAATACATGCGATGTATGAAATCCATATAACTGAAATTATATGGTAATTGATTGAGTCGCATTTCAATTCAGAATATATTAAATTAAAGAATATTCAAAAATAAAGAATCTTTTAAAATAAAGAATATTTTAAAACAAATAGCATATTAAAATAAATTTGGTGAAGAATAAAATTATGATTTTGATGTCCGACTTTGGATGGACACAAAAATGTTGAAATGCGGAGCCGGGCTAAGTATAAAAACGCCATTTTTAACCTAAACGGGTTAATCGATCGATTTTATTCATTTTATAATGAATATTGAAAAGTAATGAATTCAAAATTTAATATTTTGGAAATATTACCATTTTAATATGATAAAGATATAGAATATTCAATTTTGATTTAAAATTAAAAATGAAGCTAAAATCGATTTAAAACAAATTTATAAATATCATATAAAATATGATTTAAACGGAAATCAACGAAATATATATGTAATATATTATATATATTTAATGGCCTGAATAGAACGCGTCGCGTAGCGACTGTTCGTGAATTTCGACCGTTAACTTCAGATTGATATAACGGAAGATCCGACCATCGGATTCTCCTAAAACCAGAAACAGTTGTGTTCGTATCGAAAAGAGCTTTCCGATGAATATAAGAATTTTGAAATCTAATGGTTGGATTTGGAATTATGTCCAAATCAAATTTGAAAAAGGTCGCTATGAATGCAGTTCGGTGGCCGTTATTGGAAACCGATCATACGGGCCTTGATAAAATTATTAAAAATATGATAAAATTATGTAAAATCATAATAAGTGATTTGGAAAGGTTTTGGAAGAAAAATTCCATATTTGTAAAGATAAAAATACATTTTTATCGAAATGAACTAGTTATTAACTAGGGTAATAATCTAATCAAGTTTTCTAATTAATTAATATTTAATTAGAATTAAATAATAAATTGTATTTTGGGTTTGTCATGAATGGTGTCTTAAATAACACTGTTCTTAAACCCAGTCAAGAAAATAATAAATCTTTTAATTAAGATTATTAGAGTTTCCAATTATGTTTAGTAATTGGAAGAAAAAGAAATGTGAATTGGGTTTATTGTGAACTGTGTTTTAAACGACATTTGTTCTTTAACCCAATTAACAGTGAAAATATAATTTGGAATTTATAAATCTTTTATTAAGATTTAAATGTAAATTTTCCAAAATAAAATTTTCTAATTTAATAGAAGAAATTGGAATTGAATGGAATTCAGTTTAATAATAATCGAGATGAGCTTCTGTAAAAGAAGGTCGTTACTATATATGGAATTTAAAAGGCTTTACCGTTATTCCATTTATATTATTGGTCGGATACGGAAACTTATATCAATTATATATTGATCTAATTTTTGTGAATGTAATGATCTCAAAACCCGTACGACGGTGTTAAGGATAATCATTGGAATATAACACATTAGTCATCAGTAGCAGAGTACAGATATTAGCACAAACAACCAATAGAATAATTTTACATAAATAGGACAGCGGAATCATAACATGTAACAACATCAGAGTAACACAGTGTAGGATATAATTTAGTGCATAAAAAGAGAATGATCAGTCAACATCGCCATAGCGGGATATATACATACAGCGAGACATAATAAAAATATCAGTCTACATCGCCTGAGGCGGTACATATACATAAGATAAGAAATGCTGGAAGTAAATAAGTCTACATTGCCATAGGCAGAATCATATACATAAGATAAGAATGGCAGAAAGTCAATAGCCAAAATACAAGTAAATCTAATCCTCGCCATCAAGCCAAAAACGCACTCCGTGCTGCAGTGTTAAGCCAAAATATCCTGTCATCTGTCAACTAGGCTGCCCGTGTGAAAATAAGGGCACCCGAGTTTGCAAAGTGAAACAAACAACGAGTCAGTCGTGGGACTGGTATGAGAAATCTACTTAACTGGTTAAACAACAGTAATAAGGAAAATCATAGGACCACGCCACTTTCGCGGAACGGGTATACTCCAATGATTGCCAACGCATCTAAACAAAGTAAATCCTTTAAACAATGCAATGTTTTTTAAAAAAATGAAATCGATATAAGACTCAAGTCCCATCACACAATGCAACACAAACCGGAGGATAGAGTTTTACTTTATATCGACCAAGATATGCTTAATACGCGTAAAGTAAAATCACTTAAAATGTAAATTTTATCGTTTAATTCTTAATCAGACTCCTACCGTAAATTAGTAAGAGAACGATCCCCTAAGTATTAACCCCGAAGGCCGAAACCAACATCAGACCAATACCCAGGAAACCATCCGTCTTAGCTCGTTTCCAGTTAGTTTCTAATTTTAGATACAATCATAAATATCAATCATAGATGGCATAAGTGCCCCATACCACTATGTCTCCATACTATTACTACATTCAAATCCGTTATCTCGTATTGGAAATTGGGTTTCCGTCATGAGTCGAGGCAAGGGGCAAGATCCTCTCCGATTTGAGATACTCTAGCAAATGCCTCAGGACTACACACTGGGTAACCCTTGGACGCTTCCGGGTCGTTCCACACTTACATTAGTGGATTAGTATTCCTGAACACACGTTTCACGGTCCTAATAGATCTAAAATCGAGGCGCCTCATTCCAACATCCACATAGGTAAAAATAATATAAATGTCAGCCAGTTTAAGCACTGACACTACCGTTAGCTAGAAAGAAACGTCGTGCTCTCCCTACAGTCCTAATCCTGTTTTTAACTCATACCGAGGTGTGAGGCTCGTGAATCCACGCTATACAGAAATCTAGGCCACGTAGGCCGTACTTTAATCATCGACCGCAAGACTTTGCTTTGCAACAGAAGCCTTGATCATTGCATCTTGGCATGCCACACAGGCAATCCACTCCATACGACTGATTTTTATCGATATATAACTTCTGAGCTCGTACGTCTCAGAGACGGGCGTTAAGCAAGATAATAAATTCTCTGCCGCTAAACAGATATATATTTAACAGAGATCAATCAGCACAGAACAAAATCCAATGTCAGACACACAGTCCATTTACAAGTCCGTTCTGGGTCTGAATGAAACCGGAGGCACCTTATTCCTGGCGTATACGTACAATCAGCACATACGTCCAGACGGCTACTACTCCAGTCCCTTCAAGGTAGCTACTCCAATCAGGAACCTCAACGGCGCCCATTTATCAAATACGAAGATCGTCAGTCTTGAACCGTCTTCGTATTTTCAACTTCGAATCATTCGATCAATTATATGAAATGAGGATTAGCTCGGCCTTTTCAAATAATTCACGTATAATTAGAATTCAAACCAATTCTTTCCATGGTTAAATTATTCGACATTCACATTTCAGTTCTTTAGTATAATTTTCATGTCAAACACATCCAACCATCAAATATCGAGCAAACCAAGTAAAATTGGTTTATTTCCGTTCCATGTTGCTTATAATATTTTATAACAATTTTTTGCTATTTTTATTTATTTAAAAATGGCCATATTTAATTAAACGACGTTTTAGGTCGTGCCATGGCACTGGCGCTGTTTTTCCCCAAATTTGTTTTACACATATCGGGAAATATAACCGTTGGATTTCTACAAAGTTTATATCACTGGGAAGATATTCCCAAAGCGAACCCAATGGTTCCAGTTTCGTGAAAATCCGACGGTCGGATCTTTCAGTATAGTCGTTTGAAGTTACGATTTCAAAACGCGAACTGCACGGCCTCGATTCGTTTTAATTTAATTTATATATATATATATATGTATATATATATATATATATAATTCATTCGATGATTTTGATATCATTTTCACTTCAATTATTTCACTAATGCCTTTATATTTTGAATTTTTTTTCCATAACCTCCTTTGTACGGGAAGGGGTTTGGAAATTAATTGGGCCGTATTAGGTACCCAATAAATCCTAATAAGCATACACATATTTACAGTGATATATTTCGGTGTCCACCGGGGAGTGTTTATAGATCATAACTCCAGAGAATAAATTCTCGTCACCCTATAAATGGTTTATGTGCCTTAATGACCAGAGAGACGTGTTTATTGTCATCTCCAGACCCGTGTAGGGTTTTTATTAATCTGGCAATTTACCATTACAATTTATATAGTCCAGATTAGTCATCAGTTCAACCTGTAATATATAGTCATCGCCATACAAGCCTCTCGCTCGTATGGTAAATCTTCAACCTTATCACACAAGCTCCAAATGCTTATGTGGTATATGATGAAGTATGCCTATCATCAAGAAGTATGCCATATAGTGTAGTTCAAAATTAATTGTTACTATCCTATGGCGATGTTTATTATTACACACAGAATAACCAGCACTCTGTATCCAATGGCATTCACAGGAGTTGATATAAAAGTAAAATTGTGCAGCCAACTCATTAAGGCTTACCTATTTGTCGGGCACGCAAATAAATTCTTTACTCAATAGCTAATCTATTTTCTTTGTTCAACACATGTGTATGTATATGTATATATATATATATATATATACGTAGAACAAAGCTAATAATAATATTCCTAGCGAACAAATATTTATTTCAACACACTGTTATTTTTAACACTTATACATAGGATAAAATGATATTTTTGACGAACAAAAATATATTTCAACTCTTTTCTATTTTATTTAGATCCGAAACATGTTAAAAATAATATTTATAACCCCCGAACATTTATTTCAATACGTGTGTATTTTTAGCGAGGCGTATACATGATAAAATTAATATTTTTATCAACGGAAATATTTATTTAACACGTGAATGTTTTTAGCATTTCATATTCACAATAAAAATGTAAATTTTATTGTTAAATCAATTTATTTAAAACACAAATACCATCCAACACATGAATTTCTATTCAACGAATGAATTTCTATTCAACACATGAATGTTCTCTATAGTTCGTATATATAATAAAAATGTGATTTTTATTGTTAAGGCAATTTATTTAAAACACGAATACCATTCAACATATGAATTTCTATTCAACGAATGAATTTCTATTCAACACATGAATTTTCTCTATAGTTCGTATATATAATAAAAATGTGATTTTTATTGTTAAAGCAATTTATTTAAAACACGAATACCATTCAACACATGAATTTCTATTCAACGAATGAATTTCTATTCAACACATGAATGTTCTCTATAGTTCGTATATATAATAAAAATGTGATTTTTATTGTTAAAGCAATTTATTTAAAACACGAATACCATTCAACACATGAATTTCTATTCAACGAATGAATTTCTATTCAACACATGAATGTTCTCTATAGTTCGTATATGTAATAAAAATGTGATTTTTATTGTTAAAGCAATTTATTTAAAACACGAATACCATTCAACACATGGATTTCTATTCAACGAATGAATTTCTATTCAACACATGAATGTTCTCTATAGTTTGTATATATAACAGAAGTGTGATTTTTATTGTTAAAGCGATTTGTTTAAAACACGAATACCATTCAACACATGAATTTCTATTCAACGAATGAATTTCTATTCAACATATGAATGTTCTATATAGTTCGTATATATAATAAAAATGTGATTTTTATTATTAAAGCAATTTATTTAAAACACGAATACCATTCAACACATGAATTTCTGTTCAACGAATGAATTTCTATTCAACACATGAATGCGGTTTCAACATATGAAAATAATTTCAACAAATGAAAATAATTCTAACAAATGAATTTTTCAGAAAATTTCGACAGCATAACTGCAGGGTAATTAAAACCGGCACCGTCCCGATGTACGGCTCCTCCCTCTACCTTAAAACCTCGCGGTTTTTGGACAATGTGGATTTCATACATCTAATTCGCACGCAGGCGAGTATGATTTTTCTTTTCCACAATTTATTTCAATCACAAATGGGTATTTTTCAACCACAACCAAATAATATCAACCATAAACAATTCTATCAACCATTCGCATTATTCACCAAAATTTTCACACTAATTCACAATCAATAAATATCGTCCATGGTTTGTGGACAAGGGGAGTATATATATATATATATATATATATATATATATATATATATATTATTTCTATTCCAACACACATATCATTTATACCATGCACGTATAATTCATACTTCTCTCATATAGCTTACACAACGCATGTACCTGAGGTATACGACATGTGTATAATTTATATTTCGCTTATATAATTTATACATCACATTTCCATTCACATTTCAGTTTAGAAATCTCATATTGGTTTTCGAGATACTGAAAATCGTAGCTAGCTCAGAAAAATCCGCGTTTATTCTAGATTGTAGAGAGCGTAGATACGGTCTCGATGTTTCCTGTTTCATTGAATTTCGTTAACACACGATAAAGATACAATTTTTCAAAGTTTGCAACGGTTTTAAAGTGTTAAAACTATTTTAAATTAAGAAAGTCGCACCTTTCAGGTTAGGGTTCAAAACTAGGTTTAGCAATTTCTTTCAATCCGTGGCTCGAGGTAAGGATGGGACAACACCACTGTGAAGTGCTCGGAGGGGCGCACCTTCGCTAGGAGTGGGACCTGGTGCGGTTGCAGATCCGATCGTCGGCAGCGGTTGAAAGGTGGAAACTTCGGAGGAGCAGTTCTTCGCGATGGAGCAACGATAGTGTGAGTTCTTGGTATGGATTTGCAGAGGGCGTTGGGATCTTCCAAAAGTTCCAAAGGAGGGGGTGGTTTTGGTGAGCATGGCAGCCGAAATCGGAGGGGGAAGGTGAGAAAGTAGTTTCGTCATCGGTTACGGAGGGGGGGGGGTGTTTCTGAGAGGTTTTTATATTTTTAATTTAATGAAAGGAATTTCCTTATTGGCCCATAGTTTATTAAAATTTTAAAATAGTGTTTTTCCATACGGATACCAATTCAAGCCCAACGACTGTCGCCCTAGCTAAATACCCCCATTGCAAACACAATGGTATATGTTTCGTAGGCCAATTCGACTGTTACAGTTAGTTATTCTTCAAACTAAAGTATAAAACATTCAATATTCGTTTTGTACGTGCATTTTAATTTGCTAGGGCCACAAACTGATTCGAAAAATTCCAGAAAAATAAATCTAGCTATGTTTTGACCTTACGGTCCCAACAAAACTAGTTTCGTCAAATTCTGAGACCGTTTGAAAAATGGCCATTTTCTAGTCGATCCAATTCAAAAGAAATTGACTAATCACATATTCTTTTGCCCCGCTCACATAATAGCTTCAAAAATTATGAAATTTGAAACCTAGCAATAATTTGACATCTCGGATCCAACAAAAGTGGTTTCGTCGAATTCTGACGTCGTTTGCAAAATATCTATTTTCAAGGGCTATATATTCTCTATAGTGACCTTTCTGAAAATTCATTTGGCCATAACTTTTGATTCCCGCTATGAAACTTCAATTTTTCAGATTCGTTAGAAAGATATTCATAAACATATTTAAATATTTTTGGTTTCACTAAAATCCGTTATATTTTACACCCGGTACAGTCGTGTCAAAGTTTGAATTCAAATTTTCAAACTGTCACACTATTTCTAATTCATTATTTTGTTGAAATATTCCATTTCAATTGTTTAAATTTCCTTAAAATATCCAATTAAATTTTTTAAATTGGCTCATATTTTCCGGGTTGTTACAATCTCCCCCACTTAAAACTTTTCGTCCCCGAAAATGAAATAATAGTACAGTAGGAAACAAAAATGTAAATGCAAAGTATTGTGAAGGTACCTTGCACCGGAGTTAGTCAGAGAGGTCCATTCTGCATTTGGGGTAATCTAGCTTAATGCTTTCCTCAGTCTCCCAAGTACAGTCTCTAGGATCACTACTCCACTGCACTTTAACTAAATGAACCTTTTTGCTCCTTAGCTCTTTAGTTTCTTTGCCAATAATCTTTAACGACTCTCTTCTTACTGCTAATTCTGGAGTAATTTCCAAGTCCTTTTGCGTTGCTTCTTCTACAACAAGATCCGGATCAAGCACGTGCCTCCTAAGTTGAGATACGTGAAACACATTATGCACTCTAGGCAACCAATCAGGTAATTGAACCCTATAAGCAAGAGTTCCAATTCATTCAAGTATAGGAAAGGGACCAATAAATCTGGGTGCTAACTTCCCAATTTTACCGAATCGGATCACTCCTCTCATTGGAGAAACTTTCAAGTAAACATAATCACCAACAGCAAATGTCAAATCTCTTCCTCTAGAATCCGCAAAACTTTTCTGTCGGCTTTGTGTGGTTTTCAATCGTTTCTTGATGAAATCGACTTTATCTGATGCTTCTCTAGTCATATCGGGTCCCAACACAAGTCTATTGCCCGGTTCTACCCAACATGCAGGAGATCTGCACGGTCTACCGTATAATGCTTCAAATGGCGACATTTTTAGACTGGCCTAATGGCTGTTGTTATATGAGAATTCTGCCAAATGCAAGTGATCTTCCCATGTCCCGCCAAAATCAATAATACAAGCCCACAGTAAATCTTCTAGAATCCTATTCACCCGCTCAGTTTGGCCATCTATCTGAGGGTGATAAGCGGTACTCAGATTCAACTTGGTTCCCAATTCTATCTGGAACACTTTCCAGAACTTGCTAGTAAATAGTGGATCTCTATCACTGACTATACTGAGCGACACTCCATGCAGTTTAACTATTTCTTTGAAATAAATCTATGCTAGGCATTGAGCTATTCTGTTGGATTTGACAGGTATGAAATGGGCGGTCTTCATGAAGCGATCTACGATCAACCAAATACTGTCGTTTCCTTTCCTAGTTTGAGGCAAACCATCTATGAAGTCCATGGAAATCTGGTCCCACTTCCATCCTAGAATATCTAATGGTTGTAATAATCCAGCGAGTTTTTGTTGGTCGCTTTTGACTAGTTGGCAAGTAGAGCACCTGCTAACATATAAAGAAATGTCTCTCTTCATCGCCTTCCACCAGAATGTCCGTTTGAGGTCATTATACATTTTTCTCACACCGGGATGGATACTAAGTTTGGACCTGTGACATTCATCAAGCACTTCCCTTTTTACCTCGGAGATGTCGGGAACACAAATTCTTCCTTTTAATCTCAGAACTCCCTCACTATCCACTTGGAAGCTGGAGTCTTTGCCCTTTTTAATCCTTTTGATCATCTCCTTAACAAAATTATCCCTTTTCTAAAGGGTAGAGATCTTATCAATTAACGAAGACGTAATGATCAAACTGGCGATGATTTCATTCTTTCTGCTGAGCGCATCCGCGACAACATTGGCTTTCCCTGGAGTGTACGGAATCTCAAAATCGTATGCTGCAAGAAATTCTAACCAACTCTGTTGTCTCAAGTTCAGATCTTTCTGAGTGAACAGATACTTCAATGATTGATGATCAGTAAACAGCTCGAACTTCTCACCCAGTAAATAATGCCTCTAGATTCTCAAAGCAAACACGATGGCTAACAACTCAAGATCATGAGTTGCATAGTTCCTCTCATGCGGCTTCAGCTGACGGCTAGCATAAGCGACCACTTGGCCTCTTTGTATTAATACTGCACCAAGACCTCTAATAAAAGCATCCATCCATACCATCGAGCCCTGATTGCCATCAATAATTGTCAATACTGGAGCAGTTGTCAATTTCAGTTTCAGCTCTCGGAAAGCTTCCTCACATTCTGGAGTCCACTTGAATTTCTCATGATTCTTTGTAAGCTTTGTTAATACACTGGATATCTTCGAAAAATCCTTAACGAATTTCCAATAGTAACTAGCCAATCCAAGAAAACTTCGAACTTCTGTGAGGGTAGTAGGCTGTTTCCAATCCTGAATCACTATAATTTTGCTTGGATCAACAGCTATCCCTTCTTTTGATAAAACATGGCCAAGGAACTTAACTTCATCTTGCCAGAAGATACACTTAGAAAATTTAGCTTTCAATATATTTCTTCTCAGAATTTCCAACACTTGTTCTAAATGCTTTTCATGCTTAGCTTTTGACTTGGAGTAGATTAAGATGTCATCAATGAATACCAGGACAAATTAATTCAAGACACCACGGAACACTCTATTCATTAAATCGACGAAGTAGGCTGGAGCATTACACAGCCGAACGACATTACTAACCATTTGTAGAATAAATCGGGACCTCTGAAGGCTGTCAAAGGAACACAGTCTTCGGCTATACATAATTGGTGGAAACCTGTAGCTAGGTCCATTCTGGAGAATACTCGCGTTCCATTTAATTGATCTAGCAAATCATTGATTCGCGACAATGGATATTTATTCTTTAGTGTCTGCTTATTGAGATCTCGGTAATCAACACATAGTCGTCGAGTACCGTCTGATTTCGGGACAAACAGTACTGCTGCTCCCCAATCTGAAAAGCTTGGCCTGATCAGGCCTTTCCACAGCAATTCTCGCGTTTGGTTCCCCAACTCTTCTTTCTCCTTCGGGGCCATTCTCTGTATTGGATGCACCACTGGTCTGGCATTCGGAATTAGATCGATTCTGAATTCAATTTCTCTTTGCGGAGGTAAGTTTTCGACTTCTTCAAACACATCCGCATATTTTTTACGACAGGAATCTTTTCTAGTGAAGTGGGAATAACTTCCAAAGCAGACCAAAATTCTTTTCTATCTGTTTCTGAGCCATGGCATGGTATATATATGCCCAAGCTTCATTTCAACTTTAACAATTCTTTCAGCACATCTAACTTTGGCCTTATATTTTGTCAACCAGTCCAGCCCAAGTATAATATCAAATTCGAAAAAGTCCATGACAATCACTTTAAAAGGAAATAGATAACAAGAATAAGAGACGGGTACATTACAATAAGAACTGAGAACAATAGAGCCTGCTATCAGATTTTGAACTCTAACTATTTCTTTAAGATTTCTTGATTTTAACTTTAACTTGTGAACAGTGTTACTTGCAATAAAACTTTGAGATGCACCAGTATCAAAAAGTACAGAAACAGGAATATTTTTAATTGTAAGGGCACCTCCCAAGACATCGGGTTTACCTGATCCATCAGTGATAGCTAGCCAGTTTCCCCCGTCATAAACATGAGCTACCTGTGCATTCTTCTTCAAAGGACAATTTTTGCTAATTTGCCCCTTTTGATGGCAGTTGTAGCATTCAACCAAGCTGCGGGGGTTCGGATTTAAGCTTTGCGGGTTTGTCTTCAGCCGATTTGGAGCGGTGCAAACATTGGAATAATGCCCCTTCTTACCACAATTGTAACAGCTGCCCTTGGGTGGCTTACCGGCTTGCTGATTAGCGGCTGCTGCATTGCTGGACTCAGGCTGATCTCTAGAAGCTTTGCGCTTGTTTCCTGCTTGGCTCTTAGCACGGTCTAGATTGGAGTTCCTCTCATCCAAGTCTTCGTAGTTATAGGCCATCTCTACCAGTTCTGAAAATGGAAGTTTGATGTTGCTCATGGCCCGGTCCTGATACTTGCGCTGTAGCCCCAGTATGAACCTCTTATTCTTTGCTTTTGATGTCAGGATAAGCTCTGGAGTATAACGTGATAGCAGTGTGAATTTGTTGAGATAGTCTTGAATGGAGTGGTCTCCCTGCTGGAGATTAGCAAACTCATCACGCATACGCTCTAATGCCTGCTCGGGGATGAACTTCCCCTTAAACATTGTCTTGAACTCCTCCCAAGTCCTTACTGTATCTTCCTCATCCTCAGAGGTGATGGCATCCCACCACAATTCGGCCTCCTCCTGTAAAAGCCAAGCGCCCATAAACGCATTGTCGTGGGTTCCAAGTATCATGCCACCAAAAATCTTCTCGCATATCTTCAACCATGCTAAGGCCTCTGTCATGGTGCTAGTGCCAGAAAAGGGTTTGCCCCCAAGGTTTCTGTACCTCTTCGCTACTCGGTCAAGTTCGAATTCCTGAGGAGCTGGTGGCTGTATCATAGGCCCCTCTGCAACAGGGATATTACCCTATCCTCCAGCTCGGCCTGGTCGGCCTCCTCGGCCACCTCTAGCTGCAGCTGCTCATGTAGCCATCAAGTCAAGTCCTGTATAAGCAAGAAAAGAGTCAAGCTCACAGAAAAGATAACTTTCATATACGATAAAGCAGAAGAACATAAGGAAAGATAATGATGTACTGATCAAATTGTTTTGCTATTCTGCTTAGCTCATTCTAGGACATTACTTATCCTATCTCTAATGGGCTACTCGCCTTAGAATACTACTGATTCCATTCTGACGAGGTGTTTGATGTGTTAGATTCCAAAACTAAGGTTAACCAAAGCTATGATACCAACTGTGACGATCTCAAAACCCGTACGATGGTGTTAAGGATAATCATTGGAATATAACACATTAATCATCATTAGCAGAGTACAGATATTAGCATAAACAACCAATAGAATAATTTTACATAAATATGACAGCGGAATCATAACATGTAACAACATTAGAGTAGCATAGTGTAGGATATAACTTAGTGCATAAAAAGGGAATGATCAGTCAACATCGCCATAGCGGGATATATATATACAGCGAGACATAATAAAGATATCAGTCTACATCACCTGAGGCGGTACATATACATAAGATAAGAAATGCTGGAAGTAAATCAGTCTACATCGCCATAGGCGGAATCATATACATAAGATAAGAATGGCGGAAAGTCAATAGACAAAATACAAGTAAATCTAATCCTCGCCATCATGCCAAAAACGCATTCCGTGTTGCAGTGCTAAGCCAAAATATCCTGTCATCTATCAACTAGGCTGCCCGTGTGAAAATAAGGGCACCCGAGTTTGCAAAGTGAAACAAACAACGAGTCAGTCGTGGGACTGGTATGAGAAATCTACTTATCTGGTTAAACAACTGTAATAAGGAAAATCATAGGACCACGCCACTTTCACGGAACGGGTTTACTCCAGTGATTGCCAGTGCATCAAAACAAAGTAAATCCTTTGAACAATGCAATGCGTTTTAAAAAGAATGAAGCCGATATAAGACTCAAGTCCCATCACACAACGCAACACAAATCGGAGGATAGAGTTTTACCTTATATCGACCAAGATATGCTTAAGTAAAATCAATTAAAATGTAAATTTTATCGTTTAATTCTTAATCAGACTCAAACCGTAAATTAGTAAGAGAACGATCCCCTAAGTATTAACATCGAAGGCCGAAACCAACATCAGACTAATACCCAGGAAACCATCTATCTTAGCTCGTTTCCAGTTAGTTTTTAATTTTAGATATAATCATAAATATCAATCATAGACGACATAAGTGCCCCATACCACTATGTCGCCATACTAGTACTACAATCAAATCCGTTATCTCGTATTGAAATTGGGTTTTCGTCATGAGTCGAGGCAAGGGGCAAGATCCTCTCCGCTTCGAGACACTCTAGCAAATGCCTCAGGACTAAACACTCTGGGTAACCCTTGGATGCTTCAGGGCCGGTCCACACTTACGTTAGTGGATTAGTATTCCTGAACACACGTTTCCCATTCCTAACAGATATAAAATCGAGGCACTCATTCCAACATCCACATAGGTAAAAATAATATAAATGTCAGCCAGTTTAAGCACTGACACTACCGTTTGCTAGAAAGAAACGTCGTGCTCTCCCTGTAGTCCTTATCCCGTTTTTAACTCATACCGAGGTGTGAGGCTCGCGAATCCACACTATACATAAAGCTAGGCCACATAGGTCGTACTTTGACCATCAACCACAAGACTTTGCTTTGCAACAGAAGCCTTGATCACTGCATCTTGGCATGCCACACAGGTAATCCACTCCATGCGACTGATTTCTATAGATATATAACCTTTGAGCTCATACGTCTCAGAGAAGGGCGTTAAGCAAGAAAATAAATTCTCCACCGCCAAACAGATATATATTTAACAGAGATTATTCAGCACAGAACAAAATCCAATGTCAGACACACAGTCCATTTACAAGTCTGTTCTGGGTCTGAACGAAACCGGAGGCACCATATTCCTCGCGTATCTGTACAATCAACACATACGTCCAGACGCCTACTACTCCAGTCCCTTCGAGGTAGCTACTCCAATCAGGAACCTCAACAGCGCCCATCCATCCGATACGAAGATCGTCGGTCTTGAACCGTCTTCGTATTTTCAACTTCGAATCGTTCGATCAATTATATGAAATGAGGATTAGCTCAGCCTTTTCAAATAATTCACGTATATTTAGAATTCAAATCAATTCTTTCCATGGTTAAATTATTCAACATTCACATTTCAGTTCTTTAGTATAATTTTCATGTCAAACACATCCAACCATCAAATATCGAGCAAACCAAGTAAAATTGGTTTATTTCCATTCCATGTCGCTTATAATATTTTATAACGATTTTTCGCCATTTTTATTTAAAAATGGCCATATTTAATTAAACGACGTTTCAGGTCGTGCCGTGGCACAGGCGCTGTTTTTCCCCAAATTTGTTATATACATATCGGGAAATATAACCTTTGGATTTCTACAAAGTTTATATCACTGGGAAGATATTCCCAAAGCGAACCCAACGGTTCCAGTTTCGTGAAAATCCGACGGTCGGATCTTTCGGTATAGTCGTTTGAAGTTACGATTTCAAAACGCGAACTACACGGCCTCGATTCATTTTAATTTAATTTATATATATATATATATATATATATATATAATTCATTCGACGATTTTGATATCATTTTCACTTCAATTATTTCACTAACGCCTTTATTTTTCGAAAAATTTCGCCATAACCTCCTTTGTACGGGAAGGGGTTTGGAAATTTATTGGGCCGTATTAGGTACCCAATAAATCCTAATAAGCATACACATACTTATAGTGACATATTCCGGTGTCTATAGGGGAGTGTGTATAGATCATAACTCCAGAGAATAAATTCTCGTCACCCTATAAATGGTTTTTGTGCCTTAATGACCAGAGAGACATGTTTATTGTCATCTCCAGACCCATGTGGGATTTTTATTAATCTGGCAATTTACCGTTACAATTTATATAGTCCAGATCAGTCAACAGTTCAACCTGTAATATATAGTCATCGCCATACAAGCCTCTCGCTCGTATGGTAAATCTTCAACCTAGTCACACAAGCTCCAAATGCTTATGTGGTATATGATGAAGTATGCCTATCATCAAGAAGTATGCCATATAGTGTAGTTCAAAATTAATTGTTACTATCCTATGGCGATGTTTATTATTACACACAGAATAACCAGCACTCCGCTTCTAATGGCATTCGCAGGAGTTGATATAAAAGTAAAATTGCACAGCCAACTCATTAAGGCTTACCTATTTGTCGGGCACGCAAATAAGTTCTTTACTCAATAACTAATCAATTTTCTCTGTACAACACATGTATATATATATGCAGAACAAAGCTAATAATAATATTCCTAGCGAACAAATATTTATTTCAACACACTGTTATTTTTAACACTTATACATATGATAAAATGATATTTTGACGAACAAAAATATATTTCAACTCTTGGCTATTTTATTTAGATCCTAAATATGTTGAAAATAATATTTATAAGCCCTGAACATCTATTTCAACACATGTGTATTTTTATCGAGGTGTATACATGATAAAAGTAATATTTTTATCATCAGAAATATTTATTTAAAACATGAATGTTTTTAGCATTTCATATTCACAATAAAAATGTAAATTTTATTGTTAAATCAATTTATTTAAAACACGAATACCATTCAACACATGAATTTCTATTCAATGAATGAATTTCTATTCAACACATGAATGTTCTCTATAGTTCGTATATATAATAAAAATGTGATTTTTATTGTTAAAGCAATTTATTTAAAACATGAATACCATTCAACACATGAATTTCTATTCAACGAATGAATTTCTATTCAACACATGAATGTTCTCTATAGTTCGTATATATAATAAAAATGTGATTTTTATTGTTAAAGCAATTTATTTAAAACACGAATACCATTCAACACATGAATTTCTATTCAACACATGAATGTTCTCTATAGTTCGTATATATAATAAAAATGTGATTTTTATTGTTAAAGCAATTTATTTAAAACACGAATACCATTCAACACATGAATTTCTATTCAACGAATGAATTTCTATTCAACACTTGAATGTTCTCTATAGTTCGTATATATAATAAAATTGTGATTTTTATTGTTAAAGCAATTTATTTAAAACACGAATACCATTCAACACATGAATTTCTATTCAATGAATGAATTTCTATTCAACACATGAATGTTCTCTATAGTTCGTATATATAATAAAAATGTGATTTTTATTGTTAAAGCAATTTATTTAAAACACGAATACCATTCAACACAAGAATTTCTATTCAACGAATGAATTTCTATTCAACACATGAATGTTCTCTATAATTCGTATATATAATAAAAATGTGATTTTTATTATTAAAGCAATTCATTTAAAGCACGAATACCATTCAACACATGAATTTCTATTCAACAAATGAATTTCTTTTCAACACATGAATGCGGTTTCAACATATGAAAATAAAATAATTCTAACACGTGAATTTTTCAGAAAATTTCGACAGCATAACTGCTGGGTAGTTAAAACCGGCACCGTCCTGATGTACGGCTCCTCGCTCTACCTTAAAACCTCGCGGTTTTTGGACAATGGGGATTTCATACATCTAATTCACACGTAGGCGAGTATGATTTTTCTTTTCCACAATTTATTTCAATCACAAGTGGGTATTTTTCAACCACAACCAAGCAATATCAACCACAAACAATTCTATCAACCATTCGCATTATTCACCAAAATTTTCACACCAATTCACAATCAATAAATATCGTCCATGGTTTGTGGACAAGGGGAGTGTGTGTGTATGTGTGTGTGTGTATATATATATATATATATATATATATTATTTCTATTCCAACACACATATCATTTACACCATGCATGTATAATTCATACTTCTCTCATATAGCTTACACAACGCATGTACATGAGGTATACGACATGTGTATAATTTATATTTTGCTTATATAATTTGTACATCACATTTCCATTCACATTTCAGTTCAGAAATCTCACATTGGTTTTCGAGATGCTGAAAATCGTAGCTAGCTCAGAAAAATCCGCGGTCTCTTCTAGATTGTAGAGAGCATCGACACGGTCTCGATATTTCCTGTTTCATCGAATTTCGTTAACACACGATAAAGATACGATTTTTCAAATTTGCAACGATTTTAAAGTGTTAAAACTATTTTAAATTAAGAAAGCCACACCTTTTAGGTTAGGGTTCAAAACTTGGTTTAGAAATTTCTTTCAATCTGTGGCTCGAGGTAAGGATCGGACAACACCACTGTGAAGTGCTCGTAGGGGTGAACCTTCGCCAGGAGTGGGGCTCGGTGCGGTGGCGAATCCGATCATCGGCGGAGGTTGAAAGGTGGAAACTTCGGAGGAGCAGTTCCTCGCGATGGAGCAATGATAGGGTGAGTTCTTGGTATGGATTTGAAGAGGGCGTTGGGATCTTCAAAAATTCCAAAGGAGGGGGTAGTTTTGGTGAGCGTGGCGACTGGAATCGGAGGGGGAAGGTGAGAAAGCGGTTTCGTCGTCGATTACCCGGGGGGGTTCTGAGAGGTTTTTATATTTTTAATTTAATTAAAGGAATTTCCTTATTGGCCCATGGTTTATTAAAATTTTAAAATAGTGTTTTTCCATATGGATACCAATTCAAGCCCAATGACTTCGCCCGTAGCTAAATACCCCCATTCCGAACACAATGGGATATGTTTCATAGGCTAATTCGACTGTTACAGTCAGTTATTCTTCAAATTAAAGTATAAAACATTCAATATCCGTTTTGAACGTACATTTTAATTTTCCAGGGCCATAAACTGATTTGAAAAATTCCAGAAAAATAAATCTAGGTATGTTTTGACCTTACGGTCCCAACAAAACTAGTTTCAAAAATTGACCAATCACATTTTCTTTTGCCTCGCTCACATACTAGCTTCAAAAATTATGAAATTTCAAATCTAGCAATAATTTGACATCCTAGATCCAACAAAAGTGGTTTCGTCGAATTCTGAGGTTGTTTGCAAAATGACTATTTTCAAGGGCTATATATTCTCTATAGCGACCTTTCTGAAAATTCATTTGGCCATAACTTTTGATTCCCGCTATAAAAATTCGATTTTTCAGATTCATTAGAAAAATATTCATAAACAGATTTAAATATTTTTGGTTTCACTAAAATCCGTTATATTTTACACCCGGTACAGTCAGTCAAAGTTTGAATTCAAATTTTCTAATTGCTACACTATTTCTAATTCATAATTTTATTGAAATATTCCATTTCAATTGTTTAAATTTCTTTAAAATATCCAATTTAAAATTTTTAAATTGTCTCATATTTTCCGGGTTGTTACAGCGAAGATTCCATATTTAATGGAAGATAAATTTGGGTTTATCATGAACAATGCTTTTAAATAACATTTGTTCATTAACCCAGTTGAAGGTAAGATTAATTTCTTAAAGTTGAATAATCATAAAGTAATGATTTTTGATATTAAAACCAAATTGAAGTTTTAACGAATCTTTAAAAAGGAAGTTTTAAAGAATAAATTTAAAAGAATTATCTTTGGTAAGATTAATGGGAACCTTTCCCTAATAATGTGAATATTTTATTTAAAAGAATATTCTGAATTGGAATGAGGCGTATGATGTGTTTTTATAGCACTTAATTATTGATTATAAAATACGCGAGTTATTCGGAAAGACCGGGTTTAACCCATTCTGAATAATTTCTACGACGATTAAAAGTCGAAGATGAAGACAGTGGTTGAAGACCGGAGATCTTCACATCATTTGGATGATTACTGATGTCTTGATTGGGAGGCATCCCAAGAAAAGGTAATAAGTGGTGATCGTCCAGATGTACTTGGGGATCGACGTATATGCGAGGACCTCTCTCCTGTATTGGATATATGGGACAAGGAATAAGGTGTCTCAAGTTTTATTCAGACCCAGAACATACTTGTAAATGGATGTATGTCTGACATTGGATTTTATTCTGTGCTGATTGATTTCTATTAAATATATATATGTCCACTTTGTGGCGGAGAATTTATTCTCTTGCTTAACACCCTTCTCCGAGACGTACGATCTCAGAGGTTATATATCGATGGACATCAGTCGCATGGCGTGAATTGTCAGTGTAACAACCCGTAAAATCTGGGCCAGTTTAAAATTTTTATTTTGGCCATTTTAGCGAATTTAGATTATTTAAAATGAATTATTTTAAATAATATCGACGAGAAATTTATTTTGAATATATTCGAACGTATATATTATACGCGTCGTCGTTAGAATATAAATAATTATATATAATTATAAATAGAATTGAAAATGGCGCGGTAGTTCGATAATTCGATTTCAAACTTCAATTGAATGTACCGGGTGCAAAACAATCCGGATTTTAGTGAAACCAAAAATAATGGAATCTAATAGTGAATATCTTTCCAACGAACCCGAATGATCAAAATTTCTTAGCGGGAATCAAAAGATATGTCCAGTTGAAAATTCTGAATAGTCGCTATGGAATTCAGGCCCTTAAAAATGGACATTTTGCAAACGACCTCGGATTTCGACGAAACCAGTTTTGTTGGGTCCGTGATGTAAAGTTATTGCTAGATTTCAAATTTCATAATTTTTCGAATCAATATGTGAGCGTGGCAAAGGAAAACGCGTTTGACCAGTTTCAGTTGATTTTAATCGACTGGAAATTGGCCATTTTTCTAACGGTCTCAGATTTCGACGAAACTAGTTTTGTTAGGACCGTATCGTCAATACGAAGCTAGAAAATATTTTTCTAGAATTTTTAAAGTTAGTATGTGACCCCGGTAAATTGAAATGTACGTTTAAAATTGAATATATAGATTTATACATTAATTTCAGCGAAAACTGAGCGTAACAGCCGAACTGGCTTATGAAACATATCCCATTGTATTCGGAATGGGGGTAATTAGCTAGGGACGACAGTCATTGGGCCTCGTTCGGAGATCGAAATTTAAAGTTACTTTATGGAGAAATTAATTATTTAAATAATTAAAATATTATATAACCCCCTTGAGCTCTCTCTTTCCTCACAAGTCAAACCACGGTCAAAATATAAAAAAAAAAAAAAAAAAAAAACCCCTTCCAGTTTCAGATCGCGACGCCTCTTCCTCCCCCTTGCTGACGCCGACGATGGACCGCCGCTCCCCCCTAAAGTCGCGCCTTCCTCTCCCCTCTAGCTCATCTCCTTCCTCCCTTCGAATCGAAGACGAAAACGCCAGAGCTTTCCCCCCCCACAGTGATGACCGCCGACGAACTGAAGGCCGCCCCAACCCTCCGCCTCCTCCTGCCGCCGACCCAGAGCCACCCGAAGCCTCTCCGATGGTGGTGAACCCCCCCCTTTCGAACTGTAAGTTTTTACTTTATTTATAAAACTGATTTTTACTTAATTTATAAAACTGATTTTGTTAATATTAAAAACCGATTTTTATGTTTTTAAAATTCTGATTTTAGGTAGGTTTAAAACTGAATTTTATTTTAGGTTTAAGACTGAATTTTATTTTAGATTAGAAAACTGATTTTTAAATGATTTTTAAACTGAATTTTTAAATAAGGCAAAAACTGTATTTTTATTTTTTAAGTTATGAAAAAACTGCATTTTTATGAAAGCGAAAAACTGATTTTATTTTGAACTTTAAAATAGGAAAAAAAGTTTAATCTTTTAGTAGAAAAAGATTTGAACTTGCAAAAGAAAAAAAATTCGATTTTTATATATTGAATAGCGAAGTCAAAATTCGATTTTATATATTGAATAGCATAGTAAAAATTCGATTTTTACATATGTAGTGGCTACGGGCAGCGAAGATGACGAAGATGCGATAGCGATGAAGATTTCTATCAATGAAGTGCCGTGGAGCTAGGATAGCTAATCGGTGAGAATTTCTCACCTTTCTATTTATTTTCTAGTTATATATATATACTAGGATGCAGACGGTGCTTAGTAGCACCCGACACAATCGTCCACAGACCATGGACTTGTTTGTTTGACAGTTTGGTGATTGATTGCGATATTGTTTGAATGTGGTTTGTGGTGTGAAAAATCGAATCGATAAATTGGTTAGGATTAGACGTGCGCCGTTATAAGGCGAAGGAGTAAGGCTAGGTTAGATCCTTACTCCAAAGTTTGCGGTTTGCATAACGAATTGATTTGATTGATGTGTGAATGGCGTGGGCCTTCACTAGACCGGGGATAAGGCTAGGCCTTGTCCCGTTTCTAGTATCGTGCCGTTATGCCGCCGAAATTTTCTAAAACATGTTAGAAAAATAAAAATATCATTTTATTGAATAAATGAATTGAATAGAAATTCATAGGTTGAAATAAAATGTTTTATCGTTAAAAATATAATTTTTAACGTGAATATGAAAATAGTGAAGTGAATAAATAAATATTCATTTACAAACCAGATGGTTTGTTTATGTACACTTATTTGAATGATATTGATTGGGTCGATAAATTTCACACATCGCCCAACTGCACAAATAAAATCTGTGTTTGATTGTTTGAAACCCCACACGGGTGTTAGGATGAAATATGCAGTTCACTCATCCTGATTGATTAAATATGTCGATCGATTGATTGACAGGCTGTTATAAGCGTTGAATATCTGTATTTGATGCTTATGCAGTGTAGTGCACTTTGGTTGATGGTTGATTATTTTTCAATGCTATGATATACATGTGTTGTATGAAAATCCATATAATTAACTTTATATGGTAATTGATTGGGCCTCATTCCAATTTGAAAAATAAAGAATATTATAAAATAAAAGTTCATGTGTTGACAGTACTCATTCATTGAGATTGGTCATGTGTTGAACGAAATATTTTGATAATAACAACTATTTTGAAAAAGAAATATTTGAAATAGAATATTTGAAAATAGAAATTTATGAAGCCGTGTATGGACGCCATTTTGACGTGAACGATATTTATATCGAATTGAAAACGATTTCGAAATGAAATGAATTGAAAACGATTTCGAAATGAATTGAATTGAAAACGATTTCGAAATGAATTGAATTGAAAACGATTTCGAAATGAAATAAATTGAAAACGATTTCGAAATGAAATGAATTGAAAACGATTTCGAAATGAATTGAATTGAAAACGATTTCGAAATGAAATGAATTGAAAACGATTTCGAAATGAATTGAATTGAAAACGAATTCAAATGGAATAGAAAGCGAATTGAAATGAATTCAAATTGAATTGAAATTCGAATTGAATAGAAATGAATTTTAAAACGAATTTATAGAGAAGAATTCAATTTTGATTTGAATTGAAATGGAAGTTGAAAATGTTTTTGAAACGAATTCAAAACTATTTATATAATTCGTTTTAAATAGAAATCGACGAAATATATATTATATATATTATATATAATATAATGGCCTGAATAGAACGCGCCGCGCCGCGGCAGTTCGCGAATTTCGACCATTTATTTCAAACGGACATTACAGGAGATCCGACCGTCGGATTCTCCTAAAACCGGAACCGTTGGGTTCGTATCGAAAAGAGCTTTCTAATTAATGTTAGAAATTTGAAATCTAACGGTTGGATTTGGAGATACGTCCAAATCAAATTCGAAAAAGGTCGTTGTAAGTGCAGTTCGATGGCCATTGTTGGAAATCGACTGTACGGGCCTTGATAAAATTATTAAAAATAGTAATAATTTGTGTAAAATCATAAGAAATGATTTGTGAAAGTTTGGGGTGAAAATCTCCATATTTGAAAAGATAAAAAAATGGATTTTTATCGAAATGAACTAGTTTTGAACTAGAATTATAATTCTATTTATTTTTAAATAAATAAATTGAATTTGAAATGGTTTTGAAAATAACCAAAATTTCCAATGATTGCATTGGAGTGGATTTGAATCGAAATTGTCTTCGGAATATTTCGATGTTGGAATTCGTGACATTACAGGTGTTGTTATGGAAATTTGAAAGATATATATTTGTATCGTTATTTCCAATACGACATTTGTTAGTCGTAGAATTCGATATTGAATATAAGCCGATATATTTTCTATTCAGAGCCTTGTATTGAATATCGAATGTGATTTGGGTTTGTCGTGAATGGTGTCTTCACTAACACTGTTCTTGAACCCAGTTGAGAAAAGATTAAATCTTTTTATTTAGATTTAATGAAGTGTACCAATTAAATGATATTTAATTGGAATTGAATTGGTATTGATTTTTGGGTTTATCGTGAACAGTGTTTTAAATAACACTTGTTCTTTAACCCGATAATTAATGGAAGGTGATTTTGGGTTTATCGTGAATCGTGTTTTAAATGACACTGATTCTTTAACCCAGATAATGATTAAAACTAAGTGGAGTTTTAATGAATCTTTAATTAGATTGAAAAGATCGAGAATGGAGTATCACCAGTTTTGCTCCAGGCGATAGATAAATCTGTAATTAGATTTGAATGTGAAATTTAGAAACTAACTGGCGGTTAGCCAAGCAGAATGGTTTTCTGGATATTGATCTGATGTTGGTTTCGGCCTTCGGGGTTAATATTTGGGGAATTATTCTCTTGATTAATTTACGGTTAGTGACTGATGAATTGGAATGAGGCGTATGTTGTGTTTGTGTAACACTTTTATAAAATATACGCGAGTTATTCGGGAAGACCGGGTTTATCCCATTCTGAATAACTGATACGACGATAAGTCGAAGATGAAGACGATGGTCGAAGACCGGAGGTCTTCACGTCGTTTGGGTGATAACTGATGATCTTGATTGGGCTGTACACCCAAGAAGATGGAAACAGTTGGTGATCGTCCAGACGTACTTGGAGATCGATGGATATGCGGGGTACTAGGTGCCTCCGGTTTCGTTCAGCCCCAGAACGGACTTGTAAATGGACTGTGTGTCTGACATTGGATTTCATTCTGTGTGACTGATATCGGTTGCATAGAGTGGTTTGCCTGTGTGGCATGCTAAGATGCAAATGATCAAGGCTTCTGTTGAAAAGCAAAGTCTTGTGGTGATGATCAAAGCACGGCCTTTGTGGCGTAGCTTTGTGTAACGTTTGATTCGCGAGTTTCACACCCGGTATGAATCAAAAACGGGAGACGGACCTCAGGGAGGGCATGCGTTTCTTTCTAGTTAGAAGTGGCGTCAGTGGTTTTACACGCCCTGACGAGTTTGACTTATGTTGTTGTTGCTGTTGCGAGGCGCCTCGGTTATATCGGTTTCGGCCGAATGCATTCTGGTCGGCTGACGGACCAGACTTACACCCCATAGGGTGGGGAGACGTATTGTTCAGGCATAATAATCCACTCCGTGTGGACCGGCCCTGACGATCCAAGGGGCAGTTGCGGCTGTTCCTGAGGGGCGGGCTAGAGCGTCTCGAATCGGTTGAGGATCTTGCCCCTAGCCTCGGTTCATAGACGGAAATCCAATTTCCAAATACGTGACATTTGCGGTTTTATTTGTAAACCTATATATGGCGACATAGTGGTATGGGGCACTCATGCCGCCTATGATTGATACTTATGATTTGAAGTGTTTTATACACTATGCACTTATAATAGTATCAAATGATTTGTTTTAAACGTATCAAGCATTCTTTGGCTGTTATAAGGGAAAACCCTATCCCCCGGCTTGCGTTGCATTGTGTGATAGGACCTGGGTCTTATAACAGCTTCATCTTTCTTTATTTAGCATTGCGCTGTTGGTTTTATGCACTGGTATTCTTGGGAGGAAACCCGTTCCGTGTTATACGGCGTGGTCCCTTGATTTACCTAACTTTAAAAACAAAGATTAACAACTGTTTTAGTTCTCACACCAGTCACATGACTGACCTGGAGTTTATTGTTTTAACCTAAACTCTGGGTGCCCTTATTTCGACACGGGCAGCTAGTAGTTTTGGTTTTGCAGATTTATATTCACAGGATTTTGGTTTACAGCTGGAACGATATCCGGAAAGCTTTGTATCCGTATATCTCATTCTAGTTGTGTATTGTATTATTTTCCGCTGCTATGTATTTAAATGTAATTTAAATCTCTGATATTTCTGTGTAATATTCATTCATACTCCGTATATTCTTGTAATCTGATGCATTGTTGTGATATACAATGAAATGTCCTTCTGTATGCGTTCTGTTGTGGTTTGTTCTCGAACTATCCGACGCTTTCCTTTACGGGGAAGTTACGGGTCTTCACAGTTGGTATCAGAGCTTTGGTTTACAAAGCAGAGAACAAGACACATTAGAACCGTACGAAGGAATTCATCAGATATTGGATTAGTAATATCCAATGGAATGACTCGTTAGAGATGGGATCAGTAGTATCCTAGAACGAGTGTGAAGAGTATATTTTTAAAATGAAAACGATTTTTGATTTGAAAATTTAAATCAATTATTCGTATTTGATTATTTATTTTATATTGATTAGGACAATCCAAAATATAAAGATTTTTGCGTATGCGCCTAGCTAGCGTGTATTCGAAGTTTTAATATATTGGATAGATATAGCACCACACCCTAGTCGCCCGGAGATGATATTGATGATAGCGATCGCATCATCAACATTTATGTTCGTGTTTCGAAGGTTTGATATCTATATATTTCCTATTGACTGGTGTGAGAACCAAAATTAGATAGGGCTAATTGTTGTGATTTGGCATCAAAAATCTGATTTTTGTATATATATCGAAATTATGAATTTGAAACGTTAATCCACTAATTGATTGAAGTTTGTGTTGTTTGTTTAATTGTTTGCTAATTTTGAACAATTATGCCTAATTGAATCAAATATTGAACTCTATTGAAAATTGGTCGCATTTGTTTGCATATACATATATATCATTGAACAGGTCATAGCAAGGAGGCTAGAGCAGAGAATAAAATTTGTTTGCCCGACAAATAGGTACATGTTTATTACATAATTTACTGTTTTGTTTGGGTGATGATGATTTTATGAGCCTATTGGCTAGCCGCTTGGCTTTTTCTTTTTCTTTTTGAGATCTGAAGGACCGGGAACGCTATTTGCAATTTCCCGATGCTCCCGGTGCAGGGGAGGTTATGGCGAAATTTTTCAAAAATTTAGGGTGTTAGCCAAATTTTTGAAATTTTAAAAATTCTCAGAAACTAAAGAGTTGGAGAATGGAAGCCAGATCAAATGTGGAGCTGAATAATCAAACCACTTTCGACTTTGTTCCTTTTCGGGGACGAAAAGTTTTAAGTGGGGGAGATTGTAACAACCCGTAAAATCTGGGCCAGTTTAAAATTTTTATTTTGGCCATTTTAGCGAATTTAGATTATTTAAAATGAATTATTTTAAATAATATCGACGAGAAATTTATTTTGAATATATTCGAACGTATATATTATACGCGTCGTCGTTAGAATATAAATAATTATATATAATTATAAATAGAATTGAAAATGGCGCGGTAGTTCGATAATTCGATTTCAAACTTCAATTGAATGTACCGGGTGCAAAACAATCCGGATTTTAGTGAAACCAAAAATAATGGAATCTAATAGTGAATATCTTTCCAACGAACCCGAATGATCAAAATTTCTTAGCGGGAATCAAAAGATATGTCCAGTTGAAAATTCTGAATAGTCGCTATGGAATTCAGGCCCTTAAAAATGGACATTTTGCAAACGACCTCGGATTTCGACGAAACCAGTTTTGTTGGGTCCGTGATGTAAAGTTATTGCTAGATTTCAAATTTCATAATTTTTCGAATCAATATGTGAGCGTGGCAAAGGAAAACGCGTTTGACCAGTTTCAGTTGATTTTAATCGACTGGAAATTGGCCATTTTTCTAACGGTCTCAGATTTCGACGAAACTAGTTTTGTTAGGACCGTATCGTCAATACGAAGCTAGAAAATATTTTTCTAGAATTTTTAAAGTTAGTATGTGACCCCGGTAAATTGAAATGTACGTTTAAAATTGAATATATAGATTTATACATTAATTTCAGCGAAAACTGAGCGTAACAGCCGAACTGGCTTATGAAACATATCCCATTGTATTCGGAATGGGGGTAATTAGCTAGGGACGACAGTCATTGGGCCTCGTTCGGAGATCGAAATTTAAAGTTACTTTATGGAGAAATTAATTATTTAAATAATTAAAATATTATATAACCCCCTTGAGCTCTCTCTTTCCTCACAAGTCAAACCACGGTCAAAATATAAAAAAAAAAAAAAAAAAAAAAACCCCTTCCAGTTTCAGATCGCGACGCCTCTTCCTCCCCCTTGCTGACGCCGACGATGGACCGCCGCTCCCCCCTAAAGTCGCGCCTTCCTCTCCCCTCTAGCTCATCTCCTTCCTCCCTTCGAATCGAAGACGAAAACGCCAGAGCTTTCCCCCCCCACAGTGATGACCGCCGACGAACTGAAGGCCGCCCCAACCCTCCGCCTCCTCCTGCCGCCGACCCAGAGCCACCCGAAGCCTCTCCGATGGTGGTGAACCCCCCCCTTTCGAACTGTAAGTTTTTACTTTATTTATAAAACTGATTTTTACTTAATTTATAAAACTGATTTTGTTAATATTAAAAACCGATTTTTATGTTTTTAAAATTCTGATTTTAGGTAGGTTTAAAACTGAATTTTATTTTAGGTTTAAGACTGAATTTTATTTTAGATTAGAAAACTGATTTTTAAATGATTTTTAAACTGAATTTTTAAATAAGGCAAAAACTGTATTTTTATTTTTTAAGTTATGAAAAAACTGCATTTTTATGAAAGCGAAAAACTGATTTTATTTTGAACTTTAAAATAGGAAAAAAAGTTTAATCTTTTAGTAGAAAAAGATTTGAACTTGCAAAAGAAAAAAAATTCGATTTTTATATATTGAATAGCGAAGTCAAAATTCGATTTTATATATTGAATAGCATAGTAAAAATTCGATTTTTACATATGTAGTGGCTACGGGCAGCGAAGATGACGAAGATGCGATAGCGATGAAGATTTCTATCAATGAAGTGCCGTGGAGCTAGGATAGCTAATCGGTGAGAATTTCTCACCTTTCTATTTATTTTCTAGTTATATATATATACTAGGATGCAGACGGTGCTTAGTAGCACCCGACACAATCGTCCACAGACCATGGACTTGTTTGTTTGACAGTTTGGTGATTGATTGCGATATTGTTTGAATGTGGTTTGTGGTGTGAAAAATCGAATCGATAAATTGGTTAGGATTAGACGTGCGCCGTTATAAGGCGAAGGAGTAAGGCTAGGTTAGATCCTTACTCCAAAGTTTGCGGTTTGCATAACGAATTGATTTGATTGATGTGTGAATGGCGTGGGCCTTCACTAGACCGGGGATAAGGCTAGGCCTTGTCCCGTTTCTAGTATCGTGCCGTTATGCCGCCGAAATTTTCTAAAACATGTTAGAAAAATAAAAATATCATTTTATTGAATAAATGAATTGAATAGAAATTCATAGGTTGAAATAAAATGTTTTATCGTTAAAAATATAATTTTTAACGTGAATATGAAAATAGTGAAGTGAATAAATAAATATTCATTTACAAACCAGATGGTTTGTTTATGTACACTTATTTGAATGATATTGATTGGGTCGATAAATTTCACACATCGCCCAACTGCACAAATAAAATCTGTGTTTGATTGTTTGAAACCCCACACGGGTGTTAGGATGAAATATGCAGTTCACTCATCCTGATTGATTAAATATGTCGATCGATTGATTGACAGGCTGTTATAAGCGTTGAATATCTGTATTTGATGCTTATGCAGTGTAGTGCACTTTGGTTGATGGTTGATTATTTTTCAATGCTATGATATACATGTGTTGTATGAAAATCCATATAATTAACTTTATATGGTAATTGATTGGGCCTCATTCCAATTTGAAAAATAAAGAATATTATAAAATAAAAGTTCATGTGTTGACAGTACTCATTCATTGAGATTGGTCATGTGTTGAACGAAATATTTTGATAATAACAACTATTTTGAAAAAGAAATATTTGAAATAGAATATTTGAAAATAGAAATTTATGAAGCCGTGTATGGACGCCATTTTGACGTGAACGATATTTATATCGAATTGAAAACGATTTCGAAATGAAATGAATTGAAAACGATTTCGAAATGAATTGAATTGAAAACGATTTCGAAATGAATTGAATTGAAAACGATTTCGAAATGAAATAAATTGAAAACGATTTCGAAATGAAATGAATTGAAAACGATTTCGAAATGAATTGAATTGAAAACGATTTCGAAATGAAATGAATTGAAAACGATTTCGAAATGAATTGAATTGAAAACGAATTCAAATGGAATAGAAAGCGAATTGAAATGAATTCAAATTGAATTGAAATTCGAATTGAATAGAAATGAATTTTAAAACGAATTTATAGAGAAGAATTCAATTTTGATTTGAATTGAAATGGAAGTTGAAAATGTTTTTGAAACGAATTCAAAACTATTTATATAATTCGTTTTAAATAGAAATCGACGAAATATATATTATATATATTATATATAATATAATGGCCTGAATAGAACGCGCCGCGCCGCGGCAGTTCGCGAATTTCGACCATTTATTTCAAACGGACATTACAGGAGATCCGACCGTCGGATTCTCCTAAAACCGGAACCGTTGGGTTCGTATCGAAAAGAGCTTTCTAATTAATGTTAGAAATTTGAAATCTAACGGTTGGATTTGGAGATACGTCCAAATCAAATTCGAAAAAGGTCGTTGTAAGTGCAGTTCGATGGCCATTGTTGGAAATCGACTGTACGGGCCTTGATAAAATTATTAAAAATAGTAATAATTTGTGTAAAATCATAAGAAATGATTTGTGAAAGTTTGGGGTGAAAATCTCCATATTTGAAAAGATAAAAAAATGGATTTTTATCGAAATGAACTAGTTTTGAACTAGAATTATAATTCTATTTATTTTTAAATAAATAAATTGAATTTGAAATGGTTTTGAAAATAACCAAAATTTCCAATGATTGCATTGGAGTGGATTTGAATCGAAATTGTCTTCGGAATATTTCGATGTTGGAATTCGTGACATTACAGGTGTTGTTATGGAAATTTGAAAGATATATATTTGTATCGTTATTTCCAATACGACATTTGTTAGTCGTAGAATTCGATATTGAATATAAGCCGATATATTTTCTATTCAGAGCCTTGTATTGAATATCGAATGTGATTTGGGTTTGTCGTGAATGGTGTCTTCACTAACACTGTTCTTGAACCCAGTTGAGAAAAGATTAAATCTTTTTATTTAGATTTAATGAAGTGTACCAATTAAATGATATTTAATTGGAATTGAATTGGTATTGATTTTTGGGTTTATCGTGAACAGTGTTTTAAATAACACTTGTTCTTTAACCCGATAATTAATGGAAGGTGATTTTGGGTTTATCGTGAATCGTGTTTTAAATGACACTGATTCTTTAACCCAGATAATGATTAAAACTAAGTGGAGTTTTAATGAATCTTTAATTAGATTGAAAAGATCGAGAATGGAGTATCACCAGTTTTGCTCCAGGCGATAGATAAATCTGTAATTAGATTTGAATGTGAAATTTAGAAACTAACTGGCGGTTAGCCAAGCAGAATGGTTTTCTGGATATTGATCTGATGTTGGTTTCGGCCTTCGGGGTTAATATTTGGGGAATTATTCTCTTGATTAATTTACGGTTAGTGACTGATGAATTGGAATGAGGCGTATGTTGTGTTTGTGTAACACTTTTATAAAATATACGCGAGTTATTCGGGAAGACCGGGTTTATCCCATTCTGAATAACTGATACGACGATAAGTCGAAGATGAAGACGATGGTCGAAGACCGGAGGTCTTCACGTCGTTTGGGTGATAACTGATGATCTTGATTGGGCTGTACACCCAAGAAGATGGAAACAGTTGGTGATCGTCCAGACGTACTTGGAGATCGATGGATATGCGGGGTACTAGGTGCCTCCGGTTTCGTTCAGCCCCAGAACGGACTTGTAAATGGACTGTGTGTCTGACATTGGATTTCATTCTGTGTGACTGATATCGGTTGCATAGAGTGGTTTGCCTGTGTGGCATGCTAAGATGCAAATGATCAAGGCTTCTGTTGAAAAGCAAAGTCTTGTGGTGATGATCAAAGCACGGCCTTTGTGGCGTAGCTTTGTGTAACGTTTGATTCGCGAGTTTCACACCCGGTATGAATCAAAAACGGGAGACGGACCTCAGGGAGGGCATGCGTTTCTTTCTAGTTAGAAGTGGCGTCAGTGGTTTTACACGCCCTGACGAGTTTGACTTATGTTGTTGTTGCTGTTGCGAGGCGCCTCGGTTATATCGGTTTCGGCCGAATGCATTCTGGTCGGCTGACGGACCAGACTTACACCCCATAGGGTGGGGAGACGTATTGTTCAGGCATAATAATCCACTCCGTGTGGACCGGCCCTGACGATCCAAGGGGCAGTTGCGGCTGTTCCTGAGGGGCGGGCTAGAGCGTCTCGAATCGGTTGAGGATCTTGCCCCTAGCCTCGGTTCATAGACGGAAATCCAATTTCCAAATACGTGACATTTGCGGTTTTATTTGTAAACCTATATATGGCGACATAGTGGTATGGGGCACTCATGCCGCCTATGATTGATACTTATGATTTGAAGTGTTTTATACACTATGCACTTATAATAGTATCAAATGATTTGTTTTAAACGTATCAAGCATTCTTTGGCTGTTATAAGGGAAAACCCTATCCCCCGGCTTGCGTTGCATTGTGTGATAGGACCTGGGTCTTATAACAGCTTCATCTTTCTTTATTTAGCATTGCGCTGTTGGTTTTATGCACTGGTATTCTTGGGAGGAAACCCGTTCCGTGTTATACGGCGTGGTCCCTTGATTTACCTAACTTTAAAAACAAAGATTAACAACTGTTTTAGTTCTCACACCAGTCACATGACTGACCTGGAGTTTATTGTTTTAACCTAAACTCTGGGTGCCCTTATTTCGACACGGGCAGCTAGTAGTTTTGGTTTTGCAGATTTATATTCACAGGATTTTGGTTTACAGCTGGAACGATATCCGGAAAGCTTTGTATCCGTATATCTCATTCTAGTTGTGTATTGTATTATTTTCCGCTGCTATGTATTTAAATGTAATTTAAATCTCTGATATTTCTGTGTAATATTCATTCATACTCCGTATATTCTTGTAATCTGATGCATTGTTGTGATATACAATGAAATGTCCTTCTGTATGCGTTCTGTTGTGGTTTGTTCTCGAACTATCCGACGCTTTCCTTTACGGGGAAGTTACGGGTCTTCACAGTCAGTGAGGCATGCCAACATGAAAATGATCACGGCTTATTGTTGAAAAGCAGAGTCTTGTGGTTGATGGTCAAACACAACTTTAATTAGCATAGCTTTGTGTATAGCATTACTTCACGAGCCTCACGCCCCGGTATGAACCAGAAACGGGAGAGGACTGCAGGGAGGACATGCGTTTCTTTCTAGCTAGAAGTGGTGTCATGGTATGGAGCCCAAACATTTTTACTTATGTGGATGATGGAATGAGACACCTTGGATATTGAGTCCCTAGTGGCTCAGATTTTATGCCCCATAGGGTAGGGAAACATATTGTTCAGGCATTATTAATCATCTTAAGTATTTGTTGACCGGCCCTGAAGATCTAAGGTGCAGTTGCGACTGATCTTGAGGCTCGAGCTAAAGAGTCTCGAATTCGGTAAGGACGATCCCTTGCCTTGGTTCATGATGGAAATCCAACTTCCAATAAGACACCGTGCGGTTTTGATTGTAGAACTTGTATGGCGACATAGTATATGGTAGCTATGCCGTCTATGTTTGATACATTATGATCGAAAATGTTTTTGAAACTCATATACACTAACAATAATATCAAATCCGTTTTATCGTATCAAGCATTTTGACCATTATAAGGTAAAACTCTATCCTCCGGTTTGCGTTGCATTATGTGATGGGACTTGAGTCTTATAATGGTTTCATTTTTCCAAAAAGCATTGCGTTGTTTAACGATTTACTTTATTTATGCACTGGCAATCCAATGGAGTAAACCCGTTCTGCGTTAGCGGCGTGGTCCTATGATTAGCCTTATTATTAAATAGGTTTAGTAGGATTTCTCATACCAGTCCCATGACTAACTTGTTGTTTGATCACTTTGCAAACTCGGGTGCCCTCTTTTCCACAGGGGCAGCCTTGTATTTAGGTTTTGGCAGATTCATTCTGGATAGCTATGGAGATGAAGATGGATACTATCATTTCTATTATGCTGTTTGGACTTCATTTAGCATATTATGTTTAATTCCGCTGCATTGTACTAAATTTATTGTAAATTAATCTTTTCCTGTTGTATTATTATAATCGATGTACTCTGATATTTTGTACTTTGACGTTGCATTATTACGATGTAATAAAAGCCTTCTGTTATTTGTTCTGATGTATTGTATGCCCAAAGTTAGCATATGCGGGATTCAATGTTTTGGTCGATTTAGCGATCGATTAGGTCCAGACGAAATCTGTGTCGTTACACAACATGTGTGATTATTGGAAGTACTCTGTCAGACATTCGCCCATACATGTCTGTTCTGGGATTGAATGAAACCGAAGGCACAGTTTTCACTAATCTTTCTTAGGCAATTTCTACTAGGATTAACAAAAAAAGCCCTTGCACTTTACTTTGTCTTTGATTGACTTCATACAATCGGATTCGCAATGCTACTGCCAATAAGGAGTGGTTCTTGGATAATAATCCAATTGCCTCTCCACATTGACAACGATAGTGGCCAATGCTTCGATAGTCAGTTATTTAACTATCGAAGAAAAACCAAACATTCATCCAAAGCATCAAACAATCACTGGGCTCCTTAATTAATATTTCATTAATTAAGTCACTTCTCCATTTCCTTATCAATATTTGTTAATCCAATATTTCAACAATCACCTTGGCCTCTTACGCTATTTGAGAAACATTTCCATATATCACCATGTTTTATTTTCTATACTTAGAAAATATCTTTTATTTATAATTGGAAAACATTCCAATTACTTCTCCCTTTCACGACCATTCGTTTCTATATTTAGGAAAAATTTATTACTATATTTCCTAAATTCCACTTACTTGGGTTAAAATGAATGTTGTGTAAAACATTGTTACAACAACCCAAAGTACTGCATTCAACTAAATCTTATTAAATATTGATCTTCGAGACCGAGCCTTTCTATTTATCGGTTAATAATGAAATCAGTTAAATTATAATTACCTCTAAGACCTTGATTGAATAACATCTTTAATTTCAAAACGGACAAGACCACTTATCTCGAATAATCAACACCATACATAACCAATTATCCCATTTCTTAAACGTGCACATGTTTCTCTTTCTATTCTTACTAGATTTGAATTTATAGATTTCCTATTTGTTTATAATATTCTATTTTAAGTTAATTTCCTTATCGAAGTCTATATATATATATATATATATATATATATATATATATTGATTTCTAGTTATCAAATTTTCTTAAAAATATTCTAACTTCTTAAATTTCCAGAAAATTTTGGCAGCACCTCCTTTGTACGACTACATAGCTCAAAACACAACTCGCCTCTATAGTCCCTTTCCAATCAAAAAGAAAATCAAAAAGGCAAGCGGCTTCTCCAATAGTCTCATAAAATCTCATATGGAATTTAAACGTGAATCTTTTTGTCGGGCAGTCAAATTATAATCTTCATTCTCCTCATTCAATGCATATTCCACATATATGTGTCCATTCCCAATTTATTCCAACTCAGTCTAATCATTTTTAATACAATTTGCTAATTTATTCTTTATTTAACTCTTTTGCCCATTTCATTTTTTTTATTTGAACATATCATGTTCATATACAATTTTAATTTGCTTATAAATCAATTGAATTCCATTTTTAATTCAAGTTTCATATTTGATTTCGATTTTAAATTACAAATCCAATTCACTTATCCAAACCCAATTTCGATTCAAAATTACAATAACTAATTATCCTTCAAATTAGTTAATTCTATTCAATAACTAAAAATATGATTTGAGTTCATACTTATTTTATAACTCAAATCTGGATTTTTCTAGTGGAATTTTTATTTGCTTAAAACCCTTTTATCTTGTTTAAATAACCTGTTATGGCTTAATAACAATTATAGTGTTGTTTTCTGGAAATTTGATTTTGACATAACTCAAAATCTAAAAGACCAAATCCATAATTTTCTCTTCCATTAGAAAACTATTATTCAATCGGCCCTAACGATTCTTGTTTCAAAGAATTCCGACTTAAATTGAGTTCTATGTATCAACTGAAGTATGAAACGTCAAATTATGAACTATCATGCTGCAACGAGTTCGTTTTAATTAAATTTAAATATAAACATTTAAACTTTATTTATTAATAAATTCCAATCTCATTCCTATTTATTTTAATATATATTTTGGCCAATATTCCCAAATCCAACTTATATTTCTGATTATTCTTAATTGTCGATTATTTCATAATTTAGTTATAAATTTATTTCAAATTCAATCTTCTATACTAAATTCCAATTCCCATGGAAATAAATTATTTATAAAATTTGATATAATTGAATTCCAATTAAAGATCCTTGGGATTATCTCAATTCAGTTTTTATTCTGAATTTTGGAATAAGATCTTTCATTCCCTTTTCAAAACGTTTTCCAATCCCATTTTAAATTAATACTTGAATTTAAATTTCCAAATTTATCTACTGATAATTATCTCACTTTATTTATAAACGTCGTATATAAATTTCTTTCCTTGTTTTATACATACTAAAACAAGTTCCCATTTCAAAATATATTTAAAACTTAATTCCTGTATTGGAATATATTATTATTATAACTTATATATAAATATAGAATCTATTTTCATAGTACTTTCAATTTCTATTTAATGCAGTTTAAATATCCTTTCTAGAAATAATTTATTTTTGTAAATTCGACATAATCGAATTCCAATCATAAATCCGTATGGATTTATTTTAATTCAATTTGCATTTCGAATGTCGGAATAAGTTTCATCGTTTTCAATTTAAAACAATTCCTAATTCCCAATTTAAATCACATTTAGATTTAAATATTCAAATTATCCAATGATAATTTATTTTCCCTTCATTTATAAACATCGTTTATAAATACAACTATTGTTTTTATTATTCAAACATGTTAATATTTCTTAGTCCATTTGAAATTTAAATTCTATTTTGGAAAAAAAAATAGATTTTCCTTTTTAATCTCAAAATTCGTTTTCATGATATTTTTATATATCAATATTTAGGGCCAGTGATATTCACAGCCAAAACACCAATTATCAATCACATGTTTTCTAACATATCATATATGATAATATATATATATATGAAAACAAAAAAATAATAAATTTTGAGGAATCCAGTTAGATCCTTCTATTTTGTTTTCCTACATCCACAGATGTTAACCAACATAAATAATACCCATCCTGCTTCAAGGCAGGATATCGCGGTATAGAAGGTCATCCACTATAATATACTATGGGGCACATAGGGTCATATGCTAATGATATTGTGGGATTCCGCTAATGGTACTGCGGGAATATCCAACCACCGATATATATATATATACATACATATATATATAATAGCCCTAACCACCGAGCCTATATAATTAATATATATAAAATAGCCACAATAATATTTCAATGCATTAAAATAACCAACAAACAACATATAAAGATTACTTAAAATAAAATTTGTTAAAATTATAAATGAACCAGAGAGTGAGTTTACTCACATTGATTTTTATTTGCGATCAGTTCCAAATTTAAATTTAAATCAAATGGTATTCGACGTAAATTGAAATTCCATTCGACTTCAGAAAATCGCAAATCGATCCCAAAGGCTATATTCATCGATATGGTCCTATTACGTCTTGTTTGTTCCATTATGATCTCGTATAAGAGATTTATCAAATTATCATATTCAGTTTATCACCAACATTAAATTTTGTGTAGATATAATAACCAATAAGTTAAACTACTGGTGATTTACGAGAACTAACCCTGCTTCTTGCACAATTCATTGAGTGCCTGCACTGCACTCCCTCAATGTCTTTGCCTCTCCAATCTTATTACTGTGTTTGCAAAACCAAAACTGACTTTGTTGCCCTCCTTACTTGCAGTACTAATCAATACTTCACCCGAACTCCTAATTGTTACCACGCCAATCCAACTTCCACTTGAGACTCCAACATCAACCCACATCAGTGTTGCACTCGACCAAACCCATTGTCTCAACTCATCAACCACCATCAGGCTTTGAATACACCGTTGCTTGTCACTTTTAAGTGACATCAATCACCTCAGACCTTCTAACTCCTTTGAGCCACTACCAAAACACCCCTTCAACCACTGCTTCTATCCGACAACACCAGGTCGATCAACTGCTCTAATAAGCCGCGAATCTCAGTGACGAACAGCGACTACTTCTATCATCGAAGCATCCCAAATCCTTGAAGAAGTCGTTGCATCTTGCCATGGCCCTACCCTACCCTTTACTTCGCAAATCGATGACCAAAATACCCATCTTCTATCACCATATTGGCTAACCGTGACTTCGGTTCTTTCTGGTTCATCGCGATTTCTGTCGCGACGATGTTCCTCATACATTATGATTTCTGAAAAGTGGGAAAGTGGTTTCCATAACGAGGCCTTATCGTTTGATTTAAATTAGGGATATCGAGCTTTTATTTTTTTGAGGGTGTATTGATTACTATTTTACTGGGAAAGAAGGCAGAGAGGACTTAAGAAAATTTCTGGCTTGAGAATCAAAAATATACGAAGGCTTACTCATTTATACAGTTGTGAACGAAGATAAATATACAAAGGCCATTGAATTTTCCGATTCCTTAGTAGTGAAGGAATGAGACAATACGTACATGAAATGGAAGAATACGCCTACGTTTACACAAGGTAGAGGCTTGCTGTGCGTAACAACCCGGAAAACTTGAGCCAATTTAAATTTTTTAATTTGGCTATTTTAGTGAATTTAAAATATTTAAAATAAATATTTTAAATAATAACGACGAAAAGTGTGTTTGAATCGATGTTTGAAAATAAATTTAATTAATTTTAATTATAAACAAGGCCTGAAATGGCGCGGTAGTTTCAAATTTTGAATTCAAACTTTGACTGACTGTACCGGGAGCAAAACAAAACGGATTTTAATGAACCAAAAATATTTAAATCTGTTAGTGAATATCTTTCTAACGAATCTGAAAAATCGAGTTAGCATATGCGGGATTTGAACGGTCTTGGTCGGTTTAGCGATCGATTAGATCCGGGCGAAATCCGTATCGTTACACTGTGTACCTTCTTAGCTTAGCAAGGAAGGAATTATATATATATATTTCTTTTTCATTTATTTTAGTTTGAATTGAACCAGTTCAATTATCATGTGTTTTCGAACTCCTATTTAAACGTAGCAACTGGCATTTCTAAGGTCATACCATTATTCTGAACACATTGGGACAAGTTTCGAAGTCTCATTCAATCGTATAGAGAATATTTTAATTTAAATCGATAAACTAAATTCGAAACAATTTATTCCTTGATAATAAATTATTATTATCGTTTATATTCAAATAAAATTTATATTGATCATCTGAATCGTATTGATTTAGCTTTATCTTTGAATTCAATTATTTGTTGTTCTCAATATTACGATAATTCAATACACTTGAAATTAAATCGTAATCGATTATTAAATCGATAACTCAATATAAAAACAATTTATATTATCAACTCAACATTTAAAATAAATTAAAATGTTTAAAATTAATCGACCGAGAATCCGGGTCATTACAATCTTTCCCCCTTAAAAGAATTTCATCCTCGAAATTACTATGGTAGAAAAAAAATGCAACAAACCCATTTAGTTTCCAGAATCCACTTATGCTGAAACTCAACATTTAATGCTGCTACAATTTTAGTTCTACCAAAACTTTTGGAATTCATTTATATTGCACACCATATATGCTCACATTCATTCAATCTGAATGATTTACAACCAATATATTCACATCCAATTCATATTCCATTCATTTGCAATCAGATTCATTTAAATTGATTCTAAATCAATTTATTTACTTCGACTTCTTTACCTTGATTAAGTTTAATTTAAATTCCAAAATTCAAATTCCCAATTTTCATTTCAAATCCTTTCAAAATCATATAAATAAATGCACATATTTATAACTGTCTCAAATTAAAAACAACTGAATTTTCAAACCAACTTATATTCTTTCCAAACAAATTTCCATCAATTTTTTTTCTAAGTTAGCAATTGGTCACTTAGAAACTCAAAAATCAACATTGATGATGCTGCACTCATCATCAGAAGTATTTTCCAGCAACTGAAGTGAGTTCAGTGCTTTATCACATTAAAAATCCACTTAAAACGATTGTACGTCAAAAATCCTTCCAAAACAAAGCTATATTATTTTAATATACCGCGAAAAATATTTTTCCAAACATCCGGGATTAAAATTCCAAATTCTGATTTGAATTCAATTTTAATTCATCTCATTTGTATATTTCATTCATATACATATTATATTTGGTTTTATATGACCATTCCAGTTTATAATCTCATTTGATTGTAAAAATATCAATTAACACACCCATATATTATAATAATTTCAGAAAATTAATCCTTTCTATATCAAAATATAGTTTTGGGTAAAATTATTTCATTTACCCACTTTAAAACAATATTATGTCCAATCATCTGTTCAAGTGTTTATAAATACTTATCGACATCGTATATATACACTCAACTCATTCTAGGGTGCTATTGACCCTATCTCTAATGAGTAAATCCCCGCCAAAGCTTAGGATTTCGCTCACCTTAGCTCTAATACCACTGTAATGAACCGACATTTTCCCGATCCTAATTATCAATACAAATACCATATCAACTAACCAAACACCAGAAATTATCGGATCATTAATAGAAATAAGTTAGAGGGTGAAAGATAGAAAGAAAGAAATATTAGAATAGAAGAAGAAGAACATAAGTACAATAACATCAGAGTAAAGATGAACCTCACAGTGGAACGAATAAAATATATTGTACAACATAACTTTTGAAATACAAATCTGATTGTATATACATAACATTTTCAGAGTACAACATTTATTCATCATATATATGTAACGAACCGAGGGAATTGCGATCTTGGATATTGGCATACAACACTATGTCAACTATTCAAGCATCGGAAACACCGAATAGTCCATGAAAGAAATTATACGGTGAGAATAGATAAGATAGAAACTTAGAAAAGAAGAAGAAGAAGAAGAACATACAACATCAGAGTAACATGAATCTCACGGTGGAACGAACAACATATATTATAACTTTGAATTAAAAGATTCTACTTGAATATACATATAATTATCAAAGTACAATACTTACAACACAACGGAAATAAACAATAGCTATAAAAACACTGTTGAAGCCTCCTGCTCCAAGCTCTCCTGGTATATCTGTAAAATCCCGACTACTTGACAGCCCGTACAAAATTGGGCACCCAAGAGTTTAGGGAAAACAAATCAAAACAAACTCTGGGTCAGTCAAGGGACTGGTGTGAGTAAAACAGTTTGAGTAATTAAACGATATCTCATAAGACCACACCGTATAACAAAATGGTTTTTTCCCTTATGAGAATCCAAAGCATTTGATTTAACATCAAAAATCCTTTTGAACGAAATGATAAACTTTATATCAAACTCTTTTGATATTATAATAGTGTCTATCAATCACAACTAAATAATCATCTAGTAGAATGCTTTCATCTCACGTTCCACATATATAGTATATAATCAAAACAGTGAGCACTTATTAGGTAATGGATTTCCAACTATGACAAGGTATGAACCACCTTCTGATAGTGTACCTCTAGAGAGGAATACATTGGGTTCAACAAGAACATCTTGCAACCCGGCCACACATGACCGACCACTCATTTCGCTTAAGTGTATCGAATGTACATCACCAATGGTTGGGATCAGCAACCGTTTCCCGAATGGGACAACATCGACAATAGATTATAGAATGAAATGAATATCTCTAGATAGGTGATAATACACCCTAATTGGCAACCAACCACTTAGCCATGCTGCCAGCCAGATTTTAATCATTTCCCGGTTGTGAGGCTAGAGGCCACACTCATCTCAGACAGATCACACAATTATTCACTTTGAATGTCACATCGTCATACCCGCCAAATCACAAACTGATTTCCCCAAAAATACAATGGGTATAAAGCTAAGAGAAATGAATTCCTCCGCCACCAAACATACATATGTTTGAAGAGATCAACTTACGCGATCTATTAAATATACTCTATCAGACGTTCTTCCATACAGGTCGTCCTATGACTGGACAAACCAAAGGCACTATTGTGTAAACAGGACAGTCGTTGCATAACTCCATTTTCAATTTTCTTCATCATATTAGATTCGCAATGCTAATGCCCATACAGAGTGGTTTACAGGTCATGAATATGATCCCGGTCTCTCCGTATTGACAACGGAAATGGTCAAAAACTTCGATAGTCGGTGAGTTAACTATCAAAGAAAAACACATGTGCAAACAACGATATTATTTCCAGATGGAAATTCTATGGAACAATCATCAATCATCATTTATATCTTAAATTAATCTATTATTAATTTATTTATTTCCTATTTCCATATATTCAACATTCCTAATTTTCTAAATTTAGAAAATATACGTTATTAATCATTGGAAAACATTTCCATCTCTTTTTCACGTATCACTGTCATTCCAGTATTCTTTATCATCAAACATTTCATTTTCTGGGATTAGAAAATATCTCTGATTATATTTGGAAAATGTTTCCAAAACTCATTCATTGGAGTTAAACAGATGTTTAAATAAAACATCGCTATGCCAACTCGTACCATTAACACTCATTAACTAAATTCACTTAAACTACCTTTACTATCGAACCTTAACTATTCCTTAGTTAGAAACGAAGCCAATCAAGTTGGGGTATAACTACCTCTCAGACCTTAACTGAACAACATTTCTAACTTCGAAATAGACAAAGTTCACCTTCCAAATCTTTACAAACTTCCTTACGTAACTCTCGGATTCTATTTATGAATCCATTACTTTATTGAAAAACATTGATTATAAATATAGCGTTAAAATCCCTACTTCTGAAATATCTAACTTCAATTTATAACTTTGATTCCGTAATTTAACTAAATAACTAAATATACAATTATTAATAAATAAATAAATCTTGATTAAAACGGAAAGTGAGTAGTACTTCCCCGAATTTGATAAAATCGAATTTCACATATAACTCTCTTTCGAATAAACTATATTCGATAACTCCTTTTCGAATAACTCTATTCGATTAACTCTCTTCGAATAACTAGTTTTCGATAATCTCTCTTTTTAACAAACTATATTCAATAATCTTCTTTCGAATAAACTATATTTTGCTAACATCTTTCTTCGAACAAACTATATTCTATTTATCCAATGATAAATATTTTATTTAATTTATAAAATATCATTTATAAATTAATCTTGTCAATCTATCTGTTAGAACAGATTCTGTTTAAAAACCTTGCTTTAAATCCATATCATGTTATACCCGTGTGCGAAGCACGGGTCTAAACCTTTCAAATGTAAAATTTTCTTTTTATACAATTCTATTCATTTTTTTACGTATTTCCTTTTATAATCTATTTCTTTTCTAAATAAATATTTCCTTTAATTCTATTTATTTTCTCAATAAATATTTCCTTTTTATAACTCTATTTATTTTCTCAATAAATGTTTCCTTTTTAAAACTCTATTTATTTTCTCAATAAGTATTTCCTTTTATAATCTATTTATTTTCTCAATAATTCTTTTTTTATAATTCTAATTATTTTATAAATATTTCCTTTTCAATTCTATTTGTAAATGTTATACATATATTTCCTTTTCAATTCTATTTGTAAATGTTATACAAATATTTCCTTTTCAATTCTATTTGTAAAGGTTATGCAAATATTCCTTTTCAATTCTATTTGTAAATGTTAAACAAATATTCCTTTTCAATAAAATCCTTTGGTTTTATAAATATCTCTTTTTATAAAATCCTACATCTTGTCACGAACCACTTCGTTCACCTACATCTTGTCACAAACCTCCACACCGAGACCTCCATCCATCTTCTCCTCAACCGCTCTCCTATCTCATACTCGCAAATGCCAACTTCGAACCTCAGATACCAGCGCGACATCCTCCGGCAGCTACAGGAATCGCATCAATTTTTGCACACCAGTCCATTGAAACTCGCCAATACCTTATACTCTCCACCTTAAACACCAAATTAAACTCCAATTCAAACAACCATACTCCAACATCAAGAAATATCGAACCCTAATTCACTGTATACTTACAACAGTGGAGAAAATTTTGTTCGAACTAAATGAAAAAATATCAGCATGAAGAGGTATATTTAAGGAATCCAAATATCCTTGTTTGATGATTTTAGGATTTTTCTATGGATTTATAATGATTTTCAAAGCCATGGATTTTTCCTTATTTAGTTTCTTAAAGAAACGATGCGGTGGAAAAATTCGTTGACCATTGAAATGAAAAGATTAGGGTTAGAAAAAGTTAAAGGGGTATTTACAGAAAATTTTATATAATTTTATATTCATTATTATATTAAATTTTAATCAACCGTTATGAGTGTTTATCGTTTAAAAATCTGTATAGTCACATATGATACCCAAAAATCATGAAAATGGACAAACAGCTAGAATTTGACATTACGAACCCAACGAAACTGGTTACGTCGAATTCCAACTTCGTTTGCTAGCACAGCGAATTTTTAAAGTCAAATAATTGAATGTATTTCACATTAAAATCCCGTACGGCCACATACTGACTCTAATAATCACGAAAATTGAAATCTGGCAATAATTTGATATTACGGATCCAACAAAATTAGTTTCGTCGAAAACAGAGGTCGTTTACAAAACTGGTTATTTTTAAAGCTCTAAATAAACCCTTTAAATATTAATATATTTAAAAATAATTAAATTTAATATTTATAAATAAATACTATCGTATATATCCACACTAGAATATCATACAACTCCAATTAGATTTATAACTCGTTATATCAAAATTTCCAGTTATATCGATATTCGATTTATATTTAAAATCCTGTTATAATATAAATATATATTTATAAATTTCAATGGAATTCCATTGCTACTTTTCTAAAATTTGATTTGGACATAATCAAATTCCACATGATGAAATCTAGATTTTTCTCTTCCATTAGAAAAATATACCTCACCAGCTCCGAACGTTTCTTGTTTCACAGAAATCCGATTTAAAACGGATTCTGTATATTCATTTAAAGTTCGAATCGCCAAATTGCGAACTGCCGCGCCATTTCAAGCTCGATTATAGTTATATTATAATTATACGTTCAAACTTCATTTAAACAATATATTCGTTATTCGAATTCAATTCCAATCTGAATATATATATTTTGAATTGTCCAATTCACACAATATTGTGAATTCCACTATTTCCGACTATTTCAAAAATAAATATATTATTCTATTATTTATATTAATTAAATATTCAATATTATTTAATTTAACAACCATCTAATTCTCTAATCACTAATTAAATAATTAAATAAATTAATTATTATACTGCAAATATACGGGACATTACATTTTTCCCCCATTAAAATAATTTCGTCCTCAAAATTGCTAAGGTAGAAACAACTCTATTAACTGGGTTAAAATTATTTGTTTGCTTCTTAAATTTTAGTTTTACTGAATCAATTTAATTTCAATTAAATATTTATTTATTCCCACTAAAGAAAATTTCCAGAATCCTGAAAATTTTCTAACACCTTGAATTTCCGAAAAAATTCGCCAGCACCACCTTTGTACTGGTCAGTAGCTCAATCGGTACAACTACAACTCGCCTCTCTGGGCCTTTTCCAACCCAAAAGAAAAACAAACAGCTAAGCGTCTTGCCAAATCGGCTCATAAATCTCATGCTTACACCAAATATAAACTTGTACCTTTTTGTCGAGCATATCAACTCTATCACTTCCATATGCTAACAACTCAACATATATCCATGTTATCCTAATCAAACTCCAAATCAGTTTTTTTTATCTTCAAACAGAATAATTTGCTTATACCCAAGTCGAATTCCATCTCAAATTCCTATCTCCCAATACAATTGTATTCGATACCATTCTAAACCAATCCAATTTCAATTACCACTTAACTGGCATTATTTCAATTCCAATTTGCTTTTGCAAATTTTCTTTAAATTTGTTTTTATTTCAAACAATTTTTATCTGGGAGTTTCAAATAGCTTAGCCTTTCCAAAAATCAAATATCCTTTTCTGGAATTTCAATACAACTTGTTTTTCTCAAAACAATTCAAAAACAAAATCTTTGGTAGTAATTCGTCACTTACAACTTGAAAACGAACACCGACGATGTAATGATCATCATCGGAATCTATTTTCCAGCTATCGAAGTGAGTTCAATACAATATCATTTTCAAAACCATTTCTAAACACTTCCATTTTGAAATCAATTCAAAATATCGTTTGCTATGCTTTAAACAATTTAAAATCTCCTAGGATTTTAAAACTCACATATACTTAATCCAATTCCATTTCCAAACATTTCTCTAACTTTTAATTCCAATTCTGATTTAAATTCAAATTTAATTCATTTCGATTTCATATATTTCACTTATATGAATTCTGATTGGTTATTTATATAACATTTTAATTTATAATCTTACTCGATTATAATAACAACCAATATATCCAATATATTATAATTCCAATATATACATCTTCTCTATATCAAAATATACCTTGGGTAAAATTATTTTCATTTACCCTCTTTTCAAAACATATCATGTCGACCCATCGTACTCGAATGTTTAAAAACTCCTACCGATACATTGGATCAAACTGATCGACCAAAACCCATAAACAACTCAACCAATAAATCTACACAATATAAAACAATTTTTATATCAATAAAAAATACGTTCACTCGTATATATACACTCAACTCAATCTAGGGTATTACTAGCCCCATCTCTACTGAGTCACGCCACAGAGCCAAGGTAATTACTTAACCTTAAGCTCTGATACCACTGTAACGACCTAGGGAAATTGCGATCCTAAATTTCGGCATACAACACTATGTCGACTGTTCAAGCATCGGAAACACCGGATAGTCCATGAAATAAATTAGACGGTGAGAATAGATAAGATAGAAACTTAGAATAGAAGAAGAAGAAAATACAACATCAGAGTAACACGAATCTCACAGCGGAATGAACAATATATAATATAACTTTGAAATGAAAGATTGTACTTTAATATACATATCATTATCAAAGTACAGCACTTACAACACAGCGGAAATAAACAATAGCTATAAAAGCGCTGTTGAAGCCTCCTGCTCCAAGCTCTCCTGGTATATCTTTAAAATCCTGACTACTTGACTGCCCGTACAAAATTGGGCACCCAAGAGTTTAGGGAAACAAATCAAAACAAACTCTGGGTTAGTCATGGGACTGGTGTGAGTAAAACAGTTTAAAACAGTTTGAGTAATTAAACGATATCTCACAAGACCACGACATATAATGGAACGGGTTTTTTCCCTTATGAGAATCCAAAGCATTTGATTTAACATCAAAAATCCTTTTGAACGAAATGATAAACTTTATATCAAACTCTTTTGATATTATAATAGTGTCTACCAATCACAACTAAATAATCATCTAGCAGAATGCTTTCATCTCACGTTCCACATATATAGTATACAATCAAAACCGCGAGCACTTATTGGGTAATGGATTTCCAACTATGACAAGGTATGGAACCACCTTATGATAGTGTACCTCTAGAGAGGAATTTACTGGGTTCAACAAGAACATCTTGCAACCCGGCCACACATGACCGACCACTCATTTCGCTTGAGCGTATCGAATGTATATCACTAATGGTTGGGATCAGCAACCGTTTCCCGAATGGGACAGCATCGACAATAGATTATATAATGAAATGAATACCTCTAGATATGTGATAATACACCCTAATTGGCAGACAACCACTTAACCATGCTGCCTGCCCGATTTTTGTCATTTCCCGGTTGTAAGGCTAGAGGCCACGCTCATCTCAGACGGATCACACAATTATTCACTTTGAATGTCACATCGTCATACCTGCCAAATCACAAATTGATTTCCCCAAAAACACAATGGGTATACAGCCAAGAGAAATGAATTCCTCCGCCACCAAACGTACATACGTTTGAAGAGATCAACTTACGCGATCTATTAAATAAACTCTGTCAGACATTCTTCCATACTGGTCGTCCTGGGACTGGACAAACCGAAGGCACTATTTTGTAAACAATACAGCCCTTGCATAACTCTGTTTTCAATTTTCTTCATCATATTTGATTCGCAACGCTAACGCCCATACAGAGTGGTTTTCAGGTCATGAATCCGATCCCAGTCTCTCCGTAGTGACGACGGAAATGGTCAAAAATTTCGATAGTCGGTGAGTTAACTATCAAAGAAAAACACATGTGCAAATAACGATATTATTTCCAGGTGGAAATTCTATTGATCAATCATATTTATCTCTTAAATTAATTTATAATTAATTTATTTATTTCCTGTTTCCATATATTCAACATTCCTTATTTTCTAAATTTAGAAAATATACGTTATTAATCATTGGAAAACATTTCCATCTCTTTTTCACGTATCACTATCATTCCAGTATTCTTAATCGTCAAACATTTCATTTTTAGGATTAGAAAATATCTCTGATTATATTTGGAAAATATTTCCAAAACTCATTCATTGGATTTAAGCAGATGTTTAAATAAAACATCGCTATGCCAACTCGAACCATTAACAATCATTAACTAAATTCACTTAACCTACCTTTACTATCGAATCTTAACCATGCTGTAATAACCCGGAAAATCTGGGCCAGTTTAAAATTTTTATTTTGGCAATTTTAGCGAATTTTGAATATTTAAAATGAATTATTTTAAATAATATCGACGAGAAATTTATTTTGAATCTAATTAGAACGTATATATTATATACGTCGTCGTTAGAATATATAATAATTATATATAATTATAAAAGGAATTGAAAATGGCGCGGTAGTTCGAAAATTCGATTTCTAATTTCAAATGAATATACAGAATTCAATATAAGTCAGAATTGAACGAAACAAGAAATATTTGAATCTGTATAACTATATCTTTGTAACGAAGTTAACAAACTGAGATTTCCTCTTAGAAATGATAAGATATGTCCAGTTTAAAATTAGAAATATTCGTTGTGGAATTTATATATATTTTTATATATATAAGGCCCTTAAAAATAGCAATTTTGCCAATGACCTCGGATTTCGACGAAACCAGTTTTGTTGGGTCCGTGATGTCGAGTTATTGCTAGAGTCCAAATTTCATAATTTTTCAAATCAATATGTGGGCGTGGCAAAAGAAAACGCATTTGACCAGTTTCAGTTGATTTTAATCGACTGGAAAATGGCCATTTTTCCAACGGTCTCAGAATTCAACGAAACTAGTTTTGTTAGGGCCGTATCGTCAATACGAAGCTAGAAAATATTTTTCTGGAATTTTTAAAGTTCGTATGCGGCCCCGGTAATTTGAAATGTACGTTTAAAATTCAATATAGTGATTTAAAAGTAAATTCAACGGAAACTGATCAAAGTGATCGAATCAGCTTGCGATGCATATCCCATTGTGTTCGGAATGGGGGTTAAACGCTATGGACGACAGGTGGTGGGCCTCGTTTAGATGGCATATGTAAAAGTCAACTTTTAAAAATAATAAAATAATAAAAAAAATAAAAAAAACACTCTCCCCCTTTTTAACCGTTCTGCCCCCCCCCCCCCTCATATTTTCAATCGAACAAAAAAAAAGAAAAAAAGAGAGGAACGAGGATCGGAGGAGCGCCCCCCCCCCCCCCCGATTAGTCGCCGCCGCCTCCACAGTGGTGGGGCGCCACCTCGAAACCCCCCCCCCAGGCGCCACGAACCCCCCCTTCCCTCGCGGACGCGATCGAACACCCCCCCCCCCCCCCCCGTCGTAACCTCCAAGCGCACAACCCCCTCCCCTCCCTTCGACCGACGCCGACCGCCTTCCCCCTCCTCTGCCTCGCGTCGCGCCACCGACAGAAGATCCCCTCCTGATCGACGCTGAAAACCCCCCTCCCTTCTCTCTGCAACTCACTGTAAGTTTTAATTATATTTTTAATTATAAAATCAGTTTTTTTTTATGTATGAATTAGCATTTATAAAAGCTAAAAATAAAATATATATAAAGATTTGATTTTTAAAGTTGAAAAGATTATGTTTTTTATTTATAAAAATATGATTTTTACATAAGGAAGAGGATAAAAATATGATTTTTATATTTTTAAAGTATTAAAAATATAATCTTTACTATATAAAAGTGGAAGAAATATGATTTTTGGTTAGGTAGAGAATTAAAAATATAATTTTTGCATGATAGGAATATTAAAAATATCATCTTTATATGTGTAGGAAAATAAAAATGAGATTTTTTTATAAAGATGAAATCTTTAAATTTGAAAAGACAAAATCTTTTTAGTTGAAAAGACGAGAACTTTAGAAGTTAAAAGGCGAAACATTTATATTTTAAAAGGAGTGAACTTTATATTTAAAAGGGCGGAAACTATATATTTTATAACGTTGTAAAAATATAATCTTTGTCTATTTTAAAAGCGTGTTAAAAATATAATCTTTTATATTACAGAATAATAAAAATAGAATTTTTATATAATGAACTTCGAAATAAAAATAGAATTTTTATATAATGAACTTCGAAATAAAAATAGAATTTTTATATATTGAACTTCGAAATAAAAATATGATTTTTATATATTGAACTTCGAAATAAAAATATGATTTTTATATATTGAACTTCGAAATAAAAATATGATTTTTATATATTGAACTTCGAAATAAAAATATGATTTTTATATATTGAACTTCGAAATAAAAATATGATTTTTATATATTGAACTTCGAAATAAAAATATGATTTTTATATATGGAATAGCGAAGTAAAAATTCTATTTTTACATAGGTGGTGAAAGCGGACAACGAAGATGACGAAGATGCGATAGCGATGAAGATTTCTATCAATGAAGTGCCGTGGAGCTAGGATAGCTATAAGTGAGAATTTCTCACCTTTCAAATTTATTTTCTAGTTATATATATATATATATATATATATATATATATATATATATATATATATATACTAGGATGCAGACGGTGCTTAGTAGCACCCGACACAATCGTCCACAGACCATGGACTTGTTTGTTTGGTTGCATAGATTAGTTATGTGATTTGATTTGAATTTGGTTGTTTGGTGATTTTGATTGATGTGTGAATGGCGTGGGCCTTCACTAGTCCGGGTATAAGGCTAGGCCTCGTCCCGTTTCTAGTATCGTGCCGTTATGCCGCCGAAATTTTCTAAAATAAGTTAGAAATATAAAAATATCATTTTATTTAAAGAATGAATTGAATAGAAATTCATAGGTTGAAATAAAATGTTTTGTCGTTAAAAATATAATTTTTAACGTGAAGTGAATAAAATAGAATATTCATTTACAAACCAGACGGTTTGTTTATGTACACCTATTTGAATGACATTGATTGGGACGATAAATTTTACACATCGCCCAACAGCACAAATAAAATATGTGTTTGATTGTTTGAAACCCCACACGGGTGTTGGGATGAAATTTGAAGTTCACTCATCCTGATGGATTAAATATGTCGATCGATTGATTGACAGGCTGTTATAAGCGTTGAATATCTATATTTGATGCTTTTACAGTGTAGTGCACTTTGGTTGATGGTTGATTATTTTCAATGTTATTATATACAGGTGTTGTATGAAAATCCATATAATTAACTTTATATGGTAATTGATTGGGCCTCATTCCAATTTGAAAATAAAGAATATTATAAAATAAAAGTTCATGTGTTGACAGTACTCATCCATTGAGATTGGTCATGTGTTGAACGAAATATTTTAGTAATAAAATTTACATCTTTATCGATTTTGAAATGAATTGAATTGAAAACGATTTCGAAATGAATTGAATTGAAAACGATTTCGAAATGAATTGAATTGAAAACGAATTCAAAATGAATTGAAAGCGAATTGAAATGAATTCAAATTAAATTGAAATTTGAATTGAATAGAAATGAATTTTAAAACGAATTTATAAAGAAGAATTCAATTTTGATTGAATTGAAAAGAAAGTTGAAATTGCTTTTGAAATGAATTTTAAAACCATTTATATAATTCGTTTTAAATAGAAATCGACGAAATATATATTATATATATTATATATATAATATAATGGCCTGAATAGAACGCGCCGCGCCGCGGTAGTTCGCGAATTTCGACCACTGATTTCAAACGGACATTACGGGAGATCCGACCGTCGGATTCTCCTAAAACCGGAACCGTTGGGTTCGTATCGAAAAGAGCTTTCTAATGAATATTAGAAATTTGAAATCTAACAGTTGGATTTGGAGTTATGTCCAAATCAAATTCGAAAAAGGTCGCTGTAAGTGCAGTTCGATGGCCATTGATGCAAATCGACTGTACGGGCCTTGATAAAATTATTAAAAATAGTAATAATTTGTGTAAAATCATAAGAAGTGATTTGTGAAGATTTGGGATGAAAAACTCCATATTTGAAAAGATAAAAATAGATTTTTTTATCGAAATGAACTAGTTTTGAACTAGAATTATAATTCTATTTATTTTTAAATAAATAAATTGAATTTAAAAAGGGGTTTTAAAAATAACCAGAATATCCAATGATTGCATTGGAGTGGATTTGAATCGAAATTGTCTCCGGAATATTTCGATGTTGGAATTCGTGATTATACAGATGTTGTTATGGAAATTTGAAAGATATATATATATATATCGTTATTTCCGATACGACATTTGTTAGTCGTAGAATTCGATATTGAATATAAGCCGATATATTTTCTATTCAGAGCCTTGTATTGAATATCGAATGTGATTTGGGTTTGTCGTGAATGGTGTCTTCACTAACACTGTTCTTGAACCCAGTTGAGAAAAGATTAAATCTTTTTATTTAGATTTAATGAAGTGTACCAATTAAATAATATTTAATTGGAATTGAATTGATATTGATTTTTGGGTTTATCGTGAACAGTGTTTTAAATAATACTTGTTCTTTAACCCGATAATTAATGGAATGTGACTTTGGGTTTATCGTGAACCGTGTTTTAAATGACACGGATTCTTTAACCCAGATAACGATTAAAACTAAGTGGAGTTTTAATGAATCTTTAATTAGATTGAAAAGATCGAGGATGGAGTATCACCAGTTCTGCTCCAGGCGATAGTTAAATCTTTAATTAGATTTGAACGTGAAATGGTAATTGAATTTACCGATAACACTGTGGTGTTAGATATGAAGTATTACCAGTTTTACTTCATGGGATAAATAGGTTGGGATGGGGAAATCAAAATAAATGATTACTTCGGTAAGGTTCGCTAATCCCGACTAGTTTGAATTGAGATTCAAAAATAGAATAAAGAATAAATTCAAAGAATTTATCTTGGATAAAATTAATGGGAACATTTCCCTATGAATGTGAAATTTAGAAACTAACGGTCGGTTGGCCAAGCAGAATGGTTTTCTGGATATTGATCTGATGTTGGTTTCGGCCTTCGGGGTTAATATTTGGGAAATTATTCTCTTGATTAATTTACGGTTAGTGACTGATGAATTGGAATGAGGCGTATGTTGTGTTTGTGTAACACTTTTATAATATATACACGAGTTATTCGGAAAGACCGGGTTTATCCCATTCTGAATAATTGATACGACGATAAGTCGAAGATGAAGACGGTGGTCGAAGACCGGAGGTCTTCACGTCGTTTGGGTAATTACTGATGATCTTGATTGGGCTGTACACCCAAGAAGATGGAAACAGTTAGTGATCGTCCAGACGTACTTGGAGATCGAAGGATATGCGGGGTACTAGGTGCCTCCGGTTTCGTTCAGACCCAGAACGGACTTGTAAATGGACTGTGTGTATGACATTGGATTTTAGTCTGTGTGATTGATCTCTATTAAATATATATCTGTTTGGCGGCGGAGAATTTATTCTTTTGCTTAACGCCCTTCTCTGAGACGTACGAGCTCAGGGGTTATATATTGATGGATATCAAACGCATGGAGTGAATTGCCTGTGTGGCATGCCTAAGTGGCAATTGATCGAGGCTTCTGTTGAAAAGCAAAGTCTTGTGGTGATGATCAAAGCAAGGCCTTTGTGGCGTAGCTTTGTGTAACGTTTCCTTCGCGTGTTTCACACCCGGTATGAACCAAAAACGGGAGAGGACGTCAGGGAGGGCATGCGTTTCTTCCTAGCTAGAAGTGGCGTCAGTGGTTTTACACGCCCTGACGAGTTTGACTTATGTGGTTGTTGCTGTTGCGAGGCGCCTCGGATTGATCGGTCGTTCTCGAACCGATGGAGTCATTTAGTTGGCTCGTTTACGCCCCATAGGGCGGGGAAACGCATGTTCAGGGTTTAAGTTTAATCCACATCGGTGGACTGGCCCTGAGGATCCAAGGGTCACTCGAGCTCTGATCCTGAGGCTCGCGCTAGGCAGTCTCGAATCGGTTGAGGACTATCTTTTGCCTCGGTTCATAGATGGAAATCCAATTTCCAAATACGTGACATTTGCAGTTTTATTTGTAAACCTATATATGGCGACATAGTGGCATGGGACGCTCATGCTGCCTATGATTGATACTTATGATTTGAAGTTGTTTATACACTATGCACTTATAATAGTATCAAACAATTTGTTTTAAACGTATCAAGCATTCTTTGGCTGTTATAAGGGAAAAACCCTATCCTCGGCTGCGTTTCATTGTGTGATGGGACCTGGGTCTTATAACAGCTTCATTTTTCTTTATTTAGCATTGCGCTGTTTGTTTTATGCACTGGTATTCTTGGGAGGAAACCCGTTCCGTGTTATACGGCGTGGTCCCTTGATTTACCTAACTTTTAAAATAAAGAATAATAACTGTTTTAGTTCTCACACCAGTCACATGACTGACCTGGAGTTTATTGTTTTAACCTAAACTCTGGGTGCCCCTATTTTGACACGGGCAGCTAGTAGTTTTGGTTTTGCAGATTTATATTCACAGGATCCTGGTTTACAGCTGGAACGATATCCGGAAAGCTTTGTATCCGTATATCTCTTCTAGTTGTGTATTGTATTATTTTCCGCTGCTATGTATTTAAATGTAATTTAAATCTCTGATATTTCTGTGTAATATTCATTTATACTCTGTATATTCTTGTAATCTGATGCATTGTTGTAATATACAATGAAACGTTCTTCTGTATGTGTTCTGTTGTGGTTTGTTCTCGAACTATCCGGCGCTTTCCTTTACGGGGAAGTTACGGGTCGTTTCATTTTGGTATCAGAGCTTTGGTTTACAAAGCAGAGAACAAGGCACGTTAGAACCATACGAAAGAATTCATCAGATATTGGATTAGTAATATCCAATGGGAATGACTCGTTAGAGATTGGATCAGTAGTATCCTAGAACGAGTGTGAAGAGTATATTTTTTAAAATGAAAACAATTTTTGTTTTGAAAATTTAAATCAATTATTCGTATCTGATTATCTATTTATATTGAGTTGGACAGTCCAGTATATAAAGATTTTGCGTATACGTCTGATCCGCGTGTATTCGAAGTTTTAATATATTGGATAGATATAGATTCACACTCTAGTCGCCCGAAGGTGATTCTGATGATTGTAGCTACATCATCAGAATTAATATTCGAGAGTCGAAGGTGTGATATTTATATATTTCCTATTGACTGGTGTGAGAACCAAAAATTAGATAGGGCCTATTGTTGTGATTTGACATCAAAAACATGATTTTTGTATATGTATCAAAGTTATCAATTTGAAGCTCTAATCCACTAATTGATTGATGTTTGTGTTGTTTGTTTATTTGTTTGATAATTTTGAACCATTTAGCCTAATTAAACCAAATATTGAATTATATTGATAATTGGATGCGTTTGTTTGCATATACATATATATCATTGAACAGGTCATAGCAAGGAGGCTAGAGCCGAAGAATAAAATTTGTTTGCCCGACAAATAGGTACATGTTTACTACATAATTTCCTGTTTTGTTTGGGTGATGATGATTTTGTGAGCCTATTGGCTAGCCGGTTGGCTTTTTCTTTTTCTTTTTGAGATCTGAAGGACCGGGGAAGCTATTTGAAATTCCCCGATGCTCCCGGTGCAGGGGAGGTTATGGCGAAATTTTTCGAAAATTTAGGGAGTTAGCCAAATTTTTGAAATTTGAGAAATTCTCAGAAACTGAAAAGTTGGAGAATGGAAACCAGATCGAACGTAGAGTTGATTAATCAAACCACTTTCGACTTTGTTCCTTTTCGGGGACGAAAAGTTTTAAGTGGGGGAGATTGTAATAACCCGGAAAATCTGGGCCAGTTTAAAATTTTTATTTTGGCAATTTTAGCGAATTTTGAATATTTAAAATGAATTATTTTAAATAATATCGACGAGAAATTTATTTTGAATCTAATTAGAACGTATATATTATATACGTCGTCGTTAGAATATATAATAATTATATATAATTATAAAAGGAATTGAAAATGGTGCGGTAGTTCGAAAATTCGATTTCTAATTTCAAATGAATATACAGAATTCAATATAAGTCAGAATTGAACGAAACAAGAAATATTTGAATCTGTATAACTATATCTTTGTAACGAAGTTAACAAACTGAGATTTCCTCTTAGAAATGATAAGATATGTCCAGTTTAAAATTAGAAATAGTCGGTGTGGAATTTATATATATTTTTATATATATAAGGCCCTTAAAAATAGCAATTTTGCCAACGACCTCGGATTTCGACGAAACCAGTTTTGTTGGGTCCGTGATGTCGAGTTATTGCTAGAGTCCAAATTTCATAATTTTTCAAATCAATATGTGGGCGTGGCAAAAGAAAACGCGTTTGACCAGTTTCAGTTGATTTTAATCGACTGGAAAATGGCCATTTTTCCAACGGTCTCAGAATTCAACGAAACTAGTTTTGTTAGGACCGTATCGTCAATACGAAGCTAGAAAATATTTTTCTGGAATTTTTAAAGTTCATATGCGGCCCCGGTAATTTGAAATGTACGTTTAAAATTCAATATAGTGATTTAAAAGTAAATTCAACGGAAACTGATCAAAGTGATCGAATCAGCTTGCGATGCATATCCCATTGTGTTCGGAATGGGGGTTAAACGCTATGGACGACAGGTGGTGGGCCTCGTTTAGATGGCATATGTAAAAGTCAACTTTTAAAAATAATAAAATAATAATAAAAAAATAAAAAAACCCTCTCCCCCTTTTTAACCGTTCTGGCCCCCCCCCCTCATATTTTCAATCGAACAAAAAAAAAAGAGAGGAACGAGGATCGGAGGAGCGCCCCCCCCCCCCGATCAGTCGCCGCCGCCTCCACAGTGGTGGGGCGCCACCTCAACCCCCCCCCCCCCCAGGCGCCACGAAAACCCCCCCTTCCCTGGCGGACGCGATCGAACACCCCCCCCCTGTCGCAACCTCCAAGCGCGCAACCCCCTCCCCTCCCTTCGACCGACGCCGACCGCCTTCCCCCTCCTCTGCCTCGCGTCGCGCCACCGACAGAAGATCCCCTCCTGATCGACGCTGAAACCCCCCCCCTTCTCTCTGCAACTCACTGTAAGTTTTAATTATATTTTTATTTATAAAATCAGTTTTATTTTTATGTATGAATTAGCATTTATAAAAGCTAAAAATAAAATATATATAAAGATTTGATTTTTAAAGTTGAAAAGATTATGTTTTTTATTTATAAAAATATGATTTTTATATTTTTAAAGTATTAAAAATATAATCTTTACTATATAGAAGTGGTAGAAATATGATTTTTGGTTAGGTAGAGAATTAAAAATATAATTTTTGCACGATAGGAATATTAAAAATATCATCTTTATATGTGTAGGAAAATAAAAATGAGATTTTTTATAAAGATGAAATCTTTAAATTTGAAAAGACAAAATCTTTTTAGTTGAAAAGACGAGAACTTTAGAAGTTAAAAGGCGAAACCTTTATATTTTAAAAGGAGTGAACTTTATATTTAAAAGGGCGGAAACTATATATTTTATAACGTTGTAAAAATATAATCTTTGTCTATTTTAAAAGCGTGTTAAAAATATAATCTTTTATATTACAGAATAATAAAAATAGAATTTTTATATAATGAACTTCGAAATAAAAATAGAATTTTTATATAATGAACTTCGAAATAAAAATAGAATTTTTATATATTGAACTTCGAAATAAAAATATGATTTTTATATATTGAACTTCGAAATAAAAATATGATTTTTATATATTGAACTTCGAAATAAAAATATGATTTTTATATATTGAACTTCGAAATAAAAATATGATTTTTATATATTGAACTTCGAAATAAAAATATGATTTTTATATATTGAACTTCGAAATAAAAATATGATTTTTATATATTGAACTTCGAAATAAAAATATGATTTTTATATATTGAACTTCGAAATAAAAATATGATTTTTATATATGGAATAGCGAAGTAAAAATTCTATTTTTACATAGGTGGTGAAAGCGGACAACGAAGATGACGAAGATGCGATAGCGATGAAGATTTCTATCAATGAAGTGCCGTGGAGCTAGGATAGCTATAAGTGAGAATTTCTCACCTTTCAAATTTATTTTCTAGTTATATATATATATATATATATATATATATATATACTAGGATGCAGACGGTGCTTAGTAGCACCCGACACAATCGTCCACAGACCATGGACTTGTTTGTTTGGTTGCATAGATTAGTTATGTGATTTGATTTGAATTTGGTTGTTTGGTGATTTTGATTGATGTGTGAATGGCGTGGGCCTTCACTAGTCCGGGGATAAGGCTAGGCCTCGTCCCGTTTCTAGTATCGTGCCGTTATGCCGCCGAAATTTTCTAAAATAAGTTAGAAAAATAAAAATATCATTTTATTTAAAGAATGAATTGAATAGAAATTCATAGGTTGAAATAAAATGTTTTGTCGTTAAAAATATAATTTTTAACGTGAAGTGAATAAAATAGAATATTCATTTACAAACCAGACGGTTTGTTTATGTACACCTATTTGAATGACATTGATTGGGACAATAAATTTTACACATCGCCCAACAGCACAAATAAAATATGTGTTTGATTGTTTGAAACCCCACACGGGTGTTGGGATGAAATTTGAAGTTCACTCATCCTGATGGATTAAATATGTCGATCGATTGATTGACAGGCTGTTATAAGCGTTGAATATCTATATTTGATGCTTTTACAGTGTAGTGCACTTTGGTTGATGGTTGATTATTTTCAATGTTATTATATACAGGTGTTGTATGAAAATCCATATAATTAACTTTATATGGTAATTGATTGGGCCTCATTCCAATTTGAAAATAAAGAATATTATAAAATAAAAGTTCATATGTTGACAGTACTCATCCATTGAGATTGGTCATGTGTTGAACGAAATATTTTAGTAATAAAATTTACATCTTTATCGATTTTGAAATGAATTGAATTGAAAACGATTTCGAAATGAATTGAATTGAAAACGATTTCGAAATGAATTGAATTGAAAACGAATTCAAATTGAATTGAAAGCGAATTGAAATGAATTCAAATTAAATTGAAATTTGAATTGAATAGAAATGAATTTTAAAACGAATTTATAAAGAAGAATTCAATTTTGATTGAATTGAAAAGAAAGTTGAAATTGCTTTTGAAATGAATTTTAAAACTATTTATATAATTCGTTTTAAATAGAAATCGACGAAATATATATTATATATATTATATATAATATAATGGCCTGAATAGAACGCGCCGCGCCGCGGCAGTTCGCGAATTTCGACCATTGATTTCAAACGGACATTACGGGAGATCCGACCGTCGGATTCTCCTAAAACCGGAACCGTTGGGTTTGTATCGAAAAGAGCTTTCTAATGAATATTAGAAATTTGAAATCTAACGGTTGGATTTGGAGTTATGTCCAAATCAAATTCGAAAAAGGTCGCTGTAAGTGCAGTTCGATGGCCATTGATGGAAATCGACTGTACGGGCCTTGATAAAATTATTAAAAATAGTAATAATTTGTGTAAAATCATAAGAAGTGATTTGTGAAGATTTGGGATGAAAAAATCCATATTTGAAAAGATAAAAATAGATTTTTATCGAAATGAACTAGTTTTGAACTAGAATTATAATTCTATTTATTTTTAAATAAATAAATTGAATTTAAAAAGGGGTTTTAAAAATAACCAGAATATCCAATGATTGCATTGGAGTGGATTTGAATCGAAATTGTCTCCGGAATATTTCGATGTTGGAATTCGTGATTATACAGATGTTGTTATGGAAATTTGAAAGATATATATATCGTTATTTCCGATACGACATTTGTTAGTCGTAGAATTCGATATTGAATATAAGCCGATATATTTTCTATTCAGAGCCTTGTATTGAATATCGAATGTGATTTGGGTTTGTCGTGAATGGTGTCTTCACTAACACTGTTCTTGAACCCAGTTGAGAAAAGATTAAATCTTTTTATTTAGATTTAATGAAGTGTACCAATTAAATAATATTTAATTGGAATTGAATTGATATTGATTTTTGGGTTTATCGTGAACAGTGTTTTAAATAATACTTGTTCTTTAACCCGATAATTAATGGAATGTGACTTTGGGTTTATCGTGAACCGTGTTTTAAATGACACGGATTCTTTAACCCAGATAACGATTAAAACTAAGTGGAGTTTTAATGAATCTTTAATTAGATTGAAAAGATCGAGGATGGAGTATCACCAGTTCTGCTCCAGGCGATAGTTAAATCTTTAATTAGATTTGAACGTGAAATGGTAATTGAATTTACCGATAACACTGTGGTGTTAGATATGAAGTATTACCAGTTTTACTTCATGGGATAAATAGGTTGGGATGGGGAAATCAAAATAAATGATTACTTCGGTAAGGTTCGCTAATCCCGACTAGTTTGAATTGAGATTCAAAAATAGAATAAAGAATAAATTCAAAGAATTTATCTTGGATAAAATTAATAGGAACATTTCCCTATGAATGTGAAATTTAGAAACTAACGGTCGGTTGGCCAAGCAGAATGGTTTTCTGGATATTGATCTGATGTTGGTTTCGGCCTTCGGGGTTAATATTTGGGAAATTATTCTCTTGATTAATTTACGGTTAGTGACTGATGAATTGGAATGAGGCGTATGTTGTGTTTGTGTAACACTTTTATAATATATACGCGAGTTATTCGGAAAGACCGGGTTTATCCCATTCTGAATAATTGATACGACGATAAGTCGAAGATGAAGACGGTGGTCGAAGACCGGAGGTCTTCACGTCGTTTGGGTAATTACTGATGATCTTGATTGGGCTGTACACCCAAGAAGATGGAAACAGTTAGTGATCGTCCAGACGTACTTGGAGATCGAAGGATATGCGGGGTACTAGGTGCCTCCGGTTTCGTTCAGACCCAGAACGGACTTGTAAATGGACTGTGTGTATGACATTGGATTTTAGTCTGTGTGATTGATCTCTATTAAATATATATCTGTTTGGCGGCGGAGAATTTATTCTTTTGCTTAACGCCCTTCTCTGAGACGTACGAGCTCAGGGGTTATATATTGATGGATATCAAACGCATGGAGTGAATTGCCTGTGTGGCATGCCTAAGTGGCAATTGATCGAGGCTTCTGTTGAAAAGCAAAGTCTTGTGGTGATGATCAAAGCAAGGCCTTTGTGGCGTAGCTTTGTGTAACGTTTCCTTCGCGTGTTTCACACCCGGTATGAACCAAAAACGGGAGAGGACGTCAGGGAGGGCATGCGTTTCTTCCTAGCTAGAAGTGGCGTCAGTGGTTTTACACGCCCTGACGAGTTTGACTTATGTGGTTGTTGCTGTTGCGAGGCGCCTCGGATTGATCGGTCGTTCTCGAACCGATGGAGTCATTTAGTTGGCTCGTTTACGCCCCATAGGGTGGGGAAACGCATGTTCAGGGTTTAAGTTTATTCCACATCGGTGGACTGGCCCTGAGGATCCAAGGGTCACTCGAGCTCTGATCCTGAGGCTCGGGCTAGGCAGTCTCGAATCGGTTGAGGACTATCTTTTGCCTCGGTTCATAGATGGAAATCCAATTTCCAAATACGTGACATTTGCGGTTTTATTTGTAAACCTATATATGGCGACATAGTGGCATGGGACGCTCATGCCGCCTATGATTGATACTTATGATTTGAAGTTGTTTATACACTATGCACTTATAATAGTATCAAACAATTTGTTTTAAACGTATCAAGCATTCTTTGGCTGTTATAAGGGAAAACCCTATCCTCGGCTGCGTTTCATTGTGTGATGGGACCTGGGTCTTATAACAGCTTCATTTTTCTTTATTTAGCATTGCGCTGTTTGTTTTATGCACTGGTATTCTTGGGAGGAAACCCGTTCCGTGTTATACAGCGTGGTCCCTTGATTTACCTAACTTTTAAAATAAAGAATAATAACTGTTTTAGTTCTCACACCAGTCACATGACTGACCTGGAGTTTATTGTTTTAACCTAAACTCTGGGTGCCCCTATTTTGACACGGGCAGCTAGTAGTTTTGGTTTTGCAGATTTATATTCACAGGATCCTGGTTTACAGCTGGAACGATATCCGGAAAGCTTTGTATCCGTATATCTCTTCTAGTTGTGTATTGTATTATTTTCCGCTGCTATGTATTTAAATGTAATTTAAATCTCTGATATTTCTGTGTAATATTCATTTATACTCTGTATATTCTTGTAATCTGATGCATTGTTGTAATATACAATGAAACGTTCTTCTGTATGTGTTCTGTTGTGGTTTGTTCTCGAACTATCCGGCGCTTTCCTTTACGGGGAAGTTACGGGTCGTTTCACATGCCTTAGTTAAAAACGAAGCCAATCAAGTTGGGTATAACTACCTCTCATACCTTAACTGAACAACATTTCTAACTTCGAAATAGACAAAGTTCACCTTCCAAATCTTTACAAACTTTCTTACGTAACTCTCGGATTCTATTTACGAATCCACTTCTTTATTGAAAAACATTGATTGTAACTATAGCGTTAAAATCCCTACTTCTAAAATATCTAACTTCAATTTATAACTTGATTCCGTAATTTAACTAAATAACTAAATAGACAATTTATTTATAAATAAATAAATCTTGATTAAAACGGAAAGTGAATAGTACTTTCCCGAATTCGATAAAATCAAATTTCACGTATAATTCTCTTTCGAGTAAACTATATTTGATAACTCCTTTTTTAATAACTCTCTTCGAATAACTAATATTCGATAATCTCTCTTTCGAATAAACTATATTCGCTAATTTTCTTTCAAATAAACTATATTCCACTAACACCTTTCTTCGAATAAACTATATTCAATTAACTTCTTTCGAATAAACTATATTCAGTAATTCCTTCCAAATAAACTATATTCTATTAATTCCTTTCGAATAAACTATATTCGATTACTTCCTTTCGAATAAACTATATTCGATTGCTTCCTTTAACTCTATTTGAATAACTAATATTCGATAACTCCTTTTTAACTATATTCGAATAACCAATATTCGATAACTCCTTTTTATTCTATTTGAATAAACTATATTCGATTTACTCTATTAGATTAACTCTATCGATTAACTCTAATCAATTTACTCTATTGGATTAACTCTATCGATTAACTTTATTTAATTAACACTATTTGATTAACTCTATCGAGTTAACTCTAACTGGTTAACTCTAACTGGTTAACTCTAATTGATTAACTCTAACTGGTTCTGTATTCAGTTTCAAATATCGATGTTGAAATCGATTCTTACTTCTCTATATAAGTCTTGACTTATATATTCCATTTATCCAATGATAAATATTTTATTTAATCTATAAAATGTCATTTATAAATTAATCTTCTCAATCTATCGATTAGAACAGATTCTGTTTAAAATCCTTGCATTAAATCCATATCATGTTATACCCGTTTGCGAAGCATGGGTCTAAACAGTTCAAATGTAAAATTCTCTTTTTATACAATTCTATACATTTTTCATGTATTTCCTTTTGTAACCTATTTATTTTCTAAATAAATATTTCCATTAATTCTATTTATTTTCTCAATAAATATTTCCTTTTTATAACTCTATTTATTTTCTCAATAAATATTTCCTTTTTATAACCTTATTTATTTCTCAATAAATATTTCCTTTTATAATCTATTTATTTTCTCAATAATTCTTTTTCTATAATTCTAATTATTTTATAAATATTTCATTTTCAATTCTATTTGTAAATGTTATACAAATATTTCCTTTTCAATTCTATTTGTAAATGTTATACAAATATTTACTTTTCAATTATATTTGTAAATGTTATACAAATATTCCTTTTCAATCCTATTTGTAAATGTTATACAAATATTCATTTTTCAATAAAATCCTTTGATTTTATAAATATCTCTTTTTATAAAATCCTTTGATTATATATATATATACTCTTTTTTCAATATAACATTGAAAATTCCCTTTTTATATTTCAGTATTTCTTATGGTATTTTTTTTGATGCAAAAAGGTAGTGAATCGCTAGATTCATGCATTCATTCATTAAACGTTAACCAAGTACTGCGTGGTGTTTGGTACAACATACAAAAGACATGCTACTAATATATACAAGAATATGTACATCCCAAAAAGAAAAGCATGCACGCAGGCATGGTAATACAGTACCCATAATATACATAAAACATCCACACAGTATCTAAGAAACCAAACTAATTGAAGCAGAAGCTGCATCAAGCTCGGCTACCACGAGCTCTATCCACGAATCTAGCGTCAATGGTGTCCACAAAATTGACCTCGTCATTGCCTGACCATTGAGAAACAAAATTGAGAATGCAATAAATAACTGAGTTGGGCCGTTTCATTTTACATTTAAACTTTTGTGAGTTTATTTCATGCCAAAGAATCCAAACATAAGCAAAGTTCAAGGCAGCAACCAGTTGTCGCATAGGTGTATCAGGTAGTGAAATAAAAGTGTTGTGCCAAAAAAGAAATTGTTCGATAATGAAGCTAGACCAATCTAAGCAAATATTAAGGCTAAGTAAACACTTCGTCCGCACATAGAAAGCGAAATCACAATCAACGAATAAGTGCAGGTAATTTTCATCATCTTCAGCACAAAAAACACAACCCCCAGCGACTTGAACTCCCTTTTGACGTAATCTGCTCACCGTATTAAGCTTGTTATGAATGATTGTCCACATATGAATCTTGACCTTAGTAGGTACTGCCTTATAGCTCCACATACGTTCGAAGCCATCGTATTTCCTTCCTGCAAGGTTCAGCGTCTTATAAAGTTCTCTAACCCGAAAAGAGTTGTTATTCCCCCAATCTTCCAGACAAATTCATCATTCTCTTCATCATAAAGCTGTACATCTTCTAACAAATGAATCAGACCACATAGCTGAATCAAAGCATTACCAGCTAAAAGACGACAAAAAGTCAGTTTCCATTTGAAGTTGGCAGTATTCGCATTGTACATTTCGCTAACTGTAGAGTTTTTATTGCATGCAATCTCAAAAAGGTCAGCAAATTCAACCTGCAAAGGGATTGGGAGCAGCCAACAGTCAAACCAGAAAGAAGCATTGCGTCCATTTTTTACTACAATACCAGCACCAATCTTCATCTAGCGAATATTAGACATAATACCACGCCAGCATACCAAACAATGAGAAACATCCGCGTTCCAATGAAATCTTCCGTTGTAACAAGTATTTAAAATCCACTCCTTCCAAAAAAATTCTTATCACTTAGCATAGTCCACAGCCATTTGCAAAGCAAAGCTGAGTTCATGTTTCTCAAATTTAAAACTCCCAAGCCTCCCTGTTCTTTGGATTTGCATACCTGATCCCACGACACAAGGCAACTAACTTTACGTGTATCCTTTGTGCCAGTCCAGAAAAAATTCTGACGATAAGCATCAATCTTCTGAATCACCTATCCAGGACATGAATAGAAAGATAGCCAATACAAAGGGATAGAAGATAGAACAGAATTCACCAACACCAGTCTTCCAGCCTTTGATAAACAATTCCCCTTCCATCTCGCCAAACGCCCATCAATTTTGTCAATAACTTACTGCCAATCTCTCTTCATCAATCTTTTTGGATGGATGCAAGCCCCAAGATAATTAAGAGGAAATGAGTCCACCTTACAATTAAGCATTTCAGCGCATTTCCTGTTCACATCAACACTACAACACAGAGTGTAAACACTACTCTTATATAAATTAATTTTTAAGCCAGATAAACTTTCAAAAGCATAAAGAATTAAAGAGGCAATGTACTTGCAATCAGGGTTGCTAAAGATAATAGTATCGTCAGCATATTGCAATGAATTAATACCCCTAATGATATGATCCCTCCCGAAGCTATGGATGATATCATTAGCGCTTTCCACCTGAAGGATCCGACAAAAGACATCGACAGCCAAATCGAAAAGAAGTGGGGAAAGGGGGTCTCACTGGCGCAGCCCACGCTTGGAAGCAATAGTCTTGCCTGCCATGCCATTTACACAAATGTTTTATCTGCTTGATGTTAAAATGCAATGAATCCAGTTTAGCCATCTAGCAGGAAAACCTCTCACGCAAAGCAAATCCATGATGAACCTCCAATCAACAGTATCAAAGGCCTTAGCGAAATCCAATTTCAATATTGCGCAGGGCACATTATGTCTGTCACTATGAGAGATAACTTCCTGAACAAGTGCTGCTCCATCAAGAATAAACCTTCCTTTAATAAATGCCATCTGTGAAACATTGATAAGATCATCCATTTTCACTTTCAACCTATTTGCAAGAACTTTAGTGATCAGCTTGAAGCTACTATTTAAGAGGCTGATCGGTTGAAAGTCCGTAGTAGAGACATTTCCTTCTTTCTTAGGTATTAAGACAAACGTTAGTATACCCCAACACATCTAATCTCAAAGAACCAGCATGAAATTCTTTGAAAATTTTGATGACATCATGTTTAATCAAGTCCCAATATTTCTTATAAAAAAAGTTTGGAAAACCATCAGGGCCAAGGGCTTTATCACCAGGCATCTCATTTAAAGCCACAACAATTTCTTCTTTTGAGAACTTAGAATCAATGCCACTTAGATCAACAGCTGAAGGGTACAACATACTCCAATCTACGTTCACACGGTTCTCATTTCTTTCTCCAAAAATACCTTTATAAAATTCAGTAAAAACTTCTCCTATCTTTTGTTGATCACAGATTTCTTCCTCGCCCTTCCAAATACTACAAATCGTATTCATTCTCCTTCTACCATTCGCAACTTTATGAAAGTAACTCATGTTACTGTCACCAAGCTTTAGCCACTGAGTTCTCGATCTCTGCTTCCAAAAAATCTCCTCTTGGTCAATCACTGTAAGAAGCTCCTTTTCTTAGTCTTTAACAAGGCTCGCTCCGCTCATCTAAATTAAGCGATTCCTCGAGCACATTCAGCTCCATAATCTCAGACTCAAGTCTCTGTTTCTCAACTCTGATATTGCCAAAAACTTCTCTATTCCATTTGGCTAAAAAAAATCGCAAAAGTCTCATTTTTCTACAAAAATTGCTAGCTGCATTGCCAAAACTGCGGAATTTTATCCATTTCTGTCTAAGCATCGCGTCAAAATTTGGATCAGTGCACCACATATTTTCAAACTTAAAAAAAAATTTCTTTCTAAAATCAGCGTTAGTGCCTAGGACTACTGGGTAGTGATCAGAAATAAGGGACGAGAGACATTTTTAAAGAGTCAAGGGGTGTAGGTCTTCAAAAGCGGAGTTAATAAAAAACGGTCAAGGCGAACTAAAGTAGGAGGGGTTCTACCATCGGTCCACGTAAATTTTCTATTAGTCATAGGTAAGCCAATTAAACCCCAATCTCCAACAAAGTCACTGAAATCATTCATATCACCCAAACCGGAGGTTTTCTCAATGTTACGTTCAAAAATAAATCTAGTAACATTAAAATCACCGCCAATAACCCAAGGACCATACATGAGATTATGAAACTCCAAACCCTCTACCAACAAAGTCATTCTTTTTCGTCTTGTGTTAGGCCCATGGACATTAGAAAAGAAATATAGAACATTATTAGACTTGCATTCAAGAGCCATGTGTAGACAGTAAGTTTGTTTAATTTCTAGCTTTACAAACCATGAATTGCTACTCCAACTAGTAAAAATGCCACTAGAGGTTCCCACAGCAGGAATAAAAGCCCATTCATCAATAACACTTCACCCCAAACATTAGAAAATAAATGGTTCAAGGTTTTCGATTTTAGTCTCTTGCAGCATGATGATATCGGGTTTTACAGATTTGAGATAATTCTTAACCCTAAGACACTTATCAAAAGTTACTAGGCCTTTAACATTCCATGTGACAATTATCACGGTGAAACATTAGCCCTCTCAATTTCTTTGTTTTTCATATCACGTATCACATCATCATTTAACACAAAACCAAATTTACTTGCAATATCATGAAGTTGATCACTATTCAAAGTATTAAGAATAGCAGGAACCAAAATTCTACCTGCCATTGCGTGGCCCATTCCCCTTGCACAACGTCGTAGCATGACAACTCCTTGGTCCATGGCACGCTTACTTTTGTCCCTTGTTGCAGAGCATTCTCCAGAGCTGGTTGGAGTAACAGCCAAACCTCCAGCCAAAGTCAGGTCCTGTGATTTGTTTTCCATTACATGTTCATCAAACGAATCCCTGTCACCATGCACATTGTCAACATCCACAAAATCATGCAAGCCAACACCGTCATTTTCATTGAGAGGAATGATGTCTCCAGAATTTGCACCAACACCCACTATATTACCATCAACATCAACCTCCACCACCACACCATCATCAAAACGAACCACGTAATTATCATTATTTCCCCTCGCTTCAACAGTACCTCCTTCATCATTAATCGATGAATCAACCACCGGGACACTAATGTAACAACCCGGAAAATCTGAGCCAAATTAAAAATTTTAATTTGGCTATTTTAGTGGATTTTAATATTTAAAATAAATTATTTTAAATAATAAACAATGAAATGTATATTTGAATCAATGTTTGAAAATAACTATAATTATTTTTAATTATAAACAAGGCCTGAGATGGCGCGGTAGTTTCAAAATTTGAAAGCAAACTTTGAATGACTGTACCGGGTGCAAAATAAAACGGATTTTAGTGAAACCAAAAATATTTAAATCTGTTTATGAATATATTTCTAACGAATCTAAAATATTGAAATTTCATAGCGGGAATAAAAAATTATGGCTAAATGAATTTTCAGAAAGATCGCTATAGAGAATATATAGCCCTTGAAAATAGCAATTTTGCAAACGACCTCAGTTTTCAATGAAACCACTTTTGTTGGATCCGGGATGTCAAATTATTGCTAGGTTACAAATTCCATAATTTTTGAAGTTAATATGTGAGCGTGGCAAAGGAAAATGTGTTTGGTTGATTTTAGTTAAATTGGATTCACCAGAAAATAGCCATTTTTCAAACGGTCTCAGAATTCGATGAAAGTAGTTTTGTTGGGACTGTATCGTCAAAACATAGATTTATTTTTCTGGAATTTTTAGGATCAGTATGTGGTCCCGGCAAAGTAAAATGTATGTTCAAAACAGAATTTGAATTTTTTATGTTTTAATTTGAAGGATAACTGACTGTAACAGTCGAATTGGCCTATGAAACATATCCCATTGTGTTCGGAATGGGGTATTTAGCTAGGGACGAAAGTCGTTGGGTTTGGATTGGAGGTCGTATGGAAAAAACCCTATTTTCGAATTTATATAAATATCGGCGAATAAGAATTTTCCATTCATTAATTAATTTTATAAAAAACCCGCCCCCTCCCCCCCTCTGTTATCGACGACGGAAGGAGCTCCTCCGTTCCCGGCCACTTTCCGATCAAACCAGGCTCCATTACCTTAGGCCCCTTTGCAACTTTTTGAAGTCCACCTCTCCCTCTTCAAATCAAGACAAACCCCATCACCTATCGTCACCCCAACTTTGAGATCGAGCTACCCAAAGTCCCAAACTTTTGAACGCCGCCGAGGACGCCAGGCGCCGTCGATTTGGGTGAAACCATCCTGCGTGGAAAGCCTTCTCCACCCCCTTCGATGCTGTGTAGTCTGATCAACGCAATGTTCTTCGAATTGAAAGTTATTTCAATACCTAGTTTTGAAGATCGAGCTGAGGTAACGGCTGTTTATTTGTCTAAATGATTATAGCACTTTAAAGCGCTACGAATTGAGATTTCACTGTAAAAATCATATCTTTTTGTTGTGTTGTCGAAATCCAGTGAAACAAGAGACATCGGGACCGTGAGGACGTCTTCTACATTCTAGAAGAGACCGGATATTTTTTTGAGCCTTCAACAATTTTTGGAGGAGTGGAACCCAATGCGAGAACTCTAAATTCAAAATGTGAATGGAAATGTGATATATAAATTATATAAGCGAAGTATAAGTTATGTACGCATTGTATACCTCATGTACATGTGTTGTATATGTTATCTGAGCGATGTATAAATTATACATGCATTTTATAAATCATATGTGCGTTGGAATGGAAATAAAATGTACTTATATATGTATACACACTCCCCTCGTCCACAAACCATGGACGATATTTATTAATTGTGAATTGGCATGAAAAATTTGGTGAATAATGCGAATGGTTGATAGGATTGTTTGTGGTTGATATTGTTGGATTGTGGTTGAGAAATACCCATTTGTGGTTGAAACAAAATTAGAAATGGTTATGGAAAAGAAAAGCATACTCGTTTGCATATGAACTAGATGTATGAAATCCCCATTTTCAAAAACCGTGAGGTTTTAAGGTAGAGCGAGGAGCCGTACTCGGGACGGTGCCGGTTTTAAATACCCTGCCATTATGCTGCCAAAATTTTCAATAATATTCATGTGTTAGAATTATTTTCATATGTTGAAACTATATTCATGTGTTGAAACTATATTCATGTGTTGAATAGAACATGTGTTGAATAGAAATTCATGTGTTGAATAGAATCTTTGAAAGATAAAAATAACATTTTATCACATATATAGACTATATAAAATATTCGTGCTTTAAATAAATTGTTTTAACAATAAAAATCACATTTTTATTATATATACAAACTATAGAAAACATTCATGTGTTGAATAAATATTTCTGATGATAAAAATATCATTTTTATCATGTACACGACTTGCCAAAAATGCATAAGTGTCGAAATAAATATTTTTTTGCTATGAATATTATTTTTAACATATATATGAACTAAATAAAATAGTCATGCGTTGAAATATATTTTTGTTTGCTAAAAATATCATTTTTATACGAAATATGAAGTGTTAAAAATAACAGTTGTTCAAATAAATATTTGTGGGTTGAAAATATTACTTTAACATGTGTAGGATGTGTTAAAAATAACCATATACAGAAATAAACCTTTGTTCACTAGAAATATTATTTTTATCTTAGATTTGCACATATATATACATATGCTGAACAGAAAAATGGATTAGATGTTGAGTAAAGAATTTATTTGCGTGCCCGACAAATAGGTAAGCCTTATTGAGTTGGCTGCGCAATTTTATTATTATATCAACTCCTGTGAATGCCATTGGATGCGGAGTGATGGTTGTTCTGTGTGAAATAATAAACTTTGCCATAGGATAGTAACAATTAATTTCGAAATACACTACATGGCATATTTCTTGAAGATAGCATACACTATCATATGCCACATAAGCATTTGGAGCTTGTGTGACAAGGTTGAAGATGTACCATACAAGTGAGAGGCTTGTATGGCGATGATTATATTTCAGGTTGAACTGAAGACTGATATGGATTATATAAAATGTAACAGTAAATTGCAAGATTAATAAAAAAAACCACACGGGTCTGGAGATGACAATAAACACGTCTCTCTGGTCATTAAGGCACAAAAACCATTTATAGGGTGATGAGAATTTATTCTCTGGAGTTATGATCTATACACACTCCCCTGTGGACAGCGGAATATATCACTATAAATATGTGCATGCTTTTTAGGATTTATTGGGTGCCTAATACGGCCCAATAAATTTCCAAACCCCTTCCCGTACATAGGAGGTTATGGCGAAATTTTCTAAAATTTAAAGGCGTTAGTGAAATATTTGAGGTAAAAATGATATTGAAATCGTCGAATAAATCATATATATATATATATATGTATGTATGTATATATAAATTAAATAAAACGAATCGTGCCCCTGCAGTTCGCGTTTTGAAATCATAACTTTAAACGATTATACCGAAAGATCCGACCATCGGATTTTCATGAAATTGGAACCTTGGGTTCGCTTTGGAAATATCTTTCCAATGATATAAACCTTTTTAGGATCCAACAGTTAGATTTTCAGATATGTGTAAAACAAATTTGAAGAAAAGCAGCGCCAGTGCCTCGGCACGACCTGAAACGTCGTTTAATTAAATAGGTCCATTTTTAAATAAATAAAAATGGCGACATATCGTTATAAAATATTATAGACGATGTGGAATGGAAATAAACCGATTATATTTGGTTTTCTTGTTGTTTGATGGTTGAATGTGTTTGACATGAAAATTATACTAATGAACTGAATTGTGAATGTTGAATAATTTGACCATGGACAGAATTGATTTGAATTCTAAATATGCGTGAATTATTTGAAAAGGCCGAGTTAATTCTCATTTCAAATAATTGATCGACGATTAGAAGTCGAAGATATGAAGACGGTTCAAGATCGACGATCTTCACATCAGATGGATGGGTGCTACCGAGGCTCATGATTGGAGTAGCTACCTTGAAGGGGAAAAAGTGGTAGTCGTCCGGACATACTTGTTGATTGTACGGATTTGCGAGGAATAATGTGACTCCGGTTTCGTTCAGAACCAGAACGAACTTGTAAATGGATGCGTGTCTAATATTGGATTTTGTTCAGTGCTGATTGATCTCTATTAAATATATATCTGTTTGGCGGCGGAGAATTTATTCTCTTGCTTAACGCCCTTCTCTGAGACGTACGAGCTCAGAGGTTATATATCGATAGAAATCAGTCGCATGGAGTGAATTGCCTATGTGGCATGCCTAAGTGGCAGACGATCAAGACTTCTGTTGAAAAGCAAAGTCTTGTGGTTGATGATCAAAGCACAGCCTACATGCTATAGCTTTGTGTATAACGTTGATTCGCGAGCTTCACACCTCGGTATGAGTCAAAAACGGGATAAGGGCCCAAGGAATGAACGACGTTTCTTTCTAGCTATGGGTGATGTCAGTGACCTACCGGCTCTAACATTTATATTATTTTTACCTATTTGGTTGTTGGAATGCGAGGTGCCTCAGATATAGGTCTGATAGGACCGGGAAACGTGTGTTCAGGAATATTAATCCTCAAAAGTAAGAGAGGACCGGCCTTGGAGGTTCCAAGGATCGCTGTGTGTGGTCCTGAGACATTTGCTAGACTATCTCGAATCGGAGAGGAGCTTGCCCCTTGCCTCGACTAATGCTGGAATCCAATTTCCAATACGAAATTGCGGATTTGATTGTAACTTATATACGGCGACATGATATATGGTACCCATGCCGCCTATGATTGATATTTATGATTGAAGTTACTTTTGTAACATATATGCACTAGTAATAATATCAAACACTTTTTTTTAAACGTATCAAGCATTTCTTGGCCATTATAAGGTAAAACTCTATCCTCCGGCTTGCGTTGCATTGTGTGGTGGGACCTGAGTCTTATAATGGCTTCATTTTTATAAAAACCATTGCGATGATTTAATAATTTACTGTATTTCATGCATTGGCAATCACTGGAGTAAACCCGTTCCGCGAAAGTGGCATGGTCCTATGATTTGCCTTATTATTGTTGTTTAATCAGTTAAGTAGATTTCTCATATCAGTCCCATGACTGACTCATAGTTTATTTCACCTTGCAAACTAGTGTGCCCTTATTTTCACACGGGCAGCCTAATGACAGGTAGCAGGATATATTTTGGCTTTTGCACTACAGCATGGAGTGCATCTTTTGGCATGTATGGCAAGGACCGGACTTCTCAGTATTTTGGCTATTGATATTTCGCCATTATTATTTATGTATACGATTCCGCATATGGCGATGTAGACTGTTATCTCTATTATGTCTCACTTTATGTATATGTACCGCTTATGGCGATGTAGATTGATCATTTACTTTTCATGCACTAAGTTTTATCCTATACTGTGCTACTCTGAAGTTTATTACTTGTTATGATTCCGCTGTCATATTGATGTAAATTATTATGTTTTCCGTTTATGTTATTACATGTTCTCTGCTAATGATGACTAATGTGTTATTTTCCAATGATTATCCTTAACACCGTCATGCGGGGTTTTGAGATCATCACTGGTGGTATTAGAGCATTGGTTAATCTTAGTTCTTGAATTTAACACATTCAACACCTCGTCATAATAGAATCAGTAGTGTTCTAAGGCGAGTAGCTCATTAGAGATAGGATTAGTAATGTCCTAGAATGAGCTAAGCAAAATAGCAAAAATAATTTGATTAGTACATCATTGTCTTTCCTTAGGTTCTTCTGCTTTACAATATATTAAAGTTACCATTTCTGTGCGCTTGGCTCTTTTCTTGCTTATACAGAACTTGATAGATGGCTATCTGAGCAGCTACAGCTAGAGGAGGCCATGAAGAGCCTTTGATACAACCACCAGCCCCTCAGCCATTCGACCTAGACCGAGTGGCGAAGAAATACAAGAATCTCGGGGGAAAAACCTTTTCCGGCACTGGCACAGTGATAGAAGCCTTGGCATGGTTGAAAACTTGTGAAAAGATCTTAGGTGGCTTAAGACTCGGAGACCACAATAAGGCATTTATGGGCGCATGGCTTTTACAGGAAGAGGCAGAATTATGGAGGGATGCCATCACCGCTGAGGACCAAGATGTAGTGAGGACTTGGGATGAGTTCAAGGCATTGTTTAAGGAGAAGTTCATACCCAAGCAAGCGATAGAGCGTATGCACGATGAATTTGCCAATCTCCAACAGGGAGACCGCTCCATCCAGGACTACCTTAACAAGTTCACGCAACTATCTCGTTACGCACTAGAGCTTTTCATGACTACAAAGGCAAAGAATAAAAGATTCATACATGGACTTAGGCGTAAGTACTAGGATAGAGCCATGAGCCACATCAAGCTTCCATTTGCAGAAATGGTGGAAATGGCCTGCAACTATGAAGACTTGGACCAGAGGAACCTTGATCTAGACCGTGCCAAGAATCAAGCGGGGAACAAGCGCAAGGCTTCTGGGAACCAACCTGAGTCCAGCAACGAAGCAACCGCAAATCCGCAAGCTAGTAAGCCACCCAAGGGAAGCTGTTTTAATTGTAGTAAGATGGGACATTACTCCAATGTGTGCACCGCGCCAAAGAGGCAGAAGAGAAACCCACAAAGCTCAAGTCAAAATCCTCAGTGTTCTAGATCATGCTTCAATTACCGCCGAACATGACATCTCGTCAAAGATTGTCCATTGCTAAAGAGGCAGAAGTTGCTCATGTTTATAACGGGGCGAACCTGCCAGCTACTTCAGATGGGCCAGGTAAACCAGATGTTTTGGGAGGTACTCTTACTATTAAGAATATTCATGTTTCTGTACTATTTGACACCGGTGCATCACGTAGTTTTATCTCTAGTAACACTGTCAACAAGTTAGAGATAAATTCAAGAAAGCTTAAAGAATCGATTAGAGTTCAAAATCCAATAGGAGGCTCTCTTGTTCTCAGTTCATATTGTGATGTGCCAGTCTCTTATTCTTTTTACCGGTTTCCTTTTAAGTTAATCGTTATGGATTTTTCTGAATTCGACGTTATTCTTGGGCTTGACTGGTTAATGAAATATGAGGCCGAAGTAAATTGTGCGGAAAGAATAGTAAAAAATAAAACGAAGCTTGGATATATTATTGTACCATGCCATGGTTCAGATCCGGATAGAAAAGAATTTTGGTCTGCGCAAGAAGTTATTCCCACTTCATTAGAAAAGATTAATGTTGTTAAAAACTATGTGGATGTGTTTGAAGAAGTTGGAAACTTAACTCCACAAAGAGAAATTGAATTCAGAATCGATCTAATTCCGAATTCCAAGACAGTAGTGCATCCAATTCGAAGAATGACTCCAAAAGAAAAAGAAGAATTGGGCGATCAAAATCGTCAACTGCTATGGAAGGGTCTGATCAGACGTAGCTTTTCTAATTGGGGTGCAGCTGTAGTGTTTGTTCCTAAGTCAGACGATACTCTCCGATTATGTGTTGACCACCGAGACCTCAACAAGCAGACACTCAAAAATAAATATCCATTAACCCGCATCAATGATCAATTTGACCAATTAAATGGAGCGAGAGTATTTTCAAGAATGGACCTAGCTATAGGTTTCCATCAACTGAGAATTACCGAAAAGTGTGTTCCTTTGAAACTTTCAGAGGTCCAGACATATTTTATGAGTGGTTTGTAATGTCGTTCAGCTTATGCAACGCTCCAGCATACTTCGTCGATTTAATGAATAGAGTGTTCAGGGAAGTTCTAAATAAATTTGTTTTGGTATTCATTGATGATATTTTAATCTACTCCAAGTCAAAAAACGAGCATGAAAAACATTTAGAACAATTATTGGAGATTCTGAGAAAGAATGTCTTCAAAGCCAAATTCTCTAAATGCATCTTCTGGCAAGATGAAGTGAAGTTCCTTGGCCACGTGGTGTCAAAGGAAGGAATTTCTGTAGATCCAAGCAAAATTACAGCAATTCAAGAGTGGAAGCAATCTACTATACCCACAGAAGTCCAAAGTTTTCTTGGGTTGGATAGTTATTATCGGAAATTCGTTAAGGATTTTTCGAAGATATCCGGTTCATTAACCAAGCTAACGAAGAAGCACGAAAGATTTAAGTGGACTCCCGAATGTGAGGAAGCATTCCAGGAATTGAAATTAAAATTGACAACCGCTCCAGTATTAACCATTATCAATGGCAATCAGGATTTGACGGTTTGGACGGATGCTTCTATTAGAGGTCTTGGTGCAGTATTAATGCAAAGAGGCCAAGTAGTCGCTTTTGCAAGCCGTCAGCTGAAACTGCATGAGAAGAATTATGTAACTCATGATCTTGAGTTGTTAGCCATCGTGTTTGCTTTGAAAATCTGGAGACATTATCTATCAGGTGTGAAGTTTGAACAATTTACAGATCATTAATCATTGAAGTATTTGTTCACCCAGAAAGATCTGAACTTGAGACAGCGGCGTTGGCTAGAATTTCTTGCAGCGTATGATCTAGATATCCTGTATACGCCAGGAAAAGATAATGTAGTAGCGGATGCGCTTAGCAGATAACCACAATTATTGCCAACCCTATAATCACGCCTTCACTAATTGATAAAATATCCGCTCTTCAGAAGGATGATCGCTTCATTCAGGGAATCAGAGAGAGAATACAGAAAGGTGAGCCCTCGAGTTTTCAGGTGGATAATGAAGAAGTTCTGAGATTAAAAGGGAGAATCTATGTTCCCAACATCCCAGAGCTCATAAGGGAGGTGCTTGATGAATGTCATAAATCTAAGCTTTGCATTCATCCAGGGGTGAGTAAGATGTACAATGGTCTAAAATGCACCTTCTGGTGGAGGTCCATGAAGAGGGACATTTCTTTATATGTTAGCAGGTGCTCTACTTGTCAACTAGTCAAAAGCAACCAACAAAAGCTGGTCGGATTGGTACAACCATTGGAAATCCCAGGTTGGAAGTGGGAACAGATTTCCATGGATTTCATAGATGGATTGCCCCGAACCAGGAAAGGAAATGAAAATATTTGGGTGATCGTAGATCGCTTCACGAAGACCGCCCATTCATACCTGTCAGATCCAATCGAACTGCTCAAAGTCTAGCATAGATTTATCTCAAGGAAATTGTTAAGCTACATGGAGTGCCGATCCGAATAATCAGTGATAGAGATCCATTATTTACTAGCAAATTCTGGGAGGCATTTCAAGTAGAACTGGGGATAAAACTAAACCTAAGCACCGCATATCACCCTCAGACAGATGGCCAAACTGAGAGGGTGAACAGAATTCTAGAAGATTTACTGCGGGCTTGCATTATTGAATTTGGCGGGTCACGGGAAGATCACTTGCATTTGGCATAGTTCTCATACAACAACAGTTATCAAGCAAGTTTGAAAATGTCGACATTCGAACCATTATACAGTAGACCGTGCAGATCTCCTGCATGTTGGGTAGAACGTGGCAATTGACTTGTGTTGGGACCTGATATGATTCGTGACAAAGTCGATTTCATCATGAAATGATTGCAAACCACGCAAAGCCGACAGAAAAGTTATGCGGACTCTAGAAGAAGAGATTTAGCATTTGATGTTGGTGATTATGTTTATTTGAGAGTTTCTCCGATGAGAGAAGTAATCCGATTCGGTAAAACTGGGAAGTTGGCACCTAGATTTATTGGTCCCTTTCCTATACTAGAACGAATTGGAACTCTTGCTTATAGAATTCAATTACCTGATTGGTTGCCTGGAGTGCATGATGTGTTTCACGTATCTCAACTTAGAAAACATGTGCATGATCCAGACCTTGTTGTAGAAGAAGCAACGCAACAGGACTTGGAAATTACTCCAGAATTATCATTCAGAAGAGAGCCGTTAAAAATTATTGGCAAAGAAACTAAGGAGCTAAGAAACAAGAAGGTTCATTTAGTTAAAGTGCAGTGGAGTGGAGATCCTAGAGACTGTATTTGGGAGATAGAAGAAAGCATTAAGCAAGCTTACCCCAATTGTAGAGTGGACATCTCTGAGTAACTCTGGTGCAAGATACATTTACAATACTTTACGTTTCCGTGTTGTTTCCTACTGTACTTCCGTTTCCTTTTCGGGGACGAAAAGTTTTAAGTGGTGGAGATTGTAACAACCCGGAAAATCTGAGCTAATTTAAAATTTTTAATTTGGCTATTTTAGAGGATTTTAGTATTTAAAATAAATTATTTTAAATAATAAACACGAAAAGTATGTTTGAATCGATGTTTGAAAATAAATATAATTATTTTTAATTATAACCAAGGCCTGAGATGGCGCGGTAGTTTCAAAATTTGAAAGCAAACTTTGATTGACTGTACCGGGTGCAAAATAAAACGGATTTTAGTGAAACCAAAAATATTTAAATCTGTTTATGAATATCTTTCTAACGAATCTGAAAAATCGAAATTTCATAGCGGGAATAAAAAGTTTTAGCCAAATGAATTTTTAGAAAGGCCGCTACAGAGAATATATAGAGCTTGAAAATAGCAATTTTGCAAACGACCTCAGTTTTCGACGAAACCACTTTTGTTGGATACAAGATGTCAAATTATTGCTAGATTTCAAATTCCATAATTTTTGAAGTTAATATGTGAGCACGGCAAAGGAAAATGTGTTTGGTTGATTTCAGTTAAATTAGATCGACCAGAAAATGACTGTTTATCAAACGGTTTCAGAATTCAACGAAAGTAGTTTTGTTAGGACCGTATCGTCAAAACATAGCTAGATTTATTTTTCTGGAATTTTTGGGATCAGTATGTGGCCCCGGCAAATTAAAATGTACGTTCAAAACATAATTTGAATGTTTTATATTTTAACTTGAAGGATACCTGACTGTAACAGTCGAATTGGCCTACGAAACATATCCCACTATGTTCGAAATGGGGGTATTTAGCAAAGGACGATAGTTGTTGGGTTTGGATAGGAGTTCGTATGGAAGAAACCCTATTTTCGAATTTATATAAATGTCGATGATTAGGAATTTTCCATTCATTAATTAATTTTATAAAAAATACCCCCCCCCCTTTGTTATCGACGACGGAAGGAGCTCCTCCGTTCCCAGCCACTTTCCGATCAAACCAAGCTCCATTACCCAAGGCCCCTTTGCAACTTTTTGTAGTCTTCCTCTCCCTCTTCAAATCAAGACAAACCACATCACCTATCGTCGCCCCAGCTTCAAGATCGAGCTCACCAAAGTCCCATACTTTCAAACGCCGCCGAGGACGCTAGGCGCCATCGATCTGGGTGAAACCACCCTGCGTGGAAAGCCTTCTCCACCCCCTTCGATGTTGTGTAGTCTGATCGGCGCAACGTTCTTCGGATTGGAAGTTATTTCAAAACCTAGTTTTGAAGATCGAGCAGAGGTAACGGCTGTTTATTTGTCTAAAGTATTATCGCACTTTAAAGCGCTACGAATTGAGATTTCGTTGTAAAACTCATATCTTTTTGCTGTGTTGTCGAAATCCCGTGAAACAAGAGACACGGGTGTTGTATATAACGTTGTTGTATACACAATTATATGATTTTTGTTTGATGATAACAACCAAATATGTATTATTATAAATATGTTTGTACAGTACTGCTTTATATATATACAACAGACAGGAATATAATATTGCTGTTTAAATAAAATACAACTGTACAGAAATTTAAATATTCACAAAGTATTTATTTAAATAGAATATTTTATTTCAATTTCAAACAGTACATCTTTAATAACTCCTCTATTTGACATTCTTTATTCCATTCATATACAAATATTCTCATTACATCTCTGTCATTCACTCTATACAACTCTATCACAACAAAAAACACTTAGACACTCATTTTCAGTTTCACTGTAACATTCACTCATTTACATACTCAACACTTTCTTGTTGTCTTCAGTCTTCGGTCTTCTATCTTCACAGCTCAGTCAGTCCAGTCACCATCTTCATACCTGTCATATATAGAAACACACACAGTATCCAGAACAGAAATAATATTCTATAGTGAATATAATTTTTATTTTGAAAATTTTAAAAAAATATTTGCCTCAGATTTTTGTTGTGTTTCTCATCATTTTTCATGACTTGATCTGATTCATCTGTGTCTAGGCAAACAGTTTGTATATGTACAGGGATAGGAAATTGTCTGATGGCTGCAAATACACACATGTATAAATACACGTGTGCACTGCCTCGCCAATCAGTGTATACAGCTGTGGAGTAGTCACATGGACCAAGCTCGACACGGTGCACAACTCAACACATGTCAAGACAGTGAAGCTATCAACAAATATAGTCGAGACATGTGAAGCCAAACAAGTTTTCAAATAGCCCAAATGTCAAACCAGTGTCACAAGAAATTGACTCAGAACATATTCAAATGGCTGAGCATATTATAGTAGCAAGCCAGACAAGTTTTCATGAAGTTTCAAGTGCATGTGCACAAGCTGTTTCAACACCATGGGTGTACATACATAGAAATAGCAAAAATACAGAGTGCAACATGTTTGGTCGAGCTTATCAAATATGGCAAGCAATTCTACAATATGGTCATGGGAAATGATGGTGCAGCTTATAAGCAACAACAAAGTAACATCAATCAGTACAAGTACACATAGCACAAGCCAAATGGAGCATGGCAACATAGTACAGTGCAACACTCTTGTTTCACCAAAGTCAGTTTTAATGGAGCATGTATTATCAAGTGCAACTTAACAAGTTTTAGGGGCAAGCAACAACATTTGGCCGAGCACAATGAACACTTACACAAGCATGTCAGGGCAAGGCAAAAATCAGAACAAAATATGGAACCAATAGTGAATAACATCAACAAAATCAGTTCGACATGTATATAAGCAAACAGTTCAGCATGAACAAGTCGAGTCGGTTCTGAAACAAGAAATGCAAGATGCTCAAGTCAAAATCAAAGCATGGGGCAAGTTTTGTCCTGTGTATCACTTTTGACCAGCATGGTGTATACAAGAATATCAATGTATACACAATTCAAAATTTAGATACTCAAGGGATAAGAGTAAAGTTCAGCAATAAAGCATGGTTCATGGTTCAGAAATGATCAAAGTCTAACCAATGTAAGTGCTAGTGAATGAATCAACCCAAACAACAAATGTGCGAGGGATACATGTGCACATACAGATTGGCAGCAACAAACAAAAGCCAAGGATAAATCAGTTCACTCAGATTTGGCAAGTAATTTTCTTTAATGAATTCATGTACTTTATCTCCAAATATATTCAGTCATATATGGCATGGGATCATACGGTTTTCCATATACAACAAATCCAAGCATGCACAATGGCAAAAAGCAAATTTGGTGAATGATTCATATATGGTATGATAATTCAGCATTCACAAATCTTTCAAGGAAATTTAATTTGAGCAAGGCAACAAATTCAAATGGGACCATGAAAAATAATTTCCAGATTGAAGAAGTCAGAGAAATATTTTTGACAAGAGTTAATTCGGTTTCAAATATTCAGAAATTCAGATATGGCAAGAAAATAAAATCTGATTAAATCACGAAAGAGAAAATGTTTCAAGAGGCCACAACTTAAATAAATGCAAATCAATCAAGCCACAAAAATCAAGACCGAATTTATCAGCAAAAGCAAAAGGGTAAACAGCAATCAACCAGGCCAAGTCACAATTATGAAATCAGAAATTTAAAGGATTTGAAATCCTATTTAACACCAATCATCACTGGCGTTTCATGCATCGAAAACCAAAAATCAACAAGAGAGCTAAAGTTTCAAATCAGAGAATACTCACTATTTTTTCATCGTTTTCGATCGAGCAAATCCCAAATCAAAGCACTTGAAAGCAATAGAGAAGTCGAGCACCAGATAACATCATTCAGTTAAGCATCGAAATCGATTTGGGGGTTCATTTCAGAAAACCCTAATTCCCAACTTAATTGAGGCAGCCATTTTTGAGTTCTAGAGCAAAAGAGAAAAGCGTCGATCAAATGAACAGGAGTGGGCCGACCTATTCTTTACTTGACTAAGCGAAGTCTATATATACAAGGGGAAGATTTTTATTTGTCTAGTCTTAAGGGGTTTTCTTTTGATTTATTTGTGTTGTTTTAATTTGTTTGTAAACCATCGAACAGTTTCAGAGTCTGTAAAATTCAAGTAGTTTACTAGAGTCTGTGTAAAAACTAGGGTATATTGGTTATGGGGTTGTAATCAGGGGAAATCTGATCGAGGGGATATCAGTCAGTCTAGGGTTTTAAGCATAGGGTTAGAATAGGAGCACGGTTTGCGAGTGTACAGGGTCTTGTATGCGGGATTTGTTCTATCACCTAGTAGAAACTTTAGGAATGCAGCAGTAGGCAGGGTTTTGCCAAAGTTGGGTATATCTGTGTGTGATTTATTTTCTGCATTTCTGTTTCTGCTCTATTCTGTGATCTGTTTATTTATATATATCGTTAGATTTTTAATCCAGTTAAAAACTGTGATAAACCCTATTCACCCCCCCCCCCCCTCTAGGGTTTATCTAGATCCAACAACCAGGACCGTGAGGACGTCTTCTACATTCTAGAAGAGACCGGATATTTTTCTACGCCTTCTACAATTTTTAGAGGAGTGGAACCCAATGTGAGAACTCTAAATTCAAAATGCGAATGGAAATGTGATGTATAAATTATATAAGCGAAGTATAAGTTATATACGCTTTGTATACCTCATGTACATGTGTTGTATAAGTTATATGAGCGATGTATAAATTATACATGCATTGTATAAATCATATGTGCGTTGGAATGGAAATAAAATTTACTTATATATATATATATATATATATATACTTCCCTCGCCCACAAACCATGGACGATATTTATTGATTGTGAATTGGCGTGAAAAATTTGGTGAATAATGCGAATGATTGATAGGATTTGTTGTGGTTGATATTTTTGGATTGTGGTTGAAAAATACCCATTTGTGGTAATTAGAATAAGTTGTGGAAAAGAAAAGCATACTCATCTGCGTACGAACTAGATGTATGAAATCCCCATTGTCAAAAACCATGAGGTTTTAAGGCAAAGCGAGGAGCCGTACTTGGGACGGTGCTGGTTCTAAATACCCTACCGTTATGCTGTCGAAATTTTCAATAATATTCATGTGTTAGAATTATTTTCATGTGTTGAAACTATATTCATGTGTTGAAACTATATTCATGTGTTGAATAGAAACTCATGTGCTGAACAGAAATTCATGTGCTGAATAAATTCTTTGAAAGATAAAAATAACATTTTATCACATATATAGACTATATAAAATATTCATGTTTTAAATAAATTGTTTTAACAATAAAAATCACACTTTTATTATATATATAAACTATAGAAAACATTCATGTGAATATCATTTTTATCATGTATACGACTCGCTAAAAATACACAAGTGTTGAAATAAATATTTGTTTACTATGAATATTATTTTTAACATATATATGAACTAAATAAAATAGTCATGCATTGAAATATATTTTTGTTTGGTAAAAATATTATTTTTATATGAAATATGAAGTGTTAAAAATAACCACTTGTTCAAATAAATATTTGTGGGTTGAAAATATTATTTTTAACATGTGTAGGAAGTGTTAAAAATAACCATATATAGAAATAAACCTTTTTTCACTAGAAATATTATTTTTAGCTTAGATTTGTACATATATATACATATGCTGAACAGGAAAATGGGTTAGCTGTTGAGTAAAGAATTTATTTGCGTGCCTGACAAATAGGTAAGCCTTAATGAGTTGGCTGCGCAATTTTATTATTATATCAACTCCTGCGAACGCCATTGGCTGCGGAGTGCTGGTTGTTCTGTGTGGTATAATAAACGTCGCTATAGGATAGTAACAATTAATTTTGAAATACACTACATGGCATATTTCTTGAAGATAGCATACACTATCATATACCACATAAGCATTTGGAGCTTGTGTGACAAGGTTGAAGATGTACCATACAAGTGAGAGGCTTGTATGGCGATGATTATATTTCAGGTTGAACTGAAGACTGATATGGATTATATAAAATGTAACGGTAAATTGCAAGATTAATAAAAACCCCATACGGGTCTGGAGATGACAATAAACACGTCTCTCTGGTCATTAAGGCACAAAAACCATTTATAGGGTGAGACAATTTATTCGCTGGAGTTATGATCTATACACACTTCCCTGAGGACACCGGAATATATCACTTTAAATATGTGCATGCTTTTTAGGATTTATTGGGTGCCTAATACGGCCCAATAAATTTCCAAACCCCTTCCCGTACAAAGGAGGTTATGGCGAAATTTTCTAAAATTTAAAGGCATTAGTGAAATATTTGAAGTGAAAACGATATTGAAATCGTCGAATAAATTATATATATATATATACATACATATATATATATATTAAATAAAATGAATCGAGCCCCTGCAGTTCGCATTTTGAGATCGTAACTTTAAACGATTATACCGAAAGATCCAACCATCGGATTTTCATGAAACTAGAACCATTGGGTTCGCTTTGGAAATATATTTCCAACGATATAAACTTTGTTAGGATCCAACGGTTAGATTTTCAGATATGTGTAAAACAAATTTGAAGAAAAATAGCGCCAGTGCCTTGGTACGACTTGAAACGTCATTTAATTAAATAGGGTCATTTTTAAATAAATAAAAATGGCGACATATTGTTTTCAAATATTATTGACGATGTGGAATGGAAATAAACCGATTATACTTGGTTTGCTTGTCGTTTGATGGTCGAATGTGTTTGACATGAAAATTATACTAATGAACTGAACTATGGATGTCAAATAATTTGACCATGGACAGAATTGATTTGTATTCTAAATATACATGAATTATTTGAAAAGGCTGAGTTAATTCTCATTTCAAATAATTGATCGACGATTCGAAGTCGAAGATATGAAGACGGTTTAAGACCGACGATCTTCACATCGGATGGATGGGTGCTATCGAGGCTCATCATTGGAGTAGCTACCTTGAAGGGGCTAAAGTGGTAGCCGTCCGGACGTACTTGTTGATTGTACGGATATGCGAGGAATAAGGTGCCTTCGGTTTCGTTCAGACCCAGAACGAACATGTAAATGGATGCGTGTCTGACATTGGATTTTGTTTTGTGCTGATTGATCTCTATTAAATATATTTCTGTTTGGCGGCATAGAATTTATTCTCTTGCTTAACGCCCTTCTCTGAGACGTACGAGCTCAGAGGTTATATATCGATAGAAATCAGTCGCATGGAGTGAATTGCCTGTGTGGCATGCCTAAGTGGCAGATGATCAAGGCTTCTGTTGAAAAGCAAAGTCTTATGGTTGATGATCAAAGCACGACCTACGTGGCATAGCTTTGTGTATAACGTTGATCCGCGAGCCTCACACCTCGGTATAAGTCAAAAACGGGATAAGGACCCAAGGATTGCACGACGTTTCTTTCTAGCTATGGGTGATGTCAGTGCCCTACCAACCCAGACATTTATATTATTTTTACCTATGTGGTTGTTGGAATGTGAGGCGCCTCGGATATAAGTCTGATAGGACCGGGAAACGTGTGTTCGGGAATACTAATCCTCAAAAGTAAGAGTGGACCAGCCTTGGAGGTTCCAAGGATCGCTGTGTTTGGTGCCGAGACATTTGCTAGAGTGTCTCGAATCAGAGAGGAGCTTGTCCCTTGCCTCGACTCATGATGGAATCCAATTTCCAATATGAAATTACGGATTTGATTGTAACTTATATATGGCGACATGATATATGGTACCCATGCCGCCGATGATTGATATTTATGATTGAAGTTGCTTTTGAAACATATATGCACTAGTAATAATATCAAACACTTTTGTTTTATACGTATCAAGCATTTCTTGGCCATTATAAAGTAAAACTCTATCCTCCGGTTTGCGTTGCATTGTGTGATGGGACCTGAGTCTTATAATGGGTTCATTTTTATAAAAAGCATTGCGATGATTTAATCATTTACTGTATTTCATGCACTGGAAATCACTGGAGTAAACTCGTTCCGCGAAAGTGGCGTGGTCCTATGATTTGCCTTATTATTGTTGTTTAATCAGTTAAGTAGATTTCTCATACCAGTCCCATGACCGACTCATAATTTATTTCACCTTGCAAACTACGGTGCCCTTATTTTCACACGGGCAGCCTAGTGACCGGTAGTAGGATATATTTTGGCCTTTGCACTACAGCATGGAGTGCATCTTTTGGCATGTATGGCGAGGACCGGACTTCTCAGTATTTTGGCTATTGATATTCCGCCATTATTGTTTATGTATATGATTCCGCTTATGGCGATGTAGACTGATATATCTATTATGTCTCACTTTATGTATACGTACTGCTTATGGCGACGTAGACTGATCATTTACTTTCATGCACTAAGTTGTATCCTACACTGTGCTACTCTGATGTTTATTACATATTATGATTCCGCTGTCACATTGATGTAAATTATTCTGTTTTCTGTTTATGCTATTACCTATTCTCTGCTAATGATGATTAATGTGTTATTTTCCAATGATTATCCTTAACACCGTTGTGCGAGGTTTTGAGATCGTCACAACTAACATCTCCAACATGCATTTTGGCACCCCCATCTTTGCTACACATAACTTTAAGCTTCCCATCACTGCCAGTTGCAAACACTCTTTGCTTGAAAAGAGGAACATTGATTTTGGGTGGTGAATCCTCCTCGCATCGTTGAATATATACCACATGAGAAAAACCCTCAATTGGAATTGCCACTTACTCCGGCAGCGGCGTGCCAACATCCTTCGTCAATTTAGCACGTAAGTAAGTATAATCCTCATCATGAATTGCTCCGTATTGGACCGTCTCCACTTCACCAATGTAGCCAAAGCATCCTTGAGAACATCCAGCTTACGGCAAACCACCAAAGTATTTTTCATGAGGATCCAGAAAGTTTCCTTCTCCCTCGAGACACTGCCAAACCTCGGGCTCCACCTCTTCAAATTAATTTTCCCCATGGTCAAATTGAAAGTATATTGGAAATTTACTGCCAGCAAATGCATTGGGAATCGAACAACAAATACATCTCCCGTTTGCTTAACGTTCCAGTCCCAAGATGGTGCATGACGGCCATACCTGGTCTTCAATAACTCCTCGATCTGACGTATAGAAAAGGATCCACTCACAATAGAGATGATAACCATCGATTTAGCCCATTCGAACGATTTTTGATGGCGATTTGCAGCGATTCATTTGCGGGATCTATTGTCTGCCATTTTTAGGGATGAGAACGATGAGATTTGCAATTGAAACCCTTATGCCATGTTTTATGGCATTTAAAACAAATAACTGGATTTCGACATGATCGCGCCCAGTGATCTGTTGATCCACATCTGAAGCAGCCATTTTTTGATTTGATATTAATGAGATTTTCATTATAGCTGTTATGGATACGAGGAGACGTTTTTGAGAGTGGCTTCTTATAAATTAAAATATTCGGATCTGAACTTCGCTTTACAGCTGGCCTAAGTAATATATCCTTAAAAGATGGATTAGCAGAAACATTCTTAGCATTTTCAGCATGGTCAACGTGTAAAGAAGAGATTTGTGAGGAGAAAGAAGATTTCAGAGAAGAAAAAGCGTGTTTTGAATTTTCAAAAAAAAGATCGCCATTATCCAAAAAGACTTTTTGAACTTAAACTCTCATCAAATCATTTCTTATGGTATTTAAAATACCAAATAACAATGATCAATATCATTCTAACACACATCATCAACAACAGATTATATATCACATAATATATCACCATATATGAAAAACAGTAAAATTAATGTTGAGGAATCCAGTTGGATTCCTCCGACCCGTTTCCCTGCATCCACGGATGTTAAACAATATAATTAACATTAACTTTTATTTCAATATGAAATATTCTGATCAACAGAGTCAATATTTGATTAACGATATATATATATATCGTTATCTATAATTTCAACCAATCACTTTAGCAGTTCAACCAAACAATCAACACACAGAATCAACCATCATCTATCAGTTCTAAAAATACGTTATAAAAATATAACTGATCAGAGTTAGTGAGATCTACTCACTTTGGCAGTTCATCGTTAAATAATGATAAACTGTTGTTTGATTCAGATCAAACAATTTATTTCGCTATAAATTTAACCGAGCTCCAATCCACTCTCAGTTAGTTCCATTTTGTAGTCGACGTCCATACGATTCTGTCGGATCTTGTTTCGTTTGATTCTGATAATTTATGATAAAGTTATAGCGATTATAAATTTGCGTTCATAAAAAGGGTCATTAACAATTAATATAATTATTAATTAAGTCTTAATCTTAATTAAACTAATTAACATACGTTTATAACTGTTAAGCTTTCTCTTCCATCTGGAAAAATCCGAGCTATGCTCCCATATAACAGCAATGATCAAGCTTTTACCACGTCTATCCTCCTCGTACAAACTAGCGAATCCGACAAGGTCATCCCCACTTTCAATAGTTAATTGCTCATCCGTCTCCCTTAATACATCCGACTTCTGCAAATAAAATAGAATCAAAACTTCCCAAAACCGCTCCTGTAGATTAAACAAACATCCAACCGTACATGCCCATTTCAAGCCTATCTTCTCCATTTGATAAAAACCGAGACCGATGTATGTAACTCACCATTACAGCCTCTCTAGCCACTTCATTCTCCTACATATTCTCACGAACCTCCACAACGAGACCTCCATCCATCTTCTCCTCAACCGCTCTCCTATCTCATACTCGCAAATGCCAACTTTGAACCTCAGATACCAGCGCGACATCCTCCGAAGGCTACAGTAACCACGTCACTTTTTGCCACACCAGTCCATCAAAACTCGCCAATACCTTATACTCTCCACCCTAAACACCAAATTAAACTCCAATTCAAACAACCATACTCCAGCATCAAGAAATATCAAACCCTAATTCATTGTGTACTTATGACAGTGGAGAAAATTCTGTTCAAACTAAATGAAAAAATATCAGCGTGAAGAGGAGGATTTAAGGAATCCAAATATCCTTGTTTGATGATTTTAGGATTTTTCTATGGATTTATAATGATTTCCAAAGCCATCGATTTTTCCTTATTTAGTTTCATGAAGAAATGATGTAGTGGAAAAATTCGTTGACCATTGAAATGAAAAGATTAGGGTTAGAAAAAGTTAAAGGGGTATTTATAGAAAATTTTATATAATTTTATATTCATTATTATATTAAATTTTAATCAACCATTATGAGTGTTTATCGTTTAAAAATCTGTATAGTCACATATGATACCCAAAAATCATGAAAATGGACATACAGCTAGAGTTTGACATTACAGACCCAACGAAACTGGTTTCGTCGAATTCCGACTTTGTTGGCTAACACAGCGAATTTTTAAAGTCAAATAATTGACTGTATTTCACATTAAAATCCCGTACGGCCACATACTGACTCTAAAAATCACGAAAATTGAAATCTAGCAATAATTTGATATTGTGGATAAACAAAATTAGTTTCGTCGAAAACGCAGGTCGTTTGCAAAACTGGCTATTTTTAAAGCTCTAAATAAACCCTTTGAAATATTAATATATTTAAGAATAATTAAATTTAATATTTATAAATAAATATTATCGTATATATCCACACTAGAATATCATACAACTCCAATTGGATTTATAACTCGATATTTCCAAATTTCCAGTTATATCGATATTCGATTTATATTTAAAATCCTTTTATAATATAAATGTATATTTATAAATTTCAAAGGAATTCCATAGCGACTTTTCTAAAATTTGATTTGGACATAAATCAAAATCCACACGACGAAATCCAGATTTTTCTTTTCCATTAGAAAAATATACCTCACTAGCTCCGAACGTTCCTTGTTTCACAGAAATCCTATTTAAAACGGATTATGTATATTCATTTAAAGTTCAAATCACCAAATAGTGAACTGCCGCGCAATTTCGAGCTCGATTATAGTTATATTATAATTATACATTCAAACTTCATTTAAATAATATATTCGTTATTCGAATTCAATTCCAAACTGAATTATATATATTTTGAATTGTCCAGTTCACAAAATATTGTGAAGTCCACTATTTCCGACTATTTCAGAAATTATTCTATTATTTATATTAATTAAATATTCAATATTATTTAATTTAACAAACATCTAATTCTCTAATCATAATTAAATAATTAAATATTTAATTATTATATTGCAAATATACGGGACATTAAAAATACAACACAGTGGAATAAACTCTATAAATATATAATGCTAAGGCCTCCTGCTCCAAGATCCACCAAGGATATCTATAAACACCTGAACTACTTGACTGCCTGTACACATTTGGGCGCACAAGAGTTTAGGGTAAAACAAAACAAAATAAACTCTGTGGGAACTGATGTGAGTAAACCGCAACAACTTGGTTTAACTTTTAACAATCTTTTTTAAAGAAAGGATAATCGTAAGACCAATCCACACATAAACATGAATGGATTTTACCTTATGTTAACCCAAAACATTCTTTGAAATCAATATTATTTTGATATTATAATAATGTCTAAATCAAGTGAATAGAAATCTAGCAGAATGCTTGCATCTCACGCCCTACATGCATACAATCAAAACCACGGGCTCTTATTAAAGCATGGATTCTAATTGGCAAGATATGAGACCACCTTCCGACAGTGTATCTCTAGAGAGGAATACACCAGGTTCAACAAGAACATTTTGCAACCTAGGTTAAACACGAGCGGTCCTTCACCTCGCTTGAAAGTACTAGATGTATTGAAGCAAAAGGATTTTCTCCAGATCAGGTGATAATACACCCTAATTGGGTGCGACCCACTTAGCCATGCGACCTACCCGATTTTATACCATTTTCCGGTTGCGAGGCTTAAGGTTACGATTACTTACCTTTCATTGATAGCATAATCACTTTGAATGCCACATTATTAGATTCATTAATCACTAACTAATTTACATAAAGATATTTTAGATATTAGGCTAAGAGAATAAATTCTCCGCCACCAGACGTATATTTGTACAAACCAACATTTGTGATCATTGGAAATACTATGTTAGACATTCATCCATACACGTTCATTCCGCCACCAGATGTATATTTGAAGATTTGGCATGCCAATTTCATTCAAGTCTCTTATATACTTATAATTGATGTTATAAGGTTTCACAAAATTTCATTTCGTGGTTGTTTTAATTTCATTCCACAACCCAACCTTGAAATTTCACTTTTTTTACTTGTTAAGTTTTACTCAATAATATTATCTAATCATCTAAGTTTTCCACAAAATCATTTTCAAATTTATTAATTTATCAAACAATGATCTTAAAGATCAATTACCCAATGTTATTATTATTTTCATGGATTAACTACTTAATGTTGGATTATATTACGTCCTAATGCAATTTATTTTCAATCCTGCCAAGCTTTATATTTATTTATCGTCGGGCAAAGAGCATGCCTACGGGTCTCACCGGTTCCTGTACTTGGGGAGGCCGGCTTATCCATCCTAAGTCAGATAACCATATGTAAGGGCAGGATATTGGACGGTTTCTCGTCCGTAAAGAGCATGACTAGGGATCAAGGCCTAGTCCCATTTATGGTTAGGAAAACTTAGACCTCCAAATTATAAGAGTAGGAAAACCAAAGATATTGATGAATCACGAGGCGGATGGTTTATATTCGGGCAGAGAGCATGCCTGGGGATTGGACATAATCCTGTACGGGGGTGGACCAACTCAAAATTATCTACAATCGAAAAACCATAGGTGCAATATCCAAAAGGTCAAAGCCCATACAACCAAAGCCCAAAGGCCAAATACCAACATTCTAGTGACTAAATAACCAAAATACATAAGCTAGAAATCCATATAACTATATCCGGAAGCTAGAAAATCAGAATGCCAAAGTGCAAAAGTCGAAGAAAAAGAGAGGCAGGAATCAAAGAACCAAAATCCAGAACTACAAAACTGTAAGTCCAAAGAATCCACATCAATCAATGATCAAATCACCCGAGCCACATCATGGCACGTTCTTATTTCGAGCCGGAGCAGAAAGTTGTGTCTGTTCCGGTGCTGCAGCCCGATTCCTAACATACTATGCCACCTCGCCATGTCTGACACGATCTCCTAGATCATATCCCATAGATGCCTGCGGCCGTTTATATTATGGCTGTCAAGCTCATGAAACAAACAATGTCTACCAAAACCTAATTTCTTCTTAGTGGACTCCCTCACGGGACACTTTCTGAATGAAGCCACTGGGTAACCCTTGTAACACCCCACGTCCATTAATGTCACTCACAAGGGGAATGCATTAACTTCCATGGAGGTTTTAAGTGAATATAGAACAGAAAAATCACAACAAGACAGATAATAAGTAGTACATGGAAATCTAAAACTTCATTTTATTGCAGCTGAAATTAAACATGTTTGTTACATCACAAAACCATCAATCAGAGTCAAGTACAATATCCGTCTTGATAAAACAAAATACATAATCCCATTACATAAATAGCCATTAAAGAAGATAACAAGCTGGACGTTACTTCAATGGTCCAAGCTTTCCAAAAGAAAGATAAAGCAATCCAATCAAACTCCGCTAGAGCTGGGTCCACCCTGAGGACCTGGAGGGGGAAAAAGATAGAAACCGAGGGGGTCAGACATAAAGTCTGGCGAGTATGATAATTCTAACAATACTATTATCAAAACAACTAGACTAAGGCATAAGCTGGAAAACAAGGAAATGTCTATGAACTATTGGGTACGGAAGAGCAGATAAATATAACGTTAAAGGCACACCTAATTACTAACGAGTAATTACTACACTGCACCGCACCAGTCACCCTAAAGGTCGATCCCACTCGCTTCACTTAGAAATTATATAAATAGCTTCGTGTACCCCTAGCTGACTACATAGGTGCCGTCTGCCCCTATCTCTGCTAGGTGTACCCCACTACCCACTTAGAAATTTTATAAGTAACTTCATGTACCCCTAGCTGAATACATAGGTGCCGTCTGCCCCTATCTGCGCTAGGTGTACCCCACTGCCCACTTTCGATCGGCTCCCTACTCGTAGATACTCGTGCTGGCCCCACAGTGGGGTGTATCACTCCCCTAAAGTGGCAACCCGATACAACTGGAGAATGCACGGCTTATACCTACATGATGCAATAACGTCTTACCTACCAGCCCGGGTCCACACACGCATATGAAACCCATTGGACTTGCGTTGCCATCACTACCCCGTTTTGGCCTCTTATAGTCAAGGCCAGTATGTGTGTCCCGTCCTCGACTTGGGTCGAGCCCACAAAGATACGTTTGGGTTACTGGTTGAAATGGGCCCCCACAAGCTACCCACCTAAGCTTGTCACCACTAGTATATCCCACTTAACCTTCTTCTTAATCATGTTAATTTACATGTGTGTTTGGTTAAGTCTTACTAATCGTATTTCACATGCCACTAAGGGCACCCACTAGATTCCTCATGCCACCCAAGGCACCTACTTAACCCCCATGTCCCACCTTACATGTTCATCTGGTTAAGTATTTCTTAATTCATTCAGGCCATAACCTCATAAAGACCTCTCACATTAGACTGGCATTTATGGCAGCTGGATTTGCCGGGCGGGTCCGGGCAGTCTTACACCATAAAAGAGTCTAACCTCGTATCTTTACAACTATTATGCTTTAATTTGGGCCTAGGACCTCTCACATTAGGCTGACATTTGTGACCACTGGATTTTCCGGGCGGGTCCGGGCAGGTTTACATCACAAACGAGTCCAACCTCGTGTCCTAAGCTTTGATTATCACTTATAATCTTTTACCCCATTTTTAATAATTCCCTATTCGAGTTATTTATTAACTCCAATTTTAATGATGTCCATAATTGACTCAATTATGGCCATCCACTCATGGCATGCAAAATCATATCAATTGCACCCCAACTTCTTAATATTGAATCCTTAATATTACCCCTACCCACGTTATACGTTTGCTTATTCAACGCAAAGTATACGTTAGACTCGAATAGTCTAACTCATAGCACAAAGATAAATTATCACAACATATGGACAGATATAATAAATCTAATCATAATTGGGGTGAAACTTGCAGAAAACTACACATGTTAAGGATCTAAAGGTGTCCACTTGTTAAATGTCACAATTTACATGATATGATCATAACCCAAATTCATGTATAAACTTGCATATGGGCTTTTATGCAACATAATGATGGTGTGAACTAGCATCTAACACATAGAACTCACATATGTCATAGCATAATTCTAGATGTCATAATTCTAGGTCTAAATAGATGTCATGGCATATGTTCATAATCTTTACTCACCAATCTAAACTTGCATACATGATTTGTCATATAGATCAACATAGCCCAAACATTATGATTTGATTAACATGGACTAACTAGCATAGATAATAACATCATGACTTTATAACGTGTGTAACACCCCACTCCCGCTATGATCACTCACTAAGGGAATGCCATAGCATCGGTGGAGTATTTTAGTGAATATAGAACAGAAAAATTACAACAAGACAGATATAAATAGTACTTGAAATTTAAAACATCATCTCATAACAGCGGAAGTAAAACATGTCTGGTTACATCATAAAACCACAATAAAAGTCAAGTACAATATCCATCAAAATAAAGAAGTACATAATCCCACTCTCATACAATAGCCATTACAAAAGAAAAGATAACTGGGTAACTGGAGCTTTACATCTATCCAAGCTCCTAAAGACGGGAACAGCAATCCGATCAAGCTCCACTACTGCTAGGATCCACCGTAGGACCTGAGGGTTGGGAAAAAAAGATAAAAACAACGGGGTCAGACATAAGTCTGAGCGAGTCCTATAACTTTAACAATACAATCGTTTAAGTAACCAGAGAAGACATAAACTGATATACGGTAACTAATGGGGATGAATGGCTACACTAAGCAGTCAACTAAACTAAGATAAAAGATAAAGACGCATCTACCCTTCCAAAGGTAAATTACTAAGCTGCACCACACCAGTCATTCCTAACTTAAAGGTTGATCCCACCCATGGACTTATAAAATTAACTTAATAGTTCTCGCGTACCCCTAGGTGACTAAGTAGACGCCACGGGGCCCTACAATCCACTAGGTGTACACACTACTCCCCATTCGATCGGCTCCCTAACGTAGATACCCGTGCTGGCCCCACCGTGGGGTGTACCATTCCCCAACGTGGCAACCTGATAAAATTAACGGTGCACGGCTTATATCTACACGATGCAACAACGTCTTATTTACCAGCCCGGGTCCACACACGCATATGAAACCCGTTGGTCATGCGTTGCCACAGCTAACCCATTTTGGCCTCTTATAGTCAAGCCCAGTATGCGTGTCCCGTCCTCGACATGGGTCGAGCCCACTAAGATACGTATGGGTTACTGGTTGAAATGGGCCCCCAGCACAAGCCATCCCCCTAAGCTTGGCCCACACATTAGTGTTTCCCACTTAACCCTTTAATCATGTTTAATTACATGTTTCATCTTGGTTAAGTATTTTATCATATTTTCTATTGGCAACCACTAGCAATTTCCACATACCACCCAAGGTACCCACTTAACCCCCATGCCCCACTACATGCTTATCTGGTTAAATGTTTCTTAATTGATTAACACCGTAACCGTGTAAAGGACCCCTCACATTGGACCGTCATTTGTAGATGCCTGGTTAAGCCGGTAAACTCTGGGCAGTCTTACACTACAAACGGGTCCAACCTCGTGTCATTTACCCTTGTTACGTATTTAATTTATGATTAAGACCCCTCACATTGGACCGTCATTTGTAGATGCCTGGTTAAGCCGGTAAACTCCGGGCAGTCTTACACTACAAACGGGTCCAACCTCGTGTCTTAATCAATTAATTACTCCCATAATTTGTGTTAATTATCATGTTTATTTTAGGAATATGGGTACACCTAACTTAATAGGCAAATTCCCAACTCCAAAGTGTGGGTACACCTAACTTAATAGGCAAATTCCCAACACATAGTATGGGTACACCTAACTTAATAGGCAAATTCCCATACTATGTTCATTTATTTTATGTTATGCATAATTATATTAATTTCACACAATCTTATTAACAGATGCATTTAATTAACCCCATCGTTCCCACGTAATTTCGTTCTCATGACATAACACATATAAAAGGTGTCAACTTGCATATGTATGAACATGTTTCAAAGGTGCCATCTTGCATATTAACAAACACATAACTTGCATATGAACTTGCATAACATGTCACCTAACTTGCATATAATCTTGTATAACATGTCACATAACTTGCATATAATCTTGTATAACATGTCACATAACTTGCATATAATCTTGTATAACATGTCACATAACTTGCATATTAACTTGCATAACATGTTACATAAACTTACATATTAACAAATACATGACTTGCATATGAACTTGCATAATATGTCACATAACTTGCATATGAACTTGCATAACATGTTACATAACTTGCATATGAACTCATAAACTTGCATATGAACTTGCATAACATGTTACATACTTGCATATGAACTCATAAACTTGCATATGAAGAAACATACAACTTGCATAATTATCATACATGTAACTTGCATATTATCATACATGTAACTTGCATATTAACATATGATCACAAAGCACAAAACTTGCATAACCCACATACATTAGCAAACTAACATCATGTCCTATGACTTAAAACCCATTAATCCCCAAACAAAACCATATGATCTCATCATATCTCATCTACTTAGTTTAGCAATTGATCATTAGAGTGATAGAAACTCACTACTAGCCAATTTGCACTCCAAATGAAGAAGATTAAGATGCTTAGAATGGATTAGAGGTTAATTAGAGAGTGATTAGCTTGCAACCCTCTTCATAAATTAGTGGAGGCTCCTTCTAAGATTTAATTTGGCGGCATGTAGCCCTCAATTCTATTTTTAGTATGGATTAGGGTAGGTTTAGGGTGTATTTATAGATTAGGTGAGTGTTTTAGGCCCTTAGATTAACCCTAAATTAGATTAGGACCCTTAGATTTCGGAACCTTCCAGAAACCAGCCCTAAGACCAAGCCCAAACCCCAAACTGGTGCACCCAACCACAGAACTCTCTAGAAACTGTGCAGGTTTCCTGTCCCGACATGGGCGCACTTACCAAGTGCGCCAGTGTATTTTTGTACTGGCGCACTTCACAAGTGCGCCAGTGCATTTCTGGCCTGTTTCGGGTTTTTCTGCCTAACTTCGTTCGTCCATATCTCTTTCATACGGTACCCGTTTTACGCAAACCTGGACTCTATTTCGCGTATTTTTCCGAGACGAACGCAATGACGCAGCCCGTTTCCCCTGATTCTCACATCTGAGATTAATTATACTTTAATTACTAACCATTAGTGTTAATTGAAATTCGGGGTGTTACATTCTCCCCTACTTAAAGGATTTCGTCCTCGAAATCTCTAAGTCAAGAAGAACGTATCCTACCAACCAAACAACCATCTACTAAACCATCAACCACAAGCAACCATTATCCTTAGAAACTTCTAATGATGTATGAACATATGCAGAAAGTGTGTGTATATGTCCGTATACTAATGCAAAATCAGGCGGTCTACTGATTCAGTCGACCTCCTTAATGCAAACCATGATAGTGCCATGCATCCAATATGTATGCGAAACCCTATTGACACATACAATTTCTATATGCGTGCACAACCATACACAAAAATGCATCATCCACATGATAACACAGCCATGATACATCCATCAATCTAACTACCACATCCATTTATGCGATATGCAACATGAAGTGACTGAGCCGATCTAGTGCCTAATGTGTGTGTATATGCATCCACGAGCAACCACTAGCAAACAATTGCATCCACATGCATCCATCAACCATAACATGTTTCAAACACATGTTTCAACCATAGGCTTTACCCTATCTAAAGGTCATAGGTACTAGCGAGAGGATATACTAAGGATAAGATAAGTACTAGACAAGCGATAAAGGAGAAGTTAAAAGACATACTCTCAAAAAGAAATGGGTACAAAGAACGCATCTTCGCTTCCGTCTCCCAAGTAGCATTGCTTTCGTCATCTCCCCATTGCACTTTAACTAGCTGAACTTCTCTGTTCCTCAACTTCCTAGTTTCTGACCCAAGGATGCGAGTAGGAGCTCGTCGAATCGTCGCATCACGCTCTACCTCTACATCTCTAAGCAAGCTCGGCTCTACCACCTCTGCGGTCTCATGTAAGCACTTCCTCAAATGTGATACATGGAATACATCATGAACACCACTAAGTCTGTCGGGCAACTCCACCCTATATGCCATCCGTCCAATCCTTTCCTTAATAGGAAACGGCCCAACAAACCTCGGTGTTAACTTCCCAACGGACCCAAAGCGAACAACATTTCTCAACGGAGATACTTTGACAAAAACCATGTCCCCAACCTCAAACTCAAGATCCGTCCTTCTCCGATCCGCATAAGATTTCTGTCTATCTTGCGCTGCTTTCATCCTTCTTCGAATCAAATCAATCTTCTCTGAAGTCTCTCTAACCATATCTGGCCCAAGCAAGATCTTATCCGTAGATTCCCACCAACATGTAGGAGATCGACAAGGCCTTCCATAAAGAGCTTCGAAAGGTGCCATGCCAATACTAGACTGAAAGTTGTTATTGTATGCGAACTCCACCAAAGGAAGATGTTCTTCCCATGTACCTCCAAAATCCAAGATACAAAGCCTCAAGAGATCTTCTAAGATACGGTTCACCCTCTCGGTCTGACCGTCCGTCTGAGGATGATATGCGGTGCTCAAACACAACTGAGTCCCTACCGCCTCTTGCAAACTTCTCCAAAACTCACTAGTGAAGATAGGATCTCGATCACTCACAATGCTGGATGGTACGCCATGCAATCTAACAATCTCTCTAACATAGACTGAAGCAAGCCATGGAGCGGTCCTCTTACTCTTCACGGGTATAAAATGGGCACTCTTGGTAAGTTTGTCTACCACAACCCAAATTCCCGTATTGCCCTTCCTCGATCTCGGTAACCCATCGATGAAATCCATCGAGACACTATCCCACTTCCATTGCGGAACTTCCAATGGGTGTAGCAACCCACCGGGTTTCCTTTGCTCCGCTTTAACTTGTTGGCACACTAAGCATCTAGCCACATACTCGGCCACATCTTTCTTCATACCGGCCCAGAAGAAAACTCTCTTCATGTCTTGGTACATTTTGTCTCCACCGGGATGAATAGTCATCCTTGAACGATGTGCATCATCCAAAATAGCCTTCTTCAAACCCTCATCTTGCGGTACACAAAGTCTACCGTCTCTATGCAACCATCCCCTATCATCTATGGTGTATCTACCCAAATGGCTGGACGACTCCCCCCTTATAAGCTTCTCTACCAACTCAACCAACTGTGGGTCGTCTCGCTGAGCCTCGCCAATCCGTCCCAAAAGAGTAGGTCTAACCTCCAAGGATGCTAACAAACCAGGTACAAAATGAACAGAAGGTCTGAAGTCGAACAAAGAAAGAAACTCCAAGCTTCGCCGTTCCACGAACAATGGACTCAAAGATAGCCTTTTTCTACTCAAGGCGTCCGCCACCACGTTACCCTTGCCAGGGGTATACGCTATCTCGAAATCATAGGATGCTAAGAACTCCATCCACCTTTGCTGTCTTAAGTTTAAATCCTTCTGAGAGAATAAGTACTTCAATGATTTATGGTCAATGAACAACTCGACTCTCTCACCAAGAAGATAATGGCGCCAAGACTTAAGTGCGAAAACAATCGCGGCCAACTCTAGATCATGGGTAGGGTAATTCTTCTCATGCACTCTCAATTGCCTCCCTCTATAGGCTATTACCCTTCCCTCCTGCATCAAGACTGCGCCTAATCCTGTCCCACAAGCATCGGTATAAACAACAAACGACTTACTCCCATCTGGAAGCACTAAAACTGGAGCGGTGGTCAAAGCTCTCTTTAACCGTCGGAAAGCATCATCACAATCCACGTCCCATGAGAAAACCAGATTCTTCTTCGTCAAGCGGGTTAAATGGGCTGATATCTTTGCGAAGTCTTTGATGAACTTCCTATAATATCCTGCCAACCCCAAGAAACTTCTTACTTCGGTAGCATTTCTAGGAACTTTCCAATCCTGGATAGATACTATCTTTGCGGGATCCACAGTTATCCCTTCCTTAGAGACCACATGCCCTAAGAATCGCACTTCTCTTCTCCAAAAATGACATTTAGAGAATTTAGCTTTAAGACTATGTGCTCGAAGAGTCTCCAACACTTCTCTGAGATGTAAGGCATGCTCTTCTTCACTCTTGGAAAAGACCAAGATGTCATCCACAAAGACTACTACAAACTTATTCAGATACTCTCTGAACACTCTACTCATCAGATCAACAAAGTATGCAGGGGCGTTTGTCAACCCAAATGGCATCACAAGCCACTCATAAAAACCATCCGGAGTCCGGAAAGCAGTCTTCTCTATACTGTCCTCCGCCACTCTCAACTGATGAAACCCTGTAGCTAAGTCCATCTGCGAAAACACTGAGGCGCCAACTACCTGATCAAAGAGATCATCTATCCTCGGTAATGGGTGTCTATTCTTCTTCGTGAGCTTATTAAGTTCTCTATAATCCACACAAAGTCTGAGGGACCCATCCGCCTTCGTGGCAAACACTACTGGAGCTCCCCACTCTGATATACTTCGCCTTATGAACCCCTTCTCAAGCAACTCCCCTACTTGCTTATGAAGTTCTCTTCTCTCACGAGGAGCCATGTGGCGCACTGGCAAAGACACTGGTTTGGCATTATCCACCAAATAAATTCGGAAATCTATCTCCCGCTTCGGAGGCAAACCCTTCACCTCTTCAAACACATCCGGATATTCCCGGACCACTCTGACAGAATGCAAACTCTCGACTGAAGCATCGAGCGATTCAAGATAACTTAGAAAAACAGATTCCATGGGATTACAAGAGATCTCGAGAGTATTACCCAAGCGGGTCATAACCCTGACAACTCTCCTTTCACAATCAAGAACGGCACCATTACTGGATAACCAGTCCATGCCCAAAATCAACCCATAGCCCGTGAATCCCAATACAAAAGCATCACATCCAAACTCAACGCTAAGTATAGAAATCTTCAAACCCAAACATATCATAGACAGATATATGGAGCCCCCAATTGGGTTTGAAACAACCAAGGGATCATCAACTAGACTGGTGTCTAAGTGCAGTGACTCAACTAACGATGATGAGATAAAAGAATGCGATGCGCCAGAGTCAAACAAAGTACGAACTGGATGATCAAACAGAAAAACCAGACTTTCAACGGAAATAGTTCTACCTCTCTGCTGAATCGGTGGAACTGAGAGAGCCTGAACTTGCCCCCCTGCCTGAGCTGGTGCCATAAGAGCTTGCACCTGACCTCCTGAGGTAGACCCCGTCTTCTTCCCCTTCTTTGGGCAGTCCTTCACAAGATATCCTGCTTCACCACAATGAAAGCAACCGGTCTTCTTCTTTTTGCGACAATCCTTGCTGAGGTGGCCTGGGGTCCCACAATTGAAGCACTTCTTCTTCTTCTTCTTCTTCCCCTTGTCACCATTGCCTTTTCCACCCTTGCCTTGTTGTTGTTGTTGTTGCGGTTTCTTCTGATCCCCCTTCTTCTCTGGTGCCTTAGAACTCTTATCATCCTCATGCATAAGTGCCATGTAGACAAGCTTCTCAAAGGTGGCCCCCATAGGAATGTGAGTCATAACTATTCCTTGCAATGGTTCGTTCAAGCCTCTAACGAACCTCAAAGCCTTCTTCTCCGGTGTATTCACCAACTCTATGCCAAACCTTGCTAATTGATTGAATTTGTTGACATATTCTTTCACCGTGAGATTCCCTTGCTTCAAATTCAGGAACTTCTCCATAAACAGATTCTCTTCCGCCCTTGAGAGAAACTTAGCCCCAAACCTTTGCTTGAAATCTGCCCAAGAGTCAACAGGGCGTTCTCCATTAGTGACCTCCCACCAGAATGAGGCCTCTCCCTTCATTAACCAAGCCGCCAACTTGACTTTCTTTCCCTCTTACACTTCAAAGATATCTAGCAACTCTTCCACTTCCTTAAGCCAATCTCTAGCCTCTACGAAAGTCTCTGAACCTAGAAAAGGTTTTCCTCCTATAGCCTTGAACTCCTTGCAAATCTTAGCAAAATTATCCACTCTAGGCTGAGGAGGAGGAGCGGTTGCCTCTGGTGTAGTAGCATTGGCTGGACCCGCAGCCGCGGCCCTAGCCTCTTGTAACCTCCTATACCATAGTGGTATAACTAAGCCCTCCGGGATGTTAAGATCTTCAGCCATGCTGAAACGAAAGAGGAAAGATTCAAAAAGGAGATTCCGAAAGATAAAGATATGGCTATTGGGGATTATGCTTTTCTTTTTCAAAAACTTTTCTCTTAAAAGACAAGTTTTTGAAAATACTTTTTCCAAAAATAATACCTTTACTATTTTCTAAAAAAAAAGTATTTTTCTCAAAAAATTATCTGTTCCGGTAACCTTCAGCTCTGATACCACGTGTAACACCCCACTCCCGCTATGATCACTCACTAAGGGAATGCCATAGCATCGGTAGAGTATTTTAGTGAATATAGAACAGAAAAATTACAACAAGACAGATATAAATAGTACTTGAAATTTAAAACATCATCTCATAACAGCGGAAGTAAAACATGTCTGGTTACATCATAAAACCACAATAAAAGTCAAGTACAATATCCATCAAAATAAAGAAGTACATAATCCCACTCTCATACAATAGCCATTACAAAAGAAAAGATAACTGGGTAACTGGAGCTTTACATCTATCCAAGCTCCTAAAGACTGGAACAGCAATCCGATCAAGCTCCACTACTGCTAGGATCCACCGTAGGACCTGAGGGTTGGGAAAAAAAGATAAAAACAACGGGGTCAGACATAAGTCTGAGCGAGTCCTATAACTTTAACAATACAATCGTTAAAGTAACCAGAGAAGACATAAACTGATATACGGTAACTAATGGGGATGAATGGCTACACTAAGCAGTCAACTAAACTAAGATAAAAGATAAAGACGCATCTACCCTTCCAAAGATAAATTACTAAACTGCACCACACCATTCATTCCTAACTTAAAGGTTGATCCCACCCATGGACTTATAAAATTAACTTAATAGTTCTCGCGTACCCCTAGGTGACTAAGTAGACGCCACGGGGCCCTACAATCCACTAGGTGTACACACTACTCCCCATTCGATCGGCTCCCTAATGTAGATACCCGTGGTGGCCCCACCGTGGGGTGTACCATTCCCCAACGTGGCAACCTGATAAAATTAACGGTGCACGGCTTATATCTACACGATGCAACAACGTCTTATTTACCAGCCCGGGTCCACACACGCATATGAAACCCGTTGGTCATGCGTTGCCACCGCTAACCCATTTTGGCCTCTTATAGTCAAGCCCAGTATACGTGTCCCGTCCTCGACATGGGTCGAGCCCACTAAGATATGTATGGGTTACTGGTTGAAATGGGCCTCCAACACAAGCCATCCCCCTAAGCTTGGCCCACACACTAGTGTTTCCCACTTAACCCTTTAATCATGTTTCATCTTGGTTAAGTATTTTATCATATTTTCTATTGGCAACCACTAGCAATTTCCACATACCACCCAAGGTACCCACTTAACCCCCATGCCCCACTACATGCTTATCTGGTTAAGTGTTTCTTAATTGATTAACACCGTAACCGTGTAAAGGACCCCTCACATTGGACCGTCATTTGTAGATGCCTGGTTAAGCCGGTAAACTCCGGGCAGTCTTACACTACAAACGGGTCCAACCTCGTGTCATTTACCCTTGTTACGTATTTAATTTATGATTAAGACCCCTCACATTGGACCGTCATTTGTAGATGCCTGGTTAAGCCGGTAAACTCCGGGCAGTCTTACACTACAAACGGGTCCAACCTCGTGTCTTAATCGATTAATTACTCCCATAATTTGTGTTAATTATCATGTTTATTTTAGGAATATGAGTACACCTAACTTAATAGGCAAATTCCCAACTCCAAAGTGTGGGTACACCTAACTTAATAGGCAAATTCCCAACACATAGTATGGGTACACCTAACTTAATAGGCAAATTCCCATACTATGTTCATTTATTTTATGTTATGCATGATTATATTAATTTCACACAATCTTATTAACATATGCATTTAATTAACCCCATCGTTCCCACGTAATTTCGTTCTCATGACATAACACATATAAAAGGTGTCAACTTGCATATGTATGAACATGTTTCAAAGGTGCCATCTTGCATATTAACAAACACATAACTTGCATATGAACTTGCATAACATGTCACCTAACTTGCATATAATCTTGTATAACATGTCACATAACTTGCATATAATCTTGTATAACATGTCACATAACTTGCATATAATCTTGTATAACATGTCACATAACTTGCATATTAACTTGCATAACATGTTACATAAACTTACATATTAACAAATACATGACTTGCATATGAACTTGCATAATATGTCACATAACTTGCATATGAACTTGCATAACATGTTACATAACTTGCATATGAACTCATAAACTTGCATATGAACTTGCATAACATGTTACATACTTGCATATGAACTCATAAACTTGCATATGAAGAAACATACAACTTGCATAATTATCATACATGTAACTTGCATATTATCATACATGTAACTTGCATATTAACATATGATCACAAAGCACAAAACTTGCATAACCCACATACATTAGCAAACTAACATCATGTCATATGACTTAAAACCCATTAATCCCCAAACAAAACCATATGATCTCATCATATCTCATCTACTTAGTTTAGCAATTGATCATTAGAGTGATAGAAACTCACTACTAGCCAATTTGCACTCCAAATGAAGAAGATTAAGATGCTTAGAATGGATATTGATTAGAGAGTGATTAGCTTGCAACCCTCTTCATAAATTAGTGGAGGCTCCTTCTAAGATTTAATTTGGCGGCATGTAGCCCTCAATTCTATTTTTAGTATGGATTAGGGTAGGTTTAGGGTGTATTTATAGATTAGGTGAGTGTTTTAGGCCCTTAGATTAACCCTAAATTAGATTAGGACCCTTAGATTTTGGAACCTTCCAGAAACCAGCCCTAAGACCAAGCCCAAACCCCAAACTGGTGCACCCAACCACAGAACTCTCTAGAAACTGTGCAGGTTTCCTGTCCCGACATGGGCGCACTTACCAAGTGCGCCAGTGTATTTTTGTACTGGCGCACTTCACAAGTGCGCTAGTGCATTTCTGGCCTGTTTCGGGTTTTTCTGCCTAACTTCGTTCGTCCATATCTCTTTCATACGGTACCCGTTTTACGCAAACTCGGACTCTATTTCGCGTATTTTTCCGAGACGAACGCAATGACGCAGCCCGTTTCCCCTGATTCTCACATCTGAGATTAAATATACTTTAATTACTAACCATTAGTGTTAATTGAAATTCGGGGTGTTACAACGTGTATGATTTATCCCAATTTAGCATAGAAACTTTCAACATATATAACATCATCATAGCATGATTTACAACATATAGGATATCATCATCACATAACATAGGATTTACAACATACATGATAGCATAAGGTTTACAACAACATATATGACAATCCACATCATTCACTTATAATCCATTCATAACTTAATCTAATTAGTTTAATAATAATCTTCTTAAGATCATCATACTCGCAATTAGAAGAGAAAGAGAGTCTTGATTTGCTTTAGAGTTGAGTAGAATTAGGGTTTTGATTAGCTTTTCTTCCTTCTTAGTTGGCGGCGGCTAGACTGAGTTCCATGGCGGCGGTATGATGGTGGCTATTCTATTTTTCATGTGAATTAGAGTGAGAGACTACCTAGGTATTTATAGAGTTTAGGATTTATTTAGACCGTCAGATTCAACTTAGAACTAAACTCTGTTTAATTTGCCAACTCAGCCCTAGCAACTCAAGATTGGGCTCAGTCAAACCCTAGCCGACTGGACCAGGTCGACACCCAGGTCGACTGCCCAGTCGACTGCCCAGTCGACCTGGGGGAGGGGGGTGTCGACTGCCCAGTCGACTCCCCAGTCGACCTGGGGTGTTGGGAGGGAAATTTCCCGCCTAGCCTGTTTGACTCCGAATTTTGAATTTTGAATTTTCTGAAATCTGTTTTGAATTTTCTGAAACTTCCGATGGCCATAACTTCTTTATACAAAGTCCAAGTCACGCAAACTCGGACTCTATTTCTACCTGAATTCCGAGACGAACACAATGGCGCAACCCGTTTCCCACAATTCTCACGTCTGAGATTAGTTATTCTTTAATTTGTGAATATTAATATTAACATAATTACGGGGTGTTACATTCTCCCCTCCTTAAAGGATTTCGACCCCGAAATCTTCAAGTCAAGAAGAATGTATATCCTAACATCCGATTATCCATCTACTCAACCATCAAACACAGGCATCCACTGTCCTTATAGACTTCTAATGCTTTCATGTTTAAATGCACAGTGTGTGTATATGTCCATATCTAATGCAAAATCAGGCGGTCCACTGATTCAGTTGACCTCCTTAATGCAGATCATGATAGTGCCATGCGTCCATTATGTATGCAAAAGTTCCTTAATGCTACATATTATCTCTGTATGCATGCACAATCATCATCTGAATGCAGCATCCATATGATAATACAATCATCATACATCCATTTTACTGAATACATCCATTTATATGCAATATGCAGTATGAAGTGACTGAGCTGATCTAGTGCCTAATAGTGTGTGTATATGCGTCCACGAGCAACCACTAGCAAACACTTGCATCCACTTTGCATCCATCATACATAACATGTCTCAAACACATGTTTCAACCATAGGATTATCCTAACTAAAGGTCAAGGATACTAGCGAGAGGACATACTAAAGGTAAGATAAGTACAAGCTAAGCGATAAAGGAGAAATTAAAGGACATACCCTTAAAAAGAAAAGGGTACAACGAACGCATCTTCTCTTTCGTCTCCCAAGTAGCGTTGCTCTCATCATCTCCCCATTGTACTTTAACTAGTCTGACCTCTCGATTCCTCAACTTCTTAATCTCTGACCCAAGAACGCATGTAGGAGCTCGTCGAATCGTCGCATCACGCTCTATCTCCACCTCTCTAAGCAAGCTCAGCTCCACCACTTCCGCGGTCTCGTGCAAGCACTTCCTCAAATGTGACACATGGAATACGTCGTGTACACTACTAAGTCTCTCCGGCAACTCCACTCTATATGCCATCTGTCCAATCTTAACCTTAATAGGAAACGGCCCTACGAACGTTGGTGCTAACTTCCCAACGGACCCAAAGCGAAAACCGTTCCATAATGGAGACACTTTGATAAAGATCATGTCCCCATCTTCAAACTCAAGATCTGTCCTCCTCTTATCCGCATAAGATTTCTGCCTATCTTGCGCTGCTTTCATCCTCCTTCGAATCAAGTCGATCTTCTCCGAAGTCTCCCTAATCATATCGGGCCCAAGTAAGATCTTATCCGTAGATTCCCACCAACATGTAGGTAAGCTACAAGGTCGTCCATAAAGAGCTTCGAAAGGTGCCATGCCAATGCTGGACTGAAAGCTGTAATTATATGTGAACTCCACCAATGGAAGATGCTCTTCCCAGTACCCCCAAAGTCTAGGATACATAGCCTCAAAAGGTCCTCTACTAAACTGGTGTTTAAGTGCAGTGATTCAACTAATGATGAAGAGATATACGAATGTGATGCGCCCGAATCGAATAAGGTACGGACAGGATGATCAAACAGAAAAACTAAGCTTTCAACAGAAATGGTTCTACCTCGTTCTTGTAGCGGTGGGACCGCGAGAGCCTGAACTTGTCCCCTTGCCTTCCCTGGTGCCACAAGAGCCTGCACCTGTCCCCCCGAGGTAGACCCTGCCCTCTGCCCCTTCTTTGGGAAGTCCTTCACTAGATGTCCCACTTCGCCACAGTGAAAACAACCAGTCTTCTTTTTCTTTCGGCAATCCTTGCTGAGATGGCCTGGTGTCCCACAGTTAAAGCATTTCTTCTTTCCCTTGTCATTATTGTATTTACCACCCTTCTTGTTTTGCTGTTGTGGTGTCTTCTGATACCCATTCTTCTCGGGTGCCTTATTTGTATTAGCGCCTTTCTCCTCGTGCATGAGTGCCATATCTACTAGCTTCTCAAAGGTGGCCCCCATAGGGATGTAGGTCATAGCCAACCCCTATAACGGTTCATTCAAGCCATAAACGAACCTCAGAGCCTTCTTCTCCGGCGTGTTCACTAAGTCCAAGCCAAACCTTGCTAACTGATTAAATTTGTTGACGTACTTTTTCACTGATGAGCTTCCTTGCTTCAATGTCAAGAACCTTTCCATATATAGATTCTCTTCTGCCCTTGAGAGAAACTTTGCCTCAAACCTACGTCTGAAATCCGCCCAAGAATCAACAGGATGCTTCCCATTTGTGACCTCCCACCAAAACGAGGCCTCTCCCTTCATTAACCAAGCTGCTAATCTGACTTTCCTCCCTTCTTCTACTTCAAAGATTTCTAGCAATTTTTCCACCTCCTTAAGCCAATGTCTATCTTCCACAAACGTTTCTGACCCTTGAAAAGGTTTTCCACCCATAGCCTTAAATTCCTTGCACGTCTTTGCAAAAGTATGTACGCGAGGAGGAGCAGGAGCGGGTGCAACTGGTGGTGGAGGAACATTGGCTGGACCTGCAGCGGCCCTCGCCTCCAATAACCTCCTATACCATCCTAGTATCGTTACACCGTCCGGAAGGTTAAGATCTTTAGCCATGCTGAAACGAAAAAAAGGAAAGATTCAAAATGGAGAATTCGAAAGATAAAGATATATGGCTATTGGGGATTATGTTTTTCTTAAAAACTTTCCTCTTAAAATCACTCATCAAGACATGTTTTTGAAAACACTTCTTCCAAAAATACTTTAGAAAAATAGTTTATCTGAAAAAATTATCTGTTCTGGTAACCTTAAGCTCTGATACCACGTGTAACACCCCACGTCCATTAATGTCACTCACAAGGGGAATGCATTAACTTCCATGGAGGTTTTAAGTGAATATAGAACAGAAAAATCACAACAAGACAGATAATAAGCAGTACTTGGAAATCTAAAACTTCATTTTATTACAGCGGAAATTAAACATGTTTGTTACATCACAAAACCATCAATCAGAGTTAAGTACAATATCCGTCTTGATAAAACAAAATACATAATCCCATTACATAAATAGCCATTAAAGAAGATAACAAGCTAGACTTTACTTCAATGGTCCAAGCTTTCCAAAAGAGAGATAAATAAATCCAATCAAACTCTGCTAGATCTGGGTCCACCCTGAGGACCTGGAGGGGGAAAAAGATAGAAATGGACGGGGTCAGACATAAAGTCTGGCGAGTATGATAATTCTAACAATACTATTATCAAAATAACTAGACTAAGGCATAAGCTGGAAAACAAGGAAATGTCTATGAACTATTGGGTATGGAAGAGCAGATAAAGATAACGTTAAAGGCACACCTAATTACTAACGAGTAATTACTACACTGCACCGCACCAGTCACCCTAAAGGTCGATCCCACTCGCTTCACTTAGAAATTATATAAATAGCTTCGTGTACCCCTAGCTGACTACATAGATGTCGTCTGCCCCTATCTCCGCTAGGTGTACCCCACTACCCACTTAGAAATTTTATAAGTAACTTCGTGTACCCTTAGCTGACTAAATAGGTGCCATCTGCCCCTATCTCTGCTAGGTGTACCCACTACCCACTTTCGATCGGCTCCCTACTCGTAGATACCCGTGCTGGCCCCATAGTGGGGTGTATTACTCCCCTAAAGTGGCAACCCGATACAACTGGAGAATGCACGGCTTATACCTACACGATGCAACAACGTCTTACCTACCAGCTCGGGTCCACGCACGCATATGAAACCCGTTGGACTTGCGTTGCCACCGCTACCCCGTTTTGGCCTCTTATAGTCAAGCCCAGTATGCGTGTCCCGTCCTCGACTTGGGTCGAGCCCACAAAGATACGTTTGGGTTACTGGTTGAAATGGGCCCCCACAAGCTATCCACCTAAGCTTGTCACCACTAGTATATCCCACTTAACCCTCTTCTTAATCAGGTTCATTTACATGTGTGTTTGGTTAAGTCTTACTAATCATATTTCACATGCCACTAAGGGCACCCACTAGATTCCTCATGCCACCCAAGGCACCTACTTAACCCCCATGTCCCACCTGACATGTTTATCTGGTTAAGTATTTCTTAATTCATTCAGGCCATAACCTCATAAAGACCTCTCACATTAGACTGGCATTTATGGCAGCTGGATTTGCCGGCGGGTCCGGGCAGTCTTACACCATAAAAGAGTCTAACCTCGTGTCTTTACAACTGTTATGCTTTAATTTGGGCCTAGGACCTCTCACATTGGGCTGACATTTGTGACCACTGGATTTGCCGGGCGTGTCCGGGCAGGTTTACGTCACAAACGAGTCCAACCTCGTGTCCTAAGCGTTGATTATCACTTATAATCTTTTACCCCAGTTTTAATAATTCCCTATTCAAGTTATTAATTTACTCCAATTTTAATGATGTACATAATTAACTCAATTATGGCCATCCACTCATGGCATGCAAAATCATATCAATTGCACCACATCTTCTTAATATTGAATCCTTAATATTACCCCTACCCCACGTTATACGTTCGCTTATTCAATGCAAAGTATACGTTAGACTCGAATAGTCTAACTCATAGCACAAAGATAAATTATCACAACATATGGACAGATAAAATAAATCTAATCATAATAAGGGTGAAACTTGCAGAAAACTACACATGTTAAGGATCTAAAGGTGTCCACTTGTTAAATGTCACAATTTACATGATATGATCATAACCCAAATTCATGTATAAACTTGCATATGGGGTTTTATGCAACATAATGATGGTGTGAACTAGCATCTAACACATAGAACTCACATATGTCATAGCATAATTCTAGATGTCATAATTTTAGGTCTAAATAGATGTCATGGCATATGTTCATAATCTTTACTCACCAATCTAAACTTGCATACATGATTTGTCATATAGATCAACATAGCCCAAACATTATGATTTGATTAACATGAACTAACTAGCATAGATAATAACATCATGACTTTATAACATGTATGATTTATCCCAATTTAGCATAGAAACTTTCAACATATATAACATCATCATAGCATGATTTACAACATACAGGATATCATCATCACATAACATAGGATTTACAACATACATGATAGCATAAGGTTTACAACAACATATATGACAATCCACATCATTCACTTATAATCCATTCATAACTTAATCTAATTAGTTTAATAATAATCTTGTTAAGATCATCATACTCACAATTAGAAGAGAAAGAGAGTCTTGATTTGCTTTAGAGTTGAGTAGAATTAGGGTTTTGATTAGCTTTTCTTCCTTCGTAGTTGGCGGCGGCTAGACTGAGTTCCATGGCGGCGGTATGACGGTGGCTATATTATTTTTCATGTGAATTAGAGTGAGAGACTACCTAGGTATTTATAGAGTTTAGGATTTATTTAGACCGTCAGATTCAACTTAGAACTAAACTGAACCGTTTAATTTGCCAACTCAGCCCTAGCAGCTCAAGATTGGGCTCAGTCAAACCCTAGTCGACTGGACCAGGTTGACACTCAGGTTGACTGCCCAGTCGACCTGGGGGGGTGTCGACTGCCCAGTCGACTCCCCAGTCGACCTGGGGGGGTGTCGACTGCCCAGTCGACTCCCCAGTCGACCTGGGGTGTTGGGCGGGAAATTTCCCGCCTAGCCTGTTTGACTCCGAATTTTGAATTTTAAATTTTCTGAAATCTGTTTTGAATTTTCTGAAATTTCCGATGGCCATAACTTCTTCATACGAAGTCCAAATCACGCAAACTCAGACTCTATTTCAACCAAAATTCCGAGACGAACACAATGGCGCAACCCGTTTCCCACAATTCTCACGTCTGAGATTAGTTATTCTTTAATTTGTGAATATTAATATTAACAGAATTATGGGGTGTTACAACCCTCCAAGTAGATTTCTTTCAGAGTACGATTAAACTCCACATATGAAGTGAATTTGGGTTCCCACCACTGCATATTCCGGTAATTACAAGATGGGAGTTTCCCTTTGCCTTTATCCTTGCTAGAGTCGAACGATCCCTCGCCCTTAACCATGTTAACCCACATAACTTCCTGATCAGTCCAAGCATTCTCTTCCCACAAAAACTATTCGCCTCAAAGTATAACTCGCCAAGGTCCCGTTGTGGATCTTGTTGCAGTGAGGTCTTGAAATGCATCTTATCCAAGACACTAGAAACAACAACCATCAAAACCATGGACGGGTTCGGTCAATCAACTATGCCACCGCCACATTAAACCTCTCCAAGAATTTCCGCAAATTTTCATTGAACCTTTGATCGTCGTAATAGTCATCATGTTCTTAGGTCGAGAAATCTTAATCCTGAATTATTCAACTAACTTTCCAAGCAACGTATTCCTGCCATTAAATGATTCATTTTCCAAATGCCTAAACCATATGGCAGCAATGTACATTAGGTAAAGCAGGAATCACTTTTTCGTAACACTATCCAACGCCGGAAGCACTTCCATATGGCGCATATAAGGCATCAAGTGAACGATATGATCTTTCCTACCATAAAATCCTCCAACATCGGTAATTTGAAATCCGGTGGGTTTTGAGAATTCCTGATGTCCTGAGTAAACCGAACTGTGTGGAACATAATCCAAGTCCGAAAGAGACGCTCTGCCTCGAGTGCATCGCCGAATCACATCAGTAATCTGACTTCCACTTCCAAGCAATTGATTCAAGTCGTTCAATCCTACACCGGTGCCCCCGATGTGAAGTCTGAAATTAGCAATCTATTGAGCCCCAATAAGAATATCTGGTTCTATCCTGGCCTGAGGTACATCCACAGGCACAAACTAAACTTTCGAAACTATGAGAGTTCCTGTATCTAAACCTGCATGCACTGACGCTTGTGCCATATTTGCAGTATTTCGAGTTCCAAAACCCATAACCTGACTGACTACAATCTCTTGAGCTGTACTTTCATCCAGATTAGGGGTGGTGCCTCCGAGTTTAGTCAAACCAGTACCGATCCGAGGACTAATATCGGCAAGGGATTGACTTTAAGGAATCACCCCAAGTCCCAAGCCAAACCTTAAGGAACACTAGCGCTTGTTCCCACGATATTTCCTAGGCGCGATGGCATTCCAAAACCCTCGATCCTAACCGTAAAAGCATTCATTATCTTCAGAAGAGCTCTTCTTACCGTTCCAAACACAAAGTCCAATCCTTGACCACAACATCCATATCCTCTCAAGTCAAGTAGTTTGAGGGATTTCCAATGAAGAAACCTCCTGGCCTTCTTCTACTCCTGCTCCTTCTGAATTAGCTAAAATAATCTGTTTCCATTTGACCATCCTTAGAATTTCGTCCAATCCAAATCCTTAGCAATCCGAAGTTGTTCGCTTATCCACTTCCTAGCATGCCAAAATGTTGGCGTGAGAAATTAGTCGTCGCACGCCAACACCCGATGAGTAATGGGTAATGTAGTAAATTCAATCGTAGTTTAGACACATTACTGAAAAGTGAATAACACTAAGCTTTATAGTGGTTCAGTAAAAACATCTATGTCCACTTTGAGGTAACTATTCATCTTTGTCATATAGTTCCAAATACAATCGTTTTCCACTTCTTATGTTCACAACGTTATGAATTGAGAATAACAAAGTCCCTGCTTAATTCTCTACCAAATCCAAAAGTCCATTATGATCTTCCTATGTCCAAAAGTGTGCTTCAATGTTCAAATAAGTCCAAGGTAGTAAGCCAAGTGCCAAAATAGTTGTGATGATCTTCAAGAAGAAGTTCACAAGTCCAAGAGATATTCCAAAATCCATATAGCCATAAAGGAAGCCATTAAAAAGCACCAAAATAAAGATCCCAAGTGTAGTAGCAAATGGCCAAAAGGTCCTGAAAATAGCCAAAGAGAGGGGTATTATAAGAGTAGGGATACATGGATTTGTATCCCCACATTTTGTATCCCGAGATTGGTACTGATCATACAGTCAGTACCGACCCCAGTACTTTACCAATTTTCTGATTCATTCCACGAAGCTCGTAACTCCTTCGCCTTCGTATCTTTTTTTGTACCCTGAGATATGAAGTGAAACAATACCGATCCCATGCCTCGTGCAACTTCCGACCCGAAACTTGGGGAAGATGAAATGATAAGCACCGATCATGGGAGAAGATGAAGTAGCACCGATCCCTGAAAGATAGAGATATTGTCGATCCTACCTGCCAAGTTTGGGATATGAAATCCCCTAAGACCCAGAAATACTGATCTGGAAGCCAAAGAGCGGGATACAAAAAACCATGCCAGACCAATAACGATCCCGAGAGTCTAATGATGAATACTGATCCCGAGACTTAGCCGATTCTCCCAAATTTATTCCAGAACCCCGCGACTTCGTCCAAATCACCCCAAACTTTCCTAGGTTTGTACTCGAGTCCCAAGCACTTTGATAGCCAAAAATCAACGTGTGATTGCCTTACAAAAAGGTGGATCAACACCTACCATCGGCTATTATGTTAAAACAATGATTGTTGAATTAATAAATCAAAATCAGAAAAAGTTCCTCTCCCACAATTAGGGGAGGGAAAGAAGTTTGCTCTAGGTCATATATTCTTAGTTACCGGTTGATGGTTTTCTCCCTACGGGCCTACATAGGGTAGTTAATTTTTTATTAGGGCCATTTTAATATGCCTCTATTGATGGTATTAGAGACCAAATGTATAATTGCCTCAAATTGATGATTTATAAGGGCACGTAATTCAATTTGCCAATATTATGTGTCCTTAATATTGATAAAATTGGTAGTGTTGATATACACTAACAAATCATTAGCGGAACCACTATAAATTTGGTGTATGCTTTATTGTCATTGCTATTGATTATTTTTATTGCTTGTAATTGAGATAGTTATATATTTGTATTGGTTATTTTCTATTTTGATTATGAAATATTGTGATTGGTTGTTTTTACAAGTTTATCATCGGTCATGTCTTCTGTTGTGTTTGTGAGTTTGGGTTTAAGGTTGATATTTGAATTCCAATTCCATCCCAACAGATATGCGTGTATGATGATCTAATTATATTTAGTTTAGTGTTTGTTTTTTATTTTAGATTTACAAGCGCAGGGTTGAATTTTTTTAGATGTTACTATCGTGGATGTATAGCTTTTAATTTAGTGTATTATATGGAAGAGTTGAATACCCTCCACATGTTGACAGTAAAATAAAAAAATATGAATGAATTTGCTCTCCGAGTAGATGGTCTATTGTTCTGCCAAATAAAATAAAATAAACAAAACTTGCTCTAGCCTCCAACGTAAATTTGCAACACCACAAAGTCAAAATAACTTATTGAACCCCTTGCCCACATGGTACTTCACACAAATCGAACATGCATGTATTAAATAAGGTTTTAATATATAACGTGTGGCACATATGGTACTCGTTTCCATTAACAAGTCCAGTAAACCAACAAAAGAGATCATATAAACAATGCATGCGTATTCAAGTAAAGAAAAGAGGATATAACAAAATTGATATTTCACAGCACTGCATAAACTTCAACCTATAATCCCACAACACAGCTATGATCCTTGTATAAAATATTGTTTGCTAATAGTAATAGAATGAAGAGCATAATCAGCTCCAAAGTGATTCCATCTTATAGAAATCAGTCTGAGATTCTACGTTGTTGCTGCTGGAACTTGAAGCTATGTTCAGAAGTTGACAAATATTCATATTTTGGTTTAAATTATCATCCGTAATGACAGAATTGTCATCGGGTAAATGATAATCTTGCTGTATCTTTAAGCATAAAACCTCTGCTTGAGCAACAGCCAGTTGCATTTGAAGCTGAGAGATTTGATTTTGCATGTACGAAATTGGTCCTACACATCCATAAACTGGGTCATGAATTCTTGCATTTGCTTCGTAGACAAGGCTGCTTACTGCATCTCCCCTTTGACTGAAGGGGATTTCCTGAAAATCAAAGACCTTTTAGTTAGCTGGCTGTAAAAAAAGGAATTTAATTAAAAAATGGAAGTTTTGCACATGAAACCACAGTTCTCTGTTTCTAGTACAAGGAGAAAAAAGAGGAAAAAAGAAAAACAGAGAGAAGTTCTAGTTAAGGAAACTTTCATAAGCTACAGGGTAAGTCAGGCTCAAATTCATGCATATCATGGTTTGATGCATAGTCCCCTCCTGAAACTTTGTTTCTAAGGGACAATTTGACAAGACTAAAATATTATCATAGTAGCATTTCTGTTCATGCTAATGCAGTAAAATGTTTAAGCTTGGCACTAACAGTTCACTAAAGCTGATGAGCAACAAGTTCATGCCAACTATAACAGTTATTTCATGAAATGGTTGTACTGTTAACCAAATGAAGAAGATATCTACTTACTTGTAATAGCAACATAAATGTACAGGTAGAATGAAAATTTGAAATGCAAGCACATAATATTATTAAATACTAAGTAACAATTTAGTATCCAAGAGACAACTAACCTGCAACATCTTACTGACATTGCTAGCACCAAAGACTTTGTGAACAATTGCAAATTTCTGAGGCTCATCCGAAGGAAAGAAAGGAGCAAATATGCAATTTTTTGCGCATCTTCTTCTCAATAATTTGCATGACGCACATGGAGGATTTCCACCCATTGATTTTTGATACTTAGATCAGAGTGTTATCAAATACAAATAAAAGTGAGTAATAACAACTAAGATTTGAATTGGGAGAAGTTGCGTGGAAGTGCTTATTTATAATATTAAGTGGCTTAATGTATAGGGTAGGTAGAGTGTATTAATTAAAGTAAAACAAGAGTTTTGCAATAAGTGTTCCTTTAAGGTGTCTACGAAGAGACTCTAACAACCATGCTAGCTTGAGGTACTAAGACTTAAGAAGCAGCCCAGCTGTTCCAACCCCCCATTATGTAACGACGGTATTAACACCTCCTGTGTAGGACCCACGAATATGAGTTGACACACACATTCTTGTAACCAAAGAAATCTCTGGTGTTACGTGTCTACCAACTCATATTTGTACTACACTACTTCAAATTATTCCGTGATATGAGACTATTTGTTCAAATTGTTTTTTCTACCTTATGCTAAGTGTCATTTGACTCGCATTATCTTTTGTAAGCACACCCTTGCATGCATAACTCAGTCCGTAATCTTCGGCTTTGATACCGCTATTATGTAACGACAGTCGGAAAAATCTCTCTTTCCTTTCAACATAGGGCGCATGCATATGAGTTGACACACATATCCTTATAAAAAAGGAATTCCTGATGTTACGTGTCTGTCAACTCATATTTGTAAACAATTCCTGCAGTTTATTCCGTGATGTGAAATTATTTATTCAAACTTCATTCCTACCTTAACAAAATAAGATACAATTCTAACACCCCCTCTATGTAAACACACAAAAAACCACCCCACCTCTCATTCCTGCCTTTTCCCTTTCTTTGAGTATTAGAGTAGGTACCATCAGTACGAGAAACATAGGAGAAAATAGCTAATGTTTCTGATGACTAACGACCGTTAAAATAAACGCCAGTAGCAAGCCGACACCCAAAAACCAAAAATAACACCGCGAACTTGCGAGCGGATTTCATAATTATCTGCTCAAAAAATAATACATGCGAAACCCCCCCCCCCTCTTTTCCCAGAACCTCCAATAGGAAAAAAAAACTAACAAATGCCACCCTACGTTGTCGTCGTCGCCCCCTCCTATTGCTTGCTACAAGTTGTTGCTCCTCCTTTCGCCTTCAACTTTTTATAACTCTATCAATCTTTTTTTATTTTTATTTTTGAAAATTACGATGTTTGTTCATATGAATTTATTGATTATATATTATTAGATGATAATAAGAGATTAGTACTTGATTTTGGAATATGGTTAAAATCCTAAGTTTGGAAATTAGTTGATTATCGACTATAAATCGAGAAATATTGTGAATTAGTTGATGATAATATTATGTGTGAATTGATATACGAATGATAATTAGTAGTTTGTTTTATTAATATGTAATTAAAAAAAGTAAGACTGATTTAAATTTTCAAAAATTATAGTAATTATTGATTAATATGCATACCGATAAGCTTTCGCGAATGTTAGACACAAAATAATGTTTGTTACAGTTTATGCGAAAAGTTAATAGTTTTATTAATTTAAAATACGTTTTAAATTTAATAATAATCTCTTTAATGTTCTGGAATCAGAAGCACATGGTAATAATAGTCATGAAACTACTGAAGTGGATAATGTTAATAATGGTAATGATGCTGATCATATAGACGTTAACACAGATAATGCCCTTGAAGCTCCATTAGATTCTGATACACCAGAAAGAAATAATATTGATAAAAAGGTTCTTAATAATGTGATCAACAATGTTGCTCAGTTTGTTGAAGACGCGGCTCTGCAGGGTAACATATTAGAAGGTCATAACAATGAAACTGTGCAAACACCAAAGTCTTTATCTGGTAATAGCACTTCAAGTTCTTCAGATTCCTCACTAGACTTATCTAAGCCAAATACCACCATTTCTCCCGTCGATAAAGGTTTGAAGCTTACTCCATCAGCTCCTAATCCTTCACGGTCACCGGTCTCTCCTTATGCTAACTTGAAGCCTCCTCAAGATCTTACTTTACCTCCTCCAATGGTCACCGGTTGTGGTTTGACTTTTCCACAAGTTAATACCTCTTTAGATTCTCTATCTTCTGCAATTCCTACGAGTTCTCTTCCTTTTTCATCTAAACCCAAGAAGCTGAAAGGAAAATTCTGGGACGACTCTGATTTAGATGATGGTAATGATTTCTTGCCAGAGGATGTGATGCTGCTCACTAACAAGATGAAACGACATACGAGGAAAAATCCTGGTCCCATGTTTGATCCTGTCTTAAATTGAGTCTCGACTTTGTTAGTGACAACTTTACACAGTTACTGGTAAATGTAACGAAAAGAAATTTCGCTCGGTCCGAACCAGTCGCTAAACCGATCCAGACCGTTCGAAACGCCCGATCGTTCGAGAACAAGACAAATCAGAACGCAGACGGAAGAACATTTCATTGTATATTACAACAATGCATCAGATTACAAGAATATACAGAGTATAAATGAATATTACACAGAAATATCAGAGATTTAAATTACATTTAAATACATAGCAGCGGAAAATAATACAATACACAACTAGAAGGAGATATACGGATACAAAGCTTTCCGGATATCGTTCCAGCTGTAAACCAGGATCCTGTGAATATAAATCCGTAAAACCAAAACTACTAGCTGGCCGTGTCAAAACAAGGGCACCCAGAGTTTAGGTTAAAACAATAAACTCCAGGTCAGTCATGGGACTGGTGTGAGAACTAAAACAGTTATAAATCTTTATTTTAAAGTTAGGTAAATCAAGGGACCACGCCGTATAACACGGAACGGGTTTCCTTCCAAGAATACCAGTGCATAAAACAAACAGCGCAATGCTAAATAAAGAAAAATGAAGCTATTATAAGACCCAGGTCCCATCACACAATGCAACGCAAGCCGGAGGATAGGGTTTTTACCTTATAATAGCCAAGAATGCTTGATATGTTTAAAACAAATCATTTGATACTATAATAAGTGCATAGTGTATAAAACAACTTCAAATCATAAATATCAATCATAGGCGGCATGAGCGTCCCATGCCACTATGTCGCCATAAATAGGTTTACAAATAAAACCGCAAAGTCACGTATTTGAAAATTGGATTTCCATCTATGAACCGAGGCAAAAGATAGTCCTCAACCGATTCGAGATGCTCTAGCCCGTGTCTCAGGATCAGAGCTCGAGTGACCCTTGGATCGTCAGGGCCGGTCCACCGATGTGGATTAAAATTCCTGAACACTGCGTTTCCCCACCCTTTGGGGTGTCAATGAGCCAACGAATGACTCCATCGGACCCGGATCGTCCGATCAAACCGAGGCGCCTCGCAACAGCAACAACCACACAGGTGAAAAGTATATAAATGTCAGGGCTGGTAGGTCACTGACACCACCCTAGCTAGAAAGAAACGCATGCCCTCCCTGAGGTCCTCTCCCGTTTTTGGTTCACAACCGGGGTGCGAAACTCGCGAAGTAAACGTTACACAAAGCTACGCCACAAAGGTTGTGCTTTGATCATCACCACAAGACTTTGCTTTTCAACAGAAGCCTCGATCAATTGCCACTTAGGCATGCCACACAGGCAATTCACTCCATGCGTTTGATATCCATCAATATATAACCCCTGAGCTCGTACGTCTCAGAGAAGGGCGTTAAGCAAGAGAATAAATTCTCCGCCGCCAAACAGATATATATTTAATAGAGATCAATCACACGGACTAAAACCCAATGTCAGACACACAGTCCATTTACAAGTTCGCTCTGGGTCTGAACGAAACCGGAGGCACCTAGTGCCCCGCATATCCTTCGATCTCCAAGTACGTCTGGACGATCACTAACTGTTTCCATCTTCTTGGGTGTACAACCCAATCAAGATCATCAGTAATCACCCAAATGACGTGAAGACTTCTGGTCTTCGACCACCATCTTCATCTTCGACTTATCGTCGTATCAGTTATTCAGAATGGGATAAACCCGGTTTTCCCGAATAATTCGCGTATATTTTAAATAAGTGTTACACAAACACAACATACGCCTCATTCCAATTCATCAGTCACTAACCGTAAATTAATCAAGAGAATAATTTCCCAAATGTTAACCCCGAAGGCCGAAACCAACATCAGATCAATATCCAGAAAACCATTCTGCTTGGCTAACCAACAGTTAGTTTCTAAATTTCACATTCATAGGAAGAGGTTCTCATTAATTTTATCAAAGATAAATTCTTTAATTTATTCTTTAATCTACTTTTGAATATCAATTCAAACTAGTCGGGATTAACGAACTTTACCGAAGTAATCATTTGTTTTAATTTCCCAATCCCAACCTATTCGTCCCATGAAGTAAAACTGGTTATACTTCATATCTAACACCACGGTGTTATCGGTAAATTCAATTACCATTTCACGTTCAAATCTAATTAAAGATTTAACTATCGCCTGGAGTAAAAACTGGTGATACTCCATTCTCGATTATTTCAATCTAATTAAAGATTCATTAAAACTCCACTTAGTTTTAATCGTTAACTGGGTTAAAGAATCAGTGTCATTTAAAACACGGTTCACGATAATCCCAAAATCACCTTCCATTAATTATCGGGTTAAAGAACGAGTGTTATTTAAAACACTGTCCACGATAAACCCAAAAATCAATATCAATTCAATTCCAATTAAATATCATTTAATTGTTACACTTCATTAAATCTAAATAAAAGATTTAATCTTTTCTCAACTGGGTTCAAGAACAGTGTTAGTGAAGACACCATTCACGACAAATCCAAATTACATTTGATATTAAACACAAGGCTCTGAATAGAAAATATATCGGCTTATATTCAATATCAAATTCTACGACCAACAAATATCGTATTGGAAATAACGATATATATATCTTTCAAATTTCCCTAACAACATCTGTATAATCACGAATTCCAACATCGAAATATTCCGAAGACAATTTCGATTCAAATCCACTCTAATGCAATCATTGGAAATTCTGGTTATTTTTAAAACCCTTTTCAAATTCAATTTATTTATTTTAAAAATAAATAGAATTATAATTCTAGTTCAAAACTAGTTCATTTCGATAAAAATCTATTTTTATCTTTTCAAATATGGAGTTTTTCATCCCAATTCTTTCTAAATCATTTCTTATGATTTTACACAAATTATTATTATTTTTAATAATTTTATCAAGGCTCGTACAGTCGATTTCCATCAACGGCCATCGAACTGCACTTACAGCGACCTTTTTCAAATTTGATTTGGACATAATTCCAAATCCAACCGTTAGATTTCAAATTCCTAATATTCGTTAGAAAGCTCTTTTCGATACGAACCCAACGGTTCCAGTTTCAGGAGAATCCGACGGTCGGATCTCCCGTAATGTCCGTTTGAAATAAATGGTCGAAATTCGCGAACTACCGCGGCGCGGCGCGTTCTATTCAGGCCATTATATTATATATATAATATATATTTCGTCGATTTCTACTTAAAACGAATTATATAAATAGTTTTAAATTCGTTTCAAAAGCAATTTCAACTTCCATTTCAATTCATATCAAAATTGAATTCTTCTTTATAAATTCGTTTTAAAATTCATTTCTATTCAATTCAAATTTCAATTCAATTTGAATTCATTTCAATTTGTTTCCAATTCAATTCGAATTCGTTTTCAATTCAATTCGAATTCGTTTTCAATTCAATTCGAAATCGTTTTCAATTCAATTCGAAATCGTTTTATATTCAATTCATTTCGAAATCGTTATATATTCAATTCATTTCGAAATCGTTATATATTCAATTCATTTCGAAATCGTTATATATATCGTTCACGTTAAAATGGCGTCAATCAAACCAAACACGGCTTCATATATTTCTATTTTCAAATATTCTATTCAACAAATGAATATTTATTTTTGTCAACACACGACTAATCTCAACGAATGAGTACTGTCCACGTGTGACAATTTTTGTTAAATTATTTCGTTCAACACATGACTAATCTCAACGGATGAGTACAGTCAACACATGAACCTTTATGTTATATTGATAAAGATGCAAATTTTATTATTAAAATATTTCGTTCAACACATGACTAATCTCAACGAATGAGTACAGTCAACCCATGAACTTTTATGTTATAATATTCTTTATTTTCTAAATTGGAATGAGGCCCAATCAATCACCATATAAAATTAATTATATGGATTTTCATACATCACACGCATATAATAGCATTGAAAAATAATCAACCATCAACCAAAGTGCACTACACTGTACAAGCATCAAATATAGATATATAACGCTTATAACAGCCTGTCAATCAATCGATCGACATATTTAATCAATCAGGATGAGTGAACTTCAAATTTCATCCCAACATCCGTGTGGGGTTTCAAACAATCAAACACAAATTTTATTTGTGCAGTTGGGCGATGTGTGAAATTTATCGTCCTAGTCAATGTCCTTCAAATCGGTGTACATAAACAAACCGTCTGGTTTGTAAATGAATATTTATTTATTCACATTCACTATATTCATATTCACGTTAAAAATTATATTTTTAACGATAAAACATTTTATTTCAACATATGAATTTCTATTCAGTTCATTCTTTAAATAAAATGATATTTTTATTTTCTAACTTATTTTAGAAAATTTCGGCGGCATAACGGCACGATACTAGAAACGGGACAAGGCCTAACCTTATCCCCGGTCTAGTGAAGGCCCACGCCATTCACACATCAATCAAATCAATTTCATTTCACCAAACAATTCAATTCAAACCAATTAATCTAACCAACTACACAACCAAACAATTTAACAAACAAGCCATCCATGCTCTGTGGATGACGGGTGTCGGGTGCTACTAAACACCGTCTGCATCCTAGTATATATATATATATATATATATATATATATAACTAGAAAAATTAAATTGAAAGGTGAGAAGTTCTCACCGATAGCTATCCAATCATCTTGACTCTTCTTTGATAGAAATCTTCAACTTTTCATCTTTTGTCACTTTCGTTGCCCACACTCACTACATATATAAAAATCATATTTTTACTTCGATGTTCAATATATAAAAATCATATTTTTACTTCGATGTTCAATATATAAAAATCATATTTTTACTTCGATGTTCAATATATAAAAATCTAATTTTTACTTCGATGTTCAATATATAAAAATCATATTTTTACTTTGCTATTCAATATATAAAAATCGAATTTTTACTTTGCTATTCAATATATAAAAATCGAATTTTTACTTTGCTATTCAATATATAAAAATCGAATTTTTACTTCGATGTTCAATATATAAAAATCTAATTTTTTCTTTGCTACTATATAGATAAAAATTATATTTTTATCACGCTATTTTTCATATAAAGATCTCGCCTTTTTACATATAAAGATCTCGCCTTTTTACATATAAAGATCTCGCCTTTAATATGCCTATAATGTAAAAATTATATTTTACATCCTAGTAAAGATCATATTTTTAATACTTTAAAAATGTAAAAATCATATTTTTAATGTTTTAAAAATATAAAAATCATATTTTTAAATAGCTATTATATATATATATATATATCTGAATTTTTCTTTCCTATACTAAAAGAAAATCAATTTTTTTTATTTGATTTATAAAATCAGTCACATAATAATTAACAATAATTATAAAAAAACGAATTAAAAATAACGTATAAAAACTTACAGTGTTCCGTTCAGAGGGAGGGGGTTGCGCGAGCCAGCAGGGAGGAGGAAGAAGAAGGTGGAGGGAGGTGCGGTGGCCTAGGGCGTTGGGGGGAGAAGGTCGAGGCGCTGCTGGGGGGGGGGGGGGGCTTCGAGGTCGGCGAGGGGCGTGCGCGCCAGGCGATGGCGGAGGATCGGAGGTTAGGGGATCGTTTGGTGGCGGCGCCGATGGAGGAGGCCGCTCCGTCCTATTCTCTCTCTTTTTTTTTTTTTTTTGATTTCTGATTTAAATCGTGGGGGGGGGGGGCTGGTTAAGGAGAAGGGTAGAAAGATATTTTTTTTTATTAATTATTTTAATTGCATAAAGTTGACTTTTACATACGACCTCTAAACGAGGTCCACCGCCTGCCGTCCATGGCGTTTTACCCCCATTCCGAACACAATGGGATATGTATCGTAAGCTGATTCGATCGTTACAATCAGTTTCCGTTGAGTTTACATTTAAATCACTATATTGAATTTTAAACGTACATTTCAAATTATCGGGGTCACATACTAACTAGAAAAATTCCCGAAAAATATTTTCTAGCTTCGTATTGACGATACGGTCCTAACAAAACTAGTTTCATCGAATTCTGAGATCGTTGGAAAAATGGCCATTTTCCAGTCGATTAAAATCAACTAAACTGGTCAAACGCGTTTTCCTTTGCCACGCTCACATATTGATTTGAAAAATCATGAAATTTGAAATCTAGCAATAATTTGACATCACGGATCCAACAAAAGTGGTTTCGTCGAAATCCGAGGTCGTTTGCAAAATTTCCATTTTTAAGGGCCTGAATTCAATAGCGACTATTCAGAATTTTCAACTGGACATATCTTTTGATTCCCGCTATGAAATTTTGATTTTTCGGATTCGTTGGAAAGATATTATCAATTAGATTCAAATATTTTTGGTTTCACTAAAATCCGGATTGTTTTGCACCCGGTACATTCAATTGAAGTTTGAAATCGAATTATCGAACTACCGCGCCATTTTCAATTCTATTTATAATTATATATAAATATTTATATTCTAACGACGACGTATATAATATATACGTTCGAATTATATTCAAAATAAATTTCTCGTCGATTTTATTCAAAATAATTCATTTTAAATAATCAAAATTCGCTAAAATTGCCAAAATAAAAATTTTAAACTGGCCCAGATTTTCGGGTTGTTACAATCTCCCCCACTTAAAACTTTTCGTCCCCAAAAAGGAACAAAGTCGAAAGTGGTTTGATTAATCAACTCTATGTTCGATCTGGCTTTCATTCTCCAACCTTTCAGTTTCTGAGAATTTTCAAGTTCTTCAAAAATTTGGCTAACACCCTAAATTTTCGAAAAATTTCGCCATAACCTCCCCTGCAATGGGAGCATCGGGAAATCTCAAAGAGCTTCCCCGGTCCTTCAGATCTCAAAAAGAAAAAGAAAAAGCCAAGCGGCTAGCCAATAGGCTCATAAAATCATCATCACCCAAACAAAACAGTAAATTATGTAGTAAACATGTACCTATTTGTCGGGCAAACAAATTTTATTCTTCGGCTCTAGCCTCTTTGCTATGACCTGTTCAATGTAAGTATAGGTATATGCAAGCAAATGCGACCAATTTTCAATACAATTCAATATTTGATGCTATTAGGCATAATGGTTCAAAATTAGCAAACAAATAGGCAAACAACACAAACATCAATCAATTAGTGAATTAGAGTTTCAAATTCATAATTTTGATATATAGTCAAAAATCAGATTTTTGATGCCAAATCACAACAATAAGCCCTATCTAGTTTTGGTTCTCACACCAGTCAATAGGAAATATTGAAATCTCACTTTCGTCGCTCGAAAATAAATACTGGCGATGGTGCCCCGTCACCAGAATTATCCCCGGGCAACTAGAGTATGATCCTATAACTATCCAATACATTGAAACTTCGAATACACGTTTGCAAGACGTATATGCAAAATCTTTATATATCGGATTGTCCCGATCAATATAGAATAAATAATCAAATACGAATAGTTGATTTAAATTTTCAAAACAAAATGGGTTTTCATTTTTAAAAATATACTCTCCCCACTCGTTCTAGGATACTACTGATCCCATCTCTAACGAGTCATTCTAATTGGATATTACTAATCCAATATCTGATGAATTCTTTCGTATGGTTCTAATGTGTCTTGTTCTCGAGCTCTGTAAACCAAAGCTCTGATACCAACTGTGACGAAAAGGAATTTCGCTCGGTCCGAACCAGTCGCTAAACCGCTCCAGACCGTTCGAAACGCCCGATCGTTCGAGAACAAGACAAATCAGAACGCAGACGGAAGAACATTTCATTGTATATTACAACAATGCATCAGATTACAAGAATATACAGAGTATAAATGAATATTACACAGAAATATCAGAGATTTAAATTACATTTAAATACATAGCAGCGGAAAATAATACAATACACAACTAGAAGGAGATATACGGATACAAAGCTTTCCGGATATCGTTCCAGCTGTAAACCAGGATCCTGTGAATATAAATCTGCAAAACCAAAACTACTAGCTGCCCGTGTCAAAATAAGGGCACCCAGAGTTTAGGTTAAAACAATAAACTCCAGGTCAGTCATGGGACTGGTGTGAGAACTAAAACAGTTATAAATCTTTATTTTAAAGTTAGGTAAATCAAGGGACCACGCCGTATAACACGGAACGGGTTTCCTCCCAAGAATACCAGTGCATAAAACAAACAGCGCAATGCTAAATAAAGAAAAATGAAGCAATTATAAGACCCAGGTCCCATCACACAATGCAACGCAAGCCGGAGGATAGGGTTTTTACCTTATAATAGCCAAGAATGCTTGATACGTTTAAAACAAATCATTTGATACTATAATAAGTGCATAGTGTATAAAACAACTTCAAATCATAAATATCAATCATAGGCGGCATGAGCGTCCCATGCCAGTATGTTGCCATATATAGGTTTACAAATAAAACCGCAAAGTCACGTATTTGAAAATTGGATTTCCATCTATGAACCGAGGCAAAAGATAGTCCTCAACTGATTCGAGACGCTCTAACCCGTGTCTCAGGATCAGAGCTCGAGTGACCCTTGGATCGTCAGGGCCGGTCCACCGATGTGGATTAAAATTCCTGAACACTGCGTTTCCCCACCCTTTGGGGTGTCAATGAGCCAACGAATGACTCCATCGGACCCGGATCGTCCGATCAAACCGAGGCGCCTCGCAACAGCAACAACCACACAGGTGAAAAGTATATAAATGTCAGGGCTGGTAGGTCACTGACACCACCCTAGCTAGAAAGAAACGCATGCCCTCCCTGAGGTCCTCTCCCGTTTTTGGTTCACAACCGGGGTGCGAAACTCGCGAAGTAAACGTTACACAAAGCTACGCCACAAAGGCCGTGCTTTGATCATCACCACAAGACTTTGCTTTTCAACAGAAGCCTCGATCAATTGCCACTTAGGCATGCCACAAAGGCAATTCACTCCATGCGTTTGATATCCATCAATATATAACCCCTGAGCTCGTACGTCTCAGAGAAGGGCGTTAAGCAAGAGAATAAATTCTCCGCCGCCAAACAGATATATATTTAATAGAGATCAATCACACGGACTAAAACCCAATGTCAGACACACAGTCCATTTACAAGTTCGCTCTGGGTCTGAACGAAACCGGAGGCACCTAGTACCCCGCATATCCTTCGATCTCCAAGTACGTCTGGACGATCACTAACTGTTTCCATCTTCTTGGGTGTACAGCCCAATCAAGATAATCAGTAATCACCCAAATGACGTGAAGACTTCTGGTCTTTGACCACCATCTTCATCTTCGACTTATCGTCGTATCAGTTATTCAGAATGGGATAAACCCGGTCTTCCCGAATAACTCGCGTATATTTTAAATAAGTGTTACACAAACACAACATACGCCTCATTCCAATTCATCAATCACTAACCGTAAATTAATCAAGAGAATAATTTCCCAAATGTTAACCCCGAAGGCCGAAACCAACATCAGATCAATATCCAGAAAACCATTCTGCTTGGCTAACCAACAGTTAGTTTCTAAATTTCACATTCATAGGAAGAGGTTCTCATTAATTTTATCAAAGATAAATTCTTTAATTTATTCTTTAATCTACTTTTGAATATCAATTCAAACTAGTCGGGATTAACGAACTTTACCGAAGTAATCGTTTGTTTTAATTTCCCAATCCCAACTTGTTCGTCCCATGAAGTAAAACTGGTTATACTTCATATCTAACACCACGGTGTTATCGGTAAATTCAATTACCATTTCACGTTCAAATCTAATTAAAGATTTAACTATCGCCTGGATTAAAAACTGGTGATACTCCATTCTCGATTATTTCAATCTAATTAAAGATTCATTAAAACTCCACTTAGTTTTAATCTTTAATTGGGTTAAAGAATCAGTGTCATTTAAAACACGGTTCACGATAATCCCAAAATCACCTTCCATTAATTATCGGGTTAAAGAACGAGTGTTATTTAAAACACTGTCCACGATAAACCCAAAAATCAATATCAATTCAATTCCAATTAAATATCATTTAATTAGTACACTTCATTAAATCTAAATAAAAGATTTAATCTTTTCTCAACTGGGTTCAAGAACAGTGTTAGTGAAGACACCATTCACGACAAACCCAAATCACATTTGATATTAAACACAAGGCTCTGAATAGAAAATATATCGGCTTATATTCAATATCAAATTCTACGACCAACAAATATCGTATTGGAAATAACGATATATATATATCTTTCAAATTTCCCTAACAACATCTGTATAATCACGAATTCCAACATCGAAATATTCCGAAGACAATTTCGATTCAAATCCCCTCTAATGCAATCATTGGAAATTCTGGTTATTTTTAAAACCCTTTTCAAATTCAATTTATTTATTTTAAAAATAAATAGAATTATAATTCTAGTTCAAAACTAGTTCATTTCGATAAAAATCTATTTTTATCTTTTCAAATATGGAGTTTTTCATCCCAATTCTTTCTAAATCATTTCTTATGATTTTACACAAATTATTATTATTTTTAATAATTTTATCAAGGCCCGTACAGTCGATTTCCATCAACGGCCATCGAACTGCACTTACAGCGACCTTTTTCAAATTTGATTTGGACATAATTCCAAATCCAACCGTTAGATTTCAAATTCCTAATATTCGTTAGAAAGCTCTTTTCGATACGAACCCAACGGTTCCGGTTTCAGGAGAATCCGATGGTCGGATCTCCCGTAATGTCCGTTTGAAATAAATGGTCGAAATTCGCGAACTGCCGCGGCGCGGCGCGTTCTATTCAGGCCATTATATTATATATATAATATATATAATATATATTAAGTCGATTTCTACTTAAAATGAATTATATAAATAGTTTTAAATTCGTTTCAAAAGCAATTTCGACTTCCATTTCAATTCAAATCAAAATTGAATACTTCTTTATAAATTCGTTTTAAAATTCATTTTTATTCAATTCAATTTGAATTCATTTCAATTTGTTTCCAATTCAATTCGAATTCGTTTTCAATTCAATTCGAATTCGTTTTCAATTCAATTCGAAATCGTTTTCAATTCAATTCGAAATCGTTTTATATTCAATTCATTTCGAAATCGTTATATATTCAATTCATTTCGAAATCGTTATATATTCAATTCATTTCGAAATCGTTATATATATCGTTCACGTCAAAATGGCGTCAATCTAACCAACACGGCTTCATATATTTCTATTTTCAAATATTCTATTCAACAAATGAATATTTATTTTTGTCAACACACGACTAATCTCAACGAATGAGTACTGTCCACGTGTGACAATTTTTGTTAAATTATTTCGTTCAACACATGACTAATCTCAATGGATGAGTACAGTCAACACATGAACCTTTATGTTATATTGATAAAGATGCAAATTTTATTATTAAAATATTTCGTTCAACACATGACTAATCTCAACGAATGAGTACAGTCAACCCATGAACTTTTATGTTATAATATTCTTTATTTTCTAAATTGGAATGAGGCCCAATCAATCTCCATATAAAATTAATTATATGGATTTTCATACATCACACGCATATAATAGCATTGAAAAATAATCAACCATCAACCAAAGTGCACTACACTGTACAAGCATCAAATATAGATATATAACGCTTATAACAGCCTGTCAATCAATCGATCGACATATTTAATCAATCAGGATGAGTGAACTTCAAATTTCATCCCAACACCCGTGTGGGGTTTCAAACAATCAAACACAGATTTTATTTGTGCAGTTGGGCGATGTGTGAAATTTATCGTCCCAATCAATGTCCTTCAAATCGGTGTACATAAACAAACCGTCTGGTTTGTAAATGAATATTTATTTATTCACATTCACTATATTCATATTCACGTTAAAAATTATATTTTTAACGATAAAACATTTTATTTCAACATATGAATTTCTATTCAGTTCATTCTTTAAATAAAATGATATTTTTATTTTCTAACTTATTTTAGAAAATTTCGGCGGCATAACGGCACGATACTAGAAACGGGACAAGGCCTAGCCTTATCTCCGGTCTAGTGAAGGCCCACGCCATTCACACATCAATCAAATCAATTTCATTTCACCAAACAATTCAATTCAAACCAATTAATCTAACCAACTACACAACCAAACAATTTAACAAACAAGCCATCCATGGTCTATGGATGACGGGTGTCGGGTGCTACTAAACACCGTCTGCATCCTAGTGTATATATATATATATATATATATATATAACTAGAAAAATTAAATTGAAAGGTGAGAAGTTCTCACCGATAGCTATCCAATCATCTTGACTCTTCTTTGATAGAAATCTTCAACTTTTCGTCTTTTGTCACTTTCGTTGCCCACACTCACTACATATATAAAAATCATATTTTTACTTCGATGTTCAATATATAAAAATCATATTTTTACTTCGATGTTCAATATATAAAAATCATATTTTTACTTCGATGTTCAATATATAAAAATCTAATTTTTACTTCGATGTTCAATATATAAAAATCATATTTTTACTTTGCTATTCAATATATAAAAATCGAATTTTTACTTTGCTATTCAATATATAAAAATCGAATTTTTACTTTTCTATTCAATATATAAAAATCGAATTTTTACTTCGATGTTCAATATATAAAAATCTAATTTTTTCTTTGCTACTATATAGATAAAAATTATATTTTTATCACGCTAAATTTTCATATAAAGATTTCGCCTTTTTACATATAAAGATCTCGCCTTTTTACTTATAAAGATCTCGCCTTTAATATGCCTATAATGTAAAAATTATATTTTACATCCTCTACATAGTAAAGATCATATTTTTAATACTTTAAAAATGTAAAAATCATATTTTTAAATAGCTATTATATATATATATATATCTGAATTTTTCTTTCCTATGCTAAAAGAAAATCGATTTTTTTTAATTTGATTTATAAAATCAGTTACATAATAATAAACAATAATTATAAAAAAACGAATTAAAAATAACGTATAAAAACTTACAGTGTTCCGTTCAGAGGGAGGGTGTTGCGCGAGCCAGCAGGGAGGAGGAAGAAGAAGGTGGAGGGAGGTGCGGTGGCCTAGGGCGTTGGGGGGAGAAGGTCGAGGCGCTGCTGGGGGGGCTTCGAGGTCGGCGAGGGGCGTGCGCGCCAGGCGATGGCGGAGGATCGGAGGTTGGGGGATCGGTTGGTGGCGGCGCCGATGGAGGAGGCCGCTCCGTCCTCTTCTCTTTTTTTTTTTTTTTTTTTGATTTCTGATTTAAATCGGGGGGGGGGGCCTGGTTAAGGAGAAGGGGAGAAAGATAATTTTTTTTTTATTAATTATTTTAATTGCATAAAGTTGACTTTTACATACGACCTCTAAACGAGGTCCACCGCCTGCCGTCCATAGCGTTTTACCCCCATTCCGAACACAATGGGATATGTATCGTAAGCTGATTCGATCGTTACAATCAGTTTCCGTTGAGTTTACATTTAAATCACTATATTGAATTTTAAACGTACATTTCAAATTACCGGGGTCACATACTAACTAGAAAAATTCCCGAAAAATATTTTCTAGCTTCGTATTGACGATACGGTCCTAACAAAACTAGTTTCATCGAATTCTGAGATCGTTGGAAAAATGGCCATTTTCCAGTCGATTAAAATCAACTGAACTGGTCAAACGCGTTTTCCTTTGCCACACTCACATATTGATTTGAAAAATCATGAAATTTGAAATCTAGCAATAATTTGACATCACGGATCCAACAAAAGTGGTTTCGTCGAAATACGAGGTCGTTTGCAAAATTTCCATTTTTAAGGGCCTGAATTCCATAGCGACTATTCAGAATTTTCAACTGGACATATCTTTTGATTCCCGCTATGAAATTTTGATTTTTCGGATTCGTTGGAAAGATATTATCAATTAGATTCAAATATTTTTGGTTTCACTAAAATCCGGATTGTTTTGCACCCGGTACATTCAATTGAAGTTTGAAATCGAATTATCGAACTACCGCGCCATTTTCAATTCTATTTATAATTATATATAAATATTTATATTCTAACGACGACGTACATAATATATACGTTCGAATTATATTCAAAATAAATTTCTCGTCGATTTTATTTAAAATAATTCATTTTAAATAATCAAAATTCGCTAAAATTGCCAAAATAAAAATTTTAAACTGGCCCAGATTTTCGGGTTGTTACAGTAAACTGTGACGAGAATCTTACTGTGCATGCGGTTTGGAATTGGTTTATAGGGATGATTCAGTGAATTATGTTGTATGTTTCTTTCTTTGCAATTTGGATATAGGAATTTTCTGCTTAGTGCTGCTGCTGTGATTCTCGTGTGACGTAGTATCTTCACCTCGATATGAATAATGTTGCAATAAGTATGCTTCATTTTTGTTTTTTTAATCAGTTTTTGTAAGTTCAAGGCTAGACATTTAAGAGTCTGTATTGCTTTTGTATTTTAAGTCGATGTAACTATTGTTTTTGTGAATAATAATTTTTTCACTTGCCTTTCAAAAATTTTTTTTATATGTTTTAAAGTTTATAGTTCAGTTTATATAAAAGTTAAAAAATATCATACTTAAACCGATTTTGTTAAAAAATTAGAATTGAATTTAACGACAAATAATGTACCGACACCGTTTTTCTTTAATGTTTAAAAATGGATTTAATAAGAGCAAATATCCCACTAATTTCATTATTCTTAAGAAAAATTGAAATTATTTTAATAGTAGAAAATACTACAGAAATTGATTTCGTAAACAGTTCAAAAATAAATATAATAACAAAAAATATTTCAATAAATTCGATTTTCAAAAAAGTTAAAATATAAATATGCAAGATCGAATATTATACCATATTCCCAATTTCTAAAAAAATAAGCAATGTTTATGGAGAAAAACTAATATTCTACAAGCTACGAATTTTGAAAAAGTTAAGAAATGAATATTTGAAGAATGAATATTCAATTCAAATAGTTTTTTTTTAAAATTCAAGAAATGAATATTCAAGAACAAATATCCTACTAAATTCATTTTTCTTTAAAAAAATAAAATAATTACAACAATAGAAAATACTGTAGTGAAATCGGTTTTGTAAACATTTTAGAAATAAATATAATAACAACAAATATTCTAATAAAATCGTTTTTTAAGAAATTAAAAAATAAATATACAAGATCAAATATTCTTCTAAAATAGATTAGACAAAAGACGGTGTGTAGAAGTGAAGTGAAGTGAAGTGTTGTCGGTATGGTTATTATGGTAATGGTTTACATTACCGTTTAGCAAATACCCTTTTTACTAGTAAGCTAAAATAATTACCGTTACTCATTGACTGGTATATCGATAAACTAGTAACCGTACACCGATAATGGTAAATTATAGTTTAATAACTTGATATATATTCGCACTGTAACGATGTCTTATTGTACACTTTCTCATATCTTTTAACAAAAGATTCATTGAGATAGACAAACAATGTATTAAACGTCATTTTACCTAAATTACTTAATTAAATTTAATCATTTTCTTGCTTCTAACCTTAAATACAACATATTATATGAACAATCATGTATTTAAAACCGATTGGTAAATTACCGTTATCACTAGTTTACAAAAAATGTTATCGATATTTTACCGTAGAAAATGATAAATTTACTGTTATCGTACCGATTATACTGATATTACACGAAAATGGTAACCAATTGTTTGGTAATGTTATTGGTAAATTTACCGTTACGATAACAGTCCTAGATGTCGAGATATGATAGAGTTGCAGTATGTAAAGCCTTTAATCCCAAAAAGCTTTACATTATTTTTTAGAATACAACAACAAGAATATACTCTTTGGATGCAACTAATGCGTAGAAGAGAAATGAAGTGAAGTGCTGTCAAAATTTCAGAGAAGTGTGGTATGTGAAGCCTTTAGCCTTAAAAGGCTTCACTATTTTTGGAGGCATGGTACGAGACCTTTGATTGGTCCCAAAAGACTTTAATGTATTTTAGATCGAAGTTATATGAAATCATTTTTAATTTCTGTTTTGTTTCGGTTTCGTATATTAATCAAGTTAATCATATATTTAAATTTACTAGAGATTTAAGAGCGGAACCCAATAAAAAGGAAAAACCATGCTTTGCATAGTAGTGGCTCTAGGTTCTTCCAACAACATCGGCGGAAACTGGTATGTACCATAAATTGTATTTATAAATAGTTTTAACATTGTTTAATTATATTTAATCATATTGATCGCATTGTTCATTTGTACAACTTCAGATGCCGACAATACATCTGGAGCATACGGTTGCCAAGGTTTTTACCCAGGCTCATGTCATCAAGTAGACCGACGAGAAGGGTACTTTCTCGTATACGTGGACGGACACTAAGTCCTAGCATGCGATGGTAAATATTCTCAACTTTTTCTATTTCACAATCGATAAATTTCAAATTGAACATCTAATGTGTGATTTCACAGTTTGTTGTCGTATGAGAAATACGAGGCGAAGGTCGCTCGAGTAGCGCAACCCCTAGGCTGTGACTGACCTTAGAATAGTGCAATTGTATATGAGACGTTATCATTGATCCGTCTACCCGAAATAGACGGTATGACTTCGGCAATACGGAGGTAAAGTGTTTTATTAACTAAATTATAATTTATATTTTATCCTGAATCATAAATTAAAACTCCTAAAACAACAAATTATAGGCAGCGACTGTCCAAACTGCTTGTATAAGATCCTAGCAGGAAGAGGAGATAACTTGGTGGAAGAGCAGACTAACTGCCATGCTTGATGTGGGGATCGTTGCATATCTATCCAAGTATGGGATAATGCTTGAGAATCGGGATGGATCAGGGGGGTGGTAAGGACGATGAGGATGACGACGACAAGTAGGTACTAGTGTTTTTTGTCGTTTTATAAATATAAACCTATGCTATTGGATTTTTTTTATGTATGCTCTTTTGGTGGATGCGAGTTATTGTGGATATTTTAGTTTTTACATGTGAATGAGGTATATTGGTTTTTATGTTATATATATATTATTGTATGGTATATTTAATTTGTTTGGTTTTTGAGATTTATATGTGTTGTGGAATTGAGTATATATGGATTGTTAATTTACTGGTTATGGATGTGCTGCGGAATTGAGCGTATATGAGTTGTGAAATGATTGAATACGAGTGCTGCGAGTATCGTGTGGTTGGAAGACAACAAGGAATCTGATTTGTAGATGAAAATTTTTCAGTTTTTCATTGGCTGATATTGGTTAGTGTTAGCTTATAGGTCATGCATGATGTTGGTTAGCGTCAGCTATTGTGGGTTTATGTTTCCAAGCTTGCCACGGTAAGTATTGACTGGTGTCGATTTATATTTTAAGGCTTGCTACGTGTCGGTTAATTACAGAAATGAAACAACCCACAAATTACCACGTATCTCCCAAAATCAACAGCAACCGACGCTAAAGTTGTTACAAAATAGTCGCTATTTTGTTTACATCGGGTAAACAACGTTTGTTTTTTATGTCGACCAGTGACTATTGACGTCGGTTAATGACGACTTTTAGCTGTTGCTATCAGCAGTCTTTTTTGTGGAAAATTTTATTGGTGGATCTCTTTTGTTTCATGAAGTTTAGCTTGAAAATCAACCAATTTAATTGAAGGATTTTGGCGATCTGCTGATGTTAATTATCTGTCAACAAAATTGTATTCATGCCATTGAGGCCCCTTCAATCTGATATGTTTCAACAGCATTTTATACAATGGCACTACAAACATATTTTCATGAGCAAACGTCTCTATGGTCACATTTAGGGACTTAAAGTTTGAATGACTATCTGACAACCGGTTCTGTTCGAGGCAATAAGACGTCTACTCCATTACAAATAAAATGGACGAATAGTTACCGTTCTGTCAAGCAAAAGACATTTTATATTATTACATTGGGTTGTACTATGGGCCTCGTAGCCCATCGCTTTTACCCATTGTTTTGATTTTGTTTTGGTGAATGCACTACAAGAAAAGAAGCATATAGCAGCGGCAATATCCGCTTCTAATCCGTCGCTAAATAGGCCTTAGCGACGGATTTCCTGCATAATGTTGTGGTCGGTAAAAACCATGACCGTATTTATGTCCGATTTTTGCGACGGAATTTAGCATGAATTTTCCGACAGTTTTCCATCATTTTACTAATTATATAATAAAAATAAAATTTTATTTATTAATTTAATTTTAATTTATATACCGACTATTTATCGACGGATACTTAATTTATAATAAATTATTATTTATAAAAGGCGTTGGTAAATCCTTACTAATTGCCAAGGGATTAGCGACGAAAATTAAATTAAGGTAAACTTAACCTTCCTTTTTTGTTGGTAATCTGCTGCTATTCCCCTTCTGATCCGCGCACACACACACACACACACACACACACACACACACACACATATATATATATATATATATATTTATACACACACACATAATTTGTGTTCCATTCAATACACAATCATAATGTAAATACAACACAATTAATATCAATACACACATCTCATAATCAACATATTATATTAATCACTCATCTCGTAATCAACATTCAATATTACATTTTTTTTCAAATAGAATATTTTCTAATCATATTCTACTCTCGTTAATTTACATATGTTATAACAAGAAAATCAATATCATCAATTCATTAAAACAAATCTACTGCTTCACTATTCACAACCTTCCTTCACCTCAAACTCACCTAAAACATATTGGGGATTTTTGCCACAAGGACAAAAAGAGCAAAAGGTTTGCTCAAAAGGACAAGTGCCAACATATTTGCCCAAAAGGACATTTTCTAGTGGAAATGGTGGAATTCAGGGGGCCCCTTGTTTTTCCACTTTACACTAAAAGTTGGCATTTTGAGAAATTTTTTTTGACTCTTGTCCTTTTGGGCAAACTTTTTGCTTTTTTTGTCCTTCACACAAGTTTCTTCTCCACAACTTCTTTCTTCATACTATGTATGCATTAAAATCTCCTTATTAGGATCACACAATTGTTTTTTAAACGTTCATGTATGTTTTATAAGTTAACATGAATAATATAAGGCTGATATGATAACTCACCTGGCCTCCACCTGTATCAGCTGAAGACCTAAGAGTATTAAAGTCGTGTGGTATTAATTAATAATTAGATAAAAGTAAGAGTAGAGATTCAAATTAATATTCAGAATGTGAGAAGGAAAGAATCTAAGATATCAGTGTCCACTTCGTACACATTACCTTACCTTTCTTTCACACTACAAATTTGACTTGTAACCCTTTTTTATTTTCCTCTTAATTTTTTTTTGTTTAGAAGACCAAGTAAATTGGACTGGAATACAACAAAGTATCTACACATACATCATTATTAGACCATCCCAGCAAAGAAATACATTACTTTCAACAGAGGTCGATGAGCCGAAATTTGAGTTCACGGTTGACTGACAATGTTAGTTTAGTGATCTTAACAGTCACTGATTTATCCGGTTTTATTAAGACTGCATAAGTACCTGACTCTAATAAAACCGGATAAATTGGAGCAAAGTTTATTCTCCACCGTGCTACACTACTACCTCAGTTGATGATAACATGAATAATATAAGGCTGATATGAAAACTCACCTGGCCTCCACCCGTATTAGCAACCATCTCCGCAACAAAATGCAGAAAGTCATCACTGCATCACTAAAGCAATCCTGAGCCAGCAATAAACAAACATGAGTAAAATAGCGGAAGATTTATTGAGCAGCAAAGTCTATAAGGGTTGATTCCAACAGAAAATCCTTGATCTATCCAAAACAGTGAAAAAAAATTTAAAAAAAAAATTCAAAATAGTTAGCTGTAAGATGATGCAAGATTTACCAGAATAATTCTTCCTGCTTTACCAAATAATATAATGGTTATCGAAAGCGGAATTTTGGGCAATCTAAGAGAAAAATGAAGAGGGGTGAAAATGTTGTAAAGCCTAAAAATAGAAATAAATTTAAGCATTACCACTAGTGCTGCTACGTGTTGGAATAAATCCATGAAGGTGTTATTTTGCCAGCTTTTGTTTTGTATACGATTGATGTCAGCAGAACTGGACGCTAACAGAAAATATTGGTTTACCTCTACCTTTAATGTTGTTCTCAATTTGGTAGCAAGACATAATGACCGTCAAACTAATCTATCGATTGATGTTTTGTGAAACTCATTGCATGGACGCATCATCTGGTGCTACACTTGGGTGCTTAATCTACTGCCCTTTCACGATGCCAGATTTACCAGCAGTAACGGTTATTGAGTTGACCATATGCTACCCAGTAGGACTATTTTGATCACATGCTAAATTCAAGTCAATGTATTTTTAATGTTGAATAACATAACCGTGCAATTTACTTCAATAGAACTAGGAATTCATCAAATCCAAGGTTTGCAATCATCGCGATCGCTACGGTGGAGGTCATTGTTTCCTTGCTTATAAGCTTCCTACAAAATATAACAATATGAATTGTAATATAAGCGATAAAGTTAAATTTGGTATCAATAGGAGTAGGAAAAATGTGTATGTACTTGTGCAGATATCTCTTAAGGAACTATACATTCAGTTTTTGATTTGGAAATCGTCTCCATATCGATTTGCATTGTACCGGGGTTGTCTGTATGTCTTTCAAAGATATCTAAACACGTGAAAATGACTCATGAATTTATAATTTAATTTTTAGAATATATACTTTGCAAAATATACGTATCCTCAGGAACTGATAGCAAAAGGATCAGTGTTGGATGTGATTCTCTTACTTTAGCATTGGGAGCATCGGCAAGTGCTGAATACGAGAATGTTTCAGTTCTATTTGAATTTTCTTCTATTTGAACTGCTGCAACTATGAATTTAAGTGTATGTAGAAATATAATGAAAAAAGCTATTCAAATTTCAAAGTAATATTTTTCCATGAATCAAATTAAATCTAAAATTTTATTGTACCAGAGCATGAGCTTCCGTTATGATTATTCAAACATTCTCCTTTCCTGCCCAAGCTGTTGGCAATGGACTTTTATCATGATTGAAAACTGTTGAAAATGTATAAATAAATTTAGGTTGACTGTTAATATGCATAAGAATCGAAAAAATAAAAGTGGAAGATGAATAAAGTAGTACCTTTTATTCATGCGCATCAAAACTTTGTCGGCTTCTTCTTTGCATATCTTTTTAGGTATACTCGTCTGATAATAGAAACCTGAAATCATCATCCCAGATTGTGCTTCATACAGCTCAAATCAAGCAAGCATATAAGGAACAAATGCAAAAGGTAATACAAATTAAATCTAAGGTAGAAATAAAATGAACATGCTATTTGCACTACACCAAAATTTGCACTTAAAATGGACATCTGCAGGAAATGAAAACCATAGACGAAATGGATGAGTAACATGTTCAGGAAAAAAATAAACATTCAATATGGGAATGAATATTCAAATCCAAATGATAAACCAAGCACAAATCCGATCAATTGTTTAAGGAGATGGAGAAATCTAATATACCGATAGTAATAAGATGTGAGATTGCTTTTCCATATGAAAAAGCAATACAATAAACATATGAACATAAAGCATGGCAATGTAGATTGCACAAATCTAATATAATAAGATTTGCTAATATAATAAACACAGATTGTGAAATATCTAATTTTTCTGGTTTCTGTGATTCCTACTGACTATGGTATGTTAAAACCTAGGAATCTATATAAAGCATAGCAATGTAGGTAAAAAAAGTATACTATCTGGATTCCATCAATTTATGTAATTAATTAGCAACCATATGAACAAGCTCTTCTAAAAACCAATTTAATATAAGAAATTCTAAGGTTGTAACAAAAATGTTTGTTGCACAAATAAATGATCGAAGTTTAAGCTCTTAGTGGAGGTGCTTTCTCCCAATCTTGAGGCAGTTCATCGGAAATGATACTTTTCAACACCGCTGCATCTTCGGGAAATTCGCATCCAAAAGAATGTTAAACATGACTTTCTGAAGACGTGTGGGAGGCGGCAGAGGTTCTTAGGTTTAAAGTTCAGGTTTGGGATTGGATGAACCTTCATGGTTGAATTGGCGAAATCCTAATTCAATTTAGGGTTACTGAGTAGATAATTTGGGGGAATTTGAAGGAGTACTCCGATTTTCGCCTAGTTGATTGGAAGAAGTATCAAAATTCAATCTTCCGGAGAGAAATTGCAATACGTGAGAAACGACGTTTTTGGAATCGGAGTTGAAGCTGAAAAGGGTAAAGCGAATTACAGAAGAAGCACGATAGGGCGATCCGAAACAGAAGCATGGGAGGTATTTTGTTCGTTGGATCTATCAACTTTGAATGGTGATGAATGGGATTGTTTCCCGTATGCAGATCTGTAATGTACCCTATTCAAATCTGGGTTTTCTCTTCCAACATTTTTTAACATTAAATATAATTATTAATTATCAAATACTATACAATAAAAATGACTTCTTAATTATTACCAATTAGTTATTCCAAACTTGATTTATAATTAGTTAACCAATTCTCTTTCAAACTTAACCTCGGGCAAATGATGACTATGTGAAACGAACAGAGATATTTTACTTATGTATCTTTTTTACATAGGTCAGTTATGTATCTATTCTGTATTTTTAGTTTTCTATATATTTTACATTTTCAATTTTGTATATGTTCTGTATTTTTAATTCAATATTTTCAATTCTATATATACAATTTTGCATTCAAAGTACAATTAAAGATAAATAATTTCATACAAATATCATACATTTTAAAAAAACGATATAAAATACTAAATAAGCAAAGATTATTTTGCTAATTATAAATAAGCAATGATTATAAGTTATTTATTATAGAATGTAAATTATTTTTTATTACAGAAAAATAATATAAAAATCTCTTGCAAATCTGTTGGAATTCTGCTGTAAAATAGCTTCGATAAATATCCGTCGGGATTCTGCCTGGATTTGTAGCGGAAAATAGTGATAGAAATTTTCCATCAGCAATTTGACGTAATTTGCAATGGTTTAGCGAGGGGTGACAGAAGACTACGGTAATAAATAAAAGAAAAAAAAGTTGAAAAAACAAAAAACTATCCCTTGCAGATCACATGGAAATCCGTCGCAGATTAGCGACGGAAATTTCCGTTTCTAAATATTTGACGCTAAATCAGTGTTTTCTTGTAGTGATGTTACATGGCAACCATATATATACATGTAACCTGCACAGTCTTTCATTATCAATAATACAATTTACTTTCTCTTACAAACAACAATTCACTTTTGTTCGATTATCAAATACAAAAATACAAGAAAATCAACATTTTATTAGAGACAAACTCGACCCATCTCTAAATTTCAGAGTTAATCATTTAGGGTAGATTCATCAGTCAGATTTCATCATTTGAATCTAACTCATCAAGGATCATTGTCGAACTTATTATTTGATATTTTTCTCCTGATTGATCAATCATAGTGTCATGCCTAGATAAACTGGCTGTAGCTGTGATCAACCATCAAGAGAAAGGTAAACACATCTAAATCCATCTCTACCGATTTTCTCTTGAAAAAGTTCACAATCAAGAAAAGAGCATCAAGAGAAGTATCAGAATCGACTTCACTGAAAACTTTGGAAGGAAAATTGATTTTCATCATTTAAAACCTTTCTACTGCTCAATTTCTGACTACAAATTTGATTCTTGAGCAATTCGATTCAAAGTAAAGTAGATCATAGCGTATTAACTTATTTTTCTTGGATAATATCCTCACTGTTGCTGCTGTAATGGCCAAAAGAAACTCTGCATCATCTTAAAACACAGGGGCCTCTTAAACATCATCTGCCGAACTATTAATCAAGACTGTAATAAGCCCTCAAAGCGAACTGATCAACGTTCATCTCGAAGAAAAGAACTATCTTCTTTGGAGATTGCAAGTTGAAACAACAATTCAGGGATATGGCTTAGAAGGGTATGTTCTTGGAACATTGCCAATCCCTCCAATGTTTGTAACTGATGCAACAAGAAATATTGTTAATAATGAAGATTACACAAAGTATCATAGGCAGGAAAGACTGATAGTGCCTGGTTACTATCATCTATAAGTCCAGCTATACTGCCTCAAGTGATAGGGTGTAAAAATGCCAATGAAATATGGTCAAAAGTTGAAAACTTTTCAATACACAATCTACAGCAAAGGCATTATTCTATAAGAGAAAACTTTAGAACTGTAAGAAAGAAAGTATGTGTATGAGTGAATACTTGGCAAAAGTCAAGAATATATGTAATATGTTGAAAGCAGCAGGAAGCAACATTGAAGAATCAGTACAGGTTCTGTGTCTTTTAAATGGTTTAGGTGACGAATATGAGGATGTAGTACCCATTATAACAACACAAAAAGTTAAACCACCACTTGAAGAAGTTCATCCAATGCTACTTTTTCATGAAGCAAGAATCGACAACAAAAAGTCAAGTGATACTGACTATTCACTCAATTATGCTGCTAACAATAGAGGGATAGGTCAAGGCAATTGCAAGAATGAAAATCCTACCCAAAGAGTAGGTTACCCCCCAAGAGGAAAAGGAAGGCATAGATGGAATAAATAACAACAAACCCAAGTGTCAAATTTGTGAAAGAGTTGGTAACACTACACTAAAGTGTTATTAAAGATTTTATAACAAATACAATGGAAATCAGGGAAATACCAGTCAAGGTGAAGGCAACCCTAATGCTAATATGGCACAAACTCGACAAGAATCATCAAATCAATCAAGTGGAAAATAGTGCAATCAAACAGAGAGTACTAGATCAGAATCAATACAGGATGACAATAGGTTTCTTAACTTAGGTGCAACTAATCACATGACTAACAATCTTGATAATCTCAATCTTGGAAATAAAGAATACAGAGGTAAACAATTAATAATCATGAGTGATGCTAAGTGTATTAGCATCTCTCATAGTAATGCAATTTTAAAAGGCAAGAAACAATTATTTCTGAATAAACTGCTCAGGGTAACCAAAATTAAGAAAAATTTGATGAATGTGTCTCAATTCTCTAAAGACAACAATGTTTACTTTCAGTTTTATCTAGCCACTGTGTTGTCAAATATATGATTGCTTCTGAAATTTTTTTGCAGGGTAATGAAGCAAATGGCTTATACAAGTTCAAACTTAATGATCAACATAATCCAGCAAAAGAAAAACACTGTCTGACATCGATCATTCAGGATGAAAATAGTAATAATATTGTTTTTTATCTATGGCATCATTGATTGGGTCACCCTAGTGTAAATGTAGTCAAAAATATTCTGAATAGCTACAATATTTCATATAAAGATGTTAACTTGCCATATATTTGTACTTCATGTCAAATGGGTAAACATCATAAATTTCCATTTGATAATTCAATGACTACTTACTTTAAGCCAATTGATTTAATTGCTACTGATCCGTGGGGTCCAGCACCTATTACTTTTGATTTTGGATACAAGTATTATATCTCCTTTATTGATGCTCACTCTAGATATACTTTGGTTTATTTCTTAAAATCTAAGTTTGATACATATGATACAGTAATAAAATTTATGAATATGATAGAAAACCAGTTAAATACTAGAGTGAAAATGATTCAGTCGGATGGTGGTACTGAGTATAAAACACTGATCAAATATTTGATAGTAAGGGAATAATTCATATATTAACATGTCCCTATACATCTGAGCAAAATGGCCTAGATGAAAGAAAGCATAGGCATGTTGTAGAAAGTGGCTTAACTTTATTAGCTCAACCATCATTACCATTGAAATTTTGGTCAGATTCATTTAATATTGTTGTGTACTTAATCAATAGAATGCCAACAAGGGTGTTAAATAACATTAGCCCTATTGAAGTTCTATATAAAGCTAAGCCAAATTATCTTGATCTTAAACTATTTGGATGCTTATGCTTTTCTTATATTAGATCATATAATGCAAACAAAGTAAATTTTAGATCAAAACCATGTACCTTTTTAGGTTATGTTGTAAAACAGAAGAGATATAGATGCATTGATGAGAATGGTAGAATTTTCATAAGCAGACATGTCACTTTTAATGAGAATATTTTTCCTCATGCTCATATTGATATCAAAACCACCAAGAAAGTAATAAAAGAAAAATCAAATATACCTATTATCCCACAGTATACTGAATTTCTTCAAATAACAAGTGATCAAATGGCTGCTGATGCTCGAGAAATAAAGATTAATGAGGATAACCAACTCAGCAATGACCACACTAAATCATCTAGCCACGCCAGTCTGCGACCTGAAAACGAAAATTATGAAAGTACAAGTTCAAACAGGCAACAAGTATCAAATGAAGACTCAATGGACTCACATGAAGACTCACCAGCCATTAAAGATAATTCAATGCAACCTGAACATCATACTCAATGACCACAAACTGCCGCTGGCCATCATATGATGATAAGAGAAAAAAGTGGAATATTTAAGCCAAAGGCTTATATGGTTGCTGAAATCAAAGAAGAGCCTCTCACTATCAACCAGGCTATTAAAAACAAAGAGTGGAAAACTGCCATGGATGAAGAATTCAATGCCCTCATCAGAAATCAAACTTGGAGTCCTGTACCTTAACCAAAATAACAAAAATTTAATTGGATGTAAGTGACTTACAGAGTTCAAAAGAACCCAGATGGCACTGTAAACAGATATAAAGAAAGATTGGTGGCTAAAGGTTTCACCATCAGAGTATGGGTTTGACTACAGTGAGACTTTCTCACCAGTAGTCAAACCAATAACAATTAGGTTAATATTCACCATTGCCCTCAAAAATCAGTGGAACATCCAACACTTAGATGTGAACAATGCATTCCTTAATGGAACGTTTAAAGAAGAGATTTACATGCAACAGCCTGAAGGATATATACAAGACTCCAACCTAGTTTGCAAGTTTAACATGACCATCTATGGTTTAAACAGGCACCCAGAGTTTGGTTTGACAAACTCAAATCAACTCTGAGTGCATTGGGTTACAGGCCCGCAAAATCCGATAAATTTTTATTTACTAAAATTACTCAAACATCTACTGTTTACATACTTGTTTATGTTGATGTAATAATTACAGGAAACAGTGATGTGGAGAGAGAAAACATTACCAAATACTTAAACAATGAGTTCTCAATTAAAGACCTGGGAAAAATTACTTATTTTCTAGGAATTAAAGCTCAGAGAAACTCAAAATCAGAAATGTTCTTGTGCCAAAAGAAGTATATAACAGAACTTCTTATGAAAACAGGCATGGTTGAGGTCAAATCTCAACCAACCCCTATGATATCTACTCAACACTACTTGAAAAGCAAGGGAGAAAACATAAATAATATTGTTTAAACAATACAGGAGTGTTGTGGGAGCATTACGATATGAAACCATAACAAGGCTTGACATATATCTTTCAGTGTTAACAAGGTATCTCAATTTTTGCAGGATCCTAAAGATGAACACTAGAGGGCAGTAAAAAGAATTTTGAGATACCTCAAAGGCACATTATACTATGGACTAACACTAGAAGGTGGAAATCAATCAAACATAACTGGATTCACAGACTCAGATTGGGCAGCAGACCAGATGACAGGAGATCTATCACAGGATATTGTGTCTATATTGGTAACAATCTTATATATGGAGTTCTAAAAAGAAATCTACAATATCAAAGTCTAGTGCTGAAGCCGAATATAGTAGTATTGCCAATGCAACAACAGAAATAATGTGGGTACAATCCATGTTCGCATAATTACAACTCAATAACACATCATAAGCAACTATTTGGCGTGACAATCAAAATTCTATCTATATGTCTGCAAACCCCATTCAACATGATTGAACTAAACATATAAAAATTGATATCTACTTTGTTCGAGATCAAGTAAAGGAAGGAAAGCTGCAAATTAATTATATACCTTCATATCACCAAAAGGCAGACATTCTTACGAAGGCGTTGTCATCGAAAAACTTTACCAGACTATGTGAAGAATTGAAGATTCATCACTGTCTAGCTTCAAAGTCAACTGCAAGTTCAATTGGGAACATTCAACAACGACCCGCCTCAGATCTCAAGTTAAAGCCACAACCCCAACAACGTTCTTTTCTAATTCACAGTAGCGAAGAGAAATTCGTTCATCGAAGTCAAATTTAGGGTTTCTGCTAACTCTACATTTGAAGGGTGCAAATAAAATGAATGAATAACTGTCGTTCTCTTAGAAAAAAGACATTTTATATTATTTCATTGGGCTGTATTAAGGGCCTTGTAGCCCATCGCTTTTACCCATTGTTTTAATTCTATTTTGCCGAACGTTACATGGCAACAATATATATATATATATATACTCACACACACACACACATATGTAACTTGTATAGTCTTTAATTATCAATAATACAATTTACTTTCTCTTCCAAACAACAATTCACTTCTGTTCGATTATCAAATATAAAAATACAGGAAAATTAATAGTTACCATACAGATTCTAACGAAAATGCCGAGTGTAGCGGTGATATTCGGTTCAAACCGAATTAACCGACCAAACCGGTTCATTTCGGTCCGTTCGGTTCAGTTTTAAAACTAAATCGGTTCTAATTCGGTTTGTAAAAAATACATTTTTTTATTATCGGTTTAACCGAATAAACCAAACTTTTAATTTATTATCTAATTTTATGTTGTTGTAGTACCTTAAATAATTATTTTAATGATAGTATACAAAGGCATGTGTTGCAAATATGTCAAAATTTTATTATAAACATAAAATTTACTATATAAAATTAATCCAAACATGAATTTATGTTTTACTTCGAGTGAATTCATCATTTAAGTAATAACACATTATTCTAGTTCGATTAAATTTGTTACCGATCGATTTAACCGAAATTAGTTTGGTTCGGTTCGGTTTGAAAAAAATTTGATTCCAATTCGATTTGAGTTTTTTTAGCTTCAAACCAACCGAACTGACAGAACGCTCATCCCTAGCCTAGCCAAGTGTTAGATCTTCATCTACTAAACTGGTCATGTGATTCACCTACTGTATGCGCTAGAGCATGCTGCGTGTTTTCTCCAAGTTCACATTCAATTTTGGTTCTCTCCTTTTCAACACACACAAATATGGTTCCACTACACCATTCTCAAATACACTAATAAAACATATGCGTTACTGTATTCAATTTTGTATTATTACATAGGTCGGGCTTTCAGCCTAATATCCATCCGCATTGTTTTGTGGCTATATCATTATAAATAGCCAACGTTATGTACATTCTTATTATTCGTTGATTACAATAAAGAATTACACAAGCATTTCTATTCAAATTTCCTCTATGGTATCAGAGCGTCTAGCCTAGCGGTACAAATTTAAGATTACAAATACATATTCGAAAGAGAGTGTATTTGAGTTGATTCTCCTTAGATAATCTTCATCACTGGAGATTATACCCCTCTCCGATCTGTATCAGTTCCTAATAGTCATATCTGATCTAGTATTGCCTCGCCAAGAGGTAGAATCCGAGTGTTTTCATCATTTTCCATGATCTTGGCTGCAATTCCAGCCATTTGACATCAGAGTCATCATTTGGCATGAGATCTGGTTGCACAAATCACCATTTCTGGTGACCTTGTCGTCCTAGAATCTTTTTTCCTTTTGTTGCACAGCCTCTCTGCTTGAGATCTGGTTGTAGAAACCACTTAGCAGTGTTTTTTTCCATCCAAGAATATCCTAATCATTCAAGAAAGCCTTTCCTGCGGCATTTCTTGTCCACCAAATGGTTGGAACTAATGAAGCAACACTCAACTCAGCCAATTCAGGCACCAATCCACCAACCATACCTCCATCAAGCATACCTCCATCGCCAAGCTTCCAATTGATAAAACCCAAAAGCCACATAATCACCATTCCATTAGATGAGGATAATTACATGCTTTGGAAATTTCAAGTGGAAGCAGCATTAAGAGGATATGGGCTTCTTGATTTCATCAAAGGGATAGTGTTAATCCCACATGTAATGATTCACGACAAGGATGGAAACTTAGTCAGTAATGAAGATTACTTGAGATTTCTAAAGCAAGATAGTCTTTTTGTATTATGGTTAATATCATCCATAAGTGCAAACATGTTATCGCAAGTGATAGGATGCAATACATCTTTTGCAATGTGAAATACTATTGAACAAATTTTCAGTGCACAATCAGCAACAAGAGTTATGTTATACAGGAGACAGTTGCAATGCATAAGAAAAGATGAGATGTCCATGAATGACTACCTAACCAAGGTAAATACTCTATATGACAAGTTAAACTCTACTGGACATGTGATTAGTGAAAGTTAACAAGTCCTCTACATTACTGGAGGATTATATGAAGATTATGAATTGATAGTCACATTTATTGCTTCATAAAAGACTGTACCTGATTTGCAATATGTGTATTCATCTCTTCTTGCACATGAAGGAAGAGTTGAACAGAAAAGATCACCTCAGTCCGAATTTTTTATCAACTATGCCTCCACAGCAAGAAATAAAGGTTAGCAAAAATGAAATACTGGTCAAAATAGCAAACAAGAAAATCAGTTTTTCAGAGGTAATGCGGGCCAAAGAGGTAGAGGCAGAGGAGGAAGATTCAATAACAATAACAGGGTGAATCAGATTTGTGAAAAATTCGGACATGTTGCAAGTAGGTGTTATTTCAGTTTTAACACTGAATATAATGTGAATCAGCAGAACCAGGGAAATCAGAGAGCACCAAATGTTAATGTAACTCAAATGGAGAAACAAAGAACAAATGCTGAAGGGTCAAGAATGCAGACACAAGGTTCAATTAATGATGACTCCAACAAATCAGATGATATAAATCTTGATGATTGGTACCCAGATTTTGGAGCAACAAATCATGTCACTAACAATCTACAGAATCTAAACTTGGGAAACAAAAGCTATTCAGGTACATGTTCTGTTTCAATGGGTAATGGTGAAATTGTTAGTATATAACATATAGGATGTGGTTACATTAATGGAAAAAGGGAACTCTATTTAAACAATTTACTTAGAGTGCCTAAGATTAAGAAAAACTTAATCAGTGTATCACAATTTGCTAATGATAACCATGTATACTTTGAGTTTCACCCAAACTACTGCCTTGTTAGAGATTTACTGAATAAAAACATATTACTACAGGGTAGTTTGGATAAAGGGTTGTACAAATTCAAGAACTTGAAGTCAAGACATGTCACTGATAATGGAAATCATTGCTATAATGTTGAATCTATTACTGATAATAATGACATGTATAAAACTTTTGATGAATGACATTGTAAATTGGGACACCTAAATATTAAAACTGTTAAACATGTCATGAATGAAAATAAAATTGATTGCAAGTGTGTACCTGATAATTATATATGCAAATATTTCCAAATTAGCAAAAGCCACAAACTGCCCTTCACTGGGTCTGATACAAAATATAGCAGACCACTTGAACTCATTGCTGCAGACCTATGGGGTCCCTCTCCAGTAAAAACAGATCATGGATACAGGTATTATCTTTCCTTTGTTGATGCATTTACTTGGTATACTTGGATATATCTACTTAACAATAGATCAGATGCATATAATATAACAATACAGTTTGTGACTCTTGTTGGAAAACAAACAAACTACACAGTTCAAATTATGCAAACAGATGGTGGAGAAGAATTCATGCCACTGAAGAAATTCTTTGATAATAAAGGCATATTACATAGAATAACCTGTCCACATACATCAGAACAAAATGAGCTTGTTGAGAGAAATCATAGGCACATTGTTGAAACTGGGCTCACATTGATATCACAATTCTTAGTACCACTAAGATTTTGGTCAGAGACTTTTATGACATCAGTGTATTTAATTAATAGAATGCCCACTAAAATTTTGAAATATAAAAGCCCATACGAAATGATGCATGGTGTAATGCCAGATTATTCTAGGTTGAAAACTTTTGGTTGCCTATGTTTTCCATGTCTCGGACCTTACAATAAGCATAAATTGAGTTTAAGATCAAGCCCATGTACATTTCTGGGTTATGCAGAAAACCAGAAAGGGTATAAGTGCTTGAATGATAATGGGAGGTTATATATTTCAAGGCATGTTGTGTTTGATGAACATAAATTTCCTTTTGCAGAGAAAGATATTAAAACCACTAAAAGGATTGTTAACACTGACAGGTACATTATAGCACCACCAAAATTAATAGAAGACACGATGTGCAATAACAAACAACAAATGTATAATGATGAAAAAGATGGAGAAAGTGTGCCTAGTACCAGGTCCAGCTACAGTCCAGAAAAATATATAATTGGAGAAGGTGATATTAACTACAATACTGATGGAAATGAAAGCACTGATGTGGAAGCAGCTAATGGCAACAGCAATACCACAACAAATTCAAGCAGTGAAGATGAACAACATAATCAAAACAGACATCACATGATGACAAGAGCCAAGCATGGTATATTCAAGCCTAAAATATATGCTACAATTATGGATGGCAAAGAACCCATCAACTTCAATGAAGCAGTAAAGTGTCAAAAATAGAAAAATGCTATGGATGAGGAATATTCAGCTTTAATCAAAAACAAAACTTGGAGCCTGTTTATCGCACCAAGTCATAAAAACATTATATGGTGCAAATGGACCTACAGATTGAAAAAGGCAGCAGATGGTAGCATACAAAAACACAAAGTCAGATTGGTGGCCAAGGGGTACACACAGGAATGTGGTTTTGATTTCAAAGAGACCTTTTCCCCATGTGGTCAAACACACTACAATAAGAATAATTATCTGTATTGCCCTACATAAACATTGGTGCATAAGACAACTTGATATTTGCAACGCATTTTTAAATGGAGAACTACAAGAAGATGTATATATGGAGCAGCTAGATGGTTATAAAATTTCTCAAAATATGAATCTTGTTTGCAAGCTAAACAAGGCTATTTATGGGTTGAAGCAAGCATCAAGAGTCTGGTATGACAAACTTAAAGACACATTTATGAAACTGGGGTTCATTACAACCAAGTCAGACAACTCACTGCATATCAAAAGAAATGGGACTAATGTCACATTTATACTTGTATATGTTGATGACATTTTAATTACTGGAAGCAATCAAAAAGAGATCAACAAAATAGTGCAATACTTGAATCAAACTTTCTCCATCAAGGACTTGGGAAACTTAAATTACTTCTTGGGAATACAAGTTATTTGGATTCTAAAAATGAGATTATGCTATCTCAAAGCAAGTACATTTCTGAATTACTTGTTCGAGCCAAAATGGATAAAGCTAAACCAATGCCAACCCCTATGACCAGTAATCTAAAGCTATCTTAACACAACGGGGAAGCAATTCAGAACGTCAAGAAATACAGAGGCATAGTGGGTGCACTGCAATACTTAACTATTACCAGACCTGACATTTGCTACAACGTGAATAAGGTGTGTCAATTCATGCAATCACCTCTTAATGAACATTGGATTGCCGTTAAGAGGATTCTACCACCTAAATGGAATTATCAACCACGGAATCAAATTGACAGCAAGTAAAGAGTTAAATATTCAAGCTTACAGTGATTCAGATTTGGCGTCAGATCCAGATGACCGCAGATCGACATCTGGATATTGTGTGTTCATGGGGTCTAATCCAATCTCTTGGTGCTCGAAGAAGCAGCCAACTATCTCTTGTTCGAGCACTGGAGCGGAGTATCGATCACTGGCGAGCACCACGGCATAAGTTATGTGGATAAATTCACTACTCGGAGAGCTAGGGTTTCTTCCCAGCAAGAGACCGGTGGTCTGGTATGACAATTTGAGCACGGTATCGCTTTCAGCCAACCCAATTCAACATGCTCGCACGAAACATATTGAAATCGATTTGTATTTCATACGAGAGCAAACCACCTTGGAAAATTGGACGTAAATCATGTTCCTGCTCAATTCCAGAAAGCAGATGCTCTTACAAAGCCACTATCAGTGAAGAACTTTGTGAAATTTAGAGATGAAATGAAGATTGAAGACAGAGGCGGCGCAAAAGGGAGAGAGCGAACCCTAGATAAAATTGAGGGTGACTAATAAAACATATGTGTTACTCTATTCACTTTTGTATTATTACATAGGCTGGGCTTTCAGCCCAATATCCGTCCGCATTGTTTTGTTGCGCACCAATTGTTCTGTCGCAAATTGAGTGTCCTTCCATGTCCCACTCAATCAGAGCCCCCTGATTTCCACCTTTTGCACTTAAACCCCTGAATTGTTGGGGGACTTAAATGCAAAACAGCGAAAATCAGAGGATCTGATTGGAGGGAGAAGAGGGACAGAAGAATTAGTCTCGTTTTGTTGGCTATGTATTATAAATAGTCAACGTTATGTACATTCTTATCATCCGTTGATTACAATAAAGAATTACACAAGCATTTCTATTCAAATTTCCTTTATACACCATATCCATATTAATTCATTTTGTTTCTCTTAACATATTCAGATTAATATCCCAAACAAATGTTTTAGTGGTTGGCATCAAATAAACATATAAAAAATGCTGGAAAGTTTCAAAATAACTTATTTTCTTCAGATATAATGTTCATTGAGCAGATTAATTGAACAAAAGAAAGCTTCATTTGATTTTGATTTGTGCAACTCTAGAATCTGTGGAGACGTTAATGGACTGCACCAAAAAGAAAATAGTCAATCTTTTACGCCCACACCATCCCCACACACATATGCAGGAAGACAATTCCTTAGATTGACATAAAATTTTGTCATATATTTTACCTAATACGTTGATTAATGTAAATTACATAATAAATGTTAATGTTGTCTATCTCTATTTCTTTGTTTTCCATACATTTCAAATCCTTAAAATAACAATACATAAAATCGCAGAATAGTAAGGTGAAATGTGAAGTGAAATGTTGACATAGGACATCAAAAATATCAACAATTCAGCATTAGGATTATTACGTAGTAGCAGTAATGCTCCCAGGTAACAATATCAGATGCAGTAATCCAAGAAAATTATATTATTATAAGTTAACTAATGAAGGTGTATGTGAACGCATTTATGCGTTGAAATAGATGAGAACAATGCACGAAACCAGACTATGTAACACATATTCATACTGTAATCAACAGATCTAGTTTTGAATAAGCATTTTGACATGGATGAGAATATCGGAAACCGACTTTAATAAAAAAAACACTAATGCAATGTTCAAGTCAAAGCAAACATTTACAAATTAGCAAGAATCTAAATGGTGTACACTCAGCATATTCTTCAGTATAAAATACAGCAGTTGTTGCACTAGCATGTGAATTAGGATTTAAATTAATTTAGCAGATGAGAAACCGAGGCAATGAAATTCCAGGACGAGTGAAATTTGTAGGCTTGACCCAAACTAGAGAAAAATAAAATAAAAATCAAGCTATATTTCATATGGTGGAAGGCTCTATATATCTGTTTGGTACTGACGGTCACTGTTGACAACTAAAAGATATAATAATCTAGTATAAAACTTCATAAGCATAGGAGGAGACATGAGCAAATTATTTCATAGAAAAAAACTTAGCCAACTGTGCCAAGCACATTAATTAATAAGTAGAGAAGTGGACTTGAATTTATGTTTGAAAGACAAGCACATGGCTATCTCTTTCACTCCATTGCGTATGTTAAATGCTTAATTAACATATACCAATTAAAGAATGATGTTGTGGAGAACGCAAGTTTAATGTACAGCTAAAACTAGAAACAATTTCATACGTGTATAATTTGAGTATCAAAGTACAAAGAATAAGCATATATATTCAATTTTTGGTGATGTTCAATATAAAAATATTGTACAAGCAAAACATTCGTGGCAGTACAATATGCATTAATGCTACAACAGTGATTACTTTAGGAAAAACAGAACAAAATTCGTTCACTTATTACTGAGGTAGGAAAAACATGCAGCTTTGCAAATCTGAATATGGAATATTAAAGCATCGTATCAAAGCAATAGCTAGGTACAGCAAAAGGTATATAAATCAATTTCAAAGAGATACAGCCATAAATATTCGAAGTATCTCGCATAGTTGCAGGAGGGATAGGATAATGTGCTTACTATTCAACGCTATTATCACATGACCATGCAACAATATTCCACGTTCCTTCTCTTCAAAGAAATAATACGGCTCTTTGGGTAGTTTGGTTGGGAATGAATAACATTGGTACTGAGGCCATGTTTTTCATGCTCTGAATCAAGATGGTAGATCTATCTAAACCACTAAGTCATGACATGAGCTCTAAGTTATGAGCTAAACATTGCCATAACAGACAAGAAATGCATAAAACTATCAATATTGAGGAAAGTTTAGGTTGTTTCTTAATAAAAATGAACAATCATAAAAGAATGGTACAATTTGGAACAGTTTTTGATCCGTTCAAACCATTATAGAAAACAATGAACAGCGTAATGTTAGATTTGTTTTCCCATATGGCCACACAATAATTAGATTTGAGAAAAGATAAGAAGGAAAGAAAAATAATAACAAATAAATTTCTTTAAATGGAACTTCCATCAATTCCACCAAAAAAGGCTATAGAAGAAAGCCTTATATTTGAGAAGAAATCTCAAGCGTCAGACCCTAAACTTAATTAATTCTCCTTCACAAATAACCAATGAATCTTATACATACCTATTTATAATGATATTAACAAAATATTTTTAAGTTATTGGATACTTTTGTAGATCTTTCTTATTGTCTTCTCTTTAAAACAATAAAAATAAGCAATTGTTTACTCTTCAAAATCTGTAATATAGGTAAGCACATTTTAGTCACAATGCCACATAGAATTAATTTCTTCAAAATTTACCAAAGTATGAAATACTATATCACCAAAATCTAACAATTTCCACATTTACCATAAACGTCATTCAAGCTTTGCCTTTTACCATAAACGTCATTCAAGCTTTGCCTTGAACCTCAAACTCCAAATAATCTCCAATATTATCACTCAAAGGACCATCCTATTCTTTTGATACTTAAATCCTTAAAAGTGCACTGCTAGAGTTTCTGGACAGTGTATGGTGACCATTTACATAGGAAATAACTAAAACTAGACAGACCCTGTCATATATCTCATAGCACATCTAATAAAATATAATAGTAAAACATGCTGATATAAAATAGACGAGACGTTAAATAGCTGAAATAAATCCAAGAAATCAGAGTAATAGATACAAAACAACAAACTACAATGTCACAGAGTTATATAGAAGAAATAACTCAAACAAAAACTGTCTCTAGAGCAAAATGATAAAGATACTACTGAGCCTTATGGCAGTGAACAACGAAAAGAGATAGAGTACGTATAAATAATACGTGGATAGCCTGCCTTTTGTCCCGATCATCTACTTGTGCTCGCTCCTAACCTGCCTTTTGTCTGCTCAAGTGAGAGCACTCAGAGTAAAAAGAAGCAAAAAATAAAAATCTAGATTAGATAAAGTCTAGTATAAGCGATAAAATCTCAAATGTAGAAATAGGTAGAACACACAGTATGGTAAACCATATTTGACATGTTCCTTCATCCAAAGAGTAAGCACATAAAAGTATATACTATTCTAATAGAATCAGTTATATAAGTGCATACATCTGAGCACTGGGGGCGGGGGGAGGGGGGAGGAGGGGGGGTCCAAATGTCTGCATCTACAATATCTACATCTGTGTCAATGCTATATAAATCTAATGACATTCCCAAGGATGACGAATGACTAAACAAACATAACAAAGATCATTCATTCTTGGAGCGGGCGTGGTTCGGTCTGGTGTGGTTTGGATTCCGAACCATTTCCGCACCACATCAAATGGTTGATCAAAAATACAAACTATTATACTAACTATTCTAATGGTTTTGTTTCAGTTCGGTCTTGTTGTAATGCGGCTTGGTTTTGGTTCGGTCCGGTTTGAACCCGTATTAAATATAAAATAAGAGATTTACTTCCATCAACAACCAATTTACGATTGTGTGGCGTGTTGCCACATAAAGGTTAAAATACACAGTGTTATCCTTAATTGAAAGAGTAGTTTTTAATTGTAAGAATACTTCAATTTTGCGTTCAATAAAAAGTGAAATTGTTTTAGCACATTAACCAAACATAAATATTAATTAATGCATAAACATAAAGTAAAATAACTCAAGTAAGATTACACTGAAACCATAAAATTTTCCTTCATGATTACAATTATTATTAATTTAACAACAACACACGTTGAAAGAAGCATATATATATATATCGGTAAAATAAAAAATTAGATAAGAATTAGTCATATTTTTAGCATAGATCACTTGTGCGAGAACTCGGTTCAGTTAAGTTTAATATGGTTGGGTCAACAATTCAAACCGCAACCAAAACGTATCATTATGAGTCGATTCAGTATGGGGAATTTGCTTTAAAGAGAGGTTTCGATCTGGTTTTTTGCACCGTTTTTGCTTTCAGGTCTGGGCGGTTTCCATGTTACGGTATGGTTTATGCCCACCCCTAATCTATCCTCACATTAATACACTTAATGCATTGGATATGTAGTATGTTTAGTGAGACGACCCGAACTTCCCCGTGAAGGAAAGCACGGATAGAATTGAGTACAAGACAAAATAGGACGCATACGGAAGAACATTTCATTGTTATTACAACAATTCCATCAGATACGAGAATATACAGAGTATAAATGAATAAATTACATTCGACAATTATCAGAGAGTACAATAAATTACATAGCAGCGGAAAAATATACAAAAACACAACTAGAAGTGATACACGGATACAGAGCTTTCCGAGCATCGTTCCAGCTGTAAATCAGGACCCTGTGAATATAAATCTGCAAAACCAAAACTACTAGCTGCCCGTGCGGAAAATAGGGGCACCCAGAGTTTAGGTTAAAACAATAAACTCCAGGTCAGTCATGTGACTGGTGTGAGAACTAAAACAGTTATAATTCTTTATTTTAAAGTTCGGTAAATCAAGGGACCACGCCGTATAACACGGAACGGGTTTCCTCCCAAGAATACCAGTGCATAAAACAAACAGCGCAATGCTAAATAAAGAAGAATGAAGCTGTTATAAGACCCAGGTCCCATCACACAATGCAACGCAAGCCGGAGGATAGGGTTTTCCCTTATAACAGCCAAAGCATGCTTGATACGTTTAAAACACATTATTTGATACTACAATAAGTGTATAGTGTCAAAACAATTTCAATCATAAATATCAATCATAGACGGCATGGGTACCATATATCATGTCGCCATACTAGTTCTACAATTAAAACCGCAATATCACGTATTGGAAATTGGATTTCCGTCATGAGCCGAGGCAAGGGGCAAGCTCCTCTCCGCGTTCGAGACACTCTAGCAAATGTCCCAGGACCCCACTATGATCCTTTGGAACCTCCAAGGCCGGTCCTCTCTTACTTTTGAGGATTGGCAATTCCTGAACACACGTTTCCCGGTCCTTACAGACCTATATCCGAGGCGCCTCGTATCCAACAACCACACAGGTGAAAAGTATATAAATGTCAGGGCTGGTAGGTCACTGACACCACCCTAGCTAGAAAGAAACGTCGTGCACTCCTTGGGTCCGTATCCCGTTTTTGACTCATACCGAGGTGTGAGGCTCGCGAATTCACGTTATACACAAAGCTATGCCACACAGGCCGTGCTTTGATCATCAACCACAAGACTTTGCTTTTCAACAGAAGCCTTGATCAATTGCCACTTACGCATGCCACACAGGCAATTCACTCCATGCGCTTGATATCCATCAATATATAACCCCTGAGCTCGTACGTCTCAGAGAAGGGCGTTAAGCAAGAGAATAAATTCTCCGCCGCCAAACAGATATATATTTAATAGAGATCAATCACACGGACTAAAATCCAATGTCAGACACACAGTCCATTTACTAGTCCGTTCTGGGTCTGAACGAAACCGGAGGCACTTTCCTCGCATATCCATCGATCTCCAAGTACGTCTGGACGATCACCGACTGTTTCCCTCATCTTGGGTGTACAGCCCAATCAAGATCATCAGTAATCACCCAAACGATGTGAAGACTTCCGGTCTTCAACCACCGTCTTCATCTTCGACATCTCGTCGAATCGGTTATTCAGAATGGGTATAAACCCGGCCTTTCTGAATAACCCACGTATATAATAAACGAATGTTACACAAACACAACAAACGCCTCATTCCAATTCAGAATATTCTTTTATTCACAATATCACATTCTTAGGGAAAGGTTCCCATTAATTTTATCCAAGATAAATTCTTCTAAATTTATTCTTTAATCCTCCTTTGGATATCATTTCAACTAGTCGGGATTAACGAGCCACACCGAAGTAATTATTTAGTTTATTTCCCAATCCCAACCTATATCCCATGGAGAAAACTGGTAATACTCCACATCTAACACCACTGTGTTATCGGTAAAATTAATTACCATTTCACGTTCAAATCTAATTAAAGATTTAACTATCGCTTTGGAGCAAAACTGGTGGTACTCCACTCTCGATCACTTTTCAAATTTGATAATTAAAATTATCAATTCACATTTTAATCTAATTAAAGATTCATTAAAACTCCACTTAGTTTTAATCTTCACAAAAAAAATCAATATTCTGCCTTTAACTGGGTTAAAGAACCAATGTCATCAAAAACACGATTCACGACAAACCAACTCACATTTGATATTAAATACAAGGCTCTGAATAGAAAATATATCGGCTTATATTCAATATCAAATTCTGAAACCAACAAATATCGTATTGGAAATAACGATATAAAATATCTTTCAAATCCCCATAACAATATTTGTATAGTCACGAAATCCAACATCGAAATATCCCGAAGATAATTGCGATTCAGCTCCAGTCCAATCCACGTATTGGAAATTATCGATTATTTTCAAAATCACTTTCAAATTCAATTTATTTATTTTAAAAATAAATTGATTTCAATTCTAGTTCAAAACTAGTTCATTTCGATAAAAATCTATTTTTATCCTTTCAAATGTGGAATTTTCCAGCTCAAATCTTTCCAATTCACCTATTATAATTTAACACAAATTATAGATATTTTTAATAATTTTATCAAGGCCCGTACAGTCGATTTCCAACAACGGCCATCGAACTGCACTTACAGCGACCTTTTTCGAATTTGATTTGGACATAATTCCAAATCCAACCGTTAGATTTCAAATTTCTAATATTCATTGGAAAGCTCTTTTCGATACGAACCCAACGGTTCCGGTTTTAGGAGAATCCGACGGTCGGATCTCCCGCAATGTCCGTTTGAAATAAACGGTCGAAATTCACGAACTGCCGCGGCGCGGCGCGTTCTATTCAGGCCATTATATTATATATATAATATATATAATATATATTTCGTCGATTTCCTTTTTAAAACGAATTTTATAAATCGTTTTAACTTCGTTTCAAAACCATTTCAACACTATTTCCATTCAAAGCCAAAATTGAATTTTTCTTTATAAATTCGTTTTAAAATTCATTTCTATTCAATTCAAATTTTAATTCGATTTGAATTCATTTCAATTCACTTTCAATTCAATTTGAATTCGTTTTCAATTCATTTCGAAATCGTTTTCAATTCAATTCATTTCGAAATCGTTTTCAATTCATTTCATTTCGAAATCGTTTTCAATTCATTTCGAAATCGTTTTCAATTTAATTCATTTCGAAATAGTTTTCAATTCAATTCATTTCGAAATAGTTTTCAATTCATTTCGAAATCGTTTTCAAATCGATATAAATATCGTTCACGTCAAAATAGCGCATCTCTAATCCACACGGCTTTATATATTTCAAAAACTTCTATTCAATTCAACACATGAATTTTCTTTCAACACACGACTAATCTCAACACATGAGTACTGTCAACACATCACTATTTTTGTTATGTGAAATATTTTATAAAACTATGGTATCTATCGTTTGATTTTAATTAGACTTCTACTGGGAAGTAGTTCTAATTTTAAATGTGATAAAGATGTAATTTTGATTATATAAAATATTTCACTCAACACATGCACATCGTCAACACATGACTATTTTTATATTCAACACATGAATTTTCTTTTATAATATTCATTATTTTCCCGATTGGAATGAGGCCCAATCAATCACCATATAACGTTAATTATATGGATTCCATACAACACATGTACATAATAGCTTTGAAAAATAATCAATCATCAACCAAAGTGCACTACACTGTATAAGCACCAAATATAAATAATTGACGCTTACACAGTCTGTCAATCGACCGATCGACATATTCAATAAATCAGGATGAGTGAACATCAAATTTCATCCCAACACCCGTGTGGGGTTTCAAACATTCAAACACAGATTTTATTTGTGCAGTTGGGCGATGTGTAAAACTTATCGACCCAATCAATATCAGTCAAATCAGTGTATATAAACAAATCGGCCGATTTGTTTATAAATATTTATTTATTCACTTTCACGTTAAAAATTATATTTTTAACGATAAAACAATTTATTTCAACACATGAATTTCTATTCATTTCATTTACACAATAAAAATGATATTTTTATTTTTCTAACATATTTTTGAAAATTTTGGCGGCATAACGGCACGATACTAGAAACGGGACGAGGCTTAGCCTTATCCCCGGTCTAGTGAAGGCCCACGCCATTCACACATCAATCAAATCACTTTCGTTATGCAAACCACAAAATTTGGAGTAAGAGTCTAACCTAGTCTTACTCCTTCGCCTTATAACGGCGCACGTCTAATCCTAACCAATTTATCGATTCGATTTTTCACACCACAAACCACATTCAAACCAATATCTCAATCAATCACCAAACATCCAAACAAACAAGTCCATGGTATGTGGACGGGTGTCGGGTGCTTCTAATAAGCACCGTCTGCATCCTAGTATATATATATATATCTAGAAAAAGAGAATTAAGAGTGAGAAGTTCTCACCGATAGCTATCCAACTTCACGACACTCCTATTGTAGAGATCTTCGTCGTTCTCGCCTTTTCTTCCATCTTCGTTGCCCGTAGTCACTATATATATAAAAATCACACATTTTTATATTTCGATATCTTTAAAATAAAAATCACATTTTTATTTATTCACTTTCAATTTAAAAGTCATATTTTTATAATTACTTCATATATTTAAAAATCGAATTTTTACTTTGCTATTCAATATATAAAAATCATATTTTTATCACGCTATTTTCTATATAAAGATTTCGCCTTTTTAAATTTAAAGATTTCACCTTTTTACATTTAAAGATTTCACCTTTTTACATTTAAAGATTTCACCTTTTTACATTTAAAGATTTCACCTTTTTACATTTAAAGATTTCACCTTTTTACATTTAAAGATTTCACCTTTTTACATTTCATCACTTGATTTCAACGTATATAAAATAAAAATCAGATTTTTATTACGTTACATATACAAAGATGATATTTTTATATTCTCTATCCTATAAAGATTATACTTTTAATACTTTTAAAAATATAAAAATCATATTTTTAATATTCCTATATAGTAAAGATTATATTTTTAATACTTTAAAAATATAAAAATCATATTTTTAATACTTTAAAAATATAAAAATCATATTTTTAATACTTTAAAAATATAAAAATCATATTTTTACTTCTTCTACTCAATAAAAATTCCGCCTTTTCTACTTTAAAGTTTAAACCCTTTTTTTTTCTATTTCAAACCTTTAAAATAAAAATCAATTTCAAAATTCCTTTTTAAATCAGTTTTTAAAACAAAATAAAATTTAGATTTTAAGATAAAATAAAATCAGTTTTAACTTCATATAATTTCAGTTTTAACTTAATATAAAAAAAACAGTTTTAACTTTAAAATAAAAATCAGAAATAAAATATTAATAAATAAATAAAATCAGTTTTGAACTTAAATTAAAAATCAGTTTAAAGTAAATAAAACACAGTTTAAAGTAAATAAAAAAAAAACACAGGAAGCTTACAGGGGGGTCGTCGGCGGACTTTGCTGGGGGGGGGGGGGTAGGCGGTTGTGGGTGCGGTGGCGGCTCGATGTCGGCGGCGACTGGGGCTTCGTGGTGGTCCAGGGGCTCGTGGGAGGAGGAGCGACAGGGGAAGGAGAAGAAGCGGAGGATCGGAGGGGGGGGTCTTGCGGCGGAGGCGCCTGGCGGCGGCGCCGCTGGGGGGGGCGCGCGAGGTGGCGGCGGCTCTCCCCCCGTCGCCTTCGTCTCGTGTTTCCTTTTTTTTTTTTTTTTCTCTTCTGATAGTTCGAATGAAACGGGGGGGGGGGGCCAGAGGGAATATAGGAGAGAGATTTTTTTTTTTTAATTTATTTAATTTTATCCTAAAGAGTTGACTTTCACATACGACCTCGAAACGAGGCCCACCGCCTGTCGTCCATAACGTTCTACCCCCATTCCGAACACAATGGGATATGTATCGCAAGCTGATTTGATTGTTACAATCAGTTTCCGTTAAATTTACATTTAAATCACTTTATTGAATTTTAAACGTACATTTCGAATTACCGGGGTCACATACTAACTCTATAAATTGCAGAAAAATATTTTCTAGCTTCGTATTGACGATACGGCCCTAACAAAACTAGTTTCGTCGAATTCTGAGACCGTAAGAAAAATGGCCAATTTCCAGTCGATTAAAATCAACTGAAATGGTCAAAACACGTTTTCCTTTGCCACGCTCACATATTGATTCAGAAAATTATGAAATTTGAAACCTAGCAATAATTCGACATCACGGACCCAACAAAACTGGTTTCGTCGAAATCCGAGGTCATTTGCAAAATGTCCATTTTTAAGGGCCTGAATTCCATAGCGACTATTCAGAATTTTCAACTGGACATATCTCTCAAATTTTAAAGTGAAATCTCAGTTTCTTACATCCGTTAGAAAGATATCATCAATTAGATCCTAATGTTTTTGGTTTCATTAAAATACGGATTGTTTTGCACCCGGTACATTCAATTGAAGTTTGAAATCGAATTATCGAACTACCGCGCCATTTTCAATTCTATTTATAACTATATATAAATATTTATATTCTAACGACGACGTATATAATATATACGTCGAATTCTATTCAAAATAAATTTCTCGTCGATTTTATTTAAAATAATCTATTTTAAATATTCAAAATTCGCTAAAATCGCCAAAATAAAAATTTCAAACTGGCTCGCATTTTACGGGTTATTACAATCTCCCCCACTTAAAACTTTTCGTCCCCGAAAAGGAACAAAGTCGAAAGTGGTTTGATTAATTAACTCTACGTTCGATCTGGCTTGCATTCTCCAACTTTTTAGTTTCTGAGAATTTTCAAAATTTCAAAAATTTGGCTAACACCCTAAATTTTCGAAAAATTTCGCCATAACCTCCCCTGCACCGGGAGCATCGGGGAATTTCAAATAGCTTCCCCGGTCCTTCAGATCTCAAAAAGAAAAAGAAAAAGCCAAGCGGCTAGCCAATAAGCTCACAAAATCATCATCACCCAAACAAAACAGGAAATTATGTAGTAAACATGTACCTATTTGTCGGGCAAACAAATTTTATTCTTCGGCTCTAGCCTCCTTGCTATGACCTGTTCAATGTAAGTATATGTATATGCAAGCAAATGTAACCAATTTTCAATACAATTCAATTTTTGATTATATTAGGCATAAATGGTTAAAATTAGCAAACAAATAAACAACCAACACAAATAGCAATCAATTTGTGGATTAGAGTTTCAAATTCATAATTTTGATACATATATACAAAAATCATGTTTTGATGACAAATCACAACAATGTGTTCTAACTATATAAGTTTTGGTTCTCACACCAGCCTAATGGAAATATATATAAAATCACACCTTCGAAACTCGAATATGAATACTGATGATGATGCACCATCATCAGAATCATCCCCGGATGTGTAGAATGTGATTCTATATCTACCCAGTATATTAAAACTTCGGATATACGTTCATGACGCGTATACGCGAAATCTATATATACACGATTGTCCATATTCAATATAAATAAATTTTCAAATACGTATAACGCGATTTAAATTTCAAAACAAAATTGTTTTCTTTTGAAAAATATACTCTCCACACTCGTTCTAGGATACTACTGATCCTATCTCTAACGAGTCATTCTAATTGGATATTGCTAATCCAATATCTGATGAATTCTTTCGTATGGTTCTAATGTGTCTTGTTCTCGAGCTCTGTAAACCAAAGCTCTGATACCAAATTGAGACGACCCGAACTTCCCCGTGAAGGAAAGCACGGATAGAATTGAGTACAAGACAAAATAGGACGCATACGGAAGAACATTTCATTGTTATTACAACAATTCCATCAGATACGAGAATATACAGAGTATAAATGAATAAATTACATTCGACAATTATCAGAGAGTACAATAAATTACATAGCAGCGGAAAAATATACAAAAACACAACTAGAAGTGATACACGGATACAGAGCTTTCCGAGTATCGTTCCAGCTGTAAATCAGGACCCTGTGAATATAAATCTGCAAAACCAAAACTACTAGCTGCCCGTGCGGAAAATAGGGGCACCCAGAGTTTAGGTTAAAACAATAAACTCCAGGTCAGTCATGTGACTGGTGTGAGAACTAAAACAGTTATAATTCTTTATTTTAAAGTTCGGTAAATCAAGGGACCACGCCATATAACACGGAACGGGTTTCCTCCCAAGAATACCAGTGCATAAAACAAACAGCGCAATGCTAAATAAAGAAGAATGAAGCTGTTATAAGACCCAGGTCCCATCACACAATGCAACGCAAGCCGGAGGATAGGGTTTTTCCTTATAACAGCCAAAGCATGCTTGATACGTTTAAAACACATTATTTGATACTACAATAAGTGTATAGTGTCAAAACAATTTCAATCATAAATATCAATCATAGACGGCATGGGTACCATATATCATGTCGCCATACTAGTTCTACAATTAAAACCGCAATATCACGTATTGGAAATTGGATTTCCGTCATGAGCCGAGGCAAGGGGCAAGCTCCTCTCCGCGTTCGAGACACTCTAGCAAATGTCCCAGGACCCCACTATGATCCTTTGGAACCTCCAAGGCCGGTCCTCTCTTACTTTTGAGGATTGGCAATTCCTGAACACACGTTTCCCGGTCCTTACAGACCTATATCCGAGGCGCCTCGTATCCAACAACCACACAGGTGAAAAGTATATAAATGTCAGGGCTGGTAGGTCACTGACACCACCCTAGCTAGAAAGAAACGTCGTGCACTCCTTGGGTCCGTATCCCGTTTTTGACTCATACCGAGGTGTGAGGCTCGCGAATTCACGTTATACACAAAGCTATGCCACACAGGCCGTGCTTTGATCATCAACCACAAGACTTTGCTTTTCAACAGAAGCCTTGATCAATTGCCACTTACGCATGCCACACAGGCAATTCACTCCATGCGCTTGATATCCATCAATATATAACCCCTGAGCTCGTACGTCTCAGAGAAGGGCGTTAAGCAAGAGAATAAATTCTCCGCCGCCAAACAGATATATATTTAATAGAGATCAATCACACGGACTAAAATCCAATGTCAGACACACAGTCCATTTACTAGTCCGTTCTGGGTCTGAACGAAACCGGAGGCACTTTCCTCGCATATCCATCGATCTCCAAGTACGTCTGGACGATCACCGACTGTTTCCCTCATCTTGGGTGTACAGCCCAATCAAGATCATCAGTAATCACCCAAACGATGTGAAGACTTCCGGTCTTCAACCACCGTCTTCATCTTCGACATCTCGTCGAATCGGTTATTCAGAATGGGTATAAACCCGGCCTTTCTGAATAACCCACGTATATAATAAACGAATGTTACACAAACACAACAAACGCCTCATTCCAATTCAGAATATTCTTTTATTCACAATATCACATTCTTAGGGAAAGGTTCCCATTAATTTTATCCAAGATAAATTCTTCTAAATTTATTCTTTAATCCTCCTTTGGATATCATTTCAACTAGTCGGGATTAACGAGCCACACCGAAGTAATTATTTAGTTTATTTCCCAATCCCAACCTATATCCCATGGAGAAAACTGGTAATACTCCACATCTAACACCACTGTGTTATCGGTAAAATTAATTACCATTTCACGTTCAAATCTAATTAAAGATTTAACTATCGCTTTGGAGCAAAACTGGTGGTACTCCACTCTCGATCACTTTTCAAATTTGATAATTAAAATTATCAATTCACATTTTAATCTAATTAAAGATTCATTAAAACTCCACTTAGTTTTAATCTTCACAAAAAAAATCAATATTCTGCCTTTAACTGGGTTAAAGAACCAATGTCATCAAAAACACGATTCACGACAAACCAACTCACATTTGATATTAAATACAAGGCTCTGAATAGAAAATATATCGGCTTATATTCAATATCAAATTCTGAAACCAACAAATATCGTATTGGAAATAACGATATAAAATATCTTTCAAATCCCCATAACAATATTTGTATAGTCACGAAATCCAACATCGAAATATCCCGAAGATAATTGCGATTCAGCTCCAGTCCAATCCACGTATTGGAAATTATCGATTATTTTCAAAATCACTTTCAAATTCAATTTATTTATTTTAAAAATAAATTGATTTCAATTCTAGTTCAAAACTAGTTCATTTCGATAAAAATCTATTTTTATCCTTTCAAATGTGGAATTTTCCAGCTCAAATCTTTCCAATTCACCTATTATAATTTAACACAAATTATAGATATTTTTAATAATTTTATCAAGGCCCGTACAGTCGATTTCCAACAACGGCCATCGAACTGCACTTACAGCGACCTTTTTCGAATTTGATTTGGACATAATTCCAAATCCAACCGTTAGATTTCAAATTTCTAATATTCATTGGAAAGTTCTTTTCGATACGAACCCAACGGTTCCGGTTTTAGGAGAATCCGACGGTCGGATCTCCCGCAATGTCCGTTTGAAATAAATGGTCGAAATTCACGAACTGCCGCGGCGCGGCGCGTTCTATTCAGGCCATTATATTATATATATAATATATATAATATATATTTCGTCGATTTCCTTTTTAAAACGAATTTTATAAATCGTTTTAACTTCGTTTCAAAACCATTTCAACACTATTTCCATTCAAAGCCAAAATTGAATTTTTCTTTATAAATTCGTTTTAAAATTCATTTCTATTCAATTCAAATTTTAATTCGATTTGAATTCATTTCAATTCACTTTCAATTCAATTTGAATTCGTTTTCAATTCATTTCGAAATCGTTTTCAATTCAATTCATTTCGAAATCGTTTTCAATTCATTTCATTTCGAAATCGTTTTCAATTCATTTCGAAATCGTTTTCAATTTAATTCATTTCGAAATAGTTTTCAATTCAATTCATTTCGAAATAGTTTTCAATTCATTTCGAAATCGTTTTCAAATCGATATAAATATCGTTCACGTCAAAATAGCGCATCTCTAATCCACACGGCTTTATATATTTCAAAAACTTCTATTCAATTCAACACATGAATTTTCTTTCAACACACGACTAATCTCAACACATGAGTACTGTCAACACATCACTATTTTTGTTATGTGAAATATTTTATAAAACTATGGTATCTATCGTTTGATTTTAATTAGACTTCTACTGGGAAGTAGTTCTAATTTTAAATGTGATAAAGATGTAATTTTGATTATATAAAATATTTCACTCAACACATGCACATCGTCAACACATGACTATTTTTATATTCAACACATGAATTTTCTTTTATAATATTCATTATTTTCCCGATTGGAATGAGGCCCAATCAATCACCATATAACGTTAATTATATGGATTCCATACAACACATGTACATAATAGCTTTGAAAAATAATCAATCATCAACCAAAGTGCACTACACTGTATAAGCACCAAATATAAATAATTGACGCTTACACAGTCTGTCAATCGACCGATCGACATATTCAATAAATCAGGATGAGTGAACATCAAATTTCATCCCAACACCCGTGTGGGGTTTCAAACATTCAAACACAGATTTTATTTGTGCAGTTGGGCGATGTGTAAAACTTATCGACCCAATCAATATCAGTCAAATCAGTGTATATAAACAAATCGGCCGATTTGTTTATAAATATTTATTTATTCACTTTCACGTTAAAAATTATATTTTTAACGATAAAACAATTTATTTCAACACATGAATTTCTATTCATTTCATTTACACAATAAAAATGATATTTTTATTTTTCTAACATATTTTTGAAAATTTTGGCGGCATAACGGCACGATACTAGAAACGGGACGAGGCCTAGCCTTATCCCCGGTCTAGTGAAGGCCCACGCCATTCACACATCAATCAAATCACTTTCGTTATGCAAACCACAAAATTTGGAGTAAGAGTCTAACCTAGTCTTACTCCTTCGCCTTATAACGGCGCACGTCTAATCCTAACCAATTTATCGATTCGATTTTTCACACCACAAACCACATTCAAACCAATATCTCAATCAATCACCAAACATCCAAACAAACAAGTCCATGGTATGTGGACGGGTGTCGGGTGCTTCTAATAAGCACCGTCTGCATCCTAGTATATATATATATATATCTAGAAAAAGAGAATTAAGAGTGAGAAGTTCTCACCGATAGCTATCCAACTTCACGACACTCCTATTGTAGAGATCTTCGTCGTTCTCGCCTTTTCTTCCATCTTCGTTGCCCGTAGTCACTATATATATAAAAATCACACATTTTTATATTTCGATATCTTTAAAATAAAAATCACATTTTTATTTATTCACTTTCAATTTAAAAGTCATATTTTTATAATTACTTCATATATTTAAAAATCGAATTTTTACTTTGCTATTCAATATATAAAAATCATATTTTTATCACGCTATTTTCTATATAAAGATTTCGCCTTTTTAAATTTAAAGATTTCACCTTTTTACATTTAAAGATTTCACCTTTTTACATTTAAAGATTTCACCTTTTTACATTTAAAGATTTCACCTTTTTACATTTAAAGATTTCACCTTTTTACATTTAAAGATTTCACCTTTTTACATTTCATCACTTGATTTCAACGTATATAAAATAAAAATCAGATTTTTATTACGTTACATATACAAAGATGATATTTTTATATTCTCTATCCTATAAAGATTATACTTTTAATACTTTTAAAAATATAAAAATCATATTTTTAATATTCCTATATAGTAAAGATTATATTTTTAATACTTTAAAAATATAAAAATCATATTTTTAATACTTTAAAAATATAAAAATCATATTTTTAATACTTTAAAAATATAAAAATCATATTTTTAATACTTTAAAAATATAAAAATCATATTTTTACTTCTTCTACTCAATAAAAATTCCGCCTTTTCTACTTTAAAGTTTAAACCCTTTTTTTTTTCTATTTCAAACCTTTAAAATAAAAATCAATTTCAAAATTCCTTTTTAAATCAGTTTTTAAAACAAAATAAAATTCAGATTTTAAGATAAAATAAAATCAGTTTTAACTTCATATAATTTCAGTTTTAACTTAATATAAAAAAAACAGTTTTAACTTTAAAATAAAAATCAGAAATAAAATATTAATAAATAAATAAAATCAGTTTTGAACTTAAATTAAAAATCAGTTTAAAGTAAATAAAACACAGTTTAAAGTAAATAAAAAAAAAACACAGGAAGCTTACAGGGGGGTCGTCGGCGGACTTTGCTGGGGGGGGGGGGGGGTAGGCGGTTGTGGGTGCGGTGGCGGCTCGATGTCGGCGGCGACTGGGGCTTCGCGGTGGTCCAGGGGCTCGTGGGAGGAGGAGCGACAGGGGAAGGAGAAGAAGCGGAGGATCGGAGGGGGGGGTCTTGCGGCGGAGGCGCCGCTGGGGGGGGCGCGCGAGGTGGCGGCGGCTCTCCCCCCGTCGCCTTCGTCTCGTGTTTCCTTTTTTTTTTTTTTTTTCTCTTCTGATAGTTCGAATGAAACGGGGGGGGGGCAGAGGGAATATAGGAGAGAGATTTTTTTTTTTTTTTAATTTATTTAATTTTATCCTAAAGAGTTGACTTTCACATACGACCTCGAAACGAGGCCCACCGCCTGTCGTCCATAACGTTCTACCCCCATTCCGAACACAATGGGATATGTATCGCAAGCTGATTTGATTGTTACAATCAGTTTCCGTTAAATTTACATTTAAATCACTTTATTGAATTTTAAACGTACATTTCGAATTACCGGGGTCACATACTAACTCTATAAATTGCAGAAAAATATTTTCTAGCTTCGTATTGACGATACGGCCCTAACAAAACTAGTTTCGTCGAATTCTGAGACCGTAAGAAAAATGGCCAATTTCCAGTCGATTAAAATCAACTGAAATGGTCAAAACACGTTTTCCTTTGCCACGCTCACATATTGATTCAGAAAATTATGAAATTTGAAACCTAGCAATAATTCGACATCACGGACCCAACAAAACTGGTTTCGTCGAAATCCGAGGTCATTTGCAAAATGTCCATTTTTAAGGGCCTGAATTCCATAGCGACTATTCAGAATTTTCAACTGGACATATCTCTCAAATTTTAAAGTGAAATCTCAGTTTCTTACATCCGTTAGAAAGATATCATCAATTAGATCCTAATGTTTTTGGTTTCATTAAAATCCGGATTGTTTTGCACCCGGTACATTCAATTGAAGTTTGAAATCGAATTATCGAACTACCGCGCCATTTTCAATTCTATTTATAACTATATATAAATATTTATATTCTAACGACGACGTATATAATATATACGTCGAATTCTATTCAAAATAAATTTCTCGCCGATTTTATTTAAAATAATCTATTTTAAATATTCAAAATTCGCTAAAATCGCCAAAATAAAAATTTCAAACTGGCTCGCATTTTACGGGTTATTACATTTAGTTTCACTGTAACTGTACTGATCAGATCTGAAACGGTTTACATTAATCTGACAACCTCCATTTGTGGTTGAGAATGAACATAATTTGTATTTACGGGTCCCCTCTGAATAAACAACCTGTAATTTTGTTGGATATTCGATGAGCCTCCAAACTGGCTTGCAACCTGCATCAGGTCGTAGACTCGATGGACGCTTTAGCCTCAGCTCTTCAAGTACCCGCCTGAGAATGCATACTAATGATCCCTTTCCCATAGGTATCTCCACTGTAGATCTATTCTGGGAATGTCTCCATACTCCATCCGAAGTCTTCTAGTCGGGAACTACCAAGACAATTACATCTGTCATCCAATTCTGCTTCCTAAAACACTCCTGAAAATTTTTCCTTCTTGACCCATAATCTATTGCTTGGCTTCTAGGAGTTTATTTGGTTGTTGTTGGAGTTATACCTTTCGAGTTTGAATGACCTTGGAACTACCGAAACAAGAAGTCTTCATGTTGATGTCGCAGCAAAGTATACCTCCTTGAACTACGACCATCCATCATAGAAGTCACGCCAAAGAACTATGTCGCTCGCATAGGGTCACCAGACCCCAACTCCACCCTATCTATAACACTCCACGTCCATTAATGTCACACTCAAAGGGAATGCATTAACTTTCATGGGGTATTATTGGTGAGTAGAACAGAATATAACAAGACAGATACATATATTGGTACTTGAAAATTTTCAAAACAACATTTATTGCAGCGGAGAAATAGTTTGATTACAGCAGCGTAATAAACCAACAGAAAAACCAAGTAAACTTAGTAACCATCTTGACAAATTGTTTTCTGAGTACATAAAATAAAAAGCATAACCCAAACACAAGTAGCCATAAAAGAGACGAGCTGAACTTTATTTTCAGCAATCCAAGCACTTCCAAAAGAGAGAGAAAGAGATCCAAGATCAAGCTCCACTAGTACTAGTCCCACCCTGAGAACCTGGGGGGGGGGGAGGGCAAGGAAGAAAAGAGGCGAAAACAAGGGGGTTAGACATAAAGTCTGGCGAGTATAATAATTTTAACAATATAATTATTAAAGTAACTAGGATAAGGCATAAACTGGTAAAACAAGATTGATTGTGAAACAAGTGGGCATGACAAAGCAAACAGGAGGAATATTCTAGCGCTAATCTCGTTCCTAATCACTATAGGATAATTACTACACTGCACCAATGTTAATTACACCGCACCATTACTGTCACCCTAAAAGTTGATCCCGCCTACAGAACATAACAATGATAATGGTAGTTTCATGTACCCCTAGTTACCTTCATAGGTGTCGCCTGCCCATATCTCCACTAGTTGTACCCACTACCCCCATGCGATCAGCTCCCTAACTCGTAGATACCCGTGCTTGTCCCACAGTGCGGTGTATCACTCCCCAAAGTGGCAACCCGACACCACTAAAGATGCACGGCTTATATCTACATGATGCAACAACGTCTTACCTACCAGCCCAGACCCACGCACGAACATGACCCCGTTGGACTTGCGTTACCACCGCTAACCCGTTTTGACCTCTTACAATCAAACTCAATAAGCATGTCCCATCCTCGACTTGGGTCGAGCTCACAAAGATACTTACTGGGTTACTGGTTTGAAACGGGCCCCCAAGCCTGACACAAGCATTCCACGTAAGCTTGGTCCCCACTAAGGTTTCCCACTTAACCTCATTCATATTCGTGTCTTCTTACATGTTTCAACTTGGTTAAGTGTTTCTAATCGTATCTCACAATCCACCCAAGGCACCCACTTAACCCCTATGTCCCACCACATGTTTATCTGGTTAAGTGTTACTTAATTCATTATAACCGTAACCTTGTAAAGACCTCCCACATTAGACTGACATTTGCGGTTGCTGGATTTGCCGGGCAGGTCCGGGTAGTCTTATACCGCAAACGAGCCTAACCTCGTGTCTTTACAATTGTTACACATTTAGTTCATGCCTTCGACCTCTCACATTAGACTACCGTTTGTGGTCGCTGGATTTGTCGGGCGGGTCCGGGCAGTCTTACACCACAACGAGTCTAACCTCTTGTCTTAGGCGGTTAATTATTACACATATTTATTTAACCCCAAGTTGGATTAATATCCCTATTCAAATTTGTCAATAAATACCAAATTCATTTATGTCCATAATTGTCACCTAAATTGTGTCTATAAATTACAGGTATACAAATTATACCTATTAATGTCTCAAATTAATAATATGCCCTTTTTAAGGCCATTTATGCCAATTCACGATTATGCATTTTTAATATTTTCCCATCGTCCCCACGCTATTCATACGTTTTAATATGGCTTATGTTGGACTTGCAATAGTCTAACTTATAAAAGGAAAACAACGTCACAACTTGCATAAAGCATAAAATAGATCTAAGAATCATGACATAAGTTTACATAGCCAATAACTTGCATATATGTGTATGGTTTTCCTATAACTTGCATATGAACAAACTAGCATATGATTCCCATACAAAACTAGCATAGGCAATTTGCATAACTATGTACTGTCATGGATCTAAATATAGATCTAAACATAAAGGTGTGAACTTGCATTTGGATCTAAACATAAAGATGTGAACTTGCATATGGATCTAAACATAAAGACTAATGTCACATGTTTGCATATAAACTGGTATATGTATCTACATGATTCACATATGTTTTTACATCCCATCTTGCATAAGATTCACATATGTCTTAATATCCCAAACTTGCATAAGATTCATATATGTTTTAGCATCCCAAACTTGCATATAATTCATATAAGAATATATAGTCCAATCATCACAAACTTGCACATATAAGAACATGTAATCCATCATCACAAACTTGCATATAATTCATATAAGAACATGTAATCCAACATCACAAACTTGCATATAAGAATATATAGTCGAACATCACAAACTTGCATATAATTCAACATCACATGATTCAAAATCATATTCTCATAATCCCAATTATAACTTATCATAATTAAATTAATTAATCAATTTGTGAAAGATATTATAATCACAAACAAAAGAATAGTCTTGTCTTTCTGGAATCTGTATTCTGAAACTAAATTGCTCGCCTTTGATGTAGACTAATCCTTAATTAGATTAGATTTGATTTTTGATTCTTGCTTAAATCTTGTTCTTGAGTTGAAAGAGACGGCGGCTACTCTAGGTTCACCATTGACGGCATGGCGGCTCTTGGTATGAATTAGTATGATTTTAGGTTAAGATTTAGGTTGCTTATATAGAATTTTAATTGATTAAGAGCCGTCCGATTAACCTAGAATCAGTCAAGACCATCCACTCAAGATAGAATAACACATCAGCCCTAATGACCCAGCAATAGGTCAAAACAGCGTTATCTTTCAGATCTTCCTGGGGGGCTAGGTCGACTCCTTAGTCGACCCCTATGTCAACCCCCAGGTCGACCTGTAGGTAGGTCGACACTAGGGTCGACCCCCTGGTCGACCTGGCCTGGGGCGGGAATTTTCCTGCCCTGCCCTCTTCTGTGTTTAAATTTGAATTTTGAATTTTTGAAATTTCCGAAGGCCATAACTTCTTCATACGAAGTCGAATTCATGCAAACTCGGACTCTATCTCAACCAGAATTCCGAGACGAACGCAATGGCATAACCCGTTTCCATTAATTATCACATTTATAATTAAGTATTCTTTAAATTCATTACTTTAGGGTTTACAGAAAATACGGAGTGTTACGCTTTCTAGATTGGTGTATCCACACCGATCTGGTTTGGTACTGATCTCCATAGTTGGGATCGGTGTTGGACCGATCTAATCGGGATCAGTGTAACCACATTAATCTAGTTTTGTATACCTAGATTAGTATTGTTGTACCAATCGGGTCTGGCTATCGATACTTTGTTGATCCTTCCCTCATACCTTCTCGATCCGATGGTGCCAATTCCATGTCGATCTGATCCAAGACAACAAGTGTGCCGATCTGATCCCCTGAAGCTCCATACTAATTTGGGCAGAAGGCTTATACCAGTCTGAATTTTTTCCACCATATCTCCTTCGTTTTCGACCCAATCGACTTGAAATTTGAAACGTAGATTACGCAGGATATTCTGTACCTTTCATAAAAATTTAAGCCAATTCTGGATAGTTTTGAATTTTTTCCGATCCGAACTTATCTGACCCCCACTCCCCTGTACAAACTCCAGACGACTCCAAAATTTTCACACCACCTCTAGAAATATTCCAACTCATCCCCTTCAAATTTAGTATGATTATGAGCAATTATAGTTTATGGACTTTTTTTGCAAAATCCTTGTTCTGGGTCGCCAATCGCAGACCTTTTCAAACCACAACAATTCAAACATTAAAATCATCCAAAATAACATGCACTAGCAATTAATTACTCCAAATTTTTATAAAGCCTAGATTTAAAACAAAGATAACAGATTTTCACAAATCTACAAGCGTTTTCATAGGAAAATGCAAAAATCTAATTCCTAACCATTTAAATTCACAATTTTAATCTAAAGTTGCAAGATTCTAACATAATTAACTTTTTCAGAATTATTTTAAGATTAAGAAGTTTTGAATTCTTTAAACAAGATAAACATCACTATCATGTGTCTATGAAATTTCAAATATGAATAGAATTACTGAAACTGAATTGAACTCCCCTCCTAGTAATTACAGATATGTCACTCTAGTCTGGATATATTAATCTATATATTTTGATTTAAATTTTATGGAGAAATTTAGGTTCTGGATCTGGAAAATTTGTTTTAATAAAGGTAGAAGCTTTGTGAAGAAGGGGAAGAAAATGAAATGATAAAAATAAGTTATATTAACTTATTTCAACCCTTTATCATTCTAATCCAAAAATCCAAGCTATACCTTCCTGTAAATGGGTCTAGATGGATGAAAATGGGATGTTTAAGTCCTAAAATTACTTCAAAAGTCATATTTTGTCCGTGTTCAATGTATAACCACTCTACGAAAAGGGAAACCATCATCCTGATCCATGGAAGTGGTTTCGAATAAAAATTCCACTCCAATCAAACATTATGGACGAAATAAGATTTCATCAAGGGAAGACGGTCATAGAAAAATCTAAGAAAGAATTTAAAAGTGAAAAAGGCCTTTAATAGCCATCTCTCTAAATTACAGAATGAAACAAACTAATATGAAAATAATATTATTCATTTATGCATTAAAAATGCGCGAAACTACGGGCCATTACATTCTCTCCCCTTAACGAATTTAGCCGTTGAAATTCAACAAACGAGTCGATAGGGTCATTCTGCAATCCTAACAACCATATGCAATCATCAAAAGTCAAGCATACATTCATAGCAACCAAAAGGAGAAGAGAACAAACTAATCCTATTCTAGCATGCAGGATATTGTCCTAAGGCACATTAAAGACATCTCATATGATAGTAAAAAATGATAAGCAAAAAATTTTACTAAGTAAAAAGCTCTGAATACAACCTCCTTATGCTCTTCTCAGTCTTCCAAGTGCAACCGTTCTCACTTTTTCTCTATTGAATTTTCAATAACTTCATCATTTTCCTACTTAACTACTTAGTATCATGTCCAATAATACAAATTAGCCCGTGAAGTTTCGAAGCTTTTGGCTTAATCTCGATGTCATTTAATTGATCCAGTCTAATGGTTGTATTAGGGTTTGCATAAATTTACACGAGAAACATGGAACACATTGTGCACTCCAATATTCTAAGCTAAGTTTATTTTGTAAGCAAGGTTCTCATTCCTTTCTAAGATAGGAACAGAACCCCCAAATCTTGTGCTAACTTCCCTCTTCTACCGAGAGAAATCTTGACAAATGCCATATCACCGATAAATAATTCCAAATCTCTATGTCTCTTATCAGCATAACTCTACTGTCTGCCTTGAGCGGCCTTCAACCACTGCCGAACTAGCTTAATCTTCTCATAAGTCTGCTTCACTATCTCTTGCCCAAGTATCAGTTTCTCACCAGCTTCGCACCAACATGGAGGACAGTTGCATGGTCGCTCATACAATGCCTCAAATGGTGCCATACCGATGATAGACTAATAAATATTGTTGTATGTGAATTCCGCAAGATGCAAATGGTCATCCCACGAGCCTTCAATATGCAAATGGTCATCCCACGAGCCTTCAATATGCAAGGACGGAGAAGTTCCTCCAAGATACAATTCACTCTCTCAGTCTGACTATCGATCTGAGAGTGATAAGTTGTACTAAGGTAAAGCTTAGTCTCTTGTGCTTCTTGTAAGCTTCTCGAAAACACACCAGTGAGTAACGGGTCTCAGTCACTCACTATGCTTTTCGGTATACCATATAATCGTACTATGCATTTCACATAAAAGTGTGCCAGCTTAGCTTTCGTTCTATTTGGCTTAATAGGTATAAATCTAGAGCTCTTGGTTAATCAATCAACTATGACCCAAATACCGTCGTACCCTAACTGAGTTCTCGACATTTCATTGATAAAGTCCACTGACACTTGTTTCCATTATCAATTGGGAACTTCTAGTGGTTGGAACAAACCACTATGCTTCTTCTGCTTTGCCTTAACCAACTAGCAGTTCGTGCATTTTGAAATGAATAACCCAATATCCTTCTTTATCCCTTTCCAATAATAGGTCCACTTCATATCACAGTACATCTTATTACCACCGGAATGTATGGTTAATCTTGAGTGATGACACTCTTGAAGTACTTCGTCTCTCCAACCATCCACCTCTAGATCAACCAAACTTCCCTCCTTACGAAGCCAACCACTTTGGTTAAGTTTGTACTACTTTAAATCCTTCCAGCTTGGGTTGCCGGTCCTTCCATCTTGGGTTGTCGGTCCTTCTGGCCTAGGATTGGTACTTCCAGCCTAGGTTTGTCAGTCCTTCCAACAAAGTACTGGCTGTTCTAGCTTGGGTTGCCAGACCTTCCGGCCTAGGATTGGTAATTCTAGCCTAGGTTTGTTGGCCCTTCCGACATAGTGTCGGTCCTTCCAGCTTGGGTTGCATCGTCTCACGAGGAAGATGTCAGTTCTTTAGTCGAGGTTTATCACGATTTATAGAACTGAGATCCAGAACCTTGCATTTAAGAAGGTGCCTCTATGGTATCACAATCTTTTGTTTGTTGGCCTGGTTGGGATGCTTCCACCATTGCATCATTTTTCGAGTTTGATGTCAACCCTTTTGCTGGACACTTATCTTGATAGGCGACCGTAGCCAGGGTTTTGGCATCTTAAACCTCATCCTTTAGGTAGTATTTTTCGTGATGAAAGGTGCAGCTTTCCGACTTGGTGCCCATTTACTGCTCTTTTCACCGTTTGACACTGGATAGCCGGTTTCTTTTATATTGGGTGCACTTCATCATGTTTTTTAGTTTATATGATGCTTTCGGCACTCAATGCTTGAGCTGTCCCAACCGGGATGTGCTTAGGAAGCTTCTAGGTCAGGTTGTGTTATGAACGAACTATTGTTCTTATATTTCATGCATTCAAAAAATTAATTTTAGCAAGATTTTGCAAATACATGACTTGTGCAAACAAATAGACATTTTCATTCATGACTTCTCATATGTACATGGTTCAAATGTAATGCTTGCAAATATTTACAACTTTTACAAAAGATTTGAAAATTGTACTATAGGAAGTAACGATGAAGATGCTCACTACTCCAAGCACTAGGAATATGGTTTTCATCTGTGGTGGAAAACTTGAAGGTGCCATCTTGGAATTTTTGGCTTATAACATAAGGTCCTTCCTAATTTGGCCCGAAAACCCCGGTTTTAGTCATTACTTTTTTCAACACAAGGTCTCCAATATTGAAAGTCCTATGTCTGACTTTTGAATTGAAATGTATGGCCACACTTCTTTGATGTGCAGCAACCCTGAGTTCTGCTTCGTTCCTTTTTTCTTCAAGCTGATTGAGGGTTTCAAGCTGTAAATTCTCGCTTTCGTCCTGGTTGTAATGAATCCTTCTGTGAGTGGGAACCTCCAACTCTACGGGAATCATAGCTTTATAACTAAAAGCCAAGGAAAAGGGAGTATGCCCAGTTGTTGTTTTATGAGTTGTGTGGTACGCCCATAGTGCAAGCAGAAGCTTATCTACCCAACCACCTTTGGATTTCTCCCATCGCTTCTCTATGGTTGACTTTATGATTAGCCGCTTCTACTTTCCTATTTGCCTGCGGTTGGGAAATTGCTACGAAGCTTTTCTAGATTTTATATTTGGCACAAAAGCTTTGGAACCCTTCGCTCTCAAATTGGGTTTTGTTGTCTGTGATTATCTTCTATGGCACTCCAAACCTGCAAATGATGTTTTTCAAGACAAAGTTAATAACTTTCTTTGAGGTTATGGTTACCAACGGTTCTGCCTCAGGCCATTTAGTGAAGTAATCAACGGAGATAAGGCATATTTAATTCTAGACTTGGATGTGGGAAGTGCTCTTGTAAGATCAATGCCTCAGATGGCAAATGGCTATGGACTGACCATTTGAGTTATCACTATGAACAGTGCTCTCGGAATCTTCACAAATCTTTGACATCTGTCACATTTTCTGGTGTATACTGTGGAGTCTTGATTTACATCTAGCAAGAAATAACCATATCGCAGAATTTTCTTGGCCATTGTCTGACCACCATTGTGGCCTCCGCATTCGCCTTCATGCAATTGCATCATGATTGCTTTTGATTCCACCTTTGTGACACATTGAGGCAGAGGCATAGAGAATCCTCGCCTATAAAGCCGTCCATCCTGAATGAGGTACATGGGAGACTTCCATAGGATTTTCCTTCGCTTATTAGCTTCTGTTTGGAGTGCACCGGTTAAGAGATATTCTTTGATTGGTTTCATCCATGAATCTGGCTCATCGGTTGCCTCCATGACTCAATCCATATCAATTTGCTCCATGCTAGGACCGAAAAGGACTTCCACTGTAACTAATCCCATAAGTTGTGCATCTCTTGTGCTTGCATAATTTGCTAGTGAATCTGCCTTGGTGTTTTCTTCTCTAGGGATGTGAGATATAGTGTAGTATTCAAAGCCTTCCAGCAGTTCCCAAACCCTGGATAAATAACTTGGCAAGTTGCCTGCTTTGGCCTGGAACTCTTTTTGGACTTGACACACCACTAGCTGTGAATCACTGAAAATTTGTTAGGTTTTTAGCTGCAATTCCCTTGTCAGTCGTATTCCTACAATGAGGGCTTCATATCCGGCTTCATTATTTATTGATGGAAATTCTAATCTTAATGCATAACAGATAGATCTTCCTTCAGGAGTTTCCAGGATTGCTCACGCCCCTGAACAATAGTCAATTGATGACCCATCAACAAATAGTTTCCATTGAACATTGGCCTCGACAGCAAGTTCCTCTTTCTCCTCTCCTGGATCAGTGTACTCTACGATAAAATCTGCAAGTGCATGCCCGTTAATTGCTCTCCTGGGGTGGTATGTATCATCATACCAACTGAGTTCGATATTCCATTTCAGCAACCTTCCGAAAGTTTCTGGGCGGAACAAGACTTGCTTCAGAGGCTTATCGGTGAGGACCTTAATAGGATGAGCCTGAAAGTAAGGCCGAAGTCTCCTTGAAGCAATAAGCAAGTAATAGGCGAGCTTTTCCAGCTTTGGGTAATTCAACTCTACCCCTGTTAATAATGTAAAAGATGGGCCTTTGAACTTTCGAATCCTCTTTCATCAAAACTGCACTCAGAGCATGAGTGGTCACTGCCAAGTATAAGAACAAATCTTCTCTGTCACTATGCTTGGAAAGCATCAGAAGTGTCGCCATGTGCTGGATCAATTCCTCAAAAGCCTTCTGGCATTCTGGAGTCCACTGAATATCTTTCTTTCATTTCCTGAGGGCATCGAAGAAGGGAAGGCACCTGTCTGTTTCCCTTGATATAAAGCGATTCAAAGCTGCAATTTTCCCATTTAGGAATTGAAGTTCCCTCTTAGTCCTTGGTGCGCTCATTTCCCTTAAGGCTGAAGCGACTCCAAAAGAGCACTTTAGAGGGTTCAACTTCATACATTATTGGCGTAGAATATCAAAAATCAGGGCTAGGTTCTCCCAATGATCGGTGGCCTTCTTTGACTTTACCCGCATATCATCGACATAGACCTCCATTGTTCTACCGATTTCTGCTTTAAACGTGACATTCACAATTCGTTGATAAGTTGCCCCTGCATTTTTCAAGCCGAATGGCATCAATTTGTAGCAGTATAGTCCAAGATTGGTGATAAAGCTTGTGTCTTCTTGATATGGTCCATATATTATGATCCGATTCTAGCCTGAATACGCATCCATAAAAGACAGTAACTCGTGCCTAGCTATAGAATCCACCAGCTGATCTATCCTGGGGAGAGGGAAACTATACTTTGGACAAGCTTTGTTAAGATCTGAGTAGTCTGTGCAAACTCGCCATTTTCCATTTGCTTTCTTCACGAGCACGGGGTTGGAGACCCAGTTTGGATAGGTAGACTCCCAGATGAAGCCGTTTTCCATTAATCTATCGACTTCCTCCTTTAAAGCGCTCGACCCATCTGGCCCTTGGGTTCTCCTTTTCTATTTGACAGATGGGAAACATGGATCAATATTGAGCTTATGAACTGCAGTATCCGGAGATATGCCACACATGTTAGAATGGCTCCACGCGAACACATCTAAGTTAACCATCAAAAAGATAATCAACTGAATATTCAATTCTGGGCTCAACTGAGATCCTATATTCAACATGCATTTTGGATCTTTTAAATTAACAACAACAGGAATCGTGATCTCAACTGGAGCCGTTCTTCCGTTACCTGCATTGGCTTTTCTAGGGTCCATTTCTTTCCGTGCTCTGCTATGGTCTCCTTTAATTACACCAACTCCATTTTCAGTTGGAAACTTCATGGTCAAGCACCATGGAGCTAGTGCAATTTTCAAGCCTGTCAGAGTTGGCCTCCCCAGGAATGCATTGTAAGCGGAAATCTCGTCCACCAGGACAGAAGTCCGCATCATATATACTTTGCGGTCTCCATCTGCCAATTCTATGGGCAAATCAATTAAACCGATGGGCTGTGCAGGCTGTCCAGTGAATCCATGAATTTTATTTGGACATGCCCGCACATCCACCATGGATAGCATTATTTTTTGGAAGGAATTTATGAAAAGCATATTAACAGAGGCCCCCGTATCAACCAGGACTTTTCTCACAATCGCGGGACCAAGGCCAACTGTGATCACCATGAGATCAACAGTTGGCGTAAGTAGTCCATCAAAATCTCTACCTTTGAACACCACATTTTCAGGGGAAGTTTTAAGAAACTTCATTGGAAGCGTGTTGCTCAAGATCAAGCACCTCTCTTCTTCCAAAGCGTCCTTTAGCTCATTAGCATATTTCTCCATGTCCCCTCAGCTTCTTCCGGCTGGGTGAGGACCTCCAGAAATTATATTGATTATTAGTCTCGAGTTAGTAGAAGCCTGAGCCTTCCCTCCAGGTCCTGGTTGACTGGTAGCATTAATCTGCCCCTGGGCATAAGCACCTGGGGGATTTCTTACATATTGTTGAAGCTTGTTCTTTCTAATGAGCTCCTCAATCAAACTCTTCAAGTGTCTGTATTCTTTGGTATTGTGCCCCAGCTGATTGTGAAAGCGACAGAATTCACCAGAATTAGCTTGCTGCTTTGTAATTTTCTATGGCTTTAATTAAGGAAAAATGCCCGAATCCTTTGCAGTGGAATAGATTTTCTATGGGTTTCATTCAAGGGAGTCAACTCTGAATTCTTGGAGAACCGCATCTTCTAATAGGATTTGTTATCTTTCCCCTTGCTCCCCCTTTTCTTCCCAAAGTTATTCTTTGGATCAGTTTGGGCCTCATTACCTTTCCCTTCACGGTAGCACTACTCTCTGCAACATTTCTAAAAATAGAAGGATCATCTTGGACACTCATGTATTCTTCATTTTTTTATAGAACTTCTTCAAAGTTTTGGGCTTCTTCATCCCAAACTCTGACTTCTTATCAGTAGCACCCTTCATCGCCGCCAACACGTACCAAGGTTCTGGATTTATGACTTCGGTTGTCGCAGCATGGAATCTTGGAAGAAAAGCCTTGTTCGTTTCCCCAAGCATCTGCTCCATTTAGCTAAGCGTCATAACATCCCTTACTTTGGTAGTTTGTAGTCGAAACTGGTCTTGGAACCTTCTTGCCAAATCAGCAAATTGATCCACACATTTAGGCGATAGTCTAGTGAACCATAGTGAAGCTACCCCTTCCAGGCACATCGGGAAATATAAACACTTTTTTCTCATTAGTGGCCCTAGCTCCGTTCATGTGTTGATCGTACTTGAACAAGAAGATGTTTGGATCTCCGGTCCCAGCATAGGGTGCTATTGTCGAGGGTGTGAACTTCTCAGGGAACTTCACTTGACAAATTCTTTTTGTTAATGGATTCTTATGTGGAGAAAACTCCCATTCCCTCTCATCATCTTGACGAGCCATGTCCTCTTTCATTATTCGTAGGATCATATCTGAGATGTACTCCTCGCACTACGCCATAATTGGCCTACCACAACGAAAATTCATGGTGTTGCTAGCTACAATGTTGCCATTGCTATGCAGTTTTTTGGTCTATTGCAACGCACGTTTCAATGTGTTAGCATATATATCAAATTGTGTTGCAGTAGTTATAGATATATTTTGAATAAAAAAATAAAAAAAGAAGTTACACCTCAGCGATCCACACCATTAGCTAAAATGAAATCTCAACCATTCATCGACAGCATCAATCCACATCTCATTTAAGTCTATTTCCCACTTTTATTTTCATTCTCCCTCTTTCTTTCTTTTTTCATTTCGTTTTCCCCTCAATTTCCAAATTATCGGATCCCTAATTTTCATTCATCCCTCAATACCTACTTTTTTTCATTTTCACATCTCGTTCAGATCCCAACCGATTTCTTATTTCCGCAGATCTTATTTTATGCATCAGGTTTGGAAGATAGTTGCAATACAACCCATTTTCAGATCTCGTTCAATTATTTTCTCAAAATCGACTCTTCACTAATTCAGATAGGCAATTTCTAGGTAAGATTACTTCCATAAAATTCAATATTTAATAGCCTTTTTCTTAATTCATCCATAGGAAGAAATGAAAACTTCATGCATTCCAGTGGTGGCAAACAAAATCCAACCTTTGTATATTCTTTTCTTTCCGGTTCATGGAGTTCTGTGGCATCATTATGATGTACGATTTTGTACAATTGTGTGAAACCAACAGTATTATAAAGAAGAACCTGATGAAGATGATCTATTCTGATCAACGGTATTTGGAATGGTGGAGCTACCTTGCAGATTATAAGATTCATCAAAGTTTGGTGAAGATATTTTTTTATTAATTTGATTAGGAGTTATTGATTTTAATTGATCAGCTAATATATGACGAGCCAGTTTCATAAGTTAGTTCTACACTTTTGTAACTCTATTGATAAAAGCACTTTTTGAGGGGTCTTTTAGCGGAAGTGGTTTTATGGTTCTGTACTAAAAAGTGTTTTTGTTTGACAAAGAGCTTCCCATAAGCACTTTATTATTTGTAGAGAAAACCATGTAGAACGATGTGGTTTTGGTTGATGAATAGTTCCCATAAGCACTTCATTATGTAATAGAGAACTTTATTTTTGTCACAGATAAATGTATTATATTAGCAGTTGGGACTTACCATTCGAAATAGCGGTTTGCTGGTAATCTAGTACCATTAGCTACAAGTGAATGTTAGTTTGTGGGTAATTATTAGTTTATTTTACACCCAAAAGAGTCTAGCTTTTGAAAAAACAAAAAACGTTGAAGGAATATTAAGAGCTAGTTTTGAATGCTGGAAAACTTTCTTCTTGGGAGAACTAAGAGATTTGTTGATGAAGTTGAGTTATTCCTTGTTTTGGGTTTTAGTATTAAGGCTTATGATGAACTTTATATGCAAAGTCTGGTCGGGAATTCTTCATCTGCATCATCTTGATAATAGCAAGCTTAAATTACACATAGTTTTTTGTACTAATTACTAGGTCCTGAGTTCACTAGCTAGTCTGAAGTATATTTCACGAAGGAAACTGTCAATAAGAGACAAAAGTTCTGGTCATATTGATCTAGGTATGTAATTTGTATGTGTTTTTAGTGTTATGTTGTATTCTACTCATGTTCTCCATACTGGTTGTTTCCAAATCACAAGCAGTAATGTTGGCACTATTTGATCCTTGGTTTGCATTATAAGTATTTTTCGATAACCTGTCTAACATTATTTCATTGATCAATACAAGGTGTATAAATTTTGAGTTTCATTTCTGTTTGACTAGCTGTACTTGTATTCTACTCAATCTTTGTACTCCGCGGCTTCCATGTTTTTTCAGTTCGGATCCTGTGTATTAACTCCTCAATGGAAATTGGAAGGAAAGGAGACTCCATTGGACTATGAGATGAAGTTTGCTTATCTCCTAAGGTACGTCTTATATGGAAATGTTTATTGTTTTGCAATTAATCGTTCATCTGTAGTTAAGTTTGATCAGTACATGTCGGATGTTCTTTGTCCCTGATTGAAAGATACACTATTTGAACATTGTTTTTATTTGAGTATAGGTTGTATGGTTAAATATGGGATCTCAGTATATGCAGATTACTATTTCTGTCACCATCAATAAAAATTTACACATTAATGTTCATTTAAAAAGGTAAATTTACCAATATTAATGATAGTGATATCCTCTATTTGAAACATCATGCGCAACAGCCTCCTTTATGCTTTGCTTAGATAGTTTTATCAACACATCCTCAATGGTTAAGGCAGAAATAATTACTGAATTTTTATATAAAATAAAACTTCTATTATAATATTCATCGAATATGTCTGTTGTTGGGTTGTAGGTTGTGGTTGAAGTGTGTTTTAACATTGCTGGAAGGCAGAGGAGTAATCTGAAGTGGTGGAAGGTGGTGAAAGGGAGTTTGACAATGTATTTTAAAGTATGGCTGTTGTTTTGAGGTTTGTGGAGAAGTTAAGGTAGTCCAGTTTAGTTGGGTTTCTAGTCAGGCAAGGAGTGTATGTACTTTTATTGACATATGTAATGAATTCAGCTATTTTCTGTAATGAAATTACTAATTCACAAATGGTGTAAATTTGAATTGTTTTTTTCATAATATGAGTAATTATGTTTGTTGTTAGTGAAATAGCAGTTATAATTATAATATTATATTATGATATCTTTGATTAATAGCAGTTGAGGTAAAACAATTTTTAATAACTGCTAGAAACATTTGTGAAAAAGGTTGACTTTATTACGATTGCCAGCTGTAACAGACATATTACAACTATTTTTGGCAGTTGCGAAAGGGATTTTTTTTGTTGCATTGGTACCTGTGGCAACACCTGTACCGATATTGCCATAGAGTCGCAAAGGCGTTGCCTTTGACTCTAAGGCAACGCGGCAAAAGGCAACCCCAAAAAAGTGTTGCCACGGATCATTTTTTGCCTATAGCAACACTTTTTGGCACCTACTGCGTCACTTCGCTCTGGGGTTGCTGTAGGTCATCTATGGCGTAGTGTCGTCACAAGTTCATTCCACAGAGCAGGCATCGGTCCTTTTACCGGAATGATCACGGTTTAAGTTTCGATGCCCTGGACCTCCCTTGGGAGGTGCCCTTTCGGTGGGACTAATGGTGCTTTAGATCCATGCAATAGATTCTCTTTCTGACACGTAGATAACATTTAGATCCATGCAAATCGATGGAGAAATGGTAAGATCAGCGAAGAAATGGTGAAATGTCTTTGAATCCAAGGAGGATGGAGGAGGATCTTCAATCTCATAGTCACTTAGATGTTTTGGATGGAAGCCATGTCCTATTAGATGGTAGATCTTCGAATGGTGATGATGAATGAAAATAGGATTGCTTAGGAATGGTGATACGAAGGATTCGATAGCACTTTGTGGTCGCAAAGAATCGATCCCTTTAATGGTGGAAGCCATGGTCTATTTATAGGTATGTAACAAATGAGGAGAAGGCTGAAAATACATGGTGTAGAGAACCGACCGACATATTTGGATATTTACAGAAAATGCCATCGGCCAAGTGTCTCCAGTTGTCAGCAGAACCGATTGGTTATATCTTCAAACTACCGATCGGCCACGCCTTCAGCTACCGATCGGTCATACCTTTAACTATCGACCGGTCCTTAGACTTGTCCATCCATCTACTTTACTCCTAAGTTGCTCAAACCATAGTGCCTTAACACCGATCGAGCCATAGTCTCAAGAGCACCAACCAGCACCACCTTCAAATTGACCAAGCCATATTGTTTAGTACCGATCACCTTATCCGTTCTCGAACCGATCAATAGGTCTTCTGAATCAGACCATCCAAACAAGATACCACATGCTAATCGACTGATGTACTCTCAACCAAGGATTTAAATCTCGGATATCGGTCGCGTTTCGTCTCAGGGGTTTTATAGACTCGGTCTCGTATAGGGAGAGATCTCAGACGAGATGGGTCTAACTCGAGAGTTCATCTCATATTTTCATCTCGGATCTGAAAGTTCATAACGGAATAATCTCGGGGTACATGATATGTTAAAAATTATATTTTAACAAAATGATTTTTATGAATGCTATCAAAAACATAGTGACTTAAACATAAAATACAAAATAACTTTATTATTCTTTATTTTGCGAATGATCATTCATACTCTAAATCGTAATATGCTTAAAACAGGAATATTATTAGATAGGAAACATTAAAAGGATCCAACATATTAAAAAAATTAGCATAAATAAACCATGAAATACATAATTTCATAAGTAACATGAATGTAAAAGGATGAATATGGAAATCATAAGCATTGTAAAACATATACAAACATACAATATAGTCATTTAACATGCAAAATGTAAAACAACAAAAGATTGATATGGCTAGATTCGAGTTTTTTAATTATATTTCTAGTTCAGGCACAAATTTAAATTTTAACCAAAAAAATTAAGATCTCGGACGATATTCCAGTATTTCGTCTCGGTCCATATATCTTTCGATATTGTAATATCTCGGATGATATATTCGAAAGGAGATTTAGAGTGATATTTGTTGTTTCGTTTCGGAAGGATCCCAAAACGACATCTCGGAGGAGATCTCGGGCGATATTTGCGAGATTTGAATGGATTAATATGGTAGATAGTATTTCGTCTCTTTTTTGCTTGATTCGTCAAAGTGTGTGTGATATTTAACCAATTATCAACAAGCTTGGGACTATCTCATGACATCCTTTTATAAACATTTCTAAGTATTTTGATGTCATAATTATCGTATATATATATATATATATTGGGAAAAAGTAACTTTTATGTTTCTTCTTCCTCAAAGCAAGGATGTCATTAAAAAGGTTACTTGGATGTCTTAGGAGGTGTCAAATCAACCAATTTCTAACCCTTGTAATGAATGAGCTTGGGGTATTTATAATAGAAGGGTTAGGTGGGAGTAGGTAGGATTCAGGGACCATATAGCAGAAAATCGGATCAAAGAATTGCGTATGCCAGAAAATCACATCAAACTATGATATACAAGTGACGGAGATTACGTTTTCTAAGGAGGAGTTGTCACTCTTTTGGTCCTTTATAGGAAGAGACAGGCAGGAGGGAAAAGTTACGGAGACCGTCGAAGTAAGTGAACACACCATGCATAAGATGCTCGAAGAACAGTTGGTTGGTCTACATGTCAAGGCAGAGGAACAAGAGCAGAAGAAGGTAGCTGATGAGTTAGCCCAGCAGACATCATTGGTAGAAGCTAAGAGGAAGGCTGAGCAAGATGTTGCGACTAAGGTCTAAAGAGATAGGGGTGCTGCGGCCAAGGAGCAGAAGGATTTGAAGAAAAAGGCCGATGTAGAGGCCTCTTAGAAAAAGGCTGATGTTGAGGCCTCTAAGAAAATGGTCGACGAGATGTACAAACAACTGCAAGAGGAAGAGGATAGAAAAATCAAGGTCGGGAATGTAGGCCGGCAAAAGGTGGTCATAAAGACTGGTCCAACAGGGAAACAGAGTGCGCCGGCCGTTCTTGCGCTTTCAAGCGAGGTTGGTCCCCCGTTTTTGAGAGAGATCTTGCTCGATGATGAGATCATAGAGATTACCAACGGTGATGATTATGAGGAGATCTCATTGGCATCTCACAAGTCCTCTATCTTGCTCAAAGGGAAGAAGGAAAAGGGAGGAGGTGGCTCCAGGAGGCGGAGGAGGAAGGGTGATGATCCGCCGAGTGGAGATTCGGGTAAGAAAAAGAAAGAGAGAGAGACGGGGAAGGAGAAAGAGAAAGAGTCCGAGGAGGTGGAAGAGGGAAAGTTGCCTAAGTGACCGTTATGATTGTCTTCTGGTGATGTAGGCCGATAGTATACGGGAGTACGGGCCTCGCTTTTGGTCTTTGGAGGCACGGTGTGGTTCTCATGTACACCCTGTCATTAGAAAGAAAGATATTAGATATGTAGTTTGCTTTTGGTATGTAAATGAAAGTATTAGTTAACTTTACTCAAATCACCTTTCATTTTAAGTGTTCGAATGTTCGTCTCATGCATTCAAGCATCCAGTACTTGCACAAGCATACTTGTTGTTACACTTAAAGAAATGTGATTGGAGACTCCGCCTTCAGGGTGCCCCCAGACGTGCGGAGATCGTCTGCTGGTTCTACTATCGGGTTTCCCTTTGTTCAGGAATCCTGAGTTGGGTGGAATCCAGGTCACGTGCCCTCTCTCTTGGAAATCTTGAAGTTCATTAGTCCTAAGTCGTGGGATGGCATGGACGTCGTGAATTCGTCCTTTTTGGCTCTTCCGTCGTTCATCCGGGTTTATATCTCGATGGCATCATTTATTTGCAAAATGGTACCCACATCTAGAACTGATGGGTCGGATGGAGCCCGGGAGTGGTCGGTATCACACTAGCTTGGCTGTTGGGCTGCCACTAAGTTCGAAGACTTGAACACATAACAATTTATACTCGGTCTCATCGTTGGTTCGAGATTTGAGAGGTGTTATTTAGACTCGGTCTTGTTGTGGGTTTGAGACTCGAGTGCTGTTATTTGTACCCGGACTCATCTTTGGTTCGAGACTCGAGTGGCGGTACCGGTCCCATGCTTGGGGTATCGATCCGATGTTATTTATTCTCGGCCTCGTCATTGACTCGAGGCTTGAGTGATGGTATTAGCTCCTATGCTCTGGGTGGCTCCCGTGCTCTTGGTGTCGATTCGGTGTTCGTGTGTGAGAGCTAATTGGGATGGTCAATTACACATATCATGCAGAAAGTAAACACAATGAGGACACTGAGAAATTGAACATCATCTTTACTAATAACTTTGGCTGTAACAGCATTTACAATGCCTTGAATTTAAGGAAAACAAAACATTTTTGGAAAGCGGAAAAACTTACACTAAGTTATGTTAAGTAGCAATGAATATGTTCAATGTTCCATGCCCTTGGGAGTTCGGCTTCGTCGACCGTTGCTAACTTGAAGGTTCCATCTCTGAGCCTTCGCCGTATGACGTATGGACCCTCCCAACGAGGACAAAAAACAGTCGATGTGAGAAAGATCCATTTTAGGACGAGGTCGCCGATATTGTGGTCCTTATGGCGGACTTTAGAGTTGAAGTACCTGGCTAATCATTAGCATTGAGTGGCGGATCTAAGATCAACTTCATTCCTTTTCTCTTCGAGCAAGTTGAATGATTCCAAAATTAGGTCTTGGTGGGTCTTAGGATCATAATAGGTTACTCAATGAGATTGAAGCTTTAGCTCAATGGGGATGACGACTTCGTATCCATAGGCAAGGGCGAATGAGGTGTGGCTGGTTGTTGACTTATGGGTGGTCCGATGGCCTATAAGGCCAGTGGATGCTCGTCTTCCCATAAGCCTTCGGCCTTTTATAGACGCTTCTTAATGATGGATTTAATCACTTTGTTGATTACCTCAACTTGCCCATTGGCCTGAAGGTGTGCCACTACTAAGAATCTCTTTTTGATGTTATGCCATTGGTAGAAGGTCTTGAACTCTACGCTCTCGAACTGGGTTCCACTGTCAGAGATGATGTCTTTGTGAACTCCATAGCGAGTGATGATGTTGTGGACAATGAAGTTGATTACTTTCTTAGTGGTGATTATAGTAAGAGATTCAGCTTCTGCCCATTTGGTGAAGTAATAAACTACAACGATGGCGTAGAGCACCTCACCTTTAGCCATTGGGAGAGTTCCTATGATATCTATCCCCCACATGGAGAATGGCCAAGGACTGGCCATTTACATTAAATCGGTAGGCAGGGGTCTTAGGATCTTGGATAACCATTGGCATTTGTCACACTTGCGGGCATAGTTTGTGACATCTTGATCGAGTGTAGGCTAGAAATAACCATATCTAGTAATTTTTCTTGCTAGAGTTTGGCCCTTAGTGTGGTCTCCACACTCGCCTTCGTGCACGTCTTGCAACACACGGTCGGCGTCATAGTGGGATACACATCAGAGTAATGGAACAGAGAATCCTCTTCAGTAGAGCACTTCATTAGGATTATATAGCGAGATAAATTGGCGTGTGAGTTCTCATCTTTCTTTGTAGCAATCTGGGAGGATTCCATGCTGCATGTGGTTCTTGATTAGGGTCATCCAAGACCCAGGTTCGGTTTCGGTTTCCGTTGCTGCTACCGAATCAGTCTGCATCTGGTCGATGCTCGGAGAATCGAGTACTTCGACCAGGGATTGTCCCGTAAGCTGCGCATCCCCGGAGTTTGCTAGTTTAACTAAGGGGTCAGCCTTTTTCTTTTGTTCTTGAGGGATTTGCGTGATGATATAACGGTCGAAGTTGGTGAGCAGTTCGCAAACCTGAGCGAGGTAGGGAGCGAGTCGTGACCCTTTGGCTTAGTAATCTCCCTGTACCTGATGCACGATGAGCTGTGAGTCAAAGTAAATCTGGATGGCCATGAAGTTAGGTTCGATTGCAATTTTGAGTCCAACGATCAAGGCCTCGTATTCTGCATCGTTGTTGGTTGAGGGGAAGTTGAGATTTAAAGCATATCATATTAGGCACTCCTTTGGAGCAATGAGCATAACTCCGATGCTGGAACACTCATTGTTGGAAGATCCAACCACGAACATTTTCCGTTGAATGTCCGGAGTTTCGATGTTTTCCATAGGAGGCTCTTCCAGGATGGTGAATTTCACAATGAAATCGGAGAGGGCTTATCCGAGGATGGCTCGATGAGGGATGTATGTGATTTCGAACTGACTCGGCTCTAGATTCCACTTTAGTAGTCGTCCAGACCTGTTGTAGCAGCTGGTCAGTGTAGACCTTGATGGGGTGAGACTGAAAGTATGGTTGTAGCTACCGGGAGGAACTTAACAAGCAGTAGGCTAGCTTCTCAAGCTTTGGGTATCTCTTTCTACCCACGTTAATCTCTTACTGATGTAGTAAACGGGTCGTTGGACATGGTCTTTAACGAGTATGAGCGCTGAGCTGATTGCCTGCATAGAAACAGCCAAATAAATATATATGTCCTCAATGTCCATAGGTCTAGATTATATAGATGGTCTCTCTAGGTGATTCAAAGGGTCCTCGAATGCAGTGACACACTCCTGTGTCCATGCGAAGTTGCTCTTCCCTTTCCTGAGCAAGTCGAACAAGGGAATGCACTTGTTGGCGACTTTAGGGATGAATCGACTTAAAGTGGCGACCTTTCCGTTAGGTTTTGAACATCTTTGATGTTATGAGGGCCTGAATATCACAGATAGTTTTAATCTTATTTGTATTGGTTTCGAAGCCTCACGAATTGACAATACAACCCAAGAATTTTCCCGATGCAATGCCGAAACTGCATTTCAAGGGATCGAGTTTCATGCCATATTGGAGGAGGACACCAAAAATTTCAGAGAGGTCATGGACGTGATTATTTGATACCCTCGATTTAACGAGCATATTGTAACGACCCGGAAAAATGCGAGCTTGGTTATCCGATATACAACACATATCGAACATCCAAGGATCGAAAATACCAGTAGTTAATGAAAGAAATTAGAGGGTGAGAAAAGATAAGATAGAAACTTAGAATAGAAGAAGAAGAAGAACACAACATCATAGTAACACGAACCTCACAGCGGAACGAATACCATATAATATATATAACATAACTTGAAATATACATTTGTACTTGAATATAAATCATTATCAAAGTACAGCACCTACAACATAGCGGAAATAAACTATAGCTACATGATCCTGAAGCCTCCTACTCCAGCTCTTCAAGTATCTGTAAATCTCGACTACTTGACTGCCCGTACAAAATTGTGCACCCAAGAGTTTAGGGAAAACAAAACAAAATAAACTCCGGGTCAGTCATGGGACTGGTATGAGTAAAACAGTTTAAAACAGTTTGAACAAGTTAACGATATCTCATAAGACCACGCCGTATAACGGAACGGGTTTTTTCCCTTATGAGAATCCAAATTATCTTTATATCAAAAACCCTTTTGATATTATAATAATGTCTATCAACCACAATATAATAATCATCTAGCAGAAACGCTTTCATCTCATGTTCTACATATATAGTATACAATCAAAACCGCAAGCACGTACTGGGTAATGGATTTCCAACTATGATAAGGTATGGAACCACCTTTCGCTAGTGTACCTCAAGAGAGGAATACACTGGGTTCAACAAGAAAGTCTTGCAACCCAGCCACACATGACCGACCACTCATTTCGCTTGAGTGTATCGAATGCATATCACCAACGGTTGGGATCAGCAACCGTTTCCCGAATGGGACAGCATCAACAATAGATTTTTTTGAAGTAAATGAAACTCTTGATCAGGTGATTATACACCCTAATAGGTGCAACCTACATAGCCATGCTACCTGCCCGATTTCTGTCATTTACCGGTTAATGAGGCTTGAGGTTACGCTTTATCATCACATCAGATTCACTTTGAATGCCACATTGTCAGATCCATCAAAAATCACTAATTGACGTCTACAACAGTACATTACGTGTTAGCTAAAGAAGTTTCCTTCTCCGCTTCCACTCTTGGTACGGTTGAAGAAATCAATGTACGTGAGCTTTCTGGAAATACTCTGTCAGGCATTCATCCATACAAGTCATCCAGGAACAGGATGAACCGAAGGCACTATTCAGTACATCCATCTTAGGGACTGTTATCTTAGACTATACAATAGCCCTTGCACTTTACTCCATCTTAAGGTATCTTTGGCATATATGATTCGCAACGCTTATGCTAATACAGAGTGGTTCCTTGGATAATAATCCAATCGGTATCTCCATATTAACAATGTTAAAATGGTCAAAACTTTGATAGTCTGTGATTTAACTATCAAAGAAAAACACGTGTGCAAACAACGATATTATTTCCAAATGGAAATTCTATCAATCAATCATATATATATATATATATATATCCATATTTTCTATGTTTAGAAAATATATGTTAACACTGGAAAACATTTCCATAACTTATTTACGTATCACTATTCTTCTACTACTATCAATCTCTGATTGTAAACTAGTATAAGAACAATTCTCTAAGTACCAATCCCGAAGGTCGAAACCAACATTAGATAGACACTTAGGAAACCATTCAACTTAACAAGTCTCCAGTCAATTTCTGATTTAGCTTAACTCCAATTCTAAACTCCTTATACATGAACATTCCCTTTTCTAATTCATATTTCCAATTTCAATATTTGATTACGTTTCTGATTCTATTTGGAAAACATTTCCAAATCTTCTTTACTTGGATTTAAACAGATGTTTAAATCAACATCGCGGCGACAACTCAAACCGCTATTCTTATTTACTAAAATCACTCAACCACTTTCACTCTCGAATCGTAACCATTTCTTAATTAAAAACGCAGTCAATCAAGTTGGGGTATAGCTACCTCTCAGACCTTAACTGAACTACCTTTCAAATCTCGAAATAGGGAAAGTTCATCTTTTAACCCTTTAACACTTCCTTACGTACCCTCAGATTCTATTTACGAACCCCTTTCTTTTACAAGTTTACGTGATTATAACAATGGTGTTATAATCTCCTGCATCCGAAATATATTATCTTTAATATGACTTTTATTTCCTAACTCGAATAATATAACGAAAACTAATTTATTTACTCCTATTGGGTTAACTCTAATCTATAACTCTTATTTGAATAACTCCATCCTAGTAACTCTTACTTGAATAACTCCAACCTAATAACTCTTACTGGATTAACTCTTATTCGAGAAACTTATATTCAATTTGCTTACTTTCGAATACTTATATTCGATAATCTCTTTCTTCGAATAAATCTTATTCGATTTAAATCCTGTCGAATAACTAGATTCGATCAACTCACTTCGAATATTTCTGATTCGATTATCTCACTTCGAATATCTTTGATTCGATTATCTCACTTCGAATATCTACTATTCGGTTCACTTCTTCGAATAACTAAATTCGATTACTCATTTCAACTCTATTTGAATAAACTAAATTCGATTAACTCCATCTGAATAACTCTGGTTCGATTTAACTCTATCGATTAACTCTAACCGATTAACTCTAACTGGTTTAACTCTAACTGGTTTAACTCTACGGTTTTAACCTAACTGGTTAACTCTTTGTCCTTATTCAGTTTCAAACATCGATGTTGAAATCGATTATTACTTCTTTATATAAGTCCTGACTTATATATTCTATTTATCCAAATGATAAATATTTAAATTAATTTATTAATCTCCTCCATTTATCTGTTTTCTCCATATATAAGTCCTGACTTATATATATATATATATCAATTTATCCAAAGATAAATATTTCCTTTTTAATCCTATTTGTAAATGGTTTACAAATATTTCCTTTTCAAATTCTATTTGCAAATGGTTTGCAAATATTTCCTTTTAGGGTTCTATTTCCAAGTATTCCCTTTATTAACCTTATTAATTTATCCTTAGTATTTCCTTTATTAATATCTTATTTATTTTCTAAATAAATATTCCTTATATCTTATATTATTTATTTAACAAATAAATATCTCCTTTCTTATTCTATTTATTTAACAAATAAATAATCCTTTTAATAACTTATTCTGTTTCCTAAGTCAATATCTCTTTTATAACTTATTTACTTAACAAATAAGTATCTCGTTTAACATTTCCTAATTATTTAACCAATAATCTCATTTATAAAATCTTATGATTTTATAAATATTTTATTTATAAAGATCTCCTCTTTCTATATAATTTCACCTATAAAGATTTCTATTTATAAATATTTCATTTATAAACATTTCATTTACAAAACCCTTTTGATTTTATAAATATTTTATTTTCAAATACCATTTGAAAATTCCCCTTTTTTTACATTCCGGTATGTTATGGTGTTTAACATATCAAGTCATGATGTCAAATATCGTTCATACACATATAATCAACAACAGATTATAAACTACGTCATATATCACAATATATGAGAATAATAAAATAGCTGTTGAGGAATCCAGTCAGATTCCTCCAACCTGTTTCCCTGCATCTACTACAGATGTTACACAATAAAATCAACATCACTTTCAGTTCCATATAATATATTCTATTAAATAGAATCAATACAGAAATTCAACTAACTGACTAGCAGTTCAATCGAACAGTCAACACACAGTCAATCAGCCAATATTTAACAATTATAAAAATACAAAATAAAATTATAAACTGTTCAGAGTTAGTGAGATTTACTCACAGTTGCGCATTAACCCCTAAATAACGGTTTGCGTTATTTGATTCAGTCGGATAATTTATTTCGCCATAAATTGTAACGGCGTCCAATTGACTCGCGGTCAGTTCCATTGTGTAGTGTCCGTCCATACGATCCCAACGGATCTTGTTTTGCCCAATTCTGATAACGTATGACACAGCTGTTGATTTTACAAATAATTACGTTATTTAAATTAAATAAATACTTAGGATTTTCTCCATTGGGCCTCACCAATCAAACTAAGCCCACCTTCCTTCCAACTAGACCAGACCCGCTCCCTTTTTGAACCTGTCTTCCCCAAATATCCAATGCCAGCTCCAGTACTCCAAAATCCATCATAGCCGCACACTTTGATCCACCTTTTCCTCCTCGTTCTGCATTTAAACCATCCGAACTCCTCACCAACGAACTCTCTTCTGCAAATGCTCTAACCCCGTCACCACATATTTCAACTCGCACCCCGCCATGCCATTTCGTCGAACAACCCTCTCTCCTCGATATCAGGAAGTCCCCGAACTAAATTTTCAATGCATTACCCCAAACTTTGCCAAAAGAACCCATTCGATCTCAATAACTCAAAAACAAACTTGAATCCATTAATCGATGCATTAAATTTCATTAGGATCAAACCCTAATTTACGTCGTCCTTAAACCAGCAGAAAGAACGGACGTCGAGCTCCAAAATGTTGAGATGAGGATGAACAGAATCTCCTTGTCAATCCAATTATACAAGCTTTTCAATTTATTGGTTTATATTTGATTTGTTTGGAATTTCTTAAAGAGGAATTACTTGCGCTTTTCTAAAGAACAAGTGGCGGCCGATTTTTGAGATCTAGACATAAATGCTTAGGTCTTAAGGAGGATAAGAATTAGATATTTATAGGAAAAATATCTAGATACTTTGTTAATATACTTTTAATATTATATTCATTTTGTCTTCTAAAAATTCGTCTGTTCACACACAATATCCAAAAATCGTGAAACTAGACATGCAACTACTGTTCGACATTACGGTCCGAACAAAATTGGTTTTGTCGAATTTTGAATCCGTTTGCTCACACAGCGTATTTTTAACTATCGAAATACTGACTGTTTTTCACTCTGAAAATCCATACGGCCACACAGTGACTCTAAAAATCACAAAACTGGAAATCTGACAACTATTTGACATTGCGGATCCAACAAAATTAGTTTCATCGAATTCCGACTTCGTTTGCAAAAGTGGCTATTTTTAAAGTCCTAAATAACCAATTTAAATATATTTAAATATAATTAAATTAAATATTTATAAATAAATATTATCGTGTATATATTCACAGTGGAATACCATACAGCTCTAGAATATTCCTATATGAATTTCTAACTTGATATTTCAAATCTGGGTCAACCCGATATTCGATTTATATTGAAATTTATTTTTAAAATATAAATAATTCCTTTATAAATTATAGAGGAATTCCGCAGCGACTTTTCTAAAATTAGATTTGGACATAGATCAAAATCTACACGATGAAATCCCGATTTTTGTCTTCCACTAGAAATATATACTCCACCAGCACTACATATTTCTTGTTTCACAGAAATCCGTCTTAAAACGAATCCAGTACATTCAGTTGAAGTTCAAATCGCCAAATAACGAACTACCGCGCCATTTCAAGCTCGATTTTAATTATAATATAATTATACATTCAAACTGTCATTCAAATAATATATTCGTTATTCTAATTCAATTCTAAACTGAATTAAATATCACAGATGATCCAGTCCACACCATATCTCCATTTCGGCCCAATTTGATTATTTTGGAATTAAATATATTATCTAATTATTATATTAAATATTCACTATTATTTTATTCAACGACCATGAAATCCTTTAATTCACTATTTGAATAATTAAATTAATTAATTATTATATCGCTGCAAATGCGGGTCATTACACATATCGTCCATGTATACCTCCATGGATCTCCTAATATGGTCCTTGAAGATGAAGTTGACCAATCGTCGGTAGATGGAACCAACGTTCTTGAGACTGTAACACCCCACACCCGCTACGGTCACTCACTAAGGGAATGCCATAACATCGGTGGAGTATTTTAAGTGAATATAGAACAGAAAAATTACAACAAGACAGATATAAGTAATACTTGAGAATTTAAAACATCATTTCATTTCAGCGGAAAGTAAAACATGTTTGGTTACACCAAAACCATAAATAAGAGTCAAGTACATAATATCCATCCTGATAAAAACGAAAGTACATAATCCCACTACATAACCTAATAGCTATAATAGAAAAGATAAACTGAGCTTTACATCCACGGTCCAAGCTCCAAAAGATAGATAAAGCAGTCTGATCAAAGCCCACTAGTGCTAGGCCCACTCTGAAAACCTGAGGGTTGGGAAAAAGATAAAGAAACAACGGAGTCAGACATAAGTCTGAGTGAGTCCTATAACCCTAACAATACAATCATTAAAGTAATTAGGGTATGATATAAACAAGGTACGGTACCTCTGGGGATAATGACTACACTAAGTAGCCAACTAAACACAGGACGTACTAAGATAACCGAAAAGACGCATTTATCCACCCAAGGATAATTACTGGATTACACCACCCCAGATCTACCCACCCAAGGGTAATTCCTACACTGCACCACACCAGTCATTCCTAACTTAAAGGTTGATCCCACCCATGGACTTATAAAATTAACTTAATAGTTTTCGCGTACCCCTAGGTGACTAAGTAGATGCCACGGGGCCCTACAATCCACTAGGTGTACACACTACTCCCCATTCGATCGGCTCCCTGACGTAGATACCCGTGCTGGCCCCACCGTGGGGTGTACCATTCCCCAACGTGGCAACCTGATAAAACTAACGGTGCACAGCTTATATCTACACGATGCAACAACGTCTTATTTACCAGCCCGGGTCCACACACGCATATGAAACCCGTTGGTCATGCGTTGCCACCGCTAACCCATTTTGGCCTCTTATAGTCAAGCCCAATATGCGTGTCCCGTCACTCGATTAGAGTCGATCCCACTAAGATACGTTTGGGATATTGGTTGAAATGGGCCCCCACAAGCTACCACCTAAGCTTGTTATTTTATCTAGTGTATCCCACTTAACCCCTTTTACAATCATGCCCACCTACATGTTAAGGTTTGGTTAAGTCATCTAATCATATATCAATTGCCACTTAAGGCACCCACTGTTGGATCTAGATTAACCCTAGAGGGGGGGTGAATAGGGTTTATCACAGTTTTAACCTGAATTGAAAAATTGACAGGATATTAAAATAAAAACAGATCACAGAGTGCAGCAGAAATAAAAGTGCAGAAAATAAATCACACACAGATATACCCAGCTTCGGCAAAACCCTGCCTACTGCTGCATTCCTAAAGTTTCTACTAGATGATAGAACAGATCCCGCATACAAGACCTTGTACACTCGCGACTCTCGCTCCTATTCTAACTCTACGCTCAAAACCCTAGACTGATTCAAACCCCTGAATCAGAATTTCCCCTAGTTTTACCCAGACTAGTCAACTGCCAGTTAAACCCCTAGCTGGTTCCCCCTAGATTTTACAGAATCTATAAACTGTTCGGCTTACAAAGAAATTAAAACTGAAACAATACAAAATAAAAGAAACTAAAGCAAAAACCCTAGGAGATAAATAACAAGGGTCATCCCCTTTTAGCCTTTAAACAAAAACGTGGTCGGCCCAATCTCATTTTCTTTTCACCCGATCTCTTTGCTATGTGAAAAAAAAAATGGCGGCGGCTCTAGGGTTTCTTCTTTGAGTTCCAAATTTAAGTCGATGTTGTTAATTTTTGGCTCTGGAAATGATTTTTGGTGCTCGAATCTCCGATTGCTTCTCTGTCTTGCTTGATTGTTGTGTGGCTATGTGATTCTTCACTCTGGCGATCGAAACCCTAATGAAATTGTGAGTGTTCTTTGATTAAAAAATGTTGCTCTCTGATTTAGTTGTTGTTGGTTTCGATTTCGATGTCCTTCTCTGCCTTTGATGTAACTGGTGTTCAATAGGATTATATAATCCTATACCATGCTCTGATTTCACGCAAATGATTTGGTCTGATTTCGGTGCTTTCCCTTTTTGGCACTTTCAAATTAAAAAACGATTCCTTGGCTTTGATTTTTGAGGTGAACCTGGACATGAATTTGCCTCACGAAAATTTATCTGAACATTGATTGATTGTGGTTTCCTTTGTAAAAAAAATGCCAGAAATTGTTTGTTTCAATTCTTGAATTAGAAATGAAACCTTTCCTTGTATGTCATATAGATGTCGAGTTGATTGCATACCAAAAACTTTATTCCATATATGATTTAATTCTTGGCATTCGAACTGAGATGATTATGCTTGATTTTCTAGCAATAAAAATACTGAAAACTGATTTGCCCCTTGCCATGTATGAAATATGCGATTTCTGGAAAAGATTGCAATCCCAAACCTGATTTGTAAAATAGTTTTCTTGCCAAACATTTCATCAGTGTACATTTAAAAAATCAATTCGAAAATGTTACCATACTTGAAGAAAAAAACTGTCTTGAAATCACACTTTCATTTCTGGAAGTAAACTGTGGTTTTGAAAAAAGATGAAAGCAGTTTTAAAAACTTGTTCTTCTTTCCAAAAGATGATTTCTGGAAAAATAAAAAAAACTTGCTATTAAAAAAAAACTGGAAACAAATAATTGCTGTTGTGAGACCATATTTCAAAACCTTGCCGTGATCCTTGCCTTGCTTTGTTATATGCTGATTTTCTTGAATTAAATTCTTGGCAAAAAAATTCTGTCGAATTCTTTCCACTGCATTAGAACTGCTGTGCAGTATTGAGCTTCATTGAATGATTAGCATGAACTTCAATATGCTTGCTTATGTTTGCTGCCTTGCATTTGGTCACCATATTTACATGTATGTTGTCATGAGTTTTGCGCTTCAGCTTTATCATGCTGATTGTGTGAACATGTTGCCATTGTTACTTGTAATGTTGGCACCATGCTTGCTGCATTAGTTATGTACCCATCTCCATGCTCTTGTGCCATTACTGCCTTGCGCTCTATATTCTTGATTTTGAACCTGCCTTGAGTTTCACCATGCATTTGTTATATTTCCTTATGCTGTTTTGACCGACATGAAAATGTTTGCTGAGATTATACATTAAACACTTTCCAAATATTTCTGAATTAAAACAGAAAACTTTATGCTTTCCTCTTTTGGATTCTTGAATGAATTCGGCCTAAAAAGTACTCTGTCCATTTTCTGATTGATTTTGAGAACTTCCCAAAGAATATTTGTGAAAACTGAATTGTTTCAAAAAAACAGAAACTCAAAAGAAATTTCTTGTCTTGACTGCTTTGCATGTTGCACCACTTGTTTACCCCACTATGTCCATGCTCTTAATCTTGCTTGTGTTCACCTGCACCACTGTCTGATCTTGAACATATATTTGTATGAAAATGATTAGCTGATGATATCCATACAAAACTGTATACGCTTGACCACACGAAAACTTGGCATGTTGCATTGCCTGTCGTCCATGTACTCTGCCATTTTCCTTGCTACTTTGTGAACTGTTTTGTGTCACCATATGTCCACACATGCATTGAACTGCTGCTGTATATTTATGACCTGCACCTGAGTTGTGCTCCATCATGTTGATGTTTTGAGGCTCGACCACTTTGGCACGTCCACTTCCCTGTTTGTGCATGCTCGAGCACTTGAACTGTAACCATTTTTCATTCATTGTGCCATGTTGCTTTAGTGTGTATCCATGCTGCATGTCCACATTAGCCTGCTTGACCATTTTTGCATTATGTTCGATCATGGACTTGACCATTTGAACCATTGAGCTGTCGACCATTTTTACTCTTTGTTAGCTTTGACATTTGCTGGTTGACATTTGTTTTGTTGCTTTTACTGTTGTGCTGCCTCGACACTTTGAATTATTGTTGACTTGTGTATTGCACTGAGTTGAGCAGGTCCTCGTGGCTACTCCTCAGTTGCAATCTGATTGGCGTGGCAGTGCACACGTGTACACGTGTGTACATGCAGCCATCAAACGAGTTGTCCCTGTCCCTGCATTGAGATATATGTTGTCTGCCTTGTGGTATTTACAGTGTATCACTGTGAATATCACAAGCTGTCTAGACACAGATTGTTGGTTTTATAGTTCAGATCAAGTCATGAAAAATGATGAGAAACACACCAGAAAACTGAGGCAAATAAAATTTTAAAAATAAAATTTATATTTGCATATATTCTGTTTTATTTCTATTGCAGTGTACTGTGTGTGTGTTTCACATGTGACAGGTATGAAGATGGCTGGGCTGACTGTGAAGACTGACAGAAGACTGAAGCTGACAGTGAAAAAATATACAGAAGCATCTGTATAAGAGTGCAAGTCTGAAACTTTATATGTGAGAGTGTATGAAGACAATGAGTCTGTATATGAGTCAATATGAACCTGAGAGAATGTATGTGTAGATGCAAACTGTGCTGATTGTGAGAGTTGTAGTAAAGAGATTGTACAGTTTATTTGTAATAAACAAATTGCTTGAAATAAAATATTATTTTATTATCGTCAAACAAAATTTGTTTATCGTATACTGTGTATTTACAAGTACTGTGAAGTGATTAAATAGTGGAGTTGTAAATAATTGTGCTGTTCGAGAGTTTGAAATATAATATTTAATTTAAATAAAATACTGTTTGAATATTTAAATTCGTGTACAGTAGTATTCTGTTTAAATATAAATATTATATTCTTGTCTGTGATGTATATTAACAGTACGATTTCAAACACATTTATAATGAATATTTATTTGGTTGTTATCATCAAACAAAAATCATATAATAGTGTATACGACTACGTCATATACAACAATCTCCCCCTTTTGATGATGACAAACAAATAAAAGATTTTGATCGTAATAAATGTGTTTGACAGTGAATATTGAACTCCCCCTATTTATTAGCTCCCCCTACAACAGAAACTCCCCCTATAACTGTGCATGAGTGAAAAGAATGTAAAAAGATTCAGAATTCTCAAAATTAGAATATTTATAGAATATTCACTCATAAATCAAAATCCAGTCCATTCTCCCCCTTTTGTTATCATTAAAAGGATACAGATTTTAAAACACCGATGAAAATTGACTAAAAATATAATTTCAGCTGAAAAGGAAGAATGGTCATCATAAATTTCAATCAGTCAAAAAAAAATCATAATATTCTAAGAACAGGTAGCATATTTCACATTGTAGAAAATGACGGATATACGATGAATTTTATAAAAATGAGGAGAGTTATAAAAAATATGAATATTTCCCAATTATTTTCAAAAGAATTTTATAAAATTAAAGCACCAAAAAACGGTGATGGATTTGGATTATAATTAAAAATTCAATTTAAGTGAGAAAATCGAATAATCTCAAATTTCAATATCTATCAATCAACAAATCATAATACGTCATAATATTTTCAACACATTTCACAGATTAGAGAGATGGATTGATAGGTTGATTTTTACACACCAAGGAGAATTTCAATTTTATTTCAGTTTTTAGCACATTTTATTTATTTATTTAAGAGCACACTGACCATGCATAACCAGAGCTTGGATTTTTAAATGAGGTCAGTCGCAGCTTAAATTATAAGTTGTCTCTTAACCATGCATGACCAGAGCTTGGATTTTTAAATGAGGTTAGAGACACACTTATATATTTATTATATATATTTATCATTTCAGCTTTTTTTAAAAAAGAAAAACTCCTTGGTATAAAACCAATATATGGATGATAGAAAATGTGGTAGGTACAGAAATGGACTGTGAAATAAATTTCTAAATTAATTATATTATGAGATATGACCAACTGTACCTGGATTATTGAAAATTTTCAATTATCACTAATTCTGAATAATAATATAACCACAATTCCATCACAAATATTTTCACTGTTTATTTAAAATGATTTTAAGAAAAATTAAACTCTCCACATTTATATAAAATCATAACGGATGGCAGAAGGATGATAAGTAATGAAGATTGCCGTGAAATAATTGCCAGTTCAAAGATATTATAATAAATATTTAACCATCATGAAAATCTAAATAAAATTCTCCTCTTGTTGTGAAATATACTGCAGTCACAATTCATCACAATTTCTAAATCTGATTATAATTTTGATGAATTATAAATACAGTTTAATTTGGATATTGATTTCAATTTCTGAAAGAATAATCAATAAATAATTTTAAAATTGAAAATCAATTACAAGAGTAATATGCTGATCTATACATAACAAGAGGGAAAAAATATATATATACAGCAAAAAAAATATGCAGCACTTTTAAACTGATACCACATGGTTTCTCTACAAAGTGAAAAATCAGAACAGATGGATGAGACAAATATAAGGCGCTTCTGATACCAAATGTTCTCGCTTTCTCGAGGATTTTAATGGCACCCCGGTGGCAAACAAATGGTACCTCAGTTAACAGAAAATACTTAATTACAAAGCAAGCAACTCAAGCACACAAATTTCATTTATCAAAGCACGATAAACCTTTGATACCAAATCAAGCAGTCCTCAAAAAAAATATTTACAAATCAATTTCTTATAATCAGAGCAGCATGATTCCAAAACAAACATTTTTCAAAAACAGTATCACAGCAGCACAGAGAAATCAGTATCACAACAGACTTGTCAAGATGTTGGTCACATAAGGTGGTTCATGATCCAAGATTTGCAAATATACTCTATTTTAAATCATTTGAAGAAATGTAAAAGTATTAGGATTTAATGAATCAATCACACCAGGTTATATTTCAGATTCAAGATATGTGTGAGATCCAATAAATCAATAATTTCAAATGATTTTAAACAAACATATATTCAAATCAAATAATCATGAAATAACAATGATTTTCAAAGACCATTTTAAAAAACATTTTCAAGAATTTCTCAAAACTATTTCCGACAAGCCCAAGAGAAATTTCAGGCCATTTACATCAAATTTGAAAATATTCATGATCGGGATAATTTATTTGAAATCACATGAATCAATGTAAAGTTTTGGGATATAATGAATCAGTCACACGAGATTGACAATTTCAACAATAAGAGGTGTGTGATATTCAAAATATCTAGAATTTCAGATGATTTCAAACAAACATATTTCAATATAATGATCATGAATAAAGATGAATTCCAAGATGTATCACTGATACAAGCCAATCTGAAAATCAATGAAATTATCACAACTGATAAATAACAGAGTGTTGTAATGAGTATAATATTTTGAGCTTTTCTAAAATGAATTAGAATAAACTCAAAACAACAAAGGTGTGTGACATTTCATTAAATATTCAGATCTTCAAAAAATTTAGAATTCAAATTAACAGTGTTCAAGATATGATAAGAATACATCAACACTATTATGAATTCAGAAATAAAAAAATCTCAAAAACAATTGCAGATATTTACAAGATTAAATTCAGGATATGGAAATGATTAACACCTCAGAATTCTATTCAAATAAAGAAAGTTTCCAGAAGATCATGATTACTGTAATTAGAAGTTAAGGAAGCCCAAGAAGTTAAAATGATATGACAGTGACAAATCAAACAGAAAAAGAAAATAAACAGAAGAGAGATAGAAGAAGAAATAAACAAGAGATTAAAAAAAAACGAGAATATTTACAAGGACAAGTTCAGAGATCATACCTGAAATCAGTGTAAACCAGAATCTCTGACTCATCAGTCTTGGCTGAGGTACTGTAAAGAATACAGAATATAGAGCAACTTGAAATCAATCTCTTTTCAGCATAGCAGTTCCTCAGCCTCCTTTGCTACCTAACAGTTTAAAGGATCGAGTGGTCTAACAAAATTTGTAAAACCACTCTGATATGTGTTTACCACTTTTGGTACCCAAACCTGTCTATATAACAAACCATCTAAATTTACCTTTGTACCTTTTGGAACCCAAATCTGTTTGAATTTAGTTGAAGTCGTTTTATTTTTATTTGGGATCCAAGATTGTTTAATTGGTTTGTTATAAAACAAATTCACATCATGTTTTTGATTCAAAAATCCTTTGGGAATGTTAGAGTTCAAATTTTCAAAACAACCATTTCCAAAATGATTTGAAGGATTTTTAAAAACAATTGAATTCCGTTTCTCAAATTCATTTGTTTTTCCAAGAACATCATTTTTTCCGAAGCCAAGACCCGATTTATTTCCAATAGAAACTTGGTTTTGTAACAACATATTCAATGATTTTTCCCCATTGGAAAATTTATCCAAAGTGGATTCTAATCGTTGAATTTTAGATTTTAGATTGCCATTTTCTTTTAATAAATTTGAGCAATTATTTATAGCGATCATCTGTTCAGCATTGGTCTGTTGTAAAACCAGATTATCATTTTCAAGCAATCTAATTTTGGCTTGAGATTCCGAGATTTCAAATTCAAATCGTTTTTGTTTTTCAGACTCAAAAATCTTGGATTTTTCAATCTCATTTTCAAGTTCTTTCAAAATCAAATCACTTCTCACCAAATTTTCATTTTCAGCAATCTCAAATTTGGAACTTATATCAGTCTTAAAAACTTCAAATTCCTTTTGTAGAAGATTGTTCAAATTTGATAACTCAATCTTGTTTTCTTTTAAGATCAAAATTTCCTTTTCAAACTTTTGAATATTTTTATTGAGATGAACAAGATTGGTTTTCAATTTTAAACAATTTTTGCAATTAGAATTTGAAGAATTCTTAACGTTTTTGAGTTTTGATTCCAAAACATTATTTTTGCAGATCAACTCAAGCTTCTCAGATTTCAGAAGTTTATTTTTAGATTTTAACTTCTCAACAAATTCAGTTAAACCATTTAAACGGTGAATCAAAGAAATATTTCCTGTTGAGTCTCCATCTGGATTTCCATCTGTACAACCTGTCAAGCACAAATCTGAAGCCGAGTTATCTTTCTGGGATTTTGAGCATTTGTCAATTTTTCCATATAGCGCGTTGAGAGTCTGCCAGATCTCCTGCGCAGTCAAACAATGGGAAATAAGGCTATATTGAATATCATCAATATAAGAATATAAAATATGAGTAGCATGTAAATTAAATTCAATATCAACCCTACTTACAATATCATACCCATTTTTAATACTATTCCAACATTTAATATCAACAGATTTTAAATAAGATTTCATTTCTGATTTCCAATTTAAAAAATCTGTACCATTGAAAATAGATGGAATATGACTGGATTGACTCTCTATGGACTGACAACTAGGATTCACCATTTCTCTAGAGTTAACCGAATACCTGGCTCTGATACCAAATGTTGGATCTAGATTAACCCTAGAGGGGGGGTGAATAGGGTTTATCACAGTTTTAACCTGAATTGAAAAATTGACAGGATATTAAAATAAAAACAGATCACAGAGTGCAGCAGAAATAAAAGTGCAGAAAATAAATCACACACAGATATACCCAGCTTCGGCAAAACCCTGCCTACTGCTGCATTCCTAAAGTTTCTACTAGATGATAGAACAGATCCCGCATACAAGACCTTGTACACTCGCGACTCTCGCTCCTATTCTAACTCTACGCTCAAAACCCTAGACTGATTCAAACCCCTGAATCAGAATTTCCCCTAGTTTTACCCAGACTAGTCAACTGCCAGTTAAACCCCTAACTGGTTCCCCCTAGATTTTACAGAATCTATAAATTGTTCGGTTTACAAAGAAATTAAAACTGAAACAATACAAAATAAAAGAAACTAAAGCAAAAACCCTAGGAGATAAATAACAAGGGTCATCCCCTTTTAGCCTTTAAACAAAAACGTGGCCGGCCCAATCTCATTTTCTTTTCACCCGATCTCTTTGCTATGTGAAAAAAAAAATGGAGGCGGCTCTAGGGTTTCTTCTTTGAGTTCCAAATCGAAGTCGATGTTGTTAATTTTTGGCTCTGGAAATGATTTCTGGTGCTCGAATCTCCGATTGCTTCTCTGTCTTGCTTGATTGTTGTGTGGCTATGTGATTCTTCACTCTGGCGATCGAAACCCTAATGAAATTGTGAGTGTTCTTTGATTAAAAAATGTTGCTCTCTGATTTAGTTGTTGTTGGTTTCGATTTCGATGTCCTTCTCTGCCTTTGATGTAACTGGTGTTCAATAGGATTATATAATCCTATACCATGCTCTGATTTCACGCAAATGATTTGGTCTGATTTCGGTGCTTTCCCTTTTTGACACTTTCAAATTAAAAAACGATTCCTTGGCTTTGATTTTTGAGGTGAACCTGGACATGAATTTGCCTCACGAAAATTTATCTGAACATTGATTGATTGCGGTTTCCTTTGTAAAAAAAATGCCAGAAATTGTTTGTTTCAATTCTTGAATTAGAAATGAAACCTTTCCTTGTATGTCATATAGATGTCGAGTTGATTGCATACCAAAAACTTTATTCCATATATGATTTAATTCTTGGCATTCGAACTGAGATGATTATGCTTGATTTTCTGGCAATAAAAATACTGAAAACTGATTTGCCCCTTGCCATGTATGAAATATGCGATTTCTGGAAAAGATTGCAATCCCAAACCTGATTTGTAAAATAGTTTTCTTGCCAAATATTTCATCAGTGTACATTTAAAAAATCAATTCGAAAATGTTACCATACTTGAAAAAAAAACTGTCTTGAAATCACACTTTCATTTCTGGAAGTAAACTGTGGTTTTGAAAAAAGATGAAAGCAGTTTTAAAAACTTGTTCTTCTTTCCAAAAGATGATTTCTGGAAAAATAAAAAAAACTTGCTATTAAAAAAAAACTGGAAACAAATAATTGCTGTTGTGAGACCATATTTCAAAACCTTGCCGTGATCCTTGCCTTGCTTTGTTATATGCTGATTTTCTTGAATTAAATTATTGGCAAAAAAATTCTGTCGAATTCTTTCCACTGCATTAGAACTGCTGTGCAGTATTGAGCTTCATTGAATGATTAGCATGAACTTCAATATGCTTGCTTATGTTTGCTGCCTTGCATTTGGTCACCATATTTACATGTATGTTGTCATGAGTTTTGCGCTTCAGCTTTATCATGCTGATTGTGTGAACATGTTGCCATTGTTACTTGTAATGTTGGCACCATGCTTGCTGCATTAGTTATGTACCCATCTCCATGCTCATGTGCCATTACTGCCTTGCGCTCTATATTCTTGATTTTGAACCTGCCTTGAGTTTCACCATGCATTTGTTATGTTTCCTTATGCTGTTTTGACCGACATGAAAATGTTTGCTGAGATTATACATTAAACACTTTCCAAATATTTCTGAATTAAAACAGAAAACTTTATGCTTTCCTCTTTTGGATTCTTGAATGAATTCGGCCTAAAAAGTACTCTATCCATTTTCTGATTGATTTTGAGAACTTCCCAAAGAATATTTGTGAAAACTGAATTGTTTCAAAAAAACAGAAACTCAAAAGAAATTTCTTGTCTTGACTGCTTTTCATGTTGCACCACTTGTTTACCCCCACTATGTCCATGCTCTTAATCTTGCTTGTGTTCACCTGCACCACTGTCTGATCTTGAACATATATTTGTATGAAAATGATTAGCTGATGATATCCATACAAAACTGTATACGCTTGACCACACGAAAACTTGGCATGTTGCATTGCCTGTCGTCCATGTACTCTGCCATTTTCCTTGCTACTTTGTGAACTGTTTTGTGTCACCATATGTCCACACATGCATTGAACTGCTGCTGTATATTTATGACCTGCACCTGAGTTGTGCTCCATCATGTTGTTGTTTTGAGGCTCGACCACTTTGGCACGTCCACTTCCCTGTTTGTGCATGCTCGAGCACTTGAACTGTAACCATTTTTCATTCATTGTGCCATGTTGCTTTAGTGTGTATCCATGCTGCATGTCCACATTAGCCTGCTTGACCATTTTTGCATTATGTTCGATCATGGACTTGACCATTTGAACCATTGAGCTGTCGACCATTTTTACTCTTTGTTAGCTTTGACATTTGCTGGTTGACATTTGTTTTGTTGCTTTTACTGTTGTGCTGCCTCGACACTTTGAATTATTGTTGACTTGTGTATTGCACTGAGTTGAGCAGGTCCTCGTGGCTACTCCTCAGTTGCAATCTGATTGGCGTGGCAGTGCACACGTGTACACGTGTGTACATGCAGCCATCAAACGAGTTGTCCCTGTCCCTGCATTGAGATATATGTTGTCTGCCTTGTGGTATTTACAGTGTATCACTGTGAATATCACAAGCTGTCTAGACACAGATTGTTGGTTTTATAGTTCAGATCAAGTCATGAAAAATGATGAGAAACACACCAGAAAACTGAGGCAAATAAAATTTTAAAAATAAAATTTATATTTGCATATATTCTGTTTTATTTCTATTGCAGTGTACTGTGTGTGTGTTTCACATGTGACAGGTATGAAGATGGCTGGGCTGACTGTGAAGACTGACAGAAGACAGAAGACTGAAGCTGACAGTGAAAAAATATACAGAAGCATCTATATAAGAGTGCAAGTCTGAAACTTTATATATGAGAGTGTATGAAGACAATGAGTCTGTATATGAGTCAATATGAACCTGAGAGAATGTATGTGTAGATGCAAACTGTGCTGAGTGTGAGAGTTGTAGTAAAGAGATTGTACAGTTTATTTGTAATAAACAAATTGCTTGAAATAAAATATTATTTTATTGTCGTCAAACAAAATTTGTTTATCGTATACTGTGTATTTACAAGTACTGTGAAGTGATTAAATAGTGGAGTTGTAAATAATTGTGCTGTTCGAGAGTTTGAAATATAATATTTAATTTAAATAAAATACTGTTTGAATATTTAAATTCGTGTACAGTAGTATTCTGTTTAAATATAAATATTATATTCTTGTCTGTGATGTATATTAACAGTACGATTTCAAACACATTTATAATGAATATTTATTTGGTTGTTATCATCAAACAAAAATCATATAATAGTGTATACGACTACGTCATATACAACACCCACTAGATTTCCACATGCCACCCAAAGCACTTACTTAACCCTTTACCCATGTTTAATTACATGTTCCTCTTTGGTTAAGTATTCTAATCGTATTTTCTATTGCCACCCAAGGCAACCCACTAGATTTCCACATGCCACCCAAGGCACCCACTTAACCCCTCATGTCCCTCTACATGCTAATATGGTTAAGTGTTTCTTAATTAATTAAGATCATGACCTCATAAAGACCTCTCACATTAGACCATCTTTTATGACTGTTGGATATGTCGGTTGGTTCCGGGCAGACTTCTGTCATAAAAAGTTCTAACCTCGTGTCTTTACTTTAATCACGTATTTAATTTATGACTAAGACCTCTCACATTGGGCCAATCATTTGTAGCTGCTGGATGGTCGGTCGGTTCCGGGCAGACTTCCGCTACAAAAGGGTCCAACCTCGTGTCTTAGTTGATTAATTACACCTAATTAATCACCCCCATAACTTGAATTAATTATGCCTAATTAATTACACATTTTTAAGAATATGGGTAGACCAAACTCAATAGGTAAATTCCCAATTCCATAGTATGGGTAGACCTAACTTAATAGGTAAATTCCCAACTCCATAATATGGGTAGACCTAACTTAATAGGTAAATTCCCAATTACGTCCATTTAATTTGTGGTATGATTAATCATACCCATTTCACATCATTTTATTAACATGCATATTAACCCCATCGTTCCCCACGTAGTTCGTTCTCATAACACGACATAATAAAGGGAAGATTCATCACAAAGGTCATGGGTTTAGCCAACATAGCATGTAACTTTATCATGGGTTCAAAAGGTGTCAACTTGCATATATGAACATACATTAAACCCAACTAGTATTTAACCCAAACTTGCATTATGCATATCATAAAAGAGACAACTTGCATATGAACTTGCACATAAACTTGCATATGAACTTGCATCATAACTTGCATATAAACTTGCATCATAACTTGCATATGAACATGTATCATAACTTGCATATGAACTTGCATCATAACTTGCATATGAACTTGCATCATAACTTGCATATGAACTTGCATCATAACTTGCATATGAACTTGCATCATAACTTGCATATGAATATGTATCATAACTTGCATATATTATGCATATCATAAAAAGAGACAAACTTGCATTAAACCAAACACTTAGCATGCATAAAACCAAATACTTAGCATGCATAAAACCACATACATAGCATGCATAAAACCAAATACTTAGCATGCATAAAACCAAATACATAACTTGCATAACATGTTACATATAGACTTGCATATAATCTCCCATATAGCTTGCATAACATGTTACATATGAATCAATGTTCAACATAGTGTTTTGCATCATAAAACATAGCATTAAACTTGCATATAGCACACAACATACACTATACTAAACTTGCATAAACACATTGATTCCACAAACATAGCCATATCTTATCATATCCTATCATAATCAATTTAACAATTGATTGTTAAGTCTATAGAAACTCACCACTAAACTCCAATAAGCAAACCCTTGCCACAAATCACCCAAAAACTCTAGCCTTGAACATAAAGCTTGCAACTTGATGATGAATGCAAGCCAATGATCACTCATACAACTCAAAGATGCTTGTATGCACATGAAAGCCTTCATAGAAATAGTTTAGAAATAGGATGGAGGCTAGGGTTTTGAGTGGAGGCCATGATCATAGAAAATTTTGGCATAGTTTAGTTAGGAGATAGGATTATGACCATTTAGGGCTAGCTTAGGGTCTTATTTATAGGATTAGGCAAGTGTTTTAGGCCATTAGATTAACCCTAAATTAGATTAGGACCCTTAGATTTCGGAACCTTCCAAAAACCAGCCCTAAGACCAAGCCCAAACCCCAAACTGGTGCACCCAACCACAGAACTCTCTAGAAACTGTGCAGGTTTCCTGTCCCGACACGGGCGCACTTCCCAAGTGCGCTAGTGTAAAAATGTGTTGGCGCACTTCACAAGTGCGCCAGTGCATTTTTGTGTTGGCGCACTTCACAAGTGCGCCAGTGCATTCTTGCTTGTTTTCGGTTTTTCTGCCTAACTTCGTTCGTCCATATCTTCTTCATACGGACTCCGATTTTCGAAAACTCAGACTCTATTTCGCGTATTTTTCCGAGATGAACGCAATGGTGCAACCCGTTTCCCCTAATTCCCACATATGGGATTAGTTATTCTTTAATTTGTGAATTTTAGCATTAACCGAAATTCGGGGTGTTACATTCTCCCCTCCTTAAAGGATTTCGTCCCCGAAATCTCTAAGCTAAGGAGAATGCATATCCTACCATCCAAACAACCATCTACTCAATCCATCAAACACGGGCATCCATTGTCCTTAAAACAGTTTCTAATGATGTATGAGCATATGCAAAAAGTGTGTGTATATGTTCCCTATCTAATGTATGAACATATGCAAACCATGATAGTGCTATGCATCCATTATGTATGCGAGAGAACCCTATCGACACATACAATATCTACATGAGTGCACAACCATTCACCAAAATGCATCATCCATATGATAACACAATCATTATACATCCATAAATATAGCTTCCTACACACAATTTTATGCAATATGCAATATGAAGTGATTGAGCCGATCTAGTGCCTAGAGTGTGTATACATGCATCCACGAGCAACCACTAGCAACCACTTGCATCCACATGCATCCATCAAACATAACATGTCTCAAACACATGTTTCAACCATAGGTTTACCCTATCTAAAGGTCAAAGGTACTAATGAGAGGACATACTAAAGATAAGATAAGTACTAGACAAACGATAAAGGAGAAGTTAAAAGACATACTCTCAAAAAGGAATGGGTACAATGAACGCATCTTCGCTTCCGTCTCCCAAGTAGCATTGCCCTCGTCTTCTCCCCATTGTACTTTGACTAGTTGGACCTGTCGATTCCTCAATTTCCTAGTCTCTGACCCAAGGATGCGAGTAGGAGCTCGTCGAATCGTCGCATCACGCTCTACCTCTACATCTCTAAGCAAGCTCGGCTCTACCACCTCTGCGGTCTCATGTAAGCACTTCCTCAAATGTGATACATGGAATACATCATGAACACCACTAAGTCTGTCGGGCAACTCCACCCTATATGCCATCCGTCCAATCCTTTCCTTAATAGGAAACGGCCCAACAAACCTCGGTGCTAACTTCCCAACGGACCCAAAGCGAACAACATTTCTCAACGGAGATACTTTGACAAAAACCATATCCCCAACCTCAAACTCAAGATCCGTCCTTCTCCGATCCGCATAAGATTTCTGTCTATCTTGCGCTGCCTTCATCCTTCTTCGAACCGAATCAATCTTCTCTGAAGTCTCTCTAACCATATCTGGCCCAAGCAAGATCTTATCCATAGATTCCCCACCAACATGTAGGAGATCGACAAGGCCTTCCATAAAGAGCTTCGAAAGGTGCCATGCCAATACTAGACTGAAAGTTGTTATTGTATGCGAACTCCACCAAAGGAAGATGTTCTTCCCATGTACCTCCAAAATCCAAGATACAAAGCCTCAAGAGATCTTCTAAGATACGGTTCACCCTCTCGGTCTGACCGTCCGTCTGAGGATGATATGCGGTGCTCAAACACAACTGAGTCCCTACCGCCTCTTGCAAACTTCTCCAAAACTCACTAGTGAAGATAGGATCTCGATCACTCACAATGCTGGATGGTACGCCATGCAATCTAACAATCTCTCTAACATAGACTGAAGCAAGCCATGGAGCGGTCCTCTTACTCTTCACGGGTATAAAATGGGCACTCTTGGTAAGTCTGTCTACCACAACCCAAATTCCCGTATTGCCCTTCCTCGATCTCGGTAACCCATCGATGAAATCCATCGAGACACTATCCCACTTCCATTGCGGAACTTCCAATGGGTGTAGCAACCCACCGGGTTTCCTTTGCTCCGCTTTAACTTGTTGGCACACTAAGCATATAGCCACATACTCGGCCACATCTTTCTTCATACCGGCCCAGAAGAAAATTCTCTTCATATCTTGGTACATTTTGTCTCCACCGGGATGAATAGTCATTCTTGAACGATGTGCATCATCCAAAATAGCCTTCTTCAAACCCTCATCTTGCGGTACACAAAGTCTACTGTCTCTATGCAACCATCCCCTATCATCTATGGTGTATCTACCCAAATGGCTGGACGACTCCCCCCCTTATAAGCTTCTCTACTAACTCAACCAACTGTGGGTCGTCTCGCTGAGCCTCGCCAATCCGCCCCAAAAGAGTAGGCCTAACCTCCAAGGAGGCTAGCAAACCGGGTACAAAGTCAACGGAAGGTCTATAGTCAAACATAGGATTAAACTCCAAGCTTCGCCATTCCACGAACAATGGACTCAAAGACAGCCTTTTTCTGCTTAAGGCGTCTGCCACCACGTTACCCTTGCCAGGGGTATATGCTATCTCAAACTCATAGGATGCTAAGAATTCCATCCACCTTTGTTGTCTTAAGACAATGCGCTCAAAGAGTCTCCAACACTTCCCTAAGATGTAGGGCATGCTTTTCTCCACTTCTAGAGAAAATCAGGATATTCTCCCATGCAAAATCGTCACAACTATCCATCTCTCACGCAGACCACCCTAGTCGAACTCGACATCCCCCAAATGCAAGCCCCAAAGGCCTAAACCAATATCAGACAAACACCCAAGGGATACCTCCTTCGAATTCAGACGACCTACGTGAGATGATACTAGTAAAAACGGCTAAATAATTAAGCCCTTGTTCAACTCTGGATGTCCTTGCCAGTCTCGCTCCAAAACCACCGTTTATACTATAACGGGCTTTGCTCAACCTATTGAGCACATACGAAAACTTATTTCGCTCCTAGAAAAGACCAAGATGTCATCCACCAAGATCATCACGAATTTATTTAGGTACTCCCTGAACACCCTTCTCATCAAATCAACAAAGTATGCGGAGGCGTTCGTCTAACCAAATGGCATCACCAGCCACTCATAAAACCATCCGGAGTCCTAAAGGCAATCTTCTCTATACTATCCTCAGCCACTCTCAACTGACGAAACCCCGTGGCTGAGTCCAACTTGCGAAAATACTGAGGCGCCAACCAACTGATCAAAGAGATCATCAATCCTCGGCAATGGGTGTCTATTCTTCTTTATGAGTTTATTTAGTTCTCTTTAGCCTACACAAAGTCTGAGGGACCCATCCGCCTTCGTAGCAAAAACTACTGGAGCACCCCACTCCGATATACTTTGTCTTATGGACCCCTTCTCAAGCAACTCCCCTACTTGCTTATGGAGTTCCCTCCTCTCGCGAGGAGCCATGTGGCGCACTGGTAAAGATACAGGTTTAGCATTGTCTACCAGATATATTCGGAAGTCAATCTCCCGCTCCGGAGGTAAGCCCTTCACCTCCTCAAACACATCCGAGTATTCCCGGACCACTCTAACAGATCACAAACTCTCGACCGACGTGTCAAGCGATTCTAGATAACTTAGCATAACAGATTCCATGGGATTACAAGAGATCTCGAGAGTGTTACCCAAGCGGGTCATAAACCTAACAACTCTCCCTTCAAAATCAAGAACGGCACCCCTACTGGATAAGCAGTCCATGCCCAAACTAACCCATAGCCCGTGAAGCCCAAAAAGCATCACATCTAAACTCAACGCTAAGTATAGAAACTTTCAAACCCAAACACATCATGGAGCCCCAATTGGGTTTGAAACAACTAAGGGATCATCTACCAAACTGGTGTCTAAGTGCAGTGACTCAACTAACAATGATGAGATAAACGAACTCGATGCGTTAGAATCTAATAAAGTTCGAACCGGATAATAAAGAAATCCAAATTCCAACCTAGACGGTCCTATCCCCATCTGGTACACTAGCCGCGAGGGAATACAACTACCCTCCAGGAGATTCCATACCTTGCCCATGCCCCTTTGGACAATCCTAATACGGTGTCCCATTCCTCCAAAAGGATAACTACTCGCCTTCTTCTTCCCATTCTCCACTCGTAACCTCCCACCAATGAGGTTTCATCCTTCATTAACCAAACAACTATTTGAGCCTTCCTCCCATCGTCTATCCAATAGATACCTACCCGTCCTCCTCCTTCTTGAACCAACTTCTAATCCGACTAATGTCTAAGTCCCTTGAAGTGGTTTTCCGTTCTTATCTATCTTAGAAAGGTCATCTATACGCGGAGGGGAAACTCAAAACGAGAGAGGAAGAGATTCAAAACGGAGAATTCGAAAGATATAGATATGGCTATTGGGGATTATGCTTTTCTTTCAAAAACTTTTCTCTTAAAAGACATGTTTTTGAAAATACTCCTTTCAAAAATATTCTTAGAAAATAGTTTTTCTAAAAATTTTATCTGCTCTGGTAATCTTAAGCTCTGATACCACGTGTAACACCCCACACCCGCTACGGTCACTCACTAAGGGAATGCCATAACATCGGTGGAGTATTTTAAGTGAATATAGAACAGAAAAATTACAACAAGACAGATATAAGTAATACTTGAGAATTTAAAACATCATTTCATTTCAGCGGAAAGTAAAACATGTTTGGTTACACCAAAACCATAAATAAGAGTCAAGTACATTATATCCATCCTGATAAAAACGAAAGTACATAATCCCACTACATAACCTAATAGCCATAATAGAAAAGATAAACTGAGCTTTACATCCACGGTCCAAGCTCCAAAAGATAGATAAAGCAGTCTGATCAAAGCCCACTAGTGCTAGGCCCACTCTGAAAACCTGAGGGTTGGGAAAAAGATAAAGAAACAACGGGGTCAGACATAAGTCTGAGTGAGTCCTATAACCCTAACAATACAATCATTAAAGTAATTAGGGTATGATATAAACAAGGTACGGTACCTCTGGGGATAATGACTACACTAAGTATCCAACTAAACACAGGACGTACTAAGATAACCGAAAAGATGCATTTATCCACCCAAGGATAATTACTGGATTACACCACCCCAGATCTACCCACCCAAGGGTAATTCCTACACTGCACCACACCAGTCATTCCTAACTTAAAGGTTGATCCCACCCATGGACTTATAAAATTAACTTAATAGTTTTCGCGTACCCCTAGGTGACTAAGTAGACGCCACGGGGCCCTACAATCCACTAGGTGTACACACTACTCCCCATTCGACCGGCTCCCTAACGTAGATACCCGTGCTGGCCCCACCGTGGGGTGTACCATTCCCCAACGTGGCAACCTGATAAAACTAACGGTGCACAGCTTATATCTACACGATGCAACAACGTCTTATTTACCAGCCCGGGTCCACACACGCATATGAAACCCGTTGGTCATGCGTTGCCACCGCTAACCCATTTTGGCCTCTTATAATCAAGCCCAATATGCGTGTCCCGTCACTCGACTAGAGTCGAGCCCACTAAGATACGTTTGGGATATTGGTTGAAATGGGCCCCCACAAGCTACCACCTAAGCTTGTTATTTTATCTAGTGTATCCCACTTAACCCCTTTTATAATCATGCCCACCTACATGTTAAGGTTTGGTTAAGTCATCTAATCATATATCAATTGCCACTTAAGGCACCCACTAGATTTCCACATGCCACCCAAAGCACTTACTTAACCCTTTACCCATGTTTAATTACATGTTCCTCTTTGGTTAAGTATTCTAATCGTATTTTCTATTGCCACCCAAGGCAACCCACTAGATTTCCACATGCCACCCAAGGCACCCACTTAATCCCTCGTGTCCCTCTACATGCTAATATGGTTAAGTGTTTCTTAATTAATTAAGATCATGACCTCATAAAGACCTCTCACATTAGACCATCTTTTATGACTGCTGGATATGTCGGTTGGTTCCGGGCAGACTTCTGTCATAAAAAGGTCTAACCTCGTGTCTTTACTTTAATCACGTATTTAATTTATGACTAAGACCTCTCACATTGGGCCAATCATTTGTAGCTGCTGGATGGCCGGTCGGTTCCGGGCAGACTTCCGCTACAAAAGGGTCCAACCTCGTGTCTTAGTTGATTAATTACACCTAATTAATCACCCCCATAACTTGAATTAATTATGCCTAATTAATTACACATTTTTAAGAATATGGGTAGACCTAACTCAATAGGTAAATTCCCAATTCCATAGTATGGGTAGACCTAACTTAATAGGTAAATTCCCAACTTCATAATATGGGTAGACCTAACTTAATAGGTAAATTCCCAATTACGTCCATTTAATTTGTGGTATGATTAATCATACCCATTTCACATCATTTTATTAACATGCATATTAACCCCATCGTTCCCCACGTAGTTCGTTCTCATAACACGACATAATAAAGGGAAGATTCATCACAAAGGTCATGGGTTTAGCCAACATAGCATGTAACTTTATCATGGGTTCAAAAGGTGTCAACTTGCATATATGAACATACATTAAACCCAACTAGTATTTAACCCAAACTTGCATTATGCATATCATAAAAGAGACAACTTGCATATGAACTTGCACATAAACTTGCATATGAACTTGCATCATAACTTGCATATGAACTTGCATCATAACTTGCATATGAACATGCATCATAACTTGCATATGAACTTGCATCATAACTTGCATATGAACTTGCATCATAACTTGCATATGAACTTGCATCATAACTTGCATATGAACTTGCATCATAACTTGCATATGAACTTGCATCATAACTTGCATATGAACGTGTATCATAACTTGCATATGAACTTGCATCATAACTTGCATATGAACTTGCATCATAACTTTCATATGAACTTGCATCATAACTTGCATATGAACTTGCATCATAACTTGCATATGAATATGTATCATAACTTGCATATATTATGCATATCATAAAAAGAGACAAACTTGCATAAAACCAAACACTTAGCATGCATAAAACCAAATACTTAGCATGCATAAAACCACATACATAGCATGCATAAAACCAAATACTTAGCATGCATAAAACCAAATACATAACTTGCATAACATGTTACATATAGACTTGCATATAATCTCCCATATAGCTTGCATAACATGTTACATATGAATCAATGTTCAACATAGTGTTTTGCATCATAAAACATAGCAATAAACTTGCATATAGCACACAACATACACTATACTAAACTTGCATAAACACATTGATTCCACAAACATAGCCATATCTTATCATATCCTATCATAATCAATTTAACAATTGATTGTTAAGTCTATAGAAACTCACCACTAAACTCCAATAAGCAAACCCTTGCCACAAATCACCCAAAAACTCTAGCCTTGAACATAAAGCTTGCAACTTGATGATGAATGCAAGCCAATGATCACTCATACAACTCAAAGATGCTTGTATGCACATGAAAGCCTTCATAGAAATAGTTTAGAAATAGGATGGAGGCTAGGGTTTTGAGTGGAGGCCATGATCATAGAAAATTTTGGCATAGTTTAGTTAGGAGATAGGATTATGACCATTTAGGGCTAGCTTAGGGTCTTATTTATAGGATTAGGCAAGTGTTTTAGGCCATTAGATTAACCCTAAATTAGATTAGGACCCTTAGATTTCGGAACCTTCCAGAAACCAGCCCTAAGACCAAGCCCAAACCCCAAACTGGTGCACCCAACCACAGAACTCTCTAGAAACTGTGCAGGTTTCCTATCCCGACACGGGCGCACTTCCCAAGTGCGCCAGTGTAAAAATGTGTTGGCGCACTTCACAAGTGCGCCAGTGCATTTTTGTGTTGGCGCACTTCACAAGTGCGCCAGTGCATTCTTGCTTGTTTTCGGTTTTTCTGCCTAACTTCGTTCGTCCATATCTTCTTCATACGGACTCCGATTTTCGAAAACTCAGACTCTATTTCGCGTATTTTTCCTAGACGAACGCAATGGTGCAACCCGTTTCCCCTAATTCCACATCTGGGATTAGTTATTCTTTAATTTGTGAATTTTAGCATTAATTGAAATTCGGGGTGTTACAGAGACCGAAGGGCATGACGCGATAGCAGTAGAGCCCGAGATCGATTATTAAAGAAGTATGATCCTGGTCTGGGAGATACATCGGAATCTGATTATAGCCTGAGTGGGCATCCATGATGGATAAAAGCTGGTATCCGGCGGTTGAATCAACAAGCTGGTCGATCTTCCGAAGTGGGAAGTTATCTTTGGGACATGCCTTGTTCAAGTCAGAGAAATCAATGCATGTTTGCTACTTCCCATTTGTTTTCTTGACCCGAACTGGATTGGAGATCCATTCGAAGTAGTAGGTTTCATAGATAAAATTGTTATCAAGCAGCTTATTTACCACTTCTTTAAGCACAGTTGATCTTTCAGTTCCCTAGAATCGACGTTTCTGCTTGACCAGAAGTTGCAAGGGTTTGATGGTCAGCCTGGGACAAGCGACCGCGGGGTGATGCCACATATATTGGTGTGGATCCAAGCGAATACATATAGGTTGGCCCTTAAGAATTCCACAAGATCTTCTTTTACTATCGGGTGGAGTTGCGATCCAACTTTCAAGACATTTGTCGGGTCGTCGGGGATGACAGGAACATCCATCTTAGGTTCGACTGCGGTAGCCCTTTCGGAATTGGGCTCTTTGTCCTCACATGGATCGGATCGTCAGAAAGACGATAATGGCGCCTGAGCCAAGGCTCAGACGCCTTTGCTTTCTATGCGGAGACAGTCTTGGCGCAAGAAGGTGGAGGCACGGTCTTGCCTTTGTCCTTATTGCATGCATTCTGCCATTCTATTGCGTAGTAATCTTGAGTTGTTGCTTAATCACCCTTGACAGTGCTGATCCCATTTTCTGTCAGGAACTTCATTATAAGAGACCATGGTAACATGTAGACTCAGAACTTTGCAAGGAAGGGGCGTTCAAAGAAGACTTGTATGGAGAGACGACATCGAAAACCACGAAGGTGATGATTCAGACCCGGCTTTGATCCCCTTCTCCAAGTTCTACAGGTAGGTCAACCATGCCTACTGGGTGATAGGAAGATCCCTGAAGTCATGGATCTTGGCATGGCATGGTTTCAAGTCCTTGGCCTCAAGTTTCATCTTATCATAGGCCTCCTTGAAGATGATGTTGACCAAGTTTCCTGAGTCGATAAGGATTCTTCGGACGAAAGCTGATCCGATCTGGGCAGAAACGACGAGAGAGTCAATAGTTGGGATATCGATTCCCGTGAAATCTTTCTCGCGGAAGATGATATCGTCCCGCATTGTCTTATGGAGCTTGGCAGGGATGGACTCATCCAAAGTGGAGCAAGCTTCGTAGGTGGCATGCTTTATAGAATTGGCATACTCCTCCATCTTACAAAAGCTGTCATGTGTGGGGTGAGATCCGCCATAGATAGTACTAATCACGATGCCATGTGATCTTTGGTTGGACAACCCAGAGGCCGCGTTTGCAGGAGCTTGAAGTGTGGGCATGGAAGGGCCCGTAGCTGCTTCAGGAGGAGCGAGATCTTGAATGTATTGTTCTAGGCATTTCTCGTGGATGTGTCTTTCAATCGCATCCTTGAGATGACGACAGTCGTTAGTGTTGTGCCCATACATGTCATGGAATATGCAATATTTGTCGGAGTTTATCTCGTAGTCAGCGGATTCCCTAGTTTTGGGCTTCTTATATTAGAGTGCATTATAGGTTTCCAAGTAGATTGTCTCCATATCTTGATTCAACGGAGTGTAAACCCTTTAATTCTGGAAGCGGTCATGCTTTTTAGGATCTATAGGAGCCTGATTGTTGTTGCGACCTCTTTGTTTGTCGCTATTCGGCTTTGACTTGTAGGGGCTGCTCCTTTACCCTTGTCGGTTTCTCTGGCCAGTTTCCCTTTGACATTGTCGTCGGTGCCAGCCTGTGGGTTATTAGAGTGGTAGCCCCGAGAAGCTCGGTTGCGCCTTTCCTCTTCTTGGCATATAAATTGCCCAGCCTTTTCGTAGAGAGCCTTTAGGGACTTAGGTTACTTTATATTAATCTATGCTTCAAATTCGGAGATAGGCAGGGCACCTTATGCAAGTTGGAAAAGCACGGTGCAAGGTTCTGGGTCGTCTACCTCAGGAGGGCGGTATTGAATCGCGCGAGGTAGCGTTTTAGGGATTCGGTAGGCCCTTGGTAAAGATTAGATAAGGTGAGAGTGTTCTTCGGAGTCGGAACATGTATTATGAAATGCTTAACCAATTTCATGGCCAACTGGCCGAAGTTGTTGATGGATTGGAGTGGGAGGAGAGAAAACCAGAGCACAACCGTGCCTGATAGTAAGATTGGGAAACACTAGAACTTGACTGTGTCAGTGGCCTGAATGGAATCCATTTGCCATTCGTAGCAGTTTAAGAAAGAAAAAGGGACAGTCGTGCCATCACAGAGCACCATCTATGACATGTTGAAGTGTCGGGGCCACTTGGCTTCGGCCTTTGTGCACGATCCTAGTGAAAGGGTTACGCCTCAATTGGGTTTCCCATGAGTCGTTGGCATTTCCCCGCATATCTCTCATGATCCTTCAGACCATGGCGGTGAGATACACTGGGTGTGGATCTTCTTGTGGAACCCATTGATTTCGACGAACTTTGGGAGTTCTATTCCATGGACGTCTTAGGTGGTGCACACCCGGCACATCCTCTTCCATGTCATCGACATCGATGGCCTGGTTTTGGTATGGCTGGTGAGATTGAGCGAGCTGGTGCGCATCCTGATCTAGAGGTACTTAGGCCTGCCGGGTTGCCAGATGCATAGACCCCAAGTTCTGAGTGGCGACAATTGGGCTATGTCGGGGAGGGGGTCGGTTACTCGGACCCAGTTCGTTATTGATAATCAACCGGGTGCAGGTACAATACACCCCACTGTTAGTTACGGTGGTTCGATCATCATTTCCATTTTCGTTGCCATTACATTTCCATTATTGTAAGCGTTGGAATAGACGACGACATTATTAATGAGGTCGAACCTCTTTCTTTGATGTGGGTCCCTTGATTCAGAAGAAGAAGTTTACAATATGGTTTGTTGTGGTTGGGCGTTGTTCTGAGCAAGCTGAAGTCGAGAGTCGATGCGTTGACTGTCTTGAAGTTGACGCATAAGGTATTTGTTATTTTCAATGCCTAGTTAAGTTCAAGAGATGTATTTTCATGCTTTTTATTAAGCGCGTGGATTTGTGCTTGGGTTACAAGGGCTTCAGGGTCCATAGTAGGAAGGACATCCATTCCGGTCAGGTTATCTTCCGGTTGAGGCTGTTGCGATGTTCCAGATTTGGCTGTTGCGGAGGAGCCAATCATGGTATTCTTTTGCCGCTTAGCCATCGTAAGCGAATTCGGTGGAGGTTAGAGAAGAAACCTAAAGCGCAACGAGATCGAGATGGAAGTGTGCGATAAAGAATCGAGTTCAAAAAGTTCTCAGCGAAAGCACCAAAATGTTGACATCAGAAAATGTCGTAACACCCAAAGATTCTCCGTTACTTTGAGAATTACGTTTCATGTGAAAATATAAGTGCAGAAAGCAGTAAATAACACAGCAGATTTATAGTGGTTCGGTCCCGTGAAGGGCCTACATCCACTTTGGAAGAGTTGGTGATATTTTAGTGACAATAATAAGTTACAAGCTTTGGAATATCTCATGACATCCTTTTACAAACATTTCTAAGTATGTTATAATTATCATAAATAAATATTGGGAAAATGTAACTTTTATGCTTCTTCTTCCTCAAAGCAAGGGTGCCATTAAAGAGGTCACTTGGAGCTCTCAAGAGGTGTCAAATCAACCAATTTCCAACCCTTGTAATTAATGAGCTTCGGGGTATTTATAATGTAAGGGTTAGGTGGGAGCAGGTAGGATTTGGGGACCATACAACAGAAAATCACATCAAAGGATCGCGCATGCGAATAAATTGCATCAAACTATAATGTACAGTGGGAAATCGTTTGCCCGTCATAGGATTCATTTTTTGCATCCAGAGGATGCGATATGGCCAAGGCAAGTGGGGGGCTCGTACCCCATTGGTATGTGCACATTACATCGGGTGGATGCGATGCCACCGCATCGGGGGTTGCGATGTCATCGCATCCGGTGGATGCGATGAGGGGTGATTCAGCTTAGGTAATATGGCGTGGCTAACATGATGCGAGAGGAGTGATGTAGTGGTTTGTTAGGTAATGCAAGGAGAGGGACTGTGAAGAGTCGTGATGCCATTGCTCGCTCGTCCTCTTCTTGGCCTGAGTCTTCAGTACCTTGGTAACACTTTGGTGCCACGCGACACATAAAGTCAGGTTGGTCTTGTGTACTTTTGGGAACCGGACGACAATGTCGATTAACAAAAGCATTTCCTTAAAAGATCCTTCACTTGTACCTCAAGCTTCCTTTGCTCTCTGGGTGCTATCCTCTATAAAGGAATCGCTATTGGTTTTGCGTTCTTTATCAGGTCAATACGAAATTTGATATCTCTGTGAGGTGGAAATTTAATCACTTTTTCAAATACCTTCAGATACTCCCTAGCGAATAGTACTGTCGACAACTCGGAACATTGAGCAACTATAGATAACTGGCCATTACTTTCTCAACTGGTAAACAACCTACCACTATTCTATACTCATCGTCCATCTATCTCTATCACCATTGACATCCTCTCGTAATCAACTACTTCTCCATACTTACTCAGCTAGTCAATATCAAGTATGATATTTAACCCTATAAACCCCAAAATAAAGCATTCACAAACAAAGAGCATTTATGATTCGATAAGCAAGGTTACGAAAAACCATACTAATATTGGCGGGACCGCCAACGGGATTTCTTACTACTAAAGGTTTGTCAACGACTTAGGGTTTCAACCCTAATTTATCTAACAAGTATATAGATATAAAGGAATGGGAAGCCCTAGTATCAAAAAAAATGCGAATAGGACATTGAAAATGGAAAACATACCTTGAATGACAATGCCCTTTCCCTTATCGTTCATCAAAGGGGGCATTCAACGAACTTAAAATAACACTGATAGCATACACATTCATGATCTTCTTATCCTCTCTAGGCAATCGTTCTTGAGAAGTCTGGACTTTCGATAGAAATAGCACTTTCGCTAGTCAGTTGGACGCTGATTCTTAAAATGGCCTTCCTCTTCATAGTTAAAGCAAATCACACTGGACTTGGCCATCTTCTTCTGACCTCCATTATTCTGAGGTGACTTCCTCTTATTTTTTCATTTCTTCTTGCCTTTTTTGCTTATCTGCAGTTTTAGTTTTTCCTTGGGAGCAACTCTAACTACAACCTTTGATTTGGAATAACTAATCTCATGTTTGAGTTCCCTGCTAATTAGTGACTCAAATGTCTCTTCTACATGATTCAACAGCTTCTCCCTCAAATGACCTCCAAGCCAAGAGTAAACTTCTTGTTCTTATTCCACATGGTGTTGATGAGAGATATCCCATACTTTGACAAAGTATTGAACTCAACCACATATTAGGCGATAGTCATGTCCCCCTGTCTCAACTCCGAAAAATTCTTGAATAAAGATGACTTATAGGCAGTTGGAATAAAGTTCTCCTCAAAATGAGTCTTGAACTGATTCCAAGTGATCTTATCCTTTGGTGTAACGACTTTACCACATTCCACTGATTCATCATTCGTCCTTGCAGTTGACGCAAGTACAACTTCCTCTTCATGTCATATTCTAGAATGAGATCAACAAAGATTCCCTTAGAAGTGTCGAGCCTATCATAGACTTCTATTGCCAATTCCATTGCCAGAAAAGGTTTTCTCCTAAGCTGGCAAAGTCCTTATCAAGCTTGGCAAAATCAGCTTCGGGAGCTTGCAGTCGAGCACCATTTATATTGATAGCATTAGGAGCAACACTTGATCATGCTATAGCATATTTATCGTAAAGCAATTAGACATGGTTTGCAAGTCGGTGCTAGCAACAATCGAGCCGATCCTTTTCATAACCACCCTATTCGAATTTCATGTAGCACTTCTCATCTGGTGGCTTATCGTTTGATCGGGGATAAAGATAATTAGGCTTTTTGCAAGAAATCATACCTGACTAGTGCTTGTGAAGTATGACTTATACTATATATATATATATATATATGTTATTGGTTTTGGAAACCAAAATGTTTCTATAAGTACGCTCTCATGTATGTATATACTGTCTCTCTTGATTCATGCCTTATGTTAAAAAATGCAACCTAGGATCTAGTACCAAATGAAACAAAAACCCTGCACTTCCAACACTCAAAACCTTAAAAGTGCGCTCATATTGTGTCCGAACAATGCAAGGTGGCCATTTACGAAGGAAATAACTAAAACTACACAGAACCTGTTGCATATTTCGTAATGCATGGAATGCAAAATAATAGTAAAACATACTGATATCAAATAAACAAGACAGTAAATAGCTGAAACAAATACCAAAATTAGAGTAACAAATCCAAAATAGCAAACTAAAATGTCACAAAGTCATGTAGAAGAAATAACTCCAACAGAAACTGCCTGTAACACACCGTAATTTTATAACACATGATGATGATAAACTAAATAATAATTAACTAAATATTGGGAATTAAGTAAAACGGACTGTTCCATTGTGTTCGTCTCGGAATTCTGCTTAAGATAGACTCCGAGTTTGCGTAAAATGGATACCGTATGAAGAAGATGTTAAGGTTTGAAGTTTACGCATATATAAGCTAATTATATATAAATAAACCATTCCATAAATTCAAAATATTTCAAAGTGAAGCAACGAGAGGGGGCAGGAAAATTCCCGCTTTGGGTGTCGACCCCATCAAGGGGTTGTCGACCCCTGGGTCAACACACCAAGGAGGGTCGACCCTATATAGATCCGGGCAGATCCCTGTTGCTGAAGGTGGACTAAATTCTTGGCTATATTCATTGACCCTAGGCTATAAATAAGACTCCATTCTCATTGTTTTATTCATTTAAAAATAATGGAGAACTAGACATTGCATCTTCCTAGATTAAAATAGCCTAATTTTCTTCTACAACAAGAGTTAGACAAATTCAGAGATCTGTGCTTCAACATCTGCAATAATTATTCTGTGACTTAGATACAATCATAGTGAGTCTACGTTATTTTTAGATATGAATACTTAAAAGTTATTTTGACATGCCTATGAATTGAATCATATCAGATCTGCCATAACCAGTGCATCTAAGTTATTTTGACATGACTATGAATTGGATCTAAACCTATGCCTATTTATCATGTCAGATCTACCATTATTTGTAGATCTAATTCACTATTTAGATCTCATCATGCATGTTTATGATGTCCATATTATGTTAGAATCAGTTCTATTATCACATGTTCATCAGATATATTCCTATATGCATATCTTGTCATTATGCCCAATTCTGTCACTATATGCTTATTAGTTGTTATGCCTATTTCTTCCATCATATGTCAATCTTGTTATTATGATTATTTCTATTCTCTTCCCTCCTTCTTTTCCCTTTTTATTTTATAGTCAGGTTACCTTCGAGCTTAGCCATACCGTTGAAATATGCGAACGTGTGAAATTGGGAACGAGGGGGAAATGTTAAAACTGGGGCTTAACTTGTCTTGGGAAATTTGGGGCATAACTTGAATTAAATACATGAATATAGATTTTGGGCATAAATCAAATTGTGATTTAGATCTTAATTTGGGGCATATGGTACATGATGAATATGACTTGGAAAGGGGGCATGAAAACCTATAATGAAATAGGGATAATTGTTAAATAAAGAAAACGCCTAGATTTACAATAATTAGAAACTTTAACCGCGCTTAGACACGAGGTTAGATTACACTTGTGGTAGAAGTTTGCCTGGACCTGCCCGTTGTATCCAGCGACCACAAGTGGTGAATCTAATGTGAGGGGTCCAAGTGCATAAAAACGTAACAGGCTAAGACATGAGGTTAAGTATGACTTGTGGAAGAAGTCTGCCCGGACCTGACTAGCATATCCAGCATCCATAAGTTGTAGGCTTAATGTGGGAGGTCTAGCGCAATATAACCATAAATGAATAAATGGTGATGAACTTGAATACTTAACCTGGTTGAATCCATAGGGATTACATGAACATGTTAACTTGAGTAGGGGATAAGTAAACTTGCTTGAAATGGTGGGAGGGTTAGGTATATCTGGGGGTGGTGGGTAATAGTTATGTGTAGGCCCACAAGCTTAACTTGTGAGGTTATGCAATCTTGTTACTTTGATAGGGAATAGCCTGTGGAAATCCTAGTAGTGGGGATGCAAGCGTAGGGGGAGCTTATAACATCTTGTGTGTGGGACCCGTTTCAATTAGTAACCCATATATAGGTATCAAACGAGTACTACGAACTATGTCGGAGTTAGGGCACGCTTATTGGGCTGATTGTAAGAGATCCAAAAAGAGGGCATGGCGTGGGCAGCGCATTCCGATGGGGTCATGTGCGTACATGGGTCCGGACAAGGGATGCTAAGACACTGTGACATCAGTAGATATGGTTGTGCACATCCTGTAAATGAAGGGTTGCCACTTTAGGGAGTGATACGTCCTACTGTGGGGCCAGCACAGGGTATCTACAGAGTAGAGAGATGATCGATTTGGGTAGTAATTAGGGTACATCTAGACTCTGGTGTGTTTAGGAGCCCGTTATTATCCATAGGGGTAACTACGGTATGTTCAATTAGGCTTCCTGTTAGTGTATGGGATAAAACCTCCCACTAGAAGTACGCTTAAATCAACCATCTTGTACTTATTGGGGATTGCCTTGTTCATGTGATACTAGTATTGGTGTAGAGAGACAGAGAAAAGTATTAGGGAAGCGCTACTAATTCTATCCTATTTATTTTGTTTACCTTGTCATACCTGCCTTATATGTTGTATCCCTCTTATGCAGTTTATATTCCTATCATGATGCTTTTACTTATTTATGTGCTAAAGGTAACTGGATTCGCCAGACTTATGTCTGACCTATTTTGTTTCCTTTTCTTTCTCTTTCGTTTCCCCCCGCCCTAAGGTTCTCAAGGTGGGAATACTCAAGCTTGATCAGGATTCTTCTTTCCTTCTGCTTGGAGCTGCTTAGATGTACTGCTTTATTTCGTATCTTCTCTATATGGCTATGTTTTTGGCGATTATGCCATTTTCATATTTATTGTACTATGATGATTTTAGTACAAGAATGAAGTTTTAAGTTGATGTATTGTGTTTTATGTATTTTAGACTCATGATGTCGCTATGTTGTGAACCACGACATTTTCTGCTTAATAAAGTTTTAAATTCTGCTGTTATTTTATATCTGTCTTTTAATATTTCTGTTTCTGTTTACCTTTAACGCTTCATGAAACTTAATGCATTCTCTTAATGAGTGATATTAGCAGATGTGGGGTGTCACACTGTCTCTAAAGCAAAAAATAAAGATAATACTGAGCCCGATAGTGATGAACAGTAAAAAGAGAGAGTACATATAAGTAATATGTTGATAGGCTCCTGCTCGTCTCCCACTCAGCTACTTGTGCACACTCCTAACCTGCCTCTTGTATGCTCATGTGAAAGCACCCAAATTAATAAATGCAAAGAATAAATATCTAGGTCAGATGAAGTCTGGTTTGAGCGATAAAATATCAAGTTTAGAAATAAATGGAACACAAAGTATGGTAAACTATTCATGAAATGTTCCAGCATCCAAAGGGTTAGCAAATGGAAGTATAAAACTACACTAATAGAATCAGTGTTATGGGTATACTCTATATGGTAAACTATTTATGAAATATCAAGTTTAAAAATAAATGGAACACAAAGTATGGTAAACTATTCATGAAATATTCCAGCATCCAAAGGGTTAGCAAATGGAAGTATAAAACTACACTAATAGAATCAGTGTTATGGGTATACTCTATATATGAGCACTACGCTATCTAAATGTCTACATCTACATTATGACATCACTGAGGGCAATAAATGATTAAACAAACTCAGAAAACACCATCCATTCTCACATTCACTCACTCAGTGCGTTGGATATATATTACTTTAGTTCCATAATAACTGTATCCTATCTAAGCAGAAGCAATATACATCAGACCAACATCCTCCTATTAGTCGAGAATGTGCAAAATGGGTATTTATGAGTACCCTACGAATAAACAACATACAGGTAAAACTCTATTTTTCTATCAAATCTTAATTCTCGTATTATGTAATTTATTATGAAATTATGAATTGAAAGAGAAAAAAGATCCTTTTCTATTTCATACTCATGAAAACAAAAATTCTTTTTTTATGAACCAGGGTACTCGAAGAAATTTGAAAATTCTATATTATAAATATAGAGAAATTATAGTTGGATATATACTTAGCTGCCTCTGGACAGGCTTACAACCTACATCAGGTCGAGGACTCGATGGGCGCACAAGCCTCAGCTATCCAAGTACCCGCCCGAACCTACGTACTAATGATCCATTTTGCATATGTGTCCCTAATGCAAAACTATTCCAGGACCGTCTTTGTACTTTATCTGAAATATTTTTGTCGGGACTACCAAGATAAATACGTATGTCATCATACTCTTCTCCCTAAACCCCTTTTGCCAGCTTCCTCTTCTTGATTCATACTCTATATCCCCGCACATAGGAGTTGAACAAGTCTTTATTGGAGTCGTACCTTCTGAATTTGAATTGCCTTTGAGCCATAAAAATGAGAAGTCTTCATGTCGATGTCGCTGCAAAGTACAACTCCTTGAACGACCACCATCCATTAAAGAAGTCATGCCAAAGAAGTATGTCGCTTGGATAGGATCTCCAGACCCAAATCTGAAACACCCCACCTCCGTTAGGGTTACTCACAAAGGGAATGCCCTAATTTTGGTGGAGGTTTATAAGTATAAGTCACAGATATACAAGACAGATATAAATACACATATTTTTAAACAGTGGAAACGACAACAACTTTTATCTCATCAAAATACGTGTTACACAAACCACACCATAATTGTCTTACAATACTTCCAAAAACATTACATTTCCATAACTGTCTTGATTAACAAAGAAGCATAAAACATAAAGTAAAGCAACAAAATCCCCATAATGATATCCAAAGCCATGATCCAAGCCAAAGAGATCCAAACCGTACATCTACTGTCTTTAAGCTTGCAAAAGAGTCTGACTAGGCTGAGTTGTTTCCTCCCTGTGGACCTAAGGGGGGAACGATAGAAAAGAAGACGAAAGGAAAAACGGAGTCAGACATAAAGCCTGAGTAAATCTAGTGACTTCTCAGTATGTGAATAAGAAAAGGATATGATAGACATAAACTGAAAACAGGATAGTATCATAACTAAGGGAGTGTATTCTAGAGTCGAATATACGATCGAACCCACACCATATGTCTGCATTTACTAGTATTACTCTAACCGGCACCCCATGCTGAGGGTGAAGTGATCCTTTTTGTTTTCTAAAGATCGGCTCCTACTCGTACGTGTGTCTTACGGCTACCCCAAGAAGTGTAGATACTTATGCTGGTCCCACCATGGGGTGTATCAAGACCCATGGTGGAGGCCCCGACACAATTACTAGAAGGCATAGGATATACTACTGGTGCCCCCAGTGCCCTGCTTGTCTGCTCCGGAGTGCGTGCACGACCGCACACCGTTAGACCTACATTGTGCACCTAACATTGTCCTTATTTGACCGCTTACAATCGTCCCAGTAATCGTGCCCCACCCGGCTTAGTTTCAGGGTACCGTTGATACCTAAATTGGGTTACTGCTGAAACGGGTCCCTACGTTACCAGGGTTTTCTAGTCAAACATGTTAAGTGGTTAAGTGTATGTATATACCTAATCCCACCCATCAATATTTGTTAACATGTTGAATCTTTGGTTAAGTGTTTTCAGTTGACTTAACCCTACAACCTGTCCTTAGCCTTTTAGAGCACCGACCACTCACATTAGACAGATATCACTACGGTTACTGGATATGCCGGTTGGTTCCGGGCAGGTTTACACCGTAGTTCAGTCTAACCTCGGGTCTTTATTGGGCTCAATGTTTAACCACCCACATTGGATAGGTATTGTTGTGACTACTGGACAGCCGGGCGGGTCCGGGCAGGTTTATGTCACAACTCAATCCAACCTCGGGTTAAACATGTCGTTTTTTCTAGATTTACATATTTCATTGTTTGTGTAAATGTCATGTCGTCTTTTAATTTGGGTATAACAATTTATACCGCAAAAAATGTCACAGTCGTTGGCACGCGCCAAACATGCCAACATATTTATTTATATCATGTTTTACACCCAACGCTATTACCCCCGTTTGTACGTACTAATGTTGGGCTCGACACAATTCAGCCCAACTTGATAAGCGTGAGAAAAGGGGAAATTCAGAACATATAATATTTCTATGATACATAGAAGGTGTAGCGCATGAACTTGCAAATTGGCGTTAACATAAACATTGGAGCATGTGAACTTGCATTCAAAATTGGCATACAGCTAAATGGGTGTCACATAGGATGGCATATGTAGACTTATACAAACTTGGGTTTTAACATATTAACTTGGCATAACGTCGAACACAAAACTAGCATGTTGTAAATTAACCCAAAATGTCCAAATCTAATATATAGTCTATTTCCACATGAACTTACATTGTTTATGTAGCCCAAACTGCATTTAACATAGTTCTAATCATACTTGTAATGGATCTAAGATGTATACATAAGTTCTGAGTCATGTAGCATAAAGGATCTCAGATCTAGGGTGTGTTTACATAAGTATAGGACCCATGATATCAACATAAACATAAAGGGGATATTAACATAAACATGAGAGGGATCTAATCATAGACTTTGCCAATAAACTTGCAATTACCATCACTTTCATATACAAACGTATAATAAACTTGCATCGATCCATTTATGCCACAAATCAATTCACCAAAAATAATCGCGATAGAAACATTACAATACACAAGATCTACATCATTACAATGATACAATTCTATTCCCAATTACATCGTATCACATCATAATTTTATTCAAATTCTGAAAGACCACTATACTTACAACGTGACGAGATCTTGTTTTCTGATTTCTGTTTTCTGAATTTGGAGGTGCTCTCCTTTGGGTAGCAATTTGTTGATTGATTTGGTTAGACTTTAGTTTGCTTCTTAGTTTGATTCTTGGCGGCTACGATCAACTCCTTCCAGACAGCATGACGACTCCTCTCTTGTTTTCTTATGTGAATTAGTTGAGTCTTAGTGTGTATTTATATAGTTTTCAAGTTAATTTGAGCCGTCAGATGCAAATGGGGAGGGAAATCAGACCGTACAGCACACCAGAGTCGAACCAGGGTCAGACCCACCTGGTCAGGCCGACCAGGCAAGTCGACCTGCAGGTCGACACCCAAGTCGACTGCGTAGTCGACCTGGGGGGGCCAGGTCGACTGCCCAGTCGACACTAGTGTCGACCAGGTCACTGGGCGGGAGTTTTCCCGCTCAGCCCAGTTTGAACTCGAATTTCAAATTTTAAACGTGATCTGAGCTGTTTTTGAACTTCAAATTTATTCTGAAACTTCCGGAGATCATAACTCCTTCATACGGAGTCCGTTTCACGCAAAATCGGACTCTATCTTAACCAGAATTCCGAGACGAACGCAATGGCGTAAGCCATTTTCCTTAATTCTTTCATTAGAATTAATTATACTTTAATTTATGAATTTCACGGTTATAGAATATACGGGGTGTTACAAAATCCTACCATCTAAATCGGTGTAACGACACCGATCCAGATCATATTGATCCCCATTAGTTTAGAAGGATGCCAAACCAATCCAATCTGGATTGATTTAGCTATACCGATTTTGTTCTATAAACCCGGATTGCTATGGTTATATTGATCTGGTTTGGCCATCTCTTCTAGATCGATCTGCCTCTCGTATCTTCCCCAATATGATGCTACCACTTCCATGTTGATCCGATCCAAGGAACCAATTGCACTGATCTAATCCCATAATGTTTCAAATCTAATAAAAACCATTCAGATCTATAATTTTTCCAATCTAATGTTTGCTCAGGTATGTTTCATTTCAACTCATAATGATCTCTTATTTACAGTAATTTGCAGTGTGACATAACACTAAAATATAACATGAATAAATTTCGTGCATGTGTCGCATGCGTCATTGCATACAATTTCAACATATCATGCATATACAATAGATCCACATGTCATATAATAAAAAAAATTATACATGTCAAATTTGTATTATGTGTACATATAAATATCGTGTGTCAATCGTGTCATAAAAATGCACAACTACATAAATATAGTTATGATGGTTCTAAACAATCTAATATTTCAATTGACCATTAAATTTTCGAATTTCACTTAACGAGATATGAAAATCCTAAGAAGAAATGGACCTCACCTTTCATGGCAACAATGGAAAATAGCAAAAGTGAATACAGATAAATCAATGAGCTTGCTGCTGCATAGCTTGACAAATGAAAACTGACTGGTTCAGATCTGAAGTGTACACGTTCCAAAGACATATGTAAATCAATACGTTAATGTATGTCAATATATACATAATATTATTATATATATTATACATAGCAGGACAGCTTTATGCATTACTGCATATATACACAATAAACAAAAATTTGGATATATTACTGTATAAATATACAACATCAAGTTAGATTTGGATATCACATGTAACGGTACATATAACATATATATATATATAATAAAATATAATGTGTGTGTATATGTTAACATGCTACAACAACAACCTACAAGTATGAGTAGGCAAGAATATGACAGTCAATATATATATATCACTACAAAAGAATTCTGAATTCCCTACGCCAATTTGGCGTAGGGACGGCGTAGGGAATCGAATTTCCCTACGCCATCCCTACGCCAAAAAGTAAGTCGGAAAACAGCTCGTCGCAAATATTTCCTTACGCCATCCCTACGCCTTTATGCCTACGTCATCCCTACGCCAAGTTCCCTACGCCATCCCTATGCCAAATTCCTTACGCCGTCCCTACGCCAAGTTCCATACGCCATCTCTACGCCAAATCCCCTACGCCGTCCCTACGCCATATTTCCTACGCCATCCCTACGCCGTTTTCCTACGCATTCCCTACGCCAAGTTTCATATGCATCCTTACTCATTCCCTACGCATCCGTACACCAAAATTTAATATGGTTGTTTTATATTTATCTTCGTCTACCACAAATCATAATAAAACCGAACATATGCAAAATCGTAGCAATGTATATCAATAAAAACATTGATGTAAAATGAATACCATGGTCAAATTACCATAAACTTGCTACAAATGTATTTAAAACAAACCATGTCCAACAAACAATAAAATAAAGTTGCTACATAACTCAAACATGGTCGTTTCATCTAATTCAAACATCGTGTAATGTACCTTACACAAATAGAATATCAAACCCACTACTAAAATAAGAATAACTCATAAATTACGTCATTTCTGCGATTCTTGCTCCCGCCTCAACCTTTGTATAAATTCTTGCACAGAACTCATCTGTTCCTGCATGGAACCCAAATCCCTTTGTAGTTGTTAATCGTGACACTAATTTCTTGATTTTTACCCCTTAGCTCTTCTACTTCCTGCACCAGCTTCTCTCTATCATCTGAAACTACAATGAATAAATTTCATAATACAATGACATAAAAGTAAAATGGTCAGTTTCACTGAGCCTTAAGGCTCAGTTTCATAATCCAATTACTACAATGAAACGGCTTAGCTTCGCTGAGCCTTAAGCTCAGCGAAAACTGAGCTTAAGGATCAGTTTCAGCTGAGCCTTAAGGCTCAGCGAAACTGAGCTTAAGGCTCAGTTTACACTGAGCTTTAAGGCTCAGCGAAACGGCTCAGTTTCAGCTAAGCCTTAAGGCTCAGTGAAACTGAGCCGAAACTACATAACTAAGATTCTTTTTACTGTACTTAATAGTTTCAGCACACTTAATGCATAGATCTAATAAAGGACATATACTGTACTTAATAGATCAATTACTATAATGCATAGTCAATTACACTACATAACTAAGATTCTTTTTACTATGTATCAAATTGTTTTTATTTCAAGCTGGTCTTGAATTCATTAAAGCAATACTTCGATATGTATAAATCCGTGATCTGTAATAGACATTGGAGTAAAATGCATGTGCTGAAGTCTTAAAAGAAAGTGGGGGCAATTAATGAATAACATGCATGCGTTTGCGTTCAGACTTCAAAGTCATGTATATTGTTGTGGCACATTACATTAAGAGCATATATATTTATACACACAAATACAATTCTTAAAAAAGCTGAAAATAAAATATACGTCGTTTTCATTAGATATCGTGGTGTCTTAACTTGAATAAACAACAAATTTACTTAACCAATAACGTTATCACCTGTGCATGTTCAAAGTCAGCTAGTAAAGAAGGAATTGCAGCTGGTTTAGAAGAGGAGGTGTAGGGCACTTACTGTAGCGCAGGAGATTCTTGGAAATTTTTAGGCAGCTCCAAAGACAAACTTTATACAATAGCCTTTTACTTCTTGAGCTCATCTTCATAGTCATAGGATGTTGCGTATGGGGTACCCATGTTTGCAACACTTGCCTCCAACTCAGTCACCTTCTTTCTCAAACATTCATCTGTAAATAAGAGTAGCGAGATACGTTTAAACTGGGATTAATTGACTTTTTTAATATTTATATTTTTAGTAACAATGCCTTGAAACTCCCTTAGCAAGGCATTTCAATTCTTGTCGGGCTCAATCCACTTATAGCATGGATTTTAGGTATGTAATGATATAAATTTTAAGTAGTTGAATCATTTATTTAACTCGACAGTCTGGAATTATATCGTGCATTTTTATTAAATTTTGAATAGTTGAATCATTTATTTAACACCACAGTTTGGAATTTAGGTATGTAATGATATTTCGTTACGAACCAATTGACCCAAGATAGTATTGCTTTATCAAACATGAAAACCTGGATTTAATAAGGGTGCATTTTTGCACGTAATGCTTTCGAACAAATTTAGAAAGGTGTTTAAACAGAGTGTAAAGTTAAAGTTAAAAGAGGTATGAGTTTACGACTTTAAGTGGGGGTATTTAAACGGAATATTTAAATTTGTGAATTTTAATTTAGTTAAATTATAGTTAATTATTAATTATTTGCACTATTGTGTAATACGATGAAAGATTATTTAAAATTTTATCAAATATTATCCCTTATGGAGTGTAACTATGGCAACCTCTTAGGTGAAAGTGCAGGGGATAGCAGTCTCCAACGCTATAGGCTCGTATTGATCCATTGAAGAAACGTGTCAATTTGCACTAGTTGAACAATCGACATTATGTGTTGAAATGATTAAATATGACTGTTTTGATAGATCATCTAGGAGCATAGGACATCATACATCGTCAAATGGAGCAATTTATTGTAAAAACTACAATCAATGAGTGATCCATGTTACGCACACGGATAAAAGTGTTCGCCATTGTTTTCCAGTTTCCATACCAACAAAGCAAGCATAGGATCAATGGCATGATACAATTTCAGTACTCTTATAATATCCTATTGTTGTTGTATAGTTTAAATTAATTTACAATAGTGAATAGCTTGCACATAAATGTGCATCAACTTGTAGAATTTGACGATGTGGATCCACTTTAATTGATAGTGTGGTCAGAAAGAAGAAAAATGGTTTTTAACACCGTTAGGTAAACTTTTTTTAATGTCCACAATAAATGTTTTAAGAAATGTAACAATATGGCTGTATGCAATGGCATAACCATGAATTTGGTTTGAAGTAGGCAAATTTATCAAATTAAATCAAACATCTTAAGTAAAACAAAATGGTTTAGCTAAGCTACTTTAATTTATTTTGCCACTTTTACACAGATCAAAATAACCATGTTAAACTAATTACATTAACATAACTAATTTGGACAAATATAAAATGCGTAAAAATAGAATAGAATGATTAAAACAACCACACGCTAAAACCAAGTTCTTTTGTGTAGAATGAAGACTATGTTTTCGTTTGTCTTTGGATCTAGCTTCAAACAATGATAACAATAATAAAATATTTGCAATTGTTTCTAATTAAATAATTAAGTATGGTTGAACGCTAATATAATTCAACAACAAATTTACGTACAAATAGATAAATTACCTTAGTTGATTTAATTCGTTGTTATAATGCAAATATACATGCTAAAAAGTTAATTTAATTCGCCTACAAATCAAATGAATAGAAGCTGCTAGGGAGCAAGGGGTTTGATTTATTTTTGAAGATTAAACTATCACCAGCTATTCCTTTTATAGCTCACAACTATGATTGCAATGAATCTGATCGACATACAAGCCTAAGATCTAGATGGGATATGGGAGATGAAAGCGAGACGGAGACAGGAAATTAAAGTGATCACTTTTTGAAGATTAAACTATCACCAGCTATTCCTTATAGCTCGTCCACTGCAGCCAACAAAAACTCTCTTTCTCCCGACGTGCAACTAATAGGAAATGAAAGAGGAAGTAAACACTTGTATATTACTTCAAAATGAAAGATACATAATAGAATACACAGACTGAAATGTAAAAGAATTGTAATAATGGGCTCAGCCTTATAAATAGCGAAACGGTATACCCTGCACAACCATATAAATAATGACATAATAGTATATCCCTACCTGGTTCAAATTCTCTATGTAAATTGCACCTGACTTTCTTGTCCAACTATACGCTTAAAGTAAGTATATACTAGTTAACACATATATCACTTTTAATCCGTATACTTCGACTACCAAAGCACTTTTAATCCATATATCACTAGCACAACCATGCGGCTATGCTGTGCATTTTAAACACCAAAGTCAGGGTAATCCATATACCACTAGCACAATCATTATCATTATCAATTTAAACACCAAAGTCAGTGATCGGTGATCAGTACTTTTAATCCATATATCAGCACATGTGTATATATACAAAGTCATGGTAAATCATTATCAAATTGATGAATCTATAATATTGTTTTTACCAAAATGTTAACTAATGAATACCTTAGACAATCCCAACATACTTTCAGATCTAAACCCAAACCTCACACCAAACAAAACTATTCTAATAAATTTTAGTTCATTAACTTAAACACTTTAATCACATTACCATCCATGCTCGAAATTAATTATTTAAGCTTCAATTAATCACAGTATCATCCATGCTCGAAATTACAGTGGTCAAGAACATTTAAAAACCATAAAATTATGTTTTACGTACCTGATTTCCAGGCGATGCAGTCCATGCAGGCGAAGCAGAACGGTGGCACGGAGGCTCGGCGGCTCAGCGATGAGTTTGAAGGTACGGCAACGGTGGCGGCGGCGGCGCGGTGTAGGTAATTTAGGGTTTTTTTTTTTTATCTGATGAAACGATGGAATAAAAAAAGGGTATCAACGAGATGTTTTGATGGAACCGTTGTTTTGAAACGGTGCGGTTATTTTTCAGAACCGGGTAAGTAAGTAAATTCCGACCTGTTTGGGAAATTGGTACAAAATTTCCTACGCGGTCCCTACACCATTTACATATTTTTACGTTATGCCTACGCCGCGCCTACGACGCGTAGGGATGGCGTAGGGAATTCTGGGTTGGAAAACAACCCTTTTTTTTGTAGTGTGTATATATATATATATATAAGCGCACGTATACTGATGTATTGGTTTGCAAAATTTCGCACCCAAAGATGTATATTTTATACTTATACAAAACAAAAGGCATTCTTTTTTTCTTTATTTGCATATATTCTGAAAGTTCAACAAACATACAAAGAACATGAAAAGAGAAAAACAACAATTTTAATAGGGAGAGCTGTAGACATACATAATCTGTAGTACAAAAACTTTGCAATATTATTGTTGGTATATTTTGCCGACAAAGATTTTGCTCATTCTGTAGAAGCTCCAGTGTAAAAGGGTAACCTTAATTTATTGTCTTTGAAGCCATTCAATATTAGGCAGATGTTATACACTTGGAGTTCCGTAAAGACTTAATTAATTTAACAAAAACTAGGCGCGCGTGCGCGCGCATATATATATATATATATATATATATATATATATATATATATATATATATATATATATATATATATATATATATATATATATATATATATAATATTTGTCTAAAGCCAAATGTATTTGATGAGCTAAAACCAATATGATAAAGTCCACATCAATAGAGCTAATGGATGAGAGGACTTTGAGCGAAACATGAACAATACAAGATATATATTATATATATAACATGAAAAACTCACAGCTAAACCAAGGGGGAGGAGGAGGATCACCGGGCAGCTGCCTTCGTCTGCTGCTAGCATGGAAATCTTTTTTTAATGTGAAAACAAGTCACGTTGAGAAGAGGTAGGGAGGCTAGAGGAGAAAGTGAGGGAGGAGATGCGTCAAGTTGGCGAGGGTGGCACAGTGAGTAGTTGGGTGAAGGCGCACGATGTGTTGAAGTAAAAATGAGTTAGGAGAATAAAAATGGCTACATTCTATTTGAAAATGTTAAAGAAAATTAATAGTAGTATATCCAAATAGTCAAATCTTTGTGCAAGAATTGTTCCACGTTCGTAAAAGTGTATCACGAAGAAAAATTCAACTTTTGGGGCTGGTAATGATCGTGGGGATGAGAGGGTCCTAGTAGTATACTGTAGTTCATATTACCTTTTCAAATAGAACATACATAAGGACACAACTCAAAAATGACACAATGTTGGGTGCCGATATGATACGTTGTTTTATTGATACGGATGTTCGTCGGACACCAAAATGTACAAATGAATATACTATGATGATCAACCTAACAAGACAGACACGATGGCACATAGATATCACTGTCGTGACTCTACTATCAAAACTCAAAAAATTTAACAACGACGCATTATTAACTGTATAGAAAAATTCAAATAGAGCTAGAAATGACTGAATTTTGCGAAACGAATTGCCCGTTGACTTCAAAATGAGAAAATTATTTTTTTTTCTCATATTGGGTCATTCAGGTTTCAAAAAAAGTTTTGTTCATTCAATATTTGAACTAACTTGCACTGAAATAACGCTATCGAACGGACTTCCGTAATTTCTAGCGAAAATCTACCACTTGCTATGTCTAACTGGACGCATCGTTACATTCGGCTCCTAAAATTTAAAACAAAATTGGAGTTTTAAATCGTATCTACAGGTCATTATATGCCAAGTCCATGATGATGAGAAGATTTGCTGATTTGAAGTAAGGAGATATGACAGTGGTGTAGTATGTTGATAGATTTTTTGAATTGTTTCATTATACCCGGGGGACAATTGACACTGTCATATTGAGGAATGAGAAGCTCATCAAGAGGTTAGGATATGATATTGCGAAAACAAAGCCTCATGCGAGACACTGGTGATGTGATGGTGGAAATGGAAATTCGTAATGAAGAGATGCTTGCGAAGGTGGGGAGCCAAGGCTTACAGGATAAGAAGAGGAAATTCTTTAAGGGTGGGAAGGCTCATAAAGAGGGAAGACCAAAGAAAAATAAGGTAGAATTTGTTTGCAAAAGTGTCACTGGAAGGTATACTATTCGACAAAGTGCAAGGCGACAGAAGTTAACACCACTGGTGGGATGCAGAATATCAGGTACTTTAACTGCAATCATCTTGAGCATTATGAGGAAAATTTTGCAAAATAAACCAAGGTAAAGTAATGGTTGTGGAACCTTCGTCTTTCAAACCAACTGCTGCAGAAAGGAAAGACAATGTTCGAAGGTACGCTTTTGTTTTGTAGCATACCTATTAGAGTTTTTTTAACACTGGTGCATCACATTCATTTATTTCTAGATGTATAGTAGATAAATTGTCTTTAGAACCATAATAATTTGTTACTTACTTTAGGGTGGTTAATCCTATTGGAGTGTCTGGAACTCTGGGTTTGAGATGTGAAAATCTAGAATTTTAGTTGGTTGGTTATACATTTGTTTGTAACTTGTATGTGTTTGATTTTGAGGGTTTCAGAATTATTTTGGATGTGAATTGATTGAGTTGTTACGATGCGAGAGTGTTGTGTCAAAGCAAAGAACTATCATTGAAGCATCCAAATGCAACATAGGATTGCGTTCTCGGTGGAGAGAGTAGTTTAACATATGTTTTCTTTGATATATGTTCAAGAATTATAGGAAGACGTAGGTAGCATTCCTGTTGTTAAGGAATTTACTGACATCTTTAAGCTTGTTGAAGGATTGCCATCGAAAATAACTAATGAGTTCCAAATCGATCTTATGCCGACAATTGAATCGATGATTTGGCCGCCTAGCCGAATGATCCTTTTGGAGATGATAGAGTTGAAGATGCAACTTGTTGAGTTGAAAGAGAAAATCTTCATTCGTCCAAGTAGTTTGCATTTGGACACATTGGCAGTGTCTTCTCAGTTGGATTTGGCTATTGGGTTTCACTAGTTGAGGGTAGTGGAAAGGAGTGTTCCATTGATAGTGTTTTCATACCAGATAGGGATCAAACGAATGGATAGTTATTCCTTTTGGATTAATGAACGCGCCAGATTTGTTCGTGGATTTGATGGTCTGGATGATATAGGAATACTTAGATTTTTTTTTTTAGTTTCCATTGAAGTTATACTGGCATATTCAATGGACGCAAAAGAGCATTGATTTCACCTTTGGATAATGCCGGAGGCTTTGCGGAAGCGTCAATTGAGAGCCAAGTTTTCTAACTGTCTATTTTGGGAGAAGAAACTGCAGTTCCTTAGGGATGATCGATTGATCCTGCGAAGGTTGATTCTATAGTTAGTTGGAAGGGGCCTAAAAATAATACGGAGGTCCAAAGCTTTCTAGGATTGATCAGGTACCATTGAAGGTTTATCAAGGCCTTTTCGCGGATAATGACACCGATCATTAAACTAACTAGAAAGGATGTCAAGTTTGTTTGGTCTAATAGGTGTGAGGAAACATTCCAGAATTTGAAGCATTTGTTGACCAATGCTCCTTTGTTAGTAGTGCTAGAAAGAAACTAAGGTTTGGTTGTTTTTACTGATGCTTGCGAAACAGGGTTAGGTATTATACTATTGCAGAAGGGAAGGGTTATTGCTTATGCTTCCCAATAGCTGAGACCTCATGAAGTGCGAAACCCAACTCATGATCTTGAGTTAGGTGATGTTATTTTTGCCTTGAAAAATTAGAGGCCTTATTTATTGGGTGAATGATTTGAGTCGTTCACAGACAGTAAGTCCTTGAGATATTTGTTTTCTCAAAAGGAATTGAATATTTGATAGTAGTAATGGTTAGAGTACTTGGCGACGTTTGACTCCGACATAAAGTATACCCCTAGGAAAGGGAATAAAGTTGCAAATGCCCTTATAGAAGCTACCAAGGGATGGTGTCGGGTATGTTGAATGAGTGGAAAGACTTAGAACCTTTGGTCACATATAATGTGAGGATTAGGTTGACAACATGTTCTAGTGGAAGCACACATATGGTGTTATACTAAATGGTTTGGATAGCTTTGATTGAGAATATTGCTTCTAGGTACGGAGAGGATCCTTCATTATCCAAAAGTAACATAGAGCTCAGAGTCGGAACGGAAGGGGCTAGCCTTGGATTTCACTCTTGACCGAAATGGTTGGTTATGGAAGAGCATAAGATTATGTGTTTTGAAGGTTGGTGAACTGAGGAAGAAAATTCTTAGAGTGTGTCATCGGTTTAAGTTCAAATTACATCCCGGGGAACAAAGATGTACTGAGACATAAAGAGAAGCTTCTTCTAGGAAGGAATGAAGAGGAATATTGGCTTGTAGGTAAAGCAATGTATGAATTGCCAGCAGGTGAAAGTCGAACATCAGACGCCTAGTTGTTTGTTACAACCATTGGAGATTCTGATTTGGAAGTGGGATTTAATATCCATGGATTTCGTCGATGGACTAATGAGATAAGGAAGAGGGAGTGAAAGCATAAGGGTTGTCGTGGATAGACTAACCAAGAGTGCTCACTTTATTCCCATGAAGTCCACCTAGATGACGTTGGTTTTGGTTGAGTTGTTCATAAAGAACGTTGCGAAGCTTCATGGAGTTCCTAGTCGTATCATAAGAGAAAGGGATCATTGTTTAAGAGTGAGTTTTGGAAAAGTTTGTAGAAGTTAATGCGAACGAAACTCATGATGAGTAGGGATTATCACCCATGAACAGATGGACAAATCGAGAGGGTGAATAAGGTATTAGAAGATTTTTCTAAGAGCATGTGCTCTTGACTTTGGTGGTTCTTGGGAGGATTACTTGCATTTTGAAAAAAATTCCTATAATAATAGCTTTCAGGATATTATAGGAATGACGCCTATCGAAGCTTTAAATGGAAGACTGTGTAAATCGCCAACGTGTTGGTTGGCAATAGGCTAGTTCATGGTCTATAATTAGTTAAAGAAGCCACATAGAATAGTGAAATAAATCAGGGTCGGACGAGGGAAGCTCAATCAAGGCAGAAGAGTTACGTGGATAGAAGGCGTAAGGATTTAGAATTCTCTGTTGGAGAAAGGGTTTTCATTAAGGTGTCACCGATGAAAGGCTTGTTTCGTTTTGAAAAAGAAGGGAAGCTTGTGCCAAGGTTTATTGGATCTTTTTTTGTTTTGGAAAGGATTGGAAAGCTTTCATATAGGTTGGAGTTGTCAGATAGACCAGCGGGAGTCCATAATGTGTTTCATGTATTGTTGTTGCGGAAGTATGTACATGACTCTGACACTGCCATGAATTTGAGGGTATTGGAAGAGTGGTAATGGAACCTAATTTAACTATGTGAGAGAACCGGTTCGTGTTGTAGATAGAGACAAAAGGAAATTGAGAACCACGACGGTTAAACTGATGAAAGTTCAATGGAGTTCCTGACGAATGAGACTGTACTTGGGAGATGAAGGCCAAGACTAGAGAGGCTTTTCCTGATCTACTTTCGGTAAGATTAACGTTGCTTTATAGATTGTTCAGTAGTGGGGAACGCTAGCATATTTTTTGATATCATTGATTGTTGGGTTGATGTGATTGCTTTCCTTGTTTTGTCCTTAACTAAGTTTCTGGGACGAAATTCTTTTTAAGGAGGGGAGGATATAATACACCTAATTTTTATAACATTATTCATGAACTTTGTAACAACCCGTATTTCAACAACATGTTAAATCAAGAATCAAGACAGAATTAAATTATAAATTCTGAATCAAGTGAAACGGGCTATGCCATTGCGTTCGTCTCAGAAAAATACGCGAAATAGAGTCAGAGTTTTCGAGAATCGGAGTCCGTATGACCCGTAAAAGGCCCAAAGAAGGGTTTTGGGAATTTGAATTTCAGAAACAGTTTTGGAAATCAGATCTGGGGCTAGGCGGGAAGTTTCCCGCCTAGGCCATGTCGACAGGCCTGTCAACTTGGGCCCAGACCAAGTCGACAGCCCTGTCGACTTGCCTGTCGACAGGGGGTGGCCGGGGCAAATTGCCTGGCGCACCTGTTTGTCTCACCTGGTCTTGTTCTTGGGCCTGGTTTGAAATCTGACGGTTCAGGTTGGTCCTAGGGTTAATCTAAGGGCCTAAAACTATCCTAATCTCTATAAAAAGACCCTAAACCTAACCTAAATCCCTAAAAATCAAACCTAGCAACTAAGTGCTGCCAAAATCAATTTTGATCATGGCCTCCATCTCCAATCCCTAGAGCCTATGCATTCAAATCGGGTTCAAATCAAAAGGTGCAAGCTTGCTACACCAAATAGAGGCCAAATCAACATTGCTATGCGAGTTTCATGAAGGTTCTTCTTCAAAGGAGCCACCTTTCTTCGTCAAGATGATGCATGACCCCTTTTCTAAGCCTTGCCTAAGTAAGTTCTAGCTACTTTTGGATCAAAACGGTATTTTTAATGTTGACATGGGATAAAATGAGATAAAGCATAAGTATGCATGTATGTGAACCTAACTTTGTCCCTTTTCTATGATCTATGACCTTAGACTAAGATGTAGCAACTTAATCATGTCACTCATGTTATGTTTAGCCTAGTTTATCTTGCAAGTTGGGATCTTTGTCTATGGAAGATTTGCATGAACCTTTGGGAACCATTTGACTTGTGAAACATAGGCAAATACTTGACCTTGGGGCTTATGCATGCATATGAACACAAACCCCTTATGTTTAATGCATGTTTGTGGCAAAACCTCCTTATGATATTATGCAAGTTTGTGGCCAAATCCTATATGATAGTATGCATGCTTATGGTCAATCCCTATATGACTCTATCATGCATGTTTTAAGGCCAAATCCCCTTATGACGCCATGCATGTTTGGAGCCAATCCCTTTTGTGGCATCGTGCATGTTTTGGGGTCTACATGTAGCCATAGTATATCTACTATGTTGACTCGCTTTGCTTGCGTTGGGAAAACACGATTTTGGGTAGTTAGATAAACATGAACATGTCGCGAAATCTTAACTTGAATATGACATGTGTTTATACTTGAAAATATGACTTGAAAGATAACATGGAAGTTGACATGTAAGTATGCATAAAAACATGAGCTTGGGAATTTACCTATTAAGTTAGGTCTACCCTTTGGGAATTTACCTATTAAGTTAGGTCTACCCAAATGCTTGAAAAACTTGTAACATGTTTTGGAAACATGATGAACTTAGATAATATGTGTGGCCAACTCGAGGTTGGGTTGAGTTTGCAACGTAAAACTACCCGGAACCGACCGGCCTAACTAGTAGTTGCAAACAATAGGACCCAATGTGAGAAGTTGGTCATGTCGCGCTTAAGACCCGAGGTTAGACTAGGTTGTGGTGTAAATCTACCCGGACCCGCCCGGCTTAACTAGTAACCACAACAAGGTCTAATGTGAGAGGTTAAGAGTGCATTAATTAAATTAATGCCACATGATAAGGTTAAGTAAATTTGACTAATGACACTTAACCGATATGACACGAATGGGTAGGTTAAGTGGGACCGGGCTTGATTTCCTTAATGACACTTGACCATGCAAGATGATTAGGGGATGGGGTTAAGTAATTTACACTTAACTAATCCGACTGGGTAATTAGATGAGGTTAAGTAATTAAGACTTAACTAACCTAACCACGGTAATTAGATGGGGTTAAGTAATCCACACTTAACTAATCTAAACACGGTAATTCGATGGGGTTAAGTTAAACACTTAACCAATTTAAACTTGGTAATTCAATGAGGTTAAGTAATCAATACTTAACCAACTTAACGTGATAATTTAATGGGGTTAAGCAACTTATACTTAACCAATTATACATGAAGATTTGATGTGGTTAAGTGACCTAAACTTAACCAATCTAACTCGTTAATTTGATGTGGTTAAGTGACCTAAACTTAACCAATCTAACTCGTTAATTTGATGTGGTTAAGTGACCTAAACTTAACCAACCTAACTCGTTAATTTGATGTGGTTAAGTGAACTAAACTTAACCAATCTAACTCGTTAATTGGATGTGGTTAAGTGACCTATACTTAACCAATCTAACTCGTTAATTTGATGAGGTTAAGTTAACCTATACTTAACCAATCTAACGTGGAAACATGATAAGGCTAAGTCACGAATCGTTTGAATGCGCTTGACCGATATGACTCAGTAATTAGATAAGGTCAAGTTAATACATATACTGAACCAATCTAAAATGATAATTAGATAAGGTTAAGCCATGAATTTCTTGATATACTTAACCAACTTGACACATGGTTTGTAGGGTTAAGTTTTGGACTTGGATACTTAGCCAATTTTGACGTGGTTTGTAGACGGGTTAAGTTGTGAACTTAAGTGACACTTAACCCATTAGATAAACCCTAATTCGGAGGATTAGATAAATAACCATAGTTAACAAGGATTATGGAAATAAGGCTAAGTGGTAAACCTTAGTTAAAAGAAACTAAGTAATAATTCTTAGCCAAGGAAATTTGGACCACCTCTTAGATAGATGAGTAACCCGATACGGTAGGTCATCGTTTAAGTATACGTGTAGGAGCAGGCTATCTGATTTAGATAAAGGCTCCAACGAACTGGGTAACGAAGCAGCGGCTTCGGGGAACGTGAGGATATTCTTGGGATCCCTCTGTGAGTTGCCAGGTCATTATACTAGGCTCACGAGAGGTTGAGGTCTGCGGTAGAAGAACCAAGAATATGCCTTGGTTGCTATGCGAGCGACCTAAAGACTGGGGTGGATAGCAGTGAGTCGACGAATACATAAGGTGCCCGAGATAGCAAGTTCGTCGATCATCTACCATCTTGAGTCAAGCGTGTACGTACGGAAAGGCAGGGAACACCCAACATACCATAATTGCTATCTAATTATGGGTGAGGTAGGCCGTAGGATGTGGGCTGGCCGGAGTGTAGTTCTCATGCAAGATTTTCTCTTGTGTTGCCTTTCACTAGTTGAGGGAGGGGTCTCGTGGGACCATAGCCACGTGTAGAAAAGCAGACCTTAGTATCTGCATCGGCAGATAAATCTAAAGCTCCCGACCGAGTCCTGTATTTCTTGTTTTTCCCTGTGACAGGACTCGGACGGCACGATGTGATACATGTGCATACAGTTATAGAAAAACGATTCACGATGAATGCGTGGGAAAAAGGGCGCGGTTGAGGGTTAGCGTAATCCCTAGTGGCCTAGGTGGTTTAACCCAAACCGAAATACGAAAGCGTGTAATAGGTAAGCGTAATCCCTAGTGGTGCTAGGTGGCGTAAGTCCTAGTAGTTCAAACGATGATTCATATGGAAGAGCCTAGCTAGAACAAGGGTGACAGTCCAAACGATTTCAAGGATGATACGACATGAGGAAGCCCGTACGAGGTACGGCAAAGGACTGAACTTATATACATGGAAAGAAACATATGATTTGAGTAACCTATATATGCGATATATTAGGTTGACATGGACCATTTCATGACATGGGGCAAGGGACACTCATGGTTAACACATGACGCGGGTAGGGATACTAGTACGAGAGGTGCAGAGCAAATATACATGTTAGAACTAGGAAGAATATACATAATAGATACCGTGGGATGTTAGACGGGGTAGATACCTTGGGATAATGTACTCGATAGAAATCTGACGATGTGATACCTTGACTTATCATAACACCGTAGTTTATCATGATACCTTAGTTTACCTTGCCACAGTAGTTCAACCGGCTACCCTGGTTTATCTATCTTGTAGTTATCCTTATGTTTACTTTCAGTTTATGCATGTCATGTTACCTTTACCTGTTTTTATACTGGAAGTAGATAGGACTTACTCAGTCTTTTTGACTGACCCATTTTGTTTCGCCTCTTTTCTTTCGTTTCCCCCCCCCCCCCCAGGTTTCAGGGAGGAAACAATGCTGTTTAGTTCGGACTTCTTCTGCTTGAAGGTCATCATGGATGGCTTGGACTTCTCTTGGCTATGGCTACTTTACTGTTTTTACTTGGGGAATAACTTATTAAAAAGTCTTTATGCTTCTTTACTATTGCGAGACAGGTTTTGATGTACTCTGATGTAAAAGGCTTTAGACCTTAATTATTGAATTTATGAAAGTTCGATTTTACTTCCGCTATTTTATATGTTCTGTCTTGTGATATTTCTATGCATGTTTACCAATAATGCCCCTCTAAAGCTAGTGCATTCCTTTGCGAGTGACCCTAGCGGAGGCGGGGTGTTACAAACTTAGTATGGACAATTAAATGGGAATAATGTGGTGAAGGAGAAAATGATATTTGTACTTAATGAATTAACTAATAGGTTGGCTTTAGAAATAAGTGACTTTCTTAAGGAATAACATATGCGAGGGGGAAAGGGTAAACTTTCAGCCTCTATACCTACTCATATTCTAACATATTTTGTATCACATTTCACTCACTCTAAAAACTTAAAGAAAACTAAGATGGATGCCTGTTAAAGCTAGGAAGGTGAAAAGAGAAAATGCTAGGATTTAGAACTTGAAAACTTTATCAACAATTCTCAAACCTCAACTAATCAAGGTGATTATCATTCTAACATTTGTATGTTTTGGCCATTATGGAAATAGCCGAAAGTGACGTTTGTTTCATGATGGTTTTTCATGACTAATATTATGATAATTAGTGGGAAATCAATGACTATGTTTGACATGCTTATATGTTTTTTATAAACATGAAAATGGTTAGGTTTTAGGGTAAAACCTATAGTTAGAAATTTCTAGATTCCATGAATATTTGGTACGATGTTTTTTATATGATTTTTGAGATGGGTTTTAAATTTCATATCTTTTCATGGATGTATGAATTAGTTATGAACTTTGTAAATTTGGATTTATTAGGAAAATCATGCATATTAATTAAAGGATTAAAATACATGCATAAATGTTTTATACATGACTGATACAAAAAAACTGTAAAAAGAATGTATACCGCTGGTATTTTAATTTATAAGCCAATGAGAATTAGAGAAATATGGTGGAGTACGTATAAAATAGCACTTTTTAAGAAAATATGTCAATATGCGTTTATTTATTGTTAGTGCCACTATCTTTTCGGAAGCAACATTCTGGTACTCTAGGAAGCCACCCTTTGATAGTGCTAGATACTTGGAATATCCTAGTATATAGTATAGTAAGTATTCAGACATCCGCCTTTTACCTTCTAGAGGAACTTTGGTACTGATACTTGCATGTTTTTTAAAGTTAACATCTCCACAAGAGGCTTTGCCACCACTCTTTCAACAGGGACGAGGGGTTCTTTTATAAGAAAGAAACTATTTTGAGTTAGGACTTTACACCTTTCGGGGGAACAACAATAGAGTTCAAACCCTCAAAGTCATTTTCAATGATGACATGCCTTTATAGATTTGTTTTCCTAAACTTATTTCCTTGGTTGTGGTAAGCGGACCGAAAGGAAATCTTTTATCAAAGAATTTAAGGCTTTGCCTAAACGGATGTCGGTGTCGGTAATGTCAATGAAGGGAACTTTATTTTATGATTGTTTAAAGGATATATATGTTCTACCTCTATACCCTGTCGTCATGGTTTTGACGCCAAGACTTGGTTGATTGCTTTATTGCATAGATTTGACAGGCATTCCTTCGAAGGAATTGAAGGGTGTCAGAGTTATTTGCCTTCAGAGTGACTGATTGTTCATTGTATGAAGCCAGAAGGGGTTGCCTTTTGGAGATGAGTAATAGATAAATATAGAGTGGGCTTCCTTCGAAGGGAAAGACTTTTGTCTTCTTAAGCTAGACGAGGTTCTTTTTGAAGATAAATGTTTATTGAATTTGGTAGGACACCACTGAAAGTTGCATATGTTATTGGTAGGAAACCATGGACACGACATTTTCATTTGTTTGAACATTGGGAAACCAATAAGTGAAATAAATGGAAAATGAATTAAAATGTAAATAATAGTGCCTAAGCCTGTTTCTTGTGTATTTCAAGGGACTTAGGAGTGAGCTTTCGATTTTGTGTTAGGGGGGTTACTCTACAAGCACAGGAGGTTAAACCATAAGGACCTGTTGCTTTGCGTAGTTTAGGAGGTAAGAATAAGCCTTCGTTCCCGTTGTTAGTAGAGGGTTACCCTACAAGGATGGAAGGGGGATCGAAAGGGGGAATTCCAATGCTATACAGTATGGAAATTGTGATAAGAAACTGACTTTGTTTCTTTGTGAGATACAAAAGTCAAATGAATATGAAGAGATGACTCTGTTGCTTCGCGTAACACGGAAGTCAATTGAATGGAAATGGTTGGTTTCATTGTCTAGCAAGGGGTTTCTTTAAGTTGCGTGGTGCAGATACCAAATGAAACGACCAATTGCTTAACGCAATATGAGAGGGGTTTCGATTTCATTGCTAGCTGAGGGTTTCCCCGTGAAACATGGATGAAGGAACGAATTAAAAGAATAAAATGATAGGGAATCATAAAAGAATGAAAATGATGGGAAATCATTAGAAACTATTAGGATGGGAAATCTGGAGTAAAGGGATGGAGAATCCATTGTGCGTTGCATATTGTACATTTGTAAAGAAACTTATGTTATTGTGGTTTCATACTAACCACAAAAAGCAGTGTTCTGGGGATGTTGCTGGGAGTTAGCTTGATACTAGCGGGGGGGGGGGGGAGGCTGTTCCGCATTGTGATATGGTCCTGCTAGATATTTATATTTCAGATATAAATGATTATTATTCACACCAGTTGGTTGATTGATCCAAAGCTTTTGCTTTTCCTTTAACTCTCGGGATCTAATTTGAGTAGGCTGAAGGTTAAGATTTTCAGGAGCTTCGTCGGCTAAGCTTCCACAGGCGAGAAAGTGGTTGTAGTTATTTAGGAGCATCGATGTCTATTTTGTTTTTCTAAGTGTATTGTCAATATTGTCATTGGCTATATATTTAAACTCTAACCAACCAAGGGGGCATCATCATATGTTGCTCTCAAAGTATATTTTATAATAATTTATATATTCTTTGAAAGGGTTATACGAAAGTGTGTATGAATAAACTGGCTATCAATGAGTGTTTTGTAAAGTTTTTCATACTCTCGTGTTTACTGATGTTATGGTTTTTTAACTTCCGATTTTTGTCACCGAAAGCCGACACTAGAGGTGAATGCAACCTCTGTAGGGTTGCGTTTTCAGTCTTGAAGAATGGTGCATTACATCAAAGATTCCAAGAGGCTCACCGATAGAACTCTCTCAAACAGTAAATCCATGGTTATTCACAATTTGGGAAATTAATATCATTGGTACATTGCCAATATCTAAAGGTAGTGCCAGATATATCATTGTCGTTGTTGATTACTTCGCTAAATGGGATGAAGTTGAGCGCTTGATTACAACCAAAAGTAAGGAAATGATCAAATTTGTTGTCTATGACATAATATATTGCTTTAGCATTCCCAAGATCGTCACAACTGATTGTAGGATCCAATTCGACAACTTTGAGTCCAAGAACTTTATTCGACGTTGTCGTATTGAAGAGCGATTTATGGTAATTGGTCATCCCCAAGATAATGGACAAGTTAAAGCAGTTTAGAAAAATCATTAAACCAACTTGAAGAAGTGTTTAAAAAGGCTAGTGACAAGTGAGTGGACTAACTTGCATTAGCCTTATGGGCATACAGAAATAACCTCAAGTCAACGACTTTCCATGTTCTATTTGCCCTAGCCTACGATACCAAAGTTATCATTCCAGTTAATTTGAAAGTCCATTCTCATTGAATTTCTCACTATAATACAAAGACTAACAGAGATCTCTTGTTGAAATCCCTATACATGATAGATGAGAAACGTAAAGATACCAAATTTAGAGTAATTTCTTACTGACATCGAGCCGCCTGATATTACAATGCCAAAGTCCATCCAGGACACTTTGAAATCAATGATCTTTTCATACATCGACCAATCTACGGCCTCCCTGGATAGATCCTTACGTAATAAATTAGAGGCCTAGAGATGGAATCTTCAAGCAAACAATCGCTGATGGCGCAGAGCTTCCACGAGCATGGAATAACAATCATTTATGGTGCTACTTTACTTAGCCTGTATAGTTTTATTTCTGTTAGCAATTTGTTTCTAAGCTATACATTAAGAAGATGTTGCGCCCTTTAGTTTAGTTTTTCTAATAAAGGCTCTTGGTACTTCGGGATTTTGATATCCCTCTATCATGCGTAGTATGTTAGTTGTAATACAACCAACTTGCATATAAGAGCCAAAAAAAAACAATGATGCCTTGGAACTTGGCATCAAACTCACTCATCAAAGTCCATCATTGGAGTGTCAAAATACGGATGTGAATTTTCCACCTACCTGTTAAATCAAACCTTAAACAAACGCATGGTCAATTACAAACAATACAAACACTCCTGATTTGAAAGTCTGAGCGCCAACCATTTGACTCAGGACATGGGGGCAAGAAATTCCATACCTAAGTGAATGTGATATTGATCATTCAGTTAGCCAACTCCAATCCTCAGAGTTCGGATTGAAGTATATATTCAATCGTCGAACAAACGATGCCCATGACTATAACCTAAATGAATGATGGAAGAGTACAAAGGAGGAATCAAAATTTTCAACAATCATGCCTGAACTAATAGTGGGTGGATATAAATCTAAAGGGTTGATTAAGACACCCAACTCCAAGTTCCAAATGAACTGGGACCATGACCAAGAGAAAGTTGCAAGAGTGGAGCTCTTAATTTCAAGATCCATGCGACTTGACACCAACGAACTATGAAGGCCTTGATTGTGGAGTCCAGAATTATAAGTTCTATACAATTTAGGATCACAACCAAAAGGTGGTCTTAAGAGCATAACTCTCCAACAATAAACCACATGACCTAAAGCGAAAATCAAATGGATGCTTCGAGAGTGGTATATTGGACTAATGATCGAACTCTCGAGTGACCAACTTAACCTTAAGTGTAGTGACGAGACACTAAGTACAAGTACATTGAATGGAATTTATAGAAACTCAGACACTTAAATAATTGAGAATTAAATAAAAGGAAACTGAAATTATATCCCAAATGTCTATCGTGCTCTAACTGTTTGTTTTAATGACCCAACCACTAAACCTGAGTCTGGTAAGCTTAATTGGTCGTCCTTGTTTACTGCGCTCCCTAACGCTACAAGACCATATTCACCATTTGATTTTGATATCCCTATTTTTGAGTTTGGCCCTATACCACCACCTGAAATTCACAATGAAGCGGCAAACTTTTGGAAGGAGCAATTTGTGGGGTATTTCCTTGACTCAAATCCTCCGACAGTTAATATGCACATAACGTGTCGTTATTCCTGGTACATTCGAGCTGTCCTGCGTTTAACTTATGTGGACAACCTTTATTACTTAAAATTTTCTTCTGTTGAAGAAAGATTGCGTGTCCTAGAGGCACATCCATCCATCATCAGTGGTAGGCCTTTTGTTATTATGACTTGGAGTGCTTCGATTGATAGAATTCACGAATAGGTGCTTTCGATCCATGTTTGGATCTAGTTTACCCACATACCCTCTGTACTTCAGCCTCTCAAGTGCTTCAATGCCAATACCATTACCAGGATAAAATTCTTGTTTTCGCACATGCCCTAATTGAGATAACGCCGGATAAGCCTTTACTTTCTTATATTAAAGTAAGCTTGGATAACCGTGACTTTTTTGTGGACATGAAGTACAGATGGAAACCTGATATATGTTGTACTTGCAAATCCATTGGACACTGCTCTAAATTTTGTCATCTTAAAGACAATATTTCCCTCCTGGTTAGAACCCCTCTCCCACGGCCTTCTATCAGATCTTGGATTTCGAAAGCTAGGAAGATTGTTTATGATGATGCAGCCCCTCTGGATACTGTTAGCAAGGAAGTTCATGATGATGTAGAAAGTTCCGAGTCTGAGTCTGGTGTTGATTCCGAAGCTGCTCCTGATCCTGACATATCTTGGGTACACCAAGATCGAGCTTGGGTGCGTGCTCCCTCAAGGATGCGTTTTGAGTTCGAGAATTGTTAGTACAAGTATGTGGGGAATGCTGGGGATTGTCAACCACTTCTCCATCGGCCGGATGGCAATAATTTAAACATGTGGTATGAAGGTGTAATGGGAAAGGATAACACGGTTCTTCTTCAAGACCCTATGTGGGATAGAAATTTTACCTTATATCTGGAATCCTCATTTTTTATGGATGATTTAACTCATCTATTCTGGGACCATGCCAGGTGTTTTATGGCTTTATCGGAGCTGTTTTGAGCTTTCGATCTACTGGGGATAACTTGTATTATCACATTACTTGTATTTTGTTATCCTTTTGTACTTTTCTTCTTTTGATAGTGACTGGAAACTTCAAACCAGCTAGTTTCTATGTGCATGTATAGAGTACCTATTTTCCCATTTTATAAATATGGGAACGACCACTATAATCCGGCTTGTGCCAAAAAAACGAAATCTCACGATTTATATTTTTCAATCAATTATGACACATGCACAAGATATAGAAATCAAAGTAATAACAAGTTAGATCAAACACTACAAAGGGGAGGCTACTTTAATAGATCCGGAGCAGAGGTAGGAACAACAACAGTAGTCGACCAAAATGTCAAATTGATGGAATAATTGGTCATATTGCACTAAAGTGTTAATTTAGGTTAAACCGAAATTACGTTGGAAGTCAGAATTCTAATAATCAAAGTAATAACAAGTTAGATCAAAAACCACAGAGGGGAGGCTACTTTAATAGATCCGGAGCAGAGGTAGGAACAACGATAATAGTCAACCAAAATATCAAATTGATGGAATAATTGGCCATATTGCACTAAAGTGTTAATTTAGGTTAAACCGAAATAACGTTGGAAGTCAGAATTCTAATAAACAAAGGAACAAAAACCCTAGACTAAATGTTCCTCTAGTCCAACATGATGCATTGAATCAATCAGATATTACTAAAAACAACAACAATTAGAGTGAATTAGCTATACCACAACATATACATGATAAAAGTTGGTACCCAGACACAGGGGCAACCAATCACATTACAAGCAATCTTACAACTTGAACTGAAAACAAAGAGTACAAAGATAAACACCAAATATGCATGGCTAATGGCGAGTTAATTGAGATAACACATACGAGTAAAGCATATATCAAAAGCACAAGATAGATATTTTTAGATAACTTATTAAGAGTACCTAAAATTAAGAAAATTTGTTAACTGTATCTCAACTTACTCATGACAATCAAGTTTACTTTGAATTTTACCCTGACTATTGTTAAGTAAAAGATTTATTAACTAAGGATATTCTTTTTCAAGGTAATCAAGAAAAGGGATTATACAAGTTTAAACTCATCAATCTCACAAATAAATTTTTGAAAAAGAAAAATTAATGTAATCCAACTGAGTTAGAAAGCGATAAAAATAGAAATTTCTTTGAGGTATGGCATTTTAAACTAGGTAACCTAAGTACAACTGTTCTAAAACAACTTCTTTTTGGAAACAATATTGCGTCTGATAATATTATTATGCCATATATTTGCACTTATTGTCAAATGAGGAAGAGTATAAATTATTGTTTGCTTACTCTAGAACCACATACATCAAACCACTTGAACAAGTAGCAACTGGTTTGCGGGGTCCAACACCAATAAGTTCGATTATGGTTATATGTACGATATACCATTTTTTGATGCCTATATAAGATACACTTAGATTTTTTTTCAAAGACAAAAACTGAAACTTATATTGCTGTTATTTATTTTATAAATCAGGATGAGAGGAAAATTGATCCACAAGTTAAGATTTTAAAGATAGATGGAGGAATTGAGTAAAAAAATCTCAATATTTACTTCAGCAAGAAGGGAAAACTTCATAGACCAACATGTCCCTATATTTTGAACATAATAGTCTAGTAGAGAGGAAAAGACGACATATAGTTGACTCTGGTTTAATTCCTTTATCTCAAGGTTTAATGCCACTGAGATTTTGGCTTGATTCTTTTAGCACTGTAGTTTACTTAATCAACAGGTTACCACCTTATTGACACGCTTTTTGGTAAAGCTCTCACACGTCAAGATTTTAGTTGGCGACGCGCTCAAGCATCCAAAACATCGTCAACAAACACAAAGAGATTTGGTCGAAGTCGCGACGTGCTCAGAAAAGGATTGGAAATGACGTCGATTTGTAAAAGCGCCGTCAATGGACTTGGAAAAACTGGCATAGTAAAAATACGTGATCAACTCGGTCATATTAGCTTAAAATGCTTGAGTGTGTCGGTCCAATCACATAGCAAACCTCATCGTGGAAAAATTTATGGACTTTGGTAAAAAGCAGTATCACGTACTCAGTAATAGCTGATTGACACGCATCGATCACGGAATATCACTTGTGCAACTCGGTTTTGTTGGATTTGGCATTTGGCAAAAACTCAAGATCTGGCACGTTCAAAATGGTGGATGGATCAACTCATTTTCATGTGCGCAGCTCGGGACAATCACTTTGGCAATTTTGGTTTGGCACGGTGGAAAATCCACATCACCGGTTTCGTATCCCACTTGGGATGCGGATTTTCCACATCGCGACATAACCCCGACACGTTTCTGTCCGTATCCACCTCGTGATTGTGGAGATGCGGGATTTCAACAAGGGGATGTTGGGTTTAGCAATGCGAAATACAGATGATCGACATGAACGGATATGGTTTTTCCCTGACTCCACATCATGGTTTTTCGGATGCGAGAAAAAGGGGTTGGAATGGGATGCGGATTTGGCAAATGCCGAGCCAAATTTGGCAATGGTAGAAAACATGGAGCGGATGCGTATTTTCATGGGTGCGATGCGGAGGAACGGGATGCAGAAATTTGGTAAAGTGCCAATTGCTAGATTATTTTGGCAAGCTCAAAACACCATGTGGATCACCCTATTTTGCCTAATCCGCACGTATTTTCCATGTATTTTCAGATTGCAACCTTTCTCTGAAGAGGGATATGAATTTTTGGCTTGGACTTGGTTTTTTGGCATTGGTTTTGGAATGCGAAATTCGCATCCCTCCGGGATACGAAATTCGTACAGCTACCCCCCAAAACTCACATATAAATAGCCCATTGCTTAAGATTCAAAGAGGTTGGTTCTCATTTGGTATTTTGGACTTCTTGGAGCTCTCAAGCATCATTAATGGCAGCCACCATCTTCTCCATGACTATTGGATATAGCTTAAACCTCTAAAAGTTGCATAAACATTTTCCTTCAATTTTTGGACATTTCCTTGGACATTTCACTGCTTTTGGACTATATTGGATAATTTGGATTTTTTGGATATAGAAGCTGCTTTTTGGACATTATTGACTAAGCCAACATATCGTTGCTCAACGAAGAAGTAAAGCATTTTGGTCAAAGTTTAGAAGCAACAAATATTTTGTTGTTCTGTTGTAACACTTTGTATACAAGTATTGTCTTAACTTGTACAACTCTTGTAATCGGTAATTTATGGTGAATGAATACTATAAAATGGACGTAGCCGTTAGTGCCGAACCACTACAAAAAGCTGAGTTCTCCTTGTATTTCATTACTTTGGATTTGGATTATCGTTTTTCTGCAAAACGTACACTCGGGTGTTGGCGTGCACGAATATCGACAATTCACCACGTCAACACAACTAAAGTACTAAAAGGAAACATTCTATGTGAAAATCTATCTAGGACTAAACCGCATTATTTAAATTTAAATTTTTTGGTTATCTATGTTTTCCTTATTTACGACCATATAATGGACACAAACTAGATTTCAGGTCAATGTCATGCACCTTTTTGGGGTATGAGACTCATCAAAAAGGATACAAATGCCTTGACAATAATGGTAAAATAACTTTAAGCAGACATGTTTTATTTGATATATGTACTTTTCCTTTTAGCAATGCAAGTGTAAAGACAAAAAAAGAAAAATATTATACAAAGGAGTTAATTCCATCAATACCTATCTATCCACACTCATGGAGCACGTGTAAGGCAGAGGAGACTGTTGGAGGATCTGGTTCACAATAAGAAAAAAGTTATGAATCAACAGAGCCACTAGTTAACCTCATCCTTCTCCAGTAAGTACAATAGATCAAACACAGAATATAACCAAAGAATAGTTAAATAATAATTCAAGTTAGAAAGATACCGAAGAATCATTTCAGAGTGAAATTCTAACACAGTTATGATACATAATGATTACCAGAACAAAGGGTGAAGTTTTCATATCAAAAGTCTGTGCAACAATGACATCATCCGAGGAACCAAGAACTATTGAGCAAGCTAGGAAGCACAAAGAATGGAAAGTAATAATGGATGAAGATTACAATCTCTAGTAAAAAAACTTGCGATCTTGTTCCACCACCAGCAAATAAAATATCATTGGGGTAAATGGACCTATAGGTTCAAAAGAAATCCCTATGGATCCATTTCCAGATACGAAGCAAAACTGGTGACCAAATGGCTCACTCAACAATATGGTTTTGATTTTAGTTTTCTTTCGAGTGATTAAACCTGCAACTATTATAGTTGTTCTCATTGTTCCTCTAAGTAAAAACTGAAACATTAGACAATTAGATGTTAATAATGCACTTTTGAATGACATTTTACAAGAAGATATCTATATGGAACAACCACAAGGATATAAGCAAAGCACAAATTATATGTGAAATTAAACAAGGCCATGCATAGGCTTAAACAAACTCCAAGAGTCTAGTTTGAAAATTGAAAACCACTTTAACCAATATGGGTTAGTAGTCCACCAAGTGAGACAGATCTCTATTTATCAAAATTAGCAATACATCAGTGATCTATATACTAATATATGTGGATGATCATATTATTAGAGATAATAATGATGAGGAGATCAAACACAGTATTTAGATAAGCAAATTTCCATCAAGGGTTTTAGAAGCATGAATTACTTCTTAGGCGTAGAAATTAAGAATAAGGCAAATCCACGATCATGCTTTCTCGAAGGAAATACATTTCTGAATTTCTATTCAAGTCAAAAATGGATGGTGCAGATCCCCAGATAAGATCAATGATCAGCGATCGACAATACTCCAAAAATAGGGGAGAACCTTTAACTAATGTTAAACAATATAAGAGTATTGTTGTTGCTTTACAGTATGCAACTACTACTAGGCTAGATATATATTTGAGTGTTAATAAAGTTTTTCAATTTATGCATCCACATAACAAACACTAAAAAGCAGCAAAAAGAAATTTAAGATATCTAAAGGAGACAACTACACCAAACAGTCTATTTTGTCACATTTTTTCGGACCCTGATTGTAACGGTTATAACCGTTATGAATTGATCACGTTTATTACCGTTACAACTGGTTATAATGGATATTACCGTTATAATGTCCAGTGGTACTGTAAATAAGTCAAGAAAGTTGGATTGTATAGTAATTTTACGTTTACCCCGTTTGTAACGCAATTTTCGTTTCTCATTAGAACATTTCCGATTAATCAAGACTGTTTAACACAGCTTAGGGTTCCACGATTAGTTTCTGCTTCGTTTCTACACCGCCGCCGACGTTCAAATCTCGATCAGCTCGACCTCGTTCTGTCACCCTCCTCCTCGTCCATTCGATTTCTCAGGTAATTTATATAGGGTTGAATGTTATTTCCCATGCGTGTTTGAAATTTAATGGGTTTGGGTTTGTGACTAATTGCAGTATTCACTCGAAAATTGTACCTGGCATAAATCGTTTAATTGCAGTGTCCATTTCTTCAATGATAACAAAGTTTTGAATTCCAACTTTGTTTTTGTTTGTAATTTGTTTGATTTCCATTGGTTTAATCGACTCTTTTTTTCACTGAGTAGATTTTCTCATATCTTGAGATAAATCCATTTAATAACACATAATTGAGGTTATTGTTACCATGTTATCAAATTTAGGTTCTCTATCTTCTGTTATTGGATTTTGATTTTGCCTTTGCTGAATCAAGCTAAATTATTTATGACAGATCTTAATTAGAAATATTTATTTTCAATTAAATTAGAGGAATTTTAAGCATAAATTAGCAATGACCACACTGTTTAAACGTAGGATTCTTGCCTAATAAATAATCTTCCACGTTGCCGGGCGCGAATGTGAACTGATCAAATTTATGCTGTTAATTTTACTAACTTGAAACAACCAATAGCTAAGTGTTATAATATGGAGTAGTTAAGATATATACCATGAACAAGAGCAAGGAAACTTTTAACCTTAACATTGAATACACTGCTGCTTCTAATCATACGTCTTGATTTATTCGAACTTTAAACTATTAGAAATAACAGTACTTTGACTATTTAATTTATGTTCATATAGGTGAATATGATACTAATATATTAAATAGATAAATATTAAAGTTAATTTCAATGTTGTTCTATGTTGTTTGCCTAAGACATATCTCGTACTTCCATAAATTAACCATGTTTGCAGAATATTTAATGCATTTTACATTCATATCATTAACAACATCAATATAGGTCCATACACGTTATATTCTATTTGCAAACCAAACGACCTTACCTTTGATTGATGTCCACTATGGATTGAACAGATGTGGGTAATTATATACCTATTATATGAAAATAGAGTTAGTTAAATAATATTAAAAATGTTCAGAAATTACTAAATAAACGAAATAAAAGCTTAGAGGAAGCTGTTCAATGTTTAACATGAATATTAAGAGAAAATCCATAAAAATCTAATAACTTATCTTAATGTACTCCAAATATTCAGATGAAAGGTTGTTTGTGTAGTAATATGGAGAACTTTTATGTGTTAGTATAGTTGTCTTAACGTAGCTATTACTTTATATCATGCTAAAATTACATAATTTGATGACCGCTCGAACTTGAATTGAGACTTTAAAATTGTGCTGTCTTTGTTTTGATTAAAAAAATTGCAATCTAACTCTGTGTAATGTTGTTCTGATGTTGGTTTTCTGATATCTCTTGGTAGTACAATGTACTCGAGAATGAAATCAAATTAACAATGTTTATTTGCAACCTTTGCATTGAATGATTAACCTTCTGTTAGCTCTTATCTTTCATACATTGGTTCTGCAATTATTTTTATGGAATGCACCTTATTGCAATAAAATATAAAATATAAGGTGGAGAGTATTGAAGTTGCATTACCAAGATTATTATGAAATCTATAACAATAATGATGAACAGACTCTATAGGAATGAATTGTAACATTCCCATCTCTAGAACTGTAATATTATGTTAATTTATATGGATCACATGTCATGACATAATGTTCAAACTTCTAACACATAAAGAATGTTTTAATGCCACAGTTTCCATCTATAACCCGATACCAATTTGGTTATTTTGAATCCAAATAATCGTGTACTTCAATTGGAGCATATCTTTACATTCTTACTATGTTTTGACACTAAATACATGTTTACTTATATAGAGTTAAACTCAACTATAACAACATTAATTTATTTTTCCAGGTTGCTCTACATATTGTATATATTAACTTTTAGCATGGTATTATGGTTGGCCAACAAAGTTTTATATATTGGTATGCATCTTCAATATTCTGTACAAATAAATAGAATCTATCATTTTTAGCCTAATATTCAAAAGAAGATTTAATCATTAATGTAGATTATAAACCATGTCATCCATCGGTTAGATGAGCAAAAAAGCATACAATTTAAAAGCTTCCATTTAAAATTTGATGCCTAATGATGGATTTTCGTTGAAGTTCTTTTGACACTTTGATATATAGTTCAGAAGTTTTATACTTACCGAGTGTTATAGAAAATAGAAGAGGATCTATCATGCTATAAATAGAAATAACAATGAGTATTAAGAGATAATATTAATATTTTGACTGTTATAAAGCAAGTTCTAGTCTAATAGTTATATACTATATGGGAAATCGAAATTAAGTTGCTTATTTAAATTTCTGGCATTAATGGTCCTTAACTATAACTCATGAATTTTCCAAATTTTAAAATTTTATTTGATATGTTATTATTTTCATTGGATAAATGCAAATTATGGTTATCGCGGCTTACTTTCATTCAAAAGAAAACATACATTTTTAAATGAAGGCATGGGTTTACAGTTAACAAATATGTCCTTTTGAGCTCTTGCTTATGTTTTGGTAACTCTTTTGGATTAATGATAAAATCGTTTGGTTTTCCATGGGGAAAATGTTTTAATATTAATAACTGTGGCTTTCCAACATCTCATGGTACTAATAACTTGTAAGCTGAAAGTTATTCATCATAAAATATGTTTTTTATTTGCAAATTGTTGTATAAAGTATTCTAGATGATTATGCATGCTCTTTTCCGTTCTCTTCAAATTGAAATTCTATAACCATTTCATGGTTACATTAAAACAATTTTGTTTGTCATTCTCTTTGTGTTGATACACTAGTGGTAACAAATAGTTTATATATTCAATTCATTCCTGAACTAATATTCATTTGATTATCATAGTCATTATTACGTTATTTGTATTGGTATGAGCGTAAACTAGAATAAATTTTGTAAATGTTGTGTCTCAGTATATGTGATTAGTGGAAAAATTTTGGGGGACCATAAAAGATAAATGGTCTGTGATGTTTCTCTTCTATTCAAGACTAGGATAGCTCAAAATCGGACAATTTGTTTAACTTAGTGATGACCACATGGATTCTTGAAAAATATATTTAATTCCGTGTATGCTCTCATTTGTTTCAACCAAGTCCTTAGTACATCCTTATACATTGTTAAGTACTATATGTATGAAACTGATTTTTTTGGTTACTATTTAAAGTCTAGGCAATTGCGAAAAGAAAGATGCAAACCATTGATAAGCAGCACAGGTATGCACTGCAGTACACATGGAGTATTTTGCATGCTCAAATGTTCCCATGTATATACGATCAAAACCACAAGAAGAAACAGAAAAAATTAGATTCCAGACGTTTGCACAAACACATTAAAAGGGTGATTGGTTCGAACGGTAACTGGGTTTGAAACATACGTTGCACAGTGCCAAATTACTTCAACCTGAACAATATGATGGGTATAGCAGGTTCAAACATGTGCAAATGCATGCTACAGGTGCATGTAGTAAAACACACACACACACACACACACACACATATATATATATATATATATATATATATATATATATATATATATATATATATATATATATATATATATATATATATAGTTGCTTTTAAACCCAAAATCCGATATTCAAGTATTTATATGTATAATATATGTAGACAAACATTCAGGGAATGTTATCTCATAGAAACGTAACTATTGTCCGGATCAGTAAACATAATGCACCAAACTGATTATAGGGTAAATGCAGTAACTAGTTTAGGTCTAAAACTCCAAAGAAAACAAATATGGACCCGGTTAATATGTGTTTCATGCAAATTATAGAGTGCCAATACACTGCCGTTAGTGTACTAAGGGCATGAAATAAAAGATAAGCCAAGTGAAATTTGTGAACTTCAAATATTAAGGTAAACTACTGTAGTTTACTTGTTAATGTATATTGGCCCCAAATCATTTACTGAAAGTATCAGGTTTTAAGGGAAACCCAACATTAAATAATGGCTTAGTTTCATCACATAGAAAATGCAGTATTAACAGTCCAACTAGTTAGCCTCAGGGTAATCTGAAGTAGAGACTTGAAAACAGTCTAATCGTAAGATAAACTTACCAATACTTGTGATGACGGACGCCGGAGATTGCCATCAGCATGGCGGCAACAACGAATGGCAATGCGAGGAGTTTACATATACGACTAGCCGAGAACTAAGAACTGAGACGGAGCTTCCAAAGGCTCGCTGAAGTACAGGACGGAGCTGGGCTGACTCGGCGTTACGGGTCTCCAGTGCGCTGTGCTGGGTGCGAGAGTTGCTGACGAAGGAGCAGCAATTTTCACTGTAGAGGGAGGCGATGGCTTCAGCTGGTGGAAGGCGAAGGGCATGGCGCAAGTTACAGGACACGGCGAAGGAGCGAGCTGGTTTTGGCTAAAGTAGTGTGAGGAGCTAGGAGCATCGAACAGAGGCGGCGCGACTTAAGGGAGCAGGTTTTAATGGCAGTGTAGAGCGTGCGCAACCGGATTTGGGGATGGAAAAATTCCGGTGACCATTGCGTGATTTGTCATGGAGCAATTGGGCTCGAGTCCCGATCTCTTCACATATGTGGCAATTATTTATCGATTATTTATGGTTATATAATTACATTTGCAGATAAAAAGGTTACTATAATTTTTTTAGTAATCTATAAATTGCAATATAGTGACATATTTATTCATTTGATAGAAAAAACATCTATTATGTTTTGGTGCTTGGCTTTTTACCATAACTTCAAAAATAAACATTGCTCTCCATGTCTAAGTAGATAAGCCGATAGCATGCTAGAACTGGAGAATAGACTTGATAAACAATATCCACTTAATAAGTGATGTAAGTGGTATATGTCATGCTTTGAACATTAAATATTCATCATATTAGGCCAAAGTACAAGTATTTACATTGTCTTGGCATTTGGTAGAAACGGAAATTTTTTGGTGGTCTTATTCATAATATGAATAAGGAAGAAATACAAATTACTTATTGATATCTTTTAAGTTTAGTAGAAAGTCCTTTGACCATGCATAGCAGTGAGTTTTCAGTACCAATTTTATTAATATCCGGGACCGTAAATTGGAGAGAAATTAATAAGTTGCCCTTAATAATACTAAACAAGGCCGAAATAAATGCCTTCAATTGTTTTTTCAGCAGTTTTTGTTTTCTGCCGTTACATTCATTTATTCACCTCTATACTATCTCGTATTAGGGGAAAAAATGGAGAAATCTCGCATGTTGCCTCAAGATCTTCCTCTCAGATGTCTACAGGTATTTCAATGTTCTACTATTTGATTTATTTATTACGCCGCATATTAAATTATATTCCCCTTTCATATGTTAGGGTTCCTATTTGGAGTTTAAATTTAGGGCTTTTACATAGAATTTCGGATGTCTACTTTGATTTGTAACTTGTATATGATTTCTAATGAAACAAAATTCATTTCTTTGTACTTTCCTTGTGCGTTTAAAATTTACAGGTTGAGTAAGGTCTGAAAACTTCAGAAGAATAATTTTGAGTTTAAGGGTTTCTGGTAGGATAATTTATACATCTTTTTTTAATTTATCTTGTTTTATCATTAGAGATTGAAATTTATGTGGGATGATAATAATCATCAACTACACAATATTTCTCTTGATTGCTTACATATTGAAGTTGCTAACAATATATTTAAAAAACTCTTTTTAACTAATTACACTTTGGCTAGGTAGTAGTTTACACTTTGGCTTGGTAGTAGTTTACATCTGGGTCTTAAACTAATACAACTATGCTAGAGACCCCAAGGTTAAGATAAGATATATCCATTAGACCAACTCCTTGAGTTCTGAAGGTCATTTTTCTTTTTTCCTCTCAACTAACTTGATGAGCAGCTTCCGTCGACCTTCTAATGTGTTTTTTTCTATTTGGTGACTAGTGATTTGTAGGTCTTAGAAGCGTATCATGACAACTTATAAGATTGTCTACGAGGTTAAAGAAAGGGTTCTTCCGAGCATGCAAGAAGATCATTGGTACCTTATCTAAAATTGAGCCATTTTTATGAACAATTGAGCTTTGCAGGTCACTCTGTTTATATGTTACATTTAAGGTATGATCTGTTTGCTTCAATTCATTATTAGACCATTTTTTAAAATGCTCATCATTCTTGCTTGATTGTGGAATATTTTAGATGGTAATTAATTGTTAGGAATATATTTGTTTCCATTAGATTATTATATGTTTCCCAGTATAGAAGATTATATTTGTTTTCATTAGTTAATTATATGTTTCCCAGTATAGAAGATTAAGAAGAATTATTTTCCTACACTATTTCTATACTATCATCGAAATAAAAAGTGATTTTATGTGTCTACAACTTCACATTAAAGAAGATCGTTCAATATTAAGTTAGCATAAGCAAGATAAATTCAATACCAATGCAATTTTAGATTTGAAACATAACTTTAATAATGTATTGTCGTACTTTAAAGTTTAATATTTTATTTTCATTTCTAGTAAAAAAAATTGAAGTGCACGGGAAAGTTCACTAAGTGTAGGTACTACATGTCAAATCAGTAGTTCATGCTTGTGGTTTGCTGCCAGCTAAAGAATCTCTTTTCAAAACAAGTCAAAAAAAAAAACTAGGTTCCACTTTTAATTATGATTATTCCTATGTATCATATGAACGTCTACATTTCACAAAAGTTCCGTTATTTTCATTGCACGTAAGTTACTAAAATAGTTTTTAGATTTGCATTCTTTAAATTCAATCAAGATATATGCATGTTAGTCCAAAGTTGTGTAGCGATACAAATAATTTTGTTCCCTGCCTCTTTTCCAATGCTTTGCTGACCTAATACATCAATATAAACAACATCATAAAGTAGCAAACAAAGTAAGCTATGAAAAGAAAAATTAAACAGTTCTGCATTGTTTAGATATTAGACATAACATGGTTAGAATCAGTTAAACGACATAATGTTGGAGTGTTAAGTTTTCTGCTGCAGATTTATCTTTAAAACAATTACGCTGCTAGAAGTGCAAACTGCATATTTAATATAAGTATATATCAAAAGCAAAGTATTTAATGTATGACAAATTTGGGAATAGGCATGAAAGTGGGGTTATGTTTGCATTCATACAAATCATCAGTAAATGGTGTGATGAAATGTTTATTCTGGTCGAGTTATATGATGTTGGAAATGGTTGCACCGGAGTCTAGGAGGATAGTTCTTGATGTAAGGGAAGTAAGACTAACCTTTGATTGGTTTTATTAAAACAGTGCAGGAACAGCACGGCTAATGCCTGCATTTTCTACTTGGTGAGAGACAATTTGTTTGCTGCTTTAATTTTGAGGAATTCAAGGGGTCCCCAATCTGTTCTTCCTAACCCGGTTGAAAACTCAAGTGATTCACCCAATCATATAGCATTTTCTATTTCTTACTACATAAAATGATGCATATTTATGGTGAATTACTGTAATTACTTAAGATATTGAAATTTGCAGCAATCCTTTTAGATTTACAAAGATGTTATCTATCAATAAAACTCTGCTAGCGTAATTATCTACATGTCGTGGTGACTTACTATAATTAATTTACTGGTGGGATGGCATGGTAGAAATATCTGATCATCATAGAATTTATTTGTGTAAAACACGGTCATTTTTCGAAGGTTTAAATAAATATATTACAATGTTTGTGCATGTTTGTGTTTGGTCATATTGCGGACGAAGAAAAATGCATACTCAACTATAGACTGAATTTGCATTCATAAGCTCTTCTACTATTATGAATAATAGATGTGTTATTGCATAATGATAATAAAGCATTTGATTAGATATATGGCCATATATAGACCTGTAATTGTATTTTTACATATGCTTTTAGGTGCTCGAGGGAACATTGCACCTCTCCTGCAGATGAGTGACAAATGAGATGCATTTTTTACAGTTAATATTAAAAAGCAAGAATGTTAGTCATACCACATTAACATTTTTACTATAAATGCACCTGGAACCTATTCTGTTTCAGTTGCCTGAAACCGAGCGAGAGTGTCGGGAAATGTAACCTGAAACAAATTTCAGTTTCCTGAAACCGAGAGCAATGCTCGGTTTCAGGAAACTGAAACCAAGTGAGTTTCACAAAACTGAAACTTGTTTCAGGTTTCAGGAAATGAAAAAGGTTTCAGTTTCATGCACCCGAGCAGTGTTCATTTACTATTGATGCCCTTATCCCGTATAATTTGTCATCATGTTATTTTATGTTTGTTTCTAGCTATGAAATGTTTGAGTTATAAAAATATTTGTTAGAAGGGGTAATATGCATTGTTTTCATGTCTTGACTCATATTATCATATTTGTTGAAACATCGTAGGCTTTGGTTGAAGCAGCAGAAACAGGATAAAGATCAGGACAAAGATCAGAATCTAGCGATGGAACTCGAAGTCTAGATAATGTGGAAGCATCAATTTTTGATGCACCCCAAATTGGTATGCATACGCTATATGATCTTGTTGATGGTGGGTTTGTAATTTGGCCCATTTATCGTTTGCGTTTTTTGTAATGGTTGTATGTTAAATTGTGATACGTCGATGTTATTAGATATTTGTTATGGATGATGGATGATTGTATGTTAAAATGTGATAGTTTGATGTTTGTCGAAATGAATTTTGCTTTAGAATACAAATTGTATGTTATTGTATTTACTTTGGGATATTGTTATATTATGTCTTGTATATTCTTATTTGTATATGCTTTATGAAATTAGTTGGAGCATATAATGATTGTTACTTGTTTAAAAGAATTATCTACTACAGGCCTGATACAATAATCAAGTTTGTAACAGTTATAACTGTTATTAAAATTATTGTATTAAATTGCCTGTTTTACATACTAACAGTAATAACTGTTACATATTTAATATTTGTCACAGTAACTAGCGTTATAAAAATAAATATTATAAGTGTTACAATTTTTTCAGTGCTAACGATTATAAATGTTACAGAATAATTATATTGTAATGGTAATAACCATTCCACTATAGACACTTTGTAACGGTTATAACCATTACAATATTCGTGACAACAGTTTGTCACGTATGTCGTACTAACGGTTATAACTGTTACAAAGTTGATTAGTAACGGTAATAACTGTGAGAAAAAATATTTTCTGGTGTTGTGTGGACTATCTATAAAAACATCTAAAAGCTTTAACGTAACAGCCTTTGCCGATGTAGACTTGGCAACACACAGACGACGGAAAATCTACCATTGGCTATTGTGTTTACATTGGAAAACAAATTAGTATCGTAGTGCAAAAAAACAGACAATAGTTTACAGATCTAGCACGAAGACTGAATATAGAAACATGACAAGTGCAACTGTAGAAACAATGTGCCAGCAATCTCAACCGAGTGAGTTAAAAATTCAAACCGAAAGCAAATCAATATTATGGTGTGACACTCAAAGTGCAATCTACATAACAGTCAATCCTATCTTACATTCAAGGAAAAAAACAGGAATCTACCAAGCTTCAAGTTAGACATAGACAGCTTATTATCAACTAGCCAATACTCTTACAAAGTCACTTTGTGCTTGAAACTTCATCAAGCTACTAAAAGTAGCTGAAAGTCAAAGAGATAACCTCATAATCCAGCAATTTTCAACATATCTAATGGTTCAGAAAAATAAAATATGCGTGGATCATGCTTTGCTCTTCATCCCAGAAGTAAGGGAGATTCATGAGTCTATGCATTTTGAATCGTTCATATTCATTCAAGCATGAGTTAAGACACGGATTTAATCATTCATGTTGAAGACTAAACAAATAGCGATTTAGATCTGAAAAAGAAATCTAGGGTTTTCTCTTTGTACCCTAACCCTAATATTGGCTTGAGGGGTAATAAAATGAATATGGCTCGAGAGTTATTATGTTCTATACTGCATATGTTCGGGTGTGGGCTGTGTGCTTGGTATGTCTCATCCCGATAAGTCAAAATTCAATGTATACAAGAGAATGGTTATGCAAACCGCATGGTATCAGTTTTTCATTCAATAATAATAAACATTCCCTCAAGTCTGTTCAATCCGATATAATTCAACTTAAATTCTTTCAAAACTGCAACTTCACTGAACTACATAAACTTCGATACTGTACAACAAACAAAGACAAGCTCGACTTATATTCCACAACACACTGATAGTCGTTATATAAAATTTATTTGCCAATAAAACAATGAATATAATCAAGTCCAAAGCGATTCCATGTTGTAAAACTCAGCCTGAGCTTCTGCAGTACCATTGCTGCTGGAACTTGATTCTAAGTTCAGAATTTGACAAATATTCATATTTCGGTTAATACTGTCATCCAAAACGAGAAAATTGTCATCAGGTAAATTATGATGATGACATTGCTGCGTCTGTGAGCACTGAATCTCAGCTTGAGCAGCGGCTAATTGCATTTGGAGCTGAGATATTTGATTTTGCATGTATGAAATCGTTCCCACGCATCCATACACTGGGTCTTGAATTCTTGCGTTGGCTTCATAAACAAGGCTTCTTACTGCATCTTCCCTTTGATTAAATGGAATTTTCTGAAAATTTACGGGCATTAAATGACTGAAAAATGAAGTATTGCCCATCATCTGTTAGCCATACAAGTTTAATTTCCACATAAAAGCAATACTAATTTTGATCATCTTTTTGTTTTCCATACAAGTCGCAAAATATAGCTCACATGAATGATATTTCTAGAGTGAATCATCTACTCTATCAATATGAATAAGAAGAGGTATATACGGAGCATTAGCCTTTCTTTTCATGCAAACGCAGCACAATGTTTAAACATAAAAAAGCTCATGAGAGACTAGTTTGCGAACACTAATATTTCACGCATGAGATGTTTTTGTTCATGTTAATCAAATGAGACAGATTACCAATTAACTCGTAAGTGCAAAACTAATGATAATAAACTAAAAAAACCATTTTAGTGTTGAAGAGAGACCAACCTTCAACATCTTACTAACATTGCTAGCACCAAAGACTTTGTGAACAATTGCAAATTTCTGAGGCTCATCCGAAGGAAAGAAAGGAGCAAATATGCAATCTTCTACACACCTTCTTCTCAATAATTTGCAAGATGCACACGGAGGATTTCTACGCATTTTGATATTCCAAGTTTTAATGTTAATGAATGCAAGTAACTATCACAACTGAGATTTGAACTGGAAGGATATGCTGGGAGTTGGTGCTTATTTATATAATATAAGGACAAATTTTATTTACACGCCCTAAATAAAAATATATTTTAACTTTAAGGGTCCCTCAAAATTAATTGAAAAAAAGCATCTTTCTTTATCAGATCATCATTTTATATTTGAACAATTTGTTCATTGTGTTGGTGATTAGACATTTCGATTTTGATGCAAAATGTCATAATATTGAAACTTGCACAGCTTGATTTAAACTTATATATTTTGACATGCATTATTGCATACGCGTAATACTCATATATAAATATTAAATTTAAAAAATAAATACATAGATAATTAAAGGAATTTCTCCATATAATATAATTAAAGGTGGTGTAGGGCATGTAATATGTATTATTCTAAAATCAAATAATATTTCTGCAATAAGGGGTTGTTGGCCTGTGGTAATGGTAAATACCTCGCCTCGTTTGGACGCGTCCAAACACTAATGGGATATTTACCTCGTTTAGGAAACAGAGCTTTTCTCTTCTGCTGGCATCGAACGCCACCATAAGATTTTGCTATAATCCCTGTTTTGACCTATTTAATATCTCATTTATAATTTGATTAACCTGTTTACATTTGATTATTCCATTTGAACACCCTCAGTTGTCCCGTTTAAATTAGAGGTGAGTTTTTGGTTGGTTTGCTTTATTCGTTAACGAAAATTGTCAAACCAAACTAAAACTGATCAAAAGTAAAACCGAATCATACCGATCAAATTATGTTTGGTTGGTTCGATTGATTATCCAATTTAACAGAACTAAAAATATTTTAGATTTTATGTTTGTATTATAAACTGTAATTTCATTTTTTTTTTATATATATGATTAAAATATTATGATTCGTATGCTTTTCAAAAGTAATTTTAATACATATGTGATAATTAAAATTTACTTGAATAACTAAACTGACATAATATATTTATTATAACATCGATAATTTTAAAATATAATAAAATTTTGGTTAATTTGATTCAACCACTAAATATTTTTTCTGATTGATTACATACTGATCTAATTTTAAAACCAAACCAAATCGATTAATATAACTTGATTTGTTTGGTTTATTTTGTTTAACCAAATAATATTAACCTCTATTTTAAATGCTTAACTTGATAAAGCGCATGTTTTGTTTAACTTAATGCTTCGTTTAACTTAATGCTTTGTTTGAATGTCCCATAATTGTTTACACTAAACGCATCCTTTTAAGGTTTCCAAGATGTAACTCTAATAACCATGATGGCAGAAGTTTTCTAAGACGATTGATTTCTTTGGAGATTGTTGTTCTATCCTTGTACATGACATCATAACCATGACGGCGGAAGTGACATAACCATCATTTCATTAATGATTCGTGCACAGTTATGTATGTCTAAAGCTGCATTACATGCACGAGAAACAAAGGTATGAATTTCACTTTAATATGCTGACTGAAGTGAATTACTCACAAATTTAGTAAATATGTTTTTATTTCTATTTCTTCCGTTGTCTTCATTTTCCAATAACAGAAATTAAGGAAAGAAAAAATGACAAAAGACAAAAAGCGAAAGGGGAAAAAGAAAAAAAGAATAAAAACACGGTTTACTGTGAAACTGTACAATAATATGATGGTACAAGAGAACTGTAGCAGGGCTGCTAATCACATGGTTTTGTTTGAAAATAGGTTAGCCTTAAGATAAATGAAAAAAACGTGCAAACCTACATAACTTTTTTGAACATGCATGGTTCATTAATGTGCAACCTATATTCATAAATGTGGAGTACTTACTTAGCGTAATCAGTATTTTCCATGACTGACCAACATACATTTGAAACTGTATCTATGTCCTTCTATCTTGACAGATCAGTTCTAGGTTAATTTTAAACAGCTCATTTGGTCGGAAACTCTTTTATGTCCCACGTCTCTGTCTTGTGTGAATTGTCTTTTCTCAAAACAAGTAAATAATTATTGTTGTTGTTGTTGTTAACTTGTTATGGAGGTCGCCAAAGTTTAAAACATTCTTAACTCCTTCAAAATGACAATTAATATAAACCATGCTCAGTGCTTAACAAGGTCGTCTATACAAAAGTTAAAACCAATTCAAAACCTTGTTAGCTAACTCCTTCAAAATGGTAAGTCATGTAAACCATCCCCAGCTATCAGCTGGAATATAATTTTGAACAACCATTTGATATACAAAAGAATATTGAAACTGAATAAACACTAACACAATGCCCTTTCTCAAAGCAAAAACCAGATATCTCTTAGTATTTATGTAGAATTTATTTTATAGACAGACCGATTTAGGATTAACTCCAACACGTCCAAGCGTGCTTTGGTGTATGACCAACTAAGCATCAACACATGGACATTTTATACTTGGTGACGTTTAACGAATGCGGCAGCTAAGTGCATACAAAACAAATCCATATACTGTCATTTGTCACAATATAAATTGATAATGTGAAGAGTGGTTTCATTATTAGTATTTGTGTAAGTTCTATTTTACAAACTGTGGGATATCGGACAAGTCTCGTATCTCAAAAATATGCATTTAACATAATATTAATGTAAAATCAGAGCAGTTGTTATTGTTGCACACTAACATGTGGATTTAGATACTAGAAGAAAATGGAAGCAGATGAGAAACCAAGGCAATGAAATTCCAAATGAATGAAATGTACAGGGTTTGACCGCCCACTGTTAGAAGGGAAAAAAAAAATCAAGCTAGCTACGTGATAAAAAAGCTCTATAACATGTTTGGTTCTCACTTTCACTGTTGACAATTAACAGATATGATGATTTGGAAACTTCAATGTTGGTGGAGACATGAATTATTTAATTTACTGAACAAAAAATAGCTGGCGACTTGGAAATTTTAAGTACATTAGTTGATTTGTAAGGAAGTGGACATGAATATCTCATATATCTGTAAGAAAGTCATTCGCACATGGCTGCTTTTCACTCTGTTTTGAATACAAGATTCAATGATCCAACTTAAGCTTCAATAGCATCTACCTAATATTGGTTTTCTCAATTTCAATAATGCAAGTTAAACGTTTGCCAAAACTAGAAACGTGTTCTTACATGTACAATTTGAGCACCAAAGTACGAAGATCGAGTATATATTTGACTATAAATTAGGAAATAAACATGTAAATAGTGTAATGTATTGGGTTCAGAGATACATGGAATGTACAATCAAAAGAATGTATGTTAATGGTACAACAGCAGTTATTCTAGCAAAAACGGACCAAAATCATATTGGAAATACCATCATTAAGAATTGATCTTTACGTTTAAAAAAAAAAAAAAAAAACGCTGCAACAGCAAGGGTTCTTTACCCTTCTAACACGATTCCTTGCATTTAATGATGGAAGAAAATATGGAGCTATGCAAATCTTTAAGCCTGAATGAAGTTGGCTAGCTTAATAAAACGTGGAAGGGTTAATTTTAAAGAGGCATACCCACAAATTAATATTGAAACTCAAAAGTATCTACCTAGTCCTAATAAGTATGTGATAATATCGTTACAATTCAAAGCTATCACATGACTATGCAACATTATTCCACTTCCCCACTCTTGCAAGCAATGACATGCTTCTTTTGATAGTGATGTAGCTCCAAATAAACGAGCTTTGGTGTTCAAACCATGTTTCGGCATTTCAAATCTTAAGGAAGGTTGTAGACCCATCTAAACCACTAAGTTGTGGGGTAATTCACCGTTTGAACACTACAAATATATCATATTGTAGCCACCATAAAAGGCGATAAGCAATGAGTAGCTAAACTAATAGAGCATTCCCTTGAAAGTCTATAATTAGGGTTGGGATACAAGAACCAAATCGACCTAATTTGACACAAAATGAACTAGATGTGAATTTAAGGGGTCTTCAATTCAGAGTTAAGTGATGAATAATATCATTAAGAACAAATCAAAATTAATGCAAACAGATTCGATTTGGCACTATTTGTACCATTCCTCAACCACACAAGAGGAGATCGTTAGAACCACTAAGCAAACCCTCTATCTGATCTGATCTGTTTTTTCGGGCATTGATTGTTAGATTTATTTGTTTATTGTTCATGGCTAATTGTCTTTTTCTAGAATATTCATGGTGTGAGGAACGAGTTTTCTTCCTCGTGCCTTAAACGTATCATCCGGAAGCACTCACTTGAGGCTGGTAGGGCTCCTAAAACCACTAGTGGGTACGGAGGTGTATCTGATCGCGTCTTTTTTCAAAATTTTGGCAGAGGCATGTATAAATGTGTCAAACAAAATTTGGATCATTTGGGACAAGAATGTCTTTGTATTATCATGTTCTCGATTCTGTGCAAATCTTGTCTGCAACAGGTCGCATTTTACGTAGTGGAAGATTCTAAAATATTTTTATTTTATTCCGTGATGGTTGGATCATTCTCATATTTTAATATGTTGTTTACGGTGATGTGAGACATGTCCAAAAAATTTACCAATTTTGTTTGTGATCATTTTGCCTTTGTTAGTCCTGTACAGGGAATAACCTTTGACTCGGATTGAATCAGCTATTGAGACCAGTGCCATTGGAAAGAAAATGATGCTTCCCTTTTTGTAGAGTGGTCACATTAAAGATCTGGTTCTGCGGTTTAGGAGAAATCGTTGTTTTAAGGTTTTGTAGTTAGCTGTCCAGGTTTTGAGGGTCATAATGGGTTGATTTGGAGAGGTTCATTAGTGGGCTGGTGGAAGACTATAAATAGAGGGTAAGAGGCATGGGAAAGAGATTACTTTCTCCATTCCTTCATTTGGAAGAACTAGAGTTCCTCCATTCATCCATTCTCTTCACCTTTCCACCATTAAAGCTTAGAGAATCGAAGATCTACGAATTTGAGGCTAGATCTACGCAAATCAATGGGAGAGATTATCGAATTGAAGAGTTTGGATTAAATTCTCCCCTTTCAGGAATCATATTTCAATCACTTTGGGTTGTTTCGGAGAATTGGTGAATGATATGCATCTCTCGCATGGATTCAATCAAGTATATGAATGTTGATCATGTTATTCATCGAATTCAAGTCTTTCTTTAGATCTAAATCATGGTAAGTTTTATTTAATATGAATCGCCATAGGATCTAATTTAGCAACTTAAAACCGGTAATTCTCATATATTTTTATATGTGTATGCATGTTAGATCCATAATTTAGTTCATATGTTCATTTATCATGATTTTGGTGAAATTTGCATAATTTTGGTGATAATCGTCATATTTATGTTGTTAGTTATTTCATAACATGCTTATAGTTGTGTTAAATGAATTAGATGAGTATATTTCGTTGATTATGTCGATTGGCGAAGTTTTGGTTGAAACTGGACTTGAATTGGGGTTGTATAGGCCATGGGTCAAGCGTGAAGTACAAAGGGAAGTACAGTATAGTACATAATTCGGGTCAGTCGTGCACGAGGAGAAAGGTCTGGTCGTGCATGCAAATGGTCGGTCGTGCGTGTGAGCGGTCGGTCTTGGTAAGGAGGCTCGGTCGTGCAAATTAAGCCTGGTCAAGCATGTTGGAATTAGTTACCTGGGGTCGGTCGCTCGTACAATGGTCGAGTTCAGGGTCGGTCGTGCGTACTCCTGGTCGAGCAGCATGGGTTCGAGAAGGGTCAAGTTGAGCATGGTGGTTGGGTCGAGCAAACATCGGGTCGGTCAGAGTGGTTTAGGTCTCTGGTCGGTCATGTGATGCAAGGGTGGTTCCGATCGTACTATATTAGGTCAATCGGTCGAACAATGACCAGGTCAATCGAGCAGGCCAGGGTCGGTCAGGCCAAGGTCGGTTGCGCAACGCAATAATGTAATTAGGCTCAATGATGTTGTGACTTCGAAGTAAATTCAAGTGGGAATATTCGAAGTGTTGAATGTGATCGTTGATCGGTGTAGAACAAAGAATGAGGTGGCAACTCAAGAGTCATGAGTTGGTGGATAATGGTTGCTCGAGAAGATTGCCTGAGCTATGAAAAATCATCGGGTTGGTTGACTAGAGATGCGAAGGCCGAGGGATTATCGTTGTCGTAAATTCTAGCAGGCTCAAAGCAGGGGTACAATAGGGGCACCTAAAAACCAGAAGGTTGCTGGTCGAGTAACCTGGGTATCGTTGAAAGGCATATTTGTCAAGGTTGGACAAACATACGTATCGCTGAAAGGCTTATGGAGTTTATGTTAGAACTGGGGTTACCATTAGCCCTTGACATATGGCAAGGTTGATCATCATATGATTAGCATTGGTTTCGAAGCAGGATTGACGGTAATAGCCAGAGTCTGTCATGGATGATCAGTTGTCTTATTTGTACCGTCTCACGTAGATTGTCCAACGTTGAAGGAAATGTTTCTTGGGTGCTTGTCTGATACTGGTTTAGGCCTCTGGAGCTTGCGCTTGGGGGATATTGAATTCGATTAGGATGGTTTACGTGAGATATATAATCTGGATGTTATATGTGTTACCATTGACTATTCTATTGCCATGAACAGATTGTTATTCCTTTGGTTTAATGGATTGTAAAGTCTATCACTATCCGATGTGGGGAAGACGAGGTTGAGTTCATCTCTGGTGTTGTGGATAGATTAGTTTGTTTATTTACTCATTCTCATATACTTTATTGATGATGTTAGATAATTGTTTTATCGCTCACTGAGACTGATGTCTGACTCAAGGTTTTATGTTTCCCTCTTATTATCTTGGGTTGTTCCTCCGGTTGTGGATGGGCAGACTGAGTAGCAGGCGACAGGTGATAGTTTGGTAAGACGACTATGTTGATTGATGGCGCGCTGGAGGCTTACTTACCAGTTTTATTACTATCTAGTATTTGGTTCCGTTGTTTGTTGTTTCTTCTTTGAGTGTTGTAGTGAGGCAAATCTATACAGACTTATGTTGAAATCCTGGTGTTGGATAAACTTTCTAGTTGTTTGAAAGTCTGGAATTTCTGTTCAAATATGCTTCACTATATATTACCTACTGTATATGTTCTATTATATTTTATCCTTGCGCTGTGAGTTTTATGATAAGATCTAATGATGTTGTGTACCTATGATGATCGTCCACAGCTGCCTGGCACACCTTTCAGCACATTATTCCTCTTATTTAGTGCAGGGGTTGTGGGCGTCATCACATTGTCCGTTGTGTGCTCATTGCAGCCTGTCTCGCCTGCTCTTGTCTTCTCTATAGTTTATGTCGGTTGTGACAGTCTCTAGTGTCATAGTTTATGGTATGGTATTCTTTTCCTTTCTGATCACGGTTTTGACGCACTTGCTATTTGGGGAGATCTTAATGCTCTCACCTGCCATGCTAAGAAATTTGGGGTTCCTTATATCAATCGTTTGACCATCGACGATTTCAACTCTTTCATCCTCCACACTCTGGCCTTTCCAAGGTTTCTTTTGTCGGTTCTGCTTTCTCTTGATGTAATAATCAAGAGGGTCTCAGGAAGTTTCTTTCTTGTCATGACGGAGTATTCGGTTCGAAAGGTTGGTTTAGCATTTCGTTCGCCTATAACGTCGAATATCTTCATCGAACTAACTCATATCACGCTCCTATGATTCTTAAGTGCCCTCCGTTTTCAGCTTCGTTCCCTTCGTCATTTTTTTTCAAGTAACGTGGACTTCTCACCACACCCTGCTTTCAACGGTTAAGCAGTCTTGGGCATTGCCGGTCGAAGGGAATCCTATAGTTGCTTTCTCTTTTAAGCATAAACGTCTCAAATCCTGCTTAAAACTTTAGAACGTTCAGGTTTTTAAGAATATCTTGGACGGTGTCCGTGTCGTAGAAGAAGATCTTATCCTTGCGGAGGCTTCATTCGATGAGGACCCTTCGCCTACGACCAAAGCGGATTTGATTCAGGCCCAGTCAGCATTCAACTAGGAACTGAGTATCGAGAATGACTTTCTACGTGAGAAACCAGATCAAATGAGTCATCGAAGGTGACTCATCGAAGTTTTTCCATTCATCGATTAAAAAGAAAAAGAAAATACTTTCCACTAATCAAATTATTCGCTCTGACCTTTCCTAAGCTTCTTCGCCGACGGAGGTGGAAGAGGCCATTTTATATCATTTCATGTCCTTCATGTAGTGCCTCTCGGCTAATTCTTTCAATTCTGGCTTACTTTCTCATATCCCCCATCTTTTCATTTCGTCTGATTCACCCAGTCTTTTCAACCATCCCTCATTAGTGGAAGTTTGTTCCACGGCGTTCTCTCTAAGTAAGGAAAGTGCGAGCGGGCCCGATGGTGTTAATGGTGTGCTCTATCGTCAAGCTTGGGAGGTCATTCATCAGGATTTCTTCCTTGTGATGCAATATTTCTTCTCTGTATGCCCTCTTCTTAAGAGCGGGTTCTCTACTAACCTTATGCCTATTCCGAAATCCGGGAACCCTCAGTCATGTGCCGACTTTCGTCAGATTTGTCTTTGCAACTTCTCAAACAAATTCATCTCTAAGCTCATGGCAAACAGACTGGCACCCTTTCTAGACCATGTTATTTCTTCATCTCAAGCAGATTTTATCAAAGACCGTCAGATCATTGATTAGGCCCTTCTTGCCCAAGAACCAATTTCCCAAATTGATAAGAAAGTTCGTAGATCTAATCTAGTCATCAAGCTTTATATGGCTAAGGCTTACAATCGTATGTCTTTGTTGTTCATCATTCGCGTTCTGCTTACTTTCGGGTTTTTTGAGCCTCTCATTGATCTTGTCTGGCGACTCATTTTCAACTACTGGTTCTTGGTTCTTGGTTCTCGTCAACGAAGCAGCCAAATGATTCTTTACTTCGGGAAAGAGCTTGCGTTAAGGTGACTTCATGTCCCCTTAGCTCTTTGCCATTGCAAATAAAACGCTTTGGTATTCCAAGTGGTTGCCCTGTCATTTCTTCTCTCCCTTTCGCAGATGACGTCATGATTTTTACTAATGATCATCATCATTATGTTCGTCGTCTCTTATCCTATCTACATATCTACGAACAGTGTTCGGGGTAATTGATCAATGCCACAAAGAATTTCTTGGTTCCCTCCAAATTAGTGGATCCATAGAAGGTCCTTCAACTTTTCCTTTTTGGGTCTTTTGACAAACCTCCCTCTTTCCTATTTAGGACTCAGATTTACAGGGGTCGTAAGCTCAACTCTCCTATTGACCCTCTTATCGGCAAAGTTAGGGGTAAGATTTCTTGATGGAACTCTGTCCTACTTTCTCAGGTTGGTAGGTTGGTTCTCATCAAGTGGGTGCTTGACTCGGTTGGGTCTCATGTTTTTGCAGCCATGATGTCTACTGCGTCTTTCTTCCTGTCTTACAAATCATTAGCCTTGTCTTTTTTTTAGAAGCACGACTGATTCCAGGTTACATCATCAGATTTACTAGGATACCGTCTGCCTTCCCAGAAACATGGGCAGCTTAGGTATGTGCAAGCCTCAAGATGCGTGTGTAGCTTGTGCTTGTAATTTGTGGACACGTTTCCGATCCAACGATTCTTTATGGGTCTCGTTTTTACATGCTAAATACATGTGTCGCATTCCATTTGACTACACCGGGACCCCCATCCTACGATAGTGAGACGTGGTAACGAATGTAGTCGGTCAAGTCTATCTCTAACAGTAACGATCGTTTGTTTCTCCTATAATGGTTGTCCTTTCTCTCTTAGGGTTGAGTGAAACTCCATGCAAGTTCCCACTCATAGAATCCCTGATTTTGCTTTTATCTGGTGCAAGGGAATTCCACCCAAGGTTTCAATCTTTATGTGGAAAGTTCTTTACAAAGGTCTTCCATTGGATGACAACCTAATGAGGAGTGGCATCTTTCTTGTGTCTCGTTGTTGTTGCTGCAAGACGGGTTCGATAAAATCTTCCTCACATTTGCTCCTAGAAAGCGAGCCGCCACTCGCGATTTAGGCTCATTTTAGGGCATTGATCAGTTCTCCAGGGTCTCATCCTTCCCTTCTTGGGCCACTGCGCTCTTGGTAGGCTAGGGGTTCAAGTAAGGATCTGCTCTCCATCCTCTTCTGTATCATTCCCAGATTCATTTATTGGCATATTTGGTGTGCTCAAGGCGGTTTGTGACGAATCGCCTACGATTCAGAGTGTTATAATTAGGCGGATTCCTAATGATATATTTATTTCCTTCAGAGGAAGGCCTTTTACGGGCTCATTCAACTCTGCATTTACCTCTCTAGCTCATGGACTTCCCATTACCCTAGGTTATCGACCGAGAGAGGGTTTCGGTGGAAGTGTTTTTTTTTCAAGTGATGTTGTCTTTATGGACTGGTCAACATCATAAAACCAATTATTCATTTTTAAATGTGTATATGTTTCTTTTTCTATTACCAGATTATCGATTTCCTTTTTGTCTATAATATTCTATTAAATTCGTTTGCTTATCGAATTCTATATATATCGATACATTGATTTCTAGTTATCCAATTTTCTAAAAAAATATTCTAACTCCTTAAATTTCTTGAAAATTTCGCCACAACCTCCTTTGTACCGGTCGATAGTTCAAACCTCAACTCGCCTCTCTAGGCCCTTTCCATTCAAAAAGAAAATCAAAAAGCCAAGTGGCTTGCTGATTCGGCGCATAAAATCTTATATGGAATTCAAACGTGTACCTTTTTGACGGGCACACAAATTATAATCTTCATATACTTCATTCCATACCTATTTAACACATGTTCACCTGCTTTCAATTTATCCCAACTAAATCCAGTTATTTTAACTCCATTCGCTAATTTATTCTTTAAGTAGCACTTTTGCCCATTTCACTTTCTATTTGAACATATCACATTCAAATATATTTTAACTTGCTTATAACCAATCGAATTCCATTTTCAGTTCAAGTTTCATATTTGAATTCAAATATAAATTACCAAATCGAATTCACTTATTCAAAGCCCAATTTCACTTCAAAATCTTGCTAACTAATTATTATTCCAATTAGTTAATTCTATTCAATAATTAAAATTTTGATTTTTTTTTCAGAAATCAATCCATTACTCCACTTGAGTTTAGATATATTTCACAACTCAAATCTGGGATTTTCTAAATAGAAATTCAGATTTTATTTGCTTAAAATCCTTTTATAGAAGTAAATAAACCGTTATGGTTTTTAAATGGTTATGGCGTTGTTTTTCTGAAAATTTGATTTTGACATAACTCAAAATATATACGACGAAATTCAGAATTTTCTCTTCCATTAGAAAACTATTATCTAATTGGCCACGGTTCTTGTTTCAAAGAATTCCCACTTAATTTGCATTCTATATACTCAATTAAAGTTCGAATTGCCAATTTACGAACTGTCGCGCTGCGTCAAGCTCGTTTTAATTATATTTAATATATAAATAGTCTAAACTTCGTTCATAAATAAATTTCACTTCCATTCTAATTTATTTCAATATATATATAAGATCGGCTTCCCGAATTTAAGTTAAACATTTCGATTTTTCTAAATCGTTGATTTTCATAACTCAATTGTAAATTTTATTTAGAACTCTATCTTATATATAATATTCCAATTATTTTGGAGATAAAATATAAATCCTTGGATTTATTTCAATTCTATTTACAATCCGTATTCTGAAATATACTTCGTTGTTCACACTAAATGATTTCAAATTCTATTTTCAATTTCTACTTTCAATTTCTATTTCCAATTTCTATTTTCAAATTTCTATTTTCAAATTTCTATTTTTTTTCTTTAAACTCTAAATTTTCCAATGATAATCTATTTTAGCAGATTTATAAATATTGTTTATCAATCCAGCTTCGTTGTTTTATATAATAAAACAAGCTTCATTTCAAAAATCTGTTTTGAAACTTAATTCCTTTTATATTCCTATTTCTGGAATGAAAACCATCGTTCACCCTTTTGAAATGATTTCATCTTCTATCTTTAAATTCATACTTGACTTTAAATATTCATATTATCCAATGATAATTAATTCATTATATTTATAAACACCATTTTATAAATTTCCTTGTTTACATTTTTAAACAAGTCTATTTCGAAATCTGTTTAAAAACCAAAATCTTATTTTGGAAATTTCTATTTATAATAACTTATATATATAACACCCAATTTATTTTCATATTCAATTTTACTTCAATTTAAATAAATTCGAATTAATCGAATTCAAATCATAAATCCTTACGGATTTATTTTAGTTCAATTTATATTTTGAACATCAGAATAAATTCCATCGTTTATTTCTTTAAAACGATTTACCCATTTCTATCTTTAAATTTACATTTCAATTTAAATATTCAAATTATCCAATGATAATTTTTCCACTTTATTTATAAACATTGTTTATAAATTCATTTCAATTCCCTGATTATCCAATCAAAATCACTCCAATTTATTTATAAACACCATTTATAAATTTACTTCAATTCCCTGGTTATTTAATTTATAACCATCGTTTATAAATGCAATACTTGTTTTTATTTATTTTTAAAACAAGTAAATATCTTTAGCCCATTCTAAATTCAAATTCCATTTTAGAAAATTAGATTTTTCCTTTTTAAATTTCATAATCCTATTTACGATATTTCTATAAATTACCATTTAGGCCCAGTGATATTTCAAACATCCAAAATACCAAATTATCAAATCACGGGTTTTATAACACATCATATATGATAATATATATGTGAAAACAAACAGTAATAAATTTTGAGGAATCCAGTTGGATTCCTCCAACCTGTTTTTTCCTGCATCCACAGATGTTAGCCAACATAAATAATACCCATCCTGCTTCGAGGCAGGATATCGCGGTATTAAGGTCATCCACTATATATATTGTGGGGCGCATAGAGAAATCATCCGCTAATGATACCGCGGGCATCCGCTAATGATACTGCGGGAATCCAACCACCAATGTATATATCATAGCCACAAACACCAATCCTAAATAACTAATATATATTTATAATAGCCATAATAAAATTTCAACGCATCCAAACAACCAACAAACAATTATTTCAACGAATAAAATAATTCTAAATAAAATATTAGTGAGATTTACTCACCGTGATTTATTTGTCGAATATCCAATGCAGCCAATTATATAGATTTCACGATGATTCCTTCATACGTCTGTTTTTTTCAATGTAAAAAATATTAATAAAATTCCAGTTATCTAAGCATATTTATTTTATTTAATTAATTTTGACATGAAAACTAATCCTAGATTAACCTTAATTTCATATTCAAACGACTAGTCTAAAAATTTAATTCTTTACAACTAATTTTTTTATATATTAATTATCAACTTATAAACCGATGTCATAATAAACATTTAAATTCTAATTCAAAAATACCTTATTGCCAATGAATACATCATCTCAGCTTTATATTTTAATTTCAAACTTGAACTAAAATAAATTCCTAATTAACTAAGTGATAAATTAAATTAAATTAGGAGATTACCTTAATGATTTTTTCTCATCTTCTTTCCAAATCAGAAAATACTTCTCTGCCTTATGCTTCACCCCAAATTGCCGAACCCCGATTTCTAGAAATCAAAATAACTGCTCAGGCCCTTTCTTCCCTAACCATCAACCTCTAATTTTTACCTTCTCACTACATAACTGTTTCAACCGAGAACTGTCTGTTTTCCTTCAACCCGTACATTAACGTCACCAAGATACAAAGCTTATCCTTCTTTCTCCCCCGATCTGTTGACCTTGCTCCCTTACGAAAATATGCGACAGGCTTTTCCCTCTTTTACAGGTCACGACATTGTTTATAGTAAGTACACGCACCCTCCCTTTCAATCATCAATGTCCACGTCAGTTTCCCCCTTTCAACTCGCACACGATAACCGAGTTCGGATCCCCTTCATGAATCACGATAGTCCTGAAACACCAAGAAATTGAACTCGTCACCCTCCAACCTGACAGCGCTTCCCGAGTTCACCAACTCAACAACCAACGCTTCAACCCTAGGTTGCGCTCGAACTGTTGAGCTCCACAAACCACCGTGATGTTTGAAGTCCCCTTTTCGATTTTTCAATTTAAGGAAAGATGCGGGTTATTTTATAGAGGAGATCGATTTTTGTATGAATCAAATGAAAAGAGGAAATCTCAATTTTTATTTTAGTTTGCAGAAGGGAAAAAGAAAGGGTATGCGCGAGTTATATAATAGAGAACGGGAAACATACGTACATAGGGTATTAAATTTGTGTAGGCTAAAGTACACAACAAATCTTTAATTTTTATTTTTAAAAGATTTTCGATTTGATTTGTATTAAATTCGATTTGATATAAAGAGATTTTTTCATTCTTTAAAACAGATTCTGATTTGATTCGAACCTATCCACAATCAAGTATCTCGGGGTCCATTAATTTAAACCACAAACCGCTATTTTAGTATATAGACCGACATTTAAATGTTATTGTGTTATTCTGAACTGAACGGAATATATTTTTATTTTTAATTTTCAACGTATATATAGTATTAAATTAATATAATTTAAATTCAAAACTCATCGGTTCGTTGGTAATAAAATATTCTTATTATCGTCCATATTCAAACACAATTAGTATTGATCATCTGAATTGCTTTAATTCAGTTTTTGACTCCGATTTGAATTATTTTTCGTATTACAATGATTATATGTATTCAATATAAATTGTATATCAATTATAAATCGATTATTCAATAAAAAATCTTTTATATTATTAATTCAATATTTAAAACAATATTAAATATTTAAAATTAATTGACCAAAATTCGGGTCATTACAGGTGCGGCCCACTTAGCCATGTTGCCTGCCCGATTTCTGTCATTTCCCAGTTGATGAGGCTGGAGGTCATAACGTATCTTTCAACAGATTACTCATTCATTCGCTTTGAATGCCACATTGTCATATCCGTCAAGCCACAAATTGATTTCCCCAAAAATACCACGGGTATAAGCTAAGAGAAACAAATTCCTCCCCCACCAACGTAAATACGTTTGAAACGATCAACTCACGTGATCACCATATATACTCTGTCAAACATTCTTCCATACAGGTTGTCCTAGGACTGGACAAACCGAAGGCACTATTCTGTAAACAGAATAGCCCTTGCATAACTCCGTCTTCAATTTGTCTTCAATCTATTTGATTCAAGACGCTAACGCCCATACGGAGTGATTCTCGGATAATAACAAAACCGGTCTCTCCGTATTGACGACGGAAAAATGGCCAAAACTTTGATAGTCAGTGATTTAACTATCAAAAGAAAACTCGTGTGTAAAGAACGCTATTATTTCCAAATGGAAATTTTATCGATTATTCAACATTCAACATTTATCCCTTTAAATTAATTTATCATTAATTTATTCATTTCCTTATTTCCCGTTTTCATATATTCGTAAACCCTTATTTTCTAAACGTAGAAAATATACGTTATTAATCACTGGAAAACGTTTCCATATTTATTCCCATTTCTTATTTTCTATTATCAGAAAACATTTCTGATTCTTATTTGGAAAACATTTCCAAAACTCCTTCATTTGATTCAAACTGATGTTTAAATAAACATCGCTATGCCAACACAAACCATTACGCTCATTAACTAAATTCACTTAACCTACCTTAACTATCAAACTTTAAACATTCCTTAGTTAAGAAGGAAGTCAATCAAGTTGGAGTATAATTACCTCTCAGACCTTAACTGAACAACGTTTTAACTTCGGAATAGACAAAGTTTATCTTTTCAAACCTTTAACAACTTCCTTGCGAACCTCACGGATTCTATTTACGAATCCACTTTTTTTATAAAAACATTGGTTATAACGATAACATTATAATCCCTACATTCGAAATATCTAACTTCAAAATATAATTTTTATTCTTTAATTTGAATAAATAAATAAACACCTAATTTATAAATAAATAAATCTTGATTTAAACATCGGAAAGTATAAGTACTTTCCCGAATTTGACATAATCGAATTCGACGATTAACTGTCTTCGAATAACTAATATTCGATTAACTCACTTCGAATAACTAATATTCGATTAACTTACTTTGAATAGCTTATATTCGATAACTCTTCACTTTGAATAACATATATTCGTTTTAACTCCATTCGAATAACTTATATTCGATTTAACTCCTTTTGAATAAACTATATTTTATAACCCCTTTCGAATAACTAATATTCGATTAACGCATTTTGAATAACTCTATTCGATAAATTCTTATCTTTGATTAATCAATACTCGACGAACTCTAACTCGATTAACTAACACTCGACTAACTCTAACTCGATTAACTCTAATTCGATTAACTTATTTCGATTAACTTCTTTTGATTAACTCCTTCATTCTATTCGAATAAACTATATTCGATTAACTCTTTTAATTCTATTCGAATAAACTATATCTGTTTTAACTTTATTTCGAATAGCTAATATTCGATTTAACTCCATTCGCTTGACTCTAGATCGCAACGATCACAATGGTTCCGCCTGATTCCCTCAGGAAACATCCGACCGCCGTGGGCTATATTCGATCAACTCTAATTGAATAACTAATATTCAATTAAATCCTATTTCGATTAACTATGTTCAATCAACTCTATCTGGTTAACTCTTCATTTGAATAACCAATATCCAATTAACTCTAGTTGAATAACTAATATTCAATTAACTCTACTGATTAACTCTAACTGGCTAACTCTAACTGGTTAACTCTAACTGGTTAACTCTATCCAATTTACTTTCCGTCAGTATTAAGTTTCAAATATCGAAGTTGAAATCAATTCTTACTTCTCCAAGTCCCGACTTACATATTCTATTTATCCAATGATAAATATTTTATTTAATTTATAAAATATTATTTGTAAATTTATCTTTTCCACTTATCTGTTAAAATAGATTTCTATTTAAAATCTACTTTAAATTCATATTCTGTTATACCAGTGTGCGAAGCACGGGTCTAAACTTTCCTAGGGTAAAATTCTATTCATTTGCCAAATATTTCCTTATATGACATTCTTTTCATTTCCCAATAATTCCCTTTTATAACTCTATTGATTTTCTAAATAAATATTTCCTTTTTATAACTCTATTTATTTTTCTAAACAAATAATTCCTTTTTATAACTCTATTTATTTTTCTAAATAAATATTTCCTTTTTAATTCTATTTGTAAATGTTTTACAAATATTTCCTTTTCTATTTGTTTCACAAATATTTTACTTTATATTTGGTTTACAAATATTTTCCTTTATATTTGATTTACAAATATTTTCCTTTATAATTGGTTTACAAATATTTTCCTTTATATTTGGTCTACAAATATTTTCCTTTTCAAAACCCTTTTGATTTTATAACTGTTTTCTTTAAAAAAAATCCATTTTCTTTTATATATAAAATCCATTGATTTTATATAAATAATTTATTTTCAAAATACACTTTGAAAATCCCCTTTTCTATATCCCAGTATTTCTTAAATACCCAAATAACAATGATCGATATCATTCAACACACGTAATCAACACAGATTATATATCACATCATATATTACAATATATGAAAAATAGTAAAATAAATGTTGAGGAATCCAGTTGGATTCCTTCGACCTGTTTCCCTGCATCCACCGATGTTAAACAATATAATTAACATCCATTTCATTTCATTATGAAATATTCTGGTAAATAGAATCAATTTATATATATATATATATATATATATAACCAGATCTATAATTCCAAACAATTACTTAGCAGTTCAACCAAACATTCAACACATAGAATCAACCATCATTTTATCAGTTCTAAATATACGTTATAAAAATATAACTGCTCAGAGTTGGTGAGTTTTACTCACATTGGACGATCATCGTTAATAACGATTTACGGTCGTTGATTCGGACCAGACAATATATTTTTCGTAAATTGAGACGAGCTCCAATCCATTCCAAACCAGATTCCAGAATGTTGTCCTCGTTTATACGATCCTGTCGGATCTTGGTTCGCTGAATTTCGATAACATATGTGATAGTTATCGCATTTACAATTTTGAACAAATTTAAATAAAACAAAAAACTTGAATTCTACTTTTACTTTGGGCTTTAACCTTTCTATTAAGTTCGGCCCATCACCCAAACGTACCCGCTCCCAAAGTCTTCTTCCCCAAACATGAAAATCCACTCCCTCCTTACCTGTACAAAACCCGTTGACCCTATTTTGACCCTTCCCTGACATCACCTCGGCCACCAAACGGTGCCGTCGACTTCACCTTAGCACTCCCCAAGTCAATCTCCACCTGCCCGACCCCAACACAACAAACTCGACGACCCTCTTCGCCACAACTTGCTGCTTCTACCTCGCTTCCAGGGAAAGTCGCACCGTCCAAAACAACATCGACCCCTACCAAACTCCCTCCCCTGATGCGCTTCCTCACCAAGAACTTCACTGCACCATCGAAATCACCTTCGTCGTCTCTACTGACCCAAAGCCACTGGCCTAGCTTGCCGTGCCAAAGTAACGACGCCCAGTAAAATGCATCGTACCCAAAACGAAGACCACCCATGTGAAGCTGTCGATCATTAGAGTTTAATGAATCCAACACCGAAGAATTTCATTGAGTATTTCACTGGATTTAATTACTTGAAGATTAAAATGAAGTGGCGGCTACCTTTATTTCGATGTACAGAAGATAGAAAAATAACTAAGTCTTAAGGAAGGAGGCTTAGTATTTATAGAGATCTGATTTTGGATTCTTGGAAGAGGATTATCCACGTTTCTTATTTGGCTGAGAGGAATGATCGGCTGAGAAGAAAGGAACGTGGCCTTCCATTTGATCGGAGAAATGAAGTCTAGGGTTAGGATATTTGTTTTACATTTGAGAGTACCCGATTATGTGAAACTCTGTTAGTTTATGGACTAATATGAAAATATCATTAAATCGAGTAATGTGCCATGATCCCAAAAATATAAAAATATCTGTAGGTTAACTCGTATTGTGAAACCCCAAAATATTGATATAGGGTGCAAAATACTCCAAATAAAAAGTTGCGTATTTAATTAATTAAAAATTATAATAAAATTCTAAAAATTAAATTATCACTACGTCTCAAAGGGCTTGTCTATATTCGAGGCCAATATTTAATTATAATTAAATATATCGTTATGGTTGATAACCATTCCATAACGACTATTCGAAAATTTGATTTGGACACAACTCATAATCTACACGATGAAATACTGATTTTTCTCTTTCATCATAAAAATATACTTCACCAGCTCTGAACATTTCTTGTTTAACAGAAATCCGATTTAAAACGGACCCTGTACATTCAGTTGAAGTTCAAATCGCTAAATAGCGAACTGCCGCGCCATTTCGAGCTCGATTATAATTATAATATAAATTATACATTCAATTGTCGTTCAAATAATACATTCGTTATTCTAATTAAAATTTAAACTGAATCATATATTTTGAATTTCCTAATTCACACCATATTGCCATTTCAGCTAATTCTGATTATTTTAGAATTAAATATATTATTTTATTATTATACTAATTAAATATTCAATATTATTTAATTAAACAACCATTTAAATTACTAAACCATTATTTTAAATAATTAAATTAATTAATTATTCAACCGTAAAATACGGGTCGTTACATTCTTCCCCACTTAAAATAATTTCGTCCTCGAAATTGCTAAGGTAGAAAACTAACCCTATTAACTGGTTAAAAATTATTTGTTTACTTCTTTTTCCATTTCAATTGAACCTATTAATTTAAATTGAAATATTCATTAATTCTTATCAACGAAAATTTTCAAAAATCCTGAAAATTTTCTAACACCTTAACATTTCGAAAAATTTTGCCAGCACCTCCTTTGTACTGGTCGATCGGTACAACTACAACTCGCCTCTCTGGACCTTCTCCATCCCAAAAGAAAATCAAATAGCCAAGCGGCTTGCAAATTTGGCTCATCAAAATCTCATACCCAATTAGAATATAAACTTGTACCTTGTTGTCGGGCATATCAAATTATCACTTTCACCTGTTATTAATCCAACATATACAAATGTCATCTCAACCAATTTCCAATCAGTATCTGCTCAACACAGCTATTCGCTTATATTCAAACCAAATTCTATTTCAAACTCGAGTTCGATTCCCGATTCCAATTCTTAACTCACCTGCACAATATCATTTCGGATTCCTATGTCACAAATCCAATTTTCTCGATATCATTCTAATCCAATTCAATTTCCACTTAATTGGTTTTCAATTCAATTTCAATTTATTTCCACAAATTTTTTTTTAATTCAAACAGTCTCTTCCTGGGAGCTTTAAACAGCTTTGCTTTTCTCAAAAGTCAAACTTCCCTTTTCAGGATTTAAAACAACTTGTTTTTCCAAAACAATTCGAAATCAATATCTTTGGTAGTAATCCGTCACTTAGAACTCAGAATGAACACTAATGATGTCGCGATTCATTATCAGGGTTATTTCCCAGCCATCGAAGTGAGTTCAATACTATAACAATTTCAAAACTTATTTAAACATCTTCATTTTGAAATATAATTCAAAATATCCTTCTCAATGCTTGTAAAAAGATTTAAAATCTCCCAGGATTTTAAAATTCTCATATATTCAATTCAAATCCATTTACAAACACCTTTCCAGTTGCAAGGGTTTTAATTTCAGTTCTGATTTTAACTTCAGATTTAATTCATCTGATTCCATGCATTTCACTTATATGAATTTTGATTGGTTATTTACATTAACATTTAATTTATAATCTTACTCAATTATAATAACAACCAATATATCCAATATATTATAATTCCAATATATATTTTCTCTATATCAAAATATACTTTGGGTAAAATTATTTTCATTTACCCTCTTTTCAAAACATATCATGTTGACCCATCGTATTCGCATGTTTAGAAACTCCTACCGATACAGTGGATCAAACTAATCGGTCAGAATTCATATACTACTCAACCAATGAATCTCCACAATATAAAATAATTTTTATATCAAATAACAAATACGCGCTCATATATATACACTCAACTCAATCTAGGGTATTACTAACCCTATCTCTATCAAGTTACGCCACAGAGCCAAGGTAATACTTAACCTTCAGCTTTGATACCAACTGTAACGTCCCGGAAAATTTTCGACTTTGGTAATCGATATAAAACCCACATCGATTATCCAAACATCGAAAATACTGGTAGTTAATGAAAGAAATTAGAGGGTGAGAATAGATAAGATAGAAACTTAGAATATAAGAAGAAGAAGAACATACAACATCAGAGTAAACACGAATCTCACAGTGGAACGAATAAATATATTTCATAACATAACTTTGAAATAAAACAGTATCTTTATACAATACCATTATTAGAGTATAACACTTACAACACAGCAGAAATAACAATAGCTATATAATCCTGAAGCCTCCTGCTCCAGCTCTTCACGAATCTGTAAATCCTGACTACGTGACTGCCTGTACAAAATTGGGCACCCAAGAGTTTAGGGAAAACAGAACAAAATAAACTCCGGGTCAGTCATGTGACTGGTTTGAGTAAACTCAAATCGTTTGATTTAACTTTCAAAATCCTTTTGAAACAAAGGATAATCATAAGACCGATCCACACATAAACACGGATGGATTTTACCTTATGATAACCCAAAATATTTCTAAAACGATACTTGTCTGATATTATAATAATGTCTAGATCAAGTAAATAGAAATCTAGCAGAAACGCTTACATCTAACATTCTACATATATAATATACAGACAAAACCGCAGGCTCTTATTTGGGGAATGGATTCAAACTATGACAGGTATGTATCCGCCTTCCGCTCAATGTACTCTAGAAGCGATACGCTGGAGTTCAACAAGAACATCTTGCAACTCAGCCACAGATGACCGACCACTCAATTCGCTTGAGTGTATCGAATATATTGTCACCTTACAGTTTGTAAACAAACATAACCGTTCCTGGGAGATACAGAATTGAAAGAAGTAACAAATATGAATATTCTGTAGATGGTGACAATATACCCTAATTGGGTGCGGCCCACCTAGCCATGCTGCTTGCTCGATTTCTGTCATTTCCCACTTGATGAGGCTGGAGGTCATAACGTATCTTTCAACATATTACTCATTCATTCACTGTGAATGCCACATCGTCATACCCGTCAAACCACAAATTGATTTCCCAAAAAATACCATGGGTATAAGCTAGAGAAACGAATTCCTCCACCACCAACGTAAATACGTTTGAAACGATCAACTCACGTGATCACCGGGTATACTCTGTCAAACATTCTTCCATACAGGTTGTCCTGGGACTGGACAAACCAAAGGCACTATTCTGTAAACAGGATAGCCCTTACATAACTCCGTCTTCAATTTGTCTTTAATCTATTTGATTCAAGACGCTAACGCCCAAACGGAGTGGTTCTCGGATAATAACCCAACCAGTCTCTCCGTATTGACGACGGAAAAATGGTCAAAACTTTGATAGTCAGTGATTTAACTATCAAAAGAAAACTCGTGTGTAAAGAACGCTATTATTTCCAAATGGAAATTTTATCGATCAATCAACATTCAACGTTTATCCCTTTAAATTAATTTATCGTTAACTTATTCATTTCCTTATTTCCCGTTTTCATATCTTCGTAAACCCTTATTTTCTAAACTTAGAAAATATACGTTATTAATCACTGGAAAACGTTTCCATATTTATTCCCATTTCTTATTTTCTATTATCAGAAAACATTTCTGATTCTTATTTGGAAAACATTTCCAAAACTCCTTCATTTGATTTAAACCGATGTTTAAATAAACATCGCTATGCCAACACAAACCATTACGCTCATTAACTAAATTCACTTAACCTACCTTAACTATCAAACTTTAACCATTCCTTAGTTAAGAAGGAAGTCAATCACGTTGGGGTATAATTACCTCTCAGACCTTAACTGAACAACGTTTTAACTTCGGAATAGACAAAGTTTATCTTTTTAAACCTTTAACAACTTCCTTGCGAACCTCACAGATTCGATTTACGAATCCACTTTTTTTTATAAAAACATTGGTTATAATGATAACGTTATAATCCCTACATTCAAAATATCTAACTTCAAAATATAATTTTATTCTTTAATTTGAATAAATAAATAAACACCTAATTTATAAATAAATATTGATTTAAACATCGGAAAGTATAAGTACTTTCCCGAATTTGACATAATCGAATTCGACGATTAACTCTCTTCGAATAACTGATATTCGATTAAATCACTTCGAATAACTAATATTCGATTAACCTACTTCAAATAGCTTATATTCGATAACTCTTCTCTTCGAATAACTTATTTTCATTTTAACTCCATTCGAATAACTTATATTCGATTTAACTCCTTTTAAATAAACTATAGTTGATAACCCCTTTCGAATTAACTAATATTCGATTAACTCATTTCGAATAACTCTATTCGATAAATTATTATCTTTGATTATTCAATAAACGACGAACTCTAACTCGATTAACTAACACTCGACTAACTCTAACTCAATTAACTCTAATTCGATTAACTTATTTCGATTAACTTCTTTTGATTAACTCCTTCATTCTATTCGAATAAACTATATTCGATTAACTCTTTTAATTCTATTCGAATAAACTATGTCTGTTTTAACTTTATTTCGAATAGCTAATATTCGATTTAACTCCATTCACTCGACTCTAGATCGCAGCGATCACAATGGTTACGCCTGATTACCTCAAAAAACATCCGACCGCCGTAGGCTATCTGCAGCCCTGCGAATTACGCTAGCAGTCGTACGAAATGGCAACTCATCCTGAATAACTATGTTTGACTAACTCTATCTCAAATAACTATATTCGATCAACTCTAATTGAATAACTAATATTCAATTAAATCCTAATTCGATTAACTATGTTCAATCAACTCTATCTGGTTAACTCTTTATTCGAATAACCAATATTCTATTAACTCTAATTGAATAACTAATATTCAATTACTCTACTGATTAACTCTAACTAGTTAACTCTAACTGGTTAACTCTATCCAATTTACTCTCTGTAATAATCCGGAAATCCGAGCCAATTTAAAATTTTTATTTTAGCAATTTTAATGAATTTTGAATATTTAAAATGAAATTTTAAATAACAACGACGAGAAATTTATTTTGAATAGAATTAGAACGTATATATTTTATTTGGATCGTCGTTAGAATATAAATATTTATTTTTAATTATAAAAGGAATTGAAAATGGCGCGGTAGTTCGAAAATTTGACTCCAAAGTTCAAATGAATGTACAGGATTCAAAATAAACCGGATTTTAGCGAAACCAAAAATATTAGAATCTATTTGAAAATATCTTTCCAACGAATCCGAAAAATCAAAATTTCATAGTGGGGATAAAATGTTATGCCTAGAAGGAAAATCAGAAAAGTCATCGTGGAATTCTGGCCCTTAAAAATGGAAATTTTGCTAACGACCTCTGTTTTCGACGAAACCACTTTTGTTGGATTCGGGATGTCAGGTTATTACTAGGTTTCAAAATCCATAATTTTCTGAATCAATATGTGAGCATGACAAAGTAAAACGTGTTTTGTCAGTTTCAATCAAATTTAATCGACCAGAAAATGGCCATTTTTCAAACGGGGATTCGATGAAATTAGTTTTGTTAGGACCATATCATCAATACGAAGCTAGAAAATATTTTTCGGGAATTTTTAGACTCTGTATGTGGCCCCAGTAAATTGAAATGTACGTTTGAATTGAATATATATATATATATATTTTAATTTAAGCAGAACCTAATCGTAACAGTCGAATGGGCTTACAAAACATAACCCATTGTGTTCTGAATGGGGGTAATTAGCTAGGGACGACAGTTGTTGGGTCTTCGTTTGGTGTTCGGATTAAAAGTCAACTTTTGGAATTAAATATAATATAAAATTAAAATAAATAAAACCCCTCTTTCCCTTTTACCCCCTCCCCCCCCATCTCCTTCCCCCCATCAGTTTTTAAAGAAAGAAAGAAAAAAACCGTCGAGACCTAAACCCTAGCTGCCGACCAGGCGATCACCCACCACCACCACCCCGCGCGTGCGGCCTCCGCCCCTCCTCCGCTTCTTGCTTCCCCGTCCTCTTCTCTATCGATACCCAGTCCCCCCTCCCCCCGACAGCAACTCTGCTGCCTCCACATGAAACTGCCCACCACCGCCCCAGCGCGAGCCTCATCACTGCTCGACTACCTCTCCGACGTCAGCGCCCCTCCCCGCCAGCTCAACAACGCAGTGAAACCCCCCTGCCCTTCGACGACCAAAATCAGTGAGTTTTCCTTTTAATTTATTTACATTTAGCTATTTTCAGTTTTCTATGACTTTAAACTATAAAAATATAATTTTTAATAAATATAAAGTTATATTTTTGAATGCGGATAAAGTTTGAATCTTTATGTTAACAAAGATATGATTTTTCCTTGAACAAAGATATGATTTTTCCTTGAACAAAGATATGATTTTTCATTATAGAAAGATACGATTTTTAATTTGGTAAAGATAAGATTTTTAAGTAAGTAAGGTAAGACTTTAATGAAGTATAACAATCCGATTTTTCATATGGAGTTGAAGTAATAAAAATATGATCTTTCATATATATATATATATATATATATATATATATATAACAATAATAACAATATAAAAATTTGATTTATATATATAGTGGAAAGGTAAAGATATGATTTTTATAGAAGCGAAGTTATGATTTTTATAGAAGTGAAATTATGATTTGATTTTTATCATGAAGTAAGAGAAGAAAAATATAATTTTTATATATGTAAAGTATTAAAAATATGATTTCTATATACTAGAAAATATAAAAATGGGATTTTTATATTAGTGGCGAGATAAAAATATAATCTTTTCTATATATGTAGCGTTAGAAAAATATAATCTTTTCTATATATGTAGCGAGAGAAAAATATAATCTTTTCTATATATGTAGCGTTAGAAAAATATAATCTTTTCTATATATGTAGCGTTAGAAAAATATAATCTATTCTATATGTGTAGCGTTATAAAAATATGAATTTCATATATGTAGTAGCGATGTTAAAAACATGATTTTTAACATATACCGCGTGAAACAGATCTCGTTGGAAACACGACAAAGATTTTCTACATATGAAGAGTCGCGGCGTTTGGTTTAGCTTCTCGGTGAGAACTTCTCACTTTTAATTTATTTTCTAGTTGAAATATATACTAGGATGCAGACGGTGCTTAGCAGCACCCGACACCCGTCGTCCACAGACCATGGATGACTTGTTTGTTTGATTGCTGTGTTGTGAAATTTGATTATGTGATGTGGAATGAAATAAAATATTTTATAGTGGAAAATATTTTATAGTTAAAAATATAATTTTTAACGTGTATATAAAATAAATAGTAATGAACAAATCGGACGATTTGTTTATATACACTGATTTGAGTGATATTGATTGGGACAATAAATTTTACACATCGCCCAACTGCACAAATAAAAATCTGTGGTTGTTGATTTGAAACCCCACACGGGTATTGGGATGATATTTGACGTACACTAATCCCGATTGTTTAGATGTATGTCAATCGATGGGTTGACAGACTGTGTAAGCATTAATTATTTATATTTAATGCTTATGCAGTTGTATGGTGCACTCTGGATGATGGTTGATTATTTGTCATTGCTATTATATACATGTGCTGTATGGAATCCATATAATTAACATTATATAGTAATTGATTGGGCCTCATTCTAATTTGGAAAATAAAGAATATTATAAAATGAGAATTCATGTATTGAATAGAATATAAATTCATGTGTTGAATAGAATATAAATATTCATGTGTTGAATAGAATAAATATTCATGTGCTGAATAAAATAAATATTCATGTGTTGAATAGAAGAAAACATTCATGTGTTGAATAAAAGTCGTGTTGATTAGATTGACACCATTTTGACAAGAACGATATTTATATCGATTTTATTCATTTTTATAATGAATATAAAAAAGGAAGTGATTTCAAAATATAATGTTTTGAAAATATTATCATTTGTATATCGATGATGTGGAATATTCAATTTTGACTCGAAATTAAATATGAAGTTGAAATCATTTCGAAAACGAATTTAAAACGATTTATAAAATACATTTTAAAAGGAAATCGACGAAATATATATAATATATATATTATATATACTGGCCTGAATAGAACGCGTCGCGCTGCGGTAGTTCGCGAATTTCGATCATTGACTTCGAATGGATATTACGGGAGATCCGACCGTCGGATTCTCCTAAAACCGGAACCTTTGGGTTCGTATCGAAAAGAGCTTTCTAACGAATATTAGAGATTTGAAATCTAAACGTTGGATTTGGAATTATGCCCAAATCAAATTTGGAAAAGGTCGCTGTAAGTGCAGTTCGATGGCCGTTGATGGAAATCGACTATACGAGCCTTGATAAAATTATTAAAAATAGTAATAATTTGTGTAAAATCATAAGAAATGATTTACAAAGAATTTGGATGAAAAATTCCAAATTTGAAAAGATAAAAATAGATTTTTATCGAAATTAACTAGTTTTGAACTAGAATTATAATCCCGTTTATTTTTAAAATCAATAAAGTGGATTTGAAATGGTTTTGAAAACAACCAGAATTTCCAATATATATAGAGTGGAAATGGATTTGAGTCGAAATTGTCGTTGGAATATTTCGATGTTGGATTTCGTGATTATACAGATATTGTTATGGAAATTTGAAAGATATTTATATCGTTATTTCCAATACGATATTTGTTGGTCGTAGAATTTGATATTGAATATAAGCTGATATATTTTCTATTCAGAGCCTTGTATTTAATATCAAATGGGGTTTGGGTTTGTCGTGAATGGTATCTTCATTAACACTGTTCTTAAACACAGTTGAGAAAAAGATTAAATCTTTTTATTTAGATTTAATGAAGTGTACCAATTAAATGGTATTTAATTGGAATTGAATTTGAATTGATTTTTGGGTTTATCGTGAACGGTGTTTTAAATAACACTTGTTCTTTAACCCGATAATTAATTGAATGTGATTTTGGGTTGTCGTGAACGGTATCCTCAATAATATTGTTCTTAGACTCAAAGGAGTTAAGAAAATCAGAAACTAACTGGAGATTAGTTAAGCTGAATGGTTTCTTGGGTATTGATCTGATGTTGGTTTCGGCCTATGGGGTTAATACTTAGGGAATTGTTGACTTGCTAATTTACGGTTAAAGGCTGATGGAATGGAATGTGATTTTAGGTTTATAGTGAACCGTGTTTTGAATGACATTGGTTCTTTAACCCAAATAAAGACAGGATATGATTTCCGAAGTTAAACAATCATTAATATTGATTTTTGGGAAGATTAAAACCAAGTGGAGTTTTAATGAATTTTTAATTAGATTGAAATGATCGAGAATGGAGTATCACCAGTTTTGCTCCAGGCGATAGTTAAATCTTTAATTAGATTGGAACGTGAAATAGTAATTGAATTTACCGATAACACCGTGGTGTTAGATATGAAGTATGACCAGTTTTACTTTATGGGATGAATAGGTTGGGATTGGGAAATAAAATAAATGATTACTTCAGTGTGGTTCGCTAATCCCGACTAATTTGAATTGATATTCAAAAGAAGATTAAACAATAAATTTAAAGAATTTATCTTTGATAAAATTAATGGGAACCTTTCCCAAAGTATAAGAATATTCTGAATTGGAATGAGGCGTATGTTGTGTTTGTGTAACACTTGTTTATTATATACGCGAGTTATTCAGAAAGTCCGGGTTTATCCCATTCTGAATAACTGATTCGACGATGTGTCGAGGATGAAGACGGTGGTCGAAGATCGGAGGTCTTCACATCATTTGGGTGATTACTGATGATCTTGATTGGGCTGTACACCCAAGAGGAGGGAATCAGTTGGTGATCGTCCAGACGTACTTGGAGATCGATGGATATGCGAGGTACAAGGTGCCTCCGGTTTCGTTCAGACCCAGAACGAACTTGTAAATGGACTGTGTGTCTGACATTGGATTTTATTCTGTGTGATTTATTTCTATTAAATATATATCTGTTTGGCGGCGGAGAATTTATTCTCTTGCTTAACGCCCTTCTCTGAGACGTACGAGCTTAGAGGTTATATATTGATGGATATCAATCGCATGGAGTGAATTGCCTGTGTGACATGCCTAAGTGGAAAATGATCAAGGCTTTTGTTGAAAAACAAAGTCTTGTGGTTGATGATCAAAGCACCGTCTGTGTGGCATAGCTTTGTGTATAACGTGAATTCGCGAGCCTCACACCTCGGTATGAGTCTAAAACGGGAGACGGACCGCTGGGAGAGCACGACGTTTCTTTCTAGCTAGGGTGGTGTCAGTGACCTACCAGCCCTGACATTTATATTATTTTCACCTGTGTGGTTGTTGCTGTTGCGAGGCGCCTGGGATATATCGGTGACTATGTGGAGCCGATGGAGTCATTAGGCTCACTTATGCCCCCAAAGGGCGGGGAAACGCAGTGTTTAGGCATTTTAATCCACATTGGTGGACCGGCCCTGACGATCCAAGGGACGATGCGTTCTGTTCCTGAGACTCGGGCTAGACAGTCTCGAATTCGATAGAAGACGATCCCTTGCCTCGGTTCACAGACGGAAATCCAACTTCCAATACGTGACTTTGCAGTTTTGATTGTAGAGCCTAGTATGGCGACATAGTGGTATGGGGCACTTATGCCGTCTATGATTGATACTTATGATTGGAATTGTTTTGACACTATACACTTATAGTAATAATAAAAGATGAAATTTAGCGTATCAAGCATTCTTTGGCTATTATAAGGTAAAACCCTATCCTCCGGCTTGTGTTGCATTGTGTGACGGGACCTGGGTCATATAATAGCTTCATTGTTCTTTATTTTAGCATTGCGCTGTTGTATTATGCACTGGTATTCTTGGGAGGAAATCCGTTCCGTGTTATACGGCATGGTCCCTTGATTTGCCTAACTTTAAAATAAAGATTAATAACTGTTTTAGTTCTCACACCAGTCACATGACTGACCTGGAGTTTATTGTTTTAACCTAAACTCTGGGTGCCCCTATTTTCCACATGGGCAGCTAGTAGTTTTGGTTTTGCAGATTTATATTCATAGGATCCTGGTTTACAGCGGGAACGATACTCGGAAAGCTCTGTATCCGTGTATTTATTTCAGTTGTGCTTTGTATTATTTTTCCGTTGCGATGTATTTAAATGTAATTCATATCTCTGATATTTCTCTGATGTATAATATTTATTCATACTCTGTATATTCTTGTATTCTGATGGAATTGTTGTAATAAGCAATGAAATGTTCTTCTGTTTGCATTCCAATTTGTCGTGTTCTCAAAACAACCAGGGGTTTCGAACGGTCTTGGTCGGCTTAGCGATCGATTCGGATCGAGCGAAATTCCTTATCGTTACACTCTCCGTCAATATTCAGTTTCAAATATCGATGTTGAAATCGATTCTTACTTCTCTATATAAGTCCTGACTTACATATTCTATTTATCCAATGATAAATATTTTATTTAATTTATAAAATATTATTTATAAAATTATCTTCTCCGCTTATCTGTTAAAATAGATTTCTATTTAAAATCTACTTTAAATTCATATTCTGTTATACCCATGTGCGAAGCACAGGTCTAAACTTTCCTAGTGTAAAATTCTATTCATTTACCAAATATTTCTTTATATGACATTCTTTTCATTTCCCAATAAATCACTTTTATAACTCTATTAATTTTCTACATAAATATTTCCTTTTTATAACTCTATTTATTTTTCTTAATAAATATTTCCTTTTTATAACCCTATTTATTTTTCTAAATAAATATTTCCTTTTTAATTCTATTTGTAAATGTTTTACAAATATTTCTTTTTCTATTTGTTTCACAAACATTTTCCTTTATATTTGGTTTACAAATATTTTCCTTTATATTTGGTTTACAAATATTTTCCTTTTCAAAACCCTTTCGATTTTATAACTGTTTTCTTTAAAAAAAATCCTTTTTCTTTTATATATAAAATCCATTGATTTTATATAAATAATTTATTTTCAAAATACACTTTGAAAATCCCCTTTTCTAAATCCCAGTATTTCTTACGGTATTTAAAATACCCAAATAACAATGATCGATATCATTCAACACACGTAATCCACACAGATTATATATCACATCATATATTACAATATATGAAAAACAGTAAAATAAATGTTGAGGAATCTAGTTGGATTCCTCACACCTGTTTCCCTGCATCCACCGATGTTAAACAATATAATTAACATCCATTTCATTTCACTATGAAATATTCTGCTAAATAGAATCAATTTATATATATATATATATTTATATATTTATATATATAACAAGATCTATAATTCCAAATAATTACTTAGTAGTTCAACTAAACAGTCAACACACAGAATCAATCATCATTTTATCAGTTCTAAATATACTTTATAAAAATATAACTGTTCAGAGTTGGTGAGTTTTACTCACATTGGATGATCATCATTAATAATGATTTACGGTCGTTGATTCGGACCAAACAATATACTTTGTCGTAAATTGAGACGAGCTCCAATCCATTCCAAAACAGATTCCAGATGTTGTCCTCGTTCATACGATCCTATCGGATCTTGGTTTGCTGAATTTCGATAACGTATGTGATAGTTATCACATTTACAATTTTGAACAAATTTAAATAAAACAAAAAACTTGAATTCTATATTTACTTTGGGCTTTAACCTTTCTATTATGTTCGGCCCATCACCCAAACGTACCCTCTCCTAAAGTCTTCTTCCCCAAACAAGAAAATCCACTCCCTCCTTACCTGTACAAAACCCGTTGACCCTATTTTGACCCTTCCCTGACATCACCTCGGCCACCAAATGGTGCCGTCGACTTCACCTTTCGACTTCACCTTAGCATTCCCCAAGTCGATCTCCACTTGCTCGACCCCAGCACAACAAACTCGACGACCCTCTTCGCCACGACCTGCTGCTTCTACCTCGCTTCCAGGGAATGTTGACCATCCAAAACAGCGTCGACCCCTACCAAACTCCCTCCCCTGATGCGCCTCCTCACCAAGAACTTCACTGCACCACCGAAATCACCTCCGTCGTCTCTGCTGACCCAAAGTCACTGCCCTAGCTTGTCGTGCCAAAGTAACGATGCCCTGTAAAATGCATCATACCCAAAACGAAGACCACCCATGTGAAGTTGTCGAGCATTGGAGTTCAATGAATCCAAAACCAAAGAATTTCATTGAGTATTTCAATGGATTTAATTACTTGAAGATTAAAATGAAGTGGCGGCTACCTTTATTTCTAAGTACAGAAGATAGAAAAATAACTAGGTCTTAAGGAAGGATGCTTAGTATTTATAGAGATCTGATTTTGGATTCTTGGAAGAGAATTCTCCACGTTTCTTGTTTGGCTGAGAGGAATGATCGGCTGAGAAGAAAGGAACGTGGCCTTCCATTTGATCGAAGAAATGAAGTCTAGGGTTAGGATATTTGTTTTACATTTGAGAGTACCCGATTATGCGAAACTTTGTTGGTTTATGGACTGATATGAAAATATGCTTAAATCGAGTAATGTGCCGTGATCCCAAAAATATAAAAATATCTGTAGGGTAAAACTCATATTGTGAAACCACAAAATATTGATATAGGGTGCAAAATACTCCAAATAAAAAGTTGTGTATTTAATTAATTAAAAATTACAATAAAATTCTAAAAATTAAATTATCACTACGTCTCAAAGGGCTTGTCTATATTCGAGCCTATATTTAATTATAATTAAATATATCATTATGGTTGATAACGATTCCATAACGACTATTCGAAAACTTGATTTGGACACAACTCACAATCTACACGACAAAATCCTAATTTTTCTCTTTCATTATAAAAATATACTTCACCAGCTCTGAACGTTTCTTTTTTCATAGAAATTCGATTTAAAACGGACCATGTACATTCAGTTGAAGTTCAAATCGCCAAATAGCGAACTGCCGCGCCATTTGGAGCTCGATTATAATTATAATATAAATTATACATTCAATTGTCGTTCAAATAATACATTCGTTATTCTAATTCAAATTTTAAACTGAATCATATATTTTGAATTTCCCAATTCACACCATATTGCCATTTCAGCTAATTCTGATTACTTTAGAATTAAATATATTATTCTATTATTATACTAATTAAATATTCAATATTATTTAATTAAACAACCATTTAAATTACTAAACCATTATTTTAAATAATTAAATTAATTAATTATTCGACCATAAAATACGGGTCGTTACATTCTTCCCCACTTAAAATAATTTCGTCCTCGAAATTGCTAAGGTAGAAAACTAACCCTATTAACTGGTTAAAAATTATTTGTTTACTTCTTATTCCATTTCAATTGAACCTATTAATTTAAATTGAAATATTCATTAATTCTTATCAACGAAAATTTTCAAAAATCCTAAAAATTTTCTAACACCTTAACATTTCGAAAAATTTCGCCAGTACCTCCTTTGTACTGGTCGATCGGTACAACTACAACTCGCCTCTCTGGGCCTTCTCCATCCCAAAAGAAAATCAAATAGCCAAGCGGCTTGCAAATTCGTTTAAAATAATATATTCTTTATTGTAATTCAAATTTTAAACTGAATCATATATTTTGAATTTCTAATTCACACCATATTGCCATTTCAGCTAATTCTGATTATTTCAGAATTAAATATATTATTCTATTATTATATTAATTATATATTCAATATTATTTAACTAAACAACCATTTAAATTACTAAACTATTATTTTAAATAATTAAATTAATTAATTATTCGATCGTAAAATATGGGTCGTTACAAAAACAATGTGGTCAAAGCAATAAGTATTATAGCATGTAGCAGTTGTGAATACAACATGGTCGAGCCATGTACAGGGATAGTGCAACTCAAGTTTGAAAGACATTTGTGCATGCAAACACATAGCTGTTTCAAAATAGCTCAAGTCAAGTAAACTACAAGCAAGTGGAAGTGTGGACATGTACACAAGATAATGTGTGAATAGAGAAGTTTTTTTTTTCAAGATCACATAACATATGGAGGTTCATTTTCAAGCATGGAAATCATGGGAATTTACATATCACACATGGTTTTAAATTCTACTAATTCGATGATGTGATTCTGAAAACATACTTGTCAGTGTTTAACAAAACCAGAAAAGTCAAGTGCAATCAGGAAATGAGCTAGTTCATCGCAAGGCATGAAATCAACAAATATCAATGTGAATTAAAGGAATATGCTTTCCTGAAATTCAGCAATCAGATGTGCTGGAAAAATGTTTAAGGCAAGAGTTTGATTGATTTCAAATATTTAGAAATTCTTTTTTTTTTTGGCAAGAAAAATCTCGCAGGCAACAAGCAAGTTATTTCAGGAAACAAACAATTTTTTTTGATCAATTCTTTCTCCAAAATTCACGGCATATTTTTCAAGGGACAGCAAAGAATTTTTCCAAGTTTTGAATCAATCAGAATTTCATTTAAGGCAACATTTCAATTCAAATCAAGAAAACAGAAAGAACGAAATTGCGCAAGGGATTGTTTTTGTCCAGACTCAACACAATAAATCCCGGCATTTTATGGTGCTATCAAAAGAGGAAAATCAAGCCAATTCAGATCCAAATCATATGTGGAAATCAGAGATGTTATAGGAATTCTAATTCCTATATAAACAACACAATTTATCACTGGCATAAGGATCGAAAACCAAGCAACAAAACCCTAAAGCATATCAAAGAAAATCATTTCTCAAACTTACATTTTTTCGATCGCCAGAAGCTCAAATTGCTAGCCATCTAAGAATCAAAGAATCGAGCATCAGAGAATCAATCTCCTCAAGCAATTTAAGTAGCTATTTGGAGCATCAGTGAGTTCCCTAGTTCTTGAAGCCACCATTTTATTTTCCAGAGACAAGAGATCGGGTGCTAACAAAGAAAAGAAAATGGGCTGGCCATTTTTCTATCGAAGGGCTTTAAGGGATTTATTTTTTTAAATAGTGTTTTTCTAATTTTCTTTTGTTTTTAAGTATTGTTTTATTTTCATTTGTAAACCGTCTAATCAGTTTCTGGGTCTGTAAAATCTAGGTTTACTGGTTATGGAGCTGTAATCAGGGAAATCTGATCTAGGGGATTAGATCAGTCTAGGGTTTTGAGCGTAGGGTTAGAATAGGAGCAAGGGGTTAGCGAGTTTACATGGTCTTGTAAGCGGGATATGTTCTTTACCTAGTATAAACCTTAGGAATGCTGCAGTAGGCAGGATTTTGCCGAATCTGGGTATATCTTATGTCAATTACTTTTCTGCATTTATTTTATGTTGCATTCTGTGATCTGATTATTATTTGAATAAACCCTATTCACCCCCTCCCCCTATAGGGTTAATCTAGATCCAACAAAGCGACCCAAATTACTTGACTATTCTGCGAGATAAATCACAATGAGTATTGTTAATGTCACTCCAAAAACGGTTATGGGGGCCATATTTTATTTTCACTCCACTAAAATGGTAATCTTTACAGGGGGAGGCGGGGTCAAACACAACGTAAAAATAAACTGAACATCTCAATTTTACCATCGATCATTTGCAAAAGAAAAAAAAAACGCACGGTAAAAACAATAATTTACCGAAACGCTAATTTTCATGTAGCCCTTTTGTAACGTCCCACGTCCATTAATGTCACTCTCAAAGGGAATGAATTAACTTTTATGGAGTATTATTGGTGTATAGAACAGAATATAACAAGACAGATACATATATTGGTACTTGAAAAAATAAAAAAACTTTTATTGCAGCGGAGAAATAGTTTGGTTACAACAACATCAAAAACCAACAATTAAACCAAGTACACTTAAATATCCATCTTGATAAATTATTTTCTGAGTATATAAAGTAAAAAAGCATAACCCCAACATAAGTAGCCATAAAAGAGATAAGCTGAACTTTACTTTCAACAATCCAAGCACTTCCAAAGAGAGAGAAAGATCCAAATCAAGCTCTACTAGCACTCCTACCCTGAGAACCGGGGGGGAAGGAAGAAAAGAGGCGAAAACAAAGGGAGTCAGACATAAAGTCTGGCGAGTCCAATAACTTTAACAATATAATTATTAAAGTAATTAGGATAAGTCATAAACTGGTAAAACAAGGAATGACTGTGAAACAATTGGGCATGACAAAGCAAACAAGAAGAATATGATAACGTTAATTGTGCCTCCAACGCTATAGGATAATTACTACACTGCACCATTACTAGTCACCCTAAAAGTTGATCCCGCCTACTGAACATAATAATCATAATGGTAGTTTTGTGTACCCCTGGTTGTCTTCATAGGTGTCGCCTGCCACTATCTCCACTAGTTGTACACACTACCCACATGCGATCGGCTCGCTAACTCGTAGATACCCGTGCTGATCCCACAGTGGGGTGTATCACTCCCCAAAGTGGCAACCCGATACTACTAAAGATGGACGGCTTATATCTACACGATGCAACAATGTCTTATCTACCAGCCCGGGCCCACGCACGCACATGACCCCATTGGACTTGCATTGCCACCGTTAACCCGTTTTGACCTCTTACAATCAAACCCAGTAAGTGTGTCCCGTCCTCGATCTAACATGAGCTCATAAAGATACTTAATGGGTTACTGGTTTGAAAAGGGCCCCCATACTTGACACAAGCTTTCCACCTATGTTTGGTCCCCACTAAGATTTCCCACTTAACCCCTTCTTATTCATGTCCTCTTACATGTTTCAATTTGGTTAGTGTTTCTAATCGTATTTCACATGTCACCCGTGTCACCCACTTAACCCCCATGTCCCACCATATGTTTATCTTGGTTAAGTGTTACTTAATTCATTATAACCGTAACCTTGTAAGACCTCCCACATTAGACTACCCTTTGCGGTTGCTGGATTTTCCGAGCGGGTCCGGGCAGTCTTATACCGCAAACGAGTCTAACCTCGTGTCTTTACAATTGTTACGCATTTAATTTATGCCTTCGACCTCTCACATTAGACTACCGTTTGTGGTTGTTGGATTTGCCGGGCGGGTCCGGGCAGCCTTATACCCCAAACGAGTCTAACCTCGTGTCTTAGGCGTTTATTATTACACATAATTATTTCACCCCAATATGAATTAATTATCCCTATTCAAATTGTCAATAGTTTCCAAATTAAACTATGTCCATAATTGTCACCTAAATTATGTCCATACTTAGTGTCTCAAATTAATTATATGCCTCTAAAGCCATTTTATGCCAATTCACAATATGTATTATTTAATATTTTCGCATTATCCCCACGTCGTTCATACGTTTAACATGAAATATGTTAGACTCGCAAATAGTCTAACTCATAAAAAGAAAAGCAACATCACAACTTGCATAAGACATAAAACAGATCTAACTTGCGAATAAGAATTATAACATAAGTTTGCATAGCCAATAACTGCATAGGCAATGGACATATAGAACATAAATTTGCATAAACTACCATGGATGTAAATACAGATCTAAACATGAAATTGTGAACTTGCATATATGAACATGGTTTCACCTGAACTTGCATATGTGAATAGGGTTTTCACCTAAACTTGCATATGTGGAATATGGTTTTCACCTAAACTTGCATATATGGATATAGTTTTCACCCAAACTTGCATATGGATTCCTACAAACTTGCATATGAATTTAAACATGTAAACTAATATCACATGTTCTGCATATAAACTAGCATATGTATATACTTGATTCACATATAAACTTGTGTATAATTCGCATACAGACTTGCATAAGATTTACATACAAACTAAAATATGTAAAAACAGACTTGCATAAGATTCACATACAAACTAGCAATATGATTTACAACCCAACCTTGCATATAAACTGATGTCATAAAATGAATCAAGTTAAATATATGTGATTGGACATATGAAATAGATCTACTAACATAGGTCAACAAAACTGTCATATGTTCACAAACAGACGATAACAAAATTAAGTAACGTCACATGATTCAACAGACATTTTCTCATATTCCCAATTATAACTCATCATAATTAATTTATTAATTATTTTGTGAAAGGAATTATACTCACAAAGATAGGTTAGAGAAGAGAATAATTCGTTCATCGTTTCGTATTAGAATTCTGACTTGCAATTCCTAAGCTTTAGGAAGAAGAACTATTCTAGCAGCAGCATGGAGGCCAAGAGATTACTTTAGTTTAAGTTTAGAGCTTGAGTCTATGCGTGCTTATATAGAAGTTTAAATCAATAGAAGCCGTTAGATTATCATATGAGCAATCATAATCGTCCAGGCTAGATAGAGTTATCCAGAATTGCCACCTATGCCCTAGTGACTCAGCAACAGGTCAGAAAAGACTCAGCCACAAGTCAGGATCATTTCATTTCAGATCTGCCCCGGGGGTAGGTCGACCTGTATAGGGGAGGTCGACCCCCTGGTCGACCTGGCCTAGGACGGGAGAAATCCCGCCCAGCCCGCTTCCTCGTTTGAATTTTCAATTTTAATCTGAACTGTTTTTAATTTATTTAAATTACTAAAACTTCTGAGGGCCATAACTTTCTCATATGAAGTACGATTACGAAAAATTGGACTCTATTCCAAGCAGAATTTCGAGACGAACGCAATGGCGTAACCCGTTTCCCTTAATTCTCACTTTAACCATTAAGCATTCTTAAATTCGTTCTTTTAATAATCACAGAAAATTCAGGATGTTACATTCTCCCCTCCCTAAAGGATTTCGCCCCCGAAATCTCCAAGTTAAGGAGAATGTATATCCTAACATCCAATCATCCATCTACTCAAACATCAAACATAGGCATCCATTATCCTTACAAGATTTCTAATGTTGTATGAACATATGCAAAAAGTGTGTACACATGTTCCTTATCCAATGCAAAATTAGGCGGTCCACTGATTCAGTTGACCTCCTTAATGCAAATCATGATAGTGTCATGCGTCCATTATGTATGCGAAAGAATCCTAATGATACATATTACTTCTACATGTGTGCACAACCATTCATCAAAATGCAGCATCCATATGATAACACAACCATTATACATCCATTAATTTAAATATGCACACATATTTATATGCAATATGAAAGTGATTGAGCCGATCTAGTGCCTAATGTGTGTGTACATGCATACACGAGCAACCATTAGCAACCACTTCCAATCACTCGCAACCATCAATCATAACATGTTTCAAATACATGTTTACATCCATTGGTTTCTACCTAAGGATAAAGAATAGGACCGAGGAGATATACTTAAAAGATAGATATAAGCATGAATAAACTTATGGAAAAAGAGATCAACGAGGTACCCACAAAAAGAAAAGGGTAGGCTGCGTGTATTTCCTCTCAGTTTCCCAAGTCGTGTCTTCTTCAGCGTCACTCTATTGAACTTTAACAAGCTTGACTTCACGGTTGCGTAGCTTTTTGACTTCCGTACCCAAGATACGAGTTGGAACTCTTCTCACAGTCGCTTCTCGTTCCACTTCTACTTCCCCTAGTATACTTGGCTCGACAACTTCCACAGACTCATGTAAGCACTTTCGTAGTTGAGAAACATGAAAAACGTTATGAACTCCAGCCAATCTTTCGGGTAACTCTACTATGTAAGCTATCGTCCCAATCCTTTCAATGATAGGAAATGGTACTACAAATCTTGATGCTAGCTTTCCTACGAACCCAAAGCGAATGGCATTCCTCAAAGGAGATACTTTAAGGGACACCCTATCTCCAACCTCAAACTCAAGGTCGGTCCTTCTTTTGTTTGCGTAGGACTTCTGTCTATCTTGTGCAGCCTTCATCCGTCTTCTTATCAAGCCCACCTTTTCTGAGGTTTCTCTAATCATGTCTAGCCCAAGTACGAGCTTGTCTGTAGACTCCCACCAACAAGTTGGTGATCGGCATGGTCTTCCATATAAAGCTTCGAAGGGTGCCATGCCTATGGTGGCTTGGTAGCTATTGTTGTAAGCGAATTCCACCAAAGGAAGACGATCCTCCAATGTTCCTTCAAAGTCAAGAATGCACAATCTCAAGAGGTCTTCCAATACTCTGTTCACCCTTTCCGTCTGACCATCGGTTTGGGGGTGATAGGTCATGCTTAAGCATAATTGTGTGCCTACTGCCTCTTGCAAACTCTTCCAAAATTCGCTCGTAAAGATAGGATCTCGATCACTTACTATGCTGGGGGGTATCCCATGGAGTCGAACTATCTCTTTAAGATAAATGGATGCTAGGGACGAGGCAGTCCTTCTACTCTTAATAGGTATAAAGTGAGCGCTTTTAGTGAGCCTGTCCACTATTACCCAAATACCGGTATTCCCCCTTCTTGACCTAGGTAGCCCATCAACAAAGTCCATCGAAATGCTATCCCACTTCCAATGTGGGACCTCTAGAGGATGAAGCAGACCACCAGGCTTCTTCTGCTCCGCTTTGACTTGCCGGCATATCAAGCACTTAGCGACGAACTCAGCTACATCCCTCTTCATGCCATTCTAAAAGAAAGCCCTTTTTATATCCTTATACATCTTGTCTCCGCCTGGGTGTATGGTCAGCTTAGAATGGGGTGCTTCTTCAAGAACCGTCTTCACTAAATCCCTTACTTGTGGGACGCATAGCCTTCCATCCCGTCTCAACCAACCCTTATCATCGATGGAGTATCCACTGAGGTGACTAGAAGTCTCACTCCTAGCTAGCTTATCCATCATATCAACTAGCTGAGGGTCTTCTCGTTGCGCGGTTCCGATTGAGTCCAAAAGAGTAGGACGCACCTCTAGCGATGCTAACAGACCAGGTACAATTTTAGGGGAGGGTCTAAAGTTAAAGTTTTCTATGTACTCCAAGCTTTGCCTTCCTATAAAGAGAGGACTCAAGGTCAGCTTCTTTCTACTCAAGACGTCTGCTACCACATTGCCCTAGCCAAGGGTATAGGAAATCTCAAAATCGTATGAGGCCAGAAATTCCATCCACCTCCATTGTCTTAAGTTAAGATCTTTCTGTGGGAAAATGTATTTTAATGATTTATGGTCAGTAAATAATTCAAACCTTTTGCCTAGTAGGTAATGATGCCATGACTTTAGAGCGAAAACAATGGCAACTGGCTCCAAATCATGATTTGGGTAGTTCTTCTCATGTACCTTCAATTGCCTTCCCCCATAACAAACTACCATGCCTTCTTGCATCAAGACAGCGCCCAACCCTGTACCGCATGCGTTTGTGTATACGGTAAACATTTTGCTCCCATCAGGCAATGTTAGAACTGGGGCTGTTGTTAGAGCCCTTTTCAAACGTTGGAACGCAATATCGCAATCCAAATCCCAAGCGAAAGTTAGGTTCTTCTTTGTCAATCTTGTGAGTGGGACTGAGATTTTTGCAAAGTCTTTAATGAACTTTTGGTAAAAGCCCACTAGCCCGAGAAAGCTTCGGACTTCGGTTGAATTCGGTGGAACCTTCCAATCTTGCACCGCAACTACTTTTGCGGGGTCCACAGCTAACCCCTCTTTGGACACCATATGTCCAAGAAACCTCCCTTTTTCTATCCAGAAATGGCATTTGGAGAATTTGGCTTTCAGCTGATGTGCACGAAGAGTATCCATGACTTCCCTTAAGTGCAAAGCATGCTCTTCTTCATTCTTCGAGAAAATCAAAATGTTGTCTACGAAGACCACCACAAACTTATTAAGGAACTCCCTGAACACCCTGCTCATCAAGTCAACGAAGTAAGCAGGTGCGTTTGTCAAGCCGAAAGGCTTGACAAGCCATTCGAAGAAACCATCCGGGGTTCTGAACGCGGTCTTATCAATGTTGTCTTCAGCCACTCTTAGCTGATGAAACCCGGTAGCCAGATCTAGTTAGGAGAAAACCGACGCACCTACAAGTTGTCTATTCTTGGAAGTGGGTGCCTATTTTTCTTGGTCAGCTTGTTTAGCTCCCTATAATCAACGCATAGGCGAAGTGAACCATCCGCTTTGGTTGCGAATACTACTGGAGCACCCTATTCAGAAATACTCCGCCTTATAAACCCTTTTTCGAGCAACTTTTTGACTTGCTTGCTGAGCTCTTTTCTCTTTCTTGGAGCCATGTGTCTAACGGGTAGAGCTACGGGTTTTGCATTATCAACAAGGTAAATGCGGAAGTCTATCTCCCGCTTCGGAGGTAAGCCCTTCACATCTTTAAATACATCTGAGTAATCACAGACTACTCTAATCGATTGTAAGTTTTCAACAAATGCACCAAGAGATTCTAGGTAGCTAAGCATAACAGAATGTATGGGATTACAAGAGATTTCGAGAGTGTTACCGGGGCAAGTCATAAGTCTAACCACTCTCTTTTCACAATCGAGGATGGCACCATTACTGGATAACTAATCCATGCCTAGAATCAACCCATAGCCCGTGAAGCCAAGAACGAAGGCATTGCATTTAAACCAATGCTCAAGATAGACACTCTCAAATCCCGACAAATCATTGAAAGATGAGCTGAACCACCAATAGGATTTGAGACTACTATGGGAACCGTAACTAGACTAGTATTTAGATGCAGTGTTTCAACTAACGAAGCAGATACAAACGAGTGTGAAGCGCTAGAATCAAAAAAAGTACGAACAGGATGATCAAACAGAAAAACCAAACTTTCAACAGAAATGTTTCTACCTCTCTCCTGTCCTGGTGCCATGAGAGCATGAACCTGCCCTATTGCCTGCCCTGGTGCCATGAGAGCCTAAACCTGCCCTCTAGAAGTAGACCCTGCCCTCTGCCCTTGCTCTTGTCTTCTCGGGCAGTCTTTAATCAGATGTCCTGCCTCACCACAGTTGAAACAAACAGTCTTCTTCTTCTTCCTACAGTCCTTGCTCAGATGGCCTGGTGTTCCACAATTAAAGCACATTTTCTTTCCTTTGTTATTGTTCTCCTTACCACATTTCTTAGGTTGCTGCTGTGACTTCTTTTGATCCCCTTTCTTTTTCGGTGCCTTATTAGCATTAGCGCCTTTCTCCTCTTCATGCATAAGCGTCATGTCAACCAGTTTCTCAAAGGTAGCCCACATAGGAATGTGGGTCATAGCCAACCCATGTAGCGGCCCGTTCAAACCTTTAACGAATCTCAGGGCCTTCTTTTCAGGTGTGTTCACCAAGTCTAAGCCAAATCTAGCCAACTGACTGAAATTGTTGACGTACAACTTTACTGATAAATTCCCCTGCTTCAATGCCAAGAACCTTTCCATGTATAAATTCTCTTCTGCTCGTGCGAGAAATTTCATCTCGAATCTATGTCTGAAATCCATCCATGTCTCCACCGGACGCTCTCCATTCGTGACCTCCTACCAAACGAGGCTTCGTCCTTCATCAACCAAGCAGCTAATTGGACCTTCCTTCCATCTACTATCTTGAAGATACCAAACAAATCTTCCACCTCCTTAAGCCAATTTCGAGCTTCAACAAACGTCTCTGACCCGTGAAATGGTTTCCCGCCCATCGCTCGAAAGTCTTTGCATATCTTCGAAAAAGTATCAACGCGGAGAGGGGGAGGAGGAGGAGCGGTGGCAGCTAGGGGAGGAGGAATGTCTGTTGGGCCTACGGTGGTGGCCCTAGCCTCCAGATACCTTCTGAAACAGGTTGGTATCGGTATTCCCTCGGGTATCTCGGGTAACCCAGACATGCTGAAAAGAAAAAGGAAGAGATTCAAAATGGAGAATCGAAGGAAAGATATATGGCTCTTGGGGGTTATGTTTTTAAAACAAACTTTTCTCTTGAAAATAATCTCCTTAAAACATATTTTTGAAAGTATTTCTTTATAAAATGCTTTTGAAAAAAAAAACAATTTTTCAAAATCTCTTATCTGTTCTGTTAACCTTCAGCTCTGGTACCACGTGTAACACCCCACGTCCATTAATGTCACTCTCAAAGGGAATGCATTAACTTTCATGGAGTATTATTGGTGTATAGAACAGAATATAACATGACAGATACATATATTGGTACTTGAAAAATTAAAACAACTTTTATTGCAGCGGAGAAATAGTTTGGTTACAACAACATCAAAAACCAACAATAAAACCAAGTACACTTAATATCCATCTTGACAAATTATTTTCTGAGTATATAAAGTAAAAAAGCATAACCCCAACATAAGTAGCCATAAAAGAGACAAGCTGAACTTTACTTTCAGCAATCCAATACCACTAAAGATGCTCGGCTTATATCTACATGACAATGTCTTACCTACCAGCCCGGGCCCACGCACGCACATGACCCGACTTGTGTTGCCACCATTAACCCGTTTTGACCTCTTATAATCAAACCTAGTAAGCGTGTCCCGTCCTCGATCTAACTCGAGCTTACAAAGCTACTTAATGGGTTAGTGGTTTGAAAAGGTCCCCCATACTTGACACAAGCTTTCTACCTATGCTTTCTCCCCACTAAGATTTCCCACTTAACCCCTTCTTATTCATGTCCTCTTACATGTTTCAATTTGGTTAAGTGTTTCTAATCATATTTCACATGTCACCCATGTCACCCACTTAACCCCCATGTCCCACCACATGTTTATCTTGGTTAAGTGTTACTTAATTCATTATAACCGTAATCTTGTAAGACCTTCCACATTAGACTACCATTTGCGGTTGCTGGATTTGTCGGGTGGGTCCGGGCAGTCTTATACCGCAAACGAGTCTAACCTCGTGTCTTTACAATTGTTACGCATTTAATTTATGCCTTCGACCTCTCACATTAGACTACCGTTTGTGGTTGCTGGATTTGCCGGGCAGGTCCGCGAAGTCTTATACCACGTCTCAGGCGTTTATTATTACACATAATTATTTCACCCCAATATGAATTAATTATCCCTATTCAAATTGTCAATAGTTTCCAAATTAAACTATGTCCATAATTCACCTAAATTATGTCCATACTTTTCAGGTATAAAAATCATACCAATTAGTGTCTCAAATTAATAATATGCCTTTAAAGCCATTTTATGCAAATTTACAATATGTATTATTTAATATTTTCCCATTATCCCCACGTTGTTCGTACGTTTAACATGAAATATGTAACACCCCACCTCCACTAGGGTCACTCACAAAGGGAATGCACTAGTTTTGGTGGAGTATTATCTAGGTAAACATGCACAGAGATATCACAAGGCAGAACATAAATAAAGCAGCGGTAGAAATTAAAAACCAACTTTTTATTATTTTCCAGAAAAGAGTCAAAAGCTCATATATCCAAGATACAAATTATTCCATTACATCAAGTTCATAATAAAGAAGCATAAACTTAAAACAAAAGTAAAGTATTCCCCATAAATAGCATAAGCAACCATAGCATAGCCCAAGACCAAACCGTACATGAGCTGTCAGAAAGCAAGCTAATCCAAGCTAAGAGCTGGTTATTCCTCCCTGAGAACCTGGGCGGAAGAAACGAAAGAAAAAGAGGCAAAAGAAAAAGGGTCAGTCATAAAGACTGGTACGCCCTAGTGACTTTCCGTATGAAAACTAGTAAAGGTAACATGACATGTGAAAACTGGAATTAAACATAAGGATGATAACAGAACTAGTAGGATAATTAAGATAACAAGATAAGCAAAGTCTGGCATCGCATATTCAAGGTTCACTGCACCAACTGTACTAGTATTCTAACCCATGTCAAGTATTAACCATGAAATGATCCCTTAGCCCAGTGTCATGAACTGACCCATTACGGGGTCCTCCGGTACGATCTATTAATCGATCGGCTCCCTACAAGTCCTAGCTCGTCATGTGTCTGTGTCATACGGCCCTATCCTGAAATGTAGTTACCTGTGCTAGGTCCACCATAGGGTGTATCAAGTCCTATGGTGCCAACCACCGACACGAATCAAGCACGCACAGTGTAAATCTACGGGTACCCAATGCCTACTTTTTCAACTCCGGGCTACATGCACGACCATAGCCCGCCTGATCCTACAATGGCGCACCTACTCAGCCGTCGTTCTGGTCGCTTACAATCAGCCCAGTAATCGTGCCCCACCTTGCCTAGTCCCAGGGTATCGTGATACATCTAAGTGGGTTACTGCTGAAAAGGACCGCGTAACTAGCGTTTCTAATGGGTTAAGTGTTGTCATTCAAATTTGTGACTTAACCCTATCCAGATCATGTATCAAGTTGGTTAAGTGTGTTCAAGCAGTTCATGACTTAACCCTATCAAATCATCGTGTCAAGTTGGTTAAGTATATTCAAGTGGTTCATGAATTAACCCTATCATATGGCATTAATTCTTTAGTGCACGCCAACCTCTCACATTAGACTAACTGTTGTGGTTACTGGATTTGTCGGGCGGTTCCGGGCAGATTTACACCACAACATAGTCTAACCTCGGGTTTTTACGTGCAATATGACCAACTATCCACATTGGATCCTATTGTTTGCAGCCACTGGATTTGTCGGGCGGTTCCGGGCAGATTTACACTGCAAACTCAACCCAACCTTGAGTTGGCCATTTTCAAGTTTATCTAACTGTCATGCCCACGTTCAAGTTTTCATGTCTAGATTCATGTCAAGTTTTCTGGTCATGTTTCATGTCAAATAGTGTCAAGTTCATGTCCATATTCAGGTTCAAGTCATAACAACGTTCATGTTTAAGTTTAAAGCTAATTTATGTTTTACCTAGTCTACCCAAATCGTATTCCCATCGCACGTAAGTTCGAATCGATATTAATAAATCTAATAGGGAATAACATAAAATGGAACGGGTATAATGTGGCAAAAGTGATTACTAGCATAGCATGATATGACTTGAAATAAAAGATTAAAACATTACTGGCATATGAAATATTGGCCTCAAACATAAAGATTCCAAATCTAGCAAGATAAGGTACTAGTCAAAATAACAGTTGTCACAAGGTGATAGTATAGTCATGGTAACAACTGTCATAAGGTGATAGTATAGTCATGATACGACTATCATAAGGTGATAGTATAGTCATGGTAACGATTGACATAAGGTGATAGTCATAAATTTGTGACTAATAGAAGGTTCAACATGATAATATGAGGGGTTTTTCTTTTTGATTTACAACATGAATAGGCCCCAAATCAATGTCATAGTAATATCCAAGAGTCAAGATCCAAGATGAACGAGAATGAATGTAAACAGTCATCGTACATAGGTCCAATTTCAATTTACATCATATTCATATTACATCTACAGTTTAAATCTGAAAATAACTGGGGCTTCCAGATCGTGGTTCGAGAATTAGAAAAAGAGAGTCGCTGTTGAATATGCTTAGTCAAGTCCTAATAGAAGTCCCCAAATCAGCAATTCCCTTAACGCGGTCTCAACGTAGAAGAAGCAGTCCCTCTCTCAAGCTTTTCAACCAGAATTAGAGCAGCATAAAGTCAGAAAGAATTTTGTGTAGAGAGACTGGTGTTAGGGACTGTATTTATAGGGTCAGGTCAACGAATGTGGACATAAACGAGGCTAAATACATCAAAGTGAATCCAGCTTCAGAAATGGGCTCGGGCACCAGGTCGACCCCGAGGTCGACACTATGGTCGACCTGGTCCTGGGTAGGTCGACTACATAGTCGACCCCCAGGTCGACCTGGTCCTGGGTGGGAAATTTTGGAGGTTTGAAATTTGAATTTTGAATTCGAATTGAACTGTTTTTGAACTTGAACACTTCTGAAAACTTCGAATGGTCATAACTTGGTCATACAGACTCCGATTTTCGAAAACTTGGACTCGATTCCAAGCAGAATTTCGAGTCGAACGCAATGGCATAACCCATTTCCCTTGATTCTTATTTTAAAAATTAATTTTGCCTTGATTTATGGTTATTACACGTTATAAAAACACGGGTTGTTATATTCTCCCCCCTTAAAGGATTTCGTCCCCGAAATCTCTAAGTTAGGGAGGATGTGTCCTACCATCCATCATCTATCTACTCAAAGCATCATCCACAGGAAACCATTGTCCTTAAAAGATTTCTAGTGCTGTATGAACATATGCAGTAAGTGTGTGTATATGTACTTATCTAATGCAAAAGATCAGGCAGTTATCTAATGCAAAAGATCAGGCGGAGTACTCAAACCTCCTTAATGCAAAATATGTTAGTGTCATGAATCCAACATGTATGCAAATTCCTAGCATAGTTCATAATCTCTACATGAGTGCACAGACATTCATCCATATGCAACATCCAAGTGATAGCATAACAAGTTTCATCCATGTACAAGTATAAGCACTCATGCATATGCTACATGAAAATGTGAATGAGCCGATCTAGTGCCTAATGTGTGTCATGCATCCACTAGCAACCACTTGCAACCATTTGCAAACATCAACCATAACATGTTTCAATCACATGTTTACATCCATATGGTTCTACCTAAGGTTCTCAAGATAAGATTGAAAAGATAACAAGACAAACATAGATATTAGAAGCATGATACGAAAAGGTTTTCAAGTTTATAGGAAAAAGAGATCGAGAATGTACCCTAAAAAAGAAATGGGTAAAGCGCATGTATCTTCTCTTCGGTTTCCCAAGTTGTGTCTTCTTGGGTTTCACTCCACTGCACTTTCACTAGCTTGACTTCTCGATTCCTTAGCTTCTTAATCTCCGTTCCTAAGATACGAATCAGATCTCGCCTCAACGTCGCTTCTTTTTCCACTTCTACGTCTTCAAGGATGCTTGGCTCAACCACTTCGGCTGACTCATGCAAGCACTTCCGGAGATGCGAGACGTGAAAGACATTGTGTACTCCAGATAACTTCTTGGGTAAGTCTACCTTATAGGCCATTCGTCCAATCCTCTCAATGATAGGGAACGGTCCTACGAACCTTGGCGCTAGCTTTCCAACTGCCCCAAAACGAACTACATTGCGTAATGGAGAAACCTTTATAAAGACCATATCTCTGACTTTGAACTCTAGGTCTGTCCTTCTCTGGTCCGCATAAGATTTCTGTCTATCTTGGTCCATTTTCATCCGTCTTCGTATCAACTCAATCTTCCCATAAGTGTCCCTTATCATATCAGGGCCAAGTATAAGCATGTCCGTTGTCTCCCACCAACATGTTGGCGACTTGCACGGTCTTCCATACAGGGCTTCAAACGGTGCCATTCCGATGCTAGCTTGGTAACTATTGTTATATGCAAACTCCACGAGGGGAAGATGGTATTCCCAAGTACCACCAAAGTCAAGAATACATAGCCTTAGGAGATCTTCTAGTACCCTATTTACCCTTTCGGTTTGTCCATCCGTCTGTGGGTGATAGGCCGTGCTCAAGTTCAGTCGTGTTCCCATTGCTTCTTGCAGACTATTCCAGAACTGGCTAGTGAAAATCGGGTCACAATCACTAACTATACTAGAAGGAACTCCATGCAATCGTACTATCTCTCGAAGGTAAATGGACGCTAGCCCTGATGCGGTCCTGTTGCTCTTCACCGGAATGAAGTGGGCACTTTTCGTGAGTCTATCAACTATGACCCATATGCTAGTATTTCCCTTCCTAGACCTAGGCAGTCCATCCACGAAATCCATCGAGATACTTTCCCATTTCCATTGCGGAACCTCCAAAGGATGTAATAGCCCACCAGGCTTCTTCGACTCGGCCTTTACTTGCTGGCACACCATGCACTTCAAAACGAACTCTGCCACGTCCTTTTTCATTCCATCCCAAAAGAAAATGCGTTTTATATCCCTGTACATCTTATCCCCTCCGGGATGTATAGTCACCTTCTAGTGATGCGCCTCTTCGAGAACTCTCCTTACTAAGTCTCCCACTTGTGGGACACATAGTCTTCCATCGCGCCTTAGCCATCCCTTATCATCTATGGCATACCTACTGAGGTGACTTGACGTCTCACCCCTAATCAGCTTGTCCATGATTTTGACTGTCTTTGGGTCTTCCTTCTGTGAAGTCCCTACTTGATCTAGAAGTGTAGGTCTTAGCTCAAGAGATGCTAACGTAGCAGTCAATGACTCAACAGCAGGTGTAAAATCAAAGGTTGCTATAAACTCAAGGCTTTTCATTTCAACAAACAAGGGGCTCAAAGTCAACCTTTTTCTACTTAGCGCGTCCGCCACCACATTACCCTTGCCAGGGGTGTAAGCTATATCGAAGTCATATGATGCCAAGAAATCCATCCACTGCTGTTGTCTCAAATTCAAGTCTTTCTGTAAGAAGAGGTACTTAAGCGATTTGTAGTCGGTATACAGCTCGAACCTCTCCCCTAGAAGATAATGGTGCCAAGCTTTAAGTGCAAAAACAATCGCGGCCAACTCCAAGTCATGCGTGGGATAGTTTTTCTCATGAACTTTAAGTTGTCTACCCCCGTAGCATATTACTCTTCCTTCTTGCATTAGGACAGCGCCTAATCCCGTGCCGCACGCATCTGTGTACACGGTAAACATCTTACCTCCATCAGGTAAAGCCAAAACTGGAGCTGTGGTGAGAGCTCTCTTAAGTCTCTGAAAAGCACCGTCACATTCTATGTCCCATGCAAAAGGTAGGTTCTTCTTTGTTAATTTAGTAAGAGGGGCTGAAATCTTAGTGAAGTCCTCAATGAACTTCCTGTAGTAGCCCGCCAAGCCGACAAAGCTCCTCACCTCCGTTGCATTCTTAGGAATTTTCCAGTCCTGTACCGCAACTACCTTTGCGGGGTCCATGGCTATGCCTTGCTTAGAAACTACATGCCCAAGGAACCGAATTTCCTTCCTCCAAAAATGGCATTTGGAGAACTTAACCTTTAACTGGTGTGCTCTAAGTGTTTCCATGACTTCCTTGAGATGCCTAGCATGCTCTTCTTCATCATTTGAGAAGATCAAAATATCATCCACGAAAACTACCACAAACTTGTTAAGGAACTCCCGAAACACCCTACCCATCAAATCTACAAAGTACGCGGGTGCATTCGTTAATCCAAATGGCATGACGAGCCATTCGAAGAATCCGTCTGGAGTCCTAAACGTAGTTTTGTCAATGCTATCCTCAGCCACTCTGAGATGATGGAATCCTGTGGCTAGATCGAGTTGAGAGAAAATAGATGCTCCCACAAGCTGGTCAAACAGATCGTCGATTCTTGGTAGTGGGTGCCTATTCTTCTTTGTCAGCTTGTTTAACTCACGATAATCTATGCACAGACGAAGCGATCCATCCGCCTTAGTAGCGAATACCACCGGAGCACCCCATTCAGAAATGCTTCGTCTTATGAAATTTTTCTCAAGTAACTCGTTGATTTGTTTACTGAGCTCTCTTCTTTCTCGCGGGGCCATGTGCTTAACGGGAAATGAAACTGGCTTGGCATTATCAACAAGATAAATTCGGAACTCTATCTTGCGTTTAGGAGGTAATCCCCTCACTTCATCAAAGACATCTGGATATTCTCGGACCACTCTTACAGATTGCAAATTATCGTCGGACGAGTCAAGAGATTCAAGATAACATAACATGACCGGACCCTTAGGGTTACAAGAAATTTCAAGGGTATTACCAAGGCAAATCATGAGCCTCACTACCCTTCGTTCACAATCAAGAATGGCTCCATAATCGGACAGCCAATCCATACCTAGGATCAAACCGTATCCCATGAATCCGAGAACATAAGCATTACACGTGAATTCTACGCTTAAGATAGAGATCCTTAAATCCACACACATCATAGATAAATGGGCGAAGCCCCCAATTGGATTTGAAACTGTAACAGGATCCTCAACCGGACTAGTACTTAGGTGCAGATTTTCAACAATATCAGAAGAAATAAAAGTATGTGATGCGCCAGAGTCAAATAAGGTTCGAACAGGAAAGTCAGAAATGTAAACAAGGCTTTCTACGGAAATAATACTACCTCGGTCAAGAGCTGGAGTGGTGTTGAGAGCATGCAACTGCCCTCCAGAAGGTCCTGCTCGCTGGGTCTGCCCTTGCCCCTGCCCTTGCTTCTTAGGGCAATCCTTGCTGATGTGTCCAGTATCTTCACAATGAAAGCATTCACCCAACTTCCTCTTCTTCTTTCTACAATCTTTAGCTAGATTTCCAGTAATACCACATAAGTTGCACTTCCTCGTCTCACGTAATTTGTTGTTGCTCTTGTTATTCTTATTATTCTTGTTGTTCCCCTTCTTGAAATCAGCTTTCTTATTCTGAGTCTCATTAGGCTTAACCTCCTTCTTGCTATTCTTGTCTTCCTCATGGAGCAGAGCCATATCCACCAAGCTTTCAAAGGTCGCCCCCATGGGTATATGAGTTAGGGCCAAGCTGTGTAGTGGCTCGTTCAATCCTCGAGCAAAGCGTACAGCCTTTTTCTGGGCTGTGTTGACCAAATCCAAACCGAACCGAGCAAGATGATTAAACATATTCATGTACTCCCTCACAGACATATCCCCTTGATTAAGTGCTATGAACCTCTCTATCTGAAGGTTCTCCTCTGCTGACGATAGGAATTTAAGCCCAAACCTCTCTCTAAAGTCTGCCCAAGTCTCAACGGGCCTGGTAGCGTTGGTGACTTCCCACCAAAATGCAACTTCCTATTTCAACAACCATGCTGCCAACTGAACTTTCCTATGGTCCTCCATATCAAACATAATGAACAAGTCTTCTGTCTCCTTTAGCCAGTTTCGTGCCTCAACAAAGGTTTCAGTTCCAACGAAGTTCTTTCCGCCCATTGCTTTAAAGTCTTTGCATATTTTGGCAAAGGCGGTACCAGGAGGAGGAGGAACCGCAACCACTGGGGGAGGAGGAGGAGGGATGTCTGCCGTGCCCGCATCGTTGGCCCTGGCTTCTAAGTACCTTCGGAACCATCCAGGCACGGGTATTCCCTCAGGAAGGTTAAGATCGGCCATGCTGAAAAGAAAAAAAAGATTCAAACGAGGAAACAAAGGAAAGTGCTAATGGCTTCTTGGGGAATAACCTTTTTAAACATAAAACTTTTCTTGAAAAATGCTTCTTTATAAATGGTTTTGAAAACAGTTTCGGAAGGTTTTTAAAACTTTTTCCCAGCCTGGTAACCTTCTGCTCTGATACCAAATGTAACACCCCACCTCCGCTAGGGTCACTCACAAAGGGAATGCACTAGTTTTGGTGGAGTATTATCTAGGTAAACATGCACAGAGATATCACAAGGCAGAACATAAATAAAGCAACGGTAGAAATTAAAAACCAACTTTATATTATTTTCCAGAAAAGAGTCAAAAGCTCATATATCCAAGATACAAATTATTCCATTACATCAAGTTCATAATAAAGAAGCATAAACTTAAAACAAAAGTGAATTATTCCCCATAAATAGCAGAAGAAGCCATAGCATAGCCCAAGACCAAACCGTACATAAGCTGTCAGAAAGCAAGCTAAATCCAAGCTAGGAGCTAGTGTTTCCTCCCTGAGAACCTGGGGGGAAGAAACGAAAGAAAAAGAGGCGAAAGAAAAAGGGTCAATTATAAAGACTGGTAAGCCCAAGTGACTTTCAGTATGAAAACTAGTAAAGGTAACATGACATGTGAAAACTGGAATTAAACATAAGGATGATAACAGAACTAGTAGGATAATTAAGATACCAAGATAAGTCAAGTCTGGCATCGCATATTCAAGGTTCGCTGCACCAACTGTACTAGTATTCTAACCCATGTCAAGTATTAACCATGAAATGATCCCTTAGCCCAGTGTCATGAAGTGACCCATTACGGGGTCCTCCGGTACGATCTATTAATTGATCGGCTCCCTACAAGTCCTAGCTCGTCATGTGTCTGTGTCATACGGCCCTATCCTGAAATGTAGTTACCTATGCTAGGTCCACCATAGGGTGTATCAAGTCCTATGGTGCCAACCACCGACACGAATCAAGCACGCATAGTGTAAATCTACGGGTGCCCAATGCCTGCTTTTTCAACTTCGGGCTACGTGCACGACCATAGCCCGCCTGAACCTACAATGGCGCACCTACTCAGCCGTCGTTCTGGTCGCTTACAATCAGCCCAGTAATCGTGCCCCACCCTGCCTAGTCCAAGGGTATCGTGATACATCTAAGTGGGTTACTACTGAAAAGGACCGCGTAACTAGGGTTTCTAACGGGTTAAGTGTTGTCATTCAAATTCTTGACTTAACCCTATCCAGATCATGTATCAAGTTGGTTAAGTGTGTTCAAGCAGTTCATGACTTAACCCTATCAAATCATCGTGTCAAGTTGGTTAAGTATATTAAAGTGGTTCATGACTTAACACTATCATGTGGCATTAATTCATTAGTGCATGCCAACCTCTCACATTAGACTATTTGTTGTGGTCACTGGATTTGCCGGGCGGTTCCGGGCAGATTTACACCACAACATAGTCTAACCTCGGGTTTTTACGTGCAATATGACCAACTACCCACATTGGATCCTATTGTTTGCAGCCACTGGATTTACCGGGCGGTTCCGGGCAGATTTACACTGCAAACTCAACCCAACCTCGAGTTGGCCATTTTCAAGTTTATCTAACTGTCATGCCCACATTCAAGTTTTCATGTCTAGATTCATGTCAAGTTTTCTGGTCATGTTTCATGTCAAATCGTGTCAAGTTCATGTCCATATTCAGGTTCAAATCATAACAACGTTCATGTTCAAGTTTAAAGCTAATTTATGTTTTACCTAGTCTACCCAAATCGTATTCCCATCGCATGTAAGTTCGAATCGATACAAATAAATCTAATAGGGAATAACATAAAAAGGAACGGGTATAATGTGTTAAAAGTGATTACTAGCATAGCATGATATGACTTGAAATAAAAGATTAAAACATTACTGGCATATGAAATATTGGCCTCAAACATAAAGATTCCAAATCTAGCAAGATAAGGTACTAGTCAAAATAACAGTTGTCACAAGGTGATAGTATAGTCATGGTAACGACGTCTGTCATAAGGTGATAGTATAGTCATGATACGACTATCATACGGTGATAGTATAGTCATGGTAACGATTGACATAAGGTGATAGTCATAAACTTGTGACTAATAGCAGGTTCAACATGATAATATGAGGGGGTTTTCTTTTTTATTTACAACATGAATAGGCCCTAAATCAATGTCATAGTGATATCCAAGAGCCAAGATCCAAGATGAACGAGAATGAATGTAAACAGTCATCGTACATAGGTCCAATTTCAATTTACATCATATTCATATTACATGTACAGTTTAAATCTGAAAATAACTGGGGCTTCCAGATCGTGGTTCGAGAATTAGAAAAAGAGAGTCGCTGTTGAATATGCTTAGTCAAGTCCTAATAGAAGTCCCCAAATCAGCAATTCCCTTAACGCGGTCTCAACGTAGAAGAAGCAGTCCCTCTCTCAAGCTTTTCAACCAGAATTAGAGCAGCATAAAGTCAGAAAGAATTTTGTGTAGAGAGACTGGTGTTAGGGACTGTATTTATAGGGTCAGGTCAATGAATGTGGACAGAAACGAGGCCAAATACATCAAAGTGAGTCCAGCTTCAGAAATGGGCTCGGGCACCAGGTCGACACTATGGTCGACCTGGTCCTGGGTAGATCGACTACATAGTCGACCCCCAGGTCGACCTGGTCCTGGGCGGGAAATTCCCCGCCCAGTCCATTTGGAGGTTTGAAATTCGAATTTTGAATTCGAATTGAACTGGTTTTGAACTCGAAAACTTCTGAAAACTTCGAATGGTCATAACTTGGTCATACGGACTCCGATTTTCAAAAACTCGGACTCGTTTCCAAGCAGAATTTCGAGACGAACGAAATGGCGTAACCCGTTTCCCTTGATTCTTATTTTAAAAATTAATTTTGCCTTGATTTATGGTTATTACACGTTATAAAAACACGGGTTGTTACAAAATATGTTAGACTCGCAAATAGTCTAACTGATAAAAAGAAAAGCAACATCACAACTTGCATAACAAATAAAATAGATATAACTTCTGAATAAGAATTATAACATAAGTTTTCATAGCCAATAAATTGCATAGGCAATGGACATATAGAACATAAATTTGTATAAACTACCATGGATCTAAATATAGATCTAAACATGAAATTGTGAACTTGCATATATGAACATGGTTTCACCTAAACTTGCATATGTGAATAGGGTTTTCACCTAAACTTACATATATGGAATATGGTTTTCACCTAAACTTGCATATGTGGATATAGTTTTCACCCAAACTTGCATATAGATTCCTACAAACTTGCATATGAATTTAAACATGTAAACTAATATCACATGTTTTGCATATATACTAGCATATGTATATACTTGATTCACATATAAACTTGTGTATAATTCGCATACAGGCTTGCATAAGATTCACATACAAACTAACATATGTAAAAGCAGACTTGCATAAGATTCACATACAAACTAGCAATATGATTTACATCCCAAACTTGCATATAAACTGATGTCATAAAATGAATCAAGTCAAACATATGTGATTGGACATATGAAATAGATCTACTAACATAGGTTAACAAAACTATCATATGTTCACAAACAGACGATAACAAAATTAAGTAACGTCACATGATTCAACAGACATGTTCTCATAATCCCAATTATAACTCATCTTAATTAATTTATTAATTATTTTGTGAAAGAAATTGTACTCACAAAGATAGGTTAGAGAAGAAAATAATTCGTTCGTCGTTTCGTATTAGAATTCTGACTTGTAATTCCTAAGCTTTAGGAAGAAGAACTATTCTAGCAGCAGCATGGAGGCCAAGAGATTAATTTAGTTTAGGTTTAGAGCTTGAGTCTATGCGTGCTTATATAGAAGTTTAAATCAATAGAAGCCGTTGGATTATCATAGGAGCAATCACAACCGTCCAGGCTAGATAGAGTTTTCCAGAATTGCCACCTATGCCCTAGTGACTCAGCAACAGGTCAGAAAAGACTCAGCAACAAGTCAGGATCGTCTCATTTCAGATCTGTCACGGGGGTAGGTCGACCCCCAGGTCGACCTGTATAGGGGAGGTCGACCCCTTGGTCGACCTGGCCTGAGGCGGGAGAAATCCCGCCCAACCCGCTTCCTCGTTTGAATTTTGAATTTTGATCTGAACCGTTTTTAATTTATTTAAATTACTAAAAATTCTGAGGGCCATAACTTCCTCATACGAAGTCCAATTTACGAAAACTTGGATCTATTCCAAGCAGAATTTCGAGATGAACGCAATGGCATTACCCGTTTCCCTTAATTCTCACTTTAACAATTATGTATTCTTTAATTCGTTCTTTTAATAGTCATAGAAAATTCAGGGTGTTACACCTTTTGTTCACAACTCAATCGAATTGGAAGAATGGTTCGTTCAAAAAGAAGCGCTCGATCCCAAATAACAGATCCTAATACAATGGAGAAGATCTTGAAAAGGTAAGATCTGTGTTCTATTCAACTGTCATTTTTTTCTTGGTTTGAAAGTTTGTGATTGAAAGTATATTTTCAGTTGAATTCGATGCTCAACTTTCGATAACATATATATAGTTCAAAATTTTACTGTCGTATGTGATATTCAGTGATATTAGGTCGTTTTGTCGATTTAAATTCGATTCCTGATGGTCGAATTACCGTTCTAATCTATTAAAACAGTAATGGTTTGTAAATTTTTTTTGTTTGACATTATATTTTAGAATAGTTTAATAAAAGTCGATTTCACTCAGTTGAATTTGATATAGATGAATTTTATATGATAACTGAACTTGCTCTTAGCTGTTAGTAGCATGCAATTGGTGCTTTATGATGATGTTTGATGCATTCCAATGGAAATTTAATATTAATTAACATCGGTTGATGTTCTAAGCTGTGCAAATTATGTGTAATTTTTTTGTATGTTTTATGTGTTTCTAATGAATCAATGTCTTGTTACAACAAGAAAGGTTCTACCTCGTCTTCAGCCTCTCGAGTCCCACAAACCGCGTCCAATCGGAAGAGATTAGAGTTGGAGCAACTTTAAAAAATTGTAGATGAGGCTGGTGTTACCACGATGCCAATACGTACAAATGAAAGTAGAAGTCCGAATGCGGAGGAAGAAAGGCAAGAAGAGAACGATAGTGACGATCACGTACTGGACAATCTAAGGAGGTTGATCCGTCTCATCAAAGTGAAGAAGAGACAGAAAGTGAAGACAGGCAAAATGCGGAGATATAACCATTGACGAAGAAGCATAAAGAAAAGCAGTTGATTGTCGAGCCGGTTTAATCATCACAAACTGAAGCACAATCATCATTATTGTTTGCGTTTAAAGATCATATTGCTTCGACGATATGGAAATATCTGGTATGCCTATCTACATGTTAGTTATAGTGTGTGTTGGTCATGGGTTTGCACGTTGCACCACAAACATTATATGTTAAACACTATTTGTGCATGAGAAACATAGATCAATTCATAGCAATGAGTGTAAACAATCTTGCTTTTGGATTCATATATTTCATGTTAGTTACCAGTTATATATATTGTGAATATACTGTGATCAAATGGCTTCCTACTTTAGCTACTTACTCAATATGATTTTGCAGTGTTATACTATTACGAAAATACCTTGTTGACCATTCAAAGCATTATGTTTTATTTTTGTGCTTCAACAATTCTAGCTGTCCATCAAAATTTTCTACTAAGGCACCATGGGATGAAGCAAGAATCGTTAAGCTTTATAGTCACGTATCTACTCATAAACAGTGGGATTTAGATAATGAATCTGATTTTTTTTCAAGGATGTGGAAGTTGAATCGGGTTTCTTAAACATAATAAAGTTTGTACATGAAAATGTCGATAAGACCCTGGTCAAAGCATTTATTGAGCGATTATATCCAGAAATCCACGTGTTTCATCTTCCATTAAGAGAGATGACAATCACTATTGATGAAGTGTTTCACATCACCAGTCTTCCTATCGACGAAAAAGTGGTCACAGAGCCACTTGGTCGATCTAGGGAAATCAGTGATAATGATGTGTATGAGCTATTATATCAATATCTTGGAATCAAAGAACAAGCGGCTAACGATTTGTTGGGAGGTGAGAAAAAAGTACGTTTGGAATAGTTGCGAACAACACTTTCTGGTCGAAAGATTATGATACCATGGTATGTAAAAGGCAGTGTGCAATAACGTATTTGCTTTATACGGTTGGTGTGCTGGTTTGTGTTGATAAATCTAGAAACAAGGTTTCGGGTCATTTTTTACAATGTCTACGAGTATTAAGGTAGGTTAACACATATTCTTGGGGCACAACATGCTTGAGTTGGCTATTTTTATAGTTTAGCGTAGGGCACAAGAAAAGGAGCATGTCAAATCACAGGTTGTATGACTCTACTTCAAGTAAGAATCTAAATTTAACAAAAAAAAATTGAGTGATAATTCTGTCTTTTTAACTTATATTTCTTGTCCAGGTTTGGATATATGACCATTTCCCGATTTTATGATGACACAATCGTAATGCACGTGCACAACCTAGAGATCCAAGATCAGCATTCTACTTTGCTATGGAATCAATTACCTCATTGTCTTATGATTTGGTAACTCTTAGGGAGAGATTAGATGATCTTCAAGTTAGAGACATTGTTTGGGATTATTTTAAGGATATGAGAGATGTATACCCTTTCCAACATTGTGCCTTTTATAATGGACCAATTGTATGTTTTGAAGTTGTTGAGTTGTACCTTCCGCAAAGAATTCTTCATCAATTCGGATTTATGCAACTAATACTTGTAACTACTTTTGATGTTGTGGCTAAAAAGAAGAGGTCGTCAGAAAAATCTTACAAGGTAGTGTATGCAAATGTAGGAGCTTATAGTTGGAGTAATTGAAGGAACCATATTTTGAGTCAATATCTTACGTCGACTCGTGTCACACGGCCTTAGGATTATGATCCAATGTACATGCAGTGGTATTTGTCTATTTCACATCCTTTTCCCACCAATCCACAAAGTCAATTTATGGACCTAATTCAAGTTAGCGCCAGTAGTTCATTTGTTGATCGAATTGTAAGTACATATTTTAATTAAGATTAATGCTATCTTTAGATTTTTTCAAGGTAATTATTTTAGTTTTCAACTTGTAGGAAAGGAGACTTCGAACCATTATGGATTTCATCAAATCTTGTGCACTGAGCGAGTCTTTGTTAAAAGTATTAGAACAGGTAGAGCGAATCGAAGAAGATGAGCCACTTGATATATTTTGCGAACAAGTGCACGTACAACAACAAGATGAACGAGGTGAAGGATTAATGGCGATGCTAGTTAGCAAGAGTCAAGAAGGAGCAAGCGGAAGAAAGAAGAGGAAGCAAACTGTTAGCAAGAAGAAAGGTTAACTTAAGAATGTTGGGAATGTTTTGTTTTGTTTTGGGAATGTTGTAAATGACTCATTTTTCTAACTTGGTATGATGACTTGTGTGGGGTATGAAATAGTTGGTGAATGTTTTATTTTGGCTATGGTATTGCATGTTTGGCATTTATTTGTACTTTATTGTCTTACTAAACTGGATTTTCATTGTTGTTTTAGTGTTGGATGTTTTGGTATTAAATGTTTTGTTTTTAATATCTTAGTGTAGCAGATATGTTGTTTTCTCTTGAATGGATTCAATTTATAGGAATTACTTCCTATATTCTTCGTATATATATTTGGCTTTAACTAGAGAATGTTGATGATTAAATTTGGGGAGTTGATCACTAATAGGGGTGAGAATTATTCGGTTAAACCAATTAAACCGACCAAACCAATTTTTTTTGGTCGGTTTGGTTCGGTTTTGAAATTAAATCGGTTTGTAATTAGCCCAGAAAAATTTTAAGTTCGGCTATTGGTTTAACCAAATTAACCGAACTTTTACTTTATTTCCAAAACTATCGATATTACAATAAATATTTTAGGTTAGTTTGGTTATTTAAGTAAATTTTAATCATTACCTATGTGTCTAAAATCAAAAAGCATAAAAATCATAAATAATTATCTTTAATCATGTACTTATGCTTTATTTCAAATTATAGTGAATATTTCAAACACAAATTGTAAACCATTTTTAGTTTGGTTTAATCGAATAACCAACCAAACCTAATTTGGTTGGTTTGGTTTGGTTTGGTTCTCATTTTTATTGGTTTTAGTTTGGTTTTACAATATTCAACATCGGATAAACCAAACCAACCAAACGTTCACCACTAATCATTAATATGTTTTTGATTTGTTTTGTGTTATCTGAACATACTTTATCAGAAATGACGGAAACCTAGATTATTTATTGTACGCCTTAAATGCAGTATTAAATATTCAGGGAGTGGGGATGCACTGCTATGGATAGAGAAAGATGCAAGGAAAGTGAATACGATAGCAAGAAAAGTGTTAGAAGATGAGAGCATAAAGGAAGAGAAAAAAGGGTACATGGTAAGAAAAGTGGTGGAAAGAGGAAATGTGCATGGCAACTGGTGGTGGTGAGAATGTGGTGGCTAAAGGCAAGGTTGATGTTGTGGAGGACGTCATGGACGAGTTCATTCAACTATGGGAGGACTTGTGCTGGATTGAGAGAGTCATTTTGTTCAAGAAAAGAAAACTGCATGGTTTGTATATTGATCAGTGATTAATTTGATGGATGTGTATCAGTTGTATGGCTCTGCCTAGTTATCAGAAAGGTTGTCTAATAAAATGCTTGAGAATTTTTCTTGCATTTCAAAGTAGTATTTTATTGATGATTACAGCTATCTTAAATTAGAGTATCAAACTAAAAGCAACTGTTGTTGATAAAATTGTCATATCTGAAAATAAAGATATAAATACAAATTCCCATACATGTAGTAGGAAAAATGTTGAAAAAATATGATTGGATCAAAGGACTCAACTCTGGAATAAACAATTTAAACAGTAGGAAAAATGTTATTTGTTGGGTCTCCGACGTGTTTGAATGATAATTTCGATGTGTCTAAGGCGAATATTAACCATGCTCTCGGGAACGATGCCCTTGTGTCAAATAAAAACAGTGCAGTGACAAAGTAATATTGGAATATACACTCCATTTTAAAAAAAAGGGGTACAAGTAGTTTCGTTGGTTGCATGTCGAAATAAATAAATTATCTTGGCATGGTTATTCTGAAATTTCAATTACGTAATGTGCAGCAGGAGTTTCGACGGGCACTAACCGATTTAAAATATTTTGTTCGGCAAACATGTATCGAATTTAAACCTTGGATTAATAAAACACATTCACTCATATAATATAATTAACTGCAACCTAGATTTAAAATTAAAATAACAAATGAATTAGTCGTTTGCATTCATATCATAATTTGTCATATCTACCTAGTGAGTATGCTATAAAGTTCGTTCAAAACCTTGGGTTCAAATACCAGCAAAGTACTTATTAAACACTTTACACTACATATAAACTGAAAGTAGTTTAATTTCAATTTTTATAAATATTTAATAATAACTATGTACTATTTAAAACCACTATAAACAATACAGAAAGTGTTTAAAATAATTATGAATAAATTATTATTGAGTAAACTCTTAAGTCTAATTAATTTGAACATTAAAAAGGAGTATAAAATACATTTAAATTGATCTGCTTTAATTCCAGTATGAATTACTGTGACTATAACACCTAGCCAAAAAGGAGTTAATAGAAGACCACAGTTCAGATTGCTATTTAATTGGACTAAGCTAATACAAATGATAATGTATAGTTATACATGTACTTGTACAACTTGTGCAGAACATGCTCCAAATCTATGCAATCTTCATCATTCTGTCAAGATTGTAACCCTCTCTCGGAATCCGGCCATTTCATCGGCTAATATAATTGTGTTGTTCTTCATATGTGTAACGACCCATATTTTACGGTCAAATAATTAATTTATTTAATTATTTAAAATAATGGTTTAGTAGTCTAAAGGTTGTTTAATTAAATAATATTGAATATTTAATTAAATTAAATAATAGAATAATATATTTAATTTCTGAAATAGTCAGAAATAGTGATATGACATTATAATGTGAACTGTACAATTTAAATTATTTAATTCAGCTTAGAATTGAATTAGAATAACGTATATATTATTTTGACGACAGTTGAATGTATGAATTATATTATAAATATAATCGAGCTCGAAATGGCGCGGCAGTTCGCTATTTGGCGATTTGAACTTCAACTGAATGTACATGGTCCGTTTTAAATCGGATTTCTGTGAAACAAGAAACGTATGTAGCTGGTGAAGTATATTTTTCTAATGGAAGAGAAAAATCAGGATTTCATTGTGTTGATTTTGATTTATGTCCAAATCAAATTTTAGAAATATCGCTATGGAATTCCTTTATAATTTATATCGATTTATTTATATTTTTAAATGGATTTTAAATATAAATCTAATATCGATGTAACACTGGATTTGAAATATCGAGCTATAAATCCAAACAGGAATATTTTGGAGCTATATGATATTCTATTGTGAATATATACAATAATATTTATTTATAAATATTAAATTTAATTGTTTTTAAATATATTTATATATTTAAAATGGTTTACTTAGCGGTTTAAAAACAGCCATTTTGCAAACGACCTCTATTTTCGATGAAACTAATTTTGTTAGATCCGCAATGTTAAATTATTGTTAGATGTCAAGTTTCGTGATTTTTGAAGTCAATATGTGGCCGTACGGGATTTTAATGTGAAATACAGTCAGTATTTTGACGGTTAAAAATACGCTGTGTGAGCAAACGAAGTCGGAATTCGACGAAACCAGTTTCGTTGGGTTAGTAATGTCAAACTGTAGCTGTATGTTCATTTTCGTGATTTTTGGGTATCGTATGTAATCATGGGGATTTTTAAAGCCAAACGCAAGTAGCGGTTGATTATAAATCAATATAAAATTGGAATATAAAAATAATATAACTAACCTATATAATACCCTTAAACTTTCTAAAACCTAATTCATTTTCATTTCACGGTCAAACCAATATTGCGCCGCAGAATTCTTTTTTCAGTGAAATAGTTCGATCTATAAAATTCAAAGTAAAATAAAATATAAATCTATAAATTCCAAGATTTATATGGTTGTAATCCTCTTGTATTGCTCTTCGATCTAGCACCTGTTTTAGTATATGCGACGCCAGTTTTTGAGTATCGAAGTTAACACAGTAAACCTAGGGTTGATGTTCTTGGGAAATTTAAGTGTTGATTTGCGAATCGAGCATGATACTTGGACTCGTGAAGTAATTCCGAGCATCACGTGGGCTTTTGGTTCGATTTGGCGTCGGAAGTGTTCGGTGTCTTTACTGGTAGTTGTGGTTCGAGGCTGAAGAACAAAAATGGGTTGAGGGGTTCGGAGTTAGTGTTGATGACATGAGGTTAATAAGATTTTGAAGAGGAGCATGTTGGTATGTTCAGTTTGCAAAATCATGAAGCATCGTTGTTGCGATTTGGAGTTGGTGAAGTTCGGTTGTATTGGTTTTCCTGGAAGCGTGATTTTGTGTTTGGGGAAGAAGCATTTACACGGGAGGGCTTTTCAGATTTGAATATGGGCCGGTGTGTTTAAACGGTGAGGCCCAAGGAATTTAACCTATCAAGATTTTATTGAAAATGAAATAAAGTATTAACTTGTAAAATTTATATCTTGATTATACATTATCAAAATTTCGAACGGTCAGATCCGTTATGATTGTATGGACGAGGGCTACACCATGGAACTGATTGCAAGTGAATTCGAGCTCGTTACAACTTATAGCGAAATAAATTGTCTGATCTGAATCAACAACAGTTTATCGCTATTTAACGATGAACTGCCAATGTGAGTAAAACTCACTAATTCTGAACAGTTATATTTCTATAACGTATTTTTAGAATTGATAAATGATGATTGATTTCTGTATATTAACTGTTTGGTTGAATTGCTTATGTATTGGTTAAAATTATAGATAACGATATAAATATAAATCGTTAATCAAATATTGATTCTGTTTAGCAGAATATTTCATATTGAAATGAAATCAATGTTAATTATAGTGTTTAACATCTGTGGATGCAGGGAAACAGGTCGGAGGGATCCAACAGGATTCCTCAACATTTATTTTACTGTTTTCATATATTGTAATATATGATGTGATTATAATCTGTTGTTAATTATGTGTGTTTGAATGATAACAATCATTGTGAATTGGTATTTTAAATACCGTAAGAAATACTGGAATATAGAAAAGGGGATTTTCAAAGTGTATTTTGAAAATAAATTATTTATATAAAATCAATGGATTTTATATATAAAATGAAAAGGATTTTATAAAAGAAAATAATTATAAAATCGAAGGAGTTATAAAAGGAAATATTTGTGAAACAAATAGGAAAGAAATATTTATTTAGAAAATAAATAAAGTTATAAAAGGAAATATTTGTGAAACAAATAGAAAAGGGGATATTTGTAAACCATTTACAAATAGAATTGAAAAGGGAATATTTGTAAACCATTTACAAATAGAATTGAAAAGGGATATTTATTTGTTAAATAAATAGAATTATAAAGGAAGTATTTATTTCGAAAATAAATAGATTATAAAAGGAAACACTTGAAAAATGAATAGAATTGTATAAAAAGAGAATTTTACACTAGGAAGGTTTAGACCCATGCTTCGCACACGGGTATAACAGAATATGAATTCAGAGTGAACATTTAAGAGAAATCTGTTTTAATAGATAAAGAAAGAAGATTAATTTATAAATAAGGTTTTTTTTAAATTAAATAAAATATTTATCATTGGATAAATAGAATATATAAGTCAAGAATTATATAGAGAAGTAAGAATCGATTTCAACATCGATATTTGAACTAAATATGGACAAAGAGTAAATTGGATAGAATTAACCAGTTAGAGTTAATCAGCTAGAGTTAATCAGTTAGAGTCAATTAGTTAGAGTCAATCAGTTAGAGTCAATCAGTTAGAGTCAATCAGTTAGAGTTAACCAGTTAGAGTTAACCAGTTAGAGTTAATCGGTTAGAGTTAATCGGTTAGAGTTAACCAGTCAGAGTTAATCAGTCAGAGTTAATCGATTAGAGTTAAATCGAACTAGAGTTATTCGAATAGAGTTAATTGAATTAGAGTTAGTTGGATTAGAGTTATTCGAATATAGTTTATTCGAATAGAGTTAAAGAAGTTATTGAATATTAGTTATTCGAAAGGAGTTATCGAATATTAGTTATTCGAAAGAAGTTATCGAAATATTAGTTATTCGAAAGGAGTTATCAAATATTAGTTATTCGAAAGGAGTTATCGAATATTAGTTATTCGAAAGGAGTTATCGAATATTAGTTATTCGAAAGGAGTTATCGAATATTAGTTATTCGAATAGAGTTAAAGAAGTTATCGAATATTAGTTATTCGAAAGAAGTTATCGAATATTAGTTATTCGAAAGGAGTTATCGAATATTAGTTAATCGAATAGAGTTAAAGGAGTTATTGAATATTAGTTATTCGAATAGTGTTAAAGGAGTTTTTGAAATAGTTTATTCGAATAGAATTAAGGGAGTTAATCAAATATGGTTTATTCGAAAGGAGATTAGTCGAATATAAATCATTCGAAGAGAGTTAACCGAATGTAAATCATTCGAAGAGAGTTAATCGAATGTAAATCATTTGAAGAGAGTTAATCGAATATAGTTATTCGGAGAGCGATTATCGAATATAGTTATCCGAAGAAAGAGTTATCGAATATGGTTTATTCGAAAAGGAGTTATCGAATATAGATTATTCGAAAGAGAGTTATACGTTGGAATTCGATTATATCAAATTCGGGAAAGTACACTTTCCGTTTGTAATCAAGATTTAATGATTTATTTATAAATTGTTTATTTAGTTATATAGTTAAATTAAGGAATAAAAATTATATTTTGAAGTTAAATATTTCAGAAATAGGGATTAGAACACTATTTTTATAATCAAATGATTTATGTAAAAGAAGTGGATTCGTAAATAGAATCCGAGAGTTACGTAAGGAAGTTTGTTAAAGATTTAGAAGGTAAACTTTGTCTATTTCGAAGTTAGAAATGATGTTCAGTTAAGGTCTGAGAGGTGGTTATACCCCAACTTGATTGACTTCGTTTGTAACTAAGGAATGGTTAAGGTTCGACAGTAAAGATTGGTTAAGTGAATTTAGTTAACGAGTATAATGGTTTGGGTTGGCATAGCGATGTTTGATTTAAACATCTGTTTAAATCCAATATAGTAGTTTTGGAAATGTTTTCCAAATAAGAATTGGAAATGTTTTCTAATATAGAAAATAAGAATTGGAAATGTTTTCCAATGTTAATAACGTATATTTTCTAAATTTAGAAAATAAGAAATGTTGAATATATGGAAAGAGGAATAGGGAAATGGATAATTGAATGACAAATTAAATTAAAGTGGATCAGTGTTGATTGATGATTTGCTCGGGAAGATTTCCATTTGGAAATACGACCATTGTTTGTACACATGTTTTCCTTTGATAGTTAAATAACCGACTATCGAAGATTTTGACCATTTCCGTTGTCAATACGGAGAGACCTGGATTAGATTTATTATCTGAAAACCACTCCGTATGGCATTAGCGTTGCGAATCAAATATGACGAAGATAATTAAAGACAGAGTTATGCAAGGGCTGTCCGGTTTACAGAATAGTACCTTCGGTTTGTCCAGTCCCAGGATAACCTCAATGGAAGAATGTCTGACAGAGTATATTAATAGATTGCGTAAGTTGACCTCTTCAAACATATTTACGTTTGGTGGTGGAGGAATTCGTTTCTCTTAGCTTATACCCATGGTATTTTTGTGGAAATCAATTTGTGATTTGATGGGTATGACGATGTGGCATTCAAAGTAATTAAAAGAATGATTTGTTAAAAGATATATTATGACCTCAAGCCTCATCAACTGGGAAATGACAGAAATCGGGCAGGCAGCATGGCTAAGTGGGCCGCACCCAATTAGCGTATATTGTCACCATCTAGAGAATATTCATATTTATACTTCTTTCAATTTTGTATCTCCCGGGAACGGTTATGTTGGAATACTAACCGAGGGGTGGCAATATATTTGATACACTCAAGAGAAATGAGTGGTCGGTCATGTGTGGCTGAGTTGCAAGATGTTCTTGTTGAACTCCAGTGTATCGCTTCTAGAGTACACTGATCGGAAGGTGGATCTGTACCTTGTCATAGTTGGAATCCATTCCCAAAATAAGAGCCCGCGGTTTTGATTGTATATTATATATGTAGAACGTTAGATGCAAGCGTCCTGCTAGATTTCTATTTATTTGATCTAGACATTATTATAATATCAAACAAGTATCGTTTTAGAAATATTTTGGGTTATCGTATGGTAAAAGCCATCCGTGTTTATGTGTGGATCGGTCTTATGATTATCCTTTGTTTCAAAAGGATTTTGAAAGTTAAATCAAATGATATGAGTTTACTTACACCAGCCACATGACTGACCCAGAGTTTATTTTGTTTTGTTTTCCCTAAACTCTTGGGTGCCCAATTTTGTACGGCAGTCAAGTAGTCGGGATTTACAGATACTTGAAGAGCTGGAGCAGGAGGCTTCAGGATTATATAGATTGTTATTTCCGCTGTGTTGTAAGTGTTATACTTTAATAATGGTATTGTATACAAATACCGTTTTATTTCAAAGTTCTGTTATGAAATATATTTATTCGTTCCGCTGTGAGATTTGTGCTTACTCTGATGTTGTATGTTCTTCTGCTTCTTCTATTCTAAGTTTCTATCTTATCTATTCTCACCCTCTAATTTCTTTCATGGACTATCCGGTATTTCTGATGCTTGAATAGTCGACATGGGTTTTATGTCGATGACCAAAGATCGCAAATTTCCGGGATGTTACAATATGGCAAGTACATGTCTTACTCATGTGTTACTATTACGGTCTGTTTTGAAATGCTATGAACCTAATAATTCATTATTAAATGGGGACATCAATATATAAAATTAATGAAAATGGTAGTATCATAGATGTAAATTTTTGTGAAAAAATGTTAAAAAATAAAGAATCCATATAAAATTCGATTAATATTTCCAAAACAACTCAATTTCACGTCACAAACAATATGATAATCAACTATTCCAGAATGAATACATTTATTCCAATTTGTCTATTCTACTTTTATGGCACTAGACTCCTTATCACGGTCCATAGTTAATGCCAAGTACTTATTCACTCTATCTACATACGGTTTGATCCAATCTTCCGTGTTAATATTATAATTTTTTTGAAAGTATGCATATTGCGAAGTAGTATGCAAAGGAGAGTTCGCACTGAGTTTAACACCAACAAAATGAGAGTTGCGTACGTAGCCCATAACCACCATCCTATTTTGATTTAGCAAAACGAACAGTTGTAGGAACCAATGTACAGCTCATATGCTTGCTTAACAAAACTATCGCAGTGCCAAATGTTTCAGCTATTAGAAATCCCGATTCTGACATTTGCATCCACTCATCGAACCCAATTGAATTCGGACAATGTATTCTATTCTTCATTTCTTCATATCCACATTCATCTCATATTTTTTCGTACATATCCGAATAAAGCTCTAAATTGTCCACCATTGACTCCCGTACATACTTATAAGAATTATCCGATCTTCGGTTTTGGATATGCAATTAGTCAACCACAACCCAATAACCACAATCACCATCGCTAGCCATGTCGTCTATACCTATAATATACGGTCTCACACATTCTGGCATTTGCATCAAATAATCGTAGTCAACTTCTTTGTTATCACCTGCCTTTGTTTTGTCACCTGCCTGTGTTTTGACACCAAGTTTTCTTAAGTAACGACCAATAGGCGTAAGACTTGGGCTGCACGACAAAGGCGCTTCAACTTGTTCAAAGTACGACTGTAACGACCCGTATTTTTTTGGTAATTATTTAATTTATTTTATTATTTAAAATATTGGTTTGAATTTAAATAATTGAATTTAACGATTTTCTTTTGAATATATTATTTAAACAAATAATATTTTAATTTTCCAAATAGTCAGAAAATGTTGTGTTGGCAATATAAAGTGAACAGACAGTTTAAAATGATTCGATATTGGTTATATTGAAGTTATATTGACGATTTCGTTTACTTAACGACGATTGAATATATTATTATAATTTAATTTTAAACGAGCTGCAGCGGCGCGGTAGTTCGTAATTTGGCGTTTTGAACTTCAAATGGCTGTACAGGGCCCAAAATAAGTCGGATTTTCTCGAAACAAGAAACACTGGAATCTGTTTGACGGTATCTTTCCAATGGAAGAGAAAATTCGAGTTTTATTGTTGTAGTTTTTATTTTATGTCCAAATCAAATTTTAAAAAGGTTACTATGGAATTTCCTTTATAAATTATATTTATTTATTTTATAAATTTAAGGGTTTTTAAATATTTTAAATATCGAACTGACTTGGTTTTCAACCCGAGTTATTTTATATTGAATCTATATCAAATTCTGGTCGTGTATGGCCAATTGCAATATTTAATTTTTATTATATTAAAATATTTTAAAATTGATTTATTTTAATTCAAACTGGACCGTTTAAAAGGGACTTTATTCAAACGAGCTCTGTTTTTTACGAAACAAATTTTGTTGGGACCGCAATGGAAAATTATTGCTAGATTTTCAAGTTGCATGCAAATCGGGGTTATTCTGTGAGCGTGGCAAAATAAAATACAAATAAAAATGACTACTTGGACGTGAACGAACGTTGTTCAAGCAAACAGACACGGAATTCGACGAAACAAGATTCGTTAGGACCGTATCATCAAATTATACTATGTCGTCCAGTTGTGTTGCGAACGGAGTTTGTATGTGAGCGCAGGAGAGAATAAACGGTATTCGAAATTGCGATAGACACGAAATAAATATCGTTAGTCGTCATCACGCGTCACGTCAACTTAAAATATATTATTTCCATTTATAAATACACCTATATGCTCAGCCTAAACCAGAAAATACCTTCCCCAAACCCATTTTCGTCCAACGTTTTACATAAAACACCCCGGTTACAAAATAATTTATATCTCAAAATCCGGCAAGAATTTGTAGATGGAACCCAAAGCAATGTTGTAGATCCAGTCGAGGTCTACCTCCACACAAAATTCCAGTACCAAAGGTCGCCGGAGTTCGCCGGAATCAGCGAAGAAAAGTCAGATCTGACTTTCGTTTTTAGGGGGTTTTGAGCAATTTGGAGTGTCGATTGATGTTGGGTCCAAGGGCAGTCTTTTGGAGGACGAGGAGAGGGAGATTTTTCCCGTTGGTCGGAGGTACTAATTTTGACTGTGGTGGCGTGAAAACCCAGATGATCGAAGAGGCTGATTTTGGGGTTTTTTGAAAAGCTCCGATCGAATTTGGGGGAATTAAGGGTGGAGGAGGTTGAACTGGCGGTGCTGTCTGAAGGGAATTGGTAGCAGGATCGGAGGGGGTCAGTTCTGTGGTGGTGCAGCTGGCTCAGGCTGTCGGACGGTGGCAAATTCGGGGTCCGTTTGTTTTCCGGTCGGAGCAGAATATTGGCGAATCGGAGGTGACTTAGGGAGATCTGATTTGGGGCGACGTCGCTGCTCTGAACGAGGAGTCTGGTGATGCCATCGGCGGGGGTCCCAGAGATCTGACGCGGCGGCGCTTACTGATGTGGGTGATCGTATTTTTGGGTGGAGGTTTGTTCGAAGTCAATAGTTGTTGGGGAAGACGGGTTCGTGAATCTGGGGTCAAAGAAAACGCGTTGGGGTTAAGGATGTGCTGACGTGGCCTAATTTTGTGGTAATCAGTTAGTTAATTTATTTATTAATTAATAATTAGCTTGGTTAATTAATTGATTGATATATACAACTTAATTTACGTATAACTTTTACATACCTTAACGAAATTTAACGAAACAGGGTTCGTTGAAATCGTGGCGACGAGCACTACGCATACACGCTAGTTGTGTTGCAAACAGAGACAGTTGAAATTTCACGTAATTTTAAATGTCTGTTCAACATCATGTGAAACAAATGCATCAACCGTCAAACGTATTGACTGGTGAGTTAATTCTCACACTTTTCTAGACTACTATGATGTGATAAATCCATTTAAAAATACATACTGGTTGATTGGCTGCATTGGTTGCTATGGTTGATTAAATAGTTGTTGATCTTATTATTGTCGTTAAATTATTTATTTAAATTATAATGTTATAACCAATTTGTGATGCAGAGAAGGACAGGTTGGAGGGATCCGACCGGATTCCTCAAAATAACATGTGTGTTGGTTATTTTTACATTGTTTACACTTGAATTGTTCTAACCCCAAATGACATCAAAACTAGTTTGAATATTGATGGTTGAATTGATGTGACCGTTGGTGTGATTTTTAATAAATCGACAGTGATTGGCAGTGTGGGTCCAAATTCTATTGTTTTCAAGACATTGGTTTGCCGTCAGGCGAATTGACTCAGTTATTAAGTTATAAAATTTATTTTATAATTGAATTGAATTTTGAAGTTTATTTTATTTATAACAATAAATAAGAATTTTATAAATATATTTATACATTTATAATTATGCTTTTAATAGAAAATTTTAAAATATTCTTTAATAAGAATTTAATGTCATGGATGAGAAGCATGAACTGCAGTCAAAACTAACCTACGAGTTAGTAAAGTGGAATAATTGTTTTTTTAAAACAATTAACTGATAACTTGAATTAATTAAGTTATTTAATTAATTGGAGGAGAGAATGATGACGGAAATCAGTTAACGGTTAACTGATGTGCACGGATGGCAGAAATCAACTGTTTTAATTCGAATTTGACAATTGGATTAATCTGATTTCAATTGATACAATCAAAAATTTTAAATATTCATTAAATTAAACAAATGGTGTTAAATGTCAGTTAATCTTCGATTAACTATAATTTAAAGTAATTATTGAACTGGTTTGAGTTATCAAAGTTAATTATTATTGAATAAGTTTTTAAAAGGATAATTATTATATTGTTACTGTTATATCAAAGTTAACTAATTTTAGTTAGTTAATATTAGAGTTATTTGTTATTTTAATTATTAAAGCAATGGTTTTTAATTGGAATTCAACTAAGAGGTAATTAATTAGCACTAATTTTTGCTAAGTATAATAGGAGTTTTATAAAAGGGATTAAAATCTGAGTTTACAGATAGAGTTTGAAAAAGGGTTTTATAAGTAAAATAGGGATTTCGACAAAGTTTTATTAAGTATAAATGGAGGCGATATAAATGAGTGATTAAATGGATTGGTGGAAAAGCATACTGGATAGTGAATAACGTAAGTAAAGAGATTCGAAAGTAATTACCAATGTGAGATATGGTTAATGAAAATCATATTGAATTCAAATGGTGAATAAGGCTGGAAAGTTTACTCGATGGGGAAAAAGGAATTAACTGGTATAGTGGGTTTTGAAATAAAAGAAAATGGGGTATCAAACCAAAATAAATGGAAATGAGAATGGTGTATCAGAATTGGATATTGCAAACTCGTATTATCTTGAGATAAGAACGGTGTCGATCAAGGTCTGAGAGGTAATTAGAATACCCCAACTTGAACGGCTTCGCTATTATCGAGTGATAATATTAGTTTGTAATGGATAGGGAGGTGATTATTGAGTTATTCACAAAATTTATCATTTATTTAAATAATCTTAAAAAAAATGAATTAACTATGCTAGTTTAGCTAAGAGGAAATATATCTACATTTTATAAAAGTAACTAAATCCAATACATTAGGATTGAATTCTTTTCTTAAACAAAATAAGGTTATGGAATGAATTGGTATGGAAGGATTTGAATTTAATTCAAATAATATAAACAAAGTATGAAAGGGGTTTTACCTGAACCGATGATAAAAAGAAATAAGCGCACACTTAAGGGTTAAATTAAGGGAAATAATTTAATTGAAACAAAGGAAAGATTTTGGTTAATAAATCATATGCCGTTGGATTGAATGGAAATATAGCGATATGGCCAAATGGAAATTTAAATGGAAAGGGGAATTAGAACTATAGCAAGGATTTTAAATCAAAGGAAAATAAAAAAAAAGGTTTTGAGTAAATTAAACAGGGTTTCCACTATAAAGGAAATTTAAAGATGTTGATAAATGGTAATACTTCCAAACAAAGAAAATAAAAGAGAGGTTGATAAAAGAGGGTCGAGTAATGTTTTCAAAGTAACGAAACCAAAAGAGATTTTGATAAGATTAAATTCATGGAATCGATCATCGAGGAAATAGAGTCAATGAAATATATTTAATAAGAACCTGAGCTGCCAATCCACTTAGATGCACTGTCGTAATTTGATAGTTAATCAACCGACTATCAAAACCTGTTTTTATCGATTGTTGGAACGGAAAGACCGGGATCGAATTCATATTCGAAAACCATTCCGCCCAGCAAATGCGTAGCGTGAAAAATCAGAAGATGGTCGAGATGGAGAATAGAAGACCGTTGATCTTCATGAGCGGAAGAACTACTCGTTAAATTCCTCTGGCTAGCTACCAGAGTAATATGACTTGTGATTCTGTCGTGATTGAAATATTCGGATTGCAAGGACTTCTCGCTACTGATCCTTGGGGTGACTCCTATATAGGACGCGGTAGGAGAGCACCTTCGGTTCATCCTGTTCCTGGATGACTTGTATGGATGAATGTCTGACAGAGTATTTCCAGAAAGGTCACATACTTTGATTTCTTCAACCGTACCAAGAGTGGAAGCGGAGAAGGAAACTTCTTTTAGCTGACACGTAATGTATTGTTGTAGATGTTGATTAGTGATTTTTTGATGGATCTGACAATGTGGCATTCGAAGTGAATCTGATGTGAGGATAAAGCATAGCCTCAAGCCTCATCAACCGGGAAATGACAAAAATCGGGCAGGCAGCATGACTATGTGGGTCGCTCCCATTAGGGTGTATAATCACCTATCTAGAGAAATTCCTTTTGCTTCTTTAATCTATCGATGCTGTCCCTTTTCGGGAAACGGTGGTTTGAGCCCAACCGTTGGTGATATACATTCGATACACTCAAGTGAAATGAGTGGTCGTTCATGTGTGGGCCGAGTTGCAAGACGTTCTTGTTGAACCCAGTGTATTCGCCTCTAGAGATACACTATCGGCAGGTGGTCCCATACCTTGTCATAGTTAGAGTCCAATCTCCAATAAGCGCCCGCGATTTTGATTTGTATACTATATATGTAGAGCTTGAGATGTAAGCGTTCTGCTAGATTATTATTTATTTGTGGTTTGATAGACATTATTATAATATCAGAAAAGATATTGATTTCAAAAATGTTTTGGGTTATAGTAAGGTAAAAACCGTCCGTGTTTATGTGTGGGCTGGTCTTACTATTATCCTTTTATTTCAAAAAGGGGTTTTCCAAAGTTAAACAAGTTGTGTGTTTTGTGAATTTATCACCGAAAGTATTCCAGACTGACCCGGTGAATTTTGTTTTAAATCAAATGTGATCGGGTCAGACCTAGTATATTTACAGGTTATGTTTCGCTTGGAGTTTTAAGGAGATGGAAGAAGGAGGCTTCACCGTTAGATATAAAGTGTATTTCTGCTGTGATTGATGTATGTGTACTCCGATAAATGGTATGTATATACACAGTTTCCTTTACAAAGATATTTGTTATATTATATTTATTTGTTCCGCTGTGAGATTCTGATGTGTTCTTCTTCTTTCTTCTATTCTAATATTTCTTTCTTTCTATTTCTCATCCTCTAACTTCTTTCTATTAACCGTCTGGGGTTCGATACTTAGATTTTTGACAAGTAATACGGGATTATGTATTATTGTTGAAAATTCAAGCGTCGATACTTTTTCGGGCCGTTACAATGACGAATCTTGATTTGTTTACTTTTCTTTCTTGGTAGGTCTATCTTTTGGAATGGTTGTTGTGGGGGTTCTAAAATTGAGCATGTATGAGGGTAAGATAACAATTTTAGTTGTTGCTGCATAATAAGTCTTGCATTATCAGGCGATTCCTCATAGCGACTTTTCAAAACTTGTAGTTCGGGCAAGTCAAAAAATTCAAGAGTAGAACGATTCAATATAGGCGGAGTGCATGACAATTGCTTCCAATAAGATTCAATAACAGATAGAGGTATGTAGCCGAGTGAATGCCTAAAATATGCAAGCATATGCACACATGGTAGTCCATTCACGTGCCACAAAATGCAACCACAATTCTCTATAGTCAGACTGGCAGTTGAGTAATAGTAGATCCAGAGCTTTGTGAGATACAAATCCCAATAGTTCCTTAAACATAGGTTCTTTTCCAAATCGATGCATTATTTTAGATGAACCTATTTCAAATGCATGTTCGATTTTTCCAAATCCCAATATTTCCTTGAACAAAGATGTACACTAGTCCAACATTGCACAAAGCTACCTACAGCTGAATCAAAATACATTTTCAGACGATGATGTGCACTTTCAACAATACAAGTTGAAACATTATCATAGCGTCTTATTTTGTTTTTCCTGGCCAAAACAAACTTCTCCTTGTATTTACTTAGCCAATTTTTAATTGCACATGTAATTGATTTGTTTTTTTGTTGAACCGACCATGCATCACGAAATAAGTTTAAATTCCGATGGCATTCTTCTTCGAATATTGAGTATCACATTTGTCCATCCATCCCAAAAAAATTCATATTTCTTTTTTCCTTCCTCGTCTTCCAATACTACCTCCTTATCCCCAATTAGAACCCGATTCTTTTTTATAAAATTAGGTTTCCAATTTGCTTGAACATTTTCTGAAAAATGCCAAGCACAAAGAATATGATGTGCCGTTGAGAAAATCATCGCTATTGCATTTGTAAGAGCAATTTCTGCATCCATGATTATAACTTTTGGAGTTTCTTTATCCCTATAGTATTTCCTTATGCATTCAAGCGCCCATATATATGAGTCTGTTGTCTCACGACTAATAAAAGCAAGCGCCACTGTAAATGGAGCCCCTGTTGATGTTTGCGACACCATATGAATACATGGTAACTTATATCGATTTGTCTTGAACGTGCAATCCAAAAACAATATTTGATGAAAACATTGCGTGAGAATAACACATCTTGGATGACTAAAAAATAAGTCGGACACTTCGTTGGTTGAACTATCAACTCTATGGTACATAGAATAATGGTAACTGGTTACTAGCTTCATAAATTGTTGCATAACCGACTTTTTTTCATATTTAGTAGTTTCAGCTTTACTTTTGCATTGTAAATATTTCTAATTGTTGAATGACTCCCTGGGCTGTCAATTCTAATAGCGGATAAAATATTTTGAGGCTTAACTCCACCTTTTGTTATTGTTTTAACAGTCTTCAATTCATGATATTTTAGCTTAGCCACGGACGGGTGTCCACTTAGTACGTTCAGAAGCTTGTGATTGTGGCGTCCATTCTTTACCTCCAAAATCCATGTTCCATCATTTCTACAATGTGCGTTTAACTCAAATGGACATCTACATTTTCGAATTACCAATCTTCTCCTCTTTTGTTGGGTCTCTGGAACATAAATCTTTGGCTTCTTATCAATATATTCCCCGATTCGTTCACATAGTAGAACCATCCATGATCATTTTTCATTACTTTGTAAATTTCTCATTCTTGTTTGCTTGGTCACAATAACACAATTTGTAGTTTTTTCCCGATCCATGCACCATTCTCGAACGCTCTCTTTTGAGTCAAACAACTGCATAATACCATGAATCAATTTTACATATTTCAAATATATTCACATATACACAAACATACCTTATCTATGCTGAAATGAAAGGTCAAATTGGGATCGAAAGGCGACATATCAACTTCTTGATTTTGTTTCTCCATTCCATCATCAATTTCACATTCGTTTGAGCTCTTGCCTTTTAATATCTATTGGTTAATAAAAAATTTAAAAGGATCAACTCATCAAAACAACGACATTATGAAAAAGAATTCAATATAATAAAAACTTGTTGATTTAGTTTCTCTGATCCATCGTCAATATCATTATTTTTGTTTTCGGTTCCATCTTCAATATCATATTCTTTTGAGCTCTCAGCGTTTAATATCTATTGGTTACCAAACAATTTAAGATGCTCAATTCATCACAACAACGACATTATGAAAACAAAAATATTAGAATCAAAACCTTTGGATTTTGTTTCTTCGTTCCATCGTCAATATCATGACTTTGTTTCTCCGTTCCATCATAGATATCATATTCATTTGAGCTCTCACCTTTTGATATCTATAGGTTAAAATACAATTTAATAGGCTGGTTTCATCACAACAAGGACATTATGTAAACAAAAATCATTATAATCAATTAAAATTATGGAAGGCAGTACCAAACCGACGTAAGAAAACTGAAAAAATGTACAAATTTCAGAAAATTCACGCCAGAATTAGATTAGATGAAGAAACTTTTAAAATTTTCATTTTCAGCTGCCTAATTTCGAAAATTCCATTTTATTTCGACAACTACCCGTCGAATTTATTATATTGCCATAATGTGATAAAATAAACATAGTCAGCCCGAATTTGACGTTCTAACTTATATGGTTAGGCAAGAAGTGATCGAGTAACTGCTGAATTCATACCTCCGTTTTTTCATTTAAATATTTACCATTTCATTGATTTCTTCAAAAAAATTAATGTGTAGTTTGCTTTCTTGAGTTAGAATCATGTTGTCTTCTTCTCCAAAGTCAGAAATTTCATTTGAAATTAGTTCCTCAATAAAATCAATGATTAATTGTTTAATTTGACATGAAGAAGAGAATTAGGGTTTAAGTAAAAGTAAAATGTAATAAAATGTAGTTACGGTAAATTAGTATAAGGGAATATTTGTCTATATTTTCCAAATTTTTATAGGGAGTCTATGTTATATGAACCCCCGTTACTAAAAAAATTTAATTAAGAAAAATGACCCCCTTAACCATTTTTGGAATAGCATCAACAATACTCATCACGATTTCCATTTTAGTTTTATAATTGTACCATCTTTAGACAAAATCTCCATTCTTGTAAGGTTTGATGTCCCAGTAGTTTGTGTTTACATCCTGTTAAGTTAGGGATTCTAGAATCGACTTTAGAATTGAAAATTCGACTTGGTTTAAAACTGTGCCACTGAGTAAATTTTTTGAAGAACGACAGCAGAAACCATTCACGTCCAAAGTACTGTTAGAGATGAAAATAATCAGTGGACATAGGAGAATTGACTAAAATTGGAGATCGATCCCACAGAAAAATTAGGACTCAAGATAAATTCAAGATCTATTTTCTAATTGTTAAAAATCAGACAAATATTGGATATTTAAAAAACTGCATGTGGATGTTGATGCACAAGTGTTTGCATTTGAAAATTATTTACCCATTTTTTCTTCGAGACTAGCGTGTAATTCGTGCGTTGCATACGATAATATAATTAAAGATAATATTTACTATTTTAATGTTAAAATGAGAGCTTTGTTATGCAATACATTATAAATTTTGATGCAAAATACCTAAACTATTAAATTAAATTATTATTATCGTTTATGGGTAATTTATGTTCTATACCTTACACAAACAATGTATGAGTGTGTGTATTTGAGAATTTTTTTAATCATCATTGTTAATATAGATATATCTTAATTCCCAAATTTTAAAAGCAAATAAAATTAGTAAATTATGTTGACGCCTTTAGTTATAGGCAAATTCTATTTAAACCCAGAAATCTGCTGAGTATACCCATTTTTTTATAAAAAAAATTAGGACAAAACTACCCCTGCTCGACATTTTTTTTTTAGTTTCTCAGCACACCTCGTAGAAAATGTACGTGGTGCCTTTAGAGCACCACGTAGGACCATTACGTGGTACCATGAAGGCACCACGTAGAGGCTCAACGAGGTGTCCTAAAGGCACCACGTAGTTGCTCTACGTGGTGTCTTTATGGCACCACGTAGTGTTCTTACGTGGAAGGGCAAAATTGTCTTTTTTTTAGTTGTGTATGGGTAAACTCAGCAAAACGCTGGGTTTAACCATTTTTTTAGAATTTCATGGGTATACTCAGCACATTTACGGGTTTAAATAGAATTTGCCTTAGTTATATTCAAAAGTAATAAAATATATCAAAAACCTTAGTTGATAGAGAATTCTGAGAAATGGCGTCATCTTCACTAAAAAACAAATCCCAGTTAAATCTTAATATCCATTTAGATTATGATCAAATATCAGCCTTTCCGCCCGATCCTCTATCCTCTCAGAAGCATGCAAGCGGAAATCGTTCTTCGATTCAAAGTTCAACTCGATGTCCAAATCTGGAATTTAGGAGAGATTTTACAGATCTCGCACCAAAAATTCAGGCAAGTTCCACTAATTTTAATCCTATTCAGTCTAGAAAGTGGATAGAAGTAGTGATGGAAAATAATTTGCACCAGAATGTTATTAAATTAAGTTATTATGAGCCTTATTCTCGGGACAATCTTAAGATAGCCACTATTAGCGATAATCTTGTGAATGAGACTAGAAAAAAAATGGTCCAATTCAATCGTATTCTATGTTTATGGCAGTAGACCATACTACAACTTTTTAAAATATTATATCGATTGGAATTTGAAGATGAAAGGTAGTTATCAGCTATTTACAAGAGATAACGGATTTTTCTTTATTAAATGTGATTTAGCTGAAGATTGTGATAGAATATTATCAACAGGACCATATTATTATAATAAAAATTTGATTTTTATGAAAAGATGGGCATCTGGAATGCATATATCAAAGGAATTTCTTACCTCCATTCCTGTTTGGGTTAGATTTCCAAATCTTGATCTGGATTTTTGGTCAGTAGAAGCAATCAGTAGGATAGCCTCAATATTAGGTCGACCTCTTCAAATGGACAGTATAACTGAGAATGCATGTAGGATTTCCTACGCTAGGATATTGATTGAGATTAACGTTGATTTTAATTATCCTGAGTCAATGCCTGTCCAATATTATAATGGGACTATTGTGTGGCAAAATGTCTTCTATGAATGGAGACCCTATGCATGTACAATATGTAAAGTATTCGGGCATTCTAAAGAAATGCGTAAATATACAAAAGTCTGGATGCCAAAAGTACACACTAATATTGATAAAGAAATCGATGTAGATGAAAATTTGGATAATCAGGCTAAACAATTGAAAGATATGGTTAGGGATCAGTCACTGATGAAGAAAGACGTTACAGTTGCAAAGGCTATGAGTAACATAGAGGAGAATCAGAGGAATCATAGAAAAGATGTATCTAATTGTTTTGAAAGGGGTTCTACAGAGAATGCAAGTGAATCAAAAAGAGTTCAGCTTATAAAATTTTCTCAGCAACATGATAAAAAATGGGCAAATAGTAGAATTAATCCTTTTCAGATTCCTGAAGGTTATAATGATTTAATGCAAGAAGATACCGAGGATAAAGAGGAGTTTCCAAAAGAAGGAATTTGTTGAAATGGTCAAAGATTCTGATAGTTCAGCTGAGAAACATGTTTTAGAAGAACTGAAAGATAAAGAAGTAGATGATATGGTGGATAATGAAGTGTACTCTACACAACAAACTGATAATGATGAGAGCAACAATGATTATTTCATAGATGAATCTGATTGTTCTTCATGTAGTTTTAAGAGTGAAAGAACTAGATTTAAAAATAACAAATATAAAAGCGGCAGCAAGGTGATGAGTGGTGAACCATTAGTAGAGACGAATCCAGAATGGGTGAAGCTTATGTCCGAAATACAGTCAAGATCCAAGTCTAAAAAGGTTAAGGAAGTAGCTGCTTCACCTGGTGGGGTAAAGAAAGGAGGCATTTCTAAAAAATAATAACAAATTATGTTTTCTCCTTCTGTTCTGGTTCAAAGTTTCTTTTAGTTTTATCTATGATCTTTATGATTATTGGGCTGGTTGAGTTAGGAGTTTTGTGGTTGATCTTAAATATTGTTGGTGGCCAATTGGAATATAATTTGGTTTTTATCAGTCTTTTATGGTCTGGATGTTCTTCCTGCTTGTTGATTATCAAGATGCATGTTGATGCAATTATGTGATGGGAGTTTGTGGATGGCCAGCAGTCTTCTTGTTGTTGGTATGTGTTTTATTTGTTGCTTTGTGATGGGGTTCAGCATGGTTTTGTATCCTGCTTTATTTTGGATTGATCAAATACCAAAAGGGGTGCAGTTTTATTTTGAAGGCTTCGTTCGTATTGGGCTTTCCTACTGGGCCTTCTGTTTGTTGTATGTCTATTATGTTTGTAGTGGAGTGGTGTGTTATGGGCTTTTGCTGTAGGCGTTTCTGCTCAGTGGTGTTTGTGTCCTTTTCTGGTGGGCTTTCTAAGTGTTTTAATGTTGGGTTCTTTTGTTGGACATGTATTTATGTCGGGTTGAGCTGGTTTTATTTGTATGTATAGTATTTGTTTTGTAGGTGTTTAATATTAGTAACCAGCTCTTCCATTATTTTGTACTCTCTTATTGTAATATAAGTACCCTTTGTTTCAAAATAATAATAATAATAATAATCTTTAGACTTATGCCTTCTTGTAAAACATAAATGGTCTATTGGACGTTAACCATGCCTTCAACTTTTGGTACATCGTACGATGTAACCTTACGTTATTTACATTGCAACCTACTCTCTAAGATTTTGGTCATTGCGTTGTTAAAGTGTAAATTTGGGTGAGAATCATTTAGTTAAATCAAATTAACCAACCAAAATAACCCATTTTGGTTGGATCGACTTGATTTTGAATTTTGATTGTTTTATGATTGCTCCAAAAATATATTTAATTAGTTTGATTACTTGTTTAACCAAATTAATTGAACATTATTATAATTTTGAATTTATTAATGTTATAACAAATATTTTGGGTTACCTTAGTTATTTGAGTAAATTTAAATTATCGTATGTGTCAAAATCACTTTTAAATAGTATAAAAATCATATCTAAAAATGATTAGTGTCGGCCCCGAGCTAGTAGAGGCCCTAAGCGAAATTGTGATGTGGAAGCAAAAAAATGGAGGGGTAAAAAATAAGAAGCCACATGACAAAGACGAGAGAGTTGAACTGCAAACCTACAAGGTAAGAGCTATGCAACTTCACCACTACTCCACTTAATGTACTGCAAGCATTATATAGAAATCTGAAAGGAAACTTTGAGGTCTCCAAAGCAATCTGAGGCCCTGGGCATAAGTTGTATGAGATCCGAGGTCCTAGACGGTCGTCTGGGCAGTCTATGCATGGTGTCGGGCTTGAAAATGATTTGATCGTAAGTTTTATTTTAATGAATATTTAAAAATATAAAACGTAAATTATTTATAATTTGGTTAAATCGGATAACTAACCTAACTAATTAAACTTAATTTGACTGATTTAGTTTAGTTTTTCGCTCTTATTAGTATTTGTTTTATTTAACAATATTTATTACCAGATAAATCAAATTACCCAAACGAATCACCCCTACCCCTACTTTAAATGCGTAGGTCTTTTTTAAAATATGTTGGATATAATAATATATAACTCACATATTCCATGCACATAAATGATATGAAGGCACTTATATTTTAAAATATCAACAACTGGGCTTTGGATGTTTCCCTTCTTTTTTTTTTTTTTTTAAAGTATAAAAGAAAGTTGGGTTTTCTAAAAGTTTAAAAGAACAAAGGCACGATCCAGTAAAGCAACCAAGGTCAATCTAAAAAATGTTATCATCATTTCTTGTTATTGATTTTGTTTATTTTATTTTATTACTACGTGTTACCATGAATGAGATGTACGTAGGTACTGCCGTACTGGTTTAGTGGTTAATTACCATATTATTAGTTTTTGTATACAAACAACATGATTATGATTTGTATGAGATAACTGCGTACGATTATAAGCATAATTAAAAACAAAAGACAGTTAAGTACTAACCGCGATTAGGACACACATCTAATGTCGATAAGCATACACGTGGATCGAGGTCAAGAAAGGAAAAACAAAATAAAATGTTGATCCCAATCCATCCACATGCTAATAATGATAATAATAATCTGAAAAGATGACAGCAAAGGCAAGCGGACACAAGTAAATAGCCAAAAAGACAGAAAGCGATGATAAGGGAGTAGCAAATATATAAAGTAAAGAGAGGAGGATAATATCTGGACATGTGGGTAAGGGCGATAAAATCCAAAGTGGGTGGTAGACCGGTAGGCCCTTTTCTTTTGTCGAGGGATGGGGGCGTGAGGCCTCCACAAGCATCTAGTCACTTCCTGTCCACTGCCTGCTTGAGCCCTCCACGCGCATCTTCCTTTTCCACAACCCTTTTCACACCTGCCTCCCTCTCTACTCACTAGCTCGCACTCCTCTTATGCCCCCCCTATGTCACGTTAATGAGTTGGCATCATTAGCCATGTATGATACAATAAATGCCAATCCATTTCCACCAATCAGGTGGCAACTACAAGCTCACTCTCCCTAAGGGAGAGTGTGTTTAGCATTTCTCATCATGTTAATATGGACACCTTGCTGTTCTGTTTCTTTTGATTTTTTTTTTCTTTTTTGACAAAAAAAAAAAAAAGAGGGATACACAGGGTTGGTTTACGGTCAAAATAATACATCTTCCAGCTATTGACGTGCGCTTGAATTAATGCTCTAACAAGTAAATTTCAATTCCTCCACTCCTAAAGTCGTGTCTTATTTGTGTTCACCATCTCTACGATCAAGCATCTTTTTCAAATAGAAGTTTTCAAACATAAACAAGATTACAAGTTCAAACATTATCATGTTATATATAATTGGTTTGAAAGCAAAAAAATTCGGTCTAATCATAAAGTTCTCAAAATACTCTCTTCTGATGTAAACATAAGGTTAAAACCTACCATCTCACCATGAGCAAATTATAAAATATATTTGAAATATAATTCAATATCTCTTAAACAATCACTTAAAATTAAGATATAGCATATATTTTCTTTTACAAATCAAAACGTTTTTTCATATATATTACAAAACTTGATATCCATTAAACACATGGTCTAACAAATACACTTCACGTAATTTTCACTATCTATTGATTAATAAAAAAGCAAATAAAAATAATAATAACAGCTTATACAAATAAGAATTCAAACTAACTACTCATTATTTCAATGCAAAAATATAGTTAAATATTTTGAAAAATTATTTATTTTAGATATGTTAGGCACATATATTTTTTTATATATAAAAAAAAAAATCAATTTATCCTTGAAGCGTGTATTAACATCATGTGTAAAGCGTGTGCCGTAACGTTCCTTAATCAATAATATAAATATAATTTAAATCAATGAAAAATTTCTGGAACACATCAAGGAACCTAAATCAGATCGGCAGATAATCCAAACTGGGAGCGTCTTCTGTCCATATATATGTATATCAAGACGAAAACAAAGGAAGAAAAGTAACTCCTGTAACAAACTTTACAGGTTCACATGTAATTGGTTTGAATCAAACAGAGCTACCAAACAAAAATTCATCGCTGCTTTCGAACTGAAATATGGAGTAGCATGCGTTACCTGATGATATATTTGATGGGTTTTTTTAGGTCCGGCTGTCAGCTTGTGCTTGTTTAAACCGTGGACCACTTATACTTTTCTTTGGTGAAATACTCAGACAGACTAGATGGACCCTATTCCATTGTTTTTGCTTAACGTAGCCAATAACGATTGGGTAATAACAAAATGGGATTAGTCTTCAAGTCCCCGCAACTAATTCTGGTACCGTAGGTGCGGTGCAGTGGAAAGGAGGTCTGACTTCCTAGCAGAAGGTCACAAGTAACCCTGCGGCTTTCGTATACTACATAAATTTACTCGAGGGTAAGAAAGGTTGGATTAGCGGACAGTTTTACTGTATTATATTCAGGCGGTTATCGATCCGTCGAGTTTTCTAAAAAAAAATAAAAAAATCTGATATACAAGATGCCTTTCCCTCCAAATTTTAGGTGATTTTGGTCCTTTTGTGTTTCTCCTCTAATATCCGTCGGTTTTACTTTTGCCAACTTCACTAGGCCTACGGACAATATTTTAACAATTATCTATTTCACAAGCAAGGCTGTTATGGTAACGGTAAATTTATCATTACCATACCAGTACCAAGCCCGTGGTAACCAATATCGAGTTGCACCTGTATACCAATGTTATCGGTATGGTAACGGTAAGTTTTACTATTATTAACGGTAAAATAGCGGTAAAGGAATGTCAATACTAGTGGTAATGGTAAATTTACCAGTCACGTTAATTTTTCTTTTTCATTATTCCAACCTTTATTTTTTTGAAATTTTATTATATTTTATGTAGATGCTTATAGATTTATTTAGGATGGTATTTTTTTTTTTTTTTTTGGTTTTATAAATATTTAAGTTTAAGATTAACAAAATTATTATTTCATATTGTTGTAAATATCTTGTGATAAGCTAAGTAAATTTTCTATGTCAATTAAAATAAGTTTATATAAACATTAATGGAGATAGAATTAGTAAAAAAAAAATTTACTTTTTATCATTGTAAAAATTACTGTGTTAATTGTTTAGTAGCTTTATGTATCAATAAATTTACCATTGCCAATCAACGATTTACCAGTTTATCGGTATTCCAATAAACATTTTACCAGCGATAACGGTAAATTCTCGGTATTCATTTTTGGCTTACCAATAGTATCGGTATAGTAACGGTTTTTTCGTATCGGTAACGGTTACCATTACCATAACAACCCTACTCACAAATATAGTGTCAATAAACTATTTCACCCAATTACAATCATTTTTGATCTTTTATTGATATGTGTTAAGTACATATAAATACTGACAGTTTGGTTAAAGTCCATATTAAGTCTCAAGATAGTAAAAACATTCTTACCAAAAACAAGTATGTAAATTAAGTCGTTAAATGAAGTTAACTAGTAATTGTATAAATTTGGATAATGATTCAATGAATAGTTACTGATATCTATACAACTATATTAAGAAATTACGAAAATTAATTATTCAACAAAAGTTCGCAAAAACTTCTACAATTATTTACTAAAAAATTACGTAAATTTATGTATTTTTTTCCATAATTAATCACCAAAAAAGTTGTGGAAATATATGCAGTTTTTCATGTAAAAGTTGCTGGCATTTATGCAATTTTTTGATATAATTGCATAAATATATGCAATTATTCACTGAATAATTGCATAATCTTGTGCAATTATTCAGTAATTGAATCCTATAGATCTTACTTACAATATTTTTTATGGAAAACAGTTTTTATGTAATAAGTTTGATTCTAAGTAACTAAGCCTAATATTCACATATAAGTATCCTGTAGCTTATTTATTTCAATTATTTTACCCAAAAAAATTGATTTTTTCTGTGTAAGTAACATATCTAAAACCACACCATTCAAATCCATCTATGGTTACATCATTCAAATCACCACCATGAAGTCAAAAACATACCGACGTTATGTTAATACATAGTAACTATATTTCCTTCTTACATTCAAAGTCTACACTAAATTGAATACATTTGCATTTTTTTAATGTAATAAAATTATCAAGTCCACTAATATCACACATAATCATAAAATTTGACCAAAATTGTTACTGGATCATCTAAACGCGGTTGGATCAACTTAAAATATAATGTTTAATTGTAACTGCATTTAAATTTAACTGCATTTCCAAATATATTTGAATTTTGATTGTACAAATTTGAATAAAATTATCAAATGTAACCTACATCGCTAAAATAATTCAGAATATGTTGTCAAAATATAACTGTATTTTCTTAAGGCAATAAAACCATAAAGTGCATTAAGGTCGTATAAATTAGCATGTGGAGCTCAAACTAATACTACATCATGTAAACGTAGTTATATTAATTGAAAAATATGTTAATGTATTAAAATTACATTTTACATTTTCTTAATTTTATTGCATTTCTTTGGAAAATAAATTATTAATGTATTAAAATCGAATAAAAATATAAAATGCAACCCCAAAATTATTACTACATCATCTAAAGTGGTTAAACTAATTCAAAATATGTTGTTAAAAAATAATTGCACGAGCATTTTCTTAATGTAGTTAAATTGTGAAATGCGTTATTATATAAAATTATCGAATGCAATTTTTTTTAAAATGGTTTAAAGCATAAAATGCTCAAGCCTATATAGAAAATATGAAACATGTTTAAACATACCAAATCTTAACAACATAATCTTTCTAGCCCTAACCCTAGGGTAGCTAGATTCATTACTATCTCCTTAAGGATTCATGTACATCGACGTTGCTCTCTAATATTTCTTCTTCATCATCATCAATTTCCTTTAATTATGTACTCTATCTTACTTTATGATCTTTTTTTTCTATTGTTGTGCTTTTCTCGTACCTTTCTCAATACGACAGGTCCGATTTCAGGCTCTCCTAATATTTACCACTTCAAAAATCGGGGTTTTCCCACTTTCTTGACGTTGTTTGTACTGCATGTTGGTTAACTTCAAAAGGTTTGAAGAACGTGTTTGGGATCAAGATGATGATGATTTTGATGATAACTACCTTGTTTTAACTATTATCATTATAAAATATATACCAACTCTATTATATAAAAAAATGTGCAGGATGCATATACATGTATCTTATAAAGGTATTGATTTGAAGACCGTATAGTTTAAAGATTCAAGATTACAAAGAATACGAGTTCAAGATTAAAGACCCATGAGTAACAAGAGTTCAAGAAATCAGGATAAGTAATAGAGTCTAGATTTTTTGTTAAAACTTCAACGCTTAAATTCTTATTCCAATTTTCTCACCATTTTAGCCTTATAGTATTTTATAATATTCTTAAACTTTTATTTTAAAATTGATTTCAAAACTACTTCTTATTTAAATATATATATATAAATATATATATATATCTTTTTATATTTAAATTTATTTCTTGAATTTTAAAACAAATCTTAATTTAAAATATTTTGAATTTCTTACTTATATTTTAGTTCTAATTATATATGTTTACTTAAGTTTAATATATTAATATCTATAGTTTTTTATATTAAGGTTTAATGTTTTTTATTCATATTTAGAGTTATTTTATATTAAGTTTTATATCACTTTTATAGATTATAAATATGTGTTTTTAATTTATATTCTTACTCTATTATACTACTTTGATATATAGGAAAATAGTTTATTCAAACTCTAGAATTACCATGAATTATTTACATTAATTGCAAAATTTAAATTTCAAAATTCCATAAGGCATGTCGACATCCCCTACCTCTGATGTCAACATGGCAGCCGTTATTTTCAAATTTCAAATTTCAAAAGATGTGGCCATTTGTTTAACCCTTTCCTGAAAAAATATGAATGTTGGTACATTATATATACCCATCTAAATTTTAATTATTTTTTAATCTAATTTCATTATCTTCTTCATCTCTTTTTCCTAAGTTTTTATAATTAAACTCTACTGAAATTCAAGGAGAATCAAACTAATTCATTTCTATTTTGATTCTATACCATTCTCTCTCATAGAATCAAGTGATATTCGGAGTTACAAGATTATTTGTAATCAAAGATCGTAAGACCAAAGTTCTATCGAGTCTTTCTTCCAAACTGATGCTGAAAAGGTGTGGTTGTAGCCCGTTCAAATCGACTGGGTGCGATTGTAGCCGGGAAATCAATTGAGTCTCATTGTACTCGAAAATAGGATAAGTGGACCTCATGGCCTGCAAAATTGAGGATTGTAAGTTGAAGATTATTTGAAAAGAAAATCCGCATCAACCTAGGGTTGTGTGTGACTAGATGTAAGGTTACTCCGAACCAATATAAAAATCCTGGTGGGTTCTTTTCTTTACTTCTTTTACTTTTTATTTAGCATCTATGTTTGATTCTGTGATTGTTTCATATCTGTGATTTGCATTAGTTTCTGATATATTAAAAAAAAAATCACAAATTTCATTAAATGCTATTCACCATTTCTAGCTAGTGTTAAGATTGCCTTAAGATCCGTGAATCGCATTTCCCAACAATTGGTATAAGAGCCAAGGTTTTAAATCTCGAATATCGGTCGTGTTACGTCTCGACGATTTTAGAGACTTGATCGCGTATCGGGGGAGATCTGGGATGAGATGAGTCTAACTCGGGGTTTATCTCTGATTTTCATCTTGGGTATAAAAGCTCATATCGGAACAGCCTCAGGGTATATGATGTATCAAAAATTCATATTCTTACACTATAATTTTCATGAATGCCATTATAAAAATAGTAATTTGAACTTAAATTGCAAAATCATCTCATCGTTCTTTATTTACGAATGAATGTTCATATTCATAAATCATAATATGCTTAAATTTACAAAAAAATGCAAAACACAAATAGATTAGTGCTTACAACTTATGATCTATGAGCATAAATTATTGTTAGAGAAAGAACATAAAAACGATCAAAAACATAAAACAATGAAACATAAGTAGAACATAAAATACATAATTTCATGGGTAACATGCTAGTAAAAATGATGAATATGAAAATCATAAGCATTGTAGAACATCCACGAATATACGATATGCTCATTAACGTGTAAAATATAAAAAAGTAGGAGATTATCATCGTTGGATTTGAGTTTTCTTAATTTATTGTTTTGGTTTAGGCACAAGTTTAAATTTTAACTAGAAAAACCAAGATCTCGGGTGATATTTAAGTTTCTCATCTCGATCGATATATCGTTTGATATTGCAATATCTCAGACAATATATTCAAAACGAGATTTACAGTGAGATTTGCTGATTTATTTCGGGAGGAGCCTAAAACGAGATGTTGGAGAGATCTCGGACAATATTTTCGAGATTTGAAACTTGTGATTAGAGCATTGGTTTTCAATTTTTTCATAATCTGATTTTTGAAAACTGGCAACCAACATTATTAATGTCAACATTAATAATTCTGGTTCATTTATAGAAGGTTGATTCGCTATTAGACCACCACTGTTTAATGGTAGGAATTATGCATATTAGGCTTGTTGCATGAAAATATATTTACAATCAATATAATTTGACACTTGGAACATCATTCAAACAGAGTATGTTGAACCCACAACTAATTTTGCACAATGGACCGTTGAGCAAAAGACTACTGCAAAAAATAATTCAAATGTCATGAATATTTTATTTCGTTCACTTGAAAAAAATGAATTTTATAGGATATTTTTTTGCAGATCTACATACGAAATCTGGAAAATTTTGCAAGTGACTCATGAAGAAAGGAACAGAGTTAAACATACCAAAATATCCATGTTAATTAATCGGGTTCAATTATTCAAAATGAATCCGAACGAATCTATCTTTGACTTGTACTGCAGGTCCAGGATATTGTGCATTCACTGATTTCTTTGGGAATTATATTCTCTAAAGAAGACTAAGTCAGAAAAATCCTAAATTCATTAGCCTCAAAATGGGATCAAAAAATTCTAGCAACTGAAGAAACCAACGATATTAGTACCATGAAAATCGAAGAGTTAATTGGAAATCTAGTCATTCGAAGTTTAGATGCAACGAAGAAGGTAAAATAAGTCATCAGAAAAGAAAATTATAACATTCAATGCAATTACCGAAGATTTGGAAAACTATAACACCGTGGAATAATTCATCTATGTCACATTTGGATCCGCATAACAAACAATGTTAATATGAGGTGTACAAAATTTTCCATTTTTATATGATTGCAAATCAAATGCCAATGGCATTTTACGATGCTGGAATAATAGTTAAATCTCGTACTTCAGCAATAAATGCACCAGCTAGAATTGAAGTTTCCAAAGGACCCATAACAGAAATGGATCTAAAGCCAAATAAAAGTGAAAGACACATGTATTCAAAAGACTTGCCGTTTTGTAAAAAAATTATTGTAAAAAACTACCAATTGATAAACCGCCGGGAGAGGTTATAAATGATCTGGAAGATAATCTAAATGAAAGTCCCAATTCTTCTACGAATGGCGGAGGAACTATTAGCACAGAAGAAATAGTAAAAGCTTTCAAAAATTAAATGGTATCCAATAATAATGAGATCTCAAACTGTATATGAAACTGGAAGGAAAGTGAGTTCCAAATATGATAATAATTGATGATTTGTTTTCATACGCACTAGTTACTGAAATAAGCAAAAGACACGATTATATTGAGAATAATGATAGTGAACCATGAATGTTAGAAAAATCATGATTGGCCAAATGGAAAGATGCTATTGAGCTACATTCACTTAATGTGGTGTGCTTGGACCAATAGAGAAAATGCACTACGTCACAGATTGCATACTGCAACACCAGAAAAGTGATGTAGGAAGTGCCAAAAAGTGTCGCTATAAGCCAAAAATGATCTACGACAACACTTGCTTGGTGTTGCATTTTGCCGCGTTGCCTTAGAGTCAAAGGAAACATCTTTGCGACCCGAAGGCAACATCGGTACAGGTACTAAATTTACAAAAATGTGGGGCCTACTAAAATATGTAGTCCGGGTTCACGGAATCATGTTGTGGGCCCCACATGCATTAATCTATGACGATGCTTTTACCATCCAATGACAACATTATATCATAGCTATGTCAACATTTAACATCACATACTGAAACATTTTAGCATAGCTATGACAACATTACATAACATACAGCAACATAACAGCAATTAACATCACACTGAAATTAACAAAGAACTTTTTATTTCAGATTAACCAGCAACACAAGTACTACTTAATCAACTAAAAAATAACAAACCATAGCCACTAAATTCAATTTTACAAACATTTCAGTTACAAATACCGGCAGTACTAAATTCATGTTGACATCAAACTAAAACAGTTTCAAAATATAGCGTGAGCCTCCAGTGCGTTCAGTGCCTCTGCTGCCTCGAGTAACTCTATTGCCTTTAGTAACAAGTTCTTGAACAAGCTTATCACTGCCTCCTTCACCAGCATGCCTCAGTTGCATTTCAGCACAAAATGAGAGGTATGCATGCCTCAGTTGCATTTCAGCACAAAATGAGAGGTATGCATGCCTCAGTTGCATTTCAACACAAACTATGGTCATCGTATAATTAAGTTGCATTTCAACATAATTTATAGCCTACATACCTCAGTTACATTTCAGTTGCATAACTGAGATTCATTTGTATTTCAGCACAAACTGAGTTTCATTTGCAATTCAGTTGCATAACTGAGTTACATAACCGAGTTTCATTTGCATTTCAGTTGCATAACTGAGTTACATTTGCATTTCAGTTGCATTCAGCACAAAGACATTTCAATTACATTTCAGTTACATACCTTAGTTTATGGCCTGCATGCCATAGTTGCAAATTGACACAATGACTGAGTTTGTTCCAAGCACAAACGATATCAAAGGAATTCAATAGTGCGCCATAGTATAACAGAGTCACTGCCTCAGGTGCAAATCTGTGTCATAGTATAACTATGCCACGACCCGTTCAAGTACAAACTCAACCATTGCTTTAATTGCGAACCGAGGCATTGCTTCAGTTACAAACTGACATGTGCTTCAGTCTGATACAAGTGTATACTGAGTAAAAAACTAGATAGTTATAATGTGGATAAAATTGTCACTAATCAGCACTTTAGGTTTAATAGGCAATGTGGCAAAAATTATCACTAACCTACAATGTGACAAAACTTAAAATTATACCTGAAAAACTGTCCATGTATGTTATTTCATGTTACTTCACTGCACTGTACATTGCCATAGCAACACACAAAAGAACTCCAAACATGATCCAAGACAAAGCTAAAGTTGTTGCAAAGAATTTTTCTCCTTTCTCATGTTCTCCACATTTAATGCACATTAGAGCCAACTCTTCCTTCATATCTGCCATAAATTCATCGGCTTTTGCTCTCTTTTACTTTTGCTTCAGCAGCTTTTCTTCAATTATCTTCCTTTCCACGAGCAATTGCAATATAGTCTTTTCTTTTTTCATCAACTTAATAGTAGTGTCATCCAATTCAGCATTGCTATTGATTTCATACACTTCGTCATGCCACATAAAATACCCGTAATCGCCATTCTGCACATATCTTAAATTCTCGACTAAAACATCATTAAAAGATATGATAATCAACAAAGCAACCAAAAAAAATCTAATTTATACTTATCGGCAACATAGAGCAACCACAAAACTTCTTCCCTGCATTCGACCCTACCTTCACAATCTTCATCTTCGTTGGGATTTTATGGTGGCAGTTCTTTCTTGCAGCCGTTGTTGATCAATTTGAAGTAGAAATTGATTGAGCAGCCATTGAACTCGAATTGAAGGAAAAATTGAAATGATATCACAAACTGCAAATCATTTCATTAATATCACAAACTGCAAATGATTATGTATACATTTCATATCATAAATTTCATGCAGTAGGCTTTCAGGCATGTATTTCATGCATTCAGTACTTGTGTGCACAACCACAACAAAACATGCATATATTTATTAAACAGTCTTACACACAATATATATATAAACACACACACACACACACACACACATATATATATATACATATACATATACATATATATATATACATATATATAGTTCCTAAAGCTCACATAAAATTTTGAAAGCATGCATCATGAAGAAACAATCATCCATTACCATTTATTGATCCATGTGTGCAGATATAGCATTGTATTGCCTTTGAAGCATATCCAAGCAAAACTTAAACAATGCTTGGTTAACTGGCATACAATGATGTCAATGGTGATGCACACATCAATGTGCAACAGATGTAAACATTCATAGATGAAGTGAATTTGCACATAATTTCTAACTATGCATACAGATCTTATTTGATTGGGAACTAGATGAAAAATCATGCATATGACAAACATGAAAATACTTATGAAATGAATACTATCGTGTATATGTAATCATCCTTATGAAATCATTTTCATAAACCACTGTATGTCTTATTCAAAAAGCTAGTAGTATCATGTTTCAATCATCACCGGCAACAACAACCTGGGAAACCTGAGCAGTTGTTTAGAACATGCAGCTCATATAAGATCGATGGTCTAATTGTTCAAAACCACACTTTACTAGGAACTAAAGTTTTGTGTTATTAAATTGATTAACAACCCAATAGCTGCTCAAAGAACATTTCAGCAAACCAACACACTAAAGAACCACAAAATAACACCACCAACCAAACAAAATGATGTACACATTCTTGTAGTATGATATATGAACTATGAAGTCACTGCAAATAACACCATTTACAGGTTTAGTTTCATTAGTATACAACTTCTAACTAAAAAAGTGTGAATTCATTGACAAACAACAGACAGGAATTGTTAATCACCAAACAATTATACTCATGGTGATAATAATTTTCATTTCTCGATAGGCTAATTTATAGCGGTGATCAAAAATGCAACAGAAACGTACATGAGAAACACAGGATAAAAAGCTAGCACATTTCTTCTTGGATTGACTGCCGTTTGATGATGGAGAAAGTGAGAAGTGGGTGCGTTTGGGGTTGGAGTCGAGGACTAGTTGGAAGAAGTGGACGACGCATAGAGGGTTGGAGTGGAAGAAGTAGGTGAATGAAAAATTAGGGATTGGAATTGGAAATTTGGGGGTGAGAACAAACGGATCTGAGAAGTTGAGAAAGAGGAATGGAATGAGTAACATAAGTTGATTTCCTATTGGTGGTGGAGGATTTTGACGGATTAGTAAGGTGTCAAATATAGATGTTGTTTTTAAAAGGTAAATTGATAGATATATATGCATCTTTTCATAGATGCAGATTGATGACGTGGCGAATTAAGCGTATAAGTTTATAACTATGTTACTGCAATACAATTTGATATCCATGCTAACACATTAGTGCGTTGCAATAGACAAAAATTAGCATAGCTGTGGCAACATTTAAGCTGGCAACACCATGGGTTTTCGTTGCAATTGGCCATCTATGGCGTAGTGATGTTTGAAGTTGTTAAACTAGTAGGTTATAACTGAGTATTGATTCGAAAATGAAATGTTGAAATTGAAGTTGTGTGAAACAAGGCACGACTTGTCCGGTAAGGTTTTATGTAGAGGTCATGCTTTGACTTTAAAGAAATATACTCATTTGTTATGGATGTCGTAACATTTCGATATTTTATTATAAGTCTCGCAATTTCTGAAAAGCTTGATATAAAATTAACTGGTGGTATAGAAACTTATATTAACAGTGAATTAAATACTAATATTTAATGAAAATCCTATATGGTGCTTCTTGAAGCCAAATCCAAGTCAATGTACTCATTAAAACCCAAATAATCACTACACTACTTGAAATAATCTGAAAGAATGTGGTACAACCATCTTAGTGAATATTTGATAAAAGCAGGATATACAAACAATTTGATTTGTCCATGTATTTTTATCAAGAAATTAATAATGATATTTTATATTGTAGCCATTTATGTCGATGGTATAAATTCGATTTGGACATCAGAAAAAATGATGAAACAATAAATTACCTAAAAAAGAATTTGAAATGAAAGATTTTGACAAAACTAAATACTATTTTGATTTGCAGACTGAGCAAATGCTAATGATATATCGATCCACCAATTGTATTGCATTGAAAAATTCTAAAGCATTTTCAAATGGATAAAGCATATCTACTTAGTGCACATATGGTCGTCATATCTCTAAATATTAAAAGGACCTTATGGTCCAAAAGAAGATAATGAAATTGTACTTTGTGCAGAAGTATCATATCTCACGGTCATTGGTGCACTGTTATATTTAGTCCAACGCACGAGACCGTATATTGCATTCTTAATAAATCTTCTAGTAAGATATAGTTCAACACCAACTAAAAGACCATAGAATGTTGTAGAATGTATCATGATATATCTCTACAAAACGATGGATTTGGGCTTATTTTTATCTAACATAGGTAGTAATCTGAATCTAGTTGGCTATGATGTTGCATCTTATCTTTTAGATCCATATAAAGTAAGATTACAAACTCGGCATGTGTTTAGCAACAATAATGCAATCATTTCATGACGATCTACGAAACAAGCGTTTGTAGCAACATCATCTAATTATTTTGAAACATAACCACTATACAAAGCAAGTCAAGAATGTATCGGTTAAGATCATTGATTGAGCATATTCGAGATACATATCAACTCCATTTAGGTACAAAGAGACAGACTATTATTTATGAAGATAATGCAGCTCATATTCAAGCGGGTTTTACCAAGGATGATCAAACAAAGCAGATATTGTTTAATTTTTATTCACATATGAACCGTTTAAAAAAATAGATAGAGTGAAGTAAATCCAATATTAAGAAAATCCAGAAGATATATTCATAAATGCACTTTCAAAATCAACATTTCAGAAGGCATGTATAAAATTGTTATGTGTCGCAACGCCTTCATCAACATGCTTTTTGAATAATGTGTTATGAACCGAGGGAAGCATATAATAGTATGCTTTAATATACTATTTTATTTCATTAATATTTATCCTACTTAGTTTTTATCAGTAAGATTTCTAATACAGCATTATCTTAATCTAGAAGTATCCACTCTCATATATATTGTAAAACATGTTACTTAAAGATAAAATGAAATAAAACCATTTTCCTTATTTATGATTTCTTTCATTTGGTTTTTCATACAAAAAAGTTTACTGAAACAATTATATTATCATACACATATGTTGGCCTACTCTATGACCAGGCCACCCAAAGTCCAAACGAATATTCTTGAAGAATGACACCGGGCTAAATTGACAACGGAATCTCAAGTTAGGAAAGAGAAATTATATATTGGTTCATACTGAGTATAGATGGTTCGGATCGAAACACATTTACCCGAAGTCATATGACATACAATAGTAACTGTCAAGTCATGCTCAATCAGATCGGTAACCCTACTCATTTGAACCGACTCTCTTTAATGCACAGCACAACATGATTTTCCTCGGCAGGCAGAGCTGATCGGTTCGGTGGACACCGACCCGAACCGATAACCATTGAGTCGAAGCCGTTACACCCCCACATAACTACAAATGCGGGGTGGTTACAACCTACTCACCCACGACTCCTATTTGTTGTACTCATCATAATGAATCCATTTTCGAGATTTATGGGATGAACCCCACGTGGCATCCGACCTGCCTATTCTCCCAGCCTATAAGTACACCAAAATACACCATATTCAGGGATCTTTTGGCCATTTATCTACTCTAACTTCATCATCAGAGAAATCTCTCTGTTTATTTTAGATTATTCTCTAAGTTCTAGAGTATATTTCAACGAAATTGGAGAGATTATTGATTGTACTAATAAGATTGTGTGGCTATTTTTATTGCATTTGTAATCAATTCATCAATCAAAGAAGTATAAAGTGGACATAGGCTCATTAACGCCGAACCACTATAAATCTTGTGTGTTGATTGCGCTTTTATTCATTTTTGAGTTAGTTTTCTCTAAAATTATCAGACGATTGGGTGTTAGAACCACTTTTTGTCTAACATTTTGGTGCTTTCACTGAGAACTTTAAATTCTCAGTATTTCGAATTATCATTCTACTTTTTGGATTCTCAAGTCCAAAGAAGTTATTCCTCTTTTTTGATGTTTCTGAAGTTTTTGTTGATCTCAAAAGACTCAGAATTCATGGCTCCAAGAAAAGTAAAGGAACCTCAAACTTCTTGGGAAAATGAGCCAAGTGAAGATCAGTAGGTGATTGTAGTTGCCAGGTCACGAGGACTGGATCGGATCCGAAGGACGAGACCCGACCCGAACCAATGATGCCAATCCGACCCGAACCGAAGGCCTAAATATCATTGGAAGCACTCCTCCGACCAGAACCGATGTTGCGACTATGACATGATCCGAACCGGTTGTGGTTGAGGCTGGCACTTCTACTCGAGCCAATACTAATGCTCCAGCGTCAGCCACGACAACTAGTAATCAACCTTCTGCCTCTAAATCTATCTCACACATGAATTTCTCGCGCCTACTTCGATATGTTGGATAGAACTAATGACGCTTTAGAGGCCAAAGACGTGATATTGTCGCTATGCGGGAAAACATGAAAGTTATGAGTAAATAGATAGTCGAGCTTCGTAGGCAAAGAACACCCTCTCCGACTCATCATCTTGCCGCAGACCATTCATCTTCTTCGGAGGAAAGACATAAAGGCCATACAAAAGTCCCAAGAACATTGAGCAACTGAGATTTGGATCATTAAGATCTCGCGAAGCCACGGTCCATGCCTTGGGACCTTTGACCCTAATTTGAGAGAACCGATGTTGTTGTCGATGCAGGGATCCCATGTTCTTCCCAGGGATCCCAACATTACTAACCCTACGCATCGACAACTCTTTCAGCCCAATCGTCCTGAGAACGACAGGGACCGTAGAATGAAAGGATACTCAACCACTACCAAAGAACATCATTGGATATATTAGGAGAACCAGAAGTGCAGACCTCGAGTCAATGCTAACCAATGCTGAGGTGGAAGCAATGGTACGCTAGATTATGGCTGACAGTAGGGGCTACACTGACGAAGATTGGGGCATTGAGTGTAGCCATACCTCTTTCACTCACGACATTCTGGATTTCTAGTTCCCCAGACGATATAATCTGCCCACAATGGATCGATATGAAGAAGAACAGATTCAAGGCAGCATTTGATGAAGTATTCATGGTACATGAACGTTGCGGCAGCTCCTGATGCTGTAAAATGCAAGGCTTTTCCCATATATTTAGAAGATGTTGCGCTGATGTGGTTTACCCGACTCCCCCTCGATTTATTTCCAGTTTCAAAGAACTAGGTTAAAGCTTTATGAACCAATTCCGACTCCACACATGGAAATCTAAGAGTGCCATTGAACTATACAGGATCATGCAAGCTCCTGGCAAAACCTTGAAGTCATATTTGGATCGCTTTAACCTGGAGGTTACTGAAGTAAGTGATCCACATGAGCAGACTATTTTGATGACACTAATTGATGGGGTTGATAAAGACACTGAGTTCGGAAGATATTTGGCTGGAAAACCACCACTAACCAGGGAACGGTTTTATGAGAAAGCCAACATTTGTTTGCGTCGGGAGGAAATATATACCAATCGAAAAAGGAAGTCTAAAGAGATCTCGAGAGAGGATATCCAGAGCAACGTCGCCATTAAGCAGTCTGGTGAAAGCGCCAGAAAAATTGAAGTAAATGTCGGAAATAAGAATGGAGGGAACGATTGCCAAAGCGGAAACAACGACAAAAGTTATAGGAATCGGAGAAATAATTCCAAAAAGAGACCTCGATTTCAAACTTTCAAAAATTACACGCCGCTGAGCAACACTTTGGAGAATATCCATTTGGACACTTATAATGTTGTCCAATATAGGAAACTTCCACCCAGGGATTCGACCGAAAAAGAACGTGAAACCGGGAAGTTCTGTTTGTTCCACGAGACTTATAGGCACTCTACAAATGAGTTTCACCATCAGAGGGATGTTGTGGAAAAGCTATTTCGTTCCGAAAAGTTGGATGAATAAAAAGTTTCCCTAAAGGATAAAGGGCAAGGAGGACAAGCTCCAAACTAGAATCAGCCCACTTCCAAGCCCACTGCTCAGCAAAAGGGAAAAGGCATAGTCATTAATATAATAATTGGGGACCACATCCAGCCGGGTCTAGCAAAAGAACAATGGAGCAATATGTTAACGCAGCCAAACATCCAGATATTGGAGAGTGTAGCAATCTTGAGGAGGCTACACCAGTGAAACAGCAAAAGACAGCTGTAGATGATGTTATCTTTCAAGACAAAGAGAGCATAGAAGTTGAAGTACCTAGCGTCGGTCCATTAGTGATAACTTCAACTATCTGGCCGGCATAGGTACGGAAAGACGGAAAGTCCTTGTGGACTGCGGGAGTTCCATCAATATCCTATTCAAAAAAGCTTTTGATCAAATGAAATTAGAAATGAAGGATTTAAAGCCATGTGGAGGTTGGATTCGTGGCTTTCATGGATCGTCAACTGCTCCAGTTGGTATGGTGGACTTATCTGTTGAATTAGGAGAGGGAGATCGCCGAAGAGTAAGGATCCTCCCATTCGTGATCATGGACATTGACTCGCCTTGCAATGCTTTTTAGACCGACCGGCCCTTGCAGAATTTAAGGCCTATATTGGACCCTGGTGCCTAATGATAAAGTTCCCAACTGAAGCCGGGGTTGGAACGGTTTGCGACAACCAGGTCACCGGAAAAGCTTGTTATATGGCAGAATTGAAGATGCTGCACAATGGAAAAGATATGGATTCCAAGAATACTTCCCCTCCTGCCGAGAAGGGCTCAGCATAGCAAATAAAGAAAATGTCGCCAAGGGAGTCACCTGATGACCTGCCCGAGGACATCGATCCTAGAGAGGACAAGTACCAGGAAGCAGGAAGGCGACGCCTAATGAAGCACGAAGACCCGACAAAGGTCTTGAAGGTCGGATCTCACTTGGATTCCCTCCGGATAAGGGAATTAATAGTCTTTTTGAAAGCAAACTTGGACGTGTTTTCCTGGACCCACGCTGATATGTTTGGGATCTCTCCTTCAGTTATGAGCCATTCGTTAAGCATAAACCCAAAGCATCCTCCTGTGAAACAAAAAAGGCGAGTGCCAAGTCTAGAGAGGTCGGCTGACTTGAAAGAAGTAGAGAAGTTGAGAAATAATGGGTTCATCAGAGATTCAAGGTATCCCGATTGGATTTCAAGCCCCGTGCTGGTCAAGAATTCTATTGGGAAGTGGCGGACATATATTGACTTTTCTGATCTAAACAAGGCCTGCCCAAAGTACAGCTTTCCACTCCACAGAATTGACCAATTAGTAGACTCAATAGTAGGACACGAACTTCTCTCTTTCATGTATGCATATTCGGGGTACAACCTGATTCCTATGCATGTGCCAGATTAGGAACATACTAAGTTTTATCACGGACCAAGGGTTGTACTGCTATATGGTGATGCTTTTTGGATTAAAGAATGTCGGAGCCACCTATCAACGCTTAGTGAATCAGATGTTTTACAACCAAATTGGGAAAATGATGGAAGTTTATATGGACGATATGCTCATAAAGTCAAAGAGATCATCCGACCACACAATAGACTTAGCAAAAATGTTCAGTATCCTCCGACAATTTGGACTGAAGCTTAATCCTCTGAAATGCTCATTCGAGGTTGCATCAGGAAAATTTCTGGACTTCATAGTCAGCTCCCGCGGAATCGAGATTAATCTCGATCAAACTGCGGCAATCAGGAATATCGAAGAACCGCGAAAGATCAAAGATGTCCAAAGTTTAGTAGGAAAGGTCGCAGCACTAATCACGTTTAATTCTAAGGCCACAGACAAATGCGTTCCTTTCTTCAATTTGATAGAATGTGGGAAGCGCAATTTTGAGTGGACCCTAGATTGCGTAGAAGCTTTTCAGAACCTACTGGATCTCCTAGAAAAACCCCTGATACTGTCTAAACTAGTGGACCATGAAGATTTATTTGTATATTTGGCAGTGTATCTCAAGCCATTAGTTTAGCTCTGGTTCGCGAGGAAGACAAAGTTCAAAGACCAGTATATTATATGAGCAGGAAGTTGGCAGCAACAGATCATAATTATCCGAAGATAGACAAACTTTCTTATAGCCTATTGATTGCTTCTAGAAAACTCCGTCATTATTTCCAGGCTCATCCAATTGTTGTATATATTGGTCAACCACATCGACAGGTCCTACAATGACATGAAACATCTGGATGATTTCTTAAATGGAATATTGAGTTAAGTCAGTTCGAACTAAATTTCCAACCTAGAAGATCAATAAGTGGGCAGGCATTAGCCGACTTCATCGTTGAATACACGATCCCCAAGGAGGATGTGTTAGATGAAAAGGCTGGGCCCTCAAAACAAAAGTTAGAACTTAGCCCCTGGAAACTATACATGGATGGAGCTAAGAATGATCCGGAGTTGTTTTGATAACTCCTGAAGGACGATCAATTTACAATGCTCTGTGGTTAGAATTATCCGCAGCTAACAATGATGCCGAATACGAGGCCCTAATTATCGGGTTGAAACTCGCTAAGGAATTAGGGGTAACAATGCTAAACATTTTGTGTGATTCAAAGATCGTCGTTTACCAGGTTTAGAAGGAATTTCAGGCTAAGGGACCTCCACTCGTCACTTACCCAGAAAGGATAGAGTATTTTTTAGATAACTTAGAGCATTATAGCATAACCCACATTCCATGGACAAAAAATCAGAAAGCGGATAGGTTAGCTAAGCTGGCGAGTTCTGACAATCCATAGGAAATGGAGATGGTCCCGATCGAGGTACTAGTGTCCCTAAGAATCGACCAGATAGAAGTTGATCCAGTGCTGGAAACAGAACCAAAAAGAGAGTCATGGATGATGCCAATAAAGAACTTCCTGCAAAACGGAACACACTCGGAAAAAAAGAATGAGAGACGGGTCGTGGTTCGTAAATCTATAAGATATGTCATACAAGATGAAGTTCTTTATCGTTGGGGATTTTCTATGCCCTTGCTCCGATGTATAGCACACGACAATATCAAACGTGTACTAAGAGAAGTGCATGAGGGTGAATGTGGATATCACACTGGTGGTAAAACATGACAGAAAATATTGCGGTATGGCTACTTCTAGACGCAACGGTCAGTGCCAGAAATTTGCAAAGATTCCTAAAGCACTTCCTAGTCAACTCAAGTCAACGGTGAGTCCATGGTCGTTCGCTGTGTGGGGAATAGACATCATAGGAAGCCCATCAATCGAAAAAGATGTAGCAAACACTACTACGAAAGTGGGCAAATTCGACATAAGTTTTTTGTGGCCTTAGATCGAAAAACCGTTGCATTTGCCCGTTTTTTCAAATAGGAAACACCAGAGGGGCGTGACATCTGCGGTCGTTGCCTTAACCCTATAAAGTAACGTTTTTGCCCATTTACTGCCACGAAAAGAAAGTGTTGCATTATAGACATAATGCAACACTATTTGCACGTAATGCAACAATATTCAACGTTTCTTGAGCATTAGTTATAGCCTAGCTTCCAGGTTACAATAGTGGGGCCATGTCAGCTTTCCACGTCAGCTGCCTACATGCCACACGACACATCAGCTGCCCACGTGTCAAATGCCACGTCAACTGGGGGTCCACGTGCCATGTGGAATTAATACTATTTTATGTAATGCAACACCAGTGTATTATGGAATGCAAAACCATTATCTTGAAATACAACATCAGGGAAAAAGCAAAGGCAATGGTAAAAGAAGGCAAATACAACGCCTTAATTATAAATTTTGCAATACCAGTTTGGAACATAGAAGAAACACATCCAAAACATTCATCATCACACTCAAACCATTAAAAATATTCTACATACCATACCAATTCTTCAAATATACCACAAGTGCCAACACATACGGTCAAATACATAATTTAAAAGTACAATTGAAATATTCTATATACCACAACTGCCAACACATACCACCTTCAATACAAGTGCCAACACATACGATCGAATGCATTCTACCAGAAACTGTATCTCTCCACGTCATTTCAAGTCCTCCACTACGAAAATATCTACCTTGCCGGTTGTTTCTCTCCACGTCATTTTAGGTCCTACAATTTGATTTTCACAAGTTATTTGATAAATGCACGTATCATATAAATATATCATAGTAATGAACCATCTGGCCATGTTAACTAACTCATATGCATAAAATTTTAACAATTAACCATTCACCATTGGTCACTCGTGCCAGCGATACCTAACAAATAAGCACTTTCAGTATGCTTCATCTTCTATGCATAACATTTCCAGTTTGCATATTTTGTGGCACTCTACAGTCGGTCCCTCGCGTATCCTTTCAATCTTTAAAACCATCTCCATATCCCCTAAACCTCAAGCTTTGAAAGATTCAAAAAAAAAAAATCAATGGAGGACTCGTCGCTATACATCACTGCCACTGTTCTTAAAGGACATTGGAATGTTAAATTTGTGCATCACACACTTGAGGTGACTCTGAATCATAATGCGTGGCCTATGCAGATTATATCCAATAACTCTTTTCTAGTATCATGCCCATCTTACAGTAAGCGTGATCATGCGCTAATGTTGAAAGTCTTAACAAAACCTGATGGTGCTACTTATCTGCAAGAATAGTCTAATGAAGAATTTGGGCCTGAACCAGCATTAGAAGTGAAATCTTGGGCTAAAGTTGATGGCTTTTCCAAGTTCCTAAGGAATAATGTTCCTGCTGTTGAATAAATAATAAAGCCAATATGACGTGTGAAACAACCCACCTCCGCTAGGGTCACTCACAAAGGGAATGCACTAGTTTTGGAGGAGCATTATCGAGGTAAACAAACACAGAAATATTACAAGACATAACATAAATAAAACAGCGGAAGAATCAAAAGATAAATTTCATTACTTTCAAAATAGCCAAAGCCTTTTACATTCAAAGTACCAAATAGCCAAAGTCATTATTTTCCATTACAACAAATTCTGTCTTGCATAAACAAAGAAGCATAATCTTAAAACAACAAAAGTAGCTTAATTCCCCAAAGGTAGCAGAAATGCAGCCATAACATAGCTCAAGATCAAACCATACATGAGCTGAACCGAAAGCAAGCGAAATCCAAGCTAAGTGATAGAGTTTCCTCCCTGAAAACCAGGGGGAAACAGAAGAAAAAGAGGCGAAAGAAAACGGGTCAGTCATAAAGACTGGTAAGTTCTAGTGACTTTCAGCATAAAAACAGGTAAAGGTAACATGACATGTATAAACTGAAAGTAAACATAAGGATGTTGTCAAGCTGGGCATGATAAACTAAGATAACAAGATAAATCAAGATAAATCAGGTATAGCATCGCATGTCCAAGGTTCGCTGCACCAACTGTACTAATATCCCAACCCATGTCATATGTTAAACATGAAATGATCCCTTGGCCCAATATCGTGAATGACACATTACTAGGTTCAACGGAACGATCTACTAATCGATCGGCTCCCTACAAGTTCTAGCTCGTCATGTGTCTGTGTCATACGGCCCTATCACGAATGTAGTCACCTGTGCTAGGTCCACCATAGGGTGTCTCAAGCCCTATGGTGCCAACCACCGACACGAATCAAGCATGCACAGATAAACCTACTGATGCCCAATGCCTGCTTTTTCAACTCCGGACGACGTGCACGACCATAGCCCGCCTGAACCTACACTGGCGCACCAACATAGCCGTCGTTCTGGTCGCTTACAATCAGCCCAGTAATCGTGCTCCACCCTGCCAAGTTCCAGGGTACCGTGATACATCTAGTGGGTTACTGCTGAAATGGACCGCGTAACTAGGGTTTCCGTCCAATAGGTTAAGTGTTGTCATTTAAATTCGAGACTTAACCCCTTATCAGTCTAGCATGTCAAATTGGCTAAGTGTTGTCTTTTAAGTTCGTGACTTAGCCCTACAATTCACGTGTCAAGTTGGTTAGGTGTTGTCGTTCAAGTTCATGACCTAACCCTACCAATCATGTTTCAAGTTGGTTAAGTGTTGTCTTTCATGTTCATGACTTAACCCTATCATGTGGCATCAATTCATTAATGCACCCAAACCTCTCACATCAGACCTGTTGTTGTGGTCACTGGATATGTCGGGCGGTTCCGGGCAGATTACAACTCAGTCTGACCTCGGGTTTCAAGCGCGATATGACCAACTACCAACATTGGATCCTATTGTTTGCAGTCACTGGATTTGCCGGGCGGTTCCGAGCAGAATTACACTGCAAACTCAACCCAACCTCGAGTTGGCCATTTTCAAGTTCATTCTAGTGTCATGTCCATGTTCAAATTTCATATCAAGTTCATGTCAAGTTTCAAGGCAAGTTTCATGCCCATATCCAAATTCAAGTTATAACAATGTTCATGTTTCAGGTTTTTCCTAATATCAAGTTCATAATTCATGTTCATAACCAATTCATGTTTTGCCTAATCTACCCAAATCGTATTCCCATCGCACGTAAACATGAATCGATCTATACTATAAGTAAATCCAAATCCCGAAATAAAGGGAAAACATCAAAACTATGATAGGCAAAAGGGACGAGCATAAAGCGATAAAAGGGATTACAAGGCTAGCATGTTATAACTTGAGATAATTGGTTACAACATCACCGGCATATAGAAAATAATAGGATTTCAAACCTAGCAAAATAAGGCGATAATCATGATAAAATTTGACATAAAAAGAATAGGCATGCAAAAGCAAGCCAAAATGGATTCAATGGTTTTGGTGTACATAATAGCGAATAAACTAAGCAAGTCACACCCTAGGTATGAGATCCAACAAAATGCCAATTCGGTGTACAACATGGTTTTCAACTATAGTGTTATGGGCATGAACAATCAACTATAATAGTCAATTAACCACAATAGTCATAGTCATAGTGAATCATAAGCGGTTAATCACAATAGTCATGGATAATTATCCAAAATAGTTTTAGGCAACTACCCTAAATAGTCATAAGCAATTAACTATAATAGTTTCAAAGCCATGGTCATAGACAATAGTCTTATGTTCATAATCATTGGCAATAATTCTCATAGTCACGAGTCATAGGTGATTAGTCACAATTGTCCTTATCATAGTCATAGGCAATAGTCTTATGTTCACAGTCATAGTCTTAGGCCATTAACAATAGTTTCAATGTCATAGGCGTGATAATGTTATGAAAGAGTTTGATTTACAACGTGAATAGGTCCAAACTGATTTCATAGCAATATTCCCAAAAGTCAAGATCAAAGATGAACAAGAATAGATATGAATCGGTTATCATACATAGATCCAATTCCAATTTACAACATGTCCATATTAAGTTTATAGTTTTTATCTAAAAGTAACTTGAACTTACAGATCGTGGTCTAAGAAATTGAGATGCAGAAGTCGAATCTATAAACTAATCGTCGAATTGTTGAATCGTTGAATCTTGATTTGATTGCAGAAGCAAATCCCCAAATATGCAATTCCTAGCCGTAGTCTTCAAGAAATAGTATTCGCGATTTATTTTAATTTAATTTAATTTAATTTAGAGGAAGAAGAATAAGCCATGTCCATCAAGAATTTAAGCAGCATAAGGTTAGAGAAGAATGGTGTAAAGAAAATGAGGCTAGGAGACTGTTTATATAGGATTATGCAGACGAATCTGGACAGAAAACGAGGTCAAATACATCAGAATGCATCAGGTTCAGAAAATGGGTTCGGGAGGCAGGTCGACCCCCAGGTCGACACTATGGTCGACCTGGTCCCTGGGAGGTCGACACTATGGTCGACCCCCAGGTTGACCTGGTCCATGGGCGGGAATTTTCCCGCCCAGCATGTTATGGGGTTTGAATTCGAATTTCGAGCTGTTTTTTATTCTGAAAATTCCTGGAACTTCGGAGGGTCATATCTCCCTCATACAGACTCCGATTCTCGCAAACTCGGACTCATGTCCAAGCAGAATTTTGAGACGAACACAATGGCGCAACCCGTTTCCCCTGATTCTTATTTTAAAATTTAATTCTACCTTGATTTATGGTTTTAACACATTATTAAGATTCAGGTTGTTACATTCTCCCCTCCTTAAAGGATTTCGTCCCCGAAATCTTCATGTTAAGAAGAATGCATCCTATCATCCAATCAACCATCTACTCAACCATCATCCACAAGCAACCATTGTCCTTAAAAGGTTTCTAATGCTATATGAACATATGCAGAAAGTGTGTGTATATGTTCCTTTTCTAATGCAGATGATCAGGCCTGATTGATCTTCTTAATGCAAAATATGTTTAGTGCAATGAGTCCAACATGTATGCAAATAGTCCTAATCACATAAACACTATATGTATGCACAAACATCCATCCATATGATAACACATTCAATTTCATCCATAAACAAGTATAAACACTCATGCATATGCAATATGAAAATGTGTCTGAGCCGATCTAGTGCCTAACGTGTGTTATGCAACCACGAGAAACCACTTGCAACCATTAGCAAACATCAACCATAACATGTTTCAATCACATGTTTACATCCAAAAGGGTTCTACCTAAGGTTCTCAAGATATGATTGAGAAGATAAGTAAGATAAAACAAAGCATCAAGGAGAAGAAGTTAAAGATGTACCCCCAAAAGGTCCTGCTTGCGGGGCTTGCCCTTGCTTCTTAGGGCAGTTCATGCTGATATGTCCAGTATCACTACACTGAAAGCATGCTCCCATCTTCATCTTCTTCTTTCTACAATCCTGGACTATATGCCCCTCAATACCACAGAAGTAGCATTTTCTTTTCTTGCGTGTCTTGTTATCATTCTTGTTGTTGTTGTTCTTGCCTCCTTTCTCGGAGTCTACCTTCTTGTTTGGAGGCTCATTCGCCTTGACCTCCTTCTTGCCACTCTTGTCTTCTTCATTTAAGAGCGCCATGTCTACTAGCTTTTCGTAAGTAGCCCCCATAGGTACGTGGGTCATAGCCAAGCTATGAAGCGGCTCATTTAATCCCTTGACAAAACGGAGAGCCTTCTTATGAGGGGTATTCACTGAGTCCAGTCCAAATCAGGCCAGCTGATTGAATTGATTCACGTACTCTTTGACAGTCATACTTCCTTGCTTAAGAGCTAAGAACGTTTCCAGCTGTAAACTTCGTTCAGCTTGCGAGAGGAATTTCATCTCAAACCTTTTTCTGAAATCCATCCATGTTTCGACCGACCTCTCGGCGTTAGTGACTTCCCACCAATAGGAAGCTTCGTCTTTGAGCAACTGTACCGCCAACTGTACCTTCTGCCTATCGTCCACCTCGAAGATAACAAACAGATCCTCAGTTTCTTTGAGCCAGTTCCTCGCTTCTACGAATGATTCAGTTCCCTTGAAATTCTTTCCACCCATGGCCCTAAAATCTTTACAGATCTTCGAGAAAGCAATTGCACGAGGAGTGGGTGGAGGAGGAGGAATCGCTGTAGCTCGTGGAGGAATATCTGTGGGGCCTGCATTGTTGGCCCTAGCCTCTAAGTACCTCCTGAACCGGCCAGGTATTGCCACGCCCTCTGGAAAGTTAAGATTCCAAAACATGCTGAAATGAAAAAGAAGAGATTCAAATGAGGAAACAAAGGATAGTGCTGATGGCTTTTGGGGAATAGCCTTTAAATAAAACAAGACTTTTCTTGAAAAATGCTTCTTTGTAAACGGTTTTGAAAATAGTTTTAGAAGGTTTTCTAAAAAAAATTGCCTAGTCTGGTAACCTTCTGCTCTGATACCAAATGAAACACCACACCTCCGCTAGGGTCACTCACAAAGGGAATGCACTAGTTTTGGAGGAGCGTTATCGAGGTAAACAAACACAGAAATATTACAAGACATAACATAAATAAAACAGCGGAAGAATCAAAAGTGAATTTCATTACTTTCAAAATAGCCAAAGCCTTTTACATTCAAAGTACCAAATAGCCAAAGTCATTATTTTCCATTACAACAAATTCTGTCTTGCATAAACAAAGAAGCATAATCTTTAAACAACAAAAGTAGCTTAATTCCCCAAAGGTAGCAGAAATGCAACCATAGCATAGCTCAAGATCAAACCATACATGAGCTGAACCGAAAGCAAGCGAAATCCAAGATAAGTGCTAGAGTTTCCTCCCTGAGAACCCGGGGAGGGGGGGAAACGGAAGAAAAAGAGGGGAAAGAAAACGGGTCGGTCATAAAGACCGGTAAGTTCTAGTGACTTTTAACATAAAAACAGGTAAAGGTAACATGACATGTATAAACTGAAAATAAACATAAGGATGCTGTCAAGCTGGGCATGATAAATCAAGATAAATCAGGTATAGCATCGCATGTCCAAGGTTCGCTGCACCAACTGTACTAATATCCCAACCCATGTCATATGTTAACCATGAAATGATCCCTTGGCCCAATATCGTGAATGACACATTACTAGGTCCAACGGAACGATCTACTAATCGATCGGCTCCCTACAAGTTCTAGCACGTCATGTGTCTGTGTCATATGGCCCTATTACGAATGTAGTCACCTGTGCTAGGTCCACCATAGGGTGTATCTAGCCCTATGGTGCCAACCACCGACACAAATCAAGCATGCACAGATAAACCTACTGATGCCCAATGCCTGCTTTTTCAACTCCGGACGACGTGCACGACCATAGCCCGCCTGAACCTACACTGGCGCACCAACATAGTCGTCGTTCTGGTCGCTTACAATCAACCCAGTAATGGTGCTCCACCCTGCCAAGTTCCAGGGTACCGTGATACATCTAGTGGGTTATTGCTGAAATGGACCGCGTAACTAGAGTTTCCGTCCAATAGGTTAAGTGTTGTCATTTAAATTCGAGACTTAACCCCTTATCAGTCTAGCATGTCAAATTGGCTAAGTGTTGTCTTTTAAGTTCGTGACTTAGCCCTACAATTCACGTGTCAAGTTGGTTAGGTGTTGTCGTTCAAGTTCATGACCTAACCCTACCAATCATGTTTCAAGTTGGTTAATTGTTGTCTTTCATGTTCATGACTTAACCCTATCATGTGGCATCAATTCATTAATGCACCCCAACCTCTCACATCAGACCTGTTGTTGTGGTCACTGGATATGTCGGGCGGTTCCGGGCAGATTTACACCACAACTCAGTTTGACCTCGGGTTTCAAGCGCGATATGACCAACTACCCACATTGGATCCTATTGTTTGCAGTCATTGGATTTGTCGGGCGGTTCCGGGCAGAGTTACACTGCAAACTCAACCCAACCTCGAGTTGGCCATTTTCAAGTTCATTCTAGTGTCATGTCCATGTTCAAATTTCATATCAAGTTCGTGTCAAGTTTCAAGGCAAGTTTCATGCCCATATCCAGATTCAAGTTATAACAATGTTCATGTTTCAAGTTTTTCCTAATATCAAGTTCATAATTCATGTTCATAACCAATTCATGTTTTGCCTAATCTACCCAAATCGTATTCCCATCGCACGTAAACGTGAATCGATCTATACTACAAGTAAATCCAAATCCCGAAATAAAGGGAATAACATCAAAACTATGATAGGCAAAAGGGACGAGCATAAAGCGATAAAAGGGATTACAAGGCTAACATGATATAACTTGAGATAATTGGTTACATACTGGCATATAGAAAATAATAGGATTTCAAACCTAGCAAAATAAGGCGATAGTCATGATAAAATTTGACATAAAAAGAATAGGCATGCAAAAGCAAGCCAAAATGGATCCAATGGTTTTGGTGTACATAATAACGGATAAACTAAGCAAGTCACACCCCAAGTATGAGATCCAACAAAATGCCAATTCGGTGTACAACATGGTTTTCAACTATAGTGTTATGGGCATGAACAATCAACTATAATAGTCAATTAACCACAATAGTCATAGTCATAGTGAATCATAAGCGGTTAATCACAATAGTCATGGATAATTATCCAAAATAGTTTTAGGCAACTACCCTAAATAGTCATAGGCAATTAACTGTAATAGTTTCAAAGCCATGTTCATAGACAATAGTCATATGTTCATAATCATAGGCAATAATTCTCATAGTCACGAGTCATAGGTGATTAGCCACAATTGTCCTTATCATAGTCATAGGCAATAGTCTTATGTTCACAGTCATAGTCTTAGGCCATTAACAATAGTTTCAACGTCATAGGCATGATAATGTTATGAAAGAGTTTGATTTACAACGTGAATAGGTCCAAACTGATTTCATAGCAATATTCCCAAAAGTCAAGATCAAAGATGAACAAGAATAGATATGAATCGGTTATCATACATAGATCCAATTCCAATTTACAACATGTCCATATTAAGTTTATAGTTTTTATCTAAAAGTAACTTAAACTTATAGATCGTGGTCTAAGAAATTGAGATGCAGAAGTCGAATCTATAAACTAGTCGTCGAATTGTTGAATCGTTGAATCTTGGTTTGATTGTAGAAGCAAATCCCTAAATATGCAATTCCTAGCCGTAGTCTTCAAGAAATAGTCTTCGCGGTTTATTTTAATTTAATTTAGAGGAAGAAGAAGAAGCCATGTCCATCAAGAATTTAAGCAGCATAAGGTTAGAGAAGAATGGTGTAAAGAAAATGAGGCTAGGAGGTTGTTTATATAAGATTAGGCAGACGAATCTGGACAGAAAACGAGGTCAAATACATCAGAATGCATCAGGTTCAGAAAATGGGTTCGGGAGGCAGGTCGACCCCCAGGTCGACACTATGGTCGACCTGGTCCCTGGGAGGTCGACACTATGGTCGACCCCCAGGTCGACCTGGTCCATGGGCGGGAATTTTCCCGCCCAGCCTGTTTTGGGGTTTGAATTCGAATTTCGAATTCGAATTTTGAACTGTTTTTGATTCTGAAAATTCCTGAAACTTCGGAGGGTCATATCTCCCTCACACGGACTCCGATTCTCGCAAACTCGGACTCGTTTCCAAGCATAATTTCGAGACGAACACAATGGCGCAACCCATTTCCACTGATTCTTATTTTAAAATTTAATTCTGCCTTGATTTATGGTTTTAACACATTATTAAGATTCGGGTTGTTACAACGTGTGTTTGCAATTGACGATTGTGACTGGTCTCATTTTGACATAGATCTTTCTACCTGAAAATGCAATTTTATGAAGGTATTGTCTCTATCGATACTTTTGCTGCTCGATTCAATAACAAGATTCACCTCATTAAGTTATAGCGTTGTACCCATGCTCATCCTGGAACAAGGCCTGAACTTCTTTTTATGGGAAATAAGGAGGAATAAGTGGTTTCATGTTTATGTGATCACAAAGTGGAAATGGATTCAGATGAAAGATTTTACGTGATGATACATGAAGCTGCTTTGCTACTCCCCTTGCCAAGCTTATTTCCTGAAGTCAACCATGACATACATGTTTATAATCAAGCCCCAAAGAACCAGATGAATGATTAGTGGATAGATCAGGAAGTTGATCAGGAAGCTTATTTCCCTCTTCATTAGTCGCCACCTTTGCTTCCTTCATCTCCTCAGCTGAATAGGGACATGAAATATGATTAGCCAAACTACCTCACCCTTTGTCCTGATGTTGCGGGTCCATCACATGCTGCTGCTCACTTCAGACTGGCTCTCCCACAGCCGCAAATCCCTAACGAATCTGTTGGAAGTTCCACAACTGCAAATCCCTAATCTGGTTCGAACTAATGCTAGTAATGTCATTGTTTGGGTGTATATATATGTGTGTATTAAGTTATGTTTTATGTATGACTACTTTATGATACTTTTGGCTGCCTTTTGATGCTCGCTACCAACTGGGCTTGTCAGTTGAGCTTATTACTACATGTTATATAAATTAATCATCTTTGTAGCACCATGCTACACAACCATTCTACTCAAAAAAATAAACAATCATGAGAAATGCAAAATAAACATTTCACATAATTCCTTTGGATCAAACTCCCACAACATACCTTTGTCCAAAGCAAGGCCGATACACATAAGGAATGTAGACATTATCAGAACTTATAGCAATATTTTTGAGTGGTCTTGGTTGAATTTATCGTTTAAGCTGTTTCTTTTACTTGTTAATATCTGAAGAGCAGAGAAAATGCAAATAAGGCATAATATGGATGCATACCTGAATTCAGTCAAAGATGTTTATAGGATTACTAGAAACTAGCCCTACGACAAGGGCTATAATGAAGAAATCAGTAATTGTAGACTTGATTTTGAGTCAAAAGAAAAAACTCAATGAAAATTATCTACTATTCCAATAAGAAAACATATGAAGCACTAAAGACGTCATTGCTTACCAACTAATTCAGATGCTGAAGTGAGCTCAGTTTGCAAAACTGAGCATATGTTCAATTTTAGTTACAAAATGATGATCAGGCTAATACATGTTTAGCATCTAAAAGAAAGGGATCCAGTTGAAAGACTTTCAGTAAATAATGCTTACAACTGACTTACTTTTAACTTCATATTTGGACTTCATGATCATGCTTCCTCCCAGCTGACTTACATTGAAAAGTAATTTGCAAACCCAAACATAACTATCCAAGTACATAATTACTTATGGCATAGTGGCTCCTTTAATCTTGAGAAACACACAAAATGAACAACCACACTGGAAGCAGAGGCAATCCTAGGATATACTGCTTTAAAACGTGACCGGTAAACCTTAAAAAAATGGATTTACTTATTCGATCCTACCTAAAATTCAATAGGCAGGGCGTCTCACAGCTCATATATACATAAATGCTTTAGAAAGAATATAAACAAATTCATAGTAAAGCAAAGGAAACAAACTTAGCTCATACTTAGAAAATGACTGTACCACCGTCTACTCCGACGTCATTTCATATGGATTTGTAGGATAAATCACGCAAGGGAGAAAGGCCACAACAAGTCCACACTGATACTCTTCAAATCGAAACATTGCAATTGGTAGTTTCCAAAATCAAATGGAAAATACCTGTGCGTGTAGCAAATTAGATACGGGTGAACGACTCGTCCGGATCGGGAAGGAAATGGAGGGAATGGATGCGATGGGGTGGGGAATTGAAGGTGACGTGAATTTAGGTTTAAACATTGGGGGAAAAAATACACACAAAAATTTCACATAGCAGAAGAATACAGTGAGGTGGTTGTCACTGATTGGACGATGGAGTAAGGTTTTAGATAGAAAGCAGGGATTAGTTTGAACCGTTGGATTAAATCATCATCTACGGTTCTTTATTTGTTTATTCGGATAACGCGGATCGCTGGCCTGGATTGTATTTATGTAAAGCTACGCTTTGAAGTGGTTTTGCACGTCATAACACTAGAATTCCAACCGCAACAATGCATTCACGTCTAATGCAACAACATATGAATATTGTGGCAGAAGATTAAAGAAAGCATAGCTTTCGCCACACTTTTCATGCAATGCACATACATTAGCATCGAATATGCTCACTTTTGTAGTAGTGAAAGTACACAATTATGGCCGTAGATTACTTTACTAAATGGGCGGAAGCCAAACCATTAACCACGACTACGGCAAAGTGGGTAACCAGTTTCGTTGTTAGAAACATAATCTGCCAATTCAAAATTCCTAAGGCCATAATAACAACACCAAGTTGAAAGATTTTTGCCAAAAATACAAAAAAGAGAAAAGATACACCGCAGTTGCTCACCCGCAATCGAATGGACAAGTTGAAGCAGTAAACAAGATCATTAAGTCCATTCTAAAGAAGCGATTAAAGCTGGAAAAGGCCATGTGGGTCGACGAATTGCCCTTAGCACTTTGGGGTTATCGAACGACTTATAAATCAGTGACTGGTCATACCCCTTTCTCACTTTCATTTGGATCAAAAGCAGTCATTCCAGTGGAGTTACAAGTTCCCTCTCACAGGACAACGTATTATGATCCAGTGATGAACAAAGCACTTCTTCTTGAATCCTTGGACATGGTCGAGGAAAAAGAGATGAAGCAGACTTACATACCTCAAGGCATAAACATCGGGTTGCATGATACTATAACAGGAATGTTTGACCCCGGACTTTTGAACCTGGAGACTTAGTCTTGAAACGTGTCTTACCGACCCCCGTCTACCTGGGTCCGAAATAGGAAGGACTGTATACCATTCAACGGAAACTTGACAAAGGACCTTTCGAGCTGACGACCGTAGATGGTGATGAAATCCCTAGAGCATGGAATGCACAACACTTGCAACACTATTTAACTTAAGATTGTATTGTTTCTTTTGTTTTATAAACTATGTAAAAAGGCACGACTTACCTAGAACAGTCTAGTTGATATAAACAAAAGATTATAAAGTGGACATAGGTAATGATTTGGCCGAACCACTGTAAAAATATTGCGTATCATTTACCTTTATTGCATTTATATCTTTATGTCCTGTGATTATTTTTCTCTCGGATTGATATATAGAACTTTAATTAAAGTTGAGAGCGAATGTGGCATTTGAACTGGTGAGGCTCCTCCCTAAGAAATGGGGTGTAGAAGAAAAACCGGAGCTAACGGGACAACCGTTTGCATGAGAGAGTATAAAGGACGGGGAGACGACGTCCTAGACTCTAACTCTCATGACTCGAGATAAAGAGTATAAAGGACGGGAAGACGACGTCTTCAAGGCGTGATGGTGCACCACGATAAAAGACCGCCTTGACTACACTTTAACCTGGGCATATGACAGGGGAGTATAAAGGAGCTGAGAACAAGTGCCAATGAAAAAGGATCCTTACCCCATTGATTGATTGGGGGAAATCTAATGTCGATCCTAATCAATCTCGGACACGCCATGGCCAGGCATTTTATTTAAGATTGATTAGGGGCATACACATACACATCACTCCCCATGTTGTTTATTATTCAATTTAGTAATGACTCTATATTGCATAGATTATCGTTTGCAGGGAAGCTCGTATAGGACTTTTTGATTTTTATTTGATCTGTGATGTGATTTATCATTTGTTACATAGATTAATAATACTTTGTCTATTGATGCACTTGGTTGAAACAAATAACAAACTTGCAAATATTTGACTTTGCAGGGAAACAAACTACTTTATTTACATGGGTGCAGGTTTACATAAGGAGACTGATCAAAAGATGTAAGGGCCACACTCGCTACAACAACATCAGGCCAGTGGAAAACAAAATGAAGAGATTGCACTACATTTCACTTGGATTTTGGAGAAGGCTTGGACTTTCGAGCAGCTTTCAGTTTCTCTTTTTCCTCCTTCTCAGCATCAGTGATAATGCGTTTCTTTGACTTCTTCTTTTCTAGAGGAGTATCTTAGGGAGCAACAGAGGACTGGGACGCTTGTTGAGAAGTGATTGACTTAGAAAGTTTGACAATTATCTTTTTCCTCGGAGGGACTACCTGAATGGGGTCAACATTGAGGGGCTCTTCTTCGACTTTAGCTTTCAGAAGCTCATCTTTCTTTGCCTTCATCTCAGCCAAAGTCATGTTTTCGGCCGCTCTCGAATCCCTAGTTACGACAACGTTGTCATCTCCATCGTTTCCATCATTACCATCGTCGTCCTTCGAAGCATATATCGTATCTCCGTCCTTAGGAGTCTCAGTACAGGGCGGCACAATAGCTTTATCAGTAGCTTCTTCTTGTTTCTCCTCGGTATTCTTAGCTGGCTTTGCACCTAAAGAACGAGAAGCAAAAGTTATTAGCTTGGGGAAAATTTGGGTTCTTCAATTGTTTGCCCAACAATATGACGGAAAGTGAAGACAGCTCTAACAAGTTGAGGCAAAAAGGTGGAGATACCTTCAGATGACTTTTCAACATGAGTGACAGGAGTTTCTGAACTTGTTTCAACGATTGGAGATAGGAAAGCTGCTTTAGGGAGTCCTGGATTCCCGGGATCGTACCCCTCTGCTTCGTAGCCCTAGGGGCAACAGATGAAGAACGAGATTCGACAGTTTGTTTTCCCTTAAGCCGGGTTGTCTCCTCCTCCATAGCAGCATAAATTAGTTTACGCCCTTCGGCTAGGCGTTCTGGCTCCTCACCCTTCAGATATTTCTCCATGAGTTTTTCTTCGTCGATGGTGTCCACCTTAAGTTGCTTTTTTCTCCCAGTCAACAACCTGATCCCACACATAGACGAGAGTCATTGGGTATTCATTGATCCAGGAGATGTCCCTATAGCGAATCACCTGAGCAGAGAACTCTATAATGAGTTCACTATAATCATCCAATTTCTATACATTAGTGTCCTCGGTAGACTTAATAGTAATACTTGCATTCCCCTCAGCTAAAATAACCCTCGATTCGATTTCCGGTAGTTTGGATTCAAGATCAGCATTCTTTTTCGATAACTCTGCCTTCTCTTGCTTAAGGCAGGCACAAGCTGACTTCGCCTCGATGCTCTTGGACTTAGCATCATCAATCTGCTTCTTTAAATCTATGTGCTCCTGGCTATGGGATTCGATCTAGGTATGGTATCGTTGCTTTAATTCATTATAATGCTTCTTATAATTGTCAACTTCAAGCTGTGCGAGGGCAAGCTTGGCTTGGTCATCCTCAAGTTCCTTCTCATATTCTAATGGCTTTCGCATCATATTCGACATTATTTCTCATGTATTTTACATCAGCCAACAAGTCGCGAATGATCTTAGAAAGATTCCATGTATATTTACGCATCTCCTTATATTGCGTATCTACATAATCTAATTTGGCCTTGACCTTATCTGCCCAATCAGAAGATGCTGGCTTAAGAGCCAGACAAAGTGCATGTTCCCGAAATGATGCTCGGGAAATTGGTTCCACAGAATCTCCAGTTTGGCTTTGTTTTCTCATCAAGTATAACTAGCCTTGTGGTGGTGATATCGATATTGCGGCTGTTAGATGGTACGATAGTTTTTTTTGCTCTTCTCTACCTCTTTACTTGGTTCCTTTTGCCTATCTTTTGGATCAGGACCTTTCTTTGACGTTTTTCCTGATGAGGTCTCTCTTTGGAAGAAGCTGGGGCCTTAGGAACATATTTATCCCCCTCGTAGTGTATATAATGGCTTTTATATTTCTCCGAGTCTAAACAATGTGGAGACCGGGAGCGAGAAGATTGGTAAGGCTGAGGCGGACGGTGCCTTCTATCATCTCTACCACGACTCTCATGCTGATCGTGTTCGCTATCATAATCAAACCTGGGCATACTTAAGCGGACTTCTCTAAGGGAGTAACGGTGGCGCAGCATATTTCCTATGAATTTACATAAATAAACATTAGAAATCAGAACTAAGATGTTGCATAAGTGTTGTGACATGCAGTGCAAGTGTAATGCATATGTCCTAAGTGATCCCGCTAACGAACCAGAGCCCGGAGCTAGGCTTGTTTGTATAGTCTCCCCAGCTTTCACGGGAGTAACATCTTCCTCAGAAGTGGAAAAGAAAGACCATATTCCAATATCTTGCGAAGTACAAATGTATCGGGTAGGGGAAGCCTCCCTAAACCCTGGTATATAGACTCGTCTATAAGAGAGTCATTGACTGGAGACTTGGTTAACGGTGACGTCTTTGGAGAAGCTCGTCTTTCGGGAGTAGCAGCATCCTCAAGAATAACGTACCATCGCCTATCTTTGGCGGGTATATTCACTAGTACATCGTCCTAAATTGGCATAGGTGAAGGGATTTTTTGGGCATGGTTGGAGCCTCCTCCTCTGTTCTTTCTTTGTCTTTTAATTGCAATTCTTGGCTGGAGCCTACGAGCTCTTGACCTTTCGAACTCTCTCCCTTCTCGGCTAAAGTTGCAGCATGTCCCCCGACTGGGGCACGTATACATAAGGACCATTCCCGTGGCTTATGCTCTAAGTCATAGTAAGTAGATGCTGACAATGAAGATAGTCGGTCACCAAACATTCTCTGACGGTTAATAGTTTTTGGTCACCATTAAGCAAACAGTTCATGTGATCCAAGTACACTAGGTGCACCTCCTTTTTCGGGTTAGCAGCTGCAAAAGAATAAGGCAAGTTAGTACATTTACGACAACAATTAATGTCAGAACATCGGAGTCTGAAGCTTACTTGATTTGAGCCATCGCCTAGCGCATCCCGGCTGATGCTTGATATAGAACCATTCGGGATTCACATCGGCTACTTTACCGTTGAACGGTTCATCGATAATCTTATTTTTTGGCACAGACTCAAAGTACACGGTAGATGGAGTTTCTTTTGTTCGGTGTTTGAAATGATAGAAGAAGTTTACGTCTTCGAAAGTAAGCTCTATCCCCAGAATTTCCCTGTAGGCGATATATAATGTATACAGATAGGCATAAGCATTGGGATGGAGTTGCATGGGGGAAATCTGCATTCATCTTAGAAATTCGACGACGAATGGTGGAAAAGGAGTGATGGCCCCTACAATACACATCAATCAGCTAATCGCCATGTATCCTTCGAGCGGATTATGAGGCCTATCTGTTTGTGGCCACCTTGGTGTCTTTCCAGAGAATTTCATGTTTAAACATAGGCGCCTGAGTTTGGTATCATCCATCGTCGTCTGAACCGAATCCGTAGGTACTTCTATGATGGTTGCACTCTCAAATTCGTCAGGAGTGCGATTGTCTCCTACTCCTACTTCCTCTTCTTCAACCACAGAAACTTTACTTTCAGACGATTCTGCACTCTCATGAATTTCTATCTCATAATCCGAGCCTGCACTATCCTAGTCTGAGTCCAAATTAGACGAAACATCTTCGAGTTGGGGTTTTCAGATGACATTGAAGTTTCGGTCTTCTTGGCCAATCTAGCTGAGCATCTTCCATATATGATTGTTGTATTATCCAAGAGATGATAGAAATTAGACTATGACTGCCCGTTCCTCCACTCTGTGTGTGTATATTAATCTGTGCCGGTGTGTGCAGTGCTGGAATCAGAAAGTACAAAATAAGCAGAGTAGAATGCAGTGTACAAGAAAGTTGAACAATCATTTGTTCATTCACTTCGAAATTATCCAGTTCATAGGGCTCTATCCTAACTGTCCGGAAGTTTACAAGATGTGCTGGATTTTGGTTAGGCTGTATGCAAGATTATGTTGCAAGTCCACATCGTCCAAATTTTAGTTCCAACCAAGTCTAAATAATAAGGTTAAGTTGTGCCCATGTATTTCTTATGGAATGCGTCGGATTGGATCAGAGGTTTGTGCATGAAGGCAACGGATCAGGTCGAATATCATCAGGCGAGCATATCGGATCGGTTCGAGATTTGTGGGGTAAGGCTACCAGATCAGATCGAATTGGTTGAAGGAAGAGCAACGGGTCGACTCGGGACAATAAAAGGGGCGACAACGAATCAGGTCGGTGTCTTATGAGAAATTACGGCTGTTCGGATCGATGAACCCCAAGCCGAACCGATCCACCCCGCCGCAATTCGATTACTTCACTTAAGTATTTCTGGAATCACTCTAGAATCACCTATTCCGACTCGATCCGCTCCTATCCCTTCTTATTCACCATCTTCATCCTCCATTCATTACTCCATGGACCGAATCACGCAAACGCCTGCACTGAGTCTTTCAACGCTGAGCGAAGCTCACCAACACCACCGCTTTGAGGCGATGAAGATATCGCCGTCGACAACGGTGTGTACAAGGACCTCGACACTAGGTCCTTCATCAAATTGGGTAAAGCAACTCCGGTTATTTCGAGAATTCGAGTAGTTTTTGTACCAATTCAAAGATTAAGTTACATATAACGGGAGATTCAAGCCTACCTATACTTGAATTCAGAAATCGAGATGAAATTAGTAAAGGAAGAATTAGGGTTTTTTGGAAGTGGAGAGTAAATCGCAACAATAAAGGAAAAGGGAGGAGAGAATGCTCGTTTGTTTAAATACAGAACTAATGGGACTGTTAGTGAGACAAGCAATTCCGATCTAACCTACTATACAAAGTCCAATTCGGCTTATATGAATATGAGTTCAAGTAACGTTGAAGACAAGAGAGATTTAAAAAAAAGGTTTTCCAAGAACGCATAAGTGTATGGAGAAAAATAGATGGATAATTTTATCAAATTGAATAATCATAACTTCCAAAAACGGCAGAAATAAGATAATTTACCTGGAAACTCGTTTGCTTCCTGATTAAAAGCTCCAGTATGTTGAAACACAAAGGAAATGATCACGAGTTGGATCCCATATTTATAGGCATGGCACAAGAATCAGAGAACATGATTTCACCAAGCGTCACGACTCAGCAGATAGACACAACCGTTGATTACCACTAATTCAAGAATAGACAGTTTAACAGATTCAAAGCACATTTTTTCTCTAATAAAACGTACTTCGAGAGGGAAAAATGTTGGCCTACTCTGTGACCATGCTATATTCAGAGTCCAAACGAATATTCATGAAGAACGACACCGGGAAAAATTGACAACGGAATCTCAAGTTAGGAAAAAGAAATTATATATCGGTTCATACTGAGTATAGATGGTTCGGATCGGAACACATTTACCCGAAGTCATATGGCGTACTATAGTAATTGTCAAGTCATGATAAATCGGATCGGCAACCCCACTCATTCGAACCGACCCCTTTTAAAGCACGCCACAACATGATTTTCCTCAGTAGGTAGAGCAGATCGATTCAGTGGACACTGACCCAAACCGATAACCATTGAGTCGAATTCGTTACACCCCATATAACTACAAATGCGAGGCAGTTACAACCCACTTACCCACAACTCCTATGTGTTGTACTCATCATAATGCATCCATTTCCGAGATTTATGGGATGGGTCTCACGTGACATCCGACCCGCCTATGCTCCAAGCCTATAAATACGGTGTATTTAGGGATCTTTTGGCCATTTATCTACTCTAACTTCATCACCAGCGAAAGCTCTCTGTTTATTTCAGATTATTCTCTAAGTTCTAGAGTGTATTTCAACGAAATTGGAGGGATTATTGATTGTACTAGTGAGATTGAGTGGGTATTTTCATTGTATTTTTAATTAATTCGTCAATCAAAGGAGTATAAAGTGAACATAGTCTCGTTAACGACGAATCACCATAAATCTTGTGTGTTGATTGCCTTTTGGGAGCGTCTATTTTGACACAATTTGGTGACACAAATGGTGACACAAAAGATCTGCACCATTGGATTTTTTTGTCTTTACATGCGAAGGTGGAATTCAGGGGGCAATCTAATGGTGAGAATTCATTGTGTCACCAATTGTGTCACTAAATTGTGTCAAAATAGACTTTCCTTTGCCTTTTTATTCATTTTTAAGTTAGTTTTCTTTAAAATTATCAGACAATTGGGTGTTAAAACCACTTTTTGATCTAATAACATATTTAAAAGAGAGTATTGTAATACGTAAAAGTAATACGAATTAATATGTTAAATGATAAGGAACCACTATTGTAATTTTCATGATATGCAGATTCAATACGATAACATTTCTCCTTGTTTATAACCCTAACAAGATTATTAGTATTTTCAAAGCATGTACTACCTGACGGAGGAAGGGAACTCCAGCTGTCTTAAACGTTACCCGTGACCACATGCTAACCACACGCCAATCCACGATATTGAATCTTCGCCTTCCACGTGGTATAATCTATACCGTCAATTCCACATCTCCGCCCTATATCTATGCTGGCTCAGCCACTCACTCTATCATCGACTTCGCTTTTATTTCTTCAGCAAGGAAATTGATATTTCTTACGAAAATCTGGAAAAAATGCTCCTCGAATCATCTGCTTCTTCCCTATCTGTCATCCTCGCTCCTCAAACCCGTGATACTTTGAATGGAACTTTCTCGCCTTCGCACTTGAGGATCGGGAAGGGCAAAGGCGGAATTTCTCATGGAGTTCTGGCCATGGCTACTGCCAATAATATGCCGTTGACAGGTGTTGTGTTTGAACCGTTTAAAGAATTGGATTTGAGCAGGGATTTGGATCTTGTCCCTGCTTCATCTACCGTGTCGATTGCTAGGCAGAGGTTCTCTGATGATTGTGAGGCCGCAATCAATGAACAAATCAAGTGGGTAACTTTATTTTAGTTCTTTTAATTGTAGCAAGTATTAGATGGCGTAGTAGATTATATTGACTTATATGCTGTTTGATATTAAAGTATTTTCACACTTTGTATCATGTCTTCATAGAAATTGCAATAAATGGCTAGATGAGTCCCGAGTATGTCTGTGCTTAGCCTTTATGCTCACGTAGTCGCATGTCTTATTCTGTGTTGCAGATTTGTGTATTTATGACCTAAAATGTTAGTTGGACAACCAACCCAAACACAGTCTGAGACCGGAATCTCATACATGATATTCAGTACAAATTTGTAGGATTATGTAAATATATAACCTTTTCCCCATGTCGCGTTTAGTATCAATATTGTATTCTTGTTGATTCAGCAGAGTAAGACATATTGTTATTTTGAATTTTGATGGCTGTGGTCCACAGAGGGAGCAAACGGTTACTCTCCTCAGGATTGCTTAGATGGCCCAACCCATGTAGCTCTGACTATAGTACAATATTAGTAGTTTAACTTTACTACAAGATAGTTTGTGATATTTATTTAACTGCAAATTTTATTCGAACCAAGAGTTTCCTGAGTAAACCCAGTAAATCTGAAAAAACAAGGTGAAACCATCGTTTTGCTGAGTTTACCCATGTATTATTTAAAAAAAGTCATTTTATCCTCCTTCGTAGGGCTCTACGAGATTATTTAGTCTACCTTGTCGATTCTCTAAGAGATTCTTTACTTTACCTGGTAGAGTCACTACGAGGTAAAATAAATAATCTCATAGAGCTCTACGAGGTAGACTAAAGAATCTCGCAGGGGCTCTACGAGCTAAGCTGGAAATTGGGAAAAAAAATTGCAAAGCAGAGACAGTTTTGTCATCGTTTTTCCTGGGTATACTCTGCAAATTCCTGGGTTTAAATAGAATTAGCCTTATTTAACTTGGCTGGAAATCAATTTGCCATCAAGTAGAAATATTTTATTAAGTTCAATAATAGTTAACTTGTGTCTATCTCTATTTGGTTAAAAATCACGTTTAAGGTTGAAATATTTGGATGGCTTCAAATAATCTAATATATTAATGTATTGGTAAGTAGATTGCAGCTTACTCTTGATACGCAACTGATGCGATTGTTGATACTCGTATCGACTTTACTTAAGTTTGACGTGTTACGGCATGATTAAGACAGTGATTCTTTTGTCTTAGTATTTGTTCTTATCAGCTACGCTGCTTCTATTTTTTACAGTGTTGAATACAATGTTTCGTATGTTTATCATGCCATGTACGCCTACTTTGATCGAGACAATGTTGCAATGAAAGGATTTGCTAAGTAAGTTGAAAACTGAAGCGGCTTTTATTTCTGTTTTTCTAAACTGATTCAACCTAACAAAACATATATTTGTTCAATGTATCCAGGTTTTTCAGGGAATCAAGTGAAGAGGAACGTGGACATGCTGAGAAGCTAATGGAGTATCAGGTATCATATCTGGGCCTACTAATGTTTTTAGTTTTACGGAACTATAGTTTCATCATTTTAATCTGTTATCATGTTACACTGACTCAGAACAAACGAGGAGGTAGAGTGAAGCTTCAGTCCATAATTGCACCATTGTCTGAATATGAGCACTCGGAGAAAGGCGATGCATTGCATGGTATATCTTGTTTATAGTTATATATATGTTTGTTCACTCCGGTTTTTCAATGTGCATTCTTATGAAGTTGCATTTGTACGAAGTTGCAAATAAAACTCATATCTACCGTCTGTGCACGTTGCTGCACTTCTGTAGAATTCAAGGGTTACTGGTTTTATTGTCAGCTACATGTTCCCAAGCGGCTTAACCTTCAACTTTGAGTTTAATAATTATGAATGATAGAGTTCAATAAATTTTGATGGTAGAGTTCAATAAACTTTATAAGTTCTGCATCATTAGAGTAAAATTACTCTTTGGATATGTTTTAACGCATGCTTTTATTTTCAGCAATGGAACTTGCACTTTCTTTGGAGAAGCTTACTAATGAGAAGCTGCTTCATCTACACAGTGTAAGTCAACTACAAATTGCTATTGGTATTTTTGTTAGCTCTGTTCCTGGGTGTTTACAATAAATTTCTAAATGAAATGACACAGGTTGCAACTCAATCTAATGATCCCCAACTTGCTGATTTTGTAGAAACTGAATATTTGACTGAGCAGGTTCAAAATTTTACTTCCTTATATAAGATCCTGCGCTGTATTTCCTATTCTGAGAGTAAACTTACTGGTCTGTTATGTGCAACCTGTTTATTATTTACATAGGTGGAAGCTATTAAAAAGATATCAGGATATGTTGCTCAGTTGAGAAGGATTGGGAAAGGACACGGTAATTCTTTCTTACATAAACCTAACCATTCTCTGCAATAATATTTGATTCGTTTGGGCCGACCGTTCTCATTTACTGGGTTCGTTTTTTCAGCGGTGTGGCATTTCGATCAGATGCTGCTCCATGAAGGCGTTGCTGCTTAAATTGGGAGTCTGTCTTTGGGTTTTCTAGAGAGTTTCTGTAATGAGTTTTGGTTTAGTTAGTGTTAGTGGTTATGAGCCTATGTGATTGTATGATGTTGTTTGTAGGTTCAGGTGCTATCTATATCTATGCCCATCCTTTGTAGTAGAAATAAGACTCTCTTTTGGTTGTGTTATTGTTTGTTGTACCTAGCTTTCCTATGTAATGCAAGTTCAGTGTATTCACATGTTGGATCGTTCACAAACGTTACAAGTGAAAGAAAAGATGGTTTTATAAGCATATAGCTTGGAAATGGTACAGTAATGTATACATTATAGAAAGATAAGATAGTCTTCACATGATGGACTGCTTTCAATTATTATGTCTACAGAGCACAGACCCTCTGACAAGGTCAAATCTTGTAAGGGAGGGCAGGGTTGCGAATGCATTTTGAACTGAGACAGGGAATCCTACCAGAAAGCAGGGTCGCTGGCCGTCTGATGGCCGTCTGCATGAAATTGACAAATTGTTACTGTTAAATCAGCGTTTGTGTATTTCTAACATATGATGGACGCTTCTAGGTGGGGGGTGAAATGCGAGTCGTGATATTTACGTATAGATGTTCTGGTTCCGCTGATGATAATACAATTGCAGAGAGCAACAATAAGGTTATAATAACGTGACTTTTGGGAGACATGCTTTATTAGTACTGTGTGATTAAAGCTCGAGAATCGTTTGCTTTTTCTATTTCTGATGGGTGAAACGTGAGCTGGTTTTAAACTCCTTGAATGGAGTAGATACGGAATCATATCATATTAGTTTTACTCTGTGGTTAAGGTATTAATCTATTTGATTACGGTCAACTCATCCCCCATCAACGTCTAATGGGGAAGACCACAACATCTTCAGTACGGATTGCTGTGTTTCCTTAACCAGTTTATAAGGTACTGGGGTGGATTACGATCCATAGTAATTGGATCGTAATTCACATGACAGTTGAATAGTTTTACTAAAATAAAAATAAAAATACTTATCCAAGTAAACTCTCTATTTTCTTGTTACCACAATTGAAAAGAATGTAATGGTAACATTCCTTTCATTGAGAATTTTTAAGATTAATAGTTTTTCCATCTTTGTTTCTTCTTGTGCCAATAAGATATTCCAAATTTTGTGGACATGTATCAAATTGCATTTTTCCTGCTCCATTGCCACCTAAGAACCTTGAACAGAATATCAAACATTCCTCTGCAAGATAACCTTCAGCAATGGACGCCTCGGGTTTACTTTTGTTGTGAACATATGATTTCAGTTTACAAAGATAACACTCAATAGGAAACATACAATGAACATGTACAGGTCCACCATATTCAAGTTTCTTGCATAAATGAACTAGCAAGTGCACCATTGTATCGAAGAAAGAATTCGGGAATATCATCTAAAATTGACAAAGAATTTCCACAATTTCCTTTTGTAGCCTCTTGAGATCGGCCAAATCGATACTTTTACTCCAAACACTTCTTAGAAATGCACCTAATCTTATCATAGGTAATGCAACTTTAGGTTTTGCAGATTTCTTCACGGCAAACTGCAGTAAGTAGTGGAGAAGAAAATGAGCATCGTGGCTCTTATACCCTGCAATTTTCCTCTTTTTCTTGTTTACATACTGGCTTATATTATCTGCACAACCATAAGGCAGTTTAGCATTCTCCAACACCGAGCAAAATAGTTCTTTCACCTTGTTCGTCATTTCAAATATGGCAGCCCCATCTCAAGGTAATTCCCATCAGTTGATAGAGCTGGATGAAGGACCTCCCTGATGCCTATCTCTTGTAAATCATACCGAGCATTTAAATGGTCTTTCGGCTTCCCATCAATATTTAGTAAAGTACCAAGTATGTTATCATAAATGTTTTTCTCTATGTGCATAACATCAAGGTTATGTCGACATACATTTTGACTGCAATATGATAAATTAAAAAATATTGACTTTTTTTTTAAAGGAGATTCATTTTTATGCTTCTTAACCTCTTTCTTCCCAAAAATATTTTCATAACTAGCCAACAATTCTTCAATGTCAGTCCCGGATAAAATACCGGGAGGTGTTCCCATTTCAATTTCACCATTGAACCTTTTCTTATCAAACCTCTACTTGTGTCCCGGGTCTAAAAATTTCTTATGATTCATGTAGCAAATTTTTCGACTATGTTTCAAGTAAGTTGAAGAAGTCTTGAAATGGCATACGGGATAAGCTAAATAACCCTTCATGCTCTAGCCGAATAACATTGCATAGCCCGGAAAGTCGCTGATCGTCCATAACACACTTGCACGTAATGTGAAATCATCACCAGTGAAGGCATCATAAGTTTGTATGCCAAGATCCCATAATTCTTTCAATTCTACGATAAGAGGCTGCATGTAGACATCAATGTAATTGTTAGGAGACTCTAGACCAGGGATAAGGGTTGAAAGTATCAAATTTTCTGCCTTCATGCATAACCAAGGTGGAAGGTTATAATTTACCAATATGATCGGCCATGTGCTGTGTTGTCATTGTACGAAAAAGGACTGAATCCATCAGATGCTACTTCTAACCTGATATTTTTGTTTTCTGATGAAAAATGAGGATAATCGTCATCCATAGTCTTCCATACCTCGCCATCAGCTGTATGTCGAAGTCTGTCATTATTTTTTCGTCCCACTGCATGCCATAACATAAGTTCTGCGTACTCCTTCGACATGAACATCCTTTGCAACCTTGGTTTTAGTGGAAAATAACGCATCACTTTTGCTGGTACTTTCTTAATCCGCTCCTCTGAATCTTTGTCAGTAGCCACTTTCTCTTCCGGTGTAACCCACCTTGAAAAACCACAACTTTTGCAGTTATTTTCCTTTTTATTTTCTGCCCAATATAGCATGCAGTCATTTGGACATGCATGTATTCTTTGGTAATCGAGGCATAAATCTTTAATGATATTTTTGGTAGCGTTGAAAGATAAAGGGATGTGGGCTTCTGGAAAAGCTTCTTTCATTAACTCTAATAAATCGCTGAATGCAGACTCAGTGACTCTATGTAGGCATTTTAAAGAATAAAGCCTGACTATGAAACTTAATCGCGAAAATTTATTACACCCGGGATAATGGCTGCTCTCTCTTCAACACGTTGATGAAATTTTCTGACATCAACATCTATTCCATTTGACCCATCAGAAGATCCATCTTCATTGTTCTTCATATTTCCACAAGTACATTGCAACATCTCATCGAGATTATCTCCAAAATTTATTTCTGCTTCACAATCCATATTGTTATCGCTTCTTTAAGGATCTAAACAGGAAATATCACAAATCCATTTCATGTACAATTCAGACGGACCATTCCAAATCAGATGGTTGTAGACTACTTCTTGACAATGTCACTTGCGATTATGACACTTTTTGCAAGGGCATGTAATTTCATCACTTACCGCAAATCTAGAAAAAGTATTTCGAATAAAAAGTTTCACTCCACTGAGGTACCCTTCACTGAACTTAGGAAGCTCTACCCATAGTTTTTCCTCATCGTTCATTGAGTGACACACCTTAAAGCAGTAAATTAGACACAAGTAAAACAGTACATTACGCAACACAACAATCAAATGAGAAAAAATTGAAATATACATTGAGTGATACCTGAAGCAGCAGATTAAATCGAAGCCCTAACTGAAATCTGAAACCCAAATGAACCCCAATTGAAGACCTAATTGAAACACCGAAGCCCTAATTGAACTTGAACTCGAACTTGACCTACTCGAACCCTAATTAAGCTTGTAAACTTGAACTTTTAGCCCTAATTGAACCTGAGGGTGAGTGTGTGAGAGGTTGAGCAGCGGAGTACTTTGTTAAATTTCGATTGAAACTTTCAATATTTTTTTAGTTTCCCCCCTTTGTTTTTGCTTCCGGCCGTAAACATTATTTCACGCGCGGATTGCTAATTTGGACTAAACATTTTTTCACTTGGATCGCTAACCTGGACCGTTGGATCATGTTGACGCGGACTGATAATTTTATTCACGAGGCTACTGCAACACATGTTGATATATATGCTAACACATTTAAGTGTGCGTTGCAATAGACAAAAAGCAATATAGCAATGACAACATTGTAGCTAACAACACTATGCATGTTCGTTGTGATAAGCCATCTATAGAGTAGAGTATTCCGACCCGATCCGCTTCTATCCTTTCTTATTCACCATCTTCATCCTTCGTTCATTACTCCATGGACCGAATCACGCAAACGCTTGCACTGAGTCTTTCAACGCCGAGCGAAGCTCACCAGCACCACCGCTTTGAGGCGATGAAGATATCGTCGTCGACGGCGGTGTGTACAAGGAACTCGATACTAGGTCCGCCATCAAATTGGATAAAACAACTCCGATTATTTCGAGAATTCAAGTAGTTTTTATACCAATTCAAAGATGAAGTTACATATAACGGGAGATTCAAGCCTACCTATACTTGAATTCAGAAATCGAGATGAAATTAGTAAAGGAAGAATTAGGGTTTTCTTGGAAGTGGAGAGTAAATCGCAACAATAAAGGAAAAGGGAGGAGAGAAGGCCCATTTGTTTAAATACAAAACTAATGGGACTCTTAGTGAGAAAAGCAATTCCGATCTAACCCACTATGCAAAGTTCAATTCGGCTTATATGAATATGAGTTCAAGTAACGTTAAAGACAAGAGAAATTAAAAAAAAAAAAGAAAAAAAAAAGAGGAAATGATCACGAGTTTAGGCATGGTACAAGAATCAGGGAACATGATTTTACCAAGCGTCACGACTCAGCAGATAGACACAACCGTTGATTACCACCAATTCAAGAACAAACAGTTTAACAGATTCAAAGCACATTTTTTCTCTAATAAAACGTACTTCGAGAGGGCTAAATTTTGGCCTACTCTGTGACCATGCTATTCAGAGTCCAAATGAATATTCAAGAAGAACGACACCGGGAAAAATTGACAACGAAATCTCAAGTTAGAAAAGAGAAATTATATATCGGTTCATACTGAGTATAGATGGCTCGGATCGGAACACATTTACCCGAAGTCACATGACGTACTATAGTAACTGTCAAGTCATGCTCAATCGGATCGGCAACCCCACTTATTCGAACCGATCCCTTTTAAAGCACGATACAACATGATTTTCCTCAGCAGGTAGAGCGGATCGGTTCAGTGGACACCGACCCGAACCGATAACTATTGAGTTGAAGTCGTTACACCCATATAACTACAAATGCGAGGCGGTTACAACCCACAACTCCTATGTGTTGTACTAATCATAATGCATCCATTTCCGAGATTTATGGGATGGGCCCCACGTGACATTCGACCCGCACAGTGTATTTAGGGATCTGTTGGCCATTTGTCTACTCTAACTTCATCACCAGCGAAAGCTCTCTGTTTATTCCAGATTATTCTCTAAGTTCTAGAGTGTATTTCAACGAAATTGGAGGGATTATTGATTGTACTAGTGAGATTAAGTGGGCAATTTCATTGTATTTTTAATCAATTCATCAATCAAAAAGTATAAAGTGGACGTTGTCTCGTTAACGCCGAACCACCATAAATCTTGTGTATTGATTACCCTTTTATTCATTTTTAAGTTAGTTTTCTTTAAAATTATCAGATAATTGGGTGTTATTATCACTTTTTGGTTTAACAACATATTTAAAAGAGAGTATTATAATATGTACAAGTAATACGAATTAATATGTTAAATGATAAGGAACCACTATTGTAATTTTCATGATATGCAGATTCAATAGGATATCATTTCTCCTTGTTTATAACCCTAACAAGGTTATTATCATTTTAAAGGAAGAACGCTGCTACATCAACCGGCGTTAAACCCGGTTGAAATCAGCGAAATAGGAAAACGACAAACAAAAGAAAGGGCAAAATAGTACTTAGGCAGTGCAAATCATGGGGGAGTTTGAAAAATGTGTGGCTCATATTTCTTCCGCACTTAACCGGTGAAGAAAAACCGGTCGCTGTAGCAATTTTGTTAAAGGAATGTACTACCTGACGGAGGAAGGGGAACTACAGCTGTTTTAAACGTTACCCGTGACCACATGCTAACCACACGCCAATCCAGGATATCAAATCTTGGTCTTCCACGTGGTATAATCTATACCGTCAATTCCACTTCTCTGCCCTATATCTATGCTGGCTCAGCCACTCACTCTATCATCGCCTTCGCTTTTATATCTCCAACAAGGAAATTGATATTTCTTACGAAAATCTGGAAAAAATGCTCCTCGAATCATCTGCTTCTTCCCTTTCTGTCATCCTCTCTCCACAAACCCGTGATACTTTGAATGGAACTTTCTCGCCTTCGCACTTGAGGATTGGGAAGGGCAAAGGCGGAATTTCTCATGGAGTTCTGGCCATGGCTACTGCCAATAACATGCCGTTGACAGGTGTTGTGTTTGAACCGTTTAAAGAATTGGATTTGAGCAGGGATTTGGATCTTGTCCCTGCTTCATCTACCGTGTCGATTGCTAGGCAGAGGTTCTCTGATGATTGTGAGGCCGCAATCAATGAACAAATCAAGTGGGTAACTTTATTTTAGTTCCTTTAATTGTAGCAAGTATTAGATGGCGTAGTAGATTATATTGACTTATATGCTGTTTGATATTAAAGTATTTTCACACTTTGTATCATGTCTTCACAGAAATTTGCAATAAATGGCTAGATGAGTCCTGAGTATGTTTGCGCTTAAGCCTTTATGCTCACATAGTCACATGTCTTATTCTGTGTTGCAGATTTGTAGATTTAGGTTATTTATGACCTAAGATGTTGGTTGGACACCCAACCCAAACACAGTCTGAGACCAGAATCTCATACATGATATTCAGTACAAATTTGCAGGATTATGTAAATATAACCTTTTCCCCATGTCGCGTTTAGCATCAATATTGTATTCTTGTTGATTCAACAGAGCTTTTTAAGACATATTGTTATATGGAATTTTGATAGCTGTGGTCCACGGAGGGAGCAAACGTGCTTAGATGGCCCAACCCATGTAGCTCTGGCTATAGTATAATATTAGTAGTTTAACTTTACTACAAGATAGTTTGTGATATTTATTTAACTTGGCTGGAAATCATTTTGCCCATCAAGTAGAAATATTTTATCAAGTTAAATAATAGTTAACTTGTGTCTATCTCTATTTGGTTAAAAATCATGTTTAAGGTTGAAATATTTGGATGACTTCAAATAATCTAATATATTTATGTATTGATAAGTAGATTGCAGCTTACTCTTGATATGCGATTGTTGATACTCGTACCGACTTTACTTAAGTTTGACGTGTTATGGCATGATTAAGACAGTGATTCTTTTGTCTTAGTATTTGTTCTTATCAGCTACGCTGCTTCTATTTTTTACAGTGTTGAATACAATGTTTCGTACGTTTATCATGCCATGTACGCCTACTTTGATCGAGACAATGTTGCAATGAAAGGATTTGCTAAGTAAGTTGAAAACTGAAGAGGCTATTATTTCCGTTTTTCTAAACTGATTCAACTTAACAAAACGCATATTTGTTCAATGTATCCAGGTTTTTCAGGGAATCAAGTGAAGAGGAACGTGGACATGCTGAGAAGCTAATGGAGTATCAGGTATCATATCTGGGCCTACTAATGTTTTTAGTTTTACCGAACTATAGCTTCATCTTTTTAATCAGTTATGTTGTTATACTGATTCAGAACAAACGAGGAGGTAGAGTGAAGCTTCAGTCCATAATTGCACCATTGTCTGAATATGAGCACTCAGAGAAAGGCGATGCATTGCATGGTATATCTTGTTTATAGCTATATATGTTTGTCCACTTCTTTTTTTAATTGTTCATTCTTATGAAGTTGCATTTGTACGAAGTTGCAAATAAAACTCATATCTACCGTCTGTGCACGTTGCTGCACTTCTGTAGAATTCGAGGGTTAATGGTTTTATTGTCAGCTACATGTTGCCAAGCAGCTTAAGTTCAACTTTGAGTTTAATAATTATGAATGATAGAGTTCAATAAATTTTGATGGTAGAGTTTAATAAACTTCATAAGTTCTTCATCATTGGAGTAAAATTATTCTTTGGATATGTTTTAACGCATGCTTTTATTTTCAGCAATGGAACTTGCACTTTCTTTGGAGAAGCTTACTAATGAGAAGCTGCTTCATCTACACAGTGTAAGTCAACTACAAATTGCTATTGGTATTTTTGTTAGCTCTGTTCCTGGGTGTTTACAATAAATTTCTAAATGAAATGACACAGGTTGCAACTCGATCTAATGATCCCCAACTTGCTGATTTTGTAGAAACTGAATATTTGACTGAGCAGGTTCAACATTTACTTACTTATTTATATAAGATCCTGCGCTGTATTTCCTATTCTGAGAGTGGTCTGTTATGTGCAACCTGTTTATTATTTTACATAGGTGGAAGCTATTAAAAAGATATCAGGATATGTTGCTCAGTTGAGAAGGATTGGGAAAGGACACGGTAATTCTTTCTTACATAAACCTAACCATTCTCTGCAATAATATTTGATTCGTTTGGACCGACCGTTCTCATTTACTGGGTTCGTTTTTTCAGCGGTGTGGCATTTCGATCAGATGCTGCTCCATGAAGGCGTTGCTGCTTAAATTGGGAGTCTGTCTTTGGATTTTCTAGAGAGTTTCTGTAATGAGTTTTGGTTTAGTTAGTGTTAGTGGTTATGAGCCTATGTGATTGTATGATGTTGTTTGTAGGTTCAGGTGCTATCTATATCTATGCCCATCCTTTGTAGTAGAAATAAGACTCTCTTTTGGTTGTGTTATTGTTTGTTGTACCTAGCTTTCCTATGTAATGCAAGTTCAGTGTATTCACATGTTGGATCGTTCACAAACGTTACAAGTGAAAGAAAAGATGGTTTTATAAGCATATAGCTTGGAAATGGTACAGTAATGTATACATTATAGAAAGATAAGATAGTCTTCACATGATGGACTGCTTTCAATTATTATGTCTACAGAGCACAGACCCTCTGACAAGGTCAAATCTTGTAAGGGAGGGCAGGGTTGCGAATGCATTTTGAACTGAGACAGGGAATCCTACCAGAAAGCAGGGTCGCTGGCCGTCTGATGGCCGTCTGCATGAAATTGACAAATTGTTACTGTTAAATCAGCGTTTGTGTATTTCTAACATATGATGGACGCTTCTAGGTGGGGGGTGAAATGCGAGTCGTTTGCAGAGAGCAATTGCAGAGATAATACAATTGCAGAGAGCAACAATAACATTATAATAACGTGACTTTTGGGAGACATGCTTTATTAGTACCGTGTGATTAAAGCTCGAGAATCGTTTGCTTTTTGTGTCTGATGGGTGAAACGTGAGCTGGTTTTAAACTCCTTGGATGGAGTAGATACAGAATCATATCATCAAACCAACCGTTAAAGAGGTTTGCTTACTGTCACTTGGGCAAAATGGATTTCTCTGAAGCCAAAAAACATGGCCGCTTTCTCTTCCATTCCACGCTCCGCATTTCTTCCCATTTTTCCTCATTCCTCTTTCTTCTCCGACTCTTATTCATCAAATTCCCTCATTCGATTTCCTTTTTTTTTATAATTTGACAATTTCTAACTCATACTCGATCTGAATCTCATTTTGTTTTCTCTGAAGCCAATTACTCCCCCATCCAAAACCCTAAATATACATCGCTTGCTCTAAAATCGACATCGCCATGTACCTCGTTCCGCTGCTAGATGCATGGATCCGCCCCCGAATACCTGATGCTACAGCAACCTCAGCGCCTTCCAATCTTCTTTGTGTGTGTTATTGCCTTTTTCTCCTCGCGTGGACCTAGCTATTGTGGAATCTGTAGGAAGGTATCAGGTTTTTTTCCCTTTCCTAATGATTTGATCTTATGATGGAAAAAAATATATATTTTTGAAGTTTAAAATTTATTTGCAGTTTTTATAAATTTAATTGGTTTGATTTATTTTTGGACTACATGGAAATTTTTGTGATTTTTTGGATGTTTCTTCTTCTTTTTAATCTCACTGTGTGTCGGTGCGTCTAATCAGCTGCCATTGAACAAGCAAGCATTCTTAAATTTGAATGAACTATTACTAGAGATATGTCCATGGGTGTTGTCTTCTAACATTACAGACAACGCCAATTTTTGTTAATCTTATTTTTGTACGTGAAAAGCATAATTAAAAAGGCATCCTTCAATCCACGTATTGTCCTTTTTTATATAGCTCAAATCACTTTTTGATTGTCAAATTTTGAATTAGTCTACTGATTATTATGCACCTCTGAATTTTGATTGCTTGAAATCTCGATAATAAGTTTCGATTGTTTATTTGATTGTGGCTTCGCCTGTACTTTGTTTATTTGATTGTTCAAAATCACTTTTTGTACATTGTTCACTTAACAAGATTGTGGCTGTGTGTACTTCTGTGTTTATTTCGAGCAGGTTCAAAACACCTCTTATGATTACAAAATAGAATGAAAAAGATTGACCATTTTAGCATTGATTTTTAGCTTGTCAGCATATATTGGATGCAAGGTTGGAACATAAGCCTTGCTCATGCATCTAATATTTACAGTTTCATTTAATCTCAAATGTTTCTCATATATTGGATGCAAGGTTGGAACTTTTGATTCAAAAAAGTTAAATTCGAATTTCTTGGATACATATTCTATGGTTCAAAAACATATTTTAAAAATGATGAAATACTAATTATAAATTTGAAGTTCAAATTTTGTGTATGTTTTGGTTTCAAAACTAATTTTTTTTCATGGTTTAATGGTTTTGAATGCATAGATTAACAAATGTTAGTTTAAAAAATTTAGAATTAATATTTTAAGAGTTTGAAATTTTGAACATCATTGGCTTTTGTTATTTCTCTGGTCTTAATGGCTTAATTTGATTCAGAGTTAGCTAAATGACTCAGGAACAAGTTTGAATTCATTTCACAAAGGGTAAAACTTATGTTGTTGATGGTATCAGGTTGTTATCCTAACCATTTTGTTTTAGTTTTACACCAATGATCTCTCTTGTTTTGTATTATTAGGCTATTGGTGCTTTCCTTTATCTTGGGTAGCAGCTCTTTTATGTAAAAAATGGCATCATCGGCTTTTGTTATTTCTCGTATGATATAAAACTGTAGTGGTTTTTGTCAAAATTATTTCAAGGTAATTAGCATTTTGATATGCTGTTTTGCTTATGTCGAACAGTGAATTTGTTTGGTTGGTTTGATGTTTTTTCTTTTTTATTTTGAAGGTCGTTTTGATTATGTGGTAGCAGTGAATTTAGATTCGAAGCAAAAGGTGATTTTTTTTTTTTTTTTTTTTTTTTTTTTTTTTTTTTTTGGAATTTGGCTGGGCATATAGTCATTGATTTTGAGGTGCTATCATTTTGATTCAACACTTACTGGTTTGATTTATACTAATATGATTTCATGGGCTTACTACTATAGATTTAAGCAATTTGTTGTATTTTATATATTTTGCAGTATAAAAGAATAAGATACGCAAATACTTTGCTGTTATTGATTGTTTTTGTTAAGCATCCAAGTACAAGAGCTGGACCAAACACAGTAAGCACAATCTGTTTGCAAATAAAATTATTCAAATATTCTGAAGTTTCATATCATTATACCATTAAAACTTAATAAAGTAAACATATCGAGTTTAACCTTTATAAAATCACGTTAATATTTGCGGTAGTTCTCAACTATAAGCTTAATGATTGTATATTTCATACTGCTCAAAATGTCAACCGTGGAGAAAGCTACAGTGAAATAATGAAATAGATAGTGCAGAGATTAACAGTCCATGTAAGTTTAGGGAGATTGTATATTTTGTTTTGCCATGTTGCAAACTTATTTTGATGTCATTGTAGTGCATTTGGATAAGATAAATGACGAATGATAAAAATTAATAGATCCATCATCAGTTGATTTTAAACCATTATATTAAGTGAATCAAATGATATTATCCTTTTTAATATATTTAAAATACCAAGTTAATATATTTAAAAATATTTATCAGTCAATTGTAATTTATGGTGCAGATAACCGATAACTGAAAATTATATATTAACCATTGATATTGTTAATGTATATTTAAAATAATTTTTTACTGGTACAGTAACCGAAATTGTTCTGCGGAATATCAGTTTCATATATGAATTTATTTATAGACATATAAATGTATAGATTTGTATGTAACTTAGTTTCATATATGAATTTATTTATAATCATATGTTACATAATGTCTTTTATTTAAAAAAAAATGTGTACATGATATTTATTTAATTAGCGCGCAACATAGAATTAGAAAGTATAAAATTAAGTTATAGATTTGTGGTAAGTGACAAGTGAGCTTGTACTGTTATCACAGTTCCATATATGGACATGCATTTTTGTAAATCAATCGTTGCTCTTCTTTAAGACTATCCCATTGCACCTCCTTTGATCATTGTGAGAAGGTCACCTTACTTTTTGTAGTCCATTTTTGTCTTGGATCTCGCATTCACATGTATGAGTAGTTATAAATATTTTCCTTATATTCGGTTTTAGTTAGGATTTTTAAAGTTTAGTACAAAAGTATTCTGTTTTTTGATCAATTCTAATTTGAAATCAAAGCTTATGTTTGGTTTTAGTTAGCACTGTTGTCTTAATCATCTTGAATCCAAGACTTACCCAACATCTCTTCAGCAAGTGTTGTGAGTTTTGGTTTCATTATGCTGAAAAGGATGCGTGTTTTTATTTATGATTGTTTGGTAAGTATGTATGCATTATATCAAAATTAATTAGTTAATCTAACATGCTTCTCACGCTGTCATGTGAGCGGTGAGTTATATGCTGGCATTTTTATGATTTCATGCTCATAATCTCTGCATTCGATGTTGCAAGGTTTTGCGTATGTTTTAATGTAGAGTTGTCTCTTGACTTTGAGAGATAATATCATATTAAAAGATCATTGTATTTGTACAAGTAATTCAAAGAATGATAAAAAAAAAAAAAATCAAAAGAATAAAGAACATAGAAATCAAAAGAGTAGAAAACATGTTCACATGTCTAAGACCTCTGAAAATGCTTGTGCTTGCAGCATAGCAAAGGTGAGGTTGCCTCAATGCACGAACTGTTGTACTTGCTGCAGCTAATCCTGCTTGGGGAAGATAAAATCTTAGAAGAAAATCATGATAGTTGGGAATGAAATATTCTGATGAAAGCTGCGTGTGATGCTTTTAGTAGCCATTATATCTTGTTCTCCTTGTTATGGGCTTTTAGTATGATATATATTGTTATTTTATGATTCAATATATTGTTGTAGAGAAGTTGTGATATTTAATCATTTGGCTTATGGTATATTACTAGGCGAATAGTCTAGGATTTAGTGATTCAAATCATCCATGCATTGTTATATTAGTTTGTAATAAGTGTGCATATTTAAGTTCTTTTGCCACAGCTTTATTTCGTAAGTTTGTAGGTGTAACTTTTATATATTCGTTACCATTGCTTTTTGTTTTTGTTTCTCATTTCTTTGTAAAGAACACATGATATGGCTGATTTCTTTTTTCTACTATGGCAATGTTCAGCAGACACTAGAGCTTAGACATGTACTTTTAGGCAAGTTTATGATACAGTTTGTGAAAAGAAAACCTATGTTGCTGCTTCCTTGCTTTTATTGTTATGTGTAATCACAACTCATTATGTGATCCGTATTTTGGTGCATTTCCATGAAATTATTTGTGAATAACTCTGGGTTATCCTAGTCATACCATTTTGTATTTATCTAGTATTTACTAGTATAGCACCATGTATCAATAGGTGATAATTACACAATGCTTAATTAGAAAAATTATTATTTAGAATGTAAAGCGTTACTGCATATGTTTAATTATTTTCGCTTTTTTTTCCTTAAAGTATCCTATAATTTTTTTTGATAAAATCCGATTTAGAATATGTTTTAACAAATGATTTTATATTTTATATTGAACAGTTAACGGTCAGTTTTCCCACCGTTGTACGGTAATACTAGTATTAGATTTACTCAGTGGTTAAGATATTAATCTATTAGATTACGGTCGACTCATCCCCCATCAACGTCTAAGGAGGAAGAACACAACATCTTCAGTACGGATTGCTGTGTTTCCTTAACCAGTTTATAAGGTACTCGGGTGGATTACGATCCATAATAATTGGATCGTAATTCACATGACAGTGTGTGGATTACGATCCAAACCGTGCAAATAGTCGAATTTTATGAAGTCGGCTATTTTTTCCATCTCCAGCTGGCTATGGGAAAGAGCCAATATCAGAACATATTCCTCTCTTCTCCTTCCTTCCCCCATCCTCCATCAAATTCAACAAAAAATAAAATAAAAAATATATGAAAAAGAGAACATATTCCTCTCTTCTCCTTCCTCCCCTCATCCTGTATCAAATTCAGCCAAAAAAAAGAGGTTGTTTTGAGCAATTCAAGATAGCAGAAGTCGAAGTACGGGAAATGTACTGCCACAAGAAGAGAAGGATACGATTAAAGAAGACATCGCACCTTCGACTCCACGAAATGTTACTAGACGACGACGAGCTTCACGAGAAGCAGGCCTAAATTCGAATACTCATCAGAATTTAGGGCGCAACGAAGAATTGATCAACTTTCGTGTACTACCCAACAAAAGAAGAGCATATAAGCACTCGTGTTGAAGTAACGGTAAGTTATCTGCTTTTTGTTTACCAACAATAGTAACTTTATGTATATTACAAATTTATCGTATCACTTATAACTAGGCACGGCGAGGTAGAACACGTGGCTAATGCCCGTGTTATTCGCTTATATGCCATAATTCGCAATTATGATACAACAGATATTATACACACGTATCTCAATGAAATGTGACTTGGTGATTTCATTAGTACGTGTTCACTTAACCATCATCAAATTATTCATAATTTTAGATAGCTTCATTTAACCATAAATTAATTTTATAGATATAATACACCTTTTAAATTCAGATGTTTAGTTGACTGGGGCATTAGCCTCATGTTGGTGGATGACCATCCATGCGTTTTATTTTGGGTTTGAAGAGTTAGGCATTACCTCTTTGGACCATATTGTGCTTACCAGACTTTTGGTAGGATTGGTTGAGTCGTTACCTTACGATGAGCATTATCAATGCTCTAACCTCTTACCATCTATACTTTCTTATTTTGACTTCCAAAATGGGTTGACTTTTGAATTACAGTTTAAGGTTAGTTATATTAGACAGACGATCTTAGATGTAATCTATGTGCACGGTGAAGAAAATAACCTTTTGGAGATAGCATGGCTAATTATTTTGTATTTAATGGGTAACTTATTTTTTCAAACCCACCAAACAAGTTGACGGCTAGGCATGTAGCAGCGGTTGCAGATTTGACATTTGAGAGTCCAGTTTTATATAACTGAGGGATCCCAATCCTAGCATATCTGTATCGCTCCTTAAACTACCAGCGTGTTGTCTTAGAGAGATCTACGTCCATTACAGATTTTAGGCAAATTTTACAGTATTGGTACTGCAAGTATTTCCGTAATACGACTTATCTGACATTGGATCCAGCTTTATTCCTATTCTTTCCTCGAGTGAGGGACCGAGCTCGTCAGAACCGGAGATCTATGCAAGGAGGTCAGGCCTTTACATATTTGTTGTGGCGTGTAATCAAATCGAGTTATGCACCACATGGGAGAGTATCATTTGGCATCTTTATGAGGGTTCACCATGTTTTACATATGAGGGTGTGGTCCATGCTACTATGCTTACGAGGAGACGTTTTTCTTTAGTCTCTTTTCCTCCTAATGGCGGTTTTTACTGGTTCCTTGAGGAACATTCTTGGAGGCAGATATTATTATGTGATTTCATGCTTAATGATCCACATCTAGATACACCTTTCTTAGTGGTGTACAAGGCTGTCGATTTGGCATCAGCTCGGGATCATGAGTGGTGGCTAACTAATTATTTCATCCTTCCCGATTTGAAATTTACAACGTTTTGGCGTAGATTTTACACTTCAACGTATATGGATCCTATGGTTCATGTTGCAGCCTTGATTTGGTTGGGTCCTTAGCTATTAGACATGGTATTGTTCCCTCGCTGCTTCCAGACCTAACTCAGAGCACTCAGTTATATCATCTTCCACCACCACCGCAGGCAGGAGATTATGGTTAGACAATGACTATTCCTTCAGTTACAAGTGGTGATACATATGTGGATATTCCTTGCCTACCGGTTACTCAGTACCAAAATCCAACTACTTTTTCGTATGAAGATTTATATTAGATGCAGATAGAGCTAAGACAGGTTATGTATGTCGAGTATTGGTATAGAATAGGTGATATGACAGATCATATTAATGAGCTTACCACTGTTGATGAGGAGAGCTACCATCCTAGGCCTCGAGGAGGAATTGGCGAGGACATAGCTGGTCTTGATGATATTGACTTTGATGGTTTCTAGGTTGACTGTAGTCTTTCTAGTTATGGTATAGTTGTTGATGTTGTGGTTTTATCTATATTACTGTATTCATGTTTTATTTCTATTAATGTATATGGTACTATTGTATTATCATTACACGATGTTGTGTTGATAAAATGTTGTTGATGGTGATTATGTTATCGTTGTATTATTAGTACATGTAGTAGTGCATAATATGTAGTTGATAATGGTTATCATTACATATAGTACTCACTTTGTTGTTGCTATTTGCACATCACTGATTATAAATAGTTTCCTTCATTCTTCCTTACATTAAAACTTAAAATGACAGAGGAAGATATCTGCCATTAATTGGTCTTCTTCCAGGTTACTTGTACTCGTACAAGCATATATTGATGTTGATCAAAAACAAGATATTATGTTGTAACTAGTGGGGTGTAAGCCATGAATTATTTCGGAACATGGTCCAAGAAGCTTACAACAACCATCCGGACTGACCTCAAGGAGGTCCACTTTAGAAATTCATAAATAATATGGCATTTTTATGGCTGCTTTTTATCGTTACTGTGATATTATCGAGCTTGTTGAAGATGAGGATGTTTTTAAAGCAAATCATTCCTCTTTTGATTTGCGCTACCTATCAGAACATAGAACGGAATTCATCGGTCGTGAAACTTATGAATATGAACATCGTTATGGCTGGCTTACGCGCTATGGCTTTGATTAAGCTTTACTGTTTTATTTAATATGATGTGCTTTGTATTTCTATACCAATTTATTATTATCAACCATTTCTGTGATATGCATTTCTGTTGCTTATTGTTTGTTAAGAATGCTTCCCGTTGTTTAGTTCGTATCCATGATGATCATTGTCCTAAATCTTCCGTTAATGTATAATATTTTTTTAGGTTTACAATGTATTTTTTTTAGGTTTACAATGTACCATACCACAGTTTTTTTTAAATTTAATTTTTACGTATCTCAAAATTAGAATGATGAAATCTTGATTTTTCTCTTTTATTACAAAACCATTTTCTAATAGATCCAGGAGATTTTTGTTTCACTGAATTCCAATGTATATTGAATTGAATATATCAGTTTGAAGTTCGAACTGGAAATTTATGAACTACCACTACGCGGTGAGCTCGAATTAATTAAATATTTCATTTAATTTTCTTTAAAATATATAATTATTAATTCGCTCTCATACATTTTCAAATAAACTTGGATTCAAATGCATCATGACTACAGTAATGTGTTGCCAAAATCAACGACCCGATCAGCATGTCATATCCAACATGGCATACAATCATTGTACCCACGTGAAACTGCTTGCAACCGATCGGTTTAGCTTGTGGATGAGTTAGACAACTCTAGTCATCCACTAGCTAATGTAGTTTCATTATGACCAATTTCTTATTTTTATACAACTTTCTTACGTACTATCAACAACGAATCTTTGCTATGTGTAGTGTGGAGTCATTTCACCAACTTTAATAGCGTGCAATGTGTAAGTTTAGTAGTGTGCAGCGTGTACACAACAATGTGTTGTCAATATCAACGACTCGATCAGTGTGTCACTTTAATATGTCAGCAACATGGAAAGTCATTGTCACTATAATATAGTAGCAAGAAATTTTTTCTTTATATATTTTCCGATAAACATTCGAATTAGTCAGTTTTTTCCTTCCAGTTTTTCCCTATTTACTAAATGAACAGATATAGATAATTAGGAAATAGTCGATGATCTATTGGTGCAACACACTGAATAATGGGAAACCAAATCCGAAATTGTTCTTGAAACTCAGTTTGAAACAGCTCATAATAGCGTTGACACTGCCGGTGATTCTAATTTGGAGAGTCATGCTTGCGTAGACTCGTCAAACTAAAAGGTAGAAAGATGAATAAGCAATGACCACGGGTTCAGCCATCCTTCCTGGCTTATATGCCATTGTGGTATGTGTCTGAAGCTTGTGTCTACGAATATGAGAGATGCTAGACGTCGTTATTGCAGCTGTTCAGAGTACCAAGGTCAACAGTATAATCTGAATGGTGTTCCTTACTGTGAATATATAGAGTCAGCTGATCCTGAGATTTGCCTGAGCGGAGTTCAATATGCATGAGAAATGTTTTAAATATTGGAAGCTGAAGCGAGATGAATGGAGGACAAAATTAGTCATTTAGAACACGCAAATAACACACTACTTGGTATCAAAATAGTGTGATTCAATGCATCGCTAGTGTGATGTATTACACTGATTGTACTTCGTATTTTTTGTTTGCACTTTGTGTTTGTTGTGTTGATGTTATGGTAGTTCTTATTTCTTATTCGAACTTCATGTTTGTTGTATTACTTATTTGATGAATTTTCTTGTCCGAAATTTTCTGTTAATATATAATATTTTGTTTAGGTTTACACAGTACCATACCGTGATTTTTTAAAAAAATAATTCAATTTGGGGATATCTCAACATCAAAACGATGAATTCTTAATTTTTAACTTTTATTATGAAATCATATTTTAATAGGTCCTGGAGATTTTGTTTCATTAAATTTCGATGTATATTGGACTCAATATATCAGTTTGAAGTTCGAATTTGAAATTTATGAATTACCGCTACGTGGCAAGCTTGAATTAATCGAATATAAATATTTCATTTAATTTTCTTTAAACTAATAATTATTAATTCACTGTCATACATTTTCAAATAAACTTAAATTCAAATGCATCATGGCTACAGTAGTGTGTTGTTAAAATCAATGACTCGATCAACGTGTTGTTATATCCAATGTGGCAAACAATTAGTACCCACATTAAATTGCCTCCAACTGGTCTGTTTATCTTGTGAATGAGCCAACTCGGATCGTCCCTAGCTAAAGTGTTTCATTAAAGCCAATTTCTTGTTTTTTATACGCTGTTTTCTTACGTACTGTCAATATCAAATCTTTACTATTGTGCAATGTGGAGTCATCTTACCAACTTTAATAGCGTGCAGTCTGACCAATTCTATTAGTACAGTTTGTTATGCACAAATTGCTCTAATACCAAACTGTTGGGTTTTTGTGCGCAGCGAAGTTTGACAAAATGCCCGAAAAACAGGATCTTTTTCACTCGATCACTTGAAGATGAATTTGATTGAAAAATAAAAAACAACACAAATAATATCAGAAATATGAGCATATGATATTCCACCCAACATCCCTCTTTATTGATTCACTAATAAAAATTATTTACAATCGATCTCAACTATCGTTACAAACAATTACAACTTGAATCAATAACCTTATTGAGAAATAGGTTGAGAATATCTAATAGTTAATAATTTGAAGGAGAACACTCAATTTGGAATAGCTCAATGATCACTTTTGGTGGCTCTCAGCCACCACTCTTGGTGGCTCTCACCCACTCTTGGTGGTTTTCACCCACACCTAATGAAGATGTCAGCTGGCCCTTTTTATAGAGATAATTGCTGCATGCCCAAGAAAACTTGGCATCCAAATTATCTTTATATTTGTTATAAAACTATTTGGTTAAGCATCAAATATCATTGCAATAAATGTTCACAAATATAGCAACCAATATCTCTCCATAAAATCTAGCACCAAATCTCTTCATAAAATCTAGCACCAAATCTCTTCATCAAATCTAGCAACAAATTTCTCCACAAAATATGTAAGATTATATGTTGCCCAAAATTGTGATTGGCGTATCATCGATTTCAACACTCCACCTTGATACCAAATCACAACATCTCCTCCACTCAAACAATAGCCCCTTAGCTCTCACTTTCAACCTCTTCTTTCTCAATTAACACCATCTCGATTTTAACGGCTACTAGATAAAACCATTCCGTCTTCTCTTCAAGTCCAGGCTCAATTGATTTACAGGCTCAATTACACCTTCTTGATTTCATCAGGTCACAAGATTACCTAATTGATGTCTAGGCTCAATCACACCTTCTTTATTTCATCAGGCCACAAGATTACCTAATTGATTTCCAGGCTCAATCACGCCTCCTCTTTATCGATATACGCCTACCACTTGATCCCTCTTCATCTACATGGATCCCTCGAGAATTATCAACATGAAGACAACAATCGATAACATGATCGTCAATGGATCCTCAGCAGTGATCAAAACCAACATCTCCACCTCGTTGAGGACTAGGTTCTTCATTTCAAATTCTCAAAATCTCCTACTCTACAATAGCCATCCATGAAAGTAACATCATCTCCAACATCTACAATCTTCAATCCAAAATCAATCCAAGCTATGTAATGATCTGGCTCCGATACCAAACTCTTATGCAAAAATTGCTCTGATACCAAACTATTATGCAAAAATTGCTCTGATACTAAACTGTTAGGGTTTTGTGCACAGCGGAAGTTCGACAAAACGCTCGAAAAACAGGATCTTTTTCACCTAATCACTTGAAGATGAATTTGATTGAAAATAAAAAACAACACAAATAATATCGGAAATATGAGCACATGATATTCAACCCAACCACCCTCTTTATTGATTCACTAATAAAAATTGTTTACAATCGATCTCAACTATCATTACAAATAATTACAACTTGAATTAATAGCCTTATTGAGAAATAGGTAGAGAATATCTAATGGATAAATAATTTGAAGGAGAACACTCAATTTGGAATAGCTAAATGATCACTTTTAATGGCTCTCAGCCACCACTCTTGGTGGCTCTCACCCACACTTGGTGGCTCTCACCCACACCTAATGAAGATGTTAGCTGGCCCTTTTTATAGAGAGAATTGCTTCATGCCCAAGAAAACTTGGCATCCAAATTATCTTTATATTTGTTATAAAACTATTTGGTTAAGCATCAAATATCCTTGCAATAAATGTCCACAAATATAGCAACCAATATATATCCATAAAATCTAGCACCAAATCTCTTCATAAAATCTAGCACCAAATCTTTTCATCAAATCTAGCAACAAATCTCTTCATCAAATTTAGCACCAAATCTAGCAACAAATCTCTCCAAAAAATATGTAAGATTATATGTTGCCCAAAATTGTGATTTGCGTATCACCGATTTCAACATAGTTGTCTCCTCAATGCATAACCTTATGTATATAAATATACGCTGGAAACTTATATCTTCCTCACAATTCTTTAGTTAGTCTCCTACTTCCTCGCGGCTCTACATACTAACAACAATGCCATCATGTCCTTCATCTATTGGTTCCGACTGGTAGCCAATGGCTAGACCTTCTAATAGCCCATGAACCATGATTTGCTTATCGAGTAACAAGATCAATACAATGAAGATGTCCGTCTTGAGTTCCTAATCTTGATCGACTATGACTTCAAGAGCCTGCGGATCATCCATATGAACAAGTGATTGATCATGCTTTGGTTGCTCATCTTCCAATTCACTAAGCAACAGAACAATTTTCAGTTGTTCAACCTTTATACGAATAAGAGGTAAACTGACCTGCAGGTGTTCAACCTCCATATGATCAAGCAGTTGACTCATATCCTATTTGTTGCCACTGCGGGTATACGATGGAGGTTATGGTCATGACTGATGAAGAAAATATTGGTCAGAGAATCCAATTAGGTCCATTTTGACCTAACGAATGTGACTATTCTGAATGGTTTGATGATCATTTATGTGCACGGGGCATGCATACGCAAATGAGTTGGAACAAGTGATAGAGCGTCATAGGAATGCTTTAGAAGAATTATAGCTTCAACGTAGTGGTGTACTTTAACTAGTTTAGTTGTTTTTATTAGTGTATTATGTATGTATTTCTATAATGTTATTCGATTTATCATTTTGTTCAAAGATTTTTCGTTGTACAAAATATAGTTAGAACTATAAAACAATAATACAAACAAACAATGTTAACTGCTAACAAATGATAAAAGTGTGTTGGCAACATCAATGATTCGTAGAAGACAACCTATCGTGGCTACAATGTAACTTTATGCTATTTCATTACTCGCTAAAACATGGCTAAAGTGTCAAAGAACAGTGTTTTATCAACATCAATGATCCGTGGAAGACAACCCATCATGGCTACAGTTTAACTCTGTGTTATATCTTTACTCGCTAAAATATGGCTACAATATTAAAGGGTAGAGTGTTGTCAACATCTATAATCCATGGTAGACAACCTATCGTGGCTACAGTGTTACAGAGCAGCGTGTTGTCAACATCAATCAATCAACTATGGCAGACAATTCATCATGGCTATAGTGAATTTAGCAAAGCGTATAATTGAATAAAACCACATTATAAATACAAGTAATGACTATTCGCTTCTCCACTACCATTTACAAATCATTCTGAGATGAATAAACTAAAAAGGTTATGGTGTTACTCCTCATCATGTTCATCCTCTTTGGATGATTTTTTTTCATACTCGTATAGATCAATAAAGAATAATTGCGCATCGAAAGCTCAATGTAATGTCTCATAAAAACCAAGAAAGAAATCGTTTGACCCATAGAGGGAGCGTATTTGAAAGACGGAATATGCGATATGGAAGAAATAACGGTGCTGGTCACAACTAACTTATAATGGATTATTTTGCTAAAAGTTCAGTATATGGGGAAGTTTAATTTAGACCGAGATTTCGCATGTCCCAAGAACGTCTTTAATAGAATTCTCAATAAATTAACTGAAACAAACATATTTTTCAAACATAGAGTTAATGAGCCCAATGTACTCGAGATTTCTCCATTTTAGAAAGTAATGGATGCACTTTGTATGATGTCGTTCGGTGCTTCTGGAGATTCAGTAGATGACAAATTAAGGATGGGAGACTCCATGACAATCATGAGCATGAAAGAATTTTGCAAAAACGTTGTCATGCAATTTAGTAAGGAATATCTTTGGTCCTCAAACCCACATGATATTGATCGATTATTGGCAATGAGAGAACAACATGCGTTTCTGGGTATGTTAGGTAGCTTAGACTGTATGCATTGGAGATGGAAAAATTATCTAATTTCATTGCAAGGCCAATACTCAAGACACGACAAAAATGATACTCTCATATTGGAAGCTATTGGTCATCATTTGGTTTATATATCTTACATGCGGTATTTGGGGCACCAGGTTCTCTAAATGAAATAAACATTTTGCAATAGTCTTATTTATTCAACGACTTATGCAATGATGTAGAACCTCCATGCGACTACAAAATAGAAAGCGTCTATTGTACTATGGATTATTACCTAGTGGATGATATTTATCCAAAGTGGAAACCTTAGTGCAAACATATAAAAAGCCTAATAATGCTAAAGAGGCAATTATCCGGAAACAACAAGAAAGTTTGATAAAAGATTTTGCGCAAGCTTTTGAAGTGATTCAAGGAAGATTTCATTTATTTTGAAAGGAGGTATACTATCACGACCTTGCAGTGTTATCAGACATCATGTACTATTGTATAATAATATGATTATCGTAGAAGAAGGTGGTTAATATGAGCTACAACATAGAAACTATCCTGATATTGCTGTTGCATTTCAAAAAAAAAAAAACCTAATACATTTGCCCAGTGCATGCAGCGAATTAGAGATATTCAGGACCCACAGGCATATATTGACCTTAGAGAATCTAGTGGAGCATTACCAGGAACATGTACGAAGTCAATCAGAAACTAGACGTTTGGTTTATTTCTCATTTCAGTTTTTTTTCTTTTTTCTATTGCACTAGGAAGTTGGCGAAGTTGTTGTACGTGTTGTTTGTTTGTTTATTGAATATCATTTGAATCAAGTAGGGGTTTGCATATTTGTACTTACTTCTAAGAACACAATGACATATACTACTTTTTACAAATGCAACCATTAATAAGTAACAGATACAAGCAGTGATAATAGGATACTTAGTAATGATATAGTTCTCTACGAATAAAATTAGTAATGAGCAACAAATACAAGCACTGATACTAAGATACTAACTAAGGACATAGATCCTTATAGAATTCCATTATGCCTATTAAACTCTTCAATTTTTTTCCATGTGTTTTTTTTGCACTAGATTAAGGTTATTTATGTTGCAACTAATTAGAATCAAATTGTAACAACCTGTATTTTTATAACATAAATCAAGGCAGAATTAAACTATAAAATTTGAATCAAGGGAAACGGGCTGTGCCATTGCGTTCGTCTCGGAAAAATACGCGAAATAGAGTCCGAGTTTTCGAAAATCGGAGTCCGTATGACCAAGATATGGCCTCGCGAAGTTTCACGAAAAATTCAAATTCAAAACAGATTCAAATTTCAGAAAATCAGAAGTGGCGGGAAAATTCCCGCCAGACCCAGGGGGGTCGACTGGGGCCCCCCCAGGTCGACTGGGGAATCGACCCCAGGGTCGACCTGGGGGTCGACCTGCCTGGTCGGCCCAGGCAATCTGGTGCACCCATTTTGGCTGTTTTGACCTGTTTTGGAGGCTTGTGACGGGATTTGATGGCTTGGATTGAATCTAGGGTTAATCCTATGGCTAATACTATCCTAATCTTCTATAAAAAGACCCCTAAACCTAGCCTAAATCACCATTATTCAATCCTACAACTAAACTATGTCAAATTTGTTCCTCTCATGGCCTCCACTCTCATGCTAAAATTTCTAAGTTTATTTCTATGAGAGATTTTGAGTGCATACAAGTGTTTTCAAGCTTGTATGAGTGTTCTTAGTTTGCATTCAAGTTAAGTTGCAACATTTCTATTTCAAAGCAAGGATTTTTATTGATTTGGCTCAAGAGTTTTTCATTTGGAGCTTGCATATTTGGGTGATTTCATAAGGGCTTCGTCTCAATCTTTTAATAACTATTTGTTTGTGTCTTCATAGCATTGTAAGCCCTTTTCTACTTTCATTTTTGAGACTCTAAAGTTAAATGAATGATGCAAGTTTGGGGTTGATCATTATGATATGCAAGTTTGGTTGATCATCATGATATGCAAGTTTGGTTGATCATTATATGCAAGTTTGGTTGATCATTATGATATGCAAGTTTGGTTGATCATTATGCAAGTTGACACATGTTACTATGTTATGCAAGTTTGGGTTGATCATGTTATCATGTGATGCAAGTTTGGGTTGATCATGTTATCATGTTATGCAAGTTTGGGTTGATCATGTTATCATGTTATGCAAGTTAAACTTGAGTTTGTGAGCTTCAAGCTTCAAGCTTTATGTTAAAGGTTGCATTTTGGCAACATGGAAGTTATCATATCCCTTATGATAACTTGCATGTGAGGCTAAATGCGAACTTCTAGCAACTTCTACATGTCATTTATCACCATGTATCACTTATATGCTAAGTTTGGTTTTATGCATACTTTTGAAGCCTAATAATGCAATATGCAAGTATATGAACATATGTACATTCATATGCCACCATGTTAAACTTGTGGCTTCAGCACCTTTTTGTCATGATTATGCCAAGTTCCCTATTTTATCCTTTATGCGTTGTTGCGATTATGTAAACGATGGGATTACGTTGGGGTTGGGTAACATTATGACATGAACATGGTTTTTATAACATGACGTGATATGTAATTATGTTTTGGAAACATAATGGACATGACACTTAGAAAATATGAGTGTGGCCAACTCGAGGTTGGGTTGAGTTTGTAGCATAAATCTACCCGGACCCGCCCGGCTTAACTAGTGGCTACAAACAATAGGACCCAATGTGAGAAGTTGGTCATGTTGTGCTCGAACCCGAGGTTAGACCAAGTTGTGGTGTAAAGCTACCCGGACTCGCCCGGCTTAACTAGTAACCACAACAGGGTCTAATGTGAGAGGTTAAAGCACATTAAGTTAATTAAAGCCTTCTGATTAGGGTTAAGTCATGGTCCACTTAATACTTAACCAATTTGGGCTTGATGGGTTAATCGGGGTTAAGTCATGAACCTTGGGTACACTTAACCAATTTAATCCACGTTTGGATCGGGTTAACCACATTTAACCCGTTAAGAAACCCTAGTGGCGTGGTCCTTTGCAGCAGTAACCCTCTTGATAGTATCATAAGACCCTAGGGACTAGGCTAGGGTGGGGCACGATTACTGGGCTGACATGTAAGCGACCAAAACGACGGCTGAGTAGGTACGCCGGTGTAGGTCCAGGCGGTCTATGGTCGTGCACTTAGTCCGGAGTTGGAAAATCAGGCACGGGTACCAGTAGATCTAGACTGTGCATACTTGATTGGTGTCCGAGGTTGACACCCTAGGACTTGATACACCCTAGGGTGTACCTAGCGCAGTTAACTACATTGCATGTTTGGGCCGTATGACACCGACACTTGACGAGTTAGGCTTGTAGGGAGCCGATCAACTAGACCGTGTAGTTGGACCTTGATTTAGTTCACCTCATGATATTGGGCCAAGCATGGGCCAAGGGATCGATTCTCGTTTTACTTGACATGTTAGAATGCTAGTACAACCGTGGTGCAAAACTTAACCTTGATTATGCGATGACATCTTTATCTATCTTGTTAGTTAATCATCATGCCAGTATGTTGTTATCCTTATGTTCATCTCAGCTTCTCATGCCAGTTAACTTTACTAGTTCATGGACTGATAGTAGTAGGGCTTACCAGTCTTTTTGACTGACCTGTTTTCTTTCGTCTCTTTTCTTCCGTTTCCCCCCTCAGGTTCTCAAGGTGGGAACATTGGAGCTTAGCTTGGATCTTCATAGCTTGCTTACTGGATTTGCTCATGTACGGTGTTGGACATTGAGCTAGCTACGGTTTATCACTTCACTTTGGGGATAGTACTTTATGTATTTCAGTTTTTCAGTTTATGCTTTTATCAAGACTTTGTTTGTTGGAAAATAATGACCAAGTACTTTGTTGTAACTTAACTATGGTTTTGAAATGCTAGTTTTATCCGCTGCTTTACTAATCTGTTTTACTTATATGTTCTGTCTTGTGATATCTGCATGCATGTTTACCTTGTTTAAACGCCCCTCCGAAGCCAATGTACTTGCAAGAGTTACCTTGGCGGGGGTGGGGTGTTACATTTGGTATCAGAGCGAGGTTTACAAGATTTGAGCAAAAGTGTTTTTAAAACTTACCTTTTGAAAAACTATTTTCAAAACCAATTAAGTATTTTCCAAGAAAAAGTCTAGTTATTTTAAAAGGCTATTCCCCAAAGGCCATAGCACTATCCTTCGTTTCCTCATTCTGAATCTATCTTTTTCTTTTTCAGTATGGCCGATCTTAACCTTCTCGAGGGAGTGACCATTCCCGGATGGTTCCGGAGGTACTTGGAAGCTAGGGCCAACAATGTGGGCCCAACAAATACCCCTAACATAACTGAGGTCCCTCCTCCTCCTCCCCCTCCTCAGAATCCACAAGCGGATTTCGCTAAAGTTTGCAAGGACTTTAAGGCGATGGGTGGCAAGAATTTCATAGGGACGGAGACTTTTGTGGAGGCACGAAATTGGTTGAAAGAAACCGAAGATCTTTTCGCTATCTTTGATGTGGAAGACCATAGAAAGGTTTTGTTGGCAGGATGGCTATTAAAAGAAGAAGCTGCTTATTGGTGGGAGGTCACCAATGCTACAAGGCCTATAGAGACTTGGGCCGACTTTAGGACAAGATTTGGGCTTAAGTTTCTATCATCAGCTAAGGCGAATCTGCAATTGGAGAAGTTTATATCTTTGAAGCAAGGGGACATGACAGTGAGGGAGTATGTGAATGAGTTTAACCAGCTCGCCCGATTCGGTTTGGACATGATTAATACTCCCCAGAAGAAGGCTTTGCGCTTTGCACGAGGGTTGAACGAGCCATTACAAGGTTTATCCCTATCTCATATACCCATGGGGGCCACTTTTGAGGGACTAGTAGACATGGCATTGCTTCAAGGAGACGATAAGAATGGCAAGAAGGAAGTCAAGGCTAGTGAGACTCAAGCCAAGAAGACAGACTCCAAGTGGGGAGGAAATCAGAGCAATCAGAACAACAAAAACAACAAGAATAACAAGGGCTACAAGGCCAAGGCAAAGGACCCAAGAAAATGCAATTACTGTGGGATTGTTGGGCACATAGCTAAAGACTGTAGGAAGAAGAAGAGGAAGTTGGGCGGATGCTTTCATTGTGGAGAGACCGGACATTTTAGCAAGGATTGCCCCAAGAAGCAAGGGCAGAATCAGCGTGCAGGACCTTCTGGAGGGCAAGTGCATGCTCTCACTGCTGCTCCAGTTCAGGACCGAGGTAGTATTTCTGTAGAAAGTCTTGTTTATATTTCTGATTATCCTGTTCGCACCTTATTTGATTCTGGCGCATCGCATAGTTTTATTTCTTCTGACATTGTTGAAAGTTTGCACCTAAGTACCAGCCTAGTTGAGGATCCCGTTTGTGTTTCAAATCCAATTGGGGGTTCCGCCCATCTAGCTATGATTTGTGTGGATTTGAAAATTTCTATCTTGGCCGTAGAATTCACGTGTAATGCTTATGTTCTCGGATTCACGGGATATCGGTTGATCTTGGGCATGGATTGGTTGTCCAGTTATGGAGCCATCCTCGATTGTGAGCATAGGGTGGTGAGGCTCATGACTCGCCTCGGTAATACCCTAGAAATTTCTTATAACCCTAGAGGTCCCGTCATGTTATGTTATCTTGAATCTCTTGACTCGTCCATCGATGATCTGCAATCTGTAAGGGTGGTCCGAGACTGTCCTGATGTCTTTGAAGAAGTTAAGGGGTTACCCCCTAAACGAGATATAGATTTTCGCATTTATCTAGTTGATAATGCCAAGCCAGTATCATTGCCCGTTAGGCACATGGCCCCTCGTGAGAGAAGGGAGCTCAGTAAGCAAATCAAGGAGTTGCTTGAGAAGAATTTTATTAGGCGAAGCATTTCTGAATGGGGTGCTCCGGTGGTATTCGTTACTAAGGCGGATGGCTCGCTTCGCCTATGTGTTGATTATCGAGAGTTGAACAAGCTGATAAAGAAGAATAGGCACCCGTTACCGAGAATTTATGACCTCTTTGACCAGCTTGTAGGTGCTTCTATTTTCTCTCAGCTCGATCTAGCCACCGGATTCCATCAGCTTAGAGTAGCTGAGGATAGCATTGATAAAACTGCGTTCAGGACTCCAGATGGATTCTTTAAATGGCTTGTCATGCCATTCGGTTTGACTAATGCACCCGCCTACTTCGTAGACTTGATGAGTAGGGTGTTCAGGGAGTTCCTTAACAAATTTGTTGTTGTCTTCGTGGATGATATTCTGATCTTCTCAAAGGATGAGGAAGAGCATGCTAGGCATCTCAAGGAAGTGATGGATACGCATAGAGCGCATCAGTTGAAAGCCAAGTTCTCCAAATGTCATTTCTGGAGAAAGGAAGTTCGGTTTCTTGGACATATAGTTTCGAAGCAAGGCATAGCGGTGGATCCCGCGAAGGTGGTTGTGGTTCAAGACTGGAAGACTCCTAGGAATGCAACCGAAGTAAGAAGCTTTCTCGGTCTGGCGGGCTACTATAGGAAGTTCATCAGGGACTTCACTAAGATTTCGGCCCCTCTTACTAAGTTGACGAAGAAGAACTTAGTCTTTGCATGGGACTTGGAGTGTGAGCTTGCTTTTCAAAGGCTCAAGAGAGCCCTTACCTCAGCTCCAGTTTTGGCATTACCCGATAGTGTTAAGATGTTTACCGTGTACACAGATGCATGTGGCACGGGGTTAGGTGCCGTTCTGATGCAAGAGGGAAGAGTGATATGTTATGGGGGTAGGCAACTTAAAGTTCATGAGAAGAACTATCCCACTCATGATTTGGAGTTAGCGGCGATCGTCTTTGCACTCAAATTCTGGCGCCACTATCTTCTAGGCGAAAGGTTTGAGTTGTATACTGATCACAAGTCACTCAAGTACCTCTTCTCGCAAAAAGATCTGAATCTAAGGCAGCAAAGGTGGATGGAATTCTTGGCATCTTATGACTTCGAGATAGCTTATACCCCTGGCAAGGGTAATGTTGTGGCAGATGCACTAAGCAGAAGGAGGTTGACTTTGAGCCCCTTGTTCATTGAGATGAAGAACTTAGAATTCTTGGCGACCTTTGATTTCACGACGACTGTTGAGTCGATGACGGGTTCTTTAGCATCCCTTGAGCTTAGACCCACACTTCTTGATCAAGTTGGGGCTTCGCAGAAGGAAGATCCACAGATAGTCGAGGTCATGGATAAGTTGGTTCGGGGTGAGACGTCTAGTCACCTTGCTAGATATATCATTGATGATAAAGGTTGGCTAAGGCGTGATGGAAGGCTATGCGTTCCGCAAGTAGGAGACTTGGTGCATAAAGTTCTCGAAGAAGCGCATCACTCAAAGATGACTATACATCCGGGAGGAGATAAGATGTATAGAGATATGAAGCGCACTTTCTTTTGGGATGGAATGAAGAAAGACGTGGCAGAGTATGTTTCAAAGTGCATGGTGTGCCAACAAGTGAAAGCCGAGTCAAAGAAACCAGGTGGGCTATTACATCCATTGGAGGTCCCGCAATGGAAGTGGGAGAGTATTTCTATGGATTTTGTGGTTGGATTGCCTAGGTCAAGGAGAGGGAACACAAGCATATGGGTCATAGTTGACAGGCTTACGAAGAGTGCTCACTTCATCCCAGTAAAGAGCAAGAGGACCGCATCATGGCTAGCATCTATTTATCTTCGAGAGATAGTGCGGTTGCATGGAGTTCCTTCTAGCATAGTTAGCGATCGTGACCCAATTTTCACTAGCCAGTTCTGGAATAGTTTGCAAGAAGCAATGGGTACACGATTGAATCTGAGTACAGCCTATCACCCCCAGACGGATGGCCAAACCGAAAGGGTGAATAGAGTGCTAGAAGATCTCTTAAGGCTTTGTGTTCTTGACTTCGGTGGTACTTGGGAAGACCACCTTCCTCTTGTAGAGTTTGCTTATAATAATAGCTATCAAGCCAGCATAGGGATGGCACCATTTGAAGCTTTGTATGGGAGGCCGTGTAGGTCACCATCTTGTTGGTGGGAGACAACAGATAGGCTTATACTTGGGCCCGATATGATACGGGATACATCCAAGAAAGTTGAATTAGTGAGAAGAAGGATGAAAACGGCCCAAGATAGACAGAAATCCTATGCTGACAAGCGAAGGGCAGATTTGGAATTCGAAGTGGGAAACATGGTTTTCGTGAAGGTTTCTCCTTTGCGGAATGTGGTACGTTTTGGAGCAGTTGGGAAGATGGCACCAAGGTTCGTAGGACCCTTCCCCATCATAGAAAGAATTGGAAAGATGTCCTATAAGGTGGAATTGCCCGAAAAGCTAGCCGGAGTGCATAATGTCTTTCATGTCTCGCATCTCCGCAAGTGCCTACATGAGTCCGCTGAGGTGGTTGAACCAAGCATTCTCGAAGACATTGAGGTAGAGAAAGAGGCAACCCTGAGAAAAGCTCCGATTCGTATTTTGGGAACAGAGATCAAGAAGTTAAGGAATCGAGAGGTCAAGTTGGTGAAAGTTCAGTGGAGCGAAGCCGAGGAAGACGCAACTTGGGAAACCGAGGAGAAGATGCGTGGGCTTTATCCATTCCTTTTTGAGGGTACATTCTCGATCTCCTTTCCTAATTAATACATCTCTCTTTTGCTATCCATGTTTATCTTGTTTATCTAGTTAATCATGTCATGAGGACCTTAGGCAGAAACCCTTTGGATGAAACATGTATTTGAAACATGTTATGCTTGATGGTTGCAAGTGGTTGCAAGTGTTTGCACGTGGATACTCGTGGATGCATGATACACATTAGGCACTAAGATCGGCTCACACACTTTCATGTTGCATATGCATGAGTGCTCATACTTATTCATGGATGAAACTTGTTATGATATCACGTGGATGTTGCATATGGATGAATGTTATGTGCACTCATGTAGAGATTATAAATTATGTTAGGAATTTGCATACATATGGACTCATTTCACTAACATATTTTGCATTAAGGGGGTTTACTGAATCAGTAACCTCCTGATTTTCGCATTAGATAAGTACATATACACACACCTTTGCATATGATCATACATCATTTAGAATCCTTTAAGGACAATGACTGCACGTGGATGATGTTTTGAGTAGATGGATGATGGATGGTAGGATACATTCTTCCTAACTTGGAGATTTCGGGGACGAAATCCTTTAAGGAGGGGAGAATGTAACAACCCGTATTTTTATAACATAAATCAAGGCGGAATTAAACTGTAAAATCTGAATCAAGGGAAACGGGCTGTGCCATAGCGTTCGTCTCGGAAAAATACGCAAAATAGAGTCTGAGTTTTCGAAAATCGAAGTCCGTATGACCAAGATATGGCCTCGCGAAGTTTCACGAAAAATTCAAATTCAAAACAGATTCAAATTTCAAAAAATCAGAAGTGGCGGGAAAATTCCCGCCAGACCCAGGGGGGTCGACCTGGGGGTCGACTGGGGAGTCGACTCCAGGGTCGACCTGGGGGTCGACTTGCCTGGTCGGCCCAGGCAACCTGGTGCACCCATTTTGGCTGTTTTGACCTGTTTTGGAGGCTTGTGACGGGATTTGATGGCTTGGATTGAATCTAGGGTTAATCCTATGGCTAATACTATCCTAATCTTCTATAAAAAGACCCCTAAACCTAGCCTAAATCACCATTATTCAATCCTACAACTAAACTATGTCAAATTTGTTCCTCTCATGGCCTCCACTCTCATGCTAAAATTTCTAATTTTATTTCTATGAGAGATTTTGAGTGCGTACAAGTGTTTTCAAGCTTGTATGAGTGTTCTTAGTTTGCATTCAAGTCAAGTTGCAACATTTCTATTTCAAAGCAAGGATTTTTATTGATTTGGCTCAAGAGTTTTTCATTTGGAGCTTGCATATTTGGGTGATTGCATAAGGGCTTCGTCTCAATCTTTTAATAACTATTTGTTTGTGTCTTCATAGCATTGTAAGCCCTTTTCTACTTTCATTTTTGAAACTCTAAAGTTAAATGAATGATGCAAGTTTGGGGTTGATCATTATGATATGCAAGTTTGGTTGATCATCATGATATGCAAGTTTGGTTGATCATTATATGCAAGTTTGGTTGATCATTATGATATGCAAGTTTGGTTGATCATTATGCAAGTTGACACATGTTGCTATGTTATGCAAGTTTGGGTTGATCATGTTATCATGTGATGCAAGTTTGGGTTGATCATGTTATCATGTTATGAAAGTTTGGGTTGATCATGTTATCATGTTATGCAAGTTAAACTTGAGTTTGTGAGCTTAAAGCTTCAAGCTTTATGTTAAAGGTTGCATTTTGGCAACATGGAAGTTATCATATCCCTTATGATAACTTGCATGTGAGGCTAAATGCGAACTTCTAGCAACTTCTACATGTCATTTATCACCATGTATCACTTATATGCTAAGTTTGGTTTTATGCATACTTTTGAAGCCTAATAATGCAATATGCAAGTATATGAACATATGTACATTCATATGCCACCATGTTAAACTTGTGGCTTCAGCACCTTTTTGTCATGATTATGCCAAGTTCCCTATTTTATCCTTTATGCGTTGTTGCGATTATGTAAACGATGTGATTACGTTGGGGTTGGGTAACATTATGACATGAACATGGTTTTTATAACATGACGTGATATGTAATTATGTTTTGGAAACATAATGGACATGACACTTAGAAAATATGAGTGTGGCCAACTCGAGGTTGGGTTGAGTTTGTAGCATAAATCTACCTGGACCCGCCCGGCTTAACTAGTGGCTACAAACAATAGGACCCAATGTGAGAAGTTGTCATGTTGTGCTCGAACCCGAGGTTAGACCAAGTTGTGGTGTAAAGCTACCCGGACTCGCCCGGCTTAACTAGTAACCACAACAGGGTCTAATGTGAGAGGTTAAAGCACATTAAGTTAATTAAAGCCTCCTGATTAGGGTTAAGTCATGGTCCACTTAACACTTAACCAATTTGGGATTGATGGGTTAATCGGGGTTAAGTCATGAACCTTGGGTACACTTAACCAATTTAATCCACGTTTGGATCGGGTTAACCACATTTAACCCACTAAGAAACCCTAGTGGCGTGGTCCTTTGCAGCAGTAACCCTCTTGAAAGTATCATAAGACCCTAGGGACTAGGCTAGGGTGGGGCACGATTACTGGGCTGACATGTAAGCGACCAAAACGACGGCTGAGTAGGTACGCCGGTGTAGGTCCAGGCGGACTATGGTCGCGCACTTAGTCCGGAGTTGGAAAATCAGGCACGGGTACCAGTAGATCTAGACTGTGCATACTTGATTGGTGTCCGAGGTTGACACCCTAGGACTTGATACACCCTAGGGTGTACCTAGCGCAGTTAACTACATTGCATGTTTGGGCCGTATGACACCGACACTTGACGAGTTAAGCTTGTAGGGAGCCGATCAACTAGACCGTGTAGTTGGACCTTGATTTAGGTCACCTCATGATATTGGGCCAAGCATGGGCCAAGGGATCGATTCTCGTTTTACTTGACATGTTAGAATGCTAGTACAACCGTGGTGCAAAACTTAACCTTGATTATGCGATGACATCTTTATCTATCTTGTTAGTTAATCATCATGCCAGTATGTTGTTATCCTTATGTTCATCTCAGCTTCTCATGCAGTTAACTTTACTAGTTCAAGGACTGATAGTAGTAGGGCTTACCAGTCTTTTTGACTAACCTGTTTTCTTTCGCCTCTTTTCTTCCGTTTCCCCCCCCTCAGGTTCTCAGGGTGGGAACATTGGAGCTTAGCTTGGATCTTCATAGCTTGCTTACTGGATTTGCTCATGTACGGTGTTGGACATTGAGCTAGCTATGGTTTATCACTTCACTTTGGGGATAGTACTTTATGTATTTCAGTTTATGCTTTTATCTAGACTTTGTTTGTTGGAAAATAATGACCAAGTACTTTGTTGTAACTTAACTATGGTTTTGAAATGCTAGTTTTATCCGCTGCTTTACTACTCTGTTTTACTTATATGTTCTGTTTTGTGATATCTGCATGCATGTTTACCTTGTTTAAACGCCCCTTCGAAGCCAATGTACTTGCAAGAGTTACCTTGGCGGAGGTGGGGTGTTACACAAATCATCCGCATTTTGTTGATGAGCCACTTCTTGTCTCCTTAACTCTAACTTAAACTTAAGCTCGTTCCTGCTTTAAATTAGCACAATAGCTTTGTCGTTCCAAGTCACTCTCAAATCTCCTTGCATTCTTTGCTTCCTTTGCTTCGATGTATTTTTTTGTAGTTTGTTCGGTGGTAGCAAGAATTTCACTTATTTATTCATAATGTCTACTATAACCAATATATGCTTTTTTTTCCTTTGAACTTCTCGCATGACCTACTCTCGCTACTAGATGTGAATGAAGTGTCTTTGTGTGCTTCCGAACTACTTGGGCTTGATTCATCACCCATCTTCCTAGGTTGTAATCGAAAAGCCGAGTGTTCTTATTGCACTCTTCCTCATTTGTCCTCGTTCGACAATATATCATAGCAATGTTGCATGTTGAAAGGTTGATTGTTGTGCTCAGCCGAGTATAATGCATATGCTTGATTAAGCTATATTTGATGCAATACATTACAACTAACTCAATAAACCCAAATATATAAATGAACTAATATAAGAGCATTACAATATGAATGTCATTAGCCCCGCTTTGCTGCTTTGCATATAAACCGACCATTATTTCTTTCCGACGATGACAAGAAGAATTTATTCTTTTCTAAGACTGCTTTAAAGAATCAACCATTATAGGAAGGCAATTTGAAGTCGTTCGTTGAACAAATTGAAAACAGAATTCCAAAAAGAACTTTCGCTTTTGCTTATACTTTTCCTATTTTCCTTTGAACATTCAACCCAACAATAAGAAAACTCAACTTGCTTGTCCGATGACCATTTACAAAGTTTTGTAGAAACCAAAGCTTATTATCCAAATTCCTCGATATGAATGATGTTGATTCTAGAAGTTTGCTCTTGGATGGAATTAAAAGCATATCAGCATTCATGTTATCTTCTTCTGTCGCTTCAACATTTTCGAGCTATGTTTCTTCGATTCCGCAGTCACTATACCCAAATTGGTTATTAAGGTTTCTATTCAAACTCTGAGGTGTGTAAAGGGATTGTTTTTGAACTCTGGCTAGTAAAAGAGACATATTCTTGTTCAAACTCTATTGGGAATTATAGTAGTTCTAATTTTGTAGAGTTTGATACGAATTGATACCATAATATGACTGATATTGGTTTTGGATATTGCGGCGACTGAAAGTGGTTTTGATTGCGTTGTTTTGGGATTTGGTTATCAGAACGGGGTTATGAAATGGATTTTCCCTTATATTGTTTTTACATTATTGATATTTGATATTTTTTTGTGTTGAAGAGAGTATAAATATTGAATAATCTTGTGTAATTTGTTAAAATTTGAAGTAGGATATAAATGAAAGAGGAGGATGGAAGAAGAGGAGGGAAGTAAGGGAGGAGCAACTATTAAGAAAATGATCACTGCTCTTAGCTGGCTTTTATTTAGCTGGCTAAGGGGAAATAATCACCTTTTTGACTATCGGCCCATACGGGGAACAATAGGCTTTAACAAAGCCGGTTCCCTTAGCCAGCTAAATAAAAGACAACTAGGAGCTTGGTTGTCCAGTAAACATTCAGTTGCTTTGACAATCCAGCAGGTTGCTAAAGCAACCCGTTGGCAACCAACCGACCCCTTTTGGGGGTCGATTGGATCCCAATCCGACATTGGGTTGGGAATGCCCTTATCTATTACTCAAGCCAAAAAACAGGAAGTTGTTCTACTGACATTGACATTTCACATTACTTTATTTTAAAATACACGTTTCTACTGTAAATTTTTCATTCCGTTCCCAAAATAAATGGGTCTCTTCCACTGTTTCGTCTTTTCTTTTCCACGGTCCGCTTACTGAATTAGTTTGTTTTCAATTCCACTTCCACAAATTACATACATCGTTGAATTCCACTGTTAACACTACCTTAAACAATAATTGAAATAAAATATGTTTGAAAGAATTATACAAGATGAATGGAGTAATAATACAAGTGTCTAGTTGAATTCTACCATTAACATTACCTTAAAGAATAATTGCAGAGAATGTAATTTTATTGCTTGAAATGATTGTACAAAATGAACACGGTGGTAATACGAATATCTCATTGAATTCCACCGTTAACATACCTCAAAGGATAATTGCAGAAAATGTAATTTATTTGCTTGAAAGAATTATACAAAATGAACGTAGTAATAATAAAAATGTCTCTGTTATGTGTGTGTGTCTATACACACACAAGATAGGATAAAGAGAGGATGAAACAATGCATCTTCCTTACAGCCTTCCTGATTTTCACCGCACATTCCTTTGTCTTTCTATTCCTACTAAGTCTCTATCCCCAATAAATTATTTAAATATAAATGATTACCCAAATTGAGAGAGTGCTCGAAAATAGGGATGCCATAGAGCATGCCTTTCTTTATATATATACATGCATCCATACAAACATATGCGCGCATGCAAGTGCCCGCACACACATACACACACGCACGCACACAAAAAACACATGTACATGCAATTATGATGGTTGTAAACAATAAAAGGGCTTTGATTCCTTGTTAATACTTCAGGCTCAAATTGCTTAGTTAAAGTAATCGGTTTGCATCTTGTATATTACCCATGTCCACTTGGTTCTGCATATAATATCATTTTGTTTGTGATAAACCCTTATCTTCATTATCGACCTCAGAATGAACTAGGATTTTCACCTTTCTTCATCTTCCTTTTTGTTACCTTTAACAATCTTCAGCTCATGTCATCAAATGAAATCTTTAACTGGTAATGCTTTTTTGAGAATGTCAACACATTGATAGAAGGCTAGAATGCAGTTGACGATCAATTTTCCACTTCCAGTCCTCTCTCGTACAATGCAAATCGATTTTGATATGTTTTTGCAGGAGCGCAAGATTGGTTTGATCGAGGGAGACTATGCTTAAATTATCACACCAAACTGTCGGCTTTCTCGAGAATTTGAACACGATCTAGATAACTTTGGTGGTTGTGCTAGCGATGGATTTTTACTCTGCTTCCCTTCTAGACCTCGAACTAGTCGTTTATTTCTTCATGCACCAAGATACTTGGTTTGGTTCAAGATATATGCAGCAACCAGAGAATGATCTTCAATCATCTCGATCATTTGCCATATCTGCATCATTGTAATCCTGTATATTAATATCTTTATTTGATTTTAGTAGCAATCCATAGTCACACGTGAATTTTAGTTATTATAGAATACATTATGGCTTTACAGTGATCAATAAGTGGGTTTTCCATATGTTAGCACACTTTATTCATGCTTAAACATATTTAGTGACTTTTGATTGTCATACATTATACTGCAACCATAATGCACCTGTATTGCTTAACATTGTTAGTGGCTTCTTCTTTGTGTTTTGACAATTGTAAGTTGCAAGTCATTGTTGTTGGTAGAGGTCTCGCCTAATCCGTGTTAGTTCTCATAAGAATTTCAGATATGTATCTCTTTTGGAATAGAATTATTTCTGAACCTGATCTTCTTTCGACATGAATACCCAAGAAATAGTTCAGCTAATTCTGCATTTGCAAAAGTCTGATCTAGAAGTTGTATGACATTGTTGATTGCTTCATTGTTGCTGCATGTGATGAGTACATCATTAACATATATATATATAATGTTTGAATTCTAACCCTTATGTAGAAGGAGTTGTCTAATTCTGTTGCACTGAAGCCTAGCTTCGTGAGCAAGGTTTAAAACTCAGATATCAGTTGAGTTTCATTTCGGAGATTTTACAGACTTGATCTCGTATTAGGGAAGATCTCAGATGAGAAAAGTCTAACTCAGGGGTTAGTCTCGGATCCCTATCTTGGCTCTGAATGCTCATATCGAAACAATTTCGTGATATATGTTATGTTAAAAACTGATAACCTTACACTATAATTTTCATGGATGGTATTATAAAAATAATAATTTAGTATTGAATTGTAAAATCCCTTCATTGCTCTTAATTTACGAAGGAACATTCATATTCATAAATCACAATATGCTTAAAATAAAAGAATATCGCAATACAAATAGATTAGTAATTACAACTTATGATCCATGAACATGAATTATCGTTAGACAAAGAACTTAAAAAAGATCCAAAATATTAAAGATGCAGCATGAGTAGAACATAAAATAATAATTTCATAGATAACATATTGGTTAAAAAATGATGAATATGAAAATCATAAACATTACAAAACATATATGAATATACGATATGGTCGTTTAACATGCAAAATACAAAATAGATGGAGATTATCGTGGTTAGATTTGAGTTTTTTAAATTATTATTTTAATATAGGCACGATTTTAAATTTGACCAAAAAAAATCTCAGGAAATATTTCACTATCTCGTGTCGCTTGATATATCAGTCGATATTGCAATATCTCGGACGATATATTCGAAACGTGATCTAGAGTGATGTTTGTAGTTTCATTTCAGGAGGAGCCCAAAATGAGATCTCAGAGGAAATCTTCGACGATATTTTTTTAGATATGAAACAGTGTTTGTGAGTGTAACTTCAAGTTTGTCATACCATGCCCTTGATGCTTGTTTTATATGATATATAGCTTTGTGTAATCTGTACACTGGTTCACAATCATTGCCTATTCTATAGCCTTTTGATTGTTGCATGTACACTTCTTGCAAATTTTCATATCAGAAAAGCATTGTATACATATCGTTGCCTTATCCTCTAATATTTTTGTAGGACTATAGTTAATATTATTCGAATAATGGTAGATTTCATTACTGCTGAAAATGTTTCGTTGAAGTCAAACCCAAATTGTTGTGAATATCATTTTGCATCTAATCTTGCCTTGTACTTTGCTATGCTTCCATTTGAATTCCTCTTAATTTTGCAAGTCTATTTGCATGCTATAATATTTTTTATGTTTTTGGGAGCAGTACTAAGGTCCATGTTTTGTTTTTCATTAAGGCATTATATATCAATCATCCAAAGCATTTTTCCTCTTTTTATGTTTGGATGCTTGATCATACATGACTTTTTCAGTATCATCCAATGAGACAGTGTATATTTTGGATTCAAAAATGCCACTTTTGGCCCTGGTGATCATTTGGTTTTTCAGTTTTGGTTTCATATTGATGTTGATTCTCTTCATGATTACCAAATGCTTCACTGCTTGATGAATGATTTCCACTATTTTTTCAGTTCCTTCTAGTTGTTGAATGGAGTTTGTATGTGATTCATTTGAACTGTATGTAGAGCTGGTACTTGGAATTGTAGGTTGCTCCTTTGAATTTTCTTGTTGTGTTTGATCATCCACAGTGTTTGTCCATTCTGATAGTTTTGGTATTATTGGCACTATTATTCTTGCGTTGCACATCTTTTGATTGGCTTGTTTTCTTTTTTTGCAAAAGAAAAAAAAAACTTTTATTAAATACAACACCCCTTGATATGAATATTCTACCTTTGTTATCTAAACACTTGTAACCTTTTTTATTGCCAGCATATCCCAAAAAGTACATATGGCAGATCACAAACTTAATTTATATTGAGTATATTGTCTAAGGCAAGGGAAGCATAAACACCCAAACGTCCCTAAATATACTTAGTTTGGTCGGATTGCAAATAATTTTTCATAAGAGAATTTGTGACTTAAAATTTTGGTTGGCGATTTATTAATGAGATAAACTAATGTGGAATTTTTTTTCTATGCGACTTCACCTTTCTCTGGCCCCTTTGAGTCTGCTATTCTCTGGTAGCCCCAATTTCCCAAGTGTGTTATGTTAGGGGCAATACTATTCTACTCTTGCTTGGTGAGATTTCACAGTATTTACTTTTCTTTGGCATTCTCTGTATTTGCTCATAGTTAGGTTGTTCGTTGGCGATCTATTGGCTTTTTGCATTGTTTATTTGCAATTTAGTGTCGACTAGTTTGAAGTGAGTTGTTGGTTTCATGTAGTATTGGTTGTTGGGATTGTTGTGTAGATGGTTGCTTGTTTTTGGGACTACGTGACTATTAATGTGATGCGCTGGTGGTGTTTCTTGGACTGGTGGTGTTGGTCTGAAATCCCGATGCATGCTTGGTGCTATTGTAATTCAAGTCATTCTCCAGTGGTGAAGTTGGCTTTGCTGCTTGGCTAGTGTGTCATATGTTGTATCAGGTTGAAATGTTTATATGTCATAGGTTGTATTGTCTCTCTGTAGCAGTACATATGTGAGCCCTTATGTAAGTTCAAAATGTCCTTTTTGTAATGTGATTGTTGCGTCAACATTAGGTGTTGAGTTTTCCAAGTTTTTCTTGGAAACATGCCGAGTAATGTTCACCCTGCGTGGTAAGTAGTAGTGGACGATCCACTTTAAAAACAGCTTTGGGTGGTCGGTCTACCTTAAAAACCGTTTGATGTAGGTAGTTACTCTGTCTATCTCCTATAATAATGTATTTATTATTTGTTGTAATAAAAAAAGTTACGGATCACTTTAAAAATCGATCATCTTTTCCAAAAAAAACTAATATGGCAGATGTCTCATTCCAGTACGGTAATATTTTTTTGAAAGTTAAGCGCTAATTTTATTAATCAACAAAATATTTACAATTTTAAGCTCTCAAGCATATACAAACATCTGCATGGCTTACAAAATGAATAATCTCAAAACATTACTAATGTCACGGTAGCAATTACATGACCCACAAACGAATAACAGTAACTTGCTGCATAGCTCATTGAAGCTTAATGTATCCGATTAGTAAATATCTTTCAATTTACAGAGTCACCCACGATAAGTTTGCTAGCCTCAGGTCGTTGAAAAACAGCATAACATGACATCTGAAAAATGAAGCCGCATGCTACCATAAGAGATCCCAAAAACCAGAATATCATTTAACATAATGAATTGTCACTGCAACTACATCAATTGAAAGAAGTACAGCCTTATCACATCATGTAAGAGAAGGATCATACAGCGGATTTTCCCTCGTATGCCTTCTGGTAGATTTTAGCTTACTACTGAGAGGCATTGCATCCTATGGACCGTAATCATTACCTTCATCTAGATCATCATCTACCCAAAATTTTCCTTTCAGTTTATTGTTTTTGGAATTAAATGATGGAAGGGAGGTAGTGGGCACCACAGTTGAAAGCAGGGCATTGTTAACAATGGGAAATGTCGAACCTGCGCCTGTTACATTAGGAGGAGGTAGTTGAAAGTTTGAAGGAGGTTTCAATTTTCCATATAGGAAATATTTTGAGGACGTAGAAGCTAGGTGCTGATGTGTAGGATTTTGTGGAAATAGGAGAGGATTTAGAAGAGACTGGACTAATTACAGTGGTACGCATCAGACCACATGATGCAGAAGTATAGCGCATGCCTGAATTTCCTTTTGGGGATTTGCCAACATTAACAGAATTTTCATCAAAGAGATTACCTAGCAGATCCTCCTCCTCTTCAACTTGATTGATTTGCTCTATATTTTGAGCTGCAGCCTCCTGAATAGTATTGATTAGTGCTATAAAGCCAATAGCAACTTCAACATTATCTCCTATATTATGATCAACCTGTAGACTATTAACTTGCACATTAGTGTTAGTATTAACCTCATCATTAACCACCTCAGTATTACCATTTCCATCATTCTCATTTGCTAAAGCATCAAAAGGATTTGCATTAACATTAGTCACGTCCATGTCAACATTAACATTAGCCTTATCATTAGCAACCCCCTTCTTTCTCCAATACCTTTTAGCTTTTGTATTAACTGATGTCCAGTTACTTTTATTAGTATTTGTTATGAACTTCCCATTATTCTGTCCAGTTTGATCGTGAGGATTATCATGAATTTTTTTTCCAAGATCCTCAATATGGTCTCCATCCACATCTGCTTTTGCATTAAATTCACATTTATTAGTTGTGTAGCCAAAAACCTTACAAGTGGTACAGATAATGGGTCTCCAATCATAGGAAAACCTTACTGATGGGCCATCCTTACCTAAACCATCAACCAGATAGTTCAAACTCAGAAGAGATCTCACTTAAAGCCTTTGCGTATCTAAATCTTTGCAACTTTTCAGTGCAATTATCAAAACATATCAATCTCCCCACATGACAGGCAAGCCAGTTTATACCCTTTAACGTCCAAAGAATAGTCGGGGTTCGATAAAAATGGGCCCATATAGGAACTTTTTTAATTTGTGTTTGTGTATTTCCTATAGATGGATCCCATCTAATTATAATGAACATTCGACTTCTTATGAAAATAGGATCAGATTTTAGAATTCTTTCCCGATCTGATTCATTTTTAAACTTGAAATAGAAATTAACACCATCTGATTTAACACTAACTTCACCATCTAATTTCCAAAACCGGTTTAAGAAATTTATCACTGAAGGGTACGATGTCGTGCCATCCGGGAAAAAGCCAACCAAGAAATTGCTCTAATAATCCATACCTTCTGCCCCAACCGTTTCTGGAATCTCCTTCGGAATACCATCCCTAGGGATGTCGAAGTGTTGAGGTTGAAATACTTCAGCATTTAGAGCGAGAGAACTAAAAAGGGAAGCATAGTCCAATTTCGTGAAGGCAGGATACAAGGCGTTTGACAAGGATTGATTAGTGTTTGTCAATTGACATTGGAACAACGAGCCAGAGGAGGAGAAACATTAACAGGAGTGGATCTAAAGGAAGAATTTCTTGGATCTAGAAGGTTCGATCCTTGATTTGTAATGGACCTTGGATCTGGGAGGCTCAATCCTTGATTTGCATGGGATCTTGGATCTGGGAGGTTTGATCCTTGATTTGCATCAGATCTTGAATCTAGGAGGCTCGATCCTCGATTTGCATTGGATTCTGGGAGGTTCGATCCTTGATGTGCTTTATAGGGTTTGGCCGATGAGGGATTCACCACGGTAGGGGGTGGATCATGGGGTATAGGTGGAGAATTACTAGAGAGAAGAGGAGGGAAGGCCGTGTTGAAGGAAAAGGTGGAAGAAGAGGAAGGAGAATGTTTCATGGCCGCCATTGTTAATTCGTGGCCATTGTCAAAAAATCGTCGCCCATGCCAGTATGGTAATAACCCTTGTGATAACAGTGTAAGACCTATTTCAACAACATATCTATGCTTTCTTTCCACTGGACCATTTTCTTTAGAAGTATATGGACATGCCATTCTGTGAAATACACCATTTATGTAAAAGAAATTATTAAGTGGTTTGAATTCACCACCACCATCGGTTTTCATTATTTTTTGTATTGCAGTTAGTTTTCTTCTCAATAAAAGTTATAAACCATATTACTGGATTGCATGCTTTTGATTTTATATTGAGAAAATATATCCAAGTACATATTGGATGCGCATCAACAATAGAGAGATAATACTTATGCCCTTGAATTGAATTTAGTGTAGATGGCTCCCATATTTCAACCGCTATTAACTCAAGCAGTTTATCACAGACAATTTAAAAGTCACTAAATGGTTTGTGTTTCCAAGATTCTAGTGTGTGCATATGTCTGATATGGGTAAATTTTCAAAGAAATTTTTATTATCTCTCAATATTTATCTTACATTTTAATTCTAGGGTGCTCCAGTTTATAATCCCATATATCAAGAATGCTTTTGTCATGAATATATCACGAGAATTAACATTACTGCATCAAATTCCTTTTTAAGTATCATTTCTTGACTTCACAGCGTTGAACTCGTATAATCCCATATCCAAACTACCCTATAATAACATATTTTGACTTAATAAATCTTTAACTAGAGGGACTTTAGGATGAAAACTCAAAGTACATGTTGTTATCATTGGCAAATTGTGAAAGGCTTGTTAAGGTTTTCTTAATTTTATGCACTCTTAACAAATTATTAGGATAGTTCTGCCTTTTACCTTTAATACTGTCAATTCCAACATGTGATATACTTATAGCTTCAGCATTACTCATATATATAACTTATCTACCTGTGTAATTTTTGTTGACAAGATTAAGATTCCAGAGATTATTAGTGATATGATTATTAACTTCTAAATCTGGGAACTAATCATCAACATTATATCATCATACTTGACTAAATCCTCATTGCTTCCAGACTACACCCTTGTACCTTTTGTATTGCTTCTTGCTTGATAGTTCAGTTGAGCCATGTTTTTATTTGGTGTTCTTTGAGCAAATTGATTTTTTTTTTGATGCAGTAAAGTCTAATTAAACCTAAAGTAACATCTACTTACCATATGACCAAAATTTTCACATATTTAATGCTTCTATTATTGTTGTTCAGTCTGCCTCTACCCCTTCCTCTCTACGACGGACTTCCTTTTTGGTTCTTAGTTTCTTGCTTGCCTTGATTGAATGAGTTTTTTCGTTGATTTTTGTTTCTTAAACTTGATGCATTGTTGAAAGAATATCCATTTTGCGTTGCCTTTCTTTGTTCTACTCTACTCTTCCTTCATGTGCATGTAATGCAAATTGAAAAAACTGCATAATATTTGCTATGTGGCGATAAATGTCACTAGTGACTCATGTTCATAATCAATCGATTTATAATGATAAGAATTTGTTCACCTTTTGATATTTTATAGACAATAACATTTAGCCTATCGCATAATGTTTTTATTTTGGTGATGTAGTTTCTCTTAGGTATATCACCCTTTCTTGAATTCTGAAGTTTTCTTTTATAATGAATTATTCTTACCTTTGACCGAAAATTGAATATTTGTTTTATAGATTACCATATTTCATTTCATGTGTTACATCCAATAATTTGATATAACAGGTTAGCATAAATAGATGACAATAGCTAAGATGAAAGTAGGTTATCTTGCTTTTGTTAACTGACATATTATGGGATGTTAGCTGTGCTTCAATCTATATCAAAAGACATGATTGGTGGCATAGAGATGGTGCCTTTGACCTATTCTTGGAACCAATATCCTTTCAGGATAGTGGTGGCACAGAGATAGTGCTTATTACGTATTATGTAACACCCCATAAAATATACCTAATTTAGAAGTAGATTAATTTAATTTAAAAATAAACAATAATAATTAATAATATATTAAAAGGTTTAAAATGGAATTTTGGATAATTAAGAATGGGGCCATAAAAGTATTGTAGTTGCGTTTGTGGCGAGATTCTAATCCGTTTTCATATTTTATTTGCTGAATACAGAGTCTGTATGCGAAAATTATTAATTAATTAAGTTGAACGTATATATTAGTACACAAATGTTTGAATTTCAAATAAATATATATACAAGCTAGGAATATATAAAATAGGATAAGAATTAATAGAATATTCCTTTTCATTTCAAACTTATGTGTATATATTCATGCACGAAAAGAGTAAGAATAGACTAACTAAGGAAAAAATTTAAGAGAATCAATTCGGGAACGATAAAAAGTAACGTACAAAAGACAATTGTCTCCTAAGATCGACCCAAAGGGGCGTCGACCGCTAGGTTGACAGCCCTCCTAGGGAGGGTGTCGACCACCCTTCTATAGGGAAGCCCAGTGATGGTTGTTTTATGTAGGGACTTATTTACAAATATTATCAACCAAACCGCTAAGATTTAATCAATTAAATCCAACAATCTGAAAACATGATAGCAATTATAAAAGGAGCCCCAACCCCTCACTCCAAATGCTATCTCCATTTTCTTTCGTGCCTCTGCCATGTCTTTCTGCCATTGCAAAATCTTCGGAGAAGAAAATAGTTTCTTCTTCTATCTTCTTAGTCTATTTTCATTTCTTCTATTCTATTCTATTTAGGTTTAGATTTATAATTATTCTGAGATTTAGATTTGTACATATAAGAATTCTAATATATATGATTCTTATATATAGATTTGAAAGATTGGAGCTTGTTCGTTCTCTAACGCCAAATCCATACTTTTATCCACTCAATTTTCTTGTTGCTTCTTCTTTTAGCTTTGTGAGTGGATTCCAACTAAATTACTATTTTCTATAATATGAAAATTATCGGTTTGGATTGTTGTGCCTTGGGGGATTTGGGATATACGTAAATAAAACATGATTAAACCCCTCAAATCCTTCTAAAAGAAGAACATAATTCTTTTGTATAATTTTCTATATTGTTTATCTTTTCTACATTGAATTTATTCCTTTTTATTCTATTTTTAATGTAAATTCACATGTTTGATTTTGGGTAAAGGATTAAGATTTGGAAAGTTGTAAATTCAATAGGTTTGAATCTATATTCTTCGAAATAGATAATTTGAACGTATTATTTACTATATATCTAAATATTAAGGTTCTGTGAATAAAAAACATAAGAAAAAGAATCTATTCAAAATAGAATTGTAGACGTGTATAGTTAACAATATGTTCATCTTTTATTGTTGTAATAACTAAGTCAAGACCTGGGTTGCAAGTTTATACGTTATTGTGACTGTTTTCCCAATTATTGTCAGAAGGACACTTATGTTATTGACTGAGGAAAATGTGGGAAATTTTCTTGTATACCTTAAGAATTTAGTAGCATTGACATTTCAAATACCAAAACTTAAGTTCTGACCTCCCACCTTTTAACTTTAATAGGACAATATGTAAGATAGGTGATTAAGGTTGGAGGATGATCTCTTGGAGGAGGATCCTCTTAAAGATCTAGTTATTTCCTATTTACTACTACTGATAGTAACTGGGATGAATAATGATGTACCTTGAAGTTTGAGACATGTTGTAATTCTCAATTGTGGTTTTTAATAATTGGTACATTGTATATTTATGTTATTATATTTTGTCCCATCTTCTGTGTGGGTTTTGATTTCTGTTTTAGATTGTTCTGTATAACTGTTTGAGTTAATCCTTATAGAAACCAATAGTCCATTTAGAGTGGTTTAAAGTTCTGATGGGCCATTTCTAGGTCCGAATTTACGCCCATTCTGGGCGGGTTGTTGGATATTCTTGGAGCATATATCCTTTCAGGAAGGGTTTCAATTGTTACTTCCAAAGAATAAAGTTGACTTCATCTCTAGGAATTGTGAAGATTTGGCTTTTGGGTTTGACTAAGCTGATAGGTTGTGACGAGTGCTTTTTGGCGTGATTTCTTGATACTGCAGAAGTTATGCCATCATTATCTCAAGCTATGGCTAATCTAATGCAAAATCTTAACAACTGGTGGGTGAAGGGCTTCTTCTTGAGTGAAGTTAGGCGAGAAAACTTGTTTTTAGTGTGACAAAATTGACTATAAGCAGCCAAAATCTAAATCCAGCAGGGATCAGTAAAAGTGTGTGTTAATGCTGAATCTTGATGAAACAATAGCAAAATAGCATGTATAGTCGGATTTAGAATGATCAAATAACGGGTTTATACTTTGATGATCAATATTCTTTGATGAAGCTACGGGAAAGTGATGAAAATTTTCTGATTCAACTTAGCATGGCACAAATCACTAATAGAATAGTAGTAGTTGATCAAGAATCGGTATATTCTCTATTTTGGAGGAAAAAAATATCTTCTTCCTTTCTTTCAAAGTTAATGAATTTTTTATTGGATTAAGGTTGATTATGCCATTTGGCGTTTTTCTATAGTACCATATGAGAATAATTGTAGAAAATGTAATTTTATTGCTTGAAAGAATCGTAGAAGATGAATGTAATAATAATACAAATGCCTTTGTATACATATGCTCATACACACACACAGATATATATATATATATATGCATATATATATATATACATACACACACACACACAAACATATACACACACACACACACACACACATATATATATACACACACACACACACACACAAAAACACACACATACACGTAGAGTTATGGTAATTGATAACAGTAATTGTGCTTTAGTTTTTTGTTATTGTTCCATGCCTAATTTTAAATATGAAGTATGGAGACAGAAAAAAGAGAATTGGAATAGAAGCGAAGCCTTGAGGCGTGTTATCACTGTCCGAAGAACAATATTTCCACTGGCGAGGAAACTTGTTCGCAGGATACAACAAGGCTTGAGAATGATTGTGAGAACAGAGGAAGAACAGGGGAGAAAAAGATACCTTTTTGTTTGGAAGAATGCGTAAATATATTGAGAAGGAGGCGACTGCTGGCAAAAAGCTATGTTTGTTCAAAACAGACACAACCGCTTTGGAATTTGAAATTATTTTAAGTTCGAATTAAAGCAGAGTATCTCTTGAATGTCAAGGCCCAAGATGCCCCAAGTGCCCATCTATGACTATTAAATGTTAGTATGTATAAGCCCAATTAGTTGGACTTGTTCTTATGAGCTTTACTCAATTTGAATATCATATTGGACACAACAATATAAGCATTCATTCTCATCTTATTCTTCCAATGTGAGACTAACGAACTTCTTCATCATACACACAAATTACATAACATTCCCCCACTAATTTGTGTGTATTAATTTTTTCTCTAGATAAACGTTATCCATAAAAGAAGGTATCTTTTGATTTGGACCTTCAATTAGTGTACATTAGTTAAACTTTTAACGAAGTCATAGGTTTCTTATGGAAGATTTAACCAAGACTCCTATTGTAAAAACCGAACAAACGACACAGACAAGTTTACCTTTTAGGTTTCACAAGTTTCTCAACACAACCTTAGCACTATTATATACGGCCATGTGCTAATCTTGAATTCATGAACATTTAAAAATGTAACACATACATTTATCAAAGAGACACCACTTCTATGTTCATATAGGTAAAGCCTTTACATTGTCTCAATTGCCAAAAGACATCATTATGCTTTATTAAGAGTTGATAAACTCATCCTTTTCTTAATTGCAATTGTTCACAAATTAGCCTTGATCAATAAAACATATATGGAACCAAGCTAGTTCTTTTAAGCGCTTATCGACAATTATTACCCATTGAACTTGAAATCTAGCTTTTAATAATTTGAAGTTGGGTTCCCGTCGCCAGCGCTTTGGATTTTAAGTCCCATATTTTTGTTGTACTTTGCACTAAGTCTCTAGCAAGTGCTTTAGTGAGAGGATTTGCTAAGTTTTCGCCGGACTTTACATATATAATGGTGATTATCCCGTTAGTAATTAAATCTCTTACAGAAGTATGTCTTAGACCCAATATGTCTAGATTTCCATTATAAACATCGCTATATGCTCTAGACAAGGTCGCTGAACTATCGCAATAAATAGAGATAACAGATAACGAGTGTGGCCATAATTCAATGTCTAATAACAAATCTCGTAACCACTCTGCCTCTTTAGCTGCGACGCTAAGGGCTATAAATTCTGATTCCATAGTTGAATGTGCTATGCATGTCTGTTTCTTGGATGCCCAACTTATGGCCTCTCCACCTGGTGAGAATATCCAACCAGATGTTGACAGGCATTCATTGGTACTAGACATCCAACTTGCATCACAATAACCTTCTAGCACACTTGGATAATCATAATAAACTAATTTCAAATCTTTTGTTCTTTTGAGGTATCCAAAGATTCTATTAATTTCTTTCCAATGATGTGTGTTAGGTTTAGATGTAAACCTTGACATCATATTAACAATGAAAGCTATATCTGGCCTTGTGCAATATGTGATGTACATTAGGCTTCCAATGGCACTAGCATACTCTAGTTGAGCAATTATTCGACCTTCATTTTCTTGCATTTTTACACTAGAGTCTACGGGTGTAACGCCCCACGTCCATTAATGTCACTCTCAAAGGGAACGCATTAACTTTCATGGAGCATTATTTGTGTATAGAACAGAATATAACAAGACAGATACATATATTGGTACTTGAAAATTTTAAAACAACTTTTATTGCAGCGGAGAAATAGTTTGATTACAACGACTTCATAAACCAACAGTAAAACCAAGTACACTTAATATCCATCTTGACAAATTGTTTTCTGAGTACATAAAGTAAAAAGCATCCCCTTTAAGAGTGACATTAATGGACGTGGGGTGTTACACATGGTATCAGAGCTGAAGGTTACCAGAACAGATATGAGTTTTGAAAAACTGTTTTACAAAAGCATTTTATTAAGAAATACTTTCAAAAATATGTTTTAAGGAAAGTATTTTCAAGAGAAAAGTTTGTTTTAGAAAAACATAACCCCCAAGAGCCACATATCTTTTCTTCGTTTCTCCATGTTGAATCTCTTCCTTTTTATTTTTCAGCATGTCTAGGGAACCTGAGATACCCGAGGGCATACCGATGCCAGACTGGTTTAGAAGGTATCTGGAGGCTAGGGCCACTGCCGCAGGTCCAGCAAATGTTCCTCCTCCCCCAGCTGCAGATGCTCCTCCTCCTTCCCAGCCTCTCGTTTTGGTTAATAAAGGACGAAGCTTCGTTTTGGTGGGCGGTCACGAATGGAGAGCGTCCAGTGGAGACATGGATGGATTTTAGGCGTAGGTTCGGGATGAAATTTCTCTCACGAGCATAAGAGAATTTATATATGGAGAGGTTCTTAGCATTGAAGCAAGGAAATTTATCAGTAAAGGAGTACGTCAACAAGTTCAATCAGTTGGCGAGATTAGGCTCAGACTTGGTGAAGACACCCGAGAAGAAGGCTCCGAGGTTCGTTAAAGGCTTGAATGAGCCGCTATATGGGTTGGCTATGACCCACATTCCGATGGGGGGGACTTCAACATTTGCCTCTTATAACACGAGGACTTCAACACTTGCCTCTTATAACACGAGGACTTCAACACTTGCCTCTTACAACACCGAGGACTTCAACAATAATAAGATTTTGACTTTGAATGTGTTCTTCCTTCAACACTGATTTGTCAACAATTGAAAGGGTTGGGTGTGTACGACTTATGCAGGACCTATAATATGGCTATGCGGAAAGTATGTGATATACTAACTTGTATATTTACAATAGTTATGCAGGTAAATATTTAATGTAAAAAGATCTCACAGAAGCAATATCACAGATAAGCAAGTATAGCAAATGCAGTAAATAAGAAAAATCACACCAGGGATTTTTATACTGGTTCGGAGCACCGTCCTACGTCCAGTCCCAGACTTCTATCTGGATTTTCACTAATCAACAACCTCACTTCACCCGGAGGAAACAGGTTTACAATACCCGAGCAGCCGAACGGGATTTCACGCCTCTAACAGCACGAGGACTTCAACACTTGCCTCTTATAACACGAGGACTTCAATACTTGCCTCTTATAACACGAGGACTTCAATACTTGCCTCTTATACCACGAGGACTTCAACACTTGCCTCTTACAACACCGAGGACTTCAACAATAATAAGATTTTGACTTTGAATGTGTTCTTCCTTCAACACTGATTTGTCAACAATTGAGTACACCCTTCCTATAATCTTATCCTCAAATGTAATTTGATGTTTAGTAAGATTAGGAAGTAAAATATCGAGTTGAATCACAAGTGTATGAAATATGCTTGGTGATTCAAACGATTATTGAATGCTTTTGAGTGCTTTTTGAGTGAAAAGAATAATGCAAGATAGATCAGAAAATAGAGAGTAAATTCGGTTAATTCGGTGATTTGAATGATTGCAAATTTATGTATTTATAAAGATCGAGTAAATGCAATCATTGGTGAAGAGTTGCAATCAAAAGAAGTGTTTATTCATGAGAAGAAATGGATGCAACTTTTGAAGAAAGAAGATGACTTTTCAATATAACGGTCAAAAATTCAAAAACCTGTTGACCTATAGAAATTTATAGGTCGACATGTTTTTAGCCGTTGGAATTTCAAAAACCTGTTGACCTATAAAATTTTATAGGTCGACCTATTTTTGACCGTTACAATTTAAAAACCTGTTGACCTATAAAAAATTGTAGGTCGACATGTTTTCGGTCATATGCATAAAAAAATGCTTTTATAAGAAATATTTTAAAGCAATTAGAAGTATGATCATTTGAGGATAGATTTTAACATTTTTTACTCTAAATAATCAACTTCTAACCTATGAAGTCATCTTGTCTTCTTTTTGTCGATGTAGAAGCTTCTTCTTGTCATAAATCAAAACAACCCGTGAAGCTTTGACTCAACAGGGGGTACCTTTGAGAGATTGGTTGACATGGCACTTATGCATGAAGAGGAGAAAAGTGCTAATGCTAATGAGGCACCGGAGAAGAAAGGGGATCAAAAGAAATCACAACAGCAAAACAAGAAAGGCAGTAAGGATAACAATGGCAAGGGAAAGAAAAGGTGCTTTAATTATGGGACACCAGGCCATCTAAGCAAGGACTGTAGGAAAACGAAGAAGACCGGCTGCTTCCACTATGGAGAGGCAGGACATCTAATTAAAGACTGTCCGAGGAAACATGGGCAAGGGAAAAGGACAAGGTCCACTTCTGGAGGGCAGATTCAGGCTCTCATGGCACCAAGACAGGTAAGGGAAGGTTCATGCTCTCATGGCCCCAGGACAAGAGAGAGGTAGAAATATTTCCATTGAAAGTTTAGTTTTTCTGTTTGATCATCTTGTTCGTACTTTTTTTGACTCTGGCGCTTCACACTCGTTTGTATCTGCTTCATTAGTTGAAACACTGCACCTAAATACTAGTCTGGTTACGGATCCCATAGTAGTCTCAAATCCTATTGGTGGTTCGGCTCATCTTTCAATGATTTATCGGTATTTGAGAGTGTCTATCTTGGGCGTTGGGTTTGAATGCAACGCCTTCGTTCTTGGCTTCATGGGCTACGGATTGATTCTAGGCATGGATTGGCTAGCTAGATACGGTGCCATCCTAGATTGTGAAATAAGGGTAGTTAGATTGTTGACTCTTTGTGGAAAGACCCTCGATATTTCTTGTGACACTAGAGGTCCGGTAATGCTTAGCTACCTAGAATCCCTTGACGCATCCAATGATGATTTGGAATCTGTTCATGTGGTCCGTGAATACAGTGACATCTTCGATGAAGTTCGAAGTTTACCCCCGAGGCGCGAGATAGACTTTCGAATATACCTAGTAGATAATGCAAAGCCAGTTGCATTACCAGTACGCCACATGGCTCCGAGAGAGAAGAAAACTTAGTAAGCAAGTGAAAGAATTGCTTGAGGAGGGGTTCATAAGAAGAAGTATTTCGGAGTGGGGTGCTCCAGTCGTTTTTGCTACGAAAGCTGGTGGTTCACTTAGATTGTGCATGGACTATAGAGAGATGAATAAGCTAACAAAGAGGAACAGACACCCATTGCCGAGGATAGATGATTTATTCGATCAGTTGGTGGGTGCTTCAGTTTTCTCGCAACTGGATTTGGCTACAAGGTTTCATCAGCTAAGGGTAGCTAAAGACAACATAGATAAGACTGCATTTGGAACTCCTGACGGTTTCTTTGAATGGACCGTCATGCCTTTTGGTTTGAGGAATGCACCCGCATACTTTGTTGACTTAATGGGTAGGGTGTTTAGGGAGTTTCTAAACAAGTTTGTGGTAGTCTTTGTGGATGATATCTTCGTTTTCTTTAGAAGTGAAGAAGAGCATGTCCTACATCTTAGGGAAGTCTTGGAGACCCTACGAGCGCATCAACTTAAAGCTAAGTTCTCCAAGTGCCACTTTTGGAGAAAAGAAGTGAGGTTCTTAAGACACATGGTCTCTAAGGAAGGGATAGCTGTGGATCCCGCAAAGGTGGTAGCAATCCAAGATTGGAAAATTCCTAAGAATGCAACAGAAGTAAGAAGCATTTTAGGGCTGGCTGGTTATTATAGGAAGTTCATTAAGGACATCGCGAAGATATCAGCCCCACTCACTCGGTTAACGAAGAAGAACTTGACTTTTGCTTGGGATGTTGACTGTGATGATGCTTTCCAACGTCTGAAGAGGGCTTTGACGACAACTCCAGTTTTAGTTTTGCTAGACGAGAGTAAGCCATTCACAGTATATACCGATGCTTGCAGGGCATGGCTTGGCGTAGTTTTAATGCAAGAGGGAAGGGTGATATGCTATGGTGGAAGGCAGTTGAAAGCCCATGAGAAAAATTACCCTACCCACGCCTTAGAGTTGGCTGCCATAGTCTTCGCGCTTAAGTCATGGCGTCATTATTTGCTTGGCGAGAGGTTTGAGTTGTATACAGACCATAAGTCGCTAAAGTACTTGTTCTCTCAGAAAGATCTAAACTTGAGGCAACAGAGGTGGATGGAGTTTTTAGCATCCTACGATTTTGAGATTGCATATACCCCTGTAAAGGGTAACGTTGTAGCCGACGCCTTAAGTAGAAAGAAGTTGACTTTAAGTCCTTTGTTCGTAGAGCGGCAGAGTTTGGTGTATACATCTACCTTTGACTTCAGACCCTCTGTCGATTATGTACTCGGATTGTTGGCATCGTTAGAGGTGCAACCTACACGTTTGGGTCGAGTTGGAGAGGCACAACGGAATGACCCACAGTTGGTTGAGGTAGTAGGCAAGCTCATGGGAGGGGAGTCTTCGAGTCATCTTAATAGATATGCTATAGATGAGAGAGGCTGGATGCGTAGAGATGGGAGACTTTGCATACCACAAGACGAGAGCTAGAAGAAGGCAATTCTTGAAAACTCACATCGCTCTAAGATGACCATACATCCCGGTGGTGACAAGATGTATAGGGATATGAAGCGAGTTTTCTTTTGGTATGGAATGAAGAAGGACGTGGCTGAGTTCGTTTCTAGATGCTTAGTGAGCCAGCAAGTCAAAGCGGAGCAAAAGAAGCCCGGTGGTTTGCTCCACCCTTTAGAGATTCCGCTGTGAAAATGGGAAAGTGTTTCCATGGATTTTGTAGATGGGTTGCCTAGATCAAGGAAGGGTAATACGGGGATTTGGGTAATTGTAGACAGACTTACCAAAAGTGCCCATTTATTCCCGTTAAAAGTATAAGGACCGCCGCTTTGTTAGCATCTATTTATCTTTAAGAGATAGTTCGTCTGCATGGCATACCCTCTAGTATTGTGAGCGATAGAGATCCCTTTTTCACAAGTGAATTTTGGAAAAGCTTACAAGAGGCAGTTGGAACACAATTATGCTTAAGTACCGCTTATCACCCTCAGATGGACGGCCAGACCGAGAGAGTAAATTGGATTCTAGAAGGCCTTCTGAGGCTATGCATCCTAGACTTTGGAGGAACATGGGAAGAACATTTTCCATTAGTGGAGTTCGCCTATAATAACAGCTTTCAGGCCAGCATTGGCATGACACCTTTTGAGGCTCTTTATGGACGACCGTGCCAATCACCTACTTGTTGGTGGGAATCCACAAACAAGGTTTTGCTTGGACCCGACATGATTAGGGAGACTTCGGAGAAGATAGACCTGATTCGACGGCGAATGAAGACGGCGCAGGACCGACAGAAGTCATATGCTGATAAGAGACAAACCGATCTTGAGTTCAATATTGGGGACATGGTTTTTATTAAGGTGTCAACATTGAGAAATGTAGTCCGTTTTGGATTAGTAGGGAAGTTGGCACCGAGGTTTGTAGGACCTTTTCCAATTACAGAGAGGATTGGGCAGATGGCGTATAGAGTAGAGTTGCCAGAAAAGCTCAGTGGTGTGCATGACGTGTTTCACGTTTCACATTTGCGTAAGTGTTTACATGATACAACGGAAGTGGTGGAGCCGAGCACGCTCAAAGAAGTGGAAGTAGAGCGCAATGCCACGGTTAGACGAGCTCCTATACGCATTCTTGGATCGGAGGTCAAAAAGCTACGCAACAAAGAGGTCAAGTTGGTCAAGGTGCAATAGGGAGATGATCAAGGAGACGCGACTTGGGAGACGAAAGACAAGATGCGTACGCTGTACCCTTTCCTTTTTGAGGGTATGTTTTTATTTTCTCCCTTTTCTACCGCTTTGTTGATACTTGTCCTATCATTTAGTATTATCTTTGCGATGACATCTTCGATCTTTAGTTGGGAAGAACCCTATGGTTGCAACATGTGTTTGAGACATGTTATGTTTGGTGGATGCAAATGGATGCAAGTGGTTTCTAGTGGTTGCTCGTGGATGCATGTACACACACATTAGTTACTAGATCGGCTCAATCACCTTCATATTGCATATAAATGTGTGTGCATATCTAAATTTATGGATGTATAATGGTTGTGCTATCATATGGACGCTGCATTTTGATGAATGGTTGTGCATGCATGTAGAAATAATATGTATCGATAGGATTCTTTCGCATACATAATGGACGCATGGCACTATCATGATTTCCATTAAGGAGGTCAACTGAATCAGTAGACCGCCTGATTTTGCATTAGATAAGGAACATATATACACACTTTTTGCATATGTTCATACGGCATTAGAAATCTTGTAAGGACAATGGATGTCTGTGTTTGATGGTTGAGTAGATGAATGATTGGATGTTAGGATATACATTCTCCTTAACTTGGAGATTTCGGGGGCGAAATCCTTTAAGGAGGGGAGAATGTAACACCCCGTGATTTTAAATATTAAAATTAACAAATTAAAGAATACTTAATTTCAAATGTGAGAATTAAGGTAAACAGTTATGCCGTTGCGTTCGTCTCGGAATTCTGCTTGAGATAGAGTCCGAGTTTGCGTAAAACGGACAATGTATGAAGGAGATATGGACGAACGAAGTTAGGTAGAAAAACCGGAAACATATCAGAATGCACTGGCGCACTTGTGAAGTGCGCCAGTACAAAAATGCACTGGCACACCTGCCAAGTGCGCCCATGTCAGGCTAAAAACCTGCACAGATTTCTGGAGTGTTCTGATCCGAACAGTGAGTCATGGCTGAGTCACTAAGGCTTAGGTGGCTATCTGAATGGTTCTGGTTATTTCTAGGTTAATCCGACGACTCTTATTAAATTTAACTTCTATAAAAACACTCCCAAACCCTCAACCCTAATCACACTAATTCATACCAAGAGTCGCCATGCTGTCAATGGGGAACCTAGAGTAGCCCCGTTCTCTTTCAACTCAAAAGCAAGATAGAAGCAAGAATCAAAATCAAATCTAAATCTAAATTAGAATAACAATTAGTCTACATCAAAGGCGAGCAATTCAGTTTCAGAATACAGATCCCAGAAAAACAAGACTGTTCTTTTGTTTGTGAGTATAATTTCTTTCACAAATTAATTAATTAATTTAATTGTCATAAGTTATAATTGGGATTATGAGAATATGACTTTGAATCATATGATGTTGTCGTTGACAGCTTTTTTATTGTGGATCTATTTCATATGTTAAATTGTACATGATTAACTTGATTCGTCTTATGCAAGTTTGGGATGTTAAATCATATGTATATGAATCTTATGCAAGTTTGGGATGTTAAATAATGTGCTAGTTTATGAATCGTATGCAAGTCTGTAGGTGTATTATATACAAGTTTGTATGTGAATCATGTATATACATATGCTAGTTTATGTGACATTAATTTACATGTTTAGATCCATATGCAAGTTCACATCTTTATGTTTAGATCTATATTTAGATCCATGGTAGTACATAGTTATGCAAATTTATGTTCTATATGCCCATTGCCTATGCTAGTTTTGTATGTGAATCATATGCTAGTTTGAATGAAATTCATATGCAAGTTATAGGAAAACCATATCCATATGTGCAAGTTCACATCTTTATGTTTAGATCTATATTTAGATCCATGATAGTTTAAACAAATTTATGTATACCCATTGCCTATGCAAGTTATTGGCTATGCAAACTTATGTCATGATTCTTAGATCTATTTTATGTGTTATGCAAGATGTGATGTTGCTTTTCTTTTTATAAGTTAGACTATTTGTGAGTCTAACATATGTCATATTAAAATGTACGAATAGCATGGGGATGATGGGATAATATTAAATATTAATATTGTGAATTGGCATAAAATGGCTTAAAATGGCTTATAGTTAATTTGAGAAATTAATTAGCATAATTTGTATACCTGGAATTTATGGACATAATTTAGGTAACAATTATGGACATAAATTAATTTGGAATTTATTGACAAATTTGAATAGAGATATTAATCCAATTTGGGGTTAAATAATTATGTGTAATAATTAACCGCCTAAGACACGAGGTCAGACTCGTTTGTGGTGTAAGACTGCCCAGACCCGCCCGAAAAATCCAGCAATCACAAATGGTAGTCTAATGTGAGAGGTCAAAGGCACAAATCAAATGCGTAACAATTGTAAAGACACGAGGTTAGGCTCGTTTGCAGTATAAGACTGCCCGGACCCGCCCGGCAAATCCAGCAACCTCAAACGGTTGTCAAATATGGGAGGTCTTTATAAGGTTACAGTTCTAATGAATTAAGCAACACTTAACCAGATAAACATGTGGTGGGACATGGGGGTTAAGTGGGTGGCCTGGGTGGCATGTGAAATACAATTAGAAACACTTAACCAAGTTGAAAACATGTAAGAAGACAGGAATAAGAAGAGGTTAAGTGGGAAATTCTAGTGGGGACCAAGCATAGGTGGAAAGCTTGTGTCAAGTATGAGGACCCTTTTCAAACCAGTAACCCATTAAGTATCTTTGTGAGCTCGAGTTAGATCGAGGACGGGACACGCTTACTGGGTTTGATTGTAAGAGGTCAAAACGGGTTAGCGGTGGCAACACAAGTCCAACGGGGTCATGTGCGTGCGTGGGTCCGGGCTGGTAGGTAAGACGTTGTTGCATCGTGTAGATATAAGCCGTGCATCTTTAGTGGTATCGGGTTGCCACTTTGGGGAGTGATACACCCTACTATGATACCAGCACGGGTATCTACGAGTTAGGGAGCCGATCTTATGGGGGTGGTGGGTACAACAAGTGGAGATAGGGGCAGGCGGCACCTATGAAGGAAACTAAGGGTACATGAAACTACCATTATCATTATTATGTTCAGTAGGCAGGATTAATTTTTAGGGTGACTAGTAATGGTGCAGTATAGTAATTATCCTATAGTGATTAGGAACGAGATTAACGCCAGAATATTCCTCTTGTTTGCTTTGTCATGCCCACTTGTTTCACATTCATTCCTTGTTTTACCAATTTATGCCTTATCCTAATTACTTTAATAATTACATTGTTAAAGTTATTGTACTCGCCAGACTTTATGTCTGACCCCCTTGTTTTCGCCTCTTTTCTTCCTTTCCCCCCCAGGTTCTCAGGGTGGGACTAGTACTAGTGGAGCTTGATCTTGGATCTCTTTCTCTCTCTTTTGAAAGTGCTTGGATTGCTGAAAGTAAAGTTCAACTCATCTCTTTTATGGCTACTAGTGTTGGGGTTATGCTTTTTTACTTTATGTACTCAGAAAACAATTTGTCAAGATGGATATTAAGTGTACTTGGTTTTACTGTTGGTTTATGAAGTTGTTGTAATCAAACTATTTTTCTACTGCAATAAAAGTTGTTTTAAAATTTTCAAGTACCAATATATGTATCTGTCTTGTTATATTCTATTCTATACACTAATAATGCTCCATGAAAGTTAATGCATTCCCTTTGAGAGTGACATTAATGGACGTGGGGTGTTACAACTGGAGTACTAGCATCCTCAATGTTGAGATGCTTGAACTTATCAAGTATTTTGTCAATATAATGGATTTGATTTAATGCATATCCTTTTTCATGTTTTTCTACTTTGATTCCCAATATAGTATCTACCTCATTTAGGTCTTTCATTTCAAAAACTGAGGTTAGATACCTTTTAGGATCATTAATTCCTTTCATATTTGTGTTTGCGATTATCATGTCATCAACATATAAGCATAACACCACTACATAATCATTGGTTTTCTTACAATAAATGCATTTATCAGCATTGCTATGTCCAAAACCATTTACTATAGTCACCTCATAAAAAATTTTATGCCACTGCTTTGGAGCTTGCTTTAATCCATATAGTGACTTAACTAATTTACATACATTGTGTTCATTTCCTTGGAAAACAAAACCTTTAGGCTGGTCCATATATACCTCCTCAATTAAGTCACCATTTAAGAAAGCCGTTTTTACGTCCATTTGATGAATATGCATTTTATATATAGATGCTAGTGCAAATAAACTCTTATGGACGTAGTTCTTGCAACTGGTGCATAGGTATCAAAATAGTCTATTCCTTCTTTTTGTCTAAAACCTTTTGCTACTAGTCTTTCTTTGTAAGTTTGTATAGAACCGTCAGATCTAAATTTCTTTTGAAATACCCATTTGCACCTGATCGCCTTAGAACCAGGTGGGAGATCTACTAAGACCCAAGTATTGTTTGATAGTATAGATTCCATTTCATCATTTACCGCTTCTTCCTTAAAGGTAGAGTCACAAGAAGCCATAACTTCTTCAAATTTTTTTGGATCATTATCAATGTATAGTACTGTAGGTGTAATTTCCATTACTTTTGTTCTAGTAGCCTCAACTAGAACGTAATCGAATCAGGGGAAATGAAATCTGAACTCAAGTATTTTTCTTTTCTAGCTTGCTGACTTCTCCTTGGTTCCCTTGGTTCACTTTGTTCTCTTTTCCCAGCAACAATGTTTTTTGAAGTTTCATGTTGATGCTCCTCTACTATTGGAGCAACTACGCTATGTAGAAATTTATCTTCAGAAAATTCCACATGTATGTATTCCACTATAACATTAGATTGTAAATCCAACAATCTATATGCTTTCGAATTTTGTGCATAGCCAACAAATACACTTTTAATACCTCTTGGTCCTAACTTTCTTTTATGGGGATCTTGAATTTTATAAAATGCTAAGCATCCCCATAATTTTAATTAATCTAAGTTAGGTTTGCTCCCATTATTCCAAAGTTCATAAGGCGAAGCTCCAAATTTCTTGAAAGGCACTTTATTATAGATATGACATTCTTTCAACAAAGCTTCACCCCACAAGTAGAATGGTATTGCAATCATAAGCATTGAATTAACCATATCGACCAAGGATCCATTTTTTCTTTCTTCCACCCCATTTTGTTGGGTGTATATGGGGCTGTCCATTGGTGAATAATTCCATTATCTTCATAAAAATAATTGGAGATATTAGAAAAATATTCACCTCCTCTATCACTTCGAAGCACTTCGATTTTTCTTTCTAATTTTCAACTTCAGATTTAAACTCTTTGAATTTTTCAAATGCTTTGTCCTTGGTTCTTAACAAGTATACATAAGTGTATCTTGTATGGTCATCAATGAAAGTGATAAAATATCGCTTTCCTCCTCTTGTTAGTTGACCATTTAATTTACAAATATCAAAATGCACAAGTTCTAGCAATTCGCTATTCCTTTCAACTTTAGAAAATGGCTTTTTTGTCATTTTTGCTTCAACACAAATTTTACATTTTTTATGATTTTTTACAGAATATTTAATGTAACCATGTTTTGACATATAATTTAAGCAATTAAAATTTAAATGTCCTAATATAGCATGCCATAATAAACTAGGAAAATCGACAACATAAGCAACAATGGTGATTTCAATAATTGATAGTTTAAACATGCCATCATAGGAGTATCCTTTTCCTACGAATAATCCATTTTTAGATACAATAACTTTATCAGATTCTAGAACAACTTTAAATCCTTTCTTGCATAGTAGATTAGTAGAAACTAAATTCTTTCTCAAGTCCGGAACATGGAACACATTGACAAGGATGAGTTTTTGGCCATATGTGAATTGTAATTCCACACTTCCCTTGCCCATTATTTTAGCCGAAGCATGGTTCCCCATGAGAACTTCTTTAGGCTCTTTCAATTCTTTGTAGGACTTGAATAGATTTTTTTCGTTCCACACATGAATGGTGGCGCCATAATCAAGCCACCAATCTGTAGATTTTTTTTACAGAAGCCATGTGAAGTTCAGTGATCATTGCAACGAATTCTTGGCCAACATCCTCCATAATAGTCGCTTTATTATTTATAGAACCAGTTTTGGAATTCTTTTCAGCCTTGGCCTTAAATCGACAATCTTTAATAAGATGTCCTTTAATGCCATAATAAAAACAAGGTCAATTTTTATTTTTGTTCTTGAAATCTTTCTTTTTGGCTTTCAAACTGTGGTTTGAATTTCCAGAAACTGGTTCATTGGAAGATATGTGATGAATTTTTGATCCTAAAATTGACTCATCTCTGGCATGATTCTCACTTTTAATTTGTAAATGAGTAATGAACTTCTCAATATATATGCTATCAGTTGAGTGTAGAATTTTCCTCCTATAATCATTCCAAGTAGGAGGAAGTTTGGAGAGGATTTCTCCAACTTGGATAGCATCCGGAATGTTAATCTGCAATTCATTCATTTGGGAAACTAGAATCTCCAAATCACGGATTTGATCCATGATTGGCACATCATCAACAAACTTAAATTCAAAGTACTTTAAAGTGAGAAAACGATCAGTACCTTCCTTCATGCGTTTGTACTTTGACTCGAGTGCAAACCATACCTCTTTTGGCATTTTATAATTTCTGTAAACATCGTATAGTCTGTCGGTGAGTGAATTGAGAATGTAGCCTCTGCATAGCATTTCATCCGTCTCGCGCTTTTCTTTATCCACTGCAAAATTCTTTTTAACTTCATCAGAATCAGAAGGCTTTGGTTCTGCAAGTGGCTGCAGCGATGGATCCAGCAAATAACGAAGATTCATAGATAGAAGAAGCCACGACATTCGGTCCTGCCACCTTGTATAATTTGTTCCGTCAAAGTGATCTAGTTTGATGGTTTCCTTTCCCTGAATCTACAGTTGTATGTTGGAGTTTGAATCCTTCTCCATTAAATATTGTTCTTCGATTGTAAATATGAAGTATAGAGACAGAAAAAAGAGAATTGGAATAGAAACGAATCCTTGAGGCGTGTTATCACTGTCCGAAGAACAATATTTCCACTGGCGGCGAAACTTGTTCGCAGGATACAACAAGGCTCGAGAATGATTGTGAGAACAGAGGAAGAACAGGGGAGAAGAAGATACCTTTCTGTCTGGAAGAATGCGTATATATATTGAGAAAGAGCGACTGCTGGTAAAAAGCTATGTCTATTTAAAACAGACACAACCGCAAGTGTCCAAGTGCCCATCTATGACTATTAAATGTTTGTATGTATAAGCCCAATTAGTTGGACTTGTTCTTATGGGCTTTACTCAATTTGAATATCGTATTGGACACAATAATATAAGCATTCATTCTCATCTTATTCTTCCAATGTGGGGATAATGTAATTCATCATACACACAAATTACATAACATAAATAACTTGCTTAAAGCAACCAATCTGCATCCAGTATTCTACTTGTATCCACTTTCTTTTTTTATATAATATCATCTCATTTGTGTGAAAACCATATCTTCATTATTAGCTCTCCACTACTTCATATTTATGCTCTCTCTAAATTCTTTTGTTAGAATCTAACATCCGCTGGCCATCCTATATGTCATTTTTTGTTGATGTTAATTCATTCACATCTCAACAATTATTATAAATGCTATTTTAATATGCCACAATTTCAGCTTCCACCATGAACTATCCCGTTCTGATCACCATTGCTATTCTCTTCCCAGCACATAGGATTTAACAACCATAAAGATCTTTGATTCAAATGCTTCAGCACCAAAAGTAACAATTGAGGATCACAAAATAAAATAGAGTTGTAATCTTTTTTCAAAGATGATGTGCTAATTTATTCTTTTTGATAAACATTTGCTTGATTCTCTTTATAAAGTTGAATTATCAAATTGTTTAATTCATATGTCGATATATTCCATTAAAGTATTTAAAATTAGAATTGGTTATATATATACGCTAGGACATAGAATGATCATGCTAACATAAAAGGGTTAATGACCTTGAAAGTCCATCGTATTGCTTTCATTCTTTTTTTTATTAGAGACTTCTAGGTACATCCGGGTGTAATAACCGACTATTTCAAAAAATACAAATTTCTCAAAATGGTAGATGATAAATGGGTATAATATATTCAATCATAGACACAAAGATAAATATAACTCAGATTTCAGCAATTGAAAATAAATAAACACATAAGTAGGTTGCGAAGGTTCTAAAATAAGTTTATATTTTATTCACTTGAGTAAACAGCTGGAAATAAAATAACTAGAAATGAAATGAGTCCAGAATAGTATAACTAACAAAAACATAACTAATGAAATAGCAAAAATAATATGAATCCTCTAGCAATGCATTCGTCTTTAAATCAAGCTCTCCCAAATTGAAATACTCAGCCTGACCCAAGCATAATGAAAACACAACAATCAAGCCAAAACTAGCATCCTTATTTAAAACAAGAAATCAATCCGTATAATAATTTAAGAGATGTTATAGGTTTTTCAATCTTCTATACATCCATTAAACAATTCACATATGATATGGTGCACTATAATCGATAATGTCTATAAGTAAATTAAATATGAGAATAACATAAAGGCTTTACATGAATCCATTTTAACACAATTTATAGCATGTAGTCTATGTAGGGCCTATAACACAACTAGTAATGTTATTAGCCAGTGAGTCCCTAATAGGAAAACCTTGTCAATGTGGGATCATATAAGGATAAATATGACAAGGCATGTGAGGTAGTGCCGAAGGTAAGATTCTAATAGTTTATCCTTTCATACAGGCTGTAACCCGTACATACCGGCCACATCCATTAATCCAAACAGAAGGGTGCAACCATCAAATTTCAAAATCATAGTAGTATTACGAGGGATTAATGTTGCAAGAGGTACTAACCTTATTGACAAAACATAGACTCTTATTTTAGTCATTTTAATTATGACATAAGTGTCAAAGCTATCCATTATCGTTCTCCCACTTCATTCTAATAAATGTTCACAAGTTCAGCCACTACATTCCATGTAACATCCACTATGTACATGGTCACCAAATTGGTTTCGGGTTTGGTAGAGAGTATGCCAATATCTAGCCCCGGTCTCTTTAACATCCTACTGTTCATTTTACACACTACTTGGCCGCTACATTTCAATACATTTCCTATTTATATGGAAAGTAAATTATAAATTTGCAAGTTCTCATATGCCAAAATATCCTATTATCACGATTTCATTTTAAAAGAGATTCCAATTCAAACTTGATTTCTATTGAATCATCTATACACACAATGTGACACCCAACGTCCGTTAATGTCACTCACTAAGGGGATGCATTAGGTTTCGTGAAGTGCTATAGGTAAACAGACACAGAATAATTATAAGACAGATATAAATAAGACAACAGCGGAAATTTAAATTTGTATTTCAAACATAAACCATAATACCTTGGTCCACAATTCCATAAGTCACAAAAACCATTACAATAAAATAACTTCTCTCTTGCACCATCAGAGTACATAAGTAAATAAAAAGCATAATTCCCCATTTAAAAGAGTTAAGCCATAGTAGAGACAAGAACTTGAGCCATACTTCAGAAGTAGCTCCTAGCAAGATGATATCTGAGTCCTGACTAAGCCTGAGTGTTTCCTCCCTGAGAACATGGGGGGGGGGGGGACGAAAGAAAGAAGGAGGAAAAAAGCGTCAGACAGAAAGTCCGGCGAGTCTTGTTACATTTAGCCTATAAATAAATAAAAGTAACATGATAGGCATATAAAGTGGATAAGAGAGAGGTCACTACATAAATGGCTGGTGTGACAAGGTAAGCAAGATAAGGTGCATGTGCCTCACTAATGATTACTCTGCACTATTACTAGTATAAATAGAATGAGATGATCCCTTCCACTATTAGTTGGTAGACTTAGTGCATACATTTGAGTGTACCCTAACCACTACCCTAATCGATCGACTCCCTACCCCGTAGATAACCTGTGCTGGCCCCATAGTAGGAGGTATGACTCCCTAAAGTGGCAACCCTTTATTTCCCAAGATGTGCACAACCATATCTACTGGTGTCACGGTCGCCTTATCCCCTTCTACCCGGCTCATGCACGCATATAGCCTGGTCAGTTTACGCCACCCACACCATCCGTCTCGTTTGGATCTCTTATAATCAATCAGTAAGCATGCCCCTTCTCCGCCTAGTACGGAGTTCTTTATTTGATACCAACTCCGGGTTACTGACTGAAACGGGTCCCGTACAATATGAATAAGATCTCCCCTTTGTCTTGTATGCCCACTAGGTTTTTCACTGACTATGTATATTCTTAGGTGTCTTTAATTACATAGCTCTTTGTTAGTTATGCTTACCCTAAAGGGTGTCTTTAATTACATAACTTTATTATATCTTCCACTGATTATGTATACCACAAGTTGTCTTTAATTACATAACCTTATTGGGTTAAGTTCGTGGGCCTATATGTAAATATTGCCTATCCCCTCTAATTTACTTAACCCACCCACTACCCATCCCACTTTACTTAAGCCTAACTTAAGTTCATAATCGTACAATCTTTATGGATTAAATTAGGCTAAGTAGTACAATTCTTTACCATGTCCATTTATGGTTTATAATGGGCTAGACCTCTGTAACGACCCGGGTTTTTAGTCATTGAATTCTGAAAATTTAAATTTGTTTTTAATATTTTAATTGAATTATATCCGGGAATGTATAAGGAATCTATTTAATAAAAACAATATTTTAATGTATAATTTATATATAAATTAAACGAGCTCGAAATAGTCACGGTAGTTCGTAATTTACGATTTAAACTTCAGCTGAATATACAGGATCCAAAATAGGTCGGATTTCTTTGAAATAAGAAACGCTCGGAACTATTTGAATATATTTTTCTAATGGAAAAGAAAATTCGAGTTTTCATATTGTAGATTTTTTTTATATCCAAATCAAATTTTGAAATAGTCGCTGTAGAATCGTTTATGGACCATAACAGTTTAGTTAATAAAACTAGAGATTGGTTACGAATTTTGGACAAGGTTCTTTTGTGGCGTAGTAATAATTTAATTTTTAAAATTTTACTATAATTTTTAATTAATTAAATACGCAACTTTTTACTTGGAGTATTTTGCACCCTATATCAATATTTTGTGGTTTCAAAATATAAGTTAAACTACCGATATTATTATATTTTCGGGATCGTGGTACTCGCTGGACGCTACCGTATTCTTACTTCTATCTGTAGCGGCTGTGAATAAATGAATATTGTTTGTAACCGGTACCACATAAATCTCAAATACATAAATCAGTATGGTTTGATAATAAAAGGAAAATATATCTTCATTGTACGCTTCGGACGGTATCCCTGGCCAATTTCTCAACAGCAGGCTAAATAATTTATTTTACCACTATGACCTTCTCTACAGCATGCTCTCTAAGTTATGATTTTGTACGTGCCAAGCCGTTTGATACCGTGTCCTCCAAGCTTTTTATTCCTTGCCTGCCACGGTGCTTGTTTTATAAATACACCGTTACTCTCCCTTTTGCAAAAAAACAACAACTTGTATTACATAAATCCCAAAATTCCCAAATATTCTTCTGCGTCTCCCCTCTTTTATTGGTTTCAGTAAATCATGAAAGCAAATTGTCCACTTCAAAAGAAATTTAAAAATCAAATACAATCCCTAATTCCCCAGTCCGCTTCTAAAATCATCGGTTCTCCAGTGAAATAAACAAAATTAGGTTAGCATGATTTTTCTGGCAAAGTGAATGGGATTTGGGGCTAAGCCGGTGAGCGTGGGGATTGATTGGTGTCGTGGAGGATTTGACCAAGGGGGTGGGTTCCGGTGATGGGTAGGGGCAGTTATGGGTGAACCAGCGGTGGAGGTATGGATGTTTGAGCCTTTTACAGTCATGTTTCATTTTTTGATGAACCATAGTGTGTTGGAGATTGGTGACGTTCCAAAATAGGAGGAAGCGTGCCTTTTGGGTTCCGATGTTCTCATGAAAATGTAAAGTTTTGGGGTTGAAGGGGAAAGTAAGCGGAAGTGTTATTCTGACTTTTGTGTATTCAACTTGGGTTTAGGACTTTTATGTAATCAGTTGGAACTTGGATACAATCTCGTAATGGAGGCCATCGAGTGGCCGTTGTGGTGAACGTTTGGAAGGGGTCTCGTGGGTTCTGGTGCCCGGATTGGCGGTAGCGAAATGGTGAGGTAGTGGTGCACTGTTTGTGTTTTATTAATGAAAATACTGAGACTACTTCTAGATAGGTGATAACATTTGAATTAGGTTTAATAATCAATGGATTTTGGAGCTAATGAAGTAATTAAAGGGGGTTGTTGAGGTTATACTGCTGTGGAGGAGTTAGAATACAAGAGCAGTGATATTGGTGAAGAAGGAAGTAAATAGGAGGGTATACGAGCCTAGTACAGTTTTATTAACGTAATTTATATATTAATTATATAATTATAGGTGTCAGGAATTTCAAATACATGTGGCAAAAAGCGATGATTTATCATGGGTTCGATTTTACGGGTTGGGAAAAAGAAGTTGAGATTAGCGTTTCCATTTTGGGAAGAAGACAAGGGGAAAGTCGGGATTTCCTAGGTATAATGATGGGAAATGTTAATGGGAGAGAGGGGTTAATTTCATGAACTTGAAGGAAGGGGTAAAGGCTAGAACGTGATTAGTAAATTTATGAGGGAATTAAATATAACATGGATTATGGACATTGCATTTCCTAATAGCAAGATATCTAGTGCAATTAAAAATGGAGAAGATGGGTAATCGGTCGTGATTTAATTCAAAAAAGATTCGGACGAAACCGATAACATTGGAATCATAGCAACGAGGTCCACTATATGGAACGGATGTTGCTGAGAACGGAGTAGCTGGAATCTCGTGATAAAAATCAAACATCTGTTTGATTTTAAAACGAAACAAAAGCAGAATCGTCAACTGCAGACAATGTGAGTAAATTCACTAACTCTACCTCGTTTATATTTTTATATAAACGAGTTTTAAATATATTTATAGTAAATTTTACTATGTGATGGTTGCTTGGTTGAATAGTTGATCAAATTGGTTGATATGATTACGTCGTTGATCGATTATTAGTTCTGATATTCCATATTGATGTGAAAAATATTATTGATGTTATTAACATCTGTGGATGCAGGGAAACAGGTTGGAGGGATCCAACTGGATTCCTCAACATTTTATTTACTGTTTTTATTTGTTGTGATATATGATGTGATATATGACCGGTAATTAATTATGTTATGGTTGAATTACACTGGCCCCATACTTTTGGTATTTAAATACCATAGAAATCTGAGAATGTAGGAAAGAAATTTGAAATTTTAAAAAGAAATTATTTCCAAAAATAGAAATTTGATTTCAAATGGATATAAATTAGAAACTTGTTTAATAAATATATAAAGTAATTAGATTTTTAAATGATGTTATAAATAAAATGAAATATCTATCGTTGGATAATATGAAAATATAAATTCAAGTTAAATTTATATATGCAAAGTGAAAATCGGTATTGACTACGATATTAGAAGTGGGATTTTAACGCAGTAGTTGTAAAGGAGATTCGAGTTGAGAAAAAGAGAATTAAAATGGAAATTTGAATAAGAAGAGAAATAATAAATCGATTTCAAAGGGAAACGATGGGTTTTATTCCAAGTTGGGAATATAAAATAAATTGAGATAAATCCAATGGATTTATAAATAGAAATTCGACTATGTCGAATCTTATATAAATGATTTATGTCCTGAAAGGATATGTAAATTTTATTTAACATAAACTATAATATATTTGGGATACGTTAAGAGGTTAATTCTATGTTTTGCAATAATACATAAAATGGGACTTATATAAATCAAATTAATTAATTTCGAAGTTACAGAATGTATGGCTTATAAACACATTCAAAGGAAAACTTGAATGGTTTAAAATAAACGGATGAGTAATAGTTCTATAAACAGAGTTTATAAATGAAACAGAATATGATGTGGTTTTGAAAAGATACTCAATAACGAGAAGTAGAGCAGTAATGATACTAATGAATAGGTACAAGTTTTATATATATATATATATATATAACCAAACATTTGAAACAAAGATTTTAACGCTGTTGTTATAATAAATGGTTTGTAAATTCTAAATAGCGGTTTTAACGCTGCTGTTATCATAAATGTTTTGTAAATCTAAACAGCGATCTTAACGCTATTGCTATAATAAATATTCTATCATTCTAGATAGCGATTGTAACGCTGTTGTTAAAGGTAATGTTTTATAAATCAAATAATTGGAAACAGTGGTTATAACGCTACCGTTATAATCAAAGTTTTCCATAAAAGGAAGTGTATTCTTAGATTGAATCTAAGAGTCGCGTAAGTAATGTTTTTTTTAAGGTGGTGAGCTTTGACTATTTCAAAGTTGAGAATGTTGTTCAATTAAGGTCTGAGAGGTAATTATACCCCAACTTGATTGACTTCATGATCGATGGAGGAATGGTTAAGGTTCGATAGTAAATCTTGGTTAGCAATATGGTTAGCAAATAAATGATTAGTGGTTGGAGTTATTATAACGATGTTTTATAACATCACGTTAATTTAAAAGAATTTGAAATGTTTTCCTTAATAAAATGAGAGATATTTTCTATGCGTAGAATATGAAATGAATTGGTCATGGAGGAATTAAGGAATGGAATAAGGTATATTTTCTGAATATAGAAAATAAGGAATCATGAATATATAAAAATGTCTTCTAACTAGAATAAGAGATATTTTCTCGAATAAAGAAAGTAGGACATTGAAAATGTTTTACAAGAATCAAGAGAGAAAATCGAGCTTTGAAAAGATAGTAAAGATGGAAATTTGGAGTTGATACTATAATGAGGAATTGATTTAAAAAGGCCAGTCTTGTTGTTGATGGTTGATCGGTATAAATTTCCATTTGGAAATAGGGTCATTGGTTGAATGGATGTTCCCTTGATAGTTAAATCACCAACTATCAAAGTTTTGATTTATTTTATACTTGCGTTGTCAATATGGAGAGATCGGGATCAGATTTAATATCTGAAAACCACTCTGTATTGGTATAAGCGTTACAAATCAACTTATGTTGAATAGATTATGAAGACGGAGTAAATTGCAAGGGCTGTTCTGTTAATCCTAGGTAGAAATTACCTAAGATGGATTAATAGAATGGTGCCTTCGGTTTGTCCAGACCCAGGACAACTTGTAAGGACGAGTGTAAGACAGAGTATTTCCAAAGGGATTACGTACGTTGATTCGTTCAAACGTACGAAGTTGGTGGCAAAGAAGGGAAACTTCTTCTTCCTAACAACCTGAGTATTTTTGTGGGAATCAATTAGTGATTTCCGATGGATCTGATGATGTGGCATTCAAAGTGAATGGTGTCCAGATGTTCTGGAAGGTAATTCAAACCTCAAGCCTCACAACCGGGAATTGACAAAAATGGGGCATGCAGCATGGCTATGTGGGTCGCTCCCATTAGGATGTATAATCACCTATCTAGAGAAATTCCATTTACTTCTTTAATCTATCGATGTTGTCCCTTTCGAGAAATGGTTGCTGATCCCAACCTTTGGTGATATACATTCGATACATTCAAGCGAAATGAGTGGTCGGTCATGTGTAGGCCAGGTTGCAAGACGTTCTTGTTGAACCCCAGTGTATCCCCTCTAGAGTACACTGATCGGAAGGTGGTTCCATACCTTGTCATGTTGGAAATCCAATCTCCAATAAGCACCCTGCGGTTTTTGATTATATATTATATATGGAGTGTGAGATGCAAGCGTTCCACTAAATTATATTTATTTGATTTAAACACTATTATAATATCACCAGATTTTGATATCAAAATGTTTTGGGTTATCGTAAGGTAAAAACCATCCGTGTTTATGTGTGGATCGGTCTTTCGATTTCATTTCTTTCGAAAGGATTTTTGAAAGTTAAACCAATGGTTGGAGTTTACTCACACAAGTCCCATGACTGACCCAGAGTTATTTTGTTTGTTTTTCCTAACTCTTGGGCGCCCAAATTTGTACGGGCAGTCAAGTAGTCGGGATTTTTCAGATTCACTTGGAGGAGCTTGAAGCAGGAGGCTTCACCTGTTAGCTATATACTATCATATTTTCCGCTGTGTACTATGTTGTATCTAGAAACAGGTGTTTATAACTGTTCCAGGAATAAATGTTGTGCTCTGATGATGGCACGTATATACAATTACTGATTTGTATTTCAAAAGTTATGTTATATAATATATTTTATTCGTTCCGCTGTGTGACTTGTGCTCTTCGTTTTCTTCTATTCTAATATTTCTTTCTTTCTATTTCTCATCCTCTAACTTCTTTCTACTAATGACTCATATTTATGTTCAATTTGGGTTGGACGTGTGGTGTTATTAGTCGACTCAAAGAGTATGAAAATTTGGGTCATTACAGTTGGTTTCAGAGCTGAAGGTTGAGTAGTAACCTTGGCTCTGTTGCGTAACTCAATAGAGATGGGGTTAGTAATACCCTAGATTGAGTTTGAGTGTATATTTATGAGCGCGTATTTGTAGATTTGATATAAAATTGTTTTATATTGTGTTGACTGGTTTATATATTCTGGTCGGTACAGGAAGTACTACTGTATCGATAGGTGTTTCTAAACCCTCGAACAAAGCAAATCGATACAGTATTGTTTTAAAATGGGTGAATGCTATAATTTTGCCCAAAAATTTATTTTGATATAAAAGGAAAAAAATTCTGAGATATTATAATATATGGATATAATGATTGTTATTATAATCAAATGAATTATGAAAAATTGAAATGGTTATATAATTTGTATACAGATAATGTATACGAATGAGATAAACCAAGATTTAAGTTCAAACCAAAAATTGGAATTTAAACCCCAGGTATATAGAAAATATTTTCTGAAGTATTTTAAAAGTAATATAATATTAATTTGGAGGATTTTTGAATAGAAATGGTTTTAAATGGATTTTGAAAATGTTTAAGCACTTAAATCGCTTTAGTGACGAGAAAATAATTCTGATAATGGGTCGCGACATTATCGGTATTCATTTTCGAGTTTTTGAGTGATGGATTGCTACCATAGTAATTTGGGAATGAAAAATTTGTTTGAAAACGACATGATGATTAAGAAATTCAAATGTTTTGAATTGAGTTGATTATAAATATGTGTATAAATATGATTTCAAACTAATTTGAAATAAAACCCAGGAATTTGAATTCTGAAATTATTTAACATGTATAAGTTAAATAGATTGAAATGGTAAAATGTATTAAATAAATTAAAATTTAAGTTAAGTTAAATAAATTTGGATTGGATTAGAAATAATTCCGAATGAAATTAAATAAAGAGAAATGTTGAGATTCAGATTATTAATATGAGTTCGACTTATGAATAAGCAAGTTGAATATATATTGGATGTTGTTTGGAATTAAACCTTGATGGAACTGAACTCAAGCAGAATAAGAAGGTTGATTTTTGGAAATAGATTTCAGTTTAGATTAGTGAATAGAAGTGAACTAATCAGAAATTGATGAGAGACTTAAAAACTGGAAGTTGGATTGATTAGAAACCAACTGGGTATGAATATATGTTTAATGAGCAGATATTGAATGGAAGCAAATGCAAGAGATAGAATTATGCCCGACAAAAAGGTACATGTTTACAATATTACTTGGGTTTGATGATTTTATGAGCCTATGGGCAAGCTGCTTGACTTTTTGATTTTCTTTGGATTGGAGAAGGCCTAGAAAGGCGAGTTGTGGTTGTACCGATTTAGCCGTGCAAAGGGGATGCTGGCGAAATTTTTCAAAAATTTAAGAAATAGAAATTTTCAAGAATTTTTTGATAATTCAAAATCGAGTTAATTATAATTGAAATAAGAAAACCAAAACTAGTTTATAAAATTTCAAGTGGAATAATGAAATTGATAAACGGATTCAAAATCAATTGGAATGGGTGTGGATATGTAGAAGAGCATATGGATCAAATCCAAGAAAGTGATGATGGACTATCCCAAAATGGTGGACAGATCACTTGCAAAGAAATATGAATGGGTGAGTATTGGTATGAGGATTTGAAGGTCGGGTAGGATCCGAGTTATGAAAGTATAGAATATAAGATTTCAACCAAATAGGTTGTGCAGAGTTAGAGTTATGACATCTTTACTGCTTAGCAATTTCGAGGACGAAATTATTTTAAGGGGGAAGAAATGTAACGACCCGGGTTTTTAGTCATTGAATTCTAAATATTTAAATTTGTTTTAAATATTTTAATTGAATTATATCTGATAATTTATAATGAATCTATTTAATAAAAACGATATTTTAACGTATAATTTATATATAAATTAAACGAGCTTGAAATAGTCGCGGGAGTTCGTAATTTACGATTTAAACTTCAACTAAATATACAGGATCCAAAATAAGTCGGATTTCTTTGAAACAAGAAACGCTTGGATCTATTTGAATATATTTTTCTAATGTAAGAGAAAAATCGAGTTTTCATATTGTAGATTTTGTTTTATATCCAAATCAAATTTTGAAATAGTCGCTGTAGAATCGTTTATGGACCATAACGGTTTAGTTAATATAACTAGAGATTAGTTACGAATTTGGACAAGGTTTTTTTGAGGCATAGTTATAATTTAATTTTTAAAATTTTACTGTAATTTTTAATTAATTAAATACGCAACTTTTTACTTGGAGTATTTTGCACCTTATATTAATATTTTGGGGTTTCAAAATATAAATTAAACTACCAATATTATTATATTTTTGGGATCGTGGTACCTCGCTAGACGCGTCCGTATTCTTACTTCTGTCTGTAGCGGCTGTGAATAAACGAAAATTGTTTGTAACCGGTACCACATAAATCACAAATACATAAATTAGTATGGTTTGATAACAAAAGGAAAATATATCTTCATTGTACGCTTCGTATGGTATCCCTAGCCAATTTCTCAACAGCAGGCTAAATAATTTATTTTACCACTATGACCTTCTCTACAGTGTGCTCTCTAATTTATAATTTCGTGCGTGCCAAGCCGTTTGATACTGTGTCCTCCAAGCTTTTTATTCCTTGGCTGCCACGGTGCTTCGTTTTATAAATACACCGTTACTCTCCCTTTTGCAAAAAAAAAACAACTTGTATTACATAATTCCCAAATATTCTTCTACGTCTCCCCTCTTTTATTGCTTTCAGTAAATCATGAAAGCAAATTGTCCACTTCAAAAGAAATTTAAAAATTAAATACAATCCCTAATTCCCCAGTCCGCTTCTGAAATCATTGGTTCTCCAGTGAAGCAAACGAAATTAGGTCAGCATGATTTTTCTGGCAAAGTGAATGGGATTTGGGGCTAAGCCGGTGAGCATGGGGATTGCTTGGTGTCGCGGAGGATTTGACTAAGGTGGTGGGTTCTGGTGATGGGTAGGGGCAGTTCTGGGTGAAACATCGTTGGAGGTATGGGTGTTTGAGCCTTTTACAGTCATGTTTCATTTTCTGATGAACCACAGTGTGTTAGAGATTGGTGACATTCCAAAATAGGAGGAAGCATGCCTTTTAGGTTCCGATGTTCTCATAAAAAATGTAAAGTTTTGGGGTTGAAGGGGAAAGTAAGCGGAAGTGTTGTTCTGACTTTTATGTATTCAACTTGGGTTTAGGATTTTTATATAATTTGTTGGAACTTGGATACGATCTCATAATGGAGGCCATCGAGTGACCGTTGTGGTGAACGTTTGGAAGGGGTCTCGTGGGTTCTGGTGCCCGGATTGGCGGTAGCGAGATGGTGAGGTAGTGGTGCACTGTTTGTGTTTTATCAGTGAAAAGACTGAGACTACTTCTAGATAGATGATAACATTTGAATTAGGATTAATAATCAATGGATTTTGGAGCTAATGAAGTTATTAAAGGGGGTTGTTGAGGTTATACTGCTGTGGAGGAGTTAGAATACAAGAGCAGTGATATTGGTGAAGAAGGAAGTAAATAGGAGGGTATACGGGCCTAGTACAGTTTTATTAACGTAATTTATATATTAATTATATAATTATAGGTGTCAGGAATTTCAAATACGTGTGGTAAGAAATGATGATTTATCATGGGTTCGATTATATGGGTTGGGAAAAAGAAGTTGAGATTAGCGTTTCCATTTTGGGAAGAAGACAAGGGGAAAGTCGGGATTTCCTAGGTATAATGATGGGAAATGTTAATGGGAGAGAGGGTTAATTTCATGAACTGGAAGGAAGGGGTAAAGGCTAGAAACTGATTAGTAAATTTATGAGGGAATTAAGTATAACATGGATTATGGACGTTGCATTTCCTAATAGTAAGATATCTAGTGCAACTAAAAATGGAGAAGATGGGTAATCGACCGTGATTTAATTCAAGAAAGATTTGGACGAAAAAGATAACATTGGAATCATAACAACGAGGTCCACTATATGGAACATATGTTGCTGAGAATGGATAGCTGTAATCTTGTGATAAAACCAAACATCTGTTTGATTTTAAAACGAAACAAAAGCAGAATCGTCAACTGCAAACAATGTGAGTAAACTCACTAATTCTACCTCGTTTATATTTTTATATAAACTAGTTTTAAATATATTTATAGTAAATTTTACTATGTGATGTTTGCTTGGTTGAATAGTTGATAAAATTGGTTGATATGATTACGTCGTTGATCGATTATTAGTTCTGATATTCCATATTGATGTGAAAAATATTATTGATGTTATTAACATCTGTGGATGCAGGGAAACAGGTTGGAGGGATCCAACTGGATTCCTCAACATTTTATTTACTGTTTTTATTTGTTGTGATATATGATGTGATATATGACCGGTAGTTAATTATGTTATGGTTGAATTACACTGGCCCCATACTTTTGGTATTTAAATACCGTAGAACATTTGAGAATGTAGGAAAAAAATTTGAAATTTTAAAAAGAAAATTATTTCCAAAAATAGAAATTTGATTTCAAATGGATATAAAATAGAAACTTGTTTAATAAATATATAAAGTAATTAGATTTTTAAATGATGTTATAAATAAAATGAAATATCTATCGTTGGTAAATATGAAAATATAAATTCAAGTTAAATTTATATATCTAAAGTGAAAATCGGTATTGACACCGATATTTTAAGTGAGATTTTAGCGCAGTATTTGTAAAGGAGATTCGAGTTGAGAAAAAGAGAATTCAAATGGAAATTTGAATAAGAAGAGAAATAATAAATCGATTTCAAAGGGAAATGATGGGTTTTATTCCAAGTTGGGAATATAAAATAAATTGAGATAAATCCAATGGATTTATAAATAGAAATTCGGCTATGTCGAATCTTATACAAATGATTTATGTCCTGAAAGGATATGTATATTTTATTTAACATAAACCATAATTTAATTAGGATACGTTAAGAGGTTAATTATATGTTTTGCAATAATACATAAAAAGGGACTTATATAAATCAAATTAAGTTAATTTCGAAGTTACAGAATGTGTGGCTTATAAACACATTCAAAGGAAAACTTGAATGGTTTAAAATAAACGGATGAGTAACAGTTCTATAAACAGAGTTTATAAATGAAACAAAATATGATGTGGTTTTGAAAAGATACTCAATAACGAGAAGTAGAGCAGTAATGATACTTATGAATAGGTACAAGTTATATATATATATATATATATATATATATATATATATAACCAAATATTCGAAACAGCGATTTTAGCGCTGTTGTTATAATAAATGGTTTGTAAATTCTAAATAGCGATTTGAACGCTGTTGTTATCATAAATGTTTTGTAAATCTAAACAGCGATCTTAACGCTATTGCTATAATAAATAATCTATCATTCTAGACAGCGATTGTAAAGCTGTTGTTTTCTAAAGGCAATGTTTTATAAATCAAATAATTGGAAGCAGCGTTTATAACGCTGCCGTTATAATCAATGTTTTCCATTAAAGGAAGTGCATGCTTAGATTGAATCTAAGAGTCACGTAAGTAATGTTTTGTTTAAGGTGGTGAGCTTTGACTATTTCAATGTTGAGAATGTTGTTCAATTAAGGTCTAAGAGGTAATTATACCCCAACTTGATTGACTTCATGATCGATGGAGGAATGGTTAAGGTTCGATAGTAAATCTTGGTTAGCAATATGGTTAGCAAATAAATGATTAGTGGTTGGAGTTATTATAACGATGTTTTATAACATTGCGTTAATTTAAAAGAATTTGAAATGTTTTCCTTTATAAAATGAGAGATATTTTCTATGCGTAGAATATGAAATGAATTGGTCAAGGAGGAATTAAGGAATGGAATAAGGTATATTTTCTGAATATAGAAAATAAGGAATCATGAATATATAGAAATGTCTTCTAACTAGAATAAGAGATATTTTCTCGAATAAAGAAAGTAGGACATTGAAAATGTTTTACAATAATCAGGAGAGAAAATCGAGCTTTGAAAAGATAGGAAAGATAGAAATTTGGAGTTGATAGTATAATAAGGAATTGATTTAAAAGGGCCAGTGTTGTTGTTGATGGTTGATCGGTATAAATTTCCATTTGGAAATAGGGTCGTTGGTTGAATGGATGTTCCCTTAATAGTTAAATCACCAACTATCAAAGTTTTGATTTATTTTATACCTCTGTTGTCAATATGGAGAGACCGTGATCAGATTTAATATTGGAAAACCACTATGTATTGGTATAAGCGTTACAAATCAACTTATGTTGAAGAGATTATGAAGTCGAATTAAAGTGCAAGGGCTGTTCTGTTAATCCTAGGTAGAAATTACCTAAGATGGGTTAATAGAATGGTGACTTCGGTTTGTCCAGACCCAGGACAACTTGTAAGGACGAGTGTCTGACAGAGTATTTCCAAAGGGAATACCTACGTTGATTCCTTCAAACGTACGAAGTTGGTGGCAAAAAGGGAAACTTCTTTAGCCTAACAATCTGGGTATTTTTGTGGGAATCAATTAGTGATTTCCGATGGATCTGATGATGTGGCATTCGAAGTGAATGGTGTTCAGATGTTCTGGAAGATAATTCAAACCTCAAGCCTCACAACCGGGAATTGACAAAAATGGGGCATGCAGCATGGCTATGTGGGTCGCTCCCATTAGGATGTATAATCACCGATCTAGAGAAATTCCATTTACTTCTTTAATCTATCGATGTTGTCCCTTTCGAGAAACGGTTGCTGATCCCAACCGTTGGTGATATACATTCGATATGCTCAAGCGAAATGAGTGGTCGGTCATGTGTGGGCCGGGTTGCAAGACGTTCTTGTTGAACCCCAGTGTATCCCCTCTAGAGTACACTGATCGAAAGTTGGTTCCATACGTTGTCATGTTGGAAATCCAATCTCCAATAAGCGCCCTGCAGTTTTTGATTTTATATTATATATGGAGCGTGAGATGCAAGCGCTCCACTAAATTCTATTTATTTGATTTAAACACTATTATAATATCACCAGATTTTGATATCAAAATGTTTTGGGTTATCGTAAGGTAAAAACCATCCGTGTTTATGTGTGGATCGGTCTTACGATTTCATTTCTTTCGAAAGGATTTTTGAAAGTTAAACCAATGGTTGGAGTTTACTCACACCAGTCCCACGACTGACCCAGAGTTATTTTGTTTGTTTTTCCTAACTCTTGGGTGCCCAAATTTGTACCGGCAGTCAAGTAGTCGGGATTTTTCAGATTCACTTGGAGGAGCTTGAAGCATGAGGCTTCACCTGTTAGCTATATACTATCATAGTTTCCGCTGTGTCCTATGTTGTATCTGGAAACAGTTGTTTATAACTGTTCCAGGAATAAATGTTGTACTCTGGCGATGGTATGTATATACAATTATTGATTTGTATTTCAAAAGTTATGTTATATAATATATTTTATTCATTCCGCTGTGTGACTTGTGCTCTTCATTTTCTTCTATTCTAATATTTCTTTCCTTCTATTTCTCATCCTCTAACTTCTTTCTACTAATGACTCATATTTCTGTGCAATTTGGGTTGGACGTGTGGTGTTATTAGTCGACTCAAAGAGTACGGAAATTCGGGTCATTACAACCTCCCACATTTGGCCTACAACGTGTGGATGCTAGATATGTCGGTCGGGTCCGGGCAGTCTTATTCCATAATTGGGCCTAACCTCATGCCTTAGCCCAATTCGTATTTGTGCACTTAGACCTCTCACATTATGTTAAACATTAGTGGCTGCTGGATATGCCGGTCGGGTCCGGGCAGACTTCCGCCACTAATGCAACCTAACCTCGTGTCGTAAGTGCAGTTACAATTCCTAATTGTAATTACTAAATATTCCATTTTTATCCGAATCTACCTATGTAATTATCGGTAATTATTCCTATGTTTCCCCATTTGAATTATATGTCCAATTCATATAAATATTACACAAATTATGCCAATTATAAATCCCGTTTTCCCCGTTTCCTAACTAACATATTCACACGTATTTTGGCTGAATCTAGGCTATAAAGTAGCCTAGCCATAACAATGAAAAGAGAATGTGACAAAGATCATAGTTTCAATATATCTTGGCATAAACTAGCATGATAACAAAATGAGTGGACATGTAATTACCATCATAACAAGGTGGACATAAAACTGATGAACTTGTGGCAACTACGATGTCAAACCAAGAACAATGAGATCTAAATTAACCCTTTGGGCGTCCAACTATTTAGATCTAGCATAATTAGGGTGACATAGAAACATGTTTAGATCTAAAGATGGTTTCACATGTCAAGTTTACAACATATTTAGATTGATCACAGTATAACAGGTGAAAGGTGATTTACATAAAGAACTAGATCTAGCTAATGTTACAAATGTCCAAATTAATAGATGTTATTCACCACTATATAATTACAATTCAAGATCCACATAGGCAACACAATATAATAACCACAATTGTATTAGATCTAGGGAAATAGATCTATCATGACATAGTATAGGATTTAACACTAGCACAAAATCATACTTTACAACATATCCAATTCATAGTCTTTCACAATTTACTTTTATTTATCTAAACTTAAAAACAACTAGAAACTCACAGCCTTAGGTCTAGAGAATTGAGAAAGAACAGATCTTGAATTTCTGAATTTGATTTGCAAAGTATGTTGTTGTAGAAAACGGTTCAGCTTGCACTCCAGTAGCATACAACCTCCATGATTTCCAATGAAGAAAATAGGAGAATAGGACACATATATAGCTGCCATACCCCCTGAAACTGAGTGCCACGTCAGCCCTAGGGGTGTCTACACCCTTGTGGGTGGGTCGACTCCTAGGTCGACACCCCTCTAGGGGGGTCGACCCTCTAAAGCGGGAATTTTACCGCTCTGACGAATTTTTCGAATTTGAATCTTTTTGGATAAAATTCTGACTCATCTCTGACTCATGCATATACATATAAATTTTCTGCACGTATACAAACTTTAAACCCTCATAACTCCTTCGTACAGTGTCCGATTTACGCAAACCAAATGTTTATCTTGACCAGAATTTCTAGAATGACACAATGGTGGAGTCCATTTCCTCTAGTTTTGAATATTAAATTAATTATTATTTAATTTATTCTCTTTAATGTCATTAAAAATTTGGGGTGTTACATTCTCCCCTACTCAAAGGATTTCGTCCCGAAATCTCTAAGTTGAGAAGAATGCTTATCCTAGCATCCATCATCCATCTACTCATCCACCAACAACTGGCATCCATTGTCCTTAAAGATTTCTAATGCTTATATAAATATATACGAAGGTGTGTGTATATGTCCCAACACTAATGCGAAGATCAGGCGGCCTACTGATTCAGTTGACCTCCTTGATGCAATGTATGTTAGTTCCATGAATCCAACATGTATTCAAATAAACCTATTGTATCATATAAGTTCTATATGTGTGCACACCCATCCATCCAAATGCAACGTCCATATGCTAGTTCATCCATTTCAATCCATTAAAAAAAGCACACACATCCGTATGTAGTATGAAAGTGATTGAGCCGATCTTAGTGCCTTATGTGTGTATATGCGTCCATAGGAAGCCACTAGCAAGCACTTGCATCCATCAAACATAACGTGTTTCAAACACATGTTTACATCCATAGGATTCCTATCTAAAGGTCGAAAATACTATGGATAAGATATACTCTATTGATAGAAACAAGCATTGATAAAATATAGGAAAAAGGAGTTAAGAACATACCCTTGAAAAGAAAAAGTTACGAAGCACGAATCTTGTCTTCGGTCTCCCAAGTCGCATCTTCTGGGTTATCTCCCTATTGGACCTTTAGCAATTTGATCTCCTTATTGTGCAGCTTCTTCACTTATAACCCAAGAAAACGGGTAAAGACTCGTCTAACTTTCGCCTCCCGTTCCACTTCGACTTCTTCCAACATACTCATCTCAACAACTTCTACGGTGTCATGCAGGCTCTTCCACAGATGAGAGACGTGGAAAACGTCATGAACACTAGGTAGATTTTCTGGGAGCTTTACTCGGTAGGCCATTTGGGCAATCCTCTCGGTTATGGGAAATGGTCCCACAAACCTAGGTGCCAACTTCCCTATGATCCGAAGCTAACCACTTTCCTTAAAGATGATACTTTAATAAAAACTAAGTCCCCCACTTCGAACTCGATGGAAGTCCTTCTCTTGTCTGCATAGGACATCTGCCTAACTTAAGCTGTCTTCATCCGCCGCCGAATAAGGTCAATCTTTCGGACGTTTCCCTAGCCATATCTGGTTCAAGTAATAATCTTTCTGTAGATTCCCACCAACAAGTTGGCGATCTACAGGGTCGCCCATACAATGCTACGAAGGGTGTTTTGCCGATGCTAGCTTGATAACTGTTATTATAGGAAAACTCTACTAAAGAAAGATGCTCTTCCTAAGTCTCTCCGGAGTCTAGTATACACAGCCTCAAAAGATCTTCAAGAATCCTGTTCACCCTCTCCATCTGTCCATCGGTCTGAGGATGATAATCGGTGCTCAAACACAACTGTGTACCTAATGCCTCTTGCAAGCTCCTCCAAAATTAGTTGGTAAAGATGGGGTCACGATCGCTCACGATGCTAGAAGGTACTCCATGAAGACGAACTATCTCATGAACATAAATTGCTGCCAACCATGATGCCGTCCTCTTACTCTTAATTGGAATAAAGTGAGCGCTCTTAGTGAGTCTATCCACTACCACCCAAATACTGGTGTTACCTTTCTTCGATTTAGGCAAACCATCTATGAAATCCATAGCGACGCTCTCCCATATCCACTGCGGAACCTCCAACGGATGAAGTAACCCACCAAGCTTTTTTTGCTTAGCTTTTACTTGCTGGCAAACTAAACATTGAGAAACAAATTCGGCCACATCTTTCTTCATCCCAGCCCAAAAAAAACCCTCTTCATGTCCCTGTACATCTTATCACCGCATGGATGAATGGTCATCTTAGAATGGTGGGCTTCTTCTAGGACTGCCTTTATCAAGCTTCTAGTCTGAGGAACATAAAGCCTTCCATCTCGTCGAAACCACCCCTTTTCATCTATGGCATACCTACTGAGGTGACTAGAAGTCTCCCCTCTTCTAAGCTTATCCATGATGTCTAGAATATGTGGGTCACCTTGTTGTGAAGCTCCCATCTGATCTATAAGAGTCGGTCGTATCTCCAAGGATGCAAACAAATCAAGCAAAACCTCGATGGAGGGTCTAAAATCAAAAGCTGATATGAACTCCAAGTTCTTTCTATCCACAAACAGAGGACTTAGGGCCACCCTTTGCCTACTTAGTGCGTCTGCCACTACATTACCCTTGCCAGGGTTATAAGCAATCTCAAAATCATATGAAGCTAAGAACTCAATCTACCGTTGTTGCCTTAAGTTGAGGTCCTTCTGTGAGAATAAATACTTGAGAGATTTATGATCGGTGTATAACTCGAACTTTTCTCCAAATAAATAATGATGCTACGTCTTGAACGCGAATACTATGGCAGCTAGCTCTAGATCATGGGTGGGGTATTTCTTCTCATGAACTCTCAACTGTCTACCACCATAACATATTACTTTTAATTCTTGCATCAGAACTGCACTAAGCCCTGTACCGCATGCATCAGTGTAAACAGTAAACACTTTACTTCCATCAGGCAAGGTCAAGACTGTGGCTGTTGTCAGAGCCGTTTTCAGTGTTAGAAAGCAACGTCACAGTCTATGTCTTATGAGAATGCCAAATTCTTCTTTGTCAACCTGGTGAGAGGGGCTGATATCTTCACGAAGTCCTTAATGAACTTCCTATAATAACCTGCCAACCCAAGAAAGCTTCTCACCTCGGTTGCATTTTTAGGAATCTTCCAATCTTGCACTGCAACCACCTTCGCGGGATCTACAGCTATCCCCTCTTTGGAGACTACATGCCCCAAGAATCTCACCTCCTTTCTCCAAAAATTGCATTTGGAGAACTCTGCCTTTAGTTTATGGTCACGGAGAGTTTTCAAAACATCTCTCAAATGTTGGGCATGCTCTTCTTCACTCTTGGAGAAGATCAAAATATCATCAACAAAGGCTATGACAAATTTGTTTAGAAACTCCCGAAACACCCTACTCACCAAATGAACAAAATAGGCGGGTCCATTTGTCAACCCAAAAGGCATAACTAGCCATTTAAAGAAACCATCCGGAGTTCTGAAAGCAGTCTTATCTATGCTGTCTTCTGCGACCTTCAACCGATGGATCCCCGTAGCCAAGTCCAACTGAGAAAATACCAAGGAACCAACAAGCTGATCAAATAAATCATCAATCCTTGGAAGTGGGTGCCTATTCTTCTTGGTGAGCTTATTCAATTTTCTATAGTCAACGCACAAACGAAGTGAACGATCCGCTTTAGTTGCAAATACTACTGGAGCACCCCATTCAGATATGCTTCGTCTGATAAACCCTTTCTCAAGTAGATCCCCTACTTGCTTACTCAGCTCCCTCCTTTCCTTTGGAGCCATGTGGCGCACTGGTAATGCAACTGGCTTTGCATTGTCCACTAGATATATGCGGAAGTCGATCTCGCGCTTTGGAGGTAAACCCCTTACCTCATCAAAAACTTTGGAATAATCTCGAACCACTAGAACAGATTGCAAATCATCTATGGATGTATCTAGAGACTCTAGGAAGCTACGCATAATAGACCCTTGGGGGTCAGAAGAAACTTCAAGGGTCTTCCAATGACAAGTCAAGAGTCTAACAACCCTCCTCTCACAATCCAGATTGGCCCTATACGTGGTAAGCCAATCCATTCCCAGAATCAACCCATTGCCCATAAACCTGAGCACATACGCGTCGCATTCAAACTCGATGCCTAACACAAATATTTTCAAACCCCGACAAATCATCGATAAATCAGCCGAACCACCAATGCGGTTTGAAACAACTACGGGATATACTACCATACAAGTAATTAAGTGCAAAGATTCAATTATAGAACTTGATATAAACGAGTGTGAAGCGCCAGAATCAAAAAGTTTTCTAACTCAATGGTTTGAAAGAGAAGCTAAACTTTCTACGCAAATTTTTCTACCTCTTTCAGGAGCACTGATCGCGAGAGCGTGAACCTGCCCTCAAAAGTCCCTGCTCTTTGACCTTGTCCCTGCGATCCCTGTTTCTTCGGGCACTCTTTAGAGAAGTGTCTGACCTCTCCGCAATTAAAGCAATTTTCCTTCCTTGTCTTACAATATTTGATCAAGTGACCTTCCTTTCCACAATTGTGACATTTTGTCTTATCCCTGCCTTTGTCATCTTTCCCTCCTTTCTTCTGTTGCTGCTGCTGTTGTTGCTGCCTCTTCTTGGGCCACATCTTCCTATTCTGCGATGTCCCCTCAGTCTTTGCTTCTTTCTTCTCTCCCTTATCCTCCTCATGCATTAGGGCCATATCAACAAGCTTTTCAAAAGTGGCCCCCATTGGAATATGGGACATGGCTAAACCATTCAGAGGCTCATTCAGCCCTTTAGCAAACCGCAGAGCCCTTTAGTGCGGTGTATCCACCAACTCTAATCCGAACCTTTCCAGCTGGTTGAACTAGTTCACATACTCCTTCACCGTCAAATTTCCTTGTTTGAGTGCTAAGAACCTCTTTATCTGCATTCTTCTCTCAGCTTGGGAAAGAAATTTCATTTCGAACCTCTGTCTAAAATCTTCCAAAGTTTCCACCGGACGTCCAGCTTGGGTGACTTCCCATAAAAATGAGGCTTCGTCCTTTAACAGCCAAGCAACTAACTGAATCTTTCTTCGGTCCCCCACTTCAAAGATTACGAATAAGTCCTCGGTCTACTTAAGCCAATTCCGAGCTTCTATGAATGTCTCATTCCCATGGTATGGCTTCCCTCCCATAGCACGGATGTCCTTACAGATCTTGCAAAGTTATCAGCTCTTGGAGGGGAGGAGGAGAAATGACTGGTGCGGCTGAGGGAGGAACATTTCCTTGACCTTCCGCAGGCGCCGTGGCCTCCAAATAACTACGGAACCATCCGGGCATTCTGACGCCCTCTGGGATATTAGGGATGTTTTGTTCCGTAGACATGCTAAAAAAGAGAAAAGGAATAAATTTAGATAAAGGACCGAAGGATACTACATATGGATTTTTGGGGAATGTTTTTCAAAACATTCTCTTTTGAAAATGCTTTCTTTTGAAACCTTTTTGAAAATAATTTTCAAAAACTTTTATCTAATCTGGTAACCTTCAGCTCTGATACCAATGTGATACCCTACGTCCGTTAATGTCACTCATTAAGGGAATGCATTAAGTTTCGTGAAGTGCTATAGGTAAACAGACAAAGAATAATTACAAGACAGATATAAATAAGACAGCAGCGAAAATTTAAATTTTTATTTCAAACATAAACCATAATACCATAGTCAACAATTCCATAAGTCACAAAAACCATTACAATAAAATAACTTTTGTCTTGCACCATCAGAGCACATAAGTAAATAAAAAGCATAATTCCCCAATTAAAGGAGTTAAGCCACAGTAGAGACAAGAACTTGAGCCATACTTCAGAAGTAGCTCCTAGCAAGATGATATCTGAGTCCTAACTAAGCCTGAGTGTTTCCTCCCTGAGAACATGAGGGGGGGGGGGGGGAACGAAAGAAAAAAGGAGAAAAAAAGCATCGTACATAAAGTCTAGCGAGTCTAGTTACTTTTAGCCAGTAAATAAATAAAAGTAACATGATAAGCATATAAAGTGGATAAGGGAGAGGTCACTACATAAATGGCCGGTGTGATAAGGTAAGCAAGATAAGGTGTACTTGCCTCAATAATGATTACTCTGCACTATTACTAGTATAACTAAATGAGACGATCCCTTCCACTATAAGTTGGTAGACTTAGGGCATACATCTGAGTGTACCCTAACCACTACCCTAATCGATCGACTCCCTACACCGTAGATATCCTATGCTGGATCCACAGTAGGAGGTATCACTCCCTAAAGTGGCAACCCTTTATTTCCCAAGATGTGCACAACCATATCTACTAGTGTCACAGTCGTCTTATCCCTTTCTTCCTGGCTCATGCACGCACATGGCCCGGTCAGTTTGCGCTACCCACACCGTCCGTCTCGTTTGGATCTCTTATAATCAATCGGTAAGCGTGCCCTTTCTCCGCCTAGTACGGAGTTCTTTATTTGATACCAAATCCGGGTTACTGACTGAAATGGGTCCCATACAATATGATGCAAGTTTCCCCTTTGTCTTGTATCCTTACTAGGTTTTTCACTGACTATGTATACCCTTAGGTGTCTTTAATTACATAGCCCTATTTCAGTTATGCTTACCCTAGAGGGTGTCTTTAATTACATAACTTTATTATATTTTCCACAGGTTATGTATACCACTAGATGTCTTTAATTACATAACCTTATTGGGTTAAGTTCGCGAGCTTATATGTAAATATTGCCCACTCCCTCTAATTTACTTAACCCACCCACTACCCATCCAATTTTACTTTACCCTAACTTAAGTTCACAATCATACAATCTTTATGGATTAAATTAGGTTAAGTAGTCCAATTCTTTACCATGTCCATTTAGGGTTTATAATGGGCTAGACCTCCCACATTAGGCCTACAACATGTGGATGCTGGATATGCCGGTCGGGTCCGGGCAGTTTTATTCCACAATTGGGCCTAACCTCGGGTCTTAGCCTGATTCGTATTTGTGCACTTATACCTCTCACATTAGGTTCAACATTAGTGGCTGCTGGATATACTGGTCGGGTCCGGGCAGACTTCCGCCACTAATGCAACCTAACCTCATGTCATAAGTGCAATTACGATTCCTAATTGTAATTACTAAATATTCCATTTTTTCCGAATCTACCTATGTAATTATATGTAATTATTTCTATGTTTCCCCATTTGAATTATATGTCCAATTCATATAAATATTACATAAATTATGCCAATTATAAATCCCCTTTTCCTCGTTTCCTAACTAACGTATTCGCACGTATTTTGGCGGCATCTAGCTATAAAGTAGCCTAGCCATAACAATGAAAAGGGAATGTGACAAATATGATAGTTTCAACATATCTTGGCATAAACATAAACTAGCATGATAACAAGGTGAGCAGACATGTAATTACCATCATAACAAGGTGGACATAAAACTAATTAACTTGTGGCAACTACGATATCCAAACAAGCATAATGAGATCTAAATTAACCCTTTAGGTGTCCAACTATTTAGATCTAGCATAATTAGGGTGACATAACAACATGTTAGATCTAAAGATGGCTTCACATGTCAAGTTTACAACATATTTAGATTGGTCACAATATAACAGGTGAAAGGTGATTTACATAAAGAACTAGATCTCGCCGATGTTACAACTGTCCAAATTAATAGATGTATATTCACCACTATATAACTACAAGTCAAGATCCACATAGGCAACACAATAAAATAACCACAATTGTATTAGATCTCGGGAAATAGATCTATCATGACATAGAATAGGATTTAACACTAGCACATAATCATACTTTACAACATATCCAATTCACAGTCTTTCACAATTTACTTTTATTTATCTAAACCTTAAAACAACTAGAAACCCACAGCGTTAGGTTTAGAGAATTGAGAAAGAACGGATCTTCAGTTTCTGAATTTGATTTGCAAAGTATGTTGTTGTAGAAAATGGTTCAGTTCGCACTCCAGCAGCATATGACCTCCATGATTTCCAATGAAGAAAATAGGAGAATATGACACATATATATTGCTGCCAGACCCCCTGAAACTGAGTGCCACATCAGCCCTAGGGGTGTCGGTACCCCTGTAGGTGGGTCGACCCATACGTCGACACCCTTTAAGGGGGGTCGACATCCCTCTAGGGGGGTCGACCCCCTAAAGCGGGAATTTTGCCGCTCTGACGAATTTTTCAAATTTAAATCTTTCTGGCTAAAATTCTGACTCATCTCTGACTCATTCATATATATATAATTTTTCTACGCATATACAAACTTAAAACCCTCATAACTCCTTCATACAGTGTCCGTTTTATGCAAAACAAATGTCTATCTTGACCAGAATTTCGAGACAGACGCAATGGTGTAGTCCGTTTCCTCTAATTCTGAATATTAAATTAATTATTATTTAATTTATTCTATTTAATATTGTTAAAAATTCGGGGTGTTACACACAATATCCAATTTAATTCAACTATAATGTATATTTCAAAATAATGGATTTTAACCTAAGTTCAAATCTTTAATTCAATTATTTCAATAAAATTTTTTTTGATATCATGGCGAACCTTAATATCACAGTATACATTGATACTCACTTAAGTAAACCCCACGCCGTGTGTCTACCCCGCTTTTATTTAGTCTTCGCACATGGATGCGTAACGTCCTAGCCCCCTAAGTGGTTCATAGCGGGATTCGAACCTGCCCGCACACAGTGCTTAGATCCCCATCTCCCAACTCCTGAACCACCCGAGCTACGAACGACGGGTGGTAATTTTCTTTTAAAATATAATAATCAATATTTCAGTAAATCCCAGTTCTAGATTTTAAAACAATTTAATTTATACTTCGATTAAATTCACATTAAATTCAAATCAAACATCGAGCTTTACAAAATCTCGTTAAAATAAATGTCCAAGATAATGAAATTAAATTCAAAATCATTAGTAATATTAATAAACCTTGGTTTAACGTCGTTATACTCAAAATATTTGAATTCTCAATTTTAATCGATTATATATTTCAACTTCAAAATTTAAGTTTTATTTAGATAAATTAATTAAATCCCTTTTTTTTTTTGATAAATTAACATTTAATTCACAAAGTATCATTTTTATAACATATCGAGTCAAGCGATAAAATAGTCTTTAAAACAATTTCTATCTAAAATTTAAATCATTCATTATTAGTTTTCATAAACAATTTCAATTTTATAAAACAATTTAATTTTGACCAAGCGGTGTTTATTATTTAAAATTTCTACCCACACCAAGTGGGTATTTATAATTAGAATATGGGTATATATCATTTCATCCCTTTTCAATATCATAGTGAATATGTCTAAACATGTCTGATACTAGCAGAGAAATTACAACAACCATAATGGTCATTAATATCATACATAACGTAACTAAATGTCAACAATATGAGTGTAATATCATATGATTGATGTTAACTCTTTGCACGTATTCCCATATTGATTTCAAATCATATACTATGCATGCATAATGTGCCAACATGTGGACAAATACTGCAATCAAATCATATATAACCAAAACAATTCATGTGTCCATTTATATTCAAACAACTTATATATACGACAAATGAAAACTTATTCATTTTCATGAAAAATAATAGTTAGCATGAGAGAGTAAACACTCACATTGGCAACGATCCAAACTCGATGCAATCCCAACCTCACATGTATGCACACGACATAACACGTGCACGGACGTACAGATACATGAATACACATGCGGATTTGTACACAGGAACTACAATAACTCCAAGGGGTTGAGACTATGAAAGAGAGCACTACAATGGCATTACGATGAAGGATGTAGTGTCGACTAGTGTGTAGAGTGAAGTTGTGGTAGTTGGCTTCAGTCTGGCACATGGAGTCAGAGTTTGGTAATGTATAGGAGGGGGCAAGTGCGGTACAGAGGAAGCAGTGTTGAGTGGGCGAAGATGCAACATTTCAATTGGCCAGAGTTTTGAATGATGATGAAGGGGGGTTGTTGGTGAGGGATGGAGTTCTGGCACATTGGATGTGGAGTGTAGCGAGGAAGCTCTAACGACTGGGGCTGGTGCTGTGTCGGATTGAAGTTTGGTGGGTTTTTTGGATTGGAGGTGAACAATGCCGGGAGGCAATGGGTCAGGTCTGACACATCGATGCGTTAATGTAGCAAGAAGTAGGTTAGGTGTAACGACCCGGGGAAAAGGTCGACGCTCGAGTTCTCAACAATAATACATAAACCCGTATTACTTGCCAAAAACCCAAGTATCGAACCCCCAGATTGTCATGAGAAAGAAATTAGTGGGTGAGAATAGAAAGGAAGAAATATTAGAATAGAAGAAAGAAGAAGAAACACCACATCAAAATCTTACAGCGGAACGAATAAAATATAAATATAACAAATCCCTTATACAAAGAAACTGTATATACGTACCAATCATCAGAGTACAACATATATCAGCCACAGCGGAAACAACTTTATATAACTAGCGGTGAAGCCTCCTGCTTCTAGCTCCTGAAAATCCAAGCGAAACCTAACCTGGAACATACTCGGTCTGACCCGAGCACATTTGATTTAAAACAAAATACACCGGGTCAGTTTGGAATACTATCAGTGATAAATTCACAGCACACACAACTTGTTTAACTTTGGAAAATCCTTTCCGAAATCAAAAGGTAATAGTAAGACCAACCCACACATAAACAAGGACGGTTTTTACCTTACTATAACCCAAAATGGTTTTTGAAATCATAGCTTGATCTGATATTATCATAATGTCTAAATACAAATAAATATCAATCTAGAGGAACGCTTGCATCTCACGCTCCCCATATATAGTATACAATCGAAAACCGCGGGCACTTATTGGATATTGGATTCCAACCTTGATAAGGTATGGGACCACCTTCCGCACGTGTATCTCTAGAGGCGAATACACTGGGTTCAACAAGAACGTCTTGCAACCTGGCCCTCACATGACAGACCACTCATTTCGCTTGAGTGTATCGAATGTATATCACCGACGGTTGGGATCAGCAACCGCCTCCCGAAAAGTGTAACACCCCGAATTTTAGTTAATACTAAAATTCACTAATAACAGGATAAATAATCTCAGATGTGGGAATTGGGGGTAACGGGCTGCGTTATTGCGTTCGTCTCGGAAAAACACGCGAAATAGAGTCCGAGTTTTCGAGAATCGGAGTCCGTATGGCCCGGTTATGGCCCGATGAAGTTTGCAGAAAAGTTAAAGCTAAAAACAGATTTAGAAATTTAAATTCAGATTTCAAATTAGAACCAGCGGGGCCAGGCGGGAAAATTCCCGCCTTGACCATGTCGACAGGGCTGTCGACAGGGGGAGTCGACTTGCCTGTCGACTTGCCTGTCGACACGGCGTGTCGAGCCAGAAGGTTGGGTGCACCAGATTTGGTTTTCTGGCTAGGGCTGGGCTGGGTTCTAGAGATTTCCTAAATCTAACGGACCTAATCTAATCTAGGGTTAATCTAAGGGCCTAAAACACTCACCTAATCTATAAATACACCCTAAACCTACCCTAATCCATACTAAAAATAGAAATGATGGCCTCATGCCGCCAAAATCAAACTTGAGAGAGCCTCCACTAATTTATGAAGGAAGTTGCAAGCTAATCAACCTCTAATCATTATCTTCTTCATATTTAGCAACTAATTCCACTTCATAAGTTTGCTAATCTTGGGTTTGGTGAGTTTCTATCACTTTAACATCAATTGTTAAAGTAAGTAGATTGGGTATAATGAGACTTATGGTCTTAAATGCGGATTAGTGAGTTTGAATCATTTGTAATGATATGCTACTCTATGTTTTCCTATGTTTATGCATAATTAATAAGTGGGTTTATGCATGTTTGATAAGTTGGTTTATGCATGCTTAATAAGTTGGTTTATGCATGTTTAACAAGTGGGTTTATGCATATTTAATAAGTGGATTTATGCATGTTTAACAAAGTGAGTTATGCAAGTTCATATGCAAGTTATGTATATGCTTAAATGCAAGTTTAACATGATATGCAAGTTATGCATGCTTATGCAAGTATGTGAATGCTTATGCAAGTATATGAATGCTTATGCAAGTATGTGAATGCTTATGCAAGTATGTGAATGCTTATGCAAGTTATGTGTATGCTTAAATGCATGTTTAACATGTTATGCAAGTTATGAGAATGCTTATATGCAAGTTCAACATGTTATGCAAGATATGTGTATGATAATATGCAAGTTTGGGTTAAATGTAGTTGGGTTAATATATGCTCATATATGCAAGTTGACATCCTCTTAACCCATGACAAAGTTATATGCTAAACCCATGATATTTGTGATGGATCTTCCCCTTTGCTATGTCATGAAATGAGAACGATTTACGTGGGGAACGATGGGGTTGGTAAATATGTTAATAAAAGTATGATTGGGTATGATTAAGCATACCATAAAAATAAATTAACATAAGTGGGAATTTACCTATTGAGTTAGGTCTACCCCATGGGAATTTACCTATTGAGTTAGGTCTACCCATGTTATGAAAAACTTGATATTAATTAGGGATAATTAATATGGGGGTGATTAATTAGGTGTAATTAATCGACTAAGACACGAGGTTGGACTCATTTGTAGTGTAAAACTGCCCGGACCCAACCGACTTAACCAGTTGCTACAAATGTCAGCCCAATGTGAGAGGTCTTAGCCATAAATTAAATACGTGATTAAAGTAAAGACACGAGGTTAGACTCTGTTATGACGTAAGACTGCCCGGACCCTACCGGCTTAACCAGGCGGTCATAACAGCCAGTCTAATGTGGGAGGTCTTTATGGGAGATCACGGTCTTAATTAATTAAGAAACACTTAACCATATTAGCATGTAGTGGGACATGAGGGGTTAAGTGGGTGCCTTGGGTGGCATGTGGAAAATTAGTGGTTGCCTTGGGTGGCATGTGGAATCTAGTGGGTTGCCTTGGGTGGCAATAGAAAATACGATTAGAATACTTAACCAAGTGGAAACATGTAATTAAACATGATTAAAGGGTTAAGTGGGATACACTAAATAAGTGACAAGCTTAGGTGGGTAGCTTGTGGGGGCCCATTTCAACCAATATCCCAAACGTATCTTTGTGGGCTCGACCCATGTCGAGTGACGGGACACGCATATTGGGCTTGACTATAAGAGGCCAAAACGGGTTAGCGGTGGCAACGCAAGTCCAACGGGTTTCATATGAGTGTGTGGGCCCGGGCTGGTAGATAAGCCGTTGTTGCATCGTCTAGATATAAAGCCGTGCACCGTTGATATTATCAGGTGGCCACTTTGGGGAATGATACAACCCATTGTGGGACCAGCACGGGTATCTACGGTAGGGAGCCGATCGATGGGGAGTAGTGGGTACACCTAATAAAGATAGGGGCAGACGGCACCTATGTAGGGGTACACGAAACTACTGGGTAAAATTACTAAGTACACCTAGTGGAGATAGGGGCAGACGGCACCTATGTAGTGGGCTAGGGGTACACGAGACTATTGGGGAAATTTTCTAAGTCCTTGGGAGGGATCAACCTTTAAGTAGGAATGACTGGTGTGGTGCAGTTAGTAACTATCCTTGGGTGGGTAGATGCGTCTTTACGGTTATCTTAGTTTATCCTAAGTCTACCAAGCTGCTTAGTGTAGCCATTCATCCCCAGATATTACCGTAGGTCAAGTTTATGTCTTCTTTGGTTACTTTAATGATTGTATTGTTAAAGTTATAGGACTCGCTCAGACTTATGTCTGACCCCGTTGTTTTATCTTTTTTCCCAACCCTCAGGTCCTACGGTGGATCCTAGCAGTAGTGGAGCTTGATCGGATTGCTGTTCCAGTCTTTAGGAGCTTGGATAGATGTAAAGCTCCAGTTACCCAGTTATCTTTTCTTTTGTTCTGGCTATTGTATGAGAGAATGGGATTATGTACTTCTTTATTTTGATGGATATTGTACTTGACTTTTATCGTGGTTTTATGATGTAACCAGACATGTTTATTTCCGCTGTTATGAGATGATGTTTTAAATTTCAAGTACTATTTATATCTGTCTTGTTGTAATTTTTCTGTTCTATATTCACTAAAATAGTCCACCGATGCTATGGCATTTCCTTAGTGAGTGACCATAGCGGGCGTGGGGTGTTACACGTGGTATCAAAGCAAAGGTTACCGGAACAGATAAAATTTTTAGAAAACTATTTTTATAAAAACATTTTTGGAAGAGATATTTTCAAAAACATGTCTTTAAAGAGAAAAGTTTTTGAAAGAAAAGCATAATCCCCAATAGCCATATCTATATCCTTCGAATCCTCCGTTTTGAATCTTTCCTTTTTCGTTTCAGCATGGCCGAGAATCTTAACTTTCCGGAGGGTGTGACGGTACCAGTATGGTATAGGAGATTGATGGAGGCCAGGGCCACCACTGCGGGTCCAGCAAATGTTCCTCCACCAACCGTAGCACCCGATCTTCCTCCTCCCCCTCCTCCTCGCACGGATACTTTTGCTAAGACTTGCAAGGAATTCAAAGCTATGGGAGGGAAACCTTTTCAAGGATCTGAAACTTTTGTGGAGGCTAGAGATTGGCTTAAGGAGGTGGAAGAGTTGATAGATATCTTTGAGATGGAAGAAGGGAAGAAAGTCAAGTTGGCTGCTTGGTTAATGAAGGGAGAGGCCTCATTCTGGTGGGAGGTCACTAATGGAGAACGCCCCGTTGACTCTTGGGCGGATTTTAGGCAAAGATTTGTGGCAAAGTTTCTCTCAAGGGCGGAGGAAAACTTGTATATGGAAAGATTCTTGACTCTAAAGCAAGGAAATCTCTCGGTGAAGGAGTATGTTAACAAGTTTAATCAATTGGCAAGGTTTGGCCTAGATATGGTGAATACACCGGAGAAGAAGGCTTTGAGGTTCGTGAAAGGCTTGAATGAACCGATGCATGGGTTGGCTATGACTCATATCCCTATGGGGGCCACCTTTGAGAAGTTAGTTGACATGGCACTCATGCATGAAGAAGAGAAGGGTCCCAATGCTAATAAGGCACCCGAGAAGAAGGGAGATCAAAAGAGACCTCAGCAACAACAACAAAACAAAGGTGGGAAAGGCAACGGTGGCAAGGACAAGAAGAAGAAGTGTTTCAATTGTGGGACACCTGGCCACCTAAGCAAGGACTGTCGCAAGAAGAAGAAGACTGGCTGCTTCCACTGTGGTGAAGCAGGGCATTTAGTGAAGGATTGCCCTAAGAAAGGGCAAAGGACGGGGTCTACCTCAGGCGGACAGGTGCAAGCTCTTATGGCACCGGGTCAGGCTAGGGGGCAAGTACAGGCTCTCGCGGTTCCACCGATTCAGGAGAGAGGTAGAACTATTTCCGTTGAAAGTCTGGTTTTTCTATTTGATCATCCTGTCCGTACATTGTTTGATTCTGGCGCATCGCATTCGTTTATCTCATCATCATTAGTTGAGTCACTGCACTTAGACACCAGTCTGGTAGATGATCCCTTGGTTGTTTCAAACCCAATTGGGGGCTCCGCTTATTTGTCCATGATATGTTTAGGTTTGAAGATTTCTATACTTAGCATTGAGTTTAGATGTGATGCTTTTGTGTTGGGCTTCACGGGCTATGGGTTGATTTTGGGCATGGACTGGTTATCCAGTAATGGTGCCGTTCTTGATTGTGAAAGGAGAGTTGTTAGGCTCATGACCCGCTTGGGTAACACTCTCGAGATTTCTTGTAATCCCATGGACTCTGTTATGCTAAGTTATCTTGAATCGCTTGACGCTTCGGTCGAGAGTTTGCAATCTGTTAGAGTGGTCCGGGAATATCCGGATGTGTTCGAGGAGGTGAAGGGCTTACCTCCGAAGCGGGAGATTGACTTCCGAATATATTTGGTGGATAATGCTAAACCTGTATCTTTACTAGTGCGCCACATGGCTCCTCGTGAGAGGAGGGAACTCCATAAGCAAGTAGGGGAGTTGCTGAGAAGGGGTTCATAAGACGAAGTATATCGGAGTGGGGTGCTCCAGTAGTATTTGCTACAAAGGCGGATGGGTCCCTCAGACTTTGTGTAGACTATAGAGAACTCAACAAGCTCACAAAGAAGAATAGACACCCATTGCCGAGGATTGATGATCTTTTCGATCAGTTGGTTGGCGCTTCAGTATTTTCTCAGTTGGACTTAGCCACGGGGTTTCATCAATTGAGGGTGGCTGAGGATAGCATAGACAAGACTGCCTTTAGGACTCCGTATGGTTTCTATGAGTGGCTGGTGATGCCATTTGGGTTGACGAATGCCCCTGCATATTTTGTTGATTTGATGAGTAGGGTGTTCAGGGAGTTCCTTAATAAATTTGTGGTGGTCTTTGTGGATGATATCTTAGTATTTTCTAAGAGTGAAGAAGAGCATGCCCTACATCTTGGGGAAGTGTTGAAGACTCTTCGAGCACATAGCCTTAAGGCTAAATTCTCTAAATGTCACTTCTGGAGGAAGGAAGTACGGTTCTTGGGGCACGTGGTCTCCAAGGAAGGGATAGCTGTGGATCCCGCGAAGGTAGTATCAATTCAGGATTGGAAGGTTCCGAAGAATGCTACCGAAGTAAGAAGTTTCTTGGGGTTGGCGGGTTATTATAGGAAGTTTATCAAAGACTTCGCGAAGATATCAGCCCCATTAACCCGCTTAACGAAGAAGAATCTTGTTTTCGCATGGGACGTAGATTGTGATGATGCGTTCCGACAGTTAAAGAGAGCTTTAACCACCGCTCCAGTTTTAGTGTTGCCAGATGGGAGCAAGCCATTTGTTGTCTATACCGATGCCTGTGGGACAGGACTTGGCGCAGTCTTAATGCAAGAGGGAAGGGTAATAGCCTATGGTGGAAGGCAGTTGAGGGCACATGAGAAAAATATCCCTACCCATGATTTAGAGTTGGCCGCTATTGTTTTTGCGCTTAAGATTTGGCGCCATTATCTTCTTGGTGAGAGATTCGAGTTGTTCACTGACCATAAATCATTGAAGTACTTGTTTTCTCAGAAGGATTTGAATCTGAGACAGCAAAGGTGGATGGAGTTCTTAGCATCCTATGATTTCGAGATAGCGTATACCCCTGGCAAGGGTAACGTGGTGGCGGACGCCTTGAGTAGGAAGAGGTTGTCCTTGAGTCCATTGTTCATGGAACGACGAAGCTTGGAATTTATCTCGATGTTTGATTTCAGACCTTCCGTTGATTATGTACCCGGTTTGCTAGCATCCTTGGAGGTTAGACCTACTCTTTTGGGGCGGATTGGAGAAGCACAGAGGGATGACCCACAGTTGGTTGAGTTGGTGGAGAAGCTCATAAGGGGGGAATCGTCCAGCCATTTGAGTAGGTACACCCTAGACGATAGGGGGTGCTTGCGTAGAGACGGTAGACTTTGTGTACCGCAAGACGAGGGTTTGAGGAAGGCTATTCTTGATGATGCACACCGTTCTAGGATGACTATTCATCCCGGTGGGGACAAGATGTACCAAGACATGAAGAGGGTTTTCTTCTGGGCCGGTATGAAGAAAGATGTGGCCGAGTATGTCACTCGATGCTTGGTGTGCCAACAAGTGAAGGCGGAGCAAAAGAAACCTGGTGGGTTGCTTCACCCATTGGAAGTTCCGCAATGGAAGTGGGATAGCGTCTCGATGGATTTTATTGATGGGTTACCCAGGTCAAGAAAGGGTAATACAGGAATTTGGGTGGTGGTAGACAGACTTACTAAGAGCGCCCATTTCATACCTGTGAAAAGCAAGAGGACCGCTCCATGGCTAGCTTCAGTATATCTTCGAGAGATAGTTCGATTGCATGGGGTACCCTCTAGCATAGTGAGTGATCGAGATCCTATCTTCACTAGCGAGTTCTGGAAAAGTTTGCAAGAAGCAGTGGGGACTCAATTGTGTCTGAGCACCGCATATCATCCTCAGACGGATGGCCAGACTGAGAGGGTGAACCGTGTTCTAGAAGACCTTTTGAGGCTTTGTATCTTAGATTTTGGAGGTACATGGGAAGAGCATCTTCCATTGGTGGAGTTCGCATATAATAACAGCTTTCAGTCCAGTATTGGTATGGCTCCTTTCGAAGCTCTCTATGGAAGGCCTTGTCGATCACCTACATGTTGGTGGGAATCTACAGATAAGATCTTACTTGGGCCTGATATGGTTAGGGAGGCTTCTGAGAAGATTGACTTGATTCGAAGAAGGATGAAAGCAGCGCAGGATAGGCAAAAATCTTATGCGGACAAGAGAAGGACGGATCTTGAGTTTGAGGTTGGGGATATGGTTTTTGTTAAGGTATCTCTGTTGAGAAATGTTGTTCGCTTTGGATCCGTAGGGAAGTTAGCACCGAGGTTTGTTGGGTCGTTTCCTATTAAGGAAAGGATTGGACGGATGGCATATAGGGTGGAGTTACCCGACAGACTTGGTGGTGTTCATGATGTATTCCATGTGTCCCATCTGAGGAAATGCTTACATGAGACCGCAGAGGTGGTAGAGCCGAGCTTGCTTAGAGATGTAGAGGTAGAGCGTGATGCGACTATTCGACGAGCTCCTACTCGCATCCTTGGGTCAGAGACTAGGAAATTGAGGAACAGAGAGGTTCAGCTAGTTAAAGTGCAATGGGGAGATGACGAAAGCAATGCTACTTGGGAGACGGAAGCGAAGATGCGTTCATTGTACCCATTTCTTTTTGAGGGTATGTCTTTACTTTCTCCTCTATCGTTGTCTAGTACTTATCTTATCTTTAGTATATCCTCTCGATAGTACTGTTTGACCTTTAGATAGGGTAAACCTATGGTTGAAACATGTGTTTGAGACATGTTATGGTTGATGGATGCAAGTGGATGCAAGTGTTTGCTAGTGGTTGCTCGTGCACATACACACACTCTAGGCACTAGATCGGCTCAGTCACTTCATATTGCATATTGCATAAAATTGTGTGTAGGAGGCTATATTTATGGATGTATAATGATTGTGTTATCATATGGATGATGCATTTTGGTGAATGATTGTGCACTCATGTAGATATTGTATGTGTCGATAGGGTTCTTTCGCATACATAATGGATGCATGGCACTACCATGGTTTGCATATGTCCATACATTAGATAGGGAACATATACACACACTTTTTGCATATGCTCATACATCATTAGAAATTGTTTAAGGACAATGGATGCCCGTGTTTGATGGATTGAGTAGATGGTTGTTTGGATGGTAGGATATGCATTTTCCTTAGCTTAGAGATTTCGGGGACGAAATCCTTTAAGGAGGGGAGAATGTAACACCCCGAATTTTAGTTAATACTAAAATTCACTAATTACAGGATAAATAATCTCAGATGTGGGAATTGGGGGTAACTGGCTGCGTTATTGCGTTCGTCTCGGAAAAACACGCGAAATAGAGTCCGAGTTTTCGAGAATCGGAGTCCGTATGGCCCGGTTATGGCCCGATGAAGTTTGCAGAAAAGTTAAAGCTAAAAACAGATTTAGAAATTTAAATTCAGATTTCAAATTAGAACCAGCGGGGCCAGGCGGGAAAATTCCCGCCTTGACCATGTCGACAGGGCTGTCGACAGGGGGAGTCGACTTGCCTGTCGACTTGCCTGTCGACACGGCGTGTCGAGCCAGAAGGTTGGGTGCACCAGATTTGGTTTTCTGGCTAGGGCTGGGCTGGGTTCTAGAGATTTCCTAAATCTAACGGACCTAATCTAATCTAGGGTTAATCTAAGGGCCTAAAACACTCACCTAATCTATAAATACACCCTAAACCTACCCTAATCCATACTAAAAATAGAAATGATGGCCTCATGCCGCCAAAATCAAACTTGAGAGAGCCTCCACTAATTTATGAAGGAAGTTGCAAGCTAATCAACCTCTAATCATTATCTTCTTCATATTTAGCAACTAATTCCACTTCATAAGTTTGCTAATCTTGGGTTTGGTGAGTTTCTATCACTTTAACATCAATTGTTAAAGTAAGTAGATTGGGTATAATGAGACTTATGGTCTTAAATGCGGATTAGTGAGTTTGAATCATTTGTAATGATATGCTACTCTATGTTTTCCTATGTTTATGCATAATTAATAAGTGGGTTTATGCATGTTTGATAAGTTGGTTTATGCATGCTTAATAAGTTGGTTTATGCATGTTTAACAAGTGGGTTTATGCATATTTAATAAGTGGATTTATGCATGTTTAACAAAGTGAGTTATGCAAGTTCATATGCAAGTTATGTATATGCTTAAATGCAAGTTTAACATGATATGCAAGTTATGCATGCTTATGCAAGTATGTGAATGCTTATGCAAGTATATGAATGCTTATGCAAGTATGTGAATGCTTATGCAAGTATGTGAATGCTTATGCAAGTTATGTGTATGCTTAAATGCATGTTTAACATGTTATGCAAGTTATGAGAATGCTTATATGCAAGTTCAACATGTTATGCAAGATATGTGTATGATAATATGCAAGTTTGGGTTAAATGTATTTGGGTTAATATATGCTCATATATGCAAGTTGACATCCTCTTAACCCATGACAAAGTTATATGCTAAACCCATGATATTTGTGATGGATCTTCCCCTTTGCTATGTCATGAAATGAGAACGATTTACGTGGGGAACGATGGGGTTGGTAAATATGTTAATAAAAGTATGATTGGGTATGATTAAGCATACCATAAAAATAAATTAACATAAGTGGGAATTTACCTATTGAGTTAGGTCTACCCCATGGGAATTTACCTATTGAGTTAGGTCTACCCATGTTATGAAAAACTTGATATTAATTAGGGATAATTAATATGGGGGTGATTAATTAGGTGTAATTAATCGACTAAGACACGAGGTTGGACTCATTTGTAGTGTAAAACTGCCCGGACCCAACCGGCTTAACCAGTTGCTACAAATGTCAGCCCAATGTGAGAGGTCTTAGCCATAAATTAAATACGTGATTAAAGTAAAGACACGAGGTTAGACTCTGTTATGACGTAAGACTGCCCGGACCCTACCGGCTTAACCAGGCGGTCATAACAGCCAGTCTAATGTGGGAGGTCTTTATGGGAGATCACGGTCTTAATTAATTAAGAAACACTTAACCATATTAGCATGTAGTGGGACATGAGGGGTTAAGTGGGTGCCTTGGGTGGCATGTGGAAAATTAGCGGTTGCCTTGGGTGGCATGTGGAATCTAGTGGGTTGCCTTGGGTGGCAATAGAAAATACGATTAGAATACTTAACCAAGTGGAAACATGTAATTAAACATGATTAAAGGGTTAAGTGGGATACACTAGATAAGTGACAAGCTTAGGTGGGTAGCTTGTGGGGGCCTATTTCAACCAATATCCCAAACGTATCTTTGTGGGCTCGACCCATGTCGAGTGACGGGACACGCATATTGGGCTTGACTATAAGAGGCCAAAACGGGTTAGCGGTGGCAACGCAAGTCCAACGGGTTTCATATGCGTGTGTGGGCCCGGGCTGGTAGATAAGCCGTTGTTGCATCGTGTAGATATAAAGCCGTGCACCGTTGATATTATCAGGTGGCCACTTTGGGGAATGATACAACCCATTGTGGGACCAGCACGGGTATCTACGGTAGGGAGCCGATCGATGGGGAGTAGTGGGTACACCTAATAAAGATAGGGGCAGACGGCACCTATGTAGGGGTACACGAAACTACTGGGTAAAATTACTAAGTACACCTAGTGGAGATAGGGGCAGACGGCACCTATGTAGTGGGCTAGGGGTACACGAGACTATTGGGGAAATTTTCTAAGTCCTTGGGAGGGATCAACCTTTAAGTAGGAATGACTGGTGTGGTGCAGTTAGTAACTATCCTTGGGTGGGTAGATGCGTCTTTACGGTTATCTTAGTTTATCCTAAGTCTACCAAGCTGCTTTGTGTAGCCATTCATCCCCAGATATTACCATAGGTCAAGTTTATGTCTTCTCTGGTTACTTTAATGATTGTATTGTTAAAGTTATAGGACTCGCCCAGACTTATGTCTGACCCCGTTGTTTTATCTTTTTTCCCAACCCTCAGGTCCTACGGTGGATCCTAGCAGTAGTGGAGCTTGATCGGATTGCTGTTCCAGTCTTTAGGAGCTTGGATAGATGTAAAGCTCCAGTTACCTAGTTATCTTTTCTTTTGTTCTGGCTATTGTATGAGAGAATGGGATTATGTACTTCTTTATTTTGATGGATATTGTACTTGACTTTTATCGTGGTTTTATGATGTAACCAGACATGTTTATTTCCGCTGTTATGAGATGATGTTTTAAATTTCAAGTACTATTTATATCTGTCTTGTTGTAATTTTTCTGTTCTATATTCACTAAAATACTCCACCGATGCTATGGCATTCCCTTAGTGAGTGACCATAGCGGGCGTGGGGTGTTACAAAAAGGGACAACATCGAATATAGATTAAAGAAGCAAATGGAATTTCTCTAGATAGGTGATCATACATCCTAATGGGAGCGACCCACATAGCCATGCTGCCTGCCCGATTTTTGTCATTTCCCGATTGATGAGGCTTGAGGCTAGAATTTACTTCAAAACATCTGGCCACCATTAACTTTGAATGCCACATCGTCAGATCCGCCAGATCACATTTGATTGACGTTCACAAAGATACTCTAGTTAACTGGCTAGAGAATAACCATTTCTCCGCCATCAACTATGGTACGTTTGGAGAAATCAACGCGTGCAATTCCTTTGGAAATACTCTGTCTGACATTCGTCCATACAAGTCATCCAGGAACAGGATGAACCGAAGGTACTCTCCTACTGCATCTCATATATCACCCCATGGATCAGTAGCGAGTAGTCCTTGCAACCCGTAGATTTCAACCACGATAGAATCACAAAATCAAAACAACTCCAGTTGCAAGTCAGAGAGATTTGACAAGTAGTTCTTCCGCTTACGAAGATCCACAGTCTTTGATTGCTCCATCTTCACGTATTGTTGGTCGGAATGGTATTCGAATATAATTCGATCCCGGACTTTCCATACCAACAAACATATTGGTCTGGTTTGATAGTCGGTGATTTAACTATCAAATAACAAATAGTATGAATACAACGAGTTTGCTGATTCAGCACTTGACACTACTCGACCTCTTTTAAAATAGATTTAACCAAATTTCCTTTTTACTAACTCTGACTGATTTACTTTAATTGATTAACCCTAACTTGACTAACTCGACTTATTTAACTCAACAAGACTAACTTGATTTGATTACTCTTAACGCTTAACTAATATTGGACTTAACTCCATTCACTTGACTCTAGATCGCAGCGATCACAATGGTTACGCCTGATTCCCTCAGGAAACATCCGACCGCCGTAGGCTATCTACAGCCCTGCGAATTTCGCTAGAAGTCGTACGCAATGGAAACTCTTCCTAAATAACTAGCTTGCTTAATTCTACCTCAAAACTATATTCGATCAATTCTAAGTGAATAACAATTGTTCCATATAATTTGAAATCAACATCTTATTTCTTTTGAAAACTAACATGTAATATTAGTTATTTTCCAAAAACCTTGCATTAGAGTTTGATATTCCTCGAATAAGATAAAACCAATTTCAACGCTTCCACTCATCCCAAACTAATACCATTCCTCGATAGTAGTGAAGCCAACCAAGTTGGGGTATTTTAGTTACCTCACAGACCTTTGTAACGACCCTGAAAATCTGAACCAATTTAAAAATTTTAAATTGGCTAAAATAATGGATTTTAAATATTTAAAATAAATATTTTAAATAATAGCAATGAAAACTGAGTTTGAATCGACAATTGAAAACGAATATAATTAATTCTAATTATAAACAAGGCCTGAAATGGCGCTGCAGTTTCAAAAATTGAATTCAAACTTTGTCGGACTGTACCGGGTGCAAAACAAAACGGATTTGAGTGAAAACAATTATATTTAAATCTGTTAGTGAATACCTTTCTAACAAATCTGAAAAATCGAATTTTCATAGCGGAAAGCAAAAGTTATGGCCAAATGAATTTTCAGAAAGGTCGCTTTGGAATTTATATAGCCCGTGAAATTGGCCATTTTGCATATGACCTCGGAATTCGACGAAAGCACTTTTGTTGGATCCGGGATGTGAAGTTATTGCTAGGTTTCAAATTTCATAATTTTTTAAGCTAGTATGTGAGCGTGGAAAAGGAGAACGTGTTTTGGTCAATTATAGTTAAATTGGATCGACCAGAAATGGGCCTTTTTGCAAACGGTCTCAGAATTCGACAAAACTAGTTTTGTTGGGACCGTATCTTCAAAACATAGCTAGATTTATTTTTCTGGAATTTTTCGAATCAGTTTGTGGCTCTGGCAAATTGAAATGTACGTTCAAATTGAATATTGAATGTTATATATTTTAATTTGAAGGAAAACTGACTGAAACAGTCGAATAGGCCTACGAAACATATCCCATTGTGTTCGGAATGGGGGTAAAATGCTAGGGACGACAGTCGTTGGGTTTAGATTGGTGGTTGTGTCAGAAAACCCCTTTAAAACTCCCCCGGCCAATCATATTTTTTTAAAATAAAAAAAGGAAAATCCTTTTTTTCTCTCTCCCCGTAATAGCCGATCGACGGCGAAAACCATTCTCGCCGTTCCCATCCACTTTCCGACCAAACCAGGCAAAATTAGCCCCTGCTCCAGTTGAAGATTTTGAAGAGCTCGAGAAGATCTTCAAATCCATATATAGTTTGTATTTTTTCGTTCAACATTCAAGGAGATATCGAGCTTGAAAGTTCCGAGCTTCCAACCGCCGCCGCCGCTTCCTGCCAGCGTCGAACTGGCCAACTCCCCCCGGCGCTTGAGCGCCTCTCCTCCCCCTTCGACACTGCGTAGCCCGATCGTTCTATCGATTCACGGATTTCACGAAATCGCGTGACCTAATTTTGAACATTTCAGAAAGGTATACGGCTATATATATTTTCAACAGTTTTAACACCTTTAAACCATTGCAAACTTTGAAAAATCATATCTTTTTCGTTTCTTGACGAAATTCGATGAAACATGAAACATCGTGACCGTGTGGACGTCTTCTACATTTTAGAAGAGACCACATATTTTTCTGAGCCTTCTGCTATTTTTGGTGGAGTGAAACCCAAGGTGAGATTTCTAATTTATAAATGATATCGAAAACGACGATGTATAAATTATATAGTCGATGTATGGGTTATATAAGCGTTGTACACCTCATGTATAAGCGTTGTATAAGTTGTACGTTCGATGTATAAGTTATATATGCGTTGTAAAAATTATATATGTGTTGAAATATAAGTGAATTGCTATATATATATATATATACATACATACGCCCCTCGTCCACAAACCATGGACGATATTTATTGGTGGTGATTGGTGTGAAAATTGATTGATAGCGAATGGTTGGTTGGAATTGTTTGTGGTTGATATTGATTGATTGTGGTTGAAAAATACCCATTTGTGGTTGAGAAATATTTGGTTGAAACCACATAGGATTAGTCTATGGAAATGAAATAAATATGTACATGCCGCCTGCGTGCGAACTAGATGCATGATACCCATTGTCAAAAACCGCGAGGTTTTAAGGTAGAGCGAGGAGCCGTACTAGGGACGGTCCCGGTTTTAACTACCCTGCCGTTATGCTGCCGAAATTTTGAATAATATTCATGTTTTTGAATTATTTTCATTTGTTGAAACTATATTTATTCGTTGAATAGGAAACCTTCATGTGTTGAGTCGATATTCACTAGTTGGATAGAAATTCATGTGTTGAATGGTATTCGTGTTTTAAATATAAAAATCAAATTTTTATCCATATATATAAAAATTATAGAAAACCTTCATGTGTTGAATCGATATTCATTCGTTGATTAGAAATTCATGTGTTGAATGGTGTTCGTCTTTTAAATATAAAAATCACATTTTTATCTATATATATAAACTATAGAAAACCTTCATGTGTTGAATCGATATTCATTCGTTGAATTGAAATTCATGTGTTGAATGGTGTTCGTCTTTTAAATATAAAAATCACATTTTTATCTATATATATAAACTATAGAAAACCTTCATGTGTTGAATCGATATTCATTCGTTGAATTGAATTTCATGTGTTGAATGGTATTCATATTTCGAAATAAATTGTTTTATAATAAAAATCACATTTTTACCGTCTATATGAATTATATAAAATAATCTCGGTTTGAAAGAAATTGTTTTATAATAAAAATCCTATTTTTATTACCTATATGAACTATATAAAATAATAGTGTTTTGAAATGAATTGTTTTACAATATAAATCACATTTTTATTATATACATGAATTGTTAAATATAGTGAAGTGTTGAAATAGAAGACAGTTAGATAAAAATATCATTTTTATCAAATGTATGAAAAGAATATAGCTTTGAAATCGAAGAATCGATATATGTATTAAAATATATCGAATAACGACGCTGCAGTTCGTATTTTGAAACCGTGATTTCAAACGATTATACCGGGAGATCCGACCATCGAATTTTCCTGAAATCGCAACCGTTGGGTTCACTTTGGAAAAATCTTTCCAACGACACCAACTTTGTAAAAATCCAACGGTTGGATTGTCTGGAATGTTTAATTCAAATCTGAAGAAAAACAGCGCCAGAAACGGTTACATATATATATAATTATAATTATCGAATAACGACGCTGCAGTTCGTATTTTGAAATCGAAACTTCAAACGATTGTACCGGGAGATCCGACCGTCGGATTTTCCCGAAACTGGAACCGTTGGATTCATTTTGAAAAGATCTTTCTAATGATGTAAATTTTGTGAAGATCCAACGGTTAGATTTTCAGATATGTGTAAATCAAATCTGAAGAAAAACAGCGCCACGGTCGCGTTATGGCCCGAAGCACCGTTTTAAATAAATTGGCTATTTTAAAATAAATAAAAATAGCGATAAATCATTATAAAATATTATAAACGATATAGATGTGATTTAGAAATTAACTGAAGGTTGGCTAAGTCTAATGGTTTCTTGGGTGTTGATCTGATGTTGGTTTCGGCCTTCGGGGTTAATATTTGGGAAATCGTTCTCTTACTGATTGACGGTTAGTGACTAATGAATTGAAATGATGCGTGTGTATGTTAGTGTTGCACTTGTTTATTATATACGCGAGTTGCTCAGAAAGACCGGGTTCATCCCATTTTGAATAACTGAATCGACGATAAGGAATCGAAGATGAAGACGATGGTCGAAGACCGGAGATCTTCACCTCGTTTTGGTGGTAACCGAGGTCCTGATTGGGAGGCATCCCGAAATATGGATGATGAGTGGTGATCGTCCAGACGTACGTGGTGATCGATGGGTTTGCGTGGTATATAGTGCCTCCGGTTTCGTTCAGACCCAGAACGGACTTGCAAATGGACAGTGTGTCTGACATTGGAATTTATTCTGCGTGATTGATAGCCATCAATTGCACAGTGTGAATTGCCTGTGTGGCATGCTAAGATGCAGTGATCAGGGCTTCTGTTGAAAAGCAAAGTCTTGTGGTGATGATCAAAGCCCCGCCCGTGTGGCGTAGCTTTGTGTATAACGTGAAATCGCGAGCCTCACACCCCGGTATGAACCAGAAACGGGAGAAAGGACCTCAGGGAGGGCCTGCGTTTCCTCCTAGCTAGAAGTGGCGTCAGTGGTTTTACACGCCCTGACGAGTTTGACTTATGTGGTTGTTGCTGTTGTGAGGCTCCTCGGTTAGATCGGACGACCCGGGTCCGATGGAGTCATTCGTTGGCTCGCTTACGCCCCAAAGGGCGGGAAACGTAGTGTTCAGGCATTTTAATCCACTCCGTGTGGACCGGCCCTGACGATCCAAGGATCACTCGAGCTCTGATCCTGAGACTCGGGCTAGGCAGTCTCGAATTCGGTAAGGACTATCTTTTGCCTTGGTTCATGACGGAAATCCAATTCCCAAATACGTGACTGTGCGATTTTGATTGTATATCCATATTTGGCGACATAGTGGCATGGGACGCTCATGTCGTCTATGATTGATAGTTATGATTTGAAATTGTTTTTGAAACATATAAACACTAGCAATAATATCAAATGCCTTTGTTTTATTCGTATCAAGCATATTTTGGCCGTTATAAGGTAAAAACTCTATCCTCCGGTTTGTGTTGCATTGTGTGATGGGAACTGAGTCTTATAATGGCTTCATTTTTATAAAAAGCACTGCGATGTTTTAAAAGAAAGATTTGTTTTTAAAGCACTGGCAATCCAATGGAGTAAACCGGTTCCACGAAAGTGGCGTGGTCCTGTGATTAGCCATATTATAAATGTGTTGAGTAGATTTCTCATACTAGTCCCATGAATGACTCGTAGTTTGTTTCACTTTCAAACTCGGGTGCCCCTTTTTCTACACGGGCAGCCTTGTATTCAGGTTTAACTGGTTCTTTCTGGATAGCTGGAGCTGAAGATGGATTCTATCATTTATCTCTTTTTATGCTGTTCAGCTCCTATTGTACATTATGTTTGTTTTCCGCTGTAGACATTTATGTATAGCTGAACTATATTTGTACTAAGTATGATCCTGTATATTGTGTAACTCTGATGATTACTCTTATCCAGTATATTCTATTGTTCATTATCTGGTGTATTTATTTATTTCTGTTCTGCTATTATCTGTTTATGTGTTATATTCCAAGGATAACCCTTGTAGCCGTCAGTACGGGGTTTGGGGTCGTCTCAACCTTGATCGACAACGTTCTTACCTCAGAATACTATCAGTTTATCACTTAACTATTAACATCTCAATTTTCCCTTTCGGTTTCCAATCCGGTTTTATAAACCTTTTCTTACTTTGAAATCATTGTTCGATAATCTCTTTACTTAATTACCTTAATTAAGTAAACACAATTTTAACTTCACACATTATTACACTTACAACATTTGATTTGTATTATAAATCTCTCGTCAACAAATTTGGTTTCTTTTATTTGGATATTTTTATAATCAACTTTATCGTCTCTTTGGCTGAATCTCATTTGTCAATTAATCACTTGCTAATTGAATTTCCATTCATCAGCCTTGTTTGAAACTTGGATTTATAAATCCCTTTAATAAAATCTTATTTGGATCTTTAATCGAACTTAGGGACGCTTACCCTTTCTTAATTAAATATCCATTTACAATTCATTTCTTTAATTATTATCAATTTAAATAATAATTATCTTTAATATTAACTATAATAAAAATGGTTAACTTGCTATTAGCCAAAGGTAGGATAATTAACACCCTTCACGAGGTTTATCAAATACAAATTTTACCTTATTAATTCTAACTATCCCAGTAATTACTTGAATTATAGTAAATCCGAAGATTTACTAATATATGATTTATAACTTTAAACCTGCGTCAATTCACCGAGTGTCAACTGACGTCAGAAACGACACATTTAGGCTGTTCACTGCTCATTTACCCAATCAACGCTGTCGGTTGATTTTAAACACAACACAGGTACATATGCATTCAACCACCAATATACAAACAGGTTTTAGTGTCAGTCAGGTTGAACAACTCATACATTTGCACACCAAACAAAAATATAGTTAATTTGAGGAATCCGGTTGGATCCCTCCAACCTGTCCTTCTCTGCATCACACATGTCAGTTGATAACAATATACGAATTAAATAATTGGCAGAATATAAATAACTGCAACCGTCAAACAATAACAAACAATTTGCATCCATCGCATCCAATCAGCCAATTTATACTGTAAATTGTAAAATATATTTTACTGTGAATGTATCACATCATAGGATTCCAGAAGGTGTGAGAATTAACTCACCAGAGTTTGTTCTGGTCGATGGTTGACGCGTTTGTTTCTTCTAATCTTGAACGGACGTTCAAAATTAGCTGAATTTTCAACTGTCTCAGATTAGTGCCTAGTCAGTGCCATCGCCTAGGTCTCGTCCCTGCGATCCCAACGGATCAAGTTTCGTCAGATTTCGTTAAAGTATGAAGAAGTTACGCTATTTTTAAATTTTGAATATAAATACGATTTATAATTTAACTATTAATTAATAAATTAATTAAATCATTACCCTAATCATACCTGGTCCACGTCAGCACCGTTAATCCCACGCGTTTTCTCTCTTGAGACTACCTGAAACCCGACTTTCTCATCCCCATGAAAACACGAACAGGACCTTCCTTCAACCCTCCACCGTCCGTCCTCCTGACCACCGGAACCGGCGAGCCACCCTCCATCAGGACCTCCATGGTCCCTTCCTCCATCATCAGAACTGGCGAACCCCAGAACCCATCTGACTCCGCCGGAATCAAAGGGGAACCCAACCCCGTTTAAACCGAGATTTTCATCACCTCCAGTCATCGCAGCTGACAGGACCACCGCCGTCCCCTCGGCCTCGCCACCCCGGCCTCGCCACCCCGCTTCTCTGGCCACCAGACCCGACACCCTCGACGACCATCGGCGTCGGAATTGCCCAAAACCCCATCGTCACTTCAAAACCAAACACAAATTAACACCCCTCCGTTCATCTCAGTCCCCACGCCACCACAGACCACCATTGAACCTCCCACCACAGCCAAATCGAAGGCCTATCTCTCCTCTTCGAAAGCCCTAAGGTCCCGTCACCCCAAATCGACTATAGCTCTCCAATTTGGCCCGAAAACGGAAAGTGTTCTTCGCTGTCCATCGCGAATTCCGGCCACCACAGTCGATCGTTCCATCCCGAATTTTTACAGCATGTAGATCTCGACCCGATCTACGACTTTCGTTCAGGTTGTCTATATAAATTCTTGACGGATTGTAAGATATAAATAAAAATGTAAATGTGGACTTTTCTGCAAAATTACATGAAAGGAGGTGGATGCTTGGCTGAACATGTTGATGGAGGGGGTTTATATAAGGTGGGAAAAATATATTTTATGTTGACGTGACCAGTGACGCTGACTAACGATTTTTATTTCGTGTCTATCATGTTTTCAAACATTGTTTTTTCGCTTCTGCGCTCACATACAAACCCCGTTCTAGACGCAACTGAACGGCATAGTATATTTTGACGATACGGTCCTAACGAAACTTGTTTCGTCGAATTCCGTGTCTGTTTGCTCAAATAGCGTTTGTACACGTCCAAATTGATCGATTTATTTTACATTTTATTTTGCCACGCTCACATAATAACACCGATTGATGCGCAGTTTGAAAATATAGCAATAATTTACTGTTACGGTCCCAACAAAATTCGTTTCGTCGAAAACAGAGGTCGTTTGAAGAAAGTCCATTTTATAACTGGCCAATTCAAATAAAATAAACCAATTTTAAAATACTTCAATATAATAATATTAAAATACTACGATTGGTCATACCCGACTAGAATTTGATATATTATTAAGGAAAAATATCACAGGTTGAATTTCACGCCAAATCGATACTCAAAATATTTTAAAACTCTTATTTTATATAAACGCAGCGCTATATATATATATATATATATATATATATATATATATATATATATATATATATAAAGAAATTCCTGGCGCTGTTTTTCTGAGAATTTGATTTGGACATAAAACAAAATCTACACGACGAAAACACAATTTGTCTCTGCTACTGGAAAGATATCGTCAAACCGGTCCCTACGTTTCTTGTTTCGAGGAAATCCAACTTATTTTGAACCCGGTACGACCCATTGAAGTTCAAAACGCCAAAACGCGAACTGCCGCGCCGCTGCAGCTCATTATTTAATTAAATTATAATTATATATATTTTATCGTCTTTTCTAAGCGAATCGCCACTAACATCCCAACATGGACAAATATTGAACCCATTCAAATTGCCGATCGCGTTATACTTCGAATTCTACTTTTCCAAAATATTCTGGGGATTAAAAATATTATTTTTTATTTATTTAAATAATATATTCCAAATTAAATCGTTAAATTCGGTTATTTAAATTCCAGCCAATATTTTAAATTATTAAAATTATTAAAAATAATCAAATAAATAGGTAGAAAAATACAGGTCGTTACATTCCTTCCCCCTTAAAATAATTTCGTCCTCGAAATTGCTAAGGTAGAAGAAATGTCGTCTGCTATTGTCTTTGCAAAAAGAATAAATTTTAAAACTCGAATAAATTTTCAAACTGACCAGTTTATTTCAAATTAAAGAATTTTCCCAAAAAATCTTCAAAATTTTCTAACTCCTTTAATTTTTAAAAAAATTTGGCAGAGTCTCCCTTGTACGGAGGACATCTAAAAAATCGCAGGTTCAAGAAATATATATATCTCGACTCTCATGGTCGGAAAAAATTCAAAATCCAAACTCAAAACCCAAATAAAACCAAAAATTTCATATTTGCGTAAGCGTACCTTTTGGCGAGTGTTATTATGCGATATATTTTATTCAAGCTTGCTTAGCTATTTCGCAGCTCTGTTCAACTGGATTTGATTCACTCCAGGATTTTCTCGCTTAACCTGATTTAAAGCTGAATTGGCTCTTCAGCACCTATTCTTACTCAAACAAACCTCATCAATATCCACAACAAATGTTAATTATGTTTAAAACATCCATACCATTTATATCAACACACAATCCACACGAGATCATAATCACTTCGTTTATTTTCTTTAATTATCCATTCAGATCTGTTCAATTTGGCTTGATTTATCCAACTTTTTTATTTCATCTTTTTTTTAAACAAGTTGATTCATGTCCGGATTTATATCCCAACAACCAATAAAACAATCCAAACAAATCCAAACAATTTGCCCATACTATAATAATCCTTTACTCTTTATTTTATAATAAAATAAATTAGGCAAAAATAATTTCTAAAATAATTTTAGATCAAAATACAAATACGTTCTCTCATATATATACTCAAAGTCAATCTAGGGTACTGCTGACCCCATCTCTATTGAGTCACACCACAGAGCCAAGGTTATCTCTAAACCAATAGCTCTGATACCACTGTAACGACCCGGGGAAAAGGTCGACGCTCAAGTTCTCAACAATAATACATAAACCCGTATTATTTGCCAAAAACCCAAGTATCGAACCCCCAGATTGTCATGAGAAAGAAATTAGAGGGTGAGAATAGAGAGGAAGAAATATTAGAATAGAAGAAAGAAGAAGAAACACCACATCAGAATCTCACAGCGGAACGAATAAAATATAAATATAACAAATCCCTTATACAAAGAAACTGTATATACGTACCAATCATCAGAGTACAACATATATCAGCCACAGCGGAAACAACTCTATATAACTAGCGGTGAAGCCTCCTGCTTCTAGCTCCTGAAACTCCAAGCGAAACCTAACCTGGAACATACTCGGTCTGACCCGAGCACATTTGATTTAAAACAAAATACGCCGGGTCAGTCTGGAACACTATCAGTGATAAATTCACAGCACACACAACTTGTTTAACTTTGGACAATCCTTTCTGAAATCAAATGGTAATAGTAAGACCAGCCAACACATAAACACGGACGGTTTTTACCTTACTATAACCTAAAACTGTTTTTGAAATCATAGCTTGATCTGATATTATCATAATGTCTAAATACAAATAAATATCAATCTAGAGGAACGCTTGCATCTCACGCTCCCCATATATAGTATACAATCGAAAACCGCGGGCGCTTATTGGATATTGGATTCCAACCTTGACAAGGTATGGGAACACCTTCCGCACGTGTATCTCTAGAGGTGAATACGCTCGGTTCTACAAGAACGTCTTGCAACCCGACCCTCACATGACCGACCACTCATTTCGCTTGAGTGTATCGAATGTATATCACCGACGGTTGGGATCATCAACCGCCTCCCGAAAAGGGAAAGCATCGAATATATATTAAAGAAGCAAATGGAATTTCTCTAGATAGGTGATCATACATCCTAATGGGAGCGACCCATATAGCCATGCTGCCTGCCCGATTTTTGTCATTTCCCGGTTGATGAAGCTTGAGGCTTGAATTTACTTTAAAACATCTGGCCACCATTAACTTTGAATGCCACATCGTCAGATCCGCCAGATCACATTTGATTGACGTTCACAAAGATACTCTAGTTAACTGGCTAGAGAATAACCATTTCTCCGCCATCAACTATGGTACGTTTGGAGAAATCAACGTGTGCAATTCCTTTGGAGATACTCTGTCAGACATCCGTCCATACAAGTCATCTAGGAACAGGATGAACCGAAGGTACTCTTCTACTGCATCTCATATAGGAATCACCCCATGGATCAGTAGCGAGTAGTCCTTGCAACCCGTAGATTTCAACCATGACATAATCACAAAATCAAAATAACTGCAGTTGCAAGCCAGAGAGATTTGACAAGTAGTTATTCCTCTTACGAAGATCCACGGTTTTTGATTGCTCCATCTTTAATTACATCTTCACGTATTGGTGGTCGGAATGGTATTCGAATATAATTCGATCCCGGACTTTCCATACCAACAAACGTATTGGTCTGGTTTGATAGTCGGTGATTTAACTATCAAATAACAAATAGTGTGAATATAACGAGTTTTTTGATTCAGCACTTGACACAACTCGACCTCTTTTAAAATAGATTTAACCAAATTTCCTTTTTGCTAACTCTGACTGATGTACTTTAATTGATTAACCCTAACTTGACTAACTCGACTTATTTAACTCAACAAGACTAACTTGATTTGATTACTCTTAACGCTTAACTAATATTGGACTTAACTCCATTCGCTTGACTCTAGATCGCAACGATCACAATGGTTACGCCTGATTCCCTCAGGAAACATCCGACCGCCGTAGGCTATCTGCAGCCCTGCGAATTTCGCTAGCAGTCGTACGCAATGGAAACTCTTCCTAAATAACTAGGTTTGCTTAATTCTACCTCAAAACTATATTCGATCAATTCTAAGTGAATAACAATTGTTCCATATAATTTGAAATCAACATCTTATTTCTTTTGAAATCTAACATGTAATATTAGTTATTTTCCAAAAACCTTGCATTAGAGTTCGATATTCCTCGAATAAGATAAAACCAATTTCAACGCTTCCACTCATCCCAAACTAATACCATTCCTCGATAGTAGTGAAGCCAACCAAGTTGGGGTATTTTAGTTACCTCTCAGACCTTGATCGACAACGTTCTTACCTCAGAATACTATCAGTTTGTCACTTAACTATTAACATCTCAATTTCCCCTTTCAGTTTCCAATCCGGTTTTATAAACCTTTTCTTACTTTGAAATCTTTGTTCGATAATCTCTTTACTTAATTACCTTAATTAAGTAAACACAATTTTAACTTCACACATTATTACACTTACAACATTTGATTTATATTATAAATCTCTCATCAACAAATTTGGTTACTTTTATTTGGATATTTTTATAATCAACTTTATCGTCTCTTTGGCTGAATCTCATTTGTCAATTAATCACTTGCTAATTGAATTTCCATTCATCAGCCTTGTTTGAAACTTGGATTTATAAATCCCTTTGATAAAATCTTATTTGGATCTTTAATCGAACTTAGCAACGCTTACCCTTTCTTAATTAAATATCCATTTACAAATCATTTCTTTAATTATTATCAATTTAAATAATAATTATCTTTAATATTAACTATAATAAAAATGGTTAACTCTGCTATTAGCCAAAGGTAGGATAATTAACACCCTTCACGAGGTTTATCAAATACAAATTTTACCTTATTAATTCTAACTATCCCAGTAATTACTTGAATTATAGTAAATCCTAATATATGATTTATAACTTTAAACCTACGTCAATTCACCGAGTGTCAACTGACGTCAGAAACGACACATTTAGGCTGTTCACTGCTCATTTACCAAATCAACGTTGTTGGTTGATTTTTAACACAACACAGGTACGTATACATTCAACCATCAATATACAAACAGGTTTTAGTGTCAGTCAGGTTGAACAACTCATATATTTGCACACCAAACAAAAATACAGTTAATTTGAGGAATCCGGTTGGATCCCTCCAACCTGTCCTTCTCTGCATCACAGATGTCAGTTGATAACAATATACGAATTAAATAATTGGTAGAATATAAATAACTGCAACCATCAAACAATAACAAACAATTTGCATCCATCGCATCCAGTCAGCCAATTTATACTGTAAATTGTAAAATATATTTTACTGTGAATGTATCACATCACAGGATTCCAGAAGGTGTGAGAATTAACTCACCGGAGTTTGTTCTGGTCGATGGTTGACGCGTTTGTTTCTTCTAATCTTGAATGGACATTCAAAATTAGCTGAATTTTCAACTATCTCAGATCAGTGCCTAGTTAGTGCCATCGCCTAGGTCTCATCCCTGCGACCCTAACGGATCCAGTTTCGTCAGATTTCGTTAAAGTATGAAGAAGTTACGCTATTTTTAAGTTTTGAATATAAATACGATTTATAATTTAACTATTAATTAATAAATTAATTAAATCATTAAGTAATCATTACCCTAATCATACCTGGTCCACGTCAGCACCGTTAATCCCACGCGTTTTCTCTCTTGAGACTACCTGAAACCCGACTTTCTCATCCCCATGAAAACACGAACAGGACCTTCCTTTAACCCTCCATCATCTGTCCTCCTGACCACCGGAACCGGCGAGCCACCCTCCATCAGGACCGCCATGGTCCCTTCCTCCATCACCAGAACCGGCGAACCCCAGAAGCCATCTGTCGCCGCCGGAATCGAAGGGGAACCCAACCCCGTTTAAACCGAGATTTTCATCACCTCCGGCCGTCGCAACTGACCGGACCACCGCCGTCCCCTCGGCCTCGCCACCCCGCTTCTCTGACCACCAGACCCGACACCCTCGACTACCATCGGCATCGGAATTGCCCAAAACCCCATCGTCACTTCAAAACCGAACCCGAATTAACACCCCTCCGTTCATCTCAGTCCCCACGCCACCATAGGCCACCTTTGAACCTCCCACCACAGCCAAATCGAAGGCCTATCTCTCCTCTTCGAAAGCCATAAGCTCCCGTCACCCCAAATCGACTGTAGCTCTCCAATTTGACCAGAAAACGAAAAGTGTTCTTTGCTGTCCATCGCGAATTCCTGCCACCATAGTCGACCGTTCCACTCCGGATTTTTACAGCATGTAGATCTCGACCCGATCTACGACTTTCATTCAGGTTGTCTATATAAATTCTTGACGGATTGTAAGATATAAATAAAAATGTAAATGTGGACTTTTCTGCAAAATTACATGAACGGAGGTGGATGCTTGGCTGAACTTGTTGATGGAGGGGGTTTATATAAGGTGGGAAAAATATATTTTATGTTGACGTGACCAGTGACACTGACTAACGATTTTTATTTCGTGTCTATCGCGTTTTTAAACATCGTTTTTTCGCTTCTGCGCTCACATACAAACCCCATTCCAGACGCAACTGAACGACATAGTATATTTTGACGGTACGGTCCTAACGAAACTTGTTTCGTCGAATTCCGTGTCTGTTTGCTCAAATAGCGTTCGTACACGTCCAAATTGATCGATTTATTTTACATTTTATTTTTCCACGCTCACAGAATAACACCGATTGATGTGCAGTTTGAAAATATAGCAATAATTTACTGTTACGATCCCAACAAAATTTGTTTCGTCGAAAACAGAGGTCGTTTGAAGAAAGTCCCTTTTATAACTGGCCAATTCAAATAAAATAAACCAATTTTAAAATACTTCAATATAATAATATTAAAATACTACAATTGGTCATACCTGACCAGAATTTGATATATTATCAAGGAAAAATATCACAGGTTGAATTTCACGCCAAATCGATACTCAAAATATTTTAAAACCCTTATTTTATATAAACGCAACGCTATATATGTATAAAGAAATTCCCGGCGCTGTTTTTATGAGAATTTGATTTGGACTTAAAACAAAATCTACACGACGAAAACTCGATTTTTCTCTGCCACTGGAAAGATATCGTCAAACCGGTCCCGACGTTTCTTATTTCGAGGAAATCCGACTTGTTTTGAACCCGGTACGACCCATTGAAGTTCAAAACACCAAAACGCGAACTACCGCGCCGCTGCAGCTCATTATTTAATTAAATTATAATTATATATATTTTATCATCTTTTCTAAGCGAATCGCCACTAACATCCCAACACGGACAAATATTGAACCCATTCAAATTGCCGATCGCGTTATACTTCGAATTCTACTTTTCCAAATTATCTAGGGATTAAAAATATTATTTTATTATTTATTTAAATAATATATTCCAAATTAAATCGTTAAATTCGATTATTTAAATTCCAACCAATATTTTAAATTATTAAAATAATTAAAAATAATCAAATAAATAGGTAGAAAAATACAGGTCGTTACATTAGGTGTAGTTGTGGGTGGCGAAAGGCTTGAGACTGCAATGAGTGTTAGAGATATTCAAAAGATTATTTTTATTAGAATGGATCTGAATCTTTTGAAAAATATAAAGAAAAGAAGAACAATATGAATGGAATAGTGGCCTACGAAAATGTTGGACCTACTCCACAATGACTTTACTCATTTTACACCACTTTTTGAATGACTCATTCACGTGTTTCGAATGCACAAATCATGGCAATTGTTTTATTTTCTTTTCTAATGGGTAATAGTGAGGTGGTTTTGAGCAACTTGGATGGAGTAGATACAAACTCATATCATATTGATTAATTTGTGGATAACTTAGACTGCTGGATGGTTCAGATATTAATAAGTATGTTGATAACAATAATGGAAAAAATGTAGCCAAAAAGGAGGAAATGCCAAAGTTCACACTATATATTTTTTACAAAAGGGTCCAACCATTTAAAACTATTAGAGGGATGGGAGAGGGTGGCGTTGTATAAAGCACATAAATATATGGAGACAAAGCTGCTCATTGTGGCCACTAAAAAGTAAGGTAACACAAACAAGCAAAACAATAAAAGGAAAAAGTAAAACCAACCCCTCACAACAAGTAGTCTACAAAACACACATAAATGAACAAGGATAATAAGTAAGAAGTGCCAACATAGGCGACTATATTGTGAATCCCGGAGTGGCAAAATTCATGACTACAAGCAAGTAGAGTAACCCTCGCATTTTAGATAACAAAATTATTAAAAAAAATACTGGAGTAATGTGCGATTGAAATTCAAAAACAAATGTCTATGATAAAAAGAATTTAATCAAGATAGGGAAAGTAATCAACATTAAATTATAACATCCCTTTAAAAGACAACACACATCATTAACGACATTAAAAGAGAAGTAAATGGAAATAACGTTAAAGTTGAAAGCAGAGAATTGATTCCAGAAGGTAACAGGCATGTGAACACACATATTAGAGAAGTTTTTAAGATTCAAGTTTAAAAGTTTATAGTTTTAGAAATTTACTGGTTTGTAATATTAAGTGTTGCATTAAAATAATTTTTGAGAAAATTATGCAATTTTGTTTTTAAAAGAATGAATTACATAAGTAAGTTTTGGGATTGAGTGATATAAGTGGTTAAGAGAAAAAAGCGAATATAAATGATTTAGACATGTGTGGTGCATAAATGATCTTGAGTGAAAGAAGATATAAGTTTTTTTCATAATGAACAGATTGTGACATGAATAATTATAAAATAAGTTTTGATGAATAAATAAGTTTATAAGTAAACATATTTGTTAATGTGACAAGGAAATGTGCAGCAAAAGAGACATATAAAATATAGGTGAAACACCAGATTCTGTGCTACTTATTTTAACAAAGAGATGAAAAATATTGAATAATGAAGTTTCCTTGTTAATTACATAGAACACAAATGTCCTCTTTAGAAAAGATTTATAAAAACTTAATCTTATTAATTCCTCTTGCAAAAGAAACGTGTACTAAAATTAATAAGAGCTACAACTAAGTTAAAGTGCATAATCATTTTAAAAAGAAGAAAACAACAACGAAAGAATAGAAGTAATCAATCCTATCTTCCCTAATTTTTAACTTTTGATTAAGGAGCCTTGAGAAGATAAAATTTTATTGAATTAAGGACGGTTTAGTAGAGAGATTCCAATAGCGTGTTTGAGTATATGGAAGAAATACTAGGAATTATTTTGGTATGTGAGTAAACCTTAAAACTTGAGTGGTAACCATAAAAAGTCTTAAGGGAGAAATTAAGATGTAAGAACGAGAATGGTAAACGCACAAGGGCTATGCGGTAGTGTAAGAGAATTTAAAAAAAAGGAAAATTTGAAAATACGTCTCTCATATGGATATTGTTTAATAGAGAAATGTTTAAGGTAAAATTTTAAACTTGCATAAGTTTATATGATAAGGATAAAAGGAAACGAATTGGAGAGTGCGAGTTAGATTTTTAATAAATGAAATTATGACATGGTTGTTAATTAATGGAATCCTTTTCAGCACTTCTTAAGGAAATAGGAAGGTTTGACATATTGTCATAATCTGTGATGGAATGAGAACTGGGGGTACATAGCCTGAGTTGTAGAGAGTGGTAGATGGAAAGGAGAAGCGCTATATTTGTCTAGATTTAGCGATGAGGACCTTTTTATGTCAAAGGGACATGTCCAAGACCTCATAGTCCTTGTGGAGAACCACATTTAGCCACTGTATCTTTTACCTTATAGACTAGTAGTGACTGTAGTAGAGCATGTTTTGTTTTAGTGTAGATTTGCACTCCTATGTAATATTCTGTTTTATTATTGAAAAATAGAATAGTTTAGTGTGATATTCTCTTTTTAGGTAATTGTGATGATCACTGGAAAAGAATAAAGACATAGGGTAAATAAAGTGAAATGAAAGCAAAAGATGAATAAGTAAAAGAAAAACCAACAATATTTACAGAAAGCAACGAAGATGAAAACTGTAATAAATGAGAACAACAAGAGAAAATAAATTCTTCGAAAATAAGTTATGGAATTGAATTTTTTTTTCTCTTCTTATGTATACTGTGCTTGGAAACGAAAATCGAAATTTTTAGGAAGTAGCGATGGAAAGTATCAAGTATGGGGAAAAAGGTGCATGAAAGTGAAATGGAAAATATATAATTTTCCATTTCCTACCTTTTTCCGATGAATTGGATTCGAAAAATTAGGTTTTTCTAAAATTCGCAAATTTAAATTTGGTTGGTAGAGTTTGGATGAAAAGTTATTATTATTTTTAAATTATTGCATTCGTATAGAAATTTCTAATGTACTTAGGTTGTGTGCATCATGTTTTCAAATGATTTTTGAAAGAAAAATCACCATATAAGAGGTGGCGCTTAGGCATTCATTTCATTCATGGATTTTTACGATGTATTGCACTTTGCACTAGTACGCGAATGGTTGCAAAATTGGATATACATATAATGGTTGTAAATTATGCAAGGAATCACATAATTTTACCCTTACCAAATTGAAGATGAAATTTCTTGAGGGTGGGAGAATGTAACACCCTGTATTTTAAATAATAAAATTATCGAAATAATTACAGGAGTAATGTGCGTTTGAATTTCGAAAACAAATGTGTGATAAAAAGATTTAAGTCAAGAAAGGGAATGTAAACAACATTAAATTGTAATGTTCCTTTAATTGACAACACGTGTCATTAATGATATTAAAAGAAAAATAAATTGAAATAACGTCAAAGTTGGATGATTACGGTTATTGCTTGTAGTGACATTGGCGTTAGGAAGATGGGTTAACAAGTTGCTTACTGCTTGTCAAGGATAGTGGAGAATTTGCTTGGGATTATTGTCATGAGGTTTTCATCTGAATGAACTGGTTTGATATGCTATATGGGAGAGTGGTGTGTTGCAACATTTGTGCTGAATGGAGCTTTTGTCTCAAGTGCAGCGAGTTACAATTACTCATGATGGGCCGGTTTATCTTTAACTAAATTAAGATTTCCTTTGTATTTTGTATTTATTTTTACGCTTTTATTTTGTTGTAATGGTTAGTATGCTAACCAGCCTTTTGTACTGCTTTATCTTTATCAATAAAGTGAACCAATTTTCAATATATATATATATATGTATATATATGTATATATAGATATAAATTTTAGAAGCAACGCACATTTGAGTTTGAAAATAAACACGCATCACAAATTGAATTAAATGATGTAATAAAGGGGAATTTAGTGAAGTTAGTTAAGTAATGTCCTAATTTAAAATGAATATGCGTGTATTAATTCTATAAATGGTGCACGTTTGAAATTACAATTAATTGCTTGTTAAAAACGAAAGAAAATTAATGCGTGGGAAACGAAATAGGAAATAAATATAACGTTGAAAACAACATTCGAAATCTTGTGTGAATATATGTAAATAAATTTCAAGGTATACGCACATATTAATTATGCATTTGAAATTGAAATTGGAACGCATGTCAAATTTGGAAAAGAATAAAATAAATTGGAAGATATAAAGAAACGGTCGAACAAATAAATATGTTAGAGAATAAACAAGTATGAAATAAATAACGCATGAAAATGAGGACCAAACGATTTTTAAAAATCATTTGGTTTGTCCCATATTATAGTTAGGTCGAATTATTGGTTGACCCATATGGCGGTTGGGTCGACCCTGGCATGGGCTAGGTCGACCCATGTCAGCGAACAATATTTTTTTTGTAATGATTTTGAACTCAAGTGTGTTTTAATGGAGGGATTCATTTTAGTTTAAATCTAATGGACGTGGTGCATTTGGACATCTATAAGTAAACTTGCATGGCCTAGCTCTCATACTCATATTTTCTAAGAGGCGCTGGATCAATGTCATCCCCTTTCTACTCCAAATTGAAAATATTAGATTTAGGTTATTTGGTTCAAGGTTTGGAGGCATTTGTAGTAGATTCAGGATTTAGATGTTTAGATTTCCTTGTCCAAACAAATTTGTGGACTTAAACTGAAAAGAGAATGAAAAATAAACAAAGATAGAATTAGATTCAAACCTTAGAACGCACTTTAGGTGAGTGAATTTAAATTATTTTTTAATAGCGTTATACAATATCGTTTGATTCGTGCTAAATTAATAAGATATTTTCTCAGCACTTTTTCCTCTTTTTACGTTGGATTTACAGTATTATGAAGTATTTTGGTTATGTGCAAAATAAGCATATATCTGCAATATCAGCATATATATATATATACGACTGAATTGTGCATCTGATTTTATGCATCCGATTGTAATCTTTTTAATTGCATGCGTTGGAAAATATAACTCAATTGGAATTATGAATAAAGGAGGATTTTTTAATTTGGGATTAAATGAACATGTAATACCAAAACTGTAGTAAAAGGGGATTTAAACTATTATTAGGCAATCTAATAAGATTTGTTAAATAATTACGACATAGGTTGACATGACATAATTAATATTGCTCATGGTAAATTTGTAATTGAATGGTAAATCTGAGAATTTCCATATTTATTTGTTAAATTTTCTTTTCAAATTTAAAATGGGGGTTTAAGACAAATTATGTCAAGGATTTAATGTATAACAATTAAAATAGTGGTTAGAATAACCTAGATAGATTAGTTAGGAAGGTTTGTAAGAAAAACGGAAACTGTGTAAACCCGTAACTTCCCCGTAAAGGAAAGCGTGGATTGTTCGAGAACACGACAAATCAGAACGCATATAGAAGAACATTTCATTGCTTATTACAACAATGCATCAGATTACAAGAATATACAGAGTATAAATGAATATTACACAGAAATATCAGAGATTTAAATTACATTTAAATACATAGCAGCGGAAAATAATACAATACACAACTAGAAGGAGATATACGGATACAAAGCTTTCCGGATATCGTTCCAGCTGTAAACCAGGATCCTGTGAATATAAATCTGCAAAACCAAAACTACTAGCTGCCCGTGTCAAAATAGGGGCACCCAGAGTTTAGGTTAAAACAATAAACTCCAGGTCAGTCATGTGACTGGTGTGAGAACTAAAACAGTTATTATTCTTCATTTTAAAAGTTAGGTAAATCAAGGGACCACGCCGTATAACACGGAACGGGTTTCCTCCCAAGAATACCAGTGCATAAAACAAACAGCGCAATGCTAAATAAAGAAAAATGAAGCTGTTATAAGACCCAGGTCCCATCACACAATGCAACGCAGCCGAGGATAGGGTTTTCCCTTATAACAGCCAAAGAATGCTTGATACGGTTAAAACAAATCGTTTGATACTATTATAAGTGCATAGTGTATAAAACAACTTCAAATCATAAGTATCAATCATAGGCGGAATGAGTGCCCCATCCCACTATGTCGCCATACTAGGCTCTACAAATAAAACCGCAAATGTCACGTATTTGGAAATTGGATTTCCGTCTATGAACCGAGGCAAAAGATAGTCCTCAACCGATTCGTGACTCTCTAGCCCGAGCCACAGGACCCAGACTCAGGTGAGCCCTTGGAGCGACAGGGCCGGTCCACCGATGTGGATTAAAATGCCTGAACACTACGTTTCCCCGCCCTTTGGGGCGTAAATGAGCCAACTAAATGACTCCATCGGTTCGAGAACGACCGATCAATCCGAGGCGCCTCGCAACAGCAACAACCACATAAGTCAAACTCGTCAGGGCGTGTAAAACCACTGACGCCACTTCTAACTAGAAAGAAACGCAAGTCCTCCCTGAGGTCTGTCTCCCGTTTTTGGTTCATACCGAGTGTGATACTCGCGAATCAACGTTACACAAAGCTACGCCACACAGGCCTTGCTTTGATCATCACCACAAGACTTTGCTTTTCAACAGAAGCCTCGATCAATTGCCACTTAGGCATGCCACACAGGCAATTCACTCCATGCGTTTGATATCCATCAATATATAACCCCTGAGCTCGTACGTCTCAGAGAAGGGCGTTAAGCAAGAGAATAAATTCTCCGCCGCCAAACAGATATATATTTAATAGAGATCAATCACACGGACTAAAATCCAATGTCAGACACACAGTCCATTTACAAGTCCGTTCTGGGTCTGAACGAAACCGGAGGCACCTAGTACCCCGCATATCCATCGATCTCCAAGTACGTCTGGACGATCACTAACTGTTTCCATCTTCTTGGGTGTACAGCCCAATCAAGATCATCAGTAATTACCCAAACGACGTGAAGACTTCTGGTCTTCGACCACCGTCTTCATCTTCGACTTATCGTCGTATCAGTTATTCAGAATGGGTTAAACCCGGTCTTTCCGAATAACTCACGTATATTTTAAATAAGTGTTACACAAACACAACAAACGCCTCATTCCAATTCATCAGTCACTAACCATAAATTAATCAAGAGAATAATTCCCCAAATATTAACCCCGAAGGCCGAAACCAACATCAGATCAATATCCAGAAAACCATCCTGCTTAGCTAACCGATAGTTAGTTTCTGATTTTCACATTCATAGGGAAAGGTTCCCATTAATTTTACCCAAGATAAATTCCTTGAATTTATTCTTTATTCTATTTTTGAATCTCAATTCAAACTAGTCGGGATTAGCGAACCTTACCGAAGTAATCATTTATTTTAATTTCCCCATCCCAACCTATTCATCCCATGAAGTAAAACTGGTAATACTTCATATCTAACACCACAGTGTTATCGGTAAATTCAATTACCATTTCACGTTCAAATCTAATTAAAGATTTAACTATCGCCTGGAGCAAAACTGGTGATACTCCATTTTCGATCATTTCAATCTAATTAAAGATTCATTAAAACTCCACTTAGTTTTAATCTTTAACTGGGTTAAAGAATCAGTGTCATTTAAAACACAGTTCACGATAAACCCAAAATCACATTCATTAATTATCGGGTTAAAGAACGAGTGTTATTTAAAACACTGTCCACGATAAACCCAAAAATCAATATCAATTCAATTCCAATTAAATATCATTTAATTGGTACACTTCATTAAATCTAAATAAAAAGATTTAATCTTTTCTCAACTGGGTTCAAGAACAGTGTTAATGAAGACACCATTCACGACAAACCCAAATCACATTCGATATTAAATACAAGGCTCTGAATAGAAAATATATCGGCTTATATTCAATATCAAATTCTATGATTAACAAATGTCGTGCTGGAAATAACGATATGTATATATATCTTTCAAATTTCCATAACCACATCTGCATAATCACGAATTCCAACATTGAAATATCCCGAAGACAATTTCGATTCAAATCCACTCCAATGCAATCATTGGAAATTATGGTTATTTTAAAAACCCTTTTCTAATTCAATTTATTTATTTAAAAATAAATAGAATTATATTTCTAGTTCAAAACTAGTTCATTTCGATAAAAATCTATTTTTATCTTTTCAAATATGGAGTTTTTCATCCCAATTCTTTCTAAATCATTTCTTATGATTTTACATAAATTATTACTATTTTTAATAATTTTATTAAGGCCCGTACAGTCGATTTCCATCAATGGCCATCGAACTGCACTTACAGCGACCTTTTTCGAATTTGATCTGGACATAATTCCAAATCCAACCGTTAGATTTCTAATTTCTAATATACGTTAGCAAGCTCTTTTCGATACGAACCCAACGGTTCCGGTTTTAGGAGAATCCGACGGTCGGATCTCCCGTAATGTCCGTTTGAAATAAATGGTCGAAATTCACGAACTGCCGCGGCGCGGCGCGTTCTATTCAGGCCATTATATTATATATATAATATATATTTCGTCGATTTCTATTTAAAACGAATCATATAAATAGTTTTTAAAATTCGTTTCAAAAGCAATTTCAACTTCCATTTCAATTCAAATCAAAATTGAATTCTTCTTTATAAATTCGTTTTAAAATCCATTTCTATTCAATTCAAATTTCAATTCAATTTGAATTCATTTCAATTCACTTTCAATTCAATTTGAATTCGTTTTCAATTCATTTAGAAATCGTTTTCAATTCAATTCATTTCGAAATCGTTTCCAATTCAATTCATTTCGAAATCGTTTTCAATTCAATTCATTTCGAAATCGTTTCCAATTCAATTCATTTCGAAATCGTTTTCAATTCAATTCATTTCGAAATCGTTTCCAATTCAATTCATTTCGAAATCGTTTTCAATTCAATTCATTTCGAAATCGTTTCCAATTCAATTCATTTCGAAATCGTTTTCAATTCAATTCATTTCGAAATCGTTTTCAATTCAATTCATTTCGAAATCGTTTTCAATTCATTTCGAAATCGTTTTCAATTCAATTCATTTCGAAATCGTTTAATATCGATATAAATATCGTTCACATCGAAATGGCGTCAATCTAATCAATACGGCTTAATAAATTTCTATTTTCAAATATTCTATTTCAAATATTTCTTTTTCAAAATAGTTGTTATTATCAAAATATTTCGTTCAACACATGACCAATCTCAATGGATGAGTACTGTCAACACATGAACCTTTATTTTATATTGATAAAGATGTAAATTTTATTACTAAAATATTTCGTTCAACACATGACCAATCTCAATGGATGAGTACTGTCAACACATGAACCTTTATTTTATATTGATAAAGATGTAAATTTTATTACTAAAATATTTCGTTCAACACATGACCAATCTCAATGGATGAGTACTGTCAACACATGAACCTTTATTTTAATATTCTTTATTTTCTACATTGGAATGAGGCCCAATCAATTACCATATAAAGTTAATTATATGGATTCCATACAACACATGTATATAATAGCATTGAAAAATAATCAACCATCAACCAAAGTGCACTACACTGTATAAGCATCAAATATAGATATCTAACGCTTATAACAGCCTGTCAATCCATCGATCGACATATTTAATCAATCAGGATGAGTGAACTACAAATTTCATCCCAACACCCGTGTGGGGTTTCAAACAATCAAACACAGATTTTAGTTGTGTAGTTGGGCGATGTGTAAAATTTATCGACCCAATCAATGTCCTTCAAATAGGTGTACATAAACAAACCGTCTGGTTTGTAAATGAATATTTATTTATTCACATTCACGTTAAAAATTATATTTTTAACGATAAAACATTTTATTCAAACATATGAATTTCTATTCGGTTCATTTATTCAATAAAATGATATTTTTATTTTTCTAACATATCTTAGAAAATTTCGGCGGCATAACGACACGATACTAGAAACGGGACGAGGCCTAGCCTTATCCCCGGTCTAGTGAAGGCCCACGCCATTCACACATCATCAAATCAATTCATTTCACCACACAATTCAATTTCAATCAAATAATCTAACTAATTTTCGCAATCAAACAAACAAGTCCATGGTCTGTGGACGGTTGTGTCGGGTGCTACTAAGCACCGTCTGCATCCTAATATATATATATATATAACTAGAAAAAGAAATTGAAAGGTGAGAAATTCTCACAGATAGCTATCCAACTTCACGGCACTTCCAATGCAGAAAATCTTCACTGTTCTCGTCTCTTATCACTTTCTTCGCCCGTATTCTCTACATATGTAAAAATCGAATTTTTACTTTGCTATTCAATATTTAAAAATCGAATTTTTACTTTGCTATTCAATATTTAAAAATCGAATTTTTACTTTGCTATTCAATATTTAAAAATCGAATTTTTACTTTGCTATTCAATATTTAAAAATCGAATTTTTACTTTGCTATTCAATATTTAAAAATCGAATTTTTACTTTGCTATTCAATATTTAAAAATCGAATTTTTACTTTGCTATTCAATATTTAAAAATCGAATTTTTACTTTGCTATTCAATATTTAAAAATCGAATTTTTACTTTGCTATTCAATATTTAAAAATCGAATTTTTACTTTGCTATTCAATATTTAAAAATCGAATTTTTACTTTGCTATTCAATATTTAAAAATCGAATTTTTACTTCGAAGTTCAATATATAAAAATCCTATTTTTATTTCGAAGTTCAACATATAAAAATCCTATTTTTATTTTGAAGTTCAATATATAAAAATCCTATTTTTATTTCGAAGTTCAATATATAAAAATCCTATTTTTATTTCGAAGTTCAATATATAAAAATCCTATTTTTATTTCGAAGTTCAATATATAAACATCCTATTTTTATTTCGAAGTTCAATATATAAAAATCCTATTTTTCTTTCGAAGTTCAATATATAAAAATCCTATTTTTATTTCGAAGTTCAATATATAAAAATCCTATTTTTATTTCGAAGTTCAAGATATAAAAATCCTATTTTTATTTCGAAGTTCAACATATAAAAATCCTATTTTTATTTCGAACTTCAACATATAAAAATCCTATTTTTTTATTAGTTTAAAAATCGAATCTTTTATAGTTTAACAATCGAAACTTTTATAGTTTAAAAATCGAAACTTTTATAGTTTAAAAATCGAAACTTTTATAGTTTAAAAATCGAAACTTTTATAGTTTAAAAATCGAAACTTTTCCTATTCAACTTATCTATTCTACTTATCACATTTATATATACAAATATATAAAGTTATTAAAAAAAACTTACATTTATCTCGGCAGGAAGGGGTTCAACATCGTTTCTGGATCAGGGGGGGGTCGCTTCAGATCAGCAGCGCGGAAGGGGGGGCCCACGGTAGCGACTGGCGGCGGACGGCGGGCTTGGAGCTGTGGCGGCTTCAGCTAGGGTTTCGGTACTGGGTTGAAGCGGGGTTCGGTTTTGGGTTGGGCTGAGCGAATCTGGCGCGAGCGTGGTCTCGAGATGGTGAAGGAGAGACGGAGAAGCAGAGGAAGGGGATGGTGGCGGTTGCGACGGAGGAGGGTGGGCCCGGCGGCGTCGGGGCTGTGGTGGCGCGATTCGTCATCGAGAGTTTTTTTTTCTTTTTAAAAAGTGAATTGAAATTTTCGGGGGTGGGGGGGGGGCCTGGTAGTTAAGGGGAGAAAAATATATATATATATATATATTTTTATTTAATTAAAAAGTTGACTTTCACATACGACCTCTAAACGAGGTCCACCGCCTGTCGCCCATAGCGTTTCACCCCCATTCCGAACCCAATGGGATATGTATCGCACTCTGATCTGATCGTTTCGATCAGTTTCCGTTGAATTTTCATTTAAATCACTATATTGAATTTTAAACGTACATTTCAAATTACCGGGGTCACATACTAACTAGAAAAATTCCCGAAAAATATTTTCTAGCTTCGTATTGACGATACGGTCCTAACAAAACTAATATCATCGAATTCTGAGACCGTTGGAAAAATGGCCAATTTCCAGTCGATTAAAATCAACTGAAACTGGTCAAACGCGTTTTCCTTTGCCACGCTCACATATTGATTCGAAAAATTATGAAATTTGAAACCTAGCAATAACTTTACATCCCGAACCCAACAAAACTGGTTTCATCGAAATCCGAGGTCGTTTGCAAAATGTCCATTTTTAAGGGCCTGAATTCCATAGCGACTATTCAGAATTTTCAACTGGACATATCTTTTGATTCCCGCTACGAACTTTTGATTTTTCGGATTCGTTGGAAAGATATTCACTATTAGATTCCATTATTTTTGGTTTCACTAAAATCCGGATTATTTTGCACCCGGTACATTCAATTGAAGTTTGAAATCGAATTATCGAACTACCGCGCCATTTTCAATTCTATTTATAATTATATATAAATATTTATATTCTAACGACGACGCGTATAAATATATACTTTCGAATTATATTCAAAATAAATTTCTCGTCGATATTATTTAAAATAATTCATTTTAAATATTCAAAATTCGCTAAAATTTCCGAAATAAAAATTTTAAACTGGCCCAGATTTTCGGGTTGTTACAGTCTCCCCCACTTAAAACTTTTCGTCCCCGAAAAGGAACAAAGTCGAAAGTGGTTTGATTAATCAACTCTACGCTCGATCTGGCTTTCATTCTCCAACTTTTCAGTTTCTGAGAATTTTCTAAAATTTCAAAAATTTGGCTAACACCCTAAATTTTCGAAAAATTTCGCCATAACCTCCCCTGCAATGGGAGCATCGGGGAATTTCAAATAGCTTCCCCGGTCCTTCAGATCTCAAAAAGAAAAAGAAAAAGCCAAGCGGCTAGCCAATAGGCTCATAAAATCATCATCACCCAAACAAAACAGTAAATTATGTAGTAAACATGTACCTATTTGTCGGGCAAACAAATTTTATTCTCTGGCTCTAGCCTCCTTGCTATGACCTGTTCAATGATATATATGCATATGCAAGCAAATGCGACCAATTTTCAATATAACTCAATATTTGATGCTATTAGGCATAATGGTTCAAAATTATCAAACAAATAAACAAACAACACAACCCTCAATCATTTAGTGGATTAGAGTTTCAAATTGATAACTTTGATACATAGTCAAAAATTAGATTTTTGATGCCAAATCACAACAATAAGCCCTATCTAATTTTGGTTCTCACACCAGTCAATAGGAAACATATAGAAAGCCCACTTTCGTCACTCGAACATAAATTCTAATGATGGAGCTCCATCATCAAAATCATCTTCGGGCGATTAGAGTGTAATTCTATATCTATCCAATATATTAAAATTTCAAATACACGTTTGCAAGGCGTATATGCAAAATCTTTATATACTGGACTGTCCAAATCAATATAAATAAATAATCAAATACGAATAGTTTATTTAGATTTTCAAAACAAAAATTGTTTTCATTTTTTAAAAATATACTCTTCACACTCGTCCTAGGATACTACTGATCCCATCTCTAACGAGTCATTCTCATTGGATATAGCTAATCCAATATCTGATGAATTCTTTCGTATGGTTCTAATGTGCCTTGTTCTCTGAGCTTTGTAAACCAAAGCTCTGATACCAACTGTGAAAACCCGTAACTTCCCCGTAAAGGAAAGCGTGGATTGTTCGAGAACACGACAAATCAGAACGCATACAGAAGAACATTTCATTGCTTATTACAACAATGCATCAGATTACAAGAATATACAGAGTATAAATGAATATTACACAGAAATATCAGAGATTTAAATTACATCTAAATACATAGCAGCGGAAAATAATACAATACACAACTAGAAGGAGATATACGGATACAAAGCTTTCCGGATATCGTTCCAGCTGTAAACCAGGATCCTGTGAATATAAATCTGCAAAACCAAAACTACTAGCTGCCCGTGTCAAAATAGGGGCACCCAGAGTTTAGGTTAAAACAATAAACTCCAGGTCAGTCATGTGACTGGTGTGAGAACTAAAACAGTTATTATTCTTCATTTTAAAAGTTAGGTAAATCAAGGGACCACGCCGTATAACACGGAACGGATTTCCTCCCAAGAATACCAGTGCATAAAACAAACAGCGCAATGCTAAATAAAGAAAAATGAAGCTGTTATAAGACCCAGGTCCCATCACACAATGCAACGCAGCCGAGGATAGGGTTTTCCCTTATAACAGCCAAAGAATGCTTGATACGGTTAAAACAAATCGTTTGATACTATTATAAGTGCATAGTGTATAAAACAACTTCAAATCATAAGTATCAATCATAGGCGGCATGAGCGCCCCATCCCACTATGTCGCCATACTAGGCTCTACAAATAAAACCGCAAATGTCACGTATTTGGAAATTGGATTTCCGTCTATGAACCGAGGCAAAAGATAGTCCTCAACCGATTCGTGACTCTCTAGCCCGAGCCACAGGACCCAGACTCAGGTGAGCCCTTGGAGCGACAGGGCCGGTCCACCGATGTGGATTAAAATGCCTGAACACTACGTTTCCCCGCCCTTTGGGGCGTAAATGAGCCAACTAAATGACTCCATCGGTTCGAGAACGACCGATCAATCCGAGGCGCCTCGCAACAGCAACAACCACATAAGTCAAACTCGTCAGGGCGTGTAAAACCACTGACGCCACTTCTAACTAGAAAGAAACGCAAGTCCTCCCTGAGGTCCGTCTCCCGTTTTTGGTTCATACCGGGTGTGATACTCGCGAATCAATGTTACACAAAGCTACGCCACACAGGCCTTGCTTTGATCATCACCACAAGACTTTGCTTTTCAACAGAAGCCTCGATCAATTGCCACTTAGGCATGCCACACAGGCAATTCACTCCATGCGTTTGATATCCATCAATATATAACCCCTGAGCTCGTACGTCTCAGAGAAGGGCGTTAGCAAGAGAATAAATTCTCCGCCGCCAAACAGATATATATTTAATAGAGATCAATCACACGGACTAAAATCCAATGTCAGACACACAGTCCATTTACAAGTCCGTTCTAGGTCTGAACGAAATCGGAGGCACCTAGTACCCCGCATATCCATCGATCTCCAAGTACGTCTGGACGATCACTAACTGTTTCCATCTTCTTGGGTGTACAGCCCAATCAAGATCATCAGTAATTACCCAAACGACGTGAAGACTTCTGGTCTTCGACCACCGTCTTCATCTTCGACTTATCGTCGTATCAGTTATTCAGAATGGGTTAAACCCGGTCTTTCCGAATAACTCGCGTATATTTTAAATATGTGTTACACAAACACAACATACGCCTCATTCCAATTCATCAGTCACTAACCATAAATTAATCAAGAGAATAATTCCCCAAATATTAACCCCGAAGGCCGAAACCAACATCAGATCAATATCCAGAAAACCATCCTGCTTAGCTAACCGATAGTTAGTTTCTGATTTTCACATTCATAGGGAAAGGTTCCCATTAATTTTATCCAAGATAAATTCCTTGAATTTATTCTTTATTCTATTTTTGAATCTCAATTCAAACTAGTCGGGATTAGCGAACCTTACCGAAGTAATCATTTATTTTAATTTCCCCATCCCAACCTATTCATCCCATGAAGTAAAACTGGTAATACTTCATATCTAACACCACAGTGTTATCGGTAAATTCAATTACCATTTCACGTTCAAATCTAATTAAAGATTTAACTATCACCTGGAGCAAAACTGGTGATACTCCATTTTCGATCATTTCAATCTAATTAAAGATTCATTAAAACTCCACTTAGTTTTAATCTTTAACTGGGTTAAAGAATCAGTGTCATTTAAAACACAGTTCACGATAAACCCAAAATCACATTCATTAATTATCGGGTTAAAGAACGAGTGTTATTTAAAACACTGTCCACGATAAACCCAAAAATCAATATCAATTCAATTCCAATTAAATATCATTTAATTGGTACACTTCATTAAATCTAAATAAAAAGATTTAATCTTTTCTCAACTGGGTTCAAGAACAGTGTTAATGAAGACACCATTCACGACAAACCCAAATCACATTCGATATTAAATACAAGGCTCTGAATAGAAAATATATCGGCTTATATTCAATATCAAATTCTATGATTAACAAATGTCGTGCTGGAAATAACGATATGGATATATATCTTTCAAATTTCCATAACCACATCTGCATAATCACGAATTCCAACATTGAAATATCCCGAAGACAATTTCGATTCAAATCCACTCCAATGCAATCATTGGAAATTATGGTTATTTTTAAAACCCTTTTCTAATTCAATTTATTTATTTAAAAATAAATAGAATTATATTTCTAGTTCAAAACTAGTTCATTTCGATAAAAATCTATTTTTATCTTTTCAAATATGGAGTTTTTCATCCCAATTCTTTCTAAATCATTTCTTATGATTTTACATAAATTATTACTATTTTTAATAATTTTATTAAGGCCCGTACAGTCGATTTCCATCAATGGCCATCGAACTGCACTTACAGCGACCTTTTTCGAATTTGATCTGGACATAATTCCAAATCCAACCGTTAGATTTCTAATTTCTAATATTCGTTAGAAAGCTCTTTTCGATACGAACCCAACGGTTCCGGTTTTAGGAGAATCCGACGGTCGGATCTCCCGTAATGTCCGTTTGAAATAAATGGTCGAAATTCACGAACTGCCGCGGCGCGGCGCGTTCTATTCAGGCCATTATATTATATTATATATATAATATATATTTCGTCGATTTCTATTTAAAACGAATCATATAAATAGTTTTTAAAATTCGTTTCAAAAGCAATTTCAACTTCCATTTCAATTCAAATCAAAATTGAATTCTTCTTTATAAATTCGTTTTAAAATCCATTTCTATTCAATTCAAATTTCAATTCAATTTGAATTCATTTCAATTCACTTTCAATTCAATTTGATTTCGTTTTCAATTCATTTCGAAATCGTTTTCAATTCAATTCATTTCGAAATCGTTTCCAATTCAATTCATTTCGAAATCGTTTTCAATTCAATTCATTTCGAAATCGTTTCCAATTCAATTCATTTCGAAATCGTTTTCAATTCAATTCATTTCGAAATCGTTTCCAATTCAATTCATTTCGAAATCGTTTTCAATTCATTTCGAAATCGTTTTCAATTCAATTCATTTCGAAATCGTTTTCAATTCAATTCATTTCGAAATCGTTTTCAATTCAATTCATTTCGAAATCGTTTAATATCGATATAAATATCGTTCACGTCGAAATGGCGTCAATCTAATCAATACGGCTTAATAAATTTCTATTTTCAAATATTTTATTTCAAATATTTCTTTTCAAAATAGTTGTTATTATCAAAATATTTCGTTCAACACATGACCAATCTCAATGGATGAGTACTGTCAACACATGAACCTTTATTTTATATTGATAAAGATGTAAATTTTATTACTAAAATATTTCGTTCAACGCATGACCAATCTCAATGTATGAGTACTGTCAACACATGAACCTTTATTTTATATTGATAAAGATGTAAATTTTATTACTAAAATATTTCGTTCAACACATGACCAATCTCAATGGATGAGTACTGTCAACACATGAACCTTTATTTTAATATTCTTTATTTTCTACATTGGAATGAGGCCCAATCAATTACCATATAAAGTTAATTATATGGATTCCATACAACACATGTATATAATAGCATTGAAAAATAATCAACCATCAACCAAAGTGCACTACACTGTATAAGCATCAAATATAGATATCTAACGCTTATAACAGCCTGTCAATCCATCGATCGACATATTTAATCAATCAGGATGAGTGAACTTCAAATTTCATCCCAACACCCGTGTGGGGTTTCAAACAATCAAACACAGATTTTAGTTGTGCAGTTGGGCGATGTGTAAAATTTATCGACCCAATCAATGTCCTTCAAATAGGTGTACATAAACAAACCGTCTGGTTTGTAAATGAATATTTATTTATTCACATTCACGTTAAAAATTATATTTTTAACGATAAAACATTTTATTCAAACATATGAATTTCTATTCGGTTCATTTATTCAATAAAATGATATTTTTATTTTTCTAACATATCTTAGAAAATTTCGGCGGCATAACGGCACGATACTAGAAACGGGACGAGGCCTAGCCTTATCCCCGGTCTAGTGAAGGCTCACGCCATTCACACATCATCAAATCAATTCATTTCACCACACAATTCAATTTCAATCAAATAATCTAACTAATTTTCGCAATCAAACAAACAAGTCCATGGTCTGTGGACGGTTGTGTCGGGTGCTACTAAGCACCGTCTGCATCCTAGTATATATATATATAACTAGAAAAAGAAATTGAAAGGTGAGAAATTCTCACAGATAGCTATCCAACTTCACGGCACTTCCAATGCAGAAAATCTTCACTGTTCTCGTCTCTTATCACTTTCTTCGCCCGTATTCTCTGCATATGTAAAAATCGAATTTTTACTTTGCTATTCAATATTTAAAAATCGAATTTTTACTTTGCTATTCAATATTTAAAAATCGAATTTTTACTTTGCTATTCAATATTTAAAAATCGAATTTTTACTTTGCTATTCAATATTTAAAAATCAAATTTTTACTTTGCTATTCAATATTTAAAAATCGAATTTTTACTTTGCTATTCAATATTTAAAAATCGAATTTTTACTTTGCTATTCAATATTTAAAAATCGAATTTTTACTTTGCTATTCAATATTTAAAAATCGAATTTTTACTTTGCTATTCAATATTTAAAAATCGAATTTTTACTTCGAAGTTCAATATATAAAAATCCTATTTTTATTTCGTAGTTCAACATATAAAAATCCTATTTTTATTTCGAAGTTCAATATATAAAAATCCTATTTTTATTTCGAAGTTCAATATATAAAAATCCTATTTTTATTTCGAAGTTCAATATATAAAAATCCTATTTTTATTTCGAAGTTCAATATATAAAAATCCTATTTTTCTTTCGAAGTTCAATATATAAAAATCCTATTTTTATTTCGAAGTTCAATATATAAAAATCCTATTTTTATTTCGAAGTTCAATATATAAAAATCCTATTTTTATTTCGAAGTTCAACATATAAAAATCCTATTTTTATTTCGAAGTTCAACATATAAAAATCCTATTTTTTTATTAGTTTAAAAATCGAATCTTTTATAGTTTAACAATCGAAACTTTTATAGTTTAAAAATCGAAACTTTTATAGTTTAAAAATCGAAACTTTTATAGTTTAAAAATCGAAACTTTTCCTATTCAACTTATCTATTCTACTTATCACATTTATATATACAAATATACAAAGTTATTAAAAAAAAACTTACATTTGTCTCGGCAGGAAGGGGTTCAACATCGTTTCTGGATCAGGGGGGGGGTCGCTTCAGATCAGCAGCGCGGAAGGGGGGGCCCACGGTAGCGACTGGCGGCGGAGGGCGGGCTTGGAGCTGTGGCGGCTTCAGCTAGGGTTTCGGTACTGGGTTGAAGCGGGGTTCGGTTTTGGGTTGGGCTGAGCGAATCTGGCGCGAGCGTGGTCTCGAGATGGTGAAGGAGAGACGGAGAAGCAGAGGAAGGGGATGGTGGCGGTTGCGACGGAGGAGGGTGGGCCCGGCGGCGTCGGGGCTGTGGTGGCGCGATTCGTCATCGAGAGTTTTTTTTTCTTTTTAAAAAGTGAATTGAAATTATCGGGGGGGGGGGGGGCCTGGTAGTTAAGGGGAGAAAAATATATATATATATATATATTATTTAATTAAAAAGTTGACTTTCACATACGACCTCTAAACGAGGTCCACCGCCTGTCGCCCATAGCGTTTCACCCCCATTCCGAACCCAATGGGATATGTATCGCACTCTGATCTGATCGTTTCGATCAGTTTCCGTTGAATTTTCATTTAAATCACTATATTGAATTTTAAACGTACATTTCAAATTACCGGGGTCACATACTAACTAGAAAAATTCCCGAAAAATATTTTCTAGCTTCGTATTGAGGATACGGTCCTAACAAAACTAATTTCATCGAATTCTGAGACCATTGGAAAAATGGCCAATTTCCAGTCGATTAAAATCAACTGAAACTGGTCAAACGCGTTTTCCTTTGCCACGCTCACATATTGATTCGAAAAATTATGAAATTTGAAACCTAGCAATAACTTTACATCCCGAACCCAACAAAACTGGTTTCATCGAAATCCGAGGTCGTTTGCAAAATGTCCATTTTTAAGGGCCTGAATTCCATAGCGACTATTCAGAATTTTCAACTGGACATATCTTTTGATTCCCGCTACGAACTTTTGATTTTTCGGATTCGTTGGAAAGATATTCACTTTTAGATTCCATTATTTTTGGTTTCACTAAAATCCGAATTATTTTGCACCCGGTACATTCAATTGAAGTTTGAAATCGAATTATCGAACTACCGCGCCATTTTCAATTCTATTTATAATTATATATAAATATTTATATTCTAACGATGACGCGTATAAATATATACTTTCGAATTATATTCAAAATAAATTTCTCGTCGATATTATTTAAAATAATTCATTTTAAATATTCAAAATTCGCTAAAATTTCCAAAATAAAAATTTTAAACTGGCCCAGATTTTCGGGTTGTTACAGAAACATAATAGCAAGTATAAAAAGAAATAAAAGCATGGATTAGTGCAAAATAGAGATTTATCCATTTTGCATGCTTTTCAGCTAAAAATTAAAAAAACGAATTTATTGAAATTATGGGTTTTATTGCTGTAATTACCTTAAACTATTAAAATAGATTATTATGGATTTCAATAACCAATCAAATTGGAACATACCTGTTAACCCCGTTATGAAACGTGGTTTAAAACCATACATCGATTGCAATAAAATATGATGGACGACATGGTTTAAATGGATGGACTAATCATTTTTTATAAGACAGATCGGTCACGTATTATATGGTCGATCGGTGCTTATTAAGTGATTAGTCGGTCGGTTCTAATACAATGGATCAGGTGTGTATAGTCTCAATGGTTCGGTTGTGTTTAAGCGCTCCATAAAACGTATTCTGCTAATATATGGGTCAACATGCTTTGTAGTATTGGATTACATGCGCGCGCGCGCACACACACACACACACACACACACACACACACACACACACACACACATATATATATATATATATATCTAGGCGATCGTGCATCATTATGTGTGCTGATCTATTTGTGTATATGAACTGCTTTAGCATGGATCAGTTATCACTTATATACAATATTGGATCGTGCTCATTTTTCTTCTGTGATGCCATCTCTAAAGCACAATACCATTTATATATATAGATGCGTTGGTGCTTTTAGCTAGGATAAGTCGGTTCCTTTGCATTTATGAAACATGCGGCAAGCAAAAAGTTGATCTACTGCACGAAGACTGGGTAATTCGGTCCCTTATATTCCATTTATACGGATCGTTAAATACAAAGACACATGGACCGTGTATATATTTGCATTGCATGGGTTACCCAAATAGTGGTGACGTGGCACAATGATTCACATATTAGAAGACAAGTTGTCTAGTGGCTTTAAAACATGCGCATAAATGATGAGGTATATCCAGGCGTGGTCATGCATGGACACAAAGAGATGATAGAACGCACGGCAGGCAGATATTGATAGGTTGGAATTAGCTTTTGATATTCCCAAATGTGTAGGTCAACAGCATAACGCGTTCAACACAACATGGATCGTTTGCTACAATGCGATAGGTCATTAACATTTCCGGGATAATGTGAGAAGCGGGTCAGCTAAAATATGAGTCAGATAGTATAAAATGCCTCCATACATTCTGAGTATTTCTAATTTGACTTGTGAATAATGGACACATGGACACATATTATAATGTACAAAGACCTGTAGACACATAAACCCCACATGAAGCGTGGGATGTGTTTGAAGCAAGTGCAATATGGATCAAGCATTACTTTTATATATGGTTATTTTAGCTTTCCAGGTCGTGCATGGAACAAAGCATAGGTCGCTATCATTCAACAAGCTTACACGGTGCACAGTTGAAAGCCGCATGGATCATTAACAATCTATGAAGCAAGCTCAGGTCATTCGCCATTCCATACGCGCAAGCAGGTCGTTCATGTATTCATGAAAATGTAAGTTCTTGCATATTATTACTGACGTGTAAAAGATGGGTCGTAAATGATGGGCTAGCTCACTGTGTCAAGGACAACTATACATAGCCGGATATTTAAAAGATGGATTATGGCATTAAATGACGGGTAAAGGCATATCACTTTTTATATTTAGTTTATCTGCATTGAAGATGGATTGTTTGAACACATGTCAGGTTGCCCCAATATCAGGTTGTTCATGCGACCTAGGTCAGGTCGCTCTCATGTATTCAGATCGTCCGTGTAAAGACTGGTCATCCGAATAAAGTTGGTCGTTCATCGACCCAAGGCACTGGACACACATATTTACAACTCTGCCACTCCATTCAAATTACTCCTATAAATAGCCTCACACTTCCTTTATTCGGGGGGACAAATTTCTTCAACCACGAAGTGCTGCTCAACTCATTTCTCAACAACTTCAAATCATTCAAACCCGCATTAAACCTATCTCAGGATTCGATTCAACATCTCAATCACCGTGGATTCGTCAAAGGTCATCTAAGTGCTTAAATTGTTGAAGATCTACTCCAACAATCATCGCAATCATAGAGATCTAGCATTCCCATAGCGAAATCAAGAGGATCAATACATTAAAAAGAGAAGAAAATAGAGAGAATCATTGCAAAAGAGAAAATGAGTAAAGTTAAGGAAATCATGTACCTTGTAACATTGAAAGTGATAATGAATGCACTCTTCTGAGTGGATGTAGGCCAAATCTTGTTCGAACCACTATAAATTCCTCTCTTTTTACTTGCTTTTTGTGTTTGTGGCTATCACTTTTCTAGATCTTAACTGTTTGTGAAGTATTGAATTACATCTTGGGATGTTAATGCCATTTTTCGCATTAATATTTTTTGCGCCCACCGTAGGGCCACATCCACATCCTAAGGGCAAGTGTCTTGTGAGGAAAGTCGAAGTTCGAAGCCTTCTTTTATGATAGATTATCAAAGTCTAAAATCTCGGCCGATTGAAAGATTTTCTTCTAAGTTTAAGAGATTGTCTGAGATAATGTCTCCACCAAAGAAAAATGGAAGCAAGTCCTGTAGAGTTTCTGATAATGTTGCTAATGAAGTTACGCTGCAAACCAACCACCTTGAAATTGGCCAAAGTTCGGTAGGCAGAGCTGGTGTAACTAAAGATGAGTTGGATGTAGTTGTCGCCAACTTGAATCAACAAATGGAGGCTTCTAATCATGCTGTGATGGACAAGATAACTAATCTTATTACTTCTCAAGCCAACCTAGCACCGCCTCAAAGAGTCCATGTCGACCTTGAAGAGAGTGAGAATTCATCGTGATCTGATCGTAATCATAATGGTAACATGGAAGATTTTGATGGCTGGGTGAGCGATAAGGAGGAAGCTAATGTTGAGGATTCAAAGCCCAAGGCTAGAGATCATTCCGATCGAAATACTACTCGCAAGGTTGCTAGTCCTGCTAAGGGGGCATCTCCTTATAGTGGAGGTAAAGGACCTAGATCTTCGAACTGCGGTCGCTTGCTTAATCAAGCATCCGGTAAGGAGAATGAAGTCTTCCCTGCAGAACGACACAATAGTGAGGAGTATATCTCGGACAATGTAAAACAAATCATGAAGGATAACATTGCGTGCACCAACAATGAGAAGGAATTAGATTTTTCTCCCAACAAAAACCCATTCAGGGAAAGGGTCCGCAAAACAGAGTTCTCGAAAAAGTTCGCTCATCCTACCTTGCCTCCCTACAATGGAACCATTGATCCAAACTTCTTTCTGTACAAATAAAAATGCCATATGAACACAACTAAGGCGACAGACAAGATCAAATGCTTATACTTTCCTCTCTACTTGGAAGGCGTGGCATCATTATGGTTCACGAATCTGCCGCCTAAGTCTGTAGATCAGTTTGCTAATTTGAGTAAGAAGTTTAAAGATCAGTTCAGGATGCAAGATATGAAGGCCAAGGATGTTATATATCTAACATCAATGGAACAGAACCCAAGGGAATCTATCAAAAATTTTCTCAATCGATTCAATGCAGCTTTACCCGAAGTAAGGAATCCTGATCCCCGCATGATCCTGATGTCTCTAATTGGTGCTATAAACAAGAAGAGTGAATTTGGGAAATGGATAAAAATGGAGGAACCAAACACACTCGAGAAGTTCTATAAGAAAGCCAAAGAGTTAATCAGAGTGGAGGCAGATTCATCTATCCAGAATGTTGCTAAAAGCAGTGCCGTGGAAGATAAGAAAAGCAATGATACTCAAGGTGATGAGAAGAATGCCGGAGGTCTAAAAAGGAAAAATGAGGACAACGAAAGAGCTGAGAATGATAACAAATGACTCCACTTTATCAAATACGAAGAGTTAACTTCTCTAAATGATACCCTAGAAAACATCTTCTTTGCTACCAAAGATGTAGGATATTATCCAACTCTGCGACTAATGAAAGTAGACGATAAGGCAGCTAATTTTGGAATGTTCTGTCATTACCATGACCAGCCTGATCACGATACTAATGAAGCTAGATACTTAAAGACCCTAATTGATAAATTGGCTAGAAAGAATAAGCTGCAACAGTATGTGAAAAAGGCCACCAACAATTAACACCTCTTCAGCTGCTCAGTGAAGAGTTCAAGCTAACGACGGTTGATAGAGTCCAAATGTTCAAGGCTTGTAATAATGACCATTCATGTCAATTCTCTACTAAAAATATTTGTCATTTCTTATGAAAGTTGTTGTAATCTCTTCTTACAAGGATAAGCCCACTATGACTTGGGCCATTGTATCCAAACAATTACTTTCCACTATTGATAAAGCTTGCACTCAATCAACTTTTACGATTCCTTGCAAAATTTTATTTCTAGCTTAGAATTGCATGGTTCTAAAATTGATTTAATATTGCAGGCTATCCAAGGAGCGCTTGCTTCCTCACAGTTCAACAAGACTGGGTGATCCTTACAACACATCCCGACGACGATAGCTCAAGTGTCGAGTGCTACAGGCATCATTCCGCACATAAGCGAAGATGTAATACACCGCCTTGTTGATCGAAAGGGGGGATCACTTAAGGACAAGCGATAAGGAAAGGACCACACAAAACACTCAACAAGTTCGCCCAAGCCAGATTGACTCGGTCTGAGTACGACCAATGTAGAGTAAAATCAAACATCTTCCTTACACGAAGAGAAAAATCCAACATCTTCCTTACACGAAGGTGCTCAGTCGAATCTCCGATGCCATTACTTGGCTGGATAAGACGAACGCTAGGGCAAACCAACATCCTCCTTACACGAAGATGAGGCCAAAGTCTTCCTTATGCGAAGATGAAGCCGAACATCTTCCTTATGAGAAGATGGGGACAAAGTCTACCTTATGCGAAGATGAAGCCAAATGTCTTCGTTACGCAAAGGTGCTCAGTCGAATTTCCTACCCCATTACTTGGCCAGATGAGATGAACTCTTGGGCAATCCAATGTCTTCCTTACGCGAAGACAAAACCAGAAACCTTCCTTACGCGAAGGTTCTTAGTTGAATCTCCAATGCCATTACTTGGCCAGATGAGATGAATGCTGGGGCACTCCAACATCTTCTTTACGCGAAGATGAAACCAGAAACCTTCCTTATGCGAAGGTACTCAGTCAAATCTTTAACGCCATTTCTTGGCCGGATGAGATGAACGTTGAGGCATCAACCGTCTTCCTTACGCGAAGACGAAACCAGAAACCTTCCTTACACGAAGGTGCTCAGTCAAATATCCGACGACATTACTTAGCCAAATGAGATAAACGCTAGGGCAATCCAACGTCTTCCTTACGCGAAGACGAAACTAGAAACCTTCCTTCTGTGAAGGCGCTAAGTCGAATCACCGACACCATTACTTGGCCGGATGAGATGAGCGCTGGGGCAATCTAACGTCTTCCTTACGTGAAGACAAAACCTAAAAGCTTCCTTATACGAAGATGCTCAGTCGAATCTTCAACGCCATTACTTGGCCGGATGAGATGAACGCTGGGGCAATCAATGTCTTCCTTACACGAAGAAGAGACCAGAAACCTTCCTTACACGAAGGCACTCAGTCGAATCTTCGATGCCATTACTTGGCCGGATAAGATGAACGTTGTGGCAATCCAACGTGTTCCTTATGCGAAGACGAAACCAGAAACCTTCCTTATGCGAAGGTGCTGAGTCGAATCTCCAATGCCATTACTTGGCCGGATGAGATGAATGTTGTGGCAATCCAATGTCTTCCTTGCGCGAAGATGAAACCAGAAACCTTCCTTATCCGAAGGCGCTCAGTCGAATCTCCGATACCATTACTTAGCCAGATGAGATGAACGCTTGGGAAATCCAACGTCTTCCTTATGTGAAGACAAAATCAGAAACCTTCCTTATGCGAAGGTGCTCAGTCGAATCTCTGATGCCATTACTTGGCTGGATGATATGAATGCTAGGGCAGCCAACGTCTTCCTTACGTGAAGACAAAACTAGAAATCTTCCTTATGCGAAGGTGCTCAGTCGAATCTCCGACGCCATTGCTTAGCTGGATGAGATGAATGCTGGGGAATTCAATGTCTTCCTTATGTGAGGACAAAACCGAAATCTTCCTTACATGAAGGAACCTAGTCGACTCTTCGACGCAGTTACTCGGTCAAGATGAGACGAACACTGGGGTAAGCTAAAGTCTTCCTTATGCGAAGGCATCCAATCAAGTCTCCAACGCCATTACTCGGCTAGGTGAGATGAATGTTGGAATAAACCAAGGACCTCCTTACACAGGGGCATTCAACCTAGTTTCTGAAGCCTGATTTATTTGGTTGGAAGAGATAGGAGTTGAATTAAGAAAAAGACGTCTCCAAAGAAGAAGCATATGTTCAGCTGCTAAAGCTGGTTTCCTAGATATATCGGCAAGCTCAGAAGCACTAAATAAGCTAGTAAAAGAAAAAAGACTTTGCCAACAAATTAAAAGCTTCTAGTGCAACAATTTGAATCAAGGAAATTTGGCAAAATTGATTACATTCATCTTATGCAATTTGGATGACCCCCTGGTATGGGGCAACACACCCACATTAAGATTGGATAATGTTTGGAAAACATACTATGGGATCATCATGACATCACAATAAGCAAAAGATCGGCTCACACTCGAGAAAGAAATAAATGCACTTAAAGGTATATCAGCCAAAGTGTACAACAAGCAAGAGATCTCACCTTAAGAAGCTTGGCTAAGTTCCTTGCCTTCAAGAGTAGGACATCCGAAAATTTGACAAAATCGATATGACTCGATACGTCAATAAAGCTCATTATGCCAATGAAGATCAACCATGGAAATCTAACTAGAATTTCTCAACATAAAGGCTTACTCTTCTGCTAAGCTCCATTCACAAATTACTCAAAGAACCCGATGATATTCTGCTTCAAACCAAAGGATAAGCAATGAATGAAAGGCAATTGTGCGAACATGGCATAGTTCGAATCAAATAGAGCAATAACGCTTCTCAAAGAATTGAAGCTAATATCTATCAATACTATCAACATGAGTTATAAAGGAAGATTGAGCAATGGCCATTCACTGGGTTAAGCCAATGTGAAGTTGAGATTCAAAAATTTATACAGCTTGGGATGATCCGTTATAGCAAACACTATTAAAGAGACAATAATTCCGTGAGTCTACAATATACATAAGAGCATCCTAGAGTACGACGAAAGTCAATATGGGCAAAGGCAAGAATTATAAAAGAAGCGATTTATTTCTACACAACATTAAAATTCAAAGACTCACAATTCCCAGGATGGATGCTACAAAAGTAGAATGTAAAATGCTATCTTAGTACAACATGTTCAACGATGCACTTAAGCCACTCAGATTTCGAAAAATCCCGCGACCATTGTCACCCAAAAGGATTGGCAGAGAACATGAGTCATTCTAACTGGGGCATCGCTAATAATTGTCTGAGCCAGACTTGACCTAAAATTTTCATCAAACAAGGGTCAGGTACACACATTTCATAAATGTTAAGTCTTGTGCGGTAACGGTTCAAAAGATAATGCTTAGAATTCGCAGGCCAAAACCTAGATTGACGAATCTCAATTTTCATCAACAAGCAGAAAAAGGTGTTTTACCAACGTAAATTGCGTCTAGTGAGTCACAAACTCTCATACGAAACAGTATTACATTGATAACACACTTGAGTTTGTAAATGATCCTTGCAAAGACTAACCCATTGTCGTCTTGAGCAATCGACGATGAATTCGCCACCAAATGCGCAAAAAAGCTCTTTATTACTGGTTTTCTAGATAAGCATACATGCCAAGAGAAACTATCCAATAAAATTGGGTCAATGATGAACCACTGTTCAGGAAAAAGGGTCCAAATGAGTCATGTATGCATCGTCAACTAGTTCAAAATCCATGTGCAAATAAAAAATCAAATTTCTATGTCCAACCAATCTACTGCAACAAAGTCAAAGGGAGAACAATTAGTAAATTCCACTTTCCTTGGCAGTTTCATGTCTGATTCGGGAATGCTAAACTGAATGAATGCTTGATTAAAGACACATCGAGCTAGCATAGAATGGCATCTCTCCAAAAAATTGTCAAGAGGACGTGGAATAACCAAAGACCGACTCATTCACAATCCAGAAGTTGCAGCCGCTCTAGCCTCATAAATTCAAATTGAAGCTCCAGTTTAAGCAGAAGTGATCTTCTTTCCAGAACGGTAATTAGTCGTCTGTTTGGTATTCACTCTACACCTGGAACTTCATTTTTCAATAAACCACAGGTACACGTTTCATAAAATGTGAATTGTCGTACATAGTTATATGAATTATTAAAGATGAGGCTTGAGATTTGTTGTCAACATATATCGATTAGCAAATCTTAATCATCATCACAAATTTGAATTAGAATGTTGTGTTTATACAAATGAAGTTCGACAAGTCATAAATTGTTGAACAAAATAGTCTTGTGTATACACGACATTCATTTAAAGTTTCGAAATTCGATGTAGTATGTTTTAATTAACTAATCTGTTATTGATGTGGACGGTCAATGGCAAAGTATAAGTCCAAAAATCGTGCAAATGTTTGTTGTAATCACAGAAGAGGTGGCATGAAACATACAAATCCAACTTTCAAGTTATGAACTTGGGTCATTTTAAAGTCTGAATTGAGTTTGTGCTCGGGTCACTTCATAATTAAAAGGGTGTACTTCGATGTCAAAAAACAGTCGCTTAACGACCAAGCATCCAGGTCACTCAACGACCTAACATCCAGGTCGCTCAACGGGCCAGCATTTAGGTCGCTCAACGACCTAGCGCCTAGGTCGCTCAATGACCTGAAGTCATAAATCGCTCTATTGTTTCAAAAGATCAGGATGCACACCGGGTGGAAGGCGCAGTTTGTCCAAACGATCTTGTATGTTCACCAGTGAGAAAACTTTCTGCACCTAAGAACAAGCAGCAATCACCACTTATAAAGTGTAAGCATAGAAATTTCAATCAATAGTGTATTGAATTCAAGCATGCAGTACAAGAATATAAATCACAAGGGTTCGATACCAAACACCATCTTACCAAAGTTCAAACCAGAGCACATGCTATATCATTGCAAATTTCAAGTCACCACCAAGCGTCGGCCTGAATTCATAAACTGAATCTAAAGGCATAAAAGAATTCGTGAATGATCCTATGTTTTGGACCCTAAACAACACTGATCCTTCCTCTTTAAGAAACAACGCCAATCCCCTTTTTGCTGTCTTAATCCGGATTTTAGATATTTAAAACTGTGGCTATGACGTTCATCATCACCGACAATGGATCTTACCTCAAGGATTGGAGCAGCCACTGAAACGATCAACAACGGCAAGATTTGCTTAATGACGGCATATATGATAACTGGTATTCGGATCATAACTAAAGCCGCAAGTTTTAATGACGGAGTTGACAAAATTTGGCCAGTGTTGAAGTTGATCAATAATGGAAAAGAAAGTCTTTGAGTCGGGAAATTTTTTATGAAGATTTCCGCCATTAACAAGCTTCTCGGCAGAAAAACAAATTAAAAGAATCAGACCTGAAAAAGAAATTATAAAGTATTTCTTAATGGGCCTTACAAACCCGTTAGACAAGTTGTGCTCAATCCTTGAACCACTCATCCACAATCCATCAAGATTCCATTCATGCTAGCTCATTTCGAAGCCCATTCTTCTTTTAGGAAATATAGGCTCCGAGGGGAAAATGTTGACCCCGTTATGAAATGTTGTTCAAAACCATACATCGATTGCAATACAATATGATGGATGGCGCATATTTTAAACGGATGGACCGATCATGTTTTATAAGACAGATCGGTTGAAAATTCGATGTGTATGACTTAAGCAGGATCTTTATATGGATATAGCAGAATGGTATATAATAAACTAACTAGTAAACTACAATAGTTATGCAGGTAAACTAAGCTATAGAGATATATCACAAATAAAATAAAGTGCAGTAAGTAAAGACAATAGGAATTTTATACTGGTTCGGACTTCCCGTCCTACGTCCAGTCCCGAAGCTCCTCTTTGGAATTCACTATCACGTCCTCTCTTAACACATAGGAATAGGTCTCAATACACCCAAGCACCAAAAAGGATGTCCACACCTGAGCACCCACACATGACTTCACAATTTACAAGTGTCTTGACTTTTTAATGTGTAGTCATGATGAAGTACAACCTTCCTATAATCTTATCCTCAAGTATTTGAAGTGTATGTGAAGAATGAAGGAGGTGTGTTGATTGTTGAATCTAGAGATGTGAAATATTATCAGAGGTTCAATAAGTAATTTGAATTTAGGAGAGCTCTATAATGCAAAGAGAGTAGAAGTTCAAGTCAGAAAATAAAGAAAATATATGAAAATGTTATAAATATATAATAAGAAAACCATTAGAGGAGGAGAAAGAGGAAACATTTTATTCATTCATCAATCGATCCCTATTTACATTACATGAACTCCTTATATAAAGGCTTGGGAGCTTGGAGTAAAATTTATCCCACAATGTGGGACTAAACATAATATGACAAAAGCATATTCACTCATATATATTACAACACTCCCCCTTGAATATGCGTCTTCAAATTCTTGAATGCTCTTCTAACTTGAAGTTGTCCCTTTTAAAAACATATTTGCTGATTACTCCCCCTTATAATTATCCGTTCAGTCGATACAACTATTGTCTGTTGTTTTCAAAACTCTATCAGGAAAACCCAATGGGAAAAACCTTGAACGAGAAAAAGAGTACAGCGCCTGACATTATGAATATCATATTAAAATGATATTCCTTAAAAGAGTTTGATTCTTTAGGATCAAAACAATGCCTCATTAAAAACCTTTTTATGAAAAACCCTGTGGGAAAAATCATAAACAAGGAAAAGAGTGCAAATTTATTTTCTCTTTAGGTAACATTTTTTTACAATGTTACCGTAAGGGTTGATACTTCAGGATCAAGATAATGCCTCATTAAAAACCTTACTAACAAAAACCCAATGGGAAAAATATTAGTGAAGGAAAAGAGTACATTATAGCATAATTTATATGCTCCTCCTTATTTATAACTCATTATTCAAATAGTCTATAGATGTAGTCGACGCATGCCAATTTTGTATATGACCTTCTGCAATGTTGATTTGGAAATTGCCTTTGAGAATGGATCTACCCTCTTTTCTTGGAACTGAATTTGTTTCTCCTTTTTCTTGTTATCCTTTCATGCATGTGTGAAGAGAAATTTAGAAGAAATGTGCTCCATCCTACCATACTTGATATAATTCACTTGAATCTGAGCCATCCAAACTGCCTTGTCTTCTTCATAAATAATAGTTTACTGCATTAAAATATGTTTGATACTTCTGGATCAAAATGTTGCCTCGGTAAAACCTTACTAAGAAAAACCCAATGGGGAAAAAATCTTAGTGAAGGAAAAAGAGTACAATATAAAATGTCATATTTACTACGTCAAAAGTAGTTTGATTCTTCTGGATCAATGTTATGCCTCGTTAAAACCTTAATAAGAAAAACCCAGTGGGAAAAATCTTAAATAGTGAAAAAGAGTACATTATAACTTATTTTTGTGTGTTACCTTTGGGTTGATACTTCTGGATCATGATCCATGCCTCATTAAAACCTTAGTAAGAAAACCCAATAGGGAAAAACTTAGTTAAGGAAAAAGAATGCATTATATCATACTTATGGATGCTCCCCCTGATTTAATAATTTTCTCTGAATTCGTATACTTTTTTCAATAACTCAAATTGCTTACAAGTACTTCTTAATGAAGTTTTTCTTTTAAAACTCCATGTGCATTTCCATGCTTCAAGCATGCTTTCTTATTTAAAACACCTCTTTTTTTGTGATTTGTATGATACTAATATTCATTTATGAATAGACTTCAGGTGCTTATAATTTTCTGTTTCAATCGGGCTTGAATATTGCAATACACATTTGATGAATGAGACAACTTTCATTATAGCAACACTAAGCAGGGAGTAATCTGCTCATCTTGAAGTATATCAAGATTTTCATTACAACAATACTTAGAAGAATGTTGTAATCTATCGGACATGTTCTTTGTATTCTTTATGTTCTTCAGGAACTTATATATTATAATAATTTTTGCATATCGCAACTACCACTTCAATGGATATTAAGAGTTGGACTACAACAATTCTTGAAAGCAGGAAATGATCTACTCATCATGAATTATTTCAAGATTTTCATCACAACAATACTTAAAAGAATGTTGTAATCTACATTTCTGTCTCTTTATCAGTACCAAAGTTATTCAAATTCTTCTGGAATTTGTATACTTTCATCGTTTATACCTTCAGGGTATTATAAGCATTTTAAACACTTTCACCACTTCAATCAATTCAATTATATCTGAAAATACAATGCTCATGGCACTTAACATGTTGTTGGCACTCTATGGTGCTTCAGTAACTTCCGTGTGATTTTGTCATTATATATATTTCTATTTTTATCTTATGAACAACAGGTTCATATCTTATGGACTACCGGTCCATATATCTTATTTAGGAAAATTTCATGATGGCCAATCATATTTCTCTCTGATATAGGATTTTTAATTCATTTATAAATATAAGCGCTTTATTATTTATTAATTTATCATCGATGATTATTTCTTGTCAGTTCTATATATAACTTATTGAGATCTCAAAAAAATTATCATACTTTTGGTACCTAAACCACTTCTGGGGTTATTTTGACAATCATGTCATGGGTTTCTTTTAAAGCACCTTTAAGTGTTTCTTCAGAAACACTTACCTCCTTTATTTTGCATCTTTATGACTTACTCCAAAGATATTTTGAACGGACTTTTATACCACATTTTCAGCTGTGATTTACACCTTTTGATCCTTCGGGGATTCAAATGTATATTAGAGAAAGTCTATTAGGGACATAATTGATAATTTATGCAAGTTACTTAATACTTTGCATAATTCTATATGTTAGCAAATATTTAACATCGACGATTCCTTTATCCTCCCCCCTCAATGTTGACAAACATTGTCACTTTAAATAATAAACCTACTTTGGATTCATTTTTGATCCATTATACCATCATAGCTAGCAAATACATTAGATGTATTTCAATTGTAGGAGGATAGTGCTTTTATTAGTTGATAAGATGCATTCATATTTCATTGCTTATTCCCTTTCATTGATCTGATGACTTGCAGGAATTTTCTGTCATTTGAATATGCACATGACTTCAGGTCAATCAATATTGATGTCAATCGACTTTTTTTAAATATTAAATAATATATGCATAATTTTTAATATGAGCTCTTGACAACTTCAGGTTGTTAATAAAATTTTCGCATATATGTGTATATACATGCGTCCACGTATTACATATGTAATTGATTTGCATATTCTTTCTCATTCGAGTTACCTATTTTAGAACAAATTGTTCATAAGGTTCCAATCATTAATTTTTTCTTATCAAGCAATATTAATGCGAATCTTAAATATCGTATCATAATATCCAAAATATCTGATTTGGAACTATATTGAACTTCTGGTTCAAATGAAATATATGAACAACTTCAAGTTGTTAATCTATATTGAACTTCTGGTTCAAATAATATATAAACAATTTCAAGTTTGTTAAACTATATTGAACTTCTAGTTCAACTTTGTTGAACTTCTGGTTCAAATAAAATATATAACAACTTCGAGTTGTTAAAATTTATTCTTCAATACAATATGCAAATGTAAATATATATGAAAAATACAACTCATTTTGAAACTTTTTAAATCTTTGGATGCATCATAGTTGATCCAAGATGGTCTAAACGATCATACCAAAGAATCAGTTTCTTTGTATTCGTGGGCTTCTGGCTCATGTTTATAAAATGAGATTCAACTATAACAATTTTTGTAAAGTATAATCCAGTTGAAATTGTATCAAACTTTTTTTTAATAAGCTTTGGCTTTCAATTTTAGAAATAACACAAAGACATTCTTTGTTTTCGTGTATAGTTTCAATGCGATAACCATTCATTCTTATATCATTAAAACTAAGTAGATCTTTTTTTTTCTCAAGAATTGCTTGTATATAGTGCATTTTGAATGAATATGTGTACCATTTGGTAACAGTATATGGGATCTTCTAGACCCTTCAATTATATTAGCAAATCCAGCTATAACAGAAATTTTAGATGGAATATTTTCAAATAATTCGAAGAAAAACCCTTTTGGTTTTTCATAATCGTATAAGTAGATGCACTGTCTAACAAGCATATATCACCATTTAAATTTCAGCCATATCGGATAAAATTAACAATCGTTGATAACACGTGAATGCCAATACTGGTATTATAATATTCGGTTCAAGACTCGATCAATAAGTAAATAAATATATTAAAGAAAATATGCATGACTAGTCACTGGAAATGAAAATCTTTCAATTTTCTCACGAATATTCAAATAGGCATACTGTAATTTACAAACATCCGAATGAACTAACATCAAACTGAAGTATGTGCTACTTGTCTAGTGATCATCATCATATCTATAAATGTACGAACCCAAACAAAAGAACAAAATAATATAATGGATCTGTCATGGCATTATGTCCAGTGGTCTCATAGGAACGTGTAATAGCTTCAGTTAATTACATGATGACCATTTTAAATAGCATTTTATCAGCTAAAAAAAACACATATCATAAATCAATGTGATGATCGCTTTTTGATAGCAGTGCTAGCTATTAATTACTTTACTTTGTAACTTTTCCACTAATAATATAACCATTTTAATCATATAGGCGTATAGTGTCATGCTATCATATGCTTGATGCCACACCTCTTTGTTGTAGTGACTAGTGTTCATTTTAATCATATAGGCGTATAGAATCTGAGCCTACTGCAATCCTCATATACAAAACAATATATAAAATATCTATTAGAATGTGATACAGTTACATTAGTTGTTAATCTTGCAAATTATAATGTAGCGAAGAACTATTGTTTTTGTACATCTCATTGATCAAGCTAAAAGAGTAGCACTAACAGGGAAAACTCATCGATTCACCGGAACTAATATTATAGAAAGCCATCTAGGACTTGTATTGCCTTAAAGTGATATTAAATTAATTCATAAATGATCAAACTACTCCTTCCACCCATAGGGTGCAAAAGTACAATGCTCTACCTAATTTAAAATTTTCCTTGTATACTGGTGAATATCAATATCCATTACCAAGCTTTCCAAACCATTATTATGTATCATGACAGCAAGCATATGAAACAAGACCAAGTTTTAACTTATCTAGGAGAAATATCTAGTCATTTATTAGGAAACGTTTAATACAACAACATCACTCAAATAAAATAACAATGAAAATTTTGATTTGAGTAATATTCTCAGCAACACTTTTGTGTATAAAAATCCTTTCCTTGATATAAATGGTAGTAAACTGCAATATTCATTGTAGAAAAACAAAAGGAAATAATTGCTTCTAGTTTTATATGGTAAGTACAATTAGAGTTAGAAAACTATACAAAAGGATCCAACATTAAACTTTGTCCAGATATTATAGACATGTAAACTATGTCACTAATGCAAATCTAAGATGGATCAAGCTGATCATGAAAAGGTGGAATTAACCCGCTTAATGTATTCAATTAAGTTGTATCCTTGAAAATATTAAAGGCATCAATAAAATAATCATTTTTTTACTGTAGCGACTTCAAAGGATTGAATCTTCGTTGTTTATTATAAAAAAAAAAAAAACCCGAAACTTGTCCATCTGCATATTATAGATTTTGCAAAAGAACTTCAAGTGTGTATCATATGAAATTGAAGCAGTTTTATCTTTTATGCATTGGTGCTCTTGTCCTAATTTTGAAACTCCAATCAATTTTCATAAACTGTTGACTAACTGTTAGCTTAATGCAACTACAGCAATCGATAGCTGTCAGACATATAGGTCAACAAAATAACTCAATCTTCCAATTTTATCTGAAGTCTATTTCTAATATTAGACATCATTATCACTTACGATCAGTTCTTTCAAAAATAAATCAATATTAGTATATTCTTCTTAAATCATACCGTCCATAAATGGATAAAATCAGTAGCGAAAATAAATAAATAAATAAAAATCCTACCATTCAAAAGAATTGAGGGCTAAGCTGAAATAATGGCAGTTTCAGATCTCGTGATTACCTTTATGGAATTCGTCCAGGAGCTAGCGTAGGCAAGATAGATGGATTCTTTTGTCTCTAGCTGCTTTTATGGATCTGAGATACGAATTTAAATTCGCTTTGACTTTGGATGATCCATCTTCCTTTTTTTTTTGTTCGGAATCATTACTAATATAAAATTCTTCCGATTTCAATCCATTCATTATTGAAACTTAATTAGATCGGTTAGAGCTTCGTGCTGATAACGTGTTATAAATATATAATAAGAAAACCATTAGAGGAGGAGAAAGAGGATACATTTTATTCATTCATCAATCGATCCCTATTTACATTACATGAACTCCTTATATAAAGGCTTGGGAGCTTGGAGTAAAATTTATCCCACAATGTGGGACTAAACATAATATGACAAAAGCATATTCACTCATATATATTACAACAGAAAATCCGTAGTTTGGAAAACATGTTTATAGTGCTTATATAATTGTAGAAGAGTGGCATTCTTTCATGAAAAGTTTTAGCAAAGAGTTGCATTCATTTCTATTCATAATTGAAGAGGAATCTCTTCATGAAAGAAGGTGACTCTTCATAAATATGACTGTTAGTCTCTGATCATTCGACTGGTAGAAATACCATCAGTCGACAAGTTAGGTATGAAATCCATTTATACATTTAAATAGGCTTCAACAACTCGCATTTACTGGACTTTTGGTCTGTGACCACTCGACTGGTTGATTTCCTACTAGTCGACTAGTTACAGTGCCAATCCAATATCAGCTGATTTGTCGAGCACACACACACACACACACACACACACATATATATATATATATAAGTAAATAAATATTTGTGCATTTGTGTTATACTTTGAGGATAGATTTTAACATAATTCTAACACGACTCAACACACACACACAGATATATATATACACACACACATACACACACACACATATATATATATATATATACATACATACACACACACACAAAACCTTAGCTCCTTGATATGATTTTCATTGCTCTTCTCTTTGTTGTCATTAATCGAAATTCTTGTGAATCAATATTCTCCCCCTTTTTGTTTGATGACAACATGTAGCATTCTTTGTTGAAAAATTGTATTTCTTCCCCTGAATATATGTTTGTATACGTTATTTGGCTCCCCCTGAATTCCTGCACCATTTTGTCAGTTTATATATATATATATATATATATATATATATATATATATATATATATACAGACACACACACACACTTACCGTTTGGATTCCTGCAACAAAATGTTAGTGCATATATATATTTACACATCAGTAAAACCATTATTATGACATGAGCACAACCATCATTATGATTAAGCACAAATATCATTACCATTCTCCCCCTTTGTCATCGATTAAAAAGCATTGAACACTATGATTACAAAGTAATCAAATAAAGACTATCAAAGATTTTTAAAGAAACAATTCCTAATTCTCTTCGAAGTCTTATGAAAGAATTATGTAAAAGGGGTTTAGTAAATATGTCGGCAATTTGACTTTCCGAGTTTACAAACTCTAAATTTATGATTTGTTTTTCAATATTATCTCTCAAGAAATGATGTCTTATATCAATATGTTTAGTTCTAGAATGGTTTAACGAATTTTTAGATAAATTTATAATGATTGTATTGTTGCAATAGATTGTGGAGCTAGATAAATTGACGTTAAAATCTTTTAGTGTTTGTTGCATATATATAACTTGAGCACAAGCTAGAGTAGCAGATATATATTCAGCTTTACATGTTGATAGTGAAACACAATTCTGTTTCTTGCTGAACCAAGATGAAAGTGATTTACCAATAAAGTGACATGTTCCACTTGTACTTTTACGATCCGTGCGCGATCCTCCAAAATCAGCGTCACTATTGAAACTAATTCGAAGGAACAATCTTTTGGATAGAAAAGTCCAAAATCTTTGGTACTGCTAAGATAATGTACTATACATTTTACTGCCCTCAAATGTGATTCTTTTGGATTAGCTTGAAAACTAGCACATAAACAAACATTCATCATAATATCTGGTCTACTAGCAGTTAATTACAAAAGTGAACCTATCATGCGTCGATATAACTTTTGATCGACACTTTTACCATTTTCATCTTTACCTAAGTAAGTCGTCGTACTCATTGATGTAGGTTTACTTGAAGTATTTTCCATTCTAAAACATTTTATTTGATTAGTACAATATTTTTCTTGATTAATGAAAATTCCATTTGATAATTGTTGAATTTGCAAACCCAGAAAGTAAGATAGTTCATCCATGTGTGATATTTCAAATTCACTTGTCGTTATTTTTGAAAATTCTTGACATAATTGATCATTTGTCGATCCAAAATAATGTCATCGACATATATTTGCACCATTAAAATATATTTATTAGCTTTCTGAATAAAACAATGTTTGATCAACCTTTCCAATTTGAAATCCTGGCTCTAGTAAATAAGTTTTGAGACATTCATATCAAGCACGAGGTGCTTGTTTCAAACCATATAATGCCTTTTTCAATTTGAAAACATGGTCAAGAAACTTTTCATGAGCAAATAGTGGAGGTTGTTCAACATATACTCTTTCTTTAATATAACCATTTAAGAAAGCGCTTTTACATCCATTTGATATAATTTAAAGTTATGATAACATGTATATGCTAATAAAATTCGAATTGCTTCTAGTCGTGCGACTAGAGCAAATGTTTCTTCGTAATCTTTGCCTTCTTCTTGATTGTAACCTTGTACAACAAGTCTATCTTTATTTCTAGTAATATTACCCAATTCATCTGCTTTATTTTTGTAAACCCATTTTGTTCCAATGACAGTTTGATCACTCGGTCTTGGAACTAATTCCCAGACTTCATTACGTTCAAACTGGTCTAATTCTTCTTGCATGGAAATTATCCAATCTTCATCTGTAGATGCTTCTTTGGGTTTTTGGGTTCGATATTTGATAAAAAGGCTACATTACTTACTAAATTCAGTTGACTTCTTGTTCTTACATTTGAAGTTATTTCTCCAATAATATTTTGAGTTGGATGGTCTCGTAATATTCTTGGTGGAGATCTAACTTCGTTAACAGGAATATTTTGATTATTTATATTATCTTGAATTTCTGTAGTATTGTTTTCTACGTTATTATAAGCAATGCTTTCATCTTCTCTCTCTATATATATATCACTGTCATTATCATGAGAAGAATTATTTTTCATAGTATCTATATTAAAAGTGTTTTGAATAAAATTTTCATCAAATGAAACATGAAGTGATTCTTTTATTTTACTTGTTCTCTTATTGAAAATACGATAAGCTTTGCTACGCTCAGAATATCCTAAGAAATTCCATCGTCATATTTTGAATCAAACTTTCCCAGCTGATCTTTTGTATTTAAAATAACACATTTTGAACCAAATATTTTAAAATATGAAATATTTGGTTTTCTTCCAGTAAAAAGTTCGTATGGAGTGTTTTTAGCAAGAGGTCGAATGGAGAGGCGATTCAAAACATAACAGGCTGTAACAACTGCCTCAGCCAAAGATTGTTTTAGCAGTGTGCTTTCATTTAATAATGTTCTGGCACATTCTTGCAAAGTTCTATTTTTACGTTCTACAACACCATTTTGTTATGGAGTTCTAGGAAAAGAAAAATTATGAAAAATTCCTTTCTTTTGACAAAATAAATCAAAATTTTCATTTTCAAATTCTCCTTTATGATCACTTCATATATTCTTTCTTTTTAAACCAGTTAAATTCTGAATTTGTTTGAAAATTTTTCTAAGGATATCAAAAGTATCGCTTTTATTCTTTAAAAACATAGTCCAAGTATATCTTGAAAAGTCATCAACAATTACAAACACATATCTGCTATGATTTATGGACCGAACCTGAGTTGGTCCGAATAAATCCATGTGTAGTAATTCAAGTGGTTGTAATGTTGATTTAACCTTTTTAGATTTAAAAGAGGATTTGGTTAACTTCCCCAGTTGACAAGCATCACACATATTTTTAGTTTTGAATTTTATTTTAGGTAATCCTATTACAAGATCATTTTTAGAAATCTTGATTAAAATTTTAGAACTAACATGACAAAATCGTTTGTGCCATAACCAAGGTTCATTATCCTTGGCTAATAAACACATACTTGGATTATTATTAACTCCCATATTCAAAATATAAATATTTTTATCTCGATTTCCTTCAAAAATAAGATTTTTTTTTGAATCTAATACACTACATTCATTTTTTGAAAATGAAATTTTAAAACCTTTATCGCATAATTGGCTAATACTTAATAAATTATGTTTTAAATTCTTAACTAATAAAACATCAAAAATAAGAGGTGAATTAGATATACCATAATTGCTCACATCACACTTGCCAGTGATACATTCTTTGGAGTTATCTCCAAACATGACAGTTCCTCCTTTTGAATAAGTGATATTTGTTAACATCTCTTTATCTCCTGTCATGTGTTTTGAGAAACCACTGTCGAGCATACATTTTCCTCTGTTTTTGTTGAGTGGTACCTGCAAAAAATAATTTGGAATTTTATTGGTACCTACTTCCTCCATAGGGTCCTAAGGGTTCAATCGTAGGAAATCAAACACAAGAGGGTTTGGAGTCCTTTCTGAAAATATAATTAATATTATTTTGAATAGTATCTAAAATATTCTTGATATATTTATTTCTAATAAGAACATTATTGGTTTTTGGAACCCATATAATAATATTTTCCGAGTAATTTTTCTATGTAGAAATATTTAATTTACTACTAGAAATTACAGGTTTGATATTAAATTTATTAGAACTAATTTCTTTTTAGCTTTTTGATCATATTCTAGTTCCTTTTTACTAGAAACCGGTTGAGAATTTTCTAATATTTTAGATAAATTCTCTCTACCTTTACTAAAATTGTTAACATTTTTAGAAATATTACCTAGTTTAACTTTTAAACTAGAATTTTATAATTCTATAATTTTAACTTTAGTATTCAAATCATGATTCTCAAAAGCTTGTATATCACTTTTATTCTTTTGAGTCTCGATTTCTTGACTCAACATAGAAATCTAGGAATTTACTACTGAAAGAGATTCTTGTAATTTTCTAATCTCATCTTCTAAAATCTCTTTTTCATCTTTTAATAAGTCTCTTTCAAATTCTGCTCTTTTTTTATCTTCATTAGCTTGTTTATACTTTCTCTTAAAATTGTCTCTAGATTCTAAAACTTCCGTACTAATTTCCATTAATTCATCATAAATAAATTCACTGACCTCAATATCCTTTGCCATGAAGCATACATTTGCTTGTTCGGTTTCACTATCACTGTTATTATCGGAAGATGATGAATCTGAATTATCCCAAGTGACTGAAAATGCTTGTCTTTTTTATTTTTCCTTTTTGCGATTTTTCTTCAATTCTGGACAATTCTTTTGATAATGTTCGGTTTTGTGATAATTAAAGCATTCAACCAGGGCTGGGTCAGGCCCTTTTGATGAATTCTTTTTCATATTCTTTCTTTGATTTTTTCTATATTTCAGAAATTTTCTGAAATTCTTTGCTACCAAAGCAATATCTTCTTCATCTGAATCTTCTTTCTCAGCATGGAAATCTAAATTTTTCTTGTCTTGTACATGTGCTTACTTTGCCTACAAATTTACATCATAGGACATAAGATTACCGATTAACTCTTCTGGTTTAATGGCAGATTGAACATTAGTTTCTTCAATAGCTAACACCTTTCTCTCTCATTCGTCCATTAAAGAGTTTAATTTTTTTGAAACTATATCCAAATCAGAATATTTTCTCCTAATCCCAATAGATAATGATAAATATTTTGACAACGCGAGTACATGTCATTTTTAGATTCATTCTCGTTCATTTCAAAATTTTGAAACTGGTTTTTAAGCATGGATATCTTACTTTGCTTGACCTTGTTTGTTCCTTCATGAGTTACTTTGAGTGTTCTCCAGATTTCATATGCTGTGTTGTACATACAAACCCGGTTAAATTCGTTGCTATCCAAGGTACAATGCAACAAATTCATGGCTTTAGCATTGGCGATAGCCTCTGATTTTTCATTTACAGACCATTCAGTATATAAAGTAGTGGGTTGTGTATACTCTTTTTGTGTAATGTTCCAAACATCAAAACTATTTACTTGCTCATTCGTGTAGCCGTCGTGTAATGTTCCAAACATCAAAACTATTTTCTTGCATATATATTCTCATTCGTGTAGACGAATAGCTATAATTCATGCCAATAAAGAAGGGTGGTCTTGCAGTAGATTAGCCTTCAGTATAACCAGTATTAATGCTAGTACTAGTGTTTTTATTCATATTAACTATGTATCAGATAACATTTTTACGGTTAAATGATGGCCATGCTCCGATACCAAATGAAAATTCGATGTGTATGACTTAAGCAGGATCTTTATATGGATATAGCGGAATGATATATAACAAAATAACTAGTAAACTACAATAGTTATGCAGGCAAAACTAAGCTATAGAGATATATCACAAATAAAATAAAGTGAAATAAGCAAAGACACCAGGAATTTTATACTGGTTCGGACTTCCCGCCCCACGTCCAGTCCCTAAGCTCCTCTTCGGAATTCACTATCACGCCCTCTCTTAACTCGGAGGAATAGGTCTCAATACACCCGAGCACCAACAAGGATGTCGACGCCCGAGCACCTGCACAGGACTTCACAATTTACAAGTGTCTTGACTTTTGAATGTGTTTTCTAATCAACACAGAATAGTCATAATGAAGTACAACCTTCCTATAATCTTATCCTCAGGTATTTGAAGTGTATGTGAAGATTGAAGGAAGTATGTTGCTTGTTGAATCAAAAGATGTTAAATATTATCCAAGATTCAACAAGTAACTTTGAATTTAGGAGAGCTTTAGAATGCAAAGAGAATAGAAGCTCAAGTCAGAAAATAGATTGTATATATAAAAATCGGCAGTTTGGAAAACATGTTTGTAGTGCTTATATAATTGTAGAAGAGTGATATTCTTTCATGAAAAGTTTCAGCAAAGAGTTTCATCCACTTCTATTCATAAGTGAAGAGGAATCTCTTCATGAAAGAAGGCGACTCTTCATAAATATGACTATTAGTCTCTGATCGGTCGACTGGTAGAAATACCATCAGTCGGCTGGTTAAGTATGGATTCCATTTACATATTTAAATATGCTTCAGTTTCTAGCTATTACTGGATTTTTGATTTCCTACCAGTCGACTGGTTATAGTGCCAGTCCAATATCAGCTGGTTTATTGAGCAATATATATATATATATATATATATATATATATATAAACAATTGTGCATTCGTGTTATACTTTGAGGATATATTTTAATATAATTCTAACACGACTCAACATTTATATATATAAAAACTTAGCTCCTTGATATGATTTCCATTGCTCTTCTCTTTATTGTCATTAATCGAAATTCTCGTGGATCAACATCGGTCACGTATTATACGGTCGATCGGTGTTGCTTAAAATGATAGGTCGGTCGGATCTAATACGATGGATCGTACATGTATGGTCTCAATGGGTCAGTTGTGTTTAAGTGCTCCATAAAACATACTCTCTAATATATGGGTCAACATGCTTTGCCTTATTGGATCATACATATATATACAGGGGATCATGCATCATTATGTGTGCTGATCGACTTGTGTATATGGACTACTTTAGCATGGATCAGTTATCATATATATACAATGTTGGATCATGCTTATTTGTCTTCACGTGATGCCATGTCTAAAGCACAATACCATATATATATATGTATATATATATATATATGCGTAGGTGTTTTCAACTAGGATAAGTAGGTTCCTTTGCATTTATGAAACACATGGCAAGCAACAAGTTAATCTGCTACATGAAGACTAGATAATTTGGTCCCTTATAATCCATTTGTATGAATCGTTACGTACAAAAGACACATGGACCATGTATATATTTGCATTCCATGGGTTACCCAAATGGCGGTGACATGGCACAATGATTCACATATTCGAAGACAAGTTGTGGCTTTAAAACATGCGCATAAATGATGAAGCATATCCAGGCATGGTCATGCATGGACACAAAGAGATGATAGAACGCATGGCTAGCAGATATTGGCACGTTGGCTTTAGCTTTTGACATTCCCAAATGTGTAGGTCAACAGCATAACGCGTACAACATGACATGGACCGTTTGCTGCCATGCGATAGGTCGTTAAAATTTTCTGGAGAATGTGAGAAGCGGGCCAGCTAAAATATGAGTTAGATCGTATAAAATTCCTTCATACATCCTGAGTATTTCTAATTTGACTTGTGAATAATGGACACTTGGACACATAGTATAATGTACAAAGACCTGTAGACATGTGGACCACACATGCAGCGTGGGACGTGTATGATGCTAGTGCAATATAAATTAGGCATTACTTTTATATATGGGTCATTTGAGCTTTCCAGGTCGTGCATGGAACAACGCATAGGTTGTTATCATTCAACAAGCTTACACGGCGCACAGCTGAAAGCCACATGGGTCATTAACAATCTCTGAAGCCGGCACAGGTCGTTCGCCATTCCATACTTGCAAGCTGGTCGTCCATGTATTCATGAAAATGTAGGTCGTTGCATATTATTGCTTACTTGTAAAAGATGGATTGTAAACGATGGGCTAACTCACTATTTGAAGGACAGCTATACATAGTCGGGTACTTAAAAGATGGATTGTTGCATTAAATGATGGGTAAAGGTATATCACTTTTTATATTTAGTTCATCCGCATTGAAGATGAATCGTTTGAACACATGTCAGGTCGCCCCAATGTCAGTACATTCATGCGACCTAGGTTAGGTCGCTCTTATGAATTCAGATCATCCATGTAAAGACGGGTTGTCCGAATCAAGTCGGGTCGTTCATCGACCCGAGACATTGCACACACATATTTACAAATCTGCCACTCCATTCAAATTACTCCTATAAATACCCCTACACTTTATTTATTTGGGGGGACAAATTTCTCCAACCATGAAGTGCTGTTCAATTCATTTCTCAACAATTCCAAATCATTCAAACCTCCATTAAACTTCTCTCAAGCTTTGATTCAATATCTCAATCACAAGGTTCGTCAAAGATCATCTAAATGCTCAAATTGTTGAAGATCTACTCCATAATCATCGCAATCACAGAAATCCACCATTTCCATAGCGAAACCCAGAGAATGAAGGTGTTAAAGAGAAGAAAATAGAGCGAATCATTGTAAAAGGGGAAAATGAGCAAAGTTAAAGAAATAATATACCTTGTAACATTGAAAGTGGTAATGAAAGCACTCTTCAAAGTGGACGTAGGCCAAGTATAGGCTGTACTACTATAAATTCCTCTCTTTTTACTTGCTTTTTATGTTTGTGGCTACCACTTTTTTAGATCTTAACTGTTTGTGAAATGTTGAATTACATCTTGGGGTGTTAGTGCCATTTTATGCATTAACAATGCCTAACTTTCAAAAAAAGAAATTGCGAAGGCGAAAAAATAAAGGCTAACATAACTAAAAGATGTTATATAGGAAAAAGAAATAAGTAAAAGGCTTATGTAAACTTACAATTGTAAATTTAGTTTATTAAGCATAATTCTGTGGTAGTGGTGTGTAATTAGATGGCGATGGTTCTATGGTGAAAGTAAGATTAGAACATAAAAGCATTAATATAAATTGTGAAATGAAATAAGGAAAGCTTATTATAAATAAACATAAAATTATGAATTAAGTTTAATAAGTAAGATTCTATTGTGGCCTTGTGATTAGAAAATTATATGGCCTTGTGATAAGGAAAATTCTATTTTGGCCTTATGATTAGGAAGATTCTATTGTAGCCTTGTGATTAGTACTTCTAACCTCTCTCATCCCCAATTCGAATATTTTTTCACCAAAAGAATATATCAATAAAACAGCCACTTTCGTGCCTGCTCTCTTCTAACTTTCTATGCGATTCTCTTTTTTCATTTCTAAGATTTCTTCGTGACCTTTGCTCCGCAACTTTTCCTGCTGTTTGTTTGTGTCTCTTCTTCTCTTTCCTCTCTTCTCGAACTAGGGTTCTCTTTGAACCCAGGAAAGCAATTACTTTGAGCTTCTTGGAATTTTTGTCAGGGCTTGTCCTGATGTGGAATCGATCATCGATGCTTTTAAAACCTATTATTTTTCTCTGTTGATTGTGAAGAGTAACAGTTGTAACACGATTTCGATTTAAACACATTCGTTGGATTTGTCTGCATCGATTTGGAGACAACGTTACTTCTTTGTTTACAGCAACATCTTGGAGGTAAACCCAGCTTATTCCGGGAGGTTGGGTTTGTTTGGTCGTCGAACGAATTTGGATCAGTTTTGTGTGTCAATGGTTCTGCTGATTTGAACTACAGAAGAGGGGAGTTCATCAACCCTTTTTTGTCATCTTTATCCTTCTGTGAGAAATCGCCTGATTTCATGTCGATTGCGGCGTTTCTAGTTGGCGATGTTGTTTGTGGGGTGTTGGCGAACGACGGCTATGGTGGTAGACAAGTGGTTGAGGTGCAAAGCATAGGAGAAGTCACACCTCATACCCTTACTCTATCGCACTGTCTACCACCCATTTTACCTTATCCGTTGACACAGTTTGCACCTACGACTGTCATTTATCGTTCAGTTGCTTCATGCCTTAGGCATTCTAAAAAGCCTGTTAAGGTGTCACCTTTGGCATATAAGGTGCATACTGTTTATAGTGCAGTTCATGGGGATGCTATCGAGTTTGTGTCTCTGCACGTGTCGAACAGTATTGCGACCCTTGCAGGTACTACGGTGATTGATGAGCTGTCAGCCTTACTGTTTCTGATTTTGCTAAGGTTGAGGTAGCTTTAACCTCGTCCGTGCAACGCTGGTTGTCAGATGATGTTTTGGTCGCTTGGCCTGATGTCGGATCTGGCTCAACAGCTCTTTCTTGTTATATGCCTGAAAAGGGGAAGTCTTTGTATGGTTCAGATACTGTTAGTCTTCTTGGGTTGGTTGGATCCCAGTTGCATGGATCCAAGCACTGTATTCTGGATGGTCTCCTTCTTAACCAGGTTAGATTATCATTCTATGTTTATTTTGTATCTGAAGTCGGTGCTTTTGTTTGTTTCTTTTGCTTTGGATGGTTTGTTACCTTATATAATGAATGTGGGCGAAATGTGCCTTGCGTAGCTGTTTCATTGATTGCTAGGTTGTTGCCACACACTATTTTTTTGTTGTTCTTGGTTACATCGCATTTAGCGCATGTGTGCGGTGATTGTTGGTCCCCTATTATGGTTCACTTGGGCCGCTGGCTTAGTCCTCGGTTACGCCGGTGCAGTTGACTCTCGATTTTGTTTTACTGGGTCGATGGTTTTGTGGTTTTCGTTTTTTTTTCTTGGATTGGATTTTCTCTTCTTCAGGTATGTTTGGCTTTACAGTCTGGTGTAGTCACAGTAATACTGCTTTTGTCTTGATTGTGATGCGTGTCGATTGTTTGTGGTTTGCTGTAGTTGACGGAGGCTTTAGAATGTTAGCGCGGATTGACTCAACTGGAATGCGGTGGCTTTTTGGTCAAGCCAGTATATTTGTTCCATTGTTGGATAGTTATATGTCGTTACTAATGTTTCGCTAACTTTCGTTGAGCAACCCAATTAACCTCAGCAGTTTTTTACCGACTCCTTCATACTTGGTTAGTATGCTTCTGTCTAGGGTCCCGCTTGGTTTTAGGACTTTGCCATCTTTGCTGGGTTGCCAATCCAATGGCAACATGGTATTGGTAAAGTCCAAACAGGAATCGGTGACATGGCCTCTGCGCATTCCTATATTCCCTCGGTGTCTTATTTCTTTTACTTTTTCTTTGTCACCCTCTACAGTAAGAGGGACCCCCTGCTCCTGTTGTTGTTTCCGCCTTCTTAGCGAGGAGGAGATATTGATCATTAAGTGTTGATGTCAAAAGTTGGTTTAGTGACAATCAACCCTCAACCGTGTGTAGATAACACACAAGAAACAATCACTGAGTATAGAAAAGCAAATAAAGATAGGGAACATGCAAGGTTTTTATAGTGGTTAAGCCAAGTCGGTGCCTACGTCCACTTTATATTTATTGATTTTGTTGGATTACAGGATACAATTGTTTTTTTTTTGTAGAAAATAAGAGAATTATGATCACAAAACTCTGGTATTATTCGAAATGCACGGTTGGATGTTTCCAGTATACCGAGCATAAGTTGGTGGTGGAGAATTCAACTTGCCTTTCCATTTTCAGCAATGGTGTATTTATAGGTGAAGAAGGTGGGCTGAGCTGGGTGCCACTTAGCTTGCCTCTTTTTCGAAGCATTGACACGTGCAACTCGATCAGGCTGAGTAGCTGTGGCGGGGGGACCCGCTCCACTGCTGAGTAATAGTTCTCTCGAGAATTGTGGCTTGCGTGGCACTTGAACTATGGTGTATCAAAAGTAGAATTTTGGCTGGAACTGTTGACCGCTTAAGTTGTCTTGAGAATCGGCTTCACAGGAGCTTAGATGACTCATTTGGATATCTCTAAGTAAATCTGATTGATTCAAATTTTGAGGAAATGTTGACTCGGTCGGTCGGAATAGCGATTATGTTGGGAAGAGAAGTACCTCCGTTTGAGGGAAATTGGTTTGGGTCGAACCTCACTTGGACCTTCTGGAATAAAGGGTCGTCCGTTGGGATCAGTCTGTACTGAATGGCGAGTCTTTTGATGTTGTGCTTCGATCCGTTGAACAGTGACAACTTCTTCCAGAAAGTAGGTCAACACTTTGCCCTCCAGAATACATCTTCCTTGCTAAAGGGAGGTATTTTCTGGATGCTGTATCAGAGGTCAATATGCGGATAGCTATGGTTGCCTCGAACCATATTAAGGCCGGAAAACCGACGATCCTGATGATTTTATTAGGGCCAGAAATTCGACGATCGACGCAGATTGTATTAAGGCCGCAAAACCAACAACCGTCGTGGTCCATTTTAAGGCTAGAAATGTCATGAAGTTAGTTGACGATAGACTTTGTTGCAATATTCAATGCCTGGATGGCTGGTTTGGAGAAAGGGTGAGCATAGGCCATTCTTGGCTTAAAGTGTTGGCGAGCATGAACCATACTCGGTTTGCCTAGTGATACAGTGTAGTCGGTTGTTCTAGGGTTTTTGAGGTTGGATTTTGACCATTTTCAGTGAGTGATCAAAAGGCTTGAGTGTAGACCGTGTTCTTGAATTGATGGTTTTTACTTGCCAAATCCTGACAAGGTTTTGTGAAGTTTGGCGAGCGGCAATCACACTCAGCTTAAGAAAGTGGTGAGTATCAACCATACTCGACTTATGGAGTTGTCAAGTATTAACTATACTCGGCTAATAGAATTGGCGAGTATTAACCATACTCGGGTTATGAAGGGTTAACTATACTCGACTTATGGAGTTGGTTAGATATGGTGGCAGACATCGACCAAAGTTAAGGAATGGTGGCTAACACTGACCATATTTAGGCCGACGAGCGTCGCTCATGCTCGGTTTGAATCGTTCAAACACAATCCACGTTTGAAAAAGAAAGTTTATTGTTGCTAAAGATCTATTATATGAAAATGAAAATAAATTCTAAGTGGATGATAGTTGAATCCAAAGCACGCCTAAGAGTTAAATCCAATCTCATACGTGTGTACTTTAACATACCAACGTTATTGAAAGAAATGATAAGAGTACATTCCTTATATCTTAGAAATGGGAAAATTCCAAATTTTTAGTATTTAATGATGATACTGCGATTGCTGGGTTTAAGGTCATTTCCGTTTCTAGGAGCTCGAGGATCGGCCTGAGGATCTTAGGCATAAGATTGTGGCGGCATGGTCTGTGTAGGTTTCTTGACATACTCAGGTAGTTCTCCACGCCTAACCCAATACTCAATGAGATCGCGCAAGTGCCTGCATTAACCAGTGATGTGGTACATGCAGTGCTTTCCAGAATCAAGTTCTTTTTGAGTCGGCTCCCTTCGAGGAGGATCAGGGATGGGTAGAGATCCTCGTATGTCAAGATAAATGTCGAGCATGGAGGATTTAAGCTTGGTGTATTGATCATATTTGTTCTCCCTCCAGAGTAATACGTTGCAATCATTCTTTTCCGAGATCTTTCCTTTTCCTTTGTTCTGCCCATTGGTGTTGGGTGGACCTCCATCCTTGGTAGCGAGCACCTCGAGGCCATCTCAATGTTGGAGTCTTCTTGTCGAAGGAATCCGTCTGCTTCAGCATATATGTTTTCAATATCCTTGGGGGGGGGGGGGTCTTTGGTCAAAGAGATCCTAAATTCTGATCGTTTCTGAATACCTGTAATGGCGGCCATAAGCACCATCGATGGTTCGGGTTGACCGATTGATGCTACGACCATGTTAAATCTTTCTAATAAGGATCGGAGGGTCTCGCCGGACCGCTGCTGATAGAGGTAAGGAATATGACGCTCTTTGGTTGGGAGATGTGAACTCTGAGCATCTCGATGAAGCGAGTGACCAACATGTTCAACTGTTGATCGACTAAGTTGTTAGCTGCTGAAACCACATGCTAACTATGTTGGTGAGGAAGAGAGGGAAGCACTTAGCCATGGCATTGGTCGATATAGAGAGTTCTTCCATGTCATGCATGTATCGCATGAGATGAATGGTCGGGTCGGTCCGTTCGTTCTAGGGATCCAAGACCAGAAGTTTGAAGTCTGGAGGATTTCACGAGTTTTTGATTTCCCTGGTGAATGAACTGCGATGAATGCCATCCACATTCTATTGAGAAGATGTGCCCAGGTGAAGCGTTTGATGATGCTTGCAAGCAGGCTTCCATCTCCTAGGAGTCGTTACAACAAAACCAATTCTACACGGGCGACATGGGTGAGAATCCCGGTACTAGGATTCGTCGAAAGCATGCTCGGAAAAGGAACGGTCGTTTGGGTTTGACCTCCGAGAGTTGAGTGAAGGTGTAGGTGAGGGTGAATCATAGCCTCAGAACCTGGTTCGGAAGCATCTATAGTCGCCTTGTTATTTATTGGACTGAATAGTATCCGCTCCTGTTGGGAGTAATGGGCTCTGCGAGTGGTACCCATCTGGGGCCCAGCATGGCCCCCGCTTAGTGCGATGTTCGAAGGGTTTATAGTAGAGTTTCCCTCCATCACGTTGGGGACAGGTATGATTGAGTGGTCTTGGTGACACAGAGGGTTTCCGTCACTAACTCTTCGTTGAGGGGGAGGCGACATAAGACAGGTTTGTAGTAAGACGTTGGGTCAAACCGGATGTAGCAATGTTCCTAGTTCTGGTCGACCCATCAGTTGGGCTTGTTATAGAGCTAGTTTTCTAGGGTGTTGCATTGTTCCTTGAACTGGAGGAAAACTGGTCGGTTGGTTTTGGCCTTGACTTGGGTCAACATGCGAATCTGCAGCTACCAAAGCTCCAGTTAAAGTTGGAAGTGATGCCCCTAGCTGTGACCGATTGGGAAGTGAAGTTGAGCCAGGAGGAAGCAAAGGTGTAGAGCGATTTGGGGCTTGGTTTTGCGCAAACTGAAGATTAGTTGTTGGTTGTTGCCCCAGCCTCGCCCGTTGGAGGAAATGATATTGGAATGTGAGATCCCTTTTCCATCCGAGTGAGGAGGTCATTCATCACTTCCTGATGATGTTTGAGAAGTTCACCCTGAGATACCATTTGATTTCTGAATTCATACAAGATTTTTTCCATGCCGTCCCTGGTAAGGTATTGAGGCTTGTCTTCATGGGAGGAAGCCTCATGGCTCGCCTCTGTTGCTTCTATTTCTGTTGCATCTGCAAGTATAGGATGGCAAGATGAAGCATCCTTCTTCTGCTTGTTTTCCATGATCGGCTTAGAAATTGCTGAAGGCGGTCAAAGGTCGTAGGGTATGTCTGCGTGCTCCCCTACCTGGTGCGCCAAAGTGTTGGAGTCAAAAGTTGGTTTAGTGATGATCAACCTCCAATCGTGTGTAGATCAGATACGAGAAGAAATCACAGAGTATAGAAAAGCAAATCAAGATAGGGAACATGCAAGGTTTTTATAGTGGTTCAGCAAAGTTGGTGCCTATGTCCACTTTATATTTACTGATTGTGATGGATTATAAGGTACAACTAGTTTTTTCTTATAGAAAATAAGAAGAGAATCACAATCAGAAAACTTTGGTATTGTTTGAAATGCACGGTTGGATGTTTCGAGTATACCGGGCATAAGTTGGTGGTGGAGATTTCAACGTGCCTTTCCATTTTCAGCAGTGGTGTATTTATAGGTGAAGAAGGTGGTCTCAGCTTAGTGCCATGTGGCTTACCTCTTTTTCGGAACTTTGACACATGGAGCTCGATCCGGCTGAGTAGCTGCAGGGGGGGGTGGTGGGGTGGTCCACTGCTGATTAATAGTTTTCTCGAGAATTGTTGCTTGCGTGGCACTTGAACTATGGTGTATCAAAAATAGAGTTTTGGTTGGAAATGTTGACCACTATAATTGCCTTGAGAATCAAGCTTTGCTGGAGGTTGGATGACTCATCTGGATATCTCCAACTAAATCTGATCGATTCAAATTTTGAGGAGAGGTTGATTTGGTCTGCTGGAAGAGCGATTATGTTGGGAAGAGATGTACCACCATTTGAGGAAAATTGGCTCGGGCCGACCCTTAACTGGACCTTCTGAAATAAAGGGTCATCCGTTGGGATCGATCGGTACTGAATGGCGAGTCTTTTGATGTTAGGCTTCGATCCGTTAAACTGTGACAGCTTCCGGCAGAAAGTTGGTCAACACTAACGATCGCCTATCTCGTCTTACTGAAAACTCGTGCCCATCGCGAACTGGAGTGTTGTGATCTTACTTGCCTCCGATTGTCTGATGTCATATAACGACGGTGTCTCATTGCACTCCCTGCATTATCCGTACATGCTCTATAGCAGCGTCCGAGAAGATCGTTAAATATACTCGACAAGTGGTTTATCTTATCTGAGGGTGGAGGATCTACCTTCTATAGGTTCTTTTGTCTTCTGGTATCCCCGATGGCGTACTTCCTGGTTTGGAACATTCGAGGTATTGGTAATGACGCGCCGATGCTAGATTGAAGCACATCATTAGGAAACACTGAAAGTGCATGTACATGCTTAGTATAGTACTCACGGATCGTGTAAAATAATGAAAAATACTCAGGTATGAAATAAGAGCTAATCACAGAACTGTATAAAGCAGTAGAAGCAGTAAAATAGAAAAATCACACCAGGGATTTTTATACTAGTTCGGAGCACCGTCCTACTTCTAGTCCCAGACTTCTATCTGGATTTTCGCTAACAACCACCTCATTTCACTCGGTGGAACAGGTATACAACACCGAGCAGACGAACAGGATTTCAGGCCTCTAATAACACCGAGGACTTCCATACTTGCCTCTTACAACACTGAAGACTTCAACAAAGATGAATATATTTATTGTTGATAATATGTGTTCTTGATAACACAAAATTGTTAGTTGTGGTACAACCTTCCTATAATCTTATCCTCAAATAGAATATTTGTGTATATGAAGATTTGGAAGTGGATATCTTATTGAATCAAAAGAATATTAAATAGATTCTAGGATTCAAACGATATTATATTAAATATAAGCGATTGAGCACTTGAGAGTATAGAAATGAGATCAAGAATATAGATAGCAATAAGTCAATTTAGTATGATAGAAATCGATGATAGAAATGTTGATCTCATGTTTTTTATATAAAGAATAAACAGTTGTAACCCTCTGTGAGAAGTTACAAACAATGGTCATGATTGTTGGTGAAGAGAAAGAGAAGCAACCATTGAAGAAATGGAAGTGTCTTTATGAAAGGTTGCTTTCTAGAAGAAAGCGGTCGATAGGTTAAAAAGGACCGGTATATAGGAATTTGAATATATATATATATATACGTTATATTTATATGTACATGTTTATTGTGCAAACTGGGCAGAAACTGTTGACTGGTGGAAATCCAGGCGATCGACCGGTTTTACCCAATGTGCACAATTAATGTGTACACATATATATTTTCTTGAGGTATGTGATTATTTGAGGATAGATTTTAACATGAGTAATACTACTAAAACACCAAATAACCAACCTCTAATGTAAAATACCATATGTAGCTCTTTATGTCTCTTTAAACTAATGAATATCTTCTTTTTGTCGATCATGACTTATCTCTTTATCAGAAATCAAAACTCTATGAAATCCTTGACTCAACATTCTCCCCCTTTTTGATTGATGATAATATAGCTCTGAATCTCCCCCTGTATATGATCTCCCTCTGAAAATTTGCCTGTATGTAAAGTACATTTTCCTGCATATACATTGTTAGTACCACTTTCTCCTCCTTTGTCATCGACAAAAAGGAGGTACTAAAAAAATAAATAAGTGAGGATTCAAATGATAGAAACAGAACCTTATACCATAAGACATGGCAAGAGTCACAAAATATGATCATGCACACACATGTCTAATACGAATAAACTACAACACTATTTAGATACAAGTGCCGGATCAAGTCTTAAAGCAAAATAAAGTCATAAGTGCATAGCAACAGATGAACTAAGAAATAAATTATAAAGATTCGAATTCCGTCTCATCTTCGTCTTCTTCTTCTTCTTCAACAATTTGAGTTTTTCCACGACCACATCCACGACCACGTCCATGTCTAGTTTCTGAGCTTATACCCTCCTCCGAAGATGTCCAAGCAAAAGTAGGAGGAGCTGGAAGTTTGCTAAGGTCTTGAGCTTTCATAGAAGATGATGCACTACACGACATTGCTTCCCATTGAGTTCCAAAGAAAGACTTAATTTTGTTAAAGCGTTTTTCTTTCTTTGTATCCAGTCGTTTAAGTCTTGCTTCAAGTACAAATTGATTGCGAGCAATGGTGGTAAGCGAGTCCTTTGTAGAAGAAGACGATTGTAGAAATTTAACTTCTTCAGGTTTTGGGCAGGATGATCGTGATGAAGTTCCTTGATGTCCTTGTTCCTTCCATTTTTCAAAAGGTATAATATTGAAGTATGGATCGGGAAGCTTCATCCGTTTAATCGATGCTTTGTTTATGCACTTGGGCCTTGAAACAGACGACTCAGGGGGTGTGATGCCACAATCAAGTAGTAAGCGCATGATATATTCGTTATAGAACAAATGTGGCCTAGTACAATCGTTCACTTGCAAAATATCATCAAAGACCGTACCAATCCAATTGATACGAATGCCCCCACAGATTGCGTATAATGCTTTGAAATTTTCTTTATAGATGGTATCAAAATTGCCTATTCTTGGTAATAGAGAGTGCATAAGGGTGAGATGAAGAACTCTTGCAGTAGGTCGTAAACCAATGGATTTTGTGCTATCCTTGTCATCTTTAATGAATTGATGGCTAGTTTGATCACGAATATGGATATTGCAAAAATTACTTGAGAAATTTTGACCTAAAAAGGAAGAACTAAGAACAGTCGCCATTCTTTCACAAGAGATAGACACCTGTTTTCCACATACAACTGACCAAAGGCATTGTGTGGAATTTTTGGTCTTGTGTTTCTCTAAATTTAGGTTAGCATAGAATAATTTGATCATAACATGGTTAATTTCCACATGATTTTGATTAAAATCAATGAGGGTTTCAATATCACAGCTCTTTGCTAAACTAAGAACAAGATAACTTGAGAAATCGGAGAATCTAAAAAACGAACCCATATGAAATGTGAAATGTTTCATCTCATTCCACCTTTTGACAACAATTGGATCAACTAGCCACATTTTTACTGAAATATCAATAGGTTGTAGTTCAGAAGTTGAGGCTTTCTTTGATTTCTTCTGAGGAGGAGCGATTTGGATGATAATGATGGATTTGAAAGAAGAAAATTGAATTCTAGGGCTTTTGGAAAGTTTGGAGGAAGGAACAGTTTGAAAAAAGTGAAGAGGCGGAGTATAGAAATTACCGTATATGGACGTTCAAAAATAGAAATACACGATACTGGCCGATCGCATTATTTTCATCGGTCGACCGTTTTTAAATAGAAGCTAAAACGGTCAACTGGTGAAATTTGGCCGGTCGACCGGTGTATCTGTAGTCTGTTTTTCCTGCTTCTTGCTCTTAATTCTGAGTTTTAACAGTAATGTTGAATTTATTTAAATATGACATATATATATGTTAGTACAAGATAAAAAACAATAGAATATAACCACAACATAAATTTTAATGAGAAGTTGATGAATTGTGATCGGCAGAAATTTCTTTGATATCGTTTATACGTGGTGTCCAAGGTGACCAGTTTTCTCTTGCTCCTTCGTTCCTATTATAGTTTATTTCCCAAGAATTCGGGCTTCTAGAGGATGAAGGCATGGTTGGCATAGGCTCGTGTACATTTTGTTTATTATATCCACAAAAGAACATTGCCATTTTCTCTAAAAGAGATAGTCGATCTGAGGTCAGTCTTTGCTCGTAATGTAGCTATCTTTGTAGATCAATTTGATGTTTTTGGTAATGATGAATCTCATTGATCTTCTCTCTAGTGCGGGGTGAACAAAACAATGCTTTCTTTGCCCGTTTCGAAGTTGGCGTATTGCCAGGGGTACGATTGCATTGGTGATTATTTGATTTGTGTTTTGAAGTTTCGGGAGAGTAATACTCATCCGGCTTAGAACTTGTGACAAAAATATGGGATTTTTTAGCACGCTCATCACATATATGTGCCATGATCAGTTTGGGAGATTAAGATGGAGAGAATAGCAAGTTTATATAGGTTTTTCTCTATATATAAACTTCAGGCTAGGAATTACCAGGAATACTTGGCCGTAGAAGATTTAAAAGCTCATATTCAATTTTCCCAATATAACAGTAGCCAAAAATAACTAATGTTTTGAAAATATAAACCGAAAGTAAAAATAGAACTCAAAAATATAATATTAGTGATAACATTACTTATCAACTTCATTTCTGAAGATAAGACCAAGTTCTCTACGTAACTTAATGAAACTAGACTCAAGTAGAGGCATAGCAAAAATGTCCGCTAGCTGACTATCAGTTTGGACATATTCGAGACATATATTTCCCTTTTCGATATTGTCTCTTAGAAAATGATGATGGATATCAATGTGTTTGGTTCGAGAGTGATTCACAGGATTTTTTGATTATAGCACTGGTGTTATCACAGTATATAATAGAACTTGATAAATGAATATCAAAATCTTGAAGTGTTTGTTGCATGTATATTACTTGAGTACAAGCAAGAGCCGCTGATATATATTCAGTTTCACACGTTGATAGTGAAATGCAATTCTGTTTCTTACTGAACTAAGAAACAACTGATTTTCCAATAAAATGGCACGTACCACTTGTACTCTTTCTATCCGTTCGAGAGCCTCCGAAATCAACATCACTATATGATACTAATTCGAATGGACATTCTTTTGGGTAGAAAAGACCAAAATCTTTGGTATTATTAAGATAACGAATTATACATTTTATGATTCCTTTAGATCTGCTTGAAAACGTGCACATAGACAAACACTCATCAATATATTTGGACGACTGGCTGTAAGATAAAGAGGAGAACCTATCATGCTTCGATATAATTTCTGGTCAACATTCTTACCATTTTCATCTTTTTCAAGATATGCAGTTGTACTCATGGGAGTAGGTTTACCAGATGTGTTTTCTAATCCGAAGCATTTGATAGGATTTTCGCAGTATTTTTCTTGATTAATAAAAATACCATTCGGAAGTTATTTGATTTGAAGTCCAAGAAAATATGACAGTTCTCCCATACGAGACATTTCAAACTCTTTGGTTATAATATTTGCAAACTCTTTGTAGAGTTTATCGTTTGTTGAACCAAAGATAATGTCGTGTACATATATCTGGATAACCAAAATATCTTTTTGAGAATGTTTGATAAACAAAGTTTGATCGACTTTGCCTATTTGAAATCCTAAGTTAATAAGATAGCTACGTAGTCATTCATACTAAGCACGAGGTGCTCGTTTTAAACCATATAGAGCCTTTTTAAGTTTGTACACATAGTCAGGATATTTTTCATGTATGAACAAAGGAGGTTGTTCGACATATACATTCTCTTTGATAAATCCATTTAGAAAAGCACTTTTGACATCCATCTGATAAAGTTTGAAATTGTGGTGACAAGCAAATAATAAGATTCTAATAGCTTTTAGTCAAGCAACTAGTGAAAATGTTCTTCCTGATTATACCCTTGCTTTATTTCTGGTGATATTTCCTTGTTCGTCAGCCTTATTTTTATAGACCCATTTAGTACCAATAACTGACTGGTCAGTTGGTCTTGGAACAAGTTCCTAGACATCATTGCGCTTGAACTGATTTAGTTCTTCCTGCATGGCAATGACCCAGTAGCCATCTGTAACACCCCGAATTTTCTATTAACAGTAAATTAACAAATTTAAGTATAATTAATTCTAAATGAAAGAATTAAGGGAAATGGGTTACGCAATTGCATTTGTCTCGGAATTCTGCCTAAGATAGAGTCCGAGTTTGTGTGAATCGGACTCCGTATGAAGGAGTTATGACCTCCGGAAGTTTCAGAATTCAATTTAAATTTCAAACAGTTCAAATGAAGTTCAAAATTCGAAAAAACGGACCCAAACTGGGCTTGGCGGGAAAATTCCCGCCCAGGCACCAGGTCGACCATAGGGTCGACCTGGGTGACCAGGTCGACCATAGGGTCGACCTGGGTGACCAGGTCGACCCGGGGGTCGACCTAGGGGTCGACATGCCCAATCGACCTGGTTTGGCCCTGGCTGGCCTGGTCGGTGTCTGGTCGAATTTCTGAGCTTGGCTGTGTCACTAGGGCTGATTTGTCACATTCTGGCTGGCTCCTCTCGAAGTGAATGGTCTAGATTCATCTATGATCATCTGACTGCTCAAATCAATCTGAAATTCTACATAAACAACTTAAGTCTCCAACCTAAATCCACATAAAAAATTAGAGACGGAGCCGCCATGCTGTAGGGAGAAAACTGAGAGGAGCCTCCACTTGTAGAAAAGCTTAGAGATAAGCCAAAACTAAAGTAAAACAAGAATCAATCAACGTTTGTCTACCCAAAGGAAAGCAATTCAAATTCAGAACTCAGAAATCAAAAAACCAAGACCGTCATTTGTTGTAAGTATAGTGATTTTTCCGATGTGAATAAAAGTTAGGATTTGATTCGATGTAAGATGGAAATGGAAATGCGTTATTGTATAAATGAAGATGTTAATTCATATCTATGTGTTGTAGTGATTGTGGTATTGTGATATTTGTTGTATAATTGACTTGATGTTGGATCCATTAGAATGTTTGTGGATTAATCTAGTTGATGTTGGATCTATTCAAATTCACATACAAGTTATTTGGTTCATATCTACACCTTTATGCTTAGGTGATTATGACAAGTTATATGATGTGCAATGGAACCACTATGCCTAAAAAATTATGTTCATATACATGCTCCTATGTTTATACAAAAGTTGCAAGTTCCTAGTTGGATCCATGCCAAGATCCACTTTAATACATGTTTCATGTTGTAGTTGGACCTATGATTGGACCTAGTTCACACATGTGATAAAATTATACATACTTTATGAGCATGTCCTATTCTTGTCATATGCTAGTGATGTTCGATGTTATGCCTAGATCTAAACATGTTTAGGCTTATGTTGTCTAAATCATATGCTAATTCATGTGACACCTGTTTAGTTAGATCCCCCTTTTTAATGCAAGTTCACATGACAAGTTGAAACCCATGATTCAGTCTATGTTGCAAATTCACATATATGTATGTTGACTATTTTGCAAGTTCACACCTATGAGGTTCATATTGACTATGCCAATAATGCCAAGTTTACACCTATGTCATGTTTATGTTAATGAATGCCAATTTTGTGTACACTAATTAGGCTAAGTTTTTAGCCTAATATTATATGTTAATAACCATGCGAATGAAAATTAGGCTAAGATTGTTAGCCTAATATTTAGACGGGGTAACGTTGGGAAAATTTGTAATTATAGAAAACTTGACATAAATTGGTGGAAATATACGAAATTGGCATGTTTGTCACATGCCAAAATTGGTGGCACTTGAATGGTATAAATTCTTATACCAAATATGTTAAACTTGGAAAGTGGGCGATAACATTTAATTGTTAGCAAATTTACGTACAACAAGTAAAGAGACAAATATGTAAATTTAGAAAATACGAGTATGCTTAACACGAGGTTGGATTGAGTTGTGATGTAAACCTGCCCGGACCCGCCCGGCTGTCCAGTAGTCACAACAATACCTATCCAATGTGGGTGGTTAAGCATTGAGCCCAATCAGGACCCGAGGTTAGACTGAGTTACGGTGTAAACCTGCCCGAAACCGACCGGCACATCCAGTAACCGTAACAATACATGTCTAATGTGAGTGGTCGGTGCTTTAAAAAGCTAAGGACAGACAAGTCAGGATGGTAGGGTTAAGTTAACTAAAACACTTAACCAATTCAACATGTTAATTAAACTGATAGGTGAGGTCAGGTAAATACAGACACTTAACCACTTAACATGTTTGACTAGAAAGCCCTAGTAACGGGGACCATTTCAGCAGTAACCCATTAGGTATCATGGTACCCTGAAACTAGGCAGGGTGGGGCACGATTACAGGGATGATTGTAAGCAGTCAAAAGCGACGGCGGTGGGTGCAACAGTGTGGGTTCTAACGAAGTGCGGGCGTGCACACACTTCGGAGTAGACAAACAGGGCACTGGGGGCACCAGTAGTATAACCTATGCATTCTAGAGTTATGTCGGGCCGCCACCATGGGACTTGATACACCCAATGGTGGGACCAACATAGGTATCTACAATCTTTAGGTCCGTAAGACACAGATGATTATGCGAGTAGGAGCTGATCTGAAACACCCCACCCTCCATTAAGGTCACTCACAAGGGACTGCCTTGACTTTGGTGGAGGTTTGTAAGTAAAAGTCACAGATAAAACACAAGACAGATATAAACACACACACACACACACACACACACACACACACATATATATATATATAAGCAGCGGAAAACATCAGACTTTTATTTCATAAAAGACTTGTTCATACAACACATTTCCATAATTGCCTCATAAAAACTTCCAAAACATTACAACATCATTTCTGCCTTGTTTTTAAAATAAAGAAGCATAAAACGTGATTAAAACTGCATAAATCCCCATAGAGTGCGACCAACAGCCATAGCCAAGGAAAGAGACTTCAAACCGTACATCAACTATCTTGAAGCTTTTAGAGAATCTGACTAAGCTGAGTTATTTCCTCCCTGTGGACCTGGGGGGGGGGGGGGGAGGGAATGGAAGAAAAGAAGACGAAAGAAAATAGGGTCGGACATAAAGCCTGGTAAGTCTAGTGACTCTTCAGTATGAGAATAAGAATAAGGGCATGATAGGTATAAACTGGAACATGACAGTATCATAAACTAAGATAGAGTAGTTTTGAAACGAATATACTATCGCACCCCACACTATATCTCTGCACCTACTTGTATTTATTCCGAATGACACCCTATGCTAAGGGTGAAGTGATTCCGTTTCTAAAGATGCACCCTATGCTGAGGGTAAAGTGATCCCATTTCTAAAGATGCACCCTATGCTGAGGGTAAAGTGATCCCATTTCTAAAGATGCACCCTATGCTGAGGGTAAAGTGATCCCATTATTTTAAAGATCGGCTCCTACTCGCATAATCATCTGTGTCTTACGGCCCCCAGAGATTGTAGATACCTATGCTGGCCCCACCATGGGGTGTATCAAGTCCCATGGTGGCGACCCGACACAAACCTTAGAATGCATAGGCTATACTACTGGTGCCCCCAGTGCCCTGTTTGTCTGCTCCGGAGTGTGTGCACGCCCACACTCCGTTAGAACCCACACTGTTGCACCCACGGCCGTTGCTTTGACCGCTTACAATCAGCCCAGTAATCGTCCCCACCCTACCTAGTTTTAGGGTACCATGATACCTAATTGGGTTTGCTGAAATGGGTCCCCGTTACTAGGGTTTTCTAGTCAAACATGTTAAGTGGTTAAGTGTCTATATTTACCTAACCCCACCCATCAATTTCATTAACATGTTGAATTGGTTAAGTGTTTTAGTTAACTTAACCCTACCATCCTGACTTGTCTGTCCTTAGCCTTTTAAAGCACCAACCATTCACATTAGACAGATTTTGTTACGGTTACTGGATGTGCCGGTCGGTTCCGGGCAGATTTACACCGTAACTCAGTCTAACCTCGGGTCCTTATTGGGCTCAATGCTTAACCACCCACATTGGATAGGTATTGTTGTGACTACTGGACAGCCGGGCGGGTCTGGGCAGATTTACATCACAACTCAATCCAACCTCGTGTTAAGCATATTCGTATTTTCTAAATTTACATATTTGTCTTTATTATTGAATATATGTAAATTTGTCAACAATTAAATGTTATGGCCCACACTCCAAGTTTAACATTTTTGGTATAAGAATTTATACCGTTTAAATGCCACCAATTTTGGCATGTGATAAACATGCCAATTTCATATATTTTTATGTCAAGTTTTATTAATATTCCCAACGTTACCCCGTTTAAACATTAGGCTAACAATCTTAGCCTAATTTTCGTTCGCATAGTCTTAACATATAATATTAGGCTAAAAACTTAGCCTAATTTAACGTGCTCAAATAGGCATAAGGGAATTCATAAACACAAACATAACATAGGTGTAAACTTGGCATTTTTGGCATAGTCAATATGAACATCATAGGTGTGAACTTGCAAAATAGCCAACATGAATGTCATAGATGTGAACTTGCAAAATAGTCAATATACATATATGTGAATTTGCAACATAGCCTAAATCAATTTTACATATATGTGAATTTGTATTGAAATAAGGGTCTAACCAAATAGGTGTCACATGAATTAGCATATGATTTTGACAACATAAGTCTAAACTTGTTTTTGGGTCTAGGCATAACATCGAACATCACTAGCACATGACAAGAATATGACATTTTCATAAATATGTATAACTTTATGACAAGGGTGTAAACTAGATCTAATCGCATATCTAATTACAACATGAAACATGTACTAAAGTGGATCTTGACATAGATCAAATTAGAAACTTGCAAGTTTTGTATAAACATAGGGGCATGTATATGAACATAACCATTTAGGCATAAAGATTTCTAGCATAAAGTATATACATGAGGTTCTAATCACAAACGACCTATATAATCACATAAACATGAACTATACCACTTGCTTGTGATGTTATTGTCATTCTAAAAATACAATAGGATCAACACCAATCTTAATTATACCACAAACATCCCAATTTCATTCGCAACACAATCATTTCAATACATAGATATTAATTAACATCGTCGTTACATAATAGCGCAATTCCACTTCCAATTTACATCGAATCAAGTCTTAGTTTTATTCTCATCGGAAAAATCACTATACTTACAACGCGAACGATGAACTTGGATTCTGGATTCTGAATTCTGGATTTGATATGCTTCCATTGGGTAGACTAACACTGTTTTGATTCGTGTTTTTCTTTAGTATTGGCTTGTCTCTAGGCTTTGTAACTGACGGCCACCCCTAGTTTCTTTCCAGCACATGATGGCTTTAGTATTATATTATTTGTGTGAATTTAGTGTTAGACTTGAGTTGTATTTATAGAATTTCAATCTAATTAGAGCCGTCGATGAAGCTAGAGTGAATCCAGACCATCCGTCTCAAGAGAAGCCAATCAGAAAGTGACATGTAAGCCCTAGTGACTCAGCCAAGCCTCAGAATTCGACCAGACCCTGACCAGGCCAGCCAGGGCCTGACCAACAGGTCTTTCTGACCTGGGCGCACTTGGCAGGTGCGCCAGTGCTAAAATTGTACTGGCGCACTTCCCAAGTGCGCCAGTTCAATTTTGTTCTGGTGCACTTCCCAAGTGCGCCAGTGCATTCTGACCCGTTTCTGGTTTTTCTGCCCAACTTCGTTCGTCCATATCTTCTTCATACGGTATCCGTTTTACGCAAATTTGGACTCTATCTCAAGCAGAATTTCGAGACGAACATAATGGCATAACCCGTTTCCCTTAATTCCATAATTTAAAATTAATTATACTTTAATTTGTTAAGTTAAAGTTAACAGAAAAGTCAGGGTGTTACATTCTCCCCTCCTTAAAGGATTTCGTCCCCGAAATCTTCAAGTCTAGGTGAATGTAAGTCCTAACATCCAATCGTCCATCTACTCAACCAACAAACACAAGCATCCATTGTCCTTAAAAGACTTCTAATGCTTTATGATTATATGCACAATGTGTGTATATGTCCTTAACTAATGCAAAATCAGGCGGTCTACTGATCCAGTTGACCTCCTTAATGCAAATCATGTAAGTCTCATGAGTCCATTATGTATGCAAATTTTTCCTTACTCATAATTCTACATGAGTGCGCAACCATCAACACAAATGCGACATCCATATGACAACATATCAAGTGTCAACCACATACAAATATGAATACATATATGCATATGCAGTATGAAGTGATTGAGCTGATCTAAGACCAAGCTTGTGTGTGTATATGCATCCACGAGCAACCACTAGCGATCACTTGCAACCACTTGTAGCCATCAACCATAACATGTTTCAAATACATGTTTACATCCAAAGGGGTTTCTACCTAAGCATAAAGGATAATATCGAGGAGATATACCTAAAAAGATAGATACAAGCACAACTTAAGGAAAAAGAGAGGTCGAAGATGTACCCTCAAAAAGAAAAGGGTAGGCCGCACGTATTCTATCCTCAGTTTCCCAAGTCGCGTCTTCCTCGGCGTCGCTCCACTGGACCTTAACAAGCTTCACTTCGCTGTTGCGTAGCTTTTTGATTTCAGTTCCTATGATTCGAGTTGGAACTCTCCTCACAGTTGCTTCGCGTTCCACTTCAGCTTCTTCTAGAATGCTTGGCTCTACCACTTCCGCTAATTCATGTAGACATTTTCGGAGATGAGAAACGTGAAAGACGTTGTGAATTCCAGCCAATCTTTCAGGCAGATCTACTCTATAAGCCATTTTCCCAATCTTCTCGATGATAGGGAACGGTCCTACAAATCTTGGTGCTAGCTTTCCTGCGGATCCAAAGAAAACGACGTTCCTTAAAGGGGATACCTTAAGGAAAACCCTGTCCCCAACCTCAAACTCAAGGTCGGTCCTTCTTTTGTCGGCGTAGGATTTCTGTCTGTCTTAGGCAGTCTTCATTCTCCTTCGTATCAAGTCCACTTTTTCTGAAGTCTCTCTAATCATGTCTGGCCCAAGTATAATCTTGTTAGTGGACTCCCACCAACAAGTTGGTGATCGGCAAGGTCTTCCATACAAAGCTTCGAAGGGCACCATACCGATGGTAGCTTGGTAACTGTTGTCATAGGCGAATTCCACTAAAGGAAGGTGATCCTCCCAAGTCCCTCCAAAGTCAAGAACGCACAGTCTTAGAAGATCTTCTAGTACTCTATTCACCCTTTCTGTCTGACCATCAGTTTGGGGGTGATAGGCAGTGCTCGAGCATAACTGTGTGTCGACAGCTTCTTGCAGACTTCGCCAAAATTCGCTCGTGAAGATGGGGTCTCTGTCACTCACTATACTGGATGGTATTCCACGGAGTCGAACTATTTCCTTGAGATAAAGAGAAGCTAGAGACGAAGCAGTTCTTCTACTCTTGATAGGTATAAAGTGGGCGCTTTTAATAAGCCTATCCACTATTACCCAAATGCTAGTATTGCCTCTTCTTGACCTAGGCAACCCGTCAATGAAGTCCATTGAAATGCTATCCCACTTCCATTGCGGGACTTCTAGAGGATGAAGCAGTCCTCTAGGTTTCTTTTGTTCCGCCTTGACCTATTGGCATGTCACGCACTTAGAAACGAAATCTGCCACGTCCTTCTTCATGTCGCTCCAATAGAAAACTATCTTTACATCCTTGTACATCTTATCTCCACCTGGGTGTATTGTCATCTTGGAATGATGTGCCTCTTCGAGAACCTTCTTCACAAAATCCCTAGCTTATGGGACGCATAGTCTTCCATCTCGCCTTAGCCAACCCTTATCATCGATGGAGTACCTATTGAGGTGACTGGAAGTTTCACCCCTAATTAGTTGATCAGTCACATCCACAAGCTCTGGGTCTTCTCGTTGTGCGGCCTCTATCGAGTCTAAAAGAGTGGGCCGTACTTATAGGGATGCCAATAAACCAGGTATAAAATCTGAGGAGGGCCTAAAGTCAAAACTGGCTATTTACTCCAAGCTTTGCCTTTCTACAAAGAGAGGGCTTAAGGCCAGTTTCTTTCAGCTCAACGCGTTTGCTACTACGTTGCCTTTGTCGGGAGTATAGAAAATTTCAAAGTCATACGAGCAAGGAACTCCATCCACCTTTGCTGCCTCAAGTTAAGATCTTTCTGCGAGAAGAGATATTTCAATGATTTATGGTCAGTGTATAATTTGAATTTCTCACCTAGAGATAATGGCGCCAAGACTTAAGCGCAAAGACGATGGCGGCCAACTCAAGATCGTGGGTTGGGTAGTTCTTTTCATGCACTTTCAATTGTCTTCCACCATAAGCTACTACCCTCCCTTCTTACATCAGAACAGCGCCCAGCCCCATACCACAAGCATCCATATATACTGTGACCATTTTGCTTCCATCTGGCAAATTCAGAACTGGGGCTGTTGTGAGAGCCCTTTTTAATTGTTGGAAAGCAAACTCGCAATCCAAATCCCAAGTGAACGCCAGATTCTTCTTTGTTAGCCTTGTGAGTGGAGCTGAGATTTTCGCGAAATCCCTAATGAACTTTCGGTAAAAACCGGCTAGCCCAAGAAAGCTTCGAACTTCGGTTGCATTTCTTGGTGTCTTCCAATCTTTCACTGCCACCACTTTCGCGGGGTCCACAGCCAACCCCTCTTTGGACACTATATGCCCCAGAAATCTTACTTCTTCTCTCCAAAAGTGGCACTTGGTGAATTTGGCTTTTAGCTGATGTGCACGGAGAGTATCCATGATCTCTTTCAGATGCTGAGCATGTTCTTCCTCAATCTTTGAGAAGATCAAAATATCGTCTACGAAGACCACCACGAACTTATTTAGGAATTCTCTAAACACCCTGCTCATCAAGTCTATGCAATAAGCGGGTGCGTTTGTCAAACCGTAAGGCATGACAAGCCACTCGAAGAAACCGTCTGGGGTTCTGAACGCCTTTTTATCAATGCTATCTTCAGCTACCCTTAGCTGATGGAACCCAGTAGCCAGATCAAGTTGGGAGAAGACCGACGCACCTACAAGCTGATCAAACAAATCATCTATTCGGGGAAGCGGGTGTCTATTCTTCTTAGTCAGCTTGTTTAGCTCCATATGGTCCACACAAAGACGTAGTGAACCATCTACTTTGGTGGCGAAGACCACTGGAGCACCCCATTCCGAGATACTCCTTCTTATAAACTCCTTCTCGAGAAGCTCCTTAACTTTCTTACTGAGCTCCTTTCTCTCCTTTGGAGCCATGTGTCTAACAGGCAGAGCTACGGGCTTTGCATTATCAACAAGATATATGCGGAAGTCTATTTCCCGCTTCAGAGGTAAGCCTTTCACCTCTTCAAAGACATCCGGATATTCCCGGACTACTCTAACCGACTGCAAATTCTCAACATAAGCGTCAAGCGACTCTAGATAACTAAGCATAATAGCATTCAAGGGATTACAAGAAATTTCTAGAGTGTTACCGAGCCAAGTCAAGAGCCTAACCACTCTTTTCTCACAATCAAGTATGACACCATTAATGGATAACCAGTCCATGCCTAAGATCAGTCCATACCCTGAGAAGCCCAAAACAAAGGCACTACATCTAAATTCAACACTTAGAATAGAGAGCTTCAAATCCAAGCAAACCATTGACAAATAAGCTGAGCCCCCAATTGGATTTTAAACAACCAAGGGATCTTCTACCATACTAGTTCTGGGTGTAGAGATTCTACTAAAGCAGATGAAATAAAGGAGTATGATGCACTAGAATCAAAGAGAGTGCGAACTGGATGATCATACAGATAAACTAAACTTTCTACAGAAATATTTCTACCTCGTTCCTGTGGAGGTGCCACCAGCACGTGAACTTGTCCACCTGAGGTAGATCCAGCCCTCTGTCCCTGCCCCCGCTTCTTTGGGCAGTTCTTAGCCAAGTGTCCAGTCTCGTCACAACTGAAGCAACCACCATTCATCTTTGCCTTCTTCTTTCTGCAGTCTTTTGCTATATGTCCCACAATGCCAAAATTGCACTTTCTCTTTTCACGGGATTTATTATTCTTTCCGCCTTTCTTGAAGTCTGTTTTCTTAGCCTGTAAACCTTCCTTCTTTTCTTTCACCTTAGTCTCTTTCTTTCCCTTGTCTTCCTTATGTAGCAATGCCATGCCCACTAAGCTTTCATAAGTCACTCCCGTGGATACATGAGTCATAGCCAGGCTATGTAGGGGCTCATTTAGACCTTTGATGAAGCGAAGGGCCTTCTTGTGTTGGGTGTTTACTAAATCAAGCCCAAATATGGCCAGCTGATTAAACTGATTGACGTACTCTCTGATCGTCATACTTCCCTGTTTCAGAGTTAGGAACTTCTCCATTTGCAGGCTTCTTTCAGCTTGGGGGAGGAATCTCATCTCAAACCTTGTCCCGAAGTCTTCCCATATTTCCACTGGCCTCTCAGCATTGGTGATCTCCCACCAATAAGACGCTTCATCTTTAAGCAACCATACTGCTAGCTGTATCTTCTGTCTGTCATCAACTTCGAGGATAACGAATAAATCTTCAGTCTCTTTCAGCCAGTTCCTTGCTACCACAAAGGATTCGGTTCCATAAAAGTCCTTTCCACCCATAGCCTTGAAGTCTCTAATGTCTTTGCAAAAGTGTTTCCATGAGGAGGAGGAGGAGGAGGAACTGCTGCCACCGTAGGGGGAGGAATGTCTGCTTGGCCCGTACCATTGGCCCTAGCCTCTAGGTACCTTCGGAACCAGCCAGGAATCGGTACTCCTTCTGGAAGGTTAAGATCTCCAGAAATGCTGGAACAAAAAGGAAAGTATTCAAGATAAAGAGATAGAGGGATAGTGCATATGGCTCTGGGGAATTATGCCTTTTAAAAAAACACTTTTTCTTGAAAAATAAGCTTCTTTAAACTTCTTTTTGAAAATAGTTTTCAATTTTTTTTATCTAGTCTGCTAAATCTATGCTCTGATACCAAGTGAAACACCCCACCCTCCATTAAGGTCACTCACAAGGGACTGCCTTAACTTTGGTGGAGGTTTGTAAGTAAAAGTCACAGATAAAACACAAGACAGATATAAACACACACACACACACACACACACACACATATATATATATATATATATATATATATAAGCAGCGGAAAACATCAGACTTTTATTTCATAAAAGATTTGTTCATACAACACATTTCCATAATTGTCTCATAACAACTTCCAAAACATTACAACATCATTTTTGTCTTGGTTTTAAAATAAAGAAGCATAAAACATGATTAAAACTGCATAAATCCCCATAGAGTGTGACCAACAGCCATAGCCAAGGAAAGAGACTCCAATCCGTACATCAACTATCTTGAAGCTTTTAGAGAATCTGACTAAGCTGAGTTATTTCCTCCCTGTGGACCTAAGGGGGGGGGGAGACGGAAGAAATGAAGACAAAAGAAAATAGGGTCAGACATGAAGCCTGGTAAGTCTAGTGACTCTTCAGTATGAGAATAAGAATAAGGGCATGATAAGTATAAACTTGAACAGGACAGTATCATAAACTAAGATAGAGTAGTTTTGAAACGAATATACTATCGCACCCCACACTATATCTCTACACCTACTTGTATTTATTCCGACTGGCACCCTATGCTGAGGGTGAAGTGATTTCGTTTCTAAAGATGCACCCTATGCTGAGGGTAAAGTGATCCCATTTCTAAAGATGCACCCTATGCTGTGGGTAAATTGATCCCATTTCTAAAGATGCACCCTATGCTGAGGGTAAAGTGATCCCGTTATTTTAAAGATCGGCTCCTACTCGCATAATCATCTGTGTCTTACGACCCCTAGAGATTGTAGATACCTATGCTGGCCCCACCATGGGGTGTATCAAGTCCCATGGTGGCGACCCGACACAAACCTTAGAATGCATAGGTTATACTACTGGTGCCCCCAATGCCCTATTTGTCTGCTCCGGAGTGTGTGCACACCCACACTCTGTTAGAACCCACACTGTTGCACCCACCACCGTTGCTTTGACCGCTTACAATCAGCCCAGTAATCAAGCCCCACCCTGCCTAGTTTCAGGGTACCATGATACCTAATTGGGTTACTGCTGAAATGGGTCCCCGTTACTAGGGTTTTCTAGTCAAACATGCTAAATAGTTAAGTGTCTGTATTTACCTAACCCCACCCACCAATTTCATTAACATGTTAAATTGGTTAAGTGATTTAGTTAACTTAACCCTACCATCCTGACTTGTCTGTCCTTAGCCTTTTAAAGCACCGACCACTCACATTAGACAGATATTGTTACAGTTACTGGATGTGCCGGTCGGTTCCGGGCAGATTTACACCGTAACTCAGTCTAACCTCGGGTCCTTATTGGGCTCAATGCTTAACCACCCACATTGGATAGGTATTGTTGTGACTACTGGACAGCCGGGCGGGTCCGGGCAGATTTACATCACAACTCAATCCAACCTCGTGTTAAGCATATTCATATTTTCTAAATTTACATTTTTGTCTTTATTACTGAATATATGTAAATTTGTCAACAATTAAATGTTATGGCCCACACTCCAAGTTTAACATTTTTGGTATAAGAATTTATACCGTTTAAATGCCACCAATTTTGGCATGTGACAAACATGCCAATTTCATATATTTTTATGTCAAGTTTTATTAATATTCCCAACGTTACCCCGTTTAAACATTAGGTTAACAATTTTAGCCTAATTTTCGTTCACATAGTCTTAACATATAATATTAGGCTAAAAACTTAGCCTATTTTAGCGCGCACAAATAGGAATAAGGGAATTCATAAACACAAACATAACATAGGCGTAAACTTGGCATTTTTGGCATAGTCAATATGAACATCATAGGTGTGAACTTGCAAAATAGCCAACATGAATGTCATAGATGTGAACTTGCAAAATAATCAATATACATATATGTGAATTTGCAACATAGCCTAAATCAATTTTTACATATATGTGAATTTGTATTGAAATAAGAGTCTAACCAAATAGGTGTCACATGAATTAGCGTATGATTTTGACAACATAAGTCTAAACTTGTTTTTGGGTCTAGGCATAACATCGAACATCACTAGCACATGACAAGAATATGACATTTTCATGAATATGTATAACTTTATGACAAGGGTGTAAACTAGATCTAATCGCATATCTAATTACAACATGAAACATGTACTAAAGTGGATCTTGACATAGATCAAATTAGAAACTTGCAACTTTTGTATAAACATAGGGGCATGTATATGAACATAACCATTTAGACATAAAGATTTCTAGCAAAAAGTATATACATGAGGTTCTAATCACAAACGACCTATATAATAACATAAACATGAACTATACCACTTGCTTGTGATGTTATTGTCATTCTAAAAATACAATAGGATCAACATCAATCTAAATTATACCACAAACATCCCAATTTCATTCGCAACACAATCATTTCAATACACAAATATTAATTAACATCGTCGTTACATAATAGCACAATTCCACTTTCAATTTACATCGAATCAAGTCTTTGTTTTATTCTCATCGGAAAAATCACTATACTTACAAAGAACGATGAACTTGGATTCTAGATTCTGAATTCTGGATTTAATATGCTTTCCTTTGGGTAGACTAACGTTGTTTTGATTCATGTTTTGCTTTAGTATTGGCTTGTCTCTAGGCTTTCTAACTGACGGCCACTCCTAGTTTCTTTCCAGCAGCATGACGGCTTTAGTATTATATTATTTGTGTGAATTTAGGGTTAGGCTTGAGTTGTATTTATAGAATTTCAATCTAATTCGAGCCGTCGATGAAGCTAGAGTGAATCCAGACTATCCGTCTCAAGAGAAGCCAATCAGAAAGTGATATGTAAGCCCTAGTGACTCAGCCAAGCCTCAGAATTCGACCAGACCCTGACCAGGTGTAACAGCCTACACCTCCGTTCACGCAAGATATTGTCCCTAACTTAGCCACCGTATTGGTGTGGGGTTTTGTTCCTCAAAAGGCCTCGGCGTTAGTAAGAGACGGGGTCTACTATATAAGTACCCACTTCACACAGGCTTCCACGATGTGGGACTTAGGGGTGTTACATTCTCCCCTCCTACAGAGCCCAACGTCCTCGTTGGCTCACAAACACCTCACCCAGGCGCTGTGGTCCACACAGGAGCCACAATTCCGTCTAGGTATTGGCTCTGATACCACTGTAACAGCCCGCACCTCCGTTCACGCAAGATATTGTCCCCAACTTAGCCATCGTATTGGTGTGGGGTTTTGTTCCTCAAAAGGCCTCGGCGTTAGTAAGAGACGGGCTCTACTATATAAGTACCCACTTCACACAGGCTTCCACGATGTGGGACTTAGGGGTGTTACACCAGGCCAGCCAGGGCCTGACCAATAGGTCTTTCTGGCCTGGGCGCACTTGGCAGGTGTGCCAGTGCTAAAATTGTACTGGCGCACTTCCCAGTGCACCAGTTCAATTTTTTTCTGGCGCACTTCCCAAGTGCGACAGTGCATTCTTACCCGTTTCTGATTTTTCTGCCCAACTTCGTTCGTCCATATCTTCTTCATACGGTATCCGTTTTACGCAAACTTGGACTCTATCTCAAGCAGAATTTCGAGACGAACGCAATGGCGTAACCCATTTCCCTTAGTTCTATCATGTAGAATTAATTATACTTTAATTTGTTAAGTTACAGTTAATAGAAAATTCGGGGTGTTACGCGATCTTTAGAAAAAGGGGATCACTTCACCCTGATCATGAGGTGCCAGTTGAGACAATGCAAGTAGGTGCAGAGATTTATTGTGGGGTGCGATAATATATTCGATTCAAACTGCTTTACCCTAGTTTATGATACTTTCCTATTTCCATTTTATACCTATCATGCCCTTTTTCTTATTCTCATACTGAAAAGTCACTAGACTTACCAGGCTTTATGTCTGACCCTATTTTCTTTCGTCTTCTTTTCTTCCGTTCCCCCCCAGGTCCACAGGAAGGAAACAACCCAGCTTAGTCAGACTCTTTGCAAGCTTCAAGATAGTAGATGTACGGTTTGGACTCTCTTTGGCTATGGTTGTTGGACACATTCTATGGGGATTTATGCAGTTTTAATTATGTTTTATGCTTCTTTATTTAATAACCAAGACAGAAATGATGATGTAATGTTTTGGAAGTCATTATGAGACAATTATGGAAATGTTTTGTATGAACACGTATTTATGAAATAAAAGTTTGTTTGTTTTCCGCTGCTTATATATGTGTTTATATATCTTTCTTGTGTTTATCTGTGACTTTTACTTATAAACCTCCAACAAAGTTAAGGCATTCCCTTTGTGAGTGATCTTAATGGAGGTTGGGTGTTTCACCATCTGTAGCAGCCTCTTTTGGATCTTAGGTTTGATATTTGAAAGAAACACAACATGACCCATTTGATGGAGTTGACTTCTTGTTCTGATTTGTAATGTTACTTCCCTGATTATATTTTGAACCGGATGATCTCTTGATATTCTTGGAGGAGATCGTATTCTTGGTGGAGATTGTAACACACATGTTTGAGGAATATTCTCAACAACTACTTCCGAATCAGAATAGACATTTGTGATGATTGGATTATCAATGACTATAGTTTCGTCATCATCTGATACATTATGAGGGTGGTGATAGAATTCATCGAATGAGACGTGAAGTGATTCTTCAATAGTTTTGGCTCATTTATTAAATATACGATAGGCCTTGCTCCGTCCCGAATAACCAACAAATATTCCTACATCGGCCTTAAGATCGAATTTGCCGAGCTGGTCTTTCATATTTAAAATAAAGCACTTAGAACCAAATACTTTGAAGTATGAGATATTAGGCTTTCTTTAATTAAATAATTCATAAGACGTATTCCTGGTGAGAGGTTGAATGGGTACACGATTCAAAACATAACATGCAGTTACAACAGCTTCTGCCCAGAAATATTTTGGTAAAGTGGTTCCACTTAATAACGTTCTTGCACATTGTTGTAAGGTCCGATTTTTCCGTTCTACAACTCGATTTTTTATGGAGTTCTACGAATGGAAAAAATATGATATATATCTTTATTTGTACGAAAATGTTCAAATTCATTATTTTTGAACTCTCCGCCATTATCACTTCTTATATTTTAACTTTAAGCCCTTTCGATTTCTGAATTCTCTTGACGAAAGATTTAAAATGTTCGAAAGTGTCACTTTTGTTTTTCAAGAAAATTGTCCAGGTGTAACGAGAGTAATCATCAACAATTGCAAACGCATATCGACTATGATTTATTGACCGAACCTTAGTTGGTCCAAATAAATCCATATGCATTAACTCAAGTAGTTGTAATGTTGATATGACTTTCTTGGATTTAAAAGATAATTTGGTCAATTTTCCTAATTGACATGCATCACACATGTTGTCAACCTTAAACTCATTTTGGGTAGTCCTCTAACTAGATTATTTTTGGCTAGCTTGTCAATAGTTCTAAAGTTTATATGACAGAAGCTTTTGTATCATAGCCATGGATCATTATCATTAGCCACAAGACACATATCTGAATTATGATTAATATTCATATCCAGCATATATATATTTCTGTCTCTATAACCTTTGAAAACTAAATTATGGTCTTTATCTAAAATATTACACTTATTATCTGAAAAGGAAATTGTAAAACCCTTGTCGCATAACCGACTAATACTAAGTAAATTGTGTTTCAAATTTCTAACTAGCATGACATTGGTAATAAGAGGTAAGTTAGATGTACCGCAATTGCTCACATCGCCTTTGCCGATGATATAGCCTTTTGAATTATCTCCAAAAGTGACGGAGCCACCATCAGAGTATGTAACATTTGTCAATAAGTTCTTGTCTCCAATCATGTGCTTCAAGCAACCACTGTCCAATATCCATTTTCCTCTTTTCTTAAGTGGGACCTGCAAAAAATAAGATTAAGTCCATGGTACCCACCTTTTTATAGGGTCCTAAGAGTTAGGTCTTAGAAGTCCAAACCCATACGGGTCCAGTATCCCCTTTATATAAATAATTTGAATTAAGATGCACAGTATTCGTGAAACATTGAATATATTTGTTCCTAATCAAATTGTTATTTGTTTTAGGAACCCATATCTTGATAGTCTTGACATTTTTCTTTTGAAATTTCATAATTGGTTTTGACTTGGAATATAATAAACTAGGATTTTTCTTAGCTTCATCTTTCTTCTTCTTGAGATGTTTCTTGGTTTCCTATTTCTTATATCCCAAACCTTTTTTGTTTGAAGTAGGTTGTGAACTTTCAATGATTTTTGTCAAATTTTCTCGACCTTGTTGAAGTTAGAAACATTTTGAGTAATATCATCTAACTTAGTTTGTAAACTGGCCTTTTCTAGGTCCAGAATTTTTACCTTTTCCTTAAGCTCATGATTTTCATAGTAAGAGCATCATTTTTCTCTTTTTGAGTTTCAATTTCTTGACTCAAAAGATATAATTGAGAATCAATATTAGATGATGATTCTTGAAAATTTTCAAGTTCTTCTTCTAATATTTACTTCTCGTCTTTTAACATATCTCGTTCAAACTCTGCTTTAGCTTCTTTGAATTTTCCTTTCATGTCTTTATATTTAACTATCAATTCGGCATTAATATCAAGTACTTCATCAAATGTAAGAATCTGTACCTCATCTTCTGCTGCCATGAAACAAACGTTTGCTTGTTCATTTTCTGTATCACTTTCACTTTCTGATGAAAATGAGTCTGAGTCATCCCATGTAACTGAGAAAGCACGTTTCTTTGATTTATCCTTCTTGTTTTTGAAATTTTCATTTTTCAACTTCTTCTTTTGCTCCGGACAATCCTTGTGCATGTGCCCCTTTTTATGGCAGTTGAAACATTCTATTGCTGATGATGACGGTTTATTTGATCCAGTTTTCTTCTTGTTATATCGACTAGCTTTTCGTTGTTCTTGGAATTTTTTGAAACCTTTTGCAATAAAAGCTAAGTCTTCATCTTTAGAATCTAATTCATCTTCATCTCTTCCAGCATGAAATGCTACATTTTTCTTTTCTTCTTTCTGTTCCTTTCTAGCCTACAAATTAGCTTCATAGGACATTAGATTTCCTATCAATTCATCTGGCGTCATGATGGAAAGGTCCTTAGCTTCTTCAACTGCTAATACTTTTCCTTCCCATTCATTAGTCAAAGAATGTAGGACTGTCGAAACAACATCAAAATCTGAATATTTTTGTCCTAAACCAATAATTGCATGATGAATAGTTTGACACCGTGAATACATATCATTGATTGTCTCATTCAGCTTCATTTTGAAATTTTGAAACTGATTTTTTAGCATGAATATTTTGGCTTGTTTAACCTTGTTAGTACCTTCATGAGTGGTTTTCAGTGTTTGCCAAATATGATATGCAGTAGTGCAGATACTAACACAGTTATATTCATTTTGGTATAATGCACAAAACAACATGTTTATTGCTTTTGCATTTACGGCTGCTGCCGTTTTCTCAGCCGGTGTCCGTTCTAAATAACCAGTTGTTGGATTCACTATTTCTTTTTGCGTAGCATTCCAGGCATCATAGCTATTTGACTGCATGAAGAATGACATACATATTGCCCAATAGCTATAGTTGAGACCATTGAAGAATGGATGTCTTTATGTCGATTGACCTTCCATGTAAGTGGTGTTTTGAGTGCTAGTACTTGCGTTATTTTCCATATTACAAGAATATATCAAATAACTGTGTTACGGTTGTATGATGACCTTGCTCTGATACCAAATAAAAATGTGTGTACGTGCTTAGTATAGTAAACACGGATCGTGTAATATGATGAACAATACTCAAGTATGAAATAAGAGCTTATCACAGAACTATGTAAAGCAGCAGAAGCATTAAAATAGAAAAATCACACCAGGGATTTTTATACTAGTTCGTAGCACCGTCCTACTTCCAGTCCCAGACTTCTATCTGGATTTTCACTAAAAATCACCCCACTTCTCCCGGAGGAACATGTATACAACACCCGAGCAGACAAATGGGATTTCATGCCTCTAATAACACCGAGGACTTCCACACCTGCCTCTTACAACACCGAGGACTTCAACAAAGATGAATATATTTGTTGTTGATAATATGTGTTCTTGATAACATGAATTTGTCAGTTGTGGTACAACCTTCCTATAATCTTATCCTCAAATAGAATATTTGAGTATATGAAGATTTGGAAGTGGATATCGTGTTGAATCAAAAGAATATTAAATAGATTCTAGGATTTAAACGATATTATATTGAATATAAGCGATTGAGCACTTGAGAGTATAGAAATGAGATCAAGAATATAGATAGCAATAAGTCAGGTTAGTATGATTGAAATCTATGATAGATATGTTGATCTCATGTTGTTTATATAAAGAATAAACAATTGTAACCCTTTGTGAGAAGTTACAAACAATGGTCATGATTGTTGTTGAAGAGAAAGAGAAGCAACCATTGAAGAAATGGAAGTGTCTATACGAAAGGTTGCTTTCTGGAAGAAAACGGTCGCCAAGTTAAAAAGGATCGGTAGACAGGAATTTGAATATATATATATATATATATGTTATATTTATGTGTACACGTTTATTGTGCAAACTGGGCAGAAACGGTCGACCGGTTTTACCCAGTGTGCACAATTAATGTGTACATATATATATATATATTTGTATATATATATACTGATAATCTTGAGGTATGTGATTATTTGAGGATAGATTTTAACATGAGTAATACTACTAAAACACCAAATAATCAACCTCTAATATAAAATACCATAAGTAGCTCTTTGTATCTCTTCAAACCAATGTATATCTTCTTTTTGTCGATCATGGCTTATCTCTTTGTCAGAAATCAAAACTCTATGAAATCCTTGACTCAACAAACACTTTGTTTTTCTGGTGGCACTTTTGGAGCCTCTTTGGGTCCAGAGGAGGTCACCAGTGTCATTTTGACTATTGGTTTTGGTGGTGCCTTGGCCAATGTTTCTGGGAAGATCTGGATCCTTTGGTCCAAAGATGTAGTAGTTCATTCTATTTTTGACTCATCCCTGCTTCTCTCGGTGGCTTTCTCTGCTCCTTCCATCACTCTTCTTTTTGTTTCTTGGCCGTTTATGTCAAATGTGAACGGATTGAGAGGTTGACCCTTTGGTACCATGACCTCTCTTTGCCGATTTGGGTTTTGGAGTTTCGGTTTATGGAGGCGATTTCAATGTAATCGCCTACTTGGATGAGAAACGGGGAGGCATTGCCGTTAACCATCCGACGATTGCGGATTTTAAGGCTTTCATCATTAGCTCGGGCCTTTCCAAGGTTTCCTTCAATGACTTGGCTTTTACTTGGTGTAACAACCAGGAAGGGCCAAACTGGATTCTCTCTAGGCTAGATAGAATCTTCGGGACAGAACGTTGGTTCAACCGTCCCTTCTTGTTCTCTGTTTCTCATCTGCATTGGACCTTCTCTGATCGCGCTCCTATGCTCCTCCGCTGCACTCCCCACAACCTATCTAGCCCTTACTCTTTTAGGTTCAAGAGTATGTGGCGGTCCTGTCACACATTCCAATGGGTTTTGGAAAACTCATTGACAGGCTCTCCTACTGTAGTGTTTACTAGTAAGCTTAAACGTCTCAAGAGGTGCCTCAAGTCTTGGAACGTGCAAGTGTTCAATAATATCTTCGACCGTGTCAGAGCAGCTAAAGAGATTCTGATTCTTGCAGAAGCATCATTAGATGAAGATCCTTCTACTGCTAACAAGGAGGCGTGGGTTCTGGCATAATTAGCTTTTTCGTCGGAGCTCCATATCAAGAACGACTATCTTCGCCAGAAGGAAAAGATTAAGTGGGTTGTTGACGGTGATTGGAATTCCAAGTTCTTCCACTATTTCATTCATAAGAAGAGCACACTTCTTATGATTCTCCAAATTCAGCGCCCAGATCCCCCTTTGTCTTTCACTTCACGGGAAGTAAAAAAGACCATCCTTTCTCACTTCCAGACCTTCCTTGGCTCTTCCTCTTTCTCGGTTTCCGAACCAAGTTTACTTGCTTTCATTCCTAGGTTGGTTCATCCTCTAGAGAATGTTAACCATGCCACACCTCCTTCCTCGGAAGAGATACGTACTTATGTCTTCGCTCTTAGTAAGGATAGTGCTAGTAGGTCTGATGGCTTTAATGGGGTCTTCTACTAGAGTGTCTTACCGATTAAGCAATCAGATTTCTGCCTTGCTATTCGGTTCTTTTTCTCGGATGGAGATCTGCCTCACGGCTGGACTTCCACCAACTTGGTTCTTTTCCCTAAGCACGAAAATCCTATCTCGTGTGCATATTTTCGCCCGATTAGCTTATGTAACCTCTCTAACAAGGTTATTTCAAAGATTCTAGCCACTAGGCTAGCTCTGTTTCTTCAAAGTGTTCTCCTCTTCTCATCATGGGTTTCTAAAAGGACAGTTGATTACAAAAAATGTACTTTTAGCCCAAGAGCTGGTTTCTTAGACTGACTGAAAGGTCAGGGGTTCTAATATGGTCGTCAAGCTGGACATGGCTAAATCTTATGATCGCATGTCCTGGTTTTTTGTCATTAAGGTCCTAAGGGCTTTCGGGTTTCCCAACCTCATATTGACCTTGTCTGGAGGCTCATTTCCAACTGTTGGTTTCTTGTTCTCATCAATGGATCAACCAACGGGTATTTCAGGGCTGGTAAAGGACTTTGTCAGGAGATCCACTTTCCCCTACACTGTTTGTTATCGCTGCCGAGGCTTCCGTGCATGGATTACATTCACTTACGATAGATAACTAGATACAGTGGTTTGGCATCCCTTATGGCCGCCCTCTCGTTTCTTCCCTATCCTTTGCTGATGACATTATCATTTTAACCAATGGTAGCCGTCGTTCGGTACACCGACTTGTTTGCCTCATTCAGCAGTACGAAAGGTGTTCAGGTCAATTCCTTAACTCTGCTAAAAGCTACTTCATCGGGGAAAGAGACTTGTCAGCAATTAGATCCTCTTGGATTGAAATGCTCACCTGTTTTAACGTTGCCTCCCTTCCCTGACCGTACCTTGGTATTGTATTATATAAAGGTCATAAGCTCAACGCCATTTTCAATCCTCTTACCGATATGGTAAGATCATTCTTTAGAATGCAATGCTTCTCTCTCAGGTAGGAAGGTCGGTCTTCATAAAGTCAGTGTTTGACTTTATAGGATCGCACGTCTTTGCTGCTATGACTTCTACCTCCTCCTTCTTCCATTCTTTTCGGTCGTTATCTTCGTCCTTTTTCTAGGGTATAAAGGACAATGCTAGGTGACATAAATGGATTTCTTAGGACATTGTTTGTCATCCCAAAATTGAATGGGGCTTAAGCCTCCGAGATCCAAAGGATACCTACATTGCCTTTGCTTGCAAGCTCTAGTCTACGTTTGACGTGAACGACTCCTTATGGGGCAATGTTCCTTCACGCCAAGTACCATATACTTCAAGAAGCTAACTTCTCTGGTATCCCATCCTATGCTAGTGAAACGTTGGAACAGATGTAGTTCGTAAAGTCTTTTTTGGATACACACGGCGGTGAATCCGAATGGGACGACAGTCCTTTTTCGATTAGGGCAGCTGGAGCTCGGCGAGGATGCCAGCTCCACATGTCCCCCACTTCTCCTTCATTTGGGATGTCCGTATTCCCCCAAAGGTTCCACTATTTATGTGGGGGGCCTTACATGATGGCCTACCGATATGCAAGAACCTTCAGAGGATTGGCATCCCTCTTGTGTACCGTTGCAGGTGTTGTGGGTCAGGTGACATGGAATCCATAGCTCACCTGTTTTTCTTTGGCATTTCTACAAGAGTTGTTTGGGATTAATTCAGGAACCTGGTAGGTCTTTGAGGTAATGTGTCCTCTCTTTCAAATTTTCTAAGATACTTGTAGGGAAGGAATCTCAGGCAAACTAGTTCGGTCGATCCTTTATCGGCGTATTCCTTGGCTTTTCTACTGGCATATCTTGTGCTTGCAGAACAAGGCAATTTTTGATGCTTTTCCTATGGATTCTTCTACCATCATCCGAAGGGTAAGGAATGATGGCTCTATGGTGGCCTTGTGATTAAGCAGTTCTATTGTATTCTATGGTTTTATGATAGCCTCAAAAATAAGCATTCTATGGTTATTCGATGGTTTTATGGTAGCTAATAATATTGATAAATAAGGAATTAAAAACCAGGTTAAATGGACTGAATAATATTGTAAATCAATGAAAATAAAATTACGCAAAGCACATTATGGTAAATTAGACATAGAGTCTAATAAAATAATAAGCAAAATGCGTTTGGACCGGTCTGAAGGAATGAAGTGCCAAAAAGGCAAATTATCGTAAGTGTCCGGAGACACGGTGGGGGCACATCCAACTTAACATTCAACGCGGTTGGAAAAAAGTTCGGGACTTCTATTGGACGTGACGCTTAATGAAGTTGTACCCTAAGAAGCAGGTCTATACAGTTTCATCCATAGAGTATGCATTTGCTGCATTTATGTTGAGGGTAGCCAGAAGACTGATGGGATTATTTTTAGGATTTGGTAGTTGCCTCGGCTCAGAGATCAGATCTTGTGGTCACAACCCAATAAGGAAAGTAAGTTGTCAGATATCTTTCATCTTCAGTCAAAGCAAGTACGAGCAAGACTGAAGCTAAACCAACTGGCCAATGATCTTTCACTATCGAGACATTGGATGAGGGACAACACCAATTGGATATTTAGATTTCTTGTTAGAGGCACAACTGCATAGCTCTTTTAATAGTCTTTCATTAGTTAGAGTGCCGAGTGGGGCCATAACAACCAAGAAAAGAGACAGACCATTCTATGGATATCTGTATTATTGGCTTAACGATGTTATCCTTTACATATATAAAAATCCTTCGACCGAGTTCCATAGTGGAACTCAGATGGTAGATAGTACGCTTTCATTGTGTGGTGATTAAGGTTTAGTGCGCTTTCGTATCATGGCCTAGTACGCTTTCATAGCGCACCGATGGAGATCTAGTAAGCTTTCATAGACCGATGATGGAAACCTTTCGAGGAGGTACTTTGGGAAGTACCTGATATATATATATATATATATATAATTTATTAAGATAATCTACTTGGGAGTAGATGGGTGCGATTTATGCGTAAATCCGAGGGTGTAATGTGCAATAAACCAGATTAATTTAATAAAAGTAGCATATTGATAGAACGATATATGCAGTGTTATTTATAGAAAGAAGTTTGTCCATTCATCAGAACTTTTGTTTTGACCCCTCCTCATAACAAATCCGCAGATTAGACAGATGACAGAGATTTTACAGCCTGTTGAATAATGGGTTGTTACAAGTAGACCCTACGATGGATCCAACCCCCTAGAATGAGACATCGTGTAGTCCAAAAGTAAAACAGTAGCCAAAGCCCTTGAGAGCAAGGTCCAGTAAAGGAGAGAGAGGTATAATCGTCGCTGGAAGAAAGTATGAGACTAAGGCATGGGCAATAAAAAAGGAGTCCTCATAATGACCATAAAGGAGGAGGCAACGGAGAAAGATCACACATAAGTATCCCAATCTCCTAGACTAAGACATCTGGTAACTCTATATCCTTGCCAAATAATAGCAATAATCGAGATTAACAAGCAATAACATCCATAAAAAATATAAATATATATTAGTGTGGACACAGATTGTAGGCAAAAAGATAAGTGAAAGTCAGTGATGAGGGAATTAAGAAATCTTTTTAACGGGCCATTATATGGCCCAACCAAAATTGCATTTTTGATGTCATTATGAATATAATGATTGATTTTAGCCATGTCAAAGTGTTTGTCCTCAAACTGAAAGCTATTTCGAGAACACCATAAGTGCCAATAAATGAATGCGGGGATGATACCAATGAGGATGACATGCAGTGACTTGCTTCGCGAGTTTGACCACCTTTTGAGACATCGGTATCGAGGATTGAGGTCTGGGAAATGGGCACCTGTGAGGCATACAAAATGGTGCCAATTTAATCGATCTCCCTTGCAAAGATGGAATAGATGAGTGATGGTTTTTATTTGGTACTCATCGCAGTTACAACACTTAAAGACTACAAGAATACCAATACTGGAGAGATTTTGTTCTAAAGGGAGAGAATTATGAAAGAGTTTCGACATGAGTATGGTAATTTTAGGCTAGATGCGGGAGTCCCATATGAGTTTGAATATTAAGCGCGACGGGATATAGGAACAAACAGCATTCCATGCCACCTTAAGAGAAAATCACCCACTATCCCAACCGAAGGAGACATACGCCCGACCAATATTAAAAACCAAAAAAGCTTTTTGCATGCTTTTCCACGTTTCACTTGCAGCATCGGGGGTGCCACTAAAACTGTGAGATCCTAATCTGCAATATTTGTGATGTAAAAAACTGGCTCAAAGGGAGTCACACTAAGCAGTAGACCCATATTTTGTAACTATTGGCTTTACGCATATCACGCGTGTCAGAGACACTGAGGCCACCCTCAATTATGGGACAATAAATGAGGCCCCAAGAGACCCAATGCTGTTTATAAGGTACCTAAAAGAAATTAGAATAGATATGACATAATTCTTGGAAAAATGATTCAGTGGGGGTAGAGATTCAAAAGACTTAGAAACTCATGGAGTTAAGGATAGACTTAATAAGCATAAGCCGACCAGTAGGAGATAGAAGCGAGGCGCTCCATTCGGATATGAGTTTCCTAGCTTTAAAGTGGGGATCATGGAAATATAAGTTTATTTTCCCTTCCCTAGTACAATTGGATTCTTGGATAAGTTACTGGAAGTTTTTAAGAGGAAAGCCGATGACTCCCTAGAAGGAACACCTCTAACTAGCAGTAGCCTGTTTGGACCAAAAAACGGATTTTTTAGACTCATTGGTTTGTTGGCCCGAGTTCCTCTCATATGCATGAAAAAAAGGCATTAAATTACAAATAGATCTCAAGTGGCTACTAGTTAAGATTAAAGCGTCATCCACAAAAGAGAGAGACGGAAGAAAGGGATCACTACTTGGGTGGGAGAAATAACAAATTTTCCCGATCACCATAAGTTGTTGGAGACCCCTGCTTAGGGGATTTAGCAGTAAGGATGAACAATGCATGGGACAGGGGATCACCTTACCGGCTGCCCGTACTCAAGCAGAAAAAGTCATTTGGGATCTTATTAACAAGAAAGGAGTAAAAGCAGTTTGATATGAGGTGCCAAAAAATATCAATGAACGATTCGTTGAAACTGAATTACTGAAGCACTTTGATAAGGAAGAACATTTATAATCGATTATAGGTCTTGTTCGTATCATGTTTTATGACCAGATTGGATCCTAGGACTTTGTGTTTGATTTTGGAAATGAGTTTTTGTTTAAGGAGGACGTTGCCATATATTAAGTTGTCTTTAATGAAACCGACTTGGGACTTGGAGTAATATTAAGTATGATGGACGACTACTTATTGGCCATAATTATGGTTTGCTATAATGTTGAAGTCACCTCCGATGACCCTGGAGTTAAAGTTAAGGAATGATAGGTAGAATATGTCAGACCAAAGACCCAGAAGAAAAACCTTGTTTGTAGTGGCCCAAAAATTCCTGCCTTTCGAATTGACTACAAAGCACACAAATCCGATCCGAACCGAAAAGTTATCGAGACATTAACTTTGGGCATACGACACATCAGACAGAAACAAATGACATTTCATTGATATCATTAAAATGTTACATCAAAGTACAAGGATATCATTGTAAATACATTACTCTTAGGGGAAGACTTATAATGCTCTGGACATAGCTCTAGCTTCAATCCAGAATCTTACTTAATAAAATATCGGCAAAACAAAAACTACTAGCTGCCTATGTGAAAAATATGGGCACCTAGATTTTACGTGGAAAATAATAAACTCCAAGTTAGTCATGGGACAGGTGTGAGAAACAAAACAGTTACCTACTTTTTTTTAAAGTATGGTAAATCATAGGACCACGCTATATAACACAAAACGGGATTTCTCCACATGAATAGCGATTAAAACTCAATCGAAAATAGTTTTATCTTCATATTTAGATTTACCAATAAAATCAACTTCATTTATTTCAAAATTCATCCTTTTGAAAATAATCTCTAGAACTAAAAATCCGACTTTAATTTCAAATCATTGAAATAAAAGATATTTTTTCATATCAAATCATACTTTACTTTGATATTTCAAAACAAATCATATTTGACAATCTCAAATCTATTTTAAAAGCATATCTAAATATATGCGACAAGATCAAGAGGTTTCTCCCGATAACAAGGCAACTAGGTGTCAGCCTTTTCATCTCGTTAACAATCTATGTATGTCTCTTAATTCTTAAGAGCGAACCACACAGTATGTCCCTCTATAACCTGAGAGTCCCATACCCATTTGCATAGGTTTTTAGTCACGAGTCACCCCAAATCCATATTCCAATTAATCTTAAAAAAGATTTCACAAAACTCTTCTTTCAAATCCAGTGAACTAAAGACGTTGCAAAATAGCATATTTCTGGTTATTAGGTTTTTATCATTCAAAACCATATATATTTGACCCAAACCTCTTTCAAATCATTTATTATAATTTATAATAAACTTTCCTTATTTTTATTTATTTAAAAATAGGCCATTTCAATCTAATCTCATTTTGGGTCATTAAGTTGCACTAATGTTGTTTTTATTCAGAATTAATTTTAACATATCTCAAAATCTAACCAAAGGATTTCAAAACTCTATCTAGCATTTGAATGTTCTTTTCATTTTAGACCCAATGGTCTTTATTTTAGGAGAATCCGACGATCGGATCTCCTGGTATGTTAGTTTGAAATTAGTGGTCGAAATTCGCGAATTGCCACCACGCAACAAGTTCTATTCAAACCAAACTTCGATTTTATATTGTGTATATTCCCTCGAGTATCTTTGAAGATTGTTTACTAAATATATAACAACTTCTGGAAATTTTATTTCCAATTTCAACTTCAATTTCCAATAAACGGATATTTTAATATTATTTTATTATTAAAATAATATTATTTTTCGAACTTCGCTATTTTGAATTCAAATTTTTCTGACATCCATTATAAAAATAAATAAGAAAGTTTTGAAACGGAAATATTTTCAAAACGCTTCCTAAATACCCTAACTGATCTTCACTGTTTCTAGTTACTATTCATTTTAAAATAAAAACTTGAATATGCCATTACTACTTGAAAATTATTTCAAATCAATTTTTTATTTTGCAAATGTTCATCGTAATGAATTATATTTTACATACATCCAAAATAGGACGTCAATTTTTGACTTTTATTATTCACCCCTTATTATATTAATAAAATATTCATTAAAATTGATTTTGTCAATCAATAGATTAACTGCAATACATAATCATCAACAAACATAGCATTCAATACCAAATGGGGTTCATACATATACCCAATGACCAATATCAAGTCAATTTCCATTCAAAGACCATTTAAGGTTCAATAAAATTCCAATGTCCGTTATATCGATTCTAAGTGTCATATACTCTATTAACTACATGTACTTCATTTAAAAATCACATCTTTTCTATCTGAAACATTATCAAATCATATTATGATATTATACTATCAACCAAATATCATTATGCAACTCAAACAAGTTTACAAACAACTAAACTAAATTTAGTGTTCTTACATAACTATAATTATAGTTTAAGTTGCTCACCTAGTATTTTACTCCTCGTAACTTCAATCGAAAGACGTCTTAACTACTCCGGATGATTTCGGCAGCCTTCCGGCATCACCGAAAATTTATTGAAATTTTTTTGGCAGAGGTTCGAAGCTATGGGGTTTATAGACTAATGAGTGAATGAACAATATTTTTGGTTCGAGGAGCAAACGATTAAGGAGTTTTGGGCCTAGGGGGTACGGATTGGATGAGTGGGGCCTGTGGGCTGGTGTATGGGATATAGGGGCACTGGTGAGGTCCAAGGGTGGTGGTGGAGGCGAGTTTTGGGGTGAAGGAGGCTAAAGGATGTGTCTTTATGAGTAAAAGTTGGTTTTAGGGTGTTTTAATTAGGGTATATGTTGGTGGGAGGTCAACTTGGAAGAGGGAGAGAGGGTGGGGGCGTTAGACCAATGGGCGGAGCGGAGCTGCTGGTGGTGGTGGTACAACGGAATGGCCGATGGATTGGAGGAAGAAAAAAGGGGAGAGAAGAAAGGAAAGGGAAAGGAAAAGTGAAAATGGATGAAAGGAGCTTATATATATAGGAAAAAATTGTTCTCATGGATCACAGAGGTGTCACCATGAGATTGTAGGGAGAAAGAACACTTTGACTGTGTCTTAGCTTGACACCTCAAAGAAATAACAAATAGTAGATAACTAGTTCAAAGTGTGAATGCAAATTTAAGGTATATGTAGTCTATCTTCAAGTTATTTACTTGTGCGACCACTTACTGATTCCATTTTCGATGAAATTTGGAATCCTATTGTATTTTTAAATATGGTTCCAACGAAACTTACTTCATCAATTTCAGTGTCCGCTTGCTCAAAATTTTCTTGTTCTAGCTCAATTTGAGTTCAAATTATCGATCGGTTTACACTTAAATTTCGTACAACCAAATACTAATTATGAATGATGAAAAATTCAAATCCAATCATAATTTTACATTCCAGATCCGATAAAATTGGTTTCGTCGAATTCCGAGATCGTTTGCAAAATTTCTAATTTCTAGGCTATTAGAATAATGTTAAAATATTGATTTTTAATATAATTAACTTTTAAATTAATTTTAAAGTCACTAACCTTATCTTAACTATTTTATAAGTCTTATTCCAATACTATCTCAAAATTAATTTTTTTGATGATTAGTGTCAAAATTTCATTATTGACCAAAATTGTTTGAACTGATAAGTTGATAAAACTAATTTAAATAACTTACATGATTGTTATACCTTTTGAATTATTATCTAAAATTGAGTGTATGTATGTAGAACCATGCGCAGTTATTCTGAATTCTTGAAAACTAGAGTTTTCAAAATATCAGAAATTCTAGGTCGTTACATTGTTATACTTAGCGTAAACACAAGCAAAAAATTGAGAAAATTAAGGCAGAATTTTCAGAGAGAAGGCAAGCGTCTGATCATAGTCTAGGATGAGGGTGGATTCCCAATTAAATTTCCAAAGATCCTAAATTTTCTTAGAACAATTGGATAACCCCCCGTAAGATATTGGTTTGTGCACGAGGACATTGTAACGACCCATATTTTTGAACAATTTATTTTAAATATTTAATATGGTTTTAAATATTGAATTGATAATATAAATCAATTTATATATTAAGTTATCGATTTAATAATCGGTATACGATTTATTCTAAATATATATATATATAATTATTGAATATGAAATAATTCAATTCGAAATTAAGACCGCTTCAAGTGATTAACAGAATTTCTATTTGAATAGGAACGCTAGTAATAAGTAATTTATTGTCAAGAAATCTATTGTTTTGAATTTAATTTATATCAGTTTAAATTAATATCTTCTCCGTATGACTGAATTGGGCTGCGAAACCTATTCCATTGTGTTTAGAATAGTGTTATAACCCCAGAAATATCTGTTGTTGTATTCTAATAGGAGTTCGGGAAACATGTGATATTTTAAATAAGGTAAAATCACCTCAGTTCAACCGAAAATAAAATAAAATTCCTTCATTCCTAAGCTAACAAAACACTTGTACAGGAAAGTATCCTAAAACGTTCAATCGCGTCCATCATTGTCCCCTTTCTTCATAACTAAGTAAAACCAGAATTAATGGCTTATGTCTTTCTAGTTCCCTATTCTCCTCTATTTAAAACGCGATTAATCCCCCTTTCTTCCCATTTAATTTCTCTCTTGTCATTCCTTCAGTTAAAATAAAATCCGCTTCATTCCTCTTTTAAAAATCCAAAACTTCGATCAATGAAAGGGAAAAAAAGGGTTTCGCAAGATTAGAAATCAAATTCCATTGATTTGTGGGCAGAAGGGAAGCATGTACGCGACAGTGAAGGATTTCAATTTCGAGTAGAGCGTGACTGGAGAAAATTCACACCAGTATTCGAAAGCATGATTCAGAGAAAACGATTATCAATTTTGAGCTTGTGAAGATTTTGGGCATCGAATAGGAAAGTTTTGTGGGGTTTGGATAGAATCAATGAAGATGTTTTCCATGGAAACTCAAAGTCGCATTGAGCTAAACGGAGGGGGGGGGGACCAGAGTTCGAATAGGAGGCTTTGATTCAAGTACTGAAGCACCGATTTGAATTGATGAGGGGAGTTACACATTTGCGTGAGCTATAGGAGGGGTTTCTTGTGATATAAATGTTACTGTTTTCTTCTTAGGCGCATTTACAGGCTAGGTCAATGAGATAAGGCAGAAGGTGCGGCTATCGGTTTGGATAAGGCAGTGTTTTTGTGGACTGTGGTGCAAAGACAATGCTCGACGCAGTACTGGTTTTAGTATGCCGAAGTAGGGGAATTCAACATTGATAATTGATGGCACTCCGATGAGTAGTAGCTGCATGTAAAGGGAAGGCAGTTCAGATTGTATTAGGGAGGCAAGTTACTGTGTATTCAATTCATATAAGAAGTTTATCGATAAGGGTAATCAACTTAATTCCATTATTTATGAATGACAATTACAATTTAATTCATGTCAAAATTAAATGTAATAATTCACTTGATTTAGATCCAAATCGAATGCGATTTGTCGCGTCTGATTCATAGCAACAACATTTACAATTTTGAAAGTGGATTAGAATGAGTTGGAGCTAGTGAAGTTTTTCGGTCAGATTAAACGTATGTTTAATTTAATCGAAAACAAATTGATATTTCGACAGAATAAAATCACGGTGAGTAAATCTCACTCAATTTATTATTTAGAATTATTTTTAGTCGTTAAAAAAATAATTGATGGTTGTTTGGTTGCATTAAAATATTACTGTGGCATTATTAAATATATATTAGTTATTTTGGATTGGTTTGTGGTTATTATATATATATATATATATATATATATATATATATTGGTGATTGGATAGTTCCCGCAGTACCATTAGTGGATGCACATAGTATCATTAGTGAATGACCCTATGCGCCCCACGCTATGATAGTGGATGACCTTCTATACTGCGATATCCTACCTCGAAGCAGGATGGGTATTATTTAAGTTGGCTAATTTCTGAGGATGCAGGAAAATAGGTTGGAGGGATCCAACTGGATTCCCCAAAATTTATTATTGTTTTTTTTCACATATATATTTTCAAATATGATGCGTTGATTGATAATTGGGTGGTTTGGTTGTTTAAATATCACTGGACCTAAAATGTTGATATATAAAAATATCATGAAAAGGATATTTGAGATTTAAAAGGGGAAATCTATTTTTAAAAATAAAATTTGAATTTTTAATTAGCTATAGAAATATTAACTTGTTTTAAATAAATAAAACAAGTATTGAATTTATAAACAATATTTATAAATTAAAATATACAAGAGACTGAAGTATTGAATTTATAAATAATGTTTATAAATTAGATAATACAGAAAATTGAAGTAAATGTATAAACGATGTTTATAAATAAAACGGAATGATTTTTATTGGATAATCAGGAAATTGAAATGAATTTATAAATGGTGTTTATAAATGGAGTAGAAAAATTATCATTTTGATAATTTGAATATTTAAAGTCAAATGTGAATTTAAAAATAGAAATAGGGAATTGTTTTATAGAAGTAAACGATGAAATTTAATCTGATGTTCAGAATGTAAATTGAACTAAAAATAAATACGTATCTATTTATGATTTGAATTCGATTAGATCAAAATTATTTAAATAAAATATTTTTCAGAAAAGATATTGGAATCGTATTAGATAGAACTAAAAATTAATTATGAAAATAAATTTTGTGTTATATATATAAGTCATAATAAATAGAATATTCCAAAATAAGATTTTGGTTTTCAAACAGAATTTGAAATGGAACTTGTTTTATTATATGAAACAAGGAAGATGGATTTACAAATGATATTTGTAAATCAAGTGAAATAAATTATCATTAGATAGTTTAGAGGTTTAAATTCAAGTGTGAATTGAAAATAGAATTTGAAATGGAATCAAAACGGAAACTTGTTTTAAATTATAAAACAAGGAAGTAAATTTATAAACAACGTTTATAAATTAAAGAAAATAAATTATCATTTGATAATTTAGAAATTTAAATTCAAATATGAATTTAACCGTGAATCGGAAATTGTTTCAGAAAGGGAACGACGCATTTTATTTCGATATTCGGAATGTAAATGAATTGAGACAAGTCTAAGAAATTATATCGGGAATTCGATTTCATTGAATTTTATAAAGTAATTTATTCCTTACGGAATTGGAAATTAATATTAAAAATGGAGTTGTGATTGAATTTATAATTAAGTGCTAAAATAATCGACGACTAGGGATAATCGAAGTATTTAAGTTATATTGGGAAAATTGGATTAATATATATATTAAAACTTATTAGAATAGAGTTAAATTTTTTATTTATTAACGAAGTGTAATGTTTATATTTACATATAATTAAAACGAGCTCGCTGTAACACCCCACACCCGTTAGTGTCACTCACAAAGGGTGTAACTGTAACACCCCACTCCCGCTATGATCACTCACTAAGGGAATGCCATAGCATTGGTGGAGTATTTTAGTGAATATAGAACAGAAAAATTACAACAAGACAGATATAAATAGTACTTGAAATTTTAAAACATCATCTCATAACAGCGGAAGTAAAACATGTCTGGTTACATCATAAAACCACAATAAAGGTCAAGTACAATATCCATCAAAATAAAGAAGTACATAATCCCACTCTCATACAATAGCCAAACAAAAGAAAAGATAACTGGATAACTGGAGCTTTACATCTATCCAAGCTCCTAAAGACTGGAACAGCAATCCGATCAAGCTCCACTACTGCTAGGATCCACCGTAGGACCTGAGGCTTGGGAAAAAGATAAAAACAACAGGGTCAGACATAAGTCTGAGCGAGTCCTATAACTTTAACAATACAATCGTTAAAGTAACCAGAGAAGACATAAACTGATATACGGTAACATATAGGGATGAATGGCTACCCTAAGCAGTCAACTAAACGAAGATAAAGGATAAAGACGCATCTACCCTCCCTAAGGTAAATTACTAAACTGCACCACACCAGTCGTTCCTAACTTAAAGGTTGATCCCACCCAAGGACTTATAAAATTTACTAATTAGTACCTGCGTACCCCTAGGTGACCAAGTAGGCGCCACGGGGCCCTACAATCCACTAGGTGTACACACTACTTCCCATTCGATCGGCTCCCTAACGTAGATACCCGTGCTGGCCCCACCGTGGGATGTATCATTCCCCAATGTGGCAACCTGATGGAACTAAAGGTGCACGGCTTATATCTACTCGATGCAACAACGGCTTACCTACCAGCCCGGGCCCACTCACGCATATGAAGCCCGTTGGACTTGCGTTGCCACCGCTAACCCGTTTGCCTCTTACAGTCAAGCCCAGTATGCGTGTCCCGTCCTCGACATGGGTCGAGCCCACAAAGATACGTATGGGTTACTGGTTGAAATGGGCCTCCACAAGCTACCCACCTAAGCTTGTCCCTTTTTCTAGTATATCCCACTTAACCCTTTAATCATGTTTTAATTACATGTTCCATTTTGGTTAAGTATTCTAATCGTATTTTCTATTGCCACCCAAGGCAACCACTAGATTTTTCTCATGCCACCCGAGGCACCCACTTAACCCCTCATGTCCCTCTACATGCTAATATGGTTAAGTGTTTCTTAATTAATTAATTAAGAACGTAACCTTTGTAAAGACCTCTCACATTAGACTGTCTTTTATGACCGCTGGTTAAGCCGGTTGGGTCCGGGCAGCCTTATGTCATAACAGAGTCTAACCTCGTGTCTTTACATTAATTACGTATTTAGTTTGTGCCTAAGACCTCTCACATTGGGCTAACATTTGTAGCAACTGGTTAAGCCGGTTGGGTCCGGGCAGTTTTACGCTACAACTGAGTCCAACCTCGTGTCTTAGTCAATTAATTACACCTAATTAATCACCCTCATAATTTTATATTAATTATCCCTAATTAATCAAGTTTTCTTAACATGGGTAGACCTAACTTAATAGGTAAATTCCCATGGGGTAGACCTAACTCAATAGGTAAATTCCCAACACATAGTATGGGTACACCTAACCAAATAGGCAAATTCCCATACTATGTTTATTTATTTTGTGTTATGCATAATTATATTAATTTCACACAATCTTATTAACTTATGCATTTAATTACCCCATCGTTCCCACGTAATTTCGTTCATGATATAACACATATAAAAGGTGTCAACTTGCATATGAATGAACATGTTTCAAAGGTGCCATCTTGCATATTAACAAACACATAACTTGCATATGAACTTGCATAACATGTCACATAACTTGCATACAATATGTCACATAACTTACATATTCATTTTGCATAACAAACTTGCATATTAGCTTATAGACTTGCATAATGTGTCATCATGAACTTGCATATTAATAAACATGTAACTTGCATATTTACATACATGTAACTCGCATATTAACAAACATGTAACTTGCATATAAAGAAACATGTAACTTGCATATTTACATACATGTAACTTGCATATTAACAAACATGTAACTTGCATATTAACAAACATGTAACTTGCATATTTACATACATGTAACTTGCATATTAACAAACATGTAACTTGCATATTTACATACATGTAACTTGCATAGCATATTACCATGAACTTGCATAACATGCATATGATTACATAGCCCACAACTTGCATATTTAGCATCATGCAAACATAACATACATCATATTAAACTTGCATAAGCTTACATACTCAACATGCATAAACATAAGATTAATGCTAACATCATATCATATGATTCAAAGCTCATTAACCCACATACAAAACCATAAATCTCATCACATCTCATCTAATTAGTTTACCAAAAGATCATCAAAGTGATAGAAACTCACAACTAGCAACTTTGAACACCAAATGAAGAAGATTAAGATGCTAAGAAGGGATTAGAAGTTGATTAGAGAGTGATTAGGATGCAACCCTCTTCATAAAATTAGTGGAGGCCATGAGAGCTAGCATTTTGCCATAGTTTAGTCACTAGGTTTAATTATGAATGAATTAGGGTAGGTTAGGGTCTTATTTATAGATTAGGCAAGTGTTTTAGGCCATAGGATTAACCCTAGATTCAATCCAAGCCATCAAAGCATGTCTTGGGGAAGAAGTCAAGTGTAGGAACCATCTAGGGCCTTTAGATTAAAGATGGACCATGAGAACCATTCAAATGAAAAATCTGCACTTGAGCGAATCGGCCCACGGGTTGACAGCCAAACACCCTGGATTAACCCTTAGTCGACCCAGCGGGCTCGGGTCGACTTCAAAAATCGGCCGGTTCGGTTATTCCCCTCTCCCAATTCGCTGTTTTGAGCATTTTTGCATATTTATTTATTAAATTTTCAATTATATATATATATATATATATCAATATATATATATATATATATCAATATATATATATATATATATCTACACAACCCATTTCACTTAATTAAGTATACTTTAATTTGGGAATTTTCGTGAAACTTCGCGAGGCCATATCTTGGTCATACGGACTCCGATTTTCGAAAACTCGGACTCTATTTCGCGTATTTTTCCGAGACGAACGCAATGGCATAGCCCGTTTCCCTTGATTCCCATTTTAGAATTAAATTCTGCCTCGATTTATGTTATTACAGGTTATTGAAAATACGGGTTGTTACAGTAACACCCCACACCCGCTAAGGTCACTCACTATGGGAATGCCTTAGCTTCGGTGGAGCATTTTAAGTGAATATAGAACAGAAAAATTACACAAGACAGATATAAATACTTGAAAATCTAAAACATCATTTCATAGCAGCAGAAGGTAAACATGTTTAGTTACAACACCATAAAGAGTCAAGTACTAAATATCCATCCTGATAAAAACATAAGTACATAATCCCACTACATAAACAATAGTCATAAAAGGAAAGATAAACTGGGCTTTACATCACGGTCTAAACTCCAAGAGATAGATAAAGAAATCTGATCAAAGCCCACTAGTGCTAGGCCCAGCCTGAGGACCTGAGGGGGAAAAAGATAAAAACAACGGGGTCAGACATAAGTCTGAGTGAGCCCTATAACTTTAACAACACAATTATTAAAGTAATTAGGGTACGATATAAACTTGGTACGAGATGAGTGGGGATAAATGACTACACTAAGTAGCCAACTAGACATAGGATGAACTAAGATAACCGTAAAGACGCATCTACCCACCCAACGATAATTACTAATTGCACCACACCAGTCATTCCTACTTAAAGGTTGATCCCACCCAAGGACTTAGAAAATTTACCCAGTAGTTTCGTGTACCCCTAGCTGACTACATAGGTGCCGTCTGCCCCTATCTCCACTAGGTGTACTCACTACTCCCAAGCGATCGGCTCCCAACCGTAGATACCCGTGCTGGCCCCACAATGGGGTGTATCACTCCCCAAAGTGGCAACCCGATACAACAAATGGTGCACGGCTTATATCTACACGATGCAACAACGTCTTACCTACCAGCCCGGGTCCACACACGCATATGAAACCCGTTGGACTCGCGTTGCCACCGCTACCCCATTTTGGCCTCATATAATCAAGCCCAGTACGCGTGTCCCGTCCTCGACATGGGTCAAGCCCAATAAGATACATATGGGTTACTGGTTGAAATGGGCCCCCACAAGCTACCACCTAAGCTTGTCAATTTATCTAGTGCATCCCACTTAACCCTTTAATCATGTTTAATTACATGTTTCCACTTGGTTAAGTCATCTAATCGTATTTTCTATTGCCACCCGAGGCAACCCACTATATTTCCTCATGCCACCCAAGGCACTTACTTGATTTCCACATGCCACCCAAGGCACCCACTTAACCCCTCATGCCCACTACATGCTTATCTGGTTAAGTGTTTCTTAATTGATTAAAAACGTAACCGTTGTAAAGACCTCTCACATTAGACTATCTTTTATGGCAGCTGGATTTGCCGGTTGGGTCCGAGCAGCCTTACGCCATAACCGAGTCTAACCTCGTGTCTATACACTTGTCACGTATTTGGTTTGTGCCTAAGACCTCTCACATTAGGCCAATCATTTGTAGCCGCTGGATTTGCCGGTCGGTTCCGGGCAGTCTTACGCTACAAAAGGGTCCAACCTCGTGTCTTAGTCGATTAGTTACACCTAATTAATCACCCCCGAATTAATTTTCCCTAATTAATTCCAATTTTAACGATGTACATAATTGACTCAATTATGTCCATCACACTTTGTGGTATGCATAATCATACCAACTTCACACAATTTCATGACATAATCATACCAACCCCATCGTTCCCCACGTAATTCGCTAACATGACATAAAAGGGAAGATTCATCACAAATACAATGGGTTCAACTTGCATAACACATTAGCATCAACATGGGTTTAAAGGTGTCAACATGCATATAGCATCAAACCCAACTAGCATAAATAATCAACCCAAACTTGCATGAATCACATATGTCATAAAGAGGTTAACTTGCATAAGTTTCTTATGTCATACAAAGGGGTAAACTTGCATATGTATGTATGACATGTAAAGGGGTTAACTTGTATATGTATGCATATCATATTAAGGTGTAAACTTGCACATGTCACTTTCATATAATCAAACACCATACTTGCAAAACATGTCATATGTGAACTTGCATATAATCATACACCAAACTTGCATACATATCATACATGAACTTGCATATCATCATACACCCAACTTGCATAATCATGGTGTCATAGTGGATCAATGTTTATCATAGCAACTAGCATCATGAACATGTGCATAACTTGCATAACATCATGATCATATAGCATATAGCTTGCATAACTTGCATAACATCATGAACATGTAACATGTGACTTGCATAACTTGCATAACATCATGAACATGTAACATATGGCTTGCATAACTTGCATAACATCTCAAACATGTAGCATATTACTTGCATAACTTGCATAACATCACAAACACATAGCATTTAACTTGCATAACATGCATAACATCATTAACACATAGCATATAACTTGCATAACATGCATAACATCATTAACACATAGCATATAACTTGCATAACATACATTGATCCACATTTATAGCCATAACCTCATTATATCCTATCATAATCATTTCAATAATTGGCCACTAAGGCTATAGAAAACTCACAACTTGTTGATTAGCACTCCTAAGAAGAAGATTAAGTTGCTAGAGTTGATTAGTAGTTGATTGGAGAGACTATCTTCTTCTACAATTTGATGGAGGCTCCTTCAAGTTTCATTTTGACGGCATGACGGCATTGTATCTATTTTTAGTATGAATTAGGGTAGTCTTAGGGTGTATTTATAGAGTAGTTAGGTGTTTTAGGCCATTAGATTAACCCTAAATTAGATTAGAGCCATCAGATCACGTCCTAGCCACTTAAACACAGCCCAAAAGACAAGCAGGTGCACCCAGGTCACCTGGGCTCGACCAGGGAGGTCGACTCCCAGGTCGACCCTAGGGTCGACTCCCCGGTCGACCTTGGGGGAAGGTCGACTCCCCAGTCGACCCCCAGGTCGACCCCCTGGGTCTGACGGGATTTTTCCTGTCACTTCTGAAAATTGAATTTTTTTTTTAAGTCTGAATTTAAATTTCTGAAAACTTCTTTGGGCCTTATCTGGGTCATACGGACTCCAATTTTCGAAAACTCGGACTCTATTTCGCGTATTTTTCCGAGACGGATGCAATGGCATAGCCCGTTTCCCCTGATTCAGATTTTTAGAAATTTAATTCTGCCCTATTTTATATTATAGCTAGTTATTCAACATACGGGGTGTTACATTCTCCCCTACTTAAAGGATTTCATCCCCGAAATCTCTAAGTCAAGAAGAACGTATCCTACCAACCAAACAACCATCTACTAAACCATCAAACACTGGCATCCATTGTCCTTAGAGTTTCTAATGCTGTATGAACATATGCAAAGAGTGTGTGTATATGTTCCCTATCTAATGCAAAATCAGGCGGTCTACTGATTCAGTTGACCTCCTTAATGCAAACCATGATAGTGCCATGCATCCAATATGTATGCGGAAGAACCCTATCGACACATACTATTTCTACATGAGTGCACAATCATTCACCAAAATGCATCATCCATATGATAGCACATCCATTATACATCCATTAATATAGCTACCTACACACAATTTTATGCAATATGCAATATGAAGTGATTGAGCCGATCTAGTGCCTAGAGTGTGTGTATATGCATCCACGAGCAACCACTAGCAACCACTTGCATCCACACGCATCCATCAAACATAACATGTCTCAAACACATGTTTCAACCATAGGTTTACCCTATCTAGAGGTCAAAGGTACTAATGAGAGGACATACTAAAGATAAGATAAGTACTAGACAAACGATAAAGGAGAAGTTAAAAGACATACCCTCAAAAAGGAATGGGTATAGTGAACGCATCTTCGCTTCCGTCTTCCAAGTAGCATTGCTCTCATCTTCTCCCCATTGCACTTTGACTAGCCGCACCTCTCTGTTCCTCAACTTCCTAATCTTTGACCCAAGGATGCGGATAGGAGCTCGTCGAATAGTTGCATCACGCTTTACCTCCACTTCTCTAAGTAAGCTCGGCTCTACCACCTCTACGGTCTCATGTAGGCACTTCCTCAGATGTGACACATGGAATACGTCATGTACCCCACTAAGTCTCTCTGGTAAATCCACTCTATATGCCATCCGTCCAATCCTTTCCTTAATAGGAAACGGCCCAACAAATCTTGGAGCTAACTTCCCAACGGACCCAAATCGAACTACATTCCGTAATGGAGATACTTTGACAAAGACCATGTCCCCAACCTCAAACTCCAGATCCATCCTCCTCTTGTCCGCATAAGATTTTTGTCTGTCTTGCGCTGCTTTCATCCTTCTTCGAATCAAGTCAATCTTCTCCGAAGTCTCCCTAACCATATCAGGCCCAAGCAAGATCTTATCCGTAGACTCCCAACAACATGTAGGTGATCGACAAGGCCTTCCATAAAGAGCTTCGAAAGGAGCCATACCAATACTGGACTGAAAGCTGTTATTATATGCGAACTCCACCAATGGAAGATGCTATTCCCAAGTACCTCCAAAATCTAAGATGCACAGTCTCAAAAGGTCTTCCAGAACACGATTCACCCTCTCGGTCTGGCCGTCCGTCTGTGGATGATATGCGGTGCTCAGACACAATTGAGTCCCCACTGCTTCTTGCAAACTCTTCCAAAACTCGCTAGTGAAGATAGGATCTCGATCACTCACTATGCTAAAGGGTACCCCCATGCAATCGAACTATCTCTCGAAGATATACTGAAGCTAACCATGGAGCAGTCCTCTTGGTCTTGACGGGTATAAAATGGGCGCTCTTAGTAAGTCTGTCTACCATAACCCAAATTCCCGTATTACCCTTCCTCGATCTAGGTAACCCATCAACAAAATCCATCGAGACGTTATCCCACTTCCATTGCGGAACTTCCAATGGGTGAAGCAATCCACCTGGTTTCTTTTGCTCCGCTTTCACTTGTTGGCACACCAAGCATCTAGCAACATACTCGACCACGTCTTTCTTCATAACGGCCCAAAAGAAAACTCACTTCATGTCTTGGTACATCTTGTCCCCACCGGGATGAATGGTCATCCTAGAACGGTGTGCATCATCAAGAATAGCCTTCCTCAAACCCTCGTCTTGCGGTACACAAAGTCTACCATCTCTACGCAAGCACCCCTTATCGTCTAGGGTGTACCTACTCAAATGGCTGGACGACTCCCCCCTTATGAGCCTTTCTACCAACTTAACCAACTATGGGTCATCCCTCTGTGCTTCTCCAATCCACCCCAAAAGAGTAGGTCTAACCTCCAAGGATGCTAGCAAACCGGGTATATAGTCAATGGAAGGTCTGAAATCAAACATCGAGATATATTCCAAGCTTCGTCGTTCCACGAACAATGGGCTCAAGGACAACCTTTTTCTACTCAAGGCGTCCGCCGCCACGTTACCCTTGCCAGGGGTATACGCTATCTCGAAATCATAGGATGCTAAGAACTCCATCCACCTTTGCTGTCTCAAGTTCAAATCCTTCTGAGAAAACAAGTACTTCAATGATTTGTGGTCAGTGAACAATTCGAATCTCTCTCCCAGAAGATAATGGCGCCAAATCTTAAGCGCAAAAACAATAGCGGCCAACTCTAAATCATGGGTAGGGTAATTTTTCTCATGCTTCCTCAACTGCCTTCCACCATAGGCTATTACCCTTCCCTCTTGCATTAAGACTGCGCCCAGTCCAGTCCCACAAGCATTGGTATAAACAACCAATGGCTTACTCCCATCCGGCAACACTAAGACTGGAGCTGTGGTTAAAGCTCTCTTTAACCGTCGGAACGCATCATCACAATCTACGTCCCATGCGAAGACTAGATTCTTCTTCGTCAAGCGAGTTAATGGGGCTGATATCTTCGCGAAGTCCTTGATAAACTTCCTATAGTAGCTAGCCAACCCCAAGAAACTCCTCACCTCGGTAGCATTCTTTGGAACCTTCCAATCTTGAATTGTTACTACCTTCGCGGGATCCACAGCTATCCCTTCCTTGGAGACCACGTGCCCCAAGAACCGCACTTCCTTCCTCCAGAAGTGACATTTAGAAAATTTAGCCTTAAGGCTATGCGCTCGAAGAGTCTCCAACACTTCCCTAAGATGCAGGCCATGCTCTTCCTCACTCTTTGAAAATACTAAGATGTCATCAACAAAGACCACCACGAACTTATTAAGGAACTCCCTGAACACCCTACTCATCAAATCAACAAAGTATGCAGGGGCATTCGTCAACCCAAATGGCATCACCAGCCACTCATAGAAACCATCCAGAGTCCTAAAGGTTGTCTTGTCTATGTTATCCGCAGCCACTCTCAACTGATGAAACCCCGTGGCCAAGTCCAACTGCGAAAATACTGAAGCGCCAACCAACTGATCAAAAAGATCATCAATCCTCGGCAATGGGTGTCTATTCTTCTTTGTGAGCTTGTTGAGTTCTCTATAGTCTACACAAAGTCTGAGGGACCCATCCGCCTTCGTAGCAAAAACTACTGGAGCACCCCACTCCGATATACTTCGTCTTATGAACCCCTTCTCAAGCAACTCCCCTACTTGCTTATGGAGTTCCCTCCTCTCACGAGGAGCCATGTGGCGCACTGGTAAAGATACAGGTTTAGCATTATCCACCAGATATATTCGGAAGTCTATCTCCCGCCTCAGAGGTAAGCCCTTCACCTCTTCAAACACATCCGAGTATTCCCGGACCACTCTAACAGATCGCAAACTCTCGACCGAAGCGTCAAGCGATTCAAGATAACTTAGCATAACAGAATCCATGGGATTACAAGAAATCTCGAGAGTGTTACCCAAGCGGATCATGAGCCTAACAACTCTCCTTTCGCAATCAAGAACGGCACCATTACTGGATAACCAGTCCATGCCCAAAATCAACCCATAGCCCGTGAAGCCCAAAACAAAAGCATCACATCTAAACTCAAAGCTAAGTATAGAAATCTTCAAACCTAAACATATCATAGACAAATAAGTGGAGCCCCCAATTGGGTTTGAAACAACCAAGGGATCATCTACTAGACTGGTGTCTAAGTGCAGTGACTCAACTAATGATGATGAGATAAACGAATGCGATGCGCCGGAATCAAACAATGTACGGACAGGATGATCAAATAGAAAAACCAGACTTTCAACGGAAATAGTTCTACCTCTTTCCTGAGCTGGTGGAACCGCGAGAGCCTGAACTTGCCCCCTTGCCTGACCCGGTGCCATAAGAGCTTGCACCTGTCCTCCTGAGGTAGATCCCATCCTTTGCCCCTTCTTAGGGCAGTCCTTCACCAGATGCCCTGCTTCACCACAGTGATAGCAGCCATTCTTCTTCTTCTTCCGACAGTCTTTACTTATGTGGCCTGGTATCCCGCAATTGAAGCACTTCTTCTTCCCCTTGCCACAGTTGCCTTTCCCACCTTTGTTTTGTTGCTGTTGAGGTCTCTTTTGATCTCCCTTCTTCTCGGGTGCCTTATTAGCATTGGGACCCTTCTCTTCCTCATGCATGAGTGCCATGTCAACTAGCTTCTCAAAGGTGGCCCCCATAGGGATATGAGTCATAGCCAATCCATGCATTGGTTCATTTAAGCCTTTAACGAACCTCAAAGCCTTCTTCTCCGGTGTATTCACCATATCTATGCCAAACCTTGCCAATTGATTAAACTTGTTGACATATTCCTTCACCGAGAGATTTCCTTGCTTTAGAGTCAAGAACCTTTCCATATACAAGTTTTCCTCCGCCCTTGAGAGAAACTTTGTCACAAATCTTTGCTTGAAATCCGCCCAAGAGTCAACGGGGCGTTCTCCATTAGTGACCTCCCACCAGAATGAGGCCTCTCCCTTCATTAACCAAGCAGCTAACTTGACTTTCTTTCCTTCTTCCATCTCAAAGATATCTATCAACTCTTCCACCTCCTTAAGCCAATCTCTAGCCTCCACAAAAGTTTCTGATCCTTGAAAAGGTTTCCCTTCCATAGCTTTAAATTCCTTGCAAGTCTTAGCGAAAGTATCTGTGCGAGGAGGAGGAGGGGGAGGAGGAAGATCGGGTGCTACCGTTGGTGGAGGAACATTTGCTGGACCCGCAGTGGCGGCCCTAGCCTCCATCAATCTCCTATACCATACTGGTATCGTCACACCCTCCGGAAAGTTAAGATCCTCAGCCATGCTGAAACGAAAAAGGAAAGATTCAAAACGGAGAATTCGAAAGATAACGATATGGCTATTGGGGATTATGTTTTTCTTTCAAAAACTTTTCTCTTTAAAGACATGTTTTTGAAAATACTTCTTCCAAAAATGTTTTTAGAAAATAGTTTTCTAAAATTTTATCTGTTCTGGTAACCTTTGCTCTGATACCACGTGTAACACCCCACACCCGCTAAGGTCACTCACTATGGGAATGCCTTAGCTTCGGTGGAGCATTTTAAGTGAATATAGAACAGAAAAATTACACAAGACAGATATAAATACTTGAAAATCTAAAACATCATTTCATAGCAGCAGAAGGTAAACATGTTTAGTTACAACACCATAAAGAGTCAAGTACTAAATATTCATCCTGATAAAAACATAAGTACATAATCCCACTACATAAACAATAGCCATAAAAGGAAAGATAAACTAATCTTTACATCACGGTCCAAGCTCCAAGAGATAGATAAAGAAATATGATCAAAGCCCACTAGTGCTAGGCCCAGCCTGAGGACCTGAGGGGGAAAAAGATAAAAACAACGGGGTCAGACATAAGTCTGAGTTAGCCCTATAACTTTAACAACACAATTATTAAAGTAATTAGGGTATGATATAAACTTGGTACGGGATGAGTGGGGATAAATGACTACACTAAGTAGCCAACTAGACATAGGATGAACTAAGATAACCGTAAAGACGCATCTACCCACCCAAGGATAGTTACTAACTACACCACACCAGTCATTCCTACTTAAAGGTTGATCCCACCCAAGGACTTAGAAAATTTACCCAGTAGTTTCGTGTACCCCTAGCTGACTACATAGGTGCCGTCTGCCCCTATCTCCACTAGGTGTACTCACTACTCCCAAGCGATCGGCTCCCTACCGTAGATACCCGTACTGGCCCCACAATGGGGTGTATCACTCCCCAAAGCGGCAACCCGATACAACAAATGGTGCACAACTTATATCTACACGATGCAACAACGTCTTACCTACCAGCCCGGGTCCACACACGCATATGAAACCCGTTGGACTCGCGTTGCCACCTCTACCCCCGTTTTGGCCTCTTATAATCAAGCCCAGTACGCGTGTCCCGTCCTCGACATGGGTCGAGCCAATAAGATACATATGGGTTACTGGTTGAAATGGGCCCCCACAAGCTACCACCTAAGCTTGTCAATTTATCTAGTGCATCCCACTTAACCCTTTAATCATGTTTAATTACATGTTTCCACTTGGTTAAGTCACCTAATCGTATTTTCTATTGCCACCCAAGGCAACCCACTAGATTTCCTCATGCCACCCAAGGCACTTACTTGATTTCCACATGCCACCCAAGGCACCCACTTAACCCCTCATGCCCACTACATGCTTATCTGGTTAAGTGTTTCTTAATTGATTAAAAACGTAACCGTTGTAAAGACCTCTCACATTAGACTATCTTTTATGGCAGCTGGATTTGCCGGTTGGGTCCGGGCAGCCTTACGCCATAACCGAGTCTAACCTCGTGTCTATACACTTGTCACGTATTTGGTTTGTGCCTAAGACCTCTCACATTGGGCCAATCATTTGTAGCCACTTGATTTGCCGGTCGGTTCCGGGCAGTCTTACGCTACAAAAGGGTCTAACCTCGTGTCTTATTCGATTAATTACACCTAATTAATCACCCCCAAATTAATTTTCCCTAATTAATTCCAATTTTAACGATGTACATAATTGACTCAATTATGTCCATCCACTTTGTGGTATGCATAATCATACCAACTTCACACAATTTCATTAGCATGTTTATTAACCCCATCGTTCCCCACGTAATTCGCTAACATGACATAAAAGGGAAGATTCATCACAAATACAATGGGTTCAACTTGCATAACACATTAGCATCAACATGGGTTTAAAGGTGTCAACATGCATATAGCATCAAACCCAACTAGCATAAATAATCAACCCAAACTTGCATGAATCACATATGTCATAAAGAGGTTAACTTGCATAAGTTTCTTATGTCATACAAAGAGGTAAACTTGCATATGTATGTATGACATGTAAAGGGGTTAACTTGCATATGTATGCATATCATATTAAGGTGTAAACTTGCACATGTCACTTGCATATAATCAAACACCATACTTGCATAACATGTCATATGTGAACTTGCATATAATCATACACCAAACTTGCATACATATCATACATGAACTTGCATATCATCATACACCCAAATTGCATAATCATGGTGTCATAGTGGATCAATGTTTATCATAGCAACTAACATCATGAACATGTGCATAACTTGCATAACATCATGATCATATAGCATATAGCTTGCATAACTTGCATAACATCATGAACATGTAACATGTGACTTGCATAACTTGCACAACATCAAGAACATGTAACATACGGCTTGCATAACTTGCATAACATCTCAAACATGTAGCATATTACTTGCATAACTTGCATAACATCACAAACACATAGCATTTAACTTGCATAACATGCATAACATCATTAACACATAGCATATAACTTGCATAACATGCATAACATCATTAACACATAGCATATAACTTGCATAACATACATTGATCCACATTCATAGCCATAACCTCATTATATCCTATCATAATCATTTCAATAATTGGCCATTAAGGCTATAGAAAACTCACAACTTGTTTATTAGCACTCCTAAGAAGAAGATTAAGTTGCTAGAGTTGATTAGTAGTTGATTGGAGAGACTATCTTCTTCTACAATTTGATGGAGGCTCCTTCAAGTTGCATTTTGACGGCATGACGGCATTGTATCTATTTTTAGTATGAATTAGGGTAGTCTTAGGGTGTATTTATAGAGTAGTTAGGTGTTTTAGGCCATTAGATTAACCCTAAATTAGATTAGAGCCGTCAGATCACGTCCTAGCCACTTAAACACGGCCCAAAAGACAAGCAGGTGCACCCAGGTCACCTGGGCTCGACCAGGGAGGTCGACTCCCAGGTCGACCCTATGGTCGACTCCCCAGTCGACCTGGGGGGAAGATTGACTCCCCAGTCGACCCCCAGGTCGACCCCCTGGGTCTGGCGGGATTTTTCCCGCCACTTCTGAAAATTGAAAATTTTGTTTTTAAATCTGAATTTAAATTTCTGAAAACTTCTTTAGGCCTTATCTGGGTCATACGGACTCCGATTATCGAAAACTCGGACTCTATTTCGCGTATTTTTCCGAGACGAACGCAATGGCTCAGCCCGTTTCCCCTGATTCATATTTTAAGAAATTTAATTCTGCCCTATTTTATATTATAGCTAGTTATTCAACATACGGGGTGTTACAAAGGGAATGCACTAAGTTCTATGAAGCATTTAAGGTAAAATATGCAGATAAATTACAAGACAGATAATTTAAACAACGGAAAATAAAACTTTACTTTATTGATAAAATAGTTTGTGCAACAATTGTTTTCCAATACTAAAGTATCTGTCTTACAAAATAAAGAAGCATGAAATAACATTTATATTCCCCAATGTAGCATGAGCCAGCCATAGCAGTGGAAAAGAGAATCCAAGCAAAACTTCGACTAATCTTCAAGCTTGGAAAGAAAACTGAGCTAAGTAGTAATATTCCCTCCCTGCGAACCGGTGGGGGGGGGGGAGGGAGGAACCGAAGACAAGAAAGCGAAAGAAAACAGAGTCATACATAAAGTCTGGTAAGTTCAGTAACTTTCAGCATGTGAACAGGTAAAAACAACATGACATGGATTAACTGAACATAAGACAATACCATGATGATAGGGCTAACAAGGTAACTCAAGATATGCTAAGGTAAGATAAAACTGAATGTACTGATAAATTGGATCTACGGACAAGCTGAATATACTGATAAACTGAATATGCTTCCATACTTTCTCTGTTTAGCGATTACCCTGTTATTCTGGTTTCTATATCTCTGCACCACCTAACTAGTTTCCAACTAGTAATCTTTATAAAACTGATAAAACAATAACTTGATCCGAATTCCTGCAATTGTGGTTGTTTTTAGGTGTACATCTATTATTTATTACCTAGATCTAATCTAGGGTTTTCTATCGAACACTTCCTAGATCCAATTAGGGTTTTCGCTACCCAGGGTTACTAGGGTTTATGCTAACTATTGAACGTTTCTCAGATTTTAAGGTTTACGCGATCTAGGTCCAACTAGGGATTATGCTACCTATCGAACAACGCCCTCTAGTCTAGGACACACTACCTAGATCGGTACAGGTTCCTAGACTTTCCCCACGTATGTGTCGTGAATCGTTATCGTTGTCTAAACGCACATGTTCTCTATATGTGCGACCCGAGTCTCATGGCAGGGCAAATTAAGAAACACGAAACTCGGTCGGTTGCTTTTAGATATCTGTCGATGCAGATGCTAAGATTTGTTTTTCCGGTGGCTATGGTCCCACCTGACCCCTCCCTTAACTAATGAAAGGCAAACCTTGAAAAATGATAACTAGACGCAGGCCCTCTATGCCCCCACTAACCAATGGCCATCCGCACCCATAACTAGATAGCAAGTATATGGTCTTTTGGAGTTCTCCGCCTTTCTGCTGTACGTATCTTGACTGACACAAGATGGAAGGTAGACGATGATTTGCTATCACAGGGCTACTGGTCTCACCGAATCACGCTGGTCCATCCTAGTCTTTAGGTTGTCTTATATTGCAACCAAGGCATACCCTTGGTTCTTCTAACACAGACCTTAACCTCTTGAGCCAAGGAGGATCATCTGCAGTCTCATAGAGGGATACCAAGAGTACCCTCACGTCCCCTCGAAGACGCGTGCTTCGTAACCCAGTTTGTTGGAGCCTTCCTTTAAGATCAGATGGACGTTCGCTCCTTCTCATGTTCTACTAAGGTTTACTACTTAGTTCCCCTAACTAAGGTTTACTACTTAGCTCCTGAATCATCATTTTCTTAACTAAGGTTTACAACTTAGTCCTCTTAACTAAGGTTTACTACTTAGTTCTTTTTCTCGTCAAGTTGGATTGGTTAAGTGTCATTAGTTAATTCAAGTTAACTTAACCCATTCATTTGCCATGCTAAACTGGTTAAGTGTTATCAGTATTTCATGTTGACTTAACCCTATCACAAATCAAGTTATATTGGTTAAGTATTTCTTATTACTTAACCCCACCCCTTCATCTTGTATTGGTTAAGTGTTCCGGACAGTCTTATACCGTAACTCAATCTAACCTCGGGTTAGGCATATTTGTCTTTCCCTAGATTTACATATTTATCCTTTTTGTCTATATGTAAACTACTAACAACGCTTTTAAACAAATTTGGCCTATATCATATTCATTTGTCATGCCCACTAACATACCTATATTCTATGCCCAAGCTTTGATTTACCCATCAATTAACCCAACTTGATGTTTATGCCAAATTAGATATAATATTCCCATTTACAGTTCATTTCAAAACTAGATTTAATATTCTAGTTTACAATTTATGCCTAAAGCTTAGGTTACTAGCCAATACTAGATTCAATATATCAAATTACCCCAATTTGCATCTAATAGTCATGTTATAATACATGCTCTAAATTATGCCAAATAATATAGATTTCATGTTATACCCAAATAACCCCGCATTCATAACGTACACATACCATGATTTCACAAGTTTTCTAAATACTCATGAAATGAAACTAAAAAGGGAATAAAGGATAAACATGAGAATTGACATGAAAGAATAGGCATGCAAAAGCAAGCCAAATACAAGGATAATGGATCTAATGGTTTTGGTGTAAATATTAGCGAATAGGAACATACTAAGCAAGTCACACCCTAGGTATGAGATCCAACAAAATGCTAGTTCGGTGTACAACAAGATTAGCAACTATAGTGTTATGGGCATAAACAATTAACCATAATAGTCTTAGGCAATTAGCCACAATTGTCATAGTCATGGTCATAGGTAGAAATCTCACAGTTATGAATCATAAGCGATTAACCACAATAGTCATGGATAATTAACAAAAATAGTCCTAGGCAATTATCCTAAATAGTCATAGGCAATTAACTGTAATAATTCAAAGTCATGGTCATGGACAATAGTCTTATGTTCATAATCGTAGGTAATAATCTCATAGTCATGAATCATGGTCGTAGGCATTGGTCTTATGTTCATAGTCATAGGCAACAGTCTTATGTCCACAATCATAGGCACATGCATAGTCTTGTGTTTACAGTCATAGTCTTAGGCCATTGTAACAACCCGGAAAATCTGAACCAATTTAAAAAATTTTAATTGGCTATTTTAGTTGATTTTAAATATTTAAAATAAATATTTTAAATAATAAAGATGAAAACTGAGTTTGAATCGACAATTGAAAAGGAATATAATTAATTATAATTATAAACAAGGCCTGAAATGGCGCGGTAGTTTCAAAATTAGAATTCAAACATTGACTGACTGTACCGGGTGCAAAGCAAAACGGATTTGAGTGAAACCAAAAATATTTAAATCTGTTAGTGAATATCTTTCTAACGAATCTGAAAAATCGAAGTTTCATAGCGGAAAGCAAAAGTTATGGCCAAATGAATTTTCAGAAAGGTCGCTATGGAATTTATATAGCCCGCGAAATTGGCCATTTTGCAAACGACCTCGGAAATCGACGAAACAACTTTTGTTGGATCCGGGATGTGAAGTTATTACTAGGTTTCAAATTTCATAATTTTTGAAGCTAGTACGTGAGCGTGGCAAAGGAAAATGTGTTTTGGTCAATTACAGTTAAATTGGATCGACCAGAAAAAGGCCATTTTTCAAACGGTCTAAGAATTCAATGAAACTAGTTTTGTTGGGACCGTATCGTCAAAACATAGCTAGATTTATTTTTCTGGAATTTTTCGAGTCAGTTTGTGGCCCTGGCAAATTGAAATGTACGTTCAAATCGAATATTGAATGTTATATATTTTAATTTGAAGGAAAACTGACTGAAACATTCGAATGGGCCTTTGAAACATATCCCATTGTGTTCAGAATGGGGGCAAAACGCTGGGGACGACAGTCGTTGGGTTTGGATTGGGGCTCGTGGGTGAAAGAGGGTATTTTTGGATTTTAAAAATTTATAAATATAAAAAAATATCATTGGTTGACTTTACTTTCTCTCTCCCCGTATATCCTCCAGCGACGGCGAATATTGTTCAAACCTTCCCGTTCGATTTCAGATCAATCCACGCATCTATAGCCTTCCCTCCAGTTGAAGAAATTGTAGATCTCCTCTCCACCTTCAAATCCATATATAGTTTGAATTTTTTCGTTCAGGATTGGGGGAGGAATCGAGTTCGAAATTTTCGAACTTCCATCGCCCGCCGACGTCAGCTTCGACCACCGGAGTCGGCCGCTCCACCGTCGATCTGGACGCCCTCCGACCGCCTACAAGGTGCAGCAACCTGATCGGAACAACGAGCAACGGTTTGGGTAAAAATCAAAAACCTAGATTCGAAGAATTCAGAAAGGTAACGACTGAAAATTATACAAACTATATTATAGCAGTTTAAAGCACTACCGTTTTTGATTTCACTGTAAAAATCATATCTTTTTCGTTTCTTGATGAAATTCAATGAAACAAGAGACAGTGGACTCGTGTGGACGTCTTCTACATTCTAGAAGAGACCGCATATTTTTCTGAGCCTTCTGCTATTTTTGGTGGAGTGGAACCCAATGTGAGATTTATAAATTATAAACGATATGGAAAACGACAATGTATAAATTATATAGTCGATGTGTGGGTTATACAAGCGTTGTACACCTCATGTATAAGCGTTGTATAAGTTGTACATTCGATGTATAAGTTATATATGCGTTGCAAAAATTATATATGTGTTGAAATTGAAGTGAAATGCTAATATAAATATATATATATATATTTATATATATACGCCCTTCGTCCACAAACCATGGACGATATTTATTGGTTGTGATTGGTGTGCGAATGGTTGATTGAAATTGTTTGTGGTTGAAATTGATTGACTGTGGTTGAAAAATACTCGTTTGTGGTTGAGAAATATTTGGTTGAAACCACATAGGACTAGTTTGTGGAAATGAAAAAAATATACATGCCGCCTGCGTGCGAACTAGATGCATGATTCCCCATTGTCAAAAGCTACGAGGCTTTAAGGTAGAGCGAGGAGCCGTACTAGGGACGGTCCCGGTTTTAACTACCCTGCCGTTATGCTGCCGAAATTTTGAATAATATTCATGTGTTAGAATTATTTTCCAATGTTGAAACTATATTCGTCTGTTGAATAGAAAACCTTCATATGTTGAATAGAAATTCATTCGTTGAATCATATTCATGTGTTGAATGGTATTCGTGTTTTAAATAAATTGTTTTAACAATAAAAATCACATTTTTACTCTATATATACAAACTATAGAAAACCTTCATGTGTTGAATAGAAATTCATTCGTTGAATCATATTCATGTGTTGAATGGTATTCAGTTTTAAATATAAAAATCACCTTTTTATCTATATATAAAAACTATAGAAAACCTTCATGTGTTGAATTGAAATTCATTCGTTGAATAGAAATTCATGTGTTGAATGTTATTCGTGTTTTAAATATAAAAATCACCTTTTTATCTATATATATAAACTATAGAAAACCTTCATGTGTTGAATCGAAATTCATTCATTGAATTGAAATTCATGTGTTGAATGGTATTCATATTTTGAAATAAATTGTTTTATAATAAAAATCATATTTTTATCATCTATATGAACTATATAAAATAGTCGTGTTTTGAAAGAAATTGTTTTATAATAAAAATCATATTTTTATCATCTATATGAACTATATAAAATAGGCGTGTTTTCAAATAAATCGTTTTACAATAAAAATCACATTTTTATAATATACATGAATTACTAAAAATAGTGAAGTGTTGAAATAGAAGACAATTAGATAAAAATATCATTTTTATCAAATGTATGAAAATCATATAGTTTTGAAATCGAAGAATCGATATATATATATATATAGAATTGAAATATATCGAATAACGAAGCTGCAGTTCGTATTTTGAAACCGTGATTTCAAACGATTAGTGTGGGAGATCCGACCATCGGATTTTCCTGAAATCGCAACCGTTGGGTTCGCTTTGAAAATATCTTTCCAATGGCACCAACTTTGTAAAAATCCAACGGTTGGATTGTCTGGAATGTTTAATTCAAATCTGAATAAAAACAGCGCCAGAATCGATTATATATATATATATATAATTATATTAAATTGAATAACGACGCTGCAGTTTGTATTTTGAAATCGAAACTTCAAACGATTATACCGGGAGATCCGACCGTCAGATTTTCCCGAAACTGGAACCTTGGATTCGTTTTGAAAAGATCTTTCTAATGATGTAAATTTTGTGAAGATCCAACGGTTAGATTTTCAGATATTTGTAAATCAAATCTGAAGAAAAAACAGTGCCACGACCGCGTTATGGCCGGAAGCGTCGTTTTGAATAAATTGGCTATTTTAAAATAAATAAAAATAGTGATAAATCGTTATAAAATATTATAAACGATATGAATGTGAAATTTGGAAACTAACCGAAGGTTGGCTAAGTCGAATGGTTTCCTGGGTGTTGATCTGATGTTGGTTTCGGCCTTCGGGGTTAATATTTGGGATATCGTTCTCTTACTGATTTACGGTTAGCGACTAATGAATTGAAATGATGCGTAGTAGTGTTTGTGTAGCACTTGTTTATTATATACGCGAGTTTCTCAGAAAATCCAGTTTTATCCCATTCTGAATAACTGAATCGACGATAAGAAATCGAAGATGAAGACGGTGGTCGAAGACCGAAGATCTTCACCTCGTTTGGATGGTAACTGATGTCCTAATTGGGAGGCATCCCGAAATATGGATAATGACTGGTGATCGTCCAGACGTACGTGGAGATCGATGGGTTTGCGAGGTATATAGTGCCTCCGGTTTCGTTCAGACCCAGAACGGACTTGCAAATGGACGGTGTGTCTGACATTGGAATTTATTCTGTGTGATTGATAGCCATCAGTTACACAGTGTGAATTGCCTGTGTGGCATGCTAAGATGCAGTGATCAGGGCTTCTGTTGAAAAGCAAACTCTTGTGATTGATGATCAAAGCACCGCCTGAGTGGCGTAGCTTTGTGTATAACGTGAATTCGCGAGCCTCACACCCCGGTATAAACCAGAAACGGGAGAAAGGACCTCAGGGAGGGCATGCGTTTCTTCCTAGCTAGGGTGGTGTCAGTGACCTACCAGCCCTGACATTTATATCATTTTCACCTATGTGGTTGTTGCTGTTGCGAGGCGCCTCGGTTATATCGGTCGATCCGGGACCGATGGAGTCATTCATTGGCTCATTTACGCCCCAAAGGGCAGGGAAACGCAGTGTTCAGGAATTTTAATCCACATCGGTGGACCGGCCCTGTCGCTCCAAGGGGCAGTTGCGGCTGTTTCTGAGGCTCGGGCTAGGTAGTCTCGAATTCGGTAAGGACTATCTTTTGCCTTGGTTCAGGAAGGAAATCCAATTTCCAAATACGACATCGTGCGGGTTTGATTGTATACCTATATATGGCGACATAGTGGTATGGGGCATTAATGTCGTCTATGATTGATACTTATGATTAGAAATTGTTTTTGAAAAATATAAACACTAGTAGTAATATCAAATGCTTTTGTTTTATTCGTATCAAGCATATCTTGACCATTATAAGGTAAAAACTCTATCCTCCAGTTTGCGTTGCATTGTGTGATGGGAACTGAGTCTTATAATGGTTTCATTTTTATAAAAAGCATTGCGATGTTTAAAAGAATTATTTGTTTTAAAGCACCGGCAATCCGATGGAGTAAACCCGTTCCACGAAAGTGGCGTGGTCCTGTGATTAGCCATCATTTAAAAGTGTTAAGTAGATTTCTCATACCAGTCCCATGACTGACTCGTTGTTTGTTTCACTTTCAAACTCGGGTGCCCCTTTTTCTACACGGGCAGCCTTGTATTCAGGTTTAGGTGGCTCTTTCCGGATAGCTGGAGCTGAAGATGGGTTCTATTATTTATCTCTTTTTATGCTGTTCAGCTCCTATTGTACATTATGTTTGTTTTCCGCTGTAGACATTTATGTATAGCTGAACTGTATTTGTACTAAGTATGATCATGTATACTATGTAACTCTGATGATTACGTTTATCCAGTGTATTCTATTGTACATTATCTGGTGTATTTATTTATTTCTGTTTTGCTGTTATCTGTTTATGTGTTATATTCCAAAGATTACCCTTGCCGCCGTCAGTACGGGGTTTGGGGTCCGTCACATCGTGGTATCAGAGCTTTGGTTAAGCTTAGTTCTGGAATATAACATATTAACGAACTCGTCAGAGATAGAACCAGTAGTGTTCTAGGACGAGTAACTTAGTACATATAGGATCAGCAATATCCTAGTATGAGTATAGCAAAACCAGAACAACTCGTGAGAGATGGGGTCAGAAGTGCCTTAGAACGAGTCGAGGGTAATATGTTTTTAAATAACGTATTTGTGATAATATATATAGTATGGTTTTAGAAATATAATTTTTGAATATATAAAAGGTATATATTTGAAAAGTTGAAAAGTTAAAAACAAATCGATTGTTGTTTGTGTTGTGTGATAATAGATTTGATTAATTAAATTATTGAAACGACAGTTAATTTAATCAATAGTAGAATGAATGGTAGAATTTATTCGATTATATCACACATTGAACTGATTTAAAAATAGATAGAGATATATACATGTGCATTACATATGTTTGAACAGGTAAATGGATTAGCTGTTGAGTAAAGAAATTATTTGCGTGCCCGACAAATAGGTAAACCTTAATGAGTTGGATGCGAAATATTATTATATCAACTCCTGTGAATGCCATTGGATGCGGAGTGCTGGTTGTTCTGTGTGTAATAATAAATATTTCCATAGGATAGTAACAATAAATTTTGAACTACATTACATGGCATACTTCTGGAAGATAGGCATACTTCATCATGTACCACATAAGCATTTGGAGCTTGTGTGAAGAGGTGGAAGATTTACCATATGAGCGAGAGGCTTGTATGGCGATGACTATATTTTACAGGTTGAACAGATGACTGATATGACCATGTAAAATTGCAACGAAAAAATTGCCAGATTAATAAAAACCGCACATGGGTCTGGAGTTGACAATAATCACGTCTCTCTAGTCATTAGATACGGCACATGGACTATTTATTTCTCACACGGGACGAGGTGACGAGGATTTATCCTCTGGAGCAATTAAAATACACACTCCCTCAAGCTTTGACAGGGTGACGAGAATTTATTCTCTGGAGTTAATATCTATACACGCTCCCCTGTAAACACCAGATTATATCACTATAAATATGTGTATGCTTTATAGGATTTATTGGGTACCTAATACGGCCCAATAAATTTCCAAACCTCTCCCCGTACAAAGGAGGTTATGGCGAAATTTTTCGAAAATTCCGGGTGTTAGCCAAATTTTTGAAGAATTTGAAAATTCTCAGAAACCGAAAAGTTGGAAAATGGAAGCCAGATTGAACATAGAGTTGATTAATCAAACCACTTTCGATTTGTTCCTTTTCGGGGACGAAAAGTTTTAAGTGGGGGAGATTGTAACGACCCGGAAAATCTGAACCAATTAAATAAATTTAAATTGGCTATTTTAATTAATTTTAAATATTTAAAATAAATATTTTAAATAATAAAGATGAAAACTGAGTTTGAATCGACAAGTGAAAAGGAATATAATTAATTCTAATTATAAACAAGGCCTGAAATGGCGCGGTAGTTTCAAAATTAGAATTCAAACATTGACTGACTGTACTGGGTGCAAAGCAAAACGGATTTGAGTGAAACCAAAAATATTTAAATCTGTTAGTGAATACTTTCTAACGAATCTGAAAAATCGAAGTTTCATAGCGGAAAGCAAAAGTTATGGCCAAATGAATTTTCAGAAAGGTCGCTTTGGAATTTATATAGCTCGTGAAATTGGCCATTTTGCAAACAACCTCGGAATTCGACGAAACCACTTTTGTTGGATCCGGGATGTGAAGTTATTGCTAGGTTTCAAATTTCATAATTTTTGAAGCTAGTATGTGAGCGTGGCAAAGGAAAATGTGTTTTGGTCAATTACAGTTAAATTGGATCGACCAGAAAAAGGCCATTTTTCAAACAGTCTTAGAATTCGACGAAACTAGTTTTGTTGGGACTGTATCATCAAAACATAGCTAGATTTATTTTTATGGAATTTTTCGAGTCAGTTTGTGGCCCTGGCAAATTGAAATGTACGTTCAAATCAAATATTGAATGTTATATATTTTAATTTGAAGGAAAACTGACTGAAACATTCGAATGGACCTTTGAAACATATCCCATTGTTTTCAGAATGGGGGCAAAACGCTGGGGACGACAGTCGTTGGGTTTGGATTGGAGCTCGTGGGTGAAAGAGGGTATTTTTGGATTTTAAAAATTTATAAATATAAAAAAATATCATTGGTTGACTTTACTTTCTCTCTCCCCGTATATCCTCCAGCAATGGCGAATATTGTTCAAACCTTCCCGTTCGATTTCTGATCAATCCACGCATCTATGGCCTTCCCTCCAGTTGAAGAAATTGTAGATCTCCTCTCCAAATTCAAATCCATATATAGTTTGAATTTTTTCGTTCAGGATTGGGGGAGGAATCGAGTTCGAAAGTTTCGAACTTCCATCGCCCGCCGACGTCAGCTCCGACCACCGGAGTAGGCCGCTCCACCGTCGATCTGGGCGCCCTCCGACCGCTTACAAGATGCAGCAACCTGATCGGAACAGCGAGCAATGGTTTGGGTAAAAATCGAAAATCAAGATTCGAAGATTTCAGAAAGGTAACGACTGAAAATTATATAAACTATATTACAGCAGTTTGAAGCGCTACTGTTTTTGATTTCACTATAAAAATCATATCATTTTCGTTTCTTGACGAAATTCAGTGAAACAAGAGACAGTGGACTCGTGTGGACATCTTCTACATTCTAGAAGAGACCGCATATTTTTCTGAGCCTTCTGCTATTTTTGGTGGAGTGGAACCCAATGTGAGATTTCTAAATTATAAATGTTATAGAAAACGACGATGTATAAATTATATAGTCGATGTATGGGTTATATAAGCATTGTACACCTCATGTATAAGTGTTGTATAAGTTGTACGTTCGATGTATAAGTTATATATGCGTTGTAAAAATTATATATGTGTTGAAATAGAAGTGAAATGCTATATATATATATATATATATATATATATATATATATATATATACGCCCCTCGTCTACAAACCATGGACGATATTTATTAGTTGTGATTGGTGTGCGAATGGTTGATTGAAATTGTTTGTGGTTGAAATTGATTGACTGTGGTTGAAAAATACCCGTTTGTGGTTGAGAAATATTTGGTTGAAACCACATAGGACTAGTTTGTGGAAATGAAAAAAAATATACATGCCGCCTGCATGCGAACTAGATGCATGATTCCCCATTGTCAAAAGCTGCGAGACTTTAAGGTAGAGCGAGGAGCCGTACTAGGGACGGTCCCGGTTTTAACTACCCTGCCGTTATGTTGCCGAAATTTTGAATAATATTCATGTGTTAGAATTATTTTCCTGTGTTGAAACTATATTCGTCTGTTGAATAGAAAACCTTCATGTGTTGAATAGAAATTCATTCGTTGAATCATATTCATGTGTTGAATGGTATTCGTGTTTTAAATAAATTGTTTTAACAATAAAAATCACATTTTTACTCTATATATACAAACTATAGAAAACCGTCATGTGTTGAATAGAAATTCATTCGTTGAATCATATTCATGTGTTGAATGGTATTCGGTTTTAAATATAAAAATCACCTTTTTATCTATATATAAAAACTATAGAAAACCTTCATGTGTTGAAATGAAATTCATTCGTTGAATAGAAATTCATGTGTTGAATGTTATTCGTGTTTTGAATATAAAAATCACCTTTTTATCTATATATATAAACTATATAAAACCTTCATGTGTTGAATCGAAATTCATTCATTGAATTGAAATTCATGTGTTGAATGGTATTCATATTTTGAAATAAATTGTTTTATAATAAAAATCATATTTTTATCATCTATATGAACTATATAAAATAGTCGTGTTTTGAAAGAAATTGTTTTATAATAAAAATCATATTTTTATCATCTATATGAACTATATAAAATAGGTGTGTTTTGAAATAAATCGTTTTACAATAAAAATCACATTTTTATTATATACATGAATTGTTAAAAATAGTGAAGTGTTGAAACAGAAGACAATTAGATAAAAATATCATTTTTATCAAATGTATGAAAATCATATAGTTTTGAAATCGAAGAATCGATATATATATATATATATATAAATAGAATTAAAATATATCGAATAACGAAGCTGCAGTTCGTATTTTGAAACCGTGATTTCAAACGATTAGTGCGGGAGATCCGACCATCTGATTTTCCTGAAATCACAACCGTTGGGTTCGCTTTGGAAATATCTTTCCAACGACACCAACTTTGTAAAAATCCAACGGTTGGATTGTCAGGAATGTTTAATTCAAATCTGAAGAAAAAGAGCGTCAGAATCGATTATATTTATATATATATTTAAATATAATTATATCAAATCGAATAACGACGCTGTATTTCATATTTTGAAATCGAAACTTCAAACGATTATACCGGGAGATCCGACCGTCGGATTTTCCTGAAACTGGAACCGTTGGATTCGTTTTGAAAAGATCTTTCTAATGATGTAAATTTTGTGAAGATCCAATGGTTAGATTTTCAGATATGTGTAAATCAAATCTGAAGATAAACAGCGCCACGGCCGAGTTATGGCCCGAAGCGTCGTTTTGAATAAATTGGCTATTTTAAAATAAATAAAAATAGCGATGAATCATTATAAAATATTATAAACGATATGGATGTGAAATTTAGAAACTAACTGAAGGTTGGCTAAGTCCAATGGTTTCCTGGGTGTTGATCTGATGTTGGTTTCGGCCTTCGGGGTTAATATTTGGGAAATTGTTCTCTTACTGATTTACGGTTAGCGACTAATGAATTGAAATGATGCGTAATAGTGTTTGTGTAGCACTTGTTTATTATATACGTGAGTTTCTCAGAAAGACTGGGTTTATCCCATTCTGAATAACTGAATCGACGATAAGAAATCGAAGATGAAGACGGTGGTCGAGACCGGAGATCTTCACCTCATTTGGATGGTAACTGATGTCCTGATTGGGAGGCATCCCGAAATATGGATAATGAGTGGTGATCGTCCAGACGTACGTGGAGATCGATGGGTTTACGAGGTATATAGTGCCTCCGGTTTCGTTCAGACCTAGAACAGACTTACAAATGGACGGTGTGTCTGACATTGGAATTTATTATGTGTGATTGATCGCCATCAGTTACACGGTGTGAATTGCCTGTATGGCATGCTAAGATGCAGTGATCAGGGCTTCTGTTGAAAAGCAAAATCTTGTGATTGATGGTCAAAGCACGGCCTATGTGGCGTAGCTTTGTGTATAACGTGAATTCGCGAGCCTCACACCCCGGTATGAACCAGAAACAGGAGAAAGGACCTCAGGGAGGGCATGCGTTTCTTCCTAGCTAGGGTGGTGTCAGTGATCTACCAGCCCTGACATTTATATAATTTTCACCTATGTGGTTGTTGCTGTTGCGAGGCGCCTCGGTTATATCGGTCGATCCGGGACCGATGGAGTCATTCGTTGGGTCATTTACGCCCCAAAGGGCGGGGAAACGCAGTGTTCAGGAATTTTAATCCATATCGGTGGACCGGCCATGTCGCTCCAAGGGAAAGTTGCGGCTGTTACTGAGGCTCGGGCTAGGTAGTCTCGAATTCGGTAAGGACTATCTTTTGTCTTGGTTCAGGACGGAAATCCAATTTCCAAATACGATATCGTGCGGGTTTGATTGTATACCTATATATGGCGACATAGTGGTATGGGGCATTAATGCCGTCTATGATTGATACTTATGATTAGAAATTGTTTTTGAAACATATAAACACTAGTAGTAATATCAAATGCTTTTATTTTATTCGTATCAAGCATGTCTTGGCCATTATAAGGTAAAAACTCTATCCTCCGGTTTGCGTTGCATTGTGTGATGGGAACTGAGTCTTATAATGGCTTCATTTTTATAAAAAGCATTGCGATGTTTAAAAGAATTATTTGTTTTAAAGCACTGGCAATCCGATGGAGTAAACCCGTTCCATGAAAGTGGCATGGTCCTGTGATTAGCCATCATTTAAATGTGTTAAGTAGATTTCTCATACCAGTCCCATGACTGACTCGTAGTTTGTTTCACTTTCAAACTCGGGTGCCCCTTTTTCTGCACGGGCAGCCTTGTATTCAGGTTTAGCTGGCTCTTTCTGGATAGCTGGAGCTGAAGATGGGTTCTATTATTTATCTCTTTTTATGCTGTTCAGGTCCTATTGTACATTATATTTGTTTTCCGCTGTAGACATTTATGTATAGCTGAACTGTATTTGTACTAAGTATGATCCTGTATACTGTGTAACTCTGATGATTACGTTTACCTAGTGCATTCTATTGTACATTATCTGGTGTATTTATTTATTTCTGCTCTCCTATTATCTGTTTATGTGTTATGTTCCAAAGATTACCCTTGCCGCTGTCAGTACGGGGTTTGGGGTCCGTCACAGCCATTAACAATAGTTTCAACGTCATAGGCATAGGCACAGTCCCATCAGTAATTAATCACAATAGTTCTTAATTAGATCCAAAGGCATATACAAGTACAGATTCAAGTGAGATGATCAGGCATATTCTTATATTCATTTAATTTCATGCCACAAATAGAAAGACATTCAAATCTAAAAAGTAACTGACTTACATTGATTGGTTTGAGAAAAAGATAATTAGATAGCGTTGGTGATTTGCTGTGATTTGCACGACGTTGCTCGCAACCATTGAATTAGCCTTTGCTTCCCTTCTTGAAGCTTTAACTTTATTTGAATCTCCAATATACAATTCCTAGCCGTAGTCTTCAAGAATAGTCTTCGTGTTTTATTTTAATTTATTTATTTCAATTATTCCAGAGGCAGCATAAGGAGAGAATAAAATGGTGTAAATAGAATGAGGCGAGGAGGCTGTTTATATAGGATTAGATGAACGAACCTAGACAGAAAATGAGACCAGATACATCAGAATGAACCCAAGCTCAAAACTGGGCTTCAGCACCAGGTCAACACTATGGTCGACCTAGTCTCTGGGAGGTCGATACTATGGTCGACCCCCAGGTTGACCTGGTCCTGGGCGGGAAATTTCCCGCCTAGCCTGTTATGGGTTTTGAATTCGAATTTGAATTCGAATTTCGAGCTGTTTTTCTGTTCAGAAAATCCTTGAAACTTCGGAGGGCCATATCTCCCTCATACGGACTCCTTTTCTCGAAAACTCGGACTCATTTCCAAGCAGAATTTCGAGATGAACGCAATGGCGCATCCCGTTTCCCTTGATTCTTATTTTAAAATTTAATTATACTTTAATTTGTGAAACTTAATGTTATAGAATTACGGGGTGTTACATTCTCCCCCACTTAAAAGGGTTTCGTCCCCGAAATCTTCAAGTTAAGAAGAATGCGTCCTACCATCCAATCATCCATATACTCAACCATTTAATCACAGGCATTCATTGTCCTTAAAAATATTTTCTAATGCTTTCATATTCATATGCATAGTGTGTGTATATGTCTTTATCTAATGCAAAATCAGGTGGTCTACTGATTCAGTTGACCTCCTTAATGCGAATTATGTCAGTGCCATGCGTCCAATCATGTATGCAAACATCCCTAGTTATGTAAATACTACATGTGTGCATAGCCATTCATCCAAATGCAACATCCATATGATAACATTTCAAGTTAAATACATATATGCGAATGCAATATGAAAGTGACTGAGTCGTTCTAGCGCCTATGGTGTGTATATGCATCCACGAGAAACCATTTGCAACCATCAATCATAACATGTTTCCAATACATGTTTACATCCATTGGCTTCTACATAAGGATTGATGATACGTCTTAGAGGATATACCTTAAAAGCTAGAAAGTATGCATAAAATTCCTAGAAAAAGAGATCAAGGATGTACCCTTAAGAAAAAGGGTATGATGCGTGTATCTAGTATTCAGTCTTCTAAGTCGCATCTTCTCGAGCTTCACTATTCTGTACCTTATCTAACTAATCTTCACAATTGCGAAGCTTCTTGACCTCCATCTCCAAAACTGTTGTTGATCGGATAACTAGCTTTTCATTGTCAACTGGTTACATATGGAAGTCTATCCCGTGTTTTAGGGGTAAACTCCTAACCTAATCAAAAACATCTGCGTGCCCATGGACTACCCTAACGGATTGCAAATAGTCGATAAATGCATTAAGCGATTCTAGCTAGCTAAGCCTAACTGATTCTTTACACGGAATTTCAAGGGTATTTCCAAGGCAAGTCAAAAGTCTAACTACCCTCCTTTCAGAATTACAAGCCAAACGACCCATGCCTAGAATCAATTCATAGCCCATCGAACCAAAAACATAGGCATTACGCTTAAACTCAACACTTAATATAGTTATTCTCAAGTCCTTACAAACCAAAGGTAAATGGGCTGAACCACCAATTGGATTTGAGACACTAATGGGATCTTCTACTATACAAGTACTAAGGCGCAGAGACTCAACTATGGAAGTAGATATGAACAAATGCGAAGCGCTAAGATCAAAAGAATACTAACTGGTTGATCAAAACGAAAAGCTAAACTTTTCCAACAGAGACCTTTACTATCTCTCTCTCAGGTATTCTGGTGGTGGAAGCATGCACTCTCCTTTCTGAAAATCCTATCCCTTGTTCTTGCCCTTGTTCTTAATTATATGCCCTATTATACCATGGAAAAGATACTTCTTCTCATCTTAGGTTTTATACTTACTTCTTTCTTCGTGAGTCTAGTTTATATCCATGAATTTCTCATCCTTGTGTTGAGCTCCCTAGCCAAATTCCCTCATCCTCATCTTTACTATTTCTATGTAATCCTATTGACAAGTTTCTCAAAAGCTACCTCCATCGCATGGAAAACCCTTCAAAGCTTGAAAGAAAACTAGCTGTAGGTGAAATTACTATGGCTATAGATGGGAGTCGGGCACTACTTTGCCCTTCGATAGGTATCATAGTCTTATCAAGCCTACAGAATCGTGCCGCGATGAGGTTACCTCCCAGAAAGCCAGGAGCCCCGAAGACTCAAGAAAGAAGGGGACAAGAATTCAAACAGAGCATCAGAAGATAGTGCGTATGGCTTTTGGGGAATATGCCTTTAAAACAAAACTTTCTTTTGAAAATGCTTCTTTTAAACTATTGAAAATAATTTTTCAAACCTTTTTATTTGATCCGGTAACCTTCAGCTCTGATACCATGTGTAACACCCCACATCCATTGGTGCCACTCGAAAAGGGAATGCACTAAGTTCTGTGGAGCATTTAAGGTAAAAGATGCAGATAAATAATAAATTACAAGACAGATAATTTAAACAGCGGAAAATAAAACTTTACTTTATTGTGAAAATAGTTTGTACAACAATTATTTTCCAATACCAGAGTATCTATCTTACAAAATAAAGAAGCATGAAATAACAATTATATTCCCCAATGTAGCATGAGCCAGCCATAGCAGTGGAAAAGAGAATCCAAGCAAAACTTCGACTAATCTTCAAGCTTGGAAAGAAAACTGGGCTAAGTAGTAATATTCCCTCCCTGCGAACCGGGGGGGGGGGGGGGTGGGGGACGGAAGACAAGAAAGCGAAAGAAAACAGAGGCAGACATAAAGTTTGGTAAGTTCAGTAACTTTCAGCATGTGAACAGGTAAAAGCAACACGACATGGATTAACTGAATATATGACAATACCATGATGATAGGGCTAACAAGGTAACACAAGATATGCTAAGGTAAGATAAAACTGAATGTACTAATAAACTGGATCTACAGACAAGCTGAATGTACTAATAAACTGAATATGCTTCCATACTTTCTCTGTTTTGCGATTACCCTATTATTCTGGTTTCTATATCTCTGCACCACCTAACTAGTTTCCAACTAGTAATATCTATAAAACTGATAAAACAATAACGTGATCCGAATCCCCGCAATTGTGGTTGTTTTCAGGTGTACATCTATTATTTACTACCTAGATCTAATCTAGGGTTTTCTATCGAACTCTTCCTAGATCCAACCAGGGTTTTCGCTACCCAGGGCTACTGGGGTTTATGCTACCTATTGAACGTTTCTCGGATTTTAGGGTTTACGCGACCTAGGTCCAACTAGAGATTATGCTACCTACCAAACGACGTCGTCTAGTCTAGGACACACTACCTAGAGCGGTATAGGTTCCTAGACTTTCCCCACGTATGTGTCGCGAATCGTTATCGCTGTCTAGATGCACATGTCCTCTATATGTGCGACCCGACTCTCGTGGTAGGGCAAATCAAGAAACACGGAACTCGGTCGGGAGCTTTCAGATATCTGCCGATGCAGATGCTAAGGTCTGTTTTTTCAGTGGCTATGGTTCCACCTGACCCTTCCCTCAACTAATGAAAGGCACACTTGAAAAATGAGAACTATACGCAGGCCCTCTTTGCCCCCCACTAACCTATGGCCATCCGCACCCATAACTAGATAGCAAGTATATTGTATTTTGGAGTTCTCCGCCTTTCCGCTGTATGTATCTCGACTGACTCAAGATGGTAGGTAGACGACGAGTTGCTATCACAGGGCTACCGGTCTCGCCGAATCACGCTGGTCCATCCTTGTCTTTAGGTTGCCTTATATTGCAACCAAGGCATACCCTTGGTTCTTCTAAAGCAGACCTTAACCTCTGTGAGCCTAGGCGGATCATCTGCAGCCTCACAGAGGGATACCAAGAGTACCCCCACGTCCCCTCGACGCCGCGTGCTTCGTAACCCAGGTTGTTGGAGCCTTCCTTTAAGATAAGATGGACGTTCGCTCCTTCTTGTGTTCTACTAAGGTTTACTACTTAGTTGTCTTAACTAAGGTTTACTACTTAGCTCCTGAATCATCGTTTTCTTAACTAAGGTTTACAACTTAGTGCTCTTAACTAAGGTTTACTACTTAGTTCTTTTTCTCGTCAAGTTGGATTGGTTAAGTGTCATTAGTTAATTCAAGTTAACTTAACCCATTCATTTGTTATGCTAAACTGGTTAAGTGTAATCAGTAGTTCATGTTGACTTAACCCTACCACAAATTAAGTTATATTGGTTAAGTATTTCTTATTACTTAACCCCATCCCTTCATCTTGTATTGGTTAAGTGTTCCCGTAATTAACTTAACCCTAACATTTGTTTAATTCACATGTTCTAACGGTTAAGTATTGTCCCTTCATGCTTTAACTTAACCTTGTTCATTTGTCACACTGTAATGGCTAAGTGTTCTAAGTTTACTTAACTCCACCTTTTAGTTAACATGTTAAATTGGCTAAGTGTATTTTACTTAACTCCACCTTTTAGTTAACATGTTAAATTGGCTAAGTGTATTTTACTTAACCCCACCTTCTAGTCTAGTTAACATGTTATAACGGTCATTTAACCCCTAAAAGTCTTGTCTTGTTAACTTGTTAAGTTGGTTAAGTGTTCCTATGGACTTAACCCTCCCATTCTAGCTTAACTGTTTCTTGGCTTTTAATTATTCTTTAGAGCACCAACCACTCAAATTAGACAGATATCGTTGCGGTTACTAGATGTGATGGTCGATTCCGGGCAGATTTACACCGCAACTCAGTCTAACCTCGGGTCCTTTTGGGCTCAATGCTCTAACCATCCACATTAGATAGGTATCGTTACGGTTGCTGGATTTGCCGGGCGGTTCCGGGTAGTCTTATTCCCTAACTCAATCTAACCTCGGGTTAGGCATATTCGTTTTTCCCTAGATTTACATATTTATCCTTTTTGTCTATATGTAAACTACTAACAACGCTTTTAAACAAATTTGGCCTATAACATATTCATTTGTCATGCCTACTAACATACCTATATTATATGCCCAAGCTTTGATTTACCCATCAATTAACCCAACTTGCTGTTTATGCCAAATTAGATCTAATATTCCCATTTACAGTTCATGTCAAAACTAGATTTAATATTCTAGTTTACAATTTATGCCTAAAGCTTAGGTTACCAGCCAATACTAGATTCAACATATCAAATTACATCTTCTATAATTCACGTCAAATTACCCCAATTTGCATCTAATATTCATGTTATAATACATGCTTAAATTATGCCAAATAATATAGATTTCATGTTACACCCAAATAACCCCGCATTCATAACGTACGCATACCATGATTTCACGAGTTTTCTAAATACTCATGAAATGAAACTAAAAAGGTAATAGAGGATAAACATGAGAACTGACATGAAAGAATAGTCATGCAAAAGCGAGCCAAATACAAGGATAATGGATCCAATGGTTTTGGTGTACTTAATAGCAAATAGGAACAAACTAAGCAAGTCACACCCTAGGTATGAGATCCAACAAAATGCAAGTTCGGTGTACAACAAGGTTTGCAACTATAGTGTTATGGGCATAAACAATTAACCATAATAGTCTTAGGCAATTAACCACAATAGTCATAGTCATGGTCTTAGGTAGAAATCTCATAGTTATGAATCATAGGCGATTAACCACAATAGTCATGGATAATTAACCAAAATAGTCCTAGGCAATTATCCTACATAGTCATAGGCAATTAACTGTAATAATTTCAAAGTCATGGTCATAGAAAATAGTCTTATGTTCATAATCGTGGGCAATAATCTCATAGTCATGAGTCATGGTCATAGGCATTGGTCTTATGTTCATAGTCATAGGCAATAGTCTTATGTCCACAATCATAGGCACAGGCATAGTCTTGTGTTTACAGTCATAGTCTTAGGCCATTAACAATAGTTTCAACGTCATAGACATAGGCACAGTCCCATCAGTAATTAATCACAATAGTTCTTAATTAGATCCAAAGGCATATACAAGCACAGATTCAGGTGAGAGGATCAGGCATATTCTTATATTCATTTAATTTCATGCCACAAATAGATAGACGTTCAAATCTAAAAAGTAACTGACTTACATTGATCGGTTTTAGAAAAAGATAATTAAATAGCATTGGTGATTTGCACGACGTTGCTCGCAACCGTTGAATTAGCCTTTGCTTCCCTTCTTGAAGCTTTAACTTTATTTGAATCTCCAATATACAATTCCTAGCCGTAGTCTTCAAGAATAGTCATCATGTTTTATTTTAATTTATTTATTTCAATTATTCCAGAGGCAGCATAAAGAGAGAATAAATGATGTAAAGAGAATGAGGCTAGGAGGCTGTTTATATAGGATTAGATGAACGAACCTAGACAGAAAACGAGACCAGATACATCAAAATGAACCCAGGCTCAAAACTGGGCTTCAGCTCCAGGTCGACCCCTAGGTCGACACTATGGTCGACCTAGACCCTGAGAGGTCGACACTATGGTCGACCCCCGGTCGACCTGGTCCTAGGAGGGAAATTTTCCGCCCAGCCTATTCTGGGTTTTGAATTCGAATTTCGAGCTATTTTTCTGTTCTGAAAATCCTTGAAACTTTAGAGGGTCATATCTCCCTCATACGTACTCCGTTTCTCGAAAACTCGGACTCGTTTCCAAGCAGAATTTCGAGATGAATGAAATGGCGCAACCCGTTTCCCTTGATTCTTATTTTAAAATTTAATTATACTTTAATTTGTGAAACTTAATTTTACAGAATTACGGGGTGTTACACTCGCCGCGGCGCGGCAGTTCGTAAATTGGCATTTCAAACTTCAATTGAGTATATAGAACTCATTTAAAGTCGGAATTCTTTGAACCAAGAATCGTCAGAATCGATTTGATAATAAATTTTTAATGGAAGAGAAAAACCCGGATTTCGTCGTTTAGATTTTGAGTTATGTCAAAATTAAATTTTCAAAAAAACAGCGCCATAACCATTATATAACCATAACGGTTTATTTAAATAAATAAAAGGATTTTAAGTAAATAAAATCTGAATTTTCATTAGAAAATTCCAGATCTGAGTTGTAAAATAAATACAAACTCAAGTTATGTAAATGAAATGATATTTTGAAACAAAGATCAGATTTTTAATTATTGAATAGAATTAACTAATTTGAAGAAAAATTAGTTAACGGAATTTTAAATCGAAATTGGACTTCGGATTAGAAAAGGGGTTTGTATATTCATTTCGAAATCGAATATGAAACTTGAATTAGAAATGGCATTCAATTGTTTTATAAACACGCACACGCACACACATGCACGCACGCACACACACACAAACACACACACACACACATATATATTTGAACGTGATATGTTCAAATAAAAAGTGAAATAGGCAAAAGAGCTAATTATTGAACAAATTAGCGAATTGAGTTAAAATAGCCAGATTGAGTTGGAATAAATTAGGAACGGACGTATATGAGTTAGACAGTTATGGGATGAAGTGTATGAAGATTATAATTTGTGTGCCCAACAAAAAGGTACACATTTAAATTCCATATGAGATTTTATGTGCCGAATTGGCAAGCCACTTGGCTTTTTAATTTTCTTTTTGAATGGAAAGGGCCCAGAGAGGCATTTTGTTGTTGTACCGAATGACCCGTACAAAGGAGGTTATGGCGAAATTTTCCAGAAATTTAAGGAATTAGAATATTTTTAAGAAAATTTGATATTTGATAGTTAGAAATCAATGTATCCATATATATAGAATTCAATAAGGAAACGAACTTAAAAATATAATATTATAAACAAAAAGGAAATCTATAATTAAAACTGGTAGAATTAGAAAGAGAAATGAAACACCCCACCTCCATTAAGGTCACTCACCAACAGAATGCCTTAACTTCGGTGGAGCATTTTTAGTACAAGATGAATAAAAATTACAAGATAGACAAATAAAGCAGCGAAAAATAAATAACCTTTTATTGATTAAAACAGCTTGTACAAAGATTGTTTTACAACACCAATACTAATTACCTGAAAGCATCTGTCTTGTTTAATATATAAGAAGAACAAACTGACAATGATATTCCTTAATAAAGCATGAGCCAGCCATAGCAGTAGAAAATGGAGTTCAAAGCAATGCGCCAAAGAATCTTCAAGCTCGGAAAGAGTAACGGCCCCAAAATGAGCTGAGCTTTTCCCTCCTTAAATACCTGGGGGGAGGGGAGGGAACATAAGAAAAGAGGCGAAAGCAAACTAGGTCAGACATAAAGTCTGGTAAGTCTAGTGATTCTTAGTATTTGAACGAGGAAAAGGGTCATGACATGAATAAACTAAATATTAGACTAAACCATAGTAACAAGATAACATGGGGTAAGCATGGGATATGGCAAGATAAACCGAATGTACTGATAAACTGAATGCGCTTCTCTAGTTCGCAACTACCCTGTTATACTAATTTCTATATCTCTGCACTACCTACTAGTGTCTAAACTAGTAATCTATTATCATATGATAACCTGATCCCAATCCCCGTATTTGCGGTTGCCTTCAGGTGTACATCTATTTTGGGGTTCCATTTATTACCTAGATCTAATCTAGGGTTTACTATTGAGTGCTTCCTAGATTCAACCAGGGTTTACGCTACCCAGGGCCACTGGGGTTTATGCCTTCTATTGAACGCTTCTCGGATTTAGGGTTTACGCGACCTAGGTCCAACTAGGGATTATGCTACCTAGTTTGTATTAATTTTCCATGTGTCTGTGTCAGTCAGCCCTCTCTTGCTTGTAGATACTTTGTGCTGTATCAAGCCTTATGATAGCAACCCGACATGATTCAAGATGCATATTGTATAACTACTGGTACCCAGTGTCTGCTTTTTCCACTCCGGAGTACGTGCATGCCCGTAAACCACCGGAACCTACACTGGCGTACCCCCTACCGCTATTTTGACCGCTTATAATTAGCCCAGTTATCGTGCCCAACCCTGCCTAGCTCAGGTACCGTGATACATCTATGTGGGTAACTGCTGAAATGGGTCCCCGTTACTAGGGTTTCCTACCGGTTAAGTTTATGGGCCTATATACACACAATATTACCCACCTACACGCGATGTACTTAACCCTCCCACCGATTCAAGCATGTCTATTTAATGGTTAAGTTTGTGGGCCTATATGTACTAATATTACCTATCGATCCCGATATGTACTTAACCTTTCCATTGGGTTAAGCATGTTTATTGAATGGTTAAGTTTGTGGGCCTATATTACTAATATTACCCACAACCCGATATGTACTTAACCCTCCCACTGATTCAAGTTGATATATATTCTTGGTTATGTGTTATCCATTCATTCAAGTTAACTTAACCTGCCCACACATCATGTTATATATATATATATTGGTTAAGTGTTCCTCTTGTGTTACTTAACCCCCATCACATATCATGTTATATATATATATATATATATATATATATATTGGTTAAGTGTTCCTCTTGTGTTACTTAACCATATCACACATCATGTTATATATATGTATATTGGTTAAGTGTGTCCTATTAACTTAACCTCACCCACTTATCTAATTAACATGTTATGACAGTTAAGTGTTCTAATTTTACTTTACCTCACCCACTTGCCTAGTTAACATGTTATGATGGTTAAGTGTTGTAAATTTACTTAACCTCACCATCTAGTCTAGTTAGCATGTTAAACGCTTACTTAACCTTACTCACTTGTCAAGTTAACATGTTATTATGGTTAAGTGTTCCCTTAGTTACTTAAACCCCCACAAGTCTTGCCTTGTTAACATGTTAAGTTGGTTAAGTGTCCAAATTAACTTGACCCCTATCAACCTTGTCTAGTTAACATGTTGAATTGGCTAAGTGTTTTCTCGATTACTTAACCCCACCCTTCTTGTCTTTGTTAACATGTTATTACGGTTAAGTGTTTCCCTGGTTACTTAACCTCACCATTTCTAGCTTGATTTATTCATGAGCCTTAATTAACTAATTAATTAATTAAAGCACCAAGCACTCACATTAGACAGATATTGTTGTGGTTACTGGATGTGCCGGTCGGTTCCGGGCAAGTTTACACCACAACTCAGTCTAACCTCGGGCCTTTCTGGGCTTGATGCACTAACCACCCACATTAGACAGGTACTATTGTGGTCACTCGATGTGCCGGTCGGTTCCGGGCAGTTTTACACTACAACTCAGTCTAACCTCGGGTTAGGCATATTCATCTTTTACTAAATTTACATATTTACTATTTATGTAAATTTTCCGTAAATCAATTTAGCCTAGATCATATTCAACTGTCATGCAAATTAACATACTTATATTCTATGCCCAAAACTTGATTTACCAGTCAATTAACCCAACTTGCAGTTTATACCAATTTAGATTTAATATTCCCCTTTTACAATTCATGCCCAATCTAGATTAATATTCCAATTTACGGTTCATGTCAAAACCAGATTCAATATTATAGTTTACCGTTTATGTCCAAAACTTGGTTTACACGCCAATTACACACTTTGCGGCCAATTAAATTTATCAATTTATGCTCAAGTCTGATATGCATGTAAATCATTCACTATTATAGCAAATTTAGATTATGCCAACATATTTTTTTATGCCAAATTAACTTAATTAAGCTACGCCCAAATTCCCACGCCGTAATCATGCGTATAACATGATTTCACATGTTTCTAAGTACTCATGAAATGATACTAATCGTATCAAAGCAAGGAATAGGGATAAGCACGAGAATTGACATAAAAGAATAGCCATGCAAGAATGAACCAAATACAAAAATAATGGTTCCAATGGGTTTGATGTACATAACAGTGAATAGGAATAAACTAGACAAGTTACACCCCAAGAAATGAGATCCAACATAATTAAGGGAATAGGCATAGGTGATTTGTCCAACATAATGCCAGTTAGAAGTATAACCTAATAGGTTAATGGGAATAGGCATAAGTCACTGACTACAATAGTTATAGGCAATTAACCACAATAGTCATGGGCGACTAATCATAATAGTTTCTTAATCAATGTCATAGGCAATAGTCTCATAGTCATGAATCTTGGTAATAGTCTCATAGTCATGAATCATATGCAATAGTCCCTAAATTATTAATCATAGTCATAGTCATAGTCATAGTCATAGGAAACAAACTTATAGTCGTAGTCATATGTAATAGTCTCTTTGTCATGAATCATAGTCATAGGAGATAGTTTCATGGCAACGGTTTCATAGTCATAGTCTTAGGCAAAAGTCCCATAATCATAGTCATTGGCAAGTAGCCATAATAAGTTCTAGGCCACAATCGAGAATCAGATCCAAAGGCATAGATAACGTTTGATTTGACATAAGCATGAATAAAAGATAATTAACTCGCAAATTGGTATAGTTCTATATTTTGATTCATTACATTCACAATTCCAATTAAATGTTCAAATCGAAGGAATAACCGAACTTACAATGATCGGTTTAGAAAAGGCGATTTGCTATTATTCGAGTGACATTGCTTGAAGCGGAATGCCTATGGTCCAACTTGAAGCTTTAACTTGATTTGAATCTCCAATTTGAAGAAGAACTATAACTTGTTTTTAATGGAGAATAATATTTATTTTAATGGTGGAGGCTACAGAGAAACATCATGTAGACGCCTAAAAGAATTTAAGTGGAGAAACCTTCGGTTTAGGCATTCTTTTGTAGGTGTGGAGAGTGTTTTAGAGCCCTTAGATCGCCCTAGAAGCCATCCGGTCCATCCAGAATAGGTCAAAACCGTTGCAGTCCAGATCTGGAAAAACAGAGCAGGTCGACACCTAGGTCGACCTCCTGGTCGACCTATAGGGGGGAGGTCGACCCCCAGGTCGACCTATGTACACAAGTCGACCTATGTACACAGGTCGACCTCCAGGTCGACTTCCTGGTCGACCTGGGTCCTAGGCGGGAAATTTCCTGCCCAGCCTGGGTGTGTGTTTTGAGTTCGAATTTTGAATCTGTTTTAATCTATTTAAATTCTTGAAACTTTTGAAGGCCACAACTTCTTCATACAGAGTCCGATTTACGCAAACTCGGACTCTATCTCAAGCAGAATTTCGAGACGAACGCAATGGCGTAACCCTTTTCCCTTAATTCTTCTTCTAAAAATTATTTATACTTTGATTTGTTACATTATTTATACTTTGATTCGTTACATTAACATTTACAGAAAATACGAGGTGTTACATTCTCCCCTCCTTAAAGGATTTCGTCCACGAAATCTTCAAATTAAGAAGAATGTATCCTAACATCTAGCATCCATCTACTCAACCATTCAATCACAGGCATCCATTGTCCTTAAAGGGATTTCTAATGCTTTCATGATTCTATGCATAGTGTGTGTACATGTCCTTATCTAATGTAAAATCAGGCGGTCTACTTATTCAGTTGACCTCCTTAATGCGAATTATGCCAGTGCCATGAGTCCATCATGTATGCAATTATCCCTAGTCATGTAAGTACTATATGCGTGCATATTCATTCATCCATATGCAACATCCATATGATAACACATCAAGTTTTAATCCATATACAAATACATATATGCATATGCAAACATGAAAGTGACTGAGCTGATCTAGTGCCTAATGTGTGTATATGCATCCACGAGCAACCACTGGCAACCACTTGCAACCATCAATCATAACATTTTTCAATTACATGTTTACATCCAAATGGGTTCCTACCTTAGGATCGAAGATACGACCTAGGGGATATATTTAAAAGATAAACATTACAGAGAAAGTGGAATCAAGGATATACCCTCAAAAAGGATATGATGCGCGTATCTGGTCTTTAGTCTTTTAAGTCGCATCTTCTTGAGCTTCACTCCACTGTACCTTAACTAATTTAACTTCACGACGTGAAGCTTCTTGGCCTCCATTTCCAAAACCCACTAGTAGAGATAGGACCTCGTTCACTTACTATGCTAGAGGGTATCCAATGTAGTCGAACTATCCTCCCGAGAAAAACACATGTTAATCATGATACCAAGTGTATATACCTAAGATGATTAGAGGTCTCTCCTCTACTTAGCTTATCCATCATAATGAAAATCTGAGGGTCTAAAGCTAATGGTTACTATGTGCTTATTACCTCTCTTAAGGTCAGTCTAACTTAGGGTGCCAGCCCTAACCATTTATTTCTCACACAAACCATCCTAGTCGAACTCGACATCCCTTAAGTACAAACCCCAAAGGCCTAAACCAATATCAGACAAGCACTCAAGGGATACCTCCTCCGAATTTGGACGATCTATGTGAGATGATACTAACAAAACAACCAAACAATTGAGCATTTTACCGACTCTGGCTATCCTCGCCAATCTTGCTCCAGAATTATCGTTGATCGCATAACTGGATTTGCAGTGTCATCTAGATATATGCGGAAGTCTGTCTCGAATTTTAGGGGGAAAATCCCTACCCTAATCAAAACATCTTGCGTACTCATGGACTACCCCAACAGATTGAAAATCGTCGATAGATAAGTAAAGTGATTCTAGGTAGCTAAGACAAACTGATCCCTTAGGATCGTACGAAATCTCAAGGGTATTCTCGAGGCAAGTCGAAAGTCTAACTACCCTTGTTTCATAATTACTAGCTAACCAATCAATGCCTAGAATCAACCCATAGCCCAAAAACGTAAGCATAAATATAGCTATTCTCAAATCCTCACAAGTCAAAGATAAATGGGCCGAACCAGCAATTGGATTTGAGACTATAATGGGATCCTCTACTAAACAATCTCTAGGGTGCACAGACTCAACTATGGAAGCGGATATATGGATGTGAAGCGCTAAAATCGGAAGGAGTACTAACAGGATAATCAAAAAGGAAAAACACTTTCAACCGAAATCTTACTGCCTCTCTCTCTCTCAGGTATGCTGGCGGAGAGAGCATGCGCTCTCCTTCCGGAAAATCCTGTCCCTTGTTCTTTGGCCTTGCCCTTAATTATACGACCCGTTATACCAAAATAAAGATACTTCCTCTTGTTTTAGGTTTTACTATTCTTTCCTCCCCTCCTTTGTGAACCAAGTCCATATCCATGGGTTCTTCGTCCTTGTTTTTTGCTCCATAGCCAAACCCCCTCATTCTCAACTTTGTTATCCTTGTGTAACTTGTTGACATGTCTCTCAAAAGCTGCCTCCATCGCAAGGGGAATCCTACAAAGCTCGAAAGGAAATTATGGCTACAGATGGAAATTAGGCACTTATTCGCCCTTTGACAAGTGTCGTAGTCTCATCAAGCCTATGGAACCATGCAGCTATGAGGTTACCTCCCAGAAAGCCAGGAGCCCTGGAGACTCAAGAAAGAAGGAAACAAGGATTCAAACAGAGGATCAAAAGATAATGCATATGGCTTTGGGGAATATGCCCTTAAAACAAAACTTTTCTTTTGAAAATGCTTCTTTTAAAATCGTTTGAAAATAATTTTTCAAATCTTTTTATTTGATCTAGTAACCTTCAGCTCTGATTCCAAGTGAAACACCCCACCTCTGTTAAGGTCACTCACCAAGGGAATGCCTTAACTTCGGTGGAGCATTTTTAGTACAAGATGCAGAAAAATTACAAGACAGACAAATAAAGCAGCGAAAAATAAATAACCTTTACTGATTAAACCAGCTTGTACAAAGATTGTTTTGCAACACCAACACTTATTACCAGAAAGCATCTGTCTTGTTTAATATATAAGAAGCACAAATTGACAATGATATTCCCCAATAAAGCATGAGCCAGCCCTAGCAGTAGAAAATGGAGTTCAAAGCAATGCGCCAAAGAATGTTCAAGATCGAAAAGAGTGACGACCTCAAAATGAGCTGAGCTTTTCCCTCCCTAACTACCTGGTGGGGAGGGGAACAGAAGAAAAGAGGCGAAAGCAAACTAGGTCAGACATAAAGTCTGGTAAGTCCAGTGATTCTTAGTATTTAAACGAGGAAAAGGGTTATGACATGAATAAACTAAATATAAGAGTAAACCATAGTAAAAAGATAACATGGGGTAAGCATGGGATATGGAAAGATAAACTGAATGTACTGATAAATTGAATGCGCTTCTCTACTTCGCAACTACCCTATTATACTGATTTCTATATCTCTGCACTACCTACTAGTGTCCAAACTAGTAATCTATGATCATATGATAACGTGATCCCAATCCCCGTATTTGTGGTTGCCTTCAGGTGTACATCTATTATAGGGGTTCCATTTATTACCTAGATCTAATCTAGGGTTTACTATCGAGCGCTTCCTAGATTCAACCAGGCTTTACGCTACACAGGGCCACTGGGGTTTATGCCACCTATTGAACGCTTCCCGGATTCAGGGTTTACGCGACCTAGGTCCAACTAGGGATTATGCTACCTACTTTGTATTAATTTTCCATATGTCTGTGTCAGTCGACCCTCTCTTATATGTAGATACTCTGTGCTGGCCCCACCATAAGGTGTATCAAGCCTTATGATAGCGACCCGACACGATTCAAGATGCACAGTGTATAACTACTAGTACCCAGTGCCTACTTTTTCCACTTCGGAGTACGTGCACGCCCGTAAACTGTCGGAACCTAGACTGACGTACCCCCTGCCGCTATTTTGACCGCTTATAACCATCCCATCAATCGTGCCCCATCCTGCCTAGCTAAGGGTACCGTGATACATTACTGCTGAAATGGGTCCCCGTTACTAGGGTTTCCTACTTGTTATGTTTGTGGGCCTATATATACAAAATATTACCCACCTACACGCGATGTACTTAACCCTCCCACCGATTCAAGCATGTCTATTTAATGGTTAAGTTTGTGGGCCTATATTTACTAATATTACCCACCTATCCCAATATGTACTTAACCTTTCCACTGGTTCAAGCATGTTTATTATATGGCTAAGCTTGTGGGCCTATATTGCTAAAATTACCCACCAACCCGATATGTACTTAACCCTCCCACTGATTCAAGTTGATATATATTCTTGGTTTAGTGTTATCCATTCATTCAAGATAACTTAACCTGCCCACACATCATGTTATGTATATATATATATATATATATATATATATATATATATATATATATATATATATTGGTTAAGTGTTCGCCTTATGTTACTTAACCCCTATCACGTACCATGTTATATGTATATATATATATATATATATATTGGTTAAGTGTTCCTCTTATGTTACTTAACCCTATCACACATCATGTTATATATATATATATATATATATATATTGGTTAAGTGTGTCCTATTAACTTAACCTCATCCACTTGTCTAATTAACATGTTATGACAGTTTAGTGTTCTAATTTTACTTAACCTCACCCACTTGCCTAATTAACATGTTATGACGGTTAAGTGTTCTAAATTTACTTAACCTCACCATATAGTCTAGTTAGCATGTTAAACTCTTACTTAACCTTACTCACTTGTCTAGTTAACATGTTATTGTGGTTAAGTGTTCCCTTAGTTACTTAACCCCCACAAGTCTTGCCTTGTTAACACGTTATGTTGCTTAAGTGTCCAAATTAACTTGACCCCATCAACCTTGTCTAGTTAACATGTTGAATTGGCTAAGTGTTTTCTCGATTACTTAACCCCACCCTTCTTGTCTTTGTTAACATGTTATTACGGTTAAGTGTTATTCTAGTTACTTAACCTCACTATTTCTAGCTTGATTTATTCACGAGCCTTAATTAATTAATTAATTAATTAAAGTACCAACCACTCACATTAGACAGATATTGTTGTGGTTACTGGATGTGCTGGTCGGTTCCGGTTAGGTTTACACCACAACTCAGTCTAACCTCGGGTCTTTTTGGGCTTGATGCACTAACCACCCACATTAGATTGGTATTGTTGTGGTCACTGGATGTGTCGGTCGGTTCTGGGCAGTTTTACACCACAACTCAGTCTAACCTCGGGTTAGACATATTCGTCTTTTACTAAATTTACATATTTACTATTTATGTAAATTTTCCATAAATCAATTTAGCCTAGATCAAATTCAACTGTCATGCAAATTAACATACTTATATTCTATGCCCAAAACTTGATTTACAAATCAATTAACCCAACTTGCAGTTTATGGCAATTTAGATTTAATATTCCCCTTTTACAATTCATGCCCAATCTAGATTAATATTCCAATTTACGGTTCATGTCAAAACTAGATTTAATATTCTAGTTTACTGTTTATGTCCAAAACTTGGTTTACATGCCAATTACACACTTTACGGCCAATTAAATTTATCAATTTATGCCCAAGTCTGATATGCACGTAAATCATTTACTATTATAGCAAATTTAGATTATGCCAACATATTTTTTATGCCAAAATAACTTAATTAAGCTACGCCTAAATTCCCGTGCCGTAATCGTACGTATAACATGATTTCACACGTTTCTAAGTACTCATGAAATGATAATAATAGTATCAAAGCAAGGAATAGGGGATAAGCACGAGAATTGACATAAAAGAATAGCTATGCAAGAATGAAACAAATACAAAGTAATGGTTCCAATGGGTTTGATGTACATAACAGTGAATAGGAATAAACTAGACAAGTTACACCCCAAGAAATGAGATCTAACATAATTAAGGGAATAGGCATAGGTGATTTGGTCCAACATAATTCCAGTTTAAAGTACAACCTAATAGGTTAATGGGAATAGGCATAAGTCACTGACTACAATAGTTATAGGCAATTAACCACAATAGTCATGGGTGACTAATCACAATAGTTTTTTAATCAATGTCATAGGTAATAGTCTCATAGTCGTGAATCTTGGTAATAGTCTCATAGTCATGAATCATATGCAATCGTCTCAAAATTATGAATCATAGTCATAGTCATAGGCAACAAACTTATAGTCATAGTCATATGTAATAGTCTCTTTGTCATGAATCATAGTCATAGGAGATAGTTTCATGGCAACGGTTTCATAGTCATAGTCTTAGGCAAAAGTCCCATAATCATAGTCATTGGCAAGTAGCCACAATAAGTTCTAGGCCACAATCGAGAATCAGATCCAAAGGCATAGATAACGTTTGATTTTACATAAGCATGAATAAAAGATAATTAACTCGCAAATTGGTATAGTTTTATATTTTGATTCATTACATTCACAATTCCAATTAAACGTTCAATCGAAGGAATAACCGAACTTACAATGATCGGTTTAGAAAAGGCGATTTGCTATGATTCGAGTGACGTTGCTTGAAGCGGAATGCCTATGGTCCAACTTGAAGCTTTAACTTGATTTGAATCAACAATTTGAAGAAGAACTATAACTTGTTTTTAATGGAGAATAAGATTTTTTTAATGGTGGAGGCTAGAGAGAAACAACATGTAGACACCTAAAAAAATGTATGTAGAGAAAACTTCGGTCTAGGCATTCTTTTATAGGTGTAGAGAGTGTTTTAGAGCCCTTAGATCGCCCTAGAAGCCATCCGGTCCATCCAGAATAGGTCAAAATCGTTGCAGTCCAGATCTGGAAAAACAGGGCAGGTCGACCCCCTGGTCGACCTATAGGGGAGAGGTCGACCCCCAGGTCGACCTATGTACACAGGTCGACTACCAGGTCGACCCCCTGGTCGACCTGGGTTCCTGGGCGGGAAATTTCTCGCCCAGCCCGGGTGTGTGTTTTGAGTTCGAATTTTGAATATGTTTTTATTTATTTAAATTCTTGAAACTTCTGAAGGCCATAACTTCTTCATCCGGAGTCCGATTTACGCAAACTCGGACTCATTCTCAAGCAGAATTTCGATACAAACGCAAAGACGTAACCCATTTCCCTTAATTCTTCTTCTAAAAATTATTTATACTTTGATTTGTTACATTAACGTTTGTTGAAAATACGGGGTGTTATAAGAAAAGTATACGGGTTTAAAAATGAATGATTGGTTTTTATGATGTTGATTAATCGGGGTAAGTGGTCTTGTCCGTTTTGAAGTTAAGGATGTTTTTAGTCAAGGTCTGAGAGGTAGCTATACCCCAAACTTGATTGATTTCATTTTTAACCAATAAATAGCAAGATCCAATCCCGAAGATAAATATTTGAATAAGAGTTAGTTGAATACAGTATTTTGGGTTGCTTGTAACGATGTTTTACATAACAATCGATTTAACCCAAATAAGTGGAATTTTGGAAATATAAAGAGAAATATTTCCTAAGTATTGAAATAAATGAATGGTCATGAAAGATATAAGTATTTGGAATGTTTTCCAATTATAAATAGGATATATTTTCTAAGTATAAAAAATAAAAGAAGGTGATATATGGAAATGTTTTCCAAATAGCGTAAGTGGCCAAGACGATTACCGAAAATATCGTGTTAACGAATATGGATTAGGAAATGGAAAAGTGTTTTAATTAATGAAATTTTAATTAAAAGGCCCAATGATTTGTTTGATGCGTTGAATGAATGTTTGTTTTTCTTCGATAGTTAAAAAACCAACCATCGAAGTGTTTGCCAATATTGTTGTCAATATGGAGAACCCGGTTGGTATATTATCCAAGAACCACTCTGTACTAGCAGCTTGTGAATTAGATTATATGAAGATAATCAGAGACAGAGTAGAGTGCAAGGGCTTTTTCTATTAATGGAAATTGTGCCTTGGGTTTCATTCTACCCCAGAACGAATGTATATGGACGAATGTCTGACAGAGTGTTTCCAATGATTGCATACGTTGTTCTGTACAAATATATATGGTGGCGGAGAATTTATTCTCTTAGCATAATATCTAGAATAAATTTGTGCAAATCAATTAATGATTAACAGATCTGACAATGTGGCATTCAAAGTGATGGTGCTAAATGAATGGTAAGTAACCATAGCCTTAGGCTTCAATAACCGGGAAATGACAAAATTCGGGCAGATAGCATGGCTAAGTGGGTAGCTCCAAAGTAGGGTGTTTTATCACCTATCTAGTTAAATTCATTTCATTCTTTATTCTATTCGATGTCGTCCATCCCCAACCGTTGGTGATATACATTCGATACACTCAAGCGAAATGAGTGGTCGAACATGTGTGGCCGGGTTACAAGATGTTCTTGTTGAACCCACTGTATTCTCCTCCAGAGATACACTATCTTAAGGTGGTTCCATACCTTGTCATAGTTGGAAATTAATTACCCAATAAGTGCCTGCAGTTTTGATTGTATATTATATATGTGGAGCATGAGATGAAAGCGTTCCACTAGATTTCTATTTATTTGATTTAGACATTATTATAATATCAAAAGAGTTTTGATATAAAGATTATCGTTTCTTTTGAAAGGATTTTAAAAGTTAAATCAAGTGTTTTGGATTCTCATAAGAGAAAAACCCATTCTGTGTTATACGGCGTGGTCATATGAGATATCGTTTATTTTCTCAAACTATTTTAAATTATTTACTCATACTAGTCCCATGTCTGACCTGGAGTTAATTTTTTTTTACCTAAACTCTTGGTTGACCAAATTTGTGCGGGCAGTCAAGTAGTTTAGGATTTTACAAATTTACCTAAAGGAGCTTGGAGTAGGAGGCTTCAGTGTTATATATATAGTATTTTTATTTCCGTTGTGTTGTAAGTGTTGTACTCTGATAATTGTATGTTATACAGTTGAACTTTTGTATTTCAAAAGTTATGATATATTATATTTTGTTCCGCTGTGATGTGAGATTTTGTGTTGTTATTTCTGTTCTTTTCTACCTTTTTCTTCTTAAAAAAATGATTCGTATTTCTGTGACATTTGGGTTGGACGTGTGATGTATGTAATCAACTCAGATAGTACGAGATTTGCGGGCTATTACTATTGGTATAACAGCTTAGGTTGAGCAAATACCTACGCTTTGGTAGGGTTGTGCTTACTAGAGATAGGGTCAGTAGTACCCTAGAATGAGTTGAGTATATAAATACGATAGAGCGTATTTGTTAATTGATATAAAAAATGTTTTATGTTGTGTTGGCTAGTCTATTGAGTGGTTTATGAATTCCGATCGAATCGTGGGATGCCACGAAGCCAATAGGAATTTCTAAACACTTGAATAAAGAAATTTGACACAATATTGTTTTTAAGAGGGTAAATTAAATAATTTTACCCAAAAATTCTATTTGATAGAAAAAGAATAATTTTCTAAAATTATTATATTATATGGATGAGTTGGTTATTAATATTATAATCAGATAATGTTATAAGATTAAAACGGTTATATATAACCAAATATAATATGTATAAGAGTGAAATATATACGAATGAGATGAATTAAAATTAAATTCAAATCAGAATTTGGACTTTAAATCGTAGGAAGTTGGAAAATATTTTTTGAAGTATATTAGAACAATATAGCTTTGTGTTTGAAGGATTTTTGAATCAAAATCATTTTAAATGAGTTTGAAAGTGACAAAGCACTGAACTCACTTCAGTGGCTGGAAAATAATTCCGATGATGATCGCGACATCATCAGTGTTCATTTTTGAGTTTCTCAGTGATGGATTACTACCTTGGAAAATTTTTGATGGTAATTCGTTTGAAATGAAACAAGTTGTTTTGAATTATTCAAATGTTTTGAATTTGAGATGGAAATAGATATATGTATATATATTTATCTGACTTCAGAAGGATTTGAAATGAAAACCTAGGAATTTAAATTTAGAGTTCAAAATTTAACTTAAGCAAGTTAAATGGATTGAAGTGAATGAATTGACTAGAATCAATTCAAATAAATTTAAACAGAATATGAATTGGATGCGAATATATTGATTATAAATCAATCAGATTAAATGAGTGTAAGTATATATTATGTATAATATAAACGAAAACAAAAGTTTTGGTTGGAACTAAAATTGTTGAAACGCGAAGAGTTGAGTTTCAACATAAGTGAATTTTTGAAAAGTAAATGGGTTTGTAGCATTTTTCCTACCTTAGTAATTTTGGGGATGAAATTCTTTTAAGAGGAGAAGAATGTAACGACCGAATTTTCGAACAATTTATTTTAAACATTTAGTTTGATATTAAATATTGAATTGATAATATAAATCAATTTTTATATCAAGTTATTGATTTAATAATTGATGTACGATTTATTTTGAATATATATACATATATAATTATTGAATCTAAAATAATTATATAATACGAGAATCTGAAATAATTCAATTCGAAATTAAAACAGAGTCAGAATAATTCAAGTGATATGTAACATCCCATGTTTTTGATAAACCTTAAAGTAACAAATTAAAGAATAATTAATTTTAAATGTGAGTACTGAGGGAAACGGGATATGCCATTGCGTTCGTCTCGGAATTCTGTTGAGATAGAGTCCGAGTTTGTGTGAATTGGACTTCGTATGAAGAAGTTATGGCCTTTGGAAGTTTCAAAAATTCGAAATTCAAATTTAAACACAGAAGAGGACAGGGAAGGGAAGATTCCCGCCCAGGCCAGGTCGACCCAGAGGTTGACCCTAGTGCCGACCTACCTCCCTCTCCCCCCCCCCCCCCCCGGGCAGATCTGAAAGGATGACGATTTCTGACTCCCTGCTGAGTCATTAGGGCTGAGGTGTTATCCTATCTTAACTGGATGGCCTTGATTATTTCTAGGATTAATCTAACAGCTCTAAATTAATTAAAACTCTATAAAAGCAACTTAACTCTCAAACCTAAACCACAAATATTCATACTAAGAGCCGTCATGCCGTCAATGGTGAACCTAGAATAGGCGTCATCTCTTTCAACTCAAAGGCAAGATTGAAGCTACGTCAAAATTAAATCTAATCTAATTCAATTAAGAAAATTCAATGATCTACAAAAAAGGCGAGCAATTCAATTTCAGAATACAGATCCCAGAACTCAAGAATTCCTTTTTGTTTGTAAGTGTAGTTATCTTTCAGATGCGTATGAATTAAAGACATGGTTCGTAATGGATTGATAAATAAAATTGTACCAAGTTGTATGTGATGCTGATTTATGTTTATTCATGTCCATTCTATCGTATATGCCTATGAATTATTGTGGTTTATCATGTTTTGTGGAAATTGGTGAATAAACCCATGATGTTATGAAATTATCATATGTAAGTTTGGTGATATTATACAAGTTTTAGGCTAAGTCATATAGTTTATGCCTAATTGTTTAGATCCGTTATGCATACATGTTTAGATCTACGACCTTGTGATGACATCTATATGTTGTATGTTAATTTAGAAATTATGCCATGTTTATGAAAGTTAAGTGATGTTATCATATACATGCAAGTTTATAGGTTAAAAACATGACTATGTAAACCTATATGTTTAGATCTACAACTTTACATGTTAGAACCACATGCCTTTATGTTAGATTAATATTAGCATGATTCAACCTATGCAATTTCACCACTACATATCTAATTATATTTTGGTAGTTCTATGTAATACTACTATTTTATGATTCAGGTTGCATAGATCTAGTTTGCAAGTTCATTATTAAAAGTATATTATGCCAAGTTCATGTGACACATCTGTAGTTAGATCCATATTTTTGTATGATGTTGGAATGTTGCAAGTTCCTCTTTTTCCCCTTTTAGTTTATTAGTTAGGCTAAAATGTTGAGCCTAACATCTTATGAAATTTTGCGAATGTACAACGGGGGTAACGTTAGGGAAAACTTGAAATTATACATAATTAACATATTTGTCTCATAACCATGTAAATGGTATGACATTGAAATGGTATAATTTACTTACCAAAAATTATGAACTTGATTTAGAAGGAGAGTGATCCGTAACAATAAATTGTTGAAAAATTTATACATAAGCATAAAAGGATAAAAATATAAATTTAGAAAAGATGAATATGCCTAAACCGAGGTTAGACTGAGTTATGGTGTAAAAATGCCCGAAAACGACCGGCACATCCTGTGACCACAACAATACCTGTATAATATGGGTGGTTAGTGCATTGAGCCCAAAAAGGACCCGAGGTTAGACTGAGTTGTGGTGTAAAACTGCCCGGAACCGACCAGCACATCCAGTGACCACAACAATACCTGTCTAATGTGAGTGGTTGATGCTCTAATAAAGTTAAGTCAAGAGAGGTAGGGTTAAGTCAATATAGGAAACACTTAACTAATCCAACATGTTGGCTAAACTGATGGGTGGGGTTAGGTAAATTTGGACACTTAACCAATTTAACATGTTGACTGGAAAACCCTAGTAACGGGGACCCATTTCAGCAGTAACCCACGTAGATGTATCATGGGACCCTGAACTAGGCAGGGTAGGGCACGATTACTAGACTGATTATAAGCGGTCATAAATATCGGCGTGGTGGATCAGTGTAGGTTCCCGGAGTATCGGGCGTGCGCGTACTCCGAAGTGGAAAAAATAAGCACTGATCATTAGTAGTCATACACTATGCATCTTGAATCATGTCGGATTGCCACCATAGGATTTGATACACCCCGTGGTGGGACCAGCACAGGTATCTATAGTCAAGCGGGGGCCGAAGGACACACGTGATAAATGCATGCTAGTAGGAGCTGATCGATATAAGGGAATCATTTCACCATGAACACGTGGTGCTAGTAGATCAAGTATTAGTAGGTGCAGAGAATTTAACATGGGTGCGAAGTATATTCGGTTTATCCTGCCTTATATAGCTTTATGTTAGTTGCTGTTCTGGTACTGTCCTATTTTGTGTTTATTCCTATCATGACCCTTTGCTTTATTCACACGCTGAAAAGTCGCTACTTACTCAGACTTATGTCTGACCCATTTTTCTTTCGTCTTCTTTTTCTTCCGTTACCCTCCCCCTCAGGTAGCCAGGGAGGGAATAGCTCAGCTTAATTTGGACCGTCCATCTTTCCAAGCTTGAAGACTTTGTGATGTACGACTTGGAACTTATTATGTTTGGCTATGGCTTTGGACACACTAGACTTGGGGATTTATGCAGTTTTATTTATGTTATATGCTTCTTTATGTTTTAAGCAAGACAGAGATTATGATGAAATGTTTTGGAAGTTATGTTGAGACAATTTATTGTAATGGTTTTTTTGTATTGAACCATGTATGAAATAAATGTTTGTTTTCCGCTGCTTATATTTCTGTCTTGTAACTTCCTGTATCTTTTAACTATAATGCTCCATCGAAGTTAAGGCATTCCCTTTGTGAGTGATCTTAACGGAGGTGGGGTGTTTAATGATTAACAGAATTTCTATTTGAATAGGAACGATAATAATAAGCATTTTATTGTCAAGAAATTTATTGTTATGAATTTAATTTATATTTATTTAAGTTAATATCTTCTCCATATGACAAAAATAGACTGCTAAACCTGTTCCAGTGTGTTCAGAATAGTGTTATAACCCTAGAAATATTTGTTGTTGCGTTCAAATAGGAGTTCGGGAAACACATGATATTTTAAATAAGGTAAAATCACCTCAGTTCAACCGAAAATAAAATAAAATAAAAATGTTTTCCTTCATTCCTAAGCTAACAAACACTTGTACAGGCAAGTACCCTAAAATGTTTAATCGCATCCGTTATTGTCCTCTTTCTTCATAACTAAGTAAAACCAGAATTAACGGCTTATGTCCCTCTAGTTCCCTATTCTCCTCTATTTTAAACGTGATTAATCCCCCTTTCTTCCCTTTTAATTTCTCTCTCGTCATTCGTTTAGTTAAAATGAAATCCGCTTCATTCCTCTTTTAAAAATCCAAACTTCGATCAATGAAAAGGAAAAAAAGAAAAAGGGTTTCGCGAGATTGGAAATTGAATTCCATTGATTCGAGGGCAGAAGGGAAGCATGTACGCGACAGTGGAGGATTTCGATTTCGAGTAAAGCGTGACTGGACAGAATTCACACTAGTATTCGAAAGCATGTATCATAGAAAATGATTATCGACTTTGAGCTTGTGAAGTGTTTGGGCATCAAACAGGAAAATTTCGTGGCGTTTGGAGATAATCTATGTCGTTGTTTTCCATGGAAACTCAAAGTCATGATGAGTTAAAGGGGGAACCAGAGTTCGATTAGGAGGCTTTGATTCAAGAACGGGAAGCACCAATTTGAATTGATGAGGGGAGTAACACATTTGCGTGAGCTTTGGGAGGGGTTTTTGGTGACATAAATGTCGTTGTTTTCTTCTTAAGTGCATTTACAGGCCAGGTCAATGAGACGAGGCAGAAGGTGTGGCTATCGGTTTAGATAAGGCAGTGTTTTTGCGGATTTTTGTGCAAATACAATGCTCGATGCAGCACTGCTTTTAGTATGTCGAAGTAGGGGAGTTCAACATTGATAGTTGATGGTACTCCGATGATTAGTGGCAACAAGTAAAGGGAAAGCAGTTCAGATTGTTTCTGGGAGGCAAGTTACTGTGTATTCAATTCATAGAAGAAGTTTTTTGATAAGGGTAATCAACTTAATTCCATTATTTATGAACTAAAATTACAATTTAATTCATGTCAAAATCAAATGTAATAATTCACTTGATTTATGTCCAAATCGAATGTGATTTGTCGCTTCTGATTCATAGCAGCAACATTTACATTTTTGAAAGTGGATTAGAATGAGTTGGAGCCAGTGAAGATTTTCGGTTAGATTAAACGTATGTTTAATTTAATCGGAAAAAAATTGATATTTCGACAGAATAAAATCACAGTGAGTAAATCTCACTCAATTTATTATTTAGAATTATTTTTAGCCGTTAAAAATAATTGATGGTTGTTTGGTTGCATTAAAATATTACTGTGGCTATTATTAAATATATTTTAGTTATTTAGGATTGGTGTTTGTGGTTATTATATATATATATATATATATATTGGTGATTGGATAGTTCCCGCAGTACCATTAGCGGATTCCCGCAGTATCATTAGCGGATGACCCTATGCGCCCCATGCTATTAAAGTGGATGACCTTCTATACCGCGATATCCTGCCTCGAAGCAGGATGGGTATTATTTATGTTGGCTAAAGTCTGTGGATGCAGGAAAACAGGTTGGAGGGATCCAATTGGATTCCTCAATTTTTTTTTTGTTTTCACATATATATTATCAAATATGATGTGTTGATTGATAATTAGATGGTTTGATTGTTTAAATATAACTGGACCTAAAATGTTGATATATAAAAATATCATGAAAAGGATATTTCGGATTTAAAAGGGGAAATCTATTTTTAAAAATAGAATTTGAATTTTTAATGAGCTATAGAAATATTAACTTGTTTTGAATAAATAAAACAAGTATTGAATTCATAAACAATGTTTATAAATTAAAATATACAAGAGATTGAAGTATTGAATTTATAAACAATGTTTATAAATTAGATAATACAGATAATTGAAGTAAATGTATAAACAATGTTTATAAATAAAACAGAATGATTTTCATTGGATAATCAGGAAACTGAAATGAATTTATAAACGGTGTTTATAAATGAAGTAGAAAAATTATCATTTTGATAATTTGAAGTCAAATGTGAATTTAAAAATAGAAATGGGAAAACATTTTATAGAAGCAAACGATGAAATTTATTTTGATGTTCAGAATGTGAACTGAACAAAAATAAATACTTATGGATTTTTGATTTGAATTCGATTAGATCGAATTTATTTAAATAAAATATTTTTCAGAAAAGATATTGGAATCGTATTAGATAGAACTAAAAATTAAGTATGAAAATAAATTATGTTATATATATATAAGTCACAATTAATAGAATATTCCAAAATAAGATTTTGGTTTTCGAACAGAATTTGAAATGGAACTTGTTTTATTATATAAAACAAGGAAGATGGATTTATAAATGATGTTTGTAAATCTAGTGAAATAAATTATCATTAGATAATTTAGAGGTTTAAATTCAAGTGTGAATTGAAAATAGAATTTGAAATGGAATCGAAATGGAAACTTGTTTTAAATTATAAAACAAGGAAGTAAATTTATAAACAACATTTATAAAATAAGGAAATAAATTATCAATTGATAATTTAGAAATTTAAATTCAAATATGAATTTAACCGTGAATTGGAAATCGTTTCAGAAAGGGAACGACACGTTTTATTTCAATATTCGGAATATAAATAAGAATTGAGACAAGTCTAAGAAATTATATTGGGAACTCGATTTCATCGAATTTTATAAAGTAATTTATTCCTTACGAAATTGGAAATTAGTATTAAAAATGGAGTTGTGATTGAATTTATAATTAAGTGCTAAATTCGATGACTAAGGTTAATCGAAGTATTTAACATATATTGGGAAAATTGGATATCTATATATGTTTATATTAAAATATATTAGAATAGAGTTGAAATTTATTTATTAACAAAGTTTAATGTTTATATTTAAATATAATTAAAACGAGCTCACCGTGGCACGGCAGTTCGTAGATTGGCGTTTCGAACTTCAATTGAGTATATAAAACTCATTTCAAGTCGGAATTCTTTGAAACATAAATCGTCAGAACCGATTTGATAATAGTTTTCTAATGGAAGAGAAAAAGACATATTTCGTCGTATAGATTTTGAGTTATGTCAAAATCAAATTTCCAGAAAAACAGCGCCATAACCATTATAAAACCATAATGGTTTATTTTAATAAATAAAAGGATTTTAAGTAAATAAAATCCAAATTTCCATTAGAAAAATCCAGACTTGAGTTGTTAAATAAATACGAACTCAAGTTGTGTAAGTGAAATGATTTTTTAAACAAAAATCAGATTTTTAATTGTTTAATAGAATTAACTAATTTGTAGAAAAATTAGTTAATGGAATTTTAAATCGAAATTGGACTTTGGATTAGAAAAGGGTTTGTGTATTCATATTCGAAATCGAATATGAAACTTGAATTAGAAATGGCATTCGTTTGTTTTATAAACACACACACACATACATATATATATCTATATATATATATATAAATATATATTTGAACGTGGTATGTTCAAATAAAAAGCGAAATAGCTAAAAGAGCTAATTAAAGAATAAATTAGCGAATTGAGTTAAAATGGCCAAATTGAGTTGGAATAAATTAGGAACGGACGTATATGAGTTAGACAGGCATGGGATGAAGTGTATGAAGATTCTAATTTGTGTGCCCAATAAAAAGGTACACATTTAAATTTCATATGAGATTTTATGCACCGAATCGGCAAGCCGCTTGGTTTTTTTAATTTCCTTTTTGAATGGAAAGGGGTAAGAGAGGCATTTTGTAGCTGTACCGAGTGACCCGTACAAAGGAGGTAATAGCGAAATTTTCCAAAAATTTAAGGAGTTAGAATATTTTTTAGAAAATTTGATAGTTAGAAATCAATATATCGATATATATAGAATTCAATAAGGAAACGAACTTAAAAATATAATATTATAAACAAAAAGGAAATCTATAATTAAAACTGGTAAAACTAGAAAGAGAAACGTATACGGGTTTAAAAATGAATAATTGGTTTTTATAATGTTGATTATTCGAGTTAATTGGTCTTGTCCGTTTTGAAGTTAAGGATATTTTCAGTTAAGGTCTGAAAGGTAGTTATACCCCAACTTGATTGATTTCATTTTTAATCGATAAATAGCAAGATCCAGTCCCAAAGAGAAATATTTGAATAAGAGTTAGTTGAATGCAGTATTTTTGATTGTGATGTTTCAATAACAATCGATTTAACCGAAATAAGTGGAATTTTGGAAATATAAAGTAAAATATTTCCTAAGTATTGAAATAAATGAATGGTCATGAAAGATATAAGTAATTGGAATGTTTTCTAATTATAAATAGAATATATTTTCTAAGTATAGAAAATAAAAGAAGGTGATATATGGAAATGTTTTCCAAGTAGCGCAAGAGGCTAAGACAATTATCAAAAATATCGTGTTAACGAACATGGATAAGGAAATGGCAAAGTGTTTTAATTAATGAAATATTAATTAAAAGGCCCAGTGATTTGTTTGATGCGTTAAATGAATGTTTGTTTTTCTTCGATAGTTAAATAACCAACTATCGAAGTGTTTGCCAATATCGTTGTCAATATGGAGAGACCTGTTGGATTATTATCCGAGAACCACTCTTTATTGGCAGTAGCGTTGCGAATTAGATTATATGAAGATAATCAAAGACGGTGTAGAGTGCAAGGGCTTTTTCTATTAATGAAAATTGTGCCTTCGGTTTCGTTCAATCCCAGAACGAACGTATATGGACGAATGTCCGACAGAGTATTTCCAATGATCGCATATGTTGTTCTGTACAAATATATGTGGTGGCGGAGAATTTATTCTCTTAGCATAATATCCAGAATAAATTTGTGCAAATCAATTAATGATTAACGGATCTGACAATGTGGCATTCAAAGTGATGGTGTTAAATGAATGGTAAGTAACCGTAGCCTCAGTCCTCAACAACCGGGAATGACAAAAATCGGGTAGGCAGCATGGTTAAGTGGGTAGCTCCCAGGTAGGGTGTATTATCACCTATCTAGAGAAATTAATTTCGTTCTTTATTCTATTCGATGTTGTCCTATTCGGGAAAATGGTTGCTAATCCCAACCGTTGGTGATATACATTCGATACACGCAAGCAAAATGAGTGGTCGGTCATGTGTGGTAGGGTTACAAGATGTTTTTATTAGACCCAGTGTATTCTCCTTTAGAGATACACTATCGGAAGGTGGTTCCATACCTTGTCATAGTTGGAAATTCATTATCCAATAATTGCCTGTAGTTTTGATTGTATATTATATATGTGGGGCGTGAGATGAAAGCGTTCCACAAGATTTCTATTTATTTGATTTAGACACTATTATAATATCAAAAGAGTTTTTTGATATATAGATTATCGTTTCTTTCAAAAGGATTTCAAAACTTAAATCAAGTGTTTCGGATTCTCATAAGGGAAAAACCCGTTCCGTGTTATACGACATGGTCTTATGAAATATCATTTATTTTCTCAAACTGTTTTAGATTGTTTACTCATACCAGTCCCATGACTGACCCGGAGTTTATTTTGTTTTGTTTTACCTAAACTCTTGGGTGCCCAAATTTGTGCTGGTAGTCAAATAGTTCACGATTTTACAGATTTAACTAAAGGAGCTCGTAGCAGGGGGCTTCAGTTTTAGATATATAGTATTTTTATTTCCGCTGTGTTGCAAGTGTTGTACTCTGATAATCGTATGTTATACAGTTAAACTTTTGTATTTCAAAATTTACGATATACTATAATTTGTTCCGCTGCGATGTGAGATTTTGTGTTGATATTTCTATTCTTCTTCTACCTTTTTCTTCTAAAAAATGATTCATTTTGTAGTGATATTTGGGATGGACGTGTGATGTATGTAGTAAACTAAGATAATATGGGATTCGCAGGCCATTACAGACATGAGCTTGTGGTTATCAATAAGAGGTTCTTGAACGGTTAAACTAGTAATGTTATTTTTTATGGATAATCATTTAATTCTATTCACCATAGGAACATTTTGCCAGTTCCTCTTGTATTCCAATATATATATATATTATCATAATTACAGGGAAGAGGAATAAGATTTTGACACTTGGGCTAATGTTGCTTGAGTGTTGGGTTCAAACGGAGTGGTACAAATTATCCCACGATGAAAATAGGATGAAGTAACCATTGTTTTGTTATAACTAGATGTTGATTGAGTACCGTAGTTAGAGCATCTTCAATGTGGTCTAGAATTTCAATGTGAAATGGAGTACACATAAGCAGTAGACAACATGTGTTGTTTTTTGTTTCTCCAATGCTGTTTTGATTTCATTGTGGAACTGGACAAGAAAAGAATCCACATTGTGAAGCAAATTGTCTAGTTCTGGACATCCCGTTTCATAATTTGTAAGCACACGTCACAATCCCAACTGTTTAACCGAGCCACTAACTACATGTTTTCTACCTATTTTGTTGGCCACTATGCATGTGTTTTGGCCTATGCCTCTCTTTTTTGTTGGTTTACCGGCATAACCTACTATGCAGTTATGCCACATAAATTAATTTAGCTTTTCCACCATGTTTCCATTGGACTTGGTTTTCTTATATATATAATGTTTGTTGACACATAGGCTTGACATTGTAAAACTCTCCATGTAATCCTCTAAAGACATCACATTGCCTGAGGATTGGAGATGCTCTTAGTGTGTATGGTAGAATATGTTGGACACTAAGAAGGTGATGTGCAGCTAGTGGGAGATAATAACAAATAGTCATAATTATTTTTAGCTTGATCCAAGTCATCGATAGGAAGTGACGTGGAGAGAGCCACTTCAACATGTGCAAGACTAAAAAGCATTTGGAAGACTAAGGCGCCCGAATGGTGAGGACCGGAGCGAGATGCGAAACAAACTCCTTTTTATCAAACAATAGGTCTTCATCCTCAATTTAGAACAATGAGGGTTTTCCCAACGCAGAGGCAACGCCGAAGTACACTCTCCATTGCGAAGCACATGCGGGGATGACCATAGAGTCGTTTATCGGGGAGGCACCCGCATAGGGAATCAAATTTGCAGCGGTTGATGCCGAGTGAGAGTGAGGCGAACATTGGACAGTTAGAGGCAACTAATGCATAAATTAGCGCTGGGCACCCATAACAGCGATATGATAGCTTGGATTGGGCACAATAGCTGGTCAGGTTGTGTTTCGAGGAGGAGGACAAAGTGGGGAGGAAGGGAGGGGTGGAGAGTTTTTTCCAAGGCCACAACATGGAAACAACATCCTATGGAATAGAGGGGTAGCTTCGTTGGTAGAGAGTGGGGGTGTAGTCACTTTTAGAATGACCAACACAGGCAACACACTAGTGCAGTTATTACTAATTGCACATGGGCCATATAAGGTGGAACCTAGGCTATTTTTTGAGAGTTAGTTAACAGAGTTAGTTAACAAAGTTAGTAACTTGAGTTTGGACTAAATCAGCGTCAGTCAAAATGCAATTTGCATGGTGTTTGGTCATTCTTTGGTTTGTTTTGTGGGAGCCATGCACTTACTATTGGTTTGAATCAGATCGCCAAGTATTGATGGAATATTTGGCGCCAGTCCCAACCCCGAAAAGTGGGAGGTCTAGGGTTAAATTCACCCGCAAAACCTACAGCAGAAGACACTGTGGTAGGTAGGAAGAAAATGCACATACATGAAAATAACAGTGCCAAGGATTGATCCTGCAACCTCAATATGGGGGCTAAATGCTCTTACCAACCTACCACATTCACTTTTGAAAATACATTACTAACATAGTTTATACATCCATATTAATCTATCTTGAGGTCCCTTTCATCCCGTGGTCCTAGGCGACTGCCTAGCTGGCCTATGCTCAGGGCTGGGCCTAGCAAGAGCATCATCAAGACTAGCACTACAAAAGGTAGGCGTGTGAATTTCTGCGATTGAGTTATAGACCAAGGAAGGGTAAGAACAGTTGTGTGTCACCACATTAGCGGCTGATGGACCAGGATTTTGAACCAAGCCATTAAAAGAAAATGAACGGGGCAGATGCAAGAGGTAAGTTTACCAAGCAATTGCTTGTAAATGTCTCCAACAGAGTGAAAATACTTTAAAATATGTTAGTGAAATAGTTATTAAATTTTTGCTAGTGTTTTATTTTGAAGTGAGAAGGAAAGAAGTAGAAGGAAGTAAGAATTGTTCCGCATCTTGAAAAAATGAAAAACATATTTGCTTAAATTGAGTTTATCATACAAAGGTTGGGACATTTAGGTACCCTAATGTTTGAGAGGAGATGCAACTATCAAAAATATAAATCTCTTTCATACTGTAATAGAGATGCCTAGATTATGTTCCATGACGAATTGATCACTTCTTCTTCCTTAAATCAATTACGCCGAAAATCTGTTCCATGACGAACTAATCACATTTTCTTCTTTCTCAATTTAACGATCTCTAAAATAGTAATAAATTGTTGAATTTAGAAAAGGCTAACATCATTGCAAATTTCTGTATTAGGGAACACCTACTACAGATTACAAATTCGATACTTTTGTCACTATCACCAATTTAAAAGATAATTTGGATAAATTTTAATAGTGCTACAACTATTGTTAGATTAATATTTCAGCTTCATTATGTCTTAAGAGATGATTTGTGTTAATTCGCACCATGCGTATGTTTGATTAAATGAATGTTGAGAGAAAATATCATCTTAAGGAGAGAGTCATCAGTGTGTCTTGGAGCAATCTTTATTGGCTTGATTTTTTTCAACATCGCGCTATTTCTCAACATTTCAGATTCAAAATCCACAAACATTCTTAAGACACTATATCACTATAGCACCGTGCAACTTGAGAGAGTTTACTTCTTATTTAATCAAAATTAAAAGATTCGATGGAGTTATTTTTATGTGTTGACAAAAGAAGATGCATTTTCCACTAGCCAAACTATAAGCTATTTATGTTCTTGCAATGTAAGAGCCAGTTAGAATGAAAAGGGAGACTATTGCATAAGTACGGTTAAGGTTCAAATTGGAGCAAGATGATTATATCTGATTTACAACAAATGACTATAAAAAAGGTTTGAGATGCACTGGAGGCCAAATATCTCATGGCGGATACAATAAGTATGAAATTTTTAGCTATTAAAAATTTTAATTATAAAATGACTGATGATAGGCCAACAGTAGTCAGTTCAATGATATTATGCATATCTTAAGCCAATCCCACCATAACATAAATATAGATGAAGTGATAAAGATCTCATCCATAATAGAAAAACTTCTCACTTCTTGGAAATATCAAAGGAAAATCCTTAAATACAAGAAGAGGGAATGGATCTAGGTAATCTGTCACAATACTTGAAAGTGAAAGAACAACTTAGACCAAAAGAAACGCTAAACCAACAACATTTTCTTCTAAGATCCATGTAGTATAGGTGAGAAATATATTAACCAAAAGAGGAAATTTTATAATAAAAAAATGCTAAGAATAAAACAGTCGAGAAAGTAAATGAGTGCTACAATTATTGAAACCGCGATCATTATAAAAGAGATTATCGTTTCTATAGAAAGAGACCACAGTCAAAAAAAGGAAATTTTATGCATGTAATATTTAGAATCAACATGATTGAAGGAATGGATTCTTGATGGATAAACTTTGGTGCTACTAAGCATATATGCAATGATTAGAGTATATTCAAGAAACATAAAATTTCAAGGATGAAAATTATCTCTATTGGAAACTCAGAGAGATAATAATATTTCAGTTCATGTCTATGAAGATTCAGGAATTTCGATGTGAGAAAGAACCTCATTTCCAGTAGTTTGTTTAATAAGTTTGGCTTCAAATAGGTCTTTGGGTCAGATAAATTCATATTGACCAAAGTTGGATGTTTGTTGGAAAAGGTTACATGTGCGATGGAATGTTCGAAATTATATTAATAAAAAGATTGATTATGCTCATGTTGTTAAATCATCTTTTTTATGTCATAGTAGATTAAGACATGTTAATACTTGGGGTATGGATAATATGACTTCATTAATCATGATCCCTAACTATGATACCAATCTAAAGATGAGTGTATGATATGCTCTTTAACCAAAATAACTGAAATTGTTTTCATTAAAGTCTATTACTACAACTAATCTACAACAAATGATTCAAAGTGATGTTTGTGATAGGAATAATACTCCTACTAATGGAGGAAAGTGATATTTTGCCACATTTATAGATGACCATTCAAAATTTTGTTGTGTTTATTCAATGCATGCTAAGGATGAGTTCATTACCTATAAATTGGAGGAAAAAACCAACATAATGCTAAATGTAAGACCTTTAGATCTGATGGGAGAGGTGGATACCATTTCCCAGCATATTGTTTATAGGAATTATATACGAGAAATCTATATCTTATTTTCCATAGCAATGTGGAGCAGTAGAAAGTAAAAATAGGATCCTTACTGAAATGGTAAATGCTATGTTATGTAATTTTGGTCTTAACACTATTTGCCGAGGTAAGACATTGCTACTACATGTTATATCTTAAACATGATAAATCTTTACAAAACCCTATATGAACTTTGGAAGAAACACAAACCGAATCTTAATTAAATATTCTGTTTGGGTTTATGCATCCATTGTTCGATTGTTTAGCCCAAAAATTAGGAAATTAGGATAAAAGGACATTAAGTGTACTTTCTTAGGTAACACTCAACACAAAACATGTTATAGGTTTCTAGAAATATAGCCTAATAATTCGATTGAGGTAAATACAATAATAGAAGCTAGAGATGTAGTGTTACATGAAAGCAAATTCACGTCTATTTCACTCAATCCGTCTATTGGTGAAAGGGTTGAGATTAATACACCTATTCGTGAAATTTCAAAGATTATTAAAGCGATACTTTAATTTGAGAACACTTAAGAAAAATAATGATGAAACTAGTGAAACTCTTTGAAGAAATAAATAAGATTTAAAAGTCATTCAGGCTAGATTTTATTAACGAAAATTAGGCTCAAGGGTGCATCATTTCAACATGATAATTTCTAAGGAAAACACCTCTAAAAAATTAGTTTTGAGGATAATTTACAAGAAAGAGATAAATCAATTTATCATTTTCAGTTATACAAGAATAGTAAAATGGTAAACTGAATTTATCATTATTCGTTTACAACTAAAAATGGATAAATTGATTTATCTTTTTCCTACAAATTGTCCTTAAAATTAATTTTTCCAAGGTGCTATCCTTAAATCTTATTACTCTGAATTAACAAGCACTTTAAGTGAAAATCCCCAATTTATTATACATTATTAAATATCAAGCCATGATACCCATAACCTTATACTTTGATCCTTTAGCATACACTGAGGCTATGAAGTCTCAGGATTCATCAATTTGGCAAGAAGCCATAGATGATGGAATAGATTCTATTATGGGAAATCAAACTTAGAAACAAGTAAACTTTCCTCATGTTTCTAAAGTAATAGGGTGTAAGTGGACATCTAAGAAGAAACTAAAGGCTCATGGCTTGGTAGCTAATTTTAAGGATATTATCAGCTAATGGATTTATCCAAAAGGAAGAAATAGATTCTTTTGATATCTATGCACCTATAGCTAGACTTTCAACTATTAGGAAATCAATTTCATTAAAATTTATATTTAAATTTGATTTGTCAACACTGCAGTCTGGAATGTAGAAGTTGGTGAAGAGATATATATATATTTCTCAATCAGAAGGTTTTGTGATGCACGCATAAGAATGTAAAGTATGAAACTTGTTAAATCACTTTACTATCTTAAACAAGCACCAAAACAATATCATAAGAAATTTGATATGACCATAATATCAAATGGTTTAAGAATTTGCAAATTAGACAAGTGTCTGTAACTAATTATATGTAGGTAAACATGTAATTATATGCTTTTATGTAAAGGATATGTTAATATTTGGGTCAAATACTTCGAGTATTGAAGAAACCAAAATGTGTTTATCTTCGTGTTTTGACATAAAGGATATGGTTGAAGCCAAATTGTTTCTAAAAATAAGGATCATAAAAAGAATAGAAGGGTTGACCATTTTCCAACGCGTGTGTCGACTCATGGGTCGACCTAGCTTGGGTCGGGTCGACCCAACCCATATATTATTCTTATTATTCTTATTATTCTTATTCTTATTTTTTATTTTCTTTCCTGTTTTTAAGCTTAATGGTTGTGTAGCATAGTACTACACAACCGATTGTATAATACATTATAAAAGTAGTAGTAAAGCCAGTTGACATGCCCAACTAGTGGCTAGCATCACATCTAAACAAGGACAGCAATAAGTTTGTACAGGGGTCTTACATATCATATAAACTAACACAAGAAAAGCTAACATATGTTAACTAGACACGAACACCAAGCATAAGAAATAACAGATCAAGCGTGGTCATTAATACTGCTTCCTATTGATTCAGCTGGACTATGTGCTTGCGGAAGAGCAAGCCTGAACGAAGCTTGCCGAGATGGACCTGTCCAAGAAAGAAAAATATAAGAATAACCCCTGCAAATCCCTTAGAAGTGTTTCATATGTATATTAAAAACTGAAACATTTCTCTCTTTCCAGATGCACCAACAATAAATAGCGAGAAACGAATCTAGTTTATAATTAATATAACCATACTGCCAATGACCAAAGACAGAAACAATCTCAGGAATGAAGCCCAGCAGATGGATGCTAGAAGCAGCCCAAATTGGATAAAAAAACGTCACAGTCGAAGAAAAGTGGATGAGTAGTTTCTACCTGTATGGAGCAAAGGGCGCAGTTAGGGCTTGTGACTAAGTTGTGACGAAATAATCTCACTCTAGTGTTAATCCTATCATGAATAAGGCACCATTGAAAGAAAAAGATATGAGGTGGGAAATGACACTTCCAAAGCCTGGCAAAGGAGAAGGTGCGACCAATATAATTGAGATAGTGGTAGACTAATGCAACCAAAAAGCCTCTATTTGGAGCCAAAGCCCAAATGTACCAGTCAAGAAGATTGGTATGCTAAGAATTAAAAAGGAGATCAGAAGTTGCTAAAAGGTCTAGAAAAACAGGTATGTCAAAGAGGGCAGGAGGAAAAAGCTAGATGGGCAAAGGCCTATAAGAGTACCAACAGTGAGTCCCAGTTGAGAAAAGAAAGGAAAAAGGTCGGGTAAGATATGGGATAAGGGAAACTAGCCATGCCAAATATCAAGCCAAAAAAGACAATTAGCCCTATTACCTAATTTAACATGCAACAGGTTTTTAATGCGAGGTAAGGAAAGAAGAACACCAGGCCAGAAAGGAGAGGCCCTTGCATCAGGAGGAAAGTGGAGAGCAAGACGAGGATTTAAAGAATGATGTAGAGTCCAAGTTTTACAAATGAAGTTTCCATGGGAAACTAGGCGCCATAACCACTTAGAAAGCAATGCAAGGCTAAAAGTGGATAAGTATATAATTCCCAAACCTCCCTGATTGCGATGGAAAGGCTCGAAATGAGTTCAAAGACATAAATAAGTACTTTGAGACAGTGGATATGAATAGGATATGGTGATAAAAAAATGATAGAATGAGAGGACCAACATGAGATGTGTTTCCCAACATAATGGTAGAGCTTTTACTGAAGTTGATTGAGAATGTCCTCTTGATCATTGAAAGGTTGATTATTATGTATGATTTTAGCGATAAAAGCTGATCTACGGCGACCATTAGCTAAACGATGAAAGCATGATGTATTCTTATCACCTTCTTCAATCCACTTAGCTTTCGATCATTGCTTCCAACCAATTTTGTAACAACCTGTATTTTTAATAACCTGTTAAGATATAAATTGAGGCATAATTTAATTTAAAAATCTGAATCAAGGGGAAACGGGCTGTGCCATTGCGTTCATCTCGGAAAAATACGCGAAATAGAGTCCGAGTTTTCGAAAATCGGAGTCCGTATGACCCAGTTAAGGCCCGTTGAAGTTTTTAGAAATTTCCATATTAAAAACAGATTTAAATTTTAAGTTAAAAACAAGGGTTAGGGCACAACTGGCGTCAGGCGGAAAAACTCCCGCCAAGACCCCCAAGTCGACAGGCATGTCGACAGGGGTCTAAGGGTGTCGACTGCCCTGTCGACAGCCCTGTCGACACGGGGTGGCCGGGCAGTTTTGCCTGGCGCACCATTTCTGATCTGGGCTTGGTTGTGTGGCTTGGTTCTGGAGAATTCCGAAATCTGATGGACCTAATTCAACTAAGGGTTAGTCCTAAGGCTAATATCACTCTAATCTTCTATAAATATGACCCTAATCCTACCCTAAAACCCCATTATTCATTCTAGCAACCAAACTATGTCAAATTGATTTCTCAAATGGCCTCCACTTAAAAACCCTAGCCTCCACCCTCTTCATAAATCATTCCTATGAAGATTATGATGTTCATACAAGCATTTCTAAGTTGTATGAATGATCATTAGCTTGCATACATCATCAAGTTGCAAGTTTTATTTGCTAAGCTAGAGTTTTTGGGATTTTTGTTAAGGGTGTTTCTTATTGGAGCTTTGTTTTGGGTTTTTATGCTTGCATAAAGGGCTTCTCAATCTTTACTTGTAGATTTGTGTCTTCATAATATTTGTAAGCCCTCTTACCTTCATTTTAGAAATTCTAAAGTTAATATGTGATGAAAGTTGGGATTTATGCATGTTTAATAAGTTATGCATGCTTATGCGTGTTCACTATGCCATGTTACACATGTTTAATAAGTTATGCATGCTTATGCGAGTTCACTATGCCATGTTACACATGTTTAATAAGCTATGCATGCTTATGCGAGTTCACTATGCCATGTTACACATGTTTAATAAGTTATGCATGCTTATGCGAGTTCACTATGCCATGTTACACATGTTTAATAAGTTATGCATGCTTATGCGAGTTCACTATGCCATGTTACACATGTTTAATAAGTTATGCATGCTTATGCGAGTTCACTATGCCATGTTACACATGTTTGATAAGTTATGCATGTTTATGCAAGTTCACTATGCCATGATTTGCAAGTTTAACAAGTTATGCATGTTTATGCAAGTTCACTATGCTAAGTTATGCAAGTCCAACATGTTATGCATGTTTATTATGATATGTAAGATTCATCATGTATGTTGTGCCAAGTTCCCTCTTTCTATCCTTTATGCGTTATGACGAATATGTAAGCGATAGAATGACGTTGGGGGGGGGGGGGGTTTGGGTAAAACTTAAAATACATGAAAATATAAGATTGGGAATTTACCTATTAAGTTAGGTCTACCCCTTGGGAATTTAACTTTTAAGTTAGGTCTACCCAAGTATTTGTTAAACTTGTAATTATGTTTTGAAAATAAAGTGGACATGACACTTAGAAAACATAAGTGTGGCCAACTCGAGGTTGGGTTGAGTTTGTAGCGTAATTCTACCCGGAACCTACCGGCTTAACTAGTGGCTACAAACAATAGGATCCAATGTGAGAAGTTGGTCATGTGGTGCCAAGACCCGAGGTTAGACCAAGTTGTGGTGTAAATCTACCCGGAACCCACCGGCTTAACTAGGTAACCGCAACAAAGTCTAATGTGAGAGGTTAAGGCACAATTAAATTAATTAATGCCTCATGATTAGGGTTAAGTCATGGCCCACTAATACTTAACCAATTTTTGGGATACGAGGGATTAAATGGGGTTAAGTGGTGAACTGTTGGTTACACTTAACTAATTTAATCCATGATTAGTGAGGGGTTAAACCACACTTAACCCTCTTAGAAAACCCTAGCAACGTGGTCTGTTCCAGCAGTAATCCCAGTTTGGTATCATTCACAACCCTAGAGGCTAGGCTAGGGCGGGGCACGATTACTGGACTGATGTAAGCGACCAAAGCGACGGCTGATTGGTACAGCGGTGCGGGTCCAGGCGGGCTACGGACGTGCACGTAGTCCGGTGTTGGACAAACTCGAGGCACGGGTACCAGTAGGTTTAGACTGTGCATTATTGCTTAGGTGTCTGGGGTTGACACCCGAGGGCTTGATACACCCGAAGGTGGACCCAGCACAGTCTGACTACAACCATATGTGGGCCGTATGGACACCAACACTTGACGTGTTAGGTTTATAGGGAGTCGATCGACTAGACCGTTGGGCTGGACCTTGTATTAAGGTCACCTCATGTTATTGGGCCAAAGTTTGGGCTGAGGGATCAATACCTGTTATGTTAGTTTGCTAGTACACTGTGGTGCAAAGCTTAATCTTCTTTATGTGATGACACCTTTATCTATTGCCAGTATGTTCATCTCAGTTTCCATCATGATGCTAACTTTATTAGTTTATAGACTGATCGTAGTAGGGCTTACCAGTCTTTTTGACTGACCTGTTTTCTTTCGCTTCTTTTCTTCCGTTTCTCCCCCCCCCAGGTTCTCAAGGAGGGAATAGTGGTGCTTAGCTTGGATCGCTTGCTTGTTTGCTGGATAGCTCATGTATGTCTGGACATTGAGCTCGCTATGGTTTATCATCTTTATTTTGGGGATAGCACTATGTATTTCAGTATTTCTGTTTATGATGTACTAGACATGTTTATTTTGGCAGTTGACTTTATAATGTACTAGACTTGTTTTGAGATGGTTTGAGATATTCCGCTGTTTTATTCTCACTTACTCTGTTTTACATATATATTTATGTTCTTGTTCTGCCTTGATATATCATTATGCATGCTTACCCAGTTCTAACGCCCCCCAGAAGCTAGTGCCCCCGAAAGAGTGACCCTAGCGGAGGTGGGGAGTTACAAATTTGGTATCAGAGCATATGGTTTACAAGAAAGAACAAAAAGTTTTTAAAAGACTTTTGAAAAACTATTTTCAAAACAAGTATAAAGTATTTTCCAAAGAAAAGTCTAGTATTTTAAAAGGCTATTCCCCAAAAAGCCATTAGCGTTATCCTTCGTTCCCTTGACCTAATCTTATCTTATCTTTCGTTTCAGTATGGCTGAGAATCTTGCCATCCTGGATGGAGTAAACGTACCACTCTGGTATAGGAGACTTCTAGAAGCTAGGGCGGCAGCTGGCCCCGCAAACCCTACTCCCACTCCTCCTCCTGTAGTTGAGAATCCTCCCCCTAATGTCCCTCCTCCGGTGGTTCCTGTTCCTCCTCCTCTAGTTGCTGAGGCTCCTCTTCCTCCTCCTCCCCCTCAGCATCCTCAGGTTGAGTTCACGAAGGTTTGTAAAGACTTCAAGGCGATGGGAGGCAAGAATTTCCTAGGCACGGAATCTTTTGTTGAAGCTAGGAATTGGCTAAAAGACACTGAGGACTTGTTTGCTATCTTTAGGATTGATGACGAGAGGAAGATCTTATTGACAGTGTGGCTTTTGAAGGACGAAGCAGCCTATTGGTGGGAGGTCACCAATGGGACGAGGCCCGTCGAGACTTGGGCCGATTTGAGGGCTAGATTTGTGGCCAAGTTTCTATCTTCTGCTGTGGCGAATTTACAGATGGAGAAGTTCATTGCATTAAAGCAAGGTGATATGTCTGTCAAGGAGTATGTGAACAAGTTTAATCAGCTGGCCCGTTTTGGTTTGGATATGGTGAACACTCCTGAGAAGAAGGCTCTTCGATTTGCTAGAGGGTTGAATGAGCCGCTGCAGGGTTTGGCGATGTCACATATTCCGCATGGGGCTACTTTTGAGAGTTTGGTCGATATGGCTCTACTTCAGGGAGATGGAAAGAAAGAGGTCAAGTCGAGTGATACTCAAGCAAAGAAGACTGATTCTCAGGGTAAAGGCAATCAAGGTGGTCAAAGCAGTCAGGGGAATCAGAGCAAGAACAAGAAGGGGAACAACAACAAAGGCAAGGGAAAGTGCAATTACTGTGGTGTGCCTGGACACTTTGCTAAGGATTGTAGGAAGAAGAAAAGGAAGCTTAGTGGTGGATGTTTTTCCTGTGGTGAGACTGGACACTTCAGCAAGGAATGCCCGAAGAAGAAAGGGCAGGGTCAGACTCAGCGTGCTGGACCTTCAGGAGGGCAAGTTCATGCTCTCAATACCGCTCCAGTTCCCGATCGAGGTAGTGTTTCTGTTGAGAACCTTGTTTATGTTTCCGATCTTCCAGTTCGTACCTTGTTTGATTCTGGTGCATCACATAGCTTTATTTCATCTGATCTTGTTGATAGTTTGCACCTTAGTACTAGCTTAGTGGATGATCCCGTTTGTGTTTCGAATCCCATTGCGGGTTCTGCTCATCTATCTATGATATGTGAGGATCTGAGGATCTCTATACTCAGTGTAGAGTTCTTGTGTAGTGCGTATGTTCTTGGTTTCAGGGGATACGGATTGATTTTGGGCATGGATTGGCTGTCTAGACATGGAGCCATTCTTGATTGTGAGCATAGGGTTGTGAGGCTTGTGACTCGCCTTGGCAACACCTTAGAGATTTCATGCAATCCGAAGGATCCCGTCATGTTGTGCTATCTTGAATCTCTCGACTCGTCAGAGGAAACCCTTCAGTCTGTAAGGGTGGTCCGAGATTATCCAGATGTTTTTGAAGAAGTTAAGGGGTTGCCCCCTAAACGAGAGATTGATTTTTGCATTTATCTGGTGGATAATGCTAAGCCTGTTTCTTTGCCCGTTCGGCACATGGCTCCGCGTGAGAGACGGGAGCTCAGCAAGCAAGTAAAGGAGTTGCTTGAGAAGAACTTCATCAGACGAAGTATATCCGAATGGGGAGCGCCTGTGGTGTTTGCTACTAAGGCAGATGGTTCTCTTCGACTTTGTGTGGACTATAGAGAGTTGAATAAGCTGACTAAGAAGAACAGACACCCATTACCGAGGATTGATGATCTTTTTGACCAGCTTGTTGGTGCTTCTGTTTTCTCTCAGCTTGATCTTGCTACTGGATTTCATCAGCTCAGAGTGGCTGAAGATAGTATAGACAAGACTGCATTCAGAACTCCAGATGGATTCTTTGAATGGCTTGTTATGCCGTTCGGTTTGACGAATGCACCCGCGTATTTCGTGGACTTGATGAGTAGGGTGTTTCGAGAGTTCTTGAACAAGTTTGTCGTGGTCTTTGTGGATGATATTCTGATCTTCTCTAAGGATGAAGAAGAGCACGCGAGGCATCTTGTAGAGGTGATGGATACGCTTAGAGCGCATCAGTTAAAGGCCAAGTTCTCCAAGTGTCACTTTTGGAGAAGGGAAGTTCGGTTCCTTGGGCATATAGTATCTAAGCAAGGCTTGGCGGTGGATCCCGCTAAAGTAGTTGTTGTGCAGGATTGGAAGACTCCAAGGAATGCAACCGAAGTGAGAAGTTTTCTAGGTCTTGCAGGTTTTTACCGGAAGTTCATCAAGGACTTCGCGAAGATATCCGCTCCTCTTACTAAATTGACGAAGAAGAACTTAGTTTTTGCTTGCGATATGGACTGTGAGCTTGCTTTTCGGAGACTCAAGAGAGCCCTTACCTCAGCACCAGTTCTAGCTTTACCCGATGGTGGTAAGATGTTTACCGTGTACACTGATGCTTGTGGCACGGGATTGGGCGTCGTTCTGATGCAAGAAGGCAGAGTTATATGTTTTGGTGGTAGGCAACTTAAGGTGCATGAGAAGAATTATCCCACTCATGATCTAGAGCTGGCAGCGATAGTATATGCACTCAAGGCTTGGCGTAATTATCTTCTGGGAGAGAGATTTGAGCTGTATACTGATCATAAGTCTTTGAAGTATCTCTTTTCGCAGAAGGATCTGAACTTGAGGCAGCAAAGGTGGATGGAATTCTTGGCGTCCTACGATTTTGATATAGCCTATACCCCTAGCAAGGGGAATGTTGTAGCGGATGCGTTGAGTAGAAAAAGGTTGACACTAAGTCCTCTATTTGTTGAGATGAAGAATTTAGAGTTCTTGGCAACCTTTGATTTCTCTTTGGCAGTTGAGTCGATGACCGGTTCTTTAGCATCTCTTGAGCTCAGGCCTACCCTTCTGGATCAAGTTGGGGCTTCGCAGAAGGAAGACCCTCAGATAATTGAGATTATGGATAAGCTGATTCGAGGGGAGACTTCTAGTCACCTTGCTCGATATTCTATAGATGATAAGGGTTGGCTGAGGAGAGACGGAAGGCTTTGTGTTCCGATGGTGGAAGACTTGGTGAGGAAAGTTCTTGAGGAAGCACATCGCTCCAAGTTGACTATACATCCGGGTGGAGATAAGATGTATAAGGATATGAAGCGCATTTTCTTCTGGCCTGGAATGAAGAAGGATGTGGCAGAGTTTGTCTCTAGATGTGCTGTTTGTCAGAGAGTAAAAGCCGAGTCGAAGAAGCCCGGTGGGCTATTGCATCCTCTAGAGGTCCCGCTATGGAAGTGGGAGAGTATTTCTATGGACTTTGTTGACGGATTGCCAAGGTCAAGAAAAGGGAATACAAGCATATGGGTCATTGTGGATAGGCTTACGAAGAGTGCTCATTTCATTCCGGTGAAGAGCAAAAGGACCGCATCTGGACTAGCATCAGTATATCTTCGTGAGATAGTATGACTACATGGAGTCCCTTCTAGCATAGTCAGTGACCGAGACCCCATCTTTACTAGTCAGTTCTGGAACAGTTTGCAGGAAGCTATGGGCACGAGGTTGAACCTGAGTACGGCTTATCACCCACAAACGAACGGTCAGACAGAAAGGGTTAATAGGGTACCTGAGGACTTGTTGAGGCTTTGCATTCTGGATTTTGGTGGTACTTGGGAAGACCATCTTCCTCTTGTGGAATTTGCTTATAATAACAGTTATCAGGCGGGCATTGGGATGGCACCATTTGAGGCTTTATATGGGAGACCGTGCAAGTCACCTACATGTTGGTGGGAGACTACAGATAAGCTTATACTTGGACCTGACATGATTAGAGATACATCCGAGAAGGTCGAGTTGATTAGAAGACGGATGAAGGCGGCCCAAGACAGACAAAAATCTTATGCTGATAGGCGAAGTACTAATTTGGAGTTTGATGTTGGGGATATGGTTTTCGTGAAGGTTTCTCCTTTGTGGAATGTGGTTCGGTTTGGAGCAGTAGGAAAGTTAGCACCAAGGTTTGTTGGACCGTTTCCAGTTGTAGAGAGGATCGGGCAGATGGCCTATAGAGTGGAATTGCCCGAGAAGCTAGCTGGAGTGCATAATGTTTTTCATGTTTCGCATCTCCGGAAGTGTTTGCATAAGTCAGCAGAGGTGGTTGAGCCAAGTGTTCTAGAAGATGTGGAAGTAGAGAAAGAAGCTACCTTGAGGAGAGCTCCGATTCATATCTTGGGGACAGAGATCAAGAAGCTAAGGAATCGTGAGGTCAAGTTGGTGAAGGTTCAATGGGGTGAAGCCGAGGAAGACGCAACTTGGGAAACTGAAGAGAAGATGCGTAGGCTTTATCCATTCCTTTTTGAGGGTACACTCTCAATCTCTTTATCTTTCCATGTCTATCTAGTTTATCTAGTTCATCGTGTCTATCTTATCATGAGAACCTTAGGTAGAATCCTTTGGATGAAACATGTGTTTGAGACATGTTATGTTTGATGGTTGCAAGTGGTTGCAAGTGTTTGCAAGTGGTTACTCGTGGATGCATGATACACATTAGGCACTAGATCGGCTCACACACTCCTCATATTGCATGTGCATGAGTGTTTATGCTTATTCTTGGATGAAATTTGTATGCTATCACATGGATGTTGCATATGGATGTATGATTGAGCACGCATGTAGATATTATACATTATGTTAGGGATTTGCATACATATGGATACATTTCACTAACATATTTTGCATTGATCTTTGCATTAGATAAGTACATATACACACACTTTTGCATATGTTCATACAGCATTTAGAATCTTTTAAGGACAATGGTTGCTCGTGGATGATGTTTTGAGTAGATGGATGTTGGATGGTAGGATATGTTCTTCCTAACTTGAAGATTTCGGGGACGAAATCCTTTAAGGAGGGGAGAATGTAACAACCTGTTAAGATATAAATTGAGGCAGAATTTAATTTAAAATTTTGAATCAAGGGGAAACGGGCTGTGCCATTGCGTTCGTCTCGGAAAAATACGCGAAATAGAGTCCGAGTTTTCGAAAATCGGAGTCCGTATGACCCAGTTAAGGCCCGTTGAAGTTTTCAGAAATTTCCATATTAAAAACAGATTTAAATTTTAAGTTAAAAACAAGGGTTAGGGCACAACTGGCGTCAGGCAGAAAAACTCCCGCCAAGACCCCCAAGTCGACAGGCATGTCGACAGGGGTCTAAGGGTGTCGACAGCCCTGTTGATACGGGGTGGCCTGGCAGTTTTGCCTGGCGCACCATTTCTGATCTGGGCTTGGTTGTGTGGCTTGGTTCTGGAGAATTCCGAAATCTGATGGACCTAATTCAACTAAGGGTTAATCCTAAGGCTAATATCACTCTAATCTTCTATAAATATGACCCTAATCCTACCCTAAAACCCCATTATTAATTCTAGCAACCAAACTATGTCAAATTGATTTCTCAAATGGCCTCCACTTAAAAACCCTAGCCTCCACCCTCTTCATAAATCATTCCTATGAAGATTATGATGTTCATACAAGCATTTCTAAGTTGTATGAATGATCATTAGCTTGCATACATCATCAAGTTGCAAGTTTTATTTGCTAAGCTAGAGTTTTTGGGATTTTTGTTAAGGGTGTTTCTTATTGGAGCTTTGTTTTGGGTTTTTATGCTTGCATAAAGGGCTTCTCAATCTTTACTTGTAGATTTGTGTCTTCATAATATTTGTAAGCCCTCTTACCTTCATTTTAGAAACTCTAAAGTTAATATGTGATGAAAGTTGGGATTTATGCATGTTTAATAAGTTATGCATGCTTATGCGAGTTCACGATGCCATGTTACACATGTTTAATAAGTTATGCATGCTTATGCGAGTTCACTATGCCATGTTACACATGTTTAATAAGCTATGCATGCTTATGCGAGTTCACTATGCCATGTTACACATGTTTAATAAGTTATGCATGCTTATGCGAGTTCACTATGCCATGTTACACATGTTTAATAAGTTATGCATGCTTATGCGAGTTCACTATGCCATGTTACACATGTTTAATAAGTTGTGCATGCTTATGCGAGTTCACTATGCCATGTTACACATGTTTGATAAGTTATGCATGCTTATGCAAGTTCACTATGCCATGATTTGCAAGTTTAACAAGTTATGCATGTTTATGCAAGTTCACTATGCTAAGTTATGCAAGTCCAACATGTTATGCATGTTTATTATGATATGTAAGATTCATCATGTATGTTGTGCCAAGTTCCCTCTTTCTATCCTTTATGCGTTATGACGAATATGTAAGCGATAGAATGACGTTGGGGGGGTTTGGGTAAAACTTAAAATACATGAAAATATAAGATTGGGAATTTACCTATTAAGTTAGGTCTACCCCTTGGGAATTTACTTATTAAGTTAGGTCTACCCAAGTATTTGTTAAACTTGTAATTATGTTTTGAAAATAAAGTGGACATGACACTTAGAAAACATAAGTGTGGCCAACTCGAGGTTGGGTTGAGTTTGTAGCGTAATTCTACCCGGAACCTACCGGCTTAACTAGTGGCTACAAACAATAGGATCCAATGTGAGAAGTTGGTCATGTGGTGCCAAGACCCGAGGTTAGACCAAGTTGTGGTGTAAATCTACCCGGAACCCACCGGCTTAACTAGGTAACCACAACAAAGTCTAATGTGAGAGGTTAAGGCACAATTAAATTAATTAATGCCTCATGATTAGGGTTAAGTCATGGCCCACTAATACTTAACCAATTTTTGGGATACGAGGGATTAAATGGGGTTAAGTGGTGAACTGTTGGTTACACTTAACTAATTTAATCCATGATTAGTGAGGGGTTAAACCACACTTAACCCTCTTAGAAAACCCTAGCAACGTGGTCTGTTCCAGCAGTAATCCCAGTTTGGTATCATTCACAACCCTAGAGGCTAGGCTAGGGCGGGGCACGATTACTGGACTGATGTAAGCGACCAAAGCGATGGCTGAGTGGTACAGCGGTGCGGGTCCAGGCGGGCTACGGACGTGCACGTAGTCCGGTGTTGGACAAACTCGAGGCACGGGTACCAGTAGGTTTAGACTGTGCATTATTGCTTAGGTGTCTGGGGTTGACACCCGAGGGCTTGATACACCCGAAGGTGGAACCAGCATGAAACACCCCACCTCCGTTAGGGTCACTCTCAAAGGGAATGCCCTAATTTTGGTGGAGGTTTATAAGTATAAGTCACAGATATACAAGACAGATATAAGAACACATATTTGTAAACAGCGGAAAATCAACAAACTTTTATTTCATAAAAGCAAATACGTGCTACAACAACATCACCATAATTGTCTTACATCTTTTCCAAAACATAACATAACACTTTCATAATCTGTCTTGATTACATCATTTAAAGAAGCATAAGTAAAACATAGATAAACTGCAAAAGCCCCATAGTGGATTGTCCAAAGCCATAGTTCAAAGCGAAAAAGTCCAAGCAATACATTTCTCTTCTTCAAGCTGGATGTTAAGGCTGGTCAAGCTGCTGTGTTCCCTCCCTGTGGACCTGGGGGGGGGGGGGGGGGGTGGAACGGAAGAAAGAAGACGAAAGAAAAGTAGAGTCAGACATAAAGCCTGAGTAAGTCTAGTACTATTTTGTCTATGAATAAAGAACTGGGTATGATAAGTATAAACAAGAAGTGGGAAAGCACTATAAACTTGGTTAAGTCGTCTAGGGTCGAATATACTATCGTACCCCATGTAAATCTCTGAACCCATATAAACTAGTTTCCAACTGGCACCCCATAATCAGGGTGAAGTGATCCATTATGATGATCGGCTCCTACTCACATAGTTACATGTGTCTTACGGCCCCCGATGTTGTAGTTACCTATGCTGGTCCCACCATGGGGTGTATCAAGTCCCATGGTGGCGGCCCGACACAATCCTAGAATGCACAGGTATGCTACTGGTGTCCAGTGCCTTATTTTTCTGCGCCGGAGTGTGTGCACGCCCGCACCCCGTTAGAACCTACACTGCTACACCACCGCCGTCGATTTGACCTCTTACAATCAGCCCAGTAATCGTGCCCCACCCTGCCTAGTTTCAGGGTATCCTGATACACCTTCTAGGGTTACTGCTGAAAAGGGTCCCCCGTTACTAGGTTTTCTATCTCTAGCCAACATGCTAAGTTGGTTAAGTGTTTTCTAACCTAACCCCCACCAGTCCGTTTAGTTTAGCATGTTCCATTTTGATTAAGTCTTTAGTTCACTTAATCCTAACAATCCTGACTCAGCCTTAATTGTCTTATTAAGGCCCTGACCTCTCACATTAGACAGGTATTGTTGTGGCTGCCTGTTGCCGGTTGGTTCCGGGCAGTCTTACGCCACAACTCAGTCTAACCTCGGGTCCTTATTGGGCTCCATGTTTAACCTCCCACATTGGATAGGTATTGTTGTGACTACTGGACAGCCGGGCGGTTCCGGGCAGGTTTACATCACAACTCAATCCAACCTCGGGTTAAACACATCGTATGTTCTACATTTACATATTTTGTCTTTCTTCTATATTTTCTTATATGTAAATATTTGCGGCCCATTATTAAGTTAATGGTGTAAAGGTTACACCAATCATGGGCCCAACCCATACTTGAACTTGGGCCCTTCTATTTTATATTTTCATTCATTAGTAATTTTAACCCAACGTTATTTTCCCCCGTTTAACACGTCCGTTAATTATATATATGTTGGGCTTAGCCTTTTAAAGCCCAACTTAGCCATGCGAAAAGGGGAGGCTTAAAGCGTGATTACATACACCAAAAAGGGGAAGGTGAGCGTATGAACCTGCAATATGACGTTGGGAATACAAAATAGAAACTGGTGTACTTGCATAGTGGTGACATATACTTTGGTCATAAAGCATAGGTGACATGAATCAAAACATGTAGACTTGTAGTTGAGATAAGAATCTAAATTGGATATCGTTATTGACACATAGTCATAATTACAACATGAACCTATATTTTTATTTAGGCATAATGTCAAGCATAAGCATGGCATAAATATTTCTAACATGAAATCATGATTCTTACTTTAGTCATGTAAACTTGCAAAAAGGGATTTTGAATCTAACCTAGCTATGTACCACATATGTCATCATATGATTCTTGTAAACAATATAGGCTTAATTATGCAAAATATCAACCATAGCCTAGTCATATTCATAAGTTTGCAAATAGGTTTTCTAGTACAAAAGCGTGACTTAATACATAGATCATGGTGCCAAAATTTCAACATAGTTTCATATGAACTATAACAACCAAACTTGTTCCAATTACTTACAAAATGATTTATGCACAAAAATATACATCATGATGGCATAGTAGCAAAACCCCAAACTTGCATGAATTTCAATTAATCAACTACATACATGTAGCTCCAACATGGATTATATAATTTGCGAATATTCCAAACGTATACTTGCATAGAACTACCGCATGTAGTTCTTTATAATGAATAACATAATTCCCAAATCGATAAGAATCATAGTAACGCACAAATTATGAATTATTTATCACCACAATCAAGTATACAAACCAACACAGTTATTTGTTCATACCAAAGTAATACTCTACTTACAATGGTGAGGCGAATTCTCAAATTTAGGGATTTGAAGATGCGGTTTGATTTGATTGAGTTGCTTTATGCCTTAGAATTTGCCTCCTAATCCTCTCTCTCCAATTGGCGGCTACTCTTAGTCGTTCCTCAGCAACATGGCGGCTTTGTTCTTATTTTTGAATGAATAGATTAGGGTTAGTCTAGGGTTGTTTATATAGAGGTTATAAACTGATTAGGACCATTGATGTTGCTTGGATTGATCGTAGCCATTCATTCGCAAGAGAGACCAATTAGAGCCTGCCACCTAGCCCTAATGACAAAGCAAGCTTCTGAAAATTGGCCAAACACAGACCTGGCCAGCCAGGGCTAGACCAGACCTGGCTAGTAGGTCATTTTTGACCTGGGCGCACTTGGCAGGTGCGCCAGGTCAAAAATGTACTGGCGCACTTCACAGGTGCGCCAGTTCATTTTTGTTCTGGCGCGCTTCCCAAGTGCGCCAGTGCATTCTGACCCTTCTCCGGTTTTTCGCCCAACTTCGTTCGTCCATAACTTCTTCATACGATATCCGTTTTTCGAAAACTCGGACTCTATTTCGCGTATTTTTCCGAGACGAACGCAATGGCGTATCCCGTTTCCCTTAGTTCTTTGATTTCAAATTAATTATACTTTTATTTGTTAATTTCACAGTTATAGAATTTGCGGGGTGTTACATTCTCCCCCACTTAAAAGGATTTCGTCCCCGAAATCTTCAAGTTAAGAAGAATGCGTCCTACCATCCAATCATCCATCTACTCAACCATCAAACACGAGCATCCATTGTCCTTAAAAGACTTCTAATGCTTCATGATCATATGCGAAGTGTGTGTATACATGAACTTATCTAATGCAAAATCAGGCGGTCTACTGATTCAGTTGACCTCCTTAATGCGAATTATGTAAGTGCCATGAATCCATTATGTATGCAAATTTTCCTATTCTTGATTCTACATGAGTGCACAATCATTCAATACAAATGCAACATCCACATGACAACACATTAAAGTTCAACCATATACGAATGCAAACATATATGCATATGCAATATGAAGTGACTGAGCCGATCTAAAACCTAGATTGTGTGTGTATATGCAACCACGAGCAACCACTAGCAATCACTTGCAACCACTTGCAACCATCATACATAACATGTTTCAACTACATGTTTCCATCCAAAAAGATTCTACCTAAAAGATACGGTCGAGGAAATATACCCTAAAAAGATAGATAAAAGCGCAACTTAAGGAAAAAGAAAGATCAAGGATGTACCCTCGAACAGAAAAGGGTAGGCAGTGCGTATTCTAGCTTCAGTTTCCCAAGTCGCGTCTCCCTCGGCGTCGCTCCACTGAACTTTGACGAGCTTGACTTCGCGGTTGCGTAGCTTCTTCACTTCCGTTCCTAATATGCGGGTTGGAACTTTTCTTATGGTTGCTTCGCGTTCCACTTCAGCCTCTTCGAGGATATTTGGCTCTACCACTTCAGCAGACTCATGTAGACATTTTCGGAGATGTGAAACGTGAAAAACGTTGTGGACTCCGGCCAACTTCTCGGGTAGCTCTAATCTATAGGCCATTTTCCCAATTTTCTCGATGATAGGGAATGGCCCTACGAACCTTGGTGCTAGCTTTCCTGTGGTTCCAAAACGAACAACGTTTCTTAGTGGTGATACCTTGAGAAAAACTCTGTCTCCAACCTCAAATTCAAGGTCGGTCCTTCTCTTGTCGGCATAGGACTTCTGTCTGTCTTGGGCCGTCTTCATCCTTCTTCGTATTAAGTCTACTTTCTCTGAAGTCTCTCGGATCATATCTGGTCCTAGTATGAGCTTATCAGTAGACTCCCACCAACAAGTGGGCGATCGGCACGGTCTTCCATATAAATCTTCGAAGGGCGCCATTCCGATGGTTGCTTGATAGCTGTTGTTGTAGGCAAATTCCACCAAAGGAAGGTGGTCTTCCCATGTCCCTCCGAAGTCAAGGACGCATAGTCTTAAAAGGTCTTCCAAAACTCTGTTCACTCTCTCTGTTTGGCCGTCGGTTTGGGGATGATAGGCTGTGCTTAAGCATAATTGCGTTCCTACTGCTTCTTGCAGACTCCGCCAAAACTCACTGGTGAAGATGGGGTCTCGGTCACTAACAATGCTAGATGGTATTCCATGGAGTCGAACGATTTCCTTGAGGTAAAGTGATGCTAGGGATGAGGCAGTTCTTTTACTTTTGACAGGTAAAAAGTGGGCGCTTTTAGTAAGCCTATCCACTATTACCCAAATGCTAGTGTTGCCTCTCCTAGACCTAGGCAGCCCATCGATGAAGTCCATTGAGATGCTATCCCACTTCCACTGCGGGACCTCTAGAGGATGTAGTAGTCCGCCAGGCTTTTTCTGTTCCGCTTTAACCTGTTGGCACACCATACACTTAGAAACGAACTCTGCCACGTCCTTTTTCATGCCGTTCCAGAAGAAAGTCCTTTTTATGTCTTTGTACATTTTATCTCCGCCTGGGTGTATCGTCATCTTGGAGTGATGTGCTTCCTCGAGAACCTTCTTTATTAAATCTTTTGTCTGTGGGACGCATAGTCTTCCGTCTCGCCTTAGCAAACCCTTATCGTCGATGGAGTATCTGTTGAGGTGACTTGAAGTCTCACCCCTAATTAGCCTATCAATTGTCTCCACAAGCTGAGGGTCTTCGCGTTGTGCTGTCCCTACTGAATCCACTAAAGTTGGGCGCACTTCGAGAGATGCTAACAAACCTGGTACGAAATCGGAGGAGGGCCTAAAGTCGAAGCTGGCTATAAACTCTAGGCTTTGTCTTTCAACAAACAACGGGCTTAGGGTCAATTTCTTTCGGCTCAACGCGTCGGCCACTACGTTGCCTTTGCCCGGAGTGTAGGAGATTTCGAAATCGTACGAGGCAAGAAACTCCATCCATCTTTGTTGCCTCAAGTTAAGATCTTTCTGCGAGAAAAGATATTTCAACGATTTATGGTCAGTGTAAAGTTCGAACTTCTCACCTAGGAGATAGTGTCGCCAAGACTTGAGTGCAAAGACAATGGCGGCTAACTCAAGATCGTGGGTTGGGTAGTTCTTTTCGTGCACCTTCAACTGCCTTCCGCCATAAGCTACTACCCTTCCTTCTTGCATTAAGACGGCGCCTAGCCCTGTCCCACATGCATCCGTATAAACAGTGAACATCTTGCTCCCATCTGGCAGCATCAAAACTGGGGCTGTTGTGAGAGCCCTTTTCAGTCGTTGGAAAGCAAACTCGCAATCCAAGTCCCAATTGAACACTAGATTCTTCTTGGTCAATTTCGTGAGCGGAGCTGAGATTTTCGCAAAATCCCTTATGAATTTTCGATAGAAACCCGCTAGTCCTAGAAAGCTTCGGACCTCAGTTGCATTCCTTGGTGTCTTCCAATCCTGTACCGCCACTACCTTAGCAGGGTCCACTGCTAACCCTTGTTTGGATACTATGTGCCCAAGGAACCTCACCTCTTCTCTCCAAAAGTGGCATTTGGAGAATTTGGCTTTTAGTTGATGGACTCGCAAAGTTTCCATGATTGCCCTTAAGTGCTGAGCATGTTCCTCTTCACTCTTTGAGAAGATAAGGATATCATCTACGAAGACCACTACGAATTTGTTGAGGAAATCTCTAAATACCCTACTCATCAGGTCCACGAAGTAAGCAGGTGCATTTGTCAAGCCGAAAGGCATGACAAGCCATTCAAAGAAGCCGTCTGGGGTTCTAAACGCCGTTTTATCGATGCTATCTTCAGCCACCCTTAGCTGATGAAAACCGGTTGCTAAATCGAGTTGGGAGAAAACAGACGCTCCTACAAGCTGGTCAAATAAATCGTCAATTCTAGGGAGAGGGTGCCTATTCTTTTTCGTTAGCTTGTTGAGCTCCCTATAGTCAACACATAGACGGAGTGAACCATCCGCCTTTGTAGCGAACACCGCTGGAGCGCCCCATTCTGAAATGCTTCTCCTAATGAACCCCTTTTCTAGAAGCTCTTTAATCTGTTTACTGAGCTCTTTCCTTTCTCGTGGAGCCATGTGTCTAACGGGCAACGCAACGGGCTTTGCATTATCTACAAGATATATGCGGAAGTCTATTTCCCGCTTCGGAGGCAAGCCCTTCACCTCTTCGAAGACATCCGGATATTCCCGGACCACTCTAACTGATTGCAAATTTTCAACAGAGGCATCTAGCGATTCAAGATAACTAAGCATAACCGCATACGAGGGATTACAAGAAATTTCCAAAGTATTACCGAGCTGGGTTAGGAGCCTAACAACCCTTTTCTCACAATCAAGGATGGCCCCATTACTGGATAGCCAATCCATACCCAAAATCAAACCATAACCCGAAAAGCCCAAAACAAAGGCACTACATTGAAATTCTACACTTAGAATAGAAATTTTCAATCCCAAACAGATCATAGACAAATGAGCTGGGCCCCCAATTGGGTTTGAAACAATTAAGGGGTCCTCTACCACACTAGTTTTTAGGTGCAGAGATTCTTCTAGAGCAGACGAGATAAAGGAGTGTGATGCACCAGAATCAAAAAAAGTGCGAACGGGGTGATCATAAAGATAAACTACACTTTCTACAGAAGTATTTATACCACGCTGTTGCAGAGGTGGCGCTTCCAGCACATGAACTTGTGCCCCTGGGGTGGATTCAGCCCTCTGCCCCTGTCCTCGTTTCTTTGGGCAATCCTTAGCCCTGTGGCCCGTCTCACCGCAAGAAAAGCACCCACCATTCTCCTTGGCCTTCTTTTTCCGGCAGTCCTTTACTAAATGCCTCACTTTGCCACAGAAATTACACTTCCTCTTCTCTTTGTTGCCCTTTCCGCCCTTCTTAAAGTCTGTCTTCTTAGGCTGCAAACCCTCTTTCTTCCCTTGAGAGCTTTCTGCCTTTGTCTCCTTCTTGCCCTTATCCTCTTCATTCAGCAATGCCATTTGCACCAATCTTTCATACGTGGCTCCCATGGGTATATGGGTCATGGCCAAACTGTGTAATGGCTCATTCAACCCTTTGACGAAACGGAGAGCCTTCTTGTGCGGGGTGTTGACTAGGTCAAGCCCAAACCTAGCCAGCTCATCGAACTGATTCACATACTCTCTGACTGTCTTGTCCCCTTGCTTAAGAAATAAGAATTTTTCCAACTGCAAACTCCTTTCCGCATCTGAGAGAAATTTAGTCTCAAACCTTGCCCTAAAGTCCTCCCATGTCCCCACTGGTCTTTCAGCATTAGTGACTTCCCACCAGTAGGAAGCCTCGCCCTTCAATAGCCATACTGCCAATTGTACTTTTTGTCTATCCTCTACCTCAAAGATGATGAATAGGTCCTCCGTTTCTTTCAGTAAATTTCTAGCTGCCACGAAGGACTCAGTTCCATGGAAATCCCTTCCTCCCATAGCTTTAAAATCCTTACATATCTTAGCAAAAGTGTTTCCCCTAGGAGGAGGTGGAGGAAAAGGTGCTGCTGCAGCTGGATGATTTCCTGCAGCTGGGGGAGGAGGAACGGTAGGACCTGGCTGAGTGGCTCTTGCTTCTAAGAACCATCTAAACCAACCAGGTATTGGCACCCCTTCTGGCAAGTTAAGATCTTCGGACATGCTGAAACAAAAAGGATAGATTCAAAACGAAGGATAAGAGATAGTACCTATGGCTTTGGGCAGTGGACTTTGCCTTTTAAAATAAAATAATATTTTTCTTTTAAAAATGCTTCTTTAAATTTCCTTTTTGAAAATAATTTTTTCAAAACTTTTTATCTTATCTGGTAAACCTATGCTCTGATACCAAGTGAAACACCCCACCTCCGTTAGGGTCACTCTCAAAGGGAATGACCTAATTTTGGTGGAGGTTTATAAGTATAAGTCACAGATATACAAGACAGATATAAGAACACATATTTGTAAACAGCGGAAAATCAACAAACTTTTATTTCATAAAAGCAAATACGTGCTACAACAACATCACCATAATTGTCTTACATCTTTTCCAAAACATAACATAACACTTTCATAATCTGTCTTGATTACATCATTTAAAGAAGCATAAGTAAAACATAGATAAACTGCAAAAGCCCCATAGTGGATTGTCCAAAGCCATAGTTCAAAGCGAAAAAGTCCAAGCAATACATTTCTCTTCTTCAAGCTGGATGTTAAGGCTGGTCAAGCTGCTGTGTTCCCTCCCTGTGGACCTGGGGGGGGGGGGGGAAACGGAAGAAAGAAGACGAAAGAAAAGTAGAGTCATACATAAAGCCTGAGTAAGTCTACTACTATTTTGTCTATGAATAAAGAACTGGGTATGATAAGTATAAACAAGAAGTGGGAAAGCACTATAAACTTGGTTAAGTTGTCTAGGGTCGAATATACTATCGTACCCCATGTAAATCTCTGAACCCATATAAACTAGTTTCCAACTGGCACCCCATAATCAGGGTGAAGTGATCCATTATGATGATCGGCTCCTACTCGCATAGTTACATGTGTCTTACGGCCCCCGATGTTGTAGTTACCTATGCTGGTCCCACCATGGGGTGTATCAAGTCCCATGGTGGCGGCCCGACACAATCCTAGAATGCACAGGTATGCTACTGGTGTCCAGTGCCTTAGTTTTCTGCGCCGGAGTGTGTGCACGCCCGCACCCCGTTAGAACCTACACTGCTACACCACCGCCGCCGATTTGACCTCTTACAATCAGCCCAGTAATCGTGCCCCACCCTGCCTAGTTTCAGGGTATCCTGATACACCTTCTAGGGTTACTGCTGAAAAGGGTCCCCCGTTACTAGGTTTTCTATCTCTAGCCAACATGCTAAGTTGGTTAAGTGTTTTCTAACCTAACCCCCACCAGTCCGTTTAGTTTAGCATGTTCCATTTTGATTAAGTCTTTAGTTCACTTAATCCTAACAATCCTGACTCAGCCTTAATTGTCTTATTAAGGCCCTGACCTCTCACATTAGACAGGTATTGTTGTGGCTGCCTGTTGCCGGTTGGTTCCGGGCAGTCTTACGCCACAACTCAGTCTAACCTCGGGTCCTTATTGGGCTCCATGTTTAACCTCCCACATTGGATATGTATTGTTGTGACTACTGGACAGCCGGGCGGTTCCGGGCAGGTTTACATCACAACTCAATCCAACCTCGGGTTAAACACATCGTATGTTCTACATTTACATATTTTGTCTTTCTTCTATATTTTCTTATATGTAAATATTTGCGGCCCATTATTAAGTTAATGGTGTAAAGGTTACACCAATCATGGGCCCAACCCATACTTGAACTTGGGCCCTTCTATTTTATATTTTCATTCATTAGTAATTTTAACCCAACGTTATTTTCCCCCGTTTAACACGTCCGTTAATTATATATATGTTGGGCTTAGCCTTTTAAAGCCCAACTTAGCCATGCGAAAAGGGGAGGCTTAAAGCGTGATTACATACACCAAAAAGGGGAAGGTGAGCGTATGAACCTGCAATATGACGTTGGGAATACAAAATAGAAACTGGTGTACTTGCATAGTGGTGACATATACTTTGGTCATAAAGCATAGGTGACATGAATCAAAACATGTAGACTTGTAGTTGAGATAAGAATCTAAATTGGATATCGTTATTGACACATAGTCATAATTACAACATGAACCTATATTTTTATTTAGGCATAATGTCAAGCATAAGCATGGCATAAATATTTCTAACATGAAATCATGATTCTTACTTTAGTCATGTAAACTTGCAAAAAGGGATTTTGAATCTAACCTAGCTATGTACCACATATGTCATCATATGATTCTTGTAAACAATATAGGCTTAATTATGCAAAATATCAACCATAGCCTAGTCATATTCATAAGTTTGCAAATAGGTTTTCTAGTACAAAAGCGTGACTTAATACATAGATCATGGTGCCAAAATTTCAACATAGTTTCATATGAACTATAACAACCAAACTTGTTCCAATTACTTACAAAATGATTTATGCACAAAAATATACATCATGATGGCATAGTAGCAAAACCCCAAACTTGCATGAATTTCAATTAATCAACTACATACATGTAGCTCCAACATGGATTATATAATTTGCGAATATTCCAAACGTATACTTGCATAGAACTACCGCATGTAGTTCTTTATAATGAATAACATAATTCCCAAATCGATAAGAATCATAGTAACGCACAAATTATGAATTATGTATCACCACAATCAAGTATACAAACCAACACAGTTATTTGTTCATACCAAAGTAATACTCTACTTACAATGGTGAGGCGAATTCTCAAATTTAGGGATTTGAAGATGCGGTTTGATTTGATTGAGTTGCTTTATGCCTTAGAATTTGCCTCCTAATCCTCTCTCTCCAATTGGCGGCTACTCTTAGTCGTTCCTCAGCAACATGGCGGCTTTGTTCTTATTTTTGAATGAATAGATTAGGGTTAGTCTAGGGTTGTTTATATAGAGGTTATAAACTGATTAGGACCATTGATGTTGCTTGGATTGATCGTAGCCATTCATTCGCAAGAGAGACCAATTAGAGCCTGCCACCTAGCCCTAATGACAAAGCAAGCTTCTGAAAATCGGCCAAACACAGACCTGGCCAGCCAGGGCTAGACCAGACCTGGCTAGCAGGTCATTTTTGACCTGGGCGCACTTGGCAGGTGCGCCAGGTCAAAAATGTACTGGCGCACTTCACAGGTGCGCCAGTTCATTTTTGTTCTGGCGCACTTCCCAAGTGCGCCAGTGCATTCTGACCCTTCTCCGGTTTTTCGCCCAACTTCGTTCGTCCATAACTTCTTCATACGATATCCGTTTTTCGAAAACTCGGACTCTATTTCGCGTATTTTTCCGAGACGAACGCAATGGCGTATCCCGTTTCCCTTAGTTCTTTGATTTCAAATTAATTATACTTTTATTTGTTAATTTCACAGTTATAGAATTTGCGGGGTGTTACACAACACAGTCTGACTACAACCATATGTGGGCCGTATGGACACCAACACTTGACGTGTTAGGTTTATAGGGAGCCGATCGACTAGACCGTTGAGCTGGACCTTGTATTAAGGTCACCTCATGTTATTGGGCCAAAGTTTGGGCTGAGGGATCAATACCTGTTATGTTAGTTTGCTAGTACACTGTGGTGCAAAGCTTAATCTTCTTTATGTGATGACACCTTTATCTATTGCCAGTATGTTCATCTCAGTTTCCATCATGATGCTAACTTTATTAGTTTATAGACTGATCGTAGTAGGGCTTACCATTCTTTTTGACTGACCTGTTTTCTTTTGCTTCTTTTCTTCCGTTTCTCCCCCCCCCCCAGGTTCTCAGGGAGGGAATAGTGGTGCTTAGCTTGGATCGCTTGCTTGTTTGCTGGATAGCTCATGTATGTCTGGACATTGAGCTCGCTATGGTTTATCATCTTTATTTTGGGGATAGCACTATGTATTTCAGTATTTCTGTTTATGATGTACTAGACATGTTTATTTTGGCAGTTGACTTTATAATGTACTAGACTTGTTTTGAGATGGTTTGAGATATTCCGCTGTTTTATTCTCACTTACTCTGTTTTACATATATATTTATGTTCTTGTTCTGCCTTGATATATCATTATGCATGCTTACCCAGTTCTAACGCCCCCCAGAAGCTAGTGCCCCCGAAAGAGTGACCCTAGCGGAGGTGGGGTGTTACAAATTTCCTCTTGTTTAATCAAACTATCCAATTGTAATGACCCGAAAATCTGGTCCAATTTGAGCTGACCAAATAACACAAGTCCAACCCCAATTACACTAGAAAATCAGAACACTAATATAAAGAAATAGAGGGTGAGGATAGATAAGATAGAGACTTAGAATAGAAGAAGAAGAAGAAGAAGAAGAATACAACATCAGAGTAACACGAACCTCACAGCAGAACGAATAACATATAATATATAACATAACTTGAAATATACATCTGTACTTGAATATACATCATTATCAAAGTAAAACACTTACAACACAGCGGAAATAAACTATAGCTATATGATCTTGAAGCCTCCTGCTCCAGCTCTTTAGGTATATCTGTAAATCCCGACTACTTGACTGCCCGTACAAAATTGGGCACCCAAGAGTTTAGGGAAAACAAAACAAAATAAACTCCGGGTCAGTCATGGGATTAGTATGAGTAAAAAAGTTCGAACAAGTAAACGATATCCCATAGGACCACGCCGTATAACGGAACGGTTTTTTCCCTTATTAGAATCCAATATCAAAAACCTTTTGATATTATAATAATGTCTATCAACCACAATATAATAATCATCTAGCAGAAACGCTTTCATCTCACGTTCTACATATATAGTATACAATCAAAACCGCAAGCACGTATTGGGTAATGGATTTCCAACTATGACAAGGTATGGAACCACCTTTCACTATTGTACCTCTAGAAAGGAATACACTGGGTTCAACAAGAACATCTTGCAACCCGGCCACACATGACCGACCACTCATTTCGCTTGAGTGTATCGAATGTATATCACCAATGGTTGGGATCAACAACTGTTTCCCGAATGCGACAACATCAACAATAGATTTTTAGAAGTAAATGAAACTCTAAATCAGGTGATTATACACCCTACTTCGAAGCGACCGACTTAGCCATGATGCCTGCCCGATTTCTGTCATTTACCGGTTGATGAGGCTTGAGGTTACGCTTCATCATCACATCAGATTCACTTCGAATGTCACATTGTAAAATCCATCAAATCACCGATTGACATCTACAACCATACATTACGTTCATCTAAAAGAAGTTTCCTTCTCCGCTTCCACTCTTGGTACAGTTGAAGAAATCAATGTATGCGACCTTTCTGGAAATACTCTGTCAGACATTCATCCATACAAGTCATCCAGGAATAGGATGAACCGAAGGTACTATTCAGTATATCCATCTTAGGCACTCTTATCTAAGACTTATATAATAGCACTTGCACTTTACTCCGTCTTCAATTATCTTTGGCATATATGATTTGCAACGCTTATGCCAATACAGAGTGATTCTTTGGATAATAATCCAACCGGTCTCTCCATATTAACAACGTTAAAATGGTTAAAACTTCGATAGTCTGTGATTTAACCATCAAAGAAAAACAGGTATGCAAATAACGATATTATTTCCAAATGGAAATTCTATCAATCAATCATCATTTAACGTTTATCTCCTTAGTTCATTTTTCATCTCTTGTTTCCTTATATTCAACATTTCTTATTTTCTAAATTTAGAAAATATATGTTATTACCATTGGAAAACATTTCCATTTCTTGTTTTCTATATCAGAAAACATTTCTGGTTCTTATTTGGAAAACATTTCCAAAACTCCTTCATTGGACTTAGACAGATGTTTAGATAAAACATCGCTATGCCAACTCAAACCACTTCCTTTAATTACTAAATTCACTTAACCACCCTTTACTGCCGAACCTTAACCATTCCATAGTTAACTACGAAGCCAATCAAGTTGGGGTAGAACTACCTCTCAGACCTTAACTAAATAACATTTCTAACTTTGAAATAGGCAAAGTTCACTTTATATTTCTTTAACTAACTTCCTTACTTAACCTTTCTTTTCGAATAACTATATTCGATTAGCTCCTTTTTTGATTAGCTCTATTTGATTAACTCTATTTAATTTACTATTGATTAACTCAACTCGATTCGATTAACTAGGCTCGACTAACTTGGTTCGACCAACACGATTCGACTAACTCCTTTAGATTAACTCACTTCGAATAACTCCTTTGGATTAACTACCTTCGATTAACTCCCTTGGATTTAACTCAGTTCGACTAACTCCTTTGGATTGACTAACTCCCTTGGATTAACTACTTTAACTAACTCGATCAACTTGGTTTTATCAACTCATTTAACTTGGTTTGACTAACTCATTTGACAAACTGGTTTAACTAACTCATTTGACAAATCTGTTTTAACAAGCTCATTTGATTAATTTATTCCCTGAATAAATACTCCCTTTTAATAATTCTATTTATTCTAACCAATAATATTTCCTTTATTATAACTTATCCTTCGATTTTATAATTATTCTCTTTTATAAAAATCCTTTTCCTTTTCTATATAAAATCCATCGATTTTATATAAATAATTCATTTTCAAAATACACTTTGAAAATCCCCTTTCCCACATCCAGTATTTCTTATGGTATTTAACATACCATATAACAACGATAAATATCGTCCAAACACACATAATCAACAACAGATTATATATCACATAATATATCACAATATATGAATCACAGTAAAATAAATGTTGAGGAATCCAGTTGGATTCCTCTAACCTGTATCCCTGCATCCACAGATGTTATACAATATAAAATCAACATCACTTCCAGTTCCATATGATATATTCTGTTAAATAGAATCAATATAGAAATTTAACTAACTAACTAGCAGTTCAATCAAACAGTCAACACACAGTCAATCAGCCAATATTTAACAGTTCTAAAAATACAACATGAAATTTTAAACTCTTCAGAGTTAGTGAGATTTACTCACATTGGCAGTTCATCGTTAAAGAACGATAAACCGTTTATTTGATTTGAATCAAACAACTTATTTCACCATAAATTCAATTGAGCTCCAATCCATTCCCAGCCAGTTCCAATGCGTAGCCACCGACCATACCATCCGAACGCAACTTACGGTTCGTCAATCTGATATCATATGTAGAAGTTATAGTATTCCGAAGTTTATAAATCTATAAATTAAAATTAAACATGTAAATATTCTTCGTTGGGCTTTACCACTTTGACACGGCCCAATACCCGTTGTCACTACCAGGCCCGCCCCTTTATCCTCTTCCCCAAATGAAAACTGCTGCACTTCTCCTCCCGTAACACTTTCACCACAACCACAATCCTATTCCATTAATCCTCCTTCCATGATACTCTAGAAATCAAACTAAAATCATTTAAAATCATCTCATCTCCTGCACTTCCTTCCTATACCAATACAATCGAACTCGCCCATAGTTCCTCCGGTGCGTCTCCGAGTTCTTCCAGAGCTGCTCCTGTCATTGAGCTACGTCTTTTGTGTCGGATTCTCACCAAAATTTCACAATACGAGCTAAATAACTTGCTGAACCCAAATCCGATAATAGAAACTCGAATCAAAGCCTAAAGTCCTTGAAATGATGAACCCTAGAACCCATCCATTCGCTGCTTGTATTTCCATCGAACAGAATCATGATTGAACCCATCAAAACCAGCCTCATGTTGAACACAATGCTTCCTACAGCTCATCTATATATATAACTAAATTTTCTGATTTAGTTTTGAATTTCTTTTTGATTTTAGAGGAAGAATTTTCCCTTGCGTTTTTATTTCTTTGTGGCGGCTGATAAGGAGAATAAATATTGGGATTGTGAGGCTGAAAAGGATGTAGTGTGGCCGTTTTTATGTTCACCAATAATTAGGGTATTTTATCTTTGTTTATTTTATTCCTTTTATATAGTATACTTGTCTTCTAAAAATCCGTATCGTTACATACGATATCTAAAAATCACCAAACTGGACATACTACTAGAGTTTGACATTACAGACCCAACGAAACTGGTTTCGTCGAATTCCGACTCCGGTTGCTTGCGTATTTTTAACCGTCGAAATACTGACTGTTTCTCACTCTAAAAATCCGTACGACCACGCAGTGACTCTAAAAATTATGAAACTGGAAATCTAACAACTATTTGACATTGCGGATCCAACAAAATTAGTTTCATTGAATTCCGACTTCGTTTGCAAAAGTGACTTATTTTTAAAGCTCTGGATGACCCATTTAAATATATAAATATATTTAAATATAATTAAATTAAATATTAATAAATTTATATTATCGTATATATTCACTGTGGAATACCATACAACTTCAGAATATTCCTATATGAATTTCTAACTCGATATTCACTTTCAGGATATATCGATTCTCAATTTATAATGAAATTCCTTTTCAAAATATGAATAAATATTTATAAAATTCCAAAGGAATTCCACAGCGACTTTTCTAAAATTTGATTTGGACATAAATCAAAGTCTGCACGACGAAATCCCGAATTTTCTCTTCCACTAGAAAAATATACTCCCCCAGCTCCACACGTTTCTTGTTTCACAGAAATCCGGCTTAAAACGAATCCTTTACATTCAGTTGAAGTTCAAATCACCAATTAACGAACTGCAGCGCCATTTCAAGCTCGATTTTAATTATAATATAATTATACGTTCAGACTGTCGTTTATATAATATATTCGTTATTCAAATTCAATTCCAAGCTGAATTAAATATCACAGATGATCCAGTTCACACTATATCGCCATTTCAGCCAATTTTGATTATTTCAGAATTAAATATATATTTATTTTATTATATTAATTAAATATTCATCATTATTTAATTCCACGACCATTTAATTTACTATATCACTATTTATATAATTAAATAAATTAATTATAATACCTCTGAAAATGCGGGTCATTACAATCTTCCCCACTTAAAATAATTTCGTCCTCGAAATTGCTAAGGTAGAGGACGACCCTATTGACTGGTTAGAACTTATTTGTTCACCTCCTAATTTTAGTTTCAACTGAACCAATATAATTTCAATTAAATTATTAATTAATTCTTATCAACGAAATTTTCAAAAATCCTGAAAATTTTCTAATGCCTTAACTTTTCGAAAAATTTCGCAGCTCCTCCTTAGTACTGGTCAATATGTCAAACTCCCACTCGCCTCTCTGGGCCTTCTCCAACGCAAAAGAAAATCAAACAACCAAGCGGTTGCAAATTCAGCTTATAAATCTTATATCCAATAGAAATATAAACTTGTACCTTTTGTTGGCATATCATTATATCCTTTCCACCTGTTATCAATTCAGCGAATACAAGGGTCATCCCAATCAAATTCCAATCTGCTTTTGTCCACAACACAACCATTCGCTTATATCCGAGCCAAATATCATTTTAACTCGAGTTTTTTTCTCGATTCCCAACTCTTAACTTGATTATCACATTACACTTCAAATTTGAATCTCACAATCCAATTTGTCTTGATATCATTCTAATTCAATCTCAGTTATCGGCTTTACTTTAATTCAAATTTGCTTTCACAAATTTCTGTTAATTTTTTTTTAATTCAAACAGTCTTTCCCTAGGAGTTTTTAACCAGTTTACTCTTTTCAAAAAAATCAAATTTTCCCTTTGAACATGTCGCTGAGCCTTTAATTAATATTCCATTAGTTAAATCACTTCTCTGTTTCTTTATCAATATTTGTTAACCAAATATTTTCAATAACCATATTGGCCTTTTATGTTATTTGGAAGACATTTCCAATTATCGCCTTCCTTTATTTTCTAAAATTTAGAAAATAAATGCTATTTATAATTGGAAAATATTCCAATTACTTATCTCTTTTCCGATCTCGTTTATTTCTATACTTAGGAAATATTCTTTATTATATTTCCAAGCTTACACTTATTTGGGTTAAAACAGATGTTGTGTAAAACATCGTTACGACAACCCAAATACTATATTCAACTAACTCTTATTCAACATTGATCTTCGAGCCTAAAATCTTACTATTTATTTGTTAATAATGAAATCAATCAAGTTGGGGTATAACTACCTCTCAGACCTTGACTGAATAACATTTATAACGTCAAAACAGATATGACTACTTACTCGAATAATCAATACCATACAACTACTTATTCACTTTAAAACACGTATACGCTTCCTCTTTCTATTCTTACTAGATTTTATTCTTAGTCTTCCTTTTTGATTTTACTATTCTATTTCTAAGTTCGTTTCCTTATTGACATATATATATATATATATATATATATATATATATATATATATCGATACGTTGATTTCTAACTATCAAATTATCTTAAAAATATTCTAACTCCTTAAATTCTCGGAAAAATTCGCCATAACCTCCTTTGTACCAGGAGCATCAGGATATTTCAAATAGCCTCCCATGGCCCTCACCAATCCAAAAGAAAAAGAAAAAGCCAAGCGGCTAGCCGAAACGGCGCATAAAATCTCATATATGAATTAAATACATACCTTTTCGTCGAGCATTCTATTTATATACCTTCATACCTTATCCATACCTATATCATGTATATTTATACATGCCCAATCTATTTTAACTATACCTGATCGTTTTAACTCAATTCGTTAATTAATTTGTTAATGAACTCTTTAGTCTATTTCACTTTTATATTTGAACATGACATGTTCAAATATATTTTAACTTGCTTATTAACTAATTTAATCCAAATTTCAAATTTAAGTTCTATATTCGATTTCAAATATCCATTTACAAATCCAATTCACCTTTCAAAGTTCAACTTCAAAATTCAAAACTCGATTAACTAATTCCTCTTCGACTTAGTTAATTCTATTCAATTTCTACACAAATTTTATATCACTTCTATTATTCAAATCTATATATCAAATTCTATTATTCAAATTCTATATTATAAATCCCATTTTGAAATTCAACACAACTTGTCTTTCCCAAAACAAATTCAAAACAGTATCACTGGTAGTAATTTGTCACTTACAACTCGAAAATGAATACTGATGATGCAGCTTTCATCATCGGAATCTATTTTCCAGCGATCGAAGTGAGTTCAATACTATAAAACCATTTCTAAACATTTCCACTTTGAAATTCATTCCAAAATATAATTCACACTGCTTGTAAAACAATTTAAAATCTCCCAGGATCTAAAATTTTCCTTATTTTTAATCCAAATCCATTTACAAACACTTATCCAATTTTCCAGAATTTCAATTCAATTTCTGGTTTAAATATCAGATTTAACTCATCTGATTTCATGTATTTCACTTATATGAATTCTAATTGGTTATTTACATAACTATTTAATTTATAATCTTACTCGATTATAATAACAACGAATATATCCACTATATTATAGTTTTGATATATATATCTTCTCTATATCAAGATATACCTTGGGTAAACTTATTTTAATTTACCCTCTTTTCAAAACATATCGTGTCGACCCATCGTATTCGAGTGTTTATAAACTCCTACCGATACAGTGGATCAAACTGATCGACCAGAACTCATAAACAACTCAACCAATAAATCTCCACAATATAAAACAATTTTTATATCAAATACAAATACGTTCACTCGTATATATACACTCAACTCAATCTAGGGTATTACTAATCCCATCTCTACTGAGTCACGCCACAGAGCCAAGGTCATTCTTAACTTAACCTTATGCTCTGATACCAATTGTAATGACCCAAAAATCCAGTCCAATTTGAGCTGACCAAATAACACAAGTCCAACCCCAATTACACTGGAAAATCAGAACACTAATAGAAAGAAACAGAGGGTGAGGATAGATAAGATAGAAATTTAGAATAGAAGAAGAAGACGAACACAACATCAGAGTAACACGAACCTCACAGCGGAACGAATAACATATAATATATATAACATAACTTGAAATATACATCTGTACTTGAATATACATCATTATCAAAGTACAACACTTACAACACAGCGGAAATAAACTATAACTATATGATCCTGAAGCCTCCTACTCCAGCTCTTCAGGTAAATATGTAAATCCCGACTACTTGACTGTCCGTACAAAATTGGGCACCCAAGAGTTTAGGGAAAACAAAACAAAATAAACTCCGGGTCAGTCATGGGACTGGTATGAGTAAAACAGTTTAAAACAGTTCGAACAAGTAAACGATATCTCATAAGACCACGCTGTATAAAGGAATGAGTTTTTCCCTTATGAGAATCCAAAATATCTTTATATCAAAAACCTTTTGATATTATAATAATGTCTATCAACCACAATATAATAATAATCTAGCAGAAACGCTTTCATCTCACGTTCTACATATATAGTATACAATCAAAACCGCAATCACGTATTGGGTAATGGATTTCCAATTATGACAAGGTATGGAACCACCTTTCGCTAGTGTACCTCTAGAAAGGAATACACTGGGTTCAACAAGAACATCTTGCAACCCGGCCATACATGACCGACCACTCATTTCGGTCGAGTGTATCAAATGTATATCACCAACGGTTGGGATCAACAACCATTTCCCGAATGGGACAGCATCAACAATAGATTTTTAGAAGTAAATGGAACTCTAGATCAGGTGATTATACACCCTACTTTGGAGCGACCGACTTAGCCATGCTGCCTGCCCGATTTCTGTCATTTACCGGTTGATGAGGCTTGAGGTTACGCTTCATCATCACATCAGATTCACTTCGAATCGCACATCGTCAAATCCATCAAATCACTGATTGACGTCCACAACCATACATTATGTGTCAGCTAAAAGAAGTTTCCTTCTCCGCTTCCACTCCTGGTACGGTTGAAGAAATCAATGTACGTGACCTATCAAGAAATACTCTGTCAGACATTCATCCATACAAGTCATCCAGGAACAGGATGAACCGAAGATGCTATTCAGTATATCCATCTTAGGCACTGTTATCTAAGACTTATACAATAGCCCTTGCACTTTACTCCGTCTTCAATTATCTTTGGCATATATGATTCGAACGCTTATGCCAATACAGAGTGGTTCTTTGGATAATAATCCAACCAGTCTCTCCATATTAACAACGTTAAAATGGTCAAAACTTCGATAGTCTGTGATTTAACCATCAAAGAAAAACAGGTGTGCAAACAACGATATTATTTCCAAATGGAAATTCTATCAATCAATCATCATTTAACATTTATCTCCTTAGTTCATTTTCATCTCCTGTTTCCCTATATTCAACATTTCTTATTTTCTAAATTTAGAAAATATATGTTATTACCATTGGAAAACATATCCATTTTTTGTTTTCTATATCAGAAAACATTTCTGGTTCTTATTTGGAAAACATTTCCAAAACTCCTTCATTGGACTTAGACAGATGTTTAGGTAAAACATCGCTATGCCAACTCAAACCATTTCCTTTAATTACTAAATTCACTTAACCATCCTTTACTGCTGAACCCTAACCATTCCTTAGTTAAATACGAAGCAAATCAAGTTGGGGTAGAACTACCTCTCAGACCTTAACTGAACAACATTTCTAACTTTGAAATAGGCAAAGTTCACTTTATATTTCTTTAACTAACTTCCTTACTTAACCTTTCTTTTTGAATAACTATATTCGATTAGCTCCTTTTTTGATTAGCTCTATTTGATTAACTCTATTTGATTTACTATCGATTAACTAAACTCGATTCGATTAACAAGGCTCGACTAACTTGGTTCGACCAACTCGATTCGACTAACTCCTTTAGATTAACTCACTTCGACTAACTCCTTTGGATTAACCACCTTCGACTAACTCCTTTGGATTTAACTCACTTCGACTAACTCTTGGGATTGACTAACTTCGACTAACTCCCTTGGATTAAATACTTTAAATAACTCAATCAACTTGGTTTGATCAACTCATTTAACTTGGTTTGACTAACTCATTTGACAAACTGGTTTAACTAACTCATTTGACAAATCAGGTTTAACTAACTCATTTGATTAATTTATTCCCTGAATAAATACTCCCTTTTAATAATTCTATTTATTCTAACCAATAATATTTCCTTTATTATAACTTATCCTTCGATTTTATAATTATTCTCTTTTATAAAAATCCTTTTCCTTTTCTATATAAAATCCATCGATTTTATATAAATAATTCATTTTCAAAATACACTTTGAAAATCCCCTTTCCCACATCCAGTATTTCTTATGGTATTTAACATACCATATAACAACGATAAATATCGTCCAAACACACATAATCAATAACAAATTATATATCACATCATATATCACAATTTATGAATCACAGTAAAATAAATGTTGAGGAATCCAGTTGGATTCCTCCAACCTGTCTCCCTGCATCCACAGATGTTATAAAATATAAAATCAACATCATTTCCAGTTCCATATGATATATTCTGTTAAATAGAATCAATATAGAAATTTAACTAACTGACTAGCAGTTCAATCAAACAGTCAACACACAGTCAATCAGCCAATATTTAACAGTTCTAAAAATACAACATGAAATTTTAAACTGTTCACAGTTAGTGAGATTTACTCACATTGGCAGTTCATCATTAAAGAACGATAAACTATTTGTTTGATTTGAATCAAACAATTAATTTCACCATAAATTCAAACGAGCTCTAATCCATTCCCTGTCAGTTCCAATGCGTAGCCACCGTCCATATGATCCCAACGCAATTTACGGTTCATCAATCTGATATCGTATGTAGAAGTTATAGTATTCCGAAGTTTATACATCTATAAATTAAAATTAAACATATAAATATTCTTCGTTAGGCTTTACCACTTGCCCAATACCCCTTGTCACTACCAGGCCCACTCCTTTATCTTCTTCCCCAAATGAAAACTGTCACACTTCTCCTCCCGTAACACTTTCACCACAACCACAATCCTATTCCCTTAATCCTCCTTCCATGATACTCTAGAAATCAAACTTAAATCATGTAAAATCATCTCGTCTCCTGCACTTCCTTCCTATACCAATACAATTGAACTCGCCCATAGTTCCTCTGGTGCGTCTCCGAGTTCTTCCAGAGCTGCTCCTGTCATCGAGCGACGTCTTTTATGTCTGATTCTCACCAAAATTTCACAATACGAGCTAAATAACTTGCTGAATCCAAATTCGATAATAGAATCTCGAATCAAAGCCTAAAATCCTTGAAATGATGAACCGTAGAACCCATCCATTCGCTGCCTGTATTTCCGTCGAATAGAATCATGATCGAACCCATCAAAACTAGCCTTATATTGAACACAATGCTTCCAACAGCTCATATATATATATATATATATATATATATATATATATATATATATATATATAACTAAATTTTCTGATTTAGTTTTGAATTTCTCTTTGATTTTAGAGGAAGAATTTTCCCTAGCGTTTTCATTTCTTTGTGGCGGCTGATAAGGAGAATAAATACTGGGATTGTGAGACTGAAAAGGATGTAGTGTGGCCGTCTTTATGTTCACCAATAATTAGGGTATTTTATCTTTATTTATTTTATTCCTTTTATATAGTGTACTTGTCTTCTAAAAATCCGTATCGTTACATACAATACCTAAAAATCACCAAACTGGACATACTGCTAGAGTTTGACATTACGGACCCAACAAAACTGGTTTCGTCGAATTCTGACTCCGTTTGCTTACACAGCGTATTTTTAACCATCGAAATACTGACTGTTTCTCACTCTAAAAATCCGTACGACCACACAGTGACTCTAAAAATCATGAAACTGGAAATCTAACAACTATTTGACATTGCGGATCCAACAAAATTAGTTTCGTCGAATTCCGACTTCGTTTGCAAAAGTGGCTTAATTTTAAAGCTCTGGATGACCCATTTAAATATATAAATATATTTAAATATAATTAAATTAAATATTAATAAATTTATATTATCGTATATATTCACCGTGGAATACCATACAACTTCAGAATATTCCTATATGAATTTCTAACTTGATATTCACTTTCAGGATATATCGATACTCAATTTATAATGAAATTCCTTTTCGAAATATAAATAAATATTTCTAAAATTCCAAAGGAATTCCACAACGACTTTTCTAAAATTTGGTTTGGACATAAATCAAAATCTACACGATGAAATCCCGATTTTTCTCTTCCACTAGAAAAATATACTCCACCAGCTCCACACGATTCTTATTTCACAGAAATCCGGCTTAAAAAGAATCCTGTACATTCAGTTGAAGTTCAAATCGCCAATTAACGAACTGCAGCGCCATTTCAAACTCGATTTTAATTATAATATAATTACACGTTCAAACTGTCGTTTATATTATATATTCGTTATTCAAATTCAATTCCAAGCTGAATTAAATATCACAGACGATCCAGTTCACACCATATCACCATTTCAGCCAATTTTGATTATTTCAGAGTTAAATATATATTTATTTTATTGTATTAATTAAATATTCATCATTATTTAATTCCACGACCATTTAATTCACTATATCACTATTTATATAATTAAATAAATTAATTATAATACCTCTACAAATGCGGGTCATTACACCAATTTCGTTTCAAGCCCCTTTAAGTTATTGCTTTCCATATTAGTTAGAGGATGGGATTCTTTGAGAATGTTAATGTCTATAATGACATCTTCGATGGAAGAAATGCGCAAAAAAACAAGCCCATATGGATTTGGCAAAGGGTTTGATTATTTTTCTCAAGGATTTAAGTTTCAACACCATACGATGAGTGGTAGATTAAGCATGGAATGGATGCGTCCATGTTGTTTTGATGAAGCTACAAAAGACGGTTCAAGGAGCCAAAAAAATTCAAATTTGAAAGGATGCTTTGGATGTGATAGGACCCCAGAATCTAGAAGAATTGGGCAATGACTAGAGATCACAGTGGTAAGTCTATGTGCTAGAGAAAGAGGATGTTGATCTTCCCATGCACCATTAAATAGAAAACCATCAAGTTTAGCAAGAGATAACATAGTTCTATGGTTCAACCAACTATAAAAACGATTGCTAATAAGAGGGTCAATAATGGAAAAATCAAAGATGAAATAGTTGGATGATTCAGAATCAAGAGAAATATTACTAGAGTTTTTCTTAACTAGTGTTCTTGTGGTATTAAAATCACCACCAATAACCCAAGGACCATTAAACTGATTGGCTAAATCTCTACATCTCGACCAAAGCCAAACTCTCTCTTAAGCCTCTTGAGGACCATAAATATTGGAAAACAAATATATATAGTATTGGAAGAAAGGTGACGAAGAGCAACATGCAATGCAAAAGGATATGAAAAAGATTAACAAAGGAACCAAGATGATTCATTCCATGCTGTAATTAGACCACCTCTTGACTGTATCAATAGCACTAACATGGACCCAACTAGTGAACAATTTTTCTTTCTACGATAATATGATTTATTTCTTTCCTTGATTTCATCTAATTTTGTTTCTACGATATCTCTTTTATGCGAACTTAGATTTTGACAAATTATACATTAAAACGACCTAGAAAATCACAACAGATGCAATGGAAAAGGTTCCCTAGTCAAATTCAGTATTCTACAAAAACTTTGTTATTAGCTTCTTTTATTAATTTTAGAATTGTACTTATAACTTATCTATTTTATAAATTCTTCATATTAGCTCTAATTTTTTCAAACATTATATGTAAATTGATAAAAAAATGCCATAGACATAACGGTGCAAATAACATAGCCAAATCTAGACAATTTCACAACTTATTGTTTTGTTTATTAATTGACTAATTAATTACTATATCTTAAAAATTCAGGTTGTTATGTATGTGTATATATTATTTTCAAAGCACTGAAATAAGGATATATGCATTTATCTTTTGGTAGTATATGGGGCCATGGGAAAAGGGTTGCAAAGCAACTAGCGGATGACACATTCGATATATTTAGTACAACTGAGTTTAGTATGGGCCAGTACTGTATTGGCAGAGAACCATAGGTTGAATCTTCATATTATTTTCTACATGTATACCGTGGTGGGTGGTACCCTAGTACCTAGTCATTGTACAGAATCCAAACTCCAATAAGTGCTTTACGTTTTCAGTTGTAAACCAATTATGTTGGAACATAAGATGCAATCATTCAGCTATACTAATATTTGTTTGTTGATTGTAGACATTATAAAAATATCACTGAAATTCGATATGATGTGTCTTAGTTATCGTAAGGTAAATGCCCGTTCGTGTGTATTGCAGTGTGGTTTTATGAAATACTTTTGATTTCAACGATTTTTATAAGTTAAAATAATACTTTTTGGTGGCTTGAGTTTTGTCATACTGGTTAACCAGACTGACTGGTGTGTTATTTCATTATAATGCATGGGTCAGACCAATATATTTATATGAGTGTTTAAATTTTCTGGTGCTTACCGAAGGAGCTAGAGGATGAGACGTATTGTCATAGTTGTTACTTCCACTGTATTCATTGTTGTTTCATCATTATTATTCGGGCAAACTTTTATAACTGTCCATATGAATATTGGTTAGTACTCAGACGTACATTTATCATTTTTATTTATAAAGTATTTCCATTTCAAAATATTATTTTTATATTGTAGACTATTCATTCCGTTGTGAGATTCAATTATGTATTTCCTTTCTTATTCCCTTAATGATTTGGTTTTCCAATGCTTAAATGTTCGACGTGTAAATAGCGTAATGTATTAGTGTCGACTTTTTAAGGTTCGAAAACTCGGGTCGTTACATATCCTAGCCATGGTCATTTAATATTTTTAGAGAAGAATACCCCTGAACAACGACTTAATACTTTAACAACCCTTAAACAACTTTGTTCTTTATAACCCATTCCATGTGGATGTTTCACATTACTCCGACCATTTATAGGAACCAGTAGTTAGATTAGCTCAGAAGATTTACTCTATATGATTAGGACTAAGCTCACATCCTCATATTGCTTATATAGATGAAATCTCACATCTATCCCAAGGCTATACCACCGGTAGCCAGATTACCTGGGTGAATTTCCACCTGTTCTTTGAATGACCTCACATCATCATGCTTAGCCATTACTTAGATGTCTACACAAGATAAATATTCTAACCTTAATCATTACAATTAAGGCCTAATAAGGAATTTACCTTACCGTGTCTCAAATGATAATTAAGTTATTATGGATTTCTCCTTAATTAGCTTTAATAATCAACTACCATCCTTAATACAGGATTCAATGACATTAATAACCAAATTAAGTACACGATCAATATGTCATAATTATATGTGTTAGCCTACTTTGTGAATTAGGCAACACAAAGTCAAGAAACCAGACATTGAAGGGCATTTTTAATTAGAAGACTTCGGTTCGGATTGGAGAAGACACTACAATTTAGATTGGATAGCTGTAGTTGTTCGGGTCGGGTCAGAGCAACATATCGGTTCGGGTCGGATAGAGCTTTCTGTTCGGATCGGTGAACTCCTACTGAGTAAATTGGTAAGGCATATCTCATCGGATCGGAGGGCAACTAAATCTCGATTGGATCGGAAAGCCACCTGTTTGCCACAAAAATGGATCGGAGCGGAGCAGATTAGAGAAGAAGAGAGCATTGCATCCAAGCCAATCCGGTTCGGATCGGGTATCCCGATCCGAACCCCTTATTTGTGCGTCTCCGACCCGAACCCATGCTCCATGTTATTCTCCTGCAAAAGCGCCTGGATATCCGGATCGGCTATGACCAGTTCCTACCCATAACGTCCGTTCCTTTGATGCGTTGTCAACATAATAGTTCATCCGAACCCGAAGATAGTGGGATGGACGACATGTGGCCCCAACCCGGATCAAGTTTCAAGCAAATTCACACCTATAAATACCCCGTCTGGAGACAAAGAGAAGGGTCTTTTTCAGCACTTTGAGAATTCAACCACCTCCATAATCCGAACTCCATTGCTCCCAGAAAATCCAATTTTTTTTTATTTGTTCTAATCTATTGAGTGAATATAAGCGAGTTGTGAGTGAAATCAAGTGACTATTACATTGTATTTACAACTGAATCAGTGAATATAGTGAAAGATAAGTGGACGTAGGCATCTCTTCGCCGAACCACTATAAATCCTGTGTGTTCGTTTTTATTTTTATCTCATCTTATTTGCTTTTAATCAACTTGGGTGTTAGAACCACTTTTGGGTCTAACATTTTGGTGCTTTCATTGAGAGTCCTCATCTAAATTCTTTATTTTCCGGGATCTCTTTCTACTTTTTGGACCGTTGAGTTCAAAGAAGTGAATCCTTAAGTTTCTCCGCTTTTTTATATTTGTTGAAGTGATTGTCAGAAACTCATGGCCAAAGGAAAAGGCAAGGAAGTTCAACCTTTTCGAGGAAATGGAGCTGGCGAAGATCAGCAAAATGCTGTTGTAACAAGGTCTCGGGGGCAGAGTTCAGCAGCAGGAAGAACCAATGCAGGAAATCCGAGCCGCCAACAGGGGGAGAGCTCCGATCCGATCCGGGTAGGAGATTCTGAAGCAGTGCATTCCCCCAATCTGAACCGACCCGAGCTGCTTGCCACGCACCGATCCGACCAGGCTCCCCAGCTCCGAACCGATCCGACTTCCTACATCCGATCCGACCCGATGCTTGGTGAAGCTGGAACCTCTACTCGAGTCCCTACGAATGCTCCAATTCCAGCCACCAGGGTTGGTGATCAGGTCAATCCATCTGCGCCCATCACTCAAGGACATTTCTCGCGCTTGCTTGACATGCTTGAGAGCACGAGGGAGGCCATGAAAGTTCACGAGCGCACTAATCTCATGATGCAGGAAAATATGAGGCTCATGAGTCGGGAGATTAGTGAGCTCCGTCGACAGAGAACTCCATCACCGGTTCGTCACACACCAGTAGATCAATCTTCATCTTCCGAGGAAGAGAGGCCCCGTGAACGAAGGCCACTCGAACGACCTCAAAACGTGGAGCAGCTGACATTTGGATCTTTGGGATCTCGTGAGGATATCGCACGAGCATTAGGAAACAATGACCCTACTCGGGGGCAAAGACTCCAGTCCCCTCCTCCCGAGATCGACCGGGAACGCAGGGAACGGAACCGAGCAGAGGCAGCTCGAAGAAGAAGGGCATCTCCTGAGTAAGAGCCCAGAAGAAACTCGGATGCTAGGGCCAGGGAACCTGAGCGGCCCCTAACTAATGCTGATGTACAGGCAATGGTTCGCCAGATTATGTCCGAGAGCCGGAATTATACAAATGAAGACTATGGCATTGAGCGAAGCCATACTCCCTTCACCGACGATATCCTCGACTTCCAATTTCCTCGACGCTTTAACTTGCCACAAATGGACAAGTACAACGGAAGGACTGATCCGGGACAGCATTTGATGCGGTATTCGTGGCTCATGAATGCTGCTGCTGCCCCAGATGAAGTGAAGTGCAAAGCATTCCCAATCTACCTAGAAGATGTGGCATTGTTCTGGTTTACTCGACTTCCTCCTCGTTCGATTTCTAATTACAAGGAACTAAGCGAGCGTTTCATGAACCAGTTCCGACTACATGCCCGAAAGTCCAAAAGTGTTATTGAATTATCGAGAATCAAACAGGCACCAGGAGAATCTTTAAGGGCATATCTTGATCGTTTTAACCAAGCTGTAACTGAGGTCAGTGACCCGCATGAGCCCACTATTCTGATGGCATTGAAGGAAGGAGTCGATCCTGAATCTGAGTTTGGAGACTACCTTTCTGGGAAGACACCCTCCACAAGGGAGATATTCTATGAAAAAGCCGATATTTATTTAAGGCGAGAGGAGGCCAGGGCAAACCGAAAGAGAAAGTCTGAGACGGCTTCAAAGGAGAATGTGCAGAGTAATATCGCTGCAAAGCAGTCGGGGGAGAATTCTGGCAAGGTTGAAGTAAATGTAGGAAACAAGGGTGGAAACAGCAATACTGGAAGTGGGGGAAACAACAACAATAACCGTAATTCGAACGGTAACATAAGAAACAGAAATAGGGGAAGTGATCCTAACAAAAGACCCCGGTTCCAGAACTACGAGAATTATACACCATTGAACGACACCCTGGAAAATATTTACCTGGATACGTACAATGTGTTGCAGTACAAAAGACCGCCACCTCGTGATTCGACCGAGAAAGAAATGGCGACAGGGAAATTTTGCTTGTTTCACGGAACTCATGGGCATTCGACCAATGAATGTCGGCATTTGAGGGATGTGATTGAGAAGCTGCTGCGTGAAGGAAAGTTGGATGAGTACAAGGTTGCCCCGAGGGACAGGGGGCAAGGAGAGCAGGCCCCAAAACAGATCCTACCTGCTCCCAAGCCTACAGCGCAGCAGAAAGGTAAAGGAATTGTCATCAACTCCATAGTAGGCGGACCTCACCCGGCAATCCGAAGTTTTAGGTCAATGGAACAATATGTGAATGCTGCCAAGCATCTAGACGTGAATGAAGGTGATGATTTGGAAGATGTCGCCCCCATAAAACAACAGAAGACCATGTTTGACCACATGGTATTCCGAAGCCGAGACAATACTGGGATACAATCACCCACCAATGATCCGTTGGTTATTACTACCACCATTGGGCCGGCCTTGGTCCATAAGGTATTAGTAGACAATGGAAGTTCCATTAATATTTTGTTCAAGAGGTCATTTGATCAGATGAAGCTTGAGTCCGAAGATCTGAAACCTTGTGAAGGATGGATTAGAGGCTTCAACGGGTCGACGACAGCTCCCATGGGATACATAGAGTTGCCCGTGACCTTGGGGCAAAGAGAACGTAGAAGAGTGTGAATGCTTCAGTTCGTAGTATTGGACGTAGATTCGCCTTATAACGCATTTTTGGGGAGACCTGCCCTCGCTGAATTTAGAGTTTGTATCGCCCCTTGGTGCTTGTTACTTAAGTTCCCAACCGAAGCCGGAATTGGAGTAATGAGAGGGGATCAAGTTTCCGGACGGGCCTGCTATGTGGCCGAACTAAAGATGTTGATGAAAGGACTTAACGTTGAGAGTGAGGATGCCTCGTCTCCCTCAAAGGGGGACTCGGCATAGCAATTACAGAGATTGACCCCGAGGGAGTTGCCCAAAGGAATGCCTGAAGACCTGGATCCCAGAAAAGATGAGGAGCCAGAGGCTAGGAATGCAACTCCTAATGAAGCGACAGTGGAAATTCCCATTGATAAAGCTGATCCGACGAAAGTTTTGAAGATTGGTTCTCAATTGGATCCACGTCGTGCTGAAGAACTAACGGACTTCTTGAAGGCAAACTTAGACGTGTTCGCCTGGACCCATGCTGACATGTGTGGGATATCACCATCCATTATAAGTCACAAATTGAATGTAAATCCGAAGCATCCGCCTGTAAAGCAAAAGAGACGCATGCTGGGCCCAGAGAGGTCGGCTGCTCTCAAAGAGGAAGTAGAGAAGTTGAAACAGAATGGATTTATTCGGGATTCGACTTATCCCGACTGGATATCGAATCCCGTCTTGGTAAAGAAGCCAAACGGAAAGTGGCGGACTTGCATTGACTTTTCAGATTTAAATAAAGCTTGCCCGAAAGATAGTTTCCCACTTCCCAGGATTGACCAGCTTGTAGACTCGACAGCAGGTCATGAACTTCTCTCTTTCATGGACGCATATTCTGGATACAACCAAATTCCTATGCACGTACCAGACCAAGAACATACGAGTTTCATTACGAATTTGGGGTTATATTGTTATGTTGTAATGCCATTCGGATTAAAAAACGCTGGAGCTACTTATCAGCGCTTGGTAAACGGAATGTTTTATGATCAAATAGGAAAAACTATGGAAGTTTATGTGGATGATATGCTTGTCAAATCAAAGCATTCCTCCAGCCATACGCAAGACTTGGCGGAAATGTTTGGTATCCTGCGAAAGTACCGGATGAAATTGAATCCTCTGAAATTCTCATTTGGAGTGGCATCGGGAAAGTTCCTTGGCTTCATTGTGAGTTCCCGAGGAATTGAAATCAACCCCAGCCAGATAGCAGCGATTAGAAACATCGAAGAACCTAGGAGAATTAAAGATGTCCAAAGTCTTGCAGGGAAAGTAGCGGCGCTGAGTAGATTCATCTCCAAAGCCACAGATAAATGTGTTCCGTTTTTTGATTTGATAAAAAGGGGAAAGAAGAACTTCCAGTGGACTCCGGATTGTGTTGAGGCCTTTCAAAATCTGTTGGAACTGCTAGAGAAACCGCCGATTTTATCAAAACCCGTAGATCACGAAGAATTATTTGTTTATTTGGCAGTCTCGGCTCACGCTGTCAGCACAGCCCTGGTTCGAGAAGAAGACAAAGTACAAAGGCCGGTGTATTATGTAAGTAAGAAATTAGCAGCGGCAGAGCGCAACTACCCAAAAATTGAGAAGCTCGCTTACAGCCTCCTGATCGCATCCCGAAAACTTCGTCACTATTTCCAAGCCCATCCAATAACCATTTACACCGACCAGCCCTTAAGGCAGGTGTTGCAGAGACCCGAAGCATCCGGAAGGTTGATCAAATGGAATATAGAACTAAGTCAGTTTGATTTGAATTTTCAACCACGAAAGTCAATCAGGGGGCAAGCTCTAGCAGACTTTATTGCGGAGTTCACCATTCCAGAGGAGGAAATAATCAATGACAGAGTGGTTAAGTCCGAGGATGAGCTAAAAATGAATCCGTGGAAATTTTATACATATGGAGCCAAGAATGACCGAAGGTCCGGAGCTGGAATTGTCATAGTTACTCCCGAGGGACGGTCGTTATATTACGCCCTGCGATTAGAATTTTTGGCAACTAACAATGACTCCGAATATGAAGCCCTGATCGCCGGGCTGAAGCTTGCTAAAGACCTCGGAGTAAAAATGATAGACATATTTTGTGACTCTAAAATTGTTGTTTGTCAAGTGCGAGAGGAATTCGTGGCTCGAGGACCTCGACTTATCGCCTACCTCAAGAAAGTGAAAGAGCTATTGAATAGCTTAGAGCGGTACAACATAACACATATTCCCAGAGTTGAAAACCAGAAACCGGATAGACTGGCAAAGCTGGCTAGTTCCGACAATCCAGAAGAGACTGAAGTAATTCCAATTGAAACGTTGGAGTCGCCAAGCTTTGAGTCAATGGAAATTGAATTCGCTTTTGAAGCGGAACCAGAGAAGGAGTCATGGATGACTCCAATTAAGAATTTCCTTAAGAATGGGACACTCCCATCGAAGAAGAGTGAGAAAAGAGCTGTAGTTCGCAAAGCTACCAGATATGTCATACAAGATGATACTCTCTATAGACAAGGATTTTCTATGCCCCTGTTACGATGTATAGCACACGACGACATCAAACGTGTACTAAGAGAAGTACACGAAGGTGAGTGTGGAGATCATACAGGAGGTCAAACTTTAGCAAAGAAAATATTGCGGTACGGATACTTCTGGCCTACGATCAACAAAGATGCAGCTGATTATTCACGACGCTGCGATAAGTGCCAGAGATTCGCCAAAATCCCCAGGGCACCGTCAACCCAGCTTAAATCGATGGTGAGTCCTTGGCCATTTGCCACATGGGGGATTGATATCATTGGAGTTTTACCAATTGCTAAAGGAGGAGCCAAGTATGCAATAGTAGCCGTGGACTATTTTACGAAGTGGGTGGAAGCTGAGCCCTTGACTAAGATCACAACAAGAAAGCTGATAAGTTTTGTGGTCAGAAATATTATATGCCGATTCGGGATCCCAAGGACGATTATTACTGACAATGGGACCCAATTTGATAGCACTGAATTCAGAAATTTTTGCCAGAAGTATAAGATAGACAAACGATATACTGCAGTTGCCTATCCACAATCGAATGGGCAAGTAGAGGCAATAAACAAGGTAATAAAATCCATCCTCAAGAAGCGATTAGAGCGTGCAAAGGCAAAGTGGGTTGATGAATTGCCCCTAGCATTGTGGGCATATCGAACGACATTTAAAACGGCCACCGGTCATACCCCTTTCTCTCTCTCCTTTGGCTCAGAAGCTGTAATTCCAGTTGAACTAGAAGTTCCTTCCCACAGGGTGACATATTATGACCCGATGACAAATCGGGCGCTTTTACTTGAGTCTCTTGATGAAGTCGAAGAGAAAAGGGACGAAGCAGATTTGCGTGCAGCAAGGCATCGGCGTCAGATGGCACGCTATTACGACAAAAAGGTTCGCCTCAGAACTTTTGAACCAGGAGATTTGGTGCTAAAGTGAGTCTTTCCATCCCTTCCTCACCTTGGTCCGAAATGGGAAGGACCCTTTGTCATTCAACGGAAACTTGAAAAAGGAACCTTCAAGTTAACGACCGTGGATGGCGAAGAAGTCCCCAGAGCATGGAATGCCCAACACTTAATGCGATATTTGGATTAAAAACACTGTACTTTGTGTTATTTTTCTTATGAACTCTGTAATAAGGCACGCCTTGCCTTGGGAAAATCTGATGATATGAATAAAGGACTATAAAGTGGATGTAGGCTACGACTTAGCTGAACCACTATAAAAATATTGTGTGTTATTTACTTTTATGCATTTACATTCATCAGTTATTCTGTTGTGATTATAAAATACAGGATAACTCAGAGCCTAAAAAGGTTGAAAACAGTTTTGACATAAAAAGAAGCACAACGATTATTTGTGCGATAAGACATATAAGAATGAGAAAACGACATTCTTAACTCTAACTCTCCAGAGAAAGAGAGAGAGTATAAAAGCGTCTCCGGCTGAGCGCTGAAAAAGAAATTCTCTTCTTAACTCTAACTCTCCAGAGAAAGAGAGAGAGTATAAAAGCGTCTCCGACTGAGTGCTGAAAAAGAAATTCTCCTCCTAACTCTAACTTTCCAGAGAGAAAGAGAGTATAAAGGCGTCTCCGACTGAGCGCCGAGAAAGAAATCTTTCCCCGTTGAACGACCGGGGAATAAACAGATGACTGAACTCGAACTCTAACTCTCAAGAGAAAGAGGGAGAGTATAAAAGAAATGCCAGAAAAAACGACAGGTACTGACGGCACAGGAAGTGTTATCCCGTCAGATAATTGGGAGAATTTAGATTGCTTGATTAAGCATATTAAATAATTCGTGGGAGTTAACCGGGGACACGTATGCATACACATATTTCCCCCCTCCACAACTTCGTTTCATAACTATAGACATGCATTTTTATATAAGTGCAGAACTGCTAACAAATAAACATTGCAAAAAGTGAATTATTTTTATTTACAAATGAATGAATTTGTACAGGGAGATAGCTAAAAAAGAAAGTGCAGGAGCTGCTTTTGTAGCAGCAATTATTGGTTCACAAAGATGCTAAAAAGATACAGGGCAATCCACTATTTAGATTTGGAATGAGCCTTGGATTTCTTGGCGGCTTTCTCCGCATCCTTTGCTTCCTTCTCGGCTTCAGTCAAGATTCGTTTTGATTTCTTTTTCCCTGAAGATGCAGTACTGGAGCCAGTAGACTTCTTCCCGGAGGGCGGGGCACTGGAATCAAGAGAAGATTTTTTAGCAAGTTCTTCTGCAATAGATCTAGTTGAAAGCTTAATAACTAACCTTGATCCCGCATCCACAACTGCGAGGGGCTTGAGGACCTCAGGGTCTAGTTCTTCGGCCTTTAATTGCAAGCGCTTGTCTTGATCGGCCTTCATGGCAGCCAAGGTAACGTCATCAGCGCTTTTCGACTCCCCAGTTATTGCAACTTCCGGTTCCTCTTCATGCCCCCCGTCTCCTCCGTCGTCCTTTAAAGCTGCTATCATTTCTTCATCATGGGGAGTGGTGACCTTAGTTGGCTCACTTCCTTCCCCCAAGTCTATAGAAGCAGCCTTGTCTTCCCCTTCTTTGGCCCTATCAGCGGGCTTTGTCCCAGCGACAGCTCCTTGAGCAACATCTGTCTTTTCGGATGATTCAACACCTACAGAATGAGAAGCAACGGTTATCAACTCAGGCGAAAAAAAAGGGTCTCTCATCGATTGTTCAATCACGTGGCGAAAGGTAGAAATAGCTTTGGCAAATTGAGGAGAAAAGATAGCGATACCTTCCGAAGACTAATCAGCGGGGGTGACCACTACCTCTGGGGTTAGTTCAGGAATAGGGAATAGCAAGGCTGTTCGAGGAATTCCCGGATTTTCGGGATCATACCCTTCTACTTCGGAGGTTGCAGGGGCAGAAGAAGAGGAACCAGCTTTGAGAATGGTTTTTTGTTTAGACTTCCGTCTCTCTTCTTCAATGGCCTCAGCAATGAGGCGGCGCCCTTCAGCTAGACGCTCCGGTTCATCATCTCTCAAGTATTTCTCCATCAGTTTATCTTCATCGAGGGAATCGACCTTAAGTTCCTCTTTCTCCCACTCAACGATTTGATTCCATACTTGAACTAGAGTGGATGGATAGTCCTCGATCCAAGAAATGTTTCGACGACGGATAATGTGTGCGAAGAATTCAATCATTAGCTCGCCGAAGCCCTGAATATCAGCCTCCGCCTCTGATAATTGCTTGCGGGCCTCCTCCGCAGATTTAATAGCACACTCCACATTGCCCTCGGCCAGAGCAACCCTATTCTCTGCCTCCAACAACTTTGAAGCCAAGTCAGCGTTCTTCTTTTCTAATTCAGCACTCCTCTTTGCTAACTCAGCGTTTTTCCGCTCAAGCTCAGCATAAGCAATGCGTGTCTTAGCAGCCTCTGACTTGGCCTCGTCAGCTTGTTTTTTAATTCAGAACGCTCATGAGTATGAGATTCAAGCAAATCGTGATAACTTTTTTGCATGTCCTCGAATTGTTGTTTGAAATTAGAAGCGTCCCTTTGAGCGACCGCTAGCTGAGCTTGAGTGTTTTCCAAATCTTTTCCTAGAGCTTTTAAGGCCTTAGCATCTTCCTCCGCGGTCTTTTGCATTGAATCAGTGTTTGTAATTAGAGTGCGGATGATTCTAGAAAGATTGCATGAATATTTGAACATCTCAGTATATTGTTTTTGCACCGCATCAATCTTCGCTTTGGCCTCATCTGCCCAATTAGACGAAATAGGTTCAAGGGAAGGTAGAAAAGTCAGAGTTTCGAAGTAGTGTTCGGGAAATTGCTCTTTCAAATATGCCCGCTTTATTGCAGTTCCCGCATCTGGTGGGGGAGGAGCGAGGATTGTCAATTCGGTGTCCCTTCCTGAAGAGGATTCTATAGTCTCTTTGTCTGTCCTAGGTCGTTTAGTAGCAGGGACCTTTTGCTTACTTCGAGACCCGGTTTCCTTTGGAGGACTTTTCTCTCTACTACGTTTTTCATAGGAAGAGGAGGAATCTTTGGATTGTGGTCTATCCTCCTCCCTACGGCTTTGGTAACCTTTGTATTTCTCTTGTTCCGGCCTAACGGGTGAGCGAGAACGTGAGGGTCGAGAACGATAGGGATCGTAAGGCCTTCTCTCCTCCCTACTGCGATCATCCCGGCGGTCATACTCGACATCCTGAGGAGGATTGGACATGCTGCGACGAAGCTTTCTTATATCATAGTAAGATCGAGACATTGTACCTGCACGATAAAACGAACGAAATTTAGAATTAATGGATTCATGGAGAAAGAAGTGCAATGAATGCTAATGCTGTGGTGTAAAGTGTATCCTAAGTGGTGTGTTTCCCCCCAACCAACCCGAGTCTGAAGCTAGACTAGTGCGGGCAGGCTCTTTGGCCTTAGCAGGAGTGGTTTCTTCAGAAGAGGTGAAGACTAAAGGATCCTTCCTGAAATCCTCCGAAGTATATATAGTCTCAGGTAAGGGGAGATCCCCCAAACCCTGAAATATGTGCTCATCAGTGCTAGGAACATCCCCTTCGGAAGCATGAAGTGGCGACTCTTGGGAGGATTTTGACTTGTCTAGAGAGGTAGTTTCCTCGGGGGCAATATACCCTTCACGATGCTTTTCGGCCAGATTAGCCAATTCATCATCTTGTGTGGAAGATGGAGAAGGCGAAGTTTGAAGAGGCACTGTAGGAATTCCCGAGCCTTCTCCTGTCTCTGGAACTATCTCCACTGGAGGAATGTATGCGTAAGGGACCGTCCCATGACCGATGCTACGAAAAACGGATAGCAGCCCATGAAAGTGGAGGTATTCATTTTTAAGGACCTCGTCGATAGTCAAGAATTTTTGATCGCCATTAAGAAGTCGGTGCATCCGATCAAAGAACACCTGATCTGATATCTGTTTGGGATTGTCGACTGCAAACAAAAAGGAAAACAGGTCAGGGTGATGATTTAAGTGTATAGAGTCCGGATTTAGAAAATCAACGCTTTACTTGATTTTGTCCATCTCCTGGCGCATCCAGGCTGTTGCTTCACGTAGAAGCATTCTAGTCTGGAATCTCCAGCTTTACTGCTGAATGGTGCAGAGATTATCTTTCTTTTTGGGACTGATTCAAAGTTGCAGAAGGATGGAGTCTCTCGAGTCCGATGCTTGAAATTATAGAAGAAGTGAACGTCATCGAACGTGAGCTCTATGCCTAGGATTTCACGATATGCTATGTACAAGGTGTGCAGATAGGCATATGAATTGGGGTGCAATTGCATGGGGGCAATCCGCATTTGTCTTAAAAAATCAACAATGAATGGAGAGAATGGAGGAATGGCACCAACCATGCACATCAATCGAATGACCGTCATATATCCTTCTGGAGGGTTGTGGGGACGGTCAGAACGTGAGGGCACTAGGGTGTCCCTTTTCATTATTCCATACTTTAAGCAAATTCGAACAAGTCGATCGTTGTCGATTGTCGATTCTACGGAATCTGGAGGTGATTCCAATATAATGGCAGATTCAAATTCGTCAGGGGCTCGATCGTCACCGATCCCTCCTTCCTCCTCAAAACCCAGAGAAACCTCGTTTTCCGAAGACACCTCGTTGCTTTCTCGATCTCCAACCCCGTAGTCTGGACCCTCACTGTCCCATTCTGGATCAGACGAAGAAGATATATCCTCAAGAGTGATTTTGTTAGAAGTTTCTGGGGCTTCTTTTCTCTCAGCTAGACGGGAAGAGCGTCTGGGCCTCATTGTCATAGAACTATTGAAGAAGCAATAGCACGGATTAGAGTAAATTAGCCCATGTCCCCCTGTGCATATGTGTGAGCTAAAGTGTGTGTGGTGTGCGCAAAACATGAGAAGAAAAACACTTAAAAGCATAATGCGAAGTTCTAACGGAGCGGCGATGTTCAGAATAAATCTTGATGATCGTTTACGTTCATAAGGCACTACCCTAACTGTTCATTAAGTTGAAGATTATGTCAAGCATTGATTAACCCTGGTTGGATAAAGTCTTGTGCTTTGAGTTGGAATATGCATATCATTCAGTTCGGGTAGGGCGTGCTTATTATTGGGTTCGGATCGGCTGTGCATATAGCTGGGATCGGCTCGGGTCTGCGTATTGTTTGGTTCGGAGAAGACATTCATATTTGGCAGTTTAAAACCGGATCGGAATAAGCATTCGGAGTGGTTCAGCAAACAAAAGGATCCATACGTCCTTTTCCTTTCTCTATCTTTTCCTCCAATCCGACCTGATCGGCAAGCATGGCTTTCTCCACATCGCATTTCATTCCGACCTGATCCTAACATATGAACTTGTCCTCCCCTCCGCTGCTTCAGCACTTCCTTACCCGAACCGAACCCAGTTCCTATTCTCCCCTTTCTCGTCTTCAAATTTCACTAGACCCAAATGAAGTTAAGCGTTTATGTGCTTGAATGTTTAACGCTGGATCCCAATGACCCCCGTTGCTACCTCGAGACGGCGAAGACGCCATCAACGACGATGACAAACGGTGGAGGAGATCCAGGCGTCGGAGTTCAACAAACACCACACTCCAATCGCTCGATGTAACTGCAAATTCTAGCTGAAATCAGTTATTACATAAATAATCGGAGATTTAAAATACCTAGATGTTTTATTCGAAGATTGAAACGAGAAGTTTTGGAGTTTTTGGATTTTTTAGGAAATAGGGTTTCGGTATAAAGCTGGGAGAACAAGAATTGTGGGAGTAAAAAAGGTAGAAGAGTTTGGGTGGTTGAGCTTATATAAGACGTGAGATGGCTCTTTGTATTCCTCGTATTTTACTCCGTTCGGACCGAGTCCAAGCCAGCCCACATCTTCCGGCCCATCAACCCAGTGCAAAGCGAAACAGGAAGAAAAGGTGCTCGAGTCAGACACCGAACCGGGTAGTAATCTGTGCATCCCTCTAGCATTCGAATTGGACTTAAAAGAAAAACTAGGAAAGAACATACCTGAGAAGAATACTATATGTCGAGAAGAACTTCTGGACTTGACTCAAAAATGAAGAAAATGAATCAAGTATTTCACGACATATATATAAGCGATAAGAGACATGTCTTCATGAAGCAACGCATCTTCACAAACGAACAGAAGTGACTTTCTGACTGTTTTGATTCAAGGACTAGCATTCAAACGACATCAAAGCACGCTTCGTATACAACAGAAGCATCCTTTGAGGGGGCAAAATGTTAGCCTACTTTGTGAATTAGGCAACACAAAGTCAAGAAACCAGACATTGAAGGGCATTTTTAATTAGAAGACTTCGGTTCGGATTGGAGAAGACACTACAATCTAGATTGGATAGCTGCAGTTGTTCGGGTCGGGTCAGAGCAACATATCAGTTCGGGTCGGATAGAGCTTTCTGTTCGGATCGGTGAACTCCTACTGAGTAAATTGGTAAGGCATATCTCATCGGATCGGAGGGCAACTAAATCTCGATTGGATCGGAAAGCCACCTGTTTGCCACGAAAATGGATCGGAGCGGAGCAGATTAGAGAAGAAGAGAGCATTGCATCCAAGCCAATCCGGTTCGGATCGGGTATCCCGATCCGAACCCCTTATTTGTGCGTCTCCGACCCGAACCCATGCTCCATGTTATTCTCCTGCAAAAGCGCCTGGATATCCGGATCGGCTATGACCAGTTCCTACCCATAACGTCCGTTCCTTTGATGCGTTGTCAACATAATAGTTCATCCGAACCTGAAGATAGTGGGATGTACGACATGTGGCCCCGACCCGGATCAAGTTTCAAGCAAATTCACACCTATAAATACCCCGTCTGGAGACAAAGAGAAGGGTCTTTTTCAGCACTTTGAGAATTCAACCACCTCCATAATCCGAACTCCATTGCTCCCAGAAAATCCAAATTTTTTTTTATTTGTTCTAATCTATTGAGTGAATATAAGCGAGTTGTGAGTGAAATCAAGTGACTATTACATTGTATTTACAACTGAATCAGTGAATATAGTGAAAGATAAGTAGACGTAGGCATCTCTTCGCCGAACCACTATAAATCCTGTGTGTTCGTTTTTATTTTTATCTCATCTTATTTGCTTTTAATCAATTTGGGTGTTAGAACCACTTTTGGGTCTAACAATATGTTTATTACTGTAATTAGTATATAGAAAATATGTATTTGTTATTTAACACATCCATAGATCATGCCCTCACTCATGTTAAATGTCAACTTCTTTTCAACCAAATTAATACAATTTCTTCCCTAATTACCAAAAATAACCAATTTACAATACCCATAAAAATGGACTCTAATATCCATAACAAAATTTTAACACTCGAATTAGAAACTGAGACAAACTAACTTGTATATAGGTCCAAGTTATACTCATATCATATTAGAACAATGGAAACTTGCAATTTAGTTAAGTCTTTGCTCTATTCAATTCTTACTACATGAATTTAGACAAGGCAAATTCTATTAAATTTAATGGAAATAAGAAGTGTATATTATAAATAAATATCCATTCTTCGCACACCATTTCTAAATGAGATCCCATGATTCGATTTGATAAAAAAGAATAAGAACTGGAATAAAAGGTAAAATACGTAGACCACAAAATCAATAAAACTCTATTATTTTAACACAAAACAAGTTAGCTACAACACAAGAATTGACAATTAGCTTTGGGGAAATTTAAGGTTTTCTATGGTGGTATTTCGTAATCCAAAACTCTCCAAGCATATATCAAATCCGAACAATATTATTCAACTAATAAAAGAGAAAATTTAAGATTCCCACTAATATTTTGCATGAACTTTGCAATCATTTGGATTTTTCTGTTGTAATCCCCTTGGTTTTGGATATATACAATAAGGGGTTTTCATGTGTAATAGATTCAAAAAGGTTAGAGGATAGGAGGCTTAGAAATATGAATAAACGAAGATAAATGTATTGGATTTACTACACAAAATCAAATTGGAGTTTTTTTTTTAATCTGGGAAGATGCAAATGATAGATCTACGTTAACATTCCCATAATATTTATGAATATGCATGAGGTGTAACGACCCGGATTTCGCCCGACTCGATCGATCGTGAAATCGACCAAGACCATTCAAAACCCGAATACGTTAACTCTGGGAATACAACACATTAAACAAATAACAGAAGACTTTTATAACATCAATAATAAATGTTACATCAGAGTATAGAATATATCAGAGTACATTGATTACAATTACAGCGGAAGATAAATTACAATATTTTAATACATTGCAGCGGAAACAAAAAAGGTAGATACAGCGGAAGACTTTTCTATGCTCTGAACACAGCTTTAGGCTTCAATCTAGGATCCTTCTAAAGAGATAAATATCTGCAAAGGCTACTCGACTGCCCGTGTGGAAGAGAGGGCACCCGAGTTTGCAAAAAGGTGAAACAAACTACGGGTCAGTCATGGGACTGGTGTGAGAAACTTATAATAACTACTGAATATGACAAATCTAAGGACCACGCCACTTTCGTGGAACGGGTTTACTCCAATAGATTGTCTGTGCATATATTTATTGAATAAAAAGAGTAACGCAATGCTTTTGTAAAAATGAAATCATTATAAGACTCAGGTCCTATCACACAATGCAACGCACACCAGAGGATAGAGTTTTTTCCTTATAATGATCAAAAATGCAGAGTACAAGTCAAATACTATTTCATATCATAAGTGCGTAATATGATTTAAAATATTTCAAAATAAATGTATTAATCCTAGACGGCATAGTACCCCATCCTACTATGTCGCCATAATAAATATACAATCAAGTCCGTTATCTCGTATTGGAAAGTTGGGTTTCCATACCGAGTCAAGGCTAGGAGCGAAATCCTTACCAATTCGAGACACTCTAGCAATGCCCCAGGATTGGTACTCTGTCCAACCCTTGGATCCTGTAGGGCCGGTCCATACGTTAACGCTTAATGGATTGGCAATTCCTGAACACACGTTTCCCGATCCTAACGGATCTCTAAATTGGCCAGTAGCGACCAATATAACTGAGGTACCTCAAATCCAACAACCACTTAGTAAATATCAGGGCTGGTAGGTCACTGACACCACTTTCTAGCTAGAAAGAAACGTGCGCACTCCCTGCGTTCCCTTGCTCCGTTTTAGACTCCACCGGGGTGTGAGACTCGCGAAGTAACGTATACACAAAGCTGTGTCCATACTGGACCATGCTTTGATCATCCTTCAAGACTCTTCTTTGCAACAATAAGCCTTGTTCGAGTGCAACTTGGCATGTCACATCGACAACTCATATCACGCAATCGATGATTATTTAACATATAAAGGGGTGTTAAGCAAGAGGATAAATCCTCCACCACCAATAATTTATACATTAAATAAAAACCAATCTTATTACATGAAATACATTTCGACGTCAGGCATGCGATCCATTTACGCGCTTATGCTCTAGGTTTGAGCGAAAGCCAAATCCGTACAGATCAGCACTACGTCCAGATAACTACCATTTTAGCCCCGTCTTGGGAGCAAATCAATCAAGGGCCTCAACACTAGTCACCCATTCGATGTGAAGATCGTCGGTCTTCAATCGCCGTCTTCAATTCTTTGAACGTCGTATCATTATTTGGAATGAGAGTAACTCGGTTTTCCAAATAATTTTCGTAGTTGTATAAATTACAAAACCAATTTATATCGCTAGAAATGCTTTATAACGATTTCCACTATTTCTATTTTGTTAAAAAAAAGTTTTATCTTTCTTAACGATGCTTCAGGTCAATAGATGGCCATGGCGCTGTTTTACCCAATTTTGATTTACTCATATCTTAAAATCTAGCCGTTGGATTTTGGCGAATTTCATATCGTTGGAAAGCTCTTCCCAAAGCGGTCCTAACGGTACCATTTTTTGAAAGAATCCGACGGTCGGATCTTTCGGTATAATCGTTTAAAGGTACGATTGTCGAAACACGAACTACAGCGTGCGTTTCGTTTAATTTTATATTTATATATAAACATATATATAAATGTAAATCATTTGACGTTTTCAGCTACCAAAGTTCATTCTTCTTATTCTAGAAAGACTACGATGCAAAAATGTACTTTTATTAACATTGTTTTTATTTGTAACTAAATTACAAATAAAGATATACTTTTAAATTCATATTTTGCTCGCTAACTCTAATGCGACAAAAATGATGATTTCACAACATATATTTCTATACTTAATAACAATATCATTTCGTCCGCCAATTCTGGTGCGACAAAAATAATAGTTTCAACATTGTATATTCTATATTCAATAAAAATATTATTTTTGTCCGCCCATTCTAATGCGACAAAAATATTGATTTCCAACAATGTATATTTTAATAAAACGATATTTTTCTCTGCCAATTCTAATGCGACAAAAATGATGATTTCAACAATGTATATTTTAATAAAACGATATTTTTGTCCGCCAATTCTAATGCGACAAAAATGATGATTTCAACAATGTGTTCTTTTATTTACATAAGAAGCTGTAGATAAAGTAAATTCTTTTTATTTCTCTTTAGTTCGTCTTGTTTATTTACACCAAATGTAAATAAATATCCTTTTTATCTAATTCATTCTTAATACATAAACATGTACTTTTTTCTCTAACTTATTTTCCTCACATAAAAAAAATGTACTTTTTCTACTAATTCATTTTTATAACATAAAAATGTGAACACGATTTCATCGCTAACTTTGATCATTTTATTCACACAAGGACTGTGAATAAAATGGTTTCAAAGTCTGTTCTTTTCATCTACATAAAAGCTAATTCTCAAGTTTCAAGTTTGTAACTTTTTATTTACAAAGGAGGTTGTAAATGAAATTCTAATGTCAATTTTGTTCTCTTTTTTTTTTTTTTTTTTTTTTACAAAGAAAAATGTAAATATAATCTAATATCAAGTCTTGCTCATTTTCTATTTACAAAGAAAAATGTAAATAATCACCTTTCATGTTTTCGAGTTTTGTATTTTTTCAAAGGGGATTGCAAATAAAGAACCATTTTCATGTTTTCTAGTTTTGTACTTTTCTATTTACAAAGGGAATTACAAATAAAAGAACCATTTTCATGTTTTCTAGTTTTGTACTTATTTATCTAACTCATTTACATAAAAATACATCTTTCTGATTTACTTTATAACATAAAAATGTGCTTTTTCTTTTATTCATTTTCATAAAACATAAAAATGAACTTTTTCTTTTATTCATTTTTATAAAAACATAAAAATGAACTTTTTCTTTTATGCATTTTTAAAAACATAAAAATGAACTTTTCCTTTGCATTGGAAAATGCAAGTTTTCTACTATTTTTATTTACTTTAGAAAAATGTAAATTCTCTATCTTCTACTTTCTTTGTATTTGGAAAAGGTAAATTTCTATTTCCCATTTCTTTACATTAGAAAATGTAAATTTCTATTTTTCTTTACATTAGAAATGTAAGTTCTATTTTTCTTTACATTAGAAATGTAAGTTCTATTTTCCTTTACATTAGAAATGTAAGTTCTATTTTCCTTTACATTAGAAATGTAAATCTTACTAAATGTCACATTTTATCTTTCTTTTTTTTAATACAAAAGTAATGTAAGCAAGATCCTAATATTTACATTTCATGTTTTAATCTTTTTATTTACAAAAGTAATGTAAATAAAACATTATCTACAAAAGTAAAATAAATCATTACCTTGTGTTCGCAAATCAAATTTGGTACTTTCACTTTTATTTACAAGAAGTGTAAATAAAATATCAACTAACGTTCGCTAATCTAATTAGGTACTTTCACTTTTATTTACAAGAAGTGTAAATAAAATATCAATTAATTGCAAGTTTTGTATTTTTCTTTTATTTCACATATGAATGTGAACAAAATCTTAAAACCATATTTGTCTCTTTTATTTCATCTACAAATAAATGAAAATAAAACATAGTGTCATGATTACGTTTCTTTTATCATTTATTTCCAAGGGAATGTAGATAAAATAAATGTCAAGTTTTCTAATATCATGCTTCTAATATCATGTTTCTAATATCAATATTTGATTCATTTCAACTATAATAACATGACGATGAAATTTTAATTCATTTCAACAAACTATACATAACGATGGCAACTTATAATTTGATGTCAAGTTTCATGTCCACACATACATCAACAACATATGGTTTGGTGTAAAATTCTCATGAATCAATGTGAAGGTCTCATCTTTATTTTATTTTGTGAATCAAAATAAAATATTAATACTTTATTTATCTTTTATGTAAATCAAAAATAAAAGATACTAACTTTCTTTTCATTATGTAAATCAAAATTTAAAGATTTAATTTCCATTTTATTTTGTAAAAACAAAATAAAGATTCAATCTTCTTTTGTGAATCAACATAAAAGATTCAACTCTTGTTCTTATTATGTAAGTCAACAATAAAGGATTCAACTCTCTTTTATTATGTAAAATCAAAAATAAAAGATTCAACTTTCTTTTATCATGTAAAATCAAAATAAAAGTTTCAACTTTTGTTCTTATTTATGAATCAAAACTTTTCTTTTTATTTGTTTTGTGAAATAAAATAAAGACTTCAACTCTCATTTGATTTTGTGAAACAAATAAAAATTATAACGTTTCTTTTGTTTGTTTTACAAAAACAAGATTCAACTTTCTTTTGATTTTTAGAGAGAAATAAAAATGAAAATAGAAATAAAATAAAAATAATAATAAAGGTAATAAAGATGAGAATTTATAGAGATTCATCAGAATTTACAGATCTACACTAACATGATTATATCATAACATCACAACATATCTCAATAACAATACAATATCACAACAACGCAGATCATAATCAATAATATACAATCATGATTTCGTAATGATCATTAATTTATAATTAATTAAAATAAATCAGAATTCTCACTAATTGACAAACTGATCATTTTTGTTAACACAATTCTAATTAACCAACATGTTAATTTTTTTTTCCAGATCCACATAACACACTAATCACAGTTCAAATCAAATCACAAAGCATGGCGTATACAGTGAATGGAGGAGAATACAGTTACGATTTATTTATATTATTTAAAATAAATAATAATAAAAATAAATTAAGATTTCTCACCAATAGCTTTCCACTTTGCCAAATTTGTTTCTGTTTCAGTCCATATTCGTTCCATCACGTAGTGGTCGACGATGTGACCCCAACGCATCACAGTTTGCAATTTTCTGAATTCGATTGCAAAAGATATGATTGTTTGAAGATTTGATTTCTTAAATTAAAATAATAGTTTAAATAATTAATTTAATGATTTCCCTTAACCTTTGCTAAGCCTTCTTCTTCTCCAACTTTACCATGAATAGCTTTGAATTTAAGCTTCCCAATGGCCATGAATTCGCAGCCAAACCGCGGCTCTTGAGGCCTGAGATTTGCGAAAAATACTACCCAAAACATGATCTTAACCGTATGAATTTGTAGAGTATATGAATCTCTACCTTTTTCATGCAGAAATCATCTTCTAATTCTTGATGGATTGAGAGAAAAGAGAGAAAGAAATTCAAATTATTTCAGCCATAGAAGAAAGAGACGGCGGCTATAGAATAGGTTTTAGAATTAGAGTTTTTGGAATTTCCTATGTGTTGTTTATATATGTTTTAATCTTATTTAATTTCATTTTCCCTAATGCGTCTGTTCACATCTAGTAGGTTACAAAGTAATTTAATCAGCTGACTATGATGGGACCACACTTATCTCTTTTTTTTATTCAAATTTCAAAAATAATTAACGATGAGAGAGAGAGAGCATAAACAGAAAGAAATGAATGGATGCGATATTAATTCAAATGATGCATGGAAATAGATAATAAATGTCATGAGGAACCGAAAAGGAATGAATGTAGGAAAATATATGGAAGGAGATGAACGTTTTAATTTTTTTATTTATATAAGACGTTCCACTTATGTTGTGGGCCCCAACAATGCATGAAATAATAGGACAAACATAATGCATTGCTTATATACATATGCGTTAAATTTTTAGTTAATCATGACAAATTCTAACCAAAAATGTGTTTTCATCTCATATGACAAATTATAACAAAAATATATTTACCTAACATGACATAATCTAACAAAGATGTTATTTTATCTAACATGATTCATTATAACAAAAATGTTTTTTATTTATTATAACATGAGATTTTTCATAAATGACATTTTCTAATATGGCATTTTTAAAAAAAAAATGAAATGACACTTTTAATACTAACCTGAATGACATCTTTTAATACTAACATGAATGACATTTTTAATACTAACATGAATGACATTTTTAATACTAACATGAATGACATTTTTAATACTAACATGAATGACATTTTTAATACTAACATGAATATGATTATACCAAGTTACATTTTTAATTAAACAAAATATTTCTTAACAAAGATGGCATTTTATTCTAAATAAATATTTCTAACTAAAGGGTATTTTTATTCTAATAAAAATGTCTAACGAAAATGTTTAATTTAACTAACATGATAATTTTAACTAAAATGAATATGTGTTCTAATGTTTACATGGCAAATAAAAAGATATTTTTATTTATATACAAATCTATTACAGCAACAATGATATTTTGTTTTCATATATATTCATTTCAACAAAATGATATTTTTGTTTTCTTAAAAATCTATTTTCTTTATATAACAAATGAAAATGATACTTTCTATGTGTTGACCAATCTGATTCCACATAACACCTAAAAATGGACATTATTATTTTATTTACAATTCTTATTTCAACCTCACAAATAAAAATAAATATATTTATTTGTTTACAATTCTATCCTTACATTATATTTCATTCAATTAGCAGATCAATACAACCAAGATATCTCACTCAAATCACGTCTAATACACAAAAAAATAGGAATCTTAACAACGAATAAATACTAATTTCCAACGCATAACAATTTATTTAAATTATATTTTTTTTAAAAAAAAATAAGAAATCTCACCTAATATCCTAATATTATATATGTTGACTACTTATTATCACATCAAAACATACAGGGAGAAAATGATTTTTTTCGTTATTGTTTAAATAAATTATTTTAAATAGCCAAAACTCATTAAAATAACTTAAAATAAAATTTTAAGTTAGCCCCAAAATTCAGGGTTGTTACAGTCTCCCCCACTTAAAATCTTTTCGTCCCCGAAAAGGAACGAAGCTAAAAGTTGTTTAATTAACTAACTAATTTATATATTTTTTTCCATTGCTTTAAATAATTTTATTAGTTGAACTAATAATTATACTACACAATCATAAATCAATTAGTTGATTAGCTTTTAAAATATATATTACTTTTATATATTCAAAAATCATATTTTCTAAAATAGATTATATATAATCACAAATACGTTAATTTTAATTTTTTTCGCTCTGAACTCATTCTAGGGCATTGCTAACCCTATCTCTAATGAGTATTCTTATTGGATATTACTAATCCAATCTCTGATGAGTCTTTTGTTTAGTTTTAACGAGTTGTGCCCCAAAGATTTGAGCTAACCAAAGCTCTGATACCACTTGTAATGACCCAAACTCCCCCGGATATGAAAGCCCGGATTGTTAACTTTGGGAATACAACACATCAAAACAACAACAATAGATGACTTTTATAACATCAATAATAAATGTTACATCAGAGTATAGAATATATCAGAGTACATTGATTACAATTACAGCGGAAGATAAATTACAGTATTTTAATACATTGCAGCGGAAACAAAAAAGATAGATACAGCGGAAGACTTTTCTATGCTCTGGACACAGCTTTAGGCTTCAATCCAGGATCCTGCTAAAGAGATAAATATCTGCAAAGGCTACTCGACTGCCCGTGTGGAAGAGAGGGCACCCGAGTTTGCAAAAAGGTGAAACAAACTACGGGTCAGTCATGGGACTGGTGTGAGAAACTTAAAATAACTACTGAATATGACAAATCTAAGGACCACGCCACTTTCGTGGAACGGGTTTACTCCAATAGATTGTCTGTGCATATATTTATTGAATAAAAAGAGTAACGCAATGCTTTTGTAAAAATGAAATCATTATAAGACTAGGTCCTATCACACAATGCAACGCACACCAGAGGATAGAGTTTTTTCCTTATAATGATCAAAAATGCAGAGTACAAGTCAAATACTATTTCATATCATAAGTGCGTAATATGATTTAAAATATTTCAAAATAAATGTATTAATCCTAGACGGCATAGTACCCCATCCTACTATGTCGCCATAATAAATATACAATCAAGTCTGTTATCTCGTATTGGAAAGTTGGGTTTCCATACCGAGTCAAGGCTAGGAGCGAAATCCTTACCGATTCGAGACACTCTAGCAATGCCCCAGGATTGGTACTCTGTCCAACCCTTGGATCCTGCAGGGCCAGTCCATACGTTAACGCTTAATGGATTGGCAATTCCTGAACACACATTTCCCGATCCTAACGGATCTCTAAATTGGCCAGTAGCGACCAATATAACTGAGGTACCTCAAATCCAACAACCACTTAGTAAATATCAGGGCTGGTAGGTCACTGACACCACTTTCTAGCTAGAAAGAAACGTGCGCACTCCCTGCGTTCCCTTGCTCCGTTTTAGACTCCACCGGGGTGTGAGGCTCGCGAAGTAACGTATACACAAAGCTGTGTCCATACTGGACCATGCTTTGATCATCCTTCAAGACTCTGCTTTGCAACAATAAGCCTTGTTCGAGTGCAACTTGGCATGTCACATCGACAACTCATATCACGCAATCGATGATTATTTAACATATAAAGGGGTGTTAAGCAAGAGGATAAATCCTCCACCACCAATAATTTATACATTAAATAAAAACCAATCTTATTACATGAAATACATTTCGACGTCAGGCATGCGATCCATTTACGCGCTTATGCTCTAGGTTTGAGCGAAAGCCAAATCCGTACAGATCAGCACTACGTTCGGATAACTACCATTTTAGCCCCATCTTGGGAGCAAATCAATCAAGGGCCTCAACACTAGTCACCCATTCGATGTGAAGATCGTCGGTCTTCAATCGCCGTCTTCAATTCTTCGAACGTCGTATCATTATTTGGAATGAGAGTAACTCGGTTTTCTAAATAATTTTCGTAGTTGTATAAATTACAAAACCAATTTATATCGCTAGAAATGCTTTATAACGATTTCCACTATTTCTATTTTGTTAAAAAAAAAGTTTTATCTTTCTTAACGATGCTTCAGGTCAATAGATGGCCATGGCGCTGTTTTACCCAATTTTGATTTACTCATATCTTAAAATCTAGCCGTTGGATTTTGGCGAATTTCATATCGTTGGAAAGCTCTTCCCAAAGCGGTCCTAACGGTTCCAATTTTTGAAAGAATCCGACGGTCGGATCTTTCGGTATAATCGTTTAAAGGTACGATTGTCGAAACGCGAACTACAGCGCGCGTTTCGTTTAATTTTATATTTATATATAAACATATATATAAATATAAATCATTTGACGTTTTCAGCTACCAAAGTTCATTCTTCTTATTCTAGAAAGACTACGACGCAAAAATTTACTTTTATTAACGTTGTTTTTATTTGTAACTAAATTACAAATAAAGATATACTTTTAAATTCATATTTTGCTCGCTAACTCTAATGCGACAAAAATGATGCTTTCACAACATATATTTCTATACTTAATAACAATATCATTTTGTCCGCCAATTCTGGTGCGACAAAAATAATAGTTTCAACACTGTATATTCTATATTCAATAAAAATATTATTTTTGTCCGCCCATTCTAATGCGACAAAAATATTGATTTTCAAAAATGTATATTTTAATAAAACGATATTTTTCTCTGCCAATTCTAATGCGACAAAAATGATGATTTCAACAATGTATATTTTAATAAAACGATATTTTTGTCCGCCAATTCTAATGCGACAAAAATGACGATTTCAACGATGTGTTCTTTTATTTACATAAGAAGCTGTAGATAAAGTAAATTCTTTTTATTTCTCTTTAGTTCCTCTTGTTTATTTACACCAAATGTAAATAAATATCCTTTTTATCTAATTCATTCTTAATACATAAACATGTACTTTTTTCTCTAACTTATTTTCCTCACGTAAAAAAAAAATGTACTTTTTCTACTAATTCATTTTTATAACATAAAAATGTACTTTTTCACTAATTCATTTTTATAACATAAAAATGTGAACACGATTTCATCGCTAACTTTGATCATTTTATTCACACAAGGACTGTGAATAAAATGGTTTCAAAGTCTGTTCTTTTCATCTACATAAAAGCTAATTCTCAAGTTTCAAGTTTGTAACTTTTTATTTACAAAGGAGGTTGTAAATGAAATTCTAATGTCAATTTTGTTCTCTCTTTTTTTTTTTTTTTTTACAAAGAAAAATGTAAATATAATCTAATATCAAGTCTTGCTCATTTTCTATTTACAAAGAAAAATGTAAATAATCACCTTTCATGTTTTCGAGTTTTGTATTTTTTCAAAGGGGATTGCAAATAAAGAACCATTTTCATGTTTTCTAGTTTTGTACTTTTTTATTTACAAAGGGAATTACAAATAAAAGAACCATTTTCATGTTTTCTAGTTTTGTACTTATTTATCTAACTCATTTACATAAAAATACATCTTTCTTTGATTTACTTTATAACATAAAAATGTGCTTTTTCTTTTATTCATTTTCATAAAACATAAAAATGAACTTTTTCTTTTATTCATTTTTATAAAAACATAAAAATGAACTTTTTCTTTTATGCATTTTTGAAAACATAAAAATGAACTTTTCCTTTGCATTGGAAAATGCAAGTTTTCTACTATTTTTATTTACTTTAGAAAAATGTAAATTCTCTATCTTCTACTTTCTTTGTATTTGGAAAAGGTAAATTTCTATTTCCCATTTCTTTACATTAGAAAATGTAAATTTCTATTTTTCTTTACATTAGAAATGTAAGTTCTGTTTTTCTTTACATTAGAAATGTAAGTTCTATTTTCCTTTACATTAGAAATGTAAGTTCTATTTTCCTTTACCTTAGAAATGTAAATCTTACTAAATGTCACATTTTATCTTTTTTTTTTTTAATACAAAAGTAATGTAAGCAAGATCCTAATATTTACATTTCATGTTTTAATCTTTTTATTTACAAAAGTAATGTAAATAAAACATTATCTACAAAAGTAAAATAAATCATTACCTTGTGTTCGCAAATCAAATTTGGTACTTTCACTTTTATTTACAAGAAGTGTAAATAAAATATCAACTAACGTTCGCTAATCTAATTAGGTACTTTCACTTTTATTTACAAGAAGTGTAAATAAAATATCAATTAATTGCAAGTTTTGTATTTTTCTTTTATTTCACATATGAATGTGAACAAAATCGTAAAACCATATTTGTCTCTTTTATTTCATCTACAAATAAATGAAAATAAAACATAGTGTCATAATTACGTTTCTTTTATCATTTATTTCCAAGGGAATGTAGATAAAATAAATGTCAAGTTTTCTAATATCATGCTTCTAATATCATGTTTCTAATATCAATATTTGATTCATTTCAACTATAATAACATGACGATGAAATTTTAATTCATTTCAACAAACTATACATAACGATGGCAACTTATAATTTGATGTCAAGTTTCATGTCCACACATACATCAACAACATATGGTTTGGTGTAAAATTCTCATGAATCAATGTGAAGGTCTCATCTTTATTTTATTTTGTGAATCAAAATAAAATATTAATACTTTATTTATCTTTTATGTAAATCAAAAATAAAAGATACTAACTTTCTTTTCATTATGTAAATCAAAATTTAAAGATTTAATTTCCATTTTATTTTGTAAAAACAAAATAAAGATTCAATCTTCTTTTGTGAATCAACATAAAAGATTCAACTCTTGTTCCTATTATGTAAGTCAACAATAAAGGATTCAACTCTCTTTTATTATGTAAAATCAAAAATAAAAGATTCAACTTTCTTTTATCATGTAAAATCAAAATAAAAGTTTCAACTTTTGTTCTTATTTATGAATCAAAACTTTTCTTTTTATTTGTTTTGTGAAATAAAATAAAGACTTCAACTCTCATTTGATTTTGTGAAACAAATAAAAATTATAACGTTTCTTTTGTTTGTTTTACAAAAACAAGATTCAACTTTCTTTTGATTTTTAGAGAGAAATAAAAATGAAAATAGAAATAAAATAAAAATAATAATAAAGGTAATAAAGATGAGAATTTATAGAGATTCATCAGAATTTACAGATCTACACTAACATGATTATATCATAACATCACAACATATCTCAATAACAATACAATATCACAACAACGCAGATCATAATCAATAATATACAATCATGATTTCGTAATGATCATTAATTTATAATTAATTAAAATAAATCAGAATTCTCACTAACTGACAAACTGATCATTTTTGTTAACACAATTCTAATTAACCAACATGTTAATTTTTTTTTCCAGATCCACATAACACACTAATCACAGTTCAAATCAAATCACAAAGCATGGCGTATACAGTGAATGGAGGAGAATACAGTTACGATTTATTTATATTATTTAAAATAAATAAAAATAAAAATAAATTAAGATTTCTCACCAATAGCTTTCCACTTTGCCAAATTTGTTTCTGTTTCAGTCCATATTCGTTCCATCACGTAGTGGTCGACGATGTGACCCCAACGCATCACAGTTTGCAATTTTCTGAATTCGATTGCAAAAGATATGATTGTTTGAAGATTTGATTTCTTAAATTAAAATAATAGTTTAAATAATTAATTTAATGATTTCCCTTAACCTTTGCTAAGCCTTCTTCTTCTCCAACTTTACCATGAATAGCTTTGAATTTAAGCTTCCCAATGGCCATGAATTCGCAGCCAAACCGCGGCTCTTGAGGCCTGAGATTTGCGAAAAATACTACCCAAAACATGATCTTAACCGTATGAATTTGTAGAGTATATGAATCTCTACCTTTTTCATGCAGAAATCATCTTCTAATTCTTGATGGATTGAGAGAAAAGAGAGAAAGAAATTCAAATTATTTCAGCCATAGAAGAAAGAGACGGCGGCTATAGAATAGGTTTTAGAATTAGAGTTTTTGGAATTTCCTATGTGTTGTTTATATATGTTTTAATCTTATTTAATTTCTTTAATTTCATTTTCCCTAATGCGTCTGTTCACATCTAGTAGGTTACAAAGTAATTTAATCAGCTGACTATGATGGGACCACACTTATCTCTTTTTTTTATTTAAATTTCAAAAATAATTAACGATGAGAGAGAGAGAGAGCATAAACAGAAAGAAATGAATGGATGCGATATTAATTCAAATGATGCATGGAAATAGATAATAAATGTCATGAGGAACCGAAAAGGAATGAATGTAGGAAAATATATGGAAGGAGATGAACGTTTTAATTTTTTTATTTATATAAGACGTTCCACTTATGTTGTGGGCCCCAACAATGCATGAAATAATGGGACAAACACAATGCATTGCTTATATACATATGCGTTAAATTTTTAGTTAATCATGACAAATTCTAACCAAAAATGTGTTTTCATCTCATATGACAAATTATAACAAAAATATATTTACCTAACATGACATAATCTAACAAAGATGTTATTTTATCTAACATGACTCATTATAACAAAAATGTTTTTTATTTATTATAACATGAGATTTTTCATAAATGACATTTTCTAATATGGCATTTTAAAAAAAAAAATGAAATGACACTTTTAATACTAACCTGAATGACATCTTTTAATACTAACATGAATGACATTTTTAATACTAACATGAATGACATTTTTAATACTAACATGAATGACATTTTTAATACTAACATGAATATGATTAAACCAAGTTACATTTTTAATTAAACAAAATATTTCTTAACAAAGATGGCATTTTATTCTAAATAAATATTTCTAACTAAAGGGTATTTTTATTCTAATAAAAATGTCTAACGAAAATGTTTAATTTAACTAACATGATAATTTTAACTAAAATGAATATGTGTTCTAATGTTTACATGGCAAATAAAAAGATATTTTTATTTATATATAAATCTATTACAGCAACAATGATATTTTGTTTTCATATATATTCATTTCAACAAAATGATATTTTTGTTTTCTTAAAAATCTATTTTCTTTATATAACAAATGAAAATGATACTTTCTATGTGTTGACCAATCTGATTCCACATAACACCTAAAAATGGACATTATTATTTTATTTACAATTCTTATTTCAACCTCACAAATAAAAATAAATATATTTATTTGTTTACAATTCTATCCTTACATTATATTTCATTCAATTAGCAGATCAATACAACCAAGATATCTCACTCAAATCACGTCTAATACACAAAAAAATAGGAATCTTAACAACGAATAAATACTAATTTCCAACGCATAACAATTTATTTAAATTATAATTTTTTTTTAAAAAAAATAAGAAATCTCACCTAATATCCTAATATTATATATGTTGACTACTTATTATCACATCAAAACATACAGGGAGAAAATGATTTTTTTCGTTATTGTTTAAATAAATTATTTTAAATAGCCAAAACTCATTAAAATAACTTAAAATAAATTTTAAGTTAGCCCCAAAATTCAGGGTTGTTACATGAGGGGTTTAGGGTCTTATCTAGAGAGACTGAAACATAAAAGAATCATAAGATGAAACTAGTTTAAAAACAGATAAATTTGGAATGTACATTTTTTTATTTATAATTCTTACGTATAACTTTTTCTTATGTGTGTATATATATAAAGGAAGAAAATGTCCACAAGAACTGACAACATGCCTGACAGGTAACCAACAAAGAAAACCTAATTGGCGAATGACTATATTTATGTGTAGAGAGAAAGGTAGATGAGCTCCGGATAAACCATCGCCTATCTTACTTCAAACTATAGTTCCGGCAAGGATACAACCCGAAAGTGAAGTAGTCCTTCTCCTACACAGTACAATAGTCTCTCCACAAAAAAATAAAAAACAACAAAAACCAAACATCACGAAGAAAAAATGTATCAACGGATCTGATGCACTACAGGAAAGCTCCACATCACATATCAACTATCGGTTTCCTCGATAACGAGGAATGAAGACTAGCAAAGCAATCAACCACCTCAGCAACTCCACCGCTAGAAGCGAGTATCTATGAAAAACCAAACCCCCAGTTGATAGGAAGAAGGAAGTAGAAGCTCGAGCCACCCTAATCCCGTAGAACGGCGAGACAGAAAACTAGTATAGCAGAGCCCAGTCCGTCCTAGAGCTCTGCCTGCTAGGTGGCTATCCCTGATCCAATGAATCCATAAACCAGCGATCCCATGAACCTGAATAAAGACAATCCCTAAAGCAGTAGGAAACAATATCAAGCCATAAGGGGAGAGGGGAGGAGGTGTAGCAGATGCTAGGATAATGGGGTGGGTCCCGCTAATCCTAACAGGATGAAGTTCAGCAAATCCCCTCTCGAGTGGTAGTTGGAATCGATGTAACATCAAAAATTCCAGCCAGTCTTCTTGAACGGGAACCAAAAGAACCTCTAAAAGGCCTGCCACGAAACGCAAGGAACAAATCATTCCCTACCTTTCGAATGATCGAAAAAGGGTCCACGGACACCTCGTCATAAATTGCCTTATTCCGCGAGCACCAGATATACCAACAGGTAAGGCAAGGGATCAGCCTAAAAAGGATAGAACGAACATATTTACCTGAGTTTCTGTCCCACCAGAAACTTAGAATATCCGCTAGATAATGCGCATTACCTCGAATACCAATCAAGTTTCGGTAACGACCCGTGTTTTTCGACCCTTTGAATATGAATATTTAAATTAGTTTTAAATATTATATTAGGAATATTAATGAAATTTAATATTGAATTCGCTATTTAGAACGAAGTTGAACGTTATAGTTTATATATAATATAAATCGAGCTTGGAAATGGCGCTGCAGTTCGCAATATAGAGTTTTGAACTTCAACTGAGAATACGGGATTCGGTATAAGTCGGATTTCTGTGAAACAAGAAACGTTGGAACCGTATTGACGATAATTTTCATATGAAAGAGAAAAATCCAGATTTCGTGTTGTAATTTGATAGTTATGGCTAAATAAAATTTTGAAATAGTCGCTATGGAAAATCGCTATTAAATTATAGGCTTTTAAAATAGCCGTTTTGCAAACGGACTCAGATTTCGATGAAATCAGTTTCATTGGGACCGTATCGTTAAATTATTGTACGGTGGTGAGTGGCGTGGAAAACAGATGTCGTATGTGGTCACGGTAGCCATAAACGCTCGTTCAGTACAATTAAATTAATAAAGGGATATTTGAGTGTAACTTGAGAAGACGATCGAATTAGGCCACGAAACCAGTTCCGTTGAGTTCGTATCGTCGATTAGAGTCAGGATAGGTATATAGTTTGTTATTTTTAGAGATCGAGAAATTTAGCGTTAAAAAGGGTAAGGCGGTTCAGGGTAAAAACAGCCTACCGGGGCAACAGTCTCAGAATGCGACGAAACTAGTGCCGTTGGGTTCGTATCGAAAAGTTATTGTCAATGTCCGTTGTTTCAAGTGGATTTGATTTATCTGGTGACCGTGGAAAAATTAAACGTGTGTTCATTTCTGGTTTCATAAAGGGAAATTTTTCATACGACCTCGGATTTCGATGAAACTTGTCCCATTGGGTCCGGAATACCTTTTTACACCAAGAATAGCTCTTTTATCAGTAAACAGAAATCGTTCGTTACACAAATATTTAAAACTCAGTCGACCAAGCTTTGAATGAACTAAAAGAACGCACCGACATTCACTTTTAGTCATGAAACACCAGCCGATGTTAGCATCGTTTACAGTACGCCAAACAGGATAAACAAAAGTAAGACATACTGTGTTTAAAACTATATATATATTGAAACATATATTGGTACCAAAATCTCATTCGTACATGGATACATCAGCTTTTGCCAACAATGGAAAAGACAGCACAGGATACTTGCCGACCAAATATTTACAAATGAAAATGACAGCTTTGAACCGTGCCGACCAAGGTCTATACATTGGAAAGAACATCTCTTCTCTCTATATATATACAGCTCCATATCCATTCCTCTGCAAGCAAAACCGAACGGAAAAAGAAAAAAAAAAGAAACAAAAGGGCGGACGCAAGAAATGCATGGGAAGGAGTCTTCTCGCATGGGGAGGATGTGTAGGAGGTGAACGGAATCAAGGCTGAAGGGTGTTGGAGTGGTCGCGTTTTCTGGAGCACTGGGCCAACCGAGTTCGACGGGATTTAGGGCACAGGAACGCGAGGCGAGGAGGGGTAAATGGCCGGTCTCTGATCTGCTCCAGCTCGGCGGACTGAGTTGCGGAAATCGGTGTAAGTTGGTAGCAGTACAACATCAAACATGAACGAGATAAAACCATAGGCAGACCTCATATTTGCTAATCTAGTTTAATTAAACTTAACCAGCAATTAAAGTTTTAATTAGTAAATAAATAGATAATTAAGGGGAAAATAATTGTGTTTAATATCACATAATGACAGGTATTATTTCAGGAACAAACAAAGATGAACGGAAGCTGGGAATTGATGCCGAGATCATTGAACAAACGAAACAGTAAAAGGGAAAGCTACCATCTCTAATTACAATCTAATACTATTAAGCTCTACTAATTTTAATTTAAGAAAGGATCTAAAAGCTAATTAAAATTTGTGCAATATTTTCTGTAGGGTTTCAAACAGGAAGTTGATGACCAAGGACAGGAGGACCATGTCTATTTGAAACAAAGTAATTAAAGTTATCATTAAGGTTACGATTAAACTAAGTAAACCTATTATACTTTTTTTTAAAATAATTTGCTGGTTTAATCCGGGACAGGTCTGAACTCGAGGAAAGGAAAAAAAAATGTGAGCTGGGAACAAATATTGGGAATGAATGAAAATTGAAGGGTGTTGGCCCGGTATCTTGCAATCAAAGTGTAAGTGGATTGTAACGTTAACTTAAATTGAAGTAATTAACTTTTTTATAAACTAGGATTTAGAAAATAAGTTATTTAATAATATTAACTTATAAAAAAAATATATATATATATATTGATGATTCAGTTATATATCATCGGAAATCGGCAAACCGAGATGCAATGGACTCGAATCAATGAGCGCTACATTATGGATCTGACATAGACGGAATCAGAGACTGATGGAATCTATAGTTAAATTAAACACTCGTTTAATTTAACTGGAAACTGATCAGCAAATCAAAACAAGGTGAGTTAAACTCACTCAGTTACCCTTTTTATATTTTATATAAATTGGGTATTTTTATTTTGTGTGCTCTGCTTGCCAATGGTTGACTATTCTGCTAGTTATTTAACTGTTGATTTAACCGATGAAATTAAACTGTGTTTAATTTCAGTCAAATATCAAATCGTTATTTTTAACGATTGGTTCCAATAAAGGTAATTTACCTTGGTTGGTTATGTTTATTTATAAACATGTTTAAAAGGGTTGCATTGTTGAATTGCTTATGGTTGATGATAAATGGTCGTTATTTAACTTATCAGTTAAACAAAACTGAACCGTCTGATTTGAGATAACCATTTGAATACAGGGAAGAACAGGTTGGAGGGATCCAACCGGATTCCTCAAATGTATTATTTATTTTCATATGATCATATATGAACTGATCTGTTTGTGTGATTGATTTGATGGTTGATTATTGACTGGATATTCAACATCTGTTTGGTTTAAACCAATGGGTGATATTGGTTAAGTGTTTGGCAGAGTATGGCCTTTGAAATCAATCGGGTTATAGATATTGATTCACCGTCAGGTGAATCGATAGAGTTGAGGTTATAAAATTTGTTTTATAACCAGAGCTAGATTTGAATTATATTATTTGAATAAAAGTTATTTAAGAGAAACAAATAAATATTTTTATTTGTTTAAGACTTTGATCTATTATGAAGTTATTTTGCAAAGAAAATGCCGATTTACCAGTTGAAGAATAAGAAATGAATTAAATGGTTAAACCTTGAAAATTGTTTTGTAAAGAAAACAAATAATTAGAATCTATCTAAATTAATTATATTTTTAATTAATTTAAAGCGAGGATTGTTGAAATCGGTTAATGAGGTAATCAAGTTTTTGAGTTAATTAAATCAACCGTTCGGAATTTGAATTATTTACCAAGTAATGTGTTTTGACTAAAATAGTTAAATGAATATTGTTTGAATTTAAATAAGGATTTAAAAGGGATTTAATATTTAATTTAGTTAATAAAGGGAGTAACTACTAAAGTAGTTAATGTTTGAAATGAGTTATTATTTTAATTAATGATGAATTTAGGAAAATATTTTTAAATGGGAATTCATTTAAAAGGTTACCGAATGTGAGATGCAAGCCAATTGAATGGTGAAAGGAAATAAACGTACTAAATTATATGAATTAAGTGAAAGGAGATTACGATAAAAGGGTTTATTATAAACCAGAGTTTTAAGTGAGATTTAAAGTGTTAAGACGTTAATTTTACATTAACGAGATCAAGTAAAAATGAGAAGTTTAAATGAGATTTCAAAATGGGAAATTGAATATAGTTATTTGAGATAGAATTAGCCAAACATAGTTATTCGGCTAAGTTGCCATTTAGTACGACTGCTAGCGTAATTCGCAGGGCTGCAGATAGCCTACGGCGGTCGGATGTTTCCTGAGGGAACCAGGCGTAACCATTGTGATCGCTGCGATCTAGAGTCGAGCGAATAGAGTAAGTCGAATGTTAGTTAATTGAAATTAGAGTTATTCAAATATCATATTTTTGAATATTAAAAGAATTGGAAGTTTCAATGTAACAAAAGTAAATCAGTTTTGTTAAAGGCCAAGTGATGCTGAATACGGATCCAGTGAACTCATTAGAGTGTCATGTTTGAAACACTGTATATTTTGATAGTTAAAACACCGACTATCAAATCTGTCCAATACGATTGTTGGTACGGAAAGACCGGGATCGAATTTATATTCGAAAACCATTCCGACCAACAAATACGTGGAGATATCAGAAGATGATCGAGATGGTGCTGTGAAGACCGTGGATCTTCATAAACGGAAGAACCACTAATATTCTCTGTTTGGTAAGCAGAGGAAAGCTGTGATTCTGTCGTAGTTGGAATCTACGGGTTGCAAGGACTTCTCGCTACTGATCCATGGGGTGATTCCTATATTGGATGCGGTAGGAGAGTGCCTTCGGTTCATCCTGTTCCTGGATGACGTATATGGACGGATGTCTGACAGAGTATTTCCAAAGGATCACGTACGTTGATTTCTTCAAACGTGCTATGGTTGTTGGTGGAGAATTGCCGCTCTCTTAGCTTCCAGCTAGAGTATTTTTGTGGATATCAATTAGTGATATCTGATGGATTTGACGATGTGGCATTCAAAGTGAATGACGACCAGATGTTCAAGAGTTAATTCTGGCCTCAAGCCTCATCAACTGGGAAATGACAAAAATCGGGCAGGCAGCATGGCTATGTGGGTCGCTCCCATTAGGGTGTATGATCACCTATCTAGAGGAAATCCTATTTGTTTCTTAATCTATGTTTCGATGTTGTCCCTTGTCGGGAGACGGTTGCTGATCCCAACCGTCGGTGATATACATTCGATACACTCAAGCGAAATGAGTGGTCGGTCATGTGAGGGCCGGGTTGCAAGAAGTTCTTGTTGAACCCAGTGTATTCGTCTCTAGAGATACACTATCGGAAGGTGGACCCATACCTTGTCAAGGTCGGAATCCAATATCCAATAAGCGCCCGCGGGTTTTGATTGTATACTATATATGTGGAGCGTGAGATGCAAGCGTTCCACTAGATTCTATTTACTTGTACTTAGACATTATTATAATATCAGACAAGATATTGGTTTCAAAACTGTTTTGGGTTATCGTAAGGTAAAAACCGTCCGTGTTTATGTGTGGATTTGGTCTTACGATTATCCTTTTCTTTCGAAAAGATTTTGAACTTTAAAATCATGATTGGATGATTACCCTTATACTGTGCGAGTTTATCTCACTCTGGTTCACCAGACTGACCCGGTGTTTTGTAAATGCTCGGGTTAGACCGGGTTGTACAGGTTCAGGTTATCGACTGCTGTGAAGAGACGAGCTGGAAGAGTCCAGACGTATGATATTATTATTCAGCTGTGTGCTATATGAGGACAGATTAGTATCACTGTCCAGATGTGTACTCTGATAAATGTAAGTATTTCAGAAGTTTTCAATAAAGGTTATTTCTGTATTATATTTTGTTCCGCTGCGATGTGAGACTCTGTGTGTGGTGTTCTTCTTCTTCTTCTATTCTAACATTTCTTTCTTTCTTACCTCACCCTCTAACTTCTTTCTATTAATGATCTGGAATGTTCGATGTCTGAATGGTCAACATGGTAGTTTGATGTTGATTTTCGGAGTCGAAAATCCCGGTTCGTTACAGTGGTATCAGAGCTATAGGTTAAGTGATTACCTTGGCTCTGTGGCGTGACTCAGTAGAGATGGGGTTAGTAATACCCTAGATTGAGTTTGAGTGTATATATATGAGCGCGTATTTGTAAATTGATATAAGAACTGTTTATATTGTGTTGGTTGATTTGTCGAGTAGTTTATGAATTCTGGTCGATACAGTAATGCAAACTGTGTCGATAAGTGTTTCTAAACTCTTGAACAGAATAATTCGACACAGTATGTTTTGAAAGAGGGTAAATGAAATAATTTTACCTAAAATATATTTTGATATAAAAGAATGATTAATATTTAGAATATTATAGTATATTGGATGTGTTGGTTGATTATAAAATGTGAAATGATTATACAACCAATCAGAATTCATATAAGTGAGATATATGAAAAGCAGATTTATTAAATCTGAAATTTTAATCAGAATTGGAATTAAAATTCCCAAAAGTGGGAAAGGTGATTGTAAATGAACTTGGGTTAAATATATGGAAATTTTAAGATCCTGGGAGATTTTAAATTTGGTTTACAAGCATCGTGAATGATATTTTGAAATAAATTTCAAAATGAAAATGTTTAAATACGGTTTTGATAAGTGATACAGTATTGAACTCACTTTGATAGCTGGGAAATAACTCTGAGGATGCTGGCCACATCATCAGTGTTCATTTCCGAGTTCTAAGTGACGGATTACTACCAAAATTTTGTTTTGAATTGCTTTGAGAAAAACAAGTTGTTTTGAATCCTGAAAAGGAATATTTGATTTTTGAAAGAGATGAACTGTTTAAAAACTCCCGGGGGAATTGTTTGAACAAGGCAAAATTAAATAGAAATGTGGGAAGCAAATATGGATTGAATTGAAACCAATTAACTGGAAATTTAATCGGGAGATAATATATCAAGTCGAATCAGATTTTGAATTGTGAAACAGGAATCTGAAATGGTGTTGGACTGGTAAGTTAGGAGTTGGAAGTCAAAATGGATGGAAAGGAGTTAAGAATGAGATTTGACTGGGACGCGTGAACGGATTGGTTTGAGGAATTTTGTTTGGGGAATGCAGTTTTATATGCTAACAGAGCAGCAGATGGAGGGATATAATGATATGCCCGAAAAAAAGGTACACATTTATTTTTACATGGATTTGGAGATTTGTGAGTCGATTTGGCAAGCCACTTGGCTGTTTTATTTTCTTTTGAATTGGAGAAGGCCCAGAGAGGCGAGTTGTGGTTGTACCGATTGAGCCGTACAGAGGAGGTGCTGGCGAAATTTTTCGAAAATTTAAAGTGTTAGAAAATTTTCGATATTTTTGAAAATATTTATTTACAGTATTGAATTGGTTTCTAATTTAATATAAAATTAGATTTGAAATTAATGGATTTATAACGTTCTTTCTTACCTTAGCAATTTCGAGGACGAAATTATTTTAAGGGGGGAAGAATGTAACGACCCGTGTTTTTCGACCCTTTGAATATGAATATTTAAATTAGTTTTAAATATTATATTAGGAATATTAATGAAATTTAATATTGAATTCGCTATTTAGAACGAAGTTGAACGTTATAGTTTATATATAATATAAATCGAGCTTGGAAATGGCGCTGCAGTTCGCAATATAGAGTTTTGAACTTCAACTGAGAATACGGGATTCGGTATAAGTCGGATTTCTGTGAAACAAGAAACGTTGGAACCGTATTGACGATAATTTTCATATGAAAGAGAAAAATCCAGATTTCGTGTTGTAATTTGATAGTTATGGCTAAATAAAATTTTGAAATAGTCGCTATGGAAAATCGCTATTAAATTATAGGCTTTTAAAATAGCCGTTTTGCAAACGGACTCAGATTTCGATGAAATCAGTTTCATTGGGACCGTATCGTTAAATTATTGTACGGTGGTGAGTGGCGTGGAAAACAGATGTCGTATGTGGTCACGGTAGCCATAAACGCTCGTTCAGTACAATTAAATTAATAAAGGGATATTTGAGTGTAACTTGAGAAGACGATCGAATTAGGCCACGAAACCAGTTCCGTTGAGTTCGTATCGTCGATTAGAGTCAGGATAGGTGTATAGTTTGTTATTTTTAGAGATCGAGAAATTTAGCGTTAAAAAGGGTAAGGCGGTTCAGGGTAAAAACAGCCTACCGGGGCAACAGTCTCAGAATGCGACGAAACTAGTGCCGTTGGGTTCGTATCGAAAAGTTATTGTCAATGTCCGCTGTTTCAAGTGGATTTGATTTATCTGGTGACCGTGGAAAAATTAAACGTGTGTTCATTTCTGGTTTCATAAAGGAAAATTTTTCATACGACCTCGGATTTCGATGAAACTTGTCCCATTGGGTCCGGAATACCTTTTTACACCAAGAATAGCTCTTTTATCAGTAAACAGAAATCGTTCGTCACACAAATATTTAAAACTCAGTCGACCAAGCTTTGAATGAACTAAAAGAACGCACCGACATTCACTTTTAGTCATGAAACACCAGCCGATGTTAGCATCGTTTACAGTACGCCAAACAGGATAAACAAAAGTAAGACATACTGTGTTTAAAACTATATATATATTGAAACATATATTGGTACCAAAATCTCATTCGTACATGGATACATCAGCTTTTGCCAACAATGGAAAAGACAGCACAGGATACTTGCCGACCAAATATTTACAAATGAAAATGACAGCTTTGAACCGTGCCGACCAAGGTCTATACATTGGAAAGAACATCTCTTCTCTCTATATATATACAGCTCCATATCCATTCCTCTGCAAGCAAAACCGAACGGAAAAAGAAAAAAAAAGAAACAAAAGGGCGGACGCAAGAAATGCATGGGAAGGAGTCTTCTCGCATGGGGAGGATGTGTAGGAGGTGAACGGAATCAAGGCTGAAGGGTGTTGGAGTGGTCGCGTTTTCTGGAGCACTGGGCCAACCGAGTTCGACGGGATTTAGGGCACAGGAACGCGAGGCGAGGAGGGGTAAATGGACGGTCTCTGATCTGCTCCAGCTCGGCGGACTGAGTTGCGGAAATCGGTGTAAGTTGGTAGCAGTACAACATCAAACATGAACGAGATAAAACCATAGGCAGACCTCATATTTGCTAATCTAGTTTAATTAAACTTAACCAGCAATTAAAGTTTTAATTAGTAAATAAATAGATAATTAAGGGGAAAATAATTGTGTTTAATATCACATAATGACAGGTATTATTTCAGGAACAAACAAAGATGAACGGAAGCTGGGAATTGATGCCGAGATCATTGAACAAACGAAACAGTAAAAGGGAAAGCTACCATCTCTAATTACAATCTAATACTATTAAGCTCTACTAATTTTAATTTAAGAAAGGATCTAAAAGCTAATTAAAATTTGTGCAATATTTTCTGTAGGGTTTCAAACAGGAAGTTGATGACCAAGGACAGGAGGACCATGTCTATTTGAAACAAAGTAATTAAAGTTATCATTAAGGTTACGATTAAACTAAGTAAACCTATTATACTTTTTTTTAAAATAATTTGCTGGTTTAATCCGGGACAGGTCTGAACTCGAGGAAAGGAAAAAAAAAATGTGAGCTGGGAACAAATATTGGGAATGAATGAAAATTGAAGGGTGTTGGCCCGGTATCTTGCAATCAAAGTGTAAGTGGATTGTAACGTTAACTTAAATTGAAGTAATTAACTTTTTTATAAACTAGGATTTAGAAAATAAGTTATTTAATAATATTAACTTATAAAAAAAAAATATATATATATATTGATGATTCAGTTATATATCATCGGAAATCGGCAAACCGAGATGCAATGGACTCGAATCAATGAGCGCTACATTATGGATCTGACATAGACGGAATCAGAGACTGATGGAATCTATAGTTAAATTAAACACTCGTTTAATTTAACTGGAAACTGATCAGCAAATCAAAACAAGGTGAGTTAAACTCACTCAGTTACCCTTTTTATATTTTATATAAATTGGGTATTTTTATTTTGTGTGCTCTGCTTGCCAATGGTTGACTATTCTGCTAGTTATTTAACTGTTGATTTAACCGATGAAATTAAACTGTGTTTAATTTCAGTCAAATATCAAATCGTTATTTTTAACGATTGGTTCCAATAAAGGTAATTTACCTTGGTTGGTTATGTTTATTTATAAACATGTTTAAAAGGGTTGCATTGTTGAATTGCTTATGGTTGATGATAAATGGTCGTTATTTAACTTATCAGTTAAACAAAACTGAACCGTCTGATTTGAGATAACCATTTGAATACAGGGAAGAACAGGTTGGAGGGATCCAACCGGATTCCTCAAATGTATTATTTATTTTCATATGATCATATATGAACTGATCTGTTTGTATGATTGATTTGATGGTTGATTATTGACTGGATATTCAACATCTGTTTGGTTTAAACCAATGGGTGATATTGGTTAAGTGTTTGGCAGAGTATGGCCTTTGAAATCAATCGGGTTATAGATATTGATTCACCGTCAGGTGAATCGATAGAGTTGAGGTTATAAAATTTGTTTTATAACCAGAGCTAGATTTGAATTATATTATTTGAATAAAAGTTATTTAAGAGAAACAAATAAATATTTTTATTTGTTTAAGACTTTGATCTATTATGAAGTTATTTTGCAAAGAAAATGCCGATTTACCAGTTGAAGAATAAGAAATGAATTAAATGGTTAAACCTTGAAAATTGTTTTGTAAAGAAAACAAATAATTAGAATCTATCTAAATTAATTATATTTTTAATTAATTTAAAGCGAGGATTGTTGAAATCGGTTAATGAGGTAATCAAGTTTTTGAGTTAATTAAATCAACCGTTCGGAATTTGAATTATTTACCAAGTAATTTGTTTTGACTAAAATAGTTAAATGAATATTGTTTGAATTTAAATAAGGATTTAAAAGGGATTTAATATTTAATTTAGTTAATAAAGGGAGTAACTACTAAAGTAGTTAATGTTTGAAATGAGTTATTATTTTAATTAATGATGAATTTAGGAAAATATTTTTAAATGGGAATTCATTTAAAAGGTTACCGAATGTGAGATGCAAGCCAATTGAATGGTGAAAGGAAATAAACGTACTAAATTATATGAATTAAGTGAAAGGAGATTACGATAAAAGGGTTTATTATAAACCAGAGTTTTAAGTGAGATTTAAAGTGTTAAGACGTTAATTTTACATTAACGAGATCAAGTAAAAATGAGAAGTTTAAATGAGATTTCAAAATGGGAAATTGAATATAGTTATTTGAGATAGAATTAGCCAAACATAGTTATTCGGCTAAGTTGCCATTTAGTACGACTGCTAGCGTAATTCACAGGGCTGCAGATAGCCTACGGCGGTCGGATGTTTCCTGAGGGAACCAGGCGTAACCATTGTGATCGCTGCGATCTAGAGTCGAGCGAATAGAGTAAGTCGAATGTTAGTTAATTGAAATTAGAGTTATTCAAATATCATATTTTTGAATATTAAAAGAATTGGAAGTTTCAATGTAACAAAAGTAAATCAGTTTTGTTAAAGGCCAAGTGATGCTGAATACGGATCCAGTGAACTCATTAGAGTGTCATGTTTGAAACACTGTATATTTTGATAGTTAAAACACCGACTATCAAATCTGTCCAATACGATTGTTGGTACGGAAAGACCGGGATCGAATTTATATTCGAAAACCATTCCGACCAACAAATACGTGGAGATATCAGAAGATGATCGAGATGGTGCTGTGAAGACCGTGGATCTTCATAAACGGAAGAACCACTAATATTCTCTGTTTGGCAAGCAGAGGAAAGCTGTGATTCTGTCGTAGTTGGAATCTACGGGTTGCAAGGACTTCTCGCTACTGATCCATGGGGTGATTCCTATATTGGATGCGGTAGGAGAGTGCCTTCGGTTCATCCTGTTCCTGGATGACGTATATGGACGGATGTCTGACAGAGTATTTCCAAAGGATCACGTACGTTGATTTCTTCAAACGTGCTATGGTTGTTGGTGGAGAATTGCCGCTCTCTTAGCTTCCAGCTAGAGTATTTTTGTGGATATCAATTAGTGATATCTGATGGATTTGACGATGTGGCATTCAAAGTGAATGACGACCAGATGTTCAAGAGTTAATTCTGGCCTCAAGCCTCATCAACTGGGAAATGACAAAAATCGGGCAGGCAGCATGGCTATGTGGGTCGCTCCCATTAGGGTGTATGATCACCTATCTAGAGGAAATCCTATTTGTTTCTTAATCTATGTTTCGATGCTGTCCCTTGTCGGGAGACGGTTGCTGATCCCAACCGTCGGTGATATACATTCGATACACTCAAGCGAAATGAGTGGTCGGTCATGTGAGGGCCGGGTTGCAAGAAGTTCTTGTTGAACCCAGTGTATTCGTCTCTAGAGATACACTATCGGAAGGTGGACCCATACCTTGTCAAGGTCGGAATCCAATATCCAATAAGCGCCCGCGGGTTTTGATTGTATACTATATATGTGGAGCGTGAGATGCAAGCGTTCCACTAGATTCTATTTACTTGTACTTAGACATTATTATAATATCAGGCAAGATATTGGTTTCAAAACTGTTTTGGGTTATCGTAAGGTAAAAACCGTCCGTGTTTATGTGTGGATTTGGTCTTACGATTATCCTTTTCTTTCGAAAAGATTTTGAACTTTAAAATCATGATTGGATGATTACCCTTATACTGTGCGAGTTTATCTCACTCTGGTTCACCAGACTGACCCGGTGTTTTGTAAATGCTCGGGTTAGACCGGGTTGTACAGGTTCAGGTTATCGACTGCTGTGAAGAGACGAGCTGGAAGAGTCCAGACGTATGATATTATTATTCCGCTGTGTGCTATATGAGGACAGATTAGTATCACTGTCCAGATGTGTACTCTGATAAATGTAAGTATTTCAGAAGTTTTCAATAAAGGTTATTTCTGTATTATATTTTGTTCCGCTGCGATGTGAGACTCTGTGTGTGGTGTTCTTCTTCTTCTTCTATTCTAACATTTCTTTCTTTCTTACCTCACCCTCTAACTTCTTTCTATTAATGATCTGGAATGTTCGATGTCTGAATGGTCAACATGGTAGTTTGATGTTGATTTTCGGAGTCGAAAATCCCGGTTCGTTACAGTTTCTGAAGTAGTTCCACACAGCTTTGGCGTAGAAGCCAAAGAGAAACAAATGAGCTATGGATTCTGTGTTTCTAGACCCACAGCACCCGCAACGGGACACATACGGGATGCCAATCCTTTGGAGGTTCCCGTCAATCGGAAGGCCTCCATGAAGGGTACTCCACATGAACAGAGAAACCTTTGGGGGAATACAGACATCCTAGGTGAAAGTAAAGAGAAGAAGACGTTGAGCTGGTACCGTCGTAGAACTCCACGCCACCAAGATCGAAAAGGGGTTGCCGTCCCAACCAGCTCCACCTCTATAATAATCCAAAAAACCCTTCACAGACTGCATCCATTTCCACGTCTCACAAGCGTAGGATGGGATACTGGTGTAGTTTGTGGCTAGAAGTCTATGATACTTGGCATGTAGGAAGAAAGCCCATAAGGGGTCGTTCGCGACAGACCTAGACCATAACTTGCAAGTGAATGCAATACACTTATCAATAGAATTCCTGAACCTAAACCATCCTTCACCTTTGGGATGACAAATGGTGTCCCACGAAATCCAATGACGGCGACTAACGTTGTCCTTTCTCCCAGAAAAAGGACGAAGCCAGGGACCAGTAAGACCAGAAGAAAGAGGCGGTGGGAGTCATAGTAGCAAAGACATGCGACCCAATAGAGTCAAGCACAGACTTTAATAGGACTAATCTTCCTGCTTGCGATAGAAAAGCTGCATTCCACCTGATAATCTTGCCCCTGACCTTATCAATCAAGGGGTCGAAAATGGTATTAAGCGTACGACCTTTAAAAAGGACAATACCAAGGTACAGTAAGGGAAGGGATGAAGCTGAAAAACTTGTGAAGCTTTCAATCCAACAATATCTAATAGCGGACATGTTACTAGCTGGGACGAAACAACTCTTAGCAGTGTTAACGAGTTAGCCAAAGCACCTCTCGTACTGCTGAATGAGACAGACCAGGCGACGAACTGAACGGCGACTACCATTCATGAAAATGATAGTGTTGTCAGCAAAGGATAAAGAAGAAATGATTGGGCAACCCGAGGGGATGCCAAACGCTGAATCTAATTTGCTACCATAAGTGAATGTAAGCCACGTATGAAAGCCTCAGCCACGATAATGAAAAGAGAGGGGTAGAGGGGCTTTGAAGTATTCGTTGGCTGATCCGTTGATGAGAACGGGAAACAACAGTTAGAAATGAACCTGCAAATAAGATCAACAAGTGTTTCGGGAAACCCGAAAGCCCTTAGAACCTTGATGATAAAAAACTAGGACATGCGATCGTAATCTTTAGCCATGTTCAGCTTCACGATCACATTAGAATGTCTGACCTTTTGGTCAATCTGAGACACTATCTCCTGGGCTAAAAGGACGTTATTTGTAATCAAATGTCCTTTTACAAACCCCGCTTGGGAGGAGGAGATGATACGCTAAAGAAATGGAGCCAGCCTAATGGCTAGAACCTTGGATATAACCTTGTTAGAGAAGTTAAAAAACTGATTGAACGAAAGTATTCACAAGTGCTAGGATTATCACACATAGGGACAAGGACCAAGTTGGTGGAAGTTCAGCCCAGAGGCAGATCTCCACCGAAGAATAAGTACCTAATTGCCAGGCAGAAATCCGACTGGACGATTGACCAATCGCTTCGGTAGAAGACTCCGTTGTAGCCATCAGGCCCACTAGCACTGTCCTTACTAAGAGCAAAGAAATAAGCAGGAATCTGTTCCGTAGAAGGAGGTGCAGCTAGATCAGCGCTCCCCTCAGGAAGAACCAGGGTAGGGATGACGGGTAGCAACGATGAAATAGAATCCGACATGGAAGGAGACCCAAGGAAAGACAGGAAGTGAGATAGGATGGTCTCCTTGACTTCTTCATGAGTAGAAGCCACTGAGAGATCAAGGCTCTGAATCTGGATAATCGTAAGGAGTTCGTTCTTCTTACGAATGGAAGAATGAAAAAACTTGGAGTTTGTGTCCCCGTAGACAACCCACTTGATCCTTGCTTTTTGTCTAAGATAGTCATTCTCGACATGAAGCTTCGATGAGTAGGTTAATTGGGCCAGACTCTAGGCCTCCTTATTAGCAAAAGAAGGATCCTCATTGAAGGAAGCTTCTGCTAGAACAAGACTCTCTTCGGCCGAGCGAACATGATCGAAGACAATCTTAAACACTTAAACATTCCAAGACTCGAGGCAAATCTTGAGACGCTTTAGCTTATAGGAAAACACGAACGCATGAGAGCCTACTATCGGGGAGAGCCAAGAATCTTCCACAACGCGGTGGAATGAGTGATGAGATCTCCACATACTTTGGAACCTAAATGAGGAAGGACCAAATCGAGTATGGAGAGTACAACTAATAAGCATAGGAGCGTGATTAGATAACGTCCGATGAAGGTGAAAACATAGTAGGTGTAGGGGAGGTTAAACCAACCTTCTAAGCTGAATACTCTGTCTAGCGGAGAGAGAACCTGGTTAGGTTCGTCTTCGTTGTTACACCAAGTAAAAGCCAACCCGACGAACGGGACCTCAGATAGGCCCGAAGCAAAGATGAAAGCACTAAAATCCGCTACCGACGTTCGGTTAGCAGCAATGCCTCCCCGTTTCTCGGCTTGACAGGCGATAACATTGAAGTCGCCTCCCAAGACCGATATGCCAAACCCCAAGTTAGGTAGGGAGAGAATGTTTGACCAAAGGGTCCATCTCTCAGTCCGATCGCATCTGGCGTAAACCACCGAGAAAAGTAAACAGGAAGAGAAGGAAGGGAAAGAGCAAGAAACAGATAAAAGCTGGGTCGAATCAAAAGCAGACTGAATTGAGACTTCTTTGGACCATAATCCAAATCTTTCGAAACACATTGGCCGGAGCACTACTAAATCCAATAGACAATTCGACCTTATTGGCCTCTTTTGGACCCATAAAGGGCTCTAGGAGCATAAAAGATAGATCGAGTGTTTCCTCACAATACGCTTTAGCCTAGCCAAAGACACATCATTACCAATGCCACGAATATTCCAGAACAGGAATTTCTCCATTAGGAGAGCATAGACTAATCAGCAAGAGCGGGACCCAATGCTCGAAAGCACAAAGCTCGTCTCAAAACAGATAAAGCGCATGTTAAGTAGATCTAACGATTTGCTCAGACACCGCTATGGAGCATGTGTGAATGGTGCGGGGAGTGCGAGGAGACACTCTCGATCTCCGTCGCGCTGAAACAGACTGGGCAACCGAGGAACTGTCAGATCACGAAACCCCATTCTGCGACGAATACGAGTTCTTAGTAAGACGAGATAAGCGATAATTAATGATCGCTATCTCCTCCTTATTAAGAAAGGTGGTGGGAATAGAGGAGGAAGCAACCTCTTCTGCAGATGCGAGTGTCAGAGGAACAACAGGAGCTAAAAAGCTCCTAGGAAATGTAAGGACGTGGAGAAGCCGCTGCACCGATCTCTGTATGGACAAAACCAAAACCGGGTTGTCATTGGATTGGCAACTCTGTATAGAAGGTAAAGTCTGCAAACCGAACGGTAAACCGAGCAAAGGCAAATCAACCGATATAGATGGATCCGAAGAAGCACCACAGATGAGGGTTGGGTTGCCCAACATAGAAAGGTGATCATGTGATAAGGCCGTATAGCCATTTAATAAATGTACAACTATTCGGTCTTGACCAATAAACCATCGTACAGTAGTGGAGTCAATCCGAATTAACATCAGTGTGCCATCGACAACAACATCGATCCACAAACAATCCATGCAAGTCACAAATAAGGCACTTACAATCTTATTGTGACGGATCCAAGCAACAAAACCCTACAAACCTGAAAAATGAGCTTCCCTACCAAAAACTAAACAAAAATAACAAGACCTTCTATCACAACAGTCCTGACATAGAGCCAAAATTGCGCATAGTAAGAAGAGCTAACTATGATACCAATTTGGCTAGCAGACGGGGACCATAAATCAACCCATGCATGCACTAAATATGGATCCAAGCTAACTATGTTAGAATGTGGCAACGTCAGAGCAGCCGAAGGCCCATGAACACAAGTACAGAGAAGCACATGATAGGTAAAAAGGAACACATTCCACCCAAAATAAGAGCAGTGAACAACAGTAAAGTCAAAAGAAAAATACACCGAAAAAAGAAGATTGAACATGATGTATGAAGTTGTCAAGAAGAGAGCAGATAACTAGTCCATCAACTTACGAAAATTAAAGCCGACAACAACCAATACCTTGCCAAATATAGAAGCACAATCCGACACTGCCAAAGAAGCCAATTCCTAAGAACATCCAAGCAAGCAGAGTGCGACACTAAAGAGAAGTTCAAAGTCCCAGCTCCCGCAGACTACTTCGTCGGACTAGTCAAGACATTATCGAGCACCTTGATCGAAATAAGCTAAGGACATAGAACCAACGAAGCTAGCAAAACATCTAACAAAGCAAATCGAGAGGGGCACAAAGAGGTTGTAGTTGTACCCACAGGTTTCTTTGAAATACGATTACGACGGCTACGTCGTCGATGACCTCCAACCTGCCTCACACAAACCCATACTCTCGGCCTCTTAGGTGCAATAAAAGACTGCTCTTGGTAAGGAGGGGTGATCAAATCCCCTTCACCACTCTTGACAGCCGAAACTACTCTGCTAAATCCCGGACCAAATACACCACCACAATATAAAGAACCAACCAAAAAACCATGGGTTGCTGAGATAGGAGCATCTTGCGAGCACTTGAATGGTAGACGAGGCACAAAACCGACAGTCAATCCCTGTCTAGATCGATCTACAACCGGCGAAGACTGCTCACCCACAGCCGGCGACACCGAACAACCAGCGGCTCTACCACGAGGAGTGAATTTGGTAACCAGCGATGAAGAGAACTTAGGAGTTAACTCTAGAAAACAACCACCAACTAACATAAATCGGAACCCCAAAAGATCTGCAAATGAATATATCATGTATACACAGATCTCGATTTTAGACAGCCCAGTCAACACAACAGACATCGGACCTTTGGCAACAGCCAATAGCGAGGTCGTAATGTCTTCGAATGTAGGGTTGGCCTTGAGGGACGAACCGCGAACAACATACTCTTCGATTTTCGAAGAAGGGCCGAGATCCATAAAACTAGGATTAGCAGAAGGAGATTGGGAACAAACAGTCAGTGGGAACGAGGAAAAAGACTAGTTTGAGGAAGATCGGAAAAGAAGTAAACAACAAAATGGAGAATCGCAAAATGTCAGGGAGTTTCTGCCATGAATATAACCGTTGTATGTTGGAATGTACAATATAACAACACACTAGCCACCATTCCATAGGAGCAGTATACTGCTTTTATAACTCTGTGGGATCGCTAGGGGTGAACAATCATGTCTTGGAGGTTGACCATTCCTTCATTTTAAGAAGTTATCATACCATTGCTTATATTAATTAATTTAATACCTAATTAGCTCTTAACACTAGTTATTTATTTTAACTAGTGCGAACCTGTACTATGCAAACAGGTTGTTGTTATAAGGTTGCACTGAAAATATTGTATAGTATTTGATTACTTGACCTTGTAGTGATTTGTTTTAACTTAAATTCACTACATAATACCAAAAATAATATACATTTTAAAACTAAGAATATTCTGGTTTAATACAAAAAGCAATTTCATACATGTTAGCCGCAAATATGTAGTAGTGAAGTAGATATTCAAAATTGCATAAATGAATGTTTCTACGGAGTAGGGAAAAGTGTAGATAGAAATCATATTAACAAAACAGGGTCTCATGACTATACCTTGAAATAAAGTTGAATACTTCACTATGTAAATTCATACAGTTAGTACATAATAAGGTGGAAACAATACAAAGGAGGTTGGTAGTAGGCAGATACAGACGTTGATCTGGAACCCATGCGGGCGGAAGCTAAAACTTTACATAAGTCGAAGATAACAATTTCAATTTAATTTATTGACCATGCAGGTATAGGCAGTTCAATCGAACACGGTTTTATGTAATATTAGACAATTATTCAGTTACAAATTTTCATATGCGACCACATATAAAACAGATGATACAACATAGGCATACTTTATCATGCACTATTCACAATAAATAAATGAATATTTTCTCTCTTACTATATAATTACACGAACCAATATATGAACATGAGCTGTCAATTGGAGCATTCGTAGTTTCACTAAAGTCCTATCTACATTAGCCCCATTCAATTCCCCGACTGACCACTGAATGGATCATGTGAGAGCCTGCAGCTCTATTGCACTTCACTATGTTGCAATACAATATCAGCTCTTTTGACGAGCAGCTAGCTTGCACTCCACTCAGACTCATATTGACCATATTGAGTTACTTCAAGTAGAAATGGTTATCCACTATATTGATACAAAAAATAAAAGGTTAAATTTTACATCTTGCTTGGACTTCCCCAAGAACATTTCTAGTGTGATGCAATTTTTTGTATATGTTCTCTTTTCTCGAATAAAGATGAACTCACATTGTCACTTTTAGGCTAGACAAATGTAATTTGCAAAGAGAACAAAACAAATTTGTTTCTCTAAAATTGAATTAATAATACTTATTACCTGAATAACAAAGTACCTTACCTTGCAAATGTTGGTTTATGAAAACATGTTATCCATTATAATGATATGAAAATAAAAGGTTAGGGTCTACGTCTTACTTGAACTTCATGAAGAATATTTTAGATCAATGCAATTTCTCCATATGTTTCATTTCTCAAATAAAGATGAATAAACACTGTCACCTCAGACTGGTCAAATGTAATCTTCCAAGAGAAAATTTACAATTTGTTTCTCTAATATAGAAGTAATAACTATTATTAGCTAACCAACAATTATCTTCTTGAGAAGCTGACCCATATGGACTTCCATTACATCTACGTCAATTTTCAAGATTTTGCAGCTCCTTCCCCCTAGTAATAAAAGATGTGACTTCCTCTTTCTTAAACCACACCATTGCCGATAATTTAAGCCTCCCCGCTCCTCTATTTTTTCAACACAAATTCAAACAAAAACCGCCAGCACTTCTTACTTTGATTCTTCTTTCCACCCATATCAGTCAAGTCCAACATGAACTCAAGAAATAAAATGCGATCGACAGTATTGCACAACCATTTACAGCGGGGTTCGACAGTTTTTTTGTTTGAAATTAACCCAATCTTTGTACGCAAACATGTTATCAACCCCTCAGTTCAAATTTAAGATCAAAACAAACCTAAGCTTACTCATTTTCATGAATTCTTAAACCCTAAATGTCGCTGCAGTGAAACTTGCGGAACCCATATGCTTCGAACCCCCTAAAACCGTCATGATCGTGAAGAGAAACTCTTTCTGATTTCAAATATATATGTCTTTGGATTTATCGAATTTTATAGGAATTGTTATGGATTTTAGAAGTTTGATTAGTTCGCGTTTTGGAAGATACTATAGAGGCGCATTGTCTGTTGACTTCGGGATGTTAAAGAATAAGGTTTAAGGTTAGGTAGTGTATTTATAAAATACGTTTGGCTTGTATTAGAAGCTTCATTACTTTTTTATTAATTTATAGACTTACACTACTTGTATTTGTCTTTTAATAATCCGTATGATCACATACGATATCCAATTCCGACGAAAATGGATATGCAGCTACAGTTCTACATTACGGACCCAGCGAAACTTGTTTCATCGAATTCAGAGTCTGTTTGCTTGTATAATGTATTTTTAAAGTCAAATTACTGATTGTTTTTCACATTAAAATCGCTCATGGTTGCATACTGACTCCAAAAATCACAAAATTTGAAATTAAACAATAATTTAATATTCCAGATCCAAAAAAATTAATTTCATTAAAAACGGAGGTCGTTTACAAAAATGGCTATTTTCTAAGGCCTAAATAAACCAATTAAATATTATTACATTTAAAAATAATTTAATTTAATATTAGTAAATTAATATTATCGTATATATCCACATAGAATATCATTTAGCTCCAAAATAAACATATCTAGATTTATAACTCGATATTTAAAAAATCCAAGTTAATCGATATTAAATATATATAAAAATCCTTTTATTATATAAATAAATCATTATAAATTATAAACGAATTCCATAGCGACTTTCTGGAAATTTGATTTCGACATAACTTACAATCTACAAGACGAAATCTCGATTTTTCTCTTTTATTAGAAAAATATAGTTCAACAGATTCGAACGCTTCTTATCTTAATGAAATCCGACTTAAAACGTATTCTGTATATTTAATTGAAGTTCAAAACTCAATATTATGACCTACCGTGACATATCGAGCTCGTTTTAAATTATATTATAATTTATATGTTCTAACGTCGTTTTTTAAAAAGATTCGTTATAAAAATTCGAATCTATTAACCAAATCTCTTATACTATCCAATTCACACAGTATTGTCAATTCAACTAAATTCTGATTATTTCGGAATCAAATATGTTATTCAATTATTTATATTAATTAAATATTAAATATTGTTTAATTCAAGCCATTTAAATTACCAATAAACAATTCAATTATTTGACCATTAAAAATACGGGACGTTACGTTCTGTCCCCCTTAAAAGAATTTCGTTCCCAAAATTACTAAGCTTGAAAAATGCTACCAACCCTACTAACTGGATAAAAAAAATATTGTTTTACTTATTAACTTTAGTTTCAACTGAACCAATCAATTCCAATTAAAACATCAATTTATTCCTACTATCGAAAATTTTCAAAAATCCTAAAAAATTTCTAACACCTTAAATTTTTGAAAAATTTCGCCAGCGTCTCCTTTGCACGACTCAATCGGTACAACTACAACTCGCCTCTCTGGGCCTTCTCCAATCCAAAAGAAAATCTAAATGCTAAGCTGCTTGCCAAATAGGCTCATAAAAATCACATACTCATTGTAAAATATAAACTCGTACCTTTTTATCGGGCATATCATTCTATCTTTTCCCTTTTTCCCTTAAGTCAGCACATACCTATGCCTTTCCAACTGGTCTTTGATCAATTTATCTTCAACCCAACCATTCGCTTATCCAAGCCAAATTCCATTCTCAATCTCAAGTACAATTCTTGATATTCAAATTCTTAACTCACCAATCCAGTATACTTAACCAAGTTAGGTTCCATTTCCACATTTCATTAACTAATAAATTTCTCTAACTAGTTATCTTTATCTTAGAACTCTAATATGATTTTCATTTCAAGAAGCAAACCACTTGCTCACCTGTGTCCAGTGATATTTCAAAAATCCAATTTTACTCGATATCATTTTATTTCAATTCAATTTCCACTTAACTAGCTTTAATTCGATTTCAATTTGCTTTCACAAATTTCAATTCAATTTTGTTTTAATTCAAATAATCTTTCCCTTGGAATTTTAAACAGTTTACTTTTTCTAAAACCAAATATCCCTTTTTAGGATTTAAAACAACTTATTTTTCTCAAAAAAATTCAAAAACAATATCTTTGATAGTAATCTGTCACTCTAGAACTCGAAAATGAACACTGATGATGTGGTCAGCATCGTCAGCGTTATTTTCCATCGACTAAAGTGAGTTCAATATTATAACATTTTAAAAACTCATTCTTAATCATTTCCATTTTGAAATTATTTCAAACTATCCTTCTCAATGCTTGTAAAACAATTTAAAATCGCCCAAGATTTTAAAATTCTCATATATATAACCAAGTATATTTACAATCACTTTTCCAACTTTCCAGAGTTGTAATTTCAATTTTGATTTAAACTTAGATTTAATTCATTTCATAACACTTATACGAATTTTATTAGGTTATATATATAACCACCTTAATTATAATTTTATTCGATTATAATAACAACCAACACATAAAACATATTATGATAATCTTAAGATAATTATTTTCTTTATATCAAAATATACTTTGGATAAGTTATTTCATTTACGCTCTTTTCAAAATATACTAAGTCTGTTCATCGTACTCGGGTATTTAGAAACCTTCACTAATACGGTGGATCAAACCGATCGATCATAACTCATAAACAACTCAACCAATAAGTCTCCACAATATAAAACATTTTTTAAAATAAAATCTACAAATATGTTCTCTCGTATATATACTCAACCCAATCTAGGGTATTACTAATCCCGTCTCTATTGAATTACGCCATAGAGCCAAGGTAATCACTTAACCTTCAACTCTGATACCATTGTAACGAACCAAAATTTTCGACCCTGAAAATCGACATAAAACTCATGTCAACTATTCAAGCATCGTACATAACATATCACTATTAGAAAGAAGTTAGAGGATGAGAATAGATAAGATATAAAATTAGAATGGAAGAAGAAGAACATAAACAACAGAATCAGAGTAACACAAATTGCACAGTAGAACGAATAAATATTATATAACATAACTTTTGAAATACAACCCTATACTGTATATATGTACCATTTCAAAGTACAACACATAACATCATATCGGAAACAAACTATAGCTATAAAATCCTGAAGCCTCCTGCTCAAAGCTCTTCTGTAACACCCCGTAATTTTAATAACACATTAAGATGATAAACTAGGGAATACTTAAATAATTATTGGGAATTTAGTAAAACAGACTGTGCCATTGTGTTCATCTCGGAATTCTGCTTAAGATAGACGCCAAGTTTGCATACAACGGACACCGTATGAAGAAGTTATTAAGCCTAGAAGTTTGTATATGCATAAGAGAATTATATATACAAACAAATCAAATATTCAAAAAAAAAAAATCAAAACTGCAAACAGGAAGCCGTAACACGAAACCGACCCATCCTGGGGGTCGACCCGAGATCCGCTGGGCAGACCCAGGGGTTGACACCCAAAGGGGGGGTCGACCCCCATACAGAACTGGGAAGATTTGACTTTTTGAACGTAGGCTTGTTTTGTGGCTTGGTTCATTGGTTATAAGCTATAAATAGGACCCCATTTCTCTTGTTTCTCCACACCTAAAACAATGGAGAACTAGATGCTGCCTCTGCCCAGAATAAATCAAGTCTTTTCTTCTTCAACAATCAACTAGAGTTATTAAAGTTTACAGATTTGTGATTCAACATCTGCAACTATTAATCTGTCTTTTAAATATATTCTCTGTGAGTCTACATTATTTTTAGATAAAAAATAATTAAAATGAAATCTTGACATGCCTATGAATTAGATCGAAGCCTGTGACTATTGGAATCATATCAGATCTTCTATATTTGTGTATCTAATTCACTGATTGGATCTCATCTTGCATGTTTTTTATCATGACACTATGCATAATCAGTCCTGTTATTACATGTTTATTAGATCTGTTCTTATATGCCTATTTCTGTTCATCAGATCTGTTCTTATATGCCTATATCTGTTCGTCAGATCTGTTCTTATATGCCTATTTATGCTATCATATACCCATTTCTGTTACTGTTGGTTTTATGCCCATTCTATCCTTCTCTCTCTCTCATTCCTTTTCTATTTTTATAACTAGGCTACTTTTGAGCCTAGGCCGATATCGCTGAAATATGCATACGAACGAAATTGGGTTAAATTGGGAATGACTGGAAATGGTAATTTGGGGGCATAACTTGTACTTTGAATCACAATTGGGATTTGGGGGCATAAACTATATTGTGAAACAGGACTAAAAATTGGGGCATGATTTATATGGTAAATTATAACTTTAGGTTTCGGACATAAAAATATGTAGGCTTAATTTAAGATTAAGCGAAACATGTTATTGGAACTATAAAGAATCTGTGAAGCTTGTTTAATCCATTAAAATTGGGGGGGGGGGACTAGTATTGGGAAATTTGGGGCAAAACTTGAATCGAACATGAATATGGATTTGGGGCATAAGCCAAACTGTGATTAAAGATCATAATTTGGGCATATAACACATGATGAATATGACTTGGGAAAGGCGCATGAAAACCTATAATGAAATAATAATACTTGTTAATGAATGAAGATGCCTAGAATTACAGCAATTAGAAAACTGCAACCGTGCTTAGGCATGAGGTTAGATTATTCTTATGGTGGAAGTCTGCCCGGATTCGACCGGCATATCCAGCGACCACAAGTGGTGAATCTGATGTGAGGGGTCTAAGTGCATAAACACGTGACCGAGCTAAGACAAGACGTTAAGTCCGACATGTGGATGAAGTCTTCCCGGACCCGACCGGCATATCTAGCATCCACTAGTGGTAGACTTAATGTGTAATGAACTTGCAGTGCTTAACCTGTTTAAATCCATAAGGATTGTATGAGCCTGTTAAATCTGTGGGGTTAAGTAAACCTATTAAGTGTGTGGGGTTAAGTAAGCCTGTTAAATATGTGGTGTTAAGAAAGCCAGTTAAATTTGTGGGTTAAGTAAACCTATTAAATCTGTAAGGGTTATACGAACCTGTTAATTTAGAAAACTTAACTTATGAAATCTGTTAGGGTTATATGGACCTGTTCACTTGTAAAGTTTAACCCGTAAATCTGTAGGGTTTACGTGAATTTGTTAAATCTATTAGGCATAACTTGTCAAAATCCTAGTTAGTTGGGGACACAAGATCTGCAAGGGTTGGCTTGTGTCGTCTGTTGTGTAGGACCCATATTAGTCAGTAACCCATTCTGGTATTAAAGGGGGACCCCGCACTAGGTAGGGGCCAGTGCACGTTTACCGAACTGATTGTAAGAGGTTCATCTGAGAGGAGGTGTGTACTGGCGTGTTCCAACGGATTCATGCGCGTGCATGATTATGGCCAGCATTTGGGAAAATAAGCCATTGTAGCTCTAATATATAGATCTATGTCCTTCTGTAGGTTTCCACTTTAGGAAGTAATACACTCTACTATGGGGCCGACAAAGGGTATTTATGGGATAGTGAACCAATCGATTGAGGAGTAGTAAATATGGTACATCTAGTCCTGTCTGTTTTTGTGGGGTACCTGTGTTTCTGTCTTGGCTAGCACCCGTTATTTCTGTTTAGGTGTGGGTTAATTCTGTTTGGGTTAAAACCCGTTAATAGATTACACATAAAATAACCATTATATTTCTGTTGGGATCATCCTATTTCTATTAAGTAATTAGGGAGTATGCAATCCTATTACATATTATTGTACTAGTATTGGTGCAAAGAAAGTAAAGTGTTTGGGAAGCACTATTTATTCTATCATGTTTATCCTGTTTACCTTGTCATACATATGATGTTATCTCTCTTATCTAGTTTATATACCTGTCATGATGCAATTACTTATTTATATGCTAAAAGTAACTAGACTGGCCAGACTTTATGTCTGACCTATTTTGTTTCCTTTTCTCTCCCTTCTGTTTCCCACAAGGTTCTCAGGGTGGGAATACTCAAGCTTGATCAGGATTGTGCTTAGTTTTGCTTGGAGCCGCATAGATGTATTGCTGGATTCGTACCTTGTCTACTATGACTATGTATTTGGGGATTATGCTTCTTTATTTATTGTACTCTGATGTTTTAAGTGCAAGAGAGAAATTTTAATGATGTATTGGGTTTTATGTTTTTCAGGCATATGATGTAACCTTGTTTTGAACTGCGATGCTTTATGATTAATAAAGTTTTAAATTCCGTTGCTATTTTATATCAGTCTTGTAATGTTTCTGTTTCTGTTTATCTATAACGCTTCACGAAACTTAATGCATTCTCTTAATGAGTGACATTAATGAATATGGGCTGTCACTCTTGGTATCAGAGCTGAAGTTTACCAGATCGGATAAAAGATTTTGAAAATATTTTCAAAAAAGTTTTAAAAGAAAGCATTTTCAAAAAGAAAAGTCTGTTTTGAAAAACATATTCCCAAAGCCATATGTAATATCTCTCGTTTCTTTGTTTGAATCCCTTTTTCCTTTTCTTTTCGGCATGTCTGGGGAACCTAATATTCCTGAGGGCATTACGATACCTGGCTGGTTCCGTAGGTATCTAGAGGCCACGACGCCTGCCGGTGGCCAAGTTAACATTCGTCCCCCAGGTGCACTCGTCATTCCTCCTCCTCCACGTGTTGATAATTTCTCTAAGATCTACAAAGATTTCTATGCCATGGGAGGAATGCCATTCCGTGGAACCGAGACGTTCGTAGAGGAAAAGAATTGGCTCAAAGAAACGGAGGATCTATTTGGGATCTTCAAAGTGGACGATCGTAGGAAGATTCAGTTTGCTGCTTTGCTATTGAAAGTTGAAGCTTCGTTCTGGTGGGAAGTGACGCAAGCAGGGCACCTAGTGGAGATTTGGGATGATTTTCGGCAAAGGTTTGAAATGAAGTTTCTTTCTCAAGCTAAGAATAGCATGCAGATGGAAAAGTTCTTGGCGCTCAAGCAAGGAGGCATGATTGTTAAAGAGCATGTTAACAGATTCAACCAACTGGCGAGGTTTGGATTGGAGATGGTGGATACTCCACATAAGAAAGCTTTGCGATTTGTTAAAGGACTGAATGAACCCCATCATGGGTTAGCTTTGTCCAATATTCCAATGGGAGCAACTTTTGAAGGCTCGTTGATATGGCCTTAATGCATGAGGAAGATAAAGCTGAAAAGAAGGAAGTTAAGGTTGAGGAAACATAAAACAAGAAAGTTTGGCCCAAGAAAGAACAACGACAAGATGGAAGAAAGCACGACAAAACTCAAGGCAAAAAAATGTCATGGTTGCGGGAACGTGGGTCATTTGGTCAAAGACGGCAGAAAAATGAAGAATGCTCGCTTTAACTGTGGTGAAGTCGAACACTATACTTGGGAATCCTCGAAGAAGCAAGGACAGGGCCAAAGGGCAGGACCTTCTGGAGGGAAAATGCATGCTCTCGAGGCCAGTGTACCGAACAGAGGTGTGAAAATTTCTATTGAAAGTTTGATTTCTCTTTCCGTTTATCCAGTTAGTACTCTTTTTTCTGGAGCTTCTCACTCTTTTATATTTGATTCTGTAGTTGAGTCTCCGCACCTTAGTAATAATATGGTTTTGGATCCCATTGTTGTCTCAAACCCCATTGATGGTATGACTCATCTGTCTATGACTTATCGGGGTTTGAATATCTGTGTTAGGCGTCAAGTTTGAGTGCGATGCATATGTTCTTGGTTTTATGGGATACTGTTTGATTCTAGGGATGGATTGGCTAGCCATGTATAGCGCCTTCTAGATTGTTAGAGGAGGGTCGTTAAATTTCTGACTTGCCGTGGGAGGACTCTCTAGATTTCTAGTGACCCAAGAGGGTCTAGCATGCTTACTTTCATAGAGTCTCTTGATGCATCTATCGATGATCTGCGATCCGTACAAATAGTCTGTGACTATCATGATGTGTTTGATGAGGTACGGGGCACAACTCCGAGGCGCGGGATCGATTTTCATATATATATATTTGGTGGACAATGCAAAGCCAGTTGCATTAACTTTGCGCCATACGATTCCTAAGGAAAGGAGGGAACTCAGCAAACAAGTAGAGAAGCTATTTTTGAAAAGGTGTTGTTTAGGCGAAGCATATCTGAATAGGGTGCTCCGGTCGTCTTTACAACTAAGGTGTAAAACTCGCTTCGCTTATGTCTGGATATTCATGATGTTTTTCACATTTCTTATTTATGGAAGTGTCTGCGCGATACAGTAGAGGTAGTTGAGCCCAACATGCTTGAGAAAATATAGGTAGAACACGAGGCAACAATTAGATGAGTTCCTAGCCATATACTTGGATTAGAGGTTAAAAAACTGCTCAACAGAGAGGTTAATTAATAAAAGTGCAATAGGGAGTAGACAGCGAGGATGCGACTTGGGATACTGAAGACAAGGACCGCGCTTCATACCCTTTCCTTTTTGGAACTATGTTCTTAACCTCTTTTTCCAAGCTTTTATTCGTACTTGCTTCTGTCATTCGTGTGTATCCTATTGATCGAATCTTTAACCTTTATATAGAAATCCCGTAGATGTAAACATGTGTTTAAGACATGTTATGTTTGATGGATGCAGGTGTTTGATATTGGTTGCTCGTGGATGCATATACACACACATTAGGCACTGTATCAGCTCAATTACTCTCATGCTGCATATGGATGTGTGTGCATTTTTCTTTTATTAATGGATGGAAGTGAGTGTATCATCATATGGATGTTGCATTTGGATGGATGATTGTGCACACATATAGAACTTACATGTTATAATAGGATTATTTGCACACATGTTGGATTCATGGCACTAATATATATTGCATTAAGGAGGTCGACTGAATCAGTAGACCGCCTGATCTTCGCATTAGTATAAGGACATATACACACACCTTTGCATATGTTCATATAAACATTATAAATCTTTTAAGGAAAATGGATGCTTGTGATTGGTGGATGAGTAGATGGGTGATGGAGGTAGGATATACATTCTTCTTAACTTGGAGATTTCTGGGACGAAATCATTTGAGCAGGGGAGAATGTAACACCCCGTAATTTTAATAACATATTAATATGATTAATTAGGGAATACTTAATTAAATATTGGAAATTAAGTAAAGCATATCGATCCATTGCGTTCGTCTCGGAATTTTGCTTAAGATAGACACTAAGTTTGCATAAAACGGACACCGTATGAAGAAGTTATTAAGCCTGGAAGTTTGTATACGCAAGAGAATTATATATATACAAAAAAAATCAAATATTCAAAAAAAATTCAAAATAGCAAACGAGAAGCCTAAACGCGGAACAGACCCATCCTGGGTCGACCCAGGGGTCGACATAGGCTCTTTGGGGTCGACCCTGGGGTCGACACCTAAAGGGGGGTCGACCCCCATACAGATCTAGGCAGATTCGACTTCTTGAACGTGGACTTGTTTTGTGGCTTGGTTCGTTGGTTTTAGGCTATAAATAGGACCTCATTTCTCTTGTTTCTCCATACCTAAAACAATGGAGAACTAGATGCTGCCTCTGCCCATAACAAATCAAGTCTTTTCTTCTTCAACAATCAACCAGAGTTATTCAAGTTTAAAGATCTATGATTCAACATCTGCAACTATTCTTTTGTCTCTTAGATCTATTCTCTGTGAGTCTAAGTTATTTTTAGATAAAAAATAATTAAAATGCAATCCTGACATGCCTATGAATTAGATCTAAGCCAGCGACTATTGGAATCATATCAGATCTGCTATAGTTGTATATCTAATTCATTGATAAGATCTCATCTTGCCTGCTTATGATCATGACACTATGCATAATCAGTCCTATTATTACATGTTTATCAGATCTGTTCTTATATGCCTATTTCTGTTCATCGGATCTGTTCTTATATGCCTATATTTGTTCATCAAATCTGTTCTTGTATGCCTATTTATGCTATCATATACCCATTTCTGTTACTGTTGGTTTTATGCCCATTCTGTCCTTCTCTTTCTCTCATTCCCTTTTTATTTTTATAGCTAGGCTACTTTCGAGCCTAGGCCGATATCGCTGAAATATGCATACGAACGAAATTGGGTTAAATTGGGAATGATTGGAAATGGTAATTTGGGGGCATAACTTGTACTTCGAATCATAATTGGGATCTAGGGGCATAAACTATATTGTGAAATAGTACTAACAATTGGGGGCATGATTTACATGGTAAATTATGACTTTTGGTTTCGGACATAAAAATATGTAGTCTTAATTTAAGATTAAGCGAAACATGTTATTGGAACTGTAAAGAATCTGTGAAGCTTTTTTAATCCGTTAAAATTGGGGGGAAGACTAGTATTGGGAAATTTGGAGCAGAACTTGAATTGAAAGCATGAATATGGATTTGGGGAATAAACCAAACTGTGATTGTAGATCATAATTTGGGCACACAACACATGATGAATATGACTTGGGAAAGGGGCATTAAAACCTATAATGAAATAGGAATACTTGTTAATGAATGAAGATGCCTTGAATTACAACAATTAGAAAACTGCAACCTCGCTTAGGCACGAGGTTAGATTACACTTGTGGTGGAAGTCTGCCTGGACCCGACCGGCATATCCAGCGACCACAAGTGGTGAATCTAATGTGAGGGGCCTAAGTGCATAAACACATAACGGTGCTAAGATACGAGATTAAGTCCGACTTGTGGAAGAAGTCTGCCCGGACTCGACCGACATATCCAGCATCCACAAGTGGTAGATTTAATGTGGGAGGTCTAGCGCATTATAACCATAAATGTGTAACACCCCATAATTTTATTAACATAAAAAAGGATAAATTAAACAATAATTAATTTAATATTCGAAATTAAGGGAAATGGACTACGCCATTGCGTCTGTCTCAAAATTCTGGTCAAGATAGACAATTGGTTTGCATAAAATGGACACTGTATGAATAAGTTATAAGGATTTTAAGTTGTATACGCGTAGAAGAAATATGTATATACATATGAGTCGGAAGCTTATCCATAACTGTTCAAAAATCAAAATGGCAGAAGGCGGCAAATTTCCTACTCTAAGGGGTCGACCCCCTAGAAGTGTGTCGACTCCGGGGTCGACCCCCCTACAGGGGTGTTGGCACCCCTAGGGCTGACATGGCAGTCAGTTTCAGAGGTGCTGGCATCTATAAATATGTGTCCATTTCTCTTGTTTTCTGCATTGAGAATCATGGAGGCCAAATGCTACCGGTGTTTGAACTGAGACAGATCCTATCTTCTACAACTATCAACCTAAGAAAATTAGTTAGAGATTCAAGATCCATTCTTTCTCTATTTTCTAATCCAAACTATGTTAGTTCCTAGTTGATTTTAGATTTAAAAATTTAAAAGTAAACGTGATATGACAATTGTTTGGATTTGTTCATGTGCCTATGTTATACTGGATCAACTGTAAATAGCGAACATATGACATTTTAAATTGAGTATAACTTGGATCTAAATCTCTATTTTGACGGATCTATTATAACTTATGTGGCATTCTATGATGTGGATCTTGACCTTATTCGTATTAGATCTATTTTTAACTATTGATCTAAATCTTTATCTTGTTGGATCTATTGTAACTTCTATGACATTCTATGATGTGGATCATGACCCTATTTGTGTTAGATCTATTTTTAACTATTGGATCTGAAATATGTGGATATCTAAATTATTAATCAGATCTAGTTTATCACCTTATTCCTATCATATTAGATCTAAACTTGTTGGACATCTAAATTGTTAATTTAGATCTTACTATGCTTATTATGACATTATAGTTATGTTAGAATTAGTTAACTTCCACAAATTCATCATATTTATGCTTATATGTCCACCTTCTCACCATTCTATTTTATGTTTATGCCAAAATAATCACCTTTGTCATATTCCCATCACTTTTCCCTTTTTATTGTTTATGACTATGCTACTTTCTAGCCTAGATGCCGCCAAATATATGCGAATGCATTAGGTAGGGAACAGGGGAAAATGGTTAGAATTAGCATAATTTAAGTAATGTTTATATGAGTTGGACTTATAATTCAAAAAGGGGAAATAGGGACATAATTACCCATAAAGAAATAGGTAAGAATTGGATATGAATGAAATGTCCAATAATTACAATTAGAAATTATAATTGCACTTATTACACGAGGTTAGGTTGCATTAGTGGTGGAAGTCTGCCCAGACCCGACCAGCATATCCAACAACCGCTAATGTTGAACCTAATGTGAGAGGTCTAATCACGCAAATACGAGATGAGCTATGACATGAGGTTAGGCCCAACTTTTGGAATAAGTCTGCCTGGACACGACCGACATATTCAGCATCCACAAGTTGCAGGCCTAATGTGGGAGGTCTAGCCCATTAAAAACCATAAATGGACATGGTAATAAATTGGACTACTTAACCGAATCTAATCCATAAGGGATGGTATTATTATGAACTAAAATTAGGGTTAAGTAAAATTGGTTAGACAGTGGGTGGGTTAAGAAATTCTTGAGAGGGTGGGTAATATTTACACATATAGGCCCACAAACTTAACACGATAAGGTTATGCAATTAAAGACACCTAGTGGTATACATAACCGGTGGAAATAATAAAGTTATGTAATTAAAGACACCTTTTAGGGTAAACATAACTTGTAGAAATGATAGGGTTATGTAATTAAAGACACCTAGTGGTATACATAGCCCATGAAAATCTAGGGGGGACACAAGACAAAGGGGGCAACTTGTATCATATTGTGTTGGACCCGTTTCATCCAGTAAACCGGAGTAGGTATCAAAACATGTACTCCGTACTAGGTCGGAGAAGGGGCACGCTTACTGGACTGATTGCAAGAGATCCAAAAGTGGAGGACGGTGTGGCGACGCAAACCGACCGGGCCATGTGCGTGTTTGAGCCGGGAAGAAGGGAATAAGACGACCATGACACCTGTAGGTACCGGCCTGTGCATATCAGCGAGGGGTGCCACTTTAAGACGTGATACATCCTACAGTGGGGCCGAAACAAGGTATCTACGCGAATTAGGGAGCCGATCGATTAGGGTAGTAGTCAGGGTACATTTGGACGTATGCCTAAGTCTACCACGTTATAGTGGAAGGGATCGTCTCATTCTGGATATACTCGTAATAGTGCAGAGTAATCTTTAGAAGCATATACACCTTGTCCAGTTTAGCCTGTCGTATCTTCCTTTTATGTAGTTAACTCTCTCTTATCCACTTTATATGCCTGTCATACTACTTTTATTTATTTATTGGCTAAAAGTAACTAGCATCGTCAGACTTTATGTCTGACCCTTTTGTTTCTCCTTCTTTCTTTCGTTCCCCCCTCCCCCTCCAAGATTTTAAGGGCGGGAACTCTCAGGATTAACCGTGATTCTGCTTATGTTTGTTGGAGCTACTGATATGTATGGCTCAAGCTCCTATCCTTGTTACTATGGCTACATTTTGTTTTTGGGGAATTTTAGTTCTTTTATATACTCTGATATTTTTAAAGTACAAGGCAGTGGCTTTTGTGTTGTAATGGGCTTTTGTATTTCAGACATGTGATGTTTTTGGACCACGGTTTCTTATGATAAGTAAAGTTTTTATTCCCCTTTTATTTTATATGTTTTTCTTGTAATATTTTTCATTCTGTTTACTATAACGCTTCACGAAACTTGATGTATTCCCTTAGTGAGTGACATTAACGGACGTGGGGTGTAACGGTTGGTATTAGAGCTAAAGGTTACCGGATTAGATAAAAGTTTCTGAAAGCTATTTTCAAAACGGATTTAAAAGAAAGTATTTTAAAAAAGAAAAGTCCATTTTGGAAAACATTCCACAAAAAGCCATAAGTAATATCTTTTGATCCCTTGTCTGAATCTCTTTCCTTTTCTTTTTCAACCTGTCCGAGGAACCCAGCATTCCAGAGGGCGTTACGATACCAGGATGGTTCTGTAGGTATCTGGTGGCCACGGCGCCTACCAAAGGCAAAGGAAACTTTCCTCCCCCAGCTGCACACGTTGTTCCTCCTCCTCCACCTCCGTGAGCAGACAAATTCTCAAAGATTTGCAAAAATTTCCGTGCTATGGAAAGGAAGCCATTCCATGGAGCCGAGACGTTTTTGGAAGCCAGGAACTGGCTTAACAAGACTGAGGACTTGTTTGTAATCTTTGAAGTAGAGGATCGAAGAAAGATTCAGTTAGCTGCTTGGCTTTTGAAGGATGAAGCTTCATTTTGGTAGGCGGTAACCCAAGCAAGCCGCCCAGTGGAAACTTGGGATGACTTTAGAAAGAGGTTTGAGATGAAATTCCTTTCCCAAGCTGAGAAGAGCATGCAAATGTAGAGGTTCTTAGCACTCAAATAAGGGAACTTGACGGTTAAAGTGCATGTGAACAAATTTAACCAGCTGGAAAGATTTGGACTGGAACTGGTAGACACTTCGCATAAGAAGGCTTTGCGGTTCACTAATGGGCTAAATGAACCCCTTCATGAGTTAGACATATCCCACATCCCAATGGAAGCCCCAGTTGAAAGACTTGTTGATATGGCCTTGATGCACGAGGAAGAGAAAGGGGAAAAGAAGGAGGTTGAAGCTGAGGAAGCAACGCAAAATAAGAACGTGTGGCCCAAGAAGGGACAACAACAACAACAACAACAACAGCAATAAAAGAAGGGAGGAAAGAATGGCAAGGGTAAGGAGAAAAGAAAGTATCACAGTTGTGGGAAAGAAGGCCACTTGATCAAAGACTGTAAAAGAAGGAAGAACACTTGCTTTAATTGTGGACAAGTCAGACACTTTGTTAGGGAGTGCCCGAAGAAACAGGGATCATAGGGACAAGGTCAAAGGAAAGGAACTTATGGAGGGTAGGTGCATGCTCTCACGATCAGTGCTCCTGATAGAGGTAGAAAAATTTCTGTGGAAGGTTTAATTTCTTTTTCAAACCATCCTATTAGAACACTTTTTGATTCTGGCGCTTCACATTCATTTATATCTAGTTCTGTGGTTGAATCTCGGCACTTAATTACTAGTATGGTAGTGGATCCCATAGTTGTTTCAAACCCCATTGGTGTTTCGACTCATTTATCTATGATTTGTCCAGGTTTGAAAATATCTGTGTTAGGCGTCGAGTTTGAGTGCGACGCATATGTGCTCGGGTTTATGGGCTATGGATTGATTCTAGAAATGGATTGGATTACCACAATGGTGCCATTCTAGATTGTGAGAGGAGGGTCGTTAGGCTTCTGACTTGTCATGGGAGGGCCCTCGAGATTTCTTGTGACCCCCATGGGTCTGTTATGCCTAGCTTCCTTGAGTCTCTTGATGCATCCATAGATGATCTGCAATCTATTCGAGTAGTCCGAGTGTTTTTGAGGAGGTACGGGGTTTACCTCTAAGGCGCGAGATCGACTTTCGTATATATCTGTTGGACAATGCAAAGCCAGTTGCATTACCAGTGCGCCATATGGCTCCAAAGGAAAGGAGGGAGCTGAGTAAGCAAGTAGGGGAGCTACTTGACAAGGGATTTATCAGACGAATCATATCTGAATGGGGTGCTCCAGTTGTATTCACAACTAAAGCAGATGGTTCGCTTCGTTTGTGCATGGACTACAGGGAATTTAACAAACTCACGAAGAAGAATAGGCACCTGCTCCCTTAGATTGATGATTTATTTTATCATCTTGTTGGTGCCTCGGTATTTTCTCAGTAAGACTTGGCCACGGGGTTTCATCAGTTGAGGGTGGCTGAGGACAGTATAGACAAGATCGCTTTTGGGACTCCGGATGGTTTCTTTGAATGGCTAGTTATTCCTTTTGGGTTGACGAATGCACCCGCCTATTTTGTCGAATTGATGAGTAGAGTGTTTCGGGAGTTCCTAAATAAATTTGTCATAGTCTTTGTTGATGATAATATTTTGATCTTCTCCGAGTGCAAAGAAGAGCATGCCCAACATTTGGGAGAAGTTTTGAAAACTCTCTGTGACTATCAGCTTAAGGCAAAGTTCTCCAAATGCCATTTTTGGAGGAAGGCAGTGAGATTCTTAGGGCATGTAATCTCCAAAGAAGGGATAGCTGTGGATCCCGCAAAATTAGTAGCAGTGCAAGAATAGCAGATTCCTAAAAATGCAACAGTGGTGAGAAGCTTTCTTGGGTTGGCAGGTTATTATTGGAAGTTCATTAAGGACTTTGCTAAGATATCAACCCCACTCACCAGGTTGACAAAGAAGAACTTGGCATTTTCATGGGATATAGATTGTGATGTTGCATTTCAACGTTTGAAGAGGGATCTTACAACAGCCCCAGTCTTGACTTTGCCCGACGGGAACAAAGTGTTTACCGTTTACACTGACGCATGTGTTACAGGGCTTGGTGTGGTTCTGATGCAAGAAGGAAAGGTAGTGTGTTATGGGGGTAGACAGTTGAGAGTTCATGAGAGGAACTACCCCATCCATGATCTATAACTAGCTGCCATAGTATATACGCTAAAGACGTGGCATCACTATTTACTTGGAGAGAAGTTCGAGTTATACACTGATCATAAATCTGTCAAGTATCTGTTCTCACAGAAGGATCTTAATTTAAGGCAACAAAGGTGGATGGAATTCTTAGCTTCTTACGATTTTGAAATCGCTTATACCTCTAGCAAGGGTAATGTGGTGGCTGGCGCATTAAGTAGGTAGAGGATGGCCTTAAGCCCTCTATTTGAGGAGAGGAAGAGCTTGGAGTTCATATCAACCTTTGACTTCATACTCTCCATTGAGATTTTTCCTGATTTGTTTACATTGTTAGAGATACGCCCAACTCTTATGGATCTAATAGGAGCTTCGCAGCAAGGTGACCCATAGATTTTAGACATCATGGGTAAGCTCAGAAAATGGGAGACTTCTAGTCACCTCATTCGATATACCATAGATGAAAAGGGGTGGTTGCGACCAGATGGAAGGCTTTGTGTTCCTCAAACTGGAAGCATGATCTAGAAGAAGCCCACCATTCTAAGATGACTATTCATCCAGGCGGTGATAAGATGTACAGAGATATGAAAAGGGTTTTCTTTTGGGCTAGGATGAAGAAAGATGTGGCCGAGTTTGTTTCTCAATGTTTAGTTTTCCAAAATGTTAAAGCTGAGATAAAGATGCATGGTGGTTTACTTCATCCTTTGGAGGTTCCTCGGTGGAAATAGGAGCGCGTCTATATGGATTTCATGGATGATTTGCCTAGATCGAAGAAAGGCAACACCAGTATCTGGGTTGTGGTAGATAGACTCACTAAGAGTGCTCAATTTATTCCAATTAAGAGTAAGAGGACGGCATCATGGTTGGCAACAATTTATGTTCATGAGATAGTTTGTCTTCATGGAGCACCTTCCAGCATCGTAAGCGATCGTGACCCAATCTTTACCAGTGAATTCTGGAGGATCTTACAAGAAGCATTAGGTACACAGTTGTGTTTGAGCACTACTTATCATCCTCAAACCGATGGGCATACGGAGAGGGTGAATAGAATCCTTGAAGATATTTTAAGGTTGTGGATCCAAGACTTCGTGAGGACTTGGAAAGAGCATCTTCCTTTAGTAGAGTTTGCCTATAACAACAGTTATCAAGCTAGGATCGGTATGGCACCCTTCGAAGCATTGTACGGACGAACTTGTAGATCACCAACTTGTTGGTGGGAATCTACGGAAAGGTTACTGCTTAGAACATATATGGTTAGAGAAACATCCGAAAGGATTGACCGTATTGGATGGTGGATGAAGACAGCCCAAGATAGGCAGAAATCCAATGCAAACAAGAGAAGGACTGACATTGAATTTGAAGTGGGAGACTTAGTTTTTATCAAAGCGTCACCTCTGTGGAATGTGGTTCGCTTCGGATCGGTAAGGAAGTTGGCACCTAGGTTTGTGGGACCATTTCCCTTAATCGAGAGGATTGGCCAAATGGCCTATAGAGTAAAGCTTCCAGAAAATCTCTCTAGCACTCATGATGTTTTCCACGTTTCTCATCTATGGTAGTGCTTGCATGACACAACGGAAGTTGTTGAGCCAACCATATTGGAAGAAGTGGAAATAGAGCGGGATGCGATAGCCAGATGAGTCCTTACCCGTATTCTTGGATCAGAAGTTAAGAAGCTACGCAATAAAGAGATCAAACTGATAAAGGTTGAATGGGGAGACAACCCAAAGGTTGCGACTTGGGAGACATAAGACAAGATTCAGGCTTTGTGTCCTTTTCTTTTTGAAGGTATTTTCTTAACTCCTTTTTCCAAAATTTTATCTGTGCTTGATTCTATCATTTGAATATATCCTATCCATAGTATTTTCAACCTTTAGATAGGAATCCTATAGATGTAAACACGTATTTGAGACATGTTATGTTTGATGGATGCAAGTGTTTGCCAGTGGCTGCCTGTGGATGGATATACACACACATTAGGCACTAGATCGACTCAATCACTCTCATGCTGTATACGAATGTGTGTGCATTTTCTTTTCTTTTATGGATGGAATTGGATGTATTATCATATGGATGTTGCATTTGGACGAATGAGTATGCACGCATATAGAAATTATGTGTTATAATAGGATTATTTGCATACATATTGGACACATGGCACTAATATACATTTCATTAAGGAGGTCAATTGAATCAGTAGACCGCTTGATCTTCGCATTAGTATTGGGACATATACACACACCTTTGCATATATTCATATAAGCATTAGAAATCTTTAAGGGCAATAGATGCCAATGATTGATGGATGATGGATGGTAGGATGTACATTCTTCTTAACTTGGAGATTTCGGGGACAAAATCCTTTAAGTGGGGGGGGGAGGGGGGGAAGATGTAACACCCTGTAATTTTGTTAACATAAAAGAGGATAAATTAAATAATAATTAATTTAATATTCGAAATTTAGGGAAACGCCTACGCCATTGCGTCTGTCTCGAAATTTTGGTCAAGATAGACATTTGGTTTGCGTAAAACGGACACCATATGAAGAAGTTACGAGGATTTTAAGTTTGTATACGTGCAGAAGAAATATGTATATAAATATGAGTCAAAATCTTATCCACAACTGTTCAAAAATCAAAATGGCAAAAGGCAGAAAATTTTCCGCTCTAGGGGGTCGACCCCCCTTAAGGAGTGTCGACACCATGGTCGACACCCCTAGGGATGACGTGGCAGTCAGTTTCAGAGGTGCTGGCAGCTATAAATATGTGTCCATTTATCCTTTCTCTTCATTGAGAATCATGAAGGCCAAATGCTGCCGGCGTTTGAACTGAGACGGATCATATCTTCTACAACTATCAACCTAAGCAAATCAGTTAGAGATTCAAGATCCATTCTTTCTTTATTTTCTAACCCAAACTCTATGAGTTCCTAGTTGCTTTTAGATTTAAAAATTTAAAAGTAAACGTGATATGACAATAGTTTGAATTTGTTCATGTGCCTATATTATACTGGATTCATTGTAAATTGCGAACATATGACATTCTAAATTGAGTATAACTTGGATCTAAATCTCTATCTTAATGGATCTATTGTAACTTCTATGGCTTTCTATGATGTGGATCTTGACCTTATTTGTATTAGATCTATTTTTAACTATTTATCTAAATCTCTATCTTGTTGGATCTATTGTAACTTCTGACATTCTATGATGTAGATCTTGACCCTATTTGTGTTAGATCTATTTATAGCTATTAGTCTGAATTTTGTGGACGTCTAAATTATTAATCAGATCTAGTTTATCACTTTATGCCTATCATATTAGATCTAAACCAATTGGACATCTAAATTGTTAATTTGATCTTATTATGCTTATTATGACATCATAGTTATGTTAGAATTAGTTAACTGCTACAAGTTCATCAGATTTATGTTACATGTCTACATTATCACCATGCTAGTTTATGGTTATGCCAAAACAATCACCTTTGTCATATTCCCATCACTTTTCCCTTTTTATTGTCTATGACTAGGCTACTTTCTAGCCTAGATGCCACCAAATATATGTGAATGCTTTAGGTAGGGAATGGGGGAAAAAGTTAGAATTGGCATAATTGAAGTAATGTTTATATGAATTGGACATATAATTCAAAAAGGGGAAATAGGGACATAATCACCTACACAGATATAGGTAAGAATTGGATAAGAATGACATGTCGAATAATTACAATTAGAAATTGTAATTGCACTGATGACACGAGGTTAGGTTGCATTAGTGGTGGAAGTCTGCCGGACCGGATCGGCATATCCAACAACCGCTAATGTTGAACCTAATGTTAGAGATCTAAGTGTGCAAGTATGAGACATACTAGGACACGAGGTTAGGCCCAACTTGTGGAATAAGTCTGCCCGGACCCGACCGACATATCCAACATCCACAAGTTGCAGGCCTAATGTAGGAGGTCTAACCCATTAAAAACCATAAATAGACATGGTAATAAATTGGACTACTTAACCGAATCTAATCCGTAAGGGATTGTATGATTATGAACTAAAGTTAGGGTTAAGTAAAATTGGTTGGATCGTGGGTGGGTTAGAGGGTGGGTAATATTTACACATATAGGCCCACAAACTTAACCCGATGAGGTTATGTAATTAAAGACACCTAATGGTGTACATAACCGGTGGAAAAAATAAAGTTATGTAATTAAAGATACCTTTTAGGGTAAACATAACTTGTAGAAATGGTAGGATTATGTAATTAAAGACACCTAGTGGTATACATAGCCAAAGAAAACCAAGTGGGGGATACAAGACAAAGGGGAGAGCTTGTATCATATTGTGTGCGACATGTTTCATCCAGTAACCCGAAGTAGGTATCAAAACATGTACTCCTTATTGGACTGATTGTAAGAGATCCAAACGTGGAGGACGGTGTGGGCGGCGCAAACCGACCGGGCCATGTGCGTGCATGAGCCGGTAAGAAGGGGATAATACGACCGTGACACCTGTAAGTATGGGCTGTGCATATCAGTGAGGGGGTGCCACTTTAGGACGTGATACATCCTACGGTGGGGCTATCACAGAGTATCTACGCAGATTAGGGAGCTGATCGATTAGAGTAGTAGTTAGGGTACATTTGACGTATGCCTAAGTCTAACTCCTTATAGTGGAACGGATCATCTCATTCTGGATATACTAGTAATCGTGCAGAGTAATCATTAGAAGCGTATACACCCTATCCTGTTACCTTCTCATGTCTGGCTTTTATGTAGTTAACTCTCCCTTATCCACTTTATATGTATGTCATGCTACTTTTATTTATTTACTAGCTAAAAGTAACTAGACTTGCCAGACGGTATGTCTGACCCTTTTGTTTCTCCTTCTTTCTTCCGTTCCCCCTCTCCCTAGGTTCTCAGGGCAGGAATTCTCAGGCTTGACCGTGATTCTGCTTAGTTTTGTTGTAGTTGCTGATACATATGGCTCAAGCTCCTATCATTGTTGCTATGGCTACATTTTTTTTTGCAGAATTTTATTTCTTTTATGTACTCTGATATTTTTGAAGTACAAGACAATGGCTTTTGTGTTAAAATGGGCTTTTGTATTTCAGACATGTGATGTTTTTGGACCACGGTATCTTATGATAAACAAAGATTTTATTCCGCTGTTATTTTATATGTCTATCTTGTAATATTTCCCTTTTTTTAATTTAACGCTTCACAAAACTTAATGCATTCCCTTTGTGAGTGAAATTAATGGACGTGAGCTGTCACAAAATGAACGTACGGTAATGAACTTGTGGCGCAACGTCCAAGATCTAACTCCACACGAATAGATGAATTCGTTGAAATTGGATCAAGGATAAGATAAATGCTCAACTCCATTGATCTTTATGTGCCGAAATCTCGCTATCTTCAACACGTTGATCTCGCAAGATATGATGATGTCGATCTACGATTCTTCGAATGCTGATCAATCGCAAGCAATACCGTGAATAGGCTTCAAGTTCGTTGATTCGAGCGCACTCGAATGACCGAAGATGGAGAAAGGAGTTCACAATCAACTTCCAATTTTAATGGTGGCACAAAGTCGACAAATTCATTCAAAAAAATCAACCCTTTACAACTCACACCACACCTCTTTTTATAGGGTTTACAAACACGCCCCAACACAGAAACACGACCCAAGTACAAATAATGACCTAATCTCAGGCGGCACGACCCATCAGATGCGGCACGACCTTACTTCATGCGGCACAACCCAAATGCAACGACTTATCCTCCTCACGATCTAGCAACGTCCCTTCAAGCTCGCATCTTCTCTTTAGGTCACTAGCCCTCATTTCCCTATTCTCTGGCTCGCAAAACGACCTATACTCTACTTCCTCAAGCTTTGGCTCATTGGACGACCTGCTCTCCCTTCCTTCAGGCTCTAGGTCGCAGAAAGTCTTCACTAGGACATTGGTCGACCCAAAAGCTCCTCTTCCTTGCTTTAGGTCACTGGACGACCTATAGCTCATGTGTGAACGTCTTCCATGATGCGCTGCATCATCCTCCCCTGGTTGAGAAGATTTCGACCCTGAATTCACAAATTGTCTTCGTCGATAAGCTCATCCTCACAATATGGAATTAAATGCTAAATATTGAACACATCAGAAGTGTACGCACCCTCCGGCAACCTCAACTGATAAGCATTGTCATTGATCTTCTTCACGATTTCTATAGGTCCAATCTTTCTAGCGTTCAACTTGTTGTAAGTTCCCATAAGAAATCTTCCGTTAACACAACATAGAAAAAATCTCCTTCTTTGAAATTAACACTTCGTCGTTTCGAATCTGCGAATTGCTTATACTTCATATTTGACTTAAGCAATCTCTCCTGCACAACTTTGTGACATTCTTGCAATTCTTTAAGGAAATCACTAGCTCGTTTAACAACTCCTTTCTGTTGTGGAACCATAGACAAATCTAAAGGTCCTTTTGGCATGAATGAATAGACAATATGAAATGGACTGAACCTAGTAATTCGATTGACAGCATAATTGTGTGCAAACACAGCTTGACACAACTTCGCATCCCAACTTTTCAAATTATCTTTCACAAGACATCTCAACAAATTTCCCAATTCTTTATTTACCACTTTTGTCTGTCCATAGGTTTGCAGATGATAAGCACTGCTAAACTTCAGTTTCATTCCAATCATCTTCCACAAACGAATCCAGAAATGACTTAGAAAACGAGTATCTCTATGTGAAATAATGGATTCAGGCAACCCATGAAGTCGATAAATCTCTTTGAAGAATAACTGAGCAACATTCACAGTGCCAGCTGTCTTCTTGCAAGCAATAAAATGAACCATCTTTGAAAAAAGAGTTCTACCACATATATAGAATCATTTCCTCGATGTGTCCTCGGCAATCCTAAGACAAAATCCATATTAATGTCCACCCATGGCTTAGTAGGTACAGACAATGATATGTACAATCCAGCATTAGTGGCAGTTCCCTCAGGTACTTGACAAATGTGACATCTTTACACAAATTTCTCGACCTCTTTCCTCATAGATGGCCATAAATAAGAGTTAGAAATCAGCTTCAAAATACGATCACGGCCCACGTGTCCTTCCTCATGCTATTCTTTGATGATCTTCATCCTTAAACTGCAATCTAGAATACATAATGGATTTTCTTTGAATAGAAAACCATTGATTAGCACATAATCTTCCATATTTCCTTCCTTAACTCTGTCTAGGACTTGCGAGGAATATGAATTTGTCATTAGCAATTCTAGAAGTACATCAAAACCAACTACTTTGACTCGCATAGTCGTAAGCAAATGATTCCTTCGACTCAAGGCATCGGCTACACGATTAGTCACTCCAGACTTGTGCTTTACAACAAATGTAAACTTTTGCAAATAAGCAATCCACGATGCATGCCTAGAAGCAATCTTATCTTGACCTTGCAACTATTTCAATGCTTTATGGTCAGTATATAGAACAAACTCCTTATGGAACAAGTAATGTCTCCAATGCTTTATGGCTTGTACAATAGCATAAAACTCCATGTCATAAGTATTGCATCTCATTTTTTCTCCAGATAGTTTTCCACTAAAATACACAATAGGACGACCCTTCTGACTCAGAACTCCTTCGGTTCCAACCTTCGATGCATCTGTATGCAATTCAAATAACAACTGAAAGTCTAGCAACACTAGGACTGATGCTGTCGTCAAATGTTCTTTGATCTTTTCAAAAGAAATTTGAGCTTCCTTCGTTCACATAAACTTCTTTCCTTTCGTGCAATCAGTAACAGGAGCCGTCACACTACTAAAGTGTGGAATAAACCTTTGATAGAATGATGCCAATCCTTGAAAGCTTCTGACTTCTATTATAGTCTTAGGTTGAGGCAAATTTCTGATTGCATCGACTTTATTCTAATCCACCTGTATTCGTTCCTTGGACACATTGTATCCCAAGAACAGAACACTTTGCGTCATGAACACGCACTTATTTGTTGCAGCATAGAATTGTTCTTGATGAAGAATCATCAACACTTCTTTCAGGTGTTGTATATGCTCTTCCAAACTAGCACTATAGATCAGGATATCATCAATGTAAAAAGTTTCCAATGTATGGTCGGAAAATCTGATTCACTACTCTCATGAATGTACTCGGTGCATTCGATAGCCCGAATGGCATAACCAGCCATTCATACAACCCTTCTCGAGTCTTGAATGCGGTCTCTCATTCATCCTCTGGTCTAATTCGTATCTGATGATAACCACTCTTCAAATCAATCTTCGAAAAGATAACAGATCCACTAATTTGATCTAATAGATCATCAAGTCTTGGCATAGGAAATCTATATATTACAGTGATCTTGTTGAGAGCTCTACTAACTGTACACATTCTCCATGAACCATCTTTCTTTGGTACTAATAAGGCAGGTACGACACAAGGACTAAGTCTCTCTCGTATTCGCCCATGTTCAAGCAACTCTTCAACTTGTCTCCTTAGTTCTTCATGCTCTTTCGGACTCATTCGATAATGTGGCCAATGTGGTAACTGTAACACCCCACTCCCGCTATGATCACTCACTAAGGGAATGCCATAGCATTGGTGGAGTATTTTAGTGAATATAGAACAGAAAAATTACAACAAGACAGATATAAATAGTACTTGAAATTTTAAAACATCATCTCATAACAGCGGAAGTAAAACATGTCTGGTTACATCATAAAACCACAATAAAGGTCAAGTACAATATCCATCAAAATAAAGAAGTACATAATCCCACTCTCATACAATAGCCAAACAAAAGAAAAGATAACTGGATAACTGGAGCTTTACATCTATCCAAGCTCCTAAAGACTGGAACAGCAATCCGATCAAGCTCCACTACTGCTAGGATCCACCGTAGGACCTGAGGGTTGGGAAAAAGATAAAAACAACAGGGTCAGACATAAGTCTGAGCGAGTCCTATAACTTTAACAATACAATCGTTAAAGTAACCAGAGAAGACATAAACTGATATACGGTAACATATAGGGATGAATGGCTACCCTAAGCAGTCAACTAAACGAAGATAAAGGATAAAGACGCATCTACCCTCCCTAAGGTAAATTACTAAACTGCACCACACCAGTCGTTCCTAACTTAAAGGTTGATCCCACCCAAGGACTTATAAAATTTACTAATTAGTACCTGCGTACCCCTAGGTGACCAAGTAGGCGCCACGGGGCCCTACAATCCACTAGGTGTACACACTACTTCCCATTCGATCGGCTCCCTAACGTAGATACCCGTGCTGGCCCCACCGTGGGATGTATCATTCCCCAATGTGGCAACCTGATGGAACTAAAGGTGCACGGCTTATATCTACTCGATGCAACAACGGCTTACCTACCAGCCCGGGCCCACTCACGCATATGAAGCCCGTTGGACTTGCGTTGCCACCGCTAACCCGTTTGCCTCTTACAGTCAAGCCCAGTATGCGTGTCCCGTCCTCGACATGGGTCGAGCCCACAAAGATACGTATGGGTTACTGGTTGAAATGGGCCTCCACAAGCTACCCACCTAAGCTTGTCCCTTTTTCTAGTATATCCCACTTAACCCTTTAATCATGTTTTAATTACATGTTCCATTTTGGTTAAGTATTCTAATCGTATTTTCTATTGCCACCCAAGGCAACCACTAGATTTTCTCATGCCACCCGAGGCACCCACTTAACCCCTCATGTCCCTCTACATGCTAATATGGTTAAGTGTTTCTTAATTAATTAATTAAGAACGTAACCTTTGTAAAGACCTCTCACATTAGACTGTCTTTTATGACCGCTGGTTAAGCCGGTTGGGTCCGGGCAGCCTTATGTCATAACAGAGTCTAACCTCGTGTCTTTACATTAATTACGTATTTAGTTTGTGCCTAAGACCTCTCACATTGGGCTAACATTTGTAGCAACTGGTTAAGCCGGTTGGGTCCGGGCAGTTTTACGCTACAACTGAGTCCAACCTCGTGTCTTAGTCAATTAATTACACCTAATTAATCACCCTCATAATTTTATATTAATTATCCCTAATTAATCAAGTTTTCTTAACATGGGTAGACCTAACTTAATAGGTAAATTCCCATGGGGTAGACCTAACTCAATAGGTAAATTCCCAACACATAGTATGGGTACACCTAACCAAATAGGCAAATTCCCATACTATGTTTATTTATTTTGTGTTATGCATAATTATATTAATTTCACACAATCTTATTAACTTATGCATTTAATTACCCCATCGTTCCCACGTAATTTCGTTCATGATATAACACATATAAAAGGTGTCAACTTGCATATGAATGAACATGTTTCAAAGGTGCCATCTTGCATATTAACAAACACATAACTTGCATATGAACTTGCATAACATGTCACATAACTTGCATATAATATGTCACATAACTTACATATTCATTTTGCATAACAAACTTGCATATTAGCTTATAGACTTGCATAATGTGTCATCATGAACTTGCATATTAATAAACATGTAACTTGCATATTTACATACATGTAACTCGCATATTAACAAACATGTAACTTGCATATAAAGAAACATGTAACTTGCATATTTACATACATGTAACTTGCATATTAACAAACATGTAACTTGCATATTAACAAACATGTAACTTGCATATTTACATACATGTAACTTGCATATTAACAAACATGTAACTTGCATATTTACATACATGTAACTTGCATAGCATATTACCATGAACTTGCATAACATGCATATGATTACATAGCCCACAACTTGCATATTTAGCATCATGCAAACATAACATACATCATATTAAACTTGCATAAGCTTACATACTCAACATGCATAAACATAAGATTAATGCTAACATCATATCATATGATTCAAAGCTCATTAACCCACATACAAAACCATAAATCTCATCACATCTCATCTAATTAGTTTACCAAAAGATCATCAAAGTGATAGAAACTCACAACTAGCAACTTTGAACACCAAATGAAGAAGATTAAGATGCTAAGAAGGGATTAGAAGTTGATTAGAGAGTGATTAGTATGCAACCCTCTTCATAAAATTAGTGGAGGCCATGAGAGCTAGCATTTTGCCATAGTTTAGTCACTAGGTTTAATTATGAATGAATTAGGGTAGGTTAGGGTCTTATTTATAGATTAGGCAAGTGTTTTAGGCCATAGGATTAACCCTAGATTCAATCCAAGCCATCAAAGCATGTCTTGGGGAAGAAGTCAAGTGTAGGAACCATCTAGGGCCTTTAGATTAAAGATGGACCATGAGAACCATTCAAATGCAAAATCTGCACTTGAGCGAATCGGCCCACGGGTTGACAGCCAAACACCCTGGATTAACCCCTAGTCGACCCAGCGGGCTCGGGTCGACTTCAAAAATCGGCCGGTTCGGTTATTCCCCTCTCCCAATTCGCTGTTTTGAGCATTTTTGCATATTTATTTATTAAATTTTCAATTATATATATATATATATCAATATATATATATATATATATATATATATCTACACAACCCATTTCACTTAATTAAGTATACTTTAATTTGGGAATTTTCGTGAAACTTCGCGAGGCCATATCTTGGTCATACGGACTCCGATTTTCGAAAACTCGGACTCTATTTCGCGTATTTTTCCGAGACGAACGCAATGGCATAGCCCGTTTCCCTTGATTCCCATTTTAGAATTAGATTCTGCCTCGATTTATGTTATTACAGGTTATTAAAAATACGGGTTGTTACATTCTCCCCTCCTTAAAGGATTTCGTCCCCGAAATCTTCAAGTTAGGAAGAACGTATCCTACCATCCAATCATCCATCTACTCAAAGCATCATCCACGAGCAATCATTGTCCTTACAAGATTCTAAATGCTGGATGGATATATGCAAAAGTGTGTGTATATGTACTTACCTAATGCAAAAATCAGGCGGTTACTGATACAGTAAACCTCCTTAATGCAAACCATGATAGTGCCATGCATCCAATATGTATGCGAAACCCTATTGACACATACAAATTTCTACATGCGTGCACAACCATACACAAAAATGCATCATCCATATGATAACACAGCCATGATACATCCATCAATCTAACTACCACATCCATTTATGCAATATGCAACATGAAGTGACTGAGCCGATCTAGTGCCTAATGTGTGTGTATATGCATCCACGAGCAACCACTAGCAAACAATTGCATCCATATGCATCCATCAACCATAACATGTTTCAAACACATGTTTCAACCATAGGTTTTACCCTATCTAAAGGTCATAGGTATTAGCGAGAGGATATACTAAAGATAAGATAAGTACTAGACAAGCAATAAAGGAGAAGTTAAAAGACATACTCTCAAAAAGAAATGGATACAAAGAACGCATCTTTGCTTCCGTCTCCCAAGTAGCATTGCTTTCGTCATCTCCCCATTGCACTTTAACTAGCTGAACTTCTCTGTTCCTCAACTTCCTAGTTTCTGACCCAAGGATGCGAGTAGGAGCTCGTCGAATCGTCGCATCACGCTCTACCTCTACATCTCTAAGCAAGCTCGGCTCTACCACCTCCGCGGTCTCATGTAAGCACTTCCTCAAATGTGATACATGGAATACATCATGAACACCACTAAGTCTGTCGGGCAACTCCACCCTATATGCCATCCGTCCAATCCTTTCCTTAATAGGAAACGGCCCAACAAATCTCGGTGCTAACTTCCCTACGGACCCAAAGCGAACAACATTTCTCAATGGAGATACTTTGACAAAAACCATGTCCCCAACCTCAAACTCAAGATCCGTCCTTCTCCGATCCGCATAAGATTTCTGTCTATCTTGCGCTGCTTTCATCCTTTTTCGAATTAAATCAATCTTCTCTGAAGTCTCTCTAACCATATCCGGCCCAAGCAAGATCTTATCCGTAGATTCCCACCAACATGTAGGAGATCGACAAGGCCTTCCATAAAGAGCTTCGAAAGGAGCCATACCAATACTGGACTGAAAGCTGTTATTATATGCGAACTCCACCAAAGGAAGATGTTCTTCCCATGTACCTCCAAAATCCAAGATACAAAGCCTCAAAAGATCTTCTAAGATACGGTTCACCCTCTCAGTCTGACCGTCCGTCTGAGGATAATATGCGGTGCTCAAACACAACTGAGTCCCTACCGCCTCTTGCAAACTTCTCCAAAACTCACTAGTGAAAATAGGATCTCGATCACTCACAATGCTGGATGGTACGCCATGCAATCTAACAATCTCTCTAACATAGACTGAAGCAAGCCATGGAGCGGTCCTCTTACTCTTTACGGGTATAAAATGGGCACTCTTGGTAAGTCTGTCTACCACAACCCAAATTCCCGTATTGCCCTTCCTCGATCTCGGTAACCCGTCGATGAAATCCATCGAGACACTATCCCACTTCCACTGTGGAACTTCCAATGGGTGTAGCAACCCACCGGGTTTCCTTTGCTCCACTTTAACTTGTTGGCACACTAAGCATCTAGCCACATACTCGGCCACATCTTTCTTCATACCGGCCCAGAAGAAAACTCTCTTCATGTCTTGGTACATTTTGTCTCCACCGGGATGAATAGTCATTCTTGAACGATGTGCATCATCCAAAATAGCCTTCTTCAAACCCTCATCTTGCGGTACACAAAGTCTACCGTCTCTATGCAACCATCCCTTATCATCTATGGTGTATCTACCCAAATGGCTGGACGACTCCCCTCTTATAAGCTTCTCTACCAACACAACCAACTGTGGGTCGTCTCGCTGAGCCTCGCCAATCCGTCTCAAAAGAGTAGGTCTAACCTCCAAGGATGCCAACAAACCAGGTACAAAATCAACAGAAGGTCTGAAGTCAAACAAAGAAAGAAACTCCAAGCTTCGTCGTTCCACGAACAATGGACTCAAAGATAGCCTTTTTCTACTCAAGGCGTCTGCCACCACGTTACCCTTACCAGGGGTATAAGCTATCTCGAAATCATAGGATGCTAAGAACTCCATCCACCTTTGCTGTCTTAAGTTTAAATCCTTCTGAGAGAATAAGTACTTCAATGATTTATGGTCGGTGAACAACTCGAATCTCTCACCAAGAAGATAATGGCGCCAAGACTTAAGTGCGAAAACAATCGCGGCCAACTCTAGATCATGGGTAGGGTAATTCTTCTCATGCACTCTCAATTGTCTCCCTCCATAGGCTATTACCCTTCCCTCCTGCATCAAGACTGCGCCTAATCCTGTTCCACAAGCATCGGTATAAACAACAAACGGCTTACTCCCATCCGGGAGCACTAAAACTGGAGCGGTGGTCAAAGCTCTCTTTAACCGTCGGAAAGCATCATCACAATCTACATCCCACGAGAAAACCAGATTCTTTTTCGTCAAGCGGGTTAATGGGGCTGATATCTTCGCGAAGTCTTTGATGAACTTCCTATAATATCCTGCCAACCCCAAGAAACTTCTTACCTCGGTAGTATTTCTAGGAACTTTCCAATCCTGGATAGATACTATCTTTGCGGGATCCACAGCTATCCCTTCCTTAGAGACCACATGCCCTAAGAATCGCACTTCTCTTCTCCAAAAATGGCATTTAGAGAATTTAGCTTTAAGACTATGCGCTCGAAGAGTCTCCAACACTTCCTTGAGATGTAAGGCATGCTCTTCTTCATTCTTGGAAAAGACCAAGATGTCATCCACAAAAACTACTACAAACTTATTCAGATACTCTCTGAACACTCTACTCATGAGATCAACAAAGTATGCGGGGGCGTTTGTCAACCCAAATGGCATCACTAGCCACTCATAAAAACCATCCGGAGTCCGGAAAGCAGTCTTCTCTATACTGTCCTCCGCCACTCTTAACTGATGAAACCCTGTAGCTAAGTCCATCTGCGAAAATACTGACGCGCCAACCAACTGATCAAAGAGATCATCTATCCTCGGTAATGGGTGTCTATTCTTCTTCGTGAGCTTATTAAGTTCTCTATAATCCACACAAAGTCTGAGGGACCCATCCGCCTTCGTGGCAAACACTACTGGAGCTCCCCACTCCGATATACTTCGCCTTATGAACCCCTTCTCAAGCAACTCCCCTACTTGCTTATGAAGTTCTCTTCTCTCACGAGGAGCCATGTGGCGTACTGGCAAAGACACTGGTTTGGCATTATCCACCAAATAAATTCGGAAATCTATCTCCCGCTTCGGAGGCAAACCCTTTACTTCTTCAAACACATCCGGATATTCCCGGACTACTCTGACAGAACACAAACTCTCGACCGAAGCATCGAGCGATTCAAGATAACTTAGCAAAACAGATTCCATGGGATTGCAAGAGATCTCGAGAGTGTTACCCAAGCGGGTCATGAGCCTGACAACTCTCCTTTCGCAATCAAGAACGGCACCATTACTGGATAACCAGTCCATGCCCAAGATCAACCCATAGCCCGTGAAGCCCAATACAAAAGCATCACATCTAAACTCAACGCTAAGTATAGAAATCTTCAAACCCAAACATATCATAGACAGATATATGGAGCCCCCAATTGGGTTTGAGACAACCAAGGGATCATCAACTAGACTGGTGTCTAAGTGCAGTGACTCAACTAACGATGATGAGATAAAAGAATGCGATGCGCCAGAGTCAAACAAAGTACGAACTGGATGATCAAACAGAAAAACCAGACTTTCAACGGAAATAGTTCTACCTCTCTGCTGAATCGGTGGAACTGAGAGAACCTGAACTTGCCCCCCCTGACTGAGGTGGTGCTATAAGAGCTTGCACCTGGCCTCCTGAGGTAGACCCCGTCTTCTGCCCCTTCTTTGGGCAGTTTTTCACAAGATGCCCTGCTTCACCACAATGAAAGCAACCGGTTTTCTTCTTTTTGCGACAATCCTTACTAAGGTGTCCTGGTGTTCCACAATTGAAGCACTTCTTCTTCGTCTTCTTTTTGTCACCATTGCCTTTTCCGCCCTTGCCTTGTTGTTGCTGTTGCGGTTTCTTCTGATCCCCCTTTTTCTCTGGTGCCTTAGAATTCTTATCATCCTCATGCATAAGTGCCATGTAGACAAGCTTCTCAAAAGTGGCCCCCATAGGAATGTGAGTCATAGCTATTCCTTGCAATGGTTCGTTCAAGCCTCTAACGAACCTCAAAGCCTTCTTCTCCGGTGTATTCACCAACTCTATGCCAAACCTTGCTAATTGATTGAATTTGTTGACATATTCTTTCACCGTGAGATTCCCTTGCTTCAAATTCAAGAACTTCTCCATAAACAGATTCTCTTCCGCCCTTGAGAGAAACTTAGCCCCAAACCTTTGCTTAAAATCTGCCCAAGAGTCAACAGGGCGTTCTCCATTAGTGACCTCCCACCAGAATGAGGCCTCTCCCTTCATTAACCAAGCCGCCAACTTGACTTTCTTTCCCTCTTCCACTTCAAAGATATCTAGCAACTCTTCCACTTCCTTAAGCCAATCTCTAGCCTCTACGAAAGTCTCTGAACCAAGAAAAGGTTTTCCTCCTATAGCCTTGAACTCCTTGCAAACCTTAGCAAAATTATCCACTCTAGGCTGAGGAGGAGGAGCGATTGTCTCTGGTGTAGTAGCATTGGCCGGACCCGCAGCCGCGGCCCTAGCCTCTTGCAACCTCCTATACCATAGTGGTATAACTAAACCCTCCGGGATGTTAAGATCTTCAGCCATGCTGAAACGAAAGAGGAAAGATTCAAAAAGGAGATTCCGAAAGATAAAGATATGGCTATTGGGGATTATGCTTTTCTTTTTCAAAAACTTTTTCTCTTAGAAGACATGCTTTTAAAAATCCTTTCTTCGAAAATACTCTTAGAAAGTAGTTTTTCTCAAATAATTTATCTGTTCTGGTAACCTTAAGCTCTGATACCACGTGTAACACCCCACTCCCGCTATGATCACTCACTAAGGGAATGCCATAGCATTGGTGGAGTATTTTAGTGAATATAGAACAGAAAAATTACAACAAGACAGATATAAATAGTACTTGAAATTTTAAAACATCATCTCATAACAGCGGAAGTAAAACATGTCTGGTTACATCATAAAACCACAATAAAGGTCAAGTACAATATCCATCAAAATAAAGAAGTACATAATCCCACTCTCATACAATAGCCAAACAAAAGAAAAGATAACTGGATAACTGGAGCTTTACATCTATCCAAGCTCCTAAAGACTGGAACAGCAATCCGATCAAGCTCCACTACTGCTAGGATCCACCGTAGGACCTGAGGGTTGGGAAAAAGATAAAAACAACAGGGTCAGACATAAGTCTGAGCGAGTCCTATAACTTTAACAATACAATCGTTAAAGTAACCAGAGAAGACATAAACTGATATACGGTAACATATAGGGATGAATGGCTACCCTAAGCAGTCAACTAAACGAAGATAAAGGATAAAGACGCATCTACCCTCCCTAAGGTAAATTACTAAACTGCACCACACCAGTCGTTCCTAACTTAAAGGTTGATCCCACCCAAGGACTTATAAAATTTACTAATTAGTACCTGCGTACCCCTAGGTGACCAAGTAGGCGCCACGGGGCCCTACAATCCACTAGGTGTACACACTACTTCCCATTCGATCGGCTCCCTAACGTAGATACCCGTGCTGGCCCCACCGTGGGATGTATCATTCCCCAATGTGGCAACCTGATGGAACTAAAGGTGCACGGCTTATATCTACTCGATGCAACAACGGCTTACCTACCAGCCCGGGCCCACTCACGCATATGAAGCCCGTTGGACTTGCGTTGCCACCGCTAACCCGTTTGCCTCTTACAGTCAAGCCCAGTATGCGTGTCCCGTCCTCGACATGGGTCGAGCCCACAAAGATACGTATGGGTTACTGGTTGAAATGGGCCTCCACAAGCTACCCACCTAAGCTTGTCCCTTTTTCTAGTATATCCCACTTAACCCTTTAATCATGTTTTAATTACATGTTCCATTTTGGTTAAGTATTCTAATCGTATTTTCTATTGCCACCCAAGGCAACCACTAGATTTTCTCATGCCACCCGAGGCACCCACTTAACCCCTCATGTCCCTCTACATGCTAATATGGTTAAGTGTTTCTTAATTAATTAATTAAGAACGTAACCTTTGTAAAGACCTCTCACATTAGACTGTCTTTTATGACCGCTGGTTAAGCCGGTTGGGTCCGGGCAGCCTTATGTCATAACAGAGTCTAACCTCGTGTCTTTACATTAATTACGTATTTAGTTTGTGCCTAAGACCTCTCACATTGGGCTAACATTTGTAGCAACTGGTTAAGCCGGTTGGGTCCGGGCAGTTTTACGCTACAACTGAGTCCAACCTCGTGTCTTAGTCAATTAATTACACCTAATTAATCACCCTCATAATTTTATATTAATTATCCCTAATTAATCAAGTTTTCTTAACATGGGTAGACCTAACTTAATAGGTAAATTCCCATGGGGTAGACCTAACTCAATAGGTAAATTCCCAACACATAGTATGGGTACACCTAACCAAATAGGCAAATTCCCATACTATGTTTATTTATTTTGTGTTATGCATAATTATATTAATTTCACACAATCTTATTAACTTATGCATTTAATTACCCCATCGTTCCCACGTAATTTCGTTCATGATATAACACATATAAAAGGTGTCAACTTGCATATGAATGAACATGTTTCAAAGGTGCCATCTTGCATATTAACAAACACATAACTTGCATATGAACTTGCATAACATGTCACATAACTTGCATATAATATGTCACATAACTTACATATTCATTTTGCATAACAAACTTGCATATTAGCTTATAGACTTGCATAATGTGTCATCATGAACTTGCATATTAATAAACATGTAACTTGCATATTTACATACATGTAACTCGCATATTAACAAACATGTAACTTGCATATAAAGAAACATGTAACTTGCATATTTACATACATGTAACTTGCATATTAACAAACATGTAACTTGCATATTAACAAACATGTAACTTGCATATTTACATACATGTAACTTGCATATTAACAAACATGTAACTTGCATATTTACATACATGTAACTTGCATAGCATATTACCATGAACTTGCATAACATGCATATGATTACATAGCCCACAACTTGCATATTTAGCATCATGCAAACATAACATACATCATATTAAACTTGCATAAGCTTACATACTCAACATGCATAAACATAAGATTAATGCTAACATCATATCATATGATTCAAAGCTCATTAACCCACATACAAAACCATAAATCTCATCACATCTCATCTAATTAGTTTACCAAAAGATCATCAAAGTGATAGAAACTCACAACTAGCAACTTTGAACACCAAATGAAGAAGATTAAGATGCTAAGAAGGGATTAGAAGTTGATTAGAGAGTGATTAGTATGCAACCCTCTTCATAAAATTAGTGGAGGCCATGAGAGCTAGCATTTTGCCATAGTTTAGTCACTAGGTTTAATTATGAATGAATTAGGGTAGGTTAGGGTCTTATTTATAGATTAGGCAAGTGTTTTAGGCCATAGGATTAACCCTAGATTCAATCCAAGCCATCAAAGCATGTCTTGGTGAAGAAGTCAAGTGTAGGAACCATCTAGGGCCTTTAGATTAAAGATGGACCATGAGAACCATTCAAATGCAAAATCTGCACTTGAGCGAATCGGCCCACGGGTTGACAGCCAAACACCCTGGATTAACCCCTAGTCGACCCAGCGGGCTCGGGTCGACTTCAAAAATCGGCCGGTTCGGTTATTCCCCTCTCCCAATTCGCTGTTTTGAGCATTTTTGCATATTTATTTATTAAATTTTCAATTATATATATATATATATATCAATATATATATATATATATATCTACACAACCCATTTCACTTAATTAAGTATACTTTAATTTGGGAATTTTCGTGAAACTTCGCGAGGCCATATCTTGGTCATACGGACTCCGATTTTCGAAAACTCGGACTCTATTTCGCGTATTTTTCCGAGACGAACGCAATGGCATAGCCCGTTTCCCTTGATTCCCATTTTAGAATTAGATTCTGCCTCGATTTATGTTATTACAGGTTATTAAAAATACGGGTTGTTACAGTAACACTGCACCTGGCACCAAGTCAATATGATGCTGTATGTCCCTGAGCGGAGGTAATACCTTCATCAATTCTTTAGGAAATACATCTTAAAACTCTTTCAGCACAGGCTTAGCTTCAGCAGGAATTTCAGGCTCTCCATGTGATTCAAATCCAGTCAATAAAAATACTTCAGGACTCTCTTCTACTTCTTCAATAAATTTCTTCAATGATAGTAGACTAGTTGAATTCGCTTATTTTTTGCTTTGCTTTCACTTTGCTCATGCTTCTTAATAACCAAAGTAATTTTAATACCTTCAACCATGAAACTATAGATGTTGGTTCGACCATCGTGTTGAACTGATCGATCATACTGCCAAGGCTTAACGAAGAGCAAATGACATACATCCATGTTAACCACATTACACCAAATATCATCCTTGTATTTCAGCCCAATGGAAAATAACACATAAGCTCTTTTTCCCACTGTGACTTCTCCTCCTTTCTTTAACCAAGCAAGCTTGTAAGTTCTAGGATGTTTCTTAATCTTTAATCCCGGCTTCTTTAGAAATCATGTTATTACAACTACCTGAATCAATAACAGAACTACAAACCTTTCCGAGAATAGTACAAGAAGATTGGAAAATACTGCTTCGCAACCAACTTGAATCAGTCATATGCTTTGGAGTTAAACATGATCTTTTCATTATTAAACTGCTCCCTTCGTCTCCTAAGTCAACTTCTTTGACATCAATTTCAAAATCATCATCAAATTTGGGTGGTAGAGAATAGTCCACTTCAGCTCCTACATCGTCAGCTATCATTGCTCTCTTCTTTAACTTAGGATATTCATTACTCTTATGGCCCACCTCTTGACAATTAAAGCACTTGACATTTGAATTGACTTTCGTCTTAGCAGCTTCACTGGCAACAGGTTTAGTCACTGGTCTGGAAGTATTAGCACTGCTACTAACACTCTTGTTTTCAATGTTGGAACTGGTGAATATTCCTCCTCCTCGTCTCCCTTTCTTATCCCAAACTAGAGATTTATGGTGAGCTTCAACAATAGACATTAGATGGAACATATTCACCATGTCCTGAATTTGTGTTCTCAATCCTCCCACAAATCTAGCAGTCAACTATTCCTCCGTTTCCATGATATCATTCCTTGCAATCAATTGATAAAATTCATCAGTATAATCTCTCACAGACTTCGTCCCTTGTCTCAAATTATGCAAACGTTGATACATAAGAGACTGATAATTGTGAGGTAAGAATGTAGCTCTCATCATCTTTCTCATCTTCTCCCATGTGGCATCCTTTCTCGAGTTAGCTTAGTTTATTGCCACCAAGCAATAGCTCTTCCTCTCAAATGAGTGGAAACTTGTTGAACTCTTCGATTTTTAGGCACATTCTTAAACTCCAAAATTTCCTCTACATTCGACAACCAATCTAGGAACTCTTCACATCCCTCCTTTGAATTCGGGAATTTCCGTCTTCATTCCGGACTCCTAATTATGAATATACTCTTGTGGACGATATGGATCTCGATCTTGATAATAAGATTGACTAGTTCTTCCTTCATCTTCAAGATCTGGCGTACGATGATGTCGATCATGAACATCCTTATATCTTTCATTTATACAAGATGGTTCGCGAGAAAATTCATTGTGATATCTTCTCTCTCGATCCAATGGTGGTGATCTTCTTCGTCTCTCCGAATTTGATGGCGAAATTCGATGTCCACCATGATTTGAATCGGGCGATATTCTTCTTCTAGCTTGATTCATGTCCATCCCAAGATTCCCTAACCTTCCAATTCCTTCATCAAATTTATCATTGATTCTCTTCTCCATTTGTTCGGCTTCTTTTCTCCGATACATCTCTTCGACGTTTTGATGGCGATTAGCACATCTTGGAGGCATTATGTTCTTTAAAAATACATAATCAACCAAAATTTAAATCACTTGCATGGTCCAAATTACTGGAATGACCCAAACATCTCGGACGATCCTAATTGCTATGGAAGTGCTTTAGACAGAACGGTTTAAATATGGATTTGGACGTTTAAATGGTGGTAGCGGTTCAACTGGGGTGTTCGACTAGAAATTGGATGACAACGATCCAAGGATGTTGGTCCAAAGGTGGATGACCGTCCAATGGTGTTGACGGTCCAAATGAGGGTGATGATGGTCGGAAATGGAATGGTAATGTTGGTGATACAAACCTGAATGGTTTCTGGCGATCTAGCGTTGGCAATCCAACCAAAAATGGCGATCAAGGCTTCGACGATCCAACCAAAAAATGGAAATCTCTCTATGATACCAAACTGGCGCAGCGTCCTGGATCTAACTCCACACAAATTGTTGAATTCATGGAAATAGGATTAAGGATAGAATAAATGCTCAACTCCATTGATCTTTCGATGCCGGAGTCTTGCTATCTTCAACACGTCGATCTCACAAGATACCGTGATGTCGATCTATGATTCTTCGAGCATTGACCACTCGCAAGCGATACCGTGAATCGGCTTCAAGTTCGTTGATTCGAGCGCACTCGAATGACCAAAGATGGAGAAAGGAGTTCACACTCAACTTCCAATTTTAATGGTGGCACAAAGCTCACAAATTCATTCAAAAAAATCAACCCCTTTACAACTCATACCACACCCCTATTTATAGGGATTACAAGCACACATGCGTCCCAACACGACCCAAATACAAATAACGACCCAACCTCCGGTAGCACGATCCATCAGATGCTGCGCGACCTTACTTCAAACGGCATGACCCAAGTGCAACAACTTTTCCTCCTTACAATATAACAACGTCTCTTCAAGCTCGCCTCTTCTCTTTAGGTCGCAGGCCCTCCTTTCCCTGTTATCTAGCTCGCGGAACGACCTCTACTCTACTTCCTCAAGCTTTGGCTCGCTGGACGACTTGCTCTCCCTTCCTTCAAGCTCTAGGTCGCAGAAAGTCTTCATTAGGACGCTGGTCGACCCAAAAGCTCCTCTTCCTTGCTTTAGGTCACTGGATGACCTATAGCTCATGTGTGAACGTCTTCCATGATGCGCTACATCAACTTGTAATGCTTAACCTGTTTAAATCCATAAGGACTGTATGAGCCTATTAAATCTGTGGGGTTAAGTAAACCTATTAAGTATGTGGGGTTAAGTAAGCTTGTTAAATCGGCAAGGTTAAGTAAATCTGTTAAATCAATGGGATTATGTAAACTTTTTAAATCTATGGGGGTTATACGAACCTGTTAATTTAGAAAACTTAACCTATTAAATCTGTTGGGGTTATATGGACCCGTTAGCTTGTAAAGTTTAACTCGTAGATCTGTATGGGATTATGTGAATATGTTAAATCTATTAGGAATAACCCGTCAAAATCCTAGTTAGTTGGGGACAAAAGATCTGTAAGGGTTGGCTTGTGTCATCTGTTGTGTGGGACCCATATTAGTCAGTAACCCATTCTGATATTAAAGGGGGACCCCGCACTGGGTAGGGGTCAGGGCACGTTTACTGAACTAGTTGTAAAGGTTCATTTGAGATGAGGTGTGTACTGGCATGTTCCAACGGAATTTTGTGTGCGCATGAGTATGGCCTGCATCTGGGAAAATAATCCGTTGTAGCACCAGTAAATAGGTCTTTGCCCTTCTAATGGTTGCCACTTTAGGAAGTAATACACCCTATTGTGGGGACGACACAGGGTATTTACGGGATATGGAGCCGACCGATTGGGGGTGTAGTAAATAGGGTACATCTAGTCCTTTCTATTTCTGTGTGGTACCTATGTTTCTGTCTGGGATAACACCCATTATTTCTGTTTAGGTACCGGTTAATTCTATTTGGGTTAAAACCCGTTACTAGAGTACACCTAAAACTACCATTATATTTCTATTGGGATCATCCTGTTTCTCTTAAGTAATTAGGGAGTATGTAATCCTGTTACATATCTGTTGTACTAGTATTGGTGTAGAGAAAGTAAAGTATTAGGGAAGCGCTATTTATTCTATCATGTTTATCCTGTTTACCCTGTCATACCTGTCTTACATGTTGTTATCTCTCTTATCCAGTTTATATGCCTGTCATGATGCAGTTACTTATTTATATGCTAAAAATAATTGGGCTCGCCAGATTTATGTCTGACTTATTTTGTTTCCTTTTCTCTCTCTTCTGTTCCCCCTCCCCCCAAGGTTCTCAGGGTGGGAATACTCAAGCTTGATCAGGATTCTGCTTAGTTTTCCTTGGAGCCGCATAGATGTACTGCACGGTTTGTACCTTCTCTACCATGGCTATGTTTTTGGGGATTATGCTTCTTTATTTATTGTTCGTACCTTCTCTAACACAAGCCAAACGTACCAACTCGAACTCAGGAAACAAATGTGATTGACAGTATTGTGTAACCATTTACAGCAGGCTTGTATTAGAAGCTTAATTGTTTTTCTATTAATTTATAGAGTTATCGCTACTTGTATTTGTCTTTTAAAAATTTGTATGATCACATACGATTTCCAATTCCAACAAAAATAGAAATGCAGCTACGGTTCGACATTACGGACCCAACGAAACTTGTTTCGTCGAATTCCGAGTCCGTTTGCTCACATAGTCTATTTTTAAAGTTCAATTATTGATTGTTTTTCACATTAAAATCGCTCACGACCACATACTGACTCTAAAAATCACAAAATTTGAAATTTAACAATATTTAATATTCCGGATCCAATAAAATTAATTTCACCGAAAACTGAGGTTGTTTGCAAAAATGGCTATTTTCTAAGGTTTTAATAAACTAATTAAATATTAATATATTTAAAAACAATTTAACTTAATATTAATAAATTAATATTATCGTATATATCCACATAGAATATCATTTAGCTCCAAAACAAACAAATCTGGATTTATAATTCGATATTTAAAAATCTAGTTTAATCGATATTAAATATATAATAAAAATCCTTTTATTATATAAATAAACCATTATAAATTATATGCGAATTCCGTAGTGACTTCTGGAAATTTGATTTGGATATAACTTACAATCTACAAGATGAAATCTCGATTTTTATCTTTTACTAGAAAAATATAGTTCAACAGATTCGAACGTTTCTTGTTTTAAAGAAATTCGACTCAAAATGGATTATGTATATTCAATTGAAGTTCAAAACTCAATATTACGAACTACCGCATTGTTTTCAGAATTATGTATAATTTATATGGTGTAACGTCGTTTATTAAATAGATTCGTTATAAAAATTCAAATCTAAAATTAACCAAATCTCCTATACAATCTAATTCACATAATATTGTCAATTCAACTTAATTCTGATTATTTCGGAATTAAATATATTATTCTATTATTTATATTAATTAAATATTAATTAAATATTCAATATTATTTAATTCAAGCCATTTAAATTACCAAACCATTATTTAAATAAATTAGTTAATCAATCAACCATTAAAAATACGAGACGTTATAGGCGGCCTCCTACTAACGCCGACATCAATTGATGAAGCACTTAAACTTTGCCCTTGGCTTTGTTGGAGCCTAACACCACCACGACCTTCTTCAGCAACTCAAGTCTGTCCCTGTCCACTGCATTCATCGGAACTAAGAAAACACCGAAATAAGATGAGTCACGATTAATTTTGATTTAAGTATTCTAACCAGAATGCTAAGTATAATGGAATTGCTTAGTTCATTTATTTGCCTTAATATTCCTATTGTATTTCGCTGCCTCATTCAAAATTAAATGCTATGTTATGTTGTTTGTTATACTGTTATATTATGTTTTTGCCTATTGGATGTTGAAGTTGATTGAGCATACACGTGGGGGCTGATATGTGTGTATACATGTATGTCCTTGTATATGTATATATGGATTTAAGCATACATATATATATTTAGACATACGCGCTGTTGGGATCCATTTGTGGTCTATTGGTAATCTTATTGTTGGATGATTTGAACTTCCCCCTTTGTTGTACATGTGCTTGTTGGTTACCTTGTCAATGCTGCTTGTGTTGTTTGCATTATTCCCTACTGCCTTGCTCCACTCGTGTCTGCCAAGGATCGAAAGTAAGAACTTGAGGTATTTTGATTTATGTATTTGTTTTGACCCTGTATGTTCAAACATATTAATGAACCTTTCTTACTTGGTTTAAATACTAAAGGCACACTTTTGATATACCTGCAAGTTTGTAAATTCAACAAGCATGGGTAGGAAGATGACAACTTGATGTATATTTGATATACACTGCTTTTATCTGCACATATGTTGTTTGGACTTGTCTCATTTGAATGTTCTTTGTAGTTCTGCAACATCCTGCCATATTTCGAAATTGCCCTATTAGATTGTGTTGAACATATCTTCCCATTCCTCATAAATATACAACATATAGTACCCATGGTCCTAAGCATGTATGCACATTTACATCTTTAGTGGATACTTGCTTCATGTATTTTGAGCCTTGCTTATTCTCGCTTGGTGGGAAATTGGTGTGTGTGTGTGTGTGTATATATATATATATATATATGTATATTTACAAGTTAAAATCTTACCAATAGTCGCATCTCACCTACTTTAGTCTGCCTGTTGTGGCTTTAGACACCACTTTGTAAATTTAATAATTGGGACATATTTATACGCGGGCCTTAGTTACGCGCCAAGTTGCCTTGACCTGATCTTGGGATGTCCATGCATACTCACCTTATTGTGTTAATGATTTGTGCTGCCTGTAGTAACCTGAAGCCAGTTTAAATACCCAACCTTTTTTTCGTAAACTTGAACATACAGTGTTCGCATGTTATCTTATTACCTTATTTGTAAAACCTAGAATGCATATTTTTTTTTTTTGCAGTGAATACTGGGTATATCGGGCAAATTCAAATACCTATCAAATACCCCTTAAAAAGCCAAGGCGGAGTGTTTAAACTGGCAATAGGTTACTACAGCTAGCATAAATCATTAACACAAACCTATCAGAAAAACTATTTATAGTTGCAAAAATTGGTGGCATTTCATTTTACATGCAATAAAAATTATTTCACTAATAATATAAACGTAGCTAAAACCAATTCGCATTTCCCGCCTTTGTAAAAAAAAAGTCCGCGTAACCTAAATAAATGTAACCTATCTATTTTATATTTCTCTCCTCTCATACTTGGAAAGCTCTAACCCTCGTTCACTTTCCCCAATTCGCTTATTTTTTAAGAAAATAAATTTCCCCTTTTAACCGTGCTCAAATTTCATTCCATTGAATTAAATTTCCTCTTTCCGTTGTCAACTCCCTGGTTGTACTCCAGTCAACATCGTCGCGGCAGACAACAAAAATTTCTCCTTACGATATAGGTATATTTATGTATGAATTTTTTAAATCGATTTTTTATTCTGTTTGGATATTATATGAATTTGAATGCATCCTGTTTTCGTATTTTTGCTTAAACACTAGTTGAAATAGTTAATTTAACCCGAATTGCAATGGTTGATTCTATTTTATTCTGTGTATGAAGGCAAAAAATTACATATAATTTCAGAATACATTGCTAGAGTTTGGAAACAAGGTAGTCGCAGTTGTTTTATTAAATTCAAATAATTTGAACTATTTAGGGATTAGTTTGAACTGTTTTTTGTTTATATTTTAAGATGTTCAATGTCCAAGTAGTGAAGAACTATTTCGTTTTAGGGGGTACAATAAGAAATGTAAGTTTTAGAATGAAAATTAGACGGTAATATCTTACAATGATCTCTGTCCTATTTTTACATAGAGGAAGTTGGTAAATGTAAGAGACCAAACTGCTTTTTAGTAATCTTGAGTCTACTAAATCCTGTATGTTACTCCCTTAACAACATGCTATAAGAAAGTAATATTTAGTTGTATAAAACCTAAACTAAGTGAATTTACAATAATTTTTATAATTGAGTTCGCATTGATTGTAATTGTTAATTATCACTCTATTTAAATTTCAGTACAATATACCATTCAATAGCATACCTATTTTAAGCCACAACAGTTAATGGTAGCCTAAGTAAAACCGTGGACCAAATTTAATGCTTCTAGTTGGTCTTAGTTGTTAAGATACACTTTAGTTGCTTCTGAATTTGGATAGTTTCCCTTAGTCTGTTTCAGGTTGGTAGGGATTAAAGTGAAGTTACGGTCTTTTAAAAGTTAGGAAATGGAAATCCATAGCTTTAAAGGATTTAAGTCATTGTACCACTTTTAATCTCCTTTACATGATACGTACTCTAAGATAGAACAGTGATATTTTCTTTGATTTCACTAAGTATATGAATATTATGTTGGGATATTGTTATGTTAGGTTTGTATTCAAACATTGATCCATTGTCCATTCAAAATGCTCATATTTTATGCTGCTTGGATCTTTTTTGGTTTTATCTATGTGAATGACTGCTTATGTTGTTGAGTTTTATTGCTTTGAAATGACCAAATTCGTAAATAAAACCTTCAATTTTTTCACGTAGAAGCTTGTCAATTTATGTTTGGTTTTTGTAAACCATTATTCTTTGATGAATTGAAATTTTCAGTTCAGTTATTTACATGTGTTATTATTATATTAGTTTGGTCGGTATCCTTCCTGTTGTAGATAATCAGTCCATTAAAATCAAGAAAAATATATTGGCACTTATGCTAATCAATAATTAGCTAATTAAATAATTATAGTCTTTCCCTTTAAACTGTTTCAAGCACATGACATTAGTGACTGACTTAAGTTGCAGAACTTTTTAGCGAAAGTTTAAATAACTAATGTTCCTTTACCATTGAGGCCTTTTCGTCACTTTATTACTCATAATATGAATGAACAACACTTGTTTTAACTTGATTCTCCTTGCAAGCCATCTTAATATATCATGATATAACATTATTGGATGACTTTTATCATAGCATCATCTCTTTAGAAATGATGCACTGATCATTTATGATTTTCTCATCTCCTATCTTGTTAGGGCCCTTTAGGATAGTAACACCTTGTATTTTTAAATATATACTTAAATAGTTGTTGAAAAATATTGATGTTTTATGATTTCAAAATTTTGGCCTCGAAACAAATACCATTGTGTTCGTGGCAATTTTCTGATTCGTTGACATATATGACTTACCCCAAACGGAGTTTGTATGGGAAGTTAATGACAAATAAAAGTTTATGAAATTCTGCGCAAATATATATGCACATGTTGAAATTTGAAATTCGAAAGGTATGTTATAATGGGAAGAAATTAATATAGGGAAGAATCATAGGTAATAAAAGTTAGGTTGAGTGCACCGTTAGATAAGAATTAATTAGGAGCGAAATTCACGTTCACGGTGCTGACCTAGTAAATGGGTAGACCTAGGGGTTGACCCATCTTAGGATCGGGTCGACCCACCTGGAGCTTGAGTTGACCCAATGGGTGAAATGGACATTTTGATATAGCTTTGATTTTATTTTATTCGATCCGACGAACAAGATTATTCTGTGCACCTATAAATAAACTATTAAAGCCTAGCTTTCAACTCATATTTTCTAAAATGACGCCAAGGCTCTGGCATATTCTTTCTCCTCCAAATCCTTCGAAAATAGAATATATTAGTTTTAGGATTCTAATTCAAGATATGGAGACAAAGAATGTAGATCTAAGGTATAGGTGCTCCGATTTCTTGTCTGCGTTAGGTAAATTATGTGAATCTGGATTTTTGTGATTCTTCTCCTTCTTTTAGCATCAAATTTGTAAATTTGTAGTTTTTTCAATAATAAATAGTGTTAGGAAGACTATGGGTAGCGGATGTGAACTAGATTCTAGAATTATATGCAATCAGGCAAGTGGATTTAAATTATACTTTCTAGTAATAATATATTTTATCATTTGATTTTTATTAAAAATTATGATATGTTCTTCCTTTTCCCTCTTTTTTCTATACAATCAATGATAAATTGTAATCATGCGCCAACAAATTGAAACATAACTATGTTCCAATTTTATGGAATTGTGGTTATGCGCAAATTTAATTGAAATGTTATTAAGCACGGATTATGAGAGTTGTGGTTATGCGCAAAATATGAAAATTGTAGTTAGGCACAAATTAATTAAAGCATAGTTATGCGCAAATTATTTGGGTTTTGTAATAAAATAGGGAAAATAAGATAGAAATGTAAATCAATGTATGTCAAATTAATTGGGAAGTTAGAAGTAACACAGATTGATTGGTTATTAAAGATAGGATATATTTCCATAGTTTGGTTTCTAAGAAAAAGTGGAGAACATAATTACAAGTTTAAAATAGAAGAAGATGTGTAACAGTGCGGAATAAGGACTTTGTCATATTGCGCATTGTTCAATAGCCTAAAATAACTGAAAAGGAAATGCCTTGCAATTATGGGTTTCTATTATTGTTTTTACCTTAAGTTACGAGAATAGATTTTTGTACAATTTTAATAACCAATCAATAGGAATAAGCCTAACATCCTAAAAAGAATAAATGGTAAAGATTGAAAAGTTAACAACATTGAAAGAAGTTGCAAAAAGAAAAAAAGCTTATTGTTAGCTTATAATTGGAATATAATAAGCACAGTTCAATGACAATAATGTGTAAGAAACATTATAACATAAAGATTGTAATTTGGAAAGCGAAAAAGAAAGGGGCAAAGCTTATTATGAATAAACATGGAATTGAGAATTTAAGTTTAATAAGCCTAAGGACATTCTTTGGTTGCCTTGTAATTAGGCAAATTCTATGGCAACCGGCAAAGTTGATTTATAGATAAATAATATTCGATTGGATAGATTTAGTAATACTGTAAATCAACGAAAAAGGAAAGCAAGCAAAACATATAAGAATAAATTAGACGTAGGGTCTAATAAAATAATGACGTGCGTTAGGTCCAATCCGTCAGGATAAAATACCCATTGAGGCAGACAATTGTATGTATCAGGAGACATAGTGGGAGCATGCCCAACATATTCAACAGGACTAGAGGGAAGTGCGGGACTTCTATGGGATTTGAGGATACTCCATGTTGGTCCTCTATGGTAGTGTTTGGGTTGTACCCACATAGGCAAGGTATGAACGGTACCATCTAGTGAGTATACCTTGGGTGCATCTGTTACACTTGTAGTTGTGGGAAATCTAAATACTGACCAGATGATTTTTAGAATGGTTCAGCGGCTGCCTCGACTCATAGACGGTAAGGCTTCGTGATTAAGACCCAACGAAAGATAGTAGGTTGTCGTACACCTGTCATCGTCAGTCGGAGCATGTACAAGAAAGACTAGAGATAAAACCAAGAGGACATTGACCTTCACTATTGAGTCAATGCATGAAGGACAACATGTTTGTTTAGATTGTTTGTTAAGTTCAGTCGTTTAGCTCTTTGGAATAATTTTTCATTACGGGGTAGGCTGATGGGGCCTTAAGAGCCATAGAAGAACATACCAACTTTAGATATTTTTATTTCGGGCCTAACAAAGCCATTATGTTTGGGCCATCTTGAGGCCATTCTTGATAGATATAGTAAAGTCCCAGACCGAGTTATGTTAAGAACTCATGTATTTGGTGATATGAAGTTGGAGGCTCGATATGCCCTTATAGCATAGTATATTGCACTTTCGTAGTGTGAAGATAGAGGTCCAATATGTTTTCGTAGTACGACAATGAGGACTATTCGAGGAGGATAATATGGGAAGTACCTCGGTTTATTGGCCATATAGCTATATATTTATATATGATTTATTAGGTCGATCTACTGGGAATAGGTAGGCATTGTTTATGCAAAAAAATCGAAAGTGTAATGTGAAATATACCTGAACAACTTAATAGATAAAGAACCAATGATAAAACTATATATGTATTGTTATTGTAGAAAGTATAATTAGTCCATTCGTAAGAACTTTTTTTCTGACCCCCTCCTTATAGAAAACCCACAGGTTAGACAGGTGGTTGAGATTCTGCAGGTTAGAGCGCTTGCTAGTTAGTGTCATTATATTGGTAAGTATGAATTTACTATTATGTTTTATTCATTCAATTGTGAGGCAATTTCATTTTTGCATGATACCAGACAAACTTACTCGAGCTTCGGTAGATTTGGATTTTTGAAAAAACTTTAGGTTTGTCGAAATTCAGGTTGTTACATCTTATATCAAAGCTTATATTTAGGATTCCTATATAAGTAGTGAGTGGAAATGTTTGTGTTTTTAAAAGATAAATATATTTAAATACACTTGATCCATAGAAGAACCCACTAGATATGAAAAGACGACATATGGGCAGAGATAAGATATATTTTCTATACACCAAGAAATGGTTTTGGAAACCTGAGAATAACAGGCCCTTGAGTTAATGGATTAAAAAAGAGTGTGCAATATATTTCATAATTAAGAGATGGACTCCATATATTAGTGCTCAAAATTTTATTATTTCATATTTTATAGGATTGCTTGGTAAAACTTTATGAATTCGAAAAAAAGTAAGAAGGAGATGGATTAGGAATTTATATATACATTTGGAAATGGAATAAGTTAGTAAAGGTACCTTTCAATGGATTTTCGTGGGCACAAATTTGAAAAGTCGATTATTGGACTAAATAGGTATATGTGGATGTGAGAATTTATTTTTGGAAAGATAGGAAATAACAATGCTTAACTTTGGAACTTTATAAATTTCAAAATTTTGGAAACGTCGGTAAAACGATGAATGAGTGTAAGGGAATTTATCTAGACTTGAATATCACCTCGATAAAACCAGGAAATATTTTTAGGTTCTAGTAAAGTGAATGGTCATTCAAAACTTGGGGGAGACAAATGCAAACACATGAATATATATATATATATATGGTTCGGGTCGACCACTGTGTCGACCCACCCTGAAGATGGGTCGACACAGGGGTCAACACACCCGAAGGAGTGGGTTGACACATGGTTCGAGTGTGTCGATCCACGTAGTGTGTTTCACGCAGTACGGAAGGGACAAAGCCTATAGGCTTCGTCACTTCATTTTTTCCACCCGAAAGCTTTATTTCCCCCTACTGACCCGGTTTTCACCACCTTCAACCACCACTGTCGTCACAAACCTCCATCGTTCTTCATGAAACTACTGCTAAATTGAAGCTTGTCCTCTTATCTATCCAGACCCAAGCTCCTTTTTTGAGGATTCCAAGCATTTTCCAATGCCTCTGCAGCAATCCTTAGCCTCCCTTTTTCCCCAATTAAAACCCTAAAAATCACTTGGTACAGGAACACCAAGAGGATAGCTCAAGCCTATATGGATTCAGTAGGGTACTGGATCTTTCTTGGAAGGCTGGTTAAATATGTAGATTTTCTAGGCACACCTTTGGGGTAGCTTTATCAGGGCACAGGGTTGCACCGGATCCTCGACCATACCACGGTTAGACGGGTCGCCTATCCCAGGTTAGTACGTCTTTTTGATGCTAATTTTAATTCCAAAGAGGAGAATGATGAGGTCATCTTTGAGTCTAAGGTGAAAGGAGTGAGGATAGTTTTCACAAAGAGGTAGTTTGGTGACATGCTAAGCATTAGTTGTAACGATTCGGATTTCGCCCGGACCTAATTGATCGCTAAATCGACCGAGACCGTTCAAAACTCGAACGCTAACTTTGGGCATACAGCATATTAGAACAAATAACAGAAGACTTTTATAAAAATCATAATAATGTTACATCAGAGTACAGAATATATCAGAGTATATCGAATTATATTACAACGGAAGATTAATTTACAATAGATTTATTACAATGCAGCAGAAACAAATAAACTAATATAGCGGAAGACTATCAATGCTCTGGACACAGCTTTAAGCTTCGATCCAGAATCTTGCTCAATATATCTGCAAAATCAAGCTACTCGACTGTCCGTGTTGAAAAGAGGGCACCCGAGTTTGCAAGTGAAACAAACTACATGTCAGTCATGGGACTGGTATGAGAAATCATGCTTAACTTATCTAAAAATAAGGCTAATCACAAGGCCATGCTGCTAACGTGGAATGGGTTTACTCCACTGAATTTCCAGTGCATGAATAAAGTAAATCGTTAAACAACGCAATTCTTTTTAGAAAAATGAAACCATTATAAGACTCAAGTCCCAACACACAATGCAACACAAACCAGAGGATAGAGTTTTACCTTATAATGGTCAAAAATGCTTAATACGTATAAAACGAATTTGATATTATTATTAGTGTATATATGTTTCAAAAACATTACAATCATAATGTATCAATCATAGATGGCATAGTACCCCATCCTACTATGTCGCAATACCAGTTCTACAATCAAAACCGCATGATGTCGTATTGGAAGTTGGATTTCCATCATAAGTCAAGGCTAGGGACGATCCCCTTACCGATTAGAGACACTCTAGCAATGTCTCAGGATCCCTCGTAGTGAACCCTTGGATCCTGCAGGGCCAGTCCACAAATATACCTTAGTGGATTGGCAATTCCTGAACACACGTTTCCCGGTCCTATTGAACCTATAATTTGGTCACTATTGACCAATAAATCCGAGGCCTCTTAATCCATCAACCACATAAGTAAAATTTCAGGGCTTGCAAACCCTGATACCACTTCTAGCTAGAAAGTAACATGTGCACTCCCTGCGTTCCCTTGTCACGTTTCTGACTCTTACCGGGGTATGAGGCTCGTGAAGTTATGCTACACAAAGATATACTAAATAAAGCTGTGCTTTGATCATCAACCACAAGGCCCTGCTTTTCAACAAAAGCCTTGATCATTTTCATCTTAGCATGCCACATTGTCAATCATACAATACCATTGATTTCTGCCAATATATAATGTAAGAACCCGTAACTTCCCCGTGAAGGAAAGCCCGGATACTTTGATAACACGACAAAATAGAACGCAAACGGAAGAACATTTCATTGTTATTACAATAATTCCATCAGATACAAGAATATACAGAGTATAAATGAATAAATTACATTCGATAAATATCAGAGATTACAATAAATTACATAGTAGCGGAAAAATATACAAAACACAACTGAAAGTGATACACGGATACAGAGCTTTCCGAGCATCGTTCCAGCTGTAAATCAGGACCCTGTGAATATAAATCTGCAAAACCAAAAATACTAGCTGCCCGTGTGGAAAATAGGGGCACCCAGAGTTTAGGTTAAAACAATAAACTCCAGGTCAGTCATGTGACTGGTGTGAGAACTAAAACAGTTATTAATATTGGTTTTAAAGTTAGGTAAATCAAGGGACCACGCCGTATAAAACGGAATGGGTTTCCTCCCAAGAATACCAGTGCATAGAACAAACAACGCAATGCTAAATAAAGAAAAATGAAGCTGCTATAAGACCAGGTCCCATCACACAATGTAACGCAAGCCGGAGGATAGGGTTTTTACCTTATAACATCCAAAGCATGCTTGATACGTTTAAAACACATTATTTGATACTATTATAGGTGTATAGTGTCAAAACAATTCAAATCATAAATATCAATCATAGACAGCATAGCTACCATCTACTATGTCGCCATACTAGGCTCTACAAATAAAACCGAAACACACGTATTGGAAATTGGATTCCATCATGAGTCGAGGCAAGGGGCAAGCTCCTCTCCGCGTTCGAGACACTCTAGCAAATGTCCCAGGACCCCACTTTGATCCTTGGAATCGGCTGGGCCGGTCCTCTCTTACTTTGGAGGATTGGCAATTCCTGAACACACGTTTCCCGGTCCTTACAGACCTATATTCGAGGCGCCTCGCATTCCAACAACCACACAGGTGAAAAGTATATAAATGTCAGGGCTAGTAGGTCACTGACACCACCCTAGCTAGAAAGAAACGTCGTGCTCTCCCAGCGGTCCGTCTCCCGTTTTTGACTCATACCGAGGTATGAGGCTCGCGAATTCACGTTATACACAAAGCTACGCCACACATGCCATGCTTTGATCATCAACCACAAGACTTTGCTTCGCAACAGGAGCCTTGATCAATTGCCACTTACGCGTGCCACACTGGCAATTCACTCCATGCGACTGATGTCCATCGATATACAACCTCTGAGCTCGTACGTCTCAGAGAAGGGCGTTAAGTAAGAGTATAAATTCTCCGCCGCCAAACAGATGTATATTTAATAGAGATCAATCAACACAGAATAAAATCCAATGTCAGACACACAATCCATTTACAAGTTCGTTCTGGGTCTGAACGAAACCGGAGGCACTTTCCTCACATATCCATCCATCTCCAAGTACGTCTGGACGATCACCAACTGAATCCCTAATCCTAGGTGTACAGCCCAATCAAGATCATCAGTAATCACCCAAACAATGTGAAGACTTCCGGTCTTCAACCACTGTCTTCATCTTCGACATCTCGTCGATTCGGTTATTCAGAATGGGTATAAACCCGGCCTTTCTGAATAACCCACGTATATAATAAACGAATGTTACACAAACACAACAAACGCCTCATTCCAATTCAGAATATTCTTTTATTCACAAAATCACATTCTTAGGGAAATGTTCCCATTAATTTTATCCAAGATAAATTCTTCTAAATTTATTCTTTAATCTTCCTTCGGATATCATTTCTAACTAGTCGGGACTAGCGAACCACACCGAAGTAATTATTTATTTTATTTCCCAATCCCAACCTATATATCCCATGGAGAAAAACTGGTAATACTCCATATCTAACACCACGGTCTTATCGGTAAAATTAATTACCATCTCACGTTCAAATCTAATTAAAGATTTAACTATCGCTTTGGAGCAAAACTGGTGGTACTCCATTCTCGATCACCTTTCAGATTTGATAATTTAAATTATCAAATCACATTTCAATCTAATTAAAGATTCATTAAAACTCCACTTAGTTTTAATCTTTTCAAAAATCAACATCCTGCGTTTAACTGGGTTAAAGAACCAATGTCATCTAAAACACGATTCACGATAAACCCAAATCACATTTGATATTAAATACAAGGCTCTGAATAGAAAATATACCGGCTTATATTCAATATCAAATTCTGAAACCAACAAATATCGTATTGGAAATAACGATATAAAATATATCTTTCAAATTCCCATAACAATATCTGTATAGTCACGAAATCCAACATCGAAATATTCCGAAGATAATTTCGATTCAACTCCAGTCCAATCCACGTATTGGGAATATTGATTATTTTTAAAATCACTTTCAAATTCAATTTATTTATTTCAAAAATAAATTGATTTTAATTCTAGTTCAAAACTAGTTCATTTCGACAAAAATCTATTTTTATCTTTTCAAATGTAGATTTCTTCAGCCCAATATTTCCCAAATCATTTCTTATGATTTTACACAAATCATAGATATTTTTAATAATTTTATCAAGGCCCGTACAGTCGATTTCCATCAACGGCCATCAAACTGCACTTACAACGACCTTTTCCAAATTTGATTTGGACATAATTCCAAATCCAACCGTTAGATTTCAAATTTCTAATATTCATTGGAAAGCTCTTTTCGATACGAACCCAACGGTTCCGGTTTCAGGAGAATCCGACGGTCGGATCTCCCGTAATGTCAAATCGAAGTCAATGGTCGAAATTCACGAACTACCGCGGCGCGACGCGTTCTATTCAGGCCATTATATATATAATATATATATTTCGTCGATTTCCTTTTTGAAACGAATTTTATAAATAGTTCTAAATTCGTTTCAAAAACAATTTCAACTTCATCTTCAATTTCAAATCGATTTGATTTCAATTCAATTCGAATTCATTTCGATTTTATTTAATTCGAATTCAAATTCGTTTCAATTCAATTCAAATTCTAATTCATTTCAATTCAATTCAATTTGAATTTTCCTTCTATTTAATTTAATTCGAATTCATTTCAAATTGATTTCAATTCAGTTTCAGTTCGTTTTAAATTTCATTCAAAACGATTTCAATTCATTTTAATTCAATTTCAATTTAATCCAATTTGAATTCATTTCTATTCAATTTGAATTCAAATTCACTTTCTATTCAATTCGAATCGAATTCATTTTCTATTCTATTCGAATTCATTTCAAATTGATTCAATAAAATTTCAATTTGAATTTTAATCTAATTTAATTTGAATTTCATTTCAAAATATTAAATTTTGAAATCACTTTTCAATATTCATTACAAAACGAATAAAATCGATATAATTATCGTTCGCGTCAAAATAACGCATCTCTAATCAACACGGCTTTATATTTCAATAATTCGTTATTCTATTCAACAAATGGATATTTATTCTATTCAACACATGAATCTATATTTCTTTCAACACACGACTAATCTCAACACATGAGTACTGTCAACACATCACTATCTTTGTTGTAAAATATTTTATAAAACTATGGTATCTATCATTTGATTTTCAATCAGACTCCACGTAAAGTAGTTCTAATTTTAAATATGATAAAGATGTAAATTTTATTGTATAAAATATTTCACTCAACACGTCAATTGTTTCAACTCATGAACATCGTCAACACATGACTATTTTTATATTCAACACATGAATTTTCTTTTATAATATTCATTATTTTCCCAATTGGAATGAGGCCCAATCAATCACCATATAACGTTAATTATATGGATTCCATACAACACATGTATATAATAGCAACGATCAACAATCAACCATCATCCAAGGTGCACCACACAACTGCATAAGCATCAAATATAAATAATCAACGCTTACACAGCCTGTCGACCAATCAATCGACATACAATTAAATAATTGGGATTAGCGTACTCAAATATCATCCCAACACCCGTGTGGGGTTTCAAATCAACAAACACTGAATATTATTTGTGCAGTTGGGCGATGTGTAAAATTTATCGACCCAATCAATATCAGTCAAATCAGTGTATATAAACAAATCGGCCGATTTGTTTATAAATATTTATTTATTCACTTTCACGTTAAAAATTATATTTTTAATGATAATTAATTTATTTCAACCATCTACAATTTATTATCGATTTCACATCAACAACACAAACAAATTTCATAACACATCAATTAAACAAACAAGCCATCCATGGTCTGTGGATGACGGGTGTTGGGTGCTGCTAAGCACCGTCTGCATCCTAGTACATATATATATAACTAGAAAAGGAAATTTAGAGTGAGAAATTCTCACCAATAGCTATCCTAACTCCACAGCACTTCATTTATAGAAATCTTCGTCGTTCTCGCCTTTTTGTCACCTTCGTTGCCCGTATTCTCTACATATGTAAAAATCGAATTTTTACTTTACTATTCAATATATAAAAATCGAATTTTTACTTCGCTATTCAATATATAAAAATAGAATTTTTTTCTTTGTTGCTATGTATATAAAAATCCCATTTTTATAATCACGCTATATGGATAAAAATTCTATTTTCACACTGCTACTATATAGATAAAAATTCTATTTTTACATCGCTACTATATAGATAAAAATTCTATTTTTACACCGCTACTATATAGATAAAAATTCTATTTTTACACCGCTACTATATAGATAAAAATTCCATTTTTACATCGATGCTATATAGATAAAAATTCCATTTTTACATCGATGCTATATAGATAAAAATTCCATTTTCCAATATGAAGATTTCGCCTTTTCAAATATAAAGATTTCGCCTTTTCTATTTCATCACTATAAGAATCACATCTTTATTTGGTTTTCAAACGAATAAAAATCACGTCTTTATTTGGTTTTCAAACGAATAAAAATCAAATAAAAATCAGTTTTTAAAATCAAATAAAATCAGTTTTTCTATAATACATAAATAACAACAAATAAAAAGGATTATAAAACTCACCTCGATTTGGGTTTTCTGCGAAGGGGGGGGGGGTTTGGACGCGATCTGCTGGCCGGAGGGGCGGCGTCGGCTGTGGCGTCGGCGAGGAGGTGGTCGGGGAAGAAGAGGGGGTGTGGTGGGGGAACCGCTAGCGCGGGCGGCGCAGGTGTAATCGCGACATGGGAGGGGGGTTCTCGCGAGTGGGAGGCTCGATTCAGTCGAGCTAGGCCAGAGAAGGAGGAGGAGAGGGGATCGGAGCGGATGGGGGGCTTGGCTGGTGGAGCGGCGGCGGTGGTGATCGCCAGGGGAGGCGACGGGGTCTGGCGGTCTTCTATTTTTTTTTCTGATTTACGAAGAACGGGGTGGGGGCTGAGAGATAAAGGAGAGGAGAGGGTTTTATTTTATTTTTTTATTTTTTTATTATTTTAAATTTCAAAAAGTTGACTTTTTCATACGACTTCTAAACGAGGCCCACCGCCTGTCGTCCATAGCTAATTACCCTCATTCCGAACATAATGGGATATGTATCGTAGGCTGATTCGATCGTTTCGATCAGTTTTCATTGAAATCAACATATAACACTATATATTGAATTTGAACGCGTATTTCAATTTACCGGGGTCACATACGAACTCTAAAAATTCCATAAAAATATTTTTTAGCTTCGTATTGACTATACGGTCCTAACAAAACTAGTTTCGTCGAATTCTAAGACCGTTGGAAAAATGGCCATTTTCCAGTCGATTAAAATCAACTGAAACTGGTCAAACGCGTTTTCCTTTGCCACGCTCAGATATTGATTCGAAAAATTATGAAATTTGGAATCTAGCAATAATTTAACATCACGGACCCAACAAATGTGGTTTTGTCGAAATCCGAGGTCCTTTGCAAAATGTCTATTTTAAGGGCTTGAATTCCATAGCGACTATTCAGAATTTTCAACTGGACATATCTTTTGATTCCCGCTATGAAATTTCAATTTTTCAGATTCGTTAGAAAGATATTCACAAATAGATTCCATTATTTTTGGTTTCACTAAAATCCGGTTTGTTTTGCACCCGGTACATTCAATTGAAGTTTGAAATCGAATTATCGAACTACCGCACCATTTCAATTCTATTTATAGTTATATATAATTATTTATATTCTAACGACGACATATATAAATATATACGTCGAATTCTATTCAAAATATATTTTCGCCGATATTATTTAAAATAATTCATTTTAAATGTTCAAAATTCGTTAAAATTGCCAAAATAAAATTTTTAAACTGGCCCACATTTTCGGGTTGTTACATATAACCTCTGAGCTCGTACGTCTCAGAGAAGGGTGTTGAGCAAGAGAATAAATTCTCCGCCACCAAACAGATATATATTTAGCAGAGATCAATGAATACATCATAAAGAAATACAACGTCAGACATACCATCCATTTACAAGTCCGTTCTGGGTCTGAACAAAACCGGAGACACCTTATTCCTCGTCCCATATGTCCAATACAGGAGAGAGGTTCTCGCATATCCATCGATCTCCAAGTACGTCTGGACAATCACCACTTATTACCTTGTCTTGGGATGCCTCCCACTCAAGACATCAGTAATCATCCAAACGATGTGAAGACCTCCGGTCTTCAACCACCGTCTTCGTCTTCGACTTTTAATCGTCGTAGTAATTATTCAGAATGGGTTGAACCCGGTCTTTCCGAATAACTCACGTATATTATAATCAATAAACAAGTACTATAAAACACATCATACGCCTCATTCCAATTTAGAATATTCCTTTAAATAAATATTCATATTATTAGGGGAAGTTTCCCATTAATTTTATCATAGATAAATTCTTTTAAATTTATTCTTTAGTCTTCTTTCTAAAGATTCATTAAAACTCCAATTTGGCTTTAATATAAAAAATCATTACTTTATGATTATTCAACTTTAAGAAATTAAATCTTGCCTTTAATTGGGTAAAAGAACCAATGTCATTTAAAACACAGTTCGCAATAAACCCAAAATCATCTTCCATTAAATATGGAATTTTCACAGAAAGCAAATCAATATATAATCGATATAAATTCCCGTATCAGACTAATAATATATATGGAATAACGGCAAAGCCTTTAAAATTCCATATATAGTAATGGCCTTCTTTTACAGAATCTCATCTCGATTATTATTAAATCGAATTCCATTCAATTCCAATATATTAAATTGAAAAACTTTATGTTGGAAAATTTCCAATAAAATCTTAATAAAAGATTTGTGACTTCCAAATTATATTTTCACTGTTAATTGGGATAAAAAACAAATGTCGTTTAAAAACACAGTTCACGATAAACCCAATTCACATTTCATTTTATTCTAATTTCTAAATATAATTAGAAAATCTAATAACCTTAATTAAAAGATTTATTCTTTTCTCAACTGGGTTTAAGAAAAGTGTTATTGAAGACACCATTCACGACAAATCCAAGAATACATTTTATTTATTTAATTTCAAGTAAATATTAATTTATTGGAAAACTTCATTAAATCATAATTTAAAGATTTATTCTAGTTCATATCGATAAAAATATATTTTTATCTTTCCAAATATGGAATTTTTCATCCAAAATCTCACCAAACCAATTATTATGATTTTACACAGTTTATTAATATTTTTAATAATTTTATTAAGGCCTGTATAGTCGGTTTCCAATAACGGCCACCGAACTGCACTTACGGCGGCCTTTTTTCAAATTTGATTTGGACATAATTCCAAATCCAACCGATAGATTTCAAAAATCTTTAATTCATTGGAAAGCACTTTTCGATACGAACCCAACTGTTCTAGTTTTAGGAGAATCCGATGGTCGAATCTCCTGTTACTTAATTCGGCTTCACATTTTTTATTATTATATTCATCTAAAAAGGGACATAGAAATCATAATTTTATTTTACACTGAATATTATTTTAAAATATTCATAATTTTAAAATATTATTTATTTCAAAAGATTCTTTATTTTGAATATATTTTATATTAAAAATATTATGAATCGGAGTGTGACTCAATCAATTACCATATAAATTCAGTTACATGGATTTCATACATCGCATGTACATAACAATAATGAGAAATAATCAATAAACAATCCATTCACATCTAGAGTAAAATTTATAACTGTGTGAGCATTAAAATAAATAAACAAATAAATAATGCTCATCACAGATTGTCAATCCATCGATTGATATATAACTAAACATCAGGACTAGTGTATGACAAATATCATCCCAATACCCGTGTGGGGTTTTCAACCAACAACAGTTTACATACATAAATCATTGGTTAATAAATTTAACCAATTATAATTCAGTTTGAATTATTTTCTAATATCACTAACATAATAATGGTAATGTTTTACCAGTGTACATTTTTCTACTTCTCTAACATGTTAATGTTGATATCAAACAAATGAACATTTCTACTTCTATAACATGTAAATGTTAATATTAAACAATGCATATTTTAATTATTCCTACTTACATTAAAAATGTAATTTTTAATGTAAAAACATTTTTATCGAACAATGATTTTTTTATTGAATCCTTTTATGCATTAAAAATGAGCTTTTGAATGTAAACATATTGTAATCAAATTATAATCTTTTTATATAATCGTTTGTACATTAAAAATGTACTTTACTAGGTTAATACATTTTTACCAAAGTTTAATCTTTTTAATCAATCCTTTATTACATTAAAGATGTAATTTTAATGTTAACATAATATATTAAACAATGAAACTTTTTCTAATGATTTATTTACATTAATAATGTAAATTTCAATGTCAAAACATTTTTTTATTACACAATGAATTTTCATAAGATTCATTTATATTAAAAATGTAAATTTTATTGTAAAAACATTTTTCAAGCAATGAACCTTTTTCTAATGATTCATTTTTACATTACAATGTAAATTTTAATGCGAAAACAAATTTTCAAACAATGAATCTTTTAATATGACTCATACATACATTAGAGTGTAAATTTTAATGTAAACAAAATTTTATTAACTTGAATCCTCTGAAACAGATGTTCATTCTTCATATTTTCTCATATACAAATAAAAATGTAAACTTTTTATTGTTAAACATTTTTGTATTTCAACTAATGATCATTTTACATAAATCATGCTTTACATAAAAATGTAAATTTTAATGTTTCAACATTATTATCCATACCATGAATATTTGTAACAACCCGTAAAATATGAACCAATTTAAAAAATTTAAATTGGATATTTTAGTGGATTTAAAATATTTAAAATAAATATTTTAAAATAATAACGACGAAAAGGTAGTTTGAATCGATGTTGAAAATGAATATAATTAATTTGAATTATAAACAAGGCCTGAAAAGGCGCGGCAGTTTCAAAAATTGAATTCAAACTTTGACTGACTGTACCGGGTGCAAAACAAAACGGATTTGAGTGAAACCAGAAATATTTAAATCTGTTAGTAAATATCTTTCCAACGAATCTGAAAAATCGAAGTTTCATAGCGGGAATTAAAAGTTATGGCCAAATGAATTTTCAGAAAGGTCGTTATAGAATTTATATAGCCCGTGAAAATAGACATTTTGCAAACGACCTCGGAATTCGACGAAACCACTTTTGTTTGATCCGGGATGTGAAGTTATTGCTAGGTTTCAAATTTCATAATTTTTGAAGCTAGTATGTTAGCGTGACAAAGGAAAATGTGTTTTGGTCAATTATAGTTAAATTGGATCGACTAGAATATGGCCATTTTTTAAACGGTCTCAGAATTTGACGAAACTAGTTTTGTTGGGACCGTATCGTCAAAACATAGCTAGATTTATTTTTCTGGAATTTTTCGAATCAGTATGTGGCCCCGGCAAATTGAAATGTACGTTCAAATTAAATATTGAATATTTTATATTTTAATTTGAAAGAAAACTGACTGAAACAGTCAGATGGGCCTACGAAACATATCCCATTGTGTTAGGAATGGGGGTGAAACACTAGGGACGCCAGTCGTTGGGCTTGAATTGGGGTTCGTGGGTGAAAGAGGGTATTTTCGAAATTTAAAAATATATAAATTCATAAAAATATATCATTGGTCAAAGGTCCTTCTCTCTCCCCGATCTTCCTCTCGACAAACGGCGGCTCCTCCTTGAAACTTCTCTCCTCTCTAACTCCCTCCACGTGCACCGATAGCCACTGCCGCAGTTAAGGTTTTTGAAGTGCTCATCACCCTCTTCTAATCCATAGCAATTAGGGATTTTTTTCGTGGAGTAAATCGAGAGCTCTGGCCCCCCAAAGTGTCGACGTTCGAGCCGCCAGATCTTCCTCCTGCCGCCGACAAGTTGACCACTAGTGGTGGCGCCGTGGAGCCCTCTCCACCCTCGACAACGTCAAGCCAGCTGATCGAAACAACAAGCAACGGATTTGAAGATAATTCGAAACCTAGTTTCGAAGTAAAAGGGCAGAGGTACGGGTGTATATATTTAACCGTTTTAATAGCACTTCTAAGCGCTGTCGTTTATGATTTTATTGTAAAAATCATATATTTTTTTTATTTCTTGACGAAATTCAGTGAAACATGAGACAATGGACTCGTGTGGACGTCTTCTACATTCTAGAGGAGACCGCACATTTTTCTGAGCCTCCTGCTATTTTTGGTGGAATGGAACCCAATGTGAGATTTCTAAATTGTAAACGATATGGAAAAACAACGATGTATAAATTATATAGTTGATGTATGAGTTATATAGGCGTTGTACACCTCATGTATAAGCGTCGTATAAGTTGTATGTTCGATGTATAAGTTATATATGCGTTGTAAAAATTATATACATGATGAAATGGCATTGAAATGAATTGAAGTAAATTGAAATATATTTATATACGAATATATATATATATATATATATATATATATATATATACTCCCCTCGTCCACAGACCATGGATGATATTTATTGGTTGTGATATTGTTTGGGATTATTTGGTTGATGAGAAATTGGTTGATAAAATTGTTTGTGGTTAAGAATGAATGATTGATTGTGGTTGAAAAATACCTTTGTGGTTGAAAAATACCCTCTTGTAGTTGAAACAAATTAGAATAGGATTGTGGAAATGAAAATAAAACATGCCGCCTGCGTGCGAACTAGATGCATGATTCCCCATTGTCAAAAACCGCGAGGTTTTAAGGTAGAGCGAGGAGACGTACTAGGGACGGTCGCGGTTTTAACTACCCTGCCGTTATACTGCCGAAATTTCCTGAAATCTTTCTGTGTTTGATTTATTTTCATTGATTGAGACTATATTCATTTGTTGAATAGAAATCCATGTATTGAAAGATAATCGTGTTTTGAAATAAATTGTTTTATAATAAAAATCACATTTTTATTATATATACAAACTATAGGGAACATTCATGTGTTGAATAGAAATTCATTCGTTGAATAGAAATTCATGTGTTGAATGGTACTCGTATTTTAAATAATTTGTTTTACAATAAAAATCACATTTTTATTATATATACAAACTATAGAGAATATTCATGTGTTCAATAGAAATTCATTCGTTGAATAGAAATTCATGGGTTGAATGGTACTCGTATTTTTAAATAAATTGTTTTATAATAAAAAATCATATTTTTATTATCAATATGAACTATATAAAATTATCATGTTTTTGAAATAAATCGTTTTACAATAAAAATTACATTTTTATGATATGCAGGAATTATTAAAAATAGTGAAGTGTTGAAATAAAGGTCTGTTAGATAAAAATATCATTTTTATCAAATGTATAAAATGAATATGGTTTTAAAATCGAAGAATCGGTTATATTTATATATGTATATATGAATATAATTAAAATAAATTGAATAGCGATGCTGTAGTTCGTATTTTGAAACCGTGATTTCAAACGATTATTGCGGAAGATCCGACCATCGGATTTTCCTGAAACCACCACCGTTGGGTTCGCCTTGGAAATATCTTTCCAACGACACCAACTTTTTAAAGATCCAATGGTTGGATTGTCTGGAATGTTTAATTCAAATCTGAAGAAAAACAGCGCCAGAATCGATTATATTTATTTATATATATTTATAATTAAATTAAATCGAATAACGAAGCTGCAATTCGTATTTTGAAATCATAACTTCAAACGAATAGTGCGGGATATCCGACAGTCGGATTTCCCCAAAACTGAAACCGTTGGATTCGTTTTGAAAAGATCTTTCTAATGATATAAAATTTGTGAAGATCCAACGGTTAGATTTTCAGATATGTGTAAATCAAATCTGAAGAAAAACAGTGCCACGGCCGCGTTATGGCCCGAGGCGTTGTTTTGAATATATTGGCTATTTTTAAATAAATAAAAATAGCGATAAATCGTGATAAAATATTATAAACGATGTGGAATGGAAATAAACTGAATTTGCTCGGTTTACGTGATATTTGATGGTTGAATGTGTTTGGCACGAAAATTACACTAAAGGACAAAATTAGTGATATCGAATAAGTTAACCATTGAAATGAATTGATTTGAAATTCTAAATATACGTGAATTATTTGAAAAGGCCGAGTTAATTCTCATTTCAAATAATCGATCGACGTTCGAAAGTCGAAGATATGAAGACGATGCAAGACTGATGATCTTCACGTCGAATGGAGGGGTGCTACTGATGCTCATGATAGGAGTAGCTACCTAGAAGGGGTTGAAGTAGTAGCCGTCCAGACGTACATGTTGATTGTACGGATATGTGAGGAATAAATATCCTCCGGTTTCGTTCAGACCCTGAACGGACTTGTAAATGGATTGTGTGTCTGACATGGGATTTCATTCTGTGTGATTGATAAACGTCAGTTACATAGCGTAAATTGCCAGTGTAGCATGTTGAGATGCAATGATCAAAGCTTTTGTTGAAAAGCAGAGCTTTGTGGTGGATGATCAAAGCAACACCTATGTGGCATAGCTTTGTGTATAACGTGAACTCGCGAGCCTCACACCCCGGTATGAACCAAAAACCCGAGAGGACTGCAGGGAGAACATGCGTTTGCTTCTAGCTAGGAGTTGTGTCAGTGTTTTTACACGACCTGACATTTTACTTATGTGGATGATGGATAGTGAGGCGCCTCGGATATATCGGTCGTTCTCGAACCAATGGAGCCATTCGTTGGCTCATTTACGCCCCATAGGGCGGGGAGACGTAGTGTTCATGAATTCGTCTAATCCACATTGGTGGACCGGCCCTGAAGATCCAGGGGTCGATGCGTTCCGATCCTGAGACATGGGCTAGATTGTCTCGAATTCGGTAAGGACTAACCTTTGCCTTGGTTCATGATGGAAATCCAATTTCCAAATACGACATTGTGCGGTTTTGATTGGATATATATATATATATATATATATATATATATATATATATATGGCGACATGATATATGGTACCCATGCCGTCTAGGATTGATATTTATGATTGTATCTAAAATTAGAAACTAACTGGAAACGAGCTAGGACGGATGGTTTCCTGGGTATTGGTCTGATGTTGGTTTCGGCCTTCGGGGTTAAAACTTAGAGAATCGTTCCCTTACTAGTTTACAGTTGGGGTCTGATTAAGAATTAAACGATAAAATTTACATTTCAAATGATTTGTTTTCCTCGTATCAAGCATATTTTGTCATTATAAGGTAAAACTCTATCCTCCGGTTTGTGTTGCATTGTGTGATGGTAACTGAGTCTTATAATGGCTTCATTTTTATAAAAAGCATTGCGATGTTTAAAAGATTTATTTGTTTTAAAGCACTGGCAATCCAATGGAGTAAACCTGTTCCGCGAAAGTGGCGTGGTCCTGTGATTAGCCATATTTGAAAATGTGTTAAGTAGATTTCCTATACCAGTCCCATGACTGACTCGTAGTTTGTTTCACTTGCAAACTCGGGTGCCCCTTTTTCTACATAGGCAGCCTTGTATTCAGGTTTTAGCAGGCTCTTTCCGGATAGCTGGAGCTGAAGATGGATTCGATCATTTACCTCTTTTTATGCTGTTCAGCTCGTGTTGTACATATTATGTTTTCTTTTCCGCATTAGACATTTATGTATAGCTGAACTGTATTTTGTACTAAGTATGATTCTATATACTGTGTAACTCTGATGATTATATTAATCCAGTGTATTCTATTGTACATTATATGGTGTATTTATTTATTTCTGTTCTGCTGTTATCTGTTTATGTGTTATATTCCAAAGATTACCCTTGCCACCGTCTTATCGGGAATGGGGTCGTCATAATATTTTATATATTTTATCTTTACATTAAAAATATGAATTTTGAAGTTTCAACATTTTTACCTCTAACATAAATGACATATTTGTCTAAAATGATATTTTTATCTAACATGACATTTATATCTAAAATGATACTTTTATCTAACATGCCATTTATATAAAATGGCATTTTTATCTAAAATGACAAATTTATCCAGCATGAAATTTAACTAAAATGACATTTTTATAACAAAATGTTATTTTTAATCTAACATGACAATTTATCTAAAATGATAATTTTATAACAAAAATGTTATTTTTAATCAACCAAAACATTTCTAACAAAAATGTTATTTTTATTCTAATGTAACATTTCTAACAAAAATGTCATTTTTATTCTAATGCAACATTTCTAACAAAAATGATAGTTTTAATCTAATGTAACATGATTCTAACTAATTGATATATTTTACTTACATAACATGATTCTAAACAAATTGATATTTTTATCTAATGTAACATTTTTAACTAAAATGACATATTAATTATAATGTAGCCTTTATAGCAAAAGTGACATTTTTATTCTAATGTAACATGATTTTACAAAAATGACATATTTGTTCTAGTAAGACATTTCTGACAAAATGACATGTTTATTATAATATAGCATTTCTAATAAAAAATGACACGTTTCATCCTAATATAACTTTTCAAATAAAAATGACATGTTTCATTTTAATATAACATAACATTTTATAATAAAAATGACATGTTTCATCTAATATAACATTTCTAACAAAAATGACAATTTTATCTAATATAACATTTCTAATAAAAATGTCAATTTTATCTAATATACTATTTTATAATAAAATGGTATTTTTATTCTAACGCAACATTTTATAAAAAAAATGTTATTTATTTCTCATGCAACATTTTATTTATTCTCATATATATATATATATATACATTAAAAATAATGGTTTTTATTGAATGCACCAATTTTGACGAACATGAATATCCTATTTATATATATGTATATTTAATAAAAATATGGTTTTTATTGTATACAAATTTTTTGACAACCATGAATATACACAATTCAATTCAGATGTTCATCGGAATCACAAACAAACAATTTCAATTTTATACAACACCGAAATGAATCTTATATAGTGTAAATATAAATTTCACCTCACTATTAATAATTAAATTTATTTCAAAATAGAGATCTAACGTTGATTTTTGTCTAAAATTCCAACGTGCTCTGTTTCAGCTCTAGACAGTTCAGTTGTAGATCTCGTTTATGCGATCCCAACGGATCCAAAATCATTTGATTCCTTGTCCGTTAGAACAAATTATGGCTGTTTAAAAATTTAAATAATTAAACACATAATTAAGTAGTTAATTAATTAACTAAATTGCTAATCCCCTTTGACCTTTCTCTCCCATTTGTTCCTGTAATACACTCCAGGAAAACCCAAATTGCTCAAAAACAAATCGGCTACTGTACTCTTCCACGCTAGTGCCGGACGCCGATCATCCACCTCCACGTCGTCGGCTTATATGCCGTCGTCCTCCCCTGGCCACCTCGGCCAACTCGATCACCCCAAGAGCCAGAAAAACCAGTTTGAAATCGACTTGTTTGGGCCCCAAATTCTCTCAGCTAGTCGCACAATACATGATCATAACCGATCAGGACATAGAGCTCGAAGTGCTCTACGATATTGCATAAGAAAATCTCTAGAATCGGTTGATAGATTTTAAGAAAAAGGAGGAAGAGAGATCGACGATGTTGGCCATTGATTTGCTATTCGCAGCAGCTGTTGTAATGACCCGCATTGGCAGAGGTATTATAATTAATTAATTTAATTATATAAATAGTGATATAGTGAATTAAATGGTCGTGGAATTAAATAATGGTGAATATTTAATTTAAATAATAAATTAAATAATATATTTAATTTTTGAAATAATCAGAATTGGCTGAAATGGCGATATGATGTGAACTGGATCATCTGTGATATTTAATTCATCTTGGAATTGAATTTGAATAACGAATATATTATATAAACGACAGTTTGAACGTAGAGTTATAATATAATTAAAATCGAGCTTGAAATGGCGCTGCAGTTCGTAAATTGGCGATTCGAACTTCAACTGAATTTACAGGATTCGTTTTAAGCCGGATTTCTGTGAAACAAGAAACGTGTGGAGCTGGTGGAGTATATCTTTCTAGTGGAAGAGAAAAATTGGGATTTCGTCGTGTATATTTTGATTTATGTCCAAATCAAATTTTAGAAAAGTCGCTGTGGAATTCCTTTATAATTTATAAAGGAATTATTTATATTTTAAAAAGGAATTTCAATATATATCGTATATCGGTTTGACCTAGATTTAAATATCAAGTTAGAAATCCATATAGGATTACTCTGGAGCTGTATGGTATTCCACTGTGAATATATATACGATAATATTTAATTTTAAATATTAAATTTAATTATATTTAAATATATTTATATATTTAAATGGGTCATCCAGAGCTTTAAAAATAGCCACTTTTGCAAACGAAGTCGGAATTCGACGAAACTAACTTTGTTGGATCCGCAATGTCAAATAGTTGTTAGATTTCCAGTTTCGTGATTTTTAGAGCCACTGTGTGGTTGTATGGATTTTTAGAGTGGAAAATAGTCAGTATTTTGACAGTTAAAAATACATTGTGTGAGCATACGAAGTCAGAATACGACGAAACCAGTTTCGTTGAGACCGTAATGTCAGACAGTAGCTGCATGTCCAGTTTCGTGATTTTTGGGTATCGTATGTGGTCGCAGGAATTTTTAAGGACCAGTACAAATAGTAGATGCTTAAAATTGAACATATTAATAAATATTTAAAATAATAAAAATACCCTTTAAATAACCCTTAAAAATCTTCCTAAACCTAAAATCAGTTTCTTAGGTCAAAACATTTTCTGCCGTAACTTTTCATCTTCAGGAAATTTGTTTCGATCTTTGTAAAATCTCAAACAATTCGAATAAATTCTATAAATTGTTCAAGCAGGTTTTGGTAGCCTCCTTTTTGAAATCTCTTCACCCTAATACTAATTTTGTTGGTTTCGAACGTAGTGCAGTTCGATGTCATGCCTTCACCGTGGGCTTAGGGTTTAGAAATTCGATGAATGTGTGCATCAATTCGAGAGTTGGTTGTTGTTTTTGAGTTCTAGGGATCGAATGGAGTGCATTCGCCAAATTTTGTGGGAATCCACACATATTGATGTCGATCTTGCTTGCTTTAGCAGCACGCACAGAGTGGTTCGACGCGATCTCAGTTGGGAGTTCGGGTTTTGCATTTTTGGGTGGAGGATGTGAAGAACGTGGAGGAGAGTGTGATGATGCTTTCTGTTTGTAAATCCGTGGAGAGACGGGAGGATGGTTTGAGATGGAGGAATCGAAAATGGAGGAGGGATTGTGGATGAAGCCGACGATTTCAGTTTTTGGGGAAGAAGGATATCCGTTCGGGGCTGGGTTCAAAGAAATGGGTATGGGCCTTGGTCATTTATTTAAGCCCAATATCGAATATATAGTTAGGTATAATTTAATTTAAATAGTATAGGAACTTGTTAATTGAATAACTTTATCGTATATCATCAGAATTTCGAACGGTCAGTCACGTTGGGATCGTATGGACGGACACTACCCAATGAAGCTGACTGGAAGTGGATTGGGACTCGTATGAATTTATAGCGAAATAAATTGTTTGATTCAAATCAAACAAACAGTTTATCGTTCTTTAACGATGTTAGATCAAAAAATGGCTCTAACACCCAAATTGTCGTATTTTGAGCATAGGATATGAAGAAATAATTGAAAAATAGAGAAAAAAGCAAGACAACGAGATTTTTATAGTGGTTCGGCGTTAACGAGCCTACATCCACTTCATATTTTCTCATTTCACTCATAGATTACATTTACAATGAATATTGTCTTTCAATCACTTGAATTCAATGAATAATTCTCTCCGAATCCATTGAATTTATTGAGGAAGGTAGTGGTTATTCATGGAGAAGTGTTGGCCATAGCAGCCATGGATGAGGAGATGCCCAAAAGTCCCCTGAAAATGTCATCTGAAGGTGTATTTATAGCTGTAGGAAAGCTCCTGAGAGGACTGGGTCGTGGTAGGACACGTGGCAGGCGATCCATGAAAGTAGGAGCAGGAATAGCCTTAAGAATGGGTCAAAACAGTGTGCTTATCTGCAGGTTCGGCGATCGGTTCGTGGGTCTGGGATCGGTTCGTGATATGGGCTCGGTTCGTGATATGGGCTTCACGATCCGAGGCTTGGTTGCGAGCTGGAGTGGACGGATCGTGGCTTGAGGACGCTCCGCGAACAGAGGGGGCGATCCGATCCAGTATCCACGATCCACGGTACGCGATCCGACCAGGAATGACACGAGTTGATGCTAATCTGGGCCCGTTCACGGAAACGGGCATAACTTTCAAACCGTAAGTCCGATTGAGCCGAACCAAAGCTCAAACTGAAGCTTATTCAGAGGGCTACAAGCATATGATGTGAATAGATCCAAATGAGGTAGTTTGATAAGGGTTTCGGACCAGTTTATACTGGTGTTGTGATTTTTAACAAACTGCCTTGTGTCTTCTGACGATGCCTCCAATGTCGGAGAGCGATGTTATCCAGAGATTCCATATGAGGCAGCATTTACCCAGAGGTGTGTCAACACGATCTTTGCTTTGGGTAGCCTGGTCACAAAGCAGGCTAACAAACGATGAACTGCAAATGTGAGTAAATTTCACCAACTCTGAACAGTTTATAATTTCATGTTGTATTTTTAGAACTGTTAAATATTGGCTAATTGACTGTGTGTTGACTGTTTGATTGAACTGCTAGTCAGTTAGTTGAATTTCTATATTGATTCTGTTTAACAAAATATATCATATGGAACTGAAAGTGATGTTATTTATATTGTTTAACATCTGTGATGCAGGGAAACAGGTTGGAGGAATCCAACTGGATTCCTCAACATTTATTTTACTGTTTTTCATATATTGTGATATGATGTGATATATGATCTGTTGTCGATTTTATGTGTTTGGACGATATTGATCATCGTGATTTGATATGTTGAATACCATAACATACCGAAATGTTGATAAGGGAATATTTTCAAAATGATATTTGAAAATAAAATATTTATAAATGGAATATTTATAAATAAGAAATATTTATAAATTGGAATATTTATATATATGAGATATTTAGAAAAGGGATATTATAAAATCAAAGAATAGATTTGAAAAGGAAATATTTGCAAACCATTTGCAAATAGAATAATAGAAAAGGAAATATTTGTAAATCATTACAAATAGAATTGATAGGAAATATTTAGAAAATAAATAGAGTTATAAAAAGGAAATCATTTGTAAAGTGAAGAACCGTTACTAAAAGTAAATCTTTATAAATGAATAGTTTATTCAAAAAGGAGTTTTCGAATTTAGTTATTCGAATAGAGTTAAATCGAATATTAGTGATTCGAATAAAGTGAAAGGAGTTATCGAATATTAGTTATTCGAATAAGAGTTAACCAATTAGAGTTAACCAGTTAGAGTTAAACCAGTTAGAGTTAAATCATTAAGAGTTAATCGGTTAGAATAAATCGGTTAGAGTTAATTAGTTAGAGATAACCAATCAGAGTTAATCAATAGAGTTAAATCGAACTAGAGTTAATCGAATTTAGTTTATTCGAATAGAGTTGAAATGAGTTAATCGAATATTAGTTATTCGAATAGAGTTAAATGTAGTTAAAGGAATAAATCGAATATAGTTTATTCGAATAGAATTAGAGGAGTTAATCGAATATAGTTTATTCGAATAGAGTTAGAGGAGTTATCGAATATAGTTTATTCGACAGGAGTTAAGTGAATAGAGTAAATCAAATAGAGTTAAGTGAAAAGAGTCAATCGAATATAGTTATTCAAAAGAAAGGTTAAGTAAGGAAGTTAGTTAAAGAAATTTAAAGTGAACTTTGCCTATTTCGAGGTTAGAAATGTTGTTCAATTAAGGTCTGAGAGGTAGTTCTACCCCAACTTGATTGGCTTCGTTTTTAACTAAGGAATGGTTATGGTTCAGCAGTAGAGGATGGTAAAAGTGAATTTAGTAATTAAAGGAAATGGTTGAGTTGGCATAGCGATGTTTTTATCTAAACACCTGCTTAATCCAAACGTAGGAGTTTTGGAAATGTTTTCCAAACAAGAACCAGAAATGTTTTCTGATATAGAAAACAAGAAATGGAAATGTTTTCCAATGGTAATAACATATATTTTCTAAATTTAGAAAATAAGAAATGTTGAATATAGGGAAACAGGAGATGAAAAACGAACTAAGGAGATAAATGTTAAATGATGTTTGATCGATATAATTTCCATCTGGAAATAATATCGTTGTTTGCACACCTGTTTTTCTTTGATAGTTAAATCACAGACTATCGAAGTTTTGACCATTTTAACGTTGTTAATATATAGAGACCGGTTGGATTATTATCCAAAGAACCACTCTGTATTGGCATAAGCATTACGAATCATATATGCCAAAGATAATTGAAGACGGAGTAAAGTGCAAGGGCTATTGTGTAAGTCTTGGATAACCGTGTCTAAGATGGATGTATTGAATAGTGCCTTTGGTTCATCCTATTCATGGATGACTTGCATGGATGAATGTCTGACAGAGTATTTCCAGACGATCACGTATATTGATTTCTCCTACTGTACCAAGAGTGGAAGCGGGGAAGGAAACTTCTTTTAGCTAACACATAATGTATGGTTGAGGACGTCAATAGATGATTTGATGGATTTGACGATGTGGCATTCAAAGTGAAATCTGGTGTGATGATAAAGCGTAACTTCTAGCCTCACATCCGGTAAATGACAGAAATCGGGCAGGCAACATGGCTAAGTCGGTCGCACCGAAGTAGGGTGTATAATCACCTGATCTAGAGTTTCATTTATTTCTAAAAATCTATTATTGATGCTGTCCCATTCGGGAAACAGTTGTTGATCCCAACCGTTAGTGATATACATTCGATACACTCAAGCAAAATGAGTGGTCAGTCATGTGTGGTCGGGTTGCAAGATGTTCTTGTTGAACCCAGTGTATTCCTCTCTAGAGGTACACTAGCGAAAGGTGCTTCTGAAACACCCCACCTCCGTTAGGGTCACTCTCAAAGGGAATGCCCTAATTTTGGTGGAGGTTTATAAGTATAAGTCACAGATATACAAGACAGATATAAGAACACATATTTTTGAACAACGGAAAACAACAGCAACTTTTATTTCATTAAAATACGTGTTACACAAACCCTGCCATAATTGTCTTACAATACTTCCAAAAACATAACATCTTCATAACTGTCTTGATTACATTATTTAAAGAAGCATAAAGAAAACATAAATAAACTGCAAAAGTCCCATTCTTGGTGTCCAAAGCCATAGTCCAAAACGAAAAAGATCCCAGCAATACATTCTTTCTCTTCAAGCTGGATGTGAAAACTGGTCAAGCTGCGGTATTCCCTCCCAGCGGACCTGGGGGAGGGAACAAAAAAAAAGAAGGCGAAAGAAAAGTAGAGTCATACATAAAGCCTGAGTAAGTCTAGGACTATTCAGTCTATGAATAAAGAAACTGGGTATGATAAGCATAAACTGGAAATGAGAAAGCACCATAAACTAAGTTAAGTTGTCTAGGGTCGAATACTATCATACCCCATATTAATCTCTGTACCCATATAAACTAGTTCCCAATAGGCACCCCATAATCAGGGTGAAGTGATCCATTTTCTGATGATCGGCTCCTACTTGTATAGTTACATGTGTCTTATGGCCCCCGATGTTGTAGTTACCTATGCTCGTCCCACCATTGGGTGTATCAAGTCCCATCGTGGCGGCCCGACACAATTCTAGAATGCACAGGTATGCTACTGGTGCCCAGTGCCTTATTTTTCTGCGCCGGAGTGTGTGCACGCCCGCACCCTATTAGAACCTACACTGCTGCACCACCGCCGTCGATTTGACCTCTTACAGTCAGCCCAGTAATCGTGCCCCACCCTGCCTAGTTCAGGGTATCCTGATACACCTTGTAGGGTTACTGCTGAAAAGGGTCCCCCGCTACTAGGTTTTCTATTTCTAGCTAACATGCTAAGTTGGTTAAGTGTTTTATAAATCTAACCCCCAATCAGTCTGTATAGTTTAGCATGTTTCATTTTGATTAAGTATTAATTCAATTTACTTAATCCTATCAATCCTGACTCATCCTTAATTGTCTTATTAAAGCCTCGACCTCTTACATTAGACAGGTATTGTTGTGGTTGCCTGTTGCCGGTTGGGTCCGGGCAGTCTTACGCCACAACTCAGTCTAACCTCGGGTCCTTATTGGGCTCCGTGTTTAACCACCCACATTGGATAGGTATTGTTGTGACTACTGGACAGCCGAGCGGTTCCAGGCAGGTTTACATCACAACTCAATCCAACCTCGGGTTAAACACATCGTATCATTTTGTCTCTTTTCTTTTTATATGTAAGTATTTGCGGCCCATTATTCAAATTTATCTTTATTGATTAAAATTTACTTATGCCACTTAATTGTTTTTCAAGGTTGTTGGCATGCGTCAAACATGCCAACACATATGTTCTATATGTTAACCCAAACGTCATTACCCCTGTTTCACACGTTCGCTACAATATAAGATATGTTGGGTTTAACATTTAAACCCAACTTAGCCATATGAAAAGGGGAGGCTTATAACATGGTGTTTATAAGGTAACATGAAAAAGGGGAGTGTGAACGCATGAACTTGCAACATAACGATTCAATTAACATAAATTAGGTACATGTGAACTTGCAATTGTAATAGCATATAATCATGGCATAAACAATACTTAAACATGAATCATTCTATTCATATAATCATGGCATAAACGATACTTAAACATGAATCATTCTATTCATATAATCATGGCATAAACAATACTTAAGCATGAATCATTCTTTTCATATAATCATGGCATAAACAATACTTAAATATGAATCATTCTATTCATGTAAGCTTGCAATTGGAATGTAAATCTAACTTAATTGTGTCACATATATCACCATATGGTTTTGATAACAACTTAGGCCTAAAACATGTTTTCAACTAGGCATAATACCAAACATAGTTTAGTCATGTTCATAAAGATGCTTACTTTTGTTTCTAATACAAAAGTATGATTTGCCAATTTCAACATAGATTCATATAAATCATAGTACTTAGTCGAGTCCAATTACACACTAAAAGTGATCATAAAAGTATGTACATCATATTGGCATAATAATGAATCATATACTTGCATGAATCCCAATTAAAATTTCACAACATATGGTTGTCAACATAAATCATATACTTGTATGAATCCCAAATAAAATACCACAACATATGGTTGTTAACTTCCAACATAAATCACATACTTGCAAATATCCAAACGTATAACATTTCCAAATCGTTTAGAATCAAAATAACATACAAGTATAGATTATTATCGCCACAATTCCATTTCGTTGTTAACTTCCAACGTAAATCACATACTTGCAAATATTCAATCGTATACCACAATATTCCCAAATCGTTTAGAATCAAAATAACATACAAATATAGATTATTATCGCCACAATTCCATTCTGCATTTTACACAAATCAAATGCAATATTCACATCGGAATAGCACTCTACTTACAATGTAGGACGAATTTTCAATTCAGGAATCTGAATTCTGAAATTGGAGATGCTATCCTTTGTTGTAGGCGTTGTTTTGATTTGATTGACGTTGCTTTAAGCTTTCAAATTATCTCCTAATTGTCTCTCTATTTCTGACGGCTATTCTTAGTCTCTCCTCAGCAGCATGACGGTCTCATCTCCATTTTAGTTTGTGTGAATTAGGGTTAGTCTTAGGCCCTTTTTATAAAGTTTGTGAGTTGATTTAGACCGTCGATGGAGCGTGGTTTAATAATAGCCGTTCGTTCGAAGGAGAGACCAACCAGGAGCTGACACCTAGCCCTAGTGATAAGGCAAGGCTCAGAAAATCGACCAAACACAGACCAGGCTAGCCAGGGTGGGCTGGGTTCGACCTGGCTCAGGGGCCAGGTCGATACCCCAGTCGACACCGTGTCGACTTGGCAGTCGACACGGGTGACCCAGGTCGACTGCCCAGTCGACCTGGTTAGCCCCAGGTCGACTGCCAAGTCGACCTGGGTGCCTTGGACGGGAATTTTCCCGCCTGGCCAATTGGGCCCGATATTGAATTTTAAATTGGTTTTTCTGAGCTGTTTTGGTCTGTTTGAATTTTAAACTGAATTCTGAAACTTCCGGAGGCCATATCTTCTTCATACGGAGTCCGTTTTACGCAAACTCAGACTCTATCTCAAGCAGAATTCCGAGACGAACGCAATGGCTTATCCCGTTTCCCTTAATTCTTTGATTTGAAATTAATTATACTTTAATTTGTGAATTTCACTGTTATAGAATACACGGGGTGTTACATTCTCCCCCACTTAAAAGGATTTCGTCCCCGAAATCTTCAAGTTCAGGAAGAATGTACATCCTAACATCCAAACATCCATCTACTCATCCATCAAACACGAGCATCCATTGTCCTTAAAAGACTTCTAATGCTTCATGATCATATGCGAAGTGTGTGTGTACATGTACTTATCTAATGCAAAATCAGGCAGTCTACTGATTCAGTTGACCTCCTTAATGCGAATTATGTAAGTGCCATGAATCCATTATGTATGCAAATTCTCCTATTCATGATTCTACATGAGTGCATAATCATTCATACAAATGAAACATCCATATGACAACACATTAAAGTTCAACCATATACGAATGCAAACTTATATGCATATGCAATATGAAGTGACTGAACCGATCTAAAACCTAGATTGTGTGTGTATATGCAACCACGAGCAACCACTATCAATCACTTGCAACCACTTGCAACCATCATCCATAACATGTTTCAATTACATGTTTTCATCCAAAGAGTTTCTTCCTAAAAGATAAGGTCGAGGAGATATACCTAAAAAGATAGATAAAAGCGCAACTTAAGGAAAAAGAAAGATCAAAGATGTACCCTCGAAAAGAAAAGGGTAGGCTGCGTGTATTCTAGCTTCAGTTTCCCAAGTTGCATCTCCTTCGGCGTCACTCCACTGAACTTTGACGAGCTTGACTTCGCGGTTGCGTAGCTTCTTCACTTCTGTTCCTAATATGCGGATTGGAACTTTCCTTACGGTTGCTTCGCGTTCCACTTCAGCTTCTTCTAGGATATTTGGCTCTACCACTTCAGCAGACTCATGTAGACATTTTCGGAGATGTGAAACGTGAAAGACGTTGTGAACACCGGCCAATTTTTCGGGTAGCTCTAATCTATAGGCCATTTTCCCAATTTTCTCGATGATAGGGAATGGCCCTACGAACCTTGGTGCTAGCTTTCCTGTGGTTCCAAAACGAACAACGTTCCTTAGTGGAGATACCTTAAGAAAAACTCTGTCCCCAACCTCAAATTCAAGGTCGGTCCTTCTCTTGTCGGCGTAGGACTTTTGTCTGTCTTGTGCCGTCTTCATCCTTCTTCGTTTTATGTCTACTTTCTCTGAAGTCTCTCAGATCATATCTGGTCCAAGTATGAGCTTATCAGTAGACTCCCACCAACAAGTGGGTGATCGGCACGGTCTTCCATATAAAGCTTCGAAGGGCGGCATTCCGATGGTTGCTTGATAGCTGTTGTTGTAGGCAAATTCCACCAAAGGAAGATGGTCTTCCCATGTCCCTCCGAAGTCAAGGACGCACATTCTTAAAAGGTCCTCCAAAACTTTGTTCACTCTTTCTGTTTGGCCGTCAGTTTGGGGATGATAGGCTGTGCTCAAGCATAACTGTGTGCCTACCGCTTCTTGCAGACTCCGCCAAAACTCACTTGTGAAGATAGGGTCTCGGTCACTAACAATGCTGGATGGTATTCCATGGAGTCGAACGATTTCCTTGAGGTAAAGAGATGCTAGGGATGAGGCAGTTCTTTTACTTTTGACAGGTAAAAGGTGGGCGCTTTTAGTAAGCCTATCCACTATTACCCAAATGCTAGTGTTGCCTCTCCTAGACCTAGGCAGCCCATCAATGAAGTCCATTGAGATGCTATCCCACTTCCACTGCGGGACCTCTAGACGATGTAGTAGACCGCCAGGCTTTTTCTGTTTCGCCTTAACCTGTTGGCACACCATACACTTAGAAACGAAATCTGCCACGTCCTTCTTCATGCCGTTCCAAAAGAAAGTTCTCTTTATGTCCTTGTACATTTTATCCCCGCACGGATGTATCGTCATCTTGGAGTGGTGTGCTTCCTCGAGAACCTTCTTTACCAAATCCCTTGTATGTGGGACGCATAGTCTTCCGTCTCGCCTTAGCCAACCCTTATCGTCGATGGAGTATCTGTTGAGGTGACTTGAAGTCTCACCCCTAATTAGTCTATCAATCGTCTCCACATGTTGAGGGTCTTCGCGTTGTGCTGTCCCTATTGAGTCCACTAAAGTCGGGCGTACTTCGAGAGATGCCAGGAAGCCTGGCACAAAATCGGAGGAGGGCCTAAAGTCAAAGCTGGCTATGAACTCTAGGCTTTGTCTTTCAACAAACAGTGGGCTTAGGGTCAGTTTCTTTCGGCTCAACGCGTCTGCCACTACGTTGCCTTTGCCCAGAGTATAGGAGATCTCGAAATCATACGAGGCAAGAAACTCCATCCACCTCTGTTGCCTCAAGTTAAGGTCCTTCTGCAAGAAAAGGTATTTCAACGATTTATGGTCAGTGTAAAGTTCGAACTTCACACCTAGGAGATAGTGTCGCCAAGACTTAAGTGCAAAGTAGATGGCAGCTAACTCAAGATCGTGGGTCGGGTAGTTCTTTTCATGCACTTTCAATTGTCTCCCGCCATAAGCTACTACCCTTCCTTCTTGCATTAAGACAGCGCCTAGCCCTGTCCCACAAGCATCTGTATAAACTGTGAACATCTTGCTTCCATCTGGCAGTGTTAAAACTGGGGCTGTTGTAAGAGCCCTTTTTAGTCGTTGGAAAGCAAACTCGCAATCCAAGTCCCAATTGAACACTAGATTCTTCTTGGTCAGCCTTATGAGCGTAGCTGATATCTTTGCAAAGTCTCTGATGAATTTTCGATAGAAGCCTGCTAGCCCGAGAAAGCTTCAGACCTCAGTTGCATTCCTTGGTGTCTTCCAATCCTGTACCGCTACTACCTTAGCGGGGTCCACAGCTAACCCTTCTTTGGATATTATGTGCCCAAGGAACCTCACTTCTTCTCTCCAAAAGTGGCATTTGGAGAATTTGGCTTTTAGCTGATGGACTCGCAGAGTTTCCATGATTGCCCTTAAGTGCTGGGCATGCTCCTCTTCACTCTTTGAGAAGATAAGGATATCGTCTATGAAGACCACTACGAACTTATTGAGGAAATCTCTGAATACCCTACTCATCAGGTCCACGAAATAAGCAGGTACATTTGTCAAGCTGAAAGGCATGACAAGCCATTCAAAGAAGCCGTCTAAGGTTCTGAATGTCGTTTTATCGATGCTATCTTCAGCCACCCTTAGCTGATGAAAACCGGTCGCTAAATCGAGTTGGGAGAAAACAGACGCTCCTACAAGATGATCAAACAGATCGTAAATTCTGGGGAGAGGGTGCCTATTATTTTTCGTTAGCTTGTTGAGCTCCCTATATTCAACACATAGACGGAGTGAACCATCCGCCTTTGTAGCGAACACCACTGGAGCACCCCATTCTAAAATGCTCCTCCTAATGAACCCCTTCTCTAGAAGCTCTTTAATCTGTTTACTGAGCTCTTTCCTTTCCCGTGGAGCTATGTGTCTAACGGGCAACGCAACGGGCTTTGCATTATCTACAAGATATATGCGGAAGTCTATCTCCCGCTTCGGAGGCAAGCCCTTCACCTCTTCGAAGACATCCGGATATTACCGGACCACTCTAACTGATTGCAAATTTTCAACAGAGGCATCTAGCGATTCAAGATAACTAAGCATAACTGCATACGAGGGATTACAAGTAATTTCCGAAGTGTTACCGAGCTGGGTCAGGAGCCTAACAACCCTTTTCTCACAATCAAGGATGGCCCCATTACTGGATTGCCAATCCATGCCCAAAATCAAACCATATCCCGAAAAGCCCAAAACAAAGGCACTACATTTAAATTCTATGCTTAGAGTAGAAATTTTCAATCCTACACAGATTATAGACAAATGAGTAGGGCCCCCAATTGGGTTTGAAACAATTAAGGGGTCCTCTACCATACTAGTTTTTAGGTGCAGAGATTCTACTAAAGCGGACGAGATAAAGGAGTGTGATGCGCCAGAATCAAATAAAGTGCGAATGGGGTGATCATAAAGAAAAACTACACTTTCTACAGAAGTATTTATACCTCGTTGTTGCAGAGGTGGCGCCTCTAGCACATGAACCTGTGCCCCTGAGGTGGATCCAGCCCTCTGCCCCTGTCCTCGTTTCTTTGGGCAGTCCTTTTCCATGTGGCCTATCTCACCGCAAGAAAAGCACCTGCCATTCATCTTGGCCTTCTTTTTCCGGCAATCTTTCACTAAGTGCCCCACTTTTCCATAGAAATTACACATCCTCTTCTCTTTGTTGTCTTTCCCGCCCTTCTTAAAGTCTGTCTTCTTAGGCTGTAAACCCTCTTTCTTCCCTTGAGAGCTTTCTGCCTTTGTCTCCTTCTTGCCCTTATCCTCTTCGTTCAGCAATGCCATCTGTACCAATCTTTCATACGTAGCTCCCATGGGTATATGGGTCATGGCCAAACTGTGTAATGGCTCATTCAACCCTTTGACAAAAGGGAGAGCCTTCTTGTGCGGGGTGTTGACTAGGTCCAGTCCGAACCTAGCCAGCTCATCGAACTGATTAACATACTCTTTGACTGTCTTATTCCCTTGCTTAAGAAATAAGAATTTTTCCAACTGCAAACTCCTTTCCGCGTCTGAGAGAAATTTAGACTCAAACCTTTCCCTAAAGTCCTCCCATGTTTCCACTGGTCTTTCTGCATTAGTGACTTCCCACCAGTAGGAAGCCTCACCTTTTAGTAGCCACACTGCCAGTTGTACCTTCTGCCTTTCTTCTACCTCAAAAATGACGAATAAGTCCTTGGTTTCCTTTAACCAATTCCTAGCTGCCACGAAGGATTCGGTTCCATGAAAGTCCTTTCCTCCCATAGCTTTAAAATCTTTACATATCTTAGCAAAAGTGTTTCCCCGTGGAGGAGGTAGAGGAAGAGGTGCTGCTGCAGCTGGATGATTTCCTGCAGCTGGGGGAGGAGGAACAGTAAGACCTGGCAGAGTGGCCCTTGCTTCTAAGAACCGTCTAAACCAACCAGGTATTGGTACACCCTCTGGCAAGTTAAGTTCTTTGGACATGCTGAAACAAAAAGGATAGATTCAAAACGAAGGATAAGAGATAGTACCTACGGCTTTGGGGGACTTTGCCTTTTTAAAATAAAATAATATTTTATCTTTTAAAAATGCTTCTTTAAATTTCCTTTCTGAAAATAAATTTCCAAAACTTTTTATCTTATCTGGTAAACGTATGCTCTGATACCAAGTGAAACACCCCACCTCCGTTAGGGTCACTCTCAAAGGGAATGCCCTAATTTTGGTGGAGGTTTATAAGTATAAGTCACAGATATACAAGACAGATATAAGAACACATATTTTGAACAGCGGAAAACAACAGCAACTTTTATTTCATTAAAATACGTGTTACACAAACCCTGCCATAGTTGTCTTACAATACTTCCAAAAACATAACATCTTCATAACTGTCTTGATTACATTATTTAAAGAAGCATAAAGAAAACATAAATAAACTGCAAAAGTCCCATTCTTGGTGTCCAAAGCCATAGTCCAAAACGAAAAAGATCCAAGCAATAAATTCTTTCTCTTCAAGCTGGATGTGAAAACTGGTCAAGCTGCGGTATTCCCTCCCTGCGGACCTGGGGGGGGGGGGACGAAAGAAAAGAAGGCGAAAGAAAAGTAGAGTCAGACATAAAGCCTGACTAAGTCTAGGACTATTCAGTCTATGAATAAAGAAACTGGGTATGATAAGCATAAACTGGAAATGAGAAAGCACCATGAACTAAGTTAAGTTGTCTAGGGTCGAATACTATCGTACCCCATATTAATCTCTATACCCATATAAACTAGTTCCCAATAGGCACCCCATAATCAGGGTGAAGTGATCCATTTTCTGATGATCGGCTCCTACTCGTACAGTTACATGTGTCTTACGGCCCCCGATGTTGTAGTTACCTATGCTGGTCCCACCATGGGGTGTATCAAGTCCCATGGTGGCGGCCCGACACAATTCTAGAATGCACAGGTGTGCTACTGGTGCCCAGTGCCTTATTTTTCTGCGCCGGAGTGTGTGCACGCCCGCACCCTGTTAGAACCTACACTGCTGCACCACCGCCGTCGATTTGACCTCTTACAGTCAGCCCAGTAATCGTGCCCCACCCTGCCTAGTTCAGGGTATCCTGATACACCTTGTAGGGTTACTGCTGAAAAGGGTCCCCCGCTACTAGGTTTTCTATTTCTAGCCAACATGCTAAGTTGGTTAAGTGTTTTATAAATCTAACCCCCAATCAGTCTGTATAGTTTAGCATGTTTCATTTTGATTAAGTATTAATTCAATTTACTTAATCCTATCAATCCTGACTCATCCTTAATTGTCTTATTAAAGCCTCGACCTCTTACATTAGACAGGTATTGTTGTGGTTGCCTGTTGCCGGTTGGGTCCGGGCAGTCTTACGCCACAACTCAGTCTAACCTCGGGTCCTTATTGGGCTCCGTGTTTAACCACCCACATTGGATAGGTATTGTTGTGACTACTGGACAGCCGGGCGGTTCCAGGCAGGTTTACATCACAACTCAATCCAACCTCGGGTTAAACACATCGTATTTTCTACATTTACATATTTTGTCTCTTTTCTTTTTATATGTAAGTATTTGCGGCCCATTATTCAAATTTATCTTTATTGGTTAAAATTTACTTATGCCACTTAATTGTTTTTCAAGGTTGTTGGCATGCGTCAAACATGCCAACACATATGTTCTATATGTTAACCCAAACGTCATTACCCCTGTTTCACACGTTCGCTACAATATAAGATATGTTGGGTTTAACATTTAAACCCAACTTAGCCATATGAAAAGGGGAGGCTTATAACATGGTGTTTATAAGGTAACATGAAAAAGGGGAGTGTGAACGCATGAACTTGCAACATAACGATTCAATTAACATAAATTAGGTACATGTGAAATTGCAATTGTAATAGCATATAATCATGGCATAAACAATACTTAAACATGAATCATTCTATTCATATAATCATGGCATAAACGATACTTAAACATGAATCATTCTATTCATATAATCATGGCATAAACAATACTTAAGCATGAATCATTCTTTTCATATAATCATGGCATAAACAATACTTAAATATGAATCATTCTATTCATGTAAGCTTGCAATTGGAATGTAAATCTAACTTAATTGTGTCGCATATATCACCATATGGTTTTGATAACAACTTAGGCCTAAAACATGTTTTCAACTAGGCATAATACCAAACATAGTTTAGTCATGTTCATAAAGATGCTTACTTTTGTTTCTAATACAAAAGTATGATTTGCCAATTTCAACATAGATTCATATAAATCATAGTACTTAGTCGAGTCCAATTACACACTAAAAGTGATCATAAAAGTATGTACATCATATTGGAATAATAATGAATCATATACTTGCATGAATCCCAATTAAAATTTCACAACATATGGTTGTCAGCATAAATCATATACTTGTATGAATCCCAAATAAAATACCACAACATATGGTTGTTAACTTCCAACATAAATCACATACTTGCAAATATCCAAACGTATAACATTTTCAAATCGTTTAGAATCAAAATAACATACAAGTATAGATTATTATCGCCACAATTCCATTTCTTTGTTAACTTCCAACGTAAATCACATACTTGCAAATATCCAATCGTATACCACAATATTCCCAAATCGTTTAGAATCAAAATAACATACAAATATATATTATTATCGCCACAATTCCATTTCGCATTTTACACAAATCAAACGCAATTAATTATTCACATCGGAATAGCACTCTACTTACAACGTATGACGAATCTTCAATTCAGGAATCTGAATTCTGAAATTTGAGATGCTATCCTTTGTTGTAGGCGTTGTTTTGATTTGATTGACGTTGCTTTAAGCTTTCAAATTATCTCCTAATTGTCTCTCTATTTCTGACGGCTATTCTTAGTCTCTCCTCAGCAGCATGACGGTCTCATCTCCATTTTAGTTTGTTTGAATTAGGGTTAGTCTTAGGTCCTTTTTATAGAGTTTGTGAGTTGATTTAGACCGTCGATGGAGCTTGGTTTAATAATAGCCGTTCGTTCGAAGGAGAGACCAACCAGGAGCTGACACCTAGCCCTAGTGACAAGGCAAGGCTCAGAAAATCGACCAAACACAGACCAGGCCAGCCAGGGTGGGCTGGGTTCGACCTGGCTCAGGGGCCAGGTCGACACCCCAGTCGACACCGTGTTGACTTGGCAGTCGACACGGGTGACCCAGGTCGACTGCCCAGTCGACCTGGTTAGCCCCAGGTAGACTGCCAAGTCGACCTGGGTGCCTTGGGCGGGAATTTTCTCGCCCTGGCCAATTGGGCCCGATTTTGAATTTTAAATTGGTTTTTCTGAGCTGTTTTGGTCTGTTTGAATTTTAAACTGAATACTGAAACTTCCGGAGGCCATATCTTCTTCATACGGAGTCCGTTTTACGCAAACTCGGACTCTATCTCAAGCAGAATTCCGAGATGAACGCAATGGCGTATCCCGTTTTCCTTAATTCTTTGATTTGAAATTAATTATACTTTAATTTGTGAATTTCACTATTATAGAATACACGGGGTGTTACAGGTTCCATACCTTGTCATAGTTGGAAATCCATTACCCAATACGTGCTTGCGGTTTTGATTGTATACTATATATGTAAAATGTGAGATGAAAGCGTTTTTGCTAGATGATTATTATTATTATTATGGTTGATAGACATTATTATAATATCAAAAGGTTTTTGATATAAAGATAATTTGGATTCTCATAAGGGAAAAACTCGTTCCGTTATATGGCGTGGTCTTATGAGATATCGATTACCTGCTTGAACTGTTTTATACTGTTTTACTCATACCAGTCCCCTGACTGACCCGGAGTTTATTTGTATGTTTCCCTAAACTCTTAGGTGCCTAATTTTGTACGGGCAGTCAAGTAGTCGGGATTTACAGACATACTGGAAGAGCTGGAGCAGGAGGCTTTAGGATCATATAGCTGCTGTGTTGTAAGTGCAGTACTTTGAAAACGATGTATATTCAAGTACAAAGTTATACTTCAAAGTTATGTTATATATTATATGTTATTCTTTCCACTGTGAGATTCGTGTTACTCTGATGTTGTGTTGTTCTTCTTCTTCTATTCTAAGTTTCTATCTTATCTTTCCTCACCCTCTGTTTTTCTTTCTATTAATTTCCTGATTTTCAGTTTAATTTGGGGTTGGACCTGTGTTTTTGGCCAGCTCAAATTGGACCGGAATTTTGGGTCATTACAGCCGTCGTATATGTGTAGAAGAATTAGGATTCTATATCCCTATCGTATTTATACAGTTTATTATATTATTTAATTATTCCTTTAATTCAAATAATTCTTGTTCAATGCCACATACTCCAATTCGTACCCAACGATTGTCGCCCCTAGATAATACCCCCATTCCGAACTCAATCGAACATGTTTCGTAACCCAATTTGGTTGTTACGATATGTTCTTCTTTAAATTAAAATATAAAACATTTATTTATTTAATTTGATCGTACATTTTAATTTACCGGGGCCACATACTGACTCTAAAAATTCCAAAAAAAAATATTTCTATCTTTGTTTTGACGATACAGTCCTTGAAAAATTAATTTCGTCAAATTTGGAAATCGTTTGAAAAATGGCCATTTTCAAGTCGATTAAATTTGACTAAAACTGACAAAAAACATTTTCTTTTGCCACGCTCACATATTAAGTCCAAAAATTATGAAAATTGGAATATAGCAATAATTTGACATTTCGGATCCAACCAAAGTGGTTTCGTCGAAAATGGAGGTCGTTTGCAAAATAGCTATTTATACGGGCTATATATTATATTAAATTCTACAGCGACTATTCTGAATATTAAACTGACCAAAACTTTTTATTCCCGCTATGAAATTTCAATTTTTCAGATTCGTTGGAAAGATATTTTTAAACAGATTTAAATATTTTTGGTTTCACTAAAATCCGACTTATTTTGCATCTTGTACAGTCAGTCAAATTTCGAATTCAATTTTTCAGACTGTCGCGCAATTTCTAACTCCTTTCCTAATTAAATTAAAAAAATTCATTCTAACTTCGATTTAAATAAATTTTTAATCGTCACTATTTAATATAAATTATATTCAAAATCATTAAAATTTCTAAAATAAAATTTTTAAATTGGTTCCAAAATTCCGGGTTGTTACAATCTCCCCCACTTAAAATCTTTTCGTCCTCGAAAAGGAATGGAGCCGAAAGTTGTTTATTTTAGCCAACTCAATTTTCATTCTTTTAATTGGTTTCAATAATTTTATTAGTTGAACTAATATTCACAAAACCCAATCATCAATCAATTAGTTGATTAACTTTAAAAAATATGTATCTTTTATATATTTAAAAAAAATCATATGTTCTAAGATCGGATTATATATATAATCACAAATACGTTAATACAAACATGTCACTCCGAACTCATTCTAGGGCATTACGAACCCCATCTCTGATGAGTTTTCTCATTCTAGGATATTACTGATCCTATCTCTAATGAGTAGTCTTTTATAGGATAGTTCTAATCCTACCTCTGAAGAGTCTTTTGTATAGCTCTAACGAGTTGTACCCCAAAGATTTGAGCCAACCAGAGCTCTGATACCAACTATAACGATTCGGATTTTGCCCGGACCTAATCGGTTGCTAAATCGACCAAGATCGTTCAAAACCTGAATACACTAACTTTAGGCATATAACACATTAGCAAAAATAACAGAAGACTTTTATAAACATCATAATAACGTTACATCGGTGTACAGAATATATCAGAGTTCATCGAATTATATTACAGTGGAAGATTAATTTACAATAGATTTAATACAATGTAGCGGAAACAATTAAACTAATACAGCGGAAGACTATCAATGCTCTAGACACAGCTTTAAGTTTCGATCCAGAATCCTGCTCAGTATATCTGCAAAATCAAGCTACTCGACTGCCCATGTGGAAAAGAGGGTACCCGAGTTTGCAGGTGAAACAATATACAGGTCATTCATAGGACTGGTATGAGAAATCTTGCTTAACTTGTCTAAAAATAAGGCTAATAATAGGATCACGCCACTAATGCAGAATGGGTTTACTCCATTGGATTGCCAGTGCATAAATAAAGTAAATCGTTAAACAATGCAATGCTTTTTAGAAAAATGAAACCATTATAAGACTCAAGTCCCATCACACAATGCAATGCAAACCGGAGGATAGAGTTTTACCTTATAATGGTCAAAAATGCTTGATATGTATAAAACGGATTTGATATTATTATTAGTGTATATATGTTTCAAAAACATTTCAATCATAATGTATCAATCATAGACGGCATAGTACCCCATACTACTATGTCGCAATACTAGTTATACAATCAAAACCGCATGATGTCGTATTGGAAGTTGGATTTCCATCATAAGTCAAGGCTAGGGACGATCCCCTTACCGATTAGAGACACTCTAGCAATGTCTCAGGATACCTCGTAGTGAACCCTTGGATCCTGCAGGGCCGGTCCACAAATATACCTTAGTGGATTGGCAATTCCTGAACACACGTTTCCCGGTCTTATTGAACCTATAATTTGGTCACTATTGACCAATAAATCCGAGGCCTCTTAATCCATCAACCACATAAGTAAAATTTCAGGGCTTGCAAACCCTGATACCACTTCTAGCTAGAAAGTAACATGTGCACTCCCTGCGTTCCCTTGTCAAGTTTCTGACTCTTACCGAGGTATGAGGCTCGCGAAGTTACGCTACACAAAGCTATACTAAATAAAGCTATGCTTTGATCATCAACCACAAGGCCCTGCTTTTCAACAAAAGCCTTGATCATTTTCATCTTAGCATGCCACATTGTCAATCCATACAATACTATTGATTTCTGCCAATATATAACCTCTGAGCTTGTACGTCTCAGAGAAGGGTGTTGAGCAAGAGAATAAATTCTCCGCCACCAAACAGATATATATTTAGCAGAGATCAACGAATACATCATAAAGGAATACAACGTCAGACATACAATCCATTTACAAGTCCGTTCTGGGTCTAAACAAAATCGGAGACACCTTATTCCTCGTCCCATATGTCCAATGCAGGAGAGAGGTACTCGCATATCCATCGATCTCCAAGTACGTCTGGACGATCATAACTTATTACCTTGTCTAGGGATGCCTCCCAATCAAGACATAGGTAATCATCCAAACGATGTAAAGACCTCCGGTTTTAAACCACCGTCTTCATCTTTGAATTTTAATCGTCATAGTAATTATTCAGAAAGGGTTGAACCCGGTCTTTCCGAATAACTCGCATATATTATAATCATTAAACAAGTACTATAAAACACATCATATGCCACATTCCAATTCAGAATATTCCTTTAAATAAATATTCACATTATTAGGGGAAACTTCCCATTAATTTTATCAAAGATAAATTCTTTTAAATTTATTCTTTAATCTTCATTCTAAAGATTCATTAAAACTCCAATTTGGTTTTAATATCAAAAATCATTACTTTATGATTATTCAACTTTAAGAAATTTAATCTTGTCTTTAACTGGATTAACGAACCAATGTCATTTAAAACACAGTTCACGATAAACCCAAAATCATCTTCCATTAAATATGGAATTTTCATATAAAACAAATCAATATATAATCGATATAAATTCCCGTATCAGACTAATAATATATACGGAATAATGGCAAATCCTTTTAAATTCCATATATAGTAATGGTTATCTTTTACAGAATCTCATCTTGATTATTATTAAATGTGACGAAAAGCAATTTCGCTCGATCCGAATCAGTCGCTAAACCGATCTAGACCGTTCGAAATGCCCGATTGTTTTGAACACGACAAAATAAAACGCAGACGAAAGAACATTTCATTGTATATTACAACAATGCATCAGATTACAAGAATATACATAGTATAAATGAATATTACACAGAAATATGAGAGATTTAAATTACATTTAAATACATAGCAGCGGAAAATAATACAATACACAACTAGAAGAGATATACGGATACAAAGCTTTCCGGATATCGTTCCAGCTGTAAACCAGGATCCTGTGAATATAAATCTGCAAAACCAAAACTACTAGCTGCCCGTGTCAAAATAAGGGCACCCAGAGTTTAGGTAAAAACAATAAACTCCAGGTCAGTCATGTGAGTGGTGTGAGAACTAAAACAGTTATTAATCTTTATTTTTAAAGTTAGGCAAATCAAGGGACCACGCCGTATAACACGGAACGGGTTTCCTCCCAAGAATACCAGTGCATAAAACAAACAGCGCAATGCTAAATAAAGAAAAATGAAGCTATTATAAGACCCAGTTCCCATCACACAATGCAACGCAAGCTGGGGGATAGGGTTTTCCCTTATAACAGCCAAAGAATGCTTGATACATTGAAAAACAAATCATCTGATACTATTATAAGTGCATAGTGTATAAAACAACTTCAAATCATAAGTATCAATCATAGGCGACATGAGCATCCCATTCCACTATGCCGCCATATATAGGTTTACAAATAAAACAGCAAATGTCACGTATTTGGAAATTGGATTTCCATCTATGAACCGAGGCAAAGGATCGTCCTCAACCGATTTTAGACAATCTAGCCCATGTCTAGGAACAACCGCAACTGCCCCTTGGATCGTCAGGGCCGGTCCACCGATGTGGATTATTATGCATGAACACTACGTCTCCCCGCCCTTTGGGGCGTAAATGAGCCAACGAATGACTCCATCGGACCCGGATCGTCCGATCAAACCGAGGCGCCTCGCAATAGCAACAACCACACAGGTGAAAAGTATAAAAATGTCAGGGCTAGTAGGTCACTGACACCACCCTAGCTAGAAAGAAACGCATGCCTTCCCTGAGGTCCTCTCCCGTTTTTGGTTCACAACCGGGGTGTGAGGCTCGCGAATTCACGTTACACAAAGCTGTGCCACACAGGCTGTGCTTTGATCATCACCACAAGACTTTGCTTTTCAACAGAAGCCTCACTCAATTGCCACTTAGGCATGCCATACTGGCAATTCACTCCATGCGTTTGATATCCATCAATATATAACCCCTGAGCTCGTACGTCTCAGAGAAGGGCGTTAAGCAAGAGAATAAATTCTCCGCCACCAAACAGATATATATTTAATAGAAATCAATCACACGGACTAAAATCCAATGTCAGACACACAGTCCATTTACAAGTCCGTTCTGGGTCTGAACGATACCGGAGGCACCTAGTACCCCGCATGTCCATCGATCTCCAAGTACGTCTGGACGATCACCAACTATTTCCATCTTCTTGGGTGTACAGCCCAATCAAGATCATCAGTAATTACCCAAACGACGTGAAGACCTTCGGTCTTCGACCACTATCTTCATCTTCGACTTATCGTCGTATCAGTTATTCAGAATGGGATAAACCCGGTCTTCCGAATAACTCGCGTATAATCTAAATAAGTGTTACACAAACACAACATACGCCTCATTCCAATTCATCAGTCACTAATCGTAAATTAATCAAGAGAATAATTCCCCAAATATTAACCCCGAAGGCCGAAACCAACATCAGATCAATATCCAGAAAACCATTCTGCTTAGCTAACCGACAGTTAGTTTCTAAATTTCACATTCATGGGAAAGGTTCCCAATAATTTTATCAAAGATAAATCATTAAAATTTATTCTTTAATCAACTTTTGAATATCAATTCAAACCAGTCGAGATTAGCGAACCTTACCGAAGTAATCATTTATTTTAATTTCCCAATCCCAACCTATTCACCCCATGAAATAAAACTGGTAATACTTCATATCTAACACCACAATGTTATCGGTAAATTCAATTACATTTCACGTTCAAATCTAATTAAAGATTTAACTATCGCCTAGAGTAAAACTGGTGATACTCCATTCTCGATCTTTTCAATCTAATTAAAGATTCATTAAAACTCCACTTAGTTTTAATCTTTAATGGGGTTAAAGAATCGGTGTCATTTAAAAACATTGTTCACGATAAACCCCAAGATCACATTCCATTAATTATTGGGTTAAAGAACAAGTGTTAATTAAAACACTGCTCACGATAAACCCAAAAATCAATTCGAATTCAATTCCAATTAAATACTATTTAATTGGTACACTTCATTAAATCTAAATAAAAAGATTTAATCTTTTCTCAACTGGGTTCAAGAACAGTGCTAATCAAGACACCATTCATGACAAACCCAAATCACATTTGATATTAAATACAAGGTTCTGAATAGAAAATATATCGGCTTATATTCTATATCAGATTCTACGACCAACAGATATCGTATTGGAAGTAACGATATATATATATATATCTATATCTTTCAAATTTCCATAACAACATCTATGTAATCACGAAATCAAACATCGAAATATTCCCAAGACAATTTCGATTCAAATCCATTCCAATGCAATTATTGGAAGTTCTGGTTATTTTCAAAACCATTTCAAATCCAATTTATTTATTTTAAAAATAAATAAATTACTATTCTAGTTCAAAACTAGTTCATTTCGATAAAAATCTATTTTTATCTTTTCAAATATGGAGTTTTTCATCCCAATTCTTCACAAATCATTTCTTATGATCCTACACAAATTATTACTATTTTTAATAATTTTATCAAGGCCCGTACAGTCGATTTCCACCACCGGCCATCGAACTGCACTTACAACGACCTTTTTCAAATTTGATTTGGACATAATTCCAAATCCAACCGTTAGATTTCAAATTTCTAATATTCATTAGAAAGCTCTTTTCGATACGAACCCAATAGTTCCGGGTTTAGGAGAATCCGACGGTCGGATCTCCCGTAATATCCGTTCGAAGTCAATGGTCGAAATTCGCGAACTGCCGCGGCACGGCGCGTTCTATTCAGGCCATTATATTATATATATAGTATATATAATATATTCTTCGTCGATTTCCTTTTAAAACGTGCTTTATAAATCATTTTAAATTCATCTTCAAAATGGTTTCAACTTCATATTCAATTTCAAATCAAAATTGAATTTTTCCTTTCAAATTCGGTTTAAATTCATTTCAAATTGATTCCAATTCAAATCGATTTTTAATTCCATTTCGATTCGTTTTCAATTAAATTTTGATTCATATTCAATTCTATTAAATTTCAATTCGAATTCATTTCTATTCAAATTCAATTCGAATTTATTTCTATTCGAATTTCAAATCATTTCAGTGTATTTCGAATTTCAAATCAATTCAGTTTAGTTCGAATTTCAATTCACTTTAAATATAATTCGAATTTCAATTCATCTCAATCTAGTTCGAATTTCAAATCTATTCAATACTCATTGAAGAATGAATAAAATCGATATAAATATCATTCACGTCAAAATGGCGTCAATCTAACCAACACGGCTTCATATGTTTCTATTTTCAAATATTCTATTTCAAATATTTCTATTTCAAATATTTTTATTTCAAATATTTCTATTCAAATATTTCTATTTCAAATATTTTTATTTCAAATATTTCTATTCAAATATTTCTATTTCAAATATTTTTATTTCAAATATTTTTATTTTAAATATTTCTTTTTCGAAACTGGAATGAGGCCCAATCAATTACCATATAATGTTAATTATATAGATTTTCTACAACACATGTATATATCAACAACGATGAATAATCAACCATCATCCAAAGTGCATTCTACACTGTATAAGCATCAAATATAAATATTCAATGCTTATAACAGTCTGTCAATCAATCGATCGACATACAACTAAACAATCGGGATTAGTGTACGTCAAATATCATCTCAATACCCGTGTGGGGTTTCAAACAATCAAACACAGATTTTATTTGTGCAGTTGGGCGATGTGTAAAATTTATCGTCCCAATCAATATCAGTCAAATGTGTGTATATAAACAAATCGTCCGATTTGTTTATAAATATTTATTTTATATACACGTTAAAAATTATATTTTTAACTATAAAATATTTTCCACTATAAAATATTTCATTTCTTTTCATATCACATCACACAATCAACCACACATCAAAATCAAACAAACAGGCATACAATTCGTCCATTGTCTGTGGACGACGGGTGTCGGGTGCTACTAAACACCGTCTGCATCCTAGTATATATTTCAACTAGAAATAAAATTAAAAAGTGAGAAATTCTCACCGAAGTGCTAATCCAATCCCACGACTCTTCTTTGCAGAAATCTTCGCCGTTCTCGCCTCTTGCCACTTTCTTTGCCCGTATTCTCTACATATGTAAAAATCACATTTTTACTTCGCTATTCAATATATAAAAATCGAATTTTTACTTCACTATTCAATATATAAAAATCGAATTTTTACTTCGCTATTCAATATATAAAAATCGAATTTTTACTTCGCTATTCAATATATAAAAATCGAATTTTTACTTCGCTATTCAATATATAAAATCGAATTTTTACTTCGCTATTCTATATATAAAAATCGAATTTTTACTTCACTATTCAATATATAAAAATCCTATTTTTACTTCGTTACTATATAGATAAAAATTCCATTTTTACACGCTATCCTCTCCATAAAGATTTCGCCTTTTCAAATATAAAGATTTCGCCTTTTCTATTATAAAGATTTAATCTTTTCTATTTTAAAAACCTAATCTTTTCAATATTATCATATATGTAAGAATCCTATTTTCTTCTTTCAATTCATGTATGTATAAAAAGAAATTCAATCTTTACACCTCGAAAGACCATCACTTTTATAGGCTTGCAAATCAGGTTTTACCTAAGGATTATAATCATAAAAAAACTGAAGTAAAATAAATAAGAAAAATAACATAAAGAACTCACTGTTTAAAGAAGGAGGGGGTGTTGGTGGTCAATACGTCGGTGGCAGGCTTGGGATGGCGCTGCAGGGCTGCGTGGGGATGCTGATGTCGGGGTGGGGTTCGGATGCGTCGGCCTTCAAACGAGAGGGGGGGGTTCTGTCGCGACTCAGCAGGGAACGGGGGGGTGTCGCGTCGATCGCGGCAGAGGATAGGGGGGCGATGCTGGATGATCAGTGGTGGGTGGCGCTGGATGATCGGAGGCGCCAGGGTGGAGGGTGGCGGTTCTTCAGCGTTCTTCTTTTTTTTTCTCCTAATTCTGAAATGAATTCAATCGGAAAAGGGGGGGCCAGAGGGATTTAAGGTGGAGGAGAGAGATTTTTTTAAATTTATTTAATTTATAAAAAGTTGACTTTTTCATACGACCTCTAAACGAGGCCCACCGCCTGTCGTCCATAGCTAATTACCCCCATTCCGAACACAATGGGATATGTATTGTAAGCTGATTCGACTGTTTCGATCAGTTTCCATTAAAATCAACATATAACTCTATATATTGAATTTGAACGCGCATTTCAATTTACTGGGGTCAGATACGAACTCTATAAATCCTAGAAAAATATTTTCTAGCTTTGTATTGACGATACGGTCCTAACAAAACTAGTTTCGTCAAATTCTGAGACCGTTTGAAAAATGGCCATTTTCCAGTCGATTAAAATCAACTAAAACTGGTAAAACGCGTTTTCTTTTGCCACGCTCACATATTGATTCGAAAAATTATGAAATTTGAAACCTAGCAATAACTTTACATCACGGATCCAACAAAAGTGGTTTCGTCGAAATCCGAGGTCGTTTGCAAAATCTCCATTTTTAAGGGCCTGAATTCCATAGGGACTATTCAGAATTTTCAACTGGACATATCTTTTGATTCCCGCTATGAAATTTCAATCTTCCAGATTCGTTGGAAAGATATTGTCAATTAGATCCCATTATTTTTGGTTTCACTAAAATCCGGTTTATTTTGCACCCGGTACATTCAATTGAAGTTTGAAATCGAATTATCGAACTACCGCGCCATTTTCAATTCCTTTTATAAATATAAATAAATATTTATATTCTATCGACGATCTATATAACTATATACGATTGAATTTTATTCAAAGTAAATTTCTCGTCGTTTTTATTTAAAATAATTCATTTTAAATAATCACAATTCGCTAAAATTGCCAAAATAAAAATTTTAAACTAGCCCAGATTTTCGGGTTGTTACAATCTCCCCCACTTAAAACTTTTCATCCCCGAAAAGGAACAAAGTCGAAAGTGGTTTGATCAATCAACTCTACGTTCGATCTGGATTCCCTTCTCCAACTTTTCAGTTTCTGGGAATTTTCAAATTCTTCAAAAATTTGGCTAACACCCTAAATTTTCAAAAAATTTCGCCATAACCTCCCCTACACCGGAAGCCACGGGAAAATCCCGAAATTGCCGTACAGGCCTTCTGATCTCAAAAAGAAAAAGAAAAAGCCAAGCGGCTTGCCAATAGGCTCATAAAATCAACATCACCCAAACAAAACAGTAAATTATAGTAAACATGTACCTATTTGTCGGGCAAACAAATTTTATTCTCTGCTCTAGCCTCCTTGCTATGACCTGTTCAATGCAAGTACAAGTATATGCAAGCAAATGCGACCAAATTTCAATACAATTCAATATTTGATATAATTTGGTTAAAGGTTCAACATTTTAATTATTCAAACAATAATCAAACAACACAACCATCAATCAATTAGTGAATTATCATTTCAAATGCATAACTTTGATATATAGTCAAAAAATCAGATTTTTGATGTCAAATCACAACAATAAGGCCTATCTAGTTTCGGTTCTCACACTAGTCAATTGGAAATTTATAGAAATCTCACTTTCGAAACTCAAAGATAAATACTGGCAACGGTGCCCCGTTACCAGAATTATCCCTGGGCACTAGAGTATGATTCTATAACTATCCAGTACATTAAAACTTCGAATACACGTTTGCAAGACATATATGCAAAATTTTATATATCGGATTGTCCAAATTCAATTAAATAAATAATCAAATACGAATAATTGATTTAAATTTTAAAACAAAAATTGTTTCATTTTAAAAATATACTCTTCACACTCGTTCTAGGATACTACTGATCCTATCTCTAACGAGTCATTCTAATTGGATATTACTAATCCAATATCTGATGAGTTCTTTCGTATGGTTCTAATGTGTCTTATTCTCTGAGCTTTGTAAACCAAAGCTCAGATACCAAATGTGACGAAAAGCAATTTCGCTCGATCCGAATCAGTCGCTAAACCGATCTAGACCGTTCGAAATGCCTGATTGTTTTGAGAACACGACAGAATAAAACGCAGACGGAAAAACATTTCATTGTATATTAAACAATGCATCAGATTACAAGAATATACAGAGTATAAATGAATATTACACAGAAATATCAGAGATTTAAATTACATTTAAATACATAGCAGCGGCAAATAATACAATACACAACTAGAAGAGATATACGGATACAAAGCTTTCCGGATATCGTTCTAGCTGTAAACCAGGATCCTGTGAATATAAATCTGCAAAACCAAAACTACTAGCTGCCCATGTCAAAATAATGGCACCCAGAGTTTAGGTCAAAACAATAAACTCCAGGTCAGTCATGTGACTGGTGTGAGAACTAAAACAGTTATTAATCTTTATTTTTAAAGTTAGGTAAATCAAGGGACCACGCCGTATAACACGGAACGGGTTTCCTCCCAAGAATACCAGTGCATAAAACAAACAACGCAATGCTAAATAAAGAAAAATGAAGCTATTATAAGACCCAGTTCCCATCACACAATGCAACGTAAGCCGGGGATAGGGATTTCCCTTATAACAGCCAAAGAATGCTTGATACGTTGAAAAACAAATCATCTGATACTATTATAAGTGCAAAGTGTATAAAACAACTTCAAATCATAAGTATCAATCATAGGCGACATGAGCGTCCCATGCCACTATGCCGCCATATATAGGTTTACAAATAAAACCGCAAATGTCACGTATTTGGAAATTGGATTTCCATCTATGAATCGAGGCAAGGGATCGTGCTCAACCGATTTTAGACATTCTAGCCCATGTCTAGGAACAACCGCAACTGCCCCTTGGATCGTCAGGGCCGGTCCACCGATGTGGATTATTATGCCAGAACACTACGTCTCCCCGCCCTTTGGGGCGTAAATGAGCCAACGAATGACTCCATCGGACCCGGATCGTCCGATCAAACTGAGGTGCCTCGCAACAGCAACAACCACACAGGTGAAAAGTATATAAATGTCAGGACTGGTAGGTCACTGACACCACCCTAGTTAGAAAGAAACGCATGCCCTCCCTGAGGTCCTCTGCCGTTTTTGGTTCACAACCGGGGTGTGAGCCTCGCGAATTCACGTTACACAAAGTTGTGCCACACACGCTGTGCTTTGATCATCACCACAAGACTTTGCTTTTCAACAGAAGTCTCGCTCAATTGCCACTTAGGCATGCCACACAGGCAATTCACTCCATGCGTTTGATATCCATCAATATATAACCCCTGAGCTCGTACGTCTCAGAGAAGGGCGTTAAGCAAGAGAATAAATTCTCCGCCGCCAAACAGATATATATTTAATAGAAATCAATCACATGGACTAAAATCCAATGTTAGACACACAGTCCATTTACAAGTCCATTCTGGGTCTGAACGAAACCGGAGGCACCTAGTACCCCGCATGTCCATCGATCTCCAAGTAGTCTGGACGATCACCAACTGTTTCCATCTTCTTGGGTGTACAGCCCAATCAAGATCATCAGTAATTATCCAAACAACATGAAGACCTTCAGTCTTCCACCACCGTCTTCATCTTCGACTTATCGTCGTATCAGTTATTCAGAATGGGATAAACCCGGTCTTTCCGAATAACTCACGTATATTCTAAATAAGTGTTACACAAACACAACATACGCCTCATTCCAATTCATCAGTCACTAACCGTAAATTAATCAAGAGAATAATTTCCCAAATATTAACCCCGAAGGCCGAAACCAACATCAGATCAATATCCAGAAAACCATTCTTCTTAGCTAACCGACAGTTAGTTTCTAAATTTCACATTCATGGGAAAGGTTCCCATTAATTTTATCAAAGATAAATCATTAAAATTTATTCTTTAATCTACTTTTGAATATCAATTCAAACCAGTCGAGATTAGCGAACCTTACCGAAGTAATCATTTATTTTAATTTCCCAATCCCAACCTATTCACCCCATGAAGTAAAACTGGTAATACTTCATATCTAACACCACAGTGTTATCGGTAAATTCAATTACCATTTCACGTTCAAATCTAATTAAAGATTTAACTATCGCCTGGAGTAAAACTGGTGATACTCCATTCTCGATCTTTTCAATCTAATTAAAGATTCATTAAAACTCCACTTAGTTTTAATGTAACAACCCGGAAAATCTGGGCCAGTTTGAAAATTTTATTTTGGCAATTTTAGCGAATTTTGATTATTTAAAATAGATTATTTTAAATAATATCGACGTGAAATCTATTTTGAATATAATTCGAACGTTTATATTATACACGTCGTCGTTAGAATATAAATAATTATATATAATTATAAATAGAATTGAAAATGGCGCGGTAGTTCGATAATTCGATTTCAAACTTCAATTGAATGTACCGGGTGCAAAATAATCCGGATTTTAGTGAAACCAAAAATAATGGAATCTAATAGTGAATATCTTTCCAACGAATCCGAAAAATTAAGATTTCATATCGGGAATCAAAAGATATGTCCAGTTGAAAATTCTGAATAGTCGCTAAGGAATTCAGGCCCTTAAAAATGGACATTTTGCAAACGACCTCGGATTTCGACGAAACCAGTTTTGTTGGGTCCGGGATGTGAAGTTATTGCTAGGTTTCAAATTTCATAATTTTTCGAATCAATATGTGAGCGTGGCAAAAGAAAACGCGTTTGACCAGTTTCAGTTGATTTTAATCGACTTGAAATTGGCCATTTTTCTAACGGTCTCTGAATTCGACGAAACTAGTTTTGTTAGGACCGTATCGTCAATACGAAGCTAGAAAATATTTTTTTTGGAATTTTTTAGTTAGTATGTGACCCCGGTAATTAGAAATGTGCGTTTAAAATAATATAGTGATTTAAATGTAAATTCAAAGGAAACATATCGAGACGATCGAATTGGCCTGCGATACATATCCCATTGTGTTCGGAATGGGGGTAAAACGCTATGGGCGGCAGGCGGTGGACCTCGTTTAGTGGTCATATGTGAAAGTCAACTCTTTAATAAATAAATAATAAATAAAAAAAAAAAAAAAAAAAAAAAATATAATATCCCTTCCCTTAAAACCTAGGCCCCCCCCCCCGTTCGTTTATCTCAGAAGGAAAAAAAAACAAAAAAGAAAAAGAAAACAAAAATCGCGATAACCCCCCCCGTCGCTCCAGCCACCACCGCGCCCAGCGCCCACCGCCGCCACCACTTGCGAGGCTCCGCCCTTCCCCCCTCTGCCTCCCTCTCTCTCCTCCGCCTCGCAGGAACCACGAATCCCCTCGACGAAGCCGATGGCCCCCCTCCGATCAGATGCCCTCTCGCCTCCGACCAGCATGGGTCCGCCGCCACCACCTGAGGACGCAGCCCACCCCCTCCTCTAATTACAGTAAGATCTTGATTTTGTTTATATATATAAAAAAAAAAAAAAAAAAAAAAAGAACTGATTTCTGTTTTTATTAAGATTTAAAAACTGTTTTTATTAAGATTTAAAAACTGTTTTTATTAAGTTTTGAAAACTGATTTTATTAAAATTTAAAAACTGATTTTATAAAAAGGAATAAAAACTGATTTTATAAAAAAAACTGAATTTGAAAAATGATTTTTAAAGTATTTAAAAACTGAATGTTATTTTGATTTAAAACTTATTTTTAAAAAAGTATAAACTGATTTATTTTTTTAAAGTATAAACTGATTTATTTTTTTAAAGTATAAACTGATTTATTTTTTTTAAAGTATAAACTGATTTATTTTTTTAAAGTATAAACTGATTTATTTTTGAAAGAGAAAAACTGATTTTATTTTGAACTTTAAAATAGGAAAAAGATTAATCTTTTAGTAGAAAAAGATTTGAAAGCAAAAGTAGAAATCATATTTTTTTATATGTTGAAAGCGAACGTGAAAACATGATTTTTGTCATATTAAAGAAGTGATTTTTATTATATAAACATCATGACAAAAATGAGATTTTTATTCATTTGAATAGCGATATAAAAATTCGATTTTTATATATTGAACTTTGAAATAAAAATATGATTTTTATATATTGAACTTTGAAATAAAAATTCGATTTTTATATATTGAACTTCGATATAAAAATTCGATTTTTATATATTGAACTTTGAACTAAAAATTCGATTTTTATATATTGAATAGCGAACTAAAAATTTGATTTTTATATATTGAATAACGAAGTAAAAATTCGATTTTTATATATGTAGTAGCTACGGACGACGAAGCTGGCGAAGATGCGAAAACAATGAAGACTTCTGCAAAAGAAGAGTCGAGATGGTTGGATAGCTAAATGTGAGAATTTCTCACCTTTCAATTTATATTTCTAGTTATATATATATACTAGGATGCAGACGGTGCTTAGTAGCACCCGACACAATCGTCCACAGACCATGGACTTGTTTGTTTGACTGTTTGGTGATTGATTGCGATATTGGTTTGAATGTGGTTTGTGGTGTGAAAAATCGAATCGATAAATTGGTTAGGATTAGACGTGCGCCGTTATAAGGCGAAGGGGTAAGGCTAGGTTAGATCCTTACTCCAAAGTTTGTGGTTTGCATAACGAATGGATTTGATTGATGTGTGAATGGCGTGGGCCTTCACTAGACCGGGGATAAGGCTAGGCCTTGTCCCGTTTCTAGTATCGTGCCGTTATGCCGCCGAAATTTTCTAAAATAAGTTAGAAAAATAAAAATAGCATTTTATTTAACGAATGAACTGAATAGAAATTCATATGTTAAAATAAAATGTGTTATCGTTAAAAATATAATTTTTAACGTGAATGTGAATAAATAAATATTCATTTACAAACCAGACGGTTTGTTTATGTACACCTATTTGAATGACGTTGATTGGGTCGATAAATTTTACACATCGCCTAACTGCACAAATAAAATATGTGTTTGATTGTTTGAAACCCCACACGGGTGTTAGGATGAAATTTGAAGTTCACTCATCCTGATTGATTAAATCTGTCGATCGATTGATTGACAAGCTGCTATAAGCGTTAAATGTCTATATTTGATGCTTATACAGTGTAGTGCACTTTGGTTGATGGTTGATTATTCATCGTTGTTGATATATCCATGTGTTGTAGAAAATCCATATAATTAACATTATATGGTAATTGATTGGGCCTCATTCCAGTTTCGAAGAAAAAAAAGAAATATTTGAAATAGAAATATTTGAAATAGAAATATTTGAAATAGAATATTTGAAAATAGAAATATGTGAAGCCGTGAGGATTAGATTGACGCCATTTTGACGTGAACGATATTTATATCGATTTTATTCATTTTAAAATGAATATTGAAAAGTGATTTCGAAATCAAATATTTTGAAATAAATTGAATTGAAAACGAATTCAAATTGAATTGAAAACGACTTCGAAATGAATTGAATTGAAAACGAATTCGAAATGAATTGAATTGAAAACGAATTCGAAATGAATTGAATTGAAAACGAATTCGAAATGAATTGAATTGAAAACAAATTCGAAATGAATTGAATTGAAAACGAATTCGAAAGGAATTGAATTGAAAGCGATTTCGAAATGAATTGAATTGAGAACGATTTCGAAATGAATTGAACTGAAAACGAATTCGAATTGAATTGAAAGCGAAGTGAAATAAATTCAAATTGAATTGAAATTTGAATTGAATAGAAATGGATTTTAAAACGAATTTATAAAGAAGAATTCAATTTTGATTTGAATTGAAATGGAAGTTGAAAATGTTTTTGAAACGAATTCAAAACTATTTATATAATTCGTTTTAAATAGAAATCGACGATATATATATTATATATATATTATATATAATATAATGGCCTGAATAGAACGCGCCACGCCGCGGCAGTTCGCGAATTTCGACCATTTATTTCAAACGGGCATTACGGGAGATCCGACCGTCGGATTCTCCTAAAACCGGAACCGTTGGGTTCGTATCGAAAAGAGCTTTCTAATGAATGTTAGAAATTTGAAATCTAACGGTTGGATTTGGAGATATGTCCAAATCAAATTCAAAAAAGGTCGCTGTAAGTGCAGTTCGATGGCCATTGATGGAAATCGACTGTACGGGCCTTGATAAAATTATTAAAAATAGCAATAATTTGTGTAAAATCATAAGAAATGATTTAGAAAGAATTGGGATGAAAAACTCCATACTTGAAAAGATAAAAATAAATTTTTATCGAAATGAACTAGTTTTGAACTAGAATTATAATCCTATTTATTTTTAAATAAATAAATTGAATTCGAAAAGGGTTTTAAAAATAACCAAAATTTCCAATGATTGCATTGGAGTGGATTTGAATCGAAATTGTCTTCGGAATATTTCGATGTTGGAATTCGTGATTATACAGGTGTTGTTATGGAAATTTGAAAGATATATATTGATATCGTTATTTCCAATACGACATTTGTTAGTCGTAGAATTCGATATTGAATATAAGCCGATATATTTTCTATTCAGAGCCTTGTATTGAATATCGAATGTGATTTGGGTTTGTCGTGAATGGTGTCTTCACTAACACTATTCTTGAACCCAGTTGAGAAAAGATTAAATCTTTTTATTTAGATTTAATGAAGTGTACCAATTAAATAATATTTAATTGGAATTGAATAGATATTGATTTTTGGGCTTATCGTGAACAGTGTTTTAAATAACACTTGTTCTTTAACCCGATAATTAATGAATGTGATTTTGGGTTTATCGTGAACCGTGTTTTAAATGACACTGATTCTTTAACCCAGTTAACGATTAAAACTGAGTGGAGTTTTAATGAATCTTTAATTAGATTGAAAAGATCGAAAATGGAGTATCACCAGTTTTGCTCCAGGCGATAGTTAAATCTTTAATTAGATTTGAACGTGAAATTTAGAAACTAACTGTCGGTTAGCCAAGCAGAATGGTTTTCTGGATATTGATCTGATGTTGGTTTCGGCCTTCGGGGTTAATATTTGGGGAATTATTCTCTTGATTAATTTATGGTTAGTGACTAATGAATTGGAATGAGGCGTATGTTGTGTTTGTGTAACACTTATTTAAAATATACGCGAGTTATTCGGAAAGACCGGGTTTATCCCATTCTGAATAACTGATACGACGATAAGTCGAAGATGAAGACGATGGTAGAAGACCGGAGGTCTTCACGTCGTTTGGGTGATAACTGATGATCTTGATTGGGCTGTACACCCAAGAAGATGGAAACAGTTAGTGATCGTCCAGACGTACTTGGAGATCGATGGATATGCGGGGTACTAGGTGCCTCCGGTTTCGTTCAGACCCAGAACGGACTTGTAAATGGACTGTGTGTCTGACATCGGATTTCATTCTGTGTGACTGATATCGGTTGCATAGGATGGTTTGCCTGTGTGGCATGCTAAGATGCAAATGATCAAGGCTTCTGTTGAAAAGCAAAGTCTTGTGGTGATGATCAAAGCACGGCCTTTGTGGCGTAGCTTTGTGTAACGTTTACCTCGCGTGTTTCACACCAGGTATGAACCAAAAACGGGAGACGGACCTCAGGGAGGACTTGCGTTTCTTTCTAGCTAGAAGTGGCGTCAGTGGTTTTACACGCCCTGACGAGTTTGACTTATGTGGTTGTTGCTGTTGCGAGGCGCCTCGGTTATATCGGTTTCGGCCGAATGCATTCTGGTCGGCTGACGGACCAGACTTACACCCCATAGGGTGGGGAGACGTATTGTTCAGGCATAATAATCCACTCCGTGTGGACCGGCCCTGACGATCCAAGGGGCAGTTGCGGCTGTTCCTGAGGGGCGGGCTAGAGCGTCTCGAATCGGTTGAGGACTATCTTTTGCCTCGGTTCATAGATGGAAATCCAATTTCCAAATACGTGACATTTGCGGTTTTATTTGTAAACCTATATATGGCGACATAGTGGCATGGGACGCTCATGCCGCCTATGATTGATACTTATGATTTGAAGTTGTTTTATGCACTATGCACTTATAATAGTATCAAACGACTTGTTTTAACCGTATCAAGCATTCTTTGGCTGTTATAAGGGAAAACCCTATCCCCCGGCTTGCGTTTGCATTGTGTGATAGGACCTGGGTCTTATAACAGCTTCATTTTTCTTTATTTAGCATTGCGCTGTTTGTTTCATGCACTGGTATTCTTGGGAGGAAACCCGTTCCGTGTTATACGGCGTGGTCCCTTGATTTACCTAACTTTAAGAATAAAGAATAATAACTGTTTTAGTTCTCACACCAGTCACATGACTGACCTGGAGTTTATTGTTTTAACCTAAACTCTGGGTGCCCTTATTTTCGACACGGGCAGCTAGTAGTTTTGGTTTTGCAGATTTATATTCACAGGATCCTGGTTTACAGCTGGAATGATATCCGGAAAGCTTTGTATCCGTATATCTCTTCTAGTTGTGTATTGTATTATTTTCCGCTGCTATGTATTTAAATGTAATTTAAATCTCTGATATTTCTGTGTAATATTTATTCGTACTCTGTATATTCTTGTAATCTGATGCATTGTTGTAATATACAATGAAATGTTCTTTTATATGCGTTCTGTTGTGGTTTGTTCTCGAACTATCCGACGCTTTCCTTTACGGGGAAGTTACGGGTCTTCACAGTTGGTATCAGAGCTTTGGTTTACCAAGCTCAGAGAACAAGACACATTAGAACCATACGAAAGAATTCATCAGATATTGGATTAGTAATATCCAATTAGAATGACTCGTTAGAGATAGGATCAGTAGTATCCTAGAACGAGTGTGAAGAGTATATTTTTGAAAATGAAAACAAATTTTTGTTTTGAAAATTTAAATCAATTATTCGTATTTGATTATCTATTTATATTGATGTGGACAATCCAGTATATATAGATTTTGCATATACGTCTGATCCGCGTGTATTCGAAATTTTAATATACTGGATAGATATGGAATCACATTCTAGTCGCCCGAAGATGATTCTGATGATAGTTCGAACATCATCAGAATTGGTATTCGTGTTTCGAAGGTGTGATTTTCTATATATTTCCATTAGGCTGGTGTGAGAACCAAAACTTATATATAGCTAGAATTCATTGTTGTGATTTGGCATCAAAACATGATTTTTTGTATATGTATCAAAATTATGAATTTAAAACGTTAATCCACTAATTGATTGATGTTTGTGTTGTTTGTTTATTTGTTTGCCAATTTTGAACCATTATGCTTAATCGAATCAAATATTGAATTGTATTGAAAATTGGTCGCATCTGCTTGCATATACATATATATCATTGAACAGGTCATAGCAAGGAGGCTAGAGCAGAGAATAAAATTTGTTTGCCCGACAAATAGGTACATGTTTACTACATAATTTCCTGTTTTGTTTGGGTGATGATGATTTTGTGAGCCTATTGGCTAGCCGCTTGGCTTTTTCTTTTTCTTTTTGAGATCTGAAGGACCGGGAACGCTATTTGCAATTTCCCGATGCTCCCGGTGCAGGGGAGGTTATGGCGAAATTTTTCAAAAATTTAGGGTGTTAGCCAAATTTTTGAAATTTTGAAAATTCTCAGAAACCAAAGGGTTGGAGAATGAAAGCCAGATCGAACATAGAGCTGAATAATCAAATCACTTTCGACTTTGTTCCTTTTCGGGGACGAAAAGTTTTAAGTGGGGGAGATTGTAACAACCCGGAAAATCTGGGCCAGTTTGAAAATTTTATTTTGGCAATTTTAGCGAATTTTGATTATTTAAAATAGATTATTTTAAATAATATCGACGTGAAATCTATTTTGAATATAATTCGAACGTTTATATTATACACGTCGTCGTTAGAATATAAATAATTATATATAATTATAAATAGAATTGAAAATGGCGCGGTAGTTCGATAATTCGATTTCAAACTTCAATTGAATGTACCGGGTGCAAAATAATCCGGATTTTAGTGAAACCAAAAATAATGGAATCTAATAGTGAATATCTTTCCAACGAATCCGAAAAATTAAGATTTCATATCGGGAATCAAAAGATATGTCCAGTTGAAAATTCTGAATAGTCGCTAAGGAATTCAGGCCCTTAAAAATGGACATTTTGCAAACGACCTCGGATTTCGACGAAACCAGTTTTGTTGGGTCCGGGATGTGAAGTTATTGCTAGGTTTCAAATTTCATAATTTTTCGAATCAATATGTGAGCGTGGCAAAAGAAAACGCGTTTGACCAGTTTCAGTTGATTTTAATCGACTTGAAATTGGCCATTTTTCTAACGGTCTCTGAATTCGACGAAACTAGTTTTGTTAGGACCGTATCGTCAATACGAAGCTAGAAAATATTTTTTTTGGAATTTTTTAGTTAGTATGTGACCCCGGTAATTAGAAATGTGCGTTTAAAATAATATAGTGATTTAAATGTAAATTCAAAGGAAACATATCGAGACGATCGAATTGGCCTGCGATACATATCCCATTGTGTTCGGAATGGGGGTAAAACGCTATGGGCGGCAGGCGGTGGACCTCGTTTAGTGGTCATATGTGAAAGTCAACTCTTTAATAAATAAATAATAAATAAAAAAAAAAAAAAAAAAAAAAATATAATATCCCTTCCCTTAAAACCTAGGCCCCCCCCCCGTTCGTTTATCTCAGAAGGAAAAAAAAACAAAAAAGAAAAAGAAAACAAAAATCGCGATAACCCCCCCCGTCGCTCCAGCCACCACCGCGCCCAGCGCCCACCGCCGCCACCACTTGCGAGGCTCCGCCCTTCCCCCCTCTGCCTCCCTCTCTCTCCTCCGCCTCGCAGGAACCACGAATCCCCTCGACGAAGCCGATGGCCCCCCTCCGATCAGATGCCCTCTCGCCTCCGACCAGCATGGGTCCGCCGCCACCACCTGAGGACGCAGCCCACCCCCTCCTCTAATTACAGTAAGATCTTGATTTTGTTTATATATATAAAAAAAAAAAAAAAAAAAAAAAGAACTGATTTCTGTTTTTATTAAGATTTAAAAACTGTTTTTATTAAGATTTAAAAACTGTTTTTATTAAGTTTTGAAAACTGATTTTATTAAAATTTAAAAACTGATTTTATAAAAAGGAATAAAAACTGATTTTATAAAAAAAACTGAATTTGAAAAATGATTTTTAAAGTATTTAAAAACTGAATGTTATTTTGATTTAAAACTTATTTTTAAAAAAGTATAAACTGATTTATTTTTTTAAAGTATAAACTGATTTATTTTTTTAAAGTATAAACTGATTTATTTTTTTTAAAGTATAAACTGATTTATTTTTTTAAAGTATAAACTGATTTATTTTTGAAAGAGAAAAACTGATTTTATTTTGAACTTTAAAATAGGAAAAAGATTAATCTTTTAGTAGAAAAAGATTTGAAAGCAAAAGTAGAAATCATATTTTTTTATATGTTGAAAGCGAACGTGAAAACATGATTTTTGTCATATTAAAGAAGTGATTTTTATTATATAAACATCATGACAAAAATGAGATTTTTATTCATTTGAATAGCGATATAAAAATTCGATTTTTATATATTGAACTTTGAAATAAAAATATGATTTTTATATATTGAACTTTGAAATAAAAATTCGATTTTTATATATTGAACTTCGATATAAAAATTCGATTTTTATATATTGAACTTTGAACTAAAAATTCGATTTTTATATATTGAATAGCGAACTAAAAATTTGATTTTTATATATTGAATAACGAAGTAAAAATTCGATTTTTATATATGTAGTAGCTACGGACGACGAAGCTGGCGAAGATGCGAAAACAATGAAGACTTCTGCAAAAGAAGAGTCGAGATGGTTGGATAGCTAAATGTGAGAATTTCTCACCTTTCAATTTATATTTCTAGTTATATATATATACTAGGATGCAGACGGTGCTTAGTAGCACCCGACACAATCGTCCACAGACCATGGACTTGTTTGTTTGACTGTTTGGTGATTGATTGCGATATTGGTTTGAATGTGGTTTGTGGTGTGAAAAATCGAATCGATAAATTGGTTAGGATTAGACGTGCGCCGTTATAAGGCGAAGGGGTAAGGCTAGGTTAGATCCTTACTCCAAAGTTTGTGGTTTGCATAACGAATGGATTTGATTGATGTGTGAATGGCGTGGGCCTTCACTAGACCGGGGATAAGGCTAGGCCTTGTCCCGTTTCTAGTATCGTGCCGTTATGCCGCCGAAATTTTCTAAAATAAGTTAGAAAAATAAAAATAGCATTTTATTTAACGAATGAACTGAATAGAAATTCATATGTTAAAATAAAATGTGTTATCGTTAAAAATATAATTTTTAACGTGAATGTGAATAAATAAATATTCATTTACAAACCAGACGGTTTGTTTATGTACACCTATTTGAATGACGTTGATTGGGTCGATAAATTTTACACATCGCCTAACTGCACAAATAAAATATGTGTTTGATTGTTTGAAACCCCACACGGGTGTTAGGATGAAATTTGAAGTTCACTCATCCTGATTGATTAAATCTGTCGATCGATTGATTGACAAGCTGCTATAAGCGTTAAATGTCTATATTTGATGCTTATACAGTGTAGTGCACTTTGGTTGATGGTTGATTATTCATCGTTGTTGATATATCCATGTGTTGTAGAAAATCCATATAATTAACATTATATGGTAATTGATTGGGCCTCATTCCAGTTTCGAAGAAAAAAAAGAAATATTTGAAATAGAAATATTTGAAATAGAAATATTTGAAATAGAATATTTGAAAATAGAAATATGTGAAGCCGTGAGGATTAGATTGACGCCATTTTGACGTGAACGATATTTATATCGATTTTATTCATTTTAAAATGAATATTGAAAAGTGATTTCGAAATCAAATATTTTGAAATAAATTGAATTGAAAACGAATTCAAATTGAATTGAAAACGACTTCGAAATGAATTGAATTGAAAACGAATTCGAAATGAATTGAATTGAAAACGAATTCGAAATGAATTGAATTGAAAACGAATTCGAAATGAATTGAATTGAAAACAAATTCGAAATGAATTGAATTGAAAACGAATTCGAAAGGAATTGAATTGAAAGCGATTTCGAAATGAATTGAATTGAGAACGATTTCGAAATGAATTGAACTGAAAACGAATTCGAATTGAATTGAAAGCGAAGTGAAATAAATTCAAATTGAATTGAAATTTGAATTGAATAGAAATGGATTTTAAAACGAATTTATAAAGAAGAATTCAATTTTGATTTGAATTGAAATGGAAGTTGAAAATGTTTTTGAAACGAATTCAAAACTATTTATATAATTCGTTTTAAATAGAAATCGACGATATATATATTATATATATATTATATATAATATAATGGCCTGAATAGAACGCGCCACGCCGCGGCAGTTCGCGAATTTCGACCATTTATTTCAAACGGGCATTACGGGAGATCCGACCGTCGGATTCTCCTAAAACCGGAACCGTTGGGTTCGTATCGAAAAGAGCTTTCTAATGAATGTTAGAAATTTGAAATCTAACGGTTGGATTTGGAGATATGTCCAAATCAAATTCAAAAAAGGTCGCTGTAAGTGCAGTTCGATGGCCATTGATGGAAATCGACTGTACGGGCCTTGATAAAATTATTAAAAATAGCAATAATTTGTGTAAAATCATAAGAAATGATTTAGAAAGAATTGGGATGAAAAACTCCATACTTGAAAAGATAAAAATAAATTTTTATCGAAATGAACTAGTTTTGAACTAGAATTATAATCCTATTTATTTTTAAATAAATAAATTGAATTCGAAAAGGGTTTTAAAAATAACCAAAATTTCCAATGATTGCATTGGAGTGGATTTGAATCGAAATTGTCTTCGGAATATTTCGATGTTGGAATTCGTGATTATACAGGTGTTGTTATGGAAATTTGAAAGATATATATTGATATCGTTATTTCCAATACGACATTTGTTAGTCGTAGAATTCGATATTGAATATAAGCCGATATATTTTCTATTCAGAGCCTTGTATTGAATATCGAATGTGATTTGGGTTTGTCGTGAATGGTGTCTTCACTAACACTATTCTTGAACCCAGTTGAGAAAAGATTAAATCTTTTTATTTAGATTTAATGAAGTGTACCAATTAAATAATATTTAATTGGAATTGAATAGATATTGATTTTTGGGCTTATCGTGAACAGTGTTTTAAATAACACTTGTTCTTTAACCCGATAATTAATGAATGTGATTTTGGGTTTATCGTGAACCGTGTTTTAAATGACACTGATTCTTTAACCCAGTTAACGATTAAAACTGAGTGGAGTTTTAATGAATCTTTAATTAGATTGAAAAGATCGAAAATGGAGTATCACCAGTTTTGCTCCAGGCGATAGTTAAATCTTTAATTAGATTTGAACGTGAAATTTAGAAACTAACTGTCGGTTAGCCAAGCAGAATGGTTTTCTGGATATTGATCTGATGTTGGTTTCGGCCTTCGGGGTTAATATTTGGGGAATTATTCTCTTGATTAATTTATGGTTAGTGACTAATGAATTGGAATGAGGCGTATGTTGTGTTTGTGTAACACTTATTTAAAATATACGCGAGTTATTCGGAAAGACCGGGTTTATCCCATTCTGAATAACTGATACGACGATAAGTCGAAGATGAAGACGATGGTAGAAGACCGGAGGTCTTCACGTCGTTTGGGTGATAACTGATGATCTTGATTGGGCTGTACACCCAAGAAGATGGAAACAGTTAGTGATCGTCCAGACGTACTTGGAGATCGATGGATATGCGGGGTACTAGGTGCCTCCGGTTTCGTTCAGACCCAGAACGGACTTGTAAATGGACTGTGTGTCTGACATCGGATTTCATTCTGTGTGACTGATATCGGTTGCATAGGATGGTTTGCCTGTGTGGCATGCTAAGATGCAAATGATCAAGGCTTCTGTTGAAAAGCAAAGTCTTGTGGTGATGATCAAAGCACGGCCTTTGTGGCGTAGCTTTGTGTAACGTTTACCTCGCGTGTTTCACACCAGGTATGAACCAAAAACGGGAGACGGACCTCAGGGAGGACTTGCGTTTCTTTCTAGCTAGAAGTGGCGTCAGTGGTTTTACACGCCCTGACGAGTTTGACTTATGTGGTTGTTGCTGTTGCGAGGCGCCTCGGTTATATCGGTTTCGGCCGAATGCATTCTGGTCGGCTGACGGACCAGACTTACACCCCATAGGGTGGGGAGACGTATTGTTCAGGCATAATAATCCACTCCGTGTGGACCGGCCCTGACGATCCAAGGGGCAGTTGCGGCTGTTCCTGAGGGGCGGGCTAGAGCGTCTCGAATCGGTTGAGGACTATCTTTTGCCTCGGTTCATAGATGGAAATCCAATTTCCAAATACGTGACATTTGCGGTTTTATTTGTAAACCTATATATGGCGACATAGTGGCATGGGACGCTCATGCCGCCTATGATTGATACTTATGATTTGAAGTTGTTTTATGCACTATGCACTTATAATAGTATCAAACGACTTGTTTTAACCGTATCAAGCATTCTTTGGCTGTTATAAGGGAAAACCCTATCCCCCGGCTTGCGTTTGCATTGTGTGATAGGACCTGGGTCTTATAACAGCTTCATTTTTCTTTATTTAGCATTGCGCTGTTTGTTTCATGCACTGGTATTCTTGGGAGGAAACCCGTTCCGTGTTATACGGCGTGGTCCCTTGATTTACCTAACTTTAAGAATAAAGAATAATAACTGTTTTAGTTCTCACACCAGTCACATGACTGACCTGGAGTTTATTGTTTTAACCTAAACTCTGGGTGCCCTTATTTTCGACACGGGCAGCTAGTAGTTTTGGTTTTGCAGATTTATATTCACAGGATCCTGGTTTACAGCTGGAATGATATCCGGAAAGCTTTGTATCCGTATATCTCTTCTAGTTGTGTATTGTATTATTTTCCGCTGCTATGTATTTAAATGTAATTTAAATCTCTGATATTTCTGTGTAATATTTATTCGTACTCTGTATATTCTTGTAATCTGATGCATTGTTGTAATATACAATGAAATGTTCTTTTATATGCGTTCTGTTGTGGTTTGTTCTCGAACTATCCGACGCTTTCCTTTACGGGGAAGTTACGGGTCTTCACATTTAATCTTTAACGGGGTTAAAGAATCGGTGTCATTTAAAAACACTGTTCACGATAAACCCCAAGATCACATTCCATTAATTATTGGGTTAAAGAACAAGTGTTATTTAAAACACTGCTCACGATAAACCCAAAAATCAATTCGAATTCAATTCCAATTAAATATTATTTAATTGGTACACTTCATTAAATCTAAATAAAAAGATTTAATCTTTTCTCAATTGGGTTCAAGAACAGTGTTAATCAAGACACCATTCACGACAAACCCAAATCACATTTGATATTAAATACAAGGTTCTGAATAGAAAATATATCGGTTTATATTCAATATCAGATTCTACGACCAACAGATATCGTATTGGAAGTAACGATATATATATCTATATTTTTCAAATTTCCATAACAACATCTGTATAATCACGAAATCAAACATTGAAATATTCCGAAGACAATTTCGATTCAAATCCATTCCAATGCAATTATTGGAAGTTCTGGTTATTTTCAAAACCATTTCAAATCCAATTTATTTATTTTAAAAATAAATAAATTACTATTCTAGTTCAAAACTAGTTCATTTCGATAAAAATCTATTTTCATCTTTTCAAATATGGAGTTTTTCATCCCAATTCTTCACAAATCATTTCTTATGATTTTACACAAATTATTACTATTTTTAATAAATTTATCAAGGCCCGTACAGTCGATTTCCACCACTGGCCATCGAACTGCACTTACAGCGACCTTTTTCAAATTTGATTTGGACATAATTCCAAATCCAACCGTTAGATTTCAAATTTCTAATATTCATTAGAAAGCTCTTTTCGATACGAACCTAACGGTTCCGGTTTTAGGAGTATCCGACGGTCGAATCTCCCGTAATATCCGTTCGAAGTCAATGGTCGAAATTCGCGAACTGCCGTGGCGCGGCGCTTTCTATTCAGGCCATTATATTATATAAATAATATATATAATATATCCTTCGTCGATTTCCTTTTAAAATGTGCTTTATAAATCGTTTTAAATTCATTTTCAAAACGGTTTCAACTTCATATTCAATTTCAAATCAAAATTGAATTTTTCCTTTCAAATTCGGTTTAAATTCATTTCAAATTGATTCCAATTCAAATCGATTTTTAATTCCATTTCGATTCGTTTTCAATTAAATTTCGATTCGTATTCAATTCTATTAAATTTCAATTCGAATTCATTTCTATTCAAATTCAATTCGAATTCATTTCTATTCGAATTTCAAATCATTTCAGTGTATTTCGAATTTCAAATCAATTCTGTTTAGTTCGAATTTCAATTCACTTTAAATATAATTCGAATTTCAATTCATCTCAATCTAGTTCGAATTTCAAATCTATTCAATATTCATTGAAGAATGAATAAAATCAATATAAATATCGTTCACGTCAAAATGGCGTCAATCTAACCAACACGGCTTCATATGTTTCTATTTTCAAATATTCTATTTCAAATATTTCTATTTCAAATATTTTTATTTCAAATATTTCTATTCAAATATTTCTATTTCAAATATTTTTATTTCAAATATTTCTATTCAAATATTTCTATTTCAAATATTTTTATTTTAAATATTTCTTTTTCGAAACTGGAATGAGGCCCAATCAATTACCATATAATGTTAATTATATGGATTTTCTACAACACATGTATATATCAACAACGATGAATAATCAACCATCATCCAAAGTGCATTCTACACTGTATAAGCATCAAATATAAATATCCAATGCTTATAACAGTCTGTCAATCAATCAATCGACATACAACTAAACAATCGGGATTAGTGTACGTCAAATATCATCCCAATACCCGTGTGGGGTTTCAAACAATCAAACACAGATTTTATTTGTGCAGTTGGGCGATGTGTAAAATTTATCGTCCCAATCAATATCAGTCAAATGTGTGTATATAAACAAATCGTCCAATTTGTTTATAAATGTTTATTTTATATACACGTTAGAAATTATATTTTTAACTATAAAATATTTTCCACTATAAAATATTTCATTTCTTTTCACATCACATCACACAATCAACCACACATCAAAATCAAACAAACAGGCATACAAGCCGTCCATGGTCTGTGGACGACGGGTGTCGGGTGCTACTAAACACCGTCTGCATCCTAGTATATATTTCAACTAGAAATAAAATTAAAAAGTGAGAAATTCTCACCGAAGTGCTAATCCAATCCCACGACTCTTCTTTGCAGAAATCTTCGCCGTTCTCTCCTCTTGCCACTTTCTTTGCCCGTATTCTCTACATATGTAAAAATCACATTTTTACTTCGCTATTCAATATATAAAAATCGAATTTTTACTTCACTATTCAATATATAAAAATCGAATTTTTACTTCGCTATTCAATATATAAAAATCGAATTTTTACTTCGCTATTCAATATATAAAAATCGAACTTTTACTTCGCTTTTCAATATATAAAAATCGAATTTTTACTTCGCTATTTAATATATAAAAATCAAATTTTTACTTCGCTATTCAATATATAAAAATCCTATTTTTACTTCGTTACTATATAGATAAAAATTCCATTTTTACACGCTATCCTCTACATAAAATTTTTGCCTTTTCAAATATAAATATTTCGCCTTTTCTATTATAAAGATTTAATCTTTTCTATTTTAAAAATCTAATCTTTTTAATATTATCATATATATAAGAATCATATTTTCTTCTTTCAATTCATGTATATATAAAAAGAAATTCAATCTTTACACCTCGAAAGACCATCACTTTTATAGGCTTGCAAATCAGGTTTTACTTAAGGATTATAATCATAAAAAAACTGAAGTAAAATAAATAAGAAAAATAACATAAAGAACTCACTGTTTAAAGAAGGAGGGGGTGTTGGTGGTCGATACGTCGGTGGCAGGCTTGGGATGGCGCTACAGGGCTGCGTGGGGGTGCTGATGTCGGGGTGGGGTTCGGATGCGTCGGCCTTCGAACGAGAGGGGGGGTTCTGTCGCGACTCTGCATGGAAGGGGGGTGTCGCGTTGATCGCGGCAGAGGATGGGGGGGCGACGCTGGATGATCGGTGGTGGGTGGCGCTGGATGATCGGAGGCGCCAGGGTGGAGGGCGGCGGTTCTTCAGCGTTCTTTTTTTTTTCTCCTAATTCTGTAATGAATTCAATCGGAAAAGGGGGGGCCAGAGGGATTTAAGGTGGAGGAGAGAGATTTTTTTTAATTTATTAAATTTATAAAAAGTTGACTTTTTCATACGACCTCTAAACGAGGCCCATAGCCTATCGTCCACAGCTAATTACCCCCATTCCGAACACAATGGGATATGTATCGTAAGCTGATTCGACTGTTTCGATCAGTTTCCGTTAAAATCAACATTTAACTCTATATATTGAATTTGAACGCGCATTTCAATTTATTGGAGTCACATACAAACTCTATAAATCCCAAAAAAATATTTTCTAGCTTCGTATTGACGGTACGGTCCTAACAAAACTAGTTTCGTCGAATTCTGAGACCGTTTGAAAAATGGCCATTTTCCAGTCGATTAAAATCAACTGAAACTGGTAAAACGCGTTTTCTTTTTCCACGCTCGCATATTGATTCGAAAAATTATGAAATTTGAAACCTAGCAATAACTTTACATCACGGATCCAACAAAAGTGGTTTCGTCAAAATCTGAGGTCGTTTGCAAAATCTTCATTTTTAAGGGCCTGAATTCCACAGCGACTATTCAGAATTTTCAACTGGACATATCTTTTGATTCCCGCTATGAAATTTCAATCTTTCAGATTCGTTGGAAAGATATTATCAATTAGATCCCATTATTTTTGGTTTCACTAAATTCCGGTTTACTTTGCACCCGGTACATTCAATTGAAGTTTGAAATCGAATTATCGAACTACCGCGCCATTTTCAATTCCTTTTATAAATATAAATAAATATTTATATTCTATTGACGATCTATATAACTATATAGGATTGAATTTTATTCAAAGTAAATTTCTCGTCGTTTTTATTTAAAATAATTCATTTTAAATAATCATAATTCGCTAAAATTTCCAAAATAAAAATTTTAAACTGGCCCAGATTTTCAGGTTGTTACATTAAATCGAATTCCATTCAGTTCCAGTATATTAAACTGAAAAACTTTACTTTGGAAAATTTCCTTTTAAATCTTAATAAAAGACTTGTAACTTCCAAATTATATTTTCACTCATAATTGGGTTAAAGAACAAATGTCATTTAAAAACACAGTACACGATAAACCCAATTCACATTTCATTTCATTCTAATTTCTGAATATAATTGGAAACTCTAATAATCTTAATTAAAAGATTTATTCTTTTCTCAACTGGGTTTTAGAACAGTGTTATTGAAGACACCATTCACGACAAACCCAAGAATACAATTTATTTATTTAATTCCAAGTAAATATTAATTTATTGGAAAACTTCATTAAATCTTAATTGAAAGATTTATTCTAGTTAATAACTAGTTCATATCGATAAAAATATATTTTTATCTTTTCAAATACAGATTTTTTCATTCAAAATATCTCCAAACCATTTATTATAATTTTACACAATTTATTAATATTTTTAAAAATTTTATTAAGGCATGTACAGTAGGTTTGCAATAACGGCCACCGAACTGCACTTACAACGACCTTTATTCAAATTTGATTTGGACATAATTCCAAATCCAACTATTAGATTTCAAAACTCTTATATTCATTGGAATGCTCTTTTTGATACGAACCCAATAGTTCCAGTTTTAGGAGAATCCGATGGCCGGATCTCCCGTTACATCAATTTGAATTTAATGGTCGAAATTTGCGAACGGTCGCTGCGCGACGCATTTTATTCAGGCCATTATATAAATATATAATATATTATATATATTTTGTCGGTTTTCCTTTTAAAACTTATTTTATAAAATATTTATAAATTCATTTTAAAATGATTTTAACTTCATTTTTCAATTTGAAATAAAAACTGAATATTCTATATCTTTATCATATTATCATATTAATAATTTCAAAACATTAGATTTATAAATTACTTCTTTCAATGTTCATTATAAAGTAAATCAAATCGATCGATAAACCCGTTCAGGTTAAAATAACGTTTGCTATTTAATTTGGCTTCACATTTTTATATTATTATATTCGTCTAAAAAGGGACATAGAAATCATAATTTTATTTTACACTGAATATTATTTTAAAATATTCATAATTTTAAAATATTCTTTATTTCAAAAGTTTCTTTATTTTAAATATATTTTATATTAAAAATCTTCTGAATCGGAGTGCGACTAAATCAATTACCATATAAATTCAGTTATATGGATTTCATACATCGCATGTATATAACAATAATGAGAAATAATCAATAAACAATCCATTCACATCCAGATTGAAATTTATACCTGTGTGAGCAGTACAATAAATAAATAAATAATTCTCATCACAGATTATCAATCCATTGATTGATATATAACTAAACATCGGGACTAGTGTATGACAAATATCATCTCAATACCCGTGTGGGGTTTTCAACCAACAACAATTTACATACATAAATCATTGATTAATAAATTTAACCAATTTTAATTCAGTTTGAATTATTTTCTAATATCGCTAACATAATAGTGATAATGTTTTACCAATGTACATTTTTCTACTTCTCTAACATGTTAATGTTGATATAAAACAAATGAACATTTCTACTTTTATAACATATAAACGTTAATATTAAACAATGCATATTTTAATTATTCCTACTTACATTAAAAATGTAATTTTTAATATAAAAACTGTAGCGACCCGCAAATCCGTGCTATCGGAGTTGACTAAATACAACACACGTCCAACCCAAATAACACAGAAATACGACTCATTATTAGAAAGAAGTTAGAGGATGAGAAATAGAAAGAAAGAAATATTAGAATAGAAGAAAACGAAGATCACAACTCACAGCGGAACGAATAAAATATATTATATAACATAAGCTTCGAAATACAAATCTGTTTTGTACATATACACATACCATCATCAGAGTACACATAACATTTAATTCAGCGGAAGTAACTCTAAATAACTAACGTTGAAGCCTCCTGCTTCAAGCTCTTCCAAGTGTATCTGTAAAAGCCTGAAACACTTGACTGCCCGTACAAATTTGGGCACCCAAGAGTTTAGGGAAAACAAAACAAAATAAACTCTGGGTCAGTCATGGGACTGGTGTGAGTAAACTCCAACCACTTGTTTAACTTTCAAAACTCTTTTCGAAAGAAAAGATAATAGTAAGACCAGCCCACACATAAACATGGACGGTTTTTACCTTACTATAACCCAAAACACTTTGATATCAAATCCAATGATATTATAATAATGTCTACATCAAATAAATAACCAAATAGCAGAACGCTTGCATCTCACGCTCCACATATATAGTATAAAATCAAAAACCGCATGGCGCTTATTGGAGATTGGATTTCCAACATTGACAAGGTATGGGACCACCTTCCGATGATGTATCTCTAGAGGCAAATACACCTGGGTTCAACAAGAACATCTTGCAACCCGGCCCACACATGACCGACCACTCATTTCGCTTGAGTGTATCGAATGTATATCACCAACGGTTGGACTCAAACCACCGTTTCCCGAATGGGCAGAATCGATAGATTTAGAAACAAAAGGAATTTCTCTAGATAGGTGATTATACACCCTAATGGGTGCGACCCACATAGCCATGCTGCCTGCCCGATTTTTGTCCTTTTCCGGTTGTTGAGGCCTGAGGCTACGCATACTTACCATCCATTGATAGCACAATCACTTTGAATGCCACATCGTCAGATCCGTTGATCACTAGTTGAGTTTGCACAAATATTCTGGATATTATGCTAAGGGATAAATCCGTTGCCACCATATACATTCATACAGACCAACCCATTTGATCATTGGAAATACTTTGTCAGACATTCGTCCATTTACGTTCGTTCTGGGATTGAACGAAACCGAAGGCACTATTTCTAAAAATAGAAAAGCCCTTGCACTTCACTCCGTCTTCAATATATTCAGCATACTTGGTTCGCAACGCTTATGCCGATACGGAGTGGTTCTTCGGATAATAATCCAACCGGTCTCTCCATATTGACAACGATGGTCAAAACTTCGATAGTCTATGATTTAACTATCGAATAAAAACAAGTGTTCAATCAACAGATCAACAAATCACTGGGCCCTTTAATTAATATTTCATTAATTAAATCACTTCTCCATTCTCTTATCCATATTTGTTAACCAAATATTCCAATAATCATCTCCGCCTCTTATGTCATTTGGAAAACGTTTCCAAATGTTAACTTCTTTTATTTCTATATATTAGAAATATCTCTATTTGCAATTGAAACAATTTCAATCACTTATCTCTATCCCTTTTTGTTTGCAACATTCGATTTTATTATTCACTTTACTATCGAATTCAATACGTCGCTACAATGATTTCAAATTTATCAAAATATCTTAAAAATATTCTAACTCCTTAAATTTCCGGAAAATTTCGCCATAACCTCCCCTGTATCGGGAGCATCGGGAAATTTCAAATAGCTTCCCGGTATCTTCCTTAATCAAAAAGAAAAAGGAAAAGCCAAGCGGCTTGCCGATACGGCGCATAAATCTCATATATGAATTAAACATGTACCTTTTTGTCGGGCACACAAATTAAAATCTTCATCACTTTATCCCATACCTGTCTCCTGTGTGTTTATACCTGTCCAATTTATTTCAACCCCATACACTCGTTTTGACTCCACTCGTTGAATTAACTCGTTATCTATCTCTTTGCCTATTTCGCTTGTATATTTGAATATAACATGTTTCAAATATAATTCCACTTACTTATCAATCAATTGAATTCAAATTTCAATTTAAGTTCTATATTCGATTTCGAATATATAATTACAATCCCAAATTCCACTTTTCAAAGTTCGACTTTAGTTCAAACTCAATTAACTAATTCTCCTTTGATTTAGTTAGTTCTATTCAAAAATCAAAATAGGATTACTGTTTCAAAAATCATCTTCTTTACTTCACTTGAGTTCACATTTATTTTCTAACTCAAGTCCAGATTTTTAAATGGCAATCCGGATTTTTATTTGCTTAAAAATCCCAATATTTATATAAAAATCCATTATGGTTTATAATGGTTTATGGCGCTGCTTTTCTAAAAAATTGAATTTGACATAACTCAAAATCTATACGACGAAATTTATATTTTTCTCTTTCATTAGAAAACTATTATCAAACTGGTCCTGACGTTTCTTGTTTCAAAGAATTTCGACTTCAATTGCACTCGGTATATTCAATTGAAGTTCGAATCGCCAATTTACGAACTGCAGCGCTGTGGCGAGTTCGTTTTAATTATATTTATATATATAAACTTTTAAACTTCATTAAATGAATTCAACTCCATTTAACCCTATTTGAATTTCTTGATTCAAATTCAAATCTCACTTTGAATTCCATATTCAAATTTCAATCCCTTTTAAATTCTATCATTCAAATTCTATTTAAATCCTCTTATTTGAATTCTATTTCAAATCTAGTTTCAAAACTTCATTTGAATTCTATATTCAAAACTATTTTCAAAACTTCATTTGAATTCTATATTCAAAACTATTTTCAAAACTTCATTTGAATTCTATATTCAAAACTATTTTCAAAACTTCATTTGAATTCTATATATTCAAATTCATTAACACCATTTGAATTTCTAATATTCAAATTCATTTGAATTCCCTTGAATTCAAATCCCATTTCAAAACCCTTATTTGAAATCCTATTTGAAATTCCATTTCCCATTCTACTTTGGAATTCTATTTTCAAAGTTTATTTCAAATTCTATTTTGAAATCTCATATTCAAATTTCTACTTGAATTTCTGTATTCAATTTCATGTTCAAATTCAATACTCGAATTTCTATTTCAAATCTCATATTTAAATTCCATTCAAATCTTCATTCAAATTTCACATTTGAATTCTTCCTTGAAATACTATATTTCAAATTCTATTCAATTCTTCTTTGACACTCTATATTTCAAATCCTATTTTGAAATTCTACATTCAAATCTCTATTTGAATTTCTTTATTCGAATTCCCTTGAATTTAAATCTTATTTTAATTTCTTGAATTCAAATTCTATTTTTCCATTCCAATTTCGTCTATTCAAATTCTATTTGAACTTCTATTTGAATTTCTAATATTCAATCTCCTCTTAAAATTCAAATATTTAAACCCCCTTTAAAATTCAAATGTTATACTCAAATTTCATTTGAGTTATATATTTAAAAATTTCATTTCACATCCTGTTTTGAAATTTCATTTCAAATTCCAATTCCACGCTTGTATTTCTATTTCTGAATTATCAAATGATAATTCTTTCCACTTCATCTATAATTTTGTTATAAAAGAACTATTTCTTAACTTCGTTTAAAAAGAAACTACTTGTTTTATTTTTAAAACAAGTTTATATTTTTATTTCCATTTAAATTCAAATTCTATTTAAAAATAGAATTTCCCCTTTCAAATCTCAAATATCCTTTTAATTGGTCCAGTGATATTTAAACACACAAAGCAACGACTTTTTTATTTTTCTAACACATCATATATAAATATATATGCAAACAAATAAACAAACAGATAATATATTTTTGAGGAATCCAGTTGGATTCCTCCAACCTGTTTTTCCTGCATCCACAGATGTTAGCACATAAATAATACCCATTCTGCTTCGTGGCAGAATATCGCGGTATAGAAGGTCATCCACTAATCATAGCGTGGGGCGTATAGGGTAATCATCCGCTATGAAACTGCGGGCATCCGCTAATGAGACTTCGGGAATCCAACCAACCAATCAACCCAATATATATATATAATAGCCTAAATAACTAATATATATAAAACAACCAGAAAATATTCACACAAGCAACAGACAATTATTTTTAATGAAATAAAAATAATTCTAAAGGTGAGTGAGATTTACTCACCTGATTTATTTGTCGGATATCCTGTCACAGCTTCGAATCTATTCGAATAAATCTTTTTGGTACCTACGATTATATATTTTAATTTATCAACTAAACTTTTTTTTCTTTTTAACTTAAGCAACTTAATTTCCATAATTTGTATATATTTAAATCAACTATTCACTAAATAAATAAAATTTTCTACATATTTAAAAATTCCGAATCAACGCATACCTTACTGCTATTCTAGCCATGAAGCTACTCGAAAATCATTGAACGATTTTGCTGAGAAAACCCCTAAATTGCTGACCTTTTCCCTTTGGCATTACATCGAACACTTTGCCTTCACTCACCAATACTTTGTTGTCATCTACAATCAACAGCCCAGCTGTCGTCACACCACCAAAACATCCTCGCGTCCACTGTCGAACACCACATCGCACCATCCTTGTATTCAGATGTCGACTTCATCTCCTTCACAAAGTCGCAGTCCCCACGTCAGATCGAACTACAGCACCGAACCCTAGACGCGCTTCGTAATCTACTGCCATTCCCGACGATCACCATCGCGAGTCCAAATCACCTGAACCCTAACCTCGAATCCCTCATCGCACCCTTTAAGATGGTCAGAAGCATCCACCGAACCACATCCCGTGACCCACATCGCCCTCGACTTCACTGTCGTTTTTAACAACGGCGCCCTCCCCACATCATCAATCAACATTGCACTCCGTCCCTCACTTTTCCCCTAATCGCGAGCGTCTCCGATGTTGATCTCCAGGGAGATATCGCGATTCCATTTCCCCCTTTTTTTTTTTCGGTGATTCGATTTTTGAAAGATTGAGGAGGAACGAAAGGGAATTAGATTAGAAATGCTTTGTGGTTTTTGGGAATGTGAAATTAGGAAGGCTTCGATGGATTTATATTGTGTGAACGAGAGACAAGCAGTACGTTGCCATTACTTCCTGTTTTACTCTGCGGTGAACAAAGGGACAGAATTTTGTGCTCGAGGAAAAATATAAGCAACGCCATTAATCAGTGTTTTGTTATTGCTGGGAAGAAAAGGAGCAAATGTCTGCTTGAAGACAACTTGGTCTGCGATGTACAAATTTTAGGTCGGCCTGTTTCCATAAGTACATACATTAAATAAATTGATTTGATTTTTAATTAATATATTTTACCAAAATATCTCATGGTCCCTTATTCTAAAAATCCTGAACCGTTATTTAGTCGCAACGACCGACGTTTCCAAGCTTATACAATAATTTGAACTTAACAGAATCGATTTGCATTGGGAATTCAATTATTATTATTACGATAATTAAATATAATCGATATTAAATCATATATCGATAATTAAATTGACAAATCCAATATAAAATTCATTTATATTATGAATTCAATATTTTAAAACCATACTAAATATTTAAAATAAACTGTTCAAAAATCTGGGTCGTTACATTCTTCCCCCCTTAAAATAATTTCGTCCTCGAAATTGCTAAGGTAGGAAAAAGGGTACAAATCCATTCCTTTTCAACATCTCACTTATGTTGAAACTCAACTCCTCATATTTCTATGACTTTATTTTCAACCAAAACTTTTGGTTTCCATTCATATACATTCTAATTCATATTCATTTCCATTTATTTTTCAAATTGATTCTAGTCAATTTATTCACCTCGAACCATTTAACTTGCTTCAGTTAAATTTTAATTCCAGAATCCAAATCCCTGGGTTTTTCTTTTCAAATTCTTTTGAAATCCCATAAATATATACATATATTTATTTTCATCTCAATTCAAAATATTTAAATTTTCAATCTACTTGTTTTCTTTCAAAACAAATTTCCATCAAAAACTTTTCTAAGGTAGCAATCCATCACTTAGAAACTCGGAAATGAACACCGATGATGTTGCAATCATCATCAGAATTATTTCCCAGCCACTGAAGTGAGTTCAGTGCCTTATTATTTCAAAATCCATGATTTTCTTTCAAATCCTTTTAAAACAAAGCTATATTACTTTAATATACTTTGAAAAATATTTTTTCAACTTCCCAGGATTTTGAATTCTTATTCTGGTTTGAATTTAATTCTAATTCATCTCATTTGTATATTTAATTCCTATACAAATTTTATTTTGGTTATAATTAACCATTTCAATCTCATTTGATTATAAAATCAACATCCAACACATCCAATAATTTCAGAAAATTATTAGTTATATATCAAAATAGAATTTTGGGTAAAATTATTTCATTCACCCACTTTAAAACAATATTGTGTTCAATTTCTCTGTTCGAGTGTTTAGAAATCCCTATCGACTTCGTGGCGTCCCACGATTCGACCAGAATTCATAAACCACTCACAGACTAGCCAACACAATATAAAACAACTTTTATATCAATAACAAATACGCGCTCTCGTATTATACACTCAACTCATTCTAGGGCACTGCTGACCCTATCTCTAATGAGTACATACCACACAAGCCTAGGTGTTCGTTCAACCTAAGCTCTGATACCAACTGTAGCGACCCGCAAATCCGTGCTATCGGAGTTGACTAAATACAACACACGTCCAACCCAAATAACACAGAAATACGACTCATTATTAGAAAGAAGTTAGAGGATGAGAAATAGAAAGAAAGAAATATTAGAATAGAAGAAAACGAAGATCACAACTCACAGCGGAACGAATAAAATATATTATATAACATAAGCTTCGAAATACAAATCTGTTTTGTACATATACACATACCATCATCAGAGTACACATAACATTTAATTCAGCGGAAGTAACTCTAAATAACTAACGTTGAAGCCTCCTGCTTCAAGCTCCTCCAAGTGTATCTGTAAAAGCCTGAAACACTTGACTGCCCGTACAAATTTGGGCACCCAAGAGTTTAGGGAAAACAAAACAAAATAAACTCTGGGTCAGTCATGGGACTGGTGTGAGTAAACTCCAACCACTTGTTTAACTTTCAAAACTCTTTTCGAAAGAAAAGATAATAGTAAGACCAGCCCACACATAAACATGGACGGTTTTTACCTTACTATAACCCAAAACACTTTGATATCAAATCCAATGATATTATAATAATGTCTACATCAAATAAATAACCAAATAGCAGAACGCTTGCATCTCACGCTCCACATATATAGTATAAAATTAAAAACCGCATGGCGCTTATTGGAGATTGGATTTCCAACATTGACAAGGTATGGGACCACCTTCCGATGATGTATCTCTAGAGGCAAATACACCTGGGTTCAACAAGAACATCTTGCAACCCGGCCCACACATGACCGACCACTCATTTCGCTTGAGTGTATCGAATGTATATCACCAACGGTTGGACTCAAACCACCGTTTCCCGAATGGGCAGAATCGATAGATTTAGAAACAAAAGGAATTTCTCTAGATAGGTGATTATACACCCTAATGGGTGCGACCCACATAGCCATGCTGCCTGCCCGATTTTTGTCCTTTTCCGGTTGTTGAGGCCTGAGGCTACGCATACTTACCATCCATTGATAGCACAATCACTTTGAATGCCACATCGTCAGATCCGTTGATCACTAGTTGAGTTTGCACAAATATTCTGGATATTATGCTAAGGGATAAATCCGTTGCCACCATATACATTCATACAGACCAACCCATTTGATCATTGGAAATACTTTGTCAGACATTCGTCCATTTACGTTCGTTCTGGGATTGAACGAAACCGAAGGCACTATTTCTAAAAATAGAAAAGCCCTTGCACTTCACTCCGTCTTCAATATATTCAGCATACTTGGTTCGCAACGCTTATGCCGATACGGAGTGGTTCTTCGGATAATAATCCAACCGGTCTCTCCATATTGACAACGATGGTCAAAACTTCGATAGTCTGTGATTTAACTATCGAATAAAAACAAGTGTTCAATCAACAGATCAACAAATCACTGGGCCCTTTAATTAATATTTCATTAATTAAATCACTTCTCCATTCTCTTATCCATATTTGTTAACCAAATATTCCAATAATCATCTCCGCCTCTTATGTCATTTGGAAAACGTTTCCAAATGTTAACTTCTTTTATTTCTATATATTAGAAATATCTCTATTTGCAATTGAAACAATTTCAATCACTTATCTCTATCCCTTTTTGTTTGCAACATTCGATTTTATTATTCACTTTACTATCGAATTCAATACGTCGCTACAATGATTTCAAATTTATCAAAATATCTTAAAAATATTCTAACTCCTTAAATTTCCGGAAAATTTCGCCATAACCTCCCCTGTATCGGGAGCATCGGGAAATTTCAAATAGCTTCCCGGTATCTTCCTTAATCAAAAAGAAAAAGGAAAAGCCAAGCGGCTTGCCGATACGGCGCATAAATCTCATATATGAATTAAACATGTACCTTTTTGTCGGGCACACAAATTAAAATCTTCATCACTTTATCCCATACCTGTCTCCTGTGTGTTTATACCTGTCCAATTTATTTCAACCCCATACACTCGTTTTGACTCCACTCGTTGAATTAACTCGTTATCTATCTCTTTGCCTATTTCGCTTGTATATTTGAATATAACATGTTTCAAATATAATTCCACTTACTTATCAATCAATTGAATTCAAATTTCAATTTAAGTTCTATATTCGATTTCGAATATATAATTACAACCCCAAATTCCACTTTTCAAAGTTCGACTTTAGTTCAAACTCAATTAACTAATTCTCCTTTGATTTAGTTAGTTCTATTCAAAAATCAAAATAGGATTACTGTTTCAAAAATCATCTTCTTTACTTCACTTGAGTTCACATTTATTTTCTAACTCAAGTCCAGATTTTTAAATGGCAATCCGGATTTTTATTTGCTTAAAAATCCCAATATTTATATAAAAATCCATTATGGTTTATAATGGTTTATGGCGCTGCTTTTCTAAAAAATTGAATTTGACATAACTCAAAATCTATACGACGAAATTTATATTTTTCTCTTTCATTAGAAAACTATTATCAAACTGGTCCTGACGTTTCTTGTTTCAAAGAATTTCGACTTCAATTGCACTCGGTATATTCAATTGAAGTTCGAATCGCCAATTTACGAACTGCAGCGCTGTGGCGAGTTCGTTTTAATTATATTTATATATATAAACTTTTAAACTTCATTAAATGAATTCAACTCCATTTAACCCTATTTGAATTTCTTGATTCAAATTCAAATCTCACTTTGAATTCCATATTCAAATTTCAATCCCTTTTAAATTCTATCATTCAAATTCTATTTAAATCCTCTTATTTGAATTCTATTTCAAATCTAGTTTCAAAACTTCATTTGAATTCTATATTCAAAACTATTTTCAAAACTTCATTTGAATTCTATATTCAAAACTATTTTCAAAACTTCATTTGAATTCTATATTCAAAACTATTTTCAAAACTTCATTTGAATTCTATATATTCAAATTCATTAACACCATTTGAATTTCTAATATTCAAATTCATTTGAATTCCCTTGAATTCAAATCCCATTTCAAAACCCTTATTTGAAATCCTATTTGAAATCCTATTTGAAATTCCATTTCCCATTCTACTTTGGAATTCTATTTTCAAAGTTTATTTCAAATTCTATTTTGAAATCTCATATTCAAATTTCTACTTGAATTTCTGTATTCAATTTCATGTTCAAATTCAATACTCGAATTTCTATTTCAAATCTCATATTTAAATTCCATTCAAATCTTCATTCAAATTTCACATTTGAATTCTTCCTTGAAATACTATATTTCAAATTCTATTCAATTCTTCTTTGACACTCTATATTTCAAATCCTATTTTGAAATTCTACATTCAAATCTCTATTTGAATTTCTTTATTCGAATTCCCTTGAATTTAAATCTTATTTTAATTTCTTGAATTCAAATTCTATTTTTCCATTCCAATTTCGTCTATTCAAATTCTATTTGAACTTCTATTTGAATTTCTAATATTCAATCTCCTCTTAAAATTCAAATATTTAAACCCCCTTTAAAATTCAAATGTTATACTCAAATTTCATTTGAGTTATATATTTAAAAATTTCATTTCACATCCTGTTTTGAAATTTCATTTCAAATTCCAATTCCACGCTTGTATTTCTATTTCTGAATTATCAAATGATAATTCTTTCCACTTCATCTATAATTTTGTTATAAAAGAACTATTTCTTAACTTCGTTTAAAAAGAAACTACTTGTTTTATTTTTAAAACAAGTTTATATTTTTATTTCCATTTAAATTCAAATTCTATTTAAAAATAGAATTTCCCCTTTCAAATCTCAAATATCCTTTTAATTGGTCCAGTGATATTTAAACACACAAAGCAACGACTTTTTTATTTTTCTAACACATCATATATAAATATATATGCAAACAAATAAACAAACAGATAATATATTTTTGAGGAATCCAGTTGGATTCCTCCAACCTGTTTTTCCTGCATCCACAGATGTTAGCACATAAATAATACCCATTCTGCTTCGTGGCAGAATATCGCGGTATAGAAGGTCATCCACTAATCATAGCGTGGGGCGTATAGGGTAATCATCCGCTATGAAACTGCGGGCATCCGCTAATGAGACTGCGGGAATCCAACCAACCAATCAACCCAATATATATATAATAGCCTAAATAACTAATATATATAAAACAACCAGAAAATATTCACACAAGCAACAGACAATTATTTTTAATGAAATAAAAATAATTCTAAAGGTGAGTGAGATTTACTCACCTGATTTATTTGTCGGATATCCTGTCACAGCTTCGAATCTATTCGAATAAATCTTTTTGGTACCTACGATTATATATTTTAATTTATCAACTAAACTTTTTTTTCTTTTTAACTTAAGCAAATTAATTTCCATAATTTGTATATATTTAAATCAACTATTCACTAAATAAATAAATTTTTCTACATATTTAAAAATTCCGAATCAACGCATACCTTACTGCTATTCTAGCCATGAAGCTACTCGAAAATCATTGAACGATTTTGCTGAGAAAACCCCTAAATTGCTGACCTTTTCCCTTTGGCATTACATCGAACACTTTGCCTTCACTCACCAATACTTTGTTGTCATCTACAATCAACAGCCCAGCTGTCGTCACACCACCAAAACATCCTCGCGTCCACTGTCGAACACCACATCGCACCATCCTTGTATTCAGATGTCGACTTCATCTCCTTCACAAAGTCGCAGTCCCCACGTCAGATCGAACTACAGCACCGAACCCTAGACGCGCTTCGTAATCTACTGCCATTCCCGACGATCACCATCGCGAGTCCAAATCACCTGAACCCTAACCTCGAATCCCTCATCGCACCCTTTAAGATGGTCAGAAGCATCCACCGAACCACATCCCGTGACCCACATCGCCCTCGACTTCACTGTCGTTTTTAACAACGGCGCCCTCCCCACATCATCAATCAACATTGCACTCCGTCCCTCACTTTTCCCCTAATCGCGAGCGTCTCCGATGTTGATCTCCAGGGAGATATCGCGATTCCATTTCCCCTTTTTTTTTTTTTCGGTGATTCGATTTTTGAAAGATTGAGGAGGAACGAAAGGGAATTAGATTAGAAATGCTTTGTGGTTTTTGGGAATGTGAAATTAGGAAGGCTTCGATGGATTTATATTGTGTGAACGAGAGACAAGCAGTACGTTGCCATTACTTCCTGTTTTACTCTGCGGTGAACAAAGGGACAGAAGTTTGTGCTCGAGGAAAAATATAAGCAACGCCATTAATCAGTGTTTTGTTATTGCTGGGAAGAAAAGGAGCAAATGTCTGCTTGAAGACAACTTGGTCTGCGATGTACAAATTTTAGGTCGGCCTGTTTCCATAAGTACATACATTAAATAAATTGATTTGATTTTTAATTAATATATTTTACCAAAATATCTCATGGTCCCTTATTCTAAAAATCCTGAACCGTTATTTAGTCGCAACGACCAACGTTTCCAAGCTTATACAATAATTTGAACTTAACAGAATCGATTTGCATTGGGAATTCAATTATTATTATTACGATAATTAAATATAATCGATATTAAATCATATATCGATAATTAAATTGACAAATCCAATATAAAATTCATTTATATTATGAATTCAATATTTTAAAACCATACTAAATATTTAAAATAAACTGTTCAAAAATCTGGGTCGTTACAAAAACATTTTTATCGAACAATGATCTTTTTATTGAACCTTTTATGCATTAAAAATGAGCTTTTGAATGTAAACATATTATAATCAAATTATAATCTTTTTATATAATCATCTCTACATTAAAAATGTACTTTGCTATGTTAACACATTTTTACCAAAGTTTAATCTTTTTAATCAATCCTTTATTACATTAAAGATGTAATTTTAATGTTAACATAATATATTAAACAATGAAACTTTTTCTAATGATTTATTTACATTAAAAATGTAAATTTCAATGTCAAAACATTTTTTTTATTACACAATGAATTTTCATATGATTCATTAACATTAAAAATGTAAATTTTAATGTAAAAACATCTTTCAAGCAATGAACCTTTTTCTAATGATTCATTTTTACATTACAATGTAAATTTTAATGTGAAAATAAATTTTCAAACAACGAATCTTTTAATATGACTCATTCATACATTAAAGTGTAAATTTTAATGTAAACAAAATTTTATTAACTTGAATCCTTTAAAACAAATGTTCATTTTTCATATTTTCTCATATACAAATAAAAATGTAAACTTTTTATTGTTAAACATTTTTATATTTCAACCAATGATCATTTTACATAAATCATGCTTTACATTAAAAATGTAAATTTTAATGTTTCAACGTTATTATCCATACAATGAATATATTATATATTTTATCTTTACATTAAAAATGTGAATTTTGAAGTTTCAACATTTTTACCTCTAACATAAATGACATATTTATCTAAAATGATATTTTTATCTAACATGACATTTATCTAAAATGACATTTTTATCTAAAATGACAATTTTATCCAACATGACATTTATCTAAAATGAAATTTTTATAACAAAATGTTATTTTTAATATAACATGACAATTTATCTAAAATGATAATTTTATAACAAAAAAGTTATTTTTAATCTAATATAACATTTCTAACAAAAATGTTATTTTTATTCTAATGTAACATCTCTAACAAAATATGTCATTTTTATTCTAATGTAACATTTCTAACAAAATTGATATTTTTAATCTAATGTAACATGATTCTAACTAATTGACATATTTTATTTACATAACATGATTCTAAACAAATTGATATTTTTATCTAATGTAACTTTTTGAACTAAAACGACATATTTATTATAATGTAGCCTTTCTAGCAAAAGTGACATTTTTATTCTAATATAACATTATTTTAAAAAAAATGACATATTTGTTCTAATAAGACATTTCTGACAAAATGACATGTTTATTATAATATAACATTTCTAATAAAAATGACACGTTTCATCCTAATATAACATTTCAAATAAAAATGACATGTTTCATTTTAATATAGCATTTCTAACAAAAATGAAATGTTTTATCTAATATAACATTTTCTAGTAAAAATGACATGTTTCATCTAATATAACATTTCTAATAAAAATGACAATTTTATCTAATATAGCATTTCAAATAAAAATGACAATTTTATCTAATATAACATTTCTAATAAAAATGACAATTTTATCTAACATACCATTTTATAACAAAATGGTATTTTTATTCTAATGCAACATTTTATAACAAAAATGTTATTTTTTTCTCATGCAACATTTTATATATTCTCATACATACATATATATATATACAATAAAAATAATGGTTTTTATTGTATGCACAATTTTGACGAACATGAATGTCCTATATATATATATTAAAAATAAAAATATGGTTTTTATTGTATACACAAATTTTGACAATCATGAATACACACAATTCAATTCAAATGTTCATCGGAATCACAAACAAACAATTTCAATTTTATACAACACAAACATGAATCTTATATAGTATAAATATAAATTTCACCTCACTATTAATAATTAAATTTATTTAAAAATAGAGATCTCACATTGATTTTTTTCTGAATTTCCAACGTGCTCGGTTTCATCTCTAGATAGTTCCAGGTTGTAGATCTCGTTTATGCGATTCCTACGGATCCGAAATCGTTCGATTCCTTGTCCGTTTGAACAAATTATGGCTGTTTAAACATTTAAATAATTAAACACATAATTAAGTTAGTTAATTAATTAGCTAAATTGATAATCCCCTTTGACCTTTCTCTCCCCTTCGTTTCTGTAATACCCACCAGGAAAACCCAAATTGCTCAAAAACAAATCGGCTACCGCACTCCTCCACGCCAACGCCGGACGCCGATCATCCACCTCACGCCGTCGGCCTACATGCCGTCGTCCTCTCTTGGCCTCCTCGACCAACTCGATCACCCCAGGAGCCGAAAAAACTAGTTCAAACTTGACATGTTTAGGCCCTAAATTCTCTCAGCTAGTTGCATAATATATGATCATAACTGATCAGGACATAGAGCTCGAAGTGCTCTTTGATATTGCATAAGAAAGTCTCTAGAATCGGTTGATAGATTTTACGAAAAAGGAGGAAGAGAGATTGACGATGTTGGCCATTGATTTTCTGTTTGCGGCGGCCATAGTATACGTATAGAAGAATTAGGGTTCTGTATCCCTACCGTATTTATACAGTGTATTATATTATTTAATTATTCCTTTAATTCAGATAATTCTTGTTTAATGCCACGTACTCCAATTCGTACCCAAAGACTGTTGCCCCTAGCTAAGTACCCGTATTCCAGACACAATGGAATATGTTTCGTAACCCAATTTGGCTGTTACGATATGTTTTTCTTTAAATTAAAATGTAAAACATTTAATTATTTAATATGATCGTACATTTTAATTTACCGGGGCCACATACTAACTCTAAAAATTCTAGAAAAATTGTTTCTAGATTTGTTTTGACGATACGGTTATAACAAAATTAATTTCGTCGAATTTGGAGTTCGTTTGGAAAATATCCGTTTTCAAGTCGATTAAATTTGATTAAAACTGACAAAACACATTTTTTTTGCCATGCTCACATATTAATTCCAAAAATTATGAAAATTGGAATCAATCAATAATTTGACATTCCGGATCCAACCAAAGTGATTTCGTCGAAAACGGAGGTCGTTTGCAAAATGGCTATTTATACAAGCTATATATTATATTAAATTCTACAGCGACTAGTCTGAATATTCAACTGACCATAACTTTTTATTCCCGCCATGAAATTTCAATTTTTCAGAATCGTTGGAAAAATATTTTTAAACAGATTTAAATATTTTTGGTTTCACTAAAATCCGACTTATTTTGCATCCTGTACAGTCAGTCAAAGTTCGAATTCAAATTTTCAAACTACCGTGCTATTTCTAATTCCTCTCCTAATTAAATTAAAAAATTTCATTCTAACTTCGATTTAAATAAATTTTGATCGTTATTATTTAATATTAATTATTTTAAATATTCAAAATCCATTAAAATTTCTAAAATAAAATTTTTAAATTGGTTCCAAAATTCCGGGTTGTTACATTAGTGGCCAAGGTCTAGAATTAAAATATATACTAATGACAGATGCGGTCGTCTTAGGCTAGATTTTTATTGACATTCAGCATAGGGCTAGGGATATGGGGCATTTTCGCCCATTGGTTAGGTTGGTTATACGCATTTTGCAACATAACCTAGTTTCTCGGACCGTTAGTTATGATAGGGTTACTGGCATAGTTAAGCGTGTCACATATGATATTTTGGCTGGACTTCAAGTTGATTGAGTAAGAGAGATTATGGCATAGTTTGCGACTGCATCACACAAGAGGCAGTCTACAATCCCATTTGGTCCTTTATGGACAAAGTATTCAAATAGTTCAATATGTCGTTAGGGAATGAGAACTACATTGAGGAGACACACCTACTGATAGATGCGCCCACCTTGACTAGGATGCATATTGAGTTGGCTCGGCTATAGGAGGCTCCGCCCATTCAGCAATAAGTTGAGCATGATGATGATGATGATGGGGAGGGTGGTCACATTCAGAAGGACAAACCTTTGTTCCAGCCAGAGGTAGGGATTGAGGAGGAGTTTGTATATGAGGAAGGGTATGGCATGGGGGCAACCATATCAGTATTTTGATCCCCTTCTAGCAGATCTGGGATATGAGGGTACATAGCCACCATACTGGGGAGGCACCCAGTCACCATAATAGGGGCAATGGACGGAAGAGGAGAACTCTTCGTGGAAGCCATGGGATTTGCGGAGAGAGGCAAGGTCCTTATCCGAGAGGTATGATCAGTTGGCTAGGGAGCATCATGAGAACTTTCTTAGACAACAAGATATAACTCGTACACAGCTCGACTTCGCTCAGATTGTAACGAACCAGTAACTTTGGCATATATAAATATAAGGTAAATTAAAATTTAACGATAAAATAAATATTTATATTTGGTTTTATGTAGAATTTGGAATTTTATCTATTTTGAACCAATTTGAATCTTTAATATTTAAGTGCCTTATTGTTTAAAACATGAACGCTATTGAAACAAGAGTTACTACCATTGTATTTATTTTAATATTGATCTTGTGATTTGGTTTATAAAAGGGAAATATGCTGATACTTGAAGTCTAGTTTGGAAATTTGACTGTTATTTATTTTGAACAAAATTAGAATTTGCTTACATATGGATTATTTGTAAATTGAACCTTACATGAATGTTCTGCTAATAAAGAAAGAAAAACTTATACTTTACTAATCAACATTAAGTTATATATATTCGAAAAATCTAATTTTGAATTGTATATGATTGAATAGTTATCAACGGTAGATTTTGATTTCAAAATAAAAGTAAAGTTTAACATAAATAGTGATTAATTTTGGGATAAACCGCTGAATTTAAATTGATGTCAAGATGGTACCATTTGTAGAACAGATAAATGTAATAGTTTTAATATTGAAAATAAGATTTTCATGTTAATTAAATTTCTAAAATTTAACATTGGATAAGTTCAAAAATTTTCGTCAGCGTTGTTTATACGCAGTGCGCGTTCACAAATATATGTATGTAAATGTGCGTAAAACGGTTTAATGTTCACTGTGTAGTCCATTCATGACCATATATATAAAAATAATAATAAACAAGGGGAAAAAAGGGAATTAATTACAACTTCCTTAATTGTGTTAATAAACAGGGAAAGAAATGAACAAGGAACATAAATTGGAATCATGTATTAACGGTAGGAAAATTTCAGCCAAGATTTACATTTATCTAAAATAACAAAGGCCTTTCCTTTTCTGAATTAGTTGTAGTGAACCCGGAATTGTAAAAAGAATAAAACGATGAATTGATGATGTTTAAGCTTTAAAAGGAGAAAATCAAAAGAATAAATGGCATTAATGTTAAAAACAAATTTTTTTTCTCATTCTAAATTTAACGGTGCATAAATAATTCTTGTTAATAAAAATTTAAAATCATAACGCGCATGGATGAAGTATGCGTAAAACAGATTAATGTTTGCGTGTTCACTACGTTGACCATTCATCTCTACGCGCATAAATGATGAATAAAATAAATGAAAGAACAAATAAAAGAAGAAAAGAAAAAAAGAAATTAAAATTTATTTCTTTAACCGTGTTAGCCAATTAAGGAAGAAAATAAATATTTAACGCAAATTTGGATGATGTAGGAATGGTAGAAAATTTATAGTGTGAACACAAATTTAAACCGTGTGATAACCGTAGGATATGATCAGTTAAATTAACTCTTATCTTAAATAACAAAGGTTCCTTCTATCTTTGAATTGGTCATTCATGTCACTTTTAAAATCTGATATTTTACTCTCCCTTAATTTATGGCAAGAAAAGAATCTTTACTTGTCAGTAGCCAAATACTTGAAAGCTACTGTACAAGATTTCGATTATCTTTCCTCTGTCAGTGGCTACTATTTGCAGCAGTACAACGAGATTTGAAATTATACGGTGCTGAGAATCCAATGCTAATTCTAAATAAAATATTCCCACGGCAGAAATAAAAAGGGGTCTTCTTCTTCATCGCGTGAACAGCTGCTTCCTCTCACTCAGTTCTTTCCCTCTTACAAACCATCCCCGTGGCTAGTCACCTTCTCTTCTACTCAAATTCAAAAGTTCCCAAAAAAAAACCAAAGTAATGAATTAAACGCAAGAATCTGGGAGGAAAAATCTCTTCATCAATTTGTATCCACTTTCCCTCATGTGAAAATCCAGTCCCTCTCCCCTTCATCCACTTCTTTCTCTACCAAAGCCGCACCCTCTCAGCTCCATTTAAGTAAAACCCGCCTACTAACTTCCTTCCAACTCCCTTATTCCTTTGTCAATACAGTAACCAAAATTCCAAAATGAAAGAAAGGCAGCACCTTCACGTGTGAAACCACACTCAACATCCATCGCGCCTCACCATTACTCCATGCTGCCACCATTACTGCCAGTCTGCCTTTAACCAACTCCAGCGTCGGAGCCACTCCTCTCTCTTTCACTCATGTGAACACCAAAAAAAGAGACAAAACCAAACCAAACGAGAACAACTCCGTCTCCGTTCACCATTGTCGTCACCCGAGAGCTCATCTGCATCGGCCAACGTCCCAGTGCCTTTTCCAGCGAAGTAGTACAGGTACGATGAGTTGCGTCCCGTCCTCTCTTCACTTTGCTTTGACAGTAGTTATAAGAATAAACTTAAAAACATACATATCGTGAGAAGCTTCATTTCTTGCCAACAATGTATTTTTTGTTAGGATTTGAATATATATTAATAGCAGACAATCACGAAACCCTAGATCCAAATATGTAATCCATATTGATTAAATTGAGAACAAAACAGAAATAGATTAGCGGAAGCGTACCTGAATCCGTAGTTAATCATAGCAATACCTGAATCCATATTTGGTTGCTAAGAAGAAGATATAATTTGGTTTGGTCTTCCAAATTGACACAAACCCTAGATTTGTAATCAGCTCTCCGTAGAAGAGGTTAGAGAGTTGCTAAGGCTTGTGTAATTCGTGGACCATAACCCTTTATTTATAGAGTTGGCATTTTGTAATTCGGTCCTTCAACAAATTATAAAATGCCCTGGTATCTACACATTAGCCCCATGATAACTTAAACTTTAAGCCTATTAATTCTAATCTAAAATTAGATCACTTTAATTAGGCTTTACACCAAAATAGCATAACACATTTTATTTTACATATGTGACCCAATTGTCGAAATATTCCAACATTTTTATCCTACTGTTTGCATTGCAGCTCCATTTCGGCACGTCGGTATCAAACTCAGCTCCCTTTCCTGCAAGTTATAACGGTTCCCGTGCGTTCTCTTCTCCATTTCCTTTTGGTTAGACTCGTGACAAATGCATGTGCATAGTTCAAGTATATATGCATATTTGAGTGTCCAGCTATTCTCGCATGGATTTATCATGGTGTTGTTCCTACATTTCCAACTTATAGTTGGTCACAAACAGCATGAATCATTGTCGAGCACAGCTGTGAGATACTGGTTATTGCTAATCTTTGGTACCCATACAACGCCATACTACTGCCGATAACAAGACATGCACGCAAGAAGCGGCGGATGGTGTTGTGTATATTTCCAGTCTTCTGTTAAAGGATATAAAGTTCTTACCTTTCTCTTGTTAACAAAGATGTACACAGGTGAGTGGTTTGATGTTGAGAGGTCCCTAGTTCGAACCCTGCTGTAGCCAACTCGGTTTTAGTCAATTATTTTTGGACAGAAAATTTTTTGGCGTAAAATTATATATAAAAATTTAATCCGCTTTTCTAAATAAAAATAATATCTTTGGTTCTAGGTAGCAAATTTTTCTTTATAGCGGTTGGCGTTATTCTTCTCGTATCGTGCCTTCTCTTATTGCCACGGAAAGTGAGTTTTTCTCACTCACAGACTAACTGATTATTAAGTGAATTAAAAACATGAGATGTTAGGGTGCTCTAGTTTTGGTTTCTTTGTGTTTGTGTTTGTGCACGTGCGAAGCACACAGTTATTTCACGCAACACATATGGATGAATGGTTGACATGCTATGATTAATTTCTCACATCCAAGTACCCCTTTAGTTTAGCAAACATCACGGGTTGAAATGATACATACCCGAACCCCCTTTGTATTCGAATCGATTTGGGATGCGGGTTGAAATGATACATATCCGGGGTTCAAATATTTTTTTAAAAGAATGGATTGATATGATAGATATCCGTACCACTTGACCATAGGGTAGAAAATTTTATACAGACACCGTGGTCAATAAAATAAAATATTTTATCTATTTTTTTATAAGAAGAAATTTTAAATAAAACTTCTTTAAAGCATAAAGAAAGGTTTAAAGAAATTTTGTTCAGATCTTAGATTTGATTTTCGTAAGAAATCCCAATTGTATTAAAATAAATTTTAAAGTGATTTTTGCAAATTTATACTTAATACTAATTTATTTAAATAAATTCTTCCTACTTTTATGTTCATGTAATGAATTTACGATTTTTGAATTAAAGGATTTAATGTAAAGATTTGCAAAGCTTTGCTAAATATTTTCCCAAACTTATTTTAATATATGATTTGTCAAATGGATATTTGCCATGTGAATGAATACAAAGGATTTTGATCCATAGCTAACGCTAAATGATTTGGGATTTATTATATGAATGGATATGTGAATTTCAAGTTAAGTAATGATTCAAGAATCATATTAACGATGAAGTGTTGAAATTGAACCAAATTAAGAGAATTGGGTTTAAATCTAAATTCTAGTTGGGAAAGAAATTGTAAACATGGATTTAGAATTGGGTTGGATTAATATTACTTGTTTGAACTATAATTTTTATATAAGTTATTTCTCGAATTACTTGGTCTTATAATTATTCTTTACAAGATGATCTGATTATTTTAACCATATAAATTTTATAATAGTTTTCTAATATATATATATATATATATATGTATATATACATATACATATATATATATATATGTGTGTGTTTACACATCACTTTAAAGTTAATATACATACACTATTTTCAAAACTTAATTTTTCTAAATGTATTTATTTTATTTTTATTTTATTTTGAACAAACTTATGTCCAATCCAGTTTAATGATTCCAAGGGTGAATGTTGGTTTATAAATTCTAATCGAAATGTTTGTGAATGATTTGGGAAATTGATTTTTGGGGCAAGACTTGAATAAATCAATTTGTGATATTTGAAATATGATTTTCAAATCTAATGGCCACGGTGTGAAAAAAAAAGCAAGCGTTGGTAGTTGACCGGAGTCGGTAAGTGGCATACTCTCTGTCAGTGCCGATAACACTTTAAAGACTGCATACGTGATGGTGTATCGGAACGACGGCAAGATGGCGTGGAGGCGACCACTGGATCGAAGAAGGCGAACGATGACGAAATGGCCTTGACCTTCGGGTCATAATTAAAATGACTAAAACAGGAGCTATACCGTGACTAATTGAGGTCGCACCTCATATCGGACACGCTTCTTTGATACCATCTCTATTACTGTTGTGATTGATTTGAGCGATCCCCTTTTGATTTGGGAGTGTGTTCCAAGGTGGGCGGTAGTTGCTGCTATGCGTTACCACCGGTCCCGGAGTACAACTGGTAGAATCCTACCCTGGGCATTGCCTCGTGTGCCTTGTAATATTTATCCCATACTAGCCCATTATGATTTTGATTTAGTATTGCTTTCTATGGAGTGCCCTCTGATAACACCAGTGCGGTGAATTTAAGGTACTGTATAGACTGTGATGCCTATAAACTACGTAAGGGTAATATGGTAATCTCGCTTACGCTATTTTCAGTATATTTACTTTACTATATAGACATTACAATAATAGCATACTATTTTATGTTTATTATTTCTACGGATCCTTAGAGGATGGAAATCCCAAACATCCTTTAAGTTATTGTAAATTTCAGTGGACACTTTATTTGGTTTAATTCACTTACATAAGACTGTTAGTCCTGACTCGTGTATTTTGTTTGTTTTATTCGTTGCAAAATGCTCGGTCAAATCGAGTATTTCAGCTTGGAGACATATATGTTAGAGCTTGAGATTCGTTGGAGGTCCAGCTATCCACCTACTTTGTCATATGCAGTTGTGCCCATTTCTGCTTATCGCTGAATATTAGTATGATTCTATACTTATTCTTCCGCTGTATCTATGTTTATCTCTGTACTCTGATATCATATAAATTTAAAGATTTGTATAAATTTTACTTCCGTTTTGGGATATTTTGTGTTCTTTGTCTGTGATTCTATAATGATTTGTATTTCAACTTCATAAGCAATAATAATCTATCCTTTTGAACGGTTTGAGTTGGTTTAATTACCGACTTGAGGCAGTCAAAAAGCCAGGTCGTTACATCTTGGTATCAGAGCTTTGGTTGTACAAAGCTTAGCTTATGTTGTTGAAACACTCATTAGAGATGGGGTAACAATACCCTAGAATGAGTGAAATCAGCATAGAATCATTCCGAGAGAGCGTATTTTTAAAATTAAAAATATTTTAAATGATTTCAAAGGATTTCAAAAGGATTTTTCTATGAATAATTTAAAATTTTAGCTTTATTTTAAAGATATATCCTCATTTTAATCCCATTCCTTTGAATTCGTCTCTGCTGGATCCTCCTTAGTTTGGATTTTTCCCGAATCTAAGTCTCGTTTTGATTTGTCCCATTTTAGAAATTTAGAATGGTCGTGTTTAGACCCTGAATCTTCCTTAATTCATTTTACTTATCCTTGGTGAATCCATCTTGTTCATTCTGTTGTTCAGCTCTTAACTTATCTAACTTAGCTCAAATTGGATTAAACCTAGGTATGGAAATTTATGGTAAAACTTGAATAAGTGACTAAGTATTAGACACTTGGGTGCATTGAATAAATTGAATTGAAAATTTAATATCAATGATTTAGATGTGGACTTGTAATACTATATTAAAAGAAAATTCAATAATTTAAGTACAAGAACTTGTTAATTTGAAAAGAATGACCTAAGATTAAATAACTTATTTAAAAATCATCTTAATAATTTGTATATATGCATATATTATAGGATTTCATGAGTAAGTAAAACAAAAATTTGACTAGTGATAATATTTATATTATAGTGTTTATAAGTAGGCAAATGATAAACTTAAGATTTTGGGAATAACGCGTATTTGGAAAAAGGAAAAATAAAAGCCCTATACAATATATGCTAAGAATAACGCTTTGCATGATTTCTATTATAAGTTTTAAGATTGTAAAAGTAAAAAAAGGTTTCCAACCAAATATGTTACTTCTACATGTATTTAGAAAATTTACGTATAGAATTTATGTGTAGTCTAAAGAGGAAAGTTCAAATAGTTTGTTGACGTCAAGGTTGGAATATCACGTATATGGAGATTTTGGGACATATGTCTGGCCAACGTATGTACTAAACTCTTCTTGTACTAGATAAATATGGATTCACATTGTAATCACTTGAAAATGAACCTAGTGGTTGTCGCAAAATCACCGGTGTTTATTTCCAAGTTTTGAAGGTGACGAAGATGTATAATTCCAGTCGAGATGTCAAACTAATACTTCAAAACCTCATTTTAAAAGAATAATAAAATTTGATTTTGATATTGCGTCAGAATTAGAAATTGATTTTGAATCAATGTATTTAATACAAATGGGACACCTATAAAAGTGTTTTTGAAATTTTATCCATATGAACATAGCATTTGTATGTAAATTTATGTGAGCAAGCCAATAAAATTTAACGAAATTAAGAATTTAACATTATTGAAAAGCCAATTTTCTAAGAAGTTATGCGTATCATTATATATTCTTAAAATTGAATTAGTGTACATTTCAAATTTCGATCAAAGTTAAGTTCTAAGTGGGGGAGAAGACTATTTTTCCCCGTTTGAAAACTTTGTAAATAAATTGAAATGTGAATGTATTGAATTTGATAAAAGCAATCACTTATGATGAATTGGATTTTGTGTATATAAATCTTCGTCGAAAGGAAAATTTTGACAATAGAAAATAAATAGAGTACAAAGAAAAATGGAATATGAAAAGAAGAAAAAAATTCCATGATAAGAATTTAAAGTGAAAAGGAAGAAGAAATAAACCAACATAAGCGAAATAACAAGGTTATGACATCAGTAGAGCAAATGAGATATAATAGGATACATTAAGTTGAGGGACAAGATTTATACAGCAAAATATGTTATGTATTCATATGGAACGGATCAAATTACATGTCTTTGTTAAAGAAACCAACAAGAATGAATGAATTGAATGGAAATTGCTTAACAAGTTATCGCTTATGCAAGAAAAAAAATGATGAGAGTTTGAAGCAAGAATTACTCAAGAGAAAATTTGTATCCTTGAATGCATATGATTTTTCTCATCTTGGCTTTGGCTAACTAATTAAATTCAAACCGTTGCACTTGAGTAATGTCATTCATACCTACGTATCTAAAGGATTTGGCCAAGTATTTTGATTCGGATCATTATACCTTTTGGTGTTCTTTTGGTATTTAACCTCTATGTATACACTTCTGCTTGACTTGAACACATGGAATTGGACTTGGTCCATGTATGTATACCTATGTGCCGAACAGAACCAAAAGATTGAATTCAAACTAGATAACTTTGATTTGTCCACGATAACGTGTTAACGGGACCTTAACGAAAGAAATTAGGAATCCAACTTATGCGGAAAAAAAATTGATTTTTGGAAATATTAATTTTGAGGAATTGAGTTCCGAAATTTTTAAATCAATATTTTGGAACTAACCCGTAAACAATACTAGTTTGAAATATGTATACGCTAATCAGAGTAGCGTAGCGGAAGCATGATAATATTTTGAAAGATTTTCCTAAGTATTGGAAATGTGACCTCTTCAAACATGATTTAATATTTGAAATGAGAATGAATATAATGTCCTACATCATTGTGTAAAGGATTTTTGAATTGACATATGTTTGGAAATAATATTGGAACAGGAAAATATTCGACTATACAAATTTTAATGACTTATAAGATATGGATTTGAAGGTCTTGAAAATTCTATATTACGGGACTTTGAAATTTATTTGGAAACAAAATGGAAATTGATCTAAACGAGGATTGACATGACTTATAGGCTATAAACGATTTTCCTAAACCTTTAAATTTTGAAAAGCTTGCTCAATTTAAAAGAACAATAAGAAAATTTTTGAGTTTTAAACTCTATAACTTATTTTAAAATATTTGTGATACTTCATAGGACGCTTCCTTTTCGAGGATGAAAAGTTCTAAGTGGGGGAGGCTGTAACGAACCGGTAACTTTGGCATATTAAAATATAAGGTAAATTAAAATTTAATGATAAAATAAATATTTATATTTGGATTTTATGTAGAATTTGGAATTCTATCTATTTTGAACCAATTTGAATCTTTAAAATTTAACTGCCTTATTGTTTAAAACTTGAACGCTATTGAAACAAGAGTTACTACCATTGTATTTATTTTAATATTGATCTTGTAATTTGGTTTAAAAAAGGGAAATATGCTGATACTTGAAGTTTAAATTGGAAATTGGACTGTTACTTATTTTAAAACAGAATTAGAATATGCTTATATATGGATTATTTGAAAATTGAACCTTACATGAATGTTCTGCTAATAAAGAAAGAAAAACTTATACTTTACCAATCAACATTAAGTTATATATATTCGAAAAATCTAATTTTGAATTGTATCTGATTGAACAGTTATCATCGGTAAATATTAATTTCAAAATAAAAGTAAAGTTTAACATAAATAGTGATTAATTTTGGGATAAACCGCTAAATTTAAATTGATGTCAAGATGGTACCATTTGTAGAACAGATAAATGTAATAGTTTTAATATTGAAAATAAAATTTTCATGTTAATTAAATTTCTAAAATTTAACATCGGATAAGTTCAACATTTTTCACTAAATAAATGTCAGCTTGGTTTATACGCAGTGCACGTTCACAAATATATATATATATATATTTAAATGTTCATAAAACGGTTTAATGTTCGCTGCGTAGTCCATTCATGACCATATATATAAAAATAATAATAAATAAGGGAAAAAGTAACAACTTCCTTAATTGCATTAATAAACAGGGAAAGAAATGAACAAGAAACGTAAATTGGAATCATGTATTAATGGTAGGAAAATTTCAGCCAAGATTTACATTTATCTAATATAACAAAGGCCTTTCCTTCTCTTAATTTGTTGTAACAAACCCGGAATTGTAAAAAGAATAAAACGATGAATTAATGGCGTTTAAGCTTTAAAAGGAGAAAATCAAAACAATAAATGGCCCTAATGTTAAAAACAATTTTTTTTTCTCATTCTAAATTTAACGGGGCATAAATAATTCTTATTAATAAAAAATTTAACGCGCATGGATGAAGTATACGTAAAACGGATTAACATTTGCGCTATCACTGTGTTGACCATTCAGGTCTATGCACATAAATGATGAATAAAAATAAATGAAAGAACAAAAAAAAGAAGAAATTAAAATTTATTTCTTTAACTGTGTTAGCCAATTAAGGAAGAAAATAAATATTTAACGCAAATTTAGACCATGTAGGAACGGTAGAAAATTTACAGTGTGAACACAAATTTAGACCATATTATAACAGTAGGATATAATCAGTTAAATTGACTCTTATCGTAAATAACAAAGGTTCCTTCTATCTATGAATTGGTCATTCATGTCACTTTTAAAATCTGATATTTTACTCTCCCTTAATTAATGGCAAGACAAGGATCTTTACTTGTTAGTAGCCAAATACTTGAAAGCTACTATACAAGAATTCAATTATCTTTCCTCTACTAGTGGGTACTATTTGCAATAGTACAACGAGATTTGAAATTATACGGTGCTGAGAATCCAACGCTAATTCTAAATAAAATATTCCCACGGCAGAAATAAAAAGGGGTCTTCTTCTTCATCGCGTGAACAGCTGCTTCCTCTCACTCAGTTCTTTCCCTCACGCAAACCATCCCTGTGGCTAGTCACCTTCTCTTCTACCCAAATTCTAAAGTTCCAGAGAAAAAAACCAAAGTGATGAACTAAACGCAAGAATCTGGGAGGGAAAAATCTCTTCATCAATTTGTATCTGCTTTCCCTCACGTGAAAATCCAGCCCCTCTCCCCTTCATCCACTTCTTTCTCTACCAAAGCCACACCCTCTCAGCTCCATTTAAGTAAAACCGCCTATTAACTTCCTTCCAACTCCCTTATTCCCTTGTCGTACAGTAACCAAAATTCTGAAATGAAAGAAAGGCAGCGCCTTCACGTGTGAAACCACACTCAACATCCACCGTGCCTCACCATCACTCCGTGCCGCCACCATAACTACCAGTCCTCCTTTAACCAACTCCACCGTCGGAGCCACTCCTCCCTCTCTCGCTCACGTGAACACCGGAAAAGGAGACAAAACCAAACCGAACGAGAATAGCTCCGCCTCTGTTTACCATTGTAGTCACCCGACGAGTTCATTTGCGTCGGCCAATGTCCCAGTACCTTTTCCAGCGAAGTAGTAAAGGTACGATGAGTTGCATCCCATCCTCTCTTCACTTTGCTTTGACAGTAGCTATAAGAATAAACTAAAACACATACATAACATGAGAAGCTTCATTTCTTGCCAACAATGTATTTTAACCTTACTGTTTGCGTTGCAGCTCCATTTCGACGCGTCGACATCAAGCGTAGCTCCCTTTTGTAATGGCCCGAAAATCCGTACCAATTTGAGATGACTAATTTCCTACACATTCAACTCAAAGTGCACGAAAATTCAGATCATTAATAGAAAGAAATTAGAGGATGATTTAGAAAAGATAGAACTAATGGAATAGAAGAAGAAGAAGAATACAGCTGAACATAATCAAAGTAAACACGGATCTCACAGCGGAACGAACAAAATATATTATATACCACTTTGAAATACAAATCTGAATTTGTATATACATGCCATATCAGAATATAACCCATATACATCATGGCGGAAATAATCTCTCATAACTGGTGGGACTGATGTGAGTAAACTCCAATCATATTGCTTAACTTTGGAAGATTCTTTTGGAAACAAAAGGATAATAGTAAGACCAGCCCACACATAAACATGGGCGGTTTTTACCTTACTATAACCAAAACATTTTTGATATCAAAATCCAGTGATATTATAATAATGTCTAATCAAATAAATAACCAAATAGTAGAACGCTTGCATCTCATGCTCTACATGCATAGTATAGAATCAAAAACCGCAGGGCGCTTATTGGAGATTGGATTCCAACTATGACAAGGTATGGGACCACCTCCCGATCAGTGTACTCTAGAGGGGATACATTGGGGTTCAACAATAACATCTTGCAACCCGGCCCACACATGACCGACCACTCATTTCTCTTGAGTGTATCGAATATATTGCCACCTACGGTTGGGCCCATATAACCGTTATCCGAAGATACAGAACGAAAGAAGAACAAATACGAATTTTCTCTAGATGGTAACTATACACCCTAATGGGAATGAACCACATAACAATGCTGACTGCCCGATTTCTGTCATTTTCCGGTTGTGAGGCTAGAGGAACGAATTCCTCTGCCACCAGACGTAATATATTTAAGAGATCAACCATATGTGAGTTGTCAGGTATACTCTGTCAAACACTCGTCCATACAAGTTGTCCTGGGACTGGACAAACAGAAAGCACCATTCTAGAACAGGACGAACCTTGCATTTCACTCCGTCTTCAATTGTCTTCAGCATAATCTAATTCGCAACGCTTATGCCCGTACGGAGTGGTTTTCTGATAATATATCCAACCGGTCTCTCCGTATTGACAACGACGGTCAAAACACTTCAATAATCGGTTATTATCAAAGTAAAACAAACATCAATTCAAATGTACAACTAAACATCACATAATTACTGGCCCTTTTATTTAACATTACTTTACCAATTTTCCATATCTTCCCAGATATTTCCCAAAACCCGTTTAGCTCTTCACATTTCTTGGAAAACATTCCCAGTTATTATAAACTCTTATCCTCCCATGTTCTAGAAAATATATGTTATTAACGTTCAAAATATTTCCATTCTTTCCACATTCTTTACTTGGATAATATACCCTATCTATATTGGAGAAATATTTCCAATTTCATTATAAACATTTTAATCTGCCAAACGTCCACTTTTAAAACATTATTCACTTTAAATGTGAATATTATCCCTATTATAGAAATCTGAACCCCTTTACCAAATAACTCCTTATTCAAGTAATAAATTCCCTTATCTTGTTTATTGAAAACTCTTTCATAATCTTATATTCCCATTCCACTTTAAAAACTTTGTTTCTAACTCGACTTCTTGCTAAATCAAGATCAAGTTTATAACTAAATATTGATTACATATCCTTATTCTAATCTATTGGTTCAAAACTAAATATTAACTTATCCTATCAAATTATAATTCCTAAAAATAATACATTCGACACCGTCGGATTATAGTTCCACTTCCTAATAGTGTTATATATAAAAATTACGCTTAAGCTTGGTCAACAACATTAACTTATCGTTACAGTTCAAAACTCGCAATGCGCTGCGATATCCCCTTTATAACTAATCTCGACATAACAATCACACTTAAACCTAGTCAACAACCCTATTTTATCGTTATAGTTCAAAGACTTACTATACGCTGCAATATCCCTTTTATAATCTTGACATCTCTTTTCATTACAAACTGATACCATTCCTCGATAATAGTGAAGCCGTTCAAGTTGGGGTATTTTATTTACCTCTCAGACCTTGATCGACAACGTTCTTACGTTAAAACAGATATAAGTCCATAACTCTTAACTTCTCATTACTAATAATATCGATTAAACCATATTTCTTGTTTTATTTTAAATATGGTTTTACGACGCCTTATCCTTATTTTGAAAACTCTGTTGTTTATCACTATTTACATTAGTCATTTACTCTTCGATTCATCTTCCTTATACAAATCCATTTAAAAATTCTCTTATTACACATCAATAACATTCTTCATCTTTTGACCATTTCCTTTTTATTTGAATTATTATACCCAATTCCAGTAAACATCTCATTATAAACCCAATACCAAGAAATTCATTAAATAATGATTAACTAGATCATTTGATGAAGTAAAACAGTTTACTTCATTATTAATGAACAATACTAATTATACTAGTGCAATAATTATTTAAACTTCATTAATTAAAAGGGTAATTAAATCTTATTAATTTTGATTAATTTATCTCTAAACTATTTTCATTAGATTAATTGAAGACCAATTAATCTAAAAAACAATTTCCAGTAGACAGTTGATTTAATCAACTTCAAACCATCAGTTAATTTGTTAACCGATTTTAATTATTTTTCTTCATTCGATTAATATGATTAATCCAATAATATTTCTTTAACCGATTGTCTTTAAAATGGTTATCCAATATTTACTCGCATGATAATTATAGCTTTATAACTTATCAAATAATCGTTTATATTTACTTTGTGAAAACGAACTATAAAATACCAGTTTATGATAGAACGTCTATTATAATTTAAAACTTCGCTTTAATTATAAAAATATAATTCTTTTAACTTCGTTGATTCGCCCACCGACAAATCAACTTTTTACAAAGAGATGGGTTTACGGTCGTTGCTGCCACTTTCTTAATCGATATCGTTTGTTTGATTTAAATCAAAATAACGTTGAATTTCCATTCAATATCAGTACCCACACAGGGTTTCAATGTTATTTGGGTTCAAACAGTGCATATATACATATTATAAAACAAACAGTACATATAAATATCGAGGAATCCGGTTGGATTCCTCCAACCGTTCTCTCCATCCACAGGTGTTGGTCAACACAATTTACACAAATTCCATACTAGGGAATATTATAATCGGTGGAATCAATATCCAACCAATGATGTGTTCATATGCAACGATATTCAACCAATTAGATTGTAATTTACTTAATCAATCATCACACAACATTCAACCATTATTTTAAAATATGATTATAATATTTTAAAATAAATTAGAGTTAGTGAATTTACTCACCTTTGCGCGTTAACCGTTAAATAACGATTTGCATCAGTTGATTATACCCAGCGCTTTAATTGCCTAAATTGTAACGTGCTGCAAATCAGTTCCATTGTAAAGGCCTCGTCCATACGAACCTTTACCTTTCATTTCGCGGCTCCACCCTGCTACTATTTTCTTCCCCGATATCAGCATAAAAGCAGTCGAACCTCTCCCTTCCCCTGTACATCTGTCGACACATTTTTCTTCTTCTCAAGGCCTCAAGCCTGCTCAGAAATCCATGGGACAGTGCACGCAACTTGTAATATAACATTATCACTGTTACCACCCTTCACATTATATATGCTTGCTCACGCAAACTCCTTGCCATGGCAAATATTTATGTTCCCAATTTCACGTTAATCTCCTCACACATGTTAAACACCCCTTCTCAACTCCTCTCCTTCATCTTCTATATGAAGCATGCGGGCTCCAGTATGTTCGGCATGCCATAGGTGCAAGTTTTTTAGCTTTCCACTCTTCCTCCCTGTCAGCACTTATATATCACCATCCTCCCTCATGCAAAGAGTTGTTATTGCTCATGCTCTCAACCATTTCCGCCATTTTCAAATTTAATAATAAACCCCACTTCTTGTAAGATATCCCCACACCATAACTCCTTAAATCTCCCCGCGTTCAATAGTTCGTTCCATTAGGTACTGCTCCTGGATACATTACATATACAAAGTACTTGCCACAACCGAACCAGCTTTGCAAACCCTCCTTATACAGCACACATAACTCCCCTTATAAACGCACAACACCCTGAACACGCATGCCTATACCCCCACCTTAGCACCATTCAAAAGGACACGGATTCCTTCTTTCCACTGTAATCTGCTCCAGCTTCCCACGCATCTCTTTCCACATAATGACCGTAAGTTCTCCCCTTCTTTTGTCAATAATAATCATCACTTCCACTGTAAACCGCATGCTCCAGTAACATATCCCATTCCACTCAAGTATCTCTTTCCACTCAAAGAAAAACTCACAACTGCAGTATTTCTGACCTCAAAACATGACATTCACTCGGCGTCATTCCCACACCCGCCCGTACTGGCACCACCGAGCACTTTTACAGCTGCCTGCAACCACTCCATCTGCTCTAACACTCTGCTTCCAAAGTCGAGGATACCCCAAACCCGAACTGCTCAGTAGCATGGTAGTTTTTATTTTATTTAAATGTTTTTCTTGAAATTATTTATTAGAGGAAGAAGATAACAACAACTTTGTTCTTGCTGTGTATTCAAAAGGAGGAGGACGGGATAGTTTTGTTGAAGTGGGAATGAGGCACTGAAGTATACATGTATATTTATAATAGGAAGATTTCTTAAAGCTTAAGGATTTGTGGTTGTTGACTGCTAGGGTAGGTAGAGGTGATGCATATATATATATATATATATATATATATATATCCTAGAACACTTAACAGCTAAGGATTCTTCAATTGATTCACGGCTAAGCAATCCATCACTGAAAAGAAATAACAGGGGTAGGTTATGGTGTGTACACTAAATAGATATGGTGATGAAGGAACCAAAAATGTGTGATTTCATATTGGTTATGGCTATCCTAATACTAAGGTATGGTCTATCAACAAGCACATGCTAGTTTGTAACATGACAAAGTATTTTTTGCATATTTTTCTTTGAATGGTTCAGTTATGTTTACGGAATCATATTAGGTAGGTTTTCATGATTTCTTAGAATAGTTAGGCATGTTATTTTAAACTAGATCTTCCTGAGTCTTCATTTCATATCTGTTGGATTTTGACAGCATCAGTACGGGGTGACAATTTCTTAGGTGTGAAGTTTGATGTGGAAACGTAGATTTATACGGGGAAGGCTATCGGATATTGAATGGAAAGTTATGAGCTGTCTTGGATCTTGATGTGTTGGCCTAGTGAATAACAGCACCTTCTTATTTATTATTGAGGTGCGTGTTTCTAAATAGCTCAGATCAATGAAGTAACCCCTATGTCCTTCCTTTACCTATCCCTCAAAATATGTTGAGATGCTAGGTCTATAACTTTTGATTGAGGAAAACGTATGGGTTCTAGGCTACCCATACTTCAAGTTCAAGTAAATCATAACAAAAGATATGCATGCTTCTTGTATTTTTTTATGCTTTTTCTACAATTTCATTCGCATATGTGTCGCTATGGTCTGAAATAAAAATACTATTGTGTTAAGTGAGATGCCACGATCCCAATAATATAATAATATCGGTAGATTAACTCATATTTTGAAACCCCAAAATATCGATATAGGGTGTAAAATACACCAAATAAAAAATTGCATATTTAATTATTTAAAAATTACAGTAAAATTCTAAAAATTAATGTATCACTATGTCTCAAAAGAACCTTGTCTAAATTCGAATCCAGTATCTAGTTATATCAAATAAACCGTTACGTTCGATAAACGATTCTATAGCAATTATTTGAAAATTTGATTTGGACTTATCTTGCAATCTATAAGACGAAATCTTGATTTTTCTCTTCCATTAGAAAAATACAGTTCAACAGATTCCAACGTTTCTTGTTTCGCAGAAATCCGACTAATAGCGGGTCTTGTACACTCAGTTGAAGTTGAGAATGTTAATTTACGAACTGTTGTGATATTGCGGGCTCGATTATATTTAATATATATTTATATACATTCAACTTCGTTTTAATTAATATATAAATCCATTTATGTCCCGAATTCAATATTTAAACAGATATAAATATTCAAAAACAAACCGATAAAAATGCGGGACATTACATTCCTTCCCCCTTAAAAGAATTTCGTCCCCGAAATTACTAAGGTAGGGAAAATGCTACAATCTATGTTATAAATAGGTTAAAAATCTTTTATTTAATTTCTTAAATTCAGTTTCAACAAAACCGATTAATTCTAATTAAAATATTAATTTCTTCTTATTAACGAATATTTTCAGAAATTCTGAAAATATTCTAACACCTTAGATATCCGAGAAATTTCGCCAGCATCTCCTCGGCACGGCTCAATCGGTATTATTACAACACGCCACTCTGGGCCTTCTCTACCCCCACAAGAAAATAAACAACCAAGCGGCTTGTCAAATAGGCTCAAAATCTCATATCCAAATTTAACATGAACTTGTACCTTCTATCGGGCATTCAAATTTATCTCTTGCTACCAATTCAGCCTATACTCCAGAATTCCAATTGATATCTACTCAGTTTATCTTCAATTTCCATCAATTCGCTTTTACCGAGCCAATTTTCATTTCAACTCCAACTACATTCTAAATTCCAAATTCTTCCTCATTAATCCACTTTCACAATCAAGTTCAGTTCCATTTTTACCATTTTAACTCCATAAGTTAAATCTTTATTTCAAAAATCAAATTCCTGATATTTATTTCAAATCAGTTTGAAATCGTATATTGTTCAAAACATTTGAATTTCTGACAACTTGTTTCCTTACAATAATTAAAAAACAAAATCTTTGGTAGCAATCTGTCAATTAGAAGCTCGAAAATGAACACTGATAATGCGGCCGTCATCATCAGAATTTATTTTCCAGTGATAAGTGAGTTCAATACTATATTATTTTTCAAAACACTTACATTCAAACATTTTCATTCGAAAATCACTTTAAAATATCTTTTCAAAATGCTTGGAAAACAATTTCAAATTTTCCCAGGATTTTAAATTCCCATAAATTTAGTCCACATTTTATTTCCAACTCTTTTCCAAGTTTCCATAGTTTTAATTCCAATTTTAGTTTTAAACTCAGATTTTATTCATTTGATTTTACATATTATACTTATATATTATATTGATTGGTTATTTATATAGCCAACTCAATTATAAATCTTATACTCATCCAATATACTATGATAATCTAAAGATATATACTTCTTTTATATCAAAGTATATTTTTGGGTAAATTATTTTATTTACCCTCCTTTAAAAACATACTGTGTCAAATTACTCTGTTCAAGAGTTTAGAAACACCTATCGACACGGTTTGCATTATGTTTGACCAGAATTCATAAACCACTCGACTGACCTGTCAACACTGACCTGTCAACACAATATAAACAGTTTTTATATCAATTTACAAATACGCGCTCATTTATATACACTCATACTCAATCTAGGGTATTAATAACCCCTTTGAAATACCACTTTGAAATACAAATCTGAATTTGTATATACATGCCATATTAAAATATAACTCATATACATCACAGCGGAAATAATCTCTCGTAACTAGTGGTGAAGCTTCTTGCTTTGAGCTCTTCTAAGTGAATCTGCAAAGCCTGAACACTTGACTGCCCGTACAAATTTGGGCACCCAAGAGTTTAGGGAAAACAAACAAAATAAACTTTGGGTCAATCATGGGATTGGTGGGAGTAAACTCCAATCATATTGCTTAACTTTGGAAGATTCTTTTTGAAACAAAAGGATAATAGTAAGACCAGCCCACACATAAACATGGGCGGTTTTTACCTTACTATAACCAAAACATTTTTGATATCAAAATCCAGTGATATTATAATAATGTCTAATCAAATAAATAACCAAATAGTAGAACGCTTGCATCTCACGCTCTACATACATAGTATAAAATCAAAAACCGTAGGGCGCTTATTGGAGATTGGATTCCAACTATGACAAGGTATGGGGCCACCTCCCGATCAGTGTACTCTAGAGGGGATACACTAGGGTTCAATAAGAACATCTTGCAACCCGGCCCACAAATGATCGACCACCCATTTCTCTTGAGTGTAACGAATATATTGCCACCTACGGTTGGGTCCATAAAACCGTTATCCGAAGATACAGAACGAAAGAAGAACAAATACGAATTTTCTCTAGATGGTGACAATACACCCTAATGGGAATGAACCACATAGCAATGCTGACTGCCCGATTTCTGTCATTTTCCGGTTGTGAGGCTAGAGGCTACTTATTCTTCAGAACATCTGGCCACCATTCACTTTGAATGTCTGTAAAGACCCGTAACTTCCCCGGTGAGGAAAGCGCGGATAGTTCGAGAACAAGCCACAAAAGGACGCAGACAGAAGGACAATTCATTGTATATTACAACAATTTCATCAGAATACAAGAATATACAGAGTATTAACAAATAATATACATTAAAAAATTATCAGAGATTACAATACATTACATAGCAGCGGAAAATAATACAATACACAACTGAAGGAGATATACGGATACAAAGCTTTCCAGATATCGTTCCATCTGTAAATCAGGATCCTGTGAATATAAATCTGCAAAAATAAAACTACTAGCTGCCCGTGTCAAAATAAGGGCACCCAGAGTTTAGGTTAAAACAATAAACTCCAGGTCAGTCATGGGACTGGTGTGAGAACTAAAACAGTTATTAATCTTTATTTTAAAGTTCGGTAAATCAAGGGACCACGCCGTATAACACGGAACGTGTTTCCTCCCAAGAATACCAGTGCATAAAACAACAGCGCAATGCTAAATAAAGAAAAATGAAGCTATTATAAGACCCAGTTCCCATCACACAATGCAACGCAAGCCGGAGGATAGAGTTTTTTACCTTATAATAGCCAAGAATGCTTGACATGTTTAAAACAAATCATTTGATACTATTATAAGTGCATAGTGTATAAAATAACTTCAAATCATATGTATCAATCATAGACGGCATAAGCGCCCCATCCCACTATGTCGCCATATATAGGATTACAACTAAAATCGAAACATCACATATTGGAAGTTGGATTTCCTTTTGTGAACTGAGGCAAGGGATCGTCCTCCACCGAATTCGAGACGCTCTAGCCCGTGTTTCAGGCAAGTACTCAGTCAAGCCTTAAGATCGTCGGGGTCGGTCCACCGATGTGGATTAAAAAGCCTGAGCACTGCGTTTCCCCACCCTATGGGGTGTCAATGAGCCAACGAATGACTCCATCGGTCCCGGATCGACCGATATAACTGAGGCGCCTCGTAACAGCAACAACCACATAAGTCAAACTCGTCAGGGCGTGTAAAACCACTAACGCCACTTCTAGCTAGAAGGAAACGCATGCCCTCCCTAAGGTCCTTCTCCCGTTTCTGGTTCACTACCAGGGTGTGAGGCTCGCGAATCAACGCTACACAAAGCTACGCCACACAGGCCGTGCTTTGATCATCAACCACAAGACTCTGCTTTTCAACAGAAGCCTTGATCATTTGCATCTTAGCATGCCACACAGGCAAACCATTCTCTGCAACCGATATCAGTCACATAGAATGAAATCCGATGTCGGACACGTAGTCCATTTACAAGTCCGTTCTGGGTCCGAACGAAACCGGAGGCACCTAGTACCCCGCATATCCATCGATCTCCAAGTACGTCTGGACGATCACCAACTGATTCCCTCCTATTGGGAGTACGGCCCAATCAAGATCATCAGTAATTATCTAAACGACATGAAGACCTCCGGTTTTCAACCACTGTCTTCATCTTCGACTTACTGTCGTATCAATTATTCAGAATGGGATAAACCCGGTCTTTCTGAATAACTCGCGTATACAATAAACATGTGTTACACAAACACAACATACGCCTCATTCCAATTCATCACTCACTAACCGTAAATTAACAAGAGAATAATTCCCCAAATATTAACCCCGAAGGCCGAAACCAACATCAGATCAATACCCAGGAAACCGTTCTGCTTAGCTAACCTATAGTTAGTTTCTAAATTTCACATTCTTAGGGAAAGGTTTCCATTAATTTTATCAAAGATGAATTCCTTTAAATTTATTCTTTAATCTTCCTTTGAATATCAATTCAAACTAGTCGGGATTAGCGAACCACACCGAAGTGATCATTTATTTTATTTCCCAATCCCAACCTATTCATCCCATGAAGTAAAACTGGTCATACTTCATATTTAACACCACCGTGTTATCGGTAAATTCAATTACCATTTCACGTTCAAATCTAAATAAAGATTTAACTATCGCCTGGAGCAAAAATGGTGATACTCCATTCTCGATCTTTCAATCTAATTAAAGATTCATTAAAACTCCACTTAGTTTTAATCTTTAACTGGGTTAAAGAATCAGTGTCATTTAAAACACGGTTCACGATAAACCCAAAATCACATCACATTTCAATCAGTCCCTAAACGTAAATTAGCAAGTGGGCAATTCCCTAAGTATTAACCCCGAAGGCCGAAACCAACATCAGATCAATACCCAAGGAACCATTCAACTTAACAATCTCCAGTTAGTTTATGGTTTTCTTAACTCCGTTGGGGTCTAAGAACAGTATTATTGAAGATACCGTTCACGACAACCCAAAATCACATTTCATTAATTATCGGGTTAAAGAACAAGTGTTATATAAAACATTGTTCACGATAAACCCAAAAATCAATACCAATTCAATTCCAATTAAATATTATTTAATTGGTACACTTCATTAAATCCAAATAAAAAGATTTAATCTTTTCCTCAGCCGGGCTTAAGAACAGTGTTAATGAAGACACCATTCACGACAAACCCAAATCACATTTGATATTAAATACAAGGCTCTGAATAGAAAATATATCGGCTTGTATTCAATATCAAATTCTACGGCCAACAAATATCGTATTGGAAATAACGATATATATATATATTTATTTATTTATATATAGCTTTCAAATTTTCATAACGCTATCTGTATAATCACGAAATCCAACATCGAAATATTCCAAATACAATTTCGATTCAAATCCATTCCAATTCAATTACTGGAAATTCTGGTTACTTTTAAAACCCTTTTCAAATTCAATTTATTGATTTAAAAATAAATAGAATTATAATTCTAGTTCAAAACTAGTTCATTTCGATAAAAATCTATTTTAATATTTTCAAATATGGATTTTTTCATCCCAATTCTTCACAAATCATTTCTTATGATTTTACACAAATTATTACTATTTTTAATAATTTTATCAAGGCCCGTACAGTCGATTTCCATCAACGGCCATCGAACTGCACTTATAGCGACCTTTTCCAAATTTGATTTGGACATAATTCCTAATCCAAACGTTATATTTTTAATTTCTAATATTCATTGGAAATATCTTTTCGATACGAACCCAATGGTTCCGTTTTCAGGAGAATCCGACGGTCGAATCTCCCGTAATATCCGTTCGAAGTCAATGGTCGAAATTCGCGAACTGCCGCGGCGCAGCGCGTTCTATTCAGGCCATTATATAATATATATAATATATATAATATATACTTTGTCGATTTCCTTTTAAAACTTATTTTATAAATTGTTTTAAATTCCTTTTCGAAATGATTTCAACTTCATTTTCAAATTCAAATCAAAATTGAATTTTTCCAATATAAATTCGTTTTAAATTCATTTCGAATCGATTTCAATTCAAATTGATTTCTAATTCAATTTCAGTTCTAATTCAATTCAATCCAATTCAATTTCAATTCAAATTCATTTCTATTCAATTTAAATTCGAATTCATTTCTATTCAATTTAATTTGAATTTCAATTCTTTTCAAAATATCAGATTTCAAAATCACTTTAGATATTCATTATAAAATGAATACGATCGATATAAATATCGTCCACATCAAAATGGCGTCAATCTAATCCACACGGCTTTCAAACATTTCTACTTTCAAATATTCTATTTCAAATATTCCTTTTTCAAATATTTTTACTTTCAAATATTCTATTTCTAAACTGGAATGAGGCCCAATCAATTACCATATAATGTTAATTATATGGATTTTCTACAACACATGTATACAATAACAACGATGAATAATCAACCATCACCCAAAGTGCATTCTACACTGTATAAGCATCAAATATAAATATTTAACGCTCATAACAGTCTGTCCATCAATCGATCGACATACAACTAATTATTGGGACTAGTGTATGTCATATATCATCACAATACCCGTGTGGGGTTTTCAAACAATCAAACACAGATTTTATTTGTGCAGTTGGGCGATGTGTAAAATTTATCGTCCCAATCAATATCAATCAAATCAGTGTATATAAACAAATCTCCGATTTTTTTATAAATATTTATTTTATATATACATTACAAATTCTATTTTCAACAATAAAATATTTTTAACTATATAAATACTTTATTTCATTTCACATCACATCACACAATCAACTACACATCAAAATCAAACAACCAAGCATACAAGCCGTCCATGGTCTGTGGACGACAGGTGTCGGGTGCTACTAAACACCGTCTGCATCCTAGTATATATTTATAACTATAAAAATAAAATTAAAGGTGAGAAGTTCTCACAGAGGGTTCCACTCCGCCGTGCTTTGCTTTTGAACTGCTGAATCGCCAGGATCTATTTGACATTCCAATGAAGTCCTTTCACGCTGTTCAAATAAAATTATATTTTTATTGCTTCATTCTAATAAATAAAAATCATATTTTTATTTCTACTTCATATATTTTTACAACGCTTCATTCTATATAAAAATTATATTTTTATATTTCCATTTCATATATAAAGATTATATTTTTATTCTTTCTACATCATATATGTAAAAATCGAACTTTTATCTTCACTTCATATATATAAAAATCTAATTTTTATCGCTTCTTCTTATATATAAAAAATCTAAATTTTATCGCTTCTTCTTATATATAAAAATCATATTTTTATTCGCATTCTTATAAATGAAAAATCAAATCTTTTTACATAAGAAAAATCAAAATTTGTACTTAATGAAAAATCAAATCTTTTTACGTAAGAAAAATCAAAACTTTTTCATAAGAAAAATCAAAGTTTTCCTTCATTGAAAATCTATATTTTCACATTCAAAGATTTCATATTTTTAAATAACCAAGATCATATTTTAAAATAAAAGAAATCAGTATTTCTATGATTTAAAATTATAGACTTACTGCTTCACGAAGAAGGAGGGCTCACTGGTCGGCCTGAGGCAGAGGGATGAGGCGTGGTGGCATTCGAGCTCGCGCAGGGGCTAGGGGGGTCGGGGTCCGAGGAGGCGGTGCTATTAGGGTTTCCGGCGGATTGGAGGAGGGGGGGTTTGCGGGTGCTGCTGCATCAAGGTGGTGCGGGGGACGAGGCGGAGGAGCGAGGCGGAGAGAAGGGGAGCGGTGGTCGGAGGGCAAGTGGGGGAGGCGCAGGCTGAGCAGTCGACGGGGGGGTTTTGTCGAGCAGAACGGGCGAAGGAAGGAGAGGTGGAGGAAGAGAAGGGGAGGAAGGCGATGGAGGTGGTGGGCCTGTTCGCGTCGGCGGCGGCGCCCCCTTGGCCTGGTGGCGCGATGGCAATTTTGTCTTTTTTTATCTGAATCGATTTGGTTTGAAGAAGGGGGGTCAACGCTATAAGGAGGAGAGGGGGAGAGGGTTTATTTTTATTTATTTAATTTTATTAATTTCTAAAAACACACTTTTTAATTCGAACCCGAAACGAGGCCCACCGCCTGTCGTCCATAGCTAATCACCCCTATTCAGAACACACTGGGATATGTATCGCAGGCTGATTCGATCGTTTCGATCAGTTTTCGTCAAAATCAAAATATAACTCTATACATTGAATTTGAACGCACATTTCATTTTACTGGGGTCACATACTAACTCGAAAAATCCTCGAAAAATATTTTCTAGCTTCATATTGACGATACAGTCCTAACAAAACTAATTTCGTAAAATTTTGAGAACGTTTGAAAAATGGCCATTTTCCAATTGATTAAAATCAAATGAAACTGGTCAAACGCGTTTTCCTTTGCCACGCTCACATATGGATTCGAAAAATTATGAAATTTGAAACCTAGCAATAACTTGACATCCCGGATCCAACAAAAGTGGTTTCGTCGAAATCCGAGGTTGTTTGCAAAATGGCTATTCTTAAGGGCCAGAATTCCATAGCGACTATTCTGAAATTTCAACTGGACATATCTTTTCATTCCCGCTATGAAATTTCAATTTTCCTGATTCGTTGGAAAGATATTCTCAATTAGATTCTAATATTTTTGGTTTCACTAAAATCCGGTTTATTTTGAATCCTGTAGATTCATTTGAACTTTGAAATCGAATTATCGAACTACCGCGCCATTTTCAATTCCTTTTATAATTATAAATAATTATTTATATTCTAACGAAGATCTATATAAAATATACATTTGAATTCCATTCAAAATAAATTTCTTGTTGTTATTATTTAAAATATTCATTTTAAATGTTCAAAATTCACTAAAATTGCCAAAATTTAAATTGGCCCATATTTCCGGGTTATTACAATGTCACATCGTCAAACCCGTCAATTCACTAATCGATTTCCAAAAATATCATGGGTATAAAAGCTAAGAGGAACGAATTCCTCCGCCACCAGATGTGATATCTTTAAGAGATAGACCATAGGTGATTTGTTAGGTATACCGTGTCAGACACTCATCCATACAACTTGTCCTGGGACTGGACAAACAGAAAGCACCATTCTAGAACAGGACGACCCTTGCATTTCACTCCTTCTTCAATTGTCTTCAGCATTATCTAATTCGCAACGCTTATGCCCATACGGAGTGGTTTTCAGATAATATATCCAACCGGTCTCTCCGTAATGACAACGACGGTCAAAACACTTCAATAGTTGGTTATTATCGAAATAAAACAAACATCCATTCAAATGTACAACTAAACATCACACAATCACTGGCCCTTTTGTTTAACATTACTTTCCCAATTTTCCATATCTTCCCAGATATTTCCAAAACCCGTTTAGTCCTTCACATTTCTTGGAAAACATTCGTAGTTTTTATAGACTCTTATCCTCCCATGTTCTAGAAAATATAGGTTATTAGAGTTCGAAACATTTCCATTCTTTTCACATTCTTTACTTGGATAATATACCCTATCTATTAGAGAAATATTTACAATTTCATTATAAACATTTTAATCTTCCAAACGTCCACTTTTAAAACATTATTCACTTTAAATGTGAATATTATCTCTGTTATAGAAATCTGAACCACTTTATCAAATAACTCCTTATTCAAGTAATATATTCCCTTATTTTGTTTATCGAAAACTCTTTCATAATCTTATATTCCCATTCCACTTTAAAAACTTTTTTTCTAAGTCGACTTCTTGCAAAATAAATATCAAGTTTATAACTAAATATTGATTACATATCCTTATTCTAATCTATTGGTTCAAAACTAAATATTAACTTATCCTATCAGATTATAATTCCTAAAAATAATTTACTTTAATAAATTCGATGCCGTCGGATTTTAGTTCCAATTCCTGATAGTGTTATATATAAAAATCACGCTTAAGCTTGGTCAACAACGTTAATTTATCGTTGCAGTTCAAAACTCGCAATGCGTTGCGATATCCCCTTTAAAACTAATCTCAACATAACAATCATGCTTAAGCCTAGTCAACAATGATATTTTATCGTTATAGTTCAAAGAGTTACTATACGCTGCAATATCCCTTTTATAATCTTGACATCTCTTTTCATTACAAACTAATATCATTCCTCGATAATAGTGAAGCCGTTCAAGTTGGGGTGTTTTATTTACCTCTCAGACCTTGATCGACAACGTTATTACCTTAGAATAGATATAAGTCCATAACTCTAAACTTCTCATTACTAATAATATCGATTAAACCATATTTCTTGTTTTATCTTAAATATGGTTTTATGACGCCATATCCTTATTTTGAAAACTCTGTTGTTTATCACTACTTGCAGTAGTCATTTACTCTTCGCTTCATCTTCCTTATACAAATCCATTTAAAACTTCTCTTATTACACGTCAATAACGTTCTTCGTCTTTTGACCATTTCCTTTTTATTTGAATTATTATACCCAATTCCAGTAAACATCTCATTATAAACTCAATACCATGAAATTCATAATGATTAACTTGATCATTTGATGAAGTAAAACAGTTTACTTCATTATTAATGAACAATACTAATTATACTAGTGCAATAATTATTTAAGCTTCATTAATTAAAAGGGTAATTAAATCTAATTAATTTTGATTAATTTATTTCTAAACTATTTTCATTAGATTAACTGAAGACAAATTAATCTAAAAATCAATTTCCAATAGACAGTTGATTTAACCAACTTCAAACCATCAGTTAATTTGTTAAACGATTTTAATTACTTTTCTTTATTTGATTAATATAATTAATCCAATAATATTTCTTTAACCGATTGTCTTTAAAATAGTTATCCAATATTTACTCGCATGATAATTACAGTTTTATAACTTATCAAATAATTGTTTATATTTACTTTGTAAAAACGAACTATAAAATACCAGTTTATAATAGAATGTCTATTATAATTTAAAATTTCACTTTAATTATAAAAATATAAGTCTTTTAACTTCATTGATTCGCCCACTAACAAATCAACTTTTTTCAAAGAGATGGGTTTACGGTCGGTGCTGCCACTTTCTTAATCGATATCGTCTGTTTAATTTAAATCAAAATAACATTGAATTTCCATTCAATATCAATATCCACACAGGGTTTCAATGTTATTGGGATTCAAACAGTGCATATATACATAATATAAAACAAATAGTACATATAAATATCGAGGAATCCGGTTGGATTCCTCCAACCGGTTCCCTCCATCCACAGATGTTAGTCAACACAATTTACACTAATTCCATACTAGGGAATATTATAATCGGTGGAATCAATATCCAACCAATGATGTGTTCATATGCAACGATATTCAACCAATTAAATTGTAATTTACTTAATCAATCATCACACAACATTCAACCATTATTTTAAAATATAATTATAATATTTTAAAATAAAACAGAGTAAATGGATTTACTCACCTTTGCGTGTTAACTGTTAAATAATGATTTGCGTCAGCTGATTATACCCAGTGCTTTATTTGCCTAAACTGTAGCGTGCTCCAAATCAGTTCCATTGTGAAGGCCTCGTCCATACGATCCAAACAGATCCAAATTTTTTGCAATTCTGGTAATGACCCTTACCGTTCATTTCACGGCTCCACCCTACTACTATTTTCTTCCCCGATATCAGCACAAAAGCAGTCGAACCTATCACTTCCCCTGTACATCCGTCGACACATTTTTTTTCTTCTCAAGGTCTCAAGCCTGATCACAAATCCATGGGACAGTGCACGCAACTTGTAATATAACATTATCACCGTTACCACCTTCCACATCATGTATGCTTGCTCAAGCAAACTCCTTGCCATGGCAAATATTTATGTTCCCAATTTCATGTTAATCTCCTCACACACGTTAAACAGCCCTTCTCAACTCCTCTCCTTTTTCTTCAATATGAAGCACACGGGCTCCAGTATGTTCGGCATGCCATAGGTGCATGTTTTTGAGCTTTCCACTCATCCTCCCTGTCAGCTCGTATATCTCACCATCCTCCCTCATGCAAAGAGCTGCTGTCTCTCATGCTCTCAACCATTTCCGCCATTTTCAAATTTAACAATAAACCCCACTTCTTGTAAGTTATCCCCACACCATAACTTCTTAAATCTGCCCGCGTTCAACAGTTCGTTCCATTAGGTATTGCTCCTGGATACATTACATAAACAAAGTACTTGCCACAACCGAAACAGCTTTGCAAACCCTCTTTATACAGCACACGTAACTCCCCTCATAAACGCACAACACCTTGAACTCACATGCCTATACCCCCACCTTAGCACCATTCAAAAGGAAACGGACTCCTTCTTTCCACTGTAATCCTCTCCAGCTTCCCACGCATCTCTTTCCACATAATGACCGTAAGTTCTCCGCTTCTTTTGTCTAGAATAATCATCACTTCCACTTCAAACCGCTTGCTCCAGTAACACATCCCATTCTACTCAAGTATCTCTTTCCACTCAAAGAAAAACTCACGTCTGCAGTATTTATGGCCTCAAAACAAGACATTCACCCGGCGTCATTCCCGCACCCGTCCGTACTAGTACCACCGAGCACTGCTACAGCTGCCTGCAACCACTCCATCTGCTCTAACACTCCGCTCCCAAAATTGAGGACTACCCCAAACCCGAACTGCTCAGTAGCATGGTAGTTTTTATTTTATTTAAATGTTTTTTTTTCGAAAAATTATTTATTAGAGGAAGAAGATAACAGCAGCTTTGTTCTTGCTGTGTATTCAAAAGGAGGAGGAGGGGATAGTTTTGTTGAAGTGGGAATGAGGCGCTGAAGTATACATGTATATTTATAATAGGAAGATTTCTTAGAGCTTAAGGATTTGTGGTTGTTGACTTCTAGGGTAGGTAGATGTGATGGATCTATATATTAATATATCCTAGAACACTTAACAACTAAGGATTCTTCAATTGATTCACAGCTAAGCAATCCGTCACTGAAAAGAAATAACAGGGGTAGGTTATGGTCTGTACACTAAATAGATATGGTGATGAAGGAACCAAAAATGTGTGATTTCATATTGGTTATGGCTATCCTAATACTAAGGTATGGTCTATCAACAAGCACATGCTAGTTTGGTAACATGACAAAGTATTTTTTGCATATTTTTCTTTGAATGGTTCAGTTATGTTTACGGAATCATATTAGGTAGGTTTTCATGATTTCTTAGAATAGTTAGGCATGTTATTTTAAACTAGATCTTCCTGAGTCTTCATTTCATATCTGTTGGATTTTGACATCATCGGTATGGGGTGACAATTTCTTAGGTGTGAAGTTTGATGGGGAAACGTAGTTTATATGGGGAAGGCTATCAGATATTGAATGGAAAGTTATGAGCTGTCTTGGATCTTGATGTGTTGGCCTAGTGAATAGCAGCACCTACCTATTTATTATTGGGGTGCGTGTTTCTAAATAGCTCAGATCAATGAAGTAACCCATATATCCTTCCTTAACTTATCCCTTAAAATAAGTTGAGATGCTAGGTCTATAACTTTTGATTGAGGAAAATGTACGGGTTCTAGGCTGCCCATACTTCAAGTTCAAGTAAATCATGACAAAAGATATACATGCTTCTTGTATTTGTTTTATGCTTTTTCTACAATTTCATTCGTGTATGTGTCACTGTGGGCTGAAATAAAAATACTATTGTGTTAAGTGAGATGCCACGATCCCAATAATATAATAATATCGGTAGATTAACTCATATTTTGAAACCCCAAATATGGATATAGGGTGTAAAATACTCCAAATAAAAATTTGCGTATTTAATTATTTAAAAATTACAGTAAAATTCTAAAAATTAATTTATCACTATGTCTCAAAAGAACCTTGTCTAAATTTGAATCCAGTATCTAGTTATGTCAAATAAACCGTTACGTTCGATAAATGATTCTATAGTGATTATTTGAAAATTTGAATTGGACATGTCTTGCAATCGATAAGACGAAATCTTGATTTTCCTCTTCCATTAGAAAAATACAGTTCAACAGATTCCAATGTTTCTTGTTTCGCAGAAATCCGACTAATAGCGGGTCCTGTACACTCAGTTGAAGTTCAGAATGTTAATTTACGAACTGCTGCGATATTACGAGCTCGATTATATTTAATATATATTTTTATATGTTCAACTTCATTTTAATTAATATATAAATCCATTTATATTCCGAATTCAATATTTAAACGAATTTAAAAATTCAAAAACAAACCGATAAAAATGCGGGACATTACACCTTTCTTGCATGTTATAACGGTTCCCGTGAGTTCTCTTCTCCATTTCCTTTTGGTTAGACTCGTGGCAATGCATGCATGTGCATAGTTCAAGTATATATGCATGTTTGAGTGTCCAGCTATTCTCGCATGGATTTATCATGGTGTTGTTCCTACATTTCCAACTTATAGTTGGTTATAAACAGCATGAATCAATGTCAAGCACAGCTGTGAGATACTAGTTACTACTAATCTTTGGTACCCATACACACACCATACTGCTGCCGATAGCAAGATATTCACGCAAGCAGCTTCGGATGTTGTTTTGTAGATTTCCAGTCTTCTGTTAAAGGATATAAAGTTCATACCTTTCTGTTGTTAACAAAGATGTACACAAGTGAGTGGTTTGATGTGTGACCAGTAACTGAGAGGTCCCTAGTTCGAACCTTGCTGTAGCCATTTGGTTTTAGTCAATTATTTTTGGACTGAAATCTTTTTGGCGTAAAATTATACATAAAAAATTAGTTCGCTTTTCAAAATAAAAATCATATCTTTGGTTCTAGGTAGCGAATTTGTCTTTATAGCGGTTGGCATCATTCTTCTCGTATCGTGCCTTCTCTTATTGCCACAGAAAGTGAGTTTTTCTCACTCACGGATTAACTGATTATTAAGTGAATTAAAAACACGAGATGTTGCATGAGATGTTAGGGTGCTCTAGTTTTGTTTGCTTTGTGTTTATGCACGTGCGACGCACATGGTTATTTCACACAACACATATGGATGAATGGTTAACATGCTATGATTAATTTCTCACATCAAAGTACCCTTTTAGTTTAGCAAACATCACGGGTTGAAATGATACATACCCAAACCCCTTTGTATTTGAATCGATTTGGGATGCGGGTTGAAATGATACATACCTGGGGTTCGAATATTTTTTTAAAAGAACGGATTGAAATGATAGATATCCATACCACTTGACCATAGGTTAGAAAATTTTATACAGACACCGTGGTCAATAAAATAAAATATTTTATCTATTTTTTTATAAGAAGAAATTTTAAATAAAACTTCTTTAAAGCATAAAGAAAGGTTCAAAGAAATTTTGTTCAAATCTTAAATTTGATTTTTGTAAGAAATCCCAATTGTATTAAAATAAATTTTAAAGTGATTTTTGCAAATTTATACTTAATACTATAAATTCTTCCTACTTTTATGTTCATGTAATGAATTTACGATTTTTGAATTAAAGAATTTAATGTAAAGGTTTGCAAAGCTTTGCTAAATATTTTTCCAAACTTATTTTAATATATGATTTGTCGAATGGATATTTGCCATGTGAATGAATACAAAGGATATTGATCCATAGCTAACGCTAAATGGTTTGGGATTTATTATATGAAGGGATATGTGAATTTCAAGTTAAGTAATTATTCAAGAATCGTTTTAATGATGAAGTGTTGAAATTGAACCAAATAAAGAGAAATGGGTTTAAATATAAATTCTAGTTGGGAAAGAAATTGTAAACATGGATTTAGAATTGGATTGGATTAATATTACTTGTTTGAACTATAATTTTATATAAGTTATTTTCTAGGTCTTATAATTATTCTTTATAAAATGATCTGATTATTTTAACCATATAAATTTTATAATAGTTGTAACGACCCGGAAATTCGAGCCCTTTGAGTCGACCAAATACAATACAAGTTCGACCCAAATGGCACGGAAATACGAATCGTTAATAGAAAGAAATTAGAGGATGAGATAGGAAAGATAGAACTAATAGGATAGAAGAAGAAGAAGAACACAACTGAGCAGAATCAGAGTAAACATGAATCTCACAGCGAAACGAACAAAATGTATTATATAACATAACTTTGAAATACAAAAACTGTATTGTATATACATACCATTATCAGAGTACAATACATCATATCACAGCGGAAATAATCTCTAAATACTAACGGTGAAGCCTTCTGCTTTTAGCTCATCCAAGTTTATCTGTAAAAGCCTGAGACGCTTGACTGCCCGTACAAATTTTGGCACCCAAGAGTTTAGGGAAAACAAATAAAATAAACTCTGGGTCAGTCATGGGACTGGTGTGAGTAAATTCCAATCATACTGTTTAACTTTGAAAATCCTTTTGAAACAAAAGGATAATAGTAAGGCCAACCCACACATAAACATGGACGGTTTTTACCTTACTATAACCCAAAATATTTTGATATCAAAATCCAGTGATATTATAATAATGTCTAATCAAGTAAATAACCAAATAGTAGAACGCTTGCATCTCACGCTCTACTTACATAGTATAAAATCAAAAGCCGTAGGGCTCTTATTGGAGATTGGATTCTAACTATGACAAGGTATGGGACCACCTGCCGATAGTGTATCTCTAGAGGCGAATACACTGGGTTCAACAAGAACGTCTTGCAACCCGGCCCACACATGACCGACCACTCATTTCGCTTGAGTGTATCGAATGTATATCACCAACGGTTGGGCTCAAACCACTGTTTCCCGAAAAGGGACAGCATCGAAATAGATTAAAGAAGTACAAGGAATTTCTCTAGATAGGTGATTATACACCCTAATGGGAGCGACCCACATAGCCATGCTGCCTGCCCGATTTTTGTCATTTCCCAGTTGTGAAGCTTGAGGCTACGTCTATCTTTTAGAACATCTGGCCACCATACACTTTGAATGCCACATCGTCAAACCCGTCAAATCAATAGTTGATCCTTCCAAAAATATTACGGGTATAAAAGCTAAGAGAAACGAATTTCTCCACCACCAGACGTAATACCTTGAAAAGATCGTCTTATGTGACCATTAGGTATACTCTGTCGGACATTCGTCCATACAACTTGTCCTAGGACTGGACAAACAGAAAACACCATTCTGGAACAGGACGACCTTTGTATTTCACTCCGTCTTCAATTGTCTTTAGCATAATTAATTTCGTAGCGCTTATGCCTATACGGAGTGGTTTCAGATAATATATCCAACCGGTCTCTCTGTATTGACAACGAGGGTCAAAACACTTCGATAGTCGGTTATTTAACTATCGAAGTAGAAACAAACATCCATAACTAACATCACACAATCACGAGCACTTTTATTTACCATTTGTTCTTATATTTCTTTGGACAACCGTCGTTACTTATTACTTTAGAATAAGTGGATTTCAAACCAAATTGTTTCCATTCCCTAGGGAGTAGTGTTATAACGTTAATTTATCGTTACAGTGCAAAAACTTATCATACGCTGTAATGTTCTCCTTTATAACTAATCTCGACATAACAATCACGCTTAAGCCTAGTCAACAGCGTTATTTTATCGTTATAGTTCGAAATCTTGCTATACGCTGCTATATCCCTTTTTAACTAATCCTGACACCTCTTTCTGTTACAAAAATCTTGACATCCCTTTTCATTACAAAAATCATGACATCTCTTTCCGTTACAAAATCTTGACATCCCTTTCCGTTACAAAAATCATGACATCTCTTTCTCAATAACATTTTAAATGAGGTCCACTTAAGAACAATTATTTAATTAAAAATAATTAACTAATATTTTACTTTATAAAATGAACTATAAAATACCAATTTATTATAGAATTTCTATTACAGTTTAAAGCTTCGCTTTAATTATAAAAATCTAAATTTTTATAATCGACTTCGTTGATTTTCCTGACGGCCAATCAACCTCTTACAAAACAAGGTGTTTATGGTCGACTGTTGCCACTATATAAATTGATATCGTTTATTAATTAAATCAAACAAATGTTGAATTTTCATTCAACATGGTTCAAAACAGTGCATATATAAATCCAACAGTACATATAAATATTGAGGAATCCGGTTGGATTCCCCCAACCGGTTTCCTACATCCACCGATGTTAGTCAAATCAGTATCCAATCAATGATATGTACATATGCAACGATATATATCTATTTCAACCAATTTAGCTGTAATTTACCTAAATGACCATCACAAAGAATACAACCAATATTTAAAATATTATAATATTTTAAAATAGATCATAGTTAGTTCATTTACTCACAGTGCGCGTTAACCGTTAAAAACGATTTGCGTCAGTCGATTAAATCAGGCGTCTTATTGAAACGATCTTCAAAATGCTCCTGACTAGCTCCATTGCATAGCCCGCGATCCTACGATTCTAAAGGATCCAGTCGCGTTCACTTCGTAAATCCCTTAATATCATCTTCTCGGACATTTGTTCCAATAATACTTTTCCGTATAGACCGTCACCAGAAAATGAACACAGGGGTCATCTTTGTTCACCTAAATACCCCTTTGTTTGTTCAATTCTCAATTATTAAACAAATGCACTGCCAACTCGTGAAGATCCATCCACGTCCAGACTTCATATTTCACCACACTTCCAAAACGCAATCCCTTTCTACCTCCTTGCCTGTTCATTTGCTCCCCACCTCATTCATTCTCGTCCTATAATCATTTACACGTGCATAGCATGTAAACTTGCACCACGTATGACAACATCCCCTCTTCTCCCTTCCACAAAATGACCTGCTGCATGAAAATACTTCCCTCACTTTCCACGTTGTCACGCAAGTGCATGAACCCTCGGATTCCCCTTCGCACTTCCATCATCAAGCACCATTTCCACTCCACTTTCAGGAAGTACATACGGTGTACACCCTTTATAAAAACCAAAGTGCCTTCTGTATTTCCATTGCCCCAACGCCACTCACTAAAGTAATGAATCCCTTTCCTTCTTCATGAAACCAACCATGCCATCCACACTTGTATCCTTTAACTCCACTGTAAACCAGCCTAACTCCCTTTTACATACTTCATAAGTTCAATCCCTTTTTGCCACTTCACAAAGCTCACACTCCACCTTCACGTTCAGATCCCACCTCATGCCATAAATTCGAACCCAAAACAGATCCTAGCATCAAAGAAGCAATACAGAACGAGCTACTCCACTTACCGCACCCTCTTATATATAGATATAAATGCGAGATCAATATAAGGATTTTAAATATATAATATCTTTGATTTAAAGACGATTATTAATCTTGTTTTATTTTCATTTTCCCTGAAGCTTACCTGTTTGAAGCTTGGTGAAACAATTGAGGGGCTCGTGTATTTATAGCGGATAAACAACTCAGGCATCACGTATTTACTGTAGCTGATAATGCAAGTGACAACTCAATCTAGGAACCCAGAAGTTAGGATAACACGTTGAAAAGGGTGTAGGGTAACTAGCTGCCATGAGATTTCAGTTTGTAGGGTGTGGTTGCTTCATTTACTGTATACTTGAAAAGATGGTGTATGATCCTTCACGGTGAAGCAAATGAAATATTATATATTTTAGTAGCTGATCGGTTTTGATTTAAAAATACAAAGCTGGAGACAAAGTTTCTTTTCACTCTTAGGACCTTAGCGTTATGGAGTAGGCTCAGATCTTGATTTGATCGGGTATGACTCTTGTGCATGCTGCGCATTTATTTAGATTAGAGTTATCACAACATAGGGTATTGTATAGGGTAGATGCGCCATGTTGTGTATTTAATTTCCTCACTTAGGCATGCGCCTTGTATCTAGGGGAGACATGGTAACATTTAATTGATTTGAAACTTGTGTGTTTTAATATACATAAAGGTATGGGCATCAGTGAATGGTCATTAAGTATATAGGTGTATGGAGGTAGGTACTCTTGACAATTTTTAAGCAGATGGGATAGCATATGGCAGAGGACAGTTTACAATATACATATAAAGTAGACGTGAGTAAATCTCGGTGGTTTATCAATGTTTGGTAGTGCCACCACTTGTTTTTGAGCTTCTATTAGTATATATATATATATCGTGGCATACCATTCCATACTTACTGAAATATCATGTACATATCCATGATAGTTTTAATTACGTTTCAAAAAGTTTGTCATACCCTACTACACGAAATTTCGCTCCCTTACGGACTGTTATGGACAAAAATAAAAATACGCTTATGTTCAACGAGGTGCCACGATCCCAAGGATATAATAATATCGGTAGTTTAACTCCTATTTTGAAACCCCAAAATATCGATATAGGGTGCAAAATACTTTTAAATAAAAAGTTGCATATTTAATTAGTTAAAAATTACAGTAAAATTCTAAAAATTAAATTATCACTACGCCTCAAAAGAACCTTGTCTAAATTCGAAACCGATGTCTAGTTATATCGAATAACCTGTTACGGTCGATAAACGATTCTACATCGACTTTTTGAATATTTGATTTGGACATAACTCATAATCTATAACATGAAATCTTGGTTTTTCACTTCTATTAGAAAAATACAGTTCAATAGATTCCAACGTTTCTTGTTTTACAGAAATCCGACTTAAAACGAGTTCTGTACACGCAGTTGAAGTTCAAAACGTTAAATTATGAACTGCCGCGATATTACGGGCTCGATTATATTTAATATATATTTTTATACGTTCAAATTCGTTTTAATTAATATATAAATCCACTTATATTACGAATTCAATATTTAAACTGATTTAAATATTCTAATATAAACCGATAAAAACGCGGGATGTTACATTCCTTCCCCCCTTAAAAGAATTTCGTCCCCGAAATTGCTAACAAGGGAAAAATGCTACCATCTTTGTTGTAAACAGGTTAAAAATCTTTTTGGTTGGGCATCCAATTCCAACTCCTTCATTTGATATCCCATCAACATATACCCATGCATTTCCAACTAATCTCTAATCAGTTTATCCTTAACCAATAATTCTCTTACAGCCAAGCCAATTCCATTTGAAACACCAATTTCAATTTCAAATTTCCAATTCTTATTCAATAATCAAATTCCACCTCCAAATTCGGTTCTATTCCAAATCTTAATTCACAACTCAACTACTTTGCCAAGTCAAATCCTTATTCCAGTACGATTTCCACTTACTTGGCTTCAATTCAAGTCCAAATTTATTTGACTTTGCTAAATTCTCTATTAATTTACTTCATAAGTAAATTTTAAATTTCAGAATTCAAATTCCTGGGGTTTTTATTTCAAATCAGTTTGAAATAATATATATATTCATAACATAACAATTCAGAATATTTGAATTTTCGAACAACTTATTTCAAAACAAAATCTGTGGTAGTAATCCCTCACTTAGAAACTCGAAAATGAACACCGATAATGTCGCGGTTCATCATCCGAATTATTTTCCAGCCATCAAAGTGAGTTCAATACTTTATTAATTTTCAATCTCATTTTTAAACACTTCCATTTCAAATATCTTTCAGAATGCTTGGAAAACAATCTCAAATCTCCCCAGGATTTTAAATTTCAATATATTTAATCCTTTTCCAAGTTTCCAGGGTTTATTTCAATTCTGGATTTAAATTTGGATTTAATCCCTTAAATTTCACAAATTACATTATACAAGTTCTGATGGGTTATTTACGTACCCATCTTAACCATAATGTTATTCGATTATAATAATAACAAAAATATCCAATATATTGAATAATTCCAATAATATATACTTTCTTTGTATCAAAATATATTTTTGGGTAAAATATTTCATTTACCCAGCCTTTATAAACAATATTGTGTCAAATAACACTGTTCAAGAGTTTAGAACACCTATCGATACAGTCTGCAATCCAGTATCGACCAGAATTCATAAACCATTTGCCAAACCAATCGACACAATATAAAACAGTTTTTTATACCAATTTACAAATAGGCGCTCATATATATACACTCAAACTCAATCTAGGGTACTTCTAACCCTATCTCTACTAAGTTATGCCACAGAGCCAAGGTAATCACTTAACGTTCAGCTCTGATACCACTGTAACGACCCGGAAATTCGAGCCCTTTGAGTCGACCAAATACAATACAAGTCCGACCCAAATGGCATGGAAATACGAATCATTAATAGAAAGAAATTAGAGGATGTGATAGGAAAGATAGAACTAATAGAATAGAAGAAGAAGAAGAAGAACACAACTGAGCAGAATCAGAGTAAACACGAATCTCACAGCGAAACGAATAAAATGTATTATATAACATAACTTTGAAATACAAAAACTGTATTGTATATACATACCATTATCAGAGTACAATACATCATATCACAGCGGAAATAATCTCTAAATACTAACGGTGAACCCTTCTGCTTTTAGCTCCTCCAAGTGTATCTGTAAAAGCCTGAAACGCTTGACTGCCCGTACAAATTTGGGCACCCAAGATTTTAGGGAAAAACAAATAAAATAAACTCTGGGTCAGTCATGGGACTGGTGTGAGTAAATTCCAATCATACCGTTTAACTTTGAAAATCCTTTTGAAACAAAAGGATAATAGTAAGACCAACCCACACATAAACATGGACGGTTTTTACCTTACTATAACCCAAAATATTTTGATATCAAAATCCAGTGATATTATAATAATGTCTAATCAAGTAAATAACCAAATAGTAGAACACTTGCATCTCACGCTCTACATACATAGTATAAAATCAAAAGCCGCAGGGCGCTTATTGGAGATTGGATTCTAACTATGACAAGGTATGGGACCACCTGCCGATAGTGTATCTCTAGAGGCGAATACACTGGGTTCAACAAGAACGTCTTGCAACCCGGCCCACACATGACCGACCACTCATTTCGCTTGAGTGTATCGAATGTATATCACCAACGGTTGGGCTCAAACCACCGTTTCCCGAAAAGGGACAACATCGAAATAGATTAAAGAAGTACAAGGAATTTCTCTAGATAGGTGATTATACACCCTAATGGGAGCGACCCACATAGCCATGCTGCCTGCCCGATTTTTGTCATTTCCCGGTTGTGAAGCTTGAGGCTACGTCTATCTTTTAGAACATCTGGCTACCATACACTTTGAATGCCACATCATCAAACACGTCAAATCACTAGTTGATCCTTCCAAAAATATTACGGGTATAAAAGCTAAGAGAAACGAATTTCTCCGCCACCAGATGTAATATCTTGAAAAGATCGTCTTTCTCAATAACATTTTAAATAAGGTCCACTTAAGAACAATTATTTAATTAAAAATAATTAACTAATCTTTTACTTTATAAAATGAACTATAAAATACCAGTTTATTATAGAATTTCTATTACAGTTTAAAGCTTCGCTTTAATTATAATAATCTAAATTTTTATAATTGACTTCGTTGATTTGCCTGACGGCCAATCAACTTCTTACAAAACAAGGTGTTTATGGTCGACTGTTGCCACATTCTAAATTGATATTGTTTATTTATTAAATCAAACAAATGTTGAGCTTTCATTCAACATGGTTCAAAACAGTGCATATATAAATCCAACAGTACATATAAATATTGAGGAATCTGGTTGGATTCTCCCAATCGGTTTCCTACATCCACCGATGTTAGTCAAATCAGTATCCAATCAATGATGTGTACATATGCAACGATATATATCTATTTCAACCAATTTAACTGTAATTTACCTAAACGACCATCACACAGCATTCAACCAATATTTAAAATATTATAATATTTTAAAATAGATCAGAGTTAGTGCATTTACTCACAGTGCGCGTTAACCATTAAAAACGATTTGCATCAGTCGATTAAATCAGGCATCTTATTGAAACGATCTTCAAAATGCTCCTGACTAGCTCCATTGCATAGCCCGCGATCCTACGATTCTAAAGGATCCAGTCGCGTTCACTTCGTAAATCCCTTAATATCATCTTCCCGGACATTTGTTCCAATAATACTTTTCCGTATGGACCGTCACCAGAAAATGAACACAGGGGTCATCTTTGTTACCCTAAATGCCCCTTTGTTTGTTCAATTCTCAATTATTAAACAAATGCACTGCCAACTCATGAAGATCCATCCACGTCTAGATTTCATATTTCACCACACTTCCAAAACGCAATCCCTTTCTACCTCCTTGCCTGTTCATTTGCTCCCCACCTCATTCATTCTCATCCTATAATCATTTACACGTGCACAGCATGTAAACTAGCACCACGTATGACAGCATCCCCTCTTCACCCTTCCGCAAAATGACCTGCTTCATGAAAATACTTCCCTCACTTTCCACGTTGTCACGCAAGTGCATGAACCCTCGGATTCCCCTTCGCACTTCCATCATCAAGCACCATTTCCACTCCACTTTCAGGCAGTACATACGGTGTACACCCTTTATAAAAACCGAAGTGCCATATGTATTTCCATTGCCCCAACGCCGCTCACTAAAGTAATGAACCCCTTTCCTTCTTCTTGAAACCAACCGTGCCATCCACACTTGTATCCTTTAACTCCACCGTAAACTAGCACAACTCCCTTTTACATACTTCATAAGTTCAATCCCTTTTTGCCTTTTCACAAAGCTCACACTCCACCTTCACGTTCAGATCCCACCTCATGCCATAAATTCGAACCCAAAACAGACCCTAGCATCAAAGAAGCAATACAGAACGAGCTACTCCACTTACCACACCCTCTTATATATAGATAGAAATGCGAGATCAATATAAGGATTTTAAATATATAATATCTTTGATTTTAAGAAGATTATTAATCTTGTTTTATTTTCATTTTCCCTGAGGCTTACCGGTTTGAAGCTTGGTGAAACAATTGAGGGGCTCCTGTATTTATAGAGGATAAACAACTCAGGCATCACGTATTTACTGTAGCTGATAATGCAAGTGACAACTCAAGCTAGGAACCCAGAAGTTAGGATAACACGTTGAAAAGGGTGTAGGGTAACTAGCTGCCATGAGATTTCAGTTCGTAGGGTGTGGTTGCTTCATTTACTATATACTTGAAAAGATGGTGTATGATCCTTCACGGTGAAGCAAATGAAATATTATATATTTTAGTAGCTGATCGGTTTTGATTTAAAAATACAAAGCTAGAGATACAGTTTCTTTTCACTCATAGGACCGTAGCGTTATGGAGTAGGCTCAGATCTTGATTTGATCGGGTATGACTTTTGTGCATGTTGCGCATTTATTTAGATTATAGTTATCACAACATAGGGTACTGTATAGGGTAGATGCGCCATGTTGTGTATTTAATTTCTCACTTAGGCATGCGCCTTGTATCTAGGGGAGACATGGTAACATTTAACTGATTTGAAACTTGCGTGTTATAATATACATAAAGGTAAGGGCATCGGTGAATGGTCATTAAGTATATAGGTGTATGGAGGTAGGTACTCTTGACAATTTTTAGGCAGCTGGGATAGCGTATGGCAGAGGATAGTTTACAATATACATATAAAGTAGACGTGAGTAAATCTCGGTGGTTTATCCATGTTTGGTAGTGCCACCACTTGTTTTTGAGCTTCTATTAGTATATATATCATGACGTACCATTCCATACTTACTGAAATATCACGTACATATCCATGATAGTTTTAGTTACATTTCAAAAAGTTTGTCATACCCTACAACACGGAATTTCTCTCCCTTAAGGACTGTTATGGACAAAAATAAAAATACGGTTAAGTTCAACGAGGTACCACGATCCCAAGGATATAATAATATCAATAGTTTAACTCCTATTTTGAAACACCAAAATATCGACATAGGGTGCAAAATACTCCAAATAAAAAGTTGCATATTAATTAGTTAAAAATTATAGTAAAATTCTGGAAATTAAATTATCACTACGCCTCAAAAGAACCTTGTCTAAATTCGAAACCGATGTCTAGTTATATCGAATAACCCGTTACGGTCGATAAACGATTCTACAGCGACTTTTTGAATATTTGATTTGGACATAACTCATAATCTATAACACGAAATCTTGGTTTTTCACTTCTGTTAGAAAAATACAGTTCAACAGATTCCAACGTTTCTTGCTTCGCACAAATCCGACTTAAAACGAGTTCTGTACACTCAGTTGAAGTTCAAAACGTTAAATTACGAACTGGCGCGATATTACGGGCTCGATTATATTTAATATATATTTTTATACGTTCAAATTTGTTTTAATTAATATATAAATCCACTTATATTACGAATTCAATATTTAAACTGATTTAAATATTCAAATATAAACCGATTAAAAGCGGGACGTTACAATAGTTTTCCTATATATATATATATATATATATATATATATATATATATATATATATATATATATATGTTTGCACATTACTTTAAAGTTAATATATATACATTATTTTCAAAACACAATTTTTCTAAATGTATTTATTTTATTTTTACTTTATTTTGAACAAACTTATGTCCAATCCAGTTTAATGAATCCAAGGGTGAATGTTGGTTTATAAATTTTAATCGAACCATTTGTGAATGATTTGGGATAATTGATTTTTGGGGCAAGACTTGAAATAAAGCAATTTGTGATATTTGAAATATGATTTTCAAATCTAATGTCCACGGTGTGAAAAAAATGTAAGCGTTGGTTGTTAAAGAGACCGGAGTCGGTAAGTGTCATATTCTCTTTCAATGCCGATACCAGTTTAACAACTGTATACGTGATTGTGTATCGAAACGACGACAAGATGGCTTGGAGGCAACCACTAGATCAAAGAAGGCGAACGATGACGAAATGGCCTTGACCTTCGGGTCATAATTGAAATGACTAAAACAAGAGTTATACCGTGACTAATTGAGGTCGCACCTCATATCGGACACGCTTCTTCGATACCATCTCTATTACTATTGTGATTGATTTTAGGGATCCCATTTTGATTTGAAAGTGTGTTCCGAGGTGGGCGGTAGTTGCTGCTATACGTTACCACCGGTCTGGGAGTGCAACTGGTAGAATCCTACCCTAGGCATTGCCTCGTGTGCCTTGTCATATTTATCCCATACGATCCCTATACGATTTTGATTTAGTATTGCTTTCTATGGAGTGCACTTTGATAACACCAGTGCGGTGAATTTATGGTACTGTATAGACTATGATGCCTATAAACTGCATAAGGGTAATATGGTAATCCCGCTTACGCTATTTTCAGTATATTTACTTTACTGTATAGACATTACAATAATAACATACTATTTTTTGTTTATTATTTCCACGGATCCTTAGGTGATGGAAATCCCTAACGTCCTTTAAGTTATTGTACATTTCAGTGGACACTTCATTTAGTTTAATTCACTTATATAATATTGTTAGTCCTAACTCGTGTATTTTATTTGTTTTATTCCTTGCAAAATGCTTGGGTCAGATCGAGTATTTCAGCTTGGAGACATATCTGTTAGAGCTTGAGATTCGTTGGAGGTCCAGCTATCCACCTACTTTGTCATATGCAGTTGTGCCCATTTCTGCTTATCGCTGAATATTAGTATGATTCTATATTTATTCTTCCGTTGTATCTATGTTTATCTCCATACTCTGATATCATATAAATTTAAAGATTTGTATAAATTTTACTTCCATTGTGAGATATTTTGTGTTCTTTGTCTGTGATTCTATAATGATTTGTATTTCAACTTCATAAGCAATAACAATTTTTCCTTTTGAACGGTTTGAGGTGGTTTAACTACCAACTTGAGGCAGTCAAAAAGCCAGGTCATTACATAGACACAGCAACTGTCTTTACAGGAAATACTTTCAGCCCAACACGCTTTGAGCAAATGCAGCTAGAGGTGCGAGATAGTAATAAGCGTCAGGAGAAATGCCTTGGTGGGTTAGATACCTTCATCAGGGATATTTTTAAACAGGGACCCCGGCCTCTTTTCTTAGGGTCGATAAGTATTATTATTGCTTTCTGGAGGACGTTTTCCTTTTGTTTTAGCATTCAACTATCCTTTATTGAGATGGCGTCTTTGTTAGAAACTGGTATAGTAAAGTTGTCTTTCACTTTATGGCTATATTTTATCTTATCATAGCAGTTGTGTGCAATCTTTCTCTACAAAGAAAACCTCATGATAAGATAAAATAGATAATATAACTATTAAAAAAGAAAAGAAAGTGGCAAACAAAAATTTACAGAAAAGTAACAACATGACAAAACAAAGTTTCTTTGGAGACTGATTTTTTGAAAATACAAAAAATAATAAGGAAACCTTCTTATGTGTATTGTGATTGGAAAACAAAGAAACATTTTTTTATATAAGATGAAGGACTTCCAAGCACAATGAAAAAGGGAAGAAAATTTACCATTTCCCCTTTTCTTTAACATGAGAAATCGAATTCTGAAAATTGGATTTTTCTGAAAATTGGAAAATTTAAAAGTTGGTTGTTAGGGTTCAGACGCAAAAATTGGATGAATAACGATCTTACTCTATAAGGCATTAGGGAAAATTGGATGATAAAGTACTCTGATTTTCAAAATCATGCATTCATATATAATTTTCCAGTATATTTAGGATGTGTGCATCATGTTTTCAAATGATTTTCAAGAGAAATCTGCATTCATATAGGAGGTAGTGCTTAGGCATTCATTACGTTCATGTATTTTTGTGATGTGTTACACTTGCACAAGTGCACAAATGATTGAAAAATTGGATTGACACATTATGGTTGCAATTTATATGAGGAATTACATAATTCTACCTTTATTAAATTTTGGGGACAAAATTTCCTTGGAGGGGAGGGGGAATGTAATACCTCGTATTTTTAAATACATATTTAAATGCTTATTGAAAAATATTGATGCTATATGATTTTATAATTTAGTCTCGAAACAAGCACCATTTTGTTTATGGTATTTTTCTGATTCGTTCAAATATATGATTCGCCCCAAACGGAGTTCGTATTTGGAACTTATTGATGAATAAAAGTTTTTGAAGTTATGCATGAATATATATGCAGAAATTAAAATTTGAAATTCGAAAGGTATGTTATAAGGGAAGAAATTAATATAGGGAAGAACAATAGGTAAGAAAATTAATATTGAGTGAAACATTTGATGAGAACTAAATAAGAGCAAAATTTACATTCATGACCCAGTAAATGGGTCGACCCATGTTATAAGTTAGTCAAACTAGGGGACGATCCATCTTAGGACGAAGTCGACCCAGGGGTCGACCCACCTGGAGCCTGAGTTGATCTAATATTGGGTGAAATGGACATTTCATTGGGCTTTATTTTTATTTCATCCGATCCAACAAACGAGATTCTTCAGCGCACCTATAAATAGATAAGCATAGACTGGCTTTCAACTCGTATTTTCTGAAATGGCACCAAAGCTCTGCCATTTTCTTTCACCTCCATCCTTCAGAAATAAGAATATGTTCGGTTTAGGATTCTGATTCAAAGAATGTAGATCTAAGCTGTAGGTAATCCGATTTCTCCTCTACGTCAGGTAAGTTTTGTGAATCTAGATTTGTGTGATTCTTCTTGTACTTTTAACATTAGATTTGTAAAACAGTGGCTGTTTCAATAATAAATCCTATGAGGAAGACAACATGTAGAGGATTTGAATTAGATTCAAGAATTATACGCAGTCAGGTGAGTGAATTTAAATTATATTTTCCAGTAATAATATATTTTATCATTTGATTCCTATTGAAAATTTTGGTATGTTTATCTTCTTTTTTTCCTCTTTTTCTATATAATCAATGCTAAAGTGTAATCATGCGCCAATAATTGAAACATAACCATGTGTTAATTTTATTGAATTGTGGTTATGCGCAAATTTAATTGAAATGTTATTAAGCACGGATTATCTGAGTTTTGGTTATGCATAAAATAAGAAAATTGTGGTTAGGCGCAAATTAATTAAACCATAGTTACACATAAATTAATAAGAATTTGTAATAAAATATGGGAAAACAAGATTGAAACGAAAAACAATGTATATGAAATTAATTAGGAAGCTAGAAGTATCCTAGATTGATTAAAAATAGGAAATATTTCTATAGTTTGGTTTCTGAGAAGAAGTGGAAAACATAATTGCAAGTTTAAAATAGATAAAGATGTATAATAGTGCGGAGTAAGGACTTTGCCATATCGCGCACTGTTCAATAACCTAAAATAACTGAAAACAAAATGCCTTGCAGTTATGGGTTTCCATTGTTGTATTTACCTTAAGTTGTGGAAATAAATTTTTGTATAGTTTTAATAACCAATCAATTAAGAATAAGCCTAACTTCCTAAAAGAATAAATGGTAAAGATGAAAAAGGGTAACATAACTGAAAGAAGTTATAAAAAGAAAAAAAAGGGCTAGTTGTCATCTTATAATTGGAATATAATAAGCACAGTTCAGTGGCAATAATGTGTAAGAAAGATTATAGCATAAAGGCTATAATTTGGAAAGAAACATGAAATTGGGAATTTAATTTTAATAAGCCTAAAGATATTCTATTGTAGCCTTGCAATTAGGCAATATTCTATGGTAACCAACAAAGTTGATTTATATATAAATAATATTCAATTAAAACAATTTATGAATATTGTAAATCAATGAAAAAGGAAAGCAAGCAAAACACATAAGAGTAAATAAGATGTAGGGTCTAACAAAATAACGATATGTGTTAGGTCCAGTCCATAAGGGTGAAGAACCTAATGAAGGTAGATCATCGTAGGTGTCAGGAAACATTGTGGAAGCATGTCCAACTTATTCAATGGGACTAAAGGGATGTGTGGGACTTTTACGGGACGTGAGGATACTTTGTGATGGTCCTTTATTGTAGGTTTCAGGCTGCACCAATGGAGGCATGGTATGTACGGTATCATCCGGTGAATATACCTTGGCTGCATCTGTTACACCGTAGTTGTGGGCAGCCTATAGACCGATTGGCTGATTTTTAGGATGGTTCGGTGGCTGCCTCGACTCTGCGGGTAGGCATCATGTTCAAGACCTAATGAATGATAGTACGTCGTCAGACGTCGGTGATTGTCAGTCGGAACATGTACGGGAAAGACTATATTTAAAATCAAGAGACCAATGACCTTCACGGGTCATTGGATAAGGGACCACAGTTTGTTTAGATTGTTTGTTAGGATTGGTCATTTAGCTCTTTGGAATAGTCTTTTATTAGGGTGTAGGATGGTGGGGCCTTGTAGAGCCATATAAGAAACATTCCATCTTTAGATATCAGTATTTCGGGCCTAATGAAGCCACTATGTTTGGGCCATCCTGAGGCCATTCTTGCATGGTAGATATAGTAAAGCCGCCGATTGAGTTTCACTAAGAACTCAGGTATTTGGACGTGTTCGTGGCACGGAGTTGGAGACTTAATGTTCCCTCGTAGCATAGTATATTATACTTTCGTAGCGTGTAGATGGAGGTTCAATACATTTTCATTGTACGACAATGGAAACCACTCAAGGATGATACTATGGGGAGCACCTCGGTTTATTAGGTGTGTAGTTATATATATATATATATATTATTTATTATGTTGAACTACTAGGAGCATATGGGCAAATGGGTATGGTTTATGCGAAAAAAATTGAAAGTACAATGTAAAATAAACTTGAACAACTTAAAAAATAAAGAACCAGTGATAGAACGGTATATGTGGTGTTATTGTACCAGGTATAATGTAACAACCCGTATTTTCAATAACCTGTTATAACATAAATCGAGGCAGAATTTAATTCTAAAATTTGAATCAAGGGAAACGGGATATGCCATTGCGTTCGTCTCGGAAAAATACGCGAAATAGAGTCCGAGTTTTCGAAGATCGGAGTCTGTATGACCCGATTAAGGCCCAACGAAGTTTTCAGAAAATTCCTAAGTAAAAACAGATTTCAAATTCAAATCAAAAATTGGGAATTGGGCCAGTTTGGGCCAGGCGGGAAAATTCCTGCCACAGTACCCAAGTCGACAGCCCTGTCGACTTGGGAGTCGACTCGGTCTGACCAGGTCGACAACCCTGTCGACTTGGCTGTCGACTTGGCTCAGACGCGCAGTTCTGCCAGGTGCACCAGTTTGGGTTTGTGTTGAGCTTGGGGGCCAGATTCGATTTGGAAGGTTGAGATGAGAACTAGGGTTTAATCCTATGGTCTAAATCACTAGCCTAATCTATAAATAAGACCCTAACCTACCCTAAATCATCATTAATCTATTCTACAACTAAACTATGGCAAAATCAAACCTCTCATGGCCTCCACTCTCTTCATACAATTCCTAAACAAATTTCTAAGAAATTCTCATGCATACAAGTGTATTTAGGCTTGTATGATCCTCTTTAGTTTGCATTAAAGTCTTGTTTCTCTATTGGCATCATAAAGGAGGAGTCTTGATCAAATTTGCTTGCATTTTTGGGGTTTTAATTTGTTGCATAAGGGGTTTCTTACATTTGCTATACTCATTTGAGTCCGCATAAGCATTGTAAGCTCTATTCCTCTCATACTTGAACTTTGAAGTTAAATGCATGATATGCAAGTTGTCATAAGTTATGCAAGTTTATTTATGCAAGTATGATATGCAAGTTATCATAAGTTATGCAAGTTTATTTATGCAAGTATGATATGCAAGTTGTCATAAGTTATGCAAGTTTGTTTATGCAAGTATGATATGCAAGTTGTCATAAGTTATGCAAGTTTATTTATGCAAGTATGATAAGCAAGTTGTCATAAGTTATGCAAGTTTGTTTATGCAAGTATGATATGCAAGTTGTCATAAGTTATGCAAGTTTATTTATGCAAGTATGATATGCAAGTTGTCATAAGTTATGCAAGTTTATTTATGCAAGTATGATATGCAAGTTGTCATATGTTATGCAAGTTTGTTTATGCAAGTATGATATGCAAGTTGTCATATGTTATGCAAGTTTGTTTATGCAAGTATGATATGCAAGTTGTCATATGTTATGCAAGTTTGTTTATGCAAGTTTGATATGCAAATTGTCCTATGATATGCAAGTATGTTATGCAAGTTTGGGATGGTCATATGGTTCATGTTATCATGTTATGCATGCTTTTTGGGCGTAAAAATGTAATATGCAAGTGTGTGAACACATGAACATTTCATATGCCACCATGTTGAACTTGTGGCTTTAACACTTTTATGTCATGATTATGCCAAGTTCCCTCTTTCTATCCTTTATGCGCTATTGCGATATGTAAGCGATGGGATTGCGTTTGGGGTTTGGGTAAACTTAAAAGACATAAAAACATGAGCTTGGGAATTTACCTATTAAGTTAGGTCTACCCATTGGGAATTTACCTATTAAGTTAGGTCTACCCAATTGCTTGAAAACTTGTAATGTGATGGACATGACACTTAGAAAAGATAAGTGTGGCCAACTCGAGGTTGGGTTGAGTTTGTAGCGTAAACCTACCCGGAACCGACCGGCCTAACTAGTTGCTACAAACAATAGGACCCAATGTGAGAAGTTGGTCATGTTGTACCTTGGACCCGAGGTTAGACCAAGTTGTGGTGTAAAGCTACCCGGACCCGTCCGGCTTAACTAGTAACCACAACAAAGTCTAATGTGAGAGGTTAAGGCGCATTAATTAATTAATGCCTTGTGATTAGGGTTAAGTCATGGACCATTTAATACTTAACCAACTTGGGCTCGGTAGAGTAATCGGGGTTAAGTTGTGAACTCATAGTTACACTTAACCAAGTTAATCCATGATTAGTGAAGGGGTTAAACCATACTTAACCCACTAGAAAATCCTAGTAATGGGGGTCCACTCCGCAGTAATCCCAAGTTTGTATCATCAAGGCCCTAGGGACTAGGCTAGGGAGGGGGCACGATTACTGGGCTGGAGGTAAGCGACCAAAAGCGACGGCCGAGTGGTACGCTGGTCGTGCACATAGTCCGTAGCCGGAGAAAACAAGCACGGGTACCGGTAGACCGAGACTGTGCACTCATGTTTATGGTGTCCAGGGGTTGACACCCTAGGGCTTGATACACCCGACGGGTGGACCCGGCACAGTTCGACTACATCCATGTTTGGGCCGTATTGACACCAACACGTGACGAGATAGGCTTAGGGAGCCGATCGACTAGACCGTTGGGTTGGACCTCGTATGAGGGTCACTTCAGGTTATTGGGCCAAAGCATGGGCCAGGGGGATCAATACTTGTTTATTCAAGCCATGTTAGTTTGCTAGTTCATCTGTGGTGCAAAACCTTAGTCTTTATTATGCGATGACACCTTTATCTATCGTGCCAGTATGTAGTTATCCTTATGTCCATTCCTGCTGCTCATGACAGTTAACTTTATCAGTTTACATTGATTGTAGTAGGGCTTACTCAGTCTTTTTGACTGACCTGTTTTCTTTCGCCTCTTTTCTTCCGTTTCCCCCCCCCCCAAGGTTCTCAGGGAGGGAATACTGGAGCTTAGCTTGGATCCTACCTGCTTTCTTGGATAGCTCATGTATGCTTTGGACTTGAGCTCGCTATGGTTTTTCTGCTTTGGGGATAGCTACTTATGTTTTTCTGTTCAGTTTCAGATGATGTTGTTTTTATGTACTAGACTTATTTATTTGGAAAATTGACATTATGATGTACTAGACTGGTTTGAAATGGTTTAAAAATCTTCCGTTGTTTTATCCATGTTATTTACTCTGTTTACTCATATACATATGTTCTTGTTCTGTCTTGATATATCATTATGCATGTTTACCTGATTCAAACGCCCCTCCAAAGTCAGAGTGCTTGCAAGAGACACCCTGGTGGAGGTGGGGTGTTACAATTTGGTATCAGAGCATATGGTTTACGAGAAGGAACAAAAAGGTTTTAGAAAAACTGTTGGAAAACTATTTTCAAAACCAAGTATAAAGTATTTTCCAAAGAAAAGTCTAGTTTATTTTAAAAGGCTATCCCCCAAAAAGCCATTAGCAGAATCCCTTCGTTGTTCTCCATTCTGAATCTGTCTTTTTCTTTTTTTTTCAGTATGGCTGATAACTTTGTTATTCCGGAGGGAGTGCATGTACCCGTTTGGTATAGGAGACTTTTGGAGGCTAGGGCGACCGAAGCCGGCCCCGCAGATGTCCCTCCTCCTCCTCCAGTAGTTAATATTCCTCCTCCCGTTGCTAATGTTCCTCCTCCTCCTGTTGCTGAGGTTCCTCTTCCTCCTCCCCCTCAGCATCCTCAAGTTGACTTCGCAAAGATTTCAAAGCAATGGGTGGCAAGAATTTTCAAGGCACTGAGACTTTTGTAGAAGCCAGAAATTGGTTGAAAGAGACCGAGGATTTGTTTGCTATCTTTGGTATAGACGATCAGAGGAAGGTCTTATTGGCGGTTTGGCTTATGAAGGATGAAGCCGCTTATTGGTGGGAAGTCACCAATGGTACTAGGCCTGTTGAGACTTGGGCCGATCTCAGGGCAAGGTTCGTGCTTAAGTTTCTATCTTCCGCTGAGGAGAATCTGCCGATGGAGAGATTCATAACTTTGAAGCAAGGAGATATGTCTGTCAAAGACTATGTGAACAAGTTCAATCAGTTAGCTCGTTTTGGCTTGGATATGGTGAATACTCCTCAGAAGAAGGCTCTTCGTTTTGCTAGAGGGTTAAATGAGCCGTTATAGGGATTGGCCATGTCACATATTCCTCATGGGGCCATGTTTGAGAGTTTGGTTGATATGGCGTTACTTCAGGGAGATGTCAAGAAGAATGATACTCAAGTCAAGAAGACCGATTCCCAGGGAAAGGGAAATCAGGGCAATACTAGTGGTCAAAGCAGTCAAGGCAATCAGAACAAGAACAAGGGTCAAGGCAACAAGGGGAACAACAACAAGGGCAAGAACAACAAGGAGAAGTGCCATAATTGCGGTACAGTTCGGCATCTTATTAAGGATTGTAGGAAGAGAAAAAGAAAGAATGGTGAATGCTTTTTATGCGGTAAGGCTGGACATCTCAGCAAGGATTGCCCGAAGAAACAGGGGCAAGGCCAGGGTCAGACTCAGCGTGCTGGACCCGCAGGAGGGCAAGTTCATGCTCTCACTACCACTCCAGTTCCCGATCGAGGTAGTATTTCTGTTGAGAGCCTTGTATATATTTCTGATTTTCCAGTTCGTACTTTGTTTGATTCTGGTGCATCGCATAGCTTTATCTCATCTGATCTTGTTGATAGTTTGCACCTTAGTACTAGCTTGGTAGATGATCCCGTTTGTGTCTCAAATCCTATTAGGGGTTCCGCCCATTTGTCTATGATATGTGGGGATTTGAGGATCTCTATACTGAGTGTAGAGTTTTTGTGCAGTGCTTATGTTCTTGGTTTCAGGGGATACGGATTGATATTGGGCATGGATTGGCTGTCCAGATATGGAGCCATTCTTGATTGTGAGCATAGGGTTGTGAGGCTCATGACTCGCCTCGGGAACACCCTAGAGATTTCTTGTGATCCGAGAGGTCCCGTCATGTTGTGCTATCTGGAATCGCTTGACTCGTCAGTGGAAACTCTTCAGTCTGTGAGAGTTGTCCGAGAGTATCCGGATGTTTTTGATGAAGTTAGGGGGTTGCCCCCTAAGCGAGAGATTGATTTCCGCATTTATCTGGTGGATAATGCAAAGCCGGTTTCTTTGCCCGTTCGGCACATGGCTCCGCGTGAAAGGCGGGAGCTAAGCAAGCAAGTGAAAGAGTTGCTTGAGAAGAACTTCATTAGACGAAGTATATCTGAGTGGGGAGCGCCTGTGGTATTTGCTACCAAGGCGGATGGTTCTCTCCGACTATGTGTCGACTATCGAGAGTTGAATAAGCTGACTAAAAAGAACAGACACCCGTTACCAAGGATCGATGATCTCTTTGACCAGCTTGTCGGTGCTTCTGTCTTCTCTCAGCTTGATCTTGCTACTGGATTCCATCAGCTCAGGGTAGCTGAGAATAGTATAGACAAGACTGCGTTCAGAACTCCAGACGGATTCTTTGAGTGGCTTGTCATGCCATTCGGCTTGACGAATGCACCCGCATATTTCGTGGACTTGATGAGTAGGGTGTTCAGGGAGTTCTTGAACAAGTTTGTCGTGGTCTTCGTAGATGATATTTTGGTCTTCTCTAAGGATGAGGAAGAGCATGCAAGGCACCTCGGGGAGGTGATGGATACGCTTAGAGCGCATCAGTTGAAGGCCAAGTTCTCCAAGTGTCACTTTTGGAGAAGGGAAGTTAGATTTCTTGGGCATATAGTGTCTAAGCAAGGCTTAGCGGTGGATCCCGCTAAGGTGGTTGCAGTTCAAGATTGGAAGACTCCAAGGAATGCAACCGAAGTGAGAAGTTTTCTAGGTCTTGCGGGTTTTTATCGGAAGTTCATCGAGGACTTCGCGAAGATTTCTGCTCCTCTCACTAAATTGACGAAGAAGAATTTAGTTTTTGCTTGGCGCATTGAATGCGAGCTTGCTTTTCAGAAGCTCAAGAGAGCTCTAACATCAGCACCCGTTCTAGCTTTGCCCGATGGAGGGAAATTATTTACAGTATACACCGATGCGTGTGGCACGGGGTTAGGAGCTGTTTTGATGCAAGAAGGAAGGGTGATATGCTTTGGCGGTAGACAACTCAAGGTGCATGAGAAGAATTATCCCACTCATGACTTAGAGTTGGCAGCAATAGTATATGCACTCAAGGCTTGGCGCCATTATCTTCTGGGAGAAAGATTTGAGCTTTATACCGATCACAAGTCATTGAAGTATCTTTTTTCTCAGAAGGACCTGAATCTGAGGCAGCAAAGATGGATGGAATTCTTGGCATCCTATGATTTCGAGATAGCTTATACCCCTGGCAAGGGGAATGTGGTAGCTGATGCATTAAGTAGAAGAAGGTTGACCCTAAGTCCTCTATTCGTTGAGATGAAGAATTTAGAGTATGTGGCAACCTTTGATTTCTCTTTGGCGGTTGAGTCGATGACCGGTTCTTTAGCATCTCTGGAACTCAGACCTACCCTTCTTGATCAAGTTGGGGCTTCGCAGAGAGAAGACCCTCAGATAGTTGAGATTATGGATAAGCTAATTCGAGGAGAGACGTCTAGTCATCTCGCTCGATATTCTATTGATGACAAGGGTTGGCTGAGGAGAGACGGAAGGTTATGTGTTCCAATGGTAGAAGATCTAGTAAGAAGAGTTCTTGAGGAAGCACATCGCTCTCAGTTGACTATACATCCGGGCGGAGATAAGATGTATAGAGATATGAAGCGTATTTTCTTTTGGCCCGGGATGAAGAAGGATGTGGCAGAGTATGTCTCTAGATGTATCATTTGCCAGCAAGTTAAGGCCGAGTCGAAGAAGCCCGGTGGGCTATTGCATCCTCTAGACGTTCCACTATGGAAGTGGGAGAGTATTTCCATGGATTTTATCGATGGGCTACCAAGGTCAAGGAAAGGGAATACGAGCATTTGGGTTATTGTGGACAGACTTACGAAGAGTGCTCATTTCATCCCGATAAAGAGCAAGAGGACCGCATCTTGGCTAGCGTCCGTATATCTTCGAGAGATTGTGAGACTTCATGGAGAACCTTCTAGTATTGTCAGTGACCGTGACCCAATCTTTACAAGTCAGTTCTGGAATAGCTTGCAAGAGGCTATGGGCACGAGGTTGAATTTGAGTACTGCTTATCACCCACAGACGGACGGCCAAACCGAAAGGGTGAATAGGGTACTCGAGGATCTGTTGAGGCTGTGTATTCTGGACTTTGGTGGTACTTGGGAAGACCATCTTCCTTTTGTTGAGTTTGCATATAATAACAGTTATCAGGCAAGCATAGGGATGGCACCATTTGAAGCTTTATATGGGAGGCCGTGTAAGTCCCCTACATGTTGGTGGGAGACTACAGATAAGCTGATACTTGGGCCTGATATGATCAGAGATACATCTGAGAAAATCGAGTTGATTCGGAGACGGATGAAAGCAGCCCAAGACCGACAGAAATCCTATGCTGATAAGCGAAGATCTGATTTGGAGTTTGATGTTGGGGATATGGTTTTCGTAAAGGTTTCTCCTTTGCGGAATGTAGTCCGATTTGGAGCCGTTGGGAAGTTAGCACCGAGATTTGTTGGACCCTTCCCTATTATAGAGAGGATCGGGCAGATGGCTTATAGAGTGAAGTTGCCCGGGAAGCTTGCCGGAGTGCACGATGTTTTTCATGTTTCGCATCTCCGGAAGTGTTTACATGAATCAGCAGAGGTTGTGGAGCCAAGTGTTCTAGAAGATGTGGAAGTGGAGAAAGAAGCTACCTTGAGGAGAGCTCCGATTCGTATCTTGGGGACGGAGACCAAGAAGCTAAGGAATCGACAGGTCAAGTTGGTGAAGGTTCAATGGGGTGAAGCCGAGGAAGACGCAACTTGGGAAACCGAGGAGAAGATGCGTAGGCTTTATCCATTCCTTTTTGAGGGTACACTCTCAATCTCTTTTCTTTGTTAGCATATCCTTCTCTTTGCTATCCATATTTATCTAGTTTATCGTGTTAATCTTGTCATGAGAACCTTAGGAAGAAACCCTTTGGATGAAACATGTGTTTGAAACATGTTATACTTGATGGTTGCAAGTGGTTGCAAGTGATTGCAAGTTGTTGCTCGTGGATGCATTATACACATTAGGCACTAGATCGGCTCGCACACTCCTCATATTGCATATGCATGAGTGTTTATTCTTATTCATGGATGAAAATTGTGTGTTATCACATGGATGTTGCATATGGATGTATGTTATGTGCACACATATAGATGATATACATTATGTTAGGAATTGCATACATATGGATTCATTTCACTAACATAATCTGCATTGATGATATTTGCATTAGATAAGTACATATACACACACCTTTGCATATGTTCATCCAGCATTTAGAATCTTGTAAGGACAATGATTGCTCGTGGATGATGTTTTGAGTAGATGGATGTTGGATGGTAGGATACGTTCTTCCTAACTTGAAGATTTCGGGGACGAAATCCTTTAAGGAGGGGAGAATGTAACAACCTGTATTTTCAATAACCTATTATAACATAAATTGAGGCAGAATTTAATTCTAAAATTTGAATCAAGGGAAACAGGCTATGCCATTGCGTTCGTCTCGGAAAAATACGCAAAATAGAGTCCGAGTTTTCGAAGATCGGAGTCCGTATGACCCGATTAAGGCCCAACGAAGTTTTCAGAAAATTCCTAAGTAAAAACAGATTTCAAATTCAAATCAAAAATTGGGAATTGGGCCAGGCGGGAAAATTCCCACCACAGTACCCAAGTCGACAGCCCTGTCGACTTGGGAGTCGACTCGGTCTGACCAGGTCGACAGCCCTGTCGACTTGGCTGTCGACTTGGCTCAGACGCCCAGTTCTGCCAGGTGCACCAGTTTGGGTTTGTGTTGAGCTTGGGGGCCAGATTCGATTTGGAGGGTTGAGATGAGAACTAGGGTTTAATCCTATGGTCTAAATCACTAGCCTAATCTATAAATAAGACCCTAACCTACCCTAAATCATCATTAATCTATTCTACAACTAAACTATGGCAAAATCAAACCTCTCATGGCCTCCACTCTCTTCATACAATTCCTAAACAAATTTCTAAGAAATTCTCATGCATACAAGTGTATTTAGGCTTGTATGATCCTCTTTAGCTTGCATTAAAGTCTTGTTTCTCTATTGGCATCATAAAGGAGGAGTCTTGATCAAATTTGCTTGCATTTTTTGGGTTTTAATTTGTTGCATAAGGGGTTTCTTACATTTGCTATACTCATTTGAGTCCGCATAAGCATTGTAAGCCCTATTCCTCTCATACTTGAACTTTGAAGTTAAATGCATGATATGCAAGTTGTCATAAGTTATGCAAGTTTATTTATGCAAGTATGATATGCAAGTTGTCATAAGTTATGCAAGTTTATTTATGCAAGTATGATATGCAAGTTGTCATAAGTTATGCAAGTTTGTTTATGCAAGTATGATATGCAAGTTGTCATAAGTTATGCAAGTTTGTTTATGCAAGTATGATAAGCAAGTTGTCATAAGTTATGCAAGTTTGTTTATGCAAGTATGATATGCAAGTTGTCATAAGTTATGCAAGTTTATTTATGCAAGTATGATATGCAAGTTGTCATAAGTTATGCAAGTTTATTTATGCAAGTATGATATGTAAGTTGTCATATGTTATGCAAGTTTGTTTATGCAAGTATGATATGCAAGTTGTCATATGTTATGCAAGTTTGTTTATGCAAGTATGATATGCAAGTTGTCATATGTTATGCAAGTTTGTTTATGCAAGTTTGATATGCAAGTTGTCCTATGATATGCAAGTATGTTATGCAAGTTTGGGATGGTCATATGGTTCATGTTATCATGTTATGCATGCTTTTTGGGCGTAAAAATGTAATATGCAAGTGTGTGAACACATAAACATTTCATATGCCACCATGTTGAACTTGTGGCTTTAACACTTTTATGTCATGATTATGCCAAGTTCCCTCTTTCTATCCTTTATGCGCTATTGCGATATGTAAGCGATGGGATTGCGTTTGGGGTTTGGGTAAACTTAAAAGATGTAATAACCCGTATTTTAATAACAAGATATAACACAAAACAAGGCAGAATTAAATAATAAAATCTGAATCAAGGGAAACGGGCTATGCCATTGCGTTCGTCTCGGAAAAATAGGCGAAATAGAGTCCGAGTTTTCGAAAATCGGAGTCCGTATGACCCGATTAAGGCCCAACAAAGTTTTCAGAAAATTTCTAAATAAAAACAGATTTTCAAATTCAAATCTAAGCTTGGAAATTGGGCCAATTGGGCCAAGGCGGGAAAATTCCCGCCACAGTACCCAAGTCGACAGCCCTGTCGACTTGGGAGTCGACTGGGTCTGACCAGGTCGACAGCCCTGTCGACTTGGCTCAGACGCCCAGTCCTGCCTGGTGCACCATCTTGAGAATGTGTTGAGCTAGGGGGCCAGATTCGATTTGGAGGGCAGAGATGAGAACTAGGGTTTAATCCTATGGTCTAAATCACTAGCCTAATCTATAAATAAGACCCTAACCTACCCTAAATCCTCATTAATCTATCCTACAACTAAACTATGGCAAAATCAATCCCCTCATGGCCTCCACTCTCTTCATAAATTCCTAAATCAATTTTCAAGAGATTCCCATGCATACAAGTGTATTTAGGCTTGTATGATCCTCTTTAGCTTGCATTAAAGTCTTGTTTCTCTATTGGCATCATAAAGGAGGAGTCTTGATCAAGTTTTCTTGCATTTTGGGGTTTTAATTAGTTGCATAAGGGATTTCATACATTTGCTATACTCATTTGAGTCTTCATAGCATTGTAAGCCTATTTCTACTCTTGTATTCTAACTATGAAGTTAATATGTTATGTTTCAAGTTTGAGTTTGGGGTTAATCATGATATGTGCTTTGGTCTTATGATTTTATGCATAAGATTACTCTATGCATGTTAGTAAAGTCATTACCTTGGCTTTATGCATAGAAAGATATGATCTTTGGTTGGAAATGTTGCATAATGCAACTTTGAAACTCTCATAACCCTTGCATTAACATGCATATAATGTTATATGCATGTTACTAGCCCTTATCTCATGCTATCTATGGCCATGTTCCACCTATTTGCCAAGTTTGATGTTATGCATGCATATGAACTTTATGCAAGTTGAAACCATGTTATGCATGCATATGAACACTATGCAAGTTAAAATGATGTTATGCATGCTTATGAATATTTTGCAAGTTGATAACATGATATGCAAGTTTATGATCACATCTTTGTCTCATGCCACCATGTTTAACTTGTGGCTCCAACCCCTCTATGTCATGATTATGCCAAGTTCCTTCTTTCTATTCTTTATGCGCTATGGCGATATGTAAGCGATGGGATTGCGTTTGGGATTGGGTAAACTTGAAAGACATAAAAACAAAAGCTTGGGAATTTACCTATTAAGTTAGGTCTACCCATTGGGAATTTACCTATTAAGTTAGGTCTACCCAATTGCTTGAAAACTTGTAATGTGATGGACATGACACTTAGAAAACATGAGAATGGCCAACTCGAGGTTGGGTTGAGCTTGTAGCATAAACCTACCCGGAACCGACCGACTTAACTAGTGGCTACAAGCAATAAGACCCAATGTGAGTAGTTGGTCATGTTGCACGTAAGACCCGAGGTTAGACTAAGTTGTGGTGTAAACCTACCCGGACCCGCCCGGCCTAACTAGTAACCACAACAAGGTCTAATGTGAGAGGTTGGGTGCATTAAATTAATTAATGCCACATGGTAGGGTTAAGTCATGGACCGCTTGAATACTTAACCAATTAAACACGATGGGTTGGTAGGGTTAAGTCATGAACCTTGGGTACACTTAACCAACTTGGTACTTAGATGAGTTGGGTTAACCACGTTTAACCCATTAAGGAAACCCTAGTTACGTGGTCCTTTGCACCAGTAACCCTCTTGGATGTATCATGGTACCCTAGGGACTAGGCTAGGGTGGGGCACGATTACTGGGATGACATGTAAGCGACCAAAACGACGGCTGTGTAGGTGCGCCGGTGTAGGTTCAGGCGGGCCATGGTCGTGCACTTGGTCCGGAGTTGAAAAAGCAGGCACGGGCACTAGTAGGTTTAAACTGTGCGTGCTTGGTTTGTGTCAGGGGTTGACACCCTAGGACTTGATACACCCTAGGGTGGACCTAGCACAGTTTAGCTACACTTCGTGGTTGGGCCGTATGACACCGACACTTGACGAGTTAGGCTGTAGGGAGTCGATCGACTAGACCGTGCTAGTTGGGCCTTGATTTAGGTCATTCATGATGGTGGGCCAAACTTGGGCCTGGGGATCACCTATTGTTTACACTTGACACGACTTGTGATACTAGTACACTTGGTGAAAACCTCAATCTTGTTTATGCGGTACCACATTTGATCTATCTTGTTGACTTCTTACCATGCCAGTTATCATCCTATGACTCATCCTTGTTTATATATACTGTTAACTTTATTAGTTGTTGTACAATTGTAGATAGGACTTACCAGTCTTTTGACTGACCCATTTTCTTTCGCCTCTTTTCTTTCGTTTCCCCCCCCCCCCCAGGTTTACAGGGCAGGAATACCAGCACTTAGCTTGGATCTTAGCTGCTTTTCTTGGATAGCTCATGTATGCTTCGGACTTGAGCTTGCTATGGTTTTCTACTTGGGGATAGCTACTTCATGTTTTCCTTTTCAGTTACTAGTTTTATGTTTCTAGACTTTGTTTATGGAAAATAATTAAGTACTGCGTTGTAACTTAACCTATGGATTTGATATGCTAGCTTTTATCTGCTGCTATACTTACTCTGTTTTTACTTATATGTTCTGTCTTGTGATATCTGCATGCATGATTACCTTATTTAAACGCCCCTCCAAAGTCAGTGTCCTTGCAAGAGTGGCACTGGCGGAGGTGGGGTGTTACATTTGGTATCAGAGCATAAGGTTTACGAGATTGGAGCAAAAAGGGTTTTAAAGTTACTTTTAAAAGCTATTTTCAAAACCAATTGAGTATTTTCCAAAGAAAAGTCTAGTTTATTTTGAAAGGCTATCCCCCAAGAGCCATAAGCACTATCCTTCGTTTCCTCGTTCTAAATCTATCTTTTCCTTTTTCAGCATGGCCGATCTCAATCTTCCTGAGGGAGTCACCATTCCCGGATGGTTCCGGAGGTACTTGGAAGCTACGGCCAATAATCCAGGTCCAGCAACCACTCCCACTATCACTGAGGTTCCACCTCCTCCTCCTCCTCAGCAACTACAAGCCGATTTCGCCAAGGTTTGCAAGGACTTCAAGGCCATGGGTGGCAAAAAATTTATTGGGACAGAGACTTTCGTGGAAGCAAGAAATTGGTTAAAGGAGACCGAAGATCTTTTTGCCATCTTTGATATAGAGGACCATAGAAAGGTTCTGTTGGCGGTTTTGCTACTAAAGGAGGAAGCTTCTTATTGGTGGGAGGTCACCAATGCTACAAGGCCTATAGAAACCTGGGCCGACTTTAGGGCAAGGTTTGGGCTTAAGTTTCTATCATCTGCAGAGGCAAATTTGCAACTAGAGAAGTTCATAGCTTTGAAGCAAGGAGACATGACAGTGAGAGAGTATGTGAATAGGTTCAACCAGCTTGCCCGATTCGGTTTGGACATGGTCAATACTCCCGAGAAGAAGGCTCTACGTTTTGCACGAGGGTTAAATGAGCCATTACAAGGTCTAGCTATGTCACACATACCCAGGGGGGCCACTTTCGAGAGCCTGGTAGACATGGCAATGCTGCAGGGAGAGGATAAGAATGGGAAGAAGGAAGTCAAGCCCAATGAAACTCAGCCTAAGAAGACAGACTCCAAGTGGGGAGGGAATCAGAGTAATCAGAATAACAAGAACAACTAGAACAACAAGGGCAACAAGAACAAGGCAAAGGACACAAGGAAGTGCCACTTCTGTGGGATTGTTGGGCATGTAGCCAAGGACTGTAGGAAGAAGAAAATGAAATTGGGTGGATGCTTTCATTGTGGAGAGACGGGACATTTTAGCAAGGATTGCCCTAAGAAGCAAGGGCATGGACAAACTCAGCGCGCAGGTTCATCTGGAGGGCAAGTGCATGCTCTCAACACCGCTCCAGTTCAGGACCGAGGTACTATTTCTGTGGAGAGTCTTGTTTATATTTCTGGTTTTCCTGTTCGCACTTTGTTTGATTCTGGCGCATCACATACCTTTATTTCCTCTGATGTTGTTGAAAGTTTGCACCTAAGTACTAGTCTTGTTGAGGATCCAGTTAGTGTTTCAAATCCGATTGGGGGTTCAGCCCATTTGTCTATGATCTGTATGGATTTGAGGATTTCTATCTTGACCGTAGAATTCTCGTGTGATGCTTATGTTCTCGGATTCACGGGATACGGGTTGATCTTGGGCATGGATTGGTTGTCCCGCTATGGAGCCATTCTCGATTGTGAGCATAGGGTGGTGAGACTCATGACTCGCCTTGGCAATACCCTAGAGATTTCTTGCAACCCGCTAGATCCCGTCATGCTATGTTATCTTGAATCTCTTGACTCGTCTATCGATGGTTTGCAATCTGTAAGGGTGGTTTGAGAATACCCTGATGTTTTTGAAGAAGTTAAGGGGTTACCCCCTAAGTGAGAGATAGATTTCCGCATTTATCTGATTGATAATGCTAAGCCAGTCTCCTTACCAGTTAGGCACATGGCCCCACGGGAAAGGAGAGAGCTCAGTAAGCAAATCAAGGAGCTTCTTGAGAAGAATTTTATTAGGCGAAGCATTTCCGAATGGGGTGCTCCTGTGGTGTTCGCTACTAAGGCAGACGGCTCGCTTCGTCTATGTGTTGATTATCGATAGCTGAACAAGCTAACCAAGAAGAATAGGCATCCATTACCGAGGATAGATGACCTCTTCGATCAGCTTGTTGGTGCTTCTGTTTTCTCTCAGCTTGATTTAGCCACCGGATTTCATCAGCTTAGAGTGGCCGAAGACAGCATTGATAAGACTGCATTTAGGACTCCGGACGGATTCTTTGAATGGCTTGTCATGCCATTCGGCTTGACTAATGCACCCGCCTACTTCGTAGATTTGATGAGTAGGGTGTTCAGGGAGTTCCTTAACAAGTTTGTTGTTGTCTTCGTGGATGATATTCTGATCTTTTCAAAAGACGAGGAAGAACATGCTAGACACCTCAAGGAGGTGATGGATACACTTAGAGCCCATCAGTTGAAAGCCAAATTCTCCAAATGCCACTTTTGGAGAAAAGAAGTCCGATTTCTTGGGCATATAGTTTCTAAGCAGGGTATAGCTGTGGATCCCGCGAAAGTGGTCGCAGTTCAAGACTGGAAGACTCCGAAGAATGCAACCGAAGTGCGAAGCTTTCTCGGCCTGGCAGGCTACTATAGGAAGTTCATTAGAGACTTCGCTAAGATTTCGGCCCCTCTCACTAGATTGACGAAGAAGAACTTAGTCTTTGCATGGGACTTAGAGTGTGAGCTTGCTTTTCAAAGGCTCAAGAGGGCCCTTACCACAGCTCCAGTCTTGGCATTACCCGATGGCGGTAAGATGTTTACCGTGTATACCGATGCATGTGGCACAGGGTTAGGCGCTGTTCTAATGCAGGTAGGAAGGGTGATATGTTATGGGGGTAGGCAACTTAAAGTTCATGAGAAGAACTATCCCACTCATGACTTGGAGTTAGCGCGATTTTCTTTGCACTCAAGTCCTGGCGCCACTATCTTTTAGGCAAAAGGTTTGAGTTGTACACTGATCACAAATCACTCAAGTATCTCTTCTCGTAGAAAGATCTGAATCTCAGGCAGCAAAGGTGGATGGAATTCTTGGCATCTTATGACTTCGAGATAGCTTATACCCCTGGCAAGTGTAATGTTGTGGCTGATGCACTAAGCAGAAAAAGGTTGGCTTTGAGTCCCTTGTTTGTTGAGATGAAGAGCCTAGAGTTCCTGGCAACCTTTGATTTCACGACAGCAGTTGAGTCGATGACAGGATCGTTAGCATCTCTCGAGCTTAGACCCACGCTTCTGGATCAAGTAGGTACTTCGTAGAAGGAAGACCCACAAATAGTGGAGATCATGGATAGGTTGATTCGTGGTGAGACGTCTAGTCACCTTGCTAGATATACTATTGATGATAAGGGTTGGCTAAGGCGTGATGGAAGACTCTGCGTTCCACAAGTGGGAGACTTGGGGCATAAAGTTCTCGAAGAAGCACATCACTCAAAGATGACTATGCATCCTGGTGGAGATAAGATGTATAGGGATATGAAGCGCATTTTCTTTTGGCCTGGAATGAAGAAGGATGTGGCAGACTATGTTTCAAAGTGCATGGTGTGCCAACAAGTGAAAGCTGAGTCGAAGAAACCAGGTGGGCTATTACATCCATTGGAGGTCCCGCAATGGAAGTGGGAGAGCATCTCTATGGACTTTGTGGATGGATTGCCTAGATCAAGAAAAGGGAATTCGAGCATATGGGTCATCGTTGATCGACTTACGAAGAGTGCTCACTTTATCCCAGTAAAGAGCAAAGGACTGCATCATGGCTGGCATCTGTTTACCTTCGAGAAATAGTGAGATTGCATGGGGTTCCTTCTAGCATAGTCAGTGATCGTGACCCAATCTTCACTAGCCAATTCTGGAATAGTTTGCAGGAAGCAATGGGTACGCAATTGAATCTGAGTACAGCCTATCACCCCCAGACGGATGGCCAAACCGAAAGGGTGAATAGAGTGATAGAAGACCTTCTGAGGCTTTGTGTTCTTGATTTTGGTGGTACTTGGGAAGACCACCTTCCTCTTGTGGAGTTTGCTTACAACAATAGCTATCAAGCTAGCATAGGGATGGCACCATTTGAGGCTTTATATGGGAGGCCGTGTAGGTCACCATCTTGTTGGTGGGAGACAACAGATAAGCTTGTACTTGGGCCCGATATGATACGAGACACATCTGAGAAAGTTGAATTGGTGAGAAGACGGATGAAAGCGGCCCAAGATAGACAGAAATCCTATGCTGATAAGCGAAGGACAGATTTGGAGTTCGAAGTTGGAGACATGGTTTTCGTGAAGGTTTCTCCTTTGCGTAATGTGGTTCGCTTCGGAGCAATTGGGAAGCTGGCACCCAGATTCGTAGGACCCTTCCCTATCATAGAGAGAATTGGGAAGATGGCTTATAAAGTGCAATTGCCCGAGAAGCTGTCCGGAGTGCATAATGTCTTTCATGTCTCGCATCTCCGAAAGTGCCTACATGAGTCCGCTGAGGTGGTTGAACCTAGCATTCTTGAAGACGTGGAAGTAGAGAAAGAGGCAACCTTGAGGAGAGCTCCGATTCGTATCTTGGGAACGGAGATCAGAAAGCTAAGGAATCGAGAGGTCAAATTGGTGAAAGTTCAGTGGAGTGAAGCCGAAGAGGATGCAACTTGGGAGACAGAGGAGAAGATGCTTGGGCTTTATCCATTCCTTTTTGAGGGTACATTCTCGACCTCTTTTCCCTCTTTAGCATATCTTTCTTTTGCTATCCATGTTTATCCCGTTTATCTTGTAACTTCGTCATGAGAACCTTAGGTAGAAACCCCTTGGATGAAACATGTATTTGAAACATGTTATGCTTGATGGTTGCAAGTGGTTGCAAGTGTTTGCAAGTGGATACTCGTGGATGCATGATACGCATTAGGCACTAAGATCGGCTCACACACCTTCATATTGCATATGCATGAGTTCTTATACTTATTCATGGCTGAAACTTGTTGTGCTATCTCATGGATGTTGCATATGGATGAATGTTATGTGCACTCATGTAGAAATTATAAAATTAGGCTAGGAATTTGCATACATATGGACGCATTTCACTAGCATACTTCGCATTAAGGAGGTGTACTGAATCAGTAACCGCCTGATTTTTGCATTAGATAAGTACATATACACACACCTTTGCATATGATCATACAGCATTTAGAAATTGTTAAGGACAATGGTTACTCGTGGGTGATGTGGTGAGTAGATGGATGATGGATGGTAGGACACGTTCTTCCTAACTTAGAGATTTCGGGGACGAAATCCTTTAAGGAGGGGAGAATGTAATAACCCGTATTTTAATAACAAGATATAACACAAAACAAGGCAGAATTAAATAATAAAATCTGAATCAAGGGAAACGGGCTATGCCATTGCGTTCATCTCGGAAAAATAGGCGAAATAGAGTCCGAGTTTTCGAAAATCGGAGTCCGTATGACCCGATTAAGGCCCAACAAAGTTTTCAGAAAATTTCTAAATAAAAACAGATTTTCAAATTCAAATCTAAGCTTGGAAATTGGGCCAGTTAGGCCAAGGCGGGAAAATTCCCGCCACAGTACCCAAGTCGACAGCCCTGTCGACTTGGGAGTCGACTGGGTCTGACCAGGTCGACAGCCCTGTCGACTTGGCTCAGACGCCCAGTCCTGCCTGGTGCACCATCTTGAGAATGTGTTGAGCTAGGGGGCCAGATTCGATTTGGAGGGCAGAGATGAGAACTAGGGTTTAATCCTATGGTCTAAATCACTAGCCTAATCTATAAATAAGACCCTAACCTACCCTAAATCCTCATTAATCTATCCTACAACTAAACTATGGCAAAATCAATCCCCTCATGGCCTCCACTCTCTTCATAAATTCCTAAATCAATTTTCAAGAGATTCCCATGCATACAAGTGTATTTAGGCTTGTATGATCCTCTTTAGCTTGCATTAAAGTCTTGTTTCTCTATTGGCATCATAAAGGAGGAGTCTTGATCAAGTTTGCTTGCATTTTGGGGTTTTAATTAGTTGCATAAGGGATTTCTTACATTTGCTATACTCATTTGAGTCTTCATAGCATTGTAAGCCTATTTCTACTCTTGTATTCTAACTATGAAGTTAATATGTTATGTTTCAAGTTTGAGTTTGGGGTTAATCATGATATGTGCTTTGATCTTATGATTTTATGCATAAGATTACTCTATGCATGTTAGTAAAGTCATTACCTTGGCTTTATGCATAGAAAGATATGATCTTTGGTTGGAAATGTTGCATAATGCAACTTTGAAACTCTCATAACCCTTGCATTAACATGCATATAATGTTATATGCATGTTACTAGCCCTTATCTCATGCTATCTATGGCCATGTTCCACCTATTTGCCAAATTTGATGTTATGCATGCATATGAACTTTATGCAAGTTGAAACCATGTTATGCATGCATATGAACACTATGCAAGTTAAAATGATGTTATGCATGCTTATGAATATTTTGCAAGTTGATAACATGATATGCAAGTTTATGATCACATCTTTGTCTCATGCCACCATGTTTAACTTGTGGCTCCAACCCCTCTATGTCATGATTATGCCAAGTTCCTTCTTTCTATTCTTTATGCGCTATTGCGATATGTAAGCGATGGGATTGCGTTTGGGATTGGGTAAACTTGAAAGACATAAAAACAAAAGCTTGGGAATTTACCTATTAAGTTAGGTCTACCCATTGGGAATTTACCTATTAAGTTAGGTCTACCCAATTGCTTGAAAACTTGTAATGTGATGGACATGACACTTAGAAAACATGAGAATGGCCAACTCGAGGTTGGGTTGAGCTTGTAGCATAAACCTACCCGGAACCGACCGACTTAACTAGTGGCTACAAGCAATAAGACCCAATGTGAGTAGTTGGTCATGTTGCACGTAAGACCCGAGGTTAGACTAAGTTGTGGTGTAAACCTACCCGGACCCGCCCGGCCTAACTAGTAACCACAACAAGGTCTAATGTGAGAGGTTGGGTGCATTAAATTAATTAATGCCACATGGTAGGGTTAAGTCATGGACCGCTTGAATACTTAACCAATTAAACACGATGGGTTGGTAGGGTTAAGTCATGAACCTTGGGTACACTTAACCAACTTGGTACTTAGATGAGTTGGGTTAACCACGTTTAACCCATTAAGGAAACCCTAGTTACGTGGTCCTTTGCACCAGTAACCCTCTTGGATGTATCATGGTACCCTAGGGACTAGGCTAGGGTGGGGCACGATTACTGGGATGACATGTAAGCGACCAAAACGACGGCTGTGTAGGTGTGCCGGTGTAGGTTCAGGCGGGCCATGGTTGCACATGGTCCGGAGTTGAAAAAGCAGGCACGGGCACCAGTAGGTTTAAACTGTGCGTGTTTGGTTTGTGTCAGGGGTTGACACCCTAGGACTTGATACACCCTAGGGTGGACCTAGCACAGTTTAGCTACACTTCGTGGTTGGGCCGTATGACACCGACACTTGACGAGTTAGGCTGTAGGGAGCCGATCGACTAGACCGTGCTAGTTGGGCCTTGATTTAGGTCATTCATGATGGTGGGCCAAACTTGGGCCTGGGGATCACCTATTGTTTACACTTGACACGACTTGTGATACTAGTACACTTGGTGAAAACCTCAATCTTGTTTATGCGGTACCACATTTGATCTATCTTGTTGACTTCTTACCATGCCAGTTATCATCCTATGACTCATCCTTGTTTATATATACTGTTAACTTTATTAGTTGTTGTACAATTGTAGATAGGACTTACCAGTCTTTTGACTGACCCATTTTCTTTCGCCTCTTTTCTTTCGTTCCCCCCCCCCCCAGGTTTACAGGGCGGGAATACCATCACTTAGCTTGGATCTTAGCTGCTTTTCTTGGATAGCTCATGTATGCTTCGGACTTGAGCTTGCTATGGTTTTCTACTTGGGGATAGCTACTTCATGTTTTCCTTTTCAGTTACTAGTTTTATGTTTCTATACTTTGTTTATGGAAAATAATTAAGTACTGCGTTGTAACTTAACCTATGGATTTGATATGCTAGCTTTTATCCGCTGCTATACTTACTCTGTTTTTACTTATATGTTCTGTCTTGTGATATCTGCATGCATGATTACCTTATTTAAACGCCCCTCCAAAGTCAGTGTCCTTGCAAGAGTGGCACTGGCGGAGGTGGGGTGTTACAAAAGACATAAAAACATGAGCTTGGGAATTTACCTATTAAGTTAGGTCTACCCATTGGGAATTTACCTATTAAGTTAGGTCTACCCAATTGCTTGAAAACTTGTAATGTGATGGACATGACACTTAGAAAAGATAAGTGTAGCCAACTCGAGGTTGGGTTGAGTTTGTAGCGTAAACCTACCCGGAACCGACCGGCCTAACTAGTTGCTACAAACAATAGGACCCAATGTGAGAAGTTGGTCATGTTGTACCTTGGACCCGAGGTTAGACCAAGTTGTGGTGTAAAGCTACCCGGACCCGTCCGGCTTAACTAGTAACCACAACAAAGTCTAATGTGAGAGGTTAAGGCGCATTAATTAATTAATGCCTCGTGATTAGGGTTAAGTCATGGACCATTTAATACTTAACCAACTTGGGCTCGGTAGAGTAATCGGGGTTAAGTCGTGAACTCATAGTTACACTTAACCAAGTTAATCCATGATTAGTGAAGGGGTTAAACCATACTTAACCCACTAGAAAATCCTAGTAATGGGGGTCCACTCCGCAGTAATCCCAAGTTTGTATCATCAAGGCCCTAGGGACTAGGCTAGGGAGGGGGCACGATTATTGGGCTGGAGGTAAGCGACCAAAAGCGACGGCCGAGTGGTACGCCGGTGTAGTTCTGGGCGGACTCTGGTCGTGCACATAGTCCGTAGCCGGAGAAAACAAGCACGGGTACCGGTAGACCGAGACTGTGCCCTCATGTTTATGGTGTCCAGGGGTTGACACCCTAGGGCTTGATACACCCGACGGGTGGACCCGGCACAGTTCGACTACATACATGTTTGGGCCGTATTGACACCAACACGTGACGAGATAGGCTTAGGGAGCCGATCGACTAGACCGTTGGGTTGGACCTCGTATGAGGGTCACTTCAGGTTATTGGGCCAAAGCATGGGCCAGGGGGATCAATACTTGTTTATTCAAGCCATGTTAGTTTGCTAGTACATCTTTGGTGCAAAACCTTGGTCTTGATTATGCGATGACACCTTTATCTATCGTGCCAGTAAGTAGTTATCCTTATGTTCATTCCTGCTGCTCATGACAGTTAACTTTATCAGTTTACATTGATTGTAGTAGGGCTTACTCAGTCTTTTTGACTGACCTGTTTTCTTTCGCCTCTTTTCTTCCGTTTCCCCCCTCCCCCCCCCCCAGGTTCTCAGGGAGGGAATACAGGAGCTTAGCTTGGATCCTACCTGCTTTCTTGGATAGCTCATGTATGCTTTGGACTTGAGCTCGCTATGGTTTTTCTGCTTTGGGGATAGCTACTTATGTTTTTCTGTTCAGTTTCAGATGATGTTGTTTTTATGTACTAGACTTATTTATTTGGAAAATTGACATTATGATGTACTAGACTGGTTTGAAATGGTTTAAAAATCTTCCGCTGTTTTATCCATGTTATTTACTCTGTTTACTCATATACATATGTTCTTGTTCTGTCTTGATATATCATTATGCATGTTTACCTGATTCAAACGCCCCTCCAAAGTCAGAGTGCTTGCAAGAGACACCCTGGTGGAGGTGGGGTGTTACATATAAATTTTCCATTCACCAGAACTTTTGTTCTGATCCCTCTGCTCATAACAAACCCAACAGGTTAGACAGGTGGTTGAGATTCTACATCTTACAAACACTTGCTAATTAGTGTCATTAGATTGGTAAGTATGAATGTACTATTATACTTTATTCGTTCCGTTGTGATGTATTTTATTGTGAACTCTGATATGTTAACTGTTACCTTTTGTAGGATACCAAACAAACCGACTCAAGCTTCGATACATTTGGATTTTTGAAAAAAATTCGAGTCTATCGAGATTCGGGTTGTTACAAGGATAATATAGCATTGCATTGATGATATAGCTAAACCCATATTAGTGAGGCTTTTTTTCATCAGATTAGCATTTGCAAATATTTAACCATTTTTTTTTTGTTATTGCTTAGTATTTTGGTCTTTGGATGCAAATGAAAAAAAAGGGAATTCTTTGTTTTAATTTCTATAGTTTAATAGGGCAGTTTTTTGGGCTGTTATATAGAACTGAAATTTAGGACATCTGATCATGTAACCTTACAACTAACGACAATACATTATGTCCATATAGGTTTGCATATCATAGTTTAACTTCTTTTAAACTCAATATGTGAAAGTGCATGCTCATTATATTTATTTTAGCAATCAAGATAAAATATTCTATTTTTGATAATCAGTTTTCTATAACACTAAAACACTTGTCTAGGTGAATTAATATTGAGTAATAATATGTTTTAAGTCATAAAGCACGGTATACATAGAATGAGTTTACAATGTTGATTTTCAAGCCGAAACGTATTTTTGCAGCAAAAATTATGCAACTTTGCATATCTTGATTTACATATAAAAAATTGTTTTTGCCTTATTGGTGTTTGGATTATATGGCTTGTTTCCAGGCTACTAGCTATAAATATTGTTCTAGTTTTAGCTTCTTTAGATTTATATGGAATACGATTTCAAGGCTTTGTACAATCTTTGGATGCTATCTTTTCTTTTAATACTGCCTTTTGGAATAAGACAATGTTGTTCTGTATAGGAGTGTAGATGGATCTTTTGGATTTGTATGCATTTTGCATACACATGTTTAATCCATGTTTGGCTTACAGTTTCGTTCCATACAGTTAGTGCATCATTTATAAATGTTTTTCATCTGATCCACTCAATTTTAGGCTTGGTCTTACTACGAATGGATTCAATCCATTTTCCATGTTGAATTCAAAATATAGTTTTTGGCTGGTAATGCTTGTGACGTACAATCTCTCACCTATATTGTGTATGAAGAAGGAAAATATTATGTTAACTTTACTTATTTCAGGCCCGAAGCAACGCGGGAATGATATTGATGCATATTTGGCGCCTTTGGTGGAAGACATGTGTAACGTCCCACATTTTTATTGGTTCGTATTGGAATATTTAAATCAGTTTAAATATTGAAATCGTAATCTAAGTGGATTTATATATTAATTAAAATGAAGATGAACGTAGAAATATATATATATATATATATATATATATATATATATTAAATATAATCGAGCCCATAATATCGCGGCAGTTCGTAATTTAACATTTTGAACTTCAACAGAGTGTACAAGATCCGTTATTTACCGTATTTCTGCGAAACAAGAAACGCTGGAATCTGTTGAACTGTATTTTTCTAGTGGAAGTGAGAAACTAAGATTTTGTGTTACAGATTGTGAGTTATCTCCAAATCAAATTTCTAAATAGTCGTTATAGAATTGCTTATTGACCGTAACAGTTTATTTGATATAACTAGATATCGGTTGCGAATCTAGACAAGGTTCTTTTGTGGCGCAGCGATAATTTAATTTTTAAAATTTTACTGTAATTTTTAATTAATTAAGTATGCAACTTTTTATTTGGAGTATTTTGCACCCTATATCGATATTTTGGGATTTCAAAATATGAGTTAATCTACCGGTATTATTATATTTTTGTGATCGTGGCACATCGCTTAAAACAATAGTATTTTTATTTCAGTCCATAGCGACACATACGCGAATGAAACTGTATGTGATGGGTATACTAATGTTTAAGCGAACACAACGGTAGCAATATGGATAATCATTGAAAACAAATTATAATAAGCAAGTATTCAATGTTATACGATATAAATTATAGGATCATAATCAAGAATAAAACTTTTCACTAGCACGGTATGCTACATGTAAGGATTAATTCCATTGTAGAAAGCCTAAAAGCCTGTAGAGGGAAACAAACGCTGCCTATATATATGTACCACCTAGGTTAAAAATAGAAATGCAAACTGTTCGAAAAAAAGAAGAGATAAAAAGCTATGCAAAATCTCACCAGGACTGTTAATATGTATGAATCTTAAAGAAATGTCTTCACCGTAACCATCCAGAATTATGTTAGGCTAAGCACTATTAATTGATAGCACCAAAGCCAACAATCCCTTTCTCGTGAAATACTTCAAAGTCGTCTAACTTATGTATATGTCTATTGACATGTTCCTTTTTCATAAATGACTCCCTGTCCCTTTTCTTGGCTGTTAAGCCTTCTTTTATATATTTTTATATATATACAAATAGTATGCTACTCTATAAAACTAGAAGCCATGACAAGCCAAATCAGCCGCTCAACCTAAAAACAACCATTCCCTATACATTAAGCCTATCATATTGCGTTTCATTGAAGCCAAATAAACCCATACCCTTAACGCTACAGCTATTCTATCCTATAAAGATAACCATACACTACAGCCTATGGCTATGTTAATACTTCCTTTCGAAGTAATATAAATAGTGCCTACTCTAGTTACTTGGCAAACGAAGGAGTAATATTTAATATCACTTCACCATACACTACAGTATCTATCTACCATCTATACCTTAACCCTTAAGTCTCTGAAGCCTTTAAATACATCATGGCATGTTCGGTTGCTTGAGAAAACTCAACATTTTTCACGTCAAAATCAAAAGTAAAGATCAAAACAATTAAAACCTTCCCCTTAAAATTCAATTAAAGAAAATCGTGAGTGGGTTTTTGTGAAGAAAATGAAAGAGGGGTATCGATGCGGTTTGGATCCAAGAAATACTGGAGTAGCAGGTGCGATGCGGCATGTTTGGATGTGGAAGTTTGTGCAAGTAGTACTATGGAACACCTGTTGCATAGCACATACAACTGGAAGGGGTTTGCAGGTATTTTAAGGAGCAAGTTTATTTTTGGTGGAGTTTTTAAATGATGGCGAGCTGGGTATGAAGCTGGTTGGCGCGTACAGGTGGCGAAGGTGGAGAATAAGGTCTTCAAGGAGTCACGGCATGGAGTTTTGCCTTCAGGAGCATGTGTTTTGGGTGAAGGGTTGCATGGTTCGCTGGAAAATGGAAAAGGTACATGTAAATGGATGGATACATGCATATGGCATGAAGGGAAAAGTCAGGTGGGAGGGGACTTCGTTTGGCTTCGCAACCTGACGTGATGAAGTCAGAGAAGAAGCAGGCGCATGCTAATAGTGTAAGTGTGGGGTGAGCATGGTGAATATGACGTGTTGTATGAAGTTTTGGTGGGTTCTAGGCTTCTAGCATACAGGCGTGTGCTTTGAATACGAGGAGGAGGATGACTGCGTTAACGAGGGGATGTTGAGGAGCGAAGGTGATCCACCATTGTACCAGTTCAGTCGAAGGGGGCGTTCGATCCGGGGTTGGTGACCAGCATGGGGTTGGCCGAGGCTGAGGTGCCTCCGGCGATGGACGCCTGTTTCAGGCGAAGCCTAGAGGTCAGTTTTTGTGGTGAATCAAAGAAAAGAAGGGGCCAAGAAGAAAAGGCAGCGGAAGAGGGTAGGAAAAGGGTTAAGAGCGGCAATTAAAGAATTAAGCGAGACGTGAACAGAATTTCACGCAACAAGATCCGCTCGGGTCAGATGAACGTATGCTAGGCATTGGAACCAGTTGAAGAGCTTTGGAGATCGTGGAAATGTTAGACAAAAGAAAACGAACAAATGAATCAGTCGACGCAAATCGTTATTTAACGGTTAACGCTCAAAGGTGAGTAAAATCACTAACTCTGATCTATTTTAAAATATTATAATTATATTTTAATGTTGGTTGAATACTGTGTGATGGTCGATTATGTAGATTGCAATTAAATTGGTTGAATATTATATATCGTTGCATATATACCCATCATCGGTTGGATACTGGTTCAATCGATTATAATATTCCCTAGTAGGAATCAGTGTAAACTGTTTGACTAACATCTGTGGATGCGGGAAACCGGTTGAAGGAATCCAACCGGATTCCTCAGTATTTATATGTACTGTTTGTTTTGTATATGCATTGTTTGAACCGTATTGAATGGAAATTCAACGTTAGTTTAATTTAATTAATAGACGATACCGATTAAGAAGGTGACAACCGTCGACCATAAAACCCAGCGATTGTTAAGGAGTTGATTGGCCGTCAGGCAAATCAATGAAGATAATTATAAAAATTTATATTTTTATAAATAAAGAAAAGTTTTACATTATAATAGAAGTTCTATTATAAACCAGTATTTTAGAGTTCGTTTTTATAAAATAAATTAAAACGATTGTTGACATTTAAATAAGTTTATAAAGTAGAAATTATCCTAAGATTAAATATTTGGATAATTATTTTAAGACAAACAATTTAGAAATGTTATTAGAATAAATATATTAATCTAATGGTAAGAAGTGATTAAAATCAGTTAACGAATTTACTGATAGAATAAAGTTGATTTAAATTAACTGTTTAATTGAAAAGTGATTATTAGATTAAATGGGTCCTTGTAAAGAAGTTATAAATAGAACTGTGGAATGAAGTTAAAGCGAAGAGTTAATGTTTAAAAATAATAATCATAAACAATTAAGGTTTCAAAGTATGAATATGGTGTCATAAAACCATATTCCAAAATAAAACAAGGAAATACGATTTGATGAATATTATAAGTAATAAGTGATTTGAATACAGACTTATATCTATTCTAAGGTAGGAACATTGTCGATCAAGGCCTTAGAGGTAAATAGAATACCCCAACTTAAACGGCTTCACTATTATCGAGGAACGAAATCAGTTTGTAACGAAAAGGAATGTCAAGATTTGTATAAAGGAAATATGGTAGCATTTTGCAAGTCTTAAAACTATAGCGATGAAATAACGCTGTTGACTAGGCTTAAGCATGACTGTTATGTCGAGATTAGTTATAATGGAGAATATTACAGCGTATGGCAAGTTTTGAACTGTAACGGTTAACCAAACCTAAGCGTGATTTTTATATATAGCAGCGCTTCCTAGGGAATGTAAACAGTTTGGTTTGAAATCCACTTATTCTAAAAGTAATAAGTAACGATATCTGTCCAAAGAGATATAAGAACGAGTTAGAAAGAGATATTGGAAAATTGTTTCCAAAAGAAATGATATCATTTCGATCTTCAAAATGTGATTAGAATTAAACCATTAGGATTTGAGATTTTAATTCGACAATGTCGAATGTATTTAAGTAAATCATTTTTAGGAATTATAATCTGATAGGATAATTAACATTTAGTTTTAAACAAATAAATGTTAATAGGATAGGAATCAGCATTTAGTTATAAACTTGATATTGATTTGATAGATATTTCGGCAAACAAGATAATGGAAATTATTACGTTAATAAAGAGTATATGAATAATATTTTCAGATTTGTATAATAAGCGATGGTATTCACATTTCAAAGTGAATAATGTTTTAAAAGTGAACGTTGGGCCGATTAAAAGGTTAAAATGAAATTGGAAATATTTTCCAATGTAAATAGGGTAGATTATCCAAGTATAGAAATAAAGAATGTGAAATTTATGGAAATGGTTCGAACGTTATTAACGTATATTTTCTGGAACATGAAAGAATAAGAGTTTATAATAATTGGAAATGTTTTCCGAGAAGTGTAAAAAGGCTAAAACGGGATTTGAGAAAATATCTGGTAAGATATGCGAATTTGGATAGTAAAAATGAATATTAAATAAAAAGTACCTGTGTTTATGTGATGTTAGTTATACATTAGAATGGATGTTGTTTTTACTGCGATAGTTAAACAACCGACTATCGAAGTGTTTTGACCATCGTTGTCAATACGGAGAGACCGGTTGGACATATTATCCGGAAACCACTCCGTATAGGCATAAGCGCTGCTAATTATATTATGCAGAAGACAATTGAAGGCGGAGTAAAATGCAAGGGTCGTCCTGTTCCAGAATGGTGCTTTGTGTTTGTCCAGTCCCAGGACAACTTGTATGGACGAGTGTCTGACAGAGTATTTCCAACGGTCACGCCGTAGATTTTTACGAATATACCAAGTAGGTGGGGAGAAAGTAACTTCTCTTTATTCTTCACCCAGTGTCCATTTGTGTAATCAATATGTGATTACGGATTTGACGATGTGGCATTCAAAGTGAATGTTGATAAGATGTTCTGAAAATAGAGTAGCCTCTAGCCTCACAACCAGGAAGTAACAAAAGTTGGGCTAGGCAGCACGGCTAGTTTGGTCATCCCCAAGCAGGATAAATTCTCATCGATCTAGAGAAAATTCATATTTGTTCTTCCTTTTTCAATTCTGTATCTTCGGATTTCGGTTGGATGGCCAACAACCGTGGGTGGAAATATATTCGATATACTCAAGCTAAATGAGTGGTCGGTCATGTGTGGCCGGGTTGCAAGACGTTCTTGTTGAACCCAGGTGTACCCCCTCTGGAGTACACTGTTTGGAAGGTGCTCCCATACCTTGTCTGTTGGAATCCAATCTCCAATAAGCGCCTTGCGGTTTATGATTGTATGCTATATATATGTGGAGCGTGAGATGCAAGCGTTCTGTTACTTGGTTATTTAATTGAGTAGACATTATTATAATACCACTGGAGTTTGATATCAAAGATATTTTGGGTTATAGTAAGGTAAAAACCGTCCATGTTTATGTGTGGGCCGGTCTTACTATGATACTTTTGTTTCAAAAGGATTTTTAAAAGTTAAACAGTATAGTTGGAATTTACTCACACTAGTACCATGACTGACCCAGAGTTTATTTTGTTTGATTTCCCTAAACTCTTGGGTGCCCAAATTTGTACGGGCAGTCAAGTGTTTCAGGCTTTTACAGATTCATTTGGAGGAGCTGGAAGCAGAAGACTTCACCAATAATTAGTTAGAGATTATTTCCGCTGTGATATATATGAGTTGTACTGTGATATATGGTGTGTATATATACAAATTCAGATTTGTATTTCAAAGTTATGTTATAATACATGTTATTCATTCCGCTATGAGATTCATGTTTACTCTGATTCTGATGTTCTTCTTCTATTCTATTAGTTCTATCTTTTCTATCTCAACCTCTAATTTCTTTCTATTAATGATCTGAACTTTCGTGCACTTTGAGTTGAATGTGTAGGATATTAGTCAGCTCAAATTGGTACGGATTTTCGGGCCGTTACAGTTGGTATCAGAGCGTAAGGTTAAGTGATTACCTTGGCTCTGTGGCGTAACTCAATAGAGATGGAGTTAGTAATACTCTAGATTGAGTTTGAATGTATATATATGAGCACGTATTTGTAAACTAAAATAAAAACTATTTTATATTGTGTTGACTAGTCAGTCGAGTGGTTTATGAATTCTGGTCGAAACAGTAATGCAAACTGTATCGATAGGTGTTTCTAAACTCTTGAACAGAGCAATTCGACACAATATGTTTTGAAAAGAGGGTAAATGAAATAATTTACCCGATATTTTGATATAAAAAGAAGTACATATCTTGATATTATTATAATATATTGGATGTGTGGTCATTATTATGATCGAACAGGATTATAATTGAGTTGGTTATATAAATAACCAATTGAAATATTATATAAGTGTAATATGCAAAACCAGATGAACTGAATCTGAATTTTAAACCAGAATTGAAATTAGACTCTGGAAACTTGGAAAAGAGCTGAAAATACTATTTGGATGAGATATATGGGAATTTTAAAATCCTGGGAGATTTGAAATTGTTTTCCAAGTGCTGTGAAAGATATTTTGAAAGTAATTTTCAAATATAAGTGTTTAAATATGAGTTTTGAAAAGTAATATAGTATTGAACTCACTTTGATAGCTGGAAAATAATTCTGACGATGACTGCAGCATCATCAGTGTTCATTTTCGAGTTCTAAGTGACGGAATACTACCGAAAGATTTTGTTTGAAATAAGTTGTTCAAAAACTCAAATATTTTGAATTATCATGTTATGTATGAATATATATACATACATACATACATACATACATACATAAATATATATATATATATGATTTCAAACTTACTTGAAATGAAGACCCAGGAATTTAAATTCCGAAATAGTAAAACTGAATATATAAATTTGAATTCAATAAAATTTGGATTGGGTTAGAGATGATCCCGAACAGAATTAAATTGATGAAGTAAGAGTTGGAATTGAGTTTGGAATTTGAGTTTGAATGGAGTTATAAGTGGATGAGGTGGTTCGCGGATAATTTGAGTGGAAATCGAGTGGAAATGAAATTTGGCTTAGTAAAAGCGAAAGATTGATTTGAGAATGGATTGATGGGAGATCAACCAAGGATGCTTGGATATATAGCAAATGTCAGGGATAGAGTTAAATGCCAACAAAAAGGTACAAGCTTACCTTATATTCGAGTATGAGATTTATGAACTATTTTTGGAGAGACGCTTGGCTGTTTGTTTTCTTTTGGATTTGGAGAAGGCCCAGAGTGGCAAGTTGTAGTAGTAGCGATTGAGTCGTGCAAAGGAGATGCTGGCGAAATTCTTCGAAAATTTAAGCTGCTAGAATTTTTCAGAATTTCTGAAAGTATTCGTTAATAAGAAGGAATTAATATTTTTATTAGAATTAATCGGTTCTGTTGAAAACTGAATTTAAGAAATTAAATACAAGATTTTAATCTGGTTATAATATGGATTGTAGCATTTTCCCTACCTTAGTAATTTCGGGGACGAAATTCTTTTAAGGGAGAAGGAATGTAACGTTCAGCATTTTTATTGGTTCGTATTGGAATATTTAAATCAGTTTAAATATTGAAATCGTAATCTAAGTGGATTTATATATTAATTAAAATGAAGATGAATGTAGAAAAATATATATTAAATATAATCGAGCCCGTAATATCGTGGCAGTTCGTAATTTAACGTTTTGAACTTCAACTGAGTGTACAGGATCCGTTATTTACCGGATTTCTGCAAAACAAGAAACGCTGGAATCTGTTGAACTGTATTTTTCTAGTGGAAGTGAGAAACCAAGATTTCGTGTTACAGATTGTGAGTTATGTCCAAATCAAATTTCTAAATAGTCGATATAGAATTGCTTATCGACCGTAATAGTTTATTTGATATAACTAGATATCGGTTGCAAATCTAGACAAGGTTCTTTTGTGGCGCAGCGATAATTTAATTTTTAGAATTTTACTGTAATTTTTAATTAATTAAATATGCAACTTTTTATTTGGACTATTTTGCACCCTATATCGATAATTTGGGATTTCAAAATATGAGTTAATCTACTGGTATTATTATATTTTTGTGATCGTGGCACCTCGCTTAAAACAATAGTATTTTTATTTTAGTCTATAGTGACACATACGCGAATGAAACTGTACGTGATGGGTATACTATTGTTTAAGCGAACACGACGTTAGCAATGTGGATAATCATTGAAAACAAGTTATAATAAACTAGTATTTGATGTTATATGATATAAATTATAGGATCATAATCAAGTATAAAACTTTTCACTAGCACGGTATGCTACATGTAAGGATTAATTCCATTGTAGAAAGCCTAAAAGCCTGTAGAGGGAAACAAACGCTGCCTATATATATGTACCACCTAGGTTAAAAATAGAAATGCAAACTATTCGAAAAAAAGAAGAGATAAAAAGCTATGCAAAATCTCACAAGGACTGTTAATATATATGAATCTTAAAGAAATGTCTTCACCGTAACCATCCAGAATTATGTTAGGCTAAGCACTATTAATTGATAGCACCAAAGCCAACAATCCCTTTCTCGTGAAATACTTCAAAGTCGTCTAACTTATGTATATGTCTATTGACATGTTCCTTTTTCATAAATGACTCCCTGTCCCTTTTCTTGGCTGTTAAGCCTTCTTTTATATATTTTTATATATATACAAATAGTATGCTACTCTATAAAACTAGAAGCCATGACAAGCCAAATCAGCCGCTCAACCTAAAAACAACCATTCCCTATACATTAAGCCTATCATATTGCGTTTCATTGAAGCCAAATAAACCCATACCCTTAACGCTACAGCTATTCTATCCTATAAAGATAACCATACACTACAGCCTATGGCTATGTTAATACTTCCTTTCGAAGTAATATAAATAGTGCCTACTCTAGTTACTTGGCAAACGAAGGAGTAATATTTAATATCACTTCACCATACACTACAGTATCTATCTACCATCTATACCTTAACCCTTAAGTCTCTGAAGCCTTTAAATACATCATGGCATGTTCGGTTGCTTGAGAAAACTCAACATTTTTCACGTCAAAATCAAAAGTAAAGATCAAAACAATTAAAACCTTCCCCTTAAAATTCAATTAAAGAAAATCGTGAGTGGGTTTTTGTGAAGAAAATGAAAGAGGGGTATCGATGCGGTTTGGATCCAAGAAATACTGGAGTAGCAAGTGCGATACAGCATGTTTGGATGAGGAAGTTTGTGCAAGTAGTACTATGGAACACCTGTTGCATAGCACATACAACTGGAAGGGGTTTGCGGGTATTTTAAGGAGCAAGTTTCTTTTTGGTGGAGTTTTAAATGATGGCGAGCTGGGTATGAAGCTGGTTGGCGCGTACAGGTGGCCAAGGGGGAGAATAAGGTCTTCAAGGAGTCACGGCATGGAGTTTGGTCTTTAGGAGCATGTGTTTTGGGTAAAGGGTTGCATGGTTCGCTGGAAAATGGAAAAGGTACATGTAAATGGATGGATACATGCATATGGCATGAAGGGAAAAGTCAGGTGGGAGGGGACTTCGTTTGGCTTGGGAACCTGACGTGATGAAGTCAGAGAAGAAGCTGGCGCACGTTAATAGTGTAAGTGTGGGGTGAGCATGGTGAATATGACGTGTTGTATGAAGTTTTGGTGGGTTCTAGGCTTCTAGCATACGGGCGTGTGCTGTGAATACGAGGAGGAGGATGACTGCATTAATGAGAGGATGTTGGGGAGCGAAGGTGATGCACCGATGTACCAGTTCAGTCGAAGGGGGCGTTCGATCCGGGGTTGGTAACCAGCATGGGGTTGGCCGAGGCTGAGGTGCCTCCGGCGATGGACGCCTGTTTCAGGCGAAGCCTAGAGGTCAGTTTTTGTGGTGAATCGAAGAAAAGCAAGGGCCAAGAAGAAAAGGCAGCGGAAGAGGGTAGGAAAAGGCTTAAGAGCGGCAATTATAGAATTAAGAGAGACGAGAACAGAATTTCACGCAACAAGATCCGCTCGGGTCAGATGAACGCATGCTAGGCAATGGAACCAGTTGAAGAGCTTTGGAGATCGTGGAAATGTTAGACAAAAGAAAACGAACAAATGAATCAGTCGACGCAAATCGTTATTTAACAGTTAACGCTCAAAGGTAAGTAAAATCACTAACTTTGATCTATTTTAAAATATTATAATTATGTTTTAATGTTGGTTGAATACTGTGTGATGGTCGATTAGGTAGATTACAATTGAATTTGTTGAATATTATATATCGTTGCATATATACCCATCATCGGTTGGATACTGGTTCCATCGATTATAATATTCCCTAGTAGGAATCAGTGTAAACTATATGACTAACATCTGTGGATGCGGGAAAGCAGTTGAAGGAATCCAACTGGATTCCTCAGTATTTATATGTACTGTTTGTTTTGTATATGCACTGTTTGAACCGTATTGAATGGAAATTCAACGTTAGTTTAATTTAATTAATAGATGATACCGATTAAGAAGGTGACAACAGTCGACCATAAAACCCATCGGTTGTTAAGGAGTTAATTGGCTGTCAGGGAAATACACGAAGATAATTATAAAAAATTATATTTTTATAAATAAAGCGAAGTTTTACATTATAATAGAAGTTCTATTATAAACCAGTATTTTAGAGTTCGTTTTTATAAAATAAATAAAAACGATTATTGACATTTAAATAAGTTTATAAAGTAGAAATTATCCTACGATTAAATTTTTGGATAATTATTTTAAGACAAACAATTTAGAAATGTTATTAGAATAAATATATTAATCTAATGGTAAGAAGTGATTAAAATCAGTTAACGAATTTATTGATGGAATGAAGTTGATTTAAATCAACTGTTTAATTGAAAAATGATTATTAGATTAAATGGGTCCTTGTAAAGAAGCTATAAATAGAACTGTGGAATGAAGTTAAAGCGAAGAGTTAATGTTTAAAATAAATAATCATAAACAACGAAGGTTTCAAAGTATGAATATGGTGTTATAAAACCATATTCCAAAATAAAACAAGGAAATATGATTTGATGAATATTATAAGTGATAAGGGATTAGAATACAGACTTATATCTGTTCTAAGGTAAGAACGTTGTTGATCAAGGCCTGAGAGGTAAATAGAATACCCCAACTTGAACGACTTCACTATTATCGAGGAACGATATCAGTTTGTAACGAAAAGGATTGTCAAGATTTGTATAAAGGAAATACGGTAGCATATGGCAAGTCTTAAAACTATAGCAATGAAATTACGATGTTGACTAGGCTTAAGCGTAACTGTTATGTCGGGATTAGTTATAAAGGAGAATATTACAGCGTATGATAAGTTTTGAACTGTAACGGTTAACCAAACCTAAGCGTGATTTTTATATATAGCAGCACTTCCTAGGGAATGTAAACAGTTTGGTTTGAAATCCACTTATTCTAAAAGTAATAAGTAACGATGTCTGTCCAAAGAGATATAAGAACAAGTTAGAAAGAGATATTGGAAAATTGTTTCCGAAAGAAATGATACCATTTCGATCTTCAAAATGTGATTAGAATTAAACCATTAGGATTTGAGATTTTAATTCGACAATGTCGAATGTATTAAAGTAAATCATTTTTAGGAATTATAATCTGATAGGATAATTAACATTTAGCTTTAAACAAATAAATGTTAATAGGACAGGAATCAACATTTAGCTATAAACATGATATTGATTTGATAAGAAGTTGACTTAGAAACAGAGTTTATAAAGTGGAATAGGAATATAAAAGTATGAAAGAGATTTCGGCAAACAAGATAAGGGAAATTATTACGTTAATAAAGAGTATATGATAAAGATGTCCAGATTTGTATAATAAGGGATGGTATTCACATTTCAAAGTGAATAATGTTTTAAAAGTGAACGTTGGGCCGATTAAAAGGTTAAAATGAAATTGGAAATATTTTCCATTGTAAATAGGGTAGATTATCCAAGTATAGAAATAAAGAATGTGAAATTTATGGAAATGGTTCAAATGTTATTAACGTATATTTTCTGGAACATGAAAGAATAAGAGTTTATAATAACTGGAAATGTTTTCTGAGAAGTGTAAAAAGGCTAAAACGGGATTTGAGAAAATATTTGGTAAGATATGGGAATTTGGATTATAAAAATGAATATTAAATAAAAAGTACCCGTGTTTATGTAATGTTAGTTATACATTAGAATGGATGTTGTTTTTACTCCGATAGTTAAACAACTGACCATTGAAGTGTTTTAACCATCGTTGTCAATACGGAGAGACCGGTTGGATATATTATCTGGAAACCACTCCATATAGGCATAAGCGCTGCGAATTATATTACGCAGAAGACAATTGAAGGCGAAGTAAAATGCTAGGGTCGTCCTGTTCCAGAATCGTGCTTTATGTTTGTCCAGTCCCAGAACAACTTGTATGGACGAGTGTCTGACAAAGTATTTCCAACGTTCACGCCGTTGATTTTTATGAATATACCAAGTTGGTGGGGAGAAGGTAACTTCTCTTTATTCTACACCTAGTGTGCATTTGTGTAATCAATATGTGATTATGGATTTGACGATGTGGCGTTCAAAGTGAATGGTGATAAGATGTTCTGAAAATAGACGTAGCCTCTAGCCTCACAACCAGGAAGTAACAAAAGTTGGGCTAGGCAGCATGGCTAGTTGGGTCATCCCCAAGCAGGATGTACTGTCACCGATCTAGAGAAAATTCATATTTGTTCTTCCTTTTTCGATTCTGTATCTTCGGATTTCGGTTTGATGGCCAACAACCGTGGGTGGCAATATATTCGATGCACTCAAGCTAATTGAGTGGTCGGTCATGTGTGGCCGGGTTGCAAGACGTTCTTGTTGAACCCAGGTATATCCCCTCTAGAGTACACTGTTCGGAAGGTGCTCCCATACCTTGTCTGTTGGAATCCAATCTCCAATAAGCGCCCTGCGTTTTATGATTGTATACTATATATATGTGGAGCGTGAGATGCAAGTGTTCTGTTACTTGGTTATTTAATTGAGTAGACATTATTATAATACCACTGGAGTTTGATATCAAAGATATTTTGGGTTATAGTAAGGTAAAAACCGTCCATGTTTATGTGTAGGATGGTCTTACTATGATCCTTTTGTTTCAAAAGGATTTTTAAAAGTTAAACAGTATAGTTGGAATTTACTCACACCAGTACCATGACTGACCCAGAGTTTATTTTGTTTGTTTTCCCTAAACTCTTGGGTGCCCAAATTTGTACGGGCAGTCAAGTGTTTCAGGCTTTTACAGAATCACTTGGAGGAGCTGGAAACAGAAGGCTTCACCATTAATTAGTTAGAGATTATTTCCGCTGTGATATAAATGAGTTGTACTCTGATATATGGTGTGTATATATACAAATTCAGATTTGTATTTCAAAGTTATGTTATAATACATGTTATTCGTTCCGCTGTGAGATTCGTGTTTACTCTGATTCTGATGTTCTTCTTCTTCTATTCTATTAGTTCTATCTTTTCTATCTCAACCTCTAATTTCTTTCTATTAATGATCTGAAATTTCGTGCACTTTGAGTTGAATGTGTAGGATATTAGTCAGCTCAAATTGGTATGGATTTTTGGGCCATTACAATATGTGTGACACTCCATATTTTTAATTAAATAATAAACGTATAATTTTCAGAATATGGTCATGAAACTAGCATCATTGCGTCCATGATGACTTTCTGATCAATTTAGACCTATGGTTTGCAGAAAATGGATTTAAAAAGAAAAAGGTATCTTTAAATGAAGTATTTGAACAAACATGAAAAAGAAGATATATGATGAACACAAATAAGAAAAATGGTTACCAATGTTTTTAATCTTGTGAACTAAATCAAAGTTAGGCGAGTTGGTAAAGCATGCACTTCCCAAGGTGGAGGTCAGGAATTCGAGTCCCTTCAACGTCATATTTTTAATTTTAGAGGGACCGCTAAAGAGATGCATATTCTAAAAGAAATATATGTATATATATATGTATATATAAGAAAAATTATACTGTATGTGAGTATATATATATATACATGTATATGTGTATATATATGTATGTACGTGTAAATACATACATACATATATGTTATATATATGAGTATGAAATCCGAAAGTAACCTACAATCAATCAAAATGAGTAAGAAATAAATGTCGCATAACGCCATTTGAATTCTGAAAAGAAAATTGTGCATAAATATATACGCATAAATTCACAAATTGAAATTAAAGTGTAATTTAAGGGTGGAAAGTAATTAATGTGAAATGAATGAAAAATAGGCAAGAGAATAGCTGCATTTGAAATTTGAAAATATATTAAATGGGAAGGAATCAAAGAATTGATAGCGTTAATAATGACATTTATTACACGACTATTAACAGATAAAGATTTGAAGAATTATACGCATATATATATGTGCATAAATTTGAAATTCAAATGTCGGATAAACATTATAAATGGAAGAAAATAATCCATATAGCAATTTTTGGCAACAAAAGTAAAGTTAAACAAAAATTAAAATCAACAAAATTAACATTAATGCCCTGGTCTTGGGTTAATCCAGACCACATGTGGGTCGAACCAGGGGTCGACATAACTTAGAGTTGGGTCGACACACCTTAGAGTTGGGTCGACACATGAGGGGTCCACATCTACCCATGTTTGAGCTAATTAACGTTATATTTTCGATCTTTATGGTTTGGATTTTATTATATTTAACCAGACAAACTAGAATCTCTTGTACACCAATAAATAGACTAGTAGAGCCTAACCTCCAACTCATTGAGACGACGCCAAGGCTCTTCCATTTTCTTTCTTCTCCAAATCTTTCAGAAATAAGAATATTAGTTTCTAGGAATTATGATTCAAGATTTAAAGACAAAGATTATAGATCTGCAATATAGTGTTCAGATTTCTTGTCTACGTGATGTAAATTTTGCGAATCTGAATTTTCAGGATTTCTTTCTTTCTTTTAGCATTAGATTTGTAAATCCGTGGTTATTTCAATACTAGATTCAATTAGAAAGACCACAAAATAGCATATCTAAATCAGATTCTAGGATTGGAAAGCAGTCAGGTGAGTGGATTTAAATTATACCTTTTGGCGACGGTGTATTTATCATTTACATTCCCCATAATTGTTAACATGATAAATAATTGAAACATATGGTAACTGCAACATAATTTATTTCTAAGTATGTTAAGAATATTGTTTTTGTACAAACTATTCCATTAATCTTCTGTTTGGATCAAGAATTGCTATAATACTGAAATGTGAAATTTTGTAATAATCATGCCTATATCCTGAAGGTTGTTGTTCAATGGTAAATTGGAAATGTAGAAAAAGGAATTAGAATGAATTGTAGAAATAACTGAAAAGAATTGGTATGCCTAATTTTATATGGGAATTTACAGTAATTGGAAATGGCATATGTAATAACCCGGAAATTCTGAACCCGTTTAAAATTTTTATTTTGGCAATTTTAGCGAATTTTGAATATTCTAAATAATATCAACGAGAAATTTATTTTGAATAGAATTCGACATATATATTATATACATCGTCGTTAGAATATAAATAATTATATATAATTATAAATAGAATTGAAAATGGCGCGGTAGTTCGATAATTCGATTTCAAACTTCAATTGAATGTACCGGGTGCAAAACAATCCGGATTTTAGTGAAACCAAAAATAATAGGATCTATTTGAGAATATCTTTCCAATGAATCCGAAAAATTGAGGTTTCATAGCGGGAATCAAAAGATATGTCCAGTTGAAAATTCTGAATAGTCGCCATGGAATTCAGGCCCTTAAAAATGGAAATTTGCAAACGACCTCGGATTTCGATGAAACCACTTTTGTTGGATCCGTGATGTCAAATTATTGTTAGATTCCAAATTGCATAATTTTTCGAATCAATATGTGAGTGTGGCAAAGGAAAACGTGTTTGACCAGTTTCAGTTAATTTTAATCGACTAGAAATTGGCCATTTTTCAAACGGTCTCAGAATTCGTCGAAACTAGTTTTGTTAGGACCGTATCGTCAATACAAAGCTAGAAAATATTTTTCTGGAATTTTTCGAGTTCGTATATGACCCCGGTAAATTGAAATACGCGTTCAAATTCAATATATAGAGTTATATGTTGATTTTAACGAAAACTGATCGAAACAGTCGAATCAGCTTATGGTACATATCCCATTGTGTTCAGAATGGGGGTAATACGCTATGGACGATAGGCGGTGGGTCTCGTTTCGAGTTCGAAATTAAAATTTGCTTTTGGAAATAATTGAATAAATTTTTTTTTTTTATTTATAAAAGCCCCTACCCCCACCTTCCTCTTCTCATTTCAGAAAGTTTGAAAAAAAAAAGCAAATCGACGCCGCCCCCCCCCCCCCAATCGACCATCGCGACGCCGCCAGGGGGGCCCCCAACCACCGCCGCCTTCCCTTACCTCCCTCCTTCCCCTCCGCCCGATCCTCTGCCATCCCCTTCTTCCCCGATTCGAACTCCGCTACCCCCCCCCCCTCTGCCCTAAATCAGCACCGCACCCCCCTGAAGAACTGACCCCGCCGTCGTGGGCCCCCAGGCCACCCGACCTCGCCTGCGCCTCCTCCCCTTCGATAGTCGGACCCCGCCAGTACCTCCATCCCTCTCCAGCCCTCGAACGACGCAACCCCACAGCCCCCGAACGACCGGAAACCGCCACCTGCTCGACGCTGCCAAACCCATGGATCCTCCGATGCGCCATTCACTCCCCCCTCCTCTCCGTTCGAAGATGACCAGTACGTTATATATATATATATATTTACTTAAAGTATTGTTTTTTTTATTATACTGTTTCATCTGATTTTAATTAGAGGGAAAAGCCTGATTTTTAGAGTATAAAAATATAATGTTTTAAAAAAGATAAAGATTTGTTTTATAACATTAAAAAGATTTGATTTTTAATTTAGAAAAAGGAATGGTTTTTAAAAATATAAAAACATGACTTTTATTCTAAAGCAAAGCTATGATTTTTATCAAAGTAAAAGAAAGATTTTTATTTTTCATTAGCTAGGAAAAAGAAGTGATTTTTAATAATAAAAATATGATTTTTATATATTGAATAGCGAAGTAAAAATATGATTTTTATATATTGAACAGCGAAGTAAAAATTCGATTTTTATATATTGAATAGCGAAGTAAAAATTCGATTTATATATTGAACAGCGAAGTAAAAATTCGATTTTTATATATTGAATAGCGAAGTAAAAATTCGATTTTTATATATTGAATAGCGAAGTAAAAATTTGATTTTTATATACATAGCAACAATATAAAAATATGATTTCTATATATGTAGTGGCTACGGTCAACAAAGGTGACAAAAAGGCGAGAATGACGAAGACTTCTACAAAAGAAGAGTCGAGATGATTGGATTAGCTATCTGTGAGAATTTCTCACTCTTCAATCTCTTTTTCTAGTTAAAAATATATATACTAGGATACAGACGGTGTTTAGTAGCACCCGACACCATTGTCCACAGACCATGGACTTGTTTGTTTGGTAGTGTAGTTGGTTAGATTATTTGATCTAAATTTGGTTGTTTGGTGAATTGAAATTGGTTTGATTGATATATGTATGGCGTCGGCCATTATTAGACTGGGGATAAGGCTAGGCCTTGTCCCGTTTCTAGTATCGTGCCGTTATGCCGTCGAAATTTTCTAAAATAAATTAGAAAATTAAAAATATCATTTTATTGAATAAATGAACCGAATAGAATATTCATAGGTTGAATAAAATAATTTGATCGTTGAAAATATAATTTTTAACGTGAATGTGAATAAATAAATATTCATTTACAAATCGGACGGTTTGTTTATGTACACCTATTTGAATGACATTGATTGGGACGATAAATTTTACACATCGCCCAACTGCACAAATAAAATCTGTGTTTGATTGTTTGAAACCCCACACGGGTATTGGGATAAAATACGGCATACACTAATCCCAATAATTAGTTGTATGTCGATCGATTGATTGACAGGCTGTTATAAGTGTTAGATATCTATATTTGAAGCTTATACAGTGTAGTGCACTTTGGATGATGGTTGATTATTTATCGTTACTATTATATACATGTGTTGTATGGAATCCATATAATTAACTTTATATGGTAATTGATTGGGCCTCATTCCAATTTAGAAAATAAAGAATATTATAAAATAAAGGTTCATGTGTTGACCGTACTCATCCGTTGAGATTAGTCATGTGTTGAACGAAATATTTGAACAATAAAATTTACATCTTTATCATTATAAAATAAAGGTTCATGTGTTGACCGTACTCATCCGTTGAGATTAGTCATGTGTTGAACGAAATAATTTAAATAATAAAATTTACATCTTTATCATTATAAAATAAAGGTTCATGTGTTGACCGTACTCATCCGTTGAGATTAGTCATGTGTTGAACGAAATATTTGAACAATAAAATTTACATCTTTATCATTATAAAATAAAGGTTCATGTGTTGACCGTACTCATCCGTTGAGATTAGCCATGTGTTGAACGAAATATTTTAACAATAAAATTTACATCTTTATCATATATAAGATTAGAAACTAATTGGAAAATAGATAAGATGAGTGGTCTCCTGGATATTGATCTGATGTTGGTTTCGGCCTTCGGGGTTAATATTCAGGGAATCGTTCTCTTACTAATTTACGGTTGGAGCCTGATTTTAAATCAAACGATAGATACCATAATTTTTATAAAATATATTAAATAACAAAAATAGTCACACGTGGACAGTACTCATTCGTTGAGATTAGTCGTGTGTTGACAAAGATATAGAGTCGTGTATTGAAAGAAATATAGATCCATTTGTTGAATATAAAGCCGTGTTGATTAGAGATGCACTATTTTGACGCGAACGATATTTATATCAATTATATTTTAATTGAATTGAATAGAAAACGAAATGAATTTGATTTAATTAGAAAACGAAATGAATATGATTTAATTAGAAAATGAAACGAATTTGATTTAAATAGAAAACGAATTGAATTTGATTTGAATAGAAAACGAATTGAATTTGATTTGAATAGAAAATGAATTTGATTTGAATAGAAAACGAATTTGATTTGAATAGGAAACAAATTTGATTTGAATAGAGAATGAATTTGATTTGAATAGAAAACGAATTGAATTTGATTTGATTTGAATAGAAAACGAATTTGATTTGAATTGAATAGAAAACGAATTTGATTTGAATTGAATAGGAAAACGAATTTGAATTGAATTGAAAAGAAAACGAATTCGAATCGAATTGAATTGAAAAGAAAATGAATTCGAATCGAATTAAAATCGATTTGAATTGAAATCAAATAGAAATAAAAGTAAAAAGGATTTATAATAGAAAATTCAATTATGATTTGAATTGAAATGGAAGTTGAAATTGTTTTTGAAACGAATTTAAAACGATTTATAAAATTCGTTTTAAATAGAAATCGATGAAATATATATTATATATATAATATAATGGCTTGAATAGAACGCGCCGCGCCGCGACAGTTCGTAAATTTCGACCATTGATTTCGAACGGACATTACGGGAGATCCAACTGTCGGATTCTCCTAAAACCGGAATCGTTGGGTTCATATCGAAAAGAGCTTTCTAACGAATATTAGATATTTGAAATCTAACTGTTGGATTTGGAGATACGTCCAAATTAAATTCAGAAAAGGTCGCTGGAAGTGCAGTTCGATGGCCGTTGATGGAAATCGACTGTACGGGCCTTGATAAAATTATTAAAAATAGTAATAATTTGTGTAAAATCATAAGAAATGATTTGGGAAAATTGGGATGAAAAACTCCATATTTGAAAAGATAAAAATAGATTTTTATCGAAATGAACTAGTTTTGAACTAAGATTAAACCCGTTTATTTTTAAATAAATAAATTGGATTTGAAGTGGGTTTAAATAGAATGTGATTTGGGTTTATCGTGAATTGTGTTTCAAATGACATTAGTTCTTTAACCCAGTAAAAGGAGTTTTAACGAATCTGCAATTAGATTGAAATGTGAATTGATAATTTAAATTATCAAATATGGAAAGTGAGCGAGAATGGAGTATTACCAGTTTTGCTCCAAAGCAATAGTTAAATCTTTAATTAGATTTGAACGTGAAATGGTAATTAATTTTACCGACAACACTGTGGTGTTAGATATGGAGTATTACCAGTTTTTCTTCATGGGATGAATAGGTTGGGATTGGGAAATAAAATAAATAATTACTTCGGTGTCGTTCGCTAATCTCGACTAGTTTGGAAACCCATAATTTGGTTTGAAATGACATCCAAAGGAAGATCAAAGAATAAATTTAAAGAATTTATCTTGGATAAAATTAATGGGAACCTTTCCCTGAGAATATGAGTTGGAATGAGGCGTATGTTGTGTTTGTGTAACATTTGTTTTTAATATACGCGGGTTGTTCGGAAAGACCGGGTTTATACCCATTCTGAATAATCGATTCGACGATAAGTCGAAGATGAAGACGGTGGTTGAAGACCGGAAGTCTTCACATCGTCTGGGTGATTACTGATGATCCTGATTGGGCTATACACCCAAGAGGATGGAAATAGTTGGTGGTCGTCCAGACGTACTTGGAGATCGATGAATATGCGAGGAAAGTGCCTCCGGTTTCGTTCAGACCCAGAACGAACTTGTAAATGGATTGTGTGTCTGACATTGGATTTTATTCTGTGTTGATTGATTTTTGTTAAATATATATATGTTTGGCGGCGGAGAATTTATTCTCTTGCTTAACGCCCTTCTCTGAGACGTACGAGCTTAGAGGTTATATATCGATAGATATCAATCGCATGGCATGAATTGCCTGTGTGGCACGCTGAGTTGCATGGATCAAGGCTTCTGTTGAAAAGCAAAGTCTTGTGGTTGATGATCAAAGCACGGCCTACGTGGCACAACTTTGTGTATAACGTGAATTCGCGAGCCTCACACCTCGGTATGAGTTAAAAACGGGATAAGGACTGCGGGGAGAGCACGACGTTTCTTTCTAGCTTTGGTGGTGTCAGTGACTTACCAGCCCTGACATTTATATACTTTTCACCTATGTGGTTGTTGGATGAGGCGCCTCGATTATAGGTCTGTAAGGACCGGGAAACGTGTGTTCAGGAATAAATAATCCTCTAACGTAAGTGAGGACCGGCCCTGAAGATCCAGGATTGCCCAGAGTGTGTAGTCCTAAGACATTTGCTAGAGTGTCTCGAAAGCGGAGAGGTGCTTGCCCCTTGCCTCGGCTCATGACGGAATCCAATTTCCAATATGTGACATTGTGGTTTTAATTGTAGAACTAGTATGGCGACATGATATATGGTACCCATGCCGTCTATGATTTATATTTATGATTGAAAATATTTTGACACTATACACTTATTATAGTATCAAATGATTTGTTTTAAATGTACCAAGCATGTTTGGCTATTATAAGGGAAAACCCTATCCTCCGGTTTGCGTTGCATTGTGTGATGGGACCTGGGTCTTATAATAGCTTCATTTTTCGAAAAAACATTGCGTTGTTTATCTATATGCACTGGTATTCTTGGGAGGAAACCTGTTCCGTGTTATACGGCGTGGTCCCTTGAATTACTCTCTTTTTAAAGTAAAGTTTTAAATAACTGTTTTAGTTCTCACACCAGTCACATGACTGACCTGGAGTTTATTGTTTTAACCTAAACTCTGGGTGCCCTTATTTCCGCACGGGCAGCTAGTAGTTTTGGTTTTGCATATTTATATTCACAGGATCCTGGTTTACAGCTGGAATGATATCTGGAAAGCTCTGTATCCGTATATCACCTTCAGTTGTGCTTTGTATTATTTTCCGCTGCTATGTAATTTATTGTAATCTCTGATAATTATCGAATGTAATTTATTCATTTATACTCTGTATATTCTTGTATCTGATGGAATTGTTGTAATAACAATGAAATGTTCTTCCGTTTGCGTTCATTTGTGTGTTGTTCTCAAAGTATCCGCTCTTTCCTTCACGGGGAAGTAACGGGTTCTTACAGCATACGAAAAATAGGAATTAACATCTGACTTAGAAAACAAAAAGGGAAATTTGCAATAGGTTGAGTTAGTTGGATTTTGGGGGAAAATGGATATGTTTCCATGACGGAAAATTTACTAAGAACGTAGTTGCAAGAAAAGAAAGGAAAAAGGTATTAGTATGAATAGGGGTTCTATTATCGTATTGAACACTGATCAAATAAAAAATATATGTACGTCCACAATGAAAATATAAAGAAATAGCTTGCAACTATGGATCTTAATTGATGTACGTTATGGAAACATATCTTTTTATCTTTCCGCTAACCAATCTAATGAGGTGTGTGAAATATTTTCCTAAAATAATAATAATGTACAAGACGGTAATTTAAGAAAGATTAAAACAGTATAAGTTGGTTCATATCAAAGAACCTAAATTGAATTGTGATAAACAGGGAATATAACGTATTATAATTAATTATACAAATGGGAAGGAAATATAATAGGTAGGATTATCCTAGGGACAAGTGTAATTATAACGTAAGTTATAGTCAATGATGAACAAAAACTTATTATTAAACCTTAGTTAAGGGAACTAAGTTAATAAGCAAACCGACAACAATGGTCGTGGTAACAATGCAACATACGGTTATAATTTAATAAGAAGGGATAAAATAGGCTTACTATTCGTAGACTTATAACTAGAAGTTTTAAGTCAAGTAAATGTAATAAATAATAAGTAGAAGCCCAGTCCGGCGGCATAAGAATGATTAAAGAAAGTAAGCAGCTAATTATGAGCTTATGAATTGAGCAACTTGAATGAAAACCAAGTATGGAGATAATCAAGTTAAGTAGTAACATGATGAGATAAAGCAAGAGGATGATTAACAGATTAGACGAAGGATCTAATAATGCAATGGCGTGATGCATTGGAACTAGTCCGTACATATGGAGGTGAAGAATCCAATGGGGTAGATCATCGCTGTGTCTGAAGACACGAAAAGAGCACGTCATACTAACTATACTACAGGATTGGAAGGAAGTACAAGAATTCTACAGGACGTGGGAGGGTACTCTGAGATGGCCCTCTGGGAAAACCGTGTGAATCTGTACTCCATTAGACATGTCCGTAGTTCTATCTAAGAGTACCCCTTGGCTGCAATTATGATATGGAGGCTAGAAGGCTGAGCTAATGACCTTAGAATAAACCGGCGGTTGCCTTGCTCGGAAGAGGAGGTTGGTCAGGACCAAATAAGGATAGTAATCATCGGGTACTTGCCATGAACAGTCAGTGTGTAACAACCCGGAATTATGGAACCAATTTAAAATTTTTATTTTAGAAATTTTATTGGATTTCGAATATTTAAAATAATTTATTTTAAATAATAACGATTAAAATTTATTTAAATCGAAGTTAGAACATATATATTTATTTTAATTATATAACGAGCCTGAAATGGCACGGCAGATTGAAATTTTGAATTTGAACTTTGACTGAATGTACAAAATTCAAAATAAATCGGATTTCAGTAAAACCAAAAATATTTAAATATGTTTAAAAATATCTTTCCAACGAATGTGACAAATTGAAATTTCATAGCAGGAATAAAAAGTGGCCAGTTAAATATTCAGAATAGTCGCTATGGAATTTATATTTTTTTTTAAATTAAAAATAGCCATTTTACAAACGACCTCCGTTTTCGACGAAACCACTTTTGTCAGACGGAATGTCAAATTATCGCAAGATTCCAATTTTCATAATTTTTAGAATTAATATGCGAGCGTGGCAAAAGAAAACGTGTTTTGTCAATATTAGTCAAATTGGATCGACATTAAAATGGCCATTTTTCAAATGGTCTCCAAATTCGACAAAATTAATTTTGTTAGGACCATATCGTCAAAACATAGCTAGATTTATTTTACGGAAATTTTTGGAGTCAGTATGTGGCCCCGGTAAATTAAAATGTATGATCAAATTAAGTAATTAAATATTTTAATAAAGAAAAATGGGTCGAAACGATCAAATGGGCTGATGAGACCTAGTCCATTGTATTCGGAATAGGAGTGTTTGGCTAGGGGCAACATTCGTTGGGGTTGATTTGGAGTACATGGCATTAAACCCTAATTTTTGAATTAAATAGAATTAAATATTAATTTATATAAATATATTATACTATATATATACCCTTTAATAAATTTAAAACCCTAATTCCCATTTGATAGGGCCGCCGTCTGGTTATCATCAATGGCCGAAAATCACAGAATTTCAATCCTCATTATCTCATAATCTACTAATTATTTTTGAATTATTTCCACTACAAAATTAAAGAGTATGTAGAGACCTTTAAAACCAACGGCCACGATCTGAAAACATTTGGAGATTTGCGAGTTCTATTGCCTTGAATGTCGGCCGTTTGCAGCGGGTTTGAGAAGGCTAGGGGGTTGCGAGCTGCTCCAGGTTGAGGGCAGAGGAAGGAGAAGGAAGCGGTTTTAAGGTGGAGTAGCTCGGTCAGGTTCCAGTACCCTAGAAGTGCGTGCGATTTTGATGTTGAGGATTGAAGTTTTTATCGTGAAAACCTAGAGGGATACGCAACGATGAGGAAGAAAGGCCAGTAGTCTTCAGATCCAAGAATGGACGGTGGATGTGATTTAAGTTAATAAATATAATAAGTTCTGAAATTATATTTCTTTAATGATAATGAAACATTGTAAAATTCATAACTTCTTCGTATGATGTCAAAATTTAGAAAAACAAAGTGTGTTGGAGACCTCCTGACGAGCACTATATCATGGAGTAGATCAGAACTGTAACAGAGGCCATTTGGATTTTTGATAAAATTAAGAATCTATTTAATTTTATTAAAAATAATCATTTTATCGATTTCTGAAACCGATCAAGGTGAGATTTCTTATTTTAATAATTAAAATTAATTAATTATTATCGTGTTTAGAAATTCTTACATATACACTGTTAAATTCAGTTTGTTATTGTACACGATTTGATTTGAATTGGTTGATGCTATTTGTGGTGGTCTGTTGATTTAATTGAATATAATGGAAAAATAGAAATTGTAAACAAATAAAAATATCATTTTTATTTGTTATGTTGAAATAGAAATTGTAAACAAATAAAAATATCATTTTTATTTGTTATGTTGAAATAGAAATTATAAACAAATAAAAACATCATTTTTATTTGTTATGTTGAAATTAGAATTGTCTACAACATAAAATTATCGTTTTTATTTGTTATGCTAAAAATAGATTTGTATACAACATAAAAATATCATTAATATTTGTTATGTTGAAATTATAATTGTCTACAACATAAAAATATCATTTTTATTTGTTATGAATAGAATTTTCTACGACATAAATATCATTTTTATTTGTTATGATTAGAATTGTCAACAAAATAAAAATATCATTTTTATTTGTCATTTTAATAAAAATAGATTTGTATACAAAATAAAAATATCATTTTTTTGTCATGTTAAAAAAAATAGATTTGTATACAAAATAAAAATATCATTTTTATTTGTCGTGTTAACGTAGGATTAGTATACAAAATAAAAATATCATTTTTATTTGTCATGTTAAAAAAAATAGATTTGTATACAAATTAAAAAATATTCGTTTTTATTTGTTATGTTGAAAATTGATTTTTATACAAATAAAAAAATATAATTTTTATTTGTCAGGTTAAAAAAGATTTGTATACAAATAAAAATACCATTTTTATTTGTCATGTTAATGTAGGAATTGTATGCAAATAAAAATATTTCTTTTTATTTGCCATGTTTAAAATAGAATTGTATGCAAAATAAAAATATTTCTTTTAATTTGCCATGTTTAAAATAGAATTGTATGCAAATAAAAATATTTCTTTTTTATTTGCCATATTTAAAATAGAAATTATATACAAATAAAAATATTTCTTTTTATTTATCATGTTGAATTTTGAATTGTATCCAAATAAAAATATTCATTTTTATTTGACATGTTAAATATTGAAATTGTATACAAATAAAAATAATCATTTTTATTTGTCATGTTGAAATTGTATGCAAATAAAAATATTCATTTTTATTTGTCATGTTAAATATTGAAATTGTATACAAATAAAAATATTCATTTTTATTTGTCACGTTAAATGTTGAAATTGTATGCAAATAAAAATATTCATTTTTATTTGTTGTGTTAAATATTGAAATTGAATACAAATAAAAATATTCGTTTTTATTTGTCATGTTAGATATTGAAATTGGCATACAAATAAAAATTCATTTTTATTTGTCATATATAGAAGTTGTTATACAAATAAGAAGATTCTTTTCATTTATACATATGATATATAGGAAATTTGTATGCAAAAATAAATATTCTTTTTATTTTATGCATATGAAATGTAAAAATATATAGACAATAAAATATTCTTTTTATTGTATGCATATGAAATGTAAAAATGTATAGACAATAAAATATTGTTTTTATTGTATGCATATGAAATGTAAAAATGTATAGACAAATAAAATATTCTTTTTTATTTATCATTAGAAACATTGTAATTGTTAGACAAATGAAATATTCTTTGTCATTAGGGACATTGTAATTGTTAGACAAATAAGATATTCTTTTTAGTGAAAATTTGGCACACATCCCTAAAAGCAAACTTAATTAGGCTCACATCCGGTCATAAACTTATTATAAATTAAGTCCCTATTTTTCAAAAGTAGCTCAAAAAATGAATAAAAAAATACAAAAATTATTATCTAAATAATTTATGCATTCCACAAAAAAATCACTCAAAAAAATATATAAAAAACACGCAAAAATCAGCAAAAAATGCAGTTAAATGCATAATATTATGCAAGAATTCCAAATTCTTGCATATATATGTGCAAGTATTCCAGTGTTGCATTCGCGTTTGATTTTTTTCCATACTTCTGCGCAAGTATTACATCATTATTGCATAAAAATATGCAGTATTTCATAACATTGCAATCCAATTTATTTTTATTTGCATTCAAGTTTGCAAGTAAATCCGAAACATGCACACGTGTGTGCAACCTATCTACAGGCAAACCATTAGCATAATTTTCCTTTATGCAATAGTTGCATATATGTATGCAGGTATTGGCAATACTTGCATATATATTTATATATATATATATATATATGCAACTATTTTTTTTCTTGGCGTGGACTTCTCATATTATTTCCAGATTTTAGATTTTTTTTTATTCACAGCCACACTTTTTTCTGGAAGAAAATGAAGGAGGTGAAATGAAATAAGCAGGAGGCGGAACAATAAAAGAAGGAAGCAGATCTAAGAAAATTGGAGGCGCCAATTCAAAAATAGGGGGCGGGTTTATATTTTAAACTATGACCGGATGTGAGTCTAATTTTGAAACTTAATAGGGACCTATAAAAAACGCACCACCCTTCTTTTTATTTGTCATTAGAATTTGTTAAAAAATAAAACATCCTTTTTATTGTGTGAATGTATAAAATGATTCATTATTTAAAGTGACATGTTTATTGTCAAAATTTGTTAAACATTAAAAAGAAACATTTTTAATGTATATTTAGTATCAATAAAAATGATTCATTATTTAAAGTTAGGTTTGAATGGACAAATGGTAATTAGTAATTTACCAAAACTCGAGATAAACCAAATATATTTGGTTACTGATATGGATTGTGATTGATTGATTGTTTGGATTATGCTCGACCAGTTTGTGAACAAAATATGCTTTTATATCTAGCATTGGGTTGGGTAAAAATATCTATGTGCTAACACCTTCTGAAACACTTCACGATTTGACTATAAGGTGTTTAGCGATGTTGTTTATTTCAAAATTTTAATAAATGATTTTGAAATGAAATATCTTAAGTGAAAAGAATAGTATTCCTGATTTTGGGCAGGGAATGTTTTATAAAACAGAAAGGATTTCGAGGGCTATACCCGTTAATTTCGAAATGTTTTGGAAGTGGAAATCTATATAGATTTGAAAGTACTTGTGATTATTATGTTGTGAAATGATTTTCCCTACTTCAGGATATAAATGATTTAGAAAGTATGTGGCTAGAGATCGGGTGACCGAGAGTGATTAAAAGTGGAGGACGGTGTATATTTTCCCCTATAGATGGGATGGTGCATCGTTAGTGTAGCCGTTAGGTGCATATATATGTATATATATATGTATATATATATATATATATATATTAACGCGCGTACAGCCTTGTCTGAGGGAACATTACCGATATTTGGTTGCATACTCGTTCGTATACATTGTTACGTTTTGGAATTCATATTTCCAAATGTTTTGTTTTTCAGATCCAGAAGTGAAATCTATTTTATTATAAAAGCTAGATATGTATTTCAAATGATTTCAAATCCATAAGTTTATTTATGGTTGTTGTTTATGCACTGGCAATCCAATGGAGTAAACCCGTTCCGCGTTAGCGGCGTGGTCCTGTGATTAGCCTTATTGTTAGATAAGTTGAAAAAGATTTCTCATACTAGTCCCATGACTGACTCGTAATTTGTTTCACTTGAAAACTCGGGTGCCCTTATTTTCCACACGGGCAATCGAGTGGCTTGTTTTGCAGATATTTATTTTATTGAGCAGGGTTCTGGATTGAAGCTTAAAGTTGGGTCCAGAGCATTGATAGTCTTCCACTGCATTGTATTAAATTTTTTGTAAATTATCTTCCGCTATATTATATTCGATGTACTCTGATGTAACATTTTTATGTTGTTTATAAAAAGTCTTCTGTTATTTGTTCTAATGTGTTGTATGCCCAGAGATAGCGTATGAGGGATTCGAACGGTCTTGGTCGATTTAGCTATTGATTAGGTCCGGGCGAAATCCATATCATTACAGCTGGTATCAGAGCTTTGGTTAACTCAAATCTTTGGGGTATAACTCGTTAGATCTAAACAAAAGACTCGTCAGAGGTAGGATTATAAGTATCCTATAAAAGAATACTCATTAGAGATAGGATCAGTAGTATCCTAGAATGATAAATCTCGTTAGAGATGGGGTTAGAAATGCCCTAGAATGAGTTGAGAGTAACAAGTTTATAATTAACGTATTTGTGATTATATATATAATTCGATCTTAGAAAATATGATTTTTGACTTATAAACTTATATATATTTTTGAAAAGATAATCAACTAATTGATTGATGATTGTGTTGTGTGATTATTAGTTCAACTAATAAAATTATTGAAACCAATAAAAGAATGAATGTTGAGTTGGTTAGTTAAACGACTTTCAGAATGAAAGTTTATTTATAGTTGTTGTTTATGCCCTGGAAATCCAATAGAGTAAACCTGTTCCGCGTTAGAGGCGTGGTCCTGTGATTAGCCTTATTGTTAGATAAGTTAAAAAAGATTTCTCATACTAGTCCCATGACTGACTCGTAGTTTGTTTCACTTGCAAACTCGGGTGCCCTTATTTTCCACACGGGCAGTCGAGTGGCTTATTTTGCAGATATTTATTTTATTGAGCAGGAATCTGGATTGAAGCTTAAAGCTGCGTCCAGAGCATTGATAGTCTTCCACTGCATTGTATTAATTTTTTTGTAAATTATCTTCTGCTGTATTATATTTGATGTACTCTGATGTAACATTTTTATGATGTTTATAAAAAGTCTTCTGTTATTTGCTCTGATGTGTTGTATGCACAGAGTTAGCGTATGCGAGATTCGAACGGTCTCGGTCGATTTAGCTATCGATTAGGTCCTGGTGAAATCCGTATCGTTACAGCTGGTATCAGAGCTTTGGTTAACTCAAACCTATGGGGTACAACTCGTTAGATCTAAACAAAATACTCGTAAGAGGTAGGATTATAAATATCCTATTAAAGAATACTCATTAGAGATAGGATCAGTAGTATCCTAGAATGAGAAAACTCGTTAGAGATGGGGTTATAAATGCCCTAGAATGAGTTGAGAGTGACAAGTTTATAATTAACGTATTTGTGATTATATATATAATTCGATCTTAGAAAATATGATTTTTGACATATAAAGTTATATATATTTTTGAAAAGACAATCAACTAATTTATTGATGATTGTGTTGTGTGATTATTAGTTCAACTAATAAAATAATTGAAACCAATAAAATAATGAAAGTTGAGTTGGTTAGTTAAACGACTTTCAGCACCATTCCTTTTCGAGGACGAAAAGATTTTAAGTGGGGGAGACTGTAAAAACCCGGAATTTTGGAACCAATTAAAAAAATTTATTTATAAATTTTAATGGATTTTGAATATTTAAAATAATTTATTTTAAATAATAACGATTAAAAATTTATTTAAATCGAAGTTAGAACATATATATTTATTTTAATTATATAACGAGCCTGAAATGGCGCGGTAGTTTGAAAATTTGAATTTGAACTTTGACTGAATGCACAGGATTCAAAATAAATCGGATTTCGGTAAAACCAAAAATATTTAAATCTGTTTAAAAATATCTTTCTAACGAATGTGAAAAATTGAAATTTCATAGCGGGAATATAAAGTTATGGCCAGTTAAATATTCAAAATAGTCGCTATGGAATTTATATATATATTTTTTAATAGAAAAAATAGCCATTTTGCAAAAGACCTCCATTTTGGATGGAACCACTTTTGTCGGATCCGAAATGTCAAATTATTTCAAGATTCTAATTTTCATAATTTTTAGAATTAATATATGAGCGTGGCAAAAGAAAACGTGTTTTGTCAATTTCGAGCAAATTGGATCGACCAGAAAATGGCCATTTTTCAAACGGTCTCCGAATTCAATGAAATTAATTTTGTTAGGACCGTATCGTCAAAACATAGCTAGATTTATTTTATGGGAATTTTTGGAGTCAATATGTGGTCCCGGTAAATTAAAATGTACGATCAAATTAAATAATTAAATGTTTTAATAAAGAAAAATAGGCCGAAACAATCAAATGGGCTGATGAGACCTAGTCCATTGTGTTCGGAATAAGGGAATTTGGCTAGGGGCAACATTCGTTGGGGTTGATTTTGAGTATGTGACATTAAACCCTAATATTTGAATTAAATAGAATTAAATATTAATTTATATAAATATATTATACTATATATATATATATGCCCTTTGATAAATTTAAAACCCTAATTCCCTTTTGACAGAGCCATCGTCAGGTTATCATCAATGGCTGAAAATCACAGAATTTCAATCCTAATTATCTCCTAATCTACTAATTATTTTTGAATTATTTCCACTACAAAATTAAAGAGTTTGTAGAGATTTTTAAAACCAATGGCCACGATCTAAAAAAATTTGGAGATTTGCGAGTTCTATGGCCTTGAACGTCAGTTGTTCGTAGCGGGTTTGAGAAGGTTAGGGGGTTGCGAGTTGCTCCAGGTTCAGGGCAGAGGAAGGAGGAGGAAGCGACTTTAAGGTGGAGTAGCTCGACCAGGTACCAGTACCCTAGAAGTGCGTGCGATTTTGATGCTGAGGGTTGAAGTTTTTATCGTGAAAACGTGGAAGGATATGCAACGATGAGGAAGAAAGGCAAGCACCCTTCAGATTCAAGAATGGATGGTGGATGTGATTTAGTTTAATAAATATAATAAAAAATCTGAAATTATATTTCTTTAATGATAATGAAACCTTGAAAAATTCATAACTTCTTCGTATGATGTCGAAATTCAGAAAAACAAAATGCGTTGGAAACCTCTTGATGAGAACTATATCATGGAGTAGATCAAAACTATAATAGAGGCCGTTTGTATTTTTGATAAAATTAAGCATCTGTTTAATTTTATGAAAAATAATCATTTTATCGATTTCTAAAACCAATCAAGGTGAGATTTCTTATTTTAATAATTAATATTAATTAATTATTATCGTGTTTAGACATTCATACATATACGCTGTTAATTTCAGTTTGTTGTCGTATGCGATTTGATTTGATTTGGTTGATGCTGCTTGTGGTGATCTGTTGATTTAAATGAATATAATGGAAAAAAAGAAATTGTAAACAAATAAAAATATCATTTTTATTTTTTATGTTGAAGTAAAAATTGTAAACAAATAAAAATATCATTTTTATTTGTTATGTTGAAATAGAAATTGTAAACAAATAAAAACATCATTTTTATTTGTTATGTTGAAATTAAAATTATCTACAACATAAAGATATCATTTTTATTTATTATGTTAAAAACAGATTTGTATACAACATAAAAATATCATTTTTATTTGTTATGTTGAAATTAAAATTGTCTACAACTAATATCATTTTTATTTGTTATGATTAGAATTGTCTACAACATAAAAATTTCATTTTTATTTGTTATGATTAAAATTGTCAACAAAATAAAAATATCATTTTTATTTGTCATGTTAAAAAAATAGATTTGTATACAAAATAAAAATATCATTTTTATTTGTCATATTAAAAAAAATAGATTTGTATACAAAATAAAAATATTATTTTTATTTGTCATGTTAATGTAGGATTTGTATACAAAATAAAAATATCATTTTTATTTGTCGTGTTAAAAAATTAGATTTGTATACAATAAAAAAATATTCATTTTTATTTGTTATATTAAAAATAGATTTGTATTCAAATAAAGAAATAGCATTTTTATTTGTCATGTCAAATCAGATTTGTATACAAATAAAAATACCATTTTTATTTGTCATGTTAATGTAGGAATTGTATGCAAATAAAAATATTTCTTTTTTATTTGGCATGTTTAAAATAGAATTGTATGCAAATAAAAATATTTCATTTTATTTTCCATATTTAAAATAGAATCATATGCAAATAAAAATATTTCTTTTTATTTTCCATGTTTAAAATAGAAATTGTTTATAAATAAAAATATTTCTTTTTATTAGTCATGTTGAAATTAGAATTGTATCCAAATAAAAATATTCAATTTTATTTGACATGTTAAATATTGGAATTATATATATATAAAATAATCATTTTTATTTGTCATGTTGAAATTGTATGCAAGTAAAAATATTCATTTATATTTATCATGCTAAATATTGAAATTGTATACAAATAAAAATATTCATTTTTATTTGTCATGTTAAATGTTGAAATTGTATGCAAATAAAAGTTTTCATTTTTATTTGTCATGTTAAATATTGAAATTGAATACAAATAAATATTCTTTTTTATTTGTCATGTTAGATATTGAAATTTGCATACAAATAAAAATTCATTTTTATTTGTCATATATAGAAGTTGTTATACAAATAAGAAGATTCTTTTCATTTATACATATGATATGTTGGAAATTTGTATGCAAAAATAAATATTCTTTTTATTGTATGCATGTGAAATGTAAAAATGTATAGATAATAAAATATTCTTTTTATTATATGCATATGAAATGTAAAAATGTATAGACAATAAAATATTCTTTTTATAAAATGTATAGACAATAAAATATTCTTTCTATTGTATGCATATAAAATATTCTTTCTATTGTATGCATGTAAAAATGTATAGACAATAAAATATTCTTTTTTGTTTGTCATTAGAAACATTGTAATTGTTAGACAAATAAAATATTCTTTTTATTTGTCATTAGAATTTGTTAAACAATAAAACATCCTTTTTATTGTGTGAATGTATAAAATGATTCATTATTTAAAGTGACATGTTTATTGTCAAAAATTGTTTAACATTAAAAAGAAACATTTTTAATGTATATTTAGTGTCAAAAAAAATGATTGATTATTTAAAGTTAGGTTTGAATTGACAAATGGTAATTAGTAATTTACCAAAAACTCGAGATAAACCGAATATACTTGGTTATTGATATGGATTGTGATTGATTGATTGTTTGGATTATGCTCGACCAGTTTATGAGCAAAATATGCTTTTACATTTAGCATTGGGTTGGGTAAAGATATCCATGTGCTAACACGTTGTGAAACACTTTACGATTTGACTATAAGATGTTTAGCGATGTTGTTTATTTCAAAAATTTAATTATTTTGGAATGAGATTCTTAAGTAAAAAGAATAGTATTCCTGATTTTGGACAGGGAACGTTTTATAAAGTGTTTTATAAAACAAAAAGGATTTCGAGGGCTATACCTGATAATTTCGAAATGTTTTTGGAAGTGGAAATCTATATAGATTTGAAAGTACTTCTGATTATTATGTTGTGAAATGATTTTCCCTACTTCGAGATATAAAATGATTTAACAAGTATATCGCTAGAGATCGGGTGACTAGAGAGTAACTAAAAGTGGAGGACGGTGTATGTTTTCCCCCATAGATGGGATGGTGCACCGTTAATGTAGTCGTTAGGTGCATATATATATATACATATATATATATATATACACATATATATAAATATATGTATATTGGTCAAGGCGCGTACAACCTTGTCTGAGGGAACACGACCGATATTTGATTGTATACTTGTTTGTATACATTGTTAGGTTTTGGAATTCATATTTCCAAATGTTTTGTTTTTGAGATCCCGAAGTGAAACCTATTTTATTATAAAAGCTAGATATGTATTTCAAATGATTTGAAATAAGAAATCGGAGATAAAGTCCAAAGGAATAATTTCTGTAAAGAGAATTGGATTCTGAAATCAAAGTTTAGGGATTAAGCCTAAATGGGTAGGTTCGAAAAAAATTCATGTTGTATGATGCATTGTAGATCCATAAGTTTATTTATGGTTGTTGTTTATGCACTGGCAATCCAATGAAGTAAACCTGTTCCGCGTTAGCAGCGTCGTCCTGTGATTAGCCTTATTGTTAGATAAGTTATAAAAGATTTCTCATACCAGTCCCATGACTGACTCGTAGTTGGTTTCACTTCCAAACTCGGGTGCCCTTATTTTCCACACGAGCAGTCGAGCGGCTTGTTTTGCAGATATTTATTTTATTGAGCAGGGTTCTGGATTGAAGCTTAAAGCTGTGTCCAGAGCATTGATAGTCTTCCGCTGCATTGTATTAAATTTTTTGTAAATTATCTTACGCTGTATTATATTCGATGTACTCTAATATAACATTTTTATGATGTTTATAAAAGTCTTCTATTATTTGTTCTAATGTGTTTTATGCCTAGAGTTAGCGTATGCGGGATTCGAATGGTCTTGGTCGATTTAGCGATCAATTAGGTCCGAGCGAAATCCGTATCGTTACACAGTGTAATGTGGAAAGACTAAGAGCTAAACCAATAGACACAATGTTCTTTCACCATCGAGGCATTGGTGAAGGACATGCCAGATTGGATGATAGATTAGTTGTTAGTGGCATGTCATTAGCTCTTGATGTAGTCTTTCATTAATTGAGGGAGGGGCTAGGGTGGGGCCATAGCCACAATGAAAGGAGACACACCATGTAACGACCCACATTTTTGACCGTTCAAAATCGACAATAAACCACACATGTCGATTTAAAACAAATCACAAATACAGGTAGTTATTGGGAAAAGAAGAAAAAGAAGAAAAAAAGGGAAACAATAACAAAATCTCACAGCGGAAGGATAACATATAATACACAATAACAGTTTTAAACAGTTGAAATATATATACATTGACTATCAGAGTTATACATATACAGGTTTCATCACATGGCAGCGGAATATAAAATGCAGCGGAAATAATATATATATAGATATATACCAAATCTTCGTCTTCGGTCTCCAAAGCACAGTCATCTTCGGCAACTGCAGATGTCTGCTGACCCGAGCGTATTGCATAAAAAGGGAAAACACAACAAACACTCGGATCAGCACTAAATCATTCTCATGTTAGTCAAATTAAAATATGAAACAACTTGAGCATCATGGGTGCAGTAACTCAAGAAATGTTACGGGATTTTTTTTCCATTTCTCGAGGATCCGTTAAACTAATACATACATAGTATAATACGCTATTATGATAATGTCTATTCAGTAAAGTATAAATACTGAAAATAGCATAAGCGGGATTACCATATTACCCTTACGCAGTTTATAGGCATCAACGATCTATACAGTACCGTAAATTCACCGTACTGGTGTTATCAGAGGGCACTCCATAGAAAGCAATGCTAAATCAAAATTGTAGGGGATTGATAAGGATAAATATGACAAGGCACTCGAGGCAATGCCCAGGGTAGGATTCTACCAATTGCACTCCTGGACCAGTGGTAATGCATAGCAGCCACTACCGCCCACCTCGGAACACACTCCCATATCAAATCAAATGGGCCCAAATCATCATCATCATAGTCATAAAAATAGTATCGAAGAAGTGCGTCCGATCGGAGGTGCTACCTCCATTAGTCACGGTATAGCTCTTGTTTTAGTCATTTCAATTCTGACCCGAAAGTCAGGGCAATTTCGTCACCGTTCATCACATTCAATTCAATTCAATAATCAAGTCCAAGTCAACATACTCTATTCCGGATACGTCATACATTCACGGTTGTCAAAGTGGTATCGACACTGACAGAGAGTATGCCTTATGTCGACTCCGGTCTCTTTAACAACCAACGCTTACAAATTTCACATCGGTTGGTTCTTTTACATTCACAAAGGTTCGTTTCATATCAAAATATCCTATTTTGTTTCAAACCAAATTATATTCAAATAGAATAAAAATCCCATATCAAATACCATACATCATACCAAACTGATTTTATTCTAAATTAGAATAAATTTCCATATCTTTCCATTATACTCGTATAATCCTTCAAAATTTGATTTAATATTCGAATAGAATATATTTTTTCGTATCAAAACCATAATTATTTTCAAACTGATTTATGGTTGGAAATCCATTCATATTTTAATAGAACATATATATTCTCATAACAACTAATTAAATCATATCGGAAATCCATTTATATTCAAATAGAATATAAATTTACATTTCCATATAAAATCGGTTTAAATCGATTCATATTCAAATAGAATAAAACTTTATCTCAGCTCCATTTGATCCAATGGTTTAAATCCAACATTTTCCATTCGGAAGGAATTTACTATTCATAAATACTTTTGAAAATAAATGATTATAAGAAAATCTTTATCTAAATTAAATAAATATATATATAATATAATAATTAAAAATAATAATATGATTTAAATATTATGTACATACACAAAATAAGGTTTATTGGATAGTTTGAATACTAAAATATAAAGGAAACTTTATTTAAAATACAATAATTTGTCGGTTAAAAGTTTGAATAAAAATTTTGAAGGAAAGGAATAGTTTATTTTGAAATCAAGCAAGGTATAAAAATATATATATATAGATAAATTTTAAGCCAAAATTTTTCTTCCTTCCGAATTTCCAATACATGAATCTATATCCCAGTTTCAATGGAGTTCATTCAGTTTCCATTTCTCATTTTCAAACATCGTTCAATAACCTCTCAATTTAAGGATTCAACCCATATTCAAACTGAGTTAAAACAACTCATAATACCCTTGATACCATTTTCCCAAAAATTTGATTCCATAAGAATTCGTTTCTTCAAATCCACACTTTTAATTTGAATAATTTCAAATCATATTCAAATCCCAATTTAAGTATTCCACTTTGTTATGGAAAAATTCCCTTAACCCTTTTAAAATAAACATTTCCAATAAAGAAATGAATTTATCGAGTATTGGCCCCTCTCTTTTAAATGAAATTTCCGACCAAATAACATTTTTAATATTTTAAATCATTTAACCAACCGATGTCTATATATAATTATCTATCCAATGGCCAAGTGATTTTAAATTTTATTTCTCGATATTTCAGGGATGGATCTATCATTTCAATCCAAATCAGGGTCACAGAGATTTATCATTTCACTCTGTGTTCTTAATTCATTTTTATCGATAAATCCCGGGTTTATTCGATGCCCGCAACATCATGGGTAGTTGGGATTTATCGTCACAAAGAACATGCAAACACGATATACTGAATACGGAGCATTAACTGTGTCCATCTCAATTCAGTAATAAATTTCAACTAAACATCCATCACAACCATTCTATTCAACTGATCAGCATTAAACTGTTTCAGGATTAGCAAAGATTCGAATTTCCAACCAGAAATTTAAATTAAATTAATTAACTAATTATTGATCTAATTTGCATGTTAACACAAGATATATCAAATCTAAGCAACCAAATTCAACAGCCAATCACAACCACGCAACCAAACTATTTCATAAATTTAATTCGATAAATATGGGAATAATTCAGTATTTCGTGAGCGAAGAATCACTCACCTTTGGGTCTTAATTGGATCAGACGTCCAAAATAAGCCCAAAATTTGACAGTCTCCAAACGCCGCCAGGTTAGTGCTAAAACGTCCGCAATTCCGCCACGATCCCAACGCAACAAACCGCGTTCAAATCCGAGTCAGTATAAAGAAGTTATGAGCGTTTAATCAATTGAAATTTAAATATATAAAATTAATAAATTAAATCTCCTCACCAATTAAATACTGCCATGTCATCGTCCTCCACACGTTCTTCCCGCTCCAGCCCTCTCCACGCGTTGACCCGTCCAGCGAGATAAACCCATCAGGTCGCAACTTTGACCGCCAAAACCCGCCGATTCCGGCGACCATCTGACCCGTAACCGCCTCCAAGCGAACGCCCTTCGAGACCCGCTCCAGCCCTGCCAAGCACGGCGCCTCCAGTTGCCGCCTTTGCCGCCGCCAAGTCCACGAACGGACGGAAATTCTGGCCTTTGACGAGCAAATTCCGGCCATCCAGCAACTTATAATCCAAGCGACTACCATCATTACACTCCTATCGATCCCCTCTATAATACCCAGATCCCAGAATCTCCGATTACATCCCCAATCAAAAACGCCCAAATTGTAGGTTAGGGTTCCGAAAACTGAGGGCTTTGACCATGATTTCTGGCCACTACAGGCCATGCATGTCGGAACTGAGAGCACCAGTAGCTTCGTGACATTGAGAGCTTCGATTTGACATATAATACGATAGGGTTTTGAGAGATTTTATTTTGAGGTGAATTTTTGTTTTGAGATTAAGATAAAAAATTTATTTTCTGCCATTAACGATGAAATTTTGATGGAGAACAGCATAGGAAATAGAGAATGGGCTTATAAGAAGGAGGTGGAAATTTATTTATAAGTAAAGGAGGCCCAAATATGATAAACAACAAATATTCTATTTCACCGATTCAATTTCGCGATTTCTCCCGTACGGTCACATGATAAGTTCAAAAATTCTAAAAACTGGAATCCTGCAATAATTCACCGTTCCGGATCCAATGGCGCCAGTTTCGTCGAATTCCGAGACAATTACAAAAATTATTAATTCCACAGTAAATTAATTAATAAAATATTCAAAATTCAATTAACTGTTTTAAATTCAAATTAAATACCAATAAAAATTCCATTTTAAATCCAATAAAGACTCAAATAGATTTTATAAATAAATTTTCACACATTTAACTCTAAATTTGATTATTCGAATTTGAATTGGAGTTTCAGTTTTAACTTAAACAGCTTAAATTCCACCATTTAACCAATTAAATTATTGAATCCCCTTTTCTCAAATTTCAACTTAAATAAATTTTTATAAATTTATTTCACCTATTTAAGTTCCCAAATTTGGTTAATTGAAATTTAAAATTTGAATTCAGTTATTATTGATCACTTAGAATTCCATCATTTAAAAATGAAATTTTCATTTTGCCTTAAACACTTGAAATACATAAATTATAAAATATTAAATTTCAAGTTACAACATTTTTGAAATAACCAAATTCTGAAACTTATTCTCAATTAAATCAATTCATTATCCTTATAATCGACAAAAATTGATTTTTCCCTATAATATTCCAATTTATTTGTTTTAAATTGAAATTTAAATATATGTAAAAATATGGGATGTTACATTCTCCCCCACTTAAAAATCTTTTCGTCCTCGAAAAGAGAATGAACGATACTAATCATATCTCTATTTAAAAAATAAATTCATACTCAAAATAGCTTTTATAAAATAATTTATATTTGTAAAACTCATAATTTTTTTTCTAACTTCCGAAATCAAGAAAAATTTCGGCAGCATCTCCCCTGTACGGAGAGGTATGGGAAAAATCCCAACATACATATAACTCAAATATCATCTCATCACAAGATGAGGCATCCCAGAAATGGGGAAAAATACAAAACAAAACCCCAAAACCAATACAATCCCCAAATACGTACCTCTTTTAGCGTTTATAAGCATTTATTCTTACCTTTTCATTTAGCATTTAGCACAAGCGAGCTCCAAAGTGTAGCATAACTTCCCCACACCTGCTACAAACTCACCTATACATGGAAATCAAACATATATACAATATATAGCAAATGTGCACAACTTGCATGACATATATCAACATTTTCAATCACAAAACCAAGATATTCATAACAGGCCAGCGAACAAATCAAGGCTTATCACCCATTAAATGTTGAATTTGACTAATGTACACTAGGTAAAATTTTGTAGTACTCGTTTTAGGCTTTCCGAATTGTCCGGATTCAACGAATTCGGATAATCCGTTTGAAAGTTATGACTATTTTTGTAAAACTGAACGCTTCAGCCCATACACTGTAAATGCAGGTCTGAATTGTTCTAACATGTTTTTAGACTTCTAAATATCAGAATTTGACTCAACATATTTGAAAAAAATTTAGTTTACATTCTGGCCTTTCCGAATTGTACTTGCACATCATGATCCGACGCTCGGTTAGGGAGTAATGGGCAAAACAATATTGGTATTCGCATCGGTTTTAAAATTTCCTGCACATGTACAATAACTACAACATGAATTTTGGTTTAGCAAACATAAGAATTTTGATGTGGTGCTATATACGAAAGTTTTAGTTCATATTCTAAGGTTTCTGAAAAGTCCGGAATCATCCGATTCCAATCATCCGTTCAAAAGTTATGTTCATTTTAGTTTCAACTTATCAATATTTCAGGTTTTCGCATAAAGGTCGCCTCATTTCATTTGAAGTTTCTAACCATTCGATTCCAATGATTTGGAAATTCTTTAGCACTTCAAATTAGTTATCACTTTTACTCGAGAAACGGGTTTACATTCGATTGTTTACCTTAGTCCGGTATGATTTCTGTCCATTTAAAATGGTTATCCCTTAGACACTCACATACCAAATTTTACATTGAATTTGGTTTTCATTTTATCCTTACTCCTCTTATAAATCTCACATCACTCTCCAATTTCTTCGCTCATATTCAATTGCTCGTTCGTTTCATTTAGTCAACTTCAATTCCAAAGTCAAGGTCTAAGATCAGTAATAAACCATTCTATTTCTTTCGTCTTTGAAATTTCCATTTCACGTACTTAATCCGACCATACAAATAAATTCTATATCGACTTCATTCTATTAAATCCCTTCAACTCGGACTGAGTTTTATTTTGTTTGGAGTTTCAACATCCGAATCCTAAGACTTTAACAAAGTTTAACCACCAAAATGGATTATCGATCCACTATTTCCGTACTTTGTTTTATTCCTTTATGTTTTGTTTAAACGACCAATTCAATTTCTAGAGTTCACTTCCATTATTCAAATTCATTTGGCTTACTTGAATCTACTTAGTTTCAAATTCTTTCGATATCCAAATTCTTATTTAATTTCATTAACATAGGGTTTGCTCAAACTCCCCTTTTCTTCTTTCTATAATTCCACTTTATATTTTTTTTCCGTTTCATTTATTAAGTTCCAAATTTCGAGAATCATTACCGAACATCAAACTCCTTCTATTTTACTATTAATTCAAATCTATTTATGGTTTTCGAACCAGCTCGATTTGGTTTCATTTGTTGGGCTCAAATTACGTTAAACCTCATTTCCTTTCTACATTCGATATTGTTCTTACCATTTATTCATCCAATTAGATTTTGTCCCCACTTAAAGTTTATTCTCCTAATTCAAGTTATTTATTATCATGGTCCAAATTAAAGATGGTTATATAGATCAACTTTCTATTTAGTTCTCAACCCACTATATATTAATAAACTATATATAAACATATAAATTCCATAGCGCTATTTCTAACTTTTCATTTAGTCCTAACTTACAATGTATAAAGTGAAAACTAAATTTCTTACATTCATTAGAGAGATATGATCAATGTGATCCTAGCGTTTCTTGTTTTATCCAATTCCGACTTATATTGAATTTTATATATTTATTCAAAGTTTAAAATCGAAATTTCAAACTACCGGGCCATTTCAGGCTTGTAATATATATATATATATATTATAAATTTCGAACTTAAGTTTCGTTTTAAATAAGTTTATATTCGTTATTAGTTAAAACAAACTCAATACTTGATTCCAGGTTTCCAAATCAAGTTTAGAATAACATAAGTATATACTTATATTATTTTATAAACCATACTGTATGAAATTTCAAATCCAAACTTTTAAATTTAAGCAAGAAATTTAAATTCTGGATCTAAATTTAAGCCTAACTTTGAATATCGTAAACTAATACCTTTTAAAAAAAATTATACTATATAAAGTTAAATCCAAAATTCTGTGTCAAACCCAATTATAATCATCATTGAGTGGTCTCTCCCCCACTTAAACTCTTCAGAATAATCATCGATAATGCGTGCACTCATTACCGAAGTCATTTCCGACGTCCAAGGAGGAATTACACACTTATTCTTAAATTCCTTTAAATCATTTCCTTTTCGAAACACTTACCAAAGTACCATATTTCCCAAAAATCCTGGCAAATCTATTTTCAAAGATACCCCAGGATCAAGTTTCAAGTTCATTTCTATTGTATCGCAAACCGTTTGCAACCGCTTAGATTTAAAGATATCATTTCATTTCAAATATTTTCTAAATCCCTTAAAAATTTTCCATATTAAATTTATTATCGAATCAACCATAATAGGTAATAACTTAATTTTATTACCTTCCCACGACCAATACATATACACTTAAAACAACCAATATACATATAATACATATATATATATAATCGGAAACCATATTATGTCGATTCATTCTATTCGATTATTTAGGAACTCCTATCGATTGTATGGCATCCCATATATCGACCAGAATCCATAAATAATCAACAGAACAAGACAACACAATATAAAACCATTTTATATCAAAATACAAGTACGCTCTCTCATATATCTCTCGAACTCATTCTAGGGCGTTTCTAACCCCATCTCTAATGAGTTTATTCCCAACAGAGCCAAGGTTATCGCTAACCATTGCTTTGATACCAAATGTAACGACCCACATTTTTGACCGTTCAAAATCGACAATAAACCACACATGTCGATTTAAAACAAATCACAAATACAGGCAGTTATTGGGAAAAGAAGAAAAAAAAGGGAAACAATAACAAAATCTCACAGCGGAAGGATAACATATAATACACAATAACAGTTTTAAACAGTTGAAATATATATACATTGACTATCAGAGTTATACATATACAAGTTTCATCACATGGCAGCGGAATATAAAATGCAGCGAAAATAATATATATATATAGATATATACCAAATCTTCGTCTTCAGTCTCCAAAGCACAGTCATCTTCGGCAACTGCAGATGTCTGCTGACCCGAGCATATTGCATAAAAAGGGAAAACACAACAAACACTCGGATCAGCACTAAATCATTCTCATGTTAGTCAAATTAAAATATGAAACAACTTGAGCATCATGGGTGCAGTAACTCAAGAAATGTTACGGGATTTTTTTCCATTTCTCGAGGATCCGTTAAACTAATACATACATAGTATAATACGCTATTATGATAATGTCTATTCAGTAAAGCATAAATACTGAAAATAGCGTAAGCGGGATTACCATATTACCCTTACGCAGTTTATAGGCATCAACGATCTATACAGTACCGTAAATTCACCGTACTGGTGTTATCAGAGGGCACTCCATAGAAAGCAATGCTAAATCAAAATCGTAGGGGATCGATAAGGATAAATATGACAAGGCACTCGAGGCAATGCCCAGGGTAGGATTCTAACAATTGCACTCCCGGACCGGTGGTAACGCATAGCAGCCACTACCGCCCACCTCAGAACACACTCCCATATCAAATCAAATGGGCCCAAATCATCATCATCATAGTCATAGAAATAGTATCGAAGAAGTGCGTCCGATCGGAGGTGCTACCTCCATTAGTCACGGTACAGCTCCTGTTCTAGTCATTTCAATTCTGACCCGAAAGTCAGGGCAATTTCGTCATCGTTCATCACATTCAATTCAATTCAATAATCAAGTCCAAGTCATCATACTCTATTCCGGATACGTCATACGTTCACGGTTGTCAAAGTGGTATCGACACTGACAGAGAGTATGCCTTATGTCGACTCCGGTCTCTTTAACAACCAACGCTTACAAATTTCACATCGGTTGTTTCTTTTACATTCACAAAGGTTCGTTTCATATCAAAATATCCTATTTTGTTTCGAACCAAATTATATTCAAATAGAATAAAAATCCCATATCAAATACCATACATCATACCAAACTGATTTTATTCTAAATTAGAATAAATTTCCATATCTTTCCATTATACTCGTATAATCCTTCAAAATTTGATTTAATATTCGAATAGAATATTTTTTTCGTATCAAAACCATAATTATTTTCAAATTGATTTATGGTTGGAAATCCATTCATATTTTAATAGAACATATATATTCTCATAACAACTAATTAAATCATATCGGAAATCCATTTATATTCAAATAGAATATAAATTTACATTTCCATATAAAATCGGTTTAAATCGATTCATATTCAAATAGAATAAAACTTTATCTCAGCTCCATTTGATCCAATGGTTTAAATCCAACATTTTCCATTCGGACGGAATTTACTATTCATAAATACTTTTGAAAATAAATGATTATAAGAAAATCTTTATATAAATTAAATAAATATATATATAATATAATAATTAAAAATAATAAGATGATTTAAATATTATGTACATACACAAAATAAGGTTTATTGGATAGTTTGAATACTAAAATATAAAGGAAACTTTATTTAAAATACAATAATTTGTCGGTTAAAAGTTTGAATAAAAATTTTGAAGGAAAGGAATAGTTTATTTTGAAATCAAGCAAGGTATAAAAATATATATATAGAAAAATTTTTAGCCAAAATTTTTCTTCCTTCCGAATTTCCAATACATGAATCTATATCCCAGTTTCAATGGAGTTCATTCAGTTTCCATTTCTCATTTTCAAACATCGTTCAATAACTTCTCGATTTAAGGATTCAACCCCTATTCAAACTGAGTTAAAACAACTCATAATACCCTTGATACCATTTTCCCAAAAATTTGATTCCATAAGAATTCGTTTCTTCAAATCCACACTTTTAATTTGAATAATTTCAAATCATATTCAAATCCCAATTTAAGTATTCCACTTTGTTATGGAAAAATTCCCTTAACCCTTTTAAAATAAACATTTCCAATAAAGAAATGAATTTATCGAGTATTGGCCCCTCTCTTTTAAATGAAATTTCCGACCAAATAACATTTTTAATATTTTAAATCATTTAACCAACCGATGTCTATATATAATTATCTATCCAATGGCCAAGTGATTTTAAATTTTATTTCTCGATATTTCAGGGATGGATCTATCATTTCAATCCAAATCAGGGTCACAGAGATTTATCATTTCACTCTGTGTTCTTAATTCATTTTTATCGATAAATCCCGGGTTTATTCGATGCCCGCAACATCAAGGGTAGTTGGGATTTATCGTCACAAAGAACATGCAAACACGCTATACTGAATACGGAGCATTAACTGTGTCCATCTCAATTCAGTAATAAATTTCAACTAAACATCCATCACAACCATTCTATTCAACTGATCAGCATTAAACTGTTTCAGGATTAACAAAGATTCGAATTTCCAACTAGAAATTTAAATTAAATTAATTAACTAATTATTGATCTAATTTGCATGTTAACACAAGATATATCAAATCTAAGCAACCAAATTCAACAGCCAATCACAACCACGCAACCAAACTATTTCATAAATTTAATTCGATAAATATGGGAATAATTCAGTATTTCGTGAGCGAAGAATCACTCACCTTTGGGTCTTAATTGGATCAGACGTCCAAAATAAGCCCAAAATTTGACAGTCTCCAAACGCCGCCAGGTTAGTGCCAAAACGTCCGCAATTCCGCAACGATCCCAACGCAACAAACTGCGTCCAAATCCGAGTCAGTATAAAGAAGTTATGAGCGTTTAATCAATTGAAATTTAAATATATAAAATTAATAAATTAAATCTCCTCACCAATTAAATACTGCCACGTCATCGTCCTCCACACGTTCTTCCCGCTCCAGCCCTCTCCACGCGTTGACCCGTCCAGTGAGATAAACCCATCAGGTCGCAACTTTGACCGCCAAAACCCGCCGATTCCGGCGACCATCTGACCCGTAACCGCCTCCAAGCGAACGCCCTTCGAGACCTGCTCCAGCCCTGCCAAGCACGGCGCCTCCGGTTCCGCCTTTGCCGCCGCCAAGTCCACGAACGGACGGAAATTCTGGCCTTTGACGAGCAAATTCCGGCCATCCAGCAACTTATAATCCAAGCGACTACCATCATTACACTCCTATCGATCCCCTCTATAATACCCAGATCCCGGAATCTCCGATTACATCCCCAATCAAAAACGCCCAAATTATAGGTTAGGGTTCCGAAAACTGAGGGCTTTGACCACGATTTCTGGCCACTACAGGCCATGCATGTCGGAACTGAGAGCACCAGTAGCTTCGTGACATTGAGAACTTCGATTTGACATATAATACGATAGGGTTTTGAGAGATTTTATTTTGAGGTGAATTTTTGTTTTGAGATTAAGATAAAAAATTTATTTTCTGCCATTAACGATGAAATTTTGATGGAGAACAGCATAGGAAATAGAGAATGGGCTTATAAGAAGGAGGTGGAAATTTATTTATAAGTAAAGGAGGCCCAAATATGATAAACAACAAATATTCTATTTCACCGATTCAATTTCGCGATTTCTCCTGTACGGTCACATAATAATTTCAAAAATTCTAAAAACTGGAATCCTGCAATAATTCACCGTTCTGGATCCAATGGCGCCAGTTTCGTCGAATTCCGAGACAATTACAAAAATTATTAATTCCACAGTAGATTAATTAATAAAATATTCAAAATTCAATTAACTGTTTTAAATTCAAATTAAATACCAATAAAAATTCCATTTTAAATCCAATAAAGACTCAAATAGATTTTATAAATAAATTTTCACACATTTAACTCTAAATTTGATTATTCGAATTTGAATTGGAGTTTCAGTTTTAACTTAAACAACTTAAATTCCACCATTTAACCAATTAAATTATTGAATCCCCTTTTCTCAAATTTCAACTTAAATAAATTTTTATAAATTTATTTCACCTATTTAAGTTCCCAAATTTGGTTAATTGAAATTTAAAATTTGAATTCAGTTATTATTGATCACTTAGAATTCCATCATTTAAAAATGAAATTTTCATTTTGCCTTAAACACTTGAAATACATAAATTATAAAATATTAAATTTCAAGTTACAACATTTTTGAAATAACCAAATTATGAAACTTATTCTCAATTAAATCAATTCATTATCCTTATAATCGACAAAAATTGATTTTTCCCTATAATATTCCAATTTATTTGTTTTAAATTGAAATTTAAATATATGTAAAAATATGGGATGTTACACACTATATGTGAATATCTATATTGTCGGCCTAGCGAAGCTGTCCTTTACATATTGAAAGATCCCGACCGAGTTCCATTCATTGGACGCAGCCTATTATAGGACTCGGGTTATAGTAGGTAATATGTTCGTGTGAGGGTCTAGATACACGGATTGGGTGGTGTATTGTAGACATTATGGCTATAATGTCCCAGATTTTTGGACATTAATTACGAATATTTATATCCATTTTAAATGATGATTTGGTGATATAAATGGATTTTATATCGAATTCATTTATCAGAAAATGGAGTTCGAATATACATATATATATATATATATATATAATTTAATTATAAAACGAGCCGCAGCGGCGCGATAGTTCGTAATATAACGTTTTGAACTTCAATTGAATATACAGGGTTGACATAAGTCAGATTTTTGTGAAACAAGAACCGCTTGAATCGATTAGATGATAATTTTCCAATGAAAAGGAAAAAATTGAGGTTCCATTGTATAGATGTTAAGATATGTCCAATTCAAATTTTCAGAAAATCGCTATGGAATTGTTTATAAATCATAACGAAAATTTAATATAATTAAATATTGCTGTCGAATTTGGATAAGATCTCTTAGACGTAATTATAATTTAATTTTTAGAATTTTACTGTGATTTTTAATTTGGAAAATATGCAACTTTTTGTCTGGAGTATTTTGCACCCAATATCAGCATTTTGGGGTTTCACAATATAAGTTAACTAGTCTATATTATTATATTTTTGGAATCGTGGGACATTACTTGACACAACGGTATTTTTATTTTTGTCGATAGCAATCGTTAAATGATAAAATTTTGTATAGCACCGTACTCTAAAAATCTAACATTAAATCAAACATATTAAAACCTAACAAACCCATTTTCCTGCTGTGAAGGCCGCATGACTTAAGCAAGAAAAGATGTCAACCCTATCACTTATCCTTATACAAAAGTCATCAAATGGCCATTTTGATTTAACAACAAATGACCTATATTGTCATGAACCACTTCCCTACCCTGTACTGGATGACATAAAGTTGTTTCTATCCAAAGAAACCCTTCACTTATATATACATGTCATGCTCACTCTTCATCTTTACAGCAAAACTAAGCCTATTTAATTAAAAACATGTCTGCTCCATCTACAGTTGAAAATAACCCCAAGTCAAATCAAATTAAAATACCATGTCCCTACGCCTTAACCCTATGCTTAACCCATCACCTAGAGCTCGCAAACGTACATGCAACTCTACACCTAAATGAATAGAGTCATACCTAGTGTTTGAAAAAAAATGGCACCTACGTACATGTTATCTCGTACACTTAGAAAGTGACATCATTTTTATCCTATTTCCCTGCTACTATAAATGCATGCGTCGCGTCTCCCAATCTCATTCCAACAGTGAAGTAAACCGCAACCACCATCCGAGAATAAATCAATACCTCCCAATCCATAGCGTTTTACCCCTAGGTGTTCAACAAAGATATTGTAAGAGAGGAGCAGTGGAGTACACGGATGGTGGCAGGTCAGAGTGAAAATGAGGAGTTCTATTTCTATAAGGCGTCGTGTTTGCATCTTGGTGGAGCCTGCAGGAGTTACCATCGGAGGAAGAAGAATGATGAGGAGGAAATTTTGTGTATGTTACGGCTGAGGAGGGAGTTGCGGTGGGAGGAGCTGAGGTTAGGTGCAAGAAAGATTTTCTCATTGGTTCCTGTAGAAGAACAAATGTGAAGAAGCTTTTGTGCGAACTCAACATGGATGGGCGTTCAGTCTGCCACTATCAGAGGGTGGTCTGACAAAGTAAATTTTGGCGCGGAAATGACGGATTTCGGTCGAGCATGGGTACCCTGAATGGTGCATCGCGAATATGGAGGAAAGAAGCAGCATGGTCGGAGTGGGGAGATGCAGCTACAAACGTGAAGATCATGGAGTTTAAAACTTAGAGAAGAAACATTGGGTCCAAGTGGGGGATGCTGTAACAAGCCGAAAATCTGGGCCAGTTTAAAAATTTTATTTTTGCAATTTTATCGAATTTTGAAGAGTTAAAATAGATTATTTTAAATAAAATCGACGAGAAAATTTATTTTGAATAGAATTCGAGCGTATATATTATATACGTCGTCGTTAGGATATAAATAATTACATATAATTATAAATAGAATTGAAAATGGCGCGGTAGTTCGATAATTCGATTTCAAACTTCAATTGAATGTACCGGGTGCAAAACAATCAGGATTTTAGTGAAACCAAAAACAATAGGATCTATTTGAGAATATCTTTCCAACAAATCCGAAAAATCAAAATTTCATAGCGGGAATCAAAAGATATGTCCAGTTGAAAATTCTGAATAGTCGCTATGGAATTCAGGCCCTTAAAAATAGCCATTTTGCAAACGACCTCGGATTTCGATGAAACCACTTTTGTTGGATCCGTGATGTCAAGTTATTGCTAGGTTTCAAATTTCATAATTTTTCGAATCAATATGTGAGTGTGGCAAAGGAAAACGCGTTTGACCAGTTTCAGTTGATTTTAATCGACTGGAAATTGGCCATTTTTCTAGCGGTCTCAGAATTCGACGAAACTAGTTTTGTTAGGACCGTATCGTTAATACGAAGCTAGAAAATATTTTTCCGGAATTTATAGAGTTCATATGTAACCCTGGTAAATTGAAATGCGCGTTCAAATTCAATATATAGAGTTATACGTTGATTTTAACGGAAACTGATCGAATCAGCCTACGTGACATATCCCATTGTGTTCGAAATGGGGGTAATTAGCTATGGACGACAGGCGGTGGGCCTCGTTTCGAGGTCGTATGTAAAAGTCAACTTTTTGATAATAAATTAATTAAATAAATTAAAAATTAAATTTCTCTCTCCCTCCCCTTTAACCCGCTCTGCCCCCCTCCCCCCCCCCCTCCCCCCTTCTCTCATTTTCAATCGATTTTTACCAAAAAAAAAAAAAAGAAGTCGAAGCGGGGAGGAGCCGCCGCCCTCCCCGATGACCTCCTCGCCACCGTCGCGGTGGCGCGACTTCCCCCTCCTCCCCTCCGCTGCTACAAACCCGACGCCCCCCCTGAAACCTCCAAATCGAGCCAATCCCTTCCTCCCACCACCGCCTCCACCCGCCTGACCGCAGCCCCCCTTTTCACGCTGCCACCTCTTCTTTCCCCCCTTCCTCCGCGCAGACCCCCCTTCCCTCTAGACGCTGCAGGTATTTTATTTTATTTTAATTTACTTTAAACATTCGGTATAGGAAATTAAAATGGCCTTATTTATTTTCTGATTTTTGTTTCTGGAAAATAAATATAATTTTCATATTATAAAAGTGAAAAGACGTGATTTTTAAAAGTGAAAAGACGTGATTTTTAAAAGTGAAAAGACGTGATTTTTAAAAAGTGAAAAGACGTGTTTTTTTAAAAGTGAAAAGACGTGATTTTTAAAAGGCGAAATATTTATATGAAGAATAGCGTGATAAAAATATAATCTTTACTATATAAAAGATGTAAAAATATGATTTTTATATATTGAACATTGAAGTAAAAATTTGATTTTTATATATTGAACATTGAAGTAAAATTTTGATTTTTATATATTGAACATTGAAGTAAAAATTTGATTTTTATATATTGAACATCGAAGTAAAAATTTGATTTTTATATATTGAACATCGAAGTAAAAATAGGATTTTTATATATTGAACATCAAAGTAAAAATTGGGTTTTTTCATATTGAATAGCGAAGTAAAAATGTGATTTTTATGTAAGTAGTGGCCACGGGCAACGAAGATGACAAAGATGCGATAATGATGAAGATTTCTATAAAAGAAGTGTCGTGAAGTTGGATAGCTATTGGTGAGAACTTCTCACTCTAAATTTCTTTTTCTAGTTATATATATATATATATATATATATACTAGGATGCAGACGGTGCTTAGCAGCACCCGACACCCGTCATCCACAGACCATGGATGGCTTGTTTGTTAAATTGTTTGGTTGTGTAGTTGGTTAGTCTAATTGGTTTGAATTGAATTGTTTGGTGAAATGGAATGGATTTGATTGATGTGTGAATGGCGTGGGCCTTCACTAGACCGGGGATAAGGCTAGGCCTTGTCCCGTTTCTAGTATCGTGCCGTTATGCCGCCGAAATTTTCTAAAATATGTTAGAAAAATAAAAATATCATTTTATTGAATAAATGAACTGAATAGAAATTCATGTGTTAAAATAAAATGTTTTATCGTTAAAAATATAATTTTTAACGTGAAAGTGAATAAATGAATATTTATAAACAAATCGGCCGATTTGTTTATATACACTGATTTGACTGATATCGATTGGGTCGATAAATTTTACACGTCGCCCAGCTGCACAACTAAAATCTGTGTTTGATTGTTTGAAACCCCACACGGGTGTTGGGATGAAATTTGAAGTTCACACATCCTGATTGATTAAATATGTCGATCGATCGATTGACAGGCTGTTATAAGCATTAGATATCTATATTTGATGCTTATACAGTGTAGTGCACTTTGGTTGATGGTTGATTACTTTTCAATGCTATTATATACGTGTAATGTATGGAAATCCATATAATTAACATTATATGGTGATTGATTGGGCCTCATTCCAATCGGGAAAATAATGAATGTTATAAAAGAAAATTCATGTGTTGAATATAAAAATAGTCATGTGTTGACGATGATTATGTGTTGAAACTATTCATGTGTTGAGTAAAATATTTTAAATAATAAAAATTACATCTTCATCATATTTACAATTAGAATCTACTTCACGGTGGAGTCTAATTAAAATCAAAACGATAGATACCATAGTTTTATAAAATATTTTACATAACAAAAATAGTGATGTGTTGACAGTACTCATGTGTTGAGATTAGTCGTGTGTTGAAAGAAATATAGATTCATGTGTTGAATGGGATAAATATTCATTTGTTGAATAGAATAAAGAAGTTTTTGAAAAATATAAAGCCGTGGGGATTAGAGATGCGTTATTTTGACGTGAACGATATTTATATCGATTTTATTCGTTTTACAATGAATATTGAAAAGTGATTTCAAAATCTAATATTTTGAAATGAAATTCAAATTGAATTAGATAAAAATTGAAATTTTATTGAATCAATTTGAAATGAATTCGAATCAAATAGAAAATGAATTCGATTCGAATTGAATAGAAAATGAACTCGATTCGAATTGAATAGAAAACGAATTAGAATTTGAATTGAATAGAAAGTGAATTTGAATTCGAATAAAATGGAAATGAATTCAAATAAATTAAACTGAAATTGAATTAAAACGAATTGAAATCGTTTTGAATGAAATTTAAGACAAACTGAAATTGAATTGAAATCAATTTGAAATGAATTCGAATTGAATTAAATAGATGGTAAATTCAAATTGAATCGAATTAAAACGAATTAGAATTTGAATTGAATTGAAACGAATTTGAAACTGAATTGAATTGAAATGAACTCGAATTGAATTGAAATCAAATCGATTTGAAATTGAAGATGAATTTGAAATTGTTTTGAAACGAATTTAGAACTATTTATAAAATTCGTTCTAAAAGGAAATCGACGAAATATATATAATATATACATATATATATATATATTATATATATATATATAATGGCCTGAATAGAACGCGCCGCGCCGCGGCAGTTCGTGAATTTCAACCATTAACTTCGAATGGACATTACGGGAGATCCGACCGTCGGATTCTCCTAAAACCAGAACCGTTGGGTTTGTATCGAATAGAGCTTTCCAATGAATATTAGAAATTTGAAATCTAACAGTTGGATTTGGAATTATGTCCAAATCAAATTTAGAAAAGGTCGCTGTAAGTGCAGTTCGATAGCCGTTGATGGAAATCGACTGTACGGGCCTTAATAAAATTATTAAAAATATCTATAATTTGTGTCAAATCATAAGAAATGATTTGAGGAAGAATTGAGCTGGAAAATTCCATATTTGAAAAGATAAAAATAGATTTTTATCGAAATAAACTAGTTTTGAACTGGAATTAAAATCAATTTATTTTTAAGATAAATAAATTGAATTTGAAAGTGATTTTAAAAATAATCAATATTCCCAATACGTGGATTGGACTGGAGTTGAATCGAAATTATCTTCGGGATATTTCGATTTTGGATTTCGTGACTATACAGGTATTGTTATGGGAATTTAAAAGATATATTTTATATCGTTATTTCCAATACGATATTTGTTGGTTTCAGAATTTGATATTGAATATAAGCCGGTATATTTTCTATTCAGAGCCTTGTAATTAATATCAGATGTGATTTGGGTTTATCGTGAATCGTGTTTTAGATGACATTGGTTCTTTAACCCAGTTAAAGGCAAGATGTTGATTTTTGAAAAGATTAAAACTAAGTGGGGTTTTAATGAATCTTTAATTAGATTAAAAATGTGAATTGATAATTTAAATTATCAAATTTGAAAAGTGATCGAGAATGGAGTACCACCAGTTTTGCTCCAAAGCGATAGTTAAATCTTTAATTAGATTTGAATGTGAAATGGTAATTAATTTTACCGATAACACCGTGGTGTTAGATGTGGAGTATTACCAGTTTTCTCCATGGGATATATAGGTTGAGATTGGGAAATAAAATAAATAATTACTTCGGTGTGGTTCGTTAATCCCGACTAGCTTGAAATGATATCCATAGGAGGATTAAAGAATAAATTTAGAAGAATTTATCTTGGATAAAATTAATGGGAACCTTTCCCTAAAAATGTGATTTTGTGAATAAAAGAATATTCTGAAATGGAATGAGGCATTTGTTGTGTTTGTGTAACATTCGTTTATTATATACGTGGGTTATTCAGAAAGGCCGGGTTATACCCATTCTGAATAACCGATTCGACGAGATGTCGAAGATGAAGACGGTGGTTGAAGACCGGAAGTCTTCACATCGTTTGGGTGATTACTGATGATCTCGATTGGGCTGTACACCCAAGAAGAGGGAAACAGTTGGTGATCGTCTAGACGTACTTGGAGATGGATGGATATGCGAGGAAAGTGCCTCCGGTTTCGTTCAGACCCAGAACGAACTTGTAAATGGATTGTGTGTCTGACATTGGATTTTATTCTGTGTTGATTGATCTCTATTAAATATACATCTGTTTGGCGGTGGAGAATTTATTCTCTTGCTTAACGCCCTTCTCTGAGACGTACGAGCTCAGAGGTTGTATATCGATGGACATCAGTCGCATGGAGTGAATTGCCAGTGTGGCACGCGTATGTGGCAATTGATCAAGGCTTCTGTTGAAAAGCAAAGTCTTGTGGTTGATGATCAAAGCACGGCCTGTGTGGCGTAGCTTTGTGTATAATGTGAATTCGCGAGCCTCACACCTCGGTATGAGTCAAAAACGGGATAGTGACTGCAGGGAGAGCACGACGTTTCTTTCTAGCTAGGGTGGTGTCAGTGACCTACCAGCCCTGACATTTATATACTTTTCACCTGTGTGGTTGTTGGATACGAGGCGCCTCGGATATAGGTCTGTAAGGACCGGGAAACGTATGTTCAGGAATAATTAATCCTCAAAAGTAAGAGAGGATCGGCCCTAAAGATCCAAGGATCATAGTGGGGTCCTGGGACATTTGCTAGAGTGTCTCGAACGCGGAGAGGAGCTTGCCCCTTGCCTCGGCTCATGACGGAATCCAATTTCCAATACGTGATATTGCGGTTTTAATTGTAGAACTAGTATGGCGACATAGTGGTATGGGACATTCATGCCGCCTATGATTTATATTTATGATTGAAACTGTTTTGACACTATACACCTACAATAGTATCAAATAATGTGTTTTAAACATATCAAGCATGCTTTGGCTATTATAAGGTAAAAACCCTATCCTCCGGCTTGCGTTGCATTGTGTGATGGGACCTGGGTCTTATAACAGCTTCATTTTTCTTTATTTAGCATTGCGCTGTTTTTTTCTATGCACTGGTATTCTTGGGAGGAAACCTGTTCCGTGTTATACGGCGTGGTCCCTTAATTTACCGAACTTTAAAACCAATATTAATAACTGTTTTAGTTCTCACACCAGTCACATGACTGACCTGGAGTTTATTGTTTTAACCTAAACTCTGGGTGCCCCTATTTTCCACACGGGCAGCTAGTAGTTTTGGTTTTGCAGATTTATATTCACAGAATCCTAATTTACAGCTAGAACGATGCTCGGAAAGCTCTGTATCCGTGCATTACTTTCAGTTGTGTTTTATATTATTTTTCCGCTGCTATGTAATTTATTTAAATCTCTGATATTTGTCGAATGTAATTTATTCATTTATACTCTGTATATTCTTGTATCTGATGGAATTGTTGTAATAACAATGAAATGTTCTTCTGTATGCGTTCTATTTTGTCTTGTCCTCAATTCTATCCGTGCTTTCCTTCACGGGGAAGTTCGGGTCGTCTCAGTTTGGTATCAGAGCTTTGGTTTACAGAGCTCGAGAACAAGACACATTAGAAACATACGAAAGAATTCATCAGATATTGGATTAGTAATATCCAATTAGAATGACTCGTTAGAGATGGGATCAGTAGTATCCTAGAACGAGTGTGAAGAGTATATTTTCAGATGAAAACATTTTTTTTTGAAATTTAAATCGTTTTATACGTATTTGAATATTTATTTATTTTGAATATGGACAATCTAATATATAAAGATTTCGCATATACGCATCATGAACGTATATTCGAAGTTTTAATATATTAGATAGATATAGGATCACATTCTAGCCGCCCGGGGATGATTCTACTGATGAATATATAGCATCAGTAGTGTATGTTCGAGTTTCGAAGGTGTGATTGTCTATATATTTCCGTTGGACTGGTGTGAGAACCAAAACTTATATAGTTAGAACACATTGTTGTAAATTGGCATCAAAAACATGATTTTTTGTATATGTATCGAAATTTATGAATTTGAAAAGTTAATCCACTAATTGATTGATGTTTGTGTTGTTTGTTTATTTGTTTGCTAATTTTTAACCATTTAGCCTAATTGAACCAAATATTGAATTGTATTGAAAATTAGTTGCATTTGCTTGCACATACATATATATCATTGAACAGGTCATAGCAAGGAGGCTAGAGCCGAAGAATAAAAATTGTTTGCCCGACAAATAGGTACATGTTTACTATAATTTACTGTTTTGTTTGGGTGATGATGATTTTATGAGCCTATTGGCTAGCCGCTTGGCTTTTTCTTTTTCTTTTTGAGATCAGAAGGCCTATATGGCAATTTCGGGATTTTCCCGTGGCTCCCGGTGCAGGGGAGGTTATGGCGAAATTTTTCGAAAATTTAGGGTGTTAGCCAAATTTTTGAAAATTCTTAGAAACTGAAAAGTTGGAGAATGGAAGCCAGATCGAACGTAGAGCTGATTAATCAAACCACTTTCGACTTTTTCCCTTTTCGGGGACGAAAAGTTTTAAGTGGGGGAGATTGTAACAACCCGAAAATCTGGGCCAGTTAAAATTTTTTATTTTGGCAATTTTATCGAATTTTGAAGAGTTAAAATAGATTATTTTAAATAAAATCGACGAGAAAATTTATTTTGAATAGAATTCGAGCGTATATATTATATACGCCGTCGTTAGGATATAAATAATTATATATAATTATAAATAGAATTGAAAATGGCGCGGTAGTTCGATAATTCGATTTCAAACTTCAATTGAATGTACCGGGTGCAAAACAATCCGGATTTTAGTGAAACCAAAAACAATAGGATCTATTTGAGAATATCTTTCCAACGAATCCGAAAAATCAAAATTTCATAGCGGGAATCAAAAGATATGTCCAGTTGAAAATTCTGAATAGTCGCTATGGAATTCAGGCCCTTAAAAATAGCCATTTTGCAAACGACCTCGGATTTCGACGAAACGACTTTTGTTGGATCCGTGATGTCAAGTTATTGCTAGGTTTCAAATTTCATAATTTTTCGAATCAATATGTGAGCATGGCAAAGGAAAACGCGTTTGACCAGTTTTAGTTGATTTTAATCGACTGGAAATTGGCCATTTTTCTAACGGTCTCAGAATTCGACGAAACTAGTTTTGTTAGGACCGTATCGTTAGTACGAAGCTAGAAAATATTTTTCCGGAATTTATAGAGTTCGTATGTAACCCTGGTAAATTGAAATGTGCGTTCAAATTCAATATATAGAGTTATACGTTGATTTTAACGGAAACTAATCGAAATGATCGAATCAGCCTACGTGACATATCCCATTGCGTTCGGAATGGGGGTAATTAGCTATGGACGACCGGCGGTGGGCCTCGTTTCGAGGTCGTATGTAAAAGTCAACTTTTTGAAAATAAATTAATTAAATAAATTAAAAATTTAATTTCTCTCTCCCTCCCCTTTAACCCGCTCTGCCCCCCCCCCCCCCCCTCTATCATTTTCAATCGATTTTTACCAGAAAAAAAAAGAAGAAGAAGTCGAAGCGGGGAGGAACCGCCGCCCTCCCCGATGACCTCCTCGCCACCGTCGCAGTGGCGCGACTTCCCCCTCCTCCCCTCCGCTGCTACAAACCCGACGCCCCCCCCCCCCCCCGAAACCCCCAAATCGAGCCAATACCTTCCTCCCACCACCGCCTCCACCCGCCTGACCGCAGCCCCCCTTCTCCCGCTGCCACCTCTTCTTTTCCCCCCTTCCGCCGCGCTGACCCCCCCCCCCTTCCCTCTAGTCGCTGCAGGTATTTTATTTTATTTTATCCTATTTTGTTTTATTTTAATTTACTTTAAACATTCGGTATAGGAAATTAAAATGGCCTTGTTTATTTTCTGATTTTTGTTTCTGGAAAATAAATATAATTTTCATATTATAAAAGTGAAAAGACGTGATTTTTAAAAGTGAAAAGACGTGATTTTTAAAAGTGAAAAGACGTGATTTTTAAAAAGTGAAAAGACGTGTTTTTTTTAAAGTGAAAAGACGTGATTTTTAAAAGGCGAAATATTTATATGAAGAATAGCGTGATAAAAATATAATCTTTACTATATAAAAGATGTAAAAATATGATTTTTATATATTGAACATTGAAGTAAAAATTTGATTTTTATATATTGAACATTGAAGTAAAAATTTGATTTTTATATATTGAACATTGAAATAAAAATTTGATTTTTATATATTGAACATCGAAGTAAAAATTTGATTTTTATATATTGAACATCGAGGTAAAAATAGGATTTTTATATATTGAACATCAAAGTAAAAATTGGGTTTTTTCATATTGAATAGTGAAGTAAAAATGTGATTTTTATATGTAGTGGCCACGGGCAACGAAGATGACAAAGATGCGATAACGATGAAGATTTCTATAAAAGAAGTGTCGTGAAGTTGGATAGCTATTGGTGAGAACTTCTCACTCTAAATTTCTTTTTCTAGTTATATATATATATATATATATATATATATACTAGGATGCAGACGGTGCTTAGCAGCACCCGACACCCGTCATCCACAGACCATGGATGGCTTGTTTGTTAAATTGTTTGGTTGTGTAGTTGGTTTGAATTGAATTGTTTGGTGAAATGGAATGGATTTGATTGATGTGTGAATGGCGTAGGCCTTCACTAGACCGGGGATAAGGCTAGGCCTTGTCCCGTTTCTAGTATCGTGTCGTTATGCCGCCGAAATTTTCTAAAATATGTTAGAAAAATAAAAATATCATTTTATTGAATAAATGAACTGAATAGAAATTCATGTGTTAAAATAAAATGTTTTATCGTTAAAAATATAATTTTTAACGTGAAAGTGAATAAATGAATATTTATAAACAAATCGGCCGATTTGTTTATATACACTGATTTGACTGATATCGATTGGGTCGATAAATTTTACACGTCGCCCAACTGCACAACTAAAATCTGTGTTTGATTGTTTGAAACCCCACACGGGTGTTGGGATGAAATTTGAAGTTCACTCATCCTGATTGATTAAATATGTCGATCGATCGATTGACAGGCTGTTATAAGCGTTAGATATCTATATTTGATGCTTATACAGTGTAGTGCACTTTGGTTGATGGTTGATTACTTTTCAATGCTATTATATACGTGTGATGTATGGAAATCCATATAATTAACATTATATGGTGATTGATTGGGCCTCATTCCAATCGGGAAAATAATGAATGTTATAAAAGAAAATTCATGTGTTGAATATAAAAATAGTCATGTGTTGACGATGATTATGTGTTGAAACTATTCATGTGTTGAGTAAAATATTTTAAATAATAAAAATTACAAATTCATCATATTTACAATTAGAATCTACTTCACGGTGGAGTCTAATTAAAATCAAAACGATAGATACCATAGTTTTATAAAATATTTTACATAACAAAAATAGTGATGTGTTGACAGTACTCATGTGTTGAGATTAGTCGTGTGTTGAAAGAAATATAGATTCATGTGTTGAATGGGATAAGTATTCATTTGTTGAATAGAATAAAGAAGTTTTTGAAAAATATAAAGCCGTGGGGATTAGAGATGCGCTATTTTGACGTGAACGATATTTATATCGATTTTATTCGTTTTACAATGAATATTGAAAAGTGATTTCAAAATCTAATATTTTGAAATGAAATTCAAATTGAATTAGATAAAAATTGAAATTGAAATTTTATTGAATCATTTTGAAATGAATTCGAATCGAATAGAAAATGAATTCGATTCGAATCGAATAGAAAATGAACTCGATTCGAATTGAATAGAAAACGAATTAGAATTTGAATTGAATAGAAAGTGAATTTGAATTCGAATAAAATGGAAATGAATTCAAATAAATTAAACTGAAATTGAATTAAAACGAATTGAAATCGTTTTGAATGAAATTTAAGACAAACTGAAATTGAATTGAAATCAATTTGAAATGAATTCGAATTGAATTAAATAGATGGTAAATTCAAATTGAATCGAATTAAAACGAATTAGAATTTGAATTGAATTGAAACAAATTTGAAACTGAATTGAATTGAAATGAACTCGAATTGAATTGAAATCAAATCGATTTGAAATTGAAGATGAAGTTGAAATTGTTTTGAAACGAATTTAGAACTATTTATAAAATTCGTTTTAAAAGGAAATCGACGAAATATATATAATATATATTATATATATATAATGGCCTGAATAGAACGCGCCGCTGCAGTTCGTGAATTTCAACCATTAACTTCGAATGGACATTACGGGAGATCTGACCGTCGGATTCTCCTAAAACCAGAACCGTTGGGTTCGTATCGAATAGAGCTTTCCAATGAATATTAGAAATTTGAAATCTAACGGTTGGATTTGGAATTATGTCCAAATCAAATTTAGAAAAGGTCGTTGTAAGTGCAGTTCGATAGCCGTTGATGGAAATCGACTGTACGGGCCTTAATAAAATTATTAAAAATATCTATAATTTGTGTAAAATCATAAGAAATGATTTGAGGAAGAATTGAGCATGAAAATTCCATATTTGAAAAGATAAAAATAGATTTTTATCGAAATAAACTAGTTTTGAACTGGAATTAAAATCAATTTATTTTTAAGATAAATAAATTTAATTTGAAAGTGATTTTAAAAATAATCAATATTCCCAATACGTGGATTGGACTGGAGTTGAATCGAAATTATCTTCGGGATATTTCGATGTTGGATTTCGTGACTATACAGGTATTGTTATGGGAATTTAAAAGATATATTTTATATCGTTATTTCCAATACGATATTTGTTGGTTTCAGAATTTGATATTGAATATAAGCCGGTATATTTTCTATTCAGAGCCTTGTAATTAATATCAGATGTGATTTGGGTTTATCGTGAATCGTGTTTTAGATGACATTGGTTCTTTAACCCAGTTAAAGGCAAGATGTTGATTTTTGAAAAGATTAAAACTAAGTGGGGTTTTAATGAATCTTTAATTAGATTAAAAATGTGAATTGATAATTTAAATTATCAAATTTGAAAAGTGATCGAGAATGGAGTACCACCAGTTTTGCTCCAAAGCGATAGTTAAATCTTTAATTAAATTGGAACGTGAAATGGTAATTAATTTTACCGATAACACCGTGGTGTTAGATATGGAGTATTACCAGTTTTCTCCATGGGATATATAGGTTGGGATTGGGAAATAAAATAAATAATTACTTCGGTGTGGTTCGTTAATCCCGACTAGCTTGAAATGATATCCATAGGAGGATTAAAGAATAAGTTTAGAAGAATTTATCTTAGATAAAATTAATGGGAACCTTTCCCTAAAAATGTGATTTTGTGAATAAAAGAATATTCTGAACTGGAATGAGGCGTTTGTTGTGTTTGTGTAACATTCGTTTATTATATACGTGGGTTATTCAGAAAGGCCGGGTTATACCCATTCTGAATAACCGATTCGATGAGATGTCGAAGATGAAGACGGTGGTTGAAGACCGGAAGTCTTCACATCATTTGGGTGATTACTGATGATCTCGATTGGGCTGTACACCCAAGATGAGGGAAACAGTTGGTGATCGTCTAGACGTACTTGGAGATGGATGGATATGCGAGGAAAGTGCCTCCTGTTTCGTTCAGACCCAGAACGAACTTGTAAATGGATTGTGTGTCTGACATTGGATTTTATTCTGTGTTGATTGATCTCTATTAAATATACATCTATTTGGCGGTGGAGAATTAATTCTCTTGCTTAACGCCCTTCTCTGAGACGTACGAGCTCAGAGGTTGTATATCGATGGACATCAGTCGCATGGAGTGAATTGCCAGTGTAGCACGCGTAAGTGGCAATTGATCAAGGCTTCTGTTGAAAAGCAAAGTCTTGTGGTTGATGATCAAAGCACGGCCTGTGTGGCGTAGCTTTGTGTATAACGTGAATTCGCGAGCCTCACACCTCGGTATGAGTCAAAAACGGGATAGTGACTGCAGGGAGAGCACGACGTTTCTTTCTAGCTAGGGTGGTGTCAGTGACCTACCAGCCCTGACATTTATATACATTTCACCTGTGTGGTTGTTGGATACGAGGCGCCTCGGATATAGGTCTGTAAGGACCGGGAAACGTGTGTTCAGGAATAATTAATCCTCAAAAGGAAGAGAGGACCGGCCCTGAAGATCCAAGGATCATAGTGGGGTCCTGGGACATTTGCTAGAGTGTCTCGAAAGCGGAGAGGAGCTTGCCCCTTGCCTCGGCTCATGACGGAATCCAATTTCCAATACGTGATATTGCGGTTTTAATTGTAGAACTAGTATGGCGACATAGTGGTATGGGACATTCATACCGCCTATGATTTATATTTATGATTGAAACTGTTTTGACACTATACACCTACAATAGTATCAAATAATGTGTTTTAAACATATCAAGCATGCTTTGGCTATTATAAGGTAAAAACCCTATCCTCTGGCTTGCGTTGCATTATGTGATGGGACCTGGGTCTTATAACAGCTTCATTTTTCTTTATTTAGCATTGCGCTGTTTTTTTCTATGCACTGGTATTCTTGGGAGGAAACCTGTTCCGTGTTATACGGCGTGGTCCCTTGATTTACCGAACTTTAAAACCAATATTAATAACTGTTTTAGTTCTCACACCAGTCACATGACTGACCTGGAGTTTATTGTTTTAACCTAAACTCTGGGTGCCCTATTTTCCACACGGGCAGCTAGTAGTTTTGGTTTTGCAGATTTATATTCACAGGATCCTAATTTACAGCTAGAACGATGCTCGGAAAGCTCTGTATCCGTGCATTACTTTCAGTTGTGTTTTATATTATTTTTCCGCTGCTATGTAATTTATTTAAATCTCTGATATTTGTCGAATGTAATTTATTCTTTTGTACTCTGTATATTCTTGTATCTGATGGAATTGTTGTAATAACAATGAAATGTTCTTCTGTATGCGTTCTATTTTGTCTTGTCCTCAATTCTATCCGTGCTTTCCTTCACGGGGAAGTTCGGGTCGTCTCAGTTTGGTATCAGAGCTTTGGTTTACAGAGCTCGAGAACAAGACACATTAGAAACATACGAAAGAAATCATCAGATATTGGATTAGTAATATCCAATTAGAATGACTCGTTTGAAATGGGATCAGTAGTATCCTAGAACGAGTGTGAAGAGTATATTTTCAAATGAAAACATTTTTTTTTGAAATTTAAATCGTTTTATACGTATTTGAATATTTATTTATTTTGAATATGGACGATCTAATATATAAAGATTTCGCATATACGCGTCATGAACGTATATTCGAAGTTTTAATATATTAGATAGATATAGGATCACATTCTAGTCGCCCGGGGATGATTCTACTGATGACTATATAGCATCAGTAGTGTATGTTCGAGTTTCGAAGGTGTGATTGTCTACATATTTCCATTGGACTGGTGTGAGAACCAAAACTTATATAGTTAGAACACATTGTTGTAAATTGGCATCAAAAACATGATTTTTTGTATATGTATCGAAATTTATGAATTTGAAAAGTTAATCCACTAATTGATTGATGTTTGTGTTGTTTGTTTATTTGTTTGCTAATTTTTAACCATTTAGCCTAATTGAACCAAATATTGAATTGTATTGAAAATTAGTTGCATTTGCTTGCACATACATATATATCATTGAACAGGTCATAGCAAGGAGGCTAGAGCCGAAGAATAAAATTTGTTTGCCCAACAAATAGGTACATGTTTACTATAATTTACTGTTTTGTTTGGGTGATGATGATTTTATGAGCCTATTGGCTAGCCGCTTGGCTTTTTCTTTTTCTTTTTGAGATCAGAAGTCCTATATGGCAATTTCGGGATTTTTCCGTGGCTCCCGGTGCAGGGGAGGTTATGGCGAAATTTTTCGAAAATTTAGGGTGTTATTGAAATTTTTGAAAATTCTCAGAAACTGAAAAGTTGGAGAATGGAAGCCAGATCGAACGTAGAGCTGATTAATCAAACCACTTTCGACTTTTTTCCTTTTCGGGAACGAAAAGTTTTAAGTGGGGGAGATTGTAACAACCCGAAAATCTGGGCCAGTTAAAATTTTTTATTTTGGCAATTTTATCGAATTTTGAAGAGTTAAAATAGATTATTTTAAATAAAATCGACGAGAAAATTTATTTTGAATAGAATTCGAGCGTATATATTATATACGCCGTCGTTAGGATATAAATAATTATATATAATTATAAATAGAATTGAAAATGGCGCGGTAGTTCGATAATTCGATTTCAAACTTCAATTGAATGTACCGGGTGCAAAACAATCCGGATTTTAGTGAAACCAAAAACAATAGGATCTATTTGAGAATATCTTTCCAACGAATCCGAAAAATCAAAATTTCATAGCGGGAATCAAAAGATATGTCCAGTTGAAAATTCTGAATAGTCGCTATGGAATTCAGGCCCTTAAAAATAGCCATTTTGCAAACGACCTCGGATTTCGACGAAACGACTTTTGTTGGATCCGTGATGTCAAGTTATTGCTAGGTTTCAAATTTCATAATTTTTCGAATCAATATGTGAGCATGGCAAAGGAAAACGCGTTTGACCAGTTTTAGTTGATTTTAATCGACTGGAAATTGGCCATTTTTCTAACGGTCTCAGAATTCGACGAAACTAGTTTTGTTAGGACCGTATCGTTAGTACGAAGCTAGAAAATATTTTTCCGGAATTTATAGAGTTCGTATGTAACCCTGGTAAATTGAAATGTGCGTTCAAATTCAATATATAGAGTTATACGTTGATTTTAACGGAAACTGATCGAAATGATCGAATCAGCCTACGTGACATATCCCATTGCGTTCGGAATGGGGGTAATTAGCTATGGACGACAGGCGGTGGGCCTCGTTTCGAGGTCGTATGTAAAAGTCAACTTTTTGAAAATAAATTAATTAAATAAATTAAAAATTTAATTTCTCTCTCCCTCCCCTTTAACCCGCTCTGCCCCCCCCCCCCCCCCCCACACCCTCTATCATTTTCAATCGATTTTTACCAGGAAAAAAAAAAGAGAAGAAGAAGTCGAAGCGGGGAGGAGTCGCCGCCCTCCCCGATGACCTCCTCGCCACCGTCGCAGTGGCGCGACTTCCCCCTCCTCCCCTCCGCTGCTACAAACCCGACGCCCCCCCCCCTGAAACCCCCAAATCGAGCCAATACCTTCCTCCCACCACCGCCTCCACCCGCCTGACCGCAGCCCCCCTTTTCCCGCTGCCACCTCTTCTTTCCACCCCCCCCCCCTCCGCCGCGCTGACCCCCCCCCCCCCTTCCCTCTAGTCGCTGCAGGTATTTTATTTTATTTTATCCTATTTTTTTTTATTTTAATTTACTTTAAACATTCGGTATAGGAAATTAAAATGGCCTTGTTTATTTTCTGATTTTTGTTTCTGGAAAATAAATATAATTTTCATATTATAAAAGTGAAAAGACGTGATTTTTAAAAGTGAAAAGACGTGATTTTTAAAAGTGAAAAGACGTGATTTTTAAAAAGTGAAAAGACGTGTTTTTTTTAAAGTGAAAAGACGTGATTTTTAAAAGGCGAAATATTTATATGAAGAATAGCGTGATAAAAATATAATCTTCACTATATAAAAGATGTAAAAATATGATTTTTATATATTGAACATTGAAGTAAAAATTTGATTTTTATATATTTAACATTGAAGTAAAAATTTGATTTTTATATATTGAACATTGAAGTAAAAATTTGATTTTTATATATTGAACATTGAAGTAAAAATTTGATTTTTATATATTGAACATTGAAGTAAAAATTAGATTTTTATATATTGAACATCGAAGTAAAAATTTGATTTTTATATATTGAACATCGAAGTAAAAATAGGATTTTTATATATTGAACATCAAAGTAAAAATTGGGTTTTTTCATATTGAATAGTGAAGTAAAAATGTGATTTTTATGTATGTAGTGGCCACGGGCAACGAAGATGACAAAGATGCGATAACGATGAAGATTTCTATAAAAGAAGTGTCGTGAAGTTGGATAGCTATTGGTGAGAACTTCTCACTCTAAATTTCTTTTTCTAGTTATATATATATATATATATATATATATATATACTAGGATGCAGACGGTGCTTAGCAGCACCCGACACCCGTCATCCACAGACCATGGATGGCTTGTTTGTTAAATTGTTTGGTTGTGTAGTTGGTTAGTTTAATTGGTTTGAATTGAATTGTTTGGTGAAATGGAATGGATTTGATTGATGTGTGAATGGCGTAGGCCTTCACTAGACCGGGGATAAGGCTAGGCCTTGTCCTGTTTCTAGTATCGTGCCGTTATGCCGTCGAAATTTTCTAAAATATGTTAGAAAAATAAAAATATCATTTTATTGAATAAATGAACTGAATAGAAATTCATGTGTTAAAATAAAATGTTTTATCGTTAAAAATATATTTTTTAACGTGAAAGTGAATAAATGAATATTTATAAACAAATCGGCCGATTTGTTTATATACACTGATTTGACTGATATCGATTGGGTCGATAAATTTTACACGTTGCCCAACTGCACAACTAAAATCTGTGTTTGATTGTTTGAAACCCCACACGGGTGTTGGGATGAAATTTGAAGTTCACTCATCCTGATTGATTAAATATGTCGATCGATCGATTGACAGGCTGTTATAAGCGTTAGATATCTATATTTGATGCTTATACAGTGTAGTGCACTTTGGTTGATGGTTGATTATTTTTCAATGCTATTATATACGTGTGATGTATGGAAATCCATATAATTAACATTATATGGTGATTGATTGGGCCTCATTCCAATCAGGAAAATAATGAATGTTATAAAAGAAAATTCATGTGTTGAATATAAAAATAGTCATGTGTTGACGATGATTATGTGTTGAAACTATTCATGTGTTGAGTAAAATATTTTAAATAATAAAAATTACATCTTCATCATATTTACAATTAGAATCTACTTCACGGTGGAGTCTAATTAAAATCAAAACGATAGATACCATAGTTTTATAAAATATTTTACATAACAAAAATAGTGATGTGTTGACAGTACTCATGTGTTGAGATTAGTCGTGTGTTGAAAGAAATATAGATTCATGTGTTGAATGGGATAAGTATTCATTTGTTGAATAGAATAAAGAAGTTTTTGAAAAATATAAAGCCGTGGGGATTAGAGATGCGCTATTTTGACGTGAACGATATTTATATCGATTTTATTCGTTTTACAATGAATATTGAAAAGTGATTTCAAAATCTAATATTTTGAAATGAAATTTAAATTGAATTTGATAAAAATTGAAATTGAAATTTTATTGAATCAATTTGAAATGAATTCGAATCGAATAGAAAATGAATTCGATTCGAATTGAATAGAAAATGAACTCGATTCGAATTGAATAGAAAACGAATTAGAATTTGAATTGAATAGAAAGTGAATTTGAATTCGAATAAAATGGAAATGAATTCAAATAAATTAAACTGAAATTGAATTAAAACGAATTGAAATCGTTTTGAATGAAATTTAAGACAAACTGAAATTGAATTGAAATCAATTTGAAATGAATTCGAATTGAATTAAATAGATGGTAAATTCAAATTGAATCGAATTAAAACGAATTAGAATTTGAATTGAATTGAAACAAATTTGAAACTGAATTGAATTGAAATGAACTCGAATTGAATTGAAATCAAATCGATTTGAAATTGAAGATGAAGTTGAAATTGTTTTGAAACGAATTTAGAACTATTTATAAAATTCGTTTTAAAAGGAAATCGACGAAATATATATAATATATATTATATATATATAATGGCCTGAATAGAACGCGCCGCGGCAGTTCGTGAATTTCAACCATTAACTTCGAATGGACATTACGGGAGATCTGACCGTCGGATTCTCCTAAAACCAGAACCGTTGGGTTCGTATCGAATAGAGCTTTCCAATGAATATTAGAAATTTGAAATCTAACGGTTGGATTTGGAATTATGTCCAAATCAAATTTAGAAAAGGTCGCTGTAAGTGCAGTTCGATAGCCGTTGATGGAAATCGACTGTACGGGCCTTAATAAAATTATTAAAAATATCTATAATTTGTGTGAAATCATAAGAAATGATTTGAGGAAGAATTGAGCTGGAAAATTCCATATTTGAAAAGATAAAAATAGATTTTTATCGAAATGAACTAGTTTTGAACTGGAATTAAAATCAATTTATTTTTAAGATAAATAAATTTAATTTGAAAGTGATTTTAAAAATAATCAATATTCCCAATACGTGGATTGGACTGGAGTTGAATCGAAATTATCTTCGGGATATTTCGATGTTGGATTTCGTGACTATTCAGGTATTGTTATGGGAATTTGAAAGATATATTTTATATCGTTATTTCCAATATGATATTTGTTGGTTTTAGAATTTGATATTGAATATAAGCCGGTATATTTTCTATTCAGAGCCTTGTAATTAATATCAGATGTGATTTGGGTTTATCGTGAATCGTGTTTTAGATGACATTGGTTCTTTAACCCAGTTAAAGGCAAGATGTTGATTTTTGAAAAGATTAAAACTAAGTGGGGTTTTAATGAATCTTTAATTAGATTAAAAATGTGAATTGATAATTTAAATTATCAAATTTGAAAAGTGTTCGAGAATGGAGTACCACCAGTTTTGCTCCAAAGCGATAGTTAAATCTTTAATTAGATTGGAACGTGAAATGGTAATTAATTTTACCGAAAACACTGTGGTGTTAGATGTGGAGTATTACCAGTTTTCTCCATGGGATATATAGGTTGGGATTGGGAAATAAAATAAATAATTACTTCGGTGTGGTTCGTTAATCCCGACTAGCTTGAAATGATATCCATAGGAGGATTAAAGAATAAATTTAGAAGAATTTATCTTGGATAAAATTAATGGGAACCTTTCCCTAAAAATGTGATTTTGTGAATAAAAGAATATTCTGAATTGGAATGAGGCGTTTGTTGTATTTGTGTAACATTCGTTTATTATATACGTGGGTTATTCAGAAAGGCCGGGTTATACCCATTCTGAATAACCGATTCGACAAGATGTCGAAGATGAAGACGGTGGTTGAAGACCGGAAGACTTCACATCGTTTGGGTGATTACTGATGATCTCGATTGGGCTGTACACCCAAGATGAGGGAAACAGTTGGTGATCGTCTAGACGTACTTGGAGATGGATGGATATGCGAGGAAAGTGCCTCCGGTTTCGTTCAGACCCAGAACGAACTTGTAAATGGATTGTGTGTCTGACATTGGATTTTATTCTGTGTTGATTGATCTCTATTAAATATACATCTGTTTGGCGGCGGAGAATTTATTCTCTTACTTAACGCCCTTCTCTGAGACGTACGAGCTCAGAGGTTGTATATCGATGGACATCAGTCGCATGGAGTGAATTACTAGTGTGGCAAGCGTAAGTGGCAATTGATCAAGGCTTCTGCTGAAAAGCAAAGTCTTGTGGTTGATGATCAAAGCACGGCCTGTGTGGCTTAGCTTTGTGTATAACGTGAATTCGCGAGCCTCACACCTCGGTATGAGTCAAAAACGGGATAGTGACTGCAGGGAGAGCACGACGTTTCTTTCTAGCTAGGGTGGTGTCAGTGACCTACCAGCCCTGACATTTATATACTTTTCACCTGTGTGGTTGTTGGATACGAGGCGCCTCGGATATAGGTCTGTAAGGACCGGGAAACGTGTGTTCAGGAATAATTAATCCTCAAAAGTAAGAGAGGACCGGCCCTGAAGATCCAAGGATCATAGTGGGGTCCTGGGACATTTGCTAGAGTGTCTCGAACGCGGAGAGGAGCTTGCCCCTTGCCTCGGCTCATGACGGAATCCAATTTCCAATACGTGATATTGCGGTTTTAATTGTAGAACTAGTATGGCGACATAGTGGTATGGGACATTCATGCCGCCTATGATTTATATTTATGATTGAAACTGTTTTGACACTTTACACCTACAATAGTATCAAATAATGTGTTTTAAACGTATCAAGCATGCTTTGGCTGTTATAAGGTAAAAACCCTATCCTCCGGCTTGCGTTGCATTGTGTGATGGGACCTGGGTCTTATAACAGCTTCATTTTTCTTTATTTAGCATTGCGCTGTTTTTTTCTATGCACTGGTATTCTTAGGAGGAAACCTGTTCCGTGTTATACGGCGTGGTCCCTTGATTTACCGAACTTTAAAACCAATATTAATAACTGTTTTAGTTCTCACACCAGTCACATGACTGACCTGGAGTTTATTGTTTTAACCTAAACTCTGGGTGCCCCTATTTTCCGCACGGGCAGCTAGTAGTTTTGGTTTTGCAGATTTATATTCACAGGATCCTGATTTACAGCTGGAACGATGCTCGGAAAGCTCTGTATCCGTGCATTACTTTCAGTTGTGTTTTATATTATTTTTTCGCTGCTATGTTATTTATTTAAATCTCTGATATTTGTCGAATGTAATTTATTCATTTATACTCTGTATATTCTTGTATCTGATGGAATTGTTGTAATAACAATGAAATGTTCTTCTGTATGCGTTCTATTTTGTCTTGTCCTCAATTCTATCCGTGCTTTACTTCACGGGGAAGTTCGGGTCGTCTCAGATGCTATCGTGCGGCATGGATGGAGTACGAGCATCGCGTGAGGAAGTTGCGGAATGGCATACTTGAGCATTTGCGTTAGCAGGTGGAGTAAAAAAGAAAGGGATCCAAGAAGAATCAAACCGTAGGAAGAAAACGCGGTGTTTACACGTGTTAATGACGTGGCTTAACAGATAATCAGGGTAATTAATAATTAGATTAACTATGGTTTATTTATAAACTTATATGGCACAAATGAAATTGTAAACTTGTAAACAACGCATCTTTTTCGTTCGTGCACAGAATTGCACAAAAAAATGGCTCGTTGGAATCGCGGAGAAGAGCACTACACTACTGAACAGATTCAGAAAGGATTGGAAGCTGTCGAGATTTTATTTAATTTTAAACGTTAGTTTAAAATTAAATAAAACAACGCGGGAACGGGGAATCAAAAATATGAAGGTGAGTTTACTCTCACACTTTTCTAGAATTCTATGATGTGCTAAATTCATATAACTATAATTCACATTTAATTGGTTGATAGGATGCCGTGAATTGCTTATTGTTTGTTAATGGTTGAATGCGTTAGTTTAAATTATTATTCACATGTTGTTACAAAATATATTATGATCTGATATGCAGGGAAGGACAGATTGGAGGAATCCGACAGGATTCCTCAAATAAATTATATATTATTGATTGTTCATATTCTCCACACATGAATTATTTATCCCAAATAATATTATAACCTTTTGGGATATTAATGGTTTGAATGGATGTTTATCGTTGAAATCATATTCAACGATTGCTATGTTTTAATCAATAAACAGTATTGGTTAAGTGATTAGCAGCAAATGACCTATATCCATCATTTTAAGGCGTTGTTTTCCCGTTAGACAAACTGATGGAGTTTTATGTTAGCAAAATATATTTTTATAACTGAATCGAAGTTTTCGAATTTATATTATAAAGGTTATTTTTAAAAATGGGGGTTTATAAATATATCGTTATTTATAATCAGGTTTACAAAGAAAATTACTAAATGTTATATATAACGAATTGTTACGTCGTTAATAAGATTTTGTGAATAGAAGCATAAATTCACCTACAAGTTAGAAAATTAGAATAATTGTTTATTTAAACAAACAATTAAATAGTATTATTAAGTTAATTAAGTTGATAATTAAATTAAGAAGGTGGATTAGTATAAATCCGTTACTAATGTTAATAAGTTGCCGAAATCAACTGGATAAAGAATATTGTATATTAGATTAATTTAATCTAATAATCTTATGATCAACCATTAAGATTTAACTAATGTTTTAAGTAGTAAATTTTCCTTTAATTAGCTACAGTTTAAAGTTGTTTATTTAATTAATTATTCTAAAGTATTATTATTTAATAATCTTTCTAATAATGAATTATTAGTTTATATTGAAGTAAACTACTTTTACTTTAAATTTGACGATAAAGTTAATTATAAGAGTGGTTTACTTTTTAAATTATTTAACTTGAGAAGTAAGTAGGATTAATGAAATTCTAAATTGAATCGGGTAAAGGGAAGTATAAAAATTTTGAGATTTGTAAACTAAGTTGATAAAGAGGTTTGTAATAAACGAAATGCTTTTTAGATGAATGATACTTAATGATTAAATTAATTAGGAAAATTACAAACAAAGGGAAGATGGTACAGGGCTTTTTGGCATCAAAAAGGGTAAGCTATGTTAAGTTACTAATTGGACTTATGTAAGGATTTGGTAAATGAATTGTGAAACAAAACCCAAGTTTATGAACAGAAGTTTATAAAATGATTTGTAGGCTACTATGAAAATTTAATAAGATTTTCCTAGTTAAGAAAAATGTAATGAAATAATAAATTCGAAAGGGATTAACTAAGGATTGGATTTAGTCATGGATGTCCAAATTTAGTTCTAATATGGTAAATGGATTTAGGTGAAATATTAGTAAATGGATTATTGTAATATAATCCAAGTCATAAATCAGGTTGTATGAGAAGATTAAGGATAATGATATAAAGGATATTTAAAATTTAATAAGATTTGTCTAGAGAGAGTTGACTTAATTAACGAATTAAGTAAAAGGAATTAAAATACAAGGTGGGGTTTCCGAAATAAAGAAAATGGTTTATAAAACCATATTTAAATTAAATAATAAATGGAAATGGGGATAATATAGTGAATTTTTGAGTTTCAAACTTTTATTATCTCAAAATAAGAACGTTGTCGATCAAGATATGAGAGGTAATTATAATACCCCAACTTGAACGACTTTACTGTTATCGCGGGATGATATTAGTTTGTAGTGATAAAGAATTTGAGATTAGTTTATTATATTGCAACAATTACAAGATTTTAAACTATAATTAAATTGCATGATTTTAAAATAAACAAATGGATAGTTTAACATTGCTTGGCCCGAGTTTGAAGTGTAATGAAATATTATGGGTTGAGATATACTTATTCTAAGAAATAAGTAAATAGTGTTATTTTCTGAAGAAATGGAAATGGTTATGTTGAATCGGAAACAAAAGTAAATATTTGAATTTGAATCATATGTTTGCATAATGACGTGAATTAAGAGTAATATTTGAAGTTTGAGTTTAATAAAACCAATTGGGTTTTATAATAACTAAAATGTCGTTTGACATTGTTTTGGCCAAGCAAGAATTAATAATTGGAGTTATATCATCAAGCGGATAATATATCGATATTTTCCTAAGTAAAGTAAAAGCGAATTTTGAAGAATATAAAGTAATATTTTCCAAGATTAAGGGAATGAAAAGGTCTTATGACACTATAACGATATTAAATCTATTTAATGGTTTAAAGGAATTGTTTTTATCAAAGGGCCTGAGCTGCCAATATTCTTCACGATATTGTTAGAGTGATAGTTAAAAACCCGACTATTAATGAGATATCTTATTTGACCTTTTGACATGTTGTTTTCGAAGAGACCGGGATGGGAACTAGACCCAAAACCACTTCGAACCGACGTTGCATTCGAAACTAACTTGCCGAAAATAAAGGTGGAGCATTGAAGACCGTGTATCTTTATGAAACGGAAGAACTACTTATAGTCTCTGGGTAGCTCCCATAAAAGAGACATATTGTGGTTCTGTCATGGTTAGATTCTACGGATTGCAAGGACTTCTCGCTACTGATCCATGGGGTAATTCCTACATTGGATGCAGTAGGAGAGTACCTTCGGTTCATCCAGTTTCTAGATGACTTGTATGGACAAATGTCTGACAGAGTATTTTCAAAGGGGATCGCGTACGTTGACTTCTTCAAACATACCAAGTCGATGGAATAGAAGGGAAACTTCTTTAGCTTAACAACTGGAGTATTTTTGTGGAAAAAATTTGTGATTTTTGGAGGATCTGACAATGTGGCAATCAAAGTGGATAGAGATATACTGTTTTGAATGATAAGCGTAACCTCTAGGCTCATCAACTGGAAATGGCACAAAATCGGGTAGGCAGCATGGTTATGTAGGTCACACCCATTAAAAGGGTATGTCATTACCTAAACTGGAGAAATCAAATGCCTTCAGTTGTCCCTTTTTATTTTCATATGTATGCTATCGATTCGGTTGGCTAGCCCCCAACCGTGGTGATGATACATTCGGTACTCTCAAACGAAATGAGGGGTCGGTCATGTGTAGCCGGGTTGCAAGACATTCTTGTTGAACCCCAATGTATTTATCTCCGGAGGTACATTGTCGGAAAGGTGGTCCCATACCTTGCCAAGAAATCCATTCTCTAATAAGAGCCTGTGGTTTTGATTGTATACTATTTATGTAGAGCGTGAGATGAAAGCGTTCTGCTAGATTTTTATTTATTTGGTTTGATAGACATTATTATAATATCAGAAAAATATCGATTTCAAAAATGTTTTGGGTTATAGTAAGGTAAAAACTGTCCGCGTTTATGTGTGGGTTGGTCTTACTATTATATTTTTCTTTCAAAAAGATTTTTCAAAGTTAAACAAGTTGTTTTTGCTGTGAATTTATCACTGAAAGTATTCCAGACTGATCCGGGTGAATTTTGCTTTGATTTAAATGTGCTTGGGTCAAACCGAGTATATTTCCAGGTTAGGTTCTGCTTGGAGTTCAAGAGCTGGAAGCAGGAGACTTCACCATTAGTTATTAAAAGTTACTTTCTATTATGACGAATATATATTGTACTCTAATGATTGGTATGTATATACAATTTCTTTTGTAAAGAGTTTTGATATGTTATATTTACTCCTTCCGTTGTGATATTCTGATGTTCGTCTTATTCCCCTATTCTAATATTTCTTTCTTTCTATTTCTCATCCTTTAATTCTATTAAAGATTCGTAATTTCGTGCAATTTGGGTTGGACACGGATTGTAATTTATCAGCTCAAAGGGTAAGGATTTGCAGGCCTTTACAGTTGGTATTAGAGCCAGGTTTAGTGATAACCTTAGCTCTGTGATGTAACTCAATAGAGATAGGGTTAGTAATACCCTAGATTGAGTTCAGAGCATATATGAGAACACGTATTTGTAATTTAATATAAAATTATTTTTAAACTGTTATGACCAGTGTATTATGTATAAGTAATTATTTCTTCAAATTATTATAATATTAATCATCTAATGTTGAGTTGAATTAGAATTCAGAGTGGATTATAAAATTGAAATGATTCGACCAAATAGGGATTTCAAATATGAAATTTGAAAATAAAAACTTCAATGTAAAGTTAATTTGGAGTCAAAGTGAATATTAAAGTAAGTATGAACCAGAATGATTGGGTTATGTTGATTGTGCCTTGTTTGATTGAATGATTGATTGCATGGTTGAAGAATTGAACTTATAATAAATCCAAATGGATTACTAAGAAACAATTATAAACAAAATTCATATTGATCGAATGTTATGTAAATGTTCGGAATAGATGACTTGAATGGTTGAATTTAACAGACACGGGAAGAGTTGATACTGAATTATGAAATAAATTAGAACCAATTAGTTAATTGGATCTAGAAAGGAATTTAGCCCAGTTAAATGGAACTGAATAATGGAATTTTACCAAAGAATTAAATTTAATTTGAATGATTAAGTTAATTGTGTATTGTGATAGATTGGATGTCAGTTTGGTTGAACAGAATTTATTAGCAGTTAATAAGGAATTTAATGACTGAGAAGCAAGGAAATAAATTCCAGTATAATGAATCGGGAATAAAATTAGTCATGAGATGAAGTTGACTTATTCAAACCTGTATTTGTTATTTGCGGTGTAAATTGAGAAAAGTGCAGATTCCAGAAGGCTATGGAATCACATTAGATACAAAGATTGAAGTACAGATTGGAAAACGAAGAGCAGTTAGATGATTACGTCGAAACTGGAATTGAGTTGCCCGACAAATAGGTAAACCTTTATAATATTGGTTGATGATTGATTTTATATCCCTGAGTTAGGTAGCCATTTGGCTTTTGGTCTTTCTTTTGGAAAAGATGAGGCCCGAAGAGGCAGTTGTAGTTGTACTGATTGAACCACACAGAGGAGGTACTGGCGGAATTTTCGATTTTTTTTAAGAGTTTGAAATTATTGTGATGATAATTCAAAATAATTATTTAAAAATAATTAGTTTCGGAGCATTCTTCTTACCTTGTAATTTCGGGGACGAAATTCTTTTAAGGGGAGAAGAATATAACATCCCAGATTTTTGGACATTAATTACGAATATTTAAATCCATTTTAAGTGATGATTTGGTGATATAAATGGACTTTATATCGAATTCATTTATCATTATATATATATATATATATATAATTTAATTACAAAACGAGCTGCAGCGGCACAGTAGTTCGTAATATAACGTTTTGAACTTCAATTGAATATACAGGGTCTGATATAAATCGGATTTATATGAAATAAGAACCGCTTGGATCGATTAGATGGTATTTTCCAATAAAAAGAAAAAAATCAAGATTCCATCGTGTAGATGTTAAGATATGTCCTATTCAAATTTTCAGAAAATCGCTATGGAATCGTTTATAAATCATAACGATAGTTTAATATAATTAAATATTGGTGTCGAATTTGGATAAGATCTCTTAGACGTAGTTATAATTTGATTTTTAGAATTTTACTATGATTTTTAATTTGGAAAATACACAACTTTTTATCTGGAGTATTTTGCACCCTATATCAGCATTTTGGGGTTTCACAATATAAGTTAACTAGTCTATATTATTATATTTTTGGAATCGTGGGACGTTGTTTGACACGACGGTATTTTTATTTTTGGCAATAGCGGTCGTTAAATGATAAAATTTTGTATAGCAACGTACTCTAAAAAAATATAACGTTAAATCAAACATAATAAAAATCTAGCAAACCCATTTTCCTGCCGTGAAGGGCGCATGGCCTAAGCAAGAAAACATGTCTACCCTATCACTTAGCCTTACACAAAAGTCATCAAACGGCCATTTTGATTTAACAATGCATATCCTATATTATCATGAACCACTTCCCTACCCTTTACTGGATGACATAAAGCTGTTTCTATCCAAAGAAACCCGTTCGCTTATATATACATGTCGTGCTCACTCTTTATCTTTCCAGCAAAACTAAACCTATTTAATTAAAAACCTGTCTGCTCCATCTACAGCTGAAAATAACCCCAAGTCAAATCAAATTAAAACTCCATGTCCCTACGCCTTAATCCTATGCTTAAGCCATCATCTAGAGCACGCAGACGTACATGCAGGTCTACACCTAAATAAATAGCGGTAGGCCTAGTGTTTGAAAAAATGGCACCTGCGTACATGCTATCTTGTACGCTTAGAAAGTGACATCATTTTTATCCTATTTCCCTGCTCCTATAAATACATCTGTTGCGTCTCCCAATCTCATTCCAACAGTGAAGTAAACCGCTAACACCATCCGAGAATAAATCAATACCTCCCAATCCATAGTGTTTTACCCCTAGGTGTTCAACAAAGATATTGTAAGAGAGGAGCAGTGGAGTACACGGATGGTGGCAGGTCATAGTAAAAACGAGGAGTTCTGTTTCTATAAGGCGTCGTGTTTGCATCTTGGTGGAGCCTGCAGGAGTACCCATCGGAGGAAGAAGAATGGTGAGGAGGAAAATTTTGTGTACGTTACAGCTGAGAAGGAAGTTACATCGGGAAGAGCTGAGGTTAGGTGCGGCAAAGATTTTCCTGTTGGTTCCTGTAGCATAACAAAGGTGAAGAAGTTTTTGTGCGAACTCAGCATGGATAGGAATTCAGTTTGCCACTGTCAGAGGGTGGTCCAACGAAGTACATTTTGGTGCAGAAATAACGGAGTTCGGTCGAGCATTGGTGCCGTGAACGGTGCATCGTGAATATGAAGGAAAGAAGCAGCACGGTCGGAGTGGGGAGATGCAGGTACAAACGTGAAGAAGATCATGGAATTTAAAACTTAGAGAAGAAACGTTGGGTCCAGGTGGGGGATGTTGTCGTACGGCATGGCTGGAGTTCGAGCATCGCATGAGGAAGTTGCAGATTGGCATACTTGAGCATTTGCATTAGCAGGTGGAGTAAAAAAGAAAGGGATCCAAGAAGAATCAAATTGTAGGAAGAAAACGCGGTGTTTACACGCGTTAATGACGTGGCTTAACGGATAATCATAGTAATTAATAATTAGATTAACTATAGTTTATTCATAAATTTATATGGACTAAATTAAATTGTAAACTTGTAAAGAACGCATCTTGTTCGTTCGTGCACGGAATTGCCCAAAAAGATGGCTCATTGGAATCGCGGAGAAGAGCACTACACTACTGAACAGATTCAGAAAGGATTGGAAGCTGTCGGGATTTTATTTAATTTTAAACGTCAGTTTAAAATTAAATAAAACAACGTGGGAACCGTGAATCGAAAATATAAAGGTGAGTTAACTCTCACACTTTTCTGGAATTCTATGATGTGCTAAATTCACATAATTATAATTCACAATTAATTGGTTGATTGGATGTCGTGAATTGCTTATTTTTTGTTATTGGTTGGACGCATTTGTTTAAATTATTACTCACATGTTGTTATAAAATATATTACGATATGATATGCAGGGAAGGATAAATTGAGGAATCCGACCGGATTCCTTAGGTAAATTATATATTATTGATTGTTCGTATTATCCACATGAATTGTTTATCCCAAATAATGTTATAACCTGTTTGGATATCAATGGTTGAATGGATGGTAATTGTTGAAGCCATATTCAACGATTGGTATGTTTTAATCAATAAACAGAATTGATTAAGTGATTGGCAGCAGATGACCTATATCCGTCATTTTAAGGCGTCGTTTTGCCGTTAGGCAAATCGAAGCTTTCGAATTTATATTGTAAAGGTTATTTTAAAAAAAAGGGTTTATAAATATATCATTATTTATAATTAGGTTTACAAATAAAATTATTAAATGTTATATATAACAAATTGTTAATTCGTTGATAAGATTTTGCGAATAGAAGTATAAATTAACCTATGACTTAGAAATTTAGAATAATAGTTTATTTTAACAATTAAACAGTATTATTAAGTTAATTAAATTGATGATTAACTTAAGAAGGTGGATTAGTATAAATTCGTTACTAATGTTTATAAGTTGACGAAATCAACTAGATAACGAATATTGTATATAAGATTAATTTAATCTTATGATTAGCCTTTAAGATTTAACTAATGTTCTGAGTTGTAAATTTACCTTTAATTAGCTACAGTTTAAAGTTGTTTATTTAATTAATTATTATAAAGTATTATTATTTAATAATCTTTCTAACAATGAATTATTAGTTTATATTGAAGTAAACTACTTTTACTTTAAATTTGACGATAAAGTTAACTATTAAAATGATTTACTTTTTAAATAATTTCACTTAAGAAGTATGCAGGATTAATGAAATTCTAAATTGAATCGGGTAAAGGGAAGTATAAAAATTCCGAGATCTGTAAAGTAAGTTGATAAAGAGGGCTGTAATCAAACGAAATGCTTTTTAAATGATTGATACTTAATGATTAGATTAAGTATGACAATTACAAACAAAGGGAAGATGGTAAAGGGATTTTTGGCATCAAAAAGGGTAAGCTATTTTAAGTTACTAATTGGACTTATGTAAGGATTTGGTAAATCAATTGTGAAACAAAACCCAAGTTTATGAACGGAAGTTTATAAAATGATTTGTAGGCTACTATGAAAATTTAATAACATTTTCCTAATTAAGAAAAATGTAATGAAATAAGAATTTTGAAAGGGATTAATTAAGGATTGGACTTAGTCATGGAAATCCAAATTTATTTCTAATATGGTAAATGGGTTTGGGTGAAATATTAGTAAATGGATTATTGTAATATAATCCAAGTCATAAATGGGGTTGTATAAGAAGATTAAGGATAATGATATAAAGGATATTTAAAAGTTAATAATATTTGTCTAGAGAGTTGACTTAATAAACGAATTAAGTAAAATGAATTAAAATACAAGGTGGGGTTTTCGAAATGAAGAAAATTGTATATAAAACCATATTTAAATTAAATAGTAAATGGAAATGGGTATAATATAGTGGATTTTTGAGTTTCAAACTTTTATTATCTTAAAATAAGAACATTGTCGATCAAGGTACGAGAGGTAATTATAATACCCTAACTTGAACGGCTTCATTGTTATCGGGGGATGATATTAGTTTGTAGTGATAAAGAATTTGAGATTAGTTTATTATACTGCAACATTTACAAGACTTTAAACTATAATTAAACTGTTTGATTTTAAAATAAACAAATGGATAATTTAACATTGTTTGGCCCGAGTTTGAAGTGTAATGAAATATTATGGGTTGAGATACACTTATTCTAAGAAATAAGTTGTAACGAACTGGGATTTTCAACTCCGAAAATCAACACAAAACTACCATGTTGACTATTTAGACATCGAAAATACCTGATCATTAATAGAAAGAAGTTAGAGGGTGAGACCAGATAAGATAGTAAATTAGAATAGAAGAAGAAGATCACTGTAACACCCCGTATTTTCTATGAACATATAAGTAAAAAAATTAAAGTATAATTGATTTAAGGAGAATAATTAAGGGAAACGGGTTGCTCCATTGCGTTCGTCTCGAAATTCTGCTTGAGATAGAGTCCGAGTTTGCGTAAAACGGATATCGTATGAAGAAGATATGGACAAAAGAAGATAGGCAGAAAAACCGTAAACAAACCAGAATACACGGCGCACTTGTGAACTGCGCCAGTACAAAAAAACACTGGCGCACCTGCCAAGTGAGCCCATACCAATCCAGCATAGAATTCTGGAGTGTTCTGTAATGATGTGTCTTCTTCTGAGTGGCTAGATGACCTGTCTTCGAGCTGGGTGGTTCTGATGACTTCTGGACTGATCTGAAGGCTCTAAATCACCCTATTCTCCATAAAAATACCCCCCAAACCTCACTTTCTCTCCACACAATTTCATTCTGCCTATACTCTGGTCTCTACCTTTATTCTAATTAAAATAAAATAATGGCGTCGCACTCTGCTGAAATCTAAGCTACAACTAGTGCATCTTCTTCCAATGTGAATAGAATTAAAAGAGAACAACTATTTTCTAATCTAATCGATAGTCAACGCCAAAGGAGAGCTATTCAGTGTCAGAATACAGATTCCAGAATACAAGAATCGTTCCCTTTTTGTGAGTACAGTTATTTTCAGATATGAACTTTAATTATGATCTTGACATGGCTATAAATTTGAATCTAAGGTTATGCAAATTCTTATCTGTCAGATCTGTTTTTCTGTGACTATTCCCTTTCTTTATTTTTCTTTTCTATAGCCATGCTACTACGAGCCTGCGCCAAATCTCATAAGAGATTAATGCACGAACGCTAAATTTTGGAGCAAATAATGAATAATACATAATTAGACATGACTGATCCATGAATGATTTGAGAAAAGGACATATGTTGTAAATTAGATCTAGATCTGTGCATACTTTGTGATTTGGAAAAAGAGGAATCATTGAATGATAACATATGACTTGAAACTTGAGGACATAATGCATATAAAAATTAAGATCTGATTTTGAAAGGATATAATTTAAAGATCTAGATTTTTGGGTATATTTTATATAATGATTCATGACTTGAAAAAGGAATATGAAACTTAGGCATAAGGACCTATATTAAAATAGGATAACTATTAATGTGAAGGCGCCTAAATATGGATTTTTGGATATTGGCATTAAAGGCTATAATTTGGCATAATTCATATCATGATTTGGGGCTTTTAGAGAGTGTTTTGTACTGTGCAAAGTTTAACGAAAATTTGGGGGCATATATTTTATTATAAATTATGACCATGATTTGAGCATGTAAGTTTAGGCTTAATTTATGATTAGGCAAGATACGTAAATAGAATTTTTAAGAAATGTTAAATCTGTTAATCTGCTGAATTGCCTAATCTGCTAAATCTGTTGAATTGCCTGTTCTGCTAATCTGCTAAATTTCCTAATCTGCTAGATCTGTTATCTGCTAAATCTATTGAATTGCTTAATATGTTGAAAGCTGAATAATTGTAATTTGGAGGCTTGATCTAAAATTGAGCAAAACATGTTAATAGAACTTTGGGTAATATGCCGTAACTTGTAAAGAAGTTAAATCTGCTAAATGGACACAATTAATCTAACATTTTCTGTAACGGAATAAAGTGGCTATGACACGAGGTTAGATTCCGTTTACGGTAGAAGCCTGCCCGGAACCAACCGGATTAACCAGCAACCGCAAACTATCAGTCTAATGTGAGAGGTCGTAGGCATAACTAAAATATGCGTAGACACTAGGTTACGTCTGGCTTGTGGCAGAAGTCTGCCCAGAACTGCCAGGCATATCCAGCGGCCACAAGCTACTGACCTAATGTTAGAGGTCTGTGCATTAATATTTAATTAATGCAAATCTGAGATAAATATGATGTCTAAAACGTGTTGGGTGGATCGGGTTAAACCAATTGGACTGATGAATTTAACAAACCCGTTTTGTAAATCTGTAGGCCCAATACAAAGTTAGACAATCTGTAAGTTTGTTAAAACTGTACATCTGATCCGTTAGTCTGAAAACTTGTTAACTTGATTGTCTGATATGTGAACTAATAAATCTAAACTCTGTATGTCTGAAACTTGTAAACAAGTTAATCTGAAATCTGTTAGTCTAGGGACACAAGGTTAGGAGGGGAAATACATCTGTTGTCAGTAACCCTTTCTGGTATCAAAAACTTTGACCCTACGCTATGTAGGGGTTCGGGCACGCTTACTGAACTAATTATAAGCGGTTCATTCTAATAATGGCGAGGGGTGTTGATGGTGCGTTCCAACTGGGTCATGTGCGTGCATGGATCCGGTCTTCTCTGAGGATGTAAGACACCATGACATCTGTAAATAGGTCTGTGCCAATTGGTTGCCACTTTAGGGAGTGATACAACCTACTGTGGGGCCGACACATGGTATTTATGTATTAGGGAGCCGATCGCTTGGGGTAGGACTTAGGGTACACTCAGTTCTGTCTGTTTCTGTTGGTACCGTCTGTTTCTGTTGGGAGGTAACACTTGTCTGTTTCTGCGTGGTACCGTCTGTTAGGGTGGTAAAGGCCCATTACTAGTGTACACCTAATTCTAACATTCTGTTTCCGTAGGGATTATTCTGTTTCCGTCTCTGATTCCATTTCCGATTGTGTTTCTGTACCTTCTATTTGTTGGGGGTGGTAAAGGCCCATTAGTTGGGTGGTAAAGGCCTATTATTAGTATTCTGTTTCCGTACCTTCTATTTGTTGGGGTGGTAAAAGCCCATTATTAGTATTTTGCTTCTGTACCTTCTGTCTATTGGGGTGGTGAAGGCCCATTACTAGCATTCTGTTTCCGTATAGATTATTCTGTTTCGATTCTATTTCAGTTTAGACATTAGGGTAACACCTAACCCCGTTATATTAGTATTAGTGCAGAGAAGTAAGATGTAAGTAAGGAACATAACTTGGTTTACATCATTCTATTTCTTCTGTTAACTTAAAGTATATCTATTATTCCTGTTGATGTAATATCTCATCCAGGTTTATTTACATGTCATGATAATATTATCTGTTTATATGCTGGAAGTCACTGGACTCGCTAGACTTTATGTCTAACCTCGTTTGTTTTCGACCCTTTTCTTTCCGTCCCCCTCCCCTCCCCCCCCCCCTAAGGTGCTCAGGGTGGAAACATAGGAGCTTGATTCTGATTCTCTCTGCTTGAAGTGCTTGGAGTATTGCTTGGCTTTGACTCTATCTTTTCATGGCAGTTTATGTTGGGGATTATGGCTTTGAAACTTTACATTTTGAAGGATTTTGTATAAGACTGATAATTGTGTACTTGAGTTTTGGTATTGTGTTTTATAAAGATGTAACCAAACATATTTATGCTTCTGCTGTAATAAAGTTATAATTTTTCAAGTACTACTTATCTGTCTTGTAATATTCTGTTTGTCTACTAAAATGCTCCATCAAAGTTAAGGCATTCCCTTTGTGAGTGACCTTAACGGAGGTGGGGTGTTACAATCACCATAGAACAGAATCAGAGTAATACGAATCAAACAGCGGAACGAATAAATATAATATATAACATAACTTTTCAATCTAACAGTATATATATAATAACATTTTCAGAGTAAAACACTTACACACAACGGAAATAACGATAGCTGTATAATCCTGAAGCCTCCTTCTTCAAGCTCCTCCAAGTATATCTATAAAATCCTGAACTACTTGACTGCCCGTACAAATTTGGGCACCCAAAAGTTTAGGGAAAACAAAACAAAATAAAACTCTAGGTCAGTCATGGGACTGGTGTGAGTAGACTCAAATCATTTGGTTTAATTTTTCAACATCCTTTTCAAAAGAAAATTTAATCGTAAGACCGATCCACACATAAACACGGACGGTTTTTTACCTTACGATAACCCAAAATAGTTTTGGAAATCAATACTTCTCTGATATTATGATAATGCCTAATCACAAGTAAATAACAATCTAGCACAATGCTTACATCTCACGTTCCACAAATATAGTATACAAGCAAACCGCGGGCGCTTATTGGAGATTGGATTCTGACTATGACATGGTATAGGACCACCTGTCGATAGTGTATCTCTAGAGGCAAATACACTGGGTTCAACAAGAACGTCTTGCAATCCGGCCCACACATGACCGACCACTCATTTCTCTTGAGTGTATCGAATGTATACCACCAACGGTTGGGAGCTACCCACCATTTCCCGAAAAGGGACAGCATCGAATAGATAAAAGAATGAAATGGATTTTCTCTAAATAGGTGATATACACCCTAATGGGAGGGACCCACCTAGCAATGATGCTTGCCCGATTTCTATCATTTCCCAGTTGATGAGGCTTGAGGTCATAACGTATCTTTTGGAACACCTACCCACCATTCACTTGGAATGTCACATCATCATACCCGCCAAATCACCAATTGATTTCCCCAAAAATGCCACGGGTATAAAGCTAAGAGAAAAGAATTCCTCTGCCACCAAACGTAAGTACATTTGAAGAGGTCAACTTACGCAATCCGTTAGATATACTTTGTCAGACATTCGTCCATTCACGTTGTCCTAGGACTGGACAAACCGAAGGAACTATTCTGTAAACAGGATAGCCCATATATTAACTCCATCTTTAATTATCTTCATCATATTTGATCGCAACGCTAACGTCCATACAGAGTGTTTTTCAGATAATGAATATGATCCCGGTCTCTCCGTATTGACGAGGGAAAATGGTCAAAAACTACGATAGTCGGTGATTTAACTATCAAAGAAAATAAGTGTACAATCAATGATCTTATTTCCAGATAGAAATTCGATCGATCAATCATCAATTAACATTTATCTCTTTTAATTTAATTTATCATTAATTTATTCATTTCCCATTTCTATATATTTGTAAATTCTTATTTTCTAAATTTAGAAGATATACTTAATTAATCATTGGAAAACAGTTCCAAATTTGTTCCCATTCCTTATTTTCTATATTAGAAAACATTTCTGATTCTTATTTGGAAAACATTTCCAAAACTCTATCATTTCATTTAAACAGATGTTTAAATAAAACATCACTAAGCCAATTCAAAGCATTACACTCATTAACTAAATTCACTTAACCAATCTTCATTATCGAACCTTACCCATCCCTTAGTTAAAAACGAAGTCAATCAAGTTGGGGTATAATTACCTCTCAGACCTTAACTGAACAACAATTCTAACCTCGGAATAGACAAAGTTCACCCTTTTAAATCCTTTAACCAACTTTCTTATGTAACTCGGATTCTATTTATGAATCTACTTCTTTATTTTAAAACATTGATTATAAATATAGTGTTATAATCCCTTCTTCTTAAATATCTAACTTCAAAATATAACTTTTATTCCTTAATTTAACTAAATAACTAAATAGACAATTTATGAAGAAATCATTAAATCTTGATTAAATCGGAAAGTGTACTTTCCCGAATTCGATATAATCGAATTTCAACGGTATAACTCTCTTTCGAATAATCTCTATTGGACAACTCCTTTCCAAATAAACTATATTCGATAACTCTTTCTTCGAATAACTATATTCGATAACTCTTTTTTTGAATAACTATATTTGATAACTCTTTCTTCGAATAACTTTATTCGTTTAACTCTCTTCGAATGTTTTACATTCGATTAACTTTCTTCAAATGATTTTCATTCGATTAATCTCCTTTATTTCTATTCGAATAAACTATTTCGAATAACTCCTTTAATTCTATTTGAATAAACTATTTCGAATAACTCCTTTGGATTAACTCATTTGGATTAACTCGGTTTGATTAACTCATCTTGACTAACTCAACTCGATTAACTCAACTTGATTAACTTACTTGATTAACTTAACTTATTTAACTCAACTTATTTAACTCCTATCGAATAATTAATATTCGATTAACTTGTATTCGAATAACTATGTATGTTTTAACTTTATTTCGAATGGATAATATCCGATTTAACTCCATTCGCTTGACTCTAGATCGCAGCGATCGCAATGGTTACACCTGATTCCCTCAGGAAACATCCGACCGCCGTAGGCTATCTGCATCCCTACGAATTACGCTAGCAGTCGTACGAAATGGCAACTCATCCTGAATAATTGTGTTTGACTAATTCTATCTAAATACCTAAATTTGATCAACTCTAATTGAATAACTAATATTCAATAAATCCTAATTCGATTAACTACGTTCAATTTACTCTATCTGGTTAACTCTTACTGGTTAATTCTATCTAATTAAATCTAACTGGTTAACTCTAATCAATTAACTCTAACTCTAATCGATTAATTATAATTGATTAACTCTAATCAGCTACTCATTTCGAATAACTAATATTCGATTATCTCTCGTTCATTTTGATTAACAACTCCTTTGATTAACTCCACGTCCATACTCAGTTTCAATTATCGATATTGAAATCGATTCTTACTTCCCTATATAAGTCTTGACTTATATATTCTATTTATCCAATGACAAACATTTCATTTCATTTATAAAATATTATTTATAAATTTATCTTCTCAATCTATCGGTTGGAATAGATTCTATTTAAAAATTTTGCTTTAATTCCATATCATGTTATACCCACGTGCAAAGCATGGGTCTAAATCTTTCAAAAATAAAATTCTCTTTTATACTATTCTATTCACTTTCAAGTATTTCTCTTTTATGATATCTTATTTATTTTCTAAATAAATATTTCTTTTTAATCTATTTGCAAATGTTTTTCAAATATTTCCCTTTTTAATTCTATTTGTAAATGGTTTACAAATATTTCCCTTCAATTCTATTTATTTGTTTAACAAATAAATATTTCTTTTTAATCTATTTATTTTCTAATTATTTTTTTATAAAATCTTTCGATTTTGTAAATATTTCTTTTTCAATATAACATTGAAAATTCCCTTTTTAGCATTCCAGTATTCCTTATGGTATTTAACGTACCATATAACAATGGTCGGTATCATTCGGACATACAAAATCAACAACAGATTTCATATCACATCATATAACACAATATATGAAAAACAGTAAAATAAATGTTGAGGAATCCAGTCACATTCCTCCGACCTGTTTCCCTGCATCCACGTATGTTAAACAATAAAATTAACATCAATTTCATACCATTATGAAATATTCTGCTAAACAAAATCAATATTTGATTTACGATTTATATCTATATTGTTATCTATATTTTCAACCAATTAACTAGCAGTTCAAACAAACAGCCAACACACAGCAAATAACCATTATTTATAAATTCAAAAAAATATTTTATAAAAATATAAAGTGAGCAGAGTTAGTTAGGTTTACTCACGTTGGATGGTTATCGTTAAATAACGATAATTGGTCATTGATTTGATTCAGGCGTTTAATTTCACCATAAATCCAAACGAGCTCCAATTCACTCCCGATCAGTTCCATTGGGTAGTCTTCGTTCATATGATTATAATGTGCCAAACCGTTCGCAAAACTGATAAGGTATGTAAAAGTTATCACCATTACTAAATGGATACATAATTGATTTCAGATAAATTTCTATTTAAATTAATACTTGGGCTTTACCAATTCTATTCGGCCCATCCACTATCCCAGACCCGCCCCACACAACCCTTCTTCCTCGTTCAAGAAGAATACCCGCTTGCCCCTTCCGATCTCAAAAAATCCGTCCTTCGCACACATCCATTACCTTACCTTTGCACCCTCAAACTCCATCTGCACACACCGAAAACAACCACCGCTACCACCGTTGAACTTCCCTTCGCAACCACTCCAGCTCCATTACCAAAAGCCCCAACTCGCCATCCTCATGAAAATCGCGACATCAGGAACCATCTGCGTTGCCCATTACCCAAGCGCGACTTCTTTTGTCTACGATTTTCCCCAATTTTCATTAGCGAGTTCCATTCGAGCCACAAAACCCAAAACAAGTACATACAACCTAAACCGAAGCTTCTAATTCGCCAAAAGCAAAACCCTAATCTCGCTGTCATTTTTCCATCGAACGGAAAACCGTCGAACCCAATAATATCTATAAAGGAATGAAGACAAGCACCCAAGGATCGCAAATATAAATCTGAAATGATTTATGGAAATTTATTTATTTTTCTAGGAATTTTTAAAGATTGCGTTTTGTTTTGTGAAGGAGAAAGAACGGCGGCCATGAGTTGTTGACCAGACAAACGATTTTTTTCTAAGTTTTTAGAAGACGTAAGGATATTTATAGAAGAGAAATAATAATTTTATATTCATTATTTTATTTATTTTTAATGAATCGTTTCTTGTATTATAGTTTAAAAATTCCCACAATCACCCATGATATCCAAAAATCATGAAAATGGACATACCACTAGAGTTCGACATTACGAAACAGGTTTCGTCGAATTCCGACTTCGTTTGCTCGCACAGCGTATTTTAAATGTAAAAATACTGATTGTTTTTCACATTAAAAATCCATATGGCCACACACTAACCCAAAAATTATGAAAATTGAAATTTAGCAATAATTTAATATTTCGGATCAAACAAAATTAGTTACGTCGAAAACGGAGGCCATTTGCAAAACTGGCTATTTTAAAGCTCGAAATAACCCATTTAAATACATATAAATATATTTAAAAATAATCAAATTAAGTATTAATAAATATATATTATCGTATATATATTCACACAGAATATCGTATTGCTCCAATTGTATTTATAACTCGATATTTCAAAATTCCCAGTTATATCGATATTCGATTTATATTAAAAACACTTTTATAATATAAATATATATATTTAAAATTTCAAAGGAATTCCATAGCGACTTTTCGAAAATTTGATTTGGACATAAATCAAAATCTACACAATGAAATCCCGATTTTTCTCTTCCATTAGAAAGATATAGTTCACCAGCTCCGAACATTTCTTGTTTCACAGAAATCCAATTAAAACGGATTCTGTATATTCAGGTTAAGTTTGAATCGCCAAATTTCGAACTGCAGCGCCATTTCGGGCTCAATTTTTAATTATATTATAATTCTACGTTCAACTGTCATTCGAATAATATATTCGTTAATATAATTCAACTCTAAACTGAATTATATATTATAAATGATCTAATTCACACAATATTGTGAATTCCCCTATTTCTGACTATTTCAGAAATTAAATATATTATTCTATTATTTATATTAATTAAATATTCCATATTATTTAATTAAACGGCCATTTAATTCTCTAAATCACAATATAAATAATTAAATTAATTAATTATTATATTGCTAAAATACGGGACATTACATTCTTCCCCCCTTAAAATAATTTCATCATCGAAATTGCTAAGGTAGAAAACAAACCCTATTGACTAGTTAAAAATTATTTGTTCACTTCTTAACTTCAGTCTCAACTGAACCAATTTAATTTCAGTTAAATATTTATTTATTCCTACTAACGAAAATTTTCTAACATTTGAAATTTTCGAAAAATTTCGCCAGCACCTCCTTTGTACTGGTCAATCGGTACAACTACAATTCGCCTCTCTGGGCCTTCTCCAACCCAAAAGAAGATCAAACAGCCAGGCGGCTTGCCAATTCGGCTCATAAATCTTATATCCAATAGAAATATAAACTTGTACCTTTTTGTCGGGCATATCCTCATATCTTTCCATCTGCTGTTAATTCAGCATATACCCATGTCATCCCAATCAAATTCCAATCTGTTTTTATCCACAAATCCAAATCATCTGCTTATACAAGTCGAATTCCATTCAAACTCCAATTCCAATCTCAATTCAAATTCTTACTCAACAATTCAACTTACTCGATATCATTATATTCTAATTCAATTCAAATTTCACATAATTGGTTTCAATTTATTTCCAATTGGTTTTCCAACTTTCACTTCAATTTTGTTTTAATTCAACAATCTTTCCCGGGGGAATTTTAAACAGTTAACCATATCGAAAATCAAACTTTCATTTCTAGGATTCAAACACTTGCTTTTCTCAAATAAATTCAAAAACAATGTCTATGGTAGTAATCTGTCACTTACAACTTGAAAATGAACATCGATGATGTCATGATCATCATCGGAATCTATTTTCCAGCGACCGAAGTGAGTTCAATACTATATCACTTTCAAAACCATTTCTAAACATTTCCACTTTGAGTATATTTCAAAATACCGTTTTCACTGCTTGTAAAACAATTTAAAATCTCCCAGGATTTTAAAATTCTCATATACTTATTCCCAATCCATTTACAGACACCTTTCCAACTCTCCAGAGTTGTAATTTCAAGTATGATTTAAATCCAGATTTGATTCATTACATAATACTTATATGATTTTTATTTGGTTATATATATATAACCATCTCAATTATAATCTTATTTGATTATAATAACAACCAACACATCCAATATACTATAATAATTCAAATATAAATATTTTCTTCATATCGAAATATACTTTGGGTAAAATTATTTCATTTACCCTTTTTCAAAACATACTGTGTCAGTTTATCGTATTCAAGCGTTTAGAAACTCCTATCGATACAGTGGATCAAATTGATCGACCAGAACTTATAAACAACTCAACCAATATAACCCACAATATAAAAATCATCTTTATAATAAAATCTACAAATAAGTTCTCTCGTATATGTAGACTCAAACTCAATCTAGGGCATTACTAACCCTATCTCTACTGAGTCACGCCACAGAGCCAAGGTAATCACTTAACCTTGAGCTCCGATACCACTGTAACGAACTGGGATTTTCGACTCCGAAAATCAACATAAAACTACCATGTTGACTATTCAAACATCGTAAATACCTGATCATTGATACAAAGAAGTTAGAGTGTGAGACAAGATAAGATAGAAAATTAGAATAGAAGAAGAAGATCACCACAGAACAGAATTAGGGTAACACGAATCTCACAGCGGAACGAATAAATATAATATATAACATAACTTTGCAATCTAACAATATATATATAATAACATTTTCAGAGTACAGCACTTACACACAATGGAAATAACAATAGCTATATAATCCTAAAGCCTCCTGCTTCAAGCTCCTCCAAGTATATCTGTAAAGACCTGAACTACTTGACTGCCCGTACAAATTTGGGCACCCAAGAGTTTAGGTAAAACAAAACAAAATAAAAGTATGGGTCAGTCATGGGATTGGTGTGAGTAAACTCAAATCATTTGGTTTAACTTTTCAAAATCCTTTTCAAAAGAAAAGGTAATCGTAAGATCGATCCACACATAAACACGGACGGTTTTTACCTTACGACAACACAAAATAGTTTTGGAAATCGATACTTCTCTGATATTATGATAATGTCTAATCAAAAGTAAATAACAATCTAGCAGAACGCTTGCATCTCACATTCAACATATATAGTATACAAGCAAAACCGCGGGCGCTTATTGGAGATTGGATTCCGACTATGACAAGGTATGGGACCACCTGCCGATAGTGTATCTCTAGAGGCAAATACACGGAGTTTAACAAGAACATCTTGCAACCAGCCCACTCATGACCGACCACTCATTTCGCTTGAGTGTACCGAATGTATACCACCAACGGTTGGGAGCTACCCACCGTTTCCCGAAAAAGGACAGCATCGAATAGATGAAAGAATGAAATGGATTTTCTCTAGATAGGTGATATACACCCTAATGGGAGCGACACACCTAGCCATGCTGCCTGCCCTATTTCTGTCATTTCCTGGTTGATGAGGCTTGAGGTCATAACGTATCTTTTGGAACACCTGACCACCATTCACTTTGAATGTCACATCGTTATACCCTCCAAATCACAAATTAATTTCCCCAAAAATACCACGGGTATAAATCTAAGAGAAACGAATTCCTCCTCCACCAAATGTAAGTACGTTTTAAGATATCAACTTACGTGATCAGTTAGATATACTTTGTCAGAAATTCGTCCATTCACGTTGTCCTGGGACTGGACAAACCGAAGGCACTATTCTGTAAACAGGATAGCCCTTGTATAACTCTGTCTTCAATTATCTTCATCATATTTGATCGCAACGCTAACATCCATACAGAGTGGTTTTTAGATAATGAATCTGATCCCGGTCTCTCCGTATTGATGATGGAAAATGGTCAAAAACTTTGATAGTCAGTTATTTAACTATCAAAGAAAATAAGTGTACAATCAACGATCTTATTTCCAGACAGAAATTCGATCGATCAATCATCAATCAACAATTATCTCTTTTAACTTAATTTTTCATTAATTTATTCATTTCCCATTTATTTATGCTTGTAAATTCTTGTTTTCTAAATTTAGAAGATATACTTATGTAATCATTGGAAAACAATTCCATATTTGTTCCCATTCCTTACTTTCTATATTAGAAAACATTTCTGATTCTTATTTGGAAAACATTTCCAAAACTCTATCATTTCATTTAAACAGATGTTTAAATAAAACATCACTAAGCCAATTCAAAGCATTACACTCATTAACTAAATTCACTCATTAACTATTTCGAATAACTCCTTTAATTCTATTCGAATAAACAAATTCGAATAACTCCTTTGGATTAACTCATTTGGATTAACTCGGTTTGATTAACTCACCTTGACTAACTCAACTCAATTAACTCAACTTGATTAACTTACTTGATTAACTCAACCTATTTAACTCAACTTATTTAACTCCTATCGAATAACTAATATTCGATTAAATTATATTCAAATAACTATGTCTATTTTAACTTTATTTTAAATGGCTAATATTCGATTTAAATCCATTCGCTAGACTCTAGATCGCAGCGATCACAATGGTTACGCCTGATTCCCTCAGGAAACATCCGACCGCCGTAAGCTATCTGCAGCCCTGTGAATTATGCTAGCAGTCGTACGAAATGGCAACTCATCCTGAATAACTATGTTTGACTAACTCTATCCCAAATAACTATATTCGATCAATTCTAATTAAATAACTAATATTCAATAAATCCTAATTCGATTAACTACGTTTAATTACTCTATCTGGTTAACTCTTACTGGTTAACTCTATCTAATTAACTCTAACTGGTTGACTTTAATCGATTAAATATAACTCTAATCGATTAATTCGAATTGATTAACTGTAATCAATTACTCTATTCGAATAACTAATATTCGATTATCTCTCGTTCATTTTGATTAACACATTTTGATTAACTCTACGTCCATATTCAGTTTCATTATCGATGTTGAAATCGATTCTTACTTCTCTATATAGGTCCCGACTTATATATTCTATTTATCAAATGATAAACATTTCATTTAATTTATAAAATATTATTTATAAATTTATCTTCTCAATCTATCGGTTGGAATAGATTCTATTTAAAATCTTTGCTTTAATTCCATATCATGTTATACCCGTGTGCGAAGCACGAGTCTAAATCTTTCAAATATAAAATTCTCTTTTATACTATTCTATTCACTTTCAACTATTTCTATTTTATGATATCTTATTTATTTTCTAAATAAATATTCCTTTTAGCTTTCTATTTAACAAATAAATATTTCTTTTTAATCTATTTTCAAATGTTTTACAAATATTTCCCTTTTTAATTCTATTTGTAAATGGTTTACAAATTTTTCCCTTCAATTCAATTTATTTGTTTAACAAATAAATATTTCTTTTTAATCTATTTATTTTCTAAATAATTTTTTTATAAAATCTTTTGATTTTATAAATATTTCTTTTTCAAATAACATTGAAAATTTCCTTTTTAGCATTCCAGTATTCCTTATGGTATTTAACGTACGATATAACAATGATCGGTATCATTCAGACATACAAAATCAACAACAAATTTCATATCACATCAAATAACACAATATATGAAAAACAATAAAATTAATGTTGAGGAATCCAGTCGGATTCCTCCGACCTATTTCCCTGCATCCACATATGTTAAACAATAAAATTAATAACAATTTCATTCCACTATGAAATATTCTGCTAAAAAGAATCAATATTTGATTTACGATTTATATCTATATTGTTATCTATATTTTCAACCAATTAGCTAGCAGTTCAACCAAACAGCCAACACACAGCAAACAACCATTATTTATAAATTCAAAAAAATATTTTATAAAAATATAAAGTGAGCAGAGTTAGTGGGAATTACTCACATTAGACGGTTATCGTTAAATAACGATAATTAGTCATTGATTTTATTCAGACGTTTAATTTCACCATAAATCCAAATGAGCTCCAATTCACTCCCGGTCAGCTCCATTGGGTAGTGTTCGTTCATATGATTTTAACGTGCCAAACCGTTCGCAAAACTGGTAAGGTATGTAGAAGTTATCACCATTACTAGATGGACACATATTTGATTTCAAATAAATTTCTATTTAAATTAATACTTGGGCTTTACCAATTCTATTCGGCCCATCCACTATCCAAGACCGCCCCCACATTCTTCCTCGTTAAAGAAGAATACCCACTTGATCCTTCCGATCTCAGAAAATTTGTCCTTCCCATACAACCATTACTGTACCTTTGCACCCTCAAACTCCAACCACACACACCGAAAACAACCACCGCTACCACCGTTGAACTTCCCTTCGCAACCACTCCAGCTCCATTACCAAAAGCCCCAACTCACCATCCTCATGAAAATCACGACATCAGGAACCATTTGCGTCCCCCATTACCAAAGCGCGACTTCTTTTGTCTACAATTTTCCCTAATTTTTGCTAGCAAGTTCCATTCAAGCCACTAAACCCAAAACAAATACTTACAACCCAAACCGAAGCTTCTAATTCTCCAAAAGCAAAAACCTAATCTCGCTGTCATTTTTCCATCAAACAGAAAACCGTCGAACCCAATAATATCTATATAGGAACGAAGACAAGCACCCAAGGATCGCAAATATACATCTGAAATGATTTATGGAAATTTATTTATTTTTCTAGGAATTTTTAAAGATTGCGTTTTGTTTTGTGAAGGAGAAAGAACGACGGCCGTGAGTTGTTGACCAAACAAATGACTTTTTTCTAGTTTTTTAGAAGATGTAAGGATATTTAAAGAAGAGAAATAATAATTTTATATTCATTATTTTATTTATTTTTAATGAATCGTTTCTGGTATTACAGTTTAAAAATTCCCATGATCACCCATGATATCTAAAAATCATGAAAATGGACATACCACTAGAGTTCGATATTACGGACCCAACGAAACTGGTTTCGTCGAATTCCGACTTCGTTTGCTCGCACATCGTATTTTAACTGTAAAAATACTGACTGTTTTTTCACATTAAAAATTTGTACGGCCACACACTGACCCCAAAAATTACGAAAATTGAAATCTTGCAATAATTTAATATTACGGATCAAACAAAATTAGTTTCATCGAAAACGGAGGTCGTTTGAAAAACTGGCTATTTTTAAAGCTCTAAATAACCCATTTAAATATATAAATATATTTAAAAATAATTAAATTAAATATTAATAAATATATATATATTATCGTATACATATTCACACAGAATATCGTATAGCTCCAATTGGATTTATAACTCAGTATTTCAAAGTTCCCAGTTATATCGATATTCGATTTGTATTAAAAACCCTTTTATAATATAAATATATATATTTAAAATTTCAAAGGAATTCCATAGCGACTTTTCGAAAATTTTATTTGGATATAAATCAAAATCTACACAATGAAATCCCAATTTTTCTCTTCCATTAGAAAGATATAGTTCACCATCTCCGAACGTTTCTTGTTTCACAGAAATCCGATTTAAAACGGATTCTGTATATTCAGTTGAAGTTTGAATCGCCAAATTTCTAACTTCAGCGCCATTTCGAGCTCGATTTTTAATTATATTATAATTCTACGTTCAACTGTCGTTCAAATAATATATTCGTTAATATAATTCAACTCCAAACTGAATTATATATTATAAATGATCCAGTTAACACAATATTGTAAATTCCACTATTTCTGACTATTTCAGATATTAAATATATTATTCTATTATTTATATTAATTAAATATTCCATATTATTTAATTAAACAACCATTTAATTCTCTAAATCACTATATAAATAAATAAATTATTATATTGCTAAAATACGGGACATTACATAACTAAATAACGAATATTTTCTAAAGAAACGGAAATGGTTATGTTGAATGGGAAACAAAAGTAAATATTTGAATTCGAATTATGTGTTTGCGTAATGACGTAAATTAAGAGTAATATTTGAAGTTTAAGTTTAATAAAACCAATTGGGTTATATAATAACTAAAATGTCGTTTGACATTGTTTTGTCCATATGAGAATTAATAATTGGAGTTATATCATCAAGCGGATAATATATCGATATTTTCCGAAGTAAAGTAAAAAAGAGAATTTTGAAGAATATAAAGTAATATTTTCCAAGATAAAGGGGATGAAAAGGTCTTATGACATTATAATGATATTAAATCGATATAATGGTTTAAAGGAATGGTTTTTATCAAAGGGTCTGAGCTGCCAATACTCTTCATGATATTATTGAGAATGATAGTTAAAAACCCGACTATCAATGAAATATCTTATTTGACCTTTTGACATGTTGTTTTCGAAGAGACCGGGATGGGAACTAGACCCAAAACCACATTTAACCAACGTTGCATTCGAAAGTAACTTGTCGAAATTAAAGATGGAGCATTGAAGACCGTAGATCTTCATGAAATAGAATAACTACTTATAATCTCTGGGTAGCTCCGAAAAAAGAGATACACTGTGGTTCTATTGTGGTTGGATTCTACAGATTGCAAGGACTTCTCGCTACGATCCATGGGTGAATTGGATGCATTAGGAGAGTACCTTTGGTTCACTCTGTTCCTGGATGACTTGTATGGATGATTGTTTGATAGAGTATTTTCAAAGGGGATCGCGTACGTTGACTTCTTCAAACATACCAAGTTGATGGCATAGAAGGGGAACTTCTATAGCTTAACAACTGGAGTATTTTTGTGGAAATCAATTAGTGATTTTTGGAGGATCTGACAATGTGGCATTCAAAGTGGATAGAGATATACTGTTCTGAAGTATAAGCGTAACCTCTAGCCTCATTAACTGGGAAATGGCACAAAATCGGGTAGGCGGCATGGTTATGTGGTTTGCACCCATTAAAAGGGTATATCATTAACTGACCTGGAGAAATCAAATGCCTTTGGTTTTCCCTTTTTATTTTTATATGTATGCTATAGGTTCGGTTGGCTGGCTCCCAAACGTAGTGATGATACATTCGGTACTCTCAAGCGAAATGAGGGGTCGGTCATGTGTAGTCGGTTTGCAAGACGTTTTTGTTGAACCCAAATGTATTCATCTCCGGGGGTACATTGTCGGAGAGGTGGTCCCATACCTTGCCAGGAAATCCATTCTCTAATAACAGCCAGCAGTTTTGATTGTATACTATTTATGTAAAGCATGAGATGAAAGCGTTCTGCTAGATTCTTATTTATTTATGGTTTGACAGACATTATTATAATATCAGAAAAGATACTGATTTCAAAAATGTTTTGGGTTATAGTAAGGTAAAAATTGTCCGTATTTATGTATGGGTTGGTCTTACTATTATATTTTTCTTTTAAAAGGATTTTTCAAAGTTAAACAAGTTGTTTGTGCTGTGAATTTATCACTGAAAGTATTCCAGACTGATCCGGGTGAATTTTGCTTTCCTTCAAATGTGCTCGGGCTAGAACGAGTATATTTCCAGGTTAGGTTCCGCTTGTAGTTCAGGAGCTGGAAGCAGGAGGCTTCACTATTAGTTATTAAAAGTTATTTTCCGCTGTGACAGATATATGTTGTACTCTAATGATTGGAATGTATATACAGTTTCTTTTGTAAAGAGTTTTGATGTATTATATTTACTTGTTCCGCTGTGAGATTCTGATGTTCTTCTTATTCTCCTATTTTAATATTTCTTTCTTTCTATTTCTCATCCACTAGTTTCTCTCTATTAAATATTCGTAATTTCGTGCAATTTGGGTTGGACATGGATTGTAATTCGTCAGCTCTAAGGGTACGGATTTGCAGACCTTTACAATAGCATTACTCCTTGTTGAGACATGATTCGACGGAGGAGTTTGGATATGAGGATCAGTACGCTTACGTGGCATAGCAATGGTAGTTGTAAGCAATTACGTGGTGTAACGATGTAGATTTCCATACGCGGTTTGGCATTGGATGGAGGTTGTATATTGGCATTGGATGGAGGTTGCATACGCTTCTGTGGCATGACAGCGGAGACCGTACGAAGAGGATACTAAGGGGAGTACTTTGAGATGTTGAGCATAACTATATATATACTATATTAGGTTTAATTTACTGGGAAGTAGACGGGTACGTCGTGAGTGCAGAGCCTTGAGTGCTATTAACCGAAATCAATTAATAATTAGGAAAATGTAACAGAACGGTATATGTGGGGTTATTTCAGAATATATAATTTGTCCTCTCACCAGAACTTTGTGTTCTGACCACTCCTCATTACATACCCACAGGTTAGATTTACAGCAGAGATTTGGTAGCCTTGGAACTCTTATTAGGCAGTCTTATTATTTCTATAAGGCTATATTTGATTATTATATTTTATCTATTCCGCTGTGAGATGTTTTATCGAGTTCTGATATATTTATTATCTCTTTCTTGCAAAATACCAGACAAACCAACTTGGGATTCGATAGATTGGGATTTTTGAGAAAAAATCGATTTTTCGCAACTTACATCATTTGTGATGTAATGGAGTTCATGCTTGTGATGCATTCAGTAAAACTTTGTTTAAACTGAATGCAATTTCACTATGGATGATTAATGATTTTCCACCTTACGGGAATCTTGATGGATGTCATGTGAAAGGAGGAAGCTTTCCCATTATGTGGTGTCAATACCCATTCCCATTAGCTGAATCATAGTCGAAAGAACGTCTACATGGATCATAGAAGATTTCTACCTACTTCAGATTCACGGAGAAAACTAAAGGCATTGTTTGATAACACCATAGAGAAAGGTAGTGCTTCTAGAATTCTTACTGGGAGAAACATTTATGCATTGTTGAAGGATTATCCAAATGATTTTGGAAAAGAAAAGGAAGAGAAAAGTAAGAAGAAAATGGAGATATCAAGCTGGAAAAAGATCAATTTTCTTTAATTTTCCTGATTGGGAGGTTAGTGTTTAATTTATTTATTTTTCATTATTTCAACCGAAGAAAAATCCAATAATGTGTTATAGTTTTGGTTTTTATAGGAACTTCCATTACCTCACAATATAGATGTGATGCAAGTTGAGAAAAACATCGGTGAAATCCTATTAGGCACGATGTCACAAGGTAATAAATCAAAATATGGAACCATCTGTTGGAAGGATGTAGAGGATTATGGAATTTGAAATAAGCTTCATTCACATCGTCGTGGGAATAAAACGTATCTTCCACCAGTACCATACATATTGTCAAAATCTAAGTGAAAAATATTTTGCAAAAGATTGTACAATTTCGAAGGACCAGATGGCTACTTTTCAAATTTGGAAAATCAGATTTCATTGTAGGATTGCAAAACTAGCGGATTGGAGTCAATGATTACCATGTATTAATACAACATTTATTGCCAGTACATCGAGAGGACTAATGACAAAGAAAGTAAGAAAAGCAATAATTCCCTTATGTTCTTTTTGCAACAAATTAAGCCAACGTGTTCTTGATAGAGAAAAGGTAGAACAAATTAATGTTGAGATTATTGAAATTTTATGTGAGCTTAAAAAAAGTTTTCCATCGTCTTTTTTTGACATAATGGTACATTTATCCATTCATCTTAGAAAAGAAGCACTAATGTGTAGACCATTTCATTTCGTTGGATCTACCCATTCGAATGATATATTAAGAAACTTAAAGACTATATTAGAAACTTTGCACGGCCAGAGGGATGTATTGCAGAATCCTATCTTATAGGAGTATCCAATGATGTTTTTCAATGAATTTTTGAAAAAATACGGAATATAAAAGAGAAAGAATCTTGAAATGAAGATTATGAAAGTAGTGTAATACTCAAGGGACGTCTAATTTGAATATCCAAGACAGTTACATTGTCAGTTAATGGTAAAGAAAGTCTCATTTAGCTGTGTTAATGAATATGGTTGTGGTGGAACCGTTTATGGAGTAAGTTTATGTTATATTGTTTTAATTATTTTGATATGTTCATAATGCTATATATAACTTATAATTCGTTGTTCAATACTAGTTTGCATTTGGAGGAATTAAAAAATTCATACCAGCACATGAAATAAATGCGACCTTACCTTGGGAAACACATGCAAAAAAATTTGTCGATTAGATTAAAAGGAAGGTTAGTTAGATTTCAAATATATTCTCATTTGACTATTAATATTACTAAAATATACATGCTAAATGAATTTTTTTTGTAGATACGTATTACCTCCATGAATCATAATGACATGTTAAGAAGGATTTCTATTGGTTCGAAGGATGATACCATGCCTTATAAAGGATGTATCATCAATGAGCGACGTTTTCATATAAAGGACGTAGGGAGAGAAACTCAAAATTATGGGATGACTTTTGATGCAAGTACTATGTGTAGAGAAAGTGCAAAAGATATATCCCAAGTGGTTGATGTGGTCACTTATTATGGAATATTGACAGATAAAATTTTATTGTATTATCATTTGTTTTATATTCCAGGTTTTAAGTTGTCGTTGGGGGTATAAAGGAAATAGAGTAAAAGTTGATGATGATGGGTTCACTCTTGTTAATTTACGTCAAGCATCGTTTTCATGAGATCCATACGTACTTGCATCTCAAGCAAGACAAGTAATATATTCAAGACAGAATGATGTTTGTAATTGGTATGTTGTAATGAAAGCACCATCAAGAAGATTTAATGATTTAGAGGATCAGATTGCATCAAGGAAGATACCCAATTTGTAGGAGATTATGAAACAACCAAAATGGATGATGAAGACGTTAGCTATATTAGTGATGATTGCAAAGGCATACTTAAGTAGATTATATGTTCTACTTGAGCATGGTTATTAATTTTTGATAATCTAAATCCCGACTATTTGGAAATTCACTTGAACTTGTATTTATTTTCTTTAGTGATCACATGAAATAGAATAGAAAATAAAAGATAAGAATGAGAAAATAATGGAGATTGCTTTATTGATTGATTTAAGAATACAATGCAAAACCCTATATTTATAGGGTTATTTATTCTCTAGAATATTCCTTATTCCCTAGCATATTCTCTAGCATATTCTTTATCCTGTAACATATTCTCTAACATATTTCTTAGCATATTCTCTAGCATCCCCCCTCAAACTCACGATGCAGCTGCTATGAGCATCGGGAGTTTGCTAACTAGAAATGAAAACAAAAACTGAATGTGACTTGGTAAAGAAACCTGCAATCTGCAAAGAAGATGGTACAAAAGGTAAGGTGATGGTGCGCTTCTCAAGATGATGTCGATTAAGGTGACAACCAATCTCAATATGTTTGGTTCGTTCATGAAATACTGAATTGCGAGCTATTTGAATTGCACTTTTATTATCACAATACATAGGAGTGGACTGGGAAAAAGATACTCCTATATCCTCAAGTAAACAATGTAACCAAACAATCTCTTTAGTAGTATATGCCATAACATGATATTCTTCTTCAGTTGAACAATGAGAAACAGTAGATTGTTTCTTACTCTTCCAAGATATAAGCGAATCTCCTAAAAATATACAATAACCAGCAAGTGATTTACGATCAGTTAGATTACAGCCATAATTAGCATCAGAATATGCACACAACTCCAAGGAGGAAGTAGAAGAAAGTATCCGACTATGGAAAATAGTACCTCTAAGATATCTCAATATGTGAAGAACAACGGCCCAGTGAACTGTGGTGGGACAAGCTACAAACTAACCAACAATATGAACATCATATGAAATATCTGGACGCGTGACAGTAAGATACACAAAGCTTCCAACAATAGTACAATACAAAGTAGGATATGATAAAGGACTTCCATCAGATTTAGAAAACTTCGCATTAATCTCAATGGAGGTATCAACAATTTTATTATCTGTGAGTCTAGCTCGATCAAGAATATCTGTGATTATTTTGATTGAGAAAGAAAATATCGTTTGGGTGAATGCGCTACCTCAATACCCAAGAAATATCTTAATGAACCCAAATCTTTTATTTCAAATCGTCTAGCTAACTCTGTCTTTAACACAGAAATTCCTTATACATCATCACTAGTAATAATCATATCGTCAACATATAATGATAAGATTATACGTAAAGTATTAGTGCATTTGACAAAGAGAGCAGGGTCATGATGATTAGAGATAAATCTAAGAGAAGATATGAAAACTGAAATTTTCTCAAACCAAGCTTGAGGAGCTTGTTTTAGACCACACAATGCTTTCCTTAGTCTACAAACATATCCAATTATGTGGAATGCCAGGAGGAGATTCCATATAAACTTCTTCTTGAAGATCTCCATTCAAAAAAGAATTCTTAACATCAATTTGAGAGATAGACCATTGACAAACTGAAGCTACAATAATTAAAATGCGAACAGTTTTCATCTTAGCAATAGGAGCAAATGTTTCTTCATAATCTACGCCATACTTTTCAGAATACCCTTTTGCAACCAATCTAGCTTTGTACCTCTCAATAGATCCATCGGAATTATTTTTAACCTTATATACCCAATGACAACCAACAACCCTCTTACCAGAAGGTAGAGGAACCAAATCCCAAGTATTTGTCTTGCAAAGCGGAAAGTTCCTCATCCATTGCCTCTTGCCAATGAGGATCAAGAATTGCCTCTTTACATGAAGAAGGTTCAGAAAAACTATGGATCAAGGAAAAAAAGAGGTAAAAGATGAAGAATAACAAGAATATGAAAAATCTAGTAATTTTGTGGACTTACAATTGCATGTGGAATGACGTAAATGTGGTGGAGGTGGTGGTGGTGATGATGGTGGTGGTGATGGAAGATCTACAATTTTAGAAATTGCTTGAGGAGGCATAAGAGAAGAGGGAGCTTCATTGTTATCATTTTCTGAAAGCATGTCATTATCTGCAATACTGCTAGCATAAATATCGTTTGAAAACGGATCGATATAAAGAAGATCAGATCTAGTTATGTCATGAGTCTTAGTTGTAACAGAGAAGAAAGGGATCTGTTCAAGAAACACAACATGACAAGATACATAGAGTTTATTTGTAGTTGGATCAAAACATCTATATCCTTTTTGTCCAGCACCATATCCTAAAAAGACAAAAATAATTGAACGAGATGACAATTTATTCCGTTTGATATGAGGACGAAGAAAAAAGCAAATACATCCAAAAACTTGGAAGAATGAATAATCAGGAGCAAAACCATACAGTTTTTCAAAAGGAGAAACACTAAAAATATGAGAAGATGAATTGTATTAATTACAGTCACGGCTGTAAGAACAGCCTCTCCCTAAAAGTCATTAGAAACAGAAGAAGATAATAACATAAATCTAGCAGTTTCAAGAACATGTCTATGTTTTCTTTCTACAACACCATTTTATTGAGGAGTGTTTGTGCATGAAGTTTGGTAAATAGTTCCATCTAAGGTAATAATTCTCAAAATTTCTTAGATGTGTATTCCCCACCTAAATCATGGTAGTTGAGTGTTGAGTTTTGACAAGAGCTCAAAAAGCAGTATAAGTTTCAAAAAAAATCCGAACGATGTTTCATTAAATATATCAAACAATAACATGTATGATCATCAATAAAAGAAACATAATACAAGACCCTCCTTTTGTGGAAATAAGGATGGACCCCATACATTAGAATGAACTAAATCAAAAGAAGCATAAGAAACAGAAGTACTTTTATTGAAAGGTAATGCAAAAAACTTAGCAAGTTTGCAACTGCTTTAATCAGAAATATCACGAATTTTCAAATTTCCTAATACCCCTGTGGATGCTAAAAATCTCAAACGAGACGAAGAAACATGACCAAGACATGAATGCTATAAATAAAAACTAGAAGAAGAAGGACCTAAACGAAAAGAAGATAAATCAACACTAGTAGAAACATATGCTTTCAACTCATTCAGAACAAAAAGGCCCCCTTTTCTATGGCCTATCCCATTCAGCTTCTGTGACTGCAAATCCAGCACAAAACATGAAGAAGATGTGAAAGTGACTATATTACCAGTATCACATAATTGACCAACATATGCAAGATTTAATGAGAGATTTGGAACATGGTAAACATTTGGAAGTGACAATTTAGAATTTATTACAGATCCAATACCTTCTGAAGTCATAGGAGTTTCATCAACATTTATAACATTAATAGAAGATAAAGGGGTCAAAGAAACAAAAGATGAAGAATCTGGTGTCATATGATGTAAAGCACTAGAATCTAAGATCCATAAAGTAGATGACATACATAAAGATTTTTGAGGCAACTGACCTATAGAGGAAGTGGCAGACATGGCTTCAGTTTTTAAGGCGAGAAACTTCTGAAATTGCTCAGCCAAATTATTGGGATATGATGTTAATCTGCTGCAGTATTAGGTTGCAGTCGATTAAAAGATGGAACCCCGAGGGAAAACTGTCTTAGTCAATTTTTTTTCAAAGAAGGACACTTATTTACCCAGTGATCTTTCTCTTTACAAAACTTATATGTATCAGGTGGAGTATAACCCATAGAAGGTTTCTTGAATGGTGGACCTCATTGTACAAGATAGCCGCTAGCATAGAAGGGACAGCTTTTTCGGAACACGTCTTAAAACGTATTTCTTCAGCCAACAATTCACTAATAACAAAATCAACTGATGGAAGCGGAGAACGATGCAATATTGAACCTCGATACCCTTTAAAATCCGTGTGTAGAGCCATCAAAAAATGGACCAAGCGTTGTTCCTCTTCGAAAGTAACATATGCTTTAGATGCTTTCAATTCGTCAGGTTCTGTAAATGCCAATTCATCCCATATTTTCATCAAAGCAGAGTAGAATTCATGTTTGCTCATACTATTCTGTTGAAGAGCATTAATGTCATTTTCTAACTGATATTGTTTTGCAAAATTTGATTGGGCGAATAACCTTTTTAAATGTTCCTAAACCGATTTTGATGTCTCATACTTTGCTAATTGCATACCTATTGAATGTTCAACAGAATTATTGATCCATGTAATGATCTTTGCATTGTTTGCTTCCCAAGCATCCATAGCAATTGTGTAGTCATCATCATCTTCTTCAGGCATATTACAAATCCCTTCAACATGTCCCCACAACTTCTTTTCTTTAAAAAAATTCCGTGACATAACCCCAATACGAATAACTTCTTCCATCCAATCGCACACCTATAGCTTGAAGCAAATCTTGTCTTTCGCTTGCCATAATTAGATTCAAGAATTATCATTTTTTTTTAATTTTTTTTAACCACTAGCAAATAACAGATCTTAAAACTAACAAAGAAGAAACGGTAAAATGCAGTAAAAATGGCCAAAAAAATGATAACTTTATCAGAACGCAAATAACAGATCTGCGATAGCAACCCGTTTTGATACTATGATAACTTTATTCATTACATGAAATAGAATAGAAAATAAAAGATAAGAAGAAAAAAATAATGGAGATTGCCTTATTAGTTGATTTAAGAATGCAATTCTAAACCCTATATTTATAGGGTTATTTATTCTCTAGAATATTCCCTATTCTCTAGCATATTCTTTATTCTGTAGCATATTCTCTAACAGTTCATTTGTTGGTTGTTCCTTAATATTATCATTTGTTGGTTGTTCCTTTTTATTAAATTGTATTGGTCATGTATTGAATGCTAGTTAATGTTATCATTAGTTGGTTGTTCCTTAATATTGTCATTACTCTACAATTATTGATTTCTAGTATTGAATGGAGCTTTGACTAGTTAATATTGAATGCTAGTTCTGATTTCCGAATTTTGTTTCAGTCCTGTTTTCATATTTTATAACTGTCTTACTTAGAAATTATGAATATTTAATGTATCAATAAATTTTATACCGTATTTTATTTCATTCGCAAAAATATATATGCACGTAAGCTTTATATGAACTCATAACCAAAAAAAGGCTGAAGAGGAGTCCTATTAGTATAATTCAAAGCTGAAGTATAATTTAAAGTAAAAACGTAAGGTTCCAGCCGGTGCTCGAAGCAAAGTACGAGAAGTCAATGCTAATAAGCAAGCCATTGTTTGCAATGAAGACGAAGAACAAGCACCACATGTTATCTCCTCTGACCCAAATGAAGAAGGACTCCGCTTAGAAATTGAAATCCCTCCTGAAAAAAATGACGATGCTGAGGTGGAAATTGGAAGAGCGAGTGAAATTGAAACCAGAAGAACATCTCGAAAATGAGGTGGTAGAGGCCCAACAAAAGCAAAAGGATTACCGTTAAGCAGCTGTGATCGAACTGAAGTTGAGTTCAATGATATAGGTATACCAATAGGGCAAGGGTCGGGATATTTATCCTCTTTTCTTGGATCGCTTGTATGGGAGAAGATTTCATACACACGTGATGATTGAAGGAATCTAAGTGATGAGTTAAAAGTTGTTCTGTGGCAATCTCTTCAGGTATGAGTTAAAAATTATTTTATGCTATACAAATTCTATACACATTGAAAGTGCTTTAAATATTTAATCTGGTCAACTGCTTAGTTTAAAACTGTGCTTCAATCTCTTACCTACTATTTCTATTGATAATTTAATTTCACTATTTTGGTTAAATTATTTTCATTAAATAACAAAATCTCTTGTAAATGATTTTCTAAAGTAGAAACTGTGATTGATTAATTGTATTTCTCTATCTAGCATACTAGCATTTGTTGTTGACTATCGTAAAGTTTCTTTTAATTATTACTTATTACTTGTTTGATAATTTAGTGGTGATAGGTTGAAAGTTTCTTTTAAGGGCATTGTTATTGACACTCCAAATATTGGTAAGGGAAGGTCATATTTTAAAAACACTCCAACCATAAAAATAATGTTACTGGGGGTCACATACTTAATTTTTTGCATTTCCTTTTTACCCTCGTAATAACATCTGGTACTAACATCAGTTACAATCCCAAATCCCAATCAATTTCAAATGCAAAGAAGCCAAATCCCTAAATTATTTGCAAACAAAAAAGAGATCGTAATAAATGAGGTGTATCGACAAATTTGACGGTGGGATACTATATAAAAAAAACTGCTCGATATAAGTATATCGATTTCCTATGAGTGATATATTTTCATCTGATCTGATGCATATCAACAAATGAGATTATTGATAATTTGGTATAAAAATATAATTTAGTTTAACTAATATACCGTATAAATTTTTTTGATTAACAACTAAAAAAGAGATTATTGTAAAAAAAGGGTAGTTTGGTAAAAATAAACTTTATCTGTTATGGGGTGCTCTCTGCATTGGTACTCCCCTTAACAAATTTTAAAATAAAATAAAAGTGAATGCCCCTTAACAATACTTGGAGTGTCAATAACATTCCCCTTCTTTTAATTATTAAATTAACAAGTTTGATTTTTCAGTTATAATTACATTAGAATATGGACATAAAACTTCAAAAAACAATTATAGGAAAAAGTAAGATAAAAATCACTTTCTCTTATCGCGAGGTGATACATAGGGTTAAGAAATGAGTATAGTTTTTCAATCGATTAGACGGGTTCTACACTATCAATCATAAACGTTTTATAAACCAGATTAAATGGGTCAATTTGCACATACTTTCCTACAATCATCGATTTCTTATGACAAGAAAATTAAAAGCTTTAGGAAACATACAAACAGAAAAAAACAACGTTTTGGTTTATATGATTGCAAAACATTGCAAGGTCTATTGTACCAGGGGACCAAGTGTGGCGTGCAACACTCAGATTTTACGGATTAAATATCTGAACACTATTTTTTATTTGAATATGATATAATAAACACTAAATGGACATTCAACTATGATATTGAGTGATCAAAAATTACTTCAAACTATTTATGTGTTAAATATCTTAACACTGTTTTTTATATGAAATGGATATAATAAATACTATTGGAAACACAGTCGGGCATATTCATATATTCATATTTATTTTGGAATATTTACACCGAGGAAGCAAAAGGAGGTTCAAAGGCGGCATTACAATGGCCTATGTAGTACACTATGAATTTTTCTACTTTTCAAGAACTAGTCTAATCCAACTTATTTTATTTTCATTAGAATTCGGCCTTTGTACTTATATATTATTTTCATAGCCTCCATCAAAGAGAGTTTATTATTTTGAAAAATGTTAACTAACATTTAGGGATTACAAGGTATTGTTTTCAAAAATACAATGCGAAAAGTGAACGCTTGTAGGATTTACATATCTGTTTTTATTATTTATACATCTGTTTGCAATTTTCTACAATGTATATTGCTACATCACGTTATTACAATTATGGCTGGAAAAATTTGTTTGATGCATACATATGGCTGTGTTTGATTTTAATATCATGATTTCATGTATTCTTACAAATTAGATTTAAATTAGGAGAGGATTGGCCAAAAAAAGTCGTATTTCAACAAATGGGAGTAATTTGGAGATCCACAAAAAGAAATTTTGTTCAAAAATTAAATAACGTGGAGAACGAAGAGGAAAGAGTTAAACTGAAACCTATCGACATCAAAAGTATGAACGAATGGAGAAGGTTTGTGAAGGCGAATACAAGTGGGGAGTTTAAGGTGACATTACATAACATTGTTTGTTTTAGTCATCCCCTCAAAAACTAATGAAATTTTGAGTTGAAATAACAATGAAATGTGATCTCTACATGTGTATTCATTTTTAACCTTTGTTTGGACATTGGATCATAAGGAAATGTTTCACTATGTTCCATTCTCAAAAAATATTCTGTGCTTATTAAGTTTGGTATTGTGTCCAGTTGGATATTAAAACCATAACGTGCGAATATGATTCTGAATTATTTTTGTCATGATAAAATTCTTATATTTTTGCATTCCACTTTACATAGTGGATGATTCATGATTGAATGCTTTGTGTAGTTCATTTCATTGATTGATAAAAAGCTTGTTAGAGATCAAAACATTCATGGGAATGTATGTAACATTAAGTGAAAAAAATTATTCTCTAGCAAAAATATTCTTTTAGATGTATTTCTAGAATATTGATTAAAAATCTTTTTATTATTTTAGAGAAAAATCAATTTATCCTTTATGTCAAAAATGTAACCTTTTTATCATTGGTTATACACATGGATTTATATTTATATGTAAATTAATCCCCACATTTTGTGAGATAATTCGTACAGAAAACATGTGAAAGAACATTTTTCACTAATGAATAAGGAAACATCATATATTTGAATAATTATGTTTTATTTGTATCTTTCTTATTTGCCAGTAGACTCTAATGATAGTCTAATGTTCATATTAAATGCAGTCACAATTTTCTGATAAGTAGATGTACATTGTTGTTCTTAATTGTACTACCTATTCGTTCATGAGTATTGGCTCACTAATCTAGGACATAATTACAACTGTTATTAAATGGTTTTCTCCAACGGTATGATACACAACTTCTGAGCTCCTAGTTATTTGAGTACGTCATCTTTTTATGCTTCTAGATGTTAAATTCTAACATCTTTATATATTTCCAGAAACGAAGTGAGAAATATTTGGCCCTTAGGGATAAACAATTTCCACATACATCTGATCGTAAGGGAATGGCTAGATTAACCGATGACATGGTTAGTTAATCACGTATAGCATTATTTAATATTATCTTATACCTGAATTCAGTTTATTTATTTAATGTTATCCTAAATTTAGAAGAAAAAAAGTCAAGATCCATCATCCATAACTATAGCTGATGTTTTGGATTAATTCTACATTAAAAAATGGTGAACCATTGACCATGGAAGCTGCAAATACTATTGTAAGATTTTTCTTATTTTATTAGTATATAAAAAATTGTCCAAAACTATGATAATATTACATTGTACATTATTTATGTACGTAGAGTTTAAAAAATTTGGTAACCTACCATAGTCCATCTCGTCACAGAATGTCAATGGAGATGCTCTTATACATGTATTGGGACAAGATAAACTAGGAAGGTTAAGGACATTGGGAAGGGGTTACACTTCAACCAAGCTAGTTGTGCCCCAGACCAAAGATAAACTAGTATCTTGTTGTTGAGAGGAAATCTCAAAATTAAAAAGTATGATACAAATTCTGGTGGACCAGAAGGTAAACTTTTAAAAGTAACAAATTTATCCTCTCTCACAAGCTTATCTTTTATTTCCACATTTTATTTAATTTGTATGTTTTCTGCCATTCAAACTCGTTGGACTGATTCTAGAGTCATTTTAAGTATTGTGTGCATCCACTTGAGTACTCCTAAGATTGAAATATCCTAATATGTGCGCTTTGCTATAGGGTAAAGAGGGTCCGAAAAGGAGCACACCTGAATTAGTAAAATAATAATTATATTACTCAGGAAATTAGATTTTAGTTTTTGATCCAGTAATTGCTATAATATTCGATTGAATAATTATAGAGCAATGATGATGTGTGTTCGATGTCGAATTGGGACGGAACCTCTGAAGTTGTTGCCAATCGGTGGGTGTTGTCCATGGACCCAAATGACATTGTCAATGACATTCTTCTTGGACTAAATGTTGTGAGCATTATTATAGATTTCGTGGAAAAACCATATACTTATTTATAGAGGCCTACACCTGAAATGGTAGTATAGCATATGCTGAGAATAAGGTAGTAGCTTGTCCATCAACTTAAAACAAGATGGTGTTGAAAGTATACTTGAATGAAGCCAGTACGGCAAATTTTACATTTCTCATAATAAACTCTTGAATTGCCCTTCTCATTTGGAACATACTAAAGTTTTAGTTTTCATTTTAAGATATAAGTACCCAAAGTTAATCCATTTGATGTCTAATATGCTACATAACAACGAATACAAAAAAATAATTTTTAGATATAAGTGCCCCAAATGGATTAAATTTAGGTCTGCTCGAGGAAATATAAAATATAAAGTATTTAACATGTCCCTTAAAAGTAAATATATTATATTTCTATGTATGTGTACTTTTCATAGTTAAACTACTAAAATAGAATAAAAATGGCATGGTTGTTTTCAGATGTCAAAAGAAGATATATAAAAATGCATGCCTGGTACAGTTTCAAACCGTGACCAAACATGATGCTAACGGGGTGCTGAATCTCTCGATAGTCGTTGTGACTTCGTACTTTAAAAAGCATTGTTATGCATGATCGAGTACTTCAAATTTCAAAACAGCGACAGTCAAATCAATGTTTTTATATTTGCAATTCAAGCTTATGATATAAAACATATAGTTTACTATACCTGTACGGCTGCACATTTTCGTATTTGCGAGTACACCACCTTGTAATCCATATTTATTTGTTAGAATCCAAAATAAAATTTAAAATTATTCGTTGTTTTGGCCATCGCTCTCTTATTCGTTGTTTTGCACATTTTCGTATTTGCAAGCACACTCCCTTGTAACATATAACGACTGTTCAGCATAAACCCAAAATTTTTAAACTCATATTTCACCACAAATGATTGGCTAAAGTAATGTGTCCCCACATATGTACATATGATGTATTAATAGAAGATTTAGGGATGGTTGTTTTTAGATAGCATACCAAACTCTTGAGTTACACTTCTCATTTTTAGAGCAACATCGGCGTCCAAGACAACAAATGCAGGATTTGTAGTTGAAATAAGGGTGAAGGGGTACCTGTCGAAGGAAGCATTCATGCCAGAGATCCACAATATATTGTTAATGGTATTCTTCTCGGTTCGTCTGCCATTGCGATTTAGGTGGATAACGTAATAAATAAAGATGCTTATTTGTGGCGACCCACACCTAATATATCAAGCATATGCAGTTAGTGGGAAAGTAGCATGGCCAAAATTAAAAGTTGAAGTTGATAAAGAAAATCTAAATGAGAGTGTAAATTTGTGACTTCTCCCTTGAGATCCACACCCATGGTCATGAAGAAATCACAACATGTAAGTATTAATTTTCAAAATTGAAGAAATGACCTGTGTATGAATGCTTACCTATTATGTGTATGTATATATTCTGCATAATAATCTCTTTTTTCCAGCCAATTACAAACTTGACCAAAGATAGCAAACACAAGTTGATCGATGTGGGTGGAACAAACGAAGTAGTGGATGAAGGAATTATTACATCAATTTATTCTATAACGATGGTCCACTGTCGTCCATTGGGACGTGATGTTGTAAAAGTTTGGATTGAAATTGTGAGAGTTCCAAATGCAGAGCTTTGGAGACCAACATCGGATTTGATGTGCATAAAAGATGTCTTTGGCATTGCCGTAGCTTGTCCAATAGGAAAAACCATTATAGAAACAAAATGAAAGGTATATTAATATATTTTTTAATGTATATTAGATGTTAATTTTATGCATCGCCTCTGCAGTCTGCAAAATATATTTATAATGTACTTACTTATTATTTGATGATCACATTATGCTAGCAGCTAAAGTGTATATAGATTCGGTTTTTATCATTATAAATACATATTACCTTTTTGCACACATGACCTGAGGCTTTGATTCTATTACCTTTTTGCATTCAGATGAAAGTTGTAGCTCTGCTGTTGCATGGTGGATATTGAAGTGGTCGGTTTACAATTTGTTGATGTTGCATTGAGCTCAATTTCTAACTGTATAAAATAATAACAAGATTGATACCATTACTTCACCTTACAAATATTTCTTAATATTAATTGATAGACCAAAATTGAGTTTAAGCTTGCAGTCACTATTAACTGTCATTATTTTCTCGGTCTTGATTATAACTTGAGTCTCATTGTTGATTGTTATTTTTTACAGGTAGATAAACATTTCTGAAGAAGTCGGTAGTAGCACCACAAGTTTATGGTATTTGTTATGTAGTTCGGTTGTTTATTGTGCTTGCTTATTTCGGCTGTTTATGGTACTTTAGCTGCAGTACTATTATTACATTGTTTATTATAGTTCGATTGTGTAAATGTATGGAAAACATATTATATTGATATTGCAAACGTATGGCAAACACTTTATCTTGGTACTATTGTTCGGTTGTGAAATAGTTGTGTCTATATATTTCATGGTTTTTTGAATGTGTACGTGCATGTGTATTTTTTGATTGTTTATCGTGTTATGTTTAAATGTGTACGTGTTTATGTATTACGTTATTATATTATTTTTTAACAAATTGAATTGGAGGTGAAATCCGAGGTAGAGCTATATCATGAAATAAAATCAGAACAAACGGTGATGGAAAAAAGCGCTACAATTTTTTATTTTTATTTTTTTGCAACGTTTAAACTTTTCTACAAAACCAGTAATTATAGTAACCCATACCTCTTCGGTGGCGTTTTAGAAACGCTGCAAAAAAATAACGTTAAAAAAACGCAAAAAAAAATAACACGGTAAATGAGCACCTTTTCAATAGCGTTTTAGAAACGCTGCAAAAAATAACTTTCGTATCGTTTAAAATATGTTGCAAAAATATATATTTATGTGGCATTGAATTAAATACAACTAAAATTCATGGGTTTTTAGTTGTATGTTTTCTCGCGACGTTTATCTAAAGGCTACCATTAGTTTTGGTGGCCTTTTTTATGAGCCACCAAAAATGAATTTTCTTGTAGTGTAATAAGGTGAGTATGCATGGACATCCCAAGTTCAGGTCAAAGCAGCCTGGCATGTAACTAAGGCGTACGTAAAATATGCCCCAACTATTAAATTTGCAAAGTGGTGTCCAAAGCCACAACAAGCAGACCAAAGTAGGTGAGATGCGACTGATGGCAAGATTTTAACTTGTATATATATACAACCCAATTTCCAGTTCCCAAACCTCAAACAACAAGAGACAGCTGCACGCATAAATAAAATAGCAAGTGACAGCGGGTAATCGATTCAAACAGGCCTTAAAAATAACACGGCAAAAAACAAGATGCGGCTGTAAACAACAAGGATAAAATTCAAACTAGCTAATTTATTTTAGTTCCTATTGAAGTTAAAAATACTTGAAACTAACTAATTGTAAGGTAAAACTTACCTTAGATAGCAAAAAAAACTTGTTGTTGATAGCCTATGTTCTTGTTATGCCCCTTAATTACTGAAAATTTGGCATTTGATGCCATGCCCATGCTTCATATCCATAAAGTTCGATACTTTCATTTGTGTTTTCTAATTGTACATATGAATACACATATGCTCTCTATACACTGCATAAAACTCTCTTTCTCTCTCTGTGTGTGTATACATGCACACACACACACACACACATATATATATATATGTAAGTATATATATATATATATGTGTGTGTGTGTGTGTGTGTGTGTGTGTATGTAGTGCATATGTGATAACCACGAATGTATATACATGAATTTTAATGTACGATACATGTGTCTTGGCACAATATATATATATATATACACACACACACACACACACGAATGTATACACACGTGTAGGTTTTCGAGATCGCTGGTTACGGTCTCTTTGGGTCAGGGATAGCTTCCTAGTTCGTGGAGCTCAAGGATGGATTGGGGGATTCTCGTCTTTTGCGGTGGTCTTGTTGACGTGGCGGATTGCTTTGCTTGCCGTCGTTTCTCGTTATCGAAGGATCAGATAGTTGATCGGCCTTGTCGAGCTTTCATGAACTGCTTCAGTTCAGTAGTGATTCTTCTATATTCGAGTTGTTTTGTCTTTATTGTATTTCTGGAGTGACTATTGTAGTGTGTAGGAGTAGGATTACTTCATTTTCGGGTGGTGGCCTTGCTGGAACTCCATTTTGGAGTAAGATGGGCGGTGGTTTGTCCGGAGCTCATCTACCTGTCTCTCTACACATACAAATACTCATTCCATATATAGTCTATCTTTGTTGGTTACCTGCCAGGCTTGTTGGTAGTTTTTCAGACATTTTGTTCCTCTATATATATATATATGTATTAATATATATATATATATATATATATATATATATATATATATCCTTATACCGTTGCCTTGCGTTAATCTTGGTTGCTTCATTTTCCCTTTTAACTAGAAGAAGGTTGAGCAGAATACGAAAGACCCTGAATGAAACCTGAACTGGGTTGACATGTCAGTTATACTTGGCAACTAACTTAATATATACACTCTAGTCCCGCCCTGATTATAATATGGACATGTGTTGCCTTGGTGTTTTGACCGTACTACGTACGTGGCATATAACATATGCCTTGAATATTTAGTAATCACATATAGTTTGGATTTACTATTATATTGTAGTATTTTATTGAAGTTGATTTACTAGAATAAAGTTAATCCAGACTCGAGTGTTTTTGTATTTTGCCTGAAACGTTCGGGTCAGACCGAGTGTTGCATATTTAAAGATTTCAGCTATAAAAGTTAGGGAGTGGTAAAGACGCGCACGCTCTAGATCGTAAAGTCGGAAAATTTATTTTCTTTTAAAATTTATGTACTTAATCTTCTGTTGTATAAATTTGTTGTATAAACTTTGATTATATATAAATTTATTCCGCTGCAAGAAATTGTCGTTTTTTGTTTTGTGATTCTCTGTTGATTCTATTAAACCTTGTAAGCTATAACAATCCGTATTTTTGAATAGTTCGAGTTGGTTTAATTACCGACTTGAAGAAGTCAAAAAGGCAGGTTGTTACAATTCTGCTTTAATTTTAGCCAAATCATGGCATAATGTCCATCGAATGAGTATATTAGGTCTAGTGGAAGAAGTGAAACATTATTCAAAAGAGGGTACATCTCCTCAATTTTACGAGGTTAGTATCACAGTTAACTCATGTGAATTTGAAGTCAAAGTTTTTTGGAAAAGCATTTTGGTTAATAATAATATCAATAACTGAATCAAAGATTTTGTACTAGGGTTATATAGTTGAATGTAGACGATATTAGAATTTTGACCATTACTGAATTCCGTAAGTCCAAAGTAATATTTAGATGAAGAGAATTGGTATATAAAAATGTCACACATGGGTAACTCTTATTAAACTAAAATGGGATTTTACCAAATACAAGTTAGCAATAAATTTGGCCACAATGTCACACCACCTGCTAAGTAAGGTGTAAATGTTAAAATTCAAATAGTCCGACATTAATTGTCGATACAGCCAAAATAATGAGTTCTCCAAAAACCAAATGATTTAATTACTTTATAATTTTTATAAGTTAATTAATATTCTTAAAATATAAAATATAAAATTTGAATATGATTTGAAAATAAATAATGTCATGTATATTTACAATACTTAAAAAATACATTAATTGATTTATGATATCAATAAGCGATTAATTAGATTTAATTCCAAAATGTTTTGGATTAGGCTTAAATACGTTCAAAGCTAGGATAAGTGGTAGCTAAAACGTAGGTAAATGGCTTGGGGATGTATGGTTGAGATTAAGTGAGAATGGGTAAACCCGACCTACCTATTTTTTTCTTATGCAACAATAAATAAGAATCTCAAAACTAAGTCTTCTGTTAAAACTGTTGTGATTAATCCGATTCAAGACCACTCGAATTCGATATCTAAACCACAATGCGCTAGCGGAAGACTAGATCGTTGTTAGACTTGCAAAAACAACCAAAGCAATAACTCTAGTCACAAAACCAATATCAATCAATCACGAACAATCCAAATCTCAATCACAAGCAAGAAACTAATAACAAAGTAGCAAAAATAAGTCACACAAGAATTTATAGTGGTTCCACTAACATCTTGTTAGTGTACATCCACTTTGGAGAGAGTATTTTATTACCACGATGAAAGGAATACAAGAGATTGATCCAATAATCACTATATTTCAATATAGAAAAAGTTTGAGGAGAAAAGAATTGAAGAATTGAAATTAGACTATAAACCCTAATTTTCCCTTGAGAATAAACCCTTGATCCCCAAATCAATTCTTCAAGCTCCTCCCACTAACACCTCAGAAAATAGCTTATATAGGGATAGGCCAATTACCCAAATTGCCCCTGTATCTTCACAAATCAACTTACAAGGTTTTCAGCCCGAAATAGCCCAATTCAATATTCAGACGTCTATCGTGGGAGGTGACAGACGTCTGTCCCTCCCAGGGAATTATTTGGGCTCTAGCTCTCAGCTCAGACGTCTGTTGCATCCATGAAAAACGTCTATCCCCCTCTCAGACGTCTGTCGTGGGGATGACAGACGTCTATGGAAACTTTCGGGAAAATCCCCCTGTAGTGACAGACGTTTGTCGTCCCATACGACAGACGTCTGTCGCACCTGCACACAGAAAATCTGCACCTTACAGCATATAACTTCCACGTGCGAACTCTGATTTGCGAACGATTTTCTCCTATGCAAAGCTATCTTAGACCACTTCAATCTACCATATATTATCGCATAGTACAACACTCCACCTCGATACTATAACCATCTCAACTCCAAACTCCAAGGAACCTAAGCATTTCCTTCTACCTTCGACCAAGCAAACTTTAATGTTTCCCCAATGAGCTCCGGCATGGCCACCGCCCTTTGCACTACACCAACGAGTTCAGGCAAAGCCCCCACCCATCAATGTAGTGTTGAAAACATTCAAACCACAAATCGTCTCACCAAAAGACAATGTAATCGGGAGTGTAACGAGTACTTACCATGAAGATAGATTTTCAATCTCTCACCGCTTTTCCTTTCCATCAACAAACAAAATCACTCTCTCCACCTCGTGCCACCCCGTGACACCTAGCAATTCAACAAACGAATTAAGTTCGAGCAATGCTCAAACTTCCCATAAGGCAATGCCTTCGTAAACATATCCACCGCATTATCCTTTGCGTGCACTTTCCGAAGGTATACTAGCATACCCTCATCCATGGCTACAAGAAATGACTCCCTCACCTCAATATGCTTGGTCCGTGAGCTAAACGCCAAATTCTCCGCCAAATGGATAGCACTTTGGCTATCACATCGAACATCAACACTTTCATGTTCGAAACCCAAGTCACACAACAATCGCTTCAAGTAGAGTGCCTCCTTGGCCTCTTCCACGACGGCAATCAACACCGCCTCCGTAGTAGATAAAGTAACTATGGTTTGCAATCGCGATCTCCAATTAATGGTTGTCCCGCCATGTGTGAAGACATACCCGGAAGTTGATTTCCTCCGATCCCTATCACCGGCGTAGTCCGAGTCACAATAACCAACCAACTTGCAACTCCTATCATCACTACCGCCAAAGACAAGTCCATGAGATGTTGTGCCTTTCCAGTATCTCATAATAGCCTTCACTGCTTCCCAATGCGATTTCCCCGGATTAGCCATATACCGACTAACCACCTCGACGGCATTTGCAATATCGGGCCTTGTACACACCATTGCGTACATCAAACTACCAACTGCACTTGCATATGGCACCTTTGCCATATAAGCCTTGTCTTTATCCCTGATAGGTGATCCCTTCTCTGAAAGCTTAATATGCAAAGGTAAAGGTGTATTTAACGCCTTTGCATCCTCCATGCTAAACCGGCAAATCACTTTCTTAATGTATTCCTTTTGAGTCAATCTTAACTCAAAACGCTTTCGGTCCCTTCCTATTTCCATGCCCAAGATTTTTCTTGCTTCTCCAAGATCCTTCATCTCGAATTCCGATTTCAAAAGCATCTTTAACTTGTTGATTTCATTTCGATCCTTGGAAGCAATGAGCATATCATCCACATACAAGAGTAAATACACCCAACAATCATTTCCCAACCTCTTGAAATATACGCAGGCATCCTTGATGCTTCGATGGAAGCCACTTTCAAGCATGAAATGATCGAATCTCTTGTACCATTGTCTAGACGATTGCTTTAACCCATATAGTGATTTCTTCAACTTGCAAACCATATTAGACTTTCCATCTACAAAAAACCCTTCCGGTTGCTCCACGTAGATGTCTTCATCCAAGTCTCCATGCAAGAAGGCGGTTTTCACATCAAGTTGCTCCAACTCCAAGTCATGGATAGCAACTATCGCTAGTAAAACTCGGATAGATGTATGACGAACCACCGGTGCAAAAATTTCATCATACTCCTTTCCTTTCCTTTGTGAGAACCCCTTTGACACTAACCTTGCTTTGTACCTTCCATCATCCTTCACCTTGTAAATCCATTTGCACCCGATAGCACGGTTTCCTTGAAGAAGTGGAACCAACTCCCAAGTTCGGTTCTTCATAAGCGATTGTATCTCTTCCTCCATGGCGCAAATCCACTTCGAGCTCTCTCTTGACTCCATGACGTCATCAAGGTCCATCGGCTCATCTTAGACTACATTGAGAGCATAGTCCAAATGATCACTAAAGCTAAGGTAGTTCCAATCACCATATCTTTCGGGAGGCCTTATTGCACGTCGACCAACCCGAGTAGCAATACTATCACCCAAACCCCTTTCAGCTCCACCTTGAGTCAAAACTTCTCTAGTATCATGTACATCACCAACATCATCGCTAGAGGAACCATGTGGACTATGTGATGTTTCATCAACCGCTTGAACCCTACAAGATTGTTCAACTCTACTACCACTTGGACGGAATGTGGGAATGACTTCCTTCTCCTTTGATTCACCATGAACCAAATCCGGAACGTCCGATGAGCTCTCATTCACCTTGAATAAAGAAGACTCATCAAAAGTGATATGACGAAAATTAACAACCTTCTTCGTTTTCGGATTCCAAATCCGATAGCCTTTTATGCCATCCGTGAAACCAAGCAAGACCCCTTTGAATGCCCTAGCTCCAAGCTTATCATTTCCCGGATCATGCACATAAACCGGGCTACCAAACACATGAAGATATCTCAAGTCAACACTCTTCCCTTTCGACACTTCCTCCGGAATTTTGTTACCAATGGCCAAGCACAGAATTTGATTTACAATATGCACCGCGGTTGACAAAGCTTCGGCCCAAAATCCCTTAGACAAACCCGATGTCAATCTCAAGCATCGAGATTTCTCAAGTAGAGTTCGGTTCATTCTCTCCTCCACTCCATTAGATTGCGGATCTCCCGGTGTAGTAAAATGTCTTCGGATCCCGTGATGATTACAATACTCCAAGAATTCACGTGAGACATATTCGCCGCCATTGTCGGTCCTTAACACCTTCAAAGTCTTACCACTCTCATTCTCAACAGGAGCCTTCCACACTTTGAACTTAGCATATGCCTCCGACTTGGCCCCCATTACATACACCCATACCTTGCGAGACAAATCATCAATGAAAGAAATATAATACCTTGCTCCTCCCAAAGAAGCAACCGGTGTCGGTCCCCAAACATCTGAATGAACATACTCAAGAACCTCCTTTGAGTCATGCTTGCCTTCATCGAATGATACCCTTGTTTGCTTCCCCATGACACATTCCTCGCAAAACTCTAGTTTGTTGAAACTCTCACCCTCGATCATCTCCCGCTTCCGAAGAATATCCAAACTCCTCTCCAAGCATGACCCAATCTCAAATGCCACAACCGTGTCGCATCCAAGTCACGAGAACTATCGACACCCACACAAGTCTCACCTCCTATGGTCACACCCTGAAGCAAATATATACCATGAGTCCTAGCACCTTCATAACCACAAGCGCACCCTTCGAAACCCTCAAGCAATCCTTCTCGATAGTGATCTTGCATCTTAGAGAATCCAATTTCCCCAAAGATATAAGCGACTTCCTAAGTCCCGAAACATAGCGAACATTGGTGAGCGTGCGAACAACTCCATCAAACATCCTTATTTGCACGGAGCCACTACCCACTGACTTGAAAATAGCACCATTTCACATAGCAATTGCATTTCCCTCTTTGACCTCAAAGGACAAAAAACAATCTCTATATGGCGTCATATGATACGACGCACCCGAATCGAGAACCCATTCGTTACCCAAAACACTCGTTGCTACTACCGTCAACACATTCTCATCTACTTCACCATCCGCACTCTCCACCGCCACGGATGAAGATGCTACTTCCTTCTTATCTTTGTCCGGACATTCATTCTTCCAATGTCCCGGTTTCTTACATATAAAGCACTTCCCATTTCTCTCTTTCGATTTACCTCTTCCACCGGGTTTTCTTGATTTAGAACGCCCCTGGTTTCCTTTCTTCACATTTTTTTCTTTCTCCACAAACAACCCGTGACTACTACTAGCTCCACTACTACCCTCACTCATCTCCTTCATTTGATCTCTCAACTCCTCACTAAGAAGACCCGTCTTGACATCATCTAGAGTCAAGGTATCCCGGCCATAGATCAAACTATTTGAGAAACCCGTATAGCGGTCCGGCAATGAACACAACAATATCACCGCCTTTTGCTCTTCCTCAATCTTCAAATCAACGGCCTTCATCTTCATGAGCAAGTCATCAAAGGCATTCAAATGTGCTTTAAGCAAATTACCCTCCTTCATCTTGAAGGTGAAAAACGTTCGCAACAAGATCAAACGCTTAGTGAGTGACTTCTTCATATAAAGTTCTTCCAACTTGTCCCAAATACCTTTAGCGGTAGTCTCACCACTAATTTCGGAGATCACATTCTCCCCCATAGCAAGTTGAAGAGTAGTGTAAGCTCATTCCTTCATCTACTCTCTCTCAACATCCGAGATATCACTTGGCAATAAGTGAGTATCAAATATTACTCGGTGCACCCGATTCTGCCTGAGAACCGCTTTCATTTTCCATTGCCACTTCTCAAAGTCATTATCACCATTCCACTTGTCAATAACCAATTGATAACCCGACGCCGCATACGAACCCCGTACACATGGTGCCACACTATTCAGACTTCCGGTTGAATGACTTACCGAGCTACTCTCTGTCTTCGGCATTTTCACAAACACCTAACAAGCACCAAACCAGCTCTGATACCAACAATTAAAACTACAATGCACTGGTGGAAGACTAGATCGTTGTTAGACTTGCAAAAACAACCAAAGCAATAACTCTAGTCACAAAACCAATATCAATCAATCACGAACAATCCAAATCTCAATCACAAGCAAGAAACTAATAACAAAGTAGCAAAAATAAATCACACAAAGATTTATAGTGGTTCCACTAACATCTTGTTAGTGTACATCTACTTTGGATAGAGTATTTTATTATCACGATGAAAGGAATACAAGAGATTGATCCAATAATCACTATACTTCAATATAGAAAAAGTTTGAGGAGAACAGAATTGAAGAATTGGAATTAGGCTATAAACCCTAATTTTCCCTTGAGAATAAACCCTTGATCCCCAAATCAAGTCTTCAAGCTCCTCCCACTAACACCACGGAAAATAGCTTATATAGGGATAGGCCAATTACACAAATTGCCTCCGTATCTTCACAAATCAACTTACAAGGTTTTCAGCCCGAAATAGCCCAATTCAATATTCAGACATCTGTCGTGGGAGGTGACAGACGTCTGTCCCTCCCAGGGAATTATTTGGGCTCCATGTAATGACCCGCATTTTTAGAGATATATAATTAATTTATTTAATTATATAAGTGGTGATTTAGAGAAGTTAATGATCGTTTAATTAAATAATATTGAATATTTAATAAATAATTATAATATAATAATATATTATAATGTCAAAATAGTCGGAAATAGTGAAATTCACAATATCGTGTGAATTTAATAGCATACGAGATTTGGTGGAGCTTCGATTCGAAATATAATAACTATTATATTGAATCGACGACAATTTGAACGTATAATTATAATATAATTAAAATAGAGCTTGAAATGGCGCTGCAGTTCGCTATTTGGCGATTCGAACTTCAACTGAATGTACATGATTCCTTTTAAGCCGGATTTCTGTGAAACAAGAAACGTGTGGAGCTGGTGGAGTATACCTTTCTAGTGGAAGAGAAAAATCGGGATTTCGTCGTGTAGATTTTTATTTACGTCCAAATCAAATTTCAGAAAAGTCGCTGTGGAATTCCTTTATAATTTGCGACGCTTTATATACGTTATAAATCGATTTTTCGATACGAACTGAATATCGGGATAATCTGGAGTCTGGAAATCAAGTCATAAAATCTGAGGTGATATTCCGGAGTCGGGCGACATCGTATATGGATATATACGATAATATAAATTTAATTATATTTAATTTAATAATATTTAAATATATTTATATATTTAAATGGGCTATTCAGAGTTTTAAAAATAGCCACTTTTGCAAACGAAGTCGGAATTCGACGAAACTAATTTTGTTGGATCCGCAATATCAAATAATTGTTAGATGTGAAGTTTCGTGATTTTTAGAGTCACTGTGTGGCCGTACGGATTTTTAGAGTGTAAAAACAGTCAGTATTTTGACAGTTAAAAATACGTTGTGTGAGCATACAGAGTCGGAATTCGACGAAACCAGTTTCGTTGGGACCGTAATGTCGAACTCTAGCTACATGTCCAGTTTCGTGATTTTTGAGTACTGTGTGTGATCACAGCGATTTTTAGAAGACAAAAATGAATATATAAAAGAGCATATACCGGGAATATTCCCTTTTCAAAAATATCTACATATTTTCTTTCTCTATAAATACACCACAACTTCCACTAAAACCTAATTCCACAGTCAAACAATGCGCCTCCACTGTTAAAAGTGTAAAAAAAAACGCAAGACATTTTCATTTCAATGATTTTTAGAAAATCATACAATGGTGTATAAATCCTGAAATACTTATGTATGGGATCCCTGAAAGCTCCTCTTCAATTCGATGGGGGTTTCCAACAGTTCGACTACGAAAATAGGGGATGTCGAGTGTCCACAGCAAACTAGGGTCCACTATTTCTTCTAGTATAAGCATCAATTCGCGAACTGGGTGTTTGTTTTGGATTTTGGAGATCAAGTGGCACGTTGTGGCAGAGTTGTGGGGGATTCGGAGGTGGTTGGTGACGCGGGTTCCGCTGAGTACAGCGTCGCTGCCAGGGAGACGGGATGCAGAAGACTGGTGCGAGCGCCGTTCTGATGTGATGAAGGTGTAGAGGTCGAGATGAGGGTTTGGTTGGCGAGCTGGGTTGGTTGATCGGTTGTGGATAGGAGGCTTTAGGGATTGGTGAAGTCAGCGGAATGGACATGGAAATTCCTGGAGCTCGCGTTGAAAATTGGGGGAGAGGGTATTTCGGTTCTGGGCTGAAGTAAATGGGAGGATGGGCCTAGATTTGAAAGTTAAGCCCAAGTGGAGTTTTACTTAAGTTTTATTTAAAATTCTAAATATTGTATTAACTTTAAATCGTGACAACTTCTACGTACTGTATCAGAATTCAGAACGGTCAGTCACGTTAGGATCGTATGGACGAGAGCTTCACAACGAAGCTGACTGGAAGTGGATTCGAGCTCGTATGAATTTATGGCAAAATAAATTGTCCGTTTAAATCAAAGACAGTTTATCGTTCTTTAACGATGAACTGCAAATGTGAGTAAAACTCACTAACTCTGAACAGTTTATATTTTCATGTTATATTTTTTAGAACTGTTAAATATGGACTGATTGATTGTGTGTTGACTGTTTGATTGAACTGCTAGTCAGTTAGTTAAATTTCTATATTGATTCTGTTTAACAGAATATATCATATGGAACTGAAAGTGATGTTATCTATACTGTCTAACATCTGTGGTGCAGGGAAACAGGTTGGAGGAATCCGACTGGATTCCTCAACAGTTATTTTATTGTTTTTCATATATTTTGATATATGATGTGAATTATAACCTGTTGTTGATTGTGTGTGTATAGACGATATTGAACATCGTGATTTGATATGATTGAATACCATGACATACCGGAATGTAGATAAAGGAGATTTTCAAAGTGATATTGAAAAATAAGAGATATTTATAAATTGGAATATTTATAAATAAGGAATATTTATAAATTGGGATATTTATAAATAGGAGATATCTGAAAAGGAAATAAATTCAAAACATTTCTTTTTGAATGGAAAGGCCTGTGTGGCGAGTTTGGGGATTTTCCCGATGCTCCCGATACAAAGGAGGTTATGGCGAATTTTCCCGGGAATTTAAGGAGTTAGAATATTTCAATAATAGAATTGAAAAGGAAATCATTTTTAAAGTGTAGAACCATTATTTAAAAGTAAATCTTTTCAAATGAATAAAACGTTGTTAAAAGGGAAGTCTTTATAAAGTGAATAAAGTTAATCGAATATAGACATTCGAAAGGAGAAAATCGAATATGGTATTCGAAGTTAGTTAATCGAATATAGACATTCGAAGTTAGTTAATCGAATATAGACATTCGAAGTTAGTTAATCGAATATAGACATTCGAAGTTAGTTAATCGAATATGGTATTCGAAGTAGTTAATCGAATATGGTATGTGAAAGTTAGTTAATCAAATATGTTATTCGAAAGGGGTTAGTCAAGTCGAGTTAGTCAAATAGAGTTAACCAGTTAGAGTTAATCAGTTAGAGTTAACCAGTTGGAGTTAATTAGTTAGAATTAACCAGTTAGAGTTAATCAGTTAGAGTTAACCATTTGGAGTTAATTAGTTAGAGTTAATCGATTAGAGTTAAATGAACTAGAGTTAATCAAATATAGTTATTTGAGACAGAGCTAGTCAAACATAGTATTCAGGGTAAGTTGCCATCTTGTACGACTGCTAGCGTAATTCGCAGGGCTGTAAATAGCCTACGGCGGTCGGATGTTTCCTGAGGGAGTCAGGCGTAACCATTGTGATCGCTGCGATCTAGAGTTAAGCGAATGGAGTTTAATCGAATATTAGTTATTCGATAGGAGTTAATCGAGTTGATCGAGTTGAGAAATAAGTTAAGTTAAATAAGTTGAGTTGATCGGGTGGTTCGACCAAGTTAGTCGAGCCTAGTTAATCGAATCGAATTGGTCGAACCAAGTAAGTCGAGTTAAGTTAGTTAAGTTAGTCGAGCCTAGTTAATCGAATCGAATTGGTCGAACCAAGTAAGTCGAGTTAAGTTAGTCGAGTTAAAGTTATCGATGTTAGTTTCATCGAAGGAAGTTATCGATGTTAGTTTCATCGAAGGAAGTTATCGATGTTAGTTTCATCGAAGGAAGTTATCGATGTTAGTTTCATCGAAGGAAGTTATCGATGTTAGTTTCATCGAAAGGAGTTATCGATGTTAGTTTCATCGAAGGAAGTTATCGATGTTAGTTTCATCGAAAGGAGTTATCGATGTTAGTTTCATCGAAGGAAGTTATCGATGTTAGTTTCATCGAAAGGAGTTATCGATGTTAGTTTCATCGAAGGGAGTTATCGATGTTAGTTTCATCGAAGGGAGTTATCGATGTTAGTTTCATCGAAGGGAGTTATCGATTATAGTTAATCGAAGTGAGATTTTCAAATATGAGATATTTGAAAGGAAGAGTTATCGAATATTAGTTATTCGAAGAGAGATTATCGAATATCGTTTATTCGAGAAGAAGTAAATCGAATATAGGTTATTCGAAGAAGAGTTAATCAAATAGAGATTTCTCGAAGAGAGTTAATCGGCAAATTCGATTATATCGAATTCGGGAAAGTACTTATACTTTCCAGTGTCTAAATAGAGATTTATTTATTTATAAATAAATAAGTGTTAGGTTAATTATTCACTAATAAGAATAGAAGTTATAATTAAAGTTAGATAATTCGAAAGTAAGGATTATAACGTTATCGTTATAACCAATGTTTTAAATATAGAAGTAGATTAGTAAAATTGGATCCGAGAAAGGCGTAAAGAAGTTGTTAAAGATTAAAAGATAAACTTTGACCATTTCGAAGTTATAACGTTGTTCAGTTAAGGTCTGAGAGGTAATTATACCCCAACTTGAGTGACTTCCTTCTTAACTAAGAAATGGTAAGGTTTGATCGTAAAGGAGTTTTGGAAATGTTTTCCAAACAAGAATCAGAAATGTTTTCTAAATACAGAAAACAAGGAATGGAAATGTTTCCAGTGTTGATAACATATATTTTCTAAATATAGAAAATAGCAAATGTTGAATATAGGGAAACAGGAGATGTAAAATGAACTAAAGAGATAAATGTTAAATGATGTTTGTTTGATATAATTTCCATCTGGAAATAATATCGTTGTTTGCACACTTGTTTTCTTTGATGGTTAAATCACAGACTATCGAAGTTTTGACCATTTTAACGTTGTTAATATGGAGAGACCGGTTGGATTATTATCCATAGAACCACTCTGTATTGGCATAAGCGTCGCGAATCATATATGCCAAAGATAATTGAAGACGGAGTAAAATGCAAGGGCTATCCTGTTTACAGAATAGTGCCTTCGGTTTGTCCAGTCCCAGGACAACTTGTATGGACGAAGGTCTGACAGAGTATATCCAATGGATCGTGTAAGTTGATATGTTCAAACGTATTCACGTTTGGTGGCGGAGGAATTCGTTTCTCTTAGCTGTATACCCGTGTTATTTTTGGATAAGTCAATTTGTGATTTGGCGGGTATGACGATGTGACATTCTAAGTGAATGAAGATGGATGTCTGACAGAGTATTTCCAGACGATTACGTACATTGATTTCTTCAACCGTACCAAGAGTGGAAGCGGAGAAGGAAAACTTCTTTTAGCTGACACGTAATGTATGGTTGTAGACGTCAATTAGTGATTTTCGATGGATCTGACAATATGGCATTCGAAGTGAATCTGATGTGAAAATAAAGCGTAGCTTCTAGCCTCAACATCCGGTAAATGACAGAAATCGGGCAGGCAGCATGGCTAAGTCGGTCGCACCGAAGTAGGGTGTATAATCACCTATCTAGTGAATATTCATTTGCTTCTTTTAATCTATCAATGATGTCCCATATATATATACGGGAACGGTTGCTGATCCCAACCGTTGGTGATGTACATTCGATACACTCAAGCGAAATGAGTGGTCGGTCATGTGTGGCTGAGTTGCAAGATGTTCTTGTTGAACTCCAGTGTATCGTTCCTAGAGTACACTGATCGGAAGGTGATTCCATACCTTGTCATAGTTGGAAATCCATTACCCAATACGTGCTGGCGGTTTTGATTGTATACTATATATGTAGAACGTGAGATGCAAGCGTTTCTACTAGACTGATATTTATTTGTACTTAGACATTATTATAATATCAGAATGATATTGCTTTGCAAAAATATTTTGGATTCTCATAAAGGAAAAACCCGTTCCGTTCTGCGGCGTGGTCTTATGAGATATCGTTTACTTGTTTATATACTTGTTTAAATTGTTTTACTCATACCAGTCCCATGACTGACCCGGAGTTTACTTTGTTGTTTTCCCTAAACTCTTGGGTGCCTAAATTTGTACGGGCAGTCAAGTAGTCGGGATTTGCAGATATACTGGAAGAGCTTGGAGCAGGAGGCTTCAAGATCATATAGCTATAGTTATTTCCGCTGTGTTGTAAGTGATGTACTCTGATAAGTGCTATTGTATACATAACTGTTATATTTCAAAGTTATGTTATCTATTATATGTTATTCGTTCCGCTGTGAGGTTCGTGTTACTCTGATGTTATGTTCTTCTTCTTCTTCTTCTTCTTCTATTCTAAGTTTCTATCTTATCTATTCTCACCTTCTAATTTCTTTCATAAATTACCGGGATTTTTCGATGTTTTGGTTATCGACGTCGGGCTTACGTCGATAACCAAAGCCGCTCAAAATCCGGGTCGTTACACTCCAGCTCTCAGCTCAGATGTATGTCGCATCCATGACAAACGTCTATCGTGGGGATGATAGACGTCTGTGGAAACTTTCGGGAAAATCCCCCTATAGTGACAGACGTCTGTCGTCCCATACGATAGACGTCTATCGCACCTGCACACAGAAAACCTGCACCTTACAGCTTATAACTTCCACGTGCGAACTTTGATTTGCGAACGATTTTCTCCTATGCAAAGCTATCTTCAACTACTTCAATCTACCATATAGTATCGCATATTACAACATCTTCTACAATGCTTTTGACCATCATTTCTCTTCTTTGGCCAAAAGAGACATACAAATCAACTTTTGAATCTCAAATCAATTGAAATTAAATACTATTCGATAGTAGAAGGTCACCAATTACTGATTATAAATCTGAAAGATTGAGAGAAATGTAGAGAAGGTAAAACATTGCTTGTAGTAGAGTCAAAAACATCATTTAATTAGTAAGTTGCATATATATTATTGATATTGTACCATACTTATAATGTCTCGCGTCTAAAACCACGTATATGTGTATGTGTGTGTATAATTGAATGTTTAGCTATATGAGAATTTTGTAGGTAAATGTAATTGTCACAATTAGATTAGTTATGCGCATACCATAAAATTTATTTTTATAAACCGATACAAATTATATTTAGTTTTTTGTACAAAATTGATTTGGTTATTTATTAATATATATATATGTGTGTGCGCGCGCGCGCGCTAATATTGATTTCATGTTTTATTATTAAACATGGCAGCAACCTCCCATAAAAACTACCCAGGTTCTAATCACCAAAAACCGCCCGATCCACCTCCAATTTCAACCGCTCCTCCCTCGATGGCACTCTGTGTGGTTCTCCATCCTATGTCGATGCGGTTCGATTGAACACACGCTCGAGTGATCCAACCGTAAACTTGACTAGGTCAAACCTGTTAAGATCTATGTCTTTCTTCCCTAGTGAGTGTTCAAACGATCTAAAATTTCATGGAATGACAATATGATTCTTCATCTGATCAACTCCTTTCATATGCCAAACTGAAAGAATATATAGAAAAGATATGGAAACCCACTGGCATATTCCACATTCATATAGATCATTGATACCACTTTGTAGTGCAGTTTGAAAATGACTCTGACTTTGCTTAAGTTACTGAATGTATAACATATTCATATTTTGGGAAGCTACTACGATATTTGGATCCCTAGATATGCCTTTTTTGGCATCACACTTTTTTTTTAATTTAATGTTACTGAAGTGCAAATTTGGGTATAACTTTACGATTTGTAAAATGGAAATGATTGGACCAAAGATGCATTATCAGTGATTTTAAGTTTTATTGTCGAAAGTTTGTTGCTTGATGATAAAACTACAACGAAAATATACTAAGTATGCAAGAGTTCAAATTTCTATTAATATTCAAACTGAACTGAAGAAAAAGATTCCTATCTTGTTACATAATGTAATAATGCATGAAGTTAGTGTTGAAATATGAGTATGTGCCACGTAAGTGTGATAAATGTAAAATATTAGGGCACAAGACCTCCATGCACAAAATTAAATAAGGTGCAATATGGGTGCCTGAAACAACTGACAAACCAAGTATATCTTCCACTCTGCTAGATTCAAGTGATTCAGAACCTCAATAGCAACCACCTAAGCCAGTTGGTAATGATTTGGAATTTCTAAACCCTGACTTGCCTCCTGATTTTAAACAAGGGTCCTGAACACATGGCTGACGTAATTGCAGAGGAACCTCAAGATCAACATAAAGAAGATAATGTTCATGTATCAGGTTTTATTTCCAAAAATACTGCATATATGAGCCACATAAATAATCAAACGTTACTTTATCTCCACCAAAAAGGAATTTAAGGAGCTCCTCCTCTATTAAATGATGATTTTGATGTGGAATGCTAGAGGAATGAATACGCCACATCAGATACATGACATACTCAAACTCCTAACTAAATTCAAACTACATATTGTGGATTTGGTAAAGAACAAGTCAAAATAGTCAAATCTTCAATCATTTTTGCAAAAAAAAACTTCGCACATTGGAATTACATGACCAATGATTCAAACTGGTGTACATGCAGAATGCTACTTTTATGGGATTCAAATGTGTAGGAAGTTCATATGTCTCCTTATCCAGTCAACATGTCACAGTTTATTTTGATAATTATGGTGGTTTACTTCTGACTTTTTTGGTTATTTATGGTTGCAACCATTTTCAAGATCGTCAACTTTTATGCGTCCTTTCAGAATTGTTTGCTACAAACTAGACTATTGGAGATCAAACCTCTTGGTTAAATTACACATAAAGAAGAAGAGTTGCCATACACATAGATAAAATTTTAGTTAAAAATCGTTGTTTAGCAAAGTTCCTTAATATGAAGGCTCTCTATTTCTCACAACAATCAAGCGGTCACAACCCAAACTTGTTGGACCATGTTCCTACATCTCAAATAAAAGATTACCTTTTTCGGTTTAATAATAAATGGACCACAATGGATGGTTATGCAGAAAGTATTCAAAAAGGTTGGCAAGCTACCCCATGGGGGTTTCCAAGCTACCAATTTCTATATAAGCTATCTGCTTGTAAGGCAGAATTGAAACAGTGGAGTAAGATAAGAAATAAAGGGGATTTGTACCTTTATGAGACAGTCCCTTGAGATTGATGTTAATCAAAATCCTGAAGACCTTCTCCTTATGATGATATGATACAAGCAAGAATGATAGTTCACATGTAGCATAATATCAAATACTAGAGTTTAAAACAAAAGGCAAAGGGGAATGACTTCAACAAGGTGACACGAATTTGAAATATTTTTATTCAAAAATGACGAGTAGGAGATTTAATAATAATACAAAGCCTTTTTTACAACTACTGGGGAATTGTTACATCAGCCAGAGCATATTGAACATGAAACAATTTCATATCTTACTTCAATGTTCAATGGAGATCCCATTAACCAATTTCCACAGTTTCAATCTTTTACTCATGTTACTGCTAAGGCCAGCAATTCCTATTGTAGGAAATATCAATGGAAACGGTAAAATATGTTGTTCTCTCTGTGCATGATGATTCCATCCCTAGCCCTAATGGTTCTAACGCTAAGTTCATGAAAGTACGCTAGAAGGAGATATACTGTGAATGAGGGACATGTTCATTTCTACCAAACCGTCAAAAGTCTCTAACCTCACCTTTATCACATTCATCATTAAGATGGATAAGCCTACTATTGTAAGTCATTTTAAACAATATCATGTTGCAATATGTTCTATAAAAATTTCTCTAAGATATTATGCAATTGAATCAAACATTTTCTACTGCATATCATCTTTGAGAATCATAATGCATTTAAGGGGCATTGTATGGGAGATAATATCCTATTGGCACATGCATTAATCAAAGACTTCAAGAAATCTGGCATTTAGAAATTTTATGTGAAGGTTGATTTACAAAAAGCTTACGACATGGTCATGCATCGTGAATTAATTTGCTACATATTATGGTTTTCCCTACTCATTTTGTAAACATAATTGATGAGTATATGTCTACTATTACCTTCTCGATTTTATTTCAGCGTGTACCCAAGGGATTCATACATTCTATTAGAGGAATTCGACAGGATGACCTACTTTACTTTACTTATTCACAATAGCGATGGAGTGTTTCATGTGCTTATGGACGAAGCTACTGAGCTAAAGTCGTTTAACTTAGTTTTCAGTTTTCAACTGCTTATTACACATTTGCTCTACCCCGACGATCTCCTGATTTTAAGCATATCTACTTTGGATTTTGTTACATCATTGAATACAATACTTCATAATTTAAAACAATATGTAGGCTTGAATGTTAACGTGGGTTAGACTAAAGTCGTTTTTAGCAACTCCACCACGCTAAAGGTATCATATTGGGCTTTAACGTGGGATCATTGCCAATTAAATATTTAGATATGCCCATGTCTTCGAACAATTTACACTACTCTGAATGCCAGGCACTTATACATAGGGTTCAAGCAATAAATTAAGGATGGTAGTCGAATTTACTTAACTTCGCAGGGAAAGCACAACTTATTAAATCTATTATCTCTCCAACAATACTTTACAAGTTATTTGTTTATCAGATTCTAGAGTACACATTGGATAAACTACAATCTATATATGCACATTTTTCTAGGTTGGATCTAAACATAAAGTTTCATGAAGTAACCTATGTAAACCTAGAGGGGAATTAGCTTCATGTTATTTTCAGACCTTAAGAAAGCTTCCTGCTTGAAACTTTATGGAAATCTTAACCAAAGATAATTTATGATGCAGCTGGATGAAAAAAGATATTGCAGTGGCAAATAATTCTGGTTTATGCATACTGATATTAATGCATCTAGTACATGTAAGAGTATGCTAAGACTACAATCAAGAGGTGAACAATTTATGAATAGGGTAATTGCTAACGACCAACAGACTTCTCTATGGTTTGAACTTTGGCTAAATTGTAAATGCCTTGCCAATATACTAGGCATGAATAGATTTCAGGCTATTGGGAATGAAACTGTCACTATCAACTTAATCATGCAAAGAAATAAACTAAACCCCTCCTTTCATCCAGCTACAAGGGAGGTGGAACAAGATATACACTCGGTTATAGTGCGCCCTTGTTAATTTGTGATCTGAAATTCTCATTAGAATTGGTCCAGCTGATGCCACCTAAAAGATCTTATCCAGATCCTTAATTTACTCTCATGATTGAGATATTTTCAGCAATCTCATTTAAAAGATAAAGGAGATCCTTAATTTACTCTCATGATTGAGATATTTTCAGCAAAACCATTTAAAGGATAAAGGAGATCCTTAATTTTCTCTTTCTCTCCTTATTTGGCTGCATGAAAGTAGAATATAAATTTGGATTGCTATGGTTTGTATGTAAGCAGCTTGTAAAAACTCCATCAATTAATTAATAAAGTTTGCCTTTCTCCCGTGGTTTTTTTTTCCGAAAAGGGTTTTGCCACGTTAAATCTTGTGTGTGATTCTATTTTTGCTTGCTTCATTGATTTATTTATTAACAAGTGGTATCAGAGCGCTGGTTCGTTCAGCATGGCGTCGTTAAAGTATGATCTTCCGCTATTGGATCGGAACACTTAATTCTCATTGTGGCAAGTGAAGATGCGGGCATTGCTCGCACAAGCTGATTATGATGATGCATTGGATGGATTCGCGAACAAGAGATTTGAACTATGGACCGATGATGAGAAGAGAAAGGATCGGAAGGCTTTGTCACAAATTCAGCTCCATCTACACAATAATATTTTGCAAGAAGTTTTGAATGAGAAGACAGCTGCTTCTCTTTGGCTGAAACTGGAGTCAATTTGCATGACCAAAGATCTCACAAGTAAGATGCATCTCAAACAAAAGTTGTTTCTACACAAATTGCAAGAGGGAGGTAATTTGCTCGACCATATTTCTGATTTTAAAGAGATTGTTTCCGACTTGGCTGCAATGGAAGTCAAATATGATGACGAAGATTTGGGTTTAATCCTATTATGTTCTCGGCCCAGTTCTTAGTCAAATTTCAGAGATACCATATTATATAGTCATGATACTCTCACTCTAAATGACGTTTATGAAAACTTGCACGCTAAGGAGAAAATGAAACAACTGGTGTCTTCAAATGGATCAAGCTCTCAAGCCGAAAGCTTGTCCGTTCGTGGCAGGACAAAGGAGAAAAATTCAAATAATGGATCTCGAGGTAAAAGATCCAATGCCTATAAAGGTCGATTTAAATCTAAAGACAAATACAAGTCTTGCAAATATTGTAAGAGGGATGGACATGAAATATCCGAATGTTATAAGCTGCAGAACAAGGAAAAGAGAAATGACACATACAAACCAAAGGATAACAAAGAAGATGAAGTTAATGCGAATTGTGCTCGTAATGATAGTTCTGACAATGAGGTGCTTGTTGTTACCGTGTTTGCTGGATGTGATGAGATTAAGGATCAATAGATACTTGACACTGCTTGCACTTTCCATATATGTCCTAATAGAGATTGGTTTACAACCTCAGAACCTACAAATGATGCTGGCTCAGTTTTGATGGGTGATGATTCGGCATGTAGAGTAGCAGGAATTGGTTCTATTCAGATCAAGATGTTTGATAGCGCAATCAGAACTTTAACAGATGTTCGGTTCATTCCCAACATGAAGAGAAATCTGATTTCTTTAAGTGCTCTTGATGACAAAGGTTACAGATATTCAGGTGGAGGTGGTATCCTGAAAGTCACAAATGGTTCTCTTAGTATAACGAAGGGAAATCTTAGGCAAATAAATGGCCTTTATTATCTTCAAGGCACTACTGTTTCAGGTAATGCTACACCTGTTATCTCAAATAATATTTCTGATTATGATACTACTAATCTTTGGCATATGCGTCTTGGACGTGTGAGTGAATTAGGTCTGTCAGAGTTGAACAAGAGAGGACTTCTTGATGGGTACAACGCAGGCAAGCTGAAGTTCTGTGAGCATTGCATTTTTGGCAAGCATAAGAGAGTGAAGTTCAACTCTTCAGTTCATAAAACAAAAGGCATTCTAGATTATGAGCATTCAGATTTATGGGGACCGTCTAGGAAAGCATCCATGGGCGGTGCTTGTTACATGATGACAATTATTGATGATTATTCCAGAAGAGTTTAGCCTTATTTTTTGAAACATAAATCTGAAGCTTTTTTAGTTTTCAAAGAGTGGAAGACTATGGTTGAAAGACAAACTGAAAGGAAGGTAAAGAAGCTTCGGACTGATAATGTGTTGGAGTTTTGTTCAGATGAATTTAATTCATTTTGCAAGGATGAAGGCATTGTTAGGCACTACACCATACCTCACACTCCTCAGCAAAACGGGGTTGCCGAGCGTATGAATAGGATTATCATTTCTAAGGTTCGCTGCATGTTGTCAAACGCAGGATTGGATAGGCGTTTTTGGGCTGAAGCTGCTTCCACAACCTGTTATCTCATCAACCGCCCTCCCTCTATTGCTATTGGTAAGAAAACTCCGATTGAGGTATGGTCTGGTTCTCCAGCAAATTATTCTGAATTGAAAGTTTTTTGGATGCATTGCTTATGCTCATGTTGATAATGGAAAGCTAGAGCCAAGAGCTGTTAAATGCATTTTTCTTGGTTATAAGTCTGGTGTTAAAGGCTATAACTTATGGAATCCTGAAACAAGTAAGGTTGTAATTAGCAGAAATGTTGTGTTTAATGAATCTGCTATGTTACATGATATTCCATCTACTAACGATCTTGTTAAGAATAAGCAGAAATCAAATGTCCAGGTGGAGCATATTATTGATTCAGATGCTACATCAAACGCAGAAATTGAGAGACAGGATAAAGCACCCATTATTGAGGATCCTCCGGTAGTTATGCAACCACCGCAATAATCTATTGCAATAAGCAGACCTAGAAGGAATCCAAAACCAGTAAGAAGGTTTACTGAGGAAGCAAATGTTGTTGCTTATGCGTGTGCTGTAGCAGAAGAAATAGAAGGTATAGTCGAGCCTTCTTCGTATTCTGAGGCTGTTATCTCCAGTGATTCTGATAAGTGGATGGCTGCTATGCATGATGAGATGAAGTCACTTGAAAGAAATGACACGTGGGACTTAATCAAGTTGCCTAAAGAGAAGAAACATATTCATTGCAAACGGGTTTTCAAGAGAAAAGAATGTATTTCTCCAAACGATGAGAAAAGGTACAAAGCAAGATTAGTTGCAAAAGGTTACAGTCAGATTCCAGGTATTGACTATAATGAAGTTTTTTCCCCTGTTGTGAAACATAGCTCAATTCGCATTTTACTCAGTATTGTTGCTATGCATGATTATGAGCTTCAACAGTTAGATGTAAAAACTGCATTTTTACATGGAGAATTAGAAAAGGATATTTATATGCATCAACCTGATGGTTTTATCATGCCTAGAAAAGAAAATCTTGTCCGTAAATTAAAGAAATCTCTTTATGGATTGAAACAGTCACATAGGCAGTGGTATAAAAGATTTGACACTTTTATGCTATCTCAAGGTTTTAAAAGGCCCAATTATGATAGTTGTGTCTATTTGAAAATTACTAAACATTCAGCCACTTATTTGCTATTTTATGTCGATGATATGTTGATTGCTTCAAAAGACAAGGCAGAAATTGAAATTATGAAAGGGCAGTTGAGTAGACAGTTTGAAATGAAAGATTTGGGGGATGCTAAGAAGATTCTTGGCATGGAGATAACAAGAGATAGAACTTCTGGAAAATTATACTTAAGTCAAAGTGGGTATGTTAGAAAAGTGCTTCGCCGTTTTAATGTGCTTGATGTCAAGCCTGTAAGTACTCCTCTTACTGCACATTTCAAATTGTCATCAGCCATGTGTCCACAATCAGATGAGGATATTGAGTACATATCTAGAGTTCACTATTCTAGTGCAGTTGGTTCACTTATGTATGTCATGGTTTGTTCGCGTCCTGATTTATCACATGCATTGAGTGTTGTTAGTAGATTCATGGCCAATCCTGGAAGAGAGCATTGGAAAGCAGTTCAATGGATTTTCAGATATCTTCATGGCACTGCAAATGCTTGTTTGCAGTTTGGTAAATCTAAAGATGAACTTGTTGGTTATGTGGATTCTGACTTTGCTGGTGATTTGGATAAAAGGAGATCATTAACAGGTTATGTTTTCACCATTGGTGGTTGTGCTGTGAGTTGGAAAGCAACCTTGCAAACTACCGTAGCATTATCTACTACTGAGGTCGAGTATATGGTTATTTCTGAAGCATGTAAAGAAGCTACTTGGCTGAGAGGTTTATATTTTGAACTTTGTGGAGATACATCTTGCATTACTATATTTTCTGATAGCCAAAGTGTTATATGCCTCACAAAGGATCAAATGTTTCATGAGAGAACTAAACATATAGATGTTAGGTATCACTACATTCGAGATGTTATTGCTAAAGGTGGTGTTAAAGTTTGCAAGATAAGTACTCATGACAATCCCGCTAACATGATGACAAAGTCAGTTCCAATTACTAAGTTTGAGCTTTGCTCAAGCTTGGTTGGTGTTACAGTATAGTCTTTAGGGTCTATTGGAGCAAGGCAAAAATTTATTTGTTGAAGGAGTTCGTTTTTTGCAGTTCATTTTTCTACTTCAAGATGAGAATTCATCTCAAGGTGGAGATTGTTAATTTGTGACAGGAAATTCTCATTAGAATTGGTCCAGCTGATGTCACCTAAAAGATCTTATCCAGATCCTTAATTTACTCTCATGATTGAGATATTTTCAGCAACCTCATTTAAAGGATGAAGGAGATCCTTAATTTACTCTCATGATTGAGATATTTTCAGCAACCTCATTTAAAGGATAAATGAGATCCTTAATTTTCTCTTTCTCTCCTTATTTGGCTGCATGAAAGTAGAATATAAATTTGGATTTCTATGGTTTGTATGTAAGAAGCTTGTAAAAACTCCATCAATTAATTAATAAAGTTTGCCTTTCTCCCGTGGTTTTTTTCTTGAAAATGGTTTTTCTATGTTAAATCTTGTGTGTTATTCTATTTTTGCTTGCTTCATTGATCATTTATTTATTAACAGCCCTAATGATCAATCTGATTACTAAGAATGGTGCAAAGGCAGTGTTTTTTCATAGCAAAAGGCATGCGACAAAGTAATAGATAAGGGGAAACACATGCCTTGCTACAGGGTTACCTGGCAATCAAAAAATAGAAGATGGGTGACTTTCATATCTTATTTAGTCATTTATGATTGATTAGACACTAATGATGGACTATAGAGATTTGGAATTATCTCAAATAATGTTTGTCCCTTATGCGAAAAGAGGTAGAAACTACTCAATACTTGTTTTTTCGATGTGAATGCTCTGCTTTTATTTAGTGTTTGATGAAATTTAAGCTCAAAATTTCATGAACACTATGTCATCGGTTGAGGCAAAGGCCTATTTGCTACTTTTGAAGTTTATGAAGAAAGATCAAGCTAGAGATGTTGTGTTTGGAGCTTTTACTACTTCCATTTACTTCATTTGGAAAGAAAAAAACTATATGGTTTTTAATAATCGAAAAAGGCACTCCATAGTTAAGGCTCGGCAGATTGAGAAGGAGGTTACATACGGGTTCAAAACAATGGATCTAAATTAGATTAAACGATGGAGAATCTGGATTTTCTCGAAGAATGGGGAGAATGAGGGATTGAAACACCCCCACTCCCCTTGGTATTCTAATTAAGGTCATACTAAGGAATGTGGAGCGTCATAGTTACAAAGAAAAAAATCACAGGGATTAAGATTCACGGAAAATAAAATAAAAGACAACGCAAGCATTTATTTCTTTAATAAATATGTCCTTGCAAAACAATAAATTTACATACGGTATGTTACAAAACATATACCATGCATAATCTTAGCTCAAATCAGAGTATAATGAAACATTTCCCTATTAAGTATAAATCCAACTCAAGACAATTAAAACGTTATATAAAATGAAATCAATATATCAAATGGAAAGTAAATAGGGTCTTGACCACTAATCCTCTCGAGATGTTAGCACCAACCACTCTTTGCCATGAGAGCCTACTAGGAAAAAAAGGGAGGAAGAGGAATGGAACATACATAAAGTATGATGAGCTATATAACTACTAGCATGATTGATAAATAAAGGCAACATGCAGAATAATAGTTCTTGTGTCATGTAAGGAAGTTTACATCTATAGTTATCAGGTAAACATATAGGAATGATGTACGAAGGCTAAAGGTTTGGTCGATTTCTATCTCAATTGATCGCTTACTTAATTGCACTGGTCATTTTATTGTTTGCACTTTCACGATTGTTGAACATGATACAATTAGGATGATTTTTCTAATAGATCGACTATTAAACCATAAAATGATAACCTATGCTCACCATGGGTCTTGGGTTTATCAGGCTTGACCCATCAGCAAAAAGACATAGCTTTACCACAGGCATCACAGTGCTTTATTTTCGATGATCAGGTCAATGCACGCACATTAAACTTCTGAAACACACCCATACCCACGTCTATTTTGGATCATTTTACTACCTAGCTCAGCATGGTGCGTGCACTTGCCTCTTATGAGACCAAGCATGATAGAAAGGGTATGCTCACTAGTATGCATCCCCAATAAACAAAATCCGACTTGACCCTAATCCCCCTTGATTTGGATCCCTATAGGAACCAAAAAAACCATTGCCATAGATTAACCAAAGAATTTAGGCTTATAACTTAATTTCAATTTAAGTTAAATTTTTATTAAGCTTAATTATTCATTCATTTACCAGAGAAACTGTAGCCCTAGAATTTCTTAATCACAAGGCCATCATAGATTTGTCTAATCATAAGACCACTATAGAATTGTATAATCACAAGACCACTATAGAATTGCCTAATCATAAGGCAATCATAGAACCATAGAATTGCCTAATCATAAGGCCACCATAGAATAACCATAGAATTATAGCTTTGTAACTTAACATCATTTTAAGTTAATATTTGATATTAAGCCGAATTGTCCTTTTTAGTTTCATGTCATATTCATATTTGCAAATAAACCATGTTTATTTATTATGATTCCCCAATCTATCATATTTATGAAAATATGTTGCGTCCATTTCTATGTCATAACTTGTGTCATAATCATTTTTTTTGCAAATCTTATCAATTTTGCATATTTTCAGTCCAATTTTCTTTATTACAGTTTAAATTTTTATGTCAATGTAGCCTTAAATTGTCCAATCCTATTTCTTTAATGATTCCAATTGAATTAAATTTCCTAATGCGCGCAAAATAAAAAATGTTTAATCAGTCGCATAAAAGTAGGTGCACAACCAATGCCTAAAATCAATCGTATACAACGCATGTAAAATAAAGGATTATAAACAGTTGTACAAAATTAGGCATATAAATTTATGCCAAAATCAGTCGTATACATAGCGAACGTTGCAAATTTAGGATAATTTTGGCATAATACTAATAAACTGTAAAATCAGACGTAGAAAGGGAAAAGTAGACCGAGATATTAGTCTTGTAGTATTCGAATTATCAATTAACAAAAAATTGTAAGAAATACAAAAAAATATAAAATAACACAAAAGAATATTCGAGGAAAAAGCATAACTTACAGAAAAAAGAACAGTTTTTGTAAGAACTGTAAATTAAACTATAAATTAATAACTATAGCTATTTTAATGCCTATTTACTTCAAAATACCCAAAATCTAGTAATTAAAAACTCACTAGTTGTAACAACCCGAAAATCTGGGCCAGTTTAAAAAAATTTATTTTGGCAATTTTAATGAATTTCGAATATTTAAAATAGATTATCTTAAATAATATCGAAAAAAAATTATTTTGAATATAATTAGAACGTATATAGTTATATAGATCGTCGTTAGAATATAAATAATTATATATAATTATAAATAAAATTGAAAATGGCACGGTAGTTCGATAATTCGATTTCAAACTTCAATTGAATGTACCGGGTGCAAAACAAACCGGATTTTAGTGAAACCAAAAATAATGGAATCTAATAGTGACTATCTTTCCAACGAATCCGAAAAATCGAAATTTCATAGCGGGAATCAAAAGATATGTCCAGTTGAAAATTCTGAATAGACGCTATGGAATTCAGGCCCTTAAAAATGGAAATTTTGCAAACGACCTCGGATCTCAACGAAACCACTTTTGTTGGGTCCGTGATGTAAAGTTATTGCTAGATTCCAAATTTCATAATTGTTTGAATCAATATGTGAGCGTGGCAAAGGAAAACGCGTTTGAACAGTTTTAGTTGATTTTAATCGACTGGAAAATGGTCATTTTTCCAACGGTCTTGGAATTCGACAAAACTAGTTTTGTTAGGACCGTGTCGTCAATACGAAGCTAGAAAATATTTTTCGGGAATTTTTCGAGTTAGTATGTGACCCCGGTAGATTGAAATGCGCGTTCAAATTCAATATATAGAGTTATATGTTGATTTTGACGAAAACTGATTGAAACAGTCGAATCATCCTACGATACATATCCCATTGTGTTCGAAATGGGGGTAATTAGCTAAGGACGACAGGCGGTGGGTCTCCTTTCGAGTTCGAAATCAAAAGTTGCTTTTTAAAATTAAATAATTAAAGAAATAAGAAAACAGAAACCTCCCTCTCTCTCCTATCACTAAGTCAATCCCCCCCCCCCCCCCCCCCCGTCAGTTTTCCCAAATCAGAAATAAAAAGAAAAAAAAACCACGAGCCCTCGATTCCACCGCCGCCGAAGGACGTCGCGCATGCCTCCCCTCCGGTCAGCGCCGACCTGCGCCCTCCCCCCTTCTCTGCCACGACCTTCTCCTCTCCTTCCCTCCTTCTCAACTCGCTCCTCTCCTCCGTTAGAAGCCGTTGCCGCCATTACTACCCCACCGCGCCACGCTGGGCCCACCGCAGATCCCATTCAGCCTCCAACCACCCACCTCCTACGCTGCTCGCAACCACCAGGCCGCGCAAGCTCCGACCATCGCTCCATTGTTCAAGCAGCCACCACAAGCGCCTCTCCTCCAACTCCTAAACCCAATAACAGTGAGTTCTTCTATTCATGATTAGCATTTATTAATTTCAGTTTTAAAATAAATAGATTTGATTTAAAAATGGGTTTTTTTTAAATATATATGGCACAAAATAATAATAATATGATTTTTAGAACTTCAAAGATTATATTTTTACCACATCAAAGATGATATTTTCATCATATAAAAGGATATGATTTTTAATCGTGAAGTGATTAGGAAGATTTGATTTTTCATAGTAAAAAGATTCGATCTTTATAAATAAAAATATAATTTTCATATGATGTAGTAGATAAAAATATGATTTTTATATAATAGAGAATATAAAAATATTATCTTTATATATATAACAAAGTAAAATTTCGATTTTTATATATTTAATAGCGAAGTAAAAATTCGATTTTTATATATTGAACAACGAAGTAAAAATTCGATTTTTATATATTGAATAGCATAGTAAAAATTCGATTTTTATATATTGAACAACGAAGTAAAAATTCGATTTTTATATATTGAATAGCGAAGTAAAAATTCGATTTTTATATATTGAATAGCGAAGTAAAAATGTGATTTTTACATATGTAGAGAATACGGGCAAAGAAAGTGACAAGAGGCTAGAACAACGAAGATTTCTATAAATGAAGTGCCGTGGAGTTAGGATAGCTATTGGTGAGAATTTCTCACTCTTCAATTTCTTTTTCTAGTTATATATACTAGGATGCAGACGGTGCTTAGCAGCACCCGACACCCGTCATCCACAGACCATGGATGGCTTGTTTGATTAATTGTTTGGTTGTGTAGTTGGTTAGATTATTTGGTTTGAATTGAATTGTTTGGTGAAATGAAATTGATTTGATTGATGTGTGAATGGCGTGGGCCTTCACTAGACTGGGGATAAGGCTAGGCCTTGTCCCGTTTCTAGTATCGTGCCGTTATGCCGCCGAAATTTTCTAAAAATAAGTTAGAAAAATAAAGATAACATTTTATTTAATAAATGAACCGAATAGAATATTCATAGGTTGAATAAAATAGTTTGATCGTTAAGAATATAATTTTTAACGTGAATGTGAATAAATAAATATTCATTTACAAACCGGACGGTTTGTTTATGTACACCTATTTGAAGGACATTGATTGGGACGATAAATTTTACACATCGCCCAACTGCACAAATAAAAATCTATGTTTGATTGCTTGAAACCCCACACGGGTATTGGGATGATATTTGACGTACACTAATCCCGATTGTTTAGTTGTATGTCGATCGATTGATTGACAGGTTGTTATAAGCGTTGAATATTTATATTTGATGCTTATACAGTGTAGAATGCACTTTGGATGATGGTTGATTATTCATCGTTGTTGATATATACATGTGTTGTAGAAAATCCATATAATTAACATTATATGGTAATTGACTGGGCCTCATTCCAGTTTTAAAATAGAATATTTGAAAAAGAAATATTTGAAATAGAATATTTGAAAATAGGAATATATGAAGTTGTATTGATTAGATTGACGTCATTTTGGCGTGAACGATAGTTATATCGATTTTATTCATTTTATAATGAATATCGAAAGTGATTTCAAAATCTGATATTTTGAAAAGAATTGAATATAAATAAATTCGAATTGAAATTGAATATAAATAAATTCGAATTGAAATTGAATATAAATGAATTCGAATTGAAATGGAATAGAAAAGAATTCGAATTGAAATTAAATATAAATGAGTTCGAATTGAAATGGAATAGAAATGGGTTCGAATTGAAATTGAATTGAATTGAAATCGACGAAGTATATATTATATATATTATATATATAATATAATGGCCTGAATAGAACGCGCCGCGCCGCGGCAGTTCGTGAATTTCTACCATTGACTTCGAACGGATATTGCGGGAGATCCGACCATCGGATTCTACTAAAACCGGAACCATTGGGTTCGTATCGAAAAGAGCTTTCTAACAGATATTGGAAATTAGAAATCTAACGGTTGGATTTGGAATTATTTCCAAATCAAATTTGAAAAAGGTCGCTGTAAGTGCAGTTCGATGGCCGTTGATGGAAATCGACTGTACAGGCCTTGATAAAATTATTAAAAATAGTAATAATTTATGTAAAATCATAAGAAATGATTTGTGAAGATTTGGGATGAAAAACTCCATATTTGAAAAGATAAAAATAGATTTTTATCGAAATGAACTAGTTTTGAACTAGAATTATAATTCTATTTATTTTTAAATAAATAAATTGAATTTGAAATGGTTTTGAAAATAACCAGAATTTCCAATGATTGCATTGGAATGGATTTGAATCGAAATTGTCTTCGGAATATTTCGATGTTGGATTTCGTGATTATACAGATGTTGTTATGGAAATTTGAAAGATATAGATATATATATCGTTATTTCCAATACGATATTTGTTAGTCGTAGAATTTGATCTTGAATATAAGCCGGTATATTTTCTATTCAGAGCCTTGTGTTTAATATCAAATGTGATTTGGGTTTGTCGTGAATGGTATCTTGACTAACACTGTTCTTGAACCCAGTTGAGAAAAGATTAAATATTTTTATTTAGATTTAATGAAGTGTACCCATTAAATAATATTTAATTGGAATTGAATTGATATTGATTTTTGGGTTTATCGTGAACAGTGTTTTAAATAACACTCGTTCTTTAACCCGATAATTAATGGAATGTGACTTTGGGTTTATCGTGAACCGTGTTTTAAATGACACTGATTCTTTAACCCAGTTAATGATTAAAACTAAGTGGAGTTTTAATGAATCTTTAATTAGATTGAAATGATCGAGAATGGAGTATCACCAGTTTTGCTCCAGGCGATAATTAAATCTTTAATTAGATCTGAACGTGAAATGGTAATTGAATTTACCGAGAACACCGTAGTGTTAGATATGAAGTATTACCAGTTTTACTTCATGGGATGAATAGGTTGGGATTGGGAAATTAAAACAAATGATTACTTCGGTAAAGTTCGTTAATCCCGACTAGTTTGAATTGATATTCAAAAATAGATTAAAGAATAAATTTGAAAGATTTATCTTTGATAAAATTAATGGGAACCTTTCCCTATGAATGTGAAATTTAGAAACTAACTGTCGGTTAGCTAAGCAGAATGGTTTTCTGGATATTGATCTGATGTTGGTTTCGGCCTTCGGGGTTAATATTTGGGAAATTATTCTCTTGATTAATTTACGGTTAGTGACTGATGAATTGGAATGAGGCGTACGTTGTGTTTGTGTAACACTTATTTAAAATATACGCGAGTTATTCGGAACGACCGGGTTTATCCCATTCTGAATAACTGATACGACGATAAGTCGAAGATGAAGACGGTGGTTGAAGACCGGAAGTCTTCACATCGTTTGGGTGATCACTGATGATCTTGATTGGGTTGTACACCCAAGAAGATAGAAACAGTTGGTGATCGTCCAGATGTGCTTGGAGATCGATGGATATGCGAGGAAAGTGCCTCCGGTTTCGTTCAGACCCAGAACGGACTTGTAAATGGACTGTGTGTCTGACATTGGATTTCATTCTGTGTGACTGATATCGGTTGCATAGAGTGGTTTGCCTGTGTGGCATGCTAAGATGCAATTGATCGAGGCTTCTGTTGAAAAGAAAAGTCTTGTGGTGATGATCAAAACACAGCCTGTGTGGCACAGCTTTGTGTAACGTGAATTCGCGAGACTCACACCCCGGTTGTGAACCAAAAACAGGAGACGGACCTCAGGGAGGGCATGCGTTTCTTTCTAGCTAGGGTGGTGTCAGTGACCTACCAGCCCTGACATTTATATATTTTTCACCTGTGTGGTTGTTGCTGTTGCGAGGCGCCTCGGTTAGATCGGACGATCTGGGTCCGATGGAACCATTCGTTGGCTCATTTACGCCCCAAAGGGCGGGGAAACGCATGTTCAGGCATTTTAATCCACATCGGTGGACCGGCCCTGACGATCCAAGGGTCATTCGAGCTCTGATCCTGAGGGGCGGGCTAGAGCGTCTTGAATCGGTTGAGGACTATCTTTTGCCTCGGTTCATAGATGGAAATCCAATTTCCAAATACGTGACATTTGCGGTTTTATTTGTAGAGCCTAGTATGGCGACATGATATATGGTACCCATGCCGTCTATGATTGATACTTATGATTTGAAGTTGTTTTATACACTATGCACTTATAATAGTATCAAATGATTTGTTTTAAACGTATCAAGCATCCTTTGGCTGTTATAAGGGAAAACCCTATCCCCCGGCTTGCGTTGCATTGTGTGATAGGACCTGGGTCTTATAACAGCTTCATTTTTCTTTATTTAGCATTGCGCTGTTTGTTTTATGCACTGGTATTCTTGGGAGGAAACCCGTTCCGTGTTATACGGCGTGGTCCCTTGATTTACCTAACTTTAAAAATAAAGATTACTGTTTTAGTTCTCACACCAGTCCCATGACTGATCTGGAGTTTATTGTTTTAACCTAAACTCTGGGTGCTCTTATTTTGACATGGGCAGCTAGTAGTTTTGGTTTTGCAGTTTTATATTCACAGGATCCTGGTTTACAGCTGGAACGATATCCGGAAAGCTTTGTATCCGTATATCTCCTTCTAGTTGTGTATTGTATTATTTTCCGCTGCTATGTAATTTATTGTAATCTCTGATATTTCTGTGTAATATTCATTTATACTCTGTATATTCTTGTATTCTGATGCATTGTTGTAATATACAATGAAATGTTCTTCCGTGTGCATTCTATTGTGTCGTGTTCTCAAAACAATCAGGCATTTCGAACGGTCTAGATCGGTTTAGCGATTGATTCGGACCGAGCGAAATTCCTTTTCGTCACATTTGGTATCAGAGCTTTGGTTTACAAAGCTCAGAGAACAAGGCACATTAGAACCGTACGAAAGAATTCATCAGATGTTGGATTAGTAATATCCAACGAGAATGACTCGTTAGAGATAGGATCAGTAGTATCCTAGAACGAGTGTGAAGGGTATATTTTTAAAATGAGAACGATTTTTGTTTTGAAAATTTAAATCAATTATTCGTATTTGATTATTAATTTATATTGATATGGACAATCCAATATATAGAGATTTTGCATATATGTCTTGCAAACGTGTATTCGAAGTTTTAATGTATTGGTAGTTATAGAATCATACTCTAGTTGCCCGGGGATAATTCTGGTGATGGGGCACCGTCGCCAGTATTTATTTTCGAGTTTCGAAAGTGAGATTTCTATGAATTTCCAATTTGAATGGTGTGAGAACCAAAAATTAGATAGGGCCTATTGTTGTGATTTGGCATCAAAAACATGATTTTTGTATATGTATCAAAATTATGAATTTGAAACTCTAATTCACTAATTGATTGATGTTTGTGTTGTTTGTTTATTTGTTTGCTAATTTTTAGCCATTTAGCCTAATTGAATCACATATTGAATTATATTGAAAATTGGTCGCATTTGCTTGCATATACATGGGCTTACATTGAACAGGTCATAGCAAGGAGGCTAGAGCAGAGAATAAAATTTGTTTGCCCGACAAATAGGTACATGTTTACTACATAATTTACTGTTTTGTTTGGGTGATGATGATTTTATGAGCCTATTGGCTAGCCGCTTGGCTTTTTCTTTTTCTTTTTGAGATCAGAAGGCCTGTATGGCAATTTCGGGATTTTCCCGTGGCTCCCAGTGCAGGGGAGGTTATGGCGAAATTTTTCGAAAATTCCGGGTGTTAGCCAAATTTTTGAAAATTTGAAAATTCTCAGAAACTGAAAAGTTGGAGAAAGGAAGCCAGATCGAATGTAGAGTTGACTAATCAAACCACTTTCGACTTTGTTCCTTTTCGAGGATGAAAAGTTTTAAGTGGGGGAGATTGTAACAACCCGAAAATCTGGGCGAGTTTAAAAAAATTTATTTTGGCAATTTTAATGAATTTCGAATATTTAAAATAAATTATTTTAAATAATATCGACGAAAATTTATTTTGAATATAATTATAATGTATATAGTTATATAGATCGTCGTTAGAATATAAATAATTATATATAATTATAAATAGAATTGAAAATGGCGCGGTAGTTCGATAATTCGATTTCAAACTTCAATTGAATGTACCGGGTGCAAAACAAACCGGATTTTAGTGAAACAAAAAATAATGGAATCTAATAGTGACTATCTTTCCAACGAATCCGAAAAATCGAAATTTCATAGCGGGAATCTAAAGATATGTCCAGTTGAAAATTCTGAATAGACGCTATGGAATTTAGGCCCTTAAAAATGGAAATTTTGCAAATGACCTCGGATCTCAACGAAACCACTTTTGTTGGGTCTGTGATGTAAAGTTATTACTAGATTCCAAATTTCATAATTGTTCGAATCAATATGTGAGCGTGGCAAAGGAAAACGCGTTTGACCAGTTTCAGTTGATTTTAATCGACTGGAAAGTGGCCATTTTTCCAACAGTCTCGGAATTCGACGAAACTAGTTTTGTTAGGACCGTGTCGTCAATACGAAGCTAGAAAATATTTTTCGGGAATTTTTCGAGATAGTATGTGACCCCGGTAGATTGAAATGCGCGTTCAAATTCAATATATAGAGTTATATGTTGATTTTGACGAAAACTGATTGAAACAGTCGAATCATCCTACGATACATATCTCATTGTGTTCGGAATGGGGGTAATTAGCTAGGGACGACAGGCGGTGGGTCTCCTTTCGAGTTCGAAATCAAAAGTTGCTTTTTAAAATTAAATAATTAAATAAATAAGAAAATAGAAACCTCCCTCTCTCTCCTATCACTAAGTCAATCCCCCCCTCCCCGTCAGTTTTCCCAAATTAGAAATAAAAAGAAAAAAACCCCACGAGCCCTCGATTCCACTACCGCCGAAGGACGTCGCGCGTGCCTCCGCTCCGGTCAGCGCCGACCTGCGCCCTCCCCCCTTCTCTGCCACGACCTTCTCCTCTCCTTCCCTCCTTCTCAACTCGCTCCTCTCCTCCGTTAGAAACCGTTGCCGCCATTACTACCCCACCGCGCCACGCTGGGCCCACCGCAGATCCCATTCAGCCTCTAACCACCCACCTCCTCCGCTGCTCGTAACCACCAGGCCGCGCAAGCTCCGACCATCGCTCCATTGTTCAAGCAGCCACCACAAGCGCCTCTCCTCCAGCTCCTAAACCCAATAACAGTGAGTTCTTCTATTCATGATTAGCATTTATTAATTTCAGTTTTAAAATAAATAGATTTGATTTAAAAATGGGTTTTTTTAAAATATATATGGCACAAAAAAATAATAATATGATTTTTAGAACTTCAAAGATTATATTTTTACCACATCAAAGATGATATTTTCATCATATAAAAGGATATGATTTTTAATCGTGAAGTGATTAGGAAGATTTGATTTTTCATAGTAAAAAGATTCGATCTTTATAAATAAAAATATAATTTTCATATGCTGTAGCAGATAAAAATATGATTTTTATATAATAGAGAATATAAAAATATTATCTTTATATATATAACAAAGTAAAAATTCGATTTTTATATATTGAATAGCAAAGTAAAAATTCGATTTTTATATATTGAACAACGAAGTAAAAATTCGATTTTTATATATTGAACAACGAAGTAAAAATTCAATTTTTATATATTGAATAGCGAAGTAAAAATTCGATTTTTATATATTAAATAGCGAAGTAAAAATGTGATTTTTACATATGTAGAGAATACGGGCAAAGAAAGTGACAAGAGGCAAGAACAGCGAAGATTTCTATAAATGAAGTGCCGTGGAGTTAGGATAGCTATTGGTGAGAATTTCTCACTCTTCAATTTCTTTTTCTAGTTATACATATACTAGGATGCAGACGGTGCTTAGCAGCACCCGACACCCGTCATCCACAGACAATGGATGGCTTGTTTGTTTAATTGTTTGGTTGTGTAGTTGGTTAGATTATTTGGTTTGAATTGAATTGTTTGGTGAAATGAAATTGATTTGATTGATGTGTGAATGGCGTGGGACTTCACTAGACCGGGGATAAGGCTAGGCCTTGTCCTGTTTCTAGTATTGTGCCGTTATGCCACCGAAATTTTCTAAAAATAAGTTAGAAAAATAAAGATAACATTTTATTTAATAAATGAACCGAATAGAATATTCATAGGTTGAATAAAATAGTTTGATCGTTAAGAATATAATTTTTAACGTAAATGTGAATAAATAAATATTCATTTACAAACCAGACGGTTTGTTTATGTACACCTATTTGAAGGACATTGATTGGGACGATAAATTTTACACATCGCCCAACTGCACAAATAAAAATCTGTGTTTGATTGCTTGAAACCCCACACGGGTATTGGGATGATATTTGACGTACACTAATCCCGATTGTTTAGTTGTATGCCGATCGATTGATTGACAGGCTGTTATAAGCGTTGAATATTTATATTTGATGCTTATACAGTGTAGAATGCACTTTGGATGATGGTTGATTATTCATCGTTGTTGATATATACATGTGTTGTAGAAAATCCATATAATTAACATTATATGGTAATTGATTGGGCCTCATTCCAATTTTAAAATAGAAATATTTGAGAAAGAAATATTTGAAATAGAATATTTGAAAATAGGAATATATGAAGCCGTATTGATTAGATTGACGCCATTTTGACGTGAACGATAGTTATATCGATTTTATTCATTTTATAATGAATATCGAAAGTGATTTCAAAATCTGATATTTTGAAAAGAATTGAATATAAATAAATTTGGATTGAAATTGAATATAAATAAATTCGAATTGAAATTGAATATAAATGAATTCGAATTGAAATGGAATAGAAAAGAATTCAAATTAAATTAAATATAAATGAATTCGAATTGAAATGGAATAGAAATGGATTCGAATTGAAATTGAATTGAATTGAAATCGACGAAGTATATATTATATATATAATATAATGGCCTGAATAGAACGCGCCGCGGCAGTTCACGAATTTCGACCATTGACTTCGAACGGATATTGCGGGAGATCCGACCGTCGGATTCTCCTAAAACCGGAACCGTTGGGTTCGTATCGAAAAGAGCTTTCTAACGGATATTGGAAATTAGAAATCTAACGGTTGGATTTGGAATTATGTCCAAATCAAATTTGAAAAAGGTCATTGTAAGTGCAGTTCGATGGCCGTTGATGGAAATCGACTGTACAGGCCTTGATAAAATTATTAAAAATAGTAATAATTTATGTAAAATCATAAGAAATGATTTGTGAAGATTTGGGATGAAAAACTCCATATTTGAAAAGATAAAAATAGATTTTTATCGAAATGAACTAGTTTTGAACTAGAATTAATTTATTTATAAATAAATAAATTGAATTTGAAATGGTTTTGAAAATAACCAGAATTTCCAATGATTGCATTGGAATGGATTTGAATCGAAATTGTCTTCGGAATATTTCGATGTTGGATTTCGTGATTATACAGATGTTGTTATGGAAATTTGAAAGATATATATATCGTTATTTCCAATACGATATTTGTTAGTCGTAGAATTTGATCTTGAATATAAGCCGGTATATTTTCTATTCAGAGCCTTGTGTTTAATATCTAATGTGGTTTGGGTTTGTCATGAATGGTGTCTTGACTAACACTGTTCTTGAACCCAGTTGAGAAAAGATTAAATCTTTTTATTTAGATTTAATGAAGTGTACCCATTAAATAATATTTAATTAGAATTGAATTGATATTGATTTTTGCGTTTATCGTGAACAGTGTTTTAAATAACACTCGTTCTTTAACCCGATAATTAATGGAATGTGCCTTTGGGTTTATCGTGAACCGTGTTTTAAATGACATTGATTCTTTAACCCAGTTAACGATTAAAACTAAGTGGAGTTTTAATGAATCTTTAATTAGATTGAAATGATCGATAATGGAGTATCACCAGTTTTGCTCCAGGCAATAGTTAAATCTTTATTTAGATCTGAATGTGAAATGGTAATTGAATTTACCGAGAACACCGTAGTGTTAGATATGAAGTATTACCAGTTTTACTTCATGGGATGAATAGGTTGGGATTGGGAAATTAAAACAAATGATTACTTCGGTAAAGTTCGTTAATCCCGACTAGTTTGAATTGATATTCAAAAATAGATTAAAGAATAAATTTGAAAGATTTATCTTTGATAAAATTAATGGGAACCTTTCCCTATGAATGTGAAATTTAGAAACTAACTGTCGGTTAGCTATGCAGAATGGTTTTCTGGATATTGATCTGATGTTGGTTTCGGCCTTCGGGGTTAATATTTGGGAAATTATTCTCTTGATTAATTTACGGTTAGTGACTGATGAATTGGAATGAGGCGTATGTTGTGTTTGTGTAACACTTATTTAAAATATACGCGAGTTATTCGGAACGACCGGGTTTATCCCATTTTGAATAACTGATACGACGATAAGTCGAAGATGAAGACGGTGGTTGAAGACCGGAAGTCTTCACATCATTGGGTGATCACTGATGATCTTGATAGGGTTGTACACCCAAGAAGATGGAAACAGTTGGTGATCGTCCAGATGTGCTTGGAGATCGATGGATATGCGAGGAAAGTGCCTCCGGTTTCGTTCAGACCCAGAACGAACTTGTAAATGGACGGTGTGTCTGACATTGGATTTCATTCTGTGTGACTGATATCGGTTGCATAGAGTGGTTTGCCTGTGTGGCATGCTAAGATGCAATTGATCGAGGCTTCTGTTAAAAAGAAAAGTCTTGTGGTGATGATCAAAGCACAGCCTATGTGGCACAGCTTTGTATAACGTGAATTCGCGAGACTCACACCCCGGTTGTGAACCAAAAACGGGAGACGGACCTCAGGGAGGGCATGCGTTTCTTTCTAACTAGGGTGGTGTCAGTGACCTACCAGCCCTGACATTTATATACTTTTCACTTGTGTGGTTGTTGCTGTTGCGAGGCGCCTCGGTTAGATCGGACGATCCGGGTCCGATGGAGCCATTCGTTGGCTCATTTACGCCCCAAAGGGCGGGGAAACGCATGTTCAGGCATTTTAATCCACATCGGTGGACCGGCCCTGACGATCCAAGGGTCACTCGAGCTCTGATCCTGAGGGGCGGGCTAGAGCGTCTCGAATCGGTTGAGGACTATCTTTTGCCTCGGTTCATAGATGGAAATCCAATTTCCAAATACGTGACATTTGCGGTTTTATTTGTAGAGCCTAGTATGGCGACATGATATATGGTACCCATGCCGTCTATGATTGATACTTATGATTTGAAGTTGTTTTATACACTATGCACTTATAATAGTATCAAATGATTTGTTTTAAACGTATCAAGCATCTTTTGGCTGTTATAAGGGAAAACCCTATCCCCCGGCTTGTGTTGCATTGTGTGATAGGACCTGGGTCTTATAACAGCTTCATTTTTCTTTATTTAGCATTGCGCTGTTTGTTTTATGCACTGGTATTCTTGGGAGGAAACCCGTTCCGTGTTATACGGCGTGGTCCCTTGATTTACCTAACTTTAAAAATAAAGATTACTGTTTTAGTTCTCACACCAGTCCCATGACTGACCTGGAGTTTATTGTTTTAACCTAAACTCTGGGTGCCCTTATTTTGACACAGGCATCTAGTAGTTTTGGTTTTGCAGATTTATATTCACAGGATCCTGGTTTACAGCTGGAACGATATCCGGAAAGCTTTGTATCCGTATATCTCCTTCTAGTTGTGTATTGTATTATTTTCCGCTGCTATGTAATTTATTGTAATCTCTGATATTTCTGTGTAATATTCATTTATACTCTGTATTTTCTTGTATTCTGATGCATTATTGTAATATACAATGAAATGTTCTTCCGTGTGCGTTCTATTGTGTCGTGTTCTCAAAACAATCAGGCGTTTCGAACGGTCTAGATCGGTTTAGCGATTGATTCGGACCGAGCGAAATTCCTTTTCGTCACACTAGTAAAACTTCCCTCGTGGCCCAGGTAGAATGCACCTCCAGAAGAAGAAATAAAATAAAAAAATATTTTTATTTAATCTCAATCCTTTAAAATTTAATTTTAGGTTGCCCATGTCTCCCAAAAGCAGACCAGCCAAGGGGGGAAGAGATGTGTTGTGAAGAAATGGAGAGGGGCTTGAGGTTTATTTTTAAGTGGAGGAAAAGGTCCTTAGCTATTAAATTTAGGTTTTAAATCTAAACCGACCATATCCTTAGATCAACCCGAAATTACCACATCAGCCAATCAAAATTAGACACTTCATCCGCAAAAGGTCGGATAAAATCTTCTTTGTTCGCTCATTTTCATATCTGGCAAGTATACGTGGCAGGCATCCATGGGTCGACCCAGACCCTGACTGGGTCGACGCATGGGTGGACCCACATACAACCTAGGTCGACCTTGTTGGTTGTCGTGTCGTCCCTGGTAACGATATATATATATATATATATATATTAGTCGTTTTAATATTTGTGTGTTAACAGCATTCTTCCACTCTCTCCAATAGAGAGAGGAAAAGTTTCAATTCCTATAGAAACTGAAACTGCTTCAGTTTCAAACCATAAAATAAAATTCAGTGATTATCCCCTTAATCGTTGAAAAGCCATAATTTTCTACTCCCTCCATAAAAAAGGCGATTTCAGTTCCCATTACCTTTAGGAGAATCGCCTGCAGCCGACCCATTAACAAAGCATAAAAATAAGTTAATCCCAAATATTTATCCCTTTTACTGGATCGTAGATTGAGGAAATGGAGGCTTCATCCTTAAATCGACCCTTCTATAGATTGCATTAGGATGAAGTGACAAAATTTTCGATCGATTGAGGATCAAGACATCAGGGAATTTGGTGATTTGGAGTAATCGTGTTCAATTTACCAGATCTTAAAAGCCGAATCTTTCCCATCTTCTCAAACCGACCCTGTAAAATTTGGATCAGCAAACGACACAGCTTCTTTTCGATTTGCTTTTGGATTTTGCTTTGATTTCTTGTTGCTGGTGATATTTAGAATTAGTTTCAAAAAGATTAGATTCATTAAAAAGGGAGATGCTATGATGAATTTTTTTGACTTGCCGCCTCATGATTGGTAGTAACTAAAATTTTCACCTGCTATCTAAATGCCATCATTTATTTCAGCAATGGGAGATGAAACCTACTCAAACAATCGTATACTAAGACGACGTCTGGCTCTACTTTCCAAATCCCTTTTAGGGGTTGGGAAGTAGCACAGTATGTTGGTATCAACGGATAAACTGAGTTTGAAAATTGTTCATAAATAGAGACGGTGCTAATGAAAATGTGGTTATTAATGATGCGAAAATTATGGAGAAAGTGTTCAGTTTTATGTGGCAGTTCGGCATATTAAGTGGATCAACATAATGTGGAAGGTATGAAATTTTGCTTTTAGTCTGAGATATCAAGGACATTTCTGTGCAAAACCAGTTTGTAGGAGATGGGTTGTAGGGATAGATCACGCATACCTAGGCCTAGTACCCATCTAGTTTATTCAGTATTTACTTCATGTATGTATTTTGCTTTTATTTTATATTTGTATTTCCTTTTTTGTTCTTTGGTTTGTGTATGTACTGTTATTCTACAAGTTAATAAAAGCATATCAATTTTCAAAAAAAAAATTCGTTTAATTTATTCTAGTTTAAATTTCAAAGTTCGAATTACCATAACTCCTTCATTTTAAGTCCATTTTACACAAACTATATATGTATCTGAACCAGAAAATCGTAATGGACTCAATGAAACAATCCATTGCCAATTTGATAATTTTTCGACTTATTATTTGACTCATTAATTAATTTATATGTATTAAAATTTGGTTTATAACATTCTCCCCTCCTTAAAGGATTTTGCCCTCGAAATCTCCAAGAGCAGAAGAATGAAATATGCATTTTCATCCAAATATCCACATCTATCTACTTAAACTCATCCATTTTCATCCATTGTCCTTATTTTTCTAGTGCTTTTCAGGTAGTTACGCAATAGTGTAGTGTATATGTCCCTAACTAATGCAAAAAAATGGGTGGTCTACTAATTCAGTTGACCTCCTTTTTACGCAATCATGTCAGTGTCATAAATCCAAATGTAAGCAAAAGGCCCAAATGATAATAAATATTTCTACATGTGCACTCCAACAATCATTCATATGTAACAACCTTATGATAACATCCATTAACATCATCTATAAAAATAATATAAAATGCACACACATCCATATGCATATATTAATGTCCTATTTATCGATTAATAATGCCTAGTGTGTGTATATGCATCCACTTGTAGCCACTTGCATACATCATACATAACACGGTCTTATAACATGCTCACAAGCAATCCTACTAACCATAGGCTCAATCCTAAGATCTACTCTTCCCAAGGATATTTAGAAGAAAGACCCTAATCAAATGGAAAGGCTAATGATAGGATATCAAAAATGAAACATTTGTCAACCGATTATAAGTAAATAGAATGAATCCCTTGAAGATACCCAAGTTGTTATAACTATAAGTTCTTCCTATGAGGTAAAAGATTCCATTATTGAATTAACTAATGCCTCATCACAATTAACTCACACTTTTTCTCCACACTTCCAATATGAATGATTTCTCTTATAACTGCCAATTTATTCTAATGACATTCGCTAGAGATCTTTTTTATCTTACCCATCTCAAATCCTTTAGGAAGAAATATTCCAAGTTTTCTGTTTGCTTCTTTCTTGAACTAATTTAACATATCTAAGTCTTTTTGATTTAAAATCCCAGAGCCTACTCAACCTTTCAAGTAGGGTCACTTTTAATCATATAAACAATCTGATTTCTAGTCTTTACCTTTACTATCTTGTGTTCCTTTATTTAGTCTTTACCTTAACTATCTTGTGCTCCTTTATTAGTTCTAATTATATTATCCAATCCCATAAGGACTTACTCCTTTTCTAATTTCCTGTGTATATATATACACACACATATATATTCAAAACCTCATATTACTATGACTATTACAATTTTTTTCAAAACTTCATTTGAGAGATAGTTTACCATTCATAAGGTCACAAAAATCCCTTTTGGAATATATATATCTATATATAATTACTTTTATGAAATTCCCAAAAATACAAATTTTATACCAAAACATATCTATCCTTTTAAAATTTCTACTTCTGAAATCATATATGTGTATATGGGGTTTAGACTCAAAGTGGTTCAGCAAATTTCTTTTTTCTTAAAGCACTCCTTTTCAAATTACATCCGTTGAACACAATTATTCACTGTCTTTAATCCGTTTGAAATCTTTATATCATTTTAACCTTTCATCCACTAGCCAAACTTTTTACTCACTTCAACTTAGTGGTTATAAAAAGATTTATTTTACCAATCCGATCTTTATAATTAGGTTTCGACTTGTTCTCATAAATCATATTTATTCAAACGCAATTTCTAGGATCCTCATCTCATGCCCTAATGACATAACCTTGATGAACACCAAACTCCAATCATAGAGTATAACCAATGGTGAGTTCTTATCAAAAATGTTAAGGTATACCTTCAGGTTAAATTCTTTAAGATTCTTACCATATCACAAAGTATTCCATAGAAGCCATACGAATTCGTAAAACCGAGAGGCAATAACTTATTGTTAACTACATTCTAACTTTTACAAGGAGATCCCAAAAATCATTATGCACTCGATTTCGATAAATATTCCTTATCTTAAGTTCCAATTCCTTATAGGTAACAAAAAATCACAAATCAATGGCTACTGAAATTTCATTCTTTCCCCATAACAGGTAATAGCCCCTTACGACAATTGAAAAACTAATAATAGTTGATCTAATGTAACTACTTTTGCAAGTCTCTTGCTAATGCTACTAAGAGAACTGATAGTAAAATAGTAACTTGAAATCCTTTAAAGGACGTTTTCTCATTTTGTTTACACAAATGTTTACCCTCTCTCGCAGTGAGGTGGGTCGAAAAAATACTTATCTTGGAATACTTTTATAACTCTCTATAATAACCAATTAACCCAAGAGAATTTCTTACCTTCCAAAAGCGATACTCAGAGAACTTGTTCTTAGGTCTATGTGCTTATAAGGTACTAAATACCAAATTCATCCACTGCCATTCTTTGTTTAGACTAACATGTCATTAACAAAAGACCCCTACCAAATTACTCATAGAACCTCAACAATCATCCTTCTACATAAGTCAATAACTACGCTTAGGCACAAACTAGCCCAAAAGGTGTGGTAGCTGTTCTTAAAATCCACTGGGTGTCTTTTGAACAATTCCATCTCTATTTCTCCCACTACTCAAAACTTGATGGAGTCCCTAGGAAACAAATCTAACTATGGGGAAGAAATAAAAATCTGGCTGTCTAAAATTAATCAAAAGGACCATCTACATGAGTTAAAGGTAAATGTTTCCTCCAAAACAGTTCACTGATGATTACTACTGAGCCAAAAGAATTATCTATCACTGTAGCAAAGACGAGTGATGCCTATCACTCAAAAAAGTTTACTCTTACCAATATTTTTCCAAAGGTTCCTTCATTTGTTTTCCCAAAATCTTTCTTCTACGACTGAAGTCCAACGATTTCTTCAAAACCCATATGGAAAACTCCCATTATAGGTACCGCACTCAATTTACCAAAAGATAGGTCTAAGGAGTAAAATATTCCATTTCAACTAATTCCCCATAGGTCAATGCTAGGGTGGTCTACTATGCGTACCCTTAAGAAAACTACCCTCCTCACAATTTTTGAGATGACTCATCATATAGCTGGCCTGTCCAAACTTCAAACCAATCCACACATAGTAATGCCATAAGCATAACTCCATATATTAAAAAGATTCTAGTCATAAGCATGCAACTCAATTCTCTCTTATTCCCATAAAACTATGTGCTTTACCGATAATGCTATAGATTTAGCATAGTCATCCCAAAATCAATATCTCTTCTAGGAGGTAACCTTTTAACCACTTCTAATACACGGAAAATATAGCACAAAGAGAACTGAATCAATATCGCCTAAAGATTCACCAAGGGAAAATATAGGAAAATAAACATGACTGACCCCTCGGGTAAGAGTTAGTCTATTGCATACCTTATCCCAACAATTATGTTCTTGCAGTCAAAATAGCCCTATACTTGGCTAACTAATCCATCCTCCAAATTTTTCTACCTTGAAAGTCTCATAATATAAGCATCTCCGTCAAAATCTACTACCAATGTAAAAATCATATATAACCAACTATATGGCTAAACTATCTAGACCCAAAACAAACCCATACCCGAAAATGCCCCAAACATCTCCTAAATCAAAGATTTCTAGTTTTAATCCCCGACCCACCATAAATAACAACGCCGATCTCCCTACGGGGTTAAGAAACTACTACTGGGCCTAGAAATGTGCAAATAATCAACTAGTGCTACCACTAAACTCAGGGATTACTATATTTGTAAAGAACAACTTCATTAGCCCTACAATACAAATGCCCTAAATGGCTTATTTAATATCGACATGACTATGGCCCAACGCAGCCACCTCTGACTCGGGAGTCAAGGGTAAAGGAACGAAATACTCCTAAATAAGATAAGATGGGAGAACTAGAAACAACTAGAGATAAATGACATCTCTTTCACTAACATTTGCCCAATTCCATTCCTTGATCCTTTTGACCAACATCTTCCTTATAACCTTCTAGGCTTAGTGCCATATAACCAATTTCCTTGTTACAACTAATGATATCTGCCTGAATCATTACAACAATACTTTTAAGGTTATCTTGCTACCTCTATCCTCTAAGGTTATCTTTTCCATGATTAGCCCTATTTTATTTGTCGCATAGCATGTTTCTCTTTTTCCTCAAATAATGATCAAAAGGGTTTATCCCTTAATCAAAACTTTGACCTATAAAAATTTAAGGTTTCAATACACATAGGAAAGCCTAAATTGATTGCTCCATATATGACACAACAAGAAAAGGAGAGAATAAGACAAGGACGGGAGATGGAATTGAGGGCGTTTTTGCAAAACTTTTATTTTCAAAAATACCTTGTTGTTTTGAAAATCTATTTTTTCTTCAGAAAAATAATTTAATTTAAAACAACTTTTAGGAATCCTATTAGGCTCTAATACCTAATGAAACATCCCACACCCCTTAGTATTCCCAGTTAAGGCCATACTAAGGAATGTGGAGCGTTGTAGGTACAAAAAAACAAATCACAGAGACTAAGATTCACAAGACATAAAGTAAAAAATAATGATAACATTGGTTTCTTTTATAAACTTGCCATTACAAAACAATAAATTTATATAAAATAAGTTATAAAACATATGTCTTACATGATCTTACCTCAAATCAGAGTATAATAAAACATTCTACTCTTAAGTACAAATCCAACTCAAGACAATTAAAATGTTACAAAATGGAATTAATACATAAAATGGAAAGTAAGTAGGGTCTTGGACACTAATCTTCTTGAGCTGCTAGTACCAATCACTTTCTACCATTAGAATCTACTAAGGGTAAAAAATGGAGGAAGAGAAGTGGGCCAGACATAAAGTCTGGTGAGCTATATAACTACCAGCATGATTGATAAATTAAGGATATAGGAAGAATGATAGTTCTAGTCTCATGTAAGGAAGTGTATGTGCACAGCTATCAAGTAAACATATAGGAATGATGGACAAAGGCTAAAGGTTTGGTCGATTTTTATCTTATTTGATCGCTTACTTAATTGCACTAGTCATTTGATTATTAGCACTTTCACGGTAACATAACATGATATAATTAGCACGATATTCCCAATGCTACCCATTAATCGTCTACTAAACCATAGAGTGATAACCTATGCCCACTATGAGTCTTGAGTTTATCATGCCTGACCCATCAGCAAAAAGGCATTACATTACCACAAGCACCATTTTTCTCTTAATTTCCCTAGTCGGGTCAATGCACGCACATTGAACCGTTGGAACACACCCGTACCCACCTCTGTTTGGACCGTCTTACTACCTAGCTTAGCATGGTGCGTGTCATTGCCTCTTATTAGACCATACATGATAGAAAGGGTATGGTGAATAATATGGATCCCTAACAAACAAATCACGCTTGACCCAAATCCCTTTGTTTTGGACCTCCACACAAACCGTTGTCATAGATTAACCATAGAATTTATGCTTATAACTTAATGTCATTTTAAGTTAAATTTTTATTAAGCCTAACTGTTAATTCATTTACCATAGTTGAATTGCCTAATCATAGGGCCACCATAGATTTGTCTAATCACAAGATCACCATAAAATTGCCTAATCGCAATATCACCATAAAATTGTCTAGTCATAAGACTACCATAGAACCATAGAATTGACTAATCACAAGATCACCATAGAATAATCATGAAATTTTAGGCTTGTAAGTTAACATCATTTTAAGTCAACATTTCAGATTAAGTCTAACTGTCCTTTTTCAGTTTCATATCATATTCATATTTGCATATAGATCATGTTTGTTTATTATGATTCCCAAATCTATCATATTTTTGCAAATATATTACAATCCATTTTTCTGTCATAACCTGTGCCGTAGTCTTTTTTTTTTCAAATCTTATCAACTCTGCATATTTTCAGTCCAATATTCTCTTTTGTTACAGTTTAACAATTAATGTCAATTTAGCCCCAAGCCATCCAATTATTTTTCTTTAATAATTCCAAATAAATTAAACTCCCCAGAACGTGCAAAATAAAGAAAAGATTAATCGGTCTCATTAATTAGACACAAAATCAATGCCTAAAATCAATCGTATACGACGCGGGCAAAATAAAGTATTATAATCGGTTGTATAAAATTAAACATATAAATCTATGCCCAAATCAGTCGTATACATATGCCAATGTTGCAAATTTAGGCATAATTTGGGTGTAATACTAATAAATTGTAAAATCAGATGTAGAAAGGGGAAATTGGTGTGAAAGAATAATCCTACATTATTACAATTATCAATTAACTAAAAACTATAAGAAAGAAAGACAGAAAAAGCAATTAAATAACTTACTAAAAGGAATATTTACAGAAAAATCATAACTTACAAAAAATGAACAATAATTGTAAGAACTATAAATAAAACAGTAAATTAACAACTACAACTATTTTAATTCCTATTTACTTCTAAACACTCAAAAATCTAATAATTAAAAACTCGCTAGAAAGGCTTCCCTTGTGGCCCCGACAGAACCCACCACCAAAATAAGAAATAAAATAGAAAATATTTTTATCTAATCTCAACCCCTTAAAATTTAATTTTAGGTTGACTCTATCTCTCAAAAAGGAGACTAGCCAAGACGAGGAAGATATGCGTTGTAAAGAAACAGAGAGGGGTTGGAGGTTTATTTATAGGTGGTGAAAAAGATCCCCAACCATTAGATTTAGGTTTTAAATCTAAAGTGACCATATCCTTGGATTAATTCGGAAGTGCCACGTTAGCCAATCAAAATCAGACACGTCAACTGAAAAAAGTCTGATAAACTTTTTTTCGTTTGTTCGTTATCGTTAGGCCAACCCAGACCCTCACTTAGTTGAAACGTGGGTCGACCACATATAACTTGGGTTAACCCATGGGTCGACCTGGTCGGTTGCTCAGTCGTCCCATGCAACGCTATATTTTTCTTTTCTTCATTTATTTATTTTATTCTAGTTTGAATTTCAAACTTCGACTTGCCATAACTCCTTATTTTATGTCTAATTTACGCAGAGCATATGTATCTAAATCAAAAAATATTATAGACCCAATGGTGATATCCCCATTGTCAAATTATAATAATTTTTCAACTTATTATTTAATTAATTCATTAGCTATTTCTGTCTGTTAAAATTTAGGTTGTACAGGGATCGATTTATACGATTTTGGATAGCGGGATTTTGGAGCTCTTTTGATTTGTTTTTGGATTTGGGATATTATGGACCTATTTGTATTTTCAATTATAGTATCTGATTTAGTTTTACTTTTCATTTCCCATGTACTGTTATTATGTGAAGTTTATATGTGCTCTTTTCCCTTGTAAGGTACCCGTCTAGGTTAAGGATTACAAGATTTTGGCGAGGCATATAACTAAAATATATGGTTGGCATTCTGAATAAAGCGCGTTAATTTTCAAAAAAAAAATTGATTATATGTATATGTATGCTAATATTCAATCTATATAATTGAAAGATGATTATATAATACGTAAAATTAATCTAGTTTTTTATGACTATCCACACATATCATTAATTATAAAACATGAAATGATATCCAATAAAAAATAACCTATATAATTGAATAAATGCGCAAATATTCAACCTATATAATTAAATATATGACTATATAATATATAAATTTTATCTAACTATATATACATATTATTCTTAATTATACATATTTTTTATACTGTTTCCTATCGAAACTATTTTTAATTTATTAATAATATTCAATAAAAATTTACACTAAATTTTCCTATAAATACATGTTAGTTTTAAACTAGAATAAATTTTAACAATTTTTATACATATATAGATATATATATATATGTGTGTGTGTGTGTGTAATCTTATTTTATATTTTAGAAATTATATGTATATATACACACAGTAATCTGTAATATATTAATTTCTTTACATTTATAAATATAGACATATATATATATCTACATGTATAAAATTATTTATTAATATTTGAACCACATCTTACAATACATTTTTTGGCAAGACCGACTGATTTTTATAGTGGATCATCCACTTTTCATTACAACAAATACAAGATAGAACAGGAGTCAAACAGACTGCCTAATAATTAGCAGCTGGTTTTGAAGTGGCCAGACCACTGGGCACACCAGAAAATAAAACAGAAGTTAGACCAACATGTCTAAAATACTAAGCATAGAGGACCACTAGTCTCTATTGTAATTACTAATGTCATCATCAGTACAAGGGCTTATGACATGCCTAATAACAGTGAATACAACGCAAGAAGTGAATGATAAGACCACGAGGGTGGGGAATACAATTATTTCTTGCTTTAAAAACATCTGTAAAAACATCGCCCAATTGCTTCGGCCTTCATTCCCACTAGCCATCAAAGATAAACCCTCAGACTACAATATGATACTTAAGATGCTAAGATTCCCCTTTGTCTCTTACGGATATCAGGAATTTGTCGGATGGAGGAACATACCTCATCTCTGTCGTAGGATGAACCTAAGTACTCTCAGCGGGATTCCAAAATATAGTATGATCATCAGGTTTGTCCAAATGAATAGTAGAAGAGACGTTGGAAGGTACAGAAGCAGTAAGGGTAACTAATGGAACAGATGCAACATTAATCGTGGATACAACTACACGTGGACTAGACTCCTATGCATCATGTATATTAGGAAAAGACTTAATGTGGGCGGTTATATGAGATTTCGGAATCCATTCCAAAAAAGCCTAGTGAACTGAATTTTGGCATGTGGAACTAAAGCTACATCTCCCACAGAACAAGTCTCAAACATATAACCAAAAGAATGGCAAGAGACACATATGTCGAGTTTCCATTTGTATTCAACTTCGATTTCCATGTCCTTACCTCCTTCCACTCTAACTTTTAGTTTAGTCAGCAACAACTTATTGGGAGTGGTTTCTATAAGTGTTATAGCAAAATGCATACTTTTACAAGCTTCAGAACCAACATCAGAACATTTAAAGTCTCCTTTCAGGCATTATAGAAAAATCAAAGGGTTGAAGAATGAAGGGGATATTAGCAATGTGGCCTAAACCGAAAAAGAGGGAATCTGCTCTTTCGCATTGTCAACTCTGTGACTTCATGCTATGATAATAAATTGTTTCACCTAAACAATAAAAGGAGAGGATTCAGAGCACAAAGTTTATCCTGAGTATTAGCAAATTTGAAATAAAACATTGAATTGAATACTTGAAGTGAAGTCTTTCTCTGGGATACCAAACTCTTGTGCAACATTTTAGTACATCAGAATACAACGGAGGAGCAGAGTCTAAGAAGAAACCGACAAGATAGTCTGACCAACAATTCTTACCTTCAAGAACAACATTTTTAGGAAGACTACTTATACTGTCATGAATGACAGTTTCAAAAGAGGTAGGAAAATATTTCCCTACATTTTTCGGTAACGACCTGAATACCCAATCATCCTTAACGGACTTAGCATGGCTATTGGCGGTTTCCACATACATAGAAACAATTGAAGAGCAAGCAAGAGCACCAACAGGCAAACTCGAATTGCAGGGGACTGGTTTAACGAAATTGCCTCCAACATGATTTTTAGTAACACAGGAATAAGTCAGATCATTCACACAATCATTGTCAATACTGCTACGAATATTTGTCTCATTCCGTAACACCCTAGAAATTTTAGGCATTTTAACTACATTATACAATAAATATAATGTGATAACTTAATTAAATACTTTGAATTAAGTAAAATAGACTTGCATTCGTCTCGAAATGTTGGTCAAGATAGAGATTTGGTTTGCGTAAAACGGATAACGTATGAAAAAGTTATTAAGCCTTGAAGTTTGTATGCATATGAGAAATATATACATATATATATATATATATAAATTAAATAAATAAATATTAAAAAAATTCAAAATGATAAAGCGGGAAGCCAAAACGCCAAACCGACCCTTTTAGGGTGTCGATCCGCCCGCTGGGTCGACATCGGGTCGACTCAGGGAGTATGGATCGACCTATGGGTCGACCCCTGGGTCGAATTGGCTGAATGTTTCTAGACGCATGCAGTGTCCGGATTCAGGGTGAAGCGGCTAAATAAAGGACTCTAAACCTAGGTTTTATTCATTGGAAAAATAATAGTGATGGCGAGGCTCTGCTGCAACTTCAATTAAATAGCCTTTTCTTCTCCAAAATTAAGTTTAGAAAAAAGATTCAAGCGTTTCAACTATAGATCTGAGATTCAACACCAACAATTTCTTTTCTATCTTCTAAAATCCAAACATGGTTAGTTAGTTACTTTTAGATTTAAATGATTAAAAGTAAACGCGATATGACTGTGATTTGGATAAATGCATGTGACTGAATCATATTGGATCTATCATAATTTGTGAATTCATAATATTCTGTGACTTGGATCTAAATCTTTATCATATCCAATCTACTGGGACTTTTGAATCTATGACATAACTATGAAATGGATCTTAAATTATTATCATGTTAGATCTACTTTTTAGATCTAATTCGCTTGTGGTTAATTTATCATGTCATGCTAGATCTACCTTTTTAGATCTAATTCGCTTATGGTTAATTTGTCACGTCACAATTGTGGATCTTAAATTATTATCATGCTAGATCTACCTTTTTAGATCTAATTCGTTTGTGGTTAATTTATCATGTCATGCTAGATCTACCATTTTAGATCTAATTCGCTTGTGGTTAATTTGTCATGTCACAATTGTGGATCTTAAATTATTATCATGCTAGATCTACCTTTTTAGATCTAATTCGTCTGTGGTTAATTTATCATGTCATATACCTTTATAGATCTTATTCGCTTCTGGTTAATTTATCATGTAATGCTATATTTTTTAGATCTAATTTGCTTATGGTTAATTTATCATGTTATGCTAGATCTACCTTCATAGATCTAATTCATTTGTGGTTAATTTGTCATGTCATGCTAGATCTACCTTTATAGATCTAATTCGCTTGTGGTTAATTTATCATGTCACATTTGTGAATCTTAAACTTTACCTATCATGTGGTGATTAATTTGGATCTATCATTAATTAGAAATATAAATCCTTATTTATTCATGCCTATTATGACATCCTTGGTATGATAGATCCAGTTTTATTATCACATTCTCACTAGATCTATTTTTATATGTCCACCTTATCAATATGCCAATTACATGTCACCCATGTTAAAATAATCACTATTGTCATCTTTCCCTTTTATTGTTTATGGCTAGGCTACTTTCTAGCCTAGACATGACACCAAATATATGTGAATGCGTTAGTTAGGGAATGGGGAAAAAACATTAGAATTGGCATAATTTGAATGACAAGTATGCATTTGGACATATAATCCATTACGAATATAATTGGGTAAACGGGCATGAACACCTATAAAGACATAGGTATAATTAATTGGTTAATAATTAAAATGCCTAGGATTACAGTAATTAGAAAACTGTAATGACACTTATGACACGAGGTTAGATCGCATTTGTGGTGGAAGTCTGCCCGGACCCGACCGGTATATCCAGCAACCGCAAATGTTGAATCTAATATGAGGGGTCTGAGTGCACAAATACGAGATGGGCTAAGACATGAGGTTAGACCCAACTTGTGGAAGAAGTCTGCCCGGACCCGACTGACATATCGAGCATCCACAAGTTGTAGGCCTAATGTGGGATGTCTAGCCCATTATAACCATAAATGGACTTGGTAACGAATTGGAATACTTAACCTAGATGAATCCATAGTGATTGCATGAACATGTTAACTTGAATAGGGGTTAAGTAAACTTGGTTGAAACAGTGGGTGGGTTAAGTAAATCTTGTGGCGGTGGGTAATATTTATATATATAGGCCCACAAACTTAACCTATTTTATACTTTGGGGTTATGCAACTTTGTTAAGTAAACTTGCTTGGATCAGTGAGGGTTAAGTAAATCTTGTGGCGGTGGGGTAATATATACATATATAGGCCCGACAACTTAACCTATTTTACATGTTGGACTGTTAGGCATGACCAGTTGAAATCATTGTAGTGGGGATGCAAGCCTAGGGGGAGCTTGTATCATCTTGTGTGTGGGACCCGTTTCAGTCAGTAACCCATCTAGGTATCAAACGAGTACTCTGAACTAGGTCGGAGTAGGGGCACGCTTACTGGGCTGATTGGAAAACAAAGGGGCGGTGTCAACAACGCAGGAAACCAACGGAGTCATGTACGTGTATGGGTCTGGCTTGCCATGGGAATTAAGACGTTGTGACATCAGTAGATATGGTTGTGCACATCTTGAAAATGAAGGGTTGCCACTTTAGGAAGTGATACATCCTACTATGGGGCCAGCATAGGATATTTACGGGATAGGGAGCCGATCGATTAGGGTAGTAGTTAGGGTACATCTAGACTCTGGTAAGTTTAGGAGTCCATTATTGGGGCTGCCTATGGATTTTATGGGGTTAAAACGGCTCACCAGAAGTACGCCTAAGTCTAGCATTTCATACATGTTGGGGATCATCTCATTCCGGATATACTATTAGTAATGCAGAGTAATCATTAGAAGCATATACACCCTATCATGTTCACCTTGTCACACTTGCCTTTTTTGTAGTTATCTCTCTCTTATCCACTTTATATGTCTGTCATGCTATTTTTATCTATTTACTTGCTAAAAGTAACTGGACTCACCAGACTTTATGTCTGACCCTTTTTGTTTCCTCTTCTTTCTTCCGTCCCCCCCCCCCCCCCCCCGGTTCTTAGGGCGGGAACACTCAGGCTTAACCATGATTCTGCTTACTTTTACTGGAGCTGCTGAGATGTATGGCTCAAGCTCCTGTCCTTGTTGCTACGACTATATTTTGTTTTTGGGGAATTTTATTTTTTTATGTACTTTGATATTTTTGAAGTACAAGACAATAGCTTTTATGTTGTAATGGGCTTTTGTATTTCAGACATGTGATGTTTGTTTTGTAATATTTCCATTCTGTTTACTATAACGCTTCACAAAACTTAATGCAGTCCCTTTGTGAGTGATGTTAATGGACGTGGGGTGTCACACATTCCCTAAAGTCACGATAATTGGCAAAACTCCAACAGTAACTTCTAGTTCCGACCATGCCTTATCACCATCGGAGTCCAATAAAGATGAGATGAGGAATTTACCTAAATCAGTGTATGCCAAACGAAAGTCCTGAGATCCAGATTTTCTAATTTCGTTCACCAGAGCATGTCTGCAAAAGGGTTTTGATAAAAAACTGACGAAGGAGGTAGTTGAGGACGATCTGGAAGCAGTACTAGCAGGAGGGGGTACGGCAGTTGCTAATGAAGCAGTAGACAATGGAGGCGATCCAATGAAGATTTTCCCACAGTGCATTGTGGAGGAGCCACCACCGCTGTCTAAATCAGAGGCAAAAGGTTCTCTATTTTTCTTCGACATAGGTTATCACGACTCGTAATCCCCGCCCGGCCTAAACCGAACTGGAACGCGGATTTTGTGAGAACACAACGCATCAGAATGCAGAAAAACAAAACTTTTCATTGCTTTTAAAACAATTTACATCAGAGTACAAGAATATATCAGAGTACGAATAAATATTACACAACAGAAAAATAAATTTTGTGAATAAAATACATAGCAGCGGAAATAAAAATGTATAAATACCAAGCACAGCGAAAATACATCAACTACCACAACTGAAAGAAATACACGAATACAAAGGTTTTCGAATATAGCTCCAGCTGTAAACCAGGATCCTGTTAAATAGAAATCTGAAAAACCAAAACTACTATCTGCCCGTGTGGAGAATATAGGGACCCAGAGTTTAGGCGAAAACAATAAACTCCAGGTCAGTCATGGGACTAGTGTGAGAACTTAAAAACAGTTATTAAACTTTACTTTAAAATAAGGTAAACCACGGGACCACGACGTATGTCACGTAGTGGGCTCTCGCTCATGAATACTCTGAAATAAAAAAATTTATAAACAACGCAATGCTTTTTGGAAAATGGAGCTATTATAAGACACAGGTCTCATCACACAATGCAACACAAACCAGAGAATAGACTTTTACCTTATAATAGCCAAACATGCTTGGTACGCTTTAAAACAAATCATCTTGATATATTATAAGTGCATAGTGTGTCAAAACAACTTCAAATATAAATGTATCAATCATAGGCGACATAGGTACCATATATTATGTCGCCATATAGGTTCACAATTAAAACAGTAAAGTGTCGTATTGGAAATTGGATTTCCATCATGAGTAAAGGCAAAGGATGGTCTCCTTACCGATTCGGATCAACTCTAGCAAGATGACCTAGGACTTAGACTTTAGTGAGCCTTTGGACTCTGCAAGGCCGGTCCTCACTTACTTTTGAGGATTGGTTACTTCTGAGCAATACGTTTCCTAGTCCTATCAGACCTTTCACTCGAGCCTTTTAGTCGGGTCTATATCTGAGGCGCCTCGCAGTCTATCATCCACATAGGTAAAAATGTTTGGGCTCCATACCATGACACCACTTCTAGCAAAAAAGAGATGTATGCACTCCTTGTGTCCCTTATCCCGTTTCTGTCTCATATAGGGTGTGAGGCTCGTGAATTAACGCTATACACAAAGCTATTCTAATTAATGTCGTGCTTTGATCATTAACCACAAGACTTTGCTTTTCAACAGAAGCCTTGATCACATGCATCTTGATATGCCACACTGTCAATCCATACCATGTCATCGATTTCCACCAATATTGAACCTCAAAGCTCGTACATATCAGAGAAGGGTGTTAAGCAAGAGAATAAATTATGTGCCACCAAACAGATAATCTAGCAGAGATCAACAACATAGCACACACTACAATGTCGAACATACGATCCATTCATACGTCCGCTCTGGGTCTGAATGGAACCGGAGGCACCTTATTCCTCGTCCCATATGTCCAATATAGGAGAGAGGACCTCGCATACCCGAACAATCAACAAGTACGTCCGGACAACTACCACTATAACCCCTTTAAGGATGCAGCTCCATCTAGGGCATCGGTAGTAATCCATTCAATGTGAAGATTATCGGTCTTGCGCCGTCTTCAATATCTCCGATTTTAATCGTCGTAACAATTATTCAGAATGGGTTAAACCCAGTCTTTCCAATAACTCCCGCATTTTATAATCAAATAATATATAAACACATCATATGCCGCATTCCAATCAAGAATATCCTTTTATTCAAATATTCACATCTTTGTAGAAAAGTTCCCATTAATTTTATCAAAGATAAGTTCTTTTAAACTTATTCCTTAATCTTGCTTTGAATATCATTTTCAAAAGATTTTATTATATCTTTTCACAACTTAAACCAAATTAAGGTTTAAGAACTAATTGGGATTATCGAGCCTTACCAAAGCAACCATTTATTTTATTAATCCAAATCCCAACCTATTCATCCCATGGAGCAAAACTGGTAGTACTCTATATCCAACACTCATCGTTATCAATAAATTTAATTACCATTTCACATTCAAATCTAACTAAAGAATTGACTATCGCATGGAGTAAAACTGGTGGTACTCCATTCTCGAACATTTCTTGAATTTGATAAATTTAATTATCCCGTTCTCATCTTAATCTATTTACAGATTCATTAAAACTCTAGTCCGGTTTTAATCTCCAAAATCATTAAGCAATGATTCAACCTTTGAAAATTAATCTTATCTTTACTTGGGTTAAAGAAAAAATGTCATGTAAAACACCGTTAACAATAAACCCAAAAATCATCTTCCATTTTATATGGAATCTTCATGGAAATCTGAACCATTTATTATTGATATAAATTTCCGTATCAGACTAATACTATAAGTGAAATAGCGGAGAAACCTTTTTAAATTCCATTAATAGTAAACGTCTTCTGTAACACCCCACACCCGCTAAGGTCACTCACAAAGGGAATGCCTTAGTTTTGGTGGAGTATTTTTAGTGAGTATAGAACAGAAAAATTACAACAGGACAGATATAAGTAATACTTGAAAATTTAAAACATCATTTCATTAACAAAACATGTTTGGTTACATCACAAAACCATAACAAGAGTCAAGTACATAATATCCATCCTGATAAAATAGAAGTACATAATCCCATTACATAGATAATAGCCAAAAGATAAACCGAGCTTTACTTCTACGGTCCAAGCCCCAAAAGATAGATATAGCGGTCTGGTCCAAGCCCACTAGTGCTAGGTCCACTCTGATAACCTGAGGGTGGGGAAAAAGATAAACAACAACGGGGTCAGACATAAGTCTGAGTGAGTCCTATAACCCTAACAATACAACCATTAAAGTAATTAGGGTATGATATAAACAAGATACGGTACCTCTGGGGATAATGACTACACTAAGTAGCCAACAAAACACAGGATGTACTACGATAACCGAAACGACGTATTTATCCACCCAAGGATAATTACTAGCTTACACCACCCCAGATCTACCCACCCAAGGTAATTCCTACACTGCACCACACCAGTTCTACCCACCAAGAGTAATTCCTACTTAAAGGTTGATCCCACCTAAAGACTTAGAAAATATAACTAGTAGTTTCTGGTACTTCTAGCTGACCACGTAGGTGTCGTCTGCCCCTACCTCCACTAGGTGTAACCCACTACTCCCAAGCGATCGGCTCCCTAACGTAGATACCCGTGCTGGCCCCACAGTGGGGTGTATCACTCCCCTAAAGTGGCAACCAATTCTATCAACGGTGCACGGCTTATATCTACACGGTGCAACAACGGCTTATCTACCAGCCCGGGCCCACACACGCATATGAAGCCCGTTGGACTTGCGTTGTCACCGCTACCCCGTTTTGGCCTCTTATAGTCAAACCCAATATGCGTGTCCCGTCACTCGACATGGGTCGAGCCCACAAAGATACGTTTGGGATATTGGTTGAAATGGACCCCCACAAGCTACTACTTAAGCTTGTCATTTAATCTAGTGCATCCCACTTAACCCCTTTTTATAATCATGCCCCCTTACATGTTAAGGTTCGGTTAAGTCATCTAATTATATTTCAATTGCCACTTAAGGCACCCACCAGATTTCCGCATGCCACCCAAGGCACTTACTTGGTTCCCACATGCCACCCAAGGCACTTACTTAATTCCCACATGCCACCCAAGGCACTTACTTGATTTCCACATGCCACCCAAGGCACTTACTTAACCCTTTAATCATGTTTAATTACATGTTCCACTTTGGTTAAGTATTCTAATCGTATTTTCTATTGCCACCCAAGGCAACCCACTAGTTTCCTCATGCCACCCAAGGCACCCCCACTAGTTACTACATGCCACCCAAGGCACCCACTTAACCCCTCATGTCCCACTACATGCTAATATGGTTAAGTGTTTCTTAATTAATTAAGACCGTGATCTCCCATAAAGACCTCCCACATTAGACTGGCTGTTATGACCGCCTGGTTAAGCCGGTAGGGTCCGGGCAGTCTTACGTCATAACAGAGTCTAACCTCGTGTCTTTACTTTAATCACGTATTTAATTTATGGCCAAGACCTCTCACATTGGGCTGCCATTTGTAGCAACTGGTTAGGCCGGTCGGGTCCGGGCAGTTTTACACTACAAATGAGTCCAACCTCGTGTCTTAGTCGATTAATTACTCCTAATTAATCTCCCCCATATTAATTATCCCTAATTAATATCAAGTTTTTCCTAACATGGGTAGACCTAACTCAATAGGTAAATTCCCATGGGGTAGACCTAACTCAATAGGTAAATTCCCACTTATGTTAATTTATTTTTATGGTATGCTTAATCATACCCAACCATACTTTAATTAACATATTTACCAACCCCATCGTTTCCCCACGTAAATCGTTCTCATTTCATGACATAATAAAGGGGAAAGATCATCACAAATATCATGGGTTTAGCATACAACTTTGTCATGGGTTAAGAGGATGTCAACTTGCATATATGAGCATATATTAACCCAACCACATTTAACCCAAACCTGCACATTATCATACACATGATTTGCATAACATGTTGCATATGAGCTTGCATATTATCATACACATATCTTACATAACATGTTGAACTTGCATATAAGCATTCTCATAACTTGCATAACATCATGCACATAACTTGCATAATCTCATAAACTTAACTTGCATAACACCATGCACATAACTTGCATACCCTCATACACATAACTTGCATATGAACTTGCATAACAACATGCACATAACTTACATAACATCATGCACATAACTTGCATAACATGTTGAGCTTGCATATATGACTTGCATCTTAAAGGAGGGTAAACATGCATAGCATATAAAGGTGTCATCTTGCATATGTATGCATCACATTTAAAAAGGGTAAACTTATATGTCATGATTTATGCATAATACCAAACACTTAGCATGCATAAAACCACTTACTTAGCATGCATGGAATCAATTACTTGTTATGCATAAACACACCACTTAACTTGCATAAACCCAAACACTTAGCATGCATACAATCCAATACTTAGCATGCATAAAATCAAATACTTAGCATGCATAACACCAATTACTTAGCATGTATAAAATCACATGCATAACTTGCATATCATGTTACATATAACTTGCATATACTCTCACATATAGTTTGCATAACATGTTACATATGCATAAATGTTCAACATAGTGTTTTGCATCATAAGACATGGCATTAACCTTGCATATAACATAAAACTTGCAAATCACATATCATACAAACTTGCATAAACACATTTATCCACAAACATAGCCATGTCTTATCACATCCTACCATAATCAATTTAACAATTGATTATTAAAGCCATAGGAACTCACCAAAACCAAGATTAGCAAACTTATGAAGTAAAACTAGTTGCCAAATATGAAGAAGAAGATGATTAGAGGTTGATTAGCTTGCAACTCTCTTCATTGATTTGTGGAGGCCATGATCAAGTTTCATTTTGCCATAGTTTAGTTACAAGATCTAATTATGAATGAATTAGGGTAGGGTTAGGGTCTTATTTATAGGATTAGGTAGTGTTTTAGGCCCTTAGATTAACCCTAGATTAGTTTAGGTCCGTCAGATTTAGGAAATCTCTAGAACCCAGCCCTCCAAGCCAGCCTAAAACCCAACCTGGTGCACCCAGGCTCTCTGGACGCTGCGCCCCTGTCGACAGGCAAGTCGACAGGCAAGTCGACACCCCTGTCGACAGGCCTGTCGACAGCCCTGTCGACATGGTTAGGGCGGGATGCTTCCCGCCTACCCCCGCTGGTTCTAATTTGAAATCCTAATTTAAATTTCTAAATCTGTTTTAAGCTTTAATTTTTCTGCAAACTTCATTGGGCCTTAACTGGGCCATACGGACTCCGATTCTCGAAAACTCGGACTCTATTTCGCGTATTTTTCCGAGGCGAACACAATGACGCAGCCCGTTACCCCCAATTCCCACATCTGAGATTATTTATTCTGTAATTAGTGAATTTTTAGCATTAACTAAAATTCAGGGTGTTACATTCTCCCCTCCTAAAAGGATTTCGTCCCCGAAATCTCTAAGCTAAGGAGAATGCATATCCTACCATCCAAACAACCATCTACTCAAACCATCAACCACGGGCATCCATTGTCCTTATACAGTTTCTAATGATGTATGAGCATATGCAAAAAGTGTGTGTATATGTTCCCTATCTAATGTATGAACATATGCAAACCATGATAGTGCCATGCATCCATTATGTATGCGAGAGAACCCTATCGACACATACAATATCTACATGAGTGCACAATCATTCACCAAAATGCATCATCCATATGATAACACAATCATTATTCATCCATAAATATAGCTTCCTACACACAATTTTATGCAATATGCAATATGAAGTGATTGAGCCGATCTAGTGCCTAGAGTGTGTGTACATGCATCCACGAGCAACCACTAGCAAACACTTGCATCCACTGGCATCCATCATACATAACATGTCTCAAACACATGTTTCAACCATAGGACTATCCTATCTGAAGGTCAAAGGTACTAACGAGAGGACATACTAAGGATAAGATAAGCACAAGATATGCGATGAAGGAGAAGCAAAAGGACATACCCTCCGAAAGAAAAGGGCACCTCGAACGCATCTTCGCTTCCGTCTCCCCGGTAGCGTCACTTTCTTCATCTCCCCTTTGTACTTTGACTAGTTGAACCTCTCAGTTTCTCAACTTCCAAATCTCTGACCCAAGGATGCAAGTAGGAGCTCGTCAAATCGTCGCATCACGCTCTGCTTCCACTTCTCTAAGCAAACTCGGCTCTACCACCTCTGCGGTCTCATGTAGGCACTTCCTCCCATGGAATACATCATGTACACCACTAAGTCTGTCGGGCAACTCCACCAATGGAAGATGCTCCTCCCATGTACCTCCAAAATCCAAGATACATATCCTCAAAAGGTCTTCTAAAATATGTTTCACCCTCTCGGTCTGGCCGTCCGTCTGAGGATGATATGCGGTACTCAAACACAACTGAGTCCCTACCGCCTCTTGCACCCTCTTCCAAAACTCTCTAGTGAAGATAGGATCTCGATCGCTCACCATACTGGAGGGTACACCATGCAATCTAATAATCTCTCGAATGTAAACTGAAGATAGCCATGGAGCGGTTCCTTTACTCTTCACAGGTATACAATGGGCGCTCTTAGTAAGCCTGTCTACTACCACCCAAATTCCCGTATTACCCTTCCTTGATCTTGGTAACCTGTCAATAAAATCCTTCGAGATGCTATCCCACTTCCATTGCGGAACTTCCAATGGGTGAAGCAACCCACCTGGTTTCTTTTGCTCCGCCTTCTCTTATTGGCACACCAAGCATCGAGCGACATACTCGGCCACATCTTTCTTCATACCGGCCCAGAAGAAAACCCTCTTCATGTCTTGATACATCTTGTCCCCACCGGGATGAATGGTCATCCTAGTACGGTGTGCATCATCAAAAATAACCTTCCTCAAACCCTCGTCTTGCGGTACAAAGTCTACCGTCTCTACGCAAGCACCCCCTTATCGTCTAGGGTGTACCTACTCAAATGGCTGGACGACTCCCCCCCTTATGAGCTTCTCCACCAACTCAACCCACTGTGGGTCGTCCCTCTGTGCTTTTCCAATCCGCCCCAAAAGAGTAGGTCTAACTTCCAAGGAAGCTAGCAAACCGGGTACATAATCAACGGAAGGTCTGAAATCAAACATCGAGATAAATTCCAAGCTTCGTTGTTCCACGGACAACGGACTCAAGGACAACCTCTTTCTGCTCAAGGCGTCCGCCACCACGTTACCCTTGCCAGGTGTATACGCTATCTCAGACTCATAGGATGCTAAGAATCCCATCCACTTTTACTGTCCTAAGATTATGCGCTCGAAGAGTCTCCAACACTTCCCTAAAATGTAGGGCATGCTCTTCTCCACCAGGATATCATCCAAAATCATCACAACCGTCTCTCACGCAGACCACCCTAGTCGAACTCGGCATCCCCCAAATGCAAGCCCCAAAGGCCTAAACCAATATCAGACAAACACCCAAGGGATACCTCCTTCGAATTCAGACGACCTACGTGAGATGATACTAGTAAAAATGGCTAAATAATTAAGCCCTTGTCCAATTCTGGATGTCTTCGCCAGTCTTGCTCCAAAACCATCGTTTATCCCTTACTGGCTTTGCTCAGCCTATTGAGCACATACGAAAACTTATTTCGCTCCTAGAAAAGACCAAGATGTCATCCACAAAGACCATCACAAACTTATTCAGGTACTCCCTGAACACCCTTCTCATCAAATCAACAAAGTATGCGGGGGCGTTCGTCAAACCAAATGGCATCACCAGCCACTCATAAAAAAAATCATCCGGAGTCCTAAAGGCAGTCTTCTCTATTCCATCCTCAGCCACTCTCAATTGATGAAATCCCGTGGCTAAGTCCTACTACAAAAATACTGAGGCGCCAGCCAACTGATCAAAGAGATCATCTATCCTCGGCAATGGATGTCTCTTTTTCTTTGTGAGTTTATTTAGTTCTCTTTAGCCTACACAAAGGCGGAGGGACCCATCCGCCTTTATAACAAAAACTACTGGAGCGCCCCACTCCGATATACTTCGTCTTATGAACCCCTTCTCAAGCAAATCGCCTATTTACTTATGGAGTTCCCTCCTCTCACGAGGAGCCATATGGCACACTAGCCAAGATACTGGTTTAGGGTTATCCACCAGATATATTCGGAAGTCAATCTTCCGCTTCGGAGGTAAGCCCTTCACCTCCTCACACACATCCGGGTATTCCCGGACTACTTTAACAGATCGCAAACTCTAGACCGACGTGTCAAGTGATTCTAGATAACTTAGCATAACAGATTCTATGGGATTACAAGAGATCTCGAGAGTGTTACCCCAGCGGGTCATAAGCCTAACAACTCTCCCTTCAAAATCAAGAACGGCACCTCTACTGGATAACCAGTCCATGCCCAAAACTAGCCCATAGCCCGTGAAGCCCAACAAGCATCACACCTAAACTCAACGCTAAGTATAGAAACTTTCAAACCCAAACACATCATGGAGCCCAATTGGGTTTGAAACAACTAAGGGATCATCTACCAAACTGGTGTCTAAGTGCAGTGACCCAACTAACAAGGATGAGATAAACGAACTCGATGCGTCAGAATCAAATAAGTTCGAATCGGATAATAAAGAAATCCAAATTCCAACCTAGCCGATCCTATCCCCATCTGGTACCTTAGTCGTGAGGGAATACAACTACCCTCCAGAAGATTCCATACCTTGCCCTTACTTCTTTGGACAATCCTAATAAGGTGTCCTATTCCTTCCAAAAGGATAACTACTAGCCTTCTTTCTTCCCTATTCTCCACTCGTATCCTCCCACCAATGAGGTTTCATCCTTTATTAACCAAACAACTATTTGAACCTTCCTCTCATCGTCTATCCTACCAGTCCTCCTCCTTCTTGAACCAACTTCTAATCTGATTAACGTCTAGGTCCCTTGAAGTGGTTTTCCATCCTTATCTATCTTAGAAAGGTCATCTATACGCGGAGGGGAAGCTCAAAATGAGAGAAAGGAAGAGATTCAAGATGGAGAATTCGAAAGATATAGATATGGCTATTGGGGATTATGCTTTTCTTTCAAAAACTTTTCTCTTAAAAGACATGTTTTTGAAAATACTCCTTTCAAAAATATTCCCAGAAAATAGTTTTTCTAAAAATTTTATTTGTTCCGGTAACCTTAAGCTCTGATACCACGTGTAACACCCCACACCCGCTAAGGTCACTCACAAAGGGAATGCCTTAGTTTTGGTGGAGTATTTTTAGTGAGTATAGAACAGAAAAATTACAACAGGACAGATATAAGTAATACTTGAAAATTTAAAACATCATTTCATTAACAAAACATGTTTGGTTACATCACAAAACCATAACAAGAGTCAAGTACATAATATCCATCCTGATAAAATAGAAGTACATAATCCCATTACATAGATAATAGCCAAAAGATAAACCGAGCTTTACTTCTACGGTCCAAGCCCCAAAAGATAGATATAGCGGTCTGGTCCAAGCCCACTAGTGCTAGGTCCACTCTGATAACCTGAGGGTGGGGAAAAAGATAAACAACAACGGGGTCAGACATAAGTCTGAGTGAGTCCTATAACCCTAACAATACAACCATTAAAGTAATTAGGGTATGATATAAACAAGATACGGTACCTCTGGGGATAATGACTACACTAAGTAGCCAACAAAACACAGGATGTACTACGATAACCGAAACGACGTATTTATCCACCCAAGGATAATTACTAGCTTACACCACCCCAGATCTAACCACCCAAGGGTAATTCCTACACTGCACCACACCAGTTCTACCCACCAAGAGTAATTCCTACTTAAAGGTTGATCCCACCTAAAGACTTAGAAAATATAACTAGTAGTTTCTGGTACTTCTAGCTGACCACGTAGGTGCCGTCTGCCCCTACCTCCACTAGGTGTAACCCACTACTCCCAAGCGATCAGCTCCCTAACGTAGATACCCGTGCTGGCCCCACAGTGGGGTGTATCACTCCCCTAAAGTGGCAACCAATTCTATCAACGGTGCACGGCTTATATCTACACGGTGCAACAACGGCTTATCTACCAGCCCGGGCCCACACACGCATATGAAGCCCGTTGGACTTGCGTTGTCACCGCTACCCCGTTTTGGCCTCTTATAGTCAAACCCAATATGCGTGTCCCGTCACTCGACATGGGTCGAGCCCACAAAGATACGTTTGGGATATTGGTTGAAATGGGCCCCCACAAGCTACTACTTAAGCTTGTCATTTAATCTAGTGCATCCCACTTAACCCCTTTTTATAATCATGCCCCCTTACATGTTAAGGTTCGGTTAAGTCATCTAATTATATTTCAATTGCCACTTAAGGCACCCACTAGATTTCTGCATGCCACCCAAGGCACTTACTTGGTTCCCACATGCCACCCAAGGCACTTACTTAATTCCCACATGCCACCCAAGGCACTTACTTGATTTCCACATGCCACCCAAGGCACTTACTTAACCCTTTAATCATGTTTAATTACATGTTCCACTTTGGTTAAGTATTCTAATCGTATTTTCTATTGCCACCCAAGGCAACCCACTAGTTTCCTCATGCCACCCAAGGCACCCCCACTAGTTACTACATGCCACCCAAGGCACCCACTTAACCCCTCATGTCCCACTACATGCTAATATGGTTAAGTGTTTCTTAATTAATTAAGACCGTGATCTCCCATAAAGACCTCCCACATTAGACTGGCTGTTATGACCGCCTGGTTAAGCCGGTAGGGTCCGGGCAGTCTTACGTCATAACAGAGTCTAACCTCGTGTCTTTACTTTAATCACGTATTTAATTTATGGCCAAGACCTCTCACATTGGGCTGCCATTTGTAGCAACTGGTTAGGCCGGTCGGGTCCGGGCAGTTTTACACTACAAATGAGTCCAACCTCGTGTCTTAGTCGATTAATTACTCCTAATTAATCACCCCCATATTAATTATCCCTAATTAATATCAAGTTTTTCCTAACATGGGTAGACCTAACTCAATAGGTAAATTCCCATGGGGTAGACCTAACTCAATAGGTAAATTCCCACTTATGTTAATTTATTTTTATGGTATGCTTAATCATACTCAACCATACTTTAATTAACATATTTACCAACCCCATCGTTTCCCCACGTAAATCGTTCTCATTTCATGACATAATAAAGGGGAAAGATCATCACAAATATCATGGGTTTAGCATACAACTTTGTCATGGGTTAAGAGGATGTCAACTTGCATATATGAGCATATATTAACCCAACCACATTTAACCCAAACTTGCACATTATCATACACATGATTTGCATAACATGTTGCATATGAGCTTGCATATTATCATACACATATCTTACATAACATGTTGAACTTGCATATAAGCATTCTCATAACTTGCATAACATCATGCACATAACTTGCATAATCTCATAAACTTAACTTGCATAACACCATGCACATAACTTGCATACCCTCATACACATAACTTGCATATGAACTTGCATAACAACATGCACATAACTTACATAACATCATGCACATAACTTGCATAACATGGTGAGCTTGCATATATGACTTGCATCTTAAAGGAGGGTAAACATGCATAGCATATAAAGGTGTCATCTTGCATATGTATGCATCACATTTAAAAAGGGTAAACTTATATGTCATGATTTATGCATAATACCAAACACTTAGCATGCATAAAACCACTTACTTAGCATGCATGGAATCAATTACTTGTTATGCATAAACACACCACTTAACTTGCATAAACCCAAACACTTAGCATGCATACAATCCAATACTTAGCATGCATAAAATCAAATACTTAGCATGCATAACACCAATTACTTAGCATGTATAAAATCACATGCATAACTTGCATATCATGTTACATATAACTTGCATATACTCTCACATATAGTTTGCATAACATGTTACATATGCATAAATGTTCAACATAGTGTTTTGCATCATAAGACATGGCATTAACCTTGCATATAACATAAAACTTGCAAATCACATATCATACAAACTTGCATAAACACATTTATCCACAAACATAGCCATGTCTTATCACATCCTACCATAATCAATTTAACAATTGATTATTAAAGCCATAGGAACTCACCAAAACCAAGATTAGCAAACTTATGAAGTAAAACTAGTTGCCAAATATGAAGAAGAAGATGATTAGAGGTTGATTAGTTTGCAACTCTCTTCATTGATTTGTGGAGGCCATGATCAAGTTTCATTTTGCCATAGTTTAGTTACAAGATCTAATTATGAATGAATTAGGGTAGGGTTAGGGTCTTATTTATAGGATTAGGTAGTGTTTTAGGCCCTTAGATTAACCCTAGATTAGTTTAGGTCCGTCAGATTTAGGAAATCTCTAGAACCCAGCCCTCCAAGCCAGCCTAAAACCCAACCTGGTGCACCCAGGCTCTCTGGACGCTGCGCCCCTGTCGACAGGCAAGTCGACAGGCAAGTCGACACCCCTGTCGACAGGCCTGTCGACAGCCCTGTCGACATGGTTAGGGCGGGATGCTTCCCGCCTACCCCCGCTGGTTCTAATTTGAAATCCTAATTTAAATTTCTAAATCTGTTTTAAGCTTTAATTTTTCTGCAAACTTCATTGGGCCTTAACTGGGCCATACGGACTCCGATTCTCGAAAACTCGGACTCTATTTCGCGTATTTTTCCGAGACGAACACAATGACGCAGCCCGTTACCCCCAATTCCCACATCTGAGATTATTTATTCTGTAATTAGTGAATTTTTATCATTAACTAAAATTCAGGGTGTTACATCTTCCTTCACAGAAGCTCATTTCGATTATTATGAATCGAATTCCATTCAATTCCAATTTAATTAAATAAACTAAAAAAAAAACTTCTCTAAGTTTTAATCAAAGGGTTCATTCCATTCACAAACGGGTTCAAGAATAGTATTAATGAAAATACCATTCACGACAAGCCCAGAAATCCCATTCTCCAATTAATTCCAATTTACATGTTGGAAACTTCTAATCGTGTTAAAAACCAGTCGCAAATCCAATTTATTATTTCTAAAACCATTAAATTATTATTCTAGTTATTATCATTCACATAAAAATACCTTTTATCTTTTCAAATGTGGAATATCTCATCCAAAATCTTTCCAAATGATTTATTATGATTTTACATAATATATTCATATGTTTAATAATTTTATCAAGTCCCTTACAGTCGGTTTCCAATATCGGCCACTGAACTACATCAATAGCGACCTTTTCTAAAACTGATTTGAACATATTTTAAAATCTAACCGTTCAAATTTAAATATATATTCATTGGAAAGATCTTTTCGATACGAACCCAACGGTTCCAGAGTTAGGAGTATCCGCCAGTCCGATCTCCCGGTACGTCTACAGTTGAAATTCACGAACGGTCGTTGTGCGATACGTTCTATTCAAACCATTTAAATATATACAATATATTTCATCGATTTCCATTCAAAATCTTATTTTATAAAATGTTTATAAATGCATTAAAAACCGATTCCAAATTCCACTTCAATTTTTTTATTAAAATTGAACATTCCATTTTATTATGATCTCAACATGATAATATTTTAAAATTTTAGTATTTTGAAATTCAATCTTCTTGATATTCATTTTTAAAAACGAATAAAATCGATATAAAAATTTGTTCGAGTCAAAATAGCGTTTATATATTTAATTTGGCTTCAGATTTTTATATTTTCGTGTCCATCCAAAATCGGACATCAAAAACCATTTTCTAATTCTCATTGAATATTACATTATAAAAATATTCATGTTTATTCCGACTTAGAATAAAATCTCAATCAATATCCATATAAATTGATCCATATGGATTACATTCATTCATATGGATTACATTCATCATATGCACCCAACAATAGTTGCAAACAACTATCAGTCATCCAAAATGACATCCAATGTGCATTTTATTTTCATGTGAGCTTCAATCAAATAATTGACATTTACATAAATCCGTTAATCAACCGATTAACCGCAATTTCACACAAAAGAGATGTATGATTCAAATATCATCCCAAGACCCATGTGGGGTTTTCAAACAACAACAATTATTTAATGAATCATCACTCCCTCATACAATGCACACACCATAGTCATAAATAAATACTCAACTATCCAATGTCATTTAAGGCACCACAAGTGTCCATCAACGGAGTATGAAATGCAAGTGTCACATATTCATACAATGCTTCTAATGCAAATGATTTGTAAATAGTTCAAGAGTTGAACTGACAAAAATATATATGCTTGCAACTACATTTCCATTCAGTTTAAATTTCTCACATTACTCTATAACATAATGACTTAACAAAATAACAATTTAGTTTAGAGCTCTCACCCAAGCTAAACCAATAGTCACGACACTTCTAATGTAGATTTTTTTCGCTACGCGCTCGTCGTTTGTCGTTCTCCACACTCGAATTCACCATTCTAGCTCTATAGCTTGTATACGACCTTCAATCTTCACCACACCTGGTCAATAGCACAAAAACATCATTCCACACAACTTTTGCCTAGTGGATTTTCTTTTAAAAATGCACCAATTAGCTAGAAATTGCGAATCTTCGCTTCAGGTCAGCGATCTTTAAATGTGTTTTCCGTGTAGCTACGAACTCCAAAAATTGATTTTTGATATGTCAAACTTATAGAGAAAAACGAGGTCTACAACTTTCGTCTAGAGGGCCTTGGGTCAAAAATGCACGGATAAGAAGTTATTAAGGAAAGAAAAGAAGGGACTTATTTGCAAAACGGGAATTTGTGTAAAATATGGATTTTGGAGGAGGTGAGGCCCATGGCCAAGGGGAGGGGATTGACTGTAACAACTCGAACTCCTACAAACCAAACTTTTTTCAAAATTCTAATCCATCGAAACTCGTGTTTGTTGCTCTGATATTCTGTAGAAAAGACAGAGATATAAAATATATCAGAGCTCGGAAAATATCTCACTGTGGAATGGATAAAGTATAATAGCCTTACCGTAGTAATAATATTGTCTAACCAGTATCCAATGCTATCATATCTCTGCCACAAATCTAACCTGCGAGTATATTATGAGGAGGGGGGTCAAAACACAAGTTCTAGTGGTTGGATTTAAACTTAAACTATACACTTTAGATAATCCTACATATACCATTCAATCATTTTCTTATTTATTATGTTACTTGGGTTAACAGCACTCGAGGCTTACACACACGTCGTACCCATTTACTTCATAGTGGATTAACGTAATATAGTATATATGTAGCTACCCCCCCCAATATTGAGGTACACCCCATGGTACCCACTCGCACGGTCTCCACCGTAATGCCACAGAAATGAACCAGTCCTTCATTCGACGCCGGAGTGACGTACGGATCTCTACATAACAATGTTACGTTTCATATATATCTGTCATTACTATGCTACGTAAGTGTACAGACTGCCACCTTCGATCAAATCAGATTTCATCATAGAGTAATGCCCTCAAGTCTACGATACACCACCAAGAGCAGACATGCATGTATCTAGACTTTCCCATGTGCGTTTCGTCAATCGTATTTGATGCCTTAACCACACATAACCTCTAACGTGCACCGAGTTCCATGGCAGGGCCATACAAGAAACACGGAACTCAGTCGGAAGCTTTTCCATATCTGTATAGATCCGCCTTTAAGAGCCTCAAAATACAGATATTCCACGGGTCTGTTTTTCATGGTAGCTTTGGCCCTACCTGGTCCCCTCCCTCAAATAGTAAAGACTACAAGAGCTAAGCGACTTGCCCCTAACAAACAATCTAAACATCCAGTTGGCGTCTCCCCTCAACCACCATACCTCGATAGTGAAAGGTGGTACCTTAGGTTCAGCTCTAGTGTTTTCGCATCCCACCGGTTGCCGGTGACGGGTACCTGACGATCTACTCTCCCTGTTGGTCCAGACCTCGCCTCCTGTTAAGGCAATCGCCGAACCACCCTAGTGTCACCTCGTCACAGCATTCTGACTGCAAAGCTACTTTTACAGTCAAGGCCCACCCACCTAATAGTAACGCGTAGACCCAACCTCTGCGAGCACAGCCTAAACATCTGCTACCACACAGAAATACTAGGATCACCATACGTATCTCAGAAAGCCTCGTTCTTCCCATTGCAGTCTTTCGAAGCCTACAGAATAATCAGACGAACGTGTGCTCCCCTCGTGCCTCATGACACCACGATGATCTACCCCGTTGGGTTACTCACCCTCAAACGTGTGGACTGGTCCAAGCGCCTCATTTTGATATGTTATTAGACGTTATGTGCAAATATGCCTTTATGCACTTGCTTTACCTCATCAGGTTTCCATTTAACTTGGTTATTTCCATTCACATTGACTTCTTATTCAAGTTACCAAGTTCCTCTCGCTTATTAATTTCAATTACATAACTTAACTCATTTAAGTTTATTAATAAGCCCACAACATGCCATTTCCTAGATTGTGATCCAAGGTCTGAAATTCACAATCTCTTTATACTATTGTTTGATTTCATAGTCACAATAACATGTTCTATTTAATATATAATTAAGTATATCTCAATTCATATGTTTTCTGTTTAACATGTCAGTCATTATTTATGATTAAATATAACTTATTTCATTTCACAAGTATGCCTTACTCTTTCCTATTTAATCATAATTCCATCTTGTATTGTCACTACAACTTATCGTTGTTTACTTATTAACTTAGTTATCTTAACTGATGTTCACTAATAAGTCTCCTTTTCATTTAATATAACCTGTGTTGTAATTTCCTCTTGTCCCTAGGACAAGCCTTAACATGTTATTCTTATTACCAGATTTTAGATTTTCAAGTTTACAGATTACTTAATTTGTAATTAAGTACAACTTCTTACATTTCATAAATTTCCCCCTTTTCTCTGTTTATTACAAACAACTGGTTTCAGTTTTCCCCATTTACTGATTACTTAATTTACAATTAAGTACCACTCATCTCATTACATAAATTATGTCATTTTCTTAATTGTTTATTATAACCTAAGTTATAATCTCCATTTGTCCCTAGGACAAATCTACCTATTATATAACATTCTCATTAATGTAACTAATTTATAATAGGTTATTATCATTCCTCATTCATTACATTCATTTTACTTTTGTAATTATCTTTCATTCAATTCCCATTCATCTCCATTAATTATAATTAATGCTATATATCAATCCTGCTATTTACATATATTTATATATATGTGTGTTTATGCACTAGACCTCTCACATTAAGCCTACACTTATGGATGCTGGATTTGTCGGGCGGTTTCGGACAGACTTCTTCCACATGTTGACTTAACCTTGTGTCTTAGCACCGTTACATGTTTATTTACGCACTAGACCTCTCATATTAAATTAACAACTTGTGACGCTGGATTTGCCGAGCGGTTCCAGACAGAGTTCTACTACAAGTTGAATTTAACCTCGTGTCTAAGTGCAGTTATAGTTTTCTATTTACTGTAATTTATTGATATAATTTAGGCCCGTCTATTCTTTCAATTTTTCACTGTAATCTATATTTTATGTGTCATCATATTAAGCCCATTTTACGTCGCATGTCATTTCTAACGTGTAATTACTTTTTATCTCAAAATAACATGTGATCACCAAATCATGTAGTTATTCTAATTTATACAATTAAGAGTTCAAGTACATAGTTGTAACAAGCTAACATGTAATTATAACAACAGTAATCGCTACACGTATTTTTAACAAGTTTACATGCCAATAGGTGAACATTTCAGCACATTAAACGTTTCAACATATGAATTTTTAACATATTAATATTTTATCATATTAATATATCAACATGTCATAATAGCATTTCAGCACTTTTAATCATTATATCAGATTTACGTGACATGTTAACAGGGAATGTTAAACGATAATATACCAATATCAAAAATGATATAAATTAAATCCACTCACCTAATTTGCTTTCCAATTCCTGGATCTGGTCCAGATCTAAGATTCTATGATTTCCCCTAACTGAATTTAGAACCAAACAACCATGAATTCACAATTTCTACTAAAAGAAAAAGGAAAGAAAGAGGAAGAAAATTGAATAGACCAGATCTAAGAATTTACCTTACTTCGCATATGATTCTGAACACCTTCTTATTAAGATTCATTCTTTTCCTTCAGATCTTAATTCATAATTTTTCTAAACTAATTATCTTATTTTTCTGAAGAGATTTGAGGAGAAGGAAGAATGTCAGAGCTTAGACGTTGTCTCAGAGAATGTGAGATTTAGGCTAGGCTAGGCTCGGCTAGCCTGTTTATAGGTGTTCAGGATCGTATCGTACATGCAGCGCTGAGTTAACATTGTACCAAGTTAAGAAAATAGTCCAGATTCATCGATGAATCAGGCTGGATCTGGGGGGGTTTCGTTTTCAAAATTCAAATGGTGTTGCACCGTTATTTGATTCTTGTCATATTTCTTTAATTGCTGCCTTATCTTGAACTTTATCTCTTGTATATGTATTTTTGCATATATATATACATATGTATTCTCATATATATGTACATATATTTTCTTTACTTCCTTATATGTATATTTTTCCTTATATGTACGTTTATGTATATTTTCTCTCATGAACATGTGTTATTTTAGCCGTTCCCTTAGAACAAAAATATGACGGTGGTGGGAATCGAACTCTATACCTCTTGTATGCAAGGTACATGCTCTAAACAACTGTACTACTAAGGCAATTGTTAATAAGACTTAGAACAATGTTAATTATTGTTCTCTTCTTACTTCTCTTTTTTATGTTTGTTAGAATGTCTCATTTAAAGCATTGCATGAATCTTTTTATTTTGTTTCTCTTTTGTTTTTAATGCATAATTAGTGCATGTAACATATTTACACTACATGCAACCAATCATTTTTTTTATTTTAATGCATGCATTACATTTTTATTTGCATTATCTTTATTTTATTCTTCACATATACATTTATGTTTGTGCATATATATGCATTATTTAATTATTAAATTATCATAAAATGCAGGGTTTTACATTCTCCCGCTCTTAGGAAATTTCGTCTCCGAAATTTGATAAGGGTAAAAATCAATTAAGTCATCGCATAATATACATCCATCATGTGTGCATCCAATTTTTGCAAACATTGTGCACTTCTGCAAAGTGAAATACAACATGACAATGCATGTATGCCTAAGCGGTACCTACTATGTATATGCAAATTTTTAAAAATTCTTCAAAAAATGATGCTCACATCCTAAATATACTGGCAGTTCTACATGAATGCAATATTTTGAAAATCAAAATATATTTTCATCCAAATTTTCCCACTCTTACGGAGCAAGAACGTAGTTCATCCAATTTTTGCATCCAAAATTCTACCAACCAACTTTATTTTTTGAATTTCATAAAAATCTAATTTTCTAAATTCGATTTCTTATGTTACAAAAAGGTGGAAAACGGAAAACTTCACATGTTCTGTTTTTCTTTTTCGACCTTTTTTCCAACCGTACTTGGATTTTATGAAATTATTTATAAAGATTCCTCTATTTTTCTATCCAAGCATAGCCAATGTAAGAAAATTTTCTCTGTTATCGATTTTCTTTTTCATCTTTTCTTGGAAATTTTTACTCTTATTCATATTTTCTCATAATTTGTCAAGTTCGTCGCTTTCTGAACTTGTTGTTTCCTTTTTAGTTGTACCAATTTTCTTTTCTTAGGTTATTTAGTCATCTGATTTAATTTCAAATAAGCCTTCAACTAAAACAGGAAAACAGACACCCTACACAACTACTACTAAGGGCCAAGTATCTCGAGACTATGTCCCCTTCAGAAAGAAAAGTCCAAACCATAGGATCCACGACAGGCTTAGGTGTTACCCTAACCACCCAACAGGAACAAAATAATAGAACGATCACAATAGAAATGCAATAACGGGTTGTACACCAAACATGAAAATTAGCAATAGGATCTAAATGCTTACTTCCCCTTTACTATCTAGTAGTCACCACTAGTCCTAGCTGTGTACCAACAACTATTCCAAGCAACGCCCTAGGCTTTTCAATGCTTACGCATTCTACGGGAACTTTCTATTATTCCTAGATAATTCTCGCTATTTTCTTCATAGGATCAAAACTTTTCCCGTCTTCCCTAGGCACTAATCCTTACCTATTCCATACTTTTAAAACATGGTTTGGCCTTTTCATTTAAATTTTCTTCCAAAAATTTAAAAATGTCAAATTTTTATTTTCCTCATGAAAACTTACTTTCGCCAAATCATAAAACATGTCATTTTATAAAAAAATGTAAATCATATTTTTTTTCAAATCACAAAAACTGTAGTAGATAAGGACAATTATTTCTCAATCGGTTTTATAACTTGTTCTTGCCTATAAGGTCAATTCAGTTTCTTACTACAAGGTGCAAACATCTACTTTATTCTTAATTTCTACACTTATTCTGTCCTCCCAACAAAATTTTCTCTTTTAAACAGTATATCAAAATGATTGTCAAAAGAATAGAGATTTCAAAAATTCCTTTACTGAGAATTTTAACAAAATGCAATATTTTCTAAGTTTTACTTTTAAATCCTTTCATGCAACATAACGAGAAAACTAGTGAGTTATATATGCTCTATAATATGCACCTTTTAATGAGAGAATTTTACTTTAGATAATTTTTTTGCAAGAAATCACTACTTACAAAATATACCCTATTTTACTTCAAAACCCAACATGTACTTTACATATTTTAAAACTATAACTTCTAAGATTAAAACTTGAAAACACCATAAACCATTTTCCTGAAACTTTTACACTTTCAAGTTCTTAAAAGTTAACAATATGGTTAGACTCAAAGCGGGTTTCCAATTTTTATAGGCTTTCCTAGACACTCCCACAAAGTCAGTTTTGTCAACTATATATATATATATATATATATATATATATATATATATATATATATATATATATATATATTCCTAATCCAGTTTTCTCTTTTTAACATTTTCCAATTTATAAGATTTTACCGTCAAACCCACTAACCCAAAATACAAATCATATGGGATTCACCTTCCTTCCATACAAAGTACATTGTCACTACAACAAAAATACTACTTTACAACACTGATTCTGCAATAGTTCGCCGAAGTGTTATAAAAAAGGTAGATCTTTCACAATTTTTGCTAAGAAAAATGTTGTAATAGATTTTTCTCAAACCTGTTATATGCACAAAAGTTGTAAATAATTTTTTTGATAATGTTTGTTTAAACTGTTATAGAAAATAATTTTTGACAATGATTTATTTGCGTGGAAAATAGGCATAGGGACAAACTTTGAAAAAAAGTTAATCTGAAGGACGTCAAGTTTTATTTTTAGGCTGAAGGACAAACTTCGAAGAAAATTAGGCTGAAAGACAATGCTAAATATAATTAGCATTTTTTGTAGTGTAAAACTGAATAATACTAGTTAAAGTTAGCATTTTCATGTAATGTAAAAAGCTGAATATAATGCTAATTACATTTAGCATTTTCCTTCACCTTTATTTTGGTTCAAAGTTTATCCTTCAGACTAAAAATAAAACTTGGTGTCCTTCAGCCTAAATTTTCGGCAAAATTTGTCCTTCTCCCTAATTATCCCTTTATTTGCATTGTATTATATTTAATTTTTCACGACATATTTGTCATGTTACTGAAATATGTAAATAAAAAACATTTGTTAAATATTGTAAATTTATAAGTTTCAAGAATATTTATCAAATGTTGTATACCGGAAGTTAAACAATAGTTGAATACTGTTGTGGATTCAATTTATTTTACAATATCAACATAGTATTAACACAATTCGTATTCAGGACAACGTCTATTTACATTGGAAATTACTAATGCGTTTGTCATCCCACAAAAACTCAAATGTTATCAATCCACATCTTTGTACATTATCGAACTTAAACCATCAGATTCAGTCAATCAACGTAGCACACGCTTCCACATCATCTATCTTCCTTGTTGTCTCTCGTCCAATAAAACTCTTAATTCCCAACTGCTATCATATTCATACCAACCTTCGCTCCATCATTTTAAAGTCTAACTCTAACCAATCCAACACTTTTCCCAAATCTCAAAACCCTAATACTCGCAAAATCTCTCATCGCAAAATATTGGAAATCGAATTCACCTCTCATACAGCTTCCAAACGCATCCTTCGATCTTACAACGGTATTCCCATGCCTGGGACGGAGCAGCTTCCGCCCCAACTGGGCCTCATTTGGACTCAGCGAGAAGAGGGCTGATGCAGGCTCAGACCATTCTATATTTGATGGGGATTTGGCCCCTGACGAGACAGATTATATGTTGCAGGAGACATTTAGGGTTCAGTATCCTAGCGTGAGAGGGGCCAAGGTTGTGACTGATGTGGCTACCGGGAGATCAAAGAGGTATGGGTTTGTGAAGTTTGGGGATGAGATGGAGAAGAATAGAGCAATGTCGGAGATGAATGGTGTTTATTGCTCAAGTAGGCTGATGAGGATTAGTGCATGCTGCAACTGCAAAAAGACTGGGGGTTGGTGTTGGATTGCAACCATATCCTGGTGTTGTTGTTAAAGGTGATTGCCTTTTCTGTATGCATAATATATTTGACATATGATGATGAATTTTGTGTTTAGACATGGTGCCTTGTCATGAGACTAACATAATTAGATTACTTTACAAATTGCCAACTGGCTTTGTGATAATAAGTGATTGTTTGATGCTATTGAAGTTGGTTGTCAGAAGAATTGTACACTGTCAATTGATTTTGAGTTAATCAGGGTTTCTTTGTTTTGTTGAGAACAATTTCATATTCAACAATCGTTATCTGTATATAGAAGTATTAAGAGGATTTCTTATATATATTTCTTGTGATAATAAGCAGTACATAATGTTTGTATTTGATATCATTAGCGGATAATTATAACCATAAGAAGCTATATAATCTATATATCCTGTTATTGCCTGCTTCTTGATTGGATTTCTCAATTCAAAATGATAATCCATTGCCCAATACAACTGTTATTTAGATTCATGTATGTTGTTGAGTACTCATCTATCTGCAGTACTGTACATAAAACTTAGCTTGCATACACTGCTTAATACTTACAATACTTTGGCTCACGTTTTAATTCCTCAATTATTGAATGCTTATAATTTTTGTATGATTTTATGCTCTAGTTGATGTTGTTTTTATGTTACACCGATACCACTTTATTTTGTGTTGCTTTTTGACAGAATCGCACTAATGTATGTAGAAAGATATTAAATGTTAATATTGTGCAGAAGTTTTCTGTTTGGCTTTCCCGAAGAATTAGAGAACTTTCTAGGGTTCGAAATTTTTTCCTAGCAGATGTTTGATGAACAAGAATAAGAGAAGAAGAAAAAGCTGAATTGAAAATGAAAATTTCCTAGACCTATTTGTGTATCAAGTTGAATATTTTCCTACGGCACGGTCTATAACACTCTTTTACGTTATACTGTACGTATACCCTTATTTTGTTCGTTACACCAAACACTTGACAAAAAAAGATGTAAGTGATCAGTGAGTTATATATTTTGGATCTTGGGTAATTAGTATCCTATCTGCTAGAACTGAAGGTATAAACCAAGTAAAAGGAGCCTAAGCAAGTTTGTTCAGTTAGTCCATCAAAACATTCCTTTATGTGTTCAGTATGAAAGATTAGGATATTATTGATATGATTTTTTTTTATCACTCTTTCTATATTTGAATGTTAAAGTAACATCAATAAGGGTGAATATAAAAGTTAACCTGATTTCTTTTATCACTCTTTATATATTTGAACGTTAAAGTAACATCAATAAGGGTGAATATAAAAGTTAACCTGATTTCTTTCAGCATCAAATATCTTTTACTATGTAAACTTTTTTTTCTAGTGTCAATGGAATGTTAAATCAAAAGATATGTTTATTTTTCGACTTAACAATATCACCTTTTTAGTAAAATGAAATGATTAAATCAATAATCTCAATATAACCTTATATATAAGGAATAATCAGTCACAAATTTGTATGGATAAAATAAGTAACCATATGCATTTGGACCAAAAATATTTTTTATTTACAATTGTTTGCTACAAATGGTTCATGTCATATTAGGTGATTAATTTATAGCTTCCTATATTTTCTATAACCCAACGTCATTACAGGAATTGTAATTTCTATACACCCCTATAATAGGATGCTATATATATATATATATATATATATATATATATATATATATATAACTTTCTTTATCTATTTGATTGTTTTCTAAAATATGCATGTTAGTTTATCATGAAAGACTTTGTATGCATGTTAGTTCATGTCTATTCATTAATGTCTTTTTCAAAGTGTACTAGATCCAAAGGTACGATCTTCAACATACAGAATAGGCTTGTCTTTACTGCTCTAATTAATGAACCAATCTGATGTTTCTTACCGTGTCTCCTCCTGCATTTACAAATATGGTTTGTCCGTTGGTTTGCAAAAATTTGGAAGCTGTTTTCTCAATTTCTTACTATTAGAATTTGATGTGAACAACAGTAACTTAATCATACTGCTGCCAAGAACAAGATTCAGATCAGACAGAAACTCATCGCTGCCTCATGCAGAAGTAACAAATGGAGGGTTTTTGATCGCTGAAGTAACTAGGGTTTCTGTTGGTCTACATTTGTGCGAGATTGAAGCAGTCGAGGAAAACAAAATCCGAAATTGTTGAGCCTGCAAACTTCTCAACGCCTGGCATGCCTACAATACCTATGGATGTGAGTACCTTTATATATATTTTTGTTAATAAATTTTCATCTGAATACTTTTTGGCAGTGAGAACTTGGTTTCTTAATCAGACTGCCTACCATATAGATTCTCTACAAGTGTTCTTTAAAGGGTAATGGGAGATAGGACTAAAGGTTTTGTGATTGCTTAGATAACTTATAAAAGTATTGAGTTTTTATTTGCTAAAATTTAAGATGTCAATATTCGATTTTAATGGTTCGATTGTGTTGACAAAAGTTCGAATTTTGGTTCGTTATATTAAACAGAGATTATTTTTTGTACTTCTCTCCTTGAAATAAATATTATGAGGTTTAAAAAAAAAGGTACAAAATACAGAGTAAATTTTATGGGTACTAGTGAGGTCCATCGAATTTGCTTGCAAAAGTGTATTTTTTAAAAAGAATCGTACTAATCATAGAGGTAAGATAGAGTGAATGCATGAAATGATGTTTGTATGTAATTTAACCTTGCATAAATACAGTGAAACCATGGTGCGAAATTCCAGTTAGCATGCTAGAATTCCAACCGTCTGTGCCGGTTCCTACAATGAACAAGCTGGAATTTGCTCGTAGAACCAATCCCCAAAAAAAAAGGTACGAAACAATGGACTCAATTTAAGGAAGAAAAAAGGTATTTTTCTTGCAGGTAGATTTTTTTTAGTACTTAAATGTCATTTTACCTCTGAGAATACGAATGTCATCGAATTCGGGTTTGGGTCGCATTCAACAAAATCGTCTGACGACAGTCGCTTCAGATTGGCGATCTCGGTGTTTTACGAAACTATATCCAGAGGAGGATTCAAAAAAATTAACAGGTGTGGCTATGATTTTGAGCATAAATGTTTTTCTACTTGTTCCTTTCAGGTATGCTCCAGCATTCGATTTTCTTTGTTACGTAGGTTTGCTTGCATCGATGTCGGGGATAATTTTGTCTGCGTTATCATACAAAGATGTAAGCACTTCTATGTTTAAAATTACATTTCTCCAAAATGAAAGTTAACCATGTCCTCTCCATTTAGGCATCATGCTATTGTCATTTTTTCAGTACTTGTTAAATTTTTTGCTGTGATTTTACTTATAAATTTGTCTACAGTTTGATAATCAAAGAGTAAATTGTTACTTAATCGTTAGAGATTTATCCACTGTAGCAAAGGAAACAAGTCTTCTCCTCTCCTTTGATCATGTATTTGATTAGACCTTGACAAGACATGGGAAAAGCTTTATCGCACCGAAGGGTTATCATTGTCAATGAGAGCTCCTAAGATATAATTGTTTAATCTGCGAAGACATATTCTCAGAGAGCTAATTTGAAGTTTGCCTGGTATACTGATGCTTACCCTAATGCTGGGAGACACTCTTGGTACTTGCTCCATTCGGCAGACTTCTTTTGCGAGTCTCGCCTACTTATCCTCACTGATCCTAAGTCCAATCATTAGGTCATTTACCCTGTTAATCATCATTTATATTTCATCTATGTTTTCTTTTGTTTAATTTTTTATGACTAATTTGTGCAAAATTTAGAATGGATGTAAATGTAATAGATACTTTGTGTCTTGTTCTTCTAGTAATAAAAGCTGGTTATTTCTTTTTCAGAATAAAAATTAGTCCACGGTGTAGCTCTCTGTTGAGTTTGATACCATATTTTATTCTTTTATTCATTTGTGATGATGCTGAAGCACAATCTGATTATATGTTGCATTTCCTACTTCGGTTATTTAATCGTAACACTATATTATTTTTGAAACAATCCACATTAATGATTGTACATTGCATTTGCTGAAGTGATATATTTTGATGTTATATGTTGTATTTTCTTTTTCAATTGTTGAAGTGATATTTTGTAATGACCCGCATTCTACGCATATGGGGATCGTAGAATATTTATTTTTTTCTCATGCGAAGTTGTATAGCCATGTAACTTTAGGAGATGGCTATTGGGGTCATTTTTCATGTTCATGATTTTTTCCAATTTTTAAATGATCGTTTTGCCCCTAGCTAATCTTGTTTCGGCCATAATTTTTGATTGGTAAGGAGTTTTGACTTGAAACCACTTCCATTGGATTCAGATGATGGTTTACAATTCCGTAGAGTGGTCACATTAGCTAAATGGACTTACCGTTTAGGAGATATGTCTGAATTAAGGTTTAGAAGGTGAAAAACAGCTTAACCGGGTCGAATAGGGTGATTAACAGCTAGGCCGATTGGGGGATTTCGGGATTAGAGCTTTATAAGGGATGATTAGGGTTAGGGAAACCTTTTCTTTGTCATTTTTCAGCCGCCACTAGCACCCTTTCAACCATATCAATGGCTTCCACTTTCTAAAACACCTTCAAATCACTTTCTAATTGAAGATTTAGCTAATCAATATCAAATCAACACCAAATTAGAGGCAAAGGCTGCTGTGCGCATTGGAATTCGTGATATTTAAGGAATCATTTCAGATCTGAGTTTATATTTTGGCTAAGGTGAGTGATTAGCATTGTTTTTACACTAATTACAGTTAATTACGGTGATTAGTGTTAATTAACGAAATTATGCATGTTAAAAATCTGGAAAAATGTTTATAAATTCTTAAATATTATTATAGACCTCTGTTAGAAATTTGGGTTACTTTGGATAAGTTTTGTTAATCATATCATTAGTTATGCTTAAACATGGTTAAGGGAAAAATATGGATTCTGGGTATGTTTGATTCATTTTGGCATGACTATTTATCATTTTGGTGTTTGTGGTTGATGTTAAATGTTGCTATGACTGTTTGGTGTGATTTATGATTGCTTAGAACAGTTAGAATAGTCGAAAATGCTGTCGTATGACGTAAACAGTCGCCGAAAAAGTTGCAGGAAAAGTGCAGGATTATGACCCGAACCGGATCGGATCGGTGGGGACGAACTGACCCGCTCGTGGAGCATCCTACGACCCGATTGCTTGCATCTGAAGTTCTCAGATCCGACCCTCTCGTGAATGGTGGCACGACCCGACCCGATGGAAGCATCATTCTCCGAGCTGACCCGCCTACACAGACCAAGGGAGTTTGATCCCGAACCGGAGCATCATCACGACCCGACCCGGAGCGGGAACCACCCACGAACCGAACCACAGTGGACTGGAGCCCACGAACCGAACTGGATGGGGAAGTCGACCCGACCCGAGCAATCCGATCCGAACCCGAATGGTGGCTGCGAACTGAACCAAGGAGCTTGGACGTGAGGTATCAGCTATGAACCAAATGAAGACCGATCCGGAGGAGACCAAAACCCGAGATGTAAAGGTAGTCCAAATAGGAAGTAGAACTCAGGATCCAGTTAGGAACCAACGAGTTAACTCCATGATTGGACTTTGCTGTGGGACGTGTGCTAAGGAGTTGTCGACGTCCATAGCTTTGATTCACCACCGAGAGACGATTGTTAGTCTACGGATCAGTGCAGTGGGGTAGTTATTACTCCATGGGGCAGAGTGATCGTAGCATGGCTATGAGCCAGTGCAGTTAAGTCGTCATGACTTCATGGGGGCAAAGTGGACATAGCAAGGACTAGTGGCTATGAATCAGTGCAGTGGAGTCGCCATGACTCCATGGGGCAGAGTGATCATAGCAAGGATATGGGTGATCAAAGTGGTGGATATTGTATGCTTTACGCACTGAGTAAGAGATGTGAGGATGATTGCTATGCTTGATTGTTTGCCATCACTATGACATGCACACCCCTCCCCCAGGTATGGTTTAGTATACCTGTTATTGTTCTGTTTTGCTGCTTATCGCTCATACCAGACTTTTGTCTGACCCAGAGTTTTATGTCTCTTCTTATCACTCTGGGTGCTCTTAAACGGACAGGCTAGAGACAAGTTAGGTGGTATGCACGAGTAGTTGTACCAGAGACGAGCAGGAGGCTTCCATGTATGATATATGTAGATTTTCTCCCTATGTCGTTGTTGGTCACTACTTTAGGCATTAGTAGTGTACCTTTATTATTTTGCTTTAGAGATAGTTCTCCAAAGTTGTAATAATGATCATGTGGAACATAAGCTGTATTTTGAATTTCCGCTGCTATGATGATTATGGTTTAGTTCTCAGCTTACGCACTGTCTCGTCTGTTTTATGTCAAATATGTTATTATTATATTTTATTCCATGCGCTGTGAGACATTCTACAGGTTCGGTTCAAATTCCCTTCTTTCCTTTCTTTGGCGACCGTCCCGTGCTGGTTGGACAACGGTACAACGCACTTTCATTAGAAATGTCGGCTGGTGCGGGGCGGGCCGTCACATTTGGTATCGGAGCTCTAGGTTGCGTAGTTAACTAGGGAAGACACCAGAGAGAGATAATACGTATATGAGAGCACGTATTTGTGATATTTTGGTTTTCAAAAGCTATATATATATATATATATATATACTATTAGTATATTTAAGGATGAAGTCGTACTGCACTGGCACCACCGAAGAGATGGTTAATCATCTTCTCCTTACAGATTGAACGATGAGCCGATATGCTAGGGGTACCGGTAGAGGAGCTAATAATGGGAATTCTCCTGATATGAGGACGATGTTCACTGACTTCATGAGGGAGATACTTAGAAATGTGCAAGTAGCAGTTCCCAATGCTGCAAATGGTGGTGGTGCAGCGGTGCAGACGCCTAGAGCCGATTTCGCCAAGCTTTGTAAGGACTACAGTAGTCTTGGTGGGACCGTTCCACGGAATGGAATCGGCTACAGAAGTTCAGGATTGGCTTGATAGCTGTGTGCGCATCTTCGAAGATTTGGGTATCGAGGATGCGATGAAGAGAAAGCTATCATCTCATCAACTGCAAGGACGAGCGACGAATTGGTGGAATGGTATTAAGGCAGCTATTCCAGAGGATCAAGTTACTTGGGATCAGTTTAAGACTTGCTTTAGCGACAAGTTTATTCCAGCTGGTCATAAGTCAGTATTGTTTAAGAGGTTCTTAGAGCTAAAGCAGAATGGTAGAGCTGTCTCGGAGTATATTGCTGAGTTCGATACTCTATCGAAATATGGATTATCACTTATTGATACTGCCGAGAAGAAGAACGAGAAGTTCATAACTGGTTTGGATAGGTACTTAGGGGAAAGACTTATTAACCACATCAATGAGACGTATGAATCGATTCTGGGGAAAGCACTGAGGTCAGAGAGTCTTTACCCCAAGATGTCAAGCAAGCGGTGGAGGCAAGAATGATTCTCAGAATAAGAAAAAGCAGAATCAGACCAAGGATGGCCAGAAGAAGAAGAATAAGAAAGATGTATAGCTGTGGCAAGAAGGGCCATTATGCTAAAGAATGTCGAGCAAAGCTCGCGGACAGGAAGTGCTTCAACTATGGCCAAGTTGGACATCAAAAGGATAAGTGCCCGCAACCCCTAAAAAAAAACAGATTGTGAAAGCATATGCTATCAATGCTGTTCCTTCTTCGTCGAATGCCCCAACTGCGGTGGAGAAAGGAAAGAATGTCGTCATTCAAGGTATGCTGTCTGTTTATGATGTTCCTCTTCGAGTATTGTTTGATACCGGGGCTTCCCATTCCATCATATCTAGTGACCTGGTAGATAGGTTGGGATTGGAACCCGAGATAGTCGATAGACCTTTAGCAGTGACGAACCTGATTGGCAGTTTGACTAGCCTTAGTATGATTTGTCGTAATGTGGTCTTATTGAGTCATGGATGTATGTTTTCTTGTGATTGCTTTGTTTTGGGCTTTACTGGGTTTGGCATTATTTTGGGAGTCGATTGGCTCCAAAGGTACGGGGTGGTGGTAGAATGTGAGGGCTTTTTGGTGACAGTTAGAGTGGATGATGGGCAGAGGGTAGTGTTTGGTGGTCTACCTAGTGATGGGGTAATGGCTGGTTTTCTAAATTTCCTCGACATCCCGCATGATGAGTTGTCAGATTTGCCCATGGCTGGCCAGTATCCGGACGTCTTCGAGGAAGTGACCAGACTTCCACCACAATGAGACATTGAGTTTCATATTGATTTAGTGAAAGATGCCAGACCTATAGTGATACCACTTCGTCGTATGGCACCAAGGAAGCAGGGAGAGCTCGGGGTGCAAGTAAGCGATCTTTTGAAGAAGGGATTTATCAGAAGAAGTGTTTCTGAGTGGGGAGCACCAATTGTGTTTGCTACCAAGGCAGATGGTTCCCTTCGATTGTGTGTGGACTACCGCGAGCTGAATAAGGTGACGAGGAAGAATAAGTATCATCTACCGCGAATAGATGATTTGTTTGATCAGTTGAGTGGCGCGAGGGTATTCTCCCAATTGGATCTCGCGACAGGTTTTCATCTGCTTAAGGTGGAAGCTGAGAGTATAGCTAAAAACGGCCTTTCGGACGCCGTCTGGATTCTATGAGTGGTTGGTCATGCCATTCGGGTTGACCAATGCACCAGCATATTTTGTGGATCTTATGAATAAAGCATTCCGAGATCAATTGAATAAGTTTGTTCTTGTGTTCGTAGACGATATCTTGGTTTATTCAAGGACAGAGGAAGAACACAAGGAACATTTGAGGATAGTAATGGAGGTGTTGAGAAAACACCAATTGAAAGCAAAGTTTTCTAAGTGTCACTTCTGGAGAAGGGAAGTGAGATTCTTGGGTTGTGTTGTTTCAGAGAATGGTATTGCCGTGGACCCTGCGAAGGTGGCTACGGTACAAGATTGGTCTACGCCTAAGAATGCAACAGACGTAAGAAGTTTCTTGGGGTTGGCTGGATATTATCGTAAGTTTATCCAAGACTTCTCCAAGATAGCAGCACCGTTGACTCAGTTGACAAAGAAAAATCAAACTTTTGTTTGGGACGAAAAGTGCGAGAATGCATTTAAGAGTCCAAAGGAAAAATTGACATGTGCACCAATGTTAGTCATTCCTAAAGGGAATGAAGAGATGACAGTATACACAGATGCCTGTGGTACCGGACTAGGTGCTGTATTGATGCAAGGAGGTAGGGTTGTAGCTTATGCTAGTCGGCAACTAAAACCGCATGAGAAAAGATATCCAACCCATGATTTGGAATTGGCAGCGATCGTGTTCGCACTGAAGATGTGAAGACATTATCTCTTGGGAGAAAGACTCGAGTTGTTTACCGATCATAAATCGTTAAAGTATATTTTCTCTCAGAAGGATCTAAATCTCCGACATCAAAGATGGTTAGAATTCTTGGCTTTCTACTATTTCGATATTGCATATACACCAGGAAAGGGCAATGCGGTAGCTGATGCATTGAGTAAAAGACATGCCAGTTTAGGGGCTATGTTTCTAGAATGGAAGCAACTGGAGTACATCGCTGGGTATGATTTCAGACCAAAGTGCGAATTGGATCCAGAAGTATTAGCAAGTTTGACGATCGGACCCACTTTGATTGAGAGGATTGGTTCCAGTCAGAGAGATGATCCTAACCTATTGGAAATCATCTCCAAGTTAGAGATGGGTATCGATGAGGAGATGAACAAGTATGGGCTTGATCGAGATGGATGACTTAGAAAGAATGGAAGACTGGTTGTACCCAATGTCAATGGATTGAGAGATGAAGTGCTTAGAGAATGTCATCACCCGAAACTGACCATACATCCCGGTGGTAACAAAATGTATCGAGATATGTGGCAGACCTACTACTGGGAAGGGATGAAAAGAGACGTTGGGAGGTTTATATCCAAATGCATGAATTGCCAGCTAGTTAAATTTGAGCAAAAGAAGCCTAGTGGTTTGTTGCAACCATTACAAATTCCAGAATGGAAATGGAAACAAGTCTCAGTGGATTTCATTGATGGATTAACAAGAACTAGATCGGGCCATGATAGCATTTGGGTGATTGTGCACCGATTGACTAAGAGTGCAAGGTTTATACCTATCAAGTCGAATAGAACGACATCTAAGTTAGCGGAACTATATATAAAGTGGGTTGTGAGATTTCATGGAGTACCCAAGGACATTGTGAGTGACCGGAATCCGTTGTTTACCAGTGGATTTTGGAAGAGGTTACAAGAGGCTTTAGGATTGGAATTACACCTCAGTACCGCGTATAATCCTCAAACCGACGGTCAGACAGAAAGGGTGAATCGAGTATTAGAAGATCTCTTGAGAGCTTGCATATTAGATTTTGGTGGATTATGCGATGACCATTTGCATCTCGTAGAGTTTGTATATAATAAAAGTTATCAATCCAGTACTGGTATGACTCCATTTGAAGCTTTATACGGAAGACCATGCAACTCACCGTCATGTTGGTTAGAAACTAGTGAGAAGTTTGTGCTTAGACCAGATGTGATAAGAGAAACTTCAGACAAGATTAAGATCATTCAACAACGAATGAAGGCTGCCCAAGATAGGCAGAAGAGTTATGCTGATAAGAGGAGAAGAGATTTAAAATTCTCCATTGGCGACTTGGTGTTTGTCAAGATTTCTCCATTAAAGAGCATGATAAGATTTGGTAGGAGTGGCAAGTTAGCACCAACATTTGTTGATCCATTCCCGATCCTCGAGCAAGTTGGGAATTTAGCATATAAAGTTGAATTACCAGAGAAGATGGCAGGAGTTCATAACGTATTTCATGTTTCCCAGTTAAGGAAATTCGTGCACGACCCCGATGCGACTATTTCACCTGATCAGTTGGATGATATCGAAGTAGAACCCGAGGCAGTTGGAAACCGCAAGCCGATTCGTATTGTCGGACACGATACGAAGAAACTTCGAAGGAAAGCGGTGAATCTAGTCAAGGTTCAGTGGAGCGAGTATGAGAATGACTGTACTTGAGAAACAGAGGAGAGCATTAGTAAGACGTATCCAGAACTCTTTGCCTGGTAAGATTTTAATTGCAATTTAGTTTTCCGCATGATAGGATAGACTTATTTGTTGTTTTGTATGTTTGATTGTTGTGAATAGTTGGTAGGCATGCGGGATCCTTTTACTTGTTTCTTAGTCAGGGAATTTCGGGGGCGAAATTTCTTAAGGAGGGGGAGGGGGAGGGGGGGGGGGGGAGGGGGGAAGAATGTAACGACCCGCATTATACGCATCTGGGGATCGTAAAATATTTATTTCTTTCTCATGCAAAGTCGTATAGCCATGTAACTTTGGGAGACGACTATTTGGGTCATTTCTCATGTTCATGATTTTTGCCAACTTTTAAATGACCGTTTTGCCCCTAGTTGATCTTTTTTTGGCCATAACTTTTGATTTGTAAGGAGTTTTGACCTGAAACCATTTCTATTGGATTTGGATCATGGTTTACAATTCCGTAGAGTGGTCACATTAGTCAAACGGACTTACCGTTTGGGAGATATGGCTGAATTAAGGTTTAGAAGGTGAAAAACAGCTTAACCAGGCCAAATAGGGTGATTAAAAACTAGGTCCATTGGGGGATTTCAGGATTAGGGTTTTATAAGGGATGATTAGGGTTAGGGAAACCTTTTATTTGTCATTTTTCAGCCGCCACCAACACCCTTTCAACCATATCAATGCCCTCCACTTTCTAAAACACCTTCAAATCACTTTCTAATTAAAGATTAAGCTAATCAACATCAAATCAAGGCAAATCAACACCAAATTAGAGGCAAAGGCTGTTGTGTGCATTGAAATTCGTGCTATTTAAGGAATCATTTCAGATCTGAGTTTATATTTTGGTTAAGGTGAGTGATTAGCATTGTTTTTACACTAATTACAGTTAATTAGGGTGATTAGTATTAATTAACGAAATTATGCATGTTAAAAATCTGGAAAAATGTTTATAAATTCTTAAATAATATTTTAGACCATTGTTAGAAATTTGGGTTACTTTGGATAAGTTTTGCTAATCATATCATTAGTTATGCTTAAACATGATTAAGGAAAAAACATGAATTTTGAGTATGTTTGATCCATTTTGACATGGCTATTTATCATTTTGGTGTTTATGGTTGATGCTAAATGTTGCTATGACTGTTTGGTGTGATTTATGATTGCTTAGAATAGTTAGAATAGTCGAACACGCCGTCGTATGGTGTAACACCCCACACCCGCTAAGGTCACTCACTAAGGGAATGCCTTAACTTCGTGGAGCATTTTAAGTGAATATAAAACAGAAAAATTACAACAAGACAGATATAAATACTTGAAAATCTAAAACATCATTTCATTGCAACAGAAGGTAAACATGTTTAGTTACAACACCATAAAGAGTCAAGTACTAAATATCCATCCTGATAAAAACATAAGTACATAATCCCACTACATAAACAATAGCCATAATAGAAAAGATAAGCCGGGCTTTACATCACGGTCCAAGCTCCAAAAGATAGATAAAGAAATTTGATCAAAGCTCACTAGTGCTAGGCCCAACCTGAGGACCTGAGGGGGAAAAAGATAAAAAACAACGGGGTCAGACATAAGTCTGAGTGAGCCCTATAACTTTAACAACACAATCATTAAAGTAATTAGGGTATGATATAAACTTGGTACGGGATGACTGGGGATAAATGACTACACTAAGTAGCCCACTAGACATAGGATGAACTAAGATAACGGTAAAGACGCATCTACCCACCCAAGGATAATTACTAACTGCACCACACCAGTCATTCCTACTTAAAGGTTGATCCCACCCAAGGACTTAGAAAATTTACCCAGTAGTTTCGTGTACCCCTAGCTGACTACATAGGTGCCGTCTGCCCCTATCTCCACTAGGTGTACCCACTACTCCCCAAGCGATCGGCTCCCTACCGTAGATACCCGTGCTGGCCCCACAGTGGGGTGTATCACTCCCCAAAGTGGCAACCCGATACAACAAATGGTGCACGACTTATACCTACACGATGCAACAACGTCTTACCTACCAGCCCGGGTCCACACACGCATATGAAACCCGTTGGACTTGCGTTGCCACCGCTAACCCGTTATGGCCTCTTATAATTAAGCCCAGTACGCGTGTCCCGTCCTCGACATGGGTCGAGCCCAATAAGATACATATGGGTTACTGGTTGAAATGGGCCCCCACAAGCTACCACCTAAGCTTGTCACTTTATGTAGTGCATCCCACTTAACCCTTTAATCATGTTTAATTACATGTTTCCACTTGGTTAAGTATTCTAATCGTTTTTTGCTATTGCCACCCAAGGCAACCCACTAGATTTCCTATTGCCACCCAAGGCACTTACTTGATTTCCACATGCCACCGAAGGCACCCACTTAACCCCTCATGCCCACTACATGCTTATCTGGTTAAGTGTTTCTTAATTGATTAAAAACGTAACCGTTGTAAAGACCTCTCACATTAGACTATCTTTTATGGCAGCTGGATTTGCCGGTTGAGTCCGGGCAGCCTTACGCCATAACCGAGTCTAACCTCATGTCTATACACTTGTCACGTATTTAGTTCGTGGCTAAGACCTCTCACATTGGGCCAATCATTTGTAGCCGCTGGATTTGCCGGTCAGTTCCGGGCAGTCTTATGCTACAAAAGGGTCCAACCTCGTGTCTTAGTCAATTAATTACACCTAATTAATCACCCCCATATTTCGAATTAATTTTCCCTAATTAATTCCAATTTTAACGATGTACATAATTGACTCAATTATGTCCATCCACTTTATGGTATGCATAATCATACCAACTTCACACCATTTCATTAACATGTATATTAACCCCATCGTTTCCCACGTAATTCGCTAACATGACATAAAAAGGGAAGATTCATCACAAATACAATGGGTTCAACTTGCATAACATTAGCATCAACATGGGTTTAAAGGTGTCAACATGCATATAGCATCAACCCAACTAGCATGAATAATCAACCCAAACTTGCATGAATCACATATGTCATAAGGATGTTAACTTGCATAAGTTATTTATGTCATACAAAGGGGTAAACTAGCATATGTATGTATGACATATAAAGGGGTTAACTTGCATATGTATGCATATCATACTAAGGTGTCAACTTGCACATGTTACTTGCATATAATCAAACACCAAACTTGCATAACATGTCATATATGAACTTGCACATAATCAAACACCAAACTTGCATAACATATCATATATGAACTTGCATATAATATTACACCAAACTTGCATAATCATGGTGTCATAATGGATCAATGTTTATCATAGCAATTTGCATAACTAGCATCATGAACACATAGCCTAACACTTGCATAACTTGCATAACATCATGATCATATATCATATAACTTGCATAACTTGCATAACATCATGAACATGTAGCATATGACTTGCATAACTTGCATAACATCATGAACATGTAGCATATGACTTGCATAACTTGCATAACATCACAAACACATAGCATATAACTTGCATAACATCATTAACACATAGCATATAACTTGCATAACATGCATAACATCATCAACACATAGCATATAACTTGCATAACTTGCATTGATCCACATTCATAGCCATAACCTCATTATATCCTATCATAATCATTTCAATAATTGGTCATTAAGGCTATAGAAACTCACAACTTGTTGATTAGCACTCCGAAGAAGAAGATTAAGTTGCTAGAGTTGATTAGAAGTTGATTTGAGAAGCTATCTTCCTCTTTAATTTGATGGAGGCTCCTTCAAGTTGCATTTTGACGGCATAACGGTGTTGTATCTATTTTTAGTATGAATTTGGGTAGTCTTAGGGTGTATTTATAGATTAGTTAGGTGTTTTAGGCCATTAGATTAACCCTAAATCATATTAGAGCCGTCAGATCTCGTCCTAGCCACCAAAACACAGCCTAAAAGCCAAACTGGTGCACCCAGGTCACCTGGGCTCGACCAGGGAGGTCGACCCCCAGGTCGACACTAGGGTCGACACCCTAGTCGACCTGGTGGGCAGGTCGACTCCCCAGTCGACCCCCAGGTCGACTCCCTGGGTCTGGCGGGAATTTTCCCGCCCCTTCTGAAATGTTTAAATTTTTATATTTAAATCTGTTTTGAATTTCTGAAAACTTCTTCGGGCCTTAACTGGGTCATACGGACTCCGGTTTTCGAAAACTCAGACTCTATTTCGCATATTTTTCCGAGATGAACGCAATGGCATAGCCCATTTACCCTGATTCAGATTTTAAAATTTAATTCTGCCCTGTTTTATATTATAGCAAGTTATTCAACATACGGGGTGTTACATTCTCCCCTACTTAAAGGATTTCGTCCCCGAAATCTCTAAGTCAAGAAGAACGTATCCTACCAACCAAACAACCATCTACTAAACCATCAAACACTGGCATCCATTGTCCTTAAAGTTTCTAATGCTGTATGAACATATGCAAAAAGTGTGTGTATATGTTCCCTGTCTAATGCAAAATCAGACGGTCTACTGATTTAGTTGACCTCCTTAATGCAAACCATGATAGTTCCATGCATCCAATATGTATGCGAAAGAACCTTATCGACACATACTATGAGTGCACAATCATTCACCAAAATGCATCATCCATATGATAGCACAACCAATATACATCCATTAATATAGCTACCTACACACAATTTTATGTAATATGCAATATGAAGTGATTGAGCCGATCTAGTGCCTAGAGTGTGTGTATATGCATCCACGAGCAACCACTTGCATCCACACGCATCCATCAAACATAACATGTCTCAAACACATGTTTCAACTATAGGTTTACCCTATCTAAAGGTCAAAGATACTAATGAGAGGACATACTAAAGATAAGATAAGTAATAGTCAAACGATAAAGGAGAAGTTAAAAGACATACCCTCAAAAAGGAATGGGTATAGTGAACGCATCTTCGCTTCTGTCTCCCAAGAAGCATTGCTCTCCTCTTCTCCCCATTGCACTTTGACTAGTCGCACCTCTCTGTTTCTCAACTTCCTAATCTCTGACCCAAGGATGCGGGTAGGAGCTCGTCGAATAGTCGCATCACGCTCTACCTCCACCTCTCTAAGCAGGCTCAGCTCTACCACCTCTGCGGTCTCATGTAGGCACTTCCTCAAATGTGACACATGGAATACGTCATGTATCCCACTAAGTCTCTCGGGTAAATCCACTCTATATGCCATCCGTCCAATCCTTTCCTTAATAGGAAACGACCCAACAAATCTTGGAGCTAACTTCCCAACGGACCCAAAGCGAACTACATTCCGTAATGGAGATACTTTGACAAAGACCATGTCCCCAACATCAAACTCCAGATCCGTCCTCCTCTTATCCGCGTAAGATTTCTGTCTGTCTTGCGCTGCTTTCATCCTTCTTCGAATCAAATTAATCTTCTCCGAAGTCTCTCTAACCATATCGGGCCCAAGCAAGATCTTATCCGTAGATTCCCACCAACATGTAGGTGATCGACAAGGCCTTCCATAAAGAGCCTCAAAAGGAGCCATACCAATACTGGACTGAAAGCTGTTGTTATACGCGAACTCCACCAATGGAAGATGCTCTTCCCATGTACCTCCAAAATCTAAGATACAAAGCCTCAAAAGGTCTTCCAGAACACGATTCACCCTCTCGGTCTGGCCGTCCGTCTGAGGATGATATGCGGTGCTCAGACACAACTGAGTCCCCACTGCTTCTTGCAAACTCTTCCAAAACTCGCTAGTGAAGATAGGATCTCGATCGCTCACTATGCTAGAGGGTACTCCATGCAATCGAATTATCTCTCGAAGATAAACTGAAGCTAGCCATGGAGCAGTCCTCTTGCTCTTCACAGTTATGAAATGGCGCTCTTAGTAAGCCTGTCCACAACAACCCAAATTCACGTATTACCCTTTCTCGATCTCGGTAACCCATCAATAAAATCCATCGAGACGCTATCCCACTTCCATTGCGGAACTTCCAATGGATGAAGCAACCCACCTGGTTTCTTTTGCTCCGCTTTCACTTGTTGGCACACCAAGCATCTAGCGACATACTCGGCCACATCTTTCTTCATACCGGCCCAAAAGAAAACTCACTTCATGTCTTGGTACATCTTGTCCCCACCGGGATGAATGGTCATCCTAGAACGGTGTGCATCATCAAGAATAGTCTTCCTCAAACCCTCGTCTTGCGGTACACAAAGTCTACCGTCTCTACGCAAGCACCCCCTATCGTCTAGGGTGTACCTACTCAAATGGCTAGACGACTCCCCCTTTATGAGCCTCTCTACCAACTCAACCAACTGTGGGTCGTCCCGCTGTGCCTCGCCAACCCGTCCCAAAAGAGTAGGTCTGACCTCCAAGGATGCTAGCAAACCGGGTATATAATCAACGGAAGGTCTGAAATCAAACATCGAGATAAATTCCAAGCTTCGTTGTTCCACGAACAATGGACTCAAGGACAACCTTTTTCTACTCAAGGCGTCCGCCACTACGTTACCCTTGCCAGGGGTATACGCTATCTCGAAATCATAGGATGCTAAGAACTCCATCCACCTTTGCTGTCTCAAGTTCAAATCCTTCTGAGAAAACAAGTACTTCAATGATTTGTGGTCAGTGAACAATTCAAACCTCTCTCCAAGAAGATAATGGCGCCAAATCTTAAGCGCAAAAACAATAGCGGCCAACTCTAGATCATGGGTAGGGTAATTTTTCTCATGCGCCCTCAACTGCCCTCCACCGTAGGCTATTACCCTTCCCTCTTGCATTAAGACTGCGTCCAATCTAGTCCCACAAGCATCGGTATAGACAACAAATGGCTTACTCCCATCTGGCAACACTAAGACTGGAGCTGTGGTTAAAGCTCTCTTTAACCGTCGGAACGCATCATCACAATCTACGTCCCATACGAAGACTAGATTCTTCTTCGTCAAGCAAGTTAATGGGGCTGATATCTTCGCGAAGTCCTTGATAAACTTCCTATAGTAGCCAGCCAACCCCAAGAAACTCCTCACCTCGGTAGCATTCTTCGGAACCTTCCAATCTTGGATGGACACTACCTTCGCAGGATCCACAGCTATCCCTTCCTTGGAGACCACGTGCCCCAAGAACCGCACTTCCTTCCTCCAGAAGTGACATTTAGAGAATTTAGCCTTAAGGCTATGCGCTCGAAGAGTCTCTAACAATTCCCTAAGATGTAGGGCATGCTCTTCTTCACTCTTAGAAAAGACTAAGATGTCATCCACAAAGACCACCACGAACTTATTAAGGAACTCCCTGAACACCCTACTCATCAAATCAACAAAGTATGCAGGGGCATTCGTCAAACAAAATGGCATCACCAGCCACTCATAGAAACCATCCGGAGTCCTAAAGGCAGTCTTGTCTATGCTATCCTCAGCCACCCTCAACTGATGAAACCCCGTGGCTAAGTCCAACTGAGAAAATACTGAAGTGCCAACCAACTGATCAAAAAGATCATCAATCCTCGGCAATGGGTGTCTATTCTTCTTTGTGAGCTTGTTGAGTTCTCTATAGTCTACACAAAGTCTGAGGGACCCATCCGCCTTCGTGGCAAAAACTATTGGAGCACCCCACTCCGATATACTTCGTCTTATGAACCCCTTCTAAAGCAACTCCCCTACTTGCTTATGGAGTTCCCTCCTCTCACGAGGAGCCATGTGGCGCACTGGTAAAGATACTGGTTTAGCATTATCCACCAGATATATTCGGAAGTCTATCTCCCGCTTCGGAGGTAAGCCCTTCACCTCCTCAAACACATCCGAGTATTCCCGGACCACTCCAACAGATCGCAAACTCTCGACTGAAGCGTCAAGCGATTCAAGATAACTTAGCATAACAGAATCCATGGGATTACAAGAGATCTCGAGAGTGTTACCCAAGCGGGTCATGAGCCTAACAACTCTCCTTTCGCAATCAAGAACGGCACCATTACTGGATAACCAGTCCATGCCCAAAATCAACCCATAGCCCGTGAAGCCCAAAACAAAAGCATCACATCTAAACTCAATGCTAAGTATAGAAATCTTCAAACCCAAACATATCATGGACAAATAAGTGGAGCCCCCAATTGGGTTTGAAACAACCAAGGGATCATCTACTAGACTGGTGTCTAAGTGCAGTGACTCAACTAATGATGATGAGATAAACGAATGCGATGCGCCAGAGTCAAACAATGTACGGACATGATGATCAAATAGAAAAACCAGACTTTCAACGGAAATAGTTCTATCTCTTTCCTGAATCGGTGGAGCCGCGAGAGCCTGAACTTGCCCCCTTGCCTGACCCGGTGCCATAAGAGCTTGCACCTGTCCTCCTGAGGTAGATCCCGTCCTTTGCCCCTTCTTAGGGCAATCCTTCACTAGATGCCCCGCTTCGCCACAGTGGTAGCATCTAGTCTTCTTCTTCTTCCGACAATCTTTGCTTAGGTGGCCTGGTATCCTGCAATTGAAGCACTTCTTCTTTCCCTTACCACCGTTGCCTTTCCCACCTTTGTTTTGTTGCTGTTGAGGTCTCTTTTGATCTCCTTTCTTCTCGGGTGCCTTATTAGCATTGGGACCCTTCTCTTCCTCATGCATGAGTGCCATGTCTACTAGCTTCTCAAAGGTGGCCCCCATAGGGATGTGAGTCATAGCCAATCCATGCATCGGTTCATTCAATCCCTTTACGAACCTCAAAGCCTTCTTCTCCGGTGTATTCACCATGTCTATGCCAAACCTTGCCAATTGATTAAACTTGTTGACATATTCCTTCACCGAGAGGTTTCCTTTCTTTAGAGTCAAGAACCTTTCCATATACAAGTTTTCCTCCGCCCTTGAGAGAAATTTTGCCACGAATCTTTGCCTGAAATCCGCCCAAGAGTCAACAGGGCGTTCTCCATTAGTGACCTCCCACCAGAATGAGGCCTCTCCCTTCATTAACCAAGCAGCTAACTTGACTTTCTTCCCTTCTTCCATCTCAAAGATGTTTATCAACTCTTCCACCTCCTTAAGCCAATCTCTAGCCTCCACAAAAGTTTCTGATCCTTGAAAAGGTTTCCCTCCCATAGCTTTAAATTCCTTGCAAGTCTTAGCAAAAGTATCCGTGCGAGGAGGAGGAGGGGGAGGAGGAAGATCGGGTGCTACTGTTGGAGGAGGAACATTTGCTGGACCCGCAGTGGCGGCCCTAGCCTCCATCAATCTCCTATACCATACTGGTATCGTCACACCCTCCGGAAAGTTAAGATCTTTAGCCATGCTGAAACGAAAAAGGAAAGATTCAAAACGGAGAATTCGAAAGATAAAGATATGGCTATTGGGGATTATGCTTTTCTTTCAAAAACTTTTCTCTTTAAAGACATGTTTTTGAAAATACTTCTTCCAAAAATGTTTTTAGAAAAATAGTTTTCTAAAAAATTTATCTGTTCCGGTAACCTTCGCTCTGATACCACGTGTAACACCCCACACCCGCTAAGGTCACTCACTAAGGGAATGCCTTAACTTCGGTGGAGCATTTTAAGTGAATATAGAACAGAAAAATTACAACAAGACAGATATAAATACTTGAAAATCTAAAACATCATTTCATTGCAGCAGAAGGTAAACATGTTTAGTTACAACACCACAAAGAGTCAAGTACTAAATATCCATCCTGATAAAAACATAAATACATAATCCCACTACATAAACAATAGCCATAATAGAAAAGATAAGCTGGGCTTTACATCACGGTCCAAGCTCCAAAAGATAGATAAAGAAATCTGATCAAAGCCCACTAGTGCTAGGCCCAACCTGAGGACCTGAGGGGGAAAAAGATAAAAACAACGGGGTCAGACATAAGTCTGAGTGAGCCCTATAACTTTAACAACACAATCATTAAAGTAATTAGGGTATGATATAAACTTGGTACGGGATGACTGGGGATAAATGACTACACTAAGTAGCCCACTAGACATAGGATGAACTAAGATAACGGTAAAGACGCATCTACCCACCCAAGGATAATTACTAACTACACCACACCAGTCATTTCTACTTAAAGGTTGATCCCACCCAAGGACTTAGAAAATTTACCCAGTAGTTTCGTGTACCCCTAGCTGACTACATAGGTGTCGTCTGCCCCTATCTCCACTAGGTGTACCCACTACTCCCCAAGCGATCGGCTCCCTACCGTAGATACCCGTGCTGGCCCCACAGTGGGGTGCATCAATCCCCAAAGTGGCAACCCGATACAACAAATGGTGCACGACTTATACCTACACGATGCAACAACGTCTTACCTACCAGCCCGGGTCCACACACGCATATGAAACCCGTTGGACTTGCGTTGCCACCGCTAACCCGTTTTGGCCTCTTATAATCAAGCCCAGTACGCGTATCCCGTCCTCGACATGGGTCGAGCCCAATAAGATACATATGGGTTACTGGTTGAAATGGGCCCCCACAAGCTACCACCTAAGCTTGTCACTTTATCTAGTGCATCCCACTTAACCCTTTAATCATGTTTAATTACATGTTTCCACTTGGTTAAGTATTCTAATCGTATTTTCTATTGCCACCCAAGGCAACCCACTAGATTTCCTCATGCCACCCAAGGCACTTACTTGATTTCCACATGCCACCCAAGGCACCCACTTAACCCCTCATGCCCACTACATGCTTATCTGGTTAAGTGTTTCTTAATTGATTAAAAACGTAACCGTTGTAAAGACCTCTCACATTAGACTATCTTTTATGGCAGCTGGATTTGCCGGTTGGGTCTGGGCAGCCATACGCCATAACCGAGTCTAACCTCGTGTCTATACACTTGTCACGTATTTAGTTTGTGCCTAAGACCTCTCACATTGGGCCAATCATTTGTAGCCGCTGGATTTGTCGGTCGGTTCCGGGCAGTCTTATGCTACAAAAGGGTCCAACCTCGTGTCTTAGTCGATTAATTACACCTAATTAATCACCCCCATATTTCGAATTAATTTTCCCTAATTAATTCCAATTTTAACGATGTACATAATTGACTCAATTATGTCCATCCACTTTATGGTATGCATAATCATACCAACTTCACACCATTTCATTAACATGTATATTAACCACATCGTTCCCCACGTAATTCGCTAACATGACATAAAAAGGGAAGATTCATCACAAATACAATGGGTTCAACTTGCATAACATTAGCATCAACATGGATTTAAAGGTGTCAACATGCATATAGCATCAACCCAACTAGCATGAATAATCAACCCAAACTTGCATGAATCACATATGTCATAAGGAGGTTAACTTGCATAAGTTATTTATGTCATACAAAAGGGTAAACTAGCATATGTATGTATCACATACAAAGGGGTTAACTTGCATATGTATGCATATCATACTAAGGTGTCAACTTGCACATGTTACTTGCATATAATCAAACACCAAACTTGCATAACATGTCATATATGAACTTGCATATAATTAAACACCAAACTTGCATAACATATCATATATGAACTTGCATATAATCTTACACCAAACTTGCATAATCATGGTGTCATAATGGATCAATGTTTATCATAGCAATTTGCATAACTAGCATCATGAACACATAGCCTAACACTTGCATAACTTGCATAACATCATGATCATATATCATATAACTTGCATAACTTGCATAACATCATGAACATGTAGCATATGACTTGCATAACTTGCATAACATCATGAACATGTAGCATATGACTTGCATAACTTGCATAACATCATGAACATGTAGCATATGACTTGCATAACTTGCATAACATCACAAACACATAGCATATAACTTGCATAACATCATTAACACATAGCATATAACTTGCATAACATGCATAACATCATCAACACAAAGCATATAACTTGCATAACTTGCATTGATCCACATTCATTGCCATAACCTCATTATATCCTATCATAATCATTTCAATAATTGGTCATTAAGGCTATAGAAACTCACAACTTGTTGATTAGCACTCCTAAGAAGAAGATTAAGTTGCTAGAGTTGATTTGAGAAGCTATCTTCCTCTTTAATTTGATGGAGGCTCCTTCAAGTTGCATTTTAACGGCATAACAGTGTTGCATCTATTTTTAGTATGAATTAGGGTAGTCTTAGGGTGTATTTATAGATTAGTTAGGTGTTTTAGGCCATTAGATTAACCCTAAATCATATTAGAGCCGTCAGATCTCGTCCTAGCCACCAAAACACAGCCTAAAAGCCAAACTGGTGCACCCAGGTCACCTAAGCTCGACCAGGGAGGTCGACCCCCAGGTCGACACTAGGGTCAACACCCTAGTCGACCCGGTGGGCAGGTCGACTCCCCAGTCGACCCCAGGTCGACTCCCTGGGTCTGGCGGGAATTTTCCCGCCCCTTCTGAAATGTTTAAATTTTTATATTTAAATCTGTTTTGAATTTCTGAAAACTTCTTCGGGCCTTAACTGGGTCATACAGACTCCGATTTTCGAAAACTCGGACTCTATTTCGCGTATTTTTCCGAGACGAACGCAATGGCATAGCCCGTTTCCCCTGATTCAGATTTTAAAATTTAATTCTGCCATGTTTTATATTATAGCAAGTTATTCAACATACGGGGTGTTACATATGGCGTAAACAGTCGCTGGAAAAGTTGTAGGAAAACTGCAGGATTGTGACCCGAACCGGATCGGATCGGTGGGACGAACCGACCCGCTCGTGGAGCATCCCACGACCCGACCGCTTGCATCTAAAGTTCTCAGATCCGACCCTCTCGTGAATGGTGGCACGATCCGACCCGATGGAAGCATCATTCTCCAAGCTGACCCGCCTACACAGACCAATGGAGTTTGACCCCGAAACGGAGCATCATCACGGCCCGACCCGGAGCGGGAACCACCCACGAACGGAACCGCAGTGGACTGGAGCCCATGAACCGAACTGGATGGGGAAGCCATCTCGACCCAAGTAATCTGATCCGAACTAGAATGTGGCTGCGAACCGAACCAAGGAGCTTAGACGTGAGGTATCAACTATGAACCAAATGAAGACCGATCTGGAGGAGACCAAAACCCGAGATGCAAAGGTAGTCTAAATAGGAAGTAGAACCCAGGATCCAGTTAGGAACCAACGAGTTTACTTCATGATTGGACTTTGCTGCGGGACGTGTGCTAAGGAGTTGTTGACGTCCATTGCTTTGATTCACCACCGAGAGACGATTGTTAGACTACAGATCAGTGCAGTGGGGTAGTTATTACTCCATGGGGCAGAGTGATCGTAGCATGACTATAAGCCAGTACAGTGAAGTCGTCATGACTTCATGGGGCAAAATGAACATAGTAAGGACTAGTAGCTATGGGTCAGTGCATTGGAGTCGCCATGACTCCATGGGGCAGAGTGATCATAGCAAGGATTTGGGTGATCAAAGTGGTGGATATCGTATGCTTTACTTACTGAGTGAGAGATGTGAGGATGGTTGCTATGCTTGATTGTTTGTCATCACTATGACATGTACACCCCTCCCCCATGTCTTTACACTATATGTTAGTGTCACATTAGAGTATTGTACATCTTGTTGTGTTAACTCTTCGGTTGCACGTCCAGGTTCAGGTATGATTTAGTATACCTATTATTGTTCTATTTTGCTGCTTATCGCTCATACTAGACTTCCGTCTGGGTGCTCTTAAACGGACAGAATAGAGACATGTTAGGTGGTATGCACGAGTAGCTGTACCGGAGACGAGCAGAAGGCTTCCACGTATGATATATATAGATATTCTCCCTATGTCGCTGCTGGTCACTACTTTGGGCATTAGTAGTGTACCTTCCTTATTTTGCTTTATAGACAGTTCTCCAAAGTTGTAATAATGATGATGTGGAACATAAACTGTATTTTGAATTTCCACTGCTATAGTGATTATGGTTTAGTTCTCAGCTTATGCACTGCCTCACCTGTTTTATGTTAAGTATGTTATTATTATATTTTATTTCATATGCTGTGAGACATTCTACAGGTTCCTTGTTAGTTCAAATTCTCTTCTTTCCTTTCTTTGGCGATCGCCCCGTGCTGGTTGGACATCGGCACAACGCACTTTCATTGTAAATGTCGGCTGATACGAAGCAGGCCGTCACATATTTGATATGAGTAATTTGCTGAAGTGATATATTAGTTGCTGATTTTGAACATAATGTATGGACTTTAGTGTTAAGTATGACAACCCTACATTTGCTATTTGTTGTAATATTGTAGAAACATTGTAGAAAATCCAGATATAACTCATTTATAAATGTTGGATATGCCACCTTTTACAATGTTTTAACGACATTTTAAATAATTATTTACAACACATTGAAAACATTAAAATATCAAAATACAACGTATAATGGTCAATGTAGGAAAAAAATTCTAGATGCTTAGAGTGCATTGTAAAAAGTATATTTTACAACATTTAAAAATCATCATGTAAAGTCTTCAAATTGATATATGAGAGCTACGCTACGTTACATTAGTGTTGTAAATATATAGTATTTACAACGGTCGATACAACATTAAAAAAAATGTTACAAAAAATATTTTGTAACGACCCGTGTTTTTCGACCATTTGAATATGAATATTCAAATTAGTTTTAAATATTATATTGGAAATATTAATGGAATTTAATATTGAGTTCGTTATTAAAAACGAAGTTGAACGTTATAATTTATATATAATATAAATCGAGCTTGAAAATGGCGTGCAGTTCGTAAATTGGAGCTTTGAACTTCAACTGAGAATACAGGATTCAAAATAAGTCGGATTTCTGTGAAACAAGACACGTTGGAACCGTATTTACGATAGTTTTCATATGAAAGAGAAAAATCCAGATTTCGTGTTATAGTTTGATAGTTATGGCCAAATCAAAATTTGAAATAGTCGCTATAGAAATCGTTATTTAATTATAGGCCTTTAAAATAGCCGTTTTGCAAACGGACTCAGATTTCGACGAAATCAGTTTCATTAGAACCGTATCGCTAAATTATTGCACGGTGTTGAGTTGCGTGGCAAACCGATATCGTATGTGGTCACGGTAGCCGTAAACGCCCGTTCAATTTCTATAACGCGTATTTAATTAAATAAAAGGATATTTGAGTGTAACTTGAGCAGACGATCAAATTAGGCCACGAAACCAGTTCCGTTGAGTTCGTAGCGTCGATTAGAGTCAGGATATGTATATAGTTTGTTATTTTTAGAGATCGTGAAATTTGGCGTTAAAAAGGGTAAGGCGGTTCAGGGTAAAAACAGCCTACCGGGGCAACAGTCTCAGAATGCGACGAAATTAGTGCCGTTGGGTTCGTATCGAAAAGTTATTATCGATGTTCGCAGTTTCAAATTGATTTGATTTATCTGGTGACCGTGGAAAAATTTAATGCGTGTTCATTTCCGGTTTCATAAAGGAAATTTTTCCATACGACCTCGGATTTCGACGAAACTTGTTCCATTGGATTCGGAATACCTTTTTACATCAAGAACAGCATTTTTATCAGTAAACAGAAATCGTCTGTTGTTAGTTTTGCTTGTTACTTCGCAACGAAGTTTCACGAATAATATTTTACTATTCTAACCCTATATATATACGGTATGTCTTCAGCACCTTCATCGTTTGCCTCGCATTAAAGTTGACAGCCTATTTTGATATAGTACCTCTCGACAAGCATTTATTAGTGATAACGACATTTCATTTACCTTGCCGACCAAGGCGCCTAAGTTCCCCATCCAAGAAAAACAGCTACTCTAATACGGTACTGCAAAACTATACCCTATATTTCCTTGCTCTCCACGACGTCTCGCTCCTATAAAATGACCTGCTTCATTTCTTCTTCCATCGGCAATGAGAGTTTAATGGCGTTCTAATATTTATAATAAAAAGGTAGCAGTTGTTTGCGGATTTCATGGAGTGGAGTATGGCGTCAGGCGAGTATGGGGAGGGTCGGCGCCGGTTCTTTGATATGGGCGGAAGCTTTGTTTGGGTCGGGGGTATCCGTGTTAATGTACACGTGATGCACACATATGGTTTCACAACAGCTTCAGACATGGTGTATATGGTGGGTTGTTTGTGCGAACAGGGGTAGTGCGGAAGAGACGAGAAGAGGGAATACCGAGGTGGAGTAGGGGAGTTCGTGGACTCCTGGAACCGACAGGGGAGGTCTGGCAAGGAGCCAGTTGGGTCGAGAGCGGAGCAGGCTTAGGCGGATGTGGGGTTCCCTGGAGCAACCGTTGGCTGTCGGAAGGGCGAACTACTTTCGGTGATGGGCGAGAGGGGACGTCCGGGTTTTTCAATGGTCACGGAGGGGTCTCCGTTGACTGATGGAAGGCACAGCAGTGATCACGTGAGGGAGAGCAGGAGTTGAAATGGTGGTCCGGTGGGTGTAGTTGACCGCCACGGTGGAAGATGGAGTGGAGCGTGGGTTTGCTGATGTTATTCGAAGCCGTGAGGGAAGGATTAAGGAAAAAGCAGCGGCCCAGTTTATAATAAAAGTAAATAGTTTAAGCTTAATAATTAACTGATTAAGTAACCATTATTTTAATGGTTTTAATCACATAATGATGGACTGTAAATGGTGCAGGTCATGGGGAAACGAAGTAGAAGATTGGAAAAGTGATGAAAGGTGGCTGTACGTGTTGGGAGGAGTTTTTGTTGAGCTGTTCATTTTGCTGAAGGAAGTCGGCATATTTACTAATTCATGATCTTATAATAAACTAATTAAATCCGTGTTGGCTTCTACAGATGAAACTGGAAGAAGGCAAGACGAATTATCGGATCCTAAAGCATGAACATACGAGAATTCAGCCGTAAATTTTTAGTCATGTAATTAGTATAATTTTTTTTTTAGTAATTAAGAGATAAATTAGAATAAATTAATTATATAACTAAAAATGATGATAACTTACTCATATCTGATCAGAACTGCACAAACCAGATGTCGTGGAACCACGTTGGAAAGCACTACATCATGGAACCAACCTGGACGCTTTTGGAATCGACTGAGATTTTCAGTTAAATTAAAACACTTGTTTAATTTAACTGAACCGAGCCGATTAAACAACGGTATCAACTCAAGGTGAGTTAAACTCACTCAGTTACCCTTTTTATATTTTATATAAATTGGGTGTTTTATTCTGTGTGCTCTGCTTGCCATTGGTTGACTGCTTTGCTAGTTATCTATTTAACTATTAATTTAACCGATGAAATTAAACTGTGTTTAATTTCAGTAAAATACCAAATCATTACTTTTAACGATTGGTTCCAATAAAGGTAACTCACCTTGGTTGGTCACGTTTACTTATAAACGTGTTTAAAAGATTGAATTGGTTGCATTGCTTGTGGTTGATGTTAAATCATCTGATTTGAGATAACCGTTGTGATTTCAGGGAAGAACAGGTTGGAGGGATCCAACCGGATTCCTCAACTATATTATTTATTTCATATCATCATATATGAACTGCCCTGTTTGGAGTGTTTGATTTGATGGTTGATTATTGAATGTTCAACATCTGTTAGTTTAAACCAACGGGTGATATTGGTTGGGTATTTAGCGGCATATGGCCTAGAAAATCAACCGTTTTATAGATATTGATTCACCGTCAGGTGAGTCAATAGAGATGAAGTTATAAAATGTATTTTATAACTGGAGATAGATTTTTGAACATATTATTTTGAATAAAAGTTATTCAAGAGAAAGGAATAAATATTTTATTTATGTAAGACTTTAAATTATTTTTAATTGATTTTATAAAGCAAGTTCCGATGTAAAACAGATTGATAAGTACGAGATAGGAAATAAAATCACATAGTTATTCAGGATGAGTTGCCATTTCATACGACTGCTAGCGTAATTCGCAGGGCTGCAGATAGCCTACGGCGGTCGGATGTTTCCTGAGGGAATCAGGCGTAACCATTGTGATCGCTGTGATCTAGAGTCAAGCGAATGGAGTTAAGACGAATGTTAATTAATCAATTAGAGTTATTCAAATATCGTGTTTTTGAATATTAAAAGAATTGGATGTTTCAATTTAACAAAAAGAAAATCAGTTTGTTAAAGGCCAAGTGATGTTGAATACTGAACCAGTGAACTCATTGGAGTGTCATGATTGAAACACTGTATATTTTGATAGTTAAAACACCGACTATCAAATCTGACCAATACGAGTGTTGGTACGGAAAGACCGGGATTGAATTTATATTCGAAAACCATTCCGTCCAACAAATATGTGAAGATCTCAGAAGATTATCGAGATGGAGCATTGAAGACCGTTGATTTTCATAAACGGAAGAACCACTAATGTTCTCTGCCTGGCAAGCAGAGATAAGCTGTGATTCTGTCGTAGTTGGAATCTACGGGTTGCAAGGACTTCTCGCTACCGATCCGTGGGGTGATTCCTGTATTGGATGCGGTAGGAGAGTGCCTTCGGTTCATCCTGTTCCTGGATGACGTATATGGACGAATGTCTGACAGAGTATTTCCAAAGGGTCACGTACGTTGATTTCTTCAAACGTGCGATAGTTGTTGGCAGAGATTTGCCGTTCTCTTAGCTTCCAGCTAGAGTATTTTTGTGGACGTCAATTAGTGATATCTGACGGATCTGACGATGTGGCATTCAAAGTGAATGATGACCAGATGTTCAAAAGCTAATCTAAGCCTCAAGCCTCATCAACTGGGAAATGACAAAAATCGGGCAGGCAGCATGGCTATGTGGGTCGCTCCCATTAGGGTGTATAATCACCTATCTAGAGGAAATCCTATTTGCTTCTTTAATCTATGTTTCGATGCTGTCCCTTGTCGGGAGACGGTTGCTGATCCCAACCGTCGGTGATATACATTCGATACTCTCAAGCGAAATGAGGGGTCGGTCATGTGAGGGCCGGGTTGCAAGAAGTTCTTGTTGAACCCAGTGTATTCGTCTCTAGAGATACACTATCGGCAGGTGGTCCCATACCTTGTCAAGTCGGAATCCAATTCCCAATAAGCGCCTGCGGGTTTTGATTGTATACTATATATGTGGAGCGTGAGATGCAAGCGTTCCACTAGATTCTATTTACTTGTGTTTAGACATTATTATAATATCAGACAAGATATTGGTTTCAAAAATGTTTTGGGTTATCGTAAGGTAAAAACCGTCCGTATTTATGTGTGGATTTGGTCTTACGATTATCCCTTTCTTTTGAAAAGGTTTTGAACTTTAAAATCATGATGGGATGATTCACCCTTATTACTGTGCGAGTTTACCTCACTCTGGTTCACCAGACTGACCCGGTGTTTTGTAAATGCTCGGGTTAGGCCGGGTTTTACAGGTTCAGGTTATCGACTGCTATGAAGAGACGAGCTGGAAGAGTCCAGACGTATGATATTACTATTCCGCTGTGTGTTATATGAGGACAGATTAGTATCACTGTCCAGATGTGTACTCTGATATTGTAAGTATTTCAAAAGCTTCCAATAAAAGTTATTCCTGTAATATATTTTGTTCCGCTGCGATGTGAGACTCTGTGTGGTGTCGTTTCTTCTTCTTCTATTCTAATATTTCTATCTTATCTATTCTCACCCTCTAAATTCTTTCTATTAATGATCTGGAATGTTCGATGTCTGAATGGTCAACATGGTAGTTTGATGTTGATTTTCGGAGTCGAAAATCCCGGTTCGTTACAGTGGTATCAGAGCTATTGGTTAAGTAATTACCTTGGCTCTGTGGCGTGACTCAGTAGAGATGGGGTTAGTAATACCCTAGATTGAGTTTGAGTGTATATATATGAGCGCGTATTTGTAAATTGATATAAAAACTGTTTATATTGTGTTGATTGGTTTGTCGAGTAGTTTATAAATTCTGGTCGATACAGTAATGCAAACTGTGTCGATAAGTGTTTCTAAACTCTTGAACAGAATAATTCGACATAGTATGTTTTTGAAAGAGGGTAAATGAAATAATTTACCCAAATTATATTTTGATATAAAAGAATGATTATTATTTAAAGTATTATAATATATATTGGATGTGTTAGTTCATTATAATTGAAATGGTTATATATAACCAATCAGAATTCATATAAGTGAAATATATGAAAATCAGATGAATTAAATCTGAATTTAAATCAGAATTGAAATTAAAACTTTGGAAATTCGAACAAGTGGTTGAAATTGGAATTGGACTTAATATATGAGAATTTTAAATCCTGGGAGATTTTAAATTTGTTACAAGCATTTGAAAGGTATATTTTGAAATGGATTTCAAAATGAAAGTGTTTAGAACTGGTTTTGGAAGTGACATAGTATTGAACTCACTTCGATAGCTGGAAAATAGATTCCGATGATGATCCGGACATCATCGGTGTTCATTTTCGAGTAGCAAGTGACGGATTACTACCAAAGATTTTGTTTTGAATTGCTTTAAGAAAAACAAGTTGTTTTGAATCCTAGAAAGAAATGTTTGATTTTTGAAAGAACTGAACTGTTTAAAAACTTCCAGGGAAGGTGTTTGAACAAGAACAAGATTAAATCGAATTTGTGAAAGCAAATATGGATTGAATTGAAACCAATTAACTGGAAATTGAATCAGGATATAATATATCAAGTTGAATTAGATTTTGAATTGGGAGACAGGAATCTGAAATGGTGTTGGACTTGTAAGTTAAGAGTTGGAATTGAGGATGGATGATGATTGAGTTAAGAATAGTATTTGGCTTGGACGCGTGAAGGATTTGGTTCTGAGGATAAATTTGGAATTTTGGGATGCATTTGTATATGCTAACAGGGTAGCAGATGGAGAGGATATAGTGATATGCCCGACAAAAAGGTACACGTTTATTTCTATATGGATTTGGAGATTTGTGAGCCTATTTGGCAAGCCACTTGGCTGTTTCATTTTCTTTTGGATTGGGGAAGGCCTAGAAAGGCGAGTGGTAGTTGTGCCGATTGAGCCGTACAGAGGAGGTGCTGGCGAAAATTTTCGGAAATTTGAAGTGTTAGAAAATTTTCGATATTTTTGAAAATATTTATTAACGGTATTAAATTGGTTTCTAATTTAATATAAAATTAGATTTGAAATTAATGGATTTATAATGTTCTTTCTTACCTTAGCAATTTCGAGGACGAAATTATTTTAAGGGGGGAAGAATGTAACGACCCGTGTTTTTCGACCATTTGAATATGAATATTCAAATTAGTTTTAAATATTATATTGGAAATATTAATGGAATTTAATATTGAGTTCGTTATTAAAAACGAAGTTGAACGTTATAATTTATATATAATATAAATCGAGCTTGAAAATGGCGTGCAGTTCGTAAATTGGAGCTTTGAACTTCAACTGAGAATACAGGATTCAAAATAAGTCGGATTTCTGTGAAACAAGACACGTTGGAACCGTATTGACGATAGTTTTCATATGAAAGAGAAAAATCCAGATTTCGTGTTATAGTTTGATAGTTATGGCCAAATCAAAATTTGAAATAGTCGCTATAGAAATCGTTATTTAATTATAGGCCTTTAAAATAGCCGTTTTGCAAACGGACTCAGATTTCGACGAAATCAGTTTCATTAGAACCGTATTGCTAAATTATTGCACGGTGTTGAGTTGCGTGGCAAACCGATATCGTATGTGGTCACGGTAGCCGTAAACGCCCGTTCAATTTCTATAACGCGTATTTAATTAAATAAAAGGATATTTGAGTGTAACTTGAGCAGACGATCAAATTAGGCCACGAAACCAGTTCCGTTGAGTTCGTAGCGTCGATTAGAGTCAGGATATGTATATAGTTTGTTATTTTTAGAGATCGTGAAATTTGGCGTTAAAAAGGGTAAGGCGGTTCAGGGTAAAAACAGCCTACCGGGGCAACAGTCTCAGAATGCGACGAAATTAGTGCCGTTGGGTTCGTATCGAAAAGTTATTATCGATGTTCGCAGTTTCAAATTGATTTGATTTATCTGGTGACCGTGGAAAAATTTAATGCGTGTTCATTTCCGGTTTCATAAAGGAAATTTTTCCATACGACCTCGGATTTCGACGAAACTTGTTCCATTGGATTCGGAATACCTTTTTACATCAAGAACAGCATTTTTATCAGTAAACAGAAATCGTCTGTAGTTAGTTTTGCTTGTTACTTCGCAACGAAGTTTCACGAATAATATTTTACTATTCTAACCCTATATATATACGGTATGTCTTCAGCACCTTCATCGTTTGCCTCGCATTAAAGTTGACAGCCTATTTTGATATAGTACCTCTCGACAAGCATTTATTAGTGATAACGACATTTCATTTACCTTGCCGACCAAGGCGCCTAAGTTCCCCATCCAAGAAAAACAGCTACTCTAATACGGTACTGCAAAACTATACCCTATATTTCCTTGCTCTCCACGACGTCTCGCTCCTATAAAATGACCTGCTTCATTTCTTCTTCCATCGGCAATGAGAGTTTAATGGCGTTCTAATATTTATAATAAAAAGGTAGCAGTTGTTTGCGGATTTCATGGAGTGGAGTATGGCGTCAGGCGAGTATGGGGAGGGTCGGCGCCGGTTCTTTGATATGGGCGGAAGCTTTGTTTGGGTCGGGGGTATCCGTGTTAATGTACACGTGATGCACACATATGGTTTCACAACAGCTTCAGACATGGTGTATATGGTGGGTTGTTTGTGCGAACAGGGGTAGTGCGGAAGAGACGAGAAGAGGGAATACCGAGGTGGAGTAGGGGAGTTCGTGGACTCCTGGAACCGACAGGGGAGGTCTGGCAAGGAGCCAGTTGGGTCGAGAGCGGAGCAGGCTTAGGCGGATGTGGGGTTCCCTGGAGCAACCGTTGGCTGTCGGAAGGGCGAACTACTTTCGGTGATGGGCGAGAGGGGACGTCCGGGTTTTTCAATGGTCACGGAGGGGTCTCCGTTGACTGATGGAAGGCACAGCAGTGATCACGTGAGGGAGAGCAGGAGTTGAAATGGTGGTCCGGTGGGTGTAGTTGACCGCCACGGTGGAAGATGGAGTGGAGCGTGGGTTTGCTGATGTTATTCGAAGCCGTGAGGGAAGGATTAAGGAAAAAGCAGCGGCCCAGTTTATAATAAAAGTAAATAGTTTAAGCTTAATAATTAACTGATTAAGTAACCATTATTTTAATGGTTTTAATCACATAATGATGGACTGTAAATGGTGCAGGTCATGGGGAAACGAAGTAGAAGATTGGAAAAGTGATGAAAGGTGGCTGTACGTGTTGGGAGGAGTTTTTGTTGAGCTGTTCATTTTGCTGAAGGAAGTCGGCATATTTACTAATTCATGATCTTATAATAAACTAATTAAATCCGTGTTGGCTTCTACAGATGAAACTGGAAGAAGGCAAGACGAATTATCGGATCCTAAAGCATGAACATACGAGAATTCAGCCGTAAATTTTTAGTCATGTAATTAGTATAATTTTTTTTTTAGTAATTAAGAGATAAATTAGAATAAATTAATTATATAACTAAAAATGATGATAACTTACTCATATCTGATCAGAACTGCACAAACCAGATGTCGTGGAACCACGTTGGAAAGCACTACATCATGGAACCAACCTGGACGCTTTTGGAATCGACTGAGATTTTCAGTTAAATTAAAACACTTGTTTAATTTAACTGAACCGAGCCGATTAAACAACGGTATCAACTCAAGGTGAGTTAAACTCACTCAGTTACCCTTTTTATATTTTATATAAATTGGGTGTTTTATTCTGTGTGCTCTGCTTGCCATTGGTTGACTGCTTTGCTAGTTATCTATTTAACTATTAATTTAACCGATGAAATTAAACTGTGTTTAATTTCAGTAAAATACCAAATCATTACTTTTAACGATTGGTTCCAATAAAGGTAACTCACCTTGGTTGGTCACGTTTACTTATAAACGTGTTTAAAAGATTGAATTGGTTGCATTGCTTGTGGTTGATGTTAAATCATCTGATTTGAGATAACCGTTGTGATTTCAGGGAAGAACAGGTTGGAGGGATCCAACCGGATTCCTCAACTATATTATTTATTTCATATCATCATATATGAACTGCCCTGTTTGGAGTGTTTGATTTGATGGTTGATTATTGAATGTTCAACATCTGTTAGTTTAAACCAACGGGTGATATTGGTTGGGTATTTAGCGGCATATGGCCTAGAAAATCAACCGTTTTATAGATATTGATTCACCGTCAGGTGAGTCAATAGAGATGAAGTTATAAAATGTATTTTATAACTGGAGATAGATTTTTGAACATATTATTTTGAATAAAAGTTATTCAAGAGAAAGGAATAAATATTTTATTTATGTAAGACTTTAAATTATTTTTAATTGATTTTATAAAGCAAGTTCCGATGTAAAACAGATTGATAAGTACGAGATAGGAAATAAAATCACATAGTTATTCAGGATGAGTTGCCATTTCATACGACTGCTAGCGTAATTCGCAGGGCTGCAGATAGCCTACGGCGGTCGGATGTTTCCTGAGGGAATCAGGCGTAACCATTGTGATCGCTGTGATCTAGAGTCAAGCGAATGGAGTTAAGACGAATGTTAATTAATCAATTAGAGTTATTCAAATATCGTGTTTTTGAATATTAAAAGAATTGGATGTTTCAATTTAACAAAAAGAAAATCAGTTTGTTAAAGGCCAAGTGATGTTGAATACTGAACCAGTGAACTCATTGGAGTGTCATGATTGAAACACTGTATATTTTGATAGTTAAAACACCGACTATCAAATCTGACCAATACGAGTGTTGGTACGGAAAGACCGGGATTGAATTTATATTCGAAAACCATTCCGTCCAACAAATACGTGAAGATCTCAGAAGATTATCGAGATGGAGCATTGAAGACCGTTGATTTTCATAAACGGAAGAACCACTAATGTTCTCTGCCTGGCAAGCAGAGATAAGCTGTGATTCTGTCGTAGTTGGAATCTACGGGTTGCAAGGACTTCTCGCTACCGATCCGTGGGGTGATTCCTGTATTGGATGCGGTAGGAGAGTGCCTTCGGTTCATCCTGTTCCTGGATGACGTATATGGACGAATGTCTGACAGAGTATTTCCAAAGGGTCACGTACGTTGATTTCTTCAAACGTGCGATAGTTGTTGGCAGAGATTTGCCGTTCTCTTAGCTTCCAGCTAGAGTATTTTTGTGGACGTCAATTAGTGATATCTGACGGATCTGACGATGTGGCATTCAAAGTGAATGATGACCAGATGTTCAAAAGCTAATCTAAGCCTCAAGCCTCATCAACTGGGAAATGACAAAAATCGGGCAGGCAGCATGGCTATGTGGGTCGCTCCCATTAGGGTGTATAATCACCTATCTAGAGGAAATCCTATTTGCTTCTTTAATCTATGTTTCGATGCTGTCCCTTGTCGGGAGACGGTTGCTGATCCCAACCGTCGGTGATATACATTCGATACTCTCAAGCGAAATGAGGGGTCGGTCATGTGAGGGCCGGGTTGCAAGAAGTTCTTGTTGAACCCAGTGTATTCGTCTCTAGAGATACACTATCGGCAGGTGGTCCCATACCTTGTCAAGTCGGAATCCAATTCCCAATAAGCGCCTGCGGGTTTTGATTGTATACTATATATGTGGAGCGTGAGATGCAAGCGTTCCACTAGATTCTATTTACTTGTGTTTAGACATTATTATAATATCAGACAAGATATTGGTTTCAAAAATGTTTTGGGTTATCGTAAGGTAAAAACCGTCCGTATTTATGTGTGGATTTGGTCTTACGATTATCCCTTTCTTTTGAAAAGGTTTTGAACTTTAAAATCATGATGGGATGATTCACCCTTATTACTGTGCGAGTTTACCTCACTCTGGTTCACCAGACTGACCCGGTGTTTTGTAAATGCTCGGGTTAGGCCGGGTTTTACAGGTTCAGGTTATCGACTGCTATGAAGAGACGAGCTGGAAGAGTCCAGACGTATGATATTACTATTCCGCTGTGTGTTATATGAGGACAGATTAGTATCACTGTCCAGATGTGTACTCTGATATTGTAAGTATTTCAAAAGCTTCCAATAAAAGTTATTCCTGTAATATATTTTGTTCCGCTGCGATGTGAGACTCTGTGTGGTGTCGTTTCTTCTTCTTCTATTCTAATATTTCTATCTTATCTATTCTCACCCTCTAAATTCTTTCTATTAATGATCTGGAATGTTCGATGTCTGAATGGTCAACATGGTAGTTTGATGTTGATTTTCGGAGTCGAAAATCCCGGTTCGTTACAGTGGTATCAGAGCTATTGGTTAAGTAATTACCTTGGCTCTGTGGCGTGACTCAGTAGAGATGGGGTTAGTAATACCCTAGATTGAGTTTGAGTGTATATATATGAGCGCGTATTTGTAAATTGATATAAAAACTGTTTATATTGTGTTGATTGGTTTGTCGAGTAGTTTATAAATTCTGGTCGATACAGTAATGCAAACTGTGTCGATAAGTGTTTCTAAACTCTTGAACAGAATAATTCGACATAGTATGTTTTTGAAAGAGGGTAAATGAAATAATTTACCCAAATTATATTTTGATATAAAAGAATGATTATTATTTAAAGTATTATAATATATATTGGATGTGTTAGTTCATTATAATTGAAATGGTTATATATAACCAATCAGAATTCATATAAGTGAAATATATGAAAATCAGATGAATTAAATCTGAATTTAAATCAGAATTGAAATTAAAACTTTGGAAATTCGAACAAGTGGTTGAAATTGGAATTGGACTTAATATATGAGAATTTTAAATCCTGGGAGATTTTAAATTTGTTACAAGCATTTGAAAGGTATATTTTGAAATGGATTTCAAAATGAAAGTGTTTAGAACTGGTTTTGGAAGTGACATAGTATTGAACTCACTTCGATAGCTGGAAAATAGATTCCGATGATGATCCGGACATCATCGGTGTTCATTTTCGAGTAGCAAGTGACGGATTACTACCAAAGATTTTGTTTTGAATTGCTTTAAGAAAAACAAGTTGTTTTGAATCCTAGAAAGAAATGTTTGATTTTTGAAAGAACTGAACTGTTTAAAAACTTCCAGGGAAGGTGTTTGAACAAGAACAAGATTAAATCGAATTTGTGAAAGCAAATATGGATTGAATTGAAACCAATTAACTGGAAATTGAATCAGGATATAATATATCAAGTTGAATTAGATTTTGAATTGGGAGACAGGAATCTGAAATGGTGTTGGACTTGTAAGTTAAGAGTTGGAATTGAGGATGGATGATGATTGAGTTAAGAATAGTATTTGGCTTGGACGCGTGAAGGATTTGGTTCTGAGGATAAATTTGGAATTTTGGGATGCATTTGTATATGCTAACAGGGTAGCAGATGGAGAGGATATAGTGATATGCCCGACAAAAAGGTACACGTTTATTTCTATATGGATTTGGAGATTTGTGAGCCTATTTGGCAAGCCACTTGGCTGTTTCATTTTCTTTTGGATTGGGGAAGGCCTAGAAAGGCGAGTGGTAGTTGTGCCGATTGAGCCGTACAGAGGAGGTGCTGGCGAAAATTTTCGGAAATTTGAAGTGTTAGAAAATTTTCGATATTTTTGAAAATATTTATTAACGGTATTAAATTGGTTTCTAATTTAATATAAAATTAGATTTGAAATTAATGGATTTATAATGTTCTTTCTTACCTTAGCAATTTCGAGGACGAAATTATTTTAAGGGGGGAAGAATGTAACGACCCGTGTTTTTCGACCATTTGAATATGAATATTCAAATTAGTTTTAAATATTATATTGGAAATATTAATGGAATTTAATATTGAGTTCGTTATTAAAAACGAAGTTGAACGTTATAATTTATATATAATATAAATCGAGCTTGAAAATGGCGTGCAGTTCGTAAATTGGAGCTTTGAACTTCAACTGAGAATACAGGATTCAAAATAAGTCGGATTTCTGTGAAACAAGACACGTTGGAACCGTATTGACGATAGTTTTCATATGAAAGAGAAAAATCCAGATTTCGTGTTATAGTTTGATAGTTATGGCCAAATCAAAATTTGAAATAGTCGCTATAGAAATCGTTATTTAATTATAGGCCTTTAAAATAGCCGTTTTGCAAACGGACTCAGATTTCGACGAAATCAGTTTCATTAGAACCGTATCGCTAAATTATTGCACGGTGTTGAGTTGCGTGGCAAACCGATATCGTATGTGGTCACGGTAGCCGTAAACGCCCGTTCAATTTCTATAACGCGTATTTAATTAAATAAAAGGATATTTGAGTGTAACTTGAGCAGACGATCAAATTAGGCCACGAAACCAGTTCCGTTGAGTTCGTAGCGTCGATTAGAGTCAGGATATGTATATAGTTTGTTATTTTTAGAGATCGTGAAATTTGGCGTTAAAAAGGGTAAGGCGGTTCAGGGTAAAAACAGCCTACCGGGGCAACAGTCTCAGAATGCGACGAAATTAGTGCCGTTGGGTTCGTATCGAAAAGTTATTATCGATGTTCGCAGTTTCAAATTGATTTGATTTATCTGGTGACCGTGGAAAAATTTAATGCGTGTTCATTTCCGGTTTCATAAAGGAAATTTTTCCATACGACCTCGGATTTCGACGAAACTTGTTCCATTGGATTCGGAATACCTTTTTACATCAAGAACAGCATTTTTATCAGTAAACAGAAATCGTCTGTAGTTAGTTTTGCTTGTTACTTCGCAACGAAGTTTCACGAATAATATTTTACTATTCTAACCCTATATATATACGGTATGTCTTCAGCACCTTCATCGTTTGCCTCGCATTAAAGTTGACAGCCTATTTTGATATAGTACCTCTCGACAAGCATTTATTAGTGATAACGACATTTCATTTACCTTGCCGACCAAGGCGCCTAAGTTCCCCATCCAAGAAAAACAGCTACTCTAATACGGTACTGCAAAACTATACCCTATATTTCCTTGCTCTCCACGACGTCTCGCTCCTATAAAATGACCTGCTTCATTTCTTCTTCCATCGGCAATGAGAGTTTAATGGCGTTCTAATATTTATAATAAAAAGGTAGCAGTTGTTTGCGGATTTCATGGAGTGGAGTATGGCGTCAGGCGAGTATGGGGAGGGTCGGCGCCGGTTCTTTGATATGGGCGGAAGCTTTGTTTGGGTCGGGGGTATCCGTGTTAATGTACACGTGATGCACACATATGGTTTCACAACAGCTTCAGACATGGTGTATATGGTGGGTTGTTTGTGCGAACAGGGGTAGTGCGGAAGAGACGAGAAGAGGGAATACCGAGGTGGAGTAGGGGAGTTCGTGGACTCCTGGAACCGACAGGGGAGGTCTGGCAAGGAGCCAGTTGGGTCGAGAGCGGAGCAGGCTTAGGCGGATGTGGGGTTCCCTGGAGCAACCGTTGGCTGTCGGAAGGGCGAACTACTTTCGGTGATGGGCGAGAGGGGACGTCCGGGTTTTTCAATGGTCACGGAGGGGTCTCCGTTGACTGATGGAAGGCACAGCAGTGATCACGTGAGGGAGAGCAGGAGTTGAAATGGTGGTCCGGTGGGTGTAGTTGACCGCCACGGTGGAAGATGGAGTGGAGCGTGGGTTTGCTGATGTTATTCGAAGCCGTGAGGGAAGGATTAAGGAAAAAGCAGCGGCCCAGTTTATAATAAAAGTAAATAGTTTAAGCTTAATAATTAACTGATTAAGTAACCATTATTTTAATGGTTTTAATCACATAATGATGGACTGTAAATGGTGCAGGTCATGGGGAAACGAAGTAGAAGATTGGAAAAGTGATGAAAGGTGGCTGTACGTGTTGGGAGGAGTTTTTGTTGAGCTGTTCATTTTGCTGAAGGAAGTCGGCATATTTACTAATTCATGATCTTATAATAAACTAATTAAATCCGTGTTGGCTTCTACAGATGAAACTGGAAGAAGGCAAGACGAATTATCGGATCCTAAAGCATGAACATACGAGAATTCAGCCGTAAATTTTTAGTCATGTAATTAGTATAATTTTTTTTTTAGTAATTAAGAGATAAATTAGAATAAATTAATTATATAACTAAAAATGATGATAACTTACTCATATCTGATCAGAACTGCACAAACCAGATGTCGTGGAACCACGTTGGAAAGCACTACATCATGGAACCAACCTGGACGCTTTTGGAATCGACTGAGATTTTCAGTTAAATTAAAACACTTGTTTAATTTAACTGAACCGAGCCGATTAAACAACGGTATCAACTCAAGGTGAGTTAAACTCACTCAGTTACCCTTTTTATATTTTATATAAATTGGGTGTTTTATTCTGTGTGCTCTGCTTGCCATTGGTTGACTGTTTTGCTAGTTATCTATTTAACTATTAATTTAACCGATGAAATTAAACTGTGTTTAATTTCAGTAAAATACCAAATCATTACTTTTAACGATTGGTTCCAATAAAGGTAACTCACCTTGGTTGGTCACGTTTACTTATAAACGTGTTTAAATGATTGAATTGGTTGCATTGCTTGTGGTTGATGTTAAATCATCTGATTTGAGATAACCGTTGTGATTTCAGGGAAGAACAGGTTGGAGGGATCCAACCGGATTCCTCAACTATATTATTTATTTCATATCATCATATATGAACTGCCCTGTTTGGAGTGTTTGATTTGATGGTTGATTATTGAATGTTCAACATCTGTTAGTTTAAACCAACGGGTGATATTGGTTGGGTATTTAGCGGCATATGGCCTAGAAAATCAACCGTTTTATAGATATTGATTCACCGTCAGGTGAGTCAATAGAGATGAAGTTATAAAATGTATTTTATAACTGGAGATAGATTTTTGAACATATTATTTTGAATAAAAGTTATTCAAGAGAAAGGAATAAATATTTTATTTATGTAAGACTTTAAATTATTTTTAATTGATTTTATAAAGCAAGTTCCGATGTAAAACAGATTGATAAGTACGAGATAGGAAATAAAATCACATAGTTATTCAGGATGAGTTGCCATTTCATACGACTGCTAGCGTAATTCGCAGGGCTGCAGATAGCCTACGGCGGTCGGATGTTTCCTGAGGGAATCAGGCGTAACCATTGTGATCGCTGTGATCTAGAGTCAAGCGAATGGAGTTAAGACGAATGTTAATTAATCAATTAGAGTTATTCAAATATCGTGTTTTTGAATATTAAAAGAATTGGATGTTTCAATTTAACAAAAAGAAAATCAGTTTGTTAAAGCCCAAGTGATGTTGAATACTGAACCAGTGAACTCATTGGAGTGTCATGATTGAAACACTGTATATTTTGATAGTTAAAACACCGACTATCAAATCTGACCAATACGAGTGTTGGTACGGAAAGACCGGGATTGAATTTATATTCGAAAACCATTCCGTCCAACAAATACGTGAAGATCTCAGAAGATTATCGAGATGGAGCATTGAAGACCGTTGATTTTCATAAACGGAAGAACCACTAATGTTCTCTGCCTGGCAAGCAGAGATAAGCTGTGATTCTGTCGTAGTTGGAATCTACGGGTTGCAAGGACTTCTCGCTACCGATCCGTGGGGTGATTCCTGTATTGGATGCGGTAGGAGAGTGCCTTCGGTTCATCCTGTTCCTGGATGACGTATATGGACGAATGTCTGACAGAGTATTTCCAAAGGGTCACGTACGTTGATTTCTTCAAACGTGCGATAGTTGTTGGCAGAGATTTGCCGTTCTCTTAGCTTCCAGCTAGAGTATTTTTGTGGACGTCAATTAGTGATATCTGACGGATCTGACGATGTGGCATTCAAAGTGAATGATGACCAGATGTTCAAAAGCTAATCTAAGCCTCAAGCCTCATCAACTGGGAAATGACAAAAATCGGGCAGGCAGCATGGCTATGTGGGTCGCTCCCATTAGGGTGTATAATCACCTATCTAGAGGAAATCCTATTTGCTTCTTTAATCTATGTTTCGATGCTGTCCCTTGTCGGGAGACGGTTGCTGATCCCAACCGTCGGTGATATACATTCGATACTCTCAAGCGAAATGAGGGGTCGGTCATGTGAGGGCCGGGTTGCAAGAAGTTCTTGTTGAACCCAGTGTATTCGTCTCTAGAGATACACTATCGGCAGGTGGTCCCATACCTTGTCAAGTCGGAATCCAATTCCCAATAAGCGCCTGCGGGTTTTGATTGTATACTATATATGTGGAGCGTGAGATGCAAGCGTTCCACTAGATTCTATTTACTTGTGTTTAGACATTATTATAATATCAGACAAGATATTGGTTTCAAAAATGTTTTGGGTTATCGTAAGGTAAAAACCGTCCGTATTTATGTGTGGATTTGGTCTTACGATTATCCCTTTCTTTTGAAAAGGTTTTGAACTTTAAAATCATGATGGGATGATTCACCCTTATTACTGTGCGAGTTTACCTCACTCTGGTTCACCAGACTGACCCGGTGTTTTGTAAATGCTCGGGTTAGGCCGGGTTTTACAGGTTCAGGTTATCGACTGCTATGAAGAGACGAGCTGGAAGAGTCCAGACGTATGATATTACTATTCCGCTGTGTGTTATATGAGGACAGATTAGTATCACTGTCCAGATGTGTACTCTGATATTGTAAGTATTTCAAAAGCTTCCAATAAAAGTTATTCCTGTAATATATTTTGTTCCGCTGCGATGTGAGACTCTGTGTGGTGTCGTTTCTTCTTCTTCTATTCTAATATTTCTATCTTATCTATTCTCACCCTCTAAATTCTTTCTATTAATGATCTGGAATGTTCGATGTCTGAATGGTCAACATGGTAGTTTGATGTTGATTTTCGGAGTCGAAAATCCCGGTTCGTTACATATTTATTTTATGCAACTATACATATCACAAAGGCAGAGAAAATGTTATTAAAGCATTTTGACAACGTTTATTCATCATTGTAAGATACATTTTTTGTTGTAGTGTGTACACCTTCCAACCAAATTACCTAAGGGTCTCAGATTTCCATATTCATTCATTTAGTGTACAAAACGGACATCCCAATTCTTACCATATTACACTCTTTCTATTTAGTGGGTTTCTTTATGGATCTATATATCTATATATATATATAATATTCGTATTTTAAAAATACAAATACGTTCACTCACTATTTATACAGGAATTCTAAACCTGGCTCTGATACCAGATATAACAACCCGAATTCCGATAGACCAAACTTTTTTCAAAATTCCAATCCATCGAAACCCTTGTTGGTTGCTCTGGTATCCTGCAGAAAAGACAGAGATATAAAATATATCAAAGCTCAGAAAATCTCATAGTGGAATGGATAAAGTATAATATAATCAAAGTATAACCGTACCATAGTAATAATATTGCCTAACCAGTATCCAAAACTATCATATCTCTGCCACAAATCTAACCTACGAGTATGTTATGAGGCGGGGTCAGAACACAAGTTCTGGTGACTGAATTTAAACTATATACTTTGGATAATTCTACATATACCGTTCAATCACATTTTCTTATTTATTAGGTTACTCGGGTTAACAACACTCAAGGCTTACACACATGTCGCCCATTTATTTCTCAGTGGATTAACCTAATACAATATATATAGCTACCCTCCCCCAATATTGAGGTACAACCCATGGTACCGCACTCGCACAGTCTCCACCGTAATGCCACAGAAATGAACGCGGTCCCTCTTCCTACGCCGGAGTGACGTACAGATCTCTCATAACAATGTTACGTTCCACATATATCTGTCATTACTATGCTACGTAAGCATACAGACTTCCACCTTCGATCGAATCAGATTCCATCCCAGAGTAATGCTCTCAAGTCTATGATACACCACCAAGAGCAGACATGCATGTATCTAGGCTTTCCCATGTACGTATCGTCAATCGTATTCGATGCCTTAACCGCACATAACCTCTAATGTGCACCGAGTTCCGTGGCAGGGCTATACAAGAAACACAGAACTCGATCGGGAGCTTTTCCATATCTGTATAGGCCTGCCTTTAAGAGCCTCCAAATACAGATATCCCTCGGGTCTAATTTTCATGGTGGCTATGGCCTCACCTCAGCCTCTCCCTCAACTAGTAAAGATTACAAGAGCTAAGCGACTTGCCCCTAACAAACAATCTAAACATCCAGTTGGTGTCTCCCCTCAACCACCGTGCCTCGATAGTGAAAGGTGAATAGTGTCTTGGGTTTAGCTCTAGTCTTTTCGCATACCATTTGCTGCAGGTGACGGGTACTCAACGATCTACTATCCTTGTTGGTCCTGACCTCGTCTCCCTTTGAGGCAATCGCCGAATCACCGTAGTGTCACCTCGTCATAACATTCTAACTGCAAAGCTACTTTTACAGTCAAGGCTTACCCACCTGGTAGTAACGCGCAGATCCAACCTCTGCGAGCACAGCCTAAACATCTACTGTAACGACCCGTAATTTTCTGCTGTTTATTTGGAATATTTTAATTATTTTAATTATTTAAAATATTGAGTTTGAATTTAAACAATCGAATTCAATGATTTTATTTGGAATGTATTATTTAAATAAATAATAAAATAATATTGTAATTTCCAAAATATTTGGAAATTGTCAAATTTGAAATATAATGTGATCGGGCGATTTCAAATTGTTTATACTGGTTATATTGAAAATATAGTGAAAATTTCGATTCGAAAACGAAGATCGAGCGAATAATTTTCAATTTATTTAAATAACGAGCTGCAGCGGCGCGGCAGTTCGCGATTTGGCGTTTTGAACTTCAAACGGTCGTACCGGGTTCAAAATAAGTCGGATTTCTGTGAAACGAGAAACGTTAGAAGCGTATTAATTATAATTTTCATATGAAAGAGAAAAATCCAGATTTCGTGTTACGATTTGTTAGTTATGACCAAATCAAAATTTTAAAATAGTCGCTGTGAAATTCGTTATAAAATTTTAGGCCGTTAAAATAGCCGTTTTGCAAACGGACTCAGATTTCGACGAAACCAGTTTTATTGGGACCGTATCGTTAAATTATTGTACGGTGTTAAATGGCATGGCAAACCGATATTGTGTGTGACCACGGCAGCCACAAACGCCCGTTCAATTCCTATAGCGCGTAATTAATTTAATAAAGGGATATTCGAGTATAACTTGAACAGACGATCGAATTAAGCCACGAAACCACTTCCGTTGAGTTCGTATCATCGATTAGAGTCAGAATAGGCATACATTTTGTTATTTTTAGAGATCGGCAAATTTAGTGTTCAGAATGGCATTGCGGTGCGCGTAAAAGTAGCCTACCGGGGAACAGTCTCAGAATACGACGAAACTAGTGCCGTTGGGTTCGTATTGAAAAATTAATTTAGGATTTCGAAGTTTCAAGTTGATCGGACTTACTGGTTAATCGTGAAAAATTTAAAAGCGTGTTTATTTCCGGTTTTATAAAGGAAATTTTTTCATACGACCTCGGATTTCGACGAAACTTGTTCCATTGTGCCTGAAATACCTTTTTACACTAAGAATAGTTTTTTTTATCAGTAAACAGAAGTCGATATTGGTTAGCTTTATGTGTAACTTCAGCGCGAAGTTTCGTTGGAATATAAAAATATTATATCCTAACTATATAAACCCCATAAGCCTAGAATCTCCGTCAAAACCTTATCCAAAGTCAACACAACAAAACCATGCTATGCATGCCGACCAAGCATTCTTGAACCTCTACGGCTCCAACTTTGCACATGCTATAGCAAACAAGCTACAGATCTGAATTTATAAAAGAATTTTGTAATATAAATATATCAGTGCCGTGTGTCTCACACCATCAGTACCTTGCGCCCAAAGAACCTTTTCCCTGTCTGTTAATTTTCTACCCTTGCCGACCAAGTTTCTGCAACTCTATTTGTCTTCTGCAAAGCTATACCCTATAATCTAAATAACGTGACAACCACGTCGTTTTCTCCACTATATAAACAGCTCCATTCCCAGAAAGGAACAAACGGCATTGCCTCAGCAAAAATAAAACAGAAGTTGGCCCCGAAGAGCGGACGGTTCGTGTTGAACCTGGAGCCAACGGAGGCACCAAGATGCTCCAAATTCCAGGCGAAAGGCGGTCAGCTGAGGCGCTCGGGGTGAAGACCCCTGATGGCGGTCCGAAAAACCGAGGAAGGCGAAAGCATGAGGAGGTCTGACGAGTCATGCAGTGGTGGTTGCATGCCTTCTGGTGGCGCCTAGACGGAGTACGGCGAAGAGAAAGGGGGCGTTGCTGTTTTGATTTCTTTTTGGAAGTAAGTTCGGTTTTTGAGGTCGTGTAGGAGTAGTAGGTGACGGGAAGAGGTGGGGTCAGTATGAGGTGGAAGCCGGTGAGGTGGCGGACGTTATGGTGCTGGTATGGTGGAGTCCGGTGTCCGGTATGGCCGGCGGTGGGTGGTTTAACGGAGGGTAGTCTGTGGATCTGGGTTCGTTATTTTTACTGTTGGGTTTGGATTTCTGAGTTGTGGATGAACTTGAGGCTACCAATGTTGGTGATGTCGATCTCAGGTGGAAGGGGGAACGGAGGCGGTCACGCTGGTGGCGGAGAAGCAGGTTCCGGTGGTCCAAATCAGAGGTAGCGGCAGTCTCTTTTGTCGAGAATAATAAAGCAAGGACATCGTGTTTTTTTTTAGAAAGTTAAAACGAAGATAGAACAGAAGAAGTGTGGGCTGTGAAGAAACGTTGGGGCTCTTGGGCCTCAGCCATCCATTTATTTAAAAATAAAATGATGTGGAATGATTAAAGAAGAAGGGCGTGGTGACAGTGAATCGGGGTACCGTTAATTGGCAAGAAGAAACTGCATGGACTATTACCAGTGACGTGAATTAAAGAGGTAATTAGAATAGTTAATTAACTTATATATTATTAAAGGTCAAACATTAGTTCAATTTGAGTGATCAGAATAGTGGTAATGCGTTCATTTATTATCAGATTCACACGAAATCTGGTTCATTGGAATCACAACGATGAAGGGTACACGTACAAGCTGGAACGATGTGATTCTGAAGCAGTTGAGATTTTATGCAGTTTTGAACGATAGTTTGAAACTGTATAAAACAATGCAACCTCGTCAGAAACTAAATCTGGTGAGTTAATTCTCACATCTTCTGGAATTCTGTGATGTGGTAAATTCATATTAAAATATAATTTACCATTAAAAGTATAAATTGGTTGATTGGTTGCTGTTGACTGTTATGGTTGATTGGATGTTGTTAGTTAGATTTAATCGATCATATGGAATTTATTTTATATATTATTATGAAATGCCTTACGAGCTGTGGTGCAGGGAAGAACAGGTTGGAGGGATCCGACCGGATTACTCAAAATATTATATATGTTGTTTGTTTGTTTTATATCATTGATATTTGAACTGATTGAACCCCATATGGTTGAAAAACCTGTTTGAGTGTGATGGTTGAACAAATATTCATCGTGTTGTGTTTAAAATCAACCGACAGTGTTGATTTGATAACTGGCAGTGAATGGCCTAGAATATGTTGTTTAGACGTCGTTCGACCGTTCGGTGAAACGACGCAGTTTTAAAGTTATAAAATATCTTATAACTGAACTGATGTTTTTCAGTCGTTTTATATTAATAATTAAATGGGAAATTTATGAATAAATATTTTAATCAAGTTTATAAAAGAATTTTATAAATGGCTTATGTGGCAAAACCGTATGGTGTAAACAAGTTGTAAGCAGAAAATCCAAAGTAATTACCTACGGGTTGGTAAAATAGAATAGTTGTTTTTAAAACAATTTAAGGGTGATTTTATTTAATTAAGTTATTTAATCCAAAAGAGAGGAATGACTAAAAGGAAATAAATTGAATAGAGTTGTCATAAGATTTGGAAGGAATACAAGCAAGGTAAAAAAAAAAAAAATGGATTTCAAACCATAGCGATAACTTTGAAAGTTAAAGAATTTAGTCAAGCGAAATGTTATAATAAAGATTCCAAACGAAATGGGAGTACATACCATAGTTTGTGGGAAATATTGGTAAGGGATGCTGAAGATAAAAATCCAAGTTAGAAGTAATTATCGAGTTGTTTAGTGTTAATATAGTTACTCTTAACGTTAATGGTCATTTTAATAATGGAAGCGATGACTTAAATTTTGAATTCAATTAAAAGTAATGAAGTGGCATTATGGTTCGACCAAAAGGAGCGATAAGAGTTATAAAGGGATTTAAAACCCAAGTGTGCAAACAGGATGAGTAAATGGGATTTGTCGGGGAAAGTATGAATTTAAAGAAAGTTTTACTTAAAAGTAAAGTGGGTTTAAATGAAGTGAAACTTTGAAGAAAAGGGTTAATGCATTAAAAATGGACATTTACTTAATCAAATGAATTAAGTAAAGAGATCTTGAACGAGGATTTCAAATAAAATGGATGGGTTACAAAACCAGATTTGAAATCAAGATTGTAAACGAGATTTGAAATCAATGGGTAAGTGACAGACTGGTATTATTCTGAGGTAAGGATGCTGTCGATCAAGGTCTGAGAGGTAATTAAAATACCCCAACTTGAACGGCTTCATTATTATCGAGGAATGGTATTGGTTTGAAACGAGAGAAAGGTGTGTGATTTGGCGTGATGTTCCATACGTGAAGTATTAAAATAAATGCGAGATTTTGGGAATATGAATATAAATAAATAATATTGCAATATTAATTTCAAAAGGAATCAGAATATTGTTTCCAAATTATATCGAATATTTGTTTATTCAATTAGAATTGATCAAATATCATATTTAAGTTAGAGTTAGTCAAACCATAGTTAGTCAGGAAGATTTTCTATTTCGTACGACTGCTAGCGTAATTCGCAGGGCTGCAGATAGCCTACGGCGGTCGGATGTTTCCTGAGGGAATCAGGCGTAACCATTGTGATCGCTGCGATCTAGAGTCGAGCGAATGGAGTTAAGTCGAGTATTAGTTAATCGATAAGAGTAATCAAGTCAAGTTAGTCCTGTTGAGTTAAATAAGTCGAGTTAGTCAAGTTAGAATTAATCAATCAAAGAAAATCAGTCAGGGTTAGTCAAAAAGAAATTTGGTTAAATATATTTTAAAGAGGTCGAGTTGTGTCTAGTGCAGAATCAGCAAATTCATTGTATTCACACCTTTGTTATTTGATAGTTAAAACACCGACTATCAAACCTGACCAAATACGATTGTTGGTACGGAAAGACCGGGATCGAATTCATATTCGAAAACTCCGTCCAGCAAATACATAAAGACGTCAATTGAAGACGGAGCAAGTGAAGACCGTGGATCTTCATAAGCGGAAGGACTACTAGTTGAATTTCTCTGGCTTGCAACCAGGATTATTCGATTTGTGATTCTGTCGTGGTTGAATCTACGGATTGCAAGGACTTCTCGCTACTGATCCATGGGGTGATTCCTATATTGGATGCAGTAGGAGGGTGCCTTCGGTTCATCCTGTTCCTGGATGACTTATATGGACGAGTGTCTGACAGAGTATTTCCAAAGGGGTCACGTACGTTGATTTTTACAAACGTATCTCTGTTAGTGGCGGAGAGGGGCACCTCTCTAGCTTAACGACCAGAATATTTTTGTGGATGTCAATTAGTGATGTTCAGAGGATCTGACGATGTGGCATTCAAAGTGAATGATGGTCAGATGTATGAAGAGATGAATTCTAGCCTCAAGCCTCATCAACCGGGAAATGACAAAAATCGGGCAGGCAGCATGGCTATGTGGGTCGCTCCCATTAGGGTGTATGATCACCTATCTAGAGAAATTCCATTTGCTTCTTTAATCTATGTTTCGATGCTGTCCCTTTTCGGACAGGCGGTTGCTGATCCCAACCGTCGGTGATATACATTCGATACACTCAAGCGAAATGAGTGGTCGGTCATGTGAGGGCCGGGTGGCAAGACGTTCTTGTTGAACCCAGTGTATTCGCCTCTAGAGATACACGTGTGGAAGGTGGTCCCATACCTTGTCAAGTTGGAAATCCAATCTCCAATAAGCGCCCGCGGTTTTGATTGTATACTATATATGGGGAGCGTGAGATGCAAGCGTTCCTCTAGATTGATATTTACTTGTATTTAGACATTATGATAATATCAGATCAAGTTATGATTTAAAAAATGTTTTGGGTTATAGTAAGGTAAAAACCGTCCGTGTTTATGTGTGGACTGGTCTTACTATTATCCTTTGATTTCATAAAGGATTTTGAAAGTTAAACAAGTGTGTGTTCTGTGAATTTATCACTGATAGTATTCCAGACTGACCCGATGTATTTTGTTTTAAATCAATTGTGCTCGGGTCAGACCGAGTATGTTTCAGGTTAGGTTTCGCTTGGAGTTTCAGGAGCTAGAAGCAGGCGGCTTCACCGCTATTTATATAAAGTTATTTCCGCTGTGGTTGATATCTGTTTAACTCTGATGATTGGTATGTATACAAAGTTCTTTTGTATAAAGAGGTTTGTTATATTATATTTTATTCGTTCCGTTGTGAGATTCTGATGTGGTTCTTCTTCTTTCTTCTATTCTAACATTTCTTTCTTTCTATTCTCACCCTCTAATTTCTTTCTCATGACAATCTGGGGGTTCGATACTTGGGTTTTTGGCAAGGAATACGGGTTTATGTATTGTTGTCGAAGACCCGATTGTCGGTCTTTTTCCCCGGGTCGTTACAGAGGTATCAGAGCTATTGGTTTAGTGATAACCTTGGCTCTGTGGCGCAACTCGATAGAGATGGGGTTAGCAATACCCTAGATTGAGTTTGATTATATACGAGAGAGCGTATTTGTGTTTTGATAAAAAAAAAAAAATTGAAATTATTTTGCCCAGTTTATTTTATAAAGAAAAGTAATGATTTTTCAAATTATTATAATTATTTGGATTTGTTGATTGTGTGATATGTTTGAATGTGTGGTTGATTGCTTGGATATAAATCTGAGCCTGAATAGACTTGGTTGAAAACCAAATACGAAATAAATAAGTTGAATTAATCGACCCAAATCTAATAAATCTGAATAGATAGTTAAAGAGATAAATGGATTGTTAAACTTGGTTATAACCTCGTATGGATTAAATAGTGTGTGCGTGGATTGATATAAATGATATGGGTGTTTTGAACATAATTGATATTGGTTTTGGGAACTAATGAATTGAATTGAGTTGAGGACAGGTGCAAGTGCAAATTCAAAACCCATCCAAGAAAGAGAAATTCTGGAGATATTTGAATCCGGTTGAATAGAGCTGCAAAATGACTAAGCAAGCTCGAATAAAATATATAGCTTATTGCATAATTACGCTTGCCAAAAGGTACGCTTACGTAAATATAAAATTTTGTTTTGTTTGGATTTTGTGTTTGGATTTTGGATTTTTCCGACCATGAGAGTCGATGTATACATATTTCTTGACCCTGCGATATTGCAGATGGTCCTCCGTACAGGGGAGACTCTGCCGAAATTTTTCCAAAATTTAGGGAGTTAGAAAATTTTTGGAAATTTTTGGGAAATTTTCTTATTTGAATAAATCGGTTCTAAAACAAATTGGGTCAGTCGGAAAATAAAATCGAATTTTAAAATTTATTATTTTTGAAAGGATAAAGGGATTTAACATTTCTTCTACCTTAGCAATTTCGAGGACGAAATTATTTTAAGGGGGAAGGAATGTAACGACCCGTAATTTTCTGCTGTTTATTTGGAATATTTTAATTATTTTAATTATTTAAAATATTGAGTTTGAATTTAAACAATCGAATTCAATGATTTTATTTGGAATGTATTATTTAAATAAATAATAAAATAATATTGTAATTTCCAAAATATTTGGAAATTGTCAAATTTGAAATATAATGTGATCGGGCGATTTCAAATTGTTTATACTGGTTATATTGAAAATATAGTGAAAATTTCGATTCGAAAACGAAGATCGAGCGAATAATTTTCAATTTATTTAAATAACGAGCTGCAGCGGCGCGGCAGTTCGCGATTTGGCGTTTTGAACTTCAAACGGTCGTACCGGGTTCAAAATAAGTCGGATTTCTGTGAAACGAGAAACGTTAGAAGCGTATTAATTATAATTTTCATATGAAAGAGAAAAATCCAGATTTCGTGTTACGATTTGTTAGTTATGACCAAATCAAAATTTTAAAATAGTCGCTGTGAAATTCGTTATAAAATTTTAGGCCGTTAAAATAGCCGTTTTGCAAACGGACTCAGATTTCGACGAAACCAGTTTTATTGGGACCGTATCGTTAAATTTTTGTACGGTGTTAAATGGCATGGCAAACCGATATTGTGTGTGACCACGGCAGCCACAAACGCCCGTTCAATTCCTATAGCGCGTAATTAATTTAATAAAGGGATATTCGAGTATAACTTGAACAGACGATCGAATTAAGCCACGAAACCACTTCCGTTGAGTTCGTATCTTCGATTAGAGTCAGAATAGGCATACATTTTGTTATTTTTAGAGATCGGCAAATTTAGTGTTCAGAATGGCATTGCGGTGCGCGTAAAAGTAGCCTACCGGGGAACAGTCTCAGAATACGACGAAACTAGTGCCGTTGGGTTCGTATTGAAAAATTAATTTAGGATTTCAAAGTTTCAAGTTGATCGGACTTACTGGTTAATCGTGAAAAATTTAAAAGCGTGTTTATTTCCGGTTTTATAAAGGAAATTTTTTCATACGACCTCGGATTTCGACGAAACTTGTTCCATTGTGCCTGAAATACCTTTTTACACTAAGAATAGTTTTTTTTATCAGTAAACAGAAGTCGATATTGGTTAGCTTTATGTGTAACTTCAGCGCGAAGTTTCGTTGGAATATAAAAATATTATATCCTAACTATATAAACCCCATAAGCCTAGAATCTCCGTCAAAACCTTATCCAAAGTCAACACAACAAAACCATGCTATGCATGCCGACCAAGCATTCTTGAACCTCTACGGCTCCAACTTTGCACATGCTATAGCAAACAAGCTACAGATCTGAATTTATAAAAGAATTTTGTAATATAAATATATCAGTGCCGTGTGTCTCACACCATCAGTACCTTGCGCCCAAAGCACCTTTTCCCTGTCTGTTAATTTTCTACCCTTGCCGACCAAGTTTCTGCAACTCTATTTGTCTTCTGCAAAGCTATACCCTATAATCTAAATAACGTGACAACCACGTCGTTTTCTCCACTATATAAACAGCCCCATTCCCAGAAAGGAACAAACGGCATTGCCTCAGCAAAAATAAAACAGAAGTTGGCCCCGAAGAGCGGACGGTTCGTGTTGAACCTGGAGCCAACGGAGGCACCAAGATGCTCCAAATTCCGGGCGAATGGTGGTCAGCTGAGGTGCTCGTTGTGAAGACCCCTGATGGCGGTCCGAAAAATCGAGGAAGGCGAAAGCATGTGGAGGTCTGACGAGTCATGCAGTGGTGGTTGCATGCCTTCTGGTGGCGCCTAGACGGAGTACGGCGAAGAGAAAGGGGGCGTTGCTGTTTTGTTTTCTTTTTGGAAGTAAGTTCGGTTTTTGAGGTCGTGTAGGAGTAGTAGGTGACGGGAAGAGGTGGGGTCAGTATGAGGTGGAAGCCGGTGAGGTGGCGGACGTTATGGTGCTGGTATGGTGGAGTCCGGTGTCCGGTATGGCCGGCGGTGGGTGGTTTAACGGAGGGTAGTCTGTGGATCTGGGTTCGTTATTTTTACTGTTGGGTTTGGATTTCTGAGTTGTGGATGAACTTGAGGCTACCGGTGTTGGTGATGTCGATCTCAGGTGGAAGGGGGAACGGAGGCGGTCACGCTGGTGGCGGAGAAGCAGGTTCCGGTGGTCCAAATCAGAGGTAGCGGCAGTCTCTTTTGTCGAGAATAATAAAGCAAGGACATCGTGTTTTTTTCCAGAAAGTTAAAACGAAGATAGAACAGAAGAAGTGTGGGCCGTGAAGAAACGTTGGGGCTCTTGGGCCTCAGCCATCCATTTATTTAAAAATAAAATGATGTGGAATGATTAAAGAAGAAGGGCGTGGTGACAGTGAATCGGGGTACCGTTAATTGGCAAGAAGAAACTGCGTGGACTATTACCAGTGACGTGAATTAAAGAGGTAATTAGAATAGTTAATTAACTTATATATTATTAAAGGTCAAACATTAGTTCAATTTGAGTGATCAGAATAGTGGTAATGCGTTCATTTATTATCAGATTCACACGAAATCTGGTTCATTGGAATCACAGCGATGAAGGGTACACGTACAAGCTGGAACGATGTGATTCTGAAGCAGTTGAGATTTTATGCAGTTTTGAACGATAGTTTGAAACTGTATAAAACAATGCAACCTCGTCAGAAACTAAATCTGGTGAGTTAATTCTCACATCTTCTGGAATTCTGTGATGTGGTAAATTCATATTAAAATATAATTTACCATTAAAAGTATAAATTGGTTGATTGGTTGTTGTTGACTGTTATGGTTGATTGGATGTTGTTAGTTAGATTTAATCGATCATATGGAATTTATTTCATATATTATTATGAAATGCCTTACGAGCTGTGGTGCAGGGAAGAACAGGTTGGAGGGATCCGACCGGATTACTCAAAATATTATATATTTTGTTTGTTTGTTTTATATCATTGATATTTGAACTGATTGAACCCCATATGGTTGAAAAACCTGTTTGAGTGTGATGGTTGAACAAATATTCATCGTGTTGTGTTTAAAATCAACCGACAGTGTTGATTTGATAACTGGCAGTGAATGGCCTAGAATATGTTGTTTAGACGTCGTTCGACCGTTCGGTGAAACGACGCAGTTTTAAAGTTATAAAATATCTTATAACTGAACTGATGTTTTTCAGTCGTTTTATATTAATAATTAAATGGGAAATTTATGAATAAATATTTTAATCAAGTTTATAAAAGAATTTTATAAATGGCTTATGTGGCAAAACCGTATGGTGTAAACAAGTTGTAAGTAGAAAATCCAAAGTAATTACCTACGGGTTGGTAAAATAGAATAGTTGTTTTTAAAACAATTTAAGGGTGATTTTATTTAATTAAGTTATTTAATCCAAAAGAGAGGAATGACTAAAAGGAAATAAATTGAATAGAGTTGTCGTAAGATTTGGAAGGAATACAAGCAAGGTAAAAAAAAAAATGGATTTCAAACCATAGCGATAACTTTGAAAGTTAAAGAATTTAGTCAAGCGAAATGTTATAATAAAGATTCCAAACGAAATGGGAAGTACATACCATAGTTTGTGGGAAATATTGGTAAGGGATGCTGAAGATAAAAATCCAAGTTAGAAGTAATTATCGAGTTGTTTAGTGTTAATATAGTTACTCTTAACGTTAATGGTCATTTTAATAATGGAAGCGATGACTTAAATTTTGAATTCAATTAAAAGTAATGAAGTGGCATTATGGTTCGACCAAAAGGAGCGATAAGAGTTATAAAGGGATTTAAAACCCAAGTGTGCAAACAGGATGAGTAAATGGGATTTGTCGGGGAAAGTATGAATTTAAAGAAAGTTTTACTTAAAAGTAAAGTGGGTTTAAATGAAGTGAAACTTTGAAGAAAAGGGTTAATGCATTAAAAATGGACATTTACTTAATCAAATGAATTAAGTAAAGAGATCTTGAACGAGGATTTCAAATAAAATGGATGGGTTATAAAACCAGATTTGAAATCAAGATTGTAAACGAGATTTGAAATCAATGGGTAAGTGATAGACTGGTATTATTCTGAGGTAAGGATGTTGTCGATCAAGGTCTGAGAGGTAATTAAAATACCCCAACTTGAACGGCTTCATTATTATCGAGGAATGGTATTGGTTTGAAACGAGAGAAAGGTGTGTGATTTGGCGTGATGTTCCATACGTGAAGTATTAAAATATATGCGAGATTTTGGGAATATGAATATAAATAAATAATATTGCAATATTAATTTCAAAAGGAATCAGAATATTGTTTCCAAATTATATCGAATATTTGTTTATTCAATTAGAATTGATCAAATATCATATTTAAGTTAGAGTTAGCCAAACCATAGTTAGTCAGGAAGATTTTCCATTTCGTACGACTGCTAGCGTAATTCGCAGGGCTGCAGATAGCCTACGGCGGTCGGATGTTTCCTGAGGGAATCAGGCGTAACCATTGTGATCGCCGCGATCTAGAGTCGAGCGAATGGAGTTAAGTCGAGTATTAGTTAATCGATAAGAGTAATCAAGTCAAGTTAGTCTTGTTGAGTTAAATAAGTCGAGTTAGTCAAGTTAGAATTAATCAATCAAAGAAAATCAGTCAGGGTTAGTCAAAAAGAAATTTGGTTAAATATATTTTAAAGAGGTCGAGTTGTGTCTAGTGCAGAATCAGCAAATTCATTGTATTCACACCTTTGTTATTTGATAGTTAAAACACCGACTATCAAACCTGACCAAATACGATTGTTGGTACGGAAAGACCGGGATCGAATTCATATTCGAAAACTCCGTCCAGCAAATACATAAAGACGTCAATTGAAGACGGAGCAAGTGAAGACCTTGGATCTTCATAAGCGGAAGGACTACTAGTTGAATTTCTCTGGCTTGCAACCAGGGTTATTCGATTTGTGATTCTGTCGTGGTTGAATCTACGGATTGCAAGGACTTCTCGCTACTGATCCATGGGGTGATTCCTATATTGGATGCAGTAGGAGGGTGCCTTCGGTTCATCCTGTTCCTGGATGACTTATATGGATGAGTGTCTGACAGAGTATTTCCAAAGGGGTCACGTACGTTGATTTTTACAAACGTATCTCTGTTAGTGGCGGAGAGGGGCACCTCTCTAGCTTAACGACCAGAATATTTTTGTGGATGTCAATTAGTGATGTTCAGAGGATCTGACGATGTGGCATTCAAAGTGAATGATGGTCAGATGTATGAAGAGATGAATTCTAGCCTCAAGCCTCATCAACCGGGAAATGACAAAAATCGGGCAGGCAGCATGGCTATGTGGGTCGCTCCCATTAGGGTGTATGATCACCTATCTAGAGAAATTCCATTTGCTTCTTTAATCTATGTTTCGATGCTGTCCCTTTTCGGACAGGCGGTTGCTGATCCCAACCGTCGGTGATATACATTCGATACACTCAAGCGAAATGAGTGGTCGGTCATGTGAGGGCCGGGTGGCAAGACGTTCTTGTTGAACCCAGTGTATTCGCCTCTAGAGATACACGTGTGGAAGGTGGTCCCATACCTTGTCAAGTTGGAAATCCAATCTCCAATAAGCGCCCGCGGTTTTGATTGTATACTATATATGGGGAGCGTGAGATGCAAGCGTTCCTCTAGATTGATATTTACTTGTATTTAGACATTATGATAATATCAGATCAAGTTATGATTTAAAAAATGTTTTGGGTTATAGTAAGGTAAAAACCGTCCGTGTTTATGTGTGGACTGGTCTTACTATTATCCTTTGATTTCATAAAGGATTTTGAAAGTTAAACAAGTGTGTGTTCTGTGAATTTATCACTGATAGTATTCCAGACTGACCCGATGTATTTTGTTTTAAATCAATTGTGCTCGGGTCAGACCGAGTATGTTTCAGGTTAGGTTTCGCTTGGAGTTTCAGGAGCTAGAAGCAGGCGGCTTCACCGCTATTTATATAAAGTTATTTCCGCTGTGGTTGATATCTGTTTAACTCTGATGATTGGTATGTATACAAAGTTCTTTTGTATAAAGAGGTTTGTTATATTATATTTTATTCGTTCCGTTGTGAGATTCTGATGTGGTTCTTCTTCTTTCTTCTATTCTAACATTTCTTTCTTTCTATTCTCACCCTCTAATTTCTTTCTCATGACAATCTGGGGGTTCGATACTTGGGTTTTTGGCAAGGAATACGGGTTTATGTATTGTTGTCGAAGACCCGATTGTCGGTCTTTTTCCCCGGGTCGTTACATCTGCCACCGCACAAAGGACTACCAAGAGCACCTTACGTATCTCAGAAAGCCGCGTGCTTCCCCTTCCAGTCTTTCGGAGCCGACAGAATAATCAAATGAACGTGTGCTCCTCTCGTGTCTCATGACACCATGATGATCTACCCCGTTGGGTTATTCACCCTCAAACGTGCGGACTGGTCCAAACGCCTCATTTTAACATGTTATTAGACCCTATGTCTAAACATTCCTTAATGCGCTTGCTTTACCTCATCGGGTTTCCATTCAACTTGGTTATTCTCATTCACATTGACTTCTTATTCAAGTTATCAAGTTCCTTACACTTACTAATTTCAATTATATAACTTAAACAATTTAAGTTTATTAATAAGCCCACAACATATTATTTCCTAGATTGGGATCCAAGGTCTGTAATCCACAATCCCTTTATATTCTTGTTTGATTTCATAGTCACAATAACATGTTCTACTTAATATGTAATTAAGTATATCTCAATTCACATGTTTTTTGTTTAACATGTCATTCATTATTTATGATTAAGTATTAACTTATTTCATTTCATAAGTTTGCCTCACTCTTTCCTATTTAATCATAATTTCGTCTTACATTGTCACTACAACTTATCGTTGTTTACTTATTAACTTGGTTCTCTTAACTGAGGTTCAATAATAAGTCTCCTTTCCATTTATTATAACTGATGTTGTAATTTCCTCTCGTCCCTAGGACAAGCCTTAACATGTTATTCTTATCAGCAGATTTTAAATTTTCAAGTTTAAAGATTACTTATTTTATAATTAAGTACAACTTCTTACATTTCATAAATTTCTCCATTTTCTCTACTTATTACAAACAATTGGTTTCATTTTTCCCCATTTACTGATTACTTAATTTACAATTAAGTATCACTCATCTCATTACATAAGTTATCTCATTTTCTTAATCGATTATTATAACTTAAGTTATAATCTCCACCTATCCCTAGGACAAGTCCACATATTATATAACATTCTCATTAATGTAATTAATTTATAATAGGTTATTATCAATTCTTGTTTATTCCATTCCTTTTATTGTTATAGTTATCTTTCATTCAATTTCCATTCATCTCCATTAATTATAATTAATGCTATTTATCAATCCTGCTATTTACATATATTTATATATGTGTGCTTATGCACTAGACCTCTTACATTAAGCCTACACTTGTGGATGCTGGATTTGCCGGGTGGTTTCGGGCGGACTTCTTCCACAAGTTGACTTAACCTCGTGTCTTAGCACCGTTACATGTTTATTTACACACTAGACCTCTCACATTAAATTAACAACTTGTGGACGCTGGATTTGCCAAGCGGCTTCAGGCAAACTTCTACCACAAGTTGAATTTAACCTCTTGTCTAAGTGCAGTTATAGTTTTCTATTTACTGTAAAATTTTCAATATAATTTAGGTCTGTCCATTCTTTGAAATTTTCACTGTAATTTATATTTTACATGTCATCATATTAAGCTCATTTTACGTAGCATGTCCTTTCTACATGTAATTAATTTTTGTCTCGAAATAACATATGACCGCCAAATCATGTAATTCTTCTAAGGGTTCAAGTACATAGTTGTCACAAACTAACATGTAATTATAACAACACTAATCGCTACACAGTTTTTAACAAGTTTACATGCCAATAGGTGAACCTTTCAGCACGTTAAACGTTTCAACATATGAATTTCTAACATATTAATATTTTATCATATTAATATCTCAACATGTCATAATAGCATTTCAACACTTTTAATCATTATATCAGATTTACATGACATGTTAATGGGGAATGTTAAACGATAATATACCATTATCAAAAATGATATAACTTAAACCACTCACCTGGTTTCCTTTTCAATTCCTGCATCTGGTCCAGATCTAGCATTTCATACTTCCTCTAACTGGATTTAGAACCTGACAACCATGGATTCACTATTTTTACCAAAAGAAAAATGGAAGAAAGAGGAAGAGAACTAAACAGACCAGATCTAAGAATTTACCTTACTTCGCATATGATTCGGAACACCTTCTTATTAAGATTCATTCTTTTCCTTCGGATCTTGATTCAGAATTTTCCTTAATTACCTTATTTTTCTGAAGAGATTTGAGGAGGAGGAAGAATGACCGAGCTTAGACATTGTCTCAGAGAATGTGAGATTTAGGTTAGGCTCTGCTAGGCTATTTATAGGTGTTCAGGATCTTATCGTACACGTAACGCTGAGTTAGCATTGGACCAAGTTAAGAAAATATTCCAGATTCATCGATGAATCTGACTGGATCTGGGGGGTGTCGATCCCTAACATGGTGTCGACCCCAGTGTTGACCCCCTATGGGTCCCATGAGCTGTTTTGGCACAAAAGTTTGAATTTTTAATGTTTGGATTTCTAGAATTTAGGGACACGTCCTTATTTTCAAACTTAATGTAGCTCACATCCCTACCTTTTTTATATAAGTTTCCGCCCCCCTGTTTTTGGTTCCGCCTGACACATTTTGAAACTTCCGACTCCTCCATTTCCTGGCAGAAAACAATGCGACACTACATAAAAAAAAATCTAAAATCATAAAATAACTCCAGAAGTCCACGCCAATCGAAAAAAAAGTTGCATACATGTATGCAACTATTGCCTATAGTTGCATACATGTATGCAATTATTGCATAAAGGAAATTTAGCTAACGTTGTTGCCTGCAGATTTATTGCACACATATGTGCATGTTTTCTGTATTATTTGCACACTGGAATGCAAATAAAAATGAACTGAGTTTCACGGTTACGAATTATTGCATAGAAGAATTATTGCATACTTCTATGCAATAAATATGCAATACTTGCACAAAATTATGCAAATAAATCAAGGCGGATGGAAGAACTGGAATAAATGCACATATGCATGCAACAAAATCAAATACGTGCATAATATGATGCATTTAACTGCACTTTTTTCTTTTCTTTTTTAGCTTTTTTTATTTTTGCGTGTTTTTTAACTTTTTTTTGAGTGATTTTTTGGTCGAGACCATGTTTTATTTTAATATTAATTTTCGTATTTTTTTTTGTTTTTTGATGTATTTTTGAAAAATAGGGACATAATTTATAATAAGTTTATGACCGGATGTGAGCCTAATTTTGAAACTTAATAGGGACCTATAAAAAAAACACCTATTTATTTAACTGTTATATTCACATATAATTTTCTTATACGTATACAAATCTTCTAATGACCATTTTACGTGTATATATATACGCACAAGTTTCGTTTTCAAAATTCAAACGGTGTTGCACCGTTATTTGATTCTTGCCATATTTCTTTAATTGCAGCCTTATCTTGAACTTTATCTCTTGTACATATATTTTTGCACTCATATACATATATATTCTTATATATATACATGTATTTTCTTTACTTCCTTGTATGTATATTTTACATATGTGCCTTTATACATATTTTCTCTCATGAACATGTGTTATTTTAGCCTTTCCCTGAAAACAGAAATATGACGGTGATGGGGATCGAACTATGTACTTCTTGCATGTAAGCCACATGCTCTAACAACTGGACTACTAAGGCTATTGTTAACAAGACTTAGAACAACGTTAATTATTGTTCTCTTCTTACTTCTCTTTTTCATGTTTGTTACAATGTCTTATTTAAACCATTGCATGAATCTTTTTCTTTTATTTCTCTTTTATTATTAATGCATAATTAGTGCAGGTAACATATTTATACTGCATGCAACCAATCATTTCTTTTCTTTTAATGCATGCATTACATTTTTATTTGCATTATCGTTATTTTATTCTTATATATATATTTATGCATTATTTAATTATTAAATTGTCATAAAGCACAGTGTGTTACACTGACTGGTCGGCCAGAGGAGGCGGAGGGCAGCTGGATGGTGGTGGCGGCGGTAGGGGGAGCGGTGGTGGTGATTTAGGGCTTAGGGTTTTGCAAAAGAAGAGAGAAAAAGGAAGAGAGAAGGAGGAGGAGGAGGAGGAGAGGAGACAGCGGTTGCCATGGGGGAGGGAGAGTTCCCCATTTTTGAGGAAAAGAGAAAGGAGAAGGAGGAAGAAAGTGAAGAAACAAATAGAAGGAAAGTGATTATATGTCTGTTTCTCTTTGAATCTCCCGACTGCAAACGATCTCCGTTTGCCACGAAATTCAAATACGAGATAATACACGTCAAGACGGATCCAACGAGCCAAGTTTCGTCGAATTCCAAGTTCGTTTGACCTTTCATTAAATTTATCAAAGATGCTCAAATAAGCTTCAAAAATGTGATTTTAGCGTAACTTTTCTTCTTATACGCCCAAACGCTAATTCCAAAAATTATGAAATTTTGGATTCTACCAATAATTGATGATACGAATAAAAAAAAAGATGAAATTGGATCCTGAGATCAACACAATAATGTTCTTTTGTAGACTGATTATCAATTTTATCCCAAACAGGTTTGCCTCTCACGGCCACATACTAATTCCGTTTAGCGTGAAATTTGAAATCTAGCCTTGACTTATTATTATGAACCCAACGTAATTGGTCTCATCGAATTCTGAGTCCGCTAGCAAAATTTCACTTTTAAAGGGCTATGCGATGATTTTAAAAATTGAATTTTCAAAATAATCAAATACAAGGTTTATAAATCAATTTAGTGACTTTACTGAGTTTGTTTTAAGTCAAATAAAATATAAAAACTAATTTTAAATTATTCTCAACTTTTATTTAGCAAAGGTAACCAATTTATATTCTCATATTCATTATGTTGAGACAAGATTTTGATCGACGCCAACATATAAAGATGCAATGAAGATCATTTCATAGAGATAAGGTTTTTTACTTTGAGTCGTGTTAGAAATATGTTAAAATCTATCCTTAAAGTATAACACGAATGCACAAAACAATATCATATCTTCGTTGCTGAAATCTGTATATTTGAGGAATTGAAAAGTCACAGAAAAAGCCCAAACGGTCCAGATTCCGACCGGGAAAGAGTGCAGAGTGATATAGACTGTGGACCGAGGTCCTCTGGTCCACAGCCATAAAACGGTCGACCTCCCAAAAAGGACCAGTCGACTGGTTCTGCTGTATTTTTTGAAACAGAAACTAAAACGGTCGACCGCCCAAAAAGGACTAGTCGACCGGTTTACGTGTTTTTGCACATAACGACTATTTTTCGGGAATTTTCAATTCAACCAATCGACCGGTGATTTTTGACCTGTCGACCGTTTCCGAAACAGCAAGCTTTTTCCTGAAGGGTTGCTTCCATTCATCAAGAGTTTTCTCTTCAATTTTCAATGGAAACGGATGCAATCTTTTGTAGAAACTCTTCATGAAGGAATGCAACTATTCTACACTATAAATAGACTTGAAATCATACTTTCAAATCACCGATTCTTGCTCTAAATTCTGATCTTACTTTCTAAATATTTTTGCATTCTAAAAGCTCTCAAATGTTTCAATTGCTTATTGAATCATTGAAATTATTTCATATCTCTTGATTCAATAAGTAATATACTTCCTTAAATCTACGCATTCAAAGTATATACTTGAGGATCAGATTATAGGAAGATTGTACTCAAACTGTTGACTATCCGTGTTGAATCAAGAACACAAAGCAGAAGTCAAAACCATTGTATCAGTTGAAGTCCTGTGTGTGATCAGGCAAGTGTTGAAGTCCTCGTGTTGTTAAAGGTGTGAAATCCCGTTCGACTGCTCGGGTGTTGTGAACCTGTTCCTCCGGGTGAAGCGAGGTTGTTGATTAGTGAAAATCCAGAGATATGTCTGGGACTGGATGTAGGACGGTGCTCCGAACCAGTATAAAAATCTTTGGTGTGATTTTTCTATTTTTTACTGCATTTACTATCATACAGTTCTGTGCTTGTTTATTACTTCATACTTGACTATTGTTCGTCATATTACACGATCCTTGTGAGTGTATTTTACTTAGCACGTACGGACTCGCACTTTCAATTGGTATCAGAGCCTGGCGTTCTAGAGATCGTAACAACATCATAGAACAAATGCCAATAAAGAAATCTAGTCAGGGAATGAGAAAATGGAAGGGCAACAAAGCAGGATCAGGAGAGCAAGGAAACAAATGTCTCATGGCTAAAGTCAGATCACAATCAGTATGTACAGATTCTTTATATAAAGATCTTTTGTTAAACCATGAAAAATTGTTGAAAGATTTTAAAAGTTTGAGTAAACTTAATGTAATCATTGTAGCCAAGGCTAAAAATTGTGAGCAAGAAAATTCCAAATTAGAAGAAGAAAACAATTTTTTGGTAAAACAAGCCAAATGTTTTGAAAATACCTTAGAAAAGCTTGTTTCTCAAAAAGATTCCCTTCAAAAAGAAAATGAGCGACTAGAAGATAAAAACAGTGTTCTTTTAAAGTAAATCGATCTTTTGCAAAATAGAAATAAATCATTAGAAGATTCTTTAAATAATTCTAGTTCTTTAATTTCGTCTCTTAAAAAAGAGAATGGAGCTCTAACTGAAAAGAATTTGGAATTATCTAAAGAATGTGAGACTTTAAAAGTTAATAATAATATTTTGCAAAAAGCAATCTCTGAATCAAAAGAAAATGTTGAAAAAAATACAATCATCTTTATAAATTCAGAATCTCAAATTAGTTGTCTCGAAAATGAGAATAGAACTTTAAAAAGGAAGAATTCTGAATTAAATAAGGGTATTAATAGCAAATTTTCTTTTGAAAATATCAATCGCGACTGTGGAATCAAATGTACAAATAAATTCGCGAAATTTAATAAAGGTCAAAATGATTTTATCTAGATCCCGACCTTTACATGACAAAAGTGGTATAGGATATAATAATCATAGAAATAGTACTAGATATGCTTTTATGTACAATAAGAATATCACGGCTAGTACTAATGCATATCCACAACCCAATTATTATAGAAATTCGAATACTTCTATGACTAGCGGTATTTATAATAAATATAGAGGTACGAATAGGAATATCACTAGAGATTACTTAAGTATTTGGGTTCCTGTAAGTTGAAAAAACAGAGAAAAATATATCGATGATTATTTTGATTCAGTAATTAATAATGAAAATTTTATCTTTAAAGGTTCCATTAAACCCTCTTGGGTATGGTTACCTTCCATCTAACTCATGGACCCAAACAAAGCAAGTGGGTACCAAAACTATATATCTTATATTTTTTGCAGGTACACCACAATAAAAAGAAGGTTATATGACATCTCTAAATATCGTTGAAAACTCAACTTATCAAAAAAAAGAAATCACATGATTCAATATCTCCTAAACGTGCTATAATTATTTGTATTCTCTACTACTCTCGATTATTGTGTTTATTATGGTATTTGTTCTTGTAAATCGATGACAAAGGGGGAGAAATATTTTCTCTTATGATGATACATATTATTCATGTTACATATACTATCATTTAAAATTATGTGCTTAACATGATAATAGTATATGTATGCTAACATATGTTAATGTAGGAATCAAAAGGTAAGATTATTTATATTATGAACTAACAAATGTTGCAGAAATTCAGGGGGAGCTTTATATTTAGAGAGAGAAAATCCAAGGTGTTGTCATCAATCAAAAAGGGAGAGAATGTTGAGACAAGATTTTGATCGATGCCAACATATAAAGGTGCAATGAAGATCATTTCATAGAGATAAGTTTTTTATTTATTTTGAGTCGTGTTAGAAATATGTTAAAATCTATCCTCAAAGTATAACACGAATGCACAAAACAATATCATATCTTCGTTGCTGAAATCTGTATATTTGAGGAATTGAAAAGTCACAGAAAAAACCCAAATGGTCCAAGCTCCGACCGGGAAAGAGTGTAGAGTGATATAGACTGTGGACCGAGGTTCTACGGTCCACAGCCATAAAACGGTCGACCGCCCAAAAAGGACCAGTCGACTGGTTCGATGTGTTTTTTGAAACAGAAACTAAAATGGTCGACCGCCTAAAAAAGGACCAGTTGACCGGTTTATGTGTTTTTGCACATAACGGCTATTTTTCTGGAATTTTCAATTCAACCAGTTGACCGGTGATTTTTGACATGTCGACCATTTCCGAAACAGCAAGCTTCTTCCTGAAGGGTTGCTTCCATTCATCAAGAGTTTTCTCTTCAATTTTCAATGGAAACGGATGCAATCTTTTGTAAAAACTCTTCATGAAGGAATGTAACTATTATACACTATAAATAGACTTGATTTCATACTTTCAAATCACCGATTCTTGCTCTAAATTCTGATCTTACTTTCTAAATATTCTTGTATTCTAAAAGCTCTCAAATATTTCAATTGCTTATTGAAACATTGAAATTATTTCATATCTCTTGATTCAACAAGTAATATACTTCCTTAAATCTACGCATTCAAAGTATATATTTGAGGATCAGACTATAGGAAAATTGTACTCAAACTGTTGACTATCCTTGTTGAATCAAGAACACAAAGCAGAAGTCAAAACCGTTGTATCAGTTGAAGTCCTGTGTGTGATCAGGCAAGTGTTCAAGTCCTCGTGTTGTTAGAGGCATGAAATCCCGTTCGGTTGCTCGGGTGTTGTGAACCTGTTCCTCCGGGTGAAGCGAGGTTATTGATTAGTGAAATTCCAGAGAGAGGTCTGGGACTGAATGTAGGACGGTGCTCTGAACCAGTATAAAAATCCCTGGTGTGATTTTTCTATTTTTTACTGCATTTACTATCATACAGTTCTGTGCTTGTTTATTACTTCATACTTGACTATTGTTCGTCATATTACACGATCTTTGTGAGTGTATTTTACTTAGCAGGTACGCACTCGCACTTTCACATTAAAATAGCATAAATCAAATTCTTAAATTGGTTCTGAAAATACGAGTTGTTACAACCTTACCCACTTAAAAACTTTTTCTTCCTCGAAAAAGAACGGGGCTGAAAGTTGTTTAACCAACCAACTCAACATTCATTCCGGCTTGAGTTTTTAAACTTTTCAGTTTCTAAGAACTCCTAAATTTCTCTGAAATTTTGCTTAAGGCTGTTATGGTAACGGTAAATTTACCATTACCATACCATTACCAGTCGATCGGTAATCATTTTTTATTAGAATCGGTATGCCAGTTAAATCGGTATGGTAACGGTAAATTTACCATTTTTAACGGTAAATTATCGGTAACTTTTCTTCGATACCAGCGGTAACGGTAATTTTGCCAGTTAATTTAAAACATATGTATATTCATCACACATGCTTTATAACATGCATTTGGAACCAAATAAATGATTAAATATAGTTCAATAATAAGGTGAACCAAATAAATGATTAAATATAGTTCAATAATAAGGTGAAATAATTTCATGTGCACTTATTTTCTTTCTCATTTATGTTTTTTATTAACTAACATTGCATATAGTATAATAAAGATGCACCGTGTACAAAAAACATATCAGGATACAAACTTTGATGGACAAACGGTAATTTACCATTAGCAGTGTAACGGTTACCAGATTATCGGTATACCAGTCTTCGGTATACCAGTCGATCGGTAACGGTAATGGTAAGCAATTCTGACTTACCAGTAAAAACGGTACGGTAACGGTATTTGGCAAATGGTAACGGTAACCATTACCATAACAGCCCTAATTTTGCTAACACCTTAAATTTTTTGAAAAATTTCGCCATAAACTTCTTTGTACGGGAAGGGTTTGAGAAATTTATTGTGCCGTATTAGGCACCTAATAAATCATATATATCGCATACAAATCAAATGTGAATTATCTATGCTCAAGGGAGATGTGTGAAAAATCATTCCCTGACCCGGTGACGGGAATTAATCACAATTCATGTATCATATCTAAAACAAGAGAGACGTGTGTTTTTTTATCACCTCTGGACCCGTGTAGGGTTTGTTATTAAATCCTGCAATTAACCATTGTAGGTTATTAAGTCCATAACCAGTCCCCAGTATAAGCTGTATTTCAGTCCTCACCATACAAGTATCTTGCTCATATGGTAAGCCAAACCTCGTCATATAAGCACCAAATGCTTATACGGAATATGATATGTTATGCCATGTTCAGTAGTATGTTATGCGGTGTAGTCCATAATTTATTTGTTATTATCCTATGGCGTATGTTTTAAATTTCACACAGAACAACCGTCACAGCATATCCCAATCACTCACATTAGTTATAATACAATAATAAAATTGTGCAACAAACTCATTAAGGTGCACCTGTTTGTCGGACACGCAAATTTATTTCTCTACTCAACGCTAAGCCATTAACTTGCTCAACATATATATTTATGTGTGTGTGCATATATATATATATATATATATGTATGTATATATGTATGTATATATCTAATTCTAACTAAACTTGCAATTCCGTTTAACTTAACTCAATTAAATTAAATAATTAGTGTTTTCGTAAATTCAATGTCCAAAATAGACGAAGGTTTCGTCTAATTTATTTAAATCAGACGTCACAAGTAATCAAATAGGAAATCAAATAATCACACTAATAATAAGTTGATTAAATAACTTTCTAAACATATAACTTTTATATACTCAAAGATATATATTTTCTAAGATCAGATTATATATACAATCACAAATACGTTATGTATAAATGTGCCACTCTCAACTTATTCTAGGGCATTAATAACCTCATCTCTAATGAGTTTCTCATTCTAGGATGTTACTGATCCCATCTCTAATGAGTATTTTAAATAGAATGTTACTAATTCTACCTCTGATGAGTTCTTTCGTTCGGTTCTAATGTGCCTTTTTCTAGAGTTCTTTCGTTCGGTTCTAATGTGCCTTTTTCTCGAGCTTTGTAAACCAAAGCTCTGATACCATCTATCATGACCCGTAATCCCCGCTCGACCTGAACTGAACTGGAACGTAAATTTTGTGAGAACATGACACATCGGAACGCAGAACAACAGAACTTTTCATTGCATTTACAACAATTTACATCAAAGTACGAATAAATATTAAACAATGGAAAAATAATATTTGAGAATAAAATACACAGCAACAGAAATAAAATGTATAAACACAATGCACAGCGGAAATACATCAACTACCGCAACTTAAAGAAATACACGGATACAAAGCATTCCGAATATAGCTCCAGTTGTAAATCAGGATCCTGTTAAATAGAAATCTGTAAAACCAAAACTACTAGCTGCCCATGTGGAAAATATGGGAATCCAGAGTTTAGGCGAAAATAATAAACTTCAAGTCAGTCATCGGACTGGTGTGAGAACTTAAAAACAGTTATTAAACTTTACTTTAAAATAAGGTAAATCACAAGACCACGTTGTATGTCACAGATCGGGTTCACTCTCATGAATACTCTGAAATAAAATAATTTATAAACAATGCAATGCTTTTTGAAAAATGAACCTATTATAAGACCCAGGTCCCATCACACAATGCAACATAAACCAGAGGATAGAGTTTTACCTTATAATATCCAAACATGCTTGGCACGCTTTAAAACAAATCAGTTTGATACACTATAAGTGCATAGTTTCAAAAAACCTTCAAATATAAACGTATCAATCATAGACGGCATAAGTACCATATATTATGTCGCCATGTAGGTTTACAATTAAAACCGTAAAATGTTGTATTGAAAATTGGATTTCCGTCATGAGTCAAGACAAGTGATGGTCGCCTTAACGATTCGGATCACCTCAAGCAAGATGACCCAGGACTCGGACTCTGGTGAGCCCTTGGATCCTACAAGGCCGGTCCTCACTTACTTTTGATGATTAGTTATTCCTGAACAATAAGTTTCCCGGTCGTATTAGACCTATCACTCGAGCTTTTTAGTCGGCTCTATAACCGAGACGCCTCGCAGTCTATCATCCACATAAGTTAAAATGTTTAGGCTCCATACCATGACACCACTTCTAGCTTGAAAAAGACGTACGCACTCCTTGCGTCGCTTATCCCGTTTCTGATAGGCTCGCGAATTAACGCTATACACAAAGCTATGCTAAATAAAGTCATGCTTTGATCATCAATCACAAGATTATGCTTTTCAATAGAAGCCTTAATCACATGCATCCTGGCATGCCACACTATCAATCCATACCATGTCATTGATTTCCACCAATGTATAACATCTAAGCTCGTACATATCAGAGAAGGGTGTTGAGAAAGAGAATAAATTCTTCACCACCAAACAGATATCTAGCAGAGATCAACAACATAGCACACACTACAATGTCAAACATACAATCCATTCATACGTCCGTTCTGAGTATGAACGAAACCGAATGCACCTTATTACTCGTCCCATAGGTCCAATACAGGATAGAGGTCCTCGCATACCTGAACAATCAACAAGTACGTCCGGACAACTACCACGATAACCCCTTTAAGGCTGCAACTCCATCCAGGGCATCAATAGTAATCCATTCGATATGAAGATTGTCGATCTTGTGTCGTCATCAATATCTTCGACTTTTAATCGTCATAACAATTATTCAGAATGGGTTAAACCCGGTCTTTTCGAATAACTCGCACGATTTATAATCAAATGACATATAAACACATCATACACCGCATTCCAATCCAGAATATCCTTTTATTCAAATATTCACATCTTTGGAGAAAAGTTCCCATTAATTTTATCAAAGATAAGTTCTTTTAAACTTATTCTTTAATCTTCCTTTGGATATCATTTTCAAAAGATTTTATTATATCTTTTCACAACTTAAACCAAATTAAGGTTTAAGAACTAGTCGGGATTATCGAGCCTTACCAAAGTAACCATTTATTTTATTAATCCAAATCCCAACCTATTCATCCCATGGAGCAAAACTGGTAGTACTCCATATCCAACACCCATCGTTATCGATAAATTTAATTATTGTTTCACGTTCAAATTTAATTAATGATTTAACTATCGCATGGAGCAAAACAGGTGGTACTCCAATCTCGAACATTTCTTGAATTTGACAAATTTAATTATCTCATTCTCATCTTAATCTACTTACAGATTCATTAAAACTATAGTCCGGTTTTAATCTCAAAAATCATTACTTAATGATTATTCAACCTTTGAAAATCAATCTTGTCTTTACTTGGAAAAAAGAACAAATGTCATGTAAAACACCATTCACGATAAACCCAAAAATCATCTTCCATTTTATATGGAATCTTCACAGAAATCTGAACCATTTATTATCGATATAAATTTCCGTATCAGATTAATACTATAAGTGGAATAGCGGAGAAAACTTTTTAAATTCCATAAATAGTAAACGTCTTCCTTCACATAAGCTCATTTCAATTATTACGAATCGAATTCCCAATTTAATTAAATAAACTGAAGAAAAAAAAACTTCACTAAGTTTTAATCAATGGGTTCATTTCATTCACAAATGGGTTCAAGAATAATATTAATGAAAATACCATTCACAACAAGCCCAAACATCTCATTCTCCATTTAATTACAATTTATATGTTGGAAACTTCTGGTTATGTTAAAAACCAGTCGCAAATCCAATTTATTATTTCTAAAAACCATTAGATTATTATTTTAGTTATTAACTAGTTCATTCGAATAAAAACACCTTTTATCGTTTCAAATGTGGAATATCTCATCCAAAATCTTTTCAAATCATTTATTACGATTTTACATAATTTATTCATATGTTTAATAATTTTATCAAGACCCTAACAATCGATTTCCAATATCAGCCACCGAGCTGCATCCATAGCGACCTTTTCTAAAACTGATTTGGAAATATTTTAAAATCTAACCGTTCAAAATTAAATCTCATATATTCATTGGAAAGATTTTTTCGATACGAATCCGAATTTACAAGAATCCGCAGGTTGGATCTCCCGTTGCGTCCATTTCAAGTTGATGGTTGAATTTCGCGAACGATAGCTGTTCGATACATTCTATTCAAACATTTAAATATATATAATATATTTTGTCGATTTCCATTCAAAACGAACTTTATAAAAAGTTTATAAATTCATTTAAAAACGATTCCAACTTCCATATCAATTTTTTTTAATTAAAATTGAACACCCCATTTTATTATGATCTCAACAAGATAATATTTTTAAAATGTAATATTTTGAGAATCAATCTTCTCGATATTCATTTTAAAAACGAATAAAATCGATATAAAAATTCGTTCGAGTCAAAATAGCGTTTATATACTTACCTCGGCTTCAAATTTTTATATTTTCGTGTCCATCCAAAATCGGATATCAAAAACCAACTTCTAATTCTCATTGAATATTACATTATAAAAATATTCTTGTTTATTCTGGATTGGAATAAAATCTCAACCAATATCCATATAAATTAATTCATATGAATTACATTCATCATATGCACCCAACAATAGTTGCAAACAACTATCTATCATCCAAATGATATCCATTGTGCATTTTATTTTCATGTGAGTTTCAATCAAATAATTGAGGCTTACATAAATCCGTCAATCAACTGATTAACCGTAATTTCACACAAGGGAGATGTGTGAGTCAAATATCATCCCAAGACCCGTATGGGGTTTTCAACCAACAATTATTTAATGAATCATCATTCTCTCATACAATGCACACACCATAGTTATAAATAAATACTCAACTATCCAGTGTCATTTAAGGCGCCACACGTGTCCATCTACGGAGTATGAAATGCGAGCGTCACATACTCATACAACGCTTCTAATGCAAATGATTTGTGAATAGTTCAAGTGTTGAACTAACAAAAATATGTATATATATATATATATATATATATATATATATATATATATATGCATGCAATTACATTTCTAGTTAGTTTCAATTTCTCACATTACTCTATAACATAACGACTTAACAAAATAATAGTTTAGTTTAGAGTTCACACCCAAGCTAAACCAATCGTCACGACACTTCTAATGTAGATTTTTTTCGTCGTGCGCTCGCCATTTGTCGTTCTCCGCACTCGAATTCACCATTCTGGCTCTATAGTTTGCATACGACCTCCAATCTTCACCAAACTTGGTCACTAGCACAAAAACGTCATCCTGGACAAATTTTGTCTAGTGGACTTTCTTCTAAAAACGCACCAATTCGCCAAAAATCAAGAATCTTTGCTCCAGGTCAGCGATCTTTAAACGCGTTTTCCGAGCAACTCCGAACTCCAAAATTCGATTTTGATATGTCAAACTTATAGAGAAAAACGAGATCTATAATTTTCGTTTAGAAGGCTTTGGGCTAGAAATGCATGGATAAAAAGTTATTTAGGAAAAAAGAGTGGCTTATTTGCAAAACGGGAATTTGTGAAAAAGAGAGATTTTGGAGGAGGTGGGGCCCACGGCCGGGAGGGGGGCCTTACTTTTCGGCCAAAGGTGGCGGAGGGCGGCTGGAGGGTGTGGCGGCGGTGGGAGGCTAGTGGTGGTGATTTGGGGCTTAGGGTTTTGCAAAAGAAGAGAGAAAGAGGAGGAGAGGAGGCGGCGACCAATGGTGGTGGTGGAGGGAGAGGCAGCGAATGTCATGGGAGAGGGAGAGTTCCCCATTTTTGAGGAAAAGAGAAAGGAGAAGAAGGAAGAAAGTGAAGAACAAATAGAAGGAAAGTGATTATATGTATGTTTCTCTCCGAATCGCACGACTGCAAACGATCTCCGTTTGCCACGAAATTCGGATACGAGATAATACATGTCAAGACGAATCCAACGAATCAACTTTCATTGAATTCCGAGTTCGTTTGACATTAAATTTCACAAAGATTCTCAAATAAGCTTCAAAAATACGATTTTAGCGTACTTTTTCTTCTTATACGCCCAAACGCTAATTCCAAAAATTATGAAATTTTGGATTCTACCATTATTTGACGATATAAATCCCAAAAAAAAAATGAAATCGAATTCTAAGACCGTCACAATAATGTTCCTTTGTAGACTGACTGTCAGTTTTGCCCTAAACGGGTTTGCCTCTCACGGCCACATACTAACTCCGTTTTGCGTGAAATTTGAATTCTAGTCATGACTTATTATTATGAATCCAACAAAATTGGTCTCGTCAAATTCTGAATTCGCCAGCAAAATTTCACTTTTTAAGGGCTATGCGATGATTTTAAAGATTGAATTTTCAAAATTTTCAAATACAAGGTTTATAAATCAATTTAATAATTTTACTGAGTTTGTTTTATGTCAAATAAAATATAAAAACTAATTTTAAAATTATTCTCAACTTTTATTTAGCAAAAATAACCAATTTATAATCTCATATTCAGTAAAATAGCTTAAATCAAATTCTTATATTTATTCTGAAAATACGGGTTGTTACATAGATGAGACTCTAGAAAGGAGGTGAGAGGAAATAGAGAAGAAGTAAAAAATCCCCTAATCGGCAACTGCCATTGATGATAATTATATTTGATCATAGTACATTATATATATATATATGTATGTGTGTGTGTGTATATGTGTGTACGTATGTGTGTGCGTGTGCGTGCGTGTGTGTATATATATATTCTCAAACAGTGCAGCACTCTTAAATGATATATCTTGTAATATATATATATATATTATATATATATATATATAGGTCAAGCCCGTATAGTTATTCCGGTATTGAATAGCTATACGGCCATACTACATGCTCACTGACCGATGTTGAGCAACCCAGCTAACCTCTGTGGGGCTTTCTCGTTTCCTTCTTTCTCAGCTTGGTTGCATTCTTTCGGGTTAACAGTTGGTATTCATATATTACCGCTGCTATGGGGCTGCCGATCATATGACAACTCGGTATTGGTAACGTCTACACAAGAACTGGTGGCGGTGTTGTTGCGCGTCCCTACATTTCTTTGGTGTCAGCTTGTCCCTGATGTCTTTCTGTCACGAACTTCTACAGGAGAGGAGATCTCCTCCTCTACCGTCGTTGTTCCCCATCCCTCCTTGCTTAGTAAGGAGGAGATAGCTATCATTAACGGTCGCCTATATCGCCTTACTAAGAATTCGTGTCTGTCGCGAACTGGTGGTTCGTGATCTGGCATTTCCCCTGTTGTCCGGTCTTCTTCTGCACGTAATAAACCGAGAGCGTCTCCTCGCTCTCCCTACACCATTCGCACACGCTCTATAGCGACGACCGAGCAGATCATTAGATCAAATCGACACATGCTTTATCTTGTTTGAGGTGTGTTGGGTGCTTCCTTTCATGGGAGATCCCTGCACGCAGCATCTGTTCGTTCTCTGCCTTCCTCGGTGGCGAACTTCCACTTCTGGAATGTTCGTGGTATTGATAACGATGTGTCGATGGCTAGACTGAAGCGCATCATTAGGAAACATCGTGTTTGTCTGGTTGCACTTCTTGAGCCTTTTATGGGTCTAAAAGAGGTCACTAGTGTCATTTTGACTCTTGGCTTTGGTGGAGCTTTAGCCAACATGTCAAGGAAGATTTAAATCCTCTGGCCCAAAGATGTTGTGGCTCAATCTATTTTTGATTCGTCTCAGCTTCTGTCGGTGGCTTGCTCGGTTCCTTTCTCCTCCTCCTTTCTCTTCTTGGCAGTTTACGTCAAATGTAATCGGACTAAGAGGTTGAACCTTTGGTCTGACATCCTCTCTCTTTCTAACTTGGGTTTTGCCGTTTCGGTCTTGGAAGGCGACTTCAATGTAGTTGTCTGCCAAACCGAGAAATGGGGAGGCATTGCCGTTAACCGTACGACGATCGCGGATTTTAATGATTTCATGGTTGGCTCGGGCCTTTCTGAAGTTCCTTCGTCGGATCAGCTTTCACTTGGTGTAACAACCAGGATGGGCCTAATCGGATTCTCTCTAGACTGGATAGAGTCTTCGGATCGGAAGGCTGGTTCAACCTTCCCTTCTCTTTCTCTGTTTCTCATCTACATCAGACCTTCTCCGATCATGCTTCTCAGCCGCACTCGCCATACTCAATCTGGTCCCTCATCTTTTAGGTTCTAGATTATGTGAAGGTCTCACCACCCATTCCATCAGGTTGTGGAAGACTCTTGGAACTCTCCTACAGTTGGCTCCCCTGCTGTTGCGTTTTCTCGTAAGCTTAAGCGTCTCAAGACTTGCCTCAAGTCTTGGAACGTGCAAATTTTCAAGAATATTTTTGATTGTGTCAAAGTGACCAAAGAGATTCTTATTCCAGTAGAATCATCATTCGATGAAGATCCTTCTTCTGCTAACAAGGAGGCATGGGTGCTAGCCCAATTAGCCTTTTCGTCGGAACTCCATATCGAGAATGGCTATCTACGTCAGAAGGCGAGGATCAAGTGGGTTGTCGACGGTGATACGAACTCCAAGTTCTTCCATTATTCTATTCGTAAGAAGAACAGACTTCTTATGATTCTTCAAATTCAGTGCTCTAATCTTTCTGTGGCTTACTCCTATGAAAGTCAAAAAGACCATCTTTTCCCACTTCCAAACCTTCCTTGGTTCTCCCTATGTGTTGGTTTTTGAACCGACCTTGCTAGCGTTCATTCCCAGGTCGGTTCTTCCTTCGGAGAGTGTTGACCTTGTCGTACCTCCTTCGGAAAAGATACAAGCTTGTATTTTTGCTCTTAGTAAGGATAGCACTAGTAGGCTTGACAGCTTCAATAGTGTCTTCTTCCGGAGTGTCTAACGATCATCCAGTCGGATTTCTGCCTAGCTATTCAGTTATTCTTCTCCGGTGTAGACCTGCCTCAGGGATGGACCTTCACCAACTTAGTCTTTATCCCTAAGTGCGAAAATCCTCGCACGTATGTGGATTTTCATCCTATCAGCTTGTGTAACTTCTCTAACAAAGTTATTTCTAAGGTTCTAGCCTCTAAGCTAGCTCAGTTTCTACAACGTATTATATCCTCTTCTCAAGCAGGGTTTATAAAAGGACGTTTGATTACGGATAATGTCCTTTTAGCCTAGGAGCAGGTGTCTCGGATTAATCGTAAGGTCAGGGGTTCTAATGTGGTCGTCAAGCTGGACATGACTAAAGCTTACGATCGCACGTTCTAGTTTTTCATCATTAAGGTCCTAAGGGCTTTCGGGTTTTTGGAACACCTTATTGATCTTATCTAGAGGCTCATTTCCAACTGTTGGTTTTTCATTCTCATCAACGGATCATCCAATGGGTATTTCAAGGTGAGAAGGGGACTTCGTCAGGGAGGTCCTCTTTCCCCTATTCTGTTTGTTATCACTACTGAGGCTTTCGTGCGTGGATTACACTCACTTACGATAGTAAATCAGATTCATTGGTTTGGCATCCCTTCGGACTGCCCTCTCATCTCTTCCTTATCCCTCGCCGACGACATTATCATTTTCTTGAATGGTAGTCGTTGCTCTGCCCGTCGTCTTGTCTGTCTCATTCAGCAGTACGAGAAGTGCTCAGTCCAACTCGTTAACTCTGCTAAAAGATGCTTCGTACCGGCGAGAGACTTATCTCAGGTTAGACCCTCTTGGATTGAAAATTTAACCGATTTCAAAGCTACCTCCCTTCCCTTACCGTACCTCGGTATTGTGCTTTACAAAGGTCGTAAGCTCAACGTCATTTTCAATCTCTTGACAGATAGAGTCAGGGGAAAGATCATCCGGTGGAATGCGACGCTTCTCTCTCTGGTAGAAGACTGGTTCTATTAAAGTTTTTGCTTGACACTATAAGATCACACGTCTTTGCTAATATGACATCTACCCCCTCTTTCTTTCGTTCTTATTGGTCGTTGGCTTCATCTTTTTTCTGGGGTAAAAAGAACAACGCTAATCACCCCCTCTTTCTTTCGTTCTTATTGGTTGCTGGCTTCATCTTTTTTCTGGGGGTAAAAAGAACAACGATAATCGTCACCATTGGATTTATTGGGACATCATTTGTCGTCCCAAATGTGAAGGAGGTTTAGGCCTCAGAAATTCAAAGGAAACCTATACTGCCTTTTCTTGCAAGTTGTCGGCCCGATTTGACGCGAACGACTCCTTATGGACGACGTTCCTTCATGCCAAGTACCGCAGACTCATGGCCGCGAATTTCACCTGTGTTTCGTCCAACGCTAGTGAGACATGGAAATAGATGCAATCCATAAAGACCTTTTCGGATTCACATGGAGGTGGATCCGATTGAGATGGCAGTCCTTTCTCGATTAGGGCGACATGGAGTTCCGCGAGGATGTCGACCCCAGGTCCCCCACTCTTTTCCTTCATCTGGAATGTTTGTATTCCTCCGAATGTTTCTCTATTTATGTGGCGGACCCTGCATAGTGGGCTACCAATAGACGAGAACCTCCAAAGAATTGGCATCCTTCTAATGTCCCGTCGCAGGTGTTGTGGGTTTGGTGACACGGAATCCATAGCTCACTTCTTCTTCCTTGGCTTTTCTGCCAAAGTTGTTTGAAATTATTTCGGGAACTTGGTTGGTTTTAGAGGTAATGCGTCTTCTCTTGCTGATCTACTGCTGGGTCAGAATCTCAGGTAAATATGTTTGTTCAATCCTTTTTATGTTAATTCCTTGTTTCATCTGTTGGCATATTTGGTGCTTGCGGTATAAGGCAATTTTTGATAAATTGCCTATGGACCCTACTTTATCATTCAAAGGGTAAGGAACGATGTGTTCCTTGCTTTTCGTGGCAAACCGTTTATAGGTTCTATTGGTTTCCACTCCCGGAGGTTGGCTAGTACCTCTGATATTACATCGGTACTAACTACCCCTTAGCGGGGATTGGTTGATCTCCTACTTTTAGGTTAGTGGGCTCCATCCTTCTATCCTCGCCTCACACCTCCCAATCCCCCTTTTAGTTCTTATGTTGTTTGCTGGCACTATAGTGTCCGGTTTTACAAGTTCTTATAAGATTGATGGACTATGGATCTATTGGTTCCTGGAGTAGTTGTTTTGGATGTGGAGCTTTCAGATGGAGAGGGTTGTGCTCATCTTCTGACTCTATGGGGTTGTTTAACCTTTTCCAGATTCCTCGCCATTGTCTTTTGGGTTGTGTCGCCCGGGCGATTTCCTTTTCTTCGCAGTCGGGTTTCCTCTTGGCTGAGGTGTTCGCTTTGTTGGTGAAGCATGGTAAACATAAGAAAGAGACCTCAACTGATGATATTCCAAGCGATTTGATCTGTAAAATTATCTCATATCTGCCGATACTAGAAGCAAGAAGAGCAAGTATACTATCAAGAAATTGGAGAAACCAATAGACGAAAATACCAGAAATAATATTCAATGATTCTGCTATCCCTGAGCCTATGCGTGCTAATATTATTAGCATTGTCAATAGAGTCTTGTCTCAACATTCGAGGTCTATTGACAGGTTTGAATATCACAATTTACTGGTGTAGGACCCAACCTTAATGAGTGGTTTCTCCAATTGTGCCGAAAAAATGTTAAGGTTTTGAAATGCTCCTTTCAAGATGAAGAAACATGGCTGAATAATGGGTCATGCATCTTGCCTTCTATCTTCTTTTCTTGTATCCAGTTAGTGCACGCATAACTTCATTTCTTCCAAATGAAGGTTTCGGTTTTTGTAATTGCTTCGATAGTCTTCTCTGTCGACACCTCGAAGAAGTTACCATCGGTGGAGATGAATTACAACATCTGATATTCCGGTGTCCACTTTTACAAAAGTTGGTACTCAAGAATTTGGTTGGATGTACACTTTTGAAGTTTAATTCGTCCTGTCTCGGTGAACTGGAAATCTATGGTTGATGTACATTTGGAGAACACTCCACATTGGCTATTTTTTCCATCGCCAAGTTAGTTTTATCGAACTTTTACAATGATGAAATGGATGCATGCAAGTTAGCAAAATCTTTAGCTGGTACGCTGGAACTAGATAACTTGAAACTTAGCACTAGTATTCGAGTATTGTTGAGTTTCTGATGTTTGGAGGCGAACTTAGGGGACTCACAGTTTTTCTTCAGTTAAAGCGACTGCACATCGAGGATATCAATTTATAAAACAAGTTTGACGTGGAAGTTCTTCTCTCATGTTTGCAGAGCTGTCCGTCTCTCGAAGAACTTCTCATAGATACTGATTCATTCCCATCTGACGTAGGTGTTGATCACCAGAGCTTGTTTTATGGAGACGGGTGGGATTATCTAAAATTAAATAACCTTAAGTATTTTATTTTATTTTACTGTGATTGCATATGGGCCTTTGATTTGGTGCTTACAAGACGGATATTTGAAATTGCACCCATGCTGCAAAGATTTGAACTTAGAATTGATCTAACGGTGGCTTTTAAGTCATGACATTTATGAACAAATAGATAAGCTACCGAGGGCTGATGCCTTGACTGAGATCAGGTATGGTGTCATTCCCTAGTTATGCATATCAAATGATACTATTAAAGCTTGTTTCAACGTATTTTTATTTTTGCGAGTTTAGATGCACTTTGTGCAGTATTAATGTATTATGTAACACTACCGTATTCCACAAAGAGCATCTAAATATGCAAAAATAAAAATAAGTTGAAAAAAACTATAAAAGTAACATTTGATATGCATAACTAGGGAATGACACTATACCTGATCTCAATCAAGGCATCAAGCCTTGGTAGCTTATCTATTTGTCAATAAATGCCATGACTTAAAAGCCACCGTTAGATCGATTTCGAGTTCAAATCTTTGCAGCATGGGTGCAATTTCAAATATCCGTCTTGTAAGCACCAAATCAAAAGCCCATGTGCAATCACAGTAGAAAAAATACTTTAAGGTTATTGAATTTTAGATAATCCCATCAGCCTCCATAAAACAAGCTCTGGTGATCACACCTACGTCAGATAGGAATGAATCAACATCTATGAGAAGTTCTTCGAGAGACGGACAACTATGCAAAAAGGAGAGAAGAACTTCCACGTCAAACTCATTTTGTAAATTGATATCCTCAATGTGCAGTCGCTTTACCGAAGAAAAACGGGAAGTCCCCTAATTTCGCGTCCAAATATCAGAAACTCGATAATACCTGAAAACTAGTGCCAAGTTTCAGGTTTTCTAGTTCAAGTGTGTCAGCTAAAGATTTTGCTAAATTGCATGCATCCATCTCATCATGTAAAAGGTCGATAAATCTGACTTGGTAATGGAAAAAAAAAGCCAAATGTGGAGTGTTATAAAAATGTACATCACATCGACCGTAAATTTCCAATTCACCGAGACAGGGCGAACTAAACTTCAAAAGTGTACATCCAACCAAATTCCTACGCACCAACTTTTGTAAAAACGAACACCGGAATATCAGATTTTGTAATTCATTTCTACTGATGATAACATCTTCGAGCTGTAGACAGAGAAGACTATCGAAGCTATTACAAAGAACCGGAACCTTCATTTGGAAGAAATGAAGTTCTACGTGCACTAACTGGATACAAGAAAAGAAGATAAAAGGCAAGATGCATGGCCCATTATTCAGCCAAGTGTCTTCACCTTGAAAGGAGCATTTCAAAACCTTAACATTTTTTCGGCACAATTGGAGAAGCCACTCATTAAGGTTGGGTCTAATCACCGGTAAATTGTGATATTCGAATCTGTCAATAGGCCCTGAATGTTGAGACAAGACTCTATTGACAATGCTGATAATATTAGCACGCATAGGCTCGGAGATAGTAGAATCATTGAATATCATTTCTGGTATTTTCATCCATTAGTTTCTCCAATTTCTTGATAGTATACTTGCTCTTCCTGCTTCTAGTACTGGCAGATATGAGACAATTTTACAGATCAAATCGCTTGGAATATCATCAATTGAGGTCTCTTTTTTATGTTTAACATGCTTCACCAACAAAGCGAACACCTCAGCCAAGAGGAAACCCGACTGCTAAGACAAGGAAATCGCCCGAGCGACACAGCCCAAAAGACAATGGCGAGGAATTTGGAAAAGGTTGAACAACCCACAGATTCAGAAGATGAGCGCAACCCTCTCCATCTGAAAGCTCTACATCTAAAACAACTACTCCAGGATCAACATATGCATAGTCCAACAATCCTATAAGAACCTGTAAAATCGAACCCTGCGGTACCAGCAAACAACATAAGAACTAAAAGGGGGTGGGGAAGTGTGAGGAAAGGATATAAGGACGGAGCCCGCTAACCTAAAAGTAGGAGATTAACCAATCCCCGCCCAGGGGTAGTTAGCACCAATGTAATATCAAATGTACTAGCCAACCTCCGGGAGCGGGAACCAACAGAACCTATAAACTGTTTGCCACGAAAAGCAAGGAACACATCGTTCCTTACCCTTCGAATGATAAAGTAGGGTTCATAGACAATTCATCAAAAATTGTCTTATGCTGCGAGCACCAGATATGCCAGCAGATGAGACAAGGAATTAACCTAAAAATGATCGAACGAACAGATTTACTTGAAATTCCGACCCACCAGTATCTCAGCAGATCAGCAAGAGAAGACGCATTACCTCAAAAACCAACCAAGTTTCTGAAATAATTCCAAACAGCTTTGGCAGAAAAGCCAAAGAAAAAGTGAGCTATGGATTCTGTGTCACCAAACCCACAGCACCTGCAACGGGACACTAGAAGGATGCCAATTCTCTGGAGGTTCTTGTCTATCGGTAGCCCACTATGCAGGGTCCGCCACATAAATAGAGAAACATTCGGGGGAATACGAACATTCCAGATGAAGGAAAAGAGAGGGAGATGTGGGGTCGGCGTCCTCACGGAACTCTACGCCGCCCTAATCGAGAAAGGACCACTGTCTCAATCGAATCCACCTCCATGTGAATCTGAAAAGGACTTTACGGATTGCATCTGTTTCCACATCTCATTAGCGTAGGACGAGACACTAGAGAAACTGGCGTGAAGGAAAGTCGCCCATAAGGAGTCGTTCGCGTCAGATCGAGACCACAACTTGCAAGCAAAGACAGTACAGGTATTCTTTGGATTTCTGAACATAAGTTAGAAAAAGAATGTGCTAGTTTTTGTGCCTGGAGCGTGGATTAAGTCAGATGTTACCGGCCGTTCTACACATGAAGATAATGGACAATTATGGCTAATATTTTTGCATATGAGATGTGGAAGACGTGGAGCAGCGGAGAAGTGCAAGTTCATGCACTCGTTAGCGGGATTTGGTCACAACAGATCTCATCATGGATCTAACCGTATATTATCTCCTCTTTACTTTTGTTTGTTTCAATTTATGAACTTAATGTTGTATTTTCAGTTTTCTTTTGTTTGCTTGAAGACTCTACAGGTTGGTAACCTGTTTATGTACTTATTTCAAAAGTTAATAAAAGTGTACCAAGTTTCAAGAAAAATATAGAGAATTTTATATTAAAATATTTGATTTTATTCAAAATAATTTAAAAATGATTTTTAATATACTAGACTTCATAGACCCAAAAAAGATCCAATAGAATTAAAAATCATGAAATTCACTCATAATTTCCGCTACAAACTGACCTAGTTCCAATACTTATGATAGCTTGAACTCTTAATGTGACGATATTGGGAATATCTTAAACATTAGATGGCTTTCGATATTGATGGAAATGTATTATTTGCGGAATTGCAAATCATAAAAAATATTTAAGCAACAACGGCAAAAAGATCAGCTGATATATTGAATTATATCAATATGACTGCTTGCATGTTAATGCATGGAATGCTCATTGACTATTCCCATAACCATATCCATCTAAAAAGTGCTTCGGAAATAAAAGAAGAATAAACACATTTTTTTTATTTTTTTTCCCATTTATATGCAATCACAACGATCATTTTGTATGAATGGAATATTCATGCTTTCTTTTTTCACTATTCATTGTCATTTTTTACGTGCACGTGGCCTTTTCCCCCTTCCTTTTTTCCGAGGTGTCCTATACCTCCTAAATTTCTTTATTTGATTCAAAAGACGTGATTCAGCTAGCACCAAGTTACTTTCAGATTCAAGATTTACATTAACCTAAAGCGTACTGAACCACCATAACTTCTCCCAAATTCTAGCTTGCACACTTGCTTGTATCTATTTGTGTTACAGAGCTTATCCACTTTAGTCCAACATGCTAGACAAATACATTAACTCAAAATTGAATAAATTATAACAAAAATTTGCAAATAGACGTTCCACCCACAGTTTATTACCCCTGACTGGGCTGCACACTGCACTAATTAGTTTGAAGGAAACAGATTGGTGGTTCTGTTGGGGGTTACCTGCAAATTGACAGCTATAAATTTCTTGGACACCCTCCTCTCGGTGATGCACACTGCATTAAGTCAAAAAAGCCAAGCCCAAATCATGGCCCGTCATCAATATTTTGCTTGCATTCTACATTACTGTAATGATAAACCTGTACCCAAAAAGATGAAATTATTACTCAGCAATGCATATTGATAACGTCAGTCTGCCATAGTAGTGTTTGGTTTATTCTGTATTTTGAGTTTTCAACGTTAATTTCGAAAGATGTGAAAATATAAAGGGTAACGGAGGCGATGGACTTACGACGAAGGGGACGGGGGGATGGTGAATGGATGAATTTGTCGTCGTTCTTCCATCGTTTCTTAAATACGGAAAACTATAAAAAAATTGTTTTTTGTTTTGTGTGTTAATTTCGTTTTGTAAAATGATCGTTTTTCATTATACATGTGCATCCTTCGTACTTTTGTATGTACGAAAACTACAAACTAGAAAGCGAACACACCCTATTTTGAGTTCTAAAGGTCGATTCAGTATTAATGAAATCTTTAAAAACAAATATGACAGCCTCAATGTATATTACCCATTGTTTTATAAAACCCGCCTCGATGCTCGCTTCGAGAAAATAAGAGATAAAACGCCTTGAGGCTTATTCGAACAGGCTTTTTACCTCTAAAGCTATGCCTCAACAAATTGAGGCATACAAAATGCATAAAGCGTATGCCTCAAACAGCTAAGGAATGTGACTTAAAACCCTTTTAATCTTTAGTCGTAGATATTGACACAAAAAAATGTCATTAAACTTTAATTATTTAATGGAAATAAAAAAGACAAAATTTAAGAAAATAATAATTAACATTTTTAACTTTTCAATTTCAATATCGACATAATCAAGTAAGATCGTTTATGAAATAATGATCATGAGTAATGCAATGATTTTCTCATTGTTATTTAAAGAATGTTTTTCAATACTCTGTTAAGTCTCGAAATAAATTTTGCAAATTGATTTGAATTGATAGAACGTATCAAAATTGGAGTCTGATATAATCTCCTAATAGTTTTAAAAAACCAAAATTTAAATCATATGAGTTTCGATTATTTATTTTTAATCTATAATAAATATATATATTTGGTAAAAGTCGAATCTTAAATTATTTGTTGTTCATATTTTGCATTGGTTTAATTTAAAGTGCCGGAATTTTTTAATTTGTTTTGCGTTTTGTTTTTACCCGAAAAACTTACGCTTCAACGCTTCGAGGCTTACATCTCGCCTCGAAGACCTGAAAAGGCCTCATGTACGTCTTTCGCGTTTTAGAACTTTGATATTACCACATAGCTTTGAAATTCAAAATACAACTTAATATATCTTGATATATTACCACATTAACTAAAATAAAAAAAAAAAAAAAATATTACATGGTCAATCACTTCTATCCTTTGATCGAAACTGTTCATACATTATTTAAAATGCAATTTCTCTGACTACTTAAACTGAGTCAAACGTTTATAGGAATGGCAATTTGAACACAAAATTAGACCTAATCGATGACACAACATTCGAACCGTTGGATTTTTTGTCTTTATACCAAGTGTGGAATTCAAGGGCAATCCATTGTAACCGTTTATCGTGTCCAAATAGACTTTTCCATCGTTTATATCTCAGTTAAATTAAAAATTAAACTGCTTCTACCCTGATTAAAAAATCAAATTTATTTGTACTAAAGCGGAGCCGACCTGGTTTATACCTATAACCGCTCATGCCTTGCATAATACGCTAAAATTTCATCATTTAAAATATTGTGTTTTCGTTAAATTTTTATCCAAATATTGTGAATTTGTAGATGCTAGTACAACCGCATAATTATATTACTTGGTTTAAACAGAAATTAGTCTGGTTATCCTAAGTTAAAAGTCAAATAATAATGTGTTTGAAAAAAAATTAAAACTGGAGAAATATAAGAAGAAATTAGTGGAGAGAACTAAGTAAATTTAGGTGGAGAGGCTTAAGTTAAGTAGACATGTTACAAACATGATTCTTATTTTTTTGGCTTCACACAAATTGGTATAGCAAACCTACAGCAGACAAACCTTCCCAACTGACCTTAAACAACAACCACCACCTCCTACATCAAATAAGTACTTATGATCTTACAGGGTGGTTTAGAAAATGATAGTGCAAGCAGTGATGGAAGGCTATATGCATATAATTCTTGCTAGCTTTATTTTCTGATATTTTGATCTCAAGGATTGGGCATGTTCTTGCTTTTAGTTTGGCAACACTGTCAATTGTTGGATTTACGTAATAGTGGAATTCAATTTGTAAATCTTGTAGGATGATGGCAATGATCTGATTGTTAAAGATCAAATTAAAATGAATGAATATGTGCAAACATATATTTAGTAAACAAAGACGTGAACCAACTACAGAAGAACTGAAAAAGAGAGTTTGTGGACAAAAATAGTTTTAGACATTGAAATGACCGAAAAAGAGAGATGAAGACAACTCAGCAGATTTAAAAGGCATAATGTTACCGTCCACAAAACATTGATAGTGAAAAGGAGACATATCAGATTTTGGCTCTGTTGATCAGGCTTCGGACTCCCATTGTTTCACATGTGATCCACATCTACAAATTATATCAGTAGTACAACCATGTAATGATGAAAATCGTCAGTTGCATTAAATAATTTTAAAAAAAAATTGTCTTGTTTTTTAATGACTTTAGTTAACATCAAATAATGATGTGCTAGAAAGTTCAAAATTGAAGAGATTTTAGGAGACATTAATAAAGAGAATTAAGAAAATTAGATTGAAGATATTTAAGAAGACATAATATTGACACGTTCCTTAATTTTTTTGGCTTTAGCAAATCTACAGTAGACAAATCTTTCCAACGGTCGGTTTGATAAACAGAAGAAAAAAAACAAATATGTTTTTTGGGAACTTTATCCACCATAAATCCAAGTTTTGCCCAATAAACATCCAAAATTTCAAATTATGCTCGGCAAGTATTTCGAGGACCGAGGAAGTCAAATCCAAACCTCCACATCCACTCTCTATGTCTTCCCATCCTAATTAGTGGTCTAGGACACAATAACATAAAACACAATGGTTGAGTTTTAGATTAGAACAAAATGGTATGGCATCTAATATCCAATATAACTCATGACTATTAAACTGAATGAATTTCCCCTTATTTTATCTTTTTTTTTTTTTTTTTTTTTTTTTTTTTTTTTTGGTCAAACCTCTTGTAAGCTCTTAAAATAAAATTGCTCCAAATTAGATATACCATTATAAATTCATGTCTCCTTTGCTCATAGCAATTTCTCCTACCTCCTAATGTTTTTAATATAATGAAACATATTTTGGTCATGCGATCAAAGTACATTACCCTTGATATGTACAAGGGGGGTGTGACTAGTGTCAGGGCATGCGATGGTGAAATCGATGACTTTTCCATTAACAAAGGGTTACATCAAAGTTCGGCTTTGAGCCCCTATATTTTTGCTTTAGTGATGGATGAAATCACAAAAGGTATACAAGGGAGATTCCGTGGTGTATTCTCTTTGCTGATGATGTTGTGCTAATTGATGAAAGTAGAATAGGGGTTAATAGACAACTGGGGTTGTGGAGGGAGACCTTGGAATCGAAGGGTTTCAAGATTAGCAGAACTAAAACGGAGTATATGAAGTGTGAGTTCAGCGGTGTCAGATCAGATGACGGAGATGTCACTCTGGCCGATCAAGTAGTACCCAAGAAAGAATCTTTTCGATATCTAGGATCTATGCTGCAGTTTGATCGAGAGATTGATAGAGATGTTAGTTTTAGAGTTCAAGCAGGATGGATGAAATGACGACTTGCATCTGACATTCTCTGTGATAGGAAGATCACTCAGAAGCTTAAAAGAAAGTTCTATAGAACAACAATCAGGTCGGCGATGCTATATGGTGCAGAATGTTGGCCTACTAAAAGGCAACACGTCCAAAAGATAAGTGTAGCAAAGATGTGTATGCTGGGTTAGAGCTGTGGGCATACCAGACGAGATCGAATTAGAAATGATGATATTCGGGACAAACTTGGAGTTGCACATGTTGAAGAGAAGTTAGTTCAACACCGCTTGAGATGATTCAGACATCTCCAACGAAGACCGCACGATGCACCAGTGTGCGTTGGAATTGTAGGCCGCGCCGAAGGCTAAAGAGAGGTAGAGGCCGACCTAAAATGACATGGAAGGAGATAGTAAAAAGAAACTTAAGGGAATGGAATATTTCATATTGGATGTTTGCTTCTGCTCGGTTATAGACACACACACACATACATACTTCCGGTACGAACGAGGATTGATTTCAGTTTTTTTTATCAGGTGCTCATTGCTAGGCCCAGATCAAGTGCAGGATGCACAACAAACAAAAAATAAGCAAGATACTAATTGGAAATTTTCACGAAATGGAAGAAGCTAAGAAACAAACTTGAAGCAAGTTGGGATGTGGCAAAAAACCGTTGTCAGCAGCGGCAAATGGCGGGATAATCAAGTTAAGATATTTCACAGTTTTTCCGTGAACATTAAAATACCAATTTACTTCTTTTTTTTTTTGTTACTTCCGAGACATCAGTAATATGGTAATGATGGAAAATGCACCATACTGGATATGGATTACTTAGAGATATTTAAAAATTATGGTCATTAGTAGATATCCTAATCTCCCATCATACTGATATGCCCATTCCTGAGATTTAGAATGATGTTGCCCACTAGCTTGCAAACAGCCAGATCAAATCCCACTTTTGGAAGCATTTGCGGGGAGAAGCCCCTACCTTCCAACTAGAATGATCTTCTGGTTTACCAACCTTCCAACCCGTCACAACCCACGAAGATATTTAAGGTAAAGCTGATTAACACCTTTGATTTCGATGAGCTAGCGTTGCTGCTTGCTCTGCCGGAAGATGCTCACAAAATTTGTATATGATAACATTCACAAATGGTGGAAATGATGAAAAGCATAATGTGCTTAAAATTGTTAAGTTCTTTTATAAGTAATGACATTCCTCAGAAAGGCGGTCACATGGCTAATGATAGGAAATATATGTTGCATGAATCTGAGTCATTGCAACTTTACAGAGATTACGACTGTTTTCAAAGTCATACAAAAGTTTAAGGGTGATGATATAGCACACGAGTAGAAAAAACCAAACAAAATTAGGGTATTGCAAGTGCGACCTCAGTTAGTTTGTACTGGGCTTTGCACATCATCCATGCAGTTTTTTTTCATTTTTGTTAGTTTATACTGGAATTTGGATTTAGTAGTTGTTCTCCCATGTAAGTATCATTAACTACAATTGTTAACTGTTAAATACTACGTATCAATTATTCTTTTATTTCAAAAATCATTTAACTAATTATGCTAATAATATACACAAAAATTGTGTTCACTTTACATCCAACTAAAAATATAACAAAGTACCAACAACTTGTCAAAAACGCCGCATGTGCAACTTCTAAAGTTTTAAATCTCTAACTTCCCAAGTGTCCATAAATGCATCTGACATTAACATTTAATGACCGAGTAAATTTATCACGTTTTCAAGAAGAAATTTTCTAATACGTATGCCTACATAGATGCATACAAGAACATAATATTAAAAACGGCTAGGGTTCGATAGATAGGTGTTTGTCACAAAGAAGGGTCTGTTCATAACAAAATATGTTTTCATAAAGATTTCAAATATTTATTTCTATCTTGGTATTGAAAAGATGATTAAATATAAGAAGATAAGTTATCAAAGGTACACTTAAATGGTTTCTTTAGGTTCATTAATATTTATATAAATGTTGATATTCTAAAAACAAATGGTCGTTTATAAAAAATTTGGCATTTTTTATTTTTATTTTTATTTAAAATAAACAATTTATTTTCAACATACTTTTTAAACCTGAACTTCATGATGACTGTTTTTTGGGTTAAAAAGGTGATTTACAACTTCATGTGATTATTTGAATGTAAACTTTTGCTAGCAACGCATTTTAGGAAACATTAATTTGCACTAAATAGTGCAAGGTTCCACGCTTAAGTAATGTATAGGGCATTCGAAATCTAACCTAAACAAAGAATGATAATACTTGAACTCACATGTTGTGTAACGTGGTTAGAGATTAAAGGAGAGCATATTTCCAGGTGGAAATAAACATACCCAACTAGCAGTGGAAAGTAAATGAATCTGAAAAAAATTAAGAGGAAAAAAAAAACTACAACAGGAATACATCAATACCATTTACTATGGATCAGGTGTGACTCTCCGACCGAATATAGCAGCCTCAGCATCAGCTCTTTTCTGAGCAGCTCTCATTTCCTTCCGTCTGGCAGTTTTTTCTTCTGTATCTGCTCTCACTTTTTCCATCACCTTATTAAAACCAGGAATTGTCCTCTCTAACTTGTCGTATACTCTATAACTCAAGTTGTGGAAAATTCTATACATCCTCTGCATAAAAAATAAAAACATTGTTTCATCGTTCAAGTAATTACTTTCTTCATGATGAATATAATAGGTAGAAGTCATCAGACCCATGATTAATCTCAGGGTAATTCGGCTGCGAAATATAAAAGTCGGTTTTGATACACTAATAAGGATATAAATAAAATTAAGGCCAAGTCGCATACTATATAACCATTATACACATGTTTGGTGTTAATCTTCACATGTTTCGAATATTTAAAGCACAATGCTATCAAGGAGAATATAATAAAAGTAAACATAAAAACTTAGTATACTAGTTTCCAACAAGAGTAATTATTAAAGAGCAGAGGGTGATAAAGATGATATCTTATATATTTCAAAAAGCTAGCAAGTTGCTGTAATGAAATATATCTGGATGGATAGAAGAACTTTACCTTAACCTCCCTATTCCAATCTCTGATATATGGAGGGCCAGTCGTGTAAGAGCCTAATGGCTCTCTATACCATTCGCCATTATATGTTATTTGATCCATGGCTTGTTCTACACTGAGAACCTCCCATGGCCTCAGACCTGGAATTATTTTTGCAAGTCGGTACCTGTAATATGCAAACGAATGTTATTATGTCTTAGAAAGATTTGAATATTATTTATGTGCTAGCAACCTCTACTGAACACTGATGTTACCTACTAGAAATATGCCTTCATAGGATATCAGTGCTAGGCACAGTATATACCTTTAAACATCTACAAAACATGCTACCAATTAAACAATATGATAAAACAGGAGTGTGTGCGCACATGCGTGCATGTGACACATTAACGATTTGAAGATGGGTAACTCGTTAAATTTTGCAAGGACATGAGAAAAATTGATCCATATGTAAGAAATCAACAAGGTTTAGATTTTCAACAGTTTGAAGAGGGGAAATATTAATATGCAAAAGAAACTACCTTAGCTCTTTGGAGATATATTTATTTGGCATGTGATCTTGTTCCATCATTGTAGTGAGTTCAGAACCGCTAGCCCACAGAAATAGAGCGTGGCTAGGTGTTCTTACACCCGGCCAGATACCTCCATTTGCAGCAAGCACCGCCATGTCACGTTTTTTGCTCTCAATAGCTTCTTCTTGTAATTGCTGGTATGTTTTCTTCTCAAGCCCTTTTAATGGAGTCCATGGCGCTATGCCTTTCTGCAGTTTGTGAAGGCCTGCTGTAGCAGCTGCACCGAGTCTGACTGCAAAATTAAATTAGCTATGTTAAATTATAGTATTGAAATTGATAGAACCGTTTCCGTTATAGAACAAAGACGATTCTGCCACAATAAGAAGTGCACAATATTTTTTTGTATAGAATAGGTGATGTTTATTAATTATAGGTTAAAACATTTTCATTTGCAGAGATTTCAAAATTCTTGCGAACCTACATTGTACAGGGGCTTTAGGGCATATGCCTAAGTGGGGTTTACGGATACAAGATGATGGGTGATTTAATAATAAGCAACTGGTAACAAGGAGATATTTTCGATAGCTAAGCTGTTACAGTCCTTAAATATCATAATAAACAATCTACCACTAAGGGTGCTCTTAAACTGCAATGTAATAGCTCAGAGAGGGCACGCACCATATGGTCTATATTTTAATTTTATAAAACTGGAAACATAATCTTTCATGCTTTACACGCGGACTAAGAAAAGAATACAAATCAATCAACCTTCCCAAGTAGCAATTGCTTTCTGAAGACCGTAAACCATTCCAATAGGTGCCCATTCATCCATGTCTTCACCCCAAATGAAAGTGTTAGTATCAATTATTCCACCAGCCCAAGCAGTTTTTAGTGTTATTAGCTCAAGAGGCCCTCTTGTTTGACCTAATCTATCCTTGTAATACCAGCCGCCACTTCTCATGGTAACTGCGAAATAACAGCTGCTGGTTAAAAAAGAACGAAGGGGAAGAAAAGGTTAACCATAATGAAAGCACAATTATTAATGCATATTGCTACAACGTAATGTAATACACAATTGTCATGATAACTCTGTAACAACCTGAATTTTAGGGATGCTAAATTGGGAATCGTGTAATAAATTGGGAATAATAATATTAATATTTTTGGAAAAATACAGATTATTAAATAAATGAAGATAAAATGTTAATTTGGAAGAGAAGAAAAAATAATTGATGACCAATGAATCATTTATGCATAGTTGATGCAATGAATTGCGTCTTTTAGTTTGAAAATGGAATTTGTCCTAGTGGATGAACTAATTTTGGGGAAAAATACATATATGTTCATTAAAAAAAATTGTAATAGTTGTGAACAAGTTCTTTACATGGAAAAAATGGGGACAAGTTCCAATGCAACAAAAAAGTGTAACGTTAATGGAAAAAAAGAAAGAATTGATGTTTGATTTCATAAAGTGTATTTATCTTTGTATGAGAATTTAAATAATATAAAATAATGTTTTTATGTTAAGTTTCAAGTTAAGGGAAAATAGATATAGATTTCATTAAATGTAGGTGTAAAGTAAGGTAAAAAGAAAAAATAATGTTAATTTTTCATAAAAGGAAAAAAAACAATTTTTTTTATAGATGCATATGGAGAAATCTAGAAACAAACTTGAAAAAAAATGTAAACAAAATGTCTTATACAATGAAATGACAAATAATCATTATGTGCACTTAAGAGGAAATAAAAAAATAAAGAGAAAATGGGATTTTTTGTTAAGAAACATCTAAAGAGGGGTGTAAGGATAAAAATCCTTCTTGCTCTCATTTCATTTCTGTAACAACCCTGATTTTTGGGGCCAATTTAAAATTTTATTTTAAGTGATTTTAATGAGTTTTCAATATTTAAAATAATTTATTTGAATAAAAATGATTGAAAGTTGATTTAAATCGAAGTTAGAATGAATAATTTAATTTTAATTATAAAAAGAGTTAGAAATAGCGCGGTAGTTTGAAAAGTCAAACTTAAACTTTGACTGGTCGTACGAGATGCAAAATTTAACGGATTTTAGTGAAACCAAAAATATTAGAATCTTTTTAAAAATATCTTTCTAACGAATCCGAAAAATCGAAATTTCATAGCGGGAATCAAAAGTTATGCCCAAATTAAAATTTAGAAAGGTCGCTATGAAATATATAAAGGTCAAAATGCTACTTTTTGCATATGAGGGAATTTGGACTCAAAACCACTTCCATTGAGTTCAGAATGATGTTTCTGCATTGAAAAAGTATAAACACTTATATATATCGAGTTTCGAAAATTATTTATTTAAAAATGTATTTTCAATATTAAATATATTGGCTTTGAAAATAGCCATTTTTCAAACAGTCTCAGAATTCGACGAAAATAATTTTGTTGGACTCGTATCGTCATAAGAAAGCTAAAAATATTTTTTTTTTAGAATTTTCTGACGTCATATGTGGCCCCGGCATATTTTAATGTACGGTCAATATTTAATTAATTAATTTTTAATGCAATTTTAAATAAAAATCGTACAGATTTCGGAATTGGGCCACGGGACCTATCTCATTGCGTTCAGAAGGTGTCAAAACCTTAAAAACGACAGTAAGCAAGCCCAATTCGGAGACAGCCCGCATTTTTACCTTTATAACACATTTTTAATAATAAAATAATCCGAAAATTAAAACCCTAACCCTAATTTCAGCCGCCACCTATGGCTTTCAATGGGCAGAGTTTCTCCAATTTCAAACGCTCATAACTTTTGATCCGCTCAGTGAAATTCAACATATTATATACCGAATCGAAGAGATTTTCAAGACCTTTCAATCCATACGGTTAAGATCGGGTTTCAGTGCACGGATTTCGCGAATTCTCAGCCTAAAGTGGTTGCGTTTATGGGTGGTTTGCGGACCAGAGGGGGGTTGCGAGTTGCACCCTAATGGAGGCGCGGGAAGAGTCGATGATGGCGGTCGAGATGGTGGCGTCCGATCGAAGTCCGGTGGGGGCGTTGGTGGTGCGTCCAGAAGTAAAGAATGGAGCGGTTCACGGTGTTTACTGAAGTAACGACGGGAAGAAGAAAGAAGTATTATTATATTATTTATTTAATATTTAATTTATGCGATCTTTAAAAATTAATATCTCTTTCATACGAGGTCCGATTGACGAACCGTAAGTTGCGTTGGACTCGTCTTTCCGAGATCTTCGCGATGGCGCAGACCAGAGCTGATTCCGAGACAGTCGAATTTTCAGCAAAAATCAAGGTGAGATTTCTATATTTAAAAATAATTAAAATTTAATTATTTCTCGTATTTAAATTCCATGTGTGTATGTTGATCTGCGACGTATGATATTGCTATGTGTGGTTATTCGTGATTGGATTTGGCATTGATGAATTCTGTTTTGTTGATATGTTGATTTAACGGATTATTTTTGTTGAAACAAAAATATTATTTTTGTTGAAACAAAATAGAAAATAAAAACAAAATATTCATTTTGTCGAAATTAGAAGCGACAAAATAAAATGTCATTGGTGATGTGTTAGAATTACCAAATATAAAAATACCATTTTTATTGTTAGGATTGTACTATAAGAATATCATTTTTATGTTATATTAGAATAAAAAGATCATGCCCTGTTAATTAGAAATGTCGTTTGTTTAGAATAAATTCATGTGAATTAGAATTCTCTTTTATTTTGTCACTGGAAATGTTAAAAAAAAAAAACATCTCATGTTCGTGTAGTCGAAAATAAATATCTCATGTTTGTTTTGTTGAATAGGAAATTGTTATGTTAATATCACCTTGGGAAAATTGTTATGTTAACACCACCTTGAATACAAAATCACATTTTTTGTCAATGTAATGAAGTAGCGACAAAATCACATTTTTTGTCATTGTAATGAAGTAGTGACAAAAATCACATTTTTATTTATGACATGAAACATTAGATAAGTTAAGGAAATATAATTTACTTCTTATATCTCATTAGAGTTCACAGAAAATGTAAATATATAAAATTTACTTTTTATATATCATTAGAAGTGATAGAAAAATGTGAATATACATAACATCACTTTTATATGTATTTGGTTGAATTAGAGTTGTCGGCCAAAACGAAGTTATCCTTTTTATTTGTTTTATTGAAATGATTAGAATGGATTTAACATAATAAAATATCCTTTTTATGTTAATGTGAAAGGTTAGAAATGATTAACATATGAAATACTCTTTTATATGTTATTAAAAAAAAAAACAAAGAAAAAGCCAACATATAAAATATTTCTTTATATGTTATTAGAACACATTGAAATGGTAAACAAATAAAATTATCTTTTTTATTTGTTAAGATTAGAAATGTAGAACTTGTTTTACAAATAAAATCACTTTCAATTGTCATTAAAGTTTATTCTTTTATTTGCATTTACGAATGCAAATATACATTGAAATTAAAGTTTGTTTTTTTATTTGCATTCACTAGCGCAAGTATACATTAAAAGTAGAATTTGTTCTTTTATTTGCATTTCTTGTTTTAAATAAATCTTAGAAATAAAGGTTCACCTTGTATTTGCATCTCTCCAATGCAAATATGACATAGTAGAATATGTTCATTTTTATATGTAATTAAAACATGAATTTATATCGTATGTTAAAATTTACATTTTTATATGTAAATTATATAGGAAGTTACACCGTATGATAAAAATTACATTTTTATATGTAATTAAACATGGATTTGCATCGTATGTTAAATATTACATTTTATATGTAATAAGATGTAGGAATGTGAAAGAATGATAAAAATATACATTGTAATCAAATGTAAATGGAGGACAAAAATATTTATTTTGTCAAATGCAAAGAATGAAATAAAACACATTCATTTTGTTTGTGTTTTGAAAGTTAACACAAAATTTTCATTTTTGGTGAAAGTTAAAAAGAATATTTTTAATATTCTTTTGTTAAAAATGAAAGGTCATATTGTTTATCACCGTTTTTGTCAAATTAAAAGATTTAACTTTTGTTTATACTTAAAAAGGTGAAAGTTACATTTTTGATATAAAAAGAAAAGTATGCATTTTAATGTGAACAAAATAAGGAAAATTACCATTTCATGTAAATAGAACTTAAAGTAAGAGATTTACATTTTAATCAATTGAATTTTTATTAAAAAAGATAACAGTATGAAATTTACATACCCATGTAAAAGAATTTCAGTAAAGATTATAACGATGAAATTTATATTTTAATGAATTAGTTTTTCATTAAAAATATGGAAATTTCATTTTCATGTAAATAGATTACAACAACAACAACAACAAAGCCATATATCCCAAACAAGTTGGGGTTGGCTAGATATGGAACCCAAAATTAAAATAAAATAAAATTAATAATGATGATAATAATATATATATAAAGGGTTTAAAATAACCAATCAAATAAAAAGTCGTCCGATAAAGGGTTTTTTTTAAATAATAATAAGAAGAAGAAGCAAAAATGTTCAATAAAAGTGAAATAAAATCTAAAATAAAAGTAAAAAGGTTCAGTAAACGTGGAAAAAAAAAACTATGGTTCTGGTACATGGATTGCCAATTTTCATGCACTCTTATCAACTACCAGCTCTTCCGATAAACTCCAGTTACTTAAATCTCTCTTTATTATCTCCTTCTTTGTCATTTTAGGTCGACCTCTACCTCTCTTTGGGCCTTCGGCGCGACCTAGAATTCCAGCGCGTATAGGTGCATCGTATGGTCTACGTTGGATATGTCCAAACCATCTCAAGCGGTATTGGACTAACTTCTCTTCAATAGGTGCAACTCCAAGTTTTTCCCGAATATCCTCATTTCTAATCCGATCTCGTCTGGTATGCCCACAGCTCCAACGCAGCATTCGCATCTCTGCTATACTTATCTTCTGGACGTGTTGCCTCTTAGTAAGCCAACATTCTGCACCATATAACATCTATACATTCTGCACCATATAACATCTATACATTCTGCACCATATAACATATATACTTATCCGATTTTTATTATATGGTGCAGAATGTTGGCTTACTAAGAGGCAACACGTCCAGAAGATAAGTATAGCAGAGATGCGAATGCTGCGTTGGAGCTGTGGGCATACCAGACGAGATCGGATTAGAAATGAGGATATTCGGGAAAAACTTGGAGTTGCACCTATTGAAGAGAAGTTAGTCCAATACCGCTTGAGATGGTTTGGACATATCCAACGTAGACCATACGATGCACCTATACGCGCTGGAATTCTAGGTCGCGCCGAAGGCCCAAAGAGAGGTAGAGGTCGACCTAAAATGACAAAGAAGGAGATAATAAAGAGAGATTTAAGTAACTGGAGTTTATCGGAAGAGCTGGTAGTTGATAAGAGTGCATGAAAATTGGCAATCCATGTACCAGAACCATAGTTTTTTTTTTCCACGTTTACTGAACCTTTTTACTTTTATTTTAGATTTTATTTCACTTTTATTGAACATTTTTGCTTCTTCTTCTTATTATTATTTAAAAAAAACCCTTTATCGGACGACTTTTTATTTGATTGGTTATTTTAAACCCTTTATATATATATTATTATCATCATTATTAATTTTATTTTATTTTAATTTTGGGTTCCATATCTAGCCAACCCCAACTTGTTTGGGATATATGGCTTTGTTGTTGTTGTTGTTGTAATCTATTTACATGAAAATGAAATTTCCATATTTTTAATGAAAAACTAATTCATTAAAATATAAATTTCATCGTTATAATCTTTACTGAAATTCTTTTACATGGGTATGTAAATTTCATACTGTTATCTTTTTTAATAAAAATTCAATTGATTAAAATGTAAATCTCTTACTTTAAGTTCTATTTACATGAAATGGTAATTTTCCTTATTTTGTTCACATTAAAATGCATACTTTTCTTTTTATATCAAAAATGTAACTTTCACCTTTTTAAGTATAAACAAAAGTTAAATCTTTTAATTTGACAAAAACGGTGATAAACAATATGACCTTTCATTTTTAACAAAAGAATATTAAAAATATTCTTTTTAACTTTCACCAAAAATGAAAATTTTGTGTTAACTTTCAAAACACAAACAAAATGAATGTGTTTTATTTCATTCTTTGCATTTGACAAAATAAATATTTTTGTCCTCCATTTACATTTGATTACAATGTATATTTTTATCATTCTTTCACATTCCTACATCTTATTACATATAAAATGTAATATTTAACATACGATGCAAATCCATGTTTAATTACATATAAAAATGTAATTTTTATCATACGGTGTAACTTCCTATATAATTTACATATAAAAATGTAAATTTTAACATACGATATAAATTCATGTTTTAATTACATATAAAAATGAACATATTCTACTATGTCATATTTGCATTGGAGAGATGCAAATACAAGGTGAACCTTTATTTCTAAGATTTATTTAAAACAAGAAATGCAAATAAAAGAACAAATTCTACTTTTAATGTATACTTGCGCTAGTGAATGCAAATAAAAAAACAAACTTTAATTTCAATGTATATTTGCATTCGTAAATGCAAATAAAAGAATAAACTTTAATGACAATTGAAAGTGATTTTATTTGTAAAACAAGTTCTACATTTCTAATCTTAACAAATAAAAAAGATAATTTTATTTGTTTACCATTTCAATGTGTTCTAATAACATATAAAGAAATATTTTATATGTTGGCTTTTTCTTTGTTTTTTTTTTTAATAACATATAAAAGAGTATTTCATATGTTAATCATTTCTAACCTTTCACATTAACATAAAAAGGATATTTTATTATGTTAAATCCATTCTAATCATTTCAATAAAACAAATAAAAAGGATAACTTCGTTTTGGCCGACAACTCTAATTCAACCAAATACATATAAAAGTGATGTTATGTATATTCACATTTTTCTATCACTTCTAATGATATATAAAAAGTAAATTTTATATATTTACATTTTCTGTGAACTCTAATGAGATATAAGAAGTAAATTATATTTCCTTAACTTATCTAATGTTTCATGTCATAAATAAAAATGTGATTTTTGTCACTACTTCATTACAATGACAAAAAATGTGATTTTGTCGCTACTTCATTACATTGACAAAAAATGTGATTTTGTATTCAAGGTGGTGTTAACATAACAATTTTCCCAAGGTGATATTAACATAACAATTTCCTATTCAACAAAACAAACATGAGATATTTATTTTCGACTACACGAACATGAGATGTTTTTTTTTTTTAACATTTCCAGTGACAAAATAAAAGAGAATTCTAATTCACATGAATTTATTCTAAACAAACGACATTTCTAATTAACAGGGCATGATCTTTTTATTCTAATATAACATAAAAATGATAATCTTATAGTACAATCCTAACAATAAAAATGGTATTTTTATATTTGGTAATTCTAACACATCACCAATGACATTTTATTTTGTCGCTTCTAATTTCGACAAAATGAATATTTTGTTTTTATTTTCTATTTTGTTTCAACAAAAATAATATTTTTGTTTCAACAAAAATAATCCGTTAAATCAACATATCAACAAAACAGAATTCATCAATGCCAAATCCAATCACGAATAACCACACATAGCAATATCATACGTCGCAGATCAACATACACACATGGAATTTAAATACGAGAAATAATTAAATTTTAATTATTTTTAAATATAGAAATCTCACCTTGATTTTTGCTGAAAATTCGACTGTCTCGGAATCAGCTCTGGTCTGCGCCATCGCGAAGATCTCGGAAAGACGAGTCCAACGCAACTTACGGTTCGTCAATCGGACCTCGTATGAAAGAGATATTAATTTTTAAAGATCGCATAAATTAAATATTAAATAAATAATATAATAATACTTCTTTCTTCTTCCCGTCGTTACTTCAGTAAACACCGTGAACCGCTCCATTCTTTACTTCTGGACGCACCACCAACGCCGCCACCGGACTTCGATCGGACGCCACCATCTCGACCGCCATCATCGACTCTTCCTGCGCCTCCATTAGGGTGCAACTCGCAACCCCCTCTGGTCCGCAAACCACCCATAAACGCAGCCACTTTAGGCTGAGAATTCGCGAAATCCGTGCACTGAAACCCGATCTTAACCGTATGGATTGAAAGGTCTTGAAAATCTCTTCGATTCGGTATATAATATGTTGAATTTCACTGAGCGGATCAAAAGTTATGAGCGCTTGAAATTGGAGAAATTCTTCCCATTGAAAGCCATAGGTGGCGGCTGAAATTAGGGTTAGGGATTTAATTTTCGGATTATTTTATTATTAAAAATGTGTTATAAAGGTGAAAATGCGGGTTGTCTCCGAACTGGGTTTGCTTACTGTCGTTCTTAAGGTTTGACACCTTCTGAATGCAATGGGATAGGTCCTGTGGCCCAATTCCGAAATCTGTACGATTTTTATTTAAAATTGCATTAAAAATTAATTAATTAAATATTGACCGTACATTAAAATATGTCGGGGCCACATATGACCTCAGAAAATTCTAAAAAAAATATTTTTAGCTTTCTTATGACGATACGAATCCAACAAAATTATTTTTGTCGAATTCTGAGACTGTTTGAAAATTGGCTATTTTCAAGGCTAATATATTTAATATTAAAAATACATTTTTAAACAAATAATTTTCGAAACTCGAAATATATAAGTGTTTATACTTTTTCAATCAGAAACATCATTCTGAACTCAATGGAAGTGGTTGAGTCCAAATTCCCTCATATGCAAAAAGTAGCATTTTGACCTTTATATATTTCATAGCGACCTTTCTAAATTTTAATTTGGGCATAACTTTTGATTCCCGCTATGAAATTTCGAATTTTTGGATTCGTTAGAAAGATATTTTCAAATAGATTCTAATATTTTTGGTTTCACTAAAATCCGTCAAATTTCGCATCTCGTACGGCCAGTCAAAGTTTAAGTTTGACTTTTCAAACTACCGCGCTATTTCTAACTTTTTTATAATTAAAATTAAATTATTCATTCTAACTTCGATTTAAATCAACTTTCAATCATTTTTATTTAAATAAATTATTTTAAATATCGAAAACTCATTAAAATCACTTAAAATAAATTTTTTAATTGGCCCCAAAAATCAGGGTTGTTACAGTCTCCCCCACTTAAAAACTTTTCGTCCTCGAAAAGGAACGAAGCTAAAAGTTGATTAATTAACTAACTAATATATATATATATATATATATATTCTCCATTGGTTTAAATAATTTTATTAGTTGATTAACTTTAAAATATATAACTTTTTATATATTCACAAATCATATTTTCCAAAATAGAGTATAATTACAAATACGTATATTATAGGCTTGCTACTCTCAACTCATTCTACGGCATTACTAACCCCATCTCTAATGAGTTTTCTCATTCTAGGATACTGTTGATCCTATCTCTAATGAGTATTCTTATTGGATATTACTAATCCAATCTCTGATGAGCCTTTTGTTCAGTTCTAATGAGTTGTACCCCAAAGATTTGAGCTAACCAAAGCTCTGATACCAACTGTAACAGCCCACACCTCCGTTCACACAAGATATTGTCCCCAACTTAGCCACCGTATAGGTGTGGGGTTTTGTTCCTCAAAAGGCATCGGCATTAGTAAGAGATGGGCTCTACTATATAAGTGCCCACTTCACATAGGCTTTCATGATATGGGACTTAGGGGTGTTACAATTTCTCAAACAGAAACCAGAGGGGAAAAAATAAGTAAACTAAGTCTCCTCTCATCCCTAATCAATCTTCTTATTCAAATCTATTTTCTCATACAACTTAAAAATTCAAAGGATTCCAAATTCTCATTGTAAGTATTCCCTAAACCTATTCAATTGAATTCCCTAAGTTTTTTATTTAATAAATAAATAAATTTTTAGAAAAAAAATATTTCTGAAAATTTAATTTTTCTTATTATATTACCTAAACTGTTGACATTAAAATTTATTTTATATGGACTTTGAAAGCACTTTTTTTACAATAGCAATGTTATATATTTCCCACTTTAATTTTAAAACAAAAAATATTTTCTTACATTAATAATTTTTAACTAATTTAAGCAAAATAGATAAAGTTTTGCATTTCGTTTTAATACGCAGGTACTATGGGTGCTTATGTATTAATGCAAAACGAAAATGTAATTATATTTCCATCTATGGACGTTATACCAACTGTTACCGGGTTATCATGAGAAAGAAAATGAATATGTTGGGTTTATTAAAAGCGTAACCATGATTAATTTTATCTTAAAAAGTTTTTTAAAGTTATAAACACTTTAAACTTTATAGAATGTTCTTTTAGATAATCCACTTAATTGTGGATTGTGATAAATTAGAATTTGTTGCGTCAGTCGGCCATAACGCCATCTTGGCCGATCTGATTCAAGATCGCTACTTGAATCGGTCGTACTTCCTTTGCCATTTTTATCACCAAAGGTCAATGATCTGCCACATTGGGTTAATTTTATTTTTATTTCGATCAGGATTACCGATCGGCAGGTCATGGACTATAATAGATGGAGGCATGGGGTCCAACGCGTAGCATACGGCCTTCGCCTTAGACCATCTTGGTTATCCTGGGTTGATCTCCAGGTGTGTTATGGCGTTATGAGTTGGTTACAGTGTTAATGTCTCTAAGCGCGCTCGAGCTCTTCCACTGTGATTTTACAAAACTAGCATCTTCTTATTTGGTGTATTTTAAGAGTCGGGTTATATTTATCCTATGATTCCCATATTGCTTTGTTTTCCTCTTATTCGTTATTTTTATAAAAAAGATAATTGTTTTGGAAAATCCAGTATCTTTAGAGAATGTGTATACAGATTTATTTACTATCATATTGCCTTACATATAATAATAAGAGACTGATATTGTATTGAGTTACATATACTACTTTTATTTAACATCATTGCCATTTTTAAATGAACTGTTTGTGAAACCAACTCACATATATGGTACACACGACTATGCCCCATGTTGGCTAACACATGTGCTATTTACTGTTTATATTGCTTATTGTCTATAGATTTTACTTCACTCACACTAGAAATAATATGATCCGTGTGAATTGTTATATTCCTCGAGTCAGTCTGAGGATTTTGATTGCAGGTTAGGTTGCATGGACTGTTGCAGCACTTCTATCATTTTCTACGTTTTGGGGTTTTTGGATTATGCAGCTTTGGACCTATTAATATCTAATAGTATATTATGGTATGTATGCTACTATGTATTTTGGGAGTGGTATTATGTATTATGGACATTACTATTATGATATGTATTATGTATTCTGTTGTTACCGTTGTGCTGAGACAGATTCTATTATATTATGTATTATGTAACTTGGGAAAAAAATTCTTGTACCATTATTTTGAAATGAGACTGAGCATGAGTGGTAAGTTAAAAAATATTAAAATTTTCATGCCAGCGTTAGTTTAATGGAATGAGTACAATTTTTAGCCCTATCAAGTCTCATTTTCCGTGCTTTTTTATTGTAATACTTAGTATTGCTCATGGTCGACATGGGTACAGGGGTCGGGTGTTACATTGTTGGTATCAGAGCTATGAGTAGACATATCATAACAAATTCCAGTTGAAGCTAACATCTCCAAGTCTCGCCATTCTGCCAACATAATTGATACAACTGTGTGGTGTTTACGAGTGAGAGCATATGTGACACGATTTCCTTTCCTAGGAGTATATTGAATATCAAACTCATAGGATGCCAAAAATTCCAACCATATTTGCTGGCGCATGTTCAGTTCCTTTTGGAAAAAAAATATTTCAAGGACTTGTGGTCTGTATAAAGAACAAACACTCACCCAAAATGTAGTGGCGCCACAACTTTAAGGCAAAGACGACAGCTGTCAACTCCAGATCATGAACGGCATAACAAACCTCATTCGACCTTAATTGTCAAGATGCATAAGCCACTACATGCCTTTTTTGCATAAGTACAACTCCAAAGCCTAATCCACACGCATCAGTATAGACCATTAGGTCTTGATTACCTTCAGGGATAACTAATATCAATGTGTTAGTAAGCATCTCCTTCAACTTAGAGAAAGTTTCTTCACACTTATTAGTCCACTCAAACTTTATTCCCTTCTTCGTTAGCCTTGTCAAAGGAGTAACGATATTTGAGAAATCTTTAAAAAAGGCGAGCTAACCACCTTCTCCATGTTGAATGAGTATAAATATCGTGGAAAATATCCTTTCCCAACTCAGACTACATACGTGTGCTTCGATCCATGTTTGTAGGAGTTGGAATAGGTAACCAGTGGACCGGTTTTGCAGGTCTTCGTATTGCTCTCGGCTTCGGGTCGGTCTGTCGTGGGTCGGCACGACCTGGGTCGGTATAGTCGATCTGACCCAAAGTATATCATCCATGTATGTGGAGTGTTGATGTATTCGAGCCAACCCGGGTGTGCCGACCAGAGGTCCTCCAAGCCAAAGTGGAGTGTGTTAACGAGAGGGGTCGAGCCGATCTATTCGACCCGATATCCTCATTTGTTAATCCATGACATTTGAGTTGATTCTCTACTTCCATTCAATAAATTCAAGTCCATATAGGCCTATCATAGTAGTTAAGGCGCTAAGACGCAAAAAGGCACAACGCTTGAGCCCTGGGCTTTTTTGAGCCTTGGGCTTTTTTGTGCAACTGTTATACAAGTGCGGGATTTTTTGTTAGAAAAAAACTGCACTATAAAATGCTACCAAAAACGATGAATTTAGTGATAAAAAAACATAGATTAGTAGGTATGAAGTCACAAATGCAATTCCAAAACTAAAACGAACACAAATTGAAGTTTCAACACCAAAAACATAATAGTTTTAAGCCATAAACAACACGACAACGATAACAAAAGGCTAGAAACGATAAAGGAATTGGAATTCAAGTTCAACTTCTACTAATTCCAACTATCATCATCATTCAAGTTTGAGCATTTGGATCCATATAAACCTGAAATAAAATAAGTGATATAAAGTTATTATTTACTAAACTATTTTACTAAATACTAACTTAAAAAATCATGATGGCATGCTGCATATATTTTTAAAACATAAAAAACTGCTGCCAAAAAAAAAACTGTTGCTAAAAAAAAAGAAAAAAAAAACTGCTGCAAAACCAAAAAAACCTGGTACATATGTTTAAAAAAAAAAAACTCTGCTGCATTTTTTTAAACTGCTGTAAAACAAAAACAGAAAACTGCAGATAAAATGAGCAATCGAACAAAATGGTTCAAAACCCTAAGTTGAATTCGATGTCAAATTCGATTTCGATGTCGACCTAGCTCAAATTCGATTTCGAAAACCCTAAAGCAGCGGCACAGTTTTTTTTTCTTTTTTCCGATGTCAAATTGGCTCAAACGGTTGAAAACCTTAAATCGAATTTGAGGCGCGCCTTTCTACGCCCCGGAGCCTTAGAAAAAGGCTCCAAAGGCGCGCCTTTCGTGCGCCTCCTTTAGAGGAGGCGCCTCAGCCGCCAGCAAGGCGCGGAACCTGCACCTGCGCCTAAGCGTGCGCCTTAACTACTATGAGGCCTATGTTCAAGTCCTAAGCACTTTGTCTGCTAGACATCTAAGATATGACTGTCTAGCCAAAAGGCGTGTGAACAAGAAGCCTCCTAAACAAGCCTTGCAAATGAAATACATTTTAGCATGGTTCGAAGTTCCAATCGGTACGCTAGAATTCCATCCATCTCGGTCCAGTTCCGACGACCGAGATGGAATTCATCTCAAAATCTGGATTCTGGTTTAAACGTAGAAAATAAAATCAAAGAGGAGACCGAGCACGCGAAAAACAATGATTTTAAGGCGAGGGATATCTTTCAATACGAGCATGTAAGAAAAGAATTCGAAACACTGGCTTCATGTTAGACAAAGGAACGGAGGGCATCTTTGATTCGTTGGAGAAGAAGATGGCTGCTAGGTTTAGGAGAAAGCTAGCGTGGGTCTCCATTTTTAATAAGAAAGGGATTGGGCTTCTAAGTTCAAAAATAATGATGAACTGGGCTTGATATTCATTTTGTAATAGTAGAATCAAACTGAATTTGTTTACTGAGGAAAAGGTTTGGGCTTTATTGGGTTGAAGCCAGAAGTTTAAATATTTTGAAGTATTGAACTATATTTTGATGTTAAATAAAAATTGTACTTTTTTAATCCATTTATATACAAAAAAAATTGAACAGTGACGAAATCTAAAAGCGGAATAACATGGATTTTTAAAAGAGAACCGAAATACCAAAATTTTGAATGACCAAAACGAAATCAAAAACCAGAATTTTTCAACGTTGCATTTTAGCCTTAGACTATTTCTTCGTCCATTTTTGGCAATAATATCGAAGGCATGTACATAGTATAAAGGGTATTTAAAACATTTTTTTTCATGCTTTTTGAAGATTGAAGCTAATCGTCTGTTTGTTGTTTATACATTTATTCATTTAGCCATTATTTATTGGGTTATATTTCATTATAGCACACACCCTTCTTTTTGAAAATTGGTTAATGTTGTCTAAGGGATTGAATCCTAAGATCTCCGAATCATCATTCTAAGACCTCACCAATAGGCTAGTGATAACAGTACCCAATTTTTGTTTTCTATTTATGTTGCTATGTTTCGCAGAATACAACTGAGAAGACATAAACATAATGCATTTGTTTATATTCCCATGTCACAGGATAAAAATGAGAAGACATAAATATAATAATGCATACAAAATGTAAAACATATTTGTTGGATGGACCATCCATTTCTGATATGTTAATCACCACTCGTTTGTGATTTATTATGAGGCACACCCTGTATTAAATTTCCTTTTGACGGTTATACTTTTGCTCGTAGTTAAAATAACAAGCACTTCCTCATACTCCAAAATATATTTCTCAAATAAAAAAAGAGAAACTAAACATCTAACTAATTTTTTCAAAACTAAAAAAACAATACCTTTAATTCTAAAGAAAATGGCTTCTACTTGTCGGTGTATCAAAGCGAAAGATGGGAATTTTGACTAATTTGATTACAGTAGAAGAAGAAAAATGTGTCCCCTCAAAATAAACTGATATCATCTTCACAGACAGATTTCATATTGAAGATTATATATTCATGTTATACTCTACACCATGATAAATAAGATCATAAATTATAAGCATGTGAAAATGAATGTAACGCGATCCTTCAATCACATTGTTGCATGTTACACTGGCCTTTTTTTATAGTGTTTATCAATCGGTACTTAAAATCTATAGGGAAAAAATCATTTTAATAGCAAAGAATGTCGGTACAAAAATACATTTCGAAATGAACTCACATAATATTGGAGTAAACGAGCAACTATTTTGAGGATACATTTAAACTTAGAATGATCTAAAAGAATTATAAGAAGACTCATGCCAGATTATTAAAGTTATTTTACAAGCAGTGTGCGCCCTTGATTCAAAGATGGAATGAGGGAAAAAAGAGCAAATAGCAAAGGAAGAAATTTGATCCAAATATAAAGTTTATTTATTAACAAATTTTCATAAAAAGAGTCAACTGCTATGAAACTAGATTACGAAATTATAGCGACGAACAATTCCATCTGCATAATGGACTGCTTAATAATATCATAAACCTGCAGCTTACAAATACTTTATACTAGCATAAAAAGGCTAAAAGGAATAATCTGTCAGTCTTAGATGTGATTGCCTAGCTCGGAAATTCTCCCACTGTGTATGCATGCAACAGCTCAAGTATTCAACTTATAACAGTGACAGACTACGTAATATTTGCTAGATTTAGAAACATTTAGTTAGTGTTTGGCTAGAAAATGCATTTTCTGCTTTGCGTTTTTGATCCATGTCAAATGGTGTGGGAGATAATGAGGAGCTGTAGAATCCTAATAATTTTAACAAGAGGGAATAAGAGAGAGGATCGTTGTTGATAATTTCTAAAAGACGAAAAACATGAAAAAATCATTTTAAATCATATATATTCAAACCATTTTCCAAAACAACGGTTTTCCAGTTCTTCTGTCCCCTTCATGCATTTTAAAGTAGACGGTTGAATAGCCAAAACGTAAAACTCATTTTCCCAAACTAAAATCCACCTTACTTTCAATATGAAAGGAAAAATAAACTTCACATAGCACTTGGTGAAACCTTTGTGTTCCACCGTATCGGCGTATCTATATTCTATAGCTAGCATATCAAAGAAAATGGCTATCAATTTGTAATGCTTCTAGCATACTTGCATGTGATGCACAATGGATACAAATAGGTTGATAAGGGGTTATTTGCATGCGAAAGATGGTCAGGTAAGCTTATAGCAGCAAAGCATTTTTTATTAAAAAAATCCACGTTGTCTACATGAAGATTCCTTACTCTACAATATAACTGGTTCATGAGTCTTTGGCTGCACAAAAGAACTCTGGTAATAACAGGGTTTGAAAATAAAGTAATACTGATCAAAAACATATTACCTAATGATAAAACCTTCTCACAATTATATTTGAATATATCAAATGTGATCCTGACACTGATATTAGAATTTCTCGAACTTCTGACTCTCATTGTTTGGTTATAACATCAGTTGGTGACTTTCGATGTTAAATTGAACTACGCTGCTACGTAGGGCTAAATTTTCTGTAAGGTGCTAGGTACCAGAGCAAATGCAACCATTTCTAGCACTTGTTTCCGATTGTCATTTGCCACCAGATGGTCTATTACCACTTTAACAAAATCACTTGACGCTTAACTATATATTAATCATGCACATTAATTGCTACTTTGTTTACTGCTATGGTCGGTAAAATTAATTAATATTTTAGTAAAAGTGTGATCTGTAATTGCATGTAAAGAGTTAAAATTGATTAAATATGGTACAGCTCATATATTGCTCAATTTCAACTAGACTTCTATTGCTTTGCCCATTTTTAATGGATGCATTAACCATTAATGTCAAAGCTAACAACTTCTTTGACAGTTGATTCATTGGTGCAAATTCTCTCAATAAGTGGTGGCACTACTATAAGTGAGGCGGATGGTATTCACACCTTTGACACTTGGGTGCTTAGATCAAAAATAGAGCTTAAACAGGACCTATGGAACTTTTGACAGCAATGGAACTAAAACAATATATTTTTGTTTTCGAATAATGTAAGATGTTCCGATGCACTTCTTCCAGCTGCAAAGAAAACAGCTTGATAGAATTTTCTAAAAGAAACTTTTGTAGGAACATCTTCCTCAAGTTTTAAAAAACACAGCAGTCTTTCCTCAAAAACATGTTAGTAAAAAAAGCTAATATTTTTAAGTTTTAGAATATTTCTAGAAAACTCTGGAAGTATTTACATAGAAATCTGCAAATTTTTCATATTTCTGGAGTTTTTCATATATTGCATTTTTCTCAAAAAAAGTTCACAATCGTTCAATTTGATCGTTGAAGCATGAAATTAAGGTTCAGATTTAATATTCAAACAAATTTGTCAAAGTTAAAAATAAAAATGAATCTAAAACATGTTTTCTGGATGGTTTTTCAAATAAGAGACAGAATCAAATTTTAGGTTCTCTAAAATAGGTAGTGATTAAAAGATTTATAGATGGACCCTGAACGTCCGCCTTTTAAATCAACTCATGTTTTTCATCTTTACTTTAAAGGTGAGGTTATGCATCATTATAGCACACATAAACTATAATAGCCAACCTCAATACCCTGATCAAGTCTCTGAAATTATCCTACTACCGCTTCTTCGATCTTGCAGTATCAAATTGGTTGAGCGAAAGACATTGCATGACCTAATCATTTCATAAAATCATCCACTGAACTCCTTGCAAGTAGATACACTTCAACCAACTACCATACGTATACACATGAAAAGCATGTGTTTTAACATAGCAGTCATAAAAATGTAAAAGAAGGAATAAGTTACTCACAGTCATAATACCGCTTTTCCAATTTCTCATACCCGATTGCCTGTGCGGCATCACATGGCCTACCAGGTGGGTAAGGTCGTTGCCTGAAACCCCAAAGTCCAAAAAAGAACTGTCTAGCAAAATCCCAAAACTTATCATCGCTTTCTCTCTGTGTCTTAATCGCCTTTCTAGGCATTGGCCTTCCATCCAATCCAGTCACATATGGTAATTTCTCCCACAGCTTCCAGTCCTCCTTCCTGTATGGCCTCTCATTCTCCTTAAGCTCCCTCTCATTCATTGCATCGGTAATCTCTTCGGCTCTCCTCAAGAACTGAACGACAGGGTTTGAGTTAAACTCGTCCCACCACTGTTTATTCTCCTCGATTTCCTCAGGCGTGGGATTAGGTTTCTCCACGATAAGAGGGTCCGAATTCAAAATTTTCTCAACCTCAGGAGTGTGACGATAATCGGGCCGGTGGTCGCATTCATAAAAGAACTGGTCAAGCATTTGAGAGTAGTTGATGTTTGGAGTTTGAGATTCATTTGATGAAGTTGAGATTTTGGCACTGGGTTTTGGGTTTTTGAGGGACCAGGAGTTAATGAAGGCGAAGTTGGGAGAGGAGGGCCTGGGGGATTTGAAGAACCAGTTATCAAAGAAGGAACCAATGTTTATGGACGCCATTGCGAGAATGGTCAAAGCCCAAAAAAATTGAAGTAACGGAGAAGAAAAGGAGTGGATTAGGGTAGTGCGCTGCTCCCAGATCACTGCCACTCCCGCTGAGCGACCGCTTGGATGTTACTGTTCCAGTGGCTACCGGTCCAAATTGGTTGGACCGGACCCGATATTTTTTCAGTTTTTATCCTAAAAAAATCAGACCGAACACGAACCAGACCAAAAAAATTTCTCAGATAAATTTCGTTGTCCTAGTTCGTGTTCTAAATAAAATCGATCGGACACGGACAAATGTTTTTCAGACACGTACATGAACGAACCTGGTCGGATATGGCTATTTATATCATATTTTATACTTTTTATTAAATTTTCTTTCAACTATATATCGAATTACAAGAAATTCGGACGAATTTGAACAAACTCGGACCAAACGTGATTTTTTCTTGTATAATTTTTTTATCTTAATTCGTGTCCTAAATGGTAATCGGACGGACTCAAACAGACGTATTTCAGTTACAGACACAAACGGACGTCGGACATTCGTACAAAATTTACAGTCCATGGCAGAGCAAGCCCATGTTGCACATACGAATGTTTACCAAAGAGTTGTTAAATTTATTTAAACATAGCTGCAGCAGTTACATCTATTATAATCATGTATGTATATTTAATCCATATCATGCATGGAATTATGGTCATGTACAAAATTTTATCGAAAGAGCATAATTTGTATAGATATTTTAACTATTCGAATTAAGTAGAAATTAATTATTATAAATTCTATATTTCACAAAATATAAAAATGTGGCAACCGAACACAATATGTTAAAATGAAGTGGCCTAACAAAATAGTTTATATGAACTAATTTCTACATAGAACTAGTATATTAAAATAATTAGGATATGTTAGTTCTTGTTCTTTGCAAATATCTTAAGTTTATTAGTCCGAGTAATGAAATTTGTAGTAATATGAAAATAGCTAGAGATTGAAAATATCAACATTGAAAATGGGATTATAGGTTACACAAAATAATATATTAAGTATATATATCTTAATATATATATATATATATATATATATATATATATATATTGTGTGTGTATAAGTACATTTGTTGATAAAATACATTATTTACATTCCACTATTTTATTTCATGGTAAAAAACGCACTTAACGCTTTACGATTACAACAATCTTTTAAGGGATATAAATTAGCTTTTATTAAACTAAGCATAAAAATCCTTTAATGCTTATACAAAAGACAAAAGACTACTTAATATGGATCCACAAATATTATATGCACATCGAATATGAAATTTTCAAATACTTTTCCATGATTGGGACTTCAACTAAGGTATGTTTTATAATGAACGCAGATAAAAAGATTGATAGGTGATGAAAATATCATTTATCTGGTGATAATGGTAGAAAGCCTTTTTTCCAACATATTAAATAAACGATCATCTTTTTTTTTTAGTTCAAATATAACGTCTTTATTTTTGTATAAAATTTCAGATCATATACAATAAGTTCTCTTTGATCAAAAAGTTACCAAAGCATGCATGAATGAAAGGAAAAAATATTTTACTAATTATAACATACTTCAACATGCTTGAAGGATTGAAAATCCCAAATATTTATGTTCATTTTTATTTTATTTTTTGAATTTGTTGAGGAGGGAAATCGACTGGAGTCATAAAACTCTCCCTAGTACATCTAGCCCAGTCTGCGAGCACCACATAAGCGGTTGATCTTAGTGTATACACATGATAATCTCTTAGCATGTTATTCCGAGTTTCGAACTCGTGCCACTGTTACCATGGTGCAAAAGTCCTTAACTACTAGGCTACTGTTGTGGAATCTAGGTTCATTTATGTTAGAAAACAAAATTTGTTTCATAAAATTCATTTACTATCGTAATTTATATTTGAAAAGATGCCAGATGGAAAATTTAAAACTTCCATAGTCTTCTTAACAACATAGTATTATGCAATCCTTTTGAATTGGTGCAAAAGTAAAAACAAAAATGTTGATTATACGTCTGTTAATCCATCTTTTTATAAGTTGTTACGCTGTGAATTTTAATGTTTAAATAGCTTGACAATCAAGTACGGTGACTATATGACACTATGAACAGTATGATCCACTTAGATATTTGGAACAAGTTGAATTGGAATTCAATACATGGCTGCATCAGGGATCAATGTGAATTCGAAATGCAGAAATAAAACAGAGATTCTGGCTAAGTAAACGATCGGTACTACTCTAATACACAAGATTTAGGAATTAGAAACTCAATCAAAAATGCGTCAACAACTCAAGAAATCAAAACACAAAACCAAAAGTACAAGGAGCAAGGCAATGAATAGGAGGACCTACCCTGGATGTCATACCTGGGAGGGTGCAACACCCAAGGGACTGGAACCGACACCCCATAAGGGTGGTACCGACCCCTCAAGGAATGGACGATCTGGGCCTTACTTCTTGGACCAGATTGTTTCGTCTTGGTGAGCCTCCTTACGCATTTATAGACTAATCCAACTTTTCTTCTCAACTATAAATCGACCACCAGAGCTTCAGAAAAAGGGATCTTTTCTTTTTAGCTCGCGAGATATCCTACTTTACTAGGATCTTATTCTTTGTTCTTTGTAACGTATGGACTCTATCAAATACCAATCCCAACTCTTATTTCTTCATAATTTTGTACTCAATCCCGAAATATACTGTAATATTATAGTATAAGTAATGGATTAAACCGAGTGGACATATGTCGAAATTTGCCGAATCGCTAAATAAATCTTGTCTTTTTTGTTGCTTTCATATATTTCTATGATTATTCTATGACTGTAGATTGATATTCTTTTTTGTTTTCTTTAATAATTGGATATCTGAAGTGTTAGGCTCGATTGACCAAAATCCAGACTAATATTTTTGGCATAAGAAGTAGGGCTGCATTACCTAAACTATGGAAAAACCTTTTGCTCAGGAAATAATAGCTAGAAAGAGGAAACAGATACTCATGTTGAAGGCTCTTGATTAAAAGGAAGTCATGAGGCTTTCTCTAGAGGAAACAAATTTATCTGTCTCATCGGGAAGAGATGGATAGAGTTTTCAAAGATTTGGAAACTAGACTTAAGCGTTATGAAGGATTATTGTGGAGGTAAGAGGAAACAATGATCGGTTTCCTCCATCAGATTGGATAGCATGAAAGACCATGAGGTTAGAAAACAACTACTGGTTATGGACCTCGCAACTCAAAGACTCTTAAGATAAACCCAGAGGCAACTACCCTTACATCACAAGGGATAGGTGTCGACCACGACCTTTGGGTAGGTAACGACCTGGTGCAGCGGTGAGTAACCCTCTTAGGAACAACCATCAATACTTCCGGAAATTAGTATTTAGATCTTGGAAACGGAATTCAGACGCGAATAGGTTGGGATATCAGATTGGATCAAATTGGGGATGTCCTGGTTTAAGGAAATTGGGTCAGTATTAACATGACTCTAGTAGTCGGAGGTAAACATTCTGGTTAGGACGGTCAAGATGCTCAGATCGCAGGTACCGGTTCTGATTGGTGATGGCTTAAGGTTGATGGGAACATAATTTTGGATATGATTCGGAGAACGTCAAGAAGCGGATTATCTCAATAGAATTTGGATAGTGTTAATCAGAGTCCATTCTTTCTGAATATACGAAATTTTAGGAATCTGACGGACTTTAAAATTTCGGCTTAGAGGCTTATGACATAAGGAAGGATTCTAGCATTATGCTTGTGAGATATATATGTCATATGGAAGTACTTATGGCATAGGGCGAGGTTATAGCTAAGTGATTTCTATTGATTATATTAAATATGGATGCCATATAGTTTCGGCAACAAAGATGGTTCTATGGAAAGTTGGAATAATCTTTTGGAAAAGTTTATGGAATAGTTCTGGGTCCTTGTCTCTCGACCCAAGGACATAATGAAACTCACAACCATCAACAAAGGACATGAGAGAATATGCGCAAATTTTTAGAAAGTTTAACACAATTGTCGCTTAAGTGGATGGGCTAGATTCATCTATTGTTTTAACAGCTGTGGTTTTTGGTATTCTGGATAACTTGGATTTCAAGATTTCTCTGGAAAGAGATCCGGTAGGAGTCTTAGTGGAATTTACTTTGAAGCAAATCAATTTCTTAGGAAGTAAAATGTAAGAGCAAATAGAAAGACTCTTCAGGTTGACGCCATTAAAGACAGAGGACCATTTGGATTTTGTAAAGATAAAATAATGATAAAGGTTAGTAAAGAATTTGATCGATAGAATAGGAAACAGAGAGAAACAAAATACTCTTCATACACAAACCTTAATGGATCTTAGGAAAGGATTTACGAGAGATCCATGATCGTCTTCTGCTCAGGAAACCAGCTAAGAGAGAACCTATAGAAAAGAAAAGGAATTATGGAAAACACTATTTGTTCCATGACTTGGATGGCCATGATATATATGTGTGTCATCATATATAGGATGTTATTGAGGGGCACGCTAGAGGCAAATTATTGGCACAATATATTTGAAATGGGACTGAGGTGCTAGAACAAGAGCAGTTGTTTGTTGCCCGGAATAAGAGTGAGCTAGGATCTATCTCGCATGGGATAATCATTAATCAAAAAATTGAATTTGGATTTTAAACGGCTAAGTTGGCCTACCTATGTACGGGATTGTACCTTAGTCCCTAGGCAGTCTCCTTCCTATGCTTCTAGAGCTCCCTTAGGAAGAAATGCGATACGTATTAAATTTTGGCTTTGTATTAGACTTCTAGATGATTTAATATTATACGTATGTTATTTATATGCGGATGGAGTTTACCAGGCACTTCAATTAGTGGATGAGCTTGAGAAAGAAGTTACGAAAAAAGCAAAGTGAAGTGCATGTCAATCAAACATATCTTACGTTCTTGTTAGTCAAAGAACAAAGTGGATAGACCATACCATTCACCTACTCCTGCTCCTCTGCTTCCTGCTGCTCAAATAGAGGTTGTGCAAATATCACCAGCTTCCAAACCATAGAAGAATTACCATATCCGCAGGAAAGTTAAGGGTCAAGCGTCTGTCAAGTTTCCTTCGCAGCATATGGTAGCAATCGAAAGTTTCCAATCTCCCGCAGAACATGTTGAAGAGAATATCAAGGAAGAGGAAGAGGAAAAGCCGACACTAGAAGAGTATGAACTTAAGCCATGACCAAAAATGAAAACACCTTAGATTTGAAGGCACTTGAAAGATTAAGGTTTTGTATTTAAGTTCCAGTGAATAAATTCTAATGGTCATGTGTTTGGGATGTTACCGTTTGAACTTTTAGTTTGTTGATATGTCGTGTGATTGGAGTGTTCTAGTCTAGATGGCTATTGTTAAGTAATTGGAATGTTGAATTTTGAACTTTTGTTGATGATTTTGCGAGTGGAACTTGTGATGTTGAAGGTTTTGTGATTGGAAATTGTGATGTTGTTGGTTACGTATATGGATTTTTTAGATGTGTTGATTGTTATGTTTTTTGGTTTTTGATTTGTGTTGATGTGATTGAAGAGTATGAATGTTGATGTTTATGTTACTTGTGTTGTATGATATTTTCATGTTAATGGTTAGCTTGTTTTTTGGATATGTATGGTATTTTTTGGTAAGCAGCTAATTTTTCTCTCTCTACCACATTTTCTGGCAGGAAGGAAACAACAGAGCGACATCTGGGATGCGGCTTAATTTTGGTTTTTTGCCTTGCTTATTTTCTTTCTCCTTTTCCCCTTATTTCCTTCTTTTTAACCCTACAACTATTCTACTTCTCATTTTTTTTACTTTCCCAAACCTTCAATAATGGAAACCTATTTTTCCAACTTTTCAACCTCAACACTCAACCACTTTTAAGTTTCATGTTTGTTGTAGATTGACATATTAGGTACGATTTTACATGCAATTGAATCATTTTGATTTTGGGTTTTATTTGTGTATAGATTTCCAAATTTATATAACTTAATATTGTTACTTAAGGTCTACTCTAGTTCTACTTTGGGGTTCTATTATTTTTTTGGTAGGTGAAAATGGATAACAGGGAGATTGATGATGAGACAATGATGAAAACATATGACGATTTTAACAACACCAAGTTCGTGCGGGATAGATGATGGTTTGATCCACAATATTGAATTCATTTTTGAGACATAAGTTGAAGTAGTGCAAGAGGAACCAGAGAGATATATTTCATAAGAAGTGATGGGAAATATACGTGGAAACTAGTTTAACTCTTACATCACGATAAAATTACAAATACTTGAAGACTGATTCAACTACAATGATATTAACTAACTGAAGTGCATCGATTTTTCTTATGACAAACAACACCGCATTTGCTACACCTGTTTCCTTTTGGTGTTTGACTCTCAATCATAGTGTTTTAGAATCTAGTAGACTTTAGCCGTCCAAGTAGCCTTTTAACTACAAGAGGTAGTACCAATTGATTGTTGAAGAATGAAGTTTTAATGACAACAACCTTATTTCAATATTAATTGATTATGAAATATATACTAACACATTTATCTAATATATATATATATATGTATGTATGTATGTATGTATGTATGTATGTATACATATACATATGCAGGATTTATATACAGGAATTAATGCCGAAGACTGTACAGTTTAAGAGCTTAGATTCAAGACTCATGAGTAATCAAGATTTTCAAGAGTTCAAGATAAATATAGTAATAGAGTCTAGTTTATGTAAGACTCTGAATAGCACTCCAGGTTCAAATTCAAAATCTATTCCAATTTTCAAAATCCAAATTCTATTTTCAAATTCTATTTTAATTCTAATTAATTTTTATATCTTACTTTTGATTCTAAACTCAAGTTTTAAAGTCTATAAGTTCTATATAAATTTATATAGTTATATACTTTTATATACTTTATATTTATATAGTTTTAAGCTCTATAATTTAAGTATGTTTATATATTTTATATTTATGATTTCATGTGATTTTCTACTTTATAATATTTATCTATATCACTATGTTTTGATTCACGAATTTCTAGAATTATATAAATATTAAAACACTCGGAAAATGCTTAAATTTCAAATTTAAAACCATATATGTCGACATACATTTATGGACATGTCGACATATAACTGTCTCATTTTTTATTCTGAAAGGAAGTGCCTATTCACTATTTGTAACGTTCCAGAAATGCTGCAACCTTTCAAATCTTATAAATAGGCGATGATTTTGAAGTTTTATCATCATTCTTCTTCTCCGTCTTCATCCCCTTTTTTTACACCATTAATATTTCATATTTTTAAGATTTCTACACTTATACTCTGCCGATTTCAATTCTATTTATATAAAACTTCTTCACTTCTCACTCTCTAGTAGGGATGCACACAACCCATATCCAATCCAACCCAACCCACTAACCCAACCCAATCTACATAAACCCAACGCTTACTAGTTTGGGTCGGATATGGGTTATAATTTGTAACCCATACTATATACGGGTCGGTTTTAATATTTTGATCAACCCAAACTTATTTTAACCCAGCGCAACCCTATATTAAAAAAACTAATTTAATATTAGCCTACTTAAAAAATTAGAATAGTATAATCCTAGAATAATGTTTATGTATTATGTAGTAAATATACAAAAAGGCATATTTCATGTCAATCCAAACTAGATAGAATTTGAATAATATATTCTAAATAGAATTTTAATGTATTTTAAAATGAAAAACATGTTTTACTATGTAGTAAATTAGTTTCATACGATGTGTTTACAATGAAATTTTAATAAAATATGTCTTATAATGAATTAGTTATTTTAAATGCATCATGCACGCTAAAATCTTATATATTATGTAGAATATTTTAATATTATTTTTAAAAAAATTACCTTATATTCTCGTTTTTCTATTATATCCAAGCAACCCAACTCAACCCTACTGAACCGGACCCAACCCATACTTCAACCCAACCCATATCCAACCTCATATAGGGTCGAATACGAGTTGAACTACCTTAAACCCATACGTATGCGGGTCGGATGAAGTATTTGGTCTAACCCGACCCAACCCATACTTTGTGCAGTCCTACTCTTTACTCATTACTCTCTGAATCGAAATGTTATTGAAGAGTTATAGAGCTGTTGTAATTGTATGGGAAGTGTTTGGGAAAGATGTGTTCCTTGTAGCCTTGAAATCAGGGAAAGAATCGGTGATAACCTTGTAGCCGGAGAAATCAAGGGAAATATACTTGATCAAGGGTGTTTGGAGTTTGGAGTTGGTGGTATCCTAGTAGCTGTGAAATCAAGGAGATTGTACTCGAATATTGATATAGTAATAATACTCTGCGCAATCCAGCGTTGCGTGGGACTGGACGTAGGAGTAATCCAAACCAGTATAAAATCTGGTGTGTTCTTTCCTTTTCTGCATTTTATTTTTGTTTATTGTTGTGTTTGTGTTTGATTCTGTGTCTGTGATTGTTTCTTGGTGTTTAATTCATATAGTAGATCATATGAGTTTTAGATTTTGTTAAATTCTTTAAAAACACTGTTCACCCCCTCTAGTGTTAGTTTTGCCTTAACGATCCATTCTGCATTCCTTAACACTGATTATCAATGAACGTCCAATATTGCGTATCCCTAAACGAGGTGAAATTCTGATGGTACAAGGCGTGGAATTTCACGGCTATATAGTATGATGAAGCAAAATCATGATGACCTCCGTTAGCTTATGTTGAAACTGATGAACAAGCGGTCATTAAATGTGTACAAGCTAAATGTTGCAGCAATGGTATATTGCACATACATGAGCAAATGTCATTATTAAATTAACACTTTGAATTCTTCCTCAAAACAAAGAGCCACAAACCATTCTACAGGATAATTCGAATAATCCTTATACGTCTTGCTTCATTGGCTCGTTCGGCAATCTTTGTTTCCAACTTAGGTGTTAGTTGAGTTTTAAGATTTATTGCTATTTTTCTTCTTTGACAAAAACAATCAAAGGATCGAAAATGTAACGAACCAGAAAATTCGATGCTCGAATTTTCGACACAAATATATCCCGTGTCCAAACTCGAGTACCGAAAATTTGGAATGTTAAAGAAAGAAGTTAGAGGGTGAGATAAGAAAGAAAGAAAGATTATAATAGAAGAAAAAGAAGAAGAAGAACTAACCACAATACACAGTCTCACATCGTAGCAGATAATACAGAAATAAATCTTTATTGAAAACTTGAAATAATACTTTCAGTTTCTCAGAGTACAGCGGGCATTCAATTCATCTGGACAGTTATAATAGTTTGTCCTCATTTAGAACACACAGCAGAATACTATATATGTCATATGCCTGAACTCCTCCATCTTGTCTCCTGAAGTCTGTATTGTCTTACCATGAACCTGTACAACTCGGTCTGACCCAACTAGGTCTGAACCGAGCATTACAAATGCCACAGGCCAGTCTGGTGAACCAGCGTTAGGACTGTCAACGGATGCTTTCAGATACGGATAGTGTCATATCTATATCCGTATCCAGAATTGTTTTCGGATATCGGATATCCTTATCCGTTTAATTTTCGGATATTGGATATCCATATTTTCTTAATTTTCGGATACAGATGAATATCGAATATTTATCCGCTCCGCCAATCATTAATGAATTTTTAGGAGTATAAAAAAATGTTTGGATCAGCATAAAATAATTTTTATACTAATGTTTATAAAAAACCAGAAAATAAATGAATGTAACGATGAAACATTGCTTTATACTAATATACATAAGCATATCCAAAAATATTCCAAAATTAAACATTAAGACTACCATTTTTCACTAAAAATGGACAAAAAATTATATCATATTAACATCCAACAGTTACAAAATAACTATTAACTCTATTTTCTTGTTTTGATTTATATATATTATATCAATTAGTCGAACGGATATTTTTCGGATACGGATACCACTATAACCATATCCGAAAAGCTTTTCAGATATTGGCTATCCGTATCCGCTTTTCGGATAATGCCAGATACCGGATATTTCGAATACGGATTCGGATGGATATCAGATTTTTCGGGTATTCATTGACAGCCCTAACCAGCGTGAGAAAAACTCATTTAAATTATTGGTATCATTTAACTTGATTTTAAAGTTAAAATCATTTCGAAGAAAAAGATAATCGTAAGACCAATCCACACATAAATACGGACGATTTTTACCTTACGATAACCCAAACCATTTTTGAAATCATAATTATTCTTATATTATGATAGTGTCTAAATACAAATAAATAGCAATCTAGAGGAACGCTTGCATCTCACGCTCCACATATATAGTATACAATCAAAACCATGGGCGCTTATTGGAGATTGGATTACGACTATCACAAGGTATGGGACCACCTGCCGATAGTGTATCTCTAGAGGGGAATACACTGGGTTCAACAAGAATGTCTTGCAACCCGGCCCACACATGACTGACCATTCATTTCTCTTGAGTGTATCGAATATATTGTCACCTACGGTTGGATCCAACATAACCGTTCTCGGGAGATACAGAAATGAAAAGAAGTAACAAATACGAATATTCTCTAGATGGTGACAATACACCCTAATGGGGGTGACCCACATAGCCATGTTGCCTGCCCGATTTTCGTCATTTCCCGGTTGTGAGGCTTGAGGTCTAAAATTACCTTTTTTAAGGAAACTCCACCGTTCACTTTGAATGCCACATCGTCGGATCCATCGAAAATCACTAATTGATTTCCCAAAAAATACTCAGATTATGGCTAAAGAAGTTTCCCTTCTTTGCCACCAACTTTGTATGTTTGTAGAAATCAACGTACGTAATCCCTTTGGAAATACTCTGTCAGACACTCGTCCATACAAGTTGTCCTGGAACTGGACAAACCGAAGGCACCCTCCTACCACATCCTAGGAATCACTATATGGATCAATAGCGAGTAATCCTTGCAATCCATCAATTTCAACCATGACAAGATCACTATCAAAATATCTCCAAGCACGACTCCAGAGAATCTGACAAGCAGTCCATTTGCTTATGAAGATCCACGGTCTTCACTGCTCCATCTTCAATCTGTATATTCTACGTTTACATATTAGCTAGTTCAGAATGATTTTCGAATAAATTCGATCATGGACTTTCCGTACCAACAAGCGTATAGGCCAGATTTGATAGTCGGTTATTTAACTATCAAATAAACCAACCATTCAACCATAATAGAAAACTGAATTCACTGTTTTAGTATCCATTACCATTTTAGCCTCTTTTTTATAAACCATTCGTTAACTCAAAACTTCTCCATTTTTTCCAATAAACGGAATTCTCATTTTCTCTTCTTATATATATATATATAAGAATATTCAAAGCCCCTTTCATTTTAAAATCCTTTTAAGCACGTATTTCTCATCTCGGTCATTAGTCTCTAATCGTAAACTAGTAAGAGAATAATTCCTAAAGTATCAACCCCGAAGGCCGAAACCAACATCGAATCAACACTAAGAAAACCATTCAACTCACCAATCTCCAGTTAGTTCCTAATTTCCCTTAATTTCATATCTAAATTTTTAAACGAGAATTTCCAATATTAATTACCATTTTTATACGAGATATTTATGACCATTGAAATTTTAACTTAGAAATAATATTTACAAAACATTACTACGACCTTTATACAATATCCCTTTACGGATTTGATTTGCAAAACATTTGCTAAATTTTTATTTCTAAACTGAAACAGGATTTTTCTTATAGTGATATACTTTCATTATCTAGTTCCATTTCATTTTAATCTTCATAAGCGAAGTTCTATATCAAGTCTTTATTCCATAAATAATTTTTATAAACCTTTATATATGTTTAAACTTCACTCCATTCTATTTATAACTTCTATTCTACAATACCGGTATTTACCTATCATTTGCAAATTCTAATAATATTTACTATTTATAAACCATATATAAAATTCTTTAATGTAATAGATATTATATTATTCAAATTAATTCTACCTAAATTCAATTAGAATTTAATATTTCAAAAACCATTTATAAATTTCTATTTTTCACACTACTACTTTATTCTCTTTATTCACCTTAATCGTGAATAATATTTCTCAATGCAAACCATACTTGACTCATTTAGTCAAATTCAATTTTATACTTGAAACTTCAAGTTTCAATCTATTTATAACTTCTAATTGTTGAGTTATATAATCTTTTTTATATTTTCCTTGTAACTGGAAAATCCCAATCTATTTAAATAATAATTTATATTTGTTTCTATTTCTTCCTAAATTCACACACAATTTATATTTTTTTCCTAATTTTTAAAATAATTGTAGTAATTCCACCTATGCTTATAAAATTGTCTTTTCGAAATATTTGGCTTAAACAAATATTTAATATTAAATTCTATTTAATTTGAATTCTAAATAACCATTTTTATTTGGGAATGAATATTTCCTTTTAAAATTTTATTTCAATCTCTATTTTGAAATCTATATTTCATTATTTAGGATATTTAAAATATCAAAAATCAATCATTGGTGTTACTATCACATCCAAGCACACTATAAACGGTCATAGGTTATAAACATATCATATAACAGCATATATATAATAAACAAATAAATAAATGTGAGGAATCCATGATTATCCAATCACCTGCTAATGGTACTACAGGAATTATCCAATCACCAATATTATTATTATATAATGTTATTATATATTATTATCACTTTATATCAATCAATTATCAGCCAACAAGCAATAAATTAAATTTGAATTATTAAAAATAGTTCCCAGTAATTAACTGAGTGAGTTTAACTCACCTCAATTTTCGTGCGGAATATCCGTTCAAAATTCCATATCGCCTCAGCCCCGCATCTACTTGGATTGTCTCGAATATAATTTATTTTTCACCTATGATCAATTTATTAACTTTATTAATTGGTTAAGAAATTATTAATCTAAACTAACTATTAAAATAAATTATCCTACAGGTATTTAAATATTTATTTATTTTAAAAGAACTACTTAAATATATTTTCTGTGTAATATAAAGTTATTAAAACGGTATACCTTAATTGGCTTGCAAATGTCGAACAATTCCTGAAACAAATCCCGAACCGGTTCCAAATTTGTCATCATCTCTTCAGCAAATCCTCGACCTCGTCACCGTAAACTATTAGACATTCACACCACACCAATTCAATTTCCAATTCAATCCAGTTTGGATTCTAGTCCACGTTCATCCTTAGTTCAACAATAAACATTTCACAATCTACCCAACATCTCACTGTTGAACACCTCCTTCATTTACAATCCTCATCTCCACCATTTACATCCCAAATTCACACATCAAAGATCAAAGATCAAAACTCCCAACATCTTCATTGTTTCAAAACGTACACAATGAATCCATTAAGGAAAAATCAAGCTTCAATTCGCACTTCCCAATTAACATACTGTCGAACCCGAGAATCACCTCAGTTCTACCCAGTTTGAAATTTAGTCATCACGTTCATTTGCAAAATCCATTTCAAATTACTACTCCGTCCTCCCCATAATTACAAACTCATATATTCATATTCAACTCAGTTCATCCCCAAAATAACGATAAACCGAACTTCTAGTTTCTGAAACATTCAACTGCCAAGCTCTAGGTCCATCCACTTCGATCAGTCCATATCTACCCAAACTTCCATTGTCGCTTCCACCCCATCTTTACTTGCGAACTGTCATCATTCTAGATCCACAATCACACTCCACCCAGTTCGTTTATCAATCCACGCAAGACCCCATATCAAACTCCTTTAGATCTCGCACCTCATTTAAACCAATTCACCATTTACCCAAACTTCGGTCCCCTAATCTTCACCCTAAATCGCAACACCTCAGACAACCTACCGCATACCACAGTAACATCAACAACCCCATGCTACAGTCTTGAGTGTACCCCAACGTCTTCAAGACTCAGAAATTCTTGCGGTTGCAAATCGAGCTTCGGATGGATATTGCGAGCGATTAAATCATGATTTTTTTATATATAAATCGGCGGAAGGATTTATGAACAGTAGGAGTGAAGAACGAAAGAATGAAATAGATTTTTATTTGCTAGGATAATGAATGCGAGAGGATTATATAGATGAGGGATTGGAAGATAGAAACAATGTTGTTTCTATATAGTAGGAAGGCTCAGGCGTAGACAATACGGTTGCAGTGAAATGTCATGGAGAAGGATTCGAATTTAGATGTGAGATTGAAAGGAGAAGACGCTGAAATGAAAAGAGGAGATACAGTGCTTTACAGAATAGCATGTGCTAGTGAAAAAGTCGTCCCCTATTTTTATTTATTATATTTAAAATTATTTTTACTTACCTTGGTGGCTCCAGTTAAAGTACCATGCGGTTCTGAACCCCTATTTGAGCGCAACAAATGGCATTCCTAGGGTTCTACCCCTATTCTGAACACACTGGAACGTGTTTCATAGTCTAATTCTACCGTATACAAAAGATATTAATTTAAATTAATGATTTAACATTAAATTTGATTTAATATAAATCGACTTAAAATTAACAAATAAAATATTATTATCACATAAATATACACAAACTGAATTATATAAATTCCAGAATAAATTAACTCGAAATTTTAACCTTGATAATTTTATTTTCATGGTAAATTAATATTAAATTGATTAAAAAACGATTTATTTTATTAAATAAATCGTTATCGTTTATAAACGGTTCCATAGCGACTATTTGAAAATTTGATTTGGCTATAACTAAAAATTTACAATACAGATCTCAAATTTTCTCTTTTATTACAAAATTATAGTTTAACAGATTCAAATATTTCTTATTTCAGTGAATTCCGACTTATAACGTATCCAGTACACTCAATTGAAGTTCAAAATTCAATATTACGAATTACCGCGCCATTACGAGCTCATTTATATTTAATATATATATTTATACTTTTTAAACTTCATTTTAATTAATATAAAATTCCATTTATATTACAAATTCAATATATAAACTAATTTAAATATTCAAACATAAATCAATAAAAATGCGGGATGTTACAGAAAAAAGTCTGAGCAACCAAGGCTTTGACAAGTAACGATTGAGCACCTTTTAATACGCCATTAAAGCTTTCTGAAGCATTTGTGGTCATTACATGGAATCGACCACCACCTTCTTTGCGTACAACTCAATTTTCCTCTTTCCCGCATAGACATTTTTCAATCCAGGTGTGCGCCCTTATGTTAATGCTCTTTATTTATTCACGAATTTTGTGGTATTCAACTTCCTCTAAAGCACATGTTGCAGCATAAAACCCAGTTAACGTTTTGTCTTTAAAATCGACTGGTTGAAAATTAGCCTTAAGATGTCTAGCACAAAAACGATGCTTATGGGTTAAATGTCGCTATGTTTCTAGTGCATTGGGTATGCCCATCATTTGGTGATCGTTGATGGCAAGAATGCAGCAATGCAAGCAAGAAAAAACGAACCCAACTATCGACAAACTCAACAATTGCATATGCCAATGGATATAGATGGTCATCTGCGTTAACAACAATAGCAACTAGTAATGTACCCTTGTATTTCCTATATAAATGTGTACCGTCAATATAAAGTTGTTGGAGAATGGAATTTTGATGACAACAACCTTGTTTTAATTATTAACATTATTGATTATAAAATATATACTAACATCTTTATCCAATATATATATATATATATATATATATATATATATATATATGCAGGAATTATATGTAGGAATTAGATACCGAAGACTGCACAATTAAGAGTTTAGAGATTCAAGATTTCAAAGGAGATTCAAGACTCATGAGTTTCAAGATATCAAGATTTCAAGAGTTCAAGATTATCAAAGTAATAAAGTCTAGTTAATATGTAAAACTCTAGTTAGCACTTTCAAAATCTGATTTCAAAATATCTCAAACTATTTTCAAATTGATTTCAAAATTATTTCGAACCCCTTTCTAAATGATTTCAAATTATTAAAGGTTTTTACTTATGATTTCAAATATATATATTTATTATATAGTTTATATATTATAAACTTTTATAATTATGTTTATAATTATAATATATAGTTTTATATTATATAATTTTATATATGTTTAAATTATATATATTACTATATTTTTATAATTTGAAGAAATATATTTTAACAACTAGTTTTGATTGAAGAATTTCCAGAATATGTATACTAGTTTAAATACTTGGAAAAATGATTTAAAAAAATTCAATAATTACACATATGTCGGCATATAGTTTTTGACATGTCGACACATAACCATCATATTTTCAAATTTCAAAGGAAGTGTCTTTTCATGTTTTGAAACGTTTCAAAACTATTGCCACATTTGGAACTTTATATTAAGGGCTCATTTTTGAAAATTTAATCATCTTATCTTCTCCTTCTTCATCCCATCTCTTACCACCATTATTCTACTTTAATTTCTTGATTTCTACACTTATACTTTGTCGTTTTCAATGCAAATTATTCTCTTTCTATTTTCAATCTCTATCAAATACTCTCTGTTTGGAAATGCTATTAAAGAGTTCTAGGGTTGTTTTTAATTGTTAAGGAAAGGATGTGTTCCTTGTAGCCTGTAAATCAAGGAAAGAGAGCAGTGTGAACCTTGTAGCCGTGAAATCAAGGAAAGGGAGCGATGTCAACCTTGTAGCCGTGAAATCAAGGGTGTGGAATTGGTGTTAACCTTGTAGCCATGAAACCAAGGGTATTGTAAAGTTGATACTAGTATTAATAAAACTCTGCGCAATCCAGCGTTGAGTGGGACTGGACGTAGGAGTAATCTAAACTAGTATAAAATCCGACGTGTTCTTTCCTTTTCTGCATTTTATTTTTATTTATATTTGCATTTGTGATTGTTTTTATTGTGATATTCATTCTATGATGCATATAACTGTTTGAGTAATCGTTAATTGTTAAAGTTTTCCATGATCTCTTTACGTCTTTGATTCCTGGGCCATAGTATTCTTCATTGACTTCCCGCCTTCACCCCTGGGGTTAAGTCGAACCAGGCGGAACCATATGAGCAAGACCAGCTTTCACTACACCAAAACAGGTGATTCCCAACGAGTATAACCGTCGCAAACAATTTCAGCAACGCTTATTAGTGTCGCTATGGAGGGGTGGCAATTTAGTACCAACGCTTATAAGCGTTGGTAGATTTTCAGTCCCAACGCTTATAAGCGTTGGTAGATTTTCTTTAGCAACGCTTATAAGCGTTGGTAGATTTTCTTTACCAACGCTTATAAGCGTTGTAAGATTTTTATTTGCAACGCTTATACATGTTGCAATACATTTGTTTGCAACGCCTATACATGTTACAAAATTTTAATTCACAATAAATATAAATTTTAATAATAACAGAAATATGTACTAGCAACTCGCATATTCTAATATTAATAGTCAATTAACAACCAACATGATGATAATATAGACGATATTTAATATGAATCAAAAACTTATATTAAACTCAATGCATACTAATAGATAACATTCATAATCACATAACGACATAGAACATCAGTTAACAATAAACAAGCACAATACATAATTAAGATGTCAAATTCAATACATAATTAGTTTGCTAAATTCAATACATAAATAAGATTCTACAAATACCGAATACGAAACTCTGGCCATATAACGAAGCCTCCATCTGAAAATTCGCATAACTTGTACATTCCATTTTGAGGACCATCATAAATTGGTGCATCCGGTTCAAGAACTTCAACAACCCAAATTACTTTCTCTATATTCAGTACCACTTTCCTAAAATGACAAATTGTTTGTGTTCCAATATAACCTTTTGCTACCTCCTTCTCTAGATCATTTGACAATAGCATTACGTATTTCTTTTCCATTGTAGATGAATGAAGATCATTAAGTGACACATCTGGAGTGGAAGGATTCCCTAAGTGATCATTAAGTGCTACATTATTACTTATAGGAGGATCCCCTAAATTAGAAGCACCTTCTGTATGAGGAGTGGAAGGACTTGCAACAAGTTTTTCTTGCAAATTAGGCATAAATTTCATAAAAGTTGAAGTAATTGAATTGATGGCGTTATTAACCTGAGTAGCTACTTGCTTTTCTATCTCCAATTTCCAAATGGACAAATCCACGGCTTGTTTTTTATCAGCTACAGCTTTTACAGCTCGAGCCACCTTTACTTGTTTTATAGAAGAAGTAGAACTAATTGCTCGACAATAATTTTTCTTCAAGTCGGAACCAAAAACTTCTGCAATTGGATCATTATCAAGATCATCTACTGCGCTACTAGAACTACCATACAATTTTCTCTTTTCTTCCGCTGCCTCTAGAAGTGCCTGCATTCATTGAATATCACATTAAATTGATAATTTCAGTTTCTTGTTAAAAACAGAAAAACATGAGTTTACATCTCGCACAAAATAATATAAACTTGAAACATGAGTTTACATCTCGCATAAAAACAGAAAAACAGGAGTTTACATTTCAGTTTCTTGTTAAAACTGAGCCTTAGGGCTCAGAACTGCTGAGCCACAGGCTCAGAATTGCTGAGCCACCAGGCTCAGCAAAACTGAGCCTGGCGGCTCAGTTTTGCTAAGCCTTGTGGCTCAGCAAAACTGAGCCGTGTGGCTCAGAAAAACTGAACCATAAGGCTCGGTTTTGCTGAGCCACAGGCTCAGCAAAACTGAGCCGTATGGCTCAGAAAAACTGAGCCACAGGCTCAGTTTTGCTGAGCCTTATGGCTCAGCAAAACTGAGCCATGTGGCTCAGAAAAACTGAGCCGTGTGGCTCGGTTTTGCGGAGCCGTATGGCTCGGTTTTGCGGACAACATATATGTTTCTACGGCTCAGTTAACGGCGCCAATTCAGTAAACTGTGCATGTTCAGTTCAGGCAAATAATGATCAGTCAAAATAATTTAATGAGCTTAACAACATATATGCAAACCTACATATGTTTCTGCGGCACATGGTAGTACTTCTCCCGGTTTTCTTTTGTGTCCAACCTACCAAATCGTCGTTCGTGAAATATTTGCTTCTGGATTGGTTAAGACCTACAGTAAATATCAAAGTTGACAACACATAGTTAATATAACATTCTACAAACAACCATTTACAAAAGATAATTTTATTACCATTTCATGGTGCACTCTATGGTAAGGTTTCCTTCCTAGAGTATGAGTGATTTGGTTTTTCCCTTTGTTTTTTGCATTTTGTTTACATTGCTCAATCTTTTCATTTGTATACTCAATATCAAGGAACTTTTCCCACCACACTCTATCTACATCATTTGGACATCTATCAATGGCAACACGTTTAGGAATCATAGTGTCATCAACTTTAAGAAGACTTTTTCTTAATGTTGACTTCATTGATCTATAGTATCGTGGGAAATGTTTCTCTAATAACGGTCGAGCAATGGTAGGATCTACATCCATGTCAAATTCTTCCTATCACGAGAAAAGAAAAAAAAATCATGAACCAATCAAATATATCATAATTTAAACTTGAGGGTGAAATTGATATGAATGAAAATACCAAAAGCCCTTCCCATAGTTTATCCTTGTAGAAGCTATCTACGGCCCTCCATTCTTTGTAGCCAACGGGTATATGACAACGGATTAACTCACCACAACGTGTACTCCATTTAGATGAATCATCCCCTACTGCATCCTCAACACCAACCGTTATGAAGTACTTTTTACCTTTGGGTGGTTGAGGTTCAATAGTCTCTGTTGTACTTACATTTGCATTTGCGCTAAAATTGTTTGTCATTTTAATGAAAAATCTACATTAAAAAACAAACAAAATGTAAAGTTAACATAACACGTGAAAGATACTTGTAAGATATGAATTAACATAACAAACTGGCAATAATTTCAAAAGACATCAATAAAAGAAAATCATACATTTCAAAACAAGCAAAATACATGCAAAATATTTTCAATCAACATGTTGATTTCGATTGAATACATTTCAATAATGGTTCTAAATTTGGTTATTCTTTCAAAATAGATTGATATGTTGTTGGTACTTCATAATCATCTATGTTATCCATTATGCGTTTAGGAGAGCGTCGAACAATTTACCATTCAGAATTTTGTGTATTTATGATGTAAAATACTTGACTTGCTTCGGACGCAAGAATAGCTGGCTCATCATATTCTCCATCGGTATTCTTGAGTTTCTTTAAGTTTACCATTAACAAATTTGTATTCGGGCAAACTTTACAACCATTTGTCTTATCTGCAACATTCACCCAATCACAATAGAATACCACATGTTGAAAATCGTAGTAATCAACTTCCATGATCTCTCTAATAACACCATACCAAGTAGTATCATCATCCATAGGATTTAAATCTTTTGAACTTGCAACAAATGTAGTGATCACATCCATACAGACACCATTATCTTGCGTTGAAATGCTATCGTCATAATGTTGAGGAGAGAATGTATAGCCGTTCACTCTATACTTAAGAAAAGTTTTGACTTCCCACTTTGGACCATTGATATACAACCATAACATTGTGTTCATGCATTTTTCGTCCACTAACTGTTAAGAATTAACAAAATTAATAGAATAACATTAGTTAAAAAGAAATACATTGCTCTCAAGTAAATTTAGCACACCTTATTGTATAGCCAATCAACAAATTCAGATTGGACTACTACTCCTGCTTTTGTGATAGTTTTCCTTTTACCACGAAGACCGTCTTCTAAAGATAAGCGGTATGCACTACAAATTCAATATTGTGATAAACATATATATATTCTTGACTAAATGTGATATACGTATTGAAAAAGGTGAAAATGTATGACCTGTAGTATTCATCTCGTTCCGGTATATCAATTCTAAATAGTAACCATCGTCGAATCTGTGATCGTTGCACTCTAGATAATTTTAACGGTTTACCTTCAACGATGGAACGCTCATATATATCATCACTATTCTCATATAAAAAGGATGCTTGTTTAGAGCTATGATTTCCATCACGTGGATTTGGCATATATTCCATTGCGTATCGAACAGATTCTGAAATAAGGTATGCTTCAGAAATTGATCCTTCTATATACCTTTTGTTACTAGGTATGTTTTTGCAATCTTTCATAGCCCTAGCACACAAAAATTAATATGCATACTTACAGTTAGTTACTTCATAACCCTTAGGTAAAATAATTTGAATGCAAAAACAATATTTACCTTTCAAATGGATACATCCATATATAATTCGATGGTCCACAAAACAGAGCTTGATCTGCTAAATGTACCATCAAATGGATGCTTATATCAAAAAAATCCGTTGAAACATAGTGTGCCAACACACATAATGCTTCAGCAATCATATCTTTAGTCGCTTGCACATGTTCTCGAACAAGAACTTTTGAACATATTATGTTGAAGTACAAGCTTACTTGTAAAAGCGCTCGTCTTAACTCACGACACTTTGGATATGCATGTTGAACCATGATAGGAAGCAAGTATTGGATGAGAATATGATAACCATATGTCTTTTTAATTTGCAAACCGGGTGGTTGAAGACATATAAGACCGTTTAACTTAGTTGCAAGACATGATGGAAGTTTTGCATCTTTAAGAACTTGACAACATTGCAACTTGTGATCCTTATCAAATGCAAGTTTAGAAGATTGCTTTCCTTTGTTAAACATAAAATTGATGAGATGTTCAACAACATTTTTTTCAGTATGCATCACATCAATAGTATGACAAACTTTATGATTGCTCCAATCATCCAAGTCAAACAAAATTGACTTCTGATACCATGCCGGCCTTCCTTCCTCATCGACAAGACAATCTACATTATCATAAGCTTCAGAAATCAATCTCTTTTTGCTTGGTGGTATTTTGCCACGAATATATTTGATACGCTCAAGCTTTTCTAAAAGAGGCGAGCCTCTTAGCCGAGTTGGAGGCTCTTTATGTTCAACATCCCTATACCATCCGTGTTTTAATGCTCTATATGGATGATCATTCTTCAAAAACCTTCTATATTTTGAATAGATGATCTTGTTGCCGATGTACTCTGATTCTGTCTCGGTAGCACAGACAGGACACGCTTTATAACCATGAGTCACACAGCCAGATAAGTTACCAAAAGCTGGTAAATCATGAATTCCCCATAGTAATATTGCTTTCATATTGAAAAGTTCTTGCTTGTCCGTGTCAAAAACAGACGCTCCTTCGTCCCAAAGATGTTTTAATTCATCAACAAGAGGTTCCAAGTATACATCAATGTCCTGACTTGGTGCTCTTGGTCTAGGAATTAAAATACTCAACATTTGAAATTGTGATTTCATACACAACGAAGGGGGTAAGTTATAAGGTATCATGTAAACAGGCCAACAACTATAACTATTGGAGAGAACACCATTTGGATTAAACCCATCTGTAGAAATACCAAGCCAAACATTGCGTCCTTCAATAGCAAATTCTGGCCACCGACTTTTGACTGATCTCCATTCAGCTGAATCTATAGGATGTCGCATGGAATTCCAAGATGGTGTAGCTTTCTTGTGCCATTGCATTTTACGAGCTATCCATGGTATAGTGTACAATCTACTTAATCTTGGACTTATAGGAAAGTATCTTAAAACTTTTCTTGGTTCTTTCGTTGATTTAACCTCCCCTAACACTGTTTTTTTTTTTGTTTTGTACCTTGTTTTATGGCACACAGGATATTCTTTCGCATCAACATTTTCTTTCCAAAATAATATACAATCATTGACACAAGCATGTATATGCTTCACCTCTATTCCCAAATCCTTTATTATTTTCTTCATCGTGGGATACTTGTCAGGTAAATTATTTTCTTTTGGAAGCCAACGTTTTAATTGCTTCAACAACTCAGTCACACTATTTCCTGACCAATTAAATTCTTTTTTAAGGTTCGGAAGCTCAACAATTACACCTAACGTTGTAATCCCCTCTTCGCAAGAAGAATAAACTTTTTCATTTGCTTTGTCTGCGTATTTTTTGTGCTTCTCTCCAAAGTAAGTATGATAATCGTCTGTATTTGTTTGTTGAACTTCCTCTTCACCGCCAGCTTGTGGCATATTATGCACTCCAAAAGCATCGTCTATGAGATTTCTAAGAGCCCCCTCTACAAATTGGTCGGATTGAATTTGATCTTGATCTTGAATATGAGGATCTGAAATGATATTTTTTGTATGATTCATCCCCGAGTTATTGTTGCTCATCTCTCCATGGTAAAACCACCTATTATATGTTTTAATCATACCATGAATGATTAAGTGTTTCTCAACGTTTTCCAGTGAGAGCTTTTTAGAGTTCTTGCACTTAATACAAGGACAGGTGCAAATTTCAACATCGCGAGATGAGTGATTCTTCACAAAACTAATGAAGTCTCGAACGCCTTGCTTGTATTCTTCAGTATTTCTATATGGACTTTTAATCCACTCTCTTGAACTTGAGTTAGACATAAATTTCAAATTTTACCTCTTGGACCTATCAAAGAAAAAAAACTGCATATGTTAAAAAAACTGCATTTGTTTTAAAAACTGCACTGTTAAAAAAATAAAAATAAAAAAATAAACTGCATTGCACCTTTTAAAAAAAAAACTGCTGTGCCCCCATTCATTCTGGCGCAACTTGAGTTGTAGGGATTTACATGAAAAAAAACTAAGCTTTTAAAGACTATGCAAATGTGATTAGGTTTTGTTTAGTTCACACTTACTAATTAGGCTTTGAAATATCCACTTCTAATGGCTTAATTTTTGAAAAAAAAAACTGAGATATGGTTCATCTTTTGTCGTAATTAATCATTTGTTTTAAAAAACTGATCTATAATTCCTTAAGGTTTCGTTATAGAACTGTATTTTTTTTATGTTTGTTATGTAGCTTGAAACTACTTCAATGATAGTTGGTTTATGCTTGGAATATGGTTTGAACTTTGTGTTCTTGGGTTTAAATTTCACTGAACGAAGATGATAGAAAGAATTTGTGTTAAACATAATAGTGCATGAATATGATTTAATTTATATGGCTAAATCCAACTACCTTATTATTTTTGGATCTTTGAATATTTAGATTTCTACTTCATGTTTTTTAAGCATGATTATAACAAACAAATTTGATTGCCAATTTAAAAAATGGAGTTCTAAGCAATGACCATTTTCTTTAGCATTATAAACACAACATAATACAATAAATGCATGAGCTATACAAACCTCATGTCAGATTAAATATTTTGTTGTATAAATGAAAATTATTAAGACTATAGCTCATTATGTTTAAGCAATAAATGCATGAGACTCCCATATTAATTTAAAACAACAATATTGACATTGTTTTCTTCTTTGTTGGTATTTTCATGTCAATTGCTCTTCTAAAAATTTCATTGTTCATTCTTTTCAAAAAGTACGTTAGATAATAGTGATCAACTCTGTAAATTAAAGTGTGTCCGGGTATGTTATGTTGACCTTTTCTTTAGTTACTTTTAATCAAATTTGTTTTTGCAAAATAAATTATAGCGCTAAATTACCAATCGTCTTTTCTTGCTGAATGAAATTGGACGTCTTTTCTTTTGCTTGTTAAACATGTTACTTAAAGTTACAATCAAATCAACAATGCAAACGAACAATCCTATTTTATAATCAGCATCATTCAGACGAATGAGCCCTGTAACATCCTCTTAGCTACAAGCATACTTCATAATCGATTATGTTTATGGAGTATTCCTCCATAAACTTTCCTTCCTGCTTAAGATCCTTAAAAAAAACAGCATTTGTTTTAAAAACTGCACTGTTTAAAAAAAAATCTGCATTGCACCTTTTCAAAAAAAAACTGCTGTGCAACATCAGCTTCTAGCTGCTATGCAACAGCAGCTTCTAGCTGTTGTGCAACAGCAGCTTCTAGCTGCTGTGGCACAGCAGCTCGAAGCTGCTGTTGCACAACAGCTTCAAGCTGAGCTACTGTGCCACAGCAGCTTCTAGCTGTTGTGCAACAACAGCTTCTAGCTGCTGTGGCACAGCAGCTTGAAGCTGCTGTTGCACAGCAGCTTCAAGCTGAGCTACTGTGCCACAGCAGCTTCAAGCTGCTGTGCCATAGCAGCTAGAAGCTGCTGTTTGCACAACAACTAGAAGCTGCTATTGTAATCTCCAAGTTTATGATTCGTTGACAATTCGTACATTGCTTTTATGCAGTGAAGTTGCTCGGGGCAGCATTTTCTACTCACCTCTAAGATAGGGTTGGCACCAATTTTTTTTTCCCAATGAAGCATGTCAGCCTCTCTAAACAAGTTAACATCCAATAGCCTAACATTGACTTCAAACTCCCAAAACCTACCTTTCCAAAAAATAATCAAAAAGATCAAGCTAATGAACATTCGAGTGACAAAGCCTCATACCCATTTTAACCAAGAGTTAATCAAACTGAAATGATACAAAAATCCATTTTAATAGATTTATGGACTCCTTCATCAATGACTTTGAAATCCCCTTACATCCATGACTCCTAATCACGTTTATTTCTATACTTTTTTACTTATCTGTTTACTTTAGCTTTGTAGTTTGGGTTACTGCTTTCCACTGTTTATTTGGCAGTGCGTCGGAGATTTCTGATGTCTCCGCGGAGTTTATGGCTACTCGGTCCTATCGTCTTTGTCATGGCTTTATCCACATCACTTTTGTTTGGTTATATAGCGCCACACTCCTTCATCGTGTTGATGATCTTTCATGGATGGAACCTTTAGCTAAAAAAACATGAATTAAACATTCACAGTTTTATTTAGAAACCAGCAATCCAAGGACCAACCATTCTACGTCAGACTGAACTGTTACCATGTGAAAAAATTTGAGAATCCGTTGAGCTTAGGAACCACGATGTCATCATGAATTAAACCAACTACATCTCTACATATAAACTTATCAATAACAATAGATTCAGTGCCTCTCTCAACCCTTTCTTTTAGTGCACTGATATTATCTAATATTGCAATAGCATCAGTAGTATATAAATTCAAGATAGATCAATCATAAACATATCTTTCTCGTCTCCAGAATCTAACAAAGCCTTAAATGTATTAAACAAATGGAAAACTAGATAGGAGTTATCTTCCTTTCTAGCAATAATTTTGTCATTAACAACAGAATAATTTGTGTTTTCAACTAAATCTGACTTCATACCTTCAGAAGAATCACTGCTTAAATCACCATTAACAACACTGTTATCAGAAGGAGTTTCATACACAACCAAACTAGAAGCCAAATTATTAATCATCTCATTAGTATTAAGAGGAGAACAAGATAAATATCAGTCTGTTCATCACTTGAAGAACCACTGCACATCGCCTCTGAATTGATAACATCAAAATGACCCAACATTTCATCAAATAGCCTCACTTCCTTGCTGTTCTCAATAGAAGAACAATACATTAATCATTTACATATCTTGGCCTTATGATTGACACAACTGCATTTGAAACATCATGAATTTAGATCTTTACAAATACTCTGAGCTCTATTAGGAGTTTCCCAAGAAGAAGAAATTGGCTGCACCCCAAATTTATGGCATCGTCTAAACTAAAAATTGACCCTTATCTAAAAGTTGACCCCTTTTTGTTCATTTTACAATATATTAACTTGTTTAAATGCTTCAATCATTAAAAGAAAATTCATTTCTACCTGTATCTTGACACAAACCGTCCAAAAAAAAGTTAGCGACAACTGTTCACGAATAAAGAAATGAAGACCACTATGGTGTTGCACCACCATCAGCTGCCTACATCCCCACGTGGCGCTACCTTAACGTGACCCATCGAACTCAGAATTAGATTGCAGCACCTAACGGTGTTGTCCTTAGTTGGTTGCTGCGCTTTCCATTCTAGAGCTGGTGTCGCTATGGCTAACTGGAGTCTGCAAATCTAGAGTTGTTGTGGCCCATGTTTGAATTGTCGCTTGCTATCGCATAGATTAGGGTTCCGTTTCAAATTAGGATTCGATTGGGTTGTGACATAAGAGATCAGAGAGAAAGTGATTAGTATCGAGGTGCCCATGCATTAAAGATTCGAATGAAGAACTATTGCTGTTTATTCAGATACTTACAAAAAAAATTACACAATAGACTAGTATTTATTAATGAGTTTTATAACTGAACTTAGAGGTTTATAAAGAAGATTTTTGATTGAATTTGGTATTCAACAAAGAGAGATTTCCATAAAAGAAAGATGTTTATCAAAAAGATTTATAATTGATGTTTACAAAATGATTTGAGATTGGGACTTTCCTTAACTAACCTTCTCGATAATGGTGGTGTGGGACTTATATTTCATGCTTAACACTAAAGGCATAATGTTTAGGGTAATTCTTCTTATCTTTGGTCTAAATAAAGTTGTTTAGTCCTTTGATATGATTTTGAAGTATTCAATCATTTATAACGTTGTGTGAATATACTCAGATCGGTGGGATGTATAAATATTTTCACTAAATGATTGAAAATAGGATTATTTGGTTTCATTCAAACTTAAAACAAACTTCAAACATAAATTTTTGTGCTACTGACACTCATCTCACTCAACATACGGACAAAGACTCAGTTCAAGAATCACCTTGGAATTCGAATTTTAAAAACTAGCATTATAGCAAATCCACACATCACAAAAATATTTCCATACAAGTGAATATCACACAGATAAGCAATGAAATTTCAATAAGCATGATAGCAAATCCATACATGACACAACTGCCAAAAAAACTAGCTGTCTCATTACAGAAAGTAACGAAGAAAATAAAATATGAACTAATTAGACATCGATGAAACCCAAGCTCCAACAACATCAAATTACGCAAAGTTAACAAATGTTCCCAAAAACAAACTGTTTTCTAACTAATACAATCAAATAATTTGAGTTTAAACGGAGCGTACCTTGGAAGAACCCAATTGGGTAAAACAAACAAATTAGGGCAGCAGGACAATAATTAAATTTATACCTGAATGCGAGTACAAATCGATCAAAATCCCCAAAATCGAATCCTCCCCTAAAATCAGATTAGCGCCGCACTCGTGTTTTTCTTCTTCTTCTGATATGGGATTACGCGGCCGAAATTGTCAAAAGCGTTGGGAGAAGCAACGTGAAAGGGAAAATAGGGTTACGCTGCTGAGTTTACATTTTTACCCCCCAAACCGACCCTTAATGACCCTATTAAGTGTTGGTAATAAAATATTTATTATTATGTCTTTTTCGCAACACTTTTTTAATATAGCAACGCATATTATTGTTATTACCTAGCAACCCAAATAAGTGTTGGCGATTGAAGAAAAAAAGGGTTACCAAATGGCCATTATGGTGTAGTGTTTATAGCAATTTTTTATATAGCGAGCGAGGCCTTCACCTCCTCTCTAGTGTTAGTTTTGCCTTAAGATCTATGATTTTCTTCCCTAACAATTGGTAGCGGAGCATAGGTTTTTAAATTTTCATCATCTTAATTTTGGAAATATTAAATGGCAACCAACACTGGAATTGCAAGTTGTAATAGTTCATTTGTAGAGGGTTAGTCCACCGTTAGACCGCCATTACTTAATGGCAGTAATTATTTATACTGGGTATGTATGATGAAAATATACTTGTAATCCATAGGATTAGACACTTGGAATATCACACAGACTGGATATGTTGAACCCACTACTAATTTTGCATAATGAACTAATGAACAAAATGCTATTGCATAGAGTAATCTTAAGCCTATGAATATGTTATTCTGTTCATTAGATAGAAATGAATTTAAAAGAGTACCAATTTGTAAATCTGCTCGTGATATATGGAAAATCTTGCAAGTTACTCATGAAGGAACCAATAAAGTTAAACGTACAAAGATATCAGTGCTAACTAATCAATTCGAGTTATTTAAAATGAATCAGAATGCATCTGTCTCCGATATGTACAGGTTCCAGGAAATCGTGCATTCATTAATGACTTTAGGAAAAACTTATTTTGAAGAGAACCAAGTCAGAAAAAAATCCTTAATTCACTAACTCCAGAATGGGATCAAAAAACACTGCGATTGAAGAGGCTAATAACATTAGTGAAATGAAAATTGAAGAGTTAATAGGAAATCAGATGTCATTCGAAGTACACTTATAGAAAAGAAAGGAAAATAAGCCGACAAAAAAAGAAATCTATAGCATTTAAAGCGACGACTGATGGTTCTGATTCAAGCAGTGAGGATGAAGAAGAATTTGCCTTTATGATAAGGAATTTCAGAAAATATCTAAGATATAAAAGAAGAAATAATTTTCAGAGAAATAACCAAGGAAGTTCGGGAAAAAATGAAGATAGTTACTACAATTGCAACAAACCATGTCATATAAAAAGGTTGTGTCCATATCTTGGTAAATCAAATCAACAAATAGACAACAATTCATCAAAGAAGAGGAAAAGGGCATACGCAGCAACTTTAGATGACTCAGATTCATTACCAAGTGATGAAGAGCTAAAAACTGGAAATTCAAATATGTGCTTTACAACAATTCAAAATTCTGAAAATATCTAAGAAATGGATCTAAAATTAGGTACACCTTAATTAATAATTTTTGTTTGAATTGGTTGAATGGATGTATGTTTGCTTGCCTTATTTGAAATTTGAATTCTAAAATTTGAATTTGAAATTTAAATTCTAAAATTTAAATTTGAAATTGAATTTTGAAATTCAAAATATTAATAATATAATAATTAATTTTAAAATTATTAACATCTTAGGAAATAATTAAATAGAAAATATTAACATAATATAAACAAACTCAAAAAGCAAATTGAAATGTGAAGCGGCAGACATATATCGACATACACGAAGTGATATGTTGACATATGCAACAGAAAATGAAATTCAAATTTTGAGTTTCAAAAGTTTAAGTTTTCAAACTTCCCTCCATCATTTCACCAACTTCCAACGTCTGAAAAGGTGGCTTTCTACTCGGAAAGATGTGTCCATTTACTCTCTATTTATTTATCTATTCAATTCTATTCTCTCTACCTTCCATTCAAAATACAAAACTGCTTTCTTCATACTATTCTCTTCAAAACTTTTCTCTAATGGTTTTCTCAAGTACACCAAAAACCATGAGATTAACCAAATCTCTCAAAGCTCATCTCTACAACGATCCGGAAGCTATTCAAGCTTATATTGACTATGTTACTAATGGAAAAGTTAATACCAGAATCTTCGCTATTTTCGAAGATTTTCCTTCTTATGATCTTTATTCTTTTTTTGAATAAAATGAAGTTTAGGGTGCGTTTGATTTTTAATGGGAAGGGTTATTTAGAAGGGTATTTGAAGGGGAATTGTTACGAACGGAGAATACGTTTTTTTTACGAAAGGGGCAAGTTATTATTTTATTGTTTTTGTATTTATTATTTTATTGTTTGTATTTGTTTATTGTCGAACAGAATGGTAGAATGAATAATACAAATTGCAGAATTGAAATTATGAAATACAAATTGCAGAATACAAATTCGGAATAGAAATTGCATAATAAAATTACATAAATTTAAAATACAGAAAATATGCTACTAGGGAGGATACTGAGGTGGATACTGAGGTGGATTCATCTTAAACTACCTGTATCGGATTCCTTGCTTGCGAAGCTCGATTTCAAAACGCAACCATTTTGCTGCTTCTTCATCATCAACAAGAACCATGAATGTATCTTGATTTTCCATACTTTTGAGAATTGATATTGTGTGGGTTATGTCAATATCAGGAAATGTTCTTGCACGGTCTATTGCATGCTTTACACTTGAAATTTCAGTAGGCTGTGGGCTTGCGGTAGACAAAGGAGAATTACCAGCATTCGTGGATGGATTTGAATTTGGACTGTCGGATTCAAAACAAGATTTCTTGCTCAGTTGCCTCGAGTGTATCATATCAACAATTTATTCCACCTTCGAAGAATTTTCAGTTCGTCCTCTTCTTCCAGAACGAGGTCTAGATGAAGAACCTGTAGCCCATGGTTGGTTAGTAGGCTCATGAAACAATTGTTGAGTCTGGATGTCTTCTAGTGGCATTTGAAATTCATCGAAGAATGTCGGTTGTACAAACTCAGGTGGAGGAGATTGTGGTTCTTGTTGCATGTTCTGACTTGTATAACCTGGAGTGTAAGCGCCAGAATTCGTTGCAACACCGTTCCCGAAATTTGCTCCAATTCAACCAAATTTTCAATTGGTTGCATGTGACGGCTCGCCCCGCACCAGCCGACATTTCCCATGAAAATGCGTTATGCCGATGTCCAACCGGCACGGGACGGTCACCAAAGAAAGGGAAAAGGAAAGGACTTACTAGTGAACTAACAAAGAACCTGCAGAATGTCTCACAGCGCAGAGAATAAAATATAATAATAACATACTTGGCATAAAACAGGTGAGACAGTGCATAAGCTGAAACTAAACATCATAGCAGCGGAAAATCCAAATACAGCTTATGTTCCACATCATCATTATTACAACTTTAAAACTGTCTCTAAAGCAAAAGAAAGGAAAGGTACACTACTAATGCCCAAAGTAGTGACCAGCAGCGACACGGGGAGAATATCTATATATATCAAACATGGAAGCCTCTTGCTCGTCTCCGGTACAGCTACTCGAGCTTCACCAGTTAACCTATCTTTAGTCTGCTCGTGAGAGCTCCAAAAGTAATAAGAAGAGACATAAAACTCTGGATCAGACAAAAGTCTGGTATGAACAATAAGCAGCAAAACAGAACAATGACAGGTATACTAAACCATACCTGAACCTGGACCTGCAACCAAAGAGTTAGCACTACATATTGTACATTACTCTAAGGTGCCACTAACATATGGTGTAAAGAATACAGGGTGGGGGTGTGCATGTCATAGTGATGGCAAACAAATCAAGCATGGCAACTATCCTCGCGTCTCTCACTCAGTGTGTAAAGCATACGATGTCCACCACTCTCAACCACTAGACCCATCGAAGTAGTGACGGAGTTCGACTTGTACGACTACTGCTACCACTAAGCTTACCCCACGGAGTCATGACTAAATCTTTACAAATGACCCGTTTCATTGGTTTATAGCCCATTAGTCGTACCTAGACCACTGTGGTCCTGAATCCGTTCACGTACCCCCTACACATAGTGATTCAAAGTCATAGACAACGACAACCCCTTAGCACACGTCCCGCAGCAAAGCCCAACTCATGAAGTCGACACGTTGGTTCCCATCTGGATCCTGAGTTCTACTTCTCATTTGGACTACCTTTGCATCTCGGGTTTGTGGTCTTCTCTGGATCGGTCTTCATCTAGTTCAGAAACAAACTTCCTTTCGGATCGGTTCTCTTCCCCTTATTCAGTCCATAGTCATCAATCTCCTTCTGGTCGGCTCGAGCTCCCCTTGTCGGATCGGGTCGTGGTGCCCAAGCTCGATCGGATCGTGCTTCCTTTACCATATCGGGTCGTGCTTCTTCATCCGGATCGGGTCGTGACCAAGCTTCACGGTTCGGATCGTGGAGCCCTCCAAATGAGTGGATCGGTTCGGTGTCTCCATTCACGAGCTGTTCGGATCGGAGGACTTCAGAGGAGAACGGATCGGGGATGGCAAGCTTCAGCAGGAGGCTCGTTGGAAGGTGGCCACGATCGGGTCGGGTTCGGAGGGGGCGATCCGATCCGGTTCCTGCACATCTTTCCTGCAACTTTCCTACGACTATTTTACGCCATACAACGACGTTTTCGACCAATCTAACTTTTCTAATCAATTGCAAAGCATACCATACAGTCATAGCAACATATAGAAACGACCATAAACACCAAAACATCAATTAGATAAGTTAAAAAGGATCAAACATAGCCAAAACCCTATATTTTCCCTTAAGCATGTTTAAGTAAAACTAATGACATGATTAGTAAAACTTAACCAAATCAAACCAAATTTTTAACAGAGGTCTAAAACATTATTCCGAAATTTATCAATATTTTTTCAGATTTTTAACATGTATAATTTCACTAATTATCACTAATTACCCTTAATTAACCATAATTTGTGAGGAACTATGCAAATCACTCACCTTTGCCACAAATTAACCTTAGATCTGAAATGGTTCTTTGTTTGGGTGCGAATACCAATGCAACACAGCAGCTCTACCTCGATTCTTGTGCTAATCCTCTTTGATCTGATGTAGATTTGGCTTAATTAGCGATTAAGAGGTGATTTGGGGTGTTTTAGATGTTGGAGGCCATTACTAGAGTTCCTGGAATGAAAGTGGCGGCTGTGAAAGTGAGAAAAGGGTGTTCTCTAAACCCTAACAGCCCTTAAATACCCCAAATCCCGAAATTCCCCTTTGGGCCTAGCTGTTAATCACCCGGTTAAGCCCAATTAAGCTGTTTTTCACCATCTAAAACTTGTTTCAGCCATATCTCCCAGACGGTGAGTCCGTTTGGCTAATGTGACACTCTACGGAAAGGTAAACCATCATCTGGATCTAATGGAAGTGGTTTCAGGTCAAAACTCCTTTCCAGTCAAAAGTTATGGCCAAAACAAGATCAGCTAGGGGCAAAACGGTCATTTAAAAATTGGAAAAAATCATGAACATGGGAAATGACCCCAATAGTCGTCTCCCAAAGTTACATGACCATACGACCTCGTATGTGAAAGAATTAAATATTCTACGATCCTTCGATGCGTAGAACGCGGGTCGTTACACTCTTCCCCCCTTAAGAAATTTCATCCTCGAAATTCCTTAACCCAAAACATACAAAGGATCCTGCATGCCTACCAGCCACATACAACAATCAAACATGCAAAACAAATAAAATAAGCCTATCCTAACATGCGGAAAGACTAAATCGAAACTAAAATCTTACCAGGCGAAGAGTTCTGGATACGTCTTCCTAATGCTCTCCTCTGTCTCGCAAGTACAATCATTCTCATTTTCGCCCACTGAACTTTGACTAGATTCACCGCTTTCCTTCGAAGTTGCGTCATATCATTCCCAACAATACGCATATGCTTGCGATTCCCAACCGCCTCGGGTTCAACTTCGATATCATCCAACTGATCAGGTTAAATAGTCACATCTGGGTCGTATACGAACTTCCTTAACTGGGAAACATGAAACACGTTGTGAACTCCTGCCATCTCTTGTCTGGTAATTCAACTTTATATACCAAAATCCCAATTTGCTCAAGAACTGGGAATGGATCAACAAATCTTGGTGCTAACTTGCCTCTCCTGCCAAATCGTATCACGCTCTTCAACGGAGAAATCTTGACAAACACCAAGTCGCCAATGGAGAACTTTAATTCTCTTCTCCTCTTATCAGCATAACTTTTCTACCTACCTTGGGCATCCTTCATTTGCTGTTGGACAACCTTAATCTTAGATGAAGTTTCTCCTATCACATCTGGTCCAAGCACAAACTTCTCACCAGTTCCTAACCCACATGACGGTGAGTTGCACGGTCTTCCGTACAAAGCTTCAAATGGAGCCATACCAATACTGGATTGATGACTATTATTATATACAAACTCTACTAGATGCAAATGGTCATTCCATGATCCACCAAAGTCTAATATGCAAGCTCTCAAGAGATCTTCTAATACTCAGTTCACCCTCTCTGTCTGTCCGTCCGTTTGAGGATGATACGCGGTACCAAGATGTAATTCTGATCCTAACGCCTCTTGTAAGCTCTTCCAAAAATCCACTGGTGAACAACGGATCTCGGTCACTCACAATGCCTTTGGGTATTCCATGAAATCTCACTACCCACTTTACATATAGTTCAACTAACTTAGCTGTCGTGTTATTCGACTTGACGGGTATAAATCTTGCACTCTTGGTCAATCGGTCCACAATCACCCAAATGTTATCATGGCCCGATCTAGTCCTTGGTAACCCATAAATGAAATCCATTGAGACTTGTTCCCATTTCCATTCTGGAATCTCTAATGGTTGCAACAAACCACTAGGCTTCTTTTGCTCAGCTTTAACTAGCTAGCAATTCATGCATTTGGATATAAACTTCCCAATGTCTCTTTTCATTCCTTCCCAGTAGTAGGTCTGCTTCATGTCTCGATACATCTTGTTACCACCGGGGTGTATAGTCAGTTTTGAGTGATGACATTCTCTAAGCACTTCATCTCTTAATCCATTGACATTGGGTACAACTAGTCTTCCATTCTTCCTAAGCCATCCATCTCGATCAAGCCCATACTTGCTCATCTCTTCGTCGATTCTCATCTCTAACTTTGAGATGCTTTCCAATAGGTTAGGATCGTTCCTCGGACTGGTACCAATCCGCTCCATCAAAGTGGGTCTGATCGTCAAACTTGCTAACATTTCTGGATCCAATTCGCACTTTGGTCTGAAATCATACCTAGCGATGTACTCCAGTTGCTTCCATTCTAGAAACATAGCCCCTAGACTAGCATGTATTCTACTCAATGCGTCAGCCACCGCATTGCCCTTTCCTGGTGTATACGCGATATCGAAATCATGGGAAGCTAAGAATTCTAACCACCTTTACTGTCGGAGATTTAGATCCTTCAGAGAGAAGAGATACTTTAACGATTTATGATCGGTAAACAACTCGAATCTTTCTCCCAAGAGATAATGTCTCCACATCTTCTATGCGAACACGATCGCTGCCAATTCCAAATCATGGGTAGGATATCTTTTCTCATGCGGTTTCAGTTACCGACTTGCATAAGCTACAACCCTACCTCCTTGCATCAATACAACACCTAGTCCGGTACCACATGCATCCGTGTATACCGTCATCTCTTCATTCCCCTTAGGAATGACTAACACTGGTGCACATGTCAACTTGTCCTTTAGACTCTTGAATGCATTCTCACACTTTTCGTCCCAGACGAAAGCTTGATTCTTCTTGGTCAACTGAGTCAATGGTGCTACTATCTTGGAGAAATCTTGGATAAACTTACGATAATATCCAGCTAACCCCAAGAAACTTCTTATGTCCGTTGCATTCTTGGGCGTAGACTAATCTTGTACCATAGCCATCTTCGCAGGATCCACGCAATACCATTCTCTGAAACAACATGGCCCAAGAATCTCACTTCCCTCCTCCAGAAGTGACATTTAGAAAACTTTGCTTTCAATTGGTGTTTTCTCAACACCTCCATCACTATCCTCAAATGTTCCTTGTGTTCTTCCTCTATCCTTGAATAAACAAGTATATCATCCACGAACACAAGAACAAACTTATTCAACTGATCTCTGAATACCCTATTCATAAGATCCACAAAATATGCTGGCGCATTGATCAACCCAAATGGCATGACCAACCACTCATAAAATCCAGACAGCATCCGGAATGCCGTTTTAGCTATACTCTCAGCTTCACTCTAAGCTGATGAAAACCTATCGCGAGATCCAACTGGGAGAATACTCTCGCGCCACTCAATTGATCAAACAAATCATCTATCCGCGGTAGAGTATACTTATTCTTCCTCGTCACCATATTCAGCTCGCGGTAGTCTACACACAATCGAAGGGAGCCATCTGCCTTGGTAGCAAACACAACTGGTGCTTCCCACTTAGAAACACTTCTTCTGATAAATCCCTTCTTCAAGAGATCGCTTACTTGCACCCCGACCTCTCGCTACTCCCTTGGTGCCATACGACCAAGTGGCATCACTATAAGTCTGGCATCTTTCACTAAATCAATACGGAACTCAATCTCTCGGTGTGGTGGAAGCCCGGTCACTTCCTCGAAGACGTCCAGATACTGGCCAACCATGGGCAAACCTGACAACTCATCATGCGGGATGTCGAGGGAATTTAGAAAACTAGCCATTACCCCATCACTAGGTATACCACCAAACACTACCCTCCGCCCATCATTCGCTCTAGCTGTCACCAAAAAGCCCTCACAGTCAACCACCATCCCATATCTTTGGAGCCAATTGACTCCCAAAATAATGCCAAACCCAGTAAAGCCCAAAATGAAGCAATCACAAACAAACATGCATCCATGACTCGATAAGACCACATTACGACAAATCATGCTAAGGCTAGTAGAACCACCAATCGGGTTCGTCACTACTAAAGGTCTATCGACGATCTCGGGTTCCAATCCCAACCTATCTACTAGGTCACTAGATATGAAAGAACTAGAAGCTCCGGTATCAAACAAAACTCTAACAGGAACATCATAAACAGAAAGCATACCTTGAATAACGACATTCTTTCCCTTCTCCGCCACAGTTGGGGCATTCGACTAAGAAGGAACAGCATTAAGGGCATATGCTTTCACCATCTGCTTTTCTTTAGGGGATTGCAGACACTTGTCCTTGTGATGTCCCACTTGGCCACAATTGAAGCACTTCCTGTCTGCTGGCTTTGCTTGACAATTACTAGCATAGTGGCTCTTCTTGCCACAGCTAAAGCACTCAACATCTTTCTTCTTCTTCTGGCCATCCTTATTCTGGTTCTGCTTCCTCTTATTCTGAGAACCACTCTTGCCTCCACTGCTTGCTTGCGGTTTTGGCTCCTCTACAGATGCGACCTCAGTCTTCAACTTAGGGTAAAGACTCTCTGACCTCAATGCTTTCCCCCACGATCGATTCAAACATCTCATTGATGTGGTTAATAAGCCTTTCCCCCAAGTACTGATCCAAACCTATTATAGACTTCTCATTCTTCTTCTTGGGAGTGTCAACGAGGGATGATCCATACTTTGATAAAGTATCGAATTCGGCAATGTACTCCGAGACTGCCCTACCATTCTGCTTGAGCTCTAGGAATTTCCTAAATAACTCCGACTTCTGGGCAGCTGGGATAAATTTTTCAACGAATCGGGCCTTAAACTGATCCCATGTAACTTGGTCCTCAGGAGTAGCTGCCTTAATAGCATTCCACCAATTCATCGCTCGTCCTTGCAGCTGACAGGACGCTAGCTTTCTCTTCATCGCATGCTCGATACCTAAGTCTTTGAAGATACGCTCACAGCTATCCAACCAATCCTGAACATCCGTAGCCGATTCCGTTCCGTGGAACGACTTTCCACCAAGACTAGTGTAATCCTTGCAAAGCTTGGTGAAATCGGCCCTAGGCACCTGCACCACTGCACCACCACCATTAGCAGTATTAGGGACTGCCCTCTGAACGTCCCTAAACATCTCTCTCATGAAATCAGTAAACATAGCCCTCATGTCAGGAGCATTCCCATTGTTGGCTCCTCTACCAGCACCCCTCGTATATCGGTTCATCGTTCAATCTGTAAAGAGAAACGATTAACCATCCTTTGTGGTGTCAGTGCAGTGCGACTTCATCCTTAGTATACTAATAGTATATATATATATCTTTTTAAAACCAAAATAATCACAAATACACGCTCTCATATACGTATTATCTCTCCCTGGTGTCTTTCCCTAGGTTAACTACACAACCTAGAGCTCTGATACAAAGTGTGACGGCTCGCCCCGCACCAACCGACATTTCCCATGAAAATGCATTGTGCCGACATCCAACCGGCACGGGACGGTCGCCAAAGAAAGGGAAAAGGAAAGGACTTACTAGTGAACTAACAAAGAACCTATAGAATGTCTCACAGCGTAGGGAATAAAATATAATAATAACATACTTGACATAAAACAGGCGAGACAGTGCATAAGCTGAAACTAAACATCATAGCAGCGGAAAATACAAATACATCTTATGTCCCACATCATCATTATTACAACTTTAAAATTGTCTCTAAAGAAAAAGAAAGGAAAGGTACACTATTAATGCCCAAAGTGGTGACTAGCAGCCACACAGGGAGAATACACACACACACACACACACACACACACACACACATATATATATATATATCATACGTGGAAGCCTCCTGCTCGTCTCCGGTACAGCTACTCGAGCTTCACAATTAACCTGTCTCTAGTCTGCTCGTGAGAGCACCTAGAGTAATAAGAAGAGACATAAAACTCTGGGTCAGACAAAAGTCTGGTATGAGCGATAAGCAGCAAAACAGAACAATGGCAGATATACTAAACCATACCTGGACCTACAACCAAAGAGTTAGCACTACATACTGTAAAATACTCTAAGGTGCCACAAATATATGGTGTAAAGAATACGGGGTGGGGGTGTGCATGTTATAGTGATGGCAAATGTAACACCCTGTATGTTGAATAACTTGTTATAATATAAATCAGGGCAGAATTAAATTGTAAGATCTGAATTAGGGGAAACAGGCTATGCCATTGCGTTTGTCTCGGAAAAATACGCGAAATAGAGTCCGAGTTTTTGTAAATCGGAGTCCGTATGACCCAGTTAAGGCCCGAAGAAGTTTTCAGAAAATTCAAATTTCGAAAAACAGATTTCAAATGCAGAAATGGAGCTAGGCGGGAAAATTCCCGCCACACCCCAAGTCGACTGGGGAGTCGACTTGGGACTCGACACGACTGGACCCAAGTCGACTGCCCTGTCGACTTGGGAGTCGGCATAGGTGGCCGGGCAGTTTTGCCTGGTGCACCATTTGAGTGAGTTGGTCAGGTTTTGGGCTATGTTTGGGGGCTTGTGACGAAATCTGATGGCTATAAACTAAACTAGGTTTAATCTAAGGGCCTAAATTACATCCTAAATCTATAAATACACCCTAAGACTACCCTAATTCATACTAAAATTGGATACAACGTCATCATGCCGTCAAAATGCAACTTAGAAGGAGCCTCCATCAAATTGTAGAAGAAGATAGCTTCTCAAATCAACTTCTAATCAACTCTAGCAACTAAATCTTCTTCATAGGAGTGCTAATCAACAAGTTGTGAGTTTCTATGCCTTTAGCAAGCAATTGCTAAACTAATTATGATAGGATGTAATGAGGTTATGGTTATGAATGTGGATCAATGCAAGTTATGTTATCATATGCTATGTGCTCATGATGTTAGTTATGCAAGTTTTATGCTATATGTCCATGATGCTAGTTATGCAAGTTTTATGCTATATGTTCATGATGCTAGTTATGCAAATCACTATGATAAACATTGATCCATTATGACACTATGTTATGCAAGTTTGGTGTTTGATTGTATGCAAGTTTATATATGACATGTTATGCAAGTTTGTTGTTTGACTATATGCAAGTTCATATATGACATGTTATGCAAGTTTGGTGTTTGATTATATGCAAGTTCATATATGACATGTTATGCAAGTTTGGTGTTTGATTATATGCAAGTAACACGTGCAAGTTTACACCTTTGTATGATATGCATACATATGCAAGTTTACCCCTTTGTATGTCATGCATATATATGCATGTTTACCCCTTTTTATGATATGAGTAACATATGCAAGTTCATCCCTTTTTAGACCTATGACATGTATGCAAGTTTATCCCTTTATGATAGGTCTATGACATGAACATCTATGCAAGTTACCCTCTTTATGACATATGTGATTCATGCAAGTTTGGGTTGGTTATTTATGCTAGTTGGGTTTGATGCTATGGTCATATATGCAAGTTGACACCTTTAAAACCCATGTTGATGCTAATGTTATGCTAAGTTGAACCCATTGTATTTGTGATGAATCTTCCCTTTTAAGTATGTCATGTTAGCGAATTACGTGGGGAATGATGGGGTTAATATTCATGTTAACAAAATTGTGGTGAAATTGGTATGAAGTTGCATACCATAAGTGGATGGACATAATTGAGTCAATTATGTACATCATTAAATTGGAATTAATTAGGGAAAATTAATTCAAAATATGGGGGTGATTAATTAGGTGTAATTAATCGACTAAGACACGAGGTTGGACCCTTTTGTAGCATAAGACTGCCCGGATCAGACCGGCAAATCCAGCAGCTACAAATGATTGGCCCAATGTGAGAGGTCTTAGGCATAAACTAAATACGTGACAAGTATAAAGACACGAGGTTAGACTCTGTTATGGCGTAAGGCTGCCCGGACTCGACCGGCAAATCCAGCTGCCATAAAAGACAATCTAATGTGAGAGGTCTTTACAAAGGTTACGATCTTAATCAATTAAGAAACACTTAACCAGATAAGCATGTAGTGGGGCATGAGGGGTTAAGTGGGTGCCTTGGGTGGCATGTGGAAATCAAGTAAGTGCCTTGGGTGGCATGTGGAAATCTAGTGGGTTGCCTTGGGTGGCAATAGAAAATACGATTAGAATACTTAACCAAGTGGAAACATGTAATTAAACATGATTAAAGGGTTAAGTGGGATGCACTAGAAAAGGGACAAGCTTAGGTGGGTAGCTTGTGGGGGCCCATTTCAACTAGTTATCCAATACATATCTTTGTGAGCTCGACCCATGTCGAGGACGGGACATGCGTACTGGGCTTGACTATAAGAGGCCAAAACGGGTTAGCGGTGGCAACGCAAGTCCAACGGGTTTCATATGCATGTGTGGACCCGGGCTGGTAGGTAAAACGTTGTTGCATCATGTAGGTATAAGCCGTGCACCGTTGGTTGTATCGGGTTGCCACTTTGGGGAGTGATACACCCCACTGTGGGGCCAACACGGGTATCTACGTTAGGGAGCCAATCGCTTGGGGAGTAGTGGGTACACCTAGTGGAGATAGGGGCAGACGGCACCTATGTGGTCAGCTAGGGGTACACGAAACTACTAGTTAAATTTTCTAAGTCCTTGGGTGGGATCAACCTTTAAGTAGGAATGACTGGGGTGGTGCTGTTTAGTAATTATCCTTGGGTGGGTAGATGCGTCTTTACCGTTATCTTGGTTCTTCCTATGTCTAGTTGGCTGCTTAGTGTAGTCATTCATCCCCAGTCGTTACCGTACCAAGTTTATATCATACCCTAATTACTTTAATGATTGTATTATTAAAGTTATAGGACTCGCTCAGACTTATGTCTGACCCCGTTGTTTTTATCTTTTTCCCCAACCCTCAGGTTCTCAGAGTGGGCCTAGCACTAGTGGGCTTTGATCAGATTGCTTTATCTATCTTTTGGAGCTTGGACCGTTGATGTAAAGCTCAGCTTATTTTTTCTATTATGGCTATTAGACATGTAGTGGGATTATGTACTTATGTTTTTATCAAGATGGATATTTTGTACTTGACTCTTGTTGGTTTTTGGTATGTAACCAAACATGTTTACCTTCTGCTGCAATGAAATGATGTTTTAAATTTCAAGTATTACTTATATCTGTCTTGTTGTAATTTTTCTGTTCTATATTCACTTAAAATACTCCACCGAAGTTAAGGCATTCCCTTAGTGAGTGACCTTAGCGGGTGTGGGGTGTTACACGTGGTATCAGAGCTGAAGGTAACCAGAATAGATAAAATTTATTTATTTTTGGAAAAATTATTTTTCTAAAAACATTTTTGGAAGAAGTATTTTCAAAAACATGTCTTTTAGGAGAAAAGTTTTTGAAAGAAAAGCATAATCCCCAATAGCCATATCTTTATCTTTCGAATTCACCGTTTTGAATCTTTCCTTTCTCGTTTCAGCATGGCTGAAGATCTTAACTTTCCGGAGGGTGTAGCGATACCAGTATGGTATAGGAGATTGATGGAGGCTAGGGCCACCGCTGCGGGTCCAGCAAATGTTCCTCCACCACCAGTTGCACCCGATCTTCCTCCTCCTCCTCGCGCGGATACTTTTGCTAAGACTTGCAAGGAATTTAAGGCTATGGGAGGGAAACCTTTTCAAGGATCAGAAACTTTTGTGGAAGCTAGGGATTGGCTTAAGGAGACGGAAGAGTTGATAGACATCTTTGAGATGGAAGAAGGAAAGAAAGTCAAGTTAGCTGCTTGGTTAATGAAGGGAGAGGCCTCGTTCTGGTGGGAGGTCACTAATGGAGAGCGCCCTGTTAACTCTTGGGTGGATTTCAGATAAAGGTTTGTGGCAAAGTTTCTCTCAAGGGCGGAGGAAAATCTGTATATGGAAAGGTTCTTGACTCTAAAGCAAGGAAACCTATCAGTGAAGGAATATGTCAACAAGTTTAATCAGTTGGCAAGGTTTGGCATAGACATGGTAAATACACCGAAGAAGAAGGCTTTGAGGTTCGTTAAAGGCTTGAATGAACCGATGCATGGATTGGCTATGACTCACATCCCTATGGGGGCCACCTTTGAGAAGCTAGTAGATATGGCACTCATGCATGAGGAAGAGAAGGGTCCCAATGCTAATAAGGCACCCGAGAAGAAAGGAGATCAGAAGAGACCTCAACAGCAACAGCAAAACAAGGGTGGGAAAGGCAACGATGGCAAGGGAAAGAAGAAGTGCTTCAATTGCGGGACACCAGGCCACCTAAGCAAAGATTGTCGGAAGAAGAAGAAGACTGGCTGCTTCCACTGTGGAGAAGCAGGGCATCTAGTGAAAGACTGCCCTAAGAAGGGGTAGAGGACGGGATCTACCTCAGGAGGACAGGTGCAAGCTCTTATGGCACCAGGTCAGGCAAGGGGGCAAGTTCAGGCTCTCGCGGTTCCACCGATTCAGGAAAGAGGTAGAACTATTTCCGTTGAAAGTCTGGTTTTTCTGTTTGATCATCCTGTCCGTACTTTATTCGACTCTGGCGCATCGCATTTGTTTATCTCATCATTATTAGTTGAGTCACTGCACTTAGACACCAGTCTAGTAGATGATCCCTTGGTTGTTTCAAACCCAATTAGGGTCTCCACTTATTTGTCCATGATATGTTTGGGTTTGAAAATTTCCATATTTAGCGTTGAGTTTAGATGTGATGCTTTTGTTTTGGGCTTCACGGGCTATGGGTTGATTTTGGGCATGGACTGGTTATCCAGTAATGGTGCCGTTCTTGATTGTGAAAGGAGAGTTGTTAGGCTCATGACCCGCTTGGGTAACACTCTCGAGATCTCTTGTAATCCCATGGATTCTGTTATGCTAAGTTATCTTGAATCGCTTGACGCTTTGGTCGAGAATTTGCGATCTGTTAGAGTGGTCTGGGAATACTCGGATGTGTTTGAGGAGGTGAAGGGCTTACCTCCAAAGCGGGAGATAGACTTCCGAATATATCTAGTGGACAATGCTAAACCCGTATCTTTGCCAGTGCGCCACATGGCTCCTCGTGAGAGGAAGGAACTCCATAAGCAAGTAGGGGAGTTGCTTGAGAAAGGGTTCATAAGACGAAGTATATCGGAGTGGGGTGCTCCAGTAGTTTTTGCCACGAAGGCGGATGGGTCCCTCAGACTTTGTGTAGACTATAGAGAACTCAACAAACTTACAAAGAAGAATAGACACCCATTACCGAGGATTGATGATCTCTTTGATCAGTTGGTTGGCGCCTCAGTGTTTTTGCAGTTGGACTTAGCCACGGGGTTTCATCAGTTGAGAGTGGCTGAGGATAGTATAGACAAGACTGCCTTTAGGACTCCGGATGGTTTTTATGAGTGGCTTGTGATGCCCTTTGGTTTGACGAACGCCCCTGCATACTTTGTTGATTTGATGAGTAGGGTGTTCAGGGAGTACCTTAATAAGTTCGTGGTGGTCTTTGTGGATGACATCTTGGTCTTTTCTAAGAGTGAAGAAGAGCATGCCCTACATCTTAGGGAAGTGTTGGAGATGCTTCGAGCGCATAGCCTTAAGGCTAAATTCTCTAAATGTCACTTTTGGAGGAAGGAGGTGCGGTTCTTAGGGCACGTGGTCTCCAAAGAAGGGATAGCTGTGGATCCCGCGAAGGTAGTGTCCATCCAAGATTGGAAGGTTCCGAAGAATGCTACCGAGGTGAGGAGTTTCTTGGGGTTGGCTGGCTACTATAGGAAGTTTATCAAGGACTTCGTGAAGATATCAGCCCCATTAACTCGCTTGATGAAGAAGAGTCTAGTCTTCACATGGGACGTAGATTGTAATGATGCATTCCAACGGTTAAAGAGAGCTTTAACCACAGCTCCAATCTTAGTGTTGCCAGATGGGAGTAAGCCATTTGTTGTTTGTACCGATGCTTGTGGGATAGGACTAGGCGCAGTCTTAATGCAAGAGGGAAGGGTAATAGCCTATGGGGGAAGGCAGTTGAGAAAGCATGAGAAAAATTACCCTACACATGATCTAGAGTTGGCCGCTATTGTTTTTGCGCTTAAGACTTGGCGCCATTATCTTCTTGGCGAAAGGTTCGAATTGTTTACTGACCACAAATCTTTGAAGTACTTGTTTTCTCAGAAGGATTTGAACTTAAGACAGCAAAGGTGGATGGAGTTCTTAGCATCCTTTGATTTCGAGATAACGTATACCCCTGGCAAGGGTAACGTGGTGGCGGACGCCTTAAGAAGAAAAAGGTTGTCTTTGAGTCCATTGTTCGTTGAACGACGAAGCTTGGAATTTATCTCGATGTTTGACTTTAGCCCTTCCATTGACTTTATACCCGGTTTGCTAGCATCCTTAGAGGTCCGACCTACTCTTTTGGGACGGATTGGCGAGGCACAACGGGATGACCCACAGTTGGTTGAGTTGGTAGAGAGGCTCATAAGGGGGGAGTCGTCCAGCCATTTGAGTAGGTACACCCTAGATGATAAGGGGTGGTTGCGTAGAGACGGTAGACTTTGTGTACCGCAAGACGAGGGTTTGAAGAAGGCTGTTCTTGATGATGCACATCGTTCGAAGATGACCATTCATCCCAGTGGGGACAAGATGTACCAAGACATGAAGCGAGTTTTCTTTTGGGCCGGTATGAAGAAGGATGTGGCCGAGTATGTCGCTAGATGTTTGGTGTGCCAACAAGTGAAAGCGGAGCAAAAGAAACCTGGTGGGTTGCTTCACCCATTGGAAGTTCCGCAATGGAAGTGGGATAGCGTCTCGATGGATTTTATTGATGGGTTACCGAGATCGAGGAAGGGTAATACGGGAATTTGGGTTGTGGTAGACAGACTTACTAAGAGCACCCATTTCATACCCGTGAAGAGTAAGAGGACTGCTCCATGGCTAGCTTCAGTTTACCTTCGAGAGATAGTTCGGTTGCATGGTGTACCTTCTAGCATAGTGAGCGATCGAGATCCTATCTTCACTAGCGAGTTTTGGAAGAGTTTGCAAGAGGCAGTAGGGACTCAGTTGTGTTTGAGCACCGCATATCATCCTCAGACGGACGGCCAGACCGAGAGGGTGAATCGTGTTCTAGAAGACCTTTTGAGGCTATGTATCTTAGATTTTGGAGGTACATGGGAAGAGCATCTTCCATTGGTGGAGTTCGCGTATAATAACAGCTTTCAGTCTAGTATTGGTATGGCTCCTTTCGAAGCTCTTTATGGAAGGCCTTGTCGGTCACCTACATGTTGGTGGGAATCTACGGATAAGATCTTGCTTGGGCCGGATATGGTTAGAGAGACTTCGGAAAAGATTGATTTGATTCGAAGAAGGATGAAAGAGGCGCAAGACAGACATAAATCCTACGCGGATAAGAGGAGGACAGATCTTGAGTTTGATGTTGGGGACATGGTCTTTGTCAAAGTATCTCCATTACGGAATGTTGTTCGTTTTGGGTCCGTTGGGAAGTTAGCACCAAGGTTTGTAGGGCCGTTTCCTATTAAGGAAAAGATTGGATAGATGGCATATAGAGTAGAGTTGCCCGAGAGACTTAGTGGTGTACATGACGTATTCCATGTGTCGCATTTGAGGAAGTGCCTACATGAGACCGCAGAGGTGGTAGAGCCGAGCTTGCTTAGAGAAGTGGAGGTAGAGCATGATGCGACGATTCGACGAGCTCCTACTCGCATCCTTGGGTCAGAGATTAGGAAGTTGAGAAACAGAGAGGTTCAACTACTCAAAGTGCAATGGGGAGATGATGAGAGCAACACTACTTGGGAGACAGAAGCGAAGATGCGTTCACTGTACCCATTCCTTTTTGAGGGTATGTCCTTTAACTTCTCCTTTATCGCTTATCTTGTGCTTATCTTATCTTTAGTATGTCCTCTCATTAGTACCTTTGACCTTTAGATAGTGTAAACATATGGTTGAAACATGTGTTTGAGACATGTTATGATTGATGGATGCGTGTGGATGCAAGTGTTTGCTAGTGGTTGCTCGTGGATGCATATACACACACTTTAGACACTAGATCGACTCAGTCACTTCATATTGCATATAATTGTGTGTAGGTAGCTATATTAATGGATGTATAACGGTTGTGTTATCATATGGATGATGCATTTTGGTGTATGGTTGTGCACACATGTAGAAATAGTATGTGTCGATAAAGTTCTTTGACATACATATTGGATGCATGGCACTATCATGGTTTGCATTAAGGAGGTCAACTGAATCAGTAGACCGCCTGATTTTGCATTAGACAGGGAACATATACACACACTTTTTGCATATGTTCATACAGCATTAGAAACTTTAAGGACAATGGATGCCAGTGTTTGATGGTTTAGTAGATGGTTGTTTGGTTGGTAGGATACGTTCTTCTTGACTTAGAGATTTCGGGGACGAAATCCTTTAAGTAGGGGAGAATGTAACACCCCGTATGTTGAATAACTTGTTATAATATAAATCAGGGCAGAATTAAATTGTAAGATCATAATCAGGGGAAACGGGCTATGCCATTGCGTTCGTCTCGGAAAAATACGCGAAATAGAGTCCAAGTTTTTGTAAATCGGAGTCCGTATGACCCAGTTAAGGCCCGAAGAAGTTTTCAGAAAATTCAAATGTCGAAAAATAGATTTCAAATGCAGAAATGGAGCTAGGCGGGAAAATTCCCGCCACACCCCAAGTCGACTGGAGAGTCGACTTGGGAGTCGACACGACTGGACCCAAGTCGACTGCACTGTCGACTTGGGAGTCGACATAGGTGGCCGGGCAGTTTTGCCTGGTGCACCATTTGAGTGAGTTGGTCAGGTTTTGGGCTGTGTTTGGGGGCTTGTGACGAAATCTGATGGCTATAAACTAAACTAGGGTTAATCTAAGGGCCTAAATTACATCCTAAATCTATAAATACACCCTAAGACTACCCTAATTCATACTAAAATTGGATACAACGTCATCATGCCGTCAAAATGCAACTTAGAAGGAGCCTCCATCAAATTGTAGAAGAAGATAGCTTCTCGGATCAACTTCTAATCAACTCTTGCAACTAAATCTTCTTCATAGGAGTGTTAATCAACAAGTTGTGAGTTTCTATGCCTTTAGCAAGCAATTGCTAAACTAATTATGATAGGATGTAATGAGGTTATGGTTATGAATGTGCATCAATGCAAGTTATGTTATCATATGCTATGTGCTCATGATGTTAGTTATGCAAGTTTTATAATATATGTCCATGATGCTAGTTATGCAAATTTTATGCTATATGTTCATGATGCTAGTTATGCAAATCACTATGATAAACATTGATCCATTATGACACTATGTTATGCAAGTTTGGTGTTTGATTGTATGCAAGTTCATATATGACATGTTATGCAAGTTTGGTGTTTGACTATATGCAAGTTCATATATGACATGTTATGCAAGTTTGGTGTTTGATTATATGCAAGTTCATATATGACATGTTATGCAAGTTTGGTGTTTGATTATATGCAAGTAACATGTGCAAGTTTACACCTTTGTATGATATGCATACATATGCAAGTTTACCCCTTTGTATGTCATGCATATATATGCATGTTTACCCCTTTTTATGATATGAGTAACATATGCAAGTTCATCCCTTTTTATACCTATGACATGTATGCAAGTTTATCCCTTTATGATAGGTCTATGACATGAACATCTATGCAAGTTACCCTCTTTATGACATATGTGATTCATGCAAGTTTGGGTTGGTTATTTATGCTAGTTGGGTTTGATGCTATGGTCATATATGCAAGTTGACACCTTTAAAACCCATGTTGATGCTAATGTTATGCTAAGTTGAACCCATTGTATTTGTGATGAATCTTCCCTTTTAAGTATGTCATGTTAGCGTATTACGTGGGGAACGATGGGGGTTAATATTCATGTTAACAAAATTGTGGTGAAACTGGTATGAAGTTGCATACCATAAGTGGATGGACATAATTGAGTCAATTATGTACATCATTAAATTGGAATTAATTAGGGAAAATTAATTCAAAATATGAGGGTGATTAATTAGGTGTAATTAATCGACTAAGACACGAGGTTGGACCCTTTTGTAGCATAAGACTGCCCGGACCAGACCGGCAAATCCAGCAGCTACAAATGATTGGCCCAATGTGAGAGGTCTTAGGCATAAACTAAATACATGACAAGTGTAAAGACACGAGGTTAGACTCTGTTATGGCATAAGGCTGCCCGGACCCGACCGGCAAATCCAGCTGCCATAAAAGACAGTCTAATGTGAGAGGTCTTTACAAAGGTTACGTTCTTAATCAATTAAGAAACTCTTAACCAGATAAGCATGTAGTGGGGCATGAGGGGTTAAGTGGGTGCCTTGGGTGGCATGTGGAAATCAAGTAAGTGCCTTGGGTGGCATGTGGAAATCTAGTGGGTTGCCTTGGGTGGCAATAGAAAATACGATTAGAATACTTAACCAAGTGGAAACATGTAATTAAACATGATTAAAGGGTTAAGTGGGATGCACTAGAAAAGGGACAAGCTTAGGTGGGTAGCTTGTGGGGGCCCATTTCAACCAGTAACCCAAAACGTATCTTTGTGAGCTCGATCCATGTCTAGGACGGGACACGCGTACTGGGCTTGACTATAAGAGGCCAAAACGGGTTAGCGGTGGCAACGCAAGTCCAACGGGTTTCCTATGTGTGTGTGGACCTGGGCTGGTAGGTAAGACGTTGTTGCATCGTGTAGGTATAAGCCGTGCACCGTTGGTTGTATCGAGTTGCCACTTTGGGGAGTGATACACCCCACTGTGGGGCCAGCACGGGTATCTACGTTAGGGAGCCGATCGCTTGGGGAGTAGTGGGTACATCTAGTGGTGATAGGGGCAGACGACACCTATGTGGTCAGCTAGGGGTACACGAAACTACTAGTTAAATTTTCTAAGTCCTTGGGTGGGATCAACCTTTAAGTAGGAATGACTGGTGTGGTGCAGTTTAGTAATTATCCTTGGGTGGGTAGATGCGTCTTTACCGTTATCTTGGTTCTTCCTATGTCTAGTTGGCTGCTTAATGTAGTCATTCATCCCCAGTCGTTACCGTACCAAGTTTATATCATACCCTAATTACTTTAATGATTGTATTGTTAAAGTTATAGGACTCGCTCAGACTTATGTCTGACCCCGTTGTTTTTATCTTTTTCCCCAACCCTCAGGTTCTCAGAGTGGGCCTAGCACTAGTGGGCTTTGATCAGATTGCTTTATCTATCTTTTGGAGCTTGGACCGTTGATGTAAAGCTCAGCTTATCTTTTCTATTATGGCTATTAGACATGTAATGGGATTATGTACTTATGTTTTTATCAAGATGGATATTTTGTACTTGACTGTTGTTGGTTTTTGGTATGTAACCAAACATGTTTACCTTCTGCTGCAATGAAATGATGTTTTAAATTTCAAGTATTACTTATATCTGTCTTGTTGTAATTTTTTTGTTCTATATTCACTTAAAAAACTCCACCGAAGTTAAGGCATTCCCTTAGTGAGTGACCTTAGCGGGTGTGGGGTGTTACAGCAAACAAATCAAGCATGGCAACCATCCTCACGTCTCTCACTCAGTGCGTAAAGCATACGATGTCCACCACTCTCAACCACTAGAACCATCGAAGTAGTGATGGAGTTCGACTTGTACGACTACTGCTACCACCAAGCTTACCCGACGGAGTCATGATTAATCTTTACAAATGACCCCGTTTCATTGGTCAATAGCCCATTAGTCGTACCTTGACCACTGTGGTCCTGAATCCGTTCACGTACCCCCTACACATAGTGATCCAAAGTCATAGACAACGACAAACCCTTAGCACACGTCCTGCAGCAAAGCCTAACTCATGAAGTCGACCCGTTGGTTCCCATCTGAATCTTGAGTTCTACTTCTCATTTGGACTACCTTTGCATCTCAGGTTTGTAGTCTTCTCTGGATCGGTCTTCATCTGGTTCAGAAACAAACTTCCTTTCGAATCGGTTCTCTTCCTCTTGTTCAGTTCGTAGTCATCAGCCTCCTTCTGGTCGGTTCGTGCTCCCCTTGTCGGATCGGGTCATGGTGCCCAAGCTGGATCGAATCGTGCTTCCTTCACCAGATCGGGTCGGGCTTCTTCATCCAGATCGGGTCGTGACCAAGCTTCACGGCTCGGATCGTGGAGCTTTCCAGATGAGTGGATCGGCTCGGTGTCTCCATTCACGAGCGGTTCGGATCGGAGGACTTCAGAGGCAAACGGATCGGGGATGGCAAGCTTCAGCAGGTGGCTCATGGGAAGGTGGCCACGATCGGGTCGGGTTCGGAGGGGGCGATCCGATCTGGTTCCTGCACATCCTTCCTGCAACTTTCCTGCGACTGTTTTACGCCATACGACGGCGTTTTTGACCAATCTAACTTTTCTAATCAGTTGCAAAGCATACCATACAGTCATAGCAACATATAGAAACGACCATAAACACCAAAACATCAATTTAATCAGTTAAAACGGATCAAACATAGCCAAAACCCCATATTTTACCTTAAGCATGTTTAAGTAAAACTAATGACATGATTAGTAAAACTTAACCAAATCAAACCAAATTTCTAACAGAGGTCTAAAACATTATTCCAAAATTTATCAATATTTTTCCAGATTGTTAACATGTATAATTTCACTAATTATCACTAATTACCCTTAATTAACCATAATTAGTGAGGAACTATGCAAATCACTCATCGTTGCCACAAAGTAACCTTAGATCTGAAATGATTCTCTTTTTGGGTGCGAATACCAATGCAACACAACAGCTCTACCTCAATTCTTGTGCTAATCCTCTTTGATTTGATGTAGATTTAGCTTAATTAGCGATTCGAAGGTGATTTGGGGTGTTTTAGATGTTGCAGGCCATTACTAGGGTTCCTAGAATGAAAGTGGCAGCTGTGAAAGTGAGAAAAGGGTGTTCTCTAAACCCTAACAGCCCTTAAATACCCCAAATTCCGAAATTCACCTTTGGGCCTAGCTGTTAATCACCCAGTTAAGCCCAATTAAGCTGTTTTTTACCATCTAAAACTTGTTTCAGCCATATCTCCCAGACGGTGAATCCGTTTTGGCTAATGCGACAGCTCTACGGAAAGGTAAACCATCATCCGGATCTATTGGAAGTGTTTTGAGGTCAAAACTCCTTTCCAATCAAAAGTTATGGACAAAACAAGATCAGCTAGGGGCAAAACGACCATTTAAAAATTGGCAAAAATCATGAACATGGGAAATGACCCCAATAGTCGTCTCCCAAAGTTACATGACCATATGACTTCGCATGTGAAAGAATTAAATATTCTAGGATCCTTCGATGTGTTGAATGCGGGTCGTTACATTGCATATTGTACTTTAATACCGTATGTCCGTGCTCCTAAATAGACGTTTATGTTCATTACAAAACGTTTAAACCGTAAAATTATAGATGAAATACATCACTAAACTTTTAAACCGTAAAATGTTTTACGGCAAGTCGATCAACCCACCAAGCTTCGCTTCGACTGACTGTTCCGTGTTTATGGTTCTATCCGGCGCCCATTTTATCATTCAAATTGCGCCATACAGTCCATTTCCTCTTATAAGCGTCGTATTTCACCATCACTTGTTCAACCGAGAATGGTACCTCAGTCGGTGATGTAGCTAAAGCCTCATTCAGAGCAGTTGCAATTCTCTTGTGAAACCCTTTTTTGTTCTTTCCAGCTACTTAGTAAGCTTCAACAGCTATACGGAGAAACTCGGAAGTTGGAAACTAAGACCAAACTTTCGGAGGTCGTCGAAATGTTGTTTTCGGACGTTGTACTTCAGCCATTGTTGATGTAAAAATATGGTGTTTGAGGTGTTGAATGGATATGAAATAAGGATGGAAGTAGGGCTGTCAATGGATATCCGAAAAATCCGAAATCCTCCGCATCTGTATCCGAAAAGCGGATAAATATCCGATATCCGGGAAAGCGGATGCGGATATAGGTATATCTGCATCCGAAAATTATCCGTCCGCTTTTTTCCCCCATTATAGCTTAAATTATGTGTATTTTAACATAATTAAATATACTAATTTATTAATTTGCAAAATTACAAGTCTATTAAACACATGTTAATTGCTCAAAATTATATATTATCATCATATTTATTTGTTTTTAGCAATTTAGTAATCAATTAAGTTGAAAAAGATTAATATTAAGCTAAAAACTTCATTTATATTCATTGATTTATTGATTGTTGGCGGAGTAGATAATTATTCGATATCCGTCCGTATCCGCGGATACGGATATCTGATATCCGAAAATGGTTTCGGATGCGGATACGGATATGGCACATCCGTATCCGAAAGTATTCGTTGACAACCCTAGATGGAAGGATGTTGTTTTTATAAGTTGGAGGGAAAAGAGCCGTTGAAGATATTTTTGTTGGCGTCGGATCTGCATCCGATGCATCGGACGCTAGAGCTCCGATTCCAAACGTTAAGCTCAACTGGGCAAAGTGGTGGGACCCACACTAGATGCGTTAGACGCAGACGCAAATTGCTCAGTTCATAAATCAAACGGTACCTTAAGTTTAATTGACTCTTGGGATAACAATAAAGTATGTTACCCGAATCTCATCAATTTATATCACCTTTTTTACCGTGGAAATGAAAATCAAGTTTGGAGTAGTGTGAAAGGAACTCAAATTATTTTGGATTGCGATATTTTAGGAACCATTTTAAATTGCAAGAAAACGGGTTCGGCTTTTTCGGATTTTGAAATTGATGAACAAGATCTGAAAACATTTCATCACATTTTTTATAGCAATGAAAGTATAGATTTTAAAAATCGCTTTTCCGCCCAAAAGAAAGAATTGTCAATCTCCTACTTCAACATACTCTCACTCCCTAGACCAGAAATTTCAATAACCCTACTCTCAAAGTCCAAAAACCTCTTTTTGCTATCTTTGGTACTTACTATATTAATTGGGTTGATGTTATTCTAAAAGAGTTTTAGCCCAAAGAAATGTCAACCAAAGAAAACACTTTCTACCATGGAGTTTATCTTACTCATATTTTTAAGTATTTTGGAGTGGATCTCAGTGCAGAGGAACTTGTGTCAAGAAAGGTTTTCAACTCGGGAAATATATCCCTTATGCAAATTATAATCACTTTTAAGCATTATGAAACATTTGCCGGAAAACAAGCTTGAATGGAACAATAGGAAAATCCAATGGAAATCAACGAAGAAGAAGAATCCTCTTTGGAAAGTGTAGAATGTCTAACAACTAGTAGAGTCATATCCAAAGAATTACTTGGTCAAAACCAAGTCAAGTTAGCCAAGAACCAAAAGAAGATTAAGAAGACGCTCAATCAAATGTCTTCTAAGATAAACAAGTCCTTTGGTAAAATAGGAAGAAAACTTGGATTATCATCTTCCTCCTCCTCATCCACTGAGATATAAGCTTATCAGTTTGTGTTATCTTTTCGTAGTAGCTTGTATTTTATTTCGTATTTTCGTATTTCGTACTTCTAGTTTTAAATTTCATGTACCGTTTACTTGTAATCGTTTAGTAGTAATGAATGTTATTGTTTTCTGTCAAAACAAAATTTAAACCTCTGTAAAAACATTAAAATTAAATAATATAAAATAATATAGTAAGAAAGAATTCAAAAATTGTGCAAAATTCAAAATACATATGGGTAAGCCGACAAGTAGTTTTTGACATGTCAACATATAACTGTCGAAAAATTCAAATTATTTCAAATTTGAATTTTTAAATAAATGCCTTGTATCTCTTCATTTCAAATGAATTCCAGACTCTATAAATACCCCTTTTTCAGAAAAACTCCATTTTAATTCTCTATTTCTTCTCTAAAACACTCCTTCTCTGAATTATCAAATAATGGCCAATCATATTCACAATCTAAGTGAAAATGTTGAAGAAACTCTCAATTCCTTCAAGAATAATCTATCTATGATCCTTCGTAATCAGCAGCGTCTAGACCTACGTCAAATAAAGATGACTAAACAACAAGAAAAACACATTGATGTTATTTGTTGGTTGATCTCTTCTCTTTCCAGAGATGAAGATAACATCACTGGAGCACCTCCTTCCGAAGACAACGAAGAATGGGAAGTCATCAAAAGGGATCCAACCATTAATGGATATGGATGGGTGGAATTTCCAAAAGAAGTATGAATTTGTTTCAATTGATTTGATATGCTCTGTTTGGTATGTCTTTGAAAATTTGTAAATATTTTTTGATTTGGTTGGATTTGATTTGACCGGTTTGATATGAACAATGATTGCTTGTATATTGGTTGAATTGTTCGAAAATATTGTTTGGATTACTTTTTTATACTCTTCTTTATATTTACCAGATTTACATTAGTCGTTAATTTAGAAGAAGTTTTAAAACTTTAGTTTTAATATTATAGTCTTAGGGAAGTTATATATCTGGAATGAGTCATTAGAATAATTTATAGCACAGATTTAGGGGGAGTATAATTTAGTATTGTTATTGTTAATGACAAAGAGGGAGAAATTATAAAATAGGTTATAGTTAAGATAGACATATTTTAAGGAGGAGTTAGAAGGAATTCATAGTGACATGGGGAGTAATCAGGGAATCAGATCAATAGGTAATATCAGGTATGAATATTATATAAACCAATGTTGTCATCATCAAAAAGGGGAGATTGTTGGAGAATGGAATGTTATGACAAAAACCTTGTTTCAATTATTAACATTATTGATTATAAAATATGTACTAACATCTTTATCCAATACACACACACACACATGCTGGTGTTGAAACCAAAATTTGTCCAAACAACAAAGGTGTGATATCACACTACACCAAACCGTAAGATTAAGGAAAATGGAGCCACAAAAAATAAAAGCAAGTAAAAAACACAAGAATTTTATAATGGTTCGATCTAAAATAGATCTACGTCCGCTTTGGAAGAGTTTTCATTATCATTTTCAAGTTTACAAAGCATGAATTCGCTCTCATAACATTCATTTTCTCTCCTCCCAATAATCTTCTATCTTTTCTCTAATTTTAGCTTTAAATCTCACTTGAATTCATGGAGAAACGGATTAGATCTCGTGAATTGTGATAGTTATCTTGTAGATCTTCATTCACATTGGCATTTAGATGATCTTCCTTGATTCCATAGTGAAATTTGCGTTAGATCCTAGCTTTATAGAGGATTATTGGTAGTTGGAGATCACTTGAGTTGAATTAGAGAGATTTTAATGGAGATAGGAGAAGATTTGATCCATTTGTTGTTGCATGAAGGTAGATTGAGCTTGGGAAGCCATTAATGGAGTTTGGTGTGTTTGAGAGTGGTGGAGAAATGATTTGGACAGCCCTTTGGGGTAGAAAAATCCCTTTCCTAAATGGTGGTGAAATGGGGTATTTATAGGTGAAGTTTGGGGTAGTGGCAATGCTGTAATTATGGTGTGTAGGGTACTGATCGGCCTAAAAGTTATTTACGGAACTGCCACCGGGTTATAGCTGTACACAGCTGGCAACAACTGGCATTATGGTATCGATCGGTCTATATATTTAGAATACCGATCGGTCCATAAATCGAGACCACTGATCAGCCACTTTATTTGCCTACCGATCAGTCGCTGGAAATACATTTTACAATCCATTGTCATTTACACTTGCGTACCGCTCCAACTTATTTACGCCATTTCCATCTCGTGTTTTAGTGCCCTTGTTTTACTTATCAAACTATTTACATCTGTTCCACTGCATTATAGATGCCGATCCCGTATGTCTCAATCTTCAGACCGATCAGTAACATTTAAGCAGACCGATCACGTATATATCTTGTTTGATCGACCGCTTGGTTTATGCATCCATAGTTTATGTCTGAAGGGCACGTCACCACCACATATATAACTCACAACGTGCTCCTCATACGTTGATTATTCAATACAGGGGAAGCATGCCAACCTACTTTATTTCCATGCTGCTACTTTATATAGTTCCTGTACGTAAATGCTTATACTCTGCCACGCAGTAAGAGTTTAATACTGATCACTCTTTTAAACACCGATAGCCTTTGCATATCTTTCCTGAACGATCGATGGAAACAATTCTTCCTGGACGATCGATATTCTAGTGAGCTATTGCCTTTGCTGTTACACCAAGTTCCACTCGCACATGCCCACGTGTCTTATGTACATATACGTGGTTCTTGGATTGTAAACATACCATACATATGATACAGTCGGTTTTAGCAAATGATACTCCCATGCAATATATAGCTGACATCATGGTTTAGAACAAAGTGCCAAATCATCTACATGGAACTGTGATTGACCGTTGCTTATATACCGACCGATCGGCTATTTGATAACCAACCGGTTCGCGCATGTAACGTATCTTGATTGACCAGAGTGGTGTACGACCAAACCGATTCTCATGACGTATGACCGATCGCTTCACTAGATAGTTGACGTATCAATTTCTGAACCACATTAACAACGGGGTTAACATTTTCCCCTCGAAGCTTGTATTTTGTGCTTGCGAGAAATGCGAGCTTCGAAATGAACACAAATTGAGCTGAGATCCAGCTGTAGCTTTTTTGTTTGCTATGGAAAATCAGGCTTTTGAACTTATATGCTCATGCCACCTGTTCTGTAATTAAAACAGGCACTTGCACGATTTTGGACTTATACTTCACCATCGACTGTCCATATCGATAACGGATTAATTAATAATTTAAAAATGAATTATAGTGAATTTTTGCAACTGAGATTGAACAACATATCTATACAGAACTATTTTGTTTAGTTGTTTATAATTCGTTTAAAATTACCTTCATAAATACGATATACTAGTCTGAGTTCATAACATCATTTGAGTTCTGCTAATCGATATATATCAAATACAGATTCCAAGCTTCACTCTTTTAATGACATATGTGATCTTTGTAAGACGGTTCACATACTTGAAGATTATTACAGACTGTTTACAAAAAGTTTTGAATACAACAACAAAGTAAAATATGAAGTAAAGCAGGAAATAAAGAAAGAAGTAGAGCAGTGACGCTGTTGATCGCTTATTTGAGCCATTAAAATTGGAGTTCCAATCATTGGTTCTCGGTTGATCACCAGCCTGGTATCAACCCGTGCTAGAGCTTGATTACTTGGATCAGCTTGATTGGTGGGTGCATTCTGCCCCTGAAGAGCTGGAGTAGAGTTTAATGCTTGCGGATTCTTAACATACTATTGCAGCCTGTTCTTTTGAATCAACTCCTCAATCAAGCTTTTGAGATGCCTACATTCATTCGTGTTATGACCAAGCTAGGTGTGAAACCTACAGAACTTTCCCGAGTTAGCCGCCTTGTCGCCTACCTCATTGGTTTTGGTTTTGCATATTCTTTGGAATTTTTCGTTGCAAGATAAATGTTTTCAAGGGTGTCTTTCAAAGGCGTTAGCTCTGATGGGTTGAAAAGGAGAATCTTCTTATAATCCTTGTTGTCTTTCCATCATTGTAGTGCATTTCCCCTGAGTATTCTTCTGATTCTACTGAGTATCAGCATTTTTGGGAGCTTCAAGAAGTTGGCTACCCTCAAGAATCTGAAGAGGCACAAGATTGTTGTCCACTCTCATATATTCCTCGGGCTTTTTATAGAATTTCTCATGCGTGTTTGGCTCTTTCATTTTGATCCATCTACCAAATTCTCTCTTCTCATCTATGGCACCGATTAGAGACATTAAGATCATGCTGGGCTCGGGATTCCCTACTTCGGACAAAGAAGTATTGAATCTCTTGAGGAAGGCTCTAACAGATTCTCTCAGATTCTGCTTCATTGACGTCAGAGAAATAACATCCTTAGCCTTAGTAGCTTGTAGCCTGAATTGCTCCTTTAATTTCAAAGTCAAATCATCGAATCGGTCGACGGATTTGGGCGGTAGCCTTGTGAGCCATAGCAATGCGACACCTTCTAGATAGAGAGGGAAGCACAAACATTTGATCTCGTCCATCGCTTTGGCTGCATTCATGTGCCATTCATATTTATACATGAAGTGATTTGGATCAGAAGTCCCGCTGTACGAGGGCAGAGTAGGATGAGTGAACTTTTTAGGCAACTCAGCTTTGCGGATCCACTTTGTGAATGGATTTTTGCTGCGGGGAAATCCCATTCTCTTTCACTGTCATTGCGAGCCATGCTATCTTCCCTGATTTGCTTTACCATATCCAAGATGTATTCCTTTGAATTATGTCGTTCCAGAGAGCGGACTTCAATCTCTTTTCCAGATGCTCGTCTTGGCGAGCGATCACGATTAGAGGATGTAGGCCTATTACCTCCACTGTGGGGAGGTGCCCCCTTGGCGGGACTCTCATCAGGTATTCTGGTTGGAATGGCTTTTGGTCTTCAACTTTGGGACTTGGACATCAACGTCGCCTTTGTCACTTTCCCAGCCATCAAGCCCTTCCATGTTATCATTACGATGATGATCAGAAGTTGACGAATCTATGTTATCCTCAAGGTTGACGTGAACTCTTTAAGGAGGAACGGGATTTGCTTGAGTGTTTAGAAGGGCGTTCATTTTTCCATCAAAGCATCATTATCATCCATCGAAGCTTTATTTGAAGTTTCCATGCATTGATTTAAATTGGCAACAACGACATCTAGTTCAGCTCTAGTTACTTCGGCTCCACCAACCGAGCTTTCACCTACTTCAAAACGATTAGTTAGTAGCGTATCTTCATTAGCAACATTGTTGGGTGCTCCAACGGTTTTACTTGCAATCTTCTTTGACTTAGCCATTATTTCGGACAAGGGTCTCAACCTTGTAGGAGGAGATTCGTCAAATGGCCTGGATCTTAGATTTAGGGAATCTATAGTGAAAACAAGCTTGGAACTTCAATGCAAAGCTCTTAAGTTTGAGAGAAGTGCGAAGGTGGCCCCACGCTGGGCGCCAAATGTTTAAACCAAAATTGGTCCAAACACCAAAGGTGTGAGATCACACTATACCAAACGGTAAGATTAAGGAAAATGGAGCCACAAAAAATAAAAGTAAGTAAAAAACACAAGAATTTTATAGTGGTTCGATCTAAAATAGATCTATGTCCACTTTGGAAGGGTTTTCATTATCATCTTCATGTTTACAAAGCATGGATTCACTCTCATAACATTCATTTTTTCTCCCTACAATGATCTTCTATCTTTTATCTCTTTTTAGCTTTAGATCTCACTTGAATACATGGAGGAACAGATTAGATCTCGCGAATCGTGATAGTTATCTTGTAGATCTTCAATCACATAGGCATTTAGATGATCTTCCTTGATTGCATAGTGAAATTTGCGTTAGATCCGAGCTTTAGAGAGGATTAATGGCGGTTGAAGATCACTTGAGTTGAATTAGAGAGATTTTAATGGAGATCAGAGAAGATCTGATCCATTTATTATTACATGAAGGTAGATTGAGCTTGGGAAGACATTAATGGAGTTTGGAGTGTTTGAGAGTGGTGGAGAAATGATTTGGACATCTCTTCGGGGTAAAAAATCCCTCTCCTAAATGGTGGTGAAATAGGGTATTTATAGGTGAAGTTTGGGGTAGTGGTAATGCTGTAATTATGGTATGCAGGGTACCAATCGGCCTAAAAGTTATTTACGGAACTGCCATTGGGTTACAGTTGTACACAGTTAGCATTTTGGTACCGATCGGTCTATATATTTAGAATACCGATCGGTCCATAAATCAAGACCACCGATCGGCCACTTTATTTGCCTACCGACCGGTCACTGGAAATACATTTTACAATCCACTGTCATTTACATTTGCATACCGCTCCAACTTATTTACGCCATTGGCACTCTCGTCTTTTAGTGCCTTCGTTTTACTGATCAAACTATTTACATCTGTGCCACTACATTATATTATGATGCTGATCCCGTATGTCTCAATCTTCAGGCCGGTCAAGAACATTTAAGCAGACCGATCACGTTTATATCTTGTTTGACCGATCGCTTGGTTTATGCATCCGTAGTTTATGTCTGCAGGGCACGTCACCACCGCATATATAACTCACAATGTGCTCCTCATATGTTGATCATTCAATACAGGGGAAGCATGCCAAGCTACTTTATGTCCATGCTGCTACTTTATATAATTCCTATACGTAAATACTTATACTTTGCCACAAAGTAAGAGTTTAATACTGATCACTCTTTTAAACACTGATAGCCTCTGCATATCTTTCGTGGACGATCGATGGAAACAATTCTTCCTAGACGATCGATATTTTAGTGACCTGTTGCCTTTGTCGTTACACCAAGTTCCACTCGTACATGCCCATATGTCTTATGTACATATACTTGGTTCTTGGATTGCAAACAAACCATACATATGATACAGCCAGTTTTAGAGAATGATGCTCCTACGCAATATATAGCTGACATCATGGTTTATAACATAGTTCCAAATCATCTACATGGAACTGTGGTCGACCGCTGCTTATATACTGACCGACCGACTATTTGATAACCGTCTGGTCTGCGCATATAATGTGTCTTGATTGACCAGAGTGGTGAACAACCGAGCCGATTCTCCTGACGTATGACCGATCACTTCACTAGACGTATCAATTTCTGAACTGTGTTAACAATGGGGTTAACAACACGAATAATATGCAGGAAATAAATACTGAATATTGTACAGTTAAGAGTTTGGAGATTCAACATTTCAAAGTAGATTCAAGACTCATGAGTTATTATCAAAGTAAAAGAGTCTAGTTGGTATGTAAAACTCTGGTTAGCACTTTCAAAATCTGATTTCAAATTATCTCAAACTATTTTTAAATTGATTTCAAATCCATTTTCTAAATGATTTCAAATTATTATAGGTTTTTACTTATGATTTCAAATATATACGTTTATTATATAGTTTATATATTATAAAGTTTTATAATTATGTTTGTAATTATAATATATAGTTTTATATCATATAATTTTATATATGTTGAAATTATACATATTATTATATTTTTATACTTTGAAAAAATATATTTTAACAACTAGTTTTGATTCAAAGATTTCCAGAATATATATACTAGTTTAAATACTTGAAAAAATGATTTTAAAAAATTCAAAAATTACATGTATGTCGACATACAATTTTTGACATGTCGACATGTAACCGTCATATTTTCAAATTTCAAAGGAAGTGTCTTTTAATGTTTTGAAAAGTTTCAGAACTATTTCAACCTCCGGAACTCTATATAAGGGCTCATTTTCGAAATTTAAATCATCTTATCTTCTCCTTCTTTATCATGTCTCTTACCACCATTATTCTACTTTAATTTCTTGATTTATACACTTATACGATGTCATTTTCAAAGAAAATTATATCATTCTCTTTCTATTCTCAAACTCTATCAAATACTCTCTGTTTGATAGTGTTATTCAAGAGTTCTAGGGCTATTTGTAATTGTTCAGGAAAGGGAGTGTTCCTTGTAGCCTGTAAATCAAGGAAAGCAAGCGGTGTGAACCTTGTAGCCGTGAAATTAAGGGTGTTGAAACGGTGTGAATCTTGTAGCCGTGAAATCAAGGGTGTGGAATCGATGTTAACCTTGTAGCCGTGAAATCAATGGTGTTGTAAAGTTGATACTAGTATTTTTTTTTAGAGGAAGAAGTTGATACTAGTATTAATAAAACTCTATGCAATCCAGCGTTGCGTGGGATTGGATGTAGGAGTAATCCAAAACAGTATAAAATCTGGTGTGTTCTTTCCTTTACTACATTTTATTTCTATTTATATTTGCATCTGTGATTGTTTCTGTTGTGATATTCACTCTCTGATTCATATAGTTATTTGAGTAATCGTTAATTGTTTAAGTTTTCCATAATCTCTTTAATACACTATTCACCCTCACCCTAGTGTTAGTTTTTCCTTAAGATTCGTGATTCTCTTCCCTAACAAAAATAAGGGACGACAATATAAAAATCCTTTAATATAGGGTCTAAAATCTCAAAAAGCACGTTCGAACACTCTAAAATCGTCCGTAATAACATGCCCAAAGCTCCTCGGGTGTGTTCTTGCAATTTTAGCAAAATACTGCTTTAAGGTGCTAAAGGATTCCGCCCAATCACCATAAAAAATTTCGACTGTCTTACTCAACGATCTCCATGCCTTCATATAACTTAAATTGATTAATTTGTTCCTCCATTAAAAACTGTAAAATTGTAACGGTTATATTTAAATCATAATTTACAAACAGTGAAATCTTTGAAACCACTAATGTGAACATTGCTTGCTTGTGATTTGAGTTGACTGTTAGATTGACATATTTGTGTTCACTTGGATATTTTCTTATAACCCACCAACTTTGCTCATATTTTGACACGTTAACATGAATTCTTCATGAACAATTAGCATCGACATTGCAAATAGCGGTATACCTGGTTTTATTCAACTTTATAGGTTTAAAAGAGATAGCATGAAGTATTAACCATTCACTTGATTGTTATTTGAAATTTTCTTTTGTTTCAAAAATCATACCAACTTTGAAACCGTTTTACACACTTAATGTCGAAAAAAATATCATTTTTGAACTGAATATCTGTAATGATTGACTTAGCCATTAACTATGTCATACACAAGTCATCATCAAGGTGTACTTTCATTTCCATCTCATCACGATCTTCAGAAAATCTGCCTTCCTCATCCGTAAAATCGTAGTTTAATGCTTCATTATTTACTTGCATGTTGTCGATCCAAGAAATGTCATTCTATGGCATGCTCACTACATCCATACTACTAAAAGGGGATCCCCATATTCCTCTTTACAAACAACCATGTCCCTTTCAATATTGTCGAATGTCTTGTTTGCTATGATGTCCTTGCTTGGTACTTTGATATTTGAGTGTATAGCAATGTCGTGGATGGAAGCACTGAAAATTCACAAACTGTAAAACCTGAGAGCTTTATGAATGATTTTCACATACAAAACCAACGATTTAACTGTATAACTTTCACATACCTCTTACTTATATGTTATAATTCAGATTGTGTAGGATGCATAATAGGTGACATGTAATTATTTGAAGGTCCAGCAGTGCGTAATATAATTGTATATAAAACATAGTATTTAAGAACTATAAAATAACATGTTTGTAGATCCAGTAAATAACCAAAATAGCATTCACTTTTCCATCAACTGTATGAAGCTTTCTTGAGTCGAATAAGGATAATTGTATTGAATACCACGTTGATAACTCGTACATGATGGAAAACAAAAAATTCCTTCTTGCTGACCTAGGTCGCGGTAATGGATGGAGTATTAAAGCTTGACGTAACATTTTGACAACCAATTCTTTCGCCATTATGTTGGCAATCATGGTTAACTACTACTGGTGCTATTAGTTCTACTACTTGACTTTATTTGCTCTTTTTAATAAAAAGCTTGATGGAATTCGATGTTGTTGAAAACATTATATCTACATCATCATCAGTAACTACTATAATGACTTTCGATCCAGAATCAGTAGACCAGTTACATACAACAATATCAAATTCTTAAGATTTAATCTTAGTCGATTCATATACTGACTTTCAACTAACCAAATTACAACCTTGAACAACTTTCACTGGTTTATACGACTCTCCTACATATTTTTCGAAATTATATTTATCTATCACCAACTCACCATCATAATAACATATGGTAGGAATACATTTAGGTGTCATTCTACATACAAAATAACAATAATTTCAGTATTCCAATAAAGAACCAACAGTCAAACCAAAACCAAAATCAAATATTAGTAAATTATGATTTAAAAAGTCATACCTTCGAAAATAGAAGGAATCAGTAGTTTATTGAATTATGAGTAGATCCACTACAAAAGCCGATACTAATTTAGTAGGACCTTTAAACTTTTGTGAAGTGAGTATTTTTTTTGGAAGTTTAATTATCAAAGAGGAAGAAGGTTGCTGGCTATATTTATGGATAGATCTGGGCAACATCCGAAATAGCGCTTATTGGCGCTATTTCGAATGCTGCCAATTTGATAAAAGAAGGCAACATCTGGGATGCCGCCTTCATAAAAAAAAGATCTGGCAGCATCAGAGATGCCATCAATTATGGCCAAACTTAGTCTATTTTTGTAAATAGTATGCAAAGTGGCCTATTGTGCCCAAACCAAAAATAAAATCCATAATTTTATGCAAATAGAAAAGAAAATAACTTTTTTTACAAGTGATATATACATACATACATACATACATACATATATATATATAGGAGCATTCCGAGGCATCCCTGTTTTGCAGCACCTCTTCAGCACCTTTACCCTACCGTGAGGTACACTAATCCAAATCCAACAAGATTTTGTAGATGTTCAATCGATATATATATTATCATCTATCCAAAATTTGAGCTCAATTCAACATTCATGTAATAATAGATTTGATTTTTAAATTAAGCGGTTCGAATAAATGTCTGAATGATAAATGCTTGAGCTAAGATTTTGAAAATGTTACGAATGTCGGAACAAGCTCAAATTTTGGATAGATGATAATATGTATGTGGATTGAACATCTACAAAATCTTATTGGATTTGGATTAGTGCAGCTCATGGTAGGGTAGGGGTGCTGCAAAACAAGGGTGCCCAGAATGCTCCTCACATGCGCACACGCGCGCGCACACACACACACACACACACACACACACACACACGTATATTAACAAAATTAAATTTGAATAAGGAAACGAAATTTAATTTGAATAAGGTAATGTAATCTCTTGAACTGACTGTGAATACATGGCATAAATAAGAATGCTATGTATATAATACGTTCCAACATATTCTACTTGAACTACAAAATATACATACGTGTTTAGAGCATCTCTAATAAAGGTTGTATTCAACTCTTGGATGCTAAATATCTAAACATCAGTGCCCTAACGGTGAATTTTTCCTTTAACATTGAGAAAAAAATTCAAGGGTCAATTCAGGATCTTGAATTGGTCCTGACATTGATTAAATCAACATACTAATAAGGACATTAGTTAAATCAGCGTCCTTATTGAGGAAGATGACTTATTTAGTGCCCTCATTTCAGTCTCTTCTACTTTTAGGATCCGGCCCCATCCACCAATCTTCTTAACTTATTAATCTAGTATGAATCTAGGCACCGCTATCCTACCTATTCAGGAACCCGGGGGCGTCGACCCGGGAAGGGGAGAGTGGCCGAGTGGTCAAAAGTGATAGACTGTAAATCTATTGAAGGTTTTCGCCAGAACAGCGTCTGTCTCCCACTGTTCACATGTTTAACATCTCCCTAATGGAACAACCTTTTTTCTTTGTGTAGCCCTTTCCAAAACTGAGATCCCCCTTGGTTGTTCACCGTGAAGAAACTACGGTTGTAAAACTGTCATATTCTCCTCTAATAACTCTATTTTCGGCCTTAAATTGTCGTCTTCCACACTTCAAAATTACATCACAACTTCTCTTCCTTCTTATCTAATATCTTTAACGTAAAAAATAAATAAATAATGTCTTCCCTGTTTGAAGATTTTACACACTTACTTATCGTAAGCTATATTTCTGAATATGGCACCCAGAACCGTCAAAGAACTCCTCTTAGTGAGCAATCTTTCATTCTAGGGACTAGCGCGGAGGACTAAGATCTGTGCAATAATTTATATCACCACTCACAAGATTCGGTTACAGGCAACAACCAATCAGGTAATAAATTCTGAAAAAATAATAATGAATGCATTTAACATCAAGCATCCGGAAAGCACATGAACATTGTCGACAATTCAGGGTTGATTCGAAGAAATAAATAATCAAATTTCATTTTATGAATCACATATATATATATATATATAAAATAAAGAAATACAACTCTAGTGAAATGAGTGGCGAGGAGCATTTGGTACGTTTTTTATTTCAACCTTTTGTTAATAGGTTAGTTAAAGTTTATTTAGGAATCAATACAATTTTTTATTAGTAGAAGAGAATGGCAAATGGGGATTTCAAGAAACTATTCTCAAGACAAAATAGGGCTAAAAAACCATATTATTATCATCAGTTTTCGAATTGTTATGAGTGTTTTCTGGTCAACCAAAGTGAACACTAATACTGCTAGCAAGTTAAGCAATCTTTAAACATCCTCAAATAGGAAGAGAAAGGCTTAAAAATAAAGTTTCTTGTCTAGGCTAGAAGATTCATCTGGAAGTGAATCTCATTTTGAGGGGGAAAAAATGAAGTTGATGAGCTTAGTCAAAGAAGCGGCGAAGATTATAGAATGGTGGATGTCAAAGTTGCAAAGTGGGAGAACAAAGTTGAATGTAATATGTAGCTTGTTTATGGTTTTTTCGTTAACGTCCATTGCATATTTATGATTATTATTAGTTAGTTATGTATGCATGTCAAAAATGTAATTCACTATCATTTACATGATGAATTAATGCTTTGATAGTTTAGTTGGATACTAGAGTTAATCAACAACATAGTAATGCAGTAAGAAGTAGCAAGATGTAACATATAACATATGATGATCAACTACACAGAACAATATATAATACACTCAAACTATATTGTTGTGTAATGTATAATGAAACAAAATAACAGACACAAATGTACATTATTAAAGCATGTAAAAAGTCTAATATTGTAAAGACCCGCAAATTCCCACCCTTTGAATCGACCATAAACCACACAGGTCTAACCCAAAAAGTGAAAATCTACGAATACTTTAACTTTGGGCATACAACACATTACAACAGATAACAGAAGACTTTTATAACACTATAATAAATGTTACATCAGAGTACAGAATATACATATCAGAGTACATTGGAATATAATTACAGCGGAAGATAAATACAAAAATGTAATATACTGCAACGGAAGAACACAGCGGGAGACTCTCTATCTCTGGACACAGCTTTAAGCTTCAACCCAGAATCCTGTTTAATATATCTGCAAAAAAATAGCTACTCGACTGCCCGTGTGGAAAATATGGGCACCCGAGTTTGCCAGTGGACAACTACAGGTCAGTCATGTGACTGGTGTGAGAATTCTACCTAACCTATAAAATATAATAAGGCTAATCACAGGACCACGCCGCTAACGCGGAACGGGTTTACTCCATGGGATTGCCAGTGCATGACTAAAGTAAATCGTCAAAATAACGCAATGCTTTTTAGAAAAATGAAACCATTATAAGACCCAAGTCCCATCACACAATGCAACGCAAACCGGAGGATAGGGTTTTACCTTATAATGATAAAAAAAAATGCTTGATACGATAAACACGGTATTATATAATAATAGTGTGCAACCAATTTGAAGTACATCAAAGTAAATGTATTAATCCTAGACGGCATGAGTGCCCCATCTCACTATGTCACCATATATAGGTATACAATCAAAACCGCGTGATGTCGTATTGGAAATTTGGGTTTCCATCTGAGTCAAGGCTAGGGAGGAGATCCTTACCGATTCGAGACACTCTAGCAATGTCCCAGGATTGGTACTCTGTCCAACCCTTGGATCCTGCAGGGCCGGTCCACACTTACTTTTGTGGATTAGAAATGCCTGAACACACGCTTCCCGGTCCTTTTGGACCTATACTACGGCCAGTGGCGACCGCATAAACCGAGGCCTCGAACAATCCAACAACCACAATGAATAAATGCCAGCGCTGGTAGGTCCCTGGCACCACTCTAGCTAGAAAGAAACGTGTGCACTCCCTGCGTTCCCTTCTCCCGTTTTAGACTCTACCGGGATGTGAGGCTCGCGAAGTCACGTAACACAAAGCTATGTCTAAATAGACTATGCTTTGATCATCCCACAAAGCTCTGCTTTGCAACAATAAGCCTTGATCAAGTGCAACTTGGCATACCACATCAACAACTCATATCATGCGATCAGTAATTATTTAACATACAAAAGGGTGTTAAGCAAGAGAATAAATCCTCCGCCACCATGCATTTATATATTAAATAAAAACCAATTTAATTACATGAAATAAATTTCAATGTCGGGCATGCTATCCATTTACAAGTCCGTTCTGGGTCTGAACGAAACAACGTATCCGTCGATCTCCAGTACGTCTGGAAGATCATCACTTTTACCTTGCCTTGGGGGATCAGTCCCAATTCAAGATATTAGTCACCCTCAACCAAACGATGTGAAGCTCTCCGGTCTTCAGTCACCGTCTTCATCTTCGACTCTTGATCGTCGTGATGATTATTCAGAATGGGTTAGACCCGGTCTTCCTGAATAACTCGCGTATTCGTAATTAAAATCAACCATACGCCACATTCCAACTTTGAATATCCTTTTAAATAAAAATTATTATTTATGTTAAAAGGTCCTCATTAATTTTATCAAAGATAAAATAAATTAAATTTTTAATCTTTCTAAAAAGATTTATTAATATTCCAATTTTGATTTAATTTATAAAATAGATTTATAAATTTCAAATAGTAATTTCAATGTAAATTGGATTAAAGGATAAATGTTATTTAAAACATCGTCCACTACAAATCCAATCTACATATCAATCACCAAACATAATTGTTAAGATATAATAATCTTAAATAAAAGGTTTATCTTAAAGATATTAATTCATTACTATATTAAAAAAAAACATATTTTAAAATAATCAATAAAATATTCTATATATAAAAGATTCTGAATGTAAAATATACTTTATAATACAAAATCTTTTATTTTACAAAAATCCTTTTATTATAAAAAAATTCTTTATTTAAAAAGAAATTCTGCATTGGAATGCGACTCAACCATGTACCATATAATTTGGGTCATATGGGTTTCATACATTTCATGTATAGGGTAATAACAGGAAATAATCCTCAATCCATCCATTAACAACCAGAGTGACAATGTCAACTGTGTGAGCATTAAAATAAAACAATAACGCTCATCGCAGCCTGTCGATCAATCGATAGACATATAATTAAACATTGGGATTTGTGTCAGTCAAGTATCGTCCCAATACCCGTGTGGGGTTTTCAGCCAACAAACAAATAATAAATTATTTGTGCACTTGGGCGATGTGTAAAAATAATCGACCCAATCACATAAACAAGTCGGATGACTTGTAAATGGAAGTGTAATATTCAATTTTGAATATACTAACATCACATTTAACACATCAAAATACAACATCACAGGCAAATATTTCAATACTCTTTATTATGAGCATATGACAATAAAAATCGTGACTTTTATTTATTTACCAAAAATGCATATTTTTGGTCTCATTCATTTTAATGACAAAATGAATATCTGACTTCATTATTTTTAATGTATAAAAATATACATCCTTAATTTATTCTTTTTAATGTATGAAAACATACATTTTACATCCATTCTTTTTCTCAACATAAACAAATATGATGATTTTGTTTCTTAACTTCTAATGCAACAAAATGAGAATTTTGTCTAATCTTTTTCAATGAATAAAGTTGTCTATTTTTACTTCATTCATTTTAATGTGCCAAAAATGTCCATTTTGTCTAATCCACTTTTAATATACAAAATGAGTATTTTGTTTTAATCTCTTTTCTTATGCATAAAAAAATGTTTATTTTTAATTTATTCTTTTTTTATTAATGACACCCAGTGTTCATTTCTAATTAATCCTTTTTAATGACACAAAATGTTCATTTTTAACTAATCCTTTTAATGTATATAAAGGTTCATTTTCTAATTTTGACATGTTAACTCAAAATGACAATTTAAATTCACTAATCAAGTCTTGACAAGAATGTTGTTCTTTTTCATTTACAATAGAAAATGAAAATAAAAAGAATTCACATGTCTTATTCTTTTATTTACCATAGAAATACCAATAAAATGATCAACATATTTTGGTCTTTTCATTTACAAAAGAAGTTGTAAATAAAGTGGTCCTCATATTTTTACTCTTTTCACTTACAATAGAAGTTGTAAATAATTGATTCTTATGTTCCTGTTCTTTTTATTTTCTATCGCACCAAAAATGTCGATAAAAATGAATCACTAACATTGTCTATTTTTATCGCACCAAGAATGTCGATAAAAATGAATCACTAACATTGTCTATTTTTATCGCACCAAGAATGTCGATAAAAATGAATCACTAACATTGTCTATTTTTATCGCACCCAAAATGTCGATAAAAATGAATCACTAACATTGTCTATTTTTATCGCACCAAGAATGTCGATAAAAATGAATCACTAACATTGTCTATTTTTATCGCACCCAAAATGTCGATAAAAATGAATCACTAACATTGTCTATTTTTATCGCACCAAGAATGTCGATAAAAATGACAACATTAACCATTCTATTTTCACCGCGTTCAAAATGACGATAAAATATTCAACATTAACAATTCTATTTTTACCGCATTCAAAATGACGATAAAATATTCAGCATTAACAATTCAATTTTTACCGCATTCAAAATGACGATAAAATATTCAGCATTAACAATTCAATTTTTACCGCATAGAAAATGTAAATAAATATATATATTTCTAAATTATATTCTTTTTTATTTATATAAGAAAATGTAAATAAATATATCTCTAAATTCTATTCTTTTTATTTACATAACTGATTAACATGTTTTACTCCTTTCTTTTACAAAGAAAATGTAAACAAAGTGATTAACATGTTTTACTCTTTTTCTATTACAAAGAAAATGTAAACAAAGTGATTAACATATTTTACTCTTTCTCTTTTACAATGAAAATGTAAACAAAGTGATTAACATGTTTTACTCTTTCTCTTTTACAATGAAAATGTAAACAAAGTGATTAACATGTTTTACTCTTTTTCTATTACAATGAAAATGTAAACAAAGTGATTTACATATTTTACTCTTTCTCTATTACAATGAAAATGTAAACAAAGTGATTTACATATTTTACTCTTTTTCTATTACAATGAAAATGTAAACAAAATGATTTACATATTTTACTCTTTTTCTATTACAATGAAAATGTAAACAAAATGATTTACATATTTTACTCTTTTTCTAGTACAATGAAAATGTAAACAAAATGATTTACATATTTTACTCTTTTTCTATTACAATGAAAATGTAAACAAAATGATTTACATATTTTACTCTTTTTCTATTACAATGAAAATGTAAACAAAATGATTTACATATTATGTTCTCTATTGTTTTACATATAAATGTAAATAAAAACAATTCACAAATTATGTTCTCTTTTGATTTACATAGAAAAAATGATTTTTCTTTATATTTCTGTTCATTTATTTACAAAAGAAATGTAAACAAAATGACTAACAAAACTTTATTTCTTTTCTTTCACCATATAAGCATCAATAATGTGAATAACATATTTTTGGTCTTATCATTTACAAAGGAAGGCGTAAAAAAAAGGATTAACCTATTTTGTAATGTAAAAAAAAAAAAAAATATGACCTTTTCTATTTTACAATGTAAAAATGATAACTTCTCTATTTTAAATATAAAAGATCATCTTCTTATTTTCATCGTCAAAATTACATCTTTTGTTTTCAATATAAAAAGATTGTCTTTTTATTTTAAAACATAAAAATATTGTCTCCTTATTTTCAACATAAAAAGATTTAGCTTATTTTATTATAATAAAAAACAAAGTTGTAATTTTTGTAACCAAAATCAAAGTTGTAATCTTTGCAAACAAAATCAACGTTGTAATCTTTGTTACCAAAATCAAAGTTTAAATTTTTATAAAGTTTTAATCTTTATAAATAAAAATAAAAGATTTCATGTTTTATAAATAAAACAAAGATTCATTTTATACAAACAAAAACAAAGATTCATTCTAAAGATCGAATCTTTATTAATGCTATTCATTTCAAAATAAAAATCAAAACTTTGATTTGTAAATCATGATAAAAGATTAAAATTTTATCTATAAATCAAAACAAAAGATTAAAATTTTTATTATGATCTTTCTACTAGACATCGAATAACAATTCCCACAATCAATTCCAACACCAATCATATAATACGTCAATAACAATACAGGCCACAAACATCAATTTCCACCATACAACCATTCAATCCATACAACATTCATTTTGTATAATGATAATATAATTAAATTAATTATATATATAAAAAAAATAAAATATAGAATCTCACCTTGCTTGTTTCTGAAATGAAGTGATTTAAATCAGATCTCGTGTTTGGAGTCACAGCGGTTACGGATCTGAAAGATTTCAAATTGAAATTTATGTAAAAATTAGAATTCTGGCCTTTAACAACTGACACAGTGACGCTTAAAAGCGTGACAAAATCTGAAGCTATTTACCTCAATTTTTCAGAATTGTTCAAAACTTTGAATGCGGATTTCGGGAGCTATAGTCGACGGTTTTACGAACGGTTTGCGGGAGATTGAAGAGCTACGAGAGGGCTATCTTCACCGGGAAGATGAAGGGGTGCGGCTATTTGTACAGGGGGCGGCGGCAGCATAATGGCGGCGGGTTCGGGGAGGTGAATCGAGAGCTACGGGCAACGGTTTGATGTGAGATTTGTTGGAGAAGAAAGAGGAAGAGAAGAGCTTCAAAAAGTTTCACTACGGCATGGTCTAATTCTTAGTGGTTTGGGAGATAGGGAGGAGAGAAGTTTCGGCCATTATGGGTTCAAGAGTGCGGCTGAATCACGTTGAGGAAGAAGAAGGACCCGACTTTGATTTTATATTATTATATTAGGTTAATCTAATTATTATTTAATTAGCCCGTTTAAGCCCGTTTTGGTCCGAACTCCGATTTAGGCCCAACGACCGTTGTTCCTACCATTTAGCCCCCATTTCAAACTCATCTAGACATGTCTCCTCAGCCCAAACTGTCATCTAGGCCTCCGTTTTGCAGTTTTAAAATTTAAGTCCTTTATTTCTAATTTTTCCATACAAATAATTTTACCGGGGACACAAATTAACTCAGAAAAATCCAGAAAAATTATTTTTGGCTTTCTTATGACGATACGGTTCTAACAAAATTTATTTCGTCGAATTCTGAGACTTTTTGAAAAATGGCTATTTTTAAGGCGTTTAAATTAAACTAAAATAGTCAAAACATATTTTCTTTTCCCAAGTTCACATATTAATTCGAAAAATTCTGAAAATTGAAACCTAACAATAATTTGACATTCTGGTTCGGTTTCGTCGAAAACAGAGGTCGTTTGAAAAATGACTATTTTTAAGGCCAATATATTTAATATTAAAAATATATTTTTAAACAAATAAATCCCGAAACTCAAAATATATAAGTGTTTAATGTTTTTCAATGTAGAAACATCATTCTGAACTCAATGGAAGTGGTTTCGAGTTCAAATTCCTTCATATGCAAAAAGTAGCATTTTGACCTTTATAAATTTCATAGCGACCTTTCTAAATATTGAATTGGCCATAACTTTTGATTCCCGTTATGAAATTTCGATTTTTCGGATTCGTTGGAAAGATATTTTTAAATAGATTCTAATATTTTTGGTTTCACTAAAATCCGTTAAATTTTGCATCCTGTACGGTCAGTCAAAGTTCAAGTTTGACTTTTCAAACTACCGCGTTATTTCTAACTCTTTTTATAATAAAAATTAAATCATTCATTCTAACTTCGATTTAAATCAAATTTGTGATCATTATTATTTAAATAAATTATTTTATATTGTCAAAATTCATTAAAATTTTCTAAAATAAAATTTTTAAATTGGTCCTGATTTTGCGGGTTGTTACAATCGCCCCCACTTAAAAACTTTTCGTCCTCGAAAAGGAACGTAGCTAAAAATTGTAAAATTAACTATCTTAATTTTAAATTTTAATGGTTAATTATCTTTTCAAAATATACACAACTTTATATATATAAAAATCATATTTCAAAGAATAGATTATAAATATCAAAAATACGCTAATTATAAATTCGTAACTCTGAACTCGTTCTAAGGCATTACTAACCCCATATCTAACGAGTTTACTCATTCTAGGATACTACTGATCCTATCTCTAATGAGTATTCTTATTGGACATTACTAATCCAATCTCTGATGAGTCTTTTGTTCAGTTCTAACAAGTTGTACCCCAAAGATTTGAGCTAACCAGAGCTCTGATACCAACTGTAAAGACCCGCAAATTCCCACCCTTTGAATCGACCATAAACCACACAGGTCTAACCCAAAAAGTGAAAATCTACGAATACTTTAACTTTGGGCATACAACACATTACAACAGATAACAGAAGACTTTTATAACACTATAATAAATGTTACATCAGAGTACAGAATATACATATCAGAGTACATTGGAATATAATTACAGCGGAAGATAAATACAAAAATGTAATATACTGCAACGGAAGAACACAGCGGGAGACTCTCTATCTCTGGACACAGCTTTAAGCTTCAACCCAGAATCCTGTTTAATATATCTGCAAAAAAATAGCTACTCGACTGCCCGTGTGGAAAATATGGGCACCCGAGTTTGCCAGTGGACAAACTACAGGTCAGTCATGGGACTGGTGTGAGAATTCTACCTAACCTATAAAATATAATAAGGCTAATCACAGGACCACGCCGCTAACGCGGAACGGGTTTACTCCATGGGATTGCCAGTGCATGACTAAAGTAAATCGTCAAAATAACGCAATGCTTTTTAGAAAAATGAAACCATTATAAGACCCAAGTCCCATCACACAATGCAACGCAAACCGGAGGATAGGGTTTTACCTTATAATGATCAAAAAAAATGCTTGATACGATAAACACGGTATTATATAATAATAGTGTGCAACCAATTTGAAGTACATCAAAGTAAATGTATTAATCCTAGACGGCATGAGTGCCCCATCCCACTATGTCGCCATATATAGGTATACAATCAAAACCGCGTGATGTCGTATTGGAAATTTGGGTTTCCATCTGAGTCAAGGCTAGGGAGGAGATCCTTACCGATTCGAGACACTCTAGCAATGTCCCAGGATTGGTACTCTGTCCAACCCTTGGATCCTGCAGGGCCGGTCCACACTTACTTTTGTGGATTAGAAATGCCTGAACACACGCTTCCCGGTCCTTTTGGACCTATACTACGGCCAGTGGCGACCGCATAAACCGAGGCCTCGAACAATCCAACAACCACAATGAATAAATGCCAGCGCTGGTAGGTCCCTGGCACCACTCTAGCTAGAAAGAAACGTGTGCACTCCCTGCGTTCCCTTCTCCCGTTTTAGACTCTACCGGGATGTGAGGCTCGCGAAGTCACGTAACACAAAGCAATGTCTAAATAGACTATGCTTTGATCATCCCATAAAGCTCTGCTTTGCAACAATAAGCCTTGATCAAGTGCAACTTGGCATACCACATCAACAACTCATATCATGCGATCAGTAATTATTTAACATACAAAAGGGTGTTAAGCAAGAGAATAAATCCTCCGCCACCATGCATTTATATATTAAATAAAAACCAATTTAATTACATGAAATAAATTTCAATGTCGGGCATGCTATCCATTTACAAGTCCGTTCTGGGTCTGAACGAAACAACGTATCCGTCGATCTCCAGTACGTCTGGAAGATCATCACTTTTACCTTGCCTTGGGGGATCAGTCCCAATTCAAGATATTAGTTACCATCAACCAAACGATGTGAAGCTCTCCGGTGTTCAGTCACCGTCTTCATCTTCGACTCTTGATCGTCGTGATGATTATTCAGAATGGGTTAGACCCGGTCTTCCTGAATAACTCGCGTATTCGTAATTAAAATCAACCATACGCCACATTCCAACTTTGAATATCCTTTTAAATAAAAATTATTATTTATGTTAAAAGGTCCTCATTAATTTTATCAAAGATAAAATAAATTAAATTTTTAATCTTTCTAAAAAGATTTATTAATATTCCAATTTTGATTTAATTTATAAAATAGATTTATAAATTTCAAATAGTAATTTCAATGTAAATTGGATTAAAGGATAAATGTTATTTAAAACATCGTCCACTACAAATCCAATCTACATATCAATCACCAAACATAATTGTTAAGATCTAATAATCTTAAATAAAAGGTTTATCTTAAAGATATTAATTCATTACTATATTAAAAAAAAACATATTTTAAAATAATCAATAAAATATTCTATATATAAAAGATTCTGAATGTAAAATATACTTTATAATACAAAATCTTTTATTTTACAAAAATCCTTTTATTATAAAAAAATTCTTTATTTAAAAAGAAATTCTGCATTGGAATGCGACTCAACCATGTACCATATAATTTGGGTCATATGGGTTTCATACATTTCATGTATAGGGTAATAACAGGAAATAATCCTCAATCCATCCATTAACAACCAGAGTGACAATGTCAACTGTGTGAGCATTAAAATAAAACAATAACGCTCATCGCAGCCTGTCGATCAATCGATAGACATATAATTAAACATTGGGATTTGTGTCAGTCAAGTATCGTCCCAATACCCGTGTGGGGTTTTCAGCCAACAAACAAATAATAAATTATTTGTGCACTTGGGCGATGTGTAAAAATAATCGACCCAATCACATAAACAAGTCGGATGACTTGTAAATGGAAGTGTAATATTCAATTTTGAATATACTAACATCACATTTAACACATCAAAATACAACATCACAGGCAAATATTTCAATACTCTTTATTATGAGCATATGACAATAAAAATCGTGACTTTTATTTATTTACCAAAAATGCATATTTTTGGTCTCATTCATTTTAATGACAAAATGAATATCTGACTTCATTATTTTTAATGTATAAAAATATACATCCTTAATTTATTCTTTTTAATGTATGAAAACATACATTTTACATCCATTCTTTTTCTCAACATAAACAAATATGATGATTTTGTTTCTTAACTTCTAATGCAACAAAATGAGAATTTTGTCTAATCTTTTTCAATGAATAAAGATGTCTATTTTTACTTCATTCATTTTAATGTGCCAAAAATGTCCATTTTGTCTAATCCACTTATAATATACAAAATGAGTATTTTGTTTTAATCTCTTTTCTTATGCATAAAAAAATGTTTATTTTTAATTTATTCTTTTTTTATTAATGACACCCAGTGTTCATTTCTAATTAATCCTTTTTAATGACACAAAATGTTCATTTTTAACTAATCCTTTTAATGTATAGAAAGGTTCATTTTCTAATTTTGACATGTTAACTCAAAATGACAATTTAAATTCACTAATCAAGTCTTGACAAGAATGTTGTTCTTTTTCATTTACAATAGAAAATGAAAATAAAAAGAATTCACATGTCTTGTTCTTTTATTTACCATAGAAATACCAATAAAATGATCAACATATTTTGGTCTTTTCATTTACAAAAGAAGTTGTAAATAAAGTGGTCCTCATATTTTTACTCTTTTCACTTACAATAGAAGTTGTAAATAAATGATTCTTATGTTCCTGTTCTTTTTATTTTCTATCGCACCAAAAATGTCGATAAAAATGAATCACTAACATTGTCTATTTTTATCGCACCAAGAATGTCGATAAAAATGAATCACTAACATTGTCTATTTTTATCGCACCAAGAATGTCGATAAAAATGAATCACTAACATTGTCTATTTTTATCGCACCCAAAATGTCGATAAAAATGAATCACTAACATTGTCTATTTTTATCGCACCAAGAATGTCGATAAAAATGAATCACTAACATTGTCTATTTTTATCGCACCCAAAATGTCGATAAAAATGAATCACTAACATTGTCTATTTTTATCGCACCAAGAATGTCGATAAAAATGACAACATTAACCATTCTATTTTCACCGCGTTCAAAATGACGATAAAATATTCAACATTAACAATTCTATTTTTACCGCATTCAAAATGACGATAAAATATTCAGCATTAACAATTCAATTTTTACCGCATTCAAAATGACGATAAAATATTCAGCATTAACAATTCAATTTTTACCGCATAGAAAATGTAAATAAATATATATATTTCTAAATTATATTCTTTTTTATTTATATAAGAAAATGTAAATAAATATATCTCTAAATTCTATTCTTTTTATTTACATAACTGATTAACATGTTTTACTCTTTTTCTTTTACAAAGAAAATGTAAACAAAGTGATTAACATGTTTTACTCTTTTTCTATTACAAAGAAAATGTAAACAAAGTGATTAACATATTTTACTCTTTCTCTTTTACAATGAAAATGTAAACAAAGTGATTAACATGTTTTACTCTTTCTCTTTTACAATGAAAATGTAAACAAAGTGATTAACATGTTTTACTCTTTTTCTATTACAATGAAAATGTAAACAAAGTGATTTACATATTTTACTCTTTCTCTATTACAATGAAAATGTAAACAAAATGATTTACATATTTTACTCTTTTTCTATTACAATGAAAATGTAAACAAAATGATTTACATATTTTACTCTTTTTCTATTACAATGAAAATGTAAACAAAATGATTTACATATTTTACTCTTTTTCTATTACAATGAAAATGTAAACAAAATGATTTACATATTATGTTCTCTTTTGTTTTACATATAAATGTAAATAAAAACAATTCACAAATTATGTTCTCTTTTGGTTTACATATAAAAAATGATTTTTCTTTATATTTCTGTTCATTTATTTACAAAAGAAATGTAAACAAAATGACTAACAAAACTTTATTTCTTTTCTTTCACCATATAAGCATCAATAATGTGAATAACATATTTTTGGTCTTATCATTTACAAAGGAAGGTGTAAAAAAAAGGATTAACCTATTTTGTAATGTAAAAAAAAAAAAAAAAATGACCTTTTCTATTTTACAATGTAAAAATGATAACTTCTCTATTTTAAATATAAAAAGATCATCTTCTTATTTTCATCGTCAAAATTACATCTTTTGTTTTCAATATAAAAAGATTGTCTTTTTATTTTAAAAATAAAAATATTGTCTCCTTATTTTCAACATAAAAAGATTTAGCTTATTTTATTATAATCAAAAACAAAGTTGTAATTTTTGTAACCAAAATCAAAGTTGTAATCTTTGCAAACAAAATCAACGTTGTAATCTTTGTTACCAAAATCAAAGTTTAAATTTTTATAAAGTTTTAATCTTTATAAATAAAAATAAAAGATTTCATGTTTTATAAATAAAACAAAGATTCATTTCATACAAACAAAAACAAAGATTCATTCTAAAGATCGAATCTTTATTAATGTTATTCATTTCAAAATAAAAATCAAAACTTTGATTTGTAAATCATGATAAAAGATTAAAATTTTATCTATAAATCAAAACAAAAGATTAAAATTTTTATTATGATCTTTCTACTAGACATCGAATAACAATTCCCACAATCAATTCCAACACCAATCATATAATACGTCAATAACAATACAGGCCACAAACATCAATTTCCACCATACAACCATTCAATCCATACAACATTCATTTTGTATAATGATAATATAATTAAATTAATTATATATATAAAAAAAATAAAATATAGAATCTCACCTTGCTTGTTTCTGAAATGAAGTGATTTAAATCAGATCTCGTGTTTGGAGTCACAGCGGTTACGGATCTGAAAGATTTCAAATTGAAATTTATGTAAAAAATAGAATTCTGGCCTTTAACAACTGACACAGTGACGCTTAAAAGCGTGACAAAATCTGAAGCTATTTACCTCAATTTTTCAGAATTGTTCAAAACTTTGAATGCGGATTTCGGGAGCTATAGTCGACGGTTTTACGAACGGCTTGCGGGAGATTGAAGAGCTACGAGAGGGCTATCTTCACCGGGAAGATGAAGGGGTGCGGCTATCTGTACAGGGGGCGGCGGCAGCATAATGGCGGTGGGTTCGGGGAGGTGAATCGAGAGATACGGGCAACGGTTTGATGTGAGATTTGTTGGAGAAGAAAGAGGAAGAGAAGAGCTTCAAAAAGTTTCACTACGGCATGGTCTAATTCTTAGTGGTTTGGGAGATAGGGAGGAGAGAAGTTTCGGCCATTATGGGTTCAAGAGTGCGGCTGAATCACGTTGAGGAAGAAGAAGGACCCGACTTTGATTTTATATTATTATATTAGTTTAATCTAATTATTATTTAATTAGCCCATTTAAGCCCGTTTTGGTCCGAACTCCGATTTAGGCCCAACGACCGTTGTTCCTACCATTTAGCCCCCATTTCGAACTCATCTAGACATGTCTCGTCAGCCCAAACTGTCATCTAGGCCTCCGTTTTACAGTTTTAAAATTTAAGTCCTTTATTTCTAATTTTTCCATACAAATAATTTTACCGGGGACACAAATTAACTCAGAAAAATCCAGAAAAATTATTTTTGGCTTTCTTATGACGATACGGTTCTAACAAAATTTATTTCGTCGAATTCTGAGACTTTTTGAAAAATGGCTATTTTTAAGGCGTTTAAATTAAACTGAAATAGTCAAAACATATTTTCTTTTCCCAAGTTCACATATTAATTCGAAAAATTCTGAAAATTGAAACCTAACAATAATTTGACATTCCGGTTCCAACAAAAGTGGTTTCGTCGAAACAGAGGTCGTTTGAAAAATGACTATTTTTAAGGCCAATATATTTAAGGGTGCGTTTTTTAGAGGTCCCTATTAAGTTTCAAAATATAAAAAAAAACCCGGTCATAAACTTATTGTAAATTAGGTCCCTGTTTTCAAAACTTATAAAATAATAATTAAAAAAAAATAAAAAAAATTCGTGAATTAGTAATAAAATATATTACGCATTATAAAAAAAATTCAGTTCAAAAAACAACAAAAATAATGTCAGAAAGAAGAAAACAACAAAAAAACAGAAAAAACTGCAGTTAAATGCATAATATTATGCACCTTTTTGATTTTATTGCATGCATATATGCAATTATTGCAGTTCTTCCAGCGGATAGATTTAACATAATTTTTCAGTTCATTTTTATTTGCATCCAAATGTGCAAATTTCTCAAAAAAATGCACACATGTGTGCAACATTTTTATAGGATAAAAAGTAGGGACCTAATTTATAAAAAAAAAACAAAGTTCTGAAAATTTTTAAACCCGCCCCCTATTTTATTTTTTCCGCCTTTTTGTATTTTTTTTTAAAAATGTGCGTACGTTCATTAAAAAAAAAAAAATCTAAAATATGGAAATAATGTCAGGAATCTACGGAAATCAAAAAAAAATAGTTGCATACATTTATGCAATTATTACTGATAATTGCATATATGTATGCAACTTTTCTGTAAGCTGTTTTCAGATTAAAATATGAAAATAAACCTGCACAAATGTATGCAAGTATTTGAAATTTTTGCGCACATGTATGCATTTATTTGCATGAATAAAAATCAACGAAGATGTATGTAGTGAAAAATATGCATGGATGTATGCAGGAAAGTGATATATGTGCATACTATTATGCATTTAACTGGAAATTTCGTTTTTTTTTTGTTTTTTTGATTTTTGACGCCTTCGTTGATGGTTTTTTGTTTTGAATTTTTTAGTGTTTACATGTTTTATTTAAATACGAATTTACGTGATTTTTTTATATTTTTTTTATATTTTTTTGATGACTTTTCAGAAAATAGGGACCTAATTTACAATAAGTTTATGACCGGATGTGAGCCTAATTAAGTTTCAAAATAGGGATGTGAGCCTAATATTCACTATATTTAATATTAAAAATATATTTTTAAACAAATAAATCCCGAAACTCAAAATATATAAGTGTTTACTGTTTTTCAATGTAGAAACATCATTCTGAACTCAATGGAAGTGGTTTCGAGTTCAAATTCCTTCGTATGCAAAAAGTAGCATTTTGACCTTTATAAATTTCATAGCGACCTTTCAAAATATTGAATTGGCCATAACTTTTGATTCCCGTTACGAAATTTCGATTTTTCGGATTCGTTGGAAAGATATTTTTAAATAGATTCTAATATTTTTGGTTTCACTAAAATCCGTTAAATTTTGCATCCTGTACGGTCAGTCAAAGTTCAAGTTTGACTTTTTAAACTACCGCGTTATTTCTAACTCTTTTTATAATATAAATTAAATCATTCATTCTAACTTCGATTTAAATCAAATTTGTGATCATTATTATTTAAATAAATTATTTTATATTGTCAAAATTCATTAAAATTTTCTAAAATAAATTTTTTAAATTGGTCCTGATTTTGCGGGTTGTTACAAATATCATCATAAACCTACTGGAGCACTTTCGTTGTTCATATCGTCATCATCGTCATCACCTGTACCTATGGAATCGCCAACACCACTAACATCCCCAAAACCACATGCACCCCGGCCCTCCAGCGTCCCCAAATCCTAAAGCATCCAGCCGATTATGTAGCTTATTGATTTGAGTCTGCAACTGACCCTGCATCGCTTGCATCTCCATCTGATGTTGTTGACTCAGCATTTGCGAATGAAGTGACATCAAATGCTGAAAAGTGGAGATATGTCATCCATGTTGGTCCAGCATCGGTGAATACTGTAATCAAAATGTGTTATTTCACTTTATGTTTCTTAAGTAATTATAATAAAAAACTGAATAATATTTAATTACCTTAAAAGGTGGGTACAATCCATGGGTGGGGATACCAATAACAATCTCGTCCTTTGGATATACTATAGACTCTGCGATCAAAGCACCGCTAAGATCATGTGCTCAAAAAAATTGTCCAGACCAAAATCCATGGTCTGCTGCGAGCACTGTGATGGAGTTGAATCAAAAGTAAATGATGAAGAATGATGTGACACCCCACCCCGAGACCCACCCTAATAAAGAGCATTACCGAGTAATGCCATCTATTAGAATGGAGAATAGGGCTGGTTATGGAAGACCACCTGTAATTTCGTATTAGACGAGTACTGAATACATCGACTAGGTGTTTTAGTTTTTCTTTTCTTTTCTTAGGCAAATCGATATATTTAATACCTCTAATAAGAAATTACGATGGCTAAGGATCATTTCAGAACAATATACATACATCATAGTCATAAATCACAGAACAGTTACACATAAATACAATCATAGAAATACAACTTATACATGTGCTACATCTCAAATGAATATATAATAAAAACTCAACTATGTGAAATAGAATGACTCTACAATCACTCAAGAGTACAAATAAATATTATATAGAGCCTTCAAAGATAGTCCAAGCTGAACCCAGTAACACGAATCAACAGAAACTGAACCTGAAACACTCGGTCTGACCCAAGCATTAACACACACGGGTAATAGATATGAAGTTATATAATAATTCGAGAAGTAACTCTTTCATTAAAGAGTTAGGAAGAATATATACTTAATGGGGTTTATCAAATCAGTACACAAGTTATGAATAAAGGGTGTACTCCTAAAATCCACTTTCTAGCATAAAGCTAGGTATAACTCAAACTCGCACAAATAGTTGATCCCCATCTCCAAAAAATCTTCAAATCATCATATGACCCAAAATGAGTTAAAACATCATAAAAAGAAGCTTCATGCTCTAACAAAGAAATCACATAATGTATAAATGGATTTTCAATCCAATATTATCTCGATGTATGATCGTAAAGATCAAATCCTAAATCACAAACAACATCATAATATCGATCCATTATAAATAAATATGCACATGTAGCCTCAATATAGAATAGCTCCCCGAACTATAATATTGCTTCCCGAGCAATAGCCAAGTAATCATACATATTCAAATTAGGCGCCCATCACTACGACCTCCGGCCGAGTGTATCTTGACTCCTCGAGTCAAGTGAATTTGTATACATGACTCTCCGAGTCCCGACTTCACCGAAGCGAGCACTGGCTTATCCCTTTATATGCGTCACTGGCTCACAGTTAGCAACCCAAATAGTGGTAACAGTATGTCCTATACCACACATTCTTGCTGTTTGATTTACTAGCTTCCTGTCAACTTCGCATTAGAATTCCCAGAAATCCTCAAATCTACAAAAACACTAAAATCATCAAATCAATATTAACACCCTACCGGCCTTAACAAGAAGATATTGGAATTAATTCCGTCATCTCGAAGAGTGTAGAAAAGTGGTTTTATGTAGGAAAATACTTGATTTTTCTAAAACAAGTTTATAAACTAATTTCCCAAAACCGATTGTACTCTTTCTAAAATCCTTATATATTACGAAAATAAATTTTATACTATTGTTTTTAGGCTATTTGTATTTTAAAACTAAAACTGTAAACTGGTTTTAGCCCCAAAACTATAAAGAAATCGATATTTCTTATATATATATATATATATATATATCAAAAACTAGTTCAAAACGTACAACGTGTACTCAATATCATCAAAAACCCATCAAAATCTCAGTAATACATCATTATAAATTCATCAAAATCTATTGTTTGGATTAGTTAAGAGATAAACTTGTGAACCAAGCCAAAAAACCCATAGAAAAACACTTAAAATCAAGTTTCTAGGCAAATATATGACACAGGCAAGCTACAGGAACACATAAGAGCTGAAATTAACTTCCTGCGCATTTTTCGTTAGGTGAGTTGACCCACTCCACCCACTTGGTTGACCCCTGGGTCGATTTAGGTAGAGAGAGGGTTGACCCACTTTACGGACTTTGCTCCAGACTGAAATCACGATGAAACCCCAACTTCAAAGACATATTCCAGCACCTTGACGACGTCAGATTGATATGAAATTTGACATGCATATCCACAAAACACTCAACTACGACATGCAAAAAGATTTACCCTAAAACACTTAAAGATTAGAAAGCTAAGACACCCCAAAGATAGAGTTTGATTGTGATTTCAACACAACAACAAAATGATCAATAAGACTCAAAAAGAAACTTCTTTTATCCTAAAAGGCAACAGATTACTACCTGAAACTTGTAAACTAGAAATTTTGAGTGAACACTCGCCTTAGGTTGGAATTAGAAATGATTTCGCAGGCTTTAAGCTTGCCATGAGGTTGGTAGATTCTCCTAAAATCCAAAGAAGATGAAAAGCACAAACATGCAAAGCTCCAAGAAGTATGCCGAACTTTTTCCCTCAGATTTCTTAGAGATAACAACCTCAGTCTTGAATTGGTTTAAGGATAATGGAGGATGAAATTTTCTCTCTTATTTTCATAAAAATTTGTTTGGGTTTGATGGATTAACAAATAAGGAAGCCATGAATTTAGCTTTCACTATCAGGAAGAAGGAAAAGAGGAAGGAGGTGACAAAAATAAAGTGTTGTATGTTTTAATATTCCCCTAGAAGCTTTAGAAAGGGAAAATTGGGCTAAACACCCTATGAAGCACAAGAGAAGCTACTTAACCCGACTAACTACTATTAATACTCTAAAATACCTTTAACGCACTTTTAAAACACTTTACACGCATAATAAATTTGTGTTTAATACGCAAATACAAACATACATTATATTAAGCTTCAAATTTCTTTAAACAATGCTGACAAATTCATTTTAACATCATAGTAAAATATCATATGTTTATAAAAATAATTATTCTACTCATGAAACCTACTTAAGATTTCCCCCGACATAAATATAATTACAAATTAGGTTGTGTTTGATTTATAAAACACAACATATCCACCACAACTACTTTTTACAAACTCTTAACTACACTTAGATGTTATTTTTGACACAACACACGAATATAAATATGTTTATCAAATAATTTTGTAATCCCTTAAAACACACACATATATATATATATTTGTGTGTGTATGCATGTATATGTATGTATGTATGTATGTATATAACAAGACTTAAAACCACCATTGATTTAACAAAATAGATCAATTAACCAAAATAACATCCAGAAAACCCCAGAATTCAATCATATTCAACGTTTTTATTTTAATTTAACACCATCCAATCAAAACATCAATCTTGTCATTAATTTTTATTAAGAAACATAATTATACTTTTAACAACAAAGTTTGCATCCATTATTTATTTAATAAATTAAATCAATTTACTCAAATAGATATTCTCAACTGCAAATATTGATTCACAATCAATATTTATATTTTATAATGAAACAACTTAAATAAAGTACTAAATGGTGTTGTTAATATTATAATGAAAGTTACATATTAATTTATTAACAATGATAATCAATTCCAATGTTATGCTATTATTATTTTATATCTTTCAACATAGTCTAATAACATAATTGAATGGTTTCTTTTTAATAATTATTTCAACTAATAGTTTATCACCAATATTAAAAATATTTCTTCTACTTAAATATTGATTCCCAATCAATTTTTTTTATATGCACAAAAATCACAATTTATAATTTATAAACACACACATAGGAATAAATTACTTATTAAATTAAGAGAAATTAATTTAGTCCAAACACATGAATTATAAAAATCCAAGTTACCTGTTTTTCTGTTTTAAAACACTATACGACTTAGGCTCTCAAACTCGCATTTTATTCTTTCAAACTAAAATACAGAAAACACATAATGGTCTGTTTAACCCAGGTACTCAATGTTAGGGATTACGGAATGGATCGTTAAGGAAAAACAAACAATAGAGTGGGGAGGGTAAATAGTGTTTTTGAGAATTTAAACAAAATCTAAACTTATATGAACTACTATATGAATCAAACACCATAGAAATAATCACAGACACAGAATCAAACATAAACACAAAGATAAAAAAAAATAAAGTGTAGAAAAGGAAAGAACACACCGGATTTTATAATGGGTCGGAATTTCTCCTACGTCCAGTCCTACATAATGATGGATTACGCAGAGTTTTATTACTATATCAATATCCAATTACAACCTCCTTGATTTCACGGCTACAAGGGATACCACCGATTCCAACCTCCTTGATTTCAATGCTACAAGGGATATCACCGATTACCCGTCCTTGATTTCATGGCTACAAGGGATACCACAGATTTCCCATCCTTGATTTCACGGCTACAAGGGATACCACCGATTTCTTTCACAACAAACAATTACAAACAGCCTTATAACTCTTCAATAACACTTGATTCAGAGAGTAATGAGTAGAGAGTGAGAAGAGAAGAAGAATGGAGAAGAAGAATGATAATAAAATTCGAAATCAGGCCCTATTTATAACATTTGAAAGGTTGCAACATTTTTGAACCGTCACAAATAGTGAAAAGACACTTCCTTTCAAATTTAAATTTCTGACAGTTATATGTCGACATAGCCATGAATGTATGTCAACATATCCATCCTTTTTATGATTTTTAAATCATTTTTAAAGTATTTAAATCAATATTTAGATTCTGGAAATTCCTGAAACAAAACTATTTTCTAAAACATTATTTTTCAAATATAAAAACATAAGAAAATATCATTTAAGCACATGATTAAATACTTAATATATATGTGATATGAAAACTATATATAATATAATTATAAACATATATATAGGAATTTATAAAGAAATATTTATAAACTATGTATAAACAAAAGATTATACGAAAACTTAGAGTTTAAATAATATTATAATGAAATATAAACATAGTAAAACAAATTTAATAAAACTATAAAAATAAGAATACTAATAAATTTGGAAATATATTTAAAATCATAATTTTGTAACTTTTGGAAGATTAAAAATTATTTTGAGAGAAATTTGAAATCAATTTGAAAATAGTTTTGAATTTGAAAAGAGATAATTTGAAAAATAGAGTTTGAACCTGGAGTGCTATTCGGAGTCTTACATAAACTAGACTCTATTACTATTGATCTTGAACTCTTGAAATCTTGATTACTCAGGAATCTTGAATCTACTCTGAATTCCGAATCTCTGAAAGCTCTTAAACTTTATAGTCTTTAGTATTAATTCATGTGTACAAATCGTGCATGTGTGTGTATATATATATTCATTCTAGATAAAAATGTTAGTGTAATAGCCCACACCTCCGTTCATGCAAGATATTGTCCCCAACTTAGCCACCGTATAGGTGTGGGGTTTTGTTCCTCAAAAGGCCTCGGCGTTAGTAAGAGATGGGATCTACTATATAAGTACCCACTTCACACAGGCTTCCACGATGTGGGACTTAGGGGTGTTACATTCTCCCCTCCTACAGAGCCCAACGTCCCCGTTGGCTCACAAACACCTCACCCAGGCGTTGTGGTCCACACGGGAGCCACAATTCCGGCTGGGTATTGGCTCTGATACCATTGTAATAGCCCACACCTCCGTTCATGCAAGATATTGTCCCCAACTTAGCCACCGTATAGGTGTGGGGTTTTGTTCCTCAAAAGGCCTCGGCGTTAGTAAGAGATGGGATCTACTATATAAGTACCCACTTCACACAGGCTTCCACGATGTGGGACTTAGGGGTGTTACAGTTAGCATATATTTGATAATTAGTTAATATTGAAACAAGGTTGTTGTCATCAAAACTCCATTCTCCAACACTCAAAAATTCGAGTTGTTACAGACTCCCCTTTTCAAATAAATTACTTGCTTGTAATTTGCTTAAGACCACACCTAAAATTTCATTTCCAGTAGTTTAACCATTATTTATGGATTTAGAAGGAGTTTATTTTACACAAAACCCAGAAAATCCTCAAACTCTTACAATTAAACAACACCCAACAAATTTAAGTCTGAAGAATTTAGCTACTAGATTCTTACGAGAATTAAATTTTACTCCAAACAACATGTCATAAACACTCAAAACATACAACATCTCTTTCACAAAGCTGATTACTTAGAATACGCATTTATCTTCCTCGAATTTCAGTCATCTAAAAACATTGCCACGCCATCTTATTTTTATGTAATTTCTGTAACGATGGATGCTAACTTGGTTGCAACACAAAGTAGCCTCGCCATTCACTGTTTGATGTCAATAATTTGATGGCTGCAACATTCCTTAGCTCAAACTTTTTGGAGTGAGTATTCTAAATATCTATTATGCTCAAGATTGTTTTATAATTCAAAACTCTTTTAGTTGAAGAAACACCATTGTTTATCACCTTGCAATTTTAAAATAAAAAAAATTCCACTAAATAATTCTTTTTATTCAGTTTGAATGATATTAAACCCCTCATTCCTCAAAATTTATCTTGTTATTCTGGTTGCGTTTTCGAAACAAAATCGCTACCGCCTCCCCATTCAACTTAATTTTACCAACTGATATAGTGGTTTAACACATTTTTCATGAACCACTCATTTATTCTTTCCCAAATACCTTTTATTGAAACCATAAATACTAAGCTTGATCGTCTCATCAAGGCGTTTAAGAAATCTTTATTGATATCTTTTATCAGATGTATCAATCAAAATCCCTTAAAATACCCAACGGGCAATAGAACACGAAATAAATCATTAGAGTTTTAAAATCACCAAACGGTTGTTCTACTATTTAGTAAAATAATTAATAAGAACAACCCTCACTACTCTTTACAATGATTCACTTAGTTTATATTCACCAGGTGATTAATATTTAACAATAATTAGTCACTGATTTTAACATTCCCTTAATTCCCAATTATTAATTTATTAAACTTTGCACAGCCAAAAAAATCACTTGCTTTAACTGCACAACTCTGATTTAATTCCAATTTAACACTAAGTCATCTCAACATAAAGTTTTACTTTTTAAATCATCTTGAATTTAATTTAGTAACCTTCCCTAATATTTAAAACAATAACTAATACAAACACCAAATGGACGGTTCAAAATTTCTCAACTATTTAAACACAAGATTAGTCACCCAGAAGGATAATAAAGGATAAAACTTCCATCAAGATAGGATACAACAAATAGAACATCACGCATGGAATATTATGAATGACATATATTCCTACTGCACTCCAGAAGCTTGGACTATACACAACTCGATAGATAAAATTTTGAATAAGGATAAGGATTGGAAAGAACTATACACAACTCGATAGATAAAATTTTGAATAAGAATAACGATTGGAAAGAAAAAGTAAACACATGTGTTATCCTTCCACGTTGTGACACTTGCACTCTTCTGGTTCTATTTTTGTTTTATTGTATTTTTTTAGAACCTCACTCTGATACCAAAGACACCCCACCCCGAGACCTACCCTAATAAAGAACATTACCGAGTAATGTCATCTATTAGAGCGGAGAACATGGCTAGTTAAGGCGACCATTCGTAATTTCGTATTAGGTGAGTACTGAATATGTTGATTGGGTGCTTAAAATTTTCTTTTCTTTTCTCAGGCGGATTGACATATTTAATACCTCTAATAAGAAACTACGAAGGCTAAGGATCATTTCAAAACAATATACAATACATCATAATCATATATCATAGAACAGTTACACATAGATACAAACAAAGAAATACAACTTATACATGTGCTACATCTCAAATGAATATACAACACAAACATACATTATACTATGCTTCAAATTGCTTTAAACAACGCTCATAAATTGATTTAAAATCATATTCAAATTTATTTTTTTGGAAACGCTGACCAGTTTTTATAGTGATCTGCAACACTTATTATTATAACAAATAATAACTACAACAGTTATAAGAGTTTGGCAGGTTGCCAGACTACTATTTTGGCTTTTAAAGTGGACCGTCCACTACATAGACATTTATAGTGGGTCATCCAATATTTCTATTCTACATTATAATACAGAAGCTAGCTAAGATACTAGACTAATATAAATTCCCTATTCCAAGACACTCCACGCAGGAAGGTAGGAATTACATATCTTGCTTATGTTAAACATTATACACAAGTACAAAAAGTAAGGCAGCATAATGAAACAATATGTCACCCACTTGCGCAAATAACATGGTAGAGAGCTACACGCTTTACATTGTAAATTCCAACGACTATACAAAGCTGGTAAAATATCACATGGGTGCAACCTAGGTATACAATAGTAATTGCATAGAGCCACACAAGGCTTGTGTGGCAGGGTAGTGACATGGAAGGACATATCATATACCAAAGGTAGATCAAACAACTTGATGAACCAAGCATGAGACGTGATGGCACAAAACCATCACCATCCGGTACTTGACCTTGCATAGCCAAAGAAAGGCATGCCTGCACTACCTTGGACAAATGAAGAATGACATTATAGGACTTACATCACCAGAATCATAGCCTGGCATGATTCAATAAGATGAACTTGAGCAAAAAAGCGGTAAGGAAAGAATGATAAAAAGTCGGCATCGATGAGAGCAAAAGCTTCACCTGAGATGCTAAAGGGCCAGTGAAGTTGAACCAGAACTCATACCCATCCAGTCAGGACCAAAAATTACCAAGTAGCACCAAAATTCCATATTGATATTCCATAAACACACATAACTAAACATTAACCTGCAACTAAAAAAAGATTGATCAAACAAGATGTAATCCACAAGTACATGGAAAACCAAAACTACCAACTCCACCATAAAACAGACCAGTACATGAAGTAACAAGAAAATATCTCACCGTAATAAAGACAGGGAAGAGCTTCCCAAGCGAACATGGTAGATAAGGTTGCAAAGCATAACAACAAGAAGAACACCAAGTTACGAAATTTACAAGAGGATTTAGTAATAGCTGAACATGCAGAAACTCCGCAAAAGACGAAACCTCAACAAGCTGAAACCATGGCCAAGTCAACCCAAACTCAGCAGTGTTAAACAGGAAAATCCAACAACCACCTGCCGTCTCCATTCCAATTGGCTTGGCCAAACAAAAGATGGACAAAAATCACTGTAATGACCCGAATTTAGAAAGAAATATTTAGTGGATACTAAATATTTAAAATAATTTATTTTAAGCATTTAGGACTTGAAATTTATTTAAAATAAGGTTTAAACGTATAATTTATAATATAATTAAAAATGAGCTCGTAATGTCGCGGTAGTTCGTAATATTACGTTTTGAGTTTAGAACTTTAAATGATTATACATGATTCAATATAAGTCAAAATCCGTTGAAATAAGAAATATAAGGATCTATTTAACTATATCTTTCTAACACATGCGAAAAATCGAGATTCTGTCATATAGATGGTAAGTTATGTACAAATCAAATTTCCAAATAGTTGCTATGGAATTAATTAATATTTTATCGATTTATTAAATATATAAATATGGTTTTATATATAATACAGATATCGGTTAACTCAGAATAAGTAAATATTGAATTGTATATACAACCCCATTAGGATATATATATATATATACACGATAATAATTAGCTTATTTCTAGATTGAATAGTTTTGGAATTTAATAATATTATAATAATGTTATATTGGGCTTAAAAATAGTCATTTTGCATATGACCTCCGTTTTCGACGAAACCAATTTTGTTGGATTCTGAATAGTAAATTATCATAAGATTCCAAATTTCGCGCTCACTAGAGTTGTTTTATGGCCGTACGAGATATAAACATTCTATGTAAGTAATCGATCAATAGTTTGAGCTCGATCTAGCGCTATTTGAGCAAACGGACTTGGAATTCGATAAAACAAATTCCATTAGAATTGTAATAACAAACCATAGATGTATGTCAATTTTCACCCTGAACGGAGTTAGTATGTGCCCATGCGAATTTTTAAACGACGATCGGAGTAGCAATAACTAAGAATAATAATAAAATAAAATATGAAGCTTACCCTATATGTGGTCGGTAAGTATAAATTAGGATTTTTTGGTTGCTTTGTCGATTATCATATCTTTTAGTGATGTTTTAGTCGAGAATTTAAGATATGTGCAGAATGGCGATTATCTTATATGGCATGACAAAGTATATGAAATCAATATTAATGTTTAATTGGATGACACTGTTGTTAAACTGATGGAAAAAGAAAAGACTATATCGCAATTGCTTGTGGGAAGAAAGACAATTGAAGAAAAGCTGCTGAAGAAAAAGCAAAAGAGTGCAAAAACCAATGAATTTGTGGTAGATATGAAGGTAGAGTTGGTCCTAATGCGTGTTAAATGTGGAAAACACGAGAAAGAGGAATTTTTTTTGCAACGGCTTTAGCTATGTCCTGGATCATGTATGGAATTCTTTTGTGTGTTGCTATGGCAATGCAGTGCAGTGAAGTAACATGAAATAGTATGCATGGAATGTTTTTCAAGTATAATTTTAAGTTTTGTCACAAATATTTTTTTCCCTGTTATGGGACATCCAGAATTTTTGCCATATTTAGTAATTAAGGCATTTACTCAGTATACACTTGTATCAGACTGAAGCACGTGTCAGCTTGTAACTGAAGCAATGCCTCGGTTCGCAATTAAAGCAATGGTTGAGTTTGTACTTGAATGAGTCGTGGCATAGTTATGCTATGGCATGGATTTGCAACTGAGGCAGTGCCTCAATTATACTGTGACATACTATTGCATTCCTTGATATCGTTCGTGCTTTGAACAAATTGAGTTATTGCAACAATTTGCAACTGAGGCATGCATTCCTTTCGAATTGTGCCGAAATGCAACTGAGGTATGCAGGCCATAGATTATGCTGAAATGTCCTCGTGCTGAAATGCAACTCAGTTATACTATGGCAATATTTTGTGTTGAAATGCAGCCGAGGCATGCATGCCTTTCAGATTGTGCTAAAATTAAACTGAGGTAAGCAGGCCATAGATTATGTTGAAATGTCTTTATGCTGAAATGCAACTCAGTTATACTATGGTCATAGTTTATGCTGAAATGCAACTAAGGCCCGCATGCCTTTTAGATTGTGCTGAAATGCAACTGAGGTATGCAGGCCATAGATTGTGTTGAAATGTCTTTATGTTGAAATGCAACTCAGTTATACTGTGGCCATAGTTTGTGCTGAAATGCAACTGAGGCATGCATGCCTCTCATTTTGTGTTGAAATGTAAACGAGGCATGCATGACTTTGGTTGTGATGAAAAAATTAGTTATACTAAAGGCACTGCTGAAATGCATGACTTTTAAAATTGCTTTATTTTGCATGTAAAGGAGGCAGTGATGAAGTAGTCCAAGAACTTGTTACTGAAGGCTCTAGAGGTACATGAGGCAGTAGAGGCACCGAACGCACTGGAGGCTCGCGCTATATTTAGAAACTGTTTAGTTTGATGTAAACATGAATTTAGTACTGGCTGTGTTTGTAAGTACTGTCTGTAAAACTAAATTTAGTGGTTATGTTTTGTTTTTGTAGTTGACAAAGTAGTACTTGTGTTGTTGGTTAATTTTAAATGAGAAGTACTTTGTTAATTTCAGTTTGTGATGTTAATTGTTGTTATATTGCAGTATGTTATATAATGTAGCCATAGCTATGATATAATATTGCAGTATGTGATGTTAAATGTTGCTATAGCTATGGTATAGTGTTGTCATTGGACGGTAAAAGTGTTTCCATTGATTAATGAATGTGGGCCCCAAAATAGGATTCCATAAACCCTGGCTACAGATTTTACTGGGTCCGAAATATGGGCCCCAGATTTTGGGGCACACTTTTTTGTAAATTTAGTACCTGTGGCAACAACTGTACCGAGGTTGCCATAGGGTCATAAAGGTGTTGCCTCTGACTCTATGACAACGCGGAAAAATGCAACACCGAGAAAGTGTTGCCATAGATCTGTAGCAACAACTGTACCGAGGTTGCCATAGGGTCATAAAGGTGTTGCCTCTGATTCTATGACAACGCGGAAAAATGCAACACCGAGAAAGTGTTGCCACAGATCATTTTTTGCCTATAGCGACATTTTTTCACTTCCTGCATCACTTCTCTAGTGTTGCAGTATGCAATCTATGGCATAGTGCATGATACTTGATTCCAGAGTATAATGTGGATGTGTATTACAGTGTTTCGAGCTTGGACTAAACCATAGAGATACACTTCCACGATAGATCTTTCGAATCAGGAACCATTGTAGTTGGAATCCAACTTCCAATATGAGGTTTCCGTTTTCAGTTGTAAACCTATATGGCAACGTAATGGGATAGGGCATTATGCCGGCTAAAATTGATACATTTATTTGTAAAAGTGATTTCGACATTATGCACTAGTAATAATATCAAAAATGATTTTTTCCGCATATCAAGCATGTTTGGCTCTTATAAGGTAAAACTTTTTCCTCCGGTTTGCATTGCATTGTGCGATGGGACTTCAGTCCTATAATAGCTTCATTTTTCAAAAACGTTACAAGTAGTTATGATTGGTATTTATGTGGTGAAAACTCATTTCGTGTTATACGATGCGGTATTGTGATTCACCTAATTTTAAAATAAAGATTAGTAAATTTTTTAGTTCTCACATCGGTCCTATGACTGACTCAGAGTTTATTGTTTCCCACCTAAACTCTGGGTGCCTATATTTTCCTCACGAGCAGCAAGTAATTTTTGTTTGCATATATTATTAGTAGTTGCTGGATTGAATCTTAAAGCTGTGTCCGGAGCATTTAATAGTCTTCCGCTGAATGTAATTATGTTTCTGCTATGTACTATATTGTATTTATTATTCTCTAATATTTGCAATGTACTCTCATAATCTTGTATTCTAATGTAAAGTTATTTCAATGATAATGAAAAAATTTTTTTGCTCAGCTCTTATCAGTCGAAATTCCAAGCGATACGTCTTGCTGATCGTTTCAAGTCGGTATGATGATCTATTTGGATTGGGCTGCAGGGCGGATCATCATTATCACCTAGCAATGAAGAAGCATTAACTCGCTAGGACACCTAACGTTATGCATTACAAAAATCGTACGGCAAGGAAGCGGTGAAATCTCCACTGAGTAAGCAACAAAAGAGCTCAAAACGACTACGAAGGGATGCCACATCGAAGAAGGTACCGGTTTACTGGTGAAGGCTAGAGAGTAGAATAGGTGTGGACCAAAGATAGGGGAAGATCAGTATTTAGGGTTTAGTTCGATTAGATAAAAATAGGGTTCATAAGTCTTGCTTCTTCCTTTTGCTGGTTTCCAATATAATGACATTTCGGCATTCGAAGGATCCTTACAGTACGGTGAAACGCAATCCTTAGGTGTTTCAACAAGTCTTGCTTCTTCCTTTTCTCCTTTGGAGTTTCTCCCAGTTTTAGAGGTCTCCATGGCTTCTTTTGTTTCTGCTCATTATTCTCACTCGATTCCGCTTCTTACAAAGGTTGAAATTTCGATCATCAACGATCGACTTTCTCGACTTACTAAGAATGTTCTTCCAATTAGATTAGAGTCTTCGTCTTCGGTTTCTTCTCCCCTCTCGGCGTCTTTTAAGGATGCTCTGGTGCATTCTACTGGAGGGAAGCAGGGTTCTTCTTATCATCGTTCGCGACCTAGGTCTGGGATAGCACCTGGGACCCCTCGCATTATTCGCACTCGCTCAATAGATGCGGTCGAGTAGATTATTAGGTCCACCCGACACACCCTATATCTTATTTGAGAGTTCTTTTGTTTGTTTCTGGGTTCTCTCTCATTTATGCTTTTGTTCGAATGGTTAATGTTTTATTCTCGAATATCTGCGACATTGGCAATGATGCTTCTCTTGGGAGGTTGAAACGCATTACAAAGAAATATTCTATCCGATTGGTAGCAATTCAGGAGCCATTGATGGGGTCTGAAGTGCTATCAAATGTTGTTTTGTCTTTAAGTTTTAGGGGAGGCATTTCTAATGTTTCCAATAAAATTTGGATTCTTTAGGCTAAAGACAATTTCGTTCGTGTTCTTTTTGATTCAACTCAACTTCTTTTAGTTAAGTGTAAGGTGGCGCCTTTCCCTTCGTTGTTCCTTCTTTCCACTGTCTATACCATTTGCGATCATTTCGATCATCAGTTCTTGTGGAATGATATTTTGTCTCTTTTTGGCCTAGGCTTTGACGCTTCGGTCATCAGAGGCGATTCAATGTTGTTTCTTGCCAAGCAGATAAGTCTGTGGGGGATTCTATTAACTGCTTAGCGGTTGAAGATTTCAACTCTTTCATCGTTGAATTAGGATTTTCGGAAGTCTCTTTTTATTTGAATGTCCTTTACTTGGTGTAATAACCAAGAGGGCCCTAGCAGGATGCTTTCCCGTCTTAATTGATTTTTCGGTTTTCAGGGTTGGTTTCTCTTTCTACTCTCTTTCTCCATTCTCACCTCCATCGCACTAACTCAAATCATGCTTCAATGCTACTACGTTGTTCCCCTTTCGCTTTAACAGGACCATCTTCGTTCCCTTTTCAATCCATGTGGAAATCTCATCACTCATTCTTCCAGATGGTGGAAGATTCCTGGACTTTCCCAGTAATAGGTATCCCTATTGTTGTTTTCTCTCTTAAACTCAAACGCCTCAAATCTTGTCTCAAGACGTGGAATTATCATGTCTTTAAGAACATCTTTGATAAAGTTTGTTCTACGGATGAAGTTCTCATCTTGGCGGAAGATCTCAATAATGAAGTTCCTTAAGCTATTAATAAGGCATATTGGGTTCAAGCCCAACTTGCCATTAATTCAGAGTTACGTATAGAGAATAACTTCCTTCATCAAAAGTCTAAGATTAAGTGGATCATCAACAGTGACTTGAACCCGAAATTCTTCCATTCCTCTATTAGAAAGAAGAAGAATATTTTGTTTATTCGCCAAATTCTTTGGCCAGACCTTTTGATGGCCTCTTCTCCTGAAGAATTCAAATTGACTACAATCTCTTACTTCCAATCCTTTCTCCAGTTTCCGTCTGCTTCTTAAGTTGAACTGGCAATATTATCCTTCATTCCTCGTTTAGTTTCTCCGGAGGAATCTTCTAGTATTTGCATCCCTCCTTCTGTTGATGAAATTCGCTCTTATGTGTTCTCGCTTAGCAAGGATAATGCGTGTGGTCCGAACAGATTCGAGAAGTTTTTACCATAGTATCTGGCTGATCATTTACCTATATTTCTGATTGGCTATCCAGTCTTTCTTCTTGGGTGGTTTACTTCCTAAGGGTTGGACATCCACCAATGTTGTTCTCATTCAAAAAAATGAGAATCTGCGGTCTTGTAATGACTACAGACCGATTAGCTTGTGTAACTTCTCGAACAAGGTTATCTCGAAGGTGTTATCTTGTAGACTTGCACCTGTTCTTAATTATATTATCTATTCGTCCCAACCTGGTTTTATGAAAGGTCGTCTTATCATGGACAATGTCCTTATTGCATAAGAGCTTATTTCCTAAATTAATTGCAAAGTTAGGGGTTCCAACTTAGTGATAAAGCTTGATATGGCAAAGGATTACGATCGCATGTCTTGGTTTTTTATTATCTGAGTTCTAAGAGCTTTTGGTTTCCCGAGGCCGCTTATTGATCTCGTATGGCATCTCGTCTCGAACTGTTGTATTTTCGTTCTTATCGATGGATCAGCCAACAGTTTTTTCTCTTCTGGAAGGGGACTTTGTCAAGGATATCCCCTTTCTCCTATGCTTTTCATCATCGCGGAGGAAGCCTTTGTGAAAGAAGTGCACTATCTTACGATAGTTAGCCAGATCCATCATTTTGGTGTCCCTAGTGGTTGTCCCTTGATTTCGTCTTTGTCATTTGTAGATGATAACATTATTTTTTTCAAAAGGGAAAAGCCGCTTCATTCGTAACCATATGGACTTGCTTCATCTTTACAAATGGTGTTCGCATCAACTCGTCAACTCTTTGAAAAGTTGTTTTGTTCCATCTTAATCCATGGGTCAGGTAAGGATTTCTTGGATTGATTCCTCCACTGGCTTTAGACTTTCCTCTCTCCCTCTGCCTTACTTTAGTACTGATCTCCATTGAGGTTGCAAACTAAATGTGATCTTCGATCCTTTGACCGACAAAGCCAAAGGTGAGATTCTTAGATGGAATTCCACCCTCTTATCCCAGGCTTGTTCTCATTAAGTATGTCTTAGATTTTGTGGGGTCTCATGTTTTCCCTCCCATGACCCCACATCCTCTCTTTTTCATGCTTATCACTTTTTGGCCACATCGTTTTTCTAGGGGAAAAAGGATGATGTGAGAAAGCATCACTGTGTTTCTTGGGATATTATTTTTCATCCCAAATGTAAGGGGGTCTAGGGTTACGAAACCCGAGGGATATTTGCACGGCTTATGCCTGTAAGGTCTGGGTTAGGTTCTGCTGAAACGACTCCCTTTGGGCTTCGTTCCTCCATGCTAAGTACATTCGTCTTTGTTTGAGAATGGAATGTTAATGAGGTTTTGATGAAAACAACCTTGTTTCAATCATTATCATTATTGATTATAAAATATATACTAACACTTATACCAGAATATATATATATATATACAGGATTTATATGCAGTAAATAGATATTGAAGACTGTATAGTTATGAGATTCAAGATTTCAAAGGAGAATGAAGACTCATGAGTGTCAAGATACCAAAATATCAAGATTTCAAGATTATCAGAGTAATAGAGTCTAGTTTGTATGTAAAACTCCGAATAGTACTCAAATTTTGTTTTCAAATCTTCTATTTTAAATTGATTTCAAACTACTTTCAAAATTATTTTCAATTTTCTCTCAAAATGATTTTTAATCATTTAAGGATTTTAAACTTTTGATTTCAAATATATACTCCTAAGTTTCTTATGTTTATATATATTATATAGTTTTATGTCATATATATATATATATATATATAGTTTTTGAGTCATATGTTTAAATAATATTTTATTATGTTTTTGTACTTGAGAAATTATAATTTAAACAACTAGTTTTATTTCAGGAATTTTTTGAATATATATTGGTTTAAATACTTGAAAAAAAATGATTTAAAATTCAAATTTATAGATGTATGTAGACATATACATATGTACATGTCGACATATAACCATCACATTTTATTTGAATTTAAAAGTTGTGTCTTTTTATTTTAAAACGTTTCATAAATGGTTGCATCTCTTGGAACACTATATGAAGGCCTTATTTTCAATTTTTTTGGATTCTACACTTATACTTTGTCGATTTCAATACAAATTAAATCATTCTTCTCCTATTTTCAATCTCTATCAAATACTCTTTGTTTCGAAGTGTTACTCAAGAGTTTTAGGGAAATTGTAATCAGAAATAGGAAAGGTGTGTTCCTTGTAGACCGTAAATCAAGGAAAAAGAGCGATGCTAACCTTATTGCCTTGAAATCGAGGGTGTTGCAATTGGATACTGATATTAATAAACCTATGCACAATCCAAGGTTGTGCAGGAATGGATGTAGAAGTAATCCGAACTAGTAAAAAAATTGGTGTGTTCTTTCCTTTTCTGAATTCTATTTTTCTTTATATTTGCATCTATGATTATTTTTGTTGTGATATTTATTTTGTGATTCATATAGCAGTTTATGTACTTTATAATTGGTTAAGATTTCTATAAGTTCTTTAAAACACTATTCACTCCTCTTCTAGTGTTACTTTGGCCTTGAAATCCTTGATCCTCATCCCTAACAATTGGTATAAGAGCATAAGTTTTCAAAATTTGATCATCTGAATTTTGGAAATATTAAATGAAACTTTTTGAAATGATTTATAACACTAATTTAAATTCATGCATTATCAGTATTAAATGAGTCTACATCATATTCTATTGAAAAATCAAGTTATCTACTGAATTATTATTCTACCAGGGAAAAGGTGTGTTACATGGTTGTTGAAAATTCAAATCTTGATGGTCAAATGGTAGAAATCAAAAAGGACAAATGGATATTAGATAGTGGCTATTTAAGACATATAACGGGAAATCCGGAATTACTAAACAATCTAGTATATGAAGATGGAGGAATGGTCAATTTCGTGATAATTCTTAAGGACATATGGTTGGGATCGGCATCATCGGTAATTCTGGAACTTCTACTATTTTTGATGTTTTATTATTCAGAAATTTAAAACATAACTTACTTAGTATAAGTCAACTATATGATAAAGGCTATAAAATCATTTTTGAAAAAGATAAATGCTTTATAGAAGATAAAAATTCAAAAATAATATTCGATGTAGACAGAAAGAAAAATATCTATATACTAACTATGAAAATTTCTAATGATAACTTATGTCTTATGGCCAATACAAGTGATCCTTGGATTTGGTGTAAGAGATTCGATCATACAAATTTTAAACATATTTCTAGAATTTTAAAATTAGAATTAATTAGAGGTTTACCTAAAATGTAGTTTAAAGTAAATAATTTATGACGCTTGTCAGTTAGGAAAATTGAAAAGAAGTTCACTTAAATCAAAATAAGAAATTATAACCTCAAAACTGTTATAATTAATTCACATGGATCTATTCGGTTTATCCTAGATTCAATCGATAAATCACAATAGATATGTTTATGTAATAATTGGCTATTTCTCTAGATTCACTTGGACTTTAATTGTTAATAATTAAAGTGATGCTTTTGGTCAATTTAAAACCTTTGCTAAAAGAATTCAAAATTCATTATCTTTAAAAATTAAAATAATACGTTGCGATCATGGTGGAGAGTTCAAAAATGAAAATTTTGAAAAAAATTGTAATAAAAATGGGATAACTCATAATTTTCCTTTCTCAAGAAACCGTCAACAAAACGAAGTAGTTGAATAAGAATAGATCAATTCAAGAATGTGCTAGAACCATGTTATTAGATAGTAACTTACCAAGAATTTTTTTGGCTGAGACAGTTGTAACAGCTTGTTACATACTAAATAGAATTTTAATATGACCCTTAACTCATAAAACACCATATGAACTTTTATATAATAAAAAGCCAAAAAGTATCACACTTCAAAATATTTAGTAGTAAATGTTTTCTGCTTAACACTAAAGAAAATTTAGACAAATTTGTTTCTAAATCTGATAAAGGAATATTCATTGGATATTCAGAAAGAAGTAAGGCATATAGAGTTCTTAATTTAAGAACTAATACTATAGAAGAAACTTTAAATGTATCTTTTGACGAAAATTATAAAAATATAACCCAACATAATGAACATGAATGTGAAAATGGGATCGATGAAATAAATAACGAAATTAGCCAACCAAATAAAAGGATTAGACTTCTAAGAGACCATCCTATAAAAAATATCTTAAGGGATATTGAATTTGTTGTTAGGACTATAAATTTATTAAATAATATGAGTAATTCAGCTTTTATTTCGACTGTTGAACCGAAGGATCCAAAGGAAGCATCATCTGATGATTCATGGATCCATGCTATGCGAGAGGAATTGAATCAATTTACCAGGAATGATGTATGGGAACTTGTTCCTAGACCAGCGGATAAGACTATAATTGGAACTAAATGGGTTTTTAAAAATAAAATGAATGAACACAGTAAGGTCATAAGAAATAAATCTCGATTAGTTGCACAAGGATATAGTCAAGAGGAAGGAATAGATTATGATGAAACCTTCGCTCCTGTAGCAAGATTAGAAGCAATTAGAATTTATTAGCCTTTGCTAATCATAATAATTTCAAATGGATGTTAAAAGTTCCTTTTTAAATGGAAATGTTAAAGAAGACATATATGTAGAACAACCTCCTCTTTTTGAAGACGAAAAATTTCCAAACCATGTATATAAATTTAAAAAAGCATTATACGGATTAAAACAAGCTCCTAGAGCTTGGTATAATTGGTTAGGAAGGATTACAATCTAACTTCGAAATTGGTAAAGTAGATAATAAACTTTTCATTAAAAGAAATGAAAACGATATTCAATTAGTACAAATCTATGTTGATGATATAATTTTTGGATCAACAAATAATCAAATGAATAAAGAATTCTCGGATATTATGACATGAGAACTTGAGATGAGTCATATGGGTGAACTTACATTTTTCTTAGGCTTACAAAAAAGACAACTAAAGAATGGAATATTTATTAATCAAGAAAAATACGCTAGAGATTTAATTAATAAATATAATTTAACTACAACCAATAGAAGACTTACACCGATGACAACCAATATAGCCCTAAGTAAAGTTGATAAGTGTAGAGAAATGCTAGGATTATTACTGTATATAAGCGCTAGTAGACTAGATATAATGCATAGTGTATGTCTCTGTGCAAGATATCAATCTCAACCTAAAGAAACTCACTTAAAATCTATAAAACGTATCCTAAGATACGTAAAACATACATTAGATTTTGGATTATTTTACTATAAAAATGATTCGTTTGATTTCATACCCTGTTGTGACGCTGACTATGCGGGATGTAAATCGGATCGTAAAAGCTCTATTGGAATATGCCACTTCTTAGGTCATTCATGTAATGGTCTGCAAATCCGTACTATCTGAGTTGACTACATACATCACACATCCAACCCAAATATCATAGAAATACGAATCATTTTTTTAGAAGAAAAAGGTAGAAGAAGAACAGAAATAACAACACATAATCTCACATCGCAGCGGAACAAAATATAATATATCATATCTTTTGAAATACAAAATTTTAACTGTATAACATACACTTATCAGAGTACAACACTTACAACACAGCATAAATAAAAATGCTATATATCTAACACTAAAGCCTCCTGCTCCAAGCTCCTTTAGATAGATCTGTAAAATCCTGAACTACTTGACTGCCCGTCCAAATTTGGGCACCCAAGAGTTTATGTAAAACAAAACAAAATAAACTCCGGGTCAGTCATGGGACTGGTATGAGTAAACAATTTAAAACAGTTTGAGAAAATAAATGATATCTCATAAGACCACACCGTATAACATGGAACGGGTTTTTCCCTTATGAGAATCCAAAACACTTGATCCAACTTTCAAAATCCTTTTTGAAAGAAATGATAATCTTTATATCAAAACTCTATTGATATTATAATAATGTCTAAATCAAATAAATAGAAATCTAGGTGGAACGCTTTCATCGCACGCTCCACATATATAATATACAATCAAACCGCGGGCACTTATTGGGTAATGAATTTCCAAATATGAGAAGGTATGGAACCACCTTCCAATAGTGTATCTCTAGAGGAGAATACACTGGGTTCAATAAGAACATCTTGTAACCCAGCTACACATGACCGACCACTCATTTTGCTTGAGTGTATCGAATGTATATCACCAAGGTTGGGATCAGCAACCGTTTCCCGAATGGGATAACATCGAATAGATTAAAGATTGAAATGAATATCTCTGGATAGGTGTTAATATACCCTAATGGAAGCTACCCACATAGCCATGCTGCCTGCCCGATTTTTGTCATTTCCCGGTTGTTGAGGCCTGAGGCTACGATTACTTATCATTCAGTGATAACACAATCAATTTGAATGCCACATTGTCAGATCCGTTAATCATTAATTGATTTGCACAAATATATTCTAAATATTATGCTAAAAGAATAAATTCTCTGCCAACATATATATTTATACAGACCAACATAAGCGATCACTGGAAATACTTTGTCAGACATTCGTCCATATACGTTCGTTCTAGGACTGAACGAAACCGAAGGCACAATTTCTAATAATAGGAAAAGTCCTTGCACTTTACTCCTTATTCGATTATCTTTATATAATCTGATTCGCAATGCTACTACCAATACGGAGTGGTTCTCGGATAATAATCCAACCGGTCTCTCCATATTGACAACGATATTGGCAAACACTTCGATAGTCTGTTATTTAACTATCAAAGAAAAACAAACATTCATTTAAAGCATCAAACAAATCACTGGGCCTTTTAATTAATATTTCATTAATTAAAACACTTCTCCATTTCCTTATCCACATTTGTTAACACGATATATTCGATAATCGTCTTGGCCTCTTACGCTATTTGGAAGATAATTCCAAATATCAACTTCTTTTATTTTCTATATTTAGAAAATATCCTTTATTTGCAGTTGGAAAACATTTCAATTACTCATCTCTTTCACGACCATTTATTTCTATACTGAGGAAATATTTATTATTATATTTCCAAAATGTTCACTTACTTGGGTTAAAACGACTGTTGTGTAAAACACTTTTACAACAACCCAAAATACCGCATTCGACTAACTCTTATTCAAACATTTCTCTTTGAAACTGGATCTTGCTATTTATCGGAAAAAAATGAAATCAATCAAGTTGGGGTAAAAATACCTCTCAGACGTTGACTGGAAACATCATTAACTTTAAAACAGACAAAGCCACTTACCTCGAATAATCCACATCATATAAACCCAATAATTCATTTTTAAAACGTATATACTTTTCTCTTTCTATTACCAGACTATCGATTTCCTTTTTGTTTATAATATTCTATTTTAAATTCATTTCCTTATCGAATTCAATATGATATATTGATTTTCTAGTCATCCAATTTTCTTTAAAATATTCTAACTCCTTAAATTTCCGGAAAATTTCTCCATAACCTCCTTTGTACCGGTCAATAGTTCAAACCTTAACTCGCCTCTCTAGGCTCTTTCCATTCAAAAAGAAAATCAAAAAGCCAAGTGGCTTGCCGATTCGGCGAATAAAATCTCATATGGAATTAAACGTGTACCTTTTTGTTAGGTACACAAATTATAGCCTTTATACACTTCATCCCATACCTGTCTAACACATGTTAACCTATTTCCAATTTATCCCACCTAAATCCAGTCATTCCTAACTCCATTCGCTAATTTATTCTATTAAATTAGCTCTTTTGTTAAATCCCTTTAGTTTAAACATATCATGTTTAGATATAAATATTTACTTGCTTATAAATCCATTTGAATTCCATTTCCAATTCAAGTTTCATATTCGATTACGAATATAAATTCATAAACCCCATTCACTTATCCAATGCCCAATTTCGATTCAAAACTCGATTAACCAATTATTCTTCAAATTAGTTAATTCTATTCAATAATTAAAAATCTGATTTTTGTTTCAAAAATCAGTTAACTTACTCCACTTGAGTTCATATTTATTGTATAACTCAAGTCTGGATTTTTCTAATGGAAATTCAGTTTTTATTTTATTAGATCTCTTTTTATTTAAATAAACCGTTATGGTTTTATAATAGTTATGGCATTGCTTTTTTGAAAATTTGATTTTTGACATAACTCAAAATCTATAAGACGAAATCTAGATTTTCTATTCCATTAGAAAACTATTATCAAATCGATCCTGACAGTTCTTATTTCAAAGAAATCCGATTTAAATTGAGTTCTATATACTCAATTGAAGTTCGAAATGCCAATTTACAAATTGTCGTGCCATCGGCGAGTTCGTTTTAATTATATTTAATATATAAACATTTTAAACTTCATATATATATATATATATATATATATATATATTCCAACTCTATTCTAATTTATATTAAACTAATTTTCCCAATTCAACTTAATATTTCCGATTATCTAAATTGTCGATTTTTCCTTACTTGGAAATAAATTTATTTATACTTCGATCTTCTATATTTAATTCCAATTCCTTTTATAAAAAAATTATTTATAAAATTCGATATAATCAAATTTCAATTATAAACCAGTTGGATTTTTCTCAATTCAGTTTATATTTCGAATTCCGAAATATAATCAATTGTCCCATTCTAAAACACTTTCCAATTCATTTTTAAATTCATATTTGAATTTAAATATTTTAAATTATCCAAATGATAAATTTTCACCTTTCTTTGTAAACATTGTCTATATTACCTGTTTATATATTTAACCAAGTCTCATTTCAAATCCATTTGAAATTATAATTTCTACTTTGGAAAAATCAATTTCTCATTTATAATTCACAGTTGTATTCACATTTTCCCAATTATCCAATGATAATTCAATTCTCTGCATTTATAAATAATGTTTACAAATTCATTTCTGTTCCTTGATTATCTAATGAAAATCATTCCATTTTATTTACAAACACCGTTTATAAATTTACTTCAATTCCCTGATTATTTTATAAACATCGTTTATAAATTCGTCACTTCAATTTCCTGTATTATTTAACTTATAAACATCGTTTATAAATTTCTTCAATTCCCACATTATTTAATTTCTAAACATCATTTATAAATTTCTTTACTTGCTTTTACTATTCGAACAAGTTAATATTTCTCAGTCCATTCGAAATTCAAATTCTATTTTTAGAAAAATAGATTTCCACTTTTTATCTCAAAAATCCCCTTTCACGATATTTTTATAAATCAACATTTAGGCTCAAAGAAATTTTAAACACCGAAAACAACCAATTATAAATGACAGGTTTTCTAACACATCATATATGATACTATATATGAAAAACAAACAAATAATAATATTTTTGAGGAATCCAGTTGGATCCCTCCAACTTGTTTTTCCTACATCCACAGACATTAGCCAACACAAATAACACCCATCCTACTTCGAGGCAGGATATCGCGGTATAGAAGGTCATCCACTATCATAGCGTGGGGGCGTATGAGGTCATCCGCTAATGATAATGCGGGCATCCGCTAATGGTACCGCGGGAATCCAATCACCAATATATATATATATAATAACCACAAACCAATCCTAAATAACTAATATATATTTTATAGTCACAACATTATTTCAGTGCATGCAAACAATCAACAACAATTATTTTTAACTGATAAAAATAATTCTAAATAAAATTTGAGTGAGATTTTCTCACCGAAATTGCAGTTGTCGAATATCCTGTTTATTTCCAAATCATCGACTACGAATCTTCCCAAATGCATTCGCACCTACGATAATTTGATTTAAATTTACTGATTAACATTTATTTATTTAAATTAACTATTTAAATGAATAAATAATTTTCCTATGTTTTTTTCTTCTTTTTAATGGTTGCCAATTTAATTTTAACTTAACAAATATAATTAAACTAATATATGTAATTTTTTAACATTAAACCATATATATATTTAGTGCTTACTCAAATAAATAAATAATAGATTTAATTACCTTTATCCATTTTTCCTATCTCCTTCCTTTAACATTATCACACTATGCTCTTCCATTACTGCTCAATTTCCCACTGTTTACAAACCTTTGTTATTGAATTCCTACTTCCCTATTTCATCAACCTCCACTACAGATTTGAAATCGATTCATCATTAGTAAACGGGAACTTCTCCCTCTTGTCATCAACACATTCGCATCACTCCCCTCCAGACTTTACCAATGGCAAGTCCTTGCCAGCCGAATGTCTGACATCGCTTCATGTACCCCATCGCCACTTTGAAAATACACGCAAGAACAACAACAACATCTATTTCCAAAACTCAGTGATCGAAATCACCTTCTCTGTCAACCACTAGCTTCCCATCCTCAAGACGTCCATCCCTATTACCTTATTCTTAAACTCCAGCTCCAGAATGAAATGCGAGTTCAGCTTGAAACCACTTGCTACATGAACACGATACATTTTTTTTATCGATCTCAACAAATACTTGTCTTGAGATGTCATTCAATGCCATGGACCAAGATTTAAGCATTTGTTTTGCAAATGAACGTCCACAACTCCAAGATTTACCAACCCTAGGCTCAAATGGAACTGTCGAAAGCCCCGCCGCCCCCTTTCCATAACTTGTACGGATTATTTGCTTCGTGGTTTAAACTAACAAGCTCACGATTTTGATTTAATCCATAATCATTTCAATTTGAAATGATTTTTGAAAAGGGAAAATTACAATTTTTGTTGAAACGAGTCGCGGCCATTTTTACTTCGTAGGATTTTGATTTGTTTTATTGAAAATGAAATGGAAAAAAGGAACAGAAATCCTGGTTTCAAATAAGAAAAGGGACGGCAATTTTAATTCTAATTTGAAGCTTTCATTATGTTTGCCTAGAAAATGAATCAGAGAGAAAAGAAGAAGGTTCATCGTGATTTAAATATACATAAGAAGACTTCGGATAGAAGGAATAGGTCTACACGGGTACAAAGTAGCTGGTGGAAATTAGGGTAGGTTATTAATTTGATTTGACTTAGTACTTATCCACTCAATTTTAAAATCAATATATATTGCAGTTCCGAACTCCTATTTGAGCGCAATAACTGGCCTTTCGAACGTTATACCACTATTCTGAACACACAGGGACAGGTTTCGAAGCCTTCTTTGATCACATGGATAAGATATAAATTTAAATCGATATAAATTTAAATCGATATAAATTTAAATTAAAAATAATTAATTCCTTGATAATAAGATTATTATTATCGCTTATATTCGAAATAGAATTTATACAGATTATCTGAATCATTTCGATTCAGTCTAAACTTACAACTCAATTACATTTCATTTTCGTATTACGATAATTTGATATGTTCAAAAATAAACCGTATATTGATTATTAATCGATAACTAAATATAAAATTCTTTTATATTATCAACTTTATATTTAAAATAAAATTAAATATGTATAATTAATCATTCAAAAATCTGGGTCGTTACACTCTTCCCCCTTAAAAGAATTTCGTCCCTGAAATTACTAAGGTAGGAAAAATGCTTGAAACCCATTTACTTTTCAAAAACACACTTATGTTGAAACTGAACATTTTATATTTCAATAAATTTTATTCTACCAAAAAATTTGGATTTTCATTCATGTGGCACCCCATAGTGTTTGCATTCATTTAGTCTAAATGATTTACAACTAATATATTCACATCTAATTCATATTCAAGTCATATGTATTCAACTCATTCAATTTTATTTTACTCAATTTATTCACTTCGACATGTTTAACTTGCTTAATTTAATTTTATATTTCCGAATTCAAATTCCTGGGTTTCCATTTCAAATCCTTTAGAAATCTCATAAATATATACATATATTTATTTCTATCTCAAATTCAGTATATTTGAATTTTCAAACCAACTTGTTTTATTTCAAACAAATTTCCAACAAAACTTTTCTAAGGTAGCAATTCATCACTTAGAAACTCGAAAATGAACACTGATGATGCTGTAGTCATCATCAGAATTATTTTCTAGCCACTGAAGTGAGTTCAGTGCTTAATCACTTTCAAAATCCATCAAAAATGGTTTTTATTCCAAAATCCATCCATAACAAAGCTATATTAATTTAATATACTTCAGAAAATATTTTTCCAACAACCAGGATTTTAAATTCTTAACTTTGATTCTAAATCCAACTTTAGTTCATCACATTTGTATATTTCATTCTTATACAAATTATATTTGTTTATAGATAACCATTTCATTTCTTATAATCTCATTTGATTATAATAACAACCAACACATCTATATATTATGATAATTTCATAAAATTATTCCTTCTATATCAAAATAAAATTTTAGGCAAAATTATTTCATTACCCACTTTAAACCAATACTATGTCAAATTTCTTTGTTTAAGTGTTTATAAATTCCTATCAACTTCATAGCGTCCACGATTTTATGAGAATTCATAAACCACTCAACAAACTAGCCAACACAATATAAAATAGTTTTTATATTAATTGACAAATACACGCTCTCGTATATATACACTCAACTCATTCTAGGGTACTACTGACCCTATCTCTAATGAGCACAACCCCACCAAAGCCTAGGTATTCGCTCAACCTAAACTCTGACACCAACTGTAATGGCCAGCAAATCCGTACTATATGAGTTGACTACATGCATCACACATCCAACCCAAATATCACATAAAAACGAATCATTTTTTTAGAAGAAAAAGGTAGAAGAAGAACAGAAATAACAACACAGAATCTCACATTACAGCAGAACAAAATATAATATATCATATCTTTTGAAATACAAAATTTTAACTGTATAACATACACTTATCAGAGTACAACACTTACAACACAACAGAAATAAAAATATTATATATCTAACACTGAAGCCTCCTGCTCCAAGCTCCTTTAGATAGATCTGTAAAATCCTGAACTACTTGACTGCCCGTACAAATTTAGGCACCCAAGAGTTTAGGTAAAAAAAACTCCGGGTTAGTCATGGGTATGACTAAACAATTTAAAACATTTTGAGAAAATAAATGATATCTCATAAGACCACGCCGTATAACATGGAACGGGTTTTTCCCTTATGAGAATCGTAAACACTTGATCCAGAATACAGTTCAGCTATACATAAATGTCTACAGCGGAAAACAAACATAATATGTACAATAGGAGCTGAACACCATAAAAAGAGATAAATGATAGAATCCTTCTTCAGCTCCAGCTATCCAGAAAGAGCCTACTAAAACCTGAAGACAAGGCTGCCCGTGTAGAAATAAGGGCACACGAGTTTGCAAGTGAAACAAACTACGAGTCAGTCATGGGACTGGTATGAGAATTCTACTTAACACATTTTATAATATGGCTAATCACAGAACCACGCCACTTTCGCATAACGGGTTTACTCCATTGGATTGCTAGTGCTTTACAACAAGTAAATCTTTTAAACATCGCAATGCTTTTTAGCCACTATAAGACTCAGTTCCCATCACACAATGCAACGCAAACCGGAGGATAGAGTTTTTACCTTATAATGGCCAAAATATGCTTGATACGAATAAAACAAAAGAATTTGATATTATTACTAGTGTTTATATATCTAAAAAACAATTTCAAATCATAAGTTTCGCAGAACGGGTTTACTCCATTGGATTGCTAGTGCTTTACAACAAGTAAATCCTTTAAACATTGCAATGCTTTTTATAAAAATGAAGCCATTATAAGACCCAGTTCCCATCACACAATGCAACGCAAACCGGAGGATAGAGTTTTTTCCTTATAATGGCCAAAATATGCTTGATACGAATAAAACAAAAGAATTTGATATTATTACTAGTGTTAATGTAACGACCCGGAAAATCTGAACTAATTTAAAATTTTTAAATTGGCCATTTTAGTGAATTTTAAATATTTAAAATAAATATTTTAAATAATAAAGATGAAATATAGGGTTGGATCGATGTTGAAAATGAATATAATTAATTTGAATTATAAACATGGCCTGAAATGGCGCGGTAGTTTCAAAATTTGAATTCAAACTTTGACTGACTGTATCGGGTGCACAATAAAACGGATTTGAGTGAAACCAAAAATATTTAAATCTGTTAGTGAATACCTTTCTAATGAATCTGAAAAATCGAAGTTTCGTAGCGGGATTCAAAAGTTATGGCCAAATGAATTTTCAGAAAGGTCGCTATAGAAATTATATCGCCCGTGAAAATAGACATTTTGCAAACGACCTCGGAATTCGACGAAACCACTTTTGTTGGATCCGGGATGTGAAGTTATTGCTAGGTTTCAAATTTCATAATTTTTGAAGCCAGTATGTGAGTGTGGCAAAGGAAAATGTGTTTTGGTCAATTACAGTTAAATTGGATCGACCAGAAAATGGTCATTTTTCAAATGGTCTCAGAATTCGACGAAACTAGTTTTGTTATGTAACAACCCGCAAATTCTGGGCCAGTTTAAAATTTTTATTTTGGCAATTTTAGCGAATTTTGAATATTTAAAATAGATTATTTTAAATAATATCGACGAGAAATTTATTTTGAATATAATTTGAACGTATATATTATATACGTCGTCGTTAGAATATATAATAATTATATATAATTATAAAAGGAATTGAAAATGGCGCGGTAGTTCGAAAATTCGATTTCTAATTTCAAATGAATATACAGAATTCAATATAAGTCAGAATTAAACGAAACAAGAAATATTTGAATCTGTATAACTATATCTTTGTAACGAAGTTAACAAACTGAGATTTCATTTTAGAAATGATAAGATATGTCCAGTTTAAAATTAGAAATAGTCGCTGTGGAATTTATATATATTTTTATATATATAAGGCCCTTAAAAATAGCAATTTTGCAAACGGTCTCAGAATTTGACGAAACTAGTTTTGTTAGGACCGTATCGTCAATATGAAGCTAGAAAATATTTTTCTGGAATTTTTAGTGTTAGTATGTGACCCCGGTAATTTGAAATGTACGTTTAAAATTCAATATAGTGATTTAAATGTAAATTCAACGGCAACTGATTATAACCATCAAATCGGCTTGCGATACATATCCCATTGTGTTCGGAATGGGGGTAAAACGCTATGGACGTCAGGCGGTGGGCCTCGTTACGAGGTCGTATGTAAAAGTCACCTTTTTGCAAAAAAATTAATAATTAAATAAATAAAAAAAAAATTCCCTCCCCCCCCTTTATCTTCGTTCTGCCCCCCCCCCCTTTTCAAAAATAAAATCGGCAGAGAAAAGAAAAAAATAAAGGGGCTTGTGCCCTAGCCACCACGACATCGCCGCCGTTCACCACGCCTCGGCGCCACCTCCGGCCAGCGAACCCCGTCGTCGCCCCCTTCTTCTCCCCTCCTCCGCCTGCTCTTCACTCCACACCCAATCGAACCACCCCCAGCTCGAAGGAATTCCGCCTCCAACACCACAAACTGCCGCGCCTCCACCTTCATTCTTCCCCCACCCGACGCCTGTACCTCCACTCCCTCCTCCATCGAGCGAAAGTAAGTTTTTAGACATGATTTCCAGTTTTTATTTATGCTTTTCAGTTTAGAAAATATAGATCTTTAAAATATATAAAGCTTTGATTTTATTTTTAATAAAAGAAGCTTTGATTTTTAATAGAAGAAGCTTTGATTTTTAACATTAAAAATATAAGATTTTTATAGTGTGTCCACAGAAATAAAAATGCGGTTTTAGTAAACATCATGAGGAAAGTTTATATTTTTATGTTAATCAAGATTGGGTTTTTATCATAAAGGAAAGATTAGATTTTTAAGGCAATAAAAAAAACTGAATTTTTAAAAGCAGTAAAAACTGGATTTATTTTTAAAAAGTAAAAAAAAAACTGATTTTGATTTTTAAAAGGTATTGAAAACTGATTTCTAAAAAAAAAAAAAAAAAAAAAGATAAAAATCATATTTTTATATATTGAAAGTCGAGATAAAAATCATATTTTTATATATTGAATAACATAGTAAAAATTCGGTTTTTACATATGTAGTGGAAGCAGCAACGAAGGTGACAAAAAGGCGAAACGACGAAGATTTTCTACTAAGAAGAGCCGTGGAGCTAGGATAGCTATATGTGAGAATTTCTCACCTTTCAATTTAATTTTTCTAGTTATATATATATATATATGCTAGGATGCAGACGGTGCTTAGTAGCACCCGACACAATCGTCCACAGACCATGGACTTGTTTGTTTGGCTGTTTGGTGATTGATTGCGATATTGGTTTGAATGTGGTTTGTGGTGTGAAAAATCGAATCGATAAATTGGTTAGGATTAGACGTGCGCCGTTATAAGGCGAAGGAGTAAGGCTAGGTTAGACTCTTACTCCAAAATTTGTGGTTTGCAAAATGAAATTGATTTGATTGATGAGTGAATGGCGTGGGCCTTCACTAGACCGGGGATAAGGCTAGGCCTCGTCCCGTTTCTAGTATCGTGCCGTTATGCCGCCGAAATTTTCTAAAATGTGTTAGAAAAATAAAAATATCATTTTATTTAAAGAATGAACTTAATAGAAATTCATATGTTGGAATAAAATGTTTTATCGTTAAAAATATAATTTTTAACGTGAATGTGAATAAATAAATATTCATTTACAAACCAGACGGTTTGTTTATGTACACCTATTTGAAGGACATTGATTGGGACGATAAATTTTACACATCGCCCAACTGCACGAATAAAATATTTGTTTGATTGTTTGAAACCCCACAAGGGTGTTGGGATGAAACTTGAAGTTCACTCATCCTGATTGATTAAATGTGTCGATCGATTGATTGACAGGCTGTTATAAGCGTTGAATATCTATATTTGATGCTTATACAGTGTAGTGCACTTTGGTTGATGGTTGATTATTTTTCAATGTAATTATATACATGTGTTGTATGAAAATCCATATAATTAACTTTATATGGTAATTGATTGGGCCTCATTTCAATTTGAAAAATAAAGAATATTATAAAATAAAAGTTCATGTGTTGACAGTACTCATTCATTGAGATTGGTCATGTGTTGAACGAAATATTTTGATAATAACAACTATTTTGAAAAAGAAATATTTGAAACAGAATATTTGAAAATAGAAATTTATGAAGCCGTGTTGATTAGATTGACGCCATTTTGACGTGAACGATATTTATATCGATTTTATTCATCTTAAAAATGAATATTGAAAAGTGATTTCGAAATCGAATATTTTGAATTGAAATGAAAACGATTTCGAAATGAATTGAGTTGAAAACGATTTCGAAATGAATTGAATTGAAAACGATTTCGAAATGAATTGAATTGAAAACGATTTCGAAATGAATTGAAAATGAATTCAAATTGAATTGAAATTTGAATTGAATAGAAATGAATTTTGAAACGAATTTATAAGGAAGAATTCAATTTTGATTTGAATTGAAAAGGAAGTTGAAATTGCTTTTGAAACGAATTTAAAACTATTTATATAATTCGTTTTAAATAGGAATCGACGAAGTATATATATTATATATTATATATATAATATAATGGCCTGAATAGAACGCGCCGCGCCGCGGCAGTTCGTGAATTTCGACCATTTATTTCAAACGGACATTGCGGGAGATCCGACCGTCGGATTCTCCTAAAACCGGAACCGTTGGGTTCGTATCGAAAAGAGCTTTCTAATGAATGTTAGAAATTTGAAATCTAACGGTTGGATTTGGAGATACGTCCAAATCAAATTCGAAAAAGGTCGCTGTAAGTGCAGTTCGATGGCCGTTGATGGAAATCGACTGTACGGGCCTTGATAAAATTATTAAAAATAGTAATAATTTGTGTAAAATCATAAGAAATGATTTGTGAAGGTTTGGGATGAAAAACTCCATATTTGAAAAGATAAAAATAGATTTTTATCGAAATGAACTAGTTTTGAACTAGAATTACAATTCTATTTATTTTTAAATAAATAAATTGAATTTGAAATGGTTTTGAAAATAACCAAAATTTCCAATGATTGCATTGGAGTGGATTTGAATCGAAATTGTCTTCGGAATATTTCGATGTTGGAATTCGTGATATTACAGGTGTTGTTATGGAAATTTGAAAGATATATATTTGTATCGTTATTTCCAATACGACATTTGTTAGTCGTAGAATTCGATATTGAATATAAGCCGATATATTTTCTATTCAGAGCCTTGTATTGAATATCGAATGTGATTTGGGTTTGTCGTGAATGGTGTCTTCACTAACACTGTTCTTGAACCCAGTTGAGAAAAGATTAAATCTTTTTATTTAGATTTAATGAAGTGTACCAATTAAATAATATTTAATTGGAATTGAATTGATATTGATTTTTGGGTTTATCGTGAACAGTGTTTTAAATAACACTCGTTCTTTAACCCGATAATTAATGGAAATGTGATTTTGGGTTTATCGTGAACCGTGTTTTAAATGACACTGATTCTTTAACCCAGTCACAGATTAAAACTAAGTGGAGTTTTAATGAATCTTTAATTAGATTGAAAAGATCGAGAATGGAGTACCACCAGTTTTGCTCCAGGCGATAGTTAAATCTTTAATTAGATTTGAACGTGAAATGGTAATTGAATTTACCGATAACACCGAGGTGTTAGATATGAAGTATTACCAGTTTTACTTCATGGGATGAATAGGTTGGGATTGGGAAATTAAAACGAATGATTACTTCGGTAAGGATCGCTAATCCCGACTAGTTTGAATTGATATTCAAAAATAGATTAAAGAATAAATTCAAGAATTTATCTTTGATAAAATTAATGGGAACCTTTCCCTATGAATGTGAAATTCAGAAACTAACTGTCGGTTAGCTAAGCAGAATGGTTTTCTGGATATTGATCTGATGTTGGTTTCGGCCTTCGGGGTTAATATTTGGGGGAATTATTCTCTTGATTAATTTACGGTTAGTGACTGATGAATTGGAATGAGGCGTATGTTGTGTTTGTGTAACACTTATTTAAAATATACGCGAGTTATTCGGAAAGACCAGGTTTATCCCATTCTGAATAACTGATACGACGATAAGTCGAAGATGAAGACGATGGTCGAAGACCGGAGGTCTTCACGTCGTTTGGGTGATAACTGATGATCTTGATTGGGCTGTACACCCAAGAAGATGGAAACAGTTAGTGATCGTCCAGACGTACTTGGAGATCGATGGATATGCGAGGTACTAGGTGCCTCCGGTTTCGTTCAGACCCAGAACGGACTTGTAAATGGACTGTGTGTCTGACATTGGATTTTAGTCCGTGTGATTTATCTCTATTAAATATATATCTGTTTGGCGGCGGAGAATTTATTCTCTTGCTTAACGCCCTTCTCTGAGACGTACGAGCTCAGGGGTTATATATTGATGGATATCAAACGCATGGAGTGAATTGCCTTTGTGGCATGCCTAAGTGGCAGTTGATCGAGGCTTCTGTTGAAAAGCAAAGTCTTGTGGTGATGATCAAAGCACGGCCTTTGTGGCGTAGCTTTGTGTAACGTTTACTTCGCGTGTTTCACACCCGGTATGAACCAAAAACGGGAGACGGACATCAGGGAGGACTTGCGTTTCTTTCTAGCTAAAAGTGGCGTCAGTGGTTTTACACGACCTGACGAGTTTGACTTATGTGGTTGTTGCTGTTGCGAGGCGCCTCGGATTGATCGGTCGTTCTCGAACCGATGGAGTCATTCGTTGGCTCGTTTGCGCCCCAAAGGGCGGGGAGACGTATTGTTCAGGCATAATAATCCACATCGGTGGACCGGCCCTGACGATCCAGGGGGCAGTTGCGGCTGTTCCTGAGACATGGTAGGCTAGATTGTCTCGAATCTGTGAGGATCTTGCCCCTAGCCTCGGTTCATACCATAAATGATAACCCAACTTCCAATACGACATTTGCGGTTTTGATTGTAAACTTATATATGGCGACATAGTGTTATGGGCCGTTCATGCCGCCTATGATTGATACTTATGATTTGAAGTTGTTTTATACACTATACACTTATAATAGTATCAAATGATTTGTTTTAAACGTATCAAGCATTCTTTGGCTGTTATAAGGGAAAACCCTATCCTCGGCTGCGTTGCATTGTGTGATGGGACCTGGGTCTTATAACAGCTTCATTTTTCTTTATTTAGCATTGCGCTGTTTGTTTTATGCACTGGTATTCTTGGGAGGAAACCCGTTCCGTGTTATACGGCGTGGTCCCTTGATTTACCTAATGATTTAAAATAAAGATTAATAACTGTTTTAGTTCTCACACCAGTCACATGACTGACCTGGAGTTTATTGTTTTAACCTAAACTCTGGGTGCCCTTATTTTGACACGGGCAGCTAGTAGTTTTGGTTTTTGCAGATTTATATTCACAGGATCCTGGTTTACAGCTGGAATGATATCCGGAAAGCTTTGTATCCGTATATCTCTTCTAGTTGTGTATTGTATTATTTTCCGCTGCGTTGTATTTAAATGTAATTTAAATCTCTGATATTTCTGTGTAATATTCATTTATACTCTGTATATTCTTGTAATCTGATGCATTGTTGTAATATACAATGAAATGTTCTTCTGTATGCGTTCTGTTGTGGTTTGTTCTCGAACTATCCGACGCTTTCCTTTACGGGGAAGTTGCGGGTCTTTACAGTTGGTATCAGAGCTTTGGTTTACAAAGCTAGAGGACAAGACACATTAGAACCGTACGAAAGAATTCATCAGATATTGGATTAGTAATATCCAATGAGAATGACTCGTTAGAGACGGGATCAGTAGTATCCTAGAACGAGTGTGAAGAGTATATTTTTGAAAGTGAAAACAAATTTTTTGTTTTAAAAATTTAAATCAACTATTCGTATTTGATTATTTATTTTAATGATTTGGACAATTCAGTATATAAAGAATTTGCATATACGCCTTGCAAACGTATATTCAAAGTTTTAATATATTGGATAGATATAGCATCACACTCTAGTCGCCCGGGGATGATGCTGATAATTGTGATCACATTATCAGTATTTATATTCGAGTGACGAAAGTGAGATTTCTATATATTTCCATTAGACTGGTATGAGAACCAAAATTAGATAGGGCCTATTGTTGTGATTTGGCATCAAGAATCTGATTTTTGACTATGTATCAAAATTATCAATTTCGAAACGTTAATCCACTAATTGATTGATGTTTGTGTTGTTTGTTTAGTTGTTTGCTAATTTTGAACCATTTTAGCCTAATTGAATCAAATATTGAATTGTAGTGAAAATTGGTCGCATTTGCTTGTATATACATATACTCACATTGAACAGGTCATAGCAAGGAGGCTAGAGCCAGAGAATAAAATTTGTTTGCCCGACAAATAGGTACATGTTTACTACATAATTTCCTGTTTTGTTTGGGTGATGATGATTTTGTGAGCCTATTGGCTAGCCGCTTGGCCTTTTCTTTTTCTTTTTGAGATCTGAAGGACCGGGGAAGCTATTTGAAATTCCCCGGTGCTCCCATTGCAGGGGAGGTTATGGCGAAATTTTTCGAAAATTTAGGGTGTTAGCCAAATTTTTGAAATTTTGAAAATTCTCAGAAACTAAAGAGTTGGAGAATGGAAGCCTGATCGAACGTAGAGCTGAATAATCAAACCACTTTCGACTTTGTTCCTTTTCGGGGACGAAAAGTTTTAAGTGGGGGAGATTGTAACAACCCGCAAATTCTGGGCCAGTTTAAAATTTTTATTTTGGCAATTTTAGCGAATTTTGAATATTTAAAATAGATTATTTTAAATAATATCGACGAGAAATTTATTTTGAATATAATTTGAACGTATATATTATATACGTCGTCGTTAGAATATATAATAATTATATATAATTATAAAAGGAATTGAAAATGGCGCGGTAGTTCGAAAATTCGATTTCTAATTTCAAATGAATATACAGAATTCAATATAAGTCAGAATTGAACGAAACAAGAAATATTTGAATCTGTATAACTATATCTTTGTAACGAAGTTAACAAACTGAGATTTCATTTTAGAAATGATAAGATATGTCCAGTTTAAAATTAGAAATAGTCGCTGTGGAATTTATATATATTTTTATATATATAAGGCCCTTAAAAATAGCAATTTTGCAAACGGTCTCAGAATTTGACGAAACTAGTTTTGTTAGGACCGTATCGTCAATACGAAGCTAGAAAATATTTTTCTGGAATTTTTAGTGTTAGTATGTGACCCCGGTAATTTGAAATGTACGTTTAAAATTCAATATAGTGATTTAAATGTAAATTCAACGGGAACTGATTGTAACCATCAAATCGGCTTGCGATACATATCCCATTGTGTTCGGAATGGGGGTAAAACGCTATGGACGTCAGGCGGTGGGCCTCGTTACGAGGTCGTATGTAAAAGTCACCTTTTTGCAAAAAATTAATAATTAAATAAAAAAAAACAATTTCCCTCCCCCCCTTTATCTTCGTTCTGGCCCCCCCCCCTTTTCAAAAATAAAATCGGCAGAGAAAAGAAAAAAATAAAGGGGCTTGTGCCCTAGCCACCACGACATCGCCGCCGTTCACCACGCCTCGGCGCTACCTCCGGCCAGCGAACCCAGTCGTCGCCCCCTTCTTCTCCCCTCCTCCGCCTGCTCTTCACTCCACACCCAATCGAACCACCCCCAGCTTGAAGGAATTCCGCCTCCAACACCACAAACTGCCGCGCCTCCACCTTCGTTCTTCCCCCACCCGACGCCTGTACCTCCACTCCCTCCTCCATCGAGCGAAAGTAAGTTTTTAGACATGATTTCCAGTTTTTATTTATGCTTTTCAGTTTAGAAAATATAGATCTTTAAAATATATAAAGCTTTGATTTTATTTTTAATAAAAGAAGCTTTGATTTTTAATAGAAGAAGCTTTGATTTTTAACATTAAAAATATAAGATTTTTATAGTGTGTCCACAGAAATAAAAATGCGGTTTTAGTAAACATCATGAGGAAAGTTTATATTTTTATGTTAATCAAGATTGGGTTTTTATCATAAAGGAAAGATTAGATTTTTAAGGCAATAAAAAAAACTGAATTTTTAAAAGCAGTAAAAACTGGATTTATTTTTAAAAAGTAAAAAAAAAAACTGATTTTGATTTTTAAAAGGTATTGAAAACTGATTTCTAAAAAAAAAAAAAAAAAAAAAAAAAGATAAAAATCATATTTTTATATATTGAAAGTCGAGATAAAAATCATATTTTTATATATTGAAAGTCGAGATAAAAATCATATTTTTATATATTGAATAACATAGTAAAAATTCGGTTTTTACATATGTAGTGGAAGCAGCAACGAAGGTGACAAAAAGGCGAAACGACGAAGATTTTCTACTAAGAAGAGCCGTGGAGCTAGGATAGCTATATGTGAGAATTTCTCACCTTTCAATTTAATTTTTCTAGTTATATATATATATATATATGCTAGGATGCAGACGGTGCTTAGTAGCACCCGACACAATCGTCCACAGACCATGGACTTGTTTGTTTGGCTGTTTGGTGATTGATTGCGATATTGGTTTGAATGTGGTTTGTGGTGTGAAAAATCGAATCGATAAATTGGTTAGGATTAGACGTGCGCCGTTATAAGGCGAAGGAGTAAGGCTAGGTTAGACTCTTACTCCAAAATTTGTGGTTTGCAAAATGAAATTGATTTGATTGATGAGTGAATGGCGTGGGCCTTCACTAGACCGGGGATAAGGCTAGGCCTCGTCCCGTTTCTAGTATCGTGCCGTTATGCCGCCGAAATTTTCTAAAATGTGTTAGAAAAATAAAAATATCATTTTATTTAAAGAATGAACTTAATAGAAATTCATATGTTGGAATAAAATGTTTTATCGTTAAAAATATAATTTTTAACGTGAATGTGAATAAATAAATATTCATTTACAAACCAGACGGTTTGTTTATGTACACCTATTTGAAGGACATTGATTGGGACGATAAATTTTACACATCGCCCAACTGCACGAATAAAATATTTGTTTGATTGTTTGAAACCCCACAAGGGTGTTGGGATGAAACTTGAAGTTCACTCATCCTGATTGATTAAATGTGTCGATCGATTGATTGACAGGCTGTTATAAGCGTTGAATATCTATATTTGATGCTTATACAGTGTAGTGCACTTTGGTTGATGGTTGATTATTTTTCAATGTAATTATATACATGTGTTGTATGAAAATCCATATAATTAACTTTATATGGTAATTGATTGGGCCTCATTTCAATTTGAAAAATAAAGAATATTATAAAATAAAAGTTCATGTGTTGACAGTACTCATTCATTGAGATTGGTCATGTGTTGAACGAAATATTTTGATAATAACAACTATTTTGAAAAAGAAATATTTGAAACAGAATATTTGAAAATAGAAATTTATGAAGCCGTGTTGATTAGATTGACGCCATTTTGACGTGAACGATATTTATATCGATTTTATTCATCTTAAAAATGAATATTGAAAAGTGATTTCGAAATCGAATATTTTGAATTGAAATGAAAACGATTTCGAAATGAATTGAGTTGAAAACGATTTCGAAATGAATTGAATTGAAAACGATTTCGAAATGAATTGAATTGAAAACGATTTCGAAATGAATTGAAAATGAATTCAAATTGAATTGAAATTTGAATTGAATAGAAATGAATTTTGAAACGAATTTATAAGGAAGAATTCAATTTTGATTTGAATTGAAAAGGAAGTTGAAATTGCTTTTGAAACGAATTTAAAACTATTTATATAATTCGTTTTAAATAGGAATCGACGAAGTATATATATTATATATTATATATATAATATAATGGCCTGAATAGAACGCGCCGCGCCGCGGCAGTTCGTGAATTTCGACCATTTATTTCAAACGGACATTGCGGGAGATCCGACCGTCGGATTCTCCTAAAACCGGAACCGTTGGGTTCGTATCGAAAAGAGCTTTCTAATGAATGTTAGAAATTTGAAATCTAACGGTTGGATTTGGAGATACGTCCAAATCAAATTCGAAAAAGGTCGCTGTAAGTGCAGTTCGATGGCCGTTGATGGAAATCGACTGTACGGGCCTTGATAAAATTATTAAAAATAGTAATAATTTGTGTAAAATCATAAGAAATGATTTGTGAAGGTTTGGGATGAAAAACTCCATATTTGAAAAGATAAAAATAGATTTTTATCGAAATGAACTAGTTTTGAACTAGAATTACAATTCTATTTATTTTTAAATAAATAAATTGAATTTGAAATGGTTTTGAAAATAACCAAAATTTCCAATGATTGCATTGGAGTGGATTTGAATCGAAATTGTCTTCGGAATATTTCGATGTTGGAATTCGTGATATTACAGGTGTTGTTATGGAAATTTGAAAGATATATATTTGTATCGTTATTTCCAATACGACATTTGTTAGTCGTAGAATTCGATATTGAATATAAGCCGATATATTTTCTATTCAGAGCCTTGTATTGAATATCGAATGTGATTTGGGTTTGTCGTGAATGGTGTCTTCACTAACACTGTTCTTGAACCCAGTTGAGAAAAGATTAAATCTTTTTATTTAGATTTAATGAAGTGTACCAATTAAATAATATTTAATTGGAATTGAATTGATATTGATTTTTGGGTTTATCGTGAACAGTGTTTTAAATAACACTCGTTCTTTAACCCGATAATTAATGGAAATGTGATTTTGGGTTTATCGTGAACCGTGTTTTAAATGACACTGATTCTTTAACCCAGTCACAGATTGAAACTAAGTGGAGTTTTAATGAATCTTTAATTAGATTGAAAAGATCGAGAATGGAGTACCACCAGTTTTGCTCCAGGCGATAGTTAAATCTTTAATTAGATTTGAACGTGAAATGGTAATTGAATTTACCGATAACACCGAGGTGTTAGATATGAAGTATTACCAGTTTTACTTCATGGGATGAATAGGTTGGGATTGGGAAATTAAAACGAATGATTACTTCGGTAAGGATCGCTAATCCCGACTAGTTTGAATTGATATTCAAAAATAGATTAAAGAATAAATTCAAGAATTTATCTTTGATAAAATTAATGGGAACCTTTCCCTATGAATGTGAAATTCAGAAACTAACTGTCGGTTAGCTAAGCAGAATGGTTTTCTGGATATTGATCTGATGTTGGTTTCGGCCTTCGGGGTTAATATTTGGGGGAATTATTCTCTTGATTAATTTACGGTTAGTGACTGATGAATTGGAATGAGGCGTATGTTGTGTTTGTGTAACACTTATTTAAAATATACGCGAGTTATTCGGAAAGACCGGGTTTATCCCATTCTGAATAACTGATACGACGATAAGTCGAAGATGAAGACGATGGTCGAAGACCGGAGGTCTTCACGTCGTTTGGGTGATAACTGATGATCTTGATTGGGCTGTACACCCAAGAAGATGGAAACAGTTAGTGATCGTCCAGACGTACTTGGAGATCGATGGATATGCGAGGTACTAGGTGCCTCCGGTTTCGTTCAGACCCAGAACGGACTTGTAAATGGACTGTGTGTCTGACATTGGATTTTAGTCCGTGTGATTTATCTCTATTAAATATATATCTGTTTGGCGGCGGAGAATTTATTCTCTTGCTTAACGCCCTTCTCTGAGACGTACGAGCTCAGGGGTTATACATTGATGGATATCAAACGCATGGAGTGAATTGCCTGTGTGGCATGCCTAAGTGGCAGTTGATCGAGGCTTCTGTTGAAAAGCAAAGTCTTGTGGTGATGATCAAAGCACGGCCTTTGTGGCGTAGCTTTGTGTAACATTTACTTCGCGTGTTTCACACCCGGTATGAACCAAAAACGGGAGACGGACATCAGGGAGGACTTGCGTTTCTTTCTAGCTAAAAGTGGCGTCAGTGGTTTTACACGCCCTGACGAGTTTGACTTATGTGGTTGTTACTGTTGCGAGGCGCCTCGGATTGATCGGTCGTTCTCGAACCGATGGAGTCATTCGTTGGCTCGTTTGCGCCCCAAAGGGCGGGGAGACGTATTGTTCAGGCATAATAATCCACATCGGTGGACCGGCCCTGACGATCCAAGGGGCAGTTGCGGCTGTTCCTGAGACATGGTAGGCTAGATTGTCTCGAATCTGTGAGGATCTTGCCCCTAGCCTCGGTTCATACCATAAATGATAACCCAACTTCCAATACGACATTTGCGGTTTTGATTGTAAACTTATATATGGCGACATAGTGTTATGGGCCGTTCATGCCGCCTATGATTGATACTTATGATTTGAAGTTGTTTTATACACTATACACTTATAATAGTATCAAATGATTTGTTTTAAACGTATCAAGCATTCTTTGGCTGTTATAAGGGAAAACCCTATCCTCGGCTGCGTTGCATTGTGTGATGGGACCTGGGTCTTATAACAGCTTCATTTTTCTTTATTTAGCATTGCGCTGTTTGTTTTATGCACTGGTATTCTTGGGAGGAAACCCGTTCCGTGTTATACGGCGTGGTCCCTTGATTTACCTAATGATTTAAAATAAAGATTAATAACTGTTTTAGTTCTCACACCAGTCACATGACTGACCTGGAGTTTATTGTTTTAACCTAAACTCTGGGTGCCCTTATTTTGACACGGGCAGCTAGTAGTTTTGGTTTTTGCAGATTTATATTCACAGGATCCTGGTTTACAACTGGAATGATATCCGGAAAGCTTTGTATCCGTATATCTCTTCTAGTTGTGTATTGTATTATTTTCCGCTGCGTTGTATTTAAATGTAATTTAAATCTCTGATATTTCTGTGTAATATTCATTTATACTCTGTATATTCTTGTAATCTGATGCATTGTTGTAATATACAATGAAATGTTCTTCTGTATGCGTTCTGTTGTGGTTTGTTCTCGAACTATCCGACGCTTTCCTTTACGGGGAAGTTGCGGGTCTTTACATGTTAGGACCGTATCGTCAAAACATAGCCAGATATATTTTATTTTGGAATTTTTGGAGTCGGTATGTGGCCCCGGCAAATTAAAATGTATGTTCAAATTCAAATTTGAATGTTTTATATTTTAATTTGAAGAATAACTGACTAAAATAGTCGAATTGGCCTATGAAACATATCCCATTGTGTTCGGGATGGGGGTAAAACGCTAGGGACGATAGTCGTTGGGTTTGATTTGGAGCTCGAACACGAAAACACCTTTTTAAAATTTAAATATATGGTGGACCAATAGGATTTTTCCATTTTAAAAAAAAGAGAAAAGGCGGAGCTTCTCTCTCCCCACTCCAGCAAACGACGGAAATCACCCCGAACTTCTCTCCTCCCTTTCTCCTCCCCCACACAACGAAATCGAGCGCCCCATAGCAATTTTTGAAGCTCTTCACCTCCTCTTCAAATCTGTATAAGCCTTGCCTCTTACCATCGCATGTTCGTGGAGATCCACCCCTCCAAAACAATGCCGTTCGTCGCGCTGGATCTCCCCCAGGCCGAGCTCGAGTTCATCAAGGTAGGGACCACCTGCTGCGCCTCCCGTAGCTCTTCGTAGTGGTATAACCTGATCGTCCTCAAACTGAACGGATCGAGCGCAAATCGTTAATCTAGTTTTGAACGAAACTGTGAAGGTAACGACAGTTAAAATTATTTTATATATTATAGCACTTTAAAGTGCTACGGTTTTCGATTTCACTGTAAAAATCATATCTTTTTCATTTGTAGAGGAAATTCAGTGAAACAAGAGACAGTGGACTCGTGTGGACGTCTTCTACATTCTAGAAGAAACCGCATATTTTTCTGAGCCTTCTACTATTTTTGGTGGAGTGGAACCCAATGTGAGATTCCTAATTTATAAACGATATGGAAAACAATGATGTATAAATTATATAGTCGATGTATGAGTTATATAAGCATTGTACACCACATGTATAAGCGTTGTATAAGTTGTATGTTCGATGTGTAAGTTATATATGCGTTGTAAAAATTATATATGTGATGAAATGACATTGGAATGAATTGAAGTGAATCAAAATATATTTATATACGAATATATATATATATATATATACTCCCCTCGTCCACAGACCATGGACGATATTTATTGGTTGTGATTGGTGTGAAAATTGATTGATAGCGAATGGTTTATTAGAATTGTTGTAACGTCCCGGATTTTTCGATCATTGGAATTGAATATTTAAATTTATTTTTAAATATTATATTAGAAATATTAATAGATTTTAATATTAATGAAGTATTATTTAAACCTAGAATTTTTAATGTTGATTTTTAATCTCTATACTGGATGAAAATTTAAGTTATTGTCTTATTTAATATAATTTTATTTATTTATTATCATTAAATTTGGCTGTTTGAATTTAATATATATTCTTACATATCCATCAGCGTTTTCTTTTGATTCGACAATACGAATGGAACATGAATAAACCATATACTTGTACAACGCAAACAAATAGATATTACATGAACTTAATAAAAATAAAACAATAAAACTAAAATATATTCAACATAAAACAAGAAGTGTTAATACACAGAAGACAAAACATATATATATATATATATATATATATATATATTTGTCTGAATACAAATAGCTAGTGTACGCAGCTAGGAAAATACAGCTAACTATAAATATAGATGAACAGCTAAAACATAGACATGCACACCTAGAAGATATGTATATATTTGAACATCAAATCCACACACCATTCGAACAGCTAAAGAAAACTAATGTATATATTTTTACATCAAATCTGCAAGGATGTACAAAGGAGACAATATATATAAACAATAGATCTTATGTACAAACCTTTGCTGCCATAACCTATACCTATCATAGTTTTCAAATCTACTTACATAAACAACTCACTGAAACAGCAAAAACGAAATCTTACGCCCTCCCTGATCATCAGCTGCAAGAAAACAGTAAACTATCAGTATAAAAGAAATTAAAATGAACAGCTATAGAGATAGTAGGAGCAGCTAACAAGACAATACATAGCTGTAGAAATAAATATACTCACACATCAAATCCCAAAAGCTAAATGTACATCTAAATATTTTAACAACTAAGTGAACAGTAAAACAAAGAAGAACATAAGAATTCATTTTTTTTATGTCATGCACGTATTTCACATAAAAATGTGCCCATCAGCAAAAGGAAGAACAACTTCACCATACAATGGAAGCAAGCAATAAGGATTGCAATAACATTTTGATGACCAGCAAAATATAATAGGAAGTACAAGGAAAAAAAATGAATGAATAACAAAGCTTTTAGTTTCCTTCTATAACAATATTTACATGAGTCTAAACGTCAACATAATGTCAATATCTTAAAATATATTAAAACTGAAATGTACAATGCAAGAATAAAATAAAACAGAGAATTAGATTTTTGGACAAAAACAGGACAGCTAAAGATATATTGCATCTGTACCATAAAATTTCAGACAATCGAACAGGATACACACAGTCCCAAATCTTCAAATGAAAGGGACAATTCAATAGCTTAATAAATCCCTAATCTATAGGAAAACAGTTCGATCAATTTATATATGTTTTAGTACAGAGAAATCAACGCAAGATTTCAGACAAGGACTGTGCCATACATTTAAAAATCGAAATGCAGATTTTCAAATCTTCAAATGAAACAATTCAGCAAAATCTCTGAAAAACCAAATGGCCTAAGAGTTGTAGCTTAACCTACCTAGGATAAGATGCTGATAGACAATGTGAAAACGACTATACAAGTTTCTTTATAACTTTATCTAATCTACCTAGGGTCAGTACATGAAATCCATCGCAAATCTTGACACTACTCTGCTAAGCATACACATCAAGGTGCCAACAGTTGATCATAACAGCTGTAATGAAAAGAAACATCACTTAAGAAACTAGGCCTAGCTGAGATCTAAACCTATGATTTTACCATTCGATTTTTGACATCAATTCTATCCATCTACGGGCATATATACACACGCATTTGTGTTGTAAAGTCCCAAATGAAACAGATCAGGGAGGAAGAAAAATCCGAACCACTAAAAAAAAAATGAAAACAGAAATAATACTTGCAATTCAAAATCAATCGAAATACTTATCTGAATTTAGCGGTCCATGCGCTCCTTTCTGAACTCTGTTTGATGGGTTGACGATGGACTAGGTATGAGAGGCAGCGAACTTTGGTTGGCCTGGAAGCGGGCTTTGTTTTGCTGAAATGCTTTTTGATGGAGGATCCAAGGGGGTGGGCTAATCGAAGTTGAGTGGTGGCGTAGAAGGGGGTGGCGTCGCAGCTTTTGGCGATGCTGCTAGGGTTTGCAGAAGGGGGAATCGAGGGTTAAGATGGCGGAGCGACAGAAGCGGGAAGGAGAGGGGATGACCAGAACATGATTGCGCAGGGGAAAGATGCGTTCGATCTTCACCGAAGGAACCAGGAATTGAGGAGGATCTGCTTTAGATGTGGAGGGTTTTCTTTGAGGCGGCGGTTGAATGAGAAAGGGATGGGATCCGAGTTTTTATCGGGTAAGAGGGATGCGGGTTGACCAATTCAAAATGGGCTGGACGAATAAGGGGTAAGGCCCATTCATTTTATAAAGTTAAAACCTTAATTAAATTTATATTTATAATTTAGTTTGTTTTAAAACCGTATATATATACAACCTTTAAACGAGCATAACTTCCTCGTACGTTAATGAAATCTGACGAAACTGGATCCGTTGGGATCGCAGGGACAAGACCTATCCGATGGCACTGACTAGGAGTCAATCCGACGCTGTTGAATTTTCAGCTAATTCTGAATGGTCGATTCAAATTAAATGCAACAAACGCGACAACCATCGACCAGAACAAACTCTGGTGAGTTAATTCTCACACCTTCTGGAATCCTGTGATGTGGTACATTCACAGTAAAATATACTTTACAGTTTATGGTTTAAATTGGCTGATTGGATGCGATGGATGCAAATTGATTGTTGTTGTTTGATGGTTGCAGTTAATTATATACCGTCATTTATTTAGTTCGTATATTGTTGTTCAACTGACATCTGTGATGCAGAGAAGGACAGGTTGGAGGATCCGACCGGATTCCTCAAATAAACTGTATATCTGTTTGTTGTGCTTATATATGAGTTGTTCAACCTGACTGACACAAAAACTTGGTTGTATGGTTGAGTAAATATTCACCCGGGATGTGTTAAAATCAACTGACCGTGTTGATTTGGTAATTGTCAGGGAATATCAAAAAGGGTGTTGTTTTTAACGTCAGTGGACTGTTCGGGAAATTGACGCTGTTTTAAAATTTGAAATTTATCTGATAACCGGATTTAAGTTTAAATTAAAGTATATCAGGGGTCAAATGGAAATTTGTAAATATTCATATTTATCGAACTTTTGAAAGGGATTATTTAAATGATTTATATCAGCTTTAAAAAAAAACAGAGAAACCCAAGGATTTATCCTACGGGTTGGGAAATTGAAGTAAGTCTTTTTTAAACAATTAAATGGTATTTTCAAATTAATTTAGTTATATCAAAGGGGAAATGACAAGAGGAATTCGGTTAATGGTTAGCCTAGTGGTACAGTCAACAAAAGTCAACTGTAATCAGAAGTGGTAATCGAATCAATTTGACTTAAATTTTCTGGATATTCGAATAGTGTGGAATATTAGTAAATCTTCGATTTACTATAAATTGAAGTAATCATTGAATTATTTAGTGTTAACATTGTTAATTATTATTATTAAGTTTTGAAAGTGTCACATCAACTATTTTGATAGTTAATGTTTTAAAGTTGATGATTTATTTAATAAGAACCTAAGGTAATGATTTGGCAATAGGTTTGAGTAAGGTCAAAGGAGGGTGTTCTAAATAAATTATAATCCCAAATGTTCAAAAGAAAGTGATAAGAGGATTTTGGATTTAAATCAAAAATGTAAGTTTATTATTGGGATGCCCAGATAGTTTGGGCAGGATAATCAACAAAGAATTTCTATATAGAACCCAGAAATTACAAGCGTAGTAATGGTTTTAAACTGAGTTATGTTTAGTGAATAATTTACTTAATTAAAAGGATTAAGTAAAGGTATTTTTGATCGAAGATTTCAAATGTGAAGAATGGGTTATTAAACCAGATTTGAACCAAGATAGTAAAAAGAGCTTATGTCGTGGTTAAGTTACGAACTGATATTATTCTGAGGTAAGAACGGGTCGATCAAGGTCTGAGAGGTAACTAAAATACCCCAACTTGGTTGGCCTCACTATTATCAAGGAACGGTATTAGTTTGGTGTGAGTGAATGAAATGAATTGGTTTTATCTTATACCAGAAATATCGAACTCTAATGCAAGGATTTGGGAAATTAAGTAATGTTGCAATATTGATTTAAAAGGGAATAAGAATAAGCGATTTCAAATTGTATTGAACATTTGTCATTCAATTGGAGTTGATCGAACATCGTTAGAGTTAGTCAAACATGGTTATTCAGGAAAGAGTTTCCATTTCGTACGACTGCTAGCGAAATTCGCAGGGGCTGCAGATAGCCTACGGCGGTCGGATGTTTCCTGAGGAATTAAGGTGTAACCATTGTGATCGCTGCGATCTAGAGTCGAGCGGATGGAGTTAAGTCGATTACTTGTTATTCGATAGAAGTAATCAAGTTAAGTTAGTCCAGTCGAGTTAAATAAGTCGAGTTAGTCCAGTTAGAGTTAATCAATCAAAGTAAATCAGTCAGAGTTAGTTAAAGGGAAATTTGGTTAAAAATCTTTTAAAAGAAGTCGAGTTGTGTTTAGTGCTGAATCAGCAAACTGATTGTATTCACACATTTGTTATTCAATAGTTAAATCACCGACTATCGAAGTTGACCAATACGATTGTTGGTATCGAAAGACCGGGATCGAATTATATTCGAAAACCATTCCGACCAACAAATACGGGTAGAGATCAGAAGATGATCGTGATGGAGCATTGAAGACTGTGGATTTTCATAAACGGAAGGACCGCTAATAATCTCTGGTTAGCGCAACCAGAGATCAACTGTGGTTCTGTCGTGGTTGGAATCTACGGGTTGCAAGGACTTCTCGCTACTGATCCATGGGGTGATTCCTATATGAGATGCAGTAGGAGGGTGCCTTCGGTTCATCCTGTTCCTGGATGACTTGTATGGACGGATGTCTGACAGAGTATTTCCAAAGGAATTACATGCGTTGATTTCTCCAAACGTACGATAGTTGACGGCGGAGAAATGGTTATTCTCTAGCCAGATAGCTAGAGTATGTTTGTGGACGTCAATCAAGTGTGATCTGGCGGATCTGACGATGTGGCATTCAAAGTGAATGATGACTAGATGTTAAAGTCAAGTTCTAGCCTCAAGCCTCATCAACCGGGAAATGACAAAAATCGGGCAGGCAGCATGGCTATGTGGGTCGCTCCCATTAGGATGTATGATCACCTATCTAGAGAAATTCTTATTGCTTCTTTATCTATTCGATGCTGTCCCTTTTCGGGCAGGCGGTTGCTGATCCCAACCGTCGGTGATATACATTCGATACACTCAAGCGAAATGAGTGGTCGGTCATGTGAGGGCCGGGTTGCAAGACGTTCTTGTTGAACCCAGTGTATTCGCCTCTAAAGATACACGTGCGGAAGGTGATCCCATACCTTGTCAAGTTGGAAATCCAATATCCAATAAGCGCCCGCGGTTTTCAATTGTATACTATATATGGGGAGCGTGAGATGCAAGCGTTCCTCTAGATTTGTTAATTACTTGTATTTAGACATTATGATAATATCAGAGAAGGATATTGATTTCAAAAATGGTTTGGGTTATAGTAAGATAAAAACCGTCCATGTTTATGTGTGGACTGGTCTTACTATTATCCTTTTGTTTCGAAAAGTATTTCCAAAGTTAAACAAGTGTGTGTTATGTGAATTTATCACTGATAGTATTCCAGACTGACCCGGTGTATTTTGTTTTAAATCAAATGTGCTCGGGTCAGACCGAGTGTGTTCCAGGTTAGGTTCCGCTGGGAGCTTCAGGAGCTAGAAGCAGGTGGCTTCACCGCTAGTTATTTACAGATATTTTTCCGCTGTGATTGATGTATGTTGACTCTGATGATTGGTATGTTTTATACAGTTCTTTTGTATAAAGGATTTGTTATATTATATTTTATTCATTCCGCTGTGAGATTCTGATGTGGTGTTCTTCTTCTTTCTTCTATTCTAATATTTCTTTCTTTCTTATCTCACCCTCTAAATTCTTTCTAAACTATCTAGTGTTTTCGGTGCTTGGAGGATCGATATGGGATACGGTAAAGGTATTTATATCGATTTTCGGGGCCGAAAATCGCTGGGTCGTTACAGTGGTATCAGAGCTATTGGTTTAGTAATAACCTTGGCTCTATGGTGTAACTCGATAGAGATGGGCTTAGTAATACCCTAGATCGAGGTTGAGTGTATATATATATGAGAGCGTACTTGTAAATTTTATTTACAAATGTTTTGTTTTGTGTTTGTTGATCGGTTCAAGTGTTGAAAAGCATAGAACTGGCAATGGATACAATATTGTTTTGAAAAGAGGGTAAATGAAATAATTTTACCCAAATTATATTTTGTATAGAAATAATTTGTTAAATTATCGAGATATTGGTTGGTGTGTTTGATTGATGTGAATAAAATTCAAATTTGATTGAAATTTGAATTGATACTTAACTTGGTCAAATTTAATTAATTAAATTTGGAATTTGAATTAATCAAATAGGAATATATCGGGTATTAACCGATTGATGTTCAAATATGTGAATCCAACATAAATTATTAATATGGAATGTAAATTCAATTTATTTGGTTGATTTGATTGTGTATTGCCTGATGATAGTTTGTTTGAATAGGAATAATCAAAAATTTAAAATAAATTGGGTTTGGAAATTAATGGGTTCATAACGTCCTTTCCGGCCTTAGCAATTTCGGGGACGAAATTATTTTAAGGGGGAAAGAATGTAACGTCCCGGATTTTTCGATCATTGGAATTGAATATTTAAATTTATTTTTAAATATTATATTAGAAATATTAATAGATTTTAATATTAATGAAGTATTATTTAAACCTAGAATTTTTAATGTTGATTTTTAATCTCTATACTGGATGAAAATTTAAGTTATTGTCTTATTTAATATAATTTTATTTATTTATTATCATTAAATTTGGCTGTTTGAATTTAATATATATTCTTACATATCCATCAGCGTTTTCTTTTGATTCGACAATACGAATGGAACATGAATAAACCATATACTTGTACAACGCAAACAAATAGATATTACATGAACTTAATAAAAATAAAACAATAAAACTAAAATATATTCAACATAAAACAAGAAGTGTTAATACACAGAAGACAAAACATATATATATATATATATATATATATATATTTGTCTGAATACAAATAGCTAGTGTACGCAGCTAGGAAAATACAGCTAACTATAAATATAGATGAACAGCTAAAACATAGACATGCACACCTAGAAGATATGTATATATTTGAACATCAAATCCACACACCATTCGAACAGCTAAAGAAAACTAATGTATATATTTTTACATCAAATCTGCAAGGATGTACAAAGGAGACAATATATATAAACAATAGATCTTATGTACAAACCTTTGCTGCCATAACCTATACCTATCATAGTTTTCAAATCTACTTACATAAACAACTCACTGAAACAGCAAAAACGAAATCTTACGCCCTCCCTGATCATCAGCTGCAAGAAAACAGTAAACTATCAGTATAAAAGAAATTAAAATGAACAGCTATAGAGATAGTAGGAGCAGCTAACAAGACAATACATAGCTGTAGAAATAAATATACTCACACATCAAATCCCAAAAGCTAAATGTACATCTAAATATTTTAACAACTAAGTGAACAGTAAAACAAAGAAGAACATAAGAATTCATTTTTTTTATGTCATGCACGTATTTCACATAAAAATGTGCCCATCAGCAAAAGGAAGAACAACTTCACCATACAATGGAAGCAAGCAATAAGGATTGCAATAACATTTTGATGACCAGCAAAATATAATAGGAAATACAAGGAAAAAAAATGAATGAATAACAAAGCTTTTAGTTTCCTTCTACAACAATATTTACATGAGTCTAAACGTCAACATAATGTCAATATCTTAAAATATATTAAAACTGAAATGTACAATGCAAGAATAAAATAAAACAGAGAATTAGATTTTTGGACAAAAACAGGACAGCTAAAGATATATTGCATCTGTACCATAAAATTTCAGACAGTCGAACAGGATACACACAGTCCCAAATCTTCAAATGAAAGGGACAATTCAATAGCTTAATAAATCCCTAATCTATAGGAAAACAGTTCGATCAATTTATATATGTTTTAGTACAGAGAAATCAACGCAAGATTTCAGACAAGGACTGTGCCATACATTTAAAAATCGAAATGCAGATTTTCAAATCTTCAAATGAAACAATTCAGCAAAATCTCTGAAAAACCAAATGGCCTAAGAGTTGTAGCTTAACCTACCTAGGATAAGATGCTGATAGACAATGTGAAAACGACTATACAAGTTTCTTTATAACTTTATCTAATCTACCCAGGGTCAGTACATGAAATCCATCGCAAATCTTGACACTACTCTGCTAAGCATACACATCAAGGTGCCAACAGTTGATCATAACAGCTGTAATGAAAAGAAACATCACTTAAGAAACTAGGCCTAGCTGAGATCTAAACCTATGATTTTACCATTCGATTTTTGACATCAATTCTATCCATCTACGGGCATATATACACACGCATTTGTGTTGTAAAGTCCCAAATGAAACAGATCAGGGAGGAAGAAAAATCCGAACCACTAAAAAAAAAAATGAAAACAGAAATAATACTTGCAATTCAAAATCAATCGAAATACTTATCTGAATTTAGCGGTCCATGCGCTCCTTTCTGAACTCTGTTTGATGGGTTGACGATGGACTAGGTATGAGAGGCAGCGAACTTTGGTTGGCCTGGACGCGGGCTTTGTTTTGCTGAAACGCTTTTTGATGGAGGATCCAAGGGGGTGGGCTAATCGAAGTTGAGTGGTGGCGTAGAAGGGGGTGGCGTCGCAGCTATTGGCGATGCTGCTAGGGTTTGTAGAAGGGGGAATCGAGGGTTAAGATGGCGGAGCGACAGAAGCGGGAAGGAGAGGGGATGACCAGAACATGATTGCGCAGGGGAAAGATGCGTTCGATCTTCACCGAAGGAACCAGGAATTGAGGAGGATCTGCTTTAGATGTGGAGGGTTTTCTTTGAGGCGGCGGTTGAATGAGAAAGGGATGGGATCCGAGTTTTTATCAGGTAAGAGGGATGCGGGTTGACCAATTCAAAATGGGCTGGACGAATAAGGGGTAAGGCCCATTCATTTTATAAAGTTAAAACCTTAATTAAATTTATATTTATAATTTAGTTTGTTTTAAAACCGTATATATATACAACCTTTAAACGAGCATAACTTCCTCGTACGTTAATGAAATCTGACGAAACTGGATCCGTTGGGATCGCAGGGACAAGACCTATCCGATGGCACTGACTAGGAGTCAATCCGACGCTGTTGAATTTTCAGCTAATTCTGAATGGTCGATTCAAATTAAATGCAACAAACGCGACAACCATCGACCAGAACAAACTCTGGTGAGTTAATTCTCACACCTTCTGGAATCCTGTGATGTGGTACATTCACAGTAAAATATACTTTACAGTTTATGGTTTAAATTGGCTGATTGGATGCGATGGATGCAAATTGATTGTTGTTGTTTGATGGTTGCAGTTAATTATATACCGTCATTTATTTAGTTCGTATATTGTTGTTCAACTGACATCTGTGATGCAGAGAAGGACAGGTTGGAGGATCCGACCGGATTCCTCAAATAAACTGTATATCTGTTTGTTGTGCTTATATATGAGTTGTTCAACCTGACTGACACAAAAAATTGGTTGTATGGTTGAGTAAATATTCACCCGGGATGTGTTAAAATCAACTGACCGTGTTGATTTGGTAATTGTCAGGGAATATCAAAAAGGGTGTTGTTTTTAACGTCAGTGGACTGTTCGGGAAATTGACGCTGTTTTAAAATTTGAAATTTATCTGATAACCGGATTTAAGTTTAAATTAAAGTATATCAGGGGTCAAATGGAAATTTGTAAATATTCATATTTATCGAACTTTTGAAAGGGATTATTTAAATGATTTATATCAGCTTTAAAAAAAAACAGAGAAACCCAAGGATTTATCCTACGGGTTGGGAAATTGAAGTAAGTCTTTTTTAAACAATTAAATGGTATTTTCAAATTAATTTAGTTATATCAAAGGGGAAATGACAAGAGGAATTCGGTTAATGGTTAGCCTAGTGGTACAGTCAACAAAAGTCAACTGTAATCAGAAGTGGTAATCGAATCAATTTGACTTAAATTTTCTGGATATTCGAATAGTGTGGAATATTAGTAAATCTTCGATTTACTATAAATTGAAGTAATCATTGAATTATTTAGTGTTAACATTGTTAATTATTATTATTAAGTTTTGAAAGTGTCACATCAACTATTTTGATAGTTAATGTTTTAAAGTTGATGATTTATTTAATAAGAACCTAAGGTAATGATTTGGCAATAGGTTTGAGTAAGGTCAAAGGAGGGTGTTCTAAATAAATTATAATCCCAAATGTTCAAAAGAAAGTGATAAGAGGATTTTGGATTTAAATCAAAAATGTAAGTTTATTATTGGGATGCCCAGATAGTTTGGGCAGGATAATCAACAAAGAATTTCTATATAGAACCCAGAAATTACAAGCGTAGTAATGGTTTTAAACTGAGTTATGTTTAGTGAATAATTTACTTAATTAAAAGGATTAAGTAAAGGTATTTTTGATCGAAGATTTCAAATGTGAAGAATGGGTTATTAAACCAGATTTGAACCAAGATAGTAAAAAGAGCTTATGTCGTGGTTAAGTTACGAACTGATATTATTCTGAGGTAAGAATGGGTCGATCAAGGTCTGAGAGGTAACTAAAATACCCCAACTTGGTTGGCCTCACTATTATCAAGGAACGGTATTAGTTTGGTGTGAGTGAATGAAATGAATTGGTTTTATCTTATACCAGAAATATCGAACTCTAATGCAAGGATTTGGGAAATTAAGTAATGTTGCAATATTGATTTAAAAGGGAATAAGAATAAGCGATTTCAAATTGTATTGAACATTTGTCATTCAATTGGAGTTGATCGAACATCGTTAGAGTTAGTCAAACATGGTTATTCAGGAAAGAGTTTCCATTTCGTACGACTGCTAGCGAAATTCGCAGGGGCTGCAGATAGCCTACGGCGGTCGGATGTTTCCTGAGGAATTAAGGTGTAACCATTGTGATCGCTGCGATCTAGAGTCGAGCGGATGGAGTTAAGTCGATTACTTGTTATTCGATAGAAGTAATCAAGTTAAGTTAGTCCAGTCGAGTTAAATAAGTCGAGTTAGTCCAGTTAGAGTTAATCAATCAAAGTAAATCAGTCAGAGTGAAATGAATTGATTTGAAATTCTAAATATACGTGAATTGATTTGAAAAGGCCGAGTTAATTCTCATTTCAAATAATTGATCGACGAGTGAAAGTCGAAGATATGAAGACGGTGCAAGACCGATGATCTTCACGTCGAATGGAGGGGTGCTACTGATGCTCATGATAGGAGTAGCTACCTTGACAGGGTTGAAGTAGTAGCCACCCGGACGTACTTGTTGATTGTACGGATATGCGAGGTATTGAGTGCCTCCGGTTTCGTTCAGACCTAGAACGAACGTGTAAATGGACTGTGTGTCTGACATTGGATTTTGTTCTGTGCTGATTGATCTCTATTAAATATATATCTGTTTGGCGGCGGAGAATTTATTCTCTTGCTTAACGCCCTTCTTTGAGACGTACGAGCTTAGAGGTTATATATCGATGGAAACCAGTCGCATTGAGTGAATTGCCTGTGTGGCATGCCTAAGTGGCAGATGATCAAGGCTTCTGTTGATAAGCAAAGTCTTGTGGTTGATGATCAAAGCACGGCCTGTGTGGCGTAGCTTTGTGTATAGCGTTGTTTCTCGATCCTCACACCCCGCTATAGAACAGAAACGGGAGAGGACTTCAGGGAGGACATGCGTTTCTTTCTAGCTAGAGGTGGTGTCGGTGCTTAAACTGGCTGACATTTATATTATTTTCACCTGTGTGGTTGTAGCTATTGCGAGGCGCCTCAGATATATCGGTCGACCCGGGACCGATGGAGTCATTGGGCTCATTTGTGCCCCAAAGGGCGGGGGAACACAATGTTCAGGCATTTTAATCCACATCGGTGGACCGACCCTGACGATCCAAGGCTTGACTGAGTACTTTCCTAAGACATTGTAGGCTAGATTGTCTCGAAGCGGTAAGGACGATCCCTGGCCTCGGTTCATGACGGAAATCCAATTTCCAAATACGACATCGTGCAGTTTTGATTGTATACCTATATATGGCGACATAGTAGTATGGGGCATTAATGCCGTCTATGATTGATACTTATGATTTGAATTTGTTTTTGAAACTTATAAACACTAGTAATAATATCAAATGCTTTTGTTTTATTCGTATCAAGCATATTTTGGCCATTATAAGGTAAAACTCTATCCTCCGGTTTGTGCTGCGTTGTGTGATGGGAACTGAGTCTTATAATGGCTAAAAAGCATTGCGATGTTTAAAAGATTTATTTGTTTTAAAGCACTGGCAATCCAATGGAGTAAACCCGTTCCGCGAAAGTGGTGTGGTCCTGTGATTAGCCATATTTGAAAATGTGTTAAGTAGATTTCTCATACCAGTCCCATGACTGACTTGTACTTTGTTTCACTTGCAAACTCGGCTGCCCCTTTTTCTACACGGGCAGCCTTGTATTCAGGTTTTAGCAGGCTCTTTCTGGAAAGCTGGAGCTGAAGACGGATTCTATCATTTATCTCTTTTATGCTGTTCAGCTCCTGTTGTACATATTATGTTTTCTTTTCCGCAGTAGACATTTATGTATAGCCGAACTGTATTTTGTACTAAGTATCATCCTATATACTGTGTAACTCTGATGATTATATTTATCCAGTGTATTCTATTGTACATTATCTGGTGTATTTATTTATATATGTTCTATTATTATCTATTTATGTGTTATATTCCAAAGATTACCCTTGCACCGTCACATCGGGTTTGGGGTCATCACAAACGTGGTATCAAAGCTTTGGTTAAGCTTAGTTCTGGAATATAACATATTAACGAACTCGTCAGAAATAGAACCAGTAGTGTTCTAGGACGAGTAACTCATTACAGATAGGATCAGTAATATCCCAGTATGAGTATAACAGAATGAAATACACCTCGCTAGATGCATTTACATTCAAGTATATGTTTCTATGCTTTATAATCTCTTTTCTGTTGACCTGACACTTTGTCTACTATTTGCAGAAGTATTAGAAAATGAGTGCCAGAAGCAGAAGAAGTAATACTGACCCAGATGTAGAAGCTCTATTTATGAAATATAGAAATCTGGATGGAGTACCGTTCTCAGGTAATGATTCTATTATCACAAGCATGGGTGCGCTCTGCTGAGAAAATCTTTGAAGGTTCAAACTTTCGGGATGACCAGAATAGATTTATAGCATCTTGGGCACTCAAACACGAAGCTTTGTTCTTGTGGGATTCAATTGTTAAAGATAATCCCGAAGGTGATATCACCTGGGATAGATTCAAAGAGCTTTTCAGTGCAAAATTTATTCCTCTAGAAGCAACTGAGAGGTTATATGATGAAATCTACTGTTTGATACAAGGAGATATGGACATCCCAGAATATCATAAGAGATTCAATGAACTTTCTCATTTTGCCCCTCATCTAATTCAAAACCCAAAGATGAAGAATCTAAGGTTTATAAACGGTCTTCAAAGAAAATATCAGGATAAAGTAATGTGGCATATGAATCTTCCTTTTTCTGAAATGATATACATGGCCTACCAGTACGAGGATCTCGATAGGAAAGGTATGTTGCAAAACGAAGACGAAGTTCGTTCTAGCAGCAAAAGAAAATTCGAAACTGATAGCCCAGAAACTAGTGCACAGCCTAAGGCCAGTATGAAGTCTGAGTTCAGAAAGAAGCCTAGAGTCGATCAGAAAAAGGTTAAAGCAGTCGTATGTTTAAAGTGCAATAAGCAAGGACATTTGATGAGGAACTATGAACCCTTGAAGAAATAAAGAAATGTCGGATTTAGACCCAATAAGGAGCAAAAGAAATCTTGTAACACCCCGTAATTCTGTAACACTATGATTCACGAATCAAGGCAGAATTAAAAGTTAAAATCAAAATCAAGGGAAACGGGCTGTGCCATTGCGTTCGTCTCGGAATTCTACATGAAAATTAGTCCGAGTTTGCGTAAATCGGAGTCCGTATGAGGAAGATATGGCCTCCAGAAGTTTCAGCAAAGTTCAAATTTCAAAACAGACTCAGAAGCGACCCAGGTTGACTGGGGAGTCGACTGGGTAGTCGACCCCCCCCCGCTTTTTCCAGCTTTCTGAACCTGATTCGTTTCTCTGTATCCGGACGCCCTTCTAACCAGATTCGTTGACTTCTACACTATATAAACAGCCCTCGTCTTCTTCTCTATTTACAATTCTTTTCTATCCTTATGCTACCTCTGAGAAATAAATAAATAAGTGAGTAAAATAATATATACAAAATAAATCAAGACGAGGAAATGCTGCTAAAATATTTTCAAGAAGAGGTTCAAGTCAAGCTAGGATTCAAGAGGAGGTTCAAACGACTTCAACGACTGTTTTTCTACGAATCATAGCAACGCCATCTTTTTGTTCTAATCTAATCTCTGTAAGTCGGTTACTTTTTATATTTGAACGTTTCTCTCTCTGTTCGTGACATGAATTAAAGGAATAAAAGAATATGCCAAATCTTTCTATTCGAATCTGTGCCTTCATCTTTGGACCTAATTAAGAACTATTATGATTTTATGACTAATTAAGCCTTGCCTATGACTGTGAACAGTGCCTATGACTATGAACATTGCCTATGACTATAAACATTGCCTATGACTATGAACATTGCCTATGACTATGAACATTGCCTATGACTATGAACATTGCCTATGATTGTGACTGTGACTGTGAGAATTATCTCCTAGACTATGAACACAAGCCTATGCCCTTGACTAGGAAAATAAACTATTGCCTATGACATAACAAGGACAACTGTGATTAAGCACCTATGATTCATGACTAGGAAGGTGTTGCTTAAGTTTTGTGACTGTGAAATTGGGTCTAAACCTGATTTTCTATTATGTCTATTCTTGGTTTTCTTTGGTTTTAGACCTTGGGAATTTACCTATTAAGTTAGGTCTACCCATGTTCTTGAACCTACGTCTCTATTCTGTCTATTCTTGGTTTTAGACCTTGGGAATTTACCTATTAAGTTAGGTCTACCCATGTTCTTGAACCTACGTCGTTATTCAAAACCATTTTATGCCAGTTGTTATGTCTATCCTTTTCATAGCAATCTTTGGTTCATTCCCTATTTGCTACGAATGTAGATTTATCTATAATCTAGATTGAATCACGATTATACGAACGGTGGAAATGAGATTTGGGCAAAATATGCAATTTACTAAAAACGTAATTTTTAACTTGGAAATTGGCATAAATTGGGAACATGTATTATGGCATGTTCGTAGAAATGCAAATTGGATAAATTTGACATGAATTATAGGATGTGTAATTTGAATCTATTATTGACTTGTAAATCTAGCATTTACATGAATTGTAAACTAGAATAATAAGTCTAGTTTGACATGAACCGTAATTAGAATGTTAAATCAGAATTGGATTAGCTAATTTGGCATAATATGTATATTGGCATAAACTTGAAATTGGTCGTAAGTGGGAATAATTGTCATGTCTAGCAAAATCATGGTTAGTGACACTTAATTTGGTATAGTTTACATACCAAAAAGCATAAATATGATATAGAGGGGAAAATGGGCCATAAATGTTGACAATTTACATTAAAAGAGTAATTAGGAAATAAGTAAATTAGGAATAATTTACTTATAGAATTTGTCCTAAATGAGAAAATACAAATTTAGACAAATTAAAAGTTTATTAACGACATCTCTTTTAATAACACACCAGAAAGTTCTAGGGTGACAGAGAGGATAGTGTCTAGGCTTGGGTTTGGAAAATACAAGTTTCCTGCTCTCCCTGGCTATCCCTAACTGGTCCGACGAACGGGATGGTTACTTTCAAAACCTGATTTGAAAATTGATCAAAACCCTTTGAACTCAGAAAACACGAATATGCCTAACACGAGGTTAGACTGAGTTGCGATGTAAACCTGCCCGGAACCAACCGGCACATCCAGTAATCACAACGATATCTGTCTAATGTGAGTGGTAGCGGCTTTAATCTATTTTGTTAAAGCTAGAACAAGAATGCTAGGGTTAAGTTAACTAAGACACTTAACCAATTCAACATGATAACAAGACTGGTAGGTGGGGTTAGGTTCATACAATTAAGCTAGAATGGGAGGGTTAAGTCCATAGGAACACTTAACCAACTTAGCATAGTTAAGCTAGAACGGAGGGCTAAGTCCATGGGGACACTTAACCAAACTCATGGAAACAAGACGAGATTTGTAGAGGTTAAGTAACTAAGAAAACACTTAGCCAAATTAACATGTTAACTAGTCTAGAAGGTGGGGTTAAATAAAGTTAATACATTTAGCCAAATTAACATGTTAACTAGACTAGAGGTTGGGGTTAAGTAAGATTTAATACACTTAGCCAATTCGATATGTTAGCTGGACAAGACCGTAGGGTTAAGTAAACTTGAACACTTAACCGTCAGATTGTGATAAAGGAATAGGGCTAAGTCTAAAACATGATGGGATAAAATTTAACCATTAATAACATGTTAGTTAAAACAGACGGGCAAGGTTAAGTTAAAGGAACACTTAACCAATACAGGGTGAATGGGTAGGGTTAAGTAATAAATACTTAACCAATATAACTTGGTTTGTGGTATGGTTAAGTCAACATGAATTACTGATAACACTTAACCAGTTTAACAGGATGAATGAAGAGGGTTAAGTTGGCTTGAATTGACTAATGACACTTAACCAATCCAAATTGACGTGAAAGAGAACTAAGTAGTAAACCTTAGTTAAGAAAACAACAATTCTGGAGACTAAGTGGTAAATCTTAGTTAGTAAAACTAAGAATTCTTAGTATAACACGGGAAGGAGCGAATGTCCGTCTGAGTAAAAAGGAGGCTCCAACGAATTGGGTTACGAAGCCCGAGGCTACGAGTGGACGTGAGGGTACTCTTGGTATCCCTCTGTGAGGCTGTAGATGATCCTCCTGGGCTCACAGAGGTTAAGGTCTGCGTAGAAGAACCAGGGGTATGCCTTGGTTGCAATATATGGCAACCTAAAGACTAGGATGGACCGGCGTGATTCGGCGAGAAAACGGTAGCCCTGTGATAGCAACTCGTCGTCTACCATCCATCTTGAGTCAATCGAGATATGTGAAGCGGAAAGGCGGAGAACTCCAAAAGACCATATACTTGCTATCTAGTTATGGGTGAGGATGGCCATAGGATAGAGGGGCACCGGGGGCCTGCTTATAGTTCTCATTCTTTAAGGTGTGCCTTTCATTAGATGAGGGAGGGGTCAAGTGGGACCATAGCCACTGGAATAAAAACAAACCTTAGCATCTGCATCGGCAGATATCTGAAAGCTCCCGACCGAGTTCTGTATTCCTTGATTTGCCCTGCCACAGGACTCGGGTCGCACATTACAGGACATGTGCATCTAGACAAGCGATAACGATTCGCGATACATGCGTGGGGAAGTATAGGAACATATACCACTCTAGGTAGTGTGTCCTAGACTTGGGGGCATCGTTCGACAGGTAGCATAATCCTTAGTTGGACTAGGTGGCATAAACCCTGAACTCGAGAAGCGTTCAGCAGATAGCGTAAACTCTAGTTGTATCTGGAAAGCACTTGATAGAAAACCCAATATTAGATCTAGGTAATAAGTAATAAATGTATGCCTAAAGGCAATGGAAACTACAGGGATTGGGATCACGTTATCGTTACTAGTTGGAACACTAGTTAGGTGGTGCAGAGATATAGAAATCAGTATAACAAGTTAATAACGAAGCGGCGAAAGTATTAGAACGTATCCAGTTTATCTTAGCTTAGCATATCTTGTGATTATCTTGTGTCTAATCTTGCTGACCCTATCATCATGGTATTATCTTGTATTCAGTTAATTCATGGCGTTTTGTTTTTCCATGTTCATATGCTAGAAGTTACTGAACTTACTCAGGCTTTATGTCTGACTCTGTTTTTCTTTCGTCTTCTTTTCTTCCGTCCCCCCCCCCCCCCCCAAGGTAGTAAAGGAGGGAATAATATAGCTTAGGTTAAGTTGGACTGTCACTCTTTCCCAGCTTGAAGATTTGTCGAAGTTTTGCTTGGATTCTCTTTTCAGATGCTATGGCTGGCTCTTGCTAAAAATTGGGGAATATAAATGTTGTTTTATGCTTCTTTTTTTTGTAAGACAGATGATACTCTGATATTGTAAGAAATCATTGTACAAACTATTTTATCAATAAAGCAAATTTTTACTTTCCGCTGTTTAATTCCTGTCTGTCTTGTAATTTATCTGCATCTTTTACCCAAAATGCTCCACAGAACTTAGTGCATTCCCTTTGTGAGTGACACTAACGGACGTGGGGTGTTACACGTGGTATCAGAGCTGAAGGTTACCGGATCAGATAAAAGATTTGAAAAATTATTTTCAAAATGGTTTTTAAAGAAGCATTTTCAAGAGAAAAGATTTGTTTTAAAGGCATATTCCCCAAAGCCATACGCACTATCTTCTCTTCCTCTGTTTAAATTCTTGTCTCCTTCTTTCTTGAGTCTCTGGGGCCCCTGGCTTTCTGGGTGGTAACCTTATCGATGGGCAAAGTAGTGCCCGTCTTCCATCCATAGCCGTAGTTGTTTCACCTACGGGCAGTTTTCTTTCGAAGCTTATAGGGTTTTCCGGACGATGGAGGCAGTTTTCAAGAGATTTGTCAACATGGTTACACACGGAAGAGGATGAGGAGTTTGGCTAAGGAGCATAACCCTAGGATGAGGAATTCATGGATGTAGATTTAGCTCACGAAGGAGGAAGAAATTATAAAACCTAAGACAAGAGGAAGTATCTTTACTAGGGTATGATAGGGCATAGAATTAAGGACAAGGGCAAGAACGAGGAACAAGATTTTCAGAAGGGCAAGTACATACTTTCACCACCAAGCACACCTTGGAGAAAGAAAGTAAAGTTCTGTTGGAAGAGTTTAGTTTTCTGTCTGTACTCTTTCGGTTTTAGTGCTTCGCAATTGTTCATACCCACTTCCATAGCCGAGTCTCTGCACCATAGCACTTGTATAGTAAAAGGATCCCGCTAGAGTCTCAAATCCAATTGGTGGTCCGACCAGTTTATTTTTGGTTAGTAGGGATTTGAGAATAGCTATCGAGTTTACTTATATCATCTCACGTAGATCGTCTAAATTCGGAGGAGATATTCCTTGGGTGCTTGTCTGATATTGGCTTAGGCCTTTGGGGCTTGTACTTGAGGAATGCCGAGTTCGACTAGGATGGGCTGCGTGAGAGATGAGTAGTTGTGACAGGCACTCTAAAGAGCACGTAGTTACCTTTCAACCCTTATAGTTATGGCATGGTGGATGAGAGGGAGACCTCTAATCATCTTAGTACATGTACTTGGCATCGTGATTGACATCTGTTTATTTTGGAAATGGAGATCAGGAACTTCACAATCGTGAAGTTAAATTAGTTAAGATACAGTAGAGTAAAGCTCAAGAAGGCTAGACACTAGCATCATACCCTTTTTCCTTAAGGGTGCATCCTTGATTTCTTTGTTTAGGAGCTTTACGCATAATTGTTTCTCTCTTTCCAAAGTATATCCTCTAGGTCGTATCTTCGATCCTTTAGGTAGAAGCCAATGGATGTAAACATGTGTTTGAAACATGTTATGGTTGGTGGTTGCAAGTGGTTGCTAATGGTTGCTCGAGGATGCATATGCATACGTATTAGGCACTAGATCAGTTCGGACGCTTTCATATTGCATTTACAGATATGTATTTGTTTGCAAATTGAACTTGATATGTTATCATATGGATGTTGCATATGGATGAATGGCTATGCACATATGTATTATTTACATAACTAGGGATGCTTGCATACATGATTGGACGCATGGCACTGACATGATTTGCATTAAGGAGGTCAACTGAATCAGTAGACCGCCTGATCTTGCATTAGATAAAGACATGTACACACACTATGCATATGAACATGAAAGCATTAGAAATCTTTTAAGGACAATGGATGCCTGTGATTGGATGGTTGAGTAGATGGGTGATTGTATGGTAGGACATATTCTTCTTAACTTGAAGATTTCGGGGACGAAATCCTTTTAAGTGGGGGAGAATGTAACACCCCGTAATTCTGTAACACTAAGATTCACGAATCAAGGCAGAATAAAAAGTTAAAATCAAAATCAAGGGAAACGGGATGCGTCATTGCGTTCGTCTCGGAATTCTGCATGAAAATGAGTCCGAGTTTGCGTAAATTGGAGTCCGTATGAGAAAGATATGGCCTCCGGAAGTTTCAGCAAAATTCATATTTCAAAACAGACTCAGAAGCGACCCAGGTCGACTGGGGAGTCGACTGGGTAGTCGACCCCCCCCTCAGGTCGACTGGGGAGTCGACTGGGTAGTCGACCCCCCCCCCCAGGTCGATTGGGGAGTCGACTGGGTAGTCGACCCCGCCCCGCTTTTTCCAGCTTTCTGTACCTGATTCGTTTCTCTTTATCCGGACGCCCTTCTAACCAGCTTCGTTGACTTCTACACTATATAAACAGCCCTGGTCTTCTTCTCTGTTCACAATTCTTTTCTATCCTTATGCTGCCTCTGAGAAATAAATAAATAAGTGAGTAAAATAATATATATAAAATAAATCAAGACGAGGAAATGCTGCTAAAAGATTTTCAAGAAGATGTTCAAGTCAAACTAGGATTCAAGAGGAGGTTCAAACGACTTCAATGACTGTTTTTCTACGAATCATAGCAACGCCATCTTTCTGATCTAATCTAATCTCTGTAAGTCAGTTACTTTTTAGATTTGAACGTTTCTCTCTCTGTTCGTGACATGAATTAAAGGAATAAAAGAATATGCCAAATCTTTCTATTCGAATATGTGCCTACATCTTTGGACCTAATTAAGAACTATTATGATTTTATGACTAATTAGGCCTTGCCTATGACTGTGAACAGTGCCTATGACTATGAACATTGCCTATGACTATAAACATTGCCTATGACTATGAACATTGCCTATGACTATGAACATTACCTATGACTGTGACTGTGATTATGAGAATTATTTCCTAGACTATGAACACAAGCCTATGCCCTTGACTAGGAAAATAAACTATTGCCTATGACATAACAAGGACAGCTGTGATCAAGCACCTATGATTCATGACTAGGAAAGTGTTGCTTAAGTTTTGTGACTGTGAAATTAGGTCTAAACCTGATTTTCTATTCTGTCTATTCTTGGTTTTCTTTGGTTTTTGTAATGACCCGCATTCTACGCATTGGGGGATCGTAGAATTTTTATTTCTTTCCCGTATGAAGTCGTATGGTCATGTAACTTTGGGAAACATCCATTAGAGTCATTTCCCATGTTCATGATTTTTGTCGATTTTTAAATGACCATTTTGCCCCTTGTTGGTACTGTTTTGGCCATAACTTTTAATTGGAAAGGAATTTTGACCTGAAACCATTTCCATTGGATTCGTTTGATGGTTTACCTTTCCGTAGAGTAGTCACAATAGCCAAACTGACTTACCGTTTGGGAGGTATGGCTGAAATAAGGTTTGGAGGGTGAAAAACTGCTTAATCGGGCCAAATCGGGTGATTAGTGAGTAGGCCCATAAACCATTTCGGGATTAGGGTTATGGGAAGGCTGAAATGAGATGGAGAATCATTCCATTTCAGTTTTCTAGCCTCCACTTATCACCAAGGAACCCTAAAAATGGCCTCTAACCTCTAAATCACCTCCAAATCACCTTTTGGTCAAGGATTTGGCTTAGCAACCTCTAATCAAGGAAGATCTACCCCAAAGCAACATTGGAGCTGCTGTTTAGCATTGAGATTCACACCAAATCAGAGATTTATTTTAGATCTTAGTTTATTTGTGGCTAAGGTGAGTGATTTGCATAGTTTTACACTAATTATGGCTAGTTAAGGGTAATTAGTGTTAATTAGCGAATTTAAGCATGATAAAATTCTGGAAAAATGTTCATAAATTCCTAAATGATATTTTAGACCTCTGATATGAATTTGGGTTAATATGGTTAAGTTTTGCTAACCCTATCATTAGTTTCACCTAAACATGCTTAAGGGGAAATATGGGATTTTGGGTATGTTTGATCCATTTTTACCTATCATATTGATGTTTTGATGTTTGTGGTTGATTATGCATGTTGATATGACTGTATGAAATGCTTCGTGATTGGTTTCAATAGTAAGAATGGTCGAAAACGTCGTCGAATGGCGTAAACACTTGTTGGAACAGTTTCAGAAAACAGTGCAGGGTTGGGATCGGATCGGATAGGGGGCTCGGATCGGATATGTTGAACTGGGCAAGGGATTCGATCGGATCGGAACTTGGCACTTGGGAAAATTGGCAAAAAGGAAGGCCACGCTAACTGAACTGGGATCGGATCGGATTAAGGAGGACAGATCGGAGCGGAAGCACAAACTGGAGGGGGATAGCACCCGACCTGACCCGAGGAGAAACACCCGACCCGACCCGTACCATAAGAAGACCCGACCCGACCCAATGGAGGACACCCGACCCGAACCGATAACTTGAAGAGAATCCGACCCGACCCAGTATTGACCAATAACCCGAGATGCAAAGGTAGTCCAATATGGGAAGTTAGAGCTCAGGATCCAGTTGGGAACCGATGAGTTCACTTCATGGTTGGACTTTGCTGCGGGACGTGTGCTAAGGAGTTGTCGATGTTCATAACTTCAATTCACCACTAAAAATGAATGATGGCTACTTATCAGTGCAGTAGGGTCATTATGACCTGAGGGGCAAGGTGATGGTAGCAAGACTACGTTATCAGTGCAGTAGGGTCATTATGACCTGAGGGGCAAGGTGATGCGTAGTAAGACTATGAGCCAGCGTAGATGGGGTGAACAACTCCATGGGGCAAGTGGACATAGCGAGGAATTAGTGGCTACGTTATCAGTGTAGTGAAGCCATTTATGACTTCATGGGGCAGAGTGATCGTAGCAAGGTATGTTGGGTGATCGAAGTGGTGAATATCGTATGCTTTACGCACTGAGTGAGAGATGTGAGGATGGATGCTATGTTTGATTGTTTGCCATCACTATGACATGCACACCTCCCTCACCTCCGTATCTTTACACCGTTTGATATGGCACCTTAGAATGTTGTACAGTATGTAGTGCTAACTCTTTGGTTGCAGGTCCAGGTTCAGGTATGTTTTAGTCAACCTGTTATTATTCATTTTAGATGCTTATCGCTCATACCTGGCTTTATGTCTGACCCAGAGTTTTATGTCTCCTCTTATTACTCTGGGTGCTCACACGAGCAGACTAGAGACAGGTTAGCTGGTGATGCGCGAGTAGCTGATTCGGAGGCGGGCAGGAGGCTTCCACGTGTTATATATATATTCTCCCTGTGTCGTTGGTGGTCGCTACTTGGGCATTAGTAGTGTACCTCTTTTATCTTGTTTTTGCTTTGAGACAGTTTGAAAAATTGTAATAAGCTGTATTTTGGATTTCCGCTGCTATGATGTTTAGTTCTGGTTTTCAGCTTATGCACTGTCTCACCTGTTTTATGTCAAGTATGTTATTATTATATTTTATTTTATGCGCTGTGAGACATTCTACAAGTTCTTTGTATGTTCATTTCCTTCTTCCTTTTCCTTCTGACGACCCGTTCCGTGCTAACTGGACATGTGTACAGCGCACTTTTGGAGTAAATGTCGGTTGGTGCGGGGTGGGCCGTCACACTTGGTATCAGAGCTCTAGGTTGCGTAGTTAACCTAGGGAAAGACACTAGGGAGAGATAGTACGTATATGAGAGCGCGTATTTGTGATTACTTTGGTTTTCAAAAGCTATATATATACTATTGGTAGTATAAGAATGAAGTCGCACTGCACTAGCACCACTATGGGGTCGTTAATCGTTTCCCTCTTTCAGATTGACGATGAGCCGAGACATGAGGGGTGCTGGTAGAAGGACCAACCAGGGGAATGCCGCTGACATGAGGGCGATGTTTACTAACCTCATGAGAGACATGGTTAGAGAAGTGCAAGGGGCAGTTCCCAATCCCGGAGTTGGTGTTGGCCCGGTAGTGCAGGCGCCTAGGGTCGATTTCGCCAAGTTGTACAAAGATTATACTAATCTTGGTGGAAAGCCGTTCCACGGAACGGAGTCGGCCATGGATGTTCAGGACTGGATGGATAGCTGTGACCGTATCTTCGATGACTTGGGTCTTGAGGATGCAATGAAGAGAAGGCTAGCGTCTCGTCAGCTGCAAGGGCGAGCGATGAGTTGGTGGAATGCCATTAGAACAGTTACTCTAGAAGATCAGGTTACTTGGGATCAGTTCAAGGCTCGCTTTAGCGAGAAGTTTATTCCAGCTGCCCAGAAGTCAGTGTTGTTTAAGAGGTTCTTGGAACTCAAGCAGAACGGAAGGGCAGTTTCTGATTATATTGCTGAGTTCGACACTTTGTCGAAGTATGGACTGTCTCTTATCGACACTCCCGAGAAGAAGAATGAGAAGTTCATTACTGGTTTGGATGGATACTTGGGGGAGAGGCTTATCAACCACATCGATGAGACTTTTGAATCGATTGTGGGGAAAGCTTTGAGATCGGAGAGTCTTTACCCTAAGTCAAAGACTGAGGCTACATCTGCAGAAGGGCCGAAGCCGCAAGCAGGCGGTGGAGGCAAGAATAATTCTCAGAATAAGAGGAAGCAAGACCAATCTAAGGTTGGCCAGAAAAAGAGCAAGAAGGATGTTGAGTGCTTCAGCTGTGGTAAGAAGGGCCATTATGCTAAAGATTGTCGGGCCAAGCCAGCAGATAAAAAGTGCTTCAACTGTGGTCAAGTGGGACATTTCAAGGATAAGTGTCCGCAACCTCATAACGAGAAGCAGATCGTGAAAGCATATGCTATTGATGCTGTTCCTTCTTCGTCGAATGCCCCAACTGCGGCGGAGAAAGGAAAGAATGTTGTTATTCAAGGTATGCTTTCTATTTATGATGTACCAGTTCGAGTTTTGTTTGATACTGGGGCTTCCCGTTCCTTCATATCTAGTGACCTGGTAGATAGGTTGGGACTGGAACCCGAGATAGTCGATAGACCATTGGTTGTGACAAACCCGGTTGGTGGTTCGACTAGCCTTAGTATGATTTGCCGAAATGTGGTCTTATCGAGTCATGGATGTATGTTTGTATGTGATTGCTTTGTTTTGGGCTTTACTGGGTATGGTATTATATTGGGAGTCGATTGGCTCCAAAGATACGGGGTGGTGGTAGACTGTGAGGGCTTTTTGGTGACAGTGAGGGCGGATAATGGGCGGAGGGTAGTGTTTGGTAGTCTACCTAGTGATGGGGTTATGGCTAGTTTTGTAAATTCCCTCGACATCCCGCAGGATGAGTTGTCAGATTTGCCCGTGGTTGGCCAGTATCCGGACGCCTTCGAGGAGGTGACCGGGCTTCCACCACACTGAGAGATTGAGTTCCGTATTGATTTAGTGAAAGATGCCAGACCTATAGTGATGCCACTTCGTCGTATGGCACCAAGGGAGCAACGAGAGCTCGGGGTGCAAGTCAGCAATCTTTTGAAGAAGGGATTTATTAGAAGGAGTGTCTCCGAGTGGGGAGCACCAGTTGTGTTTGCCACTAAGGCAGATGGTTCCCTTCGTTTGTGTGTGGACTATCGCGAGTTGAATAAGGTAACGAGGAAGAATAAGTATCCTCTACCGCGGATTGATGATTTGTTTGATCAACTGGAAGGAGCTAGAGTGTTCTACCAGTTGGACCTCGCGACAGGATTTCATCAGCTACGAGTAGTGGATGAGAGTGTTCCGAAAACGGCATTTAGGACGCCGTCTGGATTTTATGAGTGGTTGGTCATGCCATTTGGGTTGACCAATGCACCAGCCTACTTTGTGGATCTTATGAATCGAGTATTCAGAGATCAGTTGAATAAGTTTGTTCTTGTGTTCGTGGATGATATCCTTGTTTACTCAAGGACAGAGGAGGAATACAAGGGACACTTGAGGACAGTGATGGAGGTGTTGAGGAAACACCAATTGAAAGCGAAATTCTCTAAGTGTCATTTTTGGAGAAGGGAAGTAAGATTCTCGGGTCATATTGTTTCAGAGAGTGGTATTGCCGTGGACCCTGCGAAGGTGGCTATGGTACAGGATTGGCCTACACCCAAGAATGCGACAGATGTAAGAAGTTTCTTGGGATTAGCTGGATATTATCGTAAGTTTATCCAGGACTTGTCCAAGATTGCAGCACCGTTGACTCAGTTGACTAAGAAGAATCAGTCCTTCGTCTGGGACGGAGTGTGTGAGAATGCATTCAATAGTCTAAAAGAGAAATTGACGCGTGCGCCAGTGTTAGTCATTCCTAAAGGGAATGAAGAGATGACGGTATACACAGATGCTTGTGGTACCGGACTGGGTGCTGTATTGATGCAAGGAGGTAGGGTTGTAGCTTATGCTAGTCGACAGCTAAAGCCGCATGAGAAGAAGTATCCTACCCATGATTTGGAATTGGCAGCGATTGTATTTGCGCTGAAGATGTGGAGACATTATCTCTTGGGAGAAAGATTTGAGTTGTTTACCGATCATAAATCGTTAAAGTATCTCTTCTCCCAGAAAGATCTGAATCTCCGTCAGCAGAGATGGTTAGAGTTCTTGGCTTCGTATGATTTTGATATCGCATATACACTTCGGAAAGGTAATGCGGTAGCCGATGCCTTGAGTAGGAGACATGCCAGTTTAGGGGCAATGTTTCTTGAATGGAAGCAACTGGAGTATATAGCGGGGTTTGATTTCAGACCAAGGTGCGAATTGGATCCAGTTATGCTAGCTAGTTTAGGGACCAGACCCACTTTGATAGAGTGGATTGGTTCCAGCCAGAGGGACGATCCTAATCTATTGGAAATCATCTCCAAGTTAGAGACGAACATCGACGGTGAGGAGATGAGTGCGTATGGGCTTGATTGAGATGGATGGCTTCGAAAGAATGGAAGACTAGTTGTGCCCAACGTAAATGGTTTGAGAGATGAAGTGCTTAGAGAATGTCATCACTCAAAACTGACTATACATCCCGGTGGTAATAAGATGTATCGAGACATGAAGCAAACCTACTACTGGGAAGGGATGAAAAGAGACGTTGTGAAGTTTATATCAAAGTGCATGAATTGCCAGCTAGTTAAAGCCGAGAAAAAGAAGCCTAGTGGTTTGTTGCAACCATTAGAGATTCCCGAATGGAAATGGAAGCAAGTCTCGATGGATTTCATCGATGGTTTACCAAGGACTAGATCGGGATATGATAGCATTTGGGTAATTGTGGATCGATTGACTAAGAGTGCAAGATTTATATCGGTCAAATCGACCAGAACGGCAGCCAAGTTGGCAGAATTGTATATGAAGTGGGTAGTGAGATTTCATGGAGTGCCCAAAAGCATTATGAGTGACCGAGACCCGTTGTTTACTAGTGGGTTTTGGAAGAGCTTACAAGAGGCTCTAGGGTCAGGATTACATCTCAGTACCGCATATCATCCTCAGACCGACGGTCAGACGGAGAGGGTGAATCGTATATTGGAAGATCTCTTGAAAGCTTGTGTATTGGATTTTGGTGGATCATGGGATGACCATTTGCATCTAGTAGAGTTTCCATATAATAATAGCCACCAATCCAGTATCGGTATGGCTCCATATGAAGCTTTGTACGGAAGACCATGCAACTCACCATCATGTTGGATAGAGACTGGCGAGAAGTTTGTGCTTGGACCAGATGTGGTGAGGGAAACTTCCGATAAGATTAAGATCATTCAACAACGAATGAAAGCTGCCCAAGATAGGCAGAAGAGTTATGCTGATAAGAGGAGAAGAGACTTGAAATTCTCCGTTGGTGACTTGGTGTTCGTCAAGATCTCTCCGTTAAAGAGCGTGATTCGATTTGGCAGGAGAGGCAAGTTGGCACCAAGGTTTATTGGCCCATTCCCTGTTCGTGAACTAGTCGGGAATTTGGCGTATAGAGTTGGCTTACCAGAGAAAATGGCGGGAGTTCACGTTGTATTTCATGTTTCCCAACTAAGGAAGTTCGTTCATGACTCAGATATGACTATTTCACCTGATCAGTTAGAGGACTTCGAAGTAGAACCCGAGGCGATTGGGAATCGCAAGTCGATTCGTATTGTGGGGCACGATACGAAGCAACTTCGAAGGAAGGCGGTGAAGCTAGTAAAGGTCCAGTGGGGCGAGAACGAGAGTGATTGTACTTGGGAGACAGAGGAGAGCATTAGGAAGGAATATCCAGAACTCTTTGCCTGGTAAGATTTACTTGGTAATTTAGTTTTCCGCATGCTAGGGTAGACTTGTTTTGCTTGTTTGCATGTTTGATTGTTGTTTTATGGTTGATAGGCATGCGGGACCTTTGTGTGTGTTTTGATTAGGGAATTTCGGGGGCGAAATTTCTTAAGGTGGGGAGAGTGTAATGACCCGCATTCTACGCATCGGGGGATCGTAGAAATTTTATTTCTTTCTCGTATGAAGTCGTATGGTCATGTAACTTTGGGAAACATCCATTAGAGCCATTTCCCATGTTCATGATTTTTGTCGATTTTTATATGACCATTTTGCCCCTAGTTGGTACTGTTTTGGCCATAACTTTTGATTGGAAAGGAATTTTGACCTGAAACCACTTCCATTGGATTCGTTTGATTGTTTACCTTTCCGTAGAGTGGTCACAATAGCCAAACGGACTTACCGCTTGGAAGATATGGCTGAAATAAGGTTTGGAGGGTGAAAAACTGCTTAATCGGGCCAAATCGGGTGATTAGTGAGTAGGCTCATAACCCATTTCGAGATTAGGGTTATTGGAAGGCTGAAATGGGATGGAGAATCATTCCATTTCAGTTTTCTAGCCTCCACTTATCACCAAGGAACCCTAAAAATGGCCTCTAACATCTAAATCACCTCCAAATCACCTTTTGGTCAAGGATTTGGCTTAGCAACCTCTAATCAAGGAAGATCTACCCCAAAGCAACATTGGAGCTGCTGTTTAGCATTGAGATTCACATCAAATCAGAGATTTATTTCAGATCTTAGTTTATTTGTGGCTAAGGTGAGTGATTTGCATAGTTTTACACTAATTATGGCTAGTTAAGGGTAATTAGTGTTAATTAGCGAATTTAAGCATGATAAAATTCTGGAAAAATGTTCATAAATTCCTAAATGATGTTTTAGACCTCTGATATGAATTTGGGTTAATATGGTTAAGTTTTTCTAACCCTATCATTAGTTTCACCTAAACATGCTTAAGGGGAAATATGGGATTTTGGGTATGTTTGATCCATTTTTACCTATCATATTGATGTTTAGATGTTTGTGGTTGATTATGCATGTTGCTATGACTGTATGAAATGCTTTGTGATTGGTTTCAATAGTTAGAATGGTCGAAAACGTCGTCGAATGGCGTAAACACTTGCTGGAACAGTTTCAGAAAACAGTGCAGGGTTCGGATCGGATCGGATAGGGGGCTCGGATCGGATACGTTGAACTGGACAAGGGATTCGATCGGATCGGAACCTAGCACTTGGGAAAATTGGCAAAAAGGAAGGCCACGCTAACTGAACTGGGATCGGATCGGATTAAGGAGGACGGATCGGAGCGGAAGCACGAAGATGGATCGGATTGGAGCACGTGAAGGATGAGGAGGCGGATCGGAGCGGAAGCACAAACTGGAGGGGGATAGCACCCGACCTGACCCGAGGAGAAACACCTGACCCGACCCATACCAGAAGAACACCTGACCCGACCCGTACCAGAAGAAGACCCGACCCGACCCAATGGAGGACACCCGACCCGAACCGATAACTTGAAGAGAATCCGACCCGACCCAGTATTGACCAATAACCCGAGATGCAAAGGTAGTCCAATATGGGAAGTTAGAGCTCAGGATCCAGTTGGGAACCGATGAGTTCACTTCATGGTTGGACTTTGCTGCGGGACGTGTGCTAAGGAGTTGTCGATGTTCATAACTTCGATTCACCACTAAAAATGAATGATGGCTACTTATCAGTGCAGTAGGGTCATTATGACCTGAGGGGCAAAGTGATGGTAGCAAGACTACGTTATCAGTGCAGTAGGGTCATTATGACCTGAGGGGCAAGGTGATGCGTAGTAAGACTATGAGCCAGCGCAGATGGGGTGAACAACTCCATGGGGGCAAGTGGACATAGCGAGGAATTAGTGGCTACGTTATCAGTGCAGTGAAGCCATTTATGACTTCATGGGGTAGAGTGATCGTAGCAAGGTATGTTGGGTGATCGAAGTGGTGAATATTGTATGCTTTACGCACTGAGTGAGAGATGTGAGGATGGATGCTATGTTTGATTGTTTTCCATCACTATGACATGCACACCTCCCCCACCTCCGTATCTTTACACCGTTTGATATGGCACCTTAGAGTGTTGTACAGTATGTAGTGCTAACTCTTTGGTTGCAGGTCCAGGTTCAGGTATGTTTTAGTCTACCTGTTATTATTCACTTTAGATGCTTATCGCTCATACCAGGCTTTATGTCTGACCCAGAGTTTTATGTCTCCTCTTATTACTCTCGGTGCTCACACGAGCAGACTAGAGACAGGTTAGCTGGTGATGCGCGAGTAGCTGATTCGGAGGCGGGCAGGAGGCTTCCACGTATTATATATATATTCTCCCTGTGTCGTTGGTGGTTGCTACTTGGGCATTAGTAGTGTACCTCTTTTATCTTGTTTTTTCTTTGAGACAGTTTGAAAAGTTGTAATAAGCTGTATTTTGGATTTCCGCTGCTATGATGTTTAGTTCTGGTTTTCAGCTTAAGCACTGTCTCACCTGTTTTATGTCAAGTATGTTATTATTATATTTTATTCTATGCGTTGTGAGACATTCTACAGGTTCTTTGTATGTTCATTTCCTTCTTCCTTTTCCTTCTGACGACCCGTTCCGTGCTAACTGGACATGTGTATAGCGCACTTTTGGAGTAAATGTCGGTTGGTGCGGGGCGGGCCGTCATAGTTTTAGACCTTGGGAATTTACCTATTAAGTTAGGTCTACCCATGTTCTTGAACCTACGTCTCTATTCTGTCTATTCTTGGTTTTAGACCTTGAGAATTTACCTATTAAGTTAGGTCTACCCATGTTCTTGAACCTACGTCGTTATTCAAAACCATTTTATGCCAGTTGTTATGTCTATCCTTTTCATAGCAATATTTGGTTCATTCCCTATTTGTTACGAATCTAGATTTATCTATAATCTAGATTGAATCACGATTATACGAACGGTGGGAATGCGATTTGGGCAAAATATGCAATTTACTAAAAACGTAATTTTTAACTTGGAAAAATTGCATAAATTGGGAACATGTATTATGGCATGTTCGTAGAAATGCAAATTGGATAAATTTGACATGAATTATAGGATGTGTAATTTGAATCTAGTATTGACTTGTAAATCTAGCATTTACATGAATTGTAAACTAGAATAATAAGTCTAGTTTGACACTAACTGTAATTAGAATGTTAAATCATAATTGGATTAGCTAATTTAGCATAATATGTGTATTGGCATAAACTTGAAATTGGCCGTAAGTGGGAATAATTGTCATGTCTAGCAAAATCACGGTTAGTGACACTTAATTTGGTATAGTTTACATACCAAAAAGCATAAATATGATATAGAGGGGAAAATGGGCCATAAATGTTGACAATTTACATTAAAAGAGTAATTAGGAAATAAGTAAATTAGGAATAATTTCTTATAGAATTTGTCCTAAATGAGAAAATACAAATTTAGTCAAATTAAAGGTTTATTAACGACATCTCTTTTAATAACACACCAGAAAGTTCTAGGGTGACAGAGAGGATAGTGTCTAGGCTTGGGTTTGGAAAATACAAGTTTCCTGCTCTCCCTGACTATCCCTAACTGGTCCGACGAACGGGATGGTTACTTTCAAAACCTGATTTGAAAATTGATCAAAACCCTTTGAACTCAGAAAACACGAATATGCCTAACCCGAGGTTAGACTGAGTTGCGATGTAAACCTGCCCGGAACCAACCGGCACATCCAGTAATCGCAGCGATATTTGTCTAATGTGAGTGGTAGCGGCTTTAATCTATTTTGTTAAAGCTAGAATAAGAATGCTAGGGTTAAGTTAACTAAGACACTTAACCAATTCAACATGATAACAAGACTGGTAGGTGGGGTTAGGTTCATACAATTAAGCTAGAATGGGAGGGTTAAGTCCATAGGAACACTTAACCAACTTAGCATAGTTAAGCTAGAACGGAGGGCTAAGTCCATGGGGACACTTAACCAAACTCATGGAAACAAGACAAGATTTGTAGAGGTTAAGTAACTAAGAAAACACTTAGCCAAATTAACATGTTAACTAGTCTAGAAGGTGGGGTTAAATAAAGTTAATACATTTAGCCAAATTAACATGTTAACTAGAATAGAGGTTGGGGTTAAGTAAGATTTAATACACTTAGCCAACTCGATATGTTAGCTGGACAAGACCGTAGGGTTAAGTAAACTTGAACACTTAACCGTCAGATTGTGATAAAGGAATAGGGCTAAGTCTAAAACATGAAGGGATAATACTTAACCATTAATAACATGTTAGTTAAAACAGACGGGCAAAGTTAAGTTAAAGGAACACTTAACCAATACAGGGTGAATGGGTAGGGTTAAGTAATAAATACTTAACCAATATAACTTGGTTTGTGGTAGGGTTAAGTCAACATGAATTACTGATAACACTTAACCAGTTTAACATGATGAATGAAGAGGGTTAAGTTGGCTTGAATTGACTAATGACACTTAACCAATCCAAATTGACGAGAAAGAGAACTAAGTAGTAAACCTTAGTTAAGAAAACAACAATTCTGGAGACTAAGTGGTAAATCTTAGTTAGTAAAACTAAGTAGTAATTCTTAGTATAACACGGGAAGGAGCGAATGTCCGTCTGAGTAAAAAGGAGGCTCCAACGAATTGGGTTACGAAGCCCGAGGCTTCGAGTGGACGTGAGGGTACTCTTGGTATCCCTCTGTGAGGCTGCAGATGATCCTCCTGGGCTTACAGAGGTTAAGGTCTGCGTAGAAGAACCAGGGGTATGCCTTGGTTGCAATATATGGCAACCTAAAGACTAGGATGGACCGGCGTGATTCAGCGAGAAAACGGTAGCCCTGTGATAGCAACTCGTCGTCTACCATCCATCTTGAGTCAATCGAGATACGTGAAGCAGAAAGGCGGAGAACTCCAAAAGACCATATACTTGCTATCTAGTTATGGGTGAGGATGGCCAAAGGATAGAGGGGCACCGGGGGCCTGCGTATAGTTCTCATTCTTCAAGGTGTGCCTTTCATTAGTTGAGGGAGGGGTCAAGTGGGACCATAGCCACCGGAATAAAAAAAACCTTAGCATCTGCATCGGCAGATATCTGAAAGCTCCCGACCGAGTTCTGTATTCCTTGATTTGCCCTGCCACAGGACTCGGGTCGCACATTACAGGACATGTGCATCTAGACAAGCGATAACGATTCGCGATACATGCGTGGGGAAGTATAGGAACATATACCACTCTAGGTAGTGTGTCCTAGACTTGGGGTCATCGTTCGACAGGTAGCATAATCCTTAGTTGAACTAGGTGGCATAAACCCTGAACTCGAGAAGCGTTCAGCAGATAGCGTAAACTCTAGTTGTATCTGGAAAGCAATTGATAGAAAACCCAAGATTTGATCTAGGTAATAAATAATAAATGTATGCCTAAAGGAAATGGAAACTACAGGGATTGGGATCACGTTATTGTTACTAGTTGGAACACTAGTTAGGTGGTGTAGAGATATAGAAATCAGTATAACAAGGTAATAACGAAGCGGTGAAAGTATTAGAACGTATCCAGTTTATCTTAGCTTAGCATATCTTGTGATTATCTTGTGTCTAATCTTGCTGACCCTATCATCATGGTATTATCTTGTATTCAGTTAATTTATGGGCTTTTGTTTTTCAATGTTCATATGCTAGAAGTTACTGAACTTACTTAGGCTTTATGTCTGACTCTGTTTTTCTTTCGTCTTCTTTTCTTCCATCCCCCCCTTAGGTAGTAAAGGAGGGAATAGTATAGCTCAGGTTAAGTTGGGCTGTCACTCTTTCCCAGCTTGAAGATTTGTCGAAGTTTTGCTTGGATTCTCTTTTCAGATGCTATGGCTGGCTCTTGCTAAAAATTGGGGAATATAAGTGTTGTTTTATGCTTCTTTATTTTGTAAGACAGATGATACTCTGATATTGTAAGAAATCATTGTACAAACTATTTTATCAATAAAGCAAAGTTTTACTTTCCACTGTTTAATTCCTGTCTGTCTTGTAATTTATCTGCATCTTTTACCCAAAATGCTCCACAGAACTTAGTGCATTCCCTTTGTGAGTGACACTAACGGACGTGGGGTGTTACAAATCTCATGGTACAAGGGAGTGCTATAAGTGTCACCGGGCAGGTCATCTTGCTAGAAATTGCCGACTATCACAGAAATCTGAAGTGGTTCAAGTAAATAAAGTAGCAGAAACTCCTGCATCCTCAGCTAGTTAGGAAAGACCAGATGTTTTAGAAGGCACGCTTACTGTCAAAAACATTCCAGTTAAAATACTGTTTGATACAGGCGCGTCGCGAAGCTTTGTTGCAAAGAATGCGGTTAAGAAACTAGACTTGAATTTGAAAAAGCTCAGAGAACCCATGACTGTTCATAATCCGGTTGGGGGTTCTGTCGATCTTATTTGGGTTTGTGGAGTGCCAGCCTCTTTTTCCCGGTATCGGTTCCCCACTATCGCAATCGTAATGAATTTTACAGAGTTTGACCTTATACTGGGATTGGATTGGTTAACCAAATATGAAGCAAAAGTTAAATGCGCCAAGAGGGTTGTTAAGGCAAAAACAAAATTCGGAGAATGTATAACCATTCCATGTGAAGGTCCGAATTCTGATAGGAAAGACTTCAGGGTAGCCCTATATGTTTCTCCTGCTCAAATAGAACCTGTTCCTGTCGTTACGGAGAATATTCAGGTCGACATTGCAAATATCCCAGTTGTTAAGAACTATGCGGATGTGTTCAAAGAAGTTGTTAGCTTACCTCCGCAGAGAGAAATTGATTTTAAAATCTCTTTAGTCCCGAATGCAATGCCAGTGGTTCACGCTATTCGAAGAATGACCTTGAAAGAGAAAGACGAGTTAGATAATCAAACTCGATAGCTAGTATGGAAAGGTCTAATCAGGCCTAGTTTTTTTGATTGGGGGGCAGCAGTGGTATTCGTTCCGAAGTTCGACGGTACTCTCAGACTATGTGTAGATTATCGTGACTTGAATAAGCAGACGCTGAAAAACAAATATCCATTGCCGTGGATTGATGATTTGTTGGATCGATTGAATGGCGCACAAGTGTTTTCCCGAATGGACCTAGCTACAGGTTTCCATCAGCATCGTATCGCCGAGGAGTGTGTTCCTTTGACAACATTCAGAGGTCCATACCTATTCTACGAGTGGTTAGTAATGTCGTTCGGCTTATGTAATGCTCCAGCATATTTTGTCGACCTAATGAACAGAGTATTCAGAGGAGTATTGATTAAATTTGTTCTGGTTTTCATTGATGATATATTGATCTTCTCTAAATCAGAAAGCGAGCATGAAAAACATTTGGAACAAGTGTTAGAAATTCTGAGAAAGAATGTGTTGAAAGCAAAGTTGTCCAAATGTATATTCTGGCAAGAAGAAGTCAAATTTCTTGGCCACGTCGTGTCAAAGCAAGGAATTTCAGTGGATCCAAGTAAAATCACTGCTATTCAGAATTGGAAACAACCTCGTACACCCACGGAAGTCAAAAGTTTTCTCGGGTTAGCCAGTTATTATCGGAAATTCATTAAGGATTTCGCAAAGATATCTAGTTCTTTAACGAAACTGACAAAGAAACATTCGAGATTCAATTGGACTTCAGAATGCGAGGAAGCTTTCCAGAAGCTGAAATTAAAACCGACGACTGCTCCAGTGTTAACAATAATAGATGGCAATGAGGACTTGAAAGTCTGGACTGCCTCTTCTAAAGAAGGCCTTGGCATAGTGTTAATGCAAAGAGGGCATGTAGTCACTTATGCTAGCTGTCAATTGAAACCCCATGAAAATAATTATGTAACTCACGATCTAGAATTGCTAGCTATCGTGTTTGCTATGAAAATTTGGAGACATTATCTATTGGGTGAGAAGTTTGAATTATTCACTGATCATCAATCATTGAAGTATTTATTCACCCAGAAGGATCTGAATATGAGACAGCAGCATTGGTTAGAATTTCTCGCAGCTTATGATTTAGATGTTTTATATACTCTGGGAAAAGCCAATGTTGTAGCTGATGCGCTCAGCAGGAAGAATGTGATCATCACCAGTATTATCATTACACCATCGTTGATTGATAAAATAGCTATTCTTCAGAAAGACGATAGTTTTATTAAGGAGATGATCAGAAGAATTCAAAAGGGCGAAGTCTCCGGTTTCCAAGTGGATAGCGCAGGAGTTCTGATATTGAAAGGTAGAATTTGTGTTCCCGACAACATTGAGCTTAAAAGAGAAGTATTGGATGAGTGTCACAAGTCCAAGTTGTGTATCCACCCGGGGGTTAGTAAAATGTACAATGACCTCATGCGAACCTTCTGGTGGAAGGAAATGAAAAGGGATATCTCTATATATGTTAGCCGGTGTTCCACCTGTCAGCAAGTTAAAAGCGATCAGTAGAAGCTCACTGGGTTGTTGCAACCTTTGGAAGTCCCAGGTGGAAAGTGGGAACATACTTCTATGGATTTCATAGATGGTTTGCCCAGGACCAGGAAAGGAAATGACAGTATTTGGGTGATCGTGGATCGATTTACGAAGACCTCTCATTTCATACTTGTCAAATCGAATAGAACTGCTCAAAGTCTGGCGCAGATTTATTTCAAAGAAATTGTTATACTGCACGGAGTTCCCATGAGCATCGTTAGTGATCGTGACCCGATTTTTGCTAGTAAATTCTGGGAAGCATTCCAAGCAGAATTGGGAACAAAACTGAACTTGAGCACCTCATATCATCCTCAAACATATGGCCAAACTGAGAGGGTGAATCGTATTCTGGAAGATCTATTGCAGGCTTGTATTCTTGATTTTGGCGGATCGTGGGAAGACCATTTACATTTGGCTGAATTCTCATATAATAACAGCTACCAGGCGAGCCTGAAAATGTCTTCATTCGAAGTATTGTATGGTAGATGATCGACGCTTTCCTATGAATCAGAAAAGCGCGAAATTTTAAAATAAAATTCTGCAAGCGCACAGGTGTGTAGCATACAGGTCGAACACATGGAGGTAAATTAAAATCAAATTATTGATCTAATCTCTTGGGCGAGTTAGACGAAGCCTGGAGATTTTGTTGAAATAAAAACAAATTGATATTGCGAACTTAGGATTATCGTTGAATCTAATCAACGATTAATCACTAAGGGAAGTAAATTGCAAAACAAGAACAACAATGCAGAAAATAAAAGTGCAGAATAATAAGAACAAAAAAATAAAATTAGGATTGTCGTTGAAACTAATCAAACGACTAATCACTAATGAAACAAATGTAAAATACAACTAGTACTCTACCGAATCTAATCAGGTAGATGACACTAGTTGTTAAAAAAATACTAGAAAATAAAAGAAGAAGAAGAAGAATTTTTATTAGAGTAATGGAATACAGAAAATGAGATAGGATGGTCGCTACAATGATATTACCAGGGTATATATAGGGTAGATAGCCAAACCCTAACCCTAACCCTAATACAATGATAGATGGGCCTTAGGGAATTCACAAAAGAGTTTACAATGAGAGTTTCAAATGGGCCTTAGTTAAATATATTAAATTTTTGGCCTTTCTTCTTTTCCTCTTGCAAGCCTCTTTTAATTTGAGATGTGCAAGGCCTCTAAATCAGTCATTTTCTTGTCCAACAGCAGCTAGATGTGAGATCTTCATCTACAATTCTTCAAAATGCAAATACACAACAATTTGATCTCTATTTCTCTACTTTTCTGTTTGCATGCGGGCTGGGTTGGAATATCTGTAAAAGTGACAAAACAATACCCAAGTAATATTTGTTTATATACAAAAGATAAGATATAAGATCATAAAAGTAACACATTTCTATGTCAATCAAATACCCCCACACTTATCTTTTACTCATCCTCGAGTAAAACAAAAATTAAAAACTAACTAGATAGGTCGCGTTTTCATAGGAAACACGATTGCATTGAGCGTATGCAATAAGCCGTTAAACCTCTAGGTGTCCCTAGTAGGACGAGTGGTGTCTCGTGAGGGCTTTCAGCGGATACTACCCACAAAATCCAAATGCAGTATGCTATGATTCTAATGAAACTACATGAATGCAATGGACATATGCAAATAAAAACAAAAAATGAGAACACGACTTGTTTCAGGAAAGTGGTACAACAAATTAAATTAACAATTTCTAGTCAGTTGATTTTATTTTAGATACCTCAACTTGTCACAAATTTTCAATATAAATCATGTTTTCAAATGTTAAATTCCAGTTTGGCCAGTTAGTTTGGTCGATAACATAGTGCAGCCATGAAATAAATTCTTAGTTTGCTTGGCACAGTTTGTAAAGTGGTATTCTAATTTTCTCATGTATGGCTAGTCAAATCAATAAGGTCAAGAAGTGTTTGGGCATCATCGCTTATTCTTTATTCTATAAAATTTTAAAATTTATGACTAAGTACATACACCTAACTTAGAAGACCAAGGTTTACCACCCATACACTGCCTTGTGGACTAACGGAGAGTGGGTAAAGAGCTTGGCGGATTGTGCAGGCCGACTTTGACTTTGTCAACAACGTGTCGGTAATCCTTAGGTGTCCAATCTCATAAAATGAGACCAAGATATTTCAACTCTGACTTTGTCAACAACGTGTCGGATAGAGCTTGGCGGGTTTGCACACCAACGCTTGATATACAAGCAATGTTGGATACCCTTGGATTACTATTATTATTATTGAAAATATAAGCACAAAAGAGAGTTACGCGAATTCAACTTAACACAACTTAGTTTTAAAGATTCGAAAAGCCAATATAAGTATTTTAAGTCCTCCACTTATTTAAACAAAGTCTATAATATAAAATAGATTTCATGGCCATCACATAAGAATCTCCCTATGTACCGGTTACACTATTATCCCTCAAAATTGAACTTTTCATTATATTTCATATTCGATCTAAGTTGAGAGAAAAAAAATACTATCAACTGATTAACAATCCTTAACTTATTTTGTTGTATCAAATCCAAAATGAGTCGTATTTTTTTTAAAACAAAATGGCATGTTAGTACAGTCTAAAATGCATGATGGTCCTATTTAAATGGCTGAAATTGAAAAGAAAGAAAAATAAAGAAAAAACGAAAATGAGTGAAATGCAGACTCTCCCCCACACTAGAACTAAACAGTGTCCACACTGTAAACGTTTCCTAAATTTGAAAGATCGTACCCAAAGATGGATTAAATGTAAAATGATTTGTAAAATGAAATGCAGTCTAACTATATGTAAGAATGGATCATATGTACAATGATATATGTGTTTGCGGTGCATGCGACACAATGATTGCCACCATCTTTTTCCCCCACACTTGGTTCTTGCCCTATGAGTCCCATTCCCACTATGTCTAGGCATGTTTTCTAATAAGCAAAGGTTTTTGAAAACCATCTCATCTTTAAACTTAGATTTATAGTCCAGGAGATAAATATCCAGGGCCGTCCTAACATGTAATTTTTCAACCAAGCCAGCATTCCAAAGATAATTCATGTGTTCAACAAATTTATCAGTGTAATTGTTCAAAAAATTGTGATCGTATATAAATTCAGTGAAATTTGAAATCTGGGTGTTGTTCAAGACTATGTGATCACATTTCTCATCATTAATTAACAACGTATTTTCGACACTGACAACTTCAAGTTCGTTTGAAATTTTCTCAAAGTTAAAATTTTCGAACTCGTGATGTGAATCTACTTCTTCCTCATTTGGCAACTCATCCTTGTACATCCCAAAAAATTCATGTTCATTGAAATCCATCTCCAAATTTGAATTGAAAAATTCAACATTTTTATTCTGTTCAATTTCAAAAATTTCAATGTTCTCACAGCCTGAAAGAGGAAGGTCAAAATCTGAGCTTAAATCTTTTTCCTAAAAAGAATTGAAGTCTAAATCATTTGTTGAATTGTGAACAACTTCATTTAGATCGTTATTCTCAATTTCCAAAGTTGTAATATGAAAATTTTCAATGTCAGCAAAGAATGGATTATTTCCTGATTCATCGCATTGAATTTGATTTTGTTGCTCGAGTTGTTCTTTATAAGACGTCATTAAACAAAGAATTTCATCAAGCTGTCTATCTTTTTCATCAAGCTGTTTATCTTGCTTTTCTACCCTCTCTCTAAGAATGTTAAGCTGATATTCTTCAGAATCGTTGATTTGAGAGCTCTCGTTTTGGATTTCTTGATTTTCAAAATTATAGTCCACATTAATTTCACAATCAATATTATTTCCAATGTGGTAGTTGTTTGAATTTTCAGAAAATTGACAATGATATTAGAAATCATTTTGATCATAAAAGTTATGTTTGTAACCAAAACTATTGAAATTCGGCGGGAAATTGCAATTTTGGTTATTTTCAAGATGTTGATATGAGCTATAACTTTGGAAATTTTGGTTTACAACCCCATATTGATGTTGATCAAAGATATCTTGGGTTTCAAAACTATTTTAATATGGATGGGGCCCATAATCGAAATTATTGAAATTTGAATTGAAGTCGTCATTTCGATCATAACATTGAAAATGTTGGTCATTATGAAAATTTTGAAAATTGTTGACATTTGGCTCGTGAAATTTTGGAAAATCTTTCTTCATGAGTTGTAATTCAAAATCATACACTTCAAGAGGACGTCTACTCCGATTATTATCCCACAATTCTCTCAAGGATTTTTTTGAATCAGACTTCAAAATAGTATAAAATACTCAGTTGCGCTCTATTAATTAACTGACTCAATTGGAAGGGGGAAGAGGGTCTTATGGCCGTTCACGTATAGTATAAAGACTAAGGGATATGACCAATGTTTTACGGGTAGTATGCAACCTCTTTTGCTAATAGTCCAAAAAAAATTGAACTAATATATATCCGCGATCCAATTATACGAGACAGTCAACTTCACAAAGCACCACTTTTCAATTATATTTTACAAATCAAATCAAGTTTTATAATTGAAAAAAAAATGACGAGAGTGGTGATTTTAGTTATGGAAATTCGTTCCTCACAGACAGATTCAGAAATTTCAACACAGAACAGTCACAGAATAATAACAGAAGATTAAAATATTGTACAAGAAAGCCACTACCCCTGCAGAAGATTTTTACAAGCAATTTCTATATTTTTCAAAGTAGTAGAGCCTGTAGAGTTTAGAAATTTTTACAAAGCGTGGTATGGCTGTCCGTCCAGATAATTTAGTGGCACTGACAATTCAAATCAACTGTTTGCTTCGTTCGACCCGATATCCTTTTTCCCTTTGGTTGAACTTTGTTCTTCCTTTGAATTTGGTTTTCCACCTCTTTTTTTTTTTTTTTTTTTTTTTTTAGAAATCAATTTGAAAATATGAGAACAAGAAAAGGACGACTAAAAATCAATGACCACTTTGCCTCAAAGTAAAAATAAAAACCTTGATAATAATACAGATGAATTCAAATAAGGAAGTGAGTGCGCTCTAAATATTATTTCTCAAGAAATGCTAAAAATATGAGTGTGTCCCATAACATGGCACCAATATTGAGTGCGTCCAAATACTCAGACCGAGAAAAGTCAATGCTCAATTAGAAACCACGCACCAACAAAATTTGCACTCCTCTAATCAATTAACCACCGACCTCCTTTCTCCCAATACAAACAGCACTTCCTAATATATCAAGAAAAACATTCCCCTTTATATTCTTTGTTTCCTAGAGTAAACGAAATCTTGCACCCAAATATGAAAGGATACAAGCCTAGTAAAAGAAATACGTACGATCTAACTTCGAGAATCAGATTTCAGGCTTTAGTTTTCGAATCGAATTTGCCGTTGGTTTTCAAATTGGGAATTTCGGTTCGGGTTTCTAGGGTTTTCGGTAGGGGACAAGGGTGATTTAAGGGGGCGACTGGTGGGTTTCTCGAATCAGCTACGGTTTGGATTGAATTAGGGGTTCGATTGTGTCTGTTTGTGATCGGTTTTCGGGGCTTGGTTGAGGAAGAAATTTAATTTGGTTTGGGTGAGCACGGTATGTTGATGTAATTGTGGTGAGAGGCTTATAGTTTGGAGAAGGGGCGTGAAAGGTTTTTGTGGAGTGAAGGTATTGGTGGATTTTCGGATTGTGTGATGAGGTTGGCGTGGGATGTTGTGATGGCTTGAGGCCTGAACTTGGGGTTTCTGCAAGGTTCTTTATGGAAGGAGTTGTGTTGAAAGCAGTGAAGATGGAAGGTGTTGATGAACAGTTTGCAGTGGGGTTTGAAGTACTGGTAGGAGATGCAAGTAGTTTTCGTCAATGGTGAGGGGGTCAAGGAGATGGTGGAATTTGTGATTTGGTCACTGGCGTGAATATGATGGTAAAGGGGAGGTTTGTGAGAAGTTGGGGAATTGTGTTGATGTTGTTGAACTGGTGGGGTTGAATTGTGAAGATGAACGTGGTATTGAAGATGTGATGGTGTGATGAATGGTTTGTTTGTTGAAGGCTATCGTCGGTTTGTTGTATGGTTTGGAGCTGGAAGTGTACGGTTCAGGATAGGGTGATTGTGACGTTGGTAGAACGTTGAGGCAAGGAGGTTGGATGGCTGATTGGTAGGCTGGTGGGTGCTGTTGTGATGTTAGATGGCAGTATGGATGATGATGGCGGACTTGTGGCTGGAAAAGGTGGCTGTTGACAGAACAAAACTTGCCAGGCAAATGAAGAAATATAGGAAATTTGTAATTTTTTTTTAAGTACAGAAGGAAAGTAGATTTAAGAAAGGGAAAATTTTGAAAAGGAAAGGAGTAGAAAAACAGGCGGAGAATCAAAGAAAAAAAAGGAATTTTGTTTGTTTTTGTTTTTAGAGAGACTTGTAAAAGAAGAAAGAGATCTGTACAAAGGAGAAGAAATAAAAGAAAGGAAAGGCAATGAAATCAGTGAAATCAATGAAAAGAGGGAAGAGATTGTGTTGAAAACAGGAAAGTAAACAAAGATCCCCGGCCACGGCGCCAAAAACTTGATCGACGCTTTCCTATGAATCAGAAAAGCGCGAAATTTTAAAATAAAATTCTGCAAGCGCACAGGTGTGTAGCATACAGGTCGAATACAGGGAGGTAAATTAAAATCAAATTATTTATCTAATCTCTTGGGCGAGTTAGACGAAGCTGGAGATTTTGTTGAAATAAAAACAAATTGAAATTGCGAACTTAGGATTATCGTTGAATCTAATCAACGATTAATCACTAAGGGAAGTAAATTGCAAAACAAGAACAACAATGCAGAAAATAAAAGTGCAGAATAAGAAGAACAAAAAAAATAAAATTAGGATTGTCGTTGAAACTAATCAAACGACTAATCACTAATGAAACAAATGTAAAATGCAACTAGTACTCAACCGAATCTAATCGAGTAGATGACACTAGTTTCTAAAAAAAATACTAGAAAATAAAAGAAGAAGAAGAAGATTTTTTATTAGAGTAATGGAATACAGAAAATGAGATAGGATGGTCGCTACAATGATATTACAAGGGTATATATAGGGTAGATAGCCAAACCCTAACCCTAACCCTAATACAATGATAGATGGGCCTTAGGGAATTCACAAAAGAGTTTACAATGAGAGTTTCAAATGGGCCTTAGTTAAATCTATTAAATTTTTGGCCTTTCTTCTTTTCTTCTTGCAAGCCTCTTTTAATTTGAGATGTGCAAGGCCTCTAAATCAGTCATTTTCTTGTCCAACAGCAACTAGATGTGAGATCTTCATCTACAATTCTTCAAAATGCAAATACACAACAATTTGATCTCTATTTCTCTACTTTTCTGTTTGCATGCGGGCTGGGTTGGAATATTTGTAAAAGTGACAAAACAATACCCAAGTAATATTTATTTATATACAAAAGATAAGATATAAGAGCATAAAAATAACACAATTCTATGTCAATCAGTAGACCGTGCCGATCTCCTGCTTGCTGGGTTGAACTGGTAATAGACTTGTATTGGGGCCTGATATGATTCGTGATGCTGCAGACAAAGTCGATTTCATTAAGAAACAATTACTAGCTGCCCAAAGCTGACAGAAAAGCTATGCAGATAAGAGAAGAAGAGATATATAATTTGCTGTTGGCGACTATGTATATTTGAAAGTATCTCCGATGAGTGGAGTCATCCGATTCGGTAAAACAGGGAAATTGGCGCCCAAATTCATTGGTTCGTTTCCTATTCTTGAACGGATTGGAACTCTCGCATATAGGGTTCAATTGCCTCATTGGTTGCCTGGAGTGCATGATGTATTTCACTTATCTCAACTTCGAAAGCACGTTCATGATCCAGACTTGATCGTGGAAGAAGCAGCGCAACAGGATATAGAAATCACTCCACAATTGGCTGTGAGAAGAGAGCCGCTAAAGATAATTGGCAAAGAAACCAAAGAGCTGAGGAACAAATAGGTTCACTTAGTCAAAGTGCAATGGAGTGGAGATCCGCGAGATTGTACTTGGGAAACAGAGGAAAGCATTAAGAAAGCCTATCCTAAGTGCAGGGTGGATATCTCTGATTAACTCTGGTGCAAGGTACATTTACCATATTTTGCATTTCCATTATGTTCTCCAATTTGCTGTTGTTTTCTTTGCATAGATGTAAACTTCTTAATTATATAGTCTGAATGATTTAAAAAAGTATATGAATTAATTGATACATTTTTGAAAAGTTAAAAACAAATTGCTTGTTATTTGTGCTGTGTAATAGTAGATTTGATTAATTAAATTATTAAAACGATTGTTAATTTAATCAATAAGAGGATGAATGGTAGAATTTATTCGATAAATCACACATTGAACTGGTTTAAAAATAGATAGAAATATATACATGTGCATTATATGTGTTTCAACAGGTAAATGGATTAACTGTTGAGTAAAGATTTTATTTGCGTGCCCGACAAATAGATAAGCCTTAATGAGTTGGCTGCGCAATTTTATTTTTATATCAACTCCTGTGAATGCCATTGGATGCGGAGTGCTGGTTATTCTGTGTGTAATAATAAACATCGCCATAGGATAGTAACAATTAATTTTGAACTACACTACATGGCATACTTCTTGAAGATATGCATACTTCATCATATAACACATAAACATTTGGAGCTTGTGTGACGAGGTTGAAGATTTATCATACGAGCGAGAGGCTTGTATGGAAATGACTATATTTTACAGGTTGAACTGATGACTGATATGGAACATATAAAATGTAACGATAAATTGCAAGATTAATAAAAACCCCACACGGGTCTGGAGTTGATAATAATCACGTCTCTCTAGTCATTAGGTACGACACATGGATTGTTTATTTCCCACACGGGACGAGGTGGCGAGAATTTATTCTCTGGAGCAAATAAAAATACACACTCCCTCAGGCTTAGACAGGGTGACAAGAATTTATTCTCTGGAGTTATTATCTATACACGCTCCCCTGTAAACACCAGAATATATCACTATAAATATGTGTATGCTTTATAGGATTTATTGGGTACCTAATACGGCCCAATAAATTTCCAAACCCCTCCCCGTACAAAGGAGGTTATGGCGAAATTTTTCGAAAATTCTGGGTGTTAGCCAAATTTTTGAAGAATTTGAAAATTCTCAGAAACTGAAAGTTGGAGAATGGAAGCCAGACTGGAAGTAGAGTTGATTAATCAAACCACTTTCGACTTTGTTCCTTTTCGGGGACGAAAAGTTTTAAGTGGGGGAGATTGTAACGACCCAGAAAATCTGAACCAATTAAAAAATTTTAAATTGGTCATTTTAGTGAATTTTAAATATTTCAAATAAATATTTTAAATAATAAAGATGAAATATAGGGTTGTATCGATGTTGAAAATGAATATATTAATTTGAATTATAAACATGGCCTGAAATGGCGCGGTAGTTTCAAAATTTGAATTCAAACTTTGACTGACTGTACCGGGTGCACAACAAAACGGATTTGAGTGAAACCAAAAATATTTAAATCTGTTAGTGAATACCATTCTAACGAATCTGAAAAATCGAAGTTTAGTAGTGGGAGTCAAAAGTTATGGCCAAATGAATTTTCAGAAAGGTCGCTATAGAAATTATATCGCCCGTGAAAATAAACATTTTGCAAACGACCTCGGAATTCGACGAAACCACTTTAGTTGGATTCGGGATGTGAAGTTATTACTAGGTTTCAAATATCATAATTTTTGAAGCCAGTATGTGAGCGTGGCAAAGGAAAATGTGCTTTGGTCAATTACAATTAAATTGGATCGACCAGAAAATGGCCATTTTTCAAACGGTCTCAGAATTCGATGAAACTAGTTTTGTTGGGACCGTATCGTCAAAACATAGCCAGATATATTTTATTCTGGAATTTTTGGAGTCGGTATGTGGCCCTGGCAAATTAAAATGTACGTTCAAATTCAAATTTGAATGTTTTATATATTAATTTGAAGAATAACTGACTAAAACAGTCGAATTGGCCTACAAAACATATCCCATTGTGTCCGGGATAGGGGTAAAATGCTAGGGACGACAGTCGTTTGGTTTGATTTGGAGCTCGAACGCGAAAAAACCTTTTTAAAATTTAAATATATGGTGGCCAATAGGATTTTTCCATTTAAAAAAAAGAAAAAAGGCGGAGCTTCTCTCTCCCCGCTCCAGCGAATGACGGAAATCACCCCGAACTTCTCTCCTCCCACACTCAACGAAATCGAGTGCCCCATAGCAATTTTTGAAGCTCTTCACCTCCTCTTCAAATCCGAATAAGCCTTGCCCCTTACCATCGCATGTTCATGGAGATACACCCCTCTAAACCAACGCCGTTCGTCGCACTGGATCTCCCCCACGCCGAGCTCGAGTTCATCAAGGTAGGACCACCTGCTGCGCCTCCCGTAGCTCTTCGTAGTGGTATAACCTGATCGTCCTCAAACTGAACGGATCGAGCGCAAGTCGTTAACCTAGTTTTGAACGAAACTGTGAAAGTAACGACAGTTAAAATTATTTTATATATTATAGCACTTTAAAGCGCTACGGTTTTCGATTTCACTGTAAAAATCATATCCTTTTCGTTTGTAGACGAAATTCAGTGAAACAAGAGACAGTGGACTCGTGTGGACGTCTTCTACATTCTAGAAGAGACCGCATATTTTTCTGAGCCTTCTGCTTTTTTTGGTGGAGTGGAACCCAATCTGAGATTTCTAATTTATAAACGATATGGAAAACAATGATGTATAAATTAAATAGTCAATGTATGAGTTATATAAGCGTTGTACACCACATGTATAAGCGTTGTATAAGTTGTATGTTCGATGTATAAGTTATATATGCGTTGTAAAAATTATATATGCGATGAAATGACATTGAAATTGAAGTGAATCGAAATATATTTATACACTGTAACACCCCGCCTCCGCTAGGGTCACTCGCAAAGGAATGCACTAGCTTTAGAGGGGCATTATTGGTAAACATGCACAGAAATATCACAAGACAGAACATATATAAATAGCGGAAGTAAAATCAAACTTTCATAACATGAATAAATAAGGTCTAGAGCCTTTTTTTACATCAGAGTACATCAAAACCTGTCTTGCAATAATAAAGAAGCATAAAAGCCTTTTAATAAATTATTCCCCAAGTAAAAACAGTAAAGTAGCCATAGCCAAGAGAAGTCCAAGCCATCCATGATGACCTTCAGGCATAAGAAGTCCGAACTAAACAGCATTGTTTCCTCCCTGTAACCTGGGGGGGGGGGAAACGGAAGAAAAGAGGCGAAACAAAACGGGTCAGTCAAAAAGACTGAGTAAGTCCTATCTACTTCCAGTATAAAAACAGGTAAAGGTAACATGACATGCATAAACTGAAAGTAAACATAAGGATAACTACAAGATAGATAAACCAGGATAGCCGGTTGAACTACTGTGGCAAGGTAAACCAAGGTATCATGATAAACTGCGGTGTTATGATAAGTCAAGGTATCACATCGTCAGATTTCTATCGAGTACATTACCCCAAGGTATCTACCCCGTCTAACATCCCACGGTATCTATTATGTATGTTCTTCCTAGTCCTAACATGCATATTTGCTCTGCACCTCTCGTACTAGTATCCCTACCCGCGTCATGTGTTAACCATGAATGTCCCTTGCTCAAAGTCGTGTAACGGTCCATGTCAACCTAATATCGTATATATAGGTTACTCAAATCATATGTTTCTTTCCATGTATATAAGTTCAGTCCTTTGCCGTACCTCGTACGGGCTTCCTCATGTCGTATTATCCTTGAAATCGTTTGGACTGTCACCCTTGTTCTAGCTAGGCTCTTCCATATGAATCATTGTTTGAACTACTAGGGCTTACGCCACCTAGCACCACTAGGGATTACGCTTACCTATTGCACGCTTTCGTATTTCGGTTTGGGTTAAACCACCTAGGCCACTAGGGATTACGCTAACCCTCAACCGCGCCCTTTTTCCCACGCATTCATCGTGAATCGTTTTTCTATAACTGTATGCACATGTATCACATCGTGCCATCCGAGTCCTGTCACCGATCAAAACAAGAAATACAGGACTCGGTCGGGAGCTTTAGATTTATCTGCCGGTGCAGATACTAAGGTCTGCTTTCCTACACGTGGCTATGGTCCCACGAGACCCCTCCCTCAACTAGCGAAAGGCAACACAAGAGAAAATCTTGCATGAGAACTACACTCCGGCCAGCCCACATCCTACGGCCTACCTCACCCATAATTAGATAGCAAATCATGGTCTATTGGGTGTTCCCTGCCTTTCCGTACGTACACGCTTGACTCAAGATGGTAGATGATCGACGAACTTGCTATCTCGGGCACCTTATGTATCCGCCGACTCACTGCTATCCACCCCAGTCTTTAGGTCGCTCGCATAGCAACCAAGGCATACTATTGGTTCTTCTACCGCAGACCTCAACCTCTCGTGAGCCCAGGATGATCATCTGCGACATCACAGAGGGATACCAAGAATATCCTCACGTTCCTCGAAGCCGCTGCTTCGTTACCCAGTTCGCTTGGAGCCTTTATCTAAATCAGATAGCCTGCTCCTACACGTATACTTAAACGATGACCTACCGTATCGGTTTACTTATTTATCTAAGAAGTGGTCCAAATTTCCTTGACTAAGAATTATTACTTAGTTTCCCTTAACTAAGGTTTACCACTTAGCCTTATTTCCATAATCCTTGTTAACTATGGTTATTTACCTAATCCTCCAAATTAGGGTTTATCTAATGGGTTAAGTGTCACTTAAGTTCATAACTTAGCCCGTCTACAAACCATGTCAAAATTGGCTAAGTGTCCAAGTCCAAGACTTAACCCTACAAACCGTGTGTCAAGTTGGCTAAGTATATCAAGCAATCCATAACTTAACCTCGTCTAATTATCATTTTAGGTTGGTTAATTATATAAATTAACTTGACCTTGTCAAATTACCGAGTCAAATCGGTCAAGCGTATTCAAGTGATTCGTGGTGACTTAGCCTTATCATGTTTTCACGTTAGATTGGTTAAGTATAGATTAACTTAACCTCATCAAATTAACGAGTTAGATTGGTTAAGTATAGGTCACTTAACCTCATCAAATCATCGTGTAAAATTAGTCAAGTGTTTCACTTAACCCCATTAAATTACCAAGTGGGATTAATTAAGTCTAGGCTAACTTAACCCCATCCGATTACCATGTTTAGATTAGTTAAGCCTAATCTTAACCCCATCCATTAACTGTATTATACGGTTAAGTGTCATTAAGAAAATTTACTTAATCTTATCACGTTATCGTGTTGGATTGATTAAGTGTTGATTAACTTAATCCCGTCCACTAGTCGTATAAAAATGGTCAAGTGTCATTAGGCAAATCAAGTTACTTAACCTACCCAAGCTTATCATGTTTTGTTAAGTATCATTAGCCTAATCAAATTACTTAACCCATTTGTCCATATCATATTTGGTTAAGCCTCATTAATCAAATTAACTTAACCCTATTATGTGGCATTAATTTAATTAATGCACCCTCAACCTCTCACATTAGACCTTGTTGTGGTTACTAGTTAAGCCGGGCGGGTCCGGGTAGATATACACCACAACCTAGTCTAACCTCGGGTCTTAAGCGCGACATGACCAACTTCTCACATTGGGTCCTATTGTTTGCAACTACTAGTTAGGCCGGTCGGTTCCGGGTAGTTTTACGTTGCAAACTCAACCCAACCTCGAGTTGGCCACACTTATATTATCTAAGTTCATCATTTTTCCAAAACATGTTACAAGTTTTCAAGTATTTGGGTAGACCTAACTTAATAGGTAAATTCCCAAAGGGTAGACCTAACTTAATAGGTAAATTCCCAAGCTCATGTTTTTATGCATGCTTACATGTCATCTTCCATGTTATCTTTCAAGTCATATTTTCAAGTATAAACACATGTCATATTCAAGTTAAGATTTTGCGACATGTTCATGTTTATCTAACTACCCAAAATCGTGTTTTCCCAACGCAAGCAAAGCGAGTCAACATAGTAAGGATACTATGTCACATATTGGTCTCAAAACATGCATGATGCCAAAAAGGGCTTGGCTTCCACATGCATAACATCATAAAGGGATTGGCCATAAACATGCATAGTGTCATAAGGTAATTTGGCCACAAACATGCATATTATCAAAAGGGATTTGGCCACAAACATGCACAACTTAAAAGAGGGGGTTGGCCACGAGCATGCATAATCTCATAAAGGATTTGGCCACAAACTTGCATGTTAGCATAAGGGGTTTGGGTTCATAAACATGCATAAGCCCCAAAATCTTGTCTTAGCCAATGTTTCACAAGTAAAGTGGTTCCTAAAGGTTCATGCTAGCATTTCATGCATAAAGATCCAAACTTGCAAGTTAAACTAGGTTATGCATAGCATGAGAGGCATGATTAAGTCACTCACATGGCCTAAGATCATAAATATGAAAACAAGAGGCATGGTAAGGTTCATATAGATTCGCATAATCATGTTTAGCCTCATTTTATCCCATGTCAACATTAAAAATACCGTTTTGATCCAAAAGTAGCTAGAACTTACATAGTTAGGCCTAGGGAAAGAAGCATGAATCATCTTGGCTAAGAAAGGTGCCTCCTTTGTAGAAGAATCGTCATGGAACTCGCATAGAAATGTTGATTTGGCCTTGATTTGGGGTAGCAAGCTTGCACCTTTTGATTTGAACTTGATTTGAGTGCATAGGCTCTAGGGATTGGAGATGGAGGCCATGATCAAAATTGATTTTGGCAGCACTTAGTTGCTAGGTTTGATTTTTAGGGATTTAGGTTAGGTTTAGGGTCTTTTTATAGAGATTAGGATAGTTTTAGGCCCTTAGATTAACCCTAGGATAGATTAGAACCATCAGATCTCGGAAGCTTCCAGACCCAGCCCAAGAACAAGACCAGGTGAGACAAACAAGTGCGCCAGGCTATTTGCCCCGGCCATCCCCTGTCGACAGGCAAGTCGACAGGGCTGTCGACTTGGTCTGGGCCCAAGTCGACAGGCCTGTCGACAGCCCTGTCGACATGGCCTAGGCGGGAAACTCCCCGCCTAGCCCCAGATCTGATTTCCAAAACTGTTTCCGAAATTCAAATTTCCAGAAATCTTCTTTGGGCCTTTACCGGGTCATACGGACTCCGATTTTCGAAAACTCGGACTCTATTTCGCGTATTTTTCCGAGACGAACGCAATGGCACAGACCGCTTCACTTGATTCAGAATTTATAATTTAATTCTGCCTTGATTCTCGTTTTAACATGTTATTGAAATACGGGTTGTTACATTCTCCCCACCTTTTAGGATTTCGTCCCCGAAATCTCTAAGTTAGGAAGAACATATCCTACCATCCATCATCCATCTACTCAAAACATCATCCACAAGCAATCATTGTCCTTAGACGACTCCTAATGCTTTATGAATGTATGCAAAACGTGCGTGTACATGTTCCTTAGCTAATGCTAATGATCAGGCCTGAAAAATCTTTTGAATGCAAAAATATGTTTAGTGCTATGAATCCATCATGTATGCAAATAGTCCTAGTCATATACATTATATGCGTGCACAAACATTCATCCATATGCAACGTCCACATGGTAACACATTCAATTTTCATCCATAAACAAGTATAAATACTCGTGCATATGCAATATGGAATGTGACCGAGTCGAGCTAATATCTAATGTAAGTTCGCGCATCCACGAGCAACCACTTGCAACCATTTGCAACCATATCAACCATAACATGTTTCAAATACATGTTTACATCCATAGGGTTCTACCTAGGATTCCCTGAAACAGGGTCGAGAAGATAAACAAGACAAACTCCTTACGGGGTTTGTAACAGAAAATAGGACCGAGAGGATGCTCACAAAAGATAGCCTACAAGTAAGCTCTACAGAAAACAGGGATCAAGGATATACTCCCAAAAAGAGATATTATGCGCGCACCTAGCCTTTGGCCATCAAAGTCGTATGTCCTTGAGCTCAATTCCATTGTGCCTTGTCTGTCTTTTAACTTCGCGATTTCGTAGCTTCTTATTTCCTGTTTCCATAACATGAGCTGGAACTCATTTCTTCGTCGCCTCTCGTTCCCCTCGCCCACTTGGCGCAAACATGACTGCGTACTTGTGATCTTATGCAAGCTTTCCCAAAATTCACTAGTGAATCTCGGACCTCGTACCACAAGGTATTCCACGTAGAAGAACTTTCTCTTGAAAGTAAATGGATGTCAACCAAGCGCACTTACTAGGGTGGTCTTTATGACCCATGCATAAGTGAAATAAGCCATCCGTCTTATCGGCGAACACCACTCGATCGGGCTTCAAATTTCCAATAAAGGTATCAAGGGATTCTAGGTAACTAATCATGACCGAACCCAAAAGGTTCCATGAGACTTCGAGGGTATTACCAAGGCTAGTCAAGAGTCTAACTACCATCCTATCAAAACGAGAGTGGCACCCCTTACTGGATAACCACTTCATCCCTAGAATCCATCCATAACCGAGGCATATCATTCTCAAATCCAAAGCAAGTCATGAATAAATGGACCGATTCTCCACAGGACTTGAGGCAAAAACGGGATCCTCTATTATACTAGTACTAAGGTGCAGAGACTCAACTATCGAAGCGGACTTAAAAAAGATGCGGTGATCAAAACAAAGTCCCAACGGGATGATAGAGAAGAAAAAAAAAACTAAACCTTCAACAAGATCGTTACCCTCCTTCTGAGGTACCCTAGAAATGAGAGCATACTATTGCCCTCCGAATGATCTTGTCCCTGTTCCATGATACTTAACTATCCGTCCCGTTTCACCATGCCAAAGGTACTCTCTCGTCATGGGTTTCATTGTTCATCTTTCTTCCTCCTTTTAGGACTTAGCCATACCAACATGTTGCTTATCCCTGAGCTCGTATCCTTTTTCCTTGTTCTTACTATCCTTTCATGCATAACTCTGCAACGGTCTCTCGAGAACCACCTCCATCGTACGGGAAACACTTACGCAACTAGAAAGACTAGTCGCAGTCAAAACCACTATGACTACAGATGGGAGAAAGAAAGGAAAAGAGATTCAATCAAGGAAACAAGGATAATGCTAATGGCATTTGGGGAATAGCCTTTTTCTTTTTAAAAGAAAATTTTCTTGAAAAATGCTTCTTTATAAACGATTTTCAAATAGTTTTCAGGAGGTCTTTAAAAACTTTTGCCCAATCTGGTAACCTTCTGCTCTGATACCAAATGTAACACCCCGCCTCCGCTAGGGTCACTCGCAAAGGAATGCACTAGCTTTAGAGGGGCATTATTGGTAAACATGCACATAAATATCACAAGACAGAACATATATAAATAGCGGAAGTAAAATCAAACTTTCATAACATGAATAAATAAGGTCTAGAGCCTTTTTTTACATCAGAGTACATCAAAACCTGTCTTGCAATAATAAAGAAGCATAAAAGCCTTTTAATAAATTATTCCCCAAGTAAAAACAGTAAAGTAGCCATAGCCAAGAGAAGTCCAAGCCATCCATGATGACCTTGTCCGAACTAAACAGCATTGTTTCCTCCCTGTAACCTGGGGGGGAAACGGAAGAAAAGAGGCGAAACAAAACGGGTCAGTCAAAAAGACTGAGTAAGTCCTATCTACTTCCAGTATAAAAACAGGTAAAGGTAACATGACATGCATAAACTGAAAGTAAACATAAGGATAACTACAAGATAGATAAACCAGGATAGCCGGTTGAACTACTGTGGCAAGGTAAACCAAGGTATCATGATAAACTGCAGTGTTATGATAAGTCAAGGTATCACATCGTCAGATTTCTATCGAGTACATTACCCCAAGGTATCTACCCCGTCTAACATCCCACGGTATCTATTATGTATGTTCTTCCTAGTCCTAACATGCATATTTGCTCTGCACCTCTCGTACTAGTATCCCTACCCGCGTCATGTGTTAACCATGAATGTCCCTTGCTCAAAGTCGTGTAACGGTCCATGTCAACCTAATATCGTATATATAGGTTACTCAAATCATATGTTTCTTTCCATGTATATAAGTTCAGTCCTTTGCCGTACCTCGTACGGGCTTCCTCATGTCGTATTATCCTTGAAATCGTTTGGACTGTCACCCTTGTTCTAGCTAGGCTCTTCCATATGAATCATTGTTTGAACTACTAGGGCTTACGCCACCTAGCACCACTAGGGATTACGCTTACCTATTGCACGCTTTCGTATTTCGGTTTGGGTTAAACCACCTAGGCCACTAGGGATTACGCTAACCCTCAACCGCGCCCTTTTTCCCACGCATTCATCGTGAATCGTTTTTCTATAACTGTATGCACATGTATCACATCGTGCCATCCGAGTCCTGTCACCGATCAAAACAAGAAATACAGGACTCGGTCGGGAGCTTTAGATTTATCTGCCGGTGCAGATACTAAGGTCTGCTTTCCTACACGTGGCTATGGTCCCACGAGACCCCTCCCTCAACTAGCGAAAGGCAACACAAGAGAAAATCTTGCATGAGAACTACACTCCGGCCAGCCCACATCCTACGGCCTACCTCACCCATAATTAGATAGCAAATCATGGTCTGTTGGGTGTTCCCTGCCTTTCCGTACGTACACGCTTGACTCAAGATGGTAGATGATCGACGAACTTGCTATCTCGGGCACCTTATGTATCCGCCGACTCACTGCTATCCACCCCAGTCTTTAGGTCGCTCGCATAGCAACCAAGGCATACTCTTGGTTCTTCTACCGCAGACCTCAACCTCTCGTGAGCCCAGGATGATCATCTGCGACATCACAGAGGGATACCAAGAATATCCTCACGTTCCTCGAAGCCGCTGCTTCGTTACCCAGTTCGCTTGGAGCCTTTATCTAAATCAGATAGCCTGCTCCTACACGTATACTTAAACGATGACCTACCGTATCGGTTTACTTATTTATCTAAGAAGTGGTCCAAATTTCCTTGACTAAGAATTATTACTTAGTTTCCCTTAACTAAGGTTTACCACTTAGCCTTATTTCCATAATCCTTGTTAACTATGGTTATTTACCTAATCCTCCAAATTAGGGTTTATCTAATGGTTTAAGTGTCACTTAAGTTCATAACTTAGCCCGTCTACAAACCATGTCAAAATTGGCTAAGTGTCCAAGTCCAAGACTTAACCCTACAAACCGTGTGTCAAGTTGGCTAAGTATATCAAGCAATCCATAACTTAACCTCGTCTAATTATCATTTTAGGTTGGTTAATTATATAAATTAACTTGACCTTGTCAAATTACCGAGTCAAATCGGTCAAGCGTATTCAAGTGATTCGTGACTTAGCCTTATCATGTTTTCACGTTAGATTGGTTAAGTATAGATTAACTTAACCTCATCAAATTAACGAGTTAGATTGGTTAAGTATAGGTCACTTAACCTCATCAAATCATCGTGTAAAATTAGTCAAGTGTTTCACTTAACCCCATTAAATTACCAAGTGGGATTAATTAAGTCTAGGCTAACTTAACCCCATCCGATTACCATGTTTAGATTAGTTAAGCCTAATCTTAACCCCATCCATTAACTGTATTATACGGTTAAGTGTCATTAAGAAAATTTACTTAATCTTATCACGTTATCGTGTTGGATTGATTAAGTGTTGATTAACTTAATCCCGTCCACTAGTCGTATAAAAATGGTCAAGTGTCATTAGGCAAATCAAGTTACTTAACCTACCCAAGCTTATCATGTTTTGTTAAGTATCATTAGCCTAATCAAAATACTTAACCCATTTGTCCATATCATATTTGGTTAAGCCTCATTAATCAAATTAACTTAACCCTATTATGTGGCATTAATTTAATTAATGCACCCTCAACCTCTCACATTAGACCTTGTTGTGGTTACTAGTTAAGCCGGGCGGGTCCGGGTAGATTTACACCACAACCTAGTCTAACCTCGGGTCTTAAGCGCGACATGACCAACTTCTCACATTGGGTCCTATTGTTTACAACTACTAGTTAGGCCGGTCGGTTCCGGGTAGTTTTACGTTGCAAACTCAACCCAACCTCGAGTTGGCCACACTTATATTATCTAAGTTCATCATGTTTCCAAAACATGTTACAAGTTTTCAAGTATTTGGGTAGACCTAACTTAATAGGTAAATTCCCAAAGGGTAGACCTAACTTAATAGGTAAATTCCCAAGCTCATGTTTTTATGCATGCTTACATGTCATCTTCCATGTTATCTTTCAAGTCATATTTTCAAGTATAAACACATGTCATATTCAAGTTAAGATTTTGCGACATGTTCATGTTTATCTAACTACCCAAAATCGTGTTTTCCCAACGCAAGCAAAGCGAGTCAACATAGTAAGGATACTATGTCACATATTGGTCTCAAAACATGCATGATGCCAAAAAGGGCTTGGCTTCCACATGCATAACATCATAAAGGGATTGGCCATAAACATGCATAGTGTCATAAGGTAATTTGGCCACAAACATGCATATTATCAAAAGGGATTTGGCCACAAACATGCACAACTTAAAAGAGGGGGTTGGCCACGAGCATGCATAATCTCATAAAGGATTTGGCCACAAACTTGCATGTTAGCATAAGGGGTTTGGGTTCATAAACATGCATAAGCCCCAAAATCTTGTCTTAGCCAATGTTTCACAAGTAAAGTGGTTCCTAAAGGTTCATGCTAGCATTTCATGCATAAAGATCCAAACTTGCAAGTTAAACTAGGTTATGCATAGCATGAGAGGCATGATTAAGTCACTCACATGGCCTAAGATCATAAATATGAACACAAGAGGCATGGTAAGGTTCATATAGATTCGCATAATCATGTTTAGCCTCATTTTATCCCATGTCAACATTAAAAATACCGTTTTGATCCAAAAGTAGCTAGAACTTACATAGTTAGGCCTAGGGAAAGAAGCATGAATCATCTTGGCTAAGAAAGGTGCCTCCTTTGTAGAAGAATCGTCATGGAACTCGCATAGAAATGTTGATTTGGCCTTGATTTGGGGTAGCAAGCTTGCACCTTTTGATTTGAACTTGATTTGAGTGCATAGGCTCTAGGGATTGGAGATGGAGGCCATGATCAAAATTGATTTTGGCAGCACTTAGTTGCTAGGTTTGATTTTTAGGGATTTAGGTTAGGTTTAGGGTCTTTTTATAGAGATTAGGATAGTTTTAGGCCCTTAGATTAACCCTAGGATAGATTAGAACCATCATATCTCGGAAGCTTCCAGACCCAGCCCAAGAACAAGACCAGGTGAGACAAACAGGTGCGCCAGGCTATTTGCCCCGGCCATCCCCTGTCGACAGGCAAGTCGACAGGGCTGTCGACTTGGTCTGGGCCCAAGTCGACAGGCCTGTCGACAGCCCTGTCGACATGGCCTAGGCGGGAAACTCCCCGCCTAGCCCCAGATCTGATTTCCAAAACTGTTTCCGAAATTCAAATTTCCAGAAATCTTCTTTGGGCCTTTACCGGGTCATACGGACTCCGATTTTCGAAAACTCGGACTCTATTTCGCGTATTTTTCCGAGACGAACGCAATGGCATAGACCGCTTCACTTGATTCAGAATTTATAATTTAATTCTGCCTTGATTCTCGTTTTAATATGTTATTGAAATACGGGTTGTTACATACACGAATATATATATATACACTCCCCTCGTCCACAGACCATGGACGAAATTTATTGGTTGTGATTGGTGTGAAAACTGATTGATAGCGAATGGTTGATTGGAATTGTTTGTGGTTGAAAAATACGTGTGTGGTTGAGAATTATTTGGTTGAAACCACATAGGATTAGTTTGTGGAAATGAAAAAAAATATACATGCCGCCTGCGTGCGAACTAGATGCATGAAATCCCCATTCTCATTCTTCTCTCTCCTCGATCGCGCTATACGGCGGAAAACCGCTCCTTCCTTCCCTCCTCGTTTTCTCCTCCTCCACGCAATAAAATCAGGAGCTTCAGTTGAACTTTTTGAAGAGCTCTCTCCACTCTTCAAATCCATACCAGTTGCTTAAATTTTCGTCGAGCGTTGAGGGAGAATCGTTGCTTCGAAGTCGCGAGTTTTAAACCACCGCCGCAGCCAACAGGGACCACCGAAGTGGACCGCACATCAGGCACACGTGCGCCTCTCGAGGCTCGACAGCGTGGTGAAGTCTGATCGTCCTATCGATTCGCGGATTTCACGAAAAATCAAAGCCTAGTTTTGAACGAATTCTGAGAGGTGTATGGCTGTTTTTAATTTAACTATATTATAGCACTTTAAAGCGCTACGGTTTTTGATTTCACTGTAAAAATCATATCTTTTTCATTTCTTGACGAAATTCAGTGAAACAAGAAGCAATGGACTCGTGCGGACGTCTTCTACATTCTAGAAGAGACCGGATATTTTTCTGAGCCTTCTTCTATTTTTGATGGAGTGGAACCCAATGTGAGATTCCTGAATTATAAACGATATGGGAAACGACGATGTATAAATTATATAGTCAATTTATGAGTTATATAAGCGTTGTACATCTCATGTATAAGCGTTGTATAAGTTGTACGTTCGATGTATAAGTTATATATGCGTTGTAAAAATTATATATATGTAGAAATAGAAGTGAAATACTTATATATATATATATATATATATACGCCCCTCGTCCACAAACCATAGATGATATTTATTTGTTGTAATTGTCGTGAAAATTGGTTGACAGCGAATGGTTGATTGGAATTGTTTGTGCTTGAAATTGATTGATTGTGGTTGAAAATTACCCGTTTGTGGTTGAGAATTATTTGGTTGAAACCACATAGGATTAGTTTGTGGTAAAGAAATAAATATAAACATGCCGCCTGTGTGCGAACTAGATGCATGAAATCCCCATTGTCAAAAGCTGCGAGGCTTTAAGGTAGAGCGAGGAGCCGTACTAGGGACGGCCCCGGTTTTAACTACCCTGCCGTTATGCTGCCGATTTTTTTTGAAATATTCATGTGTTAGAATAATTTTCATTTGTTGAAATTATTTTCATATGTTGAAACCGCATTCATGTGTTGAACAGAAATTCATTCGTTGAATAGAAATTCATGTGTTGAATGGTATTCGTGTTTTGAAATAAATTGTTTTATAATAAAAATCATATTTTACCATCTATATGAACTATATAAAATAGTCGTGTTTTGAAATAAATTGTTTTATAATAAAAATCTTATTTTACCATCTATATGAACTATATAAAATAGTCGTGTTTTGAAATAAATTGTTTTATAATAAAAATCATATTTTACCATATATATGAACTATATAAAATAGTCGTGTTTTGAAATAAATTGTTTTATAATAAAAATCATATTTTACCATCTATATGAACTATATAAAATGGTCGTGTTTTGAAATAAATTGTTTTATAATAAAAATCATATTTTTATCATCTATATGAACTATATAAAATAGTCGTGTTTTGAAATAAATTGTTTTACAATAAAAATCACATTTTTATTATACACATGAATTGTAAAAAAAAAATAGTGAATTGTTGAAATAGAAGTCAGTTTGATTAAAATATCATTTTTATCAAAGATATGAAAATAGTATGGTTTTGAAATCGAAGAATTGATTATATATATATATATAAATATAATTAAAATAAATCCAATAACGACGCTGCAGTTCGTATTTTGAAACCGTGATTTCAAATGATTAGTGCGGGAGATCCGACCATCGGATTTTCCCGAAACCACAACCGTTGGGTTCGCCTTGGAAATATCTTTTCCAACGGCACCAACTTTGTAAAGATCCAATGGTTGGATTGTCTAGAATGTTTAATTCAAATCTGAAGAAAAACAGTGCCAGAATCGATTATATTTATATATATAAATATAATTAAATTAAATCGAATAACGACGCTGCAGTTCGTATTTTGAAATCGTAACTTCAAACGATTAGTGCGGGAGATCCGACCGTCGGATTTTCCCAAAACTAGAACCGTTGGATTCGTTTTGAAAAGATATTTCTAATGATATAAAATTTGTGAAGATCCAACGGTTAGATTTTCAGATATGTGTAAAACAAATCTGGAGAAAAACAGCGCCATGGCCGCGTTATGGCCTAAAGCGTTGTTTAGAATAAATTGGCTATTTTTAAATAGATAAAAATGGCGATAAATCGTGATAAAATATTATAAACGATATGGAATAGAAATAAACTGAATTTGCTCATTTTATGTGATATTTGATGGTTGAATGTGTTTGGCGTGAAAATTACACTAAAGAACAGAATTAGTGATATCGAACAATTTAACCATTGAAATGAATTGATTTGAAATTCTAAATATACGTGAATTATTTGAAAAGGCCGAGTTAATTCTCATTTCAAATAATTGATCGCCGAGTGAAAGTCAAAGATATGAAGATGGTGCAAGATCGATGATCTTCACGTCGATTGGAGGGGTGCTACTGATGCTCATGATAGGAGTAGCTACCTTGACAGGGTTGAAGTAGTAGCCACCCGGACGTACTTGTTGATTGTACGGATATGCGAGGTATTGAGTGCCTCCGGTTTCGTTCTGACCCAGAACGAACGTGTAAATGGACTGTGTGTCTGACATTGGATTTTGTTCTGTGCTGATTGATCTCTATTAAATATATATCTGTTTGGCGGCGGAGAATTTATTCGTTTGCTTAACGCCCTTCTCTGAGACGTACGAGCTCAGAGGTTATATATCGATGGAAACCAGTCGCATTGAGTAAATTGCCTGTGTGGCATGCCTAAGTGGCAGATGATCAAGGCTTTTATTGAAAAGCAAAGTCTTGTGGTTGATGATCAAAGCACGGCCAGTGTGGCGTAGCTTTGTGTATAGCGTTGTTTCGCGAGCCTCACACCCTGGTACGGACCAGAAACGGGAGAGGACTTCAGGGAGGACATGCGTTTATTTCTAGCTAGAGGTGGTGTCAGTGCTTAAACTGGATGACATTTATATTATTTTCACCTGTGTGGTTGTTGCAGTTGCGAGGCGCCTTAGATATATCGGTCGATCCGGGACCGATGGAGTCATTGGGCTCATTTGCGCCCCAAAGGGCGGGGAAACGCAGTGTTCAAGCATTTTAATCCACATCGGTGGACCGGCCCTGACGGTCCAAGGCTTGACTGAGTACTTGCCTGAGACATGGTAGGCTAGATTGTCTCGAAGCGGTGAGGACGATCCCTGGCCTCGGTTCATGACGGAAATCCAATTTCCAAATACGACATCGTGCGATTTTGATTGTATACCTATATATGGCGACATAGTTGTATGGGGGCATTAATGCCGTCTATGATTGATACTTATGATTTGAATTTGTTTTTGAAACTTATAAACACTAGTAATAATATCAAATGCTTTTGTTTTATTCGTATCAAGCATATTTTGTCCATTATAAGGTAAAACTCTATCCTTCGGTTTGTGTTGCATTGTGTGATGGGAACTGAGTCTTATAATGGCTTCATTTTTATAAAAAGCATTACGATGTTTAAAATATTTATTTGTTTTAAAGCACTGACAATCCAATGGAGTAAACCCGTTCCGCGAAAGTGGCGTGGTCCTGTGATTAGCCATATTTGAAAATGTGTTAAGTAGATTTCTCATACCAGTCCCATGACTGACTCGTAGTTTGATTCACTTGCAAACTCAGGTGCCCCTTTTTCTACATGGGCAGCCTTGTATTCAGGTTTTAGCAGGCTCTTTCTGGAAAGCTGGAGCTGAAGATGGATTCTATCATTTATCTCTTTTATGCAGTTCAGCCCCTGTTGTACATATTATGTTTTCTTTACCGCAGTAGACATTTATGTATAGCTGAACTGTATTTTGTACTAAGTATGATCCTGTATACTGTGTAACTCTGATGATTATATTTATCCAATGTATTCTATTGTACATTATCTGGTGTATTTGTTTATTTATTTATGTTCTGTTATTATCTGTTTATGTGTTATATTCCAAAGATTACCCTTGCACCGTCACATCGGGTTTGGGGTCGTCACGGTTTATATATCTCAAAAACAATTTCAAATCATAAGTATCAATCATAGACGACATGAGCGTCCCATGCCACTATGTCGCCAAATATAGGGTTACAATCAAAACCGCATGGTGTCGTATTTGGAAATTGGATTTTCGTCATGAACCAAGGCAAAAGATAGTCCTTACCGAATTCGAGACAATCTAGCCCATGTCTCAGGATTAGAACGCATCGACCCTTGGAGCGACAAGGTCGGTCCACCGATGTGGATTAAAATACCTGAACACTACGTTTCCCCGCCCTTTGGGGCGTAAATGAGCCAACGAATGACTCCATCGGCTTCACATAGTCACCGATATATCCGAGGCGCCTTGCAACAGTAACAACCACATAGGTGAAAAATAGTATAAATGTCAGCCAGTTTTAAGCACTGACACCATCTCTAGCTAGAAGGAAACGCATGCCCTACCTGAGGTCCTCTCCCGTTTCTGGTTCATACCGGGGTGTGAGGCTCGCGAATTCACGTTATACACAAAGCTACGCTACACAGGCGGTGCTTTGATCATCAACCACAAGACATTGCTTTTCAACAGAAGCCTTGATAGCTGCATCTTAGCATGCCACACAGGCAATTCACACCATGCAACTGATGGCTATCAATCACACAGAATGGATTCCAATGTCAGACACACAGTCCATTTACAAGTCCATCTGGGTCTGAACAAAACCGGAGGCACTATATACCTCGCATACCCACTGATCTTGTAACGACCCAGAAAATCTGAACCAATTTAAAAATTTTAAATTGGCTAAAATAATGGATTTTAAATATTTAAAATAAATATTTTAAATAATGGCGATGAAAACTGAGTTTGAATCGACAATTGAAAACGAATATAATTAATTATAATTATAAACAAGGCCTGAAATGGTGCTGCAGTTTCAAAAATTGAATTCAAACTTTGTCGGACTGTACCGGGTGCAAAACAATCCGGATTTTAGTGAAACCAAAAACATTAGGATCTATTTGATGATATCTTTCTAACGAATCCGACCAATAGAAATTTCATAGCGGGAATCAAAAGATATGTCCAGTTGAAAATTCTAAATAGTCGCTATAGAATTCAGGCCCTTAAAAATGGACATTTTGCAAACGACCTCGGATTTCGACGAAACCACTTTTGTTGGGTCCGGGACGTCGAATTATTGCTAAGTTTAAATTTTCATAATTTTCTGAATCAATATGTGAGCGTGGCAGAAGAAAACGCGTTTAACCAGTTTCAGTTGATTTTAATCGACTGGAAATTGGCCATTTTTCAAACGGTCTCAGAATTCGACGAAACTAGTTTTGTTAGGACCGTATCGTCAATACGAAGCTAGAAAATATTTTTCTGGAATTTTTCTAGTTAGTATGTGACCCCGGTAATTTGAAATGTACGTTTAAAATTCAATATAAGGATTTAAATTTTAATTTGAATGAAAACTGACCGTAACAATCGAATTGGCTTGTGAAACATATCCCATTGTGTTCGGAATGGGGGTAATTAGCCAGGGGCAACAGTCGTTGGGCTTCGTTTGGTGTTCGACTTTAAAAGTTACTTTTCGGCGATTAAATTAAATAATTATAAAATAATATATATACACCTTTATCAATTCAAAGCTGGTCAAACCCCTTCCTTCCCCTTTCCGCAGTCAACACCCCAAACAAGCCGCTGTTTAACCCGATTCAAAGGCGGAAATTGCTCAGCCTTTTCTCCTCAAATTCCACGCGATCCATAAATAATCCGATCAACTTTACAAACGAAAATCATTGAGGGATCTTCGACCTTCAGATCCATGTAGGCGTGATAATTTTTCGTACCCCCTTTCGCTCAGAAACGCTCCTCAAAGAAGCCGACTTTCGAGCCCTTTTCAGGCGAGCGGGGACCACCGGAGGCGGAGCTGTTCTGGCCGAAGGTGGTGCAGGCAGAGGCGCGTCGTGTGGGCCCACTGGACGGCGTTCCGATCATCTGCAGGCGCTGTGAGGAGGAACCCTAGTTTTGAGGGTGAAGGCTCCTAGGGTGAACGACAGTTTTTTTTTACAGTAAGCCTTTTCTTCCCTTTTCGGGTATAGAATTTATACAACATTGTTTTTATAAAATTTATATAGTTTTGTTTTAGCACTGAATTGTTTTTGTAAATTTAAAAATATATACAAATTTTAAAATCAGTTTTTGAATATAAATAGTATTGTCTTCTTTTCAGTTTTTAAATAGAAAAGACATTCGTTAAAAATGAGATTTTTGAAATAAAAATTAGTATTGATTTATGAAAAAATGTCTTTACATTGAAAATAAAAACACCTTTGATTTGAAAATATAAATGGTATTGTTTTTAAAATATAGATATCTTTGGTTTAAAAAATAAATAAATATAAATATGGTTGTTTTGAAAATAGAAAAAGCATTGTATTCAAAGCAGAAATGGCAGATTAAAAATATGATTTTTCTCTAAGTAGTGGCGCTATAAAAAGGTGAGATCTTTATATGAACAGTATAAATATAAAAATGTGATTTTTATAATGTTAACCTCACGATAAAAATGTGATCTTGATACGGGAAGTGATATGATAAAAATACGACTTTTTTTTATATATGATTTGAAATTAAAATTATCTTTGTCTATAAAATATAAACCATAGTTTAAAAATGTGATTTTGCTATGTTAACGAAATTCGACGAAACAGGAAACATCGTGACCGTGTGGACGCCTTCTACCTTTTAGAAGAGGCCGCATATTTTTCTGAGCCTTCTACAATTTTTGGCAAAGCCGAAAGCAATGTGAGATTTCTAATTTATAAACAATATGGAAAACGACGATGTATAAATTATATAGTCGATGTATGAGTTATATAAGCGTTGTACATCTCTTGTATAAGCGTTGTATAAGTTGTACGTTCGATGTATAAGTTATATATGCGTTGTAATAAATATATATGTGTTGAAATAAAAGTGAATTGCTATATACAAATATATATATATATATATACACGCCCCTCGTCCACAAACCATGGACGATATTTATTGGTTGAAATTGGGTGAAAATTGATTGATAGCGAATGATTGTTTGGGATTGTTTATGGTTGATATTGATTGATTGAGGTTGAAAAATACCCGTTTGTGGTTGAGAAATATTTGGTTGAAACCACATAGGATTAGTTTGTGGAAATGAAATAAATATATACATGCCGCCTGCGTGCGAACTAGATGCATGATCCCCATTGTCAAAAACCGCGAGGTTTTAAGGTAGAGCGAGGAGCCGTACTAGGGACGGTCACGGTTTTAACTACCCTGCCGTTATGCTGTCGAAATTTTGAATAATATTCATGTGTTTGAATTATTTTCATTTGCTTAAACTATATTTATTCATTGAATAGAAAACCTTCATGTGTTGAATTGATATTCATTCGTTGATTAGAAATTCATGTGTTGAATGGTATTCGCGTTTTAAATATAAAAATCACATTTCTATCTATATATAGAAACTACAGAAAACCTTCATGTGTTGAATCGATATTCATTCGTTGAATTGAAATTCATGTGTTGAATGGTATTCATATTTTGAAATAAATTGTTTGATAATAAAAATCACCTTTTATCGACTATATGAACTGTGTAAAATAATCGCGTTTTGAAAGAAATTGTTTTATAAGAAAAATCCTATTTTTATCACCAATATGAAATATATAAAATGATAGTGTTAGGAAATGAATTGTTTTACAATAAAAATCACATTTTTATTGTATGCATGAATCATTGAAATGTGAAGTGTTAAAAATAGCCACTTGTTCAAATAAACATATATGAGTTGAAATATTCATTAATTAGCTAATGAAATGATTTGTACCTATGTATGTAACATTAGAATGAATGGTGTTTTTTTTAAACCAAATAGAAATCAAATATGAAGTTGAATAGAAATCTATAAATGATAAGAACTATATATATGTACATGCATATTCATTGAACAAGTTATAGCAAAGGGGCTAGAGAAGAGGAATAAAATTTTGTGCCCGACAAATAGGTACACATTTACTGTTTTGTTTGGGTGATGATTTTATGAGCCTGTTGGCTAGCCGCTTGGCTTTTTCTTTTTTTCTTTTTGAGATTAGAAGGACCGGGAAAGCTATTTGCGATTTCCCGATGCTCCCGGTGCAGGGGAGGTTATGGCGAAATTTTCCAAAATTTTAAGGCGTTAGTGAAATATTTGAAGACTATATTTATATAAATATATAAATATAAATAAAATTAAAACGAAAAGTGGCCGTGCAGTTCGTGTTTTGAAACTGTGTTTTCAAATAACTAGTACGGGAAATCCGACCATTGGATTTTCCCGAAACCTCAACCGTCGGGTTCGCCTTGGAAATATCTTCCCAACGGCACCAACCTTGTAAAAAATCCAACGGTTGGATTGTCTGGAATGTTTAATTCAAATCTAAAGAAAAACAGCGCCAGAAGCGATTATATTTATATATATATATAAATATAATTATATATTTAATCGAATAACGACGCTGCAGTTCGTATTTTGAAATCGAAATTTCAAACGATTGTACCGGGAGATCCGACCGTCGGATTTTCCCGAAACTGGAACCGTTGGATTCGTTTTGAAGAGACCTTTCTAATGATGTAAATTTTGTGAAGATCCAACGGTTAGATTTTCAGATATGTGTAAATCAAATCTGAAGAAAAACAGCGCCACGACCGCTTTATGGCCCGAAGCGTCATTTTGAATAAATTAGCTATTTTAAAATAAATAAAAATAGCGATAAATAGTTATTAAATATCATAAGCAATATGGAATGGAAATAAACTGAATTTGCTCGATTTATGTGGCTTTTGATGGTTGAATGTGTTTGGTGTGAAAATTACATTAAAGAACAAGATTGGTGTTGTCAAATAATTTAACCATTGAAATAAATTGATTTGAAATTCTAAATATACGTGAATTATTTGAAAAGGCCGAGTTAATTCTCATTTCAAATAATTGACCGACGATTGAAAGTCGAAGATGAAGACGATGGTCGAAGACCGGAGATCTTCACCTCGTTTGGATGGTAACCGAGGTCCTGATTGGGAGGCATCCCGAAATATGGATAATGACTGGTGATCGTCCAGACGTACGTGGTGATCGATGGGTTTGCGAGGTATTTAGTGCCTCCGGTTTCGTTCAGACCCAGAACGGACTTGTAAATGGACTGTGTGTCTGACATTGGATTTTATTCTGTGTTGATTGATCTCTATTAAATATACATCTGTTTGGCGGCGGAGAATTTATTCTTTTGCTTAACGCCCTTCTCTGAAACGCACGAGCTCAGAGGTTGTGTATCGATGGACATCATCGCATGGTGTGAATTGCCTGTGTGGCATGCTAAGATGCAGTGATCAGGGCTTCTGTTGAAAAGCAAAGTCTTGTGGTGATGATCAAAGCACCGCCAGTGTGGCGTAGCTTTGTGTATAACGTAAATTCGCGAGCCTCACACCCCGGTATGAACCAGAAACGGGAGAAGGACCTCAGGGAGGGCATGCGTTTCTTTCTAGCTAGGGTGGTGTCAGTGACCTACCAGCCCTGACATTTATATACTTTTCACCTATGTGGTTGTTGCTGTTGTGAGGCGCCTCGGTTTGATCGGACGATCCGGGTCCGATGGAGTCATTTGTTGGCTCGTTTACGCCCCAAAGGGCGGGGAAACGCATTGTTCAGGAATTTTAATCCACATCGGTGGACCGGCCCTGTCGCTCCTAGGGTCGATGCGCTCTGACCCTGTGGGTCGGGCTAGAGAGTCACGAAGTCGGTAAGGACTATCTTTTGCCTTGGTTCATGATGGAAATCCAATTTCCAAATACGACATCGTGCGATTTCGATTGTATATATATATTTGGCGACATAGTGGCATGGGACGCTCATGTCGTCTATGATTGATAGTTATGATTTGAAATTGTTTTCAAAACATATAGACACTAGCAATAATATCAAATGCCTTTGTTTTATTCGTATCAAGCATATTTTGGTCGTTATAAGGTAAAAACTCTATCCTCCGGTTTGCGTTGCATTGTGTGATGGGAACTGAGTCTTATAACGGCTTCATTTTTATAAAAAGCACAGCGATGTTTAAAAGAAAGATTTGTTTTAAAGCACTGGCAATCCAATGGAGTAAGCCCGTTCCACGAAAGTGGCGTGGTCCTGTGATTTGCCATAATTATATATGTGTTGAATAGATTTCTCATTCCAGTCCCATGACTGACTCGTAGTTTGTTTCACTTTCAAACTCGGGTGCCCCTTTTTCTACACGGGCAGCCTTGTATTCAGGTTTAGCTGGTTCTTTCTCTGGAAAGCTGGAGCTGAAGATGGATTCTATCATTTTTCTCTTTTTATGTTGTTCAGCTCCTATTGTACATATTTTGTTTGTTTTCCGCTGTAGACATTTATGTATAGCTGAACTGTATTTGTACTAAGTAAGATCCTGTATACTGTGTAACTCTGATGATTACTTTTATCCAGTATATTCTATTGTTCATTATCTGGTGTATTTATTTAATTTTGTTCTGCTATTATCTGTTTCTGTGTTATATTCCTAAGATAACCCTTGTCTCCATTTGAACGGGATTTCGGGTTGTCTCAGATCTCCACGTACGTCTGGACGATCACCACTCATAATCCATATTTCGGGATGCCTCCCAATCAGGACATCAGTTACCATCTAACTGAGGTGAAGATCTCCGGTCTTCAACCACCGTCTTCATCTTTGACTTCTTATCGTCGATTCAATTATTCAGAATGGGATAAACCCGGTCTTTCTGAGCAACTCGCATATATAATAAAAACGTGCTACACAAACACAATATACGCCTTATTCCAATTCATTAGTCACTAACCGTAAATCAGTAAGAGAACAATTTCCCAAATATTAACCCCGAAGGCCGAAACCAACATCAGATCAAAACCCAGGAAACCATTCGACTTAGCTAACCTTCAGTTAGATTCTAAATTTCAGATTCCATATCGTTTATAATATTTTATAACGATTTATCGCTATTTTTATTTATTTAAAAATAGCCATTTCATTCAAACGATGCTTCGGGCCAAAACGCGGCCGTGGTGCTGTTTTTCTTCAGATTTGTTTTACACATATCTGAAAATCTAACCGTTTGATCTTCACAAATTTTATATCATTAGAAAGATCTTTTCAAAACGAATCCAATGGTCCCAATTTGGGGAAAATCCGACGGTCGGATCTCCCGGTATACTCGTTTGAAGTTTCGATTTCAAAATACAAACTGCAGCGTCGTTATTCGATTTAATTTAATTATATTTATATATATAAATATAATTGATTCTAGCGCTGTTTTTCTTCAGATTTGAATTAAACATTCCAGACAATCCAACCATTGGATCTTTACAAAGTTGGTGTCGTTGGAAAGATATTTCCAAGGCGAACCCAACAGTTTTGGTTTCGGGAAAATCCGATGGTCAGTTCTCCTGCACTAATCGTTTGAAATCACGGTTTCAAAACATGAACAGCAGCTTCGTTATTCGATATATTTCAATTATATTTATATATATATAAATATAGTCGATTCTTCGATTTCAAAACTATTTTCTTTTTATACATTTGATAAAAATGATATTTTTATCCAACCGACATTTATTTCGACACTTCACTATTTTTAACAATTCATATATAATAATAATAATAATGTGATTTTTATAGCAAAACAATTTATTTCAAAACACGACTATTTTATATAGTTCATATAGATGATAAAAATATGATTTTTATTATAAAACAATTTATTTCAAAACACGAGTATTTTATATAATTCATATAGATGATAAAAATATGATTTTTATTATAAAACAGTTTATTTCAAACACGAATACCATTCAACATATGAAGGTTTTCTATAGTTCGTATATATAATAAAAATGTGATTTTTATTGTTAAAGCAATTTATTTAAAACATGAATACCATTCAACACATGAATTTCTATTCAACGAATGAATTTCTATTCAACACATGAAGGTTTCAACATATGAAAATAATTTCAACAAATGAAAATAATTCTAACACATGAATATTTCAGAAAATTTCGGTGTATAACGGCAGGGTAGTTAAAACCGGGGCCGTCCCTAGTACGGTTCCTCGCTCTACCTTAAAGCCTCGCAGCTTTTGACAATGGGGATTTCATGCATCTAGTTCGCATGCAGGCGACATGTTTATATTTATTTCTTTTCCACAAACTAATCCTATGTGGTTTCAACCAAATAATTCTCAACCACAAACGGGTATTTTTCAACCACAATCAATTAATTTCAACCACAAACAATTCCAATCAACCATTCGCTATCAACCAATTTTCACAACAATTACAACCAATAAATATCGTCCATGGTTTGTGGACGAGGGGCGTATATATATATATATATATATTTATATATAAGTATTTCACTTATATTTCAACATATATATAATTTTTACAATGCATATAAAACTTATACATCGAATGTACAACTTATACAACGCTTATACATGAGGTGTACAACGCTTATATAACTCATACATCGACTATATAATTTATACATCGTCGTTTTCCATATCGTTTATAATTCAGAAATCTCACATTGGGTTCCACTCCATCAAAAATAGCAGAAGGCTCAAAAAAATATCCGGTCTCTTCTAGAATGTAGAAGACGTCCGCACGAGTACACTGCTTCTTGTTTCACTGAATTTCGTCAAGAAACGAAAAAGATATGATTTTTATAGTGAAATCAAAAACCGTATCGCTTTAAAGTGCTATAATATAGTTAAATTAAAAGCAGCCGTATACCTCTCAGAATTCGTTCAAAACTAGGCTTTGATTTTTCGTGAAATCCGCGAATCGATAGGACGATTGGACTTCACAACGCTGTCGAGCCTCGAGAGGCGCACGTGCGCCTGAACTGGGGTCCACTTCGGTGGTCCCTGTTGGCTGCGGCGGCGGTTTAAAACCCGCGACTTCGAAGCAGCGATTCTCCCTCAACACTTGACGAAAATTTAAGCAACTGGTATGGATTTGTAGAGTGGAGAGGGCTCTTCAAAAAGTTCAACTGGAGCTCCTGATTTTATTGCGTGGAGGAGGATAAAACAAGGAGGGAAGGGAGGAGCGGTTTTCCGCCGTACAGCGCGATCGGGGAGAGAGAGAACGGGGAGAGAGAAGAATGAGGTGGCCCAATGATTTTTTTTATATTTATAAATTTTGAAAATCCAAAACTACCCCTTATCTGATATGAACTCCAATCCAAACCCAACGACTGTCGTCCCTAGCCAAATACCCCCATTTCAAACCCAATGGGATATGTTTCGTAGGCCCATTCGACAGTTTCAGTCAGTTTTCCTTCAAATTAAAATATAAAACATTCAATATTTAATTTGAACGTGCATTTCAATTTGCCGGGGCCACATATTGATTCCAAAAATTCCCGAAAAATAAATCTAGCTATGTTTTGACGATACAGTCCCAACAAAACTAGTTTCGTTGAATTCTGAGACCGTTTGAAAAATGGTCCTTTTCTGGTCGATCCAATTTAATAGAATTCGAACAAATACATTTTCCTTTGCCACACTCACATACTAGCTTCAAAAATTATGAAATTTGAAATCTAGCAATAATTTGACATCCCGGATCCAACAAAAGTGGTTTTGTCGAATTTTGAGGTCGTTTGCAAAATGGCCATTTTCAGGGGCTATATAAATTATATAGCGACCTTTCTGAAAATTCATTTAGCCATAACTTTTGCTTCCCGCTATGAAACTTTGATTTTTCAGATTCGTTAGAATGATATTCACTAACATATTTAAATATTTTTGGTTTCACTAAAATCCGTTTTGTTTTGCAACCAGTACAGTCAATCAAAGTTTGAATTCAAATTTTGAAACTACCGCGCCTTTTCAGGCCTTGTTTATAATTAGGATTAATTTTATTTATTTTCAAACGTCGATTCAAACTTACTTTTCGTCGTTATTATTTAAAATATTTATTTTAAATATTTAAAATCCACTAAAATAGCCAATTTAAAAATCTTAAAATGGTTCAGATTTCCCGGGTTGTTGCAATCTCCCCCGCTTAAAACTTTTCATTCCCGAAAAGGAACAAAGTCGAAAGTGGTTTTATTAATCAATTCTACTTTCAATCTGGCTTCCATTCTCCAACTTTTCAGTTTCTGAGAATTTTCAAATTCTTCAAAAATTTGGCTAACACCCTAAATTTTTGAAAAAAATCGCCATAACCTCCTTTATATGGGGAGGGGTTTGGAAATTTATTGGGCCGTATTAGGTACCCAATAAATCCTAATAAACATGCACATATTTATAGTGATATATTCCGGTGTCCACAGGGGAGTGTGTATAGATCATAACTCCAGAAAATAAATTTTTGTCACCCTATAAATGGTTTTTGTGCCTTAATGACCAGAGAGACATGTTCATTGTCATCTCCAGACCCGAGTGGGTTTTTTATTAATCTGGCAATTTACCATTACATTTTATATGGTCCATATTAGTCATCAGTTCAACCTGTAAAATATAGTCATCTCCATACAAGCCTCTCGCTTGTATGGTAAATCTTCAACCTCGTCACACAAGCTCCAAATGCTTATGTGGTATATGATGAAGTATGCCTATCTTCAAGAAGTATGCCATGTAGTGTAGTTCAAAATTAATTGTTACTATCCTATGGTGACATTTATTATTACACACAGAACAACCAGCACTCCACATCCAATTGCATTCACAGGAGTTGATATAATAATAAAATTGCGCATCCAACTCATTAAGGTTTACCTATTTGTCGGGCATGCAAATAAATTCTTTACTCAATAGCTAATCCATTTACCTGTTGAAACATATAAAATGCACATGTATATATTTCTATCTATTTTTAAATCGGTTCAATGTGTGATTTAATCGAATAAATTCTACCATTCATTCTCTTATTGATTAAATTAACTATCGTTCTAATAATTTAATTAACCAAATCCACTATCACACAACACAAACAACAATCAATTTGTTTTTAATTTTTCAAAAATATACTAATTAATTCATGTACTCTTTTACTTTTCAAATATATATCTCTTATATATTCAAAAATTATATTTCTAAAACCAGACTATATATATAATCACAAATACGTTATTTATAAGCATATAACTCTCAATTCGTTCTGGGGCACTTCTGACCCCATTTCTAACGAGTTATTCTGATTCTGCCATACTCGTACTAGGATAATGCTGATCCTATCTGTAATGAGTTATTCATCCTAGAACACTACTGGTTCTATCTATGACGAGTTCGTTAATGTGTTATATACCGGAACTAAGCTTAACCAAAGCTCTGATACCATGCTGTGACGTCCCCAAACCCCGTACTGACGGTGGCAAGGGTAATCTTTGGAATATAACACATAAACAGATAATAGCAGAATAGAACTAAATAAATACACCAGATAAGAACAAATAATACACTGGATAAATGTAATCATCAGAGTTACACAGTATACATGATCATACGTAATACAAATACAGTTCAGCTATACATCAATGTCTACAGCGGAAAACAAACATAATATGTACAATAGGAGCTGAACAACATAAAAAGAGATAAATGATAAAATCTGTCTTCAGCTCCAGCTATCCAGAAAGAGCCTGCTAAAACCTGAAGACAAGTTTGCCCGTGTAGAAATAAGGGCACCCGAGTTTGCAAGTGAAACAAACTACGAGTCAGTCATGGGACTGGTATGAGAAATCTACTTAACACATTTTATAATATGGCTAATCACAGGACCACGCCACTTTCGCGGAATGGGTTTACTCCATTGGATTGCTAGTGCTTTAAAACAAGTAAATCTTTTAAACATCGCAATGCATTTTATAAAAATGAAGCCATTATAAGACTCAGTTCCCATCACACAATGCAACGCAAACCGGAGGATAGAGTTTTTACCTTATAATGGCCAAAATATGCTTGATACGAATAAAACAAAAGAATTTGATATTATTACTAGTGTTTATATATCTCAAAAACAATTTCAAATCATAAGTATCAATCATAGATGACATGAGCGTCCCATGCCACCATGTCGCCAAATATAGGGTTACAATCAAAACTACACGGTGTCGTATTTGGAAATTGGATTTCCGTCATGAACCAAGGCAAAGATAGTCCTTACCGAATTCGAGACAATCTTGCCCATGTCTCAGGATCAGAACGCATCGACCCTTGGAGCGACAGGGCCGGTCCACCGATGTGGATTAAAATGCCTGAACACTACGTTTCCCCGCCCTTTGGGGCGTAAATGAGCCAACGAATGACTCCATCGGCTTCCCATAGTCACCGATATATCCGAGGCGCCTCGCAACAGCAACAACCACATAGGTGAAAAATAGTATAAATGTCAGCCAGTTTTAAGCATTGACACCACCTTTAGCTAGAAGGAAACGCATGCCCTCCCTGAGGTCCTCTCCCATTTCTGGTTCATACCGGGGTGTGAGGCTCGCGAATTCACGTTATACACAAAGCTACGCCACACAGGCGGTGCTTTGATCATCAACCACAAGACTTTTCTTTTCAACAGAAGCCTTGATCACTGCATCTTAGCATGCCACACAGGCAATTCAGACCATGCAACTGATGGCTATCAATCACACAGAATGGATTCCAATGTCAGATACACAGTCTATTTACAAGTCCGTTCTGGGTCTGAACGAAACCGGAGGCACTATATACCTCGCATACCCATCGATCTCCACGTACGTCTGGAAGATCACCACTCATTATCTATATTTCGGGATGCCTCCCAATCAGGACATCAGTTACCATCCAACCATGGTGAAGATCTCCGGTCTTCAACCACTGTCTTCATCTTCGACTTCTTATCGTCGATTCAGTTATTCAGAATGGGATAAACCCGGTCTTTCTGAGCAACTCGCATATATAATAAACATGTGCTACACAAACACAACATACACCTTATTCCAATTCATTAGTCACCAACCGTAAATCAGTAAGACAACGATTTCCCAAATATTAACCCCGAAGGCCGAAACCAACATTAGATCAAAACCCGGGAAACCATTCGACTTAGCTAACCTTCAGTTTGTTTCTAAATTTCAGATTCCATATCGTTTATAATATTTTATAACGATTTATCGCTATTTTTATTTATTTAAAAATAGCCATTTCATTCAAACGACGCTTCGGGCCATAACACGGCCGTGGCGCTGTTTTTCTTCAGATTTGTTTTACACATATCTAAAAATCTAACCGTTGGATCTCCACAAATTTTATATCATTAGAAAGATCTTTTCAAAACGAATCCAACAGTTCCAATTTTGGGAAAATCCGACGGTCGGATCTCCCGGTATACTCGTTTGAAGTTTCGATTTCAAAATACGAACTGCAACGTCGTTATTCGATTTAATTTAACTATATTTATATATATATAATCGATTCAGGCATTGTTTTTCTTCAAATTTGAATTAAACATTTCAGACAATCCAACCGTTGGATCTTTACAAAGTTGGTGTCGTCGGAAAGATATTTCCAAGGCGAACCCAACGGTTTCGGTTTTGGGAAAATCCGATAGTCGGATCTCCCGCACTAATCGTCTGAAATCACGGTTTCAAAACATGAACTGCAGCTTCGTTATTCGATATATTTCAATTATATATATATATATATAAATATAATAGATTCTTCGATTTCAAAACTATTTTCTTTTCATACATGTGATAAAAATGATATTTTTATCCAACCGGCATTTATTTCGACACTTCACTATTTTTAACAATTCATGTATATAATAATAATAAAAATGTGATTTTTATTGCAAAACAATTTATTTCAAAACACGACTATTTTATATAGTTCATATAGATGATAAAAATATGATTTTTATTATAAAACAATTTATTTCAAAACACGACTATTTTATATAATTCATATAGATGATAAAAATATGATTTTTATTATAAAACAATTTATTTCAAACACGAATACCATTCAACACATGAATTTCTATTCAACGAATGAATTTCTATTCAACACATGAAGTTTTTCTATAGTTCGTATATATAATAAAAATGTGATTTTTATTGTTAAAGCAATTTATTTAAAACATGAATACCATTTAACACATGAATTTCTATTCAACGAATGAATTTCTATTCAACACATGAAGGTTTCAACATATGAAAATAATTTCAACAAATGAAGATAATTCTAACACATGAATATTTTAGAAAATTTCGGCAGCATAACGGCAGGGTAGTTAAAACCGGGGCCGTCCCTAGTACGGCTCCTCGCTCTACCTTAAAGCCTCGCAGCTTTTGACAATGGGGATTTCATGCATCTAGTTCGCACACAGGCGGCATGTTTATATTTATTTCTTTACCACAAACTAATCCTATGTGGTTTCAACCAAATAATTCTCAACCACAAACGGGTAATTTTCAACCACAATCAATCAATTTCAAGCACAAACAATTCCAATCAACCATTCGCTGTCAACCAATTTTCACGACAATTACAACAAATAAATATCATCTATGGTTTGTGGACGAGGGGCGTATATATATATATATATATATATATATATATAAGTATTTCACTTCTATTTTTACATATATATAATTTTTACAACGCATATATAACTTATACATCGAACGTACAACTTATACAACGCTTATACATGAGATGTACAACGCTTATATAACTCATAAATTGACTATATAATTTATACATCGTCGTTTCCCATATCGTTTATAATTCAGGAATCTCACATTGGGTTCCACTCCATCAAAAATAGAAGAAGGCTCAGAAAAATATCCGGTCTCTTCTAGAATGTAGAAGACGTCCGCACGAGTCCATTGCTTCTTGTTTCACTGAATTTCGTCAAGAAATGAAAATGATATGATTTTTACAGTGAAATCAAAAACCGTAGCGCTTTAAAGTGCTATAATATAGTTAAATTAAAAACAGCCATACACCTCTCAGAATTCGTTCAAAACTAGGCTTTGATTTTTCGTGAAATCCGCGAATCGATAGGACGATCAGACTTCACCACGCTGTCGAGCCTCGAGAGGCGCACGTGTGCCTGATGTGCGGTCCACTTCGGTGGTCCCTGTTGGCTGCGGCGGTGGTTTAAAACCCGCGACTTCGAAGCAACGATTCTCCCTCAACGCTCGACGAAAATTTAAGCAACTGGTATGGATTTGAAGAGTGGAGAGAGCTCTTCAAAAAGTTCAACTGAAGCTCCTGATTTTATTGCGTGGAGGAGGAGAAAACGAGGAGGGAAGGGAGGAGCGGTTTTCCGCCGTATAGCGCGATCGAGGAGAGAGAAGAATGAGGTGGCCCAATGAATTTTTTTTATATTTATAAATTTTAAAAATCCAAAATTCCCCTTATATCATATGAACTCCAATCCAAACCCAACGACCGTCGTCCGTAGCCAAATACCCCCATTCTGAACCCAATGGGATATGTTTCGTAGGCCCATTCGACTGTTTCAGTCAGTTTTCCTTCAAATTAAAATATAAAACATTCAATATTTAATTTGAACGTACATTTCAATTTGCCGGGGCAATATATTGATTCTAAAAATTCCCGAAAAATAAATCTAGCTATGTTTAGACGATACAGTCCCAACAATACTAGTTTCGTCGAATTCTGAGACCGTTTGAAAAATGGCCCTTTTCTGGTCGATCCAATTTAATAGAAATCGACCAAACACATTTTACTTTGCAATGCTCACATACTAGCTTCAAAAATTATTAAATTTGAAATCTAGCAATAATTTGACATCCCGAATCCAACAAAATTGGTTTCGTCGAATTCTGAGGTCATTTGCAAAATGGCCATTTTCAGGGGCTATATAAACTCTATAACGACCTTTCTGAAAATTCATTTAGCCATAACTTTTGCTTCCCGTTATGAAACTTCGATTTTTCAGATTCATTAGAAAGATATTCACTAACAGATTTAAATATTTTTGGTTTCACTAAAATCCGTTTTGTTTTGCAACTGGTATAGTCGGTCAAAGTTTGAATTCAAAATTTGAAACTATCGCGCCTTTTCAGGCCTTGTTTATAATTAGAATTAATTATATTTATTTTCAAACGTCGATTCAAACTTACTTTTCGTCGTTATTATTTAAAATATTTAAAATCCACTAAAATAGCCAATTTAAAAATCTTAAATTGTTTTAGATTTTCCGGGTTGTTACAGAAATGATAATCTTTATATTAAAACTCTTTTGATATTATAATAATGTCTAAATCAAATAAATAGAAATCTAGTGGAATGCTTTCATCTCACGCTCCACATATATAATATACAATCAAAACCGCTGGAACTTATTGGGTAATGAATTTCCAACTATGACAAGGTATCGAACCACCTTCCGACAGTGTATCTCTAGAGGAGAATACACTGGGTTCAATAAGAACATCTTGTAACCCAGCCACACATGACCGACCACTCATTTTGCTCGAATGTATCAAATGTATATCACCAACGGTTGGGATCAACAACCATTTCCCGAATGGGACAGCATCGAATAGATTAAAGATTGAAATGAATATATCCAGATAGGTGATAATACAACCTAATGGAAGCTACCCACATACCCATGTTGCATGCCCGATTTTTGTCATTTCCCGGTTGTTGAGGCCTGAGGTTATGATTACTTATCATTCATTGATAACAAATCACTTTGAATGCCACATTGTCAGATCCGTTAATCAATAATTAATTTGCACAAATATATTCTGGATATTATGCTAAAAGAATAAATTCTCCGCCACCATATATAGTTGTACAGACCAACATATGCGATCATTGGAAATACTTTGTCAGACATTCATCCATATACGTTCGTTCTAGGACTGAACGAAACTAAAGACACAATTTCTATTAATAGAAAGAGTCCTTGCACTTTACTCCATCTTCGATTATCTTCATATAATCTGATTCGCAACGCTATTGCCAATACGGAGTGGTTCTCGGATAATAATCCAACCGATCTCTCCATATTGACAACGATATTGGCAAACACTTCGATAGTTGGTTATTTAACTATCGAGAAAAAACAAACATTCATTCAAAGCATCAAACAAATCACTGGGCCTTTTAATTAATATTTTATTAATTAAAACACTTCTCCATTTCCTTATCCATATTCATTAACACGATATTTTTGATAATCATCTTGGCCTCTTACGCTATTTGGAAGATAATTCCAAATATCCATTTCTTTTATTTTCTATATTTAGAAAATATCCTTTATTTGCAGTTGGAAACATTCCAATTACTTATCTCTTTCAAGACCATTTATTTCTATACTAAGGAAATATTTATTATTATATTTCCAAAATTTTCACTTACTTGTGTTAAAACGACTGTTGTGTAAAACACCGTTACAACAACCCATACTGCATTCTAATAACTCTTATTCAAACATTTCTCTTTGAGACTGGATCTTGCTATTTATCGGTCAAAAATGAAATCAATCAAGTTGGGGTATAACTGCCTCTCAGACCTTGGCTGAAAACATCATTAACTTCAAAATAGACAAAGCCACTTACCTCGAATAATCCACATCGTATAAAGCCAATAATTCATTTTTAAAACGTATATACTTTTCTCTTTCTATTACCAGACTATCGATTTCCTTTTTGTTTATAATATTCTGTTTTAAATTTGTTTCCTTATCGAATTCAATATATAGTGATATATTGATTTTCTAGTCATCCAATTTTCTTTAAAATATTCTAACTCCTTAAATTTCCAGAATTTTTTTCCATAACCTCCTCTGTATGGTCAATAGTTCAAACCTCAACTCGGCTCTCTTGGCCCTTTCCATTCAAAAAGAAAACCAAAAAGCCAAGTGGCTTGCCGATACGATGCATAAAATCTCATATGGAATTAAACATGTACCTTTTTGTCGGGCACACAATTTATAATCTTTATACACTTCATCCCATACCTGTGTAACACATGTTCACCTGTTTCTAATTTATCCCAACTAAATCCAGTTATTCCTAACTCCATTCACTAATTTATTCTTTAAGATTAGCTCTTTTGTTAAATCCCTTTAGTCTGAACATATCATGTTTAGATATAAATACTTACTTGCTTATAAACCCATTTGAATTTCATTTCCAATTCAAGTTTCATATTCGATTTCGAATATAAATTCATAAACCCTATTCACCTATCCAACGCCCAATTTCGATTCAAAACTCGATTAACTAATTATTCTTCAGCTTGGTTAATTCTATCCAATAATTAAAAATCTAATTTTTGTTTCAAAAATTAGTTCACTTACTCCACTTGAGTTCATATTTATTGTATAACTCAAGTCTGGATTTTTCTAATGGAAATTCATTTTTTATTTTATTACAACCCTTTTTCATTTAAATAAACCGTTGCAGTTTTATAATGGTTATGGCGCAGCTTTTTTGAAAATTTGATTTTGACATAATTCAAAATCTATAAGACGAAATCTAGATTTTTCTCTTCCATTAGAAAACTATTATCAAATCGGTCCTGATAATTCTTGTTTCAAATAATTCCGACTTAAATTGAGTTCTATATACTCAATTAAAGTTCGAAACGCCAATTTACAAACTCCCGCGCTATGGCGAGTTTGTTTTAATTATATTTAATATATAAATGTTTTAAACTTTGTTTATATATATAAATTCCAACTCTATTCTAATATATATTAAACTAATTTTCCCAATTCAACTTAATATTTCCGATTATCAAAATTGTCGATTTTGCCTTAGTTGGGAATAAATTTATTTATACTTCGATCTTCTATATTTAATTCCAATTCCTTTCTTAAATAAATTATTTATAAAATTCGATACAATCGAATTTCAATTATAAACCAGTTGGATTTTTCTCAATTCAGTTTATATTTCGAATTCTGAAATATAATCAATCGTTCCATTTCAAAACACTTTCCATTTCATTTTTAAATTCATATTTGAATTTAAATATTTTAAATTATCCAAATGATAAATTTTCACCTTTCTTTATAAACATCGTTTATATTACCTGTTTATATATTTAACCAAGTCTCATTTCAAATCCATTTGAAATTATAATTTCTACTTTGGAAAAATAAATTTCCCTTTTATAATTCACACTTGTATTCACATTTTCCCAATTATCCAATGATAATTCAGTTCTCTGCATTTATAAACAACGCTTATAAATTTATTTCAGTTCCCTGATTATCTAATGAAAATCATTACATTTTGTTTACAAACACCGTTTATAAATTTACTTCAATTCCCTGATTATTTTATAAACATCGTTTATAAATTCATCACTTCAATTTCTTGTATTATTTAATTTATAAACATCGTTTATAAATTTCTTCAATTCCCACATTATTTAATTTCTATACATCATTTATATATTTCTTTACTTGTTTTTATTATTTAAACAAGTTAATTTTTCTCAGTCCATTCGAAATTCGAATTCTATTTTTAGAAAAATAGATTTCCCCTTTTAATCTCAAAAATCCCCTTTCACGAAATTTTTATAAATCAACATTTAGGCTCAATGATATTTTAAACACCCAGAACAACCAATTATAAATGACAGGTTTTATAACACATCATATATGATACTATATATGACAAATAAACAAATAATAATATTTTTGAGGAATCCAGTTGGAACCCTCCAACTTGTTTTTCCTGCATCCACGGACGTTAGCCAACATAAATAATACCCATCCTACTTCGAGGCAGGATATCGCGGTATAGAAGGTCATCCACTATCATAGCGTGGGGCGTATAGGGTCATCGGCTAATGATACTATGGGCATCCGCTAATGGTACTGCAGGAATCCAATCACCAATATATATATATATATATATATATATATATAATAACCACAAACCAATCCTAAATAACTAATATATATTTTATAGTCACAACATTATTTCAATGCATGCGAACAATCAACAACAATTATTTTTAACTAATAAAAATAATTCTAAATAAATTTTGAGTGAGATTTACTCACCGAAATTGCTGCTGTCGAATATCCTGTTTATTTCCAAATCATCGGCTACGAATCTTCCCGAATGCATTCGCACATGCGATAATTTGATTTAAATTTACTAATTAACATTTATTTATTCAAATTAACTATTTAAATGAATAAATAATTTTCTTATGTTTTTTTCTTCTTTTTAATGGTTACCAATTTAATTTTAACAAATATAATTAAACTAATATATGTTTTTTTAACATTAAACCATATATATATTTAGAGCTTACTTAAATAAATAAATAATAGATTTAATTACCTTTTTCCATTTTTTTCCTATCTCCTTCCTTTACCATCATCACACTATGCTCTTCCATTACTACTAAATTTGCCACTGTTTCCAAATCTTTGTTATTGAATTCCTACTTCCCTAATTCATCAACCTCCACTACAGATTTGCAACCGATTCATCATTAGTAAACGTGAACTTCTCCCTCTTTTCATCAACACACTCGTATCACTCCCCTCCAGACTTTACCATCGGCAAGTCCTTGCCAGCCGAATGTCTGACATCGCTTCCTGTACCCCATTGCCACTTTGAAAATACACGCAAGAACAACAACAACCTCTATTTCCAAAACTCAGTGATCGAACTCACTTTCTCAGTCAACCATTAGCTTCTCATCCTCAAGACATCCATCCCCATTACCCTATTCTTGAACTCCAGCTCCAGAATGAAATGCGAGCTCAGCTTGAAACCGCTTGCTACATGAACGCGATACATTTTTTATCGATCTCAGCAAATACTTGTCTCGAGATGTCGCTCGATGCCATGGACCAAGATTTAAGCATTTGTTTTGCAAATGAACTTCCACAGCTCCAAGATTTACCAACCTTAGACTCGAATGGAACTGCCGAAAGCCCCGTCCCCTTTCCAGAACTTGTTCAGATTATTTGCTTCGTGGTTTAAACTAACAAGCTCACGATTTTTATTTAATCCATAATCATTTCGATTTGAAATGATTTTTGAGAAGGGAAAATTACAGTTTTGTTGAAACGAGTCGCGATCATTTTTACTTCGTGGGATTTTGATTTGTTTTGTTGAAAATGAAATGGAAAAAAGGAACAGAAATCCTGGTTTCAAATAAGAAAAAGGACGGCAATTTTTGTTCTAATTTGAAGCTTTCATTATGTTTGCCTAGAAAATGAATTCAAAGAAAAAAGGTCCATCGTGATTTAAATAGACATAAGAAGACTTCAGATAGAAGGAATAGGTCTGCACGGGTACAAAGTAGCTGGTGGAAATTAGGGTAGGTTATTAGTGTGATTTGACTTAGTACTTATCCACTCAATTTTAAAATCAACATATATTGCGGTTCCGAACTCCTATTTAAGCGCAAAAACTGGCGTTTCTAACGTTATACCACTATTTTGAACACACTGGGTAAGGTTTCGAAGCCTTCTTTGATCGCATCGATAAGATATAAATTTAAATCGATATAAATTTAAATTCAAAATAATTAATTCCTTGATAATATTATTATTATCATTTATATTCGAAATAGAATTTATACAGATCATCTGAATCATTTCGATTCAGTCTAAACTTATAATTCAATTACATTTCATTTTCGTATTAGGATAATTCGATATGTTCAAAAATAAATCGAATATTGATTATTAATCAATAACTAAATATAAATATTCTTTTATATTATCAACTTAATATTTTTTTTTGAATACTTATAATTAATCATTCAAAAATCTGGGTCGTTACAATTCACTAGTCTCCTTTTTTAGCAAAAAGCAAAATACAATATCCTTCTCAACAACTGAAGCAGAATATATATTTACTGCTTTGGCTTGCTCAAAAGTAATATATATGCAACAAACTCTAAAAGATTGTTGATTAAATATAAATAAATCACCTGTATACTGTGATAATACAGGCGCTATAAATATATCTAAAAATCCAACATATCGTTCAAGAAATAAACATATTGATATAATACAACATTTCCTAGAAATAACGTAAGTTAAGAGAAAATTTCACTAGAATTCATAGAAACAAAAAAATAGCCGATATATTAACCAATTGTAACGACCCAGAAAATCTGAACCAATTTAAAATTTTTAAATTGGCTAAAATAATGGATTTTAAATATTTAAAATAAATATTTTAAATAATGGCGATGAAAACTGAGTTTGAATCGACAATTGAAAACGAATATAATTAATTATAATTATAAACAAGGCCTGAAATGGCGTGGCAGTTTCAAAAATTGAATTCAAACTTTGTCGGACTGTACCGGGTGCAAAACAATCCGGATTTTAGTGAAACAAAAATATTTAAATCTGTTAGTGAATATCTTTCTAACGAATCCGACCAATCGAAATTTGATAGCGGGAATCAAAAGATATGTCCAGTTGAAAATTCTGAATAGTCGCTATGGAATTCAGGCCCTTAAAAATGGACATTTTGCAAATGACCTCGGATTTCGACGAAACCACTTTTGTTGGATCCGCAGGGTCAAGTTATTGTTAGGTTTCAAATTTCATAATTTTTCGAATCAATATGTGAGCGTGGCAAAGGAAAACGCGTTTGACCAGTTTCTGTTGATTTTAATCGACTGGAAATTGGCCATTTTTCAAACGGTCTCAGAATTCGACGAAACTAGTTTTGTTAGGACCGTATCGTCGATACGAAGCTAGAAAATATTTTTCTGGAATTTTTCTAGTTAGTATGTGACCCCGATAATTTGAAATGTACGTTTAAAATTCAATATAGTGATTTAAATGTAAATTCAACGGGAACTGATTGTAACGATCAAATCAGCTTACGATACATATCCCATTGTGTTCGGAATGGGGGTAAAACGCTATGGGCGACAGGCGGTAGGCCTCGTTTCGAGGTCGTATGTAAAAGTCAACCTTTTTGCAAAATATAAATAATTAAATAATAAAATAATAAAAATAATTTTAATTTCCCTCCTTTATCTCCCGTTCTGCCCCCCCCCCCCCGATTCATTAAACAGAAATAAAAAAAAACCCTAAAATTATCGATCGACGCCACCACCCGCGACCGCCTGTTCCTCCTCCAAGCCCACCGCTTCACTCTCCCTCCTCCGCTTCGCAGGACCTACGAGCCCCCCCCCCCTCGAAGCCATCGCGAGCGAATCGAGCAGCCCCCCTCCCAGTCTGACGACCTCCTGCCACCACCGGCGAACCCCGAGCCGCCGCCTCGAAGCCAGACTCCGCCTCCCCTCCGACGAACTGCGGAAACCCCCCCCCCTCTCTGTAAGTATTTTTTATTTTATTATTTTATTTTTATTTTTATTTTATAAAAACAGAATTTAAAACTGAATTTTAAAAAGAATTTAAAACTGAATTTGAAAAAGAATTTGAAACTGAATTTGAAAAAGAATTTAAAACTGAATTTGAAAAAGAATTTAAAACTGAATTTGAAAAAGAATTTAAAACTGAATTTGAAAAAGAATTTAAAACTGAATTTGAAAAAGAATTTAAAACTGAATTTGAAAAAACATTTAAAACTGATTTTCAAAAACATTTAAAACTGATTTTCAAAAGCATTTAAAAACTGGTTTTTAAAAAACATTTAAAACTGATTTTTTAAAAGCGTTTAAAAACTGATTTAGAAAAGGTTTGAGCTTTAAAATAGAAAAGGTTTGAGCTTTAAAATAGAAAAGGTTTGAGCTTTAAAATAGAAAAGGTTTGAACTTTAAAATAGAAAAGGTTTGAGCTTTAGAATAGAAAAAGTTTGAGCTTTAAAATAGAAAAGGTTTGAACTTTAAAATAGGAAAGATCAGATTTTTAGAATGGAAAAGATCGTATTTTTAAAATAGAAAAGACGGAGTTTTTATTAAGTAGAAGAAGTAAGATATGATCTTTATATTTTTAAAGCAATAAAAATATAATCTTTACATCATAGGAATATTAAAAATATAACCTTTATTTTTGAAAAGGCGGAATATATATTTTTGAAATGCAGTTTTTATATATTGAATAACATAGTAAAAAAAAATTCGTTTTTACATATGTAGAGAATACGGGCGAAAGCGACAAAAAGGCGAGATTGGCGAAGATTTCTAAAGGAAGAGTCGTAGTAGTTGGATAGCTATTGGTGAGATTTCTGATTTAAAAATATATATATGTGTTGAAATAAAAATGAATTGCTATATATAATATATATATATATATGTACGCCCCTCGTCCACAAACCATGGACGATATTTATTGGTTGAAATTGTTGTGAAAATTGATTGATAGCGAATGGTTGTTTGGGATTGTTTGTGATTGATATTGGTTGATTGTGGTTGAAAAATACCCATTTGTGGTTGTGAAATATTTGGTTGAAACCACATAGGATTAGTTTGTGGAAATGAAATAAATATATACATGCCGCCTGCGTGCGAACTAGATGCATGAACCCCATTGTCAAAAACCGCGAGGTTTTAAGGTAGAGCGAGGAGCCGTACTAGGGACGGTCCCGGTTTTAACTACCCTGCCGTTATGCTGCCGAAATTTTGAATAATATTCGTATGTTTGAATTATTTTCATCTGCTTAAACTCTATTTATTCATTGTATAGAAAACATTCATGTGTTAAATTGATATTCATTCGTTGATTAGAAATTCATGTGTTGAATGATATTCATATTTTGAAATAAATCGTTTGATAATAAAAATCACATTTTTATCTATATATAGAAACTATAGAAAACATTCATGTGTTGAATTGATATTCATTCGTTGATTAGAAATTCATGTGTTGAATGGTATTCATATTTTGAAATAAATCGTTTGATAATAAAAATCACATTTTTATCTATATATAGAAACTATAGAAAACATTCATGTGTTGAATTGATATTCATCCGTTGATTAGAAATTCATGTGTTGAATGGTATTCATATTTTGAAATAAATTGTTTGATAATAAAAATCACCTTTTATCGACTATATGAACTGTGTAAAATAATCTCGTTTTAAAAGAAATTGTTTTATGATAAAAATCCCATTTTTATATCCAACTTGAACTATATAGAAAAATAGTGTTTTGAAATGAATTGTTTTACAATAAAAATCACATTTTTATTGTATGCATAAATCGTTGAAATGTGAAGTGTTAAAAATAGCCACTTGTTCAAAATAAACATATATGAGTTGAAATATTCATTAATTAGCTAATGAAATGATTTGCACCTATTTATGTAACATTAGAATGAATGGTGTTTTTAAACCAAACAGAAATCAAATATGAAGTTGAATAGAAAATGATAAATGATAAGAACTGTATATATATGTACATGCATATTCATTGAACAGGTTATAGCAAAGGGGCTAGAGAAGAGGAATAAAATTTTGTGCCCGACAAATAGGTACACATTTACTGTTTTGTTTGGGTGATGATTTTATGAGCCTGTTGGCTAGCCGCTTGGCTTTTTCTTTTTCTTTTTGAGATTAGAAGGACCGGGAACGCTATTTGCGATTTCCCGATGCTCCCGGTGCAGGGGAGGTTATGGCGAAATTTTCCAAAATTTTAAGGTGTTAGAAAAATATTTGAAGTGAAAACGATATGGAAATCATTGAATGAACTATATTTATATAAATATATAAATATAAATAAAATTAAAACGAAACGAAGTCGTGCAGTTCGTATTTTGAAACCGTGATTTCAAACGACTAGTACGGGAAATCCGACCATTGGATTTTCCCGAAACCTCAACCGTCGGGTTCGCATTGGAATAATCTTTCCAACGGCACCAACCTTGTAAAAATCCGACGGTTGGATTGTCTGGAATGATTAATTCAAATCTGAAGAAAAACAGCGCCAGAAGCGATTATATTTATATATATATATATATATATATATATATATATATATATATAATTATATATTTAATCGAATAACGACGCTGCAGTTCGTATTTTGAAATCGAACTTCAAACGATTGTACCGGGAGATCCGACCGTCGGAATTTCCCGAAACTGGAACCGTTGGATTCGTTTTGAAAAGACCTTTCTAATGATGTAAATTTTGTGAAGATCCAACAGTTAGATTTTCAGATATGTGTAAATCAAATCTGAAGAAAAACAGCGCCACGGCCGCCTTATGGCCCGAAGCGTCGTTTTGAATAAATGGGCTATTTTAAAATAAATAAAAATAGCGATAAATCGTTATAAAATATTGGAAACAATATGGAATGGAAATAAACTGAATTTGCTTGATTTATGTAGCTTTTGATGGTTGAATGTGTTTGGTGTGAAAACTACATTAAAGAACAATATTGGTGTTGTCGAATAATTTAACCATTGAAATAAATCGATTTGAAATTCTAAATATACGTGAATTATTTGAAAAGGCCGAGTTAATTCTCATTTCGAATAATTGACCGACGATTGAAATTCGAAGATGAAGACGGTGGTCGAAGACCGGAGATCTTCACCTCGTTTGGATGGTAACCGAGGTCCTGATTGGGAGGCATCCCAAAATATGGATAATGAGTGGTGATCGTCCAGACGTACGTGGTGATCGAAGGGTTTGCGAGGTATTTAGTGCCTCCGGTTTCGTTCAGACCCAGAACGGACTTGTAAATGGACTGTGTGTCTGACATTGGAGTTTATTCTGTGTTGATTGATTTCTGTTAAATATACATCTGTTTGGCGGCAGAGAATTTATTCTTTTGCTTAACGCCCTTCTCTGAGACGCACGAGCTCAGAGGTTGTATATCGATGGACATCAGTCGCATGGCATGAATTGCCTGTGTGGCATGCTAAGATGCAGTGATCAGGGCTTCTGTTGAAAAGCAAAGTCTTGTGGTGATGATCAAAGCACCGCCTGTGTGGCGTAGCTTTGTGTATAACGTGAATTCGCGAGCCTCACATCCCGGTATGAACCTAAAACGGGAGAAGGACCTCAGGGAGGGCATGCGTTTCTTTCTAGCTAGGGTGGTGTCAGTGACCTACCAGCCCTGACATTTATATACTTTTCACCTATGTGGTTGTTGCTGTTGCGAGGCGCCTCGGTTTGATCGGACGATCCGGGTCCGATGGAGTCATTCGTTGGCTCATTTACACCCCAAAGGGTGGGGAAACGCATTGTTCAGGCATTTTAATCCACATCGGTGGACCGGCCCTGTCGCTCCAAGGGCCCACCTGAGTCTGGGTCCTGAGGCTCGGGCTAGACAGTCTCGAATTCGGTAAGGACTATCCTTTGCCTTGGTTCATGACGGAAATCCAATTTCCAAATACGACATCGTGCGATTTTGATTGTATATATATATATATATGGCGACATGATATATGGTACCCATGCCGTCTATGATTGATAGTTATGATTTGAAATTGTTTTCAAAACATATTAACACTAGCAATAATATCAAATGCCTTTGTTTTATTCGTATCAATCATATTTTGGCCATTATAAGGTAAAACTCTATCCTCCGGTTTGCGTTGCATTGTGTGATGGGAACTGAGTCTTATAACGGCTTCATTTTTATAAAAAGCATAGCGATGTTTAAAAGAAAGATTTGTTTTAAAGCACTGGCGATCCAATGGAGTAAACCCATTCCACGAAAGTGGCGTGGTCCTATGATTAGCCTATTATATATGTGTCGAGTGGATTTCTCATACCAGTCCCATGACTGACTCGTAGTTTGTTTCACTTTCAAACTCGGGTGCCCCTTTTTCTACACGGGCAGCCTTGTATTCAGGTTTAGCTGGTTCTTCTGGATAGCTGGAGCTGAAGATGGATTCTATCATTTATCTCTTTTTATGCTGTTCAGCTCCTATTGTACATATTTTGTTTATTTCCGCTGTAGACATTTATGTATAGCTGAACTGTATTTGTACTAAGTAAGATCCTGTATACTGTGTAACTCTGATGATTACTTTTATCCAGTATATTTTGTTGTTCATTATCTGGTGTATTTATTTAATTCTGTTCTGCTATTATCTGTTTCTGTGTTATATTCCAAAGATAACCCTTGTTTCCGTCTGAACGGGATTTCGGGTCGTCTCAACGTGGTATCAGAGCTTTGGTTAAGCTTAGTTCTGGAATATAACATTTGAACGAACTCGTCAGAAATAGAACCAGTAGTGTTCTAGGACGGGTAACTCTATACAGATAGGATTAGTAATATCCTAGTATGAGTAAAGCAGAATGAAATTACACCTCGATAGACACATTTACGCTTGAAGTATATGTTTCTATATTTTAAAATATCTTTTCTGTGACCTGACACTTGATCTGCTAATTGCAGAAGTACTAGAAAAATGAGTGCCAGAAACAGAAGGAATACAGAACCCGACCTAGAGGCTCTATTTAAGAAATATCGAAATCTGGGTGGAGCACAATTCTCGGGCAATGAATCTATTATTCAAACTCAAGCTTGGATGAGTTCTGTCGAGAGAATCTTTGAGCATATCCAGCTGAGAAATGACCAGAAACGGTTAGTAGCATCTTGGGCGCTCAAAGAAGAAGCTTTAATCTGGTGGGAAACAATCATCAAAGATAATACAGAAGGTGATATCACCTGGGACAGATTCAAAGTGATTTTCCTAGAAAGATTTACTCCTCCCGAAGTAACCGAGAGATTATGTGATGAATTTTCCTATCTAATTCAAGGCGATATGACCATCCCAGAATATCACAAGAAATTCAACGAACTTTCTCACTTTGCTCCCCATCTGATTCAAAATACGAGGAGAAAGAATCTGAGATTTATTCATGGACTGCAAAGGAAATACCAGAATAAAGTATTGGGGCATGTGAAGCTTCCTTTTCCTGAAATGATTTATATGGCTTATCAGTATGAAGATCTCCATAAGAAAGGAATGTTGCGCGACGAAGAAGAAGTTTGTTGTAGTGACAAAGAAGAGTCGGAAACTGATATCCCTGAATCCAGTACGAGGTCAGAGGTCGGTAAAGAGCCTAAAGTAAATCGAAAAAGAGCTAGATCTGAAAAAGAACCTGCCACGACCGCCATATGCAAAAACTGCAATCAGAAGGGGCATTTGTCCAGAAAATGTAAATCTGTAAACAAACGAGGGAAGAGTGGATTTGGACCCAGTAAGAAGATTCCTGAGGGCAGAGGATGCCATAAGTGCCATGAGGCTGGACATATTGCGAAAAACTGCCCGCTTTCTCAGAAATCTGAAGCGGTACAAGTGAATGAAGTGGCAGAAATACTTGCATCCTCGTCTACTCAGGAAAGGTCTGATGTTTTAGAAGGCACGCTCAATGTCAAAAACATTCCAGTTAAAGTACTGTTTGACACAGGCGCGTCACGAAGCTTTATCGCAAAGAGTGTAGTCAAGAAGTTGGATCTCTGGTTGAAAAAGCTCAAAGAACCAATGACAGTGAAAAATCCAGTTGGGGGTTCCATCAATCTCAGTTGGGTTTGTGCAGTACCAGTCTCTTTTTCTTGCTATAAATTCCCTATTATCTCTATCGTCATGAATTTTAATGAATTCGATCTTATTCTGGGATTGGATTGGCTAACCAAATATGAAGCGGAGGTCAGATGCGCCGAGAGGGTTGTTAAGGCAAAGGCACAATTGGGGAATTATATAACCATACCATGTGAAGGCCCAACTTCTAATAGAAAAGACTTCTGGGCAGCTTTGAATGTTTCTCCAGCCCAAATAGAAAATATCCCTGAAATCACTGAGAATATTCCCGACCTCATCAAAGACATTCCTGTCGTCAAGAACTATGCGGACGTGTTCGAAGAAGTTGTTCGTTTACCTCCGCAGAGAGAAATAGATTTCAAGATTGCTTTGATTCCCAATGCAAGGCCGGTAGTTCACGCTATTCGAAGAATGTCCTTGAAAGAGAAGGAGGAATTAGACAATCAAACACGACAGCTAGTATGGAAGGGTCTGATCAGGCCTAGTTTCTCTGATTGGGGTGCAGCAGTGGTGTTTGTCCCAAAATCTGACGGTACTCTACGTCTATGTGTGGATTATCGGGATCTAAACAAGCAGACAATAAAGAACAAATATCCATTGCCCCGGTTTGATGATTTGTTGGATCGATTAAATGGCGCACAAGTATTCTCACGAATGGACCTAGCTACAGGATTCCATCAACTTCGAATTGCCGAGGAGTGTGTTCCAATGACAGCGTTCAGAGGCCCCGACTTATTCTACGAGTGGTTAGTAATGCCGTTCGGCATGTGTAACGCTCCAGCTTACTTCGTCGATCTGATGAATAGAGTGTTCAGAGGGGTTTTGAATAAATTTGTTCTGGTTTTTATTGATGATATCCTAATCTTCTCTAAATCAAAGGCCGAGCATGAAAAGCATCTGGAACAGGTTCTAGAAATCCTGAGACGGAATGTATTAAAAGCCAAATTTTCCAAATGTATCTTCTGGCAAGATGAAGTAAAATTTCTAGGCCACGTCGTATCGAAAGAAGGAATTGCTGTGGATCCAAGCAAAATCACAGCCATTCAGAATTGGAAACAGCCCAGCACCCCCACTGAAGTCCGTAGTTTTCTCGGATTGGCTAGCTATTACCGAAAGTTCGTTAAAGACTTTTCGAAGATATCTGGTCACTTAACGAAGCTTACAAAGAAGCATTCTAAATTCAAATGGACTTCAGAAAGTGAGGAGGCTTTCGAAGAGCTAAAGTTAAGATTAACGACAGCTCCAGTGTTAACCATCATCGATGGCAACCAAGATCTAAAAGTCTGGACTGATGCGTCTAGAGAAGGCCTTGGAGCAGTGTTAATGCAAAGAGGCCAGGTAATTGCTTATGCTAGCCGTCAACTGAAGCCACACGAGAAAAACTATGTAACTCATGATCTTGAGTTATTGGCTATCATATTCTCTTTGAAAATCTGGAGACACTATCTTCTGGGCGAGAGATTTGAACTATTTACAGATCATCAGTCATTAAAGTATCTGTTCACTCAGAAAGACCTGAATTTGAGGCAACAGCGTTGGCTGGAGTTTCTTGCAGCATATGACTTTGAAATTATATATACTCCAGGAAAAGCCAATGTTGTGGCCGATGCATTAAGCCGAAAGAATGTAATGATCGCCAGTTTTATTATCACGACTTCATTGCTAGATAAAATATCTGCTCTTCAGGAAGATGATCACTTCATTCAGAAGATCAGAGGGATAATTCAACAAGGCGAACCCTCGAGTTTTCAAGTAGACAAAGATGGGATTTTAAGGCTTAAAGGTCGAATTTGTGTCCCTAACATTCCTGAGCTTCGAAAGGAAGTACTGGATGAATGCCACAAGTCAAAACTCAGTATCCATCCGGGAGTAAGCAAAATGTATAATGACATCAAACGCACTTTCTGGTGGAAGTCGATGAAAAGGGACATTTCCTTATATGTTAGCCGATGCCCTACTTGTCAGCTAGTCAAAAGCGACCAACAAAAACTGGCTGGATTGTTACAACCACTGGAAGTTCCTGGCTGGAAGTTCCTGGCTGGAAGTGGGAACATATTTCTATGGATTTCATTGATGGTCTGCCTAGGACCAGAAAACGAAATGACAGTATTTGGGTGATCGTAGATCGCTTCACGAAGACCGCCCATTTCATACCTGTCAGATCAAACAGAACCGCTCAGAGTCTGGCGCAGATTTACATCAGGGAAATAGTTAGACTACATGGAGTGCCGCTCAGCATAGTCAGTGATAGGGATACAATATTCACTAGCAAATTCTGGGAAGCATTTCAAGTCGAGATGGGAACGAAGTTGAACTTGAGCACCGCTTATCATCCTCAGACAGACGGTCAGACTGAGAGGGTGAATCGCATTTTAGAAGATCTATTGCGGGCTTGTGTTCTAGATTTCGGTGGATCATGGGAAGACCATCTGCATTTGGCTGAATTCTCTTATAACAACAGCTACCAGGCGAGTCTGACAATGTCGCCATTCGAAGCATTGTACGGTAGACCGTGCCGATCTCCTGCTTGTTGGGTCGAGCCTGGAAATAGACTTGTGTTGGGTCCTGATATGATTCGAGAAGCTGCCGACAAAGTCGATTTTATTAAGAAGCGATTACTCGCCGCTCAAAGCCGACAAAAGAGCTATGCCGATAAAAGAAGAAGAGATATATCCTTCGAAGTTGGCGACTATGTATATTTGAAAGTATCGCCGATGAGAGGAGTTATCCGGTTCGGTAAAACTGGACAGTTAGCGCCTAAATTTATTGGTCCGTTTCCTATTCTGGAACGGATTGGGACTCTCGCTTATAGGGTCAAACTGCCTGACTGGTTGCCTGGAGTGCATGATGTATTTCATATATCTCAACTTCGAAAGCACGTTCATGATCCAGACTTGATCGTGGAAGAAGCAGCTCAACAGGACATTGAAATTACTCCAGAATTAGCCGTGAGGCGCGAGCCGCTAAAGATTATCGGCAAAGAATCCAAAGAGCTGAGGAACAAGAAGGTTCGCTTAGTCAAAGTGCAATGGAGTGGAGATCCGCGAGATTGTACTTGGGAAACTGAGGAGAGCATTCAGAAAGCTTATCCTAGATGCCGAGTAGATATCTCTGATTGACTCTGGTGCAAGGTACATTTACCCTACTTTGCATTACCATTTGATTCTCTATTCTATTGCAATTTTCTTCCTATGGAGTTGCACTATTTATTCTATACTCTGGATGATTTTCAAGGAATATAGGATTTGATTAGTATATTTTTGAAGGTTAAAAACAATTGGATTGGTTGTTGTGTTGTGTGATTGTAGATTTATCAAACGACTTTCGACTTTGTTCCTTTTCGGGGACGAAAAGTTTTAAGTGGGGGAGATTGTAACGACCCAGAAAATCTGAACCAATTTAAAATTTTTAAATTGGCTAAAATAATGGATTTTAAATATTTAAAATAAATATTTTAAATAATGGCGATGAACACTAAGTTTGAATCGACAATTGAAAACGAATATAATTAATTATAATTATAAACAAGGCCTGAAATGGCGTGGCAGTTTCAAAAATTGAATTCAAACTTTGTCGGACTGTACCGGGTGCAAAACAATCCGGATTTTAGTGAAACCAAAATGTTTAAATCTGTTAGTGAATATCTTTCTAACGAATCCGACCAATCGAAATTTGATAGCGGGAATCAAAAGATATGTCCAGTTGAAAATTCTGAATAGTCGCTATGGAATTCAGGCCCTTAAAAATGGACATTTTGCAAATGACCTCGGATTTCGACGAAACCACTTTTGTTGGATCCGCAGGGTCAAGTTATTGTTAGGTTTCAAATTTCATAATTTTTCGAATCAATATGTGAGCGTGGCAAAGGAAAACGCGTTTGACCAGTTTCTGTTGATTTTAATCGACTGGAAATTGGCCATTTTTCAAACGGTCTCAGAATTCGACGAAACTAGTTTTGTTAGGACCGTATCGTCGATACGAAGCTAGAAAATATTTTTCTGGAATTTTTCTAGTTAGTATGTGACCCCGGTAATTTGAAATGTACGTTTAAAATTCAATATAGTGATTTAAATGTAAATTCAACGGGAACTGATTGTAACGATCAAATCGGCTTACGATACATATCCCATTGTGTTCGGAATGGGGGTAAAACGCTATGGGCGACAGGCGGTAGGCCTCGTTTCGAGGTCGTATGTAAAAGTCAACCTTTTTGCAAAATATAAATAATTAAATAATAAAATAATAAAAATAATTTTAATTTCCCTCCTTTATCTCCCGTTCTGCCCCCCCCCCCCCCCGATTCATTAAACAGAAATAAAAAAAAACCCTAAAACTATCGATCGACGCCACCACCCGCGACCGCCTGTTCCTCCTCCAAGCCCACCGCTTCACTCTCCCTCCTCCGCTTCGCAGGACCTACAAGCCCCCCCCCCTCGAAGCCATCGCGAGCGAATCGAGTAGCCCCCCTCCCAGTCTGACGACCTCCTGCCACCACCGGCGAACCCCGAGCCGCCGCCTCGAAGCCAGACTCCGCCTCCCCTCCGACGAACTGCGGAAACCCCCCTCCCCCTCTCTGTAAGTATTTTTTTAATTTTATTATTTTATTTTTATTTTATATAAACAGAATTTAAAACTGAATTTGAAAAAGAATTTAAAACTGAATTTGAAAAAGAATTTAAAACTGAATTTGAAAAAGAATTTAAAACTGAATTTGAAAAAGAATTTAAAACTGAATTTGAAAAAGAATTTAAAACTGAATTTGAAAAAGAATTTAAAACTGAATTTGAAAAAACATTTAAAACTGATTTTCAAAAACATTTAAAACTGATTTTCAAAAGCATTTAAAAACTGGTTTTTAAAAAACATTTAAAACTGATTTTTTAAAAGCGTTTAAAAACTGATTTAGAAAAGGTTTGAGCTTTAAAATAGAAAAGGTTTGAGCTTTAAAATAGAAAAGGTTTGAGCTTTAAAATAGAAAAGGTTTGAACTTTAAAATAGAAAAGGTTTGAGCTTTAGAATAGAAAAAGTTTGAGCTTTAAAATAGAAAAGGTTTGAACTTTAAAATAGGAAAGATCAGATTTTTAGAATGGAAAAGATCGTATTTTTAAAATAGAAAAGACGGAGTTTTTATTAAGTAGAAGAAGTAAGATATGATCTTTATATTTTTAAAGCAATAAAAATATAATCTTTACATCATAGGAATATTAAAAATATAACCTTTATTTTTGAAAAGGCGGAATATATATTTTTGAAATGCAGTTTTTATATATTGAATAACATAGTAAAAAAAATTCGTTTTTACATATGTAGAGAATATGGGCGAAAGCGACAAAAAGGCGAGATTGGCGAAGATTTCTAAAGGAAGAGTCGTAGTAGTTGGATAGCTATTGGTGAGATTTCTGATTTAAAAATATATATATGTGTTGAAATAAAAATGAATTGCTATATATAATATATATATATATATATATATATATATATATATATATATATATATATGTACGCCCCTCGTCCACAAACCATGGACGATATTTATTGGTTGAAATTGTTGTGAAAATTGATTGATAGCGAATGGTTGTTTGGGATTGTTTGTGATTGATATTGGTTGATTGTGGTTGAAAAATACCCATTTGTGGTTGTGAAATATTTGGTTGAAACCACATAGGATTAGTTTGTGGAAATGAAATAAATATATACATGCCGCCTGCGTGCGAACTAGATGCATGAACCCCATTGTCAAAAGCCGCGAGGTTTTAAGGTAGAGCGAGGAGCCGTACTATGGACGGTCCCAGTTTTAACTACCCTGCCGTTATGCTGCCGAAATTTTGAATAATATTCGTATGTTTGAATTATTTTCATCTGCTTAAACTCTATTTATTCATTGTATAGAAAACATTCATGTGTTAAATTGATATTCATTCGTTGATTAGAAATTCATGTGTTGAATGATATTCATATTTTGAAATAAATCGTTTGATAATAAAAATCACATTTTTATCTATATATAGAAACTATAGAAAACATTCATGTGTTGAATTGATATTCATTCGTTGATTAGAAATTCATGTGTTGAATGGTATTCATATTTTGAAATAAATCGTTTGGTAATAAAAATCACATTTTTATCTATATATAGAAACTATAGAAAACATTCATGTGTTGAATTGATATTCATCCGTTGATTAGAAATTCATGTGTTGAATGGTATTCATATTTTGAAATGAATTGTTTGATAATAAAAATCACCTTTTATCGACTATATGAACTGTGTAAAATAATCTCGTTTTAAAAGAAATTGTTTTATGATAAAAATCCCATTTTTATCACCAACTTGAACTATATAGAAAAATAGTGTTTTGAAATGAATTGTTTTACAATAAAAATCACATTTTTATTGTATGCATAAATCGTTGAAATGTGAAGTGTTAAAAATAGCCACTTTTTCAAAATAAACATATATGAGTTGAAATATTCATTAATTAGCTAATGAAATGATTTGCACCTATTTATGTAACATTAGAATGAATGGTGTTTTTAAACCAAACAGAAATCAAATATGAAGTTGAATAGAAAATGATAAATGATAAGAACTGTATATATATGTACATGCATATTCATTGAACAGGTTATAGCAAAGGGGCTAGAGAAGAGGAATAAAATTTTGTGCCCGAAAAATAGGTACACATTTACTGTTTTGTTTGGGTGATGATTTTATGAGCCTGTTGGCTAGCCGCTTGGCTTTTTCTTTTTCTTTTTGAGATTAGAAGGACCGGGAACGCTATTTGCGATTTCCCGATGCTCCCGGTGCAGGGGAGGTTATGGCGAAATTTTCCAAAATTTTAAGGTGTTAGAAAAATATTTGAAGTGAAAACGATATGGAAATCATTGAATGAACTATATTTATATAAATATATAAATATAAATAAAATTAAAACGAAACGAAGTCGTGCAGTTCGTATTTTGAAACCGTGATTTCAAACGACTAGTACGGGAAATCCGACCATTGGATTTTCCCGAAACCTCAACCGTCGGGTTCGCATTGGAATAATCTTTCCAACGGCACCAACCTTGTAAAAATCCGACGGTTGGATTGTCTGGAATGTTTAATTCAAATCTGAAGAAAAACAGCGCCAGAAGCGATTATATTTATATATATATATATAAATATAAATATAATTATATATTTAATCGAATAACGACGCTGCAGTTCGTATTTTGAAATCGAAACTTCAAACGATTGTACCGGGAGATCCGACCGTCGGAATTTCCCGATACTGGAACCGTTGGATTCGTTTTGAAAAGACCTTTCTAATGATGTAAATTTTGTGAAGATCCAACGGTTAGATTTTCAGATATGTGTAAATCAAATCTGAAGAAAAACAGCGCCACGGCCGCCTTATGGCCCGATGCGTCGTTTTGAATAAATGGGCTATTTTAAAATAAATAAAAATAGCGATAAATCGTTATAAAATATAGGAAACAATATGGAATGGAAATAAACTGAATTTGCTTGATTTATGTGGCTTTTGATGGTTGAATGTGTTTGGTGTGAAAACTACATTAAAGAACAATATTGGTGTTGTCGAATAATTTAACCATTGAAATAAATCGATTTGAAATTCTAAATATACGTGAATTATTTGAAAAGGCCGAGTTAATTCTCATTTCGAATAATTGACCGACGATTGAAATTCGAAGATGAAGACGGTGGTCGAAGACCGGAGATCTTCACCTCGTTTGGATGGTAACCGAGGTCCTGATTGGGAGGCATCCCAAAATATGGATAATGAGTGGTGATCGTCCAGACGTACGTGGTGATCGAAGGGTTTGCGAGGTATTTAGTGCCTCCGGTTTCGTTCAGACCCAGAACGGACTTGTAAATGGACTGTGTGTCTGACATTGGAGTTTATTCTGTGTTGATTGATTTCTGTTAAATATACATCTGTTTGGCGGTAGAGAATTTATTCTTTTGCTTAACGCCCTTCTCTGAGACGCACGAGCTCAGAGGTTGTATATCGATGGACATCAGTCGCATGGCATGAATTGCCTGTGTGGCATGCTAAGATGCAGTGATCAGGGCTTCTGTTGAAAAGCAAAGTCTTGTGGTGATGATCAAAGCACCGCCTGTGTGGCGTAGCTTTGTGTATAACGTGAATTCGCGAGCCTCACATCCCGGTATGAACCTAAAACGGGAGAAGGACCTCAGGGAGGGCATGCGTTTCTTTCTAGCTAGGGTGGTGTCAGTGACCTACCAGCCCTGACATTTATATACTTTTCACCTATGTGGTTGTTGCTGTTGCGAGGCGCCTCGGTTTGATCGGACGATCCGGGTCCGATGGAGTCATTCGTTGGCTCATTTACACCCCAAAGGGTGGGGAAACGCATTGTTCAGGCATTTTAATCCACATCGGTGGACCGGCCCTGTCGCTCCAAGGGCCCACCTGAGTCTGGGTCCTGAGGCTCGGGCTAGACAGTCTCGAATTCGGTAAGGACTATCCTTTGCCTTGGTTCATGACGGAAATCCAATTTCCAAATACGACATCGTGCGGTTTTGATTGTATATATATATGGCGACATGATATATGGTACCCATGCCGTCTATGATTGATAGTTATGATTTGAAATTGTTTTCAAAACATATTAACACTAGCAATAATATCAAATGCCTTTGTTTTATTCGTATCAATCATATTTTGGCCATTATAAGGTAAAACTCTATCCTCCGGTTTGCGTTGCATTGTGTGATGGGAACTGAGTCTTATAACGGCTTCATTTTTATAAAAAGCATAGCGATGTTTAAAAGAAAGATTTGTTTTAAAGCACTGGCGATCCAATGGAGTAAACCCGTTCCACGAAAGTGGCGTTGTCCTGTGATTAGCCTATTATATATGTGTTGAGTGGATTTCTCATACCAGTCCCATGACTGACTCGTAGTTTGTTTCACTTTCAAACTCGGGTGCCCCTTTTTCTACACGGGCAGCCTTGTATTCAGGTTTAGCTGGTTCTTCTGGATAGCTGGAGCTGAAGATGGATTCTATCATTTATCTCTTTTTATGCTGTTCAGCTCCTATTGTACATATTTTGTTTATTTCCGCTGTAGACATTTATGTATAGCTGAACTGTATTTGTACTAAGTAAGATCCTGTATACTGTGTAACTCTGATGATTACTTTTATCCAGTATATTTTGTTGTTCATTATCTGGTGTATTTATTTAATTCTGTTCTGCTATTATCTGTTTCTGTGTTATATTCCAAAGATAACCCTTGTTTCCGTCTGAACGGGATTTCGGGTCGTCTCACCAAACCTTTAAACGAAGCAACATTTACTAAATTTAGAAGAGAATTAGGCATGTCTCTTTAAGTGAAATAGAGTAATTAAATATATTAATATAAAAATAGAATAAAATATAATAAAATTTTGAAAAATAAAAAATAGTGTCTATATGTCGACATACATGTTTCTATATGTCAACATATAACTGCTATATTTTAAAAATTAATTCCCACCAAAAAGTAGTTACAACCTATAGTTAAACTCCTAATTTCGAAAATTCTTCTTCTCATCTTCGTTTTCTCTCTATCTATACTCTAAAATAAAATAAATAATGGCCTCCTCTAATAATACAAACAAAAAACACCATTTCCTTTCCTAGGTCTTCCCCTGGTCCATTTCAACGTACTTCGCTTGCAAGAGTGATAAAATTGGAGGAACCCATGAAGGTTTTACTGCAAATGACGACTGAAATACAACTTCTCCAAATAAGGATGAATAGAGAACAAGAGAAACAATTGAAGTTTATAAGAAATATACAATGGTATGTGATTGATAATCAAACCAATTTTATTATCATAGAAGATGATAATCAAGAAACACATATGGAAGAAGAAGAAGAAGAGGAAGAAGAAATGGAAGAGTAAGAGGAAGAAGAGACGCTAAATGAAGACATGGAAGAAGACGAAAAAGTTATTTAGACAAAGATGGGAATGTAGTTGAACAAAGTGGAGGGAATTTTGTCTTCATTATCCCCATTTCCCAATTCATAAATCCCCGATTGTTAAGAAACACTAATCGTTTAAGGATTTCATATATTTGTGTGTTCATGGTATACGTAAAGACGAATTACGATTATTTAGACTGCTTGTAAAAATTGTTTGGTTGCTTAGTTATTCAATGTTTGTATTGATTGTCTTCCTATTAAAGTTTACTTAGTAGAATTACAATAGTATTGCCATAGAGTCAGGGGGAGTTATAGGAAAATTATAGATTTAAGAAGAGTTATAAATTCAGGTGGGGTTATAGGATTAGTTACTACAACCATTCATAAATTTAGGAGGAATATAGATATATATACATTTGGTTAATGACAAAAGGGGAGATATTATAAAATATGTATAGAGTAGTATAGTTTAAGGAGGAGTTAGAAGGAATTCATGGTGAAAAGGGGAGTAATCGAAGAATCAAACTGACAGGTAATATTAGGTATGAATATTTTATAGTGAAAATTAGGCTCACATCCTTAAAACTAAAATTAATTAAGCTCACACCCTCCCCTATTGAATCGTATAAATTTCATCCCTTTTTTTGAAATAGCCACATTTTTTTACCTAATTTGCCTTTTTTTAATTTTCCTTAATTAACGCATTTTGTCCGATATTTTTTTCCATTTCTTAATTTTTTCTTACGACTTAATTTGTGGATCACATCTGATATTTTCATATTCGTGATTTTTTTTTTATTAAACATAATTTTATTTGTTAATGGCGGCGGCATCATCTTTTTAACGTTCTGAACTTCAGTTTCTGACCATATAAAACTGGAATTGAACGGCAATTTTTCCAGGGATTTTTTTGATCGAACTATTGTATATAAAATGGATGCATCTTCCTTCAGGTAAAATTTACTTTTGTATTATTATTTTTGAATTTTGTATAATGATTTCAGTTCTTCAATTGATTTTTGTTCATTCATAATTATGTATTATTGGAATTGTCTTTTTTGATCAATGGATAGTTGAATGATTTTATATAGTTTCACTTATGTCGCTGTGTTTACATCAGTATAAATTAATAAGTCAACATATTTTTAATTCTGTTTTCTGTAGTTGTACGTGTGATTGGATGTATTCAGAAAATTTGCGTATAAGTGTGCATTTTTTTTAATATATGCATACATGTATACTGATATTTCTATTCATATGCGTGCCTGATGATTAGTTGCATATTTTCTAAATATATTTTTGATATATTCATAGCTCAAGTGTTCTGTACTTTTTTTTTTGATGTAATACATGTAAATGTTCTGAAATTTTTCATGTAAGTATGCACATACTTCTGTTATTTGCATCTATGTATGCATCTATTTATAATTATATGATTTTGTTTTTGTTCTTTTATTTGATTACTTCATATAAAGCTGATTAGTTTTTATTATTTTTATTTTTCAAGCAGTGGTCCTGCAAATATTGGTGTATTGGTGCTTTTGAAGTATGGGAATGATAGTTGTTCTATTCGCCTTTATTTTGAAGGTTCTATTTCTATTGTGAGAGATGATGTTTGTGGTAAATGGACGGAGTTAAGTCCGTTGTATTTTGTTGTGAATTATAGCTCCTCCAAAAGGTAGAAGAATGCCTGGTCGTCCATCCTCGTCTAAAAGGCTGAAATCTGCAGGTGAATTTACAAAGACTACTAGATGTGGTTTGTGCAAGAAGTTGGGTCATAATAAAAGGACATGTTCTTTGGCAGAGTAGTAGAAGTTTATTTTGAAACAAATAAAAAAACCTTGATCAAATTGTATTTTGTTGTGAATTATCAATTGCTGCTTATAATTTAGTTCATTATTTTACTATTAATTCTGTTTTTGTTAACCATTATTTCTACCCTGAAATTTTATGTACTCAAATAATCTATACATTTGCATAAAAGTATGCATGTAATATATATATATTTGCATAGATGTATGCAATTTTACTGAATATCTGTATCAGTTTTACTATTATTTTACACAGATTAGTAAATGTATAAAACCATTCCTAGTAGCTATAGACAGGTACAAAAATTTTCATCTACAACTATAATGTTTACAAATATTCTTCAATTGTTGCGTATACGTATGCAACTATTATAATTAATTGCATCAAATTATGTAAAATTTAGTGTTTATGCATATTCTATTTTATCTGTCAATTTTTTCCAATTTTACTCCTTTAATTTGTTACTTCAAGCGACTATTTATGCACTATTTATTTCGTAATTTATTCTAAAATTTTTTTGTTGCATAGTTCAAATATTCTATACAGTTGCATAAAAGTATGCATTTAATACGTATATTTGCATAGGTGTATGCATACTGAATATCATTATCAATTTTACTACTATTTTAGACACATTACTGAATGTATAAAACCATTCCTAGTAGCAACATACATGTACAAAAATATTCTTCTACAACTATAATGTTTACAAGTATTCTTCATTGTTGCGTATATGTATGCAACTATTACAATTAATTTCACCCAAGTATGTAAAATTTACTGTTTATGCATATTCTACTTTATCAGTCAATTTTTTCCCATTTTACTCCTTCAATTTGTTACTTTAACTAATTATTTATGCACTATTTATTTTGTAATATATTCCAAAAAAAAATTGATGCATAGTTCATACAACCAGCATGAAGTTAACTAAAAAAAAAAAAATTCTATACGTCTACTGTAGTACGTTTCTATATTTAGCTTAGTAATTATATAAAAACAAGTATATAACAATCCAAAACATTATGCATAACTGAACAGCCATAACCATGAACTCAGAATATCATGTAAACTTAAAAAAATTTAGTTCAGTGCCCAAAATAAAAAAGTATTTCGGTTTTCACACTACATAATCTGATTGACATAGAAATGTGTTTATTCTATGCTCTTATATCTTATCTTTTGTATATAAATAAATATTACTTGGGTATTGTTTTGTCACTTTTACAGATATTCCAACCCAGCCCGCATGCAACCAGAAATGTAGAGAAATAGAGATCAATTTGATGTGTATTTGCATTTTTGAAGAATTGTAGATGAAGATCTCACATCTGGCTGCTGTTGGACAAGAAAATAACTGATTTAGAGGCCATGCACATCTCAAATTAAAGGAGGCTTGTCAAAGAACCAAGAGGAAAAGAAGAAAGGCCAAAAATTTAATAGATTTAACTAAGGCCCATTGAGACTCTCATTGTAAACTCTTTTGGTGAATTCCCTAAGGCCCATCTATCATTATATTAGGGTTAGGGTTAGGGTTTGGCTTTCTATCCTATAAATACCCTTGTAATGTCATTGTAGCGACCATCCTATCTCCATTTTTCTGTATTCTCTTCTTCATTAATAAAAGTTCTTCTTCTTTTTACTATTTCTGCATTTTTCTTTCTTAGCAATCGGTGTTGTCTTCACAATTAGTTTCGGAAGAGCACCAATTGTATTTTACATTTTTTTTGTTAGTGATTAGTCGTTTGATTAGTTTCAACGACAATCCTAATTTACTTTTTGTTGTTCTCCTTTTCCTGCAATTTTACTTTCGGCATTTTATTTCTGTTTTGCATTTTAATTTCCAACTGATAGTTGTGATTTGATCGTCGGTTCAATTAGATTTGTTCTGAATCGGATCGCAGTTTCAATTTTTATTGTTTTCAAAAACCAACCTCGAAAATCATCTAACTCGCCCAAGAGATTAAATAAATAATTTGATTTTAATTACACCTCCCTGTGTTCGACCTGTATGCTACACACCTGTATGCTTGCAGAATTTAATTTAAATGTTGCGCTTTTCTGATTCATAGACTAGCGTCAATCAAGTTTTTGGCGCCGTTGCCGGGGAGGTAACAATTAAATTTTATTATTTATTTAATTTCTGATTCGTGTTAGTTTTATTTTTATTTTTTTCCTTTTATTCTCTAGTTTATATAGAAAAATTATTGATTGGCTAGATTGTGTATTCTTCATTGATATTGCAATCTTTCAATTAAGAAAAAAAATACTTGGCCATTTCCATTGATTTTCTACTTTTGCCATTTTTTTCTTTTTTTTCTTTCCTTTTTATTTTTCCAATCATTTATTTCTTTTGTACAAATTTATTTCTTCCTTTACAAATCTTACAAAAAAAAGGGGCAAAATTTCTTTCTGTTTTATTTCCTTTCTTCTATATTCTTCTTCTCACCCTTTACATCTCCTTTGCCACTCCACCCAGATCCACGCTCAGCATCACACCTCCTTGCCACATCTCACGGCAAAACCAATTAGAAATTCAACAAACAATCTCCACTCATCAAGTTTGCACAGCAGACTAATCACCAAAAAAAACTCCACAACCAATTTTCTTCACGTCTCCTCTCACAAGCACACTACCCCAATTCCATCATTTACATTCTTCCATACCGTACCACAAATCCATCTCCCCCATCCCCATACGAATCACCAAGCTTACTTGCCACTCATCGCCAATTTCACTAATATACTCCATGAAACTCACGTTAATCCTTTAATTCTCTCACCAATTCCATCTTCCTTTACTGCAGCCACTCAACTCGCACAGACAGTCAAACCACAAACCATCACCGAATTCACCAAACTGCGCCTACCCCTCATTCACAAACCAGATCGCCACCCTCCTGACAATCAAACAGCTTCTTGAATCTCACCGCACCATCCGCTTAGACAAAATTCCATCTTCTTCCACTTATTCACAGTTCTTCCCTACCACCTCGCATAACCACAGACAAACCCCTCTGCCAATTCCCAATCACCTTCAATTACCCACAACACCACACGCAAGGGATCTGAGCCTCCCTGTCCGAAAAGTTTCAAACACCGCACAAAAAATTCGCCACTTTCTACTCCGAACTCCATCTCGCCAAAAGCCAAACAACATCACCAAACACAAACTTCCTCCAATTCCACCGATCATCATACCGCTCTTCCACTTCGAACGTCAACCCCAGATCCGCACCAAGCCAACTCGAGCGGTGCAGATTCCTGTCGATTTCTGAGAACACAAGGCGGAGGCTTGTAATTGGTTTCGACGGGATTTCAATTTGTTTCAGAAAAAAGGATATTTTTGCTGTGTTGAAAGAAGGCGTATAATTTGGGAACGTGATTTTCGTTTTCCTTATCTCGCTGGGTCTTTCGCTGTGAAACAAATAGGCTTACCTTGCGTGTAAACTTGATGAACGCGTGGCCTGATTTGACTTTTTAGTGACCCGGGTTGGATTCGAGCATGCCTTCCTTGTTGAGTAAATTGCCATATTTTGTTCCCATTATTTTTTTTGGGATCTGATTTATTTCCTGACCTCATCTTTTTGGCAATTTTTTTTTGTTTGAGATTTACTTTGACGTGGAATTTCTTTCGGTAATCACTCTTGGGTGCATGATTTAAAATTGGTGTTCAGTGCATATTGGCTCAAACAGGGTGTACTGGACTAGGGGCATTCTGTTCTATTTATTTAATTGTACTAGAGTGGCATTTTCATGAGTTTTGTTCAATTTTAATGGTGCTGGTTTTGCTTTCTTTTCGCTTCTTCTGAATCTGTTAATTTCCTTGCTTCTCTTTCTTGATCTAGTGCCTTTTGGCTTGCAACTTATTTTCTTTTCTTTTCAAAAAAAAAGGAAGAGAGAACCAATCGAAGACCAAAGCAAAAAATAAGTCAAGCAACAAATCAAGAAGTCAGAAGCCAAAAGAATTGCAAACTGTGGGATTTCAATCGTTGATACTACTAAAATTTTCTGGACGGATAGCCATACACCACTGTAAAATTTTCTAAACTCTACAGGTGCTGCAGTTGCTTGAAAAAATATAGAAATTGCTTGTAAAAATTTTCTGTAGGGGCAGCGGCTTGGTTGTACAAATTTTTCTTTTCAATTCTGTTATTATTCTGTGACTGTTCTGTGACTGATATTTCTTAATCTATTTGTGCGGCATGAATTTACACACCTGAAGTCATCACTTTCGTCGATTTTCAATTATAAAGCTTGAATTGATTTTTTTGAAATAATATAATTGAAAAGTGGTGCTTTATGAATTTGATTGTCTCGTATAATTGGATCGTGGATATATAGCAGTTCAATTTATTGAACTGTTAGCAAAAGAGGTTGCATACTACTCGTAAAACATTGGTCGTATCCGTTAGTTTATACTATACATGAACGGCCATAAGACCCTCTTCCCCCTTCCAATTGAGTCAGTTAATTAATAGAGCACAGCTTAGTATTTTATATTATTTTGAAGCGAGAATAATTTCTGTTTTGTCGTGATTTCTTTAAAATGTCTGATTCAAAAAAATCATTGAGAGAAATGTGGGATAATAATCGGAGTAGACGTCCTCTTGAAGAGTATGAGTATGAATTGCAACTCATGAAACAAGATTTTCCAAAATTTCGTAAGCCTAATGTCAACAATTTTCAAAATTTTCCAACTGACCAACATTTTCAAAATCTTAGATATAATCGAAACTACGATTTCAATTTAAATTTCAATAACTTCGACTATGGGCCACATCCACCTCAAAACGGTTTTGAATCGCAACGTACCTTTGATCAACATCAATATGGGGTTGGAAACCAATTCGAAAATAATTTTGAAAATGATTTTCAAATCGATCAAAATTTTCAAAACTACAACCCATATCCGCATCTTGAGAATGACCAAAATTGGAATTTTCCCAGCAATTTTAACAATTTTGGTTACGAACCTAATTTTCAAAATCAAAATGATTTCCAATCTCAATTTCAATTTTCTGAAAATTCAAACTATTTTGAAAATCAAGAAATCCAAAGCGAGAGCTCTCAAATCAACGACTCTGAAGAATGTAATTTTTATGAGAGGGCGGAAAGGCTAAATAAAAAGATGGATGAACTTCTTTGTTTAATGGCGTCTTATAAAGAACAATAAGAGCAACAAAATCAAATTCAAATAAGCGATGAATCAGAAAATAATTCAACTCTTACTGACATTGAAAATTTTCAAATAACGACTTTGGAAATTGAGAATAATCAGCTTGATGAAGTTTTTCAAAATTCAACAAACGATTTTGACTTCAACTCTTTTCAGAAAAAAGATTTAAGCTTGGATTTTGATCTTTCTCCTTTAAACTACGAAAAACTTGAAATTTTTGAAATTGAACAAAATAAAAATGTTGAATTTTTCAATTCAAGTTTGGAAAAGGATTTTAATGAACATGAATTTTTTGGATTGAATGAGGAGGAGTTGCCAAATGAGGAAGAAGTAGATTCACGTCACGAGTTCGAAAATTTTAACTTTGAGAAAATTTCAAATGAACTTGAAATTGTCAGTATCGAAAATACGTTGTCAATTAATGATGAGAAATGTGATCACATAGTCTTGAACAATACTCGGATTTCAAATTTCACTGAATTTATATACGATCACAAATTTTTGAATAATTACACTGATAAATTTGTTGAACACATGAATTACTTTTGGAATGCTGGCTTGGTTGAAAAACTTCATGTTAGGACGACCCTGAACATTCATTTACTGGACTATAAATCAAGGTATAAAGATGAGATGGTTTTCAAAAACTCTTGCTTGTTAGAAAACATGCCTAGACATAGTGGGAATGGGACTCATAGGGCAAGAACCAAGTGTGGGGGGAAAAGTTGGTGGAATTCTTTGCATCGCATACATCGCAAACACATATATCGCTGTACATATGATCCATTCTTACATATGGTTAGACTGCGTTTTATTTTACAAATCGTTTTGCATTTCATCCACCTTTGGGTACTGTCTTTCAAATTTAGAAAAAAATTACAGTGTGGACACTGTATAGTTCTAGTGTGGGGGGGGGGGAGTCTGGATTACATTCTTTTGATTTTTCTTTAATTTTTCTTTCTTTCTTTTCATGTAGGACCATCATGCATTTAGATCTTACTAACATACCATTTTTTTTTTGAAAACATGACTCGTTTTAGATTTGATACAGCAAAATAAGTTAAGGATTATAAATCAGTTGATAGTATTTTTTTCTCTCAGCTAAGATCGAATATGAAATATAATGAAAAGTTTAATTTTGAGGGATAATAGTGTAACCGGTACATGGAGAGATTCTTAGGTGATGGCCATGAAATCTATTTTATATTGTAGACTTTGTTTAAATAAGTGGAGGACTTAAAATACTTATAATGGCTTGTCAAATCTTTAAAACTAAGTTGTGTTAAGTTGAATTCGCATAACTCTCTTTTTGTGCTTATAAATTCAATAATAATAATAGTAATCCAAGGGTATCCAACATTGCTTGTATATCGAGCGTTGGTGTGCAAACCCGCCAAGCTCTATCCGACACGTTGTTGACAAAGTCAGCGTTGGAATATCTTGGTTTCATTTTATGAGATTGGACACCTAAGGATTACCGACACGTTGTTGACAAAGTCAAAGTCGGCCTGCACAATCCGCCAAGCTCTTTACCCACTCTCCGTTAGTCCGCGAGGCAGTGCATGGATGGTAAACCTTGGTCTTCTAAGTTAGGTGTATGTACTTAATCATAAATTTTAAAATTTTATAGAATAAAGAATAAGCGATGATGCCCAAATACTTCTTGACCTTATTGATTTGACTAGCCATACATGAGAAAATTAGAATACCACTTTGCAAACTGTGCCAAACAAACTAAGAATTTATTTCATGGCTGCACTATGTTATCGACCAAACCAACTGGCCAAACAGGGATTTAACATTTGAAAACTTGATTTATATTGAAAATTTGTGACAAGTTGAGGTATTTAAAATAAAATCAACTGATTAGAAATTGTTAATTTAATTTGTTGTACCACTTTCCTGAAATAGGTCGTGTTTTCATTTTTTGTTTTCAATTGCATAAGTCCTTTGCATTCATGTAGTTACATTAGAACTATATCATACTGCATTTGGATTTTGTGGGTAGTATCCGCTGAAAACCCTCACGAGACACCACTCGTCCTGCTAGGGACACCTAGAGGTTTAACGGCTTGTTGCATACGCTCAATGCAATCGTGTTTCCTACGAAAGTGCGACCTATCTAGTTAGTCTTTCATTTTTTTTCTTTTTACTCGAGGACGAGTAAAAGATAAGTGTGGGGGTATTTGATTGACATAGAAATGTGTTTATTATGTGCTCTTATATCTTATCTTTTGTATATAAATAAATATTACTTGGGTATTGTTTTGTCACTTTTACAGATATTCCAACCCAGCCCGCATGCAACCAGAAATGTAGAGAAATAGAGATCAATTTGCTGTGTATTTGCATTTTTGAAGAATTGTAGATGAAGATCTCACATCTGGCTGTTGTTGGACAAGAAAATAACTGATTTAGAGGCCATGCACATCTCAAATTAAAGGAGGCTTGTCAAAGAACCAAGAGGAAAAGAAGAAAGGCCAAAAATTTAATAGATTTAACTAAGGCCCATTGAGACTCTCATTGTAAACTCTTTTGGTGAATTCCCTAAGGCCCATCTATCAATATATTAGGGTTAGGGTTAGGGTTTGGCTTTCTATCCTATAAATACCCTTGTAATGTCATTGTAGCGACCATCCTATCTCCATTTTTCTGTATTCTCTTCTTCATTAATAAAAGTTCTTCTTCTTTTTACTATTTCTGCATTTTTCTTTCTTAGCAATCGGTGTTGTCTTCACAATTAGTTTTGGAAGAGCACCAATTGTATTTTACATTTTTTTGTTAGTGATTAGTCGTTTGATTAGTTTCAACGACAATCCTAATTTACTTTTTGTTGTTCTCCTTTTCCTGCAATTTTACTTTCTGCATTTTATTTCTGTTTTGCATTTTAATTTCCAATTGATAGTTGTGATTTGATCGTCAGTTCAATTAGATTTGTTCTGAATTGGATCGCAGTTTCAATTTTTATTGTTTTCAAAAACCAACCTCGAAAATCGTCTAACTCACCCAAGAGATTAAATAAATAATTTGATTTTAATTACACCTCCCTGTGTTCAACCTGTATGCTACACACCTGTATGCTTGCAGAATTTAATTTAAATGTCGCGCTTTTCTGATTCATAGACTAGCGTCAATCATAATCATATACACGTAGTTCAAAAATAAAAACAGCAGTCAACATTCTCAAATCTAACTAAAAAGTCCTATTCTTCCATTTTAATCACTACGTTTGTTATATTCTGATTTCAACCCCTTTTGTGTCAGGTAACTTTCTTCAGTCCAACTGTAAAGTTTGCAACTGAGTATTTCGAGAGCAAGCTCGGCGCATTGTTGACTAACCGCTCTGCACCATAAATTTCTTCATTTCTTACGATTTCTTTGTCTTCACATCTTTGTTTCATCATGTTAATAACAAACATGCCACAATCAACCCTGCATAAATATATACATCATTATCAGTTTTTTTTTCAATTATTTTATTTCGGTTTATAACACAGTAAAACATCTATATTCATTCTCAATAACTATGAATTATTAAATGCATATAACTTCTAGAAATACCAGCATATATGTATGACATTATTTACAATATCTACTTACCTCTATGCTAGCATTCTTATTTCATACGGAAATACTATTAACTTGCATACAGTCATGCAAATAATGTAATTTACTGCATACAGACATGCTCACAAATTAATTGAGTGTTTCACTTGACTGAAAAACTAAAGTTAAACTGCATACATTTCGGAAACAATTACATTTAACAACATACATTGATCAAAATGCTGCTAGTTGAACTCTTTCATTACTCAATTAAATTTAAATGCATTCAATGGTGCAACTGCATGTTTATAGTGGCACAGTTGTATGCAATTTTTTTACTTAACTGCATAATCTACTGAAACAAATATTTTTAACTGCATACACTAATAAAATTGATGATAGATAACAAGTTTTCACCATCTTTTAATTTTAACAACATATACTTAAGCAATTAAATGCTGATTGTTGCACATCTAAATGAATTTTCTCTGTTTTACAGCATGCATTACTGACAAAACTTTATCTAACTACATACCCTTATTAACTTGCCAATATTTGCAAAATTTTCACTATTAACTAATTTTAAATGCATGCACTTATGCAACAAAATTTTTATAGTTGCATATAAGCATGAAAGTTTTCTCCTTAACTACATACATAAATGCAAGAATTTTTTTAAAACTGCCTAGTTGTAATAAGCATTTCTGGTTAATATTATTCAATAATCGAATAATATCCCAAATTAAAAAAAATCTGCTTAATTCCTTGAACCAAGATCAAACTTTATAATGTTCTTCATATACTAAATTATATTTGCACATTTGATTGAAAAACTAAAGTTAAATTGCATACATTTCTGAAACAATTACATTTAACAACATACATTGATCAAAAAGCTCCTAGTTGAACTCTATCATTACTCTATAAATTTTAAATGCATTCAATGGTGCAACTACATGTTTATAGAAGCATAGTTGAATGACTTTTTTTTGCTTAACTACATAATTTACTGAAACAAATATTTTTAAATGCATACACTTATAAAATTGATGATAGATAGCGGCAAAGTTGTGATTTCAATATACTTTAACAATATCCAATTGTGAAACCCTAGATACAAATGTAATCCATATTGATTTAATTGAGAACAAATCAGAAATAGATTAGTGGAAGCGTACCTAAATCCGTAATTAATCATGGCAAAACCTGAATCCATATTTAGTTGCTAAGAAAAGATATAATTTGGTTTAGTCTTCCAAATTGACACAAACCCTAGATTTGAAATCATCTCTCCATAGAAGAGGTTAGAGAGTTGCTAAGGCTTGTGTAATTCGAGGACCATAACCCTTTATTTATAGAAATGACATTTTGTAATTCGGCCCTTCAACAAATTATAAAATGCATCGGTATCTACGCATTAGGCCCATGATAACTTAAACTTTAAGCCTATTAATTCTAATCTAAAATTAGATCACTTTGATTAGGCTTTACACCAAAATAGCACAACACATTTTATTTTACATATGTGACCCAATTTTCAAAATATTCCAACAATCTCCCCTAGGCCACATATGAAATAACCTTAAAATGTGTAACTTTATGAGCTCCAAAATTTGCTATTTATAACATATGGAGTATCCTAAACAATCTCGTCCATTAATTGGGTTGACAAAGGATCAAAGCGGCATTCGTTACATTTATCGTAACTAAACCCATCAATGGCCACATTTATCAATACAATCAAACGACATAGATCAATCATGGATGTATAGCATGGAAATTACATGAAATGTGATCAATACATGTCTATTTCCAACTGGTCCTTCTTTAGTGAGATCAAATGTTTAATATTTAAACAACCCGAGTGCAAAGAAAAATTCATTACTTTATTTCTGATCAGAAAAAGAACTTGATATGCATATATCTGTAACTGAAGTATATAGCAATGATTCATATGACAATACTGAATACAAACTCCTCCTGAACCAAAATATCCTTACATAAAAGTTACACCAATTGAGCTACATGCTCATGAAAGACCTTAGGTGATAACCTTTTGGTAAGCGGATCCGCCATAATGGAGTTTGTCTAAGTGTGCTCTATGAATTACAATATATTTTGCACTCTTCCCTTATTGGAAAATAATATATTCTTTACTGTCACAATATTACTTGGTCTTTCAATTATTTATCTATAACTGGAGTCTTGTGACAAAATTTCATTATTATTTTCCATATTTTGATGTCTTATAATTAACCAAAGACGATATTTTCAAAATGACGAAAAAACTATAAGTGCCTAAATGACACTTTTCCCTTATATAGTTTCACCCATAAAATATATTATCATTGCTAGAAGTGGATCTTTTACAATAATGACATCCAAAATATCCAGATCATAATTCTTTATGATCTCCACCAGATCCGATCTTTTATCTATGAGCATATAATCTTTTATTTTGTCTTTTAAAGATATATCATAACTATTTTGGCGGTTAAATCATTGATCCACTTTAATATCAGTAAAGTATCTGCCAAATAATACACGCATATCCATATGTGTATGTACATTAGTATGCATTAGAATTCACACTGCAAATGCATGAGAAATCTTTTTCATTTCTTTAATTTCAAGAATGGTAGCATTTATCTGTTTGGTAAAAGAAAACAACTGAATCGTAGTTTACATACCAAATCTTTTAAGCATTTATCTTCCTAATACTTTTGTAATAATCCAAATATCACCCCATGGACAATAATGGTGTATTTGAATCCCAAATACAAAAGACTAATCCATAAATGAGTTCCTTAAGTAGTTTCAACAATGTCTCCATTGAGAAACATAACTTTAATCTCCATCAGATAATGCTCGAAAGTACAAAATGTACTAAGCTCCAAAGCGATCGATTCTAAAGAATCGTTTACTAAGTCCAAAATGAAACATTCTTTAAAGAAAATAAAATTTCCTTTTAATAATAGTGATTTCAATAAAAGTGCCTTATAAAATTCAATATTACCCACTTGATCCATTTTGGCTTTGAATAGTTGTTTATAACCAATGATCTTATTACTTAAGTTAGAGGGAGATTTCAAACTTTATTATCCATATAGGTTTATGCTATATGTTCATTTCTTAAATCCACATTTTAAATTAGTACCTTACATGGATTGACGTAAGTCCATAGCATCATCTTTATCATTCCATTATATATCTTTATGAAGAAATTCTACACACTAATCTGAATAGCATTTCTTCCCATTTAGGTGGATTTCCATGGTGATCTTGCATTTTTAGGTTGTTGAGTTTGTTTTCTTGAAACAGTAACCTTAGCTTATAGAAAAAATCATATTCAACATCGTCTTATTATGGTTATTAATTTACTTCTTCCTAATAAAAGAAAACAAATCTTAAACTTTAAGCGAAGAAGCAACCGCAGTTGAATCAAAGATAATGATTCTCTTTAAAGATAATGGTATTACTTTATTTCTCCCCCAAACTCAACATCCTCAAAATAACTATTGCAATTCCCGCTTTAAAACTTTTCCTTAATGTGGGTTCATAAAAAAATATAAACTTTAAATCCCTTAGAATATCAATAAAGCATTTTCTATCTTTATGATATCTCAATCTATAATTCCTCAGTAAAATGACACAAAAAATTATATTAGTCACCAAATAAAAATTTGAGATATCATTACATTTAGCATAAGTAGCCATAACTTATATGAGCTTCAATTACATAAGATTTTAAATTTATTCATAAATTAACATTACTATTTCTTGATGAACAATAATAACCTAATATGTTCATGTTAGAAATATAAAACCGAAATCTGTCTAAATGACAGAATAAAAAATATATCAAATAAATCCAAAAATTTTGACTTAAATCTCAATAATAACTATAAAATATCAAGTATATTTTACTTTATATGTCTGTATATCTCATTAAAGAAACAGCTATAAAAAAAATATCTGTATGTTATTTCTTTTCTTTGAGATCCTTAGCGACTTCTTATTCCTTATTCATACATTTATTTACAATGTATATCAAATGAGTACTTTTCAATCATAAAAACTTCAATCTCTATTTTAATTACCAAAGCGCTAAATTAGCCCAATAAGATAACATATTATTCTTAAAATAATTTTAATCTTTAAATGAATATACTAAAGATACACTACAAGAAAAACCGAGATTAGCGACAGATTTTTAGCAGTAGAAAATTCCATCGCTAATTAGCGGCGGATTTCCTTGGGCTTTGCCAGAGAAAATATTCTGGATTTTGTATGCCATCTTATTTTAAATTATTACCGTCGAATACAAATTCTGTCGCTAAATCAATGGAAATTGCAGCTCTTTACCATCATATAATATTTGACGCTAAATTCTGTTGCTAATAGAGTCGGATTACCGTCGACATAATTTTGAAGCTATTTTCCAGCAGTTTTCCCAGAGATTTGAAACGAACTTTTATATTTTTTATTTATTAAATGTTTTAAATTTGTGGTATTACTTAGTAATTAATTAGTAAATTTAAATTATAAATAATTAATGGTAATAATACATTAGTAATTAATAATAAATAATAACTATTAGAAGTAAATAAAATTCAATAGTTAATGTTGATTTTTTTTTTGAAAATTAATGCTGATTAATTATTAATTACTATAAAATATAAATAAGAGGTAATAGTAATTAATAAAATACATTGTTGTTCGATGTTTATTAATTTTTTTTTGATAATCAATGATTATTTAGTAGTCTTTAATACGATTAATTAAATTAATATCAAGAAATTATTAATACACATTAAAGAATTTCGAAATTAAATAAATAATTAGTAATTAAGAAAAAAAATGGTCAAAGTTTAAAAATAAGAAGTTAAATAAATATTAAAGAATTTCGAAATTCAAAAAATTCAAACACTACAACATAAGTTATTATTTTCATGTATATTAATAACAAATATTTAATTAGTGATTAATTACAGCTGAGCATAAGATTTAAGTAGTACACTTATCTCTAATTTATTATGAGACAACACATTTTCAATTTATAAAGATCAGAATTTAAACTGTAAGATTATATATACATATATAATAACATGTTCTTTATAATGGTGTATAATGTGATTTCAGTATTCATGTTTCCTAAATTCGATAAGTATTGTAATTATCTCTAATATAATATGAGACAACACATCCTCGGTTTATACAATTCAAAGTTATATATATATAATGTATGTATATATATATATACACACACATACATAACATATATATATACATACATTATATATGTGTTTTTTTTAATGAATTTTCAGAATTCTTTACTTGGCATATAAGTATATAATAGTTATTATAAATTAATATCTACTATTAATAATTATAATCTATAATTAATAATAAATATTTAATTAATGATTAATTACAGCTGAGCATAAGTTATGGTCAAAATATAACATTAGTAATATGTTAACGTTAAGTTATGGGCAAAATATAACATTAATAATATGTTAACATTAATAATATGTATAATACGATTAAAATATAATAAAAACAAAATGGTCAAAGTTTAAAAATAAGAAGTTAAATAAATATTAAAGAATTTCGGAATTCAAAAAATTCAAACACTACCACACAAGTTATTATTTTCATGTATATTAATAGTAAATATTTAATTAGTGATTAATTACAGCTGAGCACGAGATTTAAGTAGTACACTTATCTCTAATTTATTATGAGACAACACATTTTCAGTTTATAAAGATCAGAATTTAAACTGTAAGATTATATATACATATATAATATCATGTTCTTTATAATGGTGTATAATGTGATTTCAGTATACATGTTTCCTAAATTCAATAAGTATTGCAATTATCTCTAATATAATATGAGACAACACATCCTCGGTTTATACAATTCAAAGTTATATATATATATAATGTATGTATATATATACACATACATAACATATATATACATACATTATATATGTGGTTTTTTATTTTTTTTATGAATTTTCAGAATTCTTTACTTGGTCATATAAGATAATTCTTTACTTGGTCATATAAGTATATAATAGTTATTATAAATTAATATCTACTATTAATAATTATAATCTATAATTAATAATAAATATTTAATTAGTGATTAATTACAGCTGAGCATAAGTTATGGTTAAAATATAACATTAATAATATGTTAACGTTAAGTTATGGGCAAAATATAACATTAATAATATGTTAACATTAATAATATGTATAATACGATTAAAATATAACATCAGTTATACGATTAAAATATAACATCAGTTATACGATTAAAACATAACATCAGTTAACGTTAATACCATCCGCACATCAATTAACAACAATACCATCCGCATCAGGTCTATTATCCGAACTTAGAACTAAACATTTTCTTTCATTTTGTTCTGCCTTTCTTGCCACATCGCTCTTCAGCTTTCATCGCGTCGCCTTCTTCGTCTCGCACCGCCCTCTTTGTCGCGCCACTCTTTTCGTCGCGCCGTCGCTCTGTAGGTAGTGAAGTTTTTCAGAGTTTAATTATTTTCGTGGATTTTGTTAATTCTAGGGTTTTAGGTCTAAATCAGGGTTTTATCATGTTGTAGATCTAACGATTTTACTGCCCAGTTCAATTACTGCCCCTGCTTGTAATGTTTTAGGTTTAAATTAGGGTTTTAGGTCTAATGATTTTGTCATGTTGTCATGTTGTAGGTCTGAATCTAGGGTTTTAGGTATCCTATTTTCACGTCTTGCTATTCATTGCCTACATCATGCTACTATTTGTGGCATCCATGTTAAAATTTATACCTGTACGACTATCGCTTCGCCTTGTTCCGAAGACCTGCTGTATGTTGGTGTTATCATGTTGCTTGCATGCATCCCCATTTTGATACTGGTCCGCATATTTCAGTTTGTCATTTAGGAAAAGAACACCTGAACTGAACTTAGGAGATTTTTCATGGTGACTATTTACATGTATGGATCAGATGTCTTTTACCTGCAGATTTTAGATGTCCATCCTACCTCTTAATATACATTGTACATGCATGATTTCCTTGCTGAAATTACTTCATGCATGCTACTTATAATCATTGTGCCTTGCCACTATGTGAAAATCTCCACCCTGAATATGGACATAAATTGCAAATGAACTGTCATTCATTTTAATACATTGAACTACCTTATGAACTATCCATACATATATTTCCCCATGCTTATTTGACAAAGAAGATATTAGAATGCTAGAAACTGTATACATAGAAGAAAAGCTCACTTGTATACTGTCTATATGTTGGCTGCGTAACCCGTAATGTCACCAGACCCGGTCCTTACGGTAGAAATCTTGCTGCCTTGTTTGTTGGGCACATTGACCTTTGTTATTAACATATACCTAATTGCACCCTTTTGAGCGTCATCTCCTTTAGTAATATACACCTAAGGAAAACATGCGAAAATACTGGGAATGAAGGGTTAACACAGTATTTACTGATATACTTCATGTCTTGCATCCTTCATATACCTATGTTTGGACCAGAATGCCTTGCATCCGTCATGTCTTTTATAAACAGTATTTACTGATATACTTCATATAAGACACACAGTTAAAACACCATATAGGTATAACCTAACTATTAAAAAATTTCCTATTATGTATTGATCACATGCATTATGTAGTTTTTTCCTATTATGCATTTTCCGTGCTTATGTTTTTCCTATTATGTATTGATCACTAATGCCTTGCATCCGTGCTTATGTTTTTTCCTATTATATATTGATCACATGCATTAAATTTTTTTCTTGTAAAGATCACATGTAATTTTGACATTTATACATTAGTGCAGTATTAAAAGTTAAAATGGATTATATGAGGGATCGTACTTGGATGTATAAGTGGAAAGATGGACGCGGTGTAATGTTGGAGGATTTTTTCAAGGGTATAGATGTATTTGTTGATTTTGCATCCAGAGAGTTTGGAAATCAAGAAATTCGATGTCCTTGTCAAAAATGTAAAAATGAAGCTCTTAGGGATGGTGATACCATTAAATTCCATTTGTGCAAATATGGATTTGTGCTTGGTTATGAGTTATGGAGATTTCATGAGAAGCTAGTGGTGCTACCAGCAATAACGACGATGGAAATAGTAATTGGGATAATGATGATAATTATTTCCAAGAGAATAGGATGGAAGCCATGGTTTATGATGTTGGAGGTTTACTCCTTCACAACATGTCTGAGAGAGATTCAAATGTGGAGGAAACCCCTAACGCAGAGGCGAAGAATTTTTTTGATTTGTTACATGCTGCGAAGCGACCTTTATGGGATGGTTGTGAAACCCATACCGAGTTATCTGCAACTGCTAGATATATTGCAATCAAAGCAAAATATAATAGTTCCAAAAACGAATTTGATGAGTATCTTAAAATCAGTAAGGAAATGTTGCCTCCTGATAATGTCTTGGGTGATAGTTTTTACAAGATGAAGAAGTGGGTGACTGCATTTGGTTTGCCATATCAAAAATAGATGCATGTCAAAATGGTTGTATGTTGTTCTGGAAAGATGACAATGAGCTTAGAACTTGCAAATATTGTTCCGCTGAAAGATACAAAGCAAAGAAAAATAAAACAAAAGATGTCCCATACTCAAGGTTGCACTACATGCTGCTTATTCCTAGGTTACAAAGGAAGTATGCGTCTATGGCTACTGCGTCGCACATGAGACGGCATGCTACTCGGAATTATAGTGATGGATTGTTGTGTCATCCTTCAAATGGAGAAGCATGGAAGCATTTTGATAGAACATATCCTGACTTTGCCAAAGAGACACATAATGTTAGATTAGGCATGTGCACGGATGGATTTGCGCCATTTGACCAATTTGGTAAACAATATTCTTCTTGGCCGGTTATTTTGATGCCTTATAATTTGCCACCATGGATGTGCATGAAAAATCCTTATATGTTCTTAACTCTTATAATTCCTAGGCCTAGATATCCTAAACAAGGAATAAACGTATATTTGCAACCACTAATTGATGAGTTTAATCTCCTTTGGAATGGAGTTCTTACGTATGACGTGTCAATGAAGAATAATTTTATCATGCGTGCATCTTTGTTATGGACCATTAGTGACTTCCCAGCTTATGGTATCCTCTCTGGTTGGAGTACGTCTGGTAGATTAGCATGTCCGTATTGCATGGAGTGGACATCGTCATTTCATTTGGCTAATGGAAGCAAAATGACTTGGTTCGATTGCCATCATTTTTTTTAGATTTCGATCATCCATGTAGACGAAACAAGAAAGATTTTCAACGAAACAGAGTCGTTACCGATCCAGCACCGCCGATGTTGTCTAGTGAAGAAATTTATGAACACGTGCAATATTTTCCAAAAATATATAATAATCCAAATGGGTTAAATTTCAACATTGAAGGCAAAGGTTTGAGTCATAATTGGTGTAAACAAAGCATATTATGGGAATTGCCATATTGGGAAAATCTATTAATTCGTCATAATATTGATGTCATGCATAATGAAAAAAAAATGTTTTTGAGAATGTATTCAATACAATTCTCAACGTCAAAGGTAAAACTAAGGACGATTCGAGATCAAGACATGATATACGACTTTACTGCAAACGTCCCGAACTTGAGCTTGCTGAAGATGATAGTAACTTTAAACCTAAAGCATGTTATGAGCTAATTCGGGATAGTTGTAAAATTCTATTGAAGTTGGTGGAGAATCTACGATTACCGTATGGTATTGCTTCAAATTTACGTAGATGTGTTGATTTGAGTAGCTTGAGAATGAACGGAATGAAAACCCATGATTTCCATTTATTTTTGGAGAATCTTTTTCCAGTTGCTTTCAAAGAGTTGCTTCCGCATAAAGTTTGGTGTGCTATAACGGAGCTTAGTCTATTTTACAAGGAGTTATGCACAACAACACTAAAATTGGACCGAATTGAGAAGCTTGAGAAGATCATACCAGAACTAATTAGAAAATTGGAGATGATATTTCCCCCTGGTTTGTTTAATGTAATGGAGAATCTTCCGATACATCTTCCTTTCGAAGCTAGAATGCGGGGACCTGTTCAATATGGGTGGATGTATCTGTTTGAAAGGTTATTTTATAAAACTCATATCATATTAGTACATATTATATATTTTCAAATTTGTTTACACATGACACTTTAGGTTTATAAGACACTTGAAGAAAAAAGTGACTAATAAGGCATGCGTGGAAGGATCAATTTGTAGTGCCTACATCATGGAAGAGGCGGCAACATTCTTTTCTTATTACTTTAAGGATCATGTAAAGAAAATGAATACAACTATCTCACGCAATGATCTTAGTACAGACGAATTTTTCAAAGATCATTCATTATCCGTGTTCAAAAAAGAAGGACGTCCCTATGGTGGTTGGAAAAAACATTGGTTGACTGATGAAAAATACAACGCTGCTCGAAATTACGTTCTTCTTAACTGCAAAGAAGTAGAACCTTATATAAGGTGAATTTTGGTAGCATTCAATGATTTTAATTTCAAAATTTAAGTATCTTACTCACTTTAGTGCTCTTGCAGAATGTTTGAGGAGATGAATCATGCTATTCCACGAGCATCAAATTTTAGTGATTGGTTTCTCAATTATGTAAGATTAATATAACAAAATTCAGCTACTTTTTATTTGAAAACGTATTAAATATACTTATGTATATATTAATTTATGTTTATTATAATAGGTATGTAATCCTGTTAATAAAGTCACGGATAAACGATTAAAGTTTATTGCATGTGGACCTCAAAAAGAAGTGAGGAAATGCAAAGTATTATTCGTGAATGGGTAAAAATTTCAAATAGAGGACTACGGATTTGGAAAATCAACTTATAATTGTGGTGTATGTGTTAAAGGCAGCAATGACCCAGAAATGCATAAGCAAGACTATTATGGTATTTTGAAGGAAATTTATGAGCTGACTTACTCTATCGATCCGGAGCAAAAAACTTTCCTATTCAAATGTCATTGATTTGACAATATTCCTAAAATTGGAATTAATGTGCATCCTTTGTACAATCTCATTGAAATAAATCATAAGTCCAAGTATAAGACCTATGATCCGTTTATTCTAGCAACACAAGCAATTCAGGTCTATTATGTAGCATATCCATCTGAAAGGAGAAACAAAAATGATTGGTGGGCTGTGCTTAAAACGAAAGCTAGGTATACGTTTGATGAAAACATCTTGAATGATCAAGCTTATCAAGAAGACATCGATCATATCGTTGAATTCACCATGGACAGAGAAGGTGACATTGGACCTCTTAATGACAGCGTTCAGGTCACGAAAGTTTTTGATACGGATGTAGAAGATGATAATATAATTGTAGACCTTGAGAGTGAAAATGAAAGCTCAGAAGATGATGAATTAGATGTTGATGGAGAATGATAGTTGATAAGTCTGTTAACATTTGTGACTGAGAAATTTGATGTTTTGATTGTTTTCATTTCTCTACTTATTCAGTAAACCATTGTTATCATTTTTAGTAAACCATTGTTGTCATTTTTCTGTTTTTCTGTTTTTCTGTTTCTGTGATCTCGAACATCTACATGACACGATATTTATGAATTACGGCAATGTGCCAAATTGTAATCTCGAACATCTGCAAAAATAGGGGCTTACAAAACTGCTAGTAATTTTTATTTATGCCTCACCGATAAAATTTATTCATTGTAAAATTGTTTCCTCGAACATCTGCTAGTAAGTTTGAGGTAAATGTCAATGCCAATTAGTCCATTCGTATGGCAGTTTCTACCTTTTTCTCTTAGTTTAACCGATAAATTCAAATTTGAACAGTTGCTGCCATTATAGATGTTGAGGAGTTCATAGTATGAATTTTTGTTTAGTTGCAGCTATTCACTTTGATATCATCCTAAGAACAATTGGGCACTCATTGCTTTGTCGCTAATATCAAGTTTGTTGTCACATTGGTATGGAATATTGAGTGCATGATCTTAAATATGATGCTTATCCATATATCTATTATTTGCGATTACCGGTTATATGGTCTCATGTAGATTTTACCAAGATACCGAGGTAGTGGTTTGTTCCTTTTATCCTATCAGGTTAATACATAATCAAATTTCTACTTGCAATGACATTTTGCTATTATGTTACATGCTTATTGACATGTTTTTGTACATAGGTTGTTCATTTCTATAATGAATTTACCTTAATCAATTTTAGTTCATCTCTTTTCTTTTTATATCCAAGGTGAGATTTTACCTCACATGACTATCCCAACATGCACTGAGGCCATGTACTGATTTGAATTGAATTGCTAAATAATTAGTTTGATAGGTGAAGAATAAATTAGTTTATAATTTCAATTCTAGAAACCATGTGTTGCCGATATGGCTGGGCACAAATACACACACATATACATTGTATAAAAACTCCTTGTTTGAATTAGCTTGCACTTTCGTCTGTTACAAGAAGTAGGACATGTCCTTGCTCTGAAAAATAATTAAGCAAGTGTGTAACACCCCACGTCCATTAATGTCACTCACAAAGGGAATGCATTAACTTCCATGGAGGTTTTAAGTGAATATAGAACAGTAAAATTACAACAAGACAGATATAAAATAGTACTTGGAAATTCAAAAAACTTTATTTCATTGTAGCAGAAGTCAAAACATGTTTGATTACATCATAACACCATATTCAATGTCAAGTACAATATCTATCTTGATAAAACAAGTACATAATCCCATTACATGAATAGCCATTAAAAAGAAAGATAACAAGCTGGACTTTACTTCAGCAGTCCAAGCTTTCCAGAAGATAAGCGATCCAACTAGACTCCACTAGAACTTGGCCCAACCTGCGGACCTGAAGGGAGAAAAAGGATGGAAAAGAGGGGGTCAGACATAAAGTCTGGTGAATATGATAATTCTACAATACTATTACCAAAATAACTGGACTAAGGCATAAGCTGGAAAACAAGAAAATGTCTATGAAGAGCAGATTAAGGACATAGACAATCGCTAAAGGCAACGTTATAGGCGCTCCTAAATACTAAAGGATAAACACTATACTGCACCACACCAGTCACCCTAAAGATTCATCCCACTTAGCTTCACTTAGAAACTTTCCCAATGGCTTTACGTACCCCTAGCTGACTACATAGGTGCCGCCTGCCCCTGTCTCCACTAGGTGTACCCTACTTCCCATTATTCGATCGGCTCCCTAACTCGTAGATACCCGTGCTGGCCCCACAGTGGGGTGTATCACTCCCCTAAAGTGGCAACCTGATACAACGGACATGCACGGCTTATACCTACACGATGCAACAACGTCTTACCTACCAGCCCGGGTCCACACACGCATATGAAACCCGTTGGACTTGCGTTGCCACCGCTCCCTGTTTTGGCCTCTTATAGTCAAACCCAGTATGCGTGTCCCATCCTCGACTTGGGTCGAGCCCACAAAGATACGTTTTGGGATACTGGTTGAAATGGGCCCCCACTATTTACCACAAGCATTCCACCTAAGCTTGTCCCCATTAGTCCATCCCACTTAACCCACTTAGTCATGTTCATTTGCATGTGTGTTTGGTTAAGTCTAATCGTATTTCAAATGCCTCTAAAGGCAACCACCAGATTCCTCATGCCACCCAAGGCACCTACTTAACCCCCATGTCCCACCTTACATGATTATCTGGTTAAGTATTTCTTAGTTCATTAAGGCCATAACCTCATAAAGACCTCTCACATTAGACTGGCATTTATGGCAGCTGGATTTACCGGGCGGGTCCGGGCAGTCTTACACCATAAAAGAGTCTAACCTCGTGTCTTTACAACTGTTATGCTTTAGTTTGGGCCTAGGACCTCTCACATTGGGCCGACATTTGTGACTACTGGATTTGCCGGGCGGGTCCGGGCAGGTTTACATCACAAACGGGTCCAACCTCGTGCCCTAAGCATTGATTATTAATAATAATCCACTTTCCCCCAATTTTAATAATTCCCTACTTGAATTATTAATTACTTCCAATTTTTAACAATGTCCATAATTGACTCAATTATGGACATCCATTCATGGTATGCAAAATCTTACAAAATTGCACCCAATTTATTAATTTCTAATATTACCCCTACCCCACGTTTGAACGTTTATTCGCAAAATATATGTTAGACTCGAATAGCCTAACTCATAGCATAAAAGAGATTATCATAATAACATGTATATGTGACCAAATGAATCATAATAAGGGGTGAAACTTGCATATGTCCAACTTGCATAGATTATACATGTCATGGACCTAAAGGTGTCAACTTGTTCAAAATTCACCTAATATAATCTCAATCAATTTTCATAAACTTACATATGAACATGTGTGAATCAACATCATCTAATTTTTTAACAACATGGTTTTATATGGGTACACCTAACTCAATAGGCAAATTCCCATATTCAAGTTTTATTTAATTATAGTTTCAAGTTTATGGGTACACCTAACCTAATAGGCAAATTCCCATAAGCAAGATCCATTTAAATTAAAAAAAAACATAACTTTAAGCATGTTCCAACAATCATCATGATTTTACAACATAATATAGCATGATTTATAACATGGCATAGTATGATAGTATAACATAGCTTGACATGATTCTCAACATAGCACGACATAGCATAAGAGAATTTACAACATAGCATGACATAGCATATATAATTTACATCATACGACAACATAATAACATAATAAGAGATCCACAATATATAGAATTTACAATTACAAATCACATCACTTTCTTGTGATCCATTCATAACTGAGTCAAATTAGTTTGTAATAGTCTTGTGAGAATCATCATACTCACCAACAAAAGAAAAGAATTAGAGAAAGAGAGATCTTTTGATTTGATTTGTGTAGATTTAGTTGTAGATGATTAGGCTTCCTCTTCTTAGTTTGTGACGGCTATGCTGAACTCCATGGCAGCAGCATGACGGTAGCTTCTCTAATTTTACAAGTGATTTAGGTCTAGGGTCTACCCACTTATTTATAGATTTTAGAATTCATTTAGGCCATTAGATTTAACCTAGAAATAACTGCAGCCGTTCAGACAAGATGGGGTTTATCTTGTTGACTCAGCAATGAGTCAGAAGTGACTCAGCAAACACTCAGCAATATATATATATATATATATATATATATATATATATATATATTCTACAATGTACACATTAGATACATCCCCCCCCCCCCTTTTACACACTTATTATTGTTTTTATTTACATATTAGATACATCCCCTCTCTTACACACTTATTAATATTTTTATATTCATATTAGATACATCCCCTCTCTTACACACTTTTATATTCATATTAGATACATCCCCTCTCTTACACACTTATTAATATTATTATATTCATATTAGATACATCCCCCCTCTTACACACTTATTAATATTTTAGCAACTTTAGTGTTAATAGAAAATTCGGGGTGTTACATTCTCCCCTCCTTTTAGGATTTCGTCCCCGAAATCTTCAAGTCTGGAAGAATGTATATCCTACCATCCAAACGTCCATCTACTCATCCATCATACACAGGCATCCATTGTCCTTACAGACTTCTAATGCTTTCATGTTTAAATGCACAGTGTGTGTATATGTCCGTATCTAATGCAAAATCAGGCGGTCCACTGATTCAGTTGACCTCCTTAATGCAACTATGATCGTGCCATGCATCCATTATGTATGCAAAAGATTCTTAATGCTACATAATACTTCTATATGCGTGCACAACCATCATCTGAATGCAGCATCCACATGATAATACAACCATCGTTCATCCATTTTACTAAATACATCCATATATATGCAATATGCAATATGTAGTGACTGAGCCGATCTAGTGCCTAAAGTGTGTGTATATATGCATCCACGAGCAACCACTAGCAAACACTTGCATCCATTTTGCATCCATCATACATAACATGTCTCAAACACATGTTTCAACCATAGGATTATCCTAACTAAAGGTCAAAGATACTAATGAGAGGACATACTAAAGATAAGATAAGATAAGCTAAGCGATAAAGGAGAAATTAAAAGACATACCCTCAAAAAGAAAAGGGTACAACGAACGCATCTTCTCTTCTGTCTCCCAAGTTGCGTTGCTCTCATCATCTCCCCATTGCACTTTGACCAGTCTGACCTCTCGATTCCTCAACTTTTTGATCTCCGACCCAAGAATGCATGTAGGAGCTCGTCTAATTGTTGCATCACGCTCTATTTCCACCTCTTTAAGCAAGCTCGGCTCTACCACCTCCGCGGTCTTGTGCAAACACTTCCTCAAATGTGATACATGGAATACGTCGTGTACTCCACTAAGTTTCTCAGGCAACTCCACCCTATATGCCATCTTCCCAATCCTGTTTTTTTACAGGAAACGGCCCTACAAACCTTGGTGCTAATTTCCCCACGGACCCAAAGCGAACAACATTCTGTAACGGAGATACTTTGATAAAAACCATGTCCCCAATGTCAAACTCAAGATCTGTCCTCCTCTTATCATCATACGATTTTTGCCTATCTTGTGCTGCTTTCATCCTCCTTCGAATCAACTCAATCTTCTCCGAGGTTTCCCTAACCATATCGGGCCCAAGTAGGATTTTATCGGTAGATTCCCACCAACATGTAGGCGAACGGCAAGGCCTTCCATAAAGAGCTTCGAAAGGTGCCATGCCAATACTAGACTGAAAGCTATTATTATATGCGAATTCTACTAACGGAAGGTGCTCTTCCCATGTACCCCCAAAGTCTAGGATACAAAGCCTTAAAAGATCCTCTAGAATGCGATTCACCCTCTCGGTCTGGCCGTCTGTCTGAGGATGATATGCGGTGCTCAAACATAGCTGAGTCCCTACCACCTCTTGTAAACTCTTCCAAAATTCGCTAGTAAAGATGGGGTCACGGTCGCTTACTATACTAGAAGGAATACCGTGCAAACGAACTATCTCCTTAATGTATACAGAAGCCAACCACGGAGCAGTCCTCTTACTTTTCACGGGAATAAAATGGGCGCTTTTAGTAAGTCTATCTACTATAACCCAAATCCCCGTGTTACCCTTCCTTGATCTTGGTAATCCATCCACAAAATCCATTGAGATGCTTTCCCATTTCCATAGTGGAACTTCTAATGGGTGAAGCAACCCACCGGGTTTCTTTTGTTCTGCTTTAACTCGTTGGCACACCAAGCATCTAGCGACGTACTCGGCCACATCCTTTTTCATACCGGCCCAAAAGAAAACCCGCTTCATATCTTTGTACATCTTATCCCCGCCGGGATGAATGGTCATTTTTGAGCGATGAGCATCATCAAGAATGGCCTTCCTTAAGTCTTCGTCTTGTGGTACACAAAGTCTATTATCCCTTCGTAACCAACCCTTATCGTCTAGGGTATACCTACGAAGATGGCTTGATGACTCCCCCCCTTTGAGCTTTTCTACTATCTCAACCAACTGTGGGTCGTCTCGCTGTGCCTCACCAACCCGTCCTAGAAGTGTAGGTCTAACCTCCAAGGATGCTAACAGACCGGGTACTAAGTCAACGGAGGGTCTAAAGTCAAACACAGAGATGAATTCTAAGCTTTGTCGTTCAACAAACAACGGACTCAAGGACAACCTTTTCCTACTTAAGGCGTCTGCCACCACGTTACCCTTGCCCGGGGTATATGCTATTTCAAAATCGTAGGAGGCTAAGAATTCCATCCACCGTTGCTGCCTTAAATTCAAATCCTTCTGAGAGAATAAGTATTTTAATGATTTGTGGTCAGTGAACAGTTCGAATTTCTCACCAAGAAGATAGTGACGCCAAGACTTAAGCGCGAAAACAATTGCGGCTAGCTCTAAGTCATGCGTGGGGTAATTCTTTTCATGAACCCTCAACTGCCTTCCACCATAGGCTATTACTCTTCCCTCTTGCATGAGGACCGCGCCAAGTCCCGTCCCATAAGCATCAGTATAGATGGTAAACGGTTTATTCCCGTCTGGCAGCACTAAGACTGGGGCTGAAGTTAAGGCTCTCTTTAAACGTTGGAACGCATCATCGCAATCTTTGTCCCACGTAAAAACCAGGTTCTTCTTCGTTAACCGTGTTAATGGAGCTGATATTTTTGCGAAGTCTTTGATAAACTTCCTATAATAGCCAGCCAACCCCAAGAAACTTCTTACTTCGGTTGCATTTTTAGGGACCTTCCAATCTTGGATGGACACCACCTTTGCGGGATCCACTGCTATCCCTTCTTTGGAAACCACGTGCCCTAAGAACCGTACTTCCTTCCTCCAGAAGTGACACTTAGAAAATTTTGCCTTAAGGTTATGCGCTCGAAGGGTTTCCAACACTTCCCTAAGATGTAGGGAGTGCTCTTCTTTATTCTTAGAAAAGACTAAGATGTCATCCAAAAAGACTACCACGAATTTGTTAAGGTATTCCCTAAACACCCTACTCATCAAATCATCAAAATATGCAGGGGCGTTTGTCAAACCAAAGGGCATCACTAGCCATTCATAGAATCCGTCAGGAGTCCTAAAAGCAGTCTTATCTATACTATCCTCAGCCACTCTCAGTTGATGAAAGCCAGTGGCTAAGTCCAACTGCGAAAACACTGAGGCGCCAACTAACTGATCAAAGAGATCGTCAATCCTCGGCAGTGGGTGTCGGTTCTTTTTAGTAAGCTTGTTTAGTTCTCTATAGTCCATACAAAGTCTAAGAGACCCATCCGCCTTTGTGGCAAAAACTACTGGAGCACCCCACTCCGATATACTACGTCTTATGAACCCCTTCTCAAGCAACTCCTTTACTTGCTTATTGAGTTCCCTCCTTTCACGAGGAGCCATGTGGCGCACTGGCAAAGATACGGGTTTAGCATTATCCACAAGATAAATTCGAAAGTCTATCTCCCGCTTTGGAGGTAAGCCCTTCACCTCCTCAAACACATCCGGATATTCCCGGACCACTTCTACCGATCGCAGGTTCTCTACAGACGCGTCAAGCGATTCAAGATAACTTAGCATAACGGAATTTATGGGATTACAAAAGATGTCGAGAGCATTACCAAGGCGAGTCACAAGCCTAACTACTCTCCTTTCACAATCAAGAATGGCCCTATTTCTAGACAACCAATCCATTCCTAAAATTAGCCCATAGCCCGTGAAGCCCAATACATAAGCATCACATCTAAATTCAACGCTAAGTATAGAGATTTTCAAATCCAAACATATCATGGTCAAATGAGCCGAACCCCCAATTGGATTTGAAACGACCAAGGGATCCTCTACTAAACTGGTGTTCAAGTGCAGTGATTCAACTAATGATGCAGAGATAAACGAATGAGATGCGCCAGAATCGAATAAGGTACGGACAGGATGATCAAACAGAAAAACTAAGCTTTCAACAGAAATTGTTCTACCTCTTTCTTGCAGCGGTGGGGCCGCAATAGCCTGAACTTGCCCCCTTGCCTGCCCTGGTGCCATAAGAGCCTGCACCTGTCCTCCCGAGGTAGACCCTGCCCTCTGCCCCTTCTTTGGACAGTCCTTCACTAAATGTCCCGCATCTCCACAATGAAAACAACCAGTCTTCTTTTTCTTTCTACAATCTTTGCTGAGATGGCCAGGCGTCCCACAATTGAAGCATTTCTTCTTCCCTTTGCCATTATTGTTTTTACCACCCTTCTTATTTTGCTGTTGGGGTTTCTTCTGATCCCCTTTCTTTTCAACTGCCTTATCCTCATGCATAAGTGCCATTTCTACTAGCTTTTCAAAGGTGGCTCCCATAGGGATGTGGGTCATAGCCAACCCTTGCAACGGTTCATTCAAGCCTCTAACGAACCTCAAAGCTTTCTTCTCTGGCGTGTTCACCAACTCCAAGCCAAACCTTGCTAACTGATTAAATTTATTGACATATTCCTTTACTGATGAGCTCCCTTGCTTTAGTGCCAGGAATTTTTCCATATTTAAGTTCTCCTCTGCCCTTGAAAGAAACTTTGCCTCAAACCTTCATCTGAAATCCGCCCATGAATCGACTGGACGTTCCCCGTTAGTGACCTCCCACCAAAACGAGGCCTCTCCCTTCATTAACCAAGCAGCTAAACGGACTTTCCTCCCATCTTCCACTTCAAAGATATCCAACAATTCCTCAGTCTCCTTAAGCCAATCTCTGGCCTCCACAAACGTCTCAGTCCCTTGAAAAGTTTTTCCTCCCATAGCCTTGAATTCCTTGCACGTCTTTGCAAAAGTGTCAACACGAGGAGGAGGAGGAGGAGGAATGGGTGCAACTAGGGGTGAAGGAGTATCCGCTGGGCCTGCAGTGGTGGCCCTAGCCTCCAAGTATCTCCTAAACCACCCTGGAATCGTCACACCTTCTGGGAGATTAAGATCTTCAGCCATGCTGAAACGAAAAAGGAAAGATTCAAAATGGAGAATTCGAAAGATAAAGATAAGGATGTGGCTATTTGGGATTATGTTTTTCATAAAAACTCTCTTTAAATAACATGTTTTTTTTTTTGAAAGCACTTCTTCCAAAAATACTTTAGAAAAAACTATTTTTCTAAAAAAAAAATTTATCTGTTCTGGTAACCTTATGCTCTGATACCACGTGTAACACCCCACGTCCATTAATGTCACTCACAAAGGGAATGCATTAACTTCCATGGAGGTTTTAAGTGAATATAGAACAGTAAAATTACAACAAGACAGATATAAAATAGTACTTGGAAATTCAAAAAACTTTATTTCATTGTAGCAGAAGTCAAAACATGTTTGATTACATCATAACACCATATTCAATGTCAAGTACAATATCTATCTTGATAAAACAAGTACATAATCCCATTACATGAATAGCCATTAAAAAGAAAGATAACAAGCTGGACTTTACTTCAGCAGTCCAAGCTTTCCAGAAGATAAGCGATCCAACTAGACTCCACTAGAACTTGGCCCAACCTGCGGACCTGAAGGGAGAAAAAGGATGGAAAAGAGGGGGTCAGACATAAAGTCTGGTGAATATGATAATTCTACAATACTATTACCAAAATAACTGGACTAAGGCATAAGCTGGAAAACAAGAAAATGTCTATGAAGAGCAGATTAAGGACATAGACAATCGCTAAAGGCAACGTTATAGGCGCTCCTAAATACTAAAGGATAAACACTATACTGCACCACACCAGTCACCCTAAAGATTCATCCCACTTAGCTTCACTTAGAAACTTTCCCAATGGCTTTACGTACCCCTAGCTGACTACATAGGTGCCGCCTGCCCCTGTCTCCACTAGGTGTACCCTACTTCCCATTATTCGATCGGCTCCCTAACTCGTAGATACCCGTGCTGGCCCCACAGTGGGGTGTATCACTCCCCTAAAGTGGCAACCTGATACAACGGACATGCACGGCTTATACCTACACGATGCAACAACGTCTTACCTACCAGCCCGGGTCCACACACGCATATGAAACCCGTTGGACTTGCGTTGCCACCGCTCCCTGTTTTGGCCTCTTATAGTCAAACCCAGTATGCGTGTCCCGTCCTCGACTTGGGTCGAGCCCACAAAGATACGTTTTGGGATACTGGTTGAAATGGGCCCCCACTATTTACCACAAGCATTCCACCTAAGCTTGTCCCCATTAGTCCATCCCACTTAACCCACTTAGTCATGTTCATTTACATGTGTGTTTGGTTAAGTCTAATCGTATTTCAAATGCCTCTAAAGGCAACCACCAGATTCCTCATGCCACCCAAGGCACCTACTTAACCCCCATGTCCCACCTTACATGATTATCTGGTTAAGTATTTCTTAGTTCATTAAGGCCATAACCTCATAAAGACCTCTCACATTAGACTGGCATTTATGGCAGCTGGATTTGCCGGGCGGGTCCGGGCAGTCTTACACCATAAAAGAGTCTAACCTCGTGTCTTTACAACTGTTATGCTTTAGTTTGGGCCTAGGACCTCTCACATTGGGCCGACATTTGTGACTACTGGATTTGCCGGGCGGGTCCGGGCAGGTTTACATCACAAACGGGTCCAACCTCGTGCCCTAAGCATTGATTATTAATAATAATCCACTTTCCCCCAATTTTAATAATTCCCTACTTGAATTATTAATTACTTCCAATTTTTAACAATGTCCATAATTGACTCAATTATGGACATCCATTCATGGTATGCAAAATCTTACAAAATTGCACCCAATTTATTAATTCCTAATATTACCCCTACCCCACGTTTGAACGTTTATTCGCAAAATATATGTTAGACTCGAATAGCCTAACTCATAGCATAAAAGAGATTATCATAATAACAACATGTATATGTGACCAAATGAATCATAATAAGGGGTGAAACTTGCATATGTCCAACTTGCATAGATTATACATGTCATGGACCTAAAGGTGTCAACTTGTTCAAAATTCACCTAATATAATCTCAATCAATTTTCATAAACTTACATATGAACATGTGTGAATCAACATCATCTAATTTTTTAACAACATGGTTTTATATGGGTACACCTAACTCAATAGGCAAATTCCCATATTCAAGTTTTATTTAATTATAGTTTCAAGTTTATGGGTACACCTAACCTAATAGGCAAATTCCCATAAACAAGATCCATTTAAATTAAAAAAAAAACATAACTTTAAGCATGTTCCAACAATCATCATGATTTTACAACATAATATAGCATGATTTATAACATGGCATAGTATGATAGTATAACATAGCTTGACATGATTCTCAACATAGCACGACATAGCATAAGAGAATTTACAACATAGCATGACATAGCATATATAATTTACATCATACGACAACATAATAACATAATAAGAGATCCACAATATATAGAATTTACAATTACAAATCACATCACTTTCTTGTGATCCATTCATAACTGAGTCAAATTAGTTTGTAATAGTCTTGTGAGAATCATCATACTCACCAACAAAAGAAAAGAATTAGAGAAAGAGAGATCTTTTGATTTGATTTGTGTAGATTTAGTTGTAGATGATTAGGCTTCCTCTTCTTAGTTTGTGACGGCTATGCTGAACTCCATGGCAGCAGCATGACGGTAGCTTCTCTAATTTTACAAGTGATTTAGGTCTAGGGTCTACCCACTTATTTATAGATTTTAGAATTCATTTAGGCCATTAGATTTAACCTAGAAATAACCGCAGCCGTTCAGACAAGATGGGGTTTATCTTGTTGACTCAGCAATGAGTCAGAAGTGACTCAGCAAACACTCAGCAATATATATATATATATATATATATATATATATATTCTACAATGTACACATTAGATACATCCCCCCTTTTACACACTTATTATTGTTTTTATATACATATTAGATACATCCCCTCTCTTACACACTTATTAATATTTTTATATTCATATTAGATACATCCCCTCTCTTACACACTTTTATATTCATATTAGATACATCCCCTCTCTTACACACTTATTAATATTATTATATTCATATTAGATACATCCCCCCTCTTACACACTTATTAATATTTTAGCAACTTTAGTGTTAATAGAAAATTCGGGGTGTTACAAAGTGCCTATTCCTTTTGCCTTGAAAGAAAGTTGACAACACTTTATTTTTGTATATGAATATTTGTGTGCACCTGCGCCTTAACCCATGCTAATGCTTTGTGTTGAAAAATAGCCTTATGTTGTCTTTGATTTCATGACCTACACAATATGCTTATTTTATTTTTCCAAACTTAAACAAATTCATGTGTTTTAATAACTTCAACACAGTAGGTTTCGTCCTATATGTATGCTTTTAGAGTATTACCTGACATTTTTCTATATACAGTAACTATAATATACATTTTTGTAGCTTCACATTAACATGTATGCATGCGTTTCACATTATATATGTATTTCACTTTGTAGCTAGCTTACATTATATTTGTATTTCACTTTGTAGCTAGCTTTGTATATAGCATATATACATATAAGTGCAAGTTTACTTTCTCTTTCACTCTGTAGCTAGCTAGTTTTGAATATAGCATATAACTTAATTTTCTATTCATAATTCAAAGTATCACTGTTCCTTTCATTTGCTATGCTCTTAACACAATTAGTGTAAATGATTTTGTTGAAACGCTCAGTTAAAAGTAATGCACTGATGTACAAAATTATGAGTTTAAAATTTTATTTTTGTAGGTATCGACAATGAATATAATTGTAATGTTAAGTAAATTTATGATATTTATAAAGAGTGTTTATGTGTGGAATATAATCACTGTGTATGTGTAGTATATTATGATAGTTTTTCTATTTCTGTTTTTTTTTATAAGATAATGCATGTTTATATTATGACTGTTTTTTCTGGTTTTATAATATGATTGTTTCTAAATATAATGCCTATTTTTAAATATTTCATGCATGATTGACAGATATGGTTGGCGCTACACGTGGACACTCGTATGTTTCCCAGGAACACGAGCAAGGAAAAGTGAGAGGACGAGGACGGGGGAATCCTCTACTTATTCAGTCAACTCTACCACCTAGTCATACCATTAAACCATATCCACAAAGTAAAATCAAAAATGATCAGTCGGCATCACTGCGTCCTCGCTGCCCTACACGGCTTTCATCACAACATACTTCTTCCCAACCTGTCTCCCCGCTGCAAAGTCAACTATCTACTCCGCAGTCTCCGCAGCCTATTCCTTTGCATGGTGCTCCTCCACAAACGGATCGACAATCTACTTCTCCGAATCCTTCTCTGCAGCCTAATCCATTGCATGGTGCTTCTCCACAACTTAATCGACAATCTACTACTCCGCAGTCTTCATCACGGCCTTCTTCGCAGCATGATCCTCTGCATGGTGCTTCACAGGTTAATCGACAGTCTACCAATCTGCAGTCTTCATCACAGCATTCTCCGCACCTTAATCGGCAATCTACTTCTTCGTAGCCGTCTCCGCACCTTAATCGACAATCTACTTCTTCGCAGCCGTCTCCACAGCTTAATCGGAAATCTACTTCTTCGCAGTCGTCTCCGCAGCACGGTGCTTCTCCGCAACCCAGTCCTCTACCAATAACGCAAACTGGTGCTTCTCCACAGCATGCTCACTTTGATGCTCAGCATAACTCTCAACCCAGTCCACAAAACATTACGAATGAGCATAGCCGTGCATGTTCGTCGGCAACACATGATGGTGCAACAATTCCCACAGCAAAGTCGATTAATACAGTTGGTCGTATCGAACTTCGACTTATAGAAGCAAAAGATAAGTAAGCGCTTTGCAGTGATTTGTATTTTACTTTTATTTGACTTTCATTATGACAACATGGAATATATTCTATACAGCACTCTTTCAATGCATCCTTCTAGTGAACTATCGAGGAGGATGACTGCGTCTTTTCATCAGCGTTTGGCTGATTTTTGGCCCACTTTTGGAAAGATACCGTCAAACTACAAGGATCTTCTTTTTGATGATTTTTTGGTAAGTTTTGACATCTATTATGAGTACTAATAGTTTCTGGTATTGGCAGTTCTTTCTTTTTTCTCTATTATTCATGAAATTGTAGCTTACTGGAATGTGCCTTTAGTGTCATTGACAGATGTTGTAGCCCTGTTTAAAGTGTATTTTAAATTTGCTCATAGGATCATATGAATACATAATTTATTTTTTGTTTTTTCTAACCAACAATAAACTACTAAACATTAATGAATTTAGCATCAATACTATAAATGGAAGGTTTGATAAATAATTTGACGTTGTCTATCCTTTATATAACATCTGACGTGATATGCTTGCATATTCTTCTAGCATATTCTTTTACACATGCAAGGAAATGGTCTTTAAATGATTTTATGCTTGTGTATGGTCCCTATAAAAGATGATTATTGACTTAGAAAATATTTGTTAATAAAATATTTGTTTAGAAAGTATATGCTACTTAATTAGCTTGATTTGTTAAAATGTCAACTCAAAATAAGATGAATTTATACTTGTTGAATTTACATCTTTTTATATCAATCACTGGTACTGAGTGCGCATTTGAGGAGTGTTGAATTTAGAGTTGGTTTAATGTTGGTAGCTAGTTAAAGGACCAGTAGTGAAAACAATGCTAATGACTTAGAGATTAATGTGCATAATAGGAGATACATAGTTAATTTCTTGTTTACCCAGTTATATGTTTAGTCTGCGGTAGAAAAATTGTTAAAGTCCAGTCCAAAGAAAAATATGTGTTGATTCGGTCTAACAATTTCATATGTCGAATAATATTTATCTAAGTATTGAGTTGGTCGATAAACTATAAAAATGGTTTATATTGTTGGTGGTTGCGAAAGTTGATATCTTTTAACTTTAAAATGGTGTTTCACTTTCATCGTGTTATAAATATTATTGGTTAGCTTCATATAACGTTAATGATAGTGGAATAGTAATATAAGTATAAACTTTAGTCATACTGATAGAATTTAATTTTAATATTTTGGGAAAGTATAAACTTTAGTTCGTCGGGCATCATTCATATGTCATAAATTCAATTCATCATTTCTATAATTTTCATTCAATGAATACTGAACGTCTTCAATTGCTAGTATGAATTATCAAAATTTCTAATTCAAAGATAAGCATCCTACATTTTTTTTAATTAGGGTCCAAGTGTGCTTCTGCATTAAGGCATATTGATAAATATTAGTTAACTAAATTTATTAAGGTCGTTTAGTTTTGACAAAATAGTATGTAGTTATAGGCATATAGTATTTTCTTTTAGCTAGTTTCGAGGCCATAACAACATCATGTTCTTAGGCAATGCAGTGCAGATTTATGTCTGGTTTATCTGTAACATATTGAATAATGTATAAAATACTAAAAAAATTATGGGCGAACACAGTATAACGTGAACCTGTTTTGTGATGAATCAAGAACTTCAACCCTAAAAAAACAACACATATAATTGTCTAAATTAACATCCAGTTTTAGATTTACAATTAGTTCTAAGTTTTAGTCCTGATTCTAGTAGATTTTGTGTGACAGCCCGCCCCGCACCAACCGACATTTACTCCAAAAGTGCGCTGTACACATGTCCAGTTAGCACGGAACGGGTCGTCAGAAGGAAAAGGAAGAAGGAAATGAACATACAAAGAACCTGTAGAATGTCTCACAGCGCATAGAATAAAATATAATAATAAATACTTGACATAAAACAGGAGAGACAGTGCATAAGCTGAAAACCAGAACTAAACATCATAGCAGCAAAGATCCAAAATACACCTTATTACAACTTTCAATCTGTCTCAAAGCAAAAGCAAGATAAAGGAGGTACACTACTAATGCCCAAGTAGCGACCACTAACGACACAGGGAGAATATATATATATATATAATACGTGGAAGCCTCCTGCCCGCCTCCGAATCAGCTACTCGCGCATCACCAGCTAACCTGTCTCTAGTCTGCTCGTGGGAGCACCCAGAGTAATAAGAGGAGACATAAAACTCTGGGTCAGACATAAAGCCTGGTATGAGCGATAAGCATCTAAAGTGAATAATAACAGGTAGACTAAAACATACCTGGACCTACAACCAAAGAGTTAGCACTACGTACTGTACAACACTCTAAGGTACCATACCAAACAGTGTAAAGATACGGAGGTGGGGGAGGTGTGCATGTCATAGTGATGGCAAACAATCAAACATAGCATCCATCCTCACATCTCTCACTCAGTGCGTAAAGCATACGATATTCACCACTTCGATCACCCAACGTACCTTGCTACGATCACTCTGCCCCATGAAGTCATAAATGGCTTCACTGCACTGATAACATAGCCACTAATTCCTCGCTATGTCCACTTGCCCTATGGAGTTATTCACCCTATCTGCGCTGGCTCATAGCCTTACCAATCCTTACTATGTCCACTTGCCCCCATGGAGTTGGTCACCCCATCTGCGCTGGCTCATAGTCTTACTACGCATCACCTTGCCCCTCAGGTCATAATGACCCTACTGCACTGATAACGTAGTCTTGCTACCATCACCTTGCCCTTCAGGTCATAATGACCCTACTGCACTGATAAGTAGCCCATCATTCATTTTTAGTGGTGAATCAAAGTTATGAACGTCGACAACTCCTTAGCACGCGTCCCGCAGCAAAGTCCAACCATGAAGTGAACTCATCGGTTCCCAACTGGATCCTGAGCTCTAACTTCCCATATTGGACTACCTTTGCATCTCGGGTTATTGGTCAATACTGGGTCGGGTCGGGTTCCTTCTCAAGCCATCGGTTCGGGTCGAGTATCCTCCATCGAGTCGGGTCGGGTCTCCTTCTGGTGCGGTTCGGGTCGGGTGTTTCTTCTCGGGTCGGGTCGGGTACTTCACCTTGGGTCGGGTCGGGCGCCATCTCCCCTCCAGCTCGTGCCTCCGCTCCGATCCGTCTCCTCATCCTTCACGTGCTCCGATCCGATCCATCTTCGTGCTTCCGCTCCGATCCGTCCTCCTTAATCCGATCCGATCCCAGTTCAATAAGCATGGCCTTCCTTTTTGCCAATTTTCCCAAGTGCCAAGTTCCGATCCGATCGAATCCCTTGCCCAGTTCAACATATCCGATCCGAGCCCCCTATCCGATCCGATCCGAACCCTGCACTGTTTTCTGAAACTGTTCCAGCAAGTGTTTACGCCATTCGACGACGTTTTCGACCATTCTAACTATTGAAATCAATCACAAAGCATATCATATAGTCATAGCAACATGCATAATCAACCACAAACATCAAAACATCAATATGATAGTTTAAAATGGATCAAACATACCCAAAATCCCACATTTCCCTTTAAGCATGTTTAGGTGAAACTAATGATAGGATTAACAAAACTTAACCAAATTAACTCAAATTCATATCAGAGGTCTAAAACATCATTTAATAATTTATGAACATTTTTCCAGAATTTTATCATGCTTAAATTCGCTAATTAACACTAATTACCCTTAACTAGCCATGATTAGTGTAAAACTATGCAAATCACTCATCTTAGCTACAAATAAACTAAGATCTGAAATAAATCTCTGATTTGATGAGAATCTCAATGCTAAACAGCAGCTCCTATGTTGCTTTGGTGTAGATCTTCCTTGATTAGAGGTTGCTAAGCCAAATCCTTGACCAAAAGGTGATTTGGAGGTGATTTAAAGGTTGGAGGCCATTTTTAGGGTTCCTTGGTGATAAGTGGAGGCTAGAAAACTGAGATGGAATGATGCTCTATCTCATTTCAGCCTTCCCATAACCCTAATCCCGAAATGGGTTATGGGCCTACTCACTGATCACCCGATTTGGCCCGGTTTAGCAGTTTTCCACCTTCCAAACCTTATTTCAGCCATATCTCCCAAACGGTAAGTTCGTTTGGCTATTGTGACCACTCTACGGAAAGGTAAACCATCAAACAAATCCAATGGAAGTGGTTTCAGGTAAACATTCCTTTCCAATCAAAAGTTATGGCCAAAACAGTACCAACTAGGGCAAAATGGTCATTTAAAAATTGACAAAAATCATAAGCATGGGAAATGACTCTAATGGATGTTTCCCAAAGTTACATGACCATACGACTTCATACGGGAAAGAAATAAATATTCTACGATCCCCCGATGCGTAGAATACGGGTCATTACACTCTCCCCCCTTAAGAAATTTCGCCCCCGAAATTCCCTAATCAAAACACACACAAAGGTCCCGCATGCCTATCAACCATAAAACAACAATCAAACATTCAAACAAGCAAAACAAGTCTATCCTAGCATGCGGAATAACTAAATTACAAAGTAAATCTTACCAGGCAAAGAGTTCTGGATACGCCTTCCTAATGCTCTCCTTTGTCTCCCAAGTATAATCATTCTCGTTCTCGCCCCCACTGAACCTTGACTAGCTTCATCGCCTTCCTTCGATGTTGCTTCATATCGTGCCCCCACAATACGAATCGGCTTGGGGTTCCCAACCGCCTCGGGTTCTACTTCGAAGTCCTCTAACTGATCAGGTGAAATAGTCATATCTGAGTCGTGAATGAACTTCCTTAGTTGGGAAATATGAAATACATTGTGAACTCCCGCCATTTTCTCTGGTAAGCCAACTCTATATGCCAAATTCCCGATTAGTTCAAGAACAGGGAATGGACCAACAAATCTTGGTGCCAACTTGCCTCTCCTACCAAATCGTATCACGCTCTTCAACGGAGAGATCTTGACAAACACCAAGTCACCAACGGAGAATTTCAAGTCTCTTCTCCTCTTATCAGCATAGCTCTTCTGCCTATCTTAAGCAGCTTTCATTCATTGTTTAATGATCTTAATCTTATCGGAAGTTTCCCTCGCCACATCTGGTCCAAGCACAAACTTCTCGCCAGTCTCTATCCAACATGATGGTGAGTTGCATGGTCTTCCATACAAAGCTTCATATGGAGCCATACCGATACTGGATTGGTAGCTATTATTATATGCAAACTCTACTAGATGCAAATGGTCATCCCATGATCCACTAAAATCCAATATACAAGCTCTCAAGAGATCTTCCCATATATGATTCACCCTCTCCGTCTGACCGTCGGTCTGAGGATGATATGCGGTACTGAGATGTAATCCTGACCCTAGAGCCTCTTGTAAGCTCTTCCAAAACCCACTAGTGAACAACGAGTCTCGATCACTCACAATGCTTTTGGGTACTCCATGAAATCTCACTACCCATTTCATATACAATTCTGCCAACTTGGCTGCCGTTCTGGTCGATTTGACTGGTATAAATCTTGCACTTTTAGTCAATCGATCCACGATTACCCAAATGCTATCATATCCCGATCTAGTCCTTGGTAAGCCATCGATGAAATCCATCGAGACTTGCTCCCATTTCCATTCGGGAATTTCTAATGGTTGCAACAACCCACTATGCTTCTTTTGCTCGGCTTTAACTAGCTGGCAATTCATTCATTTGGATATAAACTTCCCAACGTCTCTTTTCATCCCTTCCCAGTAGTAGGTTTGCTTCATGTCTCGATGCATTTTATTACCACCAGGATGTATAGTCAGTTTTGAGTGATGACATTCTCTAAGCACTTCATCTCTCAAACCATTTACGTTGGGCACAACTAGCCTTCCATTCTTTCGAAGCCATCCATCTCGATCAAGCCCATACACATTCATCTCCTCATCGATACCCATCTCTAACTTGGAGATGATTTTCAATAGGTTAGGATCATTCCTCTGACTAGAACCAATCCGCTCTATCAAAGTGGGTCTGATCGTCAAACTAGCTAGCATAACTGGATCCAATTCGCACTTTGGTCTGAAATCAAACCCCGTGATATACTCCAGTTGCTTCCACTCAAGAAACATAGCCCCTAAGCTGGCCTGTCTCCTACTCAAGGCGTCGGCTACCGCATTACCCTTCCCAGGTGTGTATGCGATATCAAAATCATACGAAGCCAAGAACTCTAGCCATCTCTGCTGACGGAGATTCAGATCTTTCTGGGAGAAGAGATACTTTAACGATTTATGATCGGTAAACAACTCGAATCTTTCTCCCAAGAGATAGTGTCTCCACATCTTCAGCGCAAATACAATCGCTGCCAATTCCAAATCATGGGTAGGATACTTCTTCTCATGCGGCTTTAGCTGTCGACTAGCATAAGCTACAACCCTACCTCCTTGCATCAATACTACACCCAGTCTGGTACCACAAGCATCCGTGTATACCGTCATCTCTTCATTCCCTTTAGGAATGACTAACACTGGCGCACGCGTCAACTTCTCCTTTAGACTCTTGAAGGCATCCTCACACACTCCGTCCCAGACGAAGGACTGATTCTTCTTAGTCAATTGAGTCAATGGTGCTGCTATCTTGGAGAAGTTCTGGATAAACTTATGATAATATCCAGCTAATCCCAAGAAACTTCTTACATCTGTTGCATTCTTGGGCGTAGGCCAATCCTGTACCGTAGCCACCTTCGTAGGGTCCACGGCAATACCACTCTCTGAAACAACATGACCCAAGAATCTCACTTCCCTTCTCCAAAAATGACACTTAGAGAATTTCGCTTTCAATTGGTGTTTCCTCAACACCTCCATCACTATCCTCAAGTGTCCCTTGTGTTCCTCCTCTGTCCTTTAGTAAACAAGGATATCATCCACGAACACAAGAACAAACTTATTTAACTGATCTCTGAATACTCGATTCATAAGATCCACAAAATAGGCTGGTGCATTGGTCAACCCAAATGGCATGACCAACCACTCATAAAATCCTGACGGCGTCCTGAATGCCGTTTTCGGAACACTCTCATCTGCTACTCGAAGCTGATGAAATCCTGTCGCGAGGTCCAACTGGGAGAACACTCTTGCTCCTTCCAGTTGATCAAACAAATCATATATCCGTGGTAGAGGATACTTATTCTTCTTCGTTACCTTATTCAACTCGCGATAGTCCACACACAAACGAAGGGAACCATCTGCCTTAGTGGCAAACACAACTGGTGCTCCCCACTCGGAGACACTCCTTCTAATAAATCCCTTCTTCAAAAGATTGCTGACTTGCACCCTGAGCTCTCGCTGCTCCCTTGGTGCCATACGACGAAGTGGCATCACTATAGGTCTGGCATCTTTCACTAAATCAATACGTAACTCAATCTCTCGGTGTGGTGGAAGCCCGGTCACCTCCTCGAAGACGTCCGGATACTGGCCAACCACGGGCACATCTGACAACTCATCCTGCGGGATGTCGAGGGAATTTACAAAACTAGCCATAACCCCATCACTAGGTAGGCTACCAAACACTACCCTCCGCCCATCATCCGCCCTCACCGTCACCAAAAAGCCCTCACAGTCTACCACCACCCCGTATCTTTGGAGCCAATCGACTCCCAATATAATGCCATACCCAGTAAAGCCCAAAACAAAGCAATCACATACAAACATACATCCATGACTCGATAAGACCAAATTCCTGCAAATCATACTAAGGATAGTCGAACCACCAATCGGGTTCGTCACAACCAATGGTCTATCGACTATCTCAGGTTCCAGTCCCAACCTATCTACCAGGTCACTAGATATGAAGGAACGGGAAGCCCCAGTATCAAACAAAACTCGAACTGGTACATCATAAATAGAAAGCATACCTTGAATAACAACATTCTTTCCTTTCTCCGTAGCAGTTGGGGCATTCGACGAAGAAGGAACAACTTCAATAGCATATGCTTTCACAATCTGCTTCTCCTTAAGAGGTTGCGGACACTTATCCTTGAAATGTCCCACTTGACCACAGTTGAAGCACTTCTTATCCGCTGGCTTGGCCCAACAATCTTTAGCATAATGGCCCTTCTTACCACAGCTGAAGCACTCAACATCCTTCTTGCTCTTTTTCTGACCACCCTTAGATTGGTCCTGCTTCCTCTTATTCTGAGAGTTATTCTTGCCTCCACCGCCTGCTTGCGGCTTTGGCCCTTCTGCAGATGCAGCCTCAGTCTTTGACTTAGGGTAAAGACTCTCTGATCTCAAAGCTTTCCCCACGATCGATTCAAAAATCTCATCGATGTGATTGATAAGCCTTTCCCCCAAGTACCCATCCAACCCAGTAATGAACTTCTCATTCTTCTTCTCAGGAGTGTCGATAAGAGACAGTCCATACTTCGACAAAGTGTCGAACTCAGCAATATAATCAGAAACTGCCCTTCCGTTCTGCTTGAGTTCCAAGAACCTCTTAAACAACACTGACTTCTGGGCAGCTGCAATAAACTGCTCGCTAAAGCGAGCCTTGAACTGATCCCACGTAACCTGGTCCTCTGGAGTAGCTGTTCTAATGGCATTCCACTAATTCATCGCTCGCCCTTGCAGCTGACGAGACGCTAGCCTTCTCTTCATCGCATCCTCAAGACCCAAGTCCTGAACATCCGTGGCCGACTCTGTTCCGTGGAACGGCTTCCCACCAAGATTAGTGTAATCTTTGCACAACTTGGCGAAATCGACCCTAGGCGCCTGCGCTACTGGGCCAACACCAACTCCGGGATTGGGAACTGCCCCTTGCACTTCTCTAAGCATGTCTCTTATGAGGTTAGTAAACATCGCCCTCATGTCAGCGGCATTCCCTTGGTTGGTCCCCCTACCAGCACCCCTCGTGTCTCGGCTCATCGTCAATCTGAAAAAGGAAACGATTAACGACCCCATAGTGGTGCTAGTGCAGTGCGACTTCATTCTTATACTACTAATAGTATATATGTATATAGCTTTTGAAAACCAAAGTAATCACAAATACGCGCTCTCATATACGTACTATCTCTCCCTGGTGTCTTTCCCTAGGTTAACTACGCAACATAGAGCTCTGATACCAAGTGTGACAGCCCGCCCCCGCACCAACTGACATTTACTCCAAAAGTGCGCTGTACACATGTCTAGTTAGCACGGAACGAGTCGTCAGAAGGAAAAGGAAGAAGGAAATGAACATACAAAGAACCTGTAGAATGTCTCACAGTGCATAGAATAAAATATAATAATAACATACTTGACATAAAACAGGAGAGATAGTGCATAAGCTGAAAACCAGAACTAAACATCATAGCAGCGGAGATCCAAAATACAGCTTATTACAACTTTCAATCTGTCTCAAAGCAAAAGCAAGATAAAGGAGGTACACTACTAATGCCCAAGTAGCGACCACCAACGACACAGGGAGAATATATATATATAATACGTGGAAGCCTCCTGCCCGCCTCCGAATCAGCTACTCGCGCATCACCAGCTAACCTGTCTCTAATCTGCTCGTGTGAGCACCCAGAGTAATAAAAGGAGACATAAAACTCTGGGTTAGACATAAAGCCTGGTATGAGCGATAAGCATCTAAAGTGAATAATAATAGGTAGACTAAAACATACCTGAACCTGGACCTGCAACCAAAGAGTTAGCACTACATAGTGTACAACACTCTAAGGTACCATACCAAACAGTGTAAAGATACGGAGGTGGGGGAGGTGTGCATGTCATAGTGATGGCAAACAATCAAACATAGCATCCATCCTCACATCTCTCACTCAGTGCGTAAAGCATACGATATTCACCACTTCAATCACCCAACGTACCTTGCTACGATCACTCTGCCCCATGAAGTCATAAATGGCTTCACTGCACTGATAACGTAGCCACTAATTCCTCGCTATGTCAACTTGCCCCATGGAGTTATTCACCCCATCTATGCTGGCTCATAGCCTTACCAATCCTTACTATGTCCACTTGCCCCATGGAGTTGGTCACCCCATCTGCGCTGGCTCATAGTCTTACTACGCATCACCTTGCCCCTTAGGTCATAATGACCCTACTACACTGATAACGTAGTCTTGCTACCATCACCTTGCCCCTCAGGTCATAATGACCCTACTGCACTGATAAGTAGCCCATCATTCATTTTTAGTGGTGAATCGAAGTTATGAACGTCGACAACTCCTTAGCACACGTCCCGCAGCAAAGTCCAACCATGAAGTGAACTCATCGGTTCCCAACTGGATCCTGAGCTCTAACTTCCCATATTGGACTACCTTTGCATCTCGGGTTATTGGTCAATACTGGGTCGGGTCGGGTTCCTTCTCAAGCCATCGGTTCGTGTCGGGTATCCTCCATCGAGTCAGGTCGGGTCTCCTTCTAGTGCGGTTCGGGTCGTGTGTTTCTTCTCGGGTCGGGTCGGGTACTTCACCTTGGGTCGGGTCGGGCGCCATCTCCCCTCCAGCTCGTGCCTCCGCTTCGATCTGTCTCCTCATCCTTCACGTGCTCCGATCCGATCCATCTTCGTGCTTCCGCTCCGATCCGTCCTCCTTAATCCGATCCGATCCCAGTTCAATTAGCATGGCCTTCCTTTTTGCCAATTTTCCCAAGTGCCAGGTTCCGATCCGATCGAATCCCTTGCCCAGTTCAACATATCCGATCCGAGCCCCCTATCCGATCCGATCCGAACCCTGTACTGTTTTCTGAAACTGTTCCAGCAAGTGTTTACGCCATTCAACAACGTTTTCGACCATTCTAACTATTGAAATCAATCACAAAGCATATCATACAGTCATAGCAACATGCATAATATCCACAAACATCAAAACATCAATATGATAGGTTAAAATGGATCAAACATACCCAAAATCCCACATTTCCCTATAAGCATGTTTAGGTGAAACTAATGATAGGATTAACAAAACTTAACCAAATTATCCCAAATTCATATCGGAGGTCTAAAACATCATTTAAGAATTTATGAACATTTTTCCAGAATTTTATCATGCTTAAATTCGCTAATGAACACTAATTACCCTTAACTAGCCATGATTAGTGTAAAACTATGCAAATCACTCACCTTAGCCACAAATAAACTAAGATCTGAAATAAATCTCGGATTTGATGCGAATCTCAATGCTAAACAACATCTCCTATGTTGCTTTGGTGTAGATCTTCCTTGATTAGAGGTTGCTAAGCCAAATCCTTGACCAAAAGGTGATTTGGAGGTGATTTAAAGGTTGGAGGCCATTTTTAGGGTTCCTTGGTGATAAGTGGAGGCTAGAAAACTGAGATGGAATGATGCTCTATCTCATTTCAGCCTTCCCATAACCCTAATCCCGAAATGGGTTATGGGCCTACTCACTAATCACCCGATTTGGCCCGGTTTAGCAGTTTTCCACCCTCCAAACCTTATTTCAGCCATATCACCCAAACGGTAAGTCCGTTTGGCTATTGTGACCACTCTACGGAAAGGTAAACCATCAAACGAATCCAATGGAACTGGTTTCAGGTCAAAATTCCTTTCCAATCAAAAGTTATGGCCAAAACAGTACCAACTAGGGGCAAAATGGTCATTTAAAAATCGACAAAAATCATAAGCATGGGAAATGACTCTAATGGATGTTTTCCAAAGTTACTTGACCATACGACTTCATACGGGAAAGAAATAAATATTCTACGATCCCCCGATGCGTAGAATACGGGTCATTACATTTTGGTTTCATGTTTGAGTTTCGGGTTGAAAAAATAGTAGTTTTGCTGTGTGCTTAAATTATTAGTTTTGGGTTCATCATATGCTAATTTTCGCTTACATTCTTTCTAAATGTTGGGCTGAAATTAAACCTATCATATACATATTACAGGGTCAGGTGTATGGTTACGAAGCTTATCCAATAGAGACCATACGAAAGCTCTGGAAGACGAAGGCTAGCAAACGATATTCCGATATGGTTAGCGATATGAAAGAAAAGAATGCTAAACCAATCTTTATTAGTCAAGCAATTTGGGAGCAGTGGCTTCAGCACTGGAATCATCCAGAAGTTAAGGATAGATCAAAGAAAGCTTCGACAAATAGAAACTCTAATCCTACTTTGCATATTTGCGGATCTACATCTATCCAGGAGCATGCTGTAAAATTGGTAAATTTTTTGTGTCATGTAACTCTATTTATTTTAGCATTATGACAAATAAAATTGCCACTATTAACATACAAAATAAATTATATAGACCAAAGATTATGGTACGCCTCCTCGTATGCTTGAAGTATTTGAACGTACTCATGTCAAGGCGGCAGCGCGTAATAGCACCGACTCCTCTTCACATTCTTGGATAGATCCTAAAACAGCTAATTTTTATGTATGTAACTATTTTTTTGAGTAAAAATTGTTGAGGATATATTTTAAAAATCTTTTAAAAAATTATTTCTTAACAGGACAATTTGATGAAAGCTTGCGCGGAGCATCTAAACGAACTTCGAGAGACAGCCGGTGAAGACGTTGGAGAATTGCCCCCGGAGACAGTAGATAACTTATTTGAATCGCTTGTAGTGCCAAATGCAAAAAAACGTACTTATCCCATTGGGAATTTGGAGGTACTTAATTGTTGTTTTTTCCTTACTATTTCTTTTTCTTACTGTCTAATTGGTGTCTTTTTTCTTACTATCTTGGTGTTATTTATGTATGGCTGTATACTGTTATAGTGGGTTCTACTAAGTACATTGCTGTGTCAAACTGTTGTGTGTTAGCTGTAGCATCAGTTATTATTGCACCAGGTTCAATTTTTTAATTAGACTGGCGACCTATAGAAAAAAAATGGGCATAGAAGGTAACTATTGATAACTGGATTTGAGTAATATGATAGTTACGAGCATTTTAGGCATAGTTTAGACTGGCCTACAGAAAAAATAAGTTGACCTGGTACTCATTTCATATAATCGCCACATGCTCCAATATGGGTCTCACCATCTAAGATGGTCCGATACTCGTTTCTTATAGTGAAGTCCTTATCCCAACAAATAAGATGTTAGTCGGGATCCTACTATGGCCATTTGCCTTCTGTTTTTTTTCTTTCTTGTTTGTGGGGATTTGTAAATTCTAGATAGTTACATTTCGTATCATTCACAACCTCAAAGTGATCTATCGGCCATTTATGCCACTAATGGATAAATCATACGAAAAATAAAGTATTTTCGAAGTAGAGATTCACTTCAAAACAGTTGCATTTGTGCTAAACTATGCTATACCATGCTAGTTATTTTACTGTAGTTTGGTTAAAAAGTTATACTAGTAGGGTCAAGTAATTATGTTTTAAGTGTAAGCACTGATCACTGGACCCAAATGATTCTTCCATTTTGTAATTAAATCACATTCTTTCAAGAATTTAATTGAAAAATAAAGAAAGTCAAGACTTCTTGATTGGCTGGGTCTCCAAAGGACCATGATGCTTTAGTTCTAGGTGATTTCATCCCATACCAAATATTCCAGAGTAATTTTATTACTTGAGTCTATACTTTTGCATGTTCTCATTGTTGTCTACACCATGAACGCACGTTGTTTACATTTGCTCCTTGGTCATTGCAATTTTTGTCCATGTCTTCATTGCTGTGTATTTCCATTGTCTGCATGTGTCATGTTCACATTTCCATTGTAGAAACAACCGCATCCTATTTTCACATCTTGCTATTCATTGCCTACATCATGCTGCTATTTACGGCATCCATGTTAAAATTTGTACCTGTACGACTATCGCTTCGCCTTGTTCCGAAGACCTGCTGTATGTTGGTGTTACTATGTTGCTTGCATGCATCCCCATTTTGATACTGGTCTGCATATTTCAGTTTGTCATTTAGGAAAAGAACACCTGAACTGAACTTAGGAAATTTGTCATGGTGACTATTTACATGTATGGATCGGATGTCTTTTACCTACAGATTTTAGATGTCCATCCTACCTCTTAATATACATTGTACATGCATGATTTCCTTGCTGAAATTACTTCATGCATGCTGCTTATTATCATTGTTCCTTGCCACTGTGTGAAAAGCTCCAACCTGAATATAGACATAAATTGCAAATGAACTGTCATTCATTTTAATACATTGAACTAACTTATGAACTATCCATACATATATTTCCCCATGTTTATTTGACAAAGAAGATATTAGAATGCTAGAAACTGTATACATAGAAGAAAAGCTCACTTGTATACTATCTATATGTTGGTTGCGTAATCCGTGATGTCACCAGACCCGGTCCTTACGGTAGAAATCTTTCTACCTTGTTTGTTGGGCACATTGACATTTGTCATTAACATATACCGAATTGCACCCTTTTGAGCGTCATCTCCTTTATTAATATACACCTAAGGAAAACATGCGAAAATACTAGGCTATATATTTCATGGATTGAAAACTAAGGTAGAACGACCGGAATTAGCTTTTCTTATCTAGTTCGAATACGGTTCATTTACGTACAACAATCATTTACAAAATAATTCATAATATATATTTTCAAGCAAGTGTGCATTTGACAGTTTTCAATGGGGAAAAAGAAACGAAGATGAAAACTTAATGGAAAAGGTGCTGTGGTATTTTGAGTATGAGAACAACAGATCTTTTGAAATAATCACGAATGCTTTATAATGTATCTATGCAAGAGCTTTGGCTAGTAATTAAATCTCTTCTAAACTGGTTTCACTACTGAAAATTACAATGTTACAATGTTTCTTGTAATTGCACGACCCATCCCTGGGTCTGTGAAAATGGAGTTGCTCCTAACCGAGCATTTGTTGCAATGTTATGTTTGAAACTGAATATTGCTATTTTAACTCAGCATAACTCAGTATTTACGGATACCTGCATTGATATATCAACAACGAAGCTGTGGCTCCAAAAAAAATTAAATTCAATATGAATTACATAACTCAGCATGCAGTCGACTTCTGTTCCCTTTGTACAAATTTTGCTAGTGTCATTTTGTGGACCTTGAAAGGTTGCGTTGATCAATCATAATAAGTATTATTTATAAGGATATTTTCTGGTGTGTGCAACGCAAGCGCATATAAAACCCATTATATTTAAAATTTTAACCAGCTTGATTAAAAAAACAAGGATCACACCACCCTAGCTTCACTGTTTGATAAACTGTTTGGTCTGCAATCAGAGTTCAAAGCCTGTTGTACTTAGGTTATGCATGTTTTAGTTCAATATTGTTGTGCTTTAACTATTAATTTTTTCCAGTTTGGCGCACATATCAGGGTAAGTTACCATGTATAACTGCTACATGTAAATTTGCTGACTTATGTTGTGTAATCTAGTTAACTAAGTAGGAAGGTAACATAATTGTGGTTGGGTAATTAAGGGTTTCAATCATAGAATGCACCTGTTGAAGATAATGAACGGACTTTATACTTTAGTTATTATCAGTCAAGCAAAGAATTAATATGCAGAGAACTGTCTAATGCTTGTTAGGAAATGTGTATACTTATACCGTTAAACAGTCACTGTATGCTTTACGAAAATTTTGCTGGTGGATTGCATCTTTTGCATAAAACAGTGGGTCTGGACTAAAAGTATTAAAACTTTATTATCCTGCAGTTTTGCATCTCGTCAAACTAAAAGAATTAATGCCTTAACGTCATTTTTACAATGCAGCTTCCATCGTCTTCTCAACAATCAAAACGTCAGCTTGTTAACAATGAAGATGACGTCCACGAGCTACAAAAAACTGTCGAGGAGATGCGCATCGAACTTGAGAGTGAGAGAGCAGAACGAGCAAGACTCTCAGAACAACAGAAGGCAGATAAGGAGGCCTTTGAAGCACAACTGGCAAAGGTGATGGAAATACTCAAGGGCCAAGAAAGAGTTTCACGTTTGCCTTCGCGATCTGTGTCTCGTTCGTTGGCTCCTTCACCAGAGTTGTAACACCCCATGAATTCTATAACGTTAAGCTTCACGAATTAAAGTATAATTAATTATAAATGATGAAATCAAGGGAAATGGGTTACGCCATTGCGTTCGTCTCAAAATTCTGCTTGAGATAGAGTTCAATTTTGCGTAAAATGGATATCGTATGAAGAAGATATGGACGAACGAAGTTGGGCAGAAAAACCGGAAAACGGGTCAGAATGCACTGGCGCACTTGTGAAGTGCGCCAGAACAAAGTTGAACTGGCGCACTTGGGATGTGCGCCAGTACAATTTTGGCCTGGCGCACCTGCCAAGTGCGCCCAGGTCAGAAAGACCTGCTGGTCAGGCCCTGGCTGGCCTGGTTAGGGTCTGGTCGAATTCTGATGCTTGGCTGAGTCACTAGGGCTTACATGTCTCTTTCTTATTGGCCTCTCTTGAGATGGATGGTCTGGATTCACCCTAGCTTCATCGACGGCTCAAAACAATTTAAAATTCTATAAAGACAACTCAAGTCTAACCCCAAATTCACACAAATAATAGAATACAAAAGCCGTCATGCTGCTGGAGAGGAACTAGGAATGGCCGCCAATTAGAAAGCCTAGAGACAAGCCAACAAGCCTAAGAGACGAATCAAATTAAAAGAAGATCAAAGCTTAATCAAATCATTCAACGCAACTTTGCTACCCAAAGGGGAGCATCTCCAAATCAGAATAACAGAAATCAGAAAACAAGAATTCATCACACGTTGTAAATATATTGACCTTTCAAAATATGAATAAAAACTGTGATGTGATTCGATGTAAATGAAAATAGAATCGTGTTGTTATTATCTTTGTGTATTGTGATGGTTCTATCATGACTTGTGTATTGATGTTTGTGGCATAAATTAATTGATGCAAGCCTATTGAACAATTGTATATGAAAAACAATGGCACTTGCAAGCTTGTGGCAAAAACTAGAAATTTATCCCTTTTTGTATATGTCGATGGCATGGACTATGTATATTCCCTTAGTCTAAATTAGAATTTGTGTAAACATGTTATAGACCTTCTATGCCTACATGACCCAAAACCTATGATATCATCCTTATGTTTATTGGCAAGTATAATTAGATCTATGTTTGCAAGTATAATTGGATCTATGTTTCATAAACTATGTAAGTTCATGTTTATTTGCAAAATATAATTGGTTCTATGTGAAACATCGTTTGGGTTTCATAAACTATGCAAGTACATGTTGAAATAGACTATATGATTAGATGTAAAAATTGTACATTTTGATGAATATATAACATGCTAGTTTTGTGGTCGATATTATGCCAAGTTAACACGTTTAAACACAAGTTTGTATTTGCCTAAACTATGCCATTTCATATGTCACCTACTTAGTCATACTATGATTCGAATGCAAGTTCACATGACCCATGTTATATGTTAGTTGAATCGCCAAATTGCAAATTCATGCGCCACACACCTTTATGTATTACATGTTCTTGATTTCCCCTTTTCCTCACGTTTATAAAGTTGGGCTGAATTGTGACAAGCCCAACACATGTTATAACGTTGCGAACAAACGGGGGTAATAACGTTGGATGTAAAATATGAAAATATACGTTGGCATGTTTGGCACATGCCAATGATTATGACACATAAGTGGTATGAATTGAATTACCCAAAAATAAAAGATATGACATTTACATGTAGTTGAAAAGTAATAAAATATGTAAATTTAGAAAACACGATATGCTTAACCCGAGGTTGGATCGAGTTGTGATGTAAACCTGCCCGGACCCGCCCGGCTGTCCAGTAGCCACAACAATACCTATCCAATGTGGGTGGTTAAGCATTGAGCCCAATAAGGACCCGAGGTTAGACTGAGCTACGGTGTAAACCTGCCCGGAACAGACCGACACATCCAGTAACCGTAGCAATACCTGTCTAATGTGAGTGGTCTGGTGCTCCTAAGAAGCTAAGGACAGATGGTAGGGTTAAGTCAACGATAACACTTAACCAAATTCAACATGTTAACAAGAATTGATGGGTGGGGTTAGGTAAATACAGACACTTAACCACTTAACATGGTTGACTAGAAAATCCTGGTAACAAGGGACCCGTTTCAGCAGTAGCCCAAAGTTAGGTATCAACGGTACCCTGAAACTAGGCAGGGTGGGGCACGATTACTGGGCTGATTGTAAGCGGTCAAACGACGAAGGTGGGTGCACAGTGCAGGTCTAACGGGATGCGGGCATGCACACACTCCGGAGTAGACCACCAGGGCACTGGGGACACCAGTAGTATAACCTATGTCTTCTAGTTTTGTGTCGGGGTCGCCACCATGGGTCTTGATACACCCCATGGTGGGACCAGCATAGGTATCTACAATTCTTGGGGGGCGTATGACACATGTTAACGCGAGTAGGAGCCGATCTTTAGTAAGAATGGGGATCACTCCACCCTCACCATGGGGTGCCAGTTAGAATAAATTCAAGTAGGTGCATAGATATAGTATGGGTGCGATATTACATTCGACACTTCCTTAGCTTGTGACACTTTCCTATTTTTAGTTTACATCCAACATACCCTTTTTTCACATATTGAAGAGTTACTAGATTTACTCAGGCTTTATATCTGACCCTATTTTCTTTTCGTCTTCTTTTCTTTCGTCCCCCCCCCCCCCCCCAGGTCCACAGGGAGGAAACAACTCAACTCAGTCAGGTTCTTTACAAGCACCAAGAACATAGATGTATGATTTGGATCTTTCTTGCTCGGATAATGGCTCTGGATATCACTATGGGGATTTTTGTCACTTTATTTATGTTTTCATGCTTCTTTAATAATCAAGGCAGTTATGAGGTTGTAATGTTTAAAGTATTTTGAGACAATTATGGAAATCTTTGTTTGATACACGTATTGATGAAATAAAAGTTTGTTTGGTTTCCGCTGTTTAAAATATGTGTATTTATATCTGTCTTGAGTTCATCTGTGGCTTTTACTTATAAACCTCCAACAAAGTTAAGGCATTCCCTTTGTGAGTGACCTTAATAGAGGTGGGGTGTTTCACTTGGTATCAGAGCATAGGTTTACCAGACAAGATAAAAGTTTTTGAATTTTTTTTCAAAAAGAAAGTTTAAAGAAGCATTTTTTTAGAAAAAAAGTGTTATATTTATAAAAAGACAAAATCCCCCAAATCCGTGTGCCCTATCTATCCTTTTCTATCCTTCGTTTTGAATCTTTCCTTTCTGTTTCAGCATGTCTGGAGACCTTAACCTTCCGGAAGGAGTGCCGATTCCCGGCTAGTTTAGGAGGTACTTAAAAGCAAGGGCCAATGGCGCAGGCCCAGCAGACATCCCTCCTCCAGTGGCTGCGGTTCCTCCTCTTCCTCCTCCGCCTCCTCTTGGAAATGCCTTCGCAAAAACATGTAGAGACATCAAGGCTATGGGTGGAAAAGACTTTTATGGGATAGAATCTTTTGTTGGAGCAAGAAACTGGTTAAAGGAGACTGAGGATTTGTTTGTCATCTTTGGAGTGGATGACCGGCAAAAGATACAACGTGCGGTGTGGTTACCTAAGGTTGAAGCCTCCTATTGGTGGGAAGTTACTAATGCTCAGAGGGCGGTGGAAACATGGGAAGACTTCAGAACAAGGTTTGAGATGAAATTCCTCTCCCAAGCCGAAAGAAGCCTGCAAATGGAAAAGTTTCTAACCCTGAAACAGGGAAGCATGACGATCAGGGAATATGTTAATCAGTTTAATCAGCTGGCCAGATTTGGGCTAGACTTAATAAACACCCAACACAAGAAGGCACTTCGCTTCGTCAAGGGTTTGAATGAGCCTCTACACAGCCTTGCCATGACCCATGTATCCACGGGTGCGACTTATGAAAGCCTGGTGGACATGGCGTTGCTACACGAGGAAGACCATGGCAAGAAAGTAACTAAGGGGGAAGAGAAGAAAGAAGGTCTACAAGCAAAGAAAACAGACTTCAAGAAAGGAGGGAAGAACAATAAGCCCCATGAGAAGAGAAGGTGCAATTTCTGTGGCATTGTGGGCCATATATCAAAAGACTGCCGGAAAAGGAAGGCGAAGATGGGTGGTTGCTTCCATTGTGGAGAAACTGGACACCAAGCTAAGGACTGCCCAAAGAAGAAAGGGAAGGGACAGAAAGCCAGATCCACTTCAGGGGGTTAGGTTCATGCGCTAGTGGCACCTCAGCAGGAACGAGGTAGTAATATTTCTGTAGAAAGTGTAGTCTATCTTTATGATCATCCAGTTCGTACACTTTTTGACTCTGGCGCATCACACTCTTTTATTCCATCTGCCTTAGTAGAATCTCTGCATCTAGACACTAGTATGGTAGAAGATCCCTTAGTAGTTTCAAATCCAATTGGGGGCTCCACTTACTTGTCAATGGTTTGTTTGGGTTTGAAAATCTCTATCCTCAGCGTTGAGTTTCGTTGTAATGCCTTTGTTTTGGGCTTCTCGGGATATGGTTTGATCTTAGGCATGGACTGGTTATCCAGTAACAGTGCCATTCTTGACTGTGAGAAAAGAGTAGTTAGACTCTTGACTCGGCTTGGTAATACTCTAGAAATTTCTTGTAATCCTTTGAATGCAGTTATGCTTAGTTATCTAGAGTCGCTTGATGCTTCTGATGAGAATTTGCAATCAATTAGAGTAGTCCGGGAATATCCGGATGTCTTTGAGGAAGTGAAAGGCTTACCTCTGAGGCGGGACCTGGAGCTTTACCTGTCAGACACATGGCTCCAAGGGAGAGAAAGGAGCTCAGTAAGCAGGTTAAAGAACTTCTCGAAAAGGGGTTCATTAGACGGAGCATTTCAGAATGGGATGCTCCAGTGGTGTTCGCAACCAAAGCAGACGGTTCGCTTCGCCTTTGCGTCGACTATAGGGAGTTAAACAAATTGACCAAAAAAAATAGGCACCCTCTTCCCTGAATCGACGATTTCTTCGAGTGCCTTTGCGTCGACTATAGGAAGTGAAAGTCTTCTCCCAACTTGATCTGGCAACTGGATTCCATCAGCTAAGAGTAGCTGAAGACAACATTGATAAGACAGCATTCAGAACCCCAGACGGTTTCTTCGAGTGGCTTGTCATGCCTTTTGGCTTGACAAACGCACCCGCTTATTTCGTAGACCTAATGAGCAGGGTGTTCAGAGAATTCCTCAACAAATTTGTGGTTGTCTTCGTAGATGATATCTTAATCTTCTCAAAGAGTGAGGAAGAACATGCTCAGCATCTGAAAGAAATCATGGATACTCTCCGTGCACATCAACTAAAAGCTAAATTCTCCAAGTGTCACTTCTGGAGAAAAGAAGTAAGGTTTCTTGGGCATATAGTGTCCAAAGAAGGGTTGGCTGTGGACCCCGAAGTTTGAAGCTTTCTTGGTCTAGCCGGTTTTTATTGAAAGTTTATTAGGGATTTCGCGAAAATCTCAGCCCCACTCACAAGGCTAAAAAAGAAGAATCTGGCGTTTGCTTGGGATTTGGACTGTGACATTGCTTTCCAACGATTAAAAAGGGCTCTCACAACAGCCCCAGTTCTGACCTTGCCAGATGGAAGAAAAATGTTCACAGTATACACGGATGCATGTAGAACGGGACTAGGCGTTGTTCTAATGCAAGAAGGAAAGGTAGTAGCTTATGGCGGAAGACAATTAAAGGCTCATGAAAAGAACTACCCAACCCACGATCTTGAGTTAGCCGCCATCGTCTTTGCACTTAAGTCTTGGCGCCATTATCTCCTAGGTGAGAAGTTTGAATTATACACTGACCATAAATCATTGAAATATCTCTTCTCCCAGAAGGATCTTAACTTGAGGCACCAAAGATGGATGGAGTTTCTTGCCTCGTATGATTTTTAAATTTCCTATACTCCCGGAAAAGGCAATGTGGTAGCAGACGCGTTGAGCCGAAAGAAACTGACCCTAAGCCCTCTCTTTGTGGAAAGGCAAAACTTGGAGTATATAGCCAGTTTCAACTTTAGGCCCTCCTCGGATTTTGTACCGGGTTTGTTAGCATCTCTCAAAGTGCGCCCCACTCTCTTAGACTCAATAGGGGCAGCACAACGTAAAGACCCTCAACTTGTTGATGTGATTGATAAACTTATTAGGGGTGAGACTTCTACTCACCTCAGTAGATACGCCATCGATGATAAGGGTTGGCTGAGACGAGATGGAAGATTATGCGTCCCACGAGCAAGGGAGTTAACAAAGAAGGTTCTCGAGGAAGCACATCATTCCAAGATGACTATACACCCTGGCGGTGATAAGATGTACAAGGATATAAAAAGGACTTTCTTTTGGAGCGGCATGAAGCAAGACGTGGCAGATTTCGTTTCTAAGTGCATGACCTGCCAACGGGTCAAGGCTGAACAAAAGAAGCCTGGAGGACTACTTCACCCTCTAGAGGTCCCACAGTGGAAGTGGGATAGCATTTCAATGGACTTCATTGATGGACTGCCTAGGTCGAGAAAAGGCAACACTAGCATTTGGGTAATAATGGATAGGCTTACTAAAAGCGCCCACTTTATACCTATCAAGAGTAGGAGGACTGCCGCATATCTAGCATCTCTTTATCTCAAGGAAATAGTTCGACTCCATGGGATACCCTCCAGCATTGTTAGTGACCTAGACCCTATCTTCACGAGTGAGTTTTGGCGGAGTCTGCAAGAAGCTGTAGGCACACAGCTATGTTTGAGTACGACCTATCACCCCCAAACAGATGGCCAGACGGAAAGGGTGAATAAAGTTTTAGAGGATCTTTTAAGACTTTGCGTTCTTGACTTTGGAGGGACGTGGGAGGATCGCCTTCCTTTGGTGGGATTCGCCTACAACAACAGCTACCAAGCTACCATCGGCATGGCACCCTTCGAAGCCTTGTATGGAAGACCGTGCAAATCACCAACTTATTGGTGGGAGTCTACAGATAAGCTTATACTTGGGCCAGACATGATTCGAGAAACTTCAGAGAAAGTGGACTTGATACGTAGGAGAATGAAGACAGCCCAAGACAGGCAGAAATCCTACGCCGACAAAAGAAGAACCGACCTTGAGTTTGAGGTTGGGGACAGGGTTTTCCTTAAGGTATCCCCTTTAAGGAACATCGTTCGCTTTGGATCCGCAGGAAAGCTAGCACCAAGATTTGTAGGATCGTTTCCTATCATCGAGAAGGTTGGGAAGATGGCCTATAGATTAGAGCTACCCGAGAAACTGGCCGGAGTTCACAACGTCTTTCATGTTTCTCGCCTCCGGAAGTGTTTGCATGAGTCTGCGGAAGTGGTGGAACCTAGCATTTTAGAAGAAGCCGAAGTGGAACGTGAAGCAACTATGAGGATAGTTCCAACCCGCATCTTAGGAACTGAAGTGAAAAAGCTACGCAACCGCGAAGTCAAACTCGTTAAAGTTCAGTGGAGCGACGCCGAGGAGGACGCGACTTGGGAAACTGAGGATAGAATACGAGCTGCCTACCCACTTCTTTTTGAGGGTACATCTTTGACCTATCTTTCTCTTAAGTTATGATTGTATCTATCTTTCTAAGTATATCTCCTCGATATTATCCTTTATCCTTAGGTAGAAACCCCTTTGGATGTAAACATGTATTTGAAACATGTTACGGTTGATGGCTGCAAGTGGTTGCTAGTGTTTGCTCGTGGATGCATATACACACACAACCTAGGCCTTAGATCGGCTCAATCACTTCATACTGCATATGCATATATGTAACTCCGCCTGTGTAGTTTTCTATGCAGCCTGTCCCAAGCCAGGGTAAAGGAGGAGGATTGTGATAGGCTTGGCGAGCCAACGTAAAAACTTAGCCACTCTTATGGATACGAAACCTTATGATATATCGTTGGGGCGTAACCCTCTTAGTGACGCGCTATATCGAGGCTCGGATATGGTGTTAAATATGCAAGGGCTGGGCCGCCATTCTCTTAGTGGCGCGCTACACCGACGCCCCGGTGTGGTGATAAGTGAGCAAGGGTCCTCGCATTTTTCTCGGCGGATGCGAGGGGCAAGGAAGCTAGTCGACGATAGTAGGGTTCGGTTAGGTAGTTGGAATGTAGGGTCCTTAACAGGAAAATTAAGAGAGATAGTGGATACTATGATTAGGAGACGGGTTAACATCTTGTGCGTTCAAGAGACTAAATGGGTGGGTCAGAAGGCGAAGGAGGTGGAGAACACTGGCTTCAAATTGTGGTACACGGGAGAAGTACGTAACAAGAATGGGGTAGGCATATTGATTGACAAGAACCTTCAGAACAATGTGGTTGACGTCAGAAGACGAGGGGATAGGATCATCCTAGTTAAGCTAGTAGTTGGCGAGGCAGTTTTGAATGTCATTAGCGCATATGCCCCACAGGTAGGTCTAAGTGAAGAAGCCAAAAGGAAGTTCTGGGAAGACTTGGATTTCATGGTTAGGAATGTGCATAGTAGCGAGAAACTTTTTATAGGAGGAGACTTCAATGGCCATGTTGGCTCATCTAGCGGGGGTTTTGAGCGAGTGCATGGTGGTTTTGGATTTGGCAGTAGGAACCAAGAGGGTGAAGATATTTTGAATTTCGCTCTCTCTTTTGATCTCATGATTGCTAATACCTTCTTTAGAAAGAGGCAATCACATCTGATCACCTTTAGTAGTGGCCAACAGGCTAGCCAGATTGACTTTGTCCTAACTAGAAGAGATAGTAAACGAGATTGTGTTGATTGCAAGGTCATACCTGGAGAATGTGTCGTCTCACAACACTAGCTGTTGGTATGCGTGTTTCGTCTTCGGGTGGTGAAGGATAAGAGAGCGAAGATTAGCAGGACGAAATGGTGGAAACTCAAAGGAGATGCTTCACGGGTGTTTAAAGATAGAGTGATGGGAGAAGAAGCTTGGAATGTGGAAGGAGAAGCAAATGTCATGTGGAATGCGATGACAACTTTCATTCGGAGATTCGCCACTGAGGTGTTTGGGATAACAAGAGGAAGCACGCGAGAACCCAAGGATTCGTGGTGGTGGAATGACGAGGTGCAAAAGGCTATCAAAGAGAAGAAGGAATGCTACAAACGCATGTACCATCATAGAAGGGAAGAGAACATGCACAGGTACAAAGTGGCAAAGAAGACTGCAAAGAGAGCAGTGAGTGAAGCAAGGGGACGAGCGTACGAAGATTTATATCAAAGGCTAAGTACAAAGGAGGGCGAAAAAGACGTTTACAGAATAGTTAGGCTACGCGAGAGGAGGACAAGGGACTTCAATCAGGTTAGATGCATTAAGGATGAGAATGATAGGCTTTTGGTGAAGGAAGATGAGATAAAGAATAGATGGAGAGAATACTTTGATAAGCTTTTCAAAGAAGAAAGTGATAGCTCTTCGATCGAGTTGGAAGACTTAGCCGATAGCACCAATAGACATTTTGTGCGGAGATTTCAAGAAGCTGAGGTAAAGAGGGCATTGAAACGTATGAAATCAGGCAAGTCGGTAGGGCCTGATGATATTCCTATTGAGGTGTGGAGATGCTTTGGAGATGCAGGGATAAGATGGCTAACTAAGTTGTTCAACAATATTTTCAAATCAAACAAAATGCCAGATGAGTGGAGGAGAAGCATTTTAGTTCCAATCTTCAAGAATAAAGGAGATATTCAAAGTTGCACAAACTATAGAGGAATTAAGCTTATGAGTCATACAATGAAGCTTTGGGAAAGAGTTTGCGAGCAGCGTTTGAGGAGGTTAACAAGTGTCTCTAGGAATCAATTTGGTTTTATGCCGGGAAGGTCAACCACTGAGGCGATTTTCTTGGTTAGGCAACTTATGGAGAGATTCAGGGAGCAAAAGAAAGATCTCCACATGGTTTTTATCGACCTGGAGAAAGCTTATGACAGAGTACCAAGGAGAGTTATGTGGTGGGCTCTAGAAAGGAAGAGAGTGCCATCAAAGTATATTACCCTTATTAAGGATATGTATGAGGGGGTTGTGACTAGTGTTAGGGCATGCGATGGTGAGACCAAAGACTTTCCAATTAACATAGGGTTACATCAAGGTTCGGCTTTGAGCCCCTATATTTTTGCATTAGTGATGGATGAAATCACAAAAGATATACAAAGGGAGATTCCCTGGTGTATGCTCTTTGCCGATGATGTTGTGTTGATTGATGAAAGTAGAATAGGGGTTAATCGACAACTGGAGTTGTGGAGGGAGACCTTGGAATCAAAGGGTTTCAGGCTTAGCAGAACTAAAACAGAGTATATGAAGTGTGAGTTTAGCAGTGTCAGGTCAGATGACGGAGATGTTACCCTGGCTGGTAGAGTAGTACCCAAGAAGGAATCATTTCGATACTTAGGATCTATGTTGCAGTTTGATGGAGAGATTGATAAGGATGTTAGTTTTAGAATTCAAGCAGGATGGGTGAAATGGTGACTAGCATCTGGCATTCTCTGTGATCGGAAGATTCCTCAGAAGCTTAAAGGAAAGTTCTATAGGACAACAATCAGACCTGCAATGTTATATGGTGCAGAATGCTGGCCTACTAAGAGGCAACACGTCCAGAAGATAAGTATAGCAGAGATGCGAATGCTGCGTTGGAGCTGTGGGCATACCAGACGAGATCGGATTAGAAATGAGGATATTCGGGAAAAACTTGGAGTTGCACCTATTGAAGAGAAGTTAGTCCAATACCGCTTGAGATGGTTTGGACATATCCAACGTAGACCATACGATGCACCTGTACGCGCTGGAATTCTAGGTTGCGCCGAAGGCCCAAAGAGAGGTAGAGGTCGACCTAAAATGACATGGGAGGAGATAATAAAGAGAGATTTAAGTAACTGGAGTTTATCGGAAGAGTTGTAGTTGATAGGAGTGCATGGAAATTGGCAATCCATGTACCAGAACCATAGTTTTTTTCCACGTTTACTGAACCTTTTTACTTTTTATTTACTATTTTAGATTTTATTTCACTTTTATTGAACATTTTTACTTCTTCTTATTATTATTATTTTAAAAAAAAAACCTTTATCGGACGACTTTTATTTATATATATATTATTATCATCATTATTAATTTTATTTTATTTTAATTTTGGGTTCCATATCTAGCCAACCCCAACTTGTTTGGGATATATGGCTTTGTTGTTGTTGTATTTGTATATGGTTGTAAACTTGATATGTTGTTATATGGTCATTGCATTTGTATGAATAGTTGTGCACTCATGTAGAATTATGAGTAGGAAAGATTTGCATACATAATGGATTCATGACACTTACATGATTCGCATTAAGGAGGTCAACTGAATTAGTAGACCGCCTGATTTCTGCATTAGATAAGGACATGTACACACACTATGCATATGATTATGAAGCATTAGAAGTCTTTTAAGGACATTGGATGCCTGTGTTTGTTGGTTGAGTAGATGGATTATTGGATGGTAGGATATACATTCTTCCTAACTTGAAGATTTTGGGGACGAAATCCTTTTAAGGGGGGGAGAGAATGTAACACCCCGTGAATTCTATAACGTTAAGCTTCTCGAATTAAAGTATAATTAATTATAAATGATGAAATCAAGGGAAATGGGTTACGCCATTGCGTTCGTCTCGAAATTCTACTTGAGATAGAGTTCAAGTTTGCGTAAAACAGATACCGTATGAAGAAGATATGGACGGACGAAGTTGGGCAGAAAAACCGGAAAACGGGTCAGAATGCACTGGCGCACTTGTGAAGTGCGTCAGAAAAAAGTTGAACTGGCGCACTTGGGAAGTGCGCCAGTACAATTTTGGCCTAGCGCACCTACCAAGTGCGCCCAGGTCAGAAAGACCTGCTGGTCAGGCCCTGGCTGGCCTGGTCAGGGTCTGGTCGAATTCTGATGCTTGGCTGAGTCACTAGGGCTTACATGTCTCTTTCTTATTGGCCTCTCTTGAGATGGATGGTCTGGATTCACCCTAGCTTCATCGACGACTCAAAACAATTTAAAATTCTATAAATACAACTCAAGTCTAACCCTAAATTCACATAAATAATAGAATACAAAAGCCGTCATGCTGCTGGAGAGGAACTAGGAATGGCCGCCAATTAGAAAGTCTAGAGACAAGCCAACAAGCCTAAGAGACGAATCAAATTAAAAGAAGATCACAGCTTAATCAAATCATTCAACGCAACTTTGCTACCCAAAGGAGAGCATCTCCAAATCAGAATAACAGAAATCAGAAAACAAGAATTCATCACATGTTGTAAGTATAGTGACCTTTCAAAATATGAATAAAAACTGTGATGTGATTCGATGTAAATGAAAATAGAATCGTGTTGTTATAATCTTTGTGTATTGTGATGGTTCTATCATGACTTGTGTATTGATGTTTGTGGCATAAATTAATTGATGCAAGCCTATTGAATAATTGTATATGAAAAACAATGGCACTTGCAAGCTTGTGGCAAAAACTAGAAATTTATCCCTTTTTGTATATGTCGATGGCATGGACTATGTATATTCCCTTAGTCTAAATTAGAATTTGTGTAAACATGTTATAGACCTTTTATGCCTACATGACCCAAAACCTATGATATCATCCTTATGTTTATTGGCAAGTATAATTAGATCTATGTTTGCAAGTATAATTGGATCTATGTTTCATAAACTATGTAAGTTCATGTTTATTTGCAAAATATAATTGGTTCTATTTCAAACATCGTTTGGGTTTCATAAACTATGCAAGTTCATGTTGAAATAGGCTATATGATTAGATGTAAAAATTGTACATTTTGATGAGTATATAACATGCTAGTTTTGTGGTCGATATTATGCCAAGTTAACATGTTTAAACACAAGTTTGTATTTGCCTAAACTATGCCATTTCATATGTCACCTACTTAGTCATACTTTGATTCGAATTCAAGTTCACATGACCCATGTTATATGTTAGTTGAATCGCCAAATTGCAAGTTCATGCGCCACACACCTTTATGTATTACATGTTCTTGATTTCCCCTTTTCCTCACGTTTATAAAGTTGGGCTGAATTGTGACAAGCCTTGCAAACAAACGGGGGTAATAACGTTGGGTGTAAAATATGAAAATATACGTTGGCATGTTTGGCACATGCCAATGATTATGACACATAAGTGGTATGAATTGAATTACCCAAAAATAAAAGATATGACATTTACATGTAGTTGAAAAGTAATAAAATATGTAAATTTAGAAAACACGATATGCTTAACCCGAGGTTGGATTGAGTTGTGATGTTAACCTGCCCGGACCCACCCGGCTATCCAGTAGTCACAACAATACCTATCCAATGTGGGTGGTTAAGCATTGAGCCCAATAAGGACCCGAGGTTAGACTGAGCTACGGTGTAAACTTGCCCGGAACCGACCAGCACATCCAGTAACCATAACAATACCTGTCTAATGTGAGTGGTCTGGTGCTCCTAAGAAGCTATGGACAGATGGTAGGGTTAAGTCAACTATAACACTTAACCAAATTCAACATGTTAACAAGAATTGATGGGTGAGGTTAGGTAAATACAGACACTTAACCACTTAACAAGGTTGACTAGAAAATCCTGGTAACGAGGGACCCGTTTCAGCAGTAACCCAAGTTAGGTATCAACGGTACCCTGAAACTAGGCAGGGTGGGGCACGATTACTGGGCTGATTGTAAGCGGTCAAACGACGGCGGTGGGTGCACAGTGCGGGTCTAACGGGGTGCGGGCGTGCACACACTCCGGAGCAGACAACCAGGGCACTGGGGACACCAGTAGTATAACCTATGTCTTCTAGTTTTGTGTCGGGGTCGCCACCATGGGTCTTGATACACCCCATGGTGGGACCAACATAGGTATCTACAATTCTTGGGGGTCGTATGACACATGTTAACACGAGTAGGAGCCGATCTTTAGTAAGAAAGGGCATCACTCCACCCTCACCATGGGGTGCTAGTTAGAATAAATTCAAGTAGGTGCAGAGATATAGTATGGGTGTGATAGTGCATTCGACACTTCCTTAGCTTGTGACACTTTCCTATTTTTAGTTTACATCCATCATACCCTTTTTTTTCACATATTGAAGAGTTACTAGATTTACTCAGGCTTTATGTCTAACCCTATTTTCTTTTCGTCTTATTTTCTTTCGTTCCCTCCCCCCCCCCCCCCCCGGTCCACAGGGAGGAAACAACTCAACTCAGTCAGGTTCTTTACAAGCACCAAGAACGTAGATGTATGATTTGGATCTTTCTTGCTTGGATAATGGCTTTGGATATCACTATGGGGATTTTTGTCACTTTATTTATGTTTTCATGCTTCTTTAATAATTAAGGCAGTTATGAGGTTGTAATGTTGAAAGTATTTTGAGACAATTATGGAAATCTTTGTTTGATACACGTATTGATGAAATAAAAGTTTGTTTGGTTTCCGCTGTTTAAAATATGTGTATTTATATCTGTCTTGAGTTCATCTGTGGCTTTTACTTATAAACCTCCACCAAAGTTAAGGCATTCCCTTTGTGAGTGACCTTAATGGAGGTGGGGTGTTTCAAGAATCATCTACGTAGCTTGATTGGTATGTTATAACTTGTTTTGTAGGGATGTGGTTGTAGCACAACTATGGATATGTTTGTTATTTTTGTAGTTATGGGTTTTAGTACTGTTGTGATGGTCATGGGTTGTATGTGGTTTAACGTTCACACCAACTGAATAATTTTGTTGTTCATAATTTAGCTTGGTGCACGAAATGAAGGATTGTGGATGTTTTTTATGTGATATGCTAATATTATTTACGTTGTGTTGTTGCTTAAGAGTATTATTTGTACGTGGATGGCAATTTTATACTGTTTTTCGCTCGCTTTTAATATCAGTATTTGTAACTGAATAAGCAGTATAAAATTAATTTGGAAAGCTGGTAGAGCAGGACGGTAAAAAGAGTTAATGCCATATCAGAAAGGGAATACCGACGTATTAGTATCAAAGCAGAAAATCTAAAAAATGCGTTCCAAACGTTCCGTCGTAAATTCAACACTGATTTGAAAGATTTTACCGTCAAATTACCAACAAAAAATAATAAAAGGAAACTTACACCAATTTATTTCCGTCGCTAAACCTTTGCTGAATAGTAAGGGCTTACCAACAAAAAAAAGAGCAAGATTTTTTATCAAAACTTTTTGTCGCAGATCCCTTGGTAATTAGTAAGGGTTTACCGACAGATTTTATAAATAATATTTTATACTATATTAATAATCCATCGGTAAATCATTGGTATATAAATAAAAATTAAAACAAAAGTAAATTAATAAATAATATTTATTTTTGTTATAAAATTAGTAAAATGACGGTAAATTGTCCGAACATTCATGCTAAATTCCGTCGCAAAATCTGACACAAATGCCGTCAAGGGTTTTGCCGACAGACGCGTTATGTAGGAAACCCGTCGCTAATACCTGTTTAGCGACGGATTTGCAACGGATTCTGCCGCTGCTAATCTCGGTTTTTCTTGTAGTGATAGCACCAAAAATAACAATAACTTGAGCGTCTTTAGCTTTTGAAGTGGCATCTTTTTCCGTATAGTACTCATTTATATTTCTTTTACTTTGACTTTATGTAATCAAGCACCACAAAGAGTGCTTGATTTCCTTTATTGTTTTCACAAAAACCTTTTCCATTCTCAGTAGATAACTTATACAAAATTAGTTATCGTTACCTATAGCACATCCTTGAAAACTTCTGAAGTATTTACTTAATGATCATTTAACTCTTGCCTTTGAATTATATCACCTTTCAATATTCTTCATAACATTATAAGAATATTTAACCGTAGTAGGGTTGGTTGTAACCCTCTTAGTTACAAGAGTTAAATCTATAAAGTCAAGAACAAATAACAAGCTATCATATAAATCCTTATATTTATCTCGAAACAAGATGGAAATATTCTTTAAATTGATAGATAATTCAATTTAATTAGCTGAAAATGAACAAAAAATAAAATGAAGATTGACCGTATATGCTCATAGCCAAATATCAACCATAGTAAATTCAAATAATTGGTAAGTCTCTTCTCAAGATACCTAATACACATTAATATCAATTCTTTGGACAGTAATATTAACTGTAAGTGGTATTCTTGTTGTAATGATCAAACACTGACAATAAATTCAAGTCAAATAACAACCTTCCTTTGGGCCGATTAGTTATTCACTTGAAAACCATTATAATTGTCACATATTTATCATCACACATGTATAAGCGGTTCGGCCAAATATTAGTCTTCCTTTGGGCCGGCTAATACTCGCATGAACAACTACACACAAATATCAAACATTTTCATGAATCACCAAAATATAGAGGTCACTTTAGTGACATATTATTTCAGTCAATTCACTACGTATGTGGGATATTTATGGTTATAAAGAGACGCTAAAATTATATTTGAATTATAAACCACTCTCAATGCATTAGGTCCATATGACAACTAAAATATCAAAAATTATAACATAGCACGACTGCATTTTAATTACAGTTGTCATAATCCTTTTGCTTTAGATATGTGATTATATTCATGATATGCCCTACAAAAATATAATGATATAAAACATCATTAATAAATCACATAGTAAATATCACATGTGAACACCACAATTAAGCGACACAAATGACAATTTAAATGTCATACTAGATAACTTGAATCAACGAAGTAGCTACTGTATGCATGTTTGAACCATAATGCAACTACAAAAAATGCTACCATGTCACTTTACTTTATATCTTATTTTATTTAGTGATATGTACATTATATTCACTCAAATAAACAATGTTTAAATGAGCCATATACATGTACACACTAAAATAACTTTGGACTTAAACATAATCATTTTGATGTGCACTTTATTGTCTTCAAAACCAAAAGTACTCAAAATATTATGGTATTGCGAAAACCGAATGCAGCTACCAAAATCATAAGCTTTTCCTAAGAAAACAAAATATGTGCATTACATGAATTCTAACATGTGCGGTCAAACTGGAAATATAATTCCACTATATATATGTAAACCATAACATTTATAACACATAAGTCAGCCCATCACCTTATTGAAATTTAGGATAACCCATGTTTAGCAAACATTGAAATTATACCCCACTGACTTCTTCTTGCCCATCTAAGATTAAACAACCTAGATCGAGAATTTAGCAATGCTAAAGTGCTAGTCAAATTAATGACCGCACATTAGGTAAAAAATCCTGAATACTATATGATATATGAAGTGACAGATTCGCCTTCATTAACTTACGACATAGGTTAGCAAGCAAGCTGAACCAAACCCAAGGTGAATCAGAAAATGAATGGATACTTAGCATAAAAAAGATATCATAAATGTTTGACTGGCTCAAAAGCTGACAAAATCAACTATTCGTAAATTAAAATAATATGATATGTCATGTCTACTATGGTGGCATAGTTGCATAACTAGCAGTGAAGTATTATAGAGAATGCCATGCTGTTACATAATATATAAATGTCACGTTGACTTTCTTTTATATGTAGAAGGTACTGTTGAATTAATTTTAAGCATGCATCCATATTTATCTATCATTTCACCTATCATTATGCTTGAATCCACACAATGTGTAAAACAATACTGTAAAGACTTGAATCTAAAAGAAGGCCAATCAAGGATGCATGTAGAAAAGTAACAAACATGCTACCACCATGAATAAGCGTTAACAAATATACGATTTGCACTAAACACAGCTGTAATACAAAAAATGTAGCCCTTGAAACATTATATATAAAAAAATCCCTCAATAAAATCAATAATGGTTAGCTCTGATACCACTTGTTGTGATTTCAATATACTTTAACAATATCCAATTGTGAAACCCTAGATCCAAATATGTAATCCATATTGATTTAATTGAGAACAAATCAGAAATAGATTAGTGGAAGCGTACCTGAATCCGTAGTTAATCATGGCAAAACCTGAATCCATATTTAGTTGCTAAGAAAAGATATAATTTGGTTTGGTCTTCCAAATTGACACAAACCCTAGATTTGAAAGCAGCTCTCCACAGAAGAGGTTAGAGAGTTGCTAAGGCTTGTGTAATTCGGGGACCATAACCCTTTATTTATAGAATTGACAATTTGTAATTCGGCCCTTCAACAAATTATAAAATGCCCCGGTGTCTACACATTAGGCCCATGATAACTTAAACTTTAAGCCTATTAATTCTAATCTAAAATTAGATCAATTTGATTAGGCTTTACACAAAATAGCACAACACATTTTATTTTACATATGTGACCCAATTGTCGAAATATTCCAACAGAACTCTATCATTACTCTATAAATTTTAAATGCATTCAATGGTGCAACTACATGTTTATAGCGGCATAGTTGAAAAACTTTTTTTTTTGCTTAACTACATAATTTACTGAAACAAATATTTTTAAATGCATACACTTATAAAATTGATGATAGATAACAAGTTTTCACCATCATTTAATTTTAACAACATATGCATAAGCAATTAAATGCTGATTGTTGCACATTTAAGTGAATTTTCTCTATTTTGTATCATACATTACTGACAAAACATTATCGAACTACATACCATTATTAATTTGCCAATATTTGCAAAATTTTCACTATTAACTAATTTTAACTGCATACTCTTATGCAACAAAATGTTGACAGTTGCACATAAGCATGAAAGTTTTCTACTTAACTACATACATAAATGCAAGAATATGTTTAAAACTGCATGGTTCCAATAAGCATTTCTGGTTAATATTATTCAATAATCGAATAAAATATCAAATTAAAAAAATCTTCTTAATTCCGTGAACCAAGATCAAACTTTATAATATTCTTCATACACTAAATAAACAACATATTAGTTTTTGCAGAATACTTTCCTCTTTGTAGTCACATTTCTTATAAAATATGCATTCATACATGCAACAATCTATTATACACCCAAAATAATCTGAATGTATTTTGGATAACTAAATTCCAACTAGCGTCTTCTACTTATATATGCATTCAAACAATTAATTATACCGATTAACTGAATGCTAAACATACTATCATACTGATTCATTAAACGAAAATCATACAATCTTGTACAAATTCTGATGCACGTGATACTTAGATGCTAAATACATAAAAAAAACATCATACGGTTTTGCTTTATTTCTTAATAACATCATACAAACATGTAAGAATTCTTATTAATATATACAAACTAGTCGACCAATGAAAAAACTCAGTAAGAGTTATACCTTTTTTTGGCCATGTCATAAAAATTGATGAAGAAAACAGAGAATTCGAGCAAAACTTGATAATCCTGATCAAAAGAGTCGACGGCCGGCAGTCGATTTTCACAATATTATTTCTAGGGTTTTGAAGAACCGTGGATTTAGGGTTTGAGAGATTAAATGAGCGGTTTGAATTATTAAATGAGGTCGAATCGATGTTTGGTACGTTTTGGTTGTGCGTAAGGGTACAAATAGAATTATTTGACCGCATTTTCAAAAACAGGGATGTGTTTTGTTTTATTTTATCAGCGGTTTTTTTTTTACATTTTAGAAGTTAATAGGGACTTGTAAAAAACGCACCCTATTTTATAAACCTAGGTTGTCATCATCAAAAAGGGGAAGATTGTTGGAGAATGGAATGTTGATGATGTTTTGATGAAAACAACCTTATTTCAATCATTATCATTATTGATTATAAAGTATATACTAACACTTTTATCCAGAATATATATACTTGATTTATATGCAGGTAATAGATATTGAAGACTGTACAGTTAAGAGATTCAAGATTTCAAAGGAGAATCAAGACTCATGAGTGTCAAGATACCAAGATATTAAGAGTTCAAGATTATCAGAGCAATAGAGTCTAGTTAGTATGTAAAACTCTGAATAGCACTCAAATTCTGTTTTCAAATTATTTCTTTTTAAATTGATTTCAAACTATTTTCAAAATTGTTTTCAAATTTCTCTCAAAATGATTTTCAATCATTTAAGGATTTTAAACTTATGATCTCAAATATATATACTTCCTATGTTTCTTATGTTTATATATTTATATAGTTTTATATCATATATATATATATAGTTTTATATCATATATATATTTATATATAGTTTTTGAGTCATATGTTTAAACAAAATTTTATTATGTTTTTATACTTGAGAAATTATATTTTAAACAACTAGTTTAATTTCAAGAATTTTCAGAATATATATATATTGGTTTAAATACTTGGAAAAAAGATGATTTAAAATTCAAATTTATATATGTATGTCGACATACATATATGTACATGTTGACATATAACCGTCACATTTTATTTGAATTTAAAAGTTGTGTCTTTTTATTTTAAAACGTTTCAGTTGTGTCTCTTGGAACACTATATAAAGGCCTCATTTTCGATTTTTTATAATTTATCATCTCCTTCCCTACTTTACATACCACCATTATTCTTCTTAATTTTCTAAGATTCTACACTAATACCCTGCTGATTTCAATACAAATTATATCATTCTTCTTATATTTTCAGTTTCTATCAAATACTCTCTGTTTGGAAGTGCTACTCAAGAGTTCTAGGGAAACTGTAATCAGAAATAGGAAAGGTGTGTTTTGTAGCCCTAAAATCAAGGAAAAGGATAGGGTGTGTTCCTTGTAGCCCGTAAATCAAGAAAAATGAGCAGTGTTAACCTTGTAGCCATGAAATCAAGTGTGTTGTAATTGAATACTGATATTAATAAAACTCTACACAATCCAGCTTTGTGTGGGACTGGACATAGGAGTAATCTGAACCGGAATCCGGTGTGTTCTATTCTTTTCTGCATTTTATTTTTGTTTTTATATGCATCTGTTATTGTTTCTGCTGTGATATTCATTATGTGATTCATACAGTAGTTTGTGTAATTGATAATTGGTTAAGATTTCTATAAGTGCTTGAAAATACTATTCACCCCTTCCTCTAGTGTTAGTTTTACCTTAAGATCTTTGATCCTCATTCCTAATAGTCTTTTGCCAACTGATTTCTCTAGGACCCCGTCTTATGTAAGTGAGACGTGGAAAATGATGCAATCGATAAAGGCAATTTTCGACTCTCACGATCGGGGTATCGACTGGAATGATCGACCTTTTTCCCTTCGAGCAGTGTGGAATTTCGCTCGAACTCCTATGCCTAGAATTTATGTTTTTTCTTTTATTTAGGACTGCTACATTCCTCCAAAGATCTTCATTCTTATGTAGAAATTTCTTCATGAGGGTTTACCGCTTGATGTATAAGGATCGGTATCCCTCTCGCATCTTGGTGCAGATGTTGCTAAGCAGGAGATTTGGAATCAACTGTTCATTTGTTCTTATACAGTGAGTGTGCAAGTGTTATATGGACATACTTCGCAACTTTGGTGGGCGTGTGGGGTAGTGCTCTTTCTTTTCTACATTTGCTTAGGTTGTGATTTAGGGGAATATTCGGGAAGGATTTTCGATCCATCCTCTATCGCCTTATCCCTTGCCTCATTTGATGGCACCTTCGGTGCTTTCGAAACACCTCTAATTTCAATGAGTCATCGATGGTGGCATCGTCCATCATCCGTAGGGCGAAGGATATGTGTTTTTTGCGTTTCGTGCTCGTCCTTTTTTGGGTATTTTTCGCCTTCGTTCTTTAGCGTTGGCGGGTGCTTTTGATGTTACTCTGGGTCTCTCCCTAGGACGGGAGTTGGTTGAGGTTTTTTCTCCAAATCTGGCGATTATAGTTGGATGCTTGATTCCTTCTTCTTTTCTGCAACTCTGGGCTGGATGTTGGTATCTACGTTCGCATCTGAAGCTCAGGATATGGTTCAGTTTGCGGTTTGGAAGATTCTTGCTAGTTTTAGGTCTGGAGCTAGAGGCTTTTCTATGGTTAACGTCATTTGGCGCTAGAGCTTCTGGTTCAGTTAAGCCGCTTTGGTCTTGTTTTCTTTTGTTCGTGTGGCGTTGTTTTTTTTTTAATGTTGTGTCAGTTTTGTGTTTGCTTGTCTGTATGTTCCACATCCACAGTTCCATCCTAGTACATTGTGCGGCTAAACTGTTTTTGTGAGCCACCGAAGAATGACTATTTTCTCCATTTTGGTTATATATTTTTATTTATCTAAAAAAATCTTGGAATATATTAGATTATTATTTTGCACACTAATTATGTAACAGTTTGAAATCAAACTTCAACGATCTCCAAAGCTGTAGGCACACGGTGAGAGTAACCCTCTGGTATCGTATAGAATCTGTAAGTCGATTATCGTAGTCTTGGACGTAGGAGCAGCGTGCACAAAACCAACCATCTCTTTTGTTTGCGCTCAAACTGCACGTTTGACGATTTTGGTTACACGTGGCGGCATCAAAAATGAGATTTCTTAGAAAAAAAAAATCAAAAATTGTGTGGACAAGATGATAAAATGAAGTAGCACGCATAATATATGCTCATCCACTTAGGGCACTGATTAAGAAGGACGTTGATTAAATCAACACCCTTATGTTGGGCTGAAGGCATAATATTCAACTTGAGTATTGCGTACCATAATATTCAGAGGTCGAAACTTTAATGTTCAGAGGTTGAACCAGTTGGAGACGATCTTATAGTGAGCTTACAAATACTTTAGGGCATAAAACACTAAAGATTGTTGTGAGCCCCCCCCCCCCCCCCCCCCTTCCTTCCAAACCTCCCGTCTCTCTTACTCTCTCAAAATGCTTGTATTATGCATCCGTTGACACAGCCTACCATTTCTTACAACTAGGCTAGAACCCGTGCTTCGCACACCGACAGTGGATAGGTTGTGATTTGAATCAAAATCAATATGTACTATTTGTTGATCTACATGTTGTTTAAGAAGTAGTAGTATAGAGAAAAACACGAGATTTAATAACAATTTCAATGAAGTTGTAGAAATTTTATGCAATGTAAAAGTATATATAAAACTAATTTTAGGTTGGTAGGTTAAGATCAAAATTCTTTGAAACTGTAATGTTTGTACAAATCAGTATAGACACATAAAAACAGCTATGTTCGCTTGCTCAGTAGCCTATTGCCTAATCAATAAATAATTTGCAACGAAGATCATACAAATATGTAAATTTCTTTTATCTCGATGCTTACTACAAAGCTGCAAGATGTTGAAAGTTTGGAAAAGTACGTGAAGCAATATATACCAATAAACAAAGGGAGCGGCTATTTGGATACAAAATTTTAATACAAATTTAAGTATACAAAATCTCAACCGCATGATTAATTTGTCATTATATGAGAGATGGAAATAAGAAAGCAATTCAATGGTTGAGAGTTTGTTTTTTCCATTTTGTATCAAATTTGTGTGTCTATGTAAAATCAGCACATATTAACATTTCAAGGATTTAATATTCCAATGAAATATTATAGAAAAGCTATTATAAAATCCAATAGAAATACATAAGATCATGGTTGGTTGTTTTGTAAAGTAATCTGTTCGATGTTCTATTATAATTTAGTCTTGCTTGCTAAATCAAACTTCACTACATTTTACTTGTCAAGTCATAATTATTTGAATTGAATGCTGCTTTTGTTTTATTTTACTTTGTGTTTTTTTTCCTGAAGTAGTACGTGAAAGTAAAGGAGAAGACATCATAGATTTTTCTTCTTCTAAAGTTCAATAGAGAAAATGAATATCTATGTTTAACTGCGGCATTCTTCCCAAAATTTGAATGTTGCATCTTCCCTTGAGTACCACATGGACATACCTTGCAACATAAACCTCAATACGTAACGAAAACAAACGGTTAAATCTTACAAAGAAGTAGCGGCTACAAAACAGTGACCTCTTTCAAAATGATTCACAGATACTATGACAACCACCGTACGCTGGCAGATCAAAACCACTCATAAGCATCAGGTTGCCTTGCAGAAAATTCTTGTCAGATTAGATTCTCATAACGCTTGTATTATGCATCCCTTGACATAGCCAGCCATTTCTTACAATTACTAGCAATACGAGTTAACAAATCATAAGCAACACAAATAATAACAATACCAAAAAACAGAGTGGCTTTCATGTAAATTTACAGTACAGTTAACACTTAACAGCACCGTAATCAAATGATCAAACTACGTACATTCAGTTTCTTATCTGATGCAACATACCACAAGCAGTCTGGAACAGATTACATTCACTCTCAGAAATCCAATGATTTTCCAAACATTTCATTGATATCAGCCATGGCCTCCCTTGTGCATATAGTCGGTTCAAACAAATCACAGCCTCCACCAAATTTCTTCGGGGACACACTTACCGAAGCATTTCCGCTTAAATCTTCTTCAAAATCATCATCTGCTAATATACAAAATCCTTGATTCTCCGCTTTCTTTTGTACAGGTAAACCTTCTTGCACTTTGCCTCTCTTAGCTCTCATCAAATTCCCCGGCTCACCAAACATACCATTTATATCATCCATGGCTTCCTTCATATTAACAGTTGGATCAACTAAACCATTATGACATGCATTCTCCACACGGTTATCATCTTCCTCGGTTGATCCTATAAATTTTCTTATAACTGTATCATCGCTAGGTTTTTCTGCAATTGCATTATTGCTAGTACCATCCCCATTATCATCTTCATCTGTCCATATCTTGAATGCACCAAATGAAGCTTTTTCTGCCATGGCTTCATTTTGGTTCTTCTGTGGAACTGGACTATCAATGTACACATTTAGAACACTGTTCATCTGATTTTCTTTCTGTTTGCATCGACGTGACTTTCTTCTGGCTATTGTCTCAAGGTCTAAGGGGTCTTTAAACATGTCGCTGATAGCGTTCATAGCTTCTTTCATGTTGATGGTGGGATCAACTAACCCATGGTGTAAAGCATCTTCTGCTTCTGTTTTTTCTGTTATGGCTTTACCTACAAATTTTTTTACAGCAATAGTATCATCTGTAGCTGGTATATCTCTGGTATTGAATCTTGAATCATTTAGGTGGGTGTCAGTGTTTGATTGACCTTCGGAACTGAATGTCGGTATGTAGAAAACCTTTGAAGTCTCCCCTGCACAATCATTAAATTTATTCATTGCATCTGCTAAATAAAGCAAGTGTGCATGTGTGATTTACTGAAGCTTGAAAAATAGCCTGTATTTACAAAAGAGAACAAATTTGTATATGCATATTCCATAAATGCCCATGTGATAATTTCTGAATCTCAAAACAATTCCTATATTTGTGATCAGTTACACTCTAGCAATAAGTTTTTATTTTTAAGAGCCTGTATGGGAGAGAGGGGGGGGGGGGGGGGGGGGGGGAAGACATTTTTATATTTAAGAGTTTTCAGATCCTATTTGAGTTTCTTAGTGGAACGTAGGGGAAGAGTGGAAACATGTATTATATGACGTTGCAATTAAGTACAGATATGCATGAACACATATGATTCTCAAAGCTAAAAAGGGGAAATCACCAAAATAATAATCAAACCTGACAAACCATTTTCAAGCTTTCTACTGCCTGATACCTTCTTTCTCTCTAACTGCGTTAATGTCTGCATCAAAATGCTTATGTGAGCATGTACATAGATTGCAGCATTCAAAAACTTTCACTAAGGAAAAAATAGGTACAAATTTAATACTTTAGTTTTGCGTTCTTCATGTAGCTTCTTACGATGAAGGAACAGATCATATGACTTTTGTAATTCATCTGCAGGCTCTGCAAGACTATTGTCAACTTGGTGAACATAGTCTTCTGATTTTTATGGAAAGAAAAAGAGAACAAGCTAGAATATGCATACGTGTGTGCAACAAAAAGGGCAAAAGTTATACTATGTTAATGTATGTGCATGCATGCGTTATATGACAACAGTTATACAAGACTATTGTCAACAGTTATACAGTTGTGTGTTATATGACACACAAATAAAAACTAATCTAGTACGACCAATATACAGAACTAGTAGTTTTCAATGATGGAAAACTTTAGAAGCATATGGTGAAAGTGGATTCTGAAATTTTCAATGATATACTGAGAAACAGAGAGCTCACTTTCACTTAAATATGTATTATAAGATTCAATTAATGCCAAAGTACTTTCAAACCAACGTATATCTGTGGAAAAGATAAAAAATGACATACTTCTGAACCCCCAAACAGAACATTTTCTCCGCTTCCTGAAACTTTTTATGCTTCTCATAATATAAAGCATATGCTGTATAAAATGCAGCTCGTTTTGATCCAATGTGGTTCTTCTCCATTTTTCTGAGAATCCCCTTTGCATCATCCACAAAATCCATCTATAAATTATCAGGGAAAAAGAATTTAGGTAATTATTCCAGCAAACATCAGATTACTTGCTCCAATTTATATTCTTTCTAATCTGTTAAATAATAGTAAAGCAAAAGAATTTTTTGCTTTCTCCTTGACTTTAGGATTTATCTCTTTTTTGCTTATTTTTCTCTTGATATTTAATATCTGAATCTTTTAATTATCAATTAAATTATTAACTAAACCTCTCATTATTTTACAGCACATACACACACACATATATATATATATATATATATATATATATATATATAGCAGGTTCGAGAGCACCCCAAACAGTGCAGCACCCCAAAAAACCCTCAACCACAACCAAGTATTTCACACACACACTCTCTCCTTCCACTCATTCTCTCACTACCCACTCACATTCTTTAATATAAATGAGTGGTTGTGGTTCGGGTGCAAATGGAGGGCTGAAATTCAGGGGGACTCCCTGATCCTATCCCATTATATATATATATATATATATATATATATATATATATATATATATATATATATATATATATATAACACATGGGTATAATTATCTACAAATAATTCATTGATTAACTTCTAACAATTTATATTCAGATTCATATATTCATATCAATTACAAAATACAAAATTTAAACTATTTAAATACATTTGGCAACTAATATATTTATGAATATTTCTAATAGATATTAAAGAACCATAATTCAATATGTATACGACTGTAGTACTAATAAAAATGATAAAATTAGTCTTTTTTATTTAATTACGATGGAAAATATATTTATCAAGCATTGCATTAAAATTCTACATTTAACTTAAAATACATGTTTAAAATTACAACAATTATCTATAAACTCACTTCACTTTCTCCTATGATTTACGTTTCAATCCATATATATAAATTAATTATGCAGTGTTAAGTTTAAAATAATAAAATAAATGTAATTATGTGATATTTATTAGTTTCATCACAAATGACAATATGAAAATATCAATAATATGCATCATACCTATAGCAGTAAAATATGATAAAATTTCATTTTAATTAAACTAAAACATATAAGTCACATGACATGTAGTATAACATAAACAATAAGGAACTTTTATAAAATACACCCTTTGAATTTTGAAATACACAAATTTTCTTTCTTAAAAACATGTTTAAGAAACACTATTATTTTTTGTTCTAGCCAATCTATAAACAACTGCGGTTAAATCAAAAAGTATTTTCATGTTCGCGAAAAAAACACTTTAGCAAAGGAAAAAAAAAATGTTTATAGAAATGTGGGATTAAGTACAAATTTAACTTTTGATATAAAACAAAAAATAATTACAAAAACTTATCAAAATAAGTATCAATAAATTCATCATGCATTACGAAATTATGTTATTTTAATAGCAAAAACCTTAATTTTAAAATTCGTACAACCTTTCACCGAACTATTTCAGTTCTCTTTTAATATTTTATATTAGACTTTAAATATTAGAGTTAATTAAGAACCTTAAAACTATAATTGATTTTTGTACGCTATTAGGTCTTGATGTGGCAAATAAATCATAAAAATATGAAAGTTTCAATATTTGCACAGTATTCATGTTAACAAAAAGGGATATGAAATTCATTTAGATATACAATTACATCAGTTACATAACATAATTACATATGCAAGCAATGACTACAAATTTAATTAATGATTCATCTATATTGATACACTGATGAATTACGTTGTAAAATTCTTGTTTAAACTACAAGTTTCACATTTTGAAATTTCTACGGTTGCTTACAAAATCCACCTCAATATCACATAATTTTGTACATTTACATCATATATTTTTAATTAATCTTTTAATTTTAATTTAATTTTAGGACAAATTTTCTTTCGAGGTTTGTTTTAAAAACTATTTCGCGTTTGGGGCTGATTTTCAAACTTATTACCAAACATGGCTGGTTTATGCACAACCAGCAGTCCAGTCAGCATTTTTGTAACTATTTGGTCTAGGCGCAACTCAGAGTTGCGGCCATTATATATATATATATATATATATATATATATATATATATATATATATACATATATATATATATTGTAAAGTGGCCAAGCCACATTTTCATAACACAAAAAAATGGGTTTGTAGTGGCGCAACTCATGGTTTTTTAATGCCAACCCAGATGTATTTTTTTTTGGGCGCAACTATGAGTTGCGCCGACAGATTTCTGTTACAAAAATGCTGACTGAACTGCTGACTGTGCACAAACCAGTCATGTTTGACAATAAGTTTGAAAATCAGCCATAAACGCGAAATAGTTTTTAAAACAAGCCTCGAACGAAAATTTATTTTATTAAAACAAAATTAACTATATATTCATTAATTCATTTAATAAATCCGTAAATGTGATGGTTTTAATTTATATGTCGCATTTATATTAAGAAAAGTAGTCAAATAGAGTTTTCATTTAAATACAAATATATATATATATATATAATTCAGATATCATAAAATATTTAATGAATAACATTAGTAAAACTAATTTATTATTCATTTATCTCAATAAATTTATCTACAATTTTTAATTTTGCTTTTAACTTTAAATATCAATATTTTGATATTTCTTTAGTTATGCACAACTTCATCGACTGTTCTCTAATCTTTCATGTTTAGATCCATGTATTTAAATTGCTTACGAAATCTCATATTTAAAGTATTTTAATAATTTAATTATCAGTCGTATATGTAAACACACCCATACTAATAAAAACAACAACAAAATATTGGTGTTAAACTGTATAGATATATAGATCACATGCATATATTTATGTACAAAAACAATAATAATAAAATTAATTTGTAAATTAACTATAATCATTTTATGTACATGAACAATAAATTTATCATACACAATGTCAGAATGTCCTATTTTTAACTTCAAATAACTCCGCATTAAAATCTCCATAATCTTTTTACAAAATCATTCTCACTCTGTTCATATTATTTACTCTTAAGTCAATATACTTTAACTAATTACATATTTTTTAATTTAACATATATAAAAGAAATAAGTTAAACAATACTTGTTAATTCATCTAAAAAAATTATAATATGTCAATTTCAATAAAAATACTTTCTCATTGTAGTAAGAAGAATAAAATTATTATTTTACTTCAAAGAAATATAAATTACATAACATACCATGTACAAACAACAACAACAATCAACAACAATGATGTACGTTTGATTTGCCAACTTTATCGTGTGTTATATAATAAAGTTCCAATTTTAATATTAAAATTTTAAAATTTGTATTTTATAATATTATCGTGTGCAACACGCATGGGTTACTCACTAATATGTCTAATAATTGAAGTTCAACCGGAAATTACATGTATTTTGATGTAAATAACTCTTTTAGAAAGGTATTTGTAGAGAACATTTTGGTCATAAAGAGGAAAAAACACCGTATTTTTAGTGTGCCCATAATTTTTTTCCAAGAACAGATGATTAATAAACAATAAATGAAAAGAAAAATAAGATGCTGCATACCAGAAATGATTATTTACTCAAATCCTAATATGTTTACATTATTAATTAAAGGCCAAGTATGAAATGCTTACATTACCATTGCCACCCGTCCATACGTACTTAAATGATTTGTGCTCTTATCTTATTTAAGTTGATTGTTCACAACGCTTTTTCGAAAGTGACTAATGGATATGACATACATGTTACTTCACTCAGCATAAAAACAGTGACGTAATAAATGATTGCATTGGAACGACTAAAGGAGTTGATCTCTTTTCAAAGGTTGGGTGGGTTAATCCCTTTTCTTAGTTTAGGCCTAATACTGTTGAAATCTATTAAATAATAGTAATACATAACCTTTTAAAGCTCTGTCCTTAATTTCACGAGCTTTCTCATTTCTCCTTAATTTTCTCCGCATATTTTTATTTTTAAATTACTTCATTATTTTACATTTATTTACAATTTCTCTCACATTATTTTACCACTTTTGTCATTTTACATTTTGATATGGACATTTCAAAGTTTGCATAATTAGTTATTAACAGTTAGCTCCTAACATTTTATATTTAAGTCCACATATTTAAATTAATTATAAAATCCAAAATTTAAGTAATTTAATTAACTAATATTTCTTTTAAATACTCAAAATGACGATTATGTTTTTTGGCTTCAAATACGTACACTTCAAACTTTCTATAATTATTTAATTTTCTATCAATTCTTTTCTAATATTTTACATTTAGCACCATATTTTACAATTAATTTTATAATATTAAAACTATTTAAATAACTTTAGCAAACTATTATTCAATGATTCGCCTAATAAATCGCATCAAAATTAACCATATTTATTTTACAAAAAATAAAAGATAAATCAAATATATAAACAAATCAGTCACATAACATAAATTATACACATAAATAACTATCACAAGTTCGAAGTTGAACTCATTTACGTCATATATTCGCCGTGTATTACATTGTAATATTAATGTCAAACATCTACATTTTAAAATTTATTTAGTTATTTACAAAACACTACACAATATCACTTAACATTGCACAATTAAGTCAATATGCTTAAATTAACTATGTGATTTTGAATTCAAAGAATGAATTCAACCAATAAGTTGTTGTCAATTCATCTAGTTAACGCTAAGTGTGATGTTGTAAAATGTACACCATGTTCGTATCTACAAAAATGACAAAATTTGTTTTTCTTCCAAATATAAAGTTAAATAAGTCACACAATTTAAATAATATATGTAAACAATAATAAAAGAATTAATATATTATATGCTCATCTCGATAAATTCATCATAAATTGAAGAAAATAATTTTCGCTTTAAATACCTATGTTTTAACGTTTCGACAGTTATTTGTTGAACCTCCCCAATTCTTTTGTGATATTTTATATTTTAATCCATATGTTTAAAGTTTAAACTACTCATGAAATCTTAAATTCTAATTATTTAAGTAAACTTAAAGAGTATTTAGTCCATTTTTCTAACATCTTTTAAAAATATAAATCAATTTTACTATGTGTATTCATATTAGAAAAAGATAATTTTCTATTCGAATATAAAGATGTATAAACCATATAACTTGAATTATGTACATCAACAATAACCACAAGGTTAATTTGTAAATTAGTTATCATTCATTTATATCAAGAATTTATCATATATTATATCATAAAATTCTTTTTGAACATCAATAGCTCCACAACCAATTTATACATTTTTTTTTCAAATTTCTTTTCAAATCATCCTGCTATGCTATACAATTAAAGTAACTTCATAATTTTACATTTAACTTATTTGAACAAATTCTATTAAATAATATTTGCTAATACATCCAATAAATTACTAACATACATCAATTTCAACATATATATATATCTATATTAACAAAAATGATTTAAAAAGGTTCACAAATACACATACATACATATTATTTGTGTAAGCTATAGAACATAAGTTACACATAAACAATAATAATAATTTTAGTTAATAGTTTATGTATTTCACATTAAAATATATCATATATTGAATGAATAACAAAGTTCTAATTTTAACATCAATATAATAAATACTACTTTTAATAATATTGTCATGTGCAACGCATGGGTTACACACTACTACATTTAGTATATTGTTACAAAGGTTCTATGTATCCTTACATACCTCGTCAATTTCTTAGATGACAGATTGACCCAAATGTGTATCATAGTTTATATACTTTGCCTATTGCTTAAACATCCTGTTACATGCATCATTTTTTTTTCACGTGCTCTTCAGCATTCATTTTGTAACACTCATGTAATAAAAACAAGGTTGTTTGCGGCTGACGGACAGCATAAATCGTAATATTGTTTTCAGTGTATGATTTGTTTTAGCACTAATAACACAAAGATGCAAGCATTATTTTGTAGTTAAATATATACTTTATATTAATCTTTGAAAATAATGATAGCCTAAGCAGGAGACTTCACATAAATTTAGGTAAAACATGACCACACTGCTGAATTCGTATGCAATAACTTATTGACAAGAAAACAGGAGGCTGTAGAAATGATTCCTCGAAGTAAAACAGAATGTTTGTTGTTATTTAATTCCACATTACTTCTAAATCATCACAAAGTTACAAGTACTTATGCAATAACTATCACTGTCAGTATCTCTCATCACCAGAAAGTTATATACTACAACAAAATAAACCGTCCACCACTATATGGTACGTACAGTAACATAACACTTTCAGATCAATAACACCAAACGAAACATGACAGAGGTACATACTGGGCTAGCAAGTAAGAGACTACGTGCAATGAGTCAATTTCTTATGTTGTTTATTACGTTTGAATTTTAGCTATATAGTATTTTGTTTAGGTCACAAGAAACTTTGCATCCCGATACAAGTGCATCAGTTTTTGCACCCAGTACGCTTTAAACCATAAAGAAAAAACCCAGCAAACTAAATCCCTACAACTAATGAATATATTTTGCACTAGCATATAAAGCCCTAATCAGTCCAAACCAATCAGAATAAAATAACACAAGAAAAATCTGCAATCCTTTTGTCCAATTTTAAGCTAACTAATTGCACAACCAATAAATCACAAAATAATAGAATCTAAGAACTCTTGAAAATTTACTACACGTTTTTACCAACTGAAGCCAAACACGAATATATCTGGAATCATTCTTATATCTGCGATCGGCCTCAAATGTCTCCACGCATTTCTGTAGAAATCGAGGAAGCTTCTCTTTCAGTGCATGAGGAGGTAAATTTTGCTTCATCTTTTTAATTCCTCTACAAATTGAATTACGTAGAATTAGTATAAAAAGGATTAACTGAAAATTAAAGGGTTACTGAGAAATACTGTAACCACGGTCGAAGAGGGTCGTTGCCATTATAGGATTTGATGCCTGAAACTAGAGATGAGAAGAAGTCTTCTTTGTTATTTTCTCTTGGTGGCGCCATGAGAGAGAAGAAGAAGGGAAGAGAAATTTGAAACAGGAACCGTCGAAGTAAATGGTGAGTATGTGCTCTGCTGACAAAAGCATTTTGTGCGAGGACATACATGTAAATTGTCTGCGAAACGGTTTTAGGGAAAAATTTCACCAGCCGCCGAAAAGGCCTAACCTAAATGGAATACGAGTTTGTTACCCCATTTTAACTGGGTTCTGAGATTGCCCCCGAATTCCTCCTGTTAAATCTCAGTTACATACCACTAACACCGTTAGTGGTGTCATGGTGACCCCAATTAAATGGGGTTAACAAACTAGCTCTCACCTAAATGCATCTAAATGCAGTGCAAAATTTTCTTTTTATTAAACAAAATAGCCCCACATCTCAATTTACCAAACCACCGGACATAAAATTCCAAAATTTCCATGGCAAATAAATAGTAAACAAAATTATAATTTTGTTTATTTCCACTTTTTTCTCTTTCTCAAGCAACTATTTATCAAAAAAAAAAAAAAAAACCGTATCAAAAATTGAAAAAGATCCTGCTACGAGGATGTTGATCGCTTTTCTTAGGCCATTTTCATTAGTAACTAAATTAACTTTTCAGCACAATATAACTCATCTATCGTATTATTTACCTTTTAAGATTCTAATTTTATAGTTGGGAAGAAAGATATAACGGATGTGTAATGACCGTATGTTGACGATTGAATATTTAAATATTAATCATTAACTAATTGACGGTTCCAAAAATATGCTTTCTCACATACAATCGGATTGGTACTTGAAACCAATATATCCCGATATGTTCTTTCTTTTTGCTTTACCGCTTCTGTGTTTGATTATGTGATCATTAAATATATACTCATAAGCATAAGTAAAAAGATTTCAAAAATATTCATAAACTCAAGTAAACGTTGTTCACCCCCTTCTAATGTTAATATAGTCTTAAGATCATATTATGCATCGCTCTCATTGTCTTCTCTACATAGGAACTACTGTAACACCCCATGGTCATTAATGTCACTCACAAACAGAATGCATTAATGTCATGAAGCGTTATAGTAGTATAGAACAGATAAATTACAAGAGTAAATAAATAAAACACAGCGGAAGATAAAATTTATTTCATAGCATCATAACTTCAAAACAAGCTTACATAAGTAGTCTCCAAAACCATTACAACAGGATCAATTGTCTTTTCCAAAAACTTCAAAGTACATAAAGAAGCAATTATTTAAATAACATAAATGCATAAATCCCCACTGAGCATAAGCAAAGTCATAAAGATGAGAGAGTACAAAGCGATACATCTACTCTTTTCAAGCAACTGAAAGAAATCGGCATTAAGTTGTAGTATTCCCTCCTTGCAAACCTGGGGGGAGGGGGGGGGGAGAGGAAAGAAAAGAGTGGAAACAAAACAGGTCAGAAATAAAGTCTGGTGAGTCCAGTAATTTTAACAAATAATAGGTAAGGTAAATGATCAAGACATAAATAGGCATCATGATATGGCTGTAACATAGATAAGGTAGATAAAAAGGATGGACAAGATGATTCCGTTCCTAAGTACTAAGACAATCCTACACCTTGGCTAAGCGAACAACCCTCCAAGTACTAACCCCGAAGACCGAAGTCAACATCAGACTAGCACTCAAAGGACTATCCAACTCAACCAACATGTATTTCGTTACACCGCACTTTTGCTAAGTTACACCACATTACTTAATTACACCGCACATATACTAGTCTCTATTTACTAAAGGTTGATCCCTTCCCACTAACTGTACACACATGACATACTTGGTAGTTACTTGTACCTAGTTGCTATCGTAGGTGCCAGCTTGCTCCTACCACCGCTAAGGTACCCTTACCCTACCCATTCGATCGGCTCCCTAAACCCCGTATGCACCCGAGCTGGCCCCACAGTGGGGTGTATCACTCCCCAAAGTGGAAACCCCGATATCAACGTAAAATGCACGACCATACCTACACGATGCAACAACGTCTTACCTGCCATTCCGGACTCATGCACGCACATGAACCCATTGGACTCGTGTTGCCACCGCTATTCACGTTTTGACCTCTTACATTCAAGTTCAGTAAGCGTGCCCCAACCCCGGCCTAGTACTGGGCCCAATTAGATACTCAAACGGGTTACTGGTTGAAACGGGTCCCCCATCCGACACAAGCCTCCCAACTATGCTTGATCCCCACTAGGTTTTTCTCCCACTTAACCATTTTATTTTAAATGTCCATGTCTTACACATGCTATGGTTAAGTTCATACTTACATGTCATAATTTACATGTCTTATCTTATACAGGTTAAGTCCATATATACATGTCATAATTTACATGTCACCCCACTTAACCCTCTAACCATACCCATGTCTTATTATGGTTAGTATTCCTTAATTCATTCCTTATGACGAACGGTGCATGATCTCCCACATTAGACCGAATGCTTTGTGGTCGCTGGATTTGCCGGGCGGTTCCGGACAGTCTTACGCCACAAACCGGGTCTAACCTCGTGTCATTAACCGTTGCGCCTACAATTCATTCCTTTGACCTTTCACATTAGACGACCAATTGTGGCAGCTGGATTTGTCGGGCTGTTCCGGGCAGTCTTACGCCACAATTGCGCCTAACCTCGTGTCAAAGGTTTATTAATAATCGTATTTCACCCATACCCAATTTTCATGTCATGTATATCCAATTAAACATATAATCATGTTTATAATATTGCCTATTCCAAATTGTCACTAATTACATACTAGTTAGCCTCAATTACAAATTCACAATTATAAGCATTTTCATCAATTCCATGTAATTCATACCCAAATATATCAATTTCACATATTATCCAATTATCCAAAATATCCAATAATATCCAATTTTCCATATTTCACATATTCCCCTCGTTCCCACGTATTCGCATTCGTGCGTATTTTTAACATAGGCTCGAAGGTAGCCTAGATCCAAAAATAAAAGGAATAGGGATAAGAAGAGAGAATCAAATCACAGAAATTTGGAATTAACACAACATCATGAAATAAAGGGGCATATAAACTGGCATAGAGGCATAATGACAGATTCAACATGAATAAACTGATAAAGGTATGAACTTTACATAGAAACATAGGCGTATGATGACATGAATCAAAAAAGGGAAGACTTGGATGAGATTTAATTTACATACATACATATGAATCCTCTTTACAACTTCATCATGTTACTTTTAATCCGATTATATTGTGAAAATCACCGTACTCACCTTTCGTTATTAAAGAATAGAATTATGCACTGAAATTGGTGTAGAAACGTTGCGGTGTTGCTGATTTATCTTCTTGAATTGTTGTAGAAGCTCTAATCTTTAATTTGAGTTGAAGTTGAATACTTGAGATTTGATTTAGAGGCGGCGGCTAGGGTTTAAGAGAGAGTTTGACAACATAATGGTGTCATAGATAATATTTATGAATTAGGGTTAGGTCTTAGGGTGTATATATAGGTGTAGGAAGTTATTTAGGACCATTAGATTAACCCTGAACCATGAGAACCAATCAGATGCCAAATTTGCCTTTGAGCGAATCGGCCCACGGATTGACAGCCAAACACCCTGAATCAACCACTAGTCGACCCAGCGAGGCTCGGGTCGTCCTCAAAAATGGGCCAGTTCGGTTATTCCCCCTCCCAATTCGCTGTTTTGAACTTTTTTGCGTATTTATTTATTCAATTTTTATATATATATGTATATATATTTCTCTCATATGCATACAAACTTCAAGGCTTAATAACATCTTCATAAGGTATCCGTTTTGTGCGAACCAAATGTCTATCTTGACCCAAAATTTTGAAACGAACATAATAGCGCAACCCATTTCACTTAATTCTTTTCTAAAAATTAAGTATACTTTAATTTGTGAATTTTAATGTTATAAAATTACAGGGTGTTACATTCTCCCCTCCTTAAAGGATTTCTTCCCCGAAATCTCTAAATTAAGAAGAATGTATCCTACTATCCAATCATCCATCTACTCAACCATCATCCACAAGCATCCATTGTCCTTAAAAGATTTCTAATGCTTTTCATCTACATATGCATAGTGTGTGTATATGTCCGTATACTAATGCAAAATCAGGCAGTCCACTGATTCAGTCGACCTCCTTAATGCAAATAATGATAGTGTCATGTATCCATCATGTATTCAAAGAATCCTATACATATCATTACTACATGTGTGCACAACCATTCATTTAAATGCAACATCTGTATGATACACACATTCAATGTACATTCATTTTACTAAATACATCCATTTATATGCAATATGCAATATAAAAGTGACCGAGCCGATCTAGTGCCTAAAGTGTGTGTATATGCATCCACGAGTAACCGCCAGCAAACACTTGCATCCACATGCATCCACCAGACATACATAACATGTCTCAAACACATGTTTCAACCATAGGACTACCCTATCTAAAGGTCAAAAATACTAGCGAAAGGACATGCTAAAGATAGAACAAGTACAAGCTAAACAATAAAGGAGAAATTAAAAGACACAAAGAAAAGGGTACAATGAACGCATCTTCTCTTCCGTCTCCCAAGTAGCGTCGCTCTCATCATCTCCCCATTGCACTTTGACTAGCTTGACCTCTTGATTCCTCAACTTCTTAATCTTCGACCCAAGAAGGCATGTAGGAGCTCGTCGAATCGTCACATCACGCTCTATCTCCACATCTCTAAGCAAGCTCGGCTCTACCACTTCCGCGGTCTCATGCAAGCACTTCCTCAAATGTGATACATGGAATACGTCGTGTACACCACTAAGTATCTCGGGCAACTCCACTCTATACGCCATCTGTCCAATCCTCTCCTTAATAGGAAACGGGCCTACGAACCTTGGTGCTAACTTCCCAACGGACCCAAAGCGAACAACATTCCGTAATGGAGACACCTTGATAAAGACCATGTCCCTAATATCAAACTCAAGATCTGTCCTCCTCTTGTCTGCAGAAGATTTCTACTTATCTTGCGCCGTCTTCATCCTCTTCCGAATCAAATCGATCTTTTCCAAAGTCTCTCTAATCATATCGGGCCCAAGCAAGATCTTATCCGTAGATTCCCACCAACATGTAGGTGAACGACAAGGCCTTCCATAAAGAGCCTCGAAAGGTGCCATGCCAATGCTAGACTGAAAGCTATTATTATACGCGAACTTCACCAAAGGAAGATGCTCCTCCCATGTACCTCCAAAGTCTAGGACACATAACTTCAAAAGGTCCTCTAGAATGCAATTCACCCTCTCAGTCTGGCCGTCCGTCTGAGGATGATATACGGTATTCAAACATAATTGAGTCCCTATCGCCTCTTGCAAACTCTTTCAAAACTCGCTAGTAAAGATAGGATCTCGGTCGCTTACTATGCTAGAAGGAACACCGTGCAAACGAACTATCTCTCGAATGTATACGGAAGCTAACAATGGAGCGGTCCTCTTACTCTTCACGGGAATGAAATGGGCGCTCTTAGTAAATCTGTCTACCACAACCCAAATCCCCGTATTACCCTTCCTCGATCTCGGCAACCCATCGACAAAATCCATCGAGACACTATCCCACTTCCACTGTGGAACCCCCAATGGGTGAAGCAACCCACCGAGTTTCTTTTGATCCGCTTTTACTTGTTGGAACACCAAGCATCTAGCGGCATACTCGGCCACATCCCTCTTCATACCGGCCTAAAAGAAAACTTGCTTCATGTCATTGTACATCTTGTCCCCACCGGGATGAATGGTCATCTTTGAACGATGTGCATCATCAAGAATAGCCTTCCTCAAGCTCTCATCCCGCGGTACACAAAGTCTACCGTTCCTACGCAACCAACCCTTATCATCCAGGGCATACCTACTAAGATGGCTCGATGACTCCCACCTTATGAGCTTCTCTACTAACTCAACCAACTGTGGGTCATCTTGTTGTGCCTCACTAATCCGTCCCAAAAGCGTAGGTCTGACCTCTAAGGTTGCTAGCAAACCGGGTACATAATCAATGGATGGTCTAAAATCAAAGGTGGAGATGAACTCTAAACTTCGCCGCTTAACAAACAAAGGACTCAAGCTCAACCTTTTCCTACTCAAGGCATCCGCCACAATATTAACCTTTCCAGGGGTATATGCTATCTCGAAATCGTAGGACGCCAAGAACTCCATTCACCTTTGCTGCCTTAAGTTCAAGTTATTTTGAGAAAACAAGTATTTTAGGGATTTATGATCCGTGTACAATTCGAACTTTTCGCCAAGAAGATAATGTTGCCAAGACTTAAGCGCAAAAACGATAGCGGCCAACTCTAGGTCATGTGTAGGGTAATTTCTCTCATGCACTCTCAACTGCCTTCCACCATAGGTTATTACCCTCCCATTTTGCATTAAGACTGCGCCTAGTCCTGTCCCACAAGCATCAGTATAAACGGTAAATGGCTTACTCCCATCTGGCAACACTAAGACTGGGGCTGTGGTCAAAGCTCTCTTTAAACGTTGGAATGCATCATCACAATCTACGTCTCATGTGAAAAATAGGTTCTTCTTCGTCAAGCGTGTCAATGAGGCTGATATCTTTGCGAATCCTTGATAAACTTTCTATAGTAGCCAGTCAACCCCAAGAAACTCCTCACCTCGGTAGCGTTTTTAGGGACCTTCCAATCTTGGATGGCCACCACCTTCGCGGGATCCACAGTTATCCCTTCCTTGGAAACCACGAGCCCTAAGAATCGCATTTCCTTCCTCCAAAAGTGACATTTAGAAAATTTAGCTTTAAGGCTATGCGCTCGAAGGGTCTCCAACACTTCCCTAAGATATAGGGCATGCTCTTCTTCGTTCTTAGAAAAGATTAAGATGTCATCCACTAAGATCACCACAAATTTGTTAAGGAACTCCCTAAATACCCTACTCATCAAGTCAACAAAGTATGCGGGGGCGTTTGTCAAACCGAAAGGCATTACTAGCCACTCATAGAAACCATCCGGAGTCCTAAAGGCAGTCTTATCTATGCTATCCTCAGCCACTCTCAACTGATGGAAACCAGTGGCTAAGTCCAACTTTGAAAATACTGAGGCGCCAACTAACTGATCGAATAAATCGTCAATCCTCGGCAGTGGTTGCCTATTCTTCTTTATAAGCTTATTAAGTTCTCTATAGTCCACGCACAGTCTAAGGGACCCATCCGCCTTCGTGGCAAAAACTACTGGGGCACCCCACTCCGATATGCTACGTCTTATGAACCCCTTCTCAAGCAACTCCCCTACTTGCTTATTGAGTTCCCTCCTCTCACGAGGTGCCATGTGGCGTATTGGCAGAGATACGGGTTTTGCATTGTCTACAAGATAAATACGAAAGTCTATCTCACGTTTTGGGGGTAGACCCCTCACCTCATCGAAAACATCAACATATTCACGGACTATACGAACAGAATGTAAATCATCATTGGATGCGTCAAGTGACTCAAGGTAACTAAGCATCACCGATCCTCTAGGGTCACAAGAAATATCAAGGGTCTTTCCACTACGAGTCAACAATTTTCCTACCCTTCGTTCACAATCTAGGATGGAACCATGTCTGGCTAGCCAGTCCATCCCTAGAATCAACCCATAGCCCATGAAACCTAGCACAAAAGCATTACATTCAAAACCAACGCCTAACATAGACAATCTCAAATCCCTACAAACCATGGATAAATGAGCCGACCCACCAATAGGATTTGAGACTACAATGGGATCCACAACGAGACTAGTATTTAAGTGCAATGTTTCAACTAATGATGTAGAGATAAACGAATGTGATGCGCCAGAATCGAATAAAGTACAGACAGGATGATCAAACAAGAAAATCAAACTTTCGACAGAAATTTTTCTACCTTCCCCTTGTCCCGGAGCCATGAGAGCATGAATTTGCCCTCCCGAAGTAGACCCTGCCCTCTGCCCTTGCTTCTTAGGATGGTCCTTCACTCCATGACCCGCATCACCACAATGATAACAAGCGAACTTCTTCTTCTTCCTACAGTCCTTCTTTAGATGACCGGGTATCCCAGAGTTATGACACTTCCTCTTCTCTTTGCCACCCTTCTTTTGCTATTGCGCTTTCTTTTGATCCCCTTTCTTCTTCGGTGCCTTATTAGCATTAGCGCCTTTCTCCTCTTTATGCATAAGCGCCATGTCAACCAGCTTCTCAAAGGTGCCCCCCATGGGAATGTGGGTCATAGCCAGCCCGTGTAGCGGCTCATTCAAGCCTTCAACAAATCTCAGGGCCTTCTTTTCGGGTGTGTTAACCAAGTCTAAGCCAAACATCGCCAACTGATTGAACTTGTTGACCTACTCTTTTACTGATATATTTCCCTGCTTCAACGCTAAGAACCTTTCCATGTATAAGTTCTCTTCTGCTCGTGAGAGAAATTTCGCTTCGAACCTGAAGTCCGCCCATGTCTCAATTGGACGCTCTCCGTTAGTGACCTCCCACCAATACGAAGCCTCATCCTTCATCAACCAAGCAGCCAATTGGACTTTCCTCCTATAATCCACCTCAAAGATACCAAAAAGATCCTCTACTTCTTTCTACCAATTTCTAGCTTCAACGAATGTTTCGGACCCACTAAAGGGTTTTCCACCCATCGAACGAAAGTCTTTACATATCTTGGAGAAAGCATCTCCACGTGGAGGAATGATTGGAGCTGGGGGAGGAGGAGGAGGAATGTCGGTCGGGTCCGCGGCAGCGGCCCTAACCTCGAGACATTGATGAAACCAACCAGGTACATGAACACCCTCTGGTATCTCAGATGCTGCAGACATGCTGAAAAGAAAAAGAAAGAGTTTCAAAACAAGGGAAGCGAAAGAGAGATGTATGGCTTGTGGGGATTATGCTCCTTAAAGTAAACTTTCTTTGAAATTAGCTTCTTTAAAACAAGTTTTTGAAAATACTTCCTAGGAAAATAATACTTCACTACAACAAAATAAGGCTTTCATAGCGTTTGAAAAACGCTATTATATCCTAACATAGCGTTTCAGAGAACGCCATGTAACGACATGCTATCTTAGACCTTCTTCTTTGAATAGCAGTAACAAAAACGCTATGAAAGGTGACTTTTATATAGCGTTTTTATTTGCTATCAAAACGGAAACGCTATAAAATATATTATCCAATAGTGCTTCTTATAACGTTTGTTTATATGTTTCTATAGCGTTTGTGTGTATGTTTCTATAGCGTTTGTGTGTATATTTCAATAGCGTTTTTTTATTCAATAGCGTTTCTGAAACGCTATTGCTTACATTATTAATCTATGAACTTATTCTAATCCTCATTTCAGCTTTTTCTGTGTATACACACATTTATACATTTCTTATTTGCATATAAACATAACAAATTTTTTCAAACTAATTAATAATACATATCATTCAAACAAATTAATATTTCATACATATTGTTTATCAACTTTTCCATGTCCACACATAATATGTCATACATTTTTACATTAAATTACAACAGAGACAACTGAAGGTTACACACATAGTTGGAAACTCTGTTTTCTTTTTCTAATTGTTCCCTTCTTCACTTGAGAATTTCCCTCTTCCAAAAAAATCAGACTTTTCCTGAAGTCCACTGCTCATCTAAAAGTATGTCTGCAAGCTGAGAATAGATGATATCAAGCTCTTATATCTCTACCTTGTAAGAATACACAATTGAAAATGTATAGCATACATGAATGTATATATGCTCAAAGCTCTTTTGAAGCTTGGAGCCTGAAGCAAGTAGTATGCATTTTTTCGATAAATGCGTTCAGCATGTTTAACATCGCAATAATGGTTCATAAGTCACCGCCTCTCCATTTATTTTACGAAATCATGTCGGACTACCTATGTGCAACACATAATTATAAACAGTAAATCTTTTTATTAAACAGTAAATAAAAAAAGCTATAAGACAGTAAATCTTTTTATCATTCACAAAAGTCGGCATTTGTTGCATTGAGAATTTGTTGCATTGAGAATTTGTTGCATAAACACATCATACACGCTATACGATAATACTATGGATTCACATTCTTGGGACCTCGGTTTTTTGGGGAACAGTGCAAGCAGAGTAGGTAATTGTCTGTAGGTTCCTATGGTTACAGTGGTAGCTCTTATAGGTATGGGCATGTGCGTAATACACACGTACAAAGAAGAAAATAAAATGAATTGTAAAAAAAGGAGAAGGAAAGAGATAGAAAAAAAAAGATTTCCTACTATTTTGTTTACAAACTTGCAGTAGTGCTTTAGCATATCTAACTTATAAACGATTACACATGCTTCAGCATGTTCAGTTACACTGTTTTACTATGACTGGTTTTGTGTTATTTTACTGTTTTTCCTACCTTGTGCAATGATAATATCAATAATTAACAAACAAAACTATTACATGTGTCATAAAATGATAACTAAGTCAATAAGAAATAGCTACTAAACTATATTATGCATTTGAAAATTACTTGAACATCAAGTTCTTTTTACCTAGATGACACTACCAACAACCTCTCTCCAAGCATTTATAGCAACTAGCCTGCATTTGGAAGCTAAATGTTATTAGCCTAATATGCTCTTATAGAATAACGGCAAAAGAAATCAATCGTGGTTCAAAAGTTAGTAAATTAATGAGTCTGGACAAAAGCCATTTTGAATTTCATGTTGTAAATGGGAAAATTTATGTCAAATGTTTGTACTGGCAATTAGTAAATTCCTAGCTCTAAAGACTGTAACAAAAGTAAATTAGTAATAAATAAATGAACTACAAGGATCATTTTGTTAAATCAACAAATCATACCAGTAAATAAAGTAAATCTAAATGTAAGGTATTCCTTTGTTTTGGTGTTCTTGCAGAACTGCAACAAATTGGTTTTTAGAACTACAGTAAACTGCTTTTTGTGTTCTTACCATCAATTTTGAATTTGAACTGGAGGTAAACATATTTTAATTTATTCTTAGCCATTAAATTATTTTTTAGAGCTTTTAAAATAATTTACATGTGGTATTTAAGCTAAAGTTCGATACACAGAATAACAAAGTTCCACTCGTCTCTCATTTAAACAAGTATAAAATAACACAAAACAAATTACCTTGTCTCTATTTCTCATTTATTAAACAAGCTCTTCGGATCTTCAAACACCGCGTTGCTTTTATTTCTCATATAAGCAAACTGATCGTAATCATCTGCAAACTACACAAAATAAGACAAGATAACCATTGAAAACTTAAAGCACAAGAATTTCCAAATGTGCAAAATAAGACAAGATTACCGCCGAAAGCAAAGAGCAAATTAAGGAAAAAGTACGAATTCATAAATTAATAAACAAATTTGTTTGTTTCTTCACTTGCAGGTTCGGTGACAATTAAGCACATGTAAACACACCATAATTCTCATTTTGGTATTCATATAATTCAGTAAACTTAGATATGATAAAATTTCTTTAAATTGTCCACATTAAAGTAGATGATATAAACAGTAAACAAAGAAGAATATTGTTCTGAAGGTTTGTGTTATGTTAGTTTGCATTTCAGCAACTGCACCAAGCTTATGTTAGTTTGCATCTCAGTCAGAAGATTGTAGAGTTTGTCCTTGAGTAGACACGTAATTTACCACTGTGGACACATGAGTATCCCCTGCTAATGGCTCCCCTCCCTAGCCAATCCAAAATCCGATAGTTTAGGCCTGATATCCTTGTCTAGTAGAATGTTTGATGCTTTGAAATCACGGTATATTACCTGCACACAAAAACATTTTCTTCTTACTCTCTAAATATTGATTCTCATATCAAATGTAATAAAGTTACACAAATAACAAATATTGTTTAAATTTTCTCAATAAAATAAAGTTTTTTATTTCAACTAAGAAGTATCAGTAACTCCTTGCATGTAAATTAACACACTTGTAGCAGATAAAAATAGAATATGAAGCATTTGTAAAAAAGATGAAGACCTGAACTTCAAGTCCATGTAGATATGCAAGGCCTTCTGCAGCACCCAATGCAATCTCTAACCTTTTGTTCCATTCCAGGCTTGGATATGTACAATTAAACAAGTGATCGTCTAAACTTTTATTAGGAACATACTTGTAAACTAACAGCCTTTGCACTCCGTTTTCATCATCCACTGCATAATATCCGATGAGTTTTACTAAATTTGGATTCTCCACGACTCCAAGAAATTGAACTGCTTGCCACTATCTATGCCCCTGGTTTACAATTCATATTTTTTTGTTTCATTTTACACTTACAGTGATGAACTTACAAATATCAAATAAAATGACAAACCTGCAATCCATTCTGCTCAAGTTTCTTCACTGCAACTATAGTACAATCCCCTTTGAATTCAGAGAACTGATCAGACCTTTGTTGACAGATCCGAATCCACCTTCACCTATTTCTGAGAAAATAAATACCAAAAATAAGTATAATAACAACTTGAGTATTTTTTGGCATTAAGCAGCAGTAACATGGGCGTTTACTTTTGACCGAATCCCAGAGACAGTCACTCTAGTAACGAAAGTAAGGCTAAAAAAGGCCCACCACGGACCTCGAATCTGCAAGCAGCACTCATGCCTACTGCATAGATCCTGAAGCACATTTGCTAAACGTTGATGGGCGTGTATGTCGAGTTATGTAGCCCGACGATGGTCATCATGACCATAGAGGAAGCAAATCAAAGACGAGGCTGAAGGAAGGGTGGCTAAAAGAGTAGGGCTTTCCAGTAGGTAAGAAGAAGAAGATATCATTACCATAGCATGATAGTGGAAAACTGCCCACTTCCATCGTTTATAGCACTTAGCTAATTTTAGTATTTAGTTAATTTTTAAAAATATTAGTTTGTTTTTATAAAATTTAAATTTAACTAACTTAGTTTAACCGCCGCCGCCGCCGCTACTACTACTATTATTATTTATTATTATTATTACAACAACCAATTTAGTAATAGCTTATTTTTTTATAAACTTAATTAATATATCATAAAACTTTTTCAAGACTTCTAACGACTCAGAACAGCCATTCCTCGTTCGCATCCAAGTGACAATAAAGGTGGCCGATCATGATGCAGCATACTAAGATCATTCAAAACTTTGAAGAAAAAGAATAACTATACTTATTATAGTAGGAACTTACTTCGGAATGCTCCGTTATGTATCAACTGTTTTTTATGCAGTACATTATATTATCTTGTGAGATAATTTGTTTCAAGAAGTTACTCATCTTTTCTCAAAACTTCAGAGATTGGATAGAGGATTTGATACTTCCATTATTCGATCATATATCAGTTTCAAGCATATATACTTGTTTATTGAACCCAGTTACATATATTGGTAAACTAAATAATTTGAAATTTATACATCTGCGAACTAGGATAAAATCATTTTTTAGACCTCCAATATTAATAAGCACGAATTTAAAAATAAATTAAATGTGAATTTTATCAAAAATAACCTGTAGTAAAAATTGATTTTATAATTTGGTTCAAATCAAAATTAGTTGGAAATTAAACAAGCACCACTGCATGCAATTACTGGCATCATTCACTCCAGCTACCTAGGTTCGAATTTGCAGACACCTTCATCAAGCAGCTCTTCACGTTGATCTTCCAGGCTAGCTCCTCATCAGATATGTCTATGGATTCTCCACATATCTGTTTGATGCAGACTATTATGACTGTAATCCATGTGTCAGTGTATTTTCAGCACATCACGATATCACCATCTCTTGTGGCACCACATGAGATGACTTCGCCATATGCGTAGGATGAAAATCTAGCCATCGGCCCATCCCCACTCCGACAATATTTCATTGCACGAAAACTTTATGAAATGGGTCGGATAGTACGAATGCACCATTCTACATATATCCAAAAAACATCAGTTTACCCTTATTTCACATTATCCATTTTGATTATCAACAGTTTGCAGAGTGCAGTATTTATTTCTTCTCAGCAATATAATACAAAAAATGTGTGTATTTTCAGTAAGCAGTGTATGCACATGCATATCGAAATGATATTTAAAACAAAATACATATATTAAGCTGCTATAATGGAAAACATGGTGAAACTGCAGATATTTACCTGCCAGGAAAATTAAACGTAGTGCCATTAGTAGATGTCCCAACCGCAGTTAATCCAGCCTATAAAAATGATAACTAATGTTCAACAAGATAACCATGAAAGAAAAGTAAGGATAACGAGAAAAAGGATTAGAGACAAATATACTCTGTCAGTTACATCCACGGATATCATGTGTCACGAGTTCCTCGATCGATATGTCTAAGCTTTGACTTAACAAGATCCAGCATCATCACAAAGATACCATGCATATCTTACCATTTATTATATTTGTTGTTATTCTTACGATTTAATTACCATAACATGATATAACATTCCAAGATATTACTGTTTGTATTCTTGCTTTCCTGTCTATGGAATAGGGCCCACTTTTGATTGTTGTGTGATTGAGACTTATAAAACATTATTCAACATGAGGTTTTTTCTCTAGCACAACATGTCTAATAATCTTGACTTTGCTTGCTTAGGATAATGCAGGCTGAGTGGAACAAAACTAGATAACCTTCTATCTACCAAAATTAGTCTAAACTGAGCTTGGGGACAAACTGATGGGAGGAGAAATGAATCACCGGCTAAAATAGACGCTGAGAATCAAAAGTGAAAATATTAAGGATCAATCAAGTTGATGGCTGATGGCTAGTGGTTGATTGTTACAAAATGATGATGGGGCTACTCTCACTCACTCCAACTGCAGCTTAGCTTGAATTCCAAATACACTCTCACTCAAACTTAAGTTCAGGTGCATGGTAAACTATGTTTAGATGCACACTACAATAAAAAGATAGATACAAAAAGAAGTTCCATAAAAAGATTATTTATCTTTTTTGATCTTCGCTAAACACAAGAAGGAAATTAATATATGTGCACGGAAATATAACTATAAAAATATACTAGTATTACCGCACATCGGCATCGACTGTCCAAATATTATGACCAAATATAAATAATGGCTAGTTATTGTTTGCATCTCCTAATCAAGGGAGAATTAAATAAGAAAATTGGAATACTACATCATACACGAAAGCAACGATAGATTTCAGTCTAGTGCGCCATTAATGTCATTTTCACTACCCACGTTTGACAAAGATATCAGTCTAGTGCGCCATTAATATCTTCATTGTTTCCTTTTCTTATTCTCTCTGTCTACTCCTTCAAACTGACAGAATATATGTCTTGTAAATTTTATATACAGTAACAAGCATAATATATTAACCAACTTAGTATGTAGAAGTAACTAACTCTTATCTATTTTGTTTATTTAAGCATTCACTTCCTTGATAAAATACGATTAATCTCCTCCTTGACTTACTTAGACAAATTTTGTGCCAAATTACTGCAGTAAACTAAAATTAACCCTTAACTGTGAAAGGAATTCAAGTTGAAAAAAACATAACTTCACAGAAGGCAAATAAAATATAATATGTAATGTAAAGAAATAAAACAGTAACTTTCTTCTAGGTGCGTAAGGTCTCCATTACCGCCACAGCTGTGTTTGTTACAACATGGTTCATTACTCAAGCATTCCAGGATATAGCGTAGGCACAAGTCCAAGACTAAAACATTAGAAACAAAAGCTAGCCTTGAACTTGCTTAAATTCCTTCTATCATCATGTGCTCCTCCATATTAAGAATCCAATTCATCTTCCTAATCAAATTAGAATCATGCACAGATCCCAAGGATGCGGGGATCTTATGCCAATAATAACAACCTTAGGGTCGTATCATTTGTTTGCAAAAGTCTTACCCACTTGCATCACCCAACACCGTCCACAATAGCTTACATCTTCACTAAATACGTCTACTTAAGGGCACATTCCTTTCTTTTCTTAGAGCAGTAACAATTCTGCATGCTTTGGGCTAGGCTTTTACAATGTACATGCTAGCTACGGACTTTGCAACAGCATCAGCAACCAAGCTCATTCCAATTCCTCTCACTTTGTAGTTCCTTTTCATTTCTATATTGCTTACCGCAGGACTCCATTTGTATGCTTATAAATAGAAATTAAAGTTAATAAAAAAAAGTACCACTAAGCACCATTTTTTATGTAAAATATGCTGGTAATGAGATCAATCACTAATAAGGCTGGTCAACATTTTGATAAATTGTTCAGTATCAACTTTATTGACTATATTTCAGAAGTCATTGATACAACTAAGCATATCAAATTTAGCACATGTAGATCACCATAAGGATATAAATCATAACCAGGTAGAGCATCAATGTAGAAGTAAGACCTAACAAAGTATTAAACTATTGTATATCATGTAAAATAAATTATATGATAGTCAATCAAGTTTCATATATTATCATTTACTGCTAAAGCCTAACAAACAATATTTAGCTCCCATAAAAAGGAAGCTACCCAAATTATTTATAGATATTTAGTTGAATCGAAGTTCAAAATTTTGGTATCTGATTCAGTTGGTATTTGATTCAGTTTTGTTCTGTTTGATATATTAGGAACTTTTCCTATGTTTGGGGAATACTTAATGTTTTACTTCAATTCCGATTTTGATTTTGATTACTTTAATGTATTGATTTAGATAATTAAGGTCATATATACAAACTAAAATCTGAAATAATTTATTTAGTCATTGAAAAAGGATCATTTATATATATTCATTCACTTTTTTGCGCTTTATTATAAATATATTAAATGAATGATATAAAGGCCAAACTACACTTTTTTGCACTTTTTTGCACTTTATATATATTCATTGAAAAAGGATCATTGAAATCCTGCAATAACTTCAAACTACACTTCTTTAGATGAATGTGGAGGTCTTCAGGGTAGTCCTTGAGTTGTCTAATTTGTCGATAATCTATAGTGAGCATGACATTACCCATTGGGTTTGTTACAGTTCTAGTAGTGACATAAAGGCCAAAGCATTTTTCTTGAATTATAACCATGAACAAAGAGACCAAGATGTAGTAAGCGATGAGCATACAGAAAGATGGAATATCAGTTCAATGCAGCTAGCAAGTATTATACTAGGAAATATATGTCTCAAATGATCTTAGTTCCATAGCAATCTGTTTATGACTTATAATATACATGGAGTCATGGATAAACCGTTCACCAGTAACAATACATCTAACACACATGAATATTAGACAATATAAAACAAATGAAAAAAAGCTTGTATATTCAGCTTCAGCTTACCATATTTTTAAAATTCTTAACAAACTTTTAAATTACAAAATGTTACTACAAAAAGATACATGTGAAATGGTTGTTTGTGATAACTCCATGTTGTATAGGCTACTACAAATTCTCATGAAGTGCACAGTGCATCTTTTGATGTTGATGCCAAAAATATATTTGGTTTGAATAAACTAATGTTAACAAAATTTACATTAAGCCCAATTTTTGATCAAGTCTAATGGTTCATAAGACTTGAGAGTCAAATCAAAAGGAATTGTTTGCTTTTTCTACGAAAATTTAGTGACAGGATTGTGGCATATTCAATTTTTAATTACTTGTTAAAATGCACCTGGCCCAGGGTCCTTAGGTCATTGTTCTAACAGCTGGATTTATTGGTGAATATTTACTTTGCTTAATAGTTGTTCAATTCTACAAAGTAACATTTACACGTATCTTCAGTGGTTTTCAAACAGTACAATCTACCTAGTTTAAAATTTAGTTTCAATTTAGTTGGACGCGCATAGATCGATCTCGTCAAAAAACATAGAAAAAATAACGCCTTTTTTTACTTCATTATTAATCCACTTCTTTCATATTAGTAATTAGGCATGCCACACAAAATTAAAATTCTAAAGAAATAGAGGTTAAGAAAAACTTACAATGCAATCATCATCAATGCTACAAATATACTCCTTATTAGAAACCATGTAACCAACGCATCTGTAAGGTGCTTTTGGTCCCAGAATCCTATGAATATCATTCCAGTTGAAGAACTCATAGTTGAATCTATGTTGAATGGAAATTACTTTCTCTGGATTTCCATCTAACACAATTATCTAATAACGTACGACACAAAAAAAGGCCTCTACATTTCAAGAAAACCAAAATTCAAATCGTCGAGATCACTATGTCAAGCTTGTCACCAACTAGACAAGCTATTGCTAGTTGAATTTAAGAGCTTTCCGATTGGAGTCAACGACTCGCCGAAGCAGTTGATTCACCATCGGAGGTCGTCAGTCGAAGTCTGCAGCCGCTGGTCACTGCTGCTATTCCTAACTCGCAATTTCACAAATCTAATTATTTATTTTTGTTGCTTTGGCTGCTATTCTAGATTTGTTACTTTCTGTATCAGCCCTCCAAATATATTCTATTTTCCTGAAAAATGACAGGATCAAAATCAAAGTTATGCCGTAAGGAAATTATTAAATAACGCTGAAACTATAAGCTGAGTTCTTGACAACAAATTATACGTTGAAAGTAAGCTAAAACACGTTAATTCAGATTGGAGAGAATTTTTCATGAAGTCGGTATTTTCGTTTAACTAACACATTGATTTAGATTAGTTAACTAAAAAATTCTGAAACACGTTAAGTTCATACCAATTTAGGTTAAATAATTCAAATAATAAATAAATTACGAATCATAAGCACGAGCAGTAAAAAATGTATATAAATATTTTTAGTACCTCTCATTCCCATTCAAAATAGAGAGATGCAGGATCGGCTTTTGACGATAGGGGATATTCGGCGATTTCGATTTTATGGTTTTGGGGGTTATGCGGTTCAGTGTTTAGATTAGGGATTGATTATCTACTGTATGTGTTAGTGTGGAAAGTTTTTTCAAAATAGGGATTGGGCTAGCTTCTGCAGCAAAGGGAAAAAGAGATTATTTTTAGTTCCCACGAGAGAACATTTATTTGCCGCCTCTCTTTGCATAGAGTCCCTAGTATAGCGTTGAGGATATTTAATTCATTTGCAAATCAATGTTAACCGACCTACGTTTCAGAACCTTCAAAGCGGATGGGAGGGGAACGCTATTTATTTTTGCTATCAAAACCTCATTTTGTTGTAGTGCTTTTGAAAACATTTTTCAAAACTTTTTATTTGTTCTTGTAACCTTAGCTGTGATACCACGTGTAACACCCCATGGCCATTAATATCACTCACAAAGGGAATGCATTAATGTCATGAAGCGTTACAGTAGTATAGAACAGATAAATTACAAGAGTAAATAAATAAAACGCAGCGGAAGATAAAACTTATTTCATAACATCATAACTTCAAAACAAGCTTACATAAGTAGTCTCCAAAACCATTACAACAGGATCAATTGTCTTTTCCAAAAACTTCAAAGTACATAAAGAAGCAAATACTTAAATAACATAAATGCATAAATCCCCATTGAGCATAAGCAAAGCCATAAAGATGAGAGAGTCCAAAGCGATACATCTACTCTTTTCAAGCAACTGAAAGAAATCGGCACTAAGCTGTAGTATTCCCTCCTAGCAAACCTGAGGGGGGGGGGGAGGGAAAGAAAAGAGGTGGAAACAAAACGGGTCAGACATAAAGTCTGGCGAGTCCAGTAATTATAAAAAATAATAGGTAAGGTAAATGATCAAGACATAAATAGGCATCATGATATGGCTGTAACATAGATAAGGTAGATAAAAAGGATGGGCAAGATGATTCCGTTCCTAAGTACAAAGACAATCCTACACCTTGGCTAAGCGAACAACCCTCCAAGTACTAACCCCAAAGACGGAAGTCAACATCAGACTATCACCCAAAGGACTATCCAACTCAACCAACATGTATTTCATTACACCGCACTTTTGCTAAGTTACACCACATTACTTAATTACACCGCACATATACTAGTCTCTATTTACTAAAGGTTGATCCCTTCCCATTAACTGTACCCACATGACATACTTGGTAGTTACTTGTACCTAGCTGCCATCGTAGGTGCCAGCTTGCTCCTACCACCGCTAAGGTGCCCTTACCCTACCCATTCAATCGGCTCCCTAAACCCCGTAGGCAACCGTGCTGGCCCCACAGTGGGGTGTATCACTCCCCAAAGTGGCAACCCCGATACCAACATAAAATGCACGGTCATACCTACACGATGCAACAACGTCTTACCTATCTGCCCGGACCATGCACGCACATGAACCCATTGGACTCGCGTTGCTACCGCTATTCACGTTTTGACCTCTTACATTCAAGTCCAGTAAGCGTGCCCCAACCCCGGCCTAGTACCGGGCCCAATTAGATACTCAAACGGGTTACTGGTTGAATTGGGTCCCCCATCCGACATAAGCCTCCCACTTATGCTTAGTCCAAACTAGGTTTTTCTCCCACTTAACCATTTTAATTTAAATGTCCATGTCTTACACATGCTATGGTTAAGTCCATACTTACATGTCATAATTTACATGTCTTATCTTATACCGGTTAAGTCCATATTTACATGTCATAATTTACATGTCACCCCACTTAACCCTCTAATCATACCCATGTCTTATTATGGTTAGTATTCCTTAATTCATTCCTTATGACGACGGTGCATGATCTCCCACATTAGACCGAACGCTTTGTGGTGTTGGATTTGCCGGGCGGTTCCGGGCAGTCTTATGCCACAAACCGGGTCTAACCTCGTGTCATTAACCGTTGCGCCTACAATTCATTCCTTTGACCTCTCACATTAGACGTCCAATTGTGGCAGCTGGATTTGCCGGGCGGTTCCGGGCAGTCTTACGCCACAATTGCGCCTAACCTCGTGTTAAAGGTTTATTAATAATCGTATTTCACCCATACCCAAATTTCTTGTCATGTATATCCAATTAAATATATAATCATGTTTATAATATTGCATATTCCAAATTGTCACTAATTACATATTAATTAGCCTCAATTACAAATTCACAATTATAGGCAATTTCATCAATTCCATGTAATTCATACCCAAATATGCCGATTTCACATATTATCCAATTATCCAAAATGTCCAATAATATCCAATTTTCCATATTTCACATATTCCCCTCGTTCCCACGTATTCGCATTCGCGCATATTTTTAACATAGGCTCGAAGGTAGCCTAGATCCAAAAATAAAAGGAATAGGGATAAGAAAAGAGAATAAAATCATAGAAAATTGGAATTAACACAACATCATGAAATAAAGGGGCATATAAACTGGCATAGAGGCATAATGACATATTCAACATGAATAAACTGATAAATGTTTGAACTTTACATAGAAACATATGCATATGATGACATGAATCAAAAAGGTGAAGACTTGGATGAGATTTAATTTACATACATATATATGAATCCTCTTTACAACTTCATCATGTTACTTTTAATCCCATTATATTGTGAAAATCACTGTACTCACCTTTCGTGGTTAAAGAATAGAATTATGCATTGAAATTGGTGTAGAAACGTTGCGGTGTTGCTGATTTATCTTCTTGAATTATTATAGGAGCTCTAATATTTAATTTGAGTTAAAGTTGAATACTTGAGATTTGATTTAGAGGCGACGGCTAGGGTTTAAGAGAGAGCTTGACAGCATAATGGTGTCATAGATAATATTTATGAATTAGGGTTAGGTCTTAGGGTGTATATATAGGTGTAGGAAGTTATTCAGGACCATTAGATTAACCCTGAACCATAAGAACCAATCAGATGTCACATCTGCCTTTGAGCGAATCGGCCCACGGGTTGACAGCCAGACACCCTGAATCAATCCCTAATCAACCCAACGGTGCTCGGGTCGACCTCAAAAATAGGCCGGTTCGGTTATTCCCCCTCCCAATTCGCAGTTTTGAACTTTTTGCATATTTATTCATTTAATTTATATATATATATATATTTCTCCCATATGCATACAAACTTCAAGGCTTAATAACATCTTCATAAGGTATCCATTTTGTGCAAACCAAATGTCTATCTTGACCCGAAATTTTGAAACGAACATAATAGCGCAACCCATTTCACTTAGTTCTTTTCTAAAAATTAAGTATACTTTAATTTGTGAATTTTAATGTTATAAATTTATGGGGTGTTACACTTAATGTGGGGGGTCTAGCCCACTATAAACCATAAATGGACATGGTAATGAATTGGACTACTTAACCTAATCTAATCCATAAGGGATCGTATGAATATGAACTAAAGTTAGGGTTAAGTAAAACATGCTTGGATCAGTGGGAGGGTTAAGTAATTCTTGGGTAGGTGGGTAATATTAGTATATATAGGCCCACAAACATAACCGTTAAATAAACATGCTTGGATCAGCGGGAGGTGTAAGTAAATCTTTGGTAGGTGGGTAATATTAGTATATATAGGCCCACAAACTTAACCCGATAAAGTTATGTAATTAAAGACACCTTTTAGGGTAAGCATAACTTGTAGAAATGATAGGGTTGTGTATTAAAGACACCTATAGGTAAGCATAACAGGTAGAAAGATTGGGGGTTATGTATTAAAGACAACTATAGGTAAGCATAACCGGTAGAAAGACTCGGGTTATATAATTAAAGATACCTTTTAGGGTAAATATAACCTATGGAAAACCTAGTGGGGGATACAAGACAAGAGGGAGAGCTTGTATCATATTGTGTGGGACCCATTACAGTCAGTAACCCGGAGTAGGTATCAAATAAAGTACTCCATACTAGGCGGAAAAGGGGCACGCTTATTGACTGATTGTAAGAGATCCAAACTTGATGGATGACGTGGGCGGCGCAAACTGACCGGGCCCTATGCGTGCATGGGCCGGACATAAGGGGATAAGACGACCGTGACACCAGTAGATATGGTTGTGCACATCTTGGGAAATGAAGGGTTGCTACATTAGAAAGTGATACCTCCTACCGTGGGGCCAACACAGGGTATCTATGGAGTAGGGAGTCGATCGATTAGGGTAGTAGTTAGGATACATTTGGACGTATGCCTAAGTCTACCATCTGATAGTAGAAGGGATCATTTCATTCTGATTATACTAGTGATAGTGCAGAGTTATTATTAGAAGCATATACACCTTATCCCATCTACCTTGTCACACCTGCCATTTATGTAGTGATCTCGCTTACCCACTTTATATGCCTATCATGTTACTTTTATTTATTTTCTGGCAAAAAGTAACTAGACTCACCAGACTTTATGTCTGACCCTTTTTGTTTCCTCTTCTTTCTTCTGTTTCCCCCCAGGTTCTCAAGGGAGGGAATTCTCAGGCTTAGTCAGGATTCTGCTATCATCTTGCTTGGAGGTTGCAGATGTATTGCTCAAGCTTCTATATTTGCTACTATGGCTTATGATTTGGGGATTATGCTTTCTTTATTATTTTATTATGATATTTAAAATACAAGACATAAGTTTTTAATGATGAACAAAGTTTATGTATTTTCATACATATGGTGTAACCATGCTTTATGATTAAAAAAAGTTTTTAATTCCACTACAGTTTTATATCTATCTTGTAATGTTTCTGTTCTGTTTACCTATAACGCTTCACGAAACTTAATGTACTCCCTTAGTGAGTGACATTAACGGACGTGGGGTGTCACACAACTCCCTCGTCCCGACGGTGGTGGTCTGATGCCACCAGTCGCCTCCTAGAACTGGAAAGAACCCTAAAACTGCTGTTGACTTTGAGTGCGGTTCCAACTAGAACGATGAACAGAATTTGATCACAACCATTGGATTGATGGCTCTCGACGAGCTGAAGCGGTTTCCAGTTGAAAATATTTTGGTTTAAGGCTTGGATCAAAAGAATTTGAAAGAGAAATGATTGATTTGTTTCAGTCGTTCGTATACATTGATGGCGGCATCCTTGCGTTGCCCAAAAGAATTGTTTTCGCGATGAGAGTAGGGTTTACGATTGTATTATATATATAAGGATGGACAAATTAAATATTATTTTAAAAAAATGAAACTTACCGGTGAATTACCGTGTTGAATCGAGCACATACGATGTCCATTTGAGACGAGACTCCTAATCCTAGCATAAAAAATTATTCCGGACCCAATGGGACATGTTTTGTCGAATTCTGAGGTCAGTTGTGAAAAGTCCTTTATAAATCACAAGCTAAAAATCACGCATTTAAATTTACCATGATAAAAAATAAATCCAATTAACTTGAAATGTTGCAATTATACAAGACATTTTCCTTACGGATCCAACGAAATTTGTTTCGTTAAAATCGGAGTTCATTTGGCTAGTCATTTATTCCTATAAAGTTACCCATGTCAAATAATATAAATGATTAAAAAACCAGAGGCGTTTATCGTTGCCACGATCAAACGTAAGTCTGATTGACACGAAAATTGAAATCTTATAATAATTAATTAATACGAATCCAACGGCACAAATTTCATCGCATTCCGAGATACGTTTCCCGGTACGCTATTTTTATATGCCAAACAATGTTATTTTGGACACAAAATACCTGATGCTCAAAAACAACCAGCTACCTACTTATTTTGACTCCAAACGTCGATACGAACTCAAAGGAATTGATTTCGTTGCTTAAGTAGATCGTCTACTCAAGTTATACACAAATATCCCTCTATTAAATTAAATTAATTAGGCGCTATAGAAAATGACTGGGCGTTTACAAACGCCGTTGTCACATACGACATCGGTTTGCCACCAAATTTAATACCGTACAATAATTTAATGTTACGGTCCAATGAAACTAATTTCGTTGAAAACGTACTCTGTTTGCAAAATGGCCACCTTTAAGGCTTATAATAATATCGATTAAAATATTACAAAAATCCAAAATAATCAAATAAAATAATAATTAATTATAATTATCATCATATATATTCAATAAAACATATCTATAGCTTCAAATATAATTTATACAACTTAATATTATCATTTCCGAGCTAAACGTTATCCAATTATATATAAACCCTTTTTAAGTTAATTAATAAACGTTATATTTAAATAACGATTTCCATAGCGACTATTTTAATATTTGATTTGGATATAACTAATAATCTATAACACAAAATCGGGATTTTTCTCTTCTATTTGAAAATTATAATCAACAAGATTCCAACGTTTCTTATTTCACAAAATTCCGACTTAAAACGGATTCTGTATATTCCATTAAAGTTCAAAACTCAATATTACGAACTACCGCGCCATTACGAGTTCGATTTAAATTATATATAAATTATAACGTTCAAACTTTGTTTTATAAACGATTTAAATATTATTCCATTAATATTCCAATGTAATATTTAAATAATAAATTAAATTAAATATTTGACTACCAAAAATATGAGACATTTATTTTATTTTATTTTGCTTAATTAAAAATGCGGGATTTTACATTCTCCTACCCTTGGGAAATTTCGTCCCCCAAATTTGGTAATGGTAAAATCAAGTAATTCCTCGCATAAATCACAACCATCATCTGTGCATCCAATTTTGCAGCCATTTGTGTACTAGTGCAAAGTGTAATTCAATCATAATAATACATGAATGAAATGAATGCCTAAGCGGTACCTCCCATATGAATGCAAATTTTTCCTGAATATCTCTTTGAAAACCTGATGCATACATCCTAGATATACTGGCAATTTCTATATGAATGCAATATTTTAAAATCGAAATGCTTTTTCATCCAAATTTTCCCACACTCTTACTGAGCAAGAGCGTAGTTCGTCCAATATTTGCATCCAAAACCCTACCAAGCAACTTTATTTTTCGGATATCAGAAAAATTTAATTTTCCAAATTCAATTTCTTATGTTACAAAAAGGTGGAAACAAAAAACTTAACATCTTCCGTTTTTCTTTTATGTACCTTTTCAATCTGTACTTGGATTTTATGAAACTATTTTATAAAGATTCCCTATTTCTCTATCTAAGCACATCCCATATAAGAAAAATTTCTTTGTTACAGATTTTCTTTTTCAACTTATTTTGGAAAAATTTATTCTTATTTCCCTTTTCTTAGAATTTTCCATTTTTCTTTAACTATCATATTTGTTGCTTTACTGAATTTGTTGTTTCCTTTTTAGTTGTATAATTACTCTTTTCTTAGCTTATTTAACTTAATCCTCTGATCTAAGTTTAGTTTCGAATAAGCCTTCTAGTCCTTCAACTAAAATAGGAAAACAAACAATCTACACAGCTACTACTAAGGGCCAAGAATCTCATGATTATGTCGCCCTCCGGTAGAAAATTTCAAACCATCGGATCAATGATAGGTTTAAGTGTTACCCTAATTATCCAATAGGAACAAAATAACATAACGATCCCAATAGAAATATAATAACGGTTTTTACCCTAATAGGAAAATTAGCAACATGATCTAAACACTTGTTCTTCAATATCTAGTAGTCACCACTAGTCCTTGCTATGTGCTAATAGTCATTTCCAAGAAACACCCTAGGCTTTTCAATGCTTACGCATTCTACGGGAATTTATCATTATTCCAAGATAATTCTTGTTATATACTACATAGCCTTAAAACTTTTCCCGTCTCCCTAGGCACTCATCCTTACCTACTCCATGATTTTTAAAAACGAGGTTTGGCTTCCTTATTTTATTTTCCTTCCAAAAGTTAAAAGAGATAAAACTTCATTTTCCTCATGAAAACTTATTTTTGCCAAACCATAAAAACATGTCATCTCATAAAAAGGGAAAACTTTTTTTTCAAATCACAAAAACTGGAGTAGACAAGGACAACTATTTCTCAATCAGGTTTACAACTGCTCTCACTTACTACGTCAGTTCAGTTTCTTACAACTAGGTGCAAACATCTACTCTATTCTTAATTTTTACAACTTATTTTGTGTACCCAATAAAATTTTATGTTAAAACAATTATCGAAAATGATTGTTAAAAGAATAGAGATTTCAAAACTTTCTTTATTGAAAATTCTAGCTTTCAACAAAATATGACACATTTTTTTCCATACCACATAACTCGAAAACCGAGAGCTATACATGCTCTAGAATGTGCACCTTTTTCTAAGAGAATTCATTTTAGACAAAATTTCATAAAAAATCACTATTTCCAAAATATACCCCATTTTACATCCAAACCAGTATGTACTTTGTTTTTCAAGTATGTTCCTTACATATTTTAAAGCTGTAACTTTTAAGATCAAAACTTGAAAACATTATAAACCATTTTCCAAAGGCTTTTACAATTTCAGGTTTTTAAAGTTAATAATGGGTTAGACTCAAAGTTGGTTTCCAACTTAATTAGGTTTTCCTAGACACTCCCACAAAGTCAATTCTCTCAATTATATTTATTCCTAATCCAATTTTCCCTTTTTATCCATTTCCAACTTATAAGGTTTTACTGCCAAATCCACTAACCTGAAATACTAACATATAGGATTCACCTTTCTTCCATACAAAGTATATTATACACTTCCTACCCAAATTACCTAAGGGTCTCAGATTTCCATGTTCATTCCTCTAGTGTACAAAACAGATACCCCAACTCTTACCATGTTATGCTCTTTCTATTTAGTGGGTTCCTCTATGGATTTAGGTATATATATAATATATTTATATTATAAAATACAAATACGTTCACTCACTATTTATATAGGAATCCTAAACCTAAGCTCTGCTACCAAAAGTAACAACCTGAATTCCGATAGACCATTTTTTTTTTCAAAATTAATCTATCAAAACTCGTGTTGTTTTGGCTGGTATCCTGCAGAAAAGACAAAGATAATAAACATATCAGAGCTGAGGAAACATCTCACAGCGAAATGGAATAAAATATAATATAATCAGATATAGTCTTACCCAGGTAATAATACTGCCTAGCTAGTATCCAAAGCTATCATAAACCTAACCTGCGAGTGCGTTATAAGGTGGGGATCAGAACACAAGTTTTGGTGACCGGACTTAAACTACACATTTTGGATAACCATACATATATCGTTCAATTACATTTTCTTATTTATTAGGTTACTTAGGTTAACAACACTCAAGGCTTACACACACATCATACCCATCTACTCCCCGATTGATTAACCTAATATAGTATATATGTAGCTACCCTACATATTAAGGTACACCCCATGGTACCCCACTCGCACGATCTCCGCCGTAATGCCACAGAAATATACACAGTCCTTCATCCTATGCCGGAACGATGTATGGATCTCTGTATAACAATGCTACGTTCCGCATAGAACTGCCATTGCCATGCTACGAAAGTGTACATACTGCCACCTTCGAACTACACGATCAGATAAGATTCCATCACAGAGTAATGCCCTAGAGTCTACGATACACCATCCAGAGCAGACGTCCAAGTATCTAGACTTGCTCACATATGTATCGTTAATCATACTCGATCCCTCATCCTTGACGATACAATATCTGGTAACAATATGTATGTATCCGCATGTATTACCTACTGTGCACCGAGTTCCTTAACTGGGCTATATCAGAGACACAGAACTCGGTCAGGAGCCTTTTTAGATATCTATATACACAGATGCTATGGTCTGCATTTTCACGGTGGCTATGATCCCACATGACCCCTCCCTCAACTAGTGAAAGACAAACAGAATTGAGAGCTAGTGACGTGGCCTAGAAAAGCAACAAACAACAAATCCTAATTGGCATGTCCTTCATCCAAAGCCTTTATAGTAAAAGGCCGATGGTCTTTTGGTTTAGCTCTCCGTCTTTCCGCATCACGCATCACGCTAACTGTCGATGACCGATACCCGACAATTACTATCAAACAAATGGTTAGACCCGCCTATGGCAAAAAAACGAAATGGTTGTAACCCACCTAGTCACAAGGCACCAGATTCGTCGAATCACCTATGTCACCCTACAACCTTCTGACTACCCACTATCGTGGCAATCAAGGTATACCCAACGGGTAGTAATGCGCAGACCCAACCTCTGCAAGCACAGCCTAGTGCTGCCATCGTGTAGAGGACTATCAGGAGTACCCTTCATGTCCCAGGAAACCGCGTGCTTCCCCTTCCTGTCCTTCGAAGCAAGCAGAATATCAGTAGAACAACAGGTATAACAGGCAGAATAATCAGATGGACGTGCGCTCCCCTCATGCCCTATGACACCACGGTGATCTACCTCATTGGGTTATTCATCTTCAGGCATACGGACTGGTCCAAGCGCATCAGGTTACGTGTTATTAGACCCTATGTGTAACTTTTTGATTATGCGCTTGCTCTATGTCATCAGATTTTCAGTTAACTTGGTTATTTCAATCATATTAACTTCTTATTCAAGTTGCTAAGTTCCTCTTGCTTATTAATTTCAGTTATATAACTTAACCCATTTGAGTTCATTAATAAGCCTTTAACATGTTATTATTATCAGCAGATTTCAGATTCTCAGGTTTTCCGATAACATGTTCTTCTTATCAACAGGATCCAGATTCTCAAGTTTACAGATTACTTAATTTATAATTAAGTACAACTTATTGCATTTCATAAGTTTTCTCTTCTTTTCTCTACTTATTACAGACAACAGATTTTAGATTTCCAGATTTACAGATTACTTAATTTATAATTAAGTACAATTGTAACGACCCACATTCTACGTATCGGAGGATCATAGGATATTTATTTCTTTTTCATGTGAACTCGTATGGTCGTGTAAATTTGGGGAACGACTATTAGGTCATTTCCCATGTTCACGATTTTTGCCGAATTTTAAATGACCTTTTTGCCCCTGGCGAATCTTGTTTCGCCTATAACTTTTGATTGGTAAGGAGTTTTGACCTCAAACCACTTCCACTGGATTCGAATGATGGTTTCTCTTTCCGTAGAGTGGCTACATTAATCAAACAGACTTATCGTTTGGGAGATATGGCTGAAATAAGGTTTGGAAGGTGAAAAACGACTTAATTGGGCTTAATTGGGTAATTAGCAGCTAGGTCCATTGGGGATTTCAGGATTAGTGTTATATAAGGCCTGAAAACGGTCAGAGAAACTTTTTTTTTTGTCATTTTTGCAGCCGCCACTTTCATTCCTTCAACCCTAACAATGGCCTCCAACTCCCAAATTACCTTTTAATCATTGTTTAATCACATATTAAGCTAATCAACATCAAATCAAGGCAAATTAACATCAAATTGGAGATAGGGCTGCTGTGTTATATTTGGATTCGAACCAAATCAGATATATTTTCAGATCTGAGATTAATTTGTGGCTAAGACTAGAGACAAGTTAGGTGGTATGCACAAGTAGCTTTCCAGAGACAAGCAGGAGGCTTCCACGTATTATCTACATATATTCTTCCTGTGTTGTTGATGGTCACTGATTTGGGCATTAGTACTGTACCCTTCCTTTTTTTGCTTTAGAGACAGTATTTTTAAGTTGTAATATTGGTTTGGATCATAAGCTGTATTTTGGATTTCCGCTGCTATGATGGTTTAGTTTTCAGCTTATGCACTGTCTCGCCTGTTTTATGTCAAAGTTATTTTATTATTATATTCCATGCTCTATGAGATATACTACAGGTTCCTTTGGTAGTTTTAGCTTCAAACCCTTTTCTTTGGCGACCGTCCCGTTCTAGTCGGGCATTGGCACAACACATTTTAGGGAAATTTCGGCTGGCCCGGGGCGGGCCGTCACATTTGGTATCAGAGTCAGGTTATGTAGTTAACCAAGGGGAAGACATCAGGGAGAGGTAGTATACGTATATAAGAGCGCGTACTTGTGATATTTTTGTTTTCAACAACTATACATACATATATATATATATATATATATATACTATTAGTATATCTAGGGATGAAGTCATACTGCACTGGCACCACTAAGGAGGTGGTTAATCGTTTTCTCTTTACATATTGAACGATGAGCCGATATACAAGGAGTACGGGTTCATGGGCTAACAATAGAATGCCCCTTATATGAGGACGATGTTCACTACCTTCATGAGAGAAATGCTTGGTGATGTTCAGAGAGAAGTTCCTAATGCTACTAATGGTGGTGGTGCAGTAGCGCAGGCGCCTAGAGCCGATTTCGCCAAGCTCTGCAAGGATTATACCAGTCTTGGTGGGAAGCCGTTCCACAGAACGGAGTTGGCTACGGAAGTCCAGGATTGGCTTGATAGTTATTAGCGCATCTTCGGGGATTTGGGGATCGATGATGCGATGAAGAGAAAGCTAGCATCGCGCCAACTTCAAGGACGGGCAATGAATTGGTAGAATGCTATTAAAGCAACTACTCCTGAGGATCAAGTTACTTGGAATTAGTTTAAGACTCGCTTCAGTGATAAGCTTATCCCAGCTGCTCAGAAATTAGAGTTGTTTAGGAAATTCTTGGAGCTTAAGCAGAATGGTAGGGCAGTCTCAGAGTACATTGCTGAGTTCGATACTTTATCAAAGTATGGATTATCTCTTATCGACATTGCCGAGAAGAAGAACGAGAAGTTCATAACAGGCTTAGATCAGTACTTGGGGGAAAGGCTTATAAACCATATTGATGAGACTTTCGAATCGATTGTTGTGAAACCATTGAGATCAGAGAGTCTCTACCCTAAGCCAAAGACTGAGGTTGCTGTTGTATCTACAGGGGAGTCAAAAGTGCAAGCAAGCAGTGGAGGCAAGAATAATTCTAAGAATAAAAGGAAGCAGAATCAGACCAAGGATGGTCAGAAAAAGAGGGATAAGAAAGATATTGAGTACTTTAATTGTGGCAAGAAGGGCCATTATGCCAAAGAGTGTCGAGCCAAGCCAGCGGACATGAAGAGCTTCATTTGCAGCCAAGTGGGACATCACAAGGATAAATGCCCACAACCTCCTAGAGAGCAGCAGATCTTGAAAGCATATGCTACCAACGTTGTTCCTTCTTCGTCGAATGCCCCAACTGCGGCACAGAAGGGAAAGGGCGTCGTTATTTAAGGTATGCTTTCTATTTATGATGTTCCCGTTCGAGTTTTGTTTGATATCAGGATTTCTCATTCCTTCGTATCTAGTGACCTAGTAGGTAGGTTGGAATTGGAACCCGAGCTTTCCGATAGACCATTAGTTGTGATGAACCCGATCGGTGGTTCGACTAGCCTTAGTATGATTTGTTGAAATGTGGTCTTATCGAGTCATGGATGCATGTTTGTTTGTAATTGCTTTGTTTTGGGCTTTACTGGGTTGGCATTATTTTGGGAGTCGATTGGCTCCAAAGATATGGGGTAGTGGTGGACCGTGAGGGGACTTCGGTGACCATTAGAGCGGATGATGGGCTGAGGGAACTGCTTGGTAGCCTACCTAGTGATGGGGTGATGGCTAGTTTTCTAAATTACCTCGACATCCTGCATGATGAGTTGTCAAATGTGCCAATTGCTGGCGAGTATCCGGACATCTTCGGGGAAGTGACCGGACTTCCACCACACCGAGAGATCAAGTTTCGGATTGTTTTAGTGAAAGATGCCAGGCCTACAGTGATGCCTCTTCGTCGTATGGTGCCAAGGGAGCAGCGAGAGCTCGAAGTACAAGTTGGACGATCTTTTGAAGCAGGGATTTATTAGAAGAAGTGTTTCCGAGTGGGGAGCACTAGTTGTATTTGCAACAAAGGCAAATGGTTCCCTTCGATTATGTGTGGACTACTGCGAGTTGAATAAGGTGACGAGGAAGAATAAGTATCCTCTTCCACAGATAGATGATTAGTTTGATCATTTGAGTGGAGAAAGGGTGTTCTCCTAGTTGGATCTTGCGATAGGTTTTCATCAGCTGCAAGTAGCAGCTGAGAGTATAGCTAAAACAGCCGTTCGGACGTCATCTGGATTTTATGAGTGGTTGGTCATGCCATTCGGGTTGACCAACACACCAACATATTTTGTGGATCTTATAAATAGAGTATTAAGGGATCATTTGAATAAGTCTGTCCTTGTGTTCGTGGATGATATCTTAGTTTACTCGAGGATAGAAGAGGAACACAAAGAACATTTAAGGATAGTGATGGAGGTGTTGAGGAAGCACCAATTGAAAGCAAAATTTTCTAAGTGCCACTTCTGGAGAAGCGAAGTGAGATTCTTGGGCCATGTTGTTTCAGAGAATGGACAATGGAAATTTTCTAAGCACCCATTGGTCATCACCACTACTATCGGTCCTGCTCTAGTTCACAAGGTGTTAGTGGACAATGGAAATTCAGTTAATATTCTCTTCAAGAAAGCATTTGATCAGATGAAACTCGAACCGGGAGATTTGAAGCCTTGTGAGGGTTGGATACGCGACTTTAATGGGGCTTTGACAACTCTAATGGGGTTGTAATATTGGTTTGGATCATAAGCTGTATTTTGGATTTCCGCTGCTATGATGGTTTAGTTTTCAGCTTATGCACTGTCTCGCCTGTTATATGTCAAAGTTATTTTATTATTATATTTTATTCCATGCTCTATGAGATATACTACAGGTTCCTTTGGTAGTTTTAGCTTCAAACCCTTTTCTTTGGCGACCGTCCCGTTCTAGTCGGGCATTGGCACAACACATTTTAGGGACAAAGAGTGAGAATCCTCCCATACGTATTCCTAGACATTGACTCACCCTATAATGACTTCTTGGGCCGACAGGCCCTCGCAGAATTTAGAGGTTGCGTCGCACCCTGGTGCATATTGTTGAAGTTCCAAACCGAAGCAGGAGTGGGAGTAATGAGAGGTGATCAAGCCACCGGAAGAGCCTGCTACATGGCAGAACTGAAGATGTTGCTAAAGGGATTAAGCATGGAAACTAAAGGCGCCTCCTCCCTTGTGAGGGAAGGTTACTGAAGCGACCCGAACTTCCCCGGTCTCCGAAGAGATGAGAAAGAACGAATTACTGTGAGGACAAGACAAATCAGAACGCAGACAAAAGAACATTTCATTGCTATTACAACAATTCCATCAGATACAAGAATATACAGAGTATAAATGAAGAAATTACATTCGATAAATATCATAGATTACGATAAATTACATAGCAGCGGAAAATAATACAAAGCACAGCTGAAGGTGATATACGGATATAGAGCTTTCCGAATATCATTCCAGCTGTAAACCAGGATCCTGTGAATATAAATCTGCAAAACCAAAACTACTAGCTGCCCGTGTCGAAAATAGGGGCACCCAGAGTTTAGGTTAAAACAATAAACTCCAGGTCAGTCATGTGACTGGTGTGAGAACTAAAACAGTTATTTAAAACTTTACTTTAAAAGAGAGTAATTCAAGGGACCACGCCGTATAACACGGAACGGGTTTCCTCCCAAGAATACCAGTGCATAGAATAAACAACGCAATGCTTTTTCGAAAAATGAAGCTATTATAAGACCCAGGTCCCATCACACAATGCAACGCAAGCCGGAGGATAGAGTTTTACCTTATAACAACCAAACATGCTTGGTACGTTTAAAACAAATCATTTGATACTATAATAAGTGTATAGTGTCAAAACAATTTCAATCATAAATATAAATCATAGACGACATAGCAACCCATGCTACTATGTCGCCATACTAGGCTCTATAAATAAAGCCGAAATATCTCGTATTGGAAATTGGATTTCCGACATGAGTCGAGGCAAGGGGCAAGCTCCTCTCCGCTTCGAGACACTCTAGCAAATGCCTCAGGACTACGCACTCTGGGTAACCCTGAATGCTTCAGGGCCGGTCCTCTCTTACGTTTGAGGATTGGCAATTCCTGAACACACGTTTCCCGGTCCTTACAGACCTAAAATCGAGGCGCCTCATCCAACAACCACATAGGTGAAAAGTATATAAATGTCAGGGCTGGTAAGTCACTGACACCACCAAAGCTAGAAAGAAACGTCGTGCTCTCCCTGCAGTCCGTATCCCGTTTTTAACTCATACCGAGGAGTGAGGCTCGCGAATTCACGTTATACACAAAGCCGCCACATAGGCCGTGCTTTGATCATCAACCATAAGACTCTGCTTTTCAACAAAAGCCTTGATCATTACATCTTAGCGTGCCACACAGGCAATTCATGCCATGCGATTGATATCTATCGATATATAACCTCTAAGCTCGTACGTCTCAGAGAAGGGCGTTAAGCAAGAGAATAAATTCTCTGCCGCCAAACAGATATATATTTAACAGAAATCAATCAACACAGAATAAAATCCAATGTCAGACACACAATCCATTTACAAGTTCGTTCTGGGTCTGAACGAAACCAGAGGCACTTTCCTCACATATCCATCCGTCTCCAAGTACGTCTCGACGACCACCAACTGATTCCCTCATCTTGGGTGTACAGCCCAATCAAGATCATCAGTAATCACCCAAACGATGTGAAGACTTCCGGTCTTCAACCACCGTCTTTATCTTCGACATATCGTCGAATCGGTTATTCAGAATGGGTGTAAACCCGGACTTTCCGAACAACCCGCGTATATTAAAACAAATGTTACACAAACACAACATACGCCTCATTCCAATTCTGAATATTCTATTATTTAAATATTCACATCTTTTGGGAAAAGTTCCCATTAATTTTATCAAGGATAAATTCTTTAAAAATTTATCCTTTAATCTTCCTTTGGATGTCCTTTCAAACCAAATTATGGTTTTCCAAACTAGTCGAGATTAGCGAACCACATCGAAGTAATTATTTATTTTATTTCCCAATCCCAACCTATTCATCCCATGAAGCAAAACTGGTAATACTCCATATCTAACACCACAGTGTTGTCAGTAAAATTAATTACCATTCCACGTTCAAATCTGATTAAAGATTTAACTATCGCTTTGGAGCAAAACTGGTGATACTCCATTCTCGCTCCTTTTCTAAAGTTGATAATTTAAATTATCAATCCATATTTCAATTTAATTGAAGATTCATTAAAACTCTTTTTACTGGGTTAAAGAACTAATGTTATTTAAACACAGTTCACGACAAACCCAAATCACATTCTATTTACAACCCATTTCAAATCCAATTTATTTATTTAAAAATAGATGGGTTTTAATTTTAGTTCAAAACTAGTTCATTTCGATAAAAATCTGTTTTAATCTTTTCAAATATGGAGTTTTTCATCCCAAATTTTCCCAAATCATTTCTTATGATTTTACACAAATTATCACTATTTTTAATAATTTTATCAAGGCCCGTACAGTCGATTTCCAACAACGGCCATCGAACTGCACTTACAACGACCTTTTCCAAATTTGATTTGGACGTATCTCCAAATCCAACCGTTAGATTTTAAATTTCTAATATTCGTTAGAAAGCTCTTTTCGATACGAACCCAACGGTTCCAGTTTTAGGAGAATCTGACGGTCGGATCTCCCGTAATGTCCATTTGAAATAAATGGTCCAAATTCACGAACTGCCGCGGCGCGGCGCATTCTATTCAGGCCATTATATTATATATATAATATATATAATATATATTTCGTCGATTACTATTTAAAACGAATTATATAAATAGTTTTAAATTCGTTTCAAAAACAATTTCAACTTCCATTTCAATTCAAATCAAAATTGAATTTTTCCTTATAAATTCGTTTTAAAATTCATTTCTATTCAATTCAAGTTTCAATTCAATTTGAATTCAATTCAATTCATTTTCAATTCAATTCGAATTCGTTTTCAATTTATTTCAAATTGGTTTTCTATTCGATTTAAATTCAATTCGTTTTCTATTCAATTTGAATTCAATTCGTTTTCTATTCAATTCGAATTCAAATTCGTTATATATTCAATTCATTTCGAAATCGTTTTATATTCAATTCATTTCGAAATCGTTTTATATTCAATTCATTTCGAAATCGTTTTATATTCAATTCATTTCAAATTGGTTTTCTAATCTATTCAATTCAAATTTCTTTTTAAAATATTCGATTTCGAAATCACTTTTCAATATTCATTTTAAAATGAATAAAATCGATGTAAATATCGTTCACGTCAAAATGGCGTCAATCTAATCAACACGGCTTTATATATTTTAATAATTCCATTATTCTATTCAACAAATGAATATTTATTCTTGTCAGCACATGACTAATCTCAACGAATGAGTACTGTCCACGTGTAACTATTTTTGTTATTTAATATATTTTATAAAATTATGGTATCTATCGTTTGATATTAAATCAGACTCCAACCGTAAATTAGTAAGAGAACGATTCCCTGAATATTAACCCCGAAGGCCGAAACCAACATCAGATCAATATGCAGGATATCACTCATCTTATCTATTTTCCAGTTAGTTTCTAATTCTATATATGATAAAGATGTAGATTTTATTGTTAAAATATTTCGTTCAATACATGACTAATCTCAACGAATGAGTACAGTCAACACATGAACTTTTACTTTATAATGATAAAGATGTAAATTTTATTATTAAAATATTTCGTTCAACACATGACTAATCTCAACGGATGAGTGCAGTCAACACATGAACTTTTACTTTATAATGATAAAGATGTAAATTTTATTATTAAAATATTTCGTTCAACACATGACTAATCTCAACGGATGAGTACGGTCAACACATGAACCTTTATTTTATAATATCCTTTATCTTCTAAATTTGAATGAGGCCCAATCAATCACCATATAATGTTAATTATATGGATTTTCATACATCACACGTATATAATAGCAACGATAAATAATCAACCATCATCCAAAGTGCACTACACTGTATAAGCATCAAATATAGATATCTAACGCTTATAACAGCCTGTCAATCAATCGATCGACATATTTAGTCAATCAGGATGAGTGAACTTCAAATTTCATCCCAACACCCGTGTGGGGTTTCAAACAATCAAACACAGATTTTATTTGTGCAGTTGGGCGATGTGTAAAATTTATCGTCCCAATCAATGTCAGTCAAATCAGTGTACATAAACAAACCGTCCGGTTTGTAAATGAATATTTATTCATTCACATTCACGTTAAAAATTATATTTTTAACGATAAAATATTTTATTTTAACATATGAATTTCTATTCAGTTCATTCTTTAAATAAAATGATATTTTTATTTTCTAACTTATTTTAGAAAATTTCGGCGGCATAACGGCACGATACTAGAAACGGGACGAGGCCTAGCCTTATCCCCGGTCTAGTGAAGGCCCACGCCATTCACACATCAATCAAATCAATTTCATTTCACCAAACAATTCCATTCAAACCAAATAATCTAACCAACTACACAACCAAACAATTTAACAAACAAGCCATCCATGGTCTGTGGATGACGGGTGTCGGGTGCTACTAAACACCGTCTGCATCCTAGTATATATATATAACTAGAAAAGAAATTGAAGAGTGAGAAATTATCACCAATAGCAATCCTAACTCCACGGCTCTTCATTGATAGAAATCTTCATCGTTCTCGTCTTTTTGTCGCTTTCGTTGCTCGTAGCCACTATATATATAAAAATCGAATTTTTACTTTGTTATTCAATATATAAAAATCGAATTTTTACTATGCTATTCAATATATAAAAATCGAATTTTTACTATGCTATTCAATATATAAAAATCGAATTTTTACTTTAACCTTTTCAATATAAAAAAATCGAATTTTTCCTGTGCTACTCAATATATAAAAATCGAATTTTTACTATGCTGTTCAATATATAAAAATCGATTTTTTACTATGCTATTCAATATATAAAAATCGAACTTTTACTTTAACCTTCAACGAATAAAAATCAAATTTTAACATTCAAAGAGTAAAAATCTAATTTCTCTTCACCTTCTGATATGGAAAAATCTAATTTTTATTTCAATAAAAATTCTATCTTTCTTTTCTGAAAATCCGCCCTTTTCGATTCTAAAGATTTCGCCTTTTTAATTTTAAAGATTTCTTTTCTATTTAAAAATCCTATACAAAAACTGATTTTTTTCTGTTTGCTAATCATATATAAAATAAATAAATAAAATTAAAACAAATAAAAAACTTACTTTTTCAATCGAGGGGGGGGGTTCACTGCTGCCGTTCACTGGAAGAGGAGGGGGGGGGGGGTCGGAGTTGGTGCTTCAGGCGGCGGATGAGGGTTGGGGGAGAGATGCAGGAGGCAGCGACAGTTTTCTGAGGGGGGGGGGCTAGCCTCGCGCGGCGGCGCGATTAGAGGGGGGGGGGGGTCTTCGACGGTGGCGCGACGCGAGGGGGGGTGCGCCAGCCTCTGGCGGCGGCGACAGGGGTTTCCCCCTTTTCGTCGTTCTCTTCCTTTTTTTTTTCTTTCTGCTGATTGAATCGAACGGGGGGGGGGGCAGATAAAGGAAGAAGAGAGAGGGAAGATATTTTTTTATTTAATTATTTAATTTGTAAAAAGTTGACTTTTACATACGACCTCTAAACGAGGCCCACCGCCTATCGTCCATAGCTAATTACCCCCATTCCGAACACAATGGGATATGTATCGTAAGCTGATTTGATCGTTTCGATCCGTTTCCGTTAAAATCAACATATAACTCTATATATTGAATTTGAATGCGCATTTCTATTTACCGGGGTCGCATACTAACTTGAAAAATTCCAGAAAAATATTTTCTAGCTTCGTATTGACGATACGGTCCTAACAAAACTAGTTTCGTCGAATTTTGAGATCGTTTGAAAAATGGCCATTTTCCAGTCGATTAAAATCAACTGAAACTGGTCAAACGCGTTTTCCTTTGCCACGCTCACATATTGATTCGAAAAATTATGAAATTTGTAATCTAGCAATAATTTGACATCACGGACCCAACAAAAGTGGTTTCGTCGAAATCCGAGGTCGTTTGCAAAATGTCTATTTTTAAGGGCCTGAATTCCATAGCGACTATTCAGAATTTTCAACTGGACATATCTTTTGATTCCCGCTATGAAATTTTGATTTTTCGGATTCGTTGGAAAGATATTATCAATTAGATCCTAATGTTTTTGGTTTCACTAAAATCCAGTTTGTTTTGCACGCGGTACATTCAATTGAAGTTTGAAATCGAATTATCGAACTACCGCGCCATTTTCAATTCCTATTTATAATTATATATAATTATTTATATTCTAACGACGGCATATATAATATATACGTTCGAATTATATTCAAAATAATTTCTCGTCGATATTATTTAATATAATTCATTTTAAATATTCAAAATTCGCTAAAATTGCCAAAATAAAAAATTTAAACTGGTTCAGAATTTCCGGGTTTTTACAGTTACATAGCAATTAAAGAGACTGACTCCGAGGGAATCGTTTGGAGAACTGCCCGAGGACATAGATCCCAGAGAGGATGAAGAGCAAGGGGACAGGAAGGCGACCCCCAATGAAACGACTGTGGACATCTCCATCGATAATGTTGATCCGACAAAGGTTTTAAAGATTGGATCCCAGCTGGATTCGTTTCGAGTAAAGGAGTTGACTGACTTTTTAAAGGAAAATTTGGACGTGTTCGCCTAGACCCATGTAGATATGTGTGGAATATCACTCTCCGTTATGAGTAACTCATTGAGTATCAACCCAAAGTATCCACCCGTTAAGGAGAAGATGCGTTAGTTGGGCCCGGAAAGGTCAGCAGCCTTGAAGGAAGAAGTAGAAAAGTTCCGTCACTACTTCAAAGCTCCGTCACTACTTCAAAGCCCATCCAATAGTCATATACACTGATCGACCATTAAGTCAAGTGTTACAAAGACTCGAAGCATCGGGACGATTACTTAAGTGGAATATCGAATTGAGCCAATTTGATTTGAATTTTCAACCAAGGTGATCGATAAGGGGGCAGGCCCTGGCTGACTTCATTGCAGAATTCACAATTCCCAAGGAAGAAGCAGTGGATGACAAGACTGTCATTTCAAAGCATAAATTAAAACTTAGTCCATGGAAATTATATACGGATGGGGCTTAAAACGACCCGCAAATCCGTACCCTTTTATGTCGACTGATAACACTACACGTCCAACCCAAATGACACAGAAATACGAACCATTATTAGAAAGAAGTTAGAGGGTGAGGAATAGAAAGAAAGAAATATTAGAATAGAAGAAAACGAAGATCAAAAACTCACAGCGGAACGAATAAAATATATTAGATAATATAACTTTGAAGCACAAATCAGTATTTGTATATACATACCATTATCAGAGCACAACGATTATCCCTGGAACAATTATAAACACCTGTTTCCAGATACAACATAGTACACAGCGGAAAATATGATAGTCTATAGCTAACTGGTGAAGCCTCCTGCTTCAAGCTCCTCCAAGTGAATCTGAAAAATCCCGACTACTTGACTGCCCGTACAAATTTGGGCACCCAAGAGTTTAGGGAAAACAAACAAAATAAACTCTGGGTCAGTCATGGGACTGGTGTGAGTAAACCCCAACCATTTGTTTAACTTTCAAAATCCTTTTGAAAGAAATGATAATCGTAAGACCGATCCACACATAAACACGGATGGTTTTTACCTTACGATAACCAAAAATATTTTTGATATCAAATCCAATGATATTATAATAGTGTCTACAACAAATAAATAGAATCTAGCGGAACGCTTGCATCTCACGCTCCATATATAATATTGAATCAAAAACCGTATGGCGCTTATTGGAGATTGGATTTCCAACATGACAAGGTATGGGACCACCTTCCGAACGTGTATCTCTAGAGACGAATACACTGGGTTCAACAAGAACATCTTGCAACCCGGCCCTCACATGACCGACCACTCATTTCGCTTGAGTGTATCGAATGTATACCACCGACGGTTGGGATCAGCAACCGCCTCCCGAAAAGGGACAGCATAGATAGATTCAAGAAGCAAAAGGAATTTCTCTAGATAGGTGGCTATACATCCTAATGGGTGCGACCCACATAGCCATGCTGCCTGCCCGATTTTTGTCCAATTCCGGGTTGATGAGGCTTGAGGTTTGAATTATCTTCCAGAACATCTGGCCATCATTCACTTTGAATGCCACATCATCAGATCCGTCGGAAATCACTAATTGATTCCCACAAAAATACTCAGATTGTTAGGCTAAAGAAGCTTCCCTTCTATGCCCCAACTTCGTACGTTTGAAGGAATCAACGTACGTAACCCCCTTTGGAAATACTCTGTCAGACACTCGCCCATACAAGTTGTCCTGGGTCTGGACAAACCGAAGGCACTATCCCGTAAACAGAATAGCCCTTGCATAACTCCGTCTTCAATTTTCTTCAGCATAAGTTGCTTCATAACGCTTACGCCAATACGGAGTGGTTTTCAGGTATCAAATCTGATCCCGGTCTCTCCATATTGACAACGGAGGTATATAAAAAAATAAAACTTTGATAGTCGGTGATTTAACTATCAAAGAAACATCCATACAATCAAGGGTCCTATTTCCAAATGGAAATTCTATCAATCAAGCATCAAACAACACTGGGCCCTTTTTATATTAGTTCTTTATTACATTATCATTTCCAATTCCCATTTTCCACCTTTCGTGTTCTTTCAAAGCTCTATTTTCTCTCTTGATTTTTTTGGGAAACATTTCCAATATATATAATTCCTTTATTGAGAAAATATCTTTTTCTCCAGTTAGAAGACATTTCTAAATCCTTTGAATTAAACTGATGTTATAAACATCGTTATTATAATATAAATCATTCGTTAATTAACGATATCACTAACCAACCCTTGCTATCGAGCCTTAACCATTTCTCCGTCAATCATGCAGTCAGTCAAGTTGGGGTATAATTACCTCTCAGACCTTAACTGAACGACATTCTTAACTTTGAAATAGTCAGAGCCCACAACTTTAAACCAAACATTGCTTACGCGACTCTCGGATTTGATCCACGAACACTCCTTCTTTATAAAAATATTGATTATAACGGTAGCGTTATAATCGCTGTCTTCAAATGTTGGTTTATAAAACATTGCTTTCAACAACAGCGTTAAAACCGTTGTCTAGCATTATAGAACACTTATCATAACCATAGCCTTAAGAGTGCTATTAAAACAGTTATTATAACGGCAGCGTTAAAATTGCTATTTAGATTTACCAAGATATTTATTATAACAGCAGCGTCTAAAATTGCTGTATAGATTTACAACATCTATTATAACAACAGCGCTAAAATCGCTGTTTAGTTTTATAAAAGCATTTCTTATAAAGACAGCGTTATAATCGCTGTTTAAAATTATAAAAGCATTTCTTATAACAACAGCGTTATGATTGCTGTTTTGAATAAAATACCGTGTGCGACGCACACGCTTCCGTTGTTCATTTATAAACTCTGTTTATTTTAAACAATTCAAGTTCTCCTTTAAACATATTTATAAACTATACATTCTTATAACCACTTAATTCGATTTCTATAAATCCCCTTTTTATATACATTTTATTTGCAAAATATTTCCTTGTTTTAAACTATTATTCTTTTATTTTAAGCATTTGAAAATCTTTCTTTAAACTTTCCTCTGTAATTTGCTAAATTCAGATCCATTTCCAAATATTGGTTTCAAAACCGATACTCACTTTCAAATATACATTCATATTTGAACTCACCTTTTAATTTATCCAATGGTTGATGATCCACTTAATTTATATCTTTATTTATAACATTTTTCTTGGTTTACCCAATGGAATAGGTTTCCATTTGCAACTAAATGAAAAAGAAATTATTTCTAATTTGGAAATAAACTCTGCTTTTAAATTCTAATTTCTTTTTCACATTCGATGATATTTTACGGTATCTAAAATACCAGGTTCCTAAGGCCAGGGTAAACCAAACACACAAATTCAACCATGGATAATGTAGCATAACATATATCACCATCAAATAAAACAGTAAATAAAATGTCGAGGGATCCAGTTGGATCCCTCCAACCTGTTTCCCTGCATCCACAGATGTTAGTAACATTAAAAATATCGCATTAATGAAAAAATCAATCAACGATGTGATTATATCAACCAATTTATCAACTATTCAACCAAGCAACCATTTCACATTATAAAATAATTTAAAACTCTTTTATATATAAAAATATAAACGAGAGGGAGTTAGTGAGTTTACTCACTTTGGTTCGCCGTTGACGGAACTGTTTTTGTTTCGTTTAAATCAACGAGCGTCTGCTTCAATCACAAAATTCCAGTAATCCCGTACTCAGTACAATAGTTCTACCATGTAGATTTCTTCGTCATGATTCCAACCTAACCGGTTCCATCCGACTCTATTAACATACGAGTAAGATACGATCATTATAATATTCGATTAAAATTATTTATATTGGTTACCAATCTTAATTACCTTGGATTGATCGTTATAAGCCTTGATTTACTGCTAATAACGTTGTTATCAACGCTTTATCATGAGTAAAACCCGTTCCTTTCCTCTCGTTCTCTTTCAGCGGATCTATCCTTCTGGCTCACTTTTAAATACCGTATACCAAAAAGTCCACAATATGATGTGTTAACTAAGCACCATCTTCAACTTATCACTTGTTTTAGAAACCCATCCTTCACGCCCAGACCAATATGTGCCTAACCCCCTGACTCTTTGTTTAAAATGAACAGCACTACAAGTGCCTAATTCGAACACCAGAAAAATCCGTCCCTTTCTTTATATATGAACCTGCTCCTTTTCCATACATTCAACACGTTTTCAAAGCAAAATACTCCACCTTGCTGCACTAAAAGGACTAGCTCGCATATTACTTCCATCTTGCATCTTCCAGGTTGACGCAAGAAAATGTCCAACTGTATTACTCTTCTTTTTTTTTTTATTCCTTTTTTCTTCTTTCTTTCTCTTGACAGTTTCATACAGGAAAATAAACATGCCAACTCCTTCCCATTCACAGACAAACCACACCCCAACTGTTAATCCATGTATTCTCCTTTGTTTTATCCTTTTACTTAAGCCCAGACAACCCATAATAACGTATAAGCCCCTTCTTCCTTGATTAAGATCAACAAAACCCGCAACAGTATTGATCCCATTTCCAACCATTTATTTTGAAACCAAAATCACCCTTAAACCCCTCATTAACTTAATAAGATTTTAATCTTTCTCCTTACTGTCAGTTCGAAGTTTCTCACCTTCCATCTACCATTCGTGTACTACTTTCTTGTTAAAATACCATACCTGCTTCCCATAATTTATCCACCCACAGACCATAATTCACACGCCTATATTATATAATGTGTTTTAAACGCTAATCACCAATTAAGTTTCAAATCAATGTTTACCCCATCAGCTACTACCGAAGCATCTCCCCTCCTTCGAACCACCGCCGGCGCATCCAACGACCACCGGACGGCCTCGACTGACCACCTAAGGACGCCTCCCATCGGTCTGGCCTCAACACATCTACCACTCTACACCAAAAACAATTGGATCAAAGCCAGTAGCTTCCATTCCCACTCACGACAGCCCTCTCCTCCTTCTATCCTTCAACGCTTCCTTCTTCTACTTTTTCTTTTAATGGACCTGCTGCTGCACTCATCAGTTTCCCCAAATCTCTATCCGGTCTCCCATACACTCTGAAATTCCGTGCCCTAGTTGACGCTAGGAAACCCAGCTCACCAAAACATGATTGCGCTTATAGAAAGATACACCCGGATGAACAAGGTACGCAAGTTTCCAGATATATGAGTTTCGAATTTTCCGTTTAGGGAATTAATCGATTTTGAATTTATTTTTTTAACTCGCGATTCTTTTTTTTTTTTTTTTTTTACTGGAGAAAACATTTCGATTTGCTCATGTTTCTAATCTGTGTGAGAACAAGAATGCCGGTACCAATATTTAAAAGTAAAGTAGTTTGCCTGTCACGGTACCCAGTGCCTTGGCACGCAGGGTTCTGAAAAGACTTGGGAAGCACGGTTCTCATGCCGTGGGTAACACGGTTTTTTTCATTTTCGTGGTAAGCACGGGATCTGATGTTTGGGAGGCACGCCATTCGAATGGAGTAAAGGTTTATGTATATTTTTTTTCTCTTTTGGAAAAATACCATCCTTGGTGACAAATGGGTGTGAAAAGGTATTTAACATGGACCAAGAGGCTGATATCATGCATGGACGGAGAGGTAACATGCATATTAAAATATGTCTTAAGTTATAAAGTGTAGTGTACCTGGTCATCTAAATTTCTATTCGCGTACGAGCCACTACGGACAGAAATAAAAGTACGAATGTGTCAAGCGATGCGCCACGATTCCAAAAATATAATAATATTGGTAGTTTAACTTATATTTTGAAATCCCAAAAATATTGATATAGGGTGCAAAATACTCCAAATAAAAAGTTGCGTATTTAATTAATTAAAAATTACAGAAAAATTCTAAAAATTAAATTATAACTACGCCTCAAAAGAACCTTGTCCAAATTCGTAACCAATCTCTAGTTATATTAACTAACCCGTTAAGGTCCATAAACGATTCTACAACGACTATTTGAAAATTTGATTTGAACGTAACTTACAAATTATAACACGAAATCTGGATTTTTCTCTTTCATATGAAAATCATTATCAATACGGTTCCAACGTTTCTTGTTTCACAGAAATCCGACTTATAACGAATTCTGTATTCTCAGTTGAAGTTCAAAACTTCATATTACGAACTGCCTCGCCATTTTCGAGCTCGTTTTATATTATATAAATAAACTAACGTTCAAACTTCGTTTTATAAACAAATTCGTTATAAATTCTTATATATAATTCAAAATAAAATATTTAGACCAATTTAAATATTCAGAGTTCAACGGCTGAAAATCCGGGTCGTTACATTCCTTCCCCCTTAAAATAATTTCGTCCTCGAAATTGCTAAGGTAAGAAAAGATGCTACATACCCTATTAACTAAGTCCAGAAATCCTTTCTGTTGACTTCTTAACTTTAGTTTAACTAGGCCAATTTATTTCAGTTTAAATATTAATTTATTCTTACTAACGAACATTTTCAAAAATTCTGAAATTTTCTAACACTTTAAATTCTGAAAAATTTCGGCAGCATCTCCTCTGCACGGCTCAATCGGTACAACCACAACTCGCCTTTCTAGGCCTCCTCCAATTCAAAAGAAAAAAAAAGCCAAGTGGCTTGCCTCATAGGCTCATAAAATCATCAACCCAAACAATATTGTAAACATGTACCTTTTTGTCGGGCATAATTCTATCTCTTCCCCTTTCTTCCATTCTGCTCATCATACATATATCCATTTCCAGTTGGTTTCAAATCAATCCAACCTTTAATCTTTAACATCTGATTGGATCACTTCTATTCACTAATCCAAACTGAGTTCTATTAACCCTCTTACTCTGCTTGGGCTCAAAAATAACTTAACTCCAATTAACGACATACAATATAAGTATTCACTTGTTTAGTATAAGTCGAATCTATTTTAATATTTCGAATTTCAACATCTCTATACTTAATTTCATTCGGGATTACTTCTAATTCAATCCAGTTTTATTTAACTTAAGTTAAATCCCAATTCATTTGATACATTTTGACCATTTCAATCTATTCAACTTATACAAGTTAAATTTTAAATCTTTAGAATTCAAATTCCCGGGTTTTATTTCAAATTAGTTCGAAATCATATATATTTGTACACATATATTTATAATCGACTCAATTCAAAACATTTGAATTTCTAAAACAACTTGTCCTTTGCAAACAAATTTTTCATTCCCAAATTACTATGGTAGCAATTCGTCACTCAGAAACTCGAAAATGAATACCGATAATGCTGCAGTCCATTATCAGAATTATTTTCTCGCCATTGAAGTGATTTCAGTGCTTAATCCCTTTAAAAATCCATTTAAAAACATTTTATCCAAAACACTTTAAAGTAATGTTATATTACTTTATAATACCTCATAAAAGATTTTTTCTAAACACCCGGAATTTAAATTCCACAAATTTTGGTTTGAATCCAATTCCAATATAGCTTATTTGTATATCTCATTCATATACAAATTCAATTTGGTTATATATATATATATAACCACTTCAATATTTTATAATTCCATTTGATTGTAATAACAATCAACACATTCGATAATTTCAGAAAATTATCTCTTTTGTATCAAAATATCCTTTGGGCAAAATTATTTCACTTACCCATCATTAAAACAATACTATGTCAAATTGTTCTGTTCGAGAGTTTAGAAACACCTATCGATACAGTTGTACATCCTGTATCGACCAGAATTCATAAATCACTCAACAAACCAGCCAACACAATATAAAACAATTTTTATATCAAATCTACAAATACGCGCTCATACATATACACTCAAACTCAATCTAGGGTATTACTAACCCCATCTCTATTGAGTTACGCCACAGAGCCAAGGTAATCACTTAACCTTCAGCTCTTATACCAACTAAAACGACCCGCAAATCCGTACCCTTTGAGTCGACTGATAACACTACACGTCCAACCCAAATGACACAGAAATACGAACCATTATTAGAAAGAAGTTAGAGGGTGAGGAATAGAAAGAAAGAAATATTAGAATAGAAGAAAACGAAGATCAAAAACTCACAGCGGAACGAATAAAATATATTAGATAATATAACTTTGAAGCACAAATCAGTATTTGTATATACATACCATTATCAGAGCACAACGATTATCCCTGGAACAGTTATAAACACCTGTTTCCAGATACAACATAGTACACAGCGGAAAATATGATAGTCTATAGCTAACTGGTGAAGCCTCCTGCTTCAAGCTCCTCCAAGTGAATCTGAAAAATCCCGACTACTTGACTGCCCGTACAAATTTGGGCACCCAAGAGTTTAGGGAAAACAAACAAAATAAACTCTGGGTCGGTCATGGGACTGGTGTGAGTAAACCCCAACCATTTGTTTAACTTTCAAAATCCTTTTGAAAGAAATGATAATCGTAAGACCGATCCACACATAAACACGGATGGTTTTTACCTTACGATAACCAAAAATATTTTTGATATCAAATCCAGTGATATTATAATAGTGTCTACAACAAATAAATAGAATCTAGCGGAACGCTTGCATCTCACGCTCCATATATAATATTGAATCAAAAACCGCATGGCGCTTATTGGAGATTGGATTTCCAACATGACAAGGTATGGGACCACCTTCCGAACGTGTATCTCTAGAGACGAATACACTGGGTTCAACAAGAACATCTTGCAACCCGGCCCTCACATGACCGACCACTCATTTCGCTTGAGTGTATCGAATGTATACCACCGACGGTTGGGATTAGCAACCGCCTCCCGTAAAGGGACAGCATCGATAGATTCAAGAAGCAAAAGGAATTTCTCTAGATAGGTGGCTATACATCCTAATGGGTGCGACCCACATAGCCATGCTGCCTGCCCGATTTTTGTCCAATTCCGGGTTGATGAGGCTTGAGGTTTGAATTATCTTCCAGAACATCTGGCCATCATTCACTTTGAATGCCACATCGTCAGATCCATCGGAAATCACTAATTGATTTCCACAAAAATACTCAGATTGTTAGGCTAAAGAAGCTTCCCTTCTATGCCCCAACTTCGTACGTTTGAAGGAATCAACGTACGTAACCCCCTTTGGAAATACTCTGTCAGACACTCGCCCATACAAGTTGTCCTGGGTCTGGACAAACCGAAGGCACTATCCCGTAAACAGAATAGCCCTTGCATAACTCCGTCTTCAATTTTCTTCAGCATAAGTTGCTTCATAACGCTTACGCCAATACGGAGTGGTTTTCAGGTATCAAATCTGATCCCGGTCTCTCCATATTGACAACGGAGGTATATAAAAAAATAAAACTTTGATAGTCGGTGATTTAACTATCAAAGAAACATCCATACAATCAAGGGTCCTATTTCCAAATGGAAATTCTATCAATCAAGTATCAAACAACACTGGGCCCTTTTTATATTAGTTCTTTATTACATTATCATTTCCAATTCCCATTTTCCACCTTTCGTGTTCTTTCAAAGCTCTATTTTCTCTCTTGATTTTTTTGGGAAACATTTCCAATATATATAATTCCTTTATTGAGAAAATATATTTTTCTCTAGTTAGAAGACATTTCTAAATCCTTTGAATTAAGCTGATGTTATAAACATCGTTATTACACTATAAATCATTCGTTAATTAACGATATCACTAACCAACCCTTGCTATCGAGCCTTAACCATTTCTCCGTCAATCATGCAGTCAGTCAAGTTGGGGTATAATTACCTCTCAGACCTTAACTGAACGACATTCTTAACTTTGAAATAGTCAGAGCCCACAACTTTAAACCAAACATTGCTTACGCGACTCTCGGATTTGATCCACGAACACTCCTTCTTTATAAAAATATTGATTATAACGGTAGCGTTATAATCGCTGTCTTCAAATGTTGGTTTATAAAACATTGCTTTCAACAACAGCGTTAAAACCGTTGTCTAGCATTATAGAACACTTATCATAACCATAGCCTTAAGAGTGCTATTAAAACAGTTATTATAACGGCAGCGTTAAAATTGCTATTTAGATTTACCAAGATATTTATTATAACAGCAGCGTCTAAAATTGCTGTATAGATTTACAACATCTATTACAACAACAGCGCTAAAATCGCTGTTTAGTTTTATAAAAGCATTTCTTACAAAGACAGCGTTATAATCGCTGTTTAAAATTATAAAAGCATTTCTTATAACAACAGCGTTATGATTGCTGTTTTGAATAAAATACCGTGTGCGACGCACACGCTTCCGTTGTTCATTTATAAACTCTGTTTATTTTAAACAATTCAAGTTCTCCTTTAAACATATTTATAAACTATACATTCTTATAACCACTTAATTCGATTTCTATAAATCCCCTTTTTATATACATTTTATTTGCAAAATATTTCCTTGTTTTAAACTATTATTCTTTTATTTTAAGCATTTGAAAATCTTTCTTTAAACTTTCCTCTGTAATTTGCTAAATTTAGATCCATTTCCAAATATTGGTTTCAAAACCGATACTCACTTTCAAATATACATTCATATTTGAACTCACCTTTTAATTTATCCAATGGTTGATGATCCACTTAATTTATATCTTTATTTATAACATTTTTCTTGGTTTACCCAATGGAATAGGTTTCCATTTGCAACTAAATGAAAAAGAAATTATTTCTAATTTGGAAATAAACTCTGCTTTTAAATTCTAATTTCTTTTTCACATTCGATGATATTTTACGGTATCTAAAATACCAGGTTCCTAAGGCCAGGGTAAACCAAACACACAATTTCAACCATGGATAATGTAGCATAACATATATCACCATCAAATAAAACAGTAAATAAAATGTCGAGGGATCCAGTTGGATCCCTCCAACCTGTTTCCCTGCATCCACAGATGTTAGTAACATTAAAAATATCGCATTAATGAAAAAATCAATCAACGATGTGATTATATCAACCAATTTATCAACTATTCAACCAAGCAACCATTTCACATTATAAAATAATTTAAAACTCGTTTATATATAAAAATATAAACGAGAGGGAGTTAGTGAGTTGACTCACTTTGGTTCGCCGTTGACGGAACTGTTTTTGTTTCGTTTAAATCAACGAGCGTCTGCTTCAATCACAAAATTCCAGTAATCCCGTACTCAGTACAATAGTTCTACCATGTAGATTTCTTCGTCATGATTCCAACCTAACTGGTTCCATCCGATTCTATTAACATACGAGTAAGATACGATCATTATAATATTCGATTAAAATTATTTATATTGGTTACCAATCTTAATTACCTTGGAATGATCGTTATAAGCCTTGATTTACTGCTAATAACGTTGTTATCAACGCTTTATCATGAGTAAAACCCGTTCCTTTCCTCTCGTTCTCTTTCAACGGATCTATCCTTCTGGCTCACTTTTAAATACCGTATACCAAAAAGTCCACAATATGATGTGTTAATTAAGCACCATCTTCAACTTATCACTTGTTTTAGAAACCCATCCTTCACGCCCAGACCAATATGTGCCTAACCCCCTGACTCTTTGTTTAAAATGAACAGCACTACAAGTGCCTAATTCGAACACCAGAAAAATCCGTCCCTTTCTTTATATATGAACCTGCTCCTTTTCCATACATTCAACACGTTTTCAAAGCAAAATACTCCACCTTGCTGCACTAAAAGGACTAGCTCGCATATTACTTCCATCTTGCATCTTCCAGGTTGACGCAAGAAAATGTCCAACTGTATTACTCTTCTTTTTTTTTTTTTCCTTTTTTCTTCTTTCTTTCTCTTGACAGTTTCATACAGGAAAATAAACATGCCAACTCCTTCCCATTCACAGACAAACCACACCCCAACTGTTAATCCATGTATTCTCCTTTGTTTTATCCTTTTACTTAAGCCCAGACAACCCATAATAACGTATAAGCCCCTTCTTCCTTGATTAAGATCAACAAAACCCGCAACAGTATTGATCCCATTTCCAACCATTTATTTTGAAACCAAAATCACCCTTAAACCCCTCATTAACTTAATAAGATTTTAATCTTTCTCCTTACTGTCAGTTCGAAGTTTCTCACCTTCCATCTACCATTCGTGTACTACTTTCTTGTTAAAATACCATACCTGCTTCCCATAATTTATCCACCCACAGACCATAATTCACACGCCTATATTATATAATGTGTTTTAAACGCTAATCACCAATTAAGTTTCAAATCAATGTTTACCCCATCAGCTACTACCGAAGCATCTCCCCTCCTTCGAACCACCGCCGGCGCAACCAACGGCCACCGGACGGCCTCGACTGACCACCTAAGGACGCCTCCCATCGGTCTGGCCTCAACACATCTACCGCTCTACACCAAAAACAATTGGATCAAAGCCAGTAGCTTCCATTCCCACTCACGACAGCCCTCTCCTCCTTCTATCCTTCAACGCTTCCTTCTTCTACTTTTTCTTTTAATGGACCTGCTGCTGCACTCATCAGTTTCCCCAAATCTCTCTCCGGTCTCCCATACACTCTGAAATTCCGTGCCCTAGTTGACGCTAGGAAACCCAGCTCACCAAAACATGATTGCGCTTATAGAAAGATACACCCGGATGAACAAGGTACGCAAGTTTCCAGATATATGAGTTTCGAATTTTCTGTTTAGGGAATTAATCGATTTTGAATTTATTTTTTTAACTCGCGATTCTTTTTTTTTTTTTTTTACTGGAGAAAACATTTCGATTTGCTCATGTTTCTAATCTGTGTGAGAACAAGAATGCCGGTACCAATATTTAAAAGTAAAGTAGTTTGCCTGTCACGGTACCCAGTGCCTTGGCACGCAGGGTTCTGAAAAGACTTGGGAAGCACGGTTCTCATGCCGTGGGTAACACGGTTTTTTTCATTTTCGTGGTAAGCACGGGATCTGATGTTTGGGAGGCACGCCATTCGAATGGAGTAAAGGTTTATGTATTTTTTTTCTCTTTTGGAAAAATACCATCCTTGGTGACAAATGGGTGTGAAAAGGTATTTAACATGGACCAAGAGGCTGATATCATGCATGGACGGAGAGGTAACATGCATATTAAAATATGTCTTAAGTTATAAAGTGTAGTGTACCTGGTCATCTAAATTTCTATTCGCGTACGAGCCACTACGGACAGAAATAAAAGTACGAATGTGTCAAGCGATGCGCCACGATTCCAAAAATATAATAATATTGGTAGTTTAACTTATATTTTGAAATCCCAAAAATATTGATATAGGGTGCAAAATACTCCAAATAAAAAGTTGCGTATTTAATTAATTAAAAATTACAGAAAAATTCTAAAAATTAAATTATAACTACGCCTCAAAAGAACCTTGTCCAAATTCGTAACCAATCTCTAGTTATATTAACTAACCCGTTAAGGTCCATAAACGATTCTACAGCGACTATTTGAACATTTGATTTGAACGTAACTTACAAATTATAACACGAAATCTGGATTTTTCTCTTTCATATGAAAATCATTATCAATACGGTTCCAACGTTTCTTGTTTCACAGAAATCCGACTTATAACGAATTCTGTATTCTCAGTTGAAGTTCAAAACTTCATATTACGAACTGCCTCGCCATTTTCGAGCTCGTTTTATATTATATAAATAAACTAACGTTCAAACTTCGTTTTATAAACAAATTCGTTATAAATTCTTATATATAATTCAAAATAAAATATTTAGACCAATTTAAATATTCAGAGTTCAACGGCTGAAAATCCGGGTCGTTACAGGGCTAAGAATGATCGAATGTCTGGCGCCGGGGTTGTTCTAACTACTCCTGAAGGACGATCCATTTACTACGCCCTATGGTTGGAATTCTCTGCCACCAATAATGATTCCAAATATGAGGCCCTAATTGCTGGGCTGAAACTCTCTAAGGAACTAGGGGTAAGGACATTTGAAATATTCTGTGACTCCAAGATAGTTGTCTGCCAAGTTTGAAAGGAATTCGAAACCAAGGGACCTCGACTTATTACTTATCTTGAAAAAGTAGAGGAGTTACTAAGTAACTTGGAGCACTATAGCATAACTCACATCCCGAGAACAGAAAACTAGAAGGCAGATCGACTGGGTAAACTAGCAAATTCCGACATCCCAGAAGAAACCGAGATGGTTCCAATAGAGATATTGGAATCGCCAAGCTTTGACCAAATGGAAGTCGAAATAGCCCTGGAAGCTGAGCCAGAAAGGGAGTCATGGATGACACCAATTAAAGACTTCCTTAAGAGTGGAATTCTCCCATTAAAGAAGAGCGAGTGACTAGTGGTAAAACATAAAGCTGCAAGATACATTTCACAGAACGACGTCCTTTATCGTCAAGGATTTTCTATGCCTCTACTCCGGTGTATAGCACATGACGACATCAAGCGTGTACTGAAAGAAGTACATGAGGGTGAGTGTGGAGATCACACCGGAGGCCAAACTTCGGCAAAAAAAGTATTACAATATGGATATTTTGGCCTACCATAAATAAAGATGCAGCTGATCATTCACGACGCTGCGACAAATGCCAGAAATTCGCTAAAGTTCCAAGGGCACCTCCAAGACAACTCAAATCAATGGTCAACCCATAGCCATTCGCCATGTGGGGATTAAACATCATTGGACCCTGCCAATTGCCAAAGGAGGAGCTAAATACGCAATCGTGGTCATGGATTATTTTACAAAATGGGTAAAGGCCTATGACGATGCCCACAGCCCCTGCTCTATACAAGAGGAATAATGCGCTGAAAGGTGCGCCGGGCTGCTATGGGCGATCATCAGAGAAGGTAAACACGTCAAAACCTGTCGTAGAACTCACAACACAAGGATAAAATATAATAGAACATATACAACAGGTAATAGTAGTGAAGCATCATATAGCAAACTTTCTATACTTTCACAACATCCTGAAAGATTATTCTATCATCATAGGAAAAATCAAGTATGTACACAAGGCCTCACTACTGCACTCATAGAGCAACTCAAACAGCGGAAACAGAAAATACTATATAGTAATAAACTGGTACGTGAGCCTCCTGCTCATCGTCGATCAGGATCATCGTCCTCACTAAAGCATCATCTGTTGCCTGCTTCTTAGTCTACCCATCCACAACCGGATGAAAAGACCAAGGTAATAAGAGGAAACATAAAACCTTGAGTCAGACAGCAGTCTTAGTGAGCGATAAAACAGCTAACAAACTTCAACAATAAAGTATATGAGTATGGATAGATAAACATACTAATCTACCCACGACACCAGAGAAGAACTCAATCATATCTTCCCCACATCGGACAACGATAGCCTTTACGGTAAACAATTCAACCATTCATCCATGAAAACCAGAACAACCATTCAATCATGGTAAAGCACTCATGACATACAAATTATATGTATCTCATGTAAACCATCCTAATCGAATCCAACATCCCTCAAACACAAGCCCCAGAGGCCTATACCAATATCAGACAAGCACTCAAGGAACATCTTCTTCGACGTTGGACAATCTACATGAGAGGGTACAAACATAACAACCAATCATCCATGACTGGCTCTGGCTATCACCGCCAATCCTGCTTTGAAATCATCGTTAATCGTATGACGGCCAACCTTGCCATATGTCAAGGGCTAATGGTAACCCCAATTCTAGCATAAAATCCATTTGTACAACCTTGACAATGTCCAACCTTGACAACTAGGCCTTTCAACGATACCCAGGGTACTCGACCTTCAATCAGTCGTTTAGGTGCCCCCATCGTACCCCTTCTTTGAGCCTGCTAGAGCTTACGACAACGATAATCTCTCGGCCTTCGTATCTCTAGTCATCAAACCCGACAACTTTTCATAGCTCAAGCAACCTTCTCAAGCAACCATTATCCACCAACTCATGACCTTTAAGTTGAATCCATATTTGTTGCATCTCCCTGACCAATTAACACTTCAACACTTCAAATATTCCCACTTGAATTTTCTTCGAATCCCCTTCGACCGATCCTCCCAGACTAATCAGTCATTCCTGAACAACCGGTCATCCCTGACCACCGGTCCTCCCTGAACAACCAGTCCTCCCTGACCACCGGTCCTCCCTGAACACCGGTCTTCCCGGACTAACCGGTCCTCCCTGAACAACCAGTCCTCCCTGACCGTCGGTCCTCCCTGAACACCGGTCCTCCCGGACTAACCGGTCCTCCCTGAACAACCGGTCCTCCCTGACCACCGCTCCTCCCTGAACACTGGTCCTCCCGGACTAATTTGTCCTCCCTGAACAACCGGTCCTCCCTGACCACTGGTCCTCCCTAACCTCCGGTCCTCCCTGAAGCACTACATACCAGTCGGTATTCCTGAAACACTACCTACCGGTCTTTCTGAAGCACTACCAACCGGTCGGTATTCTTGAAGCACTCCCTACTGGTCGATCTTCCTGAAGCACTACCTACCAGTCTTCCTAAAGCACTACGTTCCGGTCGGTCATCCTGAAGCGCTACCTACCGGTCGGTCTTCCTGAAGCACTACCTACCGGTCAGTCTTCCTGAAGCACTACCTACCGGTCGGTCCTCCTGGAACACTACCTATCGGTCATTCTTCCTGGAACACTACCTGCCGGTCGGTCCTCCTGGAACACTACCTACCGGTCGGTCACCTACTGGTCGGCCCTCTTGGAACACTACCTACCGGTCCTGACTTGTTCTCCAAGACATGATTTCTGACCGATCGTTCCACTGTACAACCCCAATCCAACTCCAATTTCGACCAAAACTTCACCAAACGACGAATTCAACGAAACCAACTCATCCAATACATCCAATACAATCATAAACATGTTATGGAACCACCAACATCATGAAAATGACAATTATCATCAAATTATGCAAATTCACCAAAAATCATGATAAATGAACATATGATCTAAATTGCGAATCTAACTTGCATATACATGTAAAATGGTATAAGAATTACCAGTTTAAACATGCTAACTTAGATCATAGGGTGATTCATATGAAAATGGAATTACCAATGCATAGATCTGTGGAAAAACACTTGCATATGATGAAACACATGCACAAACACTCATATACTTCATTGGATCCATGTGAGAGATGCATATCACTCACCGATTTGCCAAAACAAGCCAAAATGATAGAATTATGAATCCGAACAGCGAGCAGTCCGAACCAAACTGCTCGATCCGATGAATTCACACTTGAAATGATGTAGATCTAGCCTCCAATGTTATAGATCTTCGATTTTCCCCCTTAGATTTGTATTTTTAATAGTGGAAAGGTGTTTGAGGAAGAAGGAGCAAAAGGCCACTTAATGAGGACATGAAAAACTAAACCATTTCCCATATCCCTCACCCCCTATTTGTACCCTCCCATCATCCCACTAATGGGCCTCTCCAATTCAGCCCATTATGGCTTACCAAACCTGGACAACCAACTGAAAAACCTTAAAACAACAATTTCTCTCAAACCGCTGAGGCCAATCTTAAATGTAACCACTCTACGAAAAGAGAATCATCAATTCCTTACATTGGCACATGTCTCACCCTCTAATTCGACCTGGGTCAAAAGCTATGCCCTGTACAAATTGACTGGGGTAAATTGGCCACAAACAAAATCGGTAAAAATTATGGACATGTCCCACATCCCCATAAGCAACATATTAAAAGACGAGAATGATCCAACCCTCAGGGAATAAAATAAAAATATTTTACGATCCTCCTATACGTAAAATACGGGCTGTTACATTCTCCCCCTTAAGAATGCCCCCGAAATTCCAAGCAAACACAAGCAACCACAACAATTCCGCATGCCTATCATCCATGTGAAGCCAATTCTATCATCCAAACTAACAACCATCAAGCCATACATCCATAGCTTTATCCGAGCACGCAGAATTCTATTAAACAACAATAAGATAAAACGATATAATGATACGATTAAAGGGTCCTACCGACGAAGAGTTATGGATGAGTCACCCTCATGCTCTCTTTCGTCTCCCATATACAATCATCGCAATCTTCACTCCATTGTACCTTGACTGGCTTAACCGTCTTCCTCCTAAGCTGTTTCGTGTCATTCCCCACAACATGAAGTGGCTTACGAGGTTTCGCAACTGCAGTTTCTACTTCTCGGTCTTCATACTGTTCCGGAGGTACCACCACATTCGGATCACGCACAAACTTATGTAGAAACGACACATGGAAAACATTATGCACACTCGACATCTTCTCGGTTAACTCCAATCTTTATGCGAGCTTTCCAATTCGCTCGACTATCGGAAATGGTCCAACGAACCTAGGAGCCAACGTCCCTTTGCTTCCGAATCGAACCACATGCTTAAATGGTGAAATATTCACGAAAACCATATCGCCTACGTCGAATTCTAAGTCCTTACAACGCTTATCGGTGTAACTCTTCTGACCATCTTGGGCTGCCTTCATTCGTTGTCGAATGATCTCGATACAATCCGAAGTCTCTCTTATCATCCCTGGCCCAAGTACCAACTTCTCTCCAGTTTCTAACCAACAAGCTAGAGAATTGCATGGCCTCCCATACAACGCCTCCTATGGTGCCATCCCAATGCTAGACTGGTAGCTATTATTATACACAAAATCAACTAGATGTAGATTGTCTTCCCATGATCCACCGAAGTCAAACACACAAGCTCTCAGGAGATCTTCCAAAACTCGGTTGACTCTCTCAGTCCGACCATCAGTTTGGAGGTGATATGCCGTACTCAAGCACAACTCGGTTCCCAAAGCCTCTTGCAAACTTTTCCAAAATCCACTCGTAAACAATTGATCTCGGTCACTCACTATATTCTTTAGCACACCATGGAATCGAACAATCTATTTCACATAAAGCTCAGCCAATTTCGATGTCGTCCTAGTCAGATTGACAGGAATGAATCTCGCACTTTTGGTCAAGCGATCCACAATGACCCAAATTCCTTCATTCCCTGCCCTAGTTCTAGGTAGTCCATCGATACTTGCTCCCACTTCCATGTAGGAACTTCCAATGGCTGAAGTAAACCACTTGGCTTCTTCTGTTCAGCTTTCACCAACTGATAGTTCATGCACTTGGAAATGAACTTTCCAATGTCTCGCTTCATCCCCTCCCAGTAGTAAACTCGCTTCATGTCCTGATACATCTTATTACCACCGGGATGAATCGTCAACTTTGAGTGATGACATTCTCTCAAAACCTCATCTCTCAATCCATCAATATTAGGAACAACCGACCGTCCTTGCTTTCAAAGCCAACCATCTCAATCAACCTCAAACTCTTTATTTTATGGTTCTAGCTTCTGGATGAACTCTACAAGCTTTACATCTTGCTTTTGGCTCTTGCCAATTCTTTCGATAAGAGTAGGTCTTATCGATAAGTTGCCAATATTTCAAGTTCCAACTCACACCTTAGCCTGAAATCAAATCTTGCCAAATACTCAAGGCTCTTCCATTCCGGAAACATCGCTCCCAAACTCGCGTTTCTTCGACTTAACACATCTGCAACTGCGTTACCTTTGCCAGGTGTATAGACTATACCAAAATCATATAATGCCAGAAACTCTAACCATCATTGCTGCTGAAGATTCAAATCCTTTTGGGAGAAAAGATACTTCAACGACTTGTGATCGGTAAACAACTCGAATCGAATTCACAATACGTAATGTCTCTACATCTTTAGGGCAAACACAATTGCCGCCAACTCCAAATCATAAGTCGGGTAATTCCTCTCGTGCGGCTTTAGTTGTCGACTCGTGTAGGTGTAATAACCCGGAAAATCCGAGGCAGTTTAAAATTTTTATTTTGGCAATTTTAGCGAATTTTGAATATTTGAAATGAATTATTTTAAATAATATCAACGATAAATTTATGTTGAATATAGAATAGAACGTGTATATTATATACGTCGTCGTTAGAATATAAATAATTATATATAATTATAAATAGAATTGAAAATGGCGCGGTAGTTCGATAATTCGATTTCAAACTTCAATTGAACATACCGGGTGCAAAACAATCCGGATTTTAGTGAAACCAAAAATGATAGGATCTAATTGGGAATATTTTTCCAACGAATCCGAAAAATCGAAATTTCATAACGGGAATCAAAAGATATGTCCAGTTGAAAATTCTGAATAGTCGCTATGGAATTCAGGCCCTTAAAAATGGGAATTTTGCAAACGACCTCGGATTTCGACGAAACCACTTTTGTTGGATCTGTGATGTTAAATTATTGCTAGATTCCAAATTTCATAATTTTTCGAATCAATATGTGAGCGTGGCAAAGGAAAACGCATTTTACCAGTTTCAGTTGATTTTAATCGACTGGAAAATGGCCATTTTTCCAACGGTCTCAGAATTCGACGAAACTAGTTTTGTTAGGACCGTATCGTCAAAATGAAGCTAGAAAATATTTTTCTGCAATTTATAGAGTTAGTATGTGACCCCAGTAAATTGAAATGCGCGTTCAAATTCAATTTATAGAGTTATATGTTGATTTTGACAGAAACTGATCGAAACGATCGAATCAGCTTACGATACATATCCCATTGTGTTCGGAATGGGGGTAAAACGCTATGGACGACAAGCGGTGGGCCTCGTTTTGAGGTCGAAAATAAAAGTTGCTTTTTGGTAAAAATAAAATAATTAAATAAATTAAAAATTCTCTCTCCCTCTCCTTAACTTCTTTCTGGCCCCCCTTTCTTCATTCGATTCAGAAATAGATCAAATAAAAAAAACCGAGATTTACATCTCATTCTCCAAATCGGAGACACTCCGATCTTCCTCCCCGCGCCAGCACGCGCTCGGACCTCACCCCTCCGGCGATGGCACTCTGTCCCCTCCCCTCCTCGCGTCTCGTCCTCCGCCCTCATCCCCTCCAGTTCGAGCCACAAACCCAATCGAAGAAAGCTGGAGCCACCGTATACCCCTCCACCTTCGCACCTGCGTCGACCATCGGAGCTCCGCCCTGTCCCGGCCGCCTCTAGCCCTCCGACGTCCACCTGTGCAGTGGAACCCCCTCCTCTAAAAAAAAAAACTAACTAAGGAAAAAGGTGAGTCCTTTTCTTTTATTCATTTTATTCGTATTTATTAATATGTAATTAGTTAGTGATTTTTTTTTTTGATATATGGTTGTTTAGGGAATTGAAAAGGCGAAATCTTTATTTTTGAAAAGGCGAAATCTTTATAATTGAAAAGGCGAAATAATTATTTTTGAAAAGGCGAAATCTTTATTATTGAAAAGGCGAAATCTTTATTTTTGAAAAGGCGAAATATTTATTTTTGAAAAGGCGAAATCTTTATATACTGAATAGCGAAGTAAAAATTCGATTTTTATATATTGAATAGCGAAGTAAAAATTCGATTTTTATATACTGAATAGCGAAGTAAAAATTCGATTTTTATATAATGAATAGCGAAGTAAAAATTCGATTTTAATATACTGAATAGCGAAGTAAAAATTCAATTTTTATATACTGAATAGCGAAGTAAAAATTCGATTTTTATATACTGAATAGCGATGTAAAAATTCGATTTTTAAATATATGAAGTGATATGAAAATATGATTTATAAATTGAAAGTGAACAAATAAAAATGTGATTTTTATTTTAAAGACATCCGTATATAAAAATGTGATTTTTATATATGTAGTGGCTACGGGCAACGAAAGCGACAAACGGCGAGAATGGCGAAGATTTCTATAAATGAAGAGTCGTGTGATTGGATTAGCTATTGGTGAAAATTTCTCACTCTTCAATTTCTTTTCTAGTTATATATCTATACTAGGATGCAAACGGTGTTTAGTAGCACCCGACACCCGTCATCCACAGACCATGGATGGCTTGTTTGTTTAACTGATTGGTTGTGTAGTTGGTTAGACTATTTGGTTTGAATTGAATTGTTTGGTGAAATAAAATTGATTTGATTGATGTGTGAATGGCGTGGGCCTTCACTAGACCGGGGATAAGGCTAGGCCTTGTCCCGTTTCTAGTATCGTGCCGTTATGCCGCCGAAATTTTCTAAAATAAGTTAGAAAAATAAAAATATCATTTTTATTGTGTAAATGAACTGAATAGAAATTCATGTGTTGAAATAAAATATTTTATCGTTAAAAATATAATGTTTAACGTGGAAGTGAATAAAATAAAATATTCATTTACAAACCGGACGGTTTGTTTATGTACACCTATTTGAAGGACATTGATTGGGACGATAAATTTTACACATCGCCCAACTGCACAAATAAAAATCTGTGTTTGATTGTTTGAAACCCCACATGGGTGTTGGGATGAAATTTGAAGTTCAGTCATCCTGATTGATTAAATATGTCGATCGATTGATTGACAGGATGTTATAAGCGTTAGATATCTATATTTGATGCTTATACAGTGTAGTGCACTTTGGTTGATGGTTGATTATTTTTCAATGCTATTATATACGTGTGATGTATGAAAATCCATATAATTAACATTATATGGTGATTGATTGGGCCTCATTCCAATTTGAAAAATAAAGAATATTATAAAATAAAGGTTCAGGTGTTGACAGTACTCATCCGTTGAGATTAGTCATGTGTTGAACGAAATATTTGAAAACGAAATATTTGAAATAGAAATATTTGAAGACGAAATATTTGAAATAGAAATATTTGAAGTAGAAATATTTGAAAATGAAATATTTGAAATAGAAATGTTTGAAAAGGAAATATTTGAAATAGAATATTTGAAAATAGAAATATATGAAGCCGTGTTGATTAGATTGACGCCATTTGGACGTGAACGATATTTATATCGATTTTATTCATTTTAAAATGAATATTGAAAAGTGATTTCGAAATCGAATATTTTGAAATGAAATTTGAATTGAATCGAACAGAAAACCAATTTGAATTGAATCTAATAGAAAACCATTTTGAATTGAATTGAATAGAAAACCAATTCTAATTGAATTGAAAACGAATTTGATTTGAGTTGAAAACGAATTCGAATTGAATCTAATAGAAAACGATTTCGAATTGAATCGAATAGGAAACGAATTGAATTGAATATAAAACGAATTCGAATTGAATTGAAAACGAATTTGATTTGAATTGAAAACGAATTCGAATTGAATCGAATAGAAAACGATTTCGAATTGAATCGAATAGGAAACGAATTTAATTGAATATAAAACGAATTCGAATTGAATTGAAAACGATTTTGATTTGAATTGAAAACGAATTCGAATTGAATCGAATAGAAAACCAATTCAAATTGAATTGAAAATGAATTTGATTTGAATTGAAAACGAATTCGAATTGAATCGAATAGAAAACGATTTTGAATTGAATCGAATAGGAAACGAATTGAATTGAATATAAAACGAATTCGAATTGAATTGAAAACGAATTTGATTTGAATTGAAAACGAATTCGAATTGAATCGAATAGAAAACGATTTCGAATTGAATCGAATAGGAAACGAATTTAATTGTATATAAAACGAATTCGAATTGAATTGATAACGAATTTGATTTGAATTGAAAACGAATTCGAATTGAATCGAATAGAAAACGATTTCGAATTGAATCGAATAGGAAACGAATTGAATTGAATATAAAATGAATTCGAATTGAACTGAAAACGAATTGAAATGAATTCAAATTGAATTGAAATTTGAATTGAATAGAAATGAATTTTAAAACGAATTTATAAGGAAGAATTCAATTTTGATTTGAATTGAAATGGAAGTTGAAATTGTTTTTGAAACGAATTTAAAACTATTTATATAATTCGTTTTAAATAGGAATCGACGAAATATATATTATATATATATAATATAATAGCCTGAATAGAACGCGCCGCGCCGCTGCAGTTCATGAATTTCGACCATTTATTTCAAATGGACATTACGGGAGATCCGACCGTCGGATTCTCCTAAAACCGGAACCGTTGGGTTCGTATCAAAAAGAGCTTTCTAACAAATATTAGAAATTTGAAATCTAACAGTTGGATTTGGACAAATCAAATTTGAAAAAGGTCGCTATAAGTGTAGTTCGATAGCCGTTGTTGAAAATCGACTGTACGGGCCTTGATAAAATTATTAAAAATAGTAATAATTTGTGTAAAATCATAAGAAATGATTTGGGGAAAATTGGGATGAAAAACTCCATATTTGAAAAGATAAAAATACATTTTTATCGAAATGAACTAGTTTTGAACTGAAATTAAAACCCATTTATTTTTAAATAAATAAATTGGATTTGAAATGGGTTTAAATAGAATTGATTCATGGGTTTATCGTGAACTGTGTTTTAAATAACACTAGTTCTTTAACCCGATAATAAATAGAATGTGATTTGGGTTTGTCGTGAACTGTGTTTTAAATGACACTAGTTCTTTAACCCAGTAAAAGGAGTTTTAATGAATCTGCAATTAGATTGTAATGTGAATTGATAATTTAAATTATCAAATTGGGCAAATGAGCGAGAATGGAGTATCACCAGTTTTGCTCCAAAGCGATAGTTAAATCTTTAATTAGATTTGAACGTGAAATGGTAATTAATTTTACCGATAACACCGTGGTATTAGATATGGAGTATTACCAGTTTTGCTTCATGGGATGAATAGGTTGGGATTGGGAAATAAAACAAATAATTACTTCGGTATGGTTCGCTAATCTCGACTAGTTTAGAAAACCATAATTTGGTTTGAAACGACATCCAATGGAAGATAAAAGGATAAATTTTAAAGAATTTATCTTGGATAAAATTAATGGGAACCTTTCCCTGAGAATATGAATTGGAATGAGGCGTATGTTGTGTTTGTGTAACATTCGTTTTAATATACGCGGGTTGTTCGGAAAGGCCGGGTTTATACCCATTCTGAATAACCGATTCGACGATATGTCGAAGATGAAGACGGTGGTTGAAGACCGGAAGTCTTCACATCGTTTGGATAATTATTGATGATCCTGATTGGGCTGTACACCCAAGAGGATGGAAATAGTCGGTGGTCGTCCAGACGTACTTGGAGATCGATGGATATGCGAGGAAAGTGCCTCCGGTTTCGTTCAGACCCAGAACGAACTTGTAAATGGATTGTGTGTCTGACATTGGATTTTATTCTGTGTTGATTGATTTCTGTTAAATATATATCTGTTTGGCGGCGGAGAATTTATTCTCTTGCTTAATGCCCTTCTCTGAGACGTACGAGCTTAGAGGTTATATATCGATAGATATCAATCGCATGGCATGAATTGCCTGTGTGGCACGCTGAGTTGCATGAATCAAGGCTTCTGTTGAAAAGCAAAGTCTTGTGGTTGATGATCAAAGCACGGCCTACGTGGCAGCTTTGTGTATAACGTGAATTCGCGAGCCTCACACCTCGGTATGAGTCAAAAACGGGATACGGACTGTAGGGAGAGCACGACGTTTCTTTCTAGCTTTGGTGGTGTCAGTGACTTACCAGCCCTGGCATTTATATACTTTTCACCTATGTGGTTGTTGGAATGCGAGGCGCCTCGATTTTAGGTCTGTAAGGACCGGGAAACGTGTGTTCAGGCATAATTAATCCTCTAACGTAAGTGAGGACCGGCCCTGAAGCATCCAGGATTGCCCAGAGTGTGTAGTCCTGAGACATTTGCTAGAGTGTCTCGAAAGCGGAGAGGAGCTTGCCCCTTGCCTCGACTCATGACGGAAATCCAATTTCCAATACGTGTATTGCGGTTTTAATTGTAGAACTAGTATGGCGACATGATATATGGTACCCATGCCGTCTATGATTTATATTTATGATTGAAATTGTTTTGACACTATACACTTATTATAGTATCAAATGATTTGTTTTAAACGTACCAAGCATGTTTGGCTATTATAGGGGAAAACCCTATCCTCCGGATTGCATTGCATTGTGTGATGGGACCTGGGTCTTATAATAGCTTCATTTTTTTGAAAAAGCATTGCGCTGTTTATTCTATGCACTGGTATTCTTGGGAGGAAACCCGTTCCGTGTTATACGGCGTGGTCCCTTCAATTACTCTCTTTTAAAGTAAAGTTTTAAATAACTGTTTTAGTTCTCACACCAATCACATGACTGACCTGGAGTTTATTGTTTTAACCTAAACTCTGGGTGCCCCTATTTTCGACACGGGCAGCTAGTAGTTTTGGTTTTGTAGATTTATATTCACAGGATCCTGGTTTACAGCTGGAATGATATCCGGAAAGCTCTGTATCCATATATCACCTTCAGTTGTGCTTTGTATTATTTTCCGCTGCGATATATTTAAATGTAATTTAAATCTCTGATATTTCTGTGTAATTTATTCATTTATACTCTGTATATTCTTGTATCTGATGGAATTGTTGTAATAACAATGAAATGTTCTTCCGTCTGCATTCTGATTTGTCCTGTTCTCAAACGATCAGGGGTTTCGAATGGTCTAGATCGGTTTAACGACTGATTCAGATCGAGTGAAATTCCGGCCGTCACATTTGGTATCGGAGCTTTGGTTTACAGAGCTTGAGAACAAGATACATTAGAACCATACGAAAGAATTCATCAGATATTGGATTATTAATATCCAATTAGAATGACTTGTTAGAGATAGGATCAGTAGTATCCTAGAACGAGTGTGAAGAGTATATTTTCCAATTGAAAACAATTTTGTTTTGAAAATTTAAATCATTTTACACGTATTTGAATATTTATTTATATTGAATTTGGACAATCCAATATATAAAGATTTTGCATATATGCATCATGAACGTATATTCGAAGTTTTAATATACTGGATAGATATAGAATCACATTCTAGACACCCGGAGATGGTTCTGATGATTGATCGATCATCATCAGGACTTATGTTCATGTTTCGAAGGTGTGATATCTATATATTTCCATTAGGCTGGTGTGAGAACCAAAACATATATAGATAGATTTATTGTTGTTAATTGGCATCAGAAACATGATTTTTGACTATATATCAAATTTATGAATTTGAAACGTTAATCCACTAATTGATTGATGTTTGTGTTGTTTGTTTATTTGTTTGATAATTTTGAACCATTATGCCTAATTGAATCAAATATTGGACTGTATTAAAAATTGGTCGCATTTGCTTGCATATACATGTACTTACATTGAACAGGTCATAGCAAGGAGGTTAGAGCAGAGAATAAAATTTGTTTGCCCGACAAATAGGTACATGTTTATCATAATTTACTGTTTTGTTTGGGTGATGATGATTTTATGAGCCTATTGGCTAGCCGCTTGGCTTTTTATTTTTCTTTTTGAGATCAGAAGGCCTATGTGGCAATTTCGGGATTTTCCCGTGGCTCCCGGTGCAGGGGAGGTTATGGCGAAATTTTTCGAAAATTTAGGGTGTTAGCCAAATTTTTGAAAATTTGAAAATTCTCAGAAACTGAAAAGTTGGAGAATGGAAGCCAGATCGAACGTAGAGTTGATTAATCAAACCACTTTCGACTTTGTTCCTTTTCGGGGACGAAAAGTTTTAAGTGGGGGAGATTGTAATAACCCGGAAAATCCGAGCCAGTTTAAAATTTTTATTTTGGCAATTTTAGCGAATTTTGAATATTTAAAATAAATTATTTTAAATAATATCAACGATAAATTTATGTTGAATATAGAATAGAACGTGTATATTATATACGTCATCGTTATAATATAAATAATTATATATAATTATAAATAGAATTGAAAATGGCGCGGTAGTTCGATAATTCGATTTCAAACTTCAATTGAACATACCGGGTACAAAACAATCCGGATTTTAGTGAAACCAAAAATGACAGGATCTAATTGGGAATATTTTTCCAACGAATCCGAAAAATCGAAATCTCATAAAGGGTTTCAAAAGATATGTCCAGCTGAAAATTCTGAATAGTCGCTATGGAATTCAGGCCCTTAAAAATGGGAATTTTGCAAACGACCTCGGATTTCGACGAAACCACTTTTGTTGGATCCGTGATGTTAAATTATTTCTAGATTCCAAATTTCATAATTTTTCGAATCAATATGTGAGCGTGGCAAAGGAAAACGCGTTTGACCAGTTTCAGTTGATTTTAATCGACTGGAAAATGGCCATTTTTCCAATGGTCTCAGAATTCGACGAAACTAGTTTTGTTAGGACCGTATCGTCAATACGAAGCTAGAAAATATTTTTCTGCAATTTATAGAGTTCGTATGTGACCCCAGTAAAATGAAATGCACGTTCAAATTCAATATATAGAGTTATATGTTGATTTTGACGGAAATTGATCGAAACGATCGAATCAGCTTACGATACATATCCCATTGTGTTCGGAATGGGGGTAAAACGCTATCGACGACAGGCGGTGGGCCTCGTTTTGAGGTCGAAAATAGAAGTTGCATTTTGGTAAAAATAAAATAATTAAATAAATAAAAAATTAAAAATTCTCTCTCCCTCTCCTTAACTTCTCTCTGGCCCCCCTTTCTTCATTCGATTCAAAAATAGATCAAATAAAAAAAACCGAGATTTACATCTCGTTCTCCAAATCGGAGACACTCCGATCTTCCTCCCCGCACCAGCACGCGCTCGGACCTCACCCCTCCGGCGATGGCACTCTGTTCCCTCCTCGCGTCTCATCCTCTGCCCTCTCCCCTCCAGTTCGAGCCACAAACCCAATCGAAGAAAGCTGGAGCCACCGTATACCCCTCCACCTCCGCACCTGCGTCGACCACCGGAGCTTCGCCCTGTCTCGGCCGCCTCTAGCCCTCCGACGTCCACCTGTGCAGTGGAACCCCCTCCTCTAAAAAAAAAACTAACTAAGGAAAAAGGTGAGTCCTTTTCTTTTATTCATTTTATTAGTATTTATTAATATGTAATTAGTTAGTGATTTTTTTTTGATATATAGTTGTTTAAGGAATTGAAAAGGCAAAATCTTTATTTTTGAAAAAGGGAAATCTTTATAATTGAAAAGGCGAAATATTTATTTTTGAAAAGGCGAAATCTTTATTATTGAAAAGGCGAAATCTTTATTTTTGAAAAGGCGAAATATTTATTTTTGAAAAGGCGAAATTTTTATATACTGAATAGCGAAGTAAAAATTCGATTTTTATATACTGAATAGCGAAGTAAAAATTCGATTTTTATATACTGAATAGCGAAGTAAAAATTCAATTTTTATATACTGAATAGCGAAGTAAAAATTCGATTTTTATATACTGAATAGCAAAGTGAAAATTCGATTTTTATATACTGAATAGCGAAGTAAAAATTCGATTTTTATATACTGAATAGCGAAGTAAAAATTCGATTTTTATATACTGAATAGCGATGTAAAAATTCGATTTTTAAATATATGAAGTGATATGAAAATATGATTTATAAATTGAAAGTGAACAAATAAAAATGTGGTTTTTATTTTAAATACATCAGTATATAAAAATGTGATTTTTATATATGTAGTGGCTACGGGCAACGAAAGCGACAAAAGGCGAGAATGGCGAAGATTTCTATAAATGAAGAGTCGTGTGATTGGATTAGCTATTGGTGAGAATTTCTCACTCTTCAATTTCTTTTCTAGTTATATATCTATACTAGGATGCAGACGGTGTTTAGTAGCACCCGACACCCGTCATCCACAGACCATGGATGGCTTGTTTGTTTAACTGATTGGTTGTGTAGTTGGTTAGACTATTTGGTTTGAATTGAATTGATTGGTGAAATAAAATTGATTTGATTGATGTGTGAATGGCGTGGGCCTTCACTAGACCGGGGATAAGGCTAGGCCTTGTCCCATTTCTAGTATCGTGCCGTTATGCCGCTGAAATTTTCTAAAATAAGTTAGAAAAATAAAAATATCATTTTTATTGTGTAAATGAACTGAATAGAAATTCATGTGTTGAAATAAAATATTTTATCGTTAAAAATATAATGTTTAACGTGGAAGTGAATAAAATAAAATATTCATTTACAAACCGGACAGTTTGTTTATGTACACCTATTTGAAGGACATTGATTGGGACGATAAATTTTACACATCGCCCAACTGCACAAATAAAAATCCGTGTTTGATTGTTTGAAACCCCACACGGGTGTTGGGATGAAATTTGAAGTTCAGTCATCCTGATTGATTAAATATGTCGATCGATTGATTGACAGGCTGTTATAAGCGTTAGATATCTATATTTGATGCTTATACAGTGTAGTGCACTTTGGTTGATGGTTGATTATTTTTCAATGCTATTATATACGTGTGATGTATGAAAATCCATATAATTAACATTATATGGTGATTGATTGGGCCTCATTCCAATTTGAAAAATAAAGAATATTATAAAATAAAGGTTCAGGTGTTAACAATACTGATCCGTTGAGATTAGTAATGTGTTGAACGAAATATTTGAAAACGAAATATTTGAAATAGAAATATTTGAAGACGAAATATTTGAAATAGAAATATTTGAAGTAGAAATATTTGAAAATGTAATATTTGAAATAGAAATGTTTGAAAAGGAAATATTTGAAATAAAATATTTGAAAATAGAAATATATGAAGCAGTGTTGATTAGATTGACGCCATTTTGACGTGAACGATATTTATATCAATTTTATTCATTTTAAAATGAATATTGAAAAGTGATTTCGAAATCGAATATTTTGAAATGAAATTTGAATTGAATCGAGTAGAAAACCAATTTGAATTGAATCTAATAGAAAACCAATTTGAATTGAATCGAATTGAAAACCAATTCGAATTGAATTGAAAATGAATTTGATTTGAACTGAAAACGAATTCGAATTGAATCGAATAGAAAACGATTTCGAATTGAATCGAATCGGAAACAAATTGAATTGAATATAAAACGAATTCGAATTGAATTGAAAACGAATTTGATTTGAAAACGAATTCGAATTGAATCGAATAGAAAACGATTTCGAATTGAATCGAATAGGAAACGAATTTAATTGAATATAAAACGAATTCGAATTGAAAACGAATTTGATTTGGATTGAAAACGAATTTGAATTGAATCGAATAGAAAACCAATTCGAATTGAATTGAAAACGAATTTGATTTGAATTGAAAATGAATTCAAATTGAATCGAATAGAAAACGATTTCAAATTGAATCGAATCGGAAACGAATTGAATTGAATATAAAACGAATTCGAATTGAATTGAAAACGAATTTGATTTGAATTGAAAACGAATTCGAATTGAATCGAATAGAAAACGATTTCGAATTGAATCGAATAGGAAACGAATTTAATTGAATATAAAACGAATTCGAATTGAAAACGAATTTGATTTGGATTGAAAACGAATTTGAATTGAATCGAATAGAAAACCAATTCGAATTGAATTGAAAACGAATTTGATTTGAATTGAAAATGAATTCAAATTGAATCGAATAGAAAACGATTTCAAATTGAATCGAATAGGAAACGAATTGAATTGAATATAAAACGAATTTGAATTGAATTGAAAACGAATTTGATTTGAATTGAAAACGAATTCGAATTGAATCGAATTGAAAACGATTTCGAATTGAATCGAATAGGAAACGAGTTTAATTGAATATAAAACGAATTCGAATTGAAAACGAATTAGATTTGAATTGAAAACGAATTCGAATTGAATCGAATAGAAAACGATTTCGAATCGAGTCGAATAGGAAACGAATTGAATTGAATATAAAACGAATTTGAATTGAACTGAAAACGAATTGAAATGAATTCAAATTGAATTGAAATTTGAATTGAATAGAAATGAATTTTAAAACGAATTTATAAGGAAGAATTCAATTTTGATTTGAATTGAAATGGAAGTTGAAATTGTTTTTGAAACGAATTTAAAACTATTTATATAATTCGTTTTAAATAGGAATCGACGTAATATATATTATATATATTATATATATATATATATAATATAATGGCCTGAATAGAACGTGCCGCGCCGCGGCAGTTCGTGAATTTCGACCATTTATTTCAAACGGACATTACGGGAGATCCGACCGTCGGATTCTCCTAAAACCGGAACCGTTGGGTTCGTATCGAAAAGAGCTTTCTAACGAATATTAGAAATTTGAAATCTAACGGTTGGATTTGGAGATACGTCCAAATCAAATTTGAAAAAGGTCGCTTTAAGTGCAGTTCGATAGCCGTTGTTGAAAATCGACTGTACGGGCCTTGATAAAATTATTAAAAATAGTAATAATTTGTGTAAAATCATAAGAAATGATTTGGGGAAAATTGGGATGAAAAACTCCATATTTGAAAAGATAAAAATACATTTTTATCGAAATGAACTAGTTTTGAACTGAAATTAAAACCCATTTATTTTTAAATAAATAAATTGGATTTGAAATGGGTTTAAATAGAATTGATTCATGGGTTTATCGTGAACTGTGTTTTAAATAACACTAGTTCTTTAACCCAATAATAAATAGAATGTGATTTGGGTTTGTTGTGAACTGTGTTTTAAATGACACTAGTTCTTTAACCCAGTAAAAGGAGTTTTAATGAATCTGCAATTAGATTGTAATGTGAATTGATAATTTAAATTATCAAATTGGGCAAATGAGCGAGAATGGAGTATCACCAGTTTTGCTCCAAAGCGATAGTTAAATCTTTAATTAGATTTGAATGTGCAATGGTAATTAATTTTACCGATAACACCGTGGTATTAGATATGGAGTATTACCAGTTTTGCTTCATGGGATGAATAGGTTGGGATTGGGAAATAAAACAAATAATTACTTCGGTATGGTTCGCTAATCTCGACTAGTTTAGAAAACCATAATTTGGTTTGAAACGACATCCAAAGGAAGATAAAAGGATAAATTTTAAAGAATTTATCTTGGATAAAATTAATGGGAACCTTTCCCTGAGAATATGAATTGGAATGAGGCGTATGTTGTGTTTGTGTAACATCGTTTTAATATACGCGGGTTGTTCGGAAAGGCCGGGGTTTATACCCATTCTGAATAACCGATTCGACGATATGTCGAAGATGAAGACGGTGGTTGAAGACCGGAAGTCTTCACATCGTTTGGATAATTATTGATGATCCTGATTAGGCTGTACACCCAAGAGGATGGAAATAGTCGGTGGTCGTCCAGACGTACTTGGAGATCGATGGATATGCGAGGAAAGTGCCTCAGGTTTCGTTCAGACCCAGAACGAACTTGTAAATGGATTGTGTGTCTGACATTGGATTTTATTCTGTGTTGATTGATTTCTGTTAAATATATATCTGTTTGGCGGAGGATAATTTATTCTCTTGCTTAACGCCCTTCTCTGAGACGTACGAGCTTAGAGGTTATATATCGATAGATATCAATCGCATGGCATGAATTGCCTGTGTGGCACGCTAAGTTGCATGAATCAAGGTTTCTGTTGAAAAGCAAAGTCTTGTGGTTGATGATCAAAGCACGGCCTACGTGGCAGCTTTGTGTATAACATGAATTCGCGAGCCTCACACCTCGGTATGAGTCAAAAACGGGAGTCTTTCTAGCTTTGGTGGTGTCAGTGACTTACCAACCGTGACATTTATATACTTTTCACCTATGTGGTTGTTGTAATGCGAGGCGCCTCGATTTTAGGTCTGTAAGGACCGGGAAACGTGTGTTCAGGCATAATTAATCCTCTAACGTAAGTGAGGACCGGTCCTGAAGCATCCAGGATTGCCCAGAGTGTGTAGTCCTGAGACTTTTGCTAGAATGTCTCGAAAGCGGAGAGGAGCTTGCCCCTTGCCTCGACTCATGACGGAAATCCAATTTCCAATACGTGTATTGCGGTTTTAATTGTAGAACTAGTATAGCGACATGATATATGGTACCCATGTCATCTATGATTTATATTTATGATTGAAATTGTTTTGACACTATACACTTATTATAGTATCAAATGATTTGTTTTAAACGTACCAAGCATGTTTGGCTATTATAAGGGAAAACCCTATCCTCCGGCTTGCGTTGCATTGTGTTATGGGACCTGGGTCTTATAATAGCTTCATTTTTTTGAAAAAGCATTGCGCTTTTTATTCTATGCACTGGTATTCTTGGGAGGAAACCCGTTCCGTGTTATACGGCGTGGTCCCTTGAATTACTCTCTTTTAAAGTAAAGTTTTAAATAACTGTTTTAGTTCTCACACCAGTCACATGACTGACCTGGAGTTTATTGTTTTAACCTAAACTCTGGGTGCCCCTATTTTCGACACGGGCAGCTAGTAGTTTTGGTTTTGCAGATTTATATTCACATGATCCTGGTTTACAGCTGGAATGATATCCGGAAAGCTCTGTATCCGTATATCACCTTCAGTTGTGCTTTGTATTATTTTCCGCTGCGATATATTTAAATGTAATTTAAATCTCTGATATTTCGGTGTAATTTATTCATTTATACTCTGTATATTCTGGTATCTGATGGAATTGTTGTAATAACAATGAAATGTTCTTCCGTCTGCGTTCTGATTTGTCCTGTTCTCAAACGATCAGGGGTTTCGAACGGTCTAGATCGGTTTAACGACTGATTCAGATCGAGCGAAATTCCCGGCCGTCACAGTAGGCCACAACCTTATCCTTCTGCATTAGCATTGCTCCAAGCCCAGTACCACATGCATTGGTGTACACTACCATCTCTTCATCCCCCATTGGAATGGTCAACACAGGAGCATTCGTCAATTTCTCCTTCAGGATTCCAAACGCTTGTTCACACTTCACATCCCACGTGAACACTTGGTTCTTCTTCGTCAATCCTGTTAACGGTGCAGCTATCTTGGAGAAATCCTTGATAAACCGTTGGTAATAACCAGCCAACCCAAGGAAACTCCGAACATCCATCGCACTCTTAGGTCTATCCCAGTCCTGGATTGTTGTCACTTTAGCAGGGTCAACTGCTATCCCATTTCCAAAAACAACATGACCTAAGAACTTCACTTCATCCTTCCAGAAGTGACACTTCGAGAACTTATCTCTTAGCTGATGCTTTCGCAAAATCTCTAACAAAACTCTCAGGTGTGTCTTATGTTCTTCCTCATTTCTGGAGCAAACCAGAATATCACCCACGAACACAAGCACAAACTTATTCAACTGATCTCTGAATACCCTATTCTTAAGATCCATGAAATACGCTGGTGCGTTAGTCAACCCGAATGGCATCACCAACCACTCGAAGAAACCAGATGGTGTCCTAAAAGCTGTATTTGGCACACTATCCTTAGCCACCCTCAATTGGTGAAACCCCGTTGCCAGATCCATTTGAGAAAACACTTTGGCTTCGTGAAGCTGATCGAACAAGTCATCTATTCTTGGCAACAGATACTTGTTCTTTTTGGTCACTTATTTAGCTCACGATAGTCCACACACAATCTTAATTAGCCATCTGCCTTGGTTGCAAACACGACCGGTGCACCCCATTCGGAAACACTCCTCCGAATGAATCCTTTCCCAAAATGTCTCTAACTTGCACATCTAACTCTTAGGCGTCATCCGCCTAAGAGGAATAACGATTGGTCTAGCACCCTCGACCAAATCGATCCTAAAATCGATCTCACGATGCGGCGGCAAACCCTTGACCTCGTCAAAGACATCTACATACTCATTAGCGATCAGCACTGATGACAGGTCTTCTTTTGGAATCCCAAGCGAATATAGATAACTCACGATGACCTCGTCTTCGTGCTTACATCTAATCAACACCTTTCACCTTTCCACATCCCCGACCCTCACCTCTAGCTTCTCGCAATTCACACTTGTCGCATACCTATTGAGCCAATCCATGCCCAAGATGATACCATACCCAGCGAAGTTAAGAACAAAACAATCACATACAAAAGAGCAACAAGGATTCGCCAACACTAGATCACGACAAATCATGCACAAACTGGACGAACCCCCAACTGGATTAGTCACGACCAATGGTCTATCGCAAATCTTCAAAGATTCGGACACATGAATCAATACACCTCTGAACCTCTTCAGCTGGTTTAGTTCCCTTGAATGGTTCCCCCTAGAGATGTAAACTCCTTGCACAACTTTGCAAAATATACTCCTCTAGGAACTCGCACACCAACATCTAGTGTTGCCGCCACTAGAGCGGGGACCCTATTCATGATTGCTGCCACCATGGCCTCAAACATGGCTGGGTAGTCTGGTTCACCACCATTTGCCCCACCAGTGTTAGATCTTCTAGCAGCGTGTCTTGATGGTCGTCTACTCATTTTAAATCTGCAATTTATAACAATTAGCCACTTTCAAGAAAAACTGCTAAAGAGATACAACTGCTACTACTATATAAGCTAATATATATATATATAGTAAGCATCCAATTAAAATCTACAAGTACGTCTCTCATACGTGATTACGTCTTAGAACTTTGGTTAAAATTGTTAACTAGAGCTCTGATACCAAATGTGACAACTGTCCACAACCCCTGCACTATACAAGAGGAATAATGCACTGAAAGGTGTGCCAGGTTGTTATGGACGATCATCAGAGAAGGTAAACACGTCGAAACCTGTCGTAGAACTCACAACGCAAGGATAAAATATAATAGAACATATACAACAGGTAATAGTAGTGAAACATCATATAGCAAACTTTCTATACTTTCACAACATCCTGAAATATTATTCCATCATCATAGAAAATATCAAGTATGAGGCCTCACTACAACACTCATAGAGAAACTCAAACAGCGGAAATAGAAAATACTAGATAGTAATAAACTGGTACGTGAGTATAACGTCCCGTATTTTACAAGGTTGGATAATTAATTTATTTAAGTATTAAGTATCGAATTGGCGATATCGATAACTTGAGTTAAATAATATTTATATTTAATGAATATAAATAGTAGAATAATATATTAAATTCTGAAATAATCAGAATTAGTGGAATTCAAAATATTGTGTGAACTGGACAATTCAAAATATATATTTCAGTTTAGAGTTGAATTATAATAACGAATATATTATTTAAACGAAGTTTGAACGTAGAATTTTAATATAATTATAATCGGGCTTGAAATGGTGCGGAAGTTTGTAATTTGGCGATTTGAATTTTAAACGAGTATACAGAATCCGTTTTAAGCCGGATTTCTGTGATACACGAAACGTTCGGAGCTGGTGAAGTATATTTTCCTAATGGAAGAGAAAAATCGGGATTTCGTCATGTAGATTTTGATTTACGTTCAAATCAAATTTTAGAAAAGTCGTTATGGAATTCCTTTATAATTTATAACGATATATAAAAGGGATTTTATTTATAAATCGAATATCGATTCAATCAGGATTTGAAATATCGAGTTAGAAATTCGTATAGGAATATTCTGGAGCTGTATGGTATTCTATGGTGAATATAAATGATGATATTTATTTATAAATATTTAATTTAATTGTTTTTAAATATATTTATATATTTAAATGGGGGTATTTAAGGCTTTAAAAATAGCCAGTTTTGCAAACGAGCTCCGTTTTCGACGAAACTAATTTTGTTGGATCCATAATGTCAAATTATTGCAAAATTTCAATTTTCATGATTTTTAGAGTCAGTATGTGGCCATAGGGATTTTAATGTGAAATATAGTCAGTATTTCGACGGTTGAAAATACGCTGTGTGAGCAAACTGAGTCGGAATTCGACGAAAGAAGTTTCGTTGGGACCGTAATGTCGAACTCTAGCCGTATGTCCAGTTTCGTGATTTTTGGGTATCGTATGTGATTATAAGAATTTTTAGAAGACTAATACAAGCAGTAGTTCAAAATAAATGAATATAAAAATATAATATCTAAAATAAATATCTAAATTCCTTCCCACTATAAAATCAAGTTAACTCCCTCTTCTAAACCTAATTCAGTTTTCCGTCATTGTTTTTCTTTTACACAGCAAGAAAATGGCGAACAAAATTAACGAAAAAGAAATCAAACAAACTTCTATAAATTATAATATAGGTATATTTGAGCTCGTATTCGTGTGAGCTTCAATCTGGTATACACTGCGTTGAGTTTGACGGTTGTTTTGTGGTTCTCTGTTTTTCCATCGTTGGCTAGGGTTGGAGTTTGATCGCGATACACCGAGTTTTGGCTCGATCTGATGATGAATTCGGGTTTGTGGTTGAAATTGGGTCATGCTTGAAAGTTTTGGTGGATTCCGTTATGGTTCCTCATCGCGTGGTATGTTGTAGCCATCGATAATGACTGGAGAACGGGAATTGCATTAGGCCATGGTGTAGTTGGATTTTGCATTCGATGATTGGAGGAGGAGATTGGCGTGAGTGAAGTCAGCATAATGGGGCATTTTGGTTTTCTTGATGTCGTAATTTGGAGGTTGGGGAAGACGGGTTTGGAGTGAAGGCGGGTCTGTGTTTCTACAGAGAGCAGATGGGTCGATGGGTATGTTAAAGCCCAAATGAAAACAATATTTACGTTTTAGTTAAAAATAAAAATGTATTAACTTGTTTATTTAATATCTCATCCATACGTTAAACAAATTCAGCAAAACAAGATCCGTTGGGATCGTATGGACGGCGGCTACGAAATGGAACTGATTGGAAGTGAATTGGAGTTCGTTACAATTTATAGCGAAATAAATTGTCCATCTGAAATCAAGCGACGGTTATCATTATTAACGATGATCGTCCAATGTGAGTAAATCTCACTAACTCTGAACAGTTTATATTTTTATAACGTACTTTTAGAACTGATAAATATTGGTTGATTGCTGTGTGTTGACTGTTTGGATGAACTGCTAGTCAGTTGGTTGAAATTATATATAAATATATATATATATAAATCGTTAAATATATATTGATTCTGTTATCAGAATATATTATATTGAACTGAAATTGAGGATAATTATATTGTGTAACATCTGTGGATGCAGGGAAACAGGTTGGAGGGATCCAACTAGATTCCTCAATATTTAATACTGTTTGATTTCATATACTATGATATGACGTGATATATAATCTATGATTGATTGTGATGACACTAGTATTGTTATTTGATTTGTTAAAATGCCATAAGAAATACCAGAATGGAAAAGGGAATTTTCAAAGTGTTTATTAAGAATAAAATATTTATAAAATCAAGGGATTTTATAAAAGGGAATTATTTATAAAATCAAAGGATTTTATAAAGAGGAATATTTATTGGGATAATAAATAAAGTATAAAATGAAATAATTATTTAGAAAATAAATAGAATTAGAAAAGGGATATTTATTTAGAAAATAAATAGAATTATTTTAAGAGGAAATCTTTATAAATGAATAAACATTAAAAGGAAATCTTTATAAATGAATAAACGTTGTAAAAAGGAAATCTTTATAAAGCAAATAAAGTTAGTCGAACCAAGTTAGTCGAGTATGGTTAGTCAAACCAAGTTAGTCGAATCGAGTTAGTCGAACCCAGTTAGTCGAGTATGGTTAGTCAAACCAAGTTAGTCGAATCGAGTTAGTCGAACCAAGTTAGTCGAGTATGGTTAGTCAAACCAAGTTAGTCGAGTATGGTTAGTCAAACCAAGTTAGTCGAATCGAGTTAGTCGAACCAAGTTAGTCGAGTATGGTTAGTCAGACCAAGTTAGTCAAGTATGGTTAGTCAAACCAAGTTAGTCGAATCGAGTTAGTCAAACCAAGTTAGTCGAGTATGGTTAGTCAAACCAAGTTAGTCAAATCGAGTTAGTCGAACCAAGTTAGTCGAGAATGGTTAGTCAAACCAAGTTAGTCGAATCGAGTTAGTCGAACCAAGTTAGTCGAGTCGAGTTAGTCGAGTCGAGTTAGTCGAATATGGCTAGTCGAGTTGAGTAAGTCGAATAGGGTTAGTCGAATTGAGACGACCCCAAACCCCGTACTGACGGCGACAAGGGTAATCCGTGGAATATAACACAGAAACAGATAATAGCAGAACAGAATTAAATAAATACACCAGATAATGTACAATAGAATACACTGGATAAAAGTAATCATCAGAGTTACACAGTATACAGGATCATACTTAGTACAAATACTGTTCAGCTATACATAAATGTCTACAGCGGAAAACAAACATAATATGTACAATAGGAGCTGAACAGCATAAAAAGAGATAAATGATAGAATCCATCTTCAGCTCCAGCTATCCAGAAAGAACCAGCAAAACCTGAATACAAGGCTGCCCGTGTAGAAAAGGGGGCACCCGAGTTTGAAAGTGAAACAAACTACGAGTCAGTCATGGGACTGGTATGAGAAATCTACTCAACACATTTATAATATGGCTAATCACAGGACCACGCCACTTTCGTGGAACGGGTTTACTCCATTGGATTGCTAGTGCTTTTAAAACAAGTCATTCTTTTAAACATCGCTATGCTTTTTATAAAAATGAAGCCATTATAAGACTCAGTTCCCATCACACAATGCAACGCAAACCGGAGGATAGAGTTTTTACCTTATAACGGCCAAAATATGCTTGATACGAATAAAACAAAGGCATTTGATATTATTACTAGTGTTTATATGTTTTGAAAACAATTTCAAATCATAACTATCAATCATAGACGGCATTAATGCCCCATACCACTATGTCGCCATATATAGGTATACAATCAAAACCGCACAGTCACGTATTTGGAAATTGGATTTCCTTCATGAACCAAGGCAAAAGTGTAACGACCCGGATTTTGAGCGACTTTGGTTATCGACATAAGCACGATGTCGATAACCAAAACACCGAAAAATCCTGGTAATTAGTGAAAGAAATTAGAGGGTGAGAAAAGATAAGATAGAAACTTAGAACAGAAGAAGAAGAAGAACACAATATCAGAGTAACACGAATCTCACAGCGGAACGAATAAATATATTTCATAACATAACTTTGAAATACAAATCTGTACTTGCATATATATATCATTATCAAAGTACAGCACTTACAACACAGCGGAATAATAATAGCTATATGATCCTGAAGCCTCCTGCTCCAGCTCTTCAATGTATCTGTAAATCCCGACTACTTGACTGCCCATACAAATTTAGGCACCCAAGAGTTTAGGGAAAACAACAAAGTAAACTCCGGGTCAGTCATGGGACTGGTGTGAGTAAAACAGTTTAAAACAGTTGAATAAGTAAATGATATCTCATAAGACCACGCCGCATAACGGAACGGGTTTTTCCCATATGAGAATCCAAAATATCTTTATATCAAAAACCTTTTGATATTATAATAATGCCTATCAACACAATATATATATAATCATCTAGCAGAAACGCTTTCATCTCACGTTCTACATATATAGTATACAATCAAAATCGCAAGCACGTATTGGGTAATGGATTTCCAACTATGACAAGGTATGGAACCACCTTTCGCTTGTGTACCTCTAGAGAGGAATACACTGGGTTCAACAAGAACATCTTGCAACCCGGCCACACATGACCGACCACTCATTTCGCTTGAGTGTATCGAATGTATATCACCAACAGTTGGGATCAGCAACCGTTTCCCGAATGGGACAGCATCAACAATAGATTTTTAGAAATGAATGAAACTCTAGATCAGGTGATTATACACCCTACTTCGGTGCGACCGACTTAGCCATGCTGCCTGCCCGATTTCTGTCATTTACCGGTTAATGAGGCTAGAAGCTACGCTTTATCATCATACCAGATTCACTTTGAATGTCACATCGTCAAATCCATCAAATCACCGATTTGACGTCCTCAACCATACATTATGTGTTAGCTAAAAGAAGTTTCCTTCTCCGCTTCCACTCTTGGTACAGTTGGAGAAATCAATATACGTGATCGTCTGGAAATACTTTGTCAGACATCCATCCATACAAGTCATCCAGGAACAGGATGAACCGAAAGCACTATTCTGTAAACAGGATAGCCCTTGCATAACTCCGTCTTTAATTTCCTTTGGCATATATGATTCGCAACGCTTGTGCCAATACAGAGTGGTTCTTTGGATAATAATCCAACCGGTCTCTCCATATTAACAACGTTAAAATGGTCAAAACTTCGATAGTCTGTGATTTAACTATCGAATAAAAACAAGTGTGCAAACAACGATAATATTTCCAAATGGAAATTATATCGATCAAACATCATTTAACATTCATCTCTTTATTTCATTAATTTACTTATTTCCTGTTTCCCTACGTTCAATATTCCTTATTTTCTAAATTGGGAAAATATACGTTATTAACAATGGAAAACATTCCCATTTCTTGTTTCCTTTATTAGACACATTTCTGGTTTCTTATTTGGAAAACATTTCCAAAGCTTCTTCATTGGACTTAGACAGATGTTTAAACAAACCATCGCGATGCCAACTCAACCCATTTCCTTTACTGCCGAACATTAACTATTCCTTAGTTAAAAACGAAGTCAATCAAGTTGGGGTAGAACTACCTCTCAGACCTTAACTGAACAACATTTCTAACTTTGAAATAGGCAAAGTTCACTTTATATCCCTTTTACTATCTTCCTTACTTAACCCTCCTTCGAATAACTATATTCGATTGACTCTTATCAATTAACTCTATTGGACTAACCCCTATCAATTAACTCTATTGGACTAACACTATTTGAGTAACGCTATTTATTTACTCATTTCACTTACTCTTTTCGAATAACTATATTCGATAATTCCTTTTACTTTCTATTCGAATAACTATATTCGATTTAACTCATTTGCTTCTATTCGAATAACTATATTCGATTTAACTCATTTGCTTCTATTCTAATCGATTAAACTAACATCGATTATCTCCTTTCAACTTTATTCTCTAATCGATTAACTAACATCGATTAACTTCTTTTACTTTACTCTCTAATCGATTAACTAACATCGATTAACTTCTTTTACTTTAACACTCTAATCGATTAACTAACATCGATTAACTTCTTTTACTTTAACACTAATCGATTAACTAACATCGATTAACTTCTTTTTACTTTAACACTAATCGATTAACTAACATCGATTAACTTCTTTTACTTTAACTACGTTTTCCGTTACAACTATTTCCTTTTTATAACGTTTACTTACCGTTACAAATATATCCTATTTATAACTTCTATTTACCGTTACAAATATTTCCTATTTATAACGTTTACTTACCGTTACAAATATATCCTATTTATAACTTCTATATACCGTTACAAATATTTCCTATTTATAACTTCTATTTACCGTTACAAATATATCCTATTTATAACTTCTATTTATTTTCTAAATAAATATCCCTTTTCTATTTCTATTTATTTTCTAAATAAATATCCCTTTTATAAAACCGTGTTCGTTTTATAAATAATTCCTTTTATAAAATCCTGTGATTTTATAAAATTCCTTTATTTCAATATACATTGAAATTCTTCTTTTTACATCCCAGGGTCTTTTATGATATTTACAATATCGAATAACAATGATCAACATCATTCCAACACACATAATCCATAACAGATTATATAACACATCATATATCACAATATATGAAAACAGTAAAATAAATGTTGAGGAATCCAGTCGGATTCCTCCAACCTGTTTCCCTGCATCACAGATGTTAAACAATATAGATAACATCACTTTTCAGTTCTATATGATATATTCTGTTAAACAGAATCAAATATAGAAAATTTAACTAACTGACTAGCAGCTCAATCAAACAGTCAACATACAGTAAATCAACCAATATCTAACAGTTCTAAAAATACAATATGAAATTATAAACTGTTCAGAGTTGGTGAGATTTACTCACATTGGCGCGTTAACCGTTTAAATAACGGTTTGCGTTATTTGATTCGGTCGGACAATTTATTTCGCCATTATTTGTAACGAGATCCATTCCACTCCCAGTCAGTTTCATGGTGTAGCCACCGTCCCTACGATCCTGTCGGATCCTGGTTTACATTGATTTCGGCCCATACCCAAATTCTGAAACCTGGCCACATGCTACATCACTCCTCAATTTCGCCTGGGCCTTGCGACTTAAAAATCAGCCCAATATATCCATTGAAACCCACGCCTGTATGAAACAACATCTTCTCTTCACCATCCCACTGTACAGCTCCAGTATATTATAACGAAAATGTCATGCTCCCCCTCTACGACCATCTCCATGCATCTCAAACAGTACTTCCTCCAGTACATCATGCCGAACTTTAATGCCGGTTCGCCACCTTCTTGCACGTCTCAAACTTACGCCAGTCTCCACACTCTTCATTAACATAACCGCAACTCCCTCCATAACTTCACTAACACAATACCCAACTACACAGTACACTCCACGTCCTCTCCCTACTGTACACTATGAAAATCCACCATCCCACAACTATTCGATGAACCAACACTCCAGACCCACTCCTTCTAAATGTCATTACTGCATTTTTCATCAACCCAGGTACACAGACTTCGAGTTTCAATCGTACTGTGCTCCTCAGACCATCACCTCTCCCCCTTACTTTCAATGCTACTCACAGTATCCTCCTTCTCCAACTACAATACCAAACGCAGCCTCCCATATAACCAATTACTGCAAACTTTTCCAATTAGTATGCCATCCCACAAACAAAACGTGAGCTACTTCCTTCTATATTCATCACAAAACTCCAAGCTGTTATCAACCGTCCTTCACCTAACTCACGTCCACCCATCTCCGTTGACTGCTTCGGTTTCTTCTCCAAGAACACAGCGTGCTCCTCCCTGTAACCGAACAGCATGCCACGAACTCCTCCTCTTCGAATTCTACATCCCCTTCACTCCACAAACAGAGCTCGACCCTCTTCCTTCTTCTAACGTTCTCACAAATCCAGCACCATTTAAAACTCAGCAGCCCCCTCACGTTCTCTTCTACTCCGCCATCTTCGTACACAGCTCGACGCGCCCTAACCCCACGGATCTCAGAAACAAAACAACAAATCAAACTCCAGTTCGAGAGTGAGTGCATCGAGCAGCTCCTGAGCCTTCCTATCACGAGGAGGAAATGTATTCGAGTTGTCTACAAGTTTTCGATTTGTTTTTCATTGATTTTCGAGAGATTTCGATTTCCGCGTTTTAGAGAAAAAGAAGAATGGTGGCGGCTCGTTTTGTTTACAGGAGATGAAATGGAAATGTTAGGTCTTAAGGTTAGTTATAGAGTTTTGATTAGGGACGTGGATGTATTTGAGGCCATAGGGCATTTGTGGTTCAGAAGGAACGAAGGGTGGGCTTTTGTTGATCACAAAAATAAAAGGGATTAAATTATTTTACGTTATAACCTTTTGGTCATCTTATTTTATAAACTTCGTTAATTATGAACGGCTATCGACAGGATTAAATATACCATCATGACGATTAATGTGCCACGATCCCAGAAATATAATAATACCGGTAGATGGACTCATATTGTGAAAGTCCAAATTTCTGATTAAGGGTGCACAATACCCCAAATAAAAAGTTGCTTATTTAATTAATTAAAAATTACAGTAAAATTCTAAAAATTAAGTTATCGTTATGTCTCTAAAGAACCTTGTCTAAATTCAATCCCGATCTTTAGTTATATCGAATAAACCGATACGGTCGATAAACGATTCTATAGCGACTATTTCAGAATTTGATTTGGACATATCTCAAAATCTACACCACGAAATCCCGATATTTCTCTTCCACTAGAAAGATATACTCCACCAGCTCCACACGTTTCTTGTTTCACAGAAATCCGGCTTAAAACGAACCCTGTACATTCAGTTGAAGTTCGAATCGCCACTTTACGAACTGCAGCGCCATTTCGAGCTCGTTTATAATTATATTATAAATTATACGTTCAACTATCGACGATTGAATATATTTGTTATTCAAATTCAATTCCAAGCTGAATTAAATATCACAGATGATCCAGTTCACACCATATCGCCATTTCAGCCAATTCTGATTATTTCAGAATTAAATATATATTTTAATTTATTCACCATTATTTTATTCCACGATCATTTAATTCACTAAACCACCATTTATACAATTAAATAAATTAATCATAATACCCCTGCCAATGCGGGTCATTACAATCTTCCCCACTTAAAATAATTTCGTCCTCGAAATTGCTAAAAGGTAGAGAACGACGCTATCGACTGGTTAGAACATATTTGTTCACTTCTTAACTTCAGTTTCAACTGAACCAAATTAATTTCAATTAAATTATTAATTAATTCTTATCATCGAAAATTTTCAAAAATCCTGAAAATTTTCTAACACTTTAATTTTTCGAAAAAATTTCGTCAGCACCTCCTTTGTACTGGTCAATCGGTCAAACTCCAACTCGCCTCTCCGGGCCATCTCCAACCCAAGAGAAAATCAAACAACCAAGTGGCTTGCCAATTCGGCTCATCAACATCTCAAACCCACATATAATATAAACTTGTACCTTTTGTCGGCATATCATTATATCCTTTCCACCTGTTATCAATTCAGCGGATACAAGGGTCATCCTAATCAAATTCCCATCTGCTTTTATCCACGACACAACCATTCGCTTATATCCAAGCCAAATTCCATTTCAACTCAAGTTCAATTCTTGATTTTCAATTCCTTAACTCCTCAATCCAATACCATTTCGGATTCTAATTTCACAAATCCAATCTTATTCGATTTCAATTCAACTTCAGTTACCACTTAACTGACTTTACTTTAATTCAAATTTTGCTTTCACAAATTTCTGTTAAATTTGTTTTTAATTCAAACAGTCTTTCCCAAGGAGTTTTTAACAGTTTACTCTTTTTTCCTTTTCGAACATGTCACTTAGCCCTTAATTTATATTCCATTAGTTAAATCACTTCTCTATTTCTTTATCAATATTTGTTAACCAAATATTTTCAATAACCATATTGGCTTTTATGTTATTTAGAAAACATTTCCGAATATCGCCTTCCTTTATTTTCTAAACCTTAGAAAATATATGCTATTTATAACTGGAAAATATTCCAATTACTTATCTCTTTTCCGATCTCGTTTATTTCTATACTTAAGAAATATTCTTTATTCTATTTCCAAATTTACACTTATTTGGGTTAAAACAGATGTTGTGTAAAACATCGTTACTACAACCCAATTACTATATTCAACTAACTCTTATTCAACATTGATCTTCGAGCCTGAAATCTTACTATTTATTTGTTAATAATGAAATCAATCAAGTTGGGGTATAACTACCTCTCAGACCTTGACTGAATAGCATTTATAACGTCAAAACAGATATGACTACTTACTCGAATAATCAATACCATACACAACTTATTAGCTTTTAAACACATCTACACTTTCTCTTTCTATTCTTACTAGATTTTATTCTTGGTCTTCCTTTTTGATTTTACTATTCTATTTCTAAGTTCGTTTCCTTGTCGACTTCTATATATATATATATATATATATATATATATATATATATCGATACGTTGATTTTCTAACTATCAAATTATCTTAAAAGTATTCTAACTCCTTAAATTCCCGGAAAAATTCGCCATAACCTCCTTTTTACCAGGAGCATCGGGATATTTCAAATAGCCTCCCATGGCCCTCACCAATTCAAAAGAAAAAAAGAAAAAGCCAAGCGGCTAGCCGATACAGCGCATAAAATCTCATATAGGAATTAAATACATACCTTTTGTCGAGCATTCTATTTATATACCTTCATACCTTATCCATACATATCTCATGTATATTTATACATTTCTAATTCATTTCAACTTAATCCAATCATTTTAACTTAGTACGTTAAGTGATTTTCAAATTACTGGTTTTCCCATTTCACCTTCATATTTGAGTATAACATGTTCAAATATATTTTAACTTACTTATAAACTAATCAAATTCCAATCTTTTCAAACTTAGGTTTCATATTCGATTTCAAATATAAATTTACCAGTCCCCTTTACTTATCTGAAGTTCAACTTCAATTCAAGATCCATTTACTAATGGCAAATTAACTGGTTTAACTATTTCACCTTTTTATTTGAATATACATGTTCAAATATAGGTTTAACTTGTTTATCAACTAATTGATTCCCATTTCAACTTTATTTGAATTTCCTATATTCAAATTCCATTTCAATTCTCTTATTCAAATTCTATATTTGAATTTCATTTCAAATATCTTATTCAAATTCTTTACTTGAATTCCATTATTCAAATCTATTTTCAAACTTCTTTATTCAATATTTACATAAGTCTCGATTTTAATTCCCTTTGAAATCGATATTACTACCTTTGGAAAATAGGTTTCCCTTTCAACTTCACACTTGTATTTTTATTTCTGAATTATCCAATGATAATTCTTTTCACTTCATTTATAAACTTCGTTTATAAAGGAACTTCTCGTTTTATTTCTTTTAAAACGAGTAAATATTTCAAATCTATTTTAAAAAAAATTCCAATTCTATATTTTAAATCCCATTTTGAAATTCAACACAACTTGTCTTTCCCAAAACAAATTCAAAACAGTATCTCTGGTAGTAATTTGTCACTTACAACTCGAAAATGAATACCGATGATGCAGCTGTCATCATCAGAATCTATTTTCCAGCGATTGAAGTGAGTTCAATACTATAAAACCATTTCTAAACATTTCCACTTTGAAATTCATTTCAAAATATAATTCACACTGCTTGTAAAACAAATTTAAAATCTCCCAGGATCTTAAATTTTCCTTATTTTTAATCTAAATCCATTTACAAACACTTATCCCATTCTCTAGAGTTTTAACTCTATTTCTGGTTTAAATTTCAGATTTAACTCATCTGATTCACGCATTTCACTTATATGAATTCTAATTGGTTATTTACATAACCCTTTAATTTATAATCTTACTCGATTATAATAACAACCAATATATCCAATATATTATAATTTTGATATATATATCTTCTCTATATCGAGATATACCTTGGGTAAACTTATTTTAATTTACCACCTTTTCAAAACATATCGTGCCGACCCATCGTACTCGAGTGTTTATTTACTCCTACCGATATAGTGGATCAAACTGATCGACCAGAACTCATAAACGACTCAACCAATGAATCTCCACGATATAAAACAATTTTTATATCAATAACAAATACGTTCACTCGTATATATACACTCAATCTCAGTCTAGGGTATTACTAACCCTATCTCTACCGAGTCACGCCACAGAGCCAAGTAATTCTTAACTTAAGCTCTGATACCAACTGTAACGACCCGGATTTTGGGCGACTTTGGTTATCGACGTAAGCTCGATGTCGATAACCAAAACACCGAAAAATCCTGGTAATTAGTGAAAGAAATTAGAGGGTGAGAAAAGATAAGATAGAAACTTAGAACAGAAGAAGAAGAAGAACACAATATCAGAGTAACACGAATCTCACAGCGGAACGAATAAATATATTTCATAACATAACTTTGAAATACAAATCTGTACTTGCATATATATATCATTATCAAAGTACAGCACTTACAACACAGCGGAATAATAATAGCTATATGATCCTGAAGCCTCCTGCTCCAGCTCTTCAATGTATCTGTAAATCCCGACTACTTGACTGCCCATACAAATTTAGGCACCCAAGAGTTTAGGGAAAACAACAAAGTAAACTCCGGGTCAGTCATGGGACTGGTGTGAGTAAAACAGTTTAAAACAGTTGAATAAGTAAATGATATCTCATAAGACCACGCCGCATAACGGAACGGGTTTTTCCCTTATGAGAATCCAAAATATCTTTATATCAAAAACCTTTTGATATTATAATAATGCATATCAACACAATATATATATAATCATCTAGCAGAAACGCTTTCATCTCACGTTCTACATATATAGTATACAATCAAAATCGCAAGCACGTATTGGGTAATGGATTTCCAACTATGACAAGGTATGGAACCACCTTTCGCTTGTGTACCTCTAGAGAGGAATACACTGGGTTCAACAAGAACATCTTGCAACCCGGCCACACATGACCGACCACTCATTTCGCTTGAGTGTATCGAATGTATATCACCAACAGTTGGGATCAGCAACCGTTTCCCGAATGGGACAGCATCAACAATAGATTTTTAGAAATGAATGAAACTCTAGATCAGGTGATTATACACCCTACTTCGGTGCGACCGACTTAGCCATGCTGCCTGCCCGATTTCTGTCATTTACCGGTTAATGAGGCTAGAAGCTACGCTTTATCATCATACCAGATTCACTTTGAATGTCACATCGTCAAATCCATCAAATCACCGATTTGACGTCCTCAACCATACATTATGTGTTAGCTAAAAGAAGTTTCCTTCTCCGCTTCCACTCTTGGTACAGTTGGAGAAATCAATATACGTGATCGTCTGGAAATACTTTGTCAGACATCCATCCATACAAGTCATCCAGGAACAGGATGAACCGAAAGCACTATTCTGTAAACAGGATAGCCCTTGCATAACTCCGTCTTTAATTTCCTTTGGCATATATGATTCGCAACGCTTGTGCCAATACAGAGTGGTTCTTTGGATAATAATCCAACCGGTCTCTCCATATTAACAACGTTAAAATGGTCAAAACTTCGATAGTCTGTGATTTAACTATCGAATAAAAACAAGTGTGCAAACAACAATAATATTTCCAAATGGAAATTATATCGATCAAACATCATTTAACATTCATCTCTTTATTTCATTAATTTACTTATTTCCTGTTTCCCTACGTTCAATATTCCTTATTTTCTAAATTGGGAAAATATACGTTATTAACAATGGAAAACATTCCCATTTCTTGTTTCCTTTTTTAGACACATTTCTGGTTTCTTATTTGGAAAACATTTCCAAAGCTTCTTCATTGGACTTAGACAGATGTTTAAACAAACCATCGCGATGCCAACTCAACCCATTTCCTTTACTGCCGAACATTAACTATTCCTTAGTTAAAAACGAAGTCAATCAAGTTGGGGTAGAACTACCTCTCAGACCTTAACTGAACAACATTTCTAACTTTGAAATAGGCAAAGTTCACTTTATATCCCTTTTACTATCTTCCTTACTTAACCCTCCTTCGAATAACTATATTCGATTGACTCTTATCAATTAACTCTATTGGACTAACCCCTATCAATTAACTCTATTGGACTAACACTATTTGAGTAACGCTATTTATTTACTCATTTCACTTACTCTTTTCGAATAACTATATTCGATAATTCCTTTTACTTTCTATTCGAATAACTATATTCGATTTAACTCATTTGCTTCTATTCGAATAACTATATTCGATTTAACTCATTTGCTTCTATTCTAATCGATTAAACTAACATCGATTATCTCCTTTCAACTTTATTCTCTAATCGATTAACTAACATCGATTAACTTCTTTTACTTTACTCTCTAATCGATTAACTAACATCGATTAACTTCTTTTACTTTAACACTCTAATCGATTAACTAACATCGATTAACTTCTTTTACTTTAACACTAATCGATTAACTAACATCGATTAACTTCTTTTTACTTTAACACTAATCGATTAACTAACATCGATTAACTTCTTTTACTTGAACTACGTTTTCCGTTACAACTATTTCCTTTTTATAACGTTTACTTACCGTTACAAATATATCCTATTTATAACTTCTATTTACCGTTACAAATATTTCCTATTTATAACGTTTACTTACCGTTACAAATATATCCTATTTATAACTTCTATATACCGTTACAAATATTTCCTATTTATAACTTCTATTTACCGTTACAAATATATCCTATTTATAACTTCTATTTATTTTCTAAATAAATATCCCTTTTCTATTTCTATTTATTTTCTAAATAAATATCCCTTTTATAAAACCGTGTTCGTTTTATAAATAATTCCTTTTATAAAATCCTGTGATTTTATAAAATTCCTTTATTTCAATATACATTGAAATTCTTCTTTTTACATCCCAGGGTCTTTTATGATATTTACAATATCGAATAACAATGATCAACATCATTCCAACACACATAATCCATAACAGATTATATAACACATCATATATCACAATATATGAAAACAGTAAAATAAATGTTGAGGAATCCAGTCGGATTCCTCCAACCTGTTTCCCTGCATCACAGATGTTAAACAATATAGATAACATCACTTTTCAGTTCTATATGATATATTCTGTTAAACAGAATCAAATATAGAAAATTTAACTAACTGACTAGCAGCTCAATCAAACAGTCAACATACAGTAAATCAACCAATATCTAACAGTTCTAAAAATACAATATGAAATTATAAACTGTTCAGAGTTGGTGAGATTTACTCACATTGGCGCGTTAACCGTTTAAATAACGGTTTGCGTTATTTGATTCGGTCGGACAATTTATTTCGCCATTATTTGTAACGAGATCCATTCCACTCCCAGTCAGTTTCATGGTGTAGCCACCGTCCCTACGATCCTGTCGGATCCTGGTTTACATTGATTTCGGCCCATACCCAAATTCTGAAACCTGGCCACATGCTACATCACTCCTCAATTTCGCCTGGGCCTTGCGACTTAAAAATCAGCCCAATATATCCATTGAAACCCACGCCTGTATGAAACAACATCTTCTCTTCACCATCCCACTGTACAGCTCCAGTATATTATAACGAAAATGTCATGCTCCCCCTCTACGACCATCTCCATGCATCTCAAACAGTACTTCCTCCAGTACATCATGCCGAACTTTAATGCCGGTTCGCCACCTTCTTGCACGTCTCAAACTTACGCCAGTCTCCACACTCTTCATTAACATAACCGCAACTCCCTCCATAACTTCACTAACACAATACCCAACTACACAGTACACTCCACGTCCTCTCCCTACTGTACACTATGAAAATCCACCATCCCACAACTATTCGATGAACCAACACTCCAGACCCACTCCTTCTAAATGTCATTACTGCATTTTTCATCAACCCAGGTACACAGACTTCGAGTTTCAATCGTACTGTGCTCCTCAGACCATCACCTCTCCCCCTTACTTTCAATGCTACTCACAGTATCCTCCTTCTCCAACTACAATACCAAACGCAGCCTCCCATATAACCAATTACTGCAAACTTTTCCAATTAGTATGCCATCCCACAAACAAAACGTGAGCTACTTCCTTCTATATTCATCACAAAACTCCAAGCTGTTATCAACCGTCCTTCACCTAACTCACGTCCACCCATCTCCGTTGACTGCTTCGGTTTCTTCTCCAAGAACACAGCGTGCTCCTCCCTGTAACCGAACAGCATGCCACGAACTCCTCCTCTTCGAATTCTACATCCCCTTCACTCCACAAACAGAGCTCGACCCTCTTCCTTCTTCTAACGTTCTCACAAATCCAGCACCATTTAAAACTCAGCAGCCCCCTCACGTTCTCTTCTACTCCGCCATCTTCGTACACAGCTCGACGCGCCCTAACCCCACGGATCTCAGAAACAAAACAACAAATCAAACTCCAGTTCGAGAGTGAGTGCATCGAGCAGCTCCTGAGCCTTCCTATCACGAGGAGGAAATGTATTCGAGTTGTCTACAAGTTTTCGATTTGTTTTTCATTGATTTTCGAGAGATTTCGATTTCCGCGTTTTAGAGAAAAAGAAGAATGGTGGCGGCTCGTTTTGTTTACAGGAGATGAAATGGAAATGTTAGGTCTTAAGGTTAGTTATAGAGTTTTGATTAGGGACGTGGATGTATTTGAGGCCATAGGGCATTTGTGGTTCAGAAGGAACGAAGGGTGGGCTTTTGTTGATCACAAAAATAAAAGGGATTAAATTATTTTACGTTATAACCTTTTGGTCATCTTATTTTATAAACTTCGTTAATTATGAACGGCTATCGACAGGATTAAATATACCATCATGACGATTAATGTGCCACGATCCCAGAAATATAATAATACCGGTAGATGGACTCATATTGTGAAAGTCCAAATTTCTGATTAAGGGTGCACAATACCCCAAATAAAAAGTTGCTTATTTAATTAATTAAAAATTACAGTAAAATTCTAAAAATTAAGTTATCGTTATGTCTCTAAAGAACCTTGTCTAAATTCAATCCCGATCTTTAGTTATATCGAATAAACCGATACGGTCGATAAACGATTCTATAGCGACTATTTCAGAATTTGATTTGGACATATCTCAAAATCTACACGACGAAATCCCGATATTTCTCTTCCACTAGAAAGATATACTCCACCAGCTCCACACGTTTCTTGTTTCACAGAAATCCGGCTTAAAACGAACCCTGTACATTCAGTTGAAGTTCGAATCGCCACTTTACGAACTGCAGCGCCATTTCGAGCTCGTTTATAATTATATTATAAATTATACGTTCAACTGTCGACGATTGAATATATTTGTTATTCAAATTCAATTCCAAGCTGAATTAAATATCACAGATGATCCAGTTCACACCATATCGCCATTTCAGCCAATTCTGATTATTTCAGAATTAAATATATATTTTAATTTATTCACCATTATTTTATTCCACGATCATTTAATTCACTAAACCACCATTTATAAAATTAAATAAATTAATCATAATACCCCTGCCAATGCGGGTCATTACAAAAAGATAGTCCTTACCGAATTCGAGACTGCCTAGCCCGAGTCTCAGTTTCAGAACGCATCGACCCTTGGAGCGACAGGGCCGGTCCACACGGAGTGGATTAAAATGCCTGAGCACTACGTTTCGCTGCCCTTTGGGGCGTAAGCGAGCCAACAAGTGACTCCATCGGACCCGGATCGTCCGATCTAACCGAGGCACCTCGCAAAAGCAACAGCCACATAAGTCAAACTCGTTAGGGCGTGTAAAACCACTGATGCCACTTCTAGCTAGAAGGAAATGCAGGCACTCCCTGAGGTCCTTTCTCCCGTTTCTGGTTCATACCGGGGTGTGAGGCTCGCGATTTCACGTTATACACAAAGCTACGTCACACAGGCGGTGCTTTGATCATCACCACAAAACTTTGCTTTTCAACATAAGCCCTGATCACTGCATCTTAGCATGCTACACAGGCAATTCACACCGTGTAACTGATGGCTATCAATCACATAGAATAAATTCCAATGTCAGACACACTGTCCATTTGCCAGTCCATTCTGGGTCTGAACGAAACCGGAGGCACTAAATACCTCGCAAACCCATCGATCACCATGTACGTATGGACGATCACCACTCATTATCCATATTTCGGGATGCCACCCAATCTGGACCTCGGTTACCATCCAAATGAGGTGAAGATCTCCGATCTTCGACCACCTTCTTCATCTTCGATTTCTTATCGTCGATTTAGTTATTCAAAATGGGTTAAACCCGGTCTTTCTGAGCAACTCGCGTATGTAATAAACAAGTGCAACACTAACATACACACGCATCATTTCATTTCATTAGTCACTAACCGTCAATCAGTAAGAGAACGATTTCCCAAGTATTAACCCCGAAGGCCGAAACCAACATCAGATCAACACCAAGGAAACCATTTGACTTAGCTAACCTTCAGTTAATTTCTAAATCACATCCATATCGTTTATAATATTTTATAACAATTTATCGCTAGTTTTATTTATTTTAAAATAGCCATTTTATTCAAAACGACGCTTAGGGCCATAACGCGGCCGTGGCGCTATTTTTCTTCAGATTTGATTTACACATATCTGAAAATCTAACCATTGGATCTTCACAAAATTTACATCATTACAAAGATCTTTTCAAAACGAATCCAACGGTTCCAGTTTCAGGAAATTCCGACGGTCGGATCTCCCGGTATAATCGTTTGAAGTTTCGATTTCAAAATACGAACTACATCGTCGTTATTCGATTAGATATATATATATATATATATAATCGATTTTGGCACTGTTTTTCTTCACATTTGTATTAAACATTCCAGACAATCCAACCGTTGGATTTTTACAAAGTTGGTGCCGTTGGAAAGATTTTTCCAAAGCGAACCCAACGGTTGCGATTTCAGGAAAATCCGATGGTCGGATCTCCCGGTATAATCGTTTGAAATCACGGTTTCAAAATACGAACTGCAGCGTCGTTATTCGATATATTTTAATTCTATTTAAATATTTATCGATTCTTCGATTTCAAAGCTATATTCTTTTCATACATTTGATAAAAATGATATTTTTATCTAACTGTCTTCTATTTCAACACTTCACTATATTTGACAATTCATGTATATAATAAACATGTGATTTTTATTACGAAACAATTTATTTCAAAACACTATTATTTTATATAGTTCATATAGGTAATAAAAATAGGATTTTTATTATAAAACAATTTATTTCAAAAGGAGATTATTTTATATAGTTCATATATATGATAAAAATGTGATTTTTATTATAAAACAATTTATTTCAAAAATATGAATACCATTCAACACATGAATTTCAATTCAACGAATGAATATCGATTCAACACATGAAGGTTTTCTATAGTTTACATATAGATAAAAATGTGATTTTTATATTTAAAACACGAACACCATTCAACACATGAATTTCTAATCAACGAATGAATATCGATTCAACACATGAAGGTTTTCTATTCAACGAATAAATATAGTTTCAGCAAATGAAAATAATTCAAACACATGAATATTATTCAAAATTTCGGCAGCATAACGGCAGGGTAGTTAAAACCGGGACCGTCCCTAGTACGGCTCCTCGCTCTACCTTAAAACCTCGCGGTTTTTGACAATGGGGATCATGCATCTAGTTCGCACGCAGGCAGCATGTATATATTTATTTCATTTCCACAAACTAATCCTATGTGGTTTCAACCAAATATTTCTCAACCACAAACGGGTATTTTTCAACCACAATCAATCAGTATCAACCACAAACAATCCCAATCAACCATTCGCTATCAATCAATTTTCACATCAATCACAATCAATAAATATCGTCCATGGTTTGTGGACGAGGGGCGTGTGTATATATAATATATTTACATATAGCAATTCACTTCTATTTCAACACATATATAATTTTTACAACGCATATATAACTTATACATCGAACGTACAACTTATACAACGCTTATACATGAGGTGTACAACGCTTATATAACTCATACATTGACTATATAATTTATACATCGTCGTTTTCCATATCGTTTATAAATTAGAAATCTCACATTGGGTTCCACTCCACCAAAAATAGCAGAAGACTCAGAAAAATATACGGTCTCTTCTAGAATGTAGAAGACGTCTACACGGTCACGATGTTTCCTGTTTCATCGAATTTCGTTAAGAAACAAGAAAGATATGATTTTTCAAAGTTTGCAACGGTTTAAAGGTGTTAAAACTGTTGAAAATATATATAGTTGTACCTCAGTTGAAAGGTTCAAAAATAGGTTTGGATTTTTCGATCAATTCGTGTAATGGTTCCACGATCGGGTTGCGCGAGGTTGAAGGGGGAGGAGGGGCACTGGTTCGCCGGAGGTGGGGTCCAGCTTGGCGGTCTGACGTGGCCACGGCGGAGCTTCAAAGCTCCGAAATTCCCACTCGCGGTTCTCTTCGGATACACTTCGAAAAAATGCAAATCCTATATGGATTTGAAGCTTGAGAGGTGCTCTGCAAAATCCTTAACTGGAGCACTTGATTATATTGAGTGTGGAAGGAGGAATCGAGGAGAGAAGGGGGCAAGCGTATTCCGCCGTGCGTCGCAGGGTATACGGGGAGAGAGAAAGATAATGGGCCAATAGAATTATTTTATTTTATAATTTTTAAAATCTCTAAAATACCCCTTGTCATAGACGAACACCAATTCAAACCCAACGACTGTCATCCCTAGCGTTTTACCCCCATTCCAAAAACAATGGGATATGTTTCGTAGGCCCATTCGACTGTTTCAGTCAGTTTTCCTTCAAATTAACATATATAACATTCAATATTCAATTTGAACGTACATTTCAATTTGCCAGGGCCACAAACTGATTCGAAAAATTCCAGAAAAATAAATCTAGCTATGTTTTGACGATACGGTCCCAACAAAACTAGTTTCGTCGAATTCTGAGACCGTTTGCAAAAAGGCACATTTCTGGTCAATCCAATTTAACTGTAATTGATCAAAACATGTTTTCCTTTGCCACGTTCACATACTAGCTTCAAAAATTATGAAATTTGAAACCTAGAAATAACATCACATCCCGGATCCAAGAAAAGTTGTTTCGTCGAATTCCGAGGTCGTTTGCAAAATGGCCAATTTCACGGGCTATATAAATTCCATAGCGACCTTTCTGAAAATTCATTTGGCCATAACTTTTGCTTTTCGCTATGAAAATTCGATTTTTCAGATTCGTTAGAAAGGTATTCACTAACAGATTTAAATATTTTTGGTTTCACTCAAATCCGTTTTGTTTTGCACCCGGTACAGTCCGACAAAGTTTGAATTCAAATTTTGAAACTACCGCGCCATTTCAGGCCTTGTTTATAATTAGAATTAATTATATTCGTTTTCAAACGTCGATTCAAACTCAGTTTTCATTGCTATTATTTAAAATATTTATTTTAAATATTTAAAATCCATTATTTTAGCCAATTTAAAAATTTTAAATTGGTTTAGAATTTTTGGGTCGTTACAATCTCCCCCACTTAAAACTTTTCGTCCCCGAAAAGGAACAAAGTCGAAAGTGGTTTGATTAATCAACTCTACGTTCGATCTGGCTTCCATTCTCCAACTTTTCAATTTCTAAGAATTTACAAATCTTCGAAAACTTGGCTAACACCCGGAATTTTCGAAAAATTTCGCCATAACCTCCTTTGTATGGGGAGAGGTTTGGAAATTTATTGGGCCGTATTAGGTATCCAAAATCCTAATAAGCATACACATATTTATAGTGATATATTCTAGTGTTTACAGGGGAGTGTGTACTGATAATAACTCCAGAGAATAAATTCAAGTCACCCTGTCAAAGCCTGAGGGAGTGTGTATTTTAAATGCTCCAGAGGATAAATCCTCGTCACCTCGTCCCGTGTGGGAAATAAATAGTCCATGTGCCGTATATAATAACTAGAGAGACGTGATTATTGTCAACTCCAGACCTGTGTGGGGTTTTTATTAATCTGGCAATTTTATCGTTACAATTTAAATAGTCCATATCAGTCATCAGTTCAACCTGTGAAATATAGTCATCGCCATACAAGCCTCTCGCTCGTATGGTAAATCTTCCACCTCGTCACACAAGCTCCAAATGCTTATGTGGTATATGATGAAGTATGCCTATCTTCCAGAAGTATGCCATGTAATGTAGTTCAAAATTAATTGTTACTATCCTATGGCGACGTTTATTATTTCACACAGAAAAACCACCACTCCGCATCCAATGGCATTCATAGGAGTTGATATAATAATATTACGCATCTAACTCATTAAGGTTTACCTATTTGTCGGGCACGCAAATAAAATCTTTACTCAACAGCTAATCCATTTACCTGTTCAAATATATAAAATGCACATGTATATATATTTCTATCTATTTTCTAATCAGTTCAATGTGTGATTTAAATGAATAAATTCTACCATTATCCTATTATTGATCAAATTAACTATCGTTTTAATAACTTTAATTAATCAAATCTACAATCACACAACAAACAACAATCAAATTGTTTTTAACTTATCAAAAATATACTAATCAATTTCTATACTCTTTTAAAATCGTTCAGACTATAGAATTAAAAGTGCACATCCATGGAAAGAAAATAACAACAGAGTAGAGAATTAAATGGTAATGCAAAGTATGGTAAACATACCTTGCACCGGAGTCAATCAGAGATATCCACTCGGCATCTAGGATAAGATTTCTGAATGCTCTCCTCAGTTTCCCAAGTACAATCTCGCAGATCTCCACTCCATTGCGCTTTGACTAAGTGAACCTTCTTGTTCCTCAGTTCTTTGGTCTCTTTGCCGATAATCTTTAGTGGCACTCGTCTCACAGCTAATTCTAGAGTAATTTCAATATCCTGTTGAGCTGCTTCTTCCACGATCAAGTCTGGATCATGAACGTGCTTTCGAAGTTGAGATATGTGAAATACATCATGAACTCCAGGCAACCAATCTGGCAGTTTAACCCTATAAGCGAGAGTTCCGATCCGTTCCAGAATAGGAAACGGACCAATGAATTTGGGCGCCAACTTTCTAGTCTTACCGAACCGGATTACTCCTCTCATCGACGATACTTTCAAAATATAGAGACAAATACTTCAATGTAAATGTGTCTAATGGGGTGTATTTCATTCTGCTTTACTTATACTAGGATATTACTGATCCTATCTGTATAGAGTTACCCGTCCTAGCACACTACTGGTTCTATTTCTAACGAGTTCGTTCATATGTTATATTCAAGAACTAAGCTTAACCAAAGCTCTGATGCCAAATGAGACGACCCCAAACCCCGTACTGACAGCGGCAAGGGTAATCCGTGGAATATAACACAGAAACAGATAATAGCAGAACAGAATTAAATAAATACACCAGATAGTGTACAATATAATACACTGGATAAAAGTAATCATCAGAGTTACACAGTATACAGGATCATACTTAGTACAAATACAGTTCAGCTATACGTAAATGTCTACAGCGGAAAACAAACATAATATGTACAATGGGAGCTGAACAGCATAAAAAGAGATAAATGATAGAATCCATCTTCAGCTCCAGCTATCCAGAAAGAACCAGCTAAACCTGAATACAAGACTGCCCGTGTAGAAAAGGGGGCACCCGAGTTTGAAAGTGAAACAGACTACGAGTCAGTCAAGAGACTGGTATGAGAAATCTACTCAACACATTTATAATATGGCTAATCACAGGACCACGCCACTTTCGTGGAACGGGTTTACTCCATTGGATTGCCAGTGCTTTTAGAACAAGTCATTCTTTTAAACATCGCTACGCTTTTTATAAAAATGAAGCCATTATAAGACTCAGTTCCCATCACACAATGCAACGCAAACCGGAGGATAGAGTTTTTACCTTATAACGGCCAAAATATGCTTGATACGAATAAAACAAAGGCATTTGATATTATTACTAGTGTTTATATGTTTTGAAAACAATTTCAAATCATAACTATCAATCATAGACGACATTAATGCCCCATACCACTATGTCGCCATATATAGGTATACAATCAAAACCGCACAGTCACGTATTTGGAAATTGGATTTCCTTCATGAACCAAGGCAAAAGATAGTCCTTACCGAATTCGAGACTACCTAGCCCGAGTCTCAGGATCAGAACGCATCGACCCTTGGAGCGACAGGGCCGGTCCACACGGAGTGGATTAAAATGCCTGAGCACTACGTTTCGCCGCCCTTTGGGGCGTAAGCGAGCCAACAAGTGACTCCATCGGACCTGGATCGTCCGTTCTAACCGAGGCGCCTCGCAACAGCAACAACCACATAAGTCAAACTCGTTAGGGCGTGTAAAACCACTGACGCCACTTCTAGCTAGGAGGAAACATAGGCCCTCCCTGAGGTCCTTTCTCCCGTTTCTGGTTCATACCGGGGTGTGAGGCTCGCGATTTCACGTTATACACAAAGCTACGCCACACAGGCGGTGCTTTGATCATCACCACAAGACTTTGCTTTTCAACATAAGCCCTGATCACTGCATCTTAGCATGCCACACAGGCAATTCACACCGTGCAACTGATGGCTATCAATCACACAGAATAAATTCCAATGTCAGACACACTGTCCATTTGCCAGTCCGTTCTGGGTCTGAACGAAACCGGAGGCACTAAATACCTCGCAAACCCATCGATCACCACGTACGTCTGGACTATCACCACTCATTATCCATATTTCGGGATGCCTCCCAATAGGGACCTCGATTACCATCCAAACGTGGTGAAGATCTCCGGTCTTCGACCACCTTCTTCATCTTCGATTTCTTATCGTTGATTCAGTTATTCAGAATGGGTTAAACCCGGTCTTTCTGAGCAACTCGCGTATGTAATAAACAAGTGCAACACTAACATACACACGCATCATTTCATTTCATTAGTCACTAACCGTCAATCAGTAAGAGAACGATTTCCCAAATATTAACCCCGAAGGCTGAAACTAACATCAGATCAACACCAAGGAAACCATTCGACTTAGCCAACCTTCAGTTAATTTCTAAATCACATCCATATCGTTTATAATATTTTATAATGATTTATCGCTATTTTTATTTATTTTAAAATAGCCATTTTATTCAAAACGACGCTTCGGGCCATAACGCGGTCGTGGCGCTGTTTTTCTTCAGATTTGATTTACACATATCTGAAAATCTAACCATTGGATCTTCACAAAATTTACATCATTAGAAAGATCTTTTCAAAACGAATCCAACGGTTCCAGTTTCAGGAAATTTCGACGGTCGGATCTCCTGGTATAATCGTTTGAAGTTTCGATTTCAAAATACGAACTGCAGCATCATTATTCGATTAAATAAATATATATATATATATATATAATCGATTCTGGCGCTGTTTTTCTTCACATTTGAATTAAACATTCCAGACAATCCAACCATTGGATTTTTACAAAGTTGGTGCCGTTGGAAAGATTTTTCCAAAGCGAACCCAACGGTTGCGATTTCAGGAAAATCCGATGGTCGGATCTCCCGGTATAATCGTTTGAAATCTCGGTTTCAAAATACGAACTGCAGCATCGTTATTCGATATATTTTAATTCTATATATATATATATATCGATTCTTCGATTTCAAAGCTATATTCTTTTCATACATTTGATAAAAATGATATTTTTATCTAACTGTCTTCTATTTCAACACTTCACTATACTTGACAAATCATGTATATAATAAACATGTGATTTTTATTGTAAAATAATTTATTTCAAAACACTATTATTTTATAAAGTTCATATAGGTAATAAAAATAAGATTTTTATTATAAAACAATTTATTTCAAAAGGAGATTATTTTATATAGTTCATATATATGATAAAAATGTGATTTTTATTATAAAACAATTTATTTCAAAAATATGAATACCATTCAACACATGAATTTCAATTCAACGAATGAATATCGATTCAACACATGAAGGTTTTCTATAGTGTATATATATAGATAAAAATGTGATATTTATATTTAAAACACGAACACCATTCAACACATGAATTTCTAATCAACGAATGAATATCGATTCAATACATAAAGGTTTTCTATTCAACGAATAAATATATTTTCAGCAAATGAAAATAATTCAAACACATGAATATTATTCAAAATTTCGGCAGCATAACGACAGGGAAGTTAAAACCGGGACCGTCCCTAGTACGGCTCCTCGCTCTACCTTCAAACCTCGCGGTTTTTGACAATGGGGATCATGCATCTAGTTCGCATGCAAGCGGCATGTATATATTTATTTCATTTCCACAAACTAATCCTATGTGGTTTCAACCAAATATTTCTCAACCATAAACGGGTATTTTTCAACCACAATCAATCAATATCAACCACAAACAATCCCAATCAACCATTCGCTATCAATCAATTTTCACATCAATCACAACCAATAAATATCGTCCATGGTTTGTGGACGAGGGGCGTATATATATATATATATATATATATATATATATATATATATAGCAATTCACTTCTATTTCAACATATATATAATTTTTACAACGCATATATAACTTATACATCGAATCGAATGTTCAACTTATACAACGCTTATAAATGAGGTGTACAACGCTTATATAACTCATACATCGACTATATAATTTATACATCGTCGTTTTCCATATCGTTTATAAATTAGAAATCTCACATTGGGTTCCACTCCACCAAAAATAGCAGAAGGCTCAGAAAAATATGTGGTCTCTTCTAGAATGTAGAAGACGTCCACATGGTCATGATGTTTCCTGTTTCATCGAATTTCGTCAAGAAACGAGAAAGATATGATTTTTCAAAGTTTGCAACGGTTTAAAGGTGTTAAAACTGTTGAAAATATATATAGCCGTACCTCAGCTGAAAGGTTCAAAACTAGGTTTGGATTTTTCGATCAATTCGTGTAATGGTTCCACGATTGGGTTGCGCGAGGTTGAAGGGGGAGGAGGGACGCTGGTTCGCCGGAGGTGGGGTCCAGCTTGGCGGTCTGACGTGGCCACGGTGGAGCTTCAAAGCTCCGAACTTCCCACTCGCGGTTCTCTTCAGATACACTTCGAAAAAATGCAAATCCTATATGGATTTGAAGCTTGAGAGGTGCTCTGCAAAATCCTTAACTGGAGCACTTGATTTTATTGAGTGTGGAAGGAGGAATCGAGGAGAGAAGGGGCAAGCGTATTCCGCCGTGCGTCGTAGGGTATACGGGGAGAGAGAAAGATAATGGGCCAATAGAATTTTTTTATTTTATTTTATATTTTTTAAAATCTCTAAAATACCCCTTGTCACAGACGAACACCAATTCAAACCCAACAACTGTCGTCCCTACGTTTTACCCCCATTCCGAACACAATGGGATATGTTTCGTAGGCCCATTCGACTGTTTCAGTCAGTTTTCCTTCAAATTAACATATATAACATTCAATATTCAATTTGAACGTACATTTCAATTTGCCAGGGCCACAAACTGATTCGAAAAATTCCAGAAAAATTAATCTAGCTATGTTTTAACGATACGGTCCCAACAAAACTAGTTTCATCGAATTCTGAGACCGTTTGCAAAAAGGCCCATTTCTGGTCGATCCAATTTAACTGTAATTGATCAAAACACGTTTTCCTTTGCCACGCTCACATACTAGCTTCAAAAATTATGAAATTTGAAACCTAGCAATAACTTCACATACCGGATCCAACAAAAGTGGTTTCATCGAATTCCGAGGTCGTTTGCAAAATGGCCAATTTCACGGGCTATATAAATTCCATAGCGACCTTTCTGAAAATTCATTTGGCCATAACTTTTGCTTTCCGCTATGAAAATTTGATTTTTCAGATTCGTTAGAAAGGTATTCACTAACAGATTTAAATATTTTTGGTTTCACTCAAATCCGTTTTGTTTTGCACCCGGTACAGTCCGACAAAGTTTGAATTCAAATTTCGAAACTACCGTGCCATTTCAGGCCTTGTTTATAATTAGAATTAATTATATTCGTTTTCAAACGTCGATTCAAACTCAGTTTTCATTGCTATTATTTAAAATATTTATTTTAAATATTTAAAATCCATTATTTTAGCCAATTTAAAAATTTTAAATTGGTTCAGATTTTCTGGGTCGTTACACGAATATAGTTTATTTCGAAAGGAGTTAATCGAATGTAGTTTATTCGAAGGGAGTTATCGAATATAGTTTATTCAAAAGGAGTTAAATCGAATATTAGTTATTCGAGGAGATTTAATCGAATATAAGTTGTTTGAAGAGAGATAATCGAATATTAGTTATTCGAGGATAGTTAATCGAATATTAGTTATTCGAAGGAGTTAATCGAATAGAGATTACTCGAAAGAGAGTTATACGTTGAATTTTATTATATCAAATTGGGGAAAGTACTATTTACTTTCGGGTTTTTAATCAAGATTTTTTTATTTATTAATAAATTAGTTGTTTGTTTATTTATTCAAAGTAGGAAATAAAAGTTAGATGTTTAAGTTAGATATTTCAGAAGTAGGGTTTATATTATAATAAATGTTTTTCAAAAAAAAAAAAAGTGGATTCATAATCCGAATCCGAGAAATTGCATAAGCAAATGATTGTAGAAATTGGAGAGGTCTATTGCAAGGTTAAGAACGTTGTTCAGTTAAGGTCTGAGAGGTAATTATACCCCAACTTGATTGACTTCCTTAACTAAGAAATAGTTGAGGTTCAATGGAGGGAGTTTGTTTGAAATACAGTTAAGTAATAAGCGATTTATGGATTGAGCAGTCGTAACGATGATTTTTTTTACAACGTTAGTTTGAAATCCTTATAAATGAGTTTTGGAAACGTTTTCCAAATATAGAATCCGAGATATTTTCTAAACATAGAAAATGGAATGTTTTATTTATAAGGAGTTTAGAAATGGAGTTAAGTTAAATAAGAAACTTACTGGGGATTAGTTAAGTTGAATGGTTTTCTAAGTGTCTAGATGATGTTGGTTTCGACCTTCGGGATTGATACTTAGGGAATTGTTCTCATACTAGTTTATAGTCAGAGACTGATAGTAGTGGAAGAATAATGAGATGTAAATAAGAAAATAGAAACATTTTCCAGTGTTAATAACATATATTTTCTAAACATAGAAAATAAGGAAATATGAATGAATATATATATATATATGGTTGATGATTTGATCGATAATTCCATTTGGAAATATGATCGTTGTGTGTACATGGACATTTTTCATTTGATAGTTAAATCACCGACTATCAAAGTTTTTGACCATTTTAACGTTGTTAATATGGAGAGACCAGTTGGATTATTATCCGAAGAACCACTCCGTATTGGCATAAGCGTTGCAAACCAAGTATGCTGAATATGTTGAAGATGGAGTAAAGTGCAAGGGCTATTGTATAAATCTTAGGTAGAGATTGCCTAAGATGGATGTACTAAATAGTGCCTTCGGTTTGTCCAGTCCCAGGACAACTTGTATGGACGAATGTCTGACAGAGTATTCCTAACGAATCATATATGTTGATCTCTTCAACGTGTTATGTTTGGTGGCGGAGAAATTCGTTTCTCTTTGCTTCATACCCGTGATACCATTCAGGAAATCGATAATGACTTGGCGGGTATGACGATGTGGTATTACAAGTAAATGAAGATATGATATGTAAAAAGATAAGTGTATCTTCTAGCCTCACATCCGGAAATGACAAAAGTCGGGCAGGCAGCATGGCTACGTAGGTCGCACCTATTAGGGTGTATAATCACCTATCTAGAGAATATTCATTTGCTTCTTTAATCTATCAATGTTGTCCCTTATTCGGAAACGGTTGTTGATCCCAACCGTTGGGGATATACATTTGATACACTCAAGCGAAATGAGTGGTCGGTCATGTGTGGCTAAGTTGCAAGATGTTCTTTTTGAACTCAGTGTATTCTCCTCTAAAGATACACTATCGGAAGGTGGTTCCATACCTTGTTATAGTTGGGAATCCATTATCCAATAAGTGCTCGCGGTTTTGATTGTATACTATATATATGTAGAACGTGAGATGAAAGCATTTCTTCTAGATGATTATTATATTGTGGTTGATAGACATTATTATAATACCAAAAGAATTATGATACAAAGATTATTTTGGATTCTTATAAGGGAAAAACCCGTTCCGTTATACAGCGAGGTCTTATGAGATATCGTTTTATTGCTCAAACTGTTTTTAAATCGTTTACTCACACCAGTCCCATGACTGACCCAGAGTTTATTTTGTTTTGTTTTCCCTAAACTCTTGGGTGCCCAATTTTGTACGGACAGTCAAGTAGTCAGGATTTTACAGATATACTTGAAGAGCTTGGAGCAGGAGGCTTCAGGTTTATATAGCTATTATTATTTCCGCTGTGTTTTAAGTATTATACTCTGATAATGTTACTGCATACATATACTGAATTTTATTTCAGAGTTATGTATCTATTATATACTGTTCGCTCCACTATGAGATTCGTGTTTACTCTGATGTTGTATGTTCTTCTTCTTCTATTCTAAGTTTCTATCTTATCTATTCTCACCCTCTAACTTCTTTCATTAACTACCAGTATTTTCGATGTTTGGATAATCGACGTGGGTTTTATGTCGATGACCCAAGATCGTAAATTTCTGGGACATTACATTTGGTATCAGAGCTGAAGGTTAAGTAATTACCTTGGCTCTGTGGCGAGACCTAGTAGAGATGGGGTTAGTAATACCCTGGATTGAGTTGAATGTATATATACGAGTGAACTTATTTGTTATTCAATATAAAAAAAATTTATATTGTGGAACTTTATTGGTTGAGTTGTTTATGAGTTCTGGTTGATCAGTTTGGTCCACTGTATCGACAGGGGTTTCTAAACATTCAATCACGATGAACCGACATAGTATGTTTTGAAAAGAGGGTAAATGAAATAATTTTACCTGAATTATATTTTGATATAAAGAAAGTATAGATATTGGAAATATTATAATTGGATGTGTTGGTTGTTATTATAATCAAGTAAGATTATAAATTAAATGGTTATGTAAATAACCAATCAGAATTCGTATAAGCGTAATATATGGAATCAGATGGATTAAATCTGAAATTTAATCAGAATTTGGAATTTAAAATTTTGGAAATTCGAAAAGTATTGTTAAATGAATTTGGATCGAATATACGAGAATTTTAAAACCTTGGGAGATTTTAAATTGTTTTGAGAATGATATTTCGAATGTATTTCAAAGTGGAAGTTTTCATAAATGGTTTTGAAAGAGATATAGTATTGAACTCACTTCAGTCCCTGGAAAATAATTCCAATGATGATTCGGACATCATCGGTGTTCATTTTCGAGTTTCTAAGTGACGGATTACTACTAAAGATTTTGTTTTTGAATTGTTTTGAGAAAACAAGTTGTTTAGAAATTCAAAGGTTTAGAATTGGTATTATGATTTCAAATTGATTTGAAATAAAACCAGGAATTTACCTTCCAAAATTTAAATTTAACTTATGATGTTAAAGAGAATGGTATGGTAAGTATAAAGTGAATAAATAAATTTGAATTTAACTAAGTTAAATAAAACTGGATTTGATTAGAGAATAATATTGAATGAGATTCGCCTTAGATATAAGTGAATGATTGGATTTGAGGATAAACCAATTGGTGTTTGATTAGGAAGACATTGGTATATGTTGAAGTGGTAACAGATGGAAAGGATACAAGGATATGCCCAACAAAAAGGTACAGGTTTATATTCCATATGAGTATGAGATTTATGAACCGATTTGGCAAGCTGCTTGGCTGTTTGATTTTCTTTTGGGTTGGAGAAGGCCTAGAGAGGCGTGATGGAGTTTGAGCTATTGACCAGTACAAAGGAGGTGCTGGCGAAATTTTTCGAAAAGTTAAGGTAGCGTTTGGTTTGTGTTTTCAATTTTTAGTTTTGGTTTTTTTAGCCATTTTCAATTTTTCATTTTGACAATTTTCATTATTTTAGAAAACGCGTTTGGTATGGAGTATTTTGAAAACACATTTTCAAAAATGAAAACTAGAAAATGCGTTTGGTTTGAAGTATGTTTATCATGCTTTTAAGTTTTGAATTTTCCATTTTGTTATTCAAACAACATTTACGTTTAAACCATAATACATAATATACATTACTCGTTATCCATATTCAATTGAACACACAAGAATAAAATAAAGAGCCAAATGAGAAAATACAGTAAGTCATAAACATAATACTTAACAATTAAAGAGAGCACAATATTTTAAATAGCTACTTGAGACCAAGTTGCATAAGGAATAAAATTACAACAAAAAAGTTCATGACAAGATTTTTAGACATGTAACAGAAGAGATACACCAAATACATAGAAAATAGAAAACAACTCAAGCATCGACCATAATAATATATAGATATGTCAACAACCACAATATTTTCAAGAAACAAAGGGTTGAAGTTTTCCGAGTCACATCTGCATAAAATAGCACAAAAGTAAGACATAAAATTTGTTAATGAAATATGGTAGAATAAATTTTGAATTTGAACTAAAAACAAAATTTTACCTGAACTACAAATGGTGAGTGGATACATACTCGTCCCACAATTAGGTAGCAATTTGATCTCTGACTTGCCCCATTTGAGTTGTTTGGCTAACATTAAATTGCACAACTTCTTGTTCTTGACCAGGCTCCCCCGTGGGTTGCAATATCATATTCTCAGATGAATATTCAGTAAATAGAGCATCCAATGCGTGTTCCTCCCGAATGAAGTTGTGTATTGTGCAACATGCAATTGGAGTTAGTCTTTGCTTCGAAAGTGGGAAATTTGTCATCAACTTCAAAATGGGAAATCTTGCCTTCAAAACTCCAATACAACGCTCAATAATGTTCCGACATGATGAGTGTTTATAGTTGAACAAGTCTTCCTTTCCACGCAATCTTCCTTATCCATTATAATCACGTAAATGGTATCTTTGCCCACGATATGGGGAGAGAAAGCCAGGTATGTTTGGATATCCAGAATCAACAAGATAAAATTATTCTGTAAATAAATTTACAATAACATTGTATTTTTTGAGTTTGTGAAATAATTGTAAATCTGTTATATATATCATAAATAAAATTATTTGAAAGTACCTCCTCGTGGCATTGGAAAATTGTTGCTCGGTTTTGAAACTGCATCAATAAATACTCGAGAATCATCAGCTGTACCTTCCCATCCAGCATATACAAAAATGAATCTCATGTCAAAGTCGCAAGCAACCATCGCATTCTGTGTTATAGCATTTTTTCTTCCACGAAAAGATGTTTACCTTGAAGAAGGTGCCCACGCTGAAACATGTGTTCCATCTATTACCCCAATGCAATTCTATTGCATGATATTAAATAATAGTAATAGTAACGTTATTTTATTGTCAAGTGAATAAAATATTATATAAACTTAATTGTATCACCTTGAAATGTGGATATTTCCGTAGAATGCGTTCATGGATGATATCTTGATTTTTTGGCTGAATTATCTCCGTGCCTAACGAGCAAACAGCACGCAAAACTTTACGAAACCGTTTTGAGATTGTATGATGGGAATGTTGAAAACGATCACCAATCACACTATAGCATGTTGAATGTCCTATAATCATCAAAAACATAGCAACACCCTCTTCAACATTGACTTTTTTCCCATCTTTCAGTAGTCCTTTTTCTTTCAAAATGTCACAGAAGTTCAAAAACACGTGTTTTTGCATGCGAAACATTTGATGGCAAACATTTGGATGTCCATTTAAAATTTCAAGCATATATTTTTTTTTCCAGTAAGAGATGATTTCCTACAAGCCCGATTACTAATCATAGTTCTTCGGTTAGCAACTGAATACCTAATCATCATCATATCATCAGTGTCATCAAATGTTTGATCATTCATTATCATGAAATCTTCATCGCTTAAGTCATCATCGCTTGAGCTATCATTGGAGTTATTAGAAATTTCATAAAATCTAGCAGGCATCTCACTGAAAAAGGAATTATAAATTCATTATTTGATGGACTTATGTGTTTCTAAAAAAATATAATCAAAATATTAACCAAAACTAGGCTCAATTTAGATTGCAAATATACCTGACGGAATTTACTGAGCTTCCTTCATCCATGTTGTAGTAATTTCAATACCTAATAAAAATTCACATAACTCTATGACACATGTAGCATAACAAAATGCATTAACAAAATGAAGCTACTTATTTTATTCATGGCACAAACAATTTGCTAGCAAATGCAATAAAAAGATACATCACAGTGAGGCACATAACAAATATATTATTGAACCAATTGCGTATTCGCTCCTACCAAACAATCGTATAAGAATGAAAACTCGTATTTTCCGCACAAACTGGTAGACATTCGTATGCACAAATAGTTATTCATCCAAACAGCCAAAAAACAACGTTAACAATCAAAAAACAATAATTCATCCAAACTGATGTATTGTCATGCATATTCATTTCCATACCAACATAGAGGGATGAACACAAAGATTAGGAACTACATAGTTACGTGAACACAAAGTTTAATAAAGCATAATGTATATAAACCTACAATAAAGATACCATAACGCACAAGCTAATAAAATCGCTATAGGCGTTCTAAAAACGGCAACCTTCTATGTTCCGACATCATAACAAATCGTATCCTAAAATTAGGATTATCAAAAGCCTTCACTGCCTTTGTGTAGACATCATCAGAAACACCATCAATACCATTTAATATATTCAAACACACCATATCGGAATATGGGTCAGATGCACCACTTTGACTATCATTTGGGTTGGACGACTTTCCTTCAACTTTAGCAATTATCCTTTAAAGTATTGCATTCTAAGTTGAGCTTCTTCGTTGTGAATTTCAATTGAAGTAGACCATTTTTCCATATATGAGTCAACCTTTTTAGCATTACCAGCTTTATGTTTTTTGCGCCATCGTTCATTTGTTGATGTGTCATCACTTGGACGGGCACTCATTTGCTCATCATCGTCCACCACATGAACATGCACACCCTTGGTTAGAAAATTCTCTTCCATTTTTCTTTCATCATCCGAATTCGGAGGAAGTTTAGTTGAAGCACTACTTAAACCTCCAGTGGCAGTAGTTCCACCAAAAATTTCCCCTAAAAGTTTATAATTCTTGCAACCATCTTTCCTAAATGTCTTAAACTCGTTCTTGTTGATCTATAATAATTGTGATAAATATTAGTTGATAAAATTCTCTTAAATTCTAATAAATTTAGAAAATTCTCTTAAATCGCATACCATATAAAAGTGTTGCCAAACTTCTTCTGCAGCATTGACCTTGTTGGTATTTGAATCCCATGTAACCCCTGTATGCCCTAATAGTTGAGAAAACAAACGATGCACAACACGCAAACGGTTCCACTTTCCCTTCAACCTCTCTATCCCATAATCAGATTTTGTTGCTTCAATCATCTCTTCATTGATCTTTCCCCATTGTTCCTTAGTGAAAGTAGAGCATTGAAGTTTTCCTGCTTTTACGTATTCATAGAGTATTCCAATGAAAGCTTGCTCTTTCCCATACGACCATGACATTGGTTCTTTTGCCTTACTATGATCTCCCATATTCTATGTAAATAATTAAATTATTATTACTTCATTCATTAAATAAATCATAATATAATCTTATTTCAGCATGTATACTATATCGAAATAAAAAGAATGACACACAACATTGCTGTAATTTTTTAAAGAATTATACATTTAAGTTGATGTGAAAATGTATAGAATGATATTGTTAGCTTATTATCACAGAAAAAACTATTTATGGATTTTTATGCATATTTTGCGTTTACATATCATGTGAAAGCATCAAACAGAATTTACACAAATAGAATTTGCACTTACATTGTAACTCAAGTAAAAAATGACCCTTTAACCTATGGAGAAATGGTAAATCAAGTAACTCAAGTAAACAGAATTTGCACTTGCATATCATTGTAACTCAAGTAAAAAAATTTACACAAACAGAATTTGGTATTTTTAACAAAAAATACCCTTTAACCTATGGAGAAATACCCTTTAATCTGTAAAAGTTAAAGTAAAAAATGACAAATCGTGTAGGTGTTAAATATCTTTAGCTATTAGAAGCACGTACGTGTTGAGATTTAAATTTAAAGCAGTACAATTATCACAAGGATTTTGTTATATATTCATTACAGGTAACAGGCTACTGACCAGGTGATATAGAGAAAATTAATGCACAATACAATAACTTAGTTATAAATAATATGTGTTGCATATCTGGTGAGAGACCCAACGTTCATGCAACTAGGGTGAATTCAAACCATCAGACCCTCCCAAGTGAACATAATTGAATTACATTGTAATATTAGGGGACATAATCTTATCTTATTATATATTCATTACACATATATTAATCAATAGGAGATAAAACTGGAAAAGAAAGTCTAATTACAAATATTATATACTGTTTAGTTCCTAGGTTCATTCATTCAGTCTTTGTCCATTTTTTTTTGATATGAAACTATGAAGTAACTATATGCACATATTCAGAATGATATATGCACACACATAATGGTTTATACAAAAATTTTATTGTTATCATTGGAAATTGAGAAAATTAGAGGAAACTTCCCCTATTTACAAGTGTGATCCTATTCTGACCCATTTGCTATATGTGGATGGCCTTCTCATTTTTGGAAAAGCTTGTTAAAGAAATGTTGAATCAATTAATGGAATTCTAAATAGACTAAAAAATTGGGCAGGTTTGACTTTTGATGACCAGAAGTCAAAGTTGATTTTGATAATTGATTTGTACTGAAATAGTGATGCATCTTTCCAGTTCAATTCATGTTAAATTGACCTTCACTTACTAGTTTATATTAAAAGCGGGTCTTTTACTCGAAATGCATCTTAGATTTAAGGCATGGCTAAGCCATATGCATGCTAATAAATATCAGTTTGCACTTCAAAATATGTTATTACAAATCGCGTTATATTTGGTGCTAGACTCATGCTTTTTCTAGCTAATACATATCTAAGCAACAGAGCACATCATACTATAGAAAATCTCACTAACTCTTTACTAGTGAGTTTACTTATTATAAAAAGCATGGCTGAGTATTTCATTATTTCCTAGTGCATCCTTATTTAAGTTTCTATTTATTTAAAGCATGTTCTTTATATTACAGCTCTTTTCTCTTTTGTAGGAACAAAGTTTAAACATAGGGAAATTTTACATGCATATACAAGCATGTAACTGCCACCCCTGTATGCCTATACCAACCTTCTTTATTCAATGCATATAAGCCTTAGAACCATGGCATTATTCATTACATCAAGACTTATTTTACTGGGTTTCAATCACCTTTAATATAGGTTCATTTAGGACTGATTTTAGAAATATGAAAATCACCTAATCTTCATGTTCTATGTGCTTATATAACAGCTGAAAAACAGAGTTTTGACACAAATGTTATACCATAACTAGGTGATATTACTAAGGAGATATGAGTGAACTATCAACTTTATTTCATGTCATAAGCCCCTTTAGAAAAATAGGACTAAATTCTCAAAACAAACATATTTCCTCTTAGTTATTCACGTTAAAGTATATCATAACTAAAAAGAGTTCTGTTTTGATACAAACAACAACAGTAAATCAATTCTATACATATTATTCTTTTTATATGGAGTTGTAGTACTTTATAATATCATGGTACAATTACCCACTTCATAAATCTTTTATACAATTGCACTCAGTTGCTTTTTCGCATGAAGCCTCCTAGCAATCCCTATGCAAATATTTTCAACTCAAAATAGCTTTTACTATATTCATATAACCCTTTTAATAAACTTCAATTATTATCAACTGCCAAACTAAATACACTATTCACTAACATCATTAACTGCCATTCACTAACACAATCCGCATCAAAATCACCAAATGCAAGATGAAGTAAAGCCCCATCAAAAACATCAATTATTATCAACCTTATCTAAATTGAAAGCAAATCAAATACTTGAAAAAGCACAAAACAGAAAGGGATATAGTATCGATTTTACCTTAAAACCATTGAAATAGAAGTAGCTCGAATCCAAGAATAAACCCTAATTCATGCCGAAGAGAAGAGCCACTGTTAAATGAAAAAAACTTGATGAATTAGTTAAGTTGAATCAAAGGAGATACGAGATGAGCAAAAAAGTTCCGATTTTACCTCGATTTCGCATGTTCGACGATTATCGGAAAAGAGAGAAAGTGCGGCCAGAAAATGATTAGGGTAAAACAACGCGTTTGCTTTGTTTTGGGTTTTCTAATTTTCAGCTGGGCCTGAAAATGTCAAAAAAAAAAAAATGTTTTGGGTTTTATTTGTTGGGTCTGTTTTCGAAAATGATTGATTTTCCAAAATGAATTTTCGAAAATGATAAAAGGAACATGTTTTAAATATTTTGAAAAATGGAAAACGGAAAATGAATCGAAAACGGCAAACCAAACGCACCCTAAGGGGTTAGAAAATTTTCAGGATTTCTGAAAATTTTCATTAGTAGGAATGAATAAATATTTAATTGAAATTAAATTGGTCCAGTTGAAACTGAAGTTAACAAGTGAAGAATTATTTCAAACCAGTCAATAGGGTTTGTTTTCTACCTTAGCAATTTCGAAGATGAAATTATTTTAAGGAGGGGAAGAATGTAACATCCCATATTTTGCAAGGTTGAATAATTAATTTATTTAATTATTAAATATCGATTTGGCGATATTGATAAGTTGAGTTAAATAATATTTATATTTAATGAATATAAATAGTAGAATAATATAATAAATTCTGAAATAATCAAAATTAGTGGAATTCACAATATTGTGTGAACTGGACAATTCAGTATATATATATTTCAGTTTAGAGTTGAATTATAATAACGAATATATTATTTAAATGAAGTTTGAATGTAGAACTTTAATATAATTATAATCGAGCTCGAAATGGCGTGGCAGTTTATAATTTGGCGTTTTGAACTTTAAACGAGTATACAGAATCCGTTTTAAGCCGGATTTCTGTGAAAAAAGAAACGTTCGGAGCCGGTGAAGTATTTTTTCTAATGGAAGAGAAAATCCGGGATTTCGTCGTGTAGATTTTGATTTACGTTCAAATCAAATTTTGGAAAAGTCACTATGGAATTCCTTTATAATTTATAATGATATATAAAAGGAATTTTATCTATAAATCGAATATCGATTTAATCAAGATTTGAACTATCAAGTTAGAAATTCATATAGGAATATTCTATAGCTTTATGGTATTCTACGGTGAATATAAATGATAATATTTTTCTATAAATATTTAATTTAATTGTTTTAAATATATTTATATATTTAAATGGGGTATTTAGGGCTTTAAAAATAGCCATTTTTGCAAACGAGCTCCGTTTTCGACGAAAATAATTTTGTTGGATCCGTAATGTTAAATTATTGCTAGATTTCAATTTTCGTGATTTTTAGAGTCAGTATGTGGCCGTACGGGATTTTAATGTGAAATACAGTCAGTACTTTGACGGTTAAAAATATGCTGTGTGAGCAAACGGAGTCGGAATTCGACGAAACTAGTTTCGTTGGGACCGTAATGTCGAACTCTTGTTGAATGTCCAGTTTCGTGATTTTTGGGTATTGTATGTGATTATAGGAATTTTTAGAAGACTAATACAATTAGTAGTTCAATATAAATGAATATAAAAATATAATATCTAAAATAAATATCTAAATTCCTTCCCACTATAAAATCAAGTTAACTCCCCCTACTAAACCTAATTCAATTTTCCACCGTTGTTTTTCTTTTACACAGCAAGAAAATGGCGAACAAAATTAATCAAAAGGAAATCAAACAAACTTCTATAAATTATAATATAGGTATATTTGAGCTCGTATTCATGTGAGCTTCAATCTGGTATACACTGCGTTGAGTTGAATGGTTGTTTTTGGGTTCTCTGTTTTTCCATCGTCGGCTAGGGTTGGAGTTTGATCGCGATACAGTGAGTTTTGGCTCGAGCTAATGGTGAATTCAGGTTTGTGGTTGAAATTGGGTCATGCTCAAAAAATTCGGTAAATTCCGGTGTGGTTCCTCGTCGCGTGGTATACTATAGCCATCGATAATGACTGGAGAACGGGAATTGCAGTAGGCGAGCGAGTTGGGGTTAGTGGTGTTGGGTAGGTGCGGTTTTCGAAGGGGAAGGCCATGGTGTTGTAGTTGGATTTTGCATTCGACGATTGGAGGAGGAGATCGACGTGAGTGAAGTCAGCGTAATGGGGCGTTTTGGTTTTCCTGATGTCACGATTTGGAGGTTGGGGAAGATGGGTTTGGAGTGAACGCGGGTCTGGGTTTCTACCGAGAGCAGATGGGCCGATGTGTTTGTTCAAGCCCAAATGAAAACAATATTTACGTTTTAGTTAAAAATAAAAACGTATTAACTTGTTTATTTAATATCTCATCCATACCTTATCCAAATTCAGCGAAACAAGATCCGTTGGGATAATATGGACGGCGGCTACGAAATGGAACTGACTGTAAGTGAATTGGAGTTCGTTACAATTTATAGCGAAGTAAATTGTCCATCTGAAATCAAGCGATGTTTATCGTTATTAACGATGATCGTCCAATGTGAGTAAATCTCACTAACTCTGAACAGTTTATATTTTTATAACGTACATTTAGAACTGATAAATATTGGTTGATTGTTGTGTGATGACTGTTTGGATGAACTGCTAGTCAGTTGGTTGAAATTATATATATATATATATATATATAGTTAAATATATATTGATTCTGTTATCAGAATATTTCATATTGAACTGAAATTGAGGATAATTATATTGTGTAACATTTGTGGATGCAGGCAAACAGGTTGGAGGGGTCCAACTGAATTCCTCAATATTTAATACTGTTTGATTTCATATACTGTGATATGACGTGATATATAATCTGTGATTGATTGTGATGACACTGGTATTGTTATTTGATTTGTTAAAATTCCATAAGAAATACCGGAATGTAAAAGGGAATTTTCAAAGTGTTTATTGAGAATAAAATATTTATAAAATCAAGGGATTTTATAAAAGGTAATTATTTATAAAATCAAAGGATTTTATAAAGAGGAATATTTATTGGGATAATAAATAAAGTATAAAATGAAATAATTATTTAGAAAATAAATAGAATTAGAAAAGGGATATTAATTTAGAAAATAAATAGAATTATTTTAAAAGGAAATCTTTATAAATGAATAAACGTTAAAAGGAAATCTTTATAAATGAATAAACGTTGTAAAAAGGAAATTTTATAAAGCAAACAATGTTAGTCGAACCAAGTTAGTCGAGTATGGTTAGTCAAACCAAGTTAGTCGAATCGAGTTAGTCGAACCAAGATAGTCGAGTATGGTTAGTCAAACCAAGTTAGTCGAATCAAGTTAGTCGAACCAAGTTAGTCGAGTATGGTTAGTCAAACCAAGTTAGTCGAGTATGGTTAGTCAAACCAAGTTAGTCGAATCGAGTTAGTCGAATAGTCGAATCGAGTTAGTCGAACCAAGTTAGTCAAGTATGGTTAGTCAAACCAAGTTAGTCGAGTATGGTTAGTCAAACCAAGTTAGTCGAATCGAGTTAGTCGAACCAAGTTAGTCGAGTATGGTTAGTCAAACCAAGTTAGTCGAATCGAGTTAGTCGAACCAAGTTAGTCGAGAATGGTTATTCAAACCAAGTTAGCCGAATCGATTTAGTCGAACCAAGTTAGTCGAGTCGAGTTAGTCGTGTCAGTCAAATATGGCTAGTCGAGTTAGTCAAATAGGGTTAGTCGAATATAGTTTATTCAAAAGGAATTAATTGAATGTAGTTTATTCGAAGGGAGTTATTGAATATTGTTTATTCGAAGGGAGTTAAATCGAATATTAATTATTCGAGGAGAGTTAATCGAATATAAGTTAATCGAAGAGAGATAATCGAATATTAGTTATTCGAGGAGAGTTAATCGAATATTAGTCATTCGAGGAGAGTTAATCGAATATTAGTTATTCGAGGAGAGTTAATCGAATATTAGTTATTCGAAGGAGTTGATCGAATAGAGATTACTCGAAAGAGAGTTATACATTGAATTCGATTATATTGATTTGGGGAAAGTACTATTTACTTTTGGGTTTTTAATCAAGATTTATTTATTTATTAATAAATTAGTTGTTTGTTTATTTATTCAAAGTATGAAATAAAAGTTAGATGTTTAAGTTAGATATTTCAGAAGTAGGGTTTATAACATTAGCGTTATAATAAATGTTTTTCATAAAAAAAAGTGGATTCATAATCCGAATCCGAGAATTTGCGTAAGCAAATGATTGTAGAAATTGGAGAGGTGAGCTTTGTCTATTGCAAGGTTAAGAACGTTGTTTCATTAATGTCTGAGACATAATTATACCCCAACTTGATTGACTTCCTTACTTAACTAAGAAATAGTTGAGGTTCGATGGCGAGAGTTAGTTAGAAATACAGTTAAGTAATAAGCGATTTATGGATTGAGCGGTTGTAACGATGTTTTTTTTACAACGTTAGTTTGAAATCCTTATAAATGAGTTTTGGAAATGTTTTCCAAATATAGAATCCGAGATATTTTCTAAACATAGAAAATGGAATGTTTTATTTATAAGGAGTTAAGAAATAGAGTTAAGTTAAATTAGAAACTGAATGGAGATTAGTTAAGTTGAATGGTTTTCTAAGTGTCTAGCTGATGTTGGTTTCGACCTTTGGGATTGATACTTAGGGAATTGTTCTCATACTAGTTTACAGTCAGAGACTAATAGTTGTGGAAGAATAGTGAGAAGTAAATAAGCAAATGGAAACGTTTTCCAGTGTTAATAACATATATTTTCTAAACATAGAAAATAAGGAAATATGAACGAATATATATATATATATATATATATATATATATATATATATATACATGGTTGATGATTTGATCGATAATTCCATTTGGAAATAAGATCGTTGTGTGTACACGGACATTTTTCATTTGATTGTTAAATCACCGACTATCAAAGTTTTTGACCATTCTAACGTTGTTAATATGGAGAGACCGGTTGGATTATTATACGAAGAACCACTCCGTATTGGCATAAGCGTTGCAAACCAAGTATGCTGAATATATTGAAGACGGAGTAAAGTGCAAGTGCTATTGTATAAATCTTAGGTAGAGATTGCCTAAGATGGATGTATTGAATAGTGCCTTCGGTTTGTCAAGTCCTAGGACAACTTGTATGGACGAATATCTGACAGAGTATTCCTAACGAATCATATATGTTGATCTCTTCAACGTGTTATGTTTGGTGGCGGAGGAATTCGTTTCTCTTAGCTTCATACCCGTGATACCGTTAGGGAAATCGATAATGATTTGGTGGGTATGATGATGTGGTATTCCAATTAAATAAAGATATGATATGTAAATTGATAAGCGTAGCTTCTAGCCTCATATCTGGAAATGACAAAAGTCGGGCAGGCAGCATGGCTATGTAGGTCGCACCTATTAGGGTGTATGATCACCCATCTAGAGAATATTCATTTGCTTCTTTAATCTATCAATGTTGTCCCTTATCAGGAAACGGTTGCTGATCCCAACCGTTGGTGATATACTTTCGATACACTCAAGTGAAATGAGTGGTCGGTCATGTGTGGCTGAGTTGCAAGATGTTCTTGTTGAACTCAATGTATTCTCCTCTAGAGATATACTATCGGAAGGTGGTTCCATACCTTGTCATAGTTGGAAATCCGTTATCCAATAAGTGCTCGCGGTTTTGATTGTATACTATATATATGTAGAACATGAGATGAAAGCGTTTTTGCTAGATGATTATTATATTGTGGTTGATAGACACTATTATAATATCAAAAGAATTGTGATATAAAGATTATTTTGGATTCTCATAAGGGAAAAACCTGTTTCGTTATACGACGAGGTCTTATGAGATATCGTTTTATTGCTTAAACTGTTATAAATTGTTTACTCACACCAGTCCCATGACTGACCCGGAGTTTATTTTGTTTTGTTTTCCCTAAACTCTTGGGTGTCCAATTTTGTACGGGCAGTCAAGTAGTCATGATTTTACAGATATACTTAAAGAGCTTGGAGCAGGAGGCTTCAGGATTATATAGCTATTATTATTTCTGCTGTGTTGTAAGTGTTATACTCTGAAAATGTTACTGTATACATATACTGAATTTTATTTCAAAATTATTTATCTATTATTTATTGTTCGCTCCGCTGTGAGATTCGTGTTTACTCTGATGTTGATTGTTCTTCTTCTTCTTCTTTTCTAAGTTTCTATCATATCTATTCTCACCCTCTAACTTCTTTCGTTAACTACCGGTATTTTCGATGTTTGGATAATCGACGTGGGTTTTAGGTCGATGACACAAGATCGCAAATTTCCGGGACGTTACAGTGAGCCTGCTGCTCGTCATCGATCAACATCATCGTCCTCACTAAAGCATCACTTGTCACCTTCTACTCAGTCTGCCAATCCACAACCGGATGAACAACCCAAGGTAATAAGTGGAAACATAAAACCTTGAGTCAGACAACAGTCTTAGTGAGCGATAAAATAGCTAACAAACTTCAACAACAAAGTATATGATAATGGATAAATAAACATACTAATCTACCCACGACACCAGAGAAGAACTCAACCATATCTTCCCCACATCAGATAGCGATAGCCTTTACGGTAAATAATTCAACTATTCATCCATGGAAACTAGAACACCCATTCAATCATTATAAAGCACTCATGACATCCAAATTATATGTATTTCATGTAAACCATCCTAGTCGAACACAACATCCCTCAAACACAAGCCCCCGAAGCCTAAACCAATATCATACAAGCACTTAAGGAACATCTTCTTCGAAGTTGGACAACCTACACGGGAGGGTACAAACAGAACCACCAATCATCCATGACCGACTCTGGCTATCACCGCCAATCCTACTTTGAAATCATCGTTAAGCATATGAGGGCCAACCTTTCCATATGTCAAGGGCTAATGGTAACCCTAGTTCTAGAATAAACTCCATTTGTCCAACCTTGACAATGACTAACCTTGACAACTAGGCCTTTCAACGATACCCAGGGTACTCGACCTTCAATCGGTCTTTTGGGTGCCCCCATTGTAATGGCCCGTAATACCGTACCAATTTGAGCTGAATAATATCCTACACATTCAACTCAAAGTACACAAAAATACAGATCTTTAATAAAAATAAATAAGAGGACGAGAAAGATAAGATAAAACTAATAGAATAGAAGAAGAAGAAGAACTCAACTGAACAGAATCAGAGTAACCACGAACTCACAGCGGAACGGATAAATGTATTATATAACATAACTTTGAAATACAAATCTGAATTTGTATATACATTCCATATCAGAGTATAAATCATATACATCACAGCGAAATAATCTCTAAATAACTAAAGGATGAAGCCTCCTTCTTTAAGCTCCTTCAAGTAGATCTGTAAAGTTCTGAAACACTTGACTGCTCGTACAAATTTTGGGCACCCAAGTGTTTAGGGAAAACACAAACAAATAAACTATGGGTCATTCATAGGACTGGTGTGAGTAAATTCCAACCATACTGTTTAACTTTTGAAAATCCTTTTGAAAGACAAAAGGATAATAGTAAGACCAGCCCACACATAAACATGGACGGTTTTTACCTTACTATAACCCAAATCATTTTGATATCAAAATCCAGTGATATTATAATAATGTCTAATCAAATAAATAACCAAATAGCAGAACGCTTGCATCTCACGCTCCACATATATATAGTATAAAATCAAAAACCGCAGGGCGCTTATTGGGGATTGGATTCCAATAGACAAGGTATGGGGTCACCTTCTGATCTGTGTACTCAGAGGGTATACACTGGGGTTCAACAAGAACGTCTTGCAACCCGGACACACATGACCGCCCACTCATTTAGCTTGAGTGTAGCGAATATATTTCCACCCCTGGTTGTTGGCCATCCAACCGTAATCCGAAGATACAGAATCGAAAAGAAGAACAAATATGAATTTTCTCTAGATCGGTGACAATACATGCTGCTTGGGTATGACCCAACTAGCCATGATGCCCACCCGATTTCTGTCATTCCCCGGTTGTGAGGCTGGAGGCTACGTCTATCTTCAGAACATCTGATCACCATTCACTTTGAATGTCACATCGTCAAACCCGTCAATTCACTGATCGATTTCCAAAAATATCACGGGTATAAAAAACTAAGACGAATGAACTCCTCTACCACCATACGTAATACCTTTAAGAGATCAATCGTACATGATTTGTTAGGTATACTCTATCTGACACTCGTCCATACACGTTGTCCTGCTGCTGGCCAAACAGAAAACACAATTCTAGAACAGAACGACCCTTGCATTTCACTCCGTCTTCAATTATCTTCAGCGTAATCTAATTCACAGCGCCTATGCCTATACGGAGTGGTTTTCGGATAATATATCCAAACGGTCTCTCCGTATTGATAACGATTGTCAAAACGCTTCGATAGTCGGTTATTTAACTATCGAAGTAAAAACAACATTTCATTCAAATGTACGATTAAACATCACACAACCACGGGCACTTTTTATTTAACATTCATTTTTATTATTCAAATTCCCATATCTTACCAGATATCTCAAAACCCGTTTAGCCCTTCACATTTCTTGGAAAGCATTTCCAGTAATTATAAACCTTTATTCTCCCATATCCTAGATATATATATTGTTAATGTTCGAAAAACATTCTCATCCTTTCACATTTCTTATTTCCGGTGTATTAGAAAATATACATTATTTACATTGGAATACATCTCCAATTTCCATTCTAACTATTTAATCTGCAAACATTTGCTTTTAAAAAAAAACTTGTTCACTTTGAAATGTGAACATTTATTTCCTATAGAATTCTGATTTCGCTTATCAAATAATTCTATATTTCGATAATAAATACCATTATAACTTAATGTTGACCTAATATTTGATTAAAACTCGTTTAGCCTTCCTTTAGTTCGGAAATAACAATATATATTATTTATTCAATATTCAATTACCATTTCTTATATGATCCCGAACAATGTCAAATGACATGTTATATAAACTCAAATGTTTTTATCACATTCCCATATTTTAAAGAGTTTCCTTTAGTATGGGTAATATATATCAGATCTCAATTATTTACTTCTACTCCCAATTTCGTGTAATTCATTTACACTTCTTCGGAGAAAAACATAATTATTTTCTTATTACTTGCGATAAGTGAGTTGCCAACCTTTCTAAAGAATAGTGTTACATATAATAATCATGCTTAAGCTTGTTTAACAACGTTAATTTATTGTTATAGTTCATAAACTTGCAATACGCTGCCATATTCCCTTTTATAACTAAACTCGACATCACAGTCATGCTTAAGCCTGGTCAACAACGTTATTTTATTGTCATAGTTTAAAAACTTGCAATACGCTGTTGCATTCCCCTTTATAACTAGTCTTGACATCTCTTTCCGTTACAAACCAATATCATCCCTCGATAATAGTGAAGTCGTTCTTTACCTCTCAGACCTTGATCGACAACGTTCATACCTTAGACTAGATATAAGTCTGTAACCCTAAACTCCTTATTACTAATAATATCAATTAAACCGTATTTCTTGCTTTATTTTAAATATGGTTTTTATGACGCCATATCCTTATTTTGAAAACTCGGTTGTTTATTATTATTTACATTAGTCATTAACTCTTCGCTTCATCTTCCTTGTACAATTATATTATTAAACATTTCTCTTCGCATCGTCTTCCTTAGACAAATCCATCATTAAACATTACTATTCGCTTCGCCTTCCTTATACAATTCCATTTAAAACTTCTCTGATCAAAAATCAATAAGGTTCTTCATCTTTTGACAATTTACATTTTATTCAAATTATTATACCCAATTCAAGTAAACATCTCATTACCAACTCAATACCTTCTTAAATGAAATCCATTTAAGAAACAATTACTTAATTAAATAATGATTAACTTGATCATTTGCTGAAGTAACAGTTTACTTCATTATTAATAAACAATACTAATTATACCAGTTCAATAATTACTTAAACTTCATTAATTAAAAAAAGTAATTAAGTCTTATTAATTTTGATTAATTTATTTCTAAACTAATTTCATTAGATTAATTGAAGACCAATTTATCTAATGATCAATAATAAACAGTTGATTTAATCAGCTTCAAACCATCAATTAATTCATTAACTGATTTTAATTACTTCTTACCATTTGATTATTTAACCATTTGTCCCCAAGTATTTACACGTAGGATGGTTACATCTTTATAACTTATTTGAATATCAAACAATCGTTTATATTTACATTATTAAACGAGCTATAAAACACTAATTTATAATAGAACCTCTATTTTAATTTAACTTCGCGTTAATTATAAAAATATAATTTTTATAACCAACTTGGTTGATTCGCCTACGGTAAATCAATTTCTTAAACAACGATGGATTTATGGTCGGTTGCTGCTACTTTCTTAATCGATATCGTCTATTGATTTAATCAGATTAAATGTTGAATTTTCGTTCAACATCATAATCCACACAGGGTTCCAATGTCATTTGGGTTCAAACGATGCATATAAATATTGATGAATCCGGTTGGATTCCTCCAACTAGTTTCCTGTATCCACAGATGTTAGTCAACACAATCAATACTAAATCCATACTAGGGAATATTATAATCGATGCAATTAGTATCCAACTAATAATGTGTATATATGCAATGATATATATTTTAACCAATTTAATTGTAATTTACCTAAATGACCATCACAAAGCATTCAACCAATATTAAAATATAATTATAATATTTTAAAATAGATCAAAGTTAGTGAATTTACTCACTTTTGCGCGTTAACCATTAAATAACGATTTGCTAGTTGATTAAACCAGGCGTTTTAATCTTCCATAACTCTTAATGAGCTCCAAATGAATCCAAACCCACTTCATAACATAGCAAACGTCCGTACGGTCCCAACGGATCAGACTATTAACGATTCAATATTCATTCAGCCCGACATCCGCATCCAACCCAACCCATGTCAACGATACTCCTCCTTCCCTAATTCGAGGACGCCTGCTCCAATATAACGGTGGTACTCATTATTTTCTCTCTTCACATGGTTCCTGAAACTTGCAAAACCTACTCTTGGCATTTTGGAAGTATCCTTCTTCGATTGCTTGTCCACTTGTGAAATTTTCACCCCATACTTGTCCTTTACTGTCGACCCTTGGAACTGGCTTCACTTCAGTAAAACGATGTTCAAACTTTGCAAACCCTCGGAAGTTGTAAAGAAACAACCTTTTAAATCGACGCCCATTTTTATAAGTAACTTGCTTTTAATTACCCTTAATACCGGTGATCCTTCCCAAGCATAACACGTCCAGACCATTATACAATAGTCCCATGAAAATACGACATTGCTTCTCAATAACATTTCTTCTTCCCATTCCTTAAAACTGCATATCCCTCTACATCAGCGTCCACTCATCCAAACGTTCCTTCCCTTCTAAATGGATTCACCATTACCAAGCCTTTCCAAAGCCTCATCATTTTTGCTGCTCAACCAATTTCCTATATTCATGCATCATACCATTGAACTCCCCCTTTTTACCACCATGCACTACTCCCATCAACTCACAGCGCTCCTCTTCACTTGAGCCTTCTGCTACCCTTCATTAAACGCAGCATTGCATTCCACTATGGATATACGTTTCCAGTTCAACATGCTCCCCTATTTCATGTAACGCAACTCCCATAAACCTGTTACTTGAATTCTACTTTCCTACTTCAGACGTCCAGCCTTATTTCTCAATGCCTCATCATCTTTCATTAATTAAAGACCCACAAAATACTATCTTTTCGACCCAGACATCACACGCCCACCAAGCCTCAGACCCATTTCACCCACTCACGCCATCTTCAGTTATTACTTCCTGCTCCTCTACGTTATTCACTACACCATTTAACCGTAACCAACACCCTGTTCACGGCTTCATTTCCTCTGTGCGCTGTACTACACGATTACCAAATGTTTGAACTCCCCTCCTAAAACCACGTGCTTCTATTTTCTCTATTTCGTATTTGCTTATGCTTGTTTTTTTTCATTTATGGACTGAGGATGAAGACTAAAACAATGGAAAGAACGTGTAATTGTTCCACTGGTTTTCGTTTGCTGTCAAGATGGAGTGAGAATGCGTTGTATATATATAATATATATACATGGATTCCTTAGCTGTGAAGTAAAAGGAAAACCATACACAAAATATTCTTATATATATATATATCTGTATACTTAAACGCTAAGGAAGGAACGTGCGGTATGAATCAAATTTGGTTCATGCAGTACTAGTGTGTAGTGAGGTATTGTCATTCATTAAATTTTGACGTGGTAGATTTTTCTATAGTATAACATCCTATCTTTATATATGGTTACTTAATTAGAATTTGCAAATGGTTTTGCTTAGGCTTTTTCCCATGTGCAGTGTACATACATAGAGTTTACTTCTGCATGCAAGTATTAGCTATGTTGTTTAATACATGGTAGTTTCTGCTTTGGATTTAGATGGCATGCGTTTTCATTAACTGTCATATGTAGTCTGCATTCTTTAATGCTTAGGTAGGGATTCCTTAAGGCTGAAGAAATCCATTTAATATATATATATTTAATAAGAGTATCCCATTGCGTAAAATTCCATCCATTTACTGACTGCTAAGGACAAAAATAAAATACTACCGTGTTCAGCGAGGTGCCACGATTTCAAAAATTTAGTAATATCGGTAGGCTAACTCATATTGTGAAACCCCAAAATATTGATATAGGGTGCAAAATACTCCAAATAATAAGTTACTTATTTTATGAATTAAAAATTATAGTAAAATTCTAAAAATTAAATTATACTTACGTCTCAAAAGAATCTTGTCTAAATTCGAAACCAATATTTAAATATATTTAAATAACCGTTATGGCCAAAAACGAATATGCCGCTGCTTTTCTGAATATTTAAATTGGACATAACAAACAATATATAATCCAAAATTTTGATTTTTCACTTCCATTAGAAAAATATAGTTAAACAGATTCCAACTTTTATTGTTTTGAAGAAGTCCAGCTTGTAACGACTCCTGTACACTCAGCTGAAGTTCAGAACGTTAAATTACGAATTGTCGCGCCTTTACGAGCTCGTTTTAAATTATATTATAATTAATACATTCAACTGTCGTTCAAATAATATATTCGTTATTATAATTCAATTCTGAAATGAATTAAATCTGTTAAATTATCCAGTTCACATTATACTGCAATTTTACCGTTCCCGACTGTTTCGGAAATTAAATATATCACTCCACAATTTATATTTATTAAATAATCAAAATTATTTAATTCAAATCATTTAAAATTATCAAACCAATATAATAAATAAAATAAATAAATTAATTATTACATTTCGAAAATGTTGGGACGTTACATACCTTCCCCCTTAAAAGAATTTCGTCCCCGAAATTACTAAAGTAGGAAAGTGCTACAATCCTTATTATAACCAGATTAAAATCTTTTATTTTACTTCTTAACTTAAGTTTCAATTGAATTAATTTGTTTTTAGTTAAAATACTAATTCCTTCGTACTAGCGAATATTTCAAAAATTTTGAAAATTTTCTAACACCTTAATTTCCAAAAAAATTTGCCACCATCTCTTCTGTATGGCTCAATTGGTACATCTACAACTTGCCTCTTTAGGCCTTCTCCAATCCAAAAGAAAATCAAATAGCCAAGTGGCTTGTCTACAGGCTCATAAATCTCATCCTCAATATAATTTAAATATGTACCTTTTTCTCAGGCATTCAACCCCATCTCTTTAATTTGCTACCATTTCAGCAAATGCACTTTCAATTGTTCTCCACTTGACTAATCCTCAAACCAGTCATCTGCTTATACCAAGCCAAAATTCATTTCGAATTCCCGTCCCAATCTCAATTTCAAATTCTTACTCCGTAATCCAATTCCATAGCCAGGTCCAGTTCCATTCCAAAATCTTAATTCACAAATTCAATGACTTCACCAAGTTAAATTTCTATTCCATTACAATTTCTACTTAGCTGGCTTTAATTCAATTCCAGTTTTATTTAACTTATTGTTAAGTTAAATTCTAATTTATTTATTCAGTTTTACCATTTCAATATATTAACTTTAAATGTCAGAATCCAAATTCCTGGGTTTCTATTTCAAATCAGATTTGAAATCATATATATATATATGTATGTATATATATTCATATATAGCAATTCAAAACATTTGAATTTTCGAACAATACGTCCTCAAAACAATTCAAAAAAAAAAAATCTTTGGTAGTAATACATCACTTAAAGACTCGAAAACGAACACCGATGATGGTCGACTTCGTCATCAGAATTATTTTCCAGCAATCAAAGTGAGTTCAATACTATATTACTTTAAAATTTCATTTATCAACATTTCAAAATACCTTTCAATTGTCTAGAAAACATTTTCAAATTCCCCCAGGATTTTGAATTTCTATATATTTAATCCTTTTCCAAATTTCCAGGGTTTATTTTAATTTTGGATTTAAATTTAGATTTAATCCATTTAATTTCACAAATTACATTATACAAGTTCTGATGGGTTATTTACGTAACCATCTTAACCATAATCTTATTTGATCATAATAATAACGAATATATCCCGTATATTAAATAATTCCAATAATATATACTTTCTTTATATCAAAATATATTTTGGGTAAAATTATTTCATTTACCTAGCTTTCAAAACAATACCATGCTGAATTACTCTGTTCAAGAGTTTAGAAACACCTATTGATATAGTATGCATTACCGTATCGACCAGAATTCATAAATCACTCGACAAACCAATCAACACAATATAAAACAGTTTTAATATCAATTTACAAATACGCACTCATTTATATACACTAAAACTCAATCTGGGGTATTACTAACCCTATCTCTACTGAGTTACGCCATAGAGCCAAGTTAATCACTTAACCTTCAGCTCTGATACCACTGTAGTGGCCCGTAAATCCGTACCAATTTGAGCTGACTAATATCCTACACATTCAACTCAAAGTGCACGAAAATACAAATCTTTAATAGAAAGAAATAAGAGGATGAGAAAGATAAGATAGAACTCATAGAATAGAATAAGAAGAACTCTACTAAATAGATTCAAAGTAAACACGAACTCATAGCGGAACGAATAAAATGTATTATATAACATAACTTTGAAATACAAATCTGAATTTGCATATACATACCATATCAGAGTATAACTCATATACATCATAGCGGAATAATCTCTAAATAACTAAACGACGAAGCCTCCTGCTTTGAGCTCCTTCAGTGAATCTATAAAGTCCTGAAACACTTGAATGCCCGCACAAATTTTGGGCACCCAAGAGTTTAGGGAAAACACAAGCAAATAAACTCTGGGTCAGTCATGGGACTGGTGTGAGTAAATTCCAACCATACCGTTTAACTTTTGAAAATCCTTTTGAAAGACAAAAGGATAATAGTAAGACCAGCCCACACATAAACATGGAAGGTTTTTACCTTACTATAACCCAAATCATTTTGATATCAAAATCCAGTGATATTATAATAATGTCTAATCGAATAAATAACCAAATAGCAGAACGCTTGCATCTCACGCTCCACATATATATAGTATAAAATCAAAAACCGCAGGGTGCTTATTGGGGATTGGATTCCAACAGACAAGTTATGGGGTCACCTTCCGATCAGTGTACTCAGAGGGTATACACTGGGATTCAATAAAAACGTCTTGCAACCCGGACACACATGACCGCCCACTCATTTAGCTTGAGTGTAGCGAATATATTTCCACCCCTAGTTGTTGGCCATCCAACCGTAATCCGAAGATACAGAATCGAAAAGAAGAACAAATATGAATTTTCTCTAGATCGGTGACAATACGCCCTGCTTGGGTATGACCCAACTAGCCATGATGCCCGCCTGATTTCTGTCATTCCCCAGTTGTGAGGCTGGAGGCTACGTCTATCTTCAGAACATATGATCACCATTCACTTTGAATATCACATCATCAAACCCGGCAATGCACTAATCGATTTCCAAAAATATCACGAGTATAAAAAACTAAGAGGAACGAATTCCTCCGCCTCCATACGTAATACATTTAAGAGATAAATTGTATGTGATTTGTTAGGTATACTCTGTCAGACACTCATCCATACACGTTGTCCTGGGACTGCACAAACAAAAAACAACATTCTAGAACAAAACGACCCTTGCATTCTACTCCGTCTTCAATTATCTTCAGCATAATCTAATTTGCATCGCCTATTCCTATACGGAGTGGTTTTCGGATAATATATCCAATCGGTCTCTCCGTATTGAGAACGATGGTCAAAACACTTCGATAGTCGGTTATTTAACTATCGAAGTAAAAACAACATTTCATTTAAATGTACGATTAAACATCACACAACCATGGGCACTTTTTATTTAACATTCATTTTTATTATTCAAATTCCCATATCTTACCAGATATTTCTCAAAACCCGTTTACAACCTTCACATTTCTTGGAAAGCATTTCCAGTTATTATAAACCTTTATTCTCCCATATCCTAGATATATATATTGTTAATGTTCGAAAAACATTCTCATCCTTTCACATTTCTTATTTCTGGTATATTAGAAAATATACACTATGTACACTGGAAAACATTTCCAATTTCCATTCTAACTATTTAATCTACAAACATTTGATTTTTAAAAACCTTATTCACTTTGAAATGTGAACATTTATTTCTTATATAAATCTGATTTCGCTTATTAAATAATTTTTTATTTAGATAATAAATACCATTATAACTTAATGTTGACCTCCTATTTGATTAAAACTCATTTAGCCTTCCTTTAGTTCAGAAATAACAATATATATTATTTATTCAATATTCAATTACCATTTCTTATATGATCCAAAACAATGTCGAATGACATGTTATACAAACTCAGATGTTTTTATCACATTCTCACATTTTAAAGAGTTTCCTTCAGTACAGGTAATATATATCAGATCTCAATTATCTACTTCTACTCCCAATTTCGTACAACACATTTACACTTCTTCGGGGAAAAACATAATTATTTTCTTATTACTTGGGATAAGTGGATTGGCAACCTTTCTAGGGAATAGTGTTACATATAATAATCACGCTTAAGCTTGTTTAACAATGTTAATTTATTGTTATAATTCAAAAACTTGCAATACGCAGCCATATTCCCTTTTATAACTAATCTCGACATCACTGTCACGCTTAAGCTTGGTCAACAACGTTATTTTATTGTTATAGTTTAAAAACTTGCAATACGCTGTTGTATTCCCCTTTATAACTAATCTTGACATCTATTTCTGTTACAAACCAATACCATCCCTCGATAATAGTGAAGTCATTCAAGTTGGGGTATTTTATTTACCTCTCAGACCTTGATCGACAATGTTCTTACCTTAAAATAGATATAAGCCTGTAACTCTAAACTCCTTATTACTAATAATATCAATTAAACCGTATTTCTTGCTTTATTTTAAATATGGTTTTTATGACGCCATATCCTTATTTTGAAAACTCGGTTGTTTATTATTATTTACATTAGTCATTAACTCTTCGCTTCATCTTCCTTATACAAATCTATTATTAAACATTTCTCTTCGCTTCATCTTCCTTAGACAAATCCATTATTAAGCATTACTCTTTGCTTCGTCTTCCTTATACAATTCTATTTAGAACTTCTCTTACCAAAAATCAATAACGTTCTTTGTATTTTGATAATTTACTTTTTATTCGAATTATTATACCCAATTCAAGTAAACATCTCATTACCAACTCAATACCCTCTTAAATTAAATCCATTTGAGAAACAATTACTTAATTAAATAATGATTAACTTGATCATTTGCTGAAGTAAAACATTTTACTTCATTATTTATAAACAATACTAATTATACCAGTTCAATAATTATTAAACTTCATTAATTAAAAAAGTAATTAAGTCTTATTAATTTTGATTAATTTATTTCAAAAATAATTTCATAAGATTAATTGAAGACCAATTTATCTAATAATCAATAATAAACAGTTGATTTAATCAACTTCAAACCATCAGTTAATTCGTTAACTGATTTTAATTATTTCTTACCATTTGATTACTTAAACATTTGTCTCCAAATATTTACACGCAGGATGGTTACAACTTTATAATTTATTTAAATATCAAACAGTCGTTTATCTTTACTTTAATAAACGAATTATAAAACACTAGTTTATAATAGAACCTCTATTTTAATTTAACTTCGCGTTAATTATAAAAATATAGTTTTTATAACCAACTTGGTTGATTCTCCTATAGGCAAATCAATTTCTTAACCAACGATGGATTTATAATCAGTTGCTGCCACTTTCTTAATCGATATCGTCTATTGATTTAATCAAAATAAATGTTGAATTTCCATTCAACATCAATATCCACATAGGGTTCCAATGTCATTTGCGTTCAAATAGTGCATATAAATATTGAGGAATCCGGTTGGATTCCTCCAACCAGTTTCCTGTATCCACAGATGTTAGTTAACACAATTAACACTAATTCTATACTAGGGAATATTATAATCGATGGAATCAGTATCCAACCAATGATGTGTATATATGCAATGATATATATTTCAACCAATCTAATTGTAATCTACCTAAACGACTTTCACACAGCATTCATCCAATATTAGAATATAATTATAATATTTTAAAATAGATCAGAGTAAGTGAATTTACTCACGTTTGCGCGTTAACCATTAAATAACGATTTGCGTCAGTTGATTAAACCAGGCGTTTTAATCTTCCATAATTCTTAACGAGTTCCAAATGAATCCAAACCAACTTCATAACATAGCTTACGTCTGTGCGGTCCCAACGAATCAGACCGTTCACGATTTAGTATTCATTCGGCCCGACATCCGCATCCAATCCAACCCACGTCAACGATACTCCTCCTTCCCCAATTCATGGACGCATGCTCCAATATAACGGTGGCACTCATTATTTTCTCTCTTCACATGGTTCCTGAGACATGCAAAAACTACTCTTGGCATTTTGGAAGTATCCTTCTTCGATTGCTTATCCACTTGTGAAATTTTCACCCCATACTTGTCCTTGACTGTCGACCCTTGGAACTGGCTTCACTTCAGTAAAAGGATATTCAAAGCTTTGCAAACCCTTGAAAGTTATGAAGAAACAACCTTTTAAATCGACACCCCTTTTTATAAGTAACTAGTTTTTAATTACCCTTAATACCAGTGATCCTACCCAAGCATAACACGTCCAAACCATTATGCAATAGTCCCTTGAAAACGCAACACTGCTTCTTATTAACATTTCTTCTTCCCATTCCTTAAAAATGCATATCCTTGTACATTAGCGTGCACTCATCGAAACGTTCCTTCCCTTCTAAATGGATTCACCATTACCAAGTCTTTCCAACGCCTCATCATTTTTGCTGCTCAACCAATTTTCTGTGTTCATGCATCATACCATTGAACTCCCCCTTTTTACCACCATGCACTACTCCACCAACTCACAACGCTCCTCTTCCCTTGAGCCTTCTACTACCCTTCATTAAATGCAGCAATGCCTTCCACTATGAAGATACGTTTCCAGTTCAACATGCTCCCCTATTTCATGTAACGCAACTCCCATAAACCTATTACTTGAATTATACTTCCCTACTTCACACATCCAGCCTTATTTCTCAATGCCTTATCATCTTTCATTACTTAAAGACCCACAAAATACTATCTTTTCGACCCAGACATTATACGCCTGTTAAGCCTCAGACCCATTTCACCCACTCATGCCATCTTCAGTTATTACTTTCTTCTCCTCTACGTTAATCACTACACCATTCAACCGCAACCAACACCCTGTTCACGACATTATTTCCTCTGCGCGATGTACTACAACATAACCGAATGTTTGAACTCCCTTCCTAAAACCGCATGCTTCTATTTTCTCTATTTCGTATTTGCTTACGTTTTTTTTTTCATTTATGGACTTAGGATGAAGAATAAAACAATGGAAAGAACATGTGATTGTTCCACTGGTTTTCGTTTGCTGTCAAGTTGGAGCGAGAATGCATTTATAATATATATACATGGATTCCTTGGCTGTGAAGTAAAAGGAAAACAGTACGCAAAATATTCTTATATATATTTATATATATCTGTATACTTAAATGCTAAGGCAAAGAACATGAGGTATGAGTCAAAGTCTATTCATGCAGTACTGATGTGTAGTGAGGTATTATCATTCATTAAGTTTTGACGTGGTAGCCTTTTCTATAGTATAGGATCCTATCTTTATATATGGTTACTTAATTAGAATTTGCAAATGGTTTTGCTTAGGCTTTTTCCCATGTGAAGTGTATATACACAGAGTTTACTTCCGCATGCAAGTATTCGCTGTGTTGTTTAATACATGGTAGTCTCTGCTTTGGATTTAGATGGCATGTGTTTTCATTAAATGTCATATGTCGTCTGCCTTCTTTAATGCTTAGGTAGGAATTCCTTAAGGCTGAAGAAATCCATTTAATATATATATTTAATAAGAGTACCCCATGGCGTAAAAGTCCGTCCATATACTGACTACTATGGACAAAAATAAAAATACTATCGTGTTCAGCGAGGTGCCACGATTTCAAAAATATAGTAATATCGGTAGGTTAACTCATATTTTGAAATCCCAAAATATTGATATAGGGTGCACAATACTCCAAATAAAAAGTTGCTTATTTTACGAATTAAAATTACAGTAAAATTATAAAAATTAAATTATACTTACGTCTCAAAAGAATCTTGTCTAAATTCGAAACCGATATATAAATATATTTAAATAACCGTTATGGCCAAAAACGAATATGCCGCTGCTTTTCTGAATATTTAATTTGGACATAACTTATAATATATAATCCGAAATTTCGATTTCTCACTTCCATTAGAAAAAATATAGTTAAACAGATACGAACGTTTCTTGTTTCGAAGGCTTGTAACGAATCCTGTACACTCAGTAGAAGTTCAGAACGTTAAATTACGAACTGCTGCGCCATTACGGGCTCATTTTAAATTATTTTTTAATTAATACGTTCAACTGTCGTTCAAATAATATATTCGTTATTATAATTCAATTCTGAACTGAATTAAATCTGTTAAATTATCCAATTCACATTATACATTTCCGACTGCTTCGAAAATTAAATATATCGCTCCATGATTTATATTTATTAAATAATCAAAATTATTTAATTCAAATCATTTAAAATTATCAAACCAATATAATAAATTAATTATTATATTGCTAAAATTCTAGGACGTTACACCCATCGTACCCCTACTTTGAGCCTGCTAGAGCTTACGACAACGATAATCTCTCGGCCTTCATATCTCTAGTCATCAAACCCGACAACTTTTCATAGCTCAAGCAACCTTCTCAAGCAACCATTATCCACCAACTCATGACCTTTGAGTTGAATCCATATTCGTTGCATCTCCTCGACCAACGAACACTTCAACACTTCAAATATTCCCACTTGAATTTTCTTCGAATACCCTTCGACCGATCGTCCCGGACTAACCGGTCCTCCCTGAACAATCGGTCCTCCCTGAACACTGGTCCTCCCGAACTAACCGGTCCTCCCTGACCATCGGTCCTCCCTGAACACCGGTCCTCCCGGACTAACCGGTCCTCCCTGAACAAATGGTCCTCCTTGAACATCGGTCCTCCTTGAACACCGGTCCTCCCGGACTAACCTGTCCTCCCTGAACAACCGGTCCTCCCTAAACACCGGTCCTCCCGGACTAACTGGTCCTCCCTGAACAAGCGGTCCTCCCTAACCACCTGTCCTCCCTGAACACCGATCCTCCCGGACTAACTGGTCCTCCTTGAACAACCAGTCCTCCCTGACCACCGGTCCTTCCTGACCACCAGTCCTCCCTGAAGCACTACCTACCGGTCGGTCTTCCAAAAGCACTACCTACCAGTCTTCCTGAAGCACTAACTGTCGGTCGGTCTTCCTGAAGCGCTACCTACCAGTCGGTCTTCCTGATGCACAACCTACCGATCTTCCTGAAGGTCTACCTACCGGTCGGTCTTCCTGAAGCGCTACCTATCGGTCGGTCATCCTGAAGCGCTACCTACTGGTCGGTCCTCCTGGAACAATGCTTACCGGTCGGTCCTCCTGGAACACTACCTACCGGTCGGTCACCTACCGGTTAGTCCTTCTCGAACACTACCTACCGGTCGGTCCTCCTGGAATACTACCTATCGGTCGGTCCTCTTGGAACACTACCTATCGGTCGGTCCTCCTGGAACACTACCCAACGGTCGGTCACCTACCCGTCGGTCCTCCCGGAACACTACCTACCAGTCCTGACTTGTTCCCCAAGACATGATTTCTGACCGATCGGTCCACTGTACAGCCCCAATACAACTCCAATTTCGACCAAAACTTCGCCAATCAACGAATTCAACGAAACCAACTCATCCAATACATCCAATACAATCATAAACATGTTATGGAACCACCAACATCATGAAAATGACAATTATCATCAAATTATGCAAATTCACCAAAAATCATGATAAATGAACATATGATCTAAAATGCGAATCTAACTTGCATATACATGTAAAATGGCATAAGAATTACCTGTTTAAACATGCTAACTTAGATCATAGGGTGATTCATATGAAAATGGACTTACCAATGCATAGATCTATGGAAAAACACTTGCGTATTATGAAAAACATGCACAAACGCTCGTATACTTCATTGGTCCATGTGAGAGATGCATATCACTCACCGATTTGCCAAAACAAGCTAAAATGGTAGAAATATGAATCCGGACAGCGAGCAATCCGAATCAAACTCCTCGATCCGATGAATTCGCACTTGAAATCATGTAGATCTAGCCTCCAAGGGTATAGATCTTCGATTTCCCCCCTTAGATTTGGATTTTTAATGGTGGAAAGGTGTTAGAGGAAGAAGGAGCAAAAGACCACTTAATGGGGAAATGAAAAACTAAACCATTTCCTATATCCCTCTCCCCTTATTTATACCATCCCATCCGCCCACTAATGGGCCTCTCCAATTCAGCCCATTATGGCTTACCAAACCTGGACAGCCAACCGAAAAACCTTAGAACAACAATTTCTCCCAAACCGTTGAGCCAAATCTTAAATGTAACCACTCTACGGAAAGAGAATCGTCAATTCCTTTCCATTGGCACAGGTCTCACCCTCTGATTCGACCTAAGTCAAAAGTTATGCCCTGTACAAGGCTGATAGGGGAAAAATGGTCAGAAAAAAAAATTGGTAAAAATTATGGACATGTCCCACATCCCCATAAGCAACATATTAAAAGATGAGAATGATCCAACCTTCAGGGAATAAAATAAAAATATTTTACGATCCTCCGATACGTAAAATGCGGGCTGTTACAAGACCAAACCCTTAACCCCGATCACGGCAAGAAAATCTCATTAGTCGATTTGGGATACCAGATACCATTATAACCGATAACGGAACCCAGTTCGATAGCACAAAATTTAGAAACTTCTGCCAGAAATATAAGATTGACAAGAGGTATACTACTGTAGCTCACCCACTATAGAACGGACAGGTTGAAGCGATAAACAAAGCTATTAAATCCATTCTTAAAAAGCGGTTGGAACAAGCAAAGGCCATGTCGGTTGACGAATTACCATTAGCTCTGTGGACCTATCAGACGACCTTCAAGACGACTACCGGTCACACCCCTTTTTCACTCTTCTTTGGGTCAGAAGCGGTAATTCCGGTGGATCTTAAAATCCCCTCTAATAGGGTGACATATTATGAACCGATGATAAACAAAGCGCTCCTCATTGGGTCCCTGGACATGGTTGAAGAGAAGAGGGATGAAGCGGACTTGCGTACTTCAAGGCACCGATGCCAAGTGGCACGCTATTATGACAGAAAGGTTTGCCTTAGGACCTTCGAGCCTGGAGACTTGGTACTGAAGCGATTGTTCCCACCTCCGGTTCATCTAGGTCCAAAGTGGGAAGGACCATACACCATCCAACAAAAACTTGAAACCGGAGCTTTCAAGTTGACGACCGTGAATGGTGAAGAAATTCCTAGAGCTTGGAATGTCCAACATTTGTGGCGATACTTGACATAAAATTGTATTATTTTCTTTTGTTTTATAGGTCGTGTAAAAGACACGACTTGCATGGAAAAGTCTGGTTGACATAAGAAAAAGATTATAATGTGGACGTAGGTCACGACATGGCCGAACCACTATAAAATACTGTGCGTGATTTACTTTAACCGTTCGAATCTTATTTTGTGTATTGTCTGTGATTATTATAACATAAGTCGAAAACATTAGATATTCGAACCGGTACAAAAGCAAATGAAATAACCATTTTCATAACGACATAAAAGGGTCGGGAAGTTGACGTCCCAAACTCTAACTCTCACGAGTCGAGAGAGAGTATAAAGGGCGGGAAGACGACGTCCTTGAGGCGTGAAGGTGCACCACGACAAAAGACAGCCTTGAATCCACTCTAACCTGACCATACGACATAAGGGTATAAAGGTACGAATAATGGGTACCAATAAAGGAGAATTATAGCCCTGCTAAAAAAGATAGGGGCAGTCTAATCAATCTCTAACAAGCCTTAGCCAAGTGCTATATTTAAGATTGATTGGGGGCATACACATCATGCACCCTGCCATCAATCATTTGTTTTATTTATTTAAGCAGCAATTTCTATGAATGATATTTTCTCTGTCTGTACATTTGCAAGGGAACGTGATTGTGGCTTGAATTATTTCTTACCACTTATGATTATTAATTTCTCAACATTAATAGAAACAAATGATGAACTCACAAGCATTTGACATAGTGGGAAATGAACTACTTTATTTACACAGGTGCAGGTTTATACAAAAGAACTAAATAAACAAAGGCAAGGGCCGCACTCGCCACAACAACAGTGGACCGGGGAATAGGCAAAACAAAGAATAGAACTGCCTTTCATTTGGACTTTGAAGTGGACTTCGCTTTCTTGGCAACCTTCAGTTTTTCCTTTTCCTCTTTTTCAACATCAGTCATGATACGCTTTGGCTTCTTCTTTCCTGGAACTGGAGCACTGGGATCAATAGAAGACTTTTTAGAAAGCTCTTCAGTAATTGACCTAGTTGAAAGTTTGACAACTAACCTTAACTCAGGAGGAACTTTCGCAAGAGACTTAAAACTTTCTGGATCTATTTCCTTAACCTTGACATTCATATGCTTATCCTGCTTGGCCTTCATCTCATCCAAAGTCATGCCATCGACATTCCCCGAGTCTCCAGTTATAGCAACATCGTTGTCCTCTTCCTCACGCCTACCATCGCCACCGTCATCTTTAGGGCGGCTATCACATCTTCATCTCGGGGGTTCTCGGTGGTAGATGGCATGGAAGTCTTCTCAGCAACCTCATCCATATCCTTGATCTTTTCCACAAGTTCTGAGCCAGTGGCTTCAACATGCTTCTCTCGGATTTCTTCGGTGGACCTCGTATCAGTGATTTCTTTCCATTGCTCATCGGCCTTTTCAACTGGTTGTGCACCTATAGAATGAAAGTTAATGGGTATTGGCTCAGGAGAAACAATAGGGTCTTTGGTTGACTGTCCAATAATGTAGCGAAAGGTTGAAATAGCCCTGACAAATTGGGGTGAAAAGATAGAGATACCTTCGGATGATTTCTCGGTTGAGGTGGCTAAAGTCTCTGGTGCTGCTTCAGGAATAGGACACAAAAAGGACGCCTTAGGAATTCCTGGATTCTCGGGATCATATCCCTATGTTCCGGTAACCGCGGGGGAAACACAAGAAGAACCGGTTTCAATGATATCTTTTCCTTTGGCCTGACGTCTCTCTTCCTCCATGGCAGCAACAATAAGTCGACACCCTTCAGCCAGACGTGCCGGCTCCTCACCCCTTAGTAACTTCTCCATAAGTTTGTCTTCATAGTTGGAATCCACCTTGAGCTCTTTCTTCTCCCATTCTATGATTTGATCCCATACATATACCAAAGTGGTCAGATAATCATCGATCCATGCAATGTCCCAACGACGGATTACTTGGGCAAAGAATTCTATCATTAGCTCACTATAACCATCCAATTCTTTCTGGGCCGCAGAAAGCTCTTTATTGGCATCCTCAGCAGATTTAATGGTAATGCTTGCATTCCCTTCGGCTAAGACCACTCTGGATTCAGCTTCCATCAATTTAGCTTCTAATTCGGCATTTCTCTTTACCAATTCTGCATTTTTGTTTTCCAGCTCAGCTTTCTCTTGTTGAAGAGTAGTGCAAGTTAATTGTGTTTTACCACTCTTATATTTAACATCCTCAATTTGCTTCTTCAGATCTAAGCATTCCTGGCTGTGAGAATCCAATAAAGTGTGATAATGCTTTTGTAGCCCCCGTGTTGTTTCTTGTAGTTATCAGCATCCCGTTGAGCAAGAGCAAGCTGGGCCTGTGCATCTTCCAAATCTTTCTCCAAATTTTTCAAAACGCTATCGTCATAATTGGCCATTTTCTTCATGTGGCCAATATCAGTGATTAGGTCCCTGATAATCTTAGAAAGATTGCACAAATATCTATACATCTCCGAATATTGCATGTCCACTAAATCTATTTTTTTCTTTAGCATCATCCGCCCACTTCGAAGGAACAGGCTCAAGCGCGGGAACAAACGTCATATGATCAAAGTAGTGATCCGGAAATTGTTTTTTCAAATATGTCAGTCTTTCCTTGCTCTCGGAATCAAGCAACACGGGTTTGGATACGGATAACTCAATATTTCTTCGGTTTGCAGGTATAACGAATGTGTCACCTTTGCCCGACTTCTTCTCAGTAATTTTATGTTTATCCTGTGAACCAGCATGTTTCGACAATGGCTTCTCTTGAGGACGCTTCTCTTTAGGAGGAGTCGGAGCTTTGGAATGTAGTTTGTCACCCTCGCGACGATCTTGGTAGCTCCTGTGCTTGTCCGGATCTGACGACGGGGAGAACGGGAGCGCGAAGTATAAGGGCGACTGGAATCATAATGTCTCCTGTCATCTCTGCCATGACTCTCGTGGCGTTCATGTTCATTGTCGGAGTCAAACCTAGGCATGCTTGTTCGAACCTTCTTGACATCATAACGAGTACGTACCATTGGCGCTGCACAACGAAACAAGAAAGTGTTAGAATTAACATGAATACAAAGCATAAGTGCTGTGACATGCAGTGCTAATGTGTTGTTCACATCCTAAGTGATATTCCCCCAACCAACCAGAGCCCGAAGTTAGGCTGGTATGTGTAGTCTCCTTAATATTCACAGGAGTAACTTCTTCTGAGGAAGTAAAGGTAAAAGGATCTGTTTTGAAATCTTCTAAAGTGTAAAGGGTCTCGGGCAAGGGAAGATTTCCCAAACCCCGATATGTAGAGTCATCCACGGTAGGGGCATCTCCTTGAGGAGCGTCTAACGGCAACTCCTATGGAGAAACTGGTTTTTCAGGTGTGGCGGCATCTTCGGGAGTGATGTATTTATTTCTGTATTTTTCTTCTATATTTGCTAATATATCATCTTCAGTCGAAGAGGGAGAAGGAGGACTCCTGAGGGGTACTGTTGAATCTTGTAACACCCTGAATTTTCGAATAATCAGATTAACTAAATTTAAGAATACTTAATTTCAAATGTGGGAATTAAGGGAAATGGGTTGTTCCATTGCGTTCGTCTCAGAATTCTGCTTGAGATAGAGTCCGAGTTTGCGTAAAATGGATGCTGTATGAAGAAGATACGGACGAACGAAGTTTGAAAAAAAAATGCACTGGCGCACTTGGGAAGTGCGCCAGTACAAATTTGCATTGGCGCACTTCCCAAGTGCGCCCAGGCCGAGAGAAAACCTACACAGCCTTCTGGTTCAGTCTGACCCATGTTCTGACTCATTGCTGAGTCATTTCTGACAAGTTAATGAGTCATTAGGGTTTCTGGATAGATCTAATCTGGACTGAGTGGTTTTGATTAACCCTAAGATCATCCGACGGCTATAATTAAATTTAAATTATATATAAACATGTGTAGACTCAAACCCTAGAATCAAATCAGAATTAGATCAGTGGCCATCATGTTGTCACTCCAAACCCTAGAGTAGCCGCCACCAACTAGAAGCAAATTAAAGACAACAAATTCAATTCAAATCAAGCCTAAAACTACAACAACGAAATTGTCTACAACAAGGGAACGCTAATCAATTACAGAATTCAGAACCCAGAACTCAAGACCCCTTATTTGGTGAGTTCTAGTCACTTTTAGGTTTAGATAAATAAAAGTGAATTGTGGTAGACTATGATTTGGGTATATGTTGTTTATAGTTATGCAAGTTCATTATTGTTGTAAATCATGATATGATGCAAGTTTATTATTGTTGTGAATCATGAAATGATGCAAGTTCATTATCGTTGTGAATCATGAAGCTGTGCAAGTTATTATGTTGAGAAACAATGAATCTATGCAAGTTGTTATGATGAATCTATGCAAGTCTTTATAATGAATCTATGCAAGTCGTTATTATGAATCTATGCAAGTTGTTATCATGACATCTATGCAAGTCGTTATAATGAATCTATGCAAGTCGTTATCATGAATCTATGCAAGTGGTTATTATGAATCTATGCAAGTTGTTATCATGAATTTGTGCAAGTTGTTATTATGTAAGTTGTTATCATGAATCTATGCAAATTGTTATGAGATCATGCAAGTTACCTATGCAAGTTATTGTGTGATGAATTCATGAACCTATGCTAGTTGTTATGTTATGAATCATGAACCTATGCAAGTTAGCTATGCAAGTTGTTGCATTGTTAATTCATGAACCTATGCTAGTTGTAATGTTATGAATCATGAACCTATGCAATTTACCTATGCAACTTGTTGCGTTGTTAATTCATGAACCTATGCTAGTTGTTATATTGTGAATCATGAACCCATATAAGTTGTTGATTATGCTGAGAATCATGAACCTATGTTGGTTGTTAATTCATAAACTTAAGCAAGTTGTTATGAATCTATTCAAGTTGTTAATTATGTGGTGAATCATAATTATATGCGAAGTTATCATGTCATTTTCCCTACTTGTCATGCTTAGGCCAAAAATTGCACTGAAACAATCACCTTGTCATTCCCTTTATTTTATTGTTGTGGCGAGGCTATTTTGTAGCCTTAATGACGCCAAAAACGCAAACGGTTATGCTAGTTAAGAAACGTGGAAAAGAGGGACTTTGTAATAGGCATAATTTACATACTGATTATGTAAATTGGACACATGATTCTAGTAGGGAAACATATAAATAATTACCTATTATGACATTGGTAAAAGTGGGTAAAAATGGTATAATTTAACTATAACCATTTATGGATAAGAAATCCAAATTGTTTATAAAATAGGTATTGACACCTATGAAAAGGAAATGATTAATTAATTAACTTAATTAATCAAAAGAGGAATGTTTAAGCAATTAAAGTCTGAAGATTTAATATTGAGAATTGGCATAAAATAAATTTGTGATGAAATCGGTATGATTTTTCATACCATAAATAGATGGACATAATTGAGTCAATTATGGCCATAGTGAAATTTGGAATTAATTGATAATTTGAATAGGGAAAGTAATTCAAATTGGGGGATGATTAATTAGGAGTAATTAATCGTCTAAGACACAAGGTTAGGCTCTTTTGTGGTGTAAGACTGCCCGGACCCGCCCGGCAAATCCAGCTGCCACAAATGCCAGTCTAATGTGGGAGGTCTTAGGCATAAATTAATTATGTAACAGTTGTAAAGACACGAGGTTAGGCTCTTTTGTGGTGTAAGACTGCCCGGACCCGCCCGACAAATCCAACTGCCACAAAAGCCAGTCTAATGTGAGAGGTCTTTATACGGTTACGGCCTTAATGAATTAAGAAACACTTAACCAGATAAACATGTAGTGGGACATGAGGGGGTTAAGTGGGTGCCTTGGGTGGCATGTGGAATTAAGTGGGTGCCTGGGGTGGCATGTGAAATACGATTAGATATTTCAATAATTAATTAATGTTGATTAAAGACTACTTAACCTAACTTGATACATATGGACTGTATGATGATAGACATAAGTTAGGGTTAAGTAAAACGAATTGCATTGTGGGTGGGTTAAGTACAACTGATGGGTAGGTGGGTAATATTAATATATATAGGCGCACAAACTTAACCATTAAATAAACAGGATTAAATTAGTAGGTGGGTTAGGTACAACTGATGGGTAGGTGGGTAATATTAGTATATATAGGCCCACAAACTTAACCATTAAATAAATAGGATTAAATCAGTGGGAGGGTTAAGTACAACTGAAGGGTAGGTGGGTAATATTAATATATATAGGCCCAAAAACTTAACCAGATAAAAAGTGTTATGTAATTAAAGACACCTAATGGTATACATAATCGGGGCAAGAATAGTAAAGTTATGTATTAAAGACACCCTTAGGGGTACGCATAGCTAATGGGGATAGATAGAGTTATGAATTAAAGAAGACACCCTTAGGGGTACGCATAACTAATGGGGATAGGTAGAGTTATGTATTAAAGTCACCCTTAGGGGTACACATAACTAATGGGAATAGGTAGAGTTATGTATTAAAGACACCTATGGGTACGCACAACCGATAGGTAGAATAGGGGTTATGTATTGAAGACAACTATAGGAACGCATAACTGATTGAGGACTATGTAATTAAAGACACCTTAGGGTATACATAGTCAGTAGAAAACCTGGTGGGTATACAAGGCATAAGGGAGGACTTGTATCATGTTGTGTGGGACCCATTTCAATCAGTAACCCGGAGGAGTATCAAAGTAAAGATCTCCGTACTAGGCGGGGAAGGGGCACGCTTACTGATTGATTGTAAGAGATCCAAAACGAGATGGATGGTGTGGGCGGCGCAAACCGACCGGGGACATGTGCGTGCATGAGCCTAGCAGAGTGGGACAAGACGACCGTGACACCAATAGGTATAACTGTGCACACCTTATGTTGCCACTTTAGGGAAGTGATACCCCCTAGTTGTGGGACCAGCACAGGATATCTATGGAGTAGGGAGCCGATCGATTAGGGTAGTGATTAGGGTATATCCGGACATATGCCCTAAGTCTACCAATTTATAGTAGGAGGGTAGTGGGTACGACTAGTTGAGATAGGAGCAGGCGGGACCTATGGCAGCAGTTAGGAATACACGAAACTACCACCATCGTTAACATTAGCGGAAGGGATTATCCCATCTTGATTTGACTAGTAATAGTGCAGAGTAGTTTGTACTTAAGCATACACCTTACCTTATTTGTCCTGTCATACCTGTCATCTGTACCGTGAATTCTCTTATCCACTTTGTATTCCTATCATGCTTACCTTTATTTATTTACTGGCTAAAAATTACTGGACTCACCAGACGTATGTCTGACTTAGTTTGTTTCGCCTCTTTTCTTCCGGCCACCCCCAGGTTCTCAGGGAGGAAACATCCAGGTTTAGTCAGGATTTGGATATCATCTTCTAGGAGCTACTTCTGAAGTATGGCTCGAGTCTCTGTCTCTTATATGGCTTGCTCTTTAATATGGGGAATGATGTTTTCTTTTAAATACCTATGTACTCTAATAATATAAGACAGAAGTGTTTTGTTGTAATGATTTTATGACTCATGGTATTATGTAACAAAATATTTTGGTGATTTAATAAAGTTGTTTATTTTCCACTACAAAATTTTTATATCTGTCTTGTGATATTCTGTATCTGTTTACCAAAAACGCTCCACTGAAGTTAAGGCATTCCCTTTGTGAGTGACCTTAATGGAGGTGGGGTGTTACACTTGGTATCAGAGCTGAAGGTTACCAGATTAGATAAAAGTTTTTGAAAATTATTTTCAAAAAGGTTTTAAAAGAAAGTATTTTCAAGAAGGAAAGCATGTTTTGAAAAACATTCCCCGAAAAGCCATATGTAGTATCCTTCGGTCCTTTGTCTAAAATCTCTTCCTTTGATAGGATAGGCGAATGCTCTTGCGGCTGATGGATGGGATAAGGATAGGAAAAATTATGTAGAAGGATTAATTTCCTTATCTGGTTATGAAGCTAAGACTCTTTTTGAATCTGTAATCGAGACTCTGCACTTTAATACTAGTCTTGTTTCTGATCCCGTAGTTGTTTCAAACCCCGTTTGTGGTTCGGCTCAATTGTTAGTGGTTTGTGGGGGTTTGAAATTATCTGTGTTAGGTGTCAAAAATTTGAATGTGACATTTGTGTGCTTAAGTTTATGGGCTATGGGTTGGGTCTAAATGGACCAACTTTCTATGTAGAGGTTCGTTCTAGATTTTGAGAGGAGGGTCGTTAAGTTTCTAACTTTTCATGGGAAGACCCCAAAGTTTCTTGTGACCCGCAAGGGTGTTTTATGCTTAGCTTTCTGAGAATCATTCTGCATTCTGATATGTACCAGTTGTATGTAAGTATCTAGATATTTCTGAAGGATACGGGTTTCTACTCGAAGCATGGAGTAGATCTCCATTTTTGACATTGTTTAATGGGGGTAATTCTTTGGGTGTCAGTCTGATGTTGATTTCGGTCTTTGGGGCTGAGACTTAGGGAATTATTCTCTTAATCGATGTCAAACGGGAACAAAGCTTTTGTTTTAGTTATATCATTTGTTTGTATCCCATCAACCGAATCTTCGACCTTTAGATAGGAAATCCATAGATGTAAACATGTGTTTGGGACATGTTATGTTTGATGGTTGCCAGTGGATGCAAGTGTTTGCTAGTGGTTGCTCGTGGATGCATTTACACACACATTAGGCACTAGATCGGCTCAAATCACTTTCACATTGCATATAAATGTGTGTGCATATTTAGGGTAATGGATGAACGATGGTTGTGTTATCATATGGATGCTACATTTTGATGAATGGTTGAGCACACATGTAGAAATAATATGTATCGATAGGATCCTTTCGCATACATAATGGATGCATGGCACTATCATGGTTTGCATTAAGGAGGTCAACTGAATCAGTAGACCGCCTAATTTTGCATTAGATAAGGAACATATACACACACTTTTGCATATGTTTATATAACATTAGAAGTTTTCTAAGGACAATGGATGCTTGTGGATGATGGTTGAGTAGATGGGTGATTGGATGGTAGGAGACATTCTTCTTAACTTGAAGATTTCGGGGACGAAATCCTTTAAGTAGGGGAGAATGTAACACCTCGAATTTTCGAATAATCAGATTAACTAAATTTAAGAATTCTTAATTTCAAATATGGGAATTAAGGGAAACAGGTTGTTCCATTGCGTTTGTCTTGGAATTCTGCTTGAGATAGAGTCCGAGTTTGCGTAAAACTGATGCCGTATGAAGAAGATATGGACGAACGAAGTTTGAAAAAAAATGCACTGGCGCACTTGGGAAGTGCGCCAGTACAAATTTGCATTGGCGCACTTCCCAAGTGCGCCCAGGCCGAGAGAAAACCTGCACAGCCTTCTAGTTCAGTCTGATCCATGTTCTGACTCATTGCTGAGTCATTTCTGACTAGTTAATGAGTCATTAGGGTTTCTGGATAGTTCTAATCTGGACTGAGTGGTTTTGATTAACCCTAAGATCATCCGACGGCTATAATTAAATTTAAATTCTATATAAACATGTGTAGACTCAAACCCTAGAATCAAATCAGAATTAGATCAGTGGCCATCATGTTGTCACTCCAAACCCTAGAGTAGCCGCCACAAACTAGAAGCAAATTAAAGACAACAAATTCAATTCAAATCAAGCCTAAAACTACAACAACGAAATTGTCTACAACAAGGGAACGCTAATCAATTACAGAATTCAGAACCCAGAACTCAAGACCCCTTATTTGGTGAGTTCTAGTCACTTTTAGGTTTAAATAAATAAAAGTGAATTGTTGTAGACTATGATTTGGGTATATGTTGTTTATAGTTATGCAAGTTCATTATTGTTGTAAATCATGATATGATGCAAGTTTATTATTGTTGTGAATCATGAAATGATGCAAGTTCATTATCGTTGTGAATCATGAAGTTATGCAAGTTATTATGTTGAGAAACTATGAATCTATGCAAGTCGTTAATGATGAATCTATGCAAGTCGTTATTATGAATCTATGCAAGTTGTTATCATGAAATCTACGCAAGTCCTTATGATGAATCTATGCAAATCGTTATCATGAATCTATGCAAGTGGTTATTATAAATCTATGCAAGTAGTTATCATGAATCTATGCAAGTCGTTATTATGCAAGTTGTTATCATGAATCTATGCAAATTGTTATGAGATCATGCAAGTTACCTATGCAAGTTATTGTGTGATGAATTCATGAACCTATGCTAGTTGTTATGTTATGAATCATGAACCTATGCAAGTTACCTATGCAAGTTGTTGCGTTGTTAATTCATAAACCTATGCTAGTTGTTATGTTATGAATCATGAACCTATGCAAGTTACCTATGCACGTTGTTGCGTTGTTAATTCATGAACCTATGCTAGTTGTTATATTGTGAATCATGAACCCATATAAGTTGTTGATTATGCTGAGAATCATGAACCTATGTTGGTTGTTAATTCATAAACTTATGCAAGTTGTTATGAATCTATGCAAGTTGTTAATTATGTGGTGAATCATAATTATATGCGAAGTTATCATGTCATTTTCCCTAGTTGTCATGCTTAGGCCAAAAATTGTACTGAAACAATCACCTTGTCATTCCCCTATTTTATTGTTGTAGCGAGGCTATTTTGTAGCCTCAATGACGCCAAAAATGTAAACGGTTACGCTAGTTAAGAAATGGGGAAAAGTGGGAATTTGTAATAGGCATAATTTACATACTGATTATGCAAATTGGACACATGATTCTAGTAGGGAAACATATAAATAATTACTCATTATGACATGGGTGAAAGTGGGTAAAAATGGTATAATTTGACTATAACCATTTATGGATAAGAAATCCAAATTGTTAATAAGATAGGTATTGACACCTATGAAAAGGAAAGGATTAATTAATTAACTTAATTAATCAAAAGAGGAATGTTTAAGCAATTAAAGTCTGAAGATTTAATATTGAGAATTGGCATAAAATAAATTTGTGATGAAATCGGTATGATTTTTCATACCATAAATAGATGGACATAATTGAGTCAATTATGGCAATAGTGAAATTTGGAATCAATTGATAATTTGAATAGGGAAAGTAATTCAAATTGGGGGATGATTAATTAGGAGTAATTAATTGTCTAAGACACGAGGTTAGGCTCTTTTGTGGTGTAAGACTGCCCGGACCCGCCCGGCAAATCCAGCTGCCACAAATGCCAGTCTAATGTGGGAGGTCTTAGGCATAAATTAAATACGTAACAGTTGTAAGACACGAGGTTAGGCTCTTTTGTGGTGTAAGACTGCCCGGACCCGCCCGGCAAATCCAGCTGCCTCAAAAGCCGGTCTAATGTGAGAGGTCTTTATACGGTTACGGCCTTAATGAATTAAGAAACACTTAACCAGATAAACATGTAGTGGGACATGAGGGGGTAAGTGGGCGCCTTGGTTGGCATGTGGAATTAAGTGGGTGCCTGGGGTGGCATGTGAAATACGATTAGATATTTCAATAATTAATTAATGCTGATTAAAGACTACTTAACCTAACTTAATACATATGGACTGTATGATGATAGACATAAGTTAGGGTTAAGTAAAACGAATTGCATTATGGGTGGTTAAGTACAACTGATGGGTAGGTGGGTTATATTAATCTATATAGGCCCACAAACTTAACCATTAAATAAACAGGATTAAATCAGTAGGTGGGTTAAGTACAACTGATGGGTAGGTGGGTAATATTAGTGTATATATAGGCCCATAAACTTAACCATTAAATAAATAAGATTAAATCAGTGGGAGGGTTAAGTACAACTGAAGGGTAGGTGGATAATATTAATATATATAGGCCCACAAACTTAACCGGATAAAAAGGGTTATGTAATTAAAGACACCTAATGGTATACATAATCGGGGAAAGAATAGTAAAGTTAAGTATTAAAGACACCCTTAGGGGTACGCATAACTAATGGGGATAGATAGAGTTATGTATTAAAGATACCCTTAGGGGTACGCATAACTAATGGGGATAGATAGAGTTATGTATTAAAGACACCCTTAGGGGTACGCATAACTAATGGGAATAGGTAGAGTTATGTATTAAAGACACCTATAGGTACACATAACCGATAGGTAGAATAGGGGTTATGTATTAAAGACACCTATAGGTACGCGTAACTGATTGAGGGCTATGTAATTAAAGACACCTTAGGGTATACATAGTCAGTAGAAAACCTAGTGGGGATACAAGGCATAGGGGAGGACTTGTATCATGTTGTGTGAGACCCATTTCAGTCAGTAACCCGGAGGGGTATCAAAGTAAAGATCTCCGTACTAGGCGGGGAAGGGGCACGCTTACAGATTGATTGTAAGAGTTCCAAAACGAGATGGATGGTGTGGGCGGTGCAAACCGACCGGGGGACATGTGCGTGCATGGGCCGGGCAGAGGGGGACAAGACGACCATGACACCAGTAGGTATAACTGTGCACACCTTAGGTTGCCACTTTAGGGAAGTGATACCCCCTAGTTGTGGGACCAGCACAGGATATCTACGGAGTAGGGAACCGATCGATTAGGGTAGTGATTAGGGTATATCCGGACATATGCCCTAAGTCTACCAATTTATAGTAGGAGGGTAGTGGGTACGACTAGTTGAGATAGGAGTAGGAAACACCTATGGCAGCAGCTAGGAATACACGAAACTACCACCATCGTTATCATTAGCGGAAGGGATTATCCCATCTTGATTTGACTAGTAATAGTGCAGAGTAGTTTGTACTGAAGCATACACCTTACCTTATTTGTCCTGTCATGCCTGTCATCTATACCGTGAATTCTCTTATCCACTTTGTATGCCTGTCATGTTTACCTTTATTTATTTACTGGCTAAAAGTTACTGGACTTACCATACGTATGTCTGACCTGGTTTGTTTCGCCTCTTTTCTTCCGTTTCGGTTCTCAGGGAGGAAACACCCAGATTTAGTCAGGATTTGGATATCTTCTTCTAGGAGCTACTTCTGAAGTATGGCTCGAGTCTCTGTCTCTTATATGGCTTGCTCTTTAATATGGGGAATGATGTTTTCTTTTAAATACCTATGTACTCTGATAATATAAGACAGAAGTGTTTTGTTGTAATGATTTTATGACTCATGGTATTATGTAACAAAATATTTTGGTGATTTAATAAAGTTGTTTATTTTCCGCTGCAAATTTTTTATATCTGTCTTGTGATATTCTATATCTGTTTACCAAAAACGCACCACTGAAGTTAAGGCATTCCCTTTGTGAGTGAACTTAATGGAGGTGGGGTGTTATAAATCTTTCGAACTTTCTCCCCTCTCGAGTGGATTGTCAATTGGCCCTTCAACTGGGGATATGTACACATAAGGGCCTTCCCTATGACCTATGCTACGAGTTATAGCAACTAGGCGATGTCGATGAAGATATTCATGCACTAAGAAGTCCTTAATGGTCAAAAATTTTTGATCATCGTTGAATAACCGATTTAAGCGATCAAATTGCATCGGATGCTTCTCTTGCTGCGGGTTAGAAACTGCAAGTGAAAACAAGCAATTCTTAATATATTTATGATAAAGATCGGAACTAGAACTCAAAAACTGATGTCCTTACTTGACTTAAGTCATCTTCTGGCATACCCCGGTTGCTGCCTAATATAAAACAATTCAGGTTTCGGGTCCCCAGCTTTACTGCTAAACGGAACGGTAATGATTTTCCTTTTTGGTACCGACTTGAAGTATACAAAAGATGGGGTATCATTTGTCCGATGCTTGAAATTGTAAAATAAATGAACATCCTCAAAAGCAAGTTCTACACCTAGAATTTCTTTATATGCTATGTACAGAGTATACAGATAGGCATAGGAGTTGGGATGAAGTTGCATGGGAGCAATCCGCAGTTGTCTCAGAAAATCGACGACGAATGGCGAAAATGGAGGTATTGCCCCCAATAAGGCACATTAATCTGGTGATTGCCATATATCTTTCCGGTGGATTATGAGGACGATATGTTTTCGAGGGCAACTCAGTATCTCTTCTAAGAATCCCATGCTTTAGGCATATCTGTGCAAGTCTATCATTGTCAATCGCTGATTCGACTGAATCCTTAGGCGATTCCAAGATATTAACATTCCCAAACTCATCTGGAGCACGATTATCTTCTACCCCTCCTTCTTCTTCCTCGCCTAGAGAGACATCACCCCTGGATGATACGTCACTTTCATGACTTCCCATTTCATATTCTGAACCTGTGCTATTCCAACCCGAATCTGAAGTGGAAGATACATCTTCAACGGGTGGATTCCCAGATGACCTGGCAGCTCTCTCCTTTCTGCTAATCTAGACGAGCATCTCTCAACCATAATTGCTAAACTATCGAAGAAACAATTGCAAGAGTTAGAGTAAAATTGCCCGTGACCCCTCGTACATGTGTGTGCCAATGTGTGCGCAGTGACAGAATTAAAGATATACAAAGTAAGTATATAAGAATGCAATGCGGAGATAAGCAGAACAGTTATGTATCCGTAATCAGTCCAAAAGTTCAATCGAGAAGGCTTTATCCTAAATGTTCATGAAGTCACAAGCCACATTTATGTTTGGTTAATGAAACACCCCACCCTCCATTAAGGTCACTCATAAAGAGAATGTCTTAACTTTAGTGGAGGTTTGTAAGTAAAAGTCACAGATAAAACACAAGACAGATATAAACACACATATATATATATATATATATATAAGCAGCGGAAAACAACATACTTTTTATTTCAAAAACACATGTTCAAACAAAACATTTCCATAACTGTCACATAATAACTTCCAAAACATTACATCATCATTTCTGTCTTGGTTATTACATTAAAGAAGCATAAAACATAATTAAAACTGCATAAATCCCCATAGAATATGTCCAACAGCCATAGCCAAAGAAAGAGAGTCCAAACCGTACATCTACTATCTTGAAGCTTGCAAAGAGTCTGACTAAGCTGGGTTGTTTCCTCCCTGTGGAGCTGGGCGGGGGGGGGGGGGGGGACGGAAGAAAAGAAGACGAAAGAAAAATAGGGTCATACATAAAGCCTGGTAAGTCTAGTGACTCTTCAGTATGAGAATAAGAAAAAGGGCATGATAAGTATAAACTGGAAGTAGGAAAGTGTCACAAACTAAGGTAAAGCAGTTTGAATCGAATATACTATCGCACCCCACACTATATCTCTGCACCTACTTGTATTGTCTCAACTGGCACCCCATGATTGAGGTGAGGTGATCCTCTTTCTCTAAAGATCGGCTCCTACTCGCATAATCATCTGTGTCTTACGGCCCCCAAATATTGTAGATACCTATGCTGGCCCCACCATGGGGTGTATCAAGTCCCATGGTGGCGACCCGACACAATCTTTAGAATGCATAGGTTATACTATTTGTGCCCCCAGTGCCCTGTTTGTCTGCTCCGAAGCTTGTGCACGTCCGCACTCCGTTAGAACCCACACTATTGCACCCACTGATGTCGCTTTTGACCGCTTACAATCAGCCCAGTAATCGTGCCCCACCATGCCTAGTTTCAGGGTACCATGATACCTAATTGGGTTACTGCTGAATTGGGTCCCCATTACTAGGGTTTTCTAGTCAAACATGTTAAGTGGTTAAGTGTCTGTATTTAACCTAACCCCACTCATCAGTTTAATTAACATGTTGAATTGGTTAAGTGTTTTAGTTAACTTAATCCTACCATCCTGACTTGTTTGTCCTTAGCTTTTTAAAGCACCGACCACTCACATTAGACAGGTATTGTTACGGTTACTGGATGTGCCAGTCGGTTCCGGGCAGGTTTACACCGTAACTCAGTCTAACCTCGGGTCCTTATTGGGCTCAATGCTTAACCACCCACATTGGATAGGTACTGTTGTGACTACTGGACAGCCGGGCGGGTGCGGGCGGGTTTACATCACAACTCAATCCAACCTCGTGTTAAGCACACTCGTATTTTCTAAATTTACATATTTGTCTTTATTACTTAATATATGTAAATTTGTCAACAATTAAATGTTGTGGCCCACTTTCCAAGTTTAACATTTTTGGTATAAGGATTTATACCATTTAAATGCCACCTATTTTGGCATGTGATAAACATGCCAATTTCATATATTTTTACCAATTTATGTCAAGTTACCAATTTTCCCAACGTTAACCCGTCTAAATATTAGGCTAACAATCTTAGCCTAATTTTCATTCGCATGGGTTTTAACATATAATTTTAGGCTAAAAATTTAGCCTAATTTAGCGCACACAAAATTGGCATAAGGGAATTCATAAACATAAACATGACATAGGTGTAAACTTGGCATTTTTGGCATAGTCAATATGAACATCATCGGTGTGAACTTGCAAAATAATCAACATGAATGTCATAGGTGTGAACTTGCAACATAGGCTAAATCAACTTACATACATGTGAATTTGCATTGAAATAGGGGTCTAACCAATTTGGTCTCACATGAATTAGCATATGATTTAGACAACATAAGCCTAAACATGTTTAGATCTAGGAATAACATCGAACATCACTAGCATATGACAAGAATATGACATGTTTATAAAGTATATACATATATAATTTCATCGCATGAGTGAACTAGATCCAATCATATGTCCAACTACAACATGAAACATGTATAAAAGTGGATCTTGGTATGGATCCAATCAGGAACTTGCAACTTTCTTATAAACATATTAGCAAGTATATGAACTTAGGCGTAGAGGTTTTAGCATATATATATATATATATATATATACATGAAATCTTAATCACATACAACCTATATAAACATATAGGTGTCGATTACAACATGAGATATACAACTTGCATGTGATTCTAAATGTACAATAGGATCAATATCAACTCAACTATACCACAAACATCACAATACCACAATCATTTCAATACATAGATGTGAATTAACATCATTGTTACACAATAACACAATTCCATTTCCATTTTACATCGAATCAAATCCTAACTTTTATTCACATCGGAAAAATCACTATACTTACAACAAACGATGGTCTTGTTTTCTGATTTCTGAGTTCTGAATTTGAATTGCTTTCCTTTGGGTAGACTAACGTTGATTTGATTCTTGTTTTAACTTTAGTTTGGCTCGTCTCTAAGCTTTTCTACAAGTGGAGGCTCCTCTCAGTTTTCTCCCGACAGCATGGCGGCGCCATCTCTAATTTCTTCTGTGAATTTAGGTTGGAGTCTTAAGTTGTTTATATAGAATTTCAGATTGATTTGAGCCGTCAGATGATCATAGATGAATCTAGACCATTCACTTCGAGAGGAGCCAACCAAAATGCGATAAGTTAGCCCTAGTGACACAGCCAAGCCTCAAAAATCAACCAGAACCGACCAGGCCAGCCAGGGCCAAACCAGGTCGACCCCAGGTCGACCCTATGGTCGACCTGGTTACCCAGGTCGACCTGGTGCCTGGGCGGGAATTTTCCCGCCCATCCCAATTTGGGTCTGAAGTCAAAATTTGAATTGAATTTTGAACCGTTTGAATTTTAAATTGAATTCTGAAACTTCCAGAGGTCATAACTCCTTCATACGGAGTCCGATTCACGCAAACTCGGACTCTATCTCAGGCTAAATTCCGAGACGAGCGCAACAACGTAACCCGTTTCCCTTAATTCTTTTATTAAGAATTAATTATACTTTAATTTGTTAATTTACAGTTAACAGAAAATTCGGGGTGTTACATTCTCCCCTCCTTAAAGGATTTCGTCCCCGAAATCTTCAAGTCTAGGAGAACGTAAATCCTAACATCCAATCGTCCATCTACTCAACCATCAAACACAGGCATCCATTGTTCTTAAAAGACTTCTGATGCTTCATGATCATATGCATAGTGTGTGTACATGTCCTTATTTAATGTAAAATCAGGCGGTCTACTGATTCAGTTGACCTCCCTAATGCAAATCATGTAAGTGTCATGAATCCATATATATGCAAATTTTTCCTACTCATAATTCTACATGAGTACGCAACCATTCATACAAATGCGACATCCATATGACGACATATCAAGTTTCAACCACATACAAATATGAATACATATATGCATATGCAATATGAAGTGACTGAGCCGATCTAAAACCTAAGTTGTGTGTGTATATGCATCCACGAGCAACCCCTAGCAACCACTTGCAACCACTTGTAGCCATCAACCATAACATGTTTCAAATACATGTTAACATCCAAAGGGGTTTCTACCTAAGGATAAAGGATAATATCGAGGAGATTGTACCTAAAAAGATAGATACAAGCACAACTTAAGGGAAAAGAAAGGTCAAAGATGTGCCCTCGAAAAGAAAAGGGTAGACCGCACGTATTCTGTCTTCAGTTTCCTAAGTTGCATCTTCCTCGGCGTCACTCCACTGAACTTTAACGAGCTTGACTTCGCGGTTGCGTAGCTTTTTCACTTCAGTTCCTATGATTCGAGTTGGGACTCTCCTCATAGTTGCTTCCCGTTCCACTTCGGCTTCTTCTCGAATGCTTGGGTCCACCATTTCCGCAGATTCATGTAGACATTTTCGGAGATGAGAAACATGAAAGACGTTGTGAATTCCAGCCAATCTTTCAGGCAGCTCTACTCTATAAGCCATTTTCCCAATCTTCTCGATGATAGGGAACGGTCCTACAAATATTGGTGCTAGCTTTCCTGCGGATCTAAAGAGAACGGCGTTCCTTAATGGAGATACCGTAAGGAAAACCCTGTCCCCAACCTCAAACTCAAGGTTGGTCCTTCTTTTGTTGGCGTAGGATTTCTGTCTGTCTTGGGCAGTCTTCATTCTCCTTCGTATCAAGTCCAACTGTTCTAAAGTTTCTCTAATCATGTCTGGCCCAAGTATAAGCTTGTCGGCAGACTCCCACCAACAAGTTGGTGATCGGCACGGTCTTCCATATAGAGCTTCCAAGGGTGCCATACCAATGGCTGCTTGGTAACTGTTGTTGTAGGCGAATTCTACTAAAGGAAGATGATCCTCCCAAGTCCCTCCAAAGTCAAGAACGCATAGTCTCAAAAGATCTTCCAATACTCTATTCACCCTTTCTGTCTGACCATCAGTTTGGTTGTGATAGGCCATGCTTAAGCATAACTGTGCGCCTACAGCTTCTTGCAGACTCCGCCAAAATTCGCTCGTAAAGATGGGATCTCTGTCACTCAATATGCTGGAGGGTATTCCATGGAGTCGAACTATTTCCTTGAGATAAAGAGAAGCTATAGACGAGGCAGTCCTTCTACTCTTGATAGGTATAAAGTGGGCTCTTTTAGTAAGCCTGTCCAATATTACCGAAATGCTAGTATTGCCTCTTCTTGACCTAGGCAACCCGTCAATGAAGTCCATTGAAATGCTATCCCACTTCCATTGCAGGACTTCTAGAGGATAAAGCAGTCCTCTAGGCTTCTTTTGTTCCGCCTTGACCTGTTGGCATGTCACGCACTTGGAAACGAAATCTGCCACGTCCTTCTTCATGCCACCCCAATAGAAAACTATCTTTATGTCCTTGTACATCTTGTCTCCACCTGGGTGTATTGTCATCTTGGAATGATGTGCTTCCTCGAGAACCTTCTTTACTAAATCCCTTACTTGAGGGACGCATAGTCTCCCATCCCGTCTCAGCCAACCCTTATCATCGATGGAGTACCTATTGAGGTGAATGGAAGTTTCACCCCTAATTAGTTTATTAATCACATCCATAAGCTGAGGGTCTTCGCATTGTGCGGCCCCTATTGAGTCTAAAAGAGTGGGCCGTACTTCTAGGGATGCCAATAAACCAGGTATAAAATCCGAGGAAGGCCTAAAGTCGAAACTGGCTATATACTCCAAGCATTGCCTTCCTACAAAGAGAGGGATTAGGGTCAGCTTCTTTCTGCTCAACGCGTCTACTACTACGTTGCCTTTTCCAGGAGTATAGGAAATCTCAAAGTCATACGAGGCAAGGAACTCCATCCACCTTTGCTGCCTCAAGTTAAGATCTTTCTGCGAGAAAAGATACTTCAACGATTTATGGTCAGTATATAATTCGAACTACTCACCTAGAAGATAATGGCGCCAAGACTTAAGCGCAAAGACAATGGCGGCCAACTCAAGATCATGGGTTGGGTAGTTCTTTTCATGCACTTTCAATTGTCTTCCACCATAAGCTACTACCCTCCCTTCTTGCATCAGAACAGCGCCTAGTCCCGTACCACAAGCATCCGTATATACTGTGAACATTTTGCTTCCATCGGGCAAAGTCAGAACTGGGGTTATTGTGAGAGCCCTTTTTAGGCGTTGGAAAGCCATATCACAGTCCAAATCCCAAGTGAACGCTGGATTCTTCTTTGTTAGCCTTGAGAGTGGAGCTGAAATTTTCGCGAAATCTCTAATGAACTTTCGGTAAAAACCTGCTAGCCCAAGAAAGCTTCGGACTTCGGTTGCATTTCTTGGTGTCTTCCAATCTTGCACTGCCACCACTTTCGTGGGGTCCATAGCTAACCCCTCTTTGGATACTATATGTCCAAGAAATCTTACTTCTTCTCTCCAAAAGTGGCACCTGGAGAATTTGGCTTTTAGCTGATGAACTCAAAGAGTTTCCATGATCTCCTTCAGATGCTGAGCATGTTCTTCCTCATTTTTTGAGAAGATCAAAATATCGTCTCCGAAGACAACCACAAACTTGTTGAGGAATTTTCTGAACACCCTGCTCATTAGGTCCACGAAATAAGCAGGTGTGTTTGTCAAGCCGAAAGGCATGACAAGCCACTCGTAGAAACTGTCTGGGTTTCTGAACGCAGTTTTATCAATGCTATCTTCAGCTACCCTTAGCTGATAGAACCCAGTAGCCAGATCAAGTTGGGAGAAGATAGACGCACCTACAAGCTGATCAGACAAATTGTCTATTCTGGGAAGCGGGTGTCTATTCTTTTTAGTCAGCTTGTTTAGCTCCATATAGTCCACACAAAGACGTAGTGAACCATCTGCTTTGGTGGCGAACACCACTGGAGCACCCCATTTCGAGATACTCCGCCTTATAAACCCCTTCTTGAGAAGCTCCTTAACTTTCTTACTGAGCTCCTTTCCCTCCTTTGGAGCCATATGTCTAACAGGAAGAGCTATAGGCTTTGCATTATCAACAAGATATATGCGGAAGTTTATTTGCCACTTCGGAGGTAAGCCTTTCACCTCTTCAAAGACATCCGGATATTCCCGGACCACTCTAACCGACTGCAAATCTTCAACAGAAGCATCAAGCGACTCTAGATAATTAAGCATAACAGCATTCAAGGGATTACAAGAAATTTCTCGAGTGTTACCGAGCCGAGTCAAGAGCCTAACCACTCTTTTCTCACAATCAAGAATGGCACCATTACTGGATAACCAGTCCATGCCTAAGATCAGTCCATATCCTGAGAAGCCCAAAACAAAGGCACTACATCTAAATTCAACACTTAGAATAGAGATTTTCAAATCCAAGCAAACCATCGACAAATAAGCCGAGCCCCCAATTGGATTTGAAACAATCAAGGGATCTTCTACCATACTAGCGTCTAGGTGCAGAGATTCTACTAAAGCAGATGAAATAAAGGAGTATGATGCACCAGAATCAAAGGGAGTGCGAAATGGATGATCATAAAGATAAACTAAGCTTTCTACGGAAATATTTCTACCTCGTTCCTGTAGAGGTGCCACCAGCGCGTGAACCTGTCCCCCTGAGGTGGATCCAGTCCTCTATCACTGCCCCCGCTTCTTTGGGCAGTCCTTAGCCAAGTGTCCAGTCTCTCCGCAATGGAAACAACCACCATTCATCTTTGCCTTCTTCTTTCTGCAGTATTTCGCTATATGTCCCACAATGCCACAGAAATTGCACTTTCTCTTTTCACGGATTTTGTTGTTCTTCCCGCCTTTCTTGAAGTCTGTCTTCTTAGCCTGTAAACCCTCTTTCTTTTCTTGAGGCACTTCCACCTTTGCCTCTTTCTTTCCTTTATCTTTCTCGTGTAGCAGCGCCATGTCCACCAAGCCTTCATAAGTTGCCCCCATGGGTATATGGGTCATAACAAGGCTGTGTAGAGGCTCACTCAGACCTTTGACGAAGCGAAGGGCCTTCTTGTGTTGGGTGTTTACTAAATCCAATCCAAATCTGGCCAAGTGATTAAACTGATTGACGTACTCCTTGATTGTCATACTTCCTTGTTTAAGAGTTATGAACTTCTCCATTTGCAGGCTTCTTTCAGCTTGGGAGAGGAATTTCATCTCAAACCTCATCCTGAAATCTTCCCAAGTTTCCACTGGCCTCTCAGCATGGGTAACTTCCCACCAATAGGAAGCTTCATCTTTAAGCAACCACACTGCTAGCTGTATCTTTTGCTTGTCGTCATCTTCGCAGATGACGAACAAGTCCTCGGTCTCCTTCAGCCAGTCCCTTGCTACTACAAAGGATTTAATTCCATAAAAGTCTTTTCCACCCACAGCCTTGAAGTCTCTACACGTCTTAGCGAAAGTATTTCCACGAGGAGGAGGAGGAGGAACCGCTGCCACTATTGGAGGAGGAATGTCTGCTGGGCCCGCACCATTGGCCCTAGCCTCTAGGTACCTTCGGAACCAGCCGGGTATCGGTATTCCTTCCGGAAAGTTAAGATCTCCAGACATGCTGTAACAAAAAGGAAAGTATTCAAGACAAAGGATAGAGAGATAGTGCATATGGCTTTTGGGGAACTATGCCTTTTAAAAAATAACTCTTTTTCTTGAAAACAATGCTTCTTTAAACTTCTTTTTGAAAATAGTTTCAAAAACTTTTATCTAGTCTGGTAAATATGTGCTCTGATACCAAGTGAAACACCCCACCCTCCATTAAGGTCACTCACAAAGGGAATGCCTTAACTTTGGTGGAGGTTTGTAAGTAAAAGTCACATATAAAACACAAGACAAATATAAACACATATATATATGCAGCGGAAAACAACAGACTTTTTATTTCAAAAATATGTGTTCAAACAAAACATTTCCATAACTGTCACATAATAACTTCCAAAACATTACATCATCATTTCTGTCTTGGTTATTACATTAAAGAAGCATAAAACATAATTAAAAATGGCATAAATCCCCATAGAATGTGTCCAACAGCCATAGCTCACGAAAGAGAGTCCAAATCGTACATCTACTATCTTGAAGCTTGCAAAGAGTCTGACTAAGCTGGGTTGTTTCCTCCCTGTGGACCCGGGGGGGGGGGGAGGGGAGGGGACGGAAGAAAAGAAGACGAAAGAAAAATAGGGTCAGACATAAAGCTTGGTAAGTCAGTAACTCTTCAGTATGAGAATAAGAAAAAGGGCATGATAAGTATAAACTGGAAATAGGAAAGTGTCACAAACTAAGGTAAAGCAGTTTGAATCGAATATACTATTGCACCCCACACTATATCTCTGCACCTACTTGAATTGTCTCAACTGGCACCCCATGATCGAGTGAGGTGATCCCCTTTCTCAAAAGATCGGCTCCTACTCGCATAATCATTTGTGTCTTACGGCCCCCAAATATTGTAGATACCTATGCTGATCCCACCATGGGGTGTATCAAGTCCCATGGTGGTGACCCGACACAATCTTTAGAATGCATAGGTTGTACTACTGGTGCTCCCAGTGCCCTGTTTGTCTGCCCTGAAGTGTGTGCATGCCCGCAGTCCGTTAGAACCCACACTGTTGCACCCACCATCGTCGCTTTTGACCGCTTACAATCAGCCCAGTAATCGTGCCCCACCCTGCCTAGTTTCAGGGTACCATGATACCTAATTGGGTTACTGCTGAAATGGATCCCCGTTACTAGGGTTTTCTAGTCAAACATATTAAGTAGTTAAGTGTCTGTATTTACCTAACCCCACTCATCAATTTAATTAACATGTTGAATTGGTTAGGTGTTTTAGTTAACTTAACCCTACCATCCTAACTTGTCTGTCCTGAGCTTTTTTAAGCACCAACCACTCAAATTAGACAGGTATTGTTACAGTTACTAGATGTGCCGGTCGGTTCCGGGCAGGTTTACACCGTAACTCAGTCTAACCTCGGGTCCTTGTTGGGCTCAATGCTTAACCACCCACATTGGATAGGTATTGTTGTGACCACCGGACAGCCGGGCGTGTCCAGACAGGTTTACATCACAACTCAATCCAACCTCGTGCTAAGCATATTAATATTTTCTAAATTTACATATTTGTCTTTATTACTTAATATATGTAAATTTGTCAACAACTAAATGTTGTGGCCCACTTTACAAGTTTAACATTTTTGGTATAAGGATTTATACCATTTAAATGCCACCAATTTTGGCATGTGACAAACATGCCAATTTCATATATTTTTACCAATTTATGTCAAGTTACCAATTTTCCCAATGTTACCCCGTCTAAATATTAGGCTAACAATCTTAGCCTAATTTTCGTTCGCATGGTTTTTAACATAAAATTTTAGGCTAAAAACTTAGCCTAATTTAGCACACACAAAATTGGCATAAGGGAATTCATAAACATAAACATAACATAGGTGTAAACTTGGCATTTTTGGCATAGTCAATATGAACATCGTCAGTGTGAACTTGCAAAATAATCAACATGAATGTCATAGGTGTGAACTTGCAACATAGGCTAAATCAACTTACATACATGTAAACTTGCATTGAAATAGGGGTCTAACCAATTTGGCGTCACATGAATTATCATATGATTTAGACAACATAAGACAAAACATGTTTAGATCTAGGCATAACATCGAACATTACTAGCATATGACAAGAATATGACATGTTTATAAAGTATATACATGTATAATTTCATCGCATGAGTGAACTAGATCCAATCATATGTCCAACTACAACATGAAACATGTATAAAAGTGGATCTTGGTATGGATCCAATTAGGAACTTGCAACTTTCTTATAAACATATTAGCATGTATATGAAATTAGGCATAGAGGATTTAGCATATATATATATATATATACATGAAATCTTAATCACATACAACCAATATAAACATATAGGTGTCGATTACAACATGAGTTATACAACTTGCATGTGATTCTAAATGTACAATAGAATCAATATCAACTCAACTATACCACAAACATCACAATACCACAATAATTTCAATACGTAGATGTGAATTAACATCGTTGTTACACAATAACACAATTCCATTTCCATTTTACATCGAATCAAATCCTAACTTTTATTCACATCGGAAAAATTACTATACTTACAAAAAACGACGGTCTTGTTTTCTGATTTCTGAGTTCTGAATTTGAATTGCTTTCCTTTGGGTAGACTAACGTTGATTTGATTCTTGTTTTAACTTTAGTTTGGCTCATCTCTAAGCTTTTATACAAGTGGAGGCTCCTCTCAATTTTCTCCCGACAGCATAGCGGCGCCATCTTTAATTTCTTATGTGAATTTAGGTTGGTGTCTTAAGTTGTTTATATAGAATTTCAGATTGATTTGAGCCGTCAGATGATCATAGATGAATTTAGACCATTCACTTCGAGAGGAGCCAACAAAATGCGACAAGTCAGCCCTAGTGACACAACCAAGCCTTAGAAATCGACCAAAACCCGACTAGGCCAGCCAGGGCCAAACCAGGATCTGGGTTTCCAGTACTTTTGGGTCGGACTGGTGTTGTTTGGTCAGCTCAAAGGGTAACGGAAATTCGGGTCGTCACAAATGACTAGATTTTTAGAAATGTCCAAGTCTAGATTTTTGAAAATGAGCTATTTTTAAATTATTAAAACTAGGGAAAATTATGATAAATCATAATAAATGATTTAAAAGTGATTGAACTAAATATATTTCGTTCTTGATAGTAGAAAGTTATTTTGTGAAAATTAGCTATTTTGACAAAAGAGATTGAAATGGTTTGAAGTTAATTAATACTTCACCAAGCTAAGTTTTCCAATATATGAATATTGGATTTGATTGGAAAACTGATATTCCAGATCCAACCAAAGTGGTTTCGTCGAAAACGGAGGTCGTTTGCAAAATGGCTATTTTTAAGGGCTACATATTATATTAATATATATATATATATAAATTCCATAACGTCTTTTCTGAATTTTAAATGGCTATAACTTTCAATTTATAAAGTGAAGTCTCAGTTTCTTACATTCGTTAGAAAGATATTGTTAATCAGATTCAAATATTTCTTGTTTCGTCCAATTCTGACATATGTTGAATTTTGTACAATGATTTGAACTTTGAAATCGAATTTTCAAACTATCACGCCATTTCAGGCTCGTTTTATAATTAAAATAAATTTATTCGTTCTAACTTCGATTAAAATAAATTTTTAGTCGTTATTATTTAAAATAAATCATTTTAAATATTCAAAATCCAATAAAATTGCTATAATAAAAAATTTAAATTGGTTCTGAAAATCCGGGTTGTTACAGGAAATTATTTCGAATATTTCGATATTGGATTCCGTAATTATGCAGATACTATTTCGAGGAATTTGGATGATATCGTTATTCCCGATACAGTATCTGATGATTTCAGAATTTGATGTTAAAAGTAAGTCAATATGATTTCTATTTAAATCCTTATATTTGATATCAAATTGGATTTTTGGTTTGTCGTGAATGGTGTATTTAATAACACTGTTCTTAAACCAAGTTTTAAATGAAGTTTATGGAATAAATCTTTTAACTAAAATTTAAAGGAATTTTCCGAAGTGAAGTTTTCCAATTAATAAATTTAATTGGAATTCAATGGAAATCGATCTAGTGATAATCGAGATGAACCTCCATGGTGGAAGACCTTTACTTTCGAAGGAATTTAGAAGGCTTTGACCTTATTCCTCTTATAGTGTTTGTCTGATACAGAAATTTATATCGATTGTGAACTGATATGATTCCCGTGAAGAGTTCATTTCTATTGAATGTTTCATTTGGATTTATCATGAACGATGTTTTAAATAACATTTGTTCTTTAACTCAGTTAACGAAAGACGATTTCTCAAGTTTGAGTTGTAATAAATCTTTCAATGAAGATTTAACCGAATGAGACGAAGATTAAAGCCAATATAGAGTTTTAATAACTCTTTCAATAAAGATTTGATTGAATGAAATGAGATTAAAACCAAGTTAGAGTTTTAGTAAATCTCTCGACGAAGATTTGGAACGAATAAAGGGAATTAAACTTACCAAAATCCGAGGGGTGTTGGATATGGAGTACCACTAATTTTTCTCCATGAGATGAATATGATGGTAATGGGATAACAATTTGAGAGATTATGTTTTTGTAAGGCTCGATAATCTTAATATGGCTTATAAACCTTAATTTGAGTTAAGTTTGTGAAAAGAGATTTATAATCTTTTGAAATGATTTTCAAAGAAGGATTTAAGCAAGAAGTTTTAAATGAAGTAAATGTTTGATAAGATTTAAGGGAGTAATTCCTATTGTAAAGAATATTTGAATAAAAGAATATTCTGAATTGGAATGAGGCGTATGATATGTTTATATATCACTTGATTATAATAATGCGATGGTTATTTGGAAACCCTGGGTTTCAACCCATTCTGAATAATTAATACAACGATTGTCAAAGATATTGAAGACAGTGATTGAAGACCGGAGATATTCAATCGTTTGGATTATTAATGATGCCTTGGGTAGCTCCCGATATAAGGTTACAGTGGCAGTCGTCTAGATGTACTTGGAGATCGACCGGAAATGCAAGGACCTCTCTCCCTTAAGGGACGGGGAATAAGGTGCCTTCAGTTTTGTTCAAACCCAGAGCGAACTTATAAATGAATTGTATGTTTGACATTATATTTCATAACATAATCGATTGGTTGCTATTGATGATATATTTGTTGGTGGTGGAGAATTTATTCTCTTAGCTTAACATCCTTCTTTGAGGCGTATGAACCCAGAGAATATATTATTAACAGAAATTGATCATATGTGTGAATTGACAATGTGGAATGCTAAAATGTTGATTGGTCAAAGCTTTTGTTGAAAAGCAGAAATTTGGGGATGATGATTAAAGCATGGCTGACATAGCGTAGCTTTGTATCGAGACGTGACTCCGACAAGCCTCCCAGCCGTGGAATGGCCTAAAACATGATGATGGACGATAGATTAAGGACATATGTTTCCTTCTAGCTAAATGTGATGCCATGGTATGGAGCCCAGGCCTTTTTACTTATGTGGATGATAGAATTGATGCACCTCAGACGATGGTCAAACAATCAACCATATTATAGGTCCGATAGGACCAGGAATGTTTTGTTCAGGAGTAAACCTAATCCACCAGGAATTGGTGGACCGGCTCTGCCGTTCCAAGGGTCACACGCGTGTGCTTCTGGGCATCCCGCTAGAGACGAACTGAATCAGATAAGAAAGATCCTTTTCCTTGGTCATTGATGGAAATCTAACTTCCAATACAAACCTTGAGTTTTTAGTTGTAAACCTATATGGCGGCATAATTGGATGGGGTATTATGCCCTACACTATGCATAATGATAATAGATAAAACTAGCGTATCAAGTATGTTTGGTTATTATAAGGTAAAACTCTATCCTCCGGCTTGTGCTTGCATTGTATGATGAGACTTGATCTTATAACAGCTTCATTTTTCAAAAAGCATTTCGAGTATTTATAATTAGTGTTCATGTGGAGGAAACCCATTTTATGTCATACGGCGTGGTCCCGTAATTTACCTAACATTAAAATTAAGTTTTATAACTGTTTTAGTTCTCACACCAATCCCATGACTGATTCGGGGTTTATTGTTTCCAACCTAAACTTTGGGTGCCCATATTTTCCACACGGGCAGCCTGTAGTTTTGGTTTTGCAGATATTTCTTTAGCAGGATCCTGGATTATAGCAAGAGCTATGTTCTGGATTATTTTGTAGTCTTTCGTTGATTATATTAATGTATTTATGTTTTCCGCTGTATTGTAATATATTATTCTTAGATATCTTTCCGTTGTGTATCAACTATCTGTACTTTGATATATTCTTGTACTCTGATGTAATATTGTCGTAATAGCAATGAAATGTTCTCTTGTTCTATGTTCTAATGTGTTATATCCTATAACAATCCGAGGATTTCTGACTTTTGGATTGGACTTTTATGGCTTCTGGTCGGTTGGAAAGGTGGTGATTTTCGGGTTGTTACGGTAACATTTTGAGAGTGCGACATCCTTTTATAGGATCGACATTTTTTTTAACGACCCGAAATCCCCCGATTCCCGAGGAGACGGAAGAGCCCGGATTGCTTTGAGAACACGACTCATCAGAACACAAACATTAGAACATTTCATTGCTATTACAACAATTTGCATTAGAGTAAAAGATATCAGAGTACAAATAAATATGAAACGACACAAACTTGCCCTTGCGGGAAAGCCCGGATTGCATTGAGAACACGACAAACCAGAGCACAAACTAAAGAACATTTCATTGCTTATTACAACAATTACATCAGAGTACAAGAATATAGCAGAGTATGAATAAATAATATACATTGGAAATACAATAATATAAGAGATTTAAATTATATTTAAATAGCAGCGGAAAAATAATACAAAACACAACTGAAAAAAATACACGGATACAGAGCTATCTGAATATCGCTTCAGCTGTAAAGTAGGATCCTGTGAATATAATATCTACAAAACCAAAACTACTAGCTGCCCATATGGAAAATATGGGCACCCAGAGTTTAGGTTAAAACAATAAACTCCAGGTCAGTCATGGAACTGGTGTGAGAATTAAAACAGTTATTAATCTTTAATTTAAAAGTGGGGAAATCATGGGACCACGCCGTATAACACGGAACGAGTTTACTCCACATGAATCTTAGTTTTAGAATAAAACAACGTAATGCTTTTTGGAAAAATGAATCTATTATAAGTCCCATCACACAATGCAACGCAAGCCGGAGGATAGAGTTTTACCTTATAATAGCCAAATATGCTTGATACATATAAAACAAAATTATTTTGATACTATTATAAGTGCATAGTGTTTAAAACAACTTCAAATATAAATGTATCAATCATAGACGACATGGGTACCATATATATGTCGCCATACTAGTTCTACAATCAAAACCGAAATGTCTCGTATTGGAAATTGGGTTTCCATCATGAGTCAAGGCTAAGGACGATCTCCTTACCGATTCGAGATACTATAGCAAATGTCCCAGGGCTCGGATGCTGGAGAACCCTTGGATCCTGCAGGGCCGGTCCACAAATAGTTTAGTGGATTAGTTACGCCTGAACACACATTTCCTGGTCCTATTGGACCTATCATTTGGTCACTATCGACCAATATATCCGAGGCCTCGTAATCCATCATCCACATAAGTAAAATGTCTGGGCTCCATACCATGACACCACTTCTAGCTAGAAAGAAACGTGTGCACTCCCTGCGATCCCTTATCCCGTTTTAGACTCCTACCGGTGTGTAAGGCTCGTGAAGTAACGCTATACACAAAGTTGTGCCTAAATAAGCTGTGCTTTGATCATCAACCACAAGGCTCTGCTTTTCAACAAAAGCCTTGATCATTTGCATCTTGGCATGCCATATTGGCAATCCACGCCATGCGATAGATATCTATCAATATATAAGATCTAAGCTCGTATATCTTAGAGAAGGGTGTTAAGCAGGAGAATAAATTCTCCGCCACCAAACATATGTATATTAAATAGAAATCAATTCACACAGAACGAAATCCAATGTCAAACACACATCTATTTAGAAGTCCGTTCAGGGTCTGAACGAAACCGGAGACACCTTATTTCTCGTCCCATATGTCCAATACAGGAGAGAGGTCCTCGCATATCCGTCGATCTCTAAGTACGTCTGGGCGATCACCACTTATTACCTTCTCTTGGGTGTACATCCCAATCAAGACATCAATAATCATCCAAACGATGTGAAGATCGGTCTTCAACCACCCTCTTCATCGTCGACTTTTAATCGTCGTAGTGATTATTCAGAATGGGTTAAACCCGGTCTTTCCGAATAACTCGCGTATTTTATAAACAAGTGCTATAAAAACACATCAAACGCCTCATTCCAATTCAGAATATTCTTTTAATAAAATATTCACATTATTAGGAAAAGGTTCCCATTAATTTTATCAACGATAAATTCTTTAAATTTATTCTTTAATCTTCCTTTGAATATCATTTCCAAAAGATTTATTTTATCCTTTATCAATTTTAAACCAAATTAAGGTTTATCAACTGGTCGAGATTATCGCCTTACCGAAGTAGTCATTTATTTATTAATCCCAATCCCAGCCTATTCATCCCATGGAGAAAAACTGGTAGTACTCCATATCTAACACCCAATGTATAATCGGTAAAATTTATTACCATTTCACGTTCGTATATAATTGAAGATTTAACTAGCGCCTGGAGTACCCCCATTCCCGATCATTTCTTGAATTCGATAAATTTAATTATCGCATTCCCATTTCAATTCCATTTAAATATTTATTAAAACTCTAGTTTAGTTTTAACCTCCGAAAATCATTACTTAATGATTATCCAAATCCCAGAAAATAAATCATGTTTTTACTTGGGTTAAAGAACCGACGTCCTTTAAAACACAGTTCACGATAAACCCCAATTATTTTTCATAAAAATGGAATCTACATGGAAGACAGATCAATATATAATCGGTATAAATTTCCATGTCAGACTAGTAATATAAATGGAATAACGACAAAGCCTTTTAAATTCCACATATAGTAATTGTCTTCATTCACAGAAGCTCATCTGGATTATTATTAAGTCGAACTCCATTCAATTCCAATTTAATATATTAAATTGGAAAACTTTACTTTGGAAATTTTCCATTTAAATATTAATAAAATATTAATAAATTCCAAATTATATTTTCACTGTTAATCGGGTTAAAGAACAAATGTCATTAAAAACACAGTTCATAATAAACCCAATTCACATTTCATTTTATTCCAATTACTAAATATAATTGGAAACTCTAATAATCTTAATTAAATGATTTATAATTTCCAAAATTATATTTTCATACAGGGTTTAAGAACAGTGTTATTTAAGACACCATTCACGACAAACCCAAAATCCAATTTCACTTCAAGTCATACATTGGAAAATTGGATTATAATAAAAACATTACAAATCCAATTTATTATTTCTAAAATAATTGACTTATTATTCTAGTTAATAACTAGTTCATTTCGATAAAAATATATTCTTATCTTTTCAAGCTTAGAAATCTTCATCCAAAATCTTTCCTAATTATTAATTATGATTTTACATAATTTTTTCCATATTTTTAAAATTTTGATTAAGGCCTTTACAGTCGGTTTCAAATAACGGTCACCAAACTGCATTTACAGCGACCTTTTCCAAAATTGATTTGGACATATTTCCAAATCCAACCTTTAGATTTCAAATCTCTTATATTCGTTGGAAAGCTCTTTTCGATACGAACCCAACTGTTCTGGTTTTAGGAGAATCCGACGGTCGGATCTCCCGTTACGCCAATTTGAACTGAATGGTCGAAATTCACGAACGATAGCTGTGCGGCGCGTTCTATTCAGGCCATTATATATATATATAGTTATTATATATATATCTCGATTTCCATTTAAAACGTATTTTATAAATCGTTTATAAATTCGTTTTAAAACGATTCCTACTTCATTTTCAATTTTAAATAAAAATTGAATATTCTATATCTTTATCGCATTAAAATGATAATATTTTCAAAGTACTAGATTTTGAAATCACTTCGTTTTGATATTCAGTATAAGATGAATAAAATCGATCGATAAACCCATTCGGGTTAAAATGGCGTTAGCTACTTAACTCGACTTCATATTATTACATTTTTGTGTCCATCTAAAAACGGACATCAAAATTACATTTTGATTATTCACTGAATATTATTTCAAAATATTTGTTATTCTAAAATATTCTACATTTTAAAAGATTCTTTATTTTAAATTATTCTTTATGTAAAATATTCTTCACATTAAAATTTAATTTTACATTAAAATGACTCTTTTACATTAAAATGTTTCTTTTACTCTAAAATGTTCTTTTTACATTAAAATGATTCTTTTACATTAAAATGTTTCTTTTATTCTAAAATGTTCTTTTTTACATTAAAAATGTTCTTTTATTCTAAAATGTTCTTTTTACATTAAAAATGTTCTTTTATTCTAAAATGTTCTTTTTACATTGAAAATGTTCTTTACATAAAAAAAAGTTCTGAATCGGAATGCGACCCAAATAATTACCATATAATTTCAGTTATATGGATTTCATACACCGTATGTATAAAACAATAATGATAAATAATCATTAAATAGTTCATTCACATCCAAAGTGAAATTTACAATTGTGTGAGCATTAAAATAAATAAATAACGCTCATTACAGACTGTCAATTCATCGACTGACATACAACTGAATATTGGGACTAGTGTATGTAAAATATCATCCCAATACCCGTGTGGGGTTTTCAAACAACAATAGTTTATTTAAATAAATCATTGGTTAAGAAATTTAACCAATTCTAATTCAGTTTGAATCATTTTTCTAATTAAACAATTTTCACTGTTTAAATTATAAATAAATATTTATAATTTAATTTCACTATCACATTAATATTAACATGATTTTTAATATGTTAAACAGTTCAACATCACAAAACAACACACAATGCAGTCAATTTAAATCGTCCATGGTTTGTAGACGAGGAAAGTGATCTAACGGGTACCGTATACAGTTTATAATAACTAAACTGATAAAAAATCAACACTGGAAATTCTATACATTTTTCAGTTACGAAAATTAATAAATAACTGTGCAGAAATTTTTTGAGGAGTTCTCACCTTCGTTTCCACTCCGTCAGTCTTTAATTGATGATTTTGGTATCGTATGGATTTGAATTTGGCCCAAATTCCAACTAGATCCAAATTGGACCTAGTTAATGTCATTGCGAAGCTCTCGACTCCACGATCGCAATGGATCCAGTTTCATGCAAATTCGAGTTCGTATGTGGAAGATATTAGCGTACGAAGTTTAAACATGTATTTAAATAAATAATTAATTAAATTAAAACCTATATTATCTTCAACCCTTATTCACCGTCGCCCATGAGCTTGCGCCGCCACCTGGTGCCTCCAGAGAATCAGCCACCACTTCCAGTCGTTGCGCCAATGCGAAGCGCACCTCCTGACCCAACGGCGTCGGCTCTGGTGGCTCCACCGCCACCAATTTCTATTTTGCCCCCTTTCCCGTCGATCTTCGATTTCTCCGCCACCGTCGAGCTTTGGCGTCGCGCACCACCCAGAAAGCATGTAACGCCTCTCCTTTATACCCACTATAGTCCAGTTCATTTCAGAGAAATGTCGTAGACCATAATGGAGAATGAGGTTTGTGAAGAGCAACCGATTGTATAATTGCTCCATATAGGGAATATACATCGAATTCTGAGACCAATAAAAATTTCGACATAACCATTCGACACACGGGGCAACTACACCACGGCTATAAACAATCCAAAAAGCAGTATAAAATAGACAAAAACAACAATATAAGTATGGTATATCTCAAAGCCAGACACAGAATAATCATATCACAAAGGCGGAATAGATATGAATAAACCAAGAATGTGTACAACAAGTTAGTGGTCAACAAAGATCCATTAATACATGTACCATGATGTAAATAAAGAATAAGTACACAACGATAGATGATGTCATAGGTACAAAAGTACATAAAGCTATGGAGACAGAGTAGCAAGATAAAAGCGAATCCTACGAGGAGTCCTAGAGGAATACCTAAAATGACTTGGTTTGACCCGAGTATTATTTATAGGAATAAACAATAAACGGATCAATCTAGCTGTACTCATCAAATAAACTGAGATAGAAAGAGATGTACCATAGGATGACATGATTCTAGTAATAATATCTAATCATAAATAAATATGAAACATGGCATGTCAACACAATCAGGAAATGACAATGGAATGTCAACACACAAATATCTCTAAATAATCTCATGGCTAATGTAGAATGCAACATTCAAATAATAGCACACAACAGGAAATGACAGTGGAATGCCAAATAAATTGAACACATGAATGATAGCAGAATGCCAAATATAAATCAAATTGACGCGCATCGCATCAAAGTTATCAAGAACCCAAAAATTACTAGAAATCCAGAAAACATCATAATAAGTGGATACCTCCCAAATGAGATACGATCTCTAGGTAGCGTACCTATTTGTTTGAGCCGAAGCTCCCCATAGAGCCGGGTCGTGACCCTGGAAGAGAGAAAACACTTAAATCGTGAAATCTTTAGAAAACATCATAAATCATAGAAAGTTGGACCGAAGTCTCATAGATGAAGGTCCCAAATCGTAAATTCCCACTCGGGCGATTACGAACCAAACAACTATGTCGGGAGGCGGATACCAAGGATCCGGGTGAGTATAAATTACATCGGGATAGTGAATATAAGAAAACAGTTAAATGTCCCATAACCACTCGCTATTCTCGAATATTTACGAACCCGTTGTTGGTTCACACTCAAAACATAAATCATGAAGGTTGGACCAAAGTCCCATAGGTGAAATCCATGAATCGTAAATCCTACTAGGGCAATCGAGGACCACAAAACACAAGTCATAAAGGATCACATCGATCCGGGTGAATAGAAATTACTCTGAGCTAGTTAATATAAGGAAATCTCGACATGTCCCATAACCACATGCTATTCTCAAATATTTACGAACTCGTAATTGGTTTCTATTCAAAACAGAGAAAATCACCACACATGTTCGAACGCACGAGTCCAAGAGTTATTCGCCGAAGTAAACGTATAAGGGGTCATAGTCCTCAGTTTTACTAAGGTAAATAAACAAAATTTCTCGTCCGATCGATAGGATAAGGAATCGTATTTAAATCAATAGAATCGGAACCGGGTTTAGAAACAAAATTTATTTTAAAAGGATTTGAATTAAAAATTTATTAAACATTGGTTCGATGCCCATTGACAATATAAAACCCCATTATCCATTGTGGTTCGAATATTCATGAAAACCGTCGCCGCAGCAAATAGAACAAAAACATCATGAAACATAAACTCACATTACAACAACATACAGGAAATCAAGGGATACAGTTGTAATTTCGATCAATGAACGAATCGAAATCCCAAACTAGCACCCGAAGGTTTTAAACTACATCGAAATAGACTCGAAGGATATCGAGTCGATAATTCACGTTTTAGAGTCGTGAATCATAATCGAATAATAATCAATGTCGATGAAGTCGAGATGCAGAAATCTGCAAACCAGAGAAACTGACAAGTCACAAACGAAGTCGAATGGGCCGAAACTCGATCGGGAATGAGCCTGGATGCATCTACACTATTGACCGTGGTTTCCACCGGTTAATAGTCCAAAAATAGATTCATACGTCTGAATCATTTAGGTCAGATGTCTGAACTGGGATTTTCAGAAGCCCGCAAGGTTTTAGTTCAGTTTGGGCCTCTTTCAGACGTCTGAATTATTCCGGCCAGACGTTTGAATTGCAATTCAGACTTTTGAGCTAAAAATTTCAGACTTCTGAATTTGCTTACTTCAGTTTATAATTATTTGATGTAGGTCAGACGTCTGATCAAAACAATTCAGACATCTGAATCCCTTTCCGGAGCACAATTTACCTTGAAAACATGTTCAAAATGATATCGACGAATGCCCGAAGGCCTATGATGTTATGCACATGTATATGAGGCCACAAGGACTTGCCGAAACAACGTATAACATCCAAATACGCATGCACAAACATTCATACAAGAGATTAACAATGGCTATGATTATAAATTCTAAAACGAACAAATTTTCTAACCAAAGCGATCAAATACGATTCAAGCGACTTGTGAAGACTTAGAACTTTGTCGGGGCGGCAACGGAGCTTCACAATATCACCAAATCAACTCATAACATATGAACTAGATTGTGTGGACAATTCTAATCCAAATTTTCAATTCAACGAAATATAAACACATGAAGTCGGCTAAGTTACACTCGACTAACCAATTCACTAGCATATGCAAACTCATATGAACACTAAATTACACTTGTACAAGCCAATGGCTTGTGGCGTAGATGTAAGTTCATAAAGAACTCACCTTGGTTTGCTAGAAGATATAAATCAAGCCAAAGCTTTGCTAAATCAAGATCTCATCAACAAGAGCTCAAGAATCCAACCTAAACACATATACATGAATCTCCAATGAATTAGGTCATAGGAAACTTCATAAATTGAAGAGAGAATAGGTTGGAGAAGATGGAGAGGAGCTTACCAAAGTTTTTCCTTGGATTTGCACTTGATTTCTACAAGAATTGGAGCTATAAGATTAAGCTAAGGCTTAGGGAATTTTAATTTCCTATTCCCCTCCCCCATTTATATTTTCTTAAGTGAAGGGTTGAATGAATGAAGAGGAGGGAGCTATTGAGGGTTATATGATGAGCTAGGTTAGCTCAACCAAGCCCTAGCCCAAAGTCCCAAATTTTCGAAACTCAGAACAAATCGAACCTTATAGTTTTCGAACACCTAAACGACGTTTTGAACTCGATGGAAGTGGTTTCGAGTCCAAATTCATTCGTATGTGAAAAGTGATATTTTGGCCATACATTCCAATGAGAAAACGACCAAATTTCACTAACTCAAAGGTATCGATGTTTATAGTCAAAAAGGTATAAATGATGACCCGGACTCAATGGAAGTGGTCCCGGATCCTAATTTTATCGTTTGTGAAAAATGACATTTTGAGTGACACAAAAGATACGACGATATATATAAATAAAATATTTAAATCTAAAATCGTCGAATGAGCGGGTTGTTATAGACTTCCCCCTTAAAAGAATTACATCCCCGCAATTCCTTAAGAATGAAGTACTAGGTAACAAACAAAAATTATTCCCTGAAGCGGTACAATTAGAACTAACACGAAATGAAAAGATCACACCAACGGTTAGGTGAAATCCCAATTTCGTCTTGCAAGATCATAAAAACTAGAGTTCAATCTCAAACTCCATTACCCATGAAGGTAACCATTCCATACGGGTAAAACAATTCCAAAAAAATTCATAAGCTCTATGAATTCAAATAGACTCGCCTTTCTTAGTATGATTCTCAAGAGAATGAGAATCAATAGAATGCACAAAAACCAAGCGAGTCTAATTTGGAATTTCAAGAAGCAATGGGACTGCGTCCTACAGACGTGAGATATCAATAGTAGATATTTCTCTTAGGTATGAGATGGGAAATCACGGTGGTTGACGACTCCATTCCCAAAACTCAATCACGACAATGTAGCGAACATCGAACTTCAGCACTTTAGTCTTGCGACAAGGTGGATGACACCAATAAAAGCACAACACAGAGATTCCAACGAATTTAGCTGAGGAGAGTAATTCTCGAAGGAATAATCAATTCAAATATCAATGATTCAAGGTTGGTAACGGAATACCAACGAGCTAGAAACCGATAAACAAATATTGGTAACGGAATACCAATAAACTACAAGTCGATAATCAAATATTGGTAACAGAATACCAATGAACTACTCGGGGAAATCGATCTCTAACCAGGTACTAAATATCATTTAGTAACCACAAAGACGAATCATTAGGAATTATATGAAATTCCCAATATTCAGAAACTTGAGTATCGATTTTAGAAAATCAAAAACATCGAGAAGATGATGGATAAGTAGTGCACAACTTACCACTTCGGAACAACAGGATTTAAGATAACTTTCCGCCAAAAATCTCAAATCGCAAAAACATCAGCAATTAATCAAAGAAGCAATAGACATTTCGTATCACAAGATGAGATTAAACCAAAGAGGTCATAATCCCCAAATATTTGATTGACAAGGGTTAACAAACGTGCGGAGACAATTGTCAATCCAAATGATTCAAACAAACAAAGGAGGAATATCAAAAGAGCCCATCCTTTCGATATTCATTTCTAAGAACAACGCAAGGCTAAGTCCACAAGTGAATTGACTATAGCACTTCCGGATGATCGACTAGATCATAGATTCGAAGAAAGGAATTATTAAGTCTGCCACGGGTCGCAAAAACTCAAATTCCCTTCCACCACGGGACTCTCATTCTCTCGAGTGATCGTTCACTAGAGAAAATAAGGAGACACATCGAATCATGAGAATACTAAATTCTCTTCATCAAATCGAAACAAGGTTTAGGAATTAGCCGAGATTCTTAGTGATTGGGAATCTCGAAAATCAAAGATCTGAAATCCAAAAACAAGAGACATAAATAAATAACCCCAGGAGAAAGAGACATCGGTTATTTATTTACTCAAAGAAAAGATTCAAGACAATTTCTAATTAATAATCTTGAACCACTCAAATTCTTGGAATTTCTCCAAGGAAATCTAGAAATAATATTATCTAGAAAAACAACAAAATGATTACAAAAAATCGTGAAAATCGAAAATATCATAATTTTGATTAACTTATTAATGGTTAATTTAATTTTAGGGATCATTTAGAATGTCGGTTTGTCACATAATGGTGTTTAGGAATTCCGAACTACAACATCGCGTCCCACGTCTCGTTCGAGATCCTTAACGCACCCAACGGACATGTTAACACAAGAAAGTCCTCCAAATTTCTAAAGTTCACGCAAATCTCGCGAAAATATAAAAATTCAATAATCATAAGGGATGGCATAAAGGAAATAAAATTCCTTTATCAACTTACGAATAAAACACAAATGATATCTTTTGATAACAAAGAACACAGTCGACGTATATCAAAAGGACATAAATAAAATAATCTCTGAACAAGGTAAATGACATTAAGGAATTAATGACACGTACTCTGACTTAAGAAGAGGGATCATAAGAAGCGGGATGCTTTCCCTCATTCTTGATCTTGAGTTTGGAACGCAACGATACATTTGTTGAGTTAATTTAGCACAAATGCTTGGCGACTCACACCGGCACAACAAGGTAAAAAATGAGTTGTTTTAGCCTGAAGGCTTGGTGATCTCACACCGAACTAGAACTACATAGCTGACAACAAGGGAGTAGAATTAGTTACAAAGACACGGTATCTCCAAACCGACCGACAACTGATCAATAGACCATGCTAGGTACGTAACGATATATGAAACAATCTTAACTAGAAATAAAGAAATATCATGATCAAAGACACTTACAACGTGCGTAACGATGCACGGGCAAGATATCCAATGATCAATCAACTACAAGGATCATAAATGGTCAACAAGATAAGTGTGATACACAATATGCCAAACAGACATCGATTAGCAACTCGAGTCAAAGAATGAAACAGAAGCACCACTAGAGCACACCGGCCCTAGATGGACTATAGAAATCAACCTGAAGGAAAACGAGTCGATAACTATTCTAAAGGACCAAGAATAGGTCACTAGATACTCAAACACCCCTCCGTAGGAGGTACACTGGGAGGAATGGCACTTGCACGGCCCCGACCAACTATTTCACTTTTTTAAGGAAAAAGAAGGAGGAAAAAGTTAGTCACAAGTTGAATTCGAACGAGGCGAATTCAATCAGAATGGAATCGTATAGGAAGATAAGCTATGACGGGTCTTAAAACTCTAACTAAAACCCTAAAGCACGATTCCCGATAGAGGCTTAAGACAATACCATTGTCATACTATCTTACACTGTTTCGGAAAGTGGCTCTGATACCAACTGTAACGCCCAGCCTCTATACCCACTATAGTTCAGTTCATTTCAGAGAAATGTCGTAGACCATAACGGAGAATGAGGTTTGTGAAGAGCGACATTTTGAGTGACACATAAGATACGCCGATATATATAAATAAAATATTTAAATCTAAAATTGTCGAATGAGTGGGTTGTTACATCCTTCATGCCACGGCAGTCCTCCGCCCCTCAGACCCCATCACCAGAATTGCCACCGACGGCGAGCAATTGGCCAAAAACCCATTGCGACTGGCCAAAAAACGTCATCGACGTTGAACTCAATTTTGCCGATGCCTATCCACTTTCAGACCAAACACCCAAAGCCAAAGTTGTAGCCCTTCCTCTCCTCTACAACTTCTTCAACTGGGACATCGCGTAATTCTTCACCGTTTGATCAGAATTCGCCAAAATCCAAAACAGTTTTTCTGCCTTTGGATTAAGATTCCGGCGAATCCATGCGACGATAGGTTCTGGAATTTTTGTGGTAGGTAGAGATCACGATGATCTACAATACCCAGAAACCGTTTAGGTTAGTTGTGTATGGATTGAGAGATATAAATTATTTTGTTTCCAGGGGCTAATTTGCAGAATTTAGAGAGAGAGAGATGAAGAGGGCTACTGTCAATTTCTGAGGAAGAAGAGAAATGAAGGTTTGTGGAGAGGGAAAAGATATTATATAGTAGTGAGTTAGGATTTATTATTTATTATTAATTTTCTAGCTTTATTATTAATTCTTTAGTTCATGCTCTCTTTATTCGACATTTATTGATGCCACGGTCATATACGAACTCCGTTGGCGATGAAAATTTACATGCTGCTATATCTTGACGATACGGTTCTAACAAAACTGGTTTCGTCGAATTCCGAGTCCATTTGCTCAGAAAGCCTGTTTTGTCCTTATAAGACTAATCGTTTCACAATTAATTTCACACGGCCACATACTAGCTCCAAAAGTTATATTTCTAGCTTTCTTTTGGCGATATGGTCATAACAAAACTAATTTCATCGGATTTGGAGACCATTTGAAAAATGGTCATTTTCTGGTCGATCCAATTCAACTGAAATTGACAAAACACGTTTTAATTTGCCACGCTCACATATTAATTCCAAAAATTATGGAAATTGGAATTTAAAAATAATTTGAGATTCCGGATCTAATAAAAGTGGTTTCGTCAAAAACGGAGGTCGTTTGCGAAATGGCTATTTTTAAGGGCTTTATATTATATTAAAATATATAATTTCCATTGCGACTATTTTAAATTTTAATCTGGACATAACTTTTAATTTATAAAGTGAAATCTTAGTTTCTTACATTCGTTAGAAAGATATTATTAAAAAGATTCAAATATTTCTTGTTTCGTCCAATTCTGATTTAAAATGAATTATGTATACTCAATTGAAATTAGAAATCGAATTTTCAAACTACCGCGCCATTTCAGGCTCGTTTTATAATTAAAATAAGTTTATTTGTTCTAACTTCGATTTAGATAAATTTTTAATCATTATTATTTAAAATAAATTATTTTAAATATACTAAATTCATTAAAATATTAAAAACTTAAATTTTAAATTGGTTCAGAATTTCCGGGTTGTTACAATCACCCCCACTTAAAATCTTTTCATCCTCAAAAAGGAACAGAGCTGAAAGTTGTTTAACTAACCAACTCAACTTTCAATTCTATTCAATATTAAATTCGATTTAGCTAGATTTATCATTTTTTATATATTTGTTTTATTAATTATCGTTCCAATAATTTTATTAGTTAAACTAATAATCAAACATCACAACCAACAATCAATTAGTTGATTAACTTTTCAAATATATATAAATTTTATATATAATCAAAAATCATATTTTTTAGTGCAAATCACAACAATAAACTCTTACTAAATTTTGGTTCTCACACTAGTCAATTGGAAATATATAGATATCCCACTTTCGGAACTCGAACACAAACAGTGATGATGCCATGGTCATTATCAAAATCATCTCCGGGCGACTAGAGTGTGATTCTATATCTATCCAGTATATTAAAACTTCGAATATCCGTTAATTACACGTATATTCAAAATCTTTATATACTCGATTGTCCAAATTAAAATAAAATAATATACTCAAATACGTATATTTAGATAAAATTTTCAAAACTAAATTTATTTTAAAAAATAACACTCTTCACACTCGTTCTAGGATACTACTGATCCTATCTCTAATGAGTTATTCTCACTGGATATTACTAATCCAATCTCTGATGAATTCTTTCGTTTGGTTCTAATGTGTCTTGTTCTCGAGCTCCGTAAACAAAAGCTCTGATACTAAATGAAACGACCCAAACTTGCCCTTGCGGGAAAGCCCAGATTGCATTGAGAACACAACAAATCGGAACACAAACTGAAGTACATTTCATTTCTTATTACAACAACAACATCAGAGTACAAGAATTTAGCAGATTATGAATAAATAATGTAAATTGGAAATACAATAATATCAGAGATTTAAATTACATTTAAATAGCAGCGGAAAAATAATACAAAACACAACTGAAAGAAATACACGGGTACAGATCTCTCCGAATATCGCTTCAGCTGTAAAGCAGGATCCTGTGAATATAATATCTGCAAAACCAAAACTACTAGCTGCTCATGTGGAAAATATGGACACCCAGAGTTTAGGTTAAAACAATAAACTCCAGGTCAGTCAGGGGACTGGTGTGAGAACTAAAATAGTTATTAATCTTTAATTTAAAAGTGAGGAAATCATGGGACCACGCCGTATAACACGAAACGGTTTTACTCCACATGAATCTTAGTTTTAGAATAAAACAACGCAATGTTTTTTGAAAAAATGAAGCTACTATAAGACTCAAATCCCATCACATAATGCAGCACAAGCCGGAGGATAGAGTTTTACCTTATAATAGCCAAACATGCTTGATACATATAAAACAAAATTGTTTTGATACTATTATAAGTGCATAGTCTTTAAAACAACTTCAAATATAAATGTATCAATCATAGACGACATGAGTACCATATACCATGTCGCCGTACTAGTTCTACAATCCAAATCGAAATATCTCGTATTGGAAATTGGGTTTCCATAATGAGTCAAGGCTAGGGACGGTCTCCTTACCAATTCAAGACACTATAGCAAATGTCTCATGGCTCGGACGCTGGCGAACCCTTGGATCCTGCAGGGCCAGTCCACAAATGCTTTGGTGGATTAGTTATACCTGAACACACGTTTTCCGGTCCTATTGGACCTATCATTTGGTCACTATCGACCAATATATCCGAGGCCTCATAATCCATCATCCACATAAGTAAAATGTTTGGGCTCCTTAACATGACACCACTTCTAGCTAGAAACAAACGTGTGCACTCCCTGCTTTCCCTTATCCTGTTTTGGACTCCTACCGGAGTGTGAGGCTCGCAAAGTAATGCTATACACAAAGCTATGCCTAAATAAGCTGTGCTTTGATCATCAACCATAAGGCTCTGCTTTTCAAAAAAAGCCTTGATCATTTGCATCTTGGCATGCCACATTGGATATCCATGCCATGCGACTGATATCTATCAATGTATAACCTCTAAGCTCGTATGTCTTAGAGAAGGGCATTAAGAAAGAGAATAAATTCTCCACCACCAAACAAATATATATTAAATAGAAATCAATTCACACAGAACGAAATCCAACGTCAGACACACATCCATTTACCAGTCCGTTCTGGGTCTGAACGAAACCTGAGACACCTTATTCCTCATCCCATATGTCCAATACAGGGGAAAGGTCCTCGCATATCCGTCAATATCCAAGTACGTCTAGACGATCACCACTTATTACCTTGTCTTGGGTGTATACCCCAATCAAGACATCAGTAATCATGCAAACGATGTGAAGATCTCCGGTCTTCAACCACCGTCTTCATCGTCGACTTTTAATCGTCGTAGTAATTATTCATAATGGGTTAAACCCGGTCTTTCCAAATAACTTGCGTATTTGATAATCAAGTGCTATAAAAACACATTAAACGCCTCATTCCAATTCAAAATATTCTTTTAATAAAATATTCACATTATTAGGGAAAGGTTCCCATTAATTTTATCAAAGATAAGTTCTTTAAATTTATTCCTTAATCTTTTTGAATATCATTTTCAAAAGTTTTATTTTATTCTTTATCAATTTTAAACCAAATTAAGGTTTATCAACTAGTCGGGTTATCGCCTTACCGAAGTAGTCATTTATTTATTAATCCCAATCCGAACCAATTCATCCCATGGAGAAAAACTGGTAGTACTCCATATCTAACACCCACTGTGTTATTGGTAAAATTTATTACCATTTCACATTCGGATCTAATTAAAGATTTAACTAGAGCCTGGAGTAAAACTGGTGGTACCCCATTCCCGACCATTTCTTGAATTCGATAAATTTAATTATCTCATTCCCATTTCAATTCCATTTAAAGATTTATTAAAACTCTAGTTTAGTTTTAACATCCAAAAATCATTACTTAATGATTATCCAAATTCCAGGAAATAAATCATGTTTTTACCTTGGTTAAAGAACCGACGCCCTTTAAAACACAGTTCACGATAAACCCGAATTATTTTTCATAAATATGGAATCTGCACGGAAGACAGATCAATATATAATCGGTATAAATTTCCGTGTCAGACTAATAACATAAATGGAATAATGGAAAAGCCTTTTAAATTCCATATATAGTAACGGTCTTCATTCACAGAAGCTCATCTCGATTATTATTAAGTCGTATTCCATTCTATTCCAATTTAATATATTAAATTGGAAAACTTTACTTTGGAAATTTTCCATTTAAATCTTAAAAAAAGATTAATAAATTCCCAATTATATTTTCACTGTTAATCGGGTTAATAAACAAATGTCGTTAAAAACACAATTCACAATAAACCCAATTCACATTTCATCTTATTCCAATTACTAAATATAATTGGAAACTCTAATAATCTTAATTAAAAGATTTTTAATTTCCAAAATTATGTTTTCATATGGGGTTTAGGAACAGTGTTATTTAAGACCTCATTCACGACAAACCCAAAATCCAATTTATTATTTCTAAAATAATTGGATTATTATTCTTGTTAATAACTAGTTCATTTCGATAAAAATATATTTTTATCTTTTCAAACTTAGAAATTTTCAACCAAAATCTTTCCTAATTATTAATTATGTTTTTACATACTTTTTTCCATATTTTTAATAATTTTATTAAGGCCTCTATAGTCGGTTTCAAATACCGGTCACCGAACTACAATTACAGCGACCTTTTCCAAAATTGATTTAGACATATTTCCAAATCCAACTGCTAGATTTAAAATCCCTTATATTCATTTGAAAGCTCTTTTCGATACGAACCCAACGGTTCCGGTTTTAGGAGAATCCGACGGTCGGATCTCGCATTACGCCTATTAGGATTTAATGGTCGAAATTCGGGAACGGTCGTTGCGCGGCGCGTTCTATTTAGGCCATTAAATATATATAATATAATATATATATATCGTTGATTTCCATTTAAAACGTATTTTATAAATCATTTATAAATTCGTTTTAAAACAATTCCAACTTCATTTTCAATTTTAAATAAAAATTGAATATTCTATATCTTTATCACATTAAAATGATAATATTTTCAATGTACTAGATTTTGAAATCACTTCGTTTCGATATTCATTATAAAATTAATAAAATAGATCGATAAACCCGTTTGTGTTAAAATGGCGTTTGCTACTTAACTCGACTTCAAATTTTTACATTTTTGTGTCCATCCAAAAACGGACATCAAAATCACATTTTGATTATTCACTGAAATATTATTTTAAAATATTTGTTATTCCTAAATATTATTTATTTTAAAAGATTCTTTATTTAAAATATTCTTCACATTAAAATGTACTTTTACATTAAAATGATTCTTTTACATTAAAAAGTTTCTATTGTTCTAAAATGTTCTTTTTTACATTAAAATGATTCTTTTACATTAAACTGTTTCTTTTATTCTAAAATGTTCTTTTTACATTAAAAATGTTCTTTTATTCCAAAATGTTCTTTTTTTTTTAAATGTTCTTTTTACATTAAAAAATGTTCCTTTATTCAAAAATGTTCTTTTTACATTAAAAATGTTCTTTTATTCTAAAATGTTCTTTTTACATTGAAAATGTTCTTTACATAAAAAAAAGTTCTGAATCGGAATGCGACTCAAACAATTACCATATAATTTCAGTTATATGGATTACATACACTGCATGTATAAAACAATAATGATAAATAATCATTAAATAGTTCATTCACATCCAATGTGAAATTTACAACTGTGTGGGCATTAAAATAAATTAATAACGCTCATCACAGACTGCTAATTCATCGATTGACAAACAACTAAATATTGGGACTAGTGTATGTAAAATATCATCCCAATACCCGTGTGGGGTTTTCAAACAACAACAGTTTATTTAAATAAATCATTGGTTAAGAAATTTAACCAATTCTAATTCAGATTGAACCATTTTTCTAATTAAACAATTTTCACTGTTTAAATTATAAATAAATATTTATAATTTAATTTCACTATCACTTAATATTAACATGACTTTTAATATGTTAAATAGTTCAACATCACAAATAACACACAATACAGTCAATTTAAATCATCCATGGTTTGTGGACAAGGAAAGTGATCTAGCGGGTACCATATAAAATTTATAATAAGTAAACTGATAAAAAATCTACACTGGCAGTTCTATATATTTTTCAGTTATGAAAATAAATAAATAAATAACTGTACAGAAATTTTAGTGAGGAGTTCTCACCTTCGTTTTAACTCTGTCAGTCTTTAACTGATGATTTTGGTATTGTATGGATTTGAATTTGGCCCAAATTCCAACTTGCTCCAAATTGGACCTAGTTAGTGTCGTTGTGAAGCTCTCAACTCCACGATCGCAATGGATCCAGTTTCATGCAAATTCGAGTTCGTATATGGAAGATATTAGCGTACGAAGTTTAAACATGTATTTAAATACATAAATAAATAAATTAAAACCTAAATTATCTTCAACCCTTGTTCACCGTCGTCCATGAGCTCGCGCCGCCAGCTGGCGCCTCTAGAGAATCGGCCACCACTTCCAGTTGCGGCGCCAATGCGAGGCGCACCTCCTGACCCAATGGCGCCGGCTCTGGTGGCACCGCCACCAATTTCCATTTTGCCCCTTTCCCGTCGATCTTTAATTTCTCTGCCACCGTCGAGCTTTGGCATCGTGCACCACTCAAAAAAGCTCCGCCATGCCACGGCGGTCCTCCGCCCCACAGACCCCATCACCAGAATCGCCACCGACGATGAGCAATTGGCTAAAAACCCATCGCGACTGGCCAAAAAATGTCATCGACATTGAACTCAATTTTGTCGACGTCTCGTCCACTTTCAGACCAAACACCCAAACCCAAAGTCATAGCCTTTCCTCTCCTCTACGACTTCTTCAACTGGGCCATCGCCTAATTCTTCACTCTTTGATCAGAATTCGCCAAAATCCAAAACTATTTTTATGCCTTTGGATTAAGATTCCGGCAAATCCATGCGACGATAGGTTCGGGAATTTTGTGGTAGGTAGAGATCATGTTGATCTACAATACCCGGAAACCGTTTAGGTTAATTGTGTATGGATTGAGAGATATAATTTATTTTGTTTCCAGGGGCTTATTTGTAGAATTTAGAGAAAGAGTGAGGAAGAGGGCTGCTGTCAATTTCTAAGGAACAAGAGAAATGAGGGTTTGTGGAGAGGGAAAAGATATTATATAGAAGTGGGTTAGGATTTATTATTGGGTGCGTTTTTTACAAGTCCCTATTAAGTTTCAAAATTAGGCTCACATCCGGTCATAAACTTAATATGAATTAGGTCCCTAAATTTAAATTGCGCGTTAACAAATTCCAGTTTTGACCTTTTGACTCTGCAAAACCCTAAAACCACGGATCTAAATCAATTTTCTGGACTTCGAACTCGTTCTTTGTCATGGCGGCAGCATCTTCTTTCTGAAGTTCTGGACGTCGAACTCGTGCGATATAAAATACAATTTCATCGACGGTTTTTTCAGATATTTATTATGACCGAGCTTTTTTTTTAAAATGGATCCGTCCTCATCAAGGTAATTTATCCTGTACTTCTTTTTTTCATTTTGAATACTGGTTCCACTTTTGCAATCGATTTTCGTTGATTCATTATTCTGCATTAGTTTAACTGTCTAGTTTTATTGATGGATTGTTTAATTATTTTATAAAGTTTTACTGTTATTGTTGATTGTACAACCGTATAAATTAATTTGTCAGCATATTTCTTCGTTTATTCTATATAGATGTGGTTGGATGTATTCAGAAAAGTTTGCGTATATGTATGCATATTTTCTGTATATATGCATAAAAATATTCAGCTCATTTGAATTTCTGTTTGTTTGCATGCCTGAAGATTAGTCGCGTATATGTATAAATATATTCTTAATATATGCATATTAGAAGTGTTCTGGATCTATTTTTTAACAAAATATGTGCAAATATTTTGCTATTTTGCATATAAGTATGCAGATATTACTGTTATTTGCGTATAACTATGCAGTTTGTTATAATTATGTGAATATGTTTTTGTAATTTTATTTGATTACTACAGATTAGGCTATTTTTTTAAACAGCGGTCGTGCAAATATTGGTGTATTAGTGGATCGTCGTGAAGTTGCTTCTACTTGGAATAGCGTTTTATGCCCTGTTAATGAAACTCGGTTACGGAATCTACATTTAGAAGGAGCTTCGTTGTGTGTTATTAAATCAAGTGAATATAATATTGAAGTTGATACTTATTAATGGTTTATGAAATAGAGTTTGTTCTTGAAACGTGTGGGAAATTGTTCTATATAGTTGAATAGAAGTATGCAATTATTATGTATAGTTGCATATATGTATGACATTGTACTGCATATCTGTATCCAATTATACTGCATATCTTGTAACGTAAACTGTTGTGGAATTTTTCGTGTTGCTTTAAATTTAGTTCAATATTTAAATGATAATTCTGTGTTTTTAACAGTTATTTTTGTTTCGAATCTTTATTTACGCAATTTTTCTATATAGTTGGATAGAAGTATGCAATTATTATGTATAGTTGCATAGATATATGCACTTACACTGCATATCTATATCAACTTTGCCAGGATTTTGCATATATGAATAAATGTTTGCAGTTACTAGCTTACATGTTCACAATTAGTTGTTTGCAGTTTTTTCTGTTACATATTATGTAATACTTTTGCAGTTCTGTTCATACAGATAGTATTCTAAACATCAAAGACAACATCAGCTAGTTGATTAATACTGCAAATATTTGCTGTTATGTAAGCAATTATTTGGAAAAAATGCATTGGTGTATGCAAGTATTCAAAAAAATTCATAGATCAAACATTTAGAGCATTTGCATATATGTATGCAACTAATAATAATACTTTCATACAGGTAAGTTTGAAAAAAACATCATCGTCTGTTGGAGTAATTATGCAAATATTTGCAGTTACGTAAGCAATTATATTGAAAAATGCATATAAGTATGCATAATATTATGAATAACTGTACAGAAGAACACAACATTTCATAATATCATGAGCAATTAGAACAACTTAATTTAATACGTAAAATACCAAATTAATTCAATTTAGAAACTACATAATCATATCCACCAGTTCGAAAACAAAATATCAGTCGACATTGTGTTAAAAAATATAAACACCACTTTTCCCCCTTTTAATCACTGGGTTTGTTTTCGTAATTATAGCTGCTTCATAATTACTTATGCTCCCTCTTTTTCAACATCTACCACATGAACATCTTCCAGCATAGGTCTCTGTAATAAGAAGTAAAAAGTTAATAAATGTACAAAAGTTATGAATATGTGCACACTAGTGTGCAAGCATTCTGACTATATGCACAAAAGTGTGAAAGCATTCTGGATAAACTTAGGAAAGCTCGCAAATAACGTTGACACATGCACATACGTATGAAAATATTCTAAACACATGCACAAAAGTGTACAATTTTTGTTAATAATACCACAAAATTATGCAAATATTGTTAATAATAGCAATAACAGCAGTAGTCTTGTGGGAAAATTTTTACAGATGTTGCATATACTTTTATTCAGAATAAATTCAACTTTTTATGAATATATTAACAAAATATGGATATTTTTATGCAACCTTTTCGTCAGACAAACATACAAACAAAGGTTCGAAAGATTTGCATATATTAAACACTTTAATATGCATATATTAAGAATATATGCATATTTGTGTGCAACTAATAACCAGACGAACACAAACAGATATTCAAAACAGCTGTATAATCCAAAGATTTGTACAGAATATATGCATAGTTATACGCAAAATTCTAGAATAAATGCAAAGCCTAATACACGTGTTTTAACAATAAACCTATGCAACCTTTTCGTCAAACACGCAGATATTCAAAAGATTTGCATATTTCAATGCATATATACAGAATATATGCACAATAACACACAATTTTCCTAAATAAATGCAAGACACCAGTAAGCACGTATTCCACCAAATAGTTGCATAATAGTATGCTAAAATTCACAACATTTGCATACTTTTATACACATATTCGTAATAGAAGAACAAATATATTGAGAAATTCATACATACGGCTGTATGATCAAAAACAACACTAATACCTTATACAATAACTAAATTATCCATTGACAAAACTCAATAAGAAATAGAACATCAGAATAATCAATCAATAAAAATCAAAACAAAAAATAATACACGAATAAGATTTTTTTTTAATAAAAAGTGTAAATTACCTCGCAGAAGTAAAATTCATTACATAAATCAAGCTGCGATCTAATTAAATCTCTGAAAAATTCCCGAGTAAATCGAACTTTAGATCGACAAAATCCAAAATCAAATTTTTTTATCGCTGACGGCGCCGCCATGAAGATAGAAAAATATGTTTTTGGATATACTAAATCCATATAACATGGATATAGAACCACGTTAATCGCACCATTAATTGCGAAAAGGGCGGTGCAGGAAACAAAATAGCTAATGTTTAAAAATAGGGATGAGATTTATATGTTTTAGAACGGAGGGATGTGAGCTTAATTAGGTTTAGTTTTAAGGATGTGACACTAATTTTCACTATATTTTATTTACTCCATTTCACATCACAATCACAACACAATCCATGGTTTTCAAACAATAGTGAATATGAGCTGACAGGCACCGTACAACATTTTTGATAATTAAAACAGATAAAAATCAATACTGGTAATTCATATATTCAGTTATAAAATAAAAAACTGTACAAATATTTTAGTGAGAGAGTTCTCACATTGTTTCCACTCCATCATTCTTTAACTGATGATTTCAGAACCATTTGGGTTTAAACTCGCCTCAAATTCTAATTCACTCCATTTTTGTTCTGGTCAATTCCATAGCGTAGATATTTTCATCATGATTCCAACGGACTTTGGTTTTCTGAAGTCAGACATCATGTGGAAGAGTTATGACATTTTAAACTTTAGATAATCAAATTATAATTTAACTAATTATTTTATTAATTACATTCCCAAACAGATCGAGGCCACCTTCATTTTCATTGTTCCAGGCAACATTCACGATAGCCGAACCCAAAATCCTCGCAAGCTAGGTTTACATATTTCCACCATCATACTCGCCCGTAGCTCGATTGAAGTTCGCCACAACGTTGGTATAGGGCTGCACCACCGCCGGCAGAAGGGGCGGTGAACTCGATTGCCTCAGGCGCCGTGTAGCTCCATTTGAACGTCAGCCCTTTGAGGCCCATTTTCTTCTTGTTCGCCTCACAAGATTCGATCATCTCCTTACAAAATTAAAATCCCAGTCTTCTCTTCCGTTTTTGTTTTGAAATCTCGATTCAATTCGTAGGGGATAGGGAGATATTAAGAATCGAAAATAGGAGAAATCCCTCCATTGAAATGGACCTCGCGGCGCACTCCTGGAAAGAAAAATTAGGGTTCTGCGGAATAAACGATTATATATATATATATATATAATATTTTATTTAATTCAAAACTACATGTTTAATGTCACGAACTCCAAATCGAACCCAACGACTGCCATCCCTAACTAAATACCCCTATTTCTGACACAATGGGATATGTTTTGTAAGCCAATTCGACTGTTTCGACCAGTTTTCATCAAAAATAAAATATAAATCAATATATATTGAATTCAAACATATATTTTAATTTACTGGGGCCACATATTGACTCCAAAAATTACAAAAAAATAAATCTAGCTATGTTTTAACGATACAATCCTAACAAAACTAGTTTCATCGAATTTAGAGGCCGTTTGAAAAATGGCCTTTTTCCAGTCGATCAAATTCAAACTAAAATTACAAAACACGTTTAAATTTACCACGCTTACATATTAATTCCAAAAATTATGAAATTTGAAACCTAACTATAATTTGACATTCTGGATCCAACAAAAGTGGTTTCATCGAAAACGGAGGTCGTTTGTAAGATGGCTATTTTAAAGGGCTATATATTATATTAAAATATATTTAAATTCCATAGCGATTATTTTGAATTTTAAAATGGACATAACTTACAATTTATAAAGTGAATTCTCAGTTTCTTACATTTGTTAAAAGGACATAATTAAACAGATTCAAATGTTTTTGGTTTTACTGAAATCCGGTATATTTTGAATCCTGTACATTCAATTGAAATTTAAAATCGAATTTTCAAACTACCGCGCCATTTCAGGCTCATTTTATAATTAAAATAAATTTATACATTTTAACTTCGATTAAAATAAATTTTTAGTCGTTACTATTTAAAATAAATTATTTTAAATTCTTAAAATCCATTAAAATAGCTAAAATAAAAAATTTAAATTGGTTCAGAAATTCCGAGTTATTACAATTACAGTTAACGGTCTTTCGTGAGATTTGAAACTTTTTAGGAAGACTGAATGCAAAAAGGAATGTTTGGTTATTGATTAAACAAAATCATTAAATTTAAGGTAATAACAATAATAATAAATAAATACGTTGACTGCACGAAAATATAAAATTTAAGTATACACATATTATCCATCCAACTCAGCGTAAAACGATAAAATATACATTGTATTAAATGTTTGAATGTTTGGATAAGGTTCAGTTATGGAAATATATGTAAATGTAATCCATATTGATTTAATATAATTGTGGTGACTATTTGTAGCAATCAATATAATTAATTGTTATAAATAGGACCGCAAATCATAAATAACCATTGTAACCAATATTGATTGAGGAAAACTAAATGTGATAGGAAAATGGTTACAATTCCAAAAATCAATTAGAATAAATGTTGTAAACCAAAATTACGAAATTTGAATTATAACCGCATTTAGACACGAGGTTAAGCATAAATTATGGAAGATGTCTACCCAGAGCCAACCGACAAATCCATCTTCCACAGGTGGTCAGCTTAATGTGAGTGGTCTAATGCATAATATAAACATAATAAGGCACAAGGTTAAGTTCAACTTGTAACGACCAGAAAAATTCGAAGCTCGAGTTTTTGACAATAATACTTAATTCCGTCTTACTTGCCGAAAAGCCCAAGTATCAAATCCCAGATTGTTAATAGAAAGAAGTTAGAGGGTGAGGAAAGAAAGAAAGAAAATTAGAATAGAATAATAAGAAGAACATCAGAATCTCACAGCGGAACGAATAAAATATAATATATCAAACTCTTTACAAAATGAATCTGTATGTATATGATTACAATATCATAGTACATATATCTCAATACAACACACACGGCGGAAATATACCAATACCAGTAAATATATGGAATACGTCTCGACTTCAACTCCTTTGCTGAAGCTCCAAGTGAAACCTAACCTGATAATATACTCAGTCTGTCCCGAGCACATTTGAAGCAAAGCAAAATTCACCCGGATCAGTCTGGAATACTTTCAGTGATAAAATCATAGCACAACAATTAGTTTAACTTTGAAAATTCTTTTAAAAGAAAAGAATAATAGTAAGACCAGTCACATATAAACACGAACGGCTTTTGCCTTACTATAACCCAAAACATTTTGAAATCATATATATATATATATATATATCTTCTGATATTATAATAGTGTCTAAATACAAATAAATAGCAATCTAGCGAAATGCTTGCATCTAAAGCTCCATATATATAGTATACAATCAAAACCACGGGCGCTTATTTGAGATTGGATTCCGACTATGACAAGGTATGGATCAACATGTTGACAATGTATCTCTAGAGAGGAATACACTGGGTTCAACAAGAACGTCTTGCAACCCGACCACACAGGACCCACCACTCATTTCACTTGAGTGTATCGAATGTATTATCACCTATGGTTGCAAGCAACATAACCGTTCCCGAGAGATACAGAAATGAAAAGAAGTAACAAATATGAATATTCTCTAAATGATGACAATACACCCTAATGGGAGCGACCCACATAGCCATGCTGCCTGCCCGATTTTTTGTCATTTCCCGATTGTGAGGCTTGAGGTTATAATTCTTCTTTTTTAGAACATCTGGCCACCATTTACTTTTGAATCTCCGTCGTCCACACACGTCATCAAAGAACAGGATGAACCGAAGGCACCCTCCTACCACATCCTAGGAATCACCTTATAGATCAGTAACGAGTAGTCCTTGCAATCCGAAGATTTCAATCACGACAAAATCACAAGTCATTATAACTCTGGCGGACCAGACCAGAGAACTTAACAAGTAGTTCTTCCACTCCTGAAGATCAACGGTCTTCAACGCTCTACCTTTATCTCTGCAAGTTAGTCGCGAACGCATAGTTGAATCGAAGTGGTTTTGGGTCTAGTTCCCATCCCGGTCTCTTCGAAACAATTCGTCAAAAGGTCATAAGGAATATTGATTTGATAGTCGGTTCTTTAACTATCAATCATTTTAGGGCTGTCAAGTACCTTGGCAACTCAGGTTCCTTTTATTTAAAACCATTTCATTACAAACTATTTCACTAAAATTCCTTATTGAATCTTAAAACCATTTCCTCGATTTGATATCGATTTCATTCCCTTATCTTGACGAATTCCCTTCCAACATCCTTCCCAATACAAACTAATACCATCTCTCGATAACAGTGAAGCCGTTCAAGTTGGGGTATTCTAATTAACTCTCAGACCTTGACCGACAACATTCTTATCTTAAGGTAAATATTAGACCGCAACTTAAAAACTGACGTTAAATCCTCACAAAAATCTTATTATCTACATCATCTCAATTATGGTTTTACAAATCACTTCTTACCCTGGAAATCATCTTTCAATTATAATCGCTATGCTCACTTCGCTTACACGTAATTATTCACAAACCACGTCTTTAAGTCTTAAATCGTATCCACATAATTTCATTTATACCTTCTGGTTTTTATTATAAAAATCCTTTAGCAAACTACTTCAATCAGTTTAAGTATTCTTATCACAATTCCTAACTTGAATTTGTTTACCCAATTCTTTGTATTAAACAACCTCATTGTAATTTAACTTATCCAATTACCAACATAGATTCAAAAACTCCTTTCCTTTCTGTTGAAATTCTTATTTCAATAACATCGTTTAATTCACTTCTTAAGTGATCTTTTAAAATCATCGTCTTCATTCAAAAACCTCTTTACAACTCATTTGGATTTATTCAAATTCCCTTATAAACCTGGTTTTATATATATATATATATATATATATATATATATATATATATATATATGGATTTTATCTAAGAACCTCTTTGTTAATTCTTCCATGCTAATCCGTTCACTTTCTTTTGTTTGGAAATATCTTTTTCATAACCTCCGTTTTACTTAACTCGGTAATTAAGTAAATTCTTCTTTAAATCTCTGCATTTACTTTCAATTTCCATTTACAAGTTGTTTGTGAACTTGGATTATAAATCCTTTATAGAATTATCTTCAGGATTCAACCAACTCTTATTGCCACTTGAATTCCAATTTATTCCCTTAATTATTCATTTAAATTATACTTATTTGCACCATTAACTACAAAAAAAGTGTTAACTTTGTTATCAACTTAAGATACAATAATTAAACATTTTTAAAAAATGTTATTATAAATAAACAATAAACAATTCAATAACGACTTTGAATTACAGTTAATTATAAATTAATTTACTTTTAATAATATTCGTTATGTTTAACGAATATTTATAAAATTATTCCTATCGAAATAACTCTTCAAATTGAAACACTTGACGAAGTCAAATTGAAAATATCATTAACTGTTAACTCATTTCCCTAGGTCTTCTTATTAAATTAATATAATTAATTTAATAAAACTCGCTTAGTTATTCTCCTTGAAAACAATTATTTCAAAGTATTAACCCTTCGGTTAATAACGCGTTTAATAATATGATTACAAAAATATTTATAAAATTTCTATTTAAATAACTTGTGTGAAATAAACTTGAAACTCGATTCAGTTATAAAAATAAATTTTTATAACTTAAACACTATCAATTTGCCTAATGGCAAAATGACGTTTAAAAACAATGGATTTAGACCATTCACTGCCAATTACTTAATCAATACTGTCTATTGATTAAAACACAACAACCGTTGAATTTAGATTCAACGATCAACATCCAATCAACAATCATTATCCAAACAGGTTATAATGTCATTGGGGATAAATAATTCATATATAAGTACTATAAACAAATAACAATTATTTCTTGAGGAATCCGATTCGATTCTTCCAACTTGTTCTTCCCTGCAATACAGATAACAATTCATAATAACATATAGGATGACTATTCATTGATCTAATATTTTTAAATGATCAAATACAAATAATGTCAATCAAACAAACAATAACAGCCAAAAGCAATCCATAACATCCATCCAACCAATTTTATATTATCAACTATGATTTATAGTTATATGAATTTAGCACATCATAAAATTTCAGCAGGTATAAGAATTAAATCACCTTTTCAATTTGACGGTTCTGATCGATTTGTCGATTTTTTAAACAGACGTTAAAAATTCGACAAAATCTCTATGAGCTTCCAAATCATTCCGGCTCATCTTCCAGTGCATAGTCTTTACGAATATAATTCCAACGGAACTGGATTTGCGCTAATCCGATCTCGCATGAACTAGTCGTTACATTTAACAAGTTAATACACAATTATGGGTTGTTACTTAACTAAATTTTTATTATTAAATCCTTACCCATCCCTATTCATGTGTTGGGGCGTCTCTTCCTCCCCCTTCACTTCAAATGAGAAGACCGTTGAACCCGCCATTCTCTGGCTTATCACCTTTATTACGTCCCCCCTTTTCCCCATCATTCTATGTCTTCCCTTACCAAAAATACAGCTGCAGTATCATCAGGTAGACAGTCCATGCCTCCTATTCCATTTTTCCATTACGCATTCTTTATTTTATTTTTATATAAATGGGCCACGGTCCACTGGACCAATCACCAATCGCATGTGCTAACTTTCCCCACTTTGTTACCCTTTTCCCCACACCCGTCTCCCATGCTCTGAACCGTACCCTTGTTTCCGCATATGACATCTCCTTCTTTTTTTCCATTTTTCTAAAGACTTATGGCCCAAGGCCCACAATGAAATTCCTGGCCCAGTCGCCACGTCCTCCTTTTCTCCTTCTTTAAAGATTTCCAACAAGATGCTGAAACCATGCCCAGTTCTCACTCACTGACTTCGATCCCTACCTTCATCATTACACAATTTGCTTCCTCATTCTCCAGAACATGAAACCACCCTGAAAACAAAACCAACGCCATGAAAACTCTAGCCCCGAGACATCCAAACGCATGCAGCTTTTCTTCCTCTCCCGTTACTCATCGACAAACCCACGTTGCTCATGACAATTATTCACGGCTTCCATACTACTCCTCCAAAAACTGCGCCTATAACCTCCAATCACTGGAAGTCAGCACCCCCCGGTCGCCTCCTTCACGGCTCCAAAAACTGAGATTATGGCCTGGAAGCTCTCGAGCTCACGATCCCATCAGATCAAAGATTTCTTGATTTGGTGGAGTATTAGGTTTTAAATCTTTATTTGAGATTTTCTGAAACATACACTGTATTGTATGCTGGCTTGAAAAATAAGTATGATGCGTTACTTATATAGAGGACAGGGACGAGGCTCTTGCACATGGTTATACTGATATTTGAGCATGGCCTCTGCAGGCCTAGCTAAGATTAGCCCATCCCTAAAAAAATATTGTGTAATATTGCATGAGGGGTAAGGTTTTTGAAAGCGATGGGTTTAGCTTGCATGTACTTTAGATTTGAAAATCTACATTTGGACAAAATATTTGATCCATCTTTTACAGTGCAACCAATTCGAAAATTATTTTTATATTTTATTTTAAGTCACTGTTTCTGTCGGTTGCAGGGCATGGAGACAGACAAGTAATTTAATTTTTTATGTTGTGGGTAGTTGAAGCCTTGGAACAAGTAAAGCCGTGGCAGGTGAAAAAAGGTGAAGGTTTATATGGTCACTGTGGATTCGAATAGAAAAAAAGGAAAAAGTTTGATTATTTTATGTGTGGTGAGTTGGGGTACAACGTTTTGTTCAGAGGAACATGTGACTTGTTCAGAAGAGCATGTGCGAAAATCCTCTTTTTGATGCTATAGGTTTAGGTTATGAAGGAAAAGGATGGTTGAGCAGGACACGCACATGCTTCTGCATATATGTCGTGGAGAGAAAACGGTTTTCATAGATTATTTAATATAAATTTTCTTTATTTATGTAAACACCTAAATTTCTGATCCAAAGGCACAACTAATCCTACCCGACGTATTGAAGGATTCGCAAAGGACAATTTCGAAGATGTTGTACCAATATGTGAAGATTTGGATTAGTCTTTTCAAGAATTTATAATGGAACGTGCATCGATTTGGCAAGCATTTATTTCTCTCAATCAAGATTTTTGACTTCATAGACAACTAGAAAAGATATGGATAGATTTCATTTAATATTACACAACCGGCTTTGAAAATGATGTATGAACGAAAGAGGTATGCAATTGAACAGAAAGAAAATCTTACTGAGATATTCAAAGATTTGCACAAATCATCTAAAAGTTTTCAATAGCCTTAACTCACTATTTATAAATTGTACGTTCTCGTTTAACGAACGAATTTTTTAATATAATTTAAAATCAAACCCAATTATATTCTTAAACATTTCTAATTCATTCAATATTGCAAAATCAGTATATTTTGACTATTCCACAAATAAAAATATTATTTTATGTTATTAAGATATTAAAAACAATTAATTCACGTTATTAAATTTCAAAACAACATTTAAACCAATTTTAAATGTTTAAACAGACGGTTAAAATCTGGGCCGTTACACTCTTTCCTCCTTAAAATAATTTCGTCCCCGAAACTATTAAGCTAGAAAAATGTTACAAATCCATTATCCTTTCAAAAATTTTGTCAGTTAAACTATCCATTCTGCATCCTTAACTTCAATTTCAACTGATCCAAAATAATTTTTAATACAAAACCAATTCATTTATGTTCATAAAGATTTCCATATTAAATTTTAGAAAAAAAATTGGCAGAACCTCCCTTGTATGGAGGGACTTCTGCAATACCCACATGGTCGGAAAATCCAATTCATATCCCAAATCAAAAACAAAAAAATTATGTTTTGTGCAGGCGTACCTTTTTGCGAACGTTATTATGCAATAAGAAATAAACTATACTCGAGCTTGCTCAATTAACATACAGCTCTCATCAGACCGGGTTTAATCAGCTTCAGAATTCAACCAATGTAGGTTTAATGATGGGTTAGCTCTTCACCTGTACTTAATCTCATATGAACTTCATTAATTTCACAATCATCAATCTAGACTCAAATCATCCATTCCAAACACTCCTACAAACCATCCATTTCATATGGAATTTATTTATAATCAACTTCTAACCAATTCATTTGAATACATCTATCGATTTCTCATGTGTTCTATCATATTTGAATTTATTTAAATAAGTTCAATTCATCTATTCAAAATTTATTTCAATCAAGTTCATCCAACTTTAAATCCATATTAAGCAATCTATTTCAACCATACAATCCAAAACATTTCATTTGGAATTTTTATTTGCACCTATTTCTATTTCCCAAACTCAAGCCAGATTCATACCGACTTAAATTATATTTTACTTTTATGCTTAAGTTTAATTCCAACTTCATATCCCAATTTTAATTCCATTTCAATGTAAGGATTTCATAACCAATTCTTTAGCAATAAGTTCAATTTATCTCCTCAATACACCAATTCCCAAATATCTTATTTGGATCCATTATACTTACACGTATTTCCATTTTCCAACACAATTATAATTAATTTAAGTAACCCTTTGTTCGACTTCAAGTTTAAGTCCAACTTTTCAGATTCATTTTAATTCAACATACGTTAAGTTAAATATCGGAATTCATATTTCACTTCGTAATTCAATCCGAATTTAATTCAGATCAACATTAAAATAATTTGGAAAATTATAACTTTTATCTTCTTTACAAAATATTTTAGAAAAAGTAAAATAAAAATAGTTTTATAACAAATTACAAATACACACTCTCATATATATGCACTCAAACTCAATCTAGGGTATTACTAACCCCATCTCTATTGAGTTACGCCACAGAGCCTAGGGTATTCCTAAACCTTATGCCCTGGTAGCAACTGTAATGACCTGAAAAATTCGAAGCTTGAGTTTTTGACAATAATACTTAATCCCGTATTACTTGCCGAAAAACCCAAGTATCAAATCCCGGATTGATAAAAGAAAGAAGTTAGAGGGTAAGGAAAGAAAGAAAGAAAATTAGAATAGAATAATAAGAAGAACATCAGAATCTCACAACGGAACGAATAAAATATAGTATATCAAAACTCTTTACAAAGTAAATCTGTATGTATATGATTACAATATCATAGTATATATATCTCAATACAACATACACGGCGAAAATATACTAGTACCAGTAAATATATGGAATACGTCTCGACTTCAACTCCTTTGCTGAAGCTCCAAGCGAAACCTAACCTGATAATATACTCAGTCTGACCCGAGCACATTTTAAGCAAAGCAAAATTCACCCAGATCAGTCTGGAATACTTTCAGTGATAAATTAATAGCACAACAATTTGTTTAACTATGAAAATTCTTTTAAAAGAAAATAATAATAGTAAGACTAGTCCACACATTAACACAGACGGTTTTTACCTTACTGTAACCTAAAATATTTGAAATCATATATATATCTTCTGATATTATAATAGTGTCTAAATACAAATAAATAGCAATCTAGCAGAACGCTTGCATCTCACGCTCCATATATATAGTATACAATTAAACCACTGGCGCTTATTGGAGATTGGATTCTGACTATGACAACGTATGGATCCACCTGCCGATAGTGTATCTCTAGAGAGGAATACACTGGGTTCAACGCGAACGTCTTGCAACCCGGCCACGTATGACCCACCACTCATTTCTCTTGAGTGTATCGAATGCATTATCACCTACGGTTGCTAGCAACATAACCATTCCCGGGAGATACATAAATGAAAAGAAGTAACAAATATGAATATTCTCTAGATGATGACAATACACCCTAACGGGAGCGACCCACAAAGCCATGTTGCCTACCCGATTTTTTTCATTTCCCGGTTGTGAGGCTTGAGGTTATAATTCTTCTTTTTTAGAACATCTGTCCACCATTTACTTTTGAATCTCCTTTGTCCATGCACGTCATCCAAGAACATGATGAATCGAAGGCACCCTCCTTCCACACACTAGGAATCATCCTATAGATCAATAGCGAGTAGTCCTTGCAATCTGAAGATTCCAATCATGATAGAATCACAAGTCATTATAACTCTGGCAGACTAGACCAGAGAACTTAACAAGTAGTTCTTCCGCTCATGAAGATCAATGGTCTTCAAAGCTCTACCTTTATCTCTGCAAGTCAGTCGCGAACGCATAGTTGATTCGAAGTGGTTTTGGGTCTTGTTCCCATCCCGATCTCTTTGAAACAACTCGTCAAAAGGTTATAAGGAATATTGATTTGATAGTCGGTTCTTTAACTATCAATCATTTTAGTATTGTCAAGTACCTTGGCAGCTCATGTTCCTTTTATTTAAAACCATTTCATTACAAACCATTTCACTAGAATTCCTTATTGAATCTTAAAATCATTTCCTTGATTTAATATCGATTTCATTCCCTTATCTTGACGAAATCCCTTCCAACATCCTTCCCGATACAAACTAATACCATCTCTCGATAATAGTGAAGCCATTCAAGTTGGGGTATTCTAATTACCTCTCAGACCTTGATCGACAACATTCTTATCTTAAGGTAAATATTACTACGCAACTTAAAAACTGACGTTAATCCTCATAAAAATCTTATTATCTACTTCATCTCAATTATGGTTTTATAAATCATTTCTTACCCTGGAATTATCTTTCAATTATAATCGCTATGCTCACTTCGCTTATACGTAACTATTCACAAACCACGTCTTTAAGTCTTAAATCGTCTCCACATAATTTCATTACACCTTTTGATTTTTATTATATAAATCCTTTAGCAAACTACTTCAATCAATTTAAGTATTCTTATCACAAATCCTAACTTGACTTTGTTTACCCAATTCATTATATTAAACAACCTCATTGCAATTTAACTTATCTAATAACCAACATAGATTCGAAAACTCCTTTCCTTTCTATTGAAATTCTTATTTCAATAACATCGTTTAATTCACTTCTTAAGTGATCTTTTAAAATCATCATCTTGATTCAAAAACCTTTTTATAACTCATTTTGATTTATTCAAATTCCCTTATAAACCTGGTTTATACATATATGGATTTTATCTAAGAATCTCTTCGTCAATTCTCCCATGCTAATCCTTTCACTTTCTTTTGTTTGGAAATCTCTTTTTCATAACGTCTGTTTTATTTAACACGGTAATTAAGTAAATTCGTTGTTAAATCTCTGCATTTACTTACAATTTCCATTTACACGTTGTTTGTAAACTTGGATTATAAATCCTTTATAGAATTCTCTTCAGGATTCAACCAATTCTTATTGCCACTTGAATTCCAATTTATTCCCTAAATTATTCACTTAAATAATACTAAATGCATCATTAATTACAATAAAAGTGATTCACTTTGTTATCAACTAAAGATACGATAATTAAACATTTCTAAAAAAGTTATTAAAAACAAATAAACAATAAACAATTCAATAACCACTTTGAATTACGGTTAATTATAAACAAATTTACTTTTAATAATATCTGTTATGTTTAATGACTATCTGTAAAACTATTCCTATCGAAACAACTCTTCAAATTTAAATACTTGACGAAGTCAACTTGAAAATACCATTAACTGTTAACTCATTTCCCTAGGTCTTCTTATTAAATTAATATAATTAATTTGATAAAACTACCTTAGTTATTCTTCTTGAAAACAATTATTTCAAATTATTAACCATTCGGTTAATAACCCATTTAATAATATGATTATAAAAATATTTATAAAATTTCTATTTACATAACTTATGTGAAATAAACTTGAAAATCGATTCAGTTATAAAAATAAATATTTTTAACTTAAACACTGTCAATTTGCATAATGGCAAAACAACGTCTAAAAAAATGGATTTAGACCATTCGCAGCCAATTACTTAATCAATATCGTCTATTGATTAAAACACAATAACCATTGAATTTAGATTCAACGATCAACATCTAATCAACAATCATTATCCAAACAGGTTATAATGTCATTAGGGATAAATAATTCGTATATAAGTACGATAAACAAATAACAACTATTGCTTGAGGAATCCAGTTCGATTCCTCCAACCTGTTCTTCCCTGCAATACAGATATCATTTTATAATAACATATGGGATGATTATTCGTTGATCTAATATTTTTAAATGCTCAAATATAAATTATGTCAATCAAACAAATAATAACAGCCAATAACAATCCATAGCATCCATCCAACCAATTTTATATTATCAACTATGATTTATAGTTATATGATTTTAGCACATCATAGAATTTCAGAAGGTGTGAGAATCAACTCACCATTTCGATTTGACGGTTCTGATCGATTTTTCGACTTTTTAAACAGACGTTAAAAATTCGACAAAATCCCTATGAGCTTCCATATCATTCCGTCTCATCTTCCAATGCATAGTCTTTACCAATATAATTCCATCGGAACTGGATTTGCACTAATCCGATCTCGCATGAACTAGTTGTTTCGTTTAACAAGTTTAATACACAATTATGGGTAGTTACTTAACTAAATTTTTATTATTAAATCCTTACCCATCCCTATTCACGTGCTGGGGTGTCTCTTCCACCCCGTTCACTTTAAATGAGAAGACCGTTGAACCCGCCATTCTCTGGCTTATCACCTTTATTACGTCCCCCTCTTTTCCCCATCATTCCATGTCTTCCCTTACCAAAAATACGGCTACAGTATCATCAGGTAGACATTCCATGCCTCCCATTCCATTTCTCCATTACACATTCTTTATTTTATTTTTATATAAACGGGCCACGGTCCACTGGCCCAATCACCCACCGCATGTGCTAACTTTCCCCACTTTGTTACCCTTTTCCCCACACCCGTCTCCCATGCTCTGAACCCTACCCTTGTTTCCGCATATGACTTTTCCTTCTTATTTTTTTCTTTTTTTCTAGAGACTTATAGCCCAAACAAAGAAATTCCTGGCCTAGTCGCCATGTCCTCCTTTTCTTCTTCTTTAAAAATTTCCAACCAGATGCTGAAACCATGCCCAATTCTCACTCATTGACTTGATCCCTACCTTCATCATTTACACAATTTTCCTCCTCATTCTCCAGAACATGAAACCATCCTGAAAACAAAACCAACGCCATGTAAACTCCAGCCCCGAGACATCCAAACGCATGTAGCTTTTACTTCCTCTCCCGTTACTCATCGACAAACCCACGTTGCTCATGACAAGAATTCACAGCTTCCATACTACTCCTTCCAAAAACTGCCCCCAATAACCTCCGATCACTGGAAGTCAGAACCCCCTCGGTCGCCGCCTTCACGGCTCCATGCAAAAACACTACTTCAACAACAAAGTAGGGAACTCCTCCTGATGTTCACTGTTTATTATATATATTTTTAATAACTTCTCTCCCATTGTTTTTCTTAATTTGCCTCCCCCTTGTATTTGTCATCTCCACCTTAACGCACACAACGCACTGTCAAAACAGATGCGAACGCCTTCCCCTTGTTTACGATTGCTGCTTATCACCTCGTTCTCCCCACTATCAAGCTTTTGGCCGATCTCTTTCTTCTTGCAAACTTCATACACGTTCCACAGATTCACATTTAAAAACTTCATCACTTTTGTGCACTCTAAACGAAGAGGTAGCACCCGAGTCCCCTTCCAGCCCGTGACCTGCTTCTAGTCTACATCACATAGTTACGCTACCCTAAAATGGGTAAACCTCGAATTTTCATCGCATCAAAACTGAGACTATGGCCTGGAAGCTCTTGAGCTCACGATCCCGTCGGATTAAAGATTTCTTGATTTGGTGGAGTATTGGGTTTTAAATCTTTATTTGAGGTTTTCTTCAATATACACTATATTGTTTGGTGGCTTGAAAAATAAGTATGCTAAGTTACTTATATTAAGGACAGGGACGAGGCTCTTGCACATAGTTATACTGATATTTGAGCATGACCCCTGCGGGCCTAGCTAAGATTAGCCCATCCCTAAAAAAACACTGTGTGATATTGCATGAGGGGTAAGGTTTTTGAAAGCGATGGGTCTTAGTTTGCATGTACCTGAGATTTGAAAATCTACATTTAGCCAAAATATTTGATCCATCCTTTACAGTGCAACCGAATCGAAAATTATTTTTATATTTCATTTTAAGTCAATGTTTCTGTCGGTTGCAGGGCATGGAGACAGACAGGGTAATTTAAATTTTTATGTTGTAGGTTGTTGAACCTAGAACAAGTAAAGCCGTGTAAGGTGAAAAAAGGTGAAGGTTTATATGGTTACTGCGGATTCGAATAGAAAAAAAAGGAAAAGGTTTGATTATTTTATGTGTGGTGATTTGGGGTACAATGTTTTGTTCAGAGGAACATGTGACTTGTTCAAAAGAGCATGGGCGAAAATCCTCCTTTTGTTGATATAGGTTTAGGTTATGAAGGAAAAGGATGGTTGAGTAGGACACGCACATGCTTTTGCGTAGATGTCATGGAGAGAAAACAGTTTTCAGAGATAATTTAATATAAATTTACTTTATTTTTGTAAACGCCTAAATTTCTGATCCAAAGGCACATCTAATCCTACCCGACGTATTGAAGGATTCGCAAAGGACAATTTCGAAGATATTGTACCAATATGTGAAGATTTGGATTAGTCTTTGCAAGAATTTAAAATGGAACGTGTATCAATTTGGCAAGCATTTATTTGTCTCAATCAAGATTTTTGACTTCACAAACATCTAGAAAAGATATGGATAGATTTCGTTTTATATTACACAACCGGCTTTGAAAATGATGTATGAACGAAAGAGGTATGCAATTGAACAGAAAGAAAATCTTACTGAGATATTCAAAGATTTGCACAAATCATGTAAAAGTTTTCAATAGCCTTAGCTCACTATTTATAAATTGTACGTTCTCGTTTAACGAACGAATTTTTTAATATAATTTAAAATCAAACCCAATTATATTCTTAAACATTTCTAATTCATTCAATATTGCAAAATCAATAAATTTTGACTATTCCAAAAATAAAAATATTATTTTATGTTATTTAAATATTCAAAACAATTAATTAATGTTATTAAATTTCAAAACAACATTTAAACCAATTTTAAATGTTTAAATAGACGGTTAAAATCTGGGCCGTTACACAACTTGTGGTAGAAGTCTGCCCGGAACTGACCGACAAATCCAGCATCCACAAGTAGTCGACTTAATGCGAGAGACCTGGTGCATGAATATATATATACACACATAAAAGTCAACCAATAAAAAAAAGAATTGCAATTTATTTTGGGGTACAACAAATAGACACTTCGGGACTGATAAAATAAGGATATCCAGAATTAAGGGTTGCCTTAGGGAATATATGATCGTTATGGTCATAAATGGCAATAAACCTATGGATAGAAGAAAAGAGGATTTATGGGTATTGAATTATCATTTAAATGCTAAGTCCAAATTAGGTAAATATTTAAATAAATATCCTGGGGTAAAGAGGATATAACTTTCCTTATCCACAGCTAGTTAATATAGAACTTTTAAATTTTAGAGTTGGACTTAGTAGGTTAATAATGTAAAATATTATTAACCATATTAACCCGTGACGATAATGAATCGTGTACGTATAGCATTTCCCTGTGGAGGGACTAAACGGGAATGACTTAATAAATAGCCCACTTTATCCCAAATAGGGAAAAATATTAAATGCTAATGGGGTACGAACCAATAACCTTCGTGCATAGTCCGCTTCCTAGGTCTTAAGAGGCTAGGGTTGAGGAATCCACCTAGGGATAGGTCTTTCAGTTTAGTGGTCTTAAATGGCAGGTGTGTGTGGGCCTACCCAAACCTGTAAACTAAAACGTCAGATATGGCTACCTATTCTACGGGAAGTAATAAGCGACTAAGGGGGTTATCTAATGAGGTCAGCTAGAAGGTATAGCAAACGATAAAATAACATCTCTCACCATATGCGGGGCAAGGGTATATGCGTGAATGATGGAAGCCTTAACTAGTAGGGCCGTAGCTAGTGCCCTCTAGTTTATGTTAATGTTGGGTAAATTTTCGAGGAATAATAAGAGTAAATGAAAGTATATATACAGAAACCCCGTAACTAGAGGTCTAACCTCGATTAAATAACCAGCCATGCTCTGGTATAAAGGCTTCACGAATATATGTGTAAAAATGTCCTATCTTGGTATTATACTTCGGGAATACTACTTTGGGAAGAGTAGTACAGTCGTTCGTAAACACTTACAAGGTTAGCCTAGAATTACTAACCTTGGTAGGCATATATCTTGGGTTGAACCAAACGGGATACATCTTCGTATTATAACATGTCATTTCCTACTCTCTAGAATCTTGTTGTTCTGACTCCCTCCTCATTACAACCACCTAGGTTTTCCAGAGAAGGTCGTGTTCTGTAATGACCCGCATTTTCCAGGGCTATAATTAATTTATTTAATTATATAAATAGTGATTTAGGGAAATTAAATCGTCATTAATTAAATTATAGTGAATATTTAATTGAATTAAATAACTAAATAATATATTTAATTCAGAAATAATCAAAAATATTGGAAATCACAATATTCTGTGAACGGGGTCATCCCTTAGATTTAATTCAGCTTAGAGTTGAATTATATTGACGAATATATTCAATCGACGACAGTTTGAACGTATAATTATAATATAATTAAAATCGAGCTTGAAATGGCGCTGCGGTTCGCGATTTGGCGATTTGAACTTCAACTGAATGTACAGGATTCGTTTTAAGCCGGATTTCTGTGAAACAAGAAACGTGTGGAGCTGGTGGAGTATATCTTTCTAGTGGAAGAGAAAAATCGGGATTTCGTCATGTAGATTTTGAGTTATGTCCAAATCAAATTTCAGAAAAGTCGCTGTAGAATTCCTTTATAATTTGCGACGCTTTATATACGTTATAAAAGGATTTTCGATATAAACTGAATATCAATAAATCTGAAAATATCAAACTGTAAATTCTGATATGATATTCTGGAGCTGTACGATATCATATGTGAAGATATACGATAATATAAATTTATTTATATTTAATTCAAAAATATTTAAATATATTTACATATTTAAATGGGTCATCCAGAGCATTAAAAATAGCCGGTTTTGCAAATGAAGTCAGAATTCGACGAAACTAGTTTTGTTGGGTCCATAATGTCAAACTCCAGTGGCATATCAGTTTTTGTGATTTTAGGGGATCGTATGTGGTCGCACGGATTTTTAAAGGACCGAAGACAAGGAGAAAAACGAGAAAATAAAATAGGAAAAACAAATTTGAAATATCCCCTTTATTTTTCTATGATCCAGCACAGGCCACTGGGGCCTTCGGTCTCAACCGCAACCAAAACCAACCCAAACAGGGTATGAAACCCGTAAAGAAGAGACCACAGAAGCAGAATGAATACTGAAATGAGAATATACCGAGAATATTCCATTTTTAAAAATATCTAAATATTTTTCCTATAAATATCTAACTCTTACCTCCCTTAGAAACCTAATTCATTTCCTCAAAAATTCCGCCGTCAGTATGTTTATCCTCAAGCTAAAACCGCAAGTAAAAGAAATCAAAAGAAAACGAGATAAATTCTCAAATTCATGAAACCAGTGTTTTCGAGTCCCTCTGATCATTCTCTTCATCCTATGAGAGTTTAAAGGCGTTCGAACAACATTGTAGTCGCTGTCATTTTTCACAGCGAGTCTTAGGCGCGAGCTAGGGCTGAGCACCGTAGGGTTTTGAAGCAGAAATTGAGGAACTCGTGTTCATTTTTGGTATAAGAAGATGGAATAACACTAGTGTACCCGTTCTTGGAGGGTTCGGTGGTTGTTAGGGGTTGCGTTTTTACTGGTGGCGTGAGGATGGGTTCGACGTCGTGACATGTAGAAGCGATGCGAGCTGGGTACTGAGGGGACGAGAGGGTAGAGGATGAGGAGGTGATGGGATTGGTGGTGGTTGAAATGGCAGTTGGTGAACGAAGGGGGAGAGAACGGCGGTCAACGGGGGCCATTTCTATTCGTTGTGAGGGACTGAAGCAGATCGTGGAAGTTGATTTTGGGAAAGAATTTTATACGGGTGGGTTTTTGTTTTGAGTGGATCCGTTGGTGAAGGGCTTGGGTAATTGGGCCTGCGGGTTTGTCAAACGGGCCAGGAGAAGGATAAGAGATTGACGAACCGTAAGTTGCGTTGGGACCGTATGGACGAGGGCTTCACAATGAAGCTGACTGGAAGTGGATTGGGGCTCGTATGAATTTATGGAAAAATAAATTGTTTGATTCAAATCAAATAACAGTTTATCGTTCTTCAACGATGAACTGCAAATGTGAGTAAATCTCACTAACTCTGAACAGTTTATAATTTCATGTTGTATTTTTAGAACTGTTAGATATTGGTTGATTGACTGTATGTTGACTGTTTGATTGAACTACTAGTCAGTTAGTTGAATTTTCTATATCGATTCTGTTTAACAGAATATATCATATAGAACTGAAAGTGATGATAATCATATTGTGTAACATCTGTGGATGCAGGGAAACAGGTTGGAGGAATCCGACTGGATTCCTCAACAGTTATTTTATTGTTTTTCATATATTGTTATATGATGTGATATAAAATATGTGGGTGATTATATGTGCTTGGACGATATTGAACATCGTGATTTGATATGATTGAATACCATAACATACCGGAATGTAGATAAGGGAATTTTCAAAGTGATATTGAAAATAGCATATTTATAAAATGGGATATTTATAAATAAGAGATATTTATAAAGTGGAATATTTATAAATAAGAAATGTTTTTAAATTGGAATATTTATAAATAGGAGATATTTGAAAAGGAAATAAATTCAAAACATTTCTTTTTGAATGGAAAGGCCTGTGTGGCGAGTTTGGGGATCCCGATGCTCCCGATACAAAGGAGGTTATGGCGAGAATAAATTTGAAAAGGAAATATTTGTAAACCATTTACAAATAGAATTGGAAAGGGAACATTATAAAAAGGAAATCATTTTTAAAGTGTAGAACCGTTATTTAAAAGTAAATCTTTTCAAATGAATAAAACGTTGTTAAAAAGGAAATCTTTATACAGTGAATAAAGTAAATCGAATATAGACATTCGAAAGGAGTTAATCGAATATGGTATTCAAAGTTAGTTAATCGAATATGGTATTCGAAGTTAGTTAATCGAATATAGACATTCGAAAGGAGTTAATCGAATATGGTATTCGAAGTTAGTTAATCGAATATAGACATTCGAAAGGAATTAATCGAATATGGTATTCGAAGTTAGTTAATCGAATATGGTATTCAAAGTTAGTTAATCGAATATAGACATCCGAAAGGAGTTAATCGAATATGGTATTTGAAGTTAGTTAATCGAATATAGACATTCGAAAGGAGTTAATCGAATATGGTATTCGAAGTTAGTTAATCGAATATAGACATTCGAAAGGAGTTAATCGAATATGGTATTCGAAGTTAGTTAATAGAATATGGTATTCGAAAGTTAGTTAATCGAATATGTTATTCGAAAGGGGTTACTCAAGTCGAGTTAGTCAAATAGAGTTAACCAGTTAGAGTTAACCAGTTGGAGTTAATTAGTTAGAGTTAATAGATTAGAGTTAAAACGAACTAGAGTTAATCAAATATAGTTATTTGAAACAGAGTTAGTCAAACATAGTATTCAGGGTAAGTTGCCATCTTGTACGACTGCTAGCGTAATTCGCAGGGCTGTAAATAGCCTACGACGATCGGATGTTTCCTGAGGGAGTCAGGCGTAACCATTGTGATCGCTGCGATCTAGAGTCAAGCGAATGGAGTTTAATCGAATATTAGTTATTCGATAGGAGTTAATCGAGTTGATCGAGTTGAGAAATAAGTTAAATAAGTTGAGTTGATCGGGTGGTTTGACCAAGTTAGTCGAGCCTAGTTAATCGAATCGAACTGGACGAACCAAGTAAGTCGAGTTAAGTTAGTCAAGTTAGTCGAGCCTAGTTAATCGAATCGAATTGGACGAACCAAGTAAGTCGAGTTAAGTTAGTCAAGTTAGTCGAGCCTAGTTAATCGAATCGAATTGGTCGAACCAAGTAAGTCGAGTTAGTCGAGTCAAGTTAAGTTAGTCGAGTTAAGTTCGTCGAGTTAAATAAATCGATGTTAGTTTCATCGAAAGGAGTTATCGATGTTAGTTTCATCGAAAGGAGTTATCGATGTTAGTTTCATCGAAAGGAGTTATCGATGTTAGTTTCATCGAAAGGAGTTATCGATGTTAGTTTCATCGAAAGGAGTTATCGATGTTAGTTTCATCGAAGGGAGTTATCGATTATAGTTTAATCGAAGTGAGATTTTCAAATATGAGATATTTGAAAAGGAAGAGTTATCGAATATTAGTTATTTGAAGAGAGATTTTCGAATATCGTTTATTCGAGAAGAAGTTAATCGAATATAGGTTATTCGAAGAAGAGTTAATCAAATAGAGATTTCTCGAAGAGAGTTAATCGGCAAATTCGATTATATCGAATACGGGAAAGTACTTATACTTTCCAGTGTTTAAATAGAGATTTATTTATTTATAAATAAATAGGTGTTAGGTTAATTATTCACTAATAAGAATAGAAGTTATAATTAAAGTTAGATAATTCGAAAGTAGGGATTATAACATTATCGTTATAACCAATGTTTTAAATATAGAAGTCGATTAGTAAAATTGGATCCGAAAAAGGCGCAAAGAAATTGTTAAAGATTTAAAAGATAAACTTTGACCATTTTGAAGTTATAACGTTGTTCAGTTAAGGTCTGAGAGGTAATTATACCCCAACTTGAGTGACTTCCTTCTTAACTAAGAAATGGTAAGGTTTGATTGTAAAGGAGTTTTGGAAATGTTTTCCAAACGAGAATCAAAAATGTTTTCTGATAAAAGAAAATAAGAATTTAGAATATAGGGAAACAGGAGATAGGTAAATAAATGAACTAAAGAGATTTATGTTAAATGATGTTTGTTCGATATAATTTCCATTTGGAAATAATATCGTTGTTTGCATACTTGTTTTTCTTTGATAGTTAACTCACAGACTATCGAAGTTTTTGACCATTTTAACGTTGTTAATATGGAGATACCGGTTGGATTATTTTCCATAGAACCACTCTGTATTGGCATAAGCGTCGCGAATCATATATGCCAAAGATAATCGAAGACGGAGTAAAATGCAAGGGCTGTTGTATAAGTCTTAGATAACAGTGACTAAGATGGATTTACGGAACAGTACCTTCGGTTTGTCCAGTCCCAGGACAACTTGTATGGACGAAGGTCTGACAGAGTATATCCAATGGATCGCGTAAGTTGATCTGTTCAAACGTATTCATGTTTGGTGGCGGAGGAATTCGTTTCTCTTAGCTGTATACCCGTGTTATTTTTGGATAAGTCAATTTGTGATTTGGCGGGTATGACGATGTGACATTCTAAGTGAATGATGATGATTTTGTGGATGAATGTCTGACAGAGTATTTCCAGAAAGGTCACGTACATTGATTTCTTCAACCGTACCAAGAGTGGAAGCGGAGAAGGAAACTCCTTTAGCTAACACGTAATGTACTATTGTAGACGTCAATTAGTGATTTTTGATGGATCTGACAATGTGGCATTCGAAGTGAATCTGATGTGATGATAAAGCGTAGCTTCTAGCCTCATCAACCGGTAAATGACAGAAATCGGGCAGGCAGCATGGCTAAGTCGGTCGCACCGAAGTAGGGTGTATAATCACCTATCTAGAGAATATTCATTTGTTTCTTAAATCTATAAAGTTGTCCCATATATATACGGGAACAGTTGTTGATCCCAACCGTTGGTGATGTACATTCGATACACTCAAGCGAAATGAGTGGTCGGTCATGTGTGGCTGAGTTACGAGATGTTCTTGTTGAACTCCGGTGTATCGTTCCTAGAGTACACTGATCGGAAGGTGGTTCCATACCTTGTCATAGTTGGAAATCCATTATCCAATACGTGCTTGCGATTTTGATTGTATACTATATTTGTAGAACGTGAGATGAAAGCGTTTCTGCTAGTTGATATCTATTTGTACATAGACATTATTATAATATCAAAAGGTTTTTGATATAAAGATATTTTGGATTCTCATAAGGGAAAAACCCGTTCCGTTCTGCGGCGTGGTCTTATGAGATATCGTTTACTTGTTCATATGCCTATTTAAACCGTTTTACTCATACCAGTCCCATGACTGACCCAGAGTTTACTTTGTTGTTTTCCCTAAACTCTTGGGTGCCTAATTTGTACAGGCAGTCAAGTAGTCAGGAATTTGCAGATATACTTGGAGAGCTTGGAGCAGGAGGCTTCAAGATCATATAGCTATAGTTATTTCCGCTGTGTTGTAAGTGCTGTACTCTGATAAGTGCTATTGTATACATAACTGTTATATTTCAAAGTTATGTTATCTATTATATGTTATTCGTTCCGCTGTGAGGTTCGTGTTACTCTGATGTTGTGTTCTTCTTCTTCTTCTTCTATTCTAAGTTTCTATCTTATCTATTCTCACCCTCTAATTTCTTTCATTAATTACCGGAATTTTTCGATGTTTTGGTTCTCGACATCGAGCTTATGTCGATAACCAAAGTCGCCTCAAAATCCGGGTCGTTACAGTTGGTATCAGAGCTTAAGTTAAGAATTACTTGGCTCTGTGGCGTGACTCGGTAGAGATAGGGTTAGTAATGCCCTAGATTGAGTTGAGTGTATATATACGAGTGTGTATTTGTATTTGATATAAAAATGGTTTTATATTATGGAGATTCATTGGTTAGGTTGTTTATGAGTTCTGGTTGATCAGTTTGATCCACTGTATCGGTAGGAGTAAATAAATACTTGAATACGATGGACCGACACAGTATGGATATGTAATATATTATCATATATTAGATATATTGGTTGTAATTATAATCAAATGAGATTATAAAGTGAAATGGTTATATATAACCAATCAAAATTCATATAAGTAAAGTATATGAAATAAGATGAATTAAATATGAATTTAAATCAGATTTGGAATTAAAATAAGGAAATTTTAAGTTCCTGGGAGATTTTGAGATGTTTTCAAAATGGATGTATTTAGTAAGGGTTTTGAAATGATATAGTATTGAAATCACTTGGGTCGCTGGAAAATAATTCCGATGATGACTGCGCAGTATCATCGGTGTGATTTTCGAGTTCTAAGTGGTGGATTACTACCAGAGATTTTGATTTGAATTGTTTTGAGAAAACAAGTTGTTTAGAAATTCAAAGGTTTTGAATTGGCAGTATGATTTCAAATTGATTTGAAAGAAACCCTGGAATTTAAGTTCTGGAATTAAAAATTTAACTAATGAAGTTAATTAAAATGAGATGGTAAAAATAAATTGAAATTTAACTTGAACAGAGTTAAATAGAATTGAATTGGATTAGAGAATAATCTGTTATGGAATTGGGTTGATGAGTTAAGAATTTGAAATTTGATATTGGGGTTTGAATAAAATTCGGTTTGGATTTGAGGATATGAACTGATTGGAATTTGATTGAGATAACACTGGTATATGCTAAGTTGATAGCATATGGAAGTGGTAGAGTTGATGTGCCTGACAAAAAGGTACCAGTTTATATTATATATGGATTTGAGATTTTAATGAGCCGAATTGGCAAGCCGCTTGGTTATTTGATTTTCTTTTGGGTTGAAGAAGGCCAAGAGAGGCGAGTTGGAGTTTGAGATATTGACCAATACAAAGGAGGTGCTGGCGAAATTTTTCGAAAATTTAAAGTGTTAGAAAATTTTCAGAATTTTTGAAAATTTTAGTTAGTCGGAAGGAATTAATATTTTAGTCGATATTAATTGGTTCAGTTGAAATCAGAAATAAGGGGTAAGCAAATCTTAGGAATTCCAATGGATAGGGTCGTCCTCTAACTTAGCAATTTCGAGGACGAAATTATTTTAAGTGGGGAAGAATGTAATGACCCGCATTTTCCAGGGTTATAATTAATTTATTTAATTATATAAATAGTGATTTAGGGAAATTAAATCGTCATTAATTAAATTATAGTGAATATTTAATTGAATTAAATAATATATTTAATTGAATTAAATAATATATTTAATTCAGAAATAATCAAAAATATTGGAAATCACAATATTCTGTGAACGGGGTCATCCCTTAGATTTAATTCAGCTTAGAGTTGAATTATATTGACGAATATATTCAATCGACGACATTTTGAACGTATAATTATAACATAATTAAAATCGAGCTTGAAATGGCGCTGCGGTTCGCGATTTGGCGATTTGAACTTCAACTGAATGTACAGGATTCGTTTTAAGCCGGATTTCTGTGAAACAAGAAACGTGTGGAGCTGGTGGAGTATATCTTTCTAGTGGAAGAGAAAAATCGGGGATTCGTCGTGTAGATTTTGAGTTATGTCCAAATCAAATTTCAGAAAAGTCGCTGTAGAATTCCTTTATAATTTGCGATGCTTTATATACGTTATAAAAGGATTTTCGATATAAACTGAATATCGATAAATCTGAAAATATCAAACTGTAAATTCTGATATGATATTCTGGAGCTGTACGATATCATATGTGAAGATAAACGATAATATAAATTTATTTATATTTAATTCAAAAATATTTCAATATATTTATATATTTAAATGGGTCATCCAGAGCATTAAAAATAGCCGGTTTTGCAAATGAAGTCAGAATTCGACGAAACCAGTTTTGTTGGGTCCATAATGTCAAACTCCAGTGGCATATCAGTTTTTGTGATTTTAGGAGATCGTATGTGGTCGCACGGATTTTTAAAGGACCGAAGACAAGGAGAAAAACGAGAAAATAAAATAGGAAAAACAAATTTGAAATATCCCCTTTATTTTTCTATGATCCAGCACAGGCCACTGGGGCCTTCGGTCTCAACCGCAACCAAAATCAACCCAAACAAGGTATGAAACCCGTCAAGAAGAGACCACAGAAGCAGAATGAAGACTGAAATGAGAATATACCGAGAATATTCCATTTTTAAAATATCTAAATATTTTTCCTATAAATATCTAACTCTTACCTCCCTTAGAAACCTAATTCATTTCCTCAAAAATTCCGCCGTCAGTATGTTTATCCTCAAGCTAAAACCGCAAGTAAAAGAAATCAAAAGAAAACGAGATAAATTCTCAAATTCATGAAACCAGTGTTTTCGAGTCCCTCTGATCATTCTCTTCATCCTGTGCGAGTTTAAAGGCGTTCGAACAACATTGTAGTCGCTGTCATTTTTCACAGCAAGGCTTAGGCGCGAGCTAGGGCTGAGCACCGTAGGGTTTTGAAGCAGAAATTGAGGAACTCGTGTTCATTTTCGGTATGAGAAGATGGAATAACACTAGTGTACCTGTTCTTGGAAGGTTCGGCGGTTGTTAGGGGTTGCGTTTTTACTGGTGGCATGAGGATGGGTTCGACGTCGTGACCTGTAGAAGCGATGCGAGCTGGGTACTGAGGGGACGAGAGGGTAGAGGATGAGGTGGTGATGGGATTGGTGATGGTTGAAATGGCAGTTGGTGAACGAAGGGGGAGAGAACGGCGGTCAATGGGGGCCATTTCTGTTCGTCGTGAGGGACTGAAGCAGATCATGGAAGTTGATTTTAGGAAAGAAGTTTATACGGGTGGGTTTTTGTTTTGAGTGGATCCGTTGGTGAAGGGCTTGGGTAATTGGGCCTGCGGGTTTGTCAAACGGGCCAGGAGAAGGATAAGAGATTGACGAACCGTAAGTTGCGTTGGGACCGTATGGACGAGGGCTTCACAATGAAGCTGACTGGAAGTGGATTGGGGCTCGTATGAATTTATCGAAAAATAAATTGTTTGATTCAAATCAAATAACAATTTATCGTTCTTTAACGATGAACTGCAAATGTGAGTAAATCTCACTAACTCTGAACAGTTTATAATTTCATGTTGTATTTTTAGAACTGTTAGATATTGGTTGATTGACTGTATGTTGACTGTTTGATTGAACTACTAGTCAGTTAGTTGAATTTTCTATATCGATTCTGTTTAACAGAATATATCATAGAACTGAAAGTGATGATAATCATATTGTGTAACATCTGTGGATGCAGGGAAACAGGTTGGAGGAATCCGACTGGATTCCTCAACAGTTATTTTATTGTTTTTCATATATTGTTATATGACGTGATATAAAATATGTGGGTGATTATATGTGCTTGGACGATATTGAACATCGTGATTTGATATGATTGAATACCATAACATACCGGAATGTAGATAAGGGAATTTTCAAAGTGATATTGAAAATAGCATATTTATAAAATGGGATATTTATAAATAAGAGATATTTATAAAGTGGAATATTTATAAATAAGAAATGTTTTTAAATTGGAATATTTATAAATAGGAGATATTTGAAAAGGAAATAAATTCAAAACATTTCTTTTTGAATGGAAAGGCCTGTGTGGCGAGTTTGGGGATTTTCCCGATGCTCCCGATACAAAGGAGGTTATGGCGAATTTTCCCGAAAATTTAAGGAGTTAGAATATTTCAAGAATAAATTTGAAAAGGAAATATTTTTAAACCATTTACAAATAGAATTGGAAAGGGAACATTATAAAAAGGAAATCATTTTTAAAGTGTAGAACCGTTATTTAAAAGTAAATCTTTTCAAATGAATAAAACGTTGTTAAAAAGGAAATCTTTATAAAGTGAATAAAGTAAATCGAATATAGACATTCGAAAGGAGTTAATCGAATATGGTATTCGAAGTTAGTTAATCGAATATAGACATTCGAAAGGAGTTAATCGAATATGGTATTCGAAGTTAGTTAATCGAATATAGACATTCGAAAGGAGTTAATCGAATATGGTATTCGAAGTTAGTTAATCGAATATAGACATTCGAAAGGAGTTAACCGAATATGGTATTCAAAGTTATTTAATTGAATATGGTATTCGAAGTTAGTTAATCGAATATAGACATTCGAAAGGAGTTAATCGAATATGGTATTTGAAGTTAGTTAATCGAATATAGACATTCGAAAGGAGTTAATCGAATATGGTATTCAATGTTAGTTAATCGAATATAGACATTCGAAAGGAGTTAATCGAATATGGTATTCGAAGTTAGTTAATCGAATATGGTATTCGAAAATTAGTTAATCGAATATGTTATTCGAAAGGGGTTAGTCAAGTCGAGTTAGTCAAATAGAGTTAACCAGTTAGAGTTAATCAGTTAGAGTTAACCAGTTGGAGTTAATTAGTTAGAGTTAATCGATTAGAGTTAAAACGAACTAGAGTTAATCAAATATAGTTATTTGAAACAGAGTTAGTCAAACATAGTATTCAGGGTAAGTTGCCATCTTGTACGACTGCTAGCGTAATTCGCAGGGCTGTAAATAGCCTACGGCGGTCGGATGTTTCCTGAGGGAGTCAGGCGTAACCATTGTGATCGCTGCGATCTAGAGTCAAGCGAATGGAGTTTAATCGAATATTAGTTATTCGATAGGAGTTAATCGAGTTGATCGAGTTGAGAAATAAGTTAAATAAGTTGAGTTGATCGGGTGGTTCGACCAAGTTAGTCGAGCCTAGTTAATCGAATCGAATTAGACGAACCAAGTAAGTCGAGTTAAGTTAGTCAAGTTAGTCGAGCCTAGTTAATCGAATCGAATTGGACGAACCAAGTAAGTCGAATTAAGTTAGTCAAGTTAGTCGAGCCTAGTTAATCGAATCGAATTGGTCGAACCAAGTAAGTCAAGTTAGTCGAGTCAAGTTAAGTTAGTCGAGTTAAGTTCGTCGAGTTAAATAATTCGATGTTAGTTTCATCGAAAGGAGTTATCGATGTTAGTTTCATCGAAAGGAGTTATCGATGTTAGTTTCATCGAAAGGAGTTATCGATGTTAGTTTCATCGAAAGGAGTTATCGATGTTAGTTTCATCGAAAGGAGTTATCGATGTTAGTTTCATCGAAGGGAGTTATCGATTATAGTTTAATCGAAGTGAGCTTTTCAAATATGAGATATTTGAAAAGGAAGAGTTATCGAATATTAGTTATTCGAAGAGAGATTTTCGAATATCATTTATTCGAGAAGAAGTTAATCGAATATAGGTTATTCGAAGAAGAGTTAATCAAATAGAGATTTCTTGAAGAGAGTTAATCGGCAAATTCGATTATATCGAATTCGGGAAAGTACTTATACTTTCCAGTGTTTAAATAGAGATTTATTTATTTATAAATAAATAAGTGTTAGGTTAATTATTCACTAATAAGAATAGAAGTTATTAAAGTTAGATAATTCGAAAGTAGGGATTATAACGTTATCGTTATAACCAATGTTTTAAATATAGAAGTAGATTAGTAAAATTGGATCCGAGAAAGGCGTAAAGAAGCTGTTAAAGATTTAAAAGATAAACTTTGACCATTTTGAAGTTATAACGTTGTTCAGTTAAGGTCTGAGAGGTAATTATACCCCAACTTGAGTGACTTCCTTCTTAACTAAGAAATGGTAAGGTTTGATCGTAAAGGAGTTTTGGAAATGTTTTCCAAACGAGAATCAGAAATGTTTTCTGATAAAAGAAAATAAGAATTTAGAATATAGGGAAACAGGAGATAAGTAACTAAATGAACTAAAGAGATTTACGTTAAATGATGTTTGTTCGATATAATTTCCATTTGGAAATAATATCGTTGTTTGCACACTTGTTTTTCTTTGATAGTTAACTCACAGACTATCGAAGTTTTTGACCATTTTAACGTTGTTAATATGGAGAGACCGGTTGGATTATTTTCCCTAGAACCACTCTGTATTGGCATAAGCGTCGCGAATCATATATTCCAAAGATAATTGAAGACGGAGTAAAATGCAAGGGCTGTTGTATAAATCTTAGATAACAGTGACTAAGATGGATATACGGAATAGTACCTTCGGTTTGTCCAGTCCCAGGACAACTTGTATGGACGAAGGTCTGACAGAGTATATCCAATGGATCGCGTAAGTTGATCTGTTCAAACGTATTCACGTTTGGTGGCGGAGGAATTCGTTTCTCTTAGCTGTATACCCGTGTTATTTTTGGATAAGTCAATTTGTGATTTGGCGGGTATGACGATGTGACATTCTAAGTGAATGATGATGATTTGTGTGGATGAATGTCTGACAGAGTATTTCCAGAAAGGTCACGTACATTGATTTCTTCAACCGTACCAAGAGTGGAAGCGGAGAAGGAAACTTCTTTAGCTAACACGTAATGTACTGTTGTAGACGTCAATTAGTGATTTTCGATGGATCTGACAATGTGGCATTCGAAGTGAATCTGATGTGATGATAAAGCGTAGCTTCTAGCCTCATCAACCGGTAAATGACAGAAATCGGGCAGGCAGCATGGCTAAATCGGTTGCACCGAAGTAGGGTGTATAATCACCTATCTAGAGAATATTCATTTGTTTCTTAAATCTATCAATGCTGTCCCATATATATACGGGAACGGTTGCTGATCCCAACCGTTGGTGATGTACATTCGATACACTCAAGCGAAATGAGTGGTCGGTCATGTGTGGCTGAGTTACAAGATGTTCTTGTTGAACTCCGGTGTATCGTTCCTAGAGTATACTGATTGGAAGGTGGTTCCATACCTTGTCATAGTTGGAAATCCATTATCCAATACGTGCTTGCGATTTTGATTGTATACTATATTTGTAGAACGTGAGATGAAAGCGTTTCTGCTAGTTGATATCTATTTGTACATAGACATTATTATAATATCTAAAGGTTTTTGATATAAAGATATTTTGGATTCTCATAAGGGAAAAACCCGTTCCGTTCTGCGGCGTGGTCTTATGAGATATCGTTTACTTGTTCATATGTCTGTTTAAACCGTTTTACTCATACCAGTCCCATGACTGACCCGGAGTTTACTTTGTTGTTTTCCCTAAACTCTTGGGTGCCTAATTTGTACGGGCAGTCAAGTAGTCAGGAATTTGCAGATATACTTGGAGAGCTTGGAGCAGGAGGCTTCAAGATCATATAGCTATAGTTATTTCCGCTGTGTTGTAAGTGTTGTACTCTGATAAGTGCTATTGTATACATAACTGTTATATTTCAAAGTTAGGTTATCTATTATATGTTATTCGTTCCGTTGTGAGGTTCGTGTTACTCTGATGTTGTTATCTTCTTCTTCTTCTATTCTAAGTTTCTATCTTATCTATTCTCACCCTTTAATTTCTTTCATTAATTACCAGGATTTTTCGATGTTTTGGTTATCGACATCGAGCTTATGTCGATAACTAAAGTCGCCGAAAATCCGGGTCGTTACATGTTCTCATAGGTGTTTGGATTTCTATTCTTGTTCTCTCTCATGTTCGGTATTGGCAGAGTGACTTACTTTGAAAAAGGTAGTTACTTGAGTTAACTGGTTTATCCTATTTTTGTTTTCGTTGTGAGTATCTTATCGTACTTTGATTATGCTCATGCTCATTTATTGTAGGTACTAGATTTACACACTCCATGCTTGGATGTGTTTGGGTTTCGATTTTATTGAAATTTGGGCATAGAAAAGTGTGGAGTGTTACAGCACAACACTGTTGGTAAACAGTGTAAGGGTAAAAATGTAATCTCATTTACGTTATTTTTATTATATATACTTTACTGAATAGATGCTATTATAATAGCATATCATTATGTGTATTAGTTTCACAGATCCTCAGAGGATGTAATCCCAAGCATCCTTTAAGTTACCGATGCATTTTGTTAAACATTTCACTTAAGTTGATTCACTTACATGAGAATGTTAGTCCCGACTCGAGTATTTTGTTTGTTTTTTTCTTGCAAAATGCTGGGGTCAAACTAAGTATTTCAGCTTTGGAGATTTTCCGGTTGGATCTCGAGTATTTCTGGAGTCTAGACTTTTATCCTTATGTGCTTGGTTTATGTTATTGCTAATAAACATTTGTATTCAGTCTTCAGCTGTATCTGTATTATTTATGTACTCCGATTTGTATAAGTGAAATTTTTGTATTATTGTATAAATTTTACTTCTGTTGTGAGATCTTATGTGTTTCTGTGTTTGTGATTCTATGATGACTTATTTTTAACCCCATGACAAATAACAATCTACAGTTTCAAAAGGTTTGAGTTGGTAAATTTATCGACTTGAAAGCGGGTGAAAGTGCAGGTCGTTAACAAATATGCTATATTTAATCCATTGAATAATAGTAAGTAGAACTTTTTGATGCTCTCTTCTTAATTCCAGGAGTTTTCTCATTTCTCATTAATCCTCTTTGGGTATTTTATTTTTAAATTAATTACAAACTCAAAAATTAAGTAATTTAAATAAATTTGATTAACTTATATTTCTTTTAAATACTCAAAATGACAATATTATGTTTTTAGCTCCAAATATCTATACTTCAATTTTTCTATAGCCATTTAAGTTTCTCTTAATCCTTTTCTAATATTTTACATTTAGTACTATATTTTACAATTAATTACATAATATTAAAACTATTTAAATAACATTAGAAAACTATTATTCATTGATTTTCCTGGTAAATCGAATTAAGATTGACCATATTCATTTTAACAAAAATGAAAGAAAAACAAAATATATAAACACATTAATCACATAACATAAATTATACACATAAATAACTATTGCAAGTTCAAAGTTGGACTCATTTGCGTCAATATAATTACTGTGTATTGCGTTGCAATATTAATGTCACATGCCTACATTTTAAATTTATCACTACAAGAAAACACTGGTTTAGCTTCATATATTTAAAAGCAGAAATTTCCATTGCTAATTTGCGATGGATTTCCATGTGATCTGCAAGGGATAGTTTTTTTTTCTCAACTTTTTTCCTTTTATTTATTACCGTTGTCTTCTATTATCCCTCACTAAGCCGTTGCAAATTGCGTCAAAATACTTACAGAAAATTTCAGTCGCTATTTTCCGCTGCGAATCCAAGCAAAATACCGACGAATATTTATCGAAGCTATTTTGTAGCAGAATTCCAACAGATTTGTAAGAGGTGTTTATATTATTTTTCTAAGATATACTTTAGTATTATTTTTTTAATAATTATTAACATGTTCAATAATTAATAATTAATTTGTTCTAATTAATGATTTATATGTAATAATAAATAACTTTTAATAATTAATTTTAAATAGTTACTATAAAATAATTAACTATTAGTAATTATATAATAATTAAGATTAAGATTAATATTTAATAATTATTACTAATAATATAATGTAATTATTATAAGGTGACATTTATAATTGATAATTAAATAATATTAATTAATAATTAGAAAACAATAATAATTAACAGTTAAAAAGAAAAAAAGTAAAAAATTAATTATTTAATAATAGTAATTATTTAATAATAATAAATTAATGGATAAAAATTAATAATTAATAAATTAATAATCAATAAATAAATGATAATTGATTAATATTACTATTAAGGAATAATTAATAATAATTTTTTTATGAATTAATTTATTATAATTTGTGTTTCAAAGACGTATTTTTATGAATTAATTACTTATTTAGTAATTGTTGATATAGCTGTTTTTAGAATTTAAAATATTTATATATTTATATTAAATTAATGTTTAAACTGATAAAATATTCTAAAAAATGATGCTTTCATATATGTTTAAAAATAATAATTGATAGTTTTTGACTTTGTGCCTTAAATTTTAAGTTTAGCTATTTACAACTGTCATCATACGACAGCTGCAGTAAACAATCTTCGACCTCTAATGTTTTCTAACTAGTAAATTATTTTTACTTGTATCGCCATAACTTTCGCTTCTCGCTTCACATTCTCACTAGAAGAAAAATTCTTAGTTGCAACTATTAATTTTAGCAACGGTGCATTCCTACCAGTTGTGAGGAAAGATAACTGATTTTTGTTGCTGTTGCAATAATCGTATGTTACAATTAGCATTTCATACCACTCGCAAACAAACATATTTTTAACAACTGCATCTCAACAACTACTGCAAACATATTTTTAACAACTAAGCTTACTATCACTTGCAATAAACATATTTTTCAGAATTGTATATTCCTTACAATTTGTAATAAACATACTTTTTTGAATTATATATTCCTCACAAGTTGCAATAAATATATTTTAAACAGCTATTTTTTGTTGGATATAATATAAATTTATAACAATTAATTAATTTTTAATATTTATAAATAATGAAAAAATAATCATTCTATATGGAAGAATTAAATCTAGGAAAAATATGAAAATTTGTTATATGCTTTGTGTGTTGATGCATTTTATTCCTTTCGAAAAGAAATATGATCGTTTGACTTGGTTATGGTGGAAAATGTACAATTGATTTTGTTTTTATTTGCGGAAATTTACCTTTATATTAAACAAATTAACAATTTTACTGGGTTTTTTAACTAACATAGGCATACTTTATTAAAAGATTTCGATGAGCAATGTATATTTTCTTTTTTTCGCTAACCCATTTTCGTTTCCCGCTGTCCCATTTTCATCTCCCACTTCCCCTTTTCTTGTACCCTAAATGAAGGCGAAAAGAGGCGATTCTACATTTTCTTCAATTTTATGCCTCAAAACCATTTAATCTTACATACAAATCCAGAATCATAAACCACTGAGTACGAGCCGAGATCTTAGATGGCAAACGTCTTCTCTATACCTGTAGTACTCCGATCCGGCACTTACGACCTTAGTTGATCAAGACTTCCGGAATGTGCCTTTACAGTGAAACCGCTTTCACTCTCTTCTATTTTATGCTGAAGTCCTTGACTCTAATTAACGGATCTCCTGAACAGTTTCCAGTTATTGCAGTCGAATTCGTTTTACAAGGAACCGCCTCTTCAAATTTGAACAGTCGTAGATCAGATCCGCTGGAAAATCGTGGTACTTGCCTTGGTAAGAAGTTCTGACTAACTGCGGGTTGATACATTTGCTCAATTTGAAGAATTGCATTTTGGTATGGCAATTTGTTTGATTCCCTAAGATTTTTGACTACTTATATTTTAGGTTTGTTTCGATTTTACTGGTGACACTGGTTTCAGTGCAAGATTCTTGCTACTTACTGGAAGATTAAAGTTTGATAATCGGTTTATATCCCAAGCTTTTGCTGAATGTAAATGTAACATATGCTTCAGATGCTCAATTGGTTGTGCATTCTACTCAAAATTGATTTACGTCTTAGTGTTATTACTTGACGTAAATTCATTGTTAACATTGGGTTGCAGTTCATTGTTATTATTTTTTAAATCCCCATTTTATATCATATACTCTTGGCCTACTGCATGTTACATATGATCCTCACATAAGGGTGATATGGCCATGATATACTAATGTTAACTGTGTTGCATTCTCGAATGTAAAACGAGCCAAATGATATAATGTGTAACGACCCGGAAATTTTCGACTTCGGTAATCGACACACAACACAATGTCGACTATTCAAGAATCGAAAATACCGTAACATTAATAGAAAGAAGTTAGAGGGTAAGAATAGGTAAGATAGAAAATTAGAATAGAAGAAGAAGAACATGAACACAGAATCAGAGTAACACGAATCTCACAGCGGAACGAATAAAATATAGTTTACAACATAGCTTTGAAACACAAATTTGTATTTGTATATTAGAGTACAACGTTTACATCACAGAGGAAATAAACAATAGCAATAAAATGTTGCTGAAGCCTCCTGCTCCAAGCTCCTTCTAGTACATCTGTAAATCCCAACTACTTGACTGCCCATACAAAATTGGGCACCCATAGTGAAAACAAAACAAAATATACTCTGGGTCAGTTATGCGACTGGTGTGAGTAAACTCCAACCATTTGTTTAACTTTAGAAATCCTTTTTAAAAGAAAAAATAATCGTAAGACCGATCAACACATAAACACGGATGGTTTTTACCTTACGATAACCCAAAACAATCTTTTAAAATCCATAAACTTCTGATATTATAATAATGTCTAAATCAAATAAATAGCAATCTAGTGGAATGCTTTCATCTCACGTTCCATATATATTATATATAATCAAAACCCGCAGGTGCTTATTGGGTAATGGATTCCAACTCTGACAAGGTATGGAACCACCTTCCGATCAGTGTAGAAGCGATACACTAGAGTTCAACAAGAACATCTTGTAACTCGGCCATACATGACCGGCCATTCATTTCGCTTGAATGTTCCGAATATATTGTCACCTTACGGTTGGTATACCAACGTAACCGTTCCTGGGAGATACAGAATTGAAAGAAGTAACAAAATATGAATATTCTCTAGATGGTGACAATATACCCTAATTGGGTGCGACCCACTTAGCCATGCTGCCTGCCCAATTTTTGTCATTTCCCAGTTGATGAGATTTGACGTCATAACGTACTATTATACAGATCACAACTATATTTACTTTTAATGTCACATCATCATACCCGTCAAATCACAAATTGATTTTCCTAAAAATACCACGGGTATAAGCTCAGAGAAACGAATTCCTCCACCACCAACGTAAATACGTTTGAAACGATCAATTTACACGATCCACTAGATATACTCTATCAGATATTCGTCCATTCAAGTTGTTCTAGGACTGGACAACCCGAAGGAATTATTCTGTAAATCCATCTTAGGCAATTTCTACCTAGGATCGCTAGAATAACTCTTGTATAAACTCCATCTTCAATTGTCTTCGATCTACTTGATTCGAAACGATAATGCCTATACGGAGTGGTTTTCAGATAATAAATTTGATCCCGGTCTCTCCGTATTGACAACGGAAATTGTCAAAAAATTTAATAGCCGGTGATTTAAATATCAAAGAAAAACATGTGTACAAACAACGGTCGTATTCCCAAATGGAAATCTTGCCGATCAATCATCATTTCATTTCCCAATTTCCCATTTATCGTTTTTATAAATTCGTAAATTCCTTATTTTCTAAAACTAGAAAATATACATTATTAACTCTGGAAAACGTTTCCATTTCTGAATCACGCATCAATATCTTCCCACATCAATCAGTCTCTAACTGTAAACTAGTACGAGAACAACTTCCCAAGTATAAACCTCGAAGGCCGAAGCCAACATCAAATCGATACCCAGAAAGCCATTCAACTCAACCAATATCCAGTCAGTTTCTAATTTCAGTAATTCCATTTAAATTCCTATTTCAAAACCCAAATTCCTTTATAAATATTTTTATCTACAAAATATTTATTTAAATCCTTTATTAACATAAAATGTGAATAATATTTCTTCTATGCAATCAAAACAGTTTGATTTTGTATTTTAAAAACAATATCCCAAATCCAATTTCTTTTCATGCTTCTATTTATAGAAATTTTCATATAAAAACTTATTTTATACTTCTAACACTAAAAACTCATTTAATTCCCTTTAAACATACTAAGTTCAAATTCCATTAAAACATCGGTGTTAAAACCGATTTTCACTCCTCTATATAAATTCAGATTTATATATCCAATTTATCCAATGATAAATATTTTATTTAATTTATAAACATCGTTTATAAATTTATCTTTCCAATTTATATATTTAAAACTACTTTCTATTTAATATTTACTTTAAATCAAATCTTCTCATAATCCTTTTATAACTCGAAATTCCCTTTTTTATTTCTATTAATTTTAAACGAATCATATCCGTTCTATAAAACTATTAATAATTCTCTACATAAGTCTCTTATTAAATCTCAAATATTTCCTTTTATTATCCTATTTATTTCTAAATAAATATTCCATTTATAATTCTATTTATTTTCTAAATAAATATTCCTTTTATAAAATCCTTTGATTTTATAAATATTTTGTTTTCAATATACACTTTGAAAATTCCCTTTCTACATCCCAATATTACTTATGGTATTTTAGAAATACCAAACCATAGTGCCAGTGTCAACCACACATACAAAATCAATCACAGAAAATATAACTCATCATATATCACAAGATATGAGAATAACAGTAATAATATTTGAGGAATCCAGTTGGATCCCTCCAACCTGTTTCCCTACATCCACAAATGTTAAACAATATAAATAACATCAATTTTATTTCAATATGAAATATTCTGATAAACAGAATCAATATTGATCAACGATTTATATATCTAATTATATTTATATTTTCAACCAATTAATTAGCAGTTCGTCCAAACAATCAACATACAGCAATCAACCATCATTTATCAATTCTAAAAATACGTTATAAAAATATAAACTGACCAGAGTTAGTGAGTTTTACTCACATTGGACGATCATCATTAAATAACGATAACTGTCGGTTGATTTAGACATACAATTTATTTCGCTATAAATTGTAACGAGCTCCAATTCACTCCCAGTCAGTTCCATTGCGTAGCCCCATCCATACGATCCCAACGGATCTTGTCGCTTAATTCTGATCACGTATGATAAAGATATGATTTTTACAAATTATAATATTCTATTTAATTAAATTGAACTTAAGTTATTTAAAATTTCGGGCCATACCCTTAATCTCTCATCCCAAGTATACTCTAAAACCCAAACTAGTAACACCTTACTTCTTCTTTAAGGTCACGCTCCAGTATTGAACAAGCGATCTCGCTACCTTCAACATCCATGATTTAAACAACCTATATATTAATATAATAATTAATAAACTTCATTATAACTAACTCACGTTTAAACTTTAAACCGCCTGCTAATACTTAAAGCACTAAAACCCGTCCTCCTGTTATCAGCAATGCCATTACCAGACTTCGAACGCCTCGTTCTCCCTCCCCCTTAACCGAAACTAACCACCAACACCATCGACGTCCTTCTCTTCTCAAGTACACCTTCTTCATCCTCATTTTACCCATCTCGTAACCCAATACCCATTCGCGACATCAACAGCAGTTTGAGCAAGCACAGTAACTATCGACACTTATTATCATCGAATCCATCCAGATTTGGCAAACACAAGCTATTCAATCCCTTGAACTCCATCGAAACCTCAAAATCATACATTGATGCCTCTACACCCTCCTACGATGAACCATAGGTCACGCCTAAAACAAAACATCGAACTACAGGGACTTCGAACCACTCTAAAGCTACTTCAGATCGAAGAGCAACTTGCAACGATCAAATATACATATATTTTGGATTTTAGGCATTTGATTTGGATTTATAGAAATTGTTTGAAAGCTCATTTTCACGTTTGGAATAAAAAACTGGCGGCGTGATTATTTTGACCAGGAAGAGAAAATGTTTAGTGTTTAGAAATAGGGTAGGGTATTTATAGGACAAGCTAGCTTCTATTAGAAGCTTCATATTTATTTTATTTTATTAATTCATATTTGATTATTAACTCAATGTATCATTTAAAATTTTATGTGATCACATACAATATCCAAAAATCATGAAAACTGGCATGCAACTAGAGTTTGACATTACGGACCCAAATAAACTTGTTTCATTGGATTCCGAGTCCGTTTGCTTACACAACATATTTTTAAAGTCAAATTATTGACTGTTTTTCACATTAAAATTCCGTACGGCCACATGCTGACTCCAAAAATCACGAAAATTGAAATATAACAATAATTTAATATTCCAGATCCAACAAAATTAGTTTCGTCGAAAACGGAGCTCGTTTGCAAAAGTGGCTATTTTCTAAGGTCTAAAATAACCAATTTAAATATTAATATATTTAAAAATAATTAAATTAAATAATAATAATTTAATATTATCGTATATATTCACATATAATATAATACATCTCCAAAATATTCCTATCTGAATTTATAGCTTGACATTTCAAATCCTGATTAAATCAGTATTCAATTTATATTGAAAAATCCATTTAATATAAATAAATCGTTATAAATTATAAAGGAATTCCATAGCGACTTTTCGAAAATTTGATTTGGGCACAACTCACAATCTACACGACGAAATATCGATTTTTCTCTTCCATTAGAAAAATATACTTCACCAGCTCCGAACGTTTCATGTTTCAAAGAAATCCGGCTTAAAACAGATTATGTATATTCATTTAAAGTTTGAACCGCCAAATTATGAACTGCCACGCCATGTTAAGCTCGATTAAAATTATATTATAATTAATACATTCAGCCATTGTTCATTAAATATATTCGTTATTATAATTCAATTCTAAACTGAATTATATCTTGTAAATAATCCAATTCACACAATATTGTGAATTCAGCTATTTCCAACTATTTCAAAAATAAATATATTATTCTATTATTTGTATTAATTAAATATTCAGTATTATTTAATTAAACAACCATTTAAAATTACCAAACCATTATTTAAATAATTAAATAAATTAATTATTCGACCATAAAAATACGGGACGTTACATAATGATGGCCATGATATACTGATGTTACTTGTAATTTGTTTTACTGTGATCTATGTATGTACTATTATTTTATATATATTAATAAAAGCATACCAATTTTCAAAAAAAAAAAAAAGATGCTTATGACATGCCTGAAATTGATTTATTATGTTTCAAGCTCGAGTTAGCATCAACAAGTAATACTGTTTTAATATTTCAGTGAAGAGGTTCATGGATCGTGTTTTTCTCTCACTTCAGGTTAGCATTGTTCTTTGGCTATTTTTTCTCCTTGCACTGTATAAATAAACACAGATCTACATTTTTAAGTTTGTCCATCAGTTCATACTTCAATAGTTAAACTTTTGTTTCTCTAGAAAATAAGGGTTGTTTTCAATGCTACTCCCCTCTTTTGCTAAATTGTTTGCTATACTCTTACAGATTTTAGTGTTAAACTATTTAGAATCGAATAAAGTTTGAAGTTCTGCAAAAAACGCAATCATCTCGAAACTTCTAACATGTCGAAATTTCACTCAAAGTTTTTTTTTCATATTCCACAGTTGTTATTCTGGAGCTCTTAACTAAGGAATTTTTTCTAATATTACATTTTGATTTCTCTGTATTTTGTGCCCTTTAAATGTACCTAACTTTTACTTTAAGTACATTAATGGAATAATTTTGCAGTTTTCTACATACAATCTTATGTTGAAAATGGTTGTTTTCCTTGTTTGCATGTAAAATGATGATATCAATGCTCTGTATATACTGAACCTATAATATATGGAAAACATTAGTTTTGCTTCTGGTTTTACACATAACTCTGTTGGAAACTTAGAATAACCAACTAAATTCATAAAGTGAGAGTGTGTAATGAACATGTATGTGCATGCGCATGCTGTGTGCGAGTTTGAGGGACAAGGAGCATTGGGGTACTTAATATATTTGTGTACTTATGAATGAAGTAAAATAATGATATATTTGTATACTTATTCTATTATTGTTTTTTCATCTTTTGTTATGAATTTTGGATACTGTAGAGCAATCCAGGTTGGAGCTTGGCAAGGAAATATTAGTCATGGATAATCTTAGAGGGGAAAATTCCAAACAGTACAAGTAGAGTTTCCATCGGTTAATTGATCCAAAAGACGGTCTTCTTGAAGGTATCTAGCACTATTTTTTCTCTATAATTGGTAGGTTTGTGGAATTGAAAGAATTTTTTAAGCTTTCTTAGGTTAGAAAAGAAATATATTTCATTATAAGAAATATATACGATCTGTTTATTGTTAGAATAAAGTCTAGGAGCACACAAAATATTTCAGTGTTACCTTAATAAGTTATGTGCTATATCTTGAATACGATAATTTGGCGTTTGTTTATTAGCAAGACAACCCAATATCGCTCATGGCTTATGGAATGTCGTCATGTGTGTTGCCTTGGCTGATGCGGTGCAAAATTAATATGATGCGGGGCTGATGATAGAAAACATTAAAGAGATGCGATGTCAATGAGAATGTAACACCCTTTTGTTTGACATTAATCTTAGTTTTGTTGATGTACAGAGTCTTTCTATTGATGATGTCCAACATCGTGTATGTGCTATCAATATGATACAACATCATTGATTTACAATATCATCAATTAAACTGATAATATGCAGTATGCTTTCCTTTGTTATCGTCAGTCCCGTAATAGCACATGGCATCAGTAAAGGATTTTAGCATCCTTTCATTTGCTAGCTGCAATCAGCTATTTTCATCTGGATGAATTACAACATCCTATATCACATCTGATGATGTGTGATATTATTTATCGCGTGACACTACTTATAATAGGTTTAAACTCAATAATTCTTAAATTGTTATGCGATGCTTTGAATCATGCTTTATTCGATAAATTATTTTTCTCTGGCTACAAGTAAAAAATGTTTAATCGTAATTGATATCCTATAATATGATATTACTTGTATCCATGTAAATCCAGATTGGGAACTTTCTCCATTGGCGGTTTGCGTTCTTTGGCGAGTCAATTTTGGTGCTCCTGTGTGTTATTCTTATTTTTGTATTCGGTATTTGTATAATTTCACTATGAAATATACATTGTTTTTTGTTACTCCATAGTTGTTGTGAAAGTATTGATTATGTATTGAATTTAGCAACTTAATTATGTATTGTGCTTGCATGTTAATTGATATTCGATGTCGTTATTTGATTATAAATGGTGTTATTTTTGAGTTCATATTAACTAAGTATCTTAACTAACATTGGCGTCCATCAGTTGTAAATTAGTATTTATCGTAGTGACATTTACCGACGGAATAGAAAGGGAATACATGTGGGTTTTGCAAATCTGCGTGTGATTACCGACGAAAATAAAAACAATTGTCACCAATAACCTTGCTAAAATGTTAGTATTTTTGACGAATTACCGACATATATCTAAGGTGAAGCAAATGTTGAAATTATCTATTTATAATCCCTTGCTGTTTAGCAAGGATCTTCGATGGATTTTTTTTAAAATATATATTAAAGAAATATATATCCATCGGTAAAATGTTAGTAAATTTTTTTAAAATTAAATTTAAATATATTGACAAATGACGGTAAAGTGTCGGAGAATTAATGTTAAATTCCATCACAAAATGGTCACTAAAATACCGACGTGAAATTTACCGACCAGTGCTATCCGTTACAAATTCGTCGCTAATAAATGTTTCGCGACAGATTTGCGACGGATTTGTCTACTGCAAAATCAGCGTTTTCTTGTAGTGTATTTAGTTATTTACAGAACATCACAGAATATAACTTAACATTACCAACATATTTAAATTAACCATATGATTTTGAATTTAAAAAATGAATTCAACTAATAAATTGTTTTTAATCCATCTAATTAACGCTATGTGTGATGTTTTAAACTGTACATTATGTTCATTTCAAAAAAAAGGCAAAATTAGTTTTTCTTCCAAATATAAAGTTAAATAAGTTGCACAATTTAAATAATATATGTTAAAAATAATAAAAAATTTAATATATTATATGCTTATCTCGTTAAATTTACCATAAATTAAAGAAAACAATTTTCGCTACAAATACTTACATTTTAACATTTCTACAATTATTTGTTGAACCTATCAATTCTTTCGTGATATTTTATATTTTAGTCGATATTTTTAAGCTACTCATGAAATCTTAAATTCTAATTATTTAAATACCCTTAAAGAGTATTTAGCCCATTTTTCTAATAGCTCTTAAAAATATTAGTTAATTTTACTATATATATATATTCATTATTCATATTAGAAAAAGGTAGTTTTTCATGCAACTATAAAGATATATAAATCACATAACATGAACTATGTACATAAACAATAATGACAAATTTAATTTGTAAATTAGTTATGATTCATTTATATCAAGAACTTACCGTATATTATATCATAAAAGGGGAATTTAGGCACAAGGAAAAAACTAGAGAAAAAATTAGACACAAAGACAAGAGACCAAAAATTTAAGGCATAAGGACACTTTTAAGTATAAATCATTAGGGGACCACTATTATTTCCTATTTTACACTAAAAATGTCCTTATGCCTAAATTTTTAGCCTCTTGTCCTTGTACCTAAATTTTTTCCTTCACACTATTTTTCTGATAGTAAAATTCGTTTTGAACACAATAACTTCACAATAAATTTACACATCTTTTTACAAATTTCTTTTTAATTCTTACTGATATGTTATACAGTTAAACTAGCTTCATAATTTTACATTTAACTTATTTAAACAAATTCCGCTCAGTAATATTTGCTACTTCATCGAATAAATTACTAATATACATCAACTTGAACATATATACATATATTAACAAAAATAATTAAAAAAATTCTCAAATACGCACACATATATATTGTTTGTATAAGCTATATAGAACATAAGTTGCAAGCAAAAAATAACAATAATTTTATTTAATAGTTTATTTATTTCACATCAAAAAAATTCATATATTACATAACAAAGTTCTCATTTTAACACTAAAATAGAAAATATTATTTTTAATAATATTATTATGTGTAACACACGGTTACACACGAGTCAAATATAAACACGAGTTACATGTTATCTTGTAAGAACCTGGAAATTTTGGCAATAATTGAGTTAGTAATTTAGTTATAATCCAAAAATGGATTTTTTTTTTCAACGATGGAATTTGACTATAAAACTTGCACCGTTGCATTCGTGAAGGAATTTTGGTTAACATTCATGTTGGAACTTCGCGAACATAGCCCATATGAAAAAGTTACGGATGAAATACGAAAACGAACGAAAAATAAATAAAATAGAATGATACAGAAATGACAATTATCCCCCACCACTGTCAGGTTGACCCAGGCGATCGACCAGGTGGTCGACACCTGGTTCGACCCCTGGTCGATTTTGACAGTGGCGGTTAGGGTTTTATATTTTATGAATCTTATATCGATTGATGGAATTTTTTGAAATAAAATCTAATGGTATAGAGTCATTTGTACTAAAGAGCTAAAAACACGCTCTTTACTCATATTTTCTAAAGACAACAGTAACGTTCTACCATTTCCAATCCTCCAGCCTCTTCTAAAATTCAAAATATAAACATATACAAATCTAATTAACAAGAATTGGAGAAATCAAATTCATATTTATAAAAAAGGGTTGTTCTTCAAATATGTTATTCTTTTTGTTTAAATTTCCTCCTTCTTTTTCAATTTCTCTTTCAAATCTACAAATCTAGTTAAATATGTATATGTATATCCCCTATGTATACAAATTATAGATCTAGGACACCTGGAATTTGTAAGCCTAAAAGCAATGTTCAAATTCAGATTTGGATGATAGCTTTTAGGTGAGTGCAAAATATATTCATTGTTTATAATATATTATATAATTCGTTTGAGTTAAATTTAGATTATATGCCTAAAATTTATTAGATTTGTCTTGTTATTGTCAAATCTAATATAATATATACGAAGTTTAGATATGAATTTCCGGACCTTTCAGTATAATATTATTATATTATCTATAATTTATCTTGGATTTGTTGTGGTTATAGTAAACACCCTGAATTTGGAAATTTGTTCTAAAATATTGATTTGATATATGCAGTGTTGTTATTCAAGATTCATAGGATTTGGGTGTAAATATATGATTAGTGAAGTATTGATTTTAGAATTAGAAACATGTTTGTGTTTGATATTGTTTGGGGTTTTTATTTGATTATTGTAAATTCATCATTTTTGCTCTTTTTATATAAAAATGCATTATTTGAAATCTACAAAGAATATAAACAAACCAAATAGGAAGAGATATGCAAATTTACGTATTTCTGTATGTATTTGCAACATCTATTCTAAATAAAATACTAACTTATTTCCTTATGATTTGAAATATGCTAATTTCCCTCTTTTTAATAGTTTGGGTAAAATTTACAGTAATTGCAGTAAATAACCCTTTCATGATATTTTGAGTATTAAACAAGAATAAACACAAAAAGGATTGTTCGAGTCGTTAGTTTGTACTGGAATATAAAGGAATTATAACAATAATAAAATAAAACTAGTAATTACGTTAAGATCGCGCTTAACATATAAATATACAATTATTGTAACCTTATACGTCCAAAACTATGTAAATAACGCTAATATATCATTATTAAATTGAATGTATGTTGTGTGTTTGAATTTGATATTTTATAGGAGTAAATATATGGTAATAATTCCCATAATAAATGGAAATAAATATTTGTGACCGTGTATGTTTTAGGGTAATGATTTGAATAGGGAATGAATGCCAAATTGGTTACAATTTAAATTGTGACTAGGAATAAAAGTTGTAACTCCAACTTGGGAAATAAATGAATAATAAACTTATATATATATATTCAAATAAGAATCGAATAGAATTTATTAGTATAGCAATATTTGGTATTTACAACAACTAGATTAGAATTTAAATGTGACTGATGTAAATGACATTTAAATGGTTGTCTGCTACTGGGAAACATGACTGTTAGGGCTATTAATGGCAAGAGACAATTAGGGAAATAAACAAATTGAGCGTCCATTGCCTTAGGAAATATGATCATTAGGGTCTTTAGTGTCATGTGACCATTATAATAATGGAATCAAAGGGGATTTAATGAGTATTAATTGCCGTAGTAAATAATTAGTCTAATAGGGAAGTAAATAATTAAATGTCCCAGGAGAGGAATTTATAGAGAACTATCCTTATCTTATTCTAGTTTAAATTTAGAATAAATATCTTTAATTAGATTTAAGAATCAGACTTGATAGGTTAATGATGCAAAGTCAGTTGCCTTGTTTGATAGAACTCACTTTCCAGTAGTAGGGTATATGTACAACTGATGTGAGGTATCATTAACCATAGGAACCTGTGATGATAGTTAATTGTGTAATGAGAATTTGTTCAAAGGAATGAATTCATAGTTCGCTTATCTCTTGAGATGGTTTTTCATTAGTTAAAGGGGGCTGAATGGGGCTATAGCCACCGAGAAAAAAGATGGAATATCTATGGATATCAGTACTGTAGGCCTAACGAAGTTGTCCTTTACAGATGTAGAGATTCCCCGACTGAGTTCTATAGAGGAATTCAAATAGTAGATAGTTCGCTTTCATAGCGTGGCGACGGAGGCTTAGTGCGCTTTCGTGGCATGGCGATGAAGACTCATTGCGCTTTCGTAGCATGGTCTAGTACGCTTTCGTTGCATGGCGATGGAGAATTGTATGCTTTTGTAGCGTGATGATAGAGACCTTTCGATGAGGGTACTATAGGTTATACCTAGATATATTGGGCATATAGCTACATATATAGGAATTATTAGGTTTGATCTACTGAGGAGTAGATGTGTATGATATACACGCAAAGGCAAGAGTAGTATAAACCCAATAACCCAATAAAAATATATCAATGATAGAACAATATGTGTAGTGTTATCTTTAAAATAAATAATTTGTCCATTCACCATAACTTTTGTTCTACCCTCTGTAGGTCGACCTGGCTTAGGGTTTGGTCGACCCGACCTTTATTATTATTGTTATTTGGATTTCAAATTGTCTTAAGTTGTTCATGTATCTTCTGTTTCTTGCAAACCAAAATGTATCTAGGCCAGAAAGTCGCAACTGACCCAATGGTGCAAGTTCCATTGAAAAATTCTAAAAATTGTCCAATTTATTATTTTATTAATCAATTTGATAATTAATCATCGTGTATTAAAAATTCAGGTTGTTAGATAAGCTACTTGCAATAATTAAACTACATTAGCTACATAAAGTAAAGTACAAGAATTAAAAGAACACGCAATTAATTGTACAAAAAAATTACATAAGAGGGAAAATGACTAAGTATCCATGAAAGAAAGGGAAGCTTTTGTTTTTAATCCTCCAACTTAACTAACTAATGGAAGGATCCTTTTTACATGAACAAATGAGGTATATATACATGAATAAAACCCTACTCCTTTTTTTTGGAACGACAAAAATACCCCCTTCATGTGTAGAAGCTGTTGGAAATGAATGAGCAAGGAAAAGAGGAATTTTGGATGAAGAGAGGAAAACAAACCCAAATCCCACATTATGAAATATGAATACCCACTTCTCTATAGGCTTATATAAATAAAGTAGAAGAGGGCATGTAAACATAGTGTGGCTAAGCCAAGACACAATATTATATTGATGTCAATGTTTGGGCTTAGTGACGTGGGACTCTTGGGGTCCATGACACAATATTATATTGATGTCAAAATAAGGGCTTAATGCCTTGGGACTCTTGGGGTCCATGACACAATATTATATTAGTGTCAAAATTTGGGCTTTGCACCTTGGGACTTTAGGGGTCTCATGGTTAAATAGGCTGCTGATTGCAGTTTCAGCATGTTGCACTGAAACAAGTTATTTTGATCATTTTTGATCTGACATGTCCGTTCAATTGAGTGGATACAACTGTTTCATTTTAAATGCATACGCTTATTCAAGCACCGCCTGGTTAAAGGGTCGTAACCTTTTCAAGGGTCATTAACGTTCAGATAAGCACCTCCTCTAGCCTATAAATACATGGCCCAAAACGAGATAGAATACACATTAGTTATTCTTCTCAATCTGCTACCACTTCTTCATAGTACACCTCTATTCTAGTTTCTATACTCTACTTCAGTTCGTCAGAGCTCCGTTTGCTGGCACCACGCTACGAGGTTAGTCCATTTTATCTTGGTAAACTAATTGCTATTACGTCAATCGGTGCATACGACGACAATATTGTTTCGAAGAAATAGAATCATTTCTGGACTAGGACATTACTGAAATATTCATCCTCTAGTCCGTGGGTGACGGTTCTGTACCGCTCCAATTTAGTGCACAATCGGCCTCGCCTAATATCGTTGTTGCAATCACAGTTTGACTTGACAATCGTGACATTATTGAGTAACATTGATTGTTACTATTGTCTATTTGTAATACACTCGTGTATTGAGAAAAGATCTAACATTGTAATACAATCATGTATTGACAAATGATCTAACATTGTAATACAACTGTGTACTGAAAATAATGCTAATAATCTTGAAACAATATGGATTGTTGCAGATGACAATAACGATGTCACATCATAGCAACAATAATTTTGCATCGACACAGACGGTGACCAACGCTCTGATTTCGCCATTGCTTCCAACAATGGCTCTGTCTCATAGAGAAAGGCCAGAGAAGTTCAACAATATTAATTTTAAGCTTGACAATTGAAAATGTTGTTTTATCTAGCAAAATTGGGACTATTTCTGACTAAAAATGTTTTAAAAAAATCAAAAGCAAATTTTGCTGAAATTTCAAAAAAGGTATTGCTGATATGGATTTATATGCAATAATATCAGAATGCAAGCTTGTCAAATGAATGATTCGTAGACATTGGAGCAACTCAACACATATGTGCCAATAAGTGGATTTTACAACCTATGGAACTGCAACCGATGATAAAAAACTTTTCATGGGCAATTCATCTGCATCACAGATCGAAGGCAAAGGAAAAGTTGTGTTGAAACTAACTTCTGGAAAGGAACTAAGCTTAAATGACGTTCTCTATGTTCCAGAAATTCGTAAGAACCTGATTTCAGGATCACTGCTCAGCAAACATGGATTTAAGTTAATCCTTGAAGATGAGAATGGAGTGTATGTCGGAAGAGGATATGTGTGTGATAGTTCGTTTAAAGAAAATGTAACCACTATTGTACCACACAATGATATGAATAAAAATGAATCTTCTGTTTATATTGTTGACTCTTCCAACATGTAACATTCTAGATTATGGCATGTAAAATTTGATACATTGCAAAAATTGATTAATCTAGAATTTATACCTAAGTGTAACTTAGACACCAATTATAAATGTCAAATTTGTGCAGAACCAAAATTGACAAGAACCTCGTTTCATCATGTAGAACGAGAAATAGAACCGCTAGATATAATACATACAGATGTATGTTTTTAAACAATACAAAACGGAAGTTGGGAATCAACTCAACAAGAAAATCAAAGCTTTAAGAAGTGATAGAGGATGAGAATATGTATTCCCTTTTGAAGAATTTTACGTTGAACATGGTATTTTACACTAAACTACAGCACCATATTCACCTCAATCCAACGGTGCCGAACGAAAAAATAGAACTATTAAAGAAATGATGAATGCTTTATTCTGGCTTGCCAGATAACTTTTGGGGAGAAGCTATTCTTTCGGAAAATCATATTTTAAATAAAATACCGTGAAAGAAAACTTCTAAATCCCCTCATGAACTTTGGAAAAACAGACCACCATCCTAAAAATACTTAAAAGTGTGGGTTTGTCTTGCCAAGGTAGAGGTATCAAAACCAAAGAAGGTCAAAATTGAACCTAAAACAGTTGATTGTGTATTCATTGGATATGCACAAAACAGTGTCGCATTTCGATTTTTGGTACACAAATATGAAATTGATGATTTTCATGAAAATACCATCATTGAGTCGAGAAATACTAGATTTTTCGAACATATATTCCCCTTGAACAAGGTACTGAAAATCATACACCTAAGAGACCAAGGGAAGATGAAGTTCCTAATTCTCTTGAGGATGTTGAACAAAATAACATTCAGCAACGTAGTGCTGAGCGGCAAGTGGAAGAACCAAGAAAAATTAAAAGGTTAAGAACCTTAAAAACCTTTGGACCGAACTTTTATACCTTTATGTTAGAAGATGATCCATTGACATACAAACAAGTTATGTCTTCCAGCGATACCCCTTATTGAAAAGAGGCGATTAACAATAAGATTGAATCCATTATGTCTAATCATGCATGGGAATTGGTTGACTTACCTCAAGAATGTAAGACCTTAGGTAATAAATGGATTTTAAAAAGAAATTGAAACCTGATGGTTCAATAGACAAGTACAAAGCTCGTCTGGTAGTCCAAGGATTTAGATAAAAGAAAGACCTGGACTGTTTTGATACATATTCACCGGTAACATGGATAACGTTAATAATAATGCTTATTGCATCCGTACATGACTTAGAAATACATCAAATGGATGTTAATACTGCATTCTTGAATGGTGAACTAGAGGAAGAAATCTATATGAAACAACCTGAAGGATTTTTAAGCTCAGAAAATGAGAATAAAGTTTGCAAACTGTTAAAATTACTTTATGTCCTTAAGCAAGCTCCAAAACAGTGGCATGAGAAGTTTGATAAAACTATGTTATCAAATGGATTCACAATAAATGAATCAGATAAATGTGTGTACATAAAACACACACATATTGGATATGTCATTGTTGGTCTCTATGTTGATGACCTGTTGATCCTAGGCAATAACAAGATCATAATAAAATCTACAAAGGATATGTTATCCTCTAGATTCGATATGAAAGACCTAGGACTGGCTGATGTGATATTGGGTGTAAAAATTCTGAGAACACCACATGGATATGCATTATCCCAATCGTATTGCATCACCGAAATACTTGAAAAATTCAAGCAATATAATGTAACTATTTCAAAATCACTAGTAGATATGAACCAAAATTGGGTAAAGAACACTGGTGATGGTATCTACCAGTTAGAATACTCTCGTATACTAGGAAGTATCATGTATGTTATAAACTATACTAGGCCTGATATCACATATGTTGTAAGCAAACTAAGTAGATGTACCAACAATCCTGGTAAACATCATTGGAAAGCGATAATAAGAGTTCTAGGATATCTAAAGTATACGCAGAGCTATGGTCTACACTTTACAAACTATCCTTCAATAATGAAAGGATACAGTGATGCAAATTGGATCATTGGATCACATGATACAAAGTCTACAAGTGGATATGCGTTCACAATAGGAAATGAAGCAATTTCATGGAAATCATCCAAACAGACTTGTATCGCTAGATTTACGATGGAATTAGAGTTTATTGCACTAGATAAGACTGCAGAAGAAGCAAAATGAATTTGAAGCTTCTTGGAAGACATTCCTAATTGGAGCAGACATATGCCTCCAATATGTAAACATTATGACATTCAATCAGCTATTGGAAGAGTTGATAGCATATTATACAATGGTAAATCTAGGCATATTCATCGTAGACATAAAATGATACGACAACTTCTCTCTAATGGGGTTATCACAATAGATTACATTCGTTCAAAAGAAAACTTAGCGGATCCACTTACAAAATGCTTTCCAAGAGAGAGAGTTCAAACCTTATCGATGGGAATAAGGATAAGACCTATAGACTAAAGGTATTTCTAAAAATGGATACCCACCTAGTTGACTGGAGATCCCAAGATCTAGGTTCAAAGGGACAACGAAGTTTAAGAGAAACTTGATGGCACTGTTATACACAAACCATTCCTATGATAAGTCAGTGCATTATGTATTGAAAAGGATAAGTATTAATACTTTTAATGATGTATGTATTTAAGAAATTAGAGAATACCCTTTATAGAATCACCTATGTAAGTGTGAAGGCACCACTTCAAAGAGAATTATGAGGTAAAATTCTCTAAGCACTTATAAGACCAGGCAGGTGTTCAAGGAAAAAACGAACACATAAAGAGAACGAAGGATTATAAGAAACATTTATTGTGTGTTATCTACTTTGGAATCACACAAAAGGCTTACAGTTCAAGGACAGTCTATGTTTACTGATTCGCCTGTGATTCAAATAAGTAATCACTAGGAAAGTTCAAGGTCCATGCGCTACTTTAACTGATGCGATAAATGATTTGTGAAAGTAAGAACGACTGCTCATTCATGTGGGGGATTGTTGGAAATGAACAAGAAGCTAGAAGAGGAATTTTGGATGAAGAGAGGAAAGCAAATCGAAGTCACACATTATGAAATATGAATACCCACTTCTCAATAGGCTTATATAAATAAAGGAGAAGAGGGCATGTAAACATAGTGTGGCTAAGCCAAGACACAATATTATATTGATGTCAAAATTTGGGCTTAGTGTCGTGTGACTGTTTGAGTCCATGACACAATATTATATTGATGTCAAAAATAAGGGCTTAATGACTTGGGACTCAAGGGGTCCATGACAAGATATTATATTAGTGTCAAAATTTGGGCTTTACGCCTTGGGACTTTAGGGGTCTCATGGTTAAATAGGCCGTTGATTGCAGCTTCGACATGTTGCGTTGAAACGAGTTGTTTTGAACATTTTTGATCTGGCATGTCCGTTCAATTGAATGGATATAATTGTTTCATTTTAAATGCATACGGAAATTCATGCACCGCTTGGTTAAAGGGTCACAACCTTTCAAGGGTCATTAATGTTCGGATAGGCACCTCCTCTAGCATATAAATACATGGCCCAAAACGAGACAAAATACACATTAGTTATTCTTCTCAATCTGCCACCACTTCTTCAGAGTACACCTCTTGTTCTAGTTTCTATACTCTACTTCAGTTCGTCAGAGCTCCGTTTGCTGGCACCACGCAACGGGGTTGGTCCGTTTTATCTTGAGAAACAAATTGCTATTACGTCAATCGGTGCATACGACGACAATATTGTTTCAAAGAAACAGAATCATTTCTAGACTAGGACATTACAAAAATATTCAACTTCTAGTCTGTGGGTGACGGTTCTGTACCGCTCCAATTTAGTGCACAATCGGTCTCGCCTACTGTCGTTGTTGCAATCACAGTTTGACTTGATAATCATGACATTATTGAGTAACATTGATTGTTACTACTGTCTATTTGTAATACAATCATGTATTGACAAAAGATCTAACATTATGATACAATCATATATTGACAAAAGATCTAACATTGTAATACAATCGTATATTGACAATAATGCTAACAGAAGCTTTCAAGTTTTATCCCCTAATCATTCATTAAAAATGTATGAAGTTTTTTGTCATCTTTAACTTGTGCATTTTCTCATAATTGTAGCTGTAAGGAGAGTATGTTAGGTGGGTGGGTCGGGCCCTCCGTTATCCATGAAATGAATTGTTTACGTCTTCTCTTTGTATATCTCCATTTGTGCGTGTAACTTTATGAATACCCCTTCAAGTTTGCTCCTTTATTTCTACAAATAAATATAAAAAAGGTGTAAGTAATTTTTTACACAAATGACCATTTTACCCCTATATGGAGATGAATAAATGACGATATGAAAATAATTTGAGTTTTGATTTAAACATGTTAAAATACTATATATACTCATTTATTTAACTAAAACAAGATTAATTAATTATGTGAGTAAAAATGTGTGCATTTACGTGCACAATAGTTTATCAATATTTCTACTGAGCTAAAAAATATTTTTCCAAAACTCCTTTCTATTACTTTCACTACTTATTTTTAGAATAATCCACATTTTGCAGAAACGATGAATGAATTACCTACGTAGAGTATAATTTTATGTGCCCCATATATTATATATGGTTGCACAATATCAAAATTCTAGTATTCCACCCCCACCCATCCCATTCTCCTAAATTTGGTTATTATTAATACAATTCCAATTGGGAAACTGTTTATTATTAAAATCAAAAACTTGGTCATTGTCTAATGTATGCTCCACGATAACGTTAATATCAAGATTATGCAAGCTCCCAAAATTAAACAAAACTAATTTCCTTTCAAGCGAATTAAAACATCTTACATTGGAAGAAATAAAAGCCATGATTAAAATATGATTGAACAAAATAAAATGTAAAACAAAGAAACAAGAAGTATGCCATAAGACTATAGTGAAACACTGTGTCTATGGTCCTTATCGTTTATCACCAGCGTTTTAGCTTCTTTTTTTTTTTGCAAGAATAGTTACTTTTTTCTTCCAAATGTTCTTTCCATTTGTCATTTCGACGAATGTACTTTTCTCCTGGTAAAGTTTCCTCTATGTCTTCACGGTTTCTTTCATGTGAGGTTTAGTAAGCTTTGTTGGAAGGAGGATCGGTATTTTCTTCTTAGAATATGATATCATTCAATTTTTTAGTCTTTTCTTTCTTTTTCTTCTCTACAGATTTTGAAGAGGAAATTGAATTTAATATTTCCTTTGCTGCTTCATGAATGATTTTTTCTTGAGATTTACTTTCCTTCTTTGATTTTTCTTGCAAAGTTAAGAATCATTTTCTCCAAAATTTCCAAGCTCCATGTTGTCATTGTTGTAGGTCTAGTATACCAAAACACAGAATAGTCAATTATAAACTCGTCGCACAAGTTTATAACTCGGATTTCCACTACTTTGGATTTCAATATTAGCTAATGATAGCAATAAGTATGTTGTAATCAATATACAACAACAACGTTATACTATTTTAAGAAATAGCACGACGTAAAGAATGGAAAGATTATGGAATAATGTATATAAATATACGAAATAGAAATCTAACCGAATGATGTCTGAGGCTTGTCATAACAATATCCTTAACAATTTTATTTCAAAAATTCTCCCAAGATACAATAGACGTATTCTGCACGAGATTGTAATGAGTATGTCACTCTGTGATTATATATAAGAGTATTAGAGAAGAGAGAAGCAAGTTCGTATTGGAATGAGTGAGGAAAGTGATCATGTTTCCTCCTTATTTATAGTTTATCCGCATCCCTTCGAACGGTCGCACCCATACCTCTTCGTATAGTCGCATCTCTTCTGAACGGTCGTGCTCGTACCTCTTCGTACAGATGCATCTCTTTCGGTGAAAGGAAGTGTCTTTTCACCAAGTGTCTTTTCGCTGAAATGTGACCGTTTGGCGAAATGAAGTGCCTTTTCACGAAGTGTCCTTTCGCGAAGTGTCCTTTCGCGAAGTATCTTTTCGCGAAGTGTCTTTTCGCGAAAAACCATACTTCTAATGGTCATGTTCTTTCACTTAACAGTCGCACCTGTTCGCTTAATGGACAAAGTATATTTCATTCAATAACTATGAATTCCAACAATCCCCCACATGAATGATAATATTCTTTTCCCCCGCACAAAGCGAAATATCACAGAGTAGATATGGAGTAATGCTTCGTAAAGCTTATTGTCTGGATATACAATAACGGCTGACGGTTCAAAATAATAAATGGATGCAATTGCTATTAGCATTCTTATTGAGGTTATTCGTGTAACCGGTGAGTAAATATCAAAGAAGTCTACACGTTCTTTTTGACGATATCCTCTGGCTACTAATCTGGCTTTATATTTATCAATAGAGCCATCGGGTTTCATTTTCTTCTTGAAAATCCATTTGCAGCCAATTGGTTTTATTCCAAGTGGAATATCTACAATTTCCCAAGTTTTATTACTTAGAATTGAATCAATCTCACTTTGGATTGCTTCTTTCCAACATGCAGATTCAAAAGATGACATTGCTTCCTTGTATGTTTGCGGTTCGTGTTCTAACATATATGTTAAAAACTCCGGGCCAAATGTCTTGGAAGTCCTTTCTTTAATAAAACTGCACCAGATATGAGATTCTTATGGAATACTCTCGTGTAATAGGATGTCTCATGTATCTCATGAGTTGCACAAGACCAGATATAGCTTATGCAGTAAGTCGATTAAGCATGTATACAAGCAATCCGGGTAAGGAACACTGGAAAGCACTAATAAGAGTGCTAGGATAATTGAAAAATACCACAAACTATTCCTTACAGAATGGAAAATATCATGTCGTATTAGAAGGATATAGTGATGCAAACTTAATTGCTGATTCAGAGGAATCAAAATATACTAGTGGTTATGTATTCACCCTAGCAGGGGCAACAGTGTCATGGAAATCTACTAAACAGACTTGCATAGCTCGATCCACTATGGAATCAGAGTTTATCGCTTTAGATAAAGCAGGCAAAGAAGAAAAATGGCTTCGTCACCTTTTAGAAGATATTTCATTCTGGCCAAAACCTGTACAGGCCATATGTATACACTGCGATAACCAAGCAGCGCTAAGTAGAGCACACAATTTTGTGTATAATGGAAAGTCAAGAAATATTCGTAGATGCCATAACATAGTTAGGCAGTCACTCTCAAATGGAATTATTTCCATAGATTATGTGAGAACAACCTAGCTGATCCGTTTACTAAAGGTTTATCAAGAGAGAAAATTAACTACGCACCGAAGGGAATTGGTTTAAAAGCATAAACCAATAAGAGTTACCTTATACGGAAACCTATCCTAGCGACTGGAGATCCCATGGACTAGGATCAATAGGCAAACCAGTAATGATTAACTCAAGACGTAATGCATTTGTTTGGACATAGCCCTATTCCATTCCTATGGTGCAAAACATAAATGCATACCTACAGAAGAATTAATAGGTTAAAACTATGTTTTTTAAGGATGGCCATATCTTGTAAATAACAAGTGGGGTATATGTAGGATACTCTTAATGGTTGCGATCACCTATGTTAGTGTGAGCTGGGTCGGCTCTATGAGAATATTCAAGGCTTTTATTCTCTATAACACTCGTAGAACCAAGCAAGTGTTCAGGACCAAAATGAACACAACTAAGAGATTGGATGAGAAGGGGATCAATGCTTCATAAAGCTTATTGTCTGGATGTACAATAATGGCTGACGGTTCAAGATGAAGTAATTCACCGATTAGCCCAGTATATCCGATAAGTTTTAACTAGGGAAAGTTCAAAGTGAAATATCTACTAATCCATGATAAAGCATTATTCCATATGTACTCTGTGATATTTCGCTTTGTGTGGGGGAAAATAATATTATCATTCATGTGGGGGATTGTTGGAATTCATAGTTATTGAATGAAATATACTTTGTCCATTAAGCGAACAGGTGCGACTGTTAAAAGGACGTGACCATAAGAAGTATGGTTTTTCGTGAAAAGACACTTCGCGAAAAAACACTTCGCGAAAGGAAACTTCGCGAAAAGACACTTCCTTTCACCAACGGACATATTTCCCAACGGTTATATCTCCGCGAAAAGACACTTCGCGAAAAGACATTTCACGAAAAGGCACTTCATTTCGCCAAATGGTCACATTTCAGCGAAAATACACTTCCTTTTACCGAAAGAGATGCGTCTGTACGAAGAGGTACGAGCATGACCGTTCGAAAGAGACGCAACTGTACGAAGAGGTACGGGTGCGACCATTCAGAAGAGATGCGACTGTACGAAGAGGTACGGGTGCGACCGTTCAAAGGGATGTGGATAAACTATTAATAAGGAGGAAACCTGATCACTTTCCTCACTCATTCCAATCCGAACTTCCTTCTCTTTTCTCTAATACTCTTATATATAATCACATAGTGACATACTCATTACAATCTCGTGCAGAATACATCTGTTGTATCTTGGGAGAATTTTTGAAATAAAATTCTTAAAGAAATTGTTATGACAAGCCTCAGACTTCATTCGGTTAGATTTCTATTTTGTATATTTATATACATTATTTCATAATCCTTCCATTCTTTACGTCGTGCTATTTCTTAAAATAGTATAACGTTGTTGTTGTATATTGATTACAACATACTTAATGCTATCATTAGCTAATATTGAATTCCAAAGTAGTGGAAATCCGAGTTATAAACTTGTGCGATGAGTTTACAATTGACTATTCTCTGTTTTGGTATACTAGACCTACAACATCTTAAGAATTTAATACTAATCTTATTGAGGTTATAAAAGGGTACTCTTACTGAGGTTATAAATGAATTTCTTAATACTAATCTTAGTATATTTAAAAGTATTTTATCACATTTATCGATGATTGTACACGATATTGCTATGTATATCTTTTAAATAGTAAGGACGAAGCAATTACATCGTTTATAAAGTATAAAACTGAGGCAGAAAATCAGTTAAATAAAAAGATCAAGATGTTGAGATATGATCGAAGTGGAGAATATGAATCAGCATTTGAACAATTATGTGCAGAAAATGGAATAATACATCAAACAACGGTCATATTTCCCAACGGTTCTTAAGATGTTGTAGGTCTAATATACCAAAGCAGAGAAAAGTCAATTATAAACTCGTCGCACAAGTTGATAACTAGGATTTCCACGACTGTGGAATTCAACATTAGCTAATGATAGCAATAAGTATGTTGTAATCAATATACAACAACAACGTTATACTATTTTAAGAAATAGCATAACGTAAAGAATGGAAAGATTATGAAATAATGTATATAAATATACAAAATAGAAATCTAACCGAATGATGTCTGAGGCTTGTCATAACAATTTCCTTAAGAATTTTATTTCAAAAATTCTCCCAAGATACAACAGACGTATTCTACATGAGATTGTAATGAGTATGTCACTCACTGATTATATATAAGAGTATTAGAGAAGAGAGAAGGAAGTTTGGATTGGAATGAGTGAGGAAAGTGATCACGTTTCCTCCTTATTTATAGTTTATCCGCATCCCTTCGAACGGTCGCACCCGTACCTCTTCGTATAGTCGCATATTTTCTGAACGGTCGTGCTCGTACATCTTCATACAGACGCATCTCTTTCGGTGAAAGAAATTGTCTTTTCGCCAAGTGTTTTTTCGCTGAAATATGACTATTTATCGAAATGAAGTGCCTTTTCGCGAAGTGTCTTTTCGCGAAGTGTCCTTTCGTGAAGTGTCTTTTCGCGAAAAACCTAACTTCTAATGGTCACGTCCTTTCACTTAACAGTCGCACATGTTCGCTTAATGGACAAAGTATATTTCATTCAATAACTATGAATTCCAGTAGTCTTTGTTAGAGATGGTTTTGTCATTCTCAAAAGCAATTGAATTTCTATGGCATCTTTGAGTACATCTTCTTCGAGTTGAATGCAGTCAGCCTTTTCTTCAGTATCGTGGTATTGAGCATAAGTGAAATTAGAATTTTCATGCACTTACATTTTCGAATCTTCTCCCTCATTTTGTTCACTTTGTTTCTATTTGAGTATTGTTATTGACACTCCAAAAATTATTAAGGAGTGGCCAATTTTTTATTTTAAATATTTTTGTTAAAGGGAGTACCAACAAGGAAAGTAGTCTCTTAACAAATAAATGTAATTTTACCTTACTACTCATTTCGGCTTAATTTCACTCTTATGTTCATTAATCTATTTTTTAATGGTTAATCAACACCATTAGCTGTGGCGAAATCAATCCCTAATCAAAAAAACATGAAGGTCCTTAACTCCAAATGGATAAGATGTAGTTAGACTTGCTACATATGGATTAGCTGAATTACAAGTAGTTTACATTCAGTATTTCGAAACTCCATCACCGAATTAATATCATTATCACAACATCACATGCCGAAGTAAAAAAAATACGATACCCCCACAACGAATAACATATATAGTAATTCGAAACCCCCTTGACCGAGCTAAAAACATTATTATGACATCTCCCTAGCGATATTAAAAAATGTGCCCAGTAATTCCCCAATATTTTCAAAATTCAATGATTCGATTTGATTAATTACACCAAAACCGAGACTTTTAGAATGAAGAAATTTAATTACAACCATCAAAATAAAGATCAATATCACGTACCTTTTGATTAGCTTCTTCGCTATCTCATGATCTGGTTCAGAGGATAGTGATGTTTTCTTCATTCTCACCATTTTTTCTTCGACTTTGCCCTAACGTTATTTGCAGTTGAAACGTTTTAGGGTTTTTGTGATTTACAGAACTGATGATTTTACGGTGAGTAATTTGTAGAAGTAAGGGTAAAAGCGTAAGAAGTACAAAAAATTAGTCATCTATATTGATATCTCTTAATAATTAAAAAAATGTGGGGTGTCCTTAAAATATGGCTCTCCCTTAATAGAAAATGGAGTGTCGATAACAATGCCCTTCTTTTTCTATTTATTGATATTTTCCTTCAATATATTGCGAGACCCCACCTTAATTGTAGTTTCCTTTTCTCCTTTAAATGAATCTTATGAATTTGCTTTCTTTTCCGGATTATGTGAAATATTGTTTTGAGACTGTTTCTCCACACTATGAGTTTGTTCATATCTTTTTTTAAGATGTGAATATTACACTTTCCCCTCATTGGTGGAAATCAAGGAGACCCATATGGACTCCTCTGATTTTCACCAATCAGGACCGAAAGTTATGTTCATCTTCCTTAAAAAGTGTGAACAAACCCATACTCCTTCTCCATCCATGTTTTTTAGCTGACACAATTATCTGTATTGTGTCCAAACACTTACCATTTTTGCATTATGGGAGGACCCACTCATATTTTATCTTTTGTGTGATAATTTCCCCGTCATACATTGAGATTACTGCTTCTTCAGAAAGTTCATTTTCTACATTCATCTCCAGTGATATTTGGGTAAAATTAAACCTTGTTTCATTTGTTTGTTGATTGTTCATCCAATTCTTGGGTTATGTCTACAACACTAGCTATGGATGCAAATGCTTCACTACCCCACAATCTGAGTTTTAGACCAGGCAGCCATATCCATATTGTGATGGTGGATAGAACAACTTTATCCATTTTAACCCTATTGTCCATTTTTCTTCAAAATTATAAGCTTGCAATTTTTAAAGTATGGATCATCATTTAGCACATTTTAACATTCTTCTTGATTTGTAAATCTGATTGAAAAAATCCATTGCTTCTTGCAAATATATCAAATTTCCCTTTTGAATTCCAAATTTTTTTGATGTAGGATTCGAAGTGATAATACGCCAACCCACATTGAACACGTTCTTTTTTTTTTCTTCTTTTTTTGTAGAAGAAGGACCATTGCTTGTATTAGTAAGATTGTTGTTGAAGTGCTAGCATTAGCAAAAGAATTCTGACCAGTATTATATCTAACATTATTAGTGCAATACTGGTTATTAGTTGGCTTATGTAGGGGCGAATCTAGCCATCCCTTTTAGGGGATCAAAGTTTGAGAGGGGGCAGAAGACTTTGTATAATGTAAGCAAAACAGGGTAAAACTGTCACTGCCCCAAGTAAATGACAGTCTAAAATGGCAGTCCCATGTGAATGTTTAATGTTTGAGGGGGGTCAACTGCCCACTGTTTGATGTGAATAGATTGTGATGTGAATAGATTCGCCCCTGGGCTTATGTGTGGCTGTTTGAGATCGATTTTTGTTGACATGTCTTTTTGTCAAAGCAGTCACACGTCAGTTATTAAAGAGCAACGCGCTCAAGCGTCAAAAAGCACAAAGCAGTTGGATCGAAGTCGCGTCGCAAACGCATGGAAACCCGAAGCCTCTATCAGATGGCCCCTGTCGGGCACAATGGACTCTTTGTCAAGTCGTCATCCGAGCCGAAGGCAAGCCGTGCTTCGAGTCGAAGGCGAGCCGTCCAGCGGGTCCGGGCGCAGCGTCGGTGGGGGTCCCGGGCCCCACAGTCCCGGCGGCGATTTTCTCCATGCCGGAAGCTCAGATTCCTTCACTTCAGACCAGCAAAACCGCAGATTTCTTCACTTCGTATTCAGGAGCTTCGATGCAATAAAACGACGGGATTTTAGCACCAAGAAGATCGCCTCTTCCTCCTCAAATTTCGCACCCCCGGTGAGGTTCGAAATTTCGTACCCTTCGGGGGGTACGAAATTTCGAATCCCCCTGTGAGGGGTCGAAATTTCGAACCCCTTGAAGAGGGTCGAAATTTCGAGCCCCTGCAGGGGTCTGAAGGGGTTCGAAATTTCGAGCCCGCGTCTTGGGGGCTCGAATTTCCTGCACATGGCCTTGTTTGGGTGCAAAAATGGCTCTTGTGGATCTCGCTACTCACCTACTCCCACCTAACCTCCTTCCTATAAATACCCCAAGCCTTGGCCTTTATTTGGGATCTTTTCCCTTTGAATTTTTGGACCTTGAAAGCTCCAAACACTCATTAATGACTTCCAACACCTCCACCATGGCCATGAGAGATGAGATAAATAATTAAAACATGACATGCATGTTTTCCTTCAACACTTGAAGACTAGTAAATCTTGCTACACCGCCTCAAGACCTCTTGGGCATTAAAGCCTACCTTGCCTATAGTTGACCAAGTCAACTCATTTCAACGAAGAAGAAGGACAATTCAGTCAAAGTTCATCATACATATAGCTTTGTACACAAATATTGTAACATCTTTTGTAATCGATCAAAGATATGATGAATGAGAATCATAAAGTGGACGTAGGCATTAGTGCCAAATCACTATAAAAGCCGTGTCTCCTCGCATTTACATTATTTACTGTTTATTCTGATAATTGTTCACACTCACATTGGGTGTTGGCGTGCGACAATTTTGCTCGTCAATAATTTTTAAAGTCCATGAGGTTGTTTTTGGAGTTATTCAGTGCTCCATTCTTGAAGAAATTCTGTGAAGCTTTCCCTAAGTTCGAAAAATGAGTTGACTTCTTGCATTGAACCAAGGTGAAACCATCTTCAATAATGTCAGGTGCTTTACTTTGAAAGTATCGTGAAGGCTATCGATGAGGTCAGAGATATGAGGAGAGTGGCTTGTCTTGATCAAAATTCTGATTATATGAATATGACTTTGAGATGAATTTTTTGTAGGATTTGATATTGTTATTAGAATTTAAAAGAAAAGCCATTGTTGCAAAATAAGAGTTCTGAGAGGATTCAGTTTGTTTGTTTACCGCCCAACAAACATATTCTTTAACCACAAATTTTTATTTGAAGATAAATAAGCACAAAATTTATTGACGTACAAAAATAAATAACACTTATTGCATAATTATTGATGAGTTACACTGAAAGTTCATATATGAACCACAAACTCTTTTACCTAAATATATTAAATAATTAATAACACAAAAATGAATAATTGCAAAAATAAATAACTAAGTTCATTTTGTATCTTATATCGAGCATAACATAGAAATATTGTTCATTTGAGTTTAGTTATTCAGTTGCAAAAAGGTAAAAATCATGGTTTCTAATTGGTTGGATATAGGGGGGTATCGGATTTTGTGTATAGGGGATTTGAACCATTGGTACAAGACTTGCTATCTTTGATTCACATTCAATATTGACTAGTTTAAATTTATTTTCTTAGTCATCCCATTTTATTTTCCGTTGTCTGTGAAATATTTTCTGCATCATAATATGAAAGGGAACGACATATAAGGGCACTTCCAGCAGTGTTAGAAAACAACAAAATGGGGCAGATTTATGTCTATTCGTGTTGCAGCAATTGTTGAACGAGTGTGGGGAGCAATTCAAAATGGGGGGAATTGTCATTTCGAAATGTAAACCGACGCTCATTAAATGGTTTAGTGAAAACCGTTTAGAGAATGGACGGCTTCCGAAAATTTGCTTTAGCATTAAACGGCTAAATGAAAGCCGTTTATGGCTTTTCAGTTAAAAAAAAAAAGCAGCCTCGTGCTGCTGGAACGGTGGGCAAGATCCCTGCTGTAAATAGTCTTCTCCCTCTCCAATTCGCACTTGACTGCTAGGAATGCTCTAACCGTGAATGGTTTTTACTGTCTGATCAAAATTATCATAATTTAGAAGCAGGATAACATTAGTTTTTGTACATAACAAATGTACATTCATAAGACAACTTGGAAGTTGATAGCAAGAAGGAAAAGACCATTGTAAATCCTTTAACCAAATTTTCTAAAGAGACCATTAGTATACTTATCCATAGCTATGTTGATATGAGTATCTAAGCAAGTTTAGTTGTAACTGAATTTGCTCAAATGAAATAACTATGGTATTATCTATTTGCAACTATAGAAGAATGGTTTATAATCTCACCTGTAACATTCAAAAAAATGCAAAGAAACAATGGTATCATAAGCTACATAATCGTTAAAGTACGTGGTTGTATTAACAATTAAATGACGTTAAATTCTAATATTTGTTTGTACTCACCAATGGTATCATCCTAGATGTACAGGAATATGCGAAATGAACACAAATTTCACATCACCTACACAAATCAGTTGAGAATGTTTGCAGATTTATATGTATATGTACACCACACCTTACTAATGCGATCTTCTATTAACAGAGTTCAAAGCATTTCCCAACCACGGCTCTGTAGGAGTTTCAAGCCTTGGCAAAGCTCTTCTTCCTCTTTCCACTCTATTCTCCGTACTTCTTAACAATTTAGGCGCATCCAAAAATGGTAATCCCCACCCTGGCGATCTCCATGCCTTGCTACTCACACCGTCATCGCATTCTTCCTTCTTTTTCGGGCTTCTCAACCCGCTAAATTTCAAAGCACTTTGCTTCTTTATCGGGCTTTTCAACCCACAAATAATAGCCTTACTCCCACTGCTACTACACGGCACCAGCAACACAAATCCGCATGCCTTGGCTGGCAATTCAAAACGCCGAGTGTCACCTTTAACACTTGAATGATCACAACACCCATCTTGAATCTCTCGCATTTGAAGCATTGCTAGCTGTTTTCTTCTTCTTTTTTCCAGATACAATGGTGGTAACTTAGCAGAAACCGATGACTCGGCTAATGCGTTCGCTGCAGGCAAAAAGCGATCCATTATAAAGCTTCGCCCTTCACTCAACAATGACAAACTCCTGCATGTGTCTGGTGGCGGTTTAAGAGCAACAGAACTGTCTAGTAAGAATTGTTTGGGCACCCCAGGGGCTCTTTCCCACGAAAAGGCTATGGTCGGACTCGTATTGGTTGTATCTGAATTGTAATTTGAGTTGCAAGCATTGGATTGATCGATGCTTATCGAGCGTCTGGTGGACATTAGCGGTACATCCAAATGCAACACTTTGTTTTTTGGCGGTGCTTCCATTTGCTGAGATCAAGAGATGGGAGCCTGTGACTAAAGAGAGGAGGGAAATGGAAAGAAATGGCATTGAATGGGAATGTAGGATACATGCATGATCCAGTAAAGATTAAAAGTAAATTAGCGAGTGACTTCTATAGATGCTGGGCATGAAATTCATGTGAAGATTTTAAAGTTTTTCTTGGCCAAAATCAATTCATGAGAATATTAGGCTTGAATGTACATTTTTTATTTTTTCCTTCGTTTTTGGTTCTTATATGTTCATTTAATGACTAAGGTATATACTGCAAAATAGTGGAAAACATATGTACGTTTTGTTCACAGAGACGTTCAGGAGGGCGTACGCACATGCATTAACTGTTCTAGCCTGTCCTCATAAGTGGGAGACAAACAAAGTTAAAAAAAAAAAAAAAAAAAAAAAAAAAAAGACAAAACTTTTATGTTAGCCTCTCCATTCATGATGAGAAAAATTAGAGAGACAGCGTGACTGTGTGTACGAGGCACACAAACGAAGAAAGTCTTTCTGCATACGAGATTTTGCCTTGTAATCTAACAGGAAGCATAAATAACTTTGCTATGTTATGTAAACGTCCCAGAATTGCAGAATTGTTCAAGCATATCATGACTTTTAGTAACTAAGTAACTTAGCTGATATGAGATATTCTTGGAAGTTTCGAGTGAGGGATTTTATTGTATTAGACAAAATAAGATTTGTAAACAGTTAGAAGAATCTTTATTTCTGTAATGTAAATTGTTATTTACAGTGCAACAGACGGCAGCTCTTTATACAGACAGAAAACAGAAGCAATTGGACCAAACAGAAAATAAAAGACTTGCTTGGGCTTTGGGCTTAGCCCACAACGAATTGTAAAGAGAATGTTATACGGGGTCTGATGTATTTTCTGAATACATTCCATACCCCCCCCCCCCCGCAAACCCTATTCTCCAGACTAGGGTTTGAGATCAAAAATGGCCGCCGCCACGATGCAAAAAAACCATCGTTCTCTCTAAAAAATTCTTCATTAAATCCTCTATTTACACTGTTTCTCTTTGTGTCATGGCTTTTCTCTTTCACTTGCTGTTCTGAGATAATGAACTTGGGTCTTGTTGAGCTAAAACTGACTTACGCTGTTGATGTGAGTTTTGCAAGCATCGGTTCCTCGATTTCTGAGCTAAACTGACTTTCGCTATTGATGTGAGTTTTGCGAGCTTTGGTTCCTCGATTTCTTTCACACTTAGTCTGAGAATTAAGACAATTGCTTGCTGCTACACCAAGTTTGCTGGAGGAAGTTTCAATTCCTTTGTTAAAGGTCAGATCTGAAGTTTTGCTGTGCTTTGAATTCACAATTTCAGCTATGCTTAGCTTTTCTTTCAGAGCTTCAAATCTGATTCTTGAGAGCGGTTTTGTCAGAATATCAGCAATCTGGTAAGTGGAAGGTACGTGATTTACTTCTAATTTTCCTTTTTGAACTAACTCTCTGACGAAATATATGTCAAGTTCCAAGTGCTTTGTTCTTGAGTGTAAAAGTGGATTTTCAGTCAAAGATATAGCACTCATGTTATCACACCACACAGTAGCTTTTGAATTGTTTGAAACCCTTAGTTCACTTAATAAAGATTGAATCCAGATAATTTCTGCAGTTGTACTTGCAACATACGATATTCAGCTTCAGTGCTTGATCTGGAAACTGTATTTTGTTTCTTTGCACACCATGATATAAGATTCTTTCCTAAAAATATACAATAACCATTAGTTGACTTTCTATCATCATAGTCATTTGCCCAGTCTACATCTGAGTAGGCATTGATGTGTAGATTATTGCTTGACTTTAGAACCAGTCCCTGATTGATTGTTCCTTTCAAATATCTAAGAATTCTTTTTACTGCCTTCCAATGATCACTTAGAGGTTGTTGCATAAATTGACTAGCCTTATTGACACTGTATGATATGTCAGGTCTAGTTATAGTGACATATTGAAGAGCTCCAATAATACTTCTGTACTGTCTTTCATTACAAATAGGTTCTCCTATTTCCTTGCTTAAATGTAGATTGGTTACCATAGGAGTTGGTAGAGAATTAGCCTTGTCCATATTTGCCTTTGATAAAATCTCAGCAATAAATTTCCTTTGATTTAGTTGTAACTCATTGCTTTCAGTTCTACACACTTCTATTCCCAGAAAATATGATAGCTCTCCAAGATCTTTGATAGAGAATTCACTATTTAATTGGCTTGTGATGTTTTCAATTTCAGATTTGCTGTTGCCAGTGATTATGAAATCATCCACATAAACTAGGACATATGTAACAGTGGTGGTTGTGAACTTTGTAAATAGTGAGTTGTCTGATTTGGTGGATGTGTAGCCAAGCTTAGACAAAGTTGTCTTTAATTTATTGAACCAGACCCTGGGTGCTTGTTTTAACCCATAGATTGCCTTGTTTAGTTTGCATACCATTCCTTTTCCAGATTTTTCTTCTAGGCCTGGTGGTAGTTCCATGTAAACTTCTTCCTGTAAATCACCATTCAAAAAAGCATTATTTACATCTAATTGCTTGATGGTCCAGTTTTTGTACAAATCTATGGTTAGAATTATTCTAATTGAAGTAGGTTTCACAACAGGTGAAAATGTCTCTTTGAAATCAATACCACACTGTTGTGAATATCCCTTTGCAACTAACCTAGCTTTGTATTTTGAAACTGTACCATCAGATTGTCTCTTTATTCTATAGATCCATCTACACCCAATAATATTTTTATTTTTGGGTGTTGGAACTAAACACCAAGTTTTCTTTTTAATCAAGGCATTTAACTCTTCTTTCATAGCTGACCTCCACTTATCATTTAATGTAGCTTCATAATAAGTGGAAGGTTCTTTATCATTATACTCAACAGAAAAAGTTTTTGGTTTGAATATACCACTTTTTGCCCTTGTCAGCATGTGATGTTGATTTTGCACCTGAGTTTCTTCACTTCTCATCTCTGTCTGATTATTGGTTGAGCTATCAGTATCACTATTACTGATACCTTCTTCATGTGATTCAGTATCATTTCCACTTGTAGAAGTTTCATTCTGAACACCTGCTTCAGTACCTACTTGTGTGTGTTGTGATGAACTTAGAGTTTGTGTGTGTGTTATGTTGTTATTAGATTTTGGCACATAAATAATATCACTCACTTGTTCAGGAATATTTGGAATAGAACACCTAGGGTTACTGTTGAGATATTCAGAATGAGTTAATTAGGAATGATATTAATAATTGAGTTAATGTTGGAAATAAAGACAAATAAATACTTTACCTTATATTCGGTATTGTATTAAGTGTGATTTATATTGGGTATTATTCAATTAGGCCAAATATTCCCTAGAATATGTTGTACTAGATTATTCCTCTCTTATATATAAGTAGAAGGATCTCTCTTGTAATAGATATACAAATTAATAAAATGTAGTCTGCAATTGTTCATTGCTCTTCTCTCTCTTCTCTCTGATCTCAATTCTTTCATGGTATCAGAGCGGGTCAAAGGAAGGAGAGGTATATATATATATATATATATATATATATATATATTAAAAAAAAAAAGGGGAGTCGGCAGTCCCTAAAGCCAGTGCAGCACCGTCGTGTGAAATCTTCAAAGCAAGTTGTCCCTCCGTTGAAGCCAAACACTGCTCCAATCTGAAGCCATCAAAGAAAACAAATAAAGCCAATCTAAAGCCAATCTACACTGCCGCCATTTGTCCACCCCCGCCACCGAAGTTCAAAACAGATCTCGCCGCCAGCCCAGATCCCTACACCGAATCCCAACAAACCACCTACCCCCTCTCAACCAGTCAACAAAACCACTTTAAAAAAAAGCCATTGAGTGTGGTCCACTTTAAAAACCATCAAAACCAAACCAAAACCAAAAATCAAAACCCAAAACCAAAAACCATTGAGTGTGGTTCACTTTAAAAACCATTGAGTGTGGTCCACTTTAAAAACCATCAAAACCAAACCAAAACCAAACCAAAACCAAAATCAAAACCAAACCAAAACCAAAACCAAAAATCAAAACCCAAAACCAAAAACCATTGAGTGTGGTCCACTTTAAAAACCATGAATATTGAGTGTGGTCCACTTTAAAAACCATTATTGAGTGTGGTCCACTTTAAAAACCATTGATTGGTTGGACCACTTTAAAAACCAATGAGTGGTTGGTCCACTTTAAAAACCATTTTTTAAAAGTGAAGAGTTGCTGATGGCGTATGGAAATTTGAAGCTGACTGTCATTTTGTTCGTGATGCAATCCAAGGTGCAATCCAAGATGGGCATTTGTGATCCGCATGCTCCATCTTGAGGGGGGGTGTTGAGATATTCAGAATGAGTTAATTAGGAATGATATTAATAATTGAGTTAATGTTGGAAATAAAGACAAATAAATACTTTACCTTATATTCGGTATTGTATTAAGTGTGATTTATATTGGGTATTATTCAATTAGGCCAAATATTCCCTAGAATATGCTGTACTAGATTATTCCTCTCTTATATATAAGTAGAAGGATCTCTCTTGTAATAGATATACAAATTAATAAAATGTAGTCTGCAATTGTTCATTGCTCTTCTCTCTCTTCTCTCTGATCTCAATTCTTTCAGTTACAAACCTTACTAGTGGGTTTGTGAACAAGATTTTTGAATGGAAATTTTGTTTCATCAAATATAACATGTCTGGATATGTAAATTTTCCCATTACTATCTATACATTTGAATCCCTTATGATTGTTAGTGTATCCTAAAAATGTACAGGCAGTAGATCTATAATCAAGTTTGTGTCTATTGAATGGTCTGATATAGGGAAAGCACAAACACCCAAAAGTCTTTAAATCACTGTAACTTGGTTTTATTTGAGTTAAAATTTCTATAGGACATTTCATATCTAGTACTTTGGTTGATAACCTGTTTATCAAATAGACAGTAGTTGCAAAAGCATCTGGCCAAAATTTAAATGGTAATGATGCTTGAGCAAGAAGTGTTAGCCCAGTTTCAACAATATGTCTGTGCTTTCTTTCTATTAAACCATTCTGTTCAGATGTGTAAGGACATGTTAATCTGTGTGTAATGCCCTTTTTATTAAAATACTCTTTCAGTGGTTGAAATTCTTTGCCACCATCAGTTTGAATAATTTTCACATTATGACCTAATTGATTTTCAGCATTAGCTATGAATTTCATGACAGCACTATAAGTATCAGACTTTGACTTCAAGAAATATATCCACACATATCTTGAACATGCATCAATAAATGAAATGTAAAACTTATAACCATAGTCAATATCAATTGGTGCTGGGCCCCAAAGATCAACAACAATTAATTCTAATGGATTTAAGTACTTTGTTTCAGAATTTGGGAATGGCAATTTGTGACTTTTACCCATTTGGCAGTAAGTACATATAAAATTGGTTGGAATATCAACATAAATACCATCATCATGAAGAATTTTTTGAACAATTTTAGGACTTGGGTGGCCAAGTTTATAATGCCACATTTCAAATGTCAAACAGTCACTATTGAGATTAGGTTCTGAAATATTACAGAAATTATTTTCTAAATCATTTTTCCTTGAATTTCCAGAACCAAACTTGTACAGTCCATTTTGTTCCCTACCCTGCAATAAGATATTTTTTGTCAGCATGTCCCTAACTATACAGTACTTAGGGTAAAATTCAAATGATACTTGATTATCTTTGGCACATTGTGACACACTGATTAAGTTTTTCCTTATGTGTGGAGCACACAACAGATTATTTAGATAAAGTTGTTTGGCTCCCTTAATACTAGCATTACCAGTGTGTGAAATGATTATAGAATTACCATTACCCATAATCAAAGATTTTTTACCTTTGTATTCACGATTGCCAAGATTCAAGTTGCTTAAGCTGTTAGTGACATGATGAGTTGCCCCTGAATCTGGATACCATGCATCATCTTGTATATCATCAATTGTAGCCACATTAGAGGTAGAGTCTTGACTGTTTTTGCTGTCAGCTTGACTGTTGGCCATATTGACATTTGGATTGTTATTTCTGTTATTATTATTGCTCTGCTGATTGACATTGAAATTGTTATTGAATCTGAAATAACATCTGTTGGCTGTGTGACCAATTTTATCACAAATTTGGCATTTTGGTCTGTTATTGGAATTCCATCTGCTAGATCTTCCACGTCCTCTGCCTGATTGACCTCCTCTCTGGTAAGAATTTTGACCTCTTGTATTATTGGTTTGTTGATTCTTCTCTTTACCAGTTGTAGTATAGTTGACTGAGGCATCTGTTTCTTGATCTTTCTTTCTTAAGAATCTGCCTTCATGGGCTAAAAGCATAGAATACACACTTTGTAGTGATGGTGTGGGTTCAATTGATGTGATGAATGCAATTACAGACTCATATTCATCTTCAAGTCCTCCAACTATATATAGTACCTGTTCTCTTTCTTCAATTCTATTGCATGTACATGCCAGTTGGTCACATAGATTCTTAACCTTCATTAGATAATCATTCATGCTAGAATTTCCCTTCTTTATAGATTGTAATTGCTTTTTGTAGTGCAAAACTCTGGCAGATGATTGACTTGTAAATGATCTCTCCAGAGCAGTCCATATATCATGAGCATTTTTTATTCCAATCAGTTGTGGCATGAGAGATGGCCCCACTGTTGACATTAACCATGCACTTACAAGATTATCTTGTCTTTGATATGTAGTGAATTCTTGATTAACTACAAGATTGTTATCCTTGTCTCTATTGAATTTTGCTGGTATAGTTTTTGTACCATAAAGATAATCTTCTAGACCATAACCTTTTGCAGCTGTTTCAACTTGCAGTTTCCATAGAAGATAGTTGGATTCATCCAGTTGTATAGAAATTATATTGCTCTGTGGCTTTGTAATAGCCTTGATGAAATCTTCAGTGCTTTCGCAACTGGTTTGATTTGATCTTGTTGACGATCTAGTTGATGTTGGTGGTGGATCAGTTCCAGTCATGACTCACAAATAACAGAAGATGAATTACAATTTGTGAGAAAAGGAGGTAAGCATTTCAAGAAACTCTGATTCTTGAATTGAAAAGTCTGATTGAATCCTTTAATTGATCGCAACAGCAACCAGAAAATACCAAGGTGATGATTTCTTGATGTTTTGCTTTGATTTCTTTACTGATTAATTTTCTTGGAAGGCTTTTGCTATCAGTTGAATATTTTTATCAGACCTTTTGATCGAATTGGAGATTTTTGAAATGATTTGCTGCTAAGCTAGTGATGTTGAAAACTGTTGCAGCCACTTGATGGCGAGGCACTGTTTTTCTTCAATCACAGCCTCAACCCTTAAATGATGAGATTGACATAAATCTCAGATAAGGGGTACCCAAATGATGATACTACACTGATGGGTGATCTATCTTTTGATAGATTTAATAGAGGCACAATTTGAATTATCAGGATCTTGATGCAGTTAGCAGAAATGCTCTGATACCAAATAAGATTTGTAAACAGTTAGAAGAATCATTATTTCTGTAATGTAAATTGTTATTTACAGTGCAACAGACGGCAGCTCTTTATACAGACAGAAAACAGAAGCAATTAGACCAAACAGAAAATAAAAGACTTGCTTGGGCTTTGGGCTTAGCCCACAACGAATTGTAAAGAGAATGTTGTACGGGGTCTGATGTATTTTCTAAATACATTCCATAAATTCATAATTTTTTCAAGTACAGCACAATCTATTAAAAAATTATTTTAAGGACAATATACATACAAAACTTTTTTTTTGAATTTGTTCAAAAGGAAAACCGATGATTGAAGTTGTAAAACTCTCCCTAGTCCTTAACCGCTGGGCTACTGCTGGAGACATACATATAAAACTGATGTCATACACACAGTAAAATTGATACTTAAAAACTGATGCGACATGGTTGTGGCATTTGAGATTGCGTCATATCATGGAGAGGAGTTTGGATATTCTTCGGAAGAGGGCAATAATCAAGGGTGCGAGTTTTAACAAACCAGAGGTTTGCGAGGAATGTGTCATGGAAAAACAAACAAAGGTATCATTTGGTGATGGGAAACAGATTCGAGAGGAGTTCTTGAGTATGTTCATTTGGTGAAGGGAAACCGATGACTCGGCTAATGCGTTCGCTGCAGGCAAAAAGCGATCCACTAAAAAGCTTCGCCCTTCACTCAACAATGGCAAACTCCTGCATGTATCCGGTGGCGGTTTAAGAGCAACGGAACTGTCTATCAAGAAGTGTTTGGGCACACATGGGGCTCTTTCCCATGAAAAGGCTATCGCCGGACTCGTATTGGTTGCATCAGAGTTGTAATTTGAGTTGCAAGCATTGGATTGATCGATGCTTATCGAGGGTCGAGTGGACATGAGCAGTACGTCTAAATGCAATACTTTGTTTTTTTGGCGGTGCTTCCATTTGTTGAGATCAAAAGATGGGAGCCTGTGACTAAAGAGAGAAGGGAAATGGAAAGAAATGGCATTGAATGGGAATGTAGGATACACATGCATGATCTAGATGCTGGGCATGCAATTCATGTGATGATCTTAAAGTTTTTCTTGGCCAAAATCAAATCTTGAGAATGTAATGCCTGGATGCATGTACCTTTTTTTCCTTCGTTTTTGGTTCTCATATGTTCATTTAATGAAGGTATATACTACAAAATAGTGGAAAACATATATGCATTTGTTCACAGAGACATTCATTGACCGTGCTAGCCTGTCCTCATAAGTGGAAGACAAACAAAGTTTTAAAAAAAACATTTATGTTAGCCTTCATGAGAAAAATTAGAGAGATCGTGACTGTGTGTACGAGGTACATAAACGAAGAAAGTCTTTCTGCGTACGAAATTTGATGACTTCCCTTCTCTCATTGCAAATCTAACACGAATCATAAATAACTTTGCTACGGTAGCATGCCCAACAGTTTAGAGTATTTTGATGTAATTTTCCAATGAAAGAACACTGACTACATCAGCACAATGCTTTTAGACATACAAACATATTTCAAGTTAGATTTTATTTAAAAAATTACAGTGTATTTAAAAAAAATGGTAGTAATTAATAAACTAGAAAGTCAGTTAAACAGAATTTTACATGTAAACCAACTTTTGAGGCAAGAATATACTATCAATATGCTGGTTCGAATCAGTCAAAAAAATATACATGTATTTTTATTATATATCAAGTCGGATCAATGTAATATATTAATGTTTAATTATTTTGCAACTCTAAACCATTAATGGATTGAAGAAATAAAAAGAGAAACGAAACATATATAAGCTCAGAACATATCATTGTATTAACGAATATTTAATTGAAATAAAAAAAAAATGCAAGAGTAAGATGTAATAAACAAATCCCAAATTATTAAACTAGTTTATTTAAAAATCACTTAAAACTACCATTGTCGTTTGAAAAATTGAAACTGCTGAAATAAAAGTACTAATGATAAATCTAAATGTTGGACTCCGACTTTTTGGATATTTCTTTCACTAAGAAGCTTGATTCGACTGAATAATCGATTGTGATATAACAACTATCTTTTGCTTTTATTTGTTCATACACTCAATCTCACCAATCCAAAAAAGACGAGGCATCCATTCTTCTAGCTTTTGTTGGTATTTCTTCACCTTCATCGTTCTTAATCTTATAGAGGTCATTGGCATTACAACCTGTAATTTTCTTTGTTGCACTACAAAAAAAAAGTGAACTAAAGACCGAAATTTTCGGTTTCTAATGTAACCAATCGGTCTTTAGACTATATTCAGAAACTGAACAAAGACCGAAATTTCGGTCTTTAAATGTCAAGTCTTAAATAAAATTATGACCGAAAGGTTCGGTCTTAAAAATGTAAAGACCGATGTTTCGGTTTTAAAAGTTTTTGAAACTGAACTCTAAAGACTGAGGTGCAGTATGTATTCAGTCTTAAATTTAAAGACCGATATATTTCAGTTTCAAACATATTAGAAACTGAATTTTAAGGACTGAATTTTAGTTTTTAGTCGGTCTTAAGTTGTGTCCTAACAATTTTAAATCAGTCTGCACTCGGTCTTTAAATCATTAATAATATAAAAATATATTTGTATTCCTAAATGCACATGCAAATATTATGCACGTACGCATGCGCACACACACTATACATACATACATACATACATACATACATACATACATACATACATACATACATATATATATATATATATGTATGTATGTATGTATAAATATGTATGTATGTATACACTCATGTTTGCACATCCATAACAATAAACTATGCAACATTAATGATAATCAAACGATTAAATTTTATTCACCGTCACATGAACAGCAATGTAAACTACAGAACACAAATCATAATATATTAAACTTCAAAATCTCTACAAACATATTAACATAGAAGGAAAATAACAACAGCAATGCATGTCTACTATATGCATACATCTATTATTCCAACAAAGAACAAACAAAGCAAACAAGGAAAGCTAGACAGCCAATCACTCCATACCTCCATCATGCTGATTTCCTTCCTGATCGTGCGGTGCTTGATAATTAGAAGGTTGCGAAAGTTGTTGCATAACCGGATACTGTTGTTGCATAAGATCAAAAAATGTCATATTTTGTTCTGCAGTCCCAAGAGCATTTGAAGGCACAGGTGAATGTTGTGATGGTCGTGCTCCAAGAGTATTTGAAGGCACATGTGAATGTTGTGATGGTTGTGCTCCAAATGGTACAGACATGTAACCTATTGACAAAGAAAAATATTAAAATTAGCAGTGGTAGAAGAAGAAAACCAAGTAACACAAAAGATTGAAAATAATCCTGGCATTCAAAAATTTGTTTGAATTGGAACAATTAGGATGAACCTCTCCAAATGTGCATAGAGAATCAGTGGGCAAATAAGATACACAGAGTCAAGGTATTTTATATAATTTCATTGGTGCGTCAAAATATACTATAAAGTAGCAGGGTCATATGGCACCGAAATGCACAGATAAACTGTGACTATAATGCATTGTTTAAGCAAAACAATGCCGACTATGTTGTTCGGTGGTCAAGGCAGAATAGGGCAGGGTGCTAGGCGTACATTTCTAGAACCTAAGCAGAGCTCCACCAAATATTAAATAATATATTAATAGAGTGCATCAAATAGTATATAAAACAATCCTTGATTGTATCAGATCCGATTAACTGGATACAGGCATATAGACTCCCACGTATTATCATTCATGTCCAATGTCCAAATAAACAGAAAAAACCTATAACAAATTGATAGTATACGCATTCAACAGAAAAGGAATTGGTGTTGAAAATGCATAAGAGCATATGGGAGCATTCGAAAGCATCTAACAATTTCTCGTTGGTGTCTAAGCAGTACAATTCAAAAGGTACAGAACCCAAAAAAGGTCATTGTCTAGACAACGATCAGCTGCAACCGAGTGGCGTAGCATAGATCTACATCTGTTATGCACTTTAAAATTTTTAATCAACAATAGAAAATTTTATGATCAACGATAGAGAAGCGTCAGCTGAAGCAAAACTCAATTCAGAGGATCTATTTATATAATGACAAAGGGTAAACAAATTTGTGATGGTAGTTCAACTCAAAATGAAGCAAAATCTATAACCAAGGATAGAGAAAGGTCAGCGGAGGCACAATTCAAGCAAGAGACAATTTACCATGACATAAATATAGTAAAATTGAACAGCGTTGATTTTATTCAAGATGAAAAAGGGGAAATTAATAGGTCTAGCCCAAGAGTTAAAATAAATTTAAAAGATTCAAGCTACTAGATATGTAATTCAATAAATAAAAAAATCAGGATAGCCAAGGAAAGTCAACACAACACCCACAATTAAAATATAACTTGTTATTGAGATATAAGTTGCATCTATGTTTGATTAGCCCCAGTTAGACTTTCAGCAAATCAGCTTCATTTACCCAGTCTAAATTCATTAAACTCTACTTAATTAATCCATCATAGTTATAATCTTCAGACACAAGTGCACATATAATATATGCATGTACAGATAAAACTCAACTGTATTACCCCAAATTTATTGGTTGCCTGATACTATTATCATACACATGCGTTATATGCATGCACAGATAATACATGCTACAGTAAGAATATAGAATCAAAAAATTATAAATGATATGATTATGGATAGGATAGCCCTCATTCATTAGGCTCATTGAAATCCATTTAGATGTACAACTTCTATCAAAATATTGAAGGACAAACCTTTTCATCCATATAATTAGATGAATTCATTGCATCTTTAGTTCCCTAACATACAAATCCGATGAGGGGACAAATAATTAACCATGGTGAGCAACAAAAATATTAATTGATACAGGTAAGAAACGAATCATTACTGAGCTTTTATTAGGATAGTATGGTCTAAATTGATAATGTCGTTTTATTTCTTAGCTGTTATATGTACATACATCTGATAACGACATGCTTGTAGATATGGTCATCAAGGGTTGACCACTATCAAAATCTTTTAGTGATAATCAGTCTTGTTATGCATCTGACAACGACATGCTTGTAGTTGTAGATATTATCATCAAGGCTCCAATAATCTTTGAGCGTCATCAAATTCTTTTCCCGAAAATCAGTTAATTGTTTCTTAAATTAACATGTGGGTATTTATTAGTGTATATACTTATTTGCTAAGCATTAAATACTTACAGTAAAATTGCCAAATAAGAAAAGAGCTTCTATTCCAAGATATTGTGTCCCATGAGCCAAAAACAGTACACTATATTTAATTGTTTCCCTCAGTTGACAAATAAAACGTAGACAAAGATAAACGGACACAGATTTTGGAGACTGAGGATCACATTTGTCACAATTTATTCATTATATTTTATGATTTAAGATGAGCCAACTCCTTTTCTTTTTCAATAAAATTATCTTAGAAGCTTAAGGTTGCTGTAAGAAGGTCCTAAGGGTCCGCCTGCAAATTTCGTAGAATCGATCATGGAAGGTTTGAAAATAAAGAATTTGACCGTCAATGGTCGTAGCGGTGATATTGGCGTTATTATAATTAGCCCCAATTTCAGCAAGTCAGTTTCATTTTGCCCAGTCTAAATCCATTAAAGGCTACATAATTAATCTATCATAGTTATACTCTTCAGCAGTCATCCACACAGTGTGGATCTGTATGATTTTTACATTCAAACTATACAATATATATTATACATAGAATATGAAAATCGTTATGCTTCATTATTGGCCTAAGTAAACAAAAACTTGTCTTGCTATGTATCTAAAAAAATGGTCATTTTCAGTAGTATATGTTCAAGTTTGGTGTCTAAAACTTTCAAAAAATCAAGTAAAAGATACCGTGGACGCTGAAACTCGTATTATCAAATATTCAAACAGGCTGTGACTGTTCATAATTGTTCATGGAGAAGATGACATTGTAACGGATCCTTCGGTTAGCAAATTACTTAATGAATATGCAGCTAGTAAAGACAAGACATTTAAGCTTTATCCTGGAATATGGCATGCCCTTACTTCAGGCGAGCCTGTCGAAAACATAAACCTTGTGTTTTTAGACATCATTTCACGGTTAAACGAGTGAGCTATGGAGACCGATTTAATGACAGAAAATGAACCCAAGGCAGTCCATGATGAACACACATTAGCTACAAAGAACAAGTGATCATACTAAGTTATTATTGTTATTATTATTTTAGCTCAGAACATTTAGGCAAAATTTATATATGTATGGATAAAGTTTGTTGTTCACAAATCTTCTCAACTTAGGAGATGTAATTGTATATGGCATTTGCGTGGGTACAAGTGAAGATATTATTTGCCGTTTTTGTCGGACAGGAAAAAAAAATACTTATCATATTGTATTTGGATAGCATATCAGATAAAGACCAAACGTTTTGTGCAAGAAACAAATAGTGAAACCGACTAGCGTAAAGGATAGCATATGTTGCTTTCGTATATGACTTACAAACAAATCACGTTACATATTAAATATATGTACATGCTACTAGAAAACAGGGATGGTATGCTCAGTTCCATCAACCAAACAAAATGGGTTTTGCTCAGTTCAGAACTGCCTACAGTTCATTTACTGATAAAAAAATAACAGGTACGCATACTTGTATCTTTTAGAAACCAAATATAAAAGGTTTGCAAATAAGAAATTCCTAACCTGCCATATGAGGAAATGTACCCATAAATCCAGGAAATCCCATTTGTTGTGATTGAGCAGGCATGGCAGTTCCGGTAAACATATTGGACTGAGAAGGAATAGGATGTGGTGCAGGTACAGCAGGTTGCAAAGACATGGCGCCTGGCGAAGGATTAGCGGTCTGTGTCTGTGCAGGCACGGCGGTTCCGGTAAACATATTGGACTGAGAAGGAATAGGATGTGGTGCAGGTACAGTAGGTTCCGAAGACATGGCGACATGCGAAGGATTAGTGGTCTGTGTCTGTGCAGTGGACTGCATCGGTGTAGTTGATTGTCTTAACTTCTCGAGCACCCTATTTTAACATTAATCTATAAGTCAATAATTATACTGACAGTTAGAATTTAATTATTTATAGTTCTTACCATTGACGAACTTCTTCCAATGAAAACTGAGTATGCATTGATTGGGTAGACGAAGGCTGAGTCAAAGTAGACCTTTGATGAGATTCGGTTGAAGAAGATTGAGAACCACCATATAAACTGCTAACATCTACATGAGGTGCTCCATATATCTTTCCTTTTGTAAGTCCGCCCGATGAATCCACCCAGTATGTTGGATTAAATACATCCATTGCTTCTTCTGATTCGGCCTTTTTTTTGAGATAGTTCTCCTATTATAAAATATAATGTATTAATTCAATGAAACAACACTATGTCAACTACAATATGTTTACCATGGTCTTTGCTGATTTATTATCCACATACGCACTGCTCTTTGATATCCTTTTGGTATTTTTCAAATTGTTTGATGGATCTCCAGAAACGTGCCAATATTGAAATGTCTCGTGAAACGTCGGTACCTTCCCAGTCACAGTTTTCTGCGGTCATGTATATGATTATTCAGTAAATATCATCATGGATGACAGTACTAAAAATGATAAAATAGAGAAGTTAGATAATATAATAAATATTTAAATTGTTAAATGCATGATAATAAGATGATATATAAAAGTGTACATTTTAACTAACGCAACTAGTCGTTCAACGAATAAGATATAGTTAAACCAAAATTGACTTACAATTTGTTCATTATGTGAGGCAATTGAGACTGAGCCTGCGCAGTGTCGAGTGCAAGTCCCTTCTTTCGGCGTAAGACGATTATTTCGCATTATTTTTCTTTTCTCCTCATATTCCTCTTTTCCCCAATGAATATCAATCATCTCCTTCCATATGTCTGACTGAATCCAATCAGGTGGATGGTCCTTGCATTCTAGTATACTTGTAGTCTTCTTATATTTTTTTGCATCTTCCCGTGCACGATTTAGTTTTTTCTTTAAGATATCTTTTGCTTTTGCCTCCCATAACCTTCGTATTGTTGGCTCATGAAATTCATCATATGAGAAATGTCGCTGCACACAAATGTTTATCAACTTGCTAATTACTCTTAATATGATTTTTGTACAGCAACATTTTATAAAGCCAAACAATGTCAGGTATCAAAATAGCGGTTAGAAAGTAGAGTGCTTATGGATATATAGGTGCAGCAAAGGCAGGTCTTACTGAGATTTTCCAATGAAGATATAAGTATTGATAAATTTACATGTCTGTTAATAGGCGTTATGAGAATGAGAACTATTTTTTAGCAACTATTTAGTTGATATATCTTCAAAGGAACATGAAACATGCCAAATTGAAAGTTTCATATGTGTAAGAGCATCATGACATAATTTTGTTGTATTTAAAAGAACCAAATTGGCCTGGATGAATTTTGTAGCCATTGTCAACTTACATTTAACAAGATAACTGAAATATGTTCATTTTTTTTTTAGATTTTCATTTATATTTAACCATGGGCAACGATTGATTAAAGGAAGAAATATAATATAAAGATAAGTTATGAAACGTCAAGTTTCCCTAGCTGCTATTTTTTATGAAATAATGACAATGAAAAAAAAATTAGCGTAATGAACAAGCTAGGCACATGAAAACATAATGGATTTTTGAGACAATTGAGTCTTGGTCAAACACATTCAAATTCAACTTTCATATGATATAACAATATAATGATAGATTTCCATCGTAAAGAAAGGTAGACAAAGGGGTACAAAGAAGATAAAACATCGCTAACTAACAGGGGTCGAGTTCAAGTAAAATTCTTAGCGTTAATGGAAGGGTTCGAAGTCTTAGCGTCAACGTGGAATGCATTACATAAATCTCTATATGTATATAAAAGAATCGATAACAAACGAAGACAAACTGACTGAATAAGCCGCAAAATAGTACATTTACATTGAACACAAGAAAACCAATAATTGCAAAATTTGAAAGATATATTGATTTTTATATCAAGGACTTAAGTTATTAATTTACACACATTCAAATAATAACTTTGCAAAACCTACGGCCTGAAACACATGAAATCAACATTGCAATATAACTACGATAATCATATGGGTTATGTTAACGAGTGCCTTAATGGCACATGATAGGAATCAGGTTTGTTTACTAAAAGATAATAAATTTATTGCAAATGCCAATCAAGTTCCTAAAATCTGAATAAAACAGTAACAAAGTTAAGAAATCTGAATAAATTTTTTTAAAAAAAAACTAAAGACAACGAAAATGAAGTACTATAGGCTAATTGTACATGCAGTTATCTTGTGATAGATAAAAGCAAAAAACTAAAGAACCAAATAGCACATCGTTGTAGGCAACAGGGAAAAAGAGGTTGCTAGCACAGAATTATGACAACCCAGCAAAGCCGCCTTTTAGCATCAAATAATTCAATACTAGAAACAATTTAGAAGAAGCTGAATTGAATTTGAGCTTCAATCAAAATTGACAAATACATTCAAAAAAGTAGCTCTCAAGCCTGGCAAGGCGAAAGCCCTCAGGCGGCCACCGCGAGTGTTTTTAGAAACAAGCCTTTAGCTTCTCATTATCGACCAATGAACCAAGAAATAAAAATAGGGGAGACATGAAAAATACACAGATGAACGAAAATCGATCATAACCATTAGCTTGATTTCTCCGAAGAGATTGATTACGCATAGTATAATCAGCGCTGATCTTTCGGGGAAAGTATCATCATTTTACTAGTTTTCATAAACGGCAAAAATAATTCTAGAGAGAAAAGACATTATAAAAAAAAAACTAAATAAACATACAGATAAAATAAAAACCAAGAAACCCTTGACTTAACGTCGGCTTACGGAAAGATGAACTGAAATATGATCATTTATTAAAAACAGACAATAATGTAAGGACATCCGCTTTCATGAAACATAACAATAGCAATTTAGGAAGTAGGTACCTTGAATTCGTCAAATAGTATGTCCTTAATTTCTGAAGGAACCTTTTTGAATTCGAACCACGGTCCCGTAAAACGTCTAGACCATATTTTCCCAATTACGCGTGAGGCCATTTGATTAAGAAAACTAATAAAAAAAATTAATGTTATCTTAAATAGTACATATTTATAGAAAGATATATCCAAACTTAATAAAATGATTTATTTACCAATTCCCTGTCCATTTCAATGGAGGTTTTTTGGTTATCGGATCAACTGGAGGATTGTAACCTTGAGTAGGAATGGTTATAGAATCATCTTCTTCGACTTGTTCATCTTGCTCATTAACGTCATTATCTCGTTGCGTCTCTTCTCCATATGGTGGAAGATCGCTATGCTGAGAACTAGACGTGCCAGCATTTCTGAATCGATCCAAATTTCTTCCTTTTTGAAGTAGGCATCGTTGTAAAGATCCTCCTGGCATTGTACTTGAAAAAACCTACAATGAATGTATAAGAACACAAGAGAAATTACTTTGATGTTGAACCACTATATTGTATGAAATCCTTACATAATGAAAATTAAATCCTAAACTAAGGAAACTCTGTTAGAATATATAATCAAGCACAAACATGCAGACACCATTAAAGACAGCTAAAAAAAGACATGCTAAAAGCATATGACATATATTACCATAGTTGTTGGCAGTGGCGGGGGAGTGGAGTAAACTAGGGCATCAATTCTTTAACCTTAACCAGTGTTAAATGGTATCGCAAAATGTGAGGTGGTTAAATAAGTTATATTGATATGTTCAACATGTATGGCTATCTTTTACTATCATATGGACCAACATATTCAGTCAGAACCTTTTCATCTAAAATTTTCATTCGTTAATTTCAAATTTCAGTGACATGAAGATCGGTACAGATTAGTACTATACTCTTCCCAAGATAAACATTCCATTGATCTTCGATGACCTTTTAGAGTAATGAACTGAGGTTACTAAAAGGTGTAACGTATTCAACCGTACTAACAAACAACCACTACATACTGAAGTTAAACTACCAACAGGAAATATTCATCCATTCGTCAATCCAGTAAGGCAAGATTGGGGATATTAAAATAACAAGAATCATATCACTTGGGATCCTAAAATTTTCTATTGTACAGTATTAATAATGATCAACAAGTTATTTCAATGCTTCCTTAGAATAAGAGTGGCATACCTGTACTCTTACCTGTGATACATGGACTTCACACTCAGCTACAAAGACAAAAATTGTGGGAACATATGTTCTATCTCTAGCTACTATGTGGTGGTTTTAACCATGTCATGTACAATTCAGATAGGGTGGGCTGAAATAACAGTACTGAGAATGCTTATAATGGTTTTATAATACTGTTGTATCTTCCGACCTTAAAGAGATGCCATGCACAAGAAATATGTTTACATATGGTTAGTACGGATTACAACGCACATAGTAAAATTGAAAGATGCTTGACAAATGATGAATTTTATCTGCAATTTCTTACTGCATTTGCTTAGGTTCTTAATCATTCAACCAATGCTTAGCCTAGCTATGCCACTACATGGAATGGATAGGGGCTAGCATGGAAGATCTAATTTGTATGAGATCAAAATGTGTACTAGATCACACCTTTAAGGGGCTTTTTATCAAACTTGAAACTAGATATACACTTGGAATCACAGATGCCTGAAGTTTTTGCATTTTCAAAGACTCATACATTGCAGACACCATTTACAACTAGTACACTCTGACTCAAAACCTTTATGATTGAAAATTTCTCATTACGGGAATCTAGCATATAAAGTTGACATGCAACCAAAGCTTTATATGCTTCAAAATTTGATATATGCAAATTTATAAACTATGCGCGAAATCATTTTCTAGCAAGGACATTTCTATGCACATTAAGTTTGAAACATGCATATTTCGGAATTCAGGCTTTTAAGATTATATGTTTTCAAACAGAAGAATGACAGAAGAAACAGATTTCATGCACACATATTTTAGAATTCAAGCTTTTATTTCGAGTTATGGCCAAGAAATTTATATACATTTGGCCCTATCTGTATGAAATCAAAATTTTGTCTTATATATGCAGTTAGTCCTTACTCTGAACATGAAATAAGGTTCATGTCAAAAAGAAAATATAACAAAAGCATAAAACGAAGTCTATATCTTACCTGCTCATATACAGGAAATGACACACCCAGCCTAGTGAGTTGTCACCACGTAGTTTTCTTGAATCTTCCCAATTCAACGAAGCAAAAGTTTTAATAATACCAACAAATCCATAAATATACAGTAAAAATGTAGCATTATTTGAAAATAATGTAGGTTCCACATATTTAATACATTGTTATTTGCTGTTTAATTAAAATGCAAACTCTTCATCACTATCTTCATCGTTAATATTTTTATCATTGTCACTATCTTGGCTTCCCTCCTCATTGTCAAGATCAACATCTTCATCATAGTCTACCACTTCATCATCTGAATTTTCGTCATCAACTGACCCATTAAGATAAATATCATTTGTTTGCATTGCACATTCCAACTCCTCATCATTAACCTCGTCAAAATGCTCCACCATAACCATATGATCAAGACTTTCATCTATACAAACGGTAGAGGGTTCATATATCTCATATACTTGATCTACATGTGCATCATCATCCGTTCTGACATGCCTCATCACATCAACTGCATACCTACTCCTAGCTTCAGTTTTAACAACGGTTAGCCATTCATTTGAACCACTTCCAGGTTTAGACAATAAAAACATTTGTTGGCATTGGTGGGCTAACACAAAGACATCATCCGTTTGCAATCGAGAATTTCTATTTAGTTCTATCAGTCCATTTGTGGGGTGCACTTTGATTCCATTTCTACTTAATGTGTCAAACCAGTCACAATTAAATATAAATATTTCATTTTTTTCACCGAGATATCTAACCTTGATAACTTCGTTTAACAACCCATAATAATCATTTTCCAAATCATCATAATAACTCCCTTTCACGCAGACACCACTATTCATTGTTGTCTTGTTTTTGCCATACTTAAGTGTATGAAATTTAAAACCATTAACATAATAGCCATTGTAGCATTGTACTACATAGTCCGGTTTTTGTGCAAGCAAATATAATTGATGTCCAACGCCATTTGATTGAAACGGAATCTACAAAAAGAAATGGGTAATTAATAATAGCATTCAGCTTGTTTCTATTAATAACTATAATTTAAAAAACATACATGTTTTTTTAACCAACCAGGAAATATTGACTCAAGCTTTGTAACAATAAAGCTTTCATTTTCCGTAGGATGTTGACTTCTTAATTCATTTCTACATTGACTGTAAAAATAAAGTAAGTTAATTAAATGACATATGCTTTAAATACTAGTTTAAAAATTTTCATATACATACTTCACATAGTCTTCAACTTCGGTACAGTTGAAAAGCACATATTTATGTATGGCATGATGTTCAAATTGAGAGAGTTTCCTTACAACGGACGCGTTAGATAACACTTTTCCTGGATGGCAAAATATGGATAACCGTCCATCAACGGTAACTTCTCCATCATCATCATTTCTTGGAGGGTGGTTCCAAATTGTTTCAACATTTGGACCAAAATAACATGATGAAAAATTTGAAATCTCATCAATGACATAAGCTTCAGCAATTGATCCCTCAACATGTGCTTTATTGCCTACTTTTCGTTTTAAATAAAATAGAAACCTGCATAATATTAAGTTTTGTCGAAACAACGATAGATAAAAAGTATCAAGGAATCTTTAAATACTATAATAAAAACATACCGTTCAAACGGATACATCCAATGATATTCAACTGGACCACCAACCCTAGCCTCATATGGTAGATGGACTACTAAATGTTCCATAGAATTAAAAAATCCAGGAGGAAATATTTTCTCAAGCTTACAAATTATCTCGATGATATTTTTTTGTAGAAGAACCATTTTTTGAGCATCGATATTTCTTGCACAGAGTTCACGAAAAAAAATTGCTTAGCTCTACCAAAGTGTCCCAGATACTTTTTGGTACAAATGGTTTAAATGCACTAGGAAGAAGTTTTTGCATAAACACATGACAGTCATGGCTCTTGAACCCACTTATTTTGCTTTCTGACTCATTAACACATCTTTTGATATTAGAAGCATACCCATCGGGAAATTTTAAGCATTTAACCCATTTGCAAACTTCTTTCTGGTTGCTTTTTGTAAGACAATAAGGAGCTTTTGGTTTGTAATAACGACCATTAGGACGGCGAACCAAGCTCATCCATCGAGTTTTACTACAATACTTTTCAAGATCAAATCTTGCTTTCAGATTGTCTTTTGTTTTTTCGGTGTCCATTAATGTCTCAAATATATTATCAAAAAAGTTTTTCTCAACATGCATTACATCTATAGTATGACGAATCAAATTGTTCTCCCAGTATGGAAGATCCCAAAATATACTTCTACGAAGCCAATTGTGTGTATCACCAAAACCTTGTATTTTTTTGTTTCCAGATTTAATCCCAGGTTCAATATAAGGTAATTGTGAAACAATATTTTTCATCTCAATACCGGAACGTTGAATGGGAGCACCATCTAATTCACTTGTATTCCTCTTGAACTTATCTTTTTGCTTTCTAAATGGATGATCCAATGGTAGAAAACATCGATGACAATCAAACCATGAAGGCTTTCCACCGTGTTCAAGAGTAAAAGACTTTGTTTGTTCCATACAGTATGGACATGACAATTTACCATGTGTACTCCAACCCGATAACATTCCGTAGGCTGGAAAGTCGCTGATTGTCCACATCAATGATGCCCTTAAAATAAAATTTTCTTTTTTATTCACGTCATAAGCTGCTACACCATGCCACAAATCCAATAACTCACGAATCAAAGGTTGTAAGAAAACATCCAAATTTTTTCCAGGACTTTTAGGACCTGGGATGACCATGTTTAAGAACAAGAAAGGTTTTTTCATACACTTCCATGGTGGTAAATTATAAACTGCCAAAATCACAGGCCAACATGAATAACTGGTGGATTTAGTTCCAAATGGACTAAAACCATCTGTACAAAGTCCAAGTCTAACATTTCGTGGAGAATTAGCAAAGTCGGGATAACAATGGTCGAAATACTTCCATGCATCACTATCAACTGGGTGCGCCATTTTACCACTTGAAGAACGATTGTAATAATGCCATGTCATGTCTTTAGCATGCATTGAAGACATGAATAATCTTTTAAGTCGTGGAATGATTGGAAAATAACGCAATTGTACTTCAGACTTTTTCTTTCTACAACTATCATTAGACGTATATCTAGGTTCTTTGCAAATATCACACACCGTCTTTTCTTCATTTTCTTTATAATACAGCATGCAAAAATTATGACAAGCATCAATCTTTTCGTAACCAAGTCCTAAAGGTTTAAACATTTTCTTTGCCTCGTAAAAATTGTTAACTAGCTTATTATCTTCTGGCAAAAATCTTTTGATCATAGAACTTGCATGGTTAAAACCTACATGAGTCAACCTTGTTTGAGACTTCAAAACCATCATATTCACACATGCCGATAACACTGTTTCACTTTTGCAACCTTCATATAAAGGCTCGTCAAGGGCTTTTAACATTTCTAATAATTTTTTAGCTTCAGAATTTGGTGTTTCATCGATATCACTATCAAAATTTTCATCTGGATGGATATAGTTTCCCCCCATTGCATCTATAATCATTTCTCTAAATGTGTTATCATCATTCATGTTACTATTTGAACTTTGAGGCATATAAGTTTCTTCAATATTCATCTCTCCGTGATACACCCAACGTAAATAAAATGGTGTAAATCCTTTCGTTAGCAAATGTTCTGTGACTACATCTTTACGCAGATATTTTGTATTATCGCATTTCACACAGGGACATCTAGCAACGGTGACAACCCTTTCTGATACTACTTGGGAAAATGCAAAATTAACAAATCTTCCAACACCATCAATGAATTCCCGAGTTACAAAACCGTTTTCATTAGTCCTACGATACATCCATGATCGATCATCCATATTAAATAACCCTACAACAAACAAGATTTTTGATATAAACTGTATGAATTATAAAACAAAGTAACACACAAACTGTGCATAATAAAGTAGTTAAATATCTCGATGCTAAAGCAACATATTATTGCTTAAGTGACATTATGGCTATTTTATTATTGATATGATGTAAATACATACGTTTAATATTTAAGAACTAGTCGTGTATGTAACTTTATGCAGGCTTCGACCAATGAAAATGCAAATAAATTATCCAACCAATATTAATAAATTCAACATGTTTTATATTAAAATAATTTGGAACATGATATTTGTTTTGTTTTCTATATGTATATCATAATTTTATATAAAGTAAGACTTCTTTTAGCATTATGTTGATTTTTTTTAATGATATCTCATGGTATTCATTTCCATATTTTGAATTATATAAACTATAAACCAATGTTCTTTCTCATTTGATGCAAATCGTATATGGTGGGTCAACATCATATTTTTCCACATTTATGTTTCATAACTATTACCAAGATTAAAAGCTAATAGTTTATATTTGATCATCTTCAAGTGTTGTAAGTGTTTTTTCTCATTTTCCTTAATGGCTTTAACTTGTTTTTTTTTTTCAGAACCAATGCTAAGAAATCATTGTTGGACGACATCAAACTATTTTTAATGTTAATTATTTTATCAGATTATTGTTCTACATGACTAAATGATGTATCTAATCACAAAATAATCATAATTGAATGAATCGATTTAGAAACTAATTTCTATAAAGAAGCCTTTTTTGTAGTCTCTAGTTGTAGAAGCTAATTTGAATTGTAGAATAAGCTACAAAACTAGTATTAACAGCTGAAGGTAAATACTTATTAGAATACATCAGCTATGACACAAGTGGTTAACCATTCATTAAAAACCAAGCAATCAAATTAAGGAAAGGGGTAGTACTAACATAAGTAAAGTAAGACAGTTGAAACAACATTTTGTTGCTAAGAAAATACCACATTCAACATAGAAGCCTAAAACCAACAATTTCAGAATTATATGCAAAACCAGGAAGGTGTAAACGAGCAAAGTCTTGCAAAATTACTTATATGCCAAAAATTACCTTAAAAGATAGCCCTCTTCACTTCTTTCAGCAAACCTTTAATTCACGAACATTAAAATATGATTAATCGATCAAAGCTTACATTTGAAGAAATATGCTCCACTAATACTCTAAATTGAAAGAAAAGAAAACACCATCAAACGTGATTTTGAGAAGAGAAAATTACCAGTTTAATTTTGATTCAAAGAAGATGAGTGATGGGATCCGCAACAAGTGTGAAACTGGCGCGTAAAAGAATCGTGGATGTTCTTTTAGCGGGAGATTGAACAGATTTTTATTTTGCATTTTGATAATTTTTCGTACGTTGAGGGCGAAATTTGCTGAGATCTGGAAGAGGGGGAGAACGAGTCGAAGATGATTTTTTTTTTCTGAGATATATTTTGACGGATAAGGGTTTGGAAAGGGCTAATTGACTTGAAAAGGGGAAGATATTTTATACAGATAGCTTACCGACTTATCATCTTAATTAACATTTGAGAAGAAACCTTTTTTTTAATAAATCATATGGTAACTATCTTTTTTCAACTAACTATTCAAACTACAAAACATTTAAAGGAATCTAATAAAATGCAGACTAAATCATTTTTGCCCATAAAAGAATTTTCTTGCAACTTATACGTACTTGATTGGACATACCACAATCAATACCGTAACGTACCCATTTAAATTTTAAACGTTTGATTATCGAGTATAATTACTAGTATAACCGTACGATGCTATGAAAATCGGCCGTTTGATTTATAGTTTTTCAAAAAAATACCGTTTTTTTAAATTAATCAATAATAACAATATTGATTTAAAATTTTGTTTCATTTTTAAAATTTGTTGCATTTTAAAATTAATCTGTTTGGATATATCAAAGGAAACTGCAGTAGAAATTTTGCGTGAACGGTATATCTGAAATAGATTTGAGAAGTGGCACCCGGGGCCGGGGGGGGGGGGGGGGGGAGGGGGGCGGCGGGGGAGAGAGGATGTAAGAAAAATTACCAATTTGACACTTAGCCCAAGTGTTATATTTGGTTATTTACTAAAATCCCCTTTTGGAGGTAATGTATATTTTAGAGAAAATTTAGGCATCAAAATTTGAATCGCTAAAAATGTTGGAGGAAACAAATTCACGAAAGGGAGTGTATTATTTTAGCTTTAGAAAAATTGATTTTGGACAATAATAGTAAGCACGGTTTGACAAACCTCTTTAACGATTGGTATAGTTATTTTATTATTGTCCTAGGTAGGGAACCGAGCGTTAGATTGTATAGTTTAAAAAATACAATTTTTTTATTGAACATCAAAAAATTATGTGGTAGCAAATATTTAAATTAAAGGGATCTAAGAAGATAAAAATAGTTAGAATTAAGTGAACCGGACTAATGAGAATTAAGTAGATTGGATGGAAGAGACTTAAGGCGACATGATCCAAGTATTTTTGACTTTGGAAAAATTGGTTTCGGTCGAATAACCAAAAAAAAATAAAAAACTCCTTAACAATCGGTTTGATAAAAGAAAATTTAAATAGGTCAAAGATGCTAAATTTTACGGTAGTAATTTTAAAGAATTCAAATTCATTTGAGCTTCTAATCTATTGAATAATATTAAAACATAACCTTTTAAAGCTCTCATCTTAATTTTAGAAGTTTTCTCGTTTCTCCTTAATTCTCTCAGGATATTTACTTTTAGATCAGCTCATCGCTTTATACCTAATTACTATTTCTCCCGTATTATTTTTACATCTTCTGTCATTTTTTAATTTGATATGGATATTTCAAAGTTTACACAATTATTTATTAATATTAGCTCCTAACATTTTATATTTAATCCCCCTATTTTAGTACAAAACCTAAAATGTAAGTAATTTAAATAAATTTAATTAATTAATATTTTTTTAAATACCAAAATGACAAAATTATGTTTTTTGACTACAAATACCTACACTTTAATTTTTCTATAATCATTTATGTTTCTCTTAACTTTTTTCTAATATTCTACATTTAGCACCATATTCTATAATTAATTACATAATATTAAAACTATTTAAAAATAACTTTAGCAAGCTATTATTCATTGATTCGCCTAATAAATAACATCAAAATTAACCATATACATTTTAACGAAAATGAAAGAAAAGTCAAATATATAAATACGTCAATCACATAACAAAAATTAGATATATAAATAACTGTCATAGGTTCAAAATTGAACTCATTTACGTTAATATATTTACCGTGTTTTGCATTGCAATATTAACGTCACACGCCTATATTTTAATTTTTTTAGTTATTCACAAAACACTACACAATATCACTTAACTCTGTACATTTAAATTGACATGTTTAAATTAATTATGTGATTTAAAATTTAACAAATTAATTCAACCAATAAATTATTGTTAATCCATCTAATTAACGGTAAGTGTGATGTTCTAAAATTTACACCATGTTTATATCAACAAAAATAGCAAAGTTAGTTTTTTCTTCCAATTATAAAGTTAAACAAGTCACACAATTTAAATAATATATGTGAACGATAATAAAAAATTAATATATTATACACTTATGTCGATAAATTTATCATAAATTGAAGAAAACAATTTCCGTTTTAATTACTTTCATTCTAACATTTTTACAATTATTTGTTGAACATTCTCAATTCTTTCGTGATATGTTTTTTTAATCCATATGTTTAAACTACTCATGAAATCTTAAATTCTAATTATTTAAATAATCTTAAAGAGTATTTAGACCATTTTTCAAATAGCTCTTAAAAATATGCGTCAATTTTACTATATATATTCATACTAGAAAAAAGTAGTTTTCCATGCAACTATAAAGATATATAATAATTCACATAACAATGAAAAAGTTCATTAGTAAATTAGTTATGATTTCATTTATATCAAGAATTTACCATGTATATTTATATCATAAAGTTCTTTTTGAACATCAACAACTCCAAAACCAATTTATACATTTTTTACAAATTCCTTTTCAATTCTTACTGCTATGTTATATAGTTAAATTAACTTCGTAGTATTACATTTAACTTATTTAAACAAATTATATTAAATAATGTTTGCTAATTCATCGAATGAATTACTAACATACATCAATTTCAACATGTGCATATATATATATATATATATATATATATATATATTAACAAAGAAGAAAACAAAAAAAGATCCTCAAATACACACACACACATGTACTGTTTGTGTAAGTTATAGAACATAAATTACACGCAAACATTAATAACAATTTTAATTAATACTTTATTTATTTCACATTAAAATTTATCATATATTGCATAATAAATTTCTCATTTAACACTAAAATAATAAATATTATTTTTAATAATATTGTTGTGTGCAACGCACAGATTACGCACTAATATAAATATTTACTATAAGTCCATACAAAATGTCACGTTTAAGCTATTAATAAAGAGTGTTTTTTAGATTCAATTGTTTTAAATTACAAAACACAAAATTATCCCTTTTAAAAAAGATCTCAAAAAATACACTTAAAATTATATTTCAATAAAACTATAAATGTTTACATTTATTAAACTTCATATATCAAAACTTTCGATTTCAAATATATAGACTTTTCACGATTGTTACTTGTATACTACAAATGTTTGCAATGAAAATCGCAAATAATTTATTTTTTTCAAATAGAAGTTCAGAAAAATAGTTTAATATTGGTCATATTAACCTTTGATTAAGTGCAAATTTGATTCTTGAACAAATTTTTTTATTGTTTTTAGTAATTTTATGAAGTAATTTGAATTCTATTTTTAATGACTTTTCCTCTGTTAAGTTTGAGACTAGGGATGAATCTATCATAAGTACTACTTTACAATAATGTAAATAGAATTTCATTTAGATTAGATTCTACCTTGGATCCAGTTAACAATAATTTATGTACAAGTGTTCCAAACCTTGGGTATTTCTTATCAAGGACTATAAAATTTCTTTATTAAAGATTGTCTTAGAAGCGCAAACTTCTAACCCGACCGCAAACTTCTCAAAATTCCGATAATAATTTTTTAAACATTAACTTTTTAAAAATTTAACGTAATTTTCTTAATAGATTAATTAGGAGATGAAATCCCCTTACAAATGATCTATACACATTCAAACGAATGCCCTTTATTTTCTTCAAAATCAATCTGTATTTCACCAAATAACAACAAATTTTAATATTAATTGCAAATAGGATCTAATAATCTTCTACTACAAAATCGTTCCTCGCTAAATACTGATATAAACAAGAATTAAAATTAACTAAAAAATGTATTGCAATTTAGAGATAAATATTAAAACTAATAACACATGGTTAAGACGAAAAAATATGCACAAATCATTTTTTCTTAAGTATGTTAAACATATGCAGTTTGTAAAAAAAGCAATTCATATGCAAAACAGAAGGCGAGCTTCAAGAAATAGTGAATGGTCTTATCAATACACAAATGTATAACTCCCCAGGAATTTCAATTGCACTTATATCCATCACTGTAGGAATGTAACAACCCGTAAAATCTGGGCCAGTTTAAAATTTTTATTTTGGCCATTTTAGCGAATTTAGATTATTTAAAATGAATTATTTTAAATAATATCGACGAGAAATTTATTTTGAATATATTCGAACGTATATATTATACGCGTCGTCGTTAGAATATAAATAATTATATATAATTATAAATAGAATTGAAAATGGCGCGGTAGTTCGATAATTCGATTTCAAACTTCAATTGAATGTACCGGGTGCAAAACAATCCGGATTTTAGTGAAACCAAAAATAATGGAATCTAATAGTGAATATCTTTCCAACGAACCCGAATGATCAAAATTTCTTAGCGGGAATCAAAAGATATGTCCAGTTGAAAATTCTGAATAGTCGCTATGGAATTCAGGCCCTTAAAAATGGACATTTTGCAAACGACCTCGGATTTCGACGAAACCAGTTTTGTTGGGTCCGTGATGTAAAGTTATTGCTAGATTTCAAATTTCATAATTTTTCGAATCAATATGTGAGCGTGGCAAAGGAAAACGCGTTTGACCAGTTTCAGTTGATTTTAATCGACTGGAAATTGGCCATTTTTCAAACGGTCTCAGAATTTGACGAAACTAGTTTTGTTAGGACCGTATCGTCAATACGAAGCTAGAAAATATTTTTCTGGAATTTTTCTAGTTAGTATGTGACCCCGGTAATTTGAAATGTATGTTTAAAATTCAATATAGTGATTTAAATGAAAATTCAAAAGGAAACTGATTGTAACGATCAAATCAGCTTGCGATACATATCCCATTGTATCCGGAATGGGGGTATTACGCTAGGGACGACAGTCGTTGGATCCAATTCAAAGCCCAAACGAAAAAGCAACTTTACGGAGAATTAATTGAATAAATAATTAAATATATTTTCTTTTATAAACACCCCCCCCCCCCCGTTACTTTCTCATTTCAGAAACAAAAAAAGGAAAAAAAAAAAAAAAAAAAGAACCCCGCCTCGTCGATCCCGCCCCCTACCCTAACCACCGCCGCCAGGCGATTTCCGCTCCCTCCCCCAATCGCGCGCCGCTCAGCCCCCCCCCCTCGACGAAGCTTCCTCCCCCACCCCTCGTCCTTCCAGTTATCGAACCCCCCCTCCGCAGCCAAATCGAGGTCGCGACGCCATCGGTGGGGCCCCAACCACCTGCCGCCGATGAAGTCGATGCCCCCCTAGAAGCTGCCGCCGATGAAGTCGATGCACCACCCCTGTAAGTTTTTTTTTTTTTTTTATTTATTTTATTTTTATTTTATTTAAAAACAGAAAATGTAAACCTGATTATTTTAAAAATGAAAACTGATTATTTTATTTAAATTTGAAAAACTGATTATTTTAAGTTTTAAAACCTGATTATTTTAAAAATGAAAACTGATTATTTTATTTAAATTTGAAAAACTGATTATTTTAAGTTTTAAAACCTGATTATTTTAAAAATGAAAACTGATTATTTTATTTAAATTTGAAAAACTGATTATTTTAAGTTTTAAAACCTGATTATTTTAAAAATGAAAACTGATTATTTTATTTAAATTTGAAAAACTGATTATTTTAAGTTTTAAAACCTGATTATTTTAAAAATGAAAACTGATTATTTTATTTAAATTTGAAAAACTGATTATTTTAAGTTTTAAAAACTGATTATTTTAAAATTTGAAAACTGATTATTTTATTTTTGTTTTGAAAACTGATTTTTATAGGAAGTAAAACTGATTTTATTTTGAAAGGGAAAATGATTTTTAAACTGAATTTAAAATGATTTCTAAACTAGGAAGAGATTAGAAATTTAAAAGGAAAAATCAGATTTCTATATATCGAAAGTCGAAAGAAAAATATAGTTTTTATGTTTTGAACTTCGAAAAAAAATAGGATTTTTATATATTGAACTTTGAACTAAAAATTCGATTTTTATATATTGAACTTCGAACTAAAAATTCGATTTTTATATATTGAACTTTGAAATAAAAATTCGATTTTTATATATTGAACTTTGAAATAAAAATTCGATTTTTATATATTGAACTTTGAAATAAAAATTCGATTTTTATATATTGAACTTAGAAATAAAAATTCGATTTTTATATATTGAACTTTGAAATAAAAATTCGATTTTTATATATTGAACTTTGAAATAAAAATTCGATTTTTATATATTGAACTTTGAAGTAAAAATTCGATTTTTATATATTGAACTTTGAAGTAAAAATTCGATTTTTATATATTGAACTTTGAACTAAAAATTCGATTTTTATATATTGAACTTTGAAATAAAAATTCGATTTTTATATATTGAACTTTGAACTAAAAATTCGATTTTTATATATTGAACTTTGAAATAAAAATTCGATTTTTATATATATAGTGACTACGGGCAACGAAGATGGCGATGATGCGATAGCGATGAAGATTTCTATCAATGAAGTGCCGTGGAGCTAGGACAGCTATATGTGAGAATTTCTCACCTTTCTATTTATTTTCTAGTTATATATATATACTAGGATGCAGACGGTGCTTAGTAGCACCCGACACAATCGTCCACAGACCATGGACTTGTTTGTTTGACAGTTTGGTGATTGATTGCGATATTGTTTGAATGTGGTTTGTGGTGTGAAAAATCGAATCGATAAATTGGTTAGGATTAGACGTGCGCCGTTATAAGGCGAAGGAGTAAGGCTAGGTTAGATCCTTACTCCAAAGTTTGCGGTTTGCATAACGAATTGATTTGATTGATGTGTGAATGGCGTGGGCCTTCACTAGACCGGGGATAAGGCTAGGCCTTGTCCCGTTTCTAGTATCGTGCCGTTATGCCGCCGAAATTTTCTAAAACATGTTAGAAAAATAAAAATATCATTTTATTGAATAAATGAATTGAATAGAAATTCATAGGTTGAAATAAAATGTTTTATCGTTAAAAATATAATTTTTAACGTGAATATGAAAATAGTGAAGTGAATAAATAAATATTCATTTACAAACCAGATGGTTTGTTTATGTACACTTATTTGAATGATATTGATTGGGTCGATAAATTTCACACATCGCCCAACTGCACAAATAAAATCTGTGTTTGATTGTTTGAAACCCCACACGGGTGTTAGGATGAAATATGCAGTTCACTCATCCTGATTGATTAAATATGTCGATCGATTGATTGACAGGCTGTTATAAGCGTTGAATATCTGTATTTGATGCTTATGCAGTGTAGTGCACTTTGGTTGATGGTTGATTATTTTTCAATGCTATGATATACATGTGTTGTATGAAAATCCATATAATTAACTTTATATGGTAATTGATTGGGCCTCATTCCAATTTGAAAAATAAAGAATATTATAAAATAAAAGTTCATGTGTTGACAGTACTCATTCATTGAGATTGGTCATGTGTTGAACGAAATATTTTGATAATAACAACTATTTTGAAAAAGAAATATTTGAAATAGAATATTTGAAAATAGAAATTTATGAAGCCGTGTATGGACGCCATTTTGACGTGAACGATATTTATATCGAATTGAAAACGATTTCGAAATGAAATGAATTGAAAACGATTTCGAAATGAATTGAATTGAAAACGATTTCGAAATGAAATGAATTGAAAACGATTTCGAAATGAATTGAATTGAAAACGATTTCGAAATGAATTGAATTGAAAACGAATTCAAAATAAATTGAAAACGATTTCGAAATGAAATGAATTGAAAACGATTTCGAAATGAATTGAATTGAAAACGATTTCGAAATGAAATGAATTGAAAACGATTTCGAAATGAATTGAATTGAAAACGAATTCAAATGGAATAGAAAGCGAATTGAAATGAATTCAAATTGAATTGAAATTCGAATTGAATAGAAATGAATTTTAAAACGAATTTATAGAGAAGAATTCAATTTTGATTTGAATTGAAATGGAAGTTGAAAATGTTTTTGAAACGAATTCAAAACTATTTATATAATTCGTTTTAAATAGAAATCGACGAAATATATATTATATATATTATATATAATATAATGGCCTGAATAGAACGCGCCGCGCCGCGGCAGTTCGCGAATTTCGACCATTTATTTCAAACGGACATTACAGGAGATCCGACCGTCGGATTCTCCTAAAACCGGAACCGTTGGGTTCGTATCGAAAAGAGCTTTCTAATTAATGTTAGAAATTTGAAATCTAACGGTTGGATTTGGAGATACGTCCAAATCAAATTCGAAAAAGGTCGTTGTAAGTGCAGTTCGATGGCCATTGTTGGAAATCGACTGTACGGGCCTTGATAAAATTATTAAAAATAGTAATAATTTGTGTAAAATCATAAGAAATGATTTGTGAAAGTTTGGGGTGAAAATCTCCATATTTGAAAAGATAAAAAAATGGATTTTTATCGAAATGAACTAGTTTTGAACTAGAATTATAATTCTATTTATTTTTAAATAAATAAATTGAATTTGAAATGGTTTTGAAAATAACCAAAATTTCCAATGATTGCATTGGAGTGGATTTGAATCGAAATTGTCTTCGGAATATTTCGATGTTGGAATTCGTGACATTACAGGTGTTGTTATGGAAATTTGAAAGATATATATTTGTATCGTTATTTCCAATACGACATTTGTTAGTCGTAGAATTCGATATTGAATATAAGCCGATATATTTTCTATTCAGAGCCTTGTATTGAATATCGAATGTGATTTGGGTTTGTCGTGAATGGTGTCTTCACTAACACTGTTCTTGAACCCAGTTGAGAAAAGATTAAATCTTTTTATTTAGATTTAATGAAGTGTACCAATTAAATGATATTTAATTGGAATTGAATTGGTATTGATTTTTGGGTTTATCGTGAACAGTGTTTTAAATAACACTTGTTCTTTAACCCGATAATTAATGGAATGTGATTTTGGGTTTATCGTGAATCGTGTTTTAAATGACACTGATTCTTTAACCCAGATAATGATTAAAACTAAGTGGAGTTTTAATGAATCTTTAATTAGATTGAAAAGATCGAGAATGGAGTATCACCAGTTTTGCTCCAGGCGATAGTTAAATCTTTAATTAGATTTGAACGTGAAATTTAGAAACTAACTGTCGGTTAGCCAAGCAGAATGGTTTTCTGGATATTGATCTGATGTTGGTTTCGGCCTTCGGGGTTAATATTTGGGGAATTATTCTCTTGATTAATTTACGGTTAGTGACTGATGAATTGGAATGAGGCGTATGTTGTGTTTGTGTAACACTTTTATAAAATATACGCGAGTTATTCGGGAAGACCGGGTTTATCCCATTCTGAATAACTGATACGACGATAAGTCGAAGATGAAGACGATGGTCGAAGACCGGAGGTCTTCACGTCGTTTGGGTGATAACTGATGATCTTGATTGGGCTGTACACCCAAGAAGATGGAAACAGTTGGTGATCGTCCAGACGTACTTGGAGATCGATGGATATGCGGGGTACTAGGTGCCTCCGGTTTCGTTCAGCCCCAGAACGGACTTGTAAATGGACTGTGTGTCTGACATTGGATTTCATTCTGTGTGACTGATATCGGTTGCATAGAGTGGTTTGCCTGTGTGGCATGCTAAGATGCAAATGATCAAGGCTTCTGTTGAAAAGCAAAGTCTTGTGGTGATGATCAAAGCACGGCCTTTGTGGCGTAGCTTTGTGTAACGTTTGATTCGCGAGTTTCACACCCGGTATGAATCAAAAACGGGAGACGGACCTCAGGGAGGGCATGCGTTTCTTTCTAGTTAGAAGTGGCGTCAGTGGTTTTACACGCCCTGACGAGTTTGACTTATGTTGTTGTTGCTGTTGCGAGGCGCCTCGGTTATATCGGTTTCGGCCGAATGCATTCTGGTCGGCTGACGGACCAGACTTACACCCCATAGGGTGGGGAGACGTATTGTTCAGGCATAATAATCCACTCCGTGTGGACCGGCCCTGACGATCCAAGGGGCAGTTGCGGCTGTTCCTGAGGGGCGGGCTAGAGCGTCTCGAATCGGTTGAGGATCTTGCCCCTAGCCTCGGTTCATAGATGGAAACCCAATTTCCAAATACGTGACATTTGCGGTTTTATTTGTAAACCTATATATGGCGACATAGTGGTATGGGGCATTCATGCCGCCTATGATTGATACTTATGATTTGAAGTTGTTTTATACTCTATGCACTTATAATAGTATCAAATGATTTGTTTTAAACGTATCAAGCATTCTTTGGCTGTTATAAGGGAAAACCCTATCCTCGACTGCGTTGCATTGTGTGATGGGACCTGGGTCTTATAACAGCTTCATTTTTCTTTATTTAGCATTGCGTTGTTTGTCTTATGCACTGGTATTCTTGGGAGGAAACCCGTTCCGTGTTATACGGCGTGGTCCCTTGTTTTACCTAGCTTTGAAAATAAAGATTTATAACTGCTTTAGTTCTCACACCAGTCACATGACTGACCTGGAGTTTATTGTTTTGACCTAAACTCTGGGTGCCCTTATTTTGACACGGGCAGCTAGTAGTTTTGGTTTTGCAGATTTATATTCACAGGATCCTGGTTTACGACTGGAACGATATCCGGGAAGCTTTGTATCCGTATATCTCATTCTAGTTGTGTATTGTATTATTTTCCGCTGCTATGTATTTAAATGTAATTTAAATCTCTGATATTTCTGTGTAATATTCTTTTATACTCTGTATATTCTTGTAATCTGATGCATTGTTGTTATATACAATGAAATGTTCTTCTATATGCGTTCTGTTGTGGTTTGTTCTCGAACTATCCGACGCTTTCCTTTACGGGGAAGTTACGGGTCTTCACAGTTGGTATCAGAGCTTTGGTTTACAAAGCAGAGAACAAGACACATTAGAACCGTACGAAGGAATTCATCAGATATTGGATTAGTAATATCCAATGGAATGACTCGTTAGAGATGGGATCAGTAGTATCCTAGAACGAGTGTGAAGAGTATATTTTTAAAATGAAAACGATTTTTGATTTGAAAATTTAAATCAATTATTCGTATTTGATTATTTATTTTATATTGATTAGGACAATCCAAAATATAAAGATTTTTGCGTATGCGCCTAGCTAGCGTGTATTCGAAGTTTTAATATATTGGATAGATATAGCACCACACCCTAGTCGCCCGGAGATGATATTGATGATAGCGATCGCATCATCAACATTTATGTTCGTGTTTCGAAGGTTTGATATCTATATATTTCCTATTGACTGGTGTGAGAACCAAAATTAGATAGGGCTAATTGTTGTGATTTGGCATCAAAAATCTGATTTTTGTATATATATCGAAATTATGAATTTGAAACGTTAATCCACTAATTGATTGAAGTTTGTGTTGTTTGTTTAATTGTTTGCTAATTTTGAACAATTATGCCTAATTGAATCAAATATTGAACTCTATTGAAAATTGGTCGCATTTGTTTGCATATACATATATATCATTGAACAGGTCATAGCAAGGAGGCTAGAGCAGAGAATAAAATTTGTTTGCCCGACAAATAGGTACATGTTTATTACATAATTTACTGTTTTGTTTGGGTGATGATGATTTTATGAGCCTATTGGCTAGCCGCTTGGCTTTTTCTTTTTCTTTTTGAGATCTGAAGGACCGGGAACGCTATTTGCAATTTCCCGATGCTCCCGGTGCAGGGGAGGTTATGGCGAAATTTTTCAAAAATTTAGGGTGTTAGCCAAATTTTTGAAATTTTAAAAATTCTCAGAAACTAAAGAGTTGGAGAATGGAAGCCAGATCAAATGTGGAGCTGAATAATCAAACCACTTTCGACTTTGTTCCTTTTCGGGGACGAAAAGTTTTAAGTGGGGGAGATTGTAACAACCCGTAAAATCTGGGCCAGTTTAAAATTTTTATTTTGGCCATTTTAGCGAATTTAGATTATTTAAAATGAATTATTTTAAATAATATCGACGAGAAATTTATTTTGAATATATTCGAACGTATATATTATACGCGTCGTCGTTAGAATATAAATAATTATATATAATTATAAATAGAATTGAAAATGGCGCGGTAGTTCGATAATTCGATTTCAAACTTCAATTGAATGTACCGGGTGCAAAACAATCCGGATTTTAGTGAAACCAAAAATAATGGAATCTAATAGTGAATATCTTTCCAACGAACCCGAATGATCAAAATTTCTTAGCGGGAATCAAAAGATATGTCCAGTTGAAAATTCTGAATAGTCGCTATGGAATTCAGGCCCTTAAAAATGGACATTTTGCAAACGACCTCGGATTTCGACGAAACCAGTTTTGTTGGGTCCGTGATGTAAAGTTATTGCTAGATTTCAAATTTCATAATTTTTCGAATCAATATGTGAGCGTGGCAAAGGAAAACGCGTTTGACCAGTTTCAGTTGATTTTAATCGACTGGAAATTGGCCATTTTTCAAACGGTCTCAGAATTTGACGAAACTAGTTTTGTTAGGACCGTATCGTCAATACGAAGCTAGAAAATATTTTTCTGGAATTTTTCTAGTTAGTATGTGACCCCGGTAATTTGAAATGTATGTTTAAAATTCAATATAGTGATTTAAATGAAAATTCAAAAGGAAACTGATTGTAACGATCAAATCAGCTTGCGATACATATCCCATTGTATCCGGAATGGGGGTATTACGCTAGGGACGACAGTCGTTGGATCCAATTCAAAGCCCAAACGAAAAAGCAACTTTACGGAGAATTAATTGAATAAATAATTAAATATATTTTCTTTTATAAACACCCCCCCCCCCCCGTTACTTTCTCATTTCAGAAACAAAAAAAGGAAAAAAAAAAAAAAAAAAAGAACCCCGCCTCGTCGATCCCGCCCCCTACCCTAACCACCGCCGCCAGGCGATTTCCGCTCCCTCCCCCAATCGCGCGCCGCTCAGCCCCCCCCCTCGACGAAGCTTCCTCCCCCACCCCTCGTCCTTCCAGTTATCGAACCCCCCCTCCGCAGCCAAATCGAGGTCGCGACGCCATCGGTGGGGCCCCAACCACCTGCCGCCGATGAAGTCGATGCCCCCCTAGAAGCTGCCGCCGATGAAGTCGATGCACCACCCCTGTAAGTTTTTTTTTTTTTTTTATTTATTTTATTTTTATTTTATTTAAAAACAGAAAATGTAAACCTGATTATTTTAAAAATGAAAACTGATTATTTTATTTAAATTTGAAAAACTGATTATTTTAAGTTTTAAAACCTGATTATTTTAAAAATGAAAACTGATTATTTTATTTAAATTTGAAAAACTGATTATTTTAAGTTTTAAAACCTGATTATTTTAAAAATGAAAACTGATTATTTTATTTAAATTTGAAAAACTGATTATTTTAAGTTTTAAAACCTGATTATTTTAAAAATGAAAACTGATTATTTTATTTAAATTTGAAAAACTGATTATTTTAAGTTTTAAAACCTGATTATTTTAAAAATGAAAACTGATTATTTTATTTAAATTTGAAAAACTGATTATTTTAAGTTTTAAAAACTGATTATTTTAAAATTTGAAAACTGATTATTTTATTTTTGTTTTGAAAACTGATTTTTATAGGAAGTAAAACTGATTTTATTTTGAAAGGGAAAATGATTTTTAAACTGAATTTAAAATGATTTCTAAACTAGGAAGAGATTAGAAATTTAAAAGGAAAAATCAGATTTCTATATATCGAAAGTCGAAAGAAAAATATAGTTTTTATGTTTTGAACTTCGAAAAAAAATAGGATTTTTATATATTGAACTTTGAACTAAAAATTCGATTTTTATATATTGAACTTCGAACTAAAAATTCGATTTTTATATATTGAACTTTGAAATAAAAATTCGATTTTTATATATTGAACTTTGAAATAAAAATTCGATTTTTATATATTGAACTTTGAAATAAAAATTCGATTTTTATATATTGAACTTAGAAATAAAAATTCGATTTTTATATATTGAACTTTGAAATAAAAATTCGATTTTTATATATTGAACTTTGAAATAAAAATTCGATTTTTATATATTGAACTTTGAAGTAAAAATTCGATTTTTATATATTGAACTTTGAAGTAAAAATTCGATTTTTATATATTGAACTTTGAACTAAAAATTCGATTTTTATATATTGAACTTTGAAATAAAAATTCGATTTTTATATATTGAACTTTGAACTAAAAATTCGATTTTTATATATTGAACTTTGAAATAAAAATTCGATTTTTATATATATAGTGACTACGGGCAACGAAGATGGCGATGATGCGATAGCGATGAAGATTTCTATCAATGAAGTGCCGTGGAGCTAGGACAGCTATATGTGAGAATTTCTCACCTTTCTATTTATTTTCTAGTTATATATATATACTAGGATGCAGACGGTGCTTAGTAGCACCCGACACAATCGTCCACAGACCATGGACTTGTTTGTTTGACAGTTTGGTGATTGATTGCGATATTGTTTGAATGTGGTTTGTGGTGTGAAAAATCGAATCGATAAATTGGTTAGGATTAGACGTGCGCCGTTATAAGGCGAAGGAGTAAGGCTAGGTTAGATCCTTACTCCAAAGTTTGCGGTTTGCATAACGAATTGATTTGATTGATGTGTGAATGGCGTGGGCCTTCACTAGACCGGGGATAAGGCTAGGCCTTGTCCCGTTTCTAGTATCGTGCCGTTATGCCGCCGAAATTTTCTAAAACATGTTAGAAAAATAAAAATATCATTTTATTGAATAAATGAATTGAATAGAAATTCATAGGTTGAAATAAAATGTTTTATCGTTAAAAATATAATTTTTAACGTGAATATGAAAATAGTGAAGTGAATAAATAAATATTCATTTACAAACCAGATGGTTTGTTTATGTACACTTATTTGAATGATATTGATTGGGTCGATAAATTTCACACATCGCCCAACTGCACAAATAAAATCTGTGTTTGATTGTTTGAAACCCCACACGGGTGTTAGGATGAAATATGCAGTTCACTCATCCTGATTGATTAAATATGTCGATCGATTGATTGACAGGCTGTTATAAGCGTTGAATATCTGTATTTGATGCTTATGCAGTGTAGTGCACTTTGGTTGATGGTTGATTATTTTTCAATGCTATGATATACATGTGTTGTATGAAAATCCATATAATTAACTTTATATGGTAATTGATTGGGCCTCATTCCAATTTGAAAAATAAAGAATATTATAAAATAAAAGTTCATGTGTTGACAGTACTCATTCATTGAGATTGGTCATGTGTTGAACGAAATATTTTGATAATAACAACTATTTTGAAAAAGAAATATTTGAAATAGAATATTTGAAAATAGAAATTTATGAAGCCGTGTATGGACGCCATTTTGACGTGAACGATATTTATATCGAATTGAAAACGATTTCGAAATGAAATGAATTGAAAACGATTTCGAAATGAATTGAATTGAAAACGATTTCGAAATGAAATGAATTGAAAACGATTTCGAAATGAATTGAATTGAAAACGATTTCGAAATGAATTGAATTGAAAACGAATTCAAAATAAATTGAAAACGATTTCGAAATGAAATGAATTGAAAACGATTTCGAAATGAATTGAATTGAAAACGATTTCGAAATGAAATGAATTGAAAACGATTTCGAAATGAATTGAATTGAAAACGAATTCAAATGGAATAGAAAGCGAATTGAAATGAATTCAAATTGAATTGAAATTCGAATTGAATAGAAATGAATTTTAAAACGAATTTATAGAGAAGAATTCAATTTTGATTTGAATTGAAATGGAAGTTGAAAATGTTTTTGAAACGAATTCAAAACTATTTATATAATTCGTTTTAAATAGAAATCGACGAAATATATATTATATATATTATATATAATATAATGGCCTGAATAGAACGCGCCGCGCCGCGGCAGTTCGCGAATTTCGACCATTTATTTCAAACGGACATTACAGGAGATCCGACCGTCGGATTCTCCTAAAACCGGAACCGTTGGGTTCGTATCGAAAAGAGCTTTCTAATTAATGTTAGAAATTTGAAATCTAACGGTTGGATTTGGAGATACGTCCAAATCAAATTCGAAAAAGGTCGTTGTAAGTGCAGTTCGATGGCCATTGTTGGAAATCGACTGTACGGGCCTTGATAAAATTATTAAAAATAGTAATAATTTGTGTAAAATCATAAGAAATGATTTGTGAAAGTTTGGGGTGAAAATCTCCATATTTGAAAAGATAAAAAAATGGATTTTTATCGAAATGAACTAGTTTTGAACTAGAATTATAATTCTATTTATTTTTAAATAAATAAATTGAATTTGAAATGGTTTTGAAAATAACCAAAATTTCCAATGATTGCATTGGAGTGGATTTGAATCGAAATTGTCTTCGGAATATTTCGATGTTGGAATTCGTGACATTACAGGTGTTGTTATGGAAATTTGAAAGATATATATTTGTATCGTTATTTCCAATACGACATTTGTTAGTCGTAGAATTCGATATTGAATATAAGCCGATATATTTTCTATTCAGAGCCTTGTATTGAATATCGAATGTGATTTGGGTTTGTCGTGAATGGTGTCTTCACTAACACTGTTCTTGAACCCAGTTGAGAAAAGATTAAATCTTTTTATTTAGATTTAATGAAGTGTACCAATTAAATGATATTTAATTGGAATTGAATTGGTATTGATTTTTGGGTTTATCGTGAACAGTGTTTTAAATAACACTTGTTCTTTAACCCGATAATTAATGGAATGTGATTTTGGGTTTATCGTGAATCGTGTTTTAAATGACACTGATTCTTTAACCCAGATAATGATTAAAACTAAGTGGAGTTTTAATGAATCTTTAATTAGATTGAAAAGATCGAGAATGGAGTATCACCAGTTTTGCTCCAGGCGATAGTTAAATCTTTAATTAGATTTGAACGTGAAATTTAGAAACTAACTGTCGGTTAGCCAAGCAGAATGGTTTTCTGGATATTGATCTGATGTTGGTTTCGGCCTTCGGGGTTAATATTTGGGGAATTATTCTCTTGATTAATTTACGGTTAGTGACTGATGAATTGGAATGAGGCGTATGTTGTGTTTGTGTAACACTTTTATAAAATATACGCGAGTTATTCGGGAAGACCGGGTTTATCCCATTCTGAATAACTGATACGACGATAAGTCGAAGATGAAGACGATGGTCGAAGACCGGAGGTCTTCACGTCGTTTGGGTGATAACTGATGATCTTGATTGGGCTGTACACCCAAGAAGATGGAAACAGTTGGTGATCGTCCAGACGTACTTGGAGATCGATGGATATGCGGGGTACTAGGTGCCTCCGGTTTCGTTCAGCCCCAGAACGGACTTGTAAATGGACTGTGTGTCTGACATTGGATTTCATTCTGTGTGACTGATATCGGTTGCATAGAGTGGTTTGCCTGTGTGGCATGCTAAGATGCAAATGATCAAGGCTTCTGTTGAAAAGCAAAGTCTTGTGGTGATGATCAAAGCACGGCCTTTGTGGCGTAGCTTTGTGTAACGTTTGATTCGCGAGTTTCACACCCGGTATGAATCAAAAACGGGAGACGGACCTCAGGGAGGGCATGCGTTTCTTTCTAGTTAGAAGTGGCGTCAGTGGTTTTACACGCCCTGACGAGTTTGACTTATGTTGTTGTTGCTGTTGCGAGGCGCCTCGGTTATATCGGTTTCGGCCGAATGCATTCTGGTCGGCTGACGGACCAGACTTACACCCCATAGGGTGGGGAGACGTATTGTTCAGGCATAATAATCCACTCCGTGTGGACCGGCCCTGACGATCCAAGGGGCAGTTGCGGCTGTTCCTGAGGGGCGGGCTAGAGCGTCTCGAATCGGTTGAGGATCTTGCCCCTAGCCTCGGTTCATAGATGGAAACCCAATTTCCAAATACGTGACATTTGCGGTTTTATTTGTAAACCTATATATGGCGACATAGTGGTATGGGGCATTCATGCCGCCTATGATTGATACTTATGATTTGAAGTTGTTTTATACTCTATGCACTTATAATAGTATCAAATGATTTGTTTTAAACGTATCAAGCATTCTTTGGCTGTTATAAGGGAAAACCCTATCCTCGACTGCGTTGCATTGTGTGATGGGACCTGGGTCTTATAACAGCTTCATTTTTCTTTATTTAGCATTGCGTTGTTTGTCTTATGCACTGGTATTCTTGGGAGGAAACCCGTTCCGTGTTATACGGCGTGGTCCCTTGTTTTACCTAGCTTTGAAAATAAAGATTTATAACTGCTTTAGTTCTCACACCAGTCACATGACTGACCTGGAGTTTATTGTTTTGACCTAAACTCTGGGTGCCCTTATTTTGACACGGGCAGCTAGTAGTTTTGGTTTTGCAGATTTATATTCACAGGATCCTGGTTTACGACTGGAACGATATCCGGGAAGCTTTGTATCCGTATATCTCATTCTAGTTGTGTATTGTATTATTTTCCGCTGCTATGTATTTAAATGTAATTTAAATCTCTGATATTTCTGTGTAATATTCTTTTATACTCTGTATATTCTTGTAATCTGATGCATTGTTGTTATATACAATGAAATGTTCTTCTATATGCGTTCTGTTGTGGTTTGTTCTCGAACTATCCGACGCTTTCCTTTACGGGGAAGTTACGGGTCTTCACAAGGAATTGGGTTCAAGCTTTCCGCTTGTGCAAGCCCCCGTCAATTCCTTTGAGTTTCGGTCTTGCGACCGTACTCCCCAGGCGGAGTGTTTCACGCGTTAGCTGGGCCCCTGATCCGCGTAGACCAAGGGCGAACACTCATCGTTTACGGCATGGACTACCAGGGTATCTAATCCTGTTCGCTCCCCCTGAAGTAAGCAAGTCATTCGTTGGGCCTTAACTTAAAAGTCTGTTCTTTTGGTATAACTGATCGGTGATTCGCGAACTTAAATTATTGGTATTCCTGCAAAATTAATCATATCAACAGAGCTTTATTGGTCATCCACACCATAATACGTAATTTAATAAACATGCAAACAAATGGATACACAGATTATTATTTTTCACTTTTTTTTATTGGAAACTATAGTCTTCTGATGCTTTGTTAATCTTGACTAGTGCTTACATGAGCATTCCTAAGTTGAAGACATATTTACATGACTTTTGAAAATGAAGAATATAACAACACGTATCACACATAACATTACTTTAGAACTATATAAACCAAAATAAGAAAGTGAAACTGTATCTACATGAGATAAATGTTACTCAAGAAAAATACGCATATGTGTATATATGAAAATACATATATACATAAGTACATACACGCTAGAAATCTATCAGCACAAAAACTGATTACACAATAAATTACACAATATGAATCCCAACTGCATGATTCCACTACAGTTTCGACCTCATATATATGTTATCACATGGATTCGCGATGACATACCAGCTATCCACCTGCATAAAATAGAAACGGTTTCAATTTTTTAAACTATTTTGACATGAAAAATCATCTTATAATTAATTTGAACTCTTTACACAAACATCACCAACATCAACTATGCGTTGTTATAGAATAACATCCACTTAGAAATTTTGTTTTGACACTTCTTAAAGACTGATTTAGTAACTGGAGTAAAGACCAAAAATTCGGTCTTTAGGCGGTCATAGTTTCTATAAACCGATTAAAGACTGAAATTCAGTCTTTAATCCGAAAATTTAAAGACTGCATTTTTCGGTCACTGATCAGTTCTTAATTAGATACCGATATATTTCGGTCTTTAATTTTCAGTCTTTAAATGAATGTTTTTTTGTAGTGTTGGTTCGTTAAAAGCAGAAATGAAAGCTTCAGGGTTTGGTCGGAAATCTTCATTACCATAATATATCTGCATTGTAGAAAAATATAATTATAAATAGTAACGTTAAACAAAAATTCTTAGCTTCAATTTTTTTTTTAACTCAAATTATATGCATCTGGTTCTGTTGGCATGCTTCACACCAACAGCCGGATGTTGAAGCTTCAATTACCTTTTAATTGCAACTTTTGTAGGCTCGATACCACAGTGATTAAGTCTTAATGTAAGTAATATAAGCAAACATGCTGAAGAAAGCTGTCCATGCATGGAAAAAATGAAAATAACTAAATGACAAGATATTATCAATATACATATGATATAAATTGAAATGATTAGTACTAACCTTGTCATCACCAAACTTGGATTGTTTATTATATGAGAAAGCGTGACTCTGTCATAATTAGTAGATTTTATGTGTGTATTTTTTCCTTCGTTATCATACTAGATTCTAAGATTTTAGCTTCTGGCATGTTTGGAATTATAGCTAGATTGTTATTACTTAATGTTGATAAAGACAAACTCGAAGTAATAATAATGAGAAATCTCAAAAGATGTTTACGTGCTAAGAACATTAAAAATATTAATATTTTTATCTAGAAAATCTCTAACTTTAACATATTATTTAATGGCTATTATAGGAGTTTTCTCAACCATTTCCATCAGTTTGGATCCTACCCCCATAATAAGTTCTCCCCACAACACTATATTAACTATTTTGGTTATGTAATTTAAATCCACATCTAAATATATACATGAAACAAATAAATTTATTTACTATATTTGCTTACAAATCATTTGCAATAGTTAAATCTCTGAAATGTTCTGGTTATTGATTTTTCTTCAAACATATTTGATTGTTGAGACGCTTTTAACAAAGCCGATCACATCTAAAGTTTATTTCTTTTAAAAAATCATACAATGATTTAAAAAATGTAATGTAAATATTTTACCTATTACTTTCTTTTCTGCAACATACTTAAGCTGGTCAATCTTTACAAAATTATAAACGATTCCATGTATACTGAAGCTCACATCATCTACTCTTTTGACAAATGAGAATTCATTTATATTCAATGCATAATCATTTTTTATGGTGCTGAATTCCTTTTTCGCAGGCCTAACACTTCTCTTGGAGATATAGTAAAAAAATTCATACTTAAATATGGGATAATATTTTTCTATAGCTTTGTTAAACATTGTAGCTTGAATTTGGATACCCAGTTAATTTAAAAAACATAAGCATAATAATAATAATAACAACAACAACAACAACTTAATGGATGTACAAATGAAGAAAATATCATTATAATATGATAACTTACATCTTCATCAGTGAGTATTATACTAAAGGCACATCTTTCTCCTTTACTATTTTTATAGAATCTCAAATTCCTTTTGTTTGTTAGCCGGATTTTGATGATCCAATTACATTGATATGGATTACATTGCTTAGTCCAGAATCTTGTCGTAATCTTTATATGAAGGCGTTAATGACCATTACCTTTATATAAGCCCATCTCAAACGATCTGTTTTTGCTTCCTTTCAGTGCCATTTTAATGCTTTAAAAGCAATTACTTAGTATTTATGTCCCATTATGTAAACAAACCATGCTTCAAACCATATATAAATATTTAAGACTATGCTTGAAGCAATTTTGAGGTGGAGGTATGTGCATATGCAGAAATATTTAGGATCAAATAGTGAGCAAATTGTAGAGTAAAATGCTACATAAACACCTACGTACAACCAATTTCCATTGCATTATATATCCGATCAATTTTGAAAATGCAATAAATTGTATGTAGAATGAAATTAGATTCATATATTAAAGTTTAAATTGAAATCCTAGAAATTAAATTGCTAATATTTTGTGTAATCTCATATCTTCCACCTTTTGGACTCTGCCCCATCAATATTTTCTACATAAAACCAATTTCCAGTCCCATCATCGTATTTTCTACATAGTATATGACCCATAATCATATGCTCTGTTCCATCATCATAGTATATGACTCATTGTCATCACAGATAGACATGGGTAACTTCTATGTTTATATTGGTGAGTATAATCTTAAAAGTGCGATCCTAAAGAATTTCTATAAATTTTTTTCGGTCGTAGCTGGATAAGGGAACTTGAATAATTTACTATAGTTTAAACAAAATACAACTAATTCTCAATTTAAACAGAATACCGATGAAAACTACTGGTGGAAAGAAATAAGATAAATCCACAAAAATTAAGCTGAATACTGATGCGAACCAAAGAAGATGAATGTGTGGTATAATATAAAGTACCTGGGTTTAAAATAGAAGCTTTTGCATAATCTGCATTATATATTCAGTCAATTTTGAAAATGCAATGAATTGTATGCATAATGAAATTAGATTCAGACATAAAAGTTAAATCGAAATCCTAGAAATTGAATTGCTAATGTTTTGTGTAATCTGATATCTTCCACCTTTTGCACTCTGGCCCATCAATATTTTTTATATAAAACCAATTCTAGTCCCATCATCGAATTTTCTTTATAGTATATGACCCATCATCTTATGCTTTGTCCCATCATCATAGTATATGACTTATTATCAACACAGATAGACATGGGTAACTTCTATGTTTACATTGGTGAGTATAACCTTAAAACTACAGTCCTAAAGAATTTATATAAATTTGTTTCGACCGTAGCTGGATGAGGGAACTTAAAATTTTTATTATAGTTTAAACAAAATACAGCTAATTCTCAGTTTAAACAGAATACTGATGCAAACTATTGTTGCAAACCAAACCAGATAAATCCACAAAAACAAAGCTGAATACTGATGCAAATCAAACAGGTAAATGCGTGGTATAATATAAAGTACTTGGCTTTAAAATAGAAGCTTTTCTATAATTTTCATTATATATCCAGTCGTTTTTGAAAATGTAATAAATTGTGTATAGAATGAAATTAGATTTGGACATAAAAGTTTAAATCAAATCCTAAAATTGAATTGCTAATGTTTTGTGTAATCTAATATCATCCACCTTTTGTACTCTTGCCCATCAATATTTTCTACATAAAACCAATTTCCAGTCCTATCATCGTATTTACTGCATAGTATATGACACATCATCATATGCTATGCCCCATCATCATAGTATATGACCCATTGTTATCGCATATAGACATGGGTAACTTCTATGTTTATATTGGTGAGTATAATCTTAAAAGTACGGTCCTAAAGAATTTCTATAAAAAAATCGACCATAGATGGATGAGGGAACATGAATAATTTACCATAGTTTAAACAAAATACAACTAATTCTCAATTTAAACAAAACACCGATGCAAACTACAGTTGCATACCAAACCAGATAAATCCACAAAAATCAAAGCAAACTGCAGAACACCGAAGCCGCTGATGTTCAAAGACGATTTGGGGCCAGAAGTGGCGATCGAGTGGCAGGGCTTCGGGCATGGAAGTCGAGCAAGGTGAGAGACTTTGAATGGCATAATCTGATGATGGTTCGGTTGTCGGAATAGCGGTGAGACGATGGAGGAAGATAGCGAATGTGGGTTTCAATTTGATCAAGAAGGGAGGTTACGGGAAGAAGGAAAAAAATTAGTTGTATACTTTACTGAATGTAATAATACTCATCAGTCGTTAGTTTCTACTATATGTAATTAGTTTTAATGATTATAAATTTAGAGTTAGTTAATTTTAATTAAAATATAATAACCATAAACCCTATTACCCATTATTTCCTGGAATGTAACCTATTAATCACCTAATTTATTAGTGGTTAAGGAAGTATTCATTATTTTTGTTAAATTAAAGTAGACCCTAAACTGTTATGGTAAGTGATTAAATTTAGAACTTAATTGTTACGGTATATAGAAACTAGACAGAATGAAACAGTAGGGGACAAATTTTGAATTTCTGAAACATTAATACAATGTAATAGGTTAGTGGAAACCATCATTAAGAAGTTAGTATTTAACATTGTTGGTTTATGCTTACAAAATCTAATAACCGGAATTAATTAGGGTTGGACCCATTTTAATTTTTCCAAGCGGAAGTGATAGTCAAACTCAAAAGTCCACAGACTTCGTCGGCCCTGTTAGTGGCTAAAATAAGTTAATCAAAGTAATTAGGGTATTTAGTTTTAATTTAGGAAATTAGTAAGTGATTAGTATATATACAAATCGGGGTAAGTGAAACAAACGGGATGAAGATAAAAGGGGATCAGACATTTGATTTACAGAAAATTCGGCCGTATGTTTTATAATGTGTAACTAGATTAGAATTAATTAATTTAAACTTAGAGTTAGTTAATTTATAGTTAATTAATAATTAAAGTTTATTAATAATTAGAGTTAATTAATTTATAATTAGAGTTAATTAAATTATAAATTAAATCATTAATAACTTGTTCATATGATATCAGAGTTCGACGAATTTGGTGTCGATGGAACCGTTTTGAGGAGCCGATCATTTTGGAATTGACCTGGACTGGATTGGAAACAACAGCATTTTTAAGCAAAATTAAACGACCGTTTAATTTTATTGAAACCGTACCGTTCAACGAAACAAATCAAAGTGAGTTTACTCACTCAGTTATTCCCACTTATATTTTATATAAGTTGGGTTTTTATCTTGTGTGCTATAATTGCTGATTGTTTGTTGTATGTTGACTGTTCACATATATGTTGACTGAATTGATTGAATTGCATGTTAGTTAATTTAAATAAAAACCAATCTTTATTTTTAACAATTATTTCTCCAAACGAGGTAACTTACCTTGTTGGTCACGATTATAAAATAATTGTGTTTAATTTAATGAATTATTTGAATTGTCTGAATTGTTTGTTAGTGTTAAATAAATTAGTAGATATTAAATTGTTGTCATACTATTGTTATAGAAATAATCAGTAAAATTGAACTGAATGATGTTTTATGAAGTAACCCATTTGGATACAGAGAAGAACAAGTTGGAGGAATCCAACCAAATTCCTCAAATATATTAGATGTTATTTAGTTTCATATTATCATTATATGAATTGTTTAAACCCATCTATTTGGATGATTGATTTGATTGATGATTATTGATCTGAAATTCAACAAATGGTTTTGTTTTAACCAATGGGCAGTATTGGTTAATTAATTGGCAGCAGTTGACCGATAAATCATTCGTTTGAAATATTAATTTACCGCCAGGTAAACCGATATAAAAAAATGAAGTTATGAAATTTATTTTATAACTGAATATAGATTTTTAAATATATTATTTAAAAATGAAGTTTATAAAAAAGGAAATCAGCCGTGTGCAGAGCACGTGCCTCATCTTAATTAATGTAACGATTTAAAACTGAGATTAATTGTTTTGACAAACAACTAAAATGGAATTATATTATTATTTATTTAATATTAATTAAATTAAATGATGTTTATTTAAATTTTATTTGTTAATTTAAACGAGGTTATTTAAATTAATTTATTAATTAATTTAAATGAAGAGACGAGTCAAAGTTGATCAACGAGTTAATCATGTTTTAGAGTTGACCAAGTCAATTGTTTTAATTGAAACTGGTTATTTAATTAAATTAGTTTGTGCCAATTAGAAATGAAATAATTTAGAATATAGTAGCTTAACTTGAATAAGAATTTAAATACATTTAAAATATTATTTTAATCATTTAAGTAATTACTTCTTAAATGAAATACATTTAAGTTGGTAACCGATTTTTGAAATGGAATACGGATGAGTTTTGAAAAGTGGTTATAAAGAAGTTCTATATTGAACTCGAGTTTTATAATAAAGTTATAAAGGAAATTTTTAAGCAAAACGATGGCTTAAAATAAATGTTTACTTAATATTTGAATTAAGTAAAAGAAAACGAGATAAAAACGAGTTTAACCTGAGATTTTATAACAAAGTTTATGAAAGGAAATGGGAAGTCAAAGCGTGATTGAATTGGCGATATTTAATAATGGAATTACGTAAAAGGGTTAGAATCGAAATGAGATTTCCAAAAAGGAATGATAATGGTAAAGATTTGTAAGTGAATTTTGTAAAGGATTTAAATTTGGGATTTAGTAATAATAAATTCTTGTTATGGAATGAATGATTTGAAAGAAGTTAAGGTTAAGAAGTGATTTAATCAATATATTACGTAATAATAAGTTATATTTCAAAAGAGGTAAGAAGGTTTTATAAATCATATTTTAAATAAAGTAGTTTAAAGAGATTTGTTGACATTTGAATAAATATCAATTTTTGAATTATAACTTGTATCTATCTTAAGATAAGAACGCTGTTGATCAAGGTCTAAGAGGTGAATAAATACCCCTACTTAAATGACTTCAGGATTATCTGAGAACAATATTACTTTGTAATGGAAAAGAGGTTAAGAACATTTCGAGATGAGAAATAATAACGCAACGTAAATCGCAAGATTTGAGATTATAATGAGATTTCCAAACTAAGGGAAATAAACAGAATTTGAGAATATAATGAGATTTCCAAAGTAATGGAAATAAACAAAATTTGAGAATATATAATGTGATTTCCAAAGCAACGAAAATGACAGGATTTGATAATATAAAATGAAATTTCCAAAATAACGGAAATGGAAAGATTTGAGGATATATGTATATAATGATATTCCCGAAGTAAAAGAAATAAAAGGAGATTGAAAAATTATATGGTATTTTCAAGTAAAAAGGAAATGAAAAGTGAAGTGTCGAAATAAGTTTATTCTAAAAGAATAAGGATGGGTTGTTGGTTCCAAATAATGAAACAAAAGAGATTCGTAACATTATTTTACTAAGGGTAAGATCAATTGATTTTCTCAATTTTAGCTAATAAGTAATGATAAACGGAATGTTTTGAAATTAATAGTAGAATAGAAAATTGGGTATGGTTATAGAATTTTTCCTAAGTATTAAACTAAAATAGTTTCGAAATTTATTTAAGAATAAGAAATGAAAAGCGATATTTGTAATATTGAAATACATTTAAAGAGTTTAAATTAACATTCGTTAATTGTTTTCAATTAAAGAGGCCAAGTGAAGCCAAGTACTGAATCTGTGAATTCATTTTATTTTATATTGTTATTTGATAGTTAAATCACCGACTTTCAAATCTGGCCTATACGATTATTGGTACGAAAAGACCGGGATCGAATTTTATATTCGAAAACCATTCTAACCAACAATTACATAGCATTGAAGATTGAAGATGGAGCAATTGAAGACCATGGATCTTCATAAGCGGAAGGATTACTTGTCGAATATTATGTTGGATAACAACCAAAGGTATTCTGACGTGATTCGGTTGTGGTTGAGAATTTACGGATTGCAAGGACTACTCGCTACTGATTCGTAAGGATGTAGTAGGAGGGTGCCTTCGGTTTTTCCAATTCCATGACAACTTGTATGGATGAGTGTCTGACAGAGTATTTCCTAAAATCCACATACGTTGATTTTTACAAATATACCGAGTTGGTGGCGAAGAGGGGCACTTCTTTGATACCCAGAGTATATTTGTGGACGTCAATTAGTGATTTAACGGATCTGACGATGTGACATTCAAAGTAAATGGTGGCCATATGTTCTAAATGAATAAGAATAAATAACTAAATTAATTAATTAATTAATTATGACCTCAAGCCTCATCAACCGGGAAATGGCTTAAAATGGGGTAGGTCGCATGGCTATGTGGGTCGCACCCATCAAAAGGGTATATTCATTTCCTGATCTAGTGAAATTAAATGCCTTCGGTTGTCTCTTTATTTTATTTGTATGCTATCGGTTCATTTGGATGACCCCCAATCGTGGTAATGATATACTCGGTACTCTCAAGCGAAGTGAGGGGACGGTCATGTTTAGCTGGGGTTGCAAGATGTTCTTGTTGAATACCCAATGTATTCATCTCCAGAGGTACATTGTCGGAAGGTGGTCCCATACCTTGCCATAGCCGGAAATCCATTCTCCAATAAGCGCCCACGGTTTTGATTGTATGCTATGTATGTAGAGCGTGAGGTGCAAGTGTTCGGTTAGATTCTATTTACATGATTTAGACATTATTATAATATCAGAAGAATATATGATTTTAAAGATATTTTGGGTTATAGTAAGATAAAAACCGTCCGTATCTATGTGTGGATTTGGTCTTACTATTATCCTTTTTTTTCAAAAAGATTTTAACTTTAAAATCAAGTTGGATTTCACGTGTAAACTTAGTGTATTTTCTCATTCTGGTTCACCAGACTGACCTGGCGTTTGTAATGCTCGGGCTAGATCGGGATGTACATGTTCAGGTTATCGGATGCAGTGAAAAAACGAGCTGGAGAAGCCCAGACGTATAATATATATTTATTCCGTTGTGTGTTGTATATGAGGACATGTCATTATAACTGTCCAGATATGTGATGTATTCTGACGATTGTAAGTTTTATTTTAAAGCTCTAAGTAAAGATTTAATTCTACATTATATTTTTTGTTCGGTTGTGATGTGAGACTCTGATTCTATGTTTGTGTTTCTTCTTCTTCTATTCTAATATTTCTTTCTTATCTCGCCCTCTATACTCTTTCTATTGGCATCTGTGTTTCTAATGCATTTTGGGTTAGACTTGTGTCGTTTTGGTCAGCTCAAAAGGTACCGGAAGTTCGGGTCGTCACAGATAGTTCATAGCAAAAGCATGGTGAATCCCATAGACTACGTTCCTTGCATTGAACACTTTCTTTAAAAGGTAAAAACTGTGAGCATACATATATGCAAGTAGCAAGCATATAAATTCAAGATTTCATGATGTTAGTGCTATTTAGTATATCAATACTAATGAATAGGTGAGACTTGTAAGAAGGTGTCATCACAAAGTGAATGTTGGAAATTATCCTTTGTGATTTGTTCTATTTTCCTTTTACAGCTGAAAGTAGATCCTCATATATTATTATAATTTTTAGGAAAAATAGCACATGCAATGGGATACTAATACTCAGATGCTCAAAATAATAGGGGATAAGATTTCAGTGCTCTAATATATCAAAAAAATAGTACTATTAGCAAATAATTTGTTATAATAAATGAAATTACTAAAGTGCCCTAAAATAAATACTTAAGTTACCGAAGTACATATTCTTGAATACACGAAAAAATTACTAAAAAAATATTTTTGTAATCTAGGTCGTTGCAATTTCTCTTATAGACAGCCGTTTCCTTGTCCAACTTCTCTTCTTCCAGCATTCTTTTTGATTTGCTTGGTTCATATATAACCTCCTGAAATGTGTAGAAATGTATTAATTTATCATCAAGGATTTACAACAGTACTTAATTTCTAGTGCAGTTTTACCTTTTTCTTTTCTTCTGTGGTGCTCAAATTTTTGGATCTATGGAGACTTTTTGAATTTTATTTGCAGTAAATTTCCTCTTTTCCGAGTTATTTATGTAGTAGTCTGTCTTTTTTATTTGGAAGACTATTTTTGTCCCAACCAACTCATTGAATATAGAAGCAATCCTTTCCTTTCCATTTTCCTATTTTTTTACAGTTGCAAGTCAATTTAAAAGAAATCTAAAAAAATAATTTTATACGAGAGTTGTGATATATAGAAAATAACCTATGCTTCGAGTTTCATTAATTCTTTTACTGTATATTTTAATAATTGTTCAGCCTCTTCGTCATAAGCAACCAAATCCACAAATTCTGAATAATCCTAAATTAGCATACTAAGTTTGTATCTAAAAAGCAATATCATAGATTAGTCATGTATCACATTTGTAAATAATGGCCAACTTTAATATTATTTTTACCACAGAATTGGGTATGTAGTTTCGGTATCACACTTGCTGCAGTAGAATACTTCATCTGTCTTTGCCACACTCCTTTTGCATTTTGGGAATCATAAATTTGCGATATGATGGCATGAAAATTGAACTTAATTCCCTATATAATGAAAACAATTCATTATATGTGAATATGGTACGTTAAACTAAAATGGAATGACTGATAAAAGGCAGCCATTATATTTTAATACATGAATGAAGTACTGCTTATGTCATATGATCTTATTATGAATATAAATTTATATATGAAGGTGGACGAAAGAGCAGTTTTGAAGCATTCTGATTGGCCTGAACGCAAGACAGATACTATGAAAGGAGCAACATTTGATCATTTTGATTTAAAAATGCTTGAAAATGAAGCATTAAAATTTCATACTGACGGGAAGAATATGCAAGCCAAGTTGACACAATTATTTTAGTTGCAGCCATAATGACAGGAAGAAGAAGCCTGAAAATGAAGTTGTTCCCAAGGTATGACTAAATTACAGTTTTATTAAAAATTAAATTTATTCATTGGCTTGCTTAATCTTGAAAAAATAATATGAAAAATTAGTTAATAGATAAAAATAGGCTATTACTTTGTTGTCTGGATTTTTTATTTTGAGGCATAGTTCCTCCATTGTCTTTTCTTCCAAAATAGCCTCCACAGTACTATCCTTTTTGTTCATGATTTGTACTGTAGAGTCTTTTAGAGTTGTCTCTTCGCTAAGATATCAAAGAATTGTAAACTAAAATATGTACGTAGGATAAGGATTATGAAGCTATATATTTTATTGATAAAACATACCTTCTTAACTTGATTGAAACTTCCAGTACTTTCAAATTGATATACACTTTCAAATTGATATACACATTTGTAGCATTCATTGATTGCAAGAAATATACACTTGTTTATAGAAAATAGTCTACTAAATAATGCATCAAATATTATATGATGAAATAATTTCTCTTTTACCTCCATAATTTCTTACCGTAGTAGAAGTAACTATTATGACGATGGTTCCTTTAACTTTTGATATAGTTTCTTCATTGCACTGTTTAGTTAAATCAGCCCATAAGGTAATACAGACTTTGTTAACACTGTAGAGCAAAAAAATTATAGCAACATTTCTGTATAATCTTATTAATGATAATGAAAATAAAAATCAACACTTGGCATTTGCGATAATAATATCTCTCTTCCAAATTTTGCTTTTTGGTTCATCAAACTTGGTTTTTTCTTCAATATTCGACATTGAACGTAGTTTGCCAATCACATCTACAAAGATATTAATACATTGCTAACTAAATACGACTTTATAAATTCGTTATATTTATATTTGTATAATAATCACAACTGCAAAGATATTCATTAAAAAAATATAAATTTACCTAATAAGCATGTATCATTTCTATATCGAGATTCTATTTCATTCAATTGAAAAAAAAAATTCAAATTTGGAATTTGTATTTCATCCTTCATCGGTTTTATTATACATGTGTTAGGACAAAATTCAATGTTGTATGGCTTTTCCACAACCTGATAAGTTTTCTTTTGGTTCTTGATGCTGAACTTGCTTATATAAAATATCGATCCCTCCATAATTTTAGACTGAAACTTGCCGATTATAAATTTTGGAATAACTGCCACCAATTGGTCTCCCTAATAAACAAAAATCGATGAACTTTAACATGTTTATAATACAGAATAGATAGTTGTAACATTTTAACGCTTACCTTTTCATCCATAAGCAACATGTTGATTGTGAAAATTTCGTTGTTATTCAAATTAATGGACTTTCATATTCTAGAAACCCTAACTTTTATTTTGCAGCCTTTTGTATGTAGGTCCAGCGATTGTATACTACAATAGTTGGATTTCATCATTTTCACTACCTCTAAGCAAAACTACTAGTATTTTTTCAAATAACAAAAATAGTAAATAAAAAGTTACTGCAAATCTATTAAAAATAAGGAATTTATTTCAATAAGAAATTGAGATAATAGTGAATATCTAGGTTGGGCAATAGAAGAAATAACTAAAATGTTTAAAGTTATCATTACTTACAATGTTTTGTATACATCAACGTTTAGATTAAGAAACTGATACACGATTACGTATAAACTGTACATGAAATGGTTTGAATTTTTTTTATGCATAAAATTATGTAAATGACATATTAGATTAAGAAACAAAGATATAGAAAAATACCTAAATTTAGCAATATTAGTAAAATGTGAGTCTGATCGTTATGCAATTGACATTTTGTATACAACCATGTTCAGATTAAGAAACTAATACACAATTTGTGTACTATACATAAAAGGTTTTGATTTTTTCATGCATAATTTTTTTTAAAATGAAATATTAGATTAAGAAACAGAGATAAAGAAAAATACCTGAATTGAGCAATAGTAATAAAATGTGATCTGAACTTTATGCAATTGATAATTTCTTACGGTGCTCTATTTATTTAGGAAAGATGATTAGGCTATGATATATTTAAATCCAGATATTTGCATTAACTGAGGATATTGTGGAAGACTCTATCATAAATATTTTAAGATTTCTTTTGAATTCAAATGAAATTGACCAAGTTGAAATATTTTGTATTCCTTTTATTATTGCATATAATTCATATTTATACATAGGTACGTATACAGTACATTTTTCTTTATAGAAGACTGCCTTCTAGCAAAATTAGGTAAGTCAAGGTATCTTCAAAGCCTGTCATGTATGTTTTGTGAGAGTTCATGCCATTAGCGCTTATCAAATGTACATGAAGTACCAACCATATTGATATATTTTTACTAATATCCTACAAATTTTTACTCAGGGTCATGTTGACAGTAGGCATTTAACATATCGAAATGACTGGTGAAGAGTAACCCCCATTCCAAAGAAATACAATATGTATATTACATAATTAATTAGCCTAGCATCACTCAGCATAGAAAATGTAACAGAATTCATAATGGATCTAGATAGTTGATATTCCCAATAAAATGGTTTGGGGTTAGTAAAATATATCATTGTTTTTGCAGGTTACGGGTTACTAAAATATGTTATAGTGCTGAAGCTTTTAAATGCCAATGATGATGAATACAACAACAAAGAAGCTAAAGAAGAAACTATTCAATAAGATGAAAAGATAGAACTAGAGATAGTAGAAGACACTCAAGATGCAGTAGATGCAGCTGAAAAGGGTATAGAAGTTGCAAAAGTTATCAATGTTGATTAGAGTAGACAGGAAGGAGCAGGCGAGTAGAAATTTATGCTCATTTGTCATGTGTAATTGCATATGTTTGTTTTATTTTGTGTATATTAGATAGAGTAGGATTTGAAACTAGAAGTGCTATGTAATTTAACTTTTTCAGACTAGGAGACTTGGTCCAACATTTATCATGTGTTATGTTGTTATGGAATTTAATTTTTTTCAGGTTGAAAGATTTAGTCCTGCAATTGTTTACGTTTTATGCTGTTATTATGCAAAAAGCCAGAGTAAATAACTAGGGACTTTTATAGAGAGAAGGGGAAATTCATAGAATTAAGGAGAGAGCTTTAAAAGCTTCTACTTTACTAATATTTAATAGATAGATCTGTGTGGGTCATATTCAAGACCTTCTTTATCTGATGCTAAGTAATTTTTGACAATTTTAGATGATCATACTAGAACTACTTGGGCTCATTTGATTTGTTCAAAAACTCAAGTATATACTGTGTGTAACACCCCTAAGTCCCACATCGTGGAAGCCTGTGTGAAGTGGATACTTACAGTATAGCTCATCTCTTACTAACGCCGAGGCCATTTGAGGAACAAAACCCCACACCTATACGATGGCTAAGTTGGGGACAATATCTTGCGTGAACGGAGGTGCGGGTTGTTACAGTTGTATCAGATCCAATACCCAGCCGGAATTGTGGCTCCTGTGTGGACCACAGCGCCTGGGTGAGGTGTTTGTGAGCCAGCGGAGACGTTGGGCTCAGTAGGAGGGTAGAATGTAACACCCATAAGTCCCACATCGTGGAAGCCTGTGTGAAAAGGATACTTACAGTATAGCTCATCTCTTACTAACGCTGATTCCATTTGAGGAACAAAACCCCACACCTATATGGTGGCTAAGTTGGGGACAATATCCTGCTTGAACGGATGTGCGGGTTGTTACACTGTGATTGTGATTTTCATGAATATGTTCAAACTCGGTTGGATAAGAAAGTAAAGGCGATTAGAAGTGATAATGGCACTGAGATCATTCAAAAATCATGTAGAGTTCTAATTGCAAATAAAGAGATAGTTCATCAAAGAAGCATTCCAAGTAATCCTCAACAAAATGTTAGAGTGGAGAGGAAACATAAGTGTTTACTTGAAACTGCTAGAACTATTAGGTTTTGTTGACACGCTTTTTAGTCAAAGCTATCACATGTCAAGTATTTGGTTAGCAACGCGCTCAAGCATGAAGAATGTCATCGAGAAACATAAAGCGATTTGGTAAAAGTTGCGTCCCAAACATAAGAAGACTCGAAGCTCCTATTAGATGACCTCTTTTAGGCCCCGAGAACGTGTACCATAAGGCTTTGCACTATGACTCTCAGGCGAACCGTTAGCCGAGTCGATGGGGAGTCGTCAGCGGGTACGGGGCCCCACAGTCCCAGCGGCAATCGACCTAACCGGTTATGTCGAACAAGTGGGCACCGACCAATTCATTCAATTTCCGTAAACAGGAGCAGATATTTTCATACCCTTCCAGCGTCTCGGATTCCTCCAGAGCCTCTCCTCCAAGCATTTTCGGATCCCGATCTTTCTTCCTTTTTCGTATCCCTTAGAGGGATACGAAATTACGTATCCCGATACGGAGTTCATATCCCTTGGGGTGATACAAAATTTGTATCCCTTAGGGGATACGAACTTCGTATCCTCTGAGGAGTATGAATTTTGTACCCCTCACCGAGGGGTACTGTAACACCCCGTATTTCTGTTGACACTAAAGTTGCTAATACAAAAAAATAAATGTGTAAAGGGGAGATGTATCTAATGTGCATACAAGAATAATAATAAATGTGTAAAGGGGAGATGTATCTAATGTGTACGTATTTATATGGATTGACAAATAATAGTAAATGTACATTAAAAAAGAAATGGTGAACATAATTGGCTTCTCTTTACAACCGACGGCTCTGGTTAACCCTAGCTTCATCGACGGCTCAAATTAACTTGCAACTCTATAAAAAGACCCTAGGTCTCAAACTAAAAGTTCACAAAAAAAAAGAATAAGAATTGGAGACACCATGCTGTTTGTTGAGAAATAGAGGGAGCCTCCACTTGAAAGAGACGAACAACATAGCGAATACAAACTAAAAGATTAAAAAGCAACAACAAATTAGAATCAAAGCAACGTCTTCCCAAAGGAAAGCTTTGCAAATTCAGAATTTTAGAACTTAGAAAACAAGACCGTCTACGATTGTAAGTTTAGCTACATTTTTAGAATGCGAATTAATATGAATATCATGTGTTGCGATGAAATGATAATAGTACGATACTCGTTATGTTATTAATATACGTTTGTGATTTGAATTATGTTTTATAATATTAATCTATGCCAGTGACTTGATTCTATTATCATGTTAAATTTGGGATTATTGGATTAGATTATTTGTATAAGCATGGACTTGGATTGTAACATCTTATGAGAATTGTGTAGTTTATTATGCAAGTTTATGTAGTGAAGTTATGCGACCAATTGTCAAATCTATATGTTCATGTTTATGCAAAACTTATGCCATGTTCACACTTATCATATGTTGGGATTAATTTGCAAGTATGTTTAAATCTATGTTACTAATTAACACATGTGTATGTTGATTTGCCTATGTTGCTTACTCACATATACGTATGTTGATTTGCCTATGTTGCAAATTAACATATGTATAAGGATTAGTTCATATTGCTAATTCTCATGTATGTTGTTAATATGGCCTATGTTAAAAACACATATATGTTGAGTTAGCCTATAAGTGCAAGTTCATACCTATGACATTATAATGTTTATGTTATTCTTTTTGCAAGTTTGTACCTATGACATTATAATGTTCATGTTAGTTATTTTGCAAGTTCACCCCTAAAATGTTCATGTTAGTTATTTTGCAAGTACACCCTATTATGTTCATATTGATTATGCCATCAATACCAAAGTTATACCCTTGTCATGTTTATGCTAATTTATGCCAATTTGCGTATATTAAATTAGGCTAAGTTTTTAGCCTAATACTTTACACCAAAAATCATGTGAACGTAAATTAGGCTGAGATGATTAGCCTAATATTGGACGGGGTAACGTTGGGTTAAAATGATAATTTTAGGAAAACTTGCCATAAATTGGTCATTAATCATATAAGTGATTTATGGCATAAAAAGACATTAATTACCTTAATTAATGAGATTAATTGGAAATGAATGTGACAGTAATTTGTATATTATCTAATTTACATATTGGTCATTAATCACATAAGTGATTTTTGGCATAAAAAGGCATTAATTACCTTAATTAATGAGATTGATTGGAAATGAATGTGACAGTAATTTGAATTTGAATAATTTACATAATTAAAATGTAAATTAGAAAATACGAACGCGCTTAACCCGAGGTTGGATTGAGTTGTGACGTAAACCTGCCCGGACCCGCCCGGCTGTCCTGTTGTCACAACAATAGCTATCCAATGTGAGAGGTTAAGGCATGGGGCCCAATAAAGACCCGAGGTTAAACTGAGTTGTGGCATAAGACCGGCCGGACCCAACCGGCATACAGGCAGCCACAACAATATCTGTCTAATCTGAGAGGTTGGTGCTCTAATAAGACAAGTAGAGCTGAGTTAGGACTGATAGGGTTAAGTCAATTTAATAAATACTTAACCAAATTCAACATGTTAAATAATTTGGATGGGTGGGGGTTAGGTTCATTTAGACACTTAACCACTTAACATGTTTGACTAGAAAACCTAGTAACGGGAATCCGTTTCAGCAGTAACCCAATTACGTATCATGGTACCCTGAACTAGGCAGGGTGGGGCACGATTATTGGGCTGATTGTAAGCGGTCAAAAGCGATGGCGGTTGGTGCACAGTGGGGGTTCTAATAGAGTGCGGGCGTGCACACACTCTGGAGTAGACAAGTCAGGGCACTGGAGCATCAGTAGTATACCCTATGCATGCTAGAATTGTGTCGGGGCCGCCACCATGGGACTTGATACACCCCATGGTGGGACCAGCATAGGTATCTACCATATAGGGCCGTAGGACACATGTGAATATACGAGTAGGAGCCGATCTTTTAAAGAAAGAGAAAGGGATCACTTCACCCCAATCACGGGGTGCCTGTTGGTATAATAATTAGTAGGAGCAGAGATAAATATTTAAAATAGGGTGCGAAGGGATGTTCGTTTTAGGACACCTTATCTAGTTCTAGGATAGTCTATTATCCTGATATCGTCCTGTTCTCACTTTATGCAAGTCATGATCTTTTTATTATTAACATTCTAGGAATATAGCTAGACTTACCAGACTTATGTCTGACCCGTTTTCCTTTTGTCTTCTTTTCTTCCTCCCCCCCCCCCTCCAGGTCCACAAGGAGGAAACACCGCAACTTAGTCAGTTTTTCATCCAGCTTGAAGAGAGAGAATGTATTGCTTGGATTTCTTTCATTTGGACCATGGCTTTGGATATCATTTATGGGGATTATGCAGCTTTATTTATGTTTCATGCTTCTTTAACTTTCAAAATCAAGACAGTATTATGGTTGTAATAATTGGAAGTTTGTTTTGAGACAATGTTGGAAATGTTTTGTATGAACACGTATTTATGATAATAAAAGTTTGTTGGTTTTTCCGCTGCTTATTTATATGTGTTTATATCTGTCTTGTGTTTTATCTGTATCTTTTACTTATAAACCTCCACCAAAATTAAGGCATTCCCTTTGTGAGTGACCTTAACGGAGGTGGGGTGTTTCACTTGGTATCAGAGCATAGGTTTACCAGACCAGATAAAAAGTTTTTGAAACTATATTCAAATTAAAATTTAAAGAAGCATTTTTCAAGAAAAAGAATTGTTTTATAGTTTTAGAAAGGCAGAATCCCCCAAAGCCATGTGAATTATCTATCCTTCGTTTTGAATCTTTCCTTTTTTGTTTCAGCATGTCGGGAGAATTTAACCTTCCAGAAGGTGTGACTGTACCTGGTTGGTTTAGAAGGTACTTGGAAGCTAGGGCCAATAAGGCGGGCCCAGCGAATCTTCCTCCCCCAGCTGCAGCAATTCCTACTCCTCCTCCTCCCCCAGTTGCCGAAGTTCTCCCTCCTCCTCCTCCTCCTCCGAGAGGAAATGCTTTTGCCAAGACTTGTAGAGATTTTAAAGCTATGGGTGGGAAAGACTTTCATGGAACCGAGTCCTTCGTAGCAGCAAGGAACTAGCTGAAAGAGACCGAAGATCTTTTCGTTATCTTCGAGGTAGAAGACAGGAAGAAGGTAAGACTGGCAGTGTGGTTGCTCAAAGGAGAGGCTTCCTACTGGTGGGAAGTCACCAATGTAGAAAGACCAGTAGAAACGTGGGAAGATTTCAGATTTAGATTTGAGCTGAAGTTCCTTTCAGAAGCTGAGAGAAGTCTTCAAATGGAGAGGTTCCTATCACTTAAGCAAGGGAGTATGATCATCAAAGAGTACGTCAACCAGTTTGATCAGCTGGCTAGGTTCGGTCTGGACCTAGTCAACACCCAACACAAGAAGGTTCTCCGCTTTGTCAAGGGACTGAATGAGCCGGTTCATAGCCTGGCCATGACCCATATACCTATGGGAGCTACATATGAAAGGCTGGTACAGATGGCGTTACTACATGAGGAGGATAAAGGCAAGAAGGAGACAAAGGCGGAAGGGTCTCAGGGAAAGAAAGAAGCTTTACAGCCTAAGAAAACAGACTTTAAGAAGGGCGGGAAAAACAACAAAGCTCGCGAAACAAGAAAGTGTAATTTCTGTGGTGTGGTTGGACATGTGGTGAAAGACTGCAGGAAGAAGAAGGCAAAATGAATGGTGGTTGCTTTCATTGTGGAGAAACAGGACACATAGCTAAGGACTGCCCTAAGAGGCGAGGGCAGGCGAAGAAAGCTGCATCCACTTCGGGTGGACAAGTTCATGCACTGGAGGCACCTCCTCTGCAATAACGAGGTAGAAATACTTCTATAGAAAGTGTAGTTTATCTTTATGATCACCCAGTTCGCACTTTATTTGATTCTGGTGCATCACACTCCTTTATTTCATCTGCTTTAGTAGAATCTCTGCACCTAGAAACTAGTATGGTAGAGGATCCCTTGGTTGTCTCCAATCCAATTGGAGGCCCAGCTTATTTGTCAATGATCTGTATGAATTTGAAAATCTCTATTCTAAGTGTAGAATTTAGATGTAGTACCTTTGTTTTGGGCTTCTCGGGGTATGGATTGATTTTGGACATGGACTGGCTATCCAGTAATGGTGCCATCCTTGATTGTGAGAAAAGAGTGGTTAGGCTCTTAACCCAACTCGGTAACACTCTGGAAATTACTTGTAATCCCTTGAATGTGGTTATGCTTAGTTATCTTGAATCGCTTGACGCTTCTGTTGAGAATTTGCAGTCAGTTAAGGTGGTCCGAGAATATTCGTATGTCTTTGATGAGGCGAAGGGCTTACCTCCGAAACGGGAAATAGACTTCCGCATCTATCTTGTTGACAATGCGAAGCCCGTTGCTTTGTCGGTTAGGCACATGGCTCCTAGGGAAAGGAAAGATCTCAGTAAGCAGATTAAAGAGATTTTAGAAAAGGGGTTCATTAGGCAGAGCATTTCAGAATGGGGTGCTCCAATGGTGTTCGCTACAAAGGCAGATAGTTCACTTCGTCTATGTGTTGACTATAGGGAGCTAAACAAGCTAACTAAAAAGAATAGGCACCCTCTCCCAAGAATTGACGATTTGTTTGACCGGCTTGTAGGAGCGTCGGTTTTCTCCCAACTTGATTTGGCGACCGGATTTCATCAGCTAAGGGTAGCTGATGATAGCATCGATAAGACAGCTTTCAGAACCCCAGACGGATTCTTTGAGTGGCTTGTCATGCCTTTTGGCTTGACAAACGCACCCGCTTACTTCGTGGACCTAATGAGTAGGGTGTTCAGAGATTTCCTCAATAAATTCGTGGTGGTCTTCGTAGACGATATTTTGATCTTCTCAAAAAATGAGGAAGAGCATGCTCAGCACCTAAAGGCAATCATGGAGACTCTTAGAACACATCAGTTAAAAGCTAAATTCTCCAAGTGCCACTTTTGGAGAGAAGAAGTGAGATTTCTTGGGCATATAGTGTCCAAAGAGGGGTTAGCTGTAGACCCCGCAAAAGTAGTAGCGGTGCAAGATTGGAAGGCACCAAGGAATGCAACCGAGGTCTGAAGATTCCTCGGGCTTGCAGGCTTTTATCGGAAGTTCATCAGAGATTTTGCAAAAATCTCAGCTCCTCTTACAAGGGTAACAAATAAGAATCTAGTTTTCTCTTGGGATTTGGATTGTGAGTTTGCTTTCCAACGCTTAAAAAGGGCTCTTACAACAGCCCCAGTTCTGACCTTGCCGGATGGAAGCAAAATGTTTACAGTATACACGGATGCATGCGGGACAGGACTAGGCGCTGTCCTAATGCAAGAAGGAAGGGTAGTAGCTTATGGCGGAAGACAGTTGAAAGTTCATGAAAGGAACTACCCAACCCACGACCTTGAGTTGGTCGCCATCGTCTTTGCGCTTAAGTCTTGGCGCTACTATCTCCTAGGTGAGAAATTTGAACTGTATACTGACCATAAATCTTTGAAGTATCTCTTCTCGCAGAAGGACCTTAACTTAAGGTAACAAAGGTGGATGGAGTTTCTTGCCTCGTATGATTTCGAGATTTCCTACACTCCTGGCAAGGGCAACGTAGTCGCAAATGCCTTGAGTAGAAAGAAGCTAACGTTGAGCCCGCTATTTGTTGAAAGGCAAAGCCTAGAATTTATAGCCAGTTTTGACTTTAGGCCCTCCTCTGATTTTGTACCTGGTCTGTTAGCATCGCTAGAAGTGCGGCCCACTCTCTTAGACTCAATAGGGACCGCACAACGAGAAGACCCTCAACTTGTAGAAGTAGTTGATAAGCTCGTTAGGGTGAGACTTCTAGTCACCTCGATAGATACACCATCGACGACAAAGGGTGGTTAAGACGGGATGGAAGACTATGCGTCCCAAAGGCAAAGGAGTTGGTGAAGAAAGTTCTTGAGGAGGCACATCATTCCAAGATGGCAATACATCTAGGTAGGGACAAAATGTACAAAGACTTAAAGAGAGTTTTCTTTTGGAGTGGCATGAAGAAGGACGTGGCAGATTTTGTTTCTAAGCGCATGATTTGCCAACAAGTCAAGGAGGAGCAGAAGAAGCCTGGCGATCTGCTCCATCATCTAGAGGTCCCACAGTGGAAGTGGGATAGCATTTCAATGGACTTCATTGATGGGCTGCCTAGGTCTAGAAGAGGCAACACTAGCATTTGGGTAATAGTGGATAGGCTTACTAAAAGCGCCCACTTTTTACCTGTCAAGAGTAGAAGGACTGCCTCGTCTCTAGCATCTCTTTATCTTAAGGAGATAGTTCGACTCCATGGAATACCTTCCAGCATTATTAGCGACAGAGATCCTATCTTCACAAGCGAGTTTTGGCAGAGTCTGCAAGAAGCTATAGGCACACAGTTATGTTTGAGCACGGCCTATCACCCCCAAACCGATGGTCAGACGGAAAGGGTGAACAGGATTTTTGAAGACCTTTTGAGACTTTGCGTCCTTGACTTTGGAGGGACTTGGGAGGACCAACTTCCTTTGGTGGAATTTGCTTACAACAACAGCTACCAAGCCACCATCGGGATGGCGCCCTTCGAAGCTTTATATGGAAGACCGTGCCGATCGCCCACTTGTTGGTGGGAGTCTACTGACAAGCTCATACTTGGACCAGATATGATCCGAGAGACTTCTGAGAAAGTAGACTTATTACGGAGAAGAATGAAGACAGCCCAAGACAGACAAAAATCCTACGCAGACAAGAGAAGGACCGACCTTGAATTTGAGGTTGGGGACAGGGTTTTCCTTAAGGTATCTCCTTTAAGGAACGTCGTTCGCTTTGGATCCACAGGGAAGCTAGCACCAAGATTTGTAGAGCCGTTTCCTATCATCGAGAAGATTGGGAAGATGGCCTACAGGTTAGAGTTCCCCGAGAGACTGGCCGGAGTTCACAACATCTTTCATGTTTCTCACCTCCGGAAGTATCTACATGAGTCAGCAGAAGTGGTAGAGCCAAACATTCTAGAAGAAGCTGAAGTAGAACGCGAAGCAACTGTGAGAAAAGTTCCAACTCGCATCTTAGGAACTGAAGTGAAAAAGCTACGCAACCGCGAAGTCAAACTCGTCAAAGTTCAGTGGAGCGACGCAGAGGAAGACGCGACTTAGGAAACTGAGGATAGAATACGCGCAGCCTACCCTTTTCTTTTTGAGGGTACATTTTTGATCTCTTTTTTTCCTTAAAGTCATGTTAGTATCTATCTTTTTAGGTATATCTCCCCGACCTTATCCTTTTATCCTTAGGTGGAAACCCCTTTGGATGTAAACATGTAATTGAAACATGTTATGGATGATGGTTGCAAGTGGTTACAAATGTTTGCTAGTGGTTGCTCGTGGATGCATATACACACACAATCTAGGGTTTTAGATCGGCTCAAACACTTCATATTGCATATGCATATATGTGTTTATGTTTATATATGGTTGAAGCTTAATATGTTGTCATATGGATGTCGCATTTGTTTGAATGATTGCGCACTCATGTAGAATTATGAATAGGAAAAAGTTTGCATACATAATGGATTCATGACACTTAGATAATTTGCATTAAAGAGGTCAACTGAATCAGTAGACCGCCTGATTTTTGCATTAGATAAGGACATGTACACACACGATGCATATGATCATGAAGCATTAGAAGTCTTTTAAGGACAATGGACGCTCGTATTTGATGATTGAGTAGATGGACATTTGGATGGTAGGATATATGTTCTCCTAGACTTGGAGATTTCGGGGACGAAATCCATTAAGGAGGGGAGAATGTAACACCCCGTATTTCTGTTAACACTAAAGTTGCTAATACAAAAAAATAAATGTGTAAAGGGGAGATGTATCTAATGTGCATACAAGAATAATAATAAATGTGTAAAGGGGAGATGTATCTAATGCGTACGTATTTATATGGATTGACAAATAATAGTAAATGTACATTAAGAAAGAAATGGTAAACATAATTGGCTTCTCTTTACAACGGATGACTCTGGTTAACCCTAGCTTCATCGATGGCTCAAATTAACTTGCAACTCTATAAAAAGACCCTAGGTCTCAAACTAAAAATTCACAAAAAAAAAAGAATAAGAATTGGAGCCACCATGCTGTCTGCTGAGAACTAGAGGGAGCCTCCACTTGAAAGAGACGAACAACATAGCGAATACAAACTAAAAGATTAAAAAGCAACAACAAATTAGAATCAAAGCAACGTCTTCCCAAAGGAAAGCTTTGCAAATTCAGAATTTCAGAACTCAGAAAATAGGACCGTCTACGATTATAAGTTTAGCTACATTTTTAGAATGCGAATTAATATGAATATAATGTGTTGCGATGAAATGATAATAGTACGATACTCGTTATGTTATTAATATACGTTTGTGATTTGAATTATGTTTTATATCATTAATCTATGCCAGTGACTTGATTCTATTATCATGTTAAATTTTGGATTATTGGATTAGATTATTTGTATAAGCATGGACTTGGATTGTAACATCTTATGAGAATTGTGTAGTTTATTATGCAACTTTATGTAGTGAAGTTATGCGACCAATTGTCAAATCTATATGTTCATGTTTATGCAAAACTTGTGCCATGTTCACACTTATCATATGTTGGGATTAATTTGCAAGTATGTTTAAATCTATGTTACTAATTAACACATGTGTATGTTGATTTGCCTATGTTGCTTACTCACATATACGTATGTTGATTTGCCTATGTTGCAAATTAACATATGTATATGGATTAGTTCATATTGCTAATTCTCATGTATGTTGTTAATATGGCCTATGTTAAAAACACATATATGTTGAGTTAGCCTATAAGTGCAAGTTCATACCTATGACATTATAATGTTTATGTTAGTCTTTTTGCAAGTTTGTACCTATGACATTATAATGTTCATGTTAGTTATTTTGCAAGTTCACCCCTAAAATGTTCATGTTAGTTATTTTGCAAGTACACCCTATTATGTTCATATTGATTATGCCATCAATACCAAAGTTATACCCTTGTCATGTTTATGCTAATTTATGCCAATTTGCGTATATTAAATTAGGCTAAGTTTTTAGCTTAATACTTTACACCAAAAATCATGCGAACGTAAATTAGGCTGAGATGGTTAGCCTAATATTGGATGGGGTAACGTTGGGTTAAAATGATAATTTTAGGAAAACTTGCCATAAATTGGTCATTAATCACATAAGTAATTTATGGCATAAAAAGGCATTAATTACCTTAATTAATGAGATTAATTGGAAATGAATGTGACAGTAATTTGAATATTATCTAATTTACATATTGGTCATTAATCACATAAGTGATTTATGGCATAAAAAGGCATTAATTACCTTAATTAATGAGATTAATTAGAAATGAATGTGACAGTAATTTGAATTTGAATAATTTACATAATTAAAATGTAAATTAGAAAATACGAACATGCTTAACCCGAGGTTGAATTGAGTTGTGACGTAAACATGTCCGGACCCGCCCCGCTGTCCAGTTGTCACAACAATAGCTATCCAATGTGAGAGGTTAAGGCATGGGGCCCAATAAAGACTGGAGGTTAAATTGAGTTGTGGCGTAAGACTGCCCAGACCCAACCGGCATATAGGCAGCCACAACAATATCTGTCTAATCTGAGATGTTGGTGCTCTAATAAGACAAGTAGAGCTGAGTTAGGACTGATAGGGTTAAGTCAATTTAATAAATACTTAACCAAATTCAACATGTTAAATAATTTGGATGGGTGGGGGTTAGGTTCATTCAGACACTTAACCACTTAACATGTTTGACTAGAAAACCTAGTAACGGGGACCCGTTTTAGCAGTAACCCAATTAGGTATCATGGTACCCTCAACTAGGCAGGGTGGGGCACGATTACTGGGCTGATTGTAAGCAGTCAAAAGCGACGGCGGTTGGTGCACAGTGGGGGTTCTAATAGAGTGCGGGCGTGCACACACTCTGGAGCAGACAAGTCAGGGCACTGGAGCATCAGTAGTATACCCTATGCATGCTAGAATTGTGTTGGGGCCGCCACCATGGGACTTGATACACCCCATGGTGGGACCAGCATAGGTATCTACCATATAGGGCTGTAGAACACATGTAAATATACGAGTAGGAGCCGGTCTTTTAAAGAAAGAGAAAGGGATCACTTCACCCTAATCACGGGGTGCCTGTTGGTATAAGAATTAGTAGGTGCAGAGATAGAGATTTAAAATAGGGTGCGAAGGGATGTTCGTTTTAGGACACCTTATCTAGTTCTAGGATAGTCTATTATCCTGATATCGTCATGTTCTCACTTTATGCAAGTCATGATCTTTTTATTATTAACATTCTAGGAATATAGCTAGACTTACCAGACTTATGTCTAACCCGTTTTCCTTTCGTCATCTTTTCTTCCGTTCCCCCCCTACCCACCCAGGTCCACAGGGAGGAAACACCGCAGCTTAGTCAGTTTTTCATCCAGCTTGAAGAGAGAGAATGTATTGCTTGGATTTCTTTCATTTGGACCATGACTTTGGATATCATTTATGGGGATTATGCAGCTTTATTTATGTTTCATGCTTCTTTAACTTTTAAAATCAAGACAGTATTATGGTTGTAATAATTTGAAGTTTGTTTTGAGACAATGTTGGAAATGTTCTGTGTAATGTCCTGTATTTTTCTGACCATTTGTTTAAAGTATTTTATTTATTTAAAATATTTATTTGAGTTTAGTTAATAGGATTTGACCATTTTTAATTTGAATATTTAAAATATTATTAATAGTTATTGAATATTCGTTTAAACCAAATATTTTATAATGTTGAGTTTGAAAATTTATCTTAATCTTATTTGAAGTTATACAATAATATTGGTTTATTATCATTCAATTAAGCTGGTTTGAAATTTAATTTGTATTTTATTAACGCTATAAAAGGATTTATGAATAACCCATAACTTGCGTACAACATTCACACAACTTACGTTTTCAGTACATATCCATCAACCTTCTCATTCGGCTAATCAACTAAAATCATTACATATCAGTTGGGAGTGGCATACAAAGTAAATAACATATATTCATGTGTTATCATGCAACAAAATGGTACTAACGCACAACAAAGTGGCCAAACAAAATTTCATTTCAAATTCAATGCGGTAGCTTATCTTGTTTCTTTCACAAAGAAACTAGAAACGAATTTCTCTAAAGGAAAACAGATCATGGAAAGTTGCAACAGTAAAATGTAGAAAAAAAGATATATAGTACAAGAACGGCTATTAAAGAACGTTAGTAATTAAAATAAAGAACAACTAAAAATATATATATGAAGTGGGAAAAATCTCCAATGAGAATAATACAACAATAGAACTCAGTTTTTACAAGCAACCATACTAGCTAAATATCTATATACATATAAATATCATGTACAACTATTTTGATACATACAACTTCAATGGTTCAAATCTGAGATTTTATTTGATAAACTGTACACCAAATCGTGCACTGCTCAGCCAACCATCACGCCATTTCAAATACCTCCATCAGCAGTGAAATCAACGTAGGAAAAGAAGAAACAGAGCTATAAATAGCTAGTAATATATATATATATAGTTAAAAGATTTTGAATAAAGAAAACACCACAGGGAAATAGTGAAAATGCACAGCTAAAATCAACAAAAACAATACACAGATCATACAAGAGGAAATAAAAATTATGTATATATTCTGCATAAAACCATCAATGCAGAATAACCAAGAAAGAAGCAATACATGTGCATCATCGATAAATGAGACAGAAAAGATATCTTTACAACCAAATTGAAATAAGAAAGATCTGAAAATTAAATAAACAATTCAATAGACCATGTGCAGTGCAACCTAACCTACATAGGGACAGTACGTTTGTGTAAAGTTGTGCAGGATTGTACATGGGAAAATATAACACAATATACGCTCACATTACTATTCAAACAAGACAAGACCATACAAATTGACAATACACATAGTTAGCTCCTAATCTACAAGGGATGGATTCACCAGTTTCAGAATGAAGTAACAATACATAGCTAAAAGATATAGCTACAGCTAAAAATCTATACAGGACAGCCTATACATGTGTTTATTTACCCAAGAATTCTGCACTATATCTAAGGGAAGAACAGAAAATCCATGATCAAATCCAACATAAAGTCCATATTCTTCACTGATAACTGTCACACAAAAACCAAGCCATCACAAACAGTTCGGTAGGAAGTATCTAAGCAAGATCACACATGGTAAAATCAAACACAAATCCTAACATTGCCTTGTCAAGCATCTATCACCGACAGTTCAGACATTGCAGAGCCGAAAATGAAGAAGTAAACGCCTAAAACTAGCATTGCAAAATCTAAAACCTATGATTCAAAATCGAATTGACATTGTTCTTATCAGGATTCAAACCGCAAGTATAAATAGAGATTACACATCCACATTTCGTTTCAGAACACAACAAAATTCGAAACGAAAAAGGAAATAAAAACCGAGATTAAATTTGGGAATAAAGTACTTAGCTTTTGATGATAGGGTTCGGTCAGCAGCTTCGGTCTCGTCTGTGGGTAGCGGAGCGACCAGGCCGAGGCGAGGTGGTAACGGCGGAGCATCGAGGTGGTCAGCGGAGGAAGCGACTGAGTTATGGGGTTTGGGGTTGACCGATGATGAGGCGAGGGTTGTTGAAGGGGTATTAGGGTTTGCAGAACCATCCGGGTAAGGTTTAAGGGTGGATCGAAGGGCGGAAGTGGTTTTCGACACCATTAATTTCCGATTTGCTAAAGTTCGAATGGGGATTAGGGTTTTTCCTTTCGATTTGAGCAAATGAGGAGGCGGTTGGTAAATGAATGGAAGGATCGGGAATGAGGGTTTTAAGGTGGAAGCGGGTAGTGGGCTTTGGGCTGGTGAATTTAAGGTAAGGCCCAAAGTTTTTAATTCAAAGAAATTTCAAGTTTTAAATTTAATTTGTTTATAAAATTCATTTTACGATATCTCACTCGTATGTTATCGGATTTATGCGCCGTCAGTTGCGTTGGGATCGCAGGGATGAGACCTACGCAATGACACTGACTGGGAGTCAATCGGACGCAGTCAAAGATTCAAGAAATTCTGAACGTCCGATTAAATTAAAATGGAACAAACAAGTCAACCATCGACCGGAAACAAACTCTGGTGAGTTAATTCTCACACCTTCTGAAATCCGGTGATGTGGTACATTCATAGTAAAGTATATTTTTCCGTTAACAATTTAAATTGGCTGATTAGATGCGATGGATGCAAGTTGTTTGTTGTTGTTTGATGGTTGCAGTTATTTATATTCTTCCAATTATTTAATTCGCATATTGTTATCAACTTACATCTGTGATGCAGAGAAGGACAGGTTGGAGGGATCCGACCGGATTCCTCAAATTAACTATATTTTGATGTTATGCATATATATGAATTGTTCACCTTGACTGACACCAAAACTTGTCTGTATGTTGATGGTTGAATAGATACGCACCTGTGTTGTGTTTAAAATCAACCGACAGTGTTGATTTGGTAATTGGCAGTGAACGGTCTAGAATGTGTTGTTTCTGACGCTAGTTGACTGTTGGGTGAATCGACGAAGTGTTAGAGTTATAAGTTATTTTATAACTGGAATTAAGTTTTAAATAAAATTATATAAGGGATTTAAATGGAAATTATAAATATCTATTTTTAATCGGGTTTAAAGGGTTATTTCAATGGATTATACCAGTGTTGAAAGCAGAGAAAAACCCAAGGTTTTACCTACGGGTTGGTTAAATTTGACAATTTGTTTTCAAACAATTAAAGGTTAATTTTGAATCAATTAAGTTATTTGATTAACTTAAGAAAAGGGAAATGACAAAGGAAATTCAGTTCACTGTTAACTGATATATACATACGGTTGATAAAATCCACCGTTTTCGAGTAAAATAGACAAAGGGATAGATATGGATTTAAATATTCGTTAAAGTGTAATGAGTAGAGTTAGAGCATAGTTAATCTTCGATTAACTAAAAATCTAAAGAGAATATTGAATTGGGTATTGTTAATAACCTAATTTATTTTGAGTAAGCTTGTAAAAGTAATAATAATCCTATTTTGGTTTTGGGGTAGAGTTAACTATATTTTAATATGGTTAATGGTAAAACTAATTATCCTTTTAATTTAAAATGATTTAAAGTAACGAATTCAATTTGAAATCGAGTAAGAAATAATTAGTTGGAGATAAATTCGATTAAGAGATTATGGAATGTTTTATGACCCAAGTGTTCGACAAACTTGGTAGATGAAGTTGGTAGGTAAGTATAAAGATTTAAATCAGGGTTTACTTAATGTTTCAAATTAAGCAAGGCGAATTCAAATTGGAATGATACTTTATAGGAATTAAGTGATGGGATATTCGAACAAGGATTTCAAATGTAACTGAAGGTTTTGTAAACCCAAGTTTGAAATCAAGATTTGAAACGAGATTTAGTGTCGGTGGTTAAGTGACGAACTAACATTATTCTGAGGTAAGAACGTTGTTGATCAAGGTCTGAGAGGTAACTAAAATACCCCAACTTGGTTGGCTTCACTATTATCAAGGAATAGTATTAGTTTGGAACGAGTGAAGTGTTGAGATTGGTTTTATCCTATACGAGAATATCAAACTCTGATGCAAGGTTTTGGAAATTAAATAATATTACGATATGAGTTCAAACGAAATAAGAATGTTGTTTTCAAATTATAGTAAACATTTGTTAGTCAATTAGAGTTGATCGAATATAGTTAGAGTTAGTTAAACCAAGCTATTTAGGGAAGTTTCCATTGCGTACGACTGCTAGCGTAATTCGCAGGGCTATAGATAGCCTACGGCGGTCGGATGTTTCCTGAGGGAATCAGGCGTAACCATTGTGATCGCTGCGATCTAGAGTCGAGCGGATGAAGTTAAGTCAAGTATTAATTAATCGATAGTAGTAATCAAGTCGAGTTAGTCTAGTCGAGTTAAATAGGTCGAGTTAGTCAAATTAGAGTTAATCGATCAAAGTAAATCAATCAAAGTTAATCAGAGAAAATTTGGTTTATATCGTTAAGTATGTTTTAAAAGGGGTCAAGTTGTGTTAAGTGTTGAATCAACAAAACCCATTTTATGCACACTCTCGTTATTCGATAGTTAAAACACTGACTATCGAAGTTGACCAACACGATTGTTGGTATGGAAAGTCCGGGATCGAATTATATTCGAAAACCATTCCGACCAACAAATACGTGTAGAGATCAGAAAACGATCGTGATGGAGCATTGAAGACTGTGGATTCTCATAAGCGGAAGGACTGCTAAAAATCTATGGTTTAGCAGCCAGAGATAAACTGTGGTTCTGTCGTGGTTGGAATCTACAGGTTGCAAGGACTTCTCGCTACTGATCCTTGGGGTGATTCCTATATGAGATGCAGTGGGAGAGTACCTTTGGTTCATCCTGATCCTGGATGACTTGTATGGACGGATGTATGACAGAGTATTTCCAAAAGGATTTACATACGTTGATTTCTCCAAACGTAACATAGATGATGGTGGAGAAATGGTCATTCTCTAGCCAGATAGCTAGAGTATGTTTGTGGACGTCAATCAGTGTGATCTAGCGGATCTGACGATGTGGCATTCAAAGTATATGATGACCAGATGTGTTCTGACCTCAAGCTTCATCAACCAGGAAATGACAAAAATCGGGCAGGCAGCATGGCTATGTGGGTCGCTCCCATTAGGATGTATGATCACCTATCTAGAGAAATTCCTATTGCTTCTTAATCTATGTTCGATGTTGTCCCTTATCGGGAGACGGTGGTTTGAGCCCAACCGTCAGTGATATACATTCGATACACTCAAGCGAAATGAGTGGTCGGTCATGTGAGGACCGGGTTGCAAGATGTTCTTGTTGAACCCAGTGTATTCGCCTCTAGAGATACACTATCGGCAGGTGGTCCCATACCTTGTCAAGGTTGGAAATCCAAAATCAAATAAGCGCCTGCGGTTTTGATTGTATACTATATATGTGGAGCGTGAGATGCAAGCGTTCCACTAGATTGATAATTACTTGTATTTAGACATTATGATAATATCATAACAAACTATGATTTTGAGAAATGGTTTGGGTTATAGTAAGGTAAAAACCGTCCGTGTTTACGTGTGGACTGGTCTTACTATTATCCTTTGTTTCAGAAAGGATTTTCCAAAGTTAAACCAGTGTGTGTTCTGTTAATTTATCACTGATAGTATTCCAGACTGACCCGGTGTATTTTGTTTTAAATCAAATGTGCTCGGGTCAGACCAAGCATATGTATAGGTTAGGTTCGCTTGGAGTTTCAGAAGTTGGAAGCAGACGACTTCACCACTAGTTATATAAAGCTAATTCCGCTGTGCAGTTATATGTTAAACTCTGATGATTGGTATGTATACAAAATTCTTTTGTATATTTGATATTATATTTTATCTGTTCCACTGTGAGTTCTGATGTGATGTTCTTCTTCTTTCTTCTATTCTAAATTTCTTTTTTTTTTATCTCACCCTCTAAATTCTTTCTAAACTATTCAGTGTTTTTCGGTGCTTGGAGGATCGGTATGAGATAAGGTAAAGGTATTTATATCGATTTTCGGGACCGAAAAACCGCTGGGTCGTTACAGTGGTATCAGAGCTATTGGTTTAGTGATCACCTTGGCTCTATGGCGTAACCCGATAGAGATGGGGTTAGTAACACCCTAGATCGAGATTTAGTGTGTGTGTGTGTGTGTGTATATATATATATATATATATATATATATATGAGAGCGTATTTGTAATTTTAATATACAAATGTTTTGTATTGCGTTGTTTGGTCAGTTCAAGTGTTGAAAAGTGTTGAACTCATAAGGGACACAATATTGTTTTGTAAAAGGGGTAGATGAAATAATTTTACCCAAAAATTTATTTTGTATAGAGAAGAAATATTTTTCTCAAATTATTTAGATTTGGTATGTTAGTTGATTTTGAATAAATTCAAATGTGGTTAAGGATTTGAATTGGAATTTAACCGGGTTAAGTGAAATCAAATTGAGTCATTAATAATTTAATTTTGGAATTAATTAAGAAATAATGTTGAATTTAAATAAAGTTGATTTGAGTTTGGATTTAAAGAATAATCGGAATAGAGATAAATCATATAAAAATTGGTTGGTGTTCAAATATGTGAAATTAAATTAAATGGTGAAAATGGAGTGTGATCTGATTAAGTGTGGTGCCATGTTTGTCGATTGTTGATTGTCTGGTAGATAAAATTCATCCACGGTTTAATAAAGAATTAATTAAACTGAAACCCAGAGAAAAATATGAAGTGTTATTTAAATATATTTTACTGGATTTTACAAACTTTTTCTTACCTTAGCAATTTCGAGGACGAAATTATTTTAAGGGGGAAAGAATGTAATGTCCTGTATTTTTCTGACCATTTGTTTAAAGTATTTTATTTATTTAAAATATTTATTTGAGTTTAATTAATAGGATTTGACCATTTTTAATTTGAATATTTAAAATATTATTAATAGTTATTGAATATTCGTTTAAACCAAATATTTTATAATGTAGAGTTTGAAAATTTATCTTAATCTTATTTGAAGTTATACAATAATATTGGTTTATTATCATTCAATTAAGTTGGTTTGAAATTTAATTTGTATTTTATCAACGCTATAAAAGGATTTATGAATAACCCATAACTTGCGTACAACATTCACACAACTTACGTTTTCAGTACATATCCATCAACCTTCTCATTCGGCTAATCAACTAAAATCATTATATATCAGTTGGGAATGGCATACAAAGTAAATAACATATATTCACGTGTTATCATGCAACAAAATGGTACTAACGCACAACAAAGTGGCCAAACACAATTTCATTTCAAATTCAATGCGGTAGCTTATCTTGTTTCTTTCACAAAGAAATTAGAAGCGAATTTCTCTAAAGGAAAATAGATCATGGAAAGTTGCAACAGTAAAATGTAGAAAAAAAGATATATAGTACAAGAACGGCTATTAAAGAACGTTAGTAATTAAAATAAAGAACAACTAAAAATATATATATGAAGTGGGAAAAATCTCCAATGAGAATAATACAACAATAGAACTCAGTTTTTACAAGCAACCATTCTAGCTAAATATCTATATACATATAAATATCATGTACAACTATTTTGATACATACAACTTCAATGATTCAAATCTGAGATTTTATTTGATAAACTGTACACCAAATCGTGCACTGCTCAGCCAACCATCACGCCATTTCAAATACCTCCATCAGCAGTGAAATCAACGTAGGAAAAGAAGAAACAGAGCTATAAATAGCTAGTAATATATATATAGTTAAAAGATTTTGAATAAAGAAAACACCACAGGGAAACAGTGAAAATGCACAGCTAAAATCAACAAAAACAATACACAGATCATACAAGAGGAAATAAAAATTATGTATATATTCTGCATAAAACCATCAATGTAGAATAACCAAGAAAGAAGCAATACATGTGCATCATCGATAAATGAGATAGAAAAGATATCTTTACAACCAAATTCAAATAAGAAAGATCTGAAAATTAAATAAACAATTCAATAGACCATGTGCAGTGCAACCTAACCTACATAGGGACAGTACGTTTGTGTAAAGTTGTGCAGGATTGTACATGGGAAAATATGACACAATATTCGCTCACATTACTATTCAAACAAGACAAGACCATACAAATTGACAATACACATAGTTAGCTCCTAATCTACAAGGGATGGATTCACCAGTTTCAGAATGAAGTAACAATACATAGCTAAAAGATATAGCTACAGCTAAAAATCTATACAGGACAGCCTATACATGTGTTTATTTACCCAAGAATTCTGCACTATATCTAAGGGAAGAACAGAAAATCCATGATCAAATCCAACATAAAGTCCATATTCTTCACTGATAACTGTCACACAAAAACCAAGCCATCACAAACAGTTCGGTAGGAAGTATCTAAGCAAGATCACACATGGTAAAATCAAACACAAATCCTAACATTGCCTTGTCAAGCATCTATCACCGACAGTTCAGACATTGCAGAGCCGAAAATGAAGAAGTAAACGCCTAAAACTAGCACTGCAAAATCTAAAACCTATGATTCAAAATCGAATTGACATTGTTCTTATCAGGATTCAAACCGCAAGTATAAATAGAGATTACACATCCACATTTCATTTCAGAACACAACAAAATTCGAAACCAAAAAGGAAATAAAAACCGAGATTAAATTTGGGAATAAAGTACTTAGCTTTTGATGATAGGGTTCGGTCAGCAGCTTCGGTCTCGTCTGTGGGTAGCGGAGCGACTAGGCCGAGGCGAGGTGGTAACGGCGGAGCATCGAGGTGGTCAGCGGAGGAAGCGACTGAATTATGGGGTTTGGGGTTGACCGATGATGAGGCGAGGGTTGTTAAAGGGGTATTAGGGTTTGCAGAACCATCCGGGTAAGGTTTAAGGGTGGATCGAAGGGCGGAAGTGGTTTTCGACACCATTAATTTCCGATTTGCTAAAGTTCGAATGGGGATTAGGGTTTTTCCTTTCGATTTGAGCAAATGAGGAGGCGGTTGGTAAATGAATGGAAGGATCGGGAATGAGGGTTTTAAGGTGGAAGCGGGTAGTGGGCTTTGGGCTGGTGAATTTAAGGTAAGGCCCAAAGTTTTTAATTCAAAGAAATTTCAAGTTTTAAATTTAATTTGTTAATAAAATTCGTTTTACGATATCTCACTCGTATGTTATCGGATTTATGCGCCGTCAGTTGCGTTGGGATCGTAGGGATGAGATCTACGCAATGACACTGACTGGAAGTCAATCGGACGCAGTCAAAGATTCAAGAAATTCTGAACGTCCGATTAAATTAAAATGGAACAAACAAGTCAACCATCGACCGGAAACAAACTCTGGTGAGTTAATTCTCACACCTTCTGAAATCCGGTGATGTGGTACATTCACAGTAAAGTATATTTTTCCGTTAACAATTTAAATTGGCTGATTGGATGCGATGGATGCAAGTTGTTTGTTGTTGTTTGATGGTTGCAGTTATTTATATTCTTCCAATTATTTAATTCGCATATTGTTATCAACTTACATCTGTGATGCAGAGAAGGACAGGTTGGAGGGATCCGACCGGATTCCTCAAATTAACTATATTTTGTTGTTATGCATATATATGAATTGTTCACCTTGACTAAAACCAAAACCTGTCTGTATGTTGATGGTTGAATAGATACGCACCTGTGTTGTGTTTAAAATCAACCGACAGTGTTGATTTGGTAATTGGCAGTGAACGGTCTAGAATGTGTTGTTTCTGACGCTAGTTGACTGTTGGGTGAATCGACGCAGTGTTAGAGTTATAAGTTATTTTATAACTGGAATTAAGTTTTAAATAAAATTATATAAGGGATTTAAATGGAAATTATAAATATCTATTTTTAATCGGGTTTAAAGGGTTATTTCAATGGATTATACCAGTGTTGAAAGCAGAGAAAAACCCAAGGTTTTACCTACGGGTTGGTTAAATTTGACAATTTGTTTTCAAACAATTAAAGGTTAATTTTGAATCAATTAAGTTATTTGATTAACTTAAGAAAAGGGAAATGACAAAGGAAATTCAGTTCACTGTTAACTGATATATACATACGGTTGATAAAATCCACCGTTTTCGAGTAAAATAGACAAAGGGATAGATATGGATTTAAATATTCGTTAAAGTGTAATAAGTAGAGTTAGAGCATAGTTAATCTTCGATTAACTAAAAATCTAAAGAGAATATTGAATTGGGTATTGTTAATAACCTAATTTATTTTGAGTAAGCTTGTAAAAGTAGTAATAATCCTATTTTGGTTTTGGGGCAGAGTTAACTATATTTTAATATGGTTAATGGTAAAACTAATTATCCTTTTAATTTAAAATGATTTAAAGTAACGAATTCAATTTGAAATCGAGTAAGAAATAATTAGTTGGAGATAAATTCGATTAAGAGATTATGGAATGTTTTATGACCCAAGTGTTCGACAAACTTGGTAGATGAAGTTGGTAGGTAAGTATAAAGATTTAAATCAGGGTTTACTTAATGTTTCAAATTAAGCAAGGCGAATTCAAATTGGAATGATACTTTATAGGAATTAAGTGATGGGATATTCGAACAAGGATTTCAAATGTAATTAAAGGTTTTGTAAACCCAAGTTTGAAATCAAGATTTGAAACGAGATTTAGTGTCGGTGGTTAAGTGACGAACTAACATTATTCTGAGGTAAGAACGTTGTTGATCAAGGTCTGAGAGGTAACTAAAATACCCCAACTTGGTTGGCTTCACTATTATCAAGGAATAGTATTAGTTTGGAACGAGTGAAGTGTTGAGATTGGTTTTATCCTATACGAGAATATCAAACTCTGATGCAAGGTTTTGGAAATTAAATAATATTACGATATGAGTTCAAACGAAATAAGAATGTTGTTTTCAAATTATAGTAAACATTTGTTAGTCAATTAGAGTTGATCGAATATAGTTAGAGTTAGTTAAACCAAGCTATTTAGGGAAGTTTCCATTGCGTACGACTGCTAGCGTAATTCACAGGGCTGTAGATAGCCTACGGCGGTCGGATGTTTCCTGAGGGAATCAGGCGTAACCATTGTGATCGCTGCGATCTAGAGTCGAGCGGATGAAGTTAAGTCAAGTATTAATTAATCGATAGTAGTAATCAAGTCGAGTTAGTCTAGTCGAGTTAAATAGGTCGAGTTAGTCAAATTAGAGTTAATCGATCAAAGTAAATCAGAGAAAATTTGGTTTATATCGTTAAGTATGTTTTAAAAGGGGTCAAGTTGTGTTAAGTGTTGAATCAGCAAAACCCATTTTATGCACACTCTCGTTATTCAATAATTAAAACACTGACTATCGAAGTTGACCAATACGATTGTTGGTATGGAAAGTCCGGGATCGAATTATATTCGAAAACCATTCCGACCAACAAATACGTGTAGAGATCAGAAGATGATCGTGATGGAGCATTAAAGACTGTGGATTCTCATAAGCGGAAGGACTGCTAAAAATCTCTAGTTTAGCAGCTAGAGATAAACTGTGGTTCTGTCGTGGTTGGAATCTACAGGTTGCAAGGACTTCTCGCTACTGATCCTTGGGGTGATTCCTATATGAGATGCAGTAGGAGAGTACCTTCGGTTCATCCTGTTCCTGGATGAGTTGTATGGACGGATGTCTGACAGAGTATTTCCAAAAAAGATTTACATACGTTGATTTCTCCAAACGTACCATAACTGATGGCGGAGAAATGGTCATTCTCTAGCCAGATAGCTAGAGTATGTTTGTGGACGTCAATCAGTGTGATCTGGCGGATCTGACGATGTGGCATTCAAAGTATATGATGAACAGATGTGTTCTGACCTCAAGCCTCATCAACCAGGAAATGACAAAAATCGGGCAGGCAGCATGGCTATGTGGGTCGCTCCCATTAGGATGTATGATCACCTATCTAGAGAAATTCCTATTGCTTCTTAATCTATGTTTGATGTTGTCCCTTATCGGGAGATGGTGGTTTGAGCCCAACCGTCGGTGATATACATTCGATACACTAAAGAGAAATGAGTGGTTGGTCATGTGAGGGCCGGGTTGCAAGATGTTCTTGTTGAACCCAGTGTATTCGCCTCTAGAGATACACTATCGGCAGGTGGTCCCATACCTTGTCAAGGTTGGAAATCCAAAATCAAATAAGCGCCCGCGGTTTTGATTGTATACTATATATGTGGAGCGTGAGATGCAAGCGTTCCACTAGATTGATAATTACTTGTATTTAGACATTATGATAATATCAGAACAAACTATGATTTTGTGAAATGGTTTGGGTTATAGTAAGGTAAAAACCGTCCGTGTTTATGTGTGGACTGGTCTTACTATTATCCTTTGTTTCAGAAAGGATTTTCCAAAGTTAAACCAGTGTGTGTGTTTTGTGAATTTATCACTGATAGTATTCCAGACTGACCCGGTGTATTTTGTTTTAAATCAAATGTGCTCGGGTCAGACCAAGCATATGTATAGGTTAGGTTCGCTTGGAGTTTCATAAGCTGGAAGCAGACGGCTTCACCACTAGTTATATAAAGCTAATTCCGCTGTGCAGTTATATGTTAAACTCTGATGATTGGTATGTATACAAAATTCTTTTGTATATTTGATATTATATTTTATCTGTTCCGCTGTGAGTTCTGATGTGATGTTCTTCTTCTTTCTTTTATTCTAAATTTCTTTCTTTCTTATCTCACCCTCTAAATTCTTTCTAAACTATTCAGTGTTTTTCGGTGCTTGGAGGATCGGTATGAGATAAGGTAAAGGTATTTATATCGATTTTCGGGGTCGAAAATCACTGGGTCGTTACATTCTGTATGAACACGTATTTATGATAATAAAAGTCTGTTGGTTTTCCGCTGCTTATTTATATGTGTTTTTATCTGTCTTGTGTTTTATTTGTGTCTTTTACTCATAAACCTCCACCAAAATTAAGGCATTCGCTTTGTGAGTGACCTTAACGGAGGTGGGGTGTTCCAGGTACAAAATTTCTGCTATTTGGCACTTCTAGGATCCGAAATTATGGGTGATGGTGTAACGACCCAGTTTTTTTCGGCTATTTGGATTTGAATATTTAGATTTGTTTTAAATATTATGTTTGGAATATTTATGGATTTTAATATTTAATTCGTTTATTTAATGACAACTAAATGATTAAATTTATATTTAGTATAAAACGAACTCGAAACGACGCGGTAGTTCGTAATATTGAGTTTTGAACTTCAACTGGATGTACAGAATCTGTTTTAAGTCGGAATTCTGTGAAACAAGAAACATTTGGATCATTTTGATTATAATTTTCTAATGGAAGAGAAAAATCGAGATTTCAGTGTATATATCGTAAGTTATGTCCAGTTCAAAATTTAAAATATTCGCTATGGAATCGTTAATAAATTATAACGTTTATTTAATAAATTATATAAGGATTTCTGTATAATTCGAATATTATTAACTCGAAAATGTTAATATTTATTTGTAATCTTATATTGGTTAGATTTAAAAGCTATGTATTATTTTATCTGAGTATATACGTCGATAATTTATTATTATTTAATATAATTGTTTTATAATATATTTATATTCTAAATCGGTATTATATAAGCCGTAGAATTAATTATTTTTCCAAACGACCTCTGTTTTTGACGAAGCGAATTTTATTGGAATGCGTATCACTAAGTATTGCTAGTTTTCCAGTTTGGAGCGAAATAGGGTAATTTTATCGGTATGTGCAATTCAAGGGTAAATGATGAATATATTGAAATAAAAATCTCATCTTTATGCAAACGGAGTCCGTTTTCAATAAAATTAATTCCATTAGGTTCATAACGCCAAGACATAGCAGTGCACCCATTCTCGTTGTGTTTGAAGACTATGTTACGGTGCATGTATTTGACATACGACATTAAATAGCGATGTAAATTAGAACTAACCGTATAATATTATATCATGTACGCAAGCTACACCCTATATTTTCTTGCCAATTCTATTCCTTACTTCCCAAGTAAAACCAGGAATGACTACCTTCCAATTTGTACACCCTATACTTCTTTCTTTTTGGCTTCCTGAACCCATGCGTATTGTGAAGAACTAAAAGCCAATGTACATCTTAACCAACCAAAATTCAGACTTTTGCCATAAGAATAAACACAGTACGATTTAGAGGCACCAATCTAATTTACAGATAATGGAAAAGATGATACATAACAAGCTACTTCTGTAGATCACGTGCCTAACCTTATATTAATTTATTTTTTCAATTCCTTCCCTACCAAGGATCTGTACCTCCCTTTCAACGCAACATCATCAGTATAGGCCAGCCATGCTTCGAAGTGACCAACTTTCTTATCTTTTGCATGTGCATCTGCGAACTTATCCCGAGGCCATAACCTACCCTACAATCCACTACCCTACGTCCTAAACTACCCAAATCTTGATGGCCAAGGAACCCCGCTATAAATACACATGCCTTCCTCTCTTTTCCATTCAACAAACTAAGATCAAACTCCCCGTTCTCTTTGAAAAATAAAAATCTAAAACTCCACACAAACGCCTATGGTCAGTAGTAGCGAAAACAAGCTTACATGAGGAGTTAGATTAGCTTTCGAAAAATATATATAATGCACAGTCTGGCAGTTTTAGCTCCAGAAATTATAATCGGGGAAGACGTGGTGTTCATGGAGGAGTTGTGTGCGTTTAACTGTGGGCTTTCGGGCATGGAAGCAGAATAGTTTTGCAGAGGTGGTGGAAGTCTGGTAAGGAGGTTGAGCCGCGTTGGTGGTAGCAGTAGCCGTGATGTGGTGAAGCCGAGTAGGTCGAGCAGTTGGCGGTGGCCTTGTTGTTGTCGGTGGCAGTGTGAGTACAAAGATGGAGGCTCGAGGTGGGCACTGGGCGGATCATGGTCGAGGCAGATGGGAGGAGCTTGGAAACAAAAAGGAACTGGACGGATGGAATTTGCATGAAGGAATGTGAAGGTTACGTGAGTACAGGGAGAGGGCGGAGAAGCTTCTGTGTTGTAGCAAGCAGAAAGATGCGCTCAAAGGGATGGAATGGAAGAGAAATATGGGGCGTGGGCTGTGTACGTTGGGCTTGGGCTTCCGGGCCTGGTTGTTAAAAGAAAAAAAATGAAATTGGGATACGACGGGATCAAAAGTGCAGGCGAATGGAAGGTCTAACGTGAACTGAAAGTTGGGAAAGGAGATATGATAACTGGAGCAGTTCGACAGTTTTGGAAAGCAGGAATGAAACTTTAACACAAAGTAGTTCGAGCAGGACCTTCCTTGCGTGGCTGTTAATTCATGGGAATGGAAAATGAACTGAACGCTGGGAAAAATATGGTAAGGTGCCAATTAGCCAACTTGACCTGTAGGTAGCCGCTAGTTAGAAATTTCATGGCCATCATTTTTTTTATAATATGGTTTACCCGTAAACTAAGGTTTAGATGAACTTGAATTTTATTTAAAACTTCCTAATTGTATATATATATATATATATATATTAAAGTGAAAAATCCTTATAACTAATGTGGCCATTTTAATTAGTGTGGTTTACTAATAAGGTTTGAATATACCTAGTTAAAGTTTTATCTACCTAAACCAAATTAGTATGGATCCATTTGTATATTAACATGTTCAAAGATATAGAAGTAGCACATAAGTATATGTATGTAGCCAATTATTTTTCATGTGCCTAACTAATGATTAGCGTGAGGTTAGATAATTAACAACGATTATTTAATTTACGGTGTAACCGGTAATAAGTATAACGTGTTCATATCTTGTCAGAGTTAGACCAAACCAAATGCGTTATAACCCTGTCATCGAACACTTCAGGGTGATGCTAGTTTGGACGGAGAGAGAAGCAGCTGGAATTGTCATTTAAATTAAATGTTGTTTTAATTTAACCAAGATAGAGCATTTTATTGTCAGAACAAAACCAAGGTGAGTTAAACTCACTTAGTTCTCCTACTTATAATTTTTATAAGTCGGCTTTATTGGTTGTATGCTATGATTGCTAAATATTGGTTGATTTGATGATTATTTGAATGGTAGTTAAATATTTTATATCGATTATTTAAATTAAACGGTTGTTTAATTTAAATGAAATGACATTGTTATTTTTAACGATGATTTCCTAGCAAGTTAACTTACCTTGTTGGTTACGTTTATAATAATATAAACATATTTAAATTGAATTAGATGCTTGGATTATTATTATTGATTGACCGCTACCAGTTGAATTGATTATTTATCTGCATATGATCATCATATGAACCGTCTAACCAATATGATTGGATTATTGAATTGGTTACTAATTGTTAAACCAAGTTTAACATCTGTTTGGTTATTAACCAATGGGTGATATTGGTTGAGGAATTATAGCAGAGGGCCAAAATACAAACTATTTTATAAAGATTGATTTACCATTAGGTGAATCGATAGGAATGAAGTTATGAAATTTATTTTATAATCGAATATAGATCTTTAAATATATTATTGTTAAATAAAGTTAAAAAAATAAAATAAACAAATCATATTTATATATTTTTAGTTTAACCACCAATCACAATTTTGTACCAAATTTGGCCATATGCGAAGCAAGTGCCTCATCGTAATTGTTAATAAAGCTTAGATTGTTAAGCAAGCGAGCAAGGATTAATGAAACGACTTATAAATGAGATTAATTGTTTTAAGAAAACAATTAAAAAGCGATTAGTTTGAAATTGATTATTATTTATAATAATCAAAGTAAATGGGATTATTTAAATTAATTATATTATTAATTAATTTAAAATGAAAAGACCAATTAGAATTGATCAACGGGTTAATAATGTTTTAGAATTGACCCAGTCAACTGTTGCAACTGAAATGGATTTTCAAATTTAATTAGTTTATACAAATCAATCTAATGAGATAATTTAATGAACAGTGTTAAACTTAATAAGATTTTTCCAGTTAATGATAAAGTAAAATAATAATCATAATGTAAAGAAATTTATTCTTAAATGAAGTCCATTTAAGCTAGTAATCAAAGTTAGAAATAAAATGAAATTTTCAAACTGAGTTTATGAAACGACCCGCAAATCCGTACCCTTTGAGTCGACTAATAACACCACACGTCCAACTCAAATTGCATAGAAATACGCATCATTATTAGAAAGAAGTTAGAGGATGAGAAATAGAAAGAAAGAAATATTAGAATAGGAGAAAACGAAGATCACAAACTCACAGCGGAACGAATAAAATATATAGAATAATATAACTTTGGAGCACAAATCAGTATTTGTATATATACATACCATTATCAGAGCACAACGATTATCCCTGGAACAGTTATAAACACCTGTTTCCAGATACAACATAGTACACAGCGGAAAATATAATAGTCTATAGCTAACTGGTGAAGCCTCCTGCTTCAAGCTCCTCCGAGTGAATCTGAAAAATCCCAACTACTTGACTGCCCGTACAAATTTGGGCACCCAAGAGTTTAGGGAAAACAAACAAAATAAACTCTGGGTCAGTCATGGGACTGGTGTGAGTAAACTCCAACCATTGGTTTAACTTTCAAAAATCCTTTCAAAAGAAATGATAATCGTAAGACCAATCCACACATAAACACGGATGGTTTTTACCTTACGATAACCCAAAACACTTTGGAAATCATATATTATCTGATATTATAATAATGTCTAATCACAAGTAATTAAAATCTAGTAGAACGCTTGCATCTCACGCTCTACATATATAATATACAATCAATCTCGCAGGCACTTATTGGAGATTGGATTCCGACTTGACAAGGTATGGGACCACCTTCCGAACGTGTATCTCTAGAGGCAAATACACTGGGTTCAACAAGAACGTCTTGCAACCCGGCCCACACATGACCGACCACTCATTTCGCTTGAGTGTATCGAATGTATATCACCGACGGTTGGGATCAGCAACCGTCTCCCGATAAGGGACAGCATCGATAGATTTAAGAACAAAAGGAATTTCTCTAGATATGTGATCATACATCCTAATGGGTGCGACCCACATAGCCATGCTGCCTGCCCGATTTTTGTCCTTTCCCGTTTGATGAGGCTCGAGGTCATAACGTATCTTTTGACAGATCACACCTCCATTACTTTGAATGCCACATCGTCATACCCGCCAAATCACAAATTGATTTCACCAAAAATACCACGGGTATACAGCTAAGAGAAACGAATTCCTCCGCCACCAAACGTAAGTACGTTTGAAGAGATCAACTTATGCGATCTATTGGATATACTCTGTCAGACACTCGTCCATACACGTTTGACCTGGGACTGGACAAACCGAAGGCACTATTCTGTAAACAGGATAGCCCTTGCACAACTCCGTCTTCAATATATTCAGCATACTTGATTCGCAACGCTTATGCCAATACGGAGTGGTTCTCTGGATAATAATCCAACCGGTCTCTCCATATTAACAACGTTAAAATGGTCAAAACTTTGATAGTCGGTGAGTTAACTATCAAATGAAAACATGTCGGTGTGCAAACAACGATATTATTTCCCGAAGGAAATTCTATCGGACAATCATCAGTTCATTCATTCATTCATTCCCTATTCCTGTTGTTAAATGTTTCTTATTCACTATATTTAGAAAATATATATCATTATCCTTGGAAAACATTTCCATCTCTTGTTTCTATATTCAGAAAACAATTCTGCTTCTCATTTGGAAAACATTTCCAAATCTCTTTCATTTGATTAAACAGATGTTTGAATAAACATCACTATGCCAACACAAACCCTTACACTTTTTAACTAAATTCACTTAACCAATTTCACTCTCGGACCTTATCCACTTCTTAGTTAAAACTGAAGTCAGTCAAGTTGGGGTATAATTACCTCTCATACCTTAACTGAACGACATTTCTAACTTCGAAATAGACAAAGTTCAACTTTCAAATCTTTTAACACACTTCCTTACTTTGCTCTCGGGCTCGATTTGTGAATCCACTTCTTTTTCAGAAATCACTTGATTATAACAATGGTGTTATAATTCCCTGCATCCGAAATATAATAACTTTAATATGACTTTTATTTTCTAACTTGAATATTGGAAAACATTTCCAATATATATAATTCCTTTATTGGGAAAATATCTTTTACTCCAGTTAGAAAACATTTCCAAATCCTTTGAATTTACTGATGTTATAAACATCGTTATTATGACTTAAATCATAAATTATTCGTTAATTAACGATATCACTAACCAACCCTTGCTATCATTTACTTTGAAATATTCAGAGCTCACAACTTTAAATCAAACATTGCTTACGCGACTCTCGGATTTGACCTACGAACACACCTTCTTTATAAAAATATTGATTATAACGGTAGCGTTATAATTGATGTCTTCAAATGTTCGGTTTATAAAACATCGCTTTCAACAACAGCGTTAAAATCGCTATCTAGCATTATAAAACACTTATCATAACCATAGCATTAAGATTGCTATTAAAACAGTTATTATAACGGCAGCGTTAAAATTGCTATTTAGATTTACCGAGACATTTATTATAACAGCAGCGTCTAAAATTGCTGTATAGATTTACAACATCTATTATAACAACAGCGCTAAAATCACTGTTTAGTTTTATAAAAGCATTCCTTACAAAGACAGCGTTAAAATCGCTGTTTAAAATTATAAAAGCATTTCTTATAACAACAGCGTTATGATTGCTGTTTTGAATAAAATACCGTGTGCGGCGCACACGCTTCCGTTGTCCATTTATAAACTCTGTTTATTTTAAACAATTCAAGTTCTCCTTTAAACATATTTATAAACTATACATTCTTCTAACCACTTAATTCGATTTCTATAAATCCCCTTTTTATATACATTTTATTTGCAAAATATTTCCTTGTTTTAAACTATTTATTCTTTTATTTTAAGCATTTGAAAATCTTTCTTTAAACTTTCCTCTGTAATTTGCTAAATTCGGATCCATTTCCAAATATTGGTTTCAAAGCCGATACTCACTTTCGAATATACATTCATATTTGAACCCACCTTTTAAATTTATCCAATGGTTAATGATCCACTCAATTTATATCTTTATTTATAACATTTTTCTTGGTTTACCCAATGGAATAGGTTTCCATTTGCAATTCAATGAAAAAGAAATTATTTCTAATTTGGAAATAAACTCTGCTTTTAAATTCTAATTTCCTTTTTCACATTCGATGATATTTTACGGTATCTAAAATGCCAGGTTCCTAAGGCCAGGGTGAACCAAACACACAAATCCAACCATGGATAATGTAGCATAACATATATCACCATCAAATAAAACAGTAAATAAAATGTTGAGGAATCCAGTTGGATCCCTCCAACCTGTTTCCCTGCATCCACAGATGTTAGTAACATCAAAAATATCTCATTAATAAAAATAATCAATCGACGATGTGATTATATCAACCAGTTTATCAACTATTCAACCAAGCAACCATTTCACATTATAAAAATATTTAAAACTCGCTATATATAAAAATATAAATGAGAGGGAGTTAGTGAGTTTACTCACCTCGTTTTGATCGACGGTTCTGGTCGATTCATATAATTTCAAATGAGCGTTCGAAATTATATAAAATTCCAGCTGGCTCCTACCCTTTCCAGATCAGTTCGTACGTGTTCTGGTACGATCCCATCGGCGCTTGTTCCACTAAATTCTTTTAGTTATGCTAAATCATGGTTCCTGATGAATTTCCCCACTTTGAACATAGTCCTTTCTTCTTTAGTCCACATCTTCTCTCTAGAATGAAATACATGTCTCCCATTTCTCTTTTAGAACTCACCACCTTATGATCATTCCACCGCCATCATACATTTTCCAGTCCACCCCTTAGCTTGTGCTCTTCACGTCCCATGTTTAAATCATCTGCACCTATTTCAAACAGAACACACCCCAACTTTTAATCCCTTCCAACACTTCTGTCAAATACTTCCTCAATCCCTTCTTCTACACCACCGTCCCATTCTAAGGCGTTCATCAGCCCGAACCTCCCCTTCAAATAAAACCACCGCAACAGTATTAATCCCATTTCCAACCATTTATTTTGAAACCAAAATGACCCTTAAACCCCTCATTAACTTAATAAGATTTTAATCTTTCTCCTTACTGTCAGTTCGAAGTTTCTCACCTTCCATCTACCATTCGTGTACTACTTTCTTGTTAAAATACCATACCTGCTTCCCATAATTTATCCACCCACAGACCATAATTCACACGCCTATATTATATAATGTGTTTTAAACGCTAATCACCAATTAAGTTTCAAATCAATGTTTACCCCATCAGCTACTACCGAAGCATCTCCACTCCTTCGAACCACCGCCGGCGCAACCAACGGCCACCGGACGGCCTCGACTGACCACCTAAGGATGCCTCCCATCGGTCTGGCCTCCAAACTATTCTCAAACACAAGCCGAGCACAGGAGAAAGCCTCAAAACCGTTGCCCTAAGGCAGCAACAATCCGATGAATCCAAGATCGAAGAGTTTCTTTTGATTTATTGAAATTCCTAAAAGTTAATCAAATAGATTATTATATATATATAGCTTTTATTAAGTAATCGATTATTTGAAGTGGTTGGATTTTACCTTTCTGTATCTAGAAAGAAAAGCATGGGGGAGTATGAGCGGTATTTAAAAGGATGAATGGCGTGGCAGTCACGAGACAAACAGTTTGAAGGGCACGGCATTATTATTATATATTTTTTTCTTGCTTGGGGTTCACGGAATCGAATTTGCTTGGAGTGCACGGTGAGTGTTGGTTTGGGAATCAAGAAATTGGGACACGTGAATAGCAAGCTGTCTGAATTTTGATGGTAAGGAAGTATATTTTTTTCTACTTTGATCGATCTGAGAATGGAAAAGGGAATATAGGAATAATAACGGAAATTTGGGAATGAACAACTTAGGAATTTGGATGGTTAATTTATAGAAAATTCTATTATATATTTTTATATTATAACGAAACTTAGCGGTGAAGTATAAAGTAAAACTAACCACATTCGACTTCTGTTTACTGATAAAAAGGCTAATCTTGGGGTAAAAAGGTATTCTGAACCCAATGGGACAAGTTTCGTCGAAATCCGACTTCGTTTGAAAAAAATTCCTTTATAAAACCAGAAATCAACACGCATTTAAATTTTTCACGATCACCAGATAAATCAAAACAACTTGAAACTGTGAATACCGACAATAACTTTTCGATACGAACCCAACGGCACTAGTTTCGTCGCATTCTGAGACTGTTGCCCCGGTAGACTGTTTTTGGCGCGTACCGCACTGCCCTTCTGAACACCAAATTTGCCGATCTCTAAAAATAACAAACTATATACCTATCCTGAATATATCCGACGTTATGAACTCACCGGAACTGGTTTCGCGGCCTAATTCGATCGTCTGCTCAAATTATACCCAAATAACCCTTTATTGAATTAATTACGCGCTATTGAAATTGAACGGGCGTTTACGGCTACCGTGGTTACATACGACGTCGGTTTTCCACGCCACTCACCACCGTATAATAATTTAACGATACGGTCCCCATGAAACTGATTTCGTCGAAATCTGAGTCCGTTTACAAAACGGCTATTTTAACGCGTATATTTTAAATAACGATTTCCACAGCGACTATTTCAAAATTTGATTTGACCATAACTAACAAATTATAACACGAAATCTAGATTTTTCTCTTTCATATGAAAATTATAATCAATATGGTTCCAACGTGTCTTGTTTCACAGAAATCCGACTTATATCGGATCCTGTATCCTCAGTTGAAGTTAAAACTCTATATTACGAACTGCCGCGCGATTTCGAGCTCGTTTTATAATTATATTATAAATTTACGTTCAAACTTTGTTTTTAATTAATAAATTCCTATATGTAATTCAATTAAATTTTTTAAAACAAATTTAAATATTCAGAATTTAACGGCCAAAAATCCGGGTCGTTACATTCCTTCCCCCTTAAAATAATTTCGTCCTCGAAATTGCTAATGGTAGGAAAAGATACTACATACCCTAATAACTAGATCAAAAATCCTTTAGTTTACTTTTTAACTTTGGTTTAACTGGACCAATTTATTTCAATTAAAATATTCATTTATTCTTACTAACGAAAATTTTCAAAAATTCTGAAAATTTTCTAACACTTTAAATTCTGAAAAATTTCGGCAGTATCTCCTCTACACGGTTCAATCGGTACAACCGCAACTCGCCTTTTTAGGCCTCCTCCAATCCAAAAGAAAATCAAAAAGCCAAGCGGCTTGCCCCATAGGATCATAAAACCATCAAACCAAACAATATTGTAAACATGTACCTTTTTGTCGGGCATAATTCTATCTCTTGCACTTGCTTCCATTCAATATCTGCCCAGCATACATATATCCATTTCCAGCTGGTTTCAAATCAATCCAACTTCCAGTTTTTAACGCTCTAATCAACTTCTGATTAGTTTCCTTCCATTCGATCAATACAAATCTGATTTCTATTTAAGTCAATCCACCTATTATGCTTGAATCCAATTCAGTTCCAATCAACAACATCCAAAATATTCACTTGCTTCTTCATAAGTTGAATTAATGTTAATAATTCGAATCTCAACATTTCTCTTTGTTAAATTTCAATTTGGATTATCCCTAATCCAGTTTGATTTCATTTAACTTAAGTTAAATTTCAATTCCCTTGATACATTTTGACCCATTTCAATCTATTCAACTTTTACAAGTTAAACAAATTTTAGAATTCAAATTCCTGGGTTTTATTTCAAATTAGTTTGAAATCATATATATTTATACACATATATTTATAGTCAAATCAATTCAAAAAATTTGAATTTCTAAATCATCATTTCCTTTTCAAACAAAAGTTTTGATTCTCAAATTACTATGGTAGCAATCCGTCACTCAGAAACTTGAAAATGAATACCGATAATGTCGCGACCCATTATCAGTACTATTTTCTTGCCCCTGAAGTGATTTCAGTGCTTAATCACTTTCAAATCCGTTTAAAACCATTCTAATTCAAAAATCTCTTCAAACCAATGCTATATTACCTTTAAAATACTTCAAGGAATATTTCAAAACTTCCGGGATTTAAATTCAAATTATGATTTGAATTAAATTTCAGTTCAGCTTATTTGTATATCTTATTCTTATACAAATTCAATTTGGTTTTATACAACCATTTCAATATTTTATAATTTCCTTTGATTGTAATAACAATCAACTCATTCGATAATTTCAGAAAATTATCCCTTTATATCAAAATAACTTTTGGGCAAATTATATCACTTACCCACTTTAAAACAATACTGAGTCGATTTGTTCTGTTCGAGAGTTTAGAAACACCTATCGATACAGTTGTACTTCCTGTATCGACCAGAATTCATAAACCACTCAACAAACCAGTCAACACAATATAAAACAATTTTATATCAAATCTACAAATACGCTCCCTCATATATATACATTCAAACTCAACCTAGGGTATCACTAACCCCATCTTTATTGAGTTACGCCACAGAGCCAAGGTAATCACTTAACCTTCAGCTCTGATACCAAATGAAACGACCCGCAAATCCGTACCCTTTGAGTCGACTAATAACACCACACGTCCAACTCAAATTGCACAGAAATACGCATCATTATTAGAAAGAAGTTAGAGGATGAGAAATAGAAAGAAAGAAATATTAGAATAGGAGAAAACGAAGATCACAAACTCACAGCGGAACGAATAAAATATATAGAATAATATAACTTTGGAGCACAAATCAGCATTTGTATATATACATACCGTTATCAGAGCACAACGATTATCCCTGGAACAGTTATAAACACCTGTTTCCAGATACAACATAGTACACAGCGGAAAATATAATAGTCTATAGCTAACTGGTGAAGCCTCCTGCTTCAAGCTCCTCCGAGTGAATCTGAAAAATCCCAACTACTTGACTGCCCGTACAAATTTGGGCACCCAAGAGTTTAGGGAAAACAAACAAAATAAACTCTGGGTCAGTCATGGGACTGGTGTGAGTAAACTCCAACCATTGGTTTCACTTTCAAAAATCCTTTCAAAAGAAATGATAATCGTAAGACCAATCCACACATAAACACGGATGGTTTTTACCTTACGATAACCCAAAACACTTTGGAAATCATATATTATCTGATATTATAATAATGTCTAATCTCAAGTAATTAAAATCTAGTAGAACGCTTGCATCTCACGCTCTACATATATAATATACAATCAAACTCGCAGGCACTTATTGGAGATTGGATTCCGACTTGACAAGGTATGGGACCACCTTCCGAACGTGTATCTCTAGAGGCAAATACACTGGGTTCAACAAGAACGTCTTGCAACCCGGCCCACACATGACCGACCACTCATTTCGCTTGAGTGTATCGAATGTATATCACCGACGGTTGGGATCAGCAACCGTCTCCCGATAAGGGACAGCATCGATAGATTTAAGAACAAAAGGAATTTCTCTAGATAGGTGATCATACATCCTAATGGGTGCGACCCACATAGCCATGCTGCCTGCCCGATTTTTGTCCTTTCCCGTTTGATGAGGCTCGAGGTCATAACGTATCTTTTGACAGATCACACCTCCATTACTTTGAATGCCACATCGTCATACCCGCCAAATCACAAATTGATTTCACCAAAAATACCACGGGTATACAGCTAAGAGAAACGAATTCCTCCGCCACCAAACGTAAGTACGTTTGAAGAGATCAACTTATGCGATCTATTGGATATACTCTGTCAGACACTCGTCCATACACGTTTGACCTGGGACTGGACAAACCGAAGGCACTATTCTGTAAACAGGATAGCCCTTGCACAACTCCGTCTTCAATATATTCAGTATACTTGATTCGCAACGCTTATGCCAATACGGAGTGGTTCTCTGGATAATAATCCAACCGGTCTCTCCATATTAACAACGTTAAAATGGTCAAAACTTTGATAGTCGGTGAGTTAACTATCAAACGAAAACATGTCGGTGTGCAAACAACGATATTATTTCCCGAAGGAAATTCTATCGGACAATCATCAGTTCATTCATTCATTCATTCCCTATTCCTGTTGTTAAATGTTTCTTATTCACTATATTTAGAAAATATATATCATTATCCTTGGAAAACATTTCCATCTCTTGTTTCTATATTCAGAAAACAATTCTGCTTCTCATTTGGAAAACATTTCCAAATCTCTTTCATTTGATTAAACAGATGTTTGAATAAACATCACTATGCCAACACAAACCCTTACACTTTTTAACTAAATTCACTTAACCAATTTCACTCTCGGACCTTATCCACTTCTTAGTTAAAACTGAAGTCAGTCAAGTTGGGGTATAATTACCTCTCATACCTTAACTGAACGACATTTCTAACTTCGAAATAGACAAAGTTCAACTTTCAAATCTTTTAACACACTTCCTTACTTTGCTCTCGGGCTCGATTTGTGAATCCACTTCTTTTTCAGAAATCACTTGATTATAACAATGGTGTTATAATTCCCTGCATCCGAAATATAATAACTTTAATATGACTTTTATTTTCTAACTTGAATATTGGAAAACATTTCCAATATATATAATTCCTTTATTGGGAAAATATCTTTTACTCCAGTTAGAAAACATTTCCAAATCCTTTGAATTTACTGATGTTATAAACATCGTTATTATGACTTAAATCATAAATTATTCGTTAATTAACGATATCACTAACCAACCCTTGCTATCATTTACTTTGAAATATTCAAAGCTCACAACTTTAAACCAAACATTGCTTACGCGACTCTCGGATTTGACCTACGAACACACCTTCTTTATAAAAATATTGATTATAACGGTAGCGTTATAATTGATGTCTTCAAATGTTCGGTTTATAAAACATCGCTTTCAACAACAGCGTTAAAATCGCTATCTAGCATTATAAAACACTTATCATAACCATAGCATTAAGATTGCTATTAAAACAGTTATTATAACGGCAGCGTTAAAATTGCTATTTAGATTTACCGAGACATTTATTATAACAGCAGCGTCTAAAATTGCTGTATAGATTTACAACATCTATTATAACAACAGCGCTAAAATCACTGTTTAGTTTTATAAAAGCATTCCTTACAAGGACAACGTTAAAATCGCTGTTTAAAATTATAAAAGCATTTCTTATAACAACAGCGTTATGATTGCTGTTTTGAATAAAATACCGTGTGCGGCGCACACGCTTCCGTTGTCCATTTATAAACTCTGTTTATTTTAAACAATTCAAGTTCTCCTTTAAACATATTTATAAACTATACATTCTTCTAACCACTTAATTCGATTTCTATAAATCCCCTTTTTATATACATTTTATTTGCAAAATATTTCCTTGTTTTAAACTATTTATTCTTTTATTTTAAGCATTTGAAAATCTTTCTTTAAACTTTCCTCTGTAATTTGCTAAATTCGGATCCATTTCCAAATATTGGTTTCAAAGCCGATACTCACTTTCGAATATACATTCATATTTGAACCCACCTTTTAAATTTATCCAATGGTTAATGATCCACTCAATTTATATCTTTATTTATAACATTTTTCTTGGTTTACCCAATGGAATAGGTTTCCATTTGCAATTCAATGAAAAAGAAATTATTTCTAATTTGGAAATAAACTCTGCTTTTAAATTCTAATTTCCTTTTTAACATTCGATGATATTTTACGGTATCTAAAATGCCAGGTTCCTAAGGCCAGGGTGAACCAAACACACAAATCCAACCATGGATAATGTAGCATAACATATATCACCATCAAATAAAACAGTAAATAAAATGTTGAGGAATCCAGTTGGATCCCTCCAACCTGTTTCCCTGCATCCACAGATGTTAGTAACATCAAAAATATCTCATTAATAAAAATAATCAATCGACGATGTGATTATATCAACCAGTTTATCAACTATTCAACCAAGCAACCATTTCACATTATAAAAATATTTAAAACTCACTATATATAAAAATATAAATGAGAGGGAGTTAGTGAGTTTACTCACCTCGTTTTGATCGACGGTTCTGGTCGATTCATATAATTTCAAATGAGCGTTCGAAATTATATAAAATTCCAGCTGGCTCCTACCCTTTCCAGATCAGTTCGTACGTGTTCTGGTACGATCCCATCGGCGCTTGTTCCACTAAATTCTTTTAGTTATGCTAAATCATGGTTCCTGATGAATTTCCCCACTTTGAACATAGTCCTTTCTTCTTTAGTCCACATCTTCTCTCTAGAATGAAATACATGTCTCCCATTTCTCTTTTAGAACTCACCACCTTATGATCAGTCCACCGCCATCATACATTTTCCAGTCCACCCCTTAGCTTATGCTCTTCACGTCCCATGTTTAAATCATCTGCACCTATTTCAAACAGAACACACCCCAACTTTTAATCCCTTCCAACACTTCTGTCAAATACTTCCTTAATCCCTTCTTCTACACCACCGTCCCATTCTAAGGCGTTCATCAGCCCGAACCTCCCCTTCAAATAAAACCACCGCAACAGTATTAATCCCATTTCCAACCATTTATTTTGAAACCAAAATGACCCTTAAACCCCTCATTAACTTAATAAGATTTTAATCTTTCTCCTTACTGTCAGTTCGAAGTTTCTCACCTTCCATCTACCATTCGTGTACTACTTTCTTGTTAAAATACCATACCTGCTTCCCATAATTTATCCACCCACAGACCATAATTCACACGCCTATATTATATAATGTGTTTTAAACGCTAATCACCAATTAAGTTTCAAATCAATGTTTACCCCATCAGCTACTACCGAAGCATCTCCACTCCTTCGAACCACCGCCGGCGCAACCAACGGCCACCGGACGGCCTCGACTGACCACCTAAGGACGCCTCCCATCGGTCTGGCCTCCGTACTATTCTCAAACACAAGCCGAGCACAGGAGAAAGCCTCAAAACCGTTGCCCTAAGGCAGCAACAATCCGATGAATCCAAGATCGAAGAGTTTCTTTTGATTTATTGAAATTCCTAAAAGTTAATCAAATAGATTATTATATATATATAGCTTTTATTAAGTAATCGATTATTTGAAGTGGTTGGATTTTACCTTTCTGTATCTAGAAAGAAAAGCATGGGGGAGTATGAGCGGTATTTAAAAGGATGAATGGCGTGGCAGTCACGAGACAAACAGTTTGAAGGGCACGGCATTATTATTATATATTTTTTTCTTGCTTGGGGTTCACGGAATCGAATTTGCTTGGAGTGCACGGTGAGTGTTGGTTTGGGAATCAAGAAATTGGGACACGTGAATAGCAAGCTGTCTGAATTTTGATGGTAAGGAAGTATATTTTTTTCTACTTTGATCGATCTGAGAATGGAAAAGGGAATATAGGAATAATAACGGAAATTTGGGAATGAACAACTTAGGAATTTGGATGGTTAATTTATAGAAAATTCTATTATATATTTTTATATTATAACGAAACTTAGCGGTGAAGTATAAAGTAAAACTAACCACATTCGACTTCTGTTTACTGATAAAAAGGCTAATCTTGGGGTAAAAAGGTATTCTGAACCCAATGGGACAAGTTTCGTCGAAATCCGACTTCGTTTGAAAAAAATTCCTTTATAAAACCAGAAATCAACACGCGTTTAAATTTTTCACGATCACCAGATAAATCAAAACAACTTGAAACTGTGAATACCGACAATAACTTTTCGATACGAACCCAACGGCACTAGTTTCGTCACATTCTGAGACTGTTGCCCCGGTAGACTGTTTTTGGCGCGTACCGCACTGCCCTTCTGAACACCAAATTTGCCGATCTCTAAAAATAACAAACTATATACCTATCCTGACTATATCCGACGTTATGAACTCACCGGAACTGGTTTCGCGGCCTAATTCGATCGTCTGCTCAAATTATACCCAAATAACCCTTTATTGAATTAATTACGCGCTATAGAAATTGAATGGGCGTTTACGGCTACCGTGGTTACATACGACATCGGTTTTCCACGCCACTCACCACCGTATAATAATTTAACGATACGGTCCCCATGAAACTGATTTCGTCGAAATCTGAGTCCGTTTACAAAACGGCTATTTTAACGCGTATATTTTAAATAACGATTTCCACAGCAACTATTTCAAAATTTGATTTGACCATAACTAACAAATTATAACACGAAATCTAGATTTTTCTCTTTCATATGAAAATTATAATCAATATGGTTCCAACGTGTCTTGTTTCACAGAAATCCGACTTATATCGGATCCTGTATCCTCAGTTGAAGTTAAAACTCTATATTACGAACTACCGCGCGATTTCGAGCTCGTTTTATAATTATATTATAAATTTACGTTCAAACTTCGTTTTTAATTAATAAATTCCTATATGTAATTCAATTAAAAATTTTAAAACAAATTTAAATATTCAGAATTTAACGGCCAAAAATCCGGGTCGTTACAGTTTATGAACGGTTTAGATTTAAATCGAGTTTGGTAAATAAAGTTATAAAGTGATTTTTATCAAATACGATAAGCTTAAATATATGTTACTTAATATTTGAATTGAGAAAAGGAAAATCGAGATGAGAAAGGGTTTATGTTAAACCAGAGTTGTATAAACGAGTTTATAAAATAAATGGGAAGCTAAAATGTTAATTTTAAATTAACGTTACTTAATAATGGCATTAAGTGGAATGGATGAGTTTTGAAATAAGATTTCATCAGGGAAATGATTAAAAAGTTTAGAAAAAGGATTATTATAATTGAATTGGGTAAAAGATCGAGTAATGAGATTTGTAATAAAAATCTAGATAATGAAACAAATAATTTAAAGACGTTAAAGTTTAAAAGTTAATGTTTTATTAATCAATTATTAAATCAATAAATTTAGTAATAATAATATATTTAAAGGGGAGATTTCAAAAATAAGAAGGGTTATAAAACCGTATGTTAAATAAAATAGTGAAATGGTAATTGTTGGTATTAGAACGAATACGGGTTTTTGGATTACAATTCATATTTATCCTAAGATAAGAATGTTGTTGATCAAGGTCTGAGAGGTAATTAAAATACCCCAACTTGAATGAATTCAGGATTATCGAAGGACAAAATTAGTTGTAATAGTGGTGATGTTAGAAGTAATTTATTTTGAGAAATAATAGTGTAACGTAATTTGACGAGTTCGGAAATATATAGGACGTGATTCCAAAATAAAAGAAGTATAAAAAGGGGCTTGAGAATATTAAATGGTAATTCCAAAATAAAGAAATAAAGGGAGACTTGTGAAAATATAGCGATGTTTACAAAATAAGAAATGAGATTTAGAACGGGTTTATTCTAAAAGGTAAGTGATGATTAATTTGTGTTATATAATGGAAACAAAGGAGATTTTGTAACGATTACTTTACGATGATAAATAGTAAGTAATGTTATAGAATATGTGTTGAAATGGTAATTAACGAGAATTTGGATATGGTTTAAGTAATGTTATAGAATATGTGTTGAAATGGTAATTAACGAGAACTTGGATATGGTTTTAAGATATTTTTCTTAAGTATATAAATAAAATGATTTGAGAATATTTATATATTTAAACCGATATATTATTTTGGTATTATAAGTGATATATTATTTTAATGGCCAAGTGACGCTATACGTAATAAACCAATGAATTCATTTTTATGATTGTTTATTTTGATAGTTAAACAACCGATTATCAAAATCTGACCCAACGGTATTGGTACAGAAAGACCAGGATCGAATTATATTCGAAAAGCATTCCAACAAAAAATACGAATACGTTGAAGATGCTGATCGAGATGGAGCAATTGAAGACCGTAGATCTTCATTAAACGGAAGAGTTACTTAAAATCTATGGCTGATCCCTAGAGATATACTGTGATTTTGTCGTGGTTGGAATCTACGGATTGCAAGGACTACTTGCTAATAATCTATAAGGTGATTCCTAGGATGTGATAGGAGGGTACCTTCGGTTCATCCTGTTCCTGGATGACTTGTATGGACGATGTGAACGATGGCTAGGTGTTCCAAAAGTCGATTATAACATCAAGCCTCATCAATCGGGAAATGACAGAAATCGGGTAGGCATCATGGCTATGTGGGTCGCACCCATTAGGGTGTATAATCACCTATTTAGAGAAATTCCTTTTGATTCTTTAATCTATCGATGCTATCCCTTTTTGGGAAACGGTGGGTAGCTCCCAACCGTTGGTGATACACATTCGATACACTCAAGCGAAATGAGTGGTCGTTCATGTGTGGGTCGGGTTGCAAGACGTTCTTGTTGAATCCAGTGTATTCGCCTCTAGAGATACACTATCGGCAGGTGGTTCCATACTTTGTCATAGTCGGAATCCAATCTCCAATAAGCGCCTGTGGTTTTTGTTTGTATACTATATATATGGAGCGTGAGATGCAAGCATTTTGCTAGATTCTATTTATTTGTATTTAGACACTATCATAATATCGGAATAAGATATGTTTCAAAAATGTTTTGGGTTATAGTAAGGTAAAAGTCGTCTGTATTTATGTGTGGATTTGGTCTTACAATCATCTTTTTCTTCCGAAAAAGATTTTGAACTTTAAAATAAAGTTGGATGGCTCCCCTTAAAACTTAGCATGTTTCTCTCTCTCTGTTTCACCAAACTGACCCGGTGTTCGTAATGCTCAGGTTAGATCGGGTTGTATAGGTTTAGGGTATCGGGTGTTGTGAAGTCCAATGACGAGCTGAAGGAGTTCAGATGTATACCGTTATTATTCCGCTGTGTGAGGAGAGACTATTACAACTATCTAGGTGCATTGATGTACTCTAATGTTGTATGTATTATTTCAAGCTCTCAATAAAGTTTATTTCTATATTATATTTTGTTCCGCTGCGATGTGAGATTCTGATGGTGTTGTGTTGTTATTCTTCTTCTTCTATTCTAATATTTCTTTCTTATCTCACCCACCCATTTCTTTCTAATAACGATCTAGTGTTTTCGATGCTTGAATGTTCGACATGGTGTTTTAGTGTCGATTTTCGGGGTCGAAAATCCCTGTTCGTTACATGTGGTCCCTATTTCCTACCTACTCCCACCTAACCTCCTTCCTATAAATACACCAACCCTTGGCCTTCATTTGGATCTTTCTCCCTTGGAATTTTTGGATTTTTAGAGCTCCAAACACTGATTAACGGCAGCAACTTTTTCATCTTCGCCATTGGAGATGACAAGAATAATTAAAACGTGGCATACACGTTTTCCATCAACACTTAGACATTCACAAGGATAATTATGCTACATTTGAGCTCTTTTGGACTTCTTGGACATTAGGGCTAAATTTGAACATAGTTGACCAAGTCAACTCATTTCAAGGAGGAAGAAGGACTGTAACAACCCGTATTTTCAATAACCTGTTATAACATAAATCGAGGCAGAATTTAATTCAAAAGTCTGAATCAAGGGAAACGGGCTATGCCATTGCGTTCGTCTCGGAAAAATACGTGAAATAGAGTCCGAGTTTTCGAAAATTGGAGTCCGTATGACCCGATTAAGGCCCAACGAAGTTTTCAGAAAATTCCTAAGTAAAAAACAGATTTCAAATTCAAGTTTGAATTTGAAAATTTGGGAAAGTTTGGGCCAGGCGGGAGAATTCCCGCCAGAGCACCCAAGTCGACAGCCCTGTCGACTTGGGAGTCGACTTGGTTGGACCCAAGTCGACAGCCCTGTCGACTTGGCTGTCGACTTGGTCCAGCCGGGCTGTTTAGCCTGGTGCACCATTTTGAGATTGTGTTGAGCTTGGGGGCCAGATTCGGTTTTAAGGGCTAAGATTGCAACTAGGGTTTAATCCTATGGCCTAGAACACTTGCCTAATCTATAAATAAGACCCTAACCTAGCCCTAAATCATCATTAATCTATCCTACAACTAAACTATGGCAAAATCAATCCTCTCATGGCCTCCACTCTCTTCATGCAATTCCTAAACCAATTTCTAAGTGATTTTCCATGCATACAAGTGTTTTCAAACTTGTATGAGCATCATTAGCTTGCATTCAAGTCAAGTTTCTATATTTGCATCATAAAGGAAGGGTTTTGATCATTTTGGCTTGCATTTTTGGGTTTAATAAGGGCTTTGTCATATTTTTGTAACTTCTTAAGCATAGTAAGCCCTATTCTACTTTCATACTTAAACTCTAAAGTTAAATGTATGATATGCAAGTTTATATGCGAGTTTACTATGTTATGAAATGCAAGTTTATCATGTTATGCAAGTTTGTTATGTTATAATATGCAAGTTTATCATGTTATGCAAGTATGTTATGATATGAAATGCAAGTTCATCATGTTATGCTATGCAAGTTGTGTTATGCAAGTTTGGGTTGATCCTTTTGTTCATGTTATCATGTTATGCAAGCTTATCTTGGGTTTATGAACATAAAGCTTCAAGCTTTATGCCAAAGGTTGCACTTTGGCAACATGTAAGTTATCATATCTCTTATGATAACTTGCATGTGAGGCTAAATGCGAACTTATGGCCATTTCTACATGTCATTTATCACCATGTATCACCAATATGCTAAGTTTGGTTTTATGCATGCTTTTGAGGCCTAAAAATGTAATATGCAAGTATATGAACATATGTACATTTCATATGCCACCATGTTAAACTTGTGGCTTCAATACCTTTATGTCATGATTATGCCAAGTTCCCTCTTTCTATCCTTTATGCGCTATTGCGATATGTAAGCGAGGGGATTGCGTTTGGGGTTGGGTAAAGTTAAAAGACACAAAACATAAGCTTGGGAATTTACCTATTAAGTAAGGTCTACCCATTGGGAATTTACCTATTAAGTTAGGTCTACCCAATTGCTTGAAAAACTTGTAACATGTTTTGGAAACATGATGGACATGACACTTAGAAAAGATAAGTGTGGCCAACTCGAGGTTGGGTTGAGTTTGTAGCGTAAACCTACCCGGAACCGACCGGCTTAACTAGTTGCTACAAACAATAGGACCCAATGTGAGAAGTTGGTCATGTTGTACCTTGGACCCGAGGTTAGACCAAGTTGTGGTGTAAAGCTACCCGGACCCGCCCGGCTTAACTAGTAACCGCAGTAAAGTCTAATGTGAGAGGTTAAGGCGCATTAAATTAATTAATGCCTCATGATTAGGGTTAAGTCATGGTCCATTTAGTACTTAACTAATTTGGGTTCGGAAGATTAATCGGGGTTAAGTCGCGAACTCATCGTTACACTTAACCAAGTTAATCCATGATTAGCAAGGGGGTTAAACCGTACTTAACCTACTAGAAAAATCCTAGAAATGGGGGGCCCACTCCAGCAGTAATCCCAAGTTAGTATCATCTTGACCCTAGGGACTAGGCTAGGGTGGGGGCACGATTACTGGGCTGGAGGTAAGCGACCAAAAACGACGGCAGAGGGTACGCCGGTGTAGTTCCGGGCGGACCATGGTCGTGCACATAGTCCGAAGCCGGGGAAAGCATGCAGGGGTACCAGTAGATCGAGACTGTGCACTCATGTTTATGGTGTCCAGGGGTTGCCACCCTAGGGCTTGATACACCCGACGGGAGACCCTGCACAGTCTGACTACAATCATGTTTGGGCCGTATTGACACCAACACGTGACGAGTTAGGCTTAGGGAGCCGATCGACTAGACCGTTTGGTTGGACCTTGTATTAGGGTCATTTCATGTTATTGGACCGCGGGTTAGGGTCACTTCAAGTTGTTGGGCCAAATCTTGGGCCAAGGGATCAATACTTGTTTAATTCAAGTCATGTTAGTTTGCTAGTACACCTGTGGTGCAAAACCTTAATCCTGATTATGCGATGACACCTTTATCTACCTTGTTAGTTAACCATCATGCCAGTATGTAGTTATCCTTATGATCATACATGCTGCTCATGCCAGTTAACTTTATCAGTTTACATTGATTGTAGTAGGGCTTACTCAGTCTTTTTGACTGACCTATTTTCTTTCGCCTCTTTTCTTCCGTTTCCCCCTCCCCCCCCCCCCCCAGGTTCTCAGGGAGGGAATATTGGAGCTTAGCTGGATTTCTGACTGCTTGCTTGTGGGATTTAGCTCATGTACGGTTTGACATGAAGCTAGCTGTGGCTATCACTTCTTTTGGGGATTAGTATTTATGTATTTCAGTTTTTCAGTTGATGTTGTTTTATCTAGACTGGTTTATTGGGAAAGTTGACATTATGATGTAACAGACTTGTTTTGAAATGGTTTAAAATCTTCCGCTGTTTATCTATGTTATTTACTCTGTTTACGCATTTACATATGTTCTTGTTCTGCCTTGATATATCATTATGCATGTTTACCTGATTCAAACGCCCCTCCAAAGTCAGAGTGCTTGCAAGAGTCACCCTGGCAGAGGTGGGGTGTTAAATTTGGTATCAGAGCATATGGTTTACGAGAAGGAACAAAAATGTTTTTAAAACTTTTGGAAAACTATTTTCAAAACCAAGTATAAAGTATTTTCCAAAGAAAAGTCTAGTTTATTTTAAAGACTATTCCCCAAAAAGCCATTAGCAAAATTCCTTCGTTTTTTTTCGCCATTCTAAATCTGTCTTTTTCTTCGTTTTCAGCATGGCTGATAACTTTGCTATTCCGGAGGGAGTGCACGTACATGTTTGGTATAGGAGACTTTTGGAGGATAGGGCAACCAAAGCCAGCCCCGCAGATGTCCCTCCTCCTCCTCCTCCAGTAGTTAATATTCCTCCTCCTTTCGCTAATGTTCCTCCTCCTCCTGTCGCTGAGGTTCCTCTTCCTCCTCCCCCTCACCATCCTCAAGCTGACTTCGCAAAGACTTGCAAAGATTTCAAAGCAATGGGGGGCAAGAACTTTCAAGGCACTGAGACTTTTGTAGAGGCCAGAAATTGGTTGAAAGAGACCGAGGATTTATTTGCTATCTTTGGGATAGATGATCAGAGGAAGCTCTTGTTGGCGGTTTGGCTTATGAAGGATGAAGCCGCTTATTGGTGGGAAGTCACCAATGGTACTAGGCCTGTTGAGACTTGGGCCGATTTCAGGGCAAGGTTCATGCTTAAGTTTCTATCTTCTGCTGAGGAGAATCTGCAAATGGAGAGGTTCATAACTCTGAGACAAGGAGATATGTCTGTCAAAGAATATGTGAACAAGTTCAATCAGTTAGCTCGTTTTGGCTTGGATATGGTGAATACTCCTTAGAAGAAGGCTCTTCGTTTTGCTAGAGGATTGAATGAGCCGTTGCAGGGATTGGCTATGTCGCATATTCCCCATGGGGCCACGTTTGAGAGCTTGGTTGATATGGCATTACTTCAGGGAGATGTCAAGAAAGAGGTCAAGATGAATGATACTCAAGCCAAGAAGACTGATTCCCAGGGAAAAGGAAATCAGGGAAATCCAAGTGGTCAGAGCAGTCAAGGCAATCAGAACAAGAACAAGAACAAGAGTCAAGGCAACAAAGGGAAGAACAACAAGGGGAAGTGCCATTATTGCGGTTCAGTTGGGCATCTTATTAAGGATTGTAAGAAGAGGAAAAGGAAGAATGGTGAATGCTTTTTCTGTGGTGAGACTGGACATTTCAGTAAGGATTGCCCGAGGAATCAAGAGCAAGGCCAGGGTCAGACTCAGCGTGCTGGACCTTCAGGAGGGCAAGTTCATGTTCTCAATGTCGCTCCAGTTCCCGATCGAGGTAGTATTTCTGTTGAGAGCCTTGTATATATTTCTGATTTTCCAGTTCGTACCTTGTTTGATTCTGGTGCATCGCATAGCTTTATCTCATCTGATCTTGTTGATAGTTTGCACCTTAGTACTAGCTTGGTAGATGATCCCGTCTGTGTCTCAAATCCTATTGGGGGTTCCGCCCATCTGTCTATGATATGTGGGGATTTGAGGATCTCTATACTTAGTGTAGAGTTCTTGTGCAGTGCTTATGTTCTTGGTTTCAGGGGATACGGATTGATATTGGGCATGGATTGGCTGTCTAGATATGGAGCCATCCTTGATTGTGAGCATAGGGTTGTGAGGCTCGTGACTCGCCTCGGAAACACCCTAGAGATTTCTTGTGATCCGAGAGGTCCCGTCATGTTGTGCTATCTGGAATCACTCGACTCGTCAATGGAAACTCTTCAGTCTGTGAGAGTGGTTCGAGAGTATCCGGATATTTTCGATGAAGTTAGGGGGTTGCCCCCTAAGCGAGAGATTGATTTCCGCATTTATCTGGTGGATAATGCAAAGCCGGTTTCTTTGCCCGTTCGGCACATGGCTCCGCGTGAAAGGCGGGAGCTAAGTAAGCAAGTGAAAGAGTTGCTTGAGAAGAACTTCATTAGACGAAGTATATCAGAATGGGGAGCGCCTGTGGTATTTGCTACCAAGGCAGATGGTTCTCTCCGACTTTGTGTTGACTATCGAGAGTTGAATAAGCTGACTAAGAAGAACAGACACCCGTTACCGAGGATTGATGACCTCTTTGACCAGCTTGTCGGTGCTTCTGTTTTCTCTCAGCTTGATCTTGCTACGGGTTTCCATCAGCTCAGGGTAGCTGAAGATAGTATGGACAAGACTGCGTTCAGAACTCCAGATGGATTCTTCGAATGGCTTGTCATGCCGTTCGGCTTAACTAATGCACCCGCATATTTTGTGGACTTGATGAGTAGGGTGTTCAGGGAGTTTCTGAACAAGTTTGTCGTGGTCTTCGTAGATGATATTCTGATCTTCTCTAAGGATGAGGAAGAGCACGCAAGGCATCTCATGGAGGTGATGGATACGCTTAGAGCGCATCAGTTAAAGGCCAAGTTCTCCAAGTGTCACTTTTGGAGAAGGGAAGTTAGATTCCTTGGGCATATAGTATCTAAGCAAGGCTTAGCGGTGGATCCCGCTAACGTAGTTGCAGTTCAGGATTGGAAGACTCCAAGGAATGCAACCGAAGTGAGAAGTTTTCTAGGTCTTGCGGGTTTTTACCGGAAGTTCATCAAGGACTTCGCGAAGATATCCGCTCCTCTCACTAAATTGACGAAGAAGAATTTAGTTTTTGCTTGGAGCATAGAATGCGAGCTTGCTTTTCAGAAGCTCAAGAGAGCCCTCACATCAGCACCTGTTCTAGCTTTGCCCGATGGAGGGAAGTTATTTACAGTATACACCGATGCATGTGGCACGGGGTTAGGAGTTGTTCTTATGCAAGAAGGAAGAGTGATATGCTTTGGCGGTAGACAACTCAAGGTGCATGAGAAGAATTATCCCACTCATGACTTAGAGTTGGCAGCAATAGTATATGCACTCAAGGCTTGGCGCCATTATCTTCTGGGAGAAAGATTTGAGCTTTATACCGATCACAAATCATTGAAGTATCTCTTTTCTCAGAAGGATCTGAATCTGAGACAACAAAGATGGATGGAATTCTTGGCGTCCTACGATTTTGAGATAGCTTATACCCCTGGCAAGGGGAATGTGGTAGCAGATGCATTGAGTAGAAGAAGGTTGACCCTAAGTCCTCTATTCGTTGAGATGAAGAATTTAGAGTATGTGGCAACCTTTGATTTCTCTTTGGCGATTGAGTCGATGACCGGTTCTTTAGCATCTCTGGAACTCAGACCTACCCTTCTTGATCAAGTTGGGGCTTCGCAGAGAGAAGACCCTCAGATAGTGGAGACTATGGATAAGCTAATTCGAGGGGAGACGTTTAGTCATCTCGCTCGATATTCTATTGATGACAAGGGTTGGCTGAGGAGAGATGGAAGGTTATGTGTTCCAATGGTAGAAGATCTAGTAAGAAGAGTTCTTGAGGAAGCGCATCGCTCTAAGTTGACTATACATCCGGGCGGAGATAAGATGTATAAAGATATGAAGCGCATTTTCTTTTGGCCTGGGATGAAGAAGGATGTGGCAGAATTTGTCTCTAGATGTATCATTTGCCAGCAAGTTAAGGCCGAGTCGAAGAAGCCCGGTGGGCTATTACATCCTCTAGACGTTCCACTATGGAAGTGGGAGAGTATTTCCATGGATTTTATCGATGGGCTACCAAGGTCAAGGAAAGGGAATACGAGCATTTGGGTTATTGTGGACAGACTTACGAAGAGTGCTCATTTCATTCCGGTAAACAGCAAGAGGACCGCATCTTGGCTAGCGTCTGTATATCTTCGTGAGATTGTGAGACTACATGGAGTCCCTTCTAGTATAGTCAGTGACCGTGACCCAATCTTTACAAGTCAATTCTGGATTAGCTTGCAAGAAGCCATGGGCACGAGGTTGAATCTAAGTACGGCTTATCACCCACAGACGGACGGTCAAACCGAAAGGGTGAATAGGGTACTCGAGGATCTGTTGAGGCTTTGTATTCTGGATTTTGGTGGTACTTGGGAAGACCATCTTCCTCTTGTTTAGTTTGCATATAATAACAGTTATCAGGAAAGCATAGGGATGGCACCATTTGAAGCTTTATATGGGAGGTCGTGCAAGTCGCCTACATGTTGGTGGGAGACTACAGATAAGCTTATACTTGGGCCTGATATGATCAGAGATACGTCCGAGAAGGTCGAGTTGATTCGGAGACGGATGAAAGCGGCCCAAGACCGACAGAAATCCTATGCTGATAAGCGAAGAACTGATTTGGAGTTTGATGTTGGGGATATGGTTTTCGTGAAGGTTTCTCCTTTGCGGAATGTGGTCCGATTTGGAGCTGTTGGGAAGTTGGCACCGAGGTTTGTTGGACCATTCCCTATTATAGAGAGGATCGGGCAGATGGCTTATAGAGTGAAGTTGCCCGAGAAGCTTGCTGGAGTACACGATGTTTTTCATGTCTCGCATCTCCGAAAGTGTTTACATGAATCAGCAGAGGTTGTTGAGCCAAGTGTTCTGAAAGACGTGGAAGTGGAGAAAGAGGCTACTTTGAGGAGAGCTCTTATTCGTATCTTGGGGACGGAGACCAAGAAGCTAAGGAATCGAGAGGTCAAATTGGTGAAGGTTCAGTGGGGTGAAGCCGAAGAAGACGCAACTTGGGAAACCGAGGAGAAGATGCGTGGGCTTTATCCATTCCTTTTTGAGGGTACACTCTCAATCTCTTTTCTTTGTTAGCATATCTTTCTCTTTGCTATCCATGTTTATCTAGTTTATCGTGTTAATCTTGTCATGAGAACCTTAGGTAGAAACCCTTTGGATGAAACATGTGTTTGAAACATGTTATGCTTGATGGTTGCAAGTGGTTGCAAGTGTTTGCAAGTGGTTACTCGTGGATGCATTATACACGTTAGGCACTAGATCGGCTCACACACTCCTCATATTGCATATGCATGAGTGTTTATGCTTATTCATGGATGAAAATTTTTGTGTTATCACATGGATGTTGCATATGGATGTATGTTATGTGCACACATATAGATGTTACACATTATGTTAGGAATTGCATACATATGGATTCATTTCACTAACATAATCTGCATTGATAATATTTGCATTAGATAGGTACATATACACACACCTTTGCATATGTTCATACAACATTTAGAATCTTGTAAGGACAATGATTGCTCGTGGATGATGTTTTGAGTAGATGGATGATTGGATGGTAGGACGTTCTTCCTAACTTGAAGATTTCGGGGACGAAATCCTTTAAGGAGGGGAGAATGTAACAACCCGTATTTTCAATAACCTGTTATAACATAAATCGAGGCAGAATTTAATTCAAAAGTCTGAATCAAGGGAAACGGGCTATGCCATTGCGTTCATCTCGGAAAAATACGCGAAATAGAGTCCGAGTTTTCGAAAATCGGAGTCCGTATGACCCAACAAAGGCCCAACGAAGTTTTCCGAAAATTCCTAAGTAAAAAACAGATTTCAAATTCAAGTTTGAATTTGAAAATTTGGGCCAGTTTGGGCCAGGCGGGAGAATTCCCGCCAGAGCACCCAAGTCGACAGCCCTGTCGACTTGGGAGTCGACTTGGTTGGACCCAAGTCGACAGCCCTGTCGACTTGGCTGTCGACTTGGTCCAGCCGGGCTGTTTAGCCTGGTGCACCATTTTGAGATTGTGTTGAGCTTGGGGGCCAGATTCGGTTTTAAGGGCTAAGATTGCAACTAGGGTTTAATCCTATGGCCTAGAACACTTGCCTAATCTATAAATAAGACCCTAACCTAGCCCTAAATCATCATTAATCTATCCTACAACTAAACTATGGCAAAATCAATCCTCTCATGGCCTCCACTCTCTTCATATAATTCCTAAACCAATTTCTAAGTGATTTTCCATGCATACAAGTGTTTTCAAACTTGTATGAGCATCATTAGCTTGCATTCAAGTCAAGTTTCTATATTTGCATCATAAAGGAAGGGTTTTGATCATTTTGGCTTGCATTTTTGGGTTTAATAAGGGCTTTGTCATATTTTTGTGACTTCTTAAGCATAGTAAGCCCTATTCTACTTTCATACTTAAACTCTAAAGTTAAATGTATGATATGCAAGTTTATATGTGAGTTTACTATGTTATGAAATGCAAGTTTATCATGTTATGCAAGTTTGTTATGTTATAATATGCAAGTTTATCATGTTATGCAAGTATGCTATGATATGAAATGCAAGTTCATCATGTTATGCTATGCAAGTTGTGTTATGCAAGTTTGGGTTGATCCTTTTGTTCATGTTATCATGTTATGCAAGCTTATCTCGGGTTTATGAACATAAAGATTCAAGCTTTATGCCAAAGGTTGCACTTTGGCAACATGTAAGTTATCATATCTCTTATGATAACTTGCATGTGAGGCTAAATGCGGACTTATGGCCATTTCTACATGTCATTTATCACCATGTATCACCAATATGCTAAGTTTGGTTTTATGCATGCTTTTGAGGCCTAAAAATGTAATATGCAAGTATATGAACATATGTACATTTCATATGCCACCATGTTAAACTTGTGGCTTCAATACCTTTATGTCATGATTATGCCAAGTTCCCTCTTTCTATCCTTTATGCGCTATTGCGATATGTAAGCGAGGGGATTGCGTTTGGGGTTGGGTAAACTTAAAAGACATAAAACATAAGCTTGGGAATTTACCTATTAAGTTAGGTCTACCCATTGGGAATTTACCTATTAAGTTAGGTCTACCCAATTGCTTGAAAAACTTGTAACATGTTTTGGAAACATGATGGACATGACACTTAGAAAAGATAAGTGTGGCCAACTCGAGGTTGGGTTGAGTTTGTAGCGTAAACCTACCCGGAACCGACCGGCTTAACTAGTTGCTACAAACAATAGGACCCAATGTGAAAAGTTGGTCATGTTGTACCTTGGACCCGAGGTTAGACCAAGTTGTGGTGTAAAGCTACCCAGACCCGCCCGGCTTAACTAGTAACCGCAATAAAGTCTAATGTGAGAGGTTAAGGCACATTAAATTAATTAATGCCTCATGATTAGGGTTAAGTCATGGTCCACTTAGTACTTAACCAATTTGGGTTCGGAAGATTAATCGGGGTTAAGTCGTGAACTCAACGTTACACTTAACCAAGTTAATCCATGATTAGCAAGGGGGTTAAACCGTACTTAACCCACTAGAAAAATCCTAGCAATGGGGGGCCCACTCCAGTAGTAATCCCAAGTTAGTATCATCTTGACCCTAGGGACTAGGCTAGGGTGGGGGCACGATTACTGGGCTGGAGGTAAGCGACCAAAAGCGACGGCAGAGGGTACGCCGGTGTAGTTCCGGGCGGACCATGGTCGTGCACATAGTCCGAAGCCGGGGAAAGCATGCACGGGTACCAGTAGATCGAGACTGTGCACTCATGTTTATGGTGTCCAGGGGTTGCCACCCTAGGGCTTGATACACCCGACGGGAGACCCTGCACAGTCTGACTACAATCATGTTTGGGCCGTATTGACACCAACACGTGACGAGTTAGGCTTAGGGAGCCGATCGACTAGACCGTTTGGTTGGACCTTGTATTAGGGTCATTTCATGTTATTGGACCGCAGGTTAGGGTCACTTCAAGTTGTTGGGCCAAAGCTTGGGCCAAGGGATCAATACTTGTTTAATTCAAGTCATGTTAGTTTGCTAGTACACCTGTGGTGCAAAACCTTAATCCTGATTATGCGATGACACCTTTATCTACCTTGTTAGTTAACCATCATGCCAGTATGTAGTTATCCTTATGATCATACCTGCTGCTCATGCCAGTTAACTTTATCAGTTTACATTGATTGTAGTAGGGCTTACTCAGTCTTTTTGACTGACCTGTTTTCTTTCGCCTCTTTTCTTCCGTCCCCCCCCCCCCCCCCCCCAGGTTCTCAGGGAGGGAATATTGGAGCTTAGCTGGATTTCTGACTGCTTGCTTGTGGGATTTAGCTCATGTACGGTTTGACATGAAGCTAGCTGTGGCTATCACTTCTTTTGGGGATTAGTATTTATGTATTTCAGTTTTTCAGTTGATGTTGTTTTATCTAGACTGGTTTATTGGGAAAGTTGACATTATGATGTAACAGACTTGTTTTGAAATGGTTTAAAATCTTCCGCTGTTTTATCTATGTTATTTACTCTGTTTACGCATTTACATATGTTTTTGTTCTGCCTTGATATATCATTATGCATGTTTATCTGATTCAAACGCCCCTCCAAAGTCAGAGTGCTTGCAAGAGTCACCCTGGCGGAGGTGGGGTGTTAAAAGGACATTTTAGTCAAAGTGTAAAATAAGCATAAATTTTGTTGTTCTATTGTAACACTTTATACTCGAATATTATTCAAACTTACATAATATTGTAACCGGATATCATATGATGAACGATCATTATAAAGTGGACGTAGGCGTTAGTGTCGAACAACTATAAAAGTTGTGTCTCCCGCACTTACTTTATTTATTTTGCATTTTCTATGTTCACACCATAAATACTTATTGTGTGTTGGCATGTGACGATTTTCCACGTCAACAGGTTTCATGCTGGTTTGCCTTATAAGTTTTGGGGGGATTGTTTGTTGTCTGCAACCCATATTAGGAATTTGTTACCTAGTTCTGTTCTGCAATGGAAAAGCCCTTAATGAATCGTTTATGAAGAAGAAACCGAATTATGGTTATTTGATGGTAATTGGATGCTTATGTTTCTCTGCTTAAAAATCATTTGATATGTTTGGCCCTAGATCAAAAAGATGTATTCTATTAGGGCATCCTTATGATAAAAAAGGATACAAATTGTATGATCTTGACACTCACAAAATTGTTCTCAGTAGAGATGTGTTTTTTGTTGAAAATTGCTTTCCATTCAAGGATGATCCACATATTATTATTTTTCTATTCTTGAAATATCCAGAGAGTCACTTCCTTTAGTTAATCCTGCATTTGATATACAAAGTCTTTCTCAATTTACAAGTATGCCTTCTCCTATTCAAAGCCAAGATCAACAAAATTTTCTAGTTTCTCATCATACTACTGATTTTTTTCAAGATCCTCTTCCTTCTAAAAATCCAAATATATGTGCTACAGAATTTTCATCTAAAGAAATGGTTAGTCCTCCAGATAAGGTTCACAGATTCATAGAACTTTTTCTAGAGTAACAAAATTACCCAAAAAAAATTGATGATTTTGCCATGACAAAGCCAGCTATAAGAACAATTCAATAATTCTCAATCAGATAATTCTGCATCATTTAATGTGCATACTGAACCTTCTTTTCTTTATTTAAATGATGAAAGTTTGCACAGTTTGATTAATGTGATGACATATGAACTTTCTTCTTATAATCAAGCAAGAAAATCATCCTGATTGGGTAGACGCAATGAATAAAGAATTACAAGCTCTTGAAAATAATGGTATATGGCAGCTAACTATTTTGCCTATTGGTTAAAAAGGCAATTGGGTCTAAATGGGTTTATAAAACAAGATTCAAACCAAATAGAGAATTGAAAGATGTAAAGAAACAGTTGTTGGACGAGGTGATAAACAAATTTCTGGAAAAGACTATAAGCAACTTTTAGTCCAGTAGCAAAATTAACTATTGTAAGACTAGTAATGACTAGGTCTATCAACGGATGCTTCAGATATGAATAGTGCCATATCCGTATCTGTATCCGAAATTATTTTCGGATATCGGATATCCGTATCTGTTTAATTTTCGAATATCGAATATCCGTATCCACTTAATTTTCGGATATGGACGGATATGGGAAGAGTATAAATAAAAAAGTTTGGATTAACATAAAATAATTTTTATAGTAATATTTATAAAAAACCAGGAAATAAGAAATGTGATGATGAATGTGACGGTCGCCTCATACCTTAAGACGTTTCCCCGAAATGCACTGTGACAATGCCTAACTAGCACAAGACGATCGTCAAAAGGGTTGAAATGGTGAATTACCAAAGAACCTGTAGTATATCTCACAGCGCATGGAATAAAATTTAATAATAACATAACTTGATATAAAATAGGCGAGACAGTACATAAGCTGAAAACTAAATCATATCCATTAGAGTAGCGAAATCCAAAATATAGCTTCATATCTAATTATTACAACTTTAAAATAATGTCTCTAAAAGGAAATAAAAGAGATAAACTACTAATGCCCGAAGGCAGTGAACAACAACAACACAGGGAGAATATATATAAAGTGCATGGAAGCCTCCTTCTCGTCTCCGGATAGCTGGTCGTACATAACCACCTAACCTACCTCTAGTCTGCTCATTTAGGAGCACCTAGAGTAATAAGAAGAGACATAAAACTCTGGGTAAGATGAAAGTATCGTGTGAGCGATAGAAAATCTATATCACTAAATAAAGCAATAACAGGTATAAATAATCATACCTGACTTAGACCTGCAACCAAAGAGTTAGCACAACAAGATGTACGATACTCTAAGGTAACACTAACATAGAGTGTAAAGTGGAAGTGTGCGTGTCATGGTGATAGCAAACATCAAACATAGCAATCATCCTCACATCTCTCACTCAATGCGTAAAGCATAAAATATCCACCGCTTTGATCACCAAATCCATTTGGGCCATAACGGGTCCACACCGCCCTGGACTCTGTACAACTTTTACTATGACCAAACAGCCCTGGTCTATAGTCAATAACCCTACCTAGTCCATACTGCCTAGGCTCTGGGGTACAGGCCAACCAGTCCACACATCCCTGGCTCTGGTTCGTCTACATGCCCCCTCCTTCAATGGTGAACCAATGTTATAGATATCAATAACTCCTTTGCACACATCCTGCAACAAAGCCCAACTCTTGAAGTAAACTCGTTGGTTCCCATCTTGATCCTGAGCGATAACTTCCCACTTAGACTGCTTTTTCATCTCAGGTTTTGGTTGAATTGTTGTTCGATTTGGTTCTCCGGTTCGGCTCATCACCTTCGGTTCGATTCGGTTTAGTTCTTCGGTTCGGCTCGTCACCTCCTGTCCGGTTCGGTTTGTCACCTCCTGTCCGGTTCGGGTTCGTCACCTCCTGTCTGGTTCGGTTCATCACCTCCTGTCCGGTTCGGTCCGTCACCTCTGTCCGGTTCGGTCCGTCACCTTCTGTCCGGTTCGGTTTGTCACCTTCTGTCCGGTTTGGTTCTTCACCTCCTGTCTGGTTCGGTTCGTAATCTCGTGTCCAGTTCGCTTCTCCGGTTCGATCCGAACCAGAACCCTGCATGTTTTCCAGCGAGCTAATTTCGTCAAACGACGGCGTTTTTAACCATTCTAACTTTCCTATGCAATCATAAAACATACCAAACAGCAATAGTAACATGTAGATTCAACCAAAAACATCAAAACAACGATTTCATATGTTAGTTTAGATCAAACGTGCCCAAATTTATGATTTTCCCCCTAATCCTCTAAATTTTGGGATTAACAAAACAAATCCAAATCAAACCAAATTCATATATGTAACATAGAATATAGATCTGAAATTTATACATATTGTTATGAGTCATTAATTGGCTAATTAACATAATTAGCCGTAATTAGTGAATAAACATGCTAGTCGCTCACTTTAGCCAATAATAAATGATAGATCTGAAACTTTTACTGATTTGGCTTGGATTCCTATGTGGCGCAGTAGCTCTACCTCGAATTTGGTGTTAATCCATCTTTATTTGATGTAGATTTGATTAATTTGTGATTAGAAAGTGATTAGAGAGAGATTTAGAAGATGGAAGCCATGATTAGGGTTTGAGAAAGGTTTGTGGCTGCTAAAAAAATAAAAGGAGATGATTCTCCAACTCCTTTCATCCCTCCCATAACCCTAATACCAAAATGGGTTATGGGCCTAGTTGTTAATCACTTAATTAAGCCAAATTAGGTTGTTTCCCTCTTTCAAATCTTATTCCATCCATATCTCCCAAATGGTAAGTCTGTTTGATTAGTGTTAACACTCTACGGAATCCAATGGAAGTGGTTTCAGGTCAAAACTCCTAACCGATCAAAAGTTATAGGCGAAACAAGATTCGTCAAGGGAAAAATGGTCATTTTAAAATCCGGCAAAAATCGTGAATGTGGGAAATGACCCCAATAGTCATTTCCCAAATATACACGAGCATATGACTTCGTATGAAAGTTAAATAAGTATTCTACGATCCTCCGATACGTAGGATATGGGTCGTTAAAATGAAACATCTTTTTATACGAATATCCATAAGCATATCCAAAAATATTCCAGAGTTAAACACCAAAGCTACCATTTTTCCCTAAAAATGGACAAAAATTTATATCATAGTAACATCCAACAATTACAAAATAATTAATAACTATATTTTTTTTGTTTTGAGTTATATATATTACATTAATTAGTCGGACGAATATTTTTCGGATATGGATACCACTGTAACCATATCCGTGTCCGCAAAGCTTTTTGGATATCGAATATCCGTATTTGCTTTTCAGATAACGGAAATTTTTTATATTTTCGGATAAGGATTCGGACGGATATCGGATTTTTCAGGTATTTATTGACAGCACTAATAATTGCTTTGGCTGCAATAAAACAATTGGATATCCAATAACTGAATACTAATAATGGCTTTGGCTGCAATAAAAGAATGTAATCATTCACCTTATCTACTTAGATCTCTATTCAAAGGGAGTATTTAAGTCTCGGTATCAGATAAATATAAACCCATGGAAAACTACCATCAGCCCATTCTATGAGGGACATTTCGAATTAACCACTACAACTAGAGTTCAGCAAATTCGAGACAACATGGACGCTAATTAAATGGACAATATAACTTGGCCTGTGCTCATAATCTGATGAACCTAGGTTACTAACCTAAGGATAAAGCTAATAGTTCTATCACTAGAAGTTTTAACAGAGGGACCTAAATCTAAGAAGAAAATAGTTAATGAAAAAAGCACCCTCAACCATTTCGTGTAGACAAATCTCTAAATATATAAGGAAGGAAGGTGCTACCAATATATTAGTGGTCTAAGGATAACCACCAACAAAATACCAAAATATTAATCCATTTCACTATGTTAAGAACGACCTTATTCATCTAGATCTTAGAAGTTTAAGCATATAGTGATTCTCAAGTAGTTGGGAACTAGGTCCTTGACCGATATTATGCCTGATACCTGAAGTTAACAATATTCTCAAAATAGATAAATTAACTATTCAAAGGTTTCAAAAGATACCACGTTGAAGGTATCGCCAAGGATCACAAGAAAGGAGGCAATACCTTGGTAGAGTTCACAAGTCAAAGCATAGTTTCACTGCGATTGAGATTATAGGAAAACCTATCATAAAGTTACCATTGAAAAGAATTAGCTATGATAGACCTCGATATTGACAATAGCTGAGGAGGTATAGATGCTTCCTTACATTCAGTATCCAATTATGAAAGTTCAAAAAACTAATTAGGCAATATAAACCTAGTGCCATGATCCGAAGTTTCGCATGTAAGTGATCTTTAGCCCTATGCTTTCGATATGCGGCAATCACAAAAGAATAATGACTACTGATCAGAAGCCAAAGACAGATTTTATGGAGGTCATAATAAAGGATGGAAGCCGATAAATAAAATACTCAGATAAGGCTTCTTGAGGTCAACGCCGAATCAGAATGCATTAGGATACGCGGAGGATTGTGATAAACACCACTGTGAAAATGACTAAGATTTCGTCCAAACAATAGAGCTTAAGATTTCAATATTTTTATACGTTACTACTTTGGAAAATGGGTACAATGGGAGAATCAGGTTTTGGTGACAAATTATAATGGGTTATTTGTTTTCAAGCTAAGTTATTTAAAAAATAAGTTTCAAGGACATTTTTCTTTTTTTCTTCTACTTCGTATCCTCTCTTACCCAGTTACTCAGTATTCAATCTATTTCATCTTTCACATAGCTTGACCTCATCTTTCACGCAACTCTACAACAATCATCCACTCAAAAATCGATTTCATCTCAGTTCATCGCTCCATCAGTCGTCCTCTACAGCAACCGATTTCTAGGTCAATCGATTTTATCTCTGTAGTAGGTATAAACCCTAGCCCGCTTTTTTTTTCTTTCTATTATTTGATTTCATCTCTACAACAATCGATTTCTAGGTCAGGTTAGCGTAGATATTAAGCATTTACTATGCTTTGAATTTATTTGACCTTAAGTTGCATTCGTTCAAGTTACAACAAATATAGACCCATTCGTTTCCTCTGTTTTGTATACTCACACTTTCAACATTATAGATGACTAATTTATAAATGATATTCTACGATAGTGTACAATCTGGAGGAAAAAAACAGTTTAATGAATAGTTAAATAACATGATTGTATTACTATTTTATTGTGGTGACGCTCACGATGCATGCTGGTTCGTAGAAAATGTTAATGTATTTCTTTATTTCTTTCAGATGTAACATTTGTTAATGAGGTTTGTGTTATTTAGTTTCTGAGATGATATACACAGTGAATTTCCTTTTCAAATTATTGAAGCATGGTTCTGTTTTTTGGCATCATATTTCTTTGATATAATAAAGGAACAATTTAGTGGAAGCGGCATAAAAGCTTAAAATAAGTTGCTAAGCAGCATAAATTCTTTCAGAAATTCCTTTGATGTTATAAAATTCATTTGATCCGTCCTCTTTCAAAAATTCAGCTTCTTAGTTTTTGTTAAGGGCATAATTCTTATAGAACTAACTACTCATATATGATTTTCATTTCGATCATCGATTGGTACATACTGCATGTATAAACTGATGTATAAACCTTGTTCTTTTTCAGTATGGATGAACGTAGAACATGAATATGCACTTGTTTTGTTCAGTCTTTACACAAAATCATACATCCAAGTTATCTTTTTGCGCTATTCTTAAATTATTAAATAAGTATTATTCAAATCATATATCCAAGTGTTCTTTAAACAAGTTATCTTTTGACCAATGAGATCACTGCACATCCTGAAGCTTCATTGACGACTTTAACTCTGATTGAATCGGCTATTCAACAAGGCATAAAGGATGAAATGTTGGACTCTAGACTGAGAACCATAAAAGGCTACATTTCAGCTTCTCTTGAAAGATGTAGTAGAACAAACTAGTCAAATATGTCTAAGTAGAAAAGTAGAAATTAGTAGAAACAAAATGTATAAAAAATCATGTAATTGAGAAAAATATAGTTTCTTACCCAATTTTTTTAAGAACCTCTCTTTAATATTTAAAGGGGCCAATTTAACATAGATTCCTTGTTTTATCCAACTAAATCTATTTCAAAAGGCACCCTAAAAAAGACCTGGCTTACATTAACACTAAGAAGAGAAGATCTAAAAAGAGGACTCTATGCAACACTTGCACATAAGGATGTTAAAAAAATCCTAAGGGGAATACTTCTTGGTCAATTAAAAAATCTTAAGCTCCTGTTCAGTTTCCGCCTGATGGGCCCGTTTATGTCATGGATATTTCATGTAGAGAAGGAAATTATTTAAGACTCCCAGTCCTGTAAGATTACAGCTAAAAAGAAATAGATGTAAAATCATATTCTCACCTCACCCACGGTGTTAACCCAATTATTATAATACGGTTATAATATCAGTGTCGGATGATTAAGAGACTATGGACCAGCCACAAGTACAAAGTGATAACGTTGCTATGATTATCATGACTTGTTTATATTCATGCGATCATTGCATCTTAAAGCTGGGCATGTGAATAAGTTACGAGCTGTTTTGATTAGTGCGACTATCATATATGTTTAGAAGACTTGAAACTTTATGTAGTTATGTGAATTGCGTCTATATAATGTTGATTGCGTTCATATAATGTGACTCGATGGGACAAACAGTGGAGGAGTACACGTGGCTTCAAAGTGTGATGTATCGGAGTGACAAAACATATATTCATTCCATGACACGTTATAGTATATACTCAGGTTGTTGTTTCCAAATATGCAAAGAAGGTCGTATTATATGGGTCAATTTTCAACATGCATGCATGGGTCGGTCAGATTGTTCATGTCGCATCAACGTTGCATGGCTCAGGTCGTACGTTATATGGACCGTTCAGGATCGCAAGGCAAGACAAGTCAGGTTGCCAAGTTTGCATACAATGGCAGCATGAGTAAAGCCCACACGGCAAACTTATACAAGTTGAGTCGGTTGTAATCCAAGTTATATGGATCATTCCAGTTATAGCATGAGATGTGACCATTAGTACATGAAACGTGAGCTATCTTTAGTTCACATACTTCCAGGATATCAGGTCGTTATTATCAGACTGCGCATGTATCAACATGTGTATTCTGGCGCCAGCTGTAAAGTAGGGACAACCAATTGTACTCACGTGGCCAACAAATAGGACTGGACACAATGTTTTTGACCTGGAAGGTTTGTTATATGAATCAACATAAATCATGAAGAAGCGCGTGGCACAAAGATATAACATTGGCTCGTTGCCACTTTGTCAAGGCAACAACGTGAAAATCATATATTTATCGGGTCGTGTAAATGACTTAAGTCAGGTCATATTCAAGAGCCAAGCAATTAGGTCGTGAATAGTGACAGGTCATGAAATATGAGATTAAGGCTGTCCACATTAGGTCAGGTCGTCCATACTTAAGTCGATCGCCAACGGACGGAGGATCTGCACATACGTATTTACAACTCTACCACTCCTTTCAAACCACTTCTATAAATACCCCACCACTTCATACATGAAGGGGGACCGATTCTTCTCTCCACGAAGTGCTGCCCAACTCATTTCTCGATAACTCCAAATCATTCAAACCTCCATTAATCCTCTTTCAAGCTTTGATTCAACATCTCAATCACCATGGATTCATCAAAGATCTACAAAGTGCTCAAATTGTTGAAGATCTACTACAACAATCATAGCAATCCTAGTGATCTAGCCATTTCCATAGTGAAATCGAGTGAATCAAGACATTAAAAAGAAGAAAGTAAAGAAAATTATTGTAAAAGGAGAAAACGAGCAAAGTTATAGAAATCATTTACCCTGTAACATTGAAAGTGATAATGAAAGCACTCTTCAAAGTGGACGTAGGCCAGATTTAGGCCGAACCACTATAAATATCTCTCTTTTACTTGCTTTTTGTGCTTGTGGCTACCACTTTTCTAGATCTTAACTGTTTGTGAAGTGTTGAAAAATACCTTGGGGTGTTAGTGCCATTTTTGGCGCCCACTGTGCGGCCACATCCACATACCAAGGTCAAGTGCTTTATGAGGGACGTTGAAATTTGTAGCCTGCTTTTTACAATAGATTCGCCAAATCTAAAATCCAGGACGATTGAAAGATTTTCTCTAAGTTCAAGAGATTGTCTAAGATAATGGCTCCACAAACTAACTGCCTTGAAGTTGGAAAAAGTTCAACAAGCGGAGCTGGTGTGACTAAAGACGAGTTGGACGCTGTTGTCGCCAACTTGAATCAACGAATGGAAGCTTCCAATCAAGCTCTGATGGATAGGATAACTGCTCTTATTACCGCACAAGCCAATCCCGCACCTCCTCAAAGGGTCCATGTCGACCTTAAGGGGAAGGCGGATTCTTCAGCCTCTGATCATAATCATAATGATGATATGGAAGAGTTTGATGGTTGGGTAAGCGTAAGGAGGAAGTCAATGTTGACGATTCACAGCCCAACGCTAGAAATCATTCTGATCGAAATACTACTCGCAAGGTTGCTAGTCCCACCAAGGGGGCATCTTCCCATAGTGGAGGTAAAGGACCGAGATCTTCAAACCGCGGTCGCTTTCTTAACCAAGCATCTGTTATGAAGATTGAAGTCTGCCATGCGGAACGACACAATACTGAGGAGTATATCTCGGTCATGGTAAAACAAATCTTAAAGGATAGCATGGCTCGCAATGACGATGAGAGGGAATGGGATTTTTCTCCCAACAAAAACCCATTCACTAAAAGGATCCGCAAAGCAGAATTCCCGAAAAAGTCCACTCATCCTACCTTGCCTAACTATAATGGAACTGTTGATCCAAACTTTTTTCTATACAAATATGAATGGCATATGAACGCAGCTAAGGCGACAGATGAGATCAAGTGCTTACACTTTCCTCTCTACTTGGAAGGTGTGGCATCATTGTGGTTCGCGAAGCTGCCGCACAAGTCTGTAGATCAGTTTTCTGATTTGACGAAGAAGTTTAAAGATCATTTCAGGCTGAAAGCTACGAAGGCCAAGGATGTTATATCTCTACCATTAGTGGAACAGAATCCAGGGGAATATGTTAAAGCTTTTTTCAACCCATTCAGTGCTGCTTTATCCGAAGTGGGGAATCCCGAGGCCCGCATGATCCTGATGTCTCTAATCGGTGCTATAAACAAGAAGAGTGAGTTTGGGAAATGGATAAAAATGAAGGAACCAAACACGCTCGAGAAGTTCTATAAGAAAGTCAAAGAGTTCATTAGAGTGGAGGCAGATTCATCTATCTAGATTTTTATTTGAAAGTCGTGCCGTGGAAGATGATAAAAGCAACGATACTTATGGTGATGAGAAGAATGCCAGAGGTATGAAAAGTAAAAATGAGGACAACGGAAAAGAAGAGAATGATAACAAACAATTCCTCTTTATCAAATCTGAAGAGTTAACTCCTCTACATGATACCCCAGAAAACATCTTCTTTTCCACCAAAGATGCAGGATATTATCCAACTCCATGACCAATAAAAGTAGATGATAAGGCAGCTAATTCTGGAATGTTCTGTCGCTACCACAACCAGCCTGGTCACTATACAAATGAATGCAGATACTTAAAGACATTGATTGAGAAATTGATTAGAAAAAATAAGCTGCAATGGTATGTGAAAAAGGCCACCAGCAATTAACACCTCTTCAGCCGCTTAGTGACGAGTTCAAGCGAACGATGGTTAATAGAGTTCTAGTGTTCAAAGCTTGGAATAATGACCATTCATGTAAATTCTCTGCTAAAAACATTGTTCATTTCTTATGAAAGCTATTGTAATCTCTTCTTACAAGTATAAACCCAACATGACTGGGGGCATTGTATCCAAACAATTACTATTTCCATTATTGATAAAGCTGGCACTCAATCAACTTTTATGATTCCTTACAAAATTCTATTGCTAGCTTAGAATTGCATGGTTCTAAAATTGATTTAATATTACAGGCTATCCAAGGAGCGCTTTCTTCCTTATAGTTCGATAAGATTGGGCGATCCTTACAACACATCCCGACGACGACAGCTCAAGTGTCGAGTGCTATAGGCATCATTACGCACATAAATGAAGATGTAATGCACCGCCTTGTTGATCAAAAGGGGGAGTCACTTAAGGTCAACCGACAAGGAAGGGAGCAAGCAAAACACTCAACAAGATTGCCAAAGTCATATTGACTTGGACCAAGTACGAAAATGTTAAGTAAAACCCAATGCCTTCCTTACAAGAAGGTGCCCAATCGAATCTCTAACGCCATTACTCGGCTGGATGAGATGTGCGCTGCAAGCAACCCAACATCTTCCTTATGTAAAGGTGCTTAGTTGGATCTCTGGCACCATTACTTGGCTAGATGAGATGAATGTTGGGGCAATCCAAAGTCTTCCTTATGTGAAGACAAACCAGAAACCTTCCTTACATAAAGGTACTCAGTCGAATCTCTGGCGCCGTTACTCGGTCAGATGAGATGAAAGCTGCAGTAACCCAATATCTTCCTTACGCGAAGGCAAGCCAAACATCTTCCTTACGCGAGGTGCTCAGTCGAATCTCTGACGCCATTATTTAGTTGGATGAGACGAATACTGAGGTAGTCCAAAGTCTTCCTTACACGAAGACGAAACTATGCTCAGTCGAATCTCTGACACCATTACTTGGCTGGATGAGATGAATGCTGGGGAAATCCAAAGTCTTCCTTATGCGAAGACGAAACCAGAAACGTTCCTTACGTGAAGGTGCTCAGTTGAATCTCTGACGCCATTACTCGGCCGGATGAAATGAACGTTGTGGCAACCCAATTTCTTACTTACACGAAGGCAAGCCAGACGCCTTCCTTACAGGAAGGTACTTAGTCGAATTAATGACACCATTATTTGGCCGGATTAGATGAATGGTGGGGGCAATCCAACGTCTTCCTTACACGAAGACAAAACCAGAAACTTTCCTTATGTGAAGGTGCCCAGTCGAATCTTCGATGCCATTACATGGCCGGATGAGATGAACGCTTAGGCAATCCAACGTCTTCCTTACGCGAAGACGAAACTAGAAGCCTTCCTTACGCGAAGGCACCTAGTCGAGTCTCAGACGCCATTCACTAGTACAAAAAGCACCTGTTGCTTCTCCTCATTTGCTTCTGATGTGCTTGCAACAGAAGCAAATAATATTATTGCTTATGTTCCATCGTTACATTAGAAGCAATTAGTACAAGGAGAGCAGCAGAAAATCCAACTGTTAAAATTTGCTTCCGTTGTTGTAGAAACAGAAGTAATATGAAGGAAGAAAATTTAGTTTTTTGCTTCCAATCGTTACACAACAGAAGAAGTTTCGTATTATTTGCATCTGGTTCCCGAGCATTGGGCGATGATTATAGTTGACGCCATAAGCCCAAATCTCCCTGCTCAAACAACCATCACCGCGCCCAAATTTCAATAACACACCGTTTATCGAAGGGAAAAAAAGTAAACTTTTAGTTTATCGATAGAAATCGTTTATTGACAAAAAAAGAAAGTAAATTTCAATCGATAGAAATCCTTTATCGACATTGACTCTTCATCGACGTAAGGGTGAATTTTTTATCGACTTTGGATCTACGTGTATCGAGGTCAAAACCGAACTTTTCTCTTCAATGCTAATTTGGATCTGCGTGATTTACCAATTCGCTAGTTTGGATTTCTTCAGGTAATAACCGATTTACAAATTCCCTTGTTTGTGATTCCCTAGATTTATGTTATGTGTTTTGAGTTTAGTGAAGAGTTTAAAGATTGGTTATACGTTTATAATGCACTAGTAGGAGAGCTTTGGTCTGCATCTCGATAATGTACTTAGCAAAGTTTGGCGAAGAGTTTTCTTGACATATTGTTTGGCAAGCTAAATAGCTTAGTTGGTTGATTTGATGCATCTGGTTTTAACTATTTTTTGTATATTTTTGTAGTCTTGGAAACAATAATGCATATATGTTGTTTGTTTAAATACCACTGTGGTTATGTCTGTTATTTCAACCCAAGTAGCTTCTCGTGATTATGTCAATAACAAACCAAATGTATTCCCTATCATTTACATATTTTTCTTCTATTCTTATTTTAACGTGTACAAATGACGTAACATCTAAAAAGCAATACAATTTTTTTGAAATATTTTGTTTTAGGTTATTCCTTATTCCCAGTTCAATACATATTATAAAGATATATTTTTATCTTTTACATTATACAACATGTTTGTACACGACAAAACTTTCTGGGAAAAAAATCATATATTTGTGGACTTCGTATTTACGTAAATGAAAACTAAAATTCTTTTTTTCCTCATTTTCATAATTTTCACGTATGATTCGCTAAATAATATAAAAAGACAATATGGCTATTGTGGTTATCTTCCAGGAAAAAGCAAATAACACTTTGTTATCTTTGCCTCAAAAACAAGTGGAGAAACATATATATGGCTGGATTCACTAAAAAGACTAACTCAAATATTACCAATTCTTTTGAATATGACAATATGCGTAGATTAATCGTGTATAGGTTTACAAAGTAAATTTATAGTTAACTGCAATTTATCTCGGTTCATTACTTTTGTGACAGCAATGGTTACAAAAAAAGAGTATGGAGCTCTTTTTTGTATTCCTCAATTATTAATGACAACGAAGTAATTATTGGTCGACAGATGCAAAAATTACTTAGTCGAGAAAGTTCGCAACTTATAAAATGACATAATCAATGACCGAATCGGACGCACGATGACCAAGAACGCACTTATATAAATTTCATGTTTATTTTCCTCGGTTTAATTAGCATGTGTTTTTGCCTTCAGCAGAACCGTAATTAAAAGCCAGCTTAAGACCATAACAACATAATTTATCATGTAATTATACATGATCGCTGTCAATGTACAAATTAAATTGTCCAAGCACAGGCATGGTAAAATCACATAGCGTGAATGGGGAATATCTTTTTTATTTTTCGCAGTTTAATTTATGGCAAAATATAAAAAATCTACGGAGACAAAAGAATGAAAAATAATAATACAGAGGTATTCCATTAGAGGCCAAAGGTATAGTTTGAAAAGGATGTAAGTAATTAGTCAATATACGTTGATACATGCACTAAAGCTACTGGGGTCGGTGAGAATTTTTATCTTGGACAGCTCTAAGAGCGATGCACAAGTATATTATATACGACTTGAAATGTTGAATCCATCATTTCTGGTACTGGGGAGCACTGCATTACTTTAACTCACTTGACTTTGAGTTTTCAATATTGCTGTCCCTGTTTAGATATATAAATGCTCACAAGGAATAAAATGGAGCAAAATGTTTAATTCATAGTTTGCCTGCACACTAAAGGCAGTTGTTGTAGATATTATAGGTTGTTATATTTGCTTAAAAGCGGTCTTTTGGCTGAAGTAAATTTCGCGTCTCTAGCAGTAATTGAGTGAATTTTAATTAACGAACATAGATAGAAGTCATCATATATGTATTTAAGGTTGAATGGAGGAGGTTTTTTCAAAAAGGATAAAAATAATACTAGCTAAAATTTGTATATAAAGTAACAATTAAAAAAAATTGATATGAAGTACTAACTTGTGCTGGTAGTCATCGCTATCAAATGATGTGTTATCAGCACGGATTGTTGTGCTACTGGTTGCCAGCTCCCTAGGTAAGTTATTGAAAAATTCTTACAGAAGTAATTCACTGGATATTCAGCTCGATATTATAATCATCCCCAACCTCTTCTTAAACAACCTTTCTCCCTGTATGTGCGTACGTGTGTGTGCATGCATGTGTGAATGATATGTGATTAAGCAATTAATAAATACATTGGTGTACAGGTTTAATGGAGAAAATTTCCTGATAAAATACAAAGTGAACAAAATATTGTTTATTGGAGATTCATTAAGCAAGAACCAATGGCAATCTCTAACATGCATGCTTTATGCTTCTGTGCCAAATTCCAATATTTCAACATCAGAAACAGAATTAGTACAAACTATTACATTTCAGGTACTGACTACGTACTGCTTATAAGTTAAATTACATCTGAACTCTTTTAGTTAGCAATTACTAATAAAAATTACTTAGAAGGGACTATTCAGAAACTCATGTATAAGCCATTGAGGTGTATGTTGTATTTTAAGGTGACAGGATTACTGAGTATCTTTGATGTTCTACATATCAACTTACTTAGTTGATATCAGCCACGAATCAAGAGGAAAGAGAGCACTGAAATTGGATACTATTGACGAGGGCAGCGCACAATGGCTCAATGCTGATGTGCTCTTACTCAACACTTGGCATTGGTGGACCCACAACGACACAAAACGATCGTATGTGTATTACCATATTGATTTTCCTTCTCTTTGTTTTATTACACAGGCGACAAGAAATTGGACAAAAAATTTGTAATATACGTGCAGTTGGGATTACCTAGGGAGCTGGCAACCAGTACAATTCTGGATCATTAAATTATTGTCTACAGAAAGATGTGATTCTCCATTTGGGTACCTTCTGTTCGAAAAGATGGGTAATGCATTACTGATTATTTTTGTTCAAAATGGTATTTTTCCAAAAGATGGCACTAATTCAGGAAAATATTATATTTGTTTGATAAACGTAGATGAATTAGTTTATTCCTCTCTTAGAAAAATACATTAGTGCAACATGTCTAATTGCTTGTTGTTTTACTTTGTAAGTAGAACTGTCACCTTAGGTATTCTCAACTGAAGCATCAACAAAACTAGTCTTTCTAGTACATTGCCTTCTGTTGTTTAAAATCATGTAGACCTATTTTCCCTCAAGTGACATAATAAAATGTTTGAAAGTAGACCTATTTTGTAGATTCACTTGCAAATACTTATCATGTACAAACTATTGCTTCACTTGTAATACTTCTTACTCTATTTACATTGACGACAATATGGATTTATACAATTAATGGTTCATATTGACTTTATATTCACTTTCCAGGGTAAAGAGATATAAATTAAGAAATAAAATCCTATAAACTTAATTTTCCTTCATTGACACTGATAAAATTTTAATGGTAGATTTTATGCTGAAAGTGAAGATGGTTGAAGAAAAAATGCACAATATTAGTATATAATTTTTCAGTCATAGACTTGTATTGTTCAATACAAGCATTTCCAAAACAAAACTAAGTATGGGTCATATTTTTAATATTTTATTTTTAAACACAAGTGACAGAAAGTTTCTCCTTTAGTGTGAAATAAATCAAGTTACATGAGTCTCATCCAAAAAACACCATAATTCAAATTTGTAGGATGGCTTATTTACGATTTCACTATACATAGAAAAGAACACTTACAACATTTAATGTAAAAAAAGATCGAAAGTGTGAGTCATCAAAAAATATAGTAGCTAGGCACAATGAGTTAAGAAGCACAAGGCCAAAATGGTTGCTCTTATCAATATGTAATCTTGTTCTTCTAGCTTCTTTCCCAACTGCAGTCTTGTTTTCCCCATCAAGAAGAAGGCTGCTTGAATAAATAATGTTGTGATATGTCGGTATAACTGTGTTTGTGTGCATGAATTATGAGGGTGCAATACATTTTTTTTTCTTTTTTCTAGTTATTGCATGTAACACCCCACCTCCGCTAGAGTCACTCACAAAGGGAATGCACTAGTTTTGAAGGGGTATTATCGAGATAACATCACAGAATTATCACAAGACAGAACATAAATAAATATTTAAGTAAACAACGGAAGAATTTGTGAGTAAAACAGAACTTCCTTTTATTCCAAAATAAAACATGTCTCTTACAAACATTTCAAATAACAACTTCCTTACAATTGTCTTGTAATAATAGCCAAAGAAGCAATGACTTAAAAACAGAAAAACAGCTTATTCCCCAAGTGCAGTAAAAAGAAGAAGCCATAGCAAACCGTACGTGCTGAGCCAAAGCAAGTGATATCCAGGCTAAGAGCTAGTGTTTCCTCCCTGAGAACCTGGGGGGGAAACGAAAGAAAAAGAGGCGAAAGAAAAAGGGTCAGTCATAAAGACTGAGTAAGTTCTAGTGACTTTCAGTGTAAAGACGGTTAAAACATCATGTCTTGTATGAACTGGAACTAAACTTGAGAATGGTGTCAAGGCGGACAGGATAGACTAAGGTGATCATGATAAGTCAAGACAAGTCAAATAAAGCATCACATGTTCAAGATTCGTTGCATCGACCGTACTAGTATACTAAGCCCATGTCACTAGTTAATCACGAAATAAATCCCACGGCCCAATATCATGAAATGACCCCGAAACGGGGTCTGACCCGAGTACGGGGTCCTACGGAGCGATTATCTAGTCGATCGGCTCCCTACAAGTTCTAGCTCGTCAAGTGTCCGTGTCATACGGCTAATCACGAATGTAGTCACATGTGCTGGGTCCACCTTCGGGTGTATCAGCCCTAGGGTGTCAACCCCTGACACGATTCAAGATGCACAGATAAATCTACGGATACCCAGTGTCTGCCCCGGAATACGTGCACGACCGTAGTCCACCGAACCCACACCGGCGTACCCCACTGCCGTCGTTCACCTCTTACAATCAGCCCAGTAATCGTGCCCCACCCGGCCTAGCCCCAGGATACCTTGATACATCTAGAGGGTTACTGCTGAAAAGGGTCGTGTCTAGGGTTTCGCCTAACAGATTAGGTCATGTAATTCGTGACCTAACCCGCCTAACCGATCAAGTCATGTAATTCGTGACTTAATCCTTTTCCAGTCTAGTCATGTCAAGATGGTTAAGTATGTCATTTAAATTCGTGACTTTACCCGCTTACGTGTCATGTCAAGTTGGCTAAGTGTTGTCGTTTCAAGTTCATGACTTAGCCCTACAAATCATGTTCAAGTTGGTTAAGCTGTCTTTTCATGTTCATGACTTAACCCTAATTGGCATTAATTGATTCGTTAATGCACTGAACCACTCACATTGGATCCTATTGTTCGTAGCCACTGGATTTGCCGGGCGATTCCGGGCAGGTTTACGCTACGAACTCAACCCAACCTCGGGTTTCAAGCGCGATACGACCAACTACCCACATTGGATCCTATTGTTTGTAGCAACTGGATTTGTCGGGCGGTTCCGGGTAGATTTACGCTATAAACTCAACCCAACCTCGAGTTGGCCACTTTCTTGTTTTCTAAAGTCATGCCCATGTTCTTATCAAATTCGTGCTATTTTCATAGCATGTTCATATGTCAATTTCGTGCCAAACTAAGGCATGTTTCAAGTCAAGTTATGGCATGTTCAAGTCAAGTTTTCGTGCCATATTTCATGTTCTACTTATGCCAAATTTCACGGTTTATGATTATAATCAATTCAAGTTTTGCCTATTCTACCCAATCGTATCCCCAACGTATATAAACGTACTTCGTTCACAAGCATAAACAATTCAAGAGATAAAAAGGGAATAACACCAAACGTGTGATAGGCATATGTGACAATTCCAACATCACTTGCATAATAAACAGGCTATAACATATCACATGGTTTCAATACTAGCATGATGATAACTTGGCATAGTAATGGTTCCAACTTAGTTTAACATGATGAATTCAACTTTACATCATAGGCATAATAATCCTTGCGGGCATAATAAAATTTTTATTACAAACATGAAACATTAAAGTCATGGTAATTCTAATAGGCATAGTGGATTCCAATTTAGCATTTTTAACATAATGATTCTCATCTAGCATTATAAACATAATGATTCCAACTTTTCATCATAACCTAGCAATTCCCAATTTGTCATTAACATGATAGGTATATTAACATCACAGGCATAGTTTCATTAACATCATAGACATGGTTTGATTAGCATCATAGGCATGGTTTAATCAACATATTCAATAAACATAGTGATTCCATGGACATGTATTAGTCCAACTTGCCATACAATTAAGCCCAAGTGATTCATAACCACATCAAAATCATGATAAGTTTAACTTGCAACATTGACATAGTAGTATTTCCAATTTATGATTCAAAGTTAAACAATATAAACATGGATTAATAATAGTTCCTAAATCCGGTTTCAATTCATAGCATGTCCATGTTATTTTAGCGTTTTTGCCTAAAAAGTGACATAGAACTTACAATATGAAGCAAGTAATCCAAATCAAAATTTCAAATCAAATAGCCCCAAATCCGTTGTCTAAAGCGTCGTAGTTGTTGTAGCTTCTAGTTGTAGCCTTCAAGAATCGTCCTTCGTCTTCTATAATTTTGTTCTTTGTATTTTTAATTTAGAGTTCTAGGTTTAATGGCGGCTGCATGAGGCTAAAATGAAATAGTATGATTTAAGCTAGGTCTTAGGGTCTTTTTATAGTGTTTAGAATTAGTTTTAGCCATAGGATAAACCCTAGGATAGATCTGAGCCATATAAAATCGTCACAAGCCCCCAAAACAAGACCCAGGAGCCAAAACAGGTGCACCAGGCCGACCTGGCCGACCAGGGAGGTCGACCCCCAGGTCGACACCCAGGTCGACTCCCCAGTCGACCTGGGGGGGAGGTCGACCCCCAGGTCGACTCTATTGTCGACCTGGTTGGGGGGGAGGTCGACCCTAGTGTCGACCTGTCTGGGCGGGATTTTTCCCGCCTACCCTAAATTCTGAAAATTTGAATCTGTTTTTGAATTTGAATTTTTCGTGAAACTTTGCGAGGCCATATCTTGATCATACGGACTCCGATTTACGAAATTTCGGACTCTATTTCGCGTATTTTTCCGAGACAAACGCATTGGCGTAACCCGTTTTCGCTGATTCAGATTTTAACATTTAATTCTGCCTTGATTTTTGTCTTAATATGTTGTTAAAATTCGGGTTGTTACATTCTCTCCTCCTTTAAGGATTTCGCCCCCGAAATCTCCAAGTTAGGAAGAACGCATCCTACCATCCATTATCCATCTACTCGAAACATCATCCACAAGCAACCATGGTCCTTAAAAGACTTCTAATGTTTTATGAACATATGCAGAAAGTGTGTGTATATGTTCCTTATCTAATGCAAGTGATCAGGCCTGATTGATCTTCTCAAATGCAAAATATGTTTAGTGAAATGAATCCAATATGTATGCAATTTTTTTTTCTATTATAATTCATAATTTCTACATGAGTGCACAAACATTCAATCATATGCAACAACCAAATGATAGCACAACCAAGTTTCCAAAATAAACGCTCATGCATATGCAACATGAAAATGTGTCTGAGCCGGTCTAGTGCCTAATGTGTATTCATGCATCCATGAGCAACCACTTGCAACCATTTCGCAATCATAACATGTTTCAATTACATGTTTACATCCAAAAAGATTATACCTATGGTTCTCAAGATAGGATCGAGGAGAGAAACAAGATAAAACAAAGCATCTAGAAAAAGAAGTTAACGATGTACCCCCAGAAGGTCCGGTCTGCTTCTTAGGGCAGTCCTTGCTGATGTGTCCAGTCTCCCCACAATGAAAACATTCACCTTGCTTTCTCTTCCTCTTTCTAAAATCCTTGGCTATGTGCCCTTCCGTACCACAGAAATTGCATTTCCTTTTATCACGTGAGTTGTCGTTCTTGCCTCCTTTCTCGGGGTCTACCTTCTTATTTTGAGAATCGTTGGGCTTGACCTCTTTCTTGCCCTTTTTATCTTCCTCATACAGTAGGGCCATATCCACCAAGCTTTCAAAGGTCGCCCCCATGGGCACATGAGTCATGGCCAAACCATGTAGTGGCTCGTTCAAGCCTCTTGCAAAACGTAGCGCCTTTTTCTGAGGAGTGTTGACTAACTCCAATCCGAAGCGAGCAATCTGATTGAAATGGTTCATGTATTCTTTAACTGTCATATTTCCTTGTTTAAGGGCTAGAAACCGTTCCATTTGGAGACTCTCCTCTGCCGATGACAAGAACTTAAGCCCAAATCTCCCTCTAAAGTCCGCCCAATTCTCAATGGGCCTAGTAGCGTTGGTGACTTCCCACCAATAAGAAGCTTCCTCTTTCATGAGCCACGCCGCCAACTGTACTTTCCTATTGTCCTCTACCTCAAAGATAACAAACAAGTCTTCGGGTTCCTTCAACCAATTCCGTGCCTCAACAAAAGTCTCAGTTCCTAGGAAATCCTTTCCGCCCATCGCCTTAAAGTCCTTGCATATCTTTGAAAAAGTGGTTTCTCGCGGAGGTTGAGGAGGATGAGGAGGAGGATTGGCTGGGCCTGCCACATTAGCCCGAGCCTCGAGGAAACGACGAACCAAGTGGGTATATTGACACCCTCGGGAAGATTAAGATCGTCAGCCATGATAAGCTGAAAACAAAAAAGGAAAAGATTCAAATGAGGAAACAAAGACTGTGCTAATGGCTTTTTGGGGAATAGCCTTTTAAAATAAACCAACTTTTCTTGAAAAGTGCTTCTTTGTAAATGGCTTTGAAAAAAAAGAAATTCAAAAGGTTTTCAAAACTTTTGCCCAGTCTTGGTAACCTTCTGCTCTGATACCAAGTGTAACACCCCACCTCCTCTAGAGTCACTCACAAAGGGAATGCACTAGTTTTGAAGGGGTATTATCGAGATAACATCACAGAATTATCACAAGACAGAACATAAATAAATAATTAAGTAAACAATGGAAGAATTTATGAGTAAAACAGAACTTCCTTTTATTCCAAAATAAAACATGTCTCTTACAAACATTTCAGATAACAACTTCCTTACAACTGTCTTGTAATAATAGCTAAAGAAGCAATGACTTAAAAATAGGAAAACAGCTTATTCCCCAAGTGCAGTAAAAAGAAGAAGCCATAGAAAACCGTACGTGCTGAGCCAAAGCAAGTGATATCCAGGCTAAGTGCTAGTGTTTCCTCCCTGAGAACCTGGGGGGAAACGAAAGAAAAAGAGGCGAAAGGAAAAGGGTCAGTCATAAAGACTGAGTAAGTTCTAGTGACTTTCAGTGTAAAGACAGTTAAAACATCATGTCATGTATGAACTGGAACTAAACTTGAGAATGGTGTCAAGGCGGACAAGATAGACTAAGGTGATCATGATAAGTCAAGACAAGTCAAATAAAGCATCACATGTTCAAGATTCGTTGCATCGACCATACTAGTATACTAAGCCCATGTCACTAGTTAATCACGAAATAAATCCCACAGCCCAATATCATGAAATGACCCCGAAACGGGGTCTGACCCGAGTACGGGGTCCTACGGAGCGATTATCTAGTCGATCGGCTCCCTACAAGTTCTAGCTCGTCAAGTGTCTGTGTCATACGGCTAATCACGAATGTAGTCACCTGTGCTGGGTCCACCTTCGGGTGTATCAGCCCTAGGGTGTCAACCCCTGACACGATTCAAGATGCACAGATAAATCTACGGATACCCAGTGTCTGCCCCGGAATACGTGCACGACCGTAGTCCACCGAACCCACACTGGCGTACCCCACTGCCGTCGTTTACCTCTTACAATCAGCCCAGTAAGGGTACCTTGATACATCTAGAGGGTTACTGCTGAAAAGGGTCGTGTCTAGGGTTTCGCCTAACAGATTAGGTCATGTAATTCGTGACCTAACCCGCCTAACCGATCAAGTCATGTAATTCGTGACTTAATCCTTTTCCAGTCTAGTCATGTCAAGATGGTTAAGTATGTCATTTAAATTCGTGACTTAACCCGCTTACGTGTCATGTCAATTTGGCTAAGTGTTGTCGTTTCAAGTTCATGACTTAGCCCTACAAATCATGTTCAAGTTGGTTAAGCTGTCTTTTCATGTTCATGACTTAACCCTAATTGGCATTAATTGATTCGTTAATGCACTGAACCACTCACATTGGATCCTATTGTTCGTAGCCACTGGATTTGCCGGGCGGTTCCGGGCAGGTTTACGCTACGAACTCAACCCAACCTCGGGTTTCAAGCGCGATACGACCAACTACCCACATTGGATCCTATTGTTTGTAGCAACTGGATTTGCCGGGCGGTTCCGGGCAGATTTACGCTACAAACTCAACCCAACCTCGAGTTGGCCACTTTCTTGTTTTCTAAAGTCATGCCCATGTTCTTATCAAATTCGTGCTATTTTCATAGCATGTTCATATGTCAATTTCGTGCCAAACTAAGGCATGTTTCAAGTCAAGTAATGGCATGTTCAAGTCAAGTTTTCGTGCCATATTTCATGTTCTACTTATGCCAAATTTCACGGTTTATGATTATAATCAATTCAAGTTTTGCCTATTCTACCCAATCGTATCCCCAACGTATATAAACGTACTTCGTTCACAAGCATAAACAATTCAAGAGATAAAAGGGGAATAACACCAAACGTGTGATAGGCATATGTGACAATTCCAACATCACTTGCATAATAAACAGGCTATAACATATCACATGGTTTCAATACTAGCATGATGATAACTTGGCATAGTAATGGTTCCAACTTAGTGTAACATGATGAATTCAACTTTACATCATAGGCATAATAATCCTTGCGGGCATAATAAAAATTTTATTACAAACATGAAACATTAAAGTCATGGTAATTCTAATAGGCATAGTGGATTCCAATTTAGCATTTTTAACATAATGATTCTCATCTAGCATTATAAACATAATGATTCCAACTTTTCATCATAACCTAGCAATTCCCAATTTGTCATTAACATGATAGGTATATTAACATCACAGGCATAGTTTCATTAACATCATAGACATGGTTTAATTAGCATCATAGGCATGGTTTAATCAACATAAAGATTTCAATAAACATAGTGATTCCATGGACATGTATTAGTCCAACTTGCCATACAATTAAGCCCAAGTGATTCATAACCACATCAAAATCATGATAAGTTTAACTTGCAACATTGACATAGCAGTATTTCCAAATTATGATTCAAAGTTAAACAATATAAACATGGATTAATAATAGTTCCTAAATCCGGTTTCAATTCATAGCATGTCCATATTATTTTAGCGTTTTTGCCTAAAAAGTGACATAGAACTTACAATATGAAGCAAGTAATCCAAATCAAAATTTCAAATCAAATAGCCCCAAATCCGTTGTCTAAAGCGTCGTAGTTGTTGTAGCCTTCAAGAATCGTCCTTCGTCTTCTATAATTTTGTTCTTTGTATTTTTAATTTAGAGTTCTAGGTTTAATGGCGGCTGCATGAGGCTAAAATGAAATAGTATGATTTAAGCTAGGTCTTAGGGTCTTTTTATAGTGTTTAGAATTAGTTTTAGCCATAGGATAAACCCTAGGATAGATCTGAGCCATATAAAATCGTCACAAGCCCCCAAAACAAGACCCAGGAGCCAAAACAGGTGCACCAGGCCGACCTGGCCGACCAGGGAGGTCGACCCCTAGGTCGACACCCAGGTCGACACCCAGGTCGACTCCCCAGTCGACCTGGGGGGAGGTCGACCCCCAGGTCGACTCTAGTGTCGACCTGGTTGGGGGGGGAGGTCGACCCTAGTGTCGACCCCCCTGTCGACCTGTCTGGGCGGGATTTTTCCCGCCTACCCTGAATTCTGAAAATTTGAATCTATTTTTGAATTTGAATTTTTCGTGAAACTTTGCGAGGCCATATCTTGATCATACGGACTCCGATGTACGAAATTTCGGACTCTATTTCGCGTATTTTTCCGAGATGAACGCATTGGCGCAACCCGTTTTCCCTGATTCAGATTTTAACATTTAATTCTGCCTTGATTCTTGTCTTAATATGTTGTTAAAATTCGGGTTGTTACATTGCAGCAAAATCCATAGCACCTTTCTCAATGAATCTCAGGCCGGCTCTGAAATTATGATGTGTAACATAGGATTAATGTGCATCTTGGTTTATCACATAAACCAACAGTATTTGATGCTTGCCTATTGAATGGTTATTGCTGCTATGCTATTAATTTTTGATAGCCTACTGAATGGTTCTTGTTGTTATGCCTACTGAATGGTTATTTTTGACAGTCTAAAGCTTGCTTTATTTTGTAATCTATTTCAGAATTGATTGTTCTAATTTTGAGCTGATTTTTTTTTATATATGCAAAACCATGATCTTATATCTATTTATTTCACTAACAACAATTAAGTGAGAAAGCTAGAAAGAACCAGATTAAGCGATCTTGTATGCAAAAACATGATCTTATATCTATCCTTAGCTAGCAGACAGTTACCGCAAGAATAATGCAAAAACACCTTCATATTATAATTTTAGTGCTCTGTTATCTGCGTCAATTTTGAGTGGGTGTAAAAGCTCACCAATCTATAATTTAAGCTCACCAATCTATAATTTAAACACCTTCATATCATACTAACTCTTCACTATTCATTGGATATGGCCCTAATTCTTCACTATTTACAAAATTGCATGGGTCCAGACAAGTAAATTATTACAAACATAGTAAAGAATTTTTATGAGAGTATGAAAGATAGGAAACAATGTTGAAATAAGTACTTGGATATTTTGATATACTGAGCGATGTAATATTTTGATTATCAAACGGATTAATTTGCTCTTTTTTATAGGGAACTTTATTGTGTGACCTACTAATTCTAATTGTGATCCTGTCAAAGATGCTTTTCTGGATTTGATGATGTAAATTATTTAACTTAACTTCATCAATTGTTTAATGTTTTTTATATAACAGTTAAAGATATTATATCAATAATGTTGACTTAATCTAATGTGCCATATCATAGAAAAACATAAACACTAGCTATTGAATAAAATGAGACCTGATCAACCAGTGAGAATTGCAAGCATGTAAGTCAAAACAAATTCTAGTCAAAACGTGACCTATTCTGTCGACAACCCACGCCCTCTTTCGAAGACCAGAACTTGAGTCTGGTGCCATAGACCACTCGGCCATCCTGATTTGTGCCGAAATATCGAAATTGCCAGAATGTCGAAATTCATATTTTTACTCTTAAAGAATCCGTTCCACAAAGAATTTGATCTGTTGATTTTTTGGTTTTTTATGCTGGAGCGAACAAGTGTGTAGTTGCCATGTATTTGCCATTTCTTGATATTAGATGAAACTTCAATTATGGATTAATCAGTGATACACTGATATGAGAAGTAAATCCAGTAATCCACCAATGAAAGGATTTTTTAAATAGTATTGAACAAAAAATGCAAGAGTTTGAAATATTATAATGATATAAAAACTGCTTGGTTGTAAAGTCCAAAATATTAAATACAAATCTGTGTGAAAGCTAACTATGCCTTCACAATATCAGACCTGATTATAAGATAAAATTAGATTGAAGAAGTTGGCCTTAAAATAAACACACGAAGTAACGAAGCTGAAGGTGCGAACTAGCCGATTAGATAACAAAATAAAATTAGAATTCATGAGGCAGCATAAAAGGCAAATGAATGAAAAAAGAAAAGAATATAGCAAACAAGATGGTAGTTAAACCAAAGCATATGACTATTACCCAAATACCCAAAAATGTTGACGAAAAGTACGCAGCATATTACTACTACTCAAATACCTATCCCTACAAGGAAAATATTGCAGTAGATAAAGGCTGGCAATATGATTAATTTTTTTCTGATAAAACTTTCAACTTAGAATAATGTCATAATGATTGAATTTTTAGTCATACACAAACGAACCAAAATAAGTCTTGGAATAGGTACCCAGACTTACAGGTAGCTTATCTTGTATAGTTCTCCTGTTATATTCTGTAACTCTTTATTGATGATTATTGACTAAAAATATGCTACATTTGATCAAATAAGGAAACACAAGCTGAAACAAAGAACTGCAAGCCTGTAGGTCAAAACAAATTCTAGCCTGTAAGTCAAAAAAAGGCCACTTAGCATTGTTAGGTATCTGTTTCTGTCATCGAGGTAGTTTGCTGCATTCAAAATACCAGCAGCACTCAGTATGAAACAAAGATTCAACCAAGATGACTTAATTTTTTTCTCAAAAACCAGTGTCATTATGTTCGTGCTAAAAGTTTGTCTGAAGTGATTTTTTTTAGAGTGGCATGCATTAAATTGGTGTTATAAGTTTGTCTCAAGTATTTTTTTCAAGAGTGGCATTAAACCGGTGCTAAAATTTTATTTTGTTTTGTTGTCCAGGTATTGCACTATGTCAATTGTAGCCAACAATCAGAGAGTAGCATGTTTGAAGAAACCGATAAGAAACTACATTCCTCTCAGCTTAGCTGTATTTTGTAAAAACTAAACTTCATCTTAAAACTGTGATTTTATAATTAGTTTGTACATGTGTTTTCTTGTGTTAAGACCAGATTATTAACGGTATTACTAAATTATTTTGTTTTCTGTTATGCTGTTACTCTAAAGTGTATGGAGTATAATACTATCAATGAAACTGTTACATTCAATTATCCAATTTATATTGTTATATATTCAGATTATATAATTGCAAAAGATAATTTGTAATATATATCAATTGCTTGTTTAAGAATTATATTGTTTTGAAAGGGGTATATTTTATTGTTAAATGTAGTTTTTTGCTTCTGATGTAAGCACAACAAAAGCAACAAATAAGGTCCCAGTACCTCCTTTTGCTTCGACGGCTACAAACGGAAGCAAAAAAAGACATTTTTGTTGCTTTCGTTGTGTACCAAAAGCAACAAATTTGGATCTATTAGCGTCTTCTTCATTTGCTTCTGATGTTGAACAGAAGCTACGGGGGTAAGAAACCGAAGCAAAATATGTTTTTTTGCTTCTGTTCCCAAGCCGAAGCAAAATCTTTTGGTTTATTGCTTCGACTACAGTTGCTTCTGTTGTTGAACAGAAGCAACAGGGGTTAGACAACAGAAGCAACATACCAGTTTTGTAGTAGTGATTATCCGGCCGAATGAGATGAGCACTGGGGCAAGATAAATCCATCCTTACGCGAAGTGATCCAATCGAGTCTCCAACACCATTACTCGGCTGGATGAGATGAGTGTTGGAACAAACTAAGGACCTCCTTATGCTCGGGCATTCAACCAAGTTTCTCTGAAGTCTGATTTATTAAGTCAGAGGAGATAAGAGTTGAATTAAGAGAAAAACCTCCCTGAAGTAAAAGAATATGATTAATTATTAAAGATGGGTTTCCTAGATATATTGTCAAGCTCAGAAGATATAAATAAGCTGGTAAAAGAAAAAAAGACTTTGCCAACAAATTAGAAGCATCTAGTGCAACAATTTGAATTAAGGAAATTCGGTAAAGTCAATCACATTCAACTTATGCAATTCGTGACGACCCATGGCATGAGGGAAACACAACCACATTAAAATCAGCCAATGTTCAGAAAACATACCAGGGGCTCAACACGACATCATAATAAGAAAAAATTGACTCACATCCGACAAAAATTAAAATGCACTAGAAGGTATGTGAGCCAAAGTATACAACAAACATGAGATATCACCTTAAAAAGCCTGGCAAAAGATCCTTACCTTCGAAAGAGGGGCATCTAAAAATTTGACAAAATCGATATGCTCGATATGTCGATAAGACTCATTACACCGATAACGGTCAACCTTGGATATCCAACTGGTTATCATTAATTAGTTGCAAACCTCATAAATAAGAAAAGGTAGATATCTCTTGTGAGAATGAATTCCTTCGCTAAGCAAACCTAGAGTCCCTCAGCACAAAAGCTTCCTTGTCTGCAAAGCTCCAATCATAAATAACTCAAAGAAGCCGATGGTATTAGCTTCTAACCCGAGGATAAGTGACTTAAAAGGCGATTGTGCGAATATGGCATAGTTCGAATCCCATAGGCAGTAACACTTCCCAAGGAATTGAAGCAAATATCCATCAACGATTTTAATATGAGATATAAAAAGAAGATTGAGCAATAGTCATGTGCTGGGGCGAGCTATTGTGAAGTTGAGATCCAAAGTTTTATATAGCCCGGGATAACCCACAATATCAAACATTATTGGAAGGAGATAACAATTCCGCAAGGCTGCAATATACAAAAGAACATCCCAGAATACGGAGAAAGTCAATATAATCAAAGGCAGGAATTACACAAGAACCAATTCATTTCTGCATAGCGTTTAAATTCCAATATCTGTCTCCAAGACTCATAGTTCCCAAGATGGATGTTGCAAAAGCAGAATGTAAATGCTAGCTTAGTAAACTTGTTAAGTGATGCACATATGCCATTCAACCTCTCGAAAAACCTACGATCATTGTCACCTAAAAGGATTGGCAGAGAATATGAGTCATGCTAATTGGGGCATCACTAATAATTGTCTAAGCCAGACTTAAACTAAAAGTTTCATCAGACAAGTGGTCAGGTACGCACATTTCATAAACATTGAAGCTAGTGCAATAATAGTTCCAAAAGGAGGATGCTTAGAAGTCGCAGTCCAAAACGTAGGCTGACAAATTTTAAGTATCATCGACAAGCAAACAAAATATTTTATCAACGTAAACTACTTCTGGTTAGTCATAAACTCTCAAAACGAATCAGTCTTACATTAATAACATGCTTGAGTTTGTAAATGATCCTTATAATCTATTTCCTTTTATTGGACTAATTTATTGTCCTCTTGAGCAATCGAAAACGAATTCGCCGCCAAGTGCGCGCAGAAGCTCTTCAACGTGCCAAGAGAAACTCTCCAATAAAACTAGGTCAATTTGCACCACTGTTCATCGAAATAAGGCAAAATGCCCAAACGAGTCCAATGTGCATCGTCTACTGGTTCAAAATCCATGTACAAATTTCCGAGTCTGACAGATACTAGAAGGCACTAACTAAGCTACTACAACCGGCCTAAAAATGAACAATCAGCAAATTCGTCTTTCCCTGACAATTTCACGTCAGAATCGAGAACGCCAAAATGAGGTGCATGCTTGATTAAAAACATATTAAGTTGGCACAGAATGGAAGCACTCCTGCAAATTGTCAAGAGGACAAGGAATAACCAAAGACGGATTCGTCTATAATTCAGAAGCAGCAGTCGCTCTAGCCTTAGAAACCCATTTGAGCAGAAGAGATTTCCTTTTCAGAATGGTAACTAGTCATCTATCTCGAATTTATTATGCATAGGGAATCTTATTTTTAAACGACCCGCAGGTACACGTTTCATAAAATATAAACCATCGTGCAGAATTATACAAGTCACACTGAAGCTTGAAATCCACAGTCAGCGTGTGTCGATTAGCTGATCAAAAGCGTCGCTGTGAACTGGAACTAAAGTGTCGTATCTATACAGGAAGAGATTGACAAGTTATAAATTTAACCGTTGAACAAAACAATCATGTGTAGGCGTGTCAGTCATTTTTAGTCTAGAAATTCATCGTAGTATGATTTAATTAACTACTCCGTTATCGACGTGGATGGTCGATGACAAAGTATAAGTCCAAAATGTGCACATGTTGCTTGTTATTGTAAAACAGGTAGCAGGCAAAGTAAGCGCTTGGATGTCAAGTCTAAGAGCTTGGGACGTGACTTTGCTTGAGTCGTTTGGTGATCATAGGCTAAAATGGTGTTTTCTAATGCTCAAGTTAGGTCGCTCAATGACCTGAAGTCTTAGATCGCTCGGCTAGATCAAAAGCTCATGTTGCTCACCATTTGAAATCAGGACGTCCAACGACCTGAAAGCATGGGTTGTCCGAATTCTGTGGTTTTGCCAATAAGCAAACTTTTTGGGTCCATGGATGGTTGCAATCCAGTAATTCTATGTGATCAATATGCTAATAAACATTGGAAATACTTATCACCATGCAAGCAAACTTTCAAAGCATCAAGTTCAATCCAAAAGCATAGTACTTTTTATGGAAATTCAGAGCATGATTTTACAAAATACACGGAAGGACCGATCAAAGCTTAATGCTTCGAACAGCTAATATCGGAGTTTGTACATTAAAGATTAAAATGTTGATCATTCCAATCATCAATAGTGACATGTTTTAAGTAAATTACAACTGTAACTGCAAGAATACTCAGAGAAGATTCACTGAAAGAATTTCATTCATCAACATCATAAATTTCAAGCAATTGAATTCTGGAGTCTCAAAAATCAATCAGCAAAGGAATTGGCTAAGTGCAAATTCAAATCTCTTTGAGCACCGTAAGTGAAAGAGTATGCAACTCGGATGCAAGTTTATAGGCAGCAATTTCCTGACGGATGAATTACATAGTTTGGATATGCATACCACAACCCTACAATCGTTAGCCTCTCTGCTTTGTTCTGATCAAAATCTGCACATCATCTTGGATCCACAGCCTTTAAAGTTATGCTTCTAAAATTATAACCAAAGTCAAAGTCACACTGCTAAAAGCAATGGGTTTGCTACTATAAGCAATATCTAAAAAATTATCCTAGAATTGGATTGTGAGTGCTGAATGCAACCCAAGGCATATTTCACCTGAAAGAGAAGATCAAAGCACATGGTTTGTAGAAAGCTAATTCAAACAAGCAGATTGCCACATTTCATCATTAAATCCCAACTGAATTTAGTTACAGCAAGTATCAAAGAGATTGAACTTGAACAAAATCACGGAGTTAGTGGATAACCACGATGAAAAAATCTACCAAATTTGAACTCAACCAATAATTCAAAAAAAACTATTGAAGTATGCAACCAACGTTATAGTATAGGTTGACTTAGAAGATCAGAAACGCAAATCTGGTCAGCACAACAGTTAGATTCAATCACAAAAAGCTTTAGTTCATCAATTTCAAATCAACATAAAGATCAAACTACCGAATTCGAGCATTGCCAAGAACCAAGTTGATTCAGCAGCAAATACATTTAGCTTTTGGATCCAAATCAAAATCAAAAAGTGAACCACAGGTTATTGAGGCATGAGTTAGCACGAGGATCTACAGCGTTATTAATCCAAATTCGAAATCAAAAGAAGTAAAAATTGCATGCCACTTTAGATCCAAGATCTGATCTCATACACATCATCACAAAACCCCGCAAGCAGCTTCTTAACTAAAATCTGAATCACCTTAAAAATGCCGACTGCCTGTGGTCAGAAGAGCACAAATGATCAGCGGCAAAGTTTAGTTGGACACTAGAAAAATGAAGAAACGAGGTTGGGTTTTTCTCAGAAAATTCCTCCATTAAAATACTTTCTAAACTGATGGGGATAAAGTGAGTAAGTTTGGACCCGTAGAAAATATATGAAGCATTGTGTAAATGTTCTTATCCAAGCCATAAAAAACTTTCCTAGTACATTATGTGGATTGGGCACGGTTTATCAGAAAGGCCCACTCGATCAAAAAAAAGAAGTAGTTGGAAATCTGCTAAGTGAATGTACTCGCAACCCATGGAGAGGACATTAAAATACAATCCAAATGGTCAAAAGGTGTATACAATCCAACAAACCTCGTGAACCATCAAGATGCTATTGTAACCGATTATTTCGAAGCCCATGTTTAATAAAAACACAGGACTCAAGGGGAAAATGTTAACCCTGTTATTATAATATGGTTATAATATCTGTGTCGGATGATTAAGAGACTGTGGATCAATCACAAGTACAAAGTGATAACGTTGCTATGATTATCATGAATCGGGCTTGTTTATATACACGAGATCATTGCATCCTAAAGTTGGGAACGTGAATAAGTTATGAGTTGTTTTAATTGGTGCGATTATCACATAGGTTTAGAAGACTTGAAACTTCATGCAGCTACATGAATTGCGTCTATATAATGTTGATTGCGTTCATATAATGTGACTCAGTGGGACAAACAGTGGAGGAGTACACGTGGCTTCAAAGTGTGATGTATTGGAGTGATAAAATGTGTATTCATTTTAATAACAACCTGATAAAATGTGTATTGGAGTGATACTCAGGTCCTTCTATTCGAATATGCGAAGCAGATCGTATTATTTTGGTCATTCTTCAACGTGTACGCATGGGTCGGTTAGATCGTTCATGTTGCACAGTCAGGTCATCAACGTTGCATGGCTTAGGTCGTATGTTATATGGACCATTCAAGATCGTGAGGCAAGCCAAGTCAGGTCGCCAATGTTGCATACAGTGGCAACATGAGTAAATCCCACATGGCAAACTTATACAAGTTGAGTGTGTTGTAGTCCAAGTTATATGGATCATTCCAGTTATAGGATGAGATGTGACCAATAGTACATGAAAGGTGAGCTGTCTTTAGTTTACATAATTCAAGGGTATCAGGTTGTTATTATCAGATCACGGATGTATCAACATGTGTATTCTGGCGCCAGCTATAAAGTAGGGATAACCGGCTATACTCATGTGGCCAAAAAATATGACCGGACACAATTTGTTTGACCAGGATGGTTTGTTAGATGAATCAACATAAATCATGAAGAAGCGCATGGCAGAAAGATATAGCATTTGGCTTCGTTGCCACTTCGTCAAGGCGACAGCGTGAAAATCATATATTTATCAGGTCGTGTAAACGACTTAAGTCAGGTCATATTCAAGAGCCAAGCAATTAGGTCGGGGAGCATATAATAGTGTCAGGTCGTGAGATATGAGATTCAGGCCATTCACATTAGGTTAGGTCGTCCATACTTAAGTCGGGTCACCCACCGACACGAGGCTCTGCGCACACATATTAACAACTCCGCCACTCCCTTCAAACCACTACTATAAATACCCCGCCACTTCATACATGGACGGGGACGATTCTTCTCTCCACGAAGTGCTGCCCAACTCATTTCTCTATAACTCCAAATCATTCAAACCTCCATTAATTCTTTTTCAAGCTTCGATTCAATATCTCAATCACAATAGAATCATCAAAGATCGTCTAAATGCTCGAATTGTTGAAGATCTACTTCAACAATCATCGTAATCCTAGAGATCTAGCCATTTTCATAGTAAAATTGAGTGAATCAAGACATTAAAGAGAAGAAAGTATAGAAAATCATTGTAAAGAGAGAGAAAATGAGTAAAGTTGGAGAAATCATGTACCTTATAGCATTGAAAGTGATAATGAAAGCACCTTTCTAAGTGGACGTAGGTCAGATTTAGGCCGAACCACTATAAATATCTCTCTTTTACATGCTTTTTGTGTTTGTGGCTACCACTTTTCTAGGTCTTAACTATTTGTGAAGTGTTTAAAACACCATAGGGTGTTAGTTCCCTTTTTAGCATTAACACACGGATTATCCTAGAAACTTGTAAATGCCTCTTTAAGAAGGAATACCTAAAGAGTGAAGAGCTATGGAATCCATCCTCTAAGACAAAAGCCAAAAGCCTTCATGCGTGATCGAGGCATGCATACATAAGGGAAGCTAATTAAATATTTTATTCTTATTTATTGTATCTTGTTCCTATAATATCAAGAGAATTACAAATGATTTTAGTCAAATGGATATTGCACTTTAACAAAAGTGAAATAACAAGAACTATTTTCCAACCTCCCACGATCAAGCAAAAGATACCAAATTCGCATTACAACCTCTTCTGTAGACATTTAGCTCCATAGAGGCATCTTGTGGTCTAAGATTTCTTGAAGATTATCCAGAAATCCCATAGTGATATACATTTCTCTTTTAAGCATACCTTGTCTACTTAGATCTCTATTAAAAGGGAGTATTTAAGTCTCTGTATCAGATAAGGATAAACCCATGTAAAACTACAATCAGCCCATTCTGTAAGGGACTTTTCGAATTATCCACTACAACAACAGTCCAGCAAATTCGAGACAATATGGACGCTAATTGAATGGACAATATAACTTGGCCTGTGCTCGTAATCTCTTGAACCTAGGGCACTGACCTAAGGATAAATATAACAGTTCTATCACTAAAAGCTTTGACATAGGGACCAAAATCTAATAAGAAAATAGTTCATGCAAAAATCACTCTCAACAATTTTGTGTTGACAAATATCTAAATATATAAGGAAAGAAGGCACTGGCAATTTATTAGTGGTCTAGGGATAATCACCTACAACATACCTAAATATGAATCCATTTCGCCATATAGAGAACAACCTTATCAATCTAAATCTTAGAAGCTTAAGCATACAGTGATTCTCAAGTTGTTGGAAACCATGTCCTTGACCCTTATTAAGCCGGATACCTGAAGTTAACAATATTCTTTAAACAGATAAATTAACAGTTCAAAGCTTTCAAAAGATACCACATTGAAGGTATCCCCGAAGATCAAAAGAAAGGAGCCAAGACCTAGGTAGAGTTCACAAGTCAAAAGAAATGTATCCCCAAAGATAAAAGCTTAGTTCTTGCATATCGATTCTTCCTTTACACTAACTCTCGGTTCAATATCTCGAACCATGTTTAGTCTCAGTCATCTCGCTTTGGGTCAAGACAACATCTTACTCCTAGGAAAATACTCTCAGGTGCAAACAAAATTTTGCAGTAATAATTTTTATGCTAGAAGGAAGGCCAAAATCTTCTTTTCTGCATTCCTTCATTCCCCCGGTAAATCCCCAGATCATACCCCATTTTATCTTAGCACTACTGGCTCATCACCGCATCTTGTCTACTATGTATATCATACAACAAATAAAAGATCCTAGAACCTCCAAAATCGAAGTCCGCAACCCACTACTTGATATACCGGCTCAATTTATTCTTGACGTTTAGACTTTTCATCTTTCTTAATCAATGCCTCTTACTCATTTGAAAGGAAATGCTTATTGCATATATGAAGTCTGAATATTCTCGTTGGACAAAGGAGGTGGGCAATGAATGCATTAAGCGCCATCATGATAAAGGAGAGATTCTTACTCTTAAGAGACCCACCATGGCATGATACTCAAACTCCATTTCTAAAGCTATAATGGTGACACTCCTTAGCCGAATATAATAACGTTCAAGTGGAGGAGTCATTAGACATCATGTCCCATGGCTAAACAAGACATCCTGAATAAATATTAAAAGCCATATTCATTAGGCGTAGGAAGTGGATTGATACTCATATATATTACCTGCACCAGCATGTACAGGTCTCCATCACAATGCATGGTCAATCATGGGATTAAAGAAAATATGTTAGCAAATGAAAACAATCAATGAGCACATGCATATGCTGCATACAATTCTGTCGTTATGCACCTTTACCTTTTCTAGTGTTTTAATTCCTGCTGCATTTTATTTTCTGTATTTAGTTTAATTCCCGCAAAAATGTTGTTGTGGTGAAAGTTGTAATGTGCCACGTAGCTCTAAAAGTTGTTAGGAAATGGTTATATAAGTGGTAGCAATGTAATGAAAAGGGTATGAAAGAAAATATCCTGCAAAATCCTCACTGTCTCCTCTCACTTCTTCTTCTCCTTCTTAATTTCCTTCTTTTATCTGCTCATAACTGCATCGTGGATCCCAGGAAAAACCATCTGATGTACAACTTACAACACCTGGATCAAATACTTCTTAATAGAATGTCTCAACCAGTAGGGAAGCATGAAACCTAGGTTTTAGCCTTTTAGGGAACATTTATACATGAAAGATGAAGGTAATGCTCCCATTAAGCGGAAGCAAAATGGTTCCACTACCGGATTCCGGCAAATATACCTCGACTGTGATTGAGATCCATCCTCAATTAGTACCATAAAGGATTATGGATGTACAGTCCAACAGGATCATCACACACCTTGAAGCTTCATTGATGATTTTAACCCGGATGAATAAGATATCCAACAAGGCATATAGGATGGGGAAATTCACTAACTTAGGCTTGTTTTAGTAAACATTAACGTAAATAGCCATGTTACAGAAATAATTATAGATATAGACATGTTTGGGTTACGAAGGCGAGTTTTGAAAACTCGCTTTCAGTAAAATACAAAGGCGATTTTCCAAAACTCACCTTCATACGTGCCTACACCACCACACCACACCACCTTCGTACTTGCCTATACACAACAACATATTCAAACTAGCGTCACAACACGGTGATGTAGTGATATGTTGACCACACCCTTTTACATTAAAATTGATGCTCAATTTATGTTCTATAAAAATTCTGTATAAATTATAAATCGTTATGGTTTATAACGGATTCCACGGTGACTTTCTGAAGATTTGATTTGGACATAACTAAAAATCTATCATTTGAAATCTTCATTTTTCTCTTCCATTATAAACATGTAGTTCAGTAGATTCTAACGTTTCTTGTTTCTAAGAAATCCAACTTAGAATGAATCGTATATATTCACTTAAAGTTCAATACGTAAAACTACAAACTACCGCGACGTTAGGAGCTCGCTTTTAATTATATTATAAATTATACGTTCAAACGTCGTTTAATTAATACGAATATCAAAACCAAAACATACAGATGACAACCAAGGAAACCGAATGACAAATAACCGAACATACCAAATAATTATACATACGCTAGTTTAATCCAAAACTAGGAAAATACTATGCAACCAAACTATATCTCATGGCCATGCTCTAGGGATTTTAAGTCGTCTAATTATTACGGTTAAAATGCAACTATTCAATAACGTTTTCGAGATGCCTTATCCTTTGTTAGAGTTCGTTCACATATGTTATTCCCATTGGACATAACGGTCCGTCTATCCATTAAGAGTAATTGCATCCGTTCGGATAGGATGGACATTGCTGAATGCGCCGACCAATATTGTTGCCACCTGCTCGAACCACAACTTCAACCGGATAACCGCAGTAGCAGCAAACTTGATAAGAGTCACCTTCCTTTTTCATAAGGAATTGGAACATGTGGTACTTGATATGCCTCTACTTCTTGCCGTGGTTGAACCACCAACTGTTCATATGAATGTTGAACATACTTGAGCTTGATGTGGAGGTTGTACGTTCGTCCGTTTAATAGGTGGTTCTTCCTGAAGTCCCAATAAGTTTAGCTCTAGGAATTCGTCTGCATACACCTGAAGTCGCATCTGTTCGTACGCCTCTTTATCTGAGTCTGCAGATGATGATCAAGAAGGCATAGTTGTGGTAAAGCACAGAGTAGTTGGAAACAAAATTGTTGGAGTGAGGTAAGTTGTGAGTAATTCGAAAGAGATATATAGCTGCGTAGTGTACTAGTGAATAAAGGATAAAACAAACAATGATGTGAACGATCACTGGTACACCTTGTTTTACGTGCTGCACGACACAGTTTCATCTGACACAATACTGTAAGGAATCTTCTTTACGTACTCCTTTAACCCTGCACTAACTAGTCGTATCAGGAGAGAATCTGCTTTACTTGCTCCTTTAACCCTGCACTGACTAGTCATACCAGGAGAGAATCTGCTTTACGTATTCCTTTAACCCTGCACTGACTGGTCGTATCAGGAGAGAATCTGCTTTACATACTCCTTTAACCTAGCACGACACTGTTTCGTATGACGTATTACTATAGGGAATCTACTTTGCGAAGATGTAATGTTGTTATTTCTTAGATGCAATGTTGCTATTAGTTTACATCAAGATTTATGGTTTTTTATCAGCAAGGTTCGGTCTTCCAGGAATTTTAATATTTTACATTACGTAACTGAGAAGCTTACAACAACGACGATTACAACATTAAGAAATGCAAACTACAATTATACAAACTACAACGATTAAACACACATACATCAAATTCAAAGTACACCTACCACAGACACCTACACCTGTAAGATAGTTTCCACGTACACCTACCATGGACGTTGGAAAAATCCAGCTCTAGCTGCATCAGCAAAATTCTTGTTCAAGCATCTTATTTCGGTTTGCGTTTCCAGTGCATATTGGACTCCACGTTTGCACATCGGAGGGTCGATCCACTGCTTAAAGTAACAACAATTAATTTCATCAGGAAAAACCTTGTGGTCCTCGTACGCTTCACAACCGAAAAATCGACGACCAACATTTTTTTTTCTCGAAACAACCACGACCGATTTTTCTCCACAATGGCAAATAGGGTTGGATCCACCCAGACCCAGTGGCTCGACAACGCGCCCTCCGACCATCCTTTCTTTTCCAGGTCGTTGATTTGCTACTGTTTCATCGTCATTTTCCCATTTGTCCATGGTGGAGCCTACACTTTCTTTTTTGTGTTTCGATATGGTGAAAGATGAAGGAAGAGGCGGTATTTTCGTGTTTAGCCGGCTTCAGAGAAGCCGCTATATATAGCGAAAACAAGATCGTCCCATCAGTTCTACAGTACGGAGTGAGCATTTAACTTTATATCAGTTCTACAGTGTTCCTAAGGGGACAATTTCTGAAGTGAGCATACTGATTAGTCCTATCAGTTCAGCCCCATAACTATCATACTGAGTAGTCATATCGGTTCGGCCCAATAATTAACTTTAGCTAGAGGGGACATCACATGCACACTGACTACTTTTATCATGAGAGATTCATCACTCCTTGATTTATGGGTCGTCACATGCTTCAAACCAGCCTCTCTCCCTTATTAAATACTAACCAACCTCTCTTCCTCTCTTCATCACTCCCTGGTTTTTTGTAGAGTTGTTCACTATCAAAATGGCTAATTGGGCATACGACGACGATACCATGGTTCAAATGTACGATGAGTACGAACGTGGTAAACAACCCGCAGAAGATGTCAACTTTATGCCCAAAACTCAAATGGGAGTCCAAGTAGATGCAGCAGAGGTCGAGTCCGAACTCTTTAGTGCAGCGTAGCCAAACATTGCAGTCCAGCACATTGGACCGGTTCAAAAATCCCTCAATGCTCAGTTGAGGGAAGTTCTTGCTCGACAGAACCCCGATAGGTCAAGCCCCAACATGATGGGTCGTTCAGTCCTTTGCTATTGCAGAGCCGAATGTAATGTGCTTGTTTCTAAAAGTCAAACGAATGCAGGTCGTCGCTTTTACGGTTGCAAAGCGTACATTCATGTACAGAATCGCCAAGGGTTGCAGAGTTGTAATTTTTTTATGGTACGATGCACCTTTAACAGAGAGGGGTGACGAGTACGCACTTGAGATGTAATCCGAGGTTAATCGCTTGGAAAGAATGAATGTGGCAATTAAGAATGAAATGCTTCATGGGTGTTATGGTTCATTCCGAAGCTATGGGTCGTAGTTATGTTGTATTGGGTCATGGTTAAGTTTTATCGTTGGGTCTAAGTTACGTTGTATTGTTGTGTCGTGGTTATGTTGTACCGTTGGGTCTAAGTTATGTTGTATTATTGTGTCGTGGTTATGTTGGGTCTTATTCAAGTAGTAATGTGTTTTTATCGAATTAGATGAACGGGGTTTGTATGTTGTATGTTGTTCTTGTAAAATTGTTTGGCTTGTTTAAAATGTGTTTTAAAGAGATAAATTGCGAAGGGGAGTTTTCAAAACTCGCACAAAGGAGAGTTTTCAAAACTCGCCTTCGCAACGCTCCAGGCCAAAACAGGCCTACGTTTATAATTATGTTACAAACATGGCTAAATATGTTATAACTTTCAAAAACAAGGCTGCACATGTGATTTTTCCTATAGGATGAAACGTTGGACTCCAGACTGAGAACCACAAATGGCTACGGCTCAGCTTTTCTCGACAGACGTAGTAGAACGAACTAGTCAAATATGTCTAAGTAGAAAAGTAGAAATTATTAGAAACAAAATTTATAAAAAATTATGTAATTGAGAAAATTGTAGTTTCTCCACCAATTTTCTGAAGAACCTCTCTTTAGGGGGGCAATTTAATATAGATTCCTTATTTTATCCAACTTAACCTATTTCAAAAGATACCCTATGATATGCCTAGCTTACATTAACACTATGAAGAGAAGATATAAAAACAGGATTCTATGCAGCTCTTGCACATAAGGATGTTAAACAAAATCCTAAGGGGAATACTTCTTGGTCAATTAGCAAACCTTAAGCTCATGCTCAGTTTTTGCCTGAAGGGTCCGTTCATGTCATGGATATTTCATGCAAAGAAGGAAGTTAGTTAAGAGTCCTGGTCCTGTAGGATTATGGCTAAAAAGAACTAGATGTACAATCGGATCCTCACCTCACCCACGGATTATCTCGGAAACCTGTGAATGCCTTTTAAAGAAGGAATACCTAAAGAGTGAGGGGTATGGAATCCATCCTCTAACGGATACAGAGTAGACAAAAGCCGAAAGCCTTCATGTGTGATCGAGGCATCCATACATAAGGGAAGTCAATTAAATATTTTATTCATATTTACCATAGCTTTTTCATATAATATCAAGAGAATTAAAAATGGTTTTAGTCAAATGGATATTGCACTTCAATAAAAGTAAAGTAACAAGAACTATTTTTAAACCTCCCATGATCAAGCAAAAGATACCAGATTCGCATTACAACCTCTTCCGTAGATATTTCAGCTCCATGGGGCATCTTGTGGTCAAAGAATTCTTAAAGATTATCCGAGAAGCCCATAGTGATATACATGTCTCTTTAAGCATAACCTTCTCTACTTAGATCTCTCTATTCAAAGGGAGTATTTAAGTCTTGGTATTAGATAAAGATAAACCCACGGAAAACCACCATCTGTTTATTCTATAAGGGACCTTTCGAATTAGCCACTACAACAAGAGTTCAGCAAATTCGATATAATATGGACGTGTTAATCTCGTTATTAAACGTTGTCCAATAAATTGTGCTTTGGTTACGATACAGTGTGATAACTCGTATGCACCTTATATCGGTGGATCGGATAGCTTATTTAAGCATGGATTGGGCAAATGAATGTTTGATGGATCCGACATCTTTATTTATCATGGATGGGTCAATATGATAGCATGCATGGATCAACAATTAAATAAAGTGGCATATACATGGGTTATATACCTGTATTTGTGCCTTTAGCAGCATGAAACTGTGAGTGAGCATTTGTAAAAGAACATGGGAAGAACCTGGAGAGTGCATGGGCCACGCGAGTTTTATACAAGGGAAGTGGGAACAAGTACAACAGGTCGTTGATATGTAAAAAGGTACACGTGGAAATTGGCAGGTCATTGGGAACATACACAAGGCACTGGTCAGGTTGGTGCTTCATATGAAGGCTCCGCATGGGTCGTCGAGCCACGTGTACTGTTCATATACACTTGGACCATGTCAAAGTTTATATGGTGGAGATGTAACATGTTGAATTGTATAAGAGTCGGGTCGTGTGCTTCTCACCGTAGGTCATTAGAACTTGCAACAAGCTCAATAGATCGTTCATTGTATAAGTGCATAGGCTATCAGGTCGTTAATATAACATACTTGCCAGGTCATTAATTCAATAAGTCAGATTGTTGTACAATAGATCATGTCGTGCATATCTAGTGGTATGTTTGCAATGCAAGGGAATGTGATGCCAGTGATTGCCTGCAGTAAAGAAGAGAACGCATACATTATAATAATATATAGACTGTATATATTGTGATAACTATGCACAAGGTCGTGGAGGTTTTAACTCAGGTCGTTTCTATTATAAAATCAGGTCATTCATGTGGACAGACAGCCTACTCTAAGTCATGTTGTTCGCCAGCTCATGGCCCTGCGCCCACCTATTTACAACTTTGCCACACCACTCAAATCACACTCATAAATAACCCTATACTTCCTTCATTGAAGGGACCGATTTTTTCTTCTATGAAGTGTTGCCCAACTCATTTCTCTACAACTCCAAATCATTCTAACCTTCATTAATCCTCTTTCAAGCTTCGATTCAACATCTCAATCACCATGGATTCGCCAAAGATCGTATAAGTGCTCAAATTGTTGAAGATATACTCCAACAATCATCGCAATCATATAGATCAAGCCATTTCCATTGCGAAATTGAGAGAATCAAGATATTAAAGAGAAGAAAGTAGAGAGAATCATTGTAAAAGGAGAAAATGAGCAAAGTTATAGAAATCACGTACCTTGTAACATTAAAAGTGATCATGAAAGCACTCTTCAAAGTGGACGTAGGCCAGATCTAGGCTATGCCACTATAAATTCCTCTCTTTTTACTTGATTTTTGTGTTTGTGGCTACCACTTTTCAAGATCTTAACTGTTTGTGAAGTGTTGGATTACACCCTTGGGTGTTAGTGCCATTTTTAGCATTAACATTTTTGGCTCCCACCGTGGGGCCACATTAGCATCCTAAAGGCCAAGTGCTTTGTGCGAGATTTCGAAATTGAAAGCTTGTTTTTTATGATAGATTCTTAAAATCTAAAATCGAAGACAGCCGGGATAAAGTCTTCAAAGTTCAAGAGTTTTTCTGAGACAATGCCGCCAAAGAAGCTAGCTGGTAAGTCCGTAAGACCTTCGGGATCAGGAAATGTTGCAGATAATCCTACTACTCCATAAACTAGTTTTCATGAAGTTGGCCAATCCTCAAGAGCAGGAGTTGGTGTTACTATGAATGAGTGAACGAAGCTGTCAATGAAGCTGTTATCGGTTTGACTCAGCAAATGGAGATCTCAAACAAAGTTATGATGAATAGAATAGTTCTTTTTGCTACTCAAACCAATGCGGCAAAGGCGAATGTCAATGTCAACCTTGTGGACAATGCTTATTCTTCTTCTTCAAGTCCCAATCATGATCATTCTGTTCAGGAGATCGATGAGTTGGATACTGCTGATGAAGAATCTAAACTAACTGCTAAGAACCATTCTGTAAGAGGAACTTCTCAAACCGTGGATAGTCTCACCAAAGGGGCACCTCCCCGAGAAGGAGGTCCAAGGCCCCGAATCCCGAACCGAGATCATGACGAACATCCGGCAAAGGTTATGGCGCCCGCTCCATGAGTCGACACGATGAAGAAGAACGTCTTTCAGATATGGTGAGGAAGATTATGAATAAAAATATGGAAAGAAATGATGATGAGAAAGAATGAGAGTTTGCCCCTAGTAGGACTCCACTCACTGGAAGAACTCGAAAGGCCAAGTTCTCGTAAAAGTTTACTCCACTAGCACTTTCATCTTACGGTGGAACTAGTGATCCTAACTTGCACTTATACAAGTATGACCAGCACATGGATGGTATGTAGGTGACCGACGAGATTAAATGCTTATACTTCCTGTCTATCTAGAAGGGGTGGCATCGCTCCGGTTCCCCAAACTATCACCAAAATATGTGGATAACTTTTCTGTCTTGGCAAAGAAATTCAAGGAGAAGTTTAGATTGAAAACCACCAAAGTCAAAGATGTAATATCACTCAATGACTTAGAGCAAAGACCGGAAGAATCGGTTAAAGCCTTTCTGACTCGATTTAATGCTGCTGCAGCAGAGGTGGCAAATCCGTAACCTCGATTAGTCTTGATGGCAATAAACCGGGCTATAAACAAGAAGTCAGAGTTTGGAAGATGGATCAAGATGAAGAAGCCAAATACTCTGGAAAAATTCTATAAGAAAGAAGAAGAGTTTATCAATGTGGAGGATGACCCTGATGTTGCTGAAAGTATTGCTGCACCGGAAAGGAGGGATAATGGTTTTCAATCCAATCAGAAGAATCCCGGAGGTCAAAAGAGAGGAAATGATAGGAAAGATAATCGAGATGGAAAAATGTCTCGCTTCTTCACATCCACTGAATTGACTCCTCTAAATGACACCGTGGAGAACATTTTCTTCACCACCAATGATGCAGAACCATATCTGGAACCACCAGCACTGAAAATTTCAAAGAAAGCAGCGAACTCTGGAAAGTTAAGTCGCTTCCACAATCAACTCGGTCGCAATACAGATGAATGTAGACATCTCAAAAGCTTGATTGAGGAGTTGATTCAAAAGAACGGACTGCAACAGTATGTGAAGAATCCACAAGCTTCAAACTCAACACTAGCTCTTCAGAGGCAAAGTGCACCCACCAATCAAACTGGTCCAAACAATGAAACTCCGGCACGTGTTAATACAAGGTCGTTGATTAACTGACGACCATTAATGACACTCCAATTTCAATGCGATCATCATCGCCACTACTTTACTTCATGTTATATTCAAAACTTCTTGTAAAAAAGTATGTAATATTTTACAAACATTGTAATGAACGTTAGCTCTATGAATAAAAGCATATCTTCTTGAATAAATCTCTTACTTGAAATTTTTTCGTTAATTCAAAATTTTCTTAGAGATGATTTTATATTGCAGGTTGTCCGACGAGCGCTTGTTCCTTTAAAATCTGACAAAACATCGCGACCCCAACAACACTAGTTCAGGCGCCAAGTGTTGTAAACATCAATATGCACAAATGCAAGGATAAACAGCACTACGTTGAAAAGTGAATGGAAAGAGTCGCGAAGAGTCAAATAATAAAAACGCGCCGCGACAAATGAACGCAAGGGTTGTAAGTTTCACCAAAGGGGCATCTCCCATAGTGGGAGGTCCAAGGCCCTAGTTCTCCAACTGAAATAGCTTGCCAAGTCAAGCCTCCAGTGAAAGAACTGACGTCTACCTCGTGGAATGATACAACAGCAGAAAGACCTTGTAACAGCCCACATTTTACGTATCGAAGGATCGTAAAATATTTTTATTTTATTCCCTGAGTGTTGGATCATTATTTTGATATGTTGTTTATGGAGATGTGAGACATGTCCATAATTTTTACCAATTTTATTTGTGACCATTTTTCCCCTGTCAGTCTTGTACATGGAATAACTTTTGACTGGGATCGAATTAGGTGCTGAGGTCGGTTTCATTGGAAATGAAATGGTGTTGCCAATTCCGTAGAGTGGTTATATTAAAGATTTGGCTCAGTGGTTAGGGATGAATAGCTGTTTTTGTGTTTCACAGTTTCAATTCAGGTTTTTAGAGTCATTGATGTGCTGATTTGAGGAGGCCCATTAATGGGCTAGTGAGAGGCTAAAAATAGGGGGTTAGAGGCATGGAGAACAGTTTACTTTCTTCATTCTCTCAATTGGTTTACCTCGTGATCCTCCTTGCTCAATCAAATACACCTTTCCACCATTAAAATTCTAGATCTACATAAGAGTTTTGAATATCTTCGTTCGAAGTAGATTTACATCAAGTGAAGAGATATCGCATCAGATCAAGAGGTTTGAAGCATATTCCTCGCTGTCCAGATTGAAAATTTAGCGATTTCAAGTTAATTCGAAGAATTGGTGAGTGATAAGCATCTCTCACACGGATTCAATCAAGTATATGGGTTGTTTGATCCTAATTTCATCATTTTAAGTTGTTTTACCTAGATCTACATCATGGTAAGTATATTTTCATTTGGATTACCATAGGATCTAAATGTAGCAACTTAAAACTGGTAAATCTTATGTTAATTCATATGGTTATGCAAGTTAGATCGATTGTTTTACTTTACGCATTGATTTATCATGATTTTTGGTTAATATTATATGATTATTGATGAATAATTATCATTTTGACGTTGTTAATTATTTCATAAGGTGTTTAAGGTTGAACTGGATGAATTGGTTGCATCGATGTTGTCGTTTGGTGATGATTTGGTCAAAATTGGTGCCGTTTTTTGTCAGATCTGGAGTTAGGTCATTTTCCTTGGGTCAGGTCATTTTTCTTGTTCCTTAAGAAATGGGTAGTTTTATGGACCGGGCTAAGTATTGTAGCATAGATCAACCGAGTTTAGATTGCTAGGGTTAGGTCATTCAACCCTAGATGGTTCACGCAGAGGTCGGGTCGGTTGGTTTTGACAAGGACAGGTCGTTGGTACTTCAAGAAATCAGATCATGGGTGCTTTGAAAGTGTTAGGTCATTAGGTCAGTGTTTGACATGAGGAGTCAGGTCGTGGAACATATGGAGTGACTCAGGGAAAGTTAGGTCGCTGGAGCTTTGGGCATCGGGTCGTTGTGTGCCGAAGGAAGTTAGGTCGTACTAGGCTATAAAGAGCAATGGAGTTGGGTCATAACGACCTAAGGAGGTCAGGTCACTGGATTCGTGGACCAACCTGTTGGGTCAGGTTGTGGATTCTGGCCCGCAAGAAGGAAGGTCTGGTGGAGTTGGGTCGGCCGATGAGGTTAGGTCATCGTGCAACCTGTATGAGGGAACGACCTGACTGATGTGGGCTACAATTGATGATTTTTTATTTGAGAATGAATATTGACTTCGAAGTGAATTCAATTAGGAATGTTTGAAGTGTTGTGATGTGTTCGTTAATCGTCGTAATGCAATGAATGTGAAGATGACTCAAGGGTGTTTTGAGCTCGTGGATAATGGTTGGATGGTCGCCGATGATGGCGACTAGAGATACTGAAGGCCGAATGGTCGAGTACCCTAGGCAGCTCGACGGGCCTAGTTACGTTTCGTTGTATGGCGTATGGAGTTTTGCTAGAACTGGGGTTTACCATTAGCCCTTGATAGTTAATGGAAAGATGTTTAGTCTGTCATACAATTAACGATGGATTCAAAGCAGGATTGGCGGTGATAGCCAGAGTCATGGATGTTGATTGTTTTGCTTGTACCGTCTCACATAGATTATCTAACGTCGAAGAAGATGTTTCTTGGGTTCTTGTCTGATGTTGGTTTAGGCCTTTGGGGCTTGTGCTTGAGGAACGTGGATCTCGATTAGGATGGTTTACGTGAGATATAACTGGTTGTTATGATTGCTATTATCTGGTCACTTCTGATTGCCATGAATGTATAGTTGTTTTCAAATGCTTGTTGTAAAGGCTATCACTGTCGGATGTGGGGAAGATGAGTTTGGGTTTCTTCTCTAATGCTTCGGGTAGATCGATTGGTTAATCTACCTATTCTCACATACTTTGTTTATGATGTTAGATTGTTGTTTTATCGCTCATTAAGACTGTTGTCTGACTCAAGGTTTTAGTTTCCTCTTATTACCTTGGGTTGTTCATCTAAATGTGGGTGGGCGGATTGAATAGCAGGTTACAGGTAGTAAAGCTTAATGAGGACGATGCTACTGTGCGATAGCGAACATGAGGCTGACGTATTATTTTTCTATTATCTAGTATTTCTATTTCCGCTATTTGTTAAGTGGTGAGGCCAATTTGTATAGACATTTAAGTTGTAATCCAAAGTCTGATGGATATGCTTTTTAATTGTTATGAAAGTTTCAAGTTTTTGCTTAAATGTGCTTCACTATTACTGCTTCTTGTATATGTTATATTATATTTTATCCTTGCACTGTGAGTTATACGACAGGTTCTGGATTGTGTTTACCTACGTCGATGATCGTCCATAGCTGTCTGGCATACCTTTCAGCGCATTATTCCTCTTATTTAGTGCAGGAGTTACGGGTTGTCGTCACAGACCTCCCCAACAGGGGGCACAAAATATGACGACCTTCCCGAGTTGGGGAACAAAATATAAAGACCTCAACGAGCGGGGGCACAAAATATAAAGACCTCCCTTAGTGGGGGCACAAAATATAAAGACCTCTCCAAGCGGCGGCACAAAAATATAAAGACCTCCCCAAGTGGGGGCACAAAATACAAAGTCCTCCCTGCGTGGGGGCACGAAATCTAAAGACCTCCCCGAGCGGGGGTACAGAATTCAAAGCCTCCCCAAGCGGGGGCGCACGATTCAAAGTCCTCCCCAAGCAGGGCAACAAGAACCAAAGTCCTTCCCGAGCGAGGGCATAAAGATATAAATATTTCTCCAAAGTAGAAGCACCAAACCAGCCAGTAAAGCAGGGGATTCCTATTGTATTGACAAGCTCATAGGCTCCACACTTGTTGGCAAGCTTAAAGAGCTCTCACTAACAAAGTAGAAGCTTCTGGCACGTCAACCACAATCAAGGAAACTCGACAAGCTGACCACATCTAGTTTTTGCAACTTGTGATGACCCATGGTATGGATCCAACACAACCACAACAGGATTGGATAATACTTGGAAAACATACCACGGGTCCATCACGACATCGCAAAAATTCCAAAAACTAACTAGCACTCGACAAAAAAGCCAATGCACTTGGAAATAAGTGAGTTAGAGTGTAACTACAGGAGATCTCGCCTTGGAAATGCTTGGCAAAAAATGATCTCGCCTTCAAAAAATGGGGGATTTGAAAAATTCGACAAAATTGATATGCTCGATGTGTCGATAAAACTCACTGCACCAATAAAATCAACCTTGGAAATTCAACTAGAATCTCTTAACGCAAAGGCTTCCTCGTCTGCAAAGCTCCAACCGTAAATAACTCAAAAAAACCGATGGTATTCCTCTTCAAACTTGAGAACAAGAGACGCTTAAAAGGCAACTGTGCGAATATGGCATAGATGGAATCCAAAAAAGCAATAACGCTTCCCAAGGAATTGAAGCTAATATCCATCAACGGTGTCAATATGAGATATAAAATGAAGATTGAGAAGTGGTTATGCACTGGGGAAAGTCGTTGTGTGGTTGAGATTCAAAGTTTTATATAGCCCGGGATGATACACGGTATCAAGGCGAATTCAAAATCAAGTTTCTGAGTCCAACCAAGTTGTTGCAGCAAAGTCAAAGGACGAACGATCAACAAATTCCTCCTTCCCCGACAATCTTGTGTCAAACTTGAGAATGTCAAAATTGAATGCGTACTTGATTAAAAACATATTGAGTTAACACATGATGACATATCTCTATGAATTGTCGGGAAGATGGGGATAGCCAAAGACTGGATCGTTTATAATTCAGAAATTATGCAGTCACTCTAGCCTTAGAAATTCAAATTGAAGCTCCGGTTTAAGAAAAATTGATCTCCTTTCCAAAACGATAACTAGTCTTCTGTCTGGTACTCACTTTGCACATGCAACTTCATTTTTCAACAAAGTATAGATACACGTTTCATAAAACATGAACCGTCGTATAGAATTATACAAGTCATTAAAATATGAAGCTTGGAATCTACAGTCAGTATGTGTCGATTAGTTGATTTCAAGCATCGTTGCGAATTCAAACTGGAGTGCCGTACTTATACAGGCACAATTTGACAAGTTATAAATTTAATTGTTGAACGAAGTAGTCCTGTGTGGGCACATCATTCAGTTCAAGTATGAAAACTCGCTATAAGTCATTCTTTAATGATTGACTAATTCGTTGTCGATGGGAACGGTCGTTGATGAAGTATAAAGTCCAAAAATATGCAAGTGCTTGTTTTGATTACATAAGAGGTGGCATGAAGCATATAAGTTCAACTATTAAGTCGAGAACTTGGGTCACTTGGAGCCAATGGGTCAAGAAAGTGCGCTCAATAACTCAGGTCATTCAAATAACCTAAGGATTCAAGTCGTCTAATGACCCGATGTCTCAGGTCGCTAGAACGACCCGAAAGTTTTATGCGTCTAACGACCCAAATTCCCAGGTCGTTAAGATGACCCAAAGGCCCAATGTGCTCACTAAACCAAAGCTTCGAGTCGCCCACTGAGCTAAAACTTTAATCATGCATTGATATGAAGATGCAGATCGTCATTAACTAAAGACCATCCGCAAGTGCAAATTGAGGTCTCGATCAACATGAACAGCTACTGAAAAATCTATGAAAACATGCATTCGAACAAGCAAACTTGCTGAAATGATTTCATTATACTGTTGAGTTCGAAATCGGGATTGAATTCGATGTATACACCATCCAGTTACTAAAGCTAATTCAAATTAAAGAACAGATTGCAGCCAAATTCCAAGTCTCCAAATATGCCAAAGTTATTGGATCCTGAAAGCACAAACTGTTGAGTAAAGGATAGTAAATTAAATTCTAAGAGAAACTCCAACAGTGGAGGAAATTCATGTTAAGGGGTGTAATTTCGCTTATTTTTGCACCCAACAGTTGTTATGGGGTGTAATATGAAGGGAAATGTTACGGGCTCAATTCAGAGTCCTGAATGGGGCGCGCGAGCCGATTTTATCGGCTCGCGACTTCAGGAGCCGATAAAATCGGCTCCTGGCTATTTTTTTTCCCCAACTATTTTTACCATATTTTACCATATACAAAACCAAACCCATGATTGATATATAATAATATATGATTAATAACTCTTACGAATACAAGAGAACGAGTTGGTACAATAGAAAATGACAACATCTTTACTGCATACATGATTGATAAGTTCGGACAAACATAAAATAAAACACAAATTCAGATAATGGTTCTTCATAACTAGGTATCGCCGTAGTGGTTCCATAAATGATTCATAAGATCCTTCTGCAGCCGGTTATGAAGTTCTGCATCTCTGTAGATAACTTGACGGCTCAAATGAATGTTGAAATCCTCCTCTGTTATTGGTTGGTTTTGTCGGAATACTGGAGGTGGTTGCGAAGCACCCTCGTAATCGCAGTGGCGTTGCTCTTCATCCATATCTCTTTCATCTTCTATAATCATGTTGTGAAGAACGATGCAAGCAAACATGATTGTAGACATCTTTCTCCTAGACCACAGCTTACATGGATTACTTATCATTGCAAATCTCGATTGTAAAACACCGAAAGCACGTTCCACGTCTTTCCTTTGTCCCTCTTGCATCGCCGCGAACATGACTTGTTTAGGAGTTAATGGATTTGGACATGTTTTAACTATGGTGCTCCATTTCGGGTAAATGCCGTCACCTAGGTAATAGCCATGGTTGTAAGTGTTTTGGCCTAGGGTAAATGTTAAAGGAGGTACCTGGCCTTGAGCAAGATCATTGAACAGATGAGATCTTTCTACAACATTTAAGTCGTTATTAGACCCGGGCATTCCGAAGAAAGCGTGCCATATCCACAGATCGTACGATGCCACAGCTTCCAAAATGATGGTTGGTCGTCTTTCCTTGCCGTTGTACGCACCTTGTAATCCCTTAGGACAGTTCTTCCATTCCCAGTGCATACAGTCCAGACTTCCTAACATTCCCGGCCAACCCCTGCTTTCGTGCATCTCTCTGATTCGCACTACATCTGCTTCGTTCGGAGACCGTAAGTATTCTTCTCCATAGACGTCCACAACTGCTTGACAGAAAGTTTCAAGTGTTTCTAGTGTCGTGCTCTCTGCTATGAGGTATGCATCGTCCAAAGCATCGGCTGGTGTGGCATAAGCTAACATTCTCATAGATGTCGTCATTTTTTGTTCACCGGACAACCCCTGTGTCTTCGATGCATTTTGTTTGTACTTAAAGTAATCATTGTTACCTTGAATACCAGCCAATATCCGAAGAAATAGGTTTCTCCGCATCCTGAATTTTCGGCGAAATATATCAGGCCCGTAAGTGCAATCATCATCGAAGTAATCTTGCATCAAAGACTTGTGGTATTTAGCATGATTTCGGTGTATAAACCTCCTTCCAGGAACCGATCCCCCCCTAGTTGTGGACGATGAACCGTACGCTTCACGGTATAGGTCCCATATTTCTTGTATTTCTTCTTCTTCCTCTTGAAGGATTTCATCTTCCTCCGAATCGCTAGCAAAAGCCAGTAAACATTTTGTAAAACTGGAATCCATTTATTATTTTGAGTAAGTTTTGATTTGAGATATGTACTGCAATGTTGCTGTTATATATAAGGTTTGATTTGAGTGTCTCTTTATTGGAATCCTTTATTGGTCTGAGTGTCTCTTTATTGGTTTGAGTGTCTCTTTATTGGTCTGAGTGTCTCTTTATTGGAATCGTTTATTGGTCTGAGTGTCTCTTTATTGGTTTGTGTGTCTCTTTATTGGTTTGAGTGTATGTTTATCGGAATCCTTTATTGGTATGAGTGTCTCTTTATTGGTTTGAGTGTCTCTTTATTGGAATCGTTTATTGGTCTGAGTGTCTCTTTATTGGTTTGAGTGTCTCTTTACACGTATGTAAGAAGGAGTTAAAAAGGATTTTAAAAGGAGGGTCGTCCACTTATCTGCATAATGTAAACATTTAAGCACGCGAAGGAGTTAAAAAGGAGTTAAAAAGGAGTTTAAAACTAGGGTCGTCCACTAACCCGTGATATTTACACGTATATAAAAAGGAGTTCAAAAGGAGTTTAAAAGGAGGGTCGTCCACTTATCCTCATAATGTAAACATTTAAGCACCCGAAGGAGTTTAAAACTAGGGTCGTCCACTAACCCGTGATATTTACACGTATATAAAAAGGAGTTTAAAAGGAGGGTCGTCCACTTATCCTCATAATGTAAACATTTAAGCACCCGAAGGAGTTAAAAAGGAGTTTAAAACTAGGGTCGTCCACTAACCCGTGTTATTTAAACGTATATACAAAGGAGTTAAAAAGAAATTAAAAAGGAGGAAATTAAAATTAAACTAATATAACAAACCCCACCCCCCCTCCCGAGCCATATATAGGCTCGGGACAGGCGCGAGCCGATTTTATCGGCTCGCGAGCCGATTAAATCGGCTCGTAGACTGCGAGCCGATAAAATCGGCTCGCGCCCGTTGGGAGATATCAAAGATATCTCCCGTAATGTTACGGGCCGTAACGTTACGGCCCGTAACACTGTTGGAGATGCTCTAAGTACAACTGATAGATAATAAGCCAATTCAAAAAACTCGACACACAATTCATGTAAAAATAACAATTGACTTCAAAACCGATTTATTGCAACACGTAGCCGATTCTCTACAACAATGGTCCTGAAGCATTGTACCCAATTGAAGCCATAATTTAGTATAAAGTAATAAATTTGATCCATAGCCCCAGTTTCTAATCTGAGATCTGATTATTCGAGGCGTGAAGCTGATTACTAGAGTTAGCCCACCATCCACCTCATGATCTCATAATACTAAAATTCCCAAATATTCAGCTAAACACAAGAGCTTGAGGTTCGAGTATAATTTATTGTCCATACAAATAAAATTTCAACGACAACAAAACACTAGATCGACCTGAACCCTAAAACCCTAGAATTGGCTCAATGTGAAAGCTAAAAGGAAACAACAACTATTCAAACCGATCACAAAGATTAGCTTCAATCTCTAAACATAGGCCAAGCTTGATGCAAAAATATCAAAAAAATTGACACCTGTTGATGACGAGAATCTGTGCAGCATCAACAATGTATGGTCATTCAGATCTGAAAAAGAAAAAACATCTCTGTACCAAATCTCAGTTCTTCCAAATCGAGAAGTTTAGAGCTTTGAATCCGAAAGGGAAATTCACAGTAAGTTTCAAATCGGGTTATATTTATTGCGGATTTGAGTTTGAACTGGGGACGAAGATTTCAGATGGTTGATGCTGATGAGTGCGTCGAGGATCCGACTGGAATCACCATCGATTGAGGAAGAAATAAGAAGTCTAGAATCGAAAAGTTCTTCAGAGACCTTTTTTCCGCTATTAAACGGCTCCATCAGCTAAGAAAATAAAGTGGCAAAGTGGATCCAAAAAGAGAGCGTGTAGAGTAGTAAAGAGCTAATCTAATCCTACATAAAAGGCCCACGCAGTCCATTAAAGAAGCCCATTTCCGGTCTGTTATACACAAGTTTTACAGACCCATCAATACTAGTTTTTAACGATCCATCAAAGAGTGTTGAAGCAAGATGTATTAAAACCAGTCATTTAAAGCCCTAATTTTTATATAAAAAACACAAGCTTTGAAGGGTAAATGTTAAGCCCGTTATAAAATGCGGGTCAAGAAATTGTGCATTTGTTACGATACAGTGTGATAACTCGTATGCACCTTATATCAGTGGATCGGATAGCTAATTTAAGCATGGATTGGGAAGATGAATGTTTGATGGATCGGGCATCTTTATTAATCATGGATGGGTCAACATTACAGCACACATGGATTGACAATTGAATAAAGTGGCATATACATGGGTTATATACCTGTTTGTGTGCCTTTAGCAGCATGAAATGGGTCAGTGAGCATTTGTACAAAACATGGGAAGAACCTGGAGAGTGCATGGGCATCGTGAATTGTATACAAGGGAAGTGGGTACGATTACAGCAGGTCGTTGATATGTAAATAGGTACACGTGACAATTAGCAGGTCGCTGGGAACATATACAAGGCACTGGTCAAGTCCGTGCTTCATATGAAGGCTCCGCATGGGTCGTCGAGCCACGTGTACTGTTCATATACACCTAGACCATGTAAAAGTTTATATGTTGGAGACATAACATGTTGAATTGTATAAGAGTCAGGTCATGTACTTATCCACTACAAGGAGTGCTTCATTTTGCGACGGCATAGAGCCGTCAGCGGCCGACGCTAGCCGTCGCTATATGTCGTCGCTATAACTATCGTCGCCAACAGGAATTGCAACGGCGAGAGCGACGGCTCCGTCGCTTGTTCACCAACGGCTAGCGACGTCCAATGGACACGTGTAATCTGACGTGTCAGTTGGTTAGTTTAACCGGGGAGCCGTTGCTACTCGTTACAAAATAAGCGTTGCTAGCCGTCGCAAATTTATGACCAAAAGGCCATCGCTAGCCGTTGCTATATCTGAAACCAAAAAACTGCAGTGCACAACGATTCCTTTCCTACAATCCAATCCAAAACCATTCAATCCAAAAACCAATACCACACCACTATTATCTCACTATTTCATCGATACTCATCAACAACCAAACCATCATAACCATACAATCATCAAATACATAAAAAAACAAAAAAAACCCATCATAACATAAAACCGTTCAAACACATCATATAAGTCATGCACATGTCCATACACTTCATACCACCGTCGATAAACTGTCATACACATGTCCAAACACATCATATAACATCGTACGTGCATTTAACATAGAAAAAACCGAGTATATGAACATACCAGAGTCAAGTCAAAATAAGCACCTACACTATGAACTAATCCTCGTCTCCCTGATCCTCGTTCTCGCCTTCTTCTGATTCCTCGTTCTCGTCTTCCTCTCGATATTCAGCGGAATCACCTCCCTCTCCTACCTCCCCAGGCATAAAGCCATGCTCCTGAAAGTAAATCGCGATGCGCTCGTCGATTTCCTGTTGCATCTGGCCTTTTCGCCAGTCCATCATCTCGTTCATCTGCTCTTGCATCCGCGCTATAGTCGCCTCATCCATCGACCGCTTATAAGCACGCTGAACGGTCTGTAAAATAAATAATTTCACATTTAAGTTATTTAAACAAATTTCTACTACTTAGTGTTAAACATGAGTTTTTTCCATTAACTCATATTCTTGGTTTACATATTTATAAAGCATCGTGATTGTAGTAATTTACGTCTAAAAAAAGTCTTACCTCCTGATTGCCAAAACCATATTGCCTTCCTCGAGTAGGCGGATCAGTGATAGAATGCCATATGGCATCAGAATCTGCAACTGTAAGCTCCTTTCCACTAGCCTCCATCGCTTTGGCAGCCTCTGCATCATACCCCCCTGCAAGAGCAATATAATTAAGAAAAGTGTTATAAAATTTACTTATGTACTTTGATATGAACGAGTGTGTAACATGTTAATTTATACGGATAAAAATTTTACCATTATACGTGCACCCTTCGGATCAGCCCACTTATACGTCACATTTTCTTCGTCATCGGTGTGCTCCACCGCATGTGTGTGTCTAAATACGTCGTCCAACGAAGGCTCTTGTCTGTGCTTTATAAACTGACATCATTAAAGATAAGACATGATTATAGACGCTAAATTTTTATCTAAACATATACTGCGAATATTTAAAATTTATACCAAATCCCTTCTGTGCTGTTGAAATGATTTTGAGCCACCTCGGTGTAGAGCAGGATTCTTTTCTTTATTTGCTTTGTTTCTAGCTGTTACTTTCTATTAAATTTGATACACGATGATGTTAAATAATGCAATCAATATTATAAATGTGAATATTATCATTAAAGCTTACTTTAGCATCTTCCGTCTCCCAGTAAGCTTGAAAGTCTGCCCAAACATCATCACTCATAAATTGAGGGTTTTTACTGCTTACCATCTCTCGATAGTTCTTTCGCATCTTCATATTCCAATATGTCAAAAATGAGGGCATATCCTCCTCCTCAACACGTACGGCAGCCTGCGTATTACATTTATTTGTAATTATTCCCAGTATATTAATTTTTAATATTATTATAAAAAATACTTACCAATAAATCGGCTAAAATGACCTTTTTGATATGTGCTAGGATACTATCCCAATGCGGCCAAGCGCCCTGCATTCTACTTGTGTAAGATTGCCTTGATACTTCTAAAATGAACTCCGCTGGCTCAATCTCAAATCTCCTGTGTAGATGTTAATATAAACATTTCATAATATTTTAAATAATGTACATTGAAATAAATTTGAACATTTACTCCCCACTCTTCGGAACAATCTCCGCAACTTGGCGAAGATCTGCCCCTGAACCGCTCGGACCAGATCCTGATCCTGCTCCAGGAGATGGTGAAGGAGTAGGCTGAGATGTACTCCTCGATCGTCGTTTATCGCCAGACATATCTGTCACAATCATATAATATGCATACAAAATAACTTGAATTATTAGCATTAGTCATCATTATCATAACATAAATCAAGAATGAGAAGAACAATACTGCATAACGTAAATAGGCAACATTATCATTACATAAATCATACTAGTACAGAACGTAAGTAAATTCATAGCTAAGAACAATCAACATCATTATTATTACATAGCTCATAGTAGTACATAAATAACATAAGTACATAACATCATTCTTCTTCATCATCTTCGGATCCAAACTCGGTCTCATACTCTAATATTGTTTTCATCAGTACTTACACTAATACATTCGCTTCATCATTCAACAACCCAACATCAATGTCATCAGCTATTATTATTTCAGTATTTGGCTCTAAATCTGCTTGATACGCTGCTTTGTCTGGAATATTATTCCCATCAAATGTAAATCCTGCCTTTGTTTTTAAAACAGCCCACCAATCTGCTTTATCTTTTTTTAAGGATGGATACGAAGCAAAATAGACTTGTAATGCTTGCTTAGCTAACACAAAAGGATCATCCTTATAGTAATGCGACGTATGCCTTATTTCGATTAGCTTATAATCTTTGTGCACGTTGATTCCAGAACCAGGAACATTGCTAAACCAGTTGCATTTGAAAAGATAAACTTTCTCTACGGGCTGAACGTAATATGTCAACTCTACAACTTGCGTTAAGACGCCGAAAAATCTTTTATATGCTCCTCTGGATCATCACTACCTTTGACAAATACACCGCTGTTATACGTTAATTTTTCAGCTCCGTAGTCATTGGTGTTGAATTTAAATCCATTGACAAAGTATATTGGATAAGTTTTGACATTTCTTTTTGGTCCGATAGCAAGATGTCGTAATCCTTCGTTAATAACACAGTTTTTCAGATCATGAACATAGTCTGAAAACCATCGAGTGAATTCTGTACTGGGATCACCAGATGGATGTTGTGACTCGTAGATACTGCATATATATATATATATATATATATATATATGTGTGTGTGTGTGTGTGTGTGTGTGTGTGTGTGTGTGTGTGTGTGTGTGTGTGTGTGTTTGTGTGTGTGTGTGTGTTATGTTCATTTTTTATTATTAGAGACAAATAAATGTATATGTACATATAATTGAATTGTACATCATGAATTTAGTATTACCTGACAAACGGTGCAACTTCCGCACAATTTAACAGAATATATGTGTGTGCCACATTGTAGTTTTTATCGCTTAACCATATTTCTACACATTTTCCTGCAGGTCTTCCGTGTTGTCTAAAAATAGATAACATAGTTTGAGAAGACTCCTGCTCAACAACTTGTTCATTACGGGGAACAATTACAAAAGACAAGTTCACATCTTCACTAAAGTAATGAGAGAAAAAAAATGAGGCTTCTTCTTCAAGGTACGATTTGCAAATCGAACCTTCTACTCGAGCTTTTTGCCTAATTTTTTTCTTCAAATGATTCAAGTACCTATAACAAGATTAATTTATTTTATATGTTGTTACAATAATCTAAGTTGTAATCTATAACAAGATTCAAGTACCAATTATGAATATTCGATTTACCTGGAATTTCAACCTGCTCGCCAGTTTCATGTATTTTTGGGTACTCACTTACAACTTCATATATTTCTTCACTTGTCCAAACTTTAGGCGGTAGCATAGTCTCTACTCTTTGGCTTTAAAGTTATTTTTATCCGTTCTAAATTTATGATTAATATGGAGAAAACAACGATGACAGTCAAATCAAGATTTTTTTTTTCATACTTCAATGAAAATGCCTGTGTCTCCTCCATACAATGAGGACAAGCTAGACGTCTAGCAGTGCTCCAACCTGAAAGCATTCCATACGCTGGAAAATCACTAATAGTCCATAATACAGAAGCAAACATACGAAATTTTCTTTTTCTCGAAATGTCGTATGTTTCGACTCCTTCATGCCACAGTGTTTTCAACTCTTCAATCAACGGTTGTAGATAAACATCAATTCCTTGTGTCGGATCATCGGGACCGGGGACGACAACCGTTAAAAACATATACGGATTTTTTATACACATCCATGGGGTTAAGTCATAAGGAGTAACAATGATAGGCCATGATGAATATTTACTACCAAATTGAGAAAATGGCGAAAATCCATCCGTGCATAAACCGAGTCTAACATTACGGCTCTCGGCAGCAAATTCAGGATAAGTCCTATCAAAGTGTTTTCATGTTTCACCATCAGACAGATGTATCATAGTTCCTTCTTCTGATGTTCTCACGCTATGCCATCGCATATGACACGCTGTAGCGGAAGATGCATATAGTCGTTGAAGTCTGGGGGTTATGGGTAGATAATGCATTCTTTTATATGGAACTTCTTTTCCTTTCTTTTTCCTTGGTTTGTATCTATCATCGTTGCAAAATTTGCATTTTCTACGGTGAGCGTCTTCTTTCCAATACAACATGCAACCTTTAACACATGTATCTATCTTATGATATGGTAATCCAAAAGAGGACATAAGTTTTTTCACTTTATAATGACAATCGCACATCAAATTATTGGGCGGCATATGTCGTTTTGCAGTTTGTACAACTGTTGTAAATGCAGCTTCTGTAAGATTGAATTTTGATTTCAAAGTGATAAATTCGGCGGTTACAGACAACTCGGTTCCGCTTGTACACCCTTCCCACAACGGCCTCTTAGCAGAATTCAATAAGTCATAAAAAAATTTTGCTTCCGCCGTTGGCTCTTCAACATTTCCAGTCTCATCGTCGCTTTGCTCAATGTTAGGAAACATTGATCGTGCAGCATCTTGCACCATATTTTCTATCGGATTCGTCATTGTATTATCGTTCATCATTGTACTATCGTCCTATACCGCTACAGGGTTAGATGTAGGTTAAATAAGTTCTCCATGATGATCACATAAGTGATAATTCGACACAAAACCAAATTTATACAGATGTACTTCTACTACATCTGGCTTCCAATGCTTCAGATGTCTGCACTTACTACATGGACAACGAATGTCTACGTTACTCCGATTGTTAGATTTAGCGAATCTAATAAATTCTTGGACTCCATTACAAAAATGTTCCTTTATCGACCCTTTCTTACCGGTTCGGGGTTGATACATCCAACTGCGATCACGAAAATAATCGAACATTTTCCTGATTTGCAACAAATATGTTAGAAAGTTTGATCGAACGTAACACTTTATACTATTTTAAATCTTGTAAAATTTCATCTATAACTATTGCATGTTTTCGAATTTTTTGTTTATTTCTTTTTTACTTTGACGGCCGGTCTACCTACTTCCCATTACAAATATAATAACGTAAGCATATTTTATAAATCATTTTAGTTTAAACGGTTCAACAAAATTTCGGCAGCACTTCCCTTTGGTCCATGTATCGTACACAGATGCGTGTACACAGGGAACAAATTGAAAGTGCCATTGAAACTTTGTTAACCGTTTAAACTGAAATAACTTATAAAATATGCTTACGTTATTATATTTGTAACTTGTCCAATACTAGGACAAATCCAACGAATATTGTATCAGATGAATATAGATTTCCATTTTGTGTAAAAACGAATACCCATATAACGATCATATACAACACTTGTCGGACGGGGCCAGATTTATCTAAGGGGTTCACATAAGTAGTCAAAAAACATTCAATCTAAGTTTAAACAAAAAAACAACACAAATGAAAAAAGTGCGTTTTTTGCGCTTCACTAATAGGTGCGTCTTAAACTTCAAAAAAGCTCCTTAGTTGCGCCTTGCGCCTTTTTCCGTCTACATGTACTTTCATTTTGAGTTACTTTCAATTTGTACTTTCAATTTATAAAATAACATGACAATGAAAATTATGAAGTATAAATTAGTTTAATTTTAGTTTGAAATTGTAAATTATGAAGTTAATTAGTTTCAATTTTTGAACGATAAACTAAGATTTGAATTTTGTTAATATCATAGCAACAAACTAAACTTTTAAGTTTGTCAATTTTAGTTAATATTACAACAACATTTTTTTTTTTTGAATATTGCAAATGAATTTTTCAAATTTGTTTGGACCAACTATTATATCATTCGTTGGTGACATAATTAACCGTGCATGCATAGAGGGTCATCATTACACCGTTTAATAAGTCTTAATCAAGTTACTACCGCTAAACAATCACATTTACTTCATTTTTTCTCAAATGATACTACAACACAATCAACCTAAACACACAATCAACGTAAACCCAATTATATACATGATAATCGTCGTTGTCATGCTCCTAAATCAAGCACATATGTGATTAATCAACGATTTCAACCACCTAATCAATTCCACTTATTCCCAAATCAATATATAACATTATCGATATCATATGCATCTCACAACACAACAAATTTCAGACCCATAAACAATCAATTTCAAACCCCATATAAACATACAAAAAAACCCTAAATAACCCTAAATAAGCCTAAATAACCCTAATTAAACATATAATAGGGATTAGAAGACATACCGGAGCAATTTCAAATGTTTGGATGGAGTTTTGGATGACGAAATCAAGAGAATAGGGGGGCGACGGCTGCAGGGTTTAAACCCTTTTTCGTTTTTTTTATGTCGTGAAAATGAGTTGGGGAAGAAAGCCACGGTGGCTGATATGATTATATCGAGCGACGGCTAGCGACAGCTTGCAACGGCCGGTTTTTTAGCCGTCGCCCATGCTCGTCGCAAAATGAGGGCTCTCTTCTAGTGCTCAAAGCAGGTTATTAGAACTTGCAACAAGCTCAATAGATCGTTTAGTGTATAAGTGCATAGGCCATCAGGTCGTTAAGATAACTTGCCAGGTTGTTAATTTAATAAGTCAGATCATTGTACAATACATCAGGTCGTGCATATCTGGCGGTGTGTTAGCAATGCAAGGGAATGCGATGCCAATGATTTCCTGCAATAAAGAAGAGAACACATATATTATAATAATATATAGACTGTATGTACTATGATAACTATGCACCAGGTCGCGGCGGTTTTAACTCAGGTCGTACCTGTTATAAAATCAGGTCGTTCATGTGGACTGACCACTCACTCTAAGTCATGTCGTTCGCCAGCTCATGTCCCTATGCACACCTATTTACAACTCTGCCACTCCATTCAAATCACACATATAATTACAACCGAGTTCCTTCATTGAAGGGACTGATTTTTCCCTCCATGAAGTTCTGCCGAACTCATTTCTCTACAACTCCAAATCATTCAAACCTCCATTAATCCTCTTTCAAGCTTCGATTCAACATATCAATCACCATGAATTCGCCAAAGATCATCTAAGTGCTCAAATTGTTGAAGATCTACTCCAACAATCATCGCAATCATAGAGATCTAGCCATTTCCATAGCGAAATTAAGAGAACCAAGATATTAAAGAGAAGGAAGTAGGGAGAATCATTGTAAAAGGAGAAAATGAGCAAAGTTATATAAATCATGTACCTTATAACTTTGAAAGTGATAATGAAACACTCTTCAAAGTGGACGTAGGCCAGATCTAGGTGAACCACTATGAATTCCTCTATTTTTACTTGCTTTTTGTGTTTTTGGCCACCACTTTTCTAGATCTTAACTGTTTGTGAAGTGTTGAATTACACCTTGGGGTGTTAGTTCCATTTTTCGCATTAACAAGACGTTGATTAAATAGACAATATAACTTGGTCTATGCTCATAATCTCATGAATTTAGGGCAATGACCTAAGGATAAAGTTAACAGTTCTATCACTAAAAGCTTTGACATAGGGACCAAAATCTAAGAAGAAAATATTCAATGCAAAAAAGCACCCTCAACCATTTCGTGTATCTCTAAATATATAAGGAAAGAAGGCACTGGCAATATATTAGTGGTCTATGGATTATCACCAACAACATACACAAATACAAATCCATTTCACCATATTAAGGACGACCTTATCAATCTAAATCTTAGAAGCTTAAGCATACATTGATTCTCAAGTTGTAAGAAACGAGGTCCTTGGCCCTTATTAAGCCTGATACATGAAGTTAACAATATTCTCTAAACAGATAAATTAACAGTTCAAAGCTTTCAAAAGATACCACATTGAAGATATCCCCGAAGATCAAAAGAAAGGAGCCAGTACCTTGGTAGAGTTCACAAGTCAAAGCTTAGTTTCACTGTGATTGAGATTATAGGAAAATCTATCATAACGTTACCGTTGAAAAGGATTAGCTATGATAGACCTCGACATTGACAATAGATGAAAAAGGATAGATGCCTCCATACATTCAATATTCAATTACGAAAATTGAAAAAAATAATTGGGCAATATAAGATCATCTCTAGCACTAAAGGAAAAAGTTGGAGGGAAAGGAAGGAAAACGACGTGAGAAATCGCTGTTGCTTCAACAGTGGATGGTGATTTCTTTTTAAACAAGCCTATATACGGGGATCAAATTCCTGTTTATAGGTTCTTTCTGTTTTCATTTTTCTGTGATCGGAATAAACAGGAAACTGTTTCCCTTATCAATTGACGCTTGAAAAAAGAAGGGGAAAACTCCCGTTTAACTTTCTTCCCCATGCTTCAATCGCTATTGCTGTAGCGTGGGAAGAGAAATTAAAACGAGAATTTATCCTAATTTTTGATGAATCGCCACCGCTAGAGATGCTCTAAACCAAGTGCCAAGATTCAAAGTTTCGCATGTACCTTATGGAGTGATCTTTAGCAATTTGCTTTCGGTGTGCAGAAATCTCGAAAGAATAATGACTACTGAAAGAAGCCGAAGATAGAATTTATGGAGGTCATAATAAAGGATGGAAGTGATAAATAAAATAGGCTTCTATCGGTAACCGGCGAATCAATATCCATTAGGATATTTGGAGGATTGTAATAAACACCGCAATGAAATGACTAAAAGTTCATCCAAGTAATGGGCGCTTAAGATTTCAATATTTGTATAGATGATTACTTTAGAAAATGGGTAAAAACCAAATCCCTAACCAATATAACCGCCAGACAAGCGATAAAGCTCGTAACAAGAAACTGCATATCCAGATTTAATTTTTTATATGAAGTCATCACGAATAATAACGTTTAAGTTCAAAGTTCAAGAGCACTGTCAATATTAGGACTGGACATATTTACCATATTACCACTTATCAACCTTACCAACCGCTACTGACGAAAGTGGTACGGAACAATTGGTAATTGATTTGTTTTATACGGTATGTCAAACCGCATAAAAATGTGCGGTACGGTAAGTCCATAATGGTAATTGAGTATTAACTACCACTTATCTTAAACAATACCTATGCGTACTCTTTTATTTTACCATGTATGTTTATTACATAACATCGAACTTCTAATATGTAATGATTTAACAAGAAACCAAGGAAAATGCTAATACGATACAAGATTGAATGCAATTTTTAACGTTTATCTTAAAAAACAGTATAATTTATATGATATTTTATTTCATCTATAATGTTTTCTAGAATGTTTGACTACGTAAAATAAGACTGATAAATAATAATATGATTAAAAAAAAAAACATTTTTAGCGTGAGATATTGTAAACAAAATGATCTCATACAAGTGAACGGAAAAAAAAATTTAACCGACCTCTACCAACCATTACCAAGTATAAATCAAACTATTGATAATCGATTTCTTTGGCTGTTAATGTTATTATTTTTCTATTACCATATAAGTTGGTATGGTAATAGTTTTAAATACAATGTCCGGTACCGAACCGAATCCACCCTCGGTTATGAGTCTCATAGAAGCTTTTCTTCGGTTGCTTATGGCTATGCTCGGGTAATAAAATAATAGAAATAGTCAATAGTTGAAAAGTGTAAAAGAAATTAAGCAAGGTGTTACACACCATTATATTTTCTCGTGGTCCGTGGTATTAATTCAAAAAAATTTACAGGACGCACCCTGCTACTCTAATTATAACCATAAAGCATTAAGATTGTTCCCCGTCAAAGAAATCGTTACAACACTTAGTTGATTTTTGAGCTTTGAGAAATCTCAGGATTTGAGGAAATTCTATCATGTCTAGAAAATTCTTGGATATTACAATAAGGAGATTCAAATAGGTAGGCATGCATATGCTAAAGAATTTAGGCAATTGTAACATCCCGCTATTTTTAACAATTTAAATATTGATTTTAATCGAATTTTTAATTTTGAACATATTCTATAATTTTTTGTAAAGGGAATTTGAAATTTGAAATAAGTAGTGAGATATAGCAGTAGTGAAAATTTTGTTGGAAAATTTGAATGTTTGTCGGTCGCGCACTTTTCAGTGCAAAGCTGCGCATATCGGTTCAGATCTTATCAATTTTAAAATATCTCCGAAACCAATACGGACAAACATGATAAATATTCTATTCGATGTCATGAATAGGAAGGCGAAATTCGTTTCGTGAAAATCGGACGTTTTGACTTCCGTTTTCCTACTCGTATTTTCCGGTTAAAGGGGTCTGTAACGCGTTTTTTATCGGAGTATCCTGACAGTGCAAATTATATACTTTGTGTCCGTCTCATCGCGCTGATTAGTGCAATATATTCATTTGTTGGTTTCGGTGCACGATTCGCGACGAAACTACGAAAAGTCTTGCATGTCTCATTTTTGAAACAGTCATCTGAGTTCAACGTGTCTCCATTCGGATTTTTCATATTTTTCTAGGTATTTCATGTCTGTAAAACCTATCATTTTATTTTACTAAACCATCTGTTTATTTTTTTATTTATTGGAAGGCTTAGTTTGTAACATATATTTCAAAAGTTTAGCCATGCGTTGCTTCCAAATTTTGTTTTCTAAACCCACGCATGTGTATGCAATCTCATTTTCAAAAGCTTAGCATTTATGTCCTTGTTTACCATGCATGTTAGTTCATTTCTATTCCCAAGTATCCATGCACGTTTTAAAATGACCATTCCATTTCAAAAGCCATGCACGTTTATATATTTAAAGCGTTTGTTTCCTTTTCATGCGCAACCAAATACCAGGATAATTCAAATGAAAATATCTAGTTGTAAATGGATGCACAAGAGTTGTAAATCATATGAAGTCACATTCAAATTTCGAAACCAACGTACGTGTACCTATTCTTTGGCTTCTTTACCGTTAGAACTACCTGTTCATTCATTCTCTGTAGCTACTTCTTCATCTTGCAACCCCTCCTCTTCCCTGAAGGCTGAGTATTTCTTCTTTCTTTTATTTTCTACCCTACGCTTGTCACTAAACACATGCCGAACAAGTCGCGCCGCCTTCCCGCACCAATTTCCGCCTCCTCCATAAGGTCCAAATCTGATGTATACCCTCTGCCATGGCCTCATCCTCAACTCATGCACCCAAAAACCAATCCCAGTAACCCATCAGAACCTCACAAAACTCCTTCCCTCCGCTTCGACACGCTTTGAACTCCTCGCCTAGCCCGATGCCCTGCTACCGCGCCCTGGCCTCGCCAACCCCGTCAATAGCCATGCCGATCCACTCGCCTACGACAGCCCAAGCCGAACTCCTCACTCTCACCAGTCGAGCCATTCCTCCCCTTACTGACTTCGTCGTGTCCACTATTCAATAACCTAACCCCTGTTGCCGTGACACCCTTTTGTTGTTTGCCCAATCCATTTGGGTTTGTTCGGAGGTATTTTCATTTCAATGTGTTTATGATTGGTGTGTGTTTCACATATAACATATATGGTATTGTTTAATGCGTGTGAAGTTGATTTTTAAAGGTAAAATATATGTATTTTGTTGTGTTTATATTTTAATCGATTGTGGTGTTGAGTTCGGAAAAGGTTGCAAATCCAATGGTCGTACCGTTCCAAAATCCAGTAACTGTACCGATCCGACGAGAAACTCCATAGCCTCTTCTTATTAATAAAACAAAATATTGAGTGGTTTCTTTGACTGAATCCATTATGATCGTGCGTTGAAGTCAATGTTTCAATTCGGTGTTAAGTCGTCTGTTGTCTTCAATCTGTGCCACGAAAAGTGAGTTTATCTCACACCTGACTTACATTATTTCATGAATATTAGATCAACCTAATGAATTGTTATGAAATGTATAGGATTGCTAGCAGAAATTGTTTGTTTAATATGTACACTTTCATATATGACACGATTTTATATGACACATAGGTACATTGATTATACATGACTAATGATGTGATTGATGCTATATGATGATTTGTTATGTTGTTGATTTCCCCTGATTTAGGAAAAATCACTAAAGTTGAAATAATACATACCCGAACGGAAATTAGAATAGGAAAAAATCGTTATGGATTGAAATGAAAGACCTGAACGATTTTTACTGAATTTGGGATCACGGGTGGAAATGATAGACCCGTAGAAATGTATAAATTGCGGGTTGAAATGATAGATATCCGCATCACTTGACCATAGGATAGAAATTTATATACGGACATCATTGATCACGTTTTTAGAAGTAAAGTAATTTTAAAATTTGAGTTTTAAATAATAATTTAAGATTTCATATTTTGTATATATTTTAAAAATTTTAAACTTAAGTTTTGTAAATTTTAAATTATATGTTTTAAAATGATTTTCGAGTAAAAATGGTTTTAAATACTTATTTAAGATTTTATCTATAATTTTGGTTTTGTTTTAAACCATATAATTTAATCATAAATGTAATTTAAACTTTTGTATATTAATATTTTCTTTAAACCTATTTTATATTACTTTAAATTTATATATGTTTATAATTTATTTTCTAATTATTATTAGAAGTTTATAAACTTACATATTTATATCTATTTATTTTCAAAGGTTAGTTTCTTTTATATATATATATATATATATATATATATATATATATATATATATTCAAAGTTAAATTTCTTTTATATATATTTTGTAAACTTTAATAATAAACCAAGAGTTGGATAAGTTAAGATTTTGCGTTCAAATTCGAGATTTAAAGATTTGAATTTATATAACGATATTGGTTTAACAAATGAACTCATATAAGATGAGAATTTGAATTTAATTCAAACTTAAGAAATGAACTTGAATTATGAAAATGTTTTTTTTTTTAAATTGAATTTCCAAATTTGAGGAATTTGTTAAATTGATTTATTTGAATGGTTTTGATGCAAATTTCTTTATAACGATTTTGAACTTTATTACCTGAATTATAAGATATAATATGTTTTGTTGTAATTGAAATATATGGTTTGTTTTGAATTATGTAAATCAAAATAGAAGATTTCGAGTTGAATTGTGTAAAGTTAGAATTTGAATCTAAGTGTTGGGAATTCGAATCAACTCGATGAATTTCGATAAAAGTGCGAAAACTAGATTTTATGATTTGTTTAAATCAACATATAAGAGTTTGATTCGAATGCTAAGAAATGAATTTGAATTTATGATTTGAGTTATAAAGTATGATACGATTTGTTTTGAAATATATACGCGAAATATGAGATTTTGATTTAAAGTGTATTTATTGAATTTGAATCGAAATATTGGATTTTATGAATCGATTTAAATGATACCTTATAATGGTAAACTTTAAACAATTGAATTGTTTGAATTTGAGTTTTGACAAGTATAAATCAAACTAAATATCCTCGAAATTAACCATTTTAGTTTTGATATAAAATGACATTGAAAATCTTTAAGCTGTAATTCGAATATAAATCGTTTTTGAATTGAAATGTGTTATGCGAATATTTTTGGGAATTAATAAAAATCGAAGTTAAATATTTAGTCGTGAATTCAAATTTGAACCTGAGATTCGTATAAATGATTTTATAAAGCGATTTATAAAATAATGACCATAGTGTGAAAAATGTAAACGGTCGGTTGTTAAAGAGTCCGGGATTGGATATTGTCATACTCTCTACCAATACCGAAAACCACTTTAAAAACTGTGTACGCGGTGGAGTTCCAGAATGAAGTAGTATGATTTGGAGGTGATTAATGGATTGAAGAAAGAGAATGATGATGGATAGGCTTGACCTTCGGGTCATAATTAAAATGACTAAAACAGGAGCCATACCTAGGTCAATGTGAGGTAGCTCCTCTTAGCATACATGCTTCTTCGATACCATATACATTACTTTGTGACTGATTTTGGCGCCTTTGATTTTAGGAGTTTGTCTGAGGTGGGTGGTAGTCGCGGCTATGCGTTACCACTGGCCTGGGTCCATAATCCGTTAGAATCCTACTGATGGGTATTGCCTCGATGCTTTGTCATATTTATCCTGATCGAGCCCCTACGATTTTATTTGTATCATACCTATGGAGTGCCCTCTGATAGCCACTACGTTACGGTGGACTTTATGGTATCTGTATAGACTACGGTATTATAAATGATGTAAGGGTAATAATGTAATCTCGCTTACGCTATTTTAATATTTATATTTAACCGTAGACATTATTATAATAGCATATTGTATTATATGATATTAGTTTAACGGATCCTTAGAGAATGGTGATCCCAAACATCCTTTAAGTTACTGATGCATTTCATTGAACGTTTCATTTGAGTTGATTTACTTCCATGAGAATGTTAATCCTGATCCGAATTGTTTTGTTTTTGCATTATTGATCGGGTCAGATCGAGTATTACAACTTTCGACATTCACCCTTGGAGTTTGGAGTTCATATTGGATCTGCTCACCTATGTCTACGTGTTAAGTTGTTCCTGTTTCACCTATCCATGCTGTTATGTTTCAAACAGTTATTATTTATTCACGTATTAGAAATCATTGTATTAGACTTCCGTTGTATTATCTATGTAAACTCTGTTGTAAATTTTATTTAGTAGCTTCATAAACTACTATTGTATTAATTATGTATTTTCCGCTGCGAGATATTATATTGCTCTGTGTCTGTGATATGTGATTTATTCTATTTATCTCAGAAGCTAATAACAATCTATCGATTCGAACGGTTCGAGTTGGTTTTTATTACCAGCTTGAAGCGGACGAAAGGCAGTATGTTACAACAATGATCCCTTGGGCTGAAAATGTTGAGATAATACAAAGATATGAAACCATCGCTTGAATAAGAGATTTACCAATGAGTTATGACTGATAGCAAATTTTCAACTATTCACGGATAAGTCTGATAAGACCTAGACTTTTTTGAGTTTTAAACACTAAGTTCGTTGCATCAAAATGTTTTATTTGTAATTATTTACTTGATCAAAAGATGCCATATAATTTTCAAACATTGCATCAAAACATTTTTCGTTGTGATTATTTCCTTAATTAAGCAATATCATGCAACTTTCAAGCATTGCATCAAAACATTTTAGTTATTGCATTTGATTGAGCAATGTCAGAAATTGTCAAACACTGCATCAAAACATTTTAGCTATAGTATTGCCTTGATCAAACAATGTCATAGAAATCCCAAAGACCGTATATTCATCTCGCCTCTTGACATTCAAATGATTTCCCCTTTACTTGTTACACTATCAATTTTCAACAGTGCCGTCCTCAAAGTGGCGAATTATATTTTGCCTCTCGATATTTAAGTAACTTTAGTTAGTTTCATATTTTCTACAATTTCAGCCTTAAGATTACAAATTTTATTTCACCTCTCGAAGCTTAAGTGACTTCCATTACTTCTTCATTTTCAATAGCTTTGACCTTAAGTCTATGAAGTTAACGCCCCACAACATCCCTGCAATAGCTTGTATAATACCCCACCTCTATACTCGCGTTAGGCAAGGCCATTGCAAGCAATGGTGTCAACTAACTCCAAGAATAAGGTTGTTGAGGAGCGACCATCTGCATATTAGGTTTGAACTAGCGTTAAACATGTCAGATAATGTGGTCTCACTTTTTAAATCTGATGAGGAAATCTGACATATCTAATTTAAGTTCAAATCTACTACACAATGACTATATATAATTTGGAATCAATATAAAATACATAACAGTATAATCAGAGTCAGACACAAATATTCACAACACTAAGGCGGAAATATATATGAATATAAAACATAAGAGTAAATACAAAGATAGTGGTCATAGTCGATCCATTATACAACAAAAGAATTGGTAAAAGTTCTAGATAAAAGAATATGTATATAGATGTCTCATATACATATAACCCAAAGTTACTACAATAACAATGTAGACATGAAAAAGCAAGAAGTTGTCCCTACTAGAAGTCGTGAAGAAGCACTTATAATACTCTATCTGACCCGAGTATTATTTTAAGAAAATAAGCAATTAACAGATCAGTTTAACTGTACTCATCATAATAAACTGAAATAGGATCATAGCTATAATCAGAAAATGACATATAAGCAATACCAACAATGTTCAGGCTCGATATGTCCAAAAAATATGCCAAAGAAATCTTGGCGCTATATAAGGATATCTCAATAACAAAGAAACAAAGATTGATAACACGGTATTAGTAGAACTCAGATTCTAGAAACTGATAAATCGAAAATTTATAAGATAACTAAGAGGGGAAAACTAAAATCAAGATGGGAGCTTGAAGACTCATTAACTCAATACAGGAGTCAGAAGACCTAACCAACTCAATATGAGAGTCCGCAGACTCAACCAACTCAATATGGGAGTTCAAAGACTCAACCAACTCAATATGATCAAAATTGATCGAGTATAGTGCAAACTACACCAAGCTAGTAAATATAAGAGTTGAGCTACATGTCCCATAACCACTTGCTTTGCTCGAATATTTACGAACAAGTTGTATATTCCATTAGAAATAAGAAACGGTCATTGCCATGGTTTTCAATCGAACGAGTCGAAGAATTAACCGTCAAATCAAACACAAGGGTTCATAGTCCTTGTTTTTACTAAGGTGTTTAATTAGATTTCTTATATAAATGAGAAAAAGGTTTGTCAAATATATACCAGTAGATTTGTAAATCAATTTATAAAATAAGTTCATATAATTAAGTCGGATTAGAAATCGTTTAGTAAAAGATTGGTATCTGCTAATAATTTAAAAACCCTTTATAATATCTTTGAATTGACGTTTATTTCACGAACATCTTCTTGTCTATCATCATTCTGCTATCGATCATGATTTTGTATTAATGTAGAGAGTTAAATATTTTTTAAAACATCTTAAACTTACTGCTTCAAAATTTGTGATGGAAATGTGACTGTATTATTTTTACAGAAAAAGAGATAATTGAAAATTTTCAAACATCGCGGTACAGTTGAGCATATTTCATAATATGATTAATTTAGAAATTTATTTCACAATCATTTCTATATCTACCATATTTTTGTATCATCCATATTGGTTTTATATGCTGAGGAATTTTTTGAAAAAATTATGATAAATATATAATATACATAAGTGTTTCTTTAACCTCATTTAAAAATCCAAGATCTGGTCATGCATGGTTATGATATTACTTATAATTTAAGCTACAACTGATCTCATTTAAAAATCCAAGATCTAATTATGTGTGGTCAATGTGCTTTTAAATAAAACAAAAGGAAGAGGAAAAGAAAAATAAATAAATAAAATCATCTTTGGTGTGTAAAAATCGGCCTATCAATCCATTTTCTAATTTGTGAAATGTGTTAATATTTTATGATGTATAATGATTTGTTGATTGATAGTCATTTAGATATCAGATTATTTGAATGGGTCAGTTAATTTGAATTTATAATCGTAGTCCAAACCCATCACTTTTTACTGCTTAATTTTTAAAAATTTATTTGAAAATAATTAGAAATCGTGTGTTTTAAAACTCTCTCCATTTTTATAAATTTCATTGTAAATCCATCATTCTACAGTGTGAAATTTGCCACTAATTCTTAGAATATTATGATTTTTGTTTGATTGATTGAGATTTATGATGAACGTTCTCCCTCTTAAGCTGATGTTAGATTTCTTGTCATTTTTACATCACTATTTTAATTTCTGTATCCTTTTGATGATAACAAAAGGGGGAGAATTGTTAAGATTTTGATTTATGAGTGAATATTTTACAAATATTTTAATATTGCAATTCCATTCTTTTCACACATGCACATATTTAGGGTGAGTTTTATACTATTCATCGTCAAACACATTTATTGTATTCAAAATCTTATTATATGTTTGTCATCGGCAAAAGAAGGAGATTGTTGTAAATAACAATTTATGATTTTTGTTTGATGACAACAAATATATATTATTATTATAAATGTGTTTGGTATTGTACTATTCTACTACAGCACAGACAAAATTAAATATTTATATTTAAATAGAATACTATTGTACAAGAGTTTAAATATTCAAATAATATTTTATTTAAATATAATATTTTATTTCTACATTTGAATAAGTACAAATTTATAACTCCACTATTTGTACATCTCTTTGTAATACAGTACATTCAATTTCAATTTCATTTGCTACATTGTTCCTCACTACGACACTCAACACTCAGATTGTACAAACTTATATATACATTCACATTCACTCAGTTCAATCATATACACTCATTCACACACTGACACTCAACTCTATTTTTGTCTTGTGTTCTGTCAACTTCACTGTGAGCCTAGTCACCTGCTTATCCGTCACAGAAACACACACAGTAAACTTGTACAAAATAATTTTAAATTATAGCAGATATAATATTTATTTTTAAAATTTATTTGCCTCAGAATTTTGGTGTGCTTCTCATCGTATTTCATGACTTGATCTGATAAGTATATATATATATATCCATCTGTGTTTAGACAACTTGCGGTATTCACAGTGATTCACCATAAATAATGCAAGGTAGATAGTATTTCTAGTGCTCACATATATAAACTGCACCTGCACGATACATGTATACACATACATGTGTATGTATATACACATATATTCTGTGGAGGCGGATTATGGTCATTCATTTAAACAGCAGGGACAAATATATCAAGTCTGATATGCTCAGCAAAGCCACACACATACACACACACATGGACATATATATATTGAAAATTGGTACTCTTTATTGCTAATACCAATTAAAAACCTCCTTTATATGCCTCGTTAAAACCCTGTAATCCCCCTAACCTAGATGGGTGCCTTACAGGGAAAAGAGTATATATAAATTTGGTGAAAACAAGGCAAACATTAACAATACAAGAAGAATACAAATCTGAAAATAAAAGACAAGCTAAATGAAAGCAAGAAACATGTCTCTCTACCGGCCCATCAAAGCCCAAGCCAAACACCAAACTACAAAACCCGATGGTCTTCTTCCTCTATCCAGTGTCGGCTAAATCAACTCCCTAGATCTCCAACAGTTGAAAATTTCTCGAGCTTCTTTCAGATTTGCTTCCGTTATTTCTAACCAAGAATTGGATCTCCCTTACAATTTGATTAAGCTTGGACATCATCGAGGTACGTCGGTTTTGAAAAATTCTTTCATTTCGTTCTTTCCATATAAAATACACTACTGAAGTGATTGCTCCACATGCAAGATCCCTAATTTGATCTTTAGTTTTGAAAAGATGATTAATTTCTCTCAATTCACTTCTTAATTATAGATCTGTTGTCAAAGACATGCCCAATTTTTGCTTTAGAGACAACCAAATAAAGGAGGAGTAATCGCACTGACAAAAGAGATGTTCAATTAATTCTGGATGAAGTTCGCAAAGAGGGCATAAGGTATTTGAAATGTTCCCAAATTTTAAAATTCTGTCTTTCGTGTTCAATCTTCCCATGCTTGCTAAGTATGTTATAAAAGACATTTTCCTGATGTTTTTATTATGCCAAATAACTGAGAAAATAGGGTCAATTTCCTCATGAGTTCTCACAAAATTCCATGCTATATGATAGGAGAATTTTCCACCAGAACACCACTCATACTTATCCTCACTAAGATTAGGTTGAATGTGAATAGTACTTATTTCATCTATCAACTCTCTAGTTGCTGGATGAATAAGAGGATTCAACCTATCTTCATTTATAATAGAGCTTACTTTCTGGTTTGAATTACCTATCATATGAAGTCTATCATAACCAAGTATATCCACTAAACACTGACAGTTTATCCAAGGATCATGCCATAAAAAAGTATCATTTCCATTTGCAATAATTCTATTGAAAAACTGTTTTGAGTGAATTCTTAATCTAAGCATGCATTTCCACGTAGATGAAGAATTATTGTCCTCGGACATAGACCAAAAAAATTACCTTTGCAATATTTGTTCTTCATCCACTTGCTCTACAAAGAACTTTCTGACAAATATTTCCATAGCAATTAAACACATGCTGCCTTTTTTAAATCAGAAAAAAATTTCAATCTAATACCCCTTCACTTTTAGGCTTACACAAATCATTCCATGCTATTTTGTGTCCAGCACCACCCCAGAAAAAATCAGAACACATTGATTGCAATTTATCCAAGGTGAACTCTGGAATTTTGTAAATAAATAACCAGTAAAGAATAATTGGAGTCAACACTCCATTAATCAGCTCAGCTCTACTAGCATAAGATAGCATTTTATTCTACCAACCTTGAATTTTTCCTTGAATTCTTTGAATCAATGCATTACACTCAGAATAATGCAAATAGTTAGATGATAGTGGAACACCCAAATACTTGATAGGTAAAACACCTCTATCAAAACCTAGAATATCTAATATTTCTTGATCATTTACCACTGAACTACTAAAAAACACTTTTGTTTTGTCTGCATTCACTTTTAAACCTGCACAAATTCTCAATTTCTGAAAAATTTGTGACAATGTAATTGCATTTTGCCTTGAACTCTTCCCAAAAATCATTAAATCATCTGCATAAAGAAGATGAGAAATATTTGATTGCACTGCACTGCTTGACTGAAAGGATTTATTTGAAACTGCTTCATCCATTTGATAAGTGAAAAACTGCATTGCTAAAGCAAAAAGATAATATACATATACATACACACACATACATGTCAGTTAAGGATACACACACACACACACACACACACATACACAGGTTGAACATGCATATACATTGCAGCAACATGGCTGAACAAGGGTAATAAACTCAAATCTTGACAAATACAAGCATGGTTCAGGCAAGTTAGCAAGCTCAAAGTTTGCTCAAGTCCGAGTCAGTCCAAATATACATGCAAAATAGTTCGAGCACATGAAGTCAAACCAGCATCCACAGGCTCGAGCAAGCATCAATGGCAGCAAGCACAGACAGTACAAAAACACATGCATATGGATCAGTCCAAGCTCAACAAATCGTGCAATAAACATAAGGAGTGACACACACACACACACATATATATTCACATGAATATATATATTCACATGAATATATATATGCACATATCAACTCGTGCAAGTCAATCCAATCCAAGTTTACACGTGCATCACTTAGAATATATGCACGTATATATGGCAATAAGTGGTCCAAAACCAAGTCAACAATGGGTGCACAAATAACTTGGCAGCTACAAATGGTCAGTGCACGAGGCAAGTAAATGACAGCAGTAAAGTGCACAACCCACATGTTCATGTTCAAGTTAAATTCCTTGGCACAGTTTCATACGCAACAACATGGTTCAAACAAATGTCAATATGCAAACTCGGTCTCGTATGCATGGTCAATACAGTTGACAAGAATAATATACATGGCAGCAAATGAACATGACAAGAATCATATGCATGGCAGCAAATGAACATGACATAACAAACAAGAAGGGAAGAAATGAAATCATGGTGCAATTTTATTTTGCAACATTGAAACAGTTTGTTTTTGCAGAGTGAGGAGTAATAAACATACAGCATGCTAGGTTATGGCACAAACATTATACACATGCATGGAGTCGAGATGCAGAGAAGTTACAAATGCAAGAGTTCCAAGGTGCAAACATGAGTAAACAGATTAAGGCAAATATACACAAAGCCAAGGAATCAAAATGGTCAAGGCAAGAACTTGCAAGAACTGTTAGCATTATAATTTTGCAAACACAAGAAGAGCCAACATGTATAATATGTGTACACGAGTGTATTTTAATTATGTACACAGTAGCAAAATGAAAATGCACATATGCAAGAAATGGTTTCAAGCGTCAAACCAAATTAAAGCAAGTGTACACCGGCAACATGGCAATCACTTTTGAATGACTCAAAAATTAGCAAGGAATTTCTTTTTGAAAATCACGATAATGTTTTATTTGGCAAGAATCATCTATACATAATTCATGAAATCATGCATGCGTCATGCCAAATGAATCAAGCAACCAAACATGTTTGGAAAGTAAATTAGAGTACAATCTTGGCAAGATTATATTCTCAAATCTTTATTTCTAGAGATAAACAATCACGCAGATACCAGGAATTAAATTTTCGAATAAGAAAATTTTGGCAGGATTGTATTTCATGTGTACAATATGTTTCTAGAAATACACATCAAAATTTAGGGAAGAACAATTCACAATTTATTTCCAGAAATCACAGATCTTTTTAAGGCAAGGGAATAAATATTTTGGCATCAAATCTTTCTAGTAAATTCGAAGATCAATGTTAAGCAGAAAACATTCAAATTGTTTCTAAAACAATTAGTGAAAATCACAGCCTCAAAAATCTCTAGAAAATTAAGTAGCCAAGAACAATCATTCAAATTGTTTCCAAAATTTCATCAATCATTCTCCATATTTTTATCTCGCAACAATCACATAAATATCATGTTAGAAATTAAAGAAACAATCATGCAATCAGACCAATCCATTTTTCAGGAATTCAGAGAATAGAATTTTGGGTTTTCTAAATCCTATTTATACACGTATATCATCGCTGGCAAAATCTATCGATCGAAAAAAAAACAAGCAACAATTCAAAGAATCAAATCAAAATACTCACAGATTTTCGATCAAGCCAAAATCGCTCCACCAGCATCAGTGAATTGAAGCATCAAAGATTAAATCCAGAAGCAATCATTTTGAAGTCGCGATTTAGGACAGGAAGCAAAACCCTAATTTCTATGGTCGACAGACAATTTTCTTTTGGGGATAAAAGATATAAGAGAGGCCGACTATTTGTTTTAATTTCAAAAGGGGGTTTTCTTTTATTTTGACTTATTGTTTATTTGTTGTAAATTTATTCTATTAATTTTCTAGTTTTTCTATAAAAACTAGAGATCTCTAGTTATAAGGTTATAGCTAGGATTTACGAGTTACGGATCTGTAATTCGGGAAAATCTGATTTTGGGGTTAAAATCAGTACAGGTTTTGAGCATTAGGATTATACAGTTGTGGTCTGTGGACGACGGGTGTCGGGTGCTACTAAGCACCGTCTGCATCCTAGCATATATATATATAACTAGAAAAAGAAATTTAGAGTGAGAAGTTCTCACCAATAGCTAATCCAAACGCCTCGACTCTTCTTATATAGAAGTCATCGCTGTTCCCGCCTTTTGTCACTTTCGTTGCCCGTAGCCACTACATATATAAAAATCACATTTTTATATTCTTGCCATGTATATAAAAATCATATTTTTATAATTACTCCATATGGATAAAAATTATATTTTTACACCGCTACTATATAGATAAAAATTCTATTTTTACACCGCTACTATATAGATAAAATTTTTATTTTTACATCGCTACTATATAGATAAAAATTCTATTTTTACATCGCTACTATATAGATAAAAATTTCGCCTTTTCAATTATAAAGATTTCGCCTTTTCTTTCATCACTATAAAAATCACATTTTTATTTCGCTATATCTATAAAGATGATATTTTTACTATCTTACCTATATAAAAATTATATTTTTATACTTCTACGACATAAAAGATTATATTTTTCATCTTCTACAATATAAAAGATTATATTTTTCATCTTCTACAATATAAAAGATTATATTTTTCATCTTCTACAATATAAAAGATTATATTTTTCATTGCAAAATTTAATTAAACAAAACAAAATAAAATAAATAGAGGGCTTACATTGCTTTAAGGAGGAGCGGAGGGGGTTTCACCATTGGCGGGGCTAGGCGGCCGGGGGTGGAGAGAAGAGGAGGGGACAACGCAGGAGGAGGGGGGGCGAAGGCGAGAGAGGAGGGGAACAAGGGGGGGCGAGCGGCGTCGGTCTGGGGAGGGAAGCGAGGTCGCGGTGGAGGGGGTCGGTAGGGGAGAAGGGAAGGAGGAAGAAGAAGGGGGGAGGAAGGCGGCGCACCACCTTGGGGGGGGGGGGATGGCGGCGGCGGTGGGTCCCCCCCTCCCCCGCGTCGCCCCTCTCCGATTCTCTTTTTTTCTTCTGTTTTATGATTTAATGAAGAACGGGGGGGGGGGGGCAGAGGAGTTTAAGGGAGAGAGAGAGAGAGATTTTTTTTTATTTTAAATTTCGAAAAGCAACTTTTATTTTCGACCTCAAAACGAGGCCCACCGCCTGTCGTCCATAGCTAATTACCCCCATTCCGAACACAATGGGATATGTATCGCAAGCTGATTCGATCGTTTAGATCAGTTTTCGTCAAAATCAACATATACTTCTATATATTGAATTTGAACGTGTATTTCAATTTACTGGGGTCACATACTAACTCTATAAATCCCAAAAAAATATTTTCTAGCTTCGTATTGACGATACGGTCCTAACAAAACTAATTTCGCCGAATTCTGAGACTGTTGGAAAAATGGCCATTTTCCAGTCGATTAAAATCAACTGAAACTGGTCAAACGCGTTTTCCTTTGCCACGCTCACATATTGATTCGAAAAATTATGAAATTTGAAACCTAGCAATAATTTGACATCACGGACCCAACAAAAGTGGTTTCGTCGAAATCCGAGGTCGTTTGCAAAATTTCCATTTTTTAGGGCCTGGATTCCATAGCGACTATTCAGAATTTTCAACTGGACATATCTTTTGATTCCCGCTATGAAATTTTAATTTTTCGGATTCGTTGGAAAGATATTCTAAATTAGATCCTAGTGTTTTTGGTTTCACTAAAATCCGGATTGTTTTGCACCCGGTACATTCAATTGAAGTTTGAAATCGAATTATCGAACTACCGCGCCATTTTCAATTCTATTTATATTTATATATAATTATTATATTCTAACGACGACGTATATAATATATACGTTCGAATTCTATTCAAAATAAATTTCTCGTCGATATTATTTAAAATAATTCATTTTAAATGTGCAAAATTCATTAAGATTGCCAAAATAAAAAATTTAAACTGGCCTAGATTTTCGGGTTGTTACAAAGGAGGTCCTTCATCCGGTTCTATCCGCTGATGGGAATTACCTTCAGAACAGGGCTGCCATATTTGAAATGACGAAAAAGGAGAAAGAAATATTTTGCTCGGTGTTGGAGAATCTTAAACTGCGTTATGGTTGTGCAGTTAATATCAGCCGGTATGTAAATAAGAAAGAGAGGAAAATTGCAGGGTATAAGAGCCACGATGCTCATTTTCTTCTCCACTACTTATTGCAGTTTGCTATGAAGAAATCTGTAAACTCTGAAGTTGCAATAACTATGATAACATTAGGTTCATTTCTAAGAAGTCTTTGGAGTAAAACTATCGATTTGGCTGATCTCAAGAGGCCACAAAAGGAAATTGTGGAAACTCTTTGTCAATTTGAGATGATATTCCCAAATGCTTTCTTCGATACAATGGTGCACTTGCTAGTTCATTTATGCAAGGAACTTGAATATGGTGGACCTGCACATGTTCGTTGTATGTTTCCTATTGAGCGTTATCTTTGTAAACTGAAATCATATGTTTGCAACAAAAGTAAACCTGAGGCTTCCATTGTTGAAGGTTATCTTGCAGAAGAATGTTTGATATTCTGTTCAAGGTTCTTAGGTGGCAATGGAGCAGGAAAAATGAAATCTGAAACCTGTCCACAGAATCTGGAATATCTTATTGGCACAAGAAGAAACAAAGATGGAAAATATATTCATCTTAAAAATTCTTAATGGAGGGAATGTTACTGTTACGTTCTATTCAATCGTGGTAACGAGGAAATAGAGAGTTTACTTGAGTAAGTTTTAAGTTTTATTTTTATTCTAGCAAGTATTGAAAAATTAGAAAATTTGTTTCTATCTTTTATTAACCAAGTCTTTACTCTAGGGAACATCGAGCTTTAATTGATGGTCATGCATCATCAAAAAAATATAAAAGATAGAGAGAATATAGTGAAAATTTTTGGAAGTGGTTAAAGGAAGAGGTTGGGAAAAAGGAGGACATTTCAAAAGGAGTACAACTGCTTTCAATGGGCCCTATTCGAACAGCTAAAAGGTTTACTAGATATGTTATTAATGGATACAGATTTTATACAAGGTTCAAAGATGCCAAATGTACAACACAAAATAGTGGTGCATTTTTGATAGCCTTGACTACTAGCTTTGCAAGTTCGAAAGATCAAAATCCATTGGTTGGTGAAGTTAATTACTATGGATCAATTAAATAAATATTAGAACTAGATTATTGGGGAGACTTTAGTGTGGTTTAATTTAAATGTTGTTGGTACCAAGAAAAGAAAGATTTGTACGGGCTGACTCATGTCAATTTTAATCGATTGTGCCAGAAATCTAATCCTTATGTTATGGCTTCATAAGTACAACAGGTATTTTATATAGAAGATCCAATTTATAAGATGTGACACAATGTTATCAAGAAATTGCCGAGCGACTGGTGTGAAAACGAAAGAGGAAATGAAAATGAAGATTTGAATGATATTTAGGCTGCTTATGGAATGGGAAATCAAGATTTTGATGTTCGTTGGTGTAAAGATGATGCCCCAATAGGACGAATCCGCCTTCCACCTAGAAAAGTGAAAGACAATGCTTCTTAATTTCTGTGTATCACTATCATATTTATTCAAGTAACTGTTCTACACAATTTAAGTTACCGATGTATCATATTCATGGCTTCTTTTTGTAACTGATGTTATTCTAACATTAATTCCTCCATTTTGTGTAGGTCGGACAAAATTCTAGGTGATGATTTCAAAGTACTCTTGATATTTTAGAGGTGAAAAAATTCAGGTATAATTTTATGTTTTAACACATTCAAATCAGGCAGATAAGGTAGATAAACATCTTTACTTCATGTTTTTATAGTCTAAGGCCCTTACAAATTCTGCAAATTGGAGATCGTATACAGGCACACACTACTGGTATGTATTTTTGCTTAACTTTATGGTTTGCCATTAATGAACTACAATAATGAACTACAGAATTCTTACAAATTTTGCTTGTTGAAGCATAAGTCTAATTCTCACATTATTTTGTTAAGTGTATTGCCGCTTGCTATGGCGTAGTGTGATGATCATGGCTTCACATAAGTTTTAGGAAATGTAAAAATGTAATTGATCATGTACAAGACTGATGCTTCGATAATGAACCACAGAATTTTAAGAATTTAATTTTCTCTTCAATTAGTAATGATCGTGTCAGTTCGTAATTGAAACAATGGTTGAGTTTGTACTTGAACGAGTTGTGGCATGTCTCTTTAATCAGGCAGTTATGCAACTGAGGTATGCAGGCCATGGATTATGCTGAAATGTGTAACACCCCGAATTTTTGAATAATCGAATTGACTAAATTCAAGAATAATTAATCTCAGATGTGAGAATTAAGGGAAACGGGTTGCGCCATTGTGTTCATCTCGGAATTCTGGTTGAGATAGAGTCCGAGTTTGCGTAAAACGGATATCGGATGAAGGAGATATAGACGAACGAAGTCAGGCGGAAAAATCAGAAAAAAATGCACTGGCGCACTTAGGAAGTGCGCCTGAACAAAAATACATGGCGCACTTCCCAAGTGCGCCCAGGCCGAGCAGAAAGCCTGCACAGCTTTCTGGTGCAATCTAATCCATTTTGTGACTCATTGCTGAGTCCTTTCTGACTCCATGCTGAGTCATTAGGGCTGAGGTGTCACCCTATCCTGACTGAGTGGTTTTGATTAACCCTAAGATCATCCGACGGCTATAATCAAATTAAAATTCTATATAAACATAGGTAGACTCAAACACTAAATCAAAATAAAAATTGGAACTATGGCCGTCATGCTGTCATCTTATAACCTAGAGTAGCCGCCAGCAATTAGAGAGGAAGAAAAGCTAATCAATTCAATTCTATTCAACTCTATTCTAAACAATAACGAATGTACTACAAAGGCGAGCTAAATCAATTTCAGAACTCAGATTTCAGAATGCAAGACCTTCTTTTTGTGAGTTCGATTTCTTTAATAAGATAATTAACAATTTAATTGGGTTGAGTTATGATTTGGAATATATGGTTATGTTGTGAATCATTGACCGTATGTTATTATCTATGTTGTAAATTCTATGATGTTATCGTTTATGTTGTAAATTCTATGATGTTATTATCTATGTCTGTGATGTTATCATCTATGTTTTAAATCTATGATTGACTTATGTACAATCAATTCATAATGATGTTTCATATGCTAGTTTTGTTATGTTGTTGGAACTAATTCATATGTTAAATCATATGTATGTATGCAAGTTTAGATGTTAATTTAGATATGAATTATATGCAAGTTAGTGAGAATCACATACAACCTTACATGTTTCATGACATCTATTTTATATGTAAATCGGATCTAAAGTTAGGATATGACATATGTGAGTTAGATGCAAGTTTACACCATAGTTTATGTTGCATAAATCACATATGCAAGTATATATATGTTGGAGTATGAATCATGTAAAGTTTGTAACTATTGCCTATGCAAGTTTACACCTTATGATTAGATCTATGACATCCATAGTTTATGCAAGTTTGTGAATATTGTCTATGCAAGTTTTAAATGAAAAACCTTATTCACACATGCAAGTTCACCCCTTATGTTTAGATCTAGTTTTTATTCTATGCATGTTGTGATGTTTTCTCTTTATTCCATAAGTTAGACTATTCGAGTCTAACGTATATTTCACGTTAAATGAACGAACGTACAACGTGGGGCAATGGGATAATATTAAAAGATTTAATATTGAGAATCTGCATAAACGCCTTAAATGTGATGTTAATTGGTGTAATTTTATATACCATAAATGGATGGACATAATTGAGTCAATTATGGACATAGTTAAATTTGTAATTGATTGACAATTTGAATGGGGAAATTAATTCAAATTGGGGGTAATTAATTATGTGTAATTAATCGCATAAGACACGAGGTTAGACTCTTTTGTGGTGTAAGACTGCCCGGACCTGCCCGGCAAATCCAGCTGCCACAAATGCCAGTTTAATGTGAGAGGTCTTAGGCATAAATTAAATGCGTAACAATTGTAAAGACACGAGGTTAGGCTCGTTTGTGGTGTAAGACTGCCCGGACCCGCCCGGCAAATCCAGCTGCCACCATGCCAGTCTAATGTGGGTGGTCTTTATAAGGTTACGGTCTTAATGAATTAAGAAACACTTAACCAGATAAACATGTAGTGGGACATGAGGGGTTAAGTGGGTGCCTTGGGTGGCATGTGAAATTAAGTGGGTGCCTTGGGTGGCATGTGAAATACGATTAGGTGTCTCATTAATTAATTAATGTTGATTAAAGACAAATATGGATGACAAACAGAAGTTTGGTTGAGTGAGTGATTCTCTGAGTAACGATCTGATGTTGATCTCGGTCTTCGGGGTTGGTATTTAGGGAGTTATTCTCTTAACCAATGTATCTTTGGACTAAGAAGTACCTAATCATAAACTAAGTGAAAGGGTTAAGACCAGCTTAACCAATAAAATGATAAGTGGGTAGGGTTAAGACAAACTTAACCAATAATATACATTGTTCTGGTAGGGTTAAGACAAACTTAACCAATAGTTTGATAAGTGGATATGGTTAAGACAAGCTTAACCAATAACACATGTTGATTTGTTGAGTAAGTAACATGGGTGACAAGTGGGATATAATTATAAACACTTAACCAAGTTGAAACATGTAAGAAGACATGAATAAGAGGGGTTAAGTGGGAAATTCTAGTGGGGACCAAGCATAGGGGGAAATCTTGTGTGGGGACCCTTTTCAAACCAGTAACCCATTTAGTATCTTTATGGGCTCGACCCAAGTCGAGGACGGGACACGCGTACTGGATTTGGTTGTAAGAGGTCAAAACGGGTTAGCGGTGGCAACGCAAGTCCAACGGGTTCATATGCGTGTGTGGGCCCGGGCTGGTAGGTAAGACGTTGTTGCATCGTGTAGATATAAGCCGTGCATTTTTGGTTGTATCGAGTTGCCACTTTAAGGAGTGATACACCCCCATTGTGGGGCCAGCACGGGTATCTACGAGTTAGGGAGCCGATCGAATGGGGGAAGGTAGTGGGTACACCTAGTGGAGATAGGAGCAGACGGCACCTATGAAGACAGCTAGGAGTATAACTACCATATTATGAATAAATATTGTAATTAGAATGGGGAGGGTAGTGGGTACACCTAGTGGAGATAAGGGCAGACGACACCTATGAAGGCAGCTAGGGGTACACGAACTGCCATTATCATTATTTTGTTCGGTGGGCGGGATCAACTTTTAGGGTGAGTAAGAAGGGTGCGGTGTAATTAGCTTTGGTGCAGTGTAGTAATTATCTTATAGTGACAAGGTTCGCCTTTAACGTTATCTTGGTTCGCCTTATTTCCATGTTTGCTCTGTCTTACCCATTTGTTCATAGTCATTTCCTTATTTTCCAACTTATGCCTTATCCTAGTTATTTTGATAATTATATTGTTAAAGTTATCGCACTTGCTAGACTTTATGTCTGACCCCCTTTTCTTTCCACCTCTTTTCTTCCTTCCCCCCCTCCCCTCAGGTTTGCAAGGAGGGAATACTACAGCTTAGTGCTAATTTCTTTCAGTTGCTTGAAGAGAGAGGATATATCGCTTTGGAATCTCTCATCTATATGGCTTTGCTTATGCTCGGTGGGGATTTATGCATTTATGTTATTTAAGTACTCGCTTCTTTATGTACTTTGAAGTTTTTGGAAAAGACTATTGATCCTGTTGTAATGGTTTTGGAGACTACTTATGTAAACTCGTTTTTGAGTTATGAAGCAATAAAATAAGTTTTAACTTCCGCTGTGTTTATTTATTCTTGTAATTTATCTGTTCTATACAATAATAATGCTTCATGGACATTGATGCATTCCCTTTGTGAGTACCATTAATGGACATGGGGTCAGTTATACTGTAGCCATAGTTTGTTGTGCAGTTATGCAACTGAGGCACACATGGATTTGGTTGTGCTGAAATGCATTAGTTGCACTAAAGACTTTGCTGAAATGCATGACTTTTGAAAATGCTTTATTTTACAGGGTAAGGAGGCAATGATGAAGTTGTTCAAGAACTTGTTACTGAAGGCACTAGAGGTACTGGAGGTAGCTAAGGCACTGAACGCGCTGGAGGCTCGCGCTATATTTTGAAATTGTTTTATTTTGATGTAAACATGAATATAGTACTAGATGTGTTTGTAATTACTCTGTAAAACTGAATTTACTGTCTATGCTTTGTTATTTTGTAGTTGACTAAGTATGTGATGTTAATTGCTGTTATGTTGCAGTATGTTAAATGATGTTGGCATAACTATGATATAATGTTGCAATATATGATGTTAAATGTTGTCGTAGCTATGATATAGTGTTTCCATTGGATGGTAAAAGTGTTTCCATAGAATAATGCATGAGGGCCCCACAACAGGATTCCGTGTACCCGGCTATAGATTTTAGTGCCACAACAGGATTCCATGAACCCGGGATGCAGATTTTAGTGGGCCCCATATTTTTTGTAAATTTAGTACCTGTGGAAACTCCTGTACTGATGTTGTCTTAGGGTCGCAAAAATGTTGCCTTTGATTCTAAGGCAACGCGGCAAAACGCAACACCAAGAATGTGTTTCCATAGATAATTTTTGGTCTATAGCAACATTTTTGTGCACTTCCTGCATCACTTCTCCGGTATTGTCATATACAACCTATGGCGTAGTGCAAAGAGGACAAGTTGTGGAAGTTACCATGGAGGCCCACTTGACCTCCAAAATGAGACCAAACAAGAATAGTACAATCTCTCATCGAAAATAAATGATCGATTGACTCCAAGGAGTCCAACCTGCAACATCAACAATGAGACACCTGAGGGATGCCAATCCGCATTAGGTTAGCATCAAAAGGGAGGCCATTGTAATAGATTTTTCACATAAAGATCAATATTTTTGAAGGATTGCATGGGTCCCAAATAAAAGAGAAAGGGTTCATGGGGAAAGGAACCCTCGCAGAGTTCGATGTCTCTCTTAGGGAGAAAGTGCTCCCACTCCAGACCAAACCCCGACCATATGAATCGGTAAAGGCTTTTATTGACTACATATGCTTCCATGTTACACTCGCATAAGAAGGCGAACCAGAGAAATCCTCCGCTGACAATCGTGGTACTTAGCATGAAGAAACGATGCAAAAAGAGAGCTGTTAGTTCTAAGTCTAGCCTAAAGCTTACAAGCATAATCCTTAAACACATCCCTTGGATTTCTAAGGCCTAGCCCGACCTTATGCTTGGAACAACAGATAGTGTCCCAAGAAATCCACTGATGCCAAGGCACGACCTTCGTCTAACCCCAGAAGAAAGAGGATGCCAAAGAACGATAAAAATGAAAAAAGGACGTAGTAGGCGTCATAACATCGAAGACATGAGAACCAATAGAATTGAGAACAGATTTGGTAAGAACCAGTCGATCAGCCTAGAAGATAAGAAAGTGGTTCCACCTCAAGATCTTCCTGCTCGCTTTGCCGGTAAGGTGGTCAAAAATCGCGTTGAGCTTGCAACCACGGTAAAGGATGATACCAAGATAAGAAATAGGTAGGGATCCAACCCGAAACCTAAAAAAGATTCAATCCATGCTATCTTGGAAGGAACCATTGTTTTGGCGTGAATGAAACAACTCTTCGAGGCGTTGACTAGTTAGACCGAACAAAGTTCGTAAAGACGCAAAAACACTAGATGCCGCCGAATAGATCGACAATTCCCATTAGAGATGATGATGACATCATCCCCGAAAGACAGAGAAGAAGTGATGGGGCAACCTCTCGGTAGACCAAACAGTTGAATTTTCCCTGCTGTGATAAGAGCATGAAGACCTATAACTAGAGCTTTGGTGGCCATGACGAAATTAGTTGGGTAAAGTGGGTCCCCTTGACGAAGACCCCTTCACGAACGAAAAAAAACCTTTATTTGAACCATTGACAAGGATGTAGACCCAACACCCTAAAATATAGCACCAAACCATGCCAATTAGGGCTTCAGGGAAACTAAAAGAGCGAAACATATGAATGACGAAGAATCACGACATGCGGTCATAACCTTAGTCATGTCAAGATTAATCACCATGTTCGACCCTCGAGGCCTTCGATCTATTTGGGAGATAAGCTCTTGATCAAGAAGGACATTGTCCGCGATCATGCGGCCTTTGAAATTACCCTCCTTGTAATACCCCATATTTTTTATAACACGCTATAATGATAAATTAAAGAATACTTAATTAAATATTAAGAATTAAGCAAAACAGACTACGCTATTGCGTTCGCCTCAGAATTCTTCTTAAGATAGACTCTGAGTTTGCGTAAATCGGACATCGTATGAAGAAGGTATTAAGGTTTGAAATTTATAAATATTTAAGCTAAATATATATGAATAAACATTCCAGAAAATTAGAAATCGAAGGCGAGACAACGCGGAAATCATACCCGTTAGGGGGTCGACCCTAGCCCTAGGGGTGTCGACCCATGGGTCGATACCATAAGGGGGTGTCGTCACCCATGTCGACACCCCTAGATCCAAACCAGATTAATTCCTGCGTACGTAGGCTGAATTCTTGGCTAGATTTGTTGAACCTATGCTATAAATAGGACCATATATCCATTGTTTTATTCATCTAATTCAATGGCGACAACGAGGTGATGCTCCAATATAGTTTGATCTAGCCTATTTCTTCTTTAACAATCAAGTTATTCATATTCATAGATCTGTGCTACAACATTACGATGAATTCTCTGTTCTTTAAGATCCAATCACAGTGAGTCTATGTTATTTTTATATCTAAACATTTAAAAGTTAACATTGCCATGTTTATGAATTGGATCTAAGCCTATGCCTATTTATCAAATCAGATCTGCCACTACTAGTACACCTGATCTATTGATTTATACCTATATGCCTATTTATGAAATCCCTATTATGTTAGTTTTCTTAATCATGTCTCTATGCCTAATCAGTTCTAGTATCACATGTTCATCAGATCTGTTTTTATATGCCTATCTTGTGGTTATGCCCAATTCTGTCACTATATGCTTATTCAGTTGCTATGCCTATTTCTGCCATCATATGTCTATCTTGTTATTATGCTTATTTCCGTTATCTTCCCTTCTTCTTTTCCCTTTTTATTTTATAGCTAGACTACCTTCAAGCCTAGGCATACCGCTGAAATATGCGAACGCGTGAAATTGGGAACAAGGGGAAACATTAAAACTGGGACATAACTTGTATTGGGAAATTTGGGCATAACTTGAGTCAAATACATGAATATGAATTTGGGGCATAAACCAAACTATGATTATAGATCTTAATTTGGGGCATATGGTACATGATGAGTCTGACTTGGGAAAAAGGGACCTGAAAACCTATAATGAAATAGGGAAAATTTGGTTAATAATGAAAATGCCTAGGTTCACTGTAATAAGAAAATGTAATTGCGCTTAGACACGAGGTTAGATTACACTTGTGGAAGAAGTCTGCCCGGAATCGACCGGCATATCCAGAGTCCACAAGTGGTGAATCTTATGTGAGGGGTCTAAGTACATAAACACATAACGTGCTAAGACAAGAGGTTAAGTTTGACTTGCGGAAGAAGTCTGCCCGGACCCAACCAGCATATCCATCATCCACTAGTTGTAAGCTTAATATGGGAGGTCTAGCGCGTTGTAACCATAAATGAATGAATAGTGATGAACTAGTAATACTGAACATGTTTGAATCCATAAGGATTACATGAACCTGTTAACTTGAGTAGGGGTTAAGTAAACTTGCTTGGAACAGTGGGTGGGTTAGTAAATCTTGGATACAGGCCCACAAACTTAACCTATTGGGTTATATAATCTTGTTAGACTAGTAGGTATAACCTGTTGAAATCTTAGTAGCGGGGATACAAGCCTAGGGGGGAGCTTATATGTTCTTGTGTGTGGGACCCGTATCAGTTAGTAACCTATCGTGGTATCAAACGGCGACCCGAAACTAGGTCGGGTTCAGGGCATGCTTACTGAGCTGGTTATAAGAGGTCATTTGGGAGAAAGGTGTCTGACGACGCATTCCATCGGGCTCATGTGCGTGCATGGGTCCGCTTGCTCGGGAAGATAAGACGTTGTGACATTAGTAGCTATAGCTATGCATCTTGAAAATATCGGGGTTGCCACTTTAGGAAGTGATACATCCTACTGTGGGGCCAGCACGGGTATCTACGAGAGGTAGGGAGCCGATCGACTGGGGTAGTAAATAGGGTACATCTAGTCTTGCTTGTTTAGAAGCCCGTTATTATTGTTGGAGATGACACTTGTCATGTCGGGCTACCTATTATGATTGTACGGGGTGAAAACCTCTCACTATAAGTACACCTAAGTCTACCATCTTGTTCTTGTTGGGATCATCATGTTATAGTTATACTAGTGGTGGTGCAGAGCAAAATACTTGAGAAGCGCAATATATCATGTTTTGTTTATCTTGCTTATCATGCTCAGTTTGATATACCTACCTTATATACTGTTATCCTGTTCATCCAGTTTATATTCCTATCATGATGCTTTTACCTATTTATATGCTAAAAGTAACTGGACTCGCCAAACTTTATGTCTGGCCTGTTTTGTTTCCTTTTCTCTCTCTTTCCTTCTCCCTACCTAGGTTCCCAAGGTGGGAGTGCTCAGGCTTGATTAAGACTCTCTCTTGCTTTAGCTTGGATCTTGGATTTGCTTCGATGTACCACATTGGTTATTCATCTTCTCTGTTATAGCTCTTTTGGGTTTATGATTTTATTGTACTGTACTTTGATGATTTATGTGCAAGACAGATATTTTATGTAATTGGTATTTAGTATTTCAGAATTATGATGTAACTGAGTTTTGGACCACAATGTTTTCTCTTAAATAAAGTTTTAAATTCCGCTGCCATTTTATATGTATATCTTGTGATATTCATGTTCTTATTTACTTATAACGCTCCACGAAACTTAATGCATTTTGATAAAGTGACATTAATGGACGTGGGGTGTCACACTTGGTATCAAAGCTGAAGGTTACGAGATCGGATAAAAGATTTTGAAAATTGTTTTCAAATGGTTTCAAAAACAAAGTATTTTCAAGGAAAAAGTCTATTTTCAAAAACATAATCCCCAAAGCTATAAATTATCTTTTTGATTCTCTGTTTGAATCCCTTTTTCTTTTCAGCATGTCTGGGGAACCGAATATTCCAAAGGGCATATAGATACCGGCTTGGTTTTGTAGGTATCTAAAGGCTACGACATCTTCCAAAGGCCAAGCAGATGCCCCTCCCCCAGCTACTGTAACACCCTGTATTTTCTGTAAACATAAGAGTTAAAAATTAAGGTATAATTAATTTTTAGGAGAAGAAATAAGGGAAACGGGTTGCGCCATTGTGTTCGTCTCGGAAAAATACGCGAAATAGAGTCCGAATTTGCGTAAATCGGAGTCCGTATGAAGAAGATATGGACGAACGAAGTTAGGCAGAAAAACCGGAAACAGGCCAGAATACACTGGCGCACTTGTGAAGTGCGCCAGTACAAAAATACACTGGCGCACCTGCCAAGTGCGCCCATACAAATCCAGCACTGAATTCTGGAGTGTTCTGAGGTGACGTGTCTTCTTTTGAGTGGCTGGATGATGTGTATTCGAGCTGTACGATTCTGATGACTTCTGGACTGATCTGAAGGCTCTAAATCACCCTATTCTCCTATAAAAACACCCCCAAACCTCACTTTCTCTCCACACAACTTCATTCTACCTATACTCTGCCTTTATTCTAACTAAAATAAAATAATGGCGTCGCTACTCTGCTGGAATCAAAACTAGAAGATAATCAACATCAGCCTAAGCAACTCAATTCAAACTAGAGATTAAAGTTTCTGCAAAGATTCTACAACAAGTTAAAGTTCTTCCTTTAATCCAATCAAGGCAAGTACAGTTATTTTCCGATATAAACGTTAATTCTGATTGTGACATGAATTGTAAATCTGAATATGAGATTATATCTGTTCTTTTCTATTCTGTTTGGATCTATCTTATCTCTTTCCTCTTTTTGTTCTATAGCCAGGCTACCACGAGCCTGAGCCAATCTCATAAGAGATTAACATACGCTAAAATATTTGGGAAAATAAAATGAATGATGCATAATTGGACTGATTTGTGACTGATTTGAGTGAAGGACATAGGTTGTAAACTAGATCTAGATCTATGCATATATGACAATTTGGGATTATCATATGATAATATATGACTTGTAAATCTGGAATATAAGGCATGTTAAAAATTAAGATCTGAATAGAAAGACATAATACAGGTTAGATCTAGATCCTTGGGCATATTTTATATAACGGGCTATGACTTTAAAAAAAGGGAATATGGCTTAGGTAGAAAGATTTACATGGAAGTAGGATATCTATTATGTAAATAAACACCTAAGTAAGGGATCTTTGGGATATATGACATGCATAGTAATCTATGGTTATATTTGGTATAATCTATATATGGATCTTCTGTACTTTGCAAGTTTAATAAAAAGGGGAACATATGATATATGGTAAATTATGACCATAATCTGTGCTATTTGAATTTAATGCAAACATGGGATAAATGATCATATTGGGAATCATGACTATTATTTATGCATGTGAACTTAGGCAAGATTTATATTTAGGCAAGATATGTTGTGAAACCTTAAGGAATGATTAAATCTAATATATTTGCCTAATTTGCTAGTTCTAATCTGCTAATTCTGCCTAAACTGCTAATTAGATTGAGATGCCTAGTCTGTTAAATTTGTCTGTTGAGATGCCTAATCTGTTATATGCTAAAATCTGCTAGTTTGTTTAATCGGCTAAATCCATTAAGTCGCCTAATCTGCAAAACTTGTTATCTGCTATATCCGTTAAGTTGATATATTCAGTCTGTTGTTGTCATTAGCTATGAATAATTGACATGTATATTAGGCATGAGTATAAATGGTAAATCATTAATTAATTGGCCGCAAAGATAAACATGGCTAACTCGAGGTTAGAATGAGTTTGCGACATAATTCTGCCCGGAACCGCCCGGCATATTCCAGTGGTCGCAAACAATAGGTTCTAATGTGAGAAGTTAGTTATAACGTGCTTGAAACCCGAGGTTAGACTCAGTTTGCGACAGAAACCTGCCCGGAACCAACCGGCCTAACCAGTAGCCGCAAACTGTCAGTCTAATGTGAGAGGTTTGGGCATTAATATTTAATTAATGAAAATCTGAGATAATTGTGATGTCTAAAACGTGTTGGGTAAGGTTAAACCAATTGGACCAATGAATCTGATAAACCCGTTTCGTGAATCCATAGGCCCAATACAAAGTTAGATAATATGGAACCAGTTAATCTGTAAGCCTGTTAATCCGAACATCTGATCCGTTAGTCTGAAAACCTTTTAACTTGATTGCCTGATCTGTGAACTAGTTAATCTAAATTTTGTATGTCTGAAACTTGTAGACAAGTTAAACTAAAATCTGTTAGTCTGGGGACACAAGGTTAGGAGGGGAATTACTTGTGTCATCTGTTGTTTGGGACCCATATTAGTCAGTAACCCTTTCTGGTATCAAAACTTTGACCCAACAGGAAGTAGGGTCCGGGCACGCTTACTGAACTAATTATAAGTGGTTCATTCTGATAATGGCGAGGGGTGTTGATGGTGCGTTCCAACCGGGTCATGTGCGTACATGGATCCCGGTCTGCCTCTGAGGATGTAAGACGCCGTGACGTCTGTAAATAGGTCTGTGCCAATTGGTTGTCACTTTAGGGAGTGATACACCCTATTGTGGGGCCGACACACGATATTTATGTATTAGGGAGCCGATCGCTTGGGGTAGGGTTTTAGGGTACACTTAGTTCTGTCTGTTTCTGTTGGTACCGTCTGTTTCTGTTGGGTGGTAACACCTGTCTGTTTCTGCGTGGTACCGTCTGTTCGGGTGGTAAAGGCCCATTACTAGTGTACACCTAATTCTACATTCTGTTTCCGTAGGGATTAATCTGTTTCTGCTTCTGTCTGTTTCTGATCGGGTAGTAAAGGCCCATTATTAGCATCCTGTTTCTGTTAAATTATTCTGTACCCGTTTCCGTTTCAGTTTAGACATTAGGGTGACACCTAATTCTGTTATACTAGTATTAGTGCAGAGAAGTGTAAAGTAATAGTCTATGTCATTCTGTTCTTCTGTTATATCTGCTACACCTGTTACAGTTATCTCTCATCCAGTTTTATGTGCATGTCATATTATTATTATCTGTTCATATGCTGAAAGTCACTGGACTTGCCAGACTTTTTGTCTGACCCTTGTTGTTTCGCCTCCTTTCTTCCGTTTCCCCCCCCCCAGGTTATCCAAGGAGGGAATACTTTAGCTTGATTCGGATTTCTCTCTACTTGAAGTGCTTAAAGTATGGCTTGGCTCTGTATAGCTCCCGTTCTATGGGGATTATGATTTTAAAACATGCATTTTGAAGGCTTTTGTACAAGACTGATATTTGTACCTTAATTCTGAGATTTGAAAGGATGTAACCATATTGATTTCTGTTTCTACTGTAATAAAGTTAAAAAATTTCAAGTACTGTTTTATCTATCTTGTAAGTTTCTGTTCTGTTTACTAAAATGCTCCACCAAAGTTAAGGCATTCCCTTTGTGAGTGACCTTAACGGAGGTGGGGTGTTACACTTGGTATCAGAGCTGAAGGTTACCAGATTGGGTAAAGTTTTTGAGAACTATTTTCAAAAAGGTTTTGGAAGGAAGTATTTTCCAAAATATAGCTTATTTTGAAAAACATGATCCCCAAGAGCCATATATCTTTCTTTCAGTCCTTTTTGTATTGAACCTTTCCTTTTTCGTTCCAGCATGTCTGAAGCATCTGAGATACTAGAGGGTGTTCATGTACCCGGTTGGTTTCGTCAATATCTTGAGGCTAGGACCGCCGCTGCAGGTCCAGCAAATGATCCCCCTCCTCCACCCCCTCCTTGTGCAATTGCTTTCTCAAAGATCTGTAGAGATTTTAGGGCCATGGGTGGGAAGGATTTCAAAGGAACTGAATCATTCGTAGAAGCAAGGAATTGGCTCAAAGAAACTGAGGATCTATTCGTTATCTTCGAGGTGGACGATAGGCAGAAGGTACAGTTGGCAGTATGGCTGCTCAAAGACGAAGCTTCCTACTGGTGGGAAGTCACTAACGCCGAGAGGCCGGTTCAGACATGGATGGATTTCAGAACAAGGTTTGAGACAAAATTCCTCTCGCAAGCTGAACGAAGTTTACAATTGGAAAAGTTCTTATCTCTTAAGCAAGGAAGTATGACGGTCAAGGAATACGTCAACCAGTTCAACCAACTGGCTAGGTTCGGATTGGATTTAGTCAACACTCAGCATAAAAAGGCTCTCCGCTTTGTTAAAGGATTGAACGAGCCACTGCACAGCCTAGCCATGACCCATGTACCCATGGGAGCAACTTACGAGAAATTGTTGGATATGGCACTACTGCACGAGGAAGACAAGGGCCCGAAAGAGACAAAGAAGGAAGAACCACAGAATAAGAAAGCGGGGCCCAAAAAGGAAACACAAAAGAAGGATGAGAAGTCTGAAGATAAGAAGGGGAAAAAGTGCTTTACTTGTGGGAGCTCGACTCATCTGAACAAGGATTGCAGAAAAAGGAAGGGCGCTTGCTTCAACTGTGGGGAGATGGGACACTTCACTAGGGACTGCCCGAAGAGACGAGGACAAGGGCAGGCGAACACTCTTGAGGCTAGTGGCTAGGATAGAAATAGGAAAATTTCTATAGTAGGTTTAATTTCTTTATCTGATCATGGAGTTAAGACTTTTTCTGATTCTGGTATTTTGATTTTGTAATCGATACTCTGCACTTTAATACTAGTATTATTTCTGAATTCCGCTGTAGACTCAGACCCATAAGGGTTATGGATCATCTGTTTGAGATTGGGGTTTGAGGGATATCTGTGTTAGGCGTCAAGTATGACGCATACATTCTGAGTTTTCGTGGGGTATGATTTTATCATGCTTAGCTTCCTAAGAATCATTAGGGAACCTGATCTGTACCAGTAGTCTGTAAATATCTAAATACTTTTGATAGGATTTCCAGTTTTGACATTGTCTAAAGAAGGTAATCCTCTGGGTGTCAATTTGATGTTGGTTTCGGTCTTTGGGGCCGATACTTAGGACCCATGTCTAATGGGAACCAAATTTTCGTTCTATCTGTACTCGCTTCCATCATTCGACTGTATCCTATTGATCTAATATTCGAACTTTAGGTAGAAACTAATGGGTGTAAACATGTGTTTGAGACATGTTATGTTTGATGGTTGCAAGTGGATGCAAGTGGTTGCTAGTGGTTGCCCGTGGATGCATATACACACACTAGGCACTAGATCGGCTCGAAAACACTCTCATACTGCATATGGATGGGTGAGCATTTTTCAATTCTTGTGGATGCAAAATGGTTGATTCAGCACATGGATGTTGCATTTGAGTAAATGATTGTGTACTCATATAGAAATAATATATATCATTAGAATTCTATTACATACATGTTGGACTCATGGCACTGACATAATTCGCATTAAGGAGGTCAACTGAATCAGTAGACCGCCTGATCTTTGCATTAGATAAGGAACATATACACACACTTTTGCATATGTTCATACAACATTAGAAGTTTTCTAAGGACAATGGATGCTTGTGGATGATGGTTGAGTAGATGGGTGATTGGATGGTAGGACACATTCTTCTTAACTTGAAGATTTCGGGGACGAAATCCTCTAAGGAGGGGAGAATGTAACACCCCGTATTTTCTGTAAACATAAGAGTTAAAAATCAAGGTATAATTAATTTTTAGGAGAAGAAATAAGGGAAACGGGTTGCGCCATTGTGTTCGTCTCGGAAAAATACGCGAAATAGAGTCCGAATTTGCGTAAATCGGAGTCCGTATGAAGAAGATATGGACGAACGAAGTTAGGCAGAAAAACCGGACACAGGCCAGAATACACTGGCGCACTTGTGAAGTGCGCCAGTACAAAAATACACTGGCGCACCTGCCAAGTGCGCCCATACAAATCCAGCACCGAATTCTGGAGTGTTCTGAGGTGACGTGTCTTCTTTTGAGTGGCTGGATGATGTGTATTCGAGCTGTACGATTCTGATGACTTCTGGACTGATCTGAAGGCTCTAAATCACCCTATTCTCCTATAAAAACACCCCCAAACCTCACTTTCTCTCCGCAAAACTTCATTCTACCTATACTCTGCCTTTATTCTAACTAAAATAAAATAATGGCGTCGCTACTCTGCTGGAATCAAAACTAGAAGATAATCAACATCAGCCTAAGCAACTCAATTCAAACTAGAGATTAAAGTTTCTGCAAAGATTCTACAACAAGTTAAAGTTCTTTCTTTAATCCAATCAAGGCAAGTACAGTTATTTTCTGATATAAACGTTAATTCTGATTGTGACATGAATTGTAAATCTGAATATGAGATTATATCTGTTCTTTTCTGTTCTGTTTGGATCTATCTTATCTCTTTCCTCTTTTTGTTCTATAGCCAGGCTACCACGAGCCTGAGCCAATCTCATAAGAGATTAACATACGCTAAAATATTTGGGACAATAAAATGAATGATGCATAATTGGACTGATTTGTGACTGATTTGAGTGAAGGACATAGGTTGTAAACTAGATCTAGATCTATGCATATATGACAATTTGGGATTATCATATGATAATATATGACTTGTAAATCTGGAATATAAGGCATGTTAAAAATTAAGATCTGAATAGAAAGACATAATACAGGTTAGATCTAGATCCTTGGGCATATTTTATATAACGGACTATGACGTTAAAAAAAGGGAATATGGCTTAGGTAGAAAGATTTACATGGAAGTAGGATATCTATTATGTAAATAAACACCTAAGTAAGGGATCTTTGGGATATATGACATGCATAGTAATCTATGGTTATATTTGGTATAATCTATATATGGATCTTCTGTACTTTGCAAGTTTAATAAAAAGGGGAACATATGATATATGGTAAATTATGACCATAATCTGTGCTATGTGAATTTAACGCAAACATGGGATAAATGATCATATTGGGAATCATGACTATTATTTATGCATGTGAACTTAGGCAAGATTTATATTTAGGCAAGATATGTTGTGAAACCTTAAGGAATGATTAAATCTAATATATTTGCCTAATTTGCTAGTTCTAATCTGCCAATTCTGCCTAAATTGCTAATTAGATTGAGATGCCTAGTCTGTTAAAATTTGTCTGTTGAGATGCCTAATCTGTTATATGCTAAAATCTGCTAGTTTGTTTAATCGGCTAAATCCGTTAAGTCGCCTAATCTGCAAAACTTGTTATCTGCTATATCCGTTAAGTTGATATATTCAGTCTGTTGTTGTCATTAGCTATGAATAATTGACATGTATATTAGGCATGAGTATAAATGGTAAATCATTAATTAATTGGCCGCAAAGATAAACATGGCTAACTCGAGGTTAGAATGAGTTTGCGACGTAATTCTGCCCGGAACCGCCCGGCATATTCCAGTGGTCGCAAACAATAGGTTCTAATGTGAGAAGTTAGTCATAACGTGCTTGAAACCCGAGGTTAGACTCAGTTTGCGACAGAAACCTGCCCGGAACCAACCGGCCTAACCAGTAGCCGCAAACTGTCAGTCTAATGTGAGACGTTTGGGCATTAATATTTAATTAATGAAAATCTGAGATAATTGTGATGTCTAAAACGTGTTAGGTAAGGTTAAACCAATTGGACCAATGAATCTGATAAACCCGTTTCGTGAATCCATAGGCCCAAAACAAAGTTAGATAATATGGAACCAGTTAATCTGTAAGCCTGTTAATCCGAACATCTGATCCGTTAGTCTGAAAACCTGTTAACTTGATTGCCTGATCTGTGAACTAGTTAATCTAAATTTTGTATGTCTGAAACTTGTAGACAAGTTAAACTAAAATCTGTTAGTCTGGGGACACAAGGTTAGGAGGGGAATTACTTGTGTCATCTGTTGTTTGGGACCCATATTAGTCAGTAACCCTTTCTGGTATCAAAACTTTGACCCAACAGGAAGTAGGGTCCGGGCACGCTTACTGAACTAATTATAAGCGGTTCATTCTGATAATGGCGAGGGGTGTTGATGGTGCGTTCAAACCGGGTCATGTGCGTGCATGGATCCCTGTCTGCCTCTGAGGATGTAAGACGCCGTGACGTCTGTAAATAGGTCTGTGCCAATTGGTTGTCACTTTAGGGAGTGATACACCCTATTGTGGGGCCGACATAGGATATGTATGTATTAGGGAGCCGATCGCTTGGGGTAGGGTTTTAGGGTACACTTAGTTCTGTCTGTTTCTGTTGGTATCGTCTGTTTCTGTTGGGTGGTAACACCTATCTGTTTCTGCGTGGTACCGTATGTTCGGGTGGTAAAGGCCCATTACTAGTGTACACCTAATTCTACATTCTGTTTCCGTAGGGATTAATCTGTTTCTGCTTCTGTCTGTTTCTGATCGGGTAGTAAAGGCCCATTATTAGCATCCTGTTTCTGTTAAATTATTCTGTACCCGTTTCCGTTTCAGTTTAGACATTAGGGTGACACCTAATTCTGTTATACTAGTATTAGTGCAGAGAAGTGTAAAGCAATAGTCTATGTCATTCTGTTCTTCTGTTATATCTGCTACACCTGTTACAGTTATCTCTCATCCCGTTTTATGTGCATGTCATATTATTATTATCTGTTCATATGTTGAAAGTCACTGGACTTGCCAGACTTTTTGTCTCACCCTTGTTGTTTCGCCTCCTTTCTTCCGTTTCCCCCCAGGTTATCCAAGGAGGGAATACTTTATCTTGATCCGGATTTCTCTCTGCTTGAAGTGCTTTAAGTATGGCTTGGCTCTGTATAGCTCCCATTCTATGGGGATTATGATTTTAAAACATGCATTTTGAAGGATTTTGTACAAGACTGATATTTGTACTTGAATTCTGAGATTTGAAAGGATGTAACCATATTGATTTCTGTTTCTACTGTAATAAAGTTAAAAATTTTCAAGTACTGTTTTATCTATCTTGTAAGTTTCTGTTCTGTTTACTAAAATGCTCCACCAAAGTTAAGGCAGTCCCTTTGTGAGTGAGCTTAACGGAGGTGGGGTGTTACAACTACAGTCACTGTTCCTCCTCCTCCTCCTCCTCAGTGAGCTGATAATCTCTCTAAGATATGCAAGGATTTCTGTGCTATGGAAGGAAAGCCATTCTGAGGAACCGAGACTTTTGTAGAAGCAAGGAATTGGCTTGAGGAGACAGAGGATTTGTTTGGGATTTTCGAGGTTTACGACTATAGGAAGATTTAGTTGGCCATTTGGTAGTTGAAGGATGAAGCTTTTTTCTGGTGGAAAGTGACTCAAGTAGACGTCCGGTAGAGACTTGGGATGATTTCCGGTAGAGATTCGAAATGAAATTTCTTTCTCAAGCCGAGCAAAGCATGTAGATAGAAAGGTTTTTAGCGTTAAAGCAAGGAGGCATGTCTGTCAAGGAATACATCAATAAGTTTAATCAATTGGCAAGGTTTGGTTTGGAGCTAGTGAATACCCCGCACAAGAAAGCTTTGAGATTTGCTAGAGGATTGGAGGAACCCCTCCATGGGTTGGCTATGTCTCATATTCCTATAGGAGCAACTTTTGAGAATCTCATTGATATTGCATTGATGCACGAAGAGGATAAAGGTGAAAAGAAAGAAGCTAGGGTTGAGGAAACGCAAAATAAGAAAGTGTAGCCCAAGGAAGGACAACAATAGCAAAAGAAGGGCGGGAAGAACGACAAAGCCCAAGACAAGAGGAAATGCCATAATTGTGGTCGAGTGGGTCATGTGATCAAGGATTGCAAGAGAAGGAAGAATGCTTGTTTCCATTGTGGAGAGGTCGGACATCTTATTAAGGATTGCCCAAAGAGGAAAGGACATGGCCAAGGGGCAGGATCTTCTGGAGGGCAGGTGCATGCTCTCGTGGTAGGTGTTCCAGATAGAGGTAGCAAAGTTTCTGTTGAAGATTTGATTTCTCTTTCCAATCATCCTACTAAAACTTTTTTTGATTCTAGCGCTTCACATTGTTTTATATCTAATTCTATGGTCGAGTCTCTACACCATGGTACTAGTATGGTTTTGGATCTCACAGTTGTCTCAAATCCCATTGGTGGTACGACTCATTTATCTATGATTTGTCAGGGTTTGAGATATCTATGTTGGGCGTCGAGTTTGAGTGCGACGCATATATGCTTAGGTACATGGGCTATGGTTTGATTATAGGGATGGATTGGCTGGCCATGTATGGTGCCATTCTGGATTGTGAGAGGAAGGTCGTTAGACTTTAGACTTGCCTTGGGAGGACCCTCGAGATTTCTAGTGACCCCAAAGGGTCTGTCATGCTTAGTTCCCTAGAGTCTCTTGATGCATCTATCGATAATCTACGATCTGTACCAGTAGTCTATGAGTATCCTGATGTTTTTTAGGAGGTTCGGGGCTTACCTCCGAGGCGCGAGATCGATTTTCATATATACTTGGTGGACAATGCAAAGCTAGTTGCATTGCCTATGCGCCACATGGCTCCAAGAGAAAGGAGAGAGCTCAACAAGCAAGTAGGGGAGCCATTTGAGAAAGGATTTATTAGGAGAAGCATATCTGAATGGGGTGCTCCAATAGTATTCTCCACTAAGGAAGATGGTTCGCTTTGCTTAAGTGTGGATTACAGGGAGTTGAATAAGCTCACTAAGAAAAATAGGCACCCACTTCCGAGGATAGATGATCTATTTGACCAGCTTGTTGGTGCATCTGTTTTCTCCCAGTTAGACTTGGCCACGAGGTTTCATCAGCTGAGGGTGGCCGAGGACAGTATAGATAAAACCGCTTTCAAAACTCCAGATGGTTTTTCGAGTGGTTAGTCATGCCTTTTGGATTGACTAATGTACCTTCATATTTTGTGGACCGGATGAGTAGAGTGTTCCGGGAGTTTCTGAACAAGTTTTTTGTGGTCTTTGTTGATGATATCTTGATTTTCTCGAAGAGCGAGGAAGAGCATGCCTGACATTTACGGGAGGTTTTGGAAACTCTCCATACGCACCAGCGAAGGCGAAATTCTCCAAATGTCATTTATGGAGAAAGGAAGTTAGATTTTTAGGACATGTGGTATCTAAAGATGGGATAGCAGTAGATCCCACGAAGGTAGTTGCAGTTCAAGATTGGCAAGTTCCAAAGAATACAATAGAGGTGAGAAGTTTTCTTGGTCTAGCCGGCAATTATAGAAATTTCATTAAGGACTTCACAAAGATACAAGCCCCACTCACCAGACGGACGAAGAAGAAATATGACGTTTTCTTGGGGTATAGACTGTGAGGATGTTTTTCAGTGATTGAAGAGGGCTCTGACAACAACCCAGTCTTGACTTTGCCGGATGGGAACAAAGTGTTCACAGTATACACTAATGGATGTGGTACAGGGCTTCGAGCAGTTCTGATGCAAGAGGGAAGGGTAGTGTATTATGGAGGCAGACAACTAAGGATTCATGAGAAGAACTACCCTATCCATGACTTGGAGTTGGCTGCCATAGTATTTGCACTTAAGACTTGGCGCCGTTACCTACTTGGAGAAAAGTTTGAGTTGTACACTGATCATAAATCTCTCATGTACTTGTTCTCGCAGAAAGATCTCAATCTGAGGCAACAGAGATGGATGGAGTTCCTAGCGTCCTATGATTTGAGATTGCTTATACCCCCAGCAAGGGCAATGTGGTGGCAGACGCACTGAGTAGGCAGAGGATGACCATGAGTCCTCTATCTGTAGAGAGGGAGAACTTGGAGTACATATCAACTTTTGATTTTAGACCCTCCACCGAGTTTACACCATGTTTATTGGCATCACTAGAGGTGAGACCTACTCTTTTGGATCAGATAGGAACTTCACAGCGAGAGGATCCACAGATTTCAGTTATCCTGGATAGGCTTAGTAGAATGGAGACTTCTAGTCATCTCAGTAGATATTCCACGGACGATAGAGGGTGCTTGCGACGAGATGGAAGGCTTTGTGCTCCCCGAGTTAGGAGTTTGTTGAAGATAGTCCTTGAGGAAGCCCATCATTCTAGGATGCCTATTCATCTAGGCGATGATAAGATTTACATAGATATGAAGAGGGTTTTCTTTTGGGCTGGGATGAAGAAAGATGTGGCAGAGTTTGCCTCTCGATGTTTGATTTGCCAGCAAGTCAAGGCTGAACAAAGGAAGCCCGGTGGTTTACTCCATCCTCTGGAAGTCCCACAGTGGAAGTGGGGGAGCGTCTCTATGGATTTCATTGATGGTTTGCCTAGATCAAAAAGGGCAACACCAGTATTTGGGATATAGTTAACAGGCTTAGTAAGAGTGCTCATTTCAATCCGGTTAAGAGCAAGAGGACGATAGCATGGTTAGCAACAGTTTACGTTTGTGAGATAGTACGTCTTCATGGAGTACCTTCCAGTATCGTAAGTGATCGTGGCCCCATTTTCACCAATGAATTTTGGAAGAGCTTGCAAGAAGCATTAGGTACACAGTTGTGTTTGAGCATCGCTTATCTCCCTCAGACCGATGGACAAACGGAAAGGGTGAATATAGTTCTTGAGGATCTTTTAAGACTATGTATCCTAGACTTCAGAGGGACTTGGGAAGAGCATCTTCCTTTAGTAGAGTTCGCCTACAACAACAGTTATCAAGATAGTATTGTCATGCCACCCTTCAAAGTATTGTATGGGCGACCCTGTAGATCGCCGACTTGTTGGTGGGAATCTACAGAAAGACTTCTACTTGGACCTGAAATGGTTAGAGAAACTTCAGAAAAGATTGATCTTATTAGAAGGCGAATGAAGATAGCTCAGGACAGGCAAAAGTCGTATGCAGATAAGAGAAAGATTGACATTGAGTTTGAGGTGGGAGACATGGTTTTCATTAAGGTATCACCTTTGAGGAATGTGGTTCGCTTTGGATCTATAGGGAAATTGGCACCAAGATTTGTAGGGCCCTTTCCCATAACAGAAAGGATTGGCCAAATGACCTATAGAGTAAAGCTACCAGAAAGATTGTCTGGCATTCATGATGTTTTCCACGTTTCTCATTTACGGAAGTGCTTGCATGATATGGAAGAAGTAGTTGAGCCGAGTATGCTTGAGGAAGTAGAGGTGGAACGGGAGACGACAGTTAGACAAGTTCCTACTCGTATTCTTGGATCGAAGGTTAAGAAACTACGCAACAAGGAGGTTAAGTTAATAAAAGTGCAATGGGGGAGAGGACCGCGAGAATGCAACTTGGGAGACTAAAGACAAGATTCGTGCCTTATATCCTTTCCTTTTTTAGAGTACGTTCTTAACTTCTTTTTCCAAAGCTTTTATTCATGCTTGTTCCGTCATTTAAGTATATCCTATCGATCAAATCTTTGACCTTTAGTTAGGAATCCCATGAATGTAAACATGTGTTTGAGACATGTTATGCGCAATGGATGCAAGTGGTTGCTAGTGGTTGCTCGTGGATGCATATACACACACACATTAATTAGACACTAGATCGGCTCAATCACTCTCATACTGCACATGGATGTGTGTGCATTTTTCTTCTTTAGTGGATGGAAATGGGTGTATATCGTATGGATGTTGCATTTGGATTAATGATTGCGCACACATATAGAACTTTCATGTTATAATAGGATTATTTACATACATGTTGGATTCACGGCACTAACATACATTGCATTAAGGAGGTCGATTAAATCAGTGGACCTCCTAATCTTTCGTATTAGTATAGGGACATATACAAAAACCTTTGCATATGTTCATATAAGCATTAGAAGTCTTTAAGGAGAATGGATGCCTGTGATTGGTGGATGAGTAAATGGGTGATGGATGTTAGGATATACATTCTTCTTAACTTGGAGATTTCGGGGATGAAATCCTCTAAGTAGGGGGAATGTAACACCCTGTATTTTTTATAACATACTATAATGATAAATGAAAGAGTACTTAATTAAATATTGAGAATTAAGTAAAACGGACTGTGCCATTGCATTCGTCTCGGAATTCTTCTTAAGATAGACTCCGAGTTTGCGTAAAACGGACATCGTATGAAGAAGATATTAAGTTTTGAAGTTTATAAGTATATAAGCTAAATAAATATAAATAAACATTCTAGAAAACCAGAAATAAAAGGTGAGACAACGCGGGAATCAGACCCGTTGGCGGTCGACCCCAGCCCTAGGGGTGTCAACCAATGGGTCGACACCATAAGGGGGTGTTGACACCCACTTCGACACCCCCAGATCCGAACCAGATTAATTCCTGCGTACGTGGACTGAATTATTGGCTAGATTTGTTGACTATGCTATAAGTAGGACCCTATATCCATTACTTTATTCATCTAATTCAATGGCGACAACGAGGTGATGCTCCAACATAATTTGATCTAGCCTATTTCTTCTTCAACAATCAAGTTATTCATATTCAGAGATCTGTGCTACAACATCTACGATTAATTCTCTGTTTTTTAAGATCCAATCATAGTGAGACTATGTTATTTTTAGATCTAAACATTTAAAAGTTAATATTGACATGTTTATGAATTGGATCTAAGCCTATGCTTATTTATCAAATCAGATTTTCCACTACTACTACACATGATCTATTGATTTATACCTATATGACTATTTGTGACATCCCTATTTTGATAGTTTTCTTAATCATGTCTTTATGCCTAATCAATTCTAGTATCACATGTTCATCAGATCTGTTCTTATATGTCTATCTTGTCATTATGCCCAATTCTGTCACTATATGCTTATTCAGTTGCTATGCCTATTTCTTTCATCATATGTCTATCTTGTTATTATGTTTATTTCCGTTCTCTTCCCTTCTTCTTTTCCCTTTTTATTTTATAGCCGGGCTACCTTCGAGCCTAGGCATATCGCTAAAATATGCAAACGCGTGAAATTGGGAACAAGGGGAAACGTTGAAATTGGGACACAACTTGTATTGGAAAATTTGGGCATAACTTGAGTCAAATACATGAATATGAATTTGGGGCATATACCAAGCTTGATTAAAGATCTTAATTTAGGGCATATGGTACATGATGAATATGACTTGGGAAAAAGGGCATGAAAACCTACAATGAAATAGGGAAAAATTGGTTAATAATGAAAATGCCTAGATTCACTGTAATCAGAAAATGTAACCGCGCTTAGACACGAGATTAGATTACACTTGTAGAAGAAGTCTGCCCGGAACCAACCGGCATATCCAAAGTACACAAGTGGTGAATCTAATGTGAGGAGTCTAAGTACATAAACATGTAACATGCTAAGACAAGAGTTAAGTCCAACTTGTGGAAGAAGTTTGCCCAGACCCAACCGGCATATCCAGCATCCACTATTTGTAGGCTTAATGTGGGAGGTCTAGCGTGTTGTAACCATAAATAAATGAATGGCGATGAACTACTAATAATTAACCTGTTTGAATCCATAAGGAATACATGAACCTGTTAACTTGAGTAGGGGTTAAGTAAACTTGCTTGAAACAATGGGTGGGTTAAGTAAATCTTGGGGCGGTGGGTAATATTTATATATATTGGCCTACAAACTTAACCTATTGGGTTATGCAATCTTGTTAAACCAGTAGGCATAAACTGTTGAAATCCTAGTAGCGGGGATACAAGCCTAGGGGGAAGCTTGTATCATCTTGTGTGTGGGACCTGTATCAGTCGGTAACCTATCTTGGTATCAAACGGAGTACCCCGAACTAGGTAGGGGTCAGGGCACGCTTACTGGGCTGGTTATAAGAGGTCACTTGGGAGAATGGTGTCTGACGGTGCGTTCTATCGGGCTCATGTGCATGCATGTGTCTTCTTGCTCGGGAAGATAAGACGATGTGACATCAGTAGGTATAATTGTGCATCTTGAAAATAACGGGGTTACCACTTTAGGAAGTGATACATCCTACCATGGGACTAGCACAGGTATCTACGAGGGGTAGGGAGCCGATCGATTGGGGTAGTAAATAGGGTACATCTAGTCTTGCTTGTTTAGGAGCCCGTTATTATAGTTGGAGATGACACTTGTCATGTAGGGCTACTTGTTATGATTGTATGGGATGAAAACCTCCCACTAGAAGTATACCTAAGTCTACCATCTTGTTCTTGTTCGGATAATCATGTTATAGTTATACTAGTGGTGGTACAGAGCAAAGTACTTGAGAAGCGCAATATATCATGTTCTGTTTATCTTGCTTATCATGCTCAATTTGATATACCTACCTTATATACTGTTATCCTGTTCATCCAGTTTATATGCTTGTCATGATGCTTTTACTTATTTATATGATAAAAGTAACTGGACTCGCTAGACTTTATGTCTAACCCGTTTTGTTTCCTTTTCTCTCTCTTCCCTTCTCCCTCCAGGTTCTCAAGGTAGGAGTGATCAGGCTTGATTAGGTCTCTCTCTCTTTTTCGTTAGCTTGGATCTTGGATTTGCTTCGATGTGCCACTATGGTTATTCTTCTTCTCTATTATGGCTCTTTTCGGGATTATGATTTTATAGTACTGTGCCCTGATGATTTAAGTGCAAGACAGATATTTTATGTAACTGGTATTCAGTATTTCAGAATTATGATGTAACTAAGTTTTGGACCACGATGTTTTCTCTTGAATAAAGTTTTAAATTCCACTGCCAATATGTCTGTCTTGTGATATTCATGTTCTTGTTTACCTATAACGCTCCACAAACTTAATGCATTTTGATATAGTTACATTAACGGACGTGGGGTATCACACTCCTGGAAAGAGGAAATAACACGATTTAGAACGGGAGCAAGCCTAGAAGAAAAGATGTTAGAGATGACCTTATTCGAGAAGTTACAAAGACTAATAAGACAAAAGTTAGAGTAAGAAAGGGGATTCTCACACTTCAGAAGCGAATGATAAGAGAGAACAAATCGTAAGAGAGAGAAAGAATGAATCGTAAGAGAAGAAAAATGGGTGGACGTCCAACACTTCGGAAGCAGGTCATGGAAAAGAAAGAATGAATCATAAGAGATAGATCCGGACTAATGATCTCCTACCCACAACGATAAAAATCCCCGTTGAATCCGTCAGGTCCACTCCTATTTTCTTGACTAAGCGAGAAAATACACGATTAGATCTCCTCCAACTCAAGGGGGGTTCACAGAGGAGAAGCCTCCTTAGGTAGAACGAAGGAAGGAATGAAATCCAGGAGGACAAGGTCAAAGAAAACAATAGAGGGGCTTCCCTGAAATGACTGGAAATGGGAAACAATTATCTCCACAACCACAGGAGGAGAAGATAAAAGCTACCGTCAGAGAGGGAGATGTATGAATAACAAGGATGTTGTTCTTCTTACGAATGGAAGAGTTAAAGAATGTAGAATTCGCATCACCGTGGATGATCCACTTGATCCTTGTTTTTTAACATAGAAAGGCATTCTCAATGCACAGTTCCAAATTGATGGCGAGCTGGGCTTCAACCAAGATCACCTTTGCAAAGGGAGAGGGATCCTCATCAAAAGAGGCTTTGGCAAGAATAAGAGCCTCATCTTCCATGCATACACAGTCAAAGATATTCTTAAAACCTTGTTGTTCTAGATTTTAAGAAAATCTTTGGGACGTTTCAACTTAGCAGAGAAGACAACTAAAGGACATCCCGAGGCCGAAAAATCGAAGATTCCTTCTTCAATGGAAGGAAAGAGTGGTGAGACTTCCACATGGATTGAAAACTAAAAGATGAGGGTCTAGAAAGGGAGAAGGGAAAAAATTTGAGGATCATAGGCGCGTGATCTAAGTTAGTCCAGTGAAGATGTTCCAGAGAGAAAGAAAACGAAAATCCGAACCCTCCTTCCGATCGAACCAAAAACTCAGTCAAGACGAGAGAGGACCCTACTGGGAGCCTCCTGGTTATTACACAAAGTAAAGGCCGAGCCTATGAAGGACACCTTCGATAATCCCCAACGTATAATGAACAAGCTGAAATCTCCAACAACATGGTTGATTGAGGTCCCCTCTCTTTTTTTCGCTTGACAGGACACCGCACTGAAATCATCTCCCAAAGCCGAGGCCCTAATGCTAATTTTATGGAGAGATAACATGTCTTGCTACAATTGTAGACGCTCAATATGGTCGAATTTAACGTATACAACAGAGAAAAGGAAACGGGAAGGAAAAAATGGAAACGAACACTCGACCGTGAAGAGTTAGGATGAGTCGAAAATAGTTCGGATAGCGACATCGTTGGCCTACAAAAACCAGATCTTGTTGGATTCGTTGGAGAATCCACCTCCGAAATTAAGCTGGAGAACTATGTTATAGAGCACTTCCATTCCCATTAATGGTTCCTGCAAAGCCACCAAGGTAACATAGTGCTTTCTGATAATGCGCTTCAGGCGCAAAAAAAGGCTTCATTCCCTATACCACATTATTCCAAAAAAAAAAGGAAGCCATCAAGAAAGAAAAAATAAATCAAACCACAAAAACACCAAAGACAAGAAAACCCATAAAAAGCTCCTGCTCAAATGAGATAAAGGGTATGTAACGATCTGCTCAGCCGCTACTGTAGAACGAGTACGAATAGCACGGGGTGTGTGGCAAAGCCTGGAAACACCCTAGAAGCGCGAGAAGAACGACGAGTGAAGCCATCGAAAACTGGACCGGCTATCGAGGAAACTGGGACAAAACTACTGAAATCAAGCGGACGATCAACGACAAGCACAAGTCGATCCAACCGATAAGAATAATAGTTCCTAACTAGCCGGTCTAGACGATTATTTATGATCCTGATTTCATCCTGGCTAAGCATCAGTAACAAAAGGGGAACATGACAGGAAGAAGGAGAAGAAAAAAATCAAAGGGTAATGTAAAGGCATCTCTAACTGACGACACCGCTTGTTGTACGTTCTCCACGGAAACAAAACCATCATGAGATTGACAATCCTACAATGGAGAAAGAAACCTACTTCTGAAGGGATAGAAGATGAAAACTATCGGCGAAAAGCCAAGAAAATCATCATCTAGGTAATGATTTCGACTGTCCCTAACAATCGCCCGAACAGATGGGGACAAGCGCAGCCCGGAGATAATCATATAGCTAGCAATAAGATCAATAAAAAACTATGCGGCCACACCCGGGAACCAACACCTGAACCGACTCAAAGATCAAAGAACCACACCACAAAACAACCACGAACAAAATCCGCAACTGCCTTCCACAATCGAATCAAGGACTGACCCGAAGTGAAGAAAAAAAACTGGAAAAATGACCAGAACCATTGCAGTCGGATCCCGATGGACTCACGAACAACCAAGTCACGAAAAACCATGGCCTCAATTATCAAGCAACTTGGAAACCCAGGGAAATCAAAAATAGAGCAACCTCTAAAATAATTCCCAAGCATAAAAAAGAGACCATAACCAATAGCGAACAAAAAATGCAATAAGGTAAACTCAACAAAAGGGGATGTCCACGAAGCTCAGCAAAACAAACAAACATCTGTTGGGAAGAGACTACTGATATACACATAAATATGTATATTTTATCCGCTTATATATCTTATTTTCCCTTTAAAATAATTGATACTGTGTATTTATAGTTGTGTTTTTAGATTATTTAAGATGAATGGATTGATGCACTTAATTGTTTAAAAGCTTGAAGAATTGGTGCAAGAAGAGTGTTGATTTTTAGAGTTGGATTAAAGCTTGAAGACCTAAAGAAATGTTGTTGTTCAACCACTTTCTGCTGCATATTTTAAATTCAAGATTCAATGTCTTTTCATAAAGATCGCTTGTCTCAGATGTTATGGAGTTATTGTTCATTGAAGTTGATTTCGTTTGATGCCTGCAAGCTATTTTTCCATGACATTTGCATGCCCATTCACTTGCTTTCACATTGGTCTAGTTGTTATTTGGGCAAAACATTTTGTCCCACATCTTGTAATTGGCCACTTAGTCTTGGTCATGACAGCTATAAATACACTGTATCTCTTTCATTTAGAATGACATTGGGTTTTATTCTGTAACTCCTCTCTTGGAATAAAACTATTCTTCTCCTTTTCTCTTTAGTTTTTTTGTTATTTTATTTTATTTATGTTTGTTCTTTTCTTCTTCGCATTTTATTATTTAGCTATGTCTAGTTAATCCCCTTTAATTAGGGGGTGATGAAGCTTATAGATTAGATTCAATATGAATCACATAGCCAAATAGATTAGGACTTCATGTATATAGATCTAGATTTGAAATAAGAGTTAGATCAGAACCTTCATACTTTGTGTCGTTTAAGAGCTATGCTCCTTCACAGGGTATATTCGTGTTCGATCTAAAACTTATCAGATTTAGATCTAATTTTTAGGGTTTTAGAAATAAGGTAGTGAATCTGTCTTGATAGCCTATAGCTGTTTAAGAGCTTAGCTCCTGCATAGGCTATGTCGTTATTCACATATTTGTTTTTTAAAACCTAATTATCGTCGATTCATGTTTGTGACAGAAACATGAGTTAGATCTATATTAATCGGCTTGGCTATTGATGAGTATTAATTCAATTTATGTCATAACACCTATTTGCTTTCTTTATAATAAAAAAACTCTTTCTTTTACTTTATTTTCTGTTATTTACAAACAATCAAACTCTTGGAATAATTTGATTGGATTTATTAGTCAAATAATTTTGGTCCCAGAGTTCAACACCCTTTGCAACAACCCTTATTGTTTAGGAAAGCCAAACGAATTAAATAAATGTTTACAATTGTTAATTTGTTGGCAAACAAATTTTGGCGCCGTTGTCGGGGATCAAAATATTTTTTATTAGTAAATCCTTGGGATTATATTTTTATTTTTATTTATTTTTCCATTAAAAAATAAAATAAAACACAATTTTTTTATTCCTTTTGTTTTCTTTAATGTATAAAAGAAAAATCTTGATTAGTTGATTTGGTATTAACACAGTTGATACTACAATCTGTAAATCAAGGAAAAAAAATCTTGTTGATTTTTGTATTAGTTTTTTTTTATGATTCCTTTCCTTTATTTTCTTTCCAATCTTTTCTACATTTGTTTCCAATTTTTTCTCTCTGCTTTCCATATCCAACCTTTCCCAACACATATAAGTCAGTAGCAAAACAGCTCTCGACTCCTTCATCGATGTACAAATTTTCCTTTCAATTTCTCTTGCTCACAGCATCTCTGCCTGCCTATTTTTCAGTTTTCATCATCTCCTACCATCCTCACACAATGATTAACCACAACTTTCATCACATCTTCTACCAAAACGTGAGAATTTACAATCACCACAATATCAACTCAGATCAGTTCCTCCTACCATACCCCCTTCGTGATCTCCACTGCCACCATACGCAAGCAACATACAACTATAAGTAACACCACCTTTCTGAATGACATCCACCCCTTACACATAATCTTCAAATTCTCAAATCCATATCTAAATCACCATCAACATACACCAACGCTACATCAACTGATATACACGTAAATGTGTATATTTTATCCGCATATTTATCTTATTTTATCTTTTAAATAATTGATATTGTGTATTTATAGCTGTGTTTTCAGATTGTTGACAAGAATCATGGTTTAGAGCATTTGATGAATAAAGCATGAAGAATTTGCTGAAAAAGAGTGAAGTTAAAATTACTAAAGCTTGAAGAGTTTAAAGCTTGAAGAACGGTTGCAAATAGAGTTCAGTTGGGTAGATTTGGCTCACTAAAGACTCATATTGTGTTCACATTAGCTCAATTGCAGACCATTTCACTCATGTAGCGTTCACATTAGCTCCTTTGCAAGGCTTCTCATTCATGCACTGCACGCGTTCACACTGGCTCACTTACAAGGCCTCTTACTCTACAACCCCTTTCACACTAGCTTATGTGTTATTTGGGCTAATTCTTTAGTCCCACATTGTGGAATTTGCCAAGTAGTCTTTGTCATATCAGCTATAAATACCTTGTATCTCATTCATGCAAAGACACTCAGTTTTATTCTGTAATCCTTTTCTTGGAGTAAAACTCTTCTTTCTCTCTTCTATTTAGTTTTTATTGCATTTTATTTATGTCGTTTATTTTCTTTTTATTTTCTTTTCTTTTAGCTATGTCTAGCTAATCCTCTTTAATTAGGGGGTGATGACGCTAATAGTTATGATTCAATATGAATCACATAGCCAAAAGATAAGAACTTCATGTATGTAGATCTAGATTTGAACTAAGGGTTAGATCTGAACCTTCATACCCTGTGTCGTTTAAGAGCTGTGCTCCTTCACAGGGTATATTCGAGTTCGATCTAACACTTATCAGATTTAGATTTAATATTTAGGGTTTTAGAAATAAAATAGTGAATCTGTCCTGATAGCCTATGGTTGTTTAAGAGCTGAGCTCCGGCGTAGGCTATACTTGTTATTTACTTATTTGTTTCTATAAACCCAATTATCGTTGATTCATGTTTGTGACAGAAACATGAATTAGATCTGATTAATCTGTTTGGCTATTGATGAATATTAATCTAATTTATGTCATCGCTCCCTAATTGCTTTCTCTTATTAGATAAATCTCTCTTTTATATTTAATTGCTGTTATTTTCTGTGTTTTCAATCAATCAAAATTCTGGAATAACTTGATTGGATTTATTAATTAAAATATTTTTGGTCCCAGAGTTCGACACCCTCTACAACAATCCTTGTTGTTTAGGAAAACCAAACGGATTTTACAGTTGTTTACAATTGTATAATTTGTTCGCAAACAAATTTTGGCGCCGTTGCCGGGGACCAAAATAATTTTTATTAATAATCCTTTGGGTTATATTTTTTTTTCTTTCATATAAAAAAAAACAAAAATATCTTTTCCTTGTTTTATTTTTATTTTCCTTTTATTTGCTGATTTTCTAAAAAAAAAAACTTGCTTCTTTTTGTCAGATATCTTTCCTCTTTCTTATTCCTTTTCCAATCTTTACATTTCTTTTTCTACAAGTTTTTTAAAAAAAAAAAATCCTTTTTTCTAATTCCTTTCTTTTATTTCTTTCCTATTTCTAACATTTCCAAAAAAAAAAAATCCTTTTCAAAATTCTCTTCACTGCCTCTTCTTCTCAATACAAATTCAGACACCCTTTTTCCATCATCAATCGCAACAGCATATCCTACATCTCAAAAACCGTCCATACAGTGCACACAACCCTTCCATCAAATTCCCCTCATAAACCCATCCCCTGTCAACATCTTCTCTACATCGCCACAATTACATCATTATTCAACCTCATACCACTTCCACTGCGACTTCAATCGCCAACAGGCACAGCCTCTGCCTTGTCAACATTCAACCAGAATACGCTGCCACAACACCTCATCAATTCAGTGCCTTCACCACAGTTCTGTCCCTCCTCCGCAAACTGATCATCAGCAAAATCACCCCTCTTACTACAAACATCTCACCGAAACACAAACCATCCCCTTCTAACCCATATTTCACAAAATTCCAAAAAATCCTACCCAATTCCAGATCAACAAACAACCCCCATCTGCCGATCAAGTTCAACTCCACGACCGTTCAACCCTTCCGCAACATCACCAAAAACATCCACTATCACCACTTCCAGCACAGCGTCTACCAACCTGAAAACAAACACAACACCGAGAGCAACAAACCCATCACGGCACCTACAAGCCGAATACCCAAACTCCGGAAGCCCTAAAACCAACGCCTTATTCCAACGGAAATCGAACTCCTTAATCAAATCGCCCCAAATCCGCAACTTCACCACGTCAAAACCCTACCTGAGCAAACCTCTACCACCACGCAAGACATCCGTTCACCACAGATCCACCATCCCTCAATCGAAACCAGAAGTCACCAACCGCTTCAAGCACCAAAAATCGAACAAGTTGACTGGGGGATATTTGAGTTAGATTCGGAATTTAGAATCGATTTGATTTAATTTTTTTTTTCGCGATCTCGGATTTCTTTTCTTCCTACTATTTTTGAAGTGTCGATTTGTGAGGAAATGTTCTGAAGCTTGGCATGTTTTAAATGAAGGTGTGGCCTATGGTTTTGGGAAACGGAGAGCTCAATTTGAGTGCGGCCTGTTGTAAATTAGGTTGAGTCTAATTCTAGGGTTTTTCCTGTCCTTGAATCTTAGTTTAATAGTTGAGTTCTAGGATTTTATGGAGTCAAATTTTATTTCAAGTTGGTCAGTTACTTGTTTTAATTTTTTTTAGCCAAGTCAGTTGCTAGTTTACTTTTTATTTTATTTTTCTCCATTTCAATTGTTTTTATTTGCTTTTATCTCAAAAAAAAAAAGTTTGAGGGATTTTTTCAAAAACAGGTACAGTGGTAATTTGCAAAAGGTCGTAAAAAAAAAAATTTCGGGCTCCTAGCCCGAACTCGTGCCGCAGCACAATCAAGCAATTAATAGGAGGCGACAACAACAAAATAACAGCGGACTACTCAGGGTTCGAGCGGTTGCACACCAAGTGGGGTGTGAACGCGCTAGCGCGACTCAACTACACTGGACGGACTGCCGATCAAGGTGAGTATTTTCTATCTCTACAGGGACCGCTGTTGCAAATAAGAAAATATGTATAGACATTGCTTGTAAAAATCTTCTACAGGGCGTCGGCTTGCTTGTAAATTTTTTTTTTTTATTTAGCTCTGCAATTGACTGTTCTGACTGTTTTGAGACTATTCATTCTGTGAATGAAAAAAATATTGCATTCATCTTAGTTTTGTTTTTATTTTCTAAGGACTTCATTATATTTTGACAATTTGGTTTAGTTCTAACGGATTATTTATCGGTGTCTAGACTACGGCAGAGTAATAACTATTTATAAATATTACGGTGATTCGTAAATATTATATCGGTTGTTCCTCTGAAGGTACTTAAACCTTCGGCTGCATTGCTAGGGTGATTCCTGGTGCACCGATAACTCCTGTCCGTTAACTGGCTGAGAAGTCTTTTGTTGAAATAAATCAAACCGTCATTATATAATTCTAGAAATTGTAAATTGCATTAGGTTCATTTAAAAAAAAAATTCTTTTGTGTCTAATTCTTTTCCTCTAAAAAAAATAAAAACAATTCAAAACAATTCTCATTTTGTAAAAAAAAATATTCGCTGCTCAAATTTGTTTTTTTCTCGTCTTCCCTTATTCTTCTTGCTAGCGCATGCGTCATTGGACTCGTGATCCTTCAGACAATCGTTTAGTTCGAACAAACATTTCTTTAACCATGGCCGAAGAAAATCCCCCTCGATCTCTTATGGATAGATACTTCCCCGATCGGGTTTCTATTCCTTCTTGCATCATATTGCCCGCCCCAACGGGTAACCACTTTGAAATTCATTCGAATCACATAAATACTCTTCCAAAGTTCGGCAATTTAGAATGTGATGATCCGTATATTTTCTTGACCAAATTTGAATAAGTTTGTGCAACCATGAAATTTCAACAATTAAGTGACGATGGAATCAAACTTAGGTTAATTCCATTTGCACTTACCGATTATGCTGAGAAATGGTTGTATAGCTTGCCTTCAAATACGATTGGAACTTGGAGTGAATTTGTAAACATTTTTCTAAAGAAATTTTACCCTCTGGAAAAAAACATCTAAAATTCGAAATGAAATCGTCAATTTTCGTCAATTTGGGGGTGAATCCTTTGCAAAATATTTTGAAAGATTTAAAGAGCTTCTAGTCAAATGTCCACATCATAATTTCGAAAAATTGACTCTTTGTCAAATTTTATACGATGGACTTGAAAATAACTCTCGAACCATGCTCGAATCAATGTGCCAAGGAAATTTTCTAGCCCAAGATCACAATGCCGCTTGGCAATTTCTCGAAAATTTGGCCGAAAAATCAGCTCAATGGGAAAGATCTAACGAGAAATTGATTTATTCCCGATCTAGCGCTCATTCGGTAGGATCATCAGTAGCCTTAGAAGCAAAAATAGACGCGATGATATCCAAATTCGATAATGTCCTTTCATCAACGCAAATAAATCAAGCTCAAGCGTCTCAGACCTCATGTTACAAATGTAACGATCCTAACCACATAACTGATCAATGCCCACATTCATTGGAACAACTCAACGCATTTAACAAAGCTAGGAATGACCCATTCTCCTCAACGTACAATCCAGGTTGGAGAAACCATCCTAACTTCTCTTGGACCCAAAACAATGCAAATTCGAATGCGGTTCGACCTCCTTTTCAATCATTTTCGAATAATCCTTCGAAACCTCCCTTTCAACAAACTCAATTCCAACATCCTGCGCCACCTTCTCAAAACCAAGCGCAACAATCTTTTGTTCCCCAAGACGATAAACGATTGACATCACTTGAGAAAACTCTCGAAGAATTGACTAAAGCGACGACTCAAAATCTCCAATCAAATACCAATCTTCAAAATTTATTGACTTCGCACATGCAAAACATGAGTCAATCGATCGCTAAACTTGAAATGCAAATGAGTCAGTTAGCTACTTCCGTAAGCGAACGGGAAAGAGGCACTTTCCCGAGTCAACCCATTCCAAACCCCAACCGTCAAAATCCTAACTCCAACCAAATTCACATCATTCAAAACTCAAACGTGAGTCACTTGAATGCGGTCATGACTCTTAGATCCGACAAAAAGATTGACAACCATGTGGTCAACCCAAATGCTTTACCGGACGATCTTCCAAACCCAACCGAAAATTCGACCAACTCGGATCAAAACATTGAGCCAATTTCTGACAAGGACCATCCTCAAACTCAAGTAGCCCAACCTACTGAGTTGTCTGCTCCATTTCCTCATAGACTCCGACCTAGGAAAAAGACGGATCAAATAGAAAAGATCCTAGAAATATTTAAGCAAGTTAAAGTGAACATTCCTCTTTTAGATATTATTCAACAAGTTCCACAGTACGCGAAATTTCTAAAAGATTTGTGCACTCAAAAACGTCATACACATGTACCTAAGAAAGTGTTTCTAGCGGCAACTCTAAGCGAAGTCTTGTCCCAATCAATGCCGGTGAAATACAAAGATCCTGGCTGCCCCATAATATCATGTACTATTGGGGACAAGAAAATCGATAGATGCCTGCTAGACTTAGGTGCTAGTGTTAACTTGCTTCCATATTCCGTCTATCGCCAATTAGGGCTAGGAGAATTGAAACCCACCAAGGTTACCCTTCAGCTTGCTGACCGATCAATTAAGAAACCCGTGGGAGAAATCGAGGATGTGTTGATCAAAATTGGTGAATTCATCTTTCCAGTTGATTTGATTATCTTAGAAACTCAACAGGTTAGCAATCCTGCAAACCAGATCCCTTTGATTCTAGGACGACCCTTCTTAGCAACCTCTAACGCTCTCATCAACTGTAGAAATGGGTCTATGAAACTTTCTTTCGGTAACATGACTGTCGAGCTAAACATCTTCAGAAGTGAAAACTCTCCTAACTCTTATGTGGACCAGTTTTCTGAAATCCATGCTGTCCACGATAATGAATCTGAGCTTGACCATCTGAGCAACGAAATTGAATCGAATTACGAAACCTTGTTTCAAGATATTCCCGAAAATGTCTCTGATTCGATTCCTGTCGAGCCACTCACAATTGAGTCTATCCCTCAACCAATTTCTTCGGTTGAGTTGTCCCCAAAATATGAACTCAAAGTGTTGCCCAATCATCTTAAGTACGCTTACTTAGGAGACAATGAAACTTTTCCTGTCATCATCACTTCTGACCTTACTTTAGAGCAGGAACAATTGCTCCTTCCCATTCTTAAGAAAAATAAGGAGGCAATTGGTTGGTCCATGGCTGATATTAAGGGGATTAGTCCTTCGATAGTCCAACATCGAATCCACCTTATAGATGATGCCAAACCCACTCGGGACCCCCAGCGTCGACTAAACCCTATCATGAAAGAAGCAGTTCGTGCTGAAATCCTTAAATGCCTTGACAATGGAATAATCTACTCGATTTCTGATAGTCAATGGGTTAGTCCGATTCATGTCGTACCTAAGAAATCAGGGATTACCGTGATCCAAAATGAAGCTAACGAGCTTATCCCAACCCGCATCCAGACTGGTTGGCGTGTTTGCATTGACTATAGGAAACTTAACGCTGCAACACGTAAGGATCATTTCCCTCTGCCATTTATCGATCAAATGTTAGAACGACTAGCTGGTCATGAGTACTATTGTTTCCTTAACGGGTACTCGGGATATAATCAAATCCCTATCGCTCCTGAGGACCAAGAGAAAACAACTTTCACGTGTCCATTTGGTACATTTGCGTACCGACGTATGCCTTTTGGTCTCTGTAATGCACCTGCAACTTTTCAGAGGTGCATGATTAGCATTTTTTCTGATATGATCGAGCGATTTTTGGAAGTGTTCATGGATGATTTTTCCATCTTCGGGGATTCCTACACTGAGTGTTTACATCACCTGGATCTTGTTCTTAACCGTTGCAAAGATAAACACTTAACGCTTAATTGGGAAAAGTGTCACTTCATGGTTAAACATGGCATTGTTTTGGGACATGTCATCTCTAACAAAGGAATTGAAGTAGACAAAGCCAAAATCGAAGTTTTCTCGAATCTTCCCATTCCCAAATCCGTTAAGGACATCCGATCCTTTTTAGGTCATGTTGGTTTTTACCGTCGTTTTATAAAAGATTTTGGCAAAATCACTCGACCTTTGACCAATCTTCTTGGTAAGGATGTTCCTTTAGACTTCAATTCTGATTGCATTTCATCTTTTGAGCGTCTTAAAAATGAACTTGTCTCTGCCCCGATCATCTGCTCTCCCAATTGGAAGCTGCCTTTTGAAATCATGTGTGATGCCTCGAATTTCGCTGTTGGCGCTGTCCTAGGACAACATATCGATAAGATTCTTCACGTCATTTACTATGCGAGTAAGACTTTGAACGATGCCCAAATCAATTATACGACCACTGAAAAAGAACTTTTGGCAGTTGTTTTTGCTCTAGAAAAATTCAGGCCTTATCTAGTTGGCTCACACATCACGGTTTATATCGATCATTCCGCACTTAGGTATCTTTTCTCTAAAAAGGATGCTAAGGCTCGTCTCATTCGTTGGATCCTTCTACTTCAAGAATTTGACCTTACCATTAAGGACAAAAAGGGATCTGACAACGTTATTGCGGACCACTTGTCTCGTCTTCCAAATGCCCCGTCTTCTTCTCTTCCGATCAACGAGAATTTCCCTGATGAACAGCTGTTTTCTCTATCCACTGATCCTTGGTTTGTTGACATTGTCAACTACTTAGTCACTAAGCAGACCCCTTCGTTTTGGTCTAAGCAGGATAAACACAAATTCTTTTCCCAAGTGAAACATTTTTATTGGGACGACCCCTATCTTTTCAAGTATTGTCCTGACCAAATCATTCGAAGGTGTGTTCCCGACACTGAAACTCACAGTGTCCTCTCTTTCTGTCATGACCAAGCCTGTGGTGGTCACTTCGGTCCCAAAAAGACAGCCGAAAAGGTTCTCCAATCGGGTTTCTACTGGCCCACCCTTTTCAAAGATGCGTACGAATTTTGCAAAACTTGTGATCGATGTCAATTCTTAGGGAAAATTTCTAAACGGAATATGATGCCCCTGAACCCCATTTTAGAGGTCGAAATTTTTGATGTGTGGGGTATAGACTTCATGGGACCCTTCCCTAATTCTTTTGGGAACCTTTACATTCTCTTAGCTGTTGATTATGTTTCCAAATGGGTCGAAGCTGTACCATGCAAAACAAACAATAACAAGGTTGTTGTGCGCTTCTAGAAAGAAAACATCTTTTCTAGGTTTGGCACACCTCGCACAATAATCAGTGATAATGGTACACACCTCTGTAATCGTTCTTTTGAAGCTCTCATGAGAAAGTATTTGATAACCCACAAGTTATCTACTCCTTACCATCCTCAAACTTGTGGGCAAGTTGAAGTATCGAATAGGCAGATTAAACAAATTCTTGAGAAAACTGTGAATCGAAATCGTAAAGATTGGTCTCAAAATTTAACTGACGCTCTTTGGGCTTACCGCACCGCTTTCAAAACCAACTTGGGTATGTCCCCTTATCGGTTGATTTTTGGTAAGCCATGTCACTTGCCAGTTGAACTAGAACATAGGGCGTTATGGGCAATAAAAACTTTGAATCTTGATTTAGAGCAAGCAGGAGAACATAGGAAGCTTCAACTTAATGAACTTGATGAAATTCGAAATAATGCCTATGAAAATGAACGAATTTACAAGGACAGAACAAAAGTTTTTCATGATAAATCAATTTTACGTAAAACTTTCATGCCAGGTCAAAAAGTTCTGTTGTATGACTCAAAACTGCATCTATTTCCGGGTAAGCTAAAATCTAGATGGACAGGACCTTACACTGTACGAACTGTTTTTCCGTATGGTGCGGTAGAAATTGAGAATCCAACTGATGGATCATCCTTTAAGGTCAATGGTCAACGCCTTAAACCTTACTTGGAACCAATACCCAACCAAGAGGAAGAGCTCATGGTCCTCCATGAGCCACATTACATTCGGTAAGACGCACTAACCCTCTTTTGTACATATGTAAATAGTCTCTTATTTTATTTTTCCTTTCACTAAGATATGTCTGATTAACGACTGTGAGGACACAGTCACACTCAAGTGTGGGGGGAATTTACATTACATCAGCAATCAAATTTTATGAAGTAGGTCATTCATTGAACAAGGATTAACTGAAATTCATAAATAACACCTTGGTTCTTGTTTGATAAGTTGAATTGTTGGGTGATGGGAATGAACATTATTTATTCATTGAGTCGTAATGTGTCTTTTTAAGATGCTAGCTTGAGACTGTGCAGACGTTAGTTGTGTTCTGGAGTAAGCGTGTCAACCTTTGTTATACATGTTAGAATGTGCAAGTAAAAATAATCAAAAAAAAAAATCAAATCAAATAATAATGATTTTGCACTTACATTTGTTGGATTTTCTGAGTTCGTTTTCATGCATAATATTTTTCTCACTCAAATTTTCACACTCGTAAGTTCTAAAATCCACTTGGCCCAATTAAGGAGAAATGACTCATTGTAGCATTCTTCTTCGATACCCCACATTATTCAAACCCAAGTTTTAGTCGAATTACATCCATGTTTCGACAAGTTTTTCTTATATTGGTATACTTAAGAACCGTGTACTGATTTATTTTCAAAGGTTCAGAAACGTCACTTTTTATACCAATATTACACCACCCACTCCGTACTTGTTTTAAGGTAGGATAACCATATACCACATCTTATTTTATATGGGTTATCTATCTTACGAAACTTTGCTTATCATTCCTTTCAGCTTTTTGTATAACATCAATCCAGACTTGTGTGTTGAATTAAGGTTATAGAAGTAGAGTAACTAGGGCACAAAACTTTCCTTTCATGAAGTGTTGGTAGTAGAGGAGGAATCAAATGAAATCATGTACGTCATCATTCCATCTCCATTCATCATTCATCATGCAAAAGAAAAGAAAAAGAAAAAAAAAGAAGAAAAAAAATAGAATAGAAACAAAATGAAATAAAGAGAGAGTCTCTCTGAATAAAATAGTCTTCATCATTCCTGACTATGAAGCATCCATTTCCATTCCATCTGCATCCATCATACCGTACTTAGAAGCAAGGATTGTAGTTGAGGAGATGAAAGGAAACAAAATGTCCATATGTGCCTTAGTATTACTTTATCTTTTGTAGCTTGAAATTCAACTAATACACTTGCCCTCTTATCTAGAATATTTTTAGAACTTGCAAAAATTTTCCTTCATCTATGCATAACTCATATCCAATACATTACAGTTACATTGGTGCAAAATTATTAAAAAAGAAAGAAAGAAAAAGAAAAAAAGAAAAGAATAAAGAAATGATTGGGTGCACATTGTCGATGTGTAGAACTTTGGTTGACACCACGCTCTTAACCTTCAAGACAATTACAGTGTTATCAAGGAATTACGATTCAGCTTGAAAAATTTTGTTCATTTTTGCACTAATTATGGGATGGACAATTTGGGGCTAAACCGTTGCTATTGAAGTTAGGTGAAATCCTTGGAATGTGAAAGACCTTAAATATATCATTTGATTAATTCGCGTACTTAAGACGCTCTGGATTTTGTGGGTAGTATCCGCTGAAAACCCTCACGAGACAACACTCGTCCTACTGGGGACACCCAGAGGTTTAACGGCTTGTTGCATACGATAATGCAATCGTGTTTCCTACGAAAGTGTGACATATCTTAGTTTAGTTTATTTGAGGACGAATAAAAAGATAAGTGTGAGGGTATTTGATATACACGTAAATGTGTATATTTTATCCGCATATTTATCTTATTTTATCTTTTAAATAATTGATATTGTGTATTTATAGCTGTGTTTTCAGATTGTTGACAAGAATCATGGTTTAGAGCATTTGATGAATAAAGCATGAAGAATTTGCTGAAAAAGAGTGAAGTTAAAATTACTAAAGGTTGAAGAGTTTAAAGGTTGAAGAACGGTTGAAAATAGAGTTCAGTTGGGTAGATTTGGCTCACTAAAGACTCATATTGTGTTCACATTGGCTCAATTGCAGACCATTTCACTCTTGTAGCGTTCACATTAGCTCCTTTGCAAGGCTTCTCATTCATGCACTGCACGCGTTCACACTGGCTCACTTACAAGGCCTCTTACTCTACAACCCCTTTCACACTAGCTTATGTGTTATTTGGGCTAATTCTTTAGTCCCACATTGTGGAATTTGCCAAGTAGTCTTTGTCATATCAGCTATAAATACCTTGTATCTCATTCATGTAAAGACACTCAGTTTTATTGTGTAATCCTTTTCTTGGCATAAAACTCTTCTTTCTCTCTTCTATTTAGTTTTTATTGCATTTTATTTATGTCGTTTATTTTCTTTTTATTTTCTTTTCTTTTAGCTATGTCTAGCTAATCCTCTTTAATTAGGGGGTGATGACGCTAATAGTTATGATTCAATATGAATCACATAGCCAAAAGATTAGAACTTCATGTATGTAGATCTAGATTTGAACTAAGGGTTAGATCTGAACATTCATACCCTGTGTCGTTTAAGAGCTGTGCTCCTTCACAGGGTATATTCGAGTTCGATCTAACACTTATCAGATTTAGATTTAATATTTAGGGTTTTAGAAATAAAATAGTGAATCTGTCCTGATAGCCTATGGTTGTTTAAGAGCTGAGCTCCGGCATAGGCTATACTTGTTGTTATTTACTTATTTGTTTCTATAAACCCAGTTATCGTTGATTCATGTTTGTGACAGAAACATGAATTAGATCTGATTAATCTGTTTGGCTATTGATGAATATTAATCTAATTTATGTCATCGCTCCCTAATTGCTTTCTCTTATTAGATAAATCTCTCTTTTATATTTAATTGCTGTTATTTTCTGTGTTTTCAATCAATCAAAATTCTGGAATAATTTGATTGGATTTATTAATTAAAATATTTTTGGTTCCAGAGTTCGACACCCTCTACAACAATCCTTGTTGTTTAGGAAAACCGAACGGATTTTACAGTTGTTTACAATTGTATAATTTGTTCGCAAACATCAACCAATACAGCAAATACCCCCACGCAAGAAAATACCCTTTCACTAGTTCACCATACCCATCCTCACGCATGCACCAAATCCTACAACAATTCAAACCCACAATCCATGCACAACAACCAAACTCGTCATCTCCACAACCACAAAATCGCACTGTCCATCACATATCGGCCTCATCATCACAATACCCAAAACCACGTTCACAACTACTCCTGCTTTACCTAATCATCATCGCATACCTTCACCAATTCGCAATTTTACATCGCGCAAACCCATGTTGATCAAAGAGACCAAATTTCACGAACCACAACGCTGTTCTCCACCCAATCAGTGCAATAGAGCGAGCCCCAATTGCAAACACCAACCGACACTCCTGAATCCGAGGATAACAGACTTGAATTCATTTCCCAATTCGCCATCGACCTTAGATTCTAACCTCATGAGCAAGTTCTGATCTTTCAAAGAAAAAAAGGAAAAAAGTTGTCAGTTTTTTATTTTTTGGGAATGGGAAGCTTGTGAGTGGAGGCTGCTAATATTTGTTAGATCGGGTGTTGATATTTTTTTTACTGGGCTTGGCCCTGTTTAAAGTGGTCTCTGACCCATATTAATTTTTTTTTTCTTTCAAGTTTTTTTTTTTTTTTTTTTTTTGCTTTTTGGTCTTTTTTTATTTCTTTTCCAAAAAAAGAAAAAAAATCGCTTGCCTTTATTTGGATTCATTTTCCTTTCAGTTGTTTATATATCAGCTTCTTTTCAGGTAGCAAGAAAAATACAACTCACTTGTATCGCGCTACTCTGCTTTGCCTTGCCATGCTTTAAAAAAAAATTATCACTTAAATAAAAATTGCTAATGATTTTGCATGCAAAGGGATTTCAGAGATCAAGCAACTAGCACTTAGCAGAATTTGAATTGTTGGAGCATTTGCACACCATGTGGGGTGTGAAGCGCTAGCGCTACTCAGTTGCACTGGACGGACCGCCGATATAAGTGAGAATTTTCTAAACTCTATAGGGTCCGCTGCTGCTTCAAAAATATATAAAAATTGCTTGTAAAGATTTCGTGCAAGTGCCGCGGCTTGCTTGTAAAAAATATATTTCTACAATTTATTATTCTGTGACTGATTAAAATACTCCAGAAAATTGCATTCATACTAGAAAAATCTGCATTAATAAATAAAATTTGTAGACTCTGGACTAAAGGGCGTCATGTGCTCAATTAGGATAAAGTTCGTTTTCTTAATAACTAGGACTATACTAGCTAACTCTCCCAGTGTCTAAGAAAGGGTGGAGTTTCGAACTCAATCAGGTTCTTAAAACTTCAGCAGCATTGCTATGGTGATTCATGGTGCACTGATAAATCCTGACCCGATCTGGCTGAGACTTGTTACTTATGTAGTTCGAAATTATCAGGTTTATAAATTTTCAGTTAGGAACTTTTAGGGACAGAAAATTTTATTGTAGCTAAATTTTGTGTGTCTGATTGTTTTGTGAATTGAAATAAAAAAATAAAAAAAATTCAAAACTCCTCAAAAATAAAAAATAATTGAAAAATAAAAACAAACAAAAAAAATCTTTTACCTTCATTTTTTCTTTAGCCCTTGTTAGTTCTATAGGTTGTAATTTTCTAAAAACTCCCATTTTCAAAACATATTTCTCTTTCAGAACTTCTCCATTGTCTAAATTTCTTTGGTGAACTATTTTCTTCTACTTTCTGGTGCATGCAAACTTGGACCCATGACCAAGAATCTCGTCGTTTAGTTAGAGTCATACCACCTTCTCTTTCCATAAAGCCCATTTTACTCGAACAACCATTAGAAATGGCCGAAGAAAATGCCCCTCGAACTCTTATGGATAGATACTTCTCGGATCGGTTTTATATTCCATCTTGCATCATTTTGCCCGCCCCAACGGGTAACCACTTTGAAATTCGTTCGAATCACATCAATACTCTTCCAAAATTCGGCAATTTAGAACGTGCTGATCCGTACATTTTCTTAACCAAATTTGAACAAGTTTGTGCAACCATGAAATTTCAACAACTAAGTGATGATGGAATCAAACTTAGGTTAATTCCATTTTCACTTACTGATTATGCCGAAAAATGGGTGTATAGCTTGCCTTCAAATACGATTGGAACTTGGAATGAATATGTGAAAGTTTTTCTAAAGAAATTTTACCCCTTGGAAAAAACATCCAAAATTCGAAATGAAATCGTTAGTTTTCATTAATTTGGGGGTGAATCCTTTGCAAAATATTTTGAAAGATTTAGAGAATTTCTAGTCAAATTTCCACATCAGAATTTCGAAAAATGGACTCTTTGTCAAAATTTATACGGCGGACTCGAAAATAGCTCTCGAACCATGCTCGAATCAATGTGCCAAGGAGACTTTCTAGCCCAAACTCACGATGTCGCTTGGCAATTTCTCGAAAATTTTGGCGAAAAATCAGCTCAATTGGAAAGATCTAACGTGAAATTGATTTATTTTCAATCAAACGCTCCTTCGGTAGGATCTTCAACATCCTTAGAAGCGAAAATAGACGCGATATTAACCAAATTTGATAATGTCCTTTCATCAATTCAAATAAATCAAGCTCAAACGTCTCATCCCTCATGTTACAAATGTAACGATCCTAACCACATTGCAAATGAATGCCCACATTCTTTAGAACAAATCAATGCATCTAACAAAGCAAGAAACGACCCATTCTCCCCAACGTACAATCCGGGTTGGGAAAACCATCCTAACTTCTCATAGGCCCAAAACAATGCAAATTCGAATTTGGTTCGACCCCTTTTCAACCATTCTCGAATAATCCTTCGAATCCTCCCTTTCAACAAAATCAGTTCCAAAATATTGCGTTACCTTCTCAAAATCATGCGCAACAATCTTTTGTTCCCCAAGACGATAAACGATTGACGTCACTAGAAAAAACTCTCGAAGCATTAACTAAGGCAACGAATCAAAATCTCCAATCAAATAGCAATCTGCAAAATTTATTGACTTCACACATGAAAAACACAAGTCAATCGATCGCTAAACTTGAAATGCAAATGAGTCAGTTGGCCACTTCCGTAAGTGAATGCGAAAGAGGCACTTTCTCGAGTCAACCCATTCAAAACCCTAGGAGTCAAAATCCTAATCCAACCAAGCCCATGTCATCAAGGATAGAAATCTAACTCAGTTGAATTCTATAATGACTTTACGATCCGGTAAAAAAATCGATAAACAAGTTGAAAATCGAGATAACTTACTGAATGTTCCTCTTGACTCTTCTAAAAACACGAATGACCTTGATCCAAATTCTGAATCTAATTCTTCTCCAAATCAAGTAGACTGACCAATTGAGTGTCGCATTCCATTTCCTTATCGTCTTAGACCAAAGAAACATTCTGACCAAATGGAAAAGATTTTGGAAATTTTCAAACAAGTGAAAGTTAACATTCCTCTTCTCAACATCGTTCAACAAGTACCATCCTACGCTAAATTACTCAAGGACTTGTGTACCCAGAAACGACACACTCATGTACTTAAGAAAGTTTTCTTAGTCATTGTACTTAGCAAAGTCTTGCCCCCATCAATGCCAGTTAAATACAAAGATCCAGGTTGCCCCACAATATCATGTACTATTGAGGACGAGTAAATCGATAGATGTCTGCTGGACTTAAGTGCTAGTGTTAACTAATTGCTTCCATATTCGTCTACCGCCAATTAGGACTAGGAGAACTGAAACACACCAGGGTTACCCTTCAGATTGCTGACCGTTCAATTAAGAAACCTGTAGGCGAAATCGAGGATGTGTTGATCAAAATAGTCGAATTCATCTTTCTAGTTGATTTCATTGTCCTAGAAACTCAATAGGTAAGCAATCCTGCGAACCAAATCCCTTTGATTTTCGAACGACCCTTCTTACCAAGCTCTAATGCGCTTATCTACTGTAGAAATGGGTGTATGAAACTTTCTTTTGGTAACATGACCATCAAACTAAACATCTTTAGAACCGAAAACTCTCCTAAATCTTATGTGGATCACTTTTCTGAAATCCATGCAGTCCATGATGATTAACCTGAGCTCGACCATCTACACAACGAAATTGAATTGAATTACAAAACTTTTTTCAAGATATCCCCGAAAATGTCTCTGAGTCAATTCCTGTCGCGCCGCTCACAACTGAGTCTATCCCTCAACCAATTTCTTCGGTTGAGTTATCTCCCAAATCTGAACTCAAAGTGCTTCCCAGTCATCTTAAGTACGCTTACTTAGGAGAAAAATGAAACTCTTCCTATCATTATCGCTTCTTACCTTACTATAAAGCAAGAACAATTTCTCCTTCCCATCCTTAAGAAAAATAAGGAAGCAACTGGTTGGTCCATGGTTGATATTAAGAGGATTACTCCTTCAATAGTCCAACATCGAATCCATCTTATAAATGATGTCAAGCCCACTCATGATCCCCAATGTCGACTAAACCCCATCATGAAAGAAGCAGTTCGTTATGAAATCCTTAAATATCTTGACAATGGAATCATCTACCCGATTTCTGATAGTCAATGGGTTAGTCCGATTCATGTCGTACCTAAAAAAATCAGGGATAACCGTGATCCAAAATGAAGCTAAGGAGCTTATCCCAACCCACAACCAGACGAGTTGGCTTGCTTGTATTGATTATAGGAAACTTTAACGCTGCAATACGTAAGGATCATTTCCCTCTGCCATTTATCGATCAAATGTTCGACCGACTAGCTGGTCACGTGTATTACTATTTCCTTGATGGGTAATCGAGCTATAATCAAATCCCTATCACTCCTGAGGACCAAGAGAAGACCACGTTCACTTGTCCTTTGGTACATTTGCATACCATCGTATGCCTTTTGGTCCCTGTAATGCACCTGCAACCTTCCAGAGGTGCATGGTTAGCATTTTTCTGATATGATCGAGCAATTTTTGGAAGTTTTCATGGATGATTTTTCCATCATTGGGGACTCTTACACTAAGTGTTTACATCACCTTGATCTTGTTCCTAACCATTGCAAAGATGAAAACTTAACTCTTAATTGAGAAAAATGTCACTTCATTGTCAAACACGACATTATTTTAGGACATGTCATCTCTAATAAAGGAATTGAAGTAGACAAAGCCAAAACTGAAGTTATCTCTAATCTTCCCATTCCCAAATCTGTTAATGACATCCGATCCTTTTTAGGTCATGCTGGTTTTTACTGTTACTTTATAAAGGATTTTAGCAAAATCACTCGACCTTTGACTAATCTTCTTGGTAAGGATGTTCCTTTCGACTTCAACTCTGAGTGTATTTCATCATTTGAGCATCTCAAAAATGAACTTGTCTCTGCCCCTATCATCTGCTCTCCCAACTGGAAGCTGTCCTTTGAAATCATGTGTGAGTTCTCGAAATTCGCTGTAGGCACTGTCTTAGGACAACGTATTTATAAAATTATTTATGTCATTTACTACGCGAGTAAGACTTTGAACAACACTCAAATCAATTATACAACCACTGAAAAAGAACTTTTAGCGGTCGTTTTCGCTTTAGAAAAATTCAGACCTTATCTAATTGGCTCACACATAACTGTACATACCGATCACTCTGCACTTAGGTACCTTTTCTCTAAAAAGGATGCTAAGGCTCGTCTCATTCGTTGAATCCTTCTACTTCAAAAATTTGACATCACCATTAAGGATAAAAAAGGATCTGAAAACGTTATTGCAGACCACTTGTCTCGTCTTCCAAATGCCCCGTCTTCATCTCCTTCGACAAACGAGAATTTTCCGGATGAACAACTCTTTTCTTTATCCACTGATCCTTGGTTTGCTAACATTGTCAACTACTTAGTCGCCAAGCAGACCCATTCTTTTTGGTCCAAACAAGAAAACAAAAATTATTCTCCCAAGCGAAACATTTTTATTGGGATGACCCTTATCTTTTTAAGTACTGTCCTGACCAAATCATCCGAAAGTGTATTCCCAACACTGAAACTCGCAGTGTCCTCTCTTTCTGTCATGACCAAGCGTGGGGTGGTTATTTTGGTTTCAAAAAGACAGCTGAAAAGGTTCTCCAATTGGGTTTCTACTGGCCCAACCTTTTCTAAGACACTTACGAATTTTGCAAAACTTGTGATCGATGTCAATTCTTAAGGGAAAATTGGTAAACAAAATATGATGTCCCTAAACCCCATTCAAGAAGTCGAAATTTTTGACGTTTGGGGTATAGACTTCATGTGACCCTTCCCTAATTCTTTTGGGAACCTTTATATTCTCTTAGCCGTTGATTATGTTTCTAAATGGGTCGAAGTTGTTCCATGCAAAACAAACGATAACAAGGTTGTTGTGCGCTTCTTAAAAGAAAACATCTTTTCTAGGTTTGGCACACCTCGCACAATAATCAGCGACAATGGAACACACTTCTGTAATCATTCTTTTGAAACTCTCATGAGAAAGTATTCGATAACCCACAAGTTATCCACTCCTTACCATCCTCAAACTTGGGGGCAAGTTGAAGCATCGAATAGGCAGGTTAAACAAATCCTTGAGAAAACTATGAATCGAAATCGTAAAGATTGGTCCCAAAAGTTAACCGACCCTCTTTGGGCTTACCGCACTGCTTTCAAAACAAACTTAGGTATGTCCCCTTATCGGTTGAATTTTGGCAAGCCATGTCACTTGCCAGTTGAACTAGAACTTAGGGCGTTATAGGCAATAAAAACTTTAAATCTTGACTTAGAGCAAGAAGGTGAACTTAGAAGCTTGAACTTAATGAACTTGATGAAATTCGAAATGATGCCTATGAAAATGAACGAATTTATAACGATAGAATGAAAGTTTTTCATGATAAATCAATTTTAGTAAAACATTCATGCTAGGTCAAAAAGTTCTGTTGTATAACTCAAGACTGCATTTATTTCTGGGTAAATTAAAACCTAGATGGATAGGACCTTACACTGTATGGACCGTTTTTCCGTATGGTGTGGTAGAAATTGAGAATCCAACCGATGGATCATCCTATAACGTCAATGGTCAACGCCTTAAACCTTACTTGGAACCAATACCCAACCAAAAGGAAGAGCTCATGGTCCTTCATGAGCCACATTACATTCGGTAAGACGCGCTAACCCTATTTTGTACATATGTAAATATTCTCTTGTTAAATAACTCCCTTTTACTAAGATATGTCTGATTAACGACTGTGAGGGCACAGTCGTACTCAAATGTGTGTGTGGGGGGGGGGGGGGGGGTTACATTACATCAACAATCAAATTTTATGAACTAGGTCATTCGTGAACAAGGACTAACTTAAATTCATAAATAACACCTTGGTTCTTTATTGATAAGTTGAATTGTTGGGTGATGGGAATGAACATTAATTATTGATTAAGTTGTAATGTGTCTTTCTAAGATGTTATCTTAAGACTGTGCAGACGCTAGTCATGTTCTGGAGTAAGCGTGTCAACCCTTGTTATACATGTTAGAATGTGCAAGTAAATAAAATCGTTAAAAAAATCAAATAAAAATGATTTTGCACCTACACTTATTGGAATTTCTGAGTTTATTTTCATGCGTAATATTTTTCCACTCAAAATTTTAAACTTGTAAGTTCTAAATTCCACTTGGCCTACTTAAGGAGAAATGACTCATTGTAGCGTTCTTCTTCGATACCCCACATTATTCAAACCCAAGTTTTAGTCGATTTACATCCATGTTTCAATAAGTTTTTCTTATATTGGTATACTTAAGAACATTTTTACTGATTTATTGTTAAAGGTTAAAGAAAAAACGTCACTTCTTATGCCAATATTACACTACCCACTCTGTACTTGTTTTAGGTAGGATAACCATATACCACATCTTATTTTATATGGGTTATCTATCTTACAAAACTTTGCTTATCATTCCTTTCAGCATTTTTTATAACATCAATCTAGACTTGTGTGTTGAATTAGGGTTATAGATGTAGAGTAACTAGGGCACAAAAAGAATAGAATAGTCATTTATCATTCTTGACTATAAAGCATTCATTTCCATTCCATCCATATACATCATTTGTATTTAGAAGCGAGGATTGTAGTAGAGGAGATGAAAGGAAACAAAACGTCCATATGTGCCTTAGTATTACTTTATCATTTGTAGCTTGAAGTTCAACTAATACACTTGCCCTCTTATCTATAATATTTTTAGAACTTACAAAAATTTCCCTTCATCTATGCATAACTCACATCCAATACATTACACAAAATTATTCAATAAAAAAAGAATAAATAAATGATTGGGTTCACATTGTCGGTGTGTAGAACTTTGGTTGACACCACGCTCTTAATCTTTAAGGCAATTACAGTGTTATGAAGGAATTACGATTCAGCTTGAAACTTTGTATTCGTTTTTGCACCAATAATGGGATGGATAATTTAGGACTAAATCGCTATTATTGAGGTTAGGTAAAGTCAATGGAATTTAAAAGACCTTAAATATATTATTTGATTAATCCACGTACATAAGACGCTTTGGATTTTGTGGGTAGTATCCGCTAAAAACCCTCACGAGACAACACTCGTCCTGCTAGGGACACCTAGGGGTTTAACAGCTTGTTGCATGCACTAAATGCTATCGTGTTTCCTACGAAAGTGTGACATATCTTAGTTTAGTTTATTCGAGGACGAATAAAAAGGCAAGTGTGGGGGTATTTGATACACACGTAAATGTGTATATTTTATACGCTTATTTATCTTATTTTCTCTTTAAAATAATTAATATTGTGTATTTATAGTTGTGTTTTCAGATTATTTAAGATGAATGGATTGATGCACTTAATTGTTGAAAAGCTTGAAGAATTGGTGTAAGAAGAGTGTTGATTTTTAGAGCTGGATTAAAGCTTGAAGACCTAAAGAAATGTTGTTGTTCAACCACTTTCCGCCGCATATTTTAAAGTCAAGATTCAATGCCTTTTCATAAAGATCGCTTGTCTCAGATGTTATGGAGTTGTTATTTATTGAAGTTGATTCCATTTGATGCCTACAAGCTATTTTTCCATGATATTTGCACGCCCATTAACTTGCATTCACATTGGTCTAGTTGTTATTTGGGCAAAACCTTTTGTCCCACATCTTGTAATTGGACACTTAGTCTTGGTCATGACAGCTATAAGTACACTGTATCTCTTTCATTTAGAATGACATTGGGTTTTATTCTGTAACTCCTCTCTTGGAATAAAACTATTCTTTTCCTTTTCTCTTTATTTTTTGTGTTATTTTATTTATGTTTGTTCTTTTCTTCTTTGCATTTTATTATTTAGCTATGTCTAGCTAATCCCCTTTAATTAGGGAGTGATGACATTTATAGATTAGATTCGTTATGAATCACATAGCCAAATAGATTAGGACTTCATGTGTATAGATCTAGATCTGAACCAAGAGTTAGATCTGAACCTTCATACTTTGTGCCGTTTAAGAGCTATGCTCCTTCATAGGGTATATTCGTATTCGATCTAACGCTTATAAGATTTAGATCTAATTTTTAGGGTTTTACAAATAAAGTAGTGAATCTGTCCTTATGGTTGTTTAAGAGCTTAATTAGCTCCTGCATAGGCTATGTTTGTCGTTATTCACGTGTTTATTTCTAAAATTCTAATTATCGTTGATTCATGTTTGTGACAGAAACATGAGTTAGATCTATATTAATATGTTTGGTTATTGATGAGTATTAATTCAATTTATGTCATTACCCCCTAATCGCTTTCATTTATTATAAAAAAACTCTTTCTTTTTCTTTATTTTCTGTTATTTACAAACAATCAAACTCTTGGAATAATTTGAATGGATTTATTAGTAAAATAATTTTTGTTGCAGAGTTCGACACCCGTTGCAACAACCCTTATTGTTTAGGAAAGCCGAAAGAAGTAAATAATTGTTTACAGTTGTTAATCTGTTCGCAAACAACTACCCGAAAAGCACAATTCACCACTAGTCGAAAGGAACGCAAACCACGTGAATCAACACCCCTGAAGAGCCACCAGTATCAGGCCACCCATCTGGAGGCAAATCGTAGCAGGACATGCTCTTTGACAGGAAGCGAATAGGAGGGATAAAATCCCTTATTCCTCTGCCTTGAACACTTTCTAAAACACTGCATAGAAGCGAGGGGAAGAAGCGAAAACACCTCTGCCACCCGAAGAACCCACACCCAAACCCATACCAACCTGCGGCGACAAAGGGAAAACAACCACGGACTTCGGTAGGAAACGTATGGGGGGGGGGGGGGGTCCAAATCCTCTATACTTTCACACCGAAATCTACTAAGAATTGAGACATAACATCCACGGACCCCTCCGTAATCTCCATTGCGACAACAGAACGACATGTTAAACCCAGGCCGAACAGAGATGACAAAGGTGGGAAAAACTGCAAAATGAAAAACACTAGATTCATTTCCATGAAAGCTTCGCCCACAAGTAGAAACTTATGACGAGACAAACAAGCAAAATCTGACAGAGAGGAGGTCTTAATCAAAACGAACGAAGCTTCCAATTGAGCAACAACAACCTCAACACCGACGTCGACTCTAACCGCTTCAATAACAACTTCCACAAGATGACAAAGACCAATGAAGGTGCCCACCAAACAGAAAACCGAATTGTTTCCAGTCATATTCTAACTTAGAAATTAACAATACGATAAACGACAAAAAGCCTTATCACCAATCGAACCAGGATGATCTGCTAGAAGAAGGCATCGGATGACAAGAAAGAGAGAAACACAAAGGCGATTAAAAGTGAGAACGAGAAGAATCGCTATTCAAAGGAGGAAGCCATCAAATTAAAAAAGAGTATTATCGTTTTTTCCTATTTCGATTCTACTTTAATCATTGTTTATCTTAATTATGTACATATAAATAACTAAACTTAATCACAATTAACAATAATTATTGCTATACAACTTTCATAAAAGTATTATTTTCAAATTCCTTTTTCACATGCAAAAAGTGCATTCCTCTTTATCTTTAACAAAAAAGTAAACAATCAATTGTACAAACTTCATTATGACCGAAAAAAGACAACTATTTTTCCACTAACTTTGCATTTCCATCGTGTAACTTTGAAAGTTTGTACATAAATTTTTTTCCCCAATTCTGACTACAACTAAGATTTTTCCTTTAACATGTCATTTCTTTAAAATAAAATAATTGTATTTTATACTCATTCCACCCTTTTAGGTCATGATTTTCCCTTTTAGTGGACATGTGGCCGCACCAATTCTTCTGTCCTCATATCAGTGTGCCTCCGTGTCCCAACCAATCAAAACTCTCTGATTTCCACTTTTTGCATTTAAACCCCTGAATTGTTTTTGTACTTAAATGGAGAAACGCGGAAATGAGAAGATTTGATTGGAGGGATAGGCGAAATGAGTACAGAAGAATTGGCCTCACATGTGGGCTAAAACATTGCTTTGATGGACTGAGACATCAAAATTACTTTCCACTTCGCACATTCTTTCTAGATTAAATGCAATTCGAATAAACCGAATAAAGATGCCATGAATATGCAACGACAATTTACCGGGATAAGGTATGAATCAAGAAACGACAGGAACTACAGGGTGGAGTTCTCGTCATGGTATGCCTTATGGTATGCCCATGAGTATACTTATATTGAACACCATTATCACATATCCCACACAAGCGCACAAATATTTCATAAATTTGCCTGATGTATGGGTTTCACATGTGTATTCCGTTTTCTTTCCTCCAACTATCTTCATGCTAATAACTGTTAGTACAAGTTGAATTTAATGAACCCGTGCATGTATACTTTTGAGTTGCAATATGATCATTTAGCAGGATGTGCTGTAATCGGGTGTGGACCTGGCAGTGCTGGGCTTGTTTCTTTAGCCCAATTTGTAAGAAATATATACATTTAACGAAAGGCAGTTTACATGCAGCATGTTAAGAAAACAGGTCCTTTTATCTCGGCCTTATGTACCACTCGCAAGTCGCAACCATTCATTTTGAGTTTAGATCAATTTAATCTGCGGAATGAATATTGTCGATTGCAATTTGCAAGTAACAGAAGCATTCAAAATAGCCCCAAAAAATCCACCGTTCAACCGTATTTTGCAATTTTCGTATCAGTTTTTTCGGACCTGCTAGCACTTCCCTTTAACTTGGATCAGTTAACTTGGGTTGAGGCCTCCTCCTCACTTTTTTCTCTCCAAACCCACTCCTCCCCTTCTATATATTTCAGCTTCACCTCCTCTTCCTCCACACCATCAACCCAGCCACTCAATAACTTTGTCTGTCAATCAAAATAACCATTTAAGCATATTTTTACGTTCTCTTATGTTTTCTAGGTGCATTTGCAACGGTTGCAACAAAGTATTTGAATAAAAAATTTGAACGACATATTTATACGGGAAGTACGTTTGATTACGAACTTGGTGTTTGAGCGTAGAATCTCAGCGAAGCACCTGAGATGTGTATTTCAATCATAATGTAAGAAACAATACCATTGCAATGCTAAAAACTGCATTTTAAATGGATCTTATTTGCACAAATTACCAGTTATAAAAATAAAATGAAATTAAGATTTAAATTAAATTATTGACATCGTGGAGAAACTAATGAGAAGTTGTAATTAATTGACCAGTTGCACAAGAGGAAAATGAAAAAAATGTCGCATGAATTCAAATAGTCTAAATATATATAATAACATAAATAGCCGACATTCCATGGAAATTTCAACAAACTACGTAAATATAGTTGCTTGCCTTCAATGTATTAGAAAGAATGAGAATTTGATTTCGGTGAAACGATTGATAACTTGTATGCAACCCGTAAGAATAATTTATTCAATGTTCTTTACGATGAACAAAAATTTGATTGGTCGATGAATACCGAAAAACGACATGTAAAAGACTACAAAACATATCTCATAAACCAAAGTGGTGCTGACAAGCCGGATTTTCAAACTCTCGTACTTCGTCTGTTGTATTTTATATGCATTACGCTATTGTATTTTTTTACGTTTTTTTATTAATTTGATTTTACGTCGATTTTTATAGTTTTGTTTCATTTTAAATTAAACGTATATTACACAATAAAAAATAATAATTAAATAACTATAAATTAGTTGACAGTCATCTTGTCTAAACTGGTTAGGACACTTGAACATGGTATAAAAGATTATATGAGTTCGATCTCAATCTTGTGGGGTCGAATCCACTTGCCATGTGATATTTTACATATTATCTAAATTTGTATATAAAGTATTTTTATAGAAATTATAAATCACTTAAACTAAAAATTACATTTCAAATAGTTTGTTCAAATACTTCGCTTTAAAGCTTCTTTTACATATATCATCAAACACATTATTCTTAATTTCGACCAACTTCTCCATTCAAATAGCTCGCTTAGATTTTATATATGTTCAAATTCCTATTTCGTTTGTTTAGGACCGACCCCAAGCAGTATTGTATTCATTGTTGCTATCGTTGAATTGCACACGGTGAGCCACCATGAACTTTGATGAAGATCATTTTGAAAGTACCACATTTTACTTGATATTAATTTTTCCAAAGAGTTTTGTTAATAAGTGCCCCCAAAATGCACATGTTAAGCATTATAGTTATTAGTTACAAGGTACAATACATTATTGTAATAAACTAATTTATCCTTGTACAATCTGAAAAGAGGTGGAATTTAGATGATTATATAGGTAATTTAGGGCACACATGTTAATTTCTCCAAATATGCTGTATTGCTTGTTCGCTACCAATACACACTTCTATTTTCATTTAACTAGATGATAAGTCAGTGTCAACCCACTTGAAATGATGGATAGTGAACATGAGGGGCACGGAATAACAGAGGATTTAGTTCTCGTGGATCAGTTATAAACACTCAACTACGCATTAACTTCAAAATTCATCAATTTACTACCCTGTTCCCTGCTATAGCCACATTTCATTTATTTTCCCCTAAACTTGTTCAATTTTGTTTCCCATTAATTCTATGTCTACTAGCCTACTGAGTCTCACATCATTATCAACGTTAATACAAAATACACATACTGTCACTATGTGGGTCAGCATATATACCTTCAATATATATACAATCCCTACTGGCATGAGCATATTTGATTGAAATTCAATCAATAATCCCTTAACTTAATGCTCACATTATGAAGCTGGTGGATAATCAAAATCATATGCTCATAACAAGCAAAATCTTTTACTTTTCTGGATTTCTTGCCCAGGTTTTCATGTGCACGTATGACGTATTGAGTGCATAAGAGGTCACGTATACTATTAAGTATATGCACATTATTTTTTGGACGTTTGTACAAGTTACTTGCAAGATGTTAATATATATTATGTATGTTTCACAGTAATCCAAGTCTAAGCATCTTAGTTAACGTTTAAAGATGCTTCCACATAAGTCAAAATCAACATATAAAATAGCACTGAAAGGGCAGGTTATAGCATGAGATTAGTATATACATATTTGCACTGTGATACAATAAAATAATCATAGGAAAGCATTCTCTATTTAGAGTAGTTCAGTATCAGGCTGGCCATTAAACTATAAAATGTACCTTTTAGGAAGCAGAGTCTAAACTAAACTTTTTCTGCTGAACAACCTTTCTTTTTTGGACTCATAGTTTATTTCTTGTATTCTATTTTTGTTTCTAGCTACTTAACATGCTTATTTTAATGGACAGATGGCTAAAGAATGTTCTTCAAGCTTTTGTAGTTCAACTAGAGCCTTGCATTAGTTTAAATTTGTTGAAAACAGTCATATATCCGAAGAAGTTTGTGGCATCTGATTAACTTGTCAAACTTATCAACATTCTCAGTTGACAGAGGATATGTAATTAGGTAAATATCTGTTAACTGCTTATTGGAATAAAATATGCATGGCAAAAAAGAAAGATCAAGTAGAAGTTATACTTTAATTTGAACAATGAAGTAGCAAGATTCCATCAGATCTCAATATAATGTTAAAATAAAAAGTTGATAGCAACACATGTTTATGATATAGAATAAAATGTAGCACTGAGTTTTTACGATGCAGACTCAAAAGAAAACTATGCCAAATTGCCAACGAATTCATGAGAAAGTGATATAATATATTATGGCATTCCCAGTTGTACCACATCATTGGTAATATGCATAGCTCTGCCACAATGATGTCGCATAATTTGGCTTTGAAGAATAATTTGACCTAGTTTCTGAATGTTTTCTTGATCAATTATGATTACTTTTTGTGGTCAATTTGAACAGATGTGATGGAGAAACACTTTTATGAACAATGATATGCTGTTCTTTTATTTCAAATAATTTTGCTGAAATAACTACAGAAAAAGGTGCATTGTATTCCACTTCAAATCCCAATTATACACCTAAAAAAGCTACCAGAAAATAGACATCAAAAGGTGAAATTTACATATTCCTGTTTTAGATGATTTCACTTTAATTAAACTTTATATAAGCAGAGTTAAATTTTACATGAAGTGATCTTACTACAAATGATATTTCAACCTATTAGATTCAATCCTTTACTGTTAAAACATGTTCCACCGAACATTAAATAGTTTTTATTTTTATTTTTATCTGTTTTTTAAACCTGAAGCAATCTTAGAAGCTAACTAGGAAACATATTCTTTATTATGTTCCAAAGAAGATGCCATGTACTACCTACTAGTTCTTTTATGTTCATCAGAGAACAATTTGAAATTATTGACTATTCTTAATTTTTAAAATTACATTGCTAACCACGTCGCTTCATGAAAGTTTTATTTACAATTATTGAGACATATCTCAGATGGCAAATCTTATACACTAAAATTACACTAATATATATGAGAACGAGAAGGCAAGGCTAAATCATAATGAAGGCAACAAATCCTTTTGTTAATTCATGAAGTATGGCCAACCAGTTTACGAACTAAGTCAGAAGTTGAAATCAAAACGTTTGCGTTATATAAATTAATGCAAAGACTGCGACTTGTTGCTGACATCGCAAATGGATACTGGATACACACAGATATTTGGATACATAGGTTGGGCCGTATAATAATATCTCATGCATGTAAAAGACATGCATGATATTTTAATGAGTAGCTAGATAACCATATAAACTAGTAGCAAATAGTTAGTTTATTGAAGAATGACTCGAGTGCATAATTAAATTCCATTCTGGCTGGTCCTTCTTGGCAATTCTTGACACAGAAAGTTGAAATGCATGTGAAATTAGGAACAGTTTATTAGAATTTGTTGATATATTAGGTGAGATGGGACAAGCTTGAGGCTTGATTGGGACCAAATTGACGCATGAATAACTTGACCTGTTATATATATTTGCTCCAAATGTTTCAAAACAAGGTTAATATTCTTTCTGGGTAGCTAGAACTTTCATTGCTGCTATATTGTATACAGTAGTATTTTTTTAATCGATTCAGCCACTTGTCAAAGCATATACTAAATCTAGATATGTTACAGAACATATTAGCATCATACATGTTGTAAATTTTTCAAAATAATTTGTGTGTGGGGTTTGTTTTGAAGAAGGAAGAAGAAAAGGGAAAATTGATTAATCCTCACATTGTAGAAGATAAATAGTATGTTAAGTACTTAAAGAGTTTTCTCAAGTGGATGTTGGGGCTTTGGAACACCCAAATGCTTACTTTGTTGTGAGGAGGAAGGTCATGCATTACTATACCACACACGCCGCCGCCGTTCGTCAGGACAGATCACCGGTCTAGATCCAATAAGTATATTATTAGACATAACTATAAACAGTAAACGGGTCGAATTTGGGCCCATTGGAGATCAAAACTGGACGGATTATATGAAACATTTTTGACTGTTGAAAACGAAAAGGCGCGATCATTTGCAACGTTTTCCGATCGTTGCAGATGAAGAGATGCATAGTTTAAATTGAAAAAAAAAGGACTGTTACAAACAATCGCGTTGTTTCATGAAGAGACACATCCTTCCGCTGGCTATACATACCAATGCCAGGAAGCTGTTTCAATTTACTTTCGAAATTACTCTTCTTCTTCTCGTAGCAGTTCTGCGACGCCGTTAAACTTTTCTAAGCACTTCTATTTGAAATACTTTTGAAGTGTTTCGATTTTGAAAGCGTAGAATTGCTATCTTCTTCTTCCTCTTCATTTTGCTCTTTAATTGCATCATCAGAATATCAAATTTAGAGTGTTTTTGGTCGGATCAAAGTCGTACAAAGCTGTGCAGTTAAAGCGCTTAGCGTTTCTATAGCGGTAGAGGTGTAAAAAGCTATAGGATGGAAATAGCGGGACTATAGTGGATGTGCAAAAATGTTAATTAGATGTAAAACTATATAATTTTAATTAATTATCATTTTTGCATCATTTATGTCGAAGAAATGAATATTAATTAATATCATATAACAAAATCAAATAATATCAATGTTATGCACACTAGATTCGAGGATTACTATGGATTTCTATCTTATACAAGTCATATATGACTGAAAATTAGCTCTTTACATTAACTTTTTGATTTATTTTAAAAGAGATCTGATCAAGTCATCGTTAATATATTAATATTGCTAAAGTAGGCGATAAATAACGTTGATTTAGTTGGTGCAGCAGAAAATAGCGGGACCTAAAGCGGAGGTACTGTTCATCAAAATTGAAATACGTAGCGGTTGGAGAGCGCTACGGGCTATAGCGGGGATTTTGTGGGGCTTTAACTGCATAGGTACAAATTTTGAATCCGATTTCGATGTTCCAATACTTTACTGAATCCTGAAAGTCGATAGTTCGATAACCTGTTTGTACCTGGTGAGTTGAGCTATTGTCTGAAAGAATTTATTCTATAGACCCTTAAAATCCGAAGTACGACAATCATCTTCCTCCAATAGTCTCAAACCGTAAAATCCCCAACAATACATATTTTGAAATGTTCTAGATGATAAGTAGATTTTCTTTACTAACTTTATGATTATGACAAACTATTTTTGGACATTTTTTTCTTCCATTAGAGCAGTCTCAAAGTTCACATATTATCCATATTTTTCACAAGCAACATTACACTAGAATTGGACAACGAAATGATATAAGATTGAATGTAAAATACAAAGATGAATCAATAAGAAGAGCATAAGAAGAAATAGGGGAAAAATTTGTCTAAGTCAATGGGTCACTATCAAAGCATGTAGGAACCATTATTGACCCAAAAAAATTATGATTTTTCCCTCCAACCTTTAGCCATGATGATGATTCAAGGAACAAAGGAACATATATAAGGCAATTTTGGATAAGTACTTGTATCGGCATTGATACATGAATTCCTTCCTGGAAGTTATTTTTCTCAATGAATAATTGAAAAAGCAAGCTCCAAAACATCCAATGAAAATTGAATAACCGAGTAAATCATGCAAACTAGTGAGCATAGGAAAGAAGTTGAATCACGACCATTAAGTCATGCGATTTGATAAACTCCTTCATCTTTTCTTTCAACTATGCTGGATCCGATAGACTGGCGAATTTTATTGTTATCGGACAAATATAATGCCCAAAACGACCTAATAAAGCTACAAAAAGGTTATCTTCAATAGAAGGAATATTGCTGACCTTGGCTAATTTACGCTTAGGAGACTACCCATTTAATTTTTGAGATTGAACCTCGAATCACCCTTGTACAAGCAATGAATATATTGTGAACCTAGCAATGAATTACAAAAATGTGGAGATAAACCAAAGATTTTTCAAACAACTATAAAAATTATGTTCCTCTCTATACGATGTGGACCTAAATATTCAGATTACTCAACAATCAATTCGAGTAGCGCAGAGCGATAGTCGAATAACTTGGGGATGGAAGTTGATATTCGAATCGGCATGATGTCACTACCCCATAAGGGATCAGTCTTCTTGGATTTCATCGAATCAACATACACTGTCGAACTCAGACCGGTTGACCACACTTAAACGACCTGCTTTCTCGACCGTCGAAAATCGACACTAATACATCAACGGTATTTACATGCCGCAAAATCCTGTGTTGGAGAAACAAAATGTTTGTGGTAAGAAAGGAAGTGGTGAGAAAGTAGAAACATCATAATTCTATACAGTGGAAAAAATTGTACACTATTTATCATTTTAAAACATTACAGCGGAAATTTTAATCTTACTTATCAAAGTGAAGTTATGTCAGCATGGACAGTGCAGAACCTGTCCTTACAATGTTGAAAATAACTAAAAATAGGAAACGATGATCATCTCTGGATTCTTCAGCTACAAGCTCATCCAACGATTCTAAGCAGACCTGCTATTAGGCTGCTTGAAGAAAGTATAGACTCCCAAAGTTAAAGGGAAAGAAAGTAAACTCTTGGTCAGTCATGAGACTAGTGTGCAAACTTAAATTCGCCCCTTGGAAACAACGGGTATGCCATAAGACCATGGCCATACAAAAAATGGCACAGGTTTTTACCTTATGGTAATCCAATCATTCTACGTCGATATTTTTTGGTATGTTTTTAATGAGTTAGGGGATAAAACCCATTAAAATAAAATATAGAAATAGCGATATTGTTACCATTATTAAATTCCACACCCATAAAGGGGATCTATTATAGAATCCGTAAGCTTTTAGGAAAACTGATACCATATAACCTTCCGAATAGTACACCTCTAGAGGGACATACATATGACTACTCTCATTCACCCAACTAGTAAGGCCGGAACAATTACTCTGACTTTGTCCCCAGGTAGTGCACTGCTCGAATACGTTATCACCCCGGTCATAACCAACCTATCACCCATGAGGCCTCCAAGCATACACTACTTACTTAACATATAATGAGTAATCTACAAGGGTGACAACGTCTTCTAATAGGAGCTACCGAAAATAACCTCAGTTTGTGTTCTGTTTTTGCCAACACCGGTTGTTGAGGCTTAGCGGTCAATGATTACCTTTCCTTTAAGTACTTCCTTTACTTCAAATGTCACGTTACCAAATCCAACACACACCACTGATTTCCATTAAAGTACGACCTTTGAGCTCATACGTCTCAGAGATTGATATTAAGCTAAGAGAAGTTACATTCTCCACCACCAAATAGATGTGCATTCGTGGAGATTAGGAAATATGTATTAAAACTACGACATCAAACATTCATCCATTCATGTCGCCCTAGGTTTGGACGAACTAGTCGAAGATCTAAATACATAATTTCCGTTATTTGTAATATGGGATAAATTCCCTAAGGTTCGTGACTACAACCCTTTATTCAATCTCCATAATTCTTTAGTCTTCATTCTTTATAACTTCGAAATGTTTAACTGATCCGAAGTGGTTTTCAGATAGGAATCACCCAAATCTGATCTCGGACACCTCGGATCAATCAATGCAAAAATACTACTTAAGTAGTTTTAGGTGTTGGATGTTCTTCATTTCTTAATTCATTACTTCTTAAACATCTTTTAAGAATGTATAACTTTTGAATACTCTTCAGGTGCATTCATGGAATTTTTAAACCTCATTCATTAAGTCATTTGGATGGTAAGATCGTTTTAGTTTAATAGATCCGAAGAAATCCTGCTTATCTTACTCAATATCAATTTTCCTATTCAAACCTGACTATCTATCGAATAATGGTGTAAACACCTTTTGAATTCTTATGGATAGTAAGGATTCGCTACTCAAAATTCGATGCTTACTATAACAAGATTATCTCTAAGAGATCTGATTTATTTATCTTTAGAAAAATAGATTTTTTATACTTAACTCATTTTGACATTTCAACTTTATCAAATCCTCTTTCAGGAAAGGGATATGTGAGTCGGGGCATTGATTGCTCTAGAACATCTCCTTGGTTAAACACCCATATCCGGATCTCAAAAATAGAAAAAACAGGCATACTCGTTGGCTTATTAGAGCCAAGATTAAATCATTGCCTATTTAATTTATTTCAATCATTTGACATCCTCAATTGATTTACAAATCTAAAAAAATAAACTCCAAAATACATTATTAATAATTTAAAAACATTCATTAAAAGTTCAATTTTTTTGTAATACCCCATTATTTTAAAGAACACCATAATGATAAATTAAAGAATACTTAATTAAATGTTGAGAATTAAGTAAAACGTACTACGCCATTGCGTTCTTCTCAGAATTCTACTTAAGATAGACTCCGAGTTTGCGTAAAATGGACATCGTATGAAGAAGATATTAATGTTTGAAGTTTGTGTACATATAAGCATAATATACATATACAAATAAATCCAGAAAATCAAAATCAGAGAGCGGAAAAAGGAGGGAAATCGACCCATTAGGGTTTGACTCCTACACAGGGGTGTCGACCCTAGGGTCGACCCCAGCCAGATCTGGGGCAGATTCCTCCCTTGCACTTGGACGTGTTTTTGAACGAGATTCATTAACCACAGGCTATAAATAGGACCTCATTTCTATTGTTTTATTCATCAAAAACAATGGAGACATCGACGTGCTGCCGCAACTCAGATTGAATTAGCCTATTCTTCTGCAACAACAACAACTTATAAGCATACAAGAATCTCTGCTACAACATCAACAATCAATTCTCTGTTCTTTAGATCCAGTCACGGTGAGTTCATGTTATTTTTAGATATAAACATTTAAATAGTAATCTTGACACGATTATAAGTTTGTATTTAAACCTGTGCCTGTTAATAACTTGAATCATAACTAAACAGATTTGCCACTACTTGTACACCTAATCTACTGTTTAGTTCTCATATGCCTATTCTTATGCCTATTCTATTATTATACCTAATTATGACACCATATGCCTATTCTGTTAGTATGCCTATTTCTGCCATCATATGCCTGTTTTGATTCTTTGCCTATTCATGTTCTCTTCTCTCCCTCCTTCCCTTTTTATTTGTATAGCCAGGCTACCTTTGAACCTAGGCCTATCGCTGAAATATGCGAACGCATGAAATTGGAAACGGCTGGGAATGATAAATTGGGGCATAACTTATATTGTAAAACATGATTGGGATTTGGGGGCATAATCTATACCTTGATCTAAAACTTTAATTTGGGCATAACTTTATCATGAATCGGACTGGGATTTAGGGAATAACCTTGGATAAACATGAAAAATTGTTTAATAATGAACATGCCTAGATCTACAGTAATTAGAAACTATAACCGCACTTGGAAACGAGGTTAGATTACACTTGTGGTAGAAGTCTGCCTGGAACCGCTTGGAAAATCCAGCGTCCACAAGTGGTTAATCTAATATGAGGCGTCGAGTGCATAAATGTACACGTAACGATGCTACGACACGAGGTTAAGTCCGACATGTGGTAGAAGTCTTCTGGGAACCGACTGGCATATCCAGCATCCACAAGTGGTCGACTTAATGTGAGAGGTCTGGTGCATTAACATGCATAAATGGAAAATGGTAATAACCTGTTAACTTTTAATACTTAATCTGATTAAATCTGTGGGGGTTACATGAACCTGTCAAATTGAGTAGGGGTTAAGTAAACTTGCTTGAACCAGTGGGGGTTAAGTTAATCTTGTTAAATCTGTTGGGCAGGTTATATATATAAACCTAACAAATTTAACATATTTTATATGTTGGGGTTATGCAAACTTGTTAAACTGCTAGGCATAACCTATCAAAATCCTAGTAGTGGGGATGCAGGCCTAGGGGCAAGCTTGTATCATCTACGGTATAGGACCCGTATGAATCAGAAACCCATCTTGGTATCAAACGGTTAACCCCGAACTTGGCGGGCTCTTGGTACACTTACTGAGATGATTGTAAGAGGTTCATTAAGTGGGTATGTTGACGGCGCACTCCGTCGGATTCATGTGCGTGCATGAATATGCTTGCATTGGGATAATAAGACGCTGTGACATCAGTAAATGACTATGCATCTCGTTAGTAATGGGGTTGGCACTTTAGGAAGTGATACATCCTACTGTGGGGCTAGCACAGGGTGTCTATGAGGAGCCGATCGATTGGGGTAGTAATGAGGGTACATCTAGTCTTGCTTGCTTAGGAGCCCGTTATTATCGTTGGGGGTAACACCTGTCATTTCTATGGGGGTACCTGTTATTATTGTATGGGGCAAAACCCCTCACTAGAAGTACACCTAAGTTTACCATCTTTTTGGGATCATCTTGTTTCTATTATACTAGTATTGGTGCAGAGAAAAGTACTTGAGAAGCGCAGTATATTCTGTTATGTTTATTCTTTTTGTCCTGCTTAGTCTATTATAACTGCCTTATGATACTGTTATCTCTCTCATCCAGTTTAAATGCCTATCATGATTCTTTTACTTATTTATATGCTAAAACTAACTGGACTCACCAGACTTTATGTCTGACCCATTTTGTTTCCTCTTTTCTCTCTTCCATTTCCCTCTAGGTTCTCAGGGTGGGAATACTTAGGCTTGATTTGGATTCTCTCATTCATTCTGCTTGAAGCTGCTTAGATGTACCACATTGATTTCCTATCTTCTCTGATATGGCTATATTTTGGGGACTATGCTTTTATATATTATTGTACTCTGATGATTTTAGTACAAGACAGAAGTCTTAAATTGATGTAATGGGTTTTCTGCATTTCAGACTTATGATGTAACTGGGTTTTGGACCACAATGATTTATGTTTAATAAAGTTTTAAATTCCACTGTTATTTTATATCTATCTTGTGATATTTCTGTTTACCTATAACGCTTCACGAAACTTAATGCATTCTAATAAAAAGTGACATAAACGGACGTGTGTTGTCACATTTTTTATTAAGTTTAAACTTCAATTTTAATTATTACTAAAAAGTGTTATAAAAGCATTCATTTTGAGATTAATTCATCAAAACTACTTTTAAGATTCATACAATCAATGTAAAGAACTTTTAAAACATTTTAAATGATTTATTTTATATTTTTAAAAGATTAAAAATATTATCTTTTAACAATCGCATTTACAGAAATTTGTACTGCAAAATCATAATGATTTTCAAGTTTTGTTTTGATCATATTTCAAATTCTACAAGACGGAGTCTTGATTTTTTCCAATCATTGGAAAGCTATGGTTATAAGGATTCAGAAAAATATTGCTCTAAAGAATTTAGGTTCAAACTTTCCAAGATTCAAAAACTGACTTTTTAAATAGTGAAATCGCGAGTTACCGATTCGCGACACACCAAAATTGCTTGAAATTTTATGTTCTTTTCAAACTTTATTTATGCACTTGAAAGTGTTTATAACTCATTTCTAAAACTTATCAAATCGTTTTTGATAGGTTTAACAATTCATTTTTCACCTTTTATTCAATGAAAGGAAAGTAATTTCCATCGTGTTTATCGATATGTATTTAACGTGACTTGTTAAACATCCATACAGTCAAACATATAAGCATCCAAACTTGTCAAACGCTGATCATAGCATTCATAGTAAGAATTAAACATGCATATGACAATAGTTTAGCATTCACATAACAACTATTTACTTGTGTGAAGTTAGGGTTGCTTAAGGTTGAGTTTCTCGCCTTCATTAGTTATATAAGTTCCTAAAATTGGCTATAGCCCTACTACGATTGCATCGAAGCAACTCGAACTTGCTCCTATAACCGGGTTTTTGATGATTACATGATATAACTAATAACAGTTAAAATTTGTGTAATGGAGTGATAAAGTTGCATATATCCTTAAATTGGGTATTTGGCTTAATTACTCAAGTTAATACTTAAGATTTGGATAGTGGTGTAAAATGTTGAATTTAATTAATTAATAGTAAATAAATTGAGGTATTGTGATAAATAAATAAGAATTGGTAAATTTTGATGTACAATGTTAACTATTGGAGAAAATTGAATGCCGAGTTGGAAATAAATTAATTTTGTAATATTTAAGGTTTATTTCTAACATTACGTGTTAGGAAATAAATTTGCACCTTGCAAATTGATTTAGTTAGGAAGTTCAGTAATTTATAAATTGAAATAAAGGCTTAGAACATAATGTTGAGTAAAGTTTTGTTTAAAATATGTGTTTTGGAAATTTGCATCCAAAATAAATATAGTTTTTGACATTTTCATAATAAGAGTTGTGTTGGTTGTCTCAAATATAAATTTGTGAAATTTGTACAAAAATTAAAGATAAAAACGTAAATCGTTGATAATGTTAATAAATTGGAAAAATGTTTATTTTTCCAAGCTTTGATAATTTATGTGTTAAAATGTAGACATCAAAATATTTAATGCATGTAACATACGAAAATTTATACAACGTTAGATAAAATGTTCGTATTTTGCATAAAATGTAAAGTTTAATGTAAAATGTACTTTCTGTGTTAAAAGATGTTTGACATTTTTATAAGTGTCGTAAATAATTTTAATCATGTTGCTTGTTGCTAAAACATGGTTGTTGTGTGAGGAACTAGTATAAACAAAGGTTAATATAGGAATGAGCTAAACTTGTGTTAAATGGCCTAAATAACAACTTAATAGCCTAACTAGTTGTGTATGGGCTTACTAAACATACCATAAGCCCTTACTTATGCACTAACAAAAGGAAATCTCCAGACACACAACACAATGTGTAGTTTTCTGGAGAAAATTGTTGGGAAATACGAATTAAGGATCTTAAGGCAAACTTAACACTATAGAGGAGTGAGTAGTGTTTATTTGAATTAATGAAATCTATTTGAATTGTAACATAATTAAATGCAAATCAAATATAAATCAATCACAGAACCGGACACAAATGCAAATAATAAATAAAAGCAGTAAAGGAAAGAACACATCGGAATTTTATTCTGGTTCAGAGTTAGCCTACATCTAGTCCCACACAACTATGGGTTGATGTGGATTTCTTTTCAATATAATCTTCAAATTACAATCCTCAATTTCACAACCCACGAGGTACTCTGCACCTATTTCTAGAGTGCAGGGAGGATCGATTAATTTCTGGGATACAATCACACCCAATTGATTCGTATAGGCTACAACCACACCTTTTCAATATCAGTTTGGATAGAAGACTCGATAGAACTTTGTTCTTGTGATCTTTAATTATATAAACTCCTATAACTCTGGATAACACTTGAATATTTGAGAGAGGATGATAGAGAATGACACTAGAGTTGATCTGGTTTGATTTTCTTTGAATTTGGCCAGAGTTTGATTATATAAACTTGAAAATTTAGAGTAAAAATGGAGAGGAGAAAAAAGAGAAAAGATAAATGAAGTTAGTTATAAAATTTCGAATTTAGAAGCCAATTTCTAGTGGTACAACATCCATATCTTTTCAGAAAAAGATTTAAACCAATAGATACAACTTTTGAAATTTGAATAATGGTCGACATGTCGACATGTGGGGTAGCATATATAAACATGCCTTAGGCAAATTTTGAATTTTTTGAAAACAATACATATGATGTTGAAATAAATCAAGGTAATTTTAGAGTTTAAACATACTAATGTTCTATATAATAAAATAGTATAATAGAGTAAAAATATAAATTCAAAACACATAACTATAATATATAAATGATTATTTGAGCTTATATAAATATAGCTATTATAAGAGATGTTTTAAAATTAAAGATATATAAAACTGTCACTATGAATATAAGGAGACTGAAACTTAAGCAAATATATATCAAAACTAAAATATAAGTAAGCAAATATTTGAATTAGTTAAAAACTAAAATACAAGTAATCAAATCTAAAATATTCAAATTAGGAGTTAGATTTAAAGTCTAAGAAATAAATTAATATATATATATTTTTATATAGAAAGTAATTTTTAAATCAATTTGAAAATAAGAGAAAAGAAGATTTAAAATATTATAAGGTAAAAATGATAGAAGATTTGAAATAGAGATTCAGTGCTATTATGGAGTTTTAATAAAAACTCTAGACCCTATAACTTATCTTGTTTTCTTGAACTCTTGTTACTCACGAGTCTTCAATCTTGAACTTTTCTTCTTCTTCTTTGTAATCTTTAAAGCTCTATACTGTACAGTCTTCAATAAGCAATACCTGTATATAATTCCTGCATATACACTTATATATATATATATATATGTACTTCTGTACAATAGTGTTAGTATATGTTTTATAACAATAGTAGTTAAAACAAGGTTGTTGTCATCAAAACCATCATTTCAATTCCTAACAATCTCCCTTTTTTTTATGATTACAACCTTTGTTTTTGTTTATCCATCAAAAGATAAGCGTAGGTTGATAGATTAAATCTATAATAACCAATGGGTCGAGCATCTCAAAGGTTCAAGCATTACAGGGGCTCGCACACACTAAAGGGTTGGTCACGCTTGTCTTGGTCGATCATACAAGGGGTCAGGCACATTGAAAGGTATGGTATCACAAGTAAGGTGTCGGTCGCGCAATGGTCCACCAGAGCTCAAGGCTCGGTCGCACATCCTAGGGTCGGTCACGCGTCATATGGTGGTCAAGTGTACAGGGTAGGTCGCACATGGCTTTGGTCAGACAACTGGCAACAGATGGATACAGCTGGCAATAGTTGGCAGTGGCATTTCATAATTACCAGCATTAGTGACCCATAGCCTACACATACAAATCTCATCTGACCATTTTATTCCAACCTCTCCTATAAATACCCTATGATCTTCACTTTAATGGGAATCGAATTCCATGACCCCGAAGGGCTGCCAAATTTCTTTCTCCACTATTTCAAATGATTCTAACATCATCAAACATCTCCAAGCAAGGATCTAAAGTCTTATCCGCCATGGAATCCGTCAAAATGGCTCAAGTATCTTAGAGATTAAAGATGCACTTAGAGAAATTCAACCATTTATTCGCTGATTTGCAAAGATCAAAGTGAAATCCTAGTGTAAAAGAGAAAATGAATGTACTTAGAGATGATTCTAGCCTTGTAAATCTCAAATTGATAATGAAAATCTTTGTCAAAGTGGACGTAGATCTATTTTAGATCGAACCACTATAAAAATCCTTGTGTTTTTACTTACTTTTTGCGATTATGGTCTCATTCTCTTATTCCCAACTGTTTGGTGAAGTACTTTTTTTTAGTACCTTTGGTGTTTGGTCAATTTTTGACTTAAATATTTGGCGCCCACTGTGGGGCCCATTCGCATTTCCTTTCACTAAGTCATTTGTGGGGATAAAGTTTGAAGCTCGTTCCTCCTATAGATCTTCCAAGTCTAAAGTTCGAGCTAATTAACAAACTCTCTTCAAATATTAAAGCCTTGTTTGGAATAATGGGTAGACGAAGAAAGTCACTAGTAAGACCGTCAAAGAGACCGATAATCTTGCCAATGATGCTACACCACCCTCCAACCACTTTGAAGTTGGTGAAAATTCTAGAGATGGAGCAGCGGCCGTAACAAGGAAAGAATTGGATGAGGTCATCATGGGACTAACAAGTCAGATAGATATCTCGACTAATGCTATGTTGAGGAAGCTTGAATCCATGTTCGTTATTCAGGCCGCCACAGCGAAAGTTACTGTTAATGCCACCCATCCTCAACCTACTCAATTGCTCATACAGAAAATGCAGGTTCTTCTTTTTTAAGCCTAAGCCGAGGAAAATCCGTGGAAGAGGTTGCAAATCCTAATAATCCTCATTGTGAAAAGGCAAAACCTCCTGCACGCAACCATTCTGAGAAAGAAACCTCTCGGCAAGTGCATGGCTCCACCAAAGGGGCACCTCCCCAAGAGGTAGGCACAAGGCCCCGGAATCCAAACCATAACCGTTTTCTTAGAAAAAAAATCCAGTTAGGTGGATGTTATCCCCCTTCCCCCATGGACTAGCACAACGAAGAGGAACGCATATCAGAAATGGTTCACAAGATCATGGAGAAAATCTTGAAAAAAGAAAATGACGAGCAAGAGTGGGGCTTCGCTCCTACCAAGACCCCATTCATTAAGAGGATCAAAATTTCCCCGTACCTGAGGAAGTTCAAACCTATGGTGGTATATGCCTACAACGGAACCGGCGACCCCTATGTGTCCCTATTCAAATACGACCAACATATGGACGGAGCACACGCCATAGATGAGCTGAAATGTCTTTACTTCCCGACCTATCTGGAAGGGATGGCTTCCCTATGGTTCACAAAGTTACCACCAAAATCTGTGGATGATTTCGCTACTTTAGCCAAGATCTTCAGAGAACAGTTCAGGCTCCAAGCTACTAAGGTACAGGATGTTATGGAGTTAAATGAGCTAGAGCAAAGGCCAGGAGAATCAATCAAGGCCTTTCTCACTCGGTTTAATGTCGCTGCAGCCGAGGTCGTAAATCACGATCCTCGCTTATTATTAATGGCTTTAAAGGGAGCCATAAGCAAAAAGACTAAATTTAAGCAATGGATGAAGAAGAAGAAGCCGAGCACCTCGAGCAGCTATTCGATAAAGCCAAGGAATATATGAGTGTCGAATAAGATCCAGCCTATGCCCTAGATGTTACTGAAAGTAGTGCACAGCCTCAAAAGGGAGATAATAATGCAGGGTGGCCAAAAAAATACTGGTGGTCAAAAAAGGGGCAACAATTGAAAGGATAATCGGGGTAACAAGAAATTCTGCCTCTTTAAGAATTCATAGTTGACTCCTTTGAATGACACCGTATAAAACATCTTCATGACGACTAAGGATACCTAGGAATATCCAATGCCGAAGGAAATAAAGTTCAATGATGCTACAATAAAACCAGATAGGTTTTGCCGATTTCATAACCAACTAGTCCATAATACGAATGAATGCAGACATCTAAAGAACCGAGTTGAGGAGCTAATAAAGAAGAATAGACTCCAGCAATATACGAAGAACTCACAGAATACTCAAGCCGCCCAAGGGCAAGGAACATCTACAGGATAACCTGGTCCGGGAGAGAATACTCCAGTTGTTGTAATTCCAAGACCAATCATCAACACGATTTCAGGCGGGCCGCACCCAACCGAAAGAAGCTGGGGGGACATCGTGAAGTATACTGATGAGATGAAGAACCTTCCGAGAAAAGAAGAACTCATGGTCATGAACAATACCTTTCCCACAAAAATGCCGAAGACTTCCTGGAACGATGTCGTGTTCAAAGACAGAGTTTCGGATGGATTGCTAAGACCAACAGTTGATCCTCTGGTTGTTACCATCAGTTTGGGTCCAGCTATAGTCAAGAGAGTCATGGTAGATAGCGGGGCATCTGTCAATGTTCTTTTCATTAATGCATTTAACAAAATGAATCTTTCTATGGTTAACGTGAAAGCTTGCCATAATAAGATCCATAGGTTCACGGGACAACCAACACAGCTGACTGGCTCATCGATCTTCTTGCAGAGCTCGGAGAGGGAGAACAGAAAGTTTCCATGAAGAAAAATTTTGTTATAGTCGATGAACTTTCCACCTATAATGCTTTCCTCGGAAGACCAGCCCTTCCCGCATTCAGGATAGCAATGGCTCCATGGTGCTTGACCATGAAATTCCATACAGAGAATGTAGTCGGTGTGATTAAAGGTGATCAGAAAGCGGCAAGGGAGTGCTACATAGCATAACTAGTTGAAGCCAGGAAAAAGGATACGAAGAAGAATGTGGAGGCTTCGCTCCGCATTCATGACTCCCCCTTATAGCAACTAGGGCGGGGCCCTTACGCTGGAGAGAATAGCGGAGCTCAAAAGGAAATGGACCCAAGGAAAGCCAGTATGGGGGAGAATAGAGCAGCACAAGCTAAAGCCACAATACTAATTCTAGTACATGACGAAGATCCTGACAAAGTATTGAAAATAGGTTCTCAGTTGGGCCTAAAGTTACAAAGAGAATTAATGTAATAACCCGGAAAATACGAGCCAATTAAAATTTTTTAAATTGGTGATTTCAAAGGAATTTGAACAATTGAAATAGAATATTTCAATAAAATAGTGAATTAGAAATAGTGAGTCAGTTTGAAAATTTGAATTCAAACTTTGACTGACTGTGCAGGGTGGAAAATATAACGGATTTTAGCAAAACTAAAAATATTTAAATCTGTTAGTCAATACCTTTCTAATGAATCCGGAAAATCGAAGTTTCATAACGGGAATCAAAAGTTATGGCCGAATGAATTTTCAGAATGGTCGCTATATAGAATATATAGCCCTGGAAAATTGATATTTTGCAAACGACCTCGAAATTCGACGAAACCACTTTTGTTGGGTCCGGGATGTCAAACTATTGCTAGGTTTCAAATTTCATAATTTTTGAAGCTAGTATGTGAGCGTGGCGAAAGAAAATGTGTTTGGTCAATTTCTGTTAAATTGGATCGACCAGAAAATGGCCATTTTTCAAACGATCTCAGAATTTGACGAAACTAGTTTTGTTGGAACCGTAGCGTCAAAACATAGCTAGATTTATTTTTCTGGAATTTTTCGAATTAGTTTGTGGCCCTGGCAAATTGAAATGTACGTTCAAAGTTAAAAATTAAATGTTTTATACTTTAATTTGAAAAATAACTGACTGTAAAAGTCGAATTGGCCAACGAAACATATCCCATTGTGTCCGGAATGGGGGTATTTAGCTAGGGACGACAGTCGTTGGACTTGAAAAGGATTTCGTTGGAGAAAACACTATTTAAAAATATAATATATATATCGGCCAATCAGAATTTTTCTTTCATAAAAAAAATAAAAATAAAAACCCCCGTAACCCTCGATTTCAACGGCGAAACCCGTTCGCCGCTTCCCTCCTCTTTTCCGACCGCCTCAGCCTTCTATCGCCGCCGCCACCACCTGTCGTCGACGCGCCTCCCTCCCCTCGTCAGATCCGACCCACCCACGACCGCCATCGACGCCTCCTCCGCCTAAATCGAGCCCAGAAAGTCCACCACTTCCCATCGCCGCCGCCGCTCCGATCTACCACCGAGCGCCACCAAACCACCACTGACAGGACCGCCACTCGAAGCTCTTCCACGTCAGCACCCCCGATCGTCCCCACGTGCCACGGATTTCGCGAAAACCTCAAACCTAGTTTCGAACCAAATAGAAAGGTGAGTCCTTTTTGATGTCTGCACTTTGAAAAATCATATCTTTTTGGTGTGTTGACGAAATTCGATGAAACAGGAAACATCGGGACCGCAAGGAAGCTTTCTACCACATACAAGAAGCCGCGGATTTTTCTGTGTCACCTACGATTTTTATCACTCCGCAAACCAAAGTGAGAAATCTAAATCAATTGAATTTGAATGGAAAATGTCGTGTATAAATTATATAAGCGAAATATAAATTACACACGTGTTGTATACCTCATATACACGCGTGGTGTAAGCTATATAAGCGAAGTATGAATTATACATGCATAGAATAATTGATATATGTGTTGAAATGCAAGTGAAATATAGCAATAATATATATATATATATACTCCCCTCGTCCACAAACCACGGACGATATTTATTGTTGTGATTGGTGTGAAATATTAGATGAAAAATACTAATGGTTGAATAATTGTTTGTGGTTGATATTGTTTGGTTGTGGTTGAAAAATACCCATTGGTGCTTGAAATGAATTGGAAATATTTGTGGAAATAAAAATAAAACATGCTGCCTGTGTGCAAATTAGATGCATGAATCCCCATTGTCAAAAACCGCGAGGTTTTAAGGTAGAGCGAGGAGCCGTACTAGGGACAGTGCCAGTTTTAACTACCCTGTCGTTATGCTGCCGAAATTTTGAATAATATTCATGTGTTAGAATTATTTTCATATGTTGAAATTATCTTCATACGTTGAAATTAAAGTCATATGTTGAAACTATATCCATGTGCGGAAATGTTCATGTGTTGAAAAATGATGTGTGAAAATTAAATTCATTTGTGAATGAATGAAGTGTTTAAACAATAAAAATCACATTTTTATAATATATATGAAGTATGAAAAATATTCGCCTTATATATAAATAGTTTCAACAATAAAAATTCTATCTTTCTTATATGAACAACATAAATAAAATATCCATGTGTGGAAATGCTCATGTGTTGAGAAGTGTGTGTAGTGGAAAAGTTCATGTGTTGAATAAAAAGATCGAACAATAAAAATTACATTTTTATTGAAACTATGAAGTGTTAAAAACATCCATTTGTCGAATAAATATTTCAAATGATAAAAATGTCATTTTTATCATATACGTGATATGCTAGAGATATGCGGACGTTGAAATAAATATTTGTGAATGAAATATTATTTTTAACATGCATTGGAACTAAATAAAATAGTCATGTGTTGAATCTATTTTGGTTCGCCGAAATTATCATCTTTGAAATGTGAAGTGTTAAAAATAGCCACTTGTTCAAATAAAATATGCATGAGTTGGAAATATACATTAATTAGCTAATGATGTGATTCTAGCCTATGCATGCAACATTAGAATGAATGATGTTTTTAAACCAAAGTAAATCAAATATGAAGTTGAATGGAAAATGATAAGTGATAAAAATTGTATATATGCACATGCATATTTATTTAATAGGTTGTAGCAAAGGGGCTAGAGAAGAGGAATAAAATTTTGTTCCCGACAAATAGGTACACATTTACTGTTTTGTTTGGGTGATGATTTTATGAGCCTGTTGGCTAGCCGCTTGGCTTTTTCTTTTTCTTTTTAACATGAGACGCCCGTGTGGCTATTTGGGAATTTTCCCAGCCCCTCCCGTACAAAGGAGGTTATGGCGAAATTTTCCAAAATTTATAGTGAAATAATTGAAGTGAAAACGATATAGGAATTTTTGAATGAACTATATTTATATAAATATATAAATATAAATAAAATTAAAACGAAACGTGGCCGTGCAGTTCGTGTTTTGAAACCACGATTTCAAACGACTAGTGCGGGAAATCCGACCATTGGATTTTCCCGAAACCGCAACCGTTGGGTTCGCCTTGGAAATATCTTTCCAACGGCATCAAATTTGTGAAGATCCGACGGTTGGATTGTCTGGAATGTTTAATTCAAATCTTAAGAAAAACAGCGCCAGAAACGATTATATATACATATATAAATATAATTAAATTAAATCGAATAACGACGCTGCAGTTCGTAAATTGAAATCGTAACTTCAAATGACTAGTGTGGAAGATCCGACCGTCGGATTTTCCCAAAACTGAAACCGTTGGATTCGTTTTGAAATGACCTTCCTAATGATATAAAATTTGTGAAGATCCAACGGTTAGATTTCCAGATACGTATAAAACAAAATTAGAGAAAACAGCGCTAGTGCATCGACACGACCTGAAACGTCGTTTAATTAAATATGGCCGTTTTAAATTAATTAAAAATGTCGATATATCGTTATAAAATACTATATACGATATAGAGTGGAAATAAACCAATATCGTTGTGTTTGCTTGATATGTGATGGTTGAATGTATTTGACATGAAATTATAACTAAAGAACTGAAATGTGAACGTTGAATAGTCCAATCATGTGAATAATTGATTTGAAAATCTAAATATACGTGGGTTATTTGAAAAGGCCGAGTTTATCTCATTTCAAATAATCGATCGACGTTGAGAAGTCGAAGAGTGGAAGACGGTTGAAGTCCGACGATCTTCACATTGGATGGATGGGCGCTACTGGTGCTCGTGATTGGAGTAGCTATCATGAAGGAACTGAAGTAGTAGCCGTCCAAACGTACTGTTGATGGTACGGATATGCGAGGAATTGGTGCCTCCGGTTTCGTTCAGACCCAGAACGGACTTGTAAATGGACTGTGTGTCTGACATTGGATTTTGTTCTGTGCTGATTGATCTCTGTTAAATATATATCTGTTTGGCGGCGGAGAATTTATTCTCATGCTTAACGCCCTTCTCTGAGACGTACGAGCTCAGAGGTTATGTATTGATAGAAATCAGTCGCATGGAGTGGATTGCCTGTGTGGCATGCCTAAGTGGCATATGATCAAGGCTTCTTTTGCAAAGCAAAGTCTTGTGGTTGATGATCAAAGCACGGTCTGTGTGACGTAGCTTTGTGTATGACGTGAATTCGCGAGCTTCACACCTCGGTATGAGTCAAAAACGGGAGAGTGACTGCAGGGAGAGCACGACGTTTCTTTCTAGCTAAGGTGGTGTTAGTGACCTACCAGCCCTGACATTATATATACTTTTCACCTGTGTGGTTGTTGGAATGCGAGGCGCCTCGATTATAGGTCTGTAAGGACCGGGAAACGTGTGTTCAGGAATTGTCAATCCTCAAAAGTAAGAGAGGACCGGCCCTGAAGATCCAAGGATCATAGTGGGGTCCTGGGACATTTGCTAGAGTGTCTCGAATCGGAGAGGAGCTTTCCCCTTGCCTCTACTCATGAAGGAATCCAATTTCCAATACGAAATATGCAGACGTGATTGTATTACTAGTACGGCGACATAGTGGTATGGGTCATTTATGCCGCCTATGATTGATATTTATGATTGAAATCGCTTTCGAAATATATATACACTAGTAATAATATCAAACACTTCTGTTTTATACGTATGAAGCATTTTTGGCCATTATAAGGTAAAAACTCTATCCTCCGGCTTGCGTTGCGTTGCATTGTGTGATGGGACCTGAGTCTTATAATGGCTTCATTTTGTAAAAAGCATTGCGATGATTTAATCATTTACTTTATTTCATGCACTAGCACTCATTGGAGTAAACCCGTTCCGCGAAAGTGGCGTGGTCCTTTGATTTTCCTTATTATTGTTGTTAATAAGTTAAGTAGATTTCTCATACCAGTCCCATGACTGACTCGTAGTTTGTTTCACCTTGCAAACTCGGGTGCCCTCATTTTCACACGGGCAGTCTAGTTACAGGTTTCTGACGCACCTTTTGTCTCATGGCGAGGCTTGACTACACCGTGCTGACTTGGATTTTCTCCGCCATTATTGTATCTATATTATGATTCCGCCATTGGCGATGTAGACTGATATTTATTTTGTGTACTCTTTATGTATGATTCCGCCTCGGGCGATGGTGACTGACTATGTATCATTATGCACTAAGTTGTATCCTGTACTGTGCTTCTCTGATGTGATGATATCTATATGATTCCGCTGTCATATGTGTGTAAATTATTCTAATTTCTGTTTATGCTATTATCTGTCATCTGCTAATGATGATTAATGTGTTATATTCCAATGATTATCCTTAACACCGTGCAACGGGGTTTTGGGATCGTCACAATTAACAATGTTTTTAAAAGCAAATTTGGATGTTTTTGCTTGGACACTTTTTGATATGCGTGGAATTTCATATGATGTATGGTACATAAATTGAATATTAATCTAAGTATAACTCCGATTAAACAAAAAAGACGAACTCAAGGACTCGAAAGGTCGAAAGCTTATAAGAAGAAGTGGATAGGTTGCTCGTAAATGACTTTATATGAGAATCCACATACCCTGATTGGGTCTCTAATCTAGTCCTAGTTAAAAAGTCTAACGGTAAATGGAGGGTATGCGTCGATTATTCAGATCTCGATAAGGCATGTCCCAAATATAGTTTCCTATTGCCCAGAGTTGATTAGCTTGTTGATGTGACAGCAGGGCACGAACTATTATCTTTTATGGATGCGTACTTCGGATATAATCGGATAATGATGCATAAATCAGATAAGGAAAACACGAGTTTCATAATAGATAGGGGAATGTATTTCAGTTGCTGTTCCTGCCTTGCCTAAGTCCCCTATGTCTTCACCTACCCTTTCTAGATCTAAAACTCGTCCACTACCCCATCCATCATCAATGAATTCACCTCCACCACCACTTTATCTCACTTTTGTGCCTAAAAATGATGTTTATTACCAGTTAGATGTTTATTACTCAAGAGCTGCACTTTTTAAAGCATTGTGTGTCATACGGAATTCTTCATGGCATATTAAGCTGAAAGAAATAATGCACACAACATGTTTGTTGAAATGAAGAAGCTAAAGTAGGAATGGGCTGCTACACCTACTGTGTTTGTTGAAATGGGCATGCTAAAATGTGAAAGCAAAGTTTTCATCTTCGATCCTGGTGGTATATTAAACCTTAACTGCACCCTCGACCTTGAGGACAAGGTCATTTTCGAGGGGTTGGTAATGATACAGTCATAAAAGGGTAAGGCATGCAGCTAGGCCTAAATGCACCATAAGAACTTGCATGATAAATGGAATGAGCTAGAAGAAGCTACGCATGGAACAAAAGGACATGTGCAGTTATTTTCATTTTATTTCTTTTATAATTTATATTGCATTTCCATTACAAATATATTGCCTTCAGATCTGAATTGCTATTGGTCCATCTGTCCAGGTAGTTACAAAGTGTATCTATAAAAGCTGTGAATGCAATGAGGAAGGCAGACTAGAAATTTGTTAGAATTCTCTACTTTACTGTATGTCTCTCTTCTTCTTGCTGCATCTTCTTCAATCTTCTCCTCTCCTCCTCTAAAAACTCTACTCTCTTCTGTAAATCCCTATCAAGATCCTCTATATTTTAAATTTTAACACAAAAGATAGATAATTATCTAATCACGCCGAAGTAGCTGTTTTTTTTATTTTAACATAGTCGTAAAATACTATTTTCTAGATGTATAACAAATTCTTTACTATGCTTTCAGGCTGGCAATTGAGCTGATTGTACATAACCAAATTCAAGAGCTTTTATAAAAAAAAATTGCAATACAAAGTAACCAAACATGCAACTAAACCAAAATATCAAAAGGAAGCCCATACGTATTGGTTACATACTGATATTGATATTGATATATAGGATAGTATTTCACTGTAAATAGAAGCATGTTCCCTAATTGAAATATAAATCTGAATATAGTAGGGAAAATCTTTTATAAAAGGGTTCTTACAAAATATATACATAACACAATAATTTTTTTTGCACAAAAGTAGAAAAAATTCAAAATAAAGCTTTGAGATCAAGTAATTATTATATATTTAAAAAAGAATTGCAAATTTACCAATGTTCTGGTTATTAAATGCCAAATAATTATAAAGTTTCCTCTATTAAGGGCGCTCTCTGTAACACCCCTAAGTCCCACATCGTGGAAGCCTGTGTGAAGTGGGTACTTATATAGTAGATCCCATCTCTTACTAACACCGAGGCCTTTTGAGGAACCAAACCCCACACCTATACGGTGGCTAAGTTAGGGATAATATCTTGTGTGAACGGAGGTGCGGGTTGTTACAGTGGTATCAGAGCCAATACCCAGCCGGGATTGTGGCTCCTGTGTGGACCACAGCGCCTGGATGAGGTGTTTGTGAGCCAACGGGGACGTTGGGCTCTGTAGGAGGGGAGAATGTAACACTTATAAGTCCCACATCGTGGAAGCCTGTGTAAAGTGGGTACTTATATAGTAGAGCCCATCTCTTACTAACGCCGAGGCCTTTTGAGGAACAAAACCCCACACCTATACGGTGGCTAAATTGGGGGTACTATCTTGTGTGAAAGGAGGTGTGGGTTATTACACTCTCTATCTAAAGCATAGTGCAAGCATATATTTGTAAATTATAGTGCAAGCATGTATTTCAAAATTAGGTCTAAATAATACAATTACTAACATATATTTGTTACATGAAATGAAGTATAAAACTATTACCTCCTTTCATGAGAAGGCGATGAAATCCTAATTTTCGAGATAAATATAAAATTGTCGCATTTATCCTGCTAGTAATCGACGTCATCAATTTTTCCAAACAACAGAAAAAATAAACAAGAATATTAATAAACATATCCCTTAGAGTCCGTGCGCAAGATAAAACTAGCCCTTACCGTCTCACATTATCCCTAAAATATTATCAGGCTAAACCAAATCATTTGTAAAATAGAAAAACAAAACCAATACTTAGAAGAAAACATAACATGTTCAAAACAAAGGGTAATTCAATAGTGCTTAATGAGATCACTAAAGAATTTATAACAAAACACCATTAAAAAAAGAAAAAGAAAAAACTTACAAAATCAACAAAGAAAGAAAGATATCAAGCAGTGAGTTCCATAATGGCATTAACAATGCCCCCTTCGCTGTACTTAAGAGCTTTAACTACCTTAGATTTGGAAACATCAACTTGATTCATTACTAGTTCAATGTCCTTTGGCTTCCATTGGTTTCATCGTTATCTTCCTTTTAAGTTTCCTCAATTGGGGTAGCTGCCGAAAGATCGGTTTTACCCATTTCAATGGCGAGGTTAGGCATTTAGAATAGTTTTATGGCTTGAATTTGTAACGATGTGATTTATTGTTTTGTGGGAGGAACAACTGTAGATCCAATCCAAACGTCTATCACTTTGGCAACACCAGATCTACAAAAAACGACATGAAGACCGACTGTAAAACCAAGCATCGATGGTGGTTGGTTGTGACGGCCCGCCCCGGACCAGCCGACATTTCTACGAAACACGCTGTGCCAATGCCCGACTAGCATGGGACGGTCATCAAAGGAAAAGGATTATGAAACTATGAACCACCAAAGAATCTATAGTATATCTCACAGCGTATGGAATAAAATATAATAATAACATAACTTGACATAAAACAGGCGAGACAGTGCATAAGCTGAAAACTAAATCATCATAGCAGCGGAATCCAAAATACAGGTTATGATCCAAACCATCATTATTACAACTTCAAAATACTGTCTCTAAAGAAAAAAGGAAAGGTACACTACTAATGCCCAAAGCAGTGACTAGCAACAACACAGGGAGAATATATGTAAATAGTACGTGGAAGCCTCCTGCTCGTCTCCGAACAGCTACTCGTGCATACCACCAAACCTACCTTTAGTCTGCTCGTTTAGGAGCACCCATAGTAATAAGAAGGGACATAAAACTCTGGGTTAGACAAAAGTCTGGTATGAGAGATGCAGCAAAACAGAATAATAACAGGTACAAATAATCATACCTGAACCTGGACCTACAACCAAAGAGTTTGCACAACAAGATGTACAGTACTCTAAGGTAACACTAACATAAAGTGTAAAATGGGGGTGTGCATGTCATGGTGATAGCGAACATCAAACATAGCAATCAACCTCATATCTCTCACTCAGTGCGTAAAGTATACGATATCCACTACTTTGGTCGCCATATCCTTTGCTACAATCACTTTGCCCTTGGGGTCATAATGACCCAATTGCACTGATCCATAGCTACAAATCCTTTACTACAATCACTTTTCCCTTGGGGTCATAATGACCCCATTGCACTGATCCATAACTACTAATCCTTTGCTACGATCACTTTGCCCTTGGGGTCATAATGACCCCATTGCACTGATCCATAGCTACTAATCCTTTTCTATGTCCACTTTGCCCTATGGAGTCATGCGACTCCACTGCACTGGCTCATAGCCATGCTACGATCACTTGCCCTTGGGAGTCTTAACGGTCCTATTGCGCTGATCCATAGTCGCTAATTCGTCTCTCAGTGGTGAACTAAAGCTATAGATATCGACAACCCCTTTGCACACATCCCGCAACAAAGCCCAACTATTGAAGTTAAATCGTTGGTTCCCATCTAGATCCTGAGTTATAACTTTCCACTTGGACTTCCTTTGAACCTCGGGCTTTGGTTGAATTGGAGTTGGTCTTCAGAAGAGTCATCACGTAGTAGCAGTGGAAGCTAAATTCTGTTCGGTTCAATCTACTTTAATCGGTTCGGTTCGAATACATCGTCCCCGGGCTTCCCATTCGGTTCAGTTCTCCACTTCAAGACGGTTCGGTCATCTCCATCCGGTTCGGTTCGGATGGTGCTCCGGCCTTGGTTCGATTCGGCGCTCCTTTATCCCCAGATCCTGGTTCGATCCCACTTCCTAGCTCTAATCCGATCCGATCCCCATGCCAAGCTCCGGTCCTATCCCAGTTCCAATTCAACACAGATGGCCTTCCTTTTTTCCTTGCACAAGTCTTGCCACTACTCCAGTTCAGTTCGGATATGTCCGATCCGATCCCCTATCTCGATCCGATCCGGAATCTTGGAACTTTTCCAGCAAGCCTATTTTGACCATTCTTGCCATACAACGACGTTTTCAACCATTATGACCTTACTAAACACTCATAAAGCATTCCATAAAGTAGTAATAGCATATAGAGTCAATCAAGAACATCAAAACATCAAGCATATGGGTTACTTAGGATCAAACATACCCTAAAACCCCAAATTTCCCCTTAACCATGTTTTAACTATCCGATTAGCAAACTAAATCCAAATTAACCCAAATTTTTATTAGAGGCATAAAATAATGTTTAAGAATTTTTACATATTTTTCCAGATTTTTATGATGCATTATTTCGCTAATTATTACTAATCACCCCTAATTAGCTGCAATTAGTGAATAAAAGTGCTAATCACTCACCTTAGCCATACATAAATTCTTAGATCTGAAACTCCGCTGATTTGGGTCGAATTCCTATGCAACACAGCAGCCCTAACTCTGATTTGAAATCAATCCGCCTTGATTTGATGTAGATTCGCTTAATATTGGATTAGAAAGTGATTAAAGATGAATTTAGAAGGTGGAGGCCGTTACTAGGGTTCAAAGAATGTTTGTGGCGGCTAGAAAACTGGGATGAGATGGTTTCCTAACCGATTTCAGCCTCCTCGTAACCCTAGTCCCGAAATGGGTTATGGGCCCTTCCACTAATTACCCAGTTAAGCCCGGTTAAGTTGTTTTTCACCTTCAAAACCTTATTTCAGATATATCTCCCAAATGGTAAGTCCGTTTGATTAATATGACCACTCTACGGTAAGGTAAACCATCATCCGAATCCTAAGGAAGTAGTATAGGTCAAAAATCCTTACCAATCAAAAGTTATAGGCGAAACAAGATTCGCCAGGGGCAAAATGGTCATTTAAAATTTGATAAAAATCATGAACAGGGGAAATGACCCCAGTAGTCGTCTCTCAAAGTTACACGACCATACCACTTTGTATTTGGAATAAATAAATATTCTACGATCCTCTGATGCGTAGAATGCGGGTCGTTACACTCTCCTCCCTTAAGAAATTTCACTCCCGAAATTCCTTAGGTGTCCCGCATGCCTATCAACCATTTACAAGCAATCAAACATACATAACAACACAAGAAGTCTATCCTATCATGCAGTTTGCTAATAAGGGAATAACCATCACTATTAAAATCTTACCAGGCAAAGATTTATGGATGTGTCTTCCTTATGTTCTCCCATGTTTCCCAAGTACAATCATTCTCATTATCACCCCACTGGACCTTGACTAGTTTCACTGTCTTCCTTCGAAGTTTCTTCGTATGATACTCGATAATACGAATCGGTCTGCGCCCAACCACCTCAGGCTCTACCTCGATATCATCCAACTGATCTAGTGAAATAGTCATGCATGAACTTCCTTAACTGGGAAACATGAAATACGCCATGAACTCCCGCCATCTTGTCAGGTAATCCAACTTTATACGCTAAATTCCCAACTTGTTTGAGAACTGGGAATGGACCAACAAATCTTGGTGCCAACTTACCTCTCCTACCATAACGAATTACATGCTTTAATTGAGAAATCTTGACGAATACCAAGTCGCCAACGGAGAATTTCAATTCTCTTCATCTCTTATCAACATAACTCTTCTTTCTATCTTGGGCAGCCTTCGTTCGCTGTTGAATAACCTTGATCTTGTCTGAAGTTTCTCTTATAACATCTGGGCCTAGCACAAATTTCTCACTGGTTTCCAACCAACATGATGGTGAGTTGCACGGTCTTTCGTACAAAGCTTCAAATGGAGCCATACCAATACTGGATTGATAACTATTATTATATGCGAACTCAACTAGATGCAAATGGTCATCCCATGACCCTCCTAAATCCAATATACAAGCTCTTAAGAGATCTTCTAATACACGATTCACCCTCTCTGTTTGACCATCGGTTTGAGGATGGTATGCGATACTGAAATGTAATTCTGACACTAAAGCCTCGTGTAAGCTCTTCCAAAACCCCTAGTAAATAATTGATCTCGGTCACTCACAATACCTTTAGTTACCCCATGAAATCTCACTACTCACTTCATATACAGTTCCGCCAACTTAGATGTCGTTCTGTTCGACTTGACCGGTATAAACCTTGCACTTTTGGTCAATCGATCCACAATCACCCAAATACTATCATGACCCGATCTAGTTCTTGGTAAACCATCAATGAAATCCATTGAGACTTGTTCCCGTTTCCATTCGGGAATTTCTAGCGGTTGTAATAAACCACTAGGCTTCTTTTGCTCAGCTTTAACTAAATGGCAGTTCATGCATTTGGATATAAACTTACCAACGTCTCTTTTCATCCCTTCCCGGTAGTAGGTCTGTTTCATGTCTCGACATTTTGTTACCACTGGGATGTATAGTCAGTTTCGAGTGATGATACTCTCTAAGAACTTCTCTCTCAATCCATTAACATTGGGTACAATTAGTCTACCATTCTTTCGAAGCCATCCATCTCGACCAAGACCATACTCGTTCATTCTCTCTTCGTCGATACCCATCTCTACCTTGGAGATGACTTCCAATAGATTTGGATCGTCCCTCTAACTATAACCAATCCACTCAATCAAAGTTGGTCTGACCGTCAAACTTGCTAACATTGCTGGATCTAATACGCACTTAGGTCTGAAATCATATCTTGCATTATACTCCAGTTGCTTCCTTTCTAGAAACATAGCTCTCAAGCTGGCATGTCTCCTACTCAATGCATCAACTACCGCATTGCCCTTCCCAGGTGTGTATGCGACATTGAAATCGTATGAAGCCAAGAATTCTAACCATATCTGCTAATGAAGATTTAAATCCTTCTAAGAGGAAAGATACTTTAATGACTTATAATCGGTAAACAACTCGAATCTTTCTCCCAAGAGATAATGTCTCCACATCTTCAACGCGAACATAATCGCTGCTAATTCCAAATCATGGGTAGGATAACTTTTCTCATTGGTTTCAGTTGTCGACTAGCATAAGCTACAACCCTACCTCCTTGCATCAGTACAACACCTAGTCCGGTACCACATGCATCCGTGTATACCGTCATCTCTTCATTCCCTTTAGGAATAACTAACACTGGTGCACACGTCATCTTTTCCTCTAGGCTCTTAAATGCATTCTCAAACCTTTCGTCCCAAACAAAAGCTTGATTCTTCTTGGTCAACTGAGTTAACAGTGCCGCTGTCTTGGAGAAGTCTTGGATAAACTTACGATAATATCCAGCCAACCCCAAGAAACTTCTTACATCTGTTGCATTCTTGGGCGTAGACCAACCTTGTACCGTAGCCACCGTCACAGGGTCCATGGCAATACCATTCTCTGAAACAACATGGCCCAAGAATCTCACTTCCCTCCTCCAGAAGTGACACTTAGAAAATTTTGCTTTCAATTGGTGTTTCCTCAACACCTCCATCACTGTCTTCAAATGTTCCTTGTATTCTTCCTCCGTCCTCGAGTAAACCAAGATATTGTCCATGAACAAAATAACAAACTTATTTAATTGATCCCTGAATACCATATTCATAAGATCCACAAAATATGCGGGTGCATTGGTCAACCCGAATGGCATGACCAACCACTCATAAAATCCAGACGACGTTCGAAATGTCATTTTAGGAAGACTCTCAGCTGCTACTCGGAGCTGATGAAAACCTGTCGCGAGATCCAACTGGGAGGACACTCTTTCTCCACTTAACTGTTAAACAAATCATCAATCCACGGAAGAGGATACTTATTCTTCCTCGTCACTTTATTCAACTCGCGTAGTCCACAAAATCGAAGGGAACCATTGGCCTTGGTAGCAAATACAACTGGTGCTCCCCACTCGGAAACACTTCTTCTTATAAATCCCTTCTTCAAAAGATCACTTACTTGCACCCCGAGCTCTCGCTGCACCCTTAGCGCCATATGGCGAAGTGTCATCACTATAGGTCTGGAATCTTTCACTAAATCAATCCGAAATTCGATCTCTCGGTGTGGTGGAAGTCCAGTCACTTCCCCGAAGATGTCCGGATACTCGCCGACAATATGCACATCTAACAACTCATCATGCGGGATGTTAAGGGAATTTAGAAAACTAGCCATCACCCTATCACTAGGTAGGCAACCAAACAGTACCCTCCGTCCATCATTCGCTCTAACGGTCACCGAAGACCCCTCATAGTCTACTACCACCCCATATCTTTGGAGCCAATCGACTCCCAAAATAATGCCAAACCCAGTAAAGTCCAAAACAAAGCAATCACAAGCAAACATACATCCATAACTCGGTAAGACCAAATTACGAAAAATCATACTAAGGCTAGTCGAACCACCGATCGGGTTCGTCACAACTGAAGGTCTATCGACTATCTCGGGCTCCAATCCCAACCTATCTACCAGGTCACTAGGTATGAAGGAATGGGAAGCCTAGTACTCGAACATGAACATCATAAACAGAAAGCATACCATGAATAACGATATTCTTTCCCTTCTCCGCCGCAATTGGGGCATTCGACGAAGAAGGAACAACGTTGATAGCATATGCTTTCACAATCTGCTTCTTTTTAGGGGGTTGTGGACATTTATCCTTGTGATGTCCCATTTGGCCACAATTAAAGCACTTCCTGTCCGTTGGCTTTGCTCGACAATCTTCGGCATTGTAGCCCTTCTTGCCGCGACTATAGCACTCAACATCTTTCTTATTATTTTTCTGACCATCCTTAGCTTGGTTCTGTTTCCTCTTATTCTGCAAATTATTCTTGCCTCCACCGCTTTCCTGCGGCTTTGGCTAGCTTGCAGATGTAATAGCAACCTCGGCCTTCGACTTAGGGTTAAAGCTCTCTGATCTCAATGCCTTTCCCACTATAGATTCGAATGTCTCATCGATATGGTTTATAATTCTTTCCCCCAAGTACTCGTCTAAGCCAGTTATGAACTTCTCGTTCTTCTTCTCAGCAGTATCGATAAGGGATTTTCCATATTTCGATAAAGTATCGAACTCAGCAATATATTCCGAGACTACCCTACCATTCTTCTTAAGTTCCAAAAATTTCCTAAACAATTCTAATTTCAGAGCAGGTGGGATAAACTTGTCATTGAAGCGAGTCTTAAACTGATTCCAAGTAACTTGATCCTCAGGATTGGCTGCTTTAATAGCATTCCACCAATTCATAGCCCGTCCTTGCAGTTGACGCGATGCTAGCTTTCTCTTTATTGCATTATCGATTCCCAAATCCACGAAGATGTGCTCACAACTATCCAGCCAATCTTGAACTTCCGTATCCGATTCCGTCACGTGGAACGACTTTCCACGAAGACTAGTATAATCCTTGCAGAGCTTGGCGAAATCGGCTCTAGGCGCTTGCACTGCTGCACCTCCACCGTTAGCAGCATTAGGAATTGCTCTCTGAACATCCCTAAGCATCTCTCGCATGAAGGTAGTAAACATTGTCCTCATATTAAGGACATTCCTATCATTGGCCCCTGAATCATACTCCTCGTATATCGGCTCATCGTTCAATATGTAAAGAGAAAATGATTAACCATCTCCTTAGTGGTGCCAGTGCAGTGCGACTTCATCCTTAGATATACTAATAGTACATATATAGTTTTTGAAAACCAAAATATCATAAATACGTGCTCTTATATACGTATACTATCTCTCCCTAATGTCTCCCCCAGGCTTACTACGCAACCTAGGCTCTGATACCAAGTGTGACGGCCCACCCCGGACCAGCTGACATTTCTACGAAACACGCTTTGCCAATGCCCGACTAGCATGGGACGGTCGTCAAAGGAAAAAGATTATGAAACTATGAACCACCAAAAAACCTGTAGTATATCTCACAGCGCATGGAATAAAATATAATAATAACATAACTTGATATAAAACAGGCGAGACAGTGCATAAGCTGTGCTGAAAACTAAATCAGCAGCGGAATCCAAAATACAGCTTATGATCCAAACCATCATTATTACAACTTCAAAATACTATCTCTAAAGCAAAAAGGAAAGGTACACTACTAATGCCCAAAGAAGTGACCAGCAACAACACATGGAGAATATATGTAAATAGTACGTGGAAGCCTCCTGCTCGTCTCCGGACAGCTCCTCGTGCATACCACCTAACCTGCCTCTAGTCTGCTCGTTTAGATGCACCCAGAGTAATAAGAAGAGACATAAAACTCTTGGTCAGACAAAAGTCTGTTATGAGCGATAACAGCAAAACATAATAATAGTAGGTATAAATAATCATACTTGAACCTGGACCTGCAACCAAAGAGTTAGCACACCAAGATGTACAGTACTCTAAGGTAACACCAACATAAAGTGTAAAATGGGGGTGTGCATGTCATGGTGATAGAAAACATTAAACATAGCAATCAACCTCACATCTCTTACTCAGTGCGTAAAGTATACGATATCCACCACTTTGATCACCAAGTCCTTTACTATGATCACTTTGCCCTTGGGGTCATAATGACCCCATTGCACTGATCCATAGCCACTAATCCGTTGCTATGTCCACTTTGCCCCATGGAGTCATGTGACTCCACTGCACTAGCTCATAGCCATGCTATGATCACTTGCCCTTGGGAGTCTTAATGGTCTCATTGCGCTGATCCATAGCCGCTAAACTGTCTCTCAGTGGTGAACTAAAGCTATAGATATTGATAACCCCTTTGCACATGTCCTGCAGCAAAGCCCAACTATTGAAGTTAACTCGTTGGTTCCCATTTGGATCTCGAGTTATAACTTCCTACTTGGACATCCTTTGCATCTCAGGCTTTGGTTGAATTGGAGTTGGTCTTCAAAAGAGTCATCACGTAGCAGTAGTGGAAGCTCAATTCAGTTCGGTTCGATCTGCTTCAGTCGGTTCAGTTCGAATTCATCGTCCCCAGGCTTCCCGTTCGGTTCGGTGCTCCACTTCAAGTCGGTTCGGTTCAGTTGTCTCCATCCGGTTCAGTTCTGATGGTGCTCCAACCTCGGTTCGGTTCGGCGCTCCTTTATCTCCAGATCCTGGTTCAATCCCACTTCCTAGCTCTAATCCGATCCCCACGCCAAGCTCCGGTCTGATCCCAGTTCCAATTCAATACAGATGGCCTTCCTTTTTGCCATGCATAAGTCTTGCCACTACTCCGGTCTGGTTTGGATATGTCTGATCCGATCCCCTATCTCGATCCGATCCGGAATCCTAGCACTTTTCCAACAAGCCTATTTGTCCACTCTCGCCACACAACAGCGTTTTCAACCATTCTAACCTTACTAAATAATCATATAGCATTCCAAACAGTAGTAATAGCATATAAAGTTAATCAAGAACATCAAAACATCAAGCATATGGGTTACTTAGGATCAAACATACCCTAAAACCCTGAATTTCCCCTTAATCCCCTTAACCATGTTTTAACTATACGATTAGCAAACTTAATCCAAATTAACCCAAATTTTTATTAGAGGCATAAAATAATATTTAAGAATTTTTACATATTTTTCAAGATTTTTATATGAACGCAACTGTAGAATGAGAGGCCTTGCAAATGAGCTAATGTAAACACATGCAAAGAAAATAGGTTGCGGGCTTTAACTCCAATTGCCTTGAGAATGAATAAGAACTCCGAGTGATCATTATGGAAAAGAAATGAATCTTGACATTAAAATATGAAGCAGAAGGTGATTGAACAACAACATTTCTTTAGGTCTTCAAGCTTTAATTCAATTCTAAAAATCAACACTCTTCTTGCACCAACTCATCAATCTTTTCAACATAAGTGCATTCATCCATTCATCATAAATAATATGGAAACACAAATATAAATACACATATTCGTTATTTTAAAGAGAAAACAAGATAAATATGCGGATAAAATATACATGTTTACGTGTATATCATTATGATGCATAATTTTGCTAATTATTACTAATCACCCCTAATTAACCGCAATTAGTGAATAAAAGTGCTAATCACTTACCTTAGCCACAAATAAATTCTTAGATCTGAAACTCCGCTAATTTGGGTCGAATTCCTACGCAACAAAGCAGCCCTAACTCTGATTTTATGTCAATCCGCCTTGATTTGATGTATATTCGCTTAATATTGGATTAGAAAATGATTAAAGATGAATTTAGAAGGCAGAGGCCATTACTAGGGTTCAAAGAATGTTTGTGGCGGCTAGAAAACTGGGATTAGATGGTTTCCTAACTGATTTCAGCCTCCCCATAACCCTAATCCTGAAATGGGTTATGGGCCCTTCCACTAATTACTCTATTAAGCCCGATTAAGCTGTTTTTCACCTTCCAAACCTTATTTCAGCCATTTCTCCCAAACGGTAAGTCCGTTTGATTAATATGGCCACTCTACGGAAAGGTAAACCATCATCCGAATCCAATGGAAGTGGTTTCAGATCAAAAATCAAAAGTTATAGACGAAACAAGATTCGTCAGTGGAAAAACAGTCATTTAAAATTCGACGAAAATCGTGAACATGGGAAATGACCCCAATAGTCGTCTCCTAAAGTTACACGACCATATGACTTCGTATGTGGAAGAAATAAATATTCTACGATCCTCTGATGTATAGAATGTGGGTCGTCACATTGGTCTAATCTCAGAACGTAATGCTATTTAGGGTTTTGTGGGAGGAGATTTAATCCTAGAAATGTGATATAGAAGAAAATAGGAAATGGACTAAGGGTTACGTGCGTGGCGAAGTAAAAGGAGAAACATGAATGGAAGGAAATGAAAATGGATTGAAAACAATTTCTGTTTATTCCGCCGAGTATAAGTGGAAAGGTTATTATTAGCATTTTAACATAATAAAATAATAAAAATAAAAGGAACCAAATGTCTTTAGTTGCATTTAGTTAATAAATGCTACTGTATGCAACTAAAAGTCATTTTCATGTAGTGAAGCTTGCGACTCAGTTTTCCGAAGAACTTGTTCATCTTTATAAAGATCTTTTCCATTTTCTTACTAAAATATTTTTTTAAGATCTATTGATTTTCCACTACTATCTTTTGGTTTTTACATAGGATTTTTTTTAAACGGATGTACTAACGGGATATGCAATGCTTTCTAAGGAAGTATTTTCATCTTCTTCCTCTTCGTCGATTTCCATTCCTTCTTATTCTTCTCGAGCCAACCTTTCTTCTTTTTCCGAATGCGTCTCATATGGTTGAAACACTATAGGGATCTTCATAAGAGATATGTCTCTGGAATTAAACACCTTTTTAGAAACAAACTCTTCTCTTTGAAATCATCTCCAAAAAAGTTGAAAATACTTGTGAGGTAAATTCCATGATAAAACATATTTTCACCCATTGAAAAAACTTTGGCTCAAAATTCATCCAAAATAACTTGATCCCAATTGATGCCATAAATTCCAAAAATAGGAAAAAGATCTTTGCAAATTTTCATTGTAGGGTTATTGAAATTTTCAGAATGAGATGTGATGGTATGTTGGAGAAATAGATTAACAATCCTTGCTTTTGGTCGAAAATATCTATTTTTGAATACTAAATATTCATCATTCTCAAAAATATGGTGAAAGGTCTCTTGCTCTTTAATTTTGAAATCTAAGAGATCTAATTCCATGCTTTTACAACCCAAAATATTTACTAGCACTTCACAATCCAAAACAATTTCATTGCCTCTTACACTACTCCAAATTTCATTCCCATTTCCTTCATAAAAGCCTTGATTCAACCTAGCATAAAACATTTGGAAAAAATTGGATAGCAAAAACAATCATTTTCTCGAGAATCAATCAAACTAAGAACACCATTTTGATTAAAGAGAGTTTTAGGTTCATAAGATTGAAATCATTAAAAATAGATAATTTTCACGTGTCGACTTTACCAAAGTTTACATAGTTGATGTAATCATTGATACCTTCCTGTTTATTGAAAATAAAGCTGCTTTGGATTGTTGTATATAACGTTGTTGTATACACAATTATATGATTTTTGTTTGATGATAACAACCAAATAAATATTATTATAAATGTGTTTGAAATCGTACTGTTAAATATATACATCACTGACTGAAATATAGTATTTATATTTAAATGGAATACGGCAATACAGACATTGATATATTCATACTCTATTCTATTTAAATTGAATATTCTATTTCAATAACACACCAGTACAAATCTTATAAACTCCACTATTTAAACACTCACAGAATATTTGTACTAATAAATAACAGAATGAAATAGACGAGTTTGTTTGACAACAATAAGATATTATTTTATTTCAATCAAACTTGTGTATTACAAATTACAGTACAACTCCATTTCAGTACACAGCTTCCCACTATAACACTCACACTCGTATATATATAAATATTTTGATTTCATACATTTCAATATACAATTTTATATACACTCATTTACATATTGACACACTGGCTTCTTCAGTCTTCTGTCTTCACAGCTTACAAGTCAGTCTTCACTTCACAGTCAGTCCAGTCTTCATACCTGTCATATATAGAAACAAACACACAGTACACTGCAACAGGAATAGAACAGAAATAATTTACAAAATTTATGCAAATATAAATTTTATTTTTAAAATTTTATTTGCCTCAGTTTTCTGGTGTGTTTTCTCATCATTTTTCATGACTTGATCTGATTCATCTGTGTCTAGGCAGGTAGTTTGTATATGAACAGGGACAGAAAAAAAATCTTTCTGATGGCTGCATATACACACGTGTATAAATAAACACGTGTGCATTGCCTCGCCGATCAGTGTGCGACTGAGGAGCAGCCACGAGGACCAACTCGACTCAGCGCATGGCAAACACAAATTCAAATCAACTCAGCAAACAAGGTAGTTTTAAAGAGGGTGTAAGCATGTCAAGCACAACAGCAACTCAAGAATGACATAAATGCATTGTCAAATGAGACACGAAAGTGAACATTGCTTGTGCATAATGTTTCATGTTCATGGTGGTGTACAACAGTGCAAGACATGGTGGAGCAATTATCACTTCAGCATGAACAAATAGTCAACCCACAAGTACTTGTGTACATGACAGAACAGTTCAAAACAGTTCAGTTCTGTGTGATGATGATCAACAAGTTTAAGTGAAAACAGTGTCAACAATGTTCAATCATGTGTGGCAACTTCAACAAAGTTAGCATGGATACACAAGTCAGTGTGTAATCAAGTAAGCAAAGTGTCCACACATCATGAAATAAGCACATGGGTGCATGTTAATGGGCATGTACAAATTACCACAGCATGGTGGTTCAAGTCAGTAAAATAATGGCAAGGTCAAGCAAGTGTTTAAATGTTCAAGTGCACACACTATTTCTGCAAACTGCATGAACAGGACAAGTCCCTCAATTTCAAGTGTGCAAGTGGACACATCTACATGGTTCAACAATGTAGTGCAAGGCAGTTTACACATCAGAGAAAGTATATGGCAGCTACAAAGATACAAAGCAGCTACAAGCAAATTCAAGGCACATGAGAATGATTCAAATACATGTACAGAATGGTGGAGCAACAATCAGGGTCAACATTGATTTCAAGATAGCAAACACATGGTGTAGTCTCAGCATGATTTAAGTCAAGATGGAGTATATATATGGTCATAAGCACAAACAGACTTGATGCAAGGATGGAGGATGGAAAATCAGCTACACAATTTCATGCATGACAAGGAGTTCATGAAACAAAATCATTGCCAAATTTTTTTAGAGTAACATGCAGTTTTTAAACAATGTCATATATGGAAAATCATTTCTGCTAGTTTCATCACAAAGCTGTCATGATTCAATCATGCAGGGAAACAAATCAGGGAAGAAATAATTGTTGACGAATTAGTTCTTTTTAAAATACAGAGTTTGTTTTTTAGCGAGTGCTAATCAGTTAGCATGCAAGCCAATCAAGGAAAACAGGAAGGTTTTAAATCATACATGGGACAACATGATAAATGCCTGTTTTTCATTCATATATGGCATGATGATTAAATCAAGAATCTATCTCAGTAATAATCTGTAAAAATGGAAACCTTCAAGTTTCTTTTCAACAATTCGAAATCAAGTAGGCAATAAATTCCAGTATTCTTTGGAGCAGAATAATTCATTCAAAAAGGGAAACAAGTTTTTTTTGGTTAATCACACAAGAGAAAATCGAGGGCCATTTTTTTTCCAGATTTGATTTAATCAAAGCTAATGGTTTTAAATTCCAAAAGGGGAAGATCTGTTTTTAAAGGGCCACGCAAAATTCAAATTCAATCAAACCATTTCAAAAGTGGAAACCGCACGAATCAGGGGCAAAATCAGATCAAGTCACTCACGAAATCAGAGAGTTTAAAAGGATTCTATAATCCTATTCTACACCAATTCATCATCGGCAGGTAGTGAGAAAAAAAAGACCAAAACCAATTCAATCGAAGATTGAAAAAAACCCACAAATCAATTCAAGCATTCCAAAGCAAAATTGAAAAAGAAATTTTAGAGGAACTCACCAAATTTTGTAATCATTTTCGATCATCAGTATTCTAACTCGAAGCGTCAGAGAGCCACACTGTTTTGAGCATCAAAGAGGAATCTTTTCAGATCAATATCACAATCGATTTGGGATTCAAATCAGAAACCCTAGCCGCCATTTATTTTCTCCAGTAATAGAAGAACAATCGGGCAAAAATGAATAGCAATTGGGCCGGACGACATTTCTAAATAAAAAGGGGATGACCCCTTATTTTATTTCCTAAGGATTTTTATTTATTTACCTTTGTTTTGTTTTTGTTTTTTGTTGTTGTTCATTTTGTGTTGTAAAAACCAAATGAACAGGTTCTAGAAGTCTGTAAAATTTCTAGGGTTCCAATCAAGGTGTTGACTGGCAGTCCACTAGAGTTTGTAAATTCTAGGGTTACGAGTTACAGGGTTTGTAATTCAGGAAATCTGATCTAGGGAATTGGGTCAGTCTAGGGTTTTGAGCGTAGAGTTAGGACAGGAGCAGGCGCTGCGAGTGTACATGGTCTTGTATGCGGGATCTGTTTATAACACCTAGCAGTAACCTTAGGAATGCAGCAGTAGGCAGGGTTTTGCCGAAGCTGGGTATATCTGTGTGTGATTTATTTTCTGCACTTTTATTTCTACTGCATTTTGTGATCTGTTTATTATTTTAATATCCTGTCAGTTTTTCAATTCAGTTAAAAACTGTGATAAACCCTATTCCCCCCCTCTAGGGTTAATCTAGATCCAACAAGTGGTATCAGAGCAGGTATTTTCATTAACTCTAGAGTCATGGGTAACCCTAGTTGTCAGTTTAGTGAGAGTCAGTCCAGTTCATCTCCAACTATTTTTAATGGTACAGATTTTTTGAATTGGAAATCTGAAATGGAATCCTATTTAAAACCTGTCAATCTTAATTGTTGGGATGTTATTGTTAATGGATTTGATAAGGTAGATATATGTTTTAATAATCGTGCTACGCATATCTTATATTCACATCTTGATGATGATCGATACTGGCTTATCTCCCATTGTTTGACTGCGTAGGAAATCTGGATAGCTCTCAATACAATGTAAAATTGATGACGACTGCTCAAAACCCCGAAGTGACAACTCGGATTCAGATCTAATCTTGAACGGAGAAACAGATTGATCTAACGATGGAGATTCAACAAACGAAGAAATAGGAAATTTCTCTTATGAAGATTTAGTTTATATGTGCGTGGACTTAACTAAATCTGTTGACAGACTCAAATTCAAAAATAAATCCTTGAAATCTAAGAATCGTGAGTTGACCAGCAAAATTGATGTTTTGGAATCACAGCTTAAATCTTTTAAAAACTCTTCAAATTCTGATTGCAAAAATTGTTTGAAGTTGGAAACCAATCTTGTTCATCTCAATAAAATTATTCAAAAGTTTGAAAATGAATTTCTGATCTTAAAAAACAACAAGATTGAGTTATCAAGTTTGAACAATCATTTGCAAAAAGAATTTGAAAATTTTAAAACTAATATTCATTCCAGACTTGAAGTTGCCGAAAAGGAAAATTTGTTGAAATCTAATTCGATTTTGAAAGAACTTGAAAACGAGATTGAAAATTTCAAGAAATTTGAATCTGAAAGTCGAAAACATTTTGAATTTGAAATTGCTGAATCCCAAACATAAATTAAATCTCTTGAATCTGAAAATTTGGTTTTGAAACAAAATGATGCTGAAAGGAAGATCACTGATAACCGCTGTTCAGATTTAATAAAAGAGAACGGTGATCTTAAATTCAAAATTCAACGACTAGAGTCAACTTTGACTAAATTTTCTAATAGTGAAAAGTCGTTGAATATGTTGTTGCAGAACCAAAATTCTATTGGAAATAAACATGGTCTTGGATTTGGGAAAACAAATGTTTTTGAAAAATTGAATTCAAATGATTTGAAAAATTATTCAAACTACTTTGGAAAGAATCAACTTGAAAATTCAAACTTTGATAATCTTAGAGGATTTTTGAATCATAAACGTGATGCAAACTTGTTTTATAATAATCCATCTAAACAATCTTGGATCCAAAAAGGAAATAAAACAAACTTCGTTAAATTCAAACAGATTTGGGTTCCTAAGGGTACGAAAGTTAATTCTAATGGTTTGTTATATAAGCAGATTTGGGTACCAAAAGATGTGAACAAAACTATGAGTGGTTTTACTACTTTCGTTAGACCACTCAATTCTCTTAACAGTTAGGTACTAAAGGAGGCTGAGGAACTGCATAGCTAAAGAAAAATTGGAGTCAAACTGCTACATATCACAGAATCATTCACAGTTCCTTAGCCACATCTGATGAGTTAGAGATTCTGGTTTACATCGTTTGCAGGTATAATTTCTAATCTCATCTTTGTAAATATTTTTTGTTGTTGTTTATTTCCTCTTCTACCTCTTCTTCTATTTTTTGTTTTACACTGCCATATTTTCTTTTCTTTTTGGGCTTTCTTAACTTCCATTTGCAGTATTCATGATCTTCTGGAAATGTAGTGTATTTGAATAAAAATCTGATGTCTTCCAGATCTTGAATTATAACTTTGTATATATCTGCAACTGTTGTGAAGTTTTTCTTCTGAATTCGTAACAGTGTTGATGTATTCTCGTCGTATCTTGAACACTGTTGTTTTGAATTCTAAATTTTGAAGATCTGAAAAGTTATGGAATTTCACAAACCTATGCTGTTTGAGTTTCTTCTAATTCATTTCGGAAAGGCTTGTAAATTTATACTCATTACAACACTTTACTATTTATCAGTTGTGATAACTCCATTGATTTCAGATTGGCTTAGATATTCTTGAAACATTGCTTACATCTTGAAATTCTCTGTTATTCATGATCATCTGGTTTGGAGTTTTGTTTGTTTAAGATCATTTGAAATTTCTGATATTTTGAATCTCACACACCTCTCATATCTGCAATTATTAATCATGTGTGATTGACTCATTGTATCTCAAGAATTACATTTATTTCAAGTGTTTTTGAATAAACCACTATTTTTGGATCATGAATTTTCTTTCCAACTTGATGTAAATATTCTGAAAAATTCTTTGTACTTGTCAGAGATACTTGTGAAAAATTTCTTTGAAAACCCAGTCTTGAATTTCTCTGTTATTTCATGGTTATTTGATTTAAATATTTGTTTGTTTAAAATCATTTGAAATTATTGATTTATTAAATCTCACACATATCTTGAATCAAAAAATTTATAAATTGGTGTGATTGATTTATCAAATCCTGATATATTCATATTCTATCAAATGATTTAAAATAAATGGTATTTTTAATCTTGAATCCTGAATCATCTTTTATGATCTTTTGAAATAATATGTGAAACATCATTCTCTTGTCAAGTCTGATTTGAAACTGTCTTTGTAATGTCCTGATATTGATCTTGGAAATTTCCTTGTAACTGCATGCTTTGATAAATGTTTGTCTGCTGCTCTGATAAACGGAATCATCTTTGAATATGATTCTTGAAACTGCTTGTCTTTGGTCAAAACTACTTGCTGCTCTGATAAATGTGCCAAAATTTGTAATCTTGTCTATTTGGGCTTTGTGTTCAAAATTCTTTAGTATGAGATTTCCATGATAAATCACTAGGGTGTGATTAAAATCCTCAATAATGGAGACTACAATTGGTATCAGAAGTGCTTAATTTTTGTGTATATTTTTTTTTGTTTATCCCTCTTGGTATGTATAGATCTGCATTTCCTCTAGTAATTGATTTTCAATTTTAAATTATTTATTTTTTATTCATTCATAAATTGAAATCAATATCCAAATAGAACTGTATTTATATTTCATCAAAATTGTTATTAGATTTTGGAATTGTGATGATTTGTGACTGCATTTTATTTCACAACAAGAGGAGATTTTATCTGGATTTTCATGATGGTTGAATATTTATTATAATATCTTTGAACTGGCAATAATTTTATGACCATTCTCATTATCTATCATCCGTCTACCATCCATCTACCATCCATTATGATTTTATATAAATATGGAAGTTATTTTTTTTTGAATAAACAGTGAAAATATTTGTGATGGAATTGTGGTTATGTTATTATTCAGAATTAGTGAAAATTGAAAACTTTCAATGATCTCGGTACAGTTGGTCATATTTCATAATATTATTAATTTAGAAATTTATTTCACAGTCCATTTCTGTACCTACCGCATTTCTATCACTCACACTGGTTTTATATACTGAGGAGTTTTTCTATTTTGAAGCCGAAAATAATAAATATAATACATAAGTGTGTCTCTAACCTCATTTAAAAATCCATGCTCTGGTTATGCATGGTTATGAGACATCTTATAATTTAAGCTGCGACTGATCCCATTTAAAAATCCAAGCTCTGGTTATGCGTGGTCAGTGTGCTCTTAAATAAAAAAAGAAATAAAGTGCTAAAAATAGAAATAAATTTAAAATTCTCCTCTGAGTATAAAAACCAGCCTATCAATCCATCTTCTAATCTGTGAAATGTGTTAAAATCTTATGGCGTATTATGATTTGTTGATTGATAGGTATTGGGATTTGAGATTATTCGATTTTCTCACTTAAGTTGAATTATTAATTATAGTCAAAATCCATCACTGTTTTTTTGTGCTCTTTTTTATAAAATTCTTTGAAAATAATTGGAAATCATTTTTATAACTCTCCCCGTCTATATAAATTTCATCGTAAATCCATCATTATCTAAAATGTGAAATATGCCACCTGTTCTCAGAATATTATGATTTTTGTTTGACTGATTGAGATTTATGATGAACGTTCTTCTTCCTCTTAAGCTGAAATTGTATCTCTAGTCAGTATTCATCTATATTTTAAATTCTGTATCCTTTTGATGATAATAAAAGAGGGAGAATGGATTGAGATTTTGATTTATGAGTGAATAATTTATAAATATTTTTAATTTTGAAAATTTATTATTATTCAAACTTTCGCTCATGCACAGTTATAGGGGGAGTTATCTGTTGTAGGGGGAGCTAATAAATAGGGGAGTTCAATTTTCACTGTAAAACACATTTGTTGGATTCAAAATCTTTTATTTGTTTGTCATCATCAAAAGGGGGAGATTGTTGTATATAACGTTGTTGTATACACAATTATATGATTTTTGTTTGATGATAACAACCAAATAAATATTATTATAAATGTGTTTGAAATCGTACTGTTAAATATATACATCACTGACTGAAATATAGTATTTATATTTAAATGGAATACGGCAATACAGACATTGATATATTCATACTGTATTCTATTTAAATTGAATATTCTATTTCAATAACACAACAGTACAAATCTTATAAACTCCACTATTTAAACACTCACAGAATATTTGTACTAATAAATAACAGAATGAAATAGACGAGTTTGTTTGACAACAATAAGATATTATTTTATTTCAATCAAACTTGTGTATTACAAATTACAGTACAACTCCATTTCAGTACACAGCTTCCCACTATAACACTCACACTCGTATATATATATAAATATTTTGATTTCATACATTTCAATATACAATTTTATATACACTCATTTACATATTGACACACTGGCTTCTTCAGTCTTCTGTCTTCACAGCTTACAAGTCAGTCTTCACTTCACAGTCAGTCCAGCCTTCATACCTGTCATATATAGAAACAAACACACAGTACACTGCAACAGGAATAGAACAGAAATAATTTACAAAATTTATGCAAATATAAATTTTATTTTTAAAATTTTATTTGCCTCAGTTTTCTGGTGTGTTTTCTCATCATTTTTCATGACTTGATCTGATTCATCTGTATCTAGGCAGACAGTTTGTATATGAACAGGGACAGAAAAAAAAAAATCGTTCTGATGGCTGCATATACACACGTGTATAAATATACACGTGTGCATTGCCTCGCCGATCAGTGTGCGACTGAGGAGCAGCCACGTGGACCAACTCGACTCAGCGCATGGCAAACACAAATTCAAATCAACTCAGCAAACAAGGTAGTTTCAAAGAGGGTGTAAGCATGTCAAGCGCAACAGCAACTCAAGAATGACATAAATGCATTGTCAAATGAGACACAAAAGTGAACATTGCTTGTGCATAATGTTTCATGTTCATTGTGGTGTACAACAGTGCAAGACATGGTGGAGCAATTACCACTTCAGCATGAACAAATAGTCAACCCACAAGTACTTGTGTACATGACAAAACAGTTCAAAACTGTTCAGTTCTGTGTGATGATGATCAACAAGTTCAAGTGAAAACAGTGTCAACAATGTTCAAGCATGTGTGGCAACTTCAACAAAGTTAGCATGGATACACAAGTCAGTGTGTAATCAAGTAAGCAAAGTGTGCACACAGCATGAAATAAGCACATGGGTGCATGTCAATGGGCATGTACAAATTACCACAGCATGGTGGTTCAAGTCAGCAAAATAATGGCAAGGTCAAGCAAGTGTTTAAATGTTCAAGTGCACACACTATTTCTGCAAACTGCATGAACAGGACAAGTCTCTCAATTTCAAGTGTGCAAGTGGACACTTCTACATGGTTCAACAATGTAGTGCAAGGCAGTTTACACATCAGAGAAAGTATATGGCAGCTACAAAGATACAAAGCAGCTACAAGCAAATTCAAGGCATATGAGAATGATTTAAATACATGTACAGAATGGTGGAGCAACAATCAGGGTCAACATTGATTTCAAGACAGCAAACACATGGTGTAGTCTCAGCAATGATTTAAGTCAAGATGGAGTATATATATGGTCATAAGCACAAACAGACTTGATACAAGGATGGAGGATGGAAAATCAGCTACACAATTTCATGCATGACAAGGAGATCATGAAACAAAATCATTGCCAAAAATTTTCAGAGTAACATGCAGTTTTTAAACAATGTTATATATGGAAAATCATTTCTGCAAGTTTCATCACAAAGCTGTCATGATTCAATCATGCAGGGAAACAAATCAGGGAAGAAATAATTGTTGACGAATTAGTTCTTTTTAAAATACAGAGTTTGTTTTTTAGCGAGTGCTAATCAGTTAGCATGCAAGCCAATCAAGGAAAACAGGAAGGTTTTAAATCATACGTGGGACAACATGATAAATGCCTGTTTTTTTATTCATATATGGCATGATGATTAAAGCAAGAATCTATCTCAGCAATAATCTGTAAAAATGGAAACCTTCAAATTTCTTTTCAACAATTCGAAATCAAGTAGGCAATAAATTCCAGTATTCATTGGAGCAGAATAATTCATTCAAAAAGGGAAACAACTTTTTTTTGGTTAATCACACAAGAGAAAATCAAGGGCCATTTTTTTTCCAGATTTGATTTAATCAAAGCCAATGGTTTTAAATTCCAAAAGGGGAAGATCTGTTTTTAAAGGGCCACGTAAAATTCAAATTCAATCAAACCATTTCAAAAGTGGAAACCGCACGAATCAGGGGCAAAATCAGATCAAGTCACTCACGAAATCAGAGAGTTTAAAAGGATTCTATAATCCTATTCTACACCAATTCATCATCGGCAGGTAGTGAGAAAAAAAAAGACCAAAAACAATTCAATCGAAGATCGAAAAAAACCCACAAATCAATTCAAGCATTCCAAAGCAAAATTGAAAAAGAAATTTCAGAGGAACTCACCAAATTTTGTTATCGTTTTCGATCATCAGTATTCCAACTCAAAGCGTCAGAGAGCCACACAGTTTTGAGCATCAAAGAGGAATCTTTTCAGATCAATATCACAATCGATTTGGGTTTCAAATCAGAAACCCTAGCCGTCATTTATTTTCTCCAGTAAAAGAAGAACAATCGGGCAAAAATGAATAGCAATTGGGCCGGCCAACATTTCTAAATAAAAAGGGGATGACCCCTTATTTTATTTCCTAAGGGTTTTTATTTATTTACCTTTGTTTTTTTGTTGTTGTTCTTTTTGTGTTGTAAAAACCAAATGAACAGGTTCTAGATGTCTGTAAAATTTCTAGGGTTCCAGTCAGGGTGTTGACTGGCAGTCCACTAGAGTCTGTAAATTCTAGGGTTACGAGTTACAGGGTTTGTAATTCAGGAAATCTGATCTAGGGAATCGGGTCAGTCTAGGGTTTTGAGCGTAGGGTTAGGACAGGAGTAGGCGCTGCGAGTGTACATGGTCTTGTATGCGGGATCTGTTTATAACAACTAGTAGAAACCTTAGGAATGCAGCAGTAGGCAGGGTTTTGCCGAAGCTGGGTATATCTGTGTGTGATTTATTTTCTGCACTTTTATTTCTACTGCATTTTGTGATCTGTTTATTATTTTAATATCCTGTCAGTTTTTCAATTCAGTTAAAAACTGTGATAAACCCTATTCACCCTCCCTCTAGGGTTAATCTAGATCCAACAAGGATATCCTTAAAGTACGTTGAGTGCTTGAGGAAGCCATTAGAGAGTTTTTGTGATGAGTAAAGAATAATGAAGACAAATTTGAATTTTAAAATAAAGGTTGAAAGAGATGATAAGAATGGATATATAAACAAAGAATCTATAGACATGTTCTTTGGTAAAGGGATACCTTTTCATTACATTGGAGTTTGTGAAAAGGAGGAGGAAATTCAAAAGTTTAAAATCAAAATTTGAATTTTTCATTTTTAATTATTTATATATATTTAAATCTATATATTTTTATTTATATAATTCCAGATATAAATTTTAATATAACAATGTTTTATATATTAATATTTTATTAAAATAGTATTATTTTAGATCTTAAAATTCAAATTTTGAATATTGAATGTAAATTTAAATTTAAGAATTTCAAACAAGGCAAGCAAACAAACAACCATTCGAACAAGCAATTTCAACCAAACTAATATAAATGCGTACCTATTTTAGATTCAATTTCCGGTATCTTCTGAATCATGAATAGCCGTAAAGTACATATTTGAATAATTTGTTTCTTATTCTTCATCACTTGAGGATGAATCAAAATCATCTAATGTGGCAACATACACCCTTTTTCTTTTCTTTGACGAATTATTATTTGAAGGTTGATTTTGTTTTTTTGGACATGGGAAATCTTTTTCTAAGTGCCCTGGTTCATCACAGTTGAAGCATCTGATGTTTTTTGGAAAGTCATTATCTTTTATAGGATTTTTATGGTCATTCCTTCCGAAATTATTCATCTACTTGTATTTTAGAAATTCTCTAAAATTCCTTGTCATCAATGTTATCTCTTCATCGTTATCGTTTTCTGAATATTCAGTTATTGCATTAAATTTTATTGTTTTCTTTTCTAATGATTTATTTTATTTCCTTCCTTTCATTTGGACCTCAAAAGGCATTTAATTTTTAATTAATTCTTCATAGCACTAATATTATTGCCCTCTTCAATCGCTAGAAACTTTTGATCCCATTCCGAAGTTAATGAATTCGGGATTTTTCTAACTTGGAATTCCTCAGAATATATCTTTCTCAGAGCCATTAGTGAATGCACAATCTCTTGGAAACTGCAATACATATCAGAGATAGACTCATATGGACTCATTTTAAATAATTGAAACTGATTAGTTAATATAGATATCTTGGTCTATTTAACTTTGCTTGTTCCTTCAAGAGTCACTTGCAAAGTTTTTGTAATGTCACGGATTTTTGACTAACTTTGTAATCTATAAATCTTAGATTTTACTAGTAATTAAATTCAATTAAATAAGATTTGAACTTGAATATTATAGATAATTTTGAATAATCATTAGTTTGGATTCCCATTTGTATATTTTTAACTTGTTATTTATATACACATATTGTTTTAACATTTTTATTTTTTCATTTAAACTTATTTTAATGTAATTGCTAAAATAAAATTAGATTTTTATGTTTGAGAAAAGTTATATTAATCTTTTGATATATATGATCTTTATTATATATATGTGTGTACATATATATGTATGTGTGTGTGTATGTGTGTGTGTGTAAATCAAGATAATAACCTTTGTTTATACTTATGTAAATATTTTATTTCTTAACATAAGCATATAAGTTAATATGCCAATAATGGATAATAACGCGTCATTTGATAAATTTAAGCAAATCAAATTCAATTAATGAGGATATATTTGTACTTTGATTTGCAAATTTTGAATCTATGTAGTACACTAGAACATTTTATGTTCAAATCAAACTTTATAACATTGACTGGCTACTTAATAATGAGGTATAGCAATTTGTATATATGAATCAACAGCCTGGAAACTTATGATAAAAATTTGAATGGACTGTTGTACCCTGAATTGGAACTTAAAACATTAAAATATATGAGCAGGGGATATTTCGGATACTTAATAGCTAAGTATGCACTAAAACACATACCAAAAGCATGAATCTACACCTCATCCTTTTGCAACATGATTGTCTAGGAAAGATTTTAGTGTGACAAGCCATAGCACAATGTCACTTTCAATCATATTTATGTAGCAGCTACTAACTATTCTATTATACCCTATAATCCACTACTACCCATTTGCACCTGGCCATGTACGTGTAATTGTACTTCATTTCTAGGTGTTGCCATGCATTTTCATCTCAACTAATATGTAAAACCAGCTATTCTGTATCCATAGGTTCACCTCTTCTTTCAACCACATGGAAGAAATAGTCATTTCCAGTGCATTTCAATCTCGTGTGATGCCATTAGTTTATTCATTCATTTCAACTATAAATACACACTAGTAGTTGACTTGCATTCATAGTTCATTCGAAAAACAAAACATGAAAAAAAATAGAATATGAAATGGAAAATAGAAGTAAACAGTGCAAAGTAATGAAGGAAACATGAGCCTGATAGCATGAAAAAAGAAATCAGGACTGATAGCTAAAAATAGAGGAGCAAATATATGAGTAAACTTACCTTTAAATTCACATCTTTTATTTTGCGTCACTTGTATGTAGTTTTGATAATACCTTACACCTGTATATTATGTATGGCATCAAATAAAACTGGAACTGAAACAAGGCTGTGAGCAAACATGGTAAGTGAGACCAATGGTTAATCTATGGTTAAACATTTCATTGATTTATATTGGATGATACAAATGGCTTGAGTGTGCATGCTTGTTATTCTTTTATGGTCCTTCGTGCTTTATCAATCAACTTTGTAAAAACAGTATATATGATGTTAGTTTGTTTCACTAGAATAGAGTAATACATTTATGAACCTTAAGGACTTGAGTAGTAGTGTCTAGTGTTGCGAGACCTGAAAACATGTGTACTTTCCTCTTAACAGATCACATGCGTACAAGCTGAAGTAGAATGGGAAGCAGTAGTTTTTTTTGTATTAGTTCGTGGTAAAACCCGGTAGCTTCCGAGAGTAAGGTAGATCGTATCTTCTTGATAGACTCGGTTTTAGAGGAATTTCGCCCACCGTCTTTGGAGACTGATCCTAAAGATTTTGCAACATTAAGGAGTGCTTGGAACTCTCCAATTTTCCTGTAGTGCAATTGCCAATGAGCTAACTCAATATCCTATTTTTCTGAAAAGTCATGATCTACAAGGATTTTGGACTCGTAGTTTTCACGAATTTGAAATCATGTATTAGGATCAGAAGGAACTCTTGATTTTGCACATTCTCGTAGATTAGTCTCCAATTCAATGTTCTTTCTATAGAGATGTTCTGCAAGCTCTTGGGGTGACGGAGCTATTATGTTATTATCCATCGGAACAGTCATCACACATCAAATAGGACCTTACGATGCTTAACCTGCTTATTTTCTTGGATTGGTAGTTTGTTTTTAAGGTACAAACATGAAGCAGTAGTTTGTTTTAAGGTACAAACATGAAGCAGTAGGTTGTTTTTGAGGTACAAACATGAAAGTAGAAATGAAAATTCTCAGATCTAGCTCAGTTAATGGAAATCGACAAGGTGGGTACTAAAATAAAATCTTCTTTGTTTTATGCTTAAAGCAGTGGTTACTACCACTAAATATCCATATGTGCAATGTAACGACCCGTATTTTTACAGTATATAAATAATTTATTTAATTATTTAAATAATGGTTTGGTTATTTAAAATGACCAGAATTAAATAATATTGAATATTTAATTAAAATAAATAATATAATAATATATTTAATTTCTGAAATAGTCAGAAATAGTGGAATTCACAAAATAGTGTGAATTGGATCATCTATGATATTTAATTTAGTTTAGAATTGAACTAGAATAACGAATATATTATTTGAATGGCAGTTTGAACGTATAATTATAATATAATTATAATCAAGTTCGAACTGGCAACACAGTTCGCTATTTGGCGATTTGAACTTCAATTGAATGTACATGGTCCATTTTAAATCGGATTTCTGTGAAACAAGAAACGTTAGGAGCTGGTGAAGTATATTTTTCTAGTGGAAGAGAAAATTCGAGATTTCATTGTATAGATTTTTATTTATGTTCAAATCAAATTTTAGAAAAGTCGCTATGGAATTCCTTTATAATTTATATCGATTTATTTATATTTTAAAATGGATTTTTAAGTATAAATCGAACATTGATGTTACATTGGATTTGAAATATCGAGTTATAAATCCCAGTGTAGAAGTATGATATTCTGTTATGAATATATACGATAATATTTATTTTTAAATATTAAATTTAAATGTTTTTAAAATATATTTATATATTTAAATGGGTTATTTAGAGCTTTAAAAATAACCAGTTTTGCAAACGACCTCAGAATTCAACGAAACTAATTTTGTTGGATCCGAAATATTAAATTATTGCTAGATTTCAATTTCCATGATTTTTGAAGTCAGTATGTGGCCGTACGGGATTTTAATGTGAAAAACAGACGATAATTTGACTTTAAAAATACTCTGTATGAGCATACGAAGTCGGAATTCGACGAAACCAGTTTCGTTGGGTCCGCAATGTCAAACTCTAGTAGTATGTCCAGTTTGGGGATTTTTGGGTATCGTATGTAATCACAGGAATTTTAGAGGACGAATAAAATCAGCGTTTGCTTAAAATTGAATATAATAATAAATATAAAAATATTTAAATCTCTCTATAAATAATCTTTAACACATTTAAACCTAATTCTTTTCCTCTGGTCAATGCAAAACTTCTGCTGTCTGTGTTCTTGAGGAAAACGTGAAAATTCCTCTTTTGAAAATCAAAAGAAAATACAGTTAAAATCTATAAATCAAACGAGATATATATTTGGATTCCCCTCGAGCTTCTCTTCAACCTCATGTAAATTTCTGGGTGTTCGACGTCCTTTTGTGCTCGCTGAAATTGGACGCAGCGAACTAGGGTTCGTATTCGAGTGGAATTGAAGCATTGGTTGATGAATTTAAGTTCGTATTGGGATTCAGGATGGAGAATCAGAGAGTTTGTGATTGTTTTGGGATTTTTGGTGTGAAAATTGATCGATGGATTTCCTGTAGTACGAACGGGAGTGTGTGGGTGTCGCGACCTGTAGGGTGAGTGCGAGTGGAAGCTTTTGGGTATGAGTTGATTGAAGATTCGAAGAGGAGAGTGATGGTGGTCTTTATTTTGTTAACGGTGAAGTTTGGAGGAGTATGCGATGGTTTGGAGTCGTGGCAATGGTGAATCCACGCGACCTGTTCAGTTATTGAAGATGAAGGAAGAAAGCAAAAGGGGCGGGTCTAATCGTAATGGGCCAAATGGGTGGGTAAAGCCCGATTAATTTAAAAAGGAATTTATTTTATTTTAATTAACGATGTACAAACTTGTGTAAGTTATAACTTTATCACACATTATCAGAATTGGGCAAAAAAAATCCGACAGGATCGTATGGACGGACACTACCTAATGGAATTGACTGGGAGTGAATTGAAGCTCGTCACAATTTATGGTGAAATTAAACGCCTGAATCGAATCAATGACCAATTATCGTTATTTAACGATAACCGTCCAATGTGAGTAATCTCACTAACTCTACTCAATTTATATTTTTAGAAAATATTTTTAGAATTCATAAATAATGGTTGTTGCTGTGTTTGTTGGCTGTTTGGTTGAACAGCTGGTCAGTTGATTTAAAATATAGATAACGATATAGATATAAATCGTTAATCAAATATTGATTCTATTTAGCAGAATATTTCATAGTAAAATGAAATTGATGTTAATTTTATTGTTTAACATCTGTGGATGTAGGGAAACAGGTCGGAGGGACCCAACTGGGTTCCTTAACATTTATTTTACTATTTTTCAAATATTGTGTTATATGATGTGATATGAAATCTGTTGTTGATTTTATATGTTGGAATGATACCGATCATTGTTATATGGTATGTTAAATACCATAAGGAATACTGGAATGTTAAAAACGAAATTTTCAAATGTTATATTGAAAAAGAAATATTTATAAAATCAAAAGATTTATAAAAAGAAAACTATTTATTTAGAAAATACATAGATTAAAAAGGAGTACTTATTTGTTAATCAAATAGATAGAATTGAAGGGAAATATTTGTGAATCATTTACAAATAGAATAGAAAAAAAAAATTTGTAAACTATTTATAAATAGAATTGTAAAGCGATATTTATTTGAAAAATAAATAGAATAGAAAGGGGAAATGCGTGTAAAGTAAATAGAAAAAGGAAATAGTTAGATTATCAAAGGAATTTCTTATTAAATACATAGATTTTATAAAAAGAAAATATTTTTATAGAATAAATAGAATTATCAAAAAGGGAATTATTTGGTAAATAAATTGATTTTAAAAGGAAATACTTGAAAAGTGACTAGAATTTCATAAAAGGAGAATTTTACATTTGAAATGTTTAGACCCGTGGTTCGCACACGGGTATAACTTGATATGGATTTAAAGTAAAGATTTTAAATAGAATCTATTCTAACAGATAGATGGAGAAGATAAATTTATAAATAATATTTTATAAATTAAATAGGATGTTTATCATTGGATAAATAGAATATATAAGTCAGGAGTTATATAGAGAAGTAAGAATCGATTTCAACATCGATATTTGAAACTGAATAATCAGTAGAGTTAATCAGTAGGAGTTAATCAGTTAGAGTAAATCCATTAGAGTTAGAATTAATCGAATTAGAGTTAATTGAATGTAGTTAATCGAATTAGGATTTATTGAATATTAGTTATTCAATTAGAATTTATTCAATTAGAATTGATCGAATATAGTTATTTGAGATAGAGTTAGTCAAACATAGTTATTTAGGATGTGTTGCCATTTTGTACGACTGCTAGCGTAATTCGCAGGGCTGCAGATAGCCTATGGCGGTCGGATGTTTCCTGAGGGACTCAGGCGTAACCATTGTGATCACTGCGATCTAGAGTCAGGCGAATGGCGTTAAATCGAATATTAGCCATTCAAAATAAAGTTAAAACATACATAGTTATTCGAATATAAATTAATTGAATATTAGTTATTAGATAGGAGTTAAATAAGTAGAGTAAATAAGTTGAGTTAATCAAGTAAGTTAATCAAGTTGAGTTAATCGAGTTGAATTAATCAAACCGAGTTAATCCAAATGAGTTAATCCAGAGGAGTAATTCGAAATAGTTTATTCGAATAAATTAAAGTAGTTAAACGAATATAGTTTATTCGAAAGGAGATTAATCGAATGTAAATCATTCGCAAAAAGTTAATCGAATGTAAATCATTCGAAGAGAGATTTTTGAATATAGTTATTCGAAGAAAGAGTTATCGAATATAGTTTATTCGAAAAGGAGCTATTGAATAGAGATTATTCGAAAAAGAGAATTATACACTGAATTTGATTATATCGAATTCGGCAAAGTAATATTTACTTTCCATTTAAATCAAGATTTACATATTTATTTATAGATTAGTGCTTTAGTTATTTAGTTAAATTAAGCAATAAATGTTACATTTTGAAGTTGGATATTTAAAAAGAAAGGGATTATAACGCTATAGTTAAAATCAATGTTTTAAAATAAAGAAGGGGATTCATAAATAGAATCCGAGTGTGACGATCACAAAACCCCGTGACACGGTGTTAAGGATAATCATTGGAATATAACACATTAATCATCATTAGCAGATCACAGATAATAGCACAAACAGAAAATAGAATAATTTACACACATATGACAGCGGAATCATATAAATATCATCACATCAGAGAAGCACAGTACATGATACAACTTAGTGCATAATGATACATAATCAGTCACCATCGCCTGAGGCGGAATCATACTTAAAAAGTACACAAAATAAATATCAGTCTACATCGCCAATGGCGGAATCATAATATAGATACAATAATGGCGGAGAAAATCCAAGTCAGCACGGTGTAGTCAAGCCTCGCCATGAGCCAAAAGTGCGTCAGAAACCTGTAACTAGGCTGCCCGTGTGAAAATGAGGGCACCCGAGTTTGCAAGGTGAAACAAACTACGAGTCAGTCATGGGACTGGTATGAGAAATCTACATAACTTATTAACAACAATAATAAGGCAAATCAAAGGACCACGCCACTTTCGCGGAACGGGTTTACTCCAATGAGTGCTAGTGCATGAAATAAAGTAAATGATTAAATCATCGCAATGCTTTTTATAAAATGAAGCCATTATAAGACTCAGGTCCCATCACACAATGCAACGCAAGCCGGAGGATAGAGTTTTTACCTTATAATGGCCAAAAATGCTTCATACGTATAAAACAGAAGTGCTTGATATTATTACTAGTGTATATATATTTCAAAAGCGATTTCAATCATAAATATCAATCATAGGCGGCATAAATGACCCATACCACTATGTCGCCGTACTAGTAATACAATCACATTCGCACATTTCGTATTGGGCATTGGATCCCTTCATGAGTCGAGGCAAGGGGCAACCTCCTCTCCGTTCGAGACACTCTGGCAAATATCCCAGGACCCCACTATGATCCTTGGAATCGGCTGGGCCGGTCCTCTCTTACTTTCGAGGATTAGTTATTCCTGAACACACGTTTCCCGGTCCTTACAGATCTATAATCGAGGCGCCTCGCATTCCAACAACCACACAGGTGAAAAGTATATATAATGTCAGGGCTGGTAGGTCACTGACACCACCATAACTAGAAAGAAACGTCGTGCTCTCCCAGCGGTCCGTCTCCCGTTTTTGACTCGTACCGAGGTGTGAGGCTCGCGAATTCACGTTATACACAAAGCTACATCACACAGACCATGCTTTGATCATCAACCACAAGACTTTACTTTGCAACATAAGCCTTGATCATATGCCTCTTAGGCGTGCCACACAGGCAATCCACTCCATGCGATTGATTTCTATCAATACATAACCTCTGAGCTCGTACGTCTCAGAGAAGGGCGTTAAGCAAGAGAATAAATTCTCCGCCGCCAAACAGATATATATTTAACAGAGATCAATCAACACAGAACAAAATCCAATGTCAGACACACAGTCCATTTACAAGTCCGTTCTGGGTCTAAACGAAACCGGAGGCACCAATTCCTCGCATATCCGTACAATCAACAGTATGTTTGGACGGCTACTACTTCAGTTCCTTCATGGTAGCTACTCCAATCACGAGCATCAGTAGCGCCCATCCATCCAATGTGAAGATCGTCGGTCTTCAACCGTCTTCCACTCTTCGACTTCTCAACGTCGATCGATTATTTGAAATGATATGAACTCGGCCTTTTCAAATAATCCACGTATATTTAGATTTTCAAATCATTTTATCACATGGTTGGACTATTCAATATTCACATTTCAGTTCTTTGGTTATAATTCTCATGTTAAATACATTCAACCATCACATATCAAGCAAACACAACGAAATTGGTTTATTTCCACTCTATATTGTCTATAGTATTTTATAACGATATATCGCCATTTTAATTCAATTTAAAATGGCCATATTTAATTAAACGACGTTTCAGGTCGTGCCGATGCACTGGCGCTGTTTTTCACTAAATTTGTTTTACACTTATCTGAAAATCTAACCGTTAGATCTTCACAAAATTTATATCATTAGAAAGGTCATTTCAAAACGAATCCAATGGTTTCAGTTTTGGGAAAATCCGACGGTCGGATCTTCCACACTAGCCATTTGAAGTTACGATTTCAATTTACGAACTACCACGTCGTTATTCGATTTAATTTAATTATATTTTTTTTATATATAAATATAACTGTTTCTGGCTCTGTTTTTCTTCAGATTTGAATTTAACATTCCAGACAATTCAACCGTCGGATCTTCACAAAGTTGGTGCCGTTGGAAAGGTATTTCCAAGGCGAACCCAACAGTTGCGGTTTCGGGAAAATCCAATGGTCGGATTTCACGCACTAGTCGTTTGAAATCACGGTTTCAAAACACGAACTGCACGGCCACGTTTCGTTTTAATTTTATTTATATTTATATATTTATATAAATATAGTTCATTCAAAAATTCCTATATCGTTTTCAATTCAATTATTTCACTAACGCCTTAAAATTTTGGAAAATTTCGCCATAACCTCCTTTGTACGGGAGGGGCTGGGAAAATTCCCAAATAGCCACACGGGCGTCTCATGTCAAAAAGAAAAAGAAAAGGCTAAGCGGCTAGCCAACAGGCTCATAAAATCATCACCCAAACAAAACAGTAAATGTGTACCTATTTGTCGGGCACAAAATTTTATTCCTCTTCTCTAGCCCCTTTGCTATAACCTGTTCAATAAATATGCATGTACATATATACAGTTTTTATCACTTATCATTTTCCATTCAACTTCATATTTGATTTACTTTGGTTTAAAAACACCATTCATTCTAATGTTGCATGCATAGGCTAAAATCATATCATTAGCTAATTAATGTATATTTCAACTCATGCACATTTATTTGAACAAGTGGCTATTTTTAACACTTCACATTTCAAAGATGATAATTTTGGCGAACTAAAATAGATTTCAACACATGACTATTTTATTTAGTTCCTATGCATGTTAAAAATAATATTTCTTCACCAATATTTATTTCAACGTCCGCATATCTCTAGCATATCACATATATGATAAAAATGATATTTTTATCATTTAAAATATTTATTCGACAAATGGATGTTTTCAACACTTCATAGTTTCAATAAAAATGTAATTTTTATTGTTCGATCTTTTTATTCAACACATGAACTTTTCCACTAGACACACTTCTCAACACATGAGCATTTCCACACATGGATATTTTATTTATGTTGTTCATATTAGAAAGATGGAATTTTTATTGTTGAAACTATTTATATAAGGCGAATATTTTTCATACTTCATATATATTATCAAAAGGTGATTTTTATTGTTTAAACACTTCATTCATTCACAAATGAATTTAATTTTCACACAACACTTTTCAACACATGAACATTTCCACACATGGATATAGTTTCAACATATGACTTTAATTTCAATGCATGAAAATAATTTCAACATATGAAAATTATTCTAACACATAAAGATTATTCAAAATTTCGGTAGCATAACGGCAGGGTAGTTAAAACCGGCACCGTCCCTAGTATGGCTCCTCGCTCTACCTTAAAACCTCGCGGTTTTTGACACTGGGGATTCATGCATCTAATTCGCACGCAGGCGGCATGTTTTATTTTTATTTCCAAAAATATTTCCAATTCATTTCAATCACCAATGGGTATTTTTCAACCACAACCAAACAATATCAACCACAAACAATTATTCAACCATTCGTATTTTTCATCCAATATTTCACACCAATTCACAACAATAAATATCGTCCATGGTTTGTGAAGGAGGGGAGTATATACATATATATGTATTTTTTTATTTTTAATATAATTGCTATATTTCACTTGCATTTCAACACATATATCAATTATTCTATGCATGTATAATTCATACTTCGCTTATATAGCTTACACTACGCATGTACATGAGGTATACAACACGTGTGTAATTTATATTTCGCTTATATAATTTATACACGACATTTTCCATTCAAATTTATTTAATTTAGATTTCTCATTTTGGTTTTCGGAGTGCTAAAAATCGTAGATGACTCAGAAAAATCCGCGGCTTCTTCTATGTGGTAGAGAGCTTCCTTGCGGTCCCGATGTTTCCTGTTTCATCGAATTTCGTCAACACACCAAAAAGATATGATTTTTCAAAGTGCAAACATAAAAAAGAACTCACCTTTCACGATGGTTCAAAACTAGGTTTGCGGTTTTCACGAAATCCGTGTCACGTGGGGACGATCGGGGAGTTGGACGTGGAAGAGCTTCGAGAGGGGGTCCTGTCGGTGGTGGTTTGGCGGCGCTCGGTGGCTTCGTCGGCGGCGATGGGAAGTGGCGGGCTTTCTGGCCTCGATTCAGGCGGAGGAGGCGTCGAGGGAGGTCGTGGGTGGGTCGGATCTGACGAGGGGGCGGAGACGCGTCTAACGGCGGTGGTGGCGTTGGCTGGAAGTGGCTGTAGCGGCGGAGGCGAAGGAGAGAAGGGGGGAACGGGTTTCGCCGTTGGTTCGAGGGTTTTTTTTTTAATTATGAAAGAAAAAATCCTATTGGTCGATATATATATATATATATTATATTTTTAAATAGTGTTTTCTCCAACGAACTCCTTTTTAAACCCAACGACTGTCGTCCCTAGCTAAATACCCCCATTCCGGACACAATGGGATATGTTTCGTTGGCTAATTCGACTGTTAAAGTCAGTTATTTTTCAAATTAAAGTATAAAACATTTAATTTTTAACTTTGAACGTACATTTCAATTTGCCAGGGCCACTAACTGATTCGAAAAATTCCAGAAAAATAAATCTAGCTATGTTTTGACGCTACGGTCCCAACAAAACTAGTTTCGTCGAATTCTGAGATCGTTTGAAAAATGGCCATTTTCTGGTCGATCCAATTTAACAGAAACTGACCAAACACATTTTCTTTTGCCACGCTCACATACTAGCTTCAAAAATTATGAAATTTGAAACCTAGCAAAAGTTTGACATCCCGGACCCAACAAAAGTGGTTTCGTCGAATTCCGAGGTCGTATGCAAAATATCAAATTTCCAGGGCTATATATTCCATATAGCGACCATTCTGAAATTCATTCGGCCATAACTTTTGATTCCCGTTATGAAACTTCGATTTTTCAGATTCGTTAGAAAGGTATTGACTAACAGATTTAAATATTTTTGGTTTCGCTAAAATCCGTTATATTCTCCACCCTGCACAGTCAGTCAAAGTTTGAATTCAAATTTTCAAACTGACTCACTATTTCTAATTCACTATTTAATTGAAATATTCTATTTCAATTGTTCAAATTCCTTTGAAATCACCAATTTAAAAATTTTGAATTGGACCGTATTTTCCGGGTTATTACAATCTCCCCCACTTAAAACTTTTCGTCCTCGAAAAGGAAACAACAGTAAAGTAGGAAAAAAAATGTAAATGCAAAGTATTGTAAAGGTACCTTGCACCGGAGTTAGTCAGAGATATCCACTCTGCATTTGGGGTAAGCTTGCTTAATGCTTTCCTCAGTCTCCCAAGTACAGTCTCTAGGATCACTGTTCTACTGCACTTTAACTAAATGAACCTTTTTGCTTCTTAGTTCTCTAGTTTCTTTGCCAATAATCTTTAATGGCTCTCTTCTGAGGGCTAATTCTGGAGTTATGTCTATATCCTGTTGCGCTGCTTCTTCTACAACAAGATCTGGATCATGCACATGTCTTCTAAGTTGAGATATGTGAAATACATCATGCACTCCAGGCAACCAATCTGGTAATTGAACCCTATAAGCAAGAGTTCCAATTCGTTCGAGTATAGGAAAGGGACCAATAAATCTCGGTGCCAACTTCCCAGTTTTGCCAAATCTGATTACTCCTCTCATCGGAGAAACTTTCAAATAAACATGATCACCAACAATAAATGTCAAATCTCTTCTTCTAGAATCTGCATAACTTTTCTATCGGCTTTGCGCGGTTCTCAAACGCTTTTTGATGAAGTCGACTTTATCAGATGCTTCCCTAATCATATCGGGTCCTAACACAAGTCTGTTGCCAGGTTCTACCCAACATGCTGGAGATCTGCACTGTCTGCCATATAATGCTTCAAATGGCGACATTCCCAAACTTGCTTGATAACTATTGTTATATGAGAATTCTGCCAAATGCAAGTGATCTTCCCATGACCCACCAAAATCAATTATACAAGCCCACAATAAATCTTCTAGAATTCTATTCACCCGCTCAGTTTGGCCATCTGTTTGAGGGTGATAAGCGGTGCTCATATTCAGTTTTGTTCCCAATTCTGTCTGGAATGCCTCCCAGAATTTGCTAGTAAATATCGGGTCTCTATCACTAACTATGCTGATGGGAATTCCATGCAGCTTAACGATTTCTTTGAAATATATCTGTGCTAGACTTTGAGCGGTTCGATTGGATCTGACAGGTATAAAATGGGCAGTCTTCGTGAAGCGATCTACGATTACCCAAATGCTGTCATTACCTTTCCTGGTTCGCGGCAAGCCATCTACGAAATCCATGGAAATCTGTTCCCATTTCCAACCTGGGACTTCCAACGGTTGCAACAGTCCAGCTAGCTTCTGTTGGTCACTCTTGACCAATTGACAAGTAGGACATCTGCTAACATACAAAGAAATATCCCTTTTCATTGCCTTCCACCAGAAAGTCCGTTTGATATCGTTGTACATTTTACTCACCCCAGGATGGATGCAAAATTTGGATTTATGGCATTCATCCAGCACTTCTCTTTTGAGCTCAGGAATGTCGGGAACACATATTCTTTTATTCAACCTCAGAACTCCCTCACTATCCACCTAGAAACTGGAGCCTTCGCCCCTTTGAATCCTTCTTATCATCTCTTTCGCAAAATTGTCACTTTTTTGAAGAACAGATATTTTATCAATCAATCCTGGCGTAATTATAAGATTGGCAATGATTGCGGTTTTCCTACTAAGCGCATCCGCTACTACGTTAGCTTTCCCCGGCGTATACAGGATATCAAGATCATACACTGCAAGAAATTCTAGCCAACGCTGCTCTCTCGAATTCAGATCTTTCTGGGTGTATAAATACTTCAATGATTGATGATCTGTGTACAGTATAAATTTCTCGCCCAATAAATAATGCCTCTAGATTTTCAAAACAAAAACGATAGCTAGCAACTCAATATCATGAGTTACATAATTCTTCTCATGTGGTTTCAGTTGGCGGCTTGCATAAGCGACTACTAGGCCTCTTTTCATTAACACTGCACCAAGACCTCTAATAGAAGCATCTGTCCAAACCGTTAAATCCTGATTCCCATCAATAATGGTTAACACTGGAGTAGTTGTCAGTTTCGATTTCAATTCCTGGAAAGCTTCTTCACAGTCGGAAGTCCACTTAAACTTCTCATGTTTCTTCGTAAGCTTCGTTAACGGATCGGATATCTTCGAAAAATCCTTAACGAACTTTCGATAATAACTAGCCAACCCCATAAAACTTCTAACTTCTGTGGGTGTAGTGGGTTGTTTCCAGTCTTGAATCGCTGTTATTTTGCTTGGGTCAACAGAAATCCCATTCTCTGACACGACATGGCCAAGAAATTTGACTTCTTCTTGCCAGAAGACACATTTAGAGAATTTGGCTTTGAAGACGTTCTTCCTTAGAATCTCCAATACTTGTTCTAAGCGTTTTTCATGCTCGGGTTTTGATTTGGAGTAGATTAAAATATCATCGATGAATACGAGGACAAATTTATTCAGAACTCCCCTGAACACTCTATTCATTAGATCGACAAAGTATGCTGGAGCATTGCACAGGCCAAACGGCATTACTTACCATTCATAAAATATGTCTGGACCTGTGAAAGCTGTCAAAGGAACACACTCTTATGCTATTCTCAATTGATGAAAACCTGTAGCTAGGTCCATTCGGGAAAATACTTTCGCCCCATTCAATTGGTCTAGCAAATCATCGATGCGGGGTAATGGATACTTGTTTTTGAGCATCTATTTGTTGAGGTCTCGGTAATCAACGCATAATCGAAGAGTACCGTCTGACTTTGGGACAAACACAACAGCTGCACCCCAATTAGAAAAACTAGGTCTGATTAGACCCTTCCACAACAGTTGACGAGTTTGATCGCCTAATTCTTCTTTTTCCTTCGGAGTCATTCTGCGAATTGGATGTACCACTGGTCTGGCATTGGGAATTAGATTGATTCGGAATTCTATTTCTCTTTGCAGAGGTAAGTTCTCAACTTCTTCAAACACATCCGCATAGTTTCTAACAATCAGAATCTTTTCTATGGAAGTGGGGATAACTTCTAATGCTGAACAAAATTCCTCTCTATTCGGATTCGAACCATGATAGGGTACCGTAATATATCCAAGCTTCGTTCGAATTTTAACGATTCTTTCTGCACAATTTACCTCAGCTTCGTATTTCGTTAACCAATCAAGCCCGAGAATCATATCGAATTCGGGAAAATCCATAACGATTAAATTGAAAGGAAACTGGTATCGGGAGAAAGAAGTAGGCACCTTACAACACGAACTGAGGGTAATAGGACCCCTGTAACACCCCACACCCGTTATGGTCACTCACTAAGGGAATGCCATAGCATCGGTGGAGTATTTTAGTGAATATAGAACAGAAAAATTACACCAAGACAGACATAAATAGTACTTGAAATTTGAAACATCATCTCATAACAGCGGAAATAAACATGTCTGTTTACATCATAAAACCACGATAAAAGTCAAGTACAATATCCGTCAAAATAAAGAAGTACATAATCCCACTCTCTCATACAATAGCCAGAACAAAAAAAGAAAAGATAACCGGATAACTGGAGCTTTACATCCATCCAAGCTCCTAAAGACTGGAACAACAATCTGATCAAGCTCCACTACTGCTAGGATCCACCGTAGGACCTGAGGGTTGGGAAAAAGATAGAAACAACGGGGTCAGACATAAGTCTGAGTGAGTCCTATAACTTTAACAATACAATCATTAAAGTAACCAGAGAAGACATAAACTTGGTGCGACACTAAGCATCTACCCACCCAAGGATAATTACTGGGGATGAATGGCTACACTAAGCAGCTTGGTAGACTTAGGATAAACTAAGATAACCGTAAGGACGCATCTACCCACCCAAGGATAATTACTAACTGCACCACACCAGTCATTCCTACTTAAAGGTTGATCCCCTCCAAGGACTTAGAAAATTTCCCCAGTAGTTTCATGTACTCCTAGCCAACTACATAGGTGCCGTCTGCCCCTATCTCCACTAGGTGTACTCAGTAATTCTTACCCAGTAGTTTCGTGTACCCCTACATAGGTGCCGTCTGCCCCTATCTTCATTAGGTGTACCCACTACTCCCCAAGCGATCGACTCCCTACCGTAGATACCCGTGCTGGTCCCACAGTGGGGTGTATCACTCCCCTAAAGTGGCAACCCAATACTATCAACGGTGCACGGCTTTATATCTACACGATGCAACAACGGCTTATCTACCAGCCCGGGCCCACACACGCATATGAAGCCCGTTGGACTTGCGTTGCCACCGCTACCCCGTTTTGGCCTCTTATAATCAAGCCCAATATGCGTGTCCCGTCACTCGACATGGGTCGAGCCCACAAAGATACGTTTGGGATATTGGTTGAAATGGGCCCCCACAAGCTACCCACCTAAGCTTGTCACATATCTAGTGTATCCCACTTAACCCTTTAATCATGTTTAATTACATGTTTTCACTTGGTTAAGTATTCTAATCGTATTTTATATTGCCACCCAAGGCAACCCACTAGATTCCACATGCCACCCAAGGCAACCACTAAATTTCCACATGCCACCCAAGGCACCCACTTAACCCCTCATGTCCCACTACATGCTAATATGGTTAAGTGTTTCTTAATTAATTAAGACCGTGATCTCCCATAAAGACCTCCCACATTAGACTGGCTGTTATGACCGCCTGGTTAAGCCGGTAGAGTCCGGGCAGTCTTACGTCATAACAGAGCCTAACCTCGTGTCTTTACTTTAATCACGTATTTAATTTATGGCTAAGACCTCTCACATTGGGCTGACATTTGTAGCAACTGGTTAAGCCGGTCGGGTCCGGGCAGTTTTACACTACAAATGAGTCCAACCTCGTGTCTTAGTCGATTAATTACACCTAATTAATCACCCCCATATTAATTATCCCTAATTAATATCAAGTTTTCCATAACATGGGTAGACCTAACTCAATAGGTAAATTCCCATGGGGTAGACCTAACTCAATAGGTAAATTCCCACTTATGGTAATTTATTTTTATGGTATGCTTAATCATACCCAATCATACATTTATTAACATATTTACCAACCCCATCGTTCCCCACGTAAATCGTCCTCATTTCATGACATAATGAAGGGGAAGATCCATCACAAATATCATGGGTTTAGCATATAACTTTATCATGGGTTAAGAGGATGTCAACTTGCATATATGAGCACATATTAACCCAACTACATTTAACCCAAACTTGCATATTATCATACACATGGTTTGCATAACATGTTGCATATGAGTTTGCATATTATCATACACATATCTTGCATAACATGTTGAACTTGCATATAGGCATTCTCATAACTTGCATAACATGTTAAACATGCATTTAAGCATACACATAACTTGCATAAGCATTCACATACTTGCATAAGCATTCACATACTTGCATAAGCATTCACATACTTGCATAAACATGCATAACTTGCATATCATGTCATTTAAGCATATACATATCTTGCATAAGCATTCATATACTCGCATAAGCATGCATAACTTGCATATCATGTTAAACTTGCATTTAAACATATACTTAACTTGCATATGAACTTGCATAACTCACTTTGTTAAACATGCATAAATCCACTTATTAAATATGCATAAACCCACTTGTTAAACATGCATAAACCAACTTATTAAGCATGCATAAGCCAACTTATCAAACATGCATAAACCCACTTATTAATTATGCATAATCATAGTAAAACATAGAGTAGCATATCATTACAAATGATTCAAACTCACTAATCCGCATTTAAGACCATAAGTCTCATTACACCCAATCTACTTACTTTAACAATTGATGTTAAAGTGATAGAAACTCACCAAACCCAAAATTAACCAACTTATGAAGTGGAATTAGTTGCTAAATATGAAGATGGTGATGATTAGAGAATGATTTGAGAGGGATTAGCTTGCAACTTCCTTCTTAGATTAGTGGAGGCTCCTTCTAGGATTTAATTTGGCGGCATGAGGCCATCATTTCTATTTTTAGTATGGATTAGGTGAGGTTTAGGGTGTATTTATAGATTAGGAGAGTGTTTTAGGCCCTTAGATTAACCCTAGATTAGATTAGGTCTGTTAGATTTAGGAAATCTCTAGAACCCAGCCCAGCCCTAGCCAGAAAACCAGATCT